>CM057466.1:41365232-46365232 GCA_030035585.1 Dugong dugon | reverse complement strand
GATTAGAGTCCACCCAGAGGCACCTCAGGAGAAGGCCCTGGCCATGTGCTCTTTAAAGGTCACAGCCATGGAAACCCTATGGAGCACAGTTTAGTCTGACACACATGGGTCGCCATGAGTCAGAACTGACTCAGCTGCAACCGGTTACTTGGTTAGTGGATGTGTAATTGTTCCCAAATCCTGCTTTGCCTGAAGAGTATTACTGAGGCTATCTTTTTAATTTCTTAGAGCTATTTTTGCACTTGATGGAAAACATTTTCCCTTTACCCAGTGTTCCTGAGATGTTATCAGAACCTTTGCAAATGGATTTAAACTAAAGTAAGCCCTCTGATTTACATCTAGCCAAAATGTCTTCTCATTCCACCCTCAGACCAAACAATTTTATTTCTGAAGTATTTCCCACTCTCTTATTTCTCAATCATATGGTCTCTAGATGCCCGTTTCAGCCAAGAGTAAGAGTAAAGTGTTGTATAGCAAAGCAAAGAAGGGGACTAAAATGTTTCTCAGAAGAAAATTTTAGAAATAAAGTTTACCCATTTATACGATAGATTCTGTTTTGTTTTAAGCCTCCTGGAAGCCCTGGTGGCGTAGTGGTTAAGAGCTATGGCTGCTTAACCAAAAGGTCGGCAGTTCAAATCCACCAGATGCTCGTTGGAAACTATGGGACAGTTCTGCTCTGTCCTGTAGGGTGGCTATAGGGTTGCTGTGAGTTGGAATCGACTCGACGGCAGTGGGTTTTTTTTTTTTTTGGTTTGGATTAAAATATTTATGAAGTTACACATATCCTTATGTAGTAGGGCAATGAACCTTTCTCATTGAGTACCATCTTAAGACAGTATGATCTACAGTGCTGTAATAAAATAAAGGCTCCTACTGAGGTGTGGAAGTTTGCCTTGTCATAAGAGTAAATCTCTTATGATGGTGTATTGTTTCATTTCTTGCATAATTTAAATTATTATTGATTGTTCTTGTTATTTTCTGGCATCCCTGAAAGCTTTTATTATTTTTACTTTGAATATGCTTTGTAATTTCCTTTGGATCAGAAACCAAGCTTGCTAGAACTGTGTATAATGAGAAGTCCTCGGTAGCATTTATTTCGGTTGGTTTGAGAGGGTTTTTTGATTTTTTTTTTTTTGTTTCTGGTTTGTTTGCTTTCAGATTTTTGCTGTGTTCTGCTTACTTGAGGTAGTGAGTTTTGTGTGCTGTATCATGCTTTATCACATGAAGTTCCATGTATCACTTTGTCATTACTGGAAGATGCACACAAAAAAACAAAATAATGAGTGTCTAAAAGCTTCAAGTTGCTTTATTCTCTAAAGTGGGAAGTAAAGAAAGCAGTAGATCGTTTTGCTGTATAGTCATCTTTTTAATTATCTGGAGTTTATGGCACATTCTTTGAGTATAAATGTCTTATATCGTTCTCTAATAAATGAATGTTATAGATAAGACCTCCATCTGAAAGGCATGAACTGCCCTGTAATTCCAGAGTTGGATCAGATACACTAAATATCAGTTAGAAAACCAACTGGGTGGGGTATCTCAGGTTACTCTTAAAACTAATTAATCTATGAGTTCCGTTTATGATCCCTTACGTGAACAGATGACGGCCGCACGCACAGGCAGTATGCTAAGTAAGGGGCAGTTGGAAACCAGGGTAAAGTAGTGTATTCGCATTTTTTAAAATTGTCAAACACTTGAGATGGATTTTTACTATTTCAGTAATTCTGAGTTGTAGCACTGATTATTTTTTATATAAAAGAGGTAATATATACATCTCTGTTAAATTTTGTGATCAACTCTGTACTTTTTACATATGTAATGTATAGGGGAAAGCATCCCGTGAAGTTTCCTACTCAGTATTCACTTCTGAAGATCAATTTTGACAACACTGACCCCTCATTCACCTTTATTCAAACATCCATGAATGTGTTTGCCTTTTTACAGATCTGTAAAGAATCTGACAGGTGCTTTGAAAAACACTTTAAATAGCCTAAAACTACATTGTAGCTAATAAACAGACATTTAATCTTTTTCCTCTTCACTTTTCCCGGCACTCTCACTACCATCCTTAAAAAATTCACACAGTAGCCAAAGTTAACACGCCAGTGGTTGGGATTAAATCCAGATTTAAGTGGCGGGAGATGTAAAAAAAATAAAAAAGAGTAAATGTCATCAGAGAAGTAATGACTAGACTTCTTTTCTGAAGATTTCCGTGACAATAGTATCTAAAAGAGTTCTCATCTACCTTTGAACCACCGTAGCCATCATTTGGTAATTAATCATGTCTTGTGATGTTCAGTCTTAAAAAAAAAAAAGTCCTAATCTTTATTGAGAGCTTACTATGTACCAGGTGCTACGCTAAGAGCTTGACATGAATGATCTCATTTACGGTAATCCTTACAACAGTCCTTTGAGGTGGAAGGAACTGAAGCACAGAGACATGGCCCAAGATTGCACCACGAGGTATGATAGAGCCAGGATCCCAACCCAGTCTTTTTCCAGAACTTGTGCTTTTAACCTATTATTTAAATCTCGTAACATTAATTAATTTATTACGGTTTTAGAACTTTTTCTGCCTCAGTTTGATTATAGGTTTCTTGAGAGCAAGGACAGTATCATTGTGTCCCCATTAACAGCCACCAATAGCAACCTGCTCATAGTAAGTGTGATCAGTCTTTATAATTCTGACTCAGTCTTTCCTTTTGTGATCATTTCTATTCTGGTTTAATGGGGGAATAAGCAGGGAGTGGGTTAAATATGAATTAATATAAATACTTTATTTGAGAATTTCTGTAATCAATCAATAATAGGAAATTTTTAAAATTTAAAAGCCATGTTCTTGCCTTTCATGCATTTTTATCTATTCTTAATCCAAGAGGTAACAATATTTGAAACTAGATAAAATGTGCTAAAGAAGGCATTCAAATTGACCAAGAAAGTGAGTGTCAAACAATTCGTCACAAGACATTTTTCTGTGACTTTTTGCGGGGGGGTGGGGCAATTTTTAATCATTTAATCCTAGGTTCATGTTTTTAGTAACCAATCTTAGAATTTTTTCTTTTAGTTTTGCTAATTGCTTCCTTTAACTCCTAAAATGGATCTGTGATTAAAAACAGATTTTTCAGTTAGTTCCCCCCAATATAATTTATAAAATAAGAATTCTTTTGAGAAGCAACGCTCCATGGGAATTAATGGGGCCTTTCCCTTTTCTGTCCCAAAATTTGGTCACGTTTCACAAAGGAACCAAGCCAGGTCTTAGACATGGCTTGTGGAGGTTGGTTTTGGTCCAAATCTTGCTCAGAAATTTATGCTAAGATAAGATCAGCCGTGGAGATCCAGATCCCCAGCATCATGATTATCTCCCATGAGCCTGAGCACAGCCCTCATCACCAGTGACTTTGGAGCCATGGATGATGTTGACCTGAATTGAGCTCCAAGGATTTTCTTTTAGAAAATTAATCTTAGGCTCATGTTCATCTGGGTTTGAATCCTCTGGAAAGATCAGAACCAGACTGGCTGCCAGAGACCGGGTGCCTGTGTTTATTGTTAAAGATATTCACTTTGATAAGCATTGATTCTTAGGAGAAACTCTGTAGTGCTTGGCAGAAACTACAGAGATCCGACTGTCATGTTACTTGTACGTCCATGGTGGTCTGGGCTTCTCTGCTCGCTGCCATGTCTTTAGAAGCCTCTTGTCACTGTTGTTAACCATCCACGTAATTCAGGGTACGTTGTAATAGGGACTAAGCTTCATGAAAGACCAACCATGAGTGAGCACTGCATGGAACAATCTCTTTGGGACACCTGGGAAGCAAAGTATGGGAGAGGGTCTTGCCTAGAGCTTCAAGGGACTCAGCGGTTGTTGAGCCAGGATCTGAGTTTAGTTCTGCTGACCCCTGGTCATTTGCTCCAGTCACCACAGCTCTTTCTCAGGCCCCCAGTGTGGTCTAATGTATTCAGTAAGAGGTCAACAGCAAGGAAACATAGAAGGGGGGGAAACTGGTTCCCTAACTGGGAAATGATCAGGGTATAGAACTAGAGAAAAGGTGGTGTAGCTTATGAGAATGGCATTTCCTTAGCTTCCTTTCAAACACTGTTGCAACTACCCATGCATGTTATCTTGCTCAGTGTAATGTCTTGAAAACACACTTGCTGTGACTTTTCATTGGCAACTTAAAGAAAAACATTTGCTGACCTCAATAGCGTAAGCAATTAAAGGGAAAAGAGCTGACTGTAAGTTTCCGCAGATTCTGTTTTGAAAAACAGAGGTTGCCTGGCCCCTGTGATTTTTAACATACCACAACTTAAATTCTCTCCCTCCTTACTTATAAAGCTCAGTGATTACAAGGTCGACTTGGCAGCTGTTTTTGTAAAATCTGAATCGTGCTTAGTTGTGAAATGCTCTGCTGTGGAGGACTCCCACTCTTCCAGTTGCTGGCGCCATGTAATTGGAAAAAGCAGGCCATGCTATGCGTGTTTCAAGCTGTGTCATCCTTCACACAGCGATGAGTCAACAACAGCTAAAACAGCATGATCCGGTGCTTAAAGAAGCCCAAGTGCAGCTGATTGCAATTATACCATCTTAAACAAAGATGATAGTTCTCTTATCCAGTCTCTAAAAAATGTTCTTATTAGGGGAGTTAAAAAAAATTCAGCACCAATTCTCTTTAGAGTTTATGAAAGTACTTCGCTACTCAGAGGGCTTTTAGGATGTATGTTAAAAATGAACCTTGTTCAGTTAATCAGATTTTGCCCTAGTTCATTCTCTCTTCTGTCTCTTCCATTCCCTTCTCCACACCCTGCCCATGCCCAATCCAGCTCATTACTGTATTAATCTGGTGTAAGAGCTAATGGATTAAAATCCATAAAATCAAAATTGTAATCTTATAGCTACTTGCTTATTTTGTTCCAGAATTCCCCAGTTTCTTTATTCCTGTAGAGTGTAAGAGATGGTTTTAAGGAGGACCATGACCAATGATAGAGAAACAGTTTAGAAGGCCAATGCAGTAGTTCAGGTAAAGGTGATGAAGGCCTAGACCAGGGTCATGGGAGTATGGGTGAAAAGGGAGTAACTGATTCTATGGGAAAAACAAGCAATGAAGTTACCGTAGTTTGATCATTAAAGGCGTACTGGGGACCAGGAAGATATGACTTGGGTTTCTGACCTGGGATGTTATTAACTAAAATTGGGGATTCTGTTGGAGAAGTGGATCGTGGGTGGAAAATGATGAGTTAGCATATGCAATTTTGAGTTTTAGTTGGTGGCGTAGTGGTTAACGTGCTCAACTACTAACCCAAAGAACCCACCAGCCACTCCACAGGAGAAAGATGTGGCAGTCTGCATCTGCAAAGATTTACAGCCTTGGAAACCCTATGGGGGCAGTTCTACTCGGTCCTGTAGGGTCGCTATGAGTGCAGTTAACTCAACGGCAATGGGTTTTTGGTTTGATATAGTTAATTAAGTGCATAACCCCTGCAGACAGTCGGCTATACAAGTTGGAAGTTTGGAAGGGAAATCAAGACTGAAAGTTGAAAGTTGAAAGTATTTACACATGGGGGACTTGAGCATTCAGGGAATAATTATAACTGAGATTGCATGAAATCTGCTAGGAGAGAATAGCATCTGCATAGAAACAACAGTGGAACAAAGATGGAAACCTGAGGAGCAGTACCCATTAGGGAAGGACAGCACTGGGGGCCTGTGACAGAGATGAAAAGCAGAGGAGCATTATAGAAGCCAAGGCGTTAGGTTTGGAGTGAGTGGCCAGCCATATCAAGAGTAGCTAAAGGACCAATAAGGTAAAGGCAGAAAATCGTTCATTGGATGTCTAATGTGGATATCAGTGATGGTCCTTGCTGGAGTGGGTTTGATGGAGTTGTAGAGGAAGCCAGTTTGCTGCAGGTCGAACAGTGAGTGTGAGGTAAAGAAAGACCACTTGAAAGAGGTCTTTTGTAGCAGATTTGCCCAATGCAATACATCATTTGATTTCTTAACTCCAGTGGGCACTGAATGTGGATCCAAGTAAAATGAAATCCTTGACAACTTCAGTATTTTCTCCGTTTATCATGATGTTGCTTATTGGTCCAGTGGTGAGGATTTTTGTTTTCTTTATGTTGAGGTGTAATCCATACTGAAGGCTGTAGTCTTTGATTTTTATCAGTGAGTGCTTCAAGTCCTTTTCGCTTTCAGCAAGCAAGGTTGTGTCTTGTGCATATTGCAGGTTGTTAATGAGACTTCCTCCAATCCTGATGCCGCATTATTCTTCATACAGTGGTATGGGAAGGTAAAAAGAGAGAAAAGGTGGGTTCAAGGGGTCGGGGGTCTTTTAAAACTTAACAAAAAGAGCTGAAAAATCTTGTACAAGTCAAGGAAAAAAACCTAGCATTTCTAAAGTGCAAGTTTTAAACACATTTCTTCTCCTACTTAAAATCCGTTGATAATATATTTTTGCTTATGGGATGAAACTTTATCCTCAACCTCTCGGTAGTATGTAAGCATTGTAAGGACAAGAGCATTGTCTGTCTCATTCATTGCTCTATTCCTTCCCTGTCTCTGACATCAAGGAGACTGGCACTTAGTGAAGTTTTAACAAATGGTTGCTCAGTGAATACAGTGGAGGTTGAAATGTGGAAATATGACCCTTTTTTTGGTTGGAAGCCATCAGGGGTGTCTTCCAAACTCTGAACCCCACTTCCTTTATGAGTCTTCCCTGTCTGCCTCCTACCTCAAACCAAGTGGGTCATTTCCATCTTTGTGCCTTCACTACCTTGTACATTTCTCCAGTGTTGAACTCATTCCACTACTTATTAGTATTTTTACAGCCAACTTCTTTTAAGACCATGAGTTTGTTATTGATGGGACCACGTCTTATTCATCTCAGTATCTCTGGCCTAATACAATGCCAGGTATACATATTCTTATTGAATAAATGAACAATAACTCATCAAATAGCATTGAAGGTAATAATCTTATTAAATATATGAAGGTATTCTCATAATTTGATACTCTTTTTGACCTTAACAGTATTAGAAGTCTTGGATTGGTTATTCTGTTAGGGTACGTAGTATTCTGACCTTACATACAGCCTACTTTCCCTGAATCCACTAAATTAGCATTCATTCATGGTAGCATGAACTATTGGTAATGGTCTGTAAAATCATGTAAGTAGCTATGCCTTGACACATAAAACTGAGAGCAGCATGGATAAATAATTAATAAGATAAATATATCATCCATTGCTCCGATGATTGAATTTTGCTTGAAAGTCATTTCCCTCATTAAAAGAAGAATATAAACTCTGATTCTCACAATGAAAATTAAATTAAACAAATATTTACTGAGCTTTTGAATGCCATGCAGTATATTGAAAACTAGGGCTAAAAATTGGTTAATGGCCCTTAAGTGAGAGTAGATGGACCCATTAACAGGCAGTTTCAGCTGCATTGAAACTGTGAGCCCTGTCGGGGCAGAAACTATGCCTCTCATCTCTGTATCCCTGGTATTTAGCCTAGTGGACTTAGTGGACCACTCAACTCATTATTTGAGTGGTTGTTTGAATGAATGAATGAGGAAAATGCATGAAATGCTCTGGGAGAACAAGGAGGTGTTCCTAACTCTTGGGGCTCAGGTTAGCAAGAAAGGGGTTGAGGAAAGCTTCTTGGAGAAGTTGACAAATAAATTAAGTCTTAAAGTATGAGCACAAGTTAGTTGGGGGAATGAGAGTATGGAAGACTATTCTTGGCAGAAGACATAATAATGAGGAAAAGGAATTGGAGCATGCAACAGCAGTTGTTGGGATTGCTGAAGTGGTGTAATAGAGACTAGAGAGGAAGGGTAAGCCAAAACCCATTGCTGTCGAGTCGATTGCGACTCATAGTGACCTTCAAATGCTCACACTGGGTAAAACAATTAGGGTCAGGCTTAACTAAGTAAGTTACATGCCCAGTTTCTTCATGTGGATAATGACAGGGTTCCATTGGTTGACCTCTATGATCTTATCTAACACTTGAATTCTATTTTTCTCTATCATTAAGTTGGAAATGAAAGTAATTAGATAATTTTAGATTTTTAACCAAAACACAATTTTAGACCTATACTAATTTTGTAACAACACTTTCCCATTTTCCTTTAACTTTGCTTTTTTGACAGAGCATTTGGGTACTTAGACGGTCTGTGCAGTAGCTTGAACTGTTGTCTAATTTTAGTATATTCGATTACTCTGAGTAGAGTGATTTATTTCAACCAAGCTACCTAGGTCAGGAAAATATATCTGTAAGATGTTTGTTTTTAAGATTTTCTTTTAAAAGTATAGTCTATCCATAAGCAAACAGGTTTTTATTTTTCAGATGCTTGGAAATTGGTAGCCCAGTTAATAGGAATGTTGGGTACTGTTTAAGAATGCTATGACTCTCTAATTTGTTTAAGGTTAGAGAGCATTTGTGTTGGTAGTATCAGAACTTGTCTAGATTCCTTAGTGATAAGAACAAGGATCAACCCAAAGCTGATTGCTATGAGATGGATGTCAGACATACCTCCACTTTCCAACATTTTTGCCAGTTCTGACACCAGCTGTCCCTCCCACAGCACTCTCTACTTCTCTTCTAGGTTCGATAATTCGTTACAGTGGCCATGCAGAACTCACAGACCATACTTACAGTCAGGTGGTTTATTAAGGAAGTAACAGGGTACAACTTGGGATCAGGATCAGGAAGCATGTAGGCAAAGTCTGGGAGGCTCCCCCAAAGTGGAGAGCACATCCCTCCGTTCTTCAGTACAGGACAGCTCTCACAGCTGCTTTCTACCATGCAAGCAAGTAGGCCCCTCTCTCTGCAGTGCACGCCCACTCTCAGCTGCCTCAGGACAGGCCCACTCTCAACCCCCTCAGGACAGGCCCCCTCTCAGCCCCCTCAGGACAGGCCCCCTCTCAGCCCCCTCAGGACAGGCCCCCTCTCAGCCCCCTCAGGACAGGCCTCCTCTCAGCCCCCTCAGGACAGAACTCCTCTCAGCCCCCTCAGGACAGGCCCCCTCTCAGCCCCCTCAGGACAGGCCCCCTCTCAGCCCCCTCGGGACAGCCCCCTGTCAGCCCCCTCGGGACAGGCCCCCTGTCAGCCCCCTCGGGACAGGCCCCCTGTTAGCCCCCTCGGGACAGCCTCCACTCAGCCCCCTCAGGACAGGCCCCCTCTCAGCCCCCTCAGGACAGCCCCCCGTCAGCCCCCTCAGGACAGGCCCCCCGTCAGCCCCCTCAGGACAGGCTCCCCGTCAGCCCCCTCAGGACAGGCCCCCCGTCAGCCCCCTCAGGACAGGCCCCCTCTCAGCCCCCTCAGATCAGGCCCCCTCTCAGCCCCCTCAGGACAGGCCCCCTCTCAGCCCCCTCAGGACAGGCCCCCTCTCAGCCCCCTCAGGACAGAACTCCTCTCAGCCCCCTCAGGACAGGCCTCCTCTCAGCCCCCTCAGGACAGAACTCCTCTCAGCCCCCTCAGGACAGGCCTCATTGCCTTTGGCCTCCCTGCCGTTGGCTCCTCCACTGCTAACTGACCCAGCTCATAGCCAGTGTAGCAGTTTTAGTCAGCTCTTTTAGCTGCATTCCTAGCAGCAGGCCTGTGCTGTCACCACCAACTCTGCGCAGGGCCCTTTGCGGGGCTTTCACTGTCTTCCGTATTACAGCCCTTGATGTATGTTACAGCTGTTTTAGGAGGTTCCTCACCTCCTTTCTGTCTGCTTCTTTTCTTTCCTTGCCTCTCTTGCCTTTTCTCCTTTTTGCTTCTTTCTTCCTTCTGAAACCTCTGTGGTGTTGGCTGCATTTATAAGCAATTCAGTTTTAAGGCATGGCCTTCCCAGCAGGGCAAAAAACTGACCAGTCCCCTTGGTGGGCCATAGTCACTTCATTTGCACAGCCTGTAGTCACCTCATATGTTTAGTCTATAGTGTATTGACCAGTCACTGCAAGGTGCATAAAACAGACCAATCACTGGGCAGGCTGCAGCCCAGGTCCAGACAAAACGTACCAAACCATCAAGTTGTTTACACCTTACCCAGGAAATGTCAGTCAACTTGGACAAAAAGTAACAGACTCTAGGGTAGAAAACTAGGGCAAAGGTAAACTCCTCAGGGCTTAGGGGAAAAATCCCTGAAGCTGTTTTTCCAAAGAACCATGGCAAAAGGCCACATAGGAACTCAGTTCACCACCAAACCCAAAAAAAACAAACGTGTTGCGATTGAGTTGATTCCATGTCATAGAGACCCTATGGGACAGAGTAGGGCTGCCCCATAGGGTTTCCAAGGCTGTGAATCTTTATGGAAGCAGACTGCCGCGTCTTTCTCCTGCGGGGCACCTGATGTGTTTGAACCACCGACTTTTCAGTTAGCAATTCAGCACTAAACCACTGTGCCACCAACGATCCTTATTTCACCACAGCATTCAATAATAACTTCATTTTTTGCAAGGTAAATCTTACTAATTCCATATGTACTAGATTTACTACCTTAAGATGTATTAACACAAAATTAAACTTAATAAAAAAAATTTTTTAGAGACTTCCACGAAACGTGAGCATGTCGTTGAATATTTTCTCTGTGTTTGTTAATAGTCCAATAAAAAAAAATATACACAATTTAAGGAAAAAATCCGTTTTACTTTTTCTGTATTTTCTGCTTTTGAGGCTTTCTGTTTTTTGTGGAAGACAAGGTCCTACAACTGAAGTATCTGATGACATATTGCAGGAATGTGCCTGTGGAGGAAATGGACTTAGAGGCTTGACAAGCATTTTCCCTCCTCCCAGAACCCACCCTTCCTCCCTTCCCTCCTCTGCTTTGTTCTCCTTACCTTATCCTCTCAGCCACTAGTACGGGAGGGAAAATTCTATACTGGTAATGATCCTAAAGACCTTCAGGCTTCTGAAGACATGCTCACAAATGTATAGAAAACAAAATCTGCATTTTTCAATTATCAGTCACTTAAAAAAAAGAATAGGTTTACTTATATACAGTAAAATGCACCATTCTTAATTATTCTTAAGTCTGATGAGTTTTGACCCACGTAATTGCTGTTCCAAACAAAGAGACAGAACATTTTCATCACCCCAGAAGTTTCCTTCATGCCCCTCTCTAGTCAATCCTCCGCTCCCTGGCCGGCAACCTCTTTCTGACTGCTCTCACCATAGATTAGCACTGTCTGTCCTTGGAGGTCACATCAGCGGAACCATGCAGGGTTTATTTATATATTTATTTTAGGGATCTTGCTTCCTTTACTCAACGTAATGGTTTCTGAGATTAAAATATATTACTTTATCAGAGAGTGAAAGTGCTAACAAAGTATATAGACCCTTTGGTGGTTTCACTTTATTACTGTTCCTGACTATCATCCAGCTGTCCTACAGGTTTTGTTTGGTGGATAGAAGAGGAGCGAGGCAAGGCACCATGTTTAGATGAAAACTCATCACAATGTCGGGAAATGGACCTTCAAAGATTCTACTCTCAGGACCCTGGATATGGAGCTTCGTCTCTGCAGGGCTGGCCCAGTGAAAACTGAGACAGAAGAAAGTTTATTTTTGGTGCCTGCCCAATTTGCTCTGGCTTCCTGGAGGCATTCCATTTTCCCTCTAACATGCCAGGTAGGGATTGTTTGAACCCCACCAAGGACCTATCTGCATAATGTTTGAGGTGTTTTATCTTTCCAAAGCATAATTTTTTTTAACTTTAATGGTGAAATTCCAGGTCTCATTCAGAGAACAGAACAGAGTTCACTAGGCAGGAAGTCATACACACTTCTGTGCACTTCATTTAGACCAGGGATTGGCAATGTTTTTCTCTTTAAGGCCAGTGATTTTGGGCTTTGTGGGCCATATTGTTTCTGTTGCAGTTCTGCAATTAGCATGAAATCAGCCATAGACAATACGTGTGACTGTGTTTCAATAAAACTTTATTTACAAAAACAGGCAGTGGGCTGAGTTTGGCCTGTGGACCATAGTTCGCTGACCCCTAGTTTACACAGTTTGCTGTTTTGCCTACTCATGAGCTTGATCTTTTATAGCAAACCTATCATAGCAGAATATAGAGAATTCATTCTCCAGAAGAAGTAAAGCTGAAGGGTACCTAAGATTGCATTTGGTACAACCTTTCATTTTGAGTGAGGACACCAAATCTCAGAGTAGTAATTTTTCAGAGTCACAAAGAGTCAGAGGAAGAGCCTAGACTATTCAGAACTCCCAAATCTTTAACCAGTGTTCTTTATTCTGTCCAACTTGTGGTACATGTGAGTCACATCGCCAGATACCTACTATCCAGTTTGGCATTTGGATACACTATCTTAAGTCACATATTTCAAAGGAATAAAGAGAGAATGATTGACAGAGAAAGAGAAAATGAGATAGGAATTCAGGTGGCAGCATTTGAAAAACTTAACCTAAGAAAGGATGAGAGTTACATATTTAGTAAAGTAATTAGTTAATTTTAAAAAGGAGTGTATTGAATACTTTGTCCAAATAATTTTTCAAAAAATTGTAAGTATGTGAAAGGAATACATAATGAAATAAATACTTTTTAAAGTCAGAAAATAAATATCTCTAGATTCTTTACCATTTAGTTCATTTGTACACGTATTCTTTTTTATTTTTTAGAAAACATGCATTGGATGTCTTTTCTTGAAGGCACAGTGAAGAATCAAAACTGAACAAGACAGTTCCTGGGCTTGAGGAGCTTATACTGGAGCCCTAGAGACTCAGGAACCATGTCTCGTTTAGCTTTGTAGCCTTTAAAATAAAAACAAAGCTTGCTTCATAGAGAAGATAGTATTTGAGTTGGGCATCTGGATGTACCCTGTGAAGTGTGTACATTGGTGTATTCATGGGGTGTGGGGTAGGGAGGGCTTCTAAGAAGGGGCCAATAATGCAGCTTGGATGTACTGAGGGACTGGTGGAAGAAGTAGTGGTAAATTCTGTAGATATAACTTAACAGGATATGATTTGCAGCATAGAGTTGACTCATTGAATGAGTTGTCAAGGAGATTCTAATTGTTCCAGTCAGAGGATGAAAATAAATCAATAAAAGTGCCTTACTTTGAGAGGGTACCTTCAAGTCTTTATAGATACCACATAGTCTATTGAAGTAAAGCATTAATTTTGAATGAATTGGAATCAAGCAAAAATTAATTCTTTTATAATTGTCTTAGTCATCTAGTGCTGCTATAACAGAAATACCATAAGTGGATGGCTTTTAACAAAGAGAAGTTTATTTTCTCACAGTCTAGTAAGCCACAAGTCCAAATTCAAGGCAACAGCTCCAGGGGAAGGCCTTCTCTCTCTTTCAGCTCTAGAGGAAGGTCCTTTGTGATGCATCAGTCTTCCCTTGGTCTGGGAGCATCTCAGCGCAGGAACCTCAGGTCCAAAGGATGCACTTTGCTCCTGGCACTGCTTTCTTGGTGGTATGAGGTCCCCATGTCTCTCAGCTTGCCTCTGTCTTTCATATCTTAAAAGAGATTGGCTTAAGACACTGCCTAATCTTGTAGACCTCATCAATATAACTGCCGCTAATCCATCTTATTACATCATAGTGATAGAATTTACAACACACAGGGAAATCACATCAAATGACAAAATGGTAGACAATCAGACAATACTGGGAATCATGACCTAGCCAAGTTGAAAGATATTTTGGGGGGACACAATTCAATCCATGACAGTAATTATGGCAAAAAATCAAATAACTGATACAAACTAGTTTATACACTGGGAGTAGTTTTGCTTAATGGTAACCATAACCATATGCTAGATTCCTGGTGGTTCAGCCAAAAGTCCCAGATTTCAAACTTAACATTTAGTGGAGACTCACATAGTAATTCAAGTGTTCTCTGTGTTTAATTTGTCTGTGGTTGGATGACACAGCTGGGTATTGTGGACGACAGTTTTCCTAGTGTTGGGCACCAAGGGGATATAGGGCAGGCAAGAGGGGCGAGACTTTTCTTCAATAATGATGAAACGCTGACCACCACAGACATTTAGGTCATTCCATGAAGGCAAGAATGTTCCTAAGAACAGAGCAGATCTGGGTGGTCATCTCACACTTGGTCAGCTGCAGTTAAGTTCGTGGCTAATGGTATTATAAAACGCACCCCTATTTGTTTTGGGAAAATGGTAGAAAAGATTCAGTTACAGTTTTTCCACCTTCCTGGGATGCTGCCACTCCTAGGACAGAATTCTCCACATCCCTGAGTGTGATTGGACCTCAGCTGCAGCAAGAATTCAATTAAATTAACCAATTACTGCATCAAAGCTCACTTTGGAAAGTTATTTTACATCCAGGATATCTTTACATTTGTAGCTACCATGGCGGGATTATAAACTTAGAGCACTTACAGTATTAAGTTTGTTTCTCGAGTGCCTAGAGACTGGTTTTGAACAAGTGTGGGACAATTTCAAAATAAAAATAGCTCATGGCTAAAATAGGGACTGGCTAGAATGACTGCTGGTCAGAGGCCCCTGTGCTGGGTGTCTTCCTGCAATCAGAGTACTCTTGGCAGCATTACTGTGAAGTTGGCGCTCCCACATTTCTGGCTGACGCGAGAGACTGCTGTGCTGGGTGCCTTCCTGCAATCAGAGTACTCCTGGCAGCATTGCTGTGAAGCTGTGGCTCCCACGTTTCTGGCTGATGTGAGAGGCCGCAGTGCTGGGTGTCTTCCTGCAATCAGAGTACTCCTGGCAGCATTGCTGTGAAGCTGTGGCTCCCACGTTTCTGGCTGATGTGAAAGCCCGCTGTGCTGGGTGTCTTCCCGCAATCAGAGTACTCCTGGCGGCATTGCTGTGAAGCTGTGGCTCCCACATTTCTGGCTGATCTGAGAGCAGCTAGAGCAGAGGTTGGGAGCCTTGGGCTTAAGAGGGAAGACTTACCTGAATCAATATAATCTATTCTCACAAGTAAAAATGTTGGCCATCAACATTTTGCAAGGTCAGGGCACTGGAGATACCAAGTTGTAGCCCTTTTTCAGGGAAGTCTTTCTTTTTGACCGTGACAGCCTCACTGCATGGCCCATTTGCTAAATCAGAGTCTGTTTCCTAGTGCTTTCCTGAGATCCTGAAGGTGTGTTACCTGCACATGAGGTCTCTGGTCCCCAAGAGGGTTGTGTGCCAAGACAGAGAGGAAGATGTTTGTTCATGCCAGTGAAGCATTTCTGAGATTGAGGATCAAGCCCTAGCCCAGCTCTGACCAATGTGACCACAACCATGAGACAAAAATGTTTGACCTAAAAACCGAACAGATCAAATGACTGAGCTTTTCTGTTTACACATTATATATTCAGAAGGATGAAAATATAGATTCACTATATAGGACACTGAAAATATAGATTCAAAAAAGGTTAGCTAAAGTCAGGAAAACCAAGTGAGTCACAGCGGTTTATAGGGATGTTAGAAATGTAGAAGCCACGTATCACTCTCTTCTCCAATAATTCCTTCGTAGCACGTGCCCAAATCGCTGGACTGGATGGATAATTCCTCTTCCCTGGTGTTTTACATGCTGCCTTGCTTCTCCGCAACCTGCACATCAATCAGTTCACAGGACACGAGGACCCAAGGGTCCTTAAAATCCCCAGCCTTATTTTTCAAATGAGGAAACTAAAACGTTAAGCAGCTCTTTAAAGTTCTAACATTTCTGTACCATTTTTATTTTAATGAGAAATTATATTTTCTATATTGTCTTTTTGTCATTTCTTCCTGGATAACATGTGGCATCACAGCATAACAGGCTGTCACATGACTTGCATGTAACCACAAATGGGTTTTGGGGGGATTATTAGTCTTTGATTGAGGGCTGTACCCCTTCCCAAACCTTGGGATAGATGGCACATTTCGAGTAGTATGATCAGCCCCTTGAAAAGGAGTATGTTAACACTGGAAGGCATAATTACTTTTCACTGATAGGCTATTCTCAAGTAGTGAAATGGGAGAAGCTTCCAGTATATGCCCCCAATACACATTGGAAGTTCAGCGAGAACCCAGGAAGGAAAAGGGAGTATCTTCACCGTGTCATTTCTGAAGACATCCAGCTCAGCTCTCTTACCTGGCTTCCTTTCATCTGCCTTCTGGGAAGGGCAACTTTATGCCCTTCAAGACCTGTGTAGGGGATCATAATTGCTAACATTCAGTGAGTGCTCACTATATGGTGAGCGTGGTTCCAAGCCCTTTACATGGATAAGCACATTTAGTCTTTGTCTATTCCTGTCGCAGTGGTGACGGTTGTCCGGGCGGTGGAGACAGTAACCAAACACAACTCTTACAGAGAAGCGGGGCCAGGAGGGTCACTCTGAGGAGTCGACCCCGGCTTCAGTCCCAGGAGTTTATTTATAGTCAATACAGCAAGCAGTGAAGCAAATAACAGAACAATGGGCTTTGGGTGCGGGCAAGGGAGAAGGAATTCGGGTAAACAAGCCAATCAGTAAAGGGACAATAGGTTTGGGAAAACAAGTCGTGACAAGTCTCAACATGTTGGGGACACGTCTCAACATGCTGTGCAGCGTAGAGGCCTGTGGGGGCTGCAGTTGTCAGTAGTGCAGCCATGTTTAAACGGCACATATCCCCACATATTCCTATGAAGTAGGTATGTTTTTCTTCTGATTTTACAGGTTTGGAAACTGAGACACACAGGGTCAGTACTTTGCCCAAGTGAGATACGGAACCTAGGTAGCCTCCCTCTAGAGCCTGGGCTTTTAGCTATGACACACTACCCCTGTCCCTTGCCTGCAACACCTCCTCTCCAGTCTTCACCCGGTTACGTCCCCTCATCCCTGGGGATGAGCTCACGGGTTGCATAGTCTAGAGAGCTTTTCCCGATACTTTTTCTACTCTAGTCCCTTCTGGCTCCAGTTTATCTCCTTTGTGCTCCCAGTGAACCCAGGCCCATTGCAGCCCTAAACGTATTGTTTATTCCCCTGTAGCTGCCCCTGCCCCATGCTGGACTGGAGCGTCCCTGAGAGCAGGAGCTGTGGCTTCTGTTCAGGATCTAAGTTCCCAGCCATGTGCCCTATAGACGCTAATGGGAGGGAGGGAGGGAGGGAGGGAAAGAGGCACTGTATAAATTTTCTTTTCCAAAACTAGAAAAAAAAAAATCATCCTGCTTAAAATTTATCACACAAAATATTTTCTTACAGACCTGGCAGTGTGCTCCCATAAAGACTGCAGCATAGGAAACTCTATGAGGTGGTTCTACTAAGTCATATAGGGTTCCTACGAGTCGGAATCGACTCAGTGGGCACACAGTGTCATCAACGAGCAAGAGACCCAGAGAAATGCTAATCTGAGTCAGATGCCACACTGTCCATTGCTAATATTTTTATAAAACTTTGTCAGATTTTGTCTCTTGTAAAGAAAAAAAAATCCCCAGGAGATGGAGGAGAAAGGAAATACTTCTGTTTTCCAAACTGTAAGACTGGGGTTTCCATAACCTCATTGTGAGGTAGTCCTGCTTCTTGGAGATAATATGTCTCCTGTTAAAGTACGGTGTCTAATTTAGGGCTCAGCGACTTCAGAGATGGTGCAGAGAGGATCCCCGAATGGAATTTTAAAGGCTGGAAAGCGATTGTGTCTTTCTTCCTGGTGTTAATTACTTATCTCAAGCAAGACCATTTGCATGATGGGCGGGAGGAATACACACGGAAATGGAGATTAGAGGGGCTGGAGCCTAGAAGGGCAAAATGAGCTGTGCCAAGTGAGTGAACAAGATGGAAATATCGCCAGGCTGGTGGGCACACGCACGCTGGTTCTCAGCCCGGCAGTGAAGTCCTTGATGACAAACTATGGTAGTGCTTTCTCTTTGTAACTGTGTAAACCAGGACATTCGCCTTATCATTTTCCTTTCTGATTTTTGTTTGATTTTCTGTCCTTGAATTTCCTAGGGTTTGTGAACTCAATTGGCGATTGCTAAGACAAGAAGTCAATTTTCCTATTATGAGAAATAGTCAAGCCTCTTTCATTTGAAGGCACGTCTACAAAACTTTAAAAAAAAAATCCAGGCAATATTTTCATAAGAAAGCATTTGGGAAATCTAACTTCATAAAATCGTGTTTAATTAGATAGAAAGGAGAGCCACACTGGTAGAACAGAGCAATGTGATTATATTTTAACTATTAAACAGATGAACATTCAGGGTGGTCATTCTTTATCATATGCACTTAAATGACACTACATTATATTGAGAATTTAATTTTAAGCCCAGTCACCCTTGATAGACTCTAATAAGATTTCTGCTCAGCCCTGCTGATTAAAATCCTCATTGCTTCTCTTGGAGGTAAAGTACGAGTGGGGCTAAATGGAATTCTTTCCCCGAGGAGTAGTTTCAGGACAATGTGAGCATTATCATACGCGACTGGGTCCTCAGACCCGAATTCAAGCAACGAAGCAAAACAGACCTTGTATGCTGATTGTGTCACTGGTCTCCCGAGTTGCTAAAGGACCAGAGTTTAAACTTCCTCATGAGACATTCTGTCTCTAACTTGTTCTCTCAATCTTGTCTATCTACATTTGAGGCCACGTATGTCCTCAGCCTAAGGGTTGGTGGTTCTAACCCATCCGGTGGAGCTGCAGGAGAAACGCCTGGCGATCTGCTTCCGTGAAGATTACCGCCAAGAAAACCCTATGGAACAGCTCTACCCTGTAACACGTGGGGTCATCATGAGTTAACATTGACTCAGCAGCAACATTTTTGTTTGTTTGTTTTGGTGACTTCAACCAACTCAAACCTCAGACAATCTAACAAAGATTCCAGTAGCATCAAGACTAAAAAAAGAAACTGGTTGCTGTCCAGTCGGTGCTGACTTATGGCGATCCTATATAGGAAGAGTAGAACTGCCCCATAGAGTTTCCAGGGAGCACCAGGTAGATTCAAACTGCCAACCTTTTCGTTAGCAGATGTAGCTCTTAACCACTATGCCATCAAAACTACCATGTCTGAACTGAAAGGACAGCTGTGACGTGGGTTCTGGAGCTTCTGGTTGGGTGCGAGGTCAGTTCCTAGCCTGGAATTGTTGAGTGGAGATACAACAGGCTAAGAAGCAGAGACAGGTTATTCCCAACAATACTTCTTTACCATCCTTGAATGTAGCGGTTAGGTTTCTAAGACATTAAGTCACTATCATTTCACCAGTTGATGAGGTAATTTTTTTTTTTCTCTATATATGCTCATAATCATTCTACTCACTTTTGTCTTTGCCAGTGGCTTTTTCCTGTTATTGCTATAAATCCTATACTTAGGGGTTTAGAAGAGGTAAAAAGAGAGTCTCGAACCTTTCCTAATAAATCAGTTGCTTTTGTGTCTTACAGAAATGTTGCTTAGCTACGTGATTCCGAGTCTAGGCTCTAATTTGGAAGAGGACAGAGAACTAAGGGAAGTGGGATAGCTAGGTGCCTGGTTTGAAATGCTACCAGTGGATCTGTTTTACAGGTTTTCTTTTTAAAGGGAAGAGTCCTTGAAAGAGACCGTTAAATATTTCTGCTTGCTTTCTGTACAATATTGCAATTATAAAAGACCTAAGGAATTAAAATAAGGAAATTGTTTTGAAATGAGAACTACTGCTCTTGTCTAATTAAAAGTAAATATATTCAAACTAAGGCTTTTAAAATACTCTTTTAGGTAGTCCTGTGTTATCTACTGCAGAGCGGGAGTAAGGATAGGTATTGTGTTTTCAGTGAGATCAAATTGAGAAAAAACTATATTTTTTTCCTTCTCTGTCCCATATCTGTTTGTGATTCATAGGGTTAATGTAGCATTATGATTTAATCTCTAAAACCAAAAACCAAACGTGTTGCAGTCGAGGTGATTCTGACTCGTAGCGACCCTATATCATAAAATAAAATTCCAGTTTATTCTATAAATGTAGAACACAGTATTAGGAACATAATAAATAAAGCCTCACATGGTATAAGGT
Source organism: Dugong dugon (assembly GCA_030035585.1). Taxonomy (NCBI): domain Eukaryota; kingdom Metazoa; phylum Chordata; class Mammalia; order Sirenia; family Dugongidae; genus Dugong; species Dugong dugon. Next base: position 46,345,325 of record CM057466.1, on the reverse strand, counting down.
TTGATGTGAGGTTGACTTGTAAAAAATTGTTGTTAATATAATGAATATTTTCTCAATTAATTGAAAGATAATACTCAGAGAAATGCAATTGGATTAGTTGAGGCGTGTTATTCTTGTGGCTGTTTTTAAGTTTGCTGATGGTCTTCCCAGAGGCCTCTACCTGCCTCTGATTCTTGAGTAGAATTGCGTTTTCAGACATTTTACCCCAAGCATACCCATTTTTGTCTTAGCAAATATGCTCTCAGCCCTAAAAGACAAAGAGGTTGCTGAGATTCTTGCAGGAGTCCTAATTGTAGAGCTGAGGCACGGAGCCACGCTCACTTTTCATGATCAGGATTGGGTCAGATTCTGGTTCGCAGTAGCAACTGTGTGCTTATCTTATATTTCACATCAGTAGCTCCTAAATATATAAGAAAAGTGATTCTCTGTTTGCAATGATTTCATCTTTCCTCTTGATGTTTACTTATCTCAAATAAGACCATTTGCATGAAGGAACAATGTAACAGGTAATTAGGAAGAAATGACTGGTTTAAACATTATTATAGAATGGAATATGTAATTTATTTTTGCCCATGTATCTCAGAAGTTGTAATTACTTTCCTTAAATCTTTAATGAAATCCAGTTCTTTTTATTAAATATGATCTCCAGACCTCATTACCTTTTCTTCCAGAAAGGCACCATGTGTCCAAGCCATTGTTACACGCTAGGGAAGGTGTTAATGACATGCCGTTATCACAGCAACATTGAACGGACCATCTAGAGTTGCTAAATCATGGCAGGAGATAGTAAATTATAGGGAATTAAAGGTGAGCACAGTGCTGTATTGGGTATCATAATGAGGTTAAGTTTAAATACAGAGATCTTAAGAACGTATGCTGGCTAAGAAAGACAACATTGTCGAAATTTTCAAATCACTAAACAGGACATAATGGGCATGTGTCTCGTACTATCTCATCACGGACAGGGAGCAGCTTTATAGTGCTGATGATCTGCTGTACCCTCAACATATGTGACCAGGCAGCCTGGGCCAGGGGTGAAGTCATTAAATCCAAAGCTTCAGGGCATATGTGAACTGACCTTTTACAGAGATAGGGCAGGGATTTCCTCCCTTCATTTTGCAGATCACAGTTTCCCAAGGCACTTTATAAGCAGTAGGGTAAAGTTTAGCCCAGTTCCTGGTGGTTCAACAGTTAAGTCATGTGGCTGCTAACCAAGGAGTTGGCAGTTTGAGTCTACCCAGAGGTGCCTCAGAAGAAAGGCCTGGTGATCTAATTCTGAAAAATCAGCTGTTGAAAGCCCTATGGAGTACAGTTCTACTCTGACACACATGGGGTCACCATGAGTCAGAATTGACTCGATCGCCAATGGTACTGGTTACCGGGCAGCTTAATTTGCCAGCTAAGACTTTCCCAAGTAGAATAAATGTTTGAGTGAATATATGAATTTGACAGAGGGTAAGAGGTCAGGGGGTTTGTGTAAGGGACCCAAAAGAAAGTAGTTTTTCAGAAGTTTATAAAGAGATGTGGAAAAAGCATAGTCCTATTAAAGTGATTGCTGAGCCAGACGCATTACAGGAAGTGTAATGGGAGAGAGAGAAATTGAATTGTGGTTTGTTTCCAAAAAGTGACCAATGAATCCTTAAGAAGATGGATGTTATTTGGGTGGTCATTATAGACTAGAAAGTTTTGGAGGAGGAGATGCCGTGATTTGGCAAAAGGACTAGAGGGAAGTGAAATGTTTGAATCTAGGAAGAGGTATCAGGAGAGAAGTGGAAAAAACAACTGAGTTTAGGATGAGAAAATGAAAGGATCAGAATTATTAAAACCAAATGCAGTACTTGCCAGGTTTTATGCCAATACTGATTCTAAGAAGACCAGTAAAACTTGATTTAAACCACATGGTGTTGTGCCACATCAGTAAAATGTCGAAGAAGAAAAGGCTAACGGAATTCTCCCTCTGTGAACTCGCATGATTATTAGCATTTACGGAGGTAAGTTTATAGAAGTTTATGTGCACAGAAAGTTGTCTATTATTTATTTTGAGGGTGTGGGGAAGGAGGTTTTTTGTTTTGTTTTGATTTTTGCCTTTTAAAAGTTTTTGTGTTACTCAGTAACCTGTATTTTATGCAGATAACGCATGCACCCTATGCTTCTTTGCCAACCTGCCCCCCAGGTATTGTCCTGAGCATGCTATGCTAATTTTTTTGTTACTGCAACATGTAAAAAAAACTGGCATAGCATACTTACCTGGGGGTGGGGGGGGGGGGCTGTTGAGAAACAAACTTAGATCACACACGTTATTTGCTAAAAATACGGTAGTCCTAACTGGTGTCACCAGGGGGGTATGGGGAGTGCAGACCACACTGGGTGACACTGTCAAAGGGGGGCTGGGGACCACACTAGGTGACACTGTCGGAGGGGGACCACACCGGGTGATGCTGTCAGGGGGGACCACACCGGGTGACGCTGTCAGAGGGGGGCTGGGGACCACACTAGGTGACACTGTTGGAGGGGGACCACACCAGGTGAAGCTGTCGGGGGGGACCACACCAGGTGACGCTGTCGGAGGGGGACCACACCGGGTGATGCTGTCAGGGGGGACCACACCGGGTGACGCTGTTGGAGGGGGACCACACCGGGTGACGCTGTCGGGGGGACCACACCAGGTGACGCTGTTGGAGAGGGACCACACCGGGTGACGCTGTCAGGGGGGACCATGCCGGGTGACGCTGTCCGAGGGGGACCACACCGGGTGACGGTGTCGGAGGGGGACCACCCCTGGTGATGCTGTCGGAGGGGGACCACACCGGGTGACGCTGTTGGAGAGGGACCACACCGGGTGATGCTGTCAGGGGGGACCATGCCGGGTGACGCTGTCCGAGGGGGACCACACCGGGTGACGCTGTCGGAGGGGGACCACACGGGGTGGTACTGTCGGGGGGTGACACCAAAATGACTGCCTATAAAAATGTCCGTGTACTTGGTAATAATAACAAAAACATTTTTCGTAAGCCTAGCTTACCTGTGTCAATATACCTACGAGGCTAAAACTCTATGCTGATTTACTCTTTGAACCGTCTAACACACTCTGGTCAGAGCTGCCCAGTTACAGTGACACTCCCCATCGCATGGTTTCATCTACGCGCTCTAGGTGTTCTGTTGTTTTTGTTGCCGCCGTGTTTTAATAGTCGCTGATTTTGTCAATCTTCTGGCGTTTTAACTACGATATTGTGGTAGTCAGTATTTGTGAACCTATATCACTAATTTTTTTGAGAATGAAGTAGTAATAAAAGGAAAAGAAAGAGTGATATATGGGAATTACGATTTACAAGTTTGCATTAGTACAAAAAACATTACAGGCATACCGTGGAGATATTGCAGATTCGCTTCCAGACCACCACAATAAAACGATTATTGCAATAAAGCAGGTCACACAGATTTTTTAGTTTCCCAGTGCATATACAAGTTATGTTTATGCTATACTGTAGTCTATTAAGTGTGAAATAGCATTATGTGTAAAAAAAAAAGTACATACACTGATTAAAAAATACTTTATTGCTAAAAAATGCTAACCATCGTCTGAACCTTCAGCGAGTCGTAATCTTTTTGCTGGTGGAGGGTCTTTCCTCAGTGTTGATGGCTGCTGACCGATTAGGGTGGTGGTTGTTGAAGGTTGGGGTGGCTGTGGCAATTTCTTAAAATAAGACAACAATGAAGTTTGCCACATCGATTGACTCTTCCTTTTGCAAAAGATTTCTCTGTAGCCTGCAATGCTGTTTAATAGCATTTTACCCACAGTAGAACTTCTTTCAAAATTGGAGTCAGTCCTGTCAAACTCTACCACTGCTTTATCAACTAAGTTTATATAATATTCTGAATCTTTTATCATTTCAACAGTATTCACAGCATGTTAACCAGGGGTAGATTCCATCTTAAGAAACCACTTTCTTTGCTTATCCATAAGAAGCAACTCCTCATCTGTTAAAACTTTCATCCTGAGGTTGCAGCAATTCAGCCGTATCTTCAGGCTCCACTTCTAATTCTAGTCATCTTGCTGTTTCCACCATATTTGCAGTTACATCCTCCACTGAAGTCTTGAACCCCTCAAAGTCATCCATGAGGGCTGGAATCAACTTCTTCCAAACTCCAGTTAATGTTGATATTTTGACCTTCTCCCATGAATCACGAATGTTCTTAATGGCATCTAGAATGGTGAATCATTTTCAGAATGTTTTCAATTTACTTTGCCCAGATCTACCAGAGGAATCACTGTCTATGGCAGCTATAGCCTTAGAAAATGTATTTCTTAAATAATAAGACTTGAAAGTCAAAATTACTCCTTGATCCATGGGCTGCAGAATGGATGTTGTGTTAACAAGCAGAAAACAGCATTAATCTCCTTGTACATCTCCATCAGAGCTCTTGAGTGACCAAGTGTATTGTCAATGAGCAGTAATATTTTGAAAGGAATCTTTTTTTTTTTTGAGCAGTAGGTCTCAACAATAGGCTTAAAATGTTCGGTAAACCGTGTTGTAAACAGATGTGCTGTCGCCCATGCTTTGTTGTTCCATTTACAGAGCACAGGCAGAGTAGATTTAGCATAATTCTTAAGGGCCCTAGGTTGTTCAGAGTGGCAAATGAGCATTGGCTTCAACTTAAAGTCACCAGCCCCAAACAGGAGAGTCAGCCTGTCCTTTGAAGCTTTGAAGCCAGGCATTGACTTCTCCTCTCTAGCTATGAAAGTCCTAGATGGCGTCTTCTTCCAATATTAGGCTGTTTTGTATACCATGAAAATCTGTTGTTTAGCGTAGCCGCCTTCATCAGTTACATTAGCTAGATCTTCTGGATAACCTGCTGCAGCGTCTGCGTCAGCACTTGCTGCTTCCCCTTGTACTTTTATGTTACGGAGACGGCTTCTTTCCTTGAACCTCACGAACCATCCTCTGCTATCTTCAAACTTCTCTTCTGCAGCTTCCTCACCTCTCTGAGCCTTCAGAGAACTGAAGAGAGTTAGGGCCTTGCTCTGGATTAGGCTTTGGCTTACGGGCATGTTGTGGCTGCTTTGATCTCCTGTCCAGACCACTAAAGCTTTCTCCCTGTCAGCATATTGCTTTCTTACCTGTCGTGTGTTCACTGGAGGAGCACTTACAATTTCCTTCAAGAGCTTTTCCTCCGCATTCAAACTTGGCTAACTGTTTGGCACAAGAGGCCTAACTTACGGCCTGTTTCAGCTTTCGACACACCTTCCTCACTAAGCTTAATCATTTCTAGCTTTTGATTTAAAGTGAGAGACGTGCTACTCTTCCTTTGACTTGAACACTTAGAGGCCATTGTAGGGTTATGCACTGGCCTAATGTCAATATTGTCGTGTCTCAGGGAATAGGGAGTCCCAAGGAAAAGGAGAGAGATGGGGAAACTGCCAGTCAGTGGAGCAGTCAGAACACACACAACATTCATTGATTAAGTTTGCCGTCTTATATGGGCACCGTTCATGGCACCCCGAAACTATTACAATAGTAACATCAAAGATCACTGATCACAGATCACCGTAACAGATATAATAATAATGAAAATGTTTGAAATATTGTGAGAATTACCAAAATGTGACCCAGACACACGTGCTGTTGGAAAAACAGCACCGATAGACTTGCTCAACCCAGGGCTGCCACAGACTTTTCAATTTGTAAATAACACAATATCTGCAAAGGGCAATGAAGTGAAGCGCAATAGAATGAGATACGCCTGTACTAAGGATTCTGTATGGTCTAGTACGAGAGGAGGTCCATGATGGGGGGTGACACCAACTCTAGTGACACCGCTGAGTCCTAATGAATTTTATCGGCAGAAAACAATTAAGTAGAAGATTCTTGCTAAGTCGAAAGCTTGGGGATGGGACATCACTACAAGAGAAAAGGCACGTGATGATAGTACAATAAACTCTGGATAGTGAATGGACATTGGTTGGTGAGTTTGTGTGTTGTTGGCACAGATCAACGGATTATGGAATTGTTATAAAGTATGACTTGAAAATAACATAATAAGGAAATCAGATCTGAATCTCACACGATTTGACTTCTGCCAGTTAGACTAGTTATGCATAAGTAAGATGCCTGTATCTTTTATTGTCCATTATGAGACTCTTGAGAGTGCTGGTAATCATTGTGTCTGGACAGCAAGTATAAACTGTTAATAATTTTTACCCAGAGTTATCCTACCTGAACACGGTTAATTAAAAAAAAAAAAAACTATTTAGGTGTAGAACTCTATACCTAGTAAGTTTAAGAATTTTAAATAAACAAGAGATGCTTATGAAGCATCAGTCTTGAATGAAGGAACTGAAATCTACAACCCATGTATAACAAGAAATAATATGAACATAGAAAAATACAATAGCAAAAAAAAAAAAAAGTAAAAACTAAACTTTGAACATTTTCACCAATTCCTATTTGATCTTGGAAGAAAAGTAAAGAAATCACAGAAAATAGGCACCCACATCTAGCTACAGAGCTTCCCTGCTGAGAAATAACCTGCCTTTAGATTTAGCCCAGGAGTTGCCGCTTTCTACTTTGTTTAAAGGCACAGTGTCCTGCAGTCAAAATTCTGGTCATAGGCGGCTGATTCGTTTCTCAAAAGGAGATTCGTTAAGATCGTAAGCAGAACTTTGTTTGGTTCAACAAGAAGGCTTTGCTAATTGTTGGCTCTTTTCTAGGAGAGGGAAAGAAAATATAAGCAGGGATTTTAGGGAGTTGAGAAGGGCTTGTAATCAAAAGATTTGCAGTATAGGGGTTCACATGCAGAATTTACTGTGCTAAAAAACAAAGTGAACCTTCCTTGAAATGGAGTTATATACTGACACGCTCACCTGTGTAAATTAAAGACAAAAACCAACCCTGCCTCCTTTTTGGAGAACTGCAGTGAATGGATAAGGTTTTTGCTTTTGTTTGTTTATTTCCTTTAGAAACACTGGACAACTTTAAAAGTTTTGTAGCAGTAAATTTGCAAATGTGACTGTTTTCACTGCCCAAGTAAAATTTTTTTGCAGCTTCTTAGGCTGTGACTGAAAGCAAAAGTAGTAAAATTCCTAAGAGGATTGTCAGGGTAAAAATAAGGGTATAATCCCCACCCCACCAAGAAATTCTTAGATCTGGTTGAGAAATCAACTCAAAATTCAGCAAAAAAAAAAAAAAAAAAAAAACACCCGTTGCCGTTGAGTGGATTCTGACTCATAGTGACCCTATAGGACAAAGTAGAACTAACTGCCCCCATAGGGTTTCCAAGGAGTGGCTGGTGGATTCGAACTGCTGACCTTTTGATTAGCAGCCAAGCTCTTAACCACTGAGCCACCAGGGCAAGTCCAATGTAAAATTACATGATGTAACGATCATACGGTAAAATATTGAAAATTAAATGTATAGCCTATGAAATTGCTTTAGAAAAGAATTTATAAAACTAGTAAAAAAAAAAAAAAGTTTATTTTCTATTGTTTTTACAATACCTTCAAACACTTTCTAGTCACTAACTTTCAATTCCTTAGCAATGTGAAAGATTCCGGACTAGAAAAAGGATTTGCTTTGTTAAAGTGATCATTAGAGTTGATTTCAAATTCATTATTATCCAAAGCTTATCTCAGTTTACTTTAGGTATTGACAATAGAACTTTCCCCTTAAAATCTCTGCCAGTTTAGGATTACTTTACCTTCTAATCTTTAAGTCATATGAAAGGATTTGTTACAGTTGATCTGGGTCAGTGACTCAGTCTCTTCAAAAGGATACAATACCGAAATGGACCTTGTACTTACCTGGATCCATTTCACATCACTGATTTTACCTAGGTGTAATTGCAGATACAAATGTGTAGGTACTACCTACCCGTATCAGGGGGCCCTTAGAACACTGAAGAATGAGATCATGGGATTATACTTGCTCTATGTCTACAGTTTTCCCCAACTGAAACTACAGATTTGAAAAGGCAGAGCAGATAGATTGCATGATTTCATTTACACACTGCACAAACATAAGCCAAACCAACCCATGGTGTCAGGAGTCAGGATAGTGGTTCCCCTGGCGAGGGGAGGATTAGGGTCCAGAAGGGACGTGAGGAGGGCTTCCTGGGGACTGTTTTTTTCATGAGTTTAGTGTGGCTTCATAGTTGTGTTCTGTCTGTGAAAATTCATGGAGCTGTTCTCATACGATGTGCTCAGTTTTGTGTGCATATATATTACATTCAAATGCTTTGTTGTTGTTTTTTTTAAAGACGTGCGTTGGTAGACACTGTGTTTTGGTTGCTCAGCTTGGGTTCTGGATCCTCACGCATCTCCAGGTTGAAAGTGCTGCTGGCGTACACAGGCATCTCACAAATCCTGATGTCTGGTGATGGGTCTCAGTGTAAGTATCCATGGAGAGCGGTCATCCTCATTGCGGTAACCTACAGCATGGACCTGAGCTCCTGGGCCCTGGGCTTGGGCCACTGACCTACCAGCCACTTTATACTCTAACAGGTGTGGACTATATCAAGAAGAATGTGGCATCAGAATTGGAGGAAGACTTATTAACAACCTGTGTTATGCAGATAACACAACCTTACTTGCTGAAAGTGAAGAGGACTTGAAGCACTTACTGATGAAGATCAAAGACTACAGCCTTCAGTATGGATTACACCTCAACATAAAGAAAACAAAAATCCTCACAACTGGACCAATAAGCAACATCATGAGAAACGGAGAAAAAAATGGAAGTTGTGAAAGATTTCATTTTACTTGGATCCACAATCTATTTTCATGGAAGCAGCAGTCAAGAAATCAAAGGACACGTTGCATTAGGCAAATCTGCTGCAAAAGACCTCTTTCAAGTGTTAAAAAGCGAACATGTTACTTTAAGGACTATGGTGCACCTGACCCAAGCCTTGGTGTTTTCAATCACCTCTTATTCGTGTGAAATCACCTCAGTGAATAAGGAAGACCGAAGAATTGATGCCTTTCAATTATGGTGTTGGCAAAGAATGTTGAATATACCATGGACTGCCAGAAGAATGAACAGATCTGTCTTGGAAGAAGTACAGCCAGGATGCTCCTTGGAAGCGGGGACGGTGAGACTTCATCTCACATACTTTGGACGTGTTATCAGGAGGGACCAGTCCCTGGAGAGGGACATCATGCTTGGTAAAGTAGAGGGTCAGCAAAAAAGAGGAAGACCCTCAGTGAGGTGGAATGACACAGTGGCTGCAACAATGGGCTCAAGCATAACAACAATTGTGAGGATGGTGCAGGACCTGTCAGAGTTTTGTTCTGTTGTACATAGGGTTGCTATGAGTCAGAACTGACTTCACGGCTCCTAACAACCACCGGTGTGTATGAGGGTCAAGGGTCAGAACCAGGCTGAGCATGGTTGGTAGGGAAGCAGGAGAGTGAAGGCAGCAGGCCCAGAACTCTGTGATCTGATGGCCTCCACATATGCATCTCCAGCATGGCCTCCTTCCTGAGTTCCACACCTAGGCAATGGCGGTTTCCCACTTGGGCTCTGTAGTTGGAAGGATTATATACCCGTTTTAGCTTTGCTGTTTACTGGCTATGATCCTTTGGCTAAGTTATATAATCTCATTAAGCCTCAGGTTCCTTATCCTTAAAAAGGTGTATGATAATATGAATAAAGTTCTTAGTGTACTCTGTGGTTTATAACCCATTGCCGTCGAGTCTATTCAGACTCATAGCGACATTATAGGACAGAGTAGAACTGCCCCATAGAGTTTCCAAGGGGCGGCTGGTGGATTTGAACTGCTGACCTTTTGCTTAGCAGTCGTAACTCTTAACCACTCTGCCCCCAGGCTCCCTGTGGTGTATACCAAAAAAAACAAACTAAACCAAATCTGTTGCTCTCAAGTCAATTCCGACTCATAGTGACCCTATAGGACAGTAGAACTGCCCCATAGGGTTTCCAGGGAGTGGCTGGTAGATTTGAACTGCCAACCTTTTGGTAGCTGTTACCCAGTATGCCACCAGGGCTCCTTGTAGTGTGTAGTAAGTGTTTAATAAGTGGTAGCTGCTATCAACAGCCAGGGGTCCACTGAGAGTCCCACAGGTTTCTCAAAGTCCATGGGTCCAATTATGAGAATCTTTCTGTTTTCTCTTTTGCCTCCCCCGGCCTACTCATCAGACAATCCGCAGGTCCATTAATTAGCTCTCCAGAGTTCATCAGTTTCTTTCATACCCTTGCTATGACTCAAGCCATCAGCTTTTCTCACTCATTTCACTTCAGAAGCCTTCCAGGTCCACTTTGGCAGAGGATGTTTCTACATACGCATTTGTATGCGCTGCAAGATATCTATGTATATAGTGGAGTACACAGGGAGCAAAGCTGAGAAACTACTTAGCCTTAACCAAACATCTTGAGGAACTGAGTTACTGGGCTTGAGGGCTTAGGACCATAGTCTTGAGGGGCAGCTAGGTCAGTTGGCCTAACATAGTTCATAAAGACAATGTTCTACATCCTACCTTGGTGAGTAGTGACTGGGGTTTTAAAAGCTTACAAGTGGCCATCTAAGATACAGCTATTGGTCTCTTCCCATCCAGAGCAAAGAAGAGTGAAGAAAATCAAAGACTCAAGGAAATAGTAAGCCCAAAGGACTAATGGACCGCATGATCCACAGCCTCCACTAGCGTGAGACCAAAAGAACTAAATGGTGTCCAGCTACCACTACCTACCTGCCCAGCTACCACTACCTACTGCTCTGATCAGGATCGCAATAGAAGATCTTGGACAGAGTGGGAGAAAAATGTAGAACAAAATTCAAATTTGTAAAAAAGACCAGACTTACTGGTCTGATACAGACTGATGGAAACCCAGACTGAGACTATGGCCCTTAGACACCCTTCAAACCTGGAACTGAACCCACTCCCGGAGATCACCTTTCAGCCCAATAATAGACAGGCCTATAAAGTGAACGGTAACACCTGTGAGGAACATGCTCCTTGGAACAATCAACCATTCAACACCAAAAGGAAAGTGTTTGCCAAAAAACAAAGTTGTGAAGGCAGGAAGGGGCAGGAAATGTGGGCAAATGGAAATGGAAACCCAGGAGGAGGTGGGTAGAGTGCTGCCCCATTGAGGGGATTGCAACTAATGTCAGGAAATAAAATGTGTATAAATTGTTGAATGGGAAACTAATTTGCTCTGTAAACTCTCACCCAAACCACAATACAGTGTTCAAACAAAAACCTCCCGGGTGTTCTCCCTACCTGCAAAAAGTTCCTTATAATCAAACAGAGTGATTTCTCTAAAATGAAAGTTTAATTATGCCACACACACACCCTGCTTGAAATTCTACAATGGTTTCCCAGTTCCCTTAGGGTAAACTCCAAACTGCTTACTATTTTAGACTGTCTTACTGTTTTAAACTTATTAGTTGTGGTTGAGTTGGCTCTGACTCATGGTGATCCCATGTCCAACAAAACCAAATGTTGCCCAGTTGTCTAGCATCTTCACAATCATTTTGGCCCGTGTATATTTTGAGTACCTTCCAACCTAGGGGCCTCATCTTCTAGCACTGTGTCAGACAGTATTCTGTTGTGGTCCATAGAGTTTTCATTGGCTGATTTTCAGGAGTATATCACCAGGCCTTTCTTCCTTGTCTGTCTTAGTCTGGAAGCTCCTCTGAAACCCGTTCACATCGTAGCAACACTGGGGCTTGTACTTTAGGTAGAGTCGTCAAGAAAGTTTCCTCTGATAAGGTGACATTGGGGCAGCAACATGAATGAAGTGAGTGTTATGGATTGAATTGTGTCCTGCCAAAATATGTGCTGGAGTCCTAACCTCTATACCTATGGATGTAATCCTGTTTGGAAATAGGGTTTCCCTTGTTATGTTATATTAATTAGATCATAGTCAAATAGGGTGAGCTCTAAATCTAATCACTTCTGAGTTATAAAAAGAGCAGAGTGGACAGAGAGACACAGAGAGAAAAGAGGAAGATAGACTACAGAGACAGATGCAGCAACAGGATTGCCGGCACCTGCTAGAAGCTGAAATAGACAAGACCTCCCTCTAGAGCTGAGGCCTGGATCCTGACTTCTAGTCTCCTGAACTGTGAGAAAATAAACTTCTGTTCTTTAAAGCCACACAATAAAAAAGAAACAAGAGAATGTCAAGACAAAGTAGATCATACGTTTGTTGATTAAAAAAAAAAAAGATGTTTAACTTAGGTGAAATGCAGAGTTGACCTAAGTTTTGGACTTACCATGTGTGTTTGTGAAAGAAAGGTAGAGATAAGTAACGTCTTCCACGCATATACATGTAATACAGGAATTGAAATTGCAGTTTAACTTACATACAAAGTGTGTAGCTTTCTAGAAAAGAAGCACTTACAGTTTACTAGTCTCTCACCCTCCTATGACCCATACATTCATTCTTCTGTTATTTTCTTAGCATGTATCTGTGTATATTTCTATGTACAGACTTAGGCAAAATTGAAATGTTGAACTTTAACAAATTAATGCCTTACAGTCATCATCTACTCTATAAATATTTACTGAGCCTACTAAGCACCAGGCCCTCTTCTCCATACAAACCCAAATAGACAATAGCTTCTGTCCTCGTAAAGCTTACGTTCTAGGGGCTAGACAGTACACACAATAAATATGTTAAATTTCTAGTTTGTGTATATAGTTTTGGAGAAAAACAAAGGAGGAAGGAGAGTATAGGAGGTGCTGAAGAACTGGGTGGGGGCGTTGTTGCAATTTAAAATGGGGTGGTAGGGAGAACTTCACTGAGAAAGGGGCATTTGGACTTAGACCTGAAGGAGGTGAGGGAGAGGGAGAAGACCAGATTTTCATCAAAGGCCATAGGGTGCCTGTTGTATCAAGGAACACAAGAAGACCAATGTTACTAGTGGGTGGTGGGAGGTGATGAGGAGGAGGGATGGCAGGTTAGATAGTGTAGGGCTTTGTCAGCCATTTTAAGGACTTTTTTCTTTTTTTTACAAACTTTTAGTCTAGACATTCACTTATTCATCAAAACTGTATTGAACATGTGTTGTATCAGGGATTATGTGAGTGCCAAGGATGTAATAGGCTGTAATACTTGCCTTCAGATGTAATATGTGCTTTCAGTAACTGTGTGTTATAGCAGAGATTTGCCTTCATATAAACAAAAACATGTGGTGAGCATGCCTGTGCCAGGCATTTCTCTAAGGTCTTTTAGCATGTATATGTATATACGTATACACACACACGTATGATGTGTATATATATGTATGGGTATATATATGTATGTATATATGTATACACACACGTATGATGTGTATATATATGTATGGGTATATATATGTATGTATATATGTATACACACACATATGTATGTGTATATATATGTGTATATATATGTATATATGTGTATACACACACGTATGTATGTGTATATATGTGTGTGTATATATGTATATATGTATACACACATGTATGTATGTGTACATATGTGTGTGTATATATATGTGTGTATATATGTATACACACATGTATGTATGTGTATATATATGTATGTGTGTGTATATATGTATACACGTATGTATGTGTATATGTATGTATGTGTGTGTATATGTATACACACACGTATGTATGTGTATATGTGTGTATGCGTATATATATGTATGTATATATGTATGTGTGTGTGTATATATGTATACACACACGTATGTATGTGTATATATATGTATGGGTGTATGTATGTATATATGTATGTGTGTGTGTATATATATATGTGTGTGTGTGTTTGTGTGTGTGTGTGTATGTATACAGGGCCCTGGTGGCACAGTGGTTAAGAGCTCTGCTACTAATCAGAAGGCTGGCAGTTTGAATCCACCAGTTGCTCTTGGAAACCCTATGGGGCAGTTCTACTTTGTACTATAGGGTTGCTGTGAGTTGGTTTTTGTTGTTGTTTATATATACATACATACATATACGTATATATATATATATGTTGTTGTTAGGTGCCATCAGGTTAGTTCCGACTCATAGCAACCCTGTGTACAGCAGAACTAAACACTGCCTAGTCCTGCGCCCTTCTCGTGGTTGTTGTTATGCTTGAGCTCTTTGTTGTAGCCACTGTGTCAGTCCATCTTGTTGAGGGTCTTCCTCTTTTTCACTGACCCTCTACTTTACCAAGCATGATGTCCTTCTCCAGGGATGGTCCCTCCTGATAACATGTCCAAAGTATGTGAAATGAAGCCTCACCATCCTTGCCTTGAAGGAGCATTCTGGTTGTACTTCTTCCAAGACAGATTTGTTTGTTCTTCTGGCAGTCCATGGCATACTAAATATTCTTTGCCAACACCATAATTCAAAGGCATCAATTCTGCTTCAGTCTTCCTTATTCATTGCCCAGTTTTCGCGTGCATAAGAGGCGATTGAAAACACCGCGGCTTGAGTCAGGCGCACCTGAGTCCTTAAAGTGACATCTTTGATTTTTAACACTTGATTTCCTGACTGCTGCCTCTATGGGTGTTGATTGTGGATCCAAGTAAAATGACATCCTTGACAACTTCAGTCTTTTCCCTGTTTATCATAATGTTGCTTATTGGTCCAGTTGTGATGATTTTTGTTTTCTTTATGTTGAGGTATAATCCATACTGAAGGCTGTAGTCTTTGATCTTCATCAATAAGTGCTTCAAGTCTTCTTCACTGTCAGCAAGCAAGGTGTGGATAACGTTGCAAAGAATGGGAATTCCAGAAAACTTAATTGTGCTTATGAGGAATGTGTACATAGATCAAGAGGCAGTAGTTTGAACAAAACAAGGGGATAGTGCTGCTACTCTATCTGTAAATGCACTTGTATATATATATATATATATATATATATATATATATATATATATATATATATATATATATATATATTAAAGCTCATTTAATATTGAGGACGTTTCTATGAGATAGGTACTATTATCAAGCAACACTGGGGAAACTGAGGCAGAACATGGTCAAGTAAGTTGCCCAAGGTTGCATAGTCATTAGCAGAGCTAGGATTCAAACCTAGGTAGTCTCACCCCAGAGCCCATGCTCCTGACCACTGCATAAGGTAGCCTCTTCAGTAAAAGTGGACAATCTCTTACAAAGCAAACCCCTTTTAAGTAGGCAGGCAATGGGAGGAGCATTTGGAAAACGGAAGTGGGGAAATGGAAAACTCTGACCGCCCCCTCGTGCTTCCTCAGGCCACTTACATAGCTCTTTTACTTCAGTTTTTCTAATCCTTAGAAATGGGGATAATAACACCTTGTGGGTTTATTGTCAAGATTTAATCAGATTAAATGGAAGCAGCGTAGCACAGTGCTTGGCCCAACCAGGGCACTCAATAAATACTCATTTTCCCCCTTCCTTTTGCAGGAGCCTCTTAGAATATCCAGTGATTACATTTTCCTTATCCGTCTAGTCAAATAGAATACTTGAACAAGTATCATTTTTCTTATCTTACAAAATGGGCTTACAGGACAAGGTTCTGTAAACAGAGATAACATCCTTTTCTCATTCCCAGATGTGGGGCTTAGTTTTGTTTTGAGAGCTGAATTGAATTCTCTGTCCTCTGGGTCCCTAACAGCCAGACATCGGGGCCTGGGCCGGCCCACCTTGCTTACCTTTCAGTCTAGCACCTTCTCACAGGATGCTGCTGCTCCGTCTGGAAAGGCGCTTGTAGCCCAGTGTCTTAGTCATCTAGTGCTACCATAACAGAATACCACAAGTGGATGGTTTTAACGAAGACAAATTTATTTCCTCACAGTCAAAGTAGACTAACAGTCCAAATTAAGGGTGTCACCTCCAGGGGAAGGCTTTCTCTCTCTCGGGCCTTCTCATCAGTGTTCCCCTGGACTAGGAGCATCTCTGCGCAGGGACCCCGGTCCAAAGGACATGCTCTGCTCCTGGCACTGCTTTCATGATGGTATGAGATCCCCCTGCCTTACTGCTCATTTCTGTCTTATATCTCAAGAGATTGCCTCAGGACACAATCCAGTCTTGTAGATCCAGTCCTGCCTTACTAACACAACTGCCACCCATCCTCCCTCATTAACATCACAGAGGCAGGATTTACAACATACAGGAAAATCACACAGTACCAGGAATCATGGCCCAGGCAAACTGATATACACATTTTTTGGGGGACATAATTCAATCCATGACACCCAGCAAGTGAACTTTTCATCCTGACAAGTTGGCCTGTGCTGGAAAGCTCACAGAACAACCCTGTTACTGTTTCCTTATGCTGTGTTTTTTCTGATTTAGCTTATTAGACCATATAGACCCAAAAACCCAAAACCCCAAAACCCAGAGGTATGAAATGGCATTCTCAGAAGTAGAAGGCTTGTAAAAATGCAAATTGCTGCAATGGGAAAGCCAAGGTAAGAACTGGCACTCTGGGGGATGACTCTCTAGCTTGTACAGAGTCAGGGGCCTAACTGTTCAACCCTGGGCATGTTACATAACCCCTCTGTGCCTCAGTTTCCTCATCTGTAAAATCATGGTAGCAATAGTACAGTCTTATAGGGTGGTGGTGAGGATGGGGTTAGTTAGCGTATGTAAAGTGCTGAGAACACAGATGGGCCCTAGGAAATGCTAAAAATGTTTTATTTTTGTCATTATTTTAAGGCTGGCATGACATCTGGATTGTAGGTGTCTCCCTATGAAAGGTTTGGCTCCCAAAACCTTGAGTAAAAATAAACATGGTTCATTTATTAATGATCGGTAATTATCGGAATTAAAGACATAACCTGTTAAGTGAGGCAAAAGGCTTGTTTCAGTTGTAAATGGAGAATCGTGCTTGATTCTGTTGCTTGTTCTTCCTTGTTGGACGTCTGTATGATTAAATAATCAAGGCTTTGCTCCCTCCCTGCTGTGGTGGTGCCTTGTGGTCCAGTATCTGTTGCCAGTGGGCAGTATAGTCAGGCGTTAGCAGAAGTAACAGTCCTCCTGTGCTTTCGTGCCTTCAGTATGCGGCTCAGTTAAGGATCCCTGGCACAGAGCACCCAAGGCCGGCCGCCGCGCTCTGTAAACCAGAGCCGTTTGCTACCCTGGATTCAGAGCGCACTTCCTCCTGACAGTCATTTTGCTTCTTTTCTTCCCAGGAATCCTCTGGGGACCTCTTGTGTTGCGAGGACGCTATAGTTTCACTTACAGACCCCTTTACTCCCAAGAAGAGATGGCTTAACATCTTGACACTTAAGCATTAAAGCCTGTTTACAGACTTGCCTGTAATTAGGGTATTACCAAAACACCAGGCCAAGTCGTTGCTGTCAAGTGGATTCTGACTCACAGCGATCCTAGAGGACAGAGTAGAACTGCCCCATGGAGTAGAACTGCTCCAAGGAGCGCCTGGTGGATTCAAACTGCCGACCTTTTGGTTAGCGGCCGTATCTCTTAACCACTGCACCACCAGGGCTCATGGCATTTTTAAAAAAATTTATTGTGATAAATTAAGTATGAGAAAAAGTTTGTCACTTGCACCATTTTAAAATTCAGCGATACTGACTTCACCACGCTGTGCTGTCATCCCCGTCACCACTATTCACTTCTGAAAGTTTTACATCTCTCCAGACACTCAGCGCCCTTCAGCTATACCTCCCACTCCCCCTCCCCCAGCCCCTGATAACTCCGAATCAACTTTCGTCTTTGTGCATTTACCTATTCTAGATATTTCATATATGTGGGATCGTACAATATTTGTCCTCTTGTGTTTGCTTATTTCACTCAGCATAGTGTTTTTGAGGGTCATCCATGTCTTGCGTGCATCAGAATTTCCTTCTCTTTATGGCTGAATAGTATTCCATTGCATGGATATACCGTGCGTGTTTATCCATTCATCTGTTAATGGACTCTTGGGTTGTTTTCACCTTTTGGCTATTGTGAATGATGCTGCAGTGAACATTGGTGGATAAGTATCCGTTTGAGTATCTATTTTCCAGTCTCTTGGGTATATACCTGGAAGTGGAATTGCTGGGTCCTTTGGTAGTTCTGTGTTTAACTTTTTGAGGAGCTGCCGCTGCAGCTGCACCATTTTACAGTCCCACCAGCAATGCACTTGTTGTTGCTGTTAGTTGCTGTCGAATCGAGTCAGTTCCAGCTCATGGGGACACCACTTTTGCAAGGTAGATTTGCTCCATAGGGTTTTCAAGGCTGTGAACTTTCGGAAGCAGATTGCCAGGACTGTCTTCCGAGGCGCCTCTGGGTGGGTTTGAACCACCAGCCTTTTAGCTAGTAGTTGAGTGCATAACCTTTTGTGCCACGCAAGCCTCCTAGCAATGCACTAGGGTTCCAGTTTCTCCACATCCTTACCAGCACTTGCCTTTCTCCATTTTTCTGATAATGGCCATCCTAGTGAGTGTGAAGTAGTATCTTATTGTGGTTTTAATTTGCATTTCCCTAATAACTAACAATGTTGAGTATCTTTTCTTGTATTTATTGACCATTTGTATATCTGTTTTGGAGAAATGTCAAGCCCTTTGCACATTTTTTAATTGAGCTTTTTAATCTTGTTTTGTAGTCAGTTGTAGGAGTTCTTCTTACATTCTGAGTTAAACCCTTGTCTCAAATATTTTCTCCCACTCTGTAGGTCGTCTCTTCACTTTCTTGATAAAGTCCTTTGGTGCACAAAATTTTTTCATTTCTATGAAGTCCAGTTTGTCACAGGGACTTTTGAAAATAAAAATCTGCCAGTATTTTTCAGCTGAAAGAGGCAAAAGTTATGACACTTAATAGTGAGGCTGATCTTCTTGCGTCCACGAATAAATTATTGCCACTTAGAAATTAAAATAAAATCATCAATTGATATTCAGAATGTTTTTGTTGATAGAAGGCCTATCTCAGGAAGAGAGAAAATCTAGAAGCAGTGAGCTGAACATCAGCTAGTACGATCTTTGATCTCTTTGTCTCAGACATCAGATTTGAAGTGTGTCTGGAAATGGCACTAGAAGAAGTCTTTTATTTCAGCAGAAATTGTCAAAGTTTTATAAACAACCAGAGTTGTACAAATCTCATCTACTAGTTGAGGCCCTAACAGCCCTATGTAATACTGTGACTTGCTGCTTCCTCTACCTTCCCCCCACACTCCTGGCCTCCTGGAGGGAACCCTGGTGGCACAGTGGTTAAGAGCTAAGGCTGCTAACTGAAAGGTCGGCAGTTCGAATCTACCAGGTGCTCCTTGGAAACCATATGCGGCGGTTCTACTCTGTCCTGTAGTGTTCCTGTGGTTGGAATTGAGTTGATGGCCCCGGGTTTGGTTTGGTTTTGGCCTTGTGAAACCCGATTTAGTTTTCTCAGTTCCGTTACCTTCTTAAATACCATGTAGTCTACTTATTTATTCTGTATTATCTCTTTGTCACTAGAATTAAGTTCCATGAGGGTAAAGGTCTTTGTCTTGTTCTCTGATGAATCTCAAGTGCCTAGGAGAGTGTCTGGCATATAGTAAAATATGCACTAAACATCTGCTTAAGTGAGTGAAAATCGTGACGAAGTCTTCTCTTTGCTGCAAGGCAAGCTGCTTTATAGCATATTAAAAGGGACTGTATGTTTCCGTTTGTAGTGATGAAAAAGGTTTGGAAATAGTGATTGTGGCATAACATTGTGAATGTACCTTAATGCTTTAATTTAATACTAAGTTGTACACTTACAGTGGCTAAAATGGCAAATTTTATGTTATATGTATTTTGCCGCAGTAGAAATGGTTTACCTTCTACATCATACCATATTGGAAGATTACATGGAACTATTTTCTCCAAGATTTCCGTGTTTTCTCTTAGTATAACAGTGCTCCATAAGGTTGTTCAGGGCTGATTTTTGGGAAGTAGATCGCCAGGCCTTTTTTCTTAGTCACCTCTAGGTAGACTCGAACTGCCAGCCTTTGCATTAGCAGCCAAGCACATTAACCATTTACACCACCCTGGGAGGGAGGACAGGACGGGGAAATATTATCTCTCTTATTTCTCATTTTGGGAAAAAAATAGCCCTAAGCTCTTAGAATTGCCCGACTTGCAGTCAAAATACTTCCTTATCAACAAGATTAATCTTTCAATGTAACTTTGTTTTACTTATTTTATTCCTAACAAATCATAGTTACTGGAGTCAGCTGACGGGAAATCAGTTCTCCTTCTATAACAAAACAGCAGAAGGAAGAATGCATTATTATTCTGCTGTGAAGGATACACACCTAGTAATTGCAGACTTTGGGATAATGTGTTCTGTGATATTTGCTCCGTTTAGTCATGCCCATAAATTACTTTCCCTTACAAGATTAATTGTTACCTTTCAGTAGCATTAAGATAAATGAGTTCAAATGATAGAAGTAACACACAGCAAGACCCTGTAGTCAGCAACTTGAAGTTATCCTTTTATTTGCTAAGCAAACACTCAGTGATACCTTGGTTCAGCCTGTCAGTAACCAGGGCAATGAAGCTTTTCTACAGAAAATGGCCGTGGGGGCATCAGCATTCCGGGAGGGATGTCAGAGCCTCTGGGTGCTGTGAAGAAGGCTTCTCACGCTGAATGAAGAAAAAGCCTTAGCTATGAGATGGCAGTTTCCACTATCTATCCCCAAAACCAAAAACCAAACCTGTTGCTGTGGAGTCCATTCCGACTCATAGCCACCCTATAGGACGGAGTAGAACTGCCCCGTAGGGTTTCCAAGGAGCACCTGGTGGATTTGAACTGCCGACCTTTTGGTTAGCGGCCAAATGCTTAACCACTGCGCCACCAGGACTCCAGTCCCTCCCCAGGGAAGGTCAAATTTACATGTTAAGGGAGGCCATTTGAAGCACATCTGATAACCCCCTGAAGTTCAAATCACAATTTGATGTGGACTTGTGGGAATCAACTGCATGGCAAGGGGTTTGTTTTTTTCTGTTTTTGCCTTTGTTGTAGGCTAAATGCCAGGTGAGAACGTTCTGTGCTGGAGGCTGTCAAAAACCCATTTCAGACATCTTTAGTGTCTTTAATTACTCAATTTAAAAATGCCTTTGGCGCTTGGGCAGTTGAGTAAGTAGGGGAGAGAGGAGAGGTGGGGGAGGGGAAGGGAGAAGGTATCACAGGATTTGAAACTCTGAGTTCAGAAGAACATTGTTAAAGGCAGGAGATTCCATTTTTTATATCGCCACCATTTCTGTTGTTCAGAGGTTCTTTTTCGTTGGCCAGAGTGATAGAACTTTCAGGTCCAGTGATTATGAAACTTTCCCATAATTCAGAACTAAAATGGCTTCATTCAGAGGGAGCAGCTTCAAACCATTCTTTTCTGTTGTTTGCTGTGGAGTCCATTCCAACTCATGACTGCCCCACCTGTGCAGAGTAGAACTGCTCTGTAGGGTTTTCAAGCCTGTGACCTTTGGGAAGCAGGTCACCAGGCCTGGCTTCTGAAGTGCCTCTGGGTGAGTTTGAATGGCCAGCTTTTCAGCCTGTAGTTGAGTGCTTAAGCGTTTGCATTACCCAGGAGACCCTTAGTAGGATAGCTCTTGTTCTGTCTATAAAATGGGAGCAGAGATGGTGAAGAGGAAAAGAGAGATGTGGAGGCTCATATTTCTCCGGCAAAGGAATAGAGCTCCTTAGAAGTAAGAGGGAATTATGTTTCACCTGGTCTTTTAAGATTCAGGCTCCTTCCTCTCTTGATAATTTTATAAAACAGACAAATATCCACTAAAGTCACTTTCTTCCTTATACATAACAGATCAAGGAATTGATTTTTAGCCTCTAGTGGCTTGAGCTGGATTCCAGCAATAATGTGAAAGCTAAAAACTACATACATTGTTGCAGATTCCTGAGACTATTCCATCCCCAGCTGGTTGTTACCTTCTGTGAAACATAGTAGTTGGATCCTAAGAACTGGGAGGGACCCTGTGTCTTTATACTTCTTGTGTGGGTAATGCTCTTAAAAAAAAAAAGAGAAGAAAAACAATGTGCCCTTATCAAGTCCCATTACCATGAACAATAGGCGTTAAAGGCAACAGAGTTTGAACAGTTTCCATTTTTAGCAGAAACAGGCCTGAGAAAGAGTTTCAGGTATGCTGGAAACTAAGCAAACTTTCTGCAGCACGTTAATTCCTACTAAATATTGTGCTGTTAATCTGTGCTGTGAGAAGCTTGTTTGCACAGTGACCGCCTGAATCATATATTTGAACAGGGTGGTCTGACAAAGACGTATTGTACTTATTGCAATTATTTTCAAGGGCTGCATTTTCCCTGGGATGTTTTCTTTATAGAAAAAAAGTTGTATTCATTCACTAATTCACTGTTTGTCTCAGGGCACTGTTTGTAAAACATTGTGCTTGATTTCACCTGACATTATGCATTCATCTATTGTTGATTTATCTTTCATTCGTTTAACAAATATTTATTGCATGTTAACAGATGCCAAGAGCCTTTCTTGGCACTGGGGATTGTTAAAACAGCATAACAAGCAAGGTGTCTGCCCCTCCTGCAACCTCGGTGCCCATGGGGAAGTCAGACAACACCACACAAACCCACTCACATATACATAACATAATTTGGGACAGACAAGAGGAGCTGTGTGAGCTTCTTTTATCTAGCTGTTAATGTCTCATATTAGTCCATCTTAGTCTGGAAGCTTCAATGAAACCCGTTCAGCGTGATAGCAACACGGAAGCCTTCACTGACGGATGAGTGGTGGTTGTGCATGAGTGCATTGGCCAGGAGTCGAACCTGGGTCTCCTGAATTCTGCTACTGGACTGCCAGACTAAGAGGGACTAGGAAGAAAGGCCTGGCAAGTCACTTCCAAAACTCAGCCAGTGAAAATCCTATGGACCACAGTGGTTGGATCGGCAGCCTGTCATGAGGATGGCGCCGGACTGAGCAGCATTTTGTTCAGTTGTGCGTGGTGTTGCTGTGAGTTGGAGGCCGACGCCGTGGCGGCTAACAACAGCAACACTGTCTGATAGCACGTGACAGCGGCTGGGAAGTTGGAGGCCGTGACTGGATTCCGTAATAACATGATCTGACATGATCTGGCTTTTATATTGGGCTAAGTGTGGAGTCTTTTTATAGTCATCTTATGCCCCATTTATTCAGATGAAGAAACTGAGGTCCAGAGACTGGGTGACCTTTGGAAGCTCCCCAAAGCTAGTGAATGGCCCAGCTTTTTCAGATCAAACCCTTACCTTCCAACCCTGAGTGGAATGATTTTTCTCTCCATTATTGCTCGACATATATGGATTAATCATCCACTAATTCTTTCATTTCTACGTTTCAGATTAAAAGTCTTTCAAGAATAGATCAACTTTTTACCAAATAGTGACGGATTCAGTTTTTGCTTTTAAAGCACTTTTAATAAAGCCTCATATCTGTTTAGTGGAGAAAATCAGGGTGACACCTGTCTGTCAAGCACGGCTTTCACAAGTGGCAGTCTTCTGGAGGCTGACGACCCATCTCAGTCTTTCTTAGGAAATGGATGGAAGCTTGAGTGGGACACAAACAGGAAGGCCCAAGGCCTCACGTGTCCTGCAGGCACCTCCTCTGTAAATAGCTCCCACCTCGCTGGGGGAATTAGCCTTTGACTGAGACTAGAAGCCCCATCACCCTTTGTTTCTCTGGCCCCGCAGGGCTGGAAGCAGCCAGCTGGCCTATCAAGGAGGGTGGGCTGCTGAATGTGGGCTGGGGGATGGCCGTCCCCACTCCGGGCCATGTGGAGACCAGGGCACAGAGAGGTTTTGTGCTTCTTCCTTAGGAATATCATCAGCAGGACTTTGAAACTGCTGAAAGGTAAGGCTCAGCGCTCTTCCTAAATCGGTAACTTTGGCTGCAGACTTCTAGCTGCAGACTGCTGGGGCTTTTTTTAATTGAAAGAGAAATGAAAGGAGCAAATAGCTGCTGAAAGCTTTTTAAAAACAA
The DNA here is from genome assembly GCA_030035585.1 of Dugong dugon. NCBI lineage: Eukaryota > Metazoa > Chordata > Mammalia > Sirenia > Dugongidae > Dugong > Dugong dugon. The sequence continues at coordinate 46,321,467 of CM057466.1, read as the reverse complement.
TTCCATTTTTAGGTGAATGCGTGGCTGGGGCTTATAGTTTTATTAGTAGGGTGTAGGTACATTTATAGTAAACTAATTTTTTTTAACCTTTCAAAGAAGATTTTTGTTGTGGTATGACTTTAAACTTCTAACGCTCAAATATAGATGAAACTTTTGTTGTTGTGTGCCGCTGAGTTGACTCCAACTCTTAGCGACCCCACAGGACAGAGTAGAACTGCCCCATGGGGTTTTCAGGGAGCGGCTGGTGGATTTGAACTGCCGACCTTTTGGTTAGTGGCCTGAGCTCTTAACCACTGCGCCACCAGGGGTCCAGATGGAACATAGGTAAGCCATATTACTAATTTGAGAAGATTAGTTAAAATGAAATATCAATAGTGGCATACAAATGAATGGCTGAGAGGCCTTTTGATTCTAATTCCTGTTTTTGTGCAGGAGCCTTTAAACTATCTAATCTGAATCATTCCAGATAATCATCTAATTTTAGAAACATCTATTGAGGTAGACTCCATAACCCAAACAAGGTATTCCGCTCTTTAATGGAATTAATATAGTTTCTGGTCCACCAAACCTCGCATTTCAGTGCTGCACAAAGGGTGCAGACTAGAGTGGCTGTGGGTTGTTCAGGTCCTAGAGCAGACAGTGAGTGGGCTTCATTAGCGTGTGCTTGCTGGACCACGAGCAGGCTCTCTGCCTGGGGCTTTTTGTGGCCTGCAGTGGCCCATTTCTCCTTTGATCTTTTCCCGACCTCCGCCTACTCTGTTGCTGTTAGCTGCTTTGAGTTGCCCCGACTCATGGGGACCCCATGCAGAGCAGAACGAAGTGTTGCCTGATCCTATGCCATCCCCTGGATCAGTTGTGGATCAGACTGTTGTGATCCACGGGGTTTGGGTTTTTCATTGGCTGATTTTTGGACGTAGATCGCCAGACCTTTCTTCCTAATCTGTCTTAGTATGGAAGCTAGTCTTGAAGCTCTCCGGAAACCTGTTCAGCATCATAGCAACACACATATCTCCACTTGACAGATGGGTGGCGGCTGCGCATGAGGTTTATTAGCCAGGAAAAGAACCCTGATTTCCTGCATGAAAGGCGAGAATTCTACTGAACCTCACTTGCCTACCCTGAGTCCTCTCTGTTCACCTTCTTCAAGATCTCAGCACCTGCGTTATAGTGTATTCTTCAAGCCAGCCACCTTACCTAGTCTGATAACCAGCATGCAGAATCTACTTTGGGAAACACCAACATGTACTATTCCCAGAAAGGTTTGCATAATATATTTGAATGTTTAATTTTTAGGGCACTCTCATCGATACAACCACCTTGTCAATGACACCTCATTTGTCTCCTGTTGCGTTTTTGTTCCTGTTCTATTCTTTTCTGTCGTCCTTTGGAGGGGAGGAGAGAGTGTTAAGAGGGATGGTATTGTTTATTTGAATTGCATTTCCTGTAAGTTAGATTAGAAGTGTCTGGTCATCCTAGTTAAGTGGTATGATTATGTTGAAAACGGGTGTCTTTAGGTTTGCACAATTACGAGTCAGGGTTAACTTGACAGCAGCGGATGTTTTGTGGTTTTGTAGCACCTTTATTATTTTTAAACTGTTTTACTAGCGTATTTAGTAACCAAAAAGTAAAGTCTGCTTTGACTCCATTGAGCCTTCTTAATTTAAAACATGGTTAGAAAGCCTACGCCGATGAAACTATTGCTGGCTTGTCTGTGTGCGTGTCTTTGTATACGTGTACTTATGTGTGTGTTTGTGGGATAAGGGACTTTTGTTTGTTTGACTTTGTATTTTAGATGGTGGTAAGCAAAACCAAGGTCTGTGATAACGCAGGAACTTCCAGCCTGACGTCTAGGATGTGACGTTAGCTTTACGTGCTCATTTGTTTGTGAAAATAGTAATGTAACACTTACATGTGTTGATAATTACTACTATATAGGGAGACTTTAAGTGTCATTAGAAAGAAGGAATTTGCATCACCGTTAGAAATGGTTTCTAAATTTCACATTCTGCAGTTTCTTCTTGAAAGCGCCTGAAGTTCTGACTGTAAGCGCTGCCCCCACCCCTTTGTACATGTGCCTATCTGTGACAGACAATTTTTGTAAGGACTTTGTTAAGCCCTAAACTAAGGGATTAACTGAATAGCAGCTGTGCTAATCAAAGGCAAGTTTAACTCGATAAGACTTGTGTTTGGATTTAAAAATATACACAGAGGACTTTGTTTTTATGATCCTAAAGCTGAAGGAGAAAAAAAATCAAATGGGCAACAGAAGAGTAGCATTTAGACAACGTAAGCAAGCAGAATCTTTACAGATAAGGAAATCTGAAGACAATAGGTTTAGCAGTCCAAGGCCCTGTTAGTCAACGTTCTGTCAGAAATTTTAGGGAAAAAAAAAAGATAGCGGAGGCACTGAGCAGAAAGGAAGGCCATGTCCACTGACAGTAAGTGGAATGAGAAAGCAAGTAGCAAGCAGGTTTTCTGGAAGCCCTCCTGCTGACTGCCTGGGAGCTACATTCAGGAGTGTGTTTTAATGCCTTTTAAAAACTCCAGAGGTGGTGTTTGGAATTAGTCTTGCTGATGTAAACGCAGGCCTGCATGGAAATTTTCCAAAAGTAGAGGGTGAAAACAGCTGACCCAGTACGTACAGCATTATTATAATGAAGGCTGGAGAAGCTATTGACCACCTTCTTGGGAAACACAGGAGTCTAACAGACGTTCAGCTCCTCTCTGAAGGTACTGCTGCTGGGAGACCCAGCAGATAAGACCACTCACAGACAGAAGATCACAAAGGGCGTATCTAAACAGAAGGAAGGATTGAGAGAAAGGGAATTGTTTCTTAGTGATACAGAGTCTTGTGGATTGTTTAAAGAAAAACTATTGAGAGGAATGTTTGTACAATGCTAAGTGCTGATTAGATGGACATTCATTGTTAGGCAACTTTAAACCGATGGCCATTGGGTCCATTCTGACTCATAGGACCCTCTAGGACAGGATAGAACTGCCCTATAGGGTTTCCAAGGCTGCAAGTCTTTACTGAAGCGGATCGCCACATCTTTCTCCCATAGAGCGGCTGGTAGGTTCCAACCGATGACCTCTTGGTTAGCAGCTGAGTGCTTTAACCACTGCACCACCAGGGCTCCTTAGGCAGCTTTAGTGATGGTTTACAAAGCTCAGGTACCAGACAAACTCAGGAAAGTGAGCAGGGTAAACAGACCTTGTCTCTGTTGGCTGTGAGGATTGGTGTAAGCCATTCTCCGTTTTTCAGACGTAGTTAATTAAATAAACACGATCGTTTAAATGTTTTGTTCTTTTTCTTACAAATATATAAATCAGTATCAGGCAAACCCATCTTGGACCTTTTCAGGAAGTGTCATTTCCAAAGTATCAGAAGTGCTTGAGCTGACAAAACATCTACCACTAGGAATCTGGGTTTTTGTGGCCGTGGTGGGAAGTGTAATCGTAGATGCTGGAGTGGGAGGGAACTCTGAGGATCAAAAACATGGTGCAGAGGTTTTTAGACCTGGACTGGAGAATCACTGGGGGTGAGGATTGGTGTGAGGGGTGGGGGTGGTGGTGCTGGGGACCTCCATCATGATTCCACCAGAGCCTTCTGCTTTGAACCCTTTCCGCCATCCCTTTTAAATACTGGGCTTCTTCGTAAACAAATTCCACAAGCCAAAAAAGTTTGAAACCACTGAACAAATACAGTTACTCACAATTGCTTGCTCAGTGTTGACTGTGCCTGAGCGCTGAGCTCTGGCCTGACCAGGCAGTACGCTCATTGCCCGGCCACATCGCCAGTGTGGGCTTCCCTAGATCTATACTATTAAGTGTGCTGTTTATTCGTATCCTGCTATGTGTAGGCAGTTGTCAAATACTGTGTCATTAATCTTCACAAACACTCCACACAGAAGTGGTTACCCACAGTGTACAGACGAGGAAACTGAGGCACGGTGAGGTTAAGTGTTTGGCCCAGCTTTATAAATTAATAAGTGTCAGAAGAAGAATGTGACCCAAAGCTCACGTGACTCTGGGCCTGAGCACTTTCTCCCACACAATGCTGAATGAATGACAAAATGCGTTCTCAGTCTGTGTTTTTCAGTCTGGAGGTCGTGGAAAAACTTTTGGAGGTTACAGTGGGAGTAGCTGCAGGACTTGGAACAATTCAGGGAGTCAGTCTCTTCTCATTAACTGGGCTCCGTGCTCTCTCTTCTCAGTCCTTTCCTACTTCCTCTTCAGGCCTGCTCTCTTGAAGGAGAAGATAATTCTTCTTTCTCTTCTCTTGTTGTTTTTGTTAGTTGCTGTGGAGTCGATTTTGACTCATGGTGACCCCACGTGTGCAAAGTAGAACTGCGCCGTGTTCTCAAGGCTGTGACCTTTCAGAAGCAGGTTATCGAGCCTGTCTTCCGAGGCACCTCTGGGTGCGTTCCAACCATTGATGTCATCTTCCTCTTCCTTAGTAATACGCTAATCTTGTGTGTGTGTGTGTGTGTGTGTGTGTGTAGAGGGTACTGTTCTGATAAAAGTGAAAGGAATCACATTTCCCCTTGTGAACTACATGAATTCGAGAAGGAACGTATTCCAGAGAATTACTCTATTTTCTGAACTCCAAGATTCAATGAGTATTTTCAGTGATGTGCTTACAATTGTGTTCACTGAAGCTTTGCCTTTGTCACTGTTACTTGACCACTTTGGGTTTGTCACCTGACTCATCTGTCAAGGTCCAGCTGAAATCCCACATCCCCCTCACACTGTCTCCCACCCCTTCACACTGGCCTGTTCTCCAAATTCCTGAAGACTGTTGGCAACACCTTTCTTTCATTTAACGGTTCTACACTCCCATTCTGAGCAAGGTGAACTTTCTTTTTAGACACGTTGTCTTGTCTCCTTGACTAGCTTGCAGGCCCCTTTGGATCCTGATTATTTCCTTCACCTCAGTAACTGCCTACCCCAGTACAGAGCTGGCCTTCCCTATTGGTTGATTCATTGACTATATTAATCTCCCATTGGTTCTATTTTTGTAGCATGAGGCTACACAGGTTGTTCTCCAAGATGCTTCTTGAAACATTTGAAGACGGTGACCCTGCTTGCCTGGAGCCTTCTGAACTTCTCCAGTGCTTCCAGTATTTTCACAGTGGCATGGCTCCCTGATGGTGTCCCTTCCACCATCCTCCTCTGAATTCATTTTGACTGTCAGCATCCTTCCTTAAACCTGGTGTCCAGAACTGATTTCCAGTTCCTCTGGATGCGGGACAGTCATCTCCTCTTTCTGTACGGTAAGTTAGTTTCATTGACATCCATGTAATGCAGTTGACTTATACTGACCTGGCAGTTGGCTAACATGCCTTCATTTGTTTCACGTGAGCAGTGCTCGTACCAGGACATAAACATCCTAAACAAGTACTTTATACTCATTCTTATTAAACTTTATCCCGCCTAGAATGCATGTTATGCCCATACCACCAGTCGGAATCCTGCTTATTGTTCTCCTGAACCTTTCATTGCAAGTAGTTTCTCTTTCCTTTGCCTTTCCAAAGCGTTGTCTAAAACTCTCAACCCTTACTGTATTCTGCTTTATGTGAGCCAGTATGGTATAGAGTTGTTGAGAGCAGAGGTCCTAGGAATAGACAGCTGTGTGCAAACCCTGGCTGCACCCCTTTGTTGTTCTTGTTAGTTCCTGTTGAGTTGATATCAACTCAGGATGACCTTACGTCGAAGAGAGCGAAACGGTGCCAAGTCCTACACCATCTTCATGACTGTTGGTATGTTTGAGTCCAGCTGTACCCCTTAGTAATGGTATAATTGTGGGCAAGTTAATTTTTTTCTCAGAACCTCAGTTTCATAGGGCACAAATGGTTAAGTGCTTGATTACTAGCCAGAAGGTTGGCAGTTTGAACCCACCCAGAGGTGCCTGGGAAGACAGGCCTGAGGATCTGTTTTCAATAATGCTAACTATTAAGAACCCTATGGAGAGTTCTACTCTGCACATACTGGGTCATTGTGAGTCAGAACCTACTCAAGGGTGTTAACAACAACAACAAGGAGTACCTGTCTTCGGGGTTATTGTGCGGATTAAATTAGTGAGTTTGTGTAAGGTCCTTATTGTGGTGCCTGGCACAGTTACTGCTCTTATTTGTTATAGATGTAGGTCAGTAAATATTTGTGAATTTAACTGAAGAAGTTCGGGAAAAGTTATGGACTTGATTTCTTGACACCTCAAAACACAGCTATCAGAGGTAACATTTCCAAATTTATGGAGACAGGGTACTGGAAAGGATCGTTTTCCAAGGAGGCATTGTGAAATGTCTCCAGCTAGGGGCCAAACTCACAGGCTTTTTGGCTTCAGTCAGCAGCTGGGAAGTCAAATATTAGTCAACATTTTTATAAGCGCTTACGCAAGTCTATTGGTACCAAGTAATGCTGCAGGTAGCTTGGAGAAATATGGCCTCCATGTCGTAACTGTGTTTATCCACATCATTGTTAAAATACTTAATTGCTTGAAGTCTAATTTTAACCCATGTACCCATGAGCTCATGGTAGTTTGCATTTGGCTTTGTGCAGCGTGACAAAGGAAAATGTAAAACAACTTATTTTCCTTTTATGAAGCACAATCCTTACGCCCTTGAAAAAACCTCATGGTTGAGGAACATCAGGAACTCATGCATTTAGATTTTGACATTTACCATGGGGGCTAATCTTTAAGCCCTTGGCTGGCTTTGACCTGTGTTCATTTTTTACCAATAATCTTGTGATGGGCTAGGTAGTGTGGAGATGTTAGAGTATAAGGTAAAATTTCTATATTCAAAAGCTTATTTTGAGATATGACACGTAGTAAATGAAATAATACTATAAGATTTACTATAAGAAAGTTCTGTACTCAGTTAATTGTTAAGTCCATGGTGTGGAAAAGTGGACATGAGAACTTTAGCAGGATAGTTGTTGATTGCTGCAAGCCTTTTCAACTGTCTTTCCAAACTGTCTTCCAGAAGTTCTTGAGAACATCGTCAATTAACTAATAATAAATTTGTAAAAAGTGTTTATTCTTTGTCTCTATATTGTAGATATAAATATACTTGAGGAGGAGGAGGATTTTAATAGCCACACATTATCTTACTTAGTCGTCACTACAGCCGTATGTTATAATCCCATCTTTGAGACAATGGGGAATTGAGTTTCCGAGTGGTCATGTAGGTTACTCCAGCAGTGAATGGTGGATTTGTGATTCAGTTTACATACATCTAACTGCAAAGCCCTCTTCCCTAACCACTATGAGACCTTGTCCCCTTGACTCCTGTTTAGCAGTTTTTGGGCCGCTATGCTGGATAGTAAAGAAACATATCTGGAGAGTCAGTGCCAGAGAGTTTTGGGTTTTTTTTTTAACTCTTTTTTTTTTTTTTTTTTTTTTTAAGTGTACTTTAGGTGAAGGTTTACAGAACAAATAGTTTCTCATTAAACAGTCAGTACACATATTGTTTTATGACATTGGTTAACAGCCCCATGACATGTCAACCCTCTCCTTTCTTGACTTTTTTTTTTTTTTTGGCAAAAATATACATAGCCAAAGATACACCATTTCAAGAATTTCTACATGCACAGTTCACTGACATCGACTACGCTCTTCCAATTGTGCTGCTATTCTCACATTAGATGAAGGTTTACAGAACAAAATAGTTTCTCTTAAACAGTTAGTACACATGTTGCCCTATGATAATGTTTAACAGCCTCACTACACATCAACACTGTCCTTACTCAACCTTGGGTTCCCTATCACCAGCTTTCCTGTCCCCTTCTGCCTTCTAGCCCTTGTCCCTGGACTGCTGTGCCTCATTAGTCCCGTTTTGTTTTATGGGGCTGTCCAGTCCCCGGCTGAACAGTGAACCTCGAAAGTGACTTCACCACTGAGCTAAAAGGGTGTCTGGGGGCCATACTCTCGGGGTTTCTCCAGTCTCCTTTAGGCCAGTAAATCTGGTCTTTTTTCTTTTTGTGTTAGAATTTTGTTCTACATCCTTCTCCAGCCCTGTCCAGAACCCTCTGTTGTGATCCCAGTCAGAGCAGTCAGTGGTGGTAGCCGGGCACCATCTAGCTGTAGTGGCCTGTTTTCATTTTTTTGCAGATGGATATCCAGTTTTGCCAGCACCATTTGTTAAAAAGACTGTCTTGTCCACATTTGATGAACTTTGGGCCCTTGTCGAAGATCAGGTGACCGTAGGTGGATGGATTTACATCTGGGTTCTCAATTCTGTTCCATTGGTCAATTTATCTGTTGTTGTACCAGTACCAGGCTGTTTTGACTACCGTAGCTGTATAGTAGGTTCTGAGGTCAGGTAGTGGGAGTCCTCCTACTTTATTCTTCGTCTTCAATAGTGCTTTACTTATTTGGGGCTTCTTCCCTTTCCATATAAAGTGAATGATTAGTTTTTCCATCTCTTTGAACAATGTTGTTGGTATTTGGATCAGGATTGCATTCTATTTGTAAATTGCTTTGGGTAGAATTGTCATTTTCACAATGTTAAGTCCTATCCATGAGCATGGTATGTTTTTCCATTTATGTAGATCCCTTTGGGTTTCTTGCAGTAGTGTTTTGTAGTTTTCTTTGTATAGGTCTTTTACATCCCTGGTTAGATTTATTCCCAAGTATTTTATTTTTTTAGAGGCTATTATAAATGGCATTCTTTTCCCAATTTCCTTTTCATTGTTCTCTTTATTGATGTATAGGGATCCAACTGATTTTTGAATGTTTATCTTGTATCCTGCTACTCTGCTGAATCTTTCTATTAGTTCCAGTAGATTTCTCGTGGAGTCTTTAGGGTTTTCTATGTATAGTATTGTATCATCTGTAAACAGGGACAGTTTAACTTCTTCATTACCAATTTGGATGCCCTTTATTTCTTTTTCTTGCCATATTGCTCTAGCTAGAACTTCCAGCACAATGTTAAATAGGAGTGGTGATAAAGGGCATCCTTGTTCCTGTTCCCAAGGGGAATGTTTTCAACCTCTCTCCATTAAGAATGATGTTGGCTGTTGGTTTTGCATAGATGTCCTTTATTATGTTGAGAAATTTCCCTTCTACACCTATTTTATTGAGAGTTTTTATCAGGAATGGGTGTTGGACTTTGTCAAATGCCTTTTCTGCATCAATTGAGATGATCATGTGATTCTTTTCTTTCCTTTTATTTATGTGGTGGATTATGTTGATTGATTTTCTGATGTTGAACCATCCTTGCATACTTGGTATGAATCCTACTTGGTCATGGTGTATTATTGTTTTGATATGATGCTGAATTCTGTTGGCTAGAATTTTGTTGAGAATTTTTGCATCTATATTCATGAGAGATATTGGTCTGTAATTTTCTTTTTTGGTGGCGTGTTTGCCTGTTTTGGTACCAGGGTTGTGCTGGCTTCATAGAATAATTCAGAAATATTGCTTCCTTTTCTATGTATTGAAATAGTTTGAGTAGTACTGGTACAAGCTCTTCTCTGAAGTAGAACTCTCCAATAAAGTCATCTGGGCCAGCGCTTTTTTTTTGTTCAGAGTTTTTTTTTTAAATTACCTTTTCAGTCTCTTCGCCAGAGAGTTTTGGAGAAGATGTTCCCTTTTGTCCCTTTGCCTTTGGAAGAGTCCGTTTCTGAGCAACACAGCATCATTGTACCAGCTTGTCTCTGGTCTGGACTGTGGACAGTACAGTCCCATCCTGAGCAGCACAGCGTCGTCATACTAGCCTGTCTCTGGTCTGGACTGTGGACAGCACAGGCCCTGAGACACCAGATGTGATGATGAGAACTCATTGTGGTCTGGCTCTTTCTCTGAGAGCCTATCTTTATTTTGTAATTAGATTTTTTTTCTAATTAACAAAAGTAGTGTATTTTATTACAGGAATTTTGGAAAAAATCCAGTTTGAAGAAAAAACAAAAGCCAACAAAACTAACAAAAAATCATGAAGACTACTGTAAAGAAACAAAAAATAGTGTTAATATTTTGGTAGCTTTCATTCCGGTCCTTTTTTGCATGTGCTTACAGTCAGAAAGATATGCAGAGTTGATGTATATCATGTTTTTTCAATATAATTTTATTTATTTTGTTGTTGTTGAGAATATACACAGCAAAGTATACATCAGTCCAACAGTGTCTGCGTGTACCATTTAGTGACATTAATTACATTCTTCACATTGTGTAACCATTCTCACCCTTCTTTTCTGAATTGTTCCTCCTCCATTAACATAAATTCACCCCTAAGATTCCTATCCAGTCTGTCGAGTTGTTGTTCTCAATTTGATCCCATATAGATAGTTCTTAAAAGAGCATAATGCTCAAGGCAGATGTTTTTTACCAGTTAAGCTAAACTATTGTTTGGTTTTAAGAAGGCTTCAGGGAATATTGTTGATTTAAGGTTTAAAGGTTATCTCAGGGCAGTAGTTTCAGGGATTCATCCAACCTTAATGACTCCAGGAAGTCTAGAGTCATGAGAATTTGAAATTTTCATTTGCATTTCCCCGCTTTGGATCAGGATTCTTCTTTGGAATCTTTAATCAAAATGTTCAGTCATGATAACGAGGCACCATCCAGTGCTTCTGGTCTCATGGTAAAGGAGGTGGTTGTTCATGGAGGCAATTAACCACACATTCCATATCCTCCTTCTATTCCTGAGCCTCCTTCTTCCTCTGTTGTTCCAGGTCAATAGAGACCAACTGTTGTGCCTTGGATGGCTGCTTGCAAGCTTTTAAGACTCCAGGCACTACACACAACTAGGAGGTAGAACTGAGACACTAAACACGTTATTAGGCCAATTAACTGGGATGTCGCATGAAACCATGACTCTAAACCTCCAAACCAAGAAACCAAATCCCATGAGGTTTTTGGTTATACATAAGCAGCCTCAGCAGCTAGTCTGTTTTTTGTCATTGTTGTAAATATATCTATCACACAACTTTTGCCAGTTCAACTTCTTATAGGTGTACATTGACAGCAGTTACAATAATTGACAGCAGTTACAATAACCAGCTAGATGCATATCATCTTATATAAGTAGTTTTATATCCTGTATTTTTAATTAATATGTTGAATAAGTTTCGTCAGCTCATTCAAAATCATCAGAGCATAGTTAAGGACTACATACTACACCACTGTATGAATGTACCACAATTTTTTAGCCAATTTCTTGATGATGGACGTTTCAGTCCAATTTTCCACCTTATAAATGTTGCTGTAATGAGCATTAATTACATATAAATCTTGGCTCACATTTCTGAGTATTTTATTAAGAGAAATTCCAAGAAGCTAAATTACTAGGTCGAAAGTTATGAATCGTTTTAGGACTTTTGGTTTGGTTTTTGCAAATTCTCTAAATTTCTGTTTATCTGGAAATGCCCTAGTTTCACCATCATATTTGAGAGAGAGAGTTTTGCTGGATATATAATTCTTGGCTGGTAGTTTTTTTCCTTCAAGGCTTTATATATGTCATCCCATTGCCTTCTTGCCTGCATGGTTTCTGCTGAGTAGTCTGAACTTGTTCTTATTGACTCTTCTTTGTAAATGACTTTTCGTTTATCCCTAGCTGCTCTTAAAATTCTCTCTTTATCTTTGGTTTTGGCAAGTTTGATTATAATTTGTCTTGGTGACTTTCTTTTGAGATCTACCTTATGTGGGGCTTGATGAGTATTTTGGATAGATGTCTTCCCATCTTTCATGATATCAGGGAAGTTTTCTGCCAACAAATCTTCAACAATTCTCTCTGTATTCTCTGTTATCAACCCCTGTTCTGGCACTCCAGTCACTCATAGGTTATTCCTATTGAGAGAGTCCCACATAGTTCTCAGCGTTTCTTCATTTTCTTAAATTCTTTTATCTGGTTTTTCCTCAAATAAGTTGGTGTCAAGTGCTTTATCTTCATTCTCATTAATTTTGACTTCTATTGCCTCAATTCTGCTCCTATGACTTTCTATTGAATTGTCCAATTCTGAAATTTTATTGTTAATCTCGGTTTCTGGTTGCTGTCTCTCTGTGGATTCTTGCAGCCTATTAAATTTGTCATTATGCTCTTGAATAACTTTCTTAAGATCCTCTATTGCTTTGTCTGTGTGTTCCTTAGTTTGTTCTGCGTTTTGTATGATTGCCTTCCTGATCTCTTGAAGAGTTCTGTATATTAATCTTTTGTATTCTACCTCTGGTAATTCCAAGAAATTCTCTTCCTGTGGAAAATTTCTTGATTCTTTATTTTGAGAGCTTGCTGAAGCCATCATGGACTGCCTCTTTATGTGATTCGATATTGACTGTTGTCTCCGAGCCATCAGTAAGTTATTATATTTATTTTGTTTGCTTACTCTGTCCTAGCTTTTTGTTTTTTGTTTTGATGTGCCCAAATTAGGCTGCTTGTGTGAGCTAGTTTGATTATTGGTACCTTTGAAACTCTAACATCCTGTTACCAGGTGGTTAGAGCTGTTACTCGGTATGTGAGCCCAGGAGTCTGTTTACTTTTCTTGTATGAATTTAGCTCAGGTGTTCAGGTAGTCAGTCACCAAGTGTGTGGTGTAGGCTCTCACCTACAGTCCTAGACAGGCATGGGTGATTGGTGTAGGCACAGGTATCTGGCTGCAGTAGAGGTTCACAGCTGAGCAAGGCAGGGGGCCAGAAGCTGCCCGTGACTGTCTGGGAGGAAAGCATGTCCCTGTTTCCTAGAGCGTGTAGGTGGGTGGGTTTTGCAGCCAGACTATGAGCACCCAATGCTGTTGGCTGTAAGGACTGGGGGTGCCACTTACTCTTGGACCCCTGTCGTGGGTGGCTAGGTGACGTGGGTGGAGCCACCAGTCCTCAGACCCTTGATGTAGGTAGGTGAGGACCCTGCTTAATGGGCAGAGCAGTGTCAAATGTCACAAACCTACTACTTCATATAGCTGAAACAGTTGAAGTTAGACTTTAGGTATATACCTTGTTGTACTGTGGTAATGAGGGCCTGCGCTGTTGAAATTGGCCCACACAGGTCTGTGCAGGGGTGAAAGGCATTCAAAGTCCGTGGACTTCCTATGCCTGTGGCTAGGCAAAAGAGCTGTGCCTACCCTGAGTTCCCGGCTTAGGGGAGCTGGCAGATTATGTTTTCCTATTTGTTAATTTGTTCCCTCTCCAAAGCTGGGAGAATGGCTCATGGCATGTGATGGATCCTACTTCTGACCCTGGGGACTAGGCAATAGCTGAAGCCAGCCCGGGACCTGGTAGAGCGGGGAGGGGGCAGGTAAATGGGAGAGAGGTTTTTCCCAAAAGGGGTGTTTTTTGATCCACGCATTAGGCCAGACACAAGTACTTATCTTTTGCTGATTGAGTGCTGCTTTTCCCTGGTTTTGGATGCCTGCGTAGATGCTCTGCCACTGGGTCTTTCCCGATGTGGAAAACACCTCCTGAGTACCACTGCTTGCCTCCTGTGCACATGAGCTGATCCGGCCTAAAGGGCGCCGGCTCCTGCCAGGTCAGGTCTGGCAACTCCTTGTTGATTCTGAACTGTCTCTCCTTCTCCCTGCCACTCAGTACAATTCTTCAACTTTGCCTTTGATGTTCAGGGCCCCTAGATTGTCATATATAATTGATTCACATGTTTTTTTTTTGGGTCTTTGTTGTAAGAGGGACCACAGGTAGTGTTTGATTACTCTGCCGTCTTGGCCTCACTTCCATTTTAGGACTTTTGATACATATAGTTAATTTCGTTTTAGCTCCATTGTCTTTAGCAAAGACTAACTCATAACAGAGGGCAGTGGTTGTTCAGTGGTAGAATTCTCGCCTTCCATGCTGGAGACCTGGGTTTGATTCCTAGACACTACACCTCAAGTGCAGCCACCACTCATCTGTCAGTGAAGGCTTCCATATGGCTCTGATGCTCAGTAGGTTTCAGCAGAGCTTCAGAATAAGATGGACTAGGAAGAAAAGCCTGATGATCTACTTCTGAAAATTAGCCAATGAAAATCCTATGGATCACAACAGGCTGATCCCATTATGTGTGGGGTCACCATGAATTGGGAGGCCAAGTCAATGACAGCTAACAACAGTTCTTGTAACAGCAGAGCAGATGCAGACAGAGGAGCACCAAAGATGTTCTTGTTCACTGAGGGGAGTGGAATGGATTGTTGCTGACAGGGAGTGATTGCCTGAGCCATGAGAAACTAAGCAAGTCTTGTGCAGTTTTCCTTCCATGGCTGTCTTTGGGGTTTTGTTAATTGTCTATATCATTCTTGTACTTTGTTTTTTTACTTAAGAAAATACCTTAGTTCCCATACTCACATGTGCTGCACTCAAAGCAGAAGGGCTACAGGTAAGGTGTTTAGACTCCATGTGCCTCAGTGTTCTTATCTGCAAATATTAGAACCTGTCCCAGAAAGTGATAAGGATTAAATGGGACAATGTATGTAAATTACTTATCATAGTGTGTCCATAGTAAATAGTCTATTAATTTTAGCTATGCTTTTTATAAGGTCCCTGGCTAATACTATTCATCCCATAGGTATTCACTGAACACTTAGAATTGCCAGGGGCTCTTTTGGTCAGGATGAATTTAAAAACACAAAAGATTAGAAAAACTGATCTTTACTTCAAGGAACATATGATCTAGCAGGGGAGACAAATATGCACTTTAATTGATGATTTAAGTATTCTGACATAAATAATATATAAGAAGGTTATAAAACCAGTTGCTGTCCTGTCGATCCCAACTCGTGACGACCCCGTGTGTGTTGGAATAGAACTGTGCCCGACAGGGTTTTCAGTGGCTGATCTTTGGGAAGTAGATCTGTAGACCTTTCTTCCAGGACTCTTTTGGGTGGACTCCAACCTCCGTCCTCTTCATTAGCAGCTGAATGCATTGTTTGTACCACCCAGGAACTCCACAAAGTTTCTCTCTGTGTGTGTATGTAACATAAAAGTGAGCAAATGGTTGATTCTGCCAGAATAAGGGGATAAGAAGGAGCTTAGGGAAGGATTTCCTAAAGTGAGTGGGTCTCTGAACTATGAATTCCCCCAGTGTGAGGAAAGGCAGACGTTCTCAAAAGTTCACAGCTCACTGAAGGGA
Source organism: Dugong dugon (assembly GCA_030035585.1). Lineage (NCBI taxonomy): Eukaryota > Metazoa > Chordata > Mammalia > Sirenia > Dugongidae > Dugong > Dugong dugon. Next base: position 46,306,426 of record CM057466.1, on the reverse strand, counting down.
TCTGTGATCAGATCATTGGCTGAATTTTAGCGTATATGGAGGGAGAGCAGGGTAGAGTCCCTGAAGATGAGTTTGAAAAGGTAAGTTAAGTCAGGTTGTATGGAAACTTTATACAAGCACAGGGGTTTGGAATATCCTCCCAGCAATTGGAGGAGCCTCATCAAATGATTGTCAACAAGAAAGTGGCAAAATAAAATTTTAATCTTAGCAACTTAACTCTTGCAAGAGTATGTAAAGGGTATTAAAATGGGAGGAGACAAGAGACTGAAAGACCAGTTAGGTTGTGGAGTAGCCTAGATAGATCATAAACTTGGACGGTGGTATAAACGAAGAAAGAAAAAGATGGATTTGAGAGGTACGTCTGAAGCCGACTCACTGTGGCTGTGGAAGTCAGGGAAGAGGGCGGAGTAGAATGTGGTGGGGTGTGTAGTGCTGCTGTTGCTGAGACCAGAGTGGGTGCAGTTTGGGGAGGGGAGGGTCCTGGACATGACGCTTTTCAAGGGAAGGAGAACACATAGAACGTAGTTTAAAATCCTTGAGTCAGAGCTCAAGAGCAATGAGGCCAAAAATTTGTGAAACCTTGGGAATGAGTAAGATTGTGGGGAGGGGCTGGGGGTGCTGCAAGTAGAAAGATACTGAAAGAGTATGAAGGACAAAACCTACAAGCCACCCAAGTTGAAGGGATGCCCTCCTTAACAGCATCCCAAGCTAATGGCTACACTTTGGGCTCTTGTGTTGGCCTTCTTGCTTCCGAGCCTCTGTCCACTGTTGCACGCCCATCCTTTAGGGTGGCTCCCTCTGATGGGGCTAAGCCATTAGCTATTGGTGTTTGCTAGTATCCCTTTCAGAGGATTGACTTTGAACTTGGGAAACAGTTTGCCCTTTGTATGTTGACTAAGGATTGGTGTCGTCTGCGGGTACCTATAACTCATCCACAAAGCCCTTGTTGGATTAGGTGTTTGAGCCTTTCTTTATGATTGTTTTCATAAAGTTGGAAGTTATATTTCTAGCTTTAAAATAAATTCGTTCAGTGATAGGATCCAGATGAAATGACCGACTCTCCAGGTTTCTTGTGAAATGTCTTGGGAACTTTGCCGGCAACTTCCTGCGTCCAAAACTAAATGTGTTCCTTGATTGTGTTGTGGTGCTCTTTTTCAGGACTGAGCAGAAGCTTCTCAGAAATTGGTCATATTCTACATTCATAAGCAGCTTTTAGCAGTGGCCACTGCATGAGCGGCAACAACGCTGGCAAGCAGTGTGTGCAAAAACCGGAAAAGGCTCGCTGTCCTCCACTCTGCTCCCCTCTCCCCCTGTACATGCTTTCCCTGTGGGCAGAGCACTCTGGATCTGATGTCAGACTGACCAAGAGGTTGAATCCTGGCTCTTTCACTTAATAGCTGTGGGTCCTTAGGCCAGTGAGTAACTTTCCCTAAGCCTTTGTTTCCTTATCTGTAAAAAGGAAATTATAATAGTACCTATAGGATTTCTCATGGGATCGTGGAGGGGATGCGGCAGGCGGTTTTCCCCGTGTTTGGCACTGGGGAGTGTTTCCTGTAATTACCGAGTACTAGTACACCTTGTCCAGGGTCGGAGTTTCCCTTGGGTTTTGTTTTTAATACCTTGGTGTGTGCTGCACTATCTGAAATCTTTTTCTCTGACTTACCTGAATATAATACAGGTTCCTAGCTGCCTGGAACTGTGCGAAATGGATTCTCTGACATTAGGGGATATTGGACTTTCACAGAAGTTCATTTTCATGGATTTTTGGTTTCCTAGTGTTGCTGTAAAACAAATAGCACAAGTAGGTGACTTTAAAGAACAGAAATGTATTTTCTCATCATTCTGGAGGCAAGAAGTCCAAATCAGGGTCTTGGCCGTGTCATTTCCTTCCTTGTAGGTAAACTGTCGCCGTCCAGTCGATTCTGACTCGGTCCCAGGATTCCTTGGGACGTTAGCTTGTAGACGATTGTCACACGGCGTCTGCCATGTGTGTATCTCTGTGTCTAACCTGCTCTTTTTGTAACTCAGAAGTGATTAGGTTTAGAACCCACCCTAAATGGGTATGATCTACTTAACATAACAAAGAAAACCCTATTTCCAAACAGGATTACATCCACAAGTATAGCGGTTAGGATTCCAACATACATTTTTGGGGACATAACTCAGTCAAAGGCTATACGTCTTCAGAATGTCCCTCCCTTCCTCTTACAGAATCACTACTTCACAACTGTAAGCAGAGCCTGACCAGCCTGCAGCCTAAGCAGGGGTCAGAGCATATGACGTGATCTGCAGATACTCTGGTATGTTCCTTTCCTTGTTCTCTAGCCCAGTCACCAAGAACGCTTGCCTGAGTATGACGAACAACATTTGTAGAAGTTTTTCCTTTAGTGTCTGTGACGTAGAATCATGCAGATGCGAGCCTATGTCTTTTAGTAGACTATGACGAACATCAAATCCAGTTTGGGTCCAGGTTTTGTTGAAGGATACACTGTGTGCTGCACGTAATAACCATCCTGCCATGTGTTACCTGAGAAGTTCCTCACACTGCAGTACTTAGATAGATCTTGAAGTGGTAAGCATGGTGCCATCTCGGACTGCTGATTAGTGTAGTAGGATTTATATGATTGGAAGGTGAGTCATAGTGCCGGGTAAAGAGACATTCCCAGTGATTGTGCACACGTACCACATCTCCTGGGTAAAGCGCGGTTCGCCACCACCACAACTCACATTTCGTGACCTCAGCAAGGCTCTCCATTTTGTTTTCATCAACATTGCAATAAAAGTTTCAGTGTATAACTCCCGGGGTGTAGGAATGCCGTGGTCCCTAAACAGCCATTTGTTTAACAGTCCAGTGCTCTGGTTCAGGAGCAGAGGTCGTTTTTAATTGCTGGCCCATCCTGACGGAAGCACAACCTCGGCCTGTTCTTGTATAACATTGTCGCCATCTTCGTCACTGATGGGAGACGGGAGTCAGGGAATGGTGACAATCCATGTGTCATGATGTGCTCAGGTCTCTTTTGTGCTTCAAACTTACCTGGCCTATACTCATCTTTCTAGCAAACCTCCGGCAGAAATTCAGCCATCCTGCTACAGAATTAAATGGAAGAGAACACAAAATGTCACTTACCTTAAAGCTGTGAGCCCCCAACTTATATAAGACACCTGTGAACTGGAATAGTTTGGGAAACTTCAGGAAAAATATGAGACTGGAATGAGTTGTTGGAAAAGAGAAGAGAGCAGAAGAGACCAGGCCCCTTTGGTGAGCAGTGAGTGGTGTCGGGAGCCACGTTTGGACTTCAGCCCGGGGTGACCCTGATTTTCCGTCTTTGAGCAGGACCCAGGACCTGGACAAGCCACAGGTGCTTCCAGTGGGGGCCGCACTTATTGAGCCCCGGCTGGACCTGCTGGGCCATTGCTGGCTCTAAATCAGAGCTCAGGTGAGATCAAGAACAAGGCCAGATTGCTGAGAGAACCAGCTTGTCCATCGCGTGCAAACGTTGCGTCACTGGGCTGCTGCTCCAGATGGAATGAACATTGTGGCAGTGCAGCCTGCTAAAAACCAATCAGTCTTGTAATGCACATGGATTTCACAGTCACAGAATGTAATTTTCTTTATTTCTTGTAACCAAATTTATATTCCAACCCTGAGCCCCCATTTCTGACACATAACAGAAAAAGTTACTCGAGTCGCAGCCACATCTAGTCAGCTTGCTCTAATTTAGTGATTTCTAAATTGCTTCTGGTTAAAATTTATGAATATTCAGGAACTTTCCCCTTCATCCCTCTCCTCCTTCCTCATGGATGCCTGAAGCCAGACCTGTCTGGAAGCCGTGGGGGCTGGTGTTCCTGCTCCCCCCCTGCGCCTGAGTAACGCGGGGCTCCCTAGATGAATCCGTGCATCCCTGGACCTGACCTGGCTCCCACCATGGCTCAGTCATGAGCCGAGCCTTCATCCTCCTGGTTTCAGGCAGGACTTGCACTCAGCAGCTGCTGTCATCGGGACCCTACCTCCACTCGTGAGTCGCAGCCAGACTCTTAGGATCCGTTCCTCCGTGTCTTCCTCTTAGCTAAAATCAGCATCCTGGGCTGTGTCATGCCGCAGCCCCCCAGGCTGCCACCTCCACTGCATTCTACATGCCCAGTGACAAGGATTGGTCTCCGAGGCTGCTTCCCTTAATAATTCAAGAAGCGAAGCTCATCTCCCAGATCCCCCCAGACTTCTTGAGGAAACCTGTGATAATCCCCACCCCCACCCTGATACCTAGTGACTTTATCCTGCCACTGGGACTTGCCTCTAACTGCTTACCAAGCTCTTTTGCAGATTTCCCTTCTCCCCAGTTTGGGATGGTGGTGGGAAGCTTGTTCTGTCAGTTCATATGCTCTTTCCAACACTATTTTTCATCTCATTTGAGCTAGAGCCAAGAATTTGGAATCTTTGCTGTTTTGTTTTTCTTGTTTTTCTCTGGCAGTTCCCCCTAGGGCCAAGGGTGAACTGGCCGCCCCATAACTGTTGGGAGTTTGGGCTTGGGGATGGGGTGGGAGTGGCAGAGATGATGTGAAGAGGGGACACATCCATCAACATTCTGTCATCATCTGGGCAGAGTGCCCGAATCTGACTCGCCATTCGAGGTCCAGAGCAGTTGGAGACTCCTGGGGGTAAATTCCTTAGCTGCTCTCCACCCCTTGAGGACAAGGGCTGTGCTAACCACCGTAGGTGTGGCCACTGGTGAGGAGCATGTTCCCTCCTTCCGGTGCTGAGCTAACACAAAGGGTGAAAACCACCGTGTCTGAACAGCCTGAGAAGTCCAAATCCCAGGAGGTCGCACTTCCTGTTTTTTAATGTTTGTCTAAGATCCTTGATTAGGCTCTAGTAAGGACTCCCTTGATAAATATACGAACTGTATATTTTATATAATGTTTCTCTCAGGGATTCTGGTTGGATTTTTCGGGAGCTAGCTATTTAGTCATGATACTGTTTCTGATTTTTCTTGAATTTTTCTTCTTAAAATCTTAGGAATCCACATGTGATATCAAATATAGATTCTAAAAAGGATTTGGAGGGTTTTAAACGAAGTACCCCTGAGGCCAAATTGAAGGGAAGGGTGAATCTTCCTGACTACCCCAACCTTGCCAGTCCTCATCTCCAAGGGAACCTCAGAGATCACTGGGTTCTAATTCCTGAGCCAGTCTTTTATTCTTTTGCCTCAGGTATTCAGTTTGTTTTTATTTTGTCTTTAAAGCCACCCCTAACTTACCAAGCCCCTTGAGGTTCTCTTCTTCCTAAAGGTTGGCTACAGAAATCAGCAAGGATCAGTGCGGTCTTTTTCATGTAGTCCCTTTAGATATCGCAAGACTGTCTCTGTGTTAAGGGCATATACTACTTTTAACTGCAAACCAAACCCACTGCCATCAAGTCAGGTCTGACTCATGGCAACCCTATGTGTTACAGAGTCGAACTGTTCCATAGGGTTTTCTTGGATGTAATCTTTACAGAAGCAGTTTGCAAGGTCTTCTTCCACGGCACCGCTGAATGGATTTGAACCACCGACCTTTAGGTTAGCAGCCAACTGCAGACTGTCTGAGACACCCAGGCTCCTTGCTTTTAACCACAGGGAATAATAATCGCTGAATTGGTCAGAGGAGGAGGTCCACGCTGCACTGAAGGCATTGGTGAAAACAAGCCTCCAGGAATTGACCGAATACTAATTGAGATGTTTCAACAAACAGATGCAGCACTGGAAGCGCTTACTCGTCTATGCCAGGAAATTTGGAAGACAGCTACCTGGACAACCAACTGGAAGAGATCCATATTTATGCCTATTCCCAAGAAAGGTGATCCCACTGATGCAGAAATTATCAAACAGTATCATTAATATCACATGCAAGTAAAATTTAGCTGAAGATCATTCAAAAGCAGTTGCAGCAGTACATCGACAGGAAACTACCAGAAATTCAGGCCAGATTCAGAAGAGGACATGGAACCAGGGACATCATTGCTGACGTCGGATGGACCAAAGCAGAGAATACCAGAAAGATGTTCACCTGTGTTTTGTTGACTATGCAAAGGCATTCAACTGTGTGGATCATAACAAATTATGGATAACATTGTGAAGAATGGGAATTCCAGAACACTTAATTGTGCTTATGAGGAACCTGTACATAGATTAAGAGGCAGTCATTCGAACAGAACAAGGGAATACTGCGTAGTATAAAGTCAGGAAAGGTGTGCGTCAGTGTTGTATCCTTTCACCATGTTTATTCAGTCTGTTTGCTGAGCAAATAATCTGACAAGCTGGACTGTATAAAGAAGAACTGGGCATCAGGATTGGAGGAAGACTCATTAACAACCTCCATTATGCAGATGACACAACCTTGCTTGCTGAAAGTGAAGAGGACTCCAAGCACTTACTGTTGAAGATCAAAGACCACAGCCTTCAGTATGGATTACACATCAATGTAAAGAAAACAGAAATCCTCACCACTGGACCAATAAGCAACATCATGATAAACGGAGAAAAGATTGACATTGTCAAGGATTTCGTTTTGCTTCGATCCACAGTCAACACCCACGGAAGCAGCAGTCAAGAAATCAAAAGATGCGTTGCATTGGGCAGATCTGCTGCAAAAGATTTTTTGAAGTGTTAAAAAGGATGTCACCTTGAAGACTAAGGTCCACCTGACCCAAGCCATGGTGTTTTCAGTCACCTCATATGCGTGTGAAAGCTGAACAATGAATAAGGAAGATTGAAGAAGAATTGACACCTTTGAATTATGATGATGGCAAAGAATATTGAATATACCACAGACTGCCAAAAGAACGAAAAATCTGCCTTGGAAAAAGTACAGCTAGAATGCTCCTTAGAAACAAGGATGGCAAGACTACGTCTCACATACTTTGGACATGCTATCAGGAGGGACCAGTCCCTGGAGAAAGACATCATGCTTGGTAGAGGGTCAGCGAAAAGGAGGAAGACCTTCAATGAGATGGATTGACACAGTGGCTGCGACAGTGGGCTCAAGCGTAATAATGATTGTGAGGATGGCGCCATACCGGGCAGTGTTTTGTTCTGTAGTACTTAGGGTCGCTATGCATCGGAACTGACTCCACAGCACCTAACAACAACAACAACAACAAATTGGTCAGAAACTTGTGGATTCCTGGAAGGATCCCCGGAGAGAGCCCGTCGCCCTGCAATCCACTCTACTCTTCTCTACATGTTAGAGCTCCAGTGGGCTATCCTGGGGCCCATCAGTAAGGATCCCTTGCCTTCGAGTTCCTCCATTGGTTTTGGCCAGTGGGAGGCACAGGAAAGCAGAGGTTGTGAAGAGGATGAGACTGGACATCATTCTGCCTCCCTCTCGCTCCTCCTCCCTAGGAAATGACCATGTTCCTTTATGCAGGAAACCCCAGACCACAGCTCTTGTCGAGACCCCGTCCCATAGCTCCTTTTCCCCTCCTAGTCTAGGACTGGTGACAGCTTCTCCCAGTTGCAAGCTTTGAGGTCCTTACCTTTTCCTTGCTGGCTTTCCCAGACGTGGCTCACACCTTTGAGAACAGCCAGCTAGCCTCTTACCAGAGCGTCCTCAGTGACCTTGCTGAGTTTGCTATCCACTTCCTCCCAGAACCCCAGTGAGATCCATGTAGTCTTTGTGCTACCTTCAGGGGTGCTCAGTGTTGTCTAAACTGTGCAGCAGCAGTGTCCATAAGTCCTGCCAGCTTGTTAGAAATGCAGAATCTTAGGTTCTGTCCCAGAGTCCCTGAATCAGAATCTGTGTTTTCACAGGATTCTCAGGTGACTTACAAGCACCTTAAAGATTAAAAAGCACTGTTCTAGAAGTAAAGTCCCTTCTCAGAAAGTAAGTGGGAAGCAATCAGTTTCATTCTGGGGGAAAGCCCACAGCTGCTCTTGCTTCCTCTGCCCTGCCTCTAACCTCCGCTCTACCCTTTGTGATATTGTTGTGAGGTGCTGCCCAGTCGATTTCGACTCATAGCCACCCCCATGTAACAGAGTAGAACTGCCTTACGGAGTTTTCTACGCTGTAATCTTTATGGGAGCAGGTCACCAGGTCTTTCTTCAACAGAGCCACTGGAGGGGTTCGAACCTCCAACCTTCAGTTAGCAGCTGAGTGCTTAGCCATTGTGCCACCAGGGCTCCCTACCCTCTACCCCGGAGCAAAGCTCACATCCACCTTAGCTCTTTCTTTGTTTATTCCCCACACTGTTACGGATCCATCCTAAATTTCAGGCAGTGGATTTGTTTAGACAGGTGTTGATTTCTCGCCTTCCTTACAGGAGACCTGGTTCAATTCCTGGCCAGTGCACCTCATGTGCAGCCACGACCCATCTGTCAGGGGAGGCTTGTGTGTTGCTATGATGCTGAATAGGCTTCAGCAGAGCTTCCAAACTAAGACAGACTAGGAAGAAATGCCTGGTGATCTACTTCCAAAAATAAGCCAGTGAAAACCCTATGGCTCACAATGGTCCTACAGCCAATCATGAGGATGACACCAGACCAGGCGCGTTCCGTTCCGTTGTGCGTGGCATGTGCATGGGTCACATTGAGGTGGAGGAAACTCCATGGCAGCTACTGACAGCAGGCTGGCATTAGGAATACAGAGAAAGATGAAGGGATGCCTCCCTGCCCTCAGCTCGGTTTAGTGAAGACAAGTTCATGGTCAGTGTCAAGATAGCATACCATACCATACCTGTTGCTGTCGAGTCGATTCCGACTGATAGTGACCCTATAGGACAAAGAAGAACTGCTCCATTGGGTTTCCAAGGAGCGCCTGGTAGATTCAAACCGCAGACCTTTTAGTTAGCAGCCATAGCTCTTAACCACTACGCCACCAGGGTTTCCAACCATAGGGTGTCCAAGGAGCAGCTGGTGGATTCGAACTGCTGAGTTCTTAATAACCACTGTGCCATCAGTGGGGACCTGATATCCTGGAGATAGGAGTAAGATGATGTGGGAACAAAAGCCAGAGTTATGTAAATTAAAATAACCCTGCTTGTTGAATTTGCAGAAATCCCTTTGTAAAATCCTTCGAAAAGCATTGGGTTTTCTATTTGTAGTATCATTTGAAAATCTTGAGCAACGATATCTGATCCTAATCCTCGCTCTCAAACTTCACGCTGATGTCACTTTTGACAAATCTACAGGGTGTGGAATTGGTTGAGTTGAGGCAGCTGCTGAGCAGCAAAGGCCTGCGTGTCAGCTAGAGCCCTCAGGGAATGAGGGAGCTGATTGTTTTCCAAAAGGAAATTCACGGAGAAAAAATCCAAGTGATGTACCTCATAAACATCTTGGGAATTAATTTCAGCACTCGTTAAAGAGTCCAAATTCTCTCTCCCAAGGGACCCCATCTTTTTCACCTGTAAGTAAAAAAAAAAAAAAGTTGCCAACTGATTCTGACTCATGGAAACACCATGTGTCAGAAGAGAACTGTGCTCCACAGGGTTTTCAGTGTCTGATTTTTCTGAAGTAGATCACCAGGCCTTTCTTCCAAGTTGCCTCTGGGTAGACTCCAGCCTCCAACCTCTTGGTTAGTAGCTGAGCATGATGACTGTTTTACCCTGCCCAGGGACACTGCCGTTCTCATCCCTGTGTCATCCCATAAGTGAAATAACAGAGGTTCCTAATTTCCCAAGCATAATGGGGGGCAGGGGAAGGGCACTTTTTCATACCATTGTATCTTTTTTTAAAGAGCTGTTGGCTTAGGGCTCCAAACACCGATTTAACAGTTCCTTTACCCAAGAGGACCAGGTGTATCATTCAAAACCTCCTCTCTGCTGGCAGTTTTGCCGCCTCTTCCTGGCGTTACTATTGAGTGGCAGAGAGAAGATCTCAGCCATCCGGATTTTCAAGCTTCAGCTCTGCTTTCTTTGTGGCCCGAATGCCACGTTGGGCCAGCACAAGTGGGTCACTCCTGAGTGAGATCAGCTGGCACTGGGATTACCCACCTCTGTGCACACTTGTAGGAGTGAACAAACGCCTTCCCAGATTGCGGCCCTGTTATTCTGACTCCCCTGTTGCTATGTGGGAAATGGCTGAGTCCACCAGTTCTGAGACTTCTGAAGTGGGCTGAGTGAGAAACTGAGCAGGGGACATTGTTGTCTGTGATCTGCACCCGAGCTTCCATCTAGATGTGATCCTCTGTTTGAGATGGGAATCTGCAGGCATCACTTCGTGGTTTCAGACTGTGGGTGGATACCCAGGATGGGCCATGAAAGCAATTCAGTTGGTCATTATCAGCATTTCAAAAGATGAGAGAGGAAATACATCAGAGTTCAGCACACATAATGAGACATTCATGGAATTTTTGTTTGTTAGGATATGGTGTGTACAGGATTAAAAAAAAAAACCCATTGCCGTCGATTCCGACTCATAGTGACCATATGACAGAGTAGAACTGCCCCATAGAGTTCCCAAGGAGCGCCTGGTGGATTCGAACTGCCAACCCTTTGGTTAGCAGCTGTAGCACTTAACCACTACACCACCAACGTTTCCTGTGTACAGGATAGAGATATTAATTGTATTTCTTGATATATGTTGAGGTTAAACAAGTTTTTGAAAAACACTTCTCTAGGAAATACACAGTGTTTGAAATAAGAAGTTTTATATGGGTGGAGGGTGGGTGGGTGTTGGGGTCAAGGTGATTATCTTTAAATAGAGGGAAATGGAGTTGAACAAAAATCGTTTTGAGATCAAGTGCCCATGATAATGATTCCTGGGATTGTTAATTTATACCCTCTAAACTGTAGCTGGAGCCCTGGTGGCACAGTTGTTAAGAGCTATGGGTGCTAATCAAAAGGTCAGCAGTTCGAATCCACCAGCTGCTCCTTGGAAACCCTATGGGGCCGTTCTGCTCTGTCCTATATGGTAGCTATGAGTCAGAATCAACTCGTGAGTGCAGTGGTTAAAGTGCTTGTCTGCTAATTGCAAAATTGGCTGTTGAAACCCCCTAGCCCCTCTGCAGGAGAAAGATGTGGCAGTCTGCTTCTATAAAGATTTACGGCTGTGGAAACCCTACAGGGCAGTTCTACTCTGTCCTGTATGGTTGCTATGAGTTGGAGTCAACTCGAGGGCAATGGGTTTTTTTTAATGGCAGCTAGAAATTAGCTACCATTGGGTCACAAACTTCTATATTATAAATTTTTTTTTAACCATTTAATTTTCTTCCCCTCTCCTTCCATTAGTTTTTAGTTTTCAAAGAACTCTTTGAAAAATTATCCTGTCATATGTGCTTAAAGCAACTTTTAAGAGGATTTTCCTAAATATGGCAGAGTCTAAAAAGGGTAAGCGTATACCCAGATCAGGAAGAGCTGGTGACATCAGGGTTAAAATGTGAGAACCAGGGGAGGAAGGCGCCCCCATGAAGAGAGCGTTGGGGCCCAGCCTACCTCACCAACACGTCATCTCCCAGCCCAGTACCTGTCATCCCTCTGTGGCCATCCTACCTCACACACCAGGATGCCTTCTCAGGGCACACTGATCACTGCTCATGTTCCCGTCATTCTTGAAAACCACTATTTCAGTACCCTTGCTGCTGATAGGTGAATCCATGAAAAAGACTGTACCATTTAACATTTTGGATTAACACGATTCAACCACATTCCTCACACAACAGGATCTGCCATTCATGGCTATTAAAATTTTGCTGTGGAAACAAAAATTCCTAAAATAGTGAATTTTTCTTTTTAGAGCTCCGTTTCATAGCATTCAAATCTTTTTATTCTCTGGGGTTTTCCTTTGGCCTAAAAATATTTGAAATTTTCCAATACGATTGTTTATTTAGGTTTGAATTTTGTATGAAAAAGTGTTTTGAGAATAGGAATAAAATCAACTAAAGCAAAAATTAAGGAGCCCCTGTGGGCACAATGGTTAAGTGCTCAGCTGCCAACCAAACGGTCGGCAGTTCAAACCCAGCAGCCACTCCGAGGCAGTAAAGAAAGACCTGGTGATCTGCTCCCGTAAAGATGGCAGCCTAGGAAACTCTATGGGGCGGTTCTGTTTTGTCATATAGGATCATATTGACTCCATAGCACACAAAGCTGTAGCAACAACAGTGACACAGATATTGACACCCGTTGAGTGAGGGAAGTTCTTGAAGCCACCTTGTTAGTTACCTTTCTTTTGTACTTAAACTGTTTCCTTTTGTGCTCACATTTTAAGTAGGAGCTTAGTGACAATAGTCATAAAGATACTTCCTTCCCAGGACATGGTCTGTAATTGGGAAAACTACCTTCATGCAGATCAGCGAGTGAGTCTCAACAGCAGGAGCTTTGAAACAAAACAGAACACTGGTGTGTGGACCCACCTTCTGAGATTCTGATTCCATTGATCTGAAGTATATCCCAGACTCCAGATTTTAAAAAGTTTTAATGCACCGTCAAAGCTGAGAACCCTGAATGGCTGGATATTAATTTGGTGGCCTTGCTTCCCGTAGGTGTAGAAAGAGAGTGTTTTGTTTTACTACTCAAATACACAGTATCATTCTTTATTAAAAGTATCAGGCACAACTTTCAAAGATGTCTGTATTTTAAATACATAAGCACAAGAGATTTTTTTTTAAATGAAGAAGTTTAATTCATCTTTCCTAACAATCTTCAGTCTTAATTACTGCTTAATCCAACTGTGATTTCCTCTTTAACTAACTTGAGTAGTTCTGCTTCTTTCAACATATTGTGATTCTTTCTACATTTTGTCTCGTCAGAAACTACAGCTCATCTCCAGTGTCTCCTGGCCTGAGGGCAGCTTCAGACCCCGTTCTCTTTCAGATTTTTCTTCCTACACCTTTTGCGAAATACATTAACTTCGTCATTCATTGAACACTTTCTGAGGCCTGTTGCATACCAGACTTTGGATCAGGTGCTTGGGATGCATAGATGATTCAGACACAGTTTTTGTCTGACAGAAGATCCCCTGTGGCCAGTTCTTATGTATACTGAGAGATAAGTTTGAAAATCCCACGTCTGCAGCAGTTTCTGGGAGGATGGTGTAAGTGGCTATTTGCTCTGTCAGGAAAGGCTTCACAGGGGTAATGACATTTGAATTGAGTGTTAAAGGCTAAGTGTGTAACTTGGCCTGGCAGCAAAGGGGGAAAAGACATTCTTGTCAAAGAAAACAACCTTGCAGAAAACACCACCATCCATACATGGCCTGTTCAAGCAACTGTGGGAAGGTTGGTTTGTGGGTGAGGAACGGCAGGGAGTGAGGCTGAAAACTCAGACTTGAGAGAGAAGGTGTAAGGCCTTACAGCATGCTGTAGCATTTACATCTCTGCCTTTGCACAGTAGGGAACCAGCAGGACAGGAGCTACACGAGCCGATCTATTCCCTGGCCCCATGGAGTATGGGTGTCAGGGAAAAATACAGGAAGCAAGAAAAGAGAATTAGGGGGCTATTGCAACAGATGCCTGAACTAATGTGCAGGCACTATTGATGAGAGGAGGGAGGAGACTTTACAAGGACTTCAAATCATTATTATAAGAAAAACATAATCCTTGTGGAAAATCTGGGGACAACAGAAAAATAGAGGAAAATGAAAATAATTTATAACCCTTCCCTGAGATAACCACCATTAACAATTATTTCCAGTCTTTTCCTTTGCGTATTTTATAAAGTTTAGATTTTGATTTTTCATTTAACACTGCAAAAAGCATTTTCTTATTATAATAAAGACACTCCATTGGCATAATTTTAATAGCTACAAAATCACCTCTGGAGGGATGCACAATGAAAATACCAAACTATTCCCATAATTAGTTGTTTTCCAGTTTTCAAAAATCGACCTATATTTAACATATTTGTGCAAAACCTTTCTCTAAAATTGTTATTATTTCCATGGACCATATACCTTAAGTAGAATTAATGAGTTAAACCATACTTAATGAGACTTCAATGCTGTTGTATTGCTTTTCAGAAAAAGTACAAAAACTTACGCTTTAGATTTTAAAAATATTCAAGACATAGGATAGTTTAGATTTGGTGAACAATTGCTTTGGGGGAATAAATAATGATGAATTAGTCCAAAATGATTTCAGTTTCCTAATTTGGCCAAACAAACAAAAAAACCAAACCCATCACCGTTGAGTTGATTCCAACTCATAGTGACCCTACAGGACAGAGTAGAGTAGAACTGCCCCGTAGGATTTCCAGGGAGCTGCTGGTGAATTGGAACTGCCGACCTTTTCGGATAGCAGCCATAGCTCTCAACCACTGTGCCACCAGGGCTCCCCTAATTTGGCAGAGCTGGTAAACGGTATCATCACTAAGCAATGAAAACACAAACAGAGGAAGAGCAGGTTTTGCAGAGAAGATGATTAGTTGTTTTGGACATGCTGCATCTGAAATACTTCACGGGTAGAAAAATCCAAATAGGATGCAGTGAGCAACTGAAAATGTGTTGTGGAATTCAGCCAAAGAGGAGGGCAGAACTCAAAGTCTAGATGTGAGAGCAATCTGGCATGTAAGTGTTAGTCAACGTCATAGTAGTAAGTGGGAGAGAGAAAACAGTAAGAACAGAGGGGTGGGGATAAACCCTGGGGAATACCGTGCTTCTATGGATTGGGTAGAAGAGGAGCCAGCAAAATCGGAAAACAGCCAGGAACGAGAGATGATCCAGAAAGGAAAGCGTGCTCTACAGCCCTGGTTTTCAACTCTATCAGACACAATTGTCCTCATTTACCATTCTGAAATGAAATTTAGAGATAACAGAATCGACCTATGCACATAATTGGAAGCCCTGGTGGCACAGTGGTTAAGAGCTCGACTGGTAACCAGAAGGTTGGTGGTTTGAATCTACCAGCTGCTCCTTAGAAACCCTATGGGGCAGTTCTGCCCTGGCCTATAGGGTTACTATGAGTCTGAATTGACTCAATGGCAACAGGTATGCACATAATTAGAAGATCAATAGAAACTATTACCTTGAGATAACCTTTAAATCTTAAATCAAAAATATCCACCGAAGTCATCTTAAAACTCAACAGTAATTTAGCTTAACTAGTAAAAAAGTTCAGCCTTGAGCATTATGCTCTTTTAAGAACTATCAATATGGGATCAAATTGACAATAGCAACTCAAGAGATTAGATAGGAATCTTAGGGGGCAGTGAGTTTATGTTAATGAGGGAGGAACAACTCAGAAAAGGAGGGAGAGAATGGTTGCACAACTGGAAGAATGAAATCACTGTCACTAAATGATACATGGAGGTACTGTTGAATTGGTGTATATTTTGCTGTGTATAGTCTCAACAACAACAAAATAAAATTTAGGGGAAAAAAAGATCGATAGAATGCTCCAACTGTCATATAAAGGAATATATAATAAAATAATAAATAATTCACTGTGTAATCGTGGGTACATGACTAAACGAGAAGACTCAGTGAAGTACCATAGTCAGGTGGCTGTGCTGATGAGCACAGTTACCATGAACGGGAAAGCTACACGTGGAAACCGGGGCACACATGCTACACTGGGTTGCTGCAGATGACCTCAGTTTCCAGAGTGCTGAACATTGAAACAAAACGAACTTCAGTTTTCCCTCTGTTTACTCTATAATTGTGTTGCTGGGACTTCCGTGTATAAAAACGACTTCGTGTTATGTGGAAAACTGAATAGGCTCCAGGTTCAGATGATTATAAACAAGTTTCCCCTGTGATGAGTATGCCCCAGGGGATGTGGAAGTCAGATGTGACACAGGACAGCTCTTTGTTGTGCAGGTCTGTCCACTGCATTGTAGGACTCCTGGCATTCCAAGCCCCTGCCAGTTAAGTGCCACGGAGGGCCCTGGTCATTGAAACAATGAAAAAGCTCTCCCACAGTGTTCCATGGACACAGTCCAAGTGAGAAGCATGGTTCACAGTGTCAAATGTCCCTCCCAGGTCCTTCGTCTTTATAGCCTTCCGACTAAGCAAGAAATGGGAAAATAACATAATGGTGTAATAACTGTGATAGGGCTGAAACTCTGTAGTTCTCCTGCCCTAAATGGTTAGTGTTTTCCCACTGTTTCTACCTGAATGTTCCAGTTCCTCCCCCTTCCTCTCTGACCTATAGGTTCTTAGGCTAATTCATTAGACACACAAATGCCTCAGGTCCTCTAATCTGAGAGTTTTGAACTCAGTTCAAGCTACATATGTGGCCTTAACTGCATCCAGCCCTGATGCTTACGTTTACCTGATTCAAACTTTGTTATTAACGTAAAGCAGAACATCATGAAGATCTTGAAAGAAACACCTTAATTACTCTGGGCTGTTTGTGTGGAATTTCTATTAATCATATTGGGTTCAAAAGCTTTCTCCCCAAAAGACGATTCTACTTTCAAACTTTGTGACCTTGGGCAAGTCATGTAACATCTGGAGCTTCCATTTCTTTGTAACTAAAAGACACGTGAGCTAATAAACGTGAAACCCTAAAATGCTATATCATTATGTTATGGATGATCACTGAATAAAGAAGAACTTGGCATGTAAGCGTAAGTAGAACTCTTGTACTAGAAATAAAGACAAATGAGAATGATCACTAGTCGGTATTTCCTTAAATTATTATTTTAAGTATTCTTGCCGTGAAGTCTCGTCTCATATATAGCTTCTGTGATCATTAAGGCTGCGTGTGAACTTGGCTGGGCCGTAATTCTTGGTTTGGCAGTTATGATGTAGTTTGGCAGTCGTATGATGATGTGATCACTTCCATGATGAGATTTGATACAATGTGATCACCTCCAAGATGGAATCTGCTGTGAGCAGCCAATCAGTTGAAGGGAAGTTTCCGTGGGAGTGTGGCCTGCCTGGAATATAAGTGGACTTTCTGGCAAGGCTCGTGGGCTTTTGCTTGCTCTGGATCCTACAGCTGGCTCCTGTTCATTGATCTCTGGTTCCTGGGACTTGAGCTAGCAGCTTACCTCCTGCCTTGCCTGCCAGTCTGGGGAGTTGTTGGTCTTCACAGCCTGTTAGCCAGACCCCTGCTCTCTGACCTGCTGATCTCAGGTTCACCAGTCACTGTGGCTACACGAATCAGCTTAATCCACATACTGGGGACGTTCTTCAGCCTCTACAACCGTGTGAGCCATTTCCTTGATATAAGTCTCTCTCTCTGTATACATGTATATGCTTTACTGGTTTTGCTTCTCTAGATAACCCAGCCTAAGACATGTAGTACCAAGTTCTGGAGAAACAAAATTGTAAGGATCCGTTTTCTAAATTGATTCTCAAGTCTGGTTAGTCTTAAAGATTTGATGAATCTGCTTCCAGTAGTAAAGAGGGCACTGCTAATCCATGGCATGAGGTGGGAATAGGAATACACAAAATATCACCACCAATAGATCAGGTGTTGGTAAAAGGCGAGGCTCTGGGTGATTGCATGTGTGATACATTTCTACAATTTTGTTATAATGAGAAGTATAAGGAAGCTTGTTGGTTGGTCCTACTTGCGTTAAACAAAGTGGTGAAAGAAACAGATGAGCCCAGGACTTCAGAGTCAAAGCTCAAGTGCCACATAAGTGACCTCAAAGTTTCCACTTGTGCCTTGAAAGAAAGCCTTATTTCTTGTAGTAACAGAGCTGATGTTGCTCAAAACCAGACCCAGAGCCTTATCCTAAGAGTGACTGAATTACAATGCAAACTCAAATTGCCAACCTCAGGAAGTGTCTGAAGTTAAAGTGAGGGCAATGATTGGGAAGAAATGGGATTCTGAAACTTGAGATGGGGACATATGGGCAGATAATCAGGAAGCTGGAGACACTGAGCCCTTAAATTTTGTTGAATCACTCCTGCCAATAGAACCAGCCCTCTCACTCCCATCTGAAAAGAGATTATGTTTGTCTGCTAAGCCGCCCTCCCCAGTAAAACCATTAGCCCCTCCATCCCCATCTAATGAGATTAACCCAGCTGTGTCTGAAGGCCTTTGAGACATCGCCTGAGGCAGATGCCTTACAAGACAATGCTGAATGTTCTCAAAACACTTCCCCACCGATTTTGGCTCCTAGACCTATAACTAGACTTAAGTCCCAGTGAGCCCCAAAAGAAGAAGTACGAAATGTAACCCAAGAGGAAGTATGCTATACTCTAGAAGAACTGCTTGACTTTTCTAATATGTACAAACAGAAACCTGGGGAATATATGTGGGAATGGCTATTAAGGGTGTGGGATAGTGGTGCAGGCAACATAAAGATGGATCAGTCTGAGTTTATTGATCTGGGCCCGCTAAGCACAGAGTCTTCATTCAGTATTTCAGCTCGAGAGAATAGGAAAGGATCTAATACTTTATTCGGTTGGGTTGCTGAAGCATGGATTACACAGTGGCCTATGCTAAATTTGGTTGAAGTGCCAGGCCTGCCTTGGTATTCTATAGAAGAGGTATCCAAAGGCTTAGGGAAATTGTCACGTTAGAGTGGATTTATCAGGTTAGACCCACAGACCCACACATGGAATGCCTAGAGGATGCATCGTTTACCACAATGGTGAAGAACAAATTTGTGAAGGGAGCCCCAGCATCCTTGAAGACTGCTATGATTGCTGTTTTATGCAAGTCAGACTTGACAGTGGGAACTGCCCTAACTGAATTAAGACCCCTAACTACAATGGGGCTGATTGGACCCTGTGGTGGTAGGGGCCACGTGTCAGCACCCAATCAACAAGGTGGGCGTGGTAACCATAATGGACAGTGGAGTCAAAACAGTAATCAGAATAGCCTGACTTGTATGGACTTATGGCATTGGCTACTTAGTCATGGTGTCCCTAGGAGTGAAATAGATAGGAAACCTACCAAATATTGATCTGTAGAAGCAGAAGAATTCTAGGTCAGGTGAACAGTAGTCACACTCGAATCACCAGAATAGACTGTCATGGCCCCTCAATCAATTCCAAGACTTGAGTGAATTTACAGACCCACGACTCCTTGAATGAAGGGGAGGCCAGCTCCCCTTGGAGAAGGACTCCAAACACTGCCAAAAACTTATACTGTTAATCTTTCTTCCAGCCTTCCCCAAAGAGATCTACAGCCTTTTATGAGAGTGACTGTTCAATGGGGAAAAGGAAATAATCAGGCTTTTTGGGTATTACTGGATACTGACTCTGAACTGATACTAACTCCAAGAGATCCAAAACATTGCAGTGGCACACCAGTTAGACTGCGAGCATATGGAGTTCAGGTTATTAGCTCGTGACCATCTCAGGTAGGTCCAGTGGGTCCCCGAACCCATCCTGTAGTGACTTCCTCAGTTGCAGAATGCATAATTGAAATAGACATACTGAGGAGCTGGCTGAACCCCTACATTGGATCCTTGCAATGTGGAGTAAGGACTATCATGGCAGGAAAAGCCAAGTGGAAGCCATTAGAACTGCCCATACCTAGGAAAATAGTAAACCTAAAGGAATACTGCATTCCTGGAGGGATTGTAGAGATCGCTGCCATCATCAGGTACTTGAAGGATTCAGGGGTGGTGATTCCCACCGCATCCTGTTCATCTTGCCTGTTTGGTCCGTGCAAAAAACAGATGGATCTTGGAGAATTGCAGTGGAATATCAAAAACTTAACCAGTTGGTGACTCCAACTGCAATTGCTGTTCCAGGTGTGGATTCATTGCTTGAGCAAATTAATACATCTCCTGGTACTTGGTATGCAGCTATTGATCTGCCTTTTTCTCCATACCTGTTTTGAAGGACCGCGAGTAACAGTTTGTCTTCAGCTGGCAGGGCCAGCAATGCACCTTCAGCATCCTACCTCAAGGCTGTATCAACTTTCCAGCCCCATGTCATAACTTAGTCCACAGGGACCTTGATCGCCTTTCCCTTCCACAAGATGTCATACTGGTCCATTACACTGATGGCATTATGCTGATTGGACCTAGTAAGGAAGAAGTGCCAAAGACTCTAGACATTGATAAAACATTCGTGTGCTAGAGGATGGGAAATTAACCCCATAAAAATTCAGGCACCTTCTACCTCAGTGAAATTTCTAGGGTCCAGTGGTGTGAGGCGTATCAAGATACTCCTTCTAAAGTGAAGGATAAGTTATTGTATATGGCCCCTGCCATAATTCAAAAGGCGGTACGATGAATGCCTAGTGGGCCTCTTTGGATTTTGCAGGCAACATATTTCTCATCTGGGAGTGCTACTCCAGCCTATTTATCAAGTGACTTGAAAAACTTCTAGTTTTGAGTGGGGCCCAGAACAAGAGAAAGCTCTGCAACAGGTTCAGGCTGCTATGCAAGCTGCTTTGCCCCTTGGGCGATATGATCCGGCTGATCCAATGGTGCTTGAAGTTTCAGTGGCAGATAGAGTTGCTGTTTGGGAGTCTTTGGCAGACCCCTATTGCTTAATCACTGTACAGACCCTTAGGATTTTGGAGCAAAGCCCTGCCATTCTCTGCAGGTAACTACTCTTCTTTTGAGAAACAGCTTTTGGCTTGTCACTGGGCCTCAGCAGAGACTGAACACTTAACCGTGGGACACAAAGTCACCATGCAGCCTGAGCTGCCCATCATGAACTGGATGTTGTCTGACCCACAGAGTCATAAAGTTGGATGTGCACAGTAGCACTCCCAACATTAAATGGAAGTGGTATATATGAGATGGGGCCCGAGCAGGACATGAAGGCACAAGTGAGTTGCATGAGGAAGTGGCCCAAATGCCCATGGTTTCTACTGGTGTCACATGACCTTCCATTTCCCAGTCTGCACCTATGGCCTCATGGGGGAGTTCCTTATGATCAGTTGACTGAGGAAGAGAAAACTCGTGCCTGGTTTACAAATGGTTCTGAGTGATATGCAGACACCACTGGAAAGTGGACAGTGGAAGCACTACCGCCCCTTTCTGGGGCCTCCCTGAAGGACAGTGGTGAAGGGAAATCCTCCCAATGGGCAGAACTTTGAGTGGTGCACCTGGTTATTCACTTTGCTTAGAAGGAGAAATGGCCAGATGTGCGATTGTATACTGATTCATAGGCTGTGGGCAATGGTTTGGCTGGATGGTCAGGGACTTGGAAGGAACATGATTGGAAAATGGGAAATGAGGAGGTATGGGGAAGAGGTATGTGGATAGAACTCTCTGAATGGACCAAAGAAATGAAGATATTTGTGTCCCATGTGAATGCTTACTAAATGGTGACCTCAGTAGAGGAGCATATTAACAATTAAGTGGATGGGATGACGCGTTCTGTGGAAACCAGTCATCCTCTTTTCCCAGCCACTCCCATCATTGCTCAATGGGGTCATGATCAAAGTGGCATGGTGGCAGGGGTGGAGGTTATGCATTGGCTCAACAACGTGGACTTCCACTCACCAAGGCTGACTTGCTACAGGCACTGCTGAGTGCCCAATCTGCCAGCGGCAGAGACCAACACTGAGTCCCTGATATGGCAATATCCTTCAAGGTGATCAGCCAGCGACCTGGTGGCAAGTTGATTACGTTGGACCACTTCCATCATGAATAGGGCAGTGCTTTGTTCTTACTGGAATAGACACTTACCTGGAAATGGATTTGCCTTCCCTGCACACAGTGCTTCTGCCAAAACTATCATCCATGAACTCATAGAATGTCTTGTCTGCCCTCATGGTATCCCACACAGCATTGCCTCAGATCAAGGGACTGTATTCAAATGAAGTGCACCAGTGGCCCCATGCTCATGGAATTCACTAGTCTTACCATGTTCCCCATCATCCTGAAGCAGCTGCTGATAGAACGATGGAGTGGCCTTCTAAAAACACAATTACAGCACCAGCTAGGTGGCAATACCTTGCAGATTATGGGCAGTATTCTTCAGGAGGCTGTATATGCTCTAAACCGGTGTCCGATGTATGGTGCTGTTTCTCCCATAGGATGCATGGGTCCAAGAATCAAGGAGTGGAAATGGGAGTGGCACCACTCACTATTACTCCTAGTGACCCACTCACAAGATTTTTGCTTCCTGTCGCCACAGCCCTATGCTCTGCAGGTCTAGAGGTCTTAGTTCTAAAGGGAGGAATGCTCCCATCTGGAGACACATCACTGATTCCATTGAACTGGAAGCTAAGAATGCCACCTGGCCACTTTGGGCTCCTTATGCCTCTGGATCAACAAGTATAGAAGGGAGTTATACTGGCTGGTGTGATGGATACTGATTACCAAGAGGAAATCAGATTGACTTATATAACAGAGGTAAAGAAAAGTATGTCTGGAATGCAGAAGATCCCTTAGGGTGTCTCTTAGTACTACCATACCCTGTGATTAAAGTCAGTGGAAAATGACAGCAACCCAATTCCGACATGACTGCTAATGGACTAGACCCTTCAGGAATGAAGGTTTAGGTTGCCCTACCAGGCAAAGAACCACGACCAGCGGAGGTGCTTGCTGAGGGCAATGGAAATATTGAATGGGTGGTGGAAGAAGGTAGTTCTAAATACCAGTTACAACCACATGACCAGTTGTAGAAGTGAGGAGTGTAATTGTTCTGAGTATTTCTGCCTTGTATGTGTGCATCAGATATTTTTGTTTTCTTTGCTTATAAAATGTAAGATGTAAAGAGGGCTAGTGCATACTCAGTTGTATGTGTGTTGTATCGTGTTAGGCACAAGTATGAGTTTATAATTGTTTTTATTCAGAGATTATGCATGATTTAAGGAGATGTGTACAGGTGCTAAGTTGACAAGGGGTGGACTGTGATCGTTAAGGTTGTGTGTCAACTTGGCTGGGCCATTATTCTCAGTGGTTTGGCAGTCATGATGTAGTTTGGCACTCATATGATGATGTGATCACTTCCGTGATGAGATTTGATATAATGTGATCACCTCCATGATGGGATCTGCTGTAAGTAGCCAATCAGTTGAAAGGAGGTTTCCTTGGGGGTGTGACCTGCCTGGAATATAAGTGGACTGTCTGGCAAGGCTCGTGGGCTTTTGCTTGCTCTGGATCCTGCAGCTGGCTGCTATTTACCTGACCTCTGGTTCTTGGGACTTGAGCTAGCAGCTTACCTGCTGTCTTGCCTGCCAATCTTGGGATTTGATCTTGGGATTCATCAGACTTCATAGCCTGTGCTCACTGACCTGCCAGTCTTGGATTTGCCAGCCCCTGTGGCTACGTGAATCAGGAGAAGCCTCCAGCCTCACCCACGGACTGGGGACATTCCAGCCTTTACAACCGTGTGAGCCGTTTCCTTAATATAAATCTTTCTATATATATATTTATAAGCTTTAGTAGGTTTGCTTCTCTAGAGAACCCAGCCTAAGACACTTTCTATTTCATTTTATGTTTTTTTTTTTTCCTCCACTCTTTCCATGTGCAAAGGGAATGAACAAATTTGGTGTGAATACAGACTGTGTAGGGTCTGAGAGTTACACTTAGGGCACTGGAGGCTATGAGCTGCATGGAAGAGCATCACAGAATTTCAGATGATTTCCAGGGAACTATTTAAACGTCTTACCCTCTCCTCCCTCCTCCTGCAACGCAGTTCCTAGCGGAGCCACACTGAATGTCATTGAACATTTTTTTGGCAGTGAGATTACCCTGTTTGCTTTCATCAGTAAAGCCAGGTATATTGGCTTTCAGTATGCTGAGGATTTGATCTGGACTCCTCATTCTTCCAGGAGCCCACAAAGGTTAAGGGTCATCCAGAAGGACATTATAAATTGTAATTCACAATATGAATGGAAAATTTTACAGTCACCAACATGGGAGTGGCCTGAATTACTTGCTAAACCTCTGTTAGATCATTTAGACAATGGATGTGCGGAGAGCGAGGTGTTATACTTTGTGAATTCTAAGCAGTAATAACATTAATTATATTAATTCTGTACTCATTTTCAGTGAGGGAAAATAAAAACATTAGATAACATTGTTAAGCTGTTTCACACTTAAAGATCAACGATAGTTTCCCTTTAAAAAAATGTGTATGGTGTGCAGTTCTAGACTTAAGGTGTTGCAAAATACCTACACAGAAAATGGAATGTGCTTAAAATAGCAGTCAAGATTTTTGCATGTTTTCTATGGTGTATCTCCCCAAATATCACAAATTCTCTCCCCCATCCTTTCAGTCCTCCCCACGAGCTAGGTTTCAGAACTGCAGGTAGACTAGCAAACTTCGTTCCTCTCCATTTTTCCCCCTTCATCATTCGGTAAGGAAATCACAGTGCCTTTTTTTTTTTTTAATATTTTATTGTACTTCAGGTGAAGGCTTACAGAACAAATAGTTTCTCATGAAACAGTAGTACACATGTTGTATTATGACATTGGTTAACAACCCCACAACATATTAAGCCTCTAAATTCTCAACCTTTTTTTTTTTTTTGGATGAAAATACAGATAGCCAAAGATACACCGTTTCAAAAATTTCTATATACACAGTTCAGTGACATTGACTACGCTCTTCCAACTGTGCTGTTATTCTCACTTAAGATGAAGGCTTACAGAACAAAATAGTTTCTCATTTAACAGTTACTACACATGTTGCCCTATGACAATGGTTAACAATCTCACAACACATCAAGAATATCCTTACTCCACCTTGTGTTCCCTATCACCAGGGGACTTCCTTGTCCCCTTCTGTCTTCTGGCCCTTGTCACTGGACTACTGTACCTCATTAGTATCATTTGGTTTTTTTTTTTTTTTTTT
Source organism: Dugong dugon (assembly GCA_030035585.1). Lineage (NCBI taxonomy): Eukaryota > Metazoa > Chordata > Mammalia > Sirenia > Dugongidae > Dugong > Dugong dugon. The sequence continues at coordinate 46,281,848 of CM057466.1, read as the reverse complement.
TTTAACACCATTTCAAAACTTTTTACTTACACATTTAAGTGATATTGACTGCTCTTCAACAATCTCACAACACATCGACAGTGTCCTTACTCAATTTGTGTTCCTTATCATCAGTTTCCTACTCCCCCTCTGCCTTCTGGCCTTTGTCACAGGACTCCTATACCTCGTTAGTCCCATTTAGTTTAACTGGGCTGTCTACTCCCAGGCTTAACATCGAACCTTGAAGGTAATTTCACCTCTGAGCTGAAAGGGTGTCTGGGGGCCACACTCTCGAGGTTTCTCCAGTATTCTTTAGGCCAGTAAATCTGGTCTTTTTTGGGGGGAGGAGTTAAAATTATGCTCTACATCCTTCTCCAGCTCTGTCCAGAACCCTCTGTTGTGATCCTGGTCAGAACAGTCAGTGGTGGTAGCCGGGCACCATCTAGCTGTACTGGACTCAGTCCGGTGGAGGCCTTGGTAGCTGTGGACAATTAGTCCTTTGGACTAATCTTTTCGTTGTATCCAGTTCTCTTCATTTTCCCTTGCTCCTGAAGGGATGAGACCAGTGGAGTATCTTAGATGGCCGCTCATAGGCTTTTAAGACCGGAGACACTACTCACCAAGGTAGAATGTAGAGCATTATCATTATAAGTAGTGTCATGCCAATTGAGCTAGATGTTCCCCGAGACCATGGTCCCCAGAGCCCTCCGTCCAACAACTCAGTTCCTCGGGGGGTTTGGATGTGTCTATAGGGCTGCCATGACCTTTCCTTGTGCAGGTTGTGTTAGTTTCCCCTGTACTGTGTACTATCTCACCTCTCACCCAAGGTACCACTTATCTATTGCCTATTAAGTATTTCCCCCCCCTCCCCTCCCATCCCTGGTAACCAACAAGGATTGTTAACATTTTACATGTGAATTTTTTCATGGGTTTTTACAATAGAGGTCTCATACAATATTTGTCCTTTTGTGATTGACTTATTTCACTCAGCATAATGTCCTCCAGTTTCATCCATGTTATGAGATGGTTCACCGATTCATTGTTGTTCTTTCTCGTTGCATAGTACTCCATTGTGTATATGTACCATAGTTTGTGTATCGATTCATCTGTTGATGGACATCGAGGTTGTTTCCATCGTTTTGCTATTGTGAACAATGCTGCCATGAACATAGGTGTGCATATGTCTATTCGAGTGATGACTCTTATTTCTCTAGGATATATTCCTAGGAGTGGGATTGCTGGATCGAATGGTATGTCTATTTCTAGCTTTCTGAGGAAACGCCATATCATTTTCAAAAATGGTTGTATCATTTTGCATTCCCACCAGCAGTGTATAAGAGTTCCCATCTCCCCGCAGCCCCTCCAACATTTGTTATTTCCAGTATTTTTGATTCGTGCCAGTAATGCTGGGGTGAGATGGTATCTCATTGTGGTTTTAATTTGCATTCTCTAATGGCTAGTCATCGCGAGCATTTCCTCATGTGTCTGTTGGCCATTTGAATGTCTTCCTTGGTGAAGTGTCTGTTCATTTCCTTTGCCCATTTTTTGATAGGATTGGTTGTCTTTTTGTTGTAGAGGTGTTGGATTTTCTTGTAGATTATGGAGATTAGACCTTTGTCTGACTTGTATTGTCCAAAAATTTTTTCCCAGTCTGTAGGTTCTCTTTGGACTCTTTTCTTGAAGTCTTTTGAAGAGCATAGATGTTTGATTTTTAGAAGATCCCAGTTATCTAGTTTATCTGTTGGGTTTTTTGTTTTGATGTTTATGGTTTGTATCCTGTTAATGCCATGTATTAAGGCCTGAAGTGTTGGTCCTATTTTTTCTTCTATGAATTTTATAGTTTGAGGCTTTATATTCAGGTCTTTGATCCATTTTGAAGTAGTTTTTGTATATGGTGTGAGGTATGGGTCCTGTTTCATTTTTAGACAAATGGATATCCAGTTTTTCCAGCACCATTTGTTAAAAAGACTGTCTTTTCCCCATTTGATGGATTTTGGGCCCTTGTCGAAGATCAGGTGACCGTAGGTGGATGGATTTACATCTGGGTTCTCAATTCTGTTCCATTGGTCAATGTCTCTGTTGTTGTACCAGTACCAGGCTGTTTTGAGTACTGTAGCTGTATAGTAGGTTCTCAAGTCAGGGAGTGTGAGTCCTCCAACTTTATTCTTCTTCTTCAGTAGTGCTTTACTTATTCGGGGATTCTTCCCTTTCCATATAAAGTTAATAATTAGTTTTTCCATCTCTTTGAAGAATGTTGTTGGTACTTGTATCGGGATTGCATTGTATTTGTAAATTGCTTTAGGTAGAATTGCCATTTTCACAATGTTGAGTCTGCCTATCCGTGAGCATGGTATGTTTTTCCATTTATGTAGATCCCTTTGGGTTTCATGCAGCAGTGTTTTGTAGTTATCTTTGTATAGGTCTTTTACATTCCTGGTCAGATTTATTCCTAAGTATTTTATCTTTTTAGGGGCTATTGAAAATGGTATTGATTTCCTGATTTCCTTTACATCATTCTCTTTACTGGTGTATAGGAATCCAACTGATTTTTAAATGTTTATCTTGTATCCTGCTACTCTGCTGAATCTTTCCATTAGTTCTAGTAGATTTCTCGTGGAGTCTTTAGGGTTTTCTATGTATAGTATCATATCATCTGCAAACAGGGAGAGTTTAACTTCTTCATTACCAATTTGGATGCCCTTTATTTCTTTCTCTTGCCTTATTGCTCTAGCTAGAACTTCCAGCACAATGTTAAATAGGAGTGGTGATAAAGGGCATCCTTGTCTTATTCCTGTTTTCAAGGGGAATGTTTTCAGCCTCTCTCCATTAAGAATGATGTTGGCTGTTGGTTTTGCATAGATGCCCTTTATTATGTTGAGAAATTTCCCTTCTATACCTATTTTATTGAGAGCTTTTATCAGGAATGGGTGTTGGACTTTATCAAATGCCTTTTCTGCGTCAATTGAGATGATCATGTGATTTTCTTCTTTCCTTTTATTTATGTGGTGGATTACATTGATGGATTTTCTAATGTTAAACCATCCTTGCATACCTGGTATGAATCCTACTTGGTCGTGATGTATTATTTTTTTGATATGATACTGAATTCTATTGGCTAGAATTTTGTTTAGAATTTTTGCATCTATATTCATGAGAGATATTGGCCTGTAATTTTCTTTTTTTGTGATGGCTTTGCCTGGTTTTGGTGTCAGCGTTATGCTGGCTTCATAGAATGAATTTGGAAGTGTTGCTTCCTCTTCTATGCTCTGAAATAGCTTGAGTAGTACTGGTACAAGCTCTTCTGTAAATGTTTTGTAGAATTCTCCAGTGAAGCCATCTGGGCCAGGGCTTTTTTTGGTTGGGAGTTTTTTTTATTACCTTTTCAATCTCTTCTCCTGTTATGAGTCTGTTCAGATTTTCAATATCACTTTGTTGTAGTTTGGGTAGGCTGTATGTTTCTAGAAATTTATCCATTTGCTCTAGGTTTTCAAATTTGTTGGAATATAGTATTTCATAATATTCTGTTATAATCCTTCCTATTTCGGTTGGGTCTGTTGTAATGTCCCCCATTTCATTTCTTATTTGGGTTATTTGTGCCCTCTGCTGTTTTTCTTTTGTCAGTCTGGCCAGTGGTTTGTCGATTTTGTTGATTCTTTCAAAGAACCAACTTTTGGTTTTGTTGATTCTTTCTATTGTTTTTCTGTTCTCTATTTCATTGATTTCTGCTCTGATCTTTACTATTTCCTTTCTTCCGGTGGTTGTTGGCTTTTTTGTTTGTTGTTCTCTTTCTATTTGTTTGAGTTCTGTAGTTAATGTTTTGATTTTGTCCCTTTCTTCTTTTTTGATATGTGCATCTATTGCTATAAATTGTCCTCTGAGGACTGCCTTTGCTGTGTCCCAAAGGTTTTGGTATGATGTGTTTTCATTTTCATTTGATTCTAGGAATTTTTTAATTCCATCTCTGATTTCTTCTATCACCCATTGATGTGTAAGCAGATTATTATTCAGTTTCCATGTGTTTGATTTTTTCCCCTTGCTCTTTCTAGTGTTAATTTCTACCTTGATGGCATTGTGGTCAGAGAAGATACTGTGAATTATCTCAGCATTTTGGATCTTGTTGAGGATTGCTTTGTGGCCTAAGATGTGGTCTATTCTGGAGAACGTTCCATGTGCATTGGAAAAGAATGTGTACTTTGCAGCGGTTGGATGGATTGTTCTATATATGTCTATGAGGTCCAGTTGGCTGACTGTGTCCTTTAGGTCTTCTGTATCTTTGCTGAGTTTCTTTTTAGTTCTTCTGTCCTTTACTGAGAGTGGTGTGTTGAAGTCTCCTACTATTATTGTGGAACTGTCAATTTCTCTTTTCAGTGGTGTTAGAGTTTTTTTAATGTATTTTGGAGCCCTGTCATTGGATGCATAGATATTTATTATGGTTATGTCTTCATGATGGATCATCCCCTTAATCATTATATAGTGTCCTTCTTTGTCTTTTATGGTAGATTTTGTTTTAAAGTCTATTTTATCTGAGATTAGAATTGCCACTCCTGCTCTTTTTTGATAGTTGTTAGCTTGATATATTTTTTTCCAACCTTTGATTTTTAATAAAGTCACATCTTTGTTTCTAAGGTGTGTCTCTTGTAGACAGCAAATTGATGGATCCTGTTTTCTTATCCATTCTGCCACTCTCCGTCTCTTTATGGGTGCATTGAGTCCATTTACGTTCAGTGTAATTATTGATAGATGGAAGTTTATTCTGTCATTTTGTAGTGCTTTTTTTTGTGGTGCTGAGGTTTTCTTTGTTCTTCTTACTCTCTTGTGCTGAGTTACTTTTGTTTGTGGATTTTGTGTTCATTTCTTTTGTTTTTGTAGGTTTTGTTTTTGATGAAACTTTATGTTTTTCGTCTTTATTTTTATGAGTTGGTTTGTTAACTTTCTTTGTGGTTACTATGAATTTTACCCTTATCTTTATAATTTTGAAGCAGTCTACCCTTACTTGGTATCGCTTTGCCTTCCTCTCCTTTAGAAGGTTCTATACCTATGCCGTTTGTTCCCTCTTTCATTGTTTTGATGTTGTTGTCATCCTTTGATTGATTTCTCTGATTCCCTGTTGTATTTCTTTTGTTTTTGGGAAGTCCTCTGTAGTTCAGTTCTTAGAATGGTATCTGGTTCATATGAACCTGCATCCTAGGTCCTAGGTCCTGCCTGAGGGCTGAAGCTGTTTGTCCTCAGATCGAAGAACTCCCTTTAATAATTCTTGTAAGTTTGGTTTGACTTTTGCATATTCCTTTAGTTTCTGTTTATCTGGAAATGACCTAATTTCACCATCAAATCTGAATGAGAGTTTTGCGGGATATATTATTCTTGGCTGACAATTTTTTTTCTTTCAAGATTTTATATATGTCATCCCATTGCCTTCTTGCCTGCATGGTTTCTGCCGAATAATCTGAGCTTAGTCTTATTGTTTCTCCTCTGTATGTGACTTCTTGTTTTTCACGAGCTGCTCTCAGGATTCTTTGTTTGTCTTTAGTTTTAGCGAGTGTGAATATGATATGCCTTGGTGATTTTCTTATGGGGTCTCTTCTATATGGGGTTCGTTGAACTTCTTGGATGGCCAGCTTTTCATCTTTCATGATATTGGGGAAGTTTTCTGTCAGCAGTTCGTCAATGATCCTCTCTGTGTTTTCTGTTTTCTTCCCCTGTTCTGGTATGCCAATCACTCGTAAGTTTTTGCTTTTAATTGTGTCCCACATAACTCTCAGGGTCTCTTCATTTTTCTTTGTTCTTTTTTCTGAGTTTTCCTGAAACAGAGTTGTATCCAAGTGTTTGTCTTCAGTTCCACTGATTCTGTGTCTTCCATGGTTTCAAATCTACTTCTCAGCCCTTCTATGACAGTGTCCATTTCTGAAATCTTGTTGTTTATCTTTTGGATTTCTAATTGTTGTTTTTGTATAATTTCGAGTTGTGAATTTATTTTGGCATTTTGTTCCTGCATCATCTTCCTGAATTCTTCCAATGTTTTGTCTGTATTTTCCATAAATTTGTCTATTTTTTCCTCATGTTTGTCAGCTTTTTGCCTCAGTTCTTGGAAAATTCTGAGTATTAGTGATTTGAGTTCCCTATCAGGTACTTCTAGTGCATTTTCTTCCACAGGAGAGTTATCTGCTGTTTTAATTTGGATGCCTATTGGAGCCATCTTGTCTTGTTTTTGTAAATGTTTTGATATTGTTTGCTGTTTTCGGGGCATTGAGTAGATATTTCTCTCGTTTATTGATTGTAGATTTTTTCGTTTGTTTGTTTCGTCCTTGTGGTACAGCTGGGCAGATCTAGCTGAAGAGGAGCCACTGGTATGGGTTGTTTGTGGCACTCACCGCAGCCACCAGGATGGTCGGTAGTCAGTGCTGGGCAGGTTCCAATAGGGCGTGCCTGCACAGCTTGGTTGTGTGATGTCAAGTGCATGGTGCAGGTAGGTAGGGTGCAGCGGGAAGATGGTTATGTGTGAAGCTAAGCTGGATATGGGAGAGAGGAGAGAGGAGCAGGAGCAAAAAGCATACAAACATAAAAGAATGCTAGGGGAGCTTGTCATTGTAACGTACAGATGAGAGACTATGGGATCGAGGAAACCAGAAGGGGGAAGAGAAAGAAAAGGAAAGAATGAACAAATAAAAATCAGGAAAGTTAAAGAACTGCAAAGTTCCTAGGGATCCCACCGATGCAGCTATGAGGTCTGGGGGAGTCGGTCTCAGTTTTCACAGCACAGCCTGGCCAGAAGGTACAGAGGCATACATCGCCTGGTATTCAGGGATCAGTAGGAGAAGGAAGAGATAGAGAGACAAGAAATTAAGCAATGAAGAAAGACAAAAGGGAAAAAGAGGGAAAAGATGACAAAACTAATCAAAAAAGAAGAAAAATAAAATTTAAAAAAAAAAAAACACCAGCATTCAGTGCCAACAAATGGGACCCAGAGAGCCCCCCACTCAGGGGCATGAATTCCAAGCAGCCGGCAGTCTCGGGGTTAGGAGACCGTGGCCACGGGAAGCAGAGGGGCCAATGAACAAAGGCCCCGGGATCTCACCAGCATGGCAGCCCATACCTGGAATCCACCACACGCCCGAATGCAGCCCCACAGCCCCGCCGGAGAGAGCAAAGATGGCGCTCGGAACCAGGCACCCGAGCAAAAGGAGGGGGAGGCAGCGAGAGGCAAGCTAAAAACCAGAAGAAGCAGAAAATGCCACACGAACAGCCAACAAGTGGGACTCAGAGAGCCCCCACTCAGGGGCACGAATTCCGAGCAGCCGGCAGTCTCGGGGTTAAGAGACCGTGGCCACGGGAAGCAGAGGGGCGAACGAACAAGGGCCCTGGGATCTCGCCAGCGCGGCAGCCCAGACCTGGAAGCAGCCACACGCCCAAATGCAGTCCCACAGCCCCGCAAGAGAGACCAAAGACGGCGCTCGGAACCAGGCACCCGAGCAAAAGGCGGGGGAGGCAGCAAGAGGCAAGCAAGAAACCAGAAGAAGCAGAAAATGCCACACCAACAGCCAACAAATGGGACCCAGAGAGCCCCCACTCAGGGGCGCAAATTCCAAGCAGCTGGCAGTCTCGGGGTTAAGAGACCGTGTCCATGGGAAGCAGAGGGGCGAACGAACAAAGGTCCCGGGATCTCACCAGCATGGCAGCCCAGACCTGGAAGCAGCCACACGCCCGAACGCAGCCCCACAGCCCCGCAGGAGAGAGCAAGGACGGCGCCCAGGCACCCAGGCAAAAGGAGGGGGAGGCGGCAGAAAAAGCTTCGCCAGCAGCCAGCAAACGGCTCTCAGAAAGCCGCCAGCCCGGGCACGTGGAATCCAAGCACCGGCGCCCCCCAGCCCGGGCACCCTGGCCACGGAAAGCAGGGGAGCCCCAGCCGAGGCGGAGAGGGGTGGGGGGTGGGAAAGCGCGCACCGCAGTTTACCAGTCATTCTGTCTCCCACTGGACGCTCTGCGAGGCTGCTCTCCCGTTCGCTGGTCTCCGATAGGAATCCAAGATGGTGGATCCGCACTGCGTTAGCTGGTAAGGAATCTCTGCCTGAGTCTCTCCTCGCTCTCCGTTCTCTTTTAGTATTCTCACTCCGTTTGGTGTTTGGCTGAGTTCTTTATCTCTTCATTTGGTGTTCTGGGGTTTCAGGATTGTTGATTCTCTGTTAAGCTTAGTTTTTCGGATCTTTGCTGTGGAGGGACGGCGTGGTGCTTCTGCCTAGAGCGCCATCTTGCCCCGCCTCCCACAGTGCCTTTTGCTTTACGCTTTTGCCTGACTTAAGAAGCACTAGAGAAAGTGTCACATCTTTAAAGTTGACTCACTGACCTTAGGCACGTAGTATAAAAATGTAAGGGAAACAGAGGCATGAATGGAAGAGGAGTCTTGGAACTGCTGCCCAAGAAGGTCCCACTGGTCCCACCAGGAGGAAGGAACTTGAGCTTCCATCGACGAGTAATTTTGAGTGTGGTGCTGTCACTGCCAGAACATAGCTATCCTTCAACAATTTTGTTTTTGAGTGTATAGTCTTCTTTAACTTTGTGATATTAAAAATTCACGGTAGTTTTCAGTTTTTCTTGTAAATTCGTTAGATTCACTTAAACAGTTTAAAACCTTTAGTCCTGATCTTGCTTTTGTTGGTTCAGCAGAGCTTGAGCCTCAGAATTCTAAAGGCATCTGACCAATTTAAATTTTCAATTACGGTTTTTATTAGATGCATGAAGAAAGATGAAACAGGTTTAAACAGGCTTTCTGGAAAAATTGATGCGATTAATTTTTGTTTTGACAAATTGCCATTAGATTATTTTTGTGCATATTAGTTTTATTAAAGACTGATTTTCTAGCGAATCTGAGAACATTCTTTTCTATTAGACAGAAGACCTTTATAAGAAGATTCACATTCTTCCTGAGACCAGGAGGAGGAATGTGGGAGGAGTTTGCCACAGAAAGGGAGTAAAGGGGTGGGGCTTCTCAGCACTCCCACAGGTACAGCAGTTGCTGGTGGTGGAGAAATGGGGATGAAACAGTCTTTTCTCTTAGGCCTGAGAAGGGCGAGGATCCTGTCAATGTCCAAGGCAGGTACACGGGCAGGCTGGGCCTAGTGTGCGGTCTTTATAGACCAGGGGTCGGGAAACAGGAAATGCCCTCTGTGCAAGGCAGAGAGTAACTATTATCGGCTGCGTGGGCTGTGTGGTCCCTGCCCCAGCTACTCAGCTCAACCAGCTACTCAACCAACTACTCAGCTCAACCAGCTACTCAACCAACTACTCCGCTCAGCCAGCTACTCAGCTCAACCAGCTACTCAACTCAACCAACTACTCCGCTCAACCAACTACTCCACTCAGCCAACTACTCTGCTCAGCCAACTCCTCAGCTCAACCAACTACTCAGCCAGCTACTCCACTCAGCCAGCTTCTCCTCTCAGCCAGCTGCTCCACTCAGCCAGCTGCTCCGCTTAGCCAGCTACTCAGCTCAACCAACTGCTCTGCTCAGGCAGCTACTCCACTCAGCCAGCTACTCCGCTCAGCCAGCTACTCAGCTCAACCAGCTGCTCAGCTCTACCAGCTGCTCAGCTTAACCAGCTGCTCCGCTCAACCAACCGCTCCGCTCAACCAGCTGCTCAGCTTAACCGCAGCAGCAGCAAAGCAAGTGCAGACAGTACAGAAACAAGTGGGAGCAGCCATGTCAGTAAAACGTGCTTTCACAAACTGGGTTTGCCCCACAGGCTGCAGGTCACAGCCAACCGTCTACTGGGCTAGCTGGGTATGGCCTGATCCTTAATAGGAAAGGAGGCTTTTGGGGGCCAGCTTCCTGTTCGCAGAGAGGGAAACCAGATATTTAGAGGTTGGACTTCCCTAAGTGCTTGGGACATCTGGGCTGCAGCCTGAGGAATCCCAGGGAAACCTTGCAGAAGATAGCAACATGCCATTTACATCCTTACATTTCAGATGTAACATTGCAAACTAAATTCAAATTACAGCATGTTGCAAAAGCCTGACTATTGCATTTAAGGTCTACATGCCGGTAAACGGATGAATAGAAGTACTTAACAAAATGTCTCGCATATGCAAGGGTGATATTAAAAAACTTAGTAACTCTTAATAAGGTATAAAAAAGAAAAAAACCAAAGCCGTTGCCGTCAAGTCAATTCTGACTCATAGCGACCCTGTAGGACAGAGTAGAACTGCCCCACAGAGTTTCCAAGGAGCAGCTGGTGGATTTGAACTGTCAACCTTTTGGTTGACCACCGCGCCACCAGGGCTCCTAATAAGGCATAGTACCTTACTGTACCTACCAATAACGACAAATGCCAGCTGTAAACAACCAGTGAGGCAGCAAGCACTGACTGACTGGAAGTCCTCAGTGATTTGGTAGTCAGGGATGGATTACCCAATAAGCCAGGTAAGCACAGGCTTCCTTGTGCTTACTTACTAATTCGTAGTGCACCATTTCACCCAGTTTTCACCATATCAGAAGAGACGTACTTTGCCTACTGGTTGATCCTCTCTTTAGCAGCATAGTACACACCCACATACACTTATGTACACATACACAAACTCACACATTGTTGTTAGTTGCTGTCAAGTCAGCCCCTGACTCATGGTGACCCCGTGCACAGTGGAAGGAAGGGCTGCCCAGTTCTGTACCATCCCCGTGATCGGTTGTGGATCAGACTGTTGTGATCCATAGGGTTTTCATTGGCTGATTTTTGAAGTAGATCATCAGGTCTTTCTTCCTAGTCTGTCCTAGTTTGGAAGGTCCACTGAAACCTGTTCAGCATCACAGCAACACAGAAGCCTCCACTGACAGACTGGCAGTGGCTGCACATGAGGGGCATTCGTTGGGAGTCAAACCTGTCTTCTCCTGCAAAGACGGGGAGAATTCCACCACTTTTGGTTAGCAAACAAGTGCATCAACCGTTTCCATCACCCAGGGAGTACACACACGCTTTTTTTTTTTTTTTTTTTTGAGAAAATTGAGGCCACATGAGATCCGCCAACTTGGCATTTGTTCATTACAAATCATCTTCCCTCTCTTATTCCTGATTGAGAAAAACATGACTTCCTCTGGGAGGCTGGAACGCATACCTTCCTGCCTCACTATGTCTCTGACTGCCCACTACTTCCATATCAGTCTCTCCTTTTCAGAACATTGCCTGCCCCACCTTCAAAGATGTTTGTCTCTTCCTCATTCCAAGTCAAGAAGTGCTTCTCTGAATACACTCTCTGGTTCTGCTCTGCACACATGGGGTCGCCATGAGTCAGAGTAGACTTGAAAGCAACTGAAAACAGCAGGAGGCATTTTCTTGAGGAAAGGTAGGTTGTGTGCAGGCTAAGAAATTCAGCGGTCACCAATTCACTGAACTTGTGAAGTTAGCCTGTCTTTTTTTCCCCTCTGGATTGTGTCAGGTTCAGCTTTGTTCTGACATTTCAAAAAAACCTCATTACAACGTCCTATGGGTTTTATAAACAATGAGATTGGCAAATTAACCTATTTGGCAAAATCCCATTAGATGCTTAGTGAATAAAAGGAGCAATATGAAAGGCAAGTCCCAGCACTCAGATGTGTGCACACACACACATTGCTGTGGTTTAGATTTCATCAGAAAATAAAAGTTTAGTGATGGTTAAATGGACAAATAACAAATGGACAATGAGAAACAAACATTAGCCAAAGTGGTTGGTAGGTGGAGGGCTCCAGAAATTGGTGATGATAACAGAATAATCTTAATCTAGGCCAACATCAAAGCTCACAATAAGGGGGACATTTTATATGTATATGCTCAATAAATATCTATCACAAGTAATGGACTTTGGAGGCCGACTTGTGCCCTGCCTGCTTATTCAGGTATTCCATGTTGACTTTCTGTGGTACGGGGCCTCCTTTGTGGAAGACAGCCACTTTTTCCCCTTTGGCATCAGAATGCCCCACCTAAAGCAAGACTTCAGAAATGGAAAAACACCTAGGTCACTTTAATGTTTTTTGGAGATTGTTCTCTGTCACTTCGAGTCTGGAAAAGAGAAGACGGCTGTAAATTTCAGACTTTAATGGCTGGGGCTTCTGCCTTTGCTTCAGAATGTTGTCTGAGACCAGAATCATCCTGTAGTCAATTCTCGGACAGTACATAAACTTAAGGACTTTGGATTCCGTGTAAGTGTAATGTGGTATTTCTCCCCTCCCTGACCCTGCATCCCCGCCCCAGGGCCTCTGTTTCCTTTTCTCTCCTATAATAGCATAGCTTTGTTATCTTTGTGGAGCTGGCACTGCCTGGAACAGATTTCTACCATGTAAGAGGCCTGGGAGAGAAGGGAAATTAGAGAACAGGGATTAACTCCAGATAATGCTTTTTAAAAACAAGTTTTTGTTTTTAATGAAAACTTGGGTTTAAAGGAAAAGCATTAAAGTTGAAAAGAGGAAGAAGATAGGTATTACTTTGTTAAAGTTGAAATTCTTCTAGAGCACACAAAAAAGTAACAAATAGTAAATAACTAAAGTTATAAAAATTTTCAGAAAGGTCTTTCTTCAATACAAATTTCACTTTAAAAAGCATTTCTATATATACCTAAAATTCATCTGTGTTTATATATTTAATATTTACTGGTGTGAAGTGAGTATATCAGGCCCCATGACAGACTGGGAGATGTCAAAACAAATCTAATGTCATTTTAATTTCAAGGAATTTAGAATCTAGTAGTTGAGATGAGTCATATCCCCAAGTCAGTGTAATCCAGGATGGTAAGAGGAGAGTGGCGTAGGATGGCAGATCATTTTCATCTGATAAGATCAGGATACTATCCTGAGAAAGTGGTACTATACCTCCTGGTTGTTATGACAGACACCTCTTTATATTCCCTCTTAACAATGTGTTCTGTTTTCATCTTTGGCGAAGTGTCTGTTCAGATCTTTGACTCATTTTTTTTCTTATTCAGTTTTTGCTTTTTTATTATGGAGTTTTGAGAGTTTCTTTACACATTCTGGTTACAAAGACTTTATCAAAGATGTGAGTTGCAAATATTTTTGCATAATACGTGGCCTGTCTTTACATTCTCATATCATTGTCTTTTGAAGAGCAGAAGATTTTAAGTCCGTTTTATAATTTTTTTGTGTGTGGATCATGCTTTTTGAGTCCTATCTTTGAAATCTTTGCCCAAGATCAGAGAGATTTTCTTCTGTGTGTTCTAGAAGTTTGAAAGATTTTGTTTTTTTGAGGAGATATTCTAGGTTCTTTGCATTTCCATGAGAACTTTAGAAAGCTTGTCAATGTCTACAAAGAAAGCCTGCTGGGATTTTGATGGCATTGTGTCTATAGGTCAGTTTGGGAAGAATTAATATGTTAAAATATTAAATATCCCAATCCTTGAACAAGTTATATTTGTCCATTTATTTAAGTCTTTGTAAATTTCTCTCAACAATATTTATAACTATATTTTTAACAGTGTACTAGTCTTGCACATCTTTTATCAGATTTATTCTCCTAAGTGGTTTATATTTTTGATGCTATTGTAAGTTGTATTGTTTTTAAATATGGATTTCTGATTGCTCATTGTTAGGATGTAGAAACACAATTGATTTTAGCATATTGACATTTTACCTTTTCTGTAGTCCATAGAAGTTTCTACATACACTATCATGATATCTGCATATAAAGACAGTTTTCCTTCTTTTCTTCCCTATCTGGATGCCTTTTACGTCTTTTCCTTGCCTAATTGCACTGACGAGAACCTCTCGTACAACGCTGAGTAGAAGAAGTGAGAGCAAACATCCAGGTCTTGTTCGCTGCTGGGGAAGGCATTCAGTCTTTCATGGTTAAGTATGGTATTAGCTGTAGGTTTTTCCTAGATGTCTTCTATTCCTTCTGCTTCTAATTTTCCCTTCTTATCCTAGTTTGCTAACAGTTTTTTGCAGGAATTGATGCTGGATTTTGTGAGAAAATTTTCTGCATCTATTGCAATGATGCGTGGTTTTTATTTTTAGGCTGTTAATATAATGAATTACATTAATTTTCAAATGTTAAACCATCCTTGCTATTCCAAGATGAATTTCATTTGGTCGTGATGATTTACCCTTTTATATGTTGTTGAATTTGAGTTGCTAAAATTTTGTTAAGAATATTTGAATCTATGTTCATAGAGGGCTTTTCTTGTAATGTCTCTGTGGTTTTCTTGTAATGAATCTGGGTAATGCTGGCCTCATAGAATGCTCCCTCCTGTTCAATTTTCTGGAAGAATTTTCTTTGTGGGAAAGTTTTTAACTACAAATTGAACCTCTTTAATAAAATATAGGACTGTTCAGATTATCTGTTTTTTTCTTGAGTGAAATTTGGTAATTTGTGTCCTGTGAAGTATTTGTCTTTGTCATCTGAATTGTTGAATTTACTGGCATAAAGTTGTTTGTAATATTCCCATATTATTCTTTTAGTAACTATAAAAACTACAGTGATGTCACCTCTCTCATTCCTGATATTAGTAATTGGTGTCCTCTTACCCAGATCTGTCTAGATAGAGGTTTATTAATTTTATTTATCTTTTCTAAGAACAGGCCTTTGGTTTAAATAGTTTGCTCTTTTGCTTTTCTGTTTTCTGTCTCATTGCTTTTGATTCTATTTGTTATTTTCTGTTATCTACTTCCTTTGGGTTTACTTTGTTCTTTTTCTAGTTTTAAAGATGAAAGCTGAATTAATTGATTTATAATGTTCCCCTTTTCTAACATACGCATTTAGGGCTATAAATTTCCCTCCAACCACTGTATCACACAAATTTTGTTATGCTATGTTTTTCATATTTTCTAATTTCATTTTTTATTTCTTTTTGACCTATTCATTATTCATTGTTGTTGTTGGGTACTGTCTAGTCGATTCCGACACATAGCAACCCCATGTGACGGAGTAGAACTGCCCTGTAGGGTTTTCTTGGCTGTAATCTTTACAGAAGCAGATTGCCAGGTCTTCTTGCTGCAGAGCTGCTGGGTGAGTTTGAATCACCAACCTTTAGGTTAGTAGCCCCGTGCTTAACCATAGCAGCACCAGGTCTCCTCATTGATTATCTTTTCCCATTGCTGTCAAGTTGATTCTGACTCATAGCGACCCTATAGGACAGGGTAGAGCCGCCCCATAGGATTTCTGAGGAGCAGCTGGTGGATTAGAATTGCTGACCTTTTGGTTAGCAACTGAGCTCTTAACCACTGCTCCACTAGGGCTCCATCGGTTATTTAGAAGTGTGTTATTTAGTTTCAAAATATTTCAGGATTTTCCAGATATCCTTCTGTTATACATTTCTAATTTAATTTAAGTGAAGTCAAAAAAATGTACTTTCTATGACTTGAGTCCTTTTAAATTTATTGACACTTGTTGCATGGACCAAATATGATCTATCTTGATAAATGTTCTATGTGCACTTGGAAAGAATATGTATTCTGCTGTTGTTAAGTGGAGTGTTCTATAAATGACAGTTAAGTTTAGTTGACTTTTATATCCTTAGTGGTTTACTGTCCACTTATTCTATATACTTTTGAAAGAGAGGTTTTGAAATATCTTTCTATAATTACGATTTTGTCTACTTATTCTTGTTCTATCAGTTTTTGCTTTATGTGTTTTGAAGCTCTGTTATCGGGTGCATTAGAGTTTAAGATGGTTATTTTTTCTTGATTAATTGGCACTTTAATTATTATAAAATGATCTTATTAATGATGGTGGAAAAGCTCAATATCATCAGTGAGAACAAGACCAGGGGCCGACTGTGGAACAGACCATCAATTGCTCACATGCAAGTTGGAGTTGAAACTGAAGAAAATTGGAACAAGTCCTCAAGAGCCAAAGTACTACTTTGAACATATCCCAACTGAATTTAGAGACCGTCTCCGGAATGAGTTTGACACGTTGAACGCTAACGATGGAAAACCAGATGAGTTGTGGAATGACATCAAGGACATCATCCATGAAGAAAGCAAGAGGTCATTAAGAAGACAGGAAAGAAAGAAAAGACCAAAATGGACGTCAGAAGAGACCCTGAAACTTGCTGTTGAATGTGGAGTAGCTAAAGCAAAATGAAGAAATGATGAAATAAAAGAGCTGAACAGAAGATTTCAAAGGATGACTAGAAAAGACAAAGTAAAGTAGTATAATAACACGTGCAAAGAGTTGGGTAGAAAGCCAAAAGGGAAGAACACACTTGGCATTTCTCAAGCTGAAAGAACTGAAGAAAAATTTCAAGCCTCGAGTTGCATTATTGAAGGATTCTACAGGGAAAATATTAACAACGCAGGAAGCATCAAAACAAGATGGAAGGGAATACACAGAGTCATTATACCAAAAAGAATTGGTCGATGTTCAACCATTTCAGAAGGCAGCATATGGTTAGGAACTGATGGTACTGAAGGAAGAAGTCTAAGCTGCACTGAAGGCAGTTGCGAAAAACAAGGCTCCAGGAATTGACGGAATATCGATTTGAGATGTTTCAGCAAACGGATGCAGTGCTGGAAGTACTCACTCATCTATGCCAAGAAATTTGGAAGACAGCTATCTGGCCAACTGACTGGAAGAGATCCATATTTATGCCTACTCCCAAGAAAGGTGATCCAACAGAATGTGAAAATTGTTGAATAGTATCATCAATATCGCACACAAGTGAAATTTTACTGAAGATCATTCAAAAGCAACTGCAGCAATACATCGACAGTATACTGCCAGAAATTCAAGCCAGATTCAGAAGAGGATGTGGAACCAGAGATATCATTGCTGATGTTAGCTGGATCCTGGCTGAAAGCAGAGAATATCAGAAACATGTTTAGCTGTGTTGTATTGACTATGCAAAGACGTTTCACTGTGGATCATACCAAATTATGGATAACATTGCGAAGAATGGGAATTCCAGAACAATTAATTGTGCTTATGAGGAAACCGTACATAGATAAAGAGGCAGTCGTTTGAACAGAACAAGAGAATGCTTCATGCTTTAAAGTCAGGAAGGGTGTGCATGAGGGTTGTATCCTCTCACTGTACCTGTTCTATCTGTATGCTGAGCAAATAATCCGAGAAGCTGGACTGTATGAAGAAGAACATAGCACCAGGATTGGAGGAAGACTCATTAACAACCTGCAGTATGTGGATGGCACAACCTTGTATGCTGTAAGTGAAGAGGATTTGAAGCACTTAATGATGAAGATGAAAGACCACAGCCTTCAGTACGGATTACACCTCAACATAAAGAAAACGAAAGTCCTCATAACTGGACCAATAAGCAACATCATGATAAACGGAGAAAAGATTGAAATTGTCAAGGATTTCGTTTTACTTGGATCCACAATCAACACCCATGGAAGCAGCAGTCAAGAAACCAAAAGATGCCCTGCATTGGGCAAATGTGCTGCAAAAGACCTCTTTAAAGTGTTGAAAAGCAAAGATGTCACCTTGAAGACTAAGGTGCGCCTGACCCAAGTCATGGTGTTTTCAGTAGCCTCATATGCTTGTGAAAGCTGAATGATGAATAAGGAAGACCGCAGAAGAATTGATGCCTTTGAATTGTGGTTTTGGAGAAGAATATTGACTATACTGTGGACTGCCAGAAGAAAGAACGAATCTGTCTTGGAAGAAGTACAGCCAGAATGCCCCTTAGAAGCAGGATAGCGAGACTACGTCTCACATACTTTGGACATGTTGTCAGGAGGGATCCGTCCCTGGAGAAGGACATCATGCTTAGTAAAGTAGAGGGTCAGCAAAAAAGAGGAAGACCCTCAACAAGATGGATTGACGCAGTGGCTGCAACAATGCGCTCAAGCATAACAGCAATTGTGAGGATGGCGCAGGACTGGGCAGTGTTTCCTTCTGTTGCACTTGGGATCGCTAGGAGTTGGAACCGACTCAATGGCACCTAACAACAATGTATAGTAAATTTTTTTTTTGCTGTGAAATCAACTTTTTGGTATTGGTTATTCACGCTAGCGTTTTGTGATTTGTTTTAGCATGGCGTATCTTTTTCTATCCTTCTAACGTCTTTGTGTCTGTTTTTAAAGTAGGTTTTTTGTTTTGTTTTGTTTTCTGTTTTTGTCAGCAGCATGTTGTTGTGTCTCGCTTTTTTTTTTTAATCCAATTTGACAAACTCTGCCTTTTAATGGGGAGATTTAAACCTTTACGTTTTAATGGGATTGTTCATTTGATACTGCTTTTCTGTTTATTTTTGTATTTGTTATCTTTTTGTTCTTTTTCCCTCTTTTTTGGGGGGGCTTCTTTTGGATTAACTGAGTATTTTTTACTTAATAACTGTAACTCTTGTATTCATTTAGTGATTGCTTTAAGCTACATATTATAGTCTTTAACTTATCACAGCCTACCTTCAAATAATATTACACAGCTTCACTTTGTGTATTATGAGACCCTTATAGCAGTACACAGTCATGCGCTGCATAACATTCGTTCGAGCAGTGTCTGCATTTACACGTGTGGTCTGGCACGTGCCCTCTGGGGGATGCCCACACCCTGACTCAGCATCGAGCCCATCCCGCTGCCCACCACCTGCCACTGGGAGAAGTGGGAGCCTGATCCTGCTCCCAAGTGCCCAAGATTCCGGGGGCTGCAGGGCCGCACTCTGGGCAGGACCTGGCCAAGCACTCACCTGAGGCACCCACAGGGGGAGCTGCCCAGGCCTGCGCTGCACAGCACCCACTGGGGCCTGTGCACCCAGGAGCCCCCGTCCCTATGGACCCAAGTATTTAGACCATGTCCAAATCACATAATATCCTATTTCACAGAATGTATCATGGATATGAAGTGATGCGTAACTATACTTCCGTATTTCCCTTCCAGATCTTTCTACTTTTGTCCTCATACGTTTTTATTATTGTTTTGTTTTTGAAAATAAATTATTTTTAAGCTAATTTAATAAGAAAAATGTTTCATATTTTCCCTTGTAGTTACCATTTCTGATGCTCTTCATTCCTTTGCCATGTTTCTATCTGGCATCATTTTCCTTCCACTAGAAGAATTTCTTTAACATTTCTGGCAGGGCAGGTCTGCTGGTGATGAATATTTTGTCTTTTTTACGTCTTGACAAAAATCTTTATTTCTCTTTTATTTTTTAAAGATATTTTCACTGGATATTGAATCCTAGGTCGATAGTTTTTCTTCAAGTACTTCAAAGATGTTGCTTGCTGTATTTTGGATTGGATTGTTTCTGATAGGAAATCTGCCAACATTATTTTCTTTATGATTTTGTACATGATGTTTTTATGTTCTACTCCAATTTTAAGGTTTTACCTTTCTTTATTACTAGTTTCAAAAACTTGATTAAGACGTGCCATGGTATATAGTGTTTTCCGTGTTTCTTACGGCTTTGAGTTCCTTGAGCTTCTTAGATTGGTGGCTTTAAAGTTTTCATTCAATTTGGACATTTTTAGCCACTATTTCTTAAGATTTTTTTTCCTATTTCTTTCTCTTCTTCAAGGACTCCGTGAAGTTGTCCCACTGCTCACTGATATTTGTTTATTTTTTAAATCTCTTTTCTGTTTTATTTTTCATATTCTCTATGGTTGTGTCTTCAAGTTCACTTACTTTCTGCAATGTGTAATATGCCATTAATCCTGCCCAGTTTATTTTTAATCTCAGACATTTTAGTTTTCAGTTGTAGAAGTAGTATTGGAATTCACATTGTGAATTTTACTTCGTTGGATGGTGGATGTTTCGTTCCCTCTGATCCTCCTGGTGGTGTTTCTCCTGTTTAGACTGGTTTTCATGCATGTGTTTGCCGATCAGAACTCAGCTGAAGACTTGAGGGGGAACCCTGAGGACCTTCAAGAGTCTGTCTCTTTGGAGATTTCTCCTCTCTGGTACTCGACCCTGTGAGCTCCACAGTGCCCTTGATTTCTACCTCCATCTGCTAAACTCAGAGAGACTGGCAGGTTCAGCTGGGTTTCTCTTCCCTGTACCATGGCCTGGAAACTCTCTTAGGGCATTACACTGGGGAAATTGTAGGACTCAACTTATTTCCTGTCTCTCAAGGATCACTGTTTTCAGTTGCTTGATACTCAATCTCTTGAGAACAGTTTCATATATTTTGTTTTTGTTTGTGGTTGTTTTCTTTATTTAAGGCAGGAGGTTAATCTGGTTCCTGTTATTCAATCTTGGCTGAAGTCCACACATTTGTTAGACCACTTGATGTTCTCCTATTGGTCACAGAGGTTCTGTTACTATTTTTTCACTCTTTTGTACTCTGTATGCTTCTGTTTATTTTTATTTTTATTGATACATCTTCAAATTCACTGATTTTTTTTCTGCAATATCTAATCTTTTCATCCCACCCAGTGAATATTTTATTTCATCTATTACATCTTTCATGTGTAGAAATTTCATTTTTTATATTTCCCATTTCTTTCTTCATTATGTTCATATTTTATTTGAATTTCTTAAGTATTTTGAGTATTTTAGTTACAGCTGTTGTAACTTTTTTCTCCTAATAATTTCTTCATCTATGTGTCTTCCTCTTAACTGATTTTCTTCTGGTTATGAGTCATTTTTTTCTCCTCCTTCATATATCTAGTAATTTTTATTGGATGCTAGAACTTGTGAAGTTTAGGTTGTTGAAAGCTGAATTTTGTTGTATTTCTTTAAAGAGTTTACAGTTTTATTTTGGCAAAGAGTTATGTTACTAGTGGATCAATTTGCTTTTTCAAGGCTTCTTAGCCTTTTCTTTCTTCCTCTCTTTCCGTCATTCTCTCTTCCTTTCCTCCTTTCTTTTTTTCTCTCTCTCTCTCTCTTTCTTTTAGTCAATTCTAAAGTAGCCTCTAGTTAGGGCACATTTAACCCTACTCCCTGTGAGGCACAAATGGTTAATGTGTTTGGCTTTTAACTGAAAGGTTGGTGATTCAGTCCACCCCAGGGTGCTTCAAAAAAAGTTCTGGCAGCCTACTTCTGAAAAATCAACCTTCCAGAACTCTATGGAGCACAGTTCTCTGACACATATGGGGTTGCCAGGAGTCAGAAGTGACTCAGTGGCAACTGGTAAATAAGGCATGAGACTTGTAGGGTTTCTAGTGTATGTTCTAAGTATTCAACCATGTCTCTTTACTCTGTCTGGTGGGAACTTTGCTGATCTTTCATAGTTGAGAGCAAAAATCTACCCTATATATTTTAAATATACACACTTGTGTACATGCATATTCCTGGTCCTGTGTGCACTTTTGGTACTTTTCAGATTATAGCTCTCAGATTCTATTCCCAGAAGTTATTTTTTGACTATCTTGTGAAAGTTCCACTTGTGCCACCCTGATTGGTATTCAACCAAAGAGTCAAGAGGCCCTCCATGTTGATTCTCTTCCCAGATCCTGCCTCTCTGTACTGCAAGCAGCAAATTCCAGTTGGCTCAGCCTCCCTGAGCTTTGACCTCTGTCTTTTTGCCTCAGCGAGACTGCTGGGCTTTGAGTTCGCCTTCCAGTGCTCTCTTCTGGAAATGGCCTCCAAGAGGAAAGCCTCACTGGTTGGAGGACTCTCCGCATTTGTTTCCTTTCTCCCTGGTGGTATCTTGGTCCTGCACTGCCTGTTGTCAAGCTCACAAACAGCTACCTCCTTTATTTGTCCTGTTTTTAGCTGTTTACAGTGGAAGGGTAATTCTGAACCCTCTAACTCTGTCATGGCTAGAAATGAAAGTTCATTTAATACGTGTTTAATATACAAACCTGCATGTGTGAGCATGTACAACATTTGTTTTGGCTCTATTAGCCCTCATTAGAATGAAATTTCAGTGAGGGCGAGGAGTTTTGTTCATTGCTATATTCACAATACCTAGAACTGTGCCTGGCACCTTCAACCTTAAACCTGTACCTAGTGTTGTTGTTGTTGTGTGCCGTCGAGTCAATTCTGACTCATACTGACCCTATAGGAAGAGTAGAACTGACCCATAGGGTTTCCAAGACTGTAAATCTTTATGGAAACAGACTGCCACATCTTTCTTCCAGGGAGCGGCTGTTGAGTTTGAACCACTGACTTTTTGATTAGCTGCCAAGCACTTAACCATTACGCCAACAGGGTGTATAAGTGCTGAGTAAATATTTGCTAACTTCATCATCATCATCATTATGTAGTTGGTAAGTTTCTTTAGAAATTAAAATTTATTCTTCTCTTTGCCCATATTTCCTAATTCATCTTCACTTGTAAATCACCCTTAGATTAGATTCTTAGTTGTAGATAATTTGTAGAAATCCAGTTTTTTCTGATACCAGGCCAAAATTTCAGCTGACTAAAGAGAAAGTCGGAACAGAGTAGGGCGGATGTTTAATGACTGCATCTTTGTCTGATTTCTAAAGCATTTGCATACAAATTATTTTTGTATTTTTCCTGGGGATACCAATAAGTGCATTGATAGAAGTATGCTCAGCATTCCATCAGCCCACACCGAGAGGTATGTGGAGTGGGTGTGAGGAGTTCTTTCCTTGAGGAGAGGCCACCAAAGGTGGATCTTAAATTAAGTTTTAGATTAGTCAGGTAGGAGTGGGGAGGAAAGATTCCAGGCATAGAAAAAGCATGAGCAAAGGCACCAAGTCATTAATCTATAAAATGTGCAGTTGAGGAATTTCATGTTGCTGGCTTGAAGTCTCATGGCAAAGTCCTGATGAGATGTCCAGCTGGCTGTTGGATGTTAGTCTGAGGGTGGGATCAAGGATGGAGTTAAAGACTGGGGAGGCATCAGCTTGTAGGCTCACACTAAACTAGCGGTACGAAGAGCTTTTAGGGGGAGTCTGTATAGAGAATGAAGAGCCATGTGCTCAAAGTAGAACCTTCAGAGACAACAGTTTATCAGGACTGATGGGTAAAGAGGACTCAGAAAGTAAACGGAGGAGCCCTGGTCAGAGAGGTTCAATGAGAATCAGGGGAAGGTGGTCTCACAAGGTGGCAGACAGATCTGTGTTTCTCAAAGGCTGGCCCACAAATCATTGGTACTAGAATTACTTACAGGGTCTGTTATGGATTGAACTGTGTCCCCCTAAAATTGTGTGTCAACTTGGCTGGTCTGTAATTCCTAGTATTGTGTGATTGTCCACCATTTTGTCATCTGATGTGATTTTCCTTTGTGTTGTAAATCCTACCTCTATGAAGTTAATAAGGTGGGATCTGTGGCAGTTATGTTAATGAGGCAGGGCTCAATCAACAAGATAAGATTGTATTTTAAGTCAATCTCTCTTGAGATGTAAAAGAGAGAAGCAAGCAGAGTGACATGGGGACCTCATACCACCAAGTAAGTGCCAGGATCAGCATGTCCTTTGGACCCGGGGCCTGTGCGCCGAGAAGCTCCTAGACCAGGGGAGGATTGATGATGAGGACCTTCCCCCACAGCCGACACAGAGAGAAAGCCTTTCTCTGGAACTGGCACCTTGAATTTGGACTTAACTAGCCTCTTAAACTGTGAGAGAATGAACTTCTGTTTGTTAAAGCCACCTACTTGTGGTATTTCTGTTATAGCAGCACTAGATAACTAAGACGGGCCAGTGGTAGTTCAGTGGTAGAATTTTCACCTTCCGTGAGGGAGACCCAGGTTTGATTTCCAGCTAGTGCACCTCATGCACAGCCACCATCTGTCTGTCAGTGGAGGCTTATGTGTTGCTATGATGCTGAACAGGTTTCAGCAGAACTTCCAGACTAAGACAGACTAGGAAGAAAGGCCTGTCAATCTACTTCTGAAAATCAGCCAATGAAAAGCAACCCCATGGATCACCATGGTCTGATCCACTATTGACCATGGCGATGGTACAGGACCGGGTATTGTTTTGTTCCTTTGTGCACAGGGTCACCATGAGTCAGGGGCCGACTCGGTGGCAGCTAACACCAACAAAGATTTGCTATATTAACAGTCATTTAATATGTGTCTGTGAAGTGCATCTAGATATGACTACAGCTATGTCTGTTCTGTCCAGAAGTGCACAGGTGTGTGTGAGAGGTGCAGGAAGCTTCAATGTACCATCCTCCTGGAGTTTCTAACACTGCAGATCTGTTTTTTCCTATTACAACGCATTTATTTTTGTATCTTCTTTTGAGAAATATGTAGTGCTTATTATTTTTCTTTTTCTTTTGTGAAACCGTGTATTTCTCAAAACTTTTCTCAAATAGCCATGACTAATATGCACAACCTTTCCCATAATTACTAATTTTTCGTTAATGAATATAAATCCACATGTACCAAACATTTAAGAAAAGTATTTTTCTCTTGAATATGTGATTCTAAAAGTATTGCTGCAGACAGACTTTTGTTCTAGAAGAATTGTATAGTGGAAATAAATGGGAAGCTCTGAGTCATTTACTAGAATTCGGGGTCAGTGAATATAGTTCCACAGGTTGTTTACTGTGCAAGAATGGCCAGCCAAGGGGGGAAAGTAAGGCCAAGATCCAGCCTGGCTCCATTAGACAAACTACGTTTTCCCAGTTGTTATTGTTGTTGTTAGTTACCGTTGAGTCAACTCTGACTCATGGCGACCCCATCTATAGCAGAATGAAATGTTGCCCCATCCTGCACTTTCTTCATGATCATCAGATGCTCCAGTACATTGTTGCCTTTCAACTTAGGGGGCTCATCTTCCAGCACTGTATCAGACAATGTTCTGTTGTGATCCATAGGGTTTTTATTGGCTGATTTTTTGTGAACAGATAGCCTTTCTTCCTAGTCTGTCTTACTCTGGAAGCTCTAGCTGAGACCTGTCCACCATGGGTGACCCTGGTGGTATTTGAAATATTGGTAGCATAGCTTCTAACATCACAGCAACAGGCAAACTACCACAGTGAGCCAAACTGACAGACGGGTGTTGGCATTTTCCCAGAGAAGATAGCTTTTCTGAATTCATATAAAGGTGCTTTATGGGCTAGCAAGAACCCTGGTACAATTCTGTTTAACAGCTCTACTAAAATATAGGTATCTTGTCAAATAGAATCTGTTTTTTTATTTTGTTTTGTTTTAAAGATGGATGTTTAGAATGGAAAAGAAAAGCAGAATGGAAACTCTTTCAGTGTCGCTCGCCCATTCATCAAAGAAAAACTATTAAGTGGCAGCTCCTTTTTTAAGTTAATGGAAGTAAATACAGTGAAATGTAAGACTAACTCCTTTGCGTCATTTGTGTGTTTTTTAAAAAAAGGATGAAAGCTCAGCAGATTTGCTCTCAGCAGAGTCTATTCAGGGAATTACTGATTCTCATAATTAATCCAGGCCCATGGTAAAGAAGAAGATAATGTCACCGGAGAAATGATTGGACAGGAGGCCACAGAGACGGGGTCACTCCCTGGGTTGGGTTACTCCTCTTAGGAAGAAAAAAGCTTTACCTGATTAAAGTGACAGAAACGTAAATCACTCTCCATTCTCTGGCATTAGCCATTGATCAGGGATTTATTGTCAGAGGTCCTTGGCAGTCAGAGCCGCTCAACTCATAGGGGGTCAACCAGCTGAACATTATCTGTTTGATTCTCGGGTCAAGCGGCGTAACGTTGGCTGTTCGATTCTCTCTCGGGTCGACCGGCGTAACGCTGGCTGTTCGATTCTCTCGGGTCGACCGGCGTAACGTTGGCTGTCTGATTCTCTCTCCGGTCCAGCGGCGTAACGTTGGCTGTCTGATTCTCTCTCGGGTCGACCGGCGTAACGTTGGCTGTTCGATTCTCTCTCAGGTCGACCGGCGTAACGTTGGCTGTTCGATTCTCTCTCGGGTCGACCGGCGTAACGTTGGCTGTTCGATTCTCTCTCGGGTCCAGCGGCGTAGTGTTGGCTGTTTGATTCTCTCTCGGGTCGACCGGTGTAACGTTGGCTGTCTGATTCTCTTTTGATGGACCTTAAAGCTGTTTTCTTTCCAAGGTTTACATTTAATGTGGACATGTAGGTTACTAGCCTGTGCCTTTCTTTGTCATTCTGGGTAAGGGGTTTTGAGGACCCTAATTTCGACTGTTGTTCTGTGGCATTCCCAGAGAGTGTGAAGTGCTGTGACTGCTAGCTCTTAGGGTCTGCTCGAGGAATTTCTCTGATAATGAACGGTGTTTTGAGTAAACTGGAGAGGGTGAGGTAGAGAACTAAAAATGCTTTCAGTTGGATTATTATTATCGATAGCAAGGAGAATAAAAACATGACTTTGGAATTTATTATTTTATTTTAACCTGGCTGTAATACTTGAGAATATCTCTACATGCCACAAGATAATCTCAGTCAAGAGGAAATCTTAGCTTGTGTGTCCTTGGATGGCTTTAAAATAGTAGGCATGAATTATTGACATTATTTCAAGAAACTTTGATAAGTTCTAAGATACCAACCAAAGAATAAAGTAAAAATTTGATTGATCTTTGGTAGTGCCAACGTATTCATAAAATCGGTATATAGCTGTTGTATTTTAATGTGTTGTATCTGTCTGCATTTTACATACAACTTATGTAGTGGCCAGTGTCTTCATTCGGCTACACTTGCCAGTTTTATTAGTTCCTATCAAGTTTTTAGAGAACTTCACATATGTGTATATGTATGTATATATATACACACACAGATACATATGTGGAGCCCTGGTGGTACAGTGATTAACAGCTCAGCTGCTAACCAAAAGCTCTGTAGTTTGAATCCACCAGTTGCTCCTTGGAAACCCTATGGGGTGGTTCTACTCTGTCCTGCAGTCACTATGAGCCAGAATCGACTCAACGGCAACCAACAACAGCAACACACACACACACACACACACACACACACACATATATGTATATATATATTTTTTTACTCTTTTTCTCTATGATATTTTTGCATTTAGCTCTCTCTTAGTTTGAATGAAGACCTTGACCAGAGAAATAACTCCCAATTTACTTTATGACAAAAACATGATCCATTTGATACTTATTTTATTATAAGCTTTCAGAAATAAGAGGGAAAAGAGGATAATCTCTCATGTAAAAGTGTGAAACGTAATTATTTGGTGAGAGATGAGTATAAAGTATAAATGGATCAAGGGACTTGCGATCCACTGAAAGAATTAGAAATCTCGCATCAGAAGACTAAGATGGGTAGTTCTGGTTCTCAAAAATTAGCTATTAATAAGGCAAGACTAAACCAGCTGTTCTCAAGTCAGCTCTGACTTATGGTGACCTCACACATGTCAGAGTAGGACTGTGCTCCGTAAGGTTTTTAATAGCTTATTTTTGGGAAGTAGATTGCCAGACCTTTCATCTCAGTCACTTCTGGGTAGACCCAAACCTCCAAACTTCCAGTTAGCAGGTGAGGGTGTTAACCATTTGCACCACCTAATCCTTGGTAATTAGCTGTGTGATCTTGGACAAGTTACTTAACTTCTCTGAGCTTCCTTTTTCTCATCTCTAAAATGTAGTGGTTTATTGGGAATTTCTCAAATTCCCTTTTAGCTCTCCACCTCTCTGACCCTCTGATTCATTGGAAACCTGAGTGATGCCTTTCCGATTCAAAGCTATTTGTACCGGGGCTTCGAACAGCCTCATTCCAGTGTGAACCCCTGCTGAGAATTTGTATTTCTAACAAGTTTCCCGCTGAGAATTGCATTCCCACCCAAGATATACTGAATCAGAATCTACAGTTTAACAAGATTTCTAGATGATTCTTATGTATAACTTTCTGGGAACAAACTGGTTCCAAGCCCTGGTTTGTACAGATATTAGGAAGTGCCTTCTTAAAGTTACAACATGGTTATTGCTCAAGGGGACTCAACAGAAGTAAAATCATCATGAAGTAACTCTGAGTGTGGAAGAAGGAGTTGGTGAAAGAAGAAAAATCGAGGAAGGTTGTTATAGATTCATTCATCCATTTGTGTATTTATTTCGAGCAACCAGCTCACCCTTGCCAGAATTTAGTAAGATGGATTTACATGTCCCTTTGGATTCCGGGTTGAGTAGTTAAAGCTGAGCTGACACCAGTGGTCCATGAAGAAGAGGACCAGTCAGATTCATGGTGAAGTGGCATCAGGGTGGACCAAGGAGTTCTGTAAGACCTTTCCACGTGAGAATGTCCACACTGAACACCAGGCCAGAAAGGCTGCCTGGTGATCCCTTTGATCTTGTTCTGTGACTATCCTGCTATTATTGAATGTTGGGAGCTGAAGAGTGGCAACAGACAAGAGAACTTGAAAAACAGTGCAATGCTCAATAGAGTTCTCATTCTATGTCCGATGCATTAATGACTGAGAAACAGCAACAATAAATACAGACCAGAGTTGTGTAAGAAGCAGGGGTAGCAATGGCTTCATTCCAGCAAATACCTCAGAGGCACCAGCGGGGCAGAAAAGGGGCTGTAAAATCCAGGCAAGCTCTCCGGATGGTGCCGAAGTGGGGTTCATCTTTTCAACCAACTTGAGAGTCATCCGTAGAAATGCCAGCTGCAGCAGACCCTTCAAAACCTCATAATGCAAGTACACACAGCAGCATGGCAGCTTAGCATTGAACAGAGAATACGTGATCTGCTTTTTTTTATTTATTTATTTATTTATTTATTTATTTATTTTTTTTATATATATATTTTATTGTACTTCAGGTGAAAGCTTACAGAGCAAATAGTTTCTCATGAAATAGTAGTACACATGTTGTTTTTTTTGACATTGGTTAACAACCCCACAACGTATTAAGCCTCTAAATTCTCACCCTTTTTTTTTGATGAAAATTACAGATGGCCAAAGATACACCGTTTCAAAATTTTCTACATTCACAGTTCAGTGACATTGACTACGCTCTTCCACCTGTGCTGTTATTCTCACTTAAGATGAAGGCTTACAGAACAAAATAGTTTTTCATTTAACAGTTACTACACATGTTGCCCTATGACAATGGTTAACAATCTCACAGCACATCAAGAATATCCTTACTCCACCTTGTGCTCCCTATCACCAGGGGGCTTCCTTGTCCCCTTCTGTCTTCTGGACCTTGTCAGTGGACTATTGTACCTCTTTAGTCTCCTTTGTTTGTTTATTTATTTATTTATTTTTATTTTATTTAAACACCATTTCAAAACTTTTTACTTACACATTTAAGTGATATTGACTATGCTCTTCCAATTGTGCTGCCATTCTCGCCCAAGATGAAGGCTTACAGGACAAAACAGCCTCCCATTTAATAGTTACTACAAATGTTGCCCTATAGCAGTGGTCAACAATCTCACAATACATCGACAGTGTCCTTATTCAATTTGTGTTCCTTATCATCAGTTTCCTACTCTCCCTCTGCCTTCTGGCCCTTGTCACCGGACTCCTGTACATCGTTAGTCCCATTTAGTTTTACTGGGGTGTCCATTCCCAGGCTTAACATCGAACCTTGAAGGTAACTTCCCCTCTGAGCTGAAAGGGTGTCTGGGGGCCACACTCTCGAGGTTTCTCTAGTATTCTTTAGGCCAGTATATCTGGTCTTCTTTTTTTTTTTTTTTTTTGGGAGTTAAAATTATGCTCTACATCCTACTCCAGCTCTGCCCAGAACCCTCTGTTGTGATCCTGGTCAAAGGAGTCATTGGTGGTAGCCGGGCACCATCCAGCTGTACTGGGCTCAGTCCCGTGGAGGCCTTGGTAGCTGTGGACCATTAGTCCTTCGGACTAATCTTTTCCTTGTATCCTGTTCTCTTCATTCTCCCTTGTTCCCGAAGGGATGAGATCAGTGGAGTATCTTAGATGGCCACTCATAGGCTTTTAAGACCCCAGACACTACTCACCAAGGTAGAATGTAGAGCATTATCTTTATAAGTAGTGTCATGCCAATTGAGCTAGATGTTCCCCGAGATCATGGTCCCCAGAGCCCTCCGTCCAACAACTCAGTCCCTCGGGGGGTTTGGATGTGTCTATAGGGCCTTCATGACCTTTCCTTGTGCAGGTTGTGTTAGTTTCCGCTGTACTATGTACTATCTCATCTCTCACCCAAGTTACCACTTACCTATTACCTATTTAGTATCCCCCCCCCCCCATCCCTGGTAACCAACAAGGATTGTTACATTTTGCATGTGAATTTTTTCATGGGTTTTTACAATAGAGGTCTCATACAATATTTGTCCTTTTGTGATTGACTTATTTCACTCAGCATGATGTCCTCCAGTTTCATCCATGTTATGAGATGGTTCACCGATTCATTGTTCTTTCTCGTTGCATAGTACTCCATTGTGTGTATGTACCATAGTTTGTGTATCCATTCGTCTGTTGATGGACATCGAGGTTGTTTCCATCGTTTTGCTATTGTGAATAATGCTGCCATGAACATAGGTGTGCATATGTCTATTCGAGTGATGACTCTTATTTCTCTAGGATATATTCCTAGGAGTGGGATTGCTGGATCGAATGGTATGTCTATTTCTAGCTTTCTGAGGAAACGCCATATCATTTTCCAAAATGGCTGTATCATTTTGCATTCCCACCAGCAGTGTATAAGAGTTCCCGTCTCCCCGCAGCCCCTCCAACATTTGTTATTTCCAGTGTTTTTGATTCGTGCCAGTAATGCCGGGGTGAGATGGTATCTCATTGTGGTTTTAATTTGCATTTCTCTAATGGCTAGTGATCGCGAGCATTTCCTCATGTGTCTGTTGGCCATTTGAATGTCTTCCTTGGTGAAGTGTCTGTTCATTTCCTTTGCCCATTTTTTGATAGGATTGGTTGTCTTTTTGTTGTAGAGGTGTTGGATTTTCTTGTAGATTATGGAGATTAGACCTTTGTCTGACTTGTACTGTCCAAAAATTTTTTCCCAGTCTGTAGGTTCTCTTTTAACTCTTTTGGTGAAATCTTTTGAAGAGCATAGATGTTTGATTTTTAGAAGATCCCAATTATCTAGTTTATCTGTTGGGTTTTTTGTGTTGATGTTTATGGTTTGTATCCTGTTAATGCCATGTATTAAGGCCTGAAGTGTTGGTCCTATTTTTTCTTCTATGAATTTTATAGTTTGAGGCTTTATATTCAGGTCTTTGATCCATTTTGAAGTAGTTTTTGTATATGGTGTGAGGTATGGGTCCTGTTTCATTTTTCTACAAATGGATATCCAGTTTTGCCAGCACCATTTGTTAAAAAGACTGTCTTTTCCCCATTTGATGTATTTTGGGCCCTTGTCAAAAATCAGGTGACCGTAGGTGGATGGATTTACATCTGAGTTCTCAATTCTGTTCCATTGGTCAATGTCTCTGTTGTTGTACCAGTACCAGGCTGTTTTGAGTACTGTAGCTGTATAGTAGGTTCTCAAGTCAGGTAGTGTGAGTCCTCCAACTTTATTCTTCTTCTTCAGTAGTGCTTTACTTATTCGAGGTTTCTTCCCTTTCCATATAAAGTTAATAATTAGTTTTTCCATCTCTTTGAAAAATGTTGTTGGTATTTGTATCGGAATTGCATTGTATTTGTAGATTGCTTTAGGTAGAATTGCCATTTTCACAATGTTGAGTCTGCCTATCCATGAGCATGGTATGTTTTTCCATTTATGTAGATCCCTTTGGGTTTCATGCAGCAGTGTTTTGTAGTTTTCTTTGTATAGGTCTTTTATATTCCTGGTCAGATTTATTCCTAAGTATTTTATCGTTTTAGGGGCTATTGAAAATGGTATTGATTTCCTGATCTCCTTTTCATCGTTCTCTTTACCGGTGTATAGGAATCCAACTGATTTTTGAATGTTTATCTTGTATCCTGCTACTCTGCTGAATCTTTCTATTACTTCCAGTAAATTTCTCGTGGAGTCTTTAGGGTTTTCTATGTATAGTATCATATCATCTGCAAACAGGGAGAGTTTAACTTCTTCATTACCAATTTGGATGCCCTTTATTTCTTTCTCTTGCCTTACTGCTCTAGCTAGAACTTCCAGCACAATGTTAAATAGGAGTGGTGATAAAGGGCATCCTTGTCTTGTTCCTGTTTTCAGGGGGAATTTTTTCAGCCTTTCTCCATTAAGAATGATGTTGGCTGTTGGTTTTGCATAGATGCCCTTTATTATGTTGAGAAATTTCCCTTCTATACCTATTTTATTGAGAGCTTTTATCAGGAATGGGTGTTGGACTTTGTCAAATGCCTTTTCTGCATCAATTGAGATAATCATGTGATTTTTTTCTTTCCTTTTATTTATGTGGTGGATTACGTTGATGGATTTTCTAATGTTAAACCATCCTTGCATACCTGGTATGAATCCTACTTGGTCGTGGTGTATTATTTTTTTGATATGATACTGAATTCTATTGGCTAGAATTTTGTTTAGAATTTTTGCATCTATATTCATGAGAGATATTGGTCTGTAATTTTCTTTTTTTGTGATGTCTTTGCCTGGTTTTGGTATCAGCGTTATGCTGGCTTCATAGAATGAATTTGGAAGTGTTGCTTCCTCTTCTATGCTCTGAAATAACTTGAGTAGAACTGGTACGAGCTCTTCTGTAAATGTTTTGTAGAATTCTCCAGTGAAGCCATCTGGGCCAGGGCTTTTTTTGGTTGGGAGTTTTTTTATTATCTTTTCAATCTCTTCTCTTGATATGGGTCTGTTCAGATTTTCAATATCACTTTGTTGTAGTTTGGGTAGGCCGTATGTTTCTAGAAATTTATCCATTTCCTCTAGGTTTTCAAATTTGTTGGAATATAGTTTTTCATAATATTCTGTTATAATCCTTTTTATTTCAGTTGGGTCTGTTGTAATGTCCCCCATTTCATTTCTTATTTGGGTTATTTGTGCCCTCTGCTGTTTTTCTTTTGTCAGTCTGGCCAGTGGTTTGTCGATTTTGTTGATTCTTTCAAAGAACCAACTTTTGGTTTTGTTGATTCTCTCTATTGTTTTTCTGTTCTCTATTTCATTGATTTCTGCTCTGATCTTTACTATTTCCTTTCTTCCGGTGGTTGTAGGCTTTTTTTGTTGTTCTCTTTCTATTTGTTTGAGTTCTGTAGTTAATGTTTTGATTTTGTCCCTTTCTTCTTTTTTGATATGTGCATCTATTGCTATAAATTGTCCTCTGAGGACTGCCTTTGCTGTGTCCCAAAGGTTTTGGTATGATGTGTTTTCATTTTCATTTGATTCTAGGAATTTTTTAATTCCATCTCTGATTTCTTCTATTACCCATTGATGTGTAAGCAGATTATTATTCAGTTTCCATGTGTTTGATTTTTTTTCCTTGCTCTTTCTAGTGTTAATTTCTACCTTGATGGCATTGTGGTCAGAGAAGATACTGTGAATTATCTCAGCATTTTGGATCTTGTTGAGGATTGCTCTGTGGCCTAAGATGTGGTCTATTCTGGAGAACGTTCCATGTGCATTGGAAAAGAATGTGTACTTTGCAGCGGTTGGATGGAGTGTTCTATATATGTCTATGAGGTCCAGTTGGCTGATTGTGTCCTTTAGGTCTTCTGTATCTTTGCTGAGTTTCTTTTTAGTTGTTCTGTCCTTTACTGAGAGTGGTGTGTTGAAGTCTCCTACTATTATTGTGGAACTGTCAATTTCTCTTTTCAGTGCTGTTAGAGTTTTTTTTATGTATTTTGGAGCCCTGTCATTGGGTGCATAGATATTTATTATGGTTATGTCTTCATGATGGATCATCCCCTTAATCATTATATAGTGTCCTTCTTTGTCTTTTATGGTAGATTTTGTTTTAAAGTCTATTTTATCTGAGATTAGAATTGCCACTCCTGCTCTTTTTTGGTAGTTGTTAGCTTGATATATTTTTTTCCAACCTTTGATTTTTAATAAATTCACATCTTTGTTTCTAAGATGTGTCTCTTGTAGACAGCAAATAGATGGATCCTGTTTTCTTATCCATTCTGCCACTCTCCGTCGCTTTATGGGTGCATTGAGTCCATTTACGTTCAGTGTAATTATTGATAGATGTGAGTTTGTTGCTGTCATTTGTAGTGCTTTTTTTTGTGATGCTGAAGTTTTCTTTGTTCTTCTTACTCTCTTGTGCTGAGTTCCTTTTGTTTGTGGATTTTGTGTTCATTTCTTTTGTTTTTGTAGGTTTTGGTTTTGTTGAGACTTTATGTTTTTCGTCTTTATTTTTATGAGTTGGTTTGTTAACTTTTTTTGTGGTTACCATGAATTTTACCCTTATCTTTATAATTTTGAAGCAGTCTACCGTTACTTGGTATCGCCTTGCCTTCTTCTCCTTTAGAAGGTTCTATACCTATGCCGTTTGTTCCCTCTTTCATTGTTTTGATGTTGTTGTCATCCTTTGATTGATTTCTCTGATTCCCTGTTGTATATCTTTTGTTTTTGGAAAGTCGTCTGTAGTTCAGTTCCTAGAATGGTATCTGGTTCATGTTAACCTGCGTCCTAGGTCCTAGGTCCTGCCTGAGGGCTTAAGCTGTTTGTCCTCAGATCGAAGAACTCCCTTTAATAATTCTTGTAAGTTTGGTTTGACTTTTGCATATTCCTTTAGTTTCTGTTTATCTGGAAATGACCTAATTTCACCATCAAATCTGAATGAGAGTTTTGCGGGATATATTATTCTTGGCTGACAATTTTTTTCTTTCAAGATTTTATATATGTCATCCCATTGCCTTCTTGCCTGCATGGTTTCTGCTGAATAATTGAGCTTAGTCTTATTGTTTCTCCTCTGTATGTGACTTCTTGTTTTTCACGAGCTGCTCTCAGGATTCTTTGTTTGTCTTTAGTTTTAGCGAGTGTGAATATGATATGTCTTGGTGATTTTCTTTTGGGGTCTCTTCTATATGGGGTTCGTTGAGCTTCTTGGATGACCAGCTTTTCATCTTTCATGATATTGGGAAAGTTTTCTGTCAGCAGTTCCTCAATGATCCTCTCTGTGTTTTCTGTTTTCTCCCCCTGTTCTGGTATGCCAATCACTCGTAAGTTTTTGCTTTTAATTGTGTCCCACATAACTCTCAGGGTCTCTTCATTTTTCTTTGTTCTTTTTTCTGAGTTTTCCTGAAACAGAGTTGTATCCAAGTGTTTGTCTTCAGTTCCACTGATCCTGTCTTCCATGGTTTCAAATCTACTTCTCAGCCCTTCTATGACACCGTCCATTTCTGAAATCTTGTTGTTTATCTTTTGGATTTCTAATTGTTGTTTTTGTATAATTTCGAGTTGTGAATTTATTTTGGCATTTTGTTCTTGCATCATCTTCCTGAATTCTTCCAATTTTTTGTCTGTATTTTCCATAAATTTGTCTATTTTTTCCTCATGTTTGTCAGCTTTTTGCCTCAGTTCTTGGAAAATTCCGAGTATTAGTGATCTGAGTTCCGTATCAGGTACTTCTAGTGCATTTTCTTCCACAGGAGAGTTATCTGGTGTTTTAATTTGGACGCCTATTGGAGCCATCTTGTCTTGTTTTTGTAAATGTTTTGATATTGTTTGCTGTTTTCGGGGCATTCAGTAGATATTTCCCTCGTTTATTGATTGTAGATTTTTTTTTTTTTTCGTTCTTGTGGTACAGCTGGGTAGATCTAGTTGAGGAGGAGCCACTGGGATGGGTTGCTTGTGGCACTCACCGCAGCCACCAGGACGGTCGGTAGTCAGTGCTGGGCAGGTTCCAATAGGGCGTGCCTGCACCGCTTGGTGATGTGATGTCAAGTGCACGGTGCAGGTAGGTAGGGTGCAGCAGGAAGATGGTTATGTGTGAAGCTAAGCTGGATATGGGAGAGAGGAGAGAGGAGGAGGAGCAAAAAGTGTACAAACATAAAAGAATGCTAGGGGAGCTTGTCGTTGGAATGTACAGATGAGAGACTATGGGATGGAGGAAACCAGGAGGGGGAAGAGAAAGAAAAGGAAAGAATGACCAAATAAAAATCAGAAAAGTTAAAGAACTGCAAAGTTCCCAGGGATCCCACAGATGCAGCTATGAGGTCTGGGGGAGTCAGTCTCAATTTTCACAGCTCAGCCTGGCCAGAAGGTACAGAGGCATACATCGCCTGGAATTCAGGGATCAGAAAGAGAAGGAAGAGATAGAGAGACAAGAAATTAAGCAATGAAGAAAGACAAAAGAGAAAAAGAGGTAAAAGATGACAAAACGGTCGTTCTGTCTCCGACCAGATGCTCTGCAAGGCTGCTCTCCCGTTTGCTGGTCTCCGATAGGAATCCAAGATGGTGGATCCGCGCTGCGTTAGCTGGTAAGGAATCTCTGCCTGAGTCTCTCCTCGCTCTCCGTTCTCTTTTAGTATTCTCACTCCGTTTGGTGTTTGGCTGAGTTCTTTATCTCTTCATTTGGTGTTCTAGGGTTTCAGGATTGTTGATTCTCTGTTAGGCTTAGTTTTTCGGATCTTTGCTGTGGAGGGATGGCGTGGTGTTTCTGCCTAGAGCGCCATCTTGCCCCCCTAGCTGTGTGATCTGCTTTTGAAATAGTTTTTAAAACTGTTTATCCAGGGTAATTGAGGAACAGCAATTTCAGAAGCACAAAATATACAGATTACTGACTCTTACATTGACATATGTCTCTGAATGGGTAAAGGATAAAATTCTATTAAAGAGCAAGAGAAGGCTTCCTTTTGTTCATATTCTGTTTTATAGATAGATTCTTTACGGGGTATCTCTTAATTGAATAAAAAATCAAGAGCCTCTTTACAATGATTTGGTGTCACCAAACTAGCTCGCAGTGCTTCATTTTAATTTATCTTTGAGGATGACGTGATAAGAGTCCCTTGTGGGATTGACTGCACTTCACCAAAGTCAATATATGCATCAAGCTCATAGATTGCATATTGGTTTTGACACAGATAACATACAACGTTTGCATTTAGTGATTTCTTTGCTTCCCAAGCAGGTGTTTTAGCTTGTTACCTGTTTAGGTGATGATTAGCGAAACAGGTAACAAGACTGTTTCCTTATCTGCCGGCTTCTATCCTTTGCTAAAGCAACCAGTGATCATTCACGTCCTTGAGTCTTTCTAAATCCATGGCCCTTTTTGAAAATTATGGTTCTTTTTTGCCCTTTTCTAAGATTGTTTTTTTCTACTTTTGGCTTTCCCCTAAAGTTATTCGAAATTTCCAAGCACTTTTAAATTTCAAAATACAAAACAAATCAAAGCAGAGGTAATTTTTCTCATATAATTTTAAAAGCCGAGATATAATTCACTTCAATAAAATACACCTTTTTGAAGTGTACAGTTCATTGGTTTTTCAGACACAGAGTTGTGCAGCCATCACCACTAATTCAAGATCATGTTCATCAACCCCAGAAGAAACCCTGTACCCATTAATAGTCACTCTCTATTTCTCCTTAACCTTAGACAAAATAGGGATTGTTGTCGTTAAGTGCCGTCGAGTTGGTTCCAACTCATAGCGACCCCATGTACAACAGAACAAAACACTGCCTGGTCCTACACCATCCTCATAATCACGGTTATGCCTGAGCCCATTGTTGCAGCCACTGTGTCAGTCCATCTTGTTGAGGGTCTTCCTCTTTTTCACTGACCATCTACTTTACCAAGTGTGATGTCCTTCTCGAGGGACTTGTGAGACAAAGTATGTGAGACAAAGTCTTGCCATCCTTGCTTCTAAGGAGCATTCTGGCTGTACTTCTTCCAAGACAGATTTGTTTATTCTTCTGGCAGTCCGTGGTATATTCAATATTCTTTGTCAACACTATAATTCAAAGATGTCGATTCTTCTTCGGTCTTCCTTACTCATTGTCCAGCTTTCAAATGCATATGAGGTGATTGAAAACACCATGGCTTGGGTCAGATTCACCTTAGTCCTCAGAGTGACACTTTTGCTTTTCAACACCTTGAAGAGGTCTTTTGCATCAGATTTGCTCAATGCAATACCCTTGTTTTATTTCTTGACTGCTGCCTCCATGGGTGTTGATTGTGGATCCAAGTAAAATGAAATCCTTGACAACTTCAGTCTTTTCTGTTTATCATGATGTTGCTTATTGGTCCAGTTGTGAGGATTTTTGTTTTCTTTATGTTGAGGCATAATCCATACTGAAGGCTGTGGTCTTTGATGTTCACTAGTAAGTGCTTCAAGTCCTCTTCACTTTCAGCAAGCAAGGTTGTGTCATCTGCATATTGCAGGTTATTAATGAGTCTTCTTCCAATCCGGATGCCACATTCTTCTTCATATAGTCCAGCTTCTCAGATTATTTGCTCAGCATATAGATTGAATAGGTATGGTGAAAGGATACAACCCTGATGCACACCTTTCCTGACTTTAAACCACATAGTATCCCCCTGTTCTGTTTGAACAACTGCCTCTTGATCTATGTACAGGTTCTTCATGAGCACAATTAAGTGTTCTGGAATTCAAAATAGAGATAACTTAAGCAAAATTATGTATTCTGATTTTGTCATGCATATATTTACATATGTACATATAATTTATATATTTCAAATATGTGATAACTGTATAAGCGTTAATTCTCCCTACTGGCCTTTTCTGTCCTTGGTAGAGGGGAATAGAACATGCATGGCTTACTTTCAAAGTCAAGCATATGGAGCGCTAGCACAGAACTCTGCTCCAGGAAAGGACGCTGGTACTATCCCTCAGACATTGCCCCATTTGGACCTGCTTCTTTCTAAATTGCTGGTTTGGTGTCTGATGGTTTGAAGTGTATTGCTTCTTCCATGCTCATTTGTCCAATCTCTAGCACCGTGATGCTCAGATACACAAAGGCCCAAGAATTTAATTGCTGCTGTAAATCTCAATTGATTAAAAAAAAAAACAAAAAACTCAGCTTTCAAAACAGTTTCAAATATTCCCTGTTGAGTGACTGGAGGATTTGTTTGCAGTTTTAAGCTTCCCACTAATCTACAAACACATTTTTCCATATCCTTTACTTCCAGCAAAGAGGTTTAGGCAGACCTGTTTGCCTTCTAACAAAACAGCTTTAACTCTCTCCTTGATCCCCTACGGGAGTCAGGCGGGCCAGGAAGGTGATAGACAGAGAGCCAGGAAGGCGGGCTGCTGGGGTGGTGGAGAAAGAGAGCCTGAGAGTGGAAGCCAAGAGCTTCTTGTGGCCCTACTTCCATCACCCTGGAACTCTAGCTTCCTTTTATCGTCATTGCCTTTCAAGTACTTTTTGCAAAACGTCTAAGTTGAGTTTGTTTATAAACAAGTTAGATTACAAAGATTACTGAGAAGCCAGAGCATAAAATCTAAGGCTTTGTCCTCTGACCTTATGTGCAGGGCCTCCTGAGGAAGCCAGGCGGCGGGTGGCTGGGCCACTGGGACTGTGCCCAGTCTGTCCTAGAGAGCAGTGGGTTCTCCTGCAAGTGCCCTGCTGCGAGGCCTGCTGCAGTCCCTGTCCAAGACGCCGTCTCCTATGTCACTGCTGTTCTGCTCCCAGCATCATCAGAGGCAATAACAAGTGGTGGGGAACCCAGCTCTCCTCTTCTGTCAGAAGCGGGAGGAAGAATCTTTGATTCTGGTGTATTCTTCCTGCACCTTTGGAAATGTGTTCAGTCTAGAGTAGTGTGACTGTATTCCCTGTACATTTAGGCAGGGGTGTTTTCAGCAGGAATGACATTTAACTCCACAGTATTCCAGTTAAGGCTAGACCCAGACTTGGGGTGAGGCTAAGAATTTGGTAGCTCTCAAAACTGAAAACCATTAAGTTAGACTCCCAGCTTCTTTCAGGAGGCAAGTTACTGATTGTGTATTGTTACTTGAGTGTTTTCCTTAGTGGGGGTGGGGAGGGTATCTCATCTCACTCATCCCAATGACTTACTGAAAGTATTCCTTCCAGTTACATCCGTTAGGAGTGAATTTGGCCACAAGTAACATTAACAACAGCCAAAAAGACTAGAGTAATTTTTGAAAGTAACAGTGGATTTTTCTTGCCTTTCTGGAAGTCCAGAGGTAGGCAGCCTCTGGTGTTACCTCACAGGCTCAGCACTGATGGGGCTCATCACGGCATTGTTTTTGATGCAAGATGGCTGCTAAGCATCAGCCACCTTCCGCACATCCCAAGGAGGGAGAAAGGACAAGGGGGTAGCACATATATTAAAAAAACAAAAGGTTTCACAGAAACCCTGGAGAGGACATTTACTTACATGGCTTTGACCAGAGTTGTTATCATGTGGCCCTTTCTCTAAGGGTCTTAGGGAAACTGACCTGGGGAAATGAGGTCAGAGAGGAGTGCTGATCAGTGCTTTTATCCATCTTACTACATTTGCCCCTGTGATGTTTTAAGGAGCCCTGGTGGTGCAGTGGTTAAAGTGCTAGGCTGCTAACCGAAAGGCTGGCAGTCTGCTACTCCACAGGAGAAAGATGTGGCAGTCTGCTTGCATAAAGATTACAGCCTTGGAAACCCTATGGGACAGTTCTACCCTGTCCTGTAGGGTTGCTGTGAGTAGGAGTCAACTCAATGGCAACAGGATTTAAAAAAATATATATTTTAGCACCCATTATAGCCTGACCCTGTATTTAGCTCTAAGTTTGCTAAATTATAGTAATCACTAACAAATGGGCTCACTGTGTACCATGCATTTTACATATATTAACTTATTTAATCCTCATAACAACCCCTTGAAGTGATTAGTGTATGATTAATGTAGGATTAGGAGACCCTGCATATACCAAATGGTAAGGACTTGAGTACGAGCTGAAAATGGCGGTTCAAACCCACCCAGAAGTGCCTCGGAAGACAGGCCTGGCAGTTTGCTTCCAAAAGGTCATAGCCTTGAAAACCCTATAAAGCAATTTTACTTGGCACATATGGGATCTCCATGAGTTGAAGTCAACTCCACAGCTACCAGCAACACAATGTATGATTAATGCCCCTGTTTTAGAGATTATGAAACGGAGGCATAGAAGTTAAGCACTTGTTCAAGATGACAGAGTTTGGAAGTGGCAGAGCCAGCATTCAAACCTGGCTGGGCAAGCTGGCTCCAGAGTTTTTTCTCTAAACCACTACATTATATTCCCTCTCCAGTGTAAAAATATGTTCAGTACAGCTAGAAGCAGAGATGTAAATACCTGAGGGACTTTTTGAAATTAAAAAAGATAACTGTAGGGAAAACATTTGGAACAAGACTGAGGAGATCTGAATTATTGTCCACGCTCCACTATCAGCTGGTCGTTCATTCAGCAAATAGTTCTGAGTCCCTAGCGTTTGCCAGACACTGTGTAAATAAGACACACAGCTCCTCTATATCCTAGTGGATCAAATAGACCAAAAAAAATGAAAAAAGCAAAAATAAACAGGTGCAGCGTATATTGTTGATGAATGGGAAGAAGGAAATGCGGACAGCTGAGATGGGCATGATTGTGGTTAGGAGGTGCGACTTTAGTTAGGGTGGGCAGGAAAGGATTCCCTGAGGGAGTGACATTCGTGTTGGGAAGTGAATGATGAGAAGCAGCTTTCTTGGAAATAGCAGGCAGGAGAATGTTCCAGGCATATAAACCATAAGAGCCATTTTCCTAAGGAGGAAGGAACTTGGCTTATTTGGAGAAACTGAGGAAAGACTCGCGTGTCTAGTGCCAATGCCAGGATAGAGCGATACAAGGTGAGACTGAAGAAGTTAGAGGATGGATGTAGTGGACCTTGAAGCCACAGAAAGGAAATTGTATTTTATTGTAATTGCAGTGGAAGCTGTGTGCTCCCACTTTATTCTCAGTGACTCATCTCTCTCATCCGAGCAATAGGACACTCACTTTGACTTCTTCATGGGGGTTACTGAGAGGGACAAATAATGTAAGGTACATGATTGTTGTTGTGAAGTGCCAACTTACACATCAGAACGAAACACTGTTGTGTCCTGCACCATCCTCAAAATTATTGTTATGCTTGTTGCGTTGTTGCAGCCACTGTGTCAGTCCATGTTATTGAGGGTCTTCCTCATTTTTGCTGACCCTCTACTTTACCAAGCATCATGTCCTTCTCCAGGGATTAGTCCCTCCTGATAACATGTCCAAAGTACGTGAGACAAAGTCTCATCATCCTTACTTCTAAGGAGCATTCTGGTTGTACTTCTTCCAAGACAGATTTGTTCGTTCTTCTGGCAGTCCACGGAATATTCAGTATTCTTCACCAACACCATAATTCAAAGGCGTCAATTCTTCTTTGGTGTTTCTTATTCATTGTCCAGCTTTTTGCATCCATGTGAGGTGATTGAAAACACCATGGCTTAGATCAGGCACACCTTAGTCCTCAAGGTGACATGATAGTAAACTATTATATGTAAAATTCTATATAAAATAAGAGATAATTAAGGCCCGTGTTTCTTCTTTTTTCTAAATTTTATTTTATTGTTGTTGAGAATATACACAACAAAATATAAACCAATTCAATAGTTTCTGTATGTACAATTTAGTGACATAGATGTCTTAAGTATTCCTTTTACATATATATATATAATTTTAATGTGCTTTAGGTGAAAGTTTATAGCTCAAGTTAATTGCTTGTGCAAAAATTTATACACATATTGTTTTGTGACATTGGTTGCAATCCCCACAATGTGACATAAGTATTTCTTAAGGTGCAAACAGTTAAGCATTTGACTCCTAGCTGAAAGGTTGGCAGTTCGAACCCATCCGGAGACACCTCGGAAGACAGGCCTGACGATCTGCTTCTGAAAGGTCACAGCCTTGAAAACCCTGTGCAGCAGTTCTACTCTGCCGGTGGGGTCACCATGAGTTGGAATCAACTCAATGGCAAATAACAACATAAGTTTTTCTTAGCAAGAAGTACCTTATGTCTTTTGAAAATGTTTTTTTGTGATATACTCAGAAAACTGAACTTGTAGTTCGATAGTGCAAGCTGTACCATACATACAAACATACAACTTTCTTTAATCTGGTAGGATTACAGTGTTTTCTGGGAGTTCCACCTTCAGTTAGGCTATAGATGGTTGACAGACTTCCATTCCCTGTATGACAAATAAAGAACCAAAAGATAGCTTTAAAAATCATGTAAAAACTACGTTGGAGAACTATGGATATAAAGTCCAATAGAACTAAGCTCCAGGGAGGGACGCACTCTTCCTAGGTGAGCAGACCAGTGGTCATTTCTCTCCTGGGGCATTTACTGAGTCTGTGTCCCGGTGGGCAGAGGATCAGTCCAGCAGGACACCCTGCTGAGATAAGAGACACCCATGGAACTTGTAATGGCTGTGTGGACTGGCGCATCAGACTGGAGTCTGGAAGCCCTAAATGCAGACGCTGGTTCTCCCCACCTGACAAGTCTTCCCCTTGGGATTTTTGCAGAGAGCCCGGCAACAGAGGAGGCTGGGGGCTGAGCTCTAAAGCAGAGAGAGATGGCTGTAGTCTCATGGTGTTTATACCAAAGTCCTCCTAGAACGGGGACAGATCTCCCCTTCAACACATTTGAAACCAGAGCTAACCTAAAACTAATTAAAGCTGCAGCCCAGCCCAGGCCCAACTCAACTTTCTGTTGAATTGTTGTGATCTGTCCCTTACTCCAGCTGTCAGAGGATAAGGCTAGCCCTTTCTGGGGGAAATCACTATTTACTCCAGTTTCCTAGAGTTCTTTTTAAATACAGTGTCTGCAATACAATTTTTAAAAAGAGAGATAGGCAAAAAGAAAAGGAAAATGTACATAAACTATTGTTTTTTAGTCGATGTTAGCAGACACACTGATGGGACAGACTTTGACGTTAACAGACAGAAAGTTTCCAATAACAATTATAAATATGGTAAAAGAATTAGAGGAAAAAGAGGGCAAAATAGGTACAAAGATGGATAGTGTCAACAGAGAAATAGAATCTCTAAGAAGAACTTACTGGGAATTCTAGATAAAAAAGGTACAATGTCTGAGTTAAAGCATTTGTTGGATGGACTTCATAGCAGACTAGACGCAGTAGAAGAAAGGGTCAGTGAATGTGAAGACAGGGAAATGAAAGTTCGAAACTGAAATTGAGAGAGAAGGAGCAGGGGGTGAGGGAAGCCAAACTGATCATAAAGGACGTTTTGGACAATACCAAGTGGTCCAGCCCAGAAGGAGAGAAGAGAATAGGGTAGAAGAAGTATTTGAAGAGAAAGTTTATTAAAAATCCCCAAACTGATGAAAGACATTGTCTTAGTTATTTAGTGCTGCTGTAACAGAAATACTACAAGTGGGTGGCTTTAAGAAACAGAAGTTTAAAGTCCGCAGCTTCGTGCCTGCAGACTTGCTTCATACGTAGTTTCATGCCGGCTCTAGGGGAAGGCTCTCTCTCTGTCAGCTCTGGAAGAAGGTCCTTGTCTCTTTTGAACTTCTACTCCTGGGCCGTCTTCATGTGGCTTGGCATCGCTCTCCCCAACATCTCTGCTTGCTTGCTTGCTTGTTTAATCTTTTATATATCTCAAAAGAGATTGATTTAAGACATACCCTACACTAACACTGTCTCATTAACAAACAAAGAAAACCCATTCCCAGAAGGGATTTTAACCACAAGTATTGGGGTTAGTATTTACAATACTTATTTTGCAGGTACAGAATTCAGTCCGTAACACATCAATCCACAGA
The DNA here is from genome assembly GCA_030035585.1 of Dugong dugon. Taxonomy (NCBI): domain Eukaryota; kingdom Metazoa; phylum Chordata; class Mammalia; order Sirenia; family Dugongidae; genus Dugong; species Dugong dugon. The sequence goes on along the minus strand of CM057466.1, from coordinate 46,237,581 downwards.
TTCAAGAAGCTCAGTAAACCTCCCGCAGAATATAAAGAAAACCACATATAGGCCTATCATAGTCAAACTGCTAAAATAAAAAGATTTTTAAAAATCTATAAAAAACAGCTAGATAAAAACGTTATATTTAGAAGAACATTAGAATCGTGGTAAAGCATTCTCATCAGAGTCTATAATCGAGTCCAGAAATTAATGGAATGACATAATTCAAAGGTATTAAAAGCAACAAGAAAAACTGCAAGCCTAGAGTTCTATACCCAATGAAAATATTCATCAAAAATTTAAAATAGACTTTTTTTTTAAATTGTACTTTAGATGAAGGTTTACAGAACAAATAGTTTCTCATTAAACAGTGAGTACACATTGTTTTATGACATTGGTTAACAACCCCACGACATGTCAACACTCTCCCTTCTGAACCTTGGAGGACCTTTTTTTTTTTTTTTGGTGAAAATATACAAAGCCAAAGTTAGACCATTTCAAAAATTTCTCCATGTACAGTTCAGTGACATCGATTACATTCTTCCAGTTGTGCTGCTATTCTCGCTATCCTTTTCCAAATTATTCCATCACCATTATCTTCAACTCACTGTCCCCTAGGCTTCCCATCAATCCTCCTGAGTTGCTGTTGTCAATTTGATCTCACGTAGATAATTTTTTTTTTTTGGTACTTTAGATGAAGGTTTACAGAACAACTAGTTTCTCATTAAACAGTTAGTACACGTATCGCCCTATGACAATGGTTAACAACTCCATGACATGTCAACACTGTCCCTTCTCAACCAAATTAGGCATTTTGAGAAAGAAATTTGAGGGAATTTTTTGTCAGCAGATCCATAGTGCAAGAAGTGCTAAGGAAAGAGAATTGAAAAGCTAAAGGAAGTCCTCAAAGCTGAAGAGAAATTATTCTATATAGATACATGGACCTGTAGGAAATAATGAAGAGCACCAGAAAGGATAAATATAAAGGACTATTTTTAAAAAATATTTTAAAAGATTGACTGTTTTAAAGCAACCACAGTAATAACTCTTGTGAGATGTATACCATGTGTTAAAGGAGCATATATAACAGTAGTAATACGTAGTGTGCAAGAGGAGGGGGTAAATGGAATTATACTCTTACAAGGTATTACGTTGTTGTGAAAATGTAAAACACTACTTCAAGGTGAACTGTAACAAACTATACATCTCTAGTAACCATTAAAACATAATACAAGCTGTAGCTAAAAAGACAATAGAAGAAAAAATGGAAATGGAATGATAAAATCTTTCCTGTTTTTTATTGCCACTCTGAATTTATAGTAATTACCACATACTTTAAATTTAAACGTAATGGTGTGTTCCCAACAAAATTTGCTGTATAACACAATTACATTCTGTTTTTCATGTAACATTTTCCTGGAATTGTTTAGGAATAAAGAAATACAAACGGCTGGTGAAGCCCCAAGCTCTGTTTTACCTAATATGGTGAGGTATGAAGCTAAGGTTAAGACTCATCTAACCAGTGGGTGAGCCTAAAGGCCACAGTTGTGTAATGCTTCCAGAGTGGAAGGTCATGCTCCATGTTCCACCCTGGGGTGAAGTGGCAAGTATTTGGATCCCCTGCTAAAAAAAGTAAGAGCTCTTCCGAGTGTGTTTGTCCCAAAAATGCTGTTTGACTTCTTTGCCAAGAAAAATTGTTGATCTTTGCAGTTAAAGGATTTCTTGGGTAGATTGTCTCAGATGAAACCAGCATTTTACTCAGCTGTTCATGGCCGTATTTCACACCTGCTTCCCTTGCCTGCTGGCAAAGGTTCACGAAGATCATTTCTCTGAGGTTCCATGAACATACCCTTTGCATAAGTAAGAATCTCTGCATCTTAACTGAAATTACTGTTATTAGCCCTAAATATATCTGCTTCTCATCTTCTAAAATTTATTTCTTATTTGCCAAATTTCTCAGCTGTTCAGAAATTTGCAGTGCTTGGGTATCTGCATGTTCGCTTAATTACTAAGATAGATTATGCTTCTCCATGCAGCCATTGGTCTGTCTGTGTTGGCGTGGAAGAATGTCTAGGACGTGGTTTTGAATGGGGAAAACAAAGCAGTTTGTAGAACAATAATGCAATTTACACATGGAAAGAGAAGACCTTCAATTTTGGCTTTATACAGTTGTTTATGATTTAAACAATAAACTGCATTATAATTTTTAAAACTGAGTCCACATCAGCTGTTTAGACTGTAAAATGTCAAGATCGTAAACGTCAAGGTTATTCATTCTTTAAAGAAATTCACCTTTAAAATCCAGGATTAGAGAAAGTTTTGAGCTAGCCATATACTTTCTCTGAATACGGTACATGGAGGGTCGTAGGCTGTGTGAACAGTGGTAATCAAAGTACGGTTTTTAATTTTACAAGAAGTAAGTGTTTACATATGAATACTCTTTGAATGTGTTAGTGGTTTTCAGTGTTGGTTTTGTATGAAAAAGCAGAAGACTTAAAAGCCTAAAGATAATAAAGGAAAAATTACTGTCTTGATATTTGTGATGATTTCATGAAATCACATCTGTGATGACTTCATGTTTCAACCCGTAGAAGAGGCCTGTCTTGTCAAACTGTAAGGAACTCAGCGAAAAATCCCTACCACCCGATTATCAAACACAGCTGCCTAAAATTCCTTTTATCACACAGCGTAGCATTACAAATATAAGCAGATATTTCACATTTTCCTGGAGTGCTTTGACGTTTTAAAAATAAATTGATTCAATCGGTGCCAGTTAATGTTAAAGAACTTCTTACAGTCTGGTCCCTTGAAAGGATCTATGATTAAATTCCAGAAATTTCTGCTACAGGTGTTTTGGAAATCTAGAGGGATTCTTAGAGGTAAGGAGAGTATGAGCAGACAGAATTTTATTTTTTCTTATTTATGGACGCATTAATTCCCCTCTATTTTTACACTCATACATACCGGTGTGCTTTGTATTTGCTATGGGACGTGGTTAAATTTGATAGCAGTCCTCCACTTCCTGCATATCAACAGTTGGTTGTTACTCTGCCAGTGCTGGGGTCACATCTTTCCACTTGAGAGCATTTGTTTTGAGTGAAGCACTCAGACCACACATGGGTTCAGTGGTAATCTCAGCCTTTCGTTTCAGTTCCACCTGAACTCGGGGAGAAGGGGGCAGACTTCGTAGAGATTCTTTGAAAGGAGTTACACGCCCACACCCAATTTGAAAACCACGTATGAACAAAAACAGAGTATTTTAATGCATAAAGTAACTTAGTTATTCTCCACGGTCGGGAGCCAAAGTGTTCTAGTTAATCAAACATTCTGCTCCTGGAAAATATAATATTTGTTAATCATGGAAGCCAAATATTTTGTTTTATTTTTATGTTAAGTCACTAAAATCTCTCAGAACTCTAGAATTTTGGCATCTGTCTGCCCTACTGTGTCTCGTACTTTTTTAAACTCATATTTATTGAGCATTTTCATGTTCTAAATGCTCTGCATGTGGTAATTCATTTAGTCCCCCCTCAACTCCGTGCAGTAAGACCCTCCTGAAGCTGTCTTGCTCCCACTCTTCGGCCCCTGGGCTGGCGGTGGTCCCCTTACATAGTGGTCCTCAGTGGTGGCCCCGTCCTCCCAGACCGACCGTGTGCCTCTGTGCTCCGGGCTCTGTCCTCTTCCCCAGCTCCATGTAGGTCTCCCACCTGACGTTAATGATTATTTCCCTTTACTAATCTCATTATCCCAGCAGCCAACTTTCATACTCTTCTCTGTCATCATCTCGGACACTTTAAAGAGGCAAACTTGTTCTGTACGTGTTTTGACTAATACAAATAACTTTCCACTTCATGAGTGTGTGAAAATTATAACAATATTTCATGGTAATTCCTATATGGCCACAGAGTTATGATGAAGTATTAAGAAAAACTAGCTGTTGTCAAGTGGAGTCTGACTCACAATGACCCCATGTGTATCAGAGTAGAACAGTGCTCCAGAGGGGTTTCGATGGCTGATTTTTCAGAAGTAGGTTGCCAGGCCTTTCTTCTGAGGCCTCCAGGGGGACCTCAACCTCCAACCTTTCAGTTAGCAGCCAAGTGTGTTAACTGTTGGCATCACCCAGGGACTCCATTCTGAAGTAAAAATTATGACCTAAGAAAGAAGGGTGGCTGTTGAATGGTGATCATTTCCTCAAACCCCTCTCTACGACACTCACTCCGTTTCTCCTGTGAGTTTAAACTTACATCTCATTTTGTGATTTGTGAAATAAATGACCCTGATTTTCATTCAGATACTCATCTTTCCTCAGAAAATCCATTCCTTGCTGCCGAAGGATTAACAGGATGCTCTCCAATGAATCGCTACATCCTCCCACGTTTAGCCGCTCTGACTCACAAGCCTCCGTAGACAGCAGCACCTCCATGGAGGATTTCTGGCGGGAAATAGAAAATATTAAAGAGAGCTGCGTGGGAGGGCAAGAGGAGCAAACGCCAGCAGACGTCAAGCCTGTGGATGGTAAGGAGCTCAGTTTGTTGTCCCTTGTGCTGACTGTCTCTCACTGTATCTCTCTTCTGGGCTGTTGGCTGACAGAAGCTCCTTTAGTACTTTAATGCATCAATCAGTAGAATTCAGTTTAAGAACTCCGCTCCTTCTGGTTCATCTACACTGGACTGTTCAGGAGGCCCTGGGTGGCACAAATGGTTAATGTGTTTGGCTGCTAACCAAAAGGTTGGAGGTTTAAGTCCATGCGGAGGCACCTCAGAAGAAAGTCCTGGTGATCTACTTCTGAAAAATCAGCCATTGAAAACCCTATGGAGCACAGTTCTACTCTGACACACATGAGGTCTCCGTGAATTGGAGTTGACTCAGCGACAACTATTTTTTTTTCCTGAACACGATCGGGGTGGCTTTGATCCAAGGTGACGTGACCTGAAGGAGGGCTGGGTTCTCTTACTCCCAGCAAAATCCAATGGACCCCTTACATATAACACTTAAGGTTGCTGTGCCTGTCTGTTTGCTTGATCCATTGTCGTCAAGCAAACTGAGTGTTTGAATTTTGATGACTTTAGCATTTGTGTATTTGAATACAAACTACCAACAAAAAATAAATAAATGAGAGAAAGAGACAGAAAAAAAAGTTGCCGCTATAATTTGAGAGAATATTTGACTTTGAAGTATTTACTGATATGAGTGTATTTAGAGATCAGTTTTCTCATACACCGTAAAACAAAAGCCATGAATTAGTTTTCAGTGAAACTAAAGAGAAGAAAAGGGAAAATACAGTAGTTTTACACAAATAAAGTTGGCATGGCAGTGCTTGTGAAAATGTCTTGAAGGGGGAGGGAGCAGATAGCAAACAAACATAGAAGGCGTGCGTTATTTGTGTAAAAATACAGTCAAAGACAGTTGAGGACCAAAAAAGAAAAGAAAAAACAAAATTACTTACTTTTTATTGAAAGCATACCCCATCTCCTCCATGTCCTACCTATCAATAAGTAAAACCAGAAGAAATTGGAGAAAGAACAAAGGCAGTTCAGCAAGTAATACACGGAAGAGTGTTTTCGTTAGCTGTGATTAACATCCAGACAGCTACCAAGATACACTGAAACTACAGAGCCTTTTTATTATTCATTCCCTTTTCTCCAAGTCTGTCTTTCTCAGGACTATGAAATACTAGTTCAGATATACCACAACATCACACAGTGTTAGAAATATAAAGGCCCCAACACGTTTAGTGAGGATCAGTTTCAAAGGAAGCTCTCCTCCACCAGTGAAGTGTGTTCTTACTCACTTCTACCTTACATTTGGCATTTCCTATCCAGCAGGGCAAAGACATGTAAAGGAAAACACGTCCTACCCTGCCGCCCCTTTTTTCGTACCATTTATCTAGGTAGGTAGCTATCCATATTCAAAACCAGTAACCCCTGCTTCAAATCAAACACCACTGGGTCTATTTTCATCGTTATTCAGTTAAATCTTTTCTCATTTTTCTTACGCATTGCTTAATTTCCAAATTTTCTAGATGTCTCATTGTTATGGTTAGGTAGCACAGTTTGTGAGATTTCAATCTTTGGAATTTATTTAGACTTACTTTATGGTCCAGCCTATGGTCTGTCCTGGTCAGGGTTCCAAGTACTCTGCCGTTGTCTAATTGCCAGTTAGAGGAAAGTGGTTGATACTCTTGATCAGATCTATTATGTCCTTACTATTTTTTGTCTAATTGTTCTATCAATAACTTAGAGTGGGTTGTTAAAATCTTCAACTCTGATTGTGGATTTGTCTGTTTCCCTTTTATTCTGTCAATTTTTGCTTCTTGTATTGTGAAGATCTGTTATTAGGTATGTACACGTTAATGATTGTTATTCCTCTTTATTGAATGACCCATTTTATCATCATGAAATCCCCCTCCTCAATAGTTCTGGTAATATCCCTTGTCTTGTAGTCTGCTTTGTCTAACACTGATACAGTCATTCTAGCATTGTTACAGTTATTCTTTGCATGATACCTTTTTCCTTCTTACTGTCTTACTGGAAACCCTGGTGGCATAGTGGTTAAGAGCTTGGCTGCTAACCAAGAGCTCGGCAGTTCAAATCCCCCAGGTGCTCCTTGGAAACCCTATGGGGCAGTTCTACTCTATCCTATAGGGGCACTATGAGTCAGAATCGACTCGATGGCAATGAGTTTGGTTTATTTCATTTACTGCCTTACTATGTTTGTTTTAAATTTCTCTGTTGGCATTTTGGAGCCCTGGTGGCACAGTGGTTAGGAGCTTGGCTGCTAACCAAGAGCTCGGCAGTTTGAATTCACCAGGCACTCCTTGGAAACCCCATGAGGCAGTTCTACTCTGTCCTATAGGGTCGCTATGAGTCGGAATCAACCTGACGGTAACGGGTTTGGGTTTTTTGGTTTGGGCTGGCATTTTAGCTATACTGCTTTCATTTTTTAGGGACTACTCAAGTATTACTAATTTAACACAGTCTACTTCAAGCAAATATTACACATTTCCATATAAAATGTAAGACTCTTCCACAATTCCGTTTACCCTTCTTGTCCTGAGCTTTGTTCTGTTGTCACATATACAATGTCTACATGGTATATGCATGCATCAATATAGTGTTGCTATCAAATTATTTGTTAATATCAGAATGGACTCGTGGTTTATTTAGTAGGTTATATAATCTTTTACTATCATTTATTTTGATGCTCAAATTGTCCCAGATATGATCAGCGGAAGCACCTTTAAACTGACTTCCCTGGCCCTTTGAAATATCCCATCTTTCTTTCAACATTTCCTTGCTCTCTGATGCAAGATGGTCTAGGCTTGTATTTTTATTGTGTCAGCCTTGAATCAGACATTTCTCTAAGGAACCTTGCTTCTTTTTAGTGTAGGATGATATTTGGAAGCCAACACCTGGTCACTAGCTGTGCTTGGTGCTTGTTGCTCTGAAGGATTATGCTGTTCCAAGGCCCTGTTAGTGAACTGAAGAAGGATATATATATATATATATATATATAGGAGCCCTGGTTGCGCAGTGGTTAAGCTTTTGAACCCACCAAGTGGCACTGCAGGTGAAAGACCTGGCAATTTGCTCCTGTAAAGATTATAGCCTAGGAAACCCAATGGGGCAGTTCTACTCTGTTATATAGGGTCACTGTGAGTCGAAATAGACTTGGCAAAATACAACAACATGTTGTTTGTTGTTAGCTTGTTAGCTGCCATCGAGTTGGCCCCCAGTTCATGGCAACCCCACGTACAGTAAAATGAAAGGCTGCCCAATCTTGAACTATCCCCGTGATTAATTGTGGATTGTACCGATGTGATCCATAGGATTTTCATTGACTGATTTTCAAAAGTAGATCACCAAGCCTTTCTTCCTAGTCTGTCTTAGTTTGGAAGCTCTGCTGAAATCTGTTCAGCGTCATAGCAACACCCAAGCCTCCACTGACAGACAGATGGTGACCGTGCATGAGGCGTATTGTCTGGGAATCAAACCCAGGTCTCCCACATGGAAGTTGAGAATTCTACCATTGAACCACCACTGCCTATGCCAATATGTATACAGATCGCTGGAGGCACAGTGGTCAGGAGCTTGGCCTTTAACCAAACAGTCAGCAGTAGGAATCCACCAGCCACTCCTTGGAAACCCTATGGGGTCACTATGAGTCAGAATCGACTCAACGGCAACAGGTTTGGTTTGGTTGGTAAAGTTCCTGTCCAACATCGGTGTCATCCCAGAGTCAGTTTCTATCGACAGCTTTTTCTCTTGATAAACATTTTTTCTGTTTTCTTTTTGAGTACGTTTAGACTACATGATCGATACATTTCAGAGACTCTGTATTCCGTTGTCTTTCTTTAAAGGTAATTTTAGTTCCAGCAGATGGTTAACTTGGCTGGACTCATATTCCCACCTCTCTCTTTCCTGCTCTGTGCAGCATCTGTACTGTTATTCAGTTATTTAGCCTTCCAGATGTTGTTTTTTACTGGTATATTTGGACTCTCCCACACACATTGTTAGTTTAGGGTTTAGTCAAGGATTTGGTCGGAGTTTTTGCACAGATTTTGAAGCTCTCTCCTGTGTGGCTCCCTCTTATCAGGAATATGTCCTTCACTTCCAGCTCTTCTGATAATCCAGTACTCTGTCTTCTGACCCATATTTGAGTTCTAGCCACCCTGTACTGTAGAGATTGGAAAATGACCTCAGTCGAAAAGCTGTATAAATGCACGTTTCACCCACTACATTTCTGTTTATCAGAGTTTGATTATTTTTTTCAGTTTCTGTGTTTGGTTCCTCTCTATCACCTTCAAATAGTTATTTATTTTGTTCAGAGCTATAACCGTTATCATTGCTGTGCACTGGACTGTTGTTTAGATCCAAGCAGCTCCACCTTTTGCTGTTGTTAGTTGCCCCCAAGTTGATCCTGGCTCCTGGTGATCCCATGTGTACTGAAAGTTTTTATTCCATTTTTGATGTTTCTCCAGCAAATTTACTAACTGATGAACTTTCAGTGATAGCTACACTCATTTGAAAAAACTGATATTTTATACCTGTCATTTTCCTGACTTGCTAGAGTAATTTCCTTAAATCTGTATTTCAGTTAAAAGTTAATTAATTAAGCAAACATGTGAACCTACTATGTGTCAGGCACTGTGGTGGGTGTTGGTGTTAGAGTTATAAGCAAAAGCAGAAATGTTTCCCTCTTCTTGGAGTTTATAATTTGGTAAAAGAGAAAGTAATGAAATGATCATAAAAATAGATATATCTTTTGGGGGAAAATTGTTTGAAGGGAAAAGAAATACAGCAGTATTGGGACAGATGGATAGATGGGTCCTAACAGTAGGACTTGATCCTGTCTGCGGAGTTCAGGAAAAAAAGACAGCACTGAGAAAGGGACGTATAAACCGAGATCTGAAGGACTGAATGGGCACTAACTAGGGGGTCAAAGAGAAGGGTCAGCATCTCCAAAGGTTTGTAACAAAATAGAGCATGGATTTTTGAGGAACCAAAAATATGCCAGTATTGCTGGAAAACAGAGGGTAAGTAGAGTATGGTACCAGCTGTGGCCAGAAAGGTAAGCAGCTTTGTATCCTATAGGCCACGTTAAGGGTTTTTGTTTTTTCTGAATCCTAAGAACAAGGAAAAATGTAGCATTATTTTAGAAAGGAGTGATGGATTTATATTTGCATTTTGAAAGGAAAAATTTAGTTACAATGTAGAAAATAGATTGAAAGGGGATCAAGAAGGTCTCAGGGAAGAACTTTGGGTGGGTATAACAGCAATCCAGGTGAGAGATGATGATAGCTTGAACCAGGGTTATGGCAGAAGAGATAAAGCGAAGTGAGCAATTTTGATATATAATAAGGAGATAGTATCAAAAGGTCTTGGTGATGTATTGTTTCTGAGGTATAACAGAGAGGGAAAAGTGAAAAATGACTCCTTGGTTACTTGCTTGCCAAATTAGATGGATGGTGTGTTTCCTTTGTTGAAATATGGAATACTGAAGGAGAACTACACTTGAGAATGAAGAATATGAGTACAGTTTTGAACATGTTGAGTTTGACATATGATTGATAAAGCCAAATAGATATGGAGTAGGACGTTGGCTATATGGAGCTGAAGTTCAAAGAAGCATACAGTGTTGAAATCACCCATCTGGCAACTGGAGTAATAAGCATAGAATTGCATTGCTCATAATTTGGCCAACAGGAGTAGCATTGATATATACTTTGGACATTGCTTTTGATGATACATACATATTCTACATATTTCTGCAATCAGAGTCCAGTGATTTAGACATCCTAACCCCTCATATGCATGTGAAAGCTGGGCAGTGAAAGAGGAGGACCGAAGAATTGACACATTTGAATTGTGGAGTTGGTGAAGAATATTGAGTATACCACGGATTGCCAGAACAAACTAATCTGTGGTGAAGGTTAAGGTTGTGTTTCGGCTTGGCTAGGCCATCATTCTCTGTGGTTTGGTAGTTATGTAATGAGGTAGTCTGGCAGTTATGTATTGATGTAGTCATCCTACATGATGTTATTTGATGTAATCAACCGATCAGTTGTAAGGGGAATTTCCTTGGGGGTGTGGCCTGCATCCAATATAGACGTTCTGGCAAAGCTGTTTGCTTTCTCTGGATCCTGCATCCAGCTCGTCATCATCTGACCTCCGGCTCTTGAACCTTGAGCCAGCGGCCTCCCGTTGTATCTGCTGATCTTGGATCTGTCAGCCTCCGCACCCTGTGAGCCTGTGGCCTGCCATCTGATCTGCTGATCTTGGGTTCGTCAGCCCTGCAGCTATGTGAGTCAGGAGAAGCCTCTAGCCTGATGCCTAATCCACGGATTTGGTACTTGCCAGCCTCTACAACCAAATGAGCCATTTCGTTGAGATAAATCTCTCTCTCTCTCTATCTCTTTATATATATATATATATATATATGGAGCTCTGGTTGCACAGTGGTTAAGAGTTTGGCTGCTAACCAAAGGGTCAGCTGTTCAAGTCCATGAGCTGTTCCTTGGAAACCCTATGGGGCAGTACTACTCTGTCCTATAGGATCACTATGAATTGGAATCGACTCAACGGCAGTGGGCTGGGCTGTATATATACGTATATATCCTTCACTGGTTTCACTTCTCTAGAGAACCCAGGCTAAGACATCTATCTTGTAAGATGTGCAGCCAGAGTGCTTCTTAGAAGTGAGGATGGTGAGACTTTGACTCACTTACTTTGGACGTGCCATCAGAAGGGACAAATCCCTGGAGAAGGACATCATTACATTTAAAGTAGAGAGTCAGTGAAAAGAGTCGGACCCTCAGCAAGGTAGATGGACACAGTGGCTTCAACAATGGGCTCAAACATATCTACTTTTGTGAGGATGGTGCAGGACCAAGCACCGTCTAGTTCTGTTTTACATAGGGTTGCTATGAGTGGGCACCCATTCACTGGCACCTAACAAAACCCCCACCTGTTGCCATCAAGTCGATTCTGACTCATGGCAACCCTATAGGACAGGGTAGAACTGCCCCACAGGGTTTCCAAGGCTGTAATCTTTACAGAAGCCAACTGCCACAGCTTTCTGGAGTGGTTGGTGAGTTCGAACTGCTGACCTTCTGGTTAGCAGCCAACTCTTAACCACTGCTCCACCAGGGCTCCTTAACAAAACCACTAAACCAAAAAAGCCAAACTCAATGCTGTCAAGTTGATTCCGACTCATAGTGACCCTGAAGGACAGAGTAGAACTGCCCCACGGGGTTTCCAAGGAGTGGCTGGTGGATTTGAACGGGCAAGCTCTTAACAACTGCACCACCAGGGCTCCAAACACTACTGTATGTAACAGGCTGGGCTATGCGGTCGGGCTGACTTGGGTTTTAACTCTCACCGTATCAATTACTTCTCCCTCCCAGTATTTCATTCCTCCTTACAAAGGTGAAGAAAAAAAATCCTTTCTTAAAAAATTTAATATTTATATTGTATTTGTAAAATTTTGTCTTCAGAAATGAAAATCTACAGCTTAAGTAAAGGAAAACTTCCAAGTAAAATTCACTCATTTAAAAGGTTCGTTGTTTTAGATTTGGGTTGCTGTTCGTGGTGCAGTGGTCAAGCACTTGGCTGCTAATTAAAAGGTCAGTGGTTGTAACCCACCAGCAGTCCTGCAGGAGAAAGATGTGGCAATCTGCTTCTGTGACGATGACAGCATCCAAAACCCTATAGGGCAGTTCTACTTCATCTTATAGGGTCGCTATGAGTCGGAATCTACTTGGTGGCAATGAGTTATTTTTGCTTTTGCATTTTCTGTGAAAGAGAAGGCTTACAAAACAAATGAAAAACATGATATCAAACAAAATATTTACCTAGGTAGGAGATTAGACCTGTCAAGCACTTAGAAGTCTTTGTTTATATACAAATAAAGCAATAATGTAAGCAGACTCCAGAACTCCTGACTGATGCTTTGATATAGTATTTACAAATCACTCTAATCTGCTCCTTAAACAGACCTCATTCAGGGAGTGCCTGTTTACCTAAGTTCCCAGAAGTCTAAGTGTAGGGGATTCTCTGTCACAGGACATCCGTATTCTCAATTCTTACTCTTTCTGCAAATCTAGCATACAGTAGCAATTGATTCTCATTGTGAGGAATTTTAAGCGTTTGAATTGCCTTTTCAAAAAATGAAAGATTACTTGATGTTCAGAATAAGGACGAAAGTTAAGAGAACATTTATTGGACACCTGCGTTGTTCTGGGTTCTTTGCCATCTGTCATGAATACGTTGTTAAAATAATCCTCACAGCAGTTACCTGCGTTTGCAGAGGACACTGAAGCCTGGAGATCCTTGGAAAATTTACCTAAGCCACCCAGCTAGTAAATGGCGGTGCTGAGACCTGAACCTGCATTTGAGGGATTAAAAATCCTCTTGTGTTCTATTAATCCACTCTTTTATGGCTTTAGTGCAAATATTCAGATTTTATCATTTTTTGAAAAATGAATAGTCCAGATATGGTTTATATTTAACTCTCTGTCAAGGAAAATAATTTATCTTAACCAAGTTTCTCAATTACCAACTTTATTTTACTAGAAAATATTTTAAAATTTGATTTCTTTAAAAATTACAATAAAGACTTTTCATTCATTCTTATAGGCCTTTCCCATAATTACTGTGGGCAAAAAAGAAAATCTTCCATGCACATTTAAATTAATTACTGATAAGGAAAGATCTGCTTCTGCCATTTAGCTATTGTGTTCTGTATGTCTTATATGATTTTCCCCCCTCATTTCCTCCTTTACTGCTATTTAAAATTATTATTATTTAGCTGAATTTTTAGAGTGTACACTTTTGATTTTCTTCTTTCCTTTTCTGTATTTTTTTTAGTTATTTTTTTAGCGATCACTTTGGGGGTTACAGTTATCGTAAACATTTAACAGTTTAGTTGTAATAATACCAGTTTAGTTTCGATAGCAAACACTGCTCCTATACACCGCCATCCCTCCCCCTTTATACTGTTATCATCACAGATTACCTCTTCATACATAGATTTATTATTATTGTTTAGGCATTTGCCTTTTAAATCATAGAAAAAAAGAGGAGTTACAAACCAAAAATACGGTAATACCACAGAGAGAGAGAGACGGAGAATGAGAACCAGCGATTCTGAGTACTGTAATGTACTGAATAATAGTCTCGTGCTCCCACTCCTCAGATATTGCTGATTTTTGCTTGTTAAGGTCTGGAGCCATCAGGTTGTGACTTTTCCAAACTATTTTTGCAAGGTGTGTATTCCTTGTTACATTTATTCACTGAAGTTTCTGTTCAAAAAGACAGTCTTTTTTTGACCATGCCATTAAGACAGTCTTCATATATTGCTTTCTGCTGTTTCTTTCTTCTTTAATTGTACTTTACATGAAAGTTTACAGCTCAACTTAATCTCTCATACAAAATTTTATACACATATTGTCATGTGACACTAGTTGCAAGCCCTGCAATCTGACAGCACACTCTACCTTTCTACCGCGGGTTTCCTGTGTCGATCCAACCAGCTCCTGACCCCCTCTGCCTTCTCATCCTGCCTCCAGGCAGGAGCTGCCCTATTGTCTCATGTGTCTGCTTGAACTAGGAAGTATACTCTTCACAAGTATTATTTTGTGTATTATAGTCCAGTTTAATGTTTGTCTGATGGGTGGTCTTCAGGAATGGTTTTAGTTCTGGGTTAACATAGCGTCCGGGGGCCATGGCCTCAGGGGTTCTTCCAGTCTCAGTCAGACCATTAAGTCTGGTCTTTTTACTAGAATTTGAGTTCTGCATCCCATTTTTCTTCTGCTCCATCAAGGACTTTCTGTTGTGTTCCCTGTCAGGGTGATCATTGGTGGTAGCCGGGCACCGTCTAGTTCTTCTGGTCTCAGGCTGATGAAGCCTCTGGTTTATGTGGCCCTTTTGTCTCTTGGGCTAATACTTCCCTTGTGTCTTTGGTGTTCTTCATTCTCCTTTACTCCAGGTGGTTGGGGCCAATTGATGCATCTTAGATGGTGGCTCAGAAGCTTTTAAGACCCCAGATGCCACTCACCAGAGTGGGATCTTCCTGCTATTTCTTATTGTGTGAAATGCGCAGCCCTCTAGACACACATCATCGTCCAGTCATGCAGAATATGTTGCTAATCTCTCCATAATGTTGTTTTACAGAAGGAGAACTTGAAGCAGAATGGTTGCAAGATGTGGGTTTATCAACTCTGATCTCAGGTGATGAGGAGGAGGATGGGAAGGCCTTGCTGTCTACATTAACTCGAACCCAAGCAGCTGCAGTAAAGAAGAGATACAACACCTACACTCAGACCATGAGAAAAAAGAACAAGCAGTCTGTCAGGGATGTCAGGGACATCTTTGGAGTTAGTGAATCCCCTGTAAGTAATGAACATACTATAAGAAATGTTTCGGTTTGTTTTTTTTTTTTTTGACGGGGGTGGGGAGGGGTGGCAAAATGTCAGAAAAAGCCGGTCACATTCTAGCTTTCAGAGAAAACTAAGGCAGACAGCACAGTACAGAATTTTACTAATTAAATGATCATTCCTTATCTCCCATACTGCAATCTTCCATCAACATTACGTTTCTTCCATTCTTTGTTGAAGTTGGAGAGTAATTTCTTTAGCAATGGGACAAGTTTTCACGGATGGCGTACACAGAGCTTTTACTTAAATCTCAACTCTGTGAGGGAGAGTCTGGGGTAGGGCAAATGAGTCCCGGGACGTGGGCCTGTGGATTATAAACAAGCCCAGGTGGTTTTAAATGGTTGGTGTGGTAGAGTGGGTATGGAAGCCTTTATGTTTCGATACCTTGAAATGGTAAAAATGAGAGATGTCAGCATTCATTAAGCAGGCAAGAGAATAATTAAGGGAATCATCCAATGTTTTATGAGGAATGATTGAAATTCCACCCTTCCCTCAGCACTTCCATGGCCCCAGTTTTACATCTGAGGCTGTTAGTCCTGTTCTCCTGTTTCTACCTGTGTTTTACTCCTAACCAGTTGCAGTCTAGTCAGCTCTGACTCACGACAACCCCCTATGTGTCGGAGTAGAACTGTGCTCCATAGGGTTTTCAGTGGTTGATTTTTTGGAAGTAGATCTCCAGGCCTTTCTTCTGAGGTGCCTCTGGGTGCTCAAACTCTCACCTTTTGGTTAGCTGTAAAGCAGTTTAACCGTTTGCACCACCTGTTTTACTGCTCGCCCCTCCTTACAGCCTGCTGATCCATTCATTCACTGATACAACAAATACTGAATACATTCTCTATGCAGAGTACTAACTACATCAGGTTCTATGCAGGTAGGATTCTTGGAACTTCGAGGGTAATGAGTATACAGAGAAAAGAAAACTTGATATTCTGCTGCAGTTCCAGATACAGAGGTGGCCTGAGGCAGGTTAGTTAATCATTCTGATTTAGGTTTCTTATCTATTTAATTATAATATCAATGTGACATAAATTAAAATTTTAAGGATGTTGAATAGAAAGCATGATTGAAGGCACTCTTCAGTTCCAGTTATTTTAGCTTGTAACTTACGTCTTCCTTAGATATATTAATTACATTGGGTAGTTGCCAGGGCAGCTCACATATGCCCACTTAACCAGTGATGCATCTATGCCAATAGTATTGTAGAATAGCACTGTTCTTTAGAACTTCCTACAATGACGGATATATTTTATTTCTGTGCTGTTCAATATGGTAGCCACATGTGGCTTAAATGTGGCTTGAAATGTGGCTAGCGTGACTAAGGAAGTGAATTTTTATTGTATTTAATTTTAATTGATTTAAATTTAAATAGCCACATGTGGTTTATAGCTAATGTGCTGAACACTGTAGTTCTAGAATCTTCTGTGCTATATAACAACATGCATTGAGGTAAGCAAATTTTGAATTCCGTGCTGTTTGAACTTTCAGCCTGATTGAAACCTGTGTCTTTCTGGGTGGTGCAATTTTCTCCAGCTGTAAAGCTGACTCCCACAACTTGAGGCAAGGGCCCCAGTTATAGGCATCCTGGCCAAGATGACTAACAAAGAACAGATTTGCGCTGCTGGTTTGAATTCCCTTAGTCAGTGTTGACTTATCTCCGAGATGATCTTCAGACTCTAAGAATTTGTCCTACATGCTTCCTTCTCCACCCCCATTTTCAAGGTTTTTGCCATTCCCTAACAAACTGCAGAATACGAAAGGGTCTGTAGGCCTCTCCTTAATCCTCCAGTTACTCAAGAAAGTGCAGACGTTACCTCTTTGGGGCTCGCTGTAACTTTCTGTCACTGTCTTAGTCATCTAGTGCTGCTTCACAAGTGGATGGCTTTAACAAAGCCTTATTCTCTCACAGGCCAGTAGGCTGCAAGTCCAAATTCAGGGCATCAGCTCCAGGAGAAGGCCCTCTCTTTTGGCTCTGGAGGAAGGTCCTTGTGATGCATCAGTCTTCCCTTGGTGTGGGAGCATCTCAGTGCGGGAACCTCAGGTCCAAAGGCTGAGCTCTGCTCCCAGTACTGCTTTCTTGGTGGTATGAGGTTCCCATGTGTCTCTGCTCGCTTCTCTCTTTTATATCTCGAAAGAGATTGGCTTAAGACACTATCCAATCTTGTATACCTCATCAGTATAATTGCCACTAATCCATCTTATTAGATCATAGTGATTAAATTTACAACACATAAGGAAATCACATCAGATTACAAAATGGTACACAATCATGCAATACTGGGAATCATGACCCAGCCAAGTTGACAGATATTCTTGGAGGACAGAATTCAATCCATGACAATCGGCAAGGCCGTATTTTCCAACTATCAATCCTTTATTTCCAAATTGCATATTCCAATTGCATTCCAATCACATTCGAATCAATGCATCTTGATTGTATGTTTGATCAATTTCAGACTGCAGAAGTTGATACAAGTCTTCAGTTTCTTCATCTTTGGCCTTACTGGTTAGTGTGTAAATGTGAATAATTGTCATATTGAGTGGTCTTCCTTGTGGACATATGGATATTATCCTATCACTGACAGCGTGTACTTCAGGATAGATCTTGAAATGTTCTTTTTCACCATGAACGCAACACCATTCCTCTTCAATTTGTCATTCCCGGCACAGTAGACCATGATTGTCTGATTCATAATGGCCAATACCAGTCCGTTTCTAGGCTCACTAATGCCTAGGATATGGATATTTATGCATTCCATTTCATTTTTGACAGCTACCAGTTTTTCTCCCCCACGTGTCTGTCAGTTTGTCGTACTGTGGCGGCTTGCGTGTTGCCGTGATGCTGGAAGCTGTGCCACTGGTATTCAAATATTAGCAGGGTCACCCATGGTGGACAGGTTTTAGCTGAGCTTCCAGACTAAGATAGACTAGGAAGAAGGACCCAGCGGTCTACTTCTGAACAGAATTAGCCAGTGAAAACCTTAT
Organism: Dugong dugon; assembly: GCA_030035585.1. NCBI lineage: Eukaryota > Metazoa > Chordata > Mammalia > Sirenia > Dugongidae > Dugong > Dugong dugon. Next base: position 46,219,682 of record CM057466.1, on the reverse strand, counting down.
GAATAGCAGTGGAACATTGTCTGATATAGTGCCAGGAGATGATCCCCTAAGGTTGGAAGACAATCGAAATACAACTGAGGAAGAGCTGCCTCCTCAAAGTAGAGCCGACCTTAATGATGTCGATGGAGTGAAGCTTTCAAGACCTTCATTTGCTGATGCGGCACGACTCAAAATGAGAAGAAACAGCTGCAAACATCCATTAATAACTGGAACATGGAATGTAAGAAGTATGAATCTAGGAGAATTGGAAATCGTCAAAAATGAAATGGAACACATGAAGATAGATGTCCCAGGCATTAGTGGGCTAAAATGGACTGGTATTGGCCATTTTGAATCAGACAATCATATGGTCTACTAAGCCAGGAATGACAGCTTGAAGAGGAATGACATTGCATTCATCATCAAAAAGAACATTTCAGGATCTATCCTGGAGTACAATGCTATCAGTGACAGGATGATTTCCATACACCTACAAGGAAGACCAGTTAATATGACTATTACTCAAATTTACACACTAACCACTAAGGCCAAAGATGAAGAAATTGAAGATTTTTACCAACTTCTGCAGTCTGAAATTGATCAAACATGCAATCAAGATGCATTTATAATTACTGGTGATTGGAATGTGAAAGTTGGAAACAAAAAAAAAAAAGGATCGATAGTTGGAAAATATGGCCTTGGTGATAGAAACGATGCCAGATATCGGCATGATAGAATGTTGCAAGACCAATGACTTCCTCATTGCAAATACCTTTTTTTCAACAACATAAAAGGCAACTGTAAACGTGGACCTTGCCAGAGAGAATACACAGGAATCAAATCTACTACATCTGTGGAAAGAGATGATGTAAAAGCTCAGTATCATCTTTCAGAACAAGGCCAGGACCCAGTGTGGAACAGACCATCAATTGCTCATATGCAAGTTCAAGTTGAAACTGAAGAAAATTAGAATAAATCCGCGAGAGCCAAAGTGCGACCTTGAGTATATCCCACCTGAATTGAGAGACCGTCTCAAGAATAGATTTGACACATTGAACACTAATGACCAGAGACCAGGTGAGTTGTGCAAGGACATCATCCATGAAGTAAGCAAGAAGTCATTAAAAAGACAGGAAAAAGAAAAGACCAAAAATGGATGTCAGAAGAAACTTTGAAATTTGCTCTTGAAAACCGAGTAGCTAAAGCAAAAGGAAGAAATGAAGTAAAAGAGCTGAAGACAAGATTTTAAAGGGTGGTTAGAGAAGATAAAGTAAAGTATTATAATGACATATGCAAAGACCTGGAGATAGAAAACCAAAAGGGAAGAACATGCTCAGCATTTCTCAAGCTGAAAGAACTGACGAAAAAATTCAGGCCTCGAGTTGCAATATGGAAGGAGTCTACGGGGAAAATATTCAACGATGCAGGAAGCATCAAAAGAAGATGGAAGGAATACACAGAGTTACTATATGAAAAAGAATTGGTCAATGTCAACTGTTTCAGGAGGTAGCATATGATCAGGAACCAATGGTACTCAAGGAAGAAGTCCAAACTGCACTGAAGTCATCGGCAAAAAAACAAGTATCCAGAAATTGACAGAATACCCATTGAGATGTTTCAACAAATGGATGCAGCGCTGGAAGTGCTCACTCGTTTATGCCGAGAAATTGGAAAGACAACTACCTGGCCAACTGATTGGAAGAGATCCATATTTATGCCTATTCCCAAGGAAGGTGATCCAACCAAATATCACATGCAAGTAACATTTTGCTGAAGATCATTCAGAAGCGGTTGCAGCAATGTGTCAACAGGGAACTGCCAGAAATTCAAGGCAGATTCAGAAGAGGACATGGAACCAGGGATTTTATTGCTGATGTCAGATGGATCCTGGTCGAAAGCAGAGAATACCAGAAAGATGTTTAGCTGTGTTTTATTGACTATGCAAAGACATTCAATTGTGTGGATCATAACAAATTATGGATAATATTGCAAAGAATGGGAATTCCAGAACACTTAATTGTGCTCCTGAGGAGCCTGTACATAGATCAAGAGGCAGTTGTCCAAATAGAACAAAGGGATACTGCATGATTTAACGTCAGGAAGGGTGTACATCGGGGTTGTATCCTTTCACCATACTTATTCAATCTGTATGCTGAGCAAATAATCTGAGAAGCTGGACTATATGAAGAAGAATGGGGCATCAGGATTGGAGGAAGACTCATTAACAACCTGTGATATGCAGATGACACAACCTTGCTTGTTGAAAGTGAAGAAGATTGAAACATTTACTGATGACCATCAAAGACCACAGCCTTCAGTATGGATTACACCTCAACATACAGAAAACAGAAATCCTCACAACTGGACCAGTAAGCAACATTGTGATAAATGGAGAAAAGATTCATGTTGTGAAGGATTTCATTTTGCTTGGATCCACAATCAAAGCCCGTGCAAGTAGCGGGTGAGAAATCAGACAATGCATTGCATTGGACAAATCTGCTGCAAGAGATCTCTTTAAAGTGTTTAAAAGCAAAGATGTCACTTTAAGGACTGAGGTGCACCTAAGCCAAGCCATGGTGTTTTCAATTGCCTCACATGCATGTGAAAGCTGGACAATGAATAAGGAAGACTGAAGAGGGATTGATGCCTTTGAATTATGGTGTTGGTGAAGAATATTGAATATACCATGGACTGCCAGAAGAAGGAACATATGTATCTTGGAAGAACTACAGCCAGAATGCTCCTTAGAAGCAAGGATGGCAAAACTTAGTCTCACATATTTTGGACATGTTATTAGGAGAGACCCGTCCCCAGAGAAGGACATCATGCTGGGTAAAGTAGAGGGTCAGCAAAAAAGAGGAAGACCCTCAGCAAGATGGATTGACACAGTGTCTGTAACAGTGGGCTCAAACACAGCAATGATAGTGAGGATGGTACAGGACCAGGCAGTGTTTTGTGCTGTTGTACACGGGGTCCCTGTGAACCGGAATCAAGTGGATGACATCTGAACAACAACAACAATAACTTTAGACTTCTGGTGACATAGAAACAGTGAGATAGAGTCCTGTTTGTGCTGTTTTCTTTCATTTAGACTGTGAAGGGAAGGGTAAAGAGGACACTCATTCATTGGGTTTTTAAGTGTGGAAAGTGTGGAGTGTTTTTCTTTTCTAACAGACACAGACTCAATAAACTGTTCGGGGTTTAATTCCAGGAAAGGCAGAGAAGGCCTTTAGTGGAAGAGGTGAATGGCCTATGGGCTCCTCTTCTCTTAGCCTTCCTCAAACTTCTTATGGTCTTGCTGTTCAAGACCCAGTTCTAGAGGGAACTGAGCATGAGAAATAAGACTGGGCAAGTGTCCCGGGGAGTAAAGAGGTCTTCTGCTCTCGTGGTAAATGGGCATCTGAAAGTCTGCAAAGGCCCAGAATCGGACACCCTGCTTAAAAATGTAGATAGTTCTTTGTAAAAAATGTAAAGCATCATAGAAAGGTAGTCTTTTAAAAAAGTTTTACATTTATAATATATAAGGCCTAGTAAACATCTCTGCTTTTTTTCCTAAAAGCTTCAGTGTCTACTTCTGCAAAGTAAAGAAACATGGCCTTTTCTAGGGAAGGTTCCTGAATATTTTCAATTTTCTATTTTAATTTGGCGGAATAGACAATGGTTCCTTCCTCCCTCTGTCTGTCGTGGTCTGTCCTCTGTGTGTTTTCTCTCATCTCTCTCCCTGACTGTCCCTGTCTCCCTCCTTTATCCCCCATCCCTGCCTTTCTTTCTTTCTTTGGCATTATTTACCTAAATCAATAGAATAATTACCTAAAATTTTTCTATTTCACTTTCTTAGAGAAAACTTAGCACCTAAGTTTTATGAGGAGATTTTGCACTAACTTTGGAGGTATGAATTTGACCCACTATACTTATTTAGTGAGGATATAAATTCAATAATTCAAAAAATAGATATGTAGATTCTGTTAGTTCTGGTCTTAGTTTTTTTGCACAATGCAGGAATACCTTTTTACTGTTAAAAAAAAATGTAAAACCATGGAAATATATGATACAGAAAAATGTCTTTTTACTGGCACTCCTGGTGACCCCTACCCCACTCTCCAGAGAAAAGCATGGTTATTGGTTTGGTGTGTCTCCTTACGGAGACTTTCTATTCCTTTTCACCCTATGGACCTATACAAATACATTGCTTTGTGACTAAGTGGGATAGTAGCTATATTATTATGTATCTTATATATATATTATTCATGTTACAACCTGGCAATGTTTCCTTTTATTAAATGTAAGCCATACTTTTTAACTGCTTTTTTCATATTCCAAAGTAATTCCAGATTTTCGATGTTATATAATTTATGTAGTAATTTTTCTATTGTAATATATTTAGCTTGTTTCCAACTTCGTGCTATGATAATGCGCTAATGAGCATTCAAATACATGCTTTTTTAGAATATGTAAATGTGTCTTGCTAAGACAGATACCTGGGGCCCTGGTGGCGCAGTGGTTAAGAACTTGGCTGCTAACCAAAAGGTCAGCAGTTTGAATCTGCGAGCTGCTCCTTGGAAGCCCTATGGGGCAGTTCTACTCTGTCCTATAGGGTCACTCTGAGTTGGAATCGACTCAGCGGCAATGGGCTTTTTAAGACAGATACCTAGAAGTAGAATTATTAAGATGAAGAGTAAGGACATTTTGAATTCTAATAGATAATGCCAAAATGTTCCAAAAAGTCTGGACCACAAATTACACTGTCACAAAAAGTGTGTGAGGTGGTGTTCTTTCCACTAACTCCTTAACTAACATTGGATATTACCAGTCTTCAATGCCTGCCACTTAAGTGAATGAAAAATAATTTGTTGCTGTTTACATTTTATTTGTATTTCCCTTATTATTCGTGAGATTGAGCATCTTTTCACAGGTTGCTTGAAGTTGGCCATTTCTTCTTTTGTTACTTGCCTTTTCATGCCCTTGGCCCTTTTTTTTTTTTTTTTTTAATTTTTTTTAAATTGTACTTCAGGTGAAGGTTTACAGAACAAGTATTTCCTCATTAAACAGTACACATATTGTTTTATGACATTGGTTAACAACCCCATGACGTGTCAACATGCTCTCTTCTCACCCTTGGCCCATTTTTTTCAGTTAGTTTGAACATATGTTTCAAGTATTTTTTTATACTTATCTTTAAATTTTGTTTATTATATTGTTTTAAAAAATACTTTGAAAATGTTTAGTCAAATCTGTCTTTTTATTTATGGTTTTATGAAATTCTTTTGACTCATAAAGCTTGTATCTACTCTAAGGTTAAAAACAAATTTTTCTATATTTCCTAATACATTTATATCTTATTTTACTATTTAGCTGGAATTTGTTTTTTGTGAATGGTGTAAAGTAGGACCTAACTTTAATTTTTTATGGATGAATTGCTCAAAACCAGTTTTTTTATTGCTTATTTTTCCACATTGATTGAAATGCCCCCTTTAGGATGGACTGAATCCCTATGTTTAAATGAACATAGTTAATTCCTGTGGTCCTGTGGTATCTTTGGGAAATCTGTCGGAATAAGCGCCCCCATTGTTCTTTTTCAAAACTTTCTTTGCTATTTTCTGAAATTTTTCTCTTCTACATGGATTTTAATATCAGTCTATAGGAGCTCATGAGATATTATTGGGACTTTATTTAGAATTTTATTGAATTTTCAGAAAAATTTGAGGGGAATTTGCACTTTTCCCAACTGTAAACAGTGATTTTGTCTTTTCATTATTTGTGCTTTCTTTTCACACTTATCTGTAAAGTGTTATGTGTTTCTACTCAGTTCATTGCTAACGCGTTAGTAAATGTGCTCAGGTTCTCCAGAGAAACAGAATCAATGAGATAATCTATTGATTCGACTGATCCAGCAATCAAGTGATCAATAGATAAATACATAGATTTATTTTAAGAAACTGGCTCACATGATTGTGGGGGCTGGCAAGTCCGAAATCAGGCTGAAAACTCAGCAGTCTTGGGTATGTGACAGCCTTGAGGCAGAATCTTTGTCCCTCAGGAAACCTCAGTTTTGCTCTGAGGGTCTTCATCTGATTGGATGAGGCCCACCCACATGGTGAAGGAAAAGCGGCTTTACTTAAACTCAGCTGATTTAAATGTTAATCACTTGTAAAGGCCTTCATAGCAGGCCACACCCCCGAGGAACGCCCCTTCCAACTGACTGACTGTTTCACATCAGATCACAAAATGGAGGATGATTACAGGGTATGTGTCAAACCACTAAGAATCATGGCTTAGTCAAGTTGACACACAGCATTAACCCTCACAGTTTCTTTGCAGTTTTAGCTTGCTAGTGGTTTTATCAAGAATGAAAACCAAACCTTTTGCCTTCAGGGTGATTCCGACCCATAGCAACCCAATAGACAGAGTAGAACTGCCCCATAGAGTTTACAAGGAGCAGCTGGTAGATTCAACCTGCTGACCTCTTCATTAGCAGCTGTAGCTCTTAACTATTACGCCACCAGGGCTCCTTATCAAGAATAGACACTAAATATTATGAAATCACTTTTTAGAATCTGTCTAAATAAATATATTGTTTTTTATCTTTTATTTGATAGGAAATTACAGTGATGGATTTTCTACTATTGTAACATTCTTTATTTGCTGAGATAAACTGTATTTAGCTGGATTGTATTTTAAAAATTATTTGGTTAATTAATAAATTATTTTTGATTTTACGTTTGTATTAGTAAATGAGACTTCCCTAAATTAATCTTTTTGTTTTGAACCGGGATTGTGCTAGTCTCAGAATGAATTTGCTGCATATTTTCCAATATTACGGAGTAGGTTATTTAAAAAATAGAGATCATATATTCTCTGAGTATATGGAAGAATGATTGATAAAATTTCCGGATGTTGAGCTTTCTATAGGCATAAATATTTGAATATCTCTACAGTTGCTAGAGTTCACTGGCTTATTGTTTTTTATACTCTAGTTTATTGAAAGATGGTGGTTTGGATTTTTTTAAAAATATTGTCAATTTTATTTAGATTTTTAAGATATAGCAATATAAAGTTGAACATGTGTGTGTATTATAGTTTTTAAATTGTATTTGTAATCATTTCTTTTGTTTATTTGTATTGTTTGTGTATTTAGTCTGGCAGTTATGAATGGTTTGTTATTTCAGCAAAGATATTTGAAGAACTAAGTTTTGGTTTTATTTATTAGATTTGTTTTTCATTGCATTACTTTATTGCAGTTTTATCAACTCCTGTCTGTTTCTTGGATTTATTTTTCTGAATGAATAAAAATTTATTCATTTTATAATTTTATTTGCATTTAAGACTCTGAAATTTCCTCTAGTTATCTATTTGACCACTCCTGAGGCTTTTTCATATGCAATACTTTTATTGTCTTTTATTTTTGTTGTCTAATTTTAATTTTCAACTCTTCTGTAACCCAAGAAATGGTCAGAAGGATGTTTTAAAATTCTGTTTTGTTGTTTTTGTTCTTGTTATCCGTTTGTAGTTTATTTATAATTTTCTGCCTTATGTTCAGTGAATGTGCTTGTTGAATTTCTGCTTTTGCAAATTTGTGACTTAAAAATGGCCAGCTTTTGTGAATGTTTCTCAATTCTTTAAAACCAGTGTGTATTTTCTTTACATTGCTTACATTTAAGTATAATGGGTTACAATGATACAGTAGACCAAATACATTTTTTTGTGTATATGTATGTATATATATGGATATTAATATACTATTTGCACATATATAAAATCAGGTCTGCCAGTTATCAGAATTCAGTTTGCTGATTATGTTATTCATATGTTCTGTATTCCTTTTTAGTTGTTGTTTTTTTTTGTCTGCTTGAATTGTCCATCTCTGGCAGAACTGTGTTAAAATATCCCACAGTGTCTGTTGGCCAATGTCCTTTGTGTTTCTAACAGCCTTCCTACTATATACATAGTCAGACTATTTTGTTTGCATAGCAGTTCCATCTTATAGCAGATTGTACATTTTATCTTTTGCTTTAGGACTTCCTTGAATACTTCTGGCTCTGGATGATAAATTTTTTCATGTCCAAAAAATACACGTTTTTCCTTTTCACTCAGTCTTAAATTTGTTGAATATAAAATTCTGTGCTCAAAATCACGTTCCAAAAAAAAACCTCACGTTCCTTCAGAATTTTGAAGTTATCTGCCCTTATCTTCTACCATGGGCCACTGCCATGGAGGAGTACAGTGCTCACATTACTCTTGTCCTCTACATGACAGCTGCGTAAGCTTTTCGGTTTTTTTTTTTTTTTTAATTGTGCTTTAAGTGAAAGTTTACAATTCAGGTTAGTCTCTCAGACAAAAATTTATGCACACATTGTTATGTGACCCCTAGTTGCTCTCCCTGTACTGTGACAGCACACTCCTCCTTTCCACCCCGGAATTCCCGTGTCCATTCAACCAGCTCTTGACCCTCTCTGCCTTCTCATCTCACCTCCAGATGGGAGCTGCCCATTTGGTCTCATGTATCTACTTGAGCTAAGAAGCACACTCTTCATGAATATCATTTTATGTCTTATAGTCCAGTCTAATCTTTGTCTGAAGAGTTTGCCTCTGGAATGGTTTTAGTTTTGGGCTAACAGAGAGTCCGGGGCCATGTCTTCCAGGGTCTGTCCAGTCTCAGTCAAACCATTAAGTCTGGTCTTTTTACTAGAATTTGAGCTCCACACTCTGCTTTTCTTGTGCTCCGTCGGGGACTGTCTGTTGTGTTCTCTGTCAGGGTGGTCATTGGTGGTAGTCGGGCACCATCTAGTTCTTCTGGTCTCAGGCTGATGGAGTCTCTGGTTTATGTGGCCCTTTCTGTCTCTTGGGCTAATATTTTCCTTGTGTCTTTGGTGTTCTTCATACCCGTGGAAGCTTTTTGAAGTTTGTTTTGTTGTTGGAGCCTTGAAGTGTCACTGGTGTTGCCTTATTAAAAAATTTCTCTGGTCAGTAGTAACAAGCCTTTTTAATCTGTGAGCTAGTTCATTCTTCAGGCTCTGGATGTTTTCTTCTGACATTTTAAAAGGTATTTATTCTCTTCATTTTCTTAGTTATCTCCTTCTGGAAATCTTGCTAGATGATTTTTGCATTGTTTGGATTGAACTTCCAAGTCGTGTAAGTGTCTTTTTCTATTTTCCAACTTTTGTGTGTGTGTGTGTGTGTGTGTGTGTGTGTTTGTTCTTCATTCTTGGGTATGTCTTTAATTTCATTTTTTAGATCAGTAATTTGCCTTTGGTTGTATTTACACTTTTTTATGTCTTTAATTATTTTAAGAAATTTAATTGTCATCTTGTAAATTTGCCAAAGTGTCTCCTTTTCTCTGATATCCCGTTTATCATAGCATCTGTTCTTATTTGCTGATTGCAGTAGCCTTTCATTACTCTGCAGGTACTAAATTAAATCTGAAATTCCAATGCTTTCTTCTTTTCCTTTAATTTTCTGTTTCCTCTAGGGTCATGTGTTGTTTTTTTTTTTCCTCTTCCATTGCTATTATTCGATAACTTTTGAGCCTTGGGTATTGCCTCATATTTATTAATGGAGGACTAGATGGATTGATTGATTAATATACATAATGGCCATATATTTCCTATGCAGTTGGTAGACCTGTTTCCTCCAAGGAACTTTCATGTGATTAGGAGTACGAGCTTTGTGAGTCGTTAGGTGTGTCGACTGTAACCCTTCACTTTAAGACACATAAATATGGTATTGATGCCAAAATAACAAAATCCTGAAGAACTGCAATTTATTTCCTTTTCAGGCAAGCCTGATTTCCCTTCTTATGCTCCTGCTCATACCGTTTAAGAACTCTTTTTCTGCAAAGCCACTACACTCACATCAGGACCCCCGTCACCACCACCATCACTCAGGCAGGGAGAGGACGTTTGTACTCTATCCACAAGAGCACATTTCTTGGGTTTTATCCTGGGACCATAATTAGCTGCTGCCTGCTGTTCAGTAGACAGAGGAAAGGGTCTGCCTGACCTCTTTGTTCAGAAAAAGATTCTTTAATCACTTTAGTCATTGCCTTCTGAGTTGGTGGGATGCCTGTTTGTTCTTTTAAGTCTCATTCTGAATATGAGCTTTTTCTGTATCAGCATTTACCTCCTATTCATTTTTCTCTTGTGCATGTTTTTCCAGCTGAGGTATTTCGCTATCTTTATCAAACCATACTTGCCAGCTTTTTATCTTCCAGGAATTTCCAACAATTTCTGGTCTGCCTAATGGAAATATCTACTGGTTTTTGATATACTCTTTAAAAAATATATCTTTTGAAACTTTGAGTAATTTGCAGGAGGAAGAGAAAGTGCTATGTGCATTTTGCTATCTTGATCCCATTTTTTTGTGCTACTTCTTTTGTAGTATTTATTCCTTTCCAAAAAATGATTTTTTTTTCTTATTATGAAAGTAATACATAATTTTTATAGGAAACTTAGAAAATATGAACAGGCAAGAGGAATAATTTTTATGGGTCCAAATAAATAATGATTTCATTAAATATCGAATCAATTTAATTTTTCAGTGGAGTTCTTATAATAATAAAGGACTAGAATATTCAATCCTTGTTTTAGTAGAGCCATTGTACAGTAAATCATAAATGCTAAATCAATCTCTGGATACCCAGTACAAGCTCTACAGTCCTGTTTATCGTGAGCAGAATTACAGTGCCCAAATACACTTTCCCCAATATTTATTTCCAGTTTAATAATTTATAAGCCACTAGCTAAAGGTGAGACTGATTTACAATTGACTATATAATATAGGGGCCCTGGCAGCGCACTAGTTAAGAGCTCAGCTGCTAACCAAAAGGTCAGGAGTTCGAATCCACCAGCTGCTCCTTGGAAACCCTATGGAGCAGTTCTACTCTGTCCTATAGGGTTCCTATGAGTTGGAATCCACTAGATGGCAACGGGTTGTATGTGTGTATATATACTTTTCTAGTTGGTTTAAAAATATATCATTATATCACTTATGTGTATGTTTGACTGCCTGGAACAGAAAACTCAAGAAACCATGAGCTACACTAATATGTATTTGTTTTTCTCTCTTAATAAGAAACTGAAGTTAGGTGGTCCTTTTCTTTAGCATAGATTCAGCTTCCTTTTGCCTTTCCATTTCATCTTTCATGTGTGGCCTTCACTGTTTAGCTTACAAGCTGGCCAGGCTGCTCCAGGCACCCATCCATGCTCCTGGAATGAACTCGCACAAATTGGCTCTGTCCTTCTGATCTTACTTTCCTGGAAACCGCATGCAGTAGAATCCCACTTACCTCTCGTTAGCCTGAACTATAAACATCCTTATCTGCAAGTGAACCAGGGGAATCTTTTTTTTAGTTGGACACATAAATTACTGGGGAAAAATCAGGATACTGTTAAAGACAGGGAGAATGGATTTGGGGAAGTCAACCAGCAGTGTCCCCTACAGAGAGCCATGTCTATGATAGTGCCTGGCATTTAGTGGGCTCTCAGTGTTGGTCGATAAATGGCTAAGTGCAATTGTCACTGCACAGACAGCCATGACTCAGGACTTGTCTTCAATCTACACATGTTGTGCAGAACATGGGATTGAATATACAATTACAGTTGGGAAGATATGCCAGAATAAAAACGTACTTTCATTGTTCTCAATAGCCAGATGATTTTTGTTGTATCCCAACTTCTCTTTGGGATGAGACCCTGGATGAAAAGGGGATGTCAATAATTCCCTGCAGAAACGGTCAACCAGTAAGACCAAGCAAGAGGAATTGAGAGCACGGAGGCTAGAACAAGTAATTATTTCAAGGCAGGTAGGAAAATTTGGAAAAAAGAAAAACCTACTTACCTTGTAATAAGGAAGAAAACAAGAGACTCTTAAACTCAGGGATGAGTCATTAAATAGCTATATATAACGACATGCCCTACCTGTACCTGTAGAAACAACTATGATGGCAGCTACAGCTACAGCCACAACCAGAAGTCAAGATGTGAGGGAAGTTGTCAGCTAAATATCCCTTCTCTTGGCTTACCTCATAATGAAAAATCTTATACTACAGTCCATGTTAATTTTGACTCTCACCATAAGAAATATTTTGAAATTCCAGAAATTTTATAAATGTAAACATTTCTGGGGAGCAGCAATATATCTTAAATGTGTAGCAACAAGTGAAAAGTAAGCACAGTATCTCGCACATGTTGTCAGTTCCAACTCATGCGCACCCTATGTACAAGAGAACAAAACACTGCCCGGTCCTGCACCATCCTCACAATCCTTGCTATGTTTCAGCCCATTGTTGAAGCCATCTCGTTGAGCATCTTCCACTTTTTCCCTGTCTTAGGCTGTATTCTCTAGAGAAGCAAAACCAGTAAAGCATATAAGTATATATAGAGAGAGATTTATATCAAGGAAACAGCTAACGCAATTGTAGAGGCTAGAACGTCCAGAGTCTGTGGATCAGGGTAGAGGGCTCTCCCAATTCACGGAGCCACAGAAGATGGTGAACCCAAGGTCAGCAGGTTGGAGAGGGGCTCCCACTCACAGGCTGTGAAGGTCAACAAATTCCAAGATCGGCAGACAAGATGGCAAGGTTTCTCCTGATTCACATAGCTGCAGGGGCTGGCAAACCCAAGGTCAGCAGGTTGGGGAACCGGAGTCTTGCCCACAGGCTGAGAAGATTGACAAATTCTAAGATCGACAGGTAAGCTGCTAACTCAAGTCCCAAGAACTGGAGGTGAGACAACAAGAGGCAGCTGCTGAGTGTGGAACAAGCCAAAAACCTTGGCAAGGCGAGCAGGCACAAAACAGGTGGAAGGCAGAGAGATGAAACTGAGGGGGTAGTGAGCTGCGACAGGCTCCACCTCCACCAGGACCACTCAGCAGATTCTATCATGGGGGTGATCACATATCACATTTCAACAGGGAAGTGATCAGAACATTATACAACTGCTAAAACACTGAGAATCATGGCCCAGCCAAGATGACATACAATCTTAACCATCACAGTCCACCCCTTGTCAACTTGGCACCTGTACACATCTCCCCTAACCATACATAATCTCTGAATAAAGATAAGTACAAAGTCATACTTGCACCTAACATGATACACCTAACACACATACAATTAATAACTTACTAGCCCTGTTTAAATCTTATATTTTATAAGTGAAGGAAACAAAAATATTAGATGCACACATACAAAACAGAAGTACTCATAGCAATTACAGTCCCTGTTTCTACAACTGGTCACATGGCTGTAACTGGTACTTAGAACTACCTTCTTCTACCACCCATTCCATATTCCCTTTGCCCTCAGCAAGCACTTCAGCTGGTCATGGTTCTTTGCCAGGTGGGTTGACCCAAACCTTCATTCCTGAAGGGTCTGGGCCATTAGCAGTCATGTTGGAATTGGGTTGCTGTAGTTTCCCATTGACTTTAATCACAGGACATGGTAGTACTAAGAGACGCCCTAAAGAATCTCCAGCATCCTGGACATACTCTTCTTTACCTCCATTATGTAATATCAATCCAATTTCCTCTTGGTAATCAGGATCAATGACACCAGCCAGTATGGTAACTCCCTTCTTTGTCTGTTGATCCAGAGGCATAAGGAGCCCAAAGTGGCCAGGTGGTATTCTTAGCTTCCAGTTCAATGGGATCAGTGATGTGTCTCCAGGTGGGAGCAGCCCTCCCTTTGGAACTAAGAGCTCTAGACCTGCAGAGCATAAAGTCGTGGGGACAGGAAGCAAAAATCTGGCAAGTGGGTCACTACGGGTAACAGTGAGTGGTGCCACTCCCATTTCCACCCCTTGGTTCCTGGACCCATGAATCCTAGCTATGGGAGAAACAGCACCATATATTGGATGCTGGTTTAGAGCATATACTGCCTCCTGGAGAACATTGTCTCAACCATGTAAGGTATTGCCACCTAGCTGGCGCTGTAATTATCTTTAGAAGGCCATTCCATCATTCTTTCAAACCAGCTGCTTCAGGATGATGGGGAACATGGTAAGACCAGTGAATTCCATGGGCATGGACCTGCTGTGAAGTGAGTCCCTTGATCTGAGGCAATGCTGTGTGGGATACAGTGACGGTGGATAAGGCATTCAGTAAGTCCATGGATGGTAGTTTTGGCAGAAGCATTGCATGCAGGGAAGGCAAATCCATATCCAGAGTGTCTGTTCCAGTAAGGATAAAACGCTGCCCTTTCCATGATGGAATTGGTCCAGTGTAATCAACTTGCCACCAGGTCGCTGGCTGATCACCTCGAGGGATGGTCCATATCAGGGACTCAGAGTTGGTCACTGCTGCTGGCAGATTGGACACTCAGCAGTGGCTGTAGCCAAGTCAGCCTTGGTGAGTGGAAGTCCATGTTGCTGGGTCCATGCATAACCTCCATCCCTGCCACCATGGCCACTTTTTTCATGAGCCCATTGAGCAATGACGGTAGTAGCTGCGGAAAGAGGATGACTGTTTTCCACAGAACGCATCATCCTGTCCACTTGGTTGTTAAAATCATCCTCTGCTGAGGTCCCCCTTTGGTGAGCATTCACATGAGACACAAATGTCTTTACTTCGTTGGCCCATTCACAGAGGTCTATCCACATACCTTTTCCCCATAAATCCTTGTCTCCAATTCCCCAATCATGTTCCTTCCATGTCCCTGACCATCCAGCCAAACCATTGGCCACAGCCCATGAATCAGCATATAGTCACACATCTGGCCATTTTTCCTTCCAAGCAAAGTGAACAGCCAGGTGCACTGCTCAAAGTTCTGCGCATTGAGATGATTTCCCTTCACCACTGTCCTTCAGGGAGGTCCCAGAAAGGGACTGTAGTGTTGCCGGTATCCACTTTAGAGTGGTGCCTGCATATCGCGCAGAACTATCTGTAAACCAGGCACGACTTTTCTCTTCGTCAGTCAACTGATCATAATTAATCTTCTTCAGTCAACTCCCCATGAGGCCATAGGTGCAGACTGGAAGATGGAAGGTAATGTGACAGGCGTGGAAACCATGGGCATTTGGGCCACTTCTTCATACAACTTACTTGTGCCTTCAGGTCCTGCTCTGGCTCCATCTCGTATATACCACTTCCATTTAATGATGGAGTGCTGCTGTGCACGTCCAACTTTATGACTCTGTGGGTTAGACAACACCCAGTTCATGATGGGTAGCTCAGGTCGCATGGTGACTTGGTGTCCCATGGTTAAGCATTCAGTCTCAGCTAAAGCCCAGTGACAAGCCAAAAGCTGTTTCTCAAAAGGAAAGTAGTTATCTGCAGAGGATGGCAGGGCTTTGCTCCAAAATCCTAAGGGTCCGTGCTGTGATTCGCCAATAGGAGCCTGCCAAAGACTCCAAACAGCATCTCTTATCTGCCACTGACACTTCAAGCACCATTGGATCAGCTGGATCATATGGCCCAAGTGGTAGAGCGGCTTGCACAGCAGCCTGAACCTGTCGGCAGAGCCTTCTCTTGTTCTGGGCCCCACTCAAAACTAGCAGCTTTTCGAGTCACTTGATAAATAGGCTGGAGTAACACACCCAAATGAGGCGTATGTTGCCTCCAAAATCCAAAGAGACCCACTAGGCGCTGTGCCTCCTTTTTAGCTGTGGGAGCAACCAGATGCAATAACTTGTCTTTCACTTTAGAAGGAGTGTCTTGACATACTGAGGTGGAACGTGCCTGAATTTTCGTGGGATTAATTTCCCACCCTCTAGCACACAAATGTTTTACCAATAAGTCCAGAGCCATTGATACTTCTTCCTTACTAGGTCTAATCAGCTTAATGTCATCAATGTAATGGACCAGCGTGACGTCTTGTGGAACGGAAAGGCGATCAAGTTCCCTGCGGACTAAATTATGACATAGGGTTGGAGAGTTGATGTAGCCCTAAAGTAGGCAAGCGAAGGTGTGTTGCTGGTCTTGCCACCTGAAGGCAAACTGCTTCTGATGGTCCTTTGAAATAGGTATGGGGAAAAAGGCATTAGCCAGGTCAATAGCTGCATACCAAGTACCAGGAGATGTATTAATTTGCTCAAGCAGTGAAACTACACCTGGAACAGCAGCTGCAGTCAGAGTCACCACTTGGTTAAGTTTTCAATTATCTACTGTCATTCTCCAAGATCCGTCTGTTTTTTGCACAGGCTAGATAGGTGAGTTGAAGGGGGATGTAGTGGGAATCACCACTCCTGCATCCTTCAAGTCCTTAATGGTGGCAGTAATCTCTGCAATCCCTCCAGGAATGCGGTATTGCTTTTGGTTTACTGTTTTCCTAAGTGGGGTCAGTTCTAATGGCTTCTACTTGGCCTTTCCTACCATAATAGCGCTTACTCCATTTGTCAGGGATCCAATGTGAGGGTTCTGCCAGTTGCTGAGTGTATCTATTCCAATTATGCATTCTGGAACTGGGGAAATCACTACGGGATGGGTTCGGGGACCCACTGGACCTACTGTGAGATGGACATTAGCCAAGACTCCATTAATAACTTGACCTCCGTATGCCCCCAGTCTGATTGGTGGGCCACAATGATGTTTTGGGTCTCCTGGAATTAGTGTCACTTCAGAGCCAGTATCCAGTAATCCCTGAAAAGTCTGATTATTTCCTTTTCCCCCATGAATAGTCACTCTCATAAAAGGCCGTAGATCCCTTTGGGGAAGGCTAAGTAAAAATTTTGGGCATTGTATTGGAGTCCTTCCTCAAGGGGACCTGGCCTCCCCTTCATTCAAGGGGTTGTGGGTCTTGAAACTTGCTGAAGTCTGGGAATTGACTGAGGGAATTGGTGATTCGAGTTAGACTGCTGTTCACCTGACTTAGAATTCATCCATTTGTACAGATAAAGTAAATATTTAGTAGATTTCCCATCTGTTTCACTCCTGGGGACACCATGACTAAGTAGCCAACGCCATAAATCCATACGAGTTAGACTATTTTAATTACTGCCTTGACTCCACTGTCCATTACTGTAACCACGCTCACTTTTTCTTTGTTGATTGAGTGCAGCCACTTGGCCTCTCCTACCACGGGGTCCAGTCAGCCCCATTGTAGTTAGGTGTCTTAATGCAGTTAGGGCAGTTCCCACTGTCAAATCTGATTTACATAAAATAGCAGTCACAGCCATCTTCAAGGATGCTGGAGCTCCTTTCACAAATTTGATCCTCACAGTTGAGGTAAAAGGTGTGTCCTCTGGGCATTCCATGTGTGGGTCTGTGGGTTTAATGTGATAAATCCACTCCAGCATGCCAATTTCCCTAAGCCTATGGATACCTTCTACAGTATGCCAAGGCAGGTCTGGCACTCCTGCTTGATTTGGTATAGGCCGGCTCGTAATCCATGCTTCGGCAACCCAACCAAACAATTAGATCCTTTCCTAACTTCTCGAGCTGAAACACTGAATGAAGAACCTGTGCTTAGTGGACCCATATCAATAAACACAGACTGATCCATCTTTATGTTCCTTGCACTATTATCCCACACCCTTAATAGCCATTCCCATACATATTCCCCAGGTTTCTGTTTATACATATTAGAAAACTCAAGTAGTTCTTTTGGAGTGTAGCGTACCTCCTCCTGGGTCACACTCTGTACTTCACCTCTTGGGGCTTGCTGGGACTCAAGTCTAGTTGTAGGTCTAGAAGCTCGAATCGGTAGTGTGGAATTGTTTTGAGAACATTCAGCATTATCTTGTAAAACATCTGCCTCAGGCGATGCCCCAGGCAATGACTCAGACAAGAGCTCTTTAGAGGCAGCTGGGCTAATCTCATTAGATAGGAGTGGAGGGGCTAATGGTTTTCCTGGGCAGGGTGGTGTAACAGACAAACATGAAGTAATGTCTTCAGGTGGGACTGGTTCTGCTGGCAGGAGTGATTCAACAGAATTTAGGGGCTCAGTGTCTCCAGCTCCCTGATTATCTGCCCATATGTCCCCATCCCAAGTTAATTTCAGACACCTCTCGAGGTTGGCAATTGAGCTGGTGGTGTAATTCAGCCACTCTTACAATAAGAGTCTGGATTCGGGTTTCGGCAATTTTAGTTCCGTTACTACAAGAAATAAGGCTTTCCTTCAAAGCACGAGTGGAAGCCTTGAGGTCGTTTATGTGGTAGTTGAGCTTTGAAGCCCTGAGCACAGCTCTTTCTTTGACATCTCTTTGTCTAGCGAAAGTAGGACCAACAAACCAGTTTCCCTATACTTCTCATTCTGACAAAGCTATAGAAAGATATCACACGTGTTCACCCAAAGCCTCGCCTTTCACCAATACCTGGTTTACTGGTTGTGATATTTTGCGTATTTGTATCGCCACCTCATTCCATGGACTAGCAGCGCCCTCTTTACTGCTGGAAGCAGAGTCATCAACGTCTTTGAGACTAACTATTAGACTTGGGAACCAATTTAGAAAACTCATCCTTACAATTTTTTTTCTGTGGAACCACTCTCAGTACCAAATGTCTTAGGCTGGGTTCTCTAAAGAAGCAAAACCAGTAAAGCGTATAAATATATATAGAGAGAGATTTGTGTCAAGGAAACAGCTCATGCAATTGTAGAGGCTAAAACGTCCCAAGTCCATGGATCAAGGTAGAGGCCTCTTTCAACTCGTGGAGCTGCAGAAGCTGGTGGACTCAAGGTCAGCAGGTCGGAGAGGGGCTCCAACTCACAGGCTCTGAACGTCAACGAATTCCAAGAACAGCAGATGAGACCGCAAGGTTTCTCCTGATTCACGCAGTTGCAGGGGCTGGCAAACCCAAGGTCAGCAGGTTGGGGAACCGGACTCTTGCTCACAGGCTTAGAAGATCGACGAATTCCAAGATCAACAGGTAAGCTGCTAGCTCAAGTCCCAAGAACCGGAGGTGAGACAACAAGAGGCAGCTGCTGAGTCTGGAACAAGCCAAAAACCTTGGCAAGGCGAGCAGGCAGAAAGTAACCGGCGGAAGGCAGAGAGAGGGGGTGGTGAGCTGCCACAGGCCCCGCCTCCACCAGGACCAGAAGATTCTATCATGGGGGTGATCGCATATCACATTTCAACAGGGAAGTGATCAGAACATTATACAACTGCTAAAACACTGGGAATCATGGCCCAGCCAAGATGACATACAATCTTAACCATCACACCAAGCATGATGTCTTCTCCAGGGACTGATCCCTCCTGATAACATGTCCAAAGTATGTGAATCGTACATGAGGAAAACATTTCACTATCGCCCATCTTGTTCATTTTAGTGGAGTCCCTAGGTGGTGTGAACAGTTAAGTGCTTGGCTGTTAACCAGAAGGTTGAAGGTTTGAGTCTACCCACAGATGCCTTGAAAGAAAGGCCTGGTGATGTACTTCCAAAAAAATCAGCTATCGAAAACCTTCTAGAGCACAGTTCTACTCTGACACACGTAGGGTCGCCATGAGTCCAAATCGACTAAGTGGCAACTGGCTTTTAGTACATTTTAGTAGAAAGTTTCAAGGAATGCTGATCTGACTTCATAGCTGCCAATAAAGATCCATCAGTAGAAAGCTTTATCGTTAGGGCTGCATCTCATCTCATGATCTGTACGCTTGGCATGAGGCTCGGATCCTCCTATTTAAGTGACCCACTGTGAAGTGGAGACATAAGAAGGGCATGGGCTTGCTGACATCTGCCACACTTTGATTCATGCCAGCGGATAATTTACAGTCAGAGACTTTCCTCCATTATACTTCAGTACATTTCCTTCTTTACAGCTGTATTTTTTCCTTTCTGTCAGAAGGAATCCTGTCACAAGTATTGTTTTCTGCTCCTAGAATAGTTCTTGTATCACTTGATCGACTGGTAATGGTGATGTTTGGTTTCTGCACAGTTTATTTTAGTCTTATGCATATTTTCATGTGGGATGCCTTATCTGGACCTTACTCTTGTCCTAACATTGACCAGCTCTTGGTCCCTTCCAAGATTCTGCTGAATGGTTTCCTTGTGGCCAGTGTGTATTGCGGTTGCTTCTCTGTTGCCTGAGGGGAGGCTGAGGTACAGAGGTGGAGTGTGGTCAGCTGGGGCTGTGAGCAATCTGTTTTGCAGATTTAGTCTCTATATTTCTTCCAGTTTTATTGTATTTCTCATTAGAGTGTTAACTCTCTGTAGTCAGAGGTTTCACCCTTCCTGTCGGGTTGCCTGCAGGTGTCCTCTGATGTAGTTTCCTCTGTGCAGGGGATCTTAGGTATTTTACTTCTGCCTTCCCCGCTCTGCTTCCCAGCAGCCACTGTCTCCCCCTCAGCCACAGGAGCAGCGAGTAGGAGCAGACCCTGGAGTATTTCCAGGGGATGGATTCCTGTGAGCCTTTTCCCCACCGACTCTACCTACACTCCCACCCCATGCCGTGGACTTGTGTTGGTCTGGGATTATGTTGTATCTTTTCTCATTTATCTTTTTATCCTTGTGTTCCATCATCTTCTACCTTGTTCCAAACTGGAGAGAACAAAATGATGAGTTCTTGTAGATTTTCTTCTCTGGGCCAGTATGGTATTGAAGTGAGACTTCTACTTTAGAGAGGTATACTGTGTCTTTGTACAGTTAGTAGATTTTCTAACTAGACTGCAACCATGGCATCAGGTGAGCAGTGGCTGATAAGGGCTGGACAATATATTTCTTACCTTTTTCAGATCTGAGCATCTGAAGCAGATGATAATGCAGATAAATTATAAAAGGGTATAGACACAGAGATTAAACAAGTGCTAGTCTTCACACACTTATAAACTGAATGTTTATGTTCAGTGAAATATTAAATATATCCTGGTTTGCTCCTGTGCCAGGTGGGGTCCCCAAGACAATGGTTTGCTAGAAGGACTCACATATAATCATAGTTGTGGCCATGATCTGTTCCAGCAAAAGGAAACACACACAAAATCAGCAAAGGGAAAATGCGCATGCGGCGAAGTCCAGAGGAAGCCAGGTACAGACTTCCAGGGGGCCTCTCCCACTGGAGTCAGCAGGGTGAGCCTAAGTCCTCCAGCAAGGAGTTGCGGCCACACAGGTGCAGTGCTGTCTACCAGGGAAGCTCCTAGGAGCCCAAGGTTTGCACTGGGAGACCAGTCACAGACATACCCTCTGCCTAATATGCACCAAAATTCCAGATTCCAGAACGAAAGCAGGTGTTCAGCATAAACCACACTGTCAAACAGTCAGGGCCCAGTGAGCCACTCAGCCTTTAGGAAACGGTGGGAACCCTCCGAAAGTCCAAGCTCACAGATGCCAGCCAGAGGCCAACACCCAGGCCGGTCCGAGGATGGAGGTCAGGCCTGCTGTGTTACCTCTCTTCTGCAGAGCACCCTTTATGAAGAAATAAGTTTCTGGTGTGGAAGAGTGAAACTTCTTTCATTTGCCTTTATTTTCTCCTCTTACAGCAGGCAATCAGAGCCAGCTTTGTGGGCTTGTCAGAATGAAATAATCAGCAGGAATTTATTGAACGCTCATGAAGCAGCTAGCCCGCCAGACAACAGGAGCAAAATAAGGAGACAGGGTCCCTGCACACAGGATTTTTACATATTAATTTAATAATTCAGTGCACCAATAAGCGAGAGCAATAACAGCGAGACACGGAAGGCAAGACGTGGCAGTTCCCTGTTACTGAGTACGATACTAGTTGGTCTTTAAATAGAATGTTTATGAAATGATTTTATATCAACCAAGGGGGAACATTAACTCACCCTGCATTGTCTTTCATCTGCTGCCCCCTACCCATGCCTGACTAACCTAGGCCAAACCATTGGCTCTAGCTGTATTGTGATAAAGTGGTTCTGCCTTGAGCCCCATCTCAGGGAGTGAATGGTTGACGTGCCTGAAGGATCACAAGGTCTCCTCGGGACTAGCCTGCTGAGACCCCAGTCAGAACCAGGCTCTGGTGTTCTTCCTCATCCATTAAGGCCCAGTCTTCTCCCACTTGGCTTTCATTGTCCTGTTATTTCAATTCCTTGAAGGTCTTATCACCTGTTAAAGGTTGATCAAAGGACAGGTGTGCTGCCAGACGGGTGAATAAGTCTCTCACTGGGACATAACAGCACTTTGAGTTTTACTCCACCCACATCATTGAACTGCACACCAGTTGGTGGAAGGAGAAAGCAAGTGCCACCCTTTCTCAGAGGATGATGGGGAGGGCATGCATAACAAGATAGCTGCAGAACCTAGTAAAATTATTAATTTACATGATCACATGCTTTACAAAGTGTTACATCTTCTTAGCCTATTGTACCTTGTATCCTTTGAGCAAATCTGGCAAGAAATGCCTCTGGGTGCTAATTTTCCTGTCCAGAAATGGGGATCCTAAATTGGGGAGTATCAAAATGCTAGACCCTAAATCACTTTCCTTCAGAAATTTGTAGCTATTGGTCTATTTGCTTTTTCACACCGTGTTGATGTTGAGGAGTCCGATGCCTCTCTTTATTATTTATTTTTTATATTTATTACCTGTATGTTTTCATTTTTATAATTTTGGAAGCTTTTTGTCTTTATTGTTGGAGACCTGAACTGTCATCAAGATATGAGTAGTCAGCAAGCACTCAGCTTTTTGACTCTGAAAACTGTTCCTTTTCTTTCAGTTCTGGACGTTCTATTCCCGCTATTTCTCTGTCTCCATATTCTCTGTTTCTTTCACTACTTGAATGAAATTCACATGTCTCTTGAATCATCTCTTTCATTTCCCACGTCTTTTTTCCTGTTTGCGTTCCACTAGATTCCATCTACGTCATTTTATAATTCCCTAATTAGAATCCCTAATTCTAATTTTTCCCATGGGTGGTTATAATTTGTTCTCTTGATTTTTTAATTTACCAGTGACACTGTTAATTCACAAGAATTCTTCCTTTTTCACTGATTTCCTCTTTATTATGCCAGCCAGTTAGTTCTTGATTTATGGTTGTGATAACCTTGAAATCTCTGAACTAAAAATTAAATCACTGAATCATTTCTTCTCTTCCTTCCATTATCTGTTTCCCCAGGATGTTTATTGTTATACATCTTTTGCATTATGTTGATTTTCTTCAGTGGCTGGTGGTCCTTGGTAATTGATTTAAATTTATTAATGGACTGGATTGATTGATTAATAACTTGGAATATGTCATTTCTATATGCTTTCTGTGTCGTTATATAGCTATTTCCCTGAATGACTCTGTTTCTTGACTAAGGGGGCGTATTTGGACCCTGTGTGAGTTGGTGAGGCGTGTGAATTGTGTGTGGATGGAAGTTAGTTTAGTAGGCACACATGCATGAGCGTACACACACATCAGTGCCAAAGGGGACAGTGGTGAATGATGTCAACTGGTTTCACTCCTGGATAAAGCTGAAGGTTTCTTTTTATTCTACCATTCATGTCCTTCATGGTGGTCCTGAGGGACCTGATCCCAGGCCCAGACACCCACCCTGGAAATCCTCCTGAGGCAGGTAGTTCACTTCACTGAGAGCACTTTTCTTGGGTTCGTATACAGCTACTGCCCGCTTTCAGTGTGAAGGGGGCTGGAGGGGGAGGTCGTACGGCCCCTCACATAAGAAAACACTTTTGCAGTCAATTATCCTGGCCGTTGCCTAGGAAGCCCTCCTGCCCTCTGTATGTTTCATGGTGAGCATGGTTTCTGTTTGTTTGCTTGTTTTTTAAGATCTTCTCCTATCTTACCAGCAGTGGTGTCTAATGCTGTTATTAGGCTGAGAATTTCTCTACAATTACCAAACAATTCTTCACTTTCTACTTTTTAGGAATTTCTTATGACTTCTGACCGGTAATGAGAACACGTTATTGGTTTCCAGGGTGATTACGTTTCTGTTCTTGTCAGAAGATGTATCTCCCCTTAGTCGGACTGATTTGGTCGGGAGCAGAGGAACTTGCTCAGTCTCCCATGCTTTTCTGAGTTTTTCTTGTGCTGCCTCTTTAGCATTGTTTCCACTTAAAAACAGGTGTATGCTTTTCGTATTAGTTAGCACATACTGTTTGCGGGAAAGTTAGAAAATAAACAGAAAGGCAAGATGAAAAATAAGTTTCTAAGCTCTCATAAAGATTTATGATTTCATTAATATTCAGTGTATTTAATTTTGTAAAAAGTTGCTTCAGTAATGGAGTAGAATATTCATGTCTTTTTTTTGGTGGTGCCCTTGTATCACAAACGCCACTAAATCTTAGAGCATCTGCAAGGGGTCTAGAATACAGTTCATCAGAAATGTAGTCTCCAAATACCCTTCCTGTATAAGTAAGATCACCTTTTCCCAGTGTTCCGTGAATAGGAGTGACATATTTGATCCAGGTATATGTGTTCATGAGGTGGTCAAATAGATTGATTTCTAATTTTATAACTGAAAAAAACCTGGCTACTCTTCCTATTGGTTTATAAATCGTTGGAAAATACAGTCATAAAGTTTGATTTTAAAACATCGCGGTTTTCTCAGTAAACTATGTAATTTACACCAGAGTGCATCTGTCTCGCAAACCAGAAACTGAAGGTAGGAAGTTCGGGGCTACTACGGCACAAGTCTACGGACCGGTCATCTTTTCTCTCTGCTCTCCTTAGATATAGACCTAATTTTAGTAAGATGGCTGTGCCACGCAGGCACCATGTTCCTCTTCCTGGTTCTGTCCTGGAACCGCCAGCACGTAGAATCCCATTTATCCCTCATTAGATGTCATTATCCATGATCACAGTTTTTTCAGTTATACATACAGCATCTTGGAGCAAAATCATGGTGTTCATATATTAAAGAAGAAAAGGAAAGTAGATTTTGGTAGGCAGCTAGCAGTGTCTGCACCTGAGACCAATTTCTGTGATAGAACATGGCATTTATGAGGATCAAAATAATTATGAACAATTTGGTAAAAGCTATTATCAGGCACAGGTAGACACTATGTATATTGGCACACAGCTGTACGTGTATACAAACTATAATGTAACACATAATGGAATACACAGTCATGTTTGGAAAGATGTGTCTGAGAAAAATGATTTTCGTTTCTCTCATTAGCCAGGTGATCCTTGTGACGACCACACTGCTCAGTTGGACGGTACGCAGAAAGAAAAAGAGATGTCGACAGTTATCAAAACAAGTGCTCCTGTGGTAAGTTCTAGCAGGGGAACTGGGGTGTAGAAGAAGCTGTTTCTTCAACACAATCATGCAAAACTTGAGAAAAAACCAGCATCATTAAGATTGTTGAGAAACCACAGATGTCAACCTACCAACCTACCTTTAATCAGTTTGTGAAGAAAATATTCAGCAGGAAAGAGAGACTGCCTTCGTCCCCTAGGGCTGCTGTGATAAAACACTGCCGAGTGGGTGGCTTTGAAGAACAGAAATCTATCGTCTCACAGCTTTGGAGGCTAGAAGTCCAAATTCATGGAATTAGTAGGCCCATGCTGTCTGTGTCCACTCAAGGGGAAGAGCCTTCCTTGACTTTTCCAGCTTATGTTAGCCCTGGAGTCTCTGGAGGTTCCTTTGTTGCTTGTAAATGTGTCTCCACATGGCATCTGCCCCCGTATGTCTCCCTTTCCATGTCTCTTCTTCCCTTTTGTAAGATACCTTCAGAAGGAATTAGAACCCACCCTACTTAACTGATAACATCTTCAAAGAAAAACCCTATTTTCAAACAAGGTCCCATTCACAGATACGGGGCTTAGGACTCCAACCTATCTTTTTGGGAGAGACAATTCAATCCATAACAGAACCCAAGTGAAAGTGGCCCAGGGTAAGTCACCTCAGGATGGCCCCGAGTGGAGGATGTGGGAGAGAAGAAGCCTCCCAGACTGTCAAGCCAACTGTAAATGACGCAGTGTCATTCAGTTTGTTGGCAAACACAGCCAAGCACAGATCCATCACCATCGCTCTTAAACTCAGCAAGGAATAATTTAACAGGTAAATCTAGAAGAGCTGAATTCTATGTTTAAAGAAATAAAAAGTAACTCCAGGCAGAAACAAACGCAAATGGTTGGTAACGCGTATCCTCTGTGGAGAATGTTGTCAACCAAAGCCAGATCCTCATGGCTGAGCTCAAACAAAAGAATGACAGACTGCCATGTAAGTAGTTGTTTCCGTATCAACTAAGATATAAATATTTAGCTTCTTCCAGTTATTTTTAAAGGTAAGCATCTTATGTGGAGAACACATCAGCTTTTGTTATGTGTAGCCATAAGTGAAGCCAGCAGTGCAGTCTCTTCCCCAGTGTGAGGGCCATCCTGTCGGGAGCACCTCCTCTGTGGTTGGGTGGCAGCAGTGTCCCCAGCCTCAGGTTGTACCCCCAGTGCAGGTGAGATGTAGGCCGTTTGCTTCTGACCAAGACCATCAATCCGAGGTGCTTCTTCCTGCCCAGCTCCCAACCCCTCTCTCTGCCGAGATCTCAGAATTCTGCTGAGATGGTGTCACAGCAGGAAGGTGATAAGACCACCAAAAGACCCCAACCAAAGAAACGGAGCGGGGAGTTGTTCTGTCAGGCCGAGGTATCCGCCGACTTCCAGGGGAAGGACCGCTTCTCTGGGCCCCTGCGTTCTCTGCAAAGTCAGAAAACTGAACTTTATTGGTTATTTGATTAAAACCTCATTGCCGTCCAGTCAATTGTGACTCATAGTGACCCTCTAGGACAGAGGAGAACTGCCCCATGGGGTTTCCGAGGTTGTAATCTTTACAGAAGCAGACTGTGGTGTCTTTCTACTGCAGAGCCGCTGGGTAAGCTTGAACCGCCAACCTCTTGGTTAGCAGTTGAGTGCTTAACCACTGAGCTACCAGGAGTCCTTGTTGATTAGCATAGGAAATTACTGTATGTTTGCCATTGAGTAGATCTGTTTCCCTAAAAGGGCAGAATTGTTGATTATATGTTCTCATAGGTGAGTGGGGTGTGCTTCTTCACTTTAAGGGACGTAGAGGGGTAGGTTAGCACACACTCTCCCCAAATGCAAAACAAATAAGGAGATGAACAACTCTAATTTGTTTCCTTCCAGACAAAGCAGATTTTCTTTTTTATTCTCCACCCTTGTCTTTTTTTGAGGCCTCATGTTCTCCCCATCTCTCAAACCCCTGTGCTCACAGGAGGGACACACCCTACCTCACCCCCTCACTGCCACCACTAGGACAATTAGTTCATTTCATTTAGACTGCGTTTGAGGTGCTTTTCCTAGGGTCATATCTAGGGACTGTCTACACAGTTAAGGGAAAGGAGGTCTTCCTGGCTCCTGTTTTTTGTAAACGGTTCGTAATTATTTGTCTACGGCTCTTCCCTGCTCTTTGTACATTCAGATTGTTTGTTGTTGGCTTTTCTGTTCTCCCCCTGGAAATTTTCTTTTTGCTACATTCATATAGAGGTTCTTATCTTACCAAACCAATCGCATTTTCTTTGGTCAAACCTAAATGCACAGAGAAACACCAGAAATTAGTGTAGCAGAATACATTTATTGTGAATAGATATGATTTGAATCGGGCAGTGTCAATCATCAGTCCAAAGGTATTGGGAAGGCACGCTCTGAAGAGAGAGTAGTGAGAACAGGTTATATAGGTGAGGTCTGGGCAGGGTTGCCTCTTGAAGGTCACTGTAATTCTCCGAAAGCACCCAACGCCTAAGGCAAAATGATCTCTGCTAAACTGCTTACTAGGCTGTTGTATGACTTGAAGGTGACTTTAGGAAAATAGTTCCTTAAACGATCAAGGTTCAAAAGGACACCTAAGGGCAGATGGCCTGGGTGGGTCACCTCAATTGCATGGACCCAGAAATCTGAATTCCTGGAGAATTAAAATGGTTTCTCATTTTTCATCTACAAGTTTTTATCAGTTGGTCTGCTGTGGAATCTTTGCTAGTTTCCAGTGCTGATAAAATCTGTTCCTTTAAACATATTTTCTGTTATTTCTAGTGGTTTGGGGTAGGAGGGGAAGTAGATGATTGTCAGCCATCTTGACCTAAATTTCTTGTCTAGTTCATTTATTCCCACTGCCACTGAGTCGACCCCAACTGCTCAGTGGTTAAAGCCATCAGCTACTAACTGAAAGGTTAGTGGTTCAAAACCCCAGTGGCAACGAGGGAAAAAGATGTGGCAGTCTGCTTCCATAGAGATTTACAGCCTTGGAAACCCTATGGGGTCGATATGAGTCAGAATCCACTCAATGACAGTGGCTTTTTGTTTTTTGGCATTGCGTTTATTTCTTTTCAAAAAATAAATGTTCTTTCTTTTGTATTATGAAGTAGCATATATTGTCTTTAGAACATTTAGAAAATCAGGTTGAGCAAGATGAAGAATGATAGTTTTTCTTAAAAAAGACAAAACACTGTACAGTTTTATAAGTATCAAATATATTCAATTTTGCAATAAGGATCCTTCAGTAAAGAAAGAATATCTATATCTTAATTCTAGTAGTCATTGACACACACATCTAAATACCTGTACAGTAGAATATGCAAACACATTAAAAGGTGTGTGCCTGAATGAAAACAGTGCTTTTCTCTCTCCATGTAGCCCGATGATGCCTCTCTCAACAGTATTGCTCTGTCGGATGGGTCCCAGGACGAAGAAGGGAGCTTGGCAGATCCCAGGGCTGACTCCGTGGTAAGTATCCCAAAGTAACTAAAAGTGGGACGGAGAGAGGAAGCAGTTTTTTCAAGACAGGTAAGAATAACTGGAAAATATTACCGTAACTAACACCGCAGGGAAGCTGTCTGTCCACCACTGTTGTAACAACCAGGAGGAAGGAGACAAACTCAGCTATGAGTAGATTCTGAGTTTAAAAGAGAACTCGGTAAATTAGTATCAGTCTGGCCAGAAACCAAAAAAAAAATTCTTTACATGTATCAAGCATGGAGGGATTTGTTAACTGGGTTCTCTCAACTGAGCCCACAGACCGAACAACAGAGGTGTGATGATCTTACCTCACTCTGCAGCCTTTTACCTGCAGAATAAATGACAAACCCCTTCTGGTATTGAAGACTTTCCACTACTTCCGGCATTTCCAGCCTCAGCTCTCCATACACACCTGCACAAACCCTTCAGACACATTCACTCACTTGACCTTGAGTAACAGAACTTGTGCTTTATCCAGAACTTGTCTTTCCCCTCTCCCTGTTCCCACTGGGGATCCCCACTGTGTCTCTGCCTGTCAGAATCCCACAGGTCAGGTGCCCTGGCAGTGGGTGACAGGATGGACCGAAACCAGCAAGAGACCCCATTAGAGGAGGTGGTGGTTCTCTGACGGCAGGCTTTGGAAGGCAGCAGGTAGCATAGCAGACACCCAGATCAAGGTAGCACACTGACATGTTCCTTGGGGGCAGTTGTTTTTCCACCATTGTCCATTTTGAGAAACAGGAGAGCTGACACTGACCTGTGGCACGCTTCCAGGACAATGACATCATTGTTCAGGGAGGTGATGCTATCAGCTCCAAGTTAGCTAGCTCTTCTGTTATGTTTTAGCTTTTTAGCGTTTGGGTTACGGGATTGTTTTGTTTGGTTGCATAGTGATTACATAACAAACAAAGTAATTTGAGTGGCTGTTGTCAGTGAGTAACTTTTATCACTAGTGCTGCAGGTGATGGCATAGATAGGCTGAGGGTTACGCAGGATTTCTGTCCTGCTGGCTGTCAGTTAACACCCCGTTGCGGGAGAGTCGGTTCCTACTCATAGTGAGGTTCCTACTCATAGTGAGGTTCCTACTCATAGTGAGGTTCCTACTCATAGTGACCCTATAGCACAGGGTAACACTACCCCATAGGGTTTCCAAGGAGTGCCTGGTGGACTCGAACTGTGGACCTTTTGGTTAGCAGCTGTACCTCTTAACCACTGCGCCACCAGGGTTTCCAAGAATGTTTCTGGTTTAAAGTTAATCTTAAAGCCACTCCACTTCACAAAAACAAAGTAAATCATTCACAGATTCTGGTAACAGCCTACAGTAAAGGAATTATTTACAACAGATCATACACTGCTGTGCTCTTGTGGGGCACTCCTGTCCAGGATCCTTTATTTCTTGTCTCAGCTGCTGGCAGCCACGACCTGTAAGTGTCAGCGTCAGCTCTGCCAATCCTCTCCCCTCTTCACACCCCAACACTGAGGCCTGCGGATTTTATCATGCTAGTGGTTCTGTTGTTGTTTTCATTAGGTGCCGCTGAGTCACTTCCAACTCATAGTGACCCCATGTACAACAGAACGAAACACTGCCTGGTCCTGCACCATCCTCACAACCGTTGTTATGCTCGGAGCCCATTGTTGCAGCCACTGTGTCCGTCTATCCCGTTGAGGGTCCTCCTCTTTTTCGCTCACCCTCTACTTTCCCCAAGCATAATGTCCTTCCACAGGGGCTGATCCCTCCTGACAACATGTCCAAAGTACTTGAGACAAAGCCTCACCATCCTTGCTTCTAAGGAGCATTCTGGTTGTACTTCTTCCAAGACAGATTTGTTTGTTCTTTTGGCAGTCCACGGTATATTCAGTATTCTTCCCCAGCACCACAATCCAAGAGTGCCAGCTCTTCGGTCTCCCTTATTCATTGTTCAGCTTTCTCATGTCTATGAGATGATTGAAAACACCATGGCTTCACTTCAGTCCTCAAGGGGACATCTTTGCTTCTCAGCACTTTAAAGAGGTCTTTTACAGCAGATTTGCCCAACGTAATACGTCATTTGATTTCTTGACTGCTGCTTCTACGGGCGTCAATTGTGGATCCAAGTAAAATAAAGTCCTTTGACAACTTCAGTCTTTTCTTCATTTATCATGATATTGCTTATCGGTCTAGTTGTGAGGATCTTTGCTTTCTTCATGTTGAGGTGTAATCCATACTGAGGGCCGTAGTCTTTGATCTAGTAGTGGTTCTAGACTATTTTTATTTCCTCTTTTCCTATAACCACTAACTACCTTGGAAGAGAAATTCATCTTCCTCTTTTTGTACTGCTGACTAGCCAGCTAAGTGATCTCCCAGACTTCAGCGCTAGATCAGCTGCAAGTCATCCATCTAAAATGCAAGTGTTGTGTAAAGCCCTCGGTGGTTCCCAAATGCCTCTTCATGGTGAAGGCTCCTGGCACGACTCACGAGATCTTTCTCGTCTGCCCCTCTAGCTGACTTTTACACCCAAGCATTTTATAGAGGCCATCCACAAACAATGGAATGGAATCCCACATGGGTACCCAGCAAGACTTGAAGCAAAATGGCTGCCAAATTGGGTTGCCAAAGCGGGGGGTAGGCCTTGTTTCCTGAGATTTTCCGTAGCATTTCCATGGCCACAATTCTACTCCCAGGAAGACTGATGCTAGTCATGTTTTCCAATTTCTTTTTTTCTGGTAACTTCTCCATATCGTTGATTCATTCATTTGTTCCGCAAATCCTTATTGAGCACATGCTGTCTCTCAGTTGGATTTTTGAATATTTGGAGGTATTATGAGGTAATAAATAAATAGAGAAAGAAAGGAATATTGCTTGCCCCTTAGCGATGCCTAGGGCAAGTTAATCACTCCGATTTCCTTTTTTTATTGTTGTTGTTGGCTTTTTATTATTTGTTTTCTCTGAAAACTGATTGAAATGCCAGTGACATAAACAAGTTTCAGCAGTACTAAGCCAAACCTGTTGCCTTTGAGTCGATTCCGACTCATAGCGACCCTATAGGACAGAGTAGAACTGCCCCTTAGGGTTTCCAAAGAGCAGCTGGTGGATTTGAACCGCTGACCTTTTGGTTAGCAGCTGAGCTCTTAACCACTGCGCCACCAGGGCTCCAGTTTCAGCAGTAGTGGGCCAGAAAAACCTCACTGGTACCAATCTCCAACCTGAGTTACTTTGGATTGTTTGTGACTCAGGCTATCTTAGAAATGTTACTCAATGCGGTTAGATGCTAAAGTGTCCTGCAGATGGTAGCATAACCTTTACAGCGCCTGCACTGAACCGTTCTAGAGCTTCTTACCATTGGGAGTCCCTGGGTGGCACAAGTGGTTAAGTGCTTGGCTGCTCACTGAGAGGTTGGCGGTTTGAATCTACCCAGAGACACCTCAGAAGAAAGGCCTGGTTATCTAGTTCTGAGAAATCAGCCATTGAAAACACTATGGAGCACAATTCTACTCTGACAAACATGGGGGTCTCCATGAGTCAGAACTAGCTTGAAGGCAACTGGTTTGATTTAGGTTTCTTAATACATTTTGAGCTCCATGCTCTTACCTAGAAGGAGCACAGGCACCCCTGTTTGGTGCCTGCGTCTCTTCTAGATGGTGGAGTTTTTAGTAATTCATTAAAAGTGTGATAAGCATTATAGCTTCAGGGGTCCTGACCCTGACAGCTGTAGAGGTGAAGTCTATCCTGCAGGGGTAAATCCCAGCGGACACTTGACTGTGTCACCTCCAAGACTTCTTCAGAGGGCCCCAAGCCCTTTCTCCCTATTAGAATTCATGTTGTGAAATAGTATAAAGTGCGGAAGATAACCTACCTTTACCTTTGCCAAAAAGATAACCTTTTGTCTTTTCTACATGTTTGAAATGCCCTCTTTATCACTGGTGAAATCCCCATATATGCAGGGGGTCTGTCTTAACTATGGCTCTAGGGTTGGTTGTTGAAATCTGTCTCTTGTGTTCCTAAAATTTATGTCTTTTATCCTAATTAGAACTGTAAGTAGTTGCCTATATTACAATATTTTTGAAGAAGTAACTAGCCTTTATTAATTAATCCTACTTTTTTCTATTCTGTTAATTGATTTACTGTTTATTAATTTCTTATTCTTTCTTGAGTCTGCTTGGATTTTTTTCCCCCTACTCTCTTGGAGTATAAACATAGTTCATTTATTTTCAGTGTTTCTTGTTTGCACGTAAGGTTAAGAATTAATCTCTGAGTAATACTTTAGTCACTCTCATGGATTTTTCTTATTGAGTGCTCTCAATGTCTTTAATTTTTAATTTTATAGTTTCAGGTGTGATTTATTTTTTAACCCAAGATATCATTGGAATACTTTCAAATTCCCACTTGGATCGATTTTGTTATTGTTATTATCTTTTTTTTTCCAAATTTATTGCATTTTTGTCAGTGAATGTAGCTTATTTAAGCTTACCTTTGGGGAATTTGAAACAGAGTGGTTGCAAGATATGGATCTTAGAGGCAGAAGAAGAAGGTGGGAACCTAGTTGTTGGTATTGACTCAGCTTAGGCAGCTTCAGTCCATAGAGTTGTAACATAGACTCAAACTCCAAGGGAAGCCAAGCAGCCAGGCAGGGAGGTCAGAAGCATCCTCTGGGTCAATGAATGTCTCCTGTAAGTGGTGAAGAGAGCATAGGCAGTATTCAGTATGGTGTTCACTTAACTTGCAGGAAATAGAAAATGCCAGTACAAATCTAGTTTTCACAAAAAACTAAAACAGACAGTACTAATGTTTTACAGTTTAGAATTTAAAATAACAATCCCTTCACCCCTATACTCTATTCTCCAATCAGAGCTAGGAGTAACATAGGCAGCAGAGCAAGTTTTGGTGGACGACACTGCCTTTGACTTGCCACTAGTGGGAAATTCTGCGGTTGGGCACGATGCTTTTACAGACAAGCGAGTTTGTTTTAAAGGGAGCGGCCTTTATGTTTGAACTAAATTCAAGTAGCTCGTAA
The DNA here is from genome assembly GCA_030035585.1 of Dugong dugon. Lineage (NCBI taxonomy): Eukaryota > Metazoa > Chordata > Mammalia > Sirenia > Dugongidae > Dugong > Dugong dugon. The sequence continues at coordinate 46,186,207 of CM057466.1, read as the reverse complement.
AAAAATAAAATTATACTACTCTTAAAATTATGTTTAATGGGTGAATGGGTGCTCTGAAACTGTATAAGCCAAACATCTAACCCTTCACTCAACCTCTACTTCCAAAGTCAAGGCTTATTACAGACTGAGTCTCTTCTTCCCTTTCCACTGGTTCATTCCCTTGCTTCAACAGGTGAGTTTTCTATTTTTTTTTTTTTTTTTTTTTAAATCCAGTGATTAGTCTCAACTCTCTACGGGGCTTTCAGAGCCTTCCATAATTTGAAATGGCATTCTCAACCAATGTCTTTCTCATATTTTTCTAATACCTTGCCTCAGCTCATGGCAAACCAGTCATGTGCCTTGGGGTAGCTGAAATGCTTCAGGTATTTCCGTACCTAAAATTTCTACTTCCATTTCTGGCCTTTTTCCTCTGTCCAAGTTCTGCTCATCATTCCTTGAGTTCTAGCTCAAGTTCAATCGCGTCTTCAATGAAAAGCTTCTTGGCGACACCTCTTTTCCTCCCTATTGTTATTCAATAACACTTGTAGTTTGTAATCTAGCAATTAGCTCTTAGCATTCTATGTCAATGCTGTTCTTCTCTATTATAATACAAGTAGTTCAAGAGGAAGGCGTCTTGACTCAAGCTTCTGCTTCCCCCAAGAAGGTCCCAGAATAATTTGCATTACTAAGAGCAGGCACTCATTCAATACAATAAGTTGGCTGTGGGCCAGCCCGTTAAACCAACTCTCAGATGGCCTCTGTTCCACGCTACAGGTGAAGAAATCGACATTTCAGTAGGTTTAAGTATTCTCAACCATCAGCTCCAAGCCCTAAATAAAACATACATCTCTCAATTTTAAGAATAGTGTTCTCTCCCGTATTTGAGTCCTTTCAGTCTGATAAGTATTTCTTTGTTGAAAAACTTAAGCACTGAAAAGCCATTGTCACATTTTTAGGATTTTACTGTATGGGTATTCTTTACTCTGCATTGCTAATTTTTAGAGTCCCTAAAATCTGACTGACAAGGAACTGCACGGCCCTAGACCTGTTTTGTCTTTTCATTTGTCCACCAACTACAGGGATTGGGCACTTTTGTTTTAGGAATTGGCCATATGTTTACATCTTGCTTGCACAATTAGAAGTGTTAGCTCCTTTAGGCTGCGGGGAGACGGGAACTCTTATACACTGCTGGTGGGAATGCAAAATGATACAGCCATTTTGGAAAATGATATGGCGTTTCCTCAGAAAGCTAGAAATAGACGTACCATTCGATCCAGCAATCCCACTCCTAGGAATATATCCTAGAGAAATAAGAGTCATCACTCGAATAGACATATGCACACCTATGTTCATGGCAGCATTATTCACAATAGCAAAACGATGGAAACAACCTCGATGTCCATCAACAGACGAATGGATACACAAACTATGGTACATACACACAATGGAGTACTATGCAACGAGAAAGAACAATGAATCGGTGAACCATCTCATAACATGGATGAAACTGGAGGACATCATGCTGAGTGAAATAAGTCAATCACAAAAGGACAAATATTGTATGAGACCTCTATTGTAAAAACCCATGAAAAAATTCACATGCAAAATGTAACAATACTTGTTGGTTACCAGGGATGGGAGGGGGGGGGGATACTAAATAGGTAATAGGTAAGTGGTAACTTGGGTGAGAGATGAGATAGTACATAGTACAGGGGAAACTAACACAACCTGCACAAGGAAAGGTCATTGAGGCCCTATAGACACATCCAAACCCCCCGAGGGACTGAGTTGTTGGACGGAGGGCTCTGGGGACCATGATCTCGGGGAACATCTAGCTCAATTGGCATGACACTACTTATAAAGATAATGCTCTACATTCTACCTTGGTGAGTAGTGTCTGGGGTCTTAAAAGCCTATGAGCGGCCATCTAAGATACTCCACTGATCTCATCCCTTCGGGAACAAGGGAGAACGAAGAGAACAGGATACAAGGAAAAGATTAGTCCGAAGGACTAATGGTCCACAGCTACCAAGGCCTCCACGGGACTGAGCCCAGTACAGCTGGATGGTGCCCGGCTACCACCAACGACTCCTCTGACCAGGATCACAACAGAGGGTTCTGGGCAGAGCTGGAGTAGGATGTAGAGTATAATTTTAACTCCCAAAAAAAAAAAAAAAAAAAAAGAAGACCAGATATACTGGCCTAAAGAATACTAGAGAAACCTCGAGAGTGTGGCCCCCAGACACCCTTTCAGCTCAGAGGGGAAGTTACCTTCAAGGTTCGATGTTAAGCCTGGGAATGGACACCCCAGTAAAACTAAATGGGACTAATGATGTACAGGAGTCCGGTGACAAGGGCCAGAAGGCAGAGGGAGAGTAGGAAACTGATGATAAGGAACACAAATTGAATAAGGACACTGTCGATGTATTGTGAGATTGTTGACCACTGCTATAGGGCAACATTTGTAGTAACTATTAAATGGGAGGCTGTTTTGTCCTGTAAGCCTTCATCTTGGGCGAGAATGGCAGCACAATTGGAAGAGCATAGTCAATATCACTTAAATGTGTAAGTAAAAAGTTTTGAAATGGTGTTTAAATAAAATAAAAATAAATAAATAAATAAATAAATAAATAAACAAATGAGACTAAAGAGGTACAATAGTCCACTGACAAGGTCCAGAAGACAGAAGGGGACAAGGAAGCCCCCTGGTGATAGGGAACACAAGGTAGAGTAAGGATATTCTTGATGTGCTGTGAGATTGTTAACCATTGTCATAGGGCAACATGTGTAGTAACTGTTAAATGAATAACTATTTTTTCTGTAAGCCTTCATCTTAAGTGAGAATAACAGCACAGTTGGAAGAGCGTAGTCAATGTCACTGAACTGTGAATGTAGAAATTTTTGAAACGGTGTATCTTTGGCCATCTATAATTTTCATCAAAAAAAAAGGTTGAGAATTTAGAGGCTTAATACGTTGTGGGGTTGTTAACCAATGTCAAAAAACAACATGTGTACTACTATTTCATGAGAAACTATTTGCTCTGTAAGCTTTCACCTGAAGTACAATAAAATATATATTAAAAAAAAAAAAAAAAAAAAAAAGAAGTGTTAGCTCCTTTAAAATAAAATAGAATGAGAAAAAGAACACGAGGCTCAGATCTGAGACCTTCTTATGCAATTTGTAGCACGTGGTAAAGACTCTTTCATGAAACAGAGCTTCATTACTGCTAAATAAATATGAAAAAACAGAAACAGTAGGCTCTGGCGAAAAAGACCTGTAGCCTCAAACCAAACAACAGATTTTTTGAGTAAATAGCACATATATGGTTCTTGAGGAATAGCAGATTTTCACCCTGACTTGTATTTACAGATAATAACTTCCACATTGACATCTGTATTGCTAGATCTGAGTGTAAGCTTACTAGTCGCATCCAGACCTGAGCTGTGCCAGGCTATCCAAAGATAGAGACTCAGCATTCAGTAATATTGCAGGCAGTTCAATGCTTTCAGCAGAATCTCATTGAATAGAGTTCCAGATCAATTACAAGGGGAAGCTGAACTAGAAAAAATACTTAGTTTCTTGGTAGTTATGATTACTCTGTATTTTGCAGTGAGAGAATTAATATAGTAGTGTTGTAATATTAATAGTAGCTAATCCTCAAATAGTATAAACTGTGTGCTAGATATTGTTCTATATAATTTATAAGGGTAGTCATTTAATCTTCGCAAAAGCTCTTTGAAATATGTTCTGTTATCATCCACATTTTATACATGAGGAGACTAAGCAACAGAGAATTCTAGTAACTTCTAGTCAGCAGTAAAACCAGGATTAGAACCCACACAGTCTGGCTCCAAGATCCATGTCATGGACCACCTAGCTATGCCAACACTTAGAGTTTAAGACCACAGTGTGACCCCCACCACATCCAGAATATCAAATGACATGATAATTATCAGGTTGTGTGACATCAAGCACTGTAATTTCTAAATCTCATGAAAGGTATAAGCAGCAGATACTTAAGAGCCAAGAAGGCAAGCTGTTTTGACCTTGATGTAGCTGCCTTTTGAGCAGCATGGATGAGCTGTACAGGTCTCAACTGAATGCAGAAACAAAGGAAACCAGAAGCAGGCCCTTCAGGAAACCGAGAGTGGCTTTTTTTAAAAAGAACTCATTATACTGCAGAAAATAAATCAGATTGAAATGCTGGGTACACTGTATTTATGGTAAAATTTTTGTGTTTGTCTTCCCTTGCTTTACAGTCTATATTTGAGACTATTCCAGTTATACCAGTTCATGCGAATGGATCGTCAGACCCTGGAGAGAAGCCAGTTCAAAATGCAGTGAGTGGTGAGTGAGACCACCTCCAATTGAGCATAAGCTGTGTCTTCTCTCTTTTGCTCTAGCACACAATACAGTTAGCAGTGAATGTCTAAAAGTTAAATGTAAGTGTGTTTTTCTCCCCATTATGAGTCTGTCACTTCCAACGCTACCTTCTCCCACCCTCTCCAAGACACCTCATTGTGCCACACAAAGATGAGATTAGTTGAGCAAAAGAAGCAGCAGAATCTTTTCCTCCATCACTTAGAAACTACTCACTTGGGTAGTATCTCTGATTTGGGGCCTCCTTCACAAGTAATCTGGATCGGCTTAAAAGTTACAAGTAGGCCAGGAAGTAGGCCAGTTCCAGGAATCCCTAACTACTGCCCAGGTATATGCAGTGCCGGAGCAGCTTGTGGCATATGGGGTTACAGGGTGAGCTTATTTGACTGGGCTTGTCCACTGAGCAGTGGCCCTAAATGGGCTCTCTACATAGGTTCAGCATCGAATCTCAAACCCTCCTTCTAGAGGACAGACCCCTTCAGGAAAGGCTTTTGTAATTCCTAGAAGTTTTTCCTGAATATGTGCACACTTCCATAAACACCAGAGCCCGTACTTTCCGCACGAGCTTCAAAAATCGAAGAATTTGTTTGAAAATCATTGTGATGTTGGTTGCACAAGTCTGTGAATATACTAAAAACCATTGAATTGTACACTTGAAATGGATGAATTGTATGGTATGTGAGTTATATCTGAATAAAACTGTTACCAAATAAATAAAGAGAAAGGGATTTGTCTGAAATTATTCCACATCGTTCTGTTTGCGGCCATGCCGTTATTTAGTTCAGATCACGCCGCTGGGAGATTGAAGTCTACATGGAGAAGGCTGCTGGTTTGGAGTATCAGTCTGTTTAATTGCTGTTCTCCAAAGAATCCTGAAGAAGTTAGAGCATTATTTAATACTTTTACCTTCCTCTGTTTTCAATAAAAGCTTCTGTGTGAAGAGTGAAAATCATAATTCTCCCTGTCATTTTGTAAGTTCTTGCTGTACCCATTTATTGGGTTTTTGATAGGAATTACTATTTAGAATTTTTTAATCTGTTGATTTTTTAAATTTCTTTATTTAACTTTTAATGTAAGATCAGTTAGGTCTTCTATTATTTCTGCCTTTTTTCCTTTTTTCCCCCTATTTGGTTGTCTTTTAACCAGTGTCTACAGAAGAGGGGAAAAGAGAATGACCTTTTTTTTTTTAAATCAAATAATTCTTTATATTGCCTATGAACAATTTTGCCAGGCAGTGAAACAAGATGATAAGCCACATTCTGAATCACAGATCAGAGTTTAGTATTGCTCAAGTGAATTCTGGATTTACTTGGTTTTGGTAAAGGAATCTATTTCCTTAGTTTTCAAACTACCTTGAAGAAAAGCATTCATATGGGGGCCATTCAGCTCCTTATCAGTGTACGTTATACAAGGTCAGGAAACCAGTATCATTGAAACCCCTTGCTGTTGAGTTGATTCCGACTCATAGTGACCTTATAGGATAGGGGAGAACTGCCCCATAGGGTTTCCAAGGCTGTAAATCTTTACAGAAGCAGACTGCCACAGCTTTCTCCTGCAGAGGGGCTGGTTGGTTCAAACCACCAACCTTTCAGTTAGCAGCCAAGTGCTTAACCACTGCACCACCGGGGTTCCTTAGCAAATATCAGGTAACCAATATTATTACTGAATTCAGATTAATTCTAAACAAACCTAGCAGTGAAATCCAAATTAAATTTGAACAGTTCTTAAAAGACAAATACTTCGCAGTTTGGAAACAAGACAAGGGAGGTGAACCCAAAAACCAAATCCATTGCCATCGAGTTGATTACAACTCATAACGACCCTATAGGACAGAGTAGAGCTGCCTCTTAGGTTTTCCAAGCAGTGGCTGGTAGATTTGAACTGCCAGCCTTTTGATTAGCAGCCTGAGCTCTTAACCACTGCGCCACTAGGGAGGAATTCTAGTGGAGCCTCACGGCCTTTCTTCCTCTGCTTTAAGCTTCTGGTTCCCCATTAGCAACAATATTAAGCCTAGGTAGACTTACTTTATTATCATAAGAATATATAGAAATACCCCATTTTGGGAATTTCCTCTATTAATCCTCAGTGGCTTTAATGAGACTTAAAAATCTAAAATAAAAAATCAATTAAATAGCAAGCATGTTTGGGTAATGACAGAAATGTGTTCGTGTGGAAGTCTGATCACATTGCGTTACTATCTGACTGACATCCTTGGGGAGTCTGAGGCTTCTCCTTGGATGCTAACATCCTCCACTGCACACACATTCAATGGAGAAGTTTTTTTGCTTATTTTCCAATAAATGATATTGATTGATTAAATGGCATATTAAATATTATATCTCCTTTGTTATTTTAGATGATCATTATCTGGAAAAGAACCTTCCACCAGAGGCTGAAGAGCTATCCTTTGAAATATCTTATTCAGAAATGATTACAGAGGCTTCAAAAAGAAATAAATTAAAGAAGTCAGTGATTAAGAAAGAAGACTATGCTTTAACCGTAAGGAAAACCTTATGTGATTATTCCGGTAACTTCCTGTGATTTCTCCACAGGACAAAACTGCTGGCTTTGTTTCTTTTTTTTTTTTTTAATTTCCCTGTGGGTTCACAGGGGGATTTTGAGGGGTGGGCCATCAGTGCCACACATCACCAGGAGCAGGGGTACCATCTGTTGTGCAGCGCACACTTGCTGGGCCATGCGTGGTGGCCTTAGGGGAGGAGGAGGTGTGAGGGTGTGTGACGAATACTGCCTGGCTTTATGCTTTCGTGCACTTCATATTGTTATATTAATTATAGGTCAATGCAGACCCTAACTGTATACCTAACTTTGCCTATAAAAGCCACACATTAGAAAAGTACTGTACAAAGTCATAGTCACAGCAAGAAGAAATGAGAGATTATAGCACAGATGCTGAAGAGTCATCAAAAACACATTCCAGGTCTTATAATATGATTACGGGAGGGGCAAATGGAACCATATATTATCCTGAAAGCCCAGTATGGGATTTATTTTACTTTGGTCTATTTGCTTCTCAACAAATGCATCTTGGAAGCATTCATAACGTGGCGCCCTGAATACTCTGTGCTGATCGGGCTGGAAGCATGATGAGCAGGACCAGGCGGTGTCAGAACTAAAGGAGCGAGTCACCTAGAAACAGAAGACAGAGTCTGCACCAGGCCGTCTGGGCCACGTCTAGACAGCCACACCATGTCTGGGAGAAGAAGAGGACAGGGCAATACCCTTGAGACTCAGTGTCATCTCCCTGCCTGGTGCTGTACTAGGTGTTCTAGCTGTCCAGTGGACCCTAAGGACTGCCCCCATTTTACAGCTGAGGAGACTGAGGCCCAGAGAGGCTAAGTAACATGTCCAAAGCCTGGCAGCTAATAGGTGGCAGAAACAGGATTTAAACCTAAGGGTGTCAGACTCTCAAACCCCTCTGGTCCCTAAGCAGACTGTCTCTATGCTGGAGGGCAGAGCAGTGTCCTGGGACAGAAGAGGGAACCCAGCCGGAATCTGGACTCAAGGGAGGCTCTCTGAGTCTTTAAAGACTCACCAAGAGTGGACTCAAGACCTCAGGCCTCCACCTCAAAGCTGTCTCCCCCCACGGCTGGGCTTGGTCCCGGGAGCAGGTCAGCCTCACACAGAAAACTTTGCGTGGGGGTTTAGCACGTGATGATTGCTCAATAAATGATTGTGGTTCTTGTTTGTATTGTTATGTGTGGCCTTTGTTTCAGAAGGAAGGTAAAATAACTCAGCCTTTAATAGCACAAGGTACGCCAAGCCACATTTTACAGTTTTAGGGTTCTGAGGAATGATTGAATGAACAAGAGTGGATGGATGGTTAAAAAAACCCAAGGACACTAGTTTAGGGAGCCCCTCTGGAGAATACTTACTTTTAAAGCTTTGCAATTTAAATTCTAGGTTAGCATTTTCTAAGTATCAGGTTTTCTGAGAGCAAGTATACCTGTGGATTTTATATAGGAACAATCTCTTCCTTTAAAAATGTTTGGTTGCTTAGATTCTCTACAGCGTATCTGGATTATTGAAGGTTTTGTTGTTGTTTTAGAGTATTTTTTCCTAGTGTGGGAATGGAGAACACAGCAGTATCATTGTCTTCAAAATGTTGGTAGGGTTATTTGGCACTTTCAGTGCATTTTGCTTTTTGAGGAATATTTGGAATTATCTGAGTTTGATTTTTAAGGTGGAATAATAGCTGTCTCAGCAAACATATGTTAGCAATTTCAATTGGGCATTTTAACAAGAGTCTTTTATGTATGCAGTTCACAATAGATGATGTCTGATAAAGGAATGACTGCCCCTCACTGCCACCCCTCCCCAAAAGAAAAGCATGATGTCTAAAGCTTCACTGCTATTAGAACTTGGATGGTATTGCTTGGCATTTGTGTGTTACGGGTGATCCAAATGGTCAGGGCTGTGACACCTTCCACGTGGTGCCTGGCAGTTTGTAGACGCTGGTCAGCAGTACAGTCCAGATAGCCTGATAAGAAGGCAGTTTCCACAGTCGTGAGGGGCAGTGGTCTAGTATATCTCTGACTACTTTTTTGCGTGGTGGTGATCTGCACATCTAAAAATTATACGAATAAAGGCTTTCTATGTGCAGCTGTCTCTTCATAGGAGGTTTGGAAATTGTATGTTTTGCTGTATAGCTTAAGAATGTCCAGATGGCATTTGAATAAAAGTATAATAACTTTCTGTGGCTGTAAAAAGTAAATGAATGTCCACAATATGTATTTTAGAAATTTATTGTTAAGAAAACCAGATTTGGCTTAACAGAAGCAGGAGATCTGTCTGTTGAAGACATGAAGAAAATCCGCCATCTCTCTCTGATTGAATTGACTGCCTTTTTTGATGCCTTTGGGATTCCACTGAAAAGAAACAAAACAGAAAAAGTAAAAGGGCGAGGTAGGTAAAAAGACTGGTTTCGTCTGATTTTAATACTTGAGTTGGAAGAAGGTAGTGCTTTTCTGATTGTCTTTTCTTTCTCCCCTTATTAATGAAGACAGTGGCATTTTTGGAGTTCCACTCACGGTCCTGTTGGATAATGATCGAAAAAAAGACTCTGGAGTGAAAGTCCCCCTTGTGTTACAAAAAGTGAGTGGAAAGCAGACAAGGGAGAAATTGATGGAGCCTTGTGCTTGTGATTTGGTATCTTGTAAACCCACTAAAAAGACCCTGGGTGGTGCAAATGTGACCACACTCGGCTGCTAACCTAAAGGTTGGAGATTCGAGTCCACCCAGAGGCACCTCGGAAGAAAGGCCTGACAGTCTACTCTTGAGAAATCAGCTGCTGAAAACCTTATTTGGCACAGTTCTACTCTGACACACATGAGGTCTCTGTGAGCTGGAGTTGACTTGATAGCAACTGGTTTTAAACCCACTAATAAATTTTCTTTTAGATTTAAAAGCTCTAAAACCCTATTAGGACTCAGGCCTCTTGTGGTTTTTAACTTTATTCCATGTCCCCCATAGACGCCCCACAAGCACTGGGACCGATTTGCCTTGATGTGCACTTTTGGAACCTCTCACATCGTTTGACCATAAAAGTATCAGCTGATAGGCACAGATGCTCTGTTACATGGCTTCCTTTGGTTATGTTTTTTTCAAATGTTCTTTGTGTTATATGTTTGTATGTATGGGTATTTATTCTTTCTGGTATAAAAGATAACTTGTTATAATTGACAATACATTTATTGGTCATGGAAATAATTACTAAGATAAATTACAGGTTGGGTGATTCTAAAATGTGTCTATATAATCATTTTATTAATTTTACAGAAAGAGGTAAAGAAAGTCTAAAAATCAGTTTATTCTGGTGGTTTTTCAGGCATGGCTGGGAAATATAATACATTTAGACAAAGAGAACGATTTTGATTGAAGGACATTTTGAAAATGATTATTATTCAAACTATGGTGTAATAAAACCCTGACCATCATTGCTGATTAGCTGATTTGCTTCTGAGTCAGATTTTTTTACAACCAGTGATTTACATAAGTGTGCATGTATTCAACAGTGACACCCAGTGGCACAGTTAAAATTCTAGGCCCTAAACATGTCTTATTGAATTTTCAAATGAGTTTTTGAATGATATATATAAAAATATTGACTGAGGAAATATATACTTCCTTCATTTGCATGAATAATTCTACATCTCCCTTCTGTCTTCCTGTATTTTGCATACCAATGACTCCATTTGGGCAGCTGCTCCAATCACTGACTGACTGGCTTGTGCTGGGAGCAGGGAGAGTGGCAGCCAGAGAGCCAGGGGTGTTGGTGACTTGCCCTTGTGTGCAGGTACAGCCCGTAGTGTGACTCTGCCCAGGGGCTGTTCTGGGCTGTCCACAGAATGTCCCGGGCAGTCAGCAGTGAGCAGCTCGAGGAAGTGGGTGTTATCATATCCCTTTTACTGATGAGGCAGCTGAGGCACAGGAGAGGGAGGTAACTTACCCGAGAGCACACGGGCAGCAAAGGTGGCGTGCAAACAGGAACACAGTACTTATCCGAGCCCAAAGTCCATGGTGACTTGAAGATTTTCTTCCTTACTTGAATGAAAACCTGAGTTATGCCCTTTATTCTCTATGTAAAGGACAGAGTTTAAAGAAAATCCGTAAAATCTTAGAAGATTCAGTAGAGGTATTCATATTATTATGTAGGTACAAAAAGCTAGCACAGAACTTAGCAAATGGAAGTGGTAATTAAACTAAAACTGGATGTATTTCACATTAGAACGACTCAGTAGATGTTTGCCCTTATTTCTACTGATGTTGTATTCCTTAGAAAGATGACTTGAGGTACTGATCTCCCACTCCTGTGGGATAGTCTTTATATGGCCATGCTTCCTTCTGAATATCTGTTTCTCTCCACTGAGTTCCAGCTGGCATCATTTCTTGAAGGGAAAATAGCAGACTGTGGGTCATCCTCTTATTGTGTGACCTTGAGCAAGTCACTTTCCCTCTTCGAGCCTCAGTCTCCTCAGCTCTAGAACGGGGATAATAATAGTACCCACCTCGTAGGATTAATGTGAGGGTTAAATGAGTGAATGTATGTAAAGGACTGAGAACAGTATCTGACAATCTGACAGACCATAAGTGCACAATAAATGGTAGCGTTTATTATGATTTTTACCACCATCGCCACCATGAGACCTTGTGAGAAGTAGTGACCTCTCTCATTTCTGACTCCTTGGTCAGACTCCTAGGATTCCTGTAGTTTTTTAGCCAGGGTGGGTGCAGCTAATGGTAGTCAATCCCTGGTCTTTTCTTACTGGTCAGTCTGCACAAAAAGACATCATAATCAGATCTTAAAGGGTTTGAGTGGCAGCAGGTTAGAGTGGTCAAGAGCACTAGCTGGAGAGAGTCCGTGCCTTTACTTACTAGCTTCATCTTGGAAAGTTACATCACAGCTACAAGCCTCTGCTTCCTCATGCAAAGTGGAGGATAATTTGACCTCATAGGGTGGTTATGAACACTTAACAAGACATTAAATACCAGGTGCATGCTTGGCAACTTACCGATTGTGGTCATCATTCTTTCACATAGAGGTATTTATCTGTTTATTTATATCTATCTTTGCTTTGTAGTTTTTTGAGAAAGTTGAGGAATCGGGACTGGAATCTGAAGGAATTTTTCGACTTTCAGGATGCACTGCCAAAGTCAAGGTACTGAACATTTTCTCTCTTCCTAGAGTTCAAAGCTAGCTTAACACTGTTCATACGAACAGTAAGTATCTAGTTAGTTGCTGTAGTTTATTTGATATTATCTCGGCCCTACTTAGCATTCCTCATTACCCTATGATTAAACGTCTATTCATGATCACGAGTTGTATATCCTTATAAATTATTAAATTAAACCAATAGTAACAACAACAAAACAAAACGTCAGTTCACCATCAAAAATTGCTCTTTATGCTTAGTTTGAAGAAGTTGAAATGTTTTGTGGCTCAGCACATGCCCCTCTCAGTCATGTAGTTCACTAAGCCAGTTTTCCATTATTAGTAGCTTTAAACTTAGAAGCGTTTCCTCGGCTCTCCTTTTAATGAAAGGTCCTTAGAGGAATTTGTGGCAATAGCCGTATCCACTAGAATACTCACTCAGCAGTTTTACAACCCAGTTCCTTTTAAGGTAGTGTTAGCGTCTACGCATAAAATGCCCTGTGTGACGTGAATCCTTTTTCTTTGTTTTCTTACTTCTAGAAGGTAGCAAACTCTAGAGTACAACAGAAGAATCATTAGAAAGGAAAAGCTTCTCGTAAATTACCGGTGGGCATGCAGAATGCCCAGCTCATGCCCGCCCTCAGATTGCTGTGGCCAGGCAAGCCTGAGAAGTTTATATGATGAATCCCTGAAAAAAGTCTCAGAGTGAGGGAAAAATTAGCCTGGTTGGGTTGAGAACCATTAAAAGGGAATGTGTGGAGGTAGAAAAGCATTTGTTCATTAATTCGTTTTTGGTACATGTTTTGGGAAATTCTGTTTGTATCAGAATTCTCAGAGTTTTTATCTAGAAGTGTGACAAGATGTTCTCTAAGTGGAAACTGAGGTGAAATAGGCTGTCAGTTGGATCTTCCAAAAAGCGGATGCTGAGCAGGAGTTGGGCATAGAAAAGGGTTGGTTATTGGGGATAAGGCATGTGAAAGATGAAAGGGGGAAGAAACAGAACTCTGCAGGGGGTGCCTTGGAGCATGACGTGGGTCTGACAGCTCATCTCCAGGAGCCCTGCTCTGGCAGGAAGGGCCGAGCGTGGCACCCCTGCCACGCTGCCGTTGGCTGACCTTCCCCGTGGAGAGCTTGGCTCCAGCTCAAATGCTCAGGCGGATCCAGAAGGCACTCACAGCTGGTAGGATCAGCCACCTGCACTTTTTGCAGCTGAACGGCAAGTTCTTCTTTGAAGGGAGACATGGGGTTGCTCCAGACCTTTTCCGGTGGCTGCTGGCATGGGGCATGCCGAGAAGTCGTGACTTCATCAGAGTGGAGGTTGCTGAGTGCTGGTGTGAGAAAATGCTAATGGCTCCTTAAAGTTTATAGTTTCTCAGGTAAATCTGCTTCTAGGCTCGGTTTCTCATAGGTATGGCTCTTCTGCATACTTCTGAACAAACGTGTCCTGAATCTGAAGAGAAAGCTCTTGCTGGTTGTGGTTAAATCTTTGGTTATGTCTGTAGAGTCAGAAAAACCAAAATGAAGTCATGGAAAATAATCTCCTAAGCAGAACCAGGCTCCATCCCGCTAAGCCTCATCCATAATCAAGAAGCTGTATCTGCACATATTCTTACTGGGTTGCATGTGTGTGTGTGTGTGTGTGTGTGTGTGTGTGTGTGTGTGTGTGTATAAAGCATAATGGATACTTAAAATACCCTCTCTTTGAATAATAAAAGGAGAAAATAGAAAACATTACATGGTAGTTCTTTTTTTTTTCCCCCATACAAAAATTTATACATACATTGTTATGTGACTCTAATTGCTCTCCCCATACTGTGACAGCACACTCTTCCTTTCCACCTCGATTCCTCATGTCCATTCAGCCAGCTTCTGACCCTCTCTGCCTTCCCATCTCACCTCCGGACAGAAGCTGCGTATTTAGTCTCTTGTATCTACTTGAGCTGAGAGGCACACTCCTCACGAGTATCATTTTATGTCTCACAGTCCAGTCCAATCCCTGTCTGAAGAGTTGGCCTCGGAAATTGTTTTAGTTCTGGGCTGATAGAGAATCCAGGGGTCATGCTTTCCGGGGTTCCTCCAGTCTCAGACCATTAAGTCTAGTCTTCTTACTAGAATTTGAGTTTTGTGCCCCACCTTTCTCCTGCTCCATCCGGGACTCTCTGTTGTGTTCCCTGTCAGGGTGGTCATTGGTGGTAGCTGGGCACCATCTAGTTCTGGTCTCAGGCTGATGACATCTCTGGTTTATGTGGCCCTTTCTGTCTCTTGGGCTAAACATGGTAGTTCTTGTGAGCATAAAGTTTAACATCATATTTTATTTTTCACTGGCTAATCTTTGAAAAATGTTTTCAAAGTGCTAGATGCTGTTCTCCTATGCAAATACATTCCTGAACCAGATTTAGATGTGGTTATGTAGTTTCAGCCTAGTTATTCCATCACTTGTTTGTCAGAAAAAATGTAATCCAGATGTTTCCATTGTTTGAGCTCCAGGAAAGCAAACGTGAAAGAAATCTGGGACAGTGAACAGAAACAGGAAAATGTTGCAATTAGAAAGGAATTGTAACTTGATATATTAAATAGGTCTTTATTTCTCTCCTTAGTTCAAACTTTACACTACTTTTTGTTATTGTTGTAATTTCATCTGCTAAACTATTTTTTTTTTCTAGCAATGTGCTTGGGGAAAGACAGTTTTTAAAAAACTTTTATTATAATTATACTCAATTGCAGCAAGTAGATGGCACTAACCCTGTGGCTCCTTGGATGTATCTTATGAACAGTCTGATCTGGGTTTGTGCTTCACTGGCCTGGTGAGAACAGCAGGGAAGCCACACTGAGAAGAAGCCACTAGTTTTAGCGAAACAGGACACGCTCAGCAGCAGAGCCGACTCCTGGGTTTGAGGCCTCGGAGCATTTGGAACTAATTTGATACCTGCTTGTTTCCAACGATTTTCTTTTCCAGAAATTTGAGCCAAACACTCGGGAGTATATATTATGGAAGAAGGTAGACCGTTTGACACGTAAGGCTTTCTTCTTTGACTAGTTTCAGTTGTTCTAAGTCTGGGATAAATGGTTTAGAATTGTGTTACCTGGTTTGTTGGTTTCCGTTCCTGAACTGGTTTTGGAAGCTAAAGGCTGGTCATTTACCTTTTTATAACACTACCTCAAAAATTGAAGCAGGTTGTATTCTTGCTTAGAGGAGACATAAGTACATGACTTCTGACCCTTGCCTACTGTTCTTATTAATGCTGGATGGAAAATGTGATTTCTTTAACCTCCAGACTCTCCCTGTCTTTGACAAGGTGAATTCAACTCCTGGTTTGTATGGTTTCATGGTTCAGACCACCATGGAAATGTCAGTTCTGCTCTGTTCGAAACAAAAGGAGGACATTCTTTCTGTCCGTTTGGTTTTCACTGGACAACCAGACAAGATGAAGTGATATTATTACCCAAATATCTACCCAACGTGCAACACCCATGGTTGGTTTCCCACAGCATTAGTACTAAAGGTTATAATGGAACTAGGTGGAGGAGAGTCATGAGCAGTTGGCATTTACTGAGTGTTTGCTGTTCTGTGAACTTCATATACATCATCTGACTTAATCTCTGTGACATCGTCTTACTATCGATATGATACAGCTGAGAAATTTGAGACTCAGGCCATACAGCTAGTCTGCTGTGGAGCTGGGATAACAACCCAAAGAGCCTGGTTGCAGAGCCTGCCCTTGACCCTCTTAGATGCCAGGGAGCCACTGGCAGGTTTGAAGGATGGTCACATTAGTGTTTCAGATGGATTACTTTGGCAGAGGTATATGGAAAATGATTTGAATTATTCTGCTCTCGCTGGTGCTTCCTGACCACTTGAAAAACAGTTCCCCTCAGCTTAGGGCAGTGGGGCCAGGCAATGGCTGGAAAGTTTGCTTCTCTTACTGTGTCTCCTACTCTGCCCATTACCCCAGGTGGAGACCTAGAATCACCTTGGACTGTTATTTCTCCCTCTGAGTTTCATATTCAGTCCATCACTGATTCTTGAGAATTTTACCTCTAAGCTCGTTCCCATTGCCATCTTACTCCAAGGCGTGTCTTAAATACCTCATCTCCTTTCTATCCTACAGCTGCTTATCCAGGTTAGTTCTTCATTATCGATCACCAGAAGTGGTCCCATAGCCCATAACTGGTTTCCTTGCTGTGGCCTGCTCCCCTGGAGCCCTGGTGGTGCAGTGGGGAAGAGCTATGACTGCCAACCGAAAGGTCAGCAGTTCAAATCCACCAGCCACTGCCCCAGAACCCTATGGGGCAGTTTTGCTCTGTCTTATAGGGTCACTATGAATCAGAATCGACTCAATAGCAGCTGGTTTTTGTTTTTTTTTAGCCTGCTCGCCAACCAGTGCCAAACTCCACACTCTCCCAGTCATTTTTCCATCTGGCTGTCAGAAACGATAAATGCAACCTTGTCATTCCCTTGTGTAGAAAATTTTCACGTGGCCTCATTGCCTACAGAAGGAAGATCTGTTTCCCTAATCTCATCCCTCTCTCTCCTCTCCTCCCTGCCCACGATGCCGTAGCAGCACTGAAGTAATTCATTGGAGTCCTTGGACGCACTGGATTTCCTTGCATTTGTACCACTGCTTGAGCAGTTTCTTCTGCCTCAAATACCCTGTATTTCCTCTTTCCCGGCATGCTCCTCATCAATCCACAAGACTTGGCCTCAGTAGAATTTGAATTCCCTCTCTATCATGGCTGTGTAGCACCCCATACATGAGCTTTTATATAGCATTTAACCCCCTGAATTGGCACCGTCAGCTCATGAAATGGTCCCCTCCACTGGACTGCAGGACCCCTAAAGGCAGAGAATGTATCTCATGCCCCTTGTCTTCCCAGAGCCTCCCCCAGGCCTCTGTAGTCTCTCTCATTCCAGAGAGGGCTTTAATGTATACTTTAAATGCTTCCTAGAGTGTATTTATCAGTAAAGATTGTTCGATTGACTGTATTATTCCTGTTAGATTGAAAACTTCTCCAGGACAAGAAGGAAATCGTACTGGTATGTCACCAGTGGGAACCGGTAGGGCATCTCAGAACCATGTGTGTCTCTTACACACGGGACTTGTCCTGCCAGGATACCCTGTTTTGTAGGCTCTGGGAACCATGAAACATTTATGTCTGAGCAGGTGAATGAGCTGATCCTTCATAGGAAAAGATCAGATTTGAAAATTAACTCCGGCTGTGTATGGTTGAGGCTGAAGGAGTTAGGCTTGTCGTGAGAGTAAAGCAGAGACCTTAAAGAAATGTGAGTGTTTTCAGAGTTACCTAAGTGAGTACCCTTTTGGGGGCAGTTGGGGAGCTGACTATAACTGCCTGGTACTACAGTACGCCTTGTAGTTCAAGGGAGAAGAAGAAAATGAATTTGACTTTGAAAAAGAAACATGGAGAATGGGTCACCTCGATAATCAGATCAATTAATAACGTAAAATTTGTAAGCCAAGTAGAACTTATGAGGTTCAGTAATCTGCCCCCACTCTGAAGTATTCAGACAGTGTTCCAAACCTGAGGAAGGAAGGCTTGGGCAAACGTGCAAACATGAGGAAGGCATGCATGGTGTGCCTTGGTGTGACACGTGTCTGTGACTGCTGCAGGACAGCATTGGTCTGCATGTTGTAGTGAGGTCAGAGTCCCTCTGTTGGCATAGTTTTCATTCTGCATGGGAACTAGCTGAGAGGCATACATTCTTGATCTAATTTAGAGACAGAAGAAAGGATGTTGTAAGGGATCATGAACAAAGGGAGATGAAGGGTTCATCAGAACCTAGCGGTGCATTTATCATGTGGGAACAGATGGCGTCCTGCCAGGGCCACAGAAAGGAAACAGTGATCTGAGTAAAGAGCTGGTTATTTGTGAGAATTATCAAATTATTCTGAGATTAACATTCTAAATGTTTTAGTAAACAGTTTTTCAAAATTTGCTTAGAAATAATAATTTCATTTCTCTTAATAATGTTGAAAAAAACTTCGACTTAATAGAGATTAGCTCTTCAAGAATTCAGTCCATTTACAAAAATAGTTTATGTAATGATAATTTTCAAAGTCAGGAGATGGGATCTGATGGTGAAAACTTGTTGCATATTGATTGCTTTTCTTTGATTTGCAGCAATACCGTGAAGAACTGGATGCCAAGTTTAATACCGACAAATTTAAGTGGGACAAAATGTGCCATAGAGAAGCTGCAGTAATGTTGAAGGCATTTTTCAGAGAACTACCCACCTCTCTCTTCCCCGTGGAATATATACCTGCCTTCATCACCCTAATGGAAAGTAGGTGGAAGAAGTGTGAATGGACTGAGATGTAGGTCAATAAAGTGACAGCAGAATAATAGAGATGCATAATCAGATGTGCTCATAATGGTATGGGTTTGCTATTTCCTGGCAGTGCCTGTTGAGATATTAAGTTTGATGATTAAAAAGTCACCTCTTTATGTATTTATATGTCTAAGTCTGGTCGTTATGATTTAGAGAGGTTTATAATCATTAAAAAGCAGGAGTTTGCAGAAAGACTAGACTCTTGAGATTTTATTTCCTGCTCAACCATCTATTAGCCATGTAGTCCACTTTTCTGAGTTCCAATTCCTGCAGCTGTAAATAATAATAATTACTTGTCAGAGTTGTTATGGGTATAAGTCATCTAGAATAGTGCCTAATGTATAATAGCTCCTCAAAAATATGAGCTCCCTCTCTTAACTCCAAGGTCCTCAGTCTGATGATGTAGCTCCAAGTAAATGTGACATAGAAGGTAATTCGTCTTTGAAAATTCTAACATGACATGTTTCTGAAAATTATAATGTCACACAGAGGTACTTGGGTAAAAGCAAAGAAGCTGGAAAATGCCTGCTGTGTTTGACAGTGAGTAATTTGGTACGGTTTGAGCATCAGAGATACATACTGTGGAAGGTGTGACAGAGAATAATTTAGAAAAGTAGAACAGGGCTAGATAGTGGTGGCTTTGACGCTGATCTGAGTTGTCTGGGAGTCACAGCCTAAATATGTACCCGCGTGTAAGTACCGAGTGATTCTGCCTGGACAGAAAAGGGCTGTCTTTGCTAAACAGGCCCGCCACAGCTAAGCTCCAGATAATGGTTGCCGTGCAGGACTGAGGCAAACTCCAGGCTTTAACGGGAGAACTCTTCATTTGAAAACGTCAGCCCAATTTTAAACCACAGTGTGAGCCTAACAAGTGATGTCTGTATCTGCCAGTTTCCAGCCTTCCACAGGTTGATCAGAACTATAAAACCACTGAAAACCAGTGAAGGAAAATAGTAGCCAGATCCTAAGTTGTCCGACAAAATTATACTAAAAATTAGTAGATTCCAAATCTGTAAAATTTTTAACTAAGCCAGATCCAGAAAATTTTCCTTTGTGTCTTTAAAGAAGAGAATATGATAGGCAACGGAGGCCTTTTCTAAGCTTTGATTCATATCCCGTCTGTGACCAGCGTCTCTTCTTTATAAGATCTTGTTTTTCTTTTGTGAGAGAAACTTGAGAAAGTGAGAAGAGCTAGTTCCCTTCATTAATTTTATTTCACATATGATAATTTGCAGCTCTAGAATTCCCAGTTGGTGCTTTTCTAACATTTTCCATTCATCTGCTGGCATGTCCTGTCTTTACATTCATCATTACAAGCATATCTTCCTTTGTATCACTGAGCATGGATACGATAGCTACTTCAAAACCCTTATTGTCCGGTTCCAGCATTCTGTGTTGGTCATCTTTTCCCTCCAGAATGGGCCACACTTTCGTGGTGTTTGGTATGTCAAGTAACTGTACTATATGCTGGACAACGTGAATGTTGTGTTTTAGACACTCTGGATTCTGTAATTTTTCTTCAAAGCATGTTTTGGGATAGGTTTTGTTTTACTCTTAGTTTTTAAGTAGACAGTTACTTGACTGGGCAGCAGCTCAACTCTCAGTTCAGTGATTTAATCCTCAGCTATGTTACCCAACACATGCATGGTTCTTGGCTCGGCCAGAGATTCGGGTGGAGTTTATACCAGAATTAGGGGCCTTCCATCCCTGACTCTCTTCTGGAATCCCCCATAACTTTCTAGTGGCGGTGGTTGTCTTGAGCCCCGTACTCTGAACGTTCAGGCCAGAACATCTGGGGTTTTGAGTTTTAGTCACCACTGACTGTTTCCTAATCTTAGACTAACAGCCAGAAAGATGAGACCCTTTTCCTATTCTTTCCCTGATTCCAAGTGTCCAGTCTCCTGATTTCATTCACTCTCCATGCTTTCAGGCCGTTGGTTTTTGTGGTTTGTCCACACCTTCTAGTTGTTGTCTTCAGGAAGGTTGGCCCAGAGGGGCTTCCTCAGCCATACCAAAGCAGAGCTCTCTTATTTTAAGTCATTAAACATGGAACGTTTCTGTAGTTTGATCTCCCAGAAAATGAACTGAAGAATTACCGCTTCTCACTTATCTGTGATTTATATGCCAAACAACTCAGACAAACTGGGACCTCTGAGGTTTTTTGTTTGTGTTTTGCTTGCTGTTATGGAATTATGCAAGGAGGATTCGAACCTTTAATGCCAGACCTGTTCAGAGAAGCATACCTAAGAAAGGTATGCACGTGAATTCATTGCCCTTAACATCATCGTTCCCTGTTGGACTGCAGTCTGCGCACTTCACTGAAGAGAGTCTGAAAAACATCCTGAAAAGCTTCACGGAGGTTTCCATATGTTTTGGTATGGCTTTAAAAGTGAAAAATACTGTATCTCATGTGATTGATTTGCTCCTAGACAACCCTGCAGGGACCCTAGGGTTCTGGTCTGCTACCAGCAGGACAAAACGGCCTTTTTGCCACATGGAGTAAGCTCTGATCGTCCCGCGATGTTCTGAAGGAGAGAAATGTGAACCTGTGCGTGGGTGTGTGAGCTGTTCCTCTTCATTCTCGACTCTCAAACTGAGCTCAGAGCTCACAGTCTCTTCCACTAGCGTCATTACTTTCTCTTTTCCAGCGTGGCCCCAAAATTGCCATAAAATTAAAGGACTAATAATTCATCAGTCAAATCCTAGACACTTTCATGAAAAGCTTAATAACTTTCTGGGGGAAATAATGACCTCGGGAAACAGATGATTGTCAGCTAGGATGCAGTAAATGATTGAACTACGAAACTATTACCTTCAAAACAGTTTAGGGCCAAGTTTCCTAAGTAATAGGAAAATGGATTATTTGCCAGTTTAAACTTTTGGTCTTAAAGGAAACTTCGTAATTTCTCTGAAATTGTTGGAGAGAAACACAGAGGCCTTCAGCTTACGTCTGCATGTGGTTTTTTTTCTGCTTCGGAAGTTATTTCTGATTGCATTGAAGATTATAGGCAGCCATCTGCCTATATCTCAATGTCCTGTTTGTCCATACTTTGTGCTGAGATGTGCTCTTGATAGTTTCTGTATTCAGGCAAGCTCATGTCAGCCTGCTTCAGTCGTTTTCAATAACAGCCTGGACCTGGGTCATTTTTTTTTTGCATATTTTATATAAATATCTAAAAATCTGCATGTGTTGAGACAATATTATTTGGATCTGTAAATACTCATCACAGCTGTTCCTTTTTTACATGACTGTATGCACTGGCTATCTCCTCATTATTCCACGCACAGAACCTTCTATAACCTAGAAGCTTGTCACAAGAGTGTTTTCCACTGCTGTAAAACAAGGTAACTTTACAGACAGCTGATTGCCTTTCAGCCACTAAACATAAATAGATTTTTCTTCAACTTGAGAACTAACTCCCCAGGAATTCTAGAACATCATGCTCCCCTCTGGGACTCCTGACCAAGACACCATTTTGGAGAGAATACAGAGAGACAAAGGAAAGCCTGAATTCCTTGTTGTCAGGTGCCATCAAGTTGTTTCTGACTCATAGCGACCCCATGTACAACAGAACGAAACCCTGCCCGGTCCTGTGCCATCCTCACAATCGTTTTGCTTGAGCCCATTGTTGCAGCCACTGTGTCAATCCATCTCACTGAGGATCTTCCTTTTTTTTGCTGACCTTCTTCTTTAGCAAGCATGATGTCCTTCTCCAAGGACTGGTCCCTCCTGGTAACATGTCCAAAGTATGTGCAGCGAAGTCTCGCCATCCTTACTTCCCAGGAGCGTTCTGGCCGTACCTCTTCCAAGACAGATTTATTTCTTCTTCTGCCCTGTCTGTAGTATATTCAGTATTCTTTGCCAACACCATAATTCAAAAGCATCAATTCTTCTTTGGTCTTCCCTGTTCATTGTCCAGCTTTCCTGTGCATATGAGGCTATTGAAAAAGTCATGGCTTGAGGTCAGGTGCACCTTAGTCCTCAAAGTATGTCTTTGCTTTTTAACACTTTAAAGAGTCTTTTATAGCAGATTTGCCTAATACAATACTGAATTCCTCTAGTGTATGCTAAATTTTCAGCACAGCTGGTTGTAGATTGTCCAGTTGTGGTTGGAATCCCTGATTCCTTCCTGGGAAAGAAGCCAGTGTTGAGAACCTAAGTGTAAATGCCAGCCCTCTGGTGCCCTCTAGTGTTATTGATAAGGAATAACGAGCTCAAGAAGCTCCAAAGATTCGACTACAGTCACCTTCCCTTAAATGTCCACGTACGATCTAGAATTAGGTGCCACGGATCATAATGACAATAGCAAACACGTATATGGTGGTAACTGTGTGCATGTATGGACTTAAGCACTATGTGTATTAATTCATTGGCTCCTCATAATAGCACTGTGAAGGAGGTACTATGACTACCCTGTTTTACAGCTCATAAAATAGAAACAACAAGAGGTTAAATTAGCCCATTAAGTCGTAGGAGCAGTATCTGAACCTGTTTCTAGAATCTGTGTGCTTATACTTTCCTGCCTCGTTATGTGGGTGTGAGATTTATTTTCTCTTAAATTGAGTTTCAAGTCTTTTGCTTATAGAATGAAAGTATGACAAGGTATGTGAAAGTGTGTTGAAAAGGGAAATGCTACCCAAGTCCGTGATGATGGTTTTGAGCGTTTTGTTGGCCACTTTCCCCTACGGTGGCATCATGGGATGTGAAAGGAGAGTGGATCGACTGAGGATCCCCTCCAAAGTGAACAGATTTACATTGCTGGGCACACAACCTGTCCTCACACTGAAAGTCGCTAGTGATCCACCTGTGCCACCAGATGTTAGCAGGAAGTGCTGTTGGAAGGCATCAGCGGTGGTCAAATGTGTGATGATTTCTCTGTTTCCTTTTTAGGAGGGCCTCACATCAAAGTCCAGTTTCAAGCCTTACACCTCATGATCATGGCGCTGCCTGATGCCAACAGAGACACAGCCCAGGTATGCTGTGTTGGCCTTGTGGTCTGTCACAGGTTCCTAGGGCTCAGAGGGAATGGCTCATAAGGAAAGATGAAAGCCCAGATGATAGCTTACTGAGCATTCTCCAGACCTGTTGCCTTTGAGTGTTCTCACCACTGTTCTTCTGAAGAAGACACAAAGGAATGTAAATCTTAACATTTTCTTTGAGATTCTGGATTCATTCATTCAACCTAGCAGGATATGCCAAGTGTCTTTCATGTGCCAGGCACTGGGCTAGGTTTTAGGGGGAGAAGAAGAAATAAAGATGAAAGAATTAAGTGTAATAATGTCAGAGAAAAATGAGACCATTATGTAACTGGTAAAATACAGAACTGTCATTGTCAGTCCTCACCTGGTCCCCTTAATCTAGCAGCAAAAAATCCAAAGAGTATCTGTGGAGCGGAAACTTTAAATTACTGATTTAAATGAAATGTTTATGTCTTACAGTTTATAATAATAATTTAATTTTAAGAATTCTAGAATCTCAGAATTTTTTTTTAATCATTTTTTTTTTTTATTGTACTTCAGGTGAAGGCTTACAGAACAAATAGTTTCTCATTTAACAGTTAGTACACATGTTGCCCTATGACAATGGTTAACAACCTCGCAACACATCAACACTATCCTTACTCAGCTTTGGGTTCCCTATCATCAGCTTCCTTGTCCCCTTCTGCCTTCTGGCCCTTGTCCCTGGACTACTGTACCTCATTAGTCCCATTTGGTTTTATGGGGCTGTCCACTCCCCAGCTGAATGGTGAACCTCGGAAATGACTTTACCACTGAGCTAAAAGGGTGTCCGGGGGCCATACTCTTGGGGTTTCTCCGGTCTTGTTTAGGCCAGTAAATCTGATCTTTTTTTTTGTGAGTTAGAATTTTGTTCTACATCCTTCTCCTGCTCTGTCCAGAACACTCTGTTGTGATCCTGGTCAGAACAATCAGTGGTGGTAGCCAGGCACCATCTAGCTGTACTGGACTCAGTCTGGTGGAGGCCTTAATAGCTGTAGTCCATTAGTCCTCCGGACTGATCTTTTCCTTGTATCCTGTTCTCTTCATTTTCCCTTGCTCCCAAAGGGATGAGATCAATGTAGTATCTTAGATGGCTGCTCACAGGCTTTTAAGACCCCAGGCGCTACTCACCAATGTAGAATGTAGAGCATTGTCTTTATAAACTGTGTTATGCCAACTGAGCTAGATGTTCCCCAAGACCATGGTCCCCAAAGCCCTCCGCCCAGCAATTCAGTCCCTCAGGGAGTTTGGATGTGTCTATGGAGCTTCCATGATCTTGCCTTGTACAAGTTGTGCTGGTTTCCCCTGTATTGTGTACTGGCTCACCCTTCACCCAAGAAACAACCTATCTATTGCCTATTTAGTATTTCCCTCCATCCCTCCCATCCCTGGTAACCAACAAAGATTGTTACATTTTGTGTGTGAACTTTTTCATAGGTTTTTACAATAGAGTTCTCATACAATATTTGTCCTTTAGTGATCGACTTATTTCACTCAGCATAATGTAGTGCTTTTTTCTGTGGTGCTGACGTTTTCTTTGTTCTTCTTACTCTCTTGTTCTGAGTTACTTTTGTTTGTGGATTTTTTTTCCATTTCTTTTGTTTTTGTAGGTTTTGTTTTTACTGAGACTTTATGTTTTTATTTTATGAGTATGTTTGTTAACTTTCTTTGTGGTTACCATGAATTTTACCCTTATCTTTCTAAGTTTGAAGAAGTCTACCATTAGTTGGTATCGCCTTGCTGTCCTCTCCATTAGAAGGTTCTATACCTATGCCGTTTATTCCCTCTTTTATTGTTTTGATGTTGTTATTTACTAATTAACTGCTCTGATTCCCTGTTGTATTTCTTTTGGTTTTGGATAGTCCTTGAGAGTTCATTTCCTAGATTGGTATCTGGCTGGTACGATCATGCGTCCTGGATTCTGCCTGTGAGCTGAAGTTGTTTATTCTCAGATCAAAGAACTCCCTTTAATAATTCTTGTAAGTTTGGTTTGGCTTTTACATATTCCCTTAATTTCTGTTTATCTGGAAATGACCGAATTTCAGCACCATATTTGAACAAGAGTTTTGCAGGATATATTATTCTTGACTGGCAATTTTTTTCTTTCAAGGTTTTATATATGTCATCTCATTGCTTTCTTGCATGCATGATGTCTGCCGAATAATCTGAGCTTAGTCTTATTGTTTCTCCTCTGTATGTGACTTCCTGTTTTTCACGAGCTGCTCTCAGGATTCTTTGTTTGTCTTTTGTTTTGGCGAGTGTGATTATGATATGCCTTGGTGATTTTCTTTTGGGGTCTCTCCTATTTGGGGTTCATTGAGCTTCTTGGATGGCCAGCTTTTCATCTTTCATGATATTGGGGAAGTTTTCTGTCAGCAGTTCTTCAATGATCCTCTCTGTGTTTTCTGTTTTCTCTCCCTGTTATGGAACTCCAATCACTCACAAATTTTTGCTTTTGATAGTATCCCACATAACTCTCTGGGTCTCTTCATTTTTCTTTGTTCTTTTTTCTGAGTTTTCCTCAAACAGAGTCGTATCCAAGTGTTTGTCTTCAATTCCACTGATCCTGTCTTCCACCATTTCAAATCTGCTTCTAAGCCCTTCTGTGACACCATCCATTTCTGAAATCTTGTTGTTTATCTTTTGGATTTCTAATTGTTGTTTTTGTATAATTTCTAGTTGTGAGTTTATTTTGACATTTTGTTTCTGCATTATTTTCCTGAATTCCTCCAATTTTTTGTCGGTATTTTCCATGAATTTGTCTGTTTTTTCATTTTTGTCTGCTTTTTGATTCAGCTCTTGGAGAACTCTGAGTATTAGAGATTTGAATTCCCTATCAGGTAGTTCTAGTGCCTTTTCTTCCACTGGAAAGTCATCTGGTGTTTTATTTTGGACGTCTACTGGAATCATCCTGTCCTGTTTTTGTAAATGTTTTGGTATTGTCTTCGGGGCATTCAGTAGTTACTTTTCTCGTTTATTCATTGTAGATTTGTTTGTTTTGTCCCTTTTTTTTTTAATTTGGCTATGTATAACCAGGCGGGCTGTGTGTTCGTTGTTGTTTGCTCATCTGTGGGCACAATACTTTTTTCCTCCTTCTCCAGTTGGTAGGGTCAGTCACTCATATATGGTATGGCAGGGCAGGTCTAGCTGAAGAGGAGTTGCTGGGACGGGTTATTTGTGGCACTTACTACAGCCACCAGGGCGGGTCGGTAATCAATGCAGGGCAGGTTTCAGTAGGCCGTGCCTGTGCTGCTTGGTGGTGTGATGTTAAGCGCATGGTGCAGGTAGGCAGGATGTAGCAGGGAGATTGTTATGTGTGGAGCTAAGATGGATATGGAAGAGAGGAGAGAGGAATAGGAGCCAAAAACATACAAACAAAAAAGAATGCTAGGGGAGCTTGCCGTTGGAGTGGAGAGATGAGAGACTATGAAATGGAGAAAAACGGAAAGGGGAGGAGGAATAAAAGGAAAAGAATGAATAAATAAGAATCAGAAAGGTTAAAGAACCGCAAAGTTCCCAGGGATCCCACTGGTGCAGCTATGCAGTCTGGGGAAGTCGCTCTCAGGTGTTGCAGTACAGCCTGGCTAAAAGGCGTAGAGGTATACAATGCCAGGTATTCAGGGAACAGAAAGAGAAGGAAGATACAGAGAGACGAGAAACTGAGTAATGAAGAAAGACAAAAAGGGAAAAAAGAGGGAAAAGAAAACAAAACAAATTAAAAAAAGAAAAGAAAAGAACAAGAAAAGCCCTCCAAAAAAACAGGAAAAAAAAGGAAGAAAAACCAACAAAAAAAGAAATGGCCTTAGGGATCCCTCTGCACATCTCTGCGAGCTGAGGGGATAGTTTCCAAGCCACGCAGCACCGCCTGGCCAGGACAGGCTCCCAACTCAAGAAAAGGAAAATAAAACAAACCAACAATTCAAAACAAACGAACAAAAGCCCCGGGATCCCACCAGTGCGGCAGCCTAGACCAGGAAGCAGCTCCACACTTGAGTGGAGCTCCGCAGCCCCTCAGGAAGAAGCAAAGATGGCGCACGGAGCCAGGTATTTGAGCAAAAGGAGGGGGAGGTGGTGAGAGGTAAGGAAGAAATCAAAAGAAGCGGAGAAAAGCAACACCAGCAGCCAACAAATGGCACTTAGAGAGCCGGCCCATTCGGGTGGGTGGGATCCAAGCAGCTGGTGCTTCCCAGACAAGAGATTGTGGCTGTGGGAAGCAGAGGAGGCCGAGTGGGGCTGAAGAAGGGTTGGGGGTGGAAAAGCGTAGATCGCAAATTATCCATTGTTTTGTCTCCCGCTGGAAGCTCCGTGAAGCTGCTTTCTTGTACCCCATTTGCTGGTCTCTGATAGGAGTCCAAGATGGTGGATCCGCGCACTGCGTTAGCTGATAGGGGACCTCTGCATGAATCTCTCCTCGCTCTCGATCCTCTGTCAGTTTTCTCATTCCATTAGGTGCTTGGCTGAGTTCTTTATGTCTTCATTTGATGTTTTAGGGTTTCAGGATTGTTGTTTTCTCTGTTCGGCTCAGTTTTTTGGATCTTTGCTGTGGAGGGATGGTGTGGTGCTTCTGCCTAGAGTGCCATTTTGCCGGAAGTCCTCTAGAATCTCAAAATTTTTAAGATAATGTGATAGAATTTTGTCATTTTATAGATTAGAAAATTGTTGTTGTTAAGTGCCATAAAGTTGGTTCTGACTCATAGCAACCCTATGCACAACAGAGCGAAACACTGCCTGGTCCTGCACCATCACAACTGTTGCTTTGTTTGAGCCCATTGTTGCAGCCACTATGCCAGTCCATCTTGTCAAATGTCTTCCTCTTTTTTGCTGACCCTCTACTTTACCAAGCATGATGTCTTTCTCCAGGTACTGATCCCTCCTGATAACATGTCCAAAGTATGTAAAATGAAGTCTCACCATCGTTGCTTCTAAGGAGCATTTTGGCTGTACTTCTTCCAAGACAGACTTGTTCGTTCTTTTGGCAGTCCATGGTATATTCGATCTTCTTTGCCGACACCGCAATTCAAAGGCATCAGTTCTTCGTTCTTCCTTATTCATGGTCCAACTGTCATGTGCATATGAGGCAGTTGAAAACACCATGGCTTGGGTCAGGCACACCTTAGTCTTCAGGGTGACATCTTTGCTTTTTAACACTTAAAAGAGGTCTTTTGCAGCAGATTGGCCCAGTGCAATGCATTGTTTGATTTCTTGACTGCTGCTTCCATGGGTGTTGATTGTGGATCCAAGTAAAATGAAATCCTTGACAACTTCAATCTTTTATTCATTTATCATGATGTTGCTTATTGGTCCATTTGTGAGAATTTTTGTTTACTTTATGTTGAGGTGTAATCTGTACAATAGGCTATAGTCTTTGATCGTCATCAGTAAGTGCTTCAAGTCCTCTTCACTTTCAGTAAGTAAGGTTGTGTTATCTGCATATTGCAGGTTGTTAACGAGTCTTCCTCCAGTCCTGATACCCAGTTCTTCTTATAGTCCAGGTTCTCAGATTGAATCCCACTTAGTTGTGGTGTATTACATTTTTGATATGATGCTGAATTCTATTGGCTAGAATTTTGTTGAGAATTTTTGCATCTATATTCATGAGAGATATTGGTCTGTAATTTTTTTTCTGGTAACTTTGCCTGGCTTTGGTATCAAGGTTATGCTGGTTCATTAAATGAATTCAGGAGTATTCCTTCCTTTTCTATGCTGTGAAGTAGTTTGAGTAGTACTGGTGGGAGCTCTTCTCTGAATGTTTGGTAGAATTCTCCATTGAAGCCGTCCTAGCCAGGGCTTTTTTATTTTTGCTGGAGGTTGTTTTATTACATCTTCAATCTCTTGTCTTGTTACAGATGTGTTCAGATTTTCTATCTCAGCTTGTGTAAGTTTAGGTAAGTAGTGTGTTTCTAGAAATTTGTCAATTTCCTCTAGGTTCTCAAATTTGTTGGAGTACAGTTTTTCATAATATTCTGTTATGATTCTTTTTATTTCCATTGGGTCTGTTGTACTGTCCTCCATCTCATGTCTTATTTGGGTTGTTAGCTTCCTCTCCTGTTTTTTTCTTTTTTCAGTTTGGCCAGTGGTTTTGTCAATTTTGTTGATCTTTTTTCAAAGAATCAACTTTTGGTCTTTTTGATTCTTTTTTTTTTTTCCTGCTCTTTATTTCATTTATTTCTCCTCTAATCTTTATTATTTCCTTTTTATGGTAGCTGTGGGCTTCTTTTGTGGTTATGAGTTGTAGGGCTAACATTTTGATTTTGGCCCATTGTTTTTTTATGTGCATGTTTATTGCTATAAATTGACCTCTGAGCACTGCCTTTGCTGTGCCCCAGAAGTTTTGGTATGATGTGTTTTAATTCTCATTTAATTCTAGGAATTTTTTTATTCCTTCTTTTATTTTTTTCTGTTGTCAAGTTGTTTTTAAGCAAGGTGTTATTCATTTTCAATGTGTTTGATTTTTTTCCCTTGCTCTTCCTGTTATTGATTTCTACTTTAATGGTGTTTTGATTAGAGAGAATGTTCTGTATTATTTTCATGTTCTGGATTGTATTGAGGATTGCTTCGAGGCCGAAAATTTGGTCTATTCTGGAGAATGTTCCCTGTGCATTGGAAACGAATGTATTCTTTGCTGCTGTTGGGTGGAGTGTTCTGTAGATGTCTCTGAGGTCAAGTTGGTTGATTTTGGCCTTTAGCTCTTCTATACATTTGTTAAATTTCTTTCTAGATGTTCTGTCCTTTACCAAGAGTTATATGTTGACACCTCTTACTATTACTGTGGAACTGTCTATTTCTTTTTTCAGTGCTGTTAGAGTTTGTATTATGTATTTTGGAGCCCCACCGTTGGGTGCGTGAATATTTATTCAGGTTATATCTTCTTGGTGGATTGTCCCTTTAATCATTATATAATATCCTTACTTGTCTTTATGATCGATTTTGCCTTAAAGTCTATTTTATCTGAGATAAATATTGCCACTCCTGCCCATTTTTGGTTACTGTTTGCTTGATATATATTTTTTCCATACTTTGATTTTTAATATATTTATGTCTTTGTGTCTAAAGTGTGTCTCTTATAGACAGCGTATTGATGAGTCATGCTTTTTTATCCATTCTGCCATTCGTTGTCTCTTTACAGGTGCATTTAAGCCGTTTACCTTCAGTGTGATTATCGATAGGTATGAGTTTATTGCTGTCATATTGTTATGCTTTCTTTTTTTTTGTGGTACTGACATTTTCTTTGTTTCTCTTACTTTTTTGTGCTGAGTTTATTTTGTTTTTGTTTTCCTTTCTTTTGTTATTATAGATTTTGTATTTCCTGATACTTTATGTTTTTCTTCTTTTGTATTCTGATGTGATTACCTTGAAATTTACCTAATCTTCCTGAGTTTGAACTTGACTTTTATTATTTCATATTGCCTTGACTTCCACTCCATTTGAAAGTTTTATACTTCCATCATTTACTCCTCCTTTTATTGTTTTGATGTTGTCATCATTTACAGATTGTTGTCTGTGTTTCCCTGTTTTAAGTCTTTTAACTTTATTTTATTTTTGAGAGTTCTTTAAATAGATTGTTCCTGGCTGATGCTGTCTTGCATCCTAGACTCCATTTGTTGTCTGATGTTGTTGGTTCTCTAACTAAAGGACTCCCTTTAATATTTCTTGTACATTTGGCTTGGTTTTTACTAATTCCCTTAATTTCTGTTAATCTGGAAATGTCCTAATTTCACCATTGTATTTGAGAGAGAGTTTTGCAGGATATATTATTCTTGGTTGCCATTTTTTTCTTTTAAGCTTTCATGTATGTCATCCCTTTGCCTTCTTGCTTGCATAGTTTCTGCTGAAAAATCAGAGCTTTGTCTTATTTTTTCCCCTAAGTCTTTTTATTTTTCTCGAGCTGCTCTCAGGATTCTTTCTTTGTCTTTGGTTTTGGCAAGTGTAATTGTGATATATTTTAGTGACTTTTGGGGTGTTCTATCCTATATGGGGTTTGTTGAGCTTCTTGGATGATCAGCTTTTCATCTTGCATAATATTTGGGAAGTGTTCTTTCAGCAAACCTTCAACAGTCTTCTGTCTGTTTTCCATCTTCTCCCCCTACTCTGGAACTCTGATCTTGTGCAAATTTTTGCTCTTGATTGTGTCCCAAATAATTTTTCATTGTTTTCTCTGGTTTTTCTTCAAACACAGTAGCACCCATGGATTTGTCTTCAATTTTGCTGATTCTGTCTTCTTTTGTTTCAAATTTGCACCTAAAACCTTCTATTGAGGTGTCCATTTCTCAAATTCTTTTATTTTTGGATTTCTAGTTGCTGTTTTTTATGATTTCTAATTGTTTATTTACTTTGATGTTTTGTTCTTGTATTATTTTCTTAATTCTTCTGTTGATTTGTGTGTGTTTTCCTTGATTTTGCCTGTTCTCGTTGGTTTTGTTTGTATTTTCCATGATTTTGGCCATTTTTTCCCTGGTTTTGTCCATGTTTTCCTTGATCTCTTTCCTAATCTCTTTGAGAGCCCTAAATATTAGTCTTTTGAATTCCATATCAGGTAGTTCCACTGCCTTTTCCTCTTCTTCATTTGACTATTTTTGTCACTGCTGTAGCCATCTTGTCCTTTTTTATATGTTTTGATAATGTTTGCTGTCTCTGAGACATTAAGGTATTATTTATTTATTGATCATATGTTATTTGTTTCATTCTGCTTTTTTGTTATGTTTTGATGTGTCAGGACAAGTAAGCCAGGCTTGCTTTGCTGCTTGCTCGTCTGTGGGCATGATAGCTCTCACCACCTTTTCTGGGTGGGCAGGCAGGATGAACCTACTTCACTGTATGCTAGTTTAACAAGGTGGTTGATGTTGGACTAGGCTGACACTGTCTGCCTCCTGATGTTGGTTCAGCAGTGTGGGAGTGTTCACAAGCTCTCACCAGATAGCCATGGATGCTCTAGCCATGGTGGCACACTGAGGGCCAGTGGGAAGTGGGAGTAGCATATGGGGCTAGTTAGGGGGGAAGAAATAAAAGGAAGAATGGGGAAAAATGGTATGGTGGGAGCTGTTGTGTGTTGGCAGGGTGGACCTGAGGTGGCGGTGGGCCAGTGGCACTCTAACCACAGTGGTGCAGAGTGGCCTGGTAGGAAATGTAGAGGTGGCATACAAGGCTAGGTGGGAGGGAGAAAGAAAAGGAAGAAAGGGGGAAAAAGAAAAAAATGGTGCATTGAGAGCTCACATGTGTGGGTGGGGTGGACTTGAGGTGGTGGAGGGCCATTGGCTGTCTACCTGTGGCAGTTTGGCATGGCTCTGTAGAAAGGGGTAGAGGTAGTGTATGGGGCTAGATGAGAGGGAGAAAGAAAAGAAAGAAAGGGGGGAAAATAGCATAGTAGGAGTGGGGATGGCAACAAGCCAATGGCTCTCTACCCTCAGCAGTGCAGCATGGCCCACCAGAAGCAGTAGAGGTGGCACACAGGGCTAGGTGGGAGGGAGAAGAAAAAGGAAGAAAGAGGGGAAAAAATGCATGGCGGGAGCTGGTGGGTGGGGGTGGGGGGACCTGGGATGGCAGCGGGCTGGTGACTCTCTACCCACGGTGATGCAGCGTGTCCCTGTGGCAAGGGGTAGAAGTAGTATATGGGGTTAGATGGGAGGGAGAAAGAAAAAGGGGGAAAAAATTGGTGTGGCAGGAGCCAGCAGGTGGAGCGGATCAGACCCAGGCTGGCAGCTGGCCGGTGGCTCTCTAGCCATAGTGGCATGCCGTGGCCCAGTGGGAAGGGCTAGAAGTGGGGTACAGGACTAGATGGGAGGCAGATAGAAAAGGAGGAAAGGGGGGGGAAATGGTGTGGCAGGAGCTGGCAGGTGGGGTTGGGGCTGACCCTAGGTGCTGACAGGCCTGTGGCTCTCTAGCCAAGTGATGCATCATGGCCTGGCAGGAAAAGGTAGAGGTGGTGTATGGGTTAGGTGCGAGGGAGAAAGAAAGGAAGAAAGGGTGAAAAATGGTGCAGCAGGAGCTGGTGGGTGGGGATGGGGCAGACCACCAGGCCGATGGCTCTCTAACCAAGGCGGCACAGCGTGGCCCCGCAGGAAGGGGTGGGGGTAGCATACGAGGAAGAAGGGTGAGGGGTAGGAAAGCACGCTTCTCTGGTTACTGGGTGCTCTGCCTCCTGTTGGGAGCTCCATGACGTTGTCTTCCCATACTCCCTGTCTGGGGTCATTGCTTGCTATGCTCCAAGATGGTAACACTGTGCCGTGTTAGTTGGCAGGGGACCTCCACTCTGTATCTCTCCTTGTTCTCTGTTTTCCTTCAGTTCCTTCCTCCATGTCGTGTTTGATTTAGTTCTTTGTCCCTTCATTTCATGCTTAGGCTTCCAGGATTGATGTTTGTATCTGCTTTGCTTAGTTTTTCAGGTCTTTGCTGCAGAGGGACGGCATGATGTTTCTGTCTAGGGAACCGTGTTGGCTGCACCTCTTTGAACTCAGTATATTTCTAACAGAATATTGTCAAAAATCATTGTGGGACTTATGAAGATATACCCATACCTATACACTTTTTTTTCTCCATTCTAGATTGTGACTGGAACTAAGATTGAAATTGGGGTGATCAAGATCAAGAGCTCTGGCTCAAGAATGAGGTTTCCACAGTTCAAACCCTGGTTCTACCACTTAATTAGCTGATGTTAGGCAAATCTTCTAAATTCCTCTGTGCCTCAGTTTCCTCATCTGTAAAATAAAGGTTATAATTGTACCTTTGTTACAGGATTTTGAATGATACTAAAATGAATTACATATAAAGTTTTTAGAATAATGCCAGGCTTATAATAAACCTTCAATAAATGTTAACTCTTATCACTGTTAAGGAGCATTAGTGGTTCAGTGGTAGACTTCTCACCTTCTGTGAAGGAGGATGGGGTTTGATTCCCAACCAGTGCACTTCATGCATAACCACCACCCATCTGTCAGTAGAGCTTGCATGTTGCTGGGATACTGGACAGATTTCAGTGGATCTTCCAGATTAAGGCAGACTAGGAAGAACCTGGTTGTCTACCTCCAAAAATCAGCCAATAAAACCTTATAGATGACAATTGTCCCATCTGCAGCCAATCAGTACTTTGTTCTGTTGTGTATGGGATTGCCATGAAAGTCAGGCCGACTGGAGAGCAGCAGGTAACAGCCACATTATTACTGTTATGTGCTGTACATCTTACTATTACAACTACTGCAGTAGAAGCCAAACTTGGAAGGCATCCGCTTTTGGAATTTCAGTCCTGCTGGGGAATTTTAAGAGCTGCTGATAAACATTTGTACGTCACTGTCTCCCCCAACTCTTTTTAAATCCTTCTCAAATATTTCGTCTTTTGAAAGCTGAGAACAGCCGCATGTAAATATTTCCCTTTGGTCAGCTGAAGATTTCAGCACTGAAAAGCATAAGAAAAATGGCACCCAAAAAGTAAAAAATTAAAAATTTTTCAATTGAGTTCATATTTGATTCATAAATGAGATACTCATGCTATTTAAGCAGGTTTTCCTTTCCAAGGAGAAAGGGGTTTACTTTTAAATAATGAGTATTTTTTTAATTTTTTTTGCTTTAAAATAAAATGCATTTTAACGTTTATTTGAGTTGGAGTGTTTTGTTTTCCTGGCTTACTCTTTAATTTTAGTATTTATCAAACTCTTTTAGGATAAAAGAAAATACGAAAATGCAAGCTGGTATTTATAGAGACTTCAGTATACTAAGCCCCCTAAAAATTGAGCCACTTTATGAAGCAGACCATTGAATAAACTCTTATTTCTTATTAGCACTTTTTAGTAGTTAAAGGGGAAATGTGACACATTTAACAACTCTACACTTCTGACAATTTTCCAGAATGGATGGGTTTTGATAATTTACAAGAGTGTGACATAATGCTGTTTCTTCTTAGGCCCTCATGACGTTCTTCAATAAAGTGATTGCCAATGAATCAAAAAACCGAATGAGTATGTGGAACATTTCTACTGTTATGGCACCAAACCTCTTCTTCAGTAGAAGCAAACATTCTGATTATGAAGAATTACTGTTAGCAAACACCGCAGCACACATAATTCGCCTAATGCTTAAGTACCAGAAAATTTTGTGGAAGGTGAGTAACAATGCGATGATCGTTAAAGTTCTCCTTGCACGTCCACCAGAATCCAGGCGATGTAAAGCTCCCTGGACAAGCAATTCCTTTTATGGGAGGATAATCCCAGGTTACACCTTTACAGGTTCTTTATGCTCGTTAACACATTCTGCCTTGTAAACAGAATCTCTTAATAGTTTTTTTCTAATCTTTACAAGGTCCAATGTTACCTTTTAGGTTCCAAGACAGTGAGTGACTAGGATGTTACCATAACTGAAGACAGAATTTACTAGGGAGGCATAAGTCAAGTCTTTTCTTTCTAGTCAAGTTATATTTCTTCTCCAGGTTCCATCTTTCTTAATCACTCAAGTAAGAAGAATGAATGAAGCCACCATGTTGTTAAAGAAGCAGCTCCCAAGTGTCAAAAAGCTGTTAAGGAGGAAGACCATAGAACGAGAGGTAATGAAAATAAATAAGTGCACAAATTGTGTTTAGTACACAGATTTTTACCTTTCAAAGGAGGCACAAAGTAGCTTGTAATAGTAAAACCAAAAATTTTGTATTCTCCTCAAGTATTGGACATACACAATTGAATATAAAAGCTGCAACAGTTGTGTCCATAACAGTACTGTAGTCTTTCCATTTTGTTTAATTATTGGCTTTTTGGTTAAATTACTTGAAATATCTACATCGTAAAGATTATTTAGTTTTCTGTTAAGTACTTACTAGATAGGCTAAAATGGTCCTAACGTAAGCTAAAGTTGACATTGTAGTCCCTGTGAACTAGATTTAGGAGGACTGCAGTCTCGAGTATATCTAATAAAGTAGAGGAAGAGATTTAATTAGTGATTGGATAATAAAAGTCTAAACTTCAAGTTGTTTTGTATAAATTCATTGGATTCCAAAAAGTTCTGCTTTAGTAAAATTGTGTGGAGATATATAATAGAAACAGGTTCTAGAAAATTTGTCTTTATTACTTTAATTTGAGGAATGATGAGGAGCGTAAGGCATTGCATTAGACCTTGGTGCAGAGATACGTGAACTTTGCTCTATGCTTAAAAGAACTTACACCTAGTATGGGAGAAAAATATATACAACAACCATTAGTACACTCAGCAGCAGGCAGTAAATACCAGACCAGTGGTGCAGACCATGTGCTAAGGCCATGCAGAGGAGAAAAAAGTACTCCAACACTGGAAACTGGGGAAGACTTCATGGAGGAAGTGGCATTTGAGCTACATCTTGAAGGGAGCATTTTGAAGGGGGAAAGAAAGTTCATTCAGGGAAAGGGAATAGTAAATGCCAAGGCAGTGAAAAGTGTTACTAATTGGTTTATCACAGTCAGGATGAATGACTGTATTCCCTATTAATCATAGGCAAAACCACTTCAAATAGAACCAACACTTTTATTTGGAAATTTTTTAAATTTTGTATTGATTGAATTAAAAGTACAAAAACATAAAATTCAACATTTAAACCATTTTAAAGTATACAATTCTGTAGATTTTAGTATTATTTACAGTGTTGTACAACAATCACCACTATCTAACCACAGAACATTTCCATTACCCTAAAAAAGAAACCCCATACCTACTACTAATCTACTGTCTATTGGTTTACCTATTCTAAACATTTCGTATAAATGGAATCACAGAATATTTGTCCTTTTGTGTCTGACCGATTTCACTTAATATAATGTTTTCAAGGTCCATCCATGTCATAGCATGTATCAGAACTTCATTTCTCTTTACGGCTGAGTAATATTCCATTGTACTTAAATACCACATTTTGTTTAAACATTCATTTGTTGATGGACACAGGTTGTTTCTACATTTTGGCTATTGTGAATAATGCTGCCGTGAACACAGGTGTACAAGTATCTGAGTCCCTACTTTCAAGTCCTCTAGGTCATATGGTAATTCTGTGTTTAACTTTTTAAGGAACTGCCAAGCTGTTTTTCACAGTGGCTGTACCGTTTTACATTCCTACCAACAACAGATGAAAGTTCTAATTTGCTCCACATCCTCACCAAGATTGTTGTTTTTTGTTTTTCTGATAAGAGTCATCCTAATCTGTTTGAAATGGTGTCTCAATGTGGTTTTGATTTACATTTCCCTAATGACATTGATCATCTTTTCATGTGCTTATTGGTCATTTGTACGTCCTCTTTGAGAAATGTCTATTCAAGTCTTTGTAACATTTTTTTTTTTTAATTCTTAATTTTGTTGAAATAGTTCATTAACAGGATACAAAATTCAAAAGGTACAAAAGACTAGACTAAAAATTGGTACCTCTGACTTTCCCTCTGGGAGACAAATAATCTCACCAACAACAGGGCATTTGTGCAAAACCACATGCAGGCATGTAGACTTCAGAGATGCTCTGTGCATATACAGGCGAATACGAATCCGTGTTCTCCCTTCTCACACAACAGCATCATATATGCTTGTTTTCTCAACATTGGTGTTAAAACTAAATGCTTTTTCTTTAGGTGACAAGCCCTAAGACTGCAAAAATACTACAGAAATCACCCTCTTCGAGAAGAGTGGTAAGAAAACAATTTCCTTTTCTCCCTATTAACTGTCTGTGTAGTATTCTCTGTCTGCATCAAGCATATACATGTGTTATTTTGGTCAAACCTGAAATTTTTAATGTGACACGTGAAGGAACGGTATAGGGAGTCTACTAAATGATCATTCAAAATGATGTGGTTAGGCAGTTCATACATAAGTGAATCCTATAGGAAGTTATGGGGAACTGTGATTATTATGATCATAGGTCCAGTAATGTCAGGAGTATGGTGTTTATCTTGCAGAGTCTTCAGGCAATCTGGAAGGGGAGGGATGTGAGATGATCAAATGAGTATTGTAGGAGTGCAATTTTGACTTCAGTTAGCTGGGTGCACTCTATCTACCTCCCAAGTCCCAAACCCTCATTATCCATTCCCTGGAATGCTCTCTGGTTCTTGCTGGTAATAATAAGAAGGTCCTATAAGTACTGACCTTATTTTAAAATATTTTTTCCAGGGTGTGTATTGAGTCAACTCAAATAAACCTTCTACATGGACAGTGCCATGCTTTAAGAATTTACAGGTTTAAAACAATTATCTGAGGACTAGCCAGGTGCTCAAACAAGTAAAATTTATTTCTGTTCATCTTCTAAATAGAAGATCAATTTTAAAATCATTCAAATTTTGAAACATAAGGCATTTTCCAGTTAATCCTGGCAAATCAGAAACTTCTATTAATTAGACAGCACTATTCTTTGAACAGGAGTCCCTGGTTGGTGCAAATCGTTAACATGCTTGGCTGCTAACCAAAGGGTTGGAGGTTCGAGTCCACCCATGGGCACCTCCAAAGGAAAGCATGGCAGTCTACTTCTGAAAAATCAGCCATTGACAACCCTATGGAACACAGTTACACTCTGATACATGTGGGATCACTATGAGTCATAGTTGACTTGATGGCAAGTGGTTTGTTCTTTGAGTATTCCTTAGATTAGAGCTGTGAGGTCCCCAGGCCCAGGTCAGTCACATCATTGACACTCAGAACATGCCCACACTCTGCTCTGTCATCACAGCGTCATCAGCACACCTGGAGGAGTCAGATTTCAAGTTCCCATATAGTCTTCATTCTAAAAAGTAAAACTCATCGAGTAAATGAAGCCTCCAAAACAAAAGATACAGTGTTGTACAATAATCGCCGCTGTCTAATCACAGAACATTTTCATCACCCCAAAAAACATGGGCTGGTCATTAATGGCTGCTAATTAAAGAAAGGATATATTTAAGAAGCTATATTTTCTGATTGATCCTTAAAATTTTCAGAAGGTTGACCTCAATATATACAGAAGTACAGATTTCTGCTTAAAGCAGGCATATTCAGGACATTGTCTAAGGAAATTTGTTGATAGAAATATTTTCATCATGATCCAATTTTACTTCTCTCATGGCTTTAAGGCATTAGAGTCACACCTAAGCATGTAACAAAAGTAAAATCCCAGGTTAATTTTAGATGTTAGTGAGTCTCCCAGTGGAAAAGAAAGCAGTGTTTTATTCGAGTTAAATACTGGTTATATTTACAAGTTTTCTTGATTCATTGCCTCTGATTCTCATGATGTCCCTTAAATGCCACCATTGCACTGATGTCCATCCTGACTTGACAGAATGTACTTCATTTTTTCTCATTGGCAGTCTGACGTACCTGAGGGAGTCATAAGGGTCCATGCTCCACTTCTCTCTAAGGTATCCATGGCCATTCAACTCAATAGTCAAACCAAAGCCAAAGACATATTGGCGAAATTTCAATACGAAAACAGGTGAGTAAAAGTGAATGAAAGAATTTGCACAAGAAAGTGAATTTTTATCAGATGAGTGACTTTTCAGACATTTCCAAATTTGGCCTGTTTGAAAAATTAAAATCTGTTACTTTGGGGAATTAACCTTTAGATTAAGAGTCACAAGTAGAGAAAGACATTAGTAGACAATAAAATTATCTATAATGAAAGTTGGTTTTTTAAAAAATTTCTACAAATGGGATTCTCATTAGGTATCCTTTGTTTTGGTGGCTTCCTTTATCCAGTGAGTTTTACTGTTTTTTTGGTTTTTTTTTTTCAGAATGAAGACTATAACAAGTTAGTTTAGTAGATATTATGAAAGATTTTCAGTAATATCATTATTCCACATTCCATTGGGTTTTAACATGCCTGTATCAGAAAGATTTTAGGTGGTAAAGAGAGCACTATAGCTGTTTGTTTCCTTGAAAATATGCTATTAATAATCCTTGGGATCAGAATGATATTTAAGGAAATTCTGTTTACATATCTGCAGTAAATCACATGAAAAGACCATAAATCCAAATAATTTTTGTTTAGACATGCTTATTAAAGGGATAAACATTTGCCATGATGTTTATCTGTTTTTTTAAATTTTTTCCCATACAAAAATTTGTACATACATTGTTATGTGACTAATTGCTCTCCATGTACTATGACAGCATCCTCCTTTCCAGCCCTGATTCCCCATGTCCATTCAACCAGCTCCTAATCCTCTCTGCCTTCCCATCTCACCTATGTACAGAAGCTGACCATTTAGTCTCTTGTATCTACTTGAGCTAAGAGGCACACTTGTCATGAGTATCACTTTATGTCCAACAGTCCAGTCCAGTCCGTCAGAACAGTTGGCCTTGGAAATTGTTTTAGTCCTGTGCTGATAGAGAATCCAGGGGCCATGCTTTCCAGGGTCCCTCCAGTCTCAGTCAGACCATTAACTCTGGTCTTCTTATTAGAATTTGAGTTCTGCAGTCCACCTTTCTCCTGCTCCATCTGGGACTCTGTTGTGTTCCCTGTCAGGGCAGTCATTGGTGGTGGCCAGGCACCATCTAGTTCTTCTGGTCCCAGGCTAATGAAGTCTCTGGTTTATATGACCCTTTCTTTGTCTTTGGTATTCTTCATTCTCCTTTACCCCAGGTGGTTGGGAACAATTGATGCATCTTAGATGGCTGCTTGCAAGCTTTTAAGACCCCAGACGCCGCTTATGAAAGTAGGATGCAGAACATTTTCTTAATAAGCTATGTTACACCAATTGACCTAGATGTCCACTGAAAGCATGGTCCCCAGACCCCTACCCCTGCTACTCTGTCCCTCAAAGTGATTGATTGTATTAGGAAACTTCTTAGCTTTGGTTTAGTCCAGTTGTGCTGACTTCCTGTGTAGTATGTGCTGTCCTTCCTTCACCTAAGATAATTCTTATCTACTATCTAGTTAGTAAATAACCGTCAGCCTCCCTCCGCACCCTCGTACCCATCAAAGAATGTTTTCTTCTGTGTTTAAACCTTTTCTTGAGTTCTAATAGTAGTGGTCTTACACAGTAATTGTCCTGTGACTGACTAAATTCACTCAGCATAATAAGTTCCAGCTTCTTCTATGTTATAAGATGTTTCACGGCTTCATTGTTGTTCTTTATCCTTGTGTAGTATTCCATTGTGTGGATATACCATAATTTATTTATCCATTCGTCTGTTGATGGGCACCTAGATTATTTCCATCTTTTTACTATTGTGAACAGTGCTGCAGTGAACATGGGTGTGCACGTATCTATTTATGTGATGGCTCTTTTTTCTCTAGGATATGTTCCAAGGAGTGGGATAGCTGGATCATATGATACTTCTATTTCTAGCTTTTTAAGGAAGCGCCAAATCGATTTCCAAAGTGGGTGTACCATTTTGCATTCCCACCAACAGTGTATAAGTGTTCCAGTCTCTCCACAACCTCTCCAGCATTTGTCATTTTGTGTTTTTTGGATTAATGCTAGCCTTGTTGTGGTAAGATGATATCTCATTGTACTTTTGATCTGCATTTCTCTAATGGCTAATGATCCTGAGCATTTCTTCATATGTCTGTTAGCCACCTGAATATCTTCTTTGGCAAAGTGCCTGTTCATATCCTTTGCCCATTTTTTAATTGGGTTATTTGTCTTTTTGTTGTTGAGGTTTTGCAGTATCTTGTAGATTTTAGAGATTAGACACTGATTGATTTGTCGTAGCCAAAAATTTTTTCCCAGTCTGTAGGTTGTCTTTTTACTCTTTTGGTGAAGTCTTGATGAGCATAAGTGTTTGATTTTTAGGAGCTCCCAGTTATCTAGTCTCTCTTCTGGTGCTTGTGCATTGTTACTTGTGGTTGGTATTGTGTTTACGCCATGTATTAGGGCTCCTAGCATTGTCCCTATTTTTTCTTCCATGATCTTTATCATTTTCAATTTTATATTTAAGTCTTTGATCCATTTGAGTTAGTTTTTGTGCATGGTTTGAGGTATGGGTCTTGTTTCAGTATTTTGCAGATGGATATCCAGTTATGCCAGCACCATTTGTTAAAGAGACTGTCTTTTCCCCAGTTAACGGACTTTGGGCCTTTGTCAAATATCCGCTTCTCATAGGTGGATGAATTTATGTGTGGATTCTAAACTCTGTTCCATTGGTCTATGTATCTGTTATTATACCAATACCAGGCTGTTTTGACTACCATGGCAGTATAATAGGTCCTAAAATCAGGTAGTATAAGGCCTCCCACTCTGTTCTTCTTCTTCAGTAATGCTTTATTTATTCGTGGCCTCTTCCCTTTCCATATGAAGTAGGTGATTTGTTTCTCCATCTAATTAAAAAATGCCAGTGGAATTTGGATCAGGAGTGCATTGTATCTGTATATCGGTTTGGGTAGAACTGACATTTTCACAATGTTGAGTCTACCTATCCATGAGCAAGGTATGTTTTTCCACTTAACACAGGTCTCTTTTGGTTTCTTGCAGTAGTGTCTTGTAGTTTTCATTGTACTGATCTTTTAAATCTCCGGTTAGATTTATTTCTAAGTATTTTATCTTCTTGGGGGCTATTGTAAATGGTATTGATTTGGTGATTTCCTCTTCGAGGTTCTCTTTGTTGGTGCAAAGGAATCCAATGGATTTTTGTATGTTTATCTTGTATCCTGAAACTTTGCTGAAATCTTCTATTAGTTCCAGTAGTTTTCTTGTGGTTTCTTTGGGGTTTTCTGTGTATAAGATCATATCATCTGCAAATAGAAATACATTGACTTCTTCCCTACCAGTTTGGATGCCTTTTATTTCTTTTTTCTAGACTAATTGCTCTAGCTAGGACCTCCAGCACAATGTTGAATACAAGTGGTGATAAAGGGCATCCTTGTCTGGTTCCCATTCTCAAGGGGAATGCTTTCAACGTCTCTCCATTTAGGTTGATGTTGGCTGTTGGCTGTTGGCTTTGTATAAATGCCCTTAATTTATATTCAGGAAATTTCCTTTCTATTCCTGTTTTGTTGAGAGTATTTATCATGAATGGGTGTTGGACTTTGTCAAATGCCTTTTCTGCATCGATTGATAAGATCATGTGATTCTTCTCTTTCATTTTATTTATGTGATGAATTACATTGATTGTTTTTCTAATGTTGAACCATCCCTGCATACCTGGTATAAATCCCACTTGATCATGATGAACTACTTTTTTGCTATGTTGCTGATAGAATTTGTTGAGGATTTTTGCATCAATGTTCATGAGGAATATTGGTTTGTAATTTTCTTTTTTTGTGGTGTCTTTACCTGGTTTTGGTATCAGTGTGATGCTGGCTTCATAGAATGAGTTTGTGAGTATTCCATCCTTTTCTATGCTCTGAAATACCTTTGTAGTAGTGATGGTAACTCTTCTCTGAAAGTTTGGTAGAATTCTCCAGTGAAGCCTTCTGTGCCAGGGCTTTTTTCTGTTGGGAGTTTTTTAATTACCTTTTCAATCTCTTCTTTTGTTATGAGTTTATTTAGTTGTTCTACCTCTGTTTGTGTTAGTTTAGGTAGGTAGTGAGTTTCTAGACATTTGTCCATTTCCTGTAGGTTTTCAAATTTGTTGGAATACAGTTTTTCATAGTATTCTGTTATGATTCTTTTAATTTCAGTTGGGTCTGTTATTATATCACCTATCTCATTTCTTGTACGGGTTATCTGCTTCCTCTCTTGTTTTTCTTTTGTCAGTTTGGCCAGTGGTTTATCAATTTTGTTGATATTTTCAAAGAACCAGCTTTTGGACTTGTTAACTCTATTTTTATTCTATTCTCTATTTCATTTAATTCTCTTCTAATTCTTATTATTTCCATTCTTCTGGCTCCTGAGGGCTTCTTTTGCTGCTCTCTTTCTGCTTGTTCCAGTTGTAGCATTAACATTTTGATTATGGCCCTTTCTTCTTTTTGGATGTGTGCATTTATTTCTATAAAATGACCTCTGAACGCTGCTTTTGCTGTGTCCCAAAGGTTCTGGTATGATGTGTTTTCATTTTCATTTGATTCTATGAATTTCTTTATTCCATCCTTAATTTCTTCTATAACCCAGTAGTTTTT
The DNA here is from genome assembly GCA_030035585.1 of Dugong dugon. Taxonomy (NCBI): domain Eukaryota; kingdom Metazoa; phylum Chordata; class Mammalia; order Sirenia; family Dugongidae; genus Dugong; species Dugong dugon. Next base: position 46,141,881 of record CM057466.1, on the reverse strand, counting down.
GAGCAAGGTGTTGTTCGGTTTCCATGGTTTTTTTTTGTTTTTTTTTTTTTTCCCCTTGCTTTTTCTGTTGTTGATTTCTACTTTTATAGCTTTATGGTCAGAAAAGATACTTTTTACTATTTTGATGCTTTGGATTTTGTTAAGGCTTGCTTTATGGCCTAATATGTGGTCTATTCTGGAGAATGTTCCATGTGCGTTGGAAAAGAAAGTGTACTTGGCTGCTCTTGGGTGGAGTGTTTGGTATATGTTTATGAGATCAAGTTGGTTGATTGTGGCATTTAGCTCTTCCGTGTCTTTGTTGAGCTTCTTTCTGGATGTTCTGTCCTTCACCGAAAGTGGTGTGTTGAAGTCTCGTAGTACTATTGTGGAGCTGTCTTTCTCTCTTTTCCGGGCCGTTAGAGTTTGTTTTATGTATTTTGGGGCCCTGTCATTGGGTGCATAAATATTTATCATACTTATGTCCTCCTGCTATATTGACCCTTTAATCATTATATAGTATCCTTCCTTATCCTTCATGGTGGATTTTACTTTGAAGTCTATTTTGTCAGAGATTAATATTGCCACTCTTGTTCTTTTTTAAGTGTTGTTTGCTTGATATATTTTTTTCCATCCTTTGAGTTTTAGTTTGCTTGTGTCTTTAAGTCTCATGTGTGTCTCTTGTAGGCAGCATATAGACGGATCGTGTTTATCTAGTCTGTCACTCTCTGTCTATATTGGTGCATTGAGTCCATTTACATTCAGCGTAATTATTGATAGGTATGAGTTTAGTGCTGTCATTTTGATGTCTTTTTGTGTGTGTTGTTCACAGTTTCTTTGTTCCACTTAATTTTCTGTGCTGAGTCGTTTTTCTTTATGTATTTTCATCTTTTTTATTATTGTTGATTTTCTGTTTGCTGAGTCTTTATATTTTTCTAGTTTTTTATTTTGATTTGTAGGATTGTTAAATTCCTTTTTTTACCTTAATATTTATCCCTATTTTTCTAAGTTAATACCAGTCTTTTATTTCTTTATATCGCCTTGACTTCCTCTCCATAAGAAAAAATCTATGTCTACATTTTTAAGTCCCTCTTTTTTATTTTAATGTTGTCTTCTTTTACATTTTGACATCTGTTCCCCTATTTTCAGTGTTTTAGCTTTGATTTACTTTTGTGTCTTCCCTGTCTGGGTTGATATGTAGTTGCTGTGTCCTGTGTTCTAGTCTTGGGTTGTTATCTCATGTTACTGATTTTCTAACCGGAGGACTCCCTTTAGTATTTCTTGTAATTTTAGTTTGGTTTTTGCAAATTCCTTAAACTTCTGTTTATCTGGAAATGGCCTAATTTTGCCACCATATTTGAGAGAGTTTTGCTGGATATTTAATTCTTGGCTGGCAGTTTTTTTCCTTCAAGGCTTTATGTATGTCGTCCCATTGCCTTCTTGCCTTCATGGTTTCTGCTGAGTACGAGCTTATTCTTATTTACTCTCCTTTGTAGATGACTTTTCATTTATCTCTAGTCACTCTTAAGATTCTCTCTTTATCTCTGGCTTTGGTATGTTTGATTATAATATGTCTCAGAGACTTTCTTTTGGGATCTACTTTATGTGGGGTTCAATGAGCATCTTGGATAGGTATCTTGTCATCTTTCACAATGTCAGGGAAGTTTTCTGCCAACAAATCTTCAACAATTCTCTCTGTATTTCCTCTTATCCTCCCCTGTTCTGGTACTCCTATCACTCGTAGGTTATTCCTCTTGATAGAGTCCCACATGATTCTTAAGGTTTCTTTATTTTTTTAAATCCTTTTATCTGATTTTTCCTCAAATAAATTGGTGTCAAGTGCTTTATCTTCAGTCTCACTAGTTCTGACTTCCATTGACTCGGTTCTTCTCCTGTGACTTTCTGTTGAGTTGTCTAATTCTGAAATTTTATTGTTAATCTTCTGGATTTCTGATTGCTCTCTTTCTATGGATTCTTGCAGCCTGATAAGTTTGTCATTATGCTCTTCTCTAATCTTTTTCATTTCCTCTATTGCATGTTCTGTGTTTTGCTTAATTTCCTTCCTAATTTCTTGAATTCTGTATATTAATCTTTTGTATTCTGCCTCCGGTAATTCCAAGAAAGTTTCCTCCTCTGGAAAATTTCTAGATTCTTTATTTTGGGAGCTTGCTGAAGCCATCATGGATTGCCTCTTTATGTGATTTTATATTGACTGTTGTCTCCGAGCCATCAGTAAGTTATTATGTTTATTTTATGTTTGCATACTGTGTCCTAGCTTCTTGTTTGTTTTGATATCCCAAATAGGCTGCTTGTATGAGCCAGTTTGATTATTGGCACCTTTGAAGCTCTAATGTCCTGTCACCAGGTGGTTAGATCTGTTATTAGGTATGTGAGCTCAGGAGTCCGCCCATCTCTCCTGTATGGATTCAGCTCAGGTACCCAGTTAGATAGCCACCCAGTGTGTGATGGATGTAGGCTCTCCCTTACAGTCCTAGACAGGCATGGGTGATTGGTGTAGGCACAGGCATCTGGCTGCAGCAGGGAGACACACTCTGAGCAAGGCAGGGGGCTGACAGCTTCCCCCAAGTGTCCAGGAGGAAGGCATGTCCCTGTTCCCTAGAGCACGTAGGTGGGTGGGTTTTGCAGCCATACTATGAGCACCTAATGCTGTTGACTGTAAGGACTGGGGGGCACCCCTTATTCATGGGCCCCTATCGCAGGTGGCTTGGTGGTGTGGGTGGAACCACCATTCCTGAGGCCCCTGATGTGGGTAGGTGAAGACCGTGCTTAATGGGATGGTCAGAGCAGTGTCAGATGTCCAGAACCTGCCACTTCACAGCTGAAACAATTGAAGTTAGGGTTCCAGTATATACCCTGTAGTACTGCAGTAATGAGGGCCTATGCTGTTGAGATGGGCCCACACAAGTCTATGCAGGGGGAAAGGCACTCAAAGTCCATGGATCCCTTATGCCTGTGCCTAGGCAAAGGAGCTGTGCATATCCTGGGTTTCTGGCTTAGGGGAGCCAGCAGTTTGTTTTTCCCCATTAATTTGTTCACTCTGCAAGGCAGGGAGAATGGTTCTGGGCATGTGATGGATCCTACTTCCAGCCCAGGGGACTTGGCATTTCCTGAAGCTGGTCCAGGGTCCAGTGCAGAGCAGGGAGCGGGGAGGTAAATGGGAGAGAGGTTTTTCCCTAATTGGAGTGTTTTTGATATGCACGGTAGGCTGTATGGAAGTACTTCTCTTTCACCCATGAGGGTTGCTTCTCACTGGTTCTTGGTGGCTGTGTAGACTCACAGTGTCTGGGTCTCTCCCAGTGCAGAAGACGTACCTCCTGAGCATGGCTGCTTGCCTGCCTCACCCTGCACCCCCTAGCTGATTGTGTCTGAAGTGCTCAGGCTCTCGCCCGGTCAGGTCTGGGAGCTCCTCAGTGATTCTGAACCATCTCTCCCTCCTTCTGCCACTCAGTCCAGTTCCTCAACTCTGCCTTTGATGTTCAGGGCTCCCAGACTGATGTATATAATTCAATCACTTGTTTTTTCGGGTCTTTGTTGTAAGAGGATCCACCAGAAGCATCTGACTACGCTGCCATCTTGGCCCCTCCTCCAACCATGATGTTTTGAAAAAATGAGAAGCACTACTTTAAATCTATGTATTGGAGAGTAAATAGGGTTTGATAGTCTCTAGTAAAACTGTGTTAAATATCCTTAAAAAGAAGCTTTCAAGTATATTAACAAGGAGTAGCCATGTTGAATGAAAAAAGCCCATTGCTAAAGGTTACATATTGCATAACTCCATTTAGATAACATTTTTAAATGATGAAATTTTACAACTAGAGCATAGATTAGTAGTTTCCAGACAAGGGGGAGGGTTGAAGGCTTCTGCAGTGCCCTGTTACAGGGCCCCATTGTAGGGTTCATGGTAGGGAGATGGGTGTGGTTCTACAAAGGCAACAGGAAGAACCAGTGTAGTGTGAGAACTGTTCAGTATATTGACTGTGGTAGTGGATACACCAACTTAATACATACACAGACACATACACACAGATACAAGTAAAAATTGGGAAATCTGAATTAGATTGGATTTTATCAATGACAGTATCCTGACTGTGATATTATACTATGATTTTGAAAAATGTTACCATCGGGGAAAACTGGGCAAAGTGTAGAAAGAATCTCTCTGTATTATTCCTTACAGCTGCATGTGAATCTATAATTATCTCAACAAAAGTGTCAATTAAAAATGGGAGTAGCCAATGAAACTAATCTATGGTGTTAGAAGTCAGGATGGTGGTTTTCTGGTGGGGGTAGAAGGGATAGTGACTGAGAAGGCAGGACATAAAGAAGATGCTTCTAAGAAGTTATTTTTTTACATAGGGGAGCTGGCTACCTGGTGTGTTTACTTAGTTAAAATTCATCAAGTTGTATGTATTTTGTGTATATACTTTAAAGCTTACATTTGAAAGAGGGTAAACGAGTAGACAGAGGCCAGGAGAAGCCCCACCACCACCACCACCACCACCACAGACACACACTCATTTCTGCAGTTGTCCTGGAACCTGCAACTCCATAAATAGTTACTACTGGGCAGTCATATCCTATTGCTGTCGAATCAGTTCTGACTCATAGCAACCCTATGGGTCAGAGTAGACCTGCCCCATAGCATTTCTAAGGAGCAGTTGGTGGATTGGAACTGCTGACCTCTTGGTTAGCAGTCAAGCTCTTAACCACTGCATCATCAGGGCTCCATATAGAGACTCAAAATTCCATTTGAAGGATTTGCCATCCGATGGGTTCCTAGTTACACGTGTTATGAAACTGACTCTATACTCTCATGCAGATCTTTTGTGGGGGGAAAAAAAGTTTCTATTAAAAGTAAATTAGATTCAGTGACTGCTAATAGACTCAAATTTTATACCAACTTCTTCAAAAGATCTTGCTGTATCCATTCTCTTAACTAGTTAGAACTGTAGCCTATTTCAGTTTAAAAGTTGTAAACCAGCCCCATTTTTCCCTGCTTCACCAGAACCTTGTTTTCTGACTGCCTACTCACCTCCTCTCCTGTTCCCGTAAACAAGGGGAGAAGAGTCCGAGGCCCCCACGTTCTCCCTCTCGTTTCTGAAAAACCCCGGACATAACACAACAAGCATAGGAAGACTCTAAAAGGTATCTAGGGACCTTGGGCCTTGAGGGTCAACCCAGTCATGAGTTCCTTGGGTTTCCTTATTGCCTTATATCCCATATATCCCAGACAGGGCACTGCAGAAGCCTCCAGCCAAAAACTGACAACAGGCCCAGACTAAAAATATCTCCAGGAAAGCCTGTTACTCCTGTTCAAAGAATTGGGAAAAGGGTGGCCTAACAATAGGAAAACTTTTTGCAATACCTGCTCCATTCCAACCAAACACCAACAGAAAAACCACACCATTGCTTCCTTGGTTTTGGCAGGACCAGACAGGCAACTGATCTTCCATCTTCTACCTGACAGAACCAGATGGTGATCTGATTCCCTGTCAGGGTAGCGTCACCAGGGTCCTGCCACAACTTCCACCCAGCAGCCGTGAGACTTATTGAGGCAGTGCAAGGCAGGCTAGTCACCACTAGGCTTCATCACCACCTCCCCAGTGTCACTGGGGCCTAATGGAGGGCTGAACCTCTACCCCTACCCGGCATTGATAAAACTGACCAGGGCCATGCAGTCGGGGCTAGTAAGCACCCCACTCCCCTCCCACATTCCTGGTGTCAGTGAGGCCCAGTAGAGAGTTGAACATCCATCTGCACCCAGCATAATGAAACTAAATGAAGCAGGGTGAGTGCGGCTAGTCAGCACTCCTGTTCCCTCCTGCACCCAGTGGTGTCAGCTGGACCCAGTGGGGAGCTGAGCCTCTGTCCCTACCTGGCGTCAACTAAATGCAACAGGTGGTAGGAAACAGGGATAACTTCCTCTCTGCTACCTGTCTTCTCTTTTCTGGTGTCAGCAGGACCCTGTGGGGCACTGAGTTTCCCCTCTCACTTTGCAGCAGCAAAGCAGTTTGAGCCAGCAATTGTCTTCCCCTCTCCTTGGTGGCAGCAGAGACTAGCAGGAAACTGATCTTACACCCATACTGGAAGGAATAAAGTCGTGTCAGTCATTGTCCTACTGTCACTGGGAAGGTGTTGGCAGGGACCAGTGGGAAACTGGACATACACACCTACCTCAACCTCATGCTAAACCTCAGCAGAGGGACTGCCTGCCAAAAAATGAAGATTAAATAGGAACTAGAGTCTCCTAATATAATATGCAAAATATTCAGGATAGAGAAATTCACTCATTATACCTAGAACAAGGAAAATAACAACATACATGAGAAAAAACAACAAATGTCAACACTAAACTACTCAGATGTTAGGATTATCTGACAAAGACTTTAAAGCAGCCATCACAAATATGTTTCAACAAGCAATTACAAATTCTCTTGAAACAAGTGAAAATAGAAAATATTAGCAAAGAAATGGAAGTTATTAGAAGAGAACAAATGGAAGCTAGAACTTAAAAAGTACAATAACAAATTTTAAAAAAAAATTTGCTGCATGGGCTCAATAGAGTGGAGATGGTAGGGGATGTTATCAGTGAACTTGAAGAAAAATAAATAGAACTTCCCATTCTGAACAACAGAGAGAAAATAAACTGAAAAAGAAACAGCCTCTGGGACCTGTGAGACTGCAAGAGAGCTAACATTTGTATCATCGGGATTGAAAATTTATTTGAATAAATTAATGGCTGAAAAACCTCAAATTAGAAAAAGACATCAACCTACAGATTCCAGAAGCTACGTGGACCCTAAATAGGATAAACCCAAAGAAATCCATTCCAAAACATGTCGTAATTAAACTCTTGAATACTAAAGACAAAGAAAAAAATCTTGAAAGAAATGGTGATTTCTTATGGGGACACACCAATTCAAATAACAATGAATTTATCATCTGAAACCATGGAGGGCAGAAGGAAATGGACTAACATTTTTTAAGTAGTGAAAGAAAAGAGTTGGCATCCACAAATTCTATGTCCAGCAAACATATCCTACATGAATGCAAGGGAAATAAAGACATTCTTAAATGAAGGAAAACTAAGAGAATTTGTTGCCAGCAAATCTACCCATAAGCAATGGTTAAAGGAAACTCTCTAAACAGAAAGGAAATGATAACAGAAGAGAGCTTGGAACACGAGAAAGGAAAGAACATCAGAATGGGTAAAAATAGGGTAAATATAAGAGGCTATCCTACTTCTCATGCATTTCTCATTTGATAGTTGAAGCAAATCATATTTGATAGTTGAACTAAAAATTACACTGTTTGATGTGGTGATCATTGTATAGAGAGGATATACTTAAGACAGTTGTATTTTAAAAGGGAGGAGGGTGCCCAGTTCTTAAATGTGGACTGTGCATAGTGACTTCTTCCCAAAGAGTAAGTATGGAAATAGGAAAAAAAAGAGTAACTTTACCGTCAAAAAATCTGACAAACATTGTCTCAGCCAGGTCATCAGGATTAACACCAACAGTGATAAGTCATGTTGATGTTGTTGTTATGTGCCTTCAAGTCAGTTCCAACTCATAGTGACCCTATAGAACAGAGTAGAACTGCCCCATAGGGTTTTCAAGGAGCGGCTGGTGGATTTGAACTGCCAACCTTTTGGTTAGCAGCCACGCTCCGCCAGGGCTCCAAGTCATGTTGATAGTACCCTTGATATGATGTGATCAGAATGGTGCTTTACCTCTGTGGTCTTCCTCTCAAGAACACATAACCCTAGCCTACACATAGGAAAAACATTAGACGAGTCCCACTTGAGGAACTTTCTACAAAATACCTGAACAGTACTCCTCAAAACTGTTAAAGTCATCAAAAACAAGGTAATCTTAAGAAGCTGTCACAGCAAGAGGAGCCTAAAGAGTCATGACTATTGTATTAGTTTATCTCGTGCTGCTATAACAAATTACCACAAACTTGGGTGGCTTAAAAAACAAATTTATTCTCTCACAGTTCAGGAGGCCAGAAGTCTGAAGCCAAGGTGTCAGCATGGTTGGTTCCTCTGAAGGCTTTGAGGATGAAGCTGCACCACGCCTCTCTCTAGCTTCTGGTGGCGGCCAGCAAACCTTGATGTTCCTTGACTTGTAGACGCATTACTCTAATCTCTGCCTCCATCCTCACGTGGCCTTCTTCTCTGTGCCTTCTCTTCTCATTAGGACACTGGTCATTAGACTTAGGGCCCCACTAAATCCAGGACGATTTCATCTTAAGATAATTAATTGCATCTGAAAATACCCTATTTCCAAATAAAGTCACATTCTGAGGTTCTGGGTAGACATGAATGGGGGGGCTCTCTTCAACCCACTGCAACTACTAAATGTAATGTGATGTTCTGGATGGGATCCTTGAACAGAAAATGGACCTTAGGTAAAAATTAAAGCAATTGAAATGAAGTGTGGACTTTAGTTAATAATGTATCAGTATTGGTTCATTAATTGTAACAAATTTACCCTGTTAATATTAGATGTTAATAATATGGGAAACCAGGTATGGGGTATATAGAACTCTCTGCACTATTGTCACAGTTTTTTTGTAAATCTAAAGGAGTCCTCAAATTAAAATTTTATTTTTAAAAATTGACAGGGTCCTACCAATTCAAAAAAAAAAAAAAAAACTATCAGTTTTTAATGGTAAAATAATAATATTAGACTAAAGTAAAGTTTAGGTATGCTGGAATATCAGAATTATCTTTATTTTAAAAATGAAATCTGTAATGCATTAGCAGTCCTCCTCCTTTAACATATGTGATTTTTAATTCAAAGAACTAAGAATGAATCACTTTTCAGTTTTTTTTAAGTTGGGAGAGTAAAGGGACCTGAATGGAAGTGACATTCCTGCATGTCATTCACAGTGGTAGGTAAAACTTCTGTGATAGTAGACTGTGAAGAATTACATAAGCATACTTAGAGCAACCACGAAGGAACCATACAAAGCAATATCCTCAAAACACTGTAAGTACTATAAATAAATCTTTAGAATAGAATCCTAAAGAGAGACTATATCCTGGGCCGTAAAACAAACCTCAACAAATTTAAAAGAATTGAAATCCTACAGAGTATGTTCTCTGAGCATAAAGGAATAAAACTAGATGTAAATAACAGGAAAGGCAACACAAACATTTTCAAACACTTGAAAGTTAAACCACACGCTTGTAAATAATTCCTGTGTCAATGAGAAAGGCTTAAAGGAAATGTTTAAAAAATACATATATAGAATTAAAATGAAATTACAACATATCAAGTTATGTGGGATACAGCTAACACAGTACTGAGAGGAAGATTTATAGCAGTAAATGCTTACATTAGAAAAGAATCATCTAAGTTCCTACTTCAAGAAAAAGAACAGGAAAATAGGCCTAAAGCAAGCAGAAGGAAGGAAATAATGAAGAGAAGAAATCAATAAAATTGAAAACAGGAAAATGATATAGAAGATCAATGAAATAAAAAAGTGGTTCTTTAAAAAAAATAAAATTCACAAACCTCTAGAAAGATTAACCAAGATAAAAGAGAAGACACAAATCAACAATGTGAAGAAACAGGATATCACTGCATATCCTGCTGACATTAAATGAAAAATAAGGTAGTATTGCAAACAACTCTACAGTTGTGAATTCAAAATCTTAGAAGAAATGAACCAGTTTCTCAAGAACCACAAATTACCAAAACTCAACCAGGATGAAATTGACAACCTGAATTGTCCTATAATCATTAAAGAAATTTAATTTAAAAACTTGCAAAACATAAACCTCCAGGCTCAGATGGTGTTATGGATTAAATTGTGTCCCCCAGAAACATGTATCAGTTTGGCTAGGCCATGATTCCCAGCATTGTGTGGTTGTCCTCCATTTTGTGATCTGATGTAATTATTCTCCATTTTGTGATGTGTTGTAAATCTTAGCTTCTATGCCTGTGGTTATGGTCGCATTTGGGAATGAGTTGTTTGTTATGTTAATGAGGCAGCATTAGGGTGGAATGTATCTTGAGTCACCACCTTACTAGAAGGTGTAACTCAAGTCACAACCTTTACCCTAGTCACCACCCTTATTCAAGTCATGCCCTTACTTGAGTCATACCTTTTATCTTACAAGAGATAATCGGAAAGAGATGCAAGCAGAGATAGGGACCTCAGTATCACCAAGAAGTGTGTCCTTTAGACGTGAGGTCCCTGCACTGACAGCCTCCTAGAATCAGGAGACATAGAGCTGTAACACCAGAGACAGCACAAGACAGCTATAAGTAGTGGCAGAGAAAAGGCGGCAGCAGAAGCAGGAGGCTAGTGCAAGGTGGTGAGGGAGACAACCCACAGAGTGAGTAAGAGCTGAGTGCCTTCGGGCAGGAGGCTACTTAGCTGAGTGGAATACCTCTGGGACTTATCAGTGAAGCTAAAAAGCTTTGTAACATTTGCCTGAGCAGGGCAGAGGTCAGGCTGAGGGGTCGAGCAGCTGAGGGGCCAAGGGCCACAGTGAGGCCTGACTGCGGACATGGCTGAGATGATATTGTTTTGATCTACACAGACCTTCCTCCAGAGCTGACAGAGAGAGAAAGCCTTCCCCGTGAGCCAGCACTCTGAATTGGACTTCTAGCCTCCTAAACTGTGAGAAAATAAGTTTCTGCTTGTTAAAGCCATCCACCTGTGGTATTTCTGTTATAGCAGCACTAGATAACTAAGACAGATGGCTTCACTGGAGAATTCTAGCAAACATTTAAAGAATTAACACCAATTTAGCACAAGTTCTTACAGAAAATAGAAGAGGAGGAAACACTTTCTAACTCATTTTATAAAGTTAGTATTACCCTGATAGCAAAGCCAGACAAAAACAATAAAAAAATATATATAAAACAAAATAAAACTACAGAACAATCTCTCTCATGAACTTAGATACCAAAATCAACAAAATGCTAGCAAATCTATTCCAATGTATTAAAAGAATTTTACACCATGACCAAGTGGAACTTTTTCCAGGTATGCAAAGTTGCTTCAGCATTCAAAAACTAAGTTAATGTAATACACCATATCAACAGGATAAATTGATTTGCTCGTGTCAATTAATGTAGAAAAAGCATTTGGCAAAACACAGCACACATTCATGATGAAAACTTTTAGCGGCCTAGGAAAAGAGGAGAACTTCCTAAACTTGATAAAGATCAGCTACAAAAATCTAGCTAGCATCATACTTAAAGGTGACAGACTGACTGCTTTTCCTCTAAGTTCAAGGACAATAATGTTCACTTTCACCATTTTCATTCAGCACAATACTGGAAATTCAAGCCTCTGCAGTAAGACAAGAAAAAGAAATGAAAAGCCTACAGATTGTAAAGGAAGAAATCAAATTGTCCCTATTTGCAGATGACATGATTGTCTACATACAGAATTCCATAGAATCTACAAAACAAAACAAAAAACTTCTGAAACTAATAAGGAAGTTCAGGAAGGTCACAGGATACAGGATCAACACACCAAATTTAAGCATATTTCTGTATACTAACAATGACCACGTGGAAACAAATTAAAAACACAGTACTATTTACGATCACTCCAAAGTAAAATAAATACTCAGGTATAAACTTCAGGAAACATGCACAGGATCTTTATGCTGAAAATTGCAAGATGCTGATGAAAGAAATCAAAGAAGACTTAAATAAATGAAGAGACATACCATGTTCATGGATTGGAAGATCCAACATAGTAAAGATATCAATTCTCACCAAATTGATTTATAGATTTAATGCAATTCATATGAAAATCCCAAGACTTTTTGTAGACATGTTGTTAGGTGCCATTGAGTTGATTTTGACTCATAGTGGCCCCATGTGACAGAGTAGAACTGCCCCCTCGGGTTTTCTAGGCTGTCATCTTTACAGGAACAGATCACCAGGTCTCTCTCCTGTGGAGTCACTGGGTGAGTTTGAACCACCAGCCTTTTGGTTAGCCAGGTGCTTACCCATTGTGCCACCAGGGCTCCTTCTGCAATTATACACAAGCTTATTCTAAAATTTATATGGAAAGGCCCTAGAATAAACAATATTTAAAAAGAAGAAAAAAGTGGGAGGAAGCACTGTACTCAATAATAAAACAAAACAAAACCTGTTGCTGTCAAGTCAATTCTGACTTACATAGTGACCCTATCAGACAGAGTAGAACTGCCCCATAGGGTTTCCAAGGAGTGCCTGGTGGATTCAAACTGCTGACCTTTTGATTAGCAGCCATAACTCTTAACCACTATGCCACCAGGGTTTCCATAGTCAATATTAAGGCCTCCTGTATAGCTACAGTAGTCAAGTTTTGGCGGAGAGATAGATATTTAGATCGAGAGAACAAGGTAGAAAACCTAGAAATAGACCCACATAAATATGTCCAACTGATGTTTGACAATAGTAAAAATACTCAGAAAACTAGGAATAGAAGGGAAATTCCTTAACATGACAAAGGGCATTTATGAAAAACCAAACATTGTATTCAATGTGAAAGACTGAAGGCTTTCCTCCAAAGATCAGGAACATGACAAGGATGCCTGCTTTCACCACTGCTACTCAACATTGTACTGGAAGTCCTAGCCAGAGCAGTTAGGCAAGAAAAAGAAAGAAAAGGTATATAAATTGGGAAAGAAGTAAAACATCTCTATACACAATGTAGTGATACTATATATAGAAAATCCCAAAGAATCCACAAGAAAACTACTAGAGCTACTAAACGAATTTAACAATGTTGCAGGGCCCAAAATCAGCAGACTGAAATCAGTTAAATGTTTCCATATATCAGCAACAAACTATCTGAAAATGAAATTAAGAAAACCATTCCTTTTATAATAGCATCTAAAAGAATAAAATACTTACTAATTTACCTCCTTTACCAAGGAGGTTAAAGACTTTTACACTATGAACTATAAAATTCTGCTGAAAGAAATACAAGGACATTTAAATAAATGGAAAGAGATTTTGTGTTCATGGATTGGAAGACTTAATATTGTTAAGAAAACAATTCTACCTAAAGTGATCTATGGGTACAATGCAATTTCTATGGACATTCCAACAGATTTTTTTTTTTTTTGCAGAAATGGAAAAGCTGATCTTCAAATTCATATGGAATTGCAAGGGGTCCCAAATAGCCAAAACAATCTTGAAAAAACAGAACAAAGTAGGAGGAATCATGCTTCCCAATTCTGAAATCTATTACAAAGCTACAGTAATCAAAACAGTATGGTACTGGTACAAGGATAGACATATAGACTAATGGAATTGAATTGAGAATCCAGAAATAAACCCACATGGCCAACTGATTTTCAATAGGGGTGCCAAATCCATTCACTGGGAGAATGGTTTCTTCAGCACATGGTGTTGGGACAACTGGATCTCCACACGCAAAAGAATTAAGTTGGACCCTTACCTCACACCATATACAAAAATTAATTTAACATAGACCAGTGACCTAAATGTAAAAGCTAAAACCATAAAACTCTTTTAAGAAAACATAGAGGTAAAGCTTAGGGCTTTCTTTTAGACAGTGTATTCTTATATATGACACCAAAAGCATAAGCAACAAGAGAAAAAAAAATAAACAAGACCATCAAAATTAAAAACTTCTGTGCATCAAGGGACATCATCAAGAAAGTGAAAAGACAGCCTCCAGAATGGGAGAAAATATCTGGAAACCATATATCAGATGAGAGTTTATTATCCAGAATATACAAAGAACTCTTAATGTTCAACAACAATAAGACTAACAGCCCAATTTAAAAATTGGAAAAGGACTTAGACATTTCCGCAAAGAAGATATATGAATGACCAATAAGCACTTGAAAGATACTCAGCATCAGTAGCTATTAGGGAAATGCGAATCAAAACCATGTGACGTACTACTTTATACCCACCAGGATGGCTGCTATTTTTTTAAAAACGGGGTGGGGGGGGGGCGATAATAAATATTGCAAGGATGTGGAGAAATTGGCACACTTTTGCATTGCTGATGGGAATGTAAAATGGTGCAGCTGCTGTGGAAAACAGTTTGGCAGGTCCTAAAGTTAAATATAGAATTGCAATATGGTCTAGCAATTGCACTCTTAGGTATATACTCCAGAGAATTGGAAGCAGTGACTCAAACAGACACATATACCAATGTTCACTGCAGCATTATTCAGCATAGCCTAAAGGTGGAAACAACTCATATCCATCAACAAATGAGTGGATAAATGTGGTATATACATACAGTGGAGTATTATTCAGCTATGAAGAGAAATGAAGTTCTGGTACATGCCGCCACATGGATGAATTTTGAAAACATTATGCTAAGTGAAAAATGTGCGAGACAAAGGACAAATAGTGTATGATTTTGCTTTTAGGAAATATCTAGAACAGGTGAATCTAGTGAGGCAAATGAAGATGAGTGGTTACCAGGGCTGGGGAAAGGAGGAGAAGGGGAGTTTTGAAAAACGGATCACAGATTTAAATGTAAAACCTACAACTATTAAAATTTTAGGAAAAAAATATATATCTAGCACTAGTGAAGATTTCCTAGATTTGACACCAAAATCATGATCAATAGAAGATAAAAAACTGCTAAATTAGATGTTATCAAAATTGAACATGTTTACTTTGTGAAAGACCCAAAGAAGAGAATAAAAGAACTAGCTGCAGACTGGGAGAAAATATTTGCAAACTACACATCTGACGAGGGACTAGATCTCTAATATTTAAAAAATGCTCAAAAATTTAAAAATTAATAGTGAAAATAAAAATCCAATTTGAAAATGGGCAAAAGACATGAATAGATATTTCACCAAAGAGGATATGCAGATGGCACATGAAAAGATGTTCAGCATTATTAGGAAAATGTGAATTAAAACCACAATGAGCTATCACTACACACCTTCAGAATGACTAAATAAAAAATAGTGACAACATCAAATGCTGGCAAGGATAAGGAGAAACTGTCGTCCATTCATTGCTGATGGGAATGTAAAATGGTACAGACATTCAGCAGTTTCCCATAAAACTAAATACACAGCTACCGTATGACCCAGCAATCATACTCCTGGGCATTTACCTCAAAGAACTGAAGACTGTTCACATAAAAACCCGTATACAAATGCTTGTAGCAACTTTATTTGTAATAGCCCGAAACTGGCCACAACCCAGATGTCCTTCAACAGTTAATAGTTAAACTGTGGTATATCCATATCCTAGAATAAATACTCAGGGATGAACTATTGATACATGCAGCAACGTGGATGAATCTCCAGGGAATTAGGCTGAGTGAAAAAAAGCCAATACAAAAAGATTTCCTACTGTATGTTTCCATTTAGATGTCATCCTTAATGTGATCAGTTTATATGGGGGTCAGGGTGGGTGGGGAGAGCGAGGTGGATGTGGAAAGAGGAACAGGATGGAAATGTTCTGTATCTTGACTAAAACAAACAGTGTCAACATCTTGGTTGATACTGCACTAGAGTTTTGCAAGATGTTACTGTTGGGGGAAGTAGAGTTAAGGGTATACAGGATCTTTCTGAGTCATTTCTTACAACTACATGTCTATCTACAATTATCTCAAAATAAAAAGTTTAATTATAAAAAATCGGGGCGGGGGCACATACTTCTTCCTCACGGTACAGAGCTGAGCACAATCTTTTTGGAGTAACCAACTGTAAGTTAGTCCCGAGCTAGGCTGGAGATCAGCAGTGCTCTTTCAGAATCTCCCAGCCCAGCATTCTAGTCCAGGGTGAAAACATTAAATTGGGAAATTATTTTCTCTGACTTGCTTTTATTAGAGGGCAGAGATATGCAATGAAGTCAGCCTTAGACAGTTTGCAAGACATTAGGCCAGGTTAGAATTGTGACTTGGGCTGTGGAGGGGATTCCATTCAGTTGCTTGCAAATACAAACATGAAACCTGACTTCTTTTGAACTGAGAGTAGTGGGACAGATGACAAGGCAGCATTAAACATCCAGCTGCTCCTTGGCCAGCCGTGGTGTGTTAGCTGTGCCTCTAAAGCAGAGCTGGTAGTGGTGAGTGGAACGGATCTGCTGCTGCAGAGCGCTGCAGCATCCCACCTTGGCTTTGGAATGGTCCCATTCTCTCTGGACCTGAGGCTTTTGTCTGTGTCGAACAGAAAAAGAAAAAAAAAAACTATCACAATTTCCATCATAGTCAGGATTTGGGGGGCGTACCTAAAGCAAAATGAATTTTTTGTTGCTATAGTTATTTAATCCACAGATTTACCTCAGATCATAAAAGAGGGTTAAAAATTGTATTTGCTCTCTTATTTTAGCCGTGGTTCATCAGAATGCGTTAAGATCCAGAACCAAAGGTTATATGAAATTGGAGGAAATATAGGTAAGTGTTCTTTAATAATTTTTACTGCAAATTCTCTGGTCACTCTAAAAGAAACATGTTACTTTATTGTAAAAGTGTATTTTATGAGTTTCTTTGATAAAATTTAAAATCAGTAAGTTTCTGACTTTTAAATCTCATCTAAGAACAGTTGCATGATCTTTCTAGAATATTTTTAAAATTTAAATGAGAATATTTTAGTTTCCATGTGGAGTAGGCTTCTGGGTTTCTTAAAGTTGGAAAGTCTCTTTCTGGGACTCTTGAGACCAGTGAGGGGGAGAACATCAAGAGAACTTTCAGAAAATGAGACCCTTTTTGTTTAACTCCCCTATTTTCACTCTCAAAGGTCACTCTTCATGTTTTCCCAGGGGTGAGGGGGTGGCATCAAAAGAAGAAGTCCGCAGTCTCCCTTTACTTGCATCCGTGCCCTTCCACTCTCCCTGCCCACCCTCCTCCTGGTGTGGAGGAGTTATCCCCGCTCCCTTTTAGGGCCAGCCCTTCCACTGGCCTTTCCTGACAGAACTCTTGCCTCCCCAGGACTTGGCTGCAGGAACCCCCACTCTATCCTGCATCGTCAGCTCTCCCCTCTCAAAGAGATCAGTTCCATCTGCATGAAAACTTATGGCAATGTCTCTCATATTTACAGAGTTCTCTCGACTTCAAGTTTAATCCCATTTCTCTGTTCCGTTTTACAGCAAAAACTCCTTGAAGAAGTTGTCCGTAGTCCAATGTCTTCCTCCCATTCCCTCTTGAATCCGCCTTCACCCCACCACACCACCTTAACTGCTGTCTTGTCAAGGTCTCCAGAGAACTCTTAGGTTGTAAAATCCAGTCGTTCCTTCTCAGTGGCTATGTTCCTTGACTGAGTTGATCTTTCCTTTCTTTTAAAAACATTCCTTCCACTTCACTGGCTGCTGCTTCTGAGTCTCTTTTGCCAGTCACTTCTTATCCTGTAAACCTGTTAATGTTGCAGAGTTGTAGGGCTCTGTCCTCGGAACTCTTCTCTGTCTGTACTTTATCAGTGAGCTCAAGTGATCTCGTGGTTCTAAATCCATGTGCATGCTGAGGCCGCTCAGGATTGTGTCTCAGACTTCCCTGCTGAACACCGACTCGTATGTCCAGTCACCAGGCACAATTTTATCTCAGGGCCTTTGCCTTGGCTCTTCCTTTCCCCAGAATGCCCTCCCCTCAGATATCCTCACTTATTCCCCTACCCCTCTCGGTCTTTGCTAATACAGTAAAACTGTGAAAGCTGGGACCTGTGTAAGGTAGAAACCTGTCAGAGAAGGAAAATGCAAATATTTATTTTCCACTAATAGAGAGGGATAGAAAAGTGGTAAGACTGTACCCTGTCGAAGGCAGAAAACGGGTGAGACCCAGGAAAAGCAGTCCCGTCGAGTTCCAGCTCCCACAGGTTTCACCACATGTCACCTCAGTGGAGGCTTCCTTGATATGTCTTTGAATTTGAGCCCTGAACCCACACTGCCTGTGTACCTTCCCTGATTTGTTTTTCTCTGTGTTCTGATCACCGTCTGACTTATTTTATGTTATACTTGTTTATTTGTGATTGTCTTTTGCCACTTTTAGAATGTAAGCTCCCTGAGGGCAAGTACGCTTGACTTCTGAGGCATTTCTGTATCCCCAGTCCATAGAATAGTGCCTAGAACAGTAATTCTCAGTAAATATCTGATGAATGAATGGATGAATCAAGCAAGCAAGCAAATCTTCGTAGTTTTGTGTGAAGCTTTAGTATGCATCTCGAATGCACTGTGCATAAAGATAGTCGAATTCCGTACTTGCCCCATGGAATGATCTTATTATGCTTTCCAGATCTCTTGCCTATGGGCACTGCATCCATAGTAAATAAAAAAAATGACTATGCCTAACGTGAACTTGATTGAATCTTCTCTATTCCTGGTCCATTTTCTATCTATAAAACCATAAGATGACATCTATTATTGTACAAACAATCAGTTTATACAAGAACCAAGTTCTTGCCATATTAGCTGAAGCTAGGAGCAGTTTGTCTGTAGATTGTATGTCTTCCCGCAGTTTCACATGGAATTTATTTGAAGTATTTCACAATCTTCCAAAAAAAAAAAAGGCTTTGCTAAGAAACTTTGAAATGTATCTACTTGCTTTTGCTGAGAAAACTATATTGGCCTTATTTGAACCTTATAAACACACACAAAGAGAAGCATGCACTCTTGAAAATGCTCTCCGATTTTCTCTTTCTTTTAGGACAGCATTGCTTGGATCCAGATGCTTATATATTGGATGTATATCATGTAAATCCTCAAGCTGAATGGGTGATTAAACCCCAGTCAAGTTTTTGAAGTACTCTCAAAAATGGATGTGACATTGGTAGGGGAAAAAGATTGCGTTTGACATATTGGTTCCTGTAATCCTCTTGATGTTTCTGGGCCCCAAGCTGTGGTGTCTCCGGTATCGTCAGCATGAACATTGGAAGAGGAGCTGGTTAACCATTTGAGCTGAAGCTTTCTTACGCTGGTTCCTTGAAAAAGTCAAGGAAACGGGAGGTGATCCTTCCAGAAGGAAGGCTAATCTAGAATATGGAACTTTCATCGTTTCTAGTATTTGACTTCACAGGAGAAATGAACTTGGTCCTGTATCTGGAGATAAAAAACACTTTTGTCTGTAGCTAGCGCTGCCAAACACAAGAGGTGCATGAGACCCTCTGTTTATACTTATATTATGTACTTATATTATTGACATTTTTGAGCAAGAATACCCACAATATCCATCATTTTTGCTCAGAAAAATTTCCAAAGGGAATTCAGTTTCTAAAGTTAAGGATACAATATTTATGCTCCTGAATTGGAGGAGGAGGAAGTTTTGTTTGGAGACAGCTGTACTTCTTTTATACGTCATGCGGTGTCGTGACTATGAGCATTCTGGTACAAATGGGCATTTCTCTCTCACTGACTGTTGAAATTGGTATTTTTAAAGCTTACTCATTTTAAGGCACATGTCCCCATACAGAAGCGTAGTTTGGCAAAAGGTATCCTGCTTTCATAGCCTGCCTTACAGTCATCGGCCAGAGTGCATTTTCTCCTTATGAACTGGTGCTCAGTGAACGTCTGGCCATGTGCCAGGCACAGATTTTTTTTTTTCTCACCAAACGTGCCATTCTGTGTGTTTCACAGCTGTAAGTGGTCACTTTTGCCAGCACAGTTTTGAAGATACTGAGCTGCTTTTATCCAAGAGTGCTGCACGGTGCAGCTATAACCAGGTTTTATATACCGTCAGAGCAGATTTTGCCTGTGTCGCTTAGTCACAGACATGGCCAAGCACTGTGGATTAGCATCCAGCTTTAACAACAGGCGAATATCTGGTAAGCTGGAAACAGTCTTGCTATCAAGATTCTGTGGAGTCATTTTCCAGACCCACACCTGGTCAGAACACACAGTCCCCTGGATTCTAATTTGGAGCAGATCTAAAATGTGCTCAGGGATTGAACTGCTCTGCCTTTCGTCTTGAGACTGCAGAGATAGTCCTTCTAGAGTTAGCTAAATGAGGGCACAGTTCTCGTTTGTCCCGGGGGTGTTCTGTAGATTGGAAGGCAGAGGTTGAGATTTGTATGAATTTATACCAGTTTCAAAGAGATTTAAGGCCTAAATGACTGTTTCTCTTTCTCCTTCTGTCTTGCAATTCAAAAAATTGACCAAAAATTTGCTGAAAAATGCAGAAAACATTTTAGTGTATATACTTACCTAGTCTCAATACAGAATGTGACATAATTTAATCCCATACAT
The DNA here is from genome assembly GCA_030035585.1 of Dugong dugon. NCBI lineage: Eukaryota > Metazoa > Chordata > Mammalia > Sirenia > Dugongidae > Dugong > Dugong dugon. The sequence continues at coordinate 46,121,740 of CM057466.1, read as the reverse complement.
AGAAGAAACCTTTCATATGCTGCATTATACCTTTCTGTCTATACAAAACATTACTTAGTTCAACATGTAGGTAATTGCATTTCTGGCCATTAGGATTTTTTCTTATTTTCAGAGAAAACGCCAAGATCCATTCATTTGATTTGTGTATTTGAGTCTCTTGATTTCCTTTGCCCAAAAACCCATTAGAAAGTTAAAATTACATTCTGTAGGTTTATATTTATTCCCACATTTCATCAGTTTTCAGTATATGGCTAAGTGATGGCATGTGAGTTTAAGTAATGAATTTAGACAGTCTGAAAAAATGCTTGTATAACTTCTGCAGTGTAAACAGCTGGCACAAAACTTACGCACAAATGCAATAAATATTTTACTTTATGTAGTTACTAAGTCCCAAGAAATAGGATGTCAGTAATTTATGTCCACACACAGAAGAAATTCTTCAAATAGCTGCTTTATACTTCTGTGTATATATATGAAAACCATGGCCAATTTTCCTCATTTCATTTCCTTTCATTGGAATAGCTAGATTCTGTTGTATTTATATAGAAAACTCACAGATTTCTTCATTTACTTTTTTATTTTGGAATTTTTTTCTCTTTTAACTGAAAACACATTAAAACCTATACATAACTAGTAAAGGTTTTAAGATTTACTCCAGCTTGTCATCAGTTTTAAATAAATAGCTCACAGATAGCATGCAGTGTACAACATGCTTCTGAATTTGTTATCCACTTTTGTGTGGTTTTAGATGTCAAAGACTTAGCTGGATCAATAACTTTAAGTGAGTCACTTCAGTTGATTCAAGGATATGTGACAACTTTCAAATATCTATAAATATGAAAAGCCTTGTGTCAATACCAGGATCATTGGATTTAACTTTTATTCTAAGAGTAAGTGACTAGAGAGGAATTTCATTGTCACATAGCACTAATATTTGAACGGTTAGTGATGGATTTTATTCTTGTAAAGAATAAGCAGACCCCTACAAGTAAAATTTGAAAATGCCTGTCCCCTAACTATGGAAAAACTCTGTGTTGTCAAAGAGTTGCTTTAAAGAGTTCAGTCATCAGTCTGTAAAAGTGAGCTGTGTGTTTGCAAACAAAAGATGAATCAGATACCAAGTCTCTAAATTCTCTTCTTAACAGCTTCTCACCCTGCCCCATCCCAAGGACTCTTGATGTACAGTTAGGGAAAGAGTACAAGCATCCAGGAAAGGAATAGAGGAAGTTCACATTTTAGGAGGACTTATTCAGCAAAATTCCTAAAGCTGGCTCATTTCTTCTCTTGATTCTGCCGCTCACTTAGGGATATGATTCTTGGAGTCAGTGCTCTTTGAACAAACTGGAATGTTAATTTCTTTACAATGTATATACAGTAAAAACTACCTCACTTGCCTTTCTTGGGAAAAGTCTGATGGGCTTAAACAGTTTTTGTTAAAATCTGTTGCTGAGTCTTAATATTTAAGTCACTTCAGTTAGCTTTCAGTGTACATCTAATAATATCCATTTAATGATGTAAAATATTTCTAGCAAAATCTTTATAACTAAAAATACTTTGTAACTGTGATCTGAGCTACTCTGAGAGAATTTGCGTCCCTTCGTCATTGTCTCGTGTTTTTAACCATTAACTATGTTAGATGTAGGTTTGCAAGTGTAGGCATTAATATTCATCTTTTCCTCCAGGCATTTTTCAGCTGCTTTCCACATATTGCCCTCAGCTGAAGACTAGCATGAGATCATAATGTCTCTTCTTTCTTTCACGCACATTTGAACTGTTTCTCACAAATGTATTACTTGCCTGGAAAGAATAATTATGGGATTAAGTAGTTCCTATCTTATGAGAAGCATTTTTCAGCTTTTTTCCATAAATAATAATATGGCATGGAATGAAAATGTTTCTTTCAAGCATTTTCAACAGTTTTACACAAACACATACCAGACCTCTCAATGTAAAGATAACATCTTTTCTTTCTGGCATTTTCCAACTATTTTCTACATTGTGTACTTTGATTGAAAAAATCATATAATGTCATAGATAAAGCCAGTATTTGTATGTTTTCTCCCATCTCGAAAGTTAATATTCTTTTGTCCCATCAATTTTAATTGTTAATTAGAATGTGTATGTTGCATTTTTTTTGTATGTTGCATTTTATCCATACAAATAAAGAGAAAAAAAAAAAAACCTAAAAGCTTTGTCACAAGAATTCTTATATTCAGCTAGTCTCAGGGTCTTAGTTTCTTAGTGCTGCTATAACACAAATTTATTTTCTCACAGTTAGAAGGCTGGAAGTCTGAATTCAGGGTGCTAGCTCTAAGGGAAGGTTTTCTCTCGGTCACCTCTGGAAAGGAGACCTGATGGTGCAGTGGTTAAAGCATTTCTCTGCCAACTGGAAGGCCAACAGTTCCAACCCACCAGCTGCTCCACCGGCAGTCAGCTTACTTAAAGATTTACAGCCTCCGAAGCCCTGTGGAGCAGTTCTACTCTGTCTTGTAGGATTGCTATGAGTTGGAATTGACTCAATGGCACTGGGTTATGGGTCACCCCTGAGGGACGGTCCATGTCTCTTTTCAGCTTCTGTTCCTCGGTTCCTTGATGATCTTCATGTGGCGTGGTGTACCTTCCCCTCCACTTATGCTTCCTTCTCTGTAACTGGAGCCCTGGTGGCACAGTGGGTAAAGAGTTACAGCTGCTAAAGGGTCAGCAGTTCGAATCCACCAGCTGTTCCTTGGAAAACCTATTGGGGCAGTTCTGCTCTGTCCTGTAGGGTCTCTGTGAATCAAAATAGAATCAACTTGACAGCTTTCTCTGTACCTGATCTGCTCTTTTTTATATCTCAAAGATGATGGCCTTAAGACACACCCTACACTGATCTGTCCTCACTAACAAAGTCCTAATCCCAAACGGGATTAGCTCCACAGGTGTTGGGGTTAGGATTTACAGCACATTTTGGGGGAACACAATTCAATCCATACCAGGGCCCAGTAGTGCTGGTGAAAAGACTGAGCGGCTTAAAGTGAGGTCTGTTTGAGCCCAGTCTATGTCACTTCCTCTTCAGATGAGCAGAAGCCACTTGGCACTATGGTAATGGTGGATGGCTGTGGGTAGAGGATAGAGTGAATAAGCAAAATCTGTTCCCTAAATGTGTTTGAGTTGGTGCTCTTTCTGGCCAAGTTTTTTTTTTTAATTGTATTTTAGGTGACAGTTTACAGCACAAATTAGTTTTTCATTCAAAAATTTCATACACAAATTGTTGTGTGACGTGGGTTGCAATCCCTGCAATGTGTGAGCACTCCCCCTTTCCGTTTCCACCCTGGGTTCCCCGTGTCTGTTCGTCCAGGTTTCCTGTCCCTTCCTGCCTTCTCGGCTTTGTTTTTCAGCAGGAGTTGCCCATTTGGTTTCATACACTTGAGTGAACGAAGAAGCGCGTTCCTCACGTGTGTTATTGCTTGTTTTATAGGCCTGTCTAATCTTTGGCTGAAAGGTGGGCTTCAGAAGTGGCTTCAGTGCTGAGTTGGCAGGTTGTCCAGGAGCCATAGTCTTGGGGTTCCTCCAGGCTCTGTCAGACCACTAAGTCTGGTCTTTTTTTGTGAATTTGAATTTTGTCCTACATTTTCTCCTGCTCTGTCCAGGACCCTCTTTTGTGATCCCTGTCAGAGCGGTAGGTGGTAGCCAGTCACCATATCATTCTTCCGGACTCAGTCTGGTGGAGGCTGCAGTTCATGTGGTCCATTGGACCTTTGGACTAATATTTTCCTTGTGCCTTTGATTTTCTTCATTCTCCTTTGCTTCTAACGTGATAGGACCAACAGATTTGTCTTAGATTGCTGATTGCAAACTTTTAAGACCCCCAACACTACTTACCACAGTAGGAGTAGAACAGTTTATGAACTATGTTATGCCAGTTGCCCTAGATGTCCCCTGAGACCATGGTCTCCAGCCCTCAGCCCCAGTAACTTGGTCTCTCAAGGCATTTGGATGTATCTAGGAAGGTTCTAAGACTGCCTTGGTCAAGTTATGCTGACTTCCCCTGTATTGTGTGTTGTCTTTCCCTTCACCAAAGTTAACTTACCTACTATCTAGTTAATGATTTTCCCTCCCACCCCTCCCTTCCCTCATAACCATCAAAGATTGATTTTTTTTTCTGTGTGTAAACGTTTTCTTAGGTTTTTATAATAGTGGTCTCATACAATATTTGTCCTGTTGTGATTGACTTATTTCACTCTGCATAATGCCCTCCAGATTCATCCATGTTGAGATGTTTTGAGGATTCATTCTTGTTGTTTATTGTTGCATAATCCCATTGTGTGTATGTACCATAATTGGTTTATCCATTCATCTGTTGATGGGCACTTAGGTTGTTTTCTCTTTTTCTATTGTGAATAATGCTGCAATGAATATTGGTGTGCATATGTCTATTCTGTGACAGCTCACATTCCTCTAGGATGTATTCCTACCAGTGGGATTGCTGAACGGTGCGGTATTTCTATTTCCAGCTTTTTAAGGGGGCACCAAACATTTTTCTGTAGTGTTTTCACATGCCCACCAGCAGTGCATAAGAGTTCCGTTCTCCCCGCAACCTCTCCAACATTTGGTATTTTCTGTTATTTTGACTCCTGCCAGTAATGTCAGGCTGAGATGGTGTCTCATTGAAGTTTTGATTTGCATTTCTCTAATGGCTGATACCTTCAATGTCTATTGGTTTGTCGTACTGTGGGGGCTTGCATGTTGCTGTGATGCTGGAAGCTGTGCTGCCGGTATTCAAATACCAGCAGGGTCACCCATGGTGGACAGGTTTCAGCTGAGCTTCCAGACTAAGACAGACTAGGAAGAAAGACCTGGCAGTTTACTTCTGAAAAAAAATTACCCAGTGAAAACTTTATGAATAGTAAGTAGCAGAACATTGATACAGTGCTAGAAGACGAGTCCCTCGGGTTGGAAGGCATTCAAAATACAACTAGAGAAGAGCGGCCTTCTCAAAGTAGAGTCGGCCTTAATAATGTGGATGGAATCAAGCTTTCAGGACTGTCATATGCTGATGCAGCATGACTCAAACTGAGAAGAAACAGCTGCAAATATTTGTTAATAATTGGAATGTGGAATGTATGAAGTATGAATCTAGGACAATTGGAAATCATTAAAAATGAAATGGAATGCATAAGCATCGATACCCTAGGCATTCGTGAGCTGAAATGGACTGGTATTGGCCATTTTGAATCAGACAATCATATGGTCTATTATGCCAGGAAAGACAAATTGAAGAGGAATGGCATTGCATTCATCATCAAAAAGAACATTTCAAGATCTATCCTGAAGTGCAACACTGTCAGTGATAGGATAATAGCCATATGCTTACAAGGAAGACCAGTGAATATGATTATTATTCAAATTCCTTCACCATCCACTAAGGCAAAGATGAAGATACTGAAGATTTTTACCAACTTCTGAAGCCTGAAACTGATCAAACATGCAATCAGGATGCCTGGATAATTACTAGTGATTGGAATGCAAGAGTAGGAAACAAGGAAGAAGTATCCGTAGTTGGAAAATATAGCCCTTGGTGATAGAAATGATGCCGGATTGCATGACAGAATTTTGCAAGACCAACAACTTCTTCATTACAAATACCGTTTTTTCAACAATATAAACAGCTACTATACACATGGACATCACCATATGGAATACACAGGAATCAAATCGACTACATCTATGGAAAGATGATGGAAAAATTCAGAATCATCAGTCAGAACAAGTCCAGGGGCCGACTTCAGAACAGACCATCAATTGCTCCTATGCAAGTTCAAGTTGAAACTGAAGAAAATTAGAACAAGTCCACGAGAGCCAAAGTATGACCTTGAGTATATCCCACCTGAATTTAGAGACCATCTCAAGAAGAGATTTGATGCATTGAATACTAATGACCAATGACCAGACGAGTTGTGGAATGACATCAAGGACATCATACATGAAGAAAACGAGAAGTCATTAAAAAGACAGGAAAGAAAGAAAGGACCAAAATAGGTATCAGAAGAGACTCTGAAACTTGCTTTTGAATGTTGAGTAGCTAAATCGAACAGAAGAAGTGAGGAAGTAAAAGTCCTGAACAGAAGATTTCAAAGGGCGGTTCAGGAAGACAAAGTAAAGTATTATATGACATGCAAAGACCTGGAGTTAGAAAATCAAAAGTTGTCAAGGACTTCATTTTACTTGAATCCCCAATCAACACCCATGGAAGCAGCAGTCAAGAAATCAAAGGACACATTACATTGGACAAGTCTGCTGCAAAAGACCTCTTTAAAGTGTTAAAAAGCAAAGATGTCGCCTTGAAGACTAAGGTGCGTCTGACCCAAGCCATTGTGTTTTCAGTCACCTCATAGGCATGTGAAAACTGGACAATGAATAAGGAAGACCAAAGAAGAATTGACGCCTTTGAATTATGGTGTTGGCAACAAATGTTGAATATACCATGGACTGCGAAAAGAGCAAACAAATCTATCTTGGAAGAAGTACAGCCAGAGTGCTCCTTAGAAGCAAGGATGGTGAGACTTAGTCTCACATACTTTGGAGATTTTATCAGGAGGCATCAGTCCCTGGAGAAAGACATCGTGCTTGGTAAAGTAGATGGTTAGTGAAAAAGAGGAAGACCTTGAACGAGACAGATTGACACAGTGGCTGTAACAATGGGTTCAAGCATAACAATGGTTGTGAGGATGGCACAGGACCAGGCAGTTTTTCCTTGTGTTGTGAATTGAAACCGACTCAAGGGCACCTAACAACAACAGTAGCTAATGATCTAGAGCATTTCCTCATGTGTCTATTAGCCACCTGAATGTCTTCTTTGCTCAAAGTTCTGTCCATATCCTGTGCCTATTTTTTAAATTGGATTATTTATCTTTTTGGTGTTGAAGTGTTACAGTATCTTATAGATTTTGGAGACTAGACCCTTGTTGGATATCTGGCAGCCAACAATTTTTTCCCTGTCTGTAGGTTCTCTTTTTAGGGTGAAGTCTTTTGATGAGCATAAGTGTTTAATTTTTAGGAGCTCCCAGTTATCTAGTTTATCTTCTGGTGTCTGTGCATTGTTAGTTATGGTTTGTATTCTCCTTATGCCATGTATTAGAGCACCTAGCATAGTCCCTATTTTTTCTTCCATGATTTTTATCATTTTAGGCCTTTGATCCATTATGAACTAGTTTTTGTGTATGGTGTGAGGTATGGGTCCTGTTTCATTTTTTTACAGATGGACATCCAGTTTTGCCAGCACCATTTGTTAAAAAAAGACTCTTTTCCCCATTTAATGGACTTCAGTCCTTTGTTAAAAATAAGCTGACCATAGGTGAATGGATTAACATCTGGGTTCTCAATTCTGTTCCATTGTTCTATGTGTCTCTTGTTGTACCAGTACCAGGCTGTTCTGACTACCGTGGCTGTATAGTAGGTTCTGAGATTTGGTGTGTGAGGCCACCTACTTTGTTCTTTTTCCTCAGTGATGCTTTGCTCATCCGGGGGCCTCTTTCCTTTCCATCTAAAGTTGGTGATTAGTTTTTCCATCTCATTAAAGAAAGTTATTGGTGTTTGGATCAGGATTGTGTTATATCTGGAGATCGCTTTGGGTAGGATTGAGATTTTCACAATGTTAAGTCTTCCTATCTATGAGCATGGTATGTTTTTCAATTTATGTCATCTCTTTTGGTTTCTTGCCGTAGTGTTTTGTAGTTTTCTTTGTATAGGTTTTTACATCTCTGGTGAGATTTATTCCTAAGTATTTTATCTTTTTAGGGGCTATTATAAATGGTATTGTTTTCCTGATTTATTTTTCAAAGCTCTCTTTTTATTTTTGTACTTTGGATGAAGGTTTACAGAGCAAACTAGCTTCTCATTAAGCAGTTAGTACGTATATTGTTTTATGACATTGGTTAACAATCCCACAACATGTCAGTACTCTTTTTCGACCCTGGGTTCTCTATTACCAGCTTTTCTGTCCCCTCCTGCCTTCGAGTCCTTGCCTCTGGGCTGGTGTGCACCTTTAGTTTCATTTTGTCTTATGGGCCTGTCTAATCTTTGACTAAAAGGTGAACCTCCAGAGTTACTTCATTACTGGGCTAAAAGGTTGTCTGGAGGCCATGCTCTTGGGGTTTCACCAGACTCTGTCAGGGCAGTAAGTCTGGTCTTTCTTTGAGTTAGAATTTTGTTCTACATTTTTCTCCAGCTCTGTCCAGGACCCTCTATTGTGATCTCTGTCTGAGCAGTCAGTGGTGGTAGCCAGGCACCATCTGGTTGTACTGGACTCAGTCTGGTGAAGGCCATAGTAGTTGTAGTCTATTATTCCTTTGGACTAATCTTTCCCTTGTGTCTTTAGTTTTCTTCATTTTCCCTTGCTCCTGAAGGGGTGAGACCAGTGGAGTATTTTATATGGCTGCTCACAGGAGAAGCTCTCTTTTTTAGTATATAGGAATCCAACTGATTTTTGCATGTTGATCTTATATCCTGCTACTCTGCTGAATCTTTCTATTAGTTCCAGTAGTTTTCTTGTGGAATCTTTGGGGTTCTCTAAGTTAGGATCATATCATCTGCAAATAGAGATAGTTTTACTTCTTCCTTTCCAATTCGGATGCCCTTTATTTTTCTCATCTTCCTTCTCTAGCTAGGACTTCCAGTACAATGGTAAGACTGGTGACAAAGGCCATCCTTTTCTTGTTCCCGTTCTCAGCGGTAATGCTTTCAGCCTTTCTCCAATGAGAATGATGTTGGTTGTAGGTTTTGTATAGATGCCCTTTATTATGTTGAGAAATTTCCCTTCTATTCCTGTTTTATTGAGAGTTTTTATCAGGAATGGGTGTTGTAGTTTAATGCCTTTTCTGTATCAATTTAAATAATAATATGTTTCTTTCCTTTTGTTCTATTTATGTGGTGGATTATGTTGATTGATTTTCTAATGTTAAACAATCCTTGCTTACCTGGTACGAATCCTACTTGATCAAGGGTTTTGTTTTTTTTTTAATGATGCTGAATTCTATTGACTGGAATTTTGTTGAGAATTTTTGCATCTATATTCATGAGAGACATTGGTCTGTAATTTACTTTTTTGTGGTGTCTTTGCCTGGCTTTGGTATCAGGGTTATGCTGGCTTCATAGGATGAATTCAGGAGTATTCCTTCCTTCTCTATGCTCTGAAATAGTGTGAGTAGGACTTGTGTGAGCTCTTCTCTGAATGTTTGGTGAAATTCTACAGTGAAGCCATCCAGGCAGGGCTTTTTGTTGTTGCTGTTGTTGGGAGTGTTTTTATTACCTCTTCAATCTCTTCTCTTGTTACGGGTCTTTTCAGATGTTCTACCTCAGTTTGCATTAGTTTAGGTAGGTAGTGTGTTTCTAGAAATTTGTCCATTTTCTCTAGGTTCTCAAATTTGTTGGAATACAGATTTTCATAGTATTCTGTTATGATCCTTTTTGTTTCACTTGGGTCTATTGTCATATCCCCCATCTCATTTTTTATTTGGGTTATTTGCTTCTTCTGTTTTTCTTTTGTCAGTTTGGACAGTGGTTTGTCGATTTTGTTGATCTTTTCAAAGAACTAACTTTTGGTTTTGTTGATTCTTTCTATTGTTTTTCTGTTCGCTATTTCCTTTATTTCTGCTCTAATCTTTATTATTTCCTTTCTTCCAATTACTGTGGGCTTCTTTTAATCTTATCTTTTATTTGTTCGTATTGTAGGGCTAACATTTTGATTTTGGCCCATTCTTCTTTTTTGATCTGTGCGTTTATTGCTATAGATTGACCTGTGAACACTGCCTTTGTTGTGTCCCAAAGGTTTTTGTATGATGTGTTTTCATTCTCATTTGATTTTAGGAATTTTTTATTCTCTCTTTGGTGTCTTCTGTTACCCAGTTGTTTTTAAGCAATGTGTTATTCAGTTTCCATGTATTTGATTTTTTTTTTCCTTGCTGTTCCTGTTATTGACTTCTACTTTTATTGTGTTATGATCAGACAGAATGCTTTGTATTATTTCATTGTTTTGGATTTTATTAAGGGCTGTGTTGTGGCCTAAAATGTGGTCTATTCTGGAGAATGTTCCATGTACGTTGGAAAAGAATGTATGCTTTGCTGCTGTTGTGTGGAGTGTTCTATATATGTGAGATCAAGTTGGTTGATTTTGGCCTTTAGATCTTCTGTATCTTTGCTGAGTTTCTTTCTAGGTGTTCTGTCCTTTATCAAGAGTAGTGGTTGATGTCTCCTACTATTACTGTGGAACTGTCAATTTCTCTTTTCAGTTAGAGTTTGTTTTATGTATTTTGGATCCATGTCATTGGGTGTGTCGATATTTATTAGGGTTATGTTTTCTTGGTGGATTGTCCTTTTAATCATTATATTATTCCTTGTCCTTTATGGTTGATTTTGTATTAAACTACTCCTGCTCTTTTTTTGGTTACTGTTAGCTTGATATATTTTTTTCCATCCTTTGATTTTTAATATATTTATATCTTTGTGTCTAAGATATGTCTCTTGTAGGCAGCATATTGATGGGTCGTGCTTTTTTATCCATGCTGCCACTTTCTCTTTACAGGTGCATTTAAACTATTTACATTCAGTGCAATTATCAGTAGGTATGAGTTTGTTGCTGTCATATTGTTTATTGTTGTACTTTTATTTTGTGGTGCTGACGTTTTCTTTGTTCCTTTTATTTTCCTGTGCTGAGTTCCTTTTGTTTGTGGTTTTTCTTTTCTTTTGTTATTATACATTTTGTGTTTACTGAGAATTTGTTTTTCTTCCTTTTTTATTTTGATGATAGGTTTGTTAACTTTCTTTGTGGTTACCTTGAAATTTACCCTTATCTTTCTAAGTTTAAACCAGACTTTTATTACTTGATTTTATCTTGACTTCCCTTCCATTTGAAAGTTTTATACCATTTATTCCCTTCTTTTATTGTTTTGACATTTTTGCCATTTACAGATGGATGTGTCTGTTTCCCTGTTTTAAGTCTTTTAGCTTTGTTTTATTATTCACAGTTCTTTACCTAGGTTTGTATCTGGCTGATGCTGTCCCTTGCCCTAGACTCTGGTTGTTATCTGATGTTGTTGGTTCTCTAACAAAAGGACTCCCTTTGATATTTCTTGTAAGTTTGGGAATTTCCTGTAAGTAAATTCTCTTAATTTCTGTTTATCTGTAAATGTCCTAATTTCACCATCATATTTGAGAGAATGTTTTGCAGGATATATTATTCTTGGTTGGCAGTTTTTTTTCTTTCAAGGTTTCATATAAGTCATCCCATTGCCTTCTTGTCTGATAGTTTCTGCTAAGTAAGCTTCTTAGTCTTACTGTTTCCCCTCTGTAGGCGGCTTTTTGTTTTTCTCAAACTGCTCTCAGGATTCTTTCTTTGTCTGGTTTTGGCAAGTGTCATTATGATGTGCCTTGGTGACTTTCTTTTGGGGTCTATCCTTTGGGGTTTGTTGAGATTCTTAGATGGTCATCTTTTCATCTTTCATGGCATTTGGGAAGTTTTCTGCCAGCAAATCTTCAACAATAATCTCTGTGTTTTCCATTTTCTTCCCCTGTTCTGGAACTCCAATCATAGCAATTTTTTTCTAATTGTACTTTAGGTGAAGGTTTACAGAACAAATAGTTTCTCATTAAACAGTCAGTACACATATTGTTTTATGACATTAGTTAACAACCCCACGACATGTCAACACTTTCCCTTCTCGACCTTTTTTGTGAAAATATGCATAGCCAAAGATATACCATTGCAAAAATTTCTACATGCACAATTCAGTGACATCGATTACATTCTTCCAATTGTACTGCTATTCTCACTTTAGATGAAGGTTTACAGAACAAAATAGTTTCTCATTAAACAGTATACATATTGCCCTATGACAGTGGTTAACAACCCCACTACATGTCAACACTGTCCTTACTCAACCTTGGGTTTCTTATCACCAGCTTTACTGTCCCCTTCTGCCTTCTAGTCCTTGTCCCTGGACTGCTGTGCCTCATTAGTCCCGTTTTGTTTTATGGGGCTGTCCAATCCCCGGCTGAACAGTGAACCTCGGAAGTGACTTCACTACTGAGCTAAAAGGGTGTCCCCATACTCTTGGGGGTTTCTCCAGTCTCTTTCAGGCCAGTAAATCTGGTCTTTTTATGTGTGTGTTAGAATTTTGTTCTGTATCCTTCTCAAGCTCTGTCCAGAACCCTCTGTTGTGATTCTGGTCAGAGCAGTGAGTGGTGGTAGCCGGGAACCATATAGCTGTACTGGACTCAGTCTGGTGGAGGCCTTGGTAGCTGTGCAATCACACCAAATTTTTGTTCTTGATTGTGTCCCACATAATTCTTAGGTTTTCTTAATTTTTCTTCATTCTTTCCTTTGATTTTTCCTCAAAAGTGGCAACCATGGATTTGTCTTCAGTCTCACTGATTCTGTCTTCCATTGTTTCAAATTTGTTCTTAAGACCTTCTAAAAAGTCATCCGTTTCTGAAATTTTGTTTTTTAACTTTTGGATTTCTAGTTGCTTTTTTTGTATGATTTCTAATTATTTATTTTGATGTCTTGTTCTTGTATTGTTTTCCAGAATTCTTTGATTTCTTTTCTGTGTTTTCCCTGATTTTGGCTGTTTTTGTTGTTTTTTTCTGTGTTATCCATGATTTTGGCTATTTTTCCCTTGGTTTTGTCTGTATTTTTCTTGATGTCTTTCCTAATCTCTTGGAGACCACTAAATATTAGTCTTTTGAATTCCATATCAGGTAGTTCCACTGCCTTTTCTTCTACTGGAAGTTTATCTGATTCTTTATTTTGGTCACTTGTTGGAGCCATGTTGTCCTTTTTTATGTTTTGATATTATCTGCTGTCTCTGAGACATTAAGATATTATTTTCTTTACTTATTGATTGTATGTTCATTTGTTTTGTCCTCCTTTTTTGTTTTGTTTTGATATGTCATGGTGCTTTGCTGCTTGTTCATCTGTAGACATGAAAGCTCTCACCACTTTGTCCAGGTGGGCAGGGCAGAAAAGGCAGGGTGAGCCTGTTTTGTTGCACACTGGTTTGGCAAAATGGCTGAGGGAAGACTGGGCGAGCACTGTGTGCCTCCTTATGTTGGTCCGTTGATACACAGCCCCTCATCAGGTGGGCAGGGGTGTTGGATAGGGAGTGAGACAGGCTGGCTTCCTGTTATTTGGCAGCTGGTTGAATGGCAGGAGGGGAGAGGCAGAACGAGCCAGGTGCAGTGATGGGCATGAGCACTGAGGACATACTAGCCACAGCAGTGTGGCAGAGATTGGCCTGAGGTGGGGGAGGTGGCATACAGGATTAGGTGCGAGGGAGAAAGGAAGTAAAAGAAAAAAGATAAATAAATCAATGGCTTGCAGTGGGTCTGCTGGTGGGGGAGTGGTGGATCCAGGGCAGCAGTGGCACTCTATTTGTGGTTGTGTGGTTGGGGCTGGTTGGAAGGGGAGAGGTTCCGTATGGGGCTAGTTGGTAGGGAGAAAGAAAAGTAAGAAAGGAAAAAAGAGAAAAAAATTGTGATGGCTGGTGAATGGGGGTGTGGCAAACTTGGAGGCTGGTGGGAAGGGAGGGGAGGTGGCTTATAGGGCTAGGTGGAGGGGGAGAAAAGGAAGAAAATGATTGCTTGGCAGAAGCCGGTAGGTGGGGTTGGGGCAGACCTGAGGGCAGGTGGGGAGGGAGGGGAGGTGATGTACAGGGCTAGGTGAGAGGGAGAAAGAAAAGAAAGACAAGAAAAAAGAAAAAAAATGGCATCATGGCAGGAGCTGGTGTTGGAGGTGGGCTGGACCCTGAGCAGCAGCGGGCTGGTGGCTCTCCAGCCACAGTGGTGCAGCAGTGGCTGGCAGGAAGGTGGGGGGTGATGCTGTCATGGTTTGAATTATGTCCCCCCAAAAAATGTGTGTATCAGTTTGGCTAGGCCATGATTCCTGGTACTGTGTGATTTTCCTGTATGTTGTAAACCTGCCTCTATGATGTTAATGAGGGAGGATGGGTGGCAGTTGTGTTAGTAAGGCAGGACCTGATCTACAAGACTGGACTGTGTCTTGAGGCAATGTCTTGAGATATAAAAGACAGAAGTGAGCAGTGAGACAGGGGGATCTCATACCATCAAGAAAGCAGTGCCAAGAGCAGGGCGCGTCCTTTGGACCGGGGTCCCTGTGCAGAGAAGCTCCTAGTCCAGGGGAACACTGAAGAGAAGAAGGCCAACAGAGAGAAAAAGCCTTCCCCTGGAGCTGACGCCCTGAATTTGGACTTTTAGCCTACTCTGACTGTGAGGAAATAAACTTCTCTTCGCTAAAATCATCCACTTGTGGTATTTCTGTTATGGCAGCACTAGATGACTAAGACAGATGCCAACACAAATAGTTGGCAGGGAGAAAGAAAAGGTCAAAAAGGAAGTGAAGAAAAAAAAAAAGCTGGTGGGTGAGTGCAGGGCAGACCCAGAACAGTGGCAGGCTGGTGGCTCTCTAGTGGCAGCAGCACAGCAGGGGCCAGAGGAAGAGGAGTAGGTGGCGTATGGGTCTAGGTGGAAGAAAGAAAAAAAAGCCATGCAGTAGGAGGAGGCAGGGTGGGCCTGAAGGCTGGGGGGGCTCATACTGTGGACCCTGGTGGTGGGGGCTGCTGGGATGGGGGGGTTCTCGCTTCTACTCACCAGAAGGGTGAGAGGCGGGAAAGTGTGTTTTCCTGGTTACTGGGTGCTCTGTCTCCTGTTGGGAGCTCCATGAAGTTGCCTTCCCAGGGTTGTTCCTGGCTGTGCTTCAAGATGGCGGTGTTGTGCTGTGTTAGTTGACGGGACCTGAACTCCGTATCTCTCTTCATTCTCTGTTTTCCATCAATTTCTTATTCCATTTGGTGTTTGATCTAGTTCTTTATCCCTTCATTTGATGCTCAGGGTTCCCAGATTGATGTTTGTATCTGTATTACTTAGTTTTTCAAATCTTTCCTGTAGAGGGACAGCATGGTCTGTCTGTCTAAGGGTCCATGTTGGCTTTGCGCCCCCCAGCCAGGTTTTTAATACGTGCTTCTTTTTTTTTTTTTTTTTTTAAAGAAAAGGTCATTTCAGTAGATAGAAAAAAGGCATTTAACAAGATTCAGTGTCCAATTTGGATTTAAAAAAAAAAAAATTTGTCATAAAACTAGGAATAGAAAGGAACTTCCTCAACTTGATAAAGGACATCTATGAAAAACTTACAGCTAAGATCATACTTAATGGCAAAATATTGAATGTTTTTCCCCTAATACTGAGTAACAGGCTTTCACCACTTCCATTCAACATTTTACTGAACATCTTGTACAAAAGGAAAGAAAAAAATTAAAGGCAGAAAGATTAGAAAGGAAGAAGTAAAGCTGTATATTTGCAAATGATGTGATTATATACAAAAGCCCAAAGAAACTGGCTATTAGAACTAATAAAATAATTTAGCAAGGACATGGCATACAAGGCTATTATATAAAAATCAATTGTATTTTTTATAGTAGCAGCAAACAATTGGAAAATAAATTTTTGAAAATTTCATTTATTATAACATCGAAACCCATAAAATACTCATGAATTATTTTAACAAAATATATGCAAATCACAAACTACAAAACATTTCTGTTAGAAATTAAAGAATGGTTAAATAGATGTTACTGGATTGGAAGACTCAACACTGGCAAGATGTCAGTTCTCTACAAATAGAGTTATAGGTTCAGTGCATTCCCAGTCATAATTCTATCAGGGGTTTTTGGTAGGAAATGACAAACTAATTAGAAAATTTATATAAAAATGTGAAGGATCTGGAACATCCAAAGTAATCTTACAAAAAAAACTAAGTTGGAGGACTTAGAATGTGTGATCTCAAGACTTACTATAAAGCTGCAGTATGAAGAGTAATAAAGATCAACAAGTACATAAGTGAAACAGAATAGAGAGCACAAAAATCGTGACCAAAGTAACCCAACGGGGAAAGGGAATTCTTTTCTAGAGATGGTACTAGAACAACTGATATCCATATGGAAAAAAAGAACCTTCACCCTGTCACATGATACACAAAAATTCATCCAAAATGGATCATGGAGTTAACTGTAAAACCTACAACCGTGAAGTTTTTAGAGGAAAACAAAGACAAGACTTCTGTGATTTGGGGGCAGGCAAAGAGATTTCTTAGCTACAGAAACACTTAAAAAAGAATAAGTGGAAAAATAGACTTCGTTGAAATTTTAAACTGCTGCTTATCCAAAGAGACCATTAAGAAAATGAATAAACAAGCTATAGATTAAAGGAAAAAAAATTGTAAAGCATATATTTGACAAAGGGCTGATATCATAAAGAATTTCTATAACTCATTAATAAAAACAACTCAATTTTTAAAAATAGACAAAAGACATGAACAGACTCCACAAAACAAGATATACAAATGGCCAAGAAGCACATTAAAAAATATTCAGCATCATTAGTCATTAGGGAAATGCAAATTAAAGCCACAATGAGATGCCACTACTTGCCTACCAGAATGGTTAAAATTAAAAAGACTTAATTCCAAGTGTGAAGAACCAGGACTCTTAGACATTATTGGCAGGAATGTAAAATGGTACAGCCACTTTGGAAAAGCAACTCAGTTTCTTATCAAACTAATCATACAACTAACCTATGACCTAGAAATTCTAGGTGTTTACCTGAAAGGAAACATATGCCCACAAAAACACTTGTATAAAGATGTTCTTAATAGCTCTGATTTTTAACTTCAATCAGTTCTGATGAATGCATATCAAGACAGAATATCTTGGGGGCCAAGATGGCAGAGTAGTCAGACACTTCTGGTGGACCTTCTTACAACAAAGACCCAAAACAACAAGTGATTCGATTATATATGGCAATTTGGGAGCCCTGAATATCAAAGGCAGAGTTGAGGAACTGGACTGAGTGGCAGGAGGAGGGACAAACGGTTTGGAAGCAGCGAGGAGTTGCCAGATCTGACCTGGCAAGAGCCTGAGCCCTTCAGGCCTGATCAGCCTGGGGTTGAGTGGTGAGGCAGGCAAGCAGCTGTGCTCGGGAGGTGCGTTTTCTCCACCAGGAGAGACCCAGCACCAGAGAGTCTACACGGCTACCCAGAACCAATGAGAAGCAGCCCCCAATCTGGCAAAACATAATTGCGTACGGCCTACCACGCAGATCAAAAACACCCCCCTTAGGGAAAAACCTCTCTTCCACTTACCTCCCCATTCACTGCTCTGCACTGGATTCCAGACCAGCTTCAGCAATTGCCAAGTTCCCTGGGCCGGAAGTAGGATCTGTCACACGCCCAGAGCCATTCTCCCTGCCTTGGAGAGTGAACAAATTAACAAATGGGGAAAAATAAACTGCCAGCACCCCTAAGCCAGGAACCCAGGGTAGGCACAGCTCCTTTGCCTAGGCACAGGCATAAGGGATCCACGGACTTTGAGTGCTTTTCCCCCGCATAGACTTGTGTGGGCCCATCTCAACAGCGCAGGCCCTCATTACCGCAGTACAACAGGGTACATACCAGAACTCTAACTTCAATTGTTTCAGCTGTGAAGTGGCACATTCTTGACATTCAACACTGCTCTTCCCATTAATCAGGGTCTTCACCTACCCACATCAGGGGCCTGAGGACTGATGGCTCCACCCACACCACCTAGCCACCTGAGATAGGGGCCCATGAATAAGAGGTGTCCCCCAGTCCTTACAGCCAACAGCATTAGGTGCTCATAGTCCAGCTTCAAAACCCACCCACCTACGCGCTCTAGGGAACAGGGACACACCTTCCTCCTGGACACTCGGGGATGGCCATCAGCCCCCTGCCTTGCTCAGAATGTGTCTGCCTGCTGCAGCAAGATGCCTGTGCCTACATCTATCACCCATGCCTGTCTAGGACTGTGAGAGCCTACACCACACACTTGGTGGCTATCTACCTGGGTACCTGAGCTGAATCCATACAGGAGGAGTGGGCGGACTCCTGAGCTCACATACCTAATAACAGATCTAACCACCTGGTGACAGGACATTAGAGCTTCAAAGGTGCCAATAATCAAACTAGCTCATATGAGCAGTCTATTTGAGCATATCAAAACAAAACAAGAAGCTAGGACACAGTAAGCAAACATAAAATAAATATAATAACATTGATGGCTCAGAGACAACAGTCCATATCAAATCACTTAAAGAGGCAATCCATGATGGCTTCAGCAGACTCCCAAAATAAAGAATCTAGAAATTTCCCAGAAGAGGAAAATTTCTTGGACTT
The DNA here is from genome assembly GCA_030035585.1 of Dugong dugon. Taxonomy (NCBI): domain Eukaryota; kingdom Metazoa; phylum Chordata; class Mammalia; order Sirenia; family Dugongidae; genus Dugong; species Dugong dugon. Next base: position 46,103,505 of record CM057466.1, on the reverse strand, counting down.
ACCGGAGGCAGAATACAAAAGATTAAATATACAGAACTCTTCAAGAAATTAGGGAGGAAATTAAGCAAAATGCAGAACATTCAATAGAGGAAATGAAAAAGATTAGAGAAGAGCATAATGACAAATTTAACAGGCTGCAAGAATCCATAGAGACACAGCAATCAGAAATCCAGAAGATAAACAATAAAATTTCAGAATGAGACAACTCAATAGAAAGTCATAGAAGAACTGAGGCAAGTCAGAATTAGTGAGACTGAAGATAAAGCGCTTGGCACTAACTTTTCTGAGGAAAAAACATCTATCCATGCAAATCCTTGTACAAGAATGTCCGTAGCAGTTTTATTCGTAATAGACAAAACCTAGAGAAGGGATAAACAAATGTGGTTAATTCATACAATGGAGTACTACTCAGCAATACAAATGAACAAACTTAAAAACACATGCAACAATATTTCAGAAGTATGTTGAATGTAATAAAACCAGACATGAAAGAGTACATACTACATGATTTCATTTATATGAAATTGAACAGCAGGCAAAACTCATCTGTGGTGACATAGGGTTTGCCTCTTGTAGAAGGGATTGGCTAGAAACGGATGTGAGGTAATTTGGTTGTTGGACTCTCTCTCCATGCCCAGCCCCTACCTACTTTGTACTCTCTTCTCCCACTGCTCCACAGCAGGGTCTGCTTCAGCTAGGCAGCTTAGATCCATCTGTCATGTCCCCACACCACCCCCCCCACCTCACTTCCAACAGTCCCATCTCCACCGTGAAAGCCCTTTATCATTGGGCTGTTGGTCTACAATGCTATCGTTACACACTCTGCAAAATCTAGTCCTAGCTGCCTTCATAAAGCCTTCCCAGACTTTCCTTCCCCCGCCCCCATACCCTAAGTTAGCCCTTGATTTTATTGTGTTTTAAGGTGAAACGCATATGCCTCTTGATCCTAGCAATTTTAGTAGAGCATTTTCTCTGTTTTTCATCCCAACATTCAGTTCAGGTGCTAAGTTAGCACTTAACTGATAAACACTTGTTGATTTAAATGGATGTTCAACATTTAGTTATGCATCATTCCTAAATACCATGCATCATTTTAGAGATAGCTGCATACAGACCTAATGGGAAAAGTAATGCTATATTATAGGAGACTTCTCAGGACCCATCATAGCATAGTGGTTAAGAGCTCAGCTGCTAACCAAAAGGTCAGCAGTTCAAATCCACCAGCTGCTCCTTGGAAACCCTATGGGGCAGTTCTACTCTGTCCTATAGGGTTGCTATGAGTTGAAATTGACTCGACGGCAACGGGTTTTTTTGTTTTGTTGATTGTACTTTAGATGAAGGTTTACAGAACAAATAGTTTCTCATTAAACAGTACACATATTGTTTTATGACACTGGTTAACAACCCCACGACATGTCAACACTGTCCCTTCTCAACCTTGGGTTCCCTATTACCAGCTTTCCTGTCCCCTCCTGCCTTCTAGTCCTTGTTCCTGGGCTGTTGTACCCCAGTAGTCTCGTTTCGTTTTATGGGGCTGTCTAATCTTTGGCTGAAGGGTGAACCTCAGGAATGACTTCATTACTGAGCTAAAAGGGTGTCTGGGGGCCATACTCTCAGGCTTTCTCCAGCCTCTGTCATACCAGTAAATCTGTTTTTTTTTTGTGTGTGTGTGTGTGTGAGTTAGAATTTTGTTCTACATTTTTCTCCAGCTTTGTCCAGGACCCACTGTTGTGATCCCTGTCAGAGGAGTCAGTGGTGGTAGCTAGGCACCATCTAGTTAGACTGAACTCAGTCTGGTGGAGGCCTTGGTAGTTGTGGTCCATTAGTCCTTTGGACTAATCTTTTCCTTGTATCTTGTTCTCTTCATTCTCCCTTGCTCCCGAAGGGGTGAGACCAGTGGAGTATCGTAGATGGCTGCTTATAGGCTTTTAAGACCCAGATGCTACTCACCAAGGTAGAATGTAGAACATTTTCTTTATAAACTGTGTTATGCCAGTTGAGCTAGATGTTCCCTGCAAAGGGTTTTTTGAGTTTTTTTTATCTTCCAGGTCGAAGACGCAATCTGTTTTTAGGAGCTTTGACACAAAAATGTTATACTTGGCCCTCCGGTGGCATTCCTCTGGACCCATTCAAGGGGTTGACAAAATCAGAGAAGCCTAAGAAAACTGTGACTAACCACACTTCTTTCATCATTGTTCTGCTGCTTTTCATTTGAAATGCAGGGGACTGCCACCCAGTAGCATCCTTTCTTCACCCAAGATGCATTTCCCCTCCAGGAGCTTATTAGAAAACAGCCAGCTTGTTTGTAATGTCAGGATAAAATGAGACTATCAACCAAAGATGAAACTGCAGGGAAATTGGGAGAAAAACTGGAAAGATAAACAAAAATTTAGTGAAAAATATAACACAGTGGAGTCTATGGGGAGCAATTATAATTGGTCATATTTTTTTCCATAATTAATTCATTCAATTAGCCAGTATTTTACTGAGGATTTTCAAATATAGGTCCGTAAGTAAAATTGGTTTACCATTTTCTTATAATTCCCTTCCTTGCTTTGAAATAAAAGTTATATCAGACTCATTAAGTGGGTAGGTGTTATGGATTGAATCATGTCCCCAAAAAATATGTGTTGTAAATGCTAACCTCTATGCTTGTGGTTATAATCCCATTTGGGAATGGGCTGTCTGTTACGTTAATCAGACAGGATTAGTGCAGGGTGTGTCTTAAATCAATCTCTTTTGAGACATGAGATGAAACAAGCGAAAGAAAGAAGCAGAGATGGAGGAAGAGAGATGCCAAGCCACAAGAAGACTGCCTAGGAGCAGAAGCTCAGAGACAAGGACCTTCCTCCAGAGCCATGAGAGAGAGAGAGCCTTCCCCAACAGCCAACACCCTGAGTTCATACTTCCAGCCTCTTAAACTGAGAAAACAAATTTGTTTGTTAAAGCCAACCACTTGTGGTATTTCTGTTACAGCAGCACTAGATGACCAAGACAGTAGGGTAGCTTTCTTTTTGTCTTCTTTGAAAAGTGTCTAAGGGAAAGGTGGCAGGAAGGCCTTGCAAAGGGGCCTGAGGAGACTTTTGTAGTGATGGGTATGTTCATCATTTTGAATGTGTTGATGGTTCCAGGGTCGTATATATATGCCCAAACTCATCAATAGTATACTTTAAATACGTGAAGTTTATTGTATGTCAATCATACCTCACCAAAGCTGTAAAACCAAACAAACAAACAAAATCTTAGGTCTGGGCTCTGTGCTTGGCCTCCAGAATGTGGCAGTGGTGCCTGAATTCCCAGGGTAACTGGACCCTGGTGAGAGAACCGTGCTCTGCGCACTGCCATTACCTAAGAAAAGAACACCAGGAAGAGTTGCCATGGGGAAAATGTGAAGGTTTGTAGAACGTAAAGGACAATCAAGGATATCTCCTGTGCAAAATGACAATTTCCATCGGGGCAATTGGTGGAGAGATACTGGATCTTTGCAGTATTACAGGCAGTCCAAGATCCCTCCAGCCATCAACTGCAGAGCTGGTTGGAAAGGGAGGCACGTTACCTTCACAGTGTTTCTTCAGTGTGTACTGCTACAGTCGTTGGGATTACAGGTGCCAGATTACAGTTCCAGCTGGATGGTAGCGACAAGAGAAATGACTTTCAGATGCTGGTAGACTCCCTGGACACACAGCCTGTTGGGACGTGTGGGAAAAAAAAATAGGGCTTTACATTAGCCTTCACTGAGTATGCAGATAAGTGTGCCATCCTGGCGAGTGTTCCTCTTACGAGCTCTAAATGCTCTAAAACCACATCTGCGACATTAAGGAGGATGATCAAAATCAGCCTTAGATATTTTTAAACTGGGAATGAAACTTGAAGCAACCGACAGAAACAAGCCTTATCTAATCTGTCCTGCAACTAGTGGAGATGTCAAAGCAAATAAAGCTTATATTACAGCTGATGGCTGGAGAGGAGCTTTTGATTATTGCTACAAGTACAATTCTTGAGATATTTTCCAAGTTGGTTATTGTCACTTGCCAGATGTCTTATAACCATCAGGAAATATGGCTCCCAGTACAAACAGTAGAGGAAAAACACAGTTTTTTCCTTCCAACGTGACTCCCATGTTCAACGCAGCCTCCACAGAAAACTGCTCCAACACACCAGCACAGCAGGCCACGAGATCAGGGGACTTTAAACCACCTGGACAGACGTCAGTCCCCAGAAAGGAGGCTTCTTAAAACTGTTGCTCTGACACAGATCAGCACTCACGTTTTTAAAGACCCAAAATTGGGAAGAAAAGACAAGTATCTGCCTGGCCCATGTTCTCCCACATCTACAACTTCTGTGAAGTTGTTAGACAGAGACCTGGCGTTCCGTTTGGTAAGGATGTCACCGCCGAGACAACTACGGCAGTGACGTCTACAGCCTGCGTCTGCATAAGCACAGGGAAGCTCCAGGGCTCACCTGGGTTGGAAGAGAGTCTAGCGGCTTTGTGGTCAGACCCTGTGGATATGGTGCTCTGGGAGGCCTTACAGACCTGTGTAGAGTGTGCCATCCAAACTGGACCTCTAGGGGATTCCTCCATAGGGGAGACGTGGCAGTTGCCTCCTCTGATGGAGAAAAACATGTCCACTCTCCTTCATTGAACAGCACCTTCTTGAGATAAAACGATAGAAATAAATCAGCAAAACAAGACACATCAGGAAACAGAAGTGCCAAATAATGTTCTCAGGAGCCTCCACCTCATGCTACTCCTCTCCCTCTAAGCAACCCAGAATAGAAGCATAGGCACCAGACGCAGAAACATTATCTTCTGAGAAAGTGACAGGCCTGAAGAGCAAAGACTTTCTTAAAAACCCAGGGACTCCACACTACATTCAGCAAATTGACTCAAGCCCTGCCTGGAGAAATTCCATAAACTTCTTACCTCAACCATTGGAATTCTTTTCAGCCTGTGTCAGCTACATGAAGCTCATCACCAGTTCCGAAGAAACTGTCATTGATCTCTACCGAGGACAATTCTGAAGTCAGTGAAGTCCAAAAGCAGAGGAGAATTAAAGTTCCAAGTTCAACAGCTGTTTTTAGTGCCTTTGGTTGCAAGGACTAAACACAAGGTCCCACCAAGGACCTCCACTGTGGTCTGTTGATGAAGTAACACAATTTGTGAACAAGGAAGAGCCTCAGACTTTGGCCCCACTGGAAGAGATCTTCAGGAAACGTGACATTGATAGAAGGTTCTGCTGGGGCTCTGGAGGGACACGAGAATGACATATGTGAGCCTGAAGCAGAAGCCATCACATGAGAAGACTTGTCACCTGCTGAGAACTGTTATGTAAGCTCAGACTGTACTTACTTCTGAACTTCAAAGTGTCTTGTGGCCCGAAGCAGCCTTCCTTCAGCAGGAAGTTCCCCTGAAAATTGCAGGAATAGCATTACCATCTACTTCTTTAAAAACTATGTAAGTGAGTGCATGTAGAAATTTTTGAAATGGTGTATCTTTGGCTATGTGTATTTTCACCAAAAAAAAAAAAAAAGAAGGCTGAGAAGTTAGAGGGTTGACATGTTGTGGGGTTGTTAACCAACCAGTGTCATAAAACAATATGTGTACTATTGTTTCATGAGAAACTTTTTGTTCTGTAAGCCTTCACCTGAAGTACAATTAAAAAAAAAAAAAAAACTACGTGAGAGTATTAACATACTCAAAGTGGCAATTCTATGTATCTTTTTTTTTAATTGTACAGTTTACAAATATACTTTATACAGGAAATGAAAATATACTTTATAAGGATTTGGGTAAATCTTTAGCTATAGAACAAAATAAATGTCAAAGCGTAAAATATTTTAAAACAAAGGGACTGAAAGTTTCTGTATACAAATCCACAAATATTTTACCAAAGATGAGAACTTAAAGATGTAACTAAATGATGATTTCTCAATCTTGATACTACTGATATTTTGAGCCAGATACTTCTTTGTCATGGGGGGATGCTCAGTGTAGTACAGGATGTTTAGCTATGCCAACAGCACCTCAACACCCTCCTCCAATTGTGACAACCGGAAATTTCTCCAGATATTGCCAAGTATCTCCTGGGAACAAAACTGCTGTCAACTGAGAACCACTGAACTAGATACATCATCGCTTCCATGAATGTTTTATCTGTAGGGTGTTACGATGTTCCATTCATGTTTTTCTATTTCCAGACAGGGAAAGGTCAGATAAATTACTTTCCTATCTGTTAGTTGGTATGAATATTATACTAAAAAAAAAAGGAGAAAAAGCTTATAATCTTTGAATACAAAAAACACAACTACCCTGTTTCCACAAAAGGTTAAAGGAGAGAGAAATGGATGTTCATTTATAAAGGTTTTTCACAAGAGGCCTTGTGAGGACTTTAACTATGAAAGCCCCAGATGCTACCAGATGAAGGGCAGGCCTTACACATCAATCCTCTGAAACGCCAATAAAGAGACACAATTTCTGTTTTAGGGAAGAGAAAACAAATGTCACGTCTTTGACTGGAGACCTCGTAGACTGAGTCACTACCTTGCAGGGTACTGTGTAAAGCTATAGAGCAAGGCAGAGAAACGTTTCCTTTCCTTCCAGGAGCTTGTAGTCCTAAACATAGGCTGCGGCCAGGCACGTCTTCCTGTTTCCCGTTTCCTCCCTGGCGGAACATGAATTTATGCATCGGAAAGGTGTTCACCTGTATTAACTCTGGACAGCCTGCTCTGCTAAGGGGGTAACCTGAGATTACCCTCCACCTTGACCCTGCCAGCGTGTGGGTGGCCGACACAGGAGCCGGGGAGGGACACTGCCACTGTACGGCGAAGCCATTACCGGGTGTGGGGTCATCAGCTCTTCAGTATTGACTACGGCCTTCTTCCCCCACTTCATGAGCGTGGATAGATAACTGGAGTTGGTGTAAGCGATTTCTTGTATTTCTTAACCACTCCGTTGCTGACCCAGGAGGAAAAAAAAAATCCTGGCTATTAAGCACCCACCTACCTTGCCGCTGACAATCTCTAATCCAATGGTGTCCACTTCGGCGCCGCTGATCCCCAGGAGGATGCCGTTCACTGAGAGGTACAGAACTCGAGGTGACATTTAACTCTGACCGGACTTTGTAGCCTTCTTTGACTGAAAACACAAGGACAATACCAAGTAAGAGGTGGGCTCTGCCAGGCTCAGGATGGCTCAGCTCACAGGTAGTCTATGGGCTGCGCAGTCCCACTCCTGACGGAGCGAGGCTCAGGAGACCTGGTTCTAGCTCTTCCTCCAGATCCATCACCACACACAAGTCACTTCCACCCTCTGAGCCTCGGCTTCCACATCTGTCTGTAAGATGAAGTGATGTTTTTAAAGAACACCTGCCACATGCAATCCTCTGGGATAAACCTGGACAGAGAAGCAGGCGCATCCTTTCATTTAGAGCCTGGCAGGCATGTGGCACTCTGCACAGGTTTGTATGTTGAACTGGGCCATTCTTGAGTTCCATGACAGTGTTATTCAAAGTGTCATCTGTGGACTGGTGCAAGCTGTCGAACAGCTACTGGTCCGAGACAAGAGAAGCAGAAACAACAGGGAGGCATTTAGAAATGTACATAACAAACTCACACTTCCCTGGAGTCCAAGCAAACGATCCATAAACTTGTCTCACTGAACAGGGTACAGAGTGGTTTGGATGGGGTCAGACTGGCAGGGTGAGTGCCAGGTAGCATAAGCTGTGTAGCATAGGAGGACCTTTTTACAGTTTTGTCTACTGTAACCCAACACTGCATAATTTGTATGCTTTTATGATTCATTTAGTTGATTGTTTTTATGATCACTGTCTTAAGGCTTTTAAATTATATATATATATATTTATATACATATATTTTGTAGCTATATTAAACTTTCTCAACAAAAAAACAAACCCACTGCATCGCATCAATTACGACTCATAGTGATGCTTCAGGACAGAGTAGAACTGCCCCATAGGGTTTCCGAGGCTATAAACCGTTATGGAAGCAGACTGCCACATCTTTCTCCCGCAGAGCAACTAGTGGGTTCGAACCACCAACCTCTTGGTTAGCAGCTGAGTGCTTAACCACTGTGCCACCAGGGCTCCTTAATGGGTAGCTGTATTAGGCAAGTTAATATGTAGAGCCAAGTGCTATTATTTACGGGAAAGTACTGATTAACGAAACCATTAAGCCGTCAATGTTTAAGTGATATTCACTCACCAAACAAATTCAAAACAAAAATAATTCTTTGAGTATTCTTCAAGAGTTCAAGAAAATACATTTAAGAAAATGTAAACATGAAGGCTTCTTAAGGCTTTGTATAGAATTGCTCTTCAGATTGCTAAAACGAAAAAAAAAAAAAAGGAAAGAAAACCATCAATTGCTGAGAGATTAGTGAAAGATTGCATCCGAGATGTTTGTTTAGAAACACTGGGTTAACTCACAGAAAAAACAGGGCTTAAGTACTACTTTCCAATCTGATGTGTGTGGGAACTGGCTAATGAGATATAAAAACCAACTCGCTGAATAAAAAAAATAAAGCCAGCTAAGTGTTTTTTATTCCAACTTGACAAATGCATAGATATTGCTAAAATGACAATTGGTTTTACGTAATTTGAACATGATAATGAAGTGATATACTTTTTTTCCAGCTTTATTGCTGACAAATACAAGTAGCACTGAACTGAATAAAACCATAAAGGATTATATTGTCAACAAATGTGTTTTCCGTAAAAGTATATACTGATAACTACAATGAGAGAAAAACGTTTTGGAAGAGTTACCTAGATTGAGAAGATTCAGACTCCCGTTCAGGTTACACCGAATGTAATCAGCGCACCGCTGCCTTCACCGAGAAGGGGCTTGCTGTGAAGTGTGTCAGCTGAACTAGAAAGTGTACTTAGTGACATGGCAAAGCCTACCGTGGTGAGGTTAACATTATTCCTTTTAGAATGCAATCATATGGAAGCCGATCATAAACAACTGTTACTGCATGTGGAGTTAGGAATTTTATGGAGCGAGAAAGTTGTGTCAAGAATTCTGAAGTACAAAACAAATTCTTGGTATTTCTACAAAATAAGAAACTTTCAAGTGTAAAGCGAACAGTCTGCCTTACTTATTTGTCCACTATCTTAATATTTTTAATGATATTTCTACTTCCATGAAGGACGCACAGCAACATGGTTTACAAAAGAGATACAACTGATGGGCAAAAATGAGAGTTAGAAGCCTCTACAGATTTTTGACATGTCCGATAATTCAACAATGACTACCAAAGAAATAGGTGATGGTCTTCACATTGCCAGTCTATGGAAAGTTACAAACATCTTATGAACTTCACAGGATGCTCTGAATTTTATTTTCCATTAATAGAAGAAATCCATGCCTTTCATCCAAAGGTAATTTTGATAGAAGGTGATTTAAATATAACTACAACTTTACAGGATAAATTATTGGAACTGGCTGTTGATTGAAAATGAATTTTGAAATTACAGTATCATTTGTTTCAATCTGGATCAAAGTTAAAAATGAATACTTTTAAATTTCACTCCTAGGTATAAACTGAAAAGAAATGAAGACACATGTCCACATACAAACCTGTACACAAATGTTCACAGCAGTATTATTCATAATATCCAACAGGTGGAAACAACGCAAACATTATGCTAAGTGAAGAAGCCACACCAAAAGACTACAGATTATATGACTCCATTTACAGGAAATGTCCAGAGGAGGCAAATCTGGGGGCAGAAAGTAAAGCTGGAGGGGTTGGAGGGAAATGGGGAGTGATCGTCAAGAGGTACAGGGTCTCCTTTCGGGGTGATGGATACTGGGCACCTTTTGTAATTTCTGGCTACTTCAAGGAGTATTTGCATGTTGATAGATTCTCCTGTAGTTAGAATGCTTATTTAAGGCTCAAAAATTTAAGCTATAATAATGAAAGGCCTGTTGGTAGAGTTGATCATTAGATCAGCACATCTCACTGTTGGCCTTTGAAGAAATATAGTTCAATATCTTGCCCAAATTAGGAGTTGGTTCTATAATACACAGAGAACAACGAAAGAAACATTGGATTTAGGTTCCAGGGTGCGGTGAATGGGCTCTGGAGTCACCTGCCTGCATTCAAGTCTTGATTCTGCTACTACCTAGCTGTGGGACCTTGGGCAAATTAATTTCTCTGAACCATAGTCTCTTCCTTTGTGCGATGAGAACAGTAATACCCACCACAGGAGCTGGTGTGAGAATTAAGTGAGACTGCATATGGAAAGCCCCTTAACAATGCCCGGCTGGGAGTAAATGATAGTTAGCTCTTACTGCTATCATTACTGTGCAAAGCACTTTCACATAATGCTATCACCACAATCTCTGAGGTAGCAGGGAGAGTAATATTCTCATCAATATTGTAGAAATGAGGACATTTCAGTTTAGAGAATTTAAATGACCAACCCCAAACCTTAGTTAGGCCAGAGCCTTCTCATTTCCAAAGCCAGCTCTTTCCCTGTAAGGCCCAGCCCAGGCAAACGGTCGCCCAGCCCCAGGGATGGGGACTTTACCAGCACGAATCCTCACGTTCAGTTAAGTCCAAATCGGCCTCCCTGGAACTTCCGCCCGCTGGGTCCAGCCATGCTCCCTGAGGCAAGAGAATAAAAGAGGCAGGCGACACCGGCAGATCCGGACGGGAGCCCGGGCCGCCCTGGTCCGCAGATCGCACCCCGGGTCCGCAGATCGCACCCCCGGGCTTTACTGCCCACAGCCTCGTCCCCGCGCCCCCACGTCCCAGGTGCGCGGCCCATTCCTGGTCCCTCCCTTCTTCGTTAGCCGACCGCCAGACCCCACTCGGAGAAAGATTTTCTCCACTGCCCCTTTCGCTAAGACAGATCGCGAAAGATGACACCCGGCGGCACCAAGCAGGCGCTTTGGTGTCTCCAGGTGACAACCCCCTGCGCTCCTTCCCCGCGCTGACCTGGCCCTCACTCTACGGAATAACGCTCACCTAGCAAGGAGCGGCCGCGGTTTTCGGCTTGCACCGGCTGGACGCGGGCTTCACTCAAAGACTTGCCCGGAGTCCAGGACCAGGCGCCAGGCAGGCCCCGCCCCCGCCAGCCCCTGCCACGTCTCCCCGCCCCTGGCCTGTTGGCCCCGCCCCTGACGTGCTTCTCTGCCCCGGGCCAGAGGAAGACGCCTCTTCTGCTGGAGGCCCACCCACAGCACAGCCCGAGACACACCCACTCCACCCACCACCCACCGCCCCGCCCACCGCCAGGCCGGCCCCGCCCCCGGCCCAAGCTTGACCCGCCCTCTGGCTGCGGTCTAGGCGGTTTGAGCCGCCCCCGGCCCCGCCCCGTGGCCCTGAGCCCTGGGCATGCGCAGTCCTCGCGCGCCGAAGGCGGATCGCCGGCAGGACTCTCACCCGGCCTGGAATGCAGGGGCTGACGGTCATGTCGGGCCGCTCCTCAACGCCTCCGACACTTCGACGCGTCCTCCAGGTCTCGACACTCTGATTGGTTTACGTGGCCTTGAAGAACGTGGCCGGGTATCTCCTCGCCCCATCTGAGGAGGAGAGGGGCCACGCTGAGGGGACCATGAGACTGCCGAGCCCGGGCGGGGCCGGATATTCGCCGCAGACCCCAAGAAACCGGGGCCCGGGACGGGCGGGGGGCCGCCTGCGGTGTGGACGCGCCGTCCCCGCGGTCCACACCCTGCCCTGACAGCCACAAGCCCTGCTCGTGTGACTGAGAACCGCGTCCACTGGTTTCTTCCCCGTGGGAACTGCTCCTTCCAAGACTAAACTGATACCGCTTCCCCATAAAATGAGGGGCTGGAGTCCGGGGCCCCGGGGGTCTAAGAGGCGGACCTGGCACCTGAGCTTTCAGGCCAGGCTGGAGCCAGGGGCCCCCTTGGTCGGTTGCGGGCGGCTCCCAGGGACGTGCGTTCCCCTTGCGGGCGGCGCCTACTGATACTAGCGGTCCTTTTGTGCAGTGGAGTCGCCTCCTCCGCCTGGGGGCGCTTTCTCCTGTATGCATTTCTCACTGTCGTTTCTGAAAGGCCACCTGGAATTGTTTGCCTGCCGGACGGTTCTTCGCGGTCGATGTTGTTCCATTGCGAGGAGCAGAGCAGCCCATGCTAGCTTAGCAAAAGCAGTTGGGGTGACCATCAGGGCTTCAAGATGTCTTATCGCCTTGGCATAAGGGAACCAATTCCCCTGTCTTCTGCTGGTATGCTTCTTGGTATCTCGCCTTTCACTCCAGGGATTAAAATACGAGTTGAATAAAATTCTCTTGAAAACCTATCAGTAGCATTCAAGGCGGTCATCTGTGACTCCCGTGCAACTATGTGTACTTGAACCATCAACTGCCCAGCAGGACAGGTGAAGTTAGTACTATGTCCAGCAATACACAGTGACACCATGGTTGTGTACCAATAAAGGCTACATAAACCAAAACCAAACCTGTTGCCGTCAAGTTGATTCCGAGTCATAGCAACCCTATAGGACAGAGTAGAACTGCCCCATATGGTTTTCAAGGAGTGCCTGGTGGATTTGAACTGCTGACCTCTTGGTTAGCAGCTGTAGCACTCAACCACTACGCCACCAGGGTTTCCAAAGGCTACATAGGCTGACACATTTATGGCTGGGTAAGGTGCATGCAGCCTTGTTGATGGTGGCCTTGAATGTGTTGAACTGATTTCAGCAGGACGAATGTGACTTTTCACCAGAATCCTTGAACAGCTGGATTTGGACGCTTAATGCGGCATGATATAGGCCAAACCGTATTGCAGGTTATTGGGAACTTCTGGGATGCAGCATTGAGAGATCCCATGATGTCATGGCAACCAGGGGTAGGTTGTCCATTGTCATCCAATAGGTATGTTAGAACTTCAACAAAGAGCTCTCTAAAAGGGTTAATTCTGCACACAATGGTTGTACATAGGTCAGAACAGATTACCTGCCTCTTGCCTCCTGAGAATAGAGCCTAAGTAGAAATGGCAGGTGTCCCTCAGTAATAGGTGGGGCCACAATTTCCTGGATATCACCTGGAAGCTGCAAGGGCCCATGCAGAACTGACTATGAAGACCTCTAGCTTCCCGTCACTGGCTAAGGGTGTTCAGATTTTTATCATCTTAATGAAACAAGATTCCAGAAACTTTTTGTTTTTCTTCTTGCATATCTGACAAGTTTTGGTCACTAAAATAACTAGCTGATTGACCGACATTTCTCCTTTTTCTCCAATTTTTTCTGGTAAGTGAAACTTGTAAGGAATCATAAAAAAACCATTTTATATTCCATATTAATCTCAGTCTATCATTATTCTTAATCCATGTGCGAATGACATCTTCTAGCGTGCCTTAGTTTCCTAGGAATGCCATAACAAAGTACTAAAAGTAGGGGGCTTTAACAACAGAAATTTATTGCCTCACAGTTCTGGAGTCTGCAAGTCCAAATCAGGACATTCACTCTAGGGGAAGGTCCTTCATTGTCTCAGCTTTTAGTAGCTGATGACAATCAGTCCTTGGCATTTCTGGGCTTGTAGATGCATCTCCCTCCACCATGACATGGCATCTGTCTTCCCCTACATGTGCGTGTGTGTGTAGCTGCAGGTGTGTTGTCGCTGAGTGGTATAAGACACCAGTCAGAAAGGATTAGGTGTAGGACCCACCCTACTCCAGTATGACCATTAACAACAAAAGAAAATCCCCATTTCCAAACAGGATCACATTCACAGGTACAAGGGTTATGACAACTACTAGGGACAGAAAAGACCTTAAACAGCAAGTTATGTTAGTTAAAAATTTTCTAGAAGAATGGTGTCAACCACAAAACATTGTTTCGCCACGTTGTCTGCTTCCTCCTAATCTTTCCACTTGCGGCTACCTTTCAGATCAACCAGTTAAAACTAGAATCCGGGGCAGGCGCAGTAAGAGACCAGGCTGACCACCAGATGGCCTCATCCCATAATAAGTATTGCCTGGAAACAAAAGACCCACGGCAAGGAACCAAAATCACAGGACATACGTCATCGAATGGTGGTCGAGCCCATTTCAGAAGCAAGAAGTCCGTCAGCCATTTCTGTGCCAAATCCTAGCCCGACCCCTTTTTGAATATGTGTGAAATTGATGAATGTGTACGACTCCTCCTTTCCTGTGTAGACTAAAATCTTCTCCAGCCCTTGGTTCTGGAGACAGTGCTTTGAGAGTGATCCCCCTGATTCCTTTCTCGCTGCAAGTAATAAACCATGCCTTGCTTTAAATCCACTTGACTCTTAGTTATTCTTAACAAGAGTACAAGCGGCAAACCTGTTGCATTCCGTAACAAGTCTTCAACATATCTTTTGGGGGGACATAATTCAGCCCATAACAGTGAGATTTTAAAAAAATAATTAGTAAATTGCCATATGTTAATATTGATAAGCATGTTGAAAACATGACATTTAGCTATGTTGAGAAAAGGTCAATCTGCATGAGTTGTGCTATGCTCGAAGGGCAAAGGTGGTTGTGTACAGGAATTACATATTGAAATGAATATGAAAAATATGAAAAAGAAAACATAATACTTTGTAAAGTTGAGAGTATGTGGGATGACAATCTAGATATATATACAATCCAATGCCCAAGACAATTTGCAGTGAGAAAAGAACATAAATGCTACAAATTTCAAATGGAGACAAAAATCACTAAAAAAGCATTTTGAAGTGTAATAAGCCCAGAAATATCAAAATAATGGCTAGTTTTTTTTATCTAGATATAATAGAGTATGGAAGTAAGCTGGTTATCCTAATAGTTTGCTATTTGCCAAGCGGTAGCAAAGTGACTATCCGTGTGGTTGGTTTACAGAAAAGTAGAAGCACAAAGAATATAGGTACTGAGGTTCCTCAAAGCTGTAGTCAGTTCAAATTGTTGCAATCAGATATATTGTGTCAATTACTGTGAGTTAAGAAGCAGTGGTTAAGGTTAGGGAGAAGGCAAACATTTAAAGATAAATATCAATGCAATTGATAAGGCAGCCTTTGCAATGCAAGAGATATCTAAGTTAAACTATGATTAATTGCTGGGTGTATGTGCTGAAATAATTCAGAATTGAAGAGATTTCTGTAAGTAGGAGTGGGCTGAGAATTCACAGAAGAGGGGCATTTGAGTCTTATTAAAGGGTAAATCAGAATTTCAAAGACAGAGAGACGGGAGGAGGAAGTTATAGGTGGGATTGTAAAACAGGCAAGAGTAACGGAGTTGGGGAGGGGTTAGGACGTATTCATAGACTGCAAATAGCCTAGTTTGGCTGAGACAGAGGGCTCAGAGGTGAGGATTCTGAGAGACTGGAATTTATCTTACAAAGCCCCCTGACAGGCTGGGGGAGGTGTAGTAATATGATCGAAAGAGTCTTTTAGGAGTGTAAGATGGCCGATGATGTCACGAGGGCAGGGACCTGGTCTGTTTCCTGCACTGCTCTACCCCAAGGCCAAGAATAGTGCCTTCCACATAGCTGGTACTCAATTATCTATTTGTTGAACAAATGAAAAAAGATGCAAACTAGCAAATGGAAACAAAACCCACCCATTGCCATTGAGTTGATTCTGGCTCATAGCAACCCTATACGACAAAGTAGAACTACCTTCTAGGGTTTCCAAGGCTGTAAATCTTTACAGAAGCAGACTGCCACATCTTTCTCCCGTAAATGGAAACAAAAGAATGCAAAAAAAAAAAAAAATTGTTGGAAGGAAAAATCAGTAGGACTTAATAACTGATTGGATGTGAGTCTCAATATTATCCTAGCGTTTCTAACCATGGGGAAATTTCTGTGCCAATTGACAGTGGCACCAATAAAAACAGGGAAATGCAGAAGTGAAGGCAATTTGGGGAGGATAGAGGCGTATTTAACCAAGGTGAATTTGAGGTGATGGGTGACACATTCAAGTGGCAATACCCAGCAGACGATAGGAACTAGATTTTGAAAGAGTAATTGGGGCTGTAGATATTGATTTTTGGAATGTTTTGCACCTAGGTCATATTTAAACTTTGGACATGGTTAGGATCTAAGTTATAGGCAGGAAAACAAAGTCTATTAAAATCTGGGGCGCATCTACATTTAGGAGATTGGAAATATACTGAAACTTATCAGAGAAAAATGTACCCTGAATGACTGCATTAAGTCAGAAGAAAATCTGAATTGTAAGATTTAAAGACTATTTTATACACACAGAAAACATATAATACTGGCAGCAGCAGTATTGCTGACCTGAGAGAACCAGAGTCCTCAATAATTTAAGATCAGGCCGGTAGGAGAAAAATCTAGCTGAAATCAAGAACTGTATTTTATATTCCCACAGGAATGTGACCGTATAGCAATAAACACTCTCTTAGCCTTATATCCAGGCGCCTCCCAACCCACTGCAGCATTTTAGACATATCCAATATGGATCCTGCCCACGAAGACTCTGGGATCGAGCAGGACTGGCTGACCCGACAGTAGCTTCTTCTGTAGTTAGAGACATTAACCAGACTCCTCTCCTCCCTCCTCCCGCTGGGACCAAGAGCTACTGACTAACCGCCTTTAAGTGCAAATCCAGCCGTCAATTATCAAAGTGAACTCCTCAGGCACCCCCCCTTCCTCCCACCCACCCCCGTACCCCCAGGTTTGCAGACTTTGCTTTCCTCTCCCTTCCCCCAGCGGCGTCTTTGTCACGTTCTTTCCCCCTTTGCAATTCACCCCCACTTTCAGTTTATAAATGCTAGAACAGAGAGCTTCTGGGCAGCCAATATCATAACCTAGGTTAATTGTCAGCGGTTTGCGGTGAGTTCCCGGAATTCAGCGCTGGCCTTCTGTCTGTAAGTTTCCCCTTATTAAAAGCCTTTAGTGCACTCAAACCGGCTTTTGCCACTTTGTTGGAATATGAGCTAAACCTTTCTAAGAGCGTTTCTGGGCTGCTTTGTCCCCATGACTCCAGCTTATGCCGTTGGTGCTTCCCTGGCTGCTGGCCATGTGGGCCACTATCAGCTACCCCATGTAAAATCCTCCAGATCCATTCCCTGGCATAGTTTTCTGATTTCTACCAGGGCATATTAGGTCCAGGAAGAACTGTATTGATTTTTTTTAAATTTCCTTCCAGGGTATGTTTTGAGTCAAATCACGTAACGTTCTATCTAAAATACTGCCCTTACCTGTCATTTGTACAAGTTTAAAATGACTACCTTGAGGCTTAGCCAGATCCTCAATCACCTCATAGAAGTAAACTAATTGGCAGAATCTGAAACAAATGGAAATTTCCAGTTAATACTGACAGACAGAAATTTCGCTTAACCTGGCAGCACCGGTCACAGACCGTTCTACTCAAAGAGGAGCTCCAAAGCCCCCAGGTGGCTGGGTAATCCTGTCATATGAAAGCAGAGACCATCTCTTCCCCAAAAGGATGTTCATACTCTGCTTTGAGGTATTAAACTCAAATGGCTATGTGGAATTTAAGCCCTGGTGGCACAGTTGTTAAGAGCTACAGCTTGCTAACCAAAAGGTCAGCTGTTCGAATCTACCAGCTGCTCCTTGGAAAACCTATGGGGTATCTCTACTCTGTCCTATGGGGTTGCTATGCGTTGGAATTGACTCTACAGCAATGGGTTTTTTTTTTCTAATTAGTGGCTATGGAGCCCTGGTGGTGCAGTGGTTAAGCGCTGGCTGCTAACTGAAAGGTCAGCGATTTGAACCCACCAGCCGCTCTGCGGGAGACAGACATGGCGGTCTACTTCCATAAAGATTTGTTGTTGTTGTTATGTGCCACCGAGTGGGTTCTGACCCTGTAGGACAGAGTAGAACTGCCTCATAGGGTTTCTGAAGAGTGGCTGGTGGGTTCCAACTGCTGGCCTTTGGTTAGCAGCTGTAACTCTTAACCACTGCACCATAAAGATTTACAGCCATGGAAACCCTATGGAGCAGTTCTATTCTATCCTTTAGGGTTGCTATGAGTTGGAATGGACTCTATGGCGATGGTTTTTTATTTGTTTGTTTGTTTTTTTAGTAGCTATCGACTAAAGCGGAGCCCTGGTGGTGCAGTGGTTAAAGTGATCAACAGCTAACCAAACAGTCTGTGGTTTGAAACCACCAGCATCTCCGGAGAAGAAAGATGTGGCAGTCTGCTTCTGTAGAGATTTACAGCCTTGGAAACCGTATCGGGTCGCTATGAGTTGGAATTGACTGGGTGGCAGTGGGTTTGGTTTTGATTTTTGGATCGACTAAAGAGAGAGATTTGGGGAAGTGGAAGTTTTTAAATTATTTTTCTACAACTTATTTGAGGTATAATTAAATACAATAATCAGCACATCCTTAAAATGATTGATTTTGATCTATGTGTACACCCATGGAAGCATCCCCACGATAAAGTTAATAAGCATCTCCATCAACTCTAAAAGTTCCCCTCGTGCCATTTGTAACCTATCCTTCCCTATACCCTGACCCCAGGCATTCGCTACTAATTTACATAAATGAAATCATACAACATGTATTTTTGTGTAAGCCTTCTTTCATTCAGGACATTTCTGAGACTGATCCCATATTGTTGCATGTATTAATAGCTTATTACTTTTTATTGCTGTGTATTATTCCATTGCAAGGATACACTACAGTTCATCTGTTCTTTTATTGATGAACATCTAGGATGTTTCCAGTTCTGGGCTATATTACGACTAAAGCTCCTAAGAATACTTACCTCAAGCCTTTGTGTTCGCATGTTTTTATTTCTCTTTGATAAATACCCGAGTGGAATAACTGGGACCTATAGTAGATATAAGGATCCCTGGTGGCGCAGTGGTTAAAGTGGTTGGTTGCTAGCTGAAAGGTCAGCAGTTTGAACTCACCAGCTACTCCACGGGAGAAAGATGTTGGCAGTCTGCTCTCGTAAAGATTACAGCCTTGGAAACCCTATGGGGGCAGTTCTGCTCTATACTTGTAGGGTCAATACGAGTCCGATTTGGTGGCAATGTTTTTTTTCTTTTTTGTATAGTGTGTCTATGTTAACTTTTTAAGATATTACAAAATTGTTTTCCAAAGTGGTTGTATCATTTTACATTCCCACCAGCAATATACAAGAGTTCCAGTTGCTCAATATCCTTGACAAGTGTTACTGACTGAATTGCATCCCCTAAAAATACGTGTTGTAAATCCTAACCTCTACGCCTGTGGTAGGAGCCCCGGTAGTGTGCGGTTAAGAGCCTGGCGGCTAACCAAAGGGTCAGCAGTTCTAATCCATCAGCTGCTCCTTGGAAACCCTATGGGACAGTTCTACTCTGTCCTGTAGGGTAGCTATGGGTTGGAAATGACTGGTCAGCAGTAGGTATGCCTGTGGTTATAATCCATTTGGGAATGGGTTGTCCTTGTTATTTGAATGAGGCAGGATTAATGTAGGGTATGTCTGGAGTCAATCTCTTTTGAGACATAAAAGAGATTAAACAAGCAAGCAGAGATGGGGGAAGACACACGCCAAGCCATGTGAAGATCACCAAGAGCAGAAGCTCAGAGAGACAAGGACCTTCCTCCAAAACGGACAGAGAGACGCCTTCCCCTAGAGCCAGCACCCTGAATTCAAACTTCTAGCCTCCTAAACTGTGAGAAAATAAATTGATGGTATTTCTGTTACAGCAGCACTAGATAACTAAAACATCAACATTTGGTCTGTTTAATTTTAGCCATGCTAGAGAGTATGTGGATGGATCTCACTGTGATTTAAATTTCCATTTCCCTAATGACTAATGATGTTGAGCACCTTTTCTGGCGATTGTTGGCTGTTCATAGTTCTGCTCTTGTGAAATGTCTGCTCAAATCTCTTGCTCATTTTTAATTGAGTTGTTTGTCTTCTAATTATTGAGTGATAAAAGTTTTTATGTTCTGGGTACAAGGTCAGGACTGCTGGTAACAAATTTTCTTAGTTTTTTTTCCTCTGAGAATAAGTTTATTTCATTTTTAATCCTGAAAGGTATTTTAACTGAATATAGAATTCTGGATTGATAAACTCTTTTCTTTCACTTGTAATCCCTGGGTGGTGGTGCAAATGATTAATGTGCTCAGCTGTTAACTGAAAGGTGGAGAACAAAGGCCTGGCAATCTGCTTCTGATAAATTAGTCATTGAAAACCCTGCAGAGCACAGTTCAACTCTGACACAAATGGAATTCCCATGAGTTGGAATTGAGTCAATGACAACTGGTTTTTCTTTCAATGCTTTAAAGATGTGATCCCACTATCTGCTGGTCTCCATGGCTTCTGCCGAGATATTCATGGATATTTGAATGATCATTCTCCTATATGTAATGTGTTCTTTTTTTCTCTAGATGTTTTAAATACTTTTTTAGTTCTCCTTGGATTTTAGAATTTTGATTGTTTCTAGGCATTGATTTCTTTGAGCTTATTCTGTTTGGAGTTTGCTAAGTCTCTTGAATCTGTAAATTCATGTTTTTTGGGCAGAACTTGTTTTTTCAATGGTTTATTTTTGTTGTTGTTGAGAATATACACAGCAGAACATACACCGCTTCAACAACTTCTACATGTACAATTCAGTGACATTGAATACATTCTTCAGGTTGGGCAACTGTTCTCACCCTCCTTTTCTGAGTTCTTCCTCATTAACATAAACTCCCTGCCCCCTAAGTTTCCTCTCTAATCTTTTGAGTTGCTGTTGTCAATTTGATCCCATATATATAGATCTTAAAATAGCACAATGTTCAAGGCATTCTTTACTAGTTAAG
This sequence comes from Dugong dugon, assembly GCA_030035585.1. Taxonomy (NCBI): domain Eukaryota; kingdom Metazoa; phylum Chordata; class Mammalia; order Sirenia; family Dugongidae; genus Dugong; species Dugong dugon. Next base: position 46,082,789 of record CM057466.1, on the reverse strand, counting down.
CTAAACTATTATTTGGTTTTAAGAAGACTTCGGGATATTTTTGGTTTAAGGTTTAAAGATTATCTCAGGGCAATAGTTTCAGGGGTTCATCCAGTCGCCACAAGATTTTGGATGCCACGAGAATTTGAAATTTTGTTCTTTATTTCCCCGCTTTTGATAAGGATTCTTCTATAGAATCACTGATCAAAATGTTCATTAATGGTAGCTAGGCACCATCCAGTTCTTCTGGTCTTATGGCAAAGGAGGCAGTTGTTCATGGAAGCAATTAGTTACACGTTCCATTTCCTCCTACTATTCCTGACTCTCCTTCTTCCTTTGTTGCTTCAGGGAAATAGGGATCAATTATTGTACCTCTGATGGCTGCTTGCAAGCTTTTAAGATCCCAGGCACTACACAAAAAAATTGGGAAGTAGAACAGAAGCACTAAACATAATATTAGGCCAATTAACTGGGATGTCCCATTAAACCATGACTCTAAAACTCCAAACCAAGGAACCAAATCCCATGAGGTGTTTGATTGTACATAAGCAACCTCAGCAGCTACTCTTTTTTTTTTCTGTCATTGTTGTAAATGTACTTATTACACAACTTTCGCCAATTCAGCTTTTTACAGATTACAACTTACTGACAGCAATTACATTAATTGGCTGTGCAACCTACCCTTAATCAATGCAATTTTTCCATCACCATACACTGAAACTCAAAATTCCATAAGCAAAAAACCCCCAGCCTCTTTCTCCCTCCCTCCTGCCCCTGGTAACCACTAATAAACTTTGGTCTCTATACATTTGCCTGTTCTTGTCTTTTTATATAAATGAAGTCATACAATATTTGTCCTTTTGTGATTGACTTCTTTCACTCAGCATAATGTCTTCAAGCTCCATCCATATTGTAGCATGTGTCAAGACTTCATTTCTCCTACTGTGTGTATGTACTCCATTGCGTGTATGGACCACATTTTGTTTATCCATTTGTCTGTTAATGGGCATTTAGGTTGTTTCCACCTTTAGGCTGCTGTGAACAGTGCTGCAATGAACACTGGTGTAAAAGTCTCTGTTTGAGTCTCTGCTTTCAAGTCTTTTAGGTATATACCTACGAGTGGAATTGCCGGGTCATATGTGCGATGGTTAAGGTTGTATGTCAACTTGTCTGGGCCATAATTCTCAGTGGTTTGGCAGTTATCATGTAGTTTGCCAGCTGTGTAATGATGTAATCACTTCCATGATAAGATCTGATATAATGTAACCACTTCCATCATGAGATCTGCTGTAAGCAGCCAAACAGTTGAAAGGTAGTTTCCTTGGAGGTGTAGCCTGCATCCAATATATGTGGACTTTCTTGCAAAGGTTGTGGGCTTTCGCTCTCTCTGGATTCTGCACCTGATTCCAGTTCTTGGGACTTGAGCTAGCAGCTTACCTGCCAATCTTGAGTTCATCAGCCCTGCAGGTACCGTGAGTCAGGAGAAGCCTCCAGCCTGACCCATGACTTGGGACTTTCCAACCTCTACAACCACATGAGCCATTTCCTTGATATAAATCTCTTTCTCTCTCTCTAAACATATACCTACTCGCTTCACTGGTTTTGCTTCTCTAGAGAACCCAGCCTAAGACAATATAGTGGTCCTATTTTTAGCTTTTTGAGGAACCGCCACAGTGTTTTCCACAATGCTTGTGCCATTTTGCATTCCCACCAGCAATGGATAAGGGTTCCAATTTCCCCACATCCTCACCATTTGTTATTTTCTGTGTTTTTTTTTTTTTTAAATCTTAGCCATCCTCAGAAAACCAAAAGAACCTGTTGCCATTGAGCAGATTCTGACTCATAGTGACCCTACAGGACAGAGTAGAACTGCCCCATAGGGTTTCCAAGGAGCAGCTGGTGGATTCGAACTGCCGACAAGACCTTAACCACTGTGATACCAGGGCTCCTTAACCATCCTAGTGGGAGTAAAGTGGTATCTCATGGTGGTTTTGATTTGCATCTGTCTGATGGCTAATGATGTTGAGTATCTTTTAACGTGTTTGGTGGTCATTTGAATGTCCTCTTTGGTGAAATGTCTATTCACATCTTTTGCCCGTTTTTTGATTGGGTTATGTGTCTTTTTGTCGTTAAGTTGTTGAAATTTTATTGGTTACTAGATTCTTATCGGACATATGGTTTCTGATGATATTCTTTTAGTCAGTAACTGGTATTTTCACTTTTTTGGTAAAGTCTTTTGATGAACAAAAATTTTTAATTTTTATGAGATCTCATTTATTTATTTTGACTTTTGCTGTTTATGCTGTTATTATATTAGATAATTCATTGTTAAACGTTGGGTCCAACAGCCTTGCCCCTGCATTTTCTTCTAATAATTTTATGGTTTTAGTTTTCACATTTAGGTCTTTAATCTATTTTGAATTTGTTTTTGTGTATAGTGTGAGGCATGTATCCTGTTTCATTTTTCTGCATGTGGAAATCCAGTTTTCCCAACACCATTTATTGAAGAGACTTCTTTCTCCATTGAATGGACTTAGCACCCTTGTCAAAAATCAACTGACCATAGATGTGTGGGTAAATTTGGGGTGGGGGGGGTTGGCCATTATTGCTAAAAATATTTTTTCTCTTCCAATCTCTTTTGTCTCTCCTCTGGGATTACAATTACACTATGTTATATCTTTAGATGTTGCCTCACGGGTGCCTGAGACTGTGTTTTTGTTTTTGTTTTTTTTTTTTTTAAATCTTTCATCTCTCTGTTTAGGAGATTGGATTATTTTTATCACTCCATCTTTAAGTTTACTGACACTTTCTTTACATCTCCATTCTGCTATTGAGTCCACCCAGTGCTGTTTTTAATTTGGATATTGTAATTCTCCGTTCAATAATTTCCATTTTGTTCCTCTTTATATTTTCTATTTCTCTGCTGCGAATTTCTAGCACTTTGTTTAAAGTGTCTGCTGTAAAAGTCTCTGTTTGTGTCTCTGCTTTCCTAATCTTATGAAGCATAGATATAAAAGCTGCTTTAAAGTAAATCTGATATTCCCAACATCTGGGTCATCTTGAGATTGGCATCTGTTGCTTGTTTTTTTCATTGAGGACTGGTCCCATTTTCCTGGTTGTTTTTATGTAAGAGTTTTTGGATTGTATACTGGACTTCATCAATGATATATATTCTAGACTCTGCGTCCTGTTGTAAGCCTCTGAAGAAGGTTAATGTTTTCTGTTTTAGTAAGAAATCACCAGGTTATATTAAGACCATTAGTTCTGTCCAACCTTCTTTGGTTACGTCAATTAAAACACACACATACACACACACACATATTTCCTCTTACCTTTGGGAATTGCTATAAGTATCAGTAGTGATCCATTGATTTGTGCAGTTGTTTTATCTGCTTAGACTCTCTCCTTTTTAAAAAAATTCATTCAATTCTAATGTAACACCTCATAAAAGGAGGAAAAAAAGTTCCCTTTTAGGTTAGACTACTAACAAGTACTTTTTTAGCTCACTTCTGACGTCATCTAGAAGACTGAAAGTTTTCCACAGTCTTCTGAGTTAGAATAGTTTTTTCCAGCAAGACTTAATGAGTTTAGCCTGCCAGATCACTTCGCACTTCTTATTCATATTTCTCCTTAATGCCTATGTTCAATTTAATCAGAGTTCAAGAAGGCAGAATTACATGTAAACCACACAGCATTAAGCAGACTCACTTTCTAGCCACGCTTAAATCCTGATTACCTTCCTGCGCTAGATTGTAAGGCCCCAAATGCAGCCTCTGGTGTGCGTCTGTTCCTCACTCTCTTCCACCTACTCCCTCGACTGATGTTATTTCCCTATTCTTCTCTTCTGACCAACTAATGGGGATACAATTCAGCACTCTTCAACTTTTTATCAAAGATTTTACTAATTTTTATTCATGACAGACAATAACATTTGGATTCTGGACATACGCTAAAGATTAAATGATTAATGAAATGCTTAATGTGTATAATGGTGCTGGCCAAAACAATCTTCTATAAACGTTACTCTTTTATAGCTATGAAATTCCTCTAATTGTGTAAACAGAGACCATAGCTCTTCAACATTCACGCTGAAGTTTGTGTTTAGTGCTTTATGATTAAGCATTATGCACTATATACACTGTGAGAAGACAATATAATTTATAAATTGTGTTATTCAGAGAGGAAAATAAATTATTTCCATTATGTTCTCATCCAAGCCCTTAGTTCAGACAGCTGCTATGGGTCCCATTGCTGGGCACCAAAGGAGTTTGAAAGGATCATGAGCTACGTCTTTGCCTCCCTGTGGAAAAATCTTGATCGTTTTAACATTTTAGAATATACTCTGCTGAAAAATTCACTACATATTATGAAAAAAATTAAGCCTATAGAACTTCCTTTGGGAATATTTTATAAGTTTATTCGGCCATGTCATTTTATGCATATTAGATGGCTTGGAGGAATCACACTTGCAAAGAACTTTTTTGAAATTTATAGGAAGACCTACAGTGCTGAAGTTCTTTTTAAATGATAAACTAATGTTCAGCTCTACAATTATTGACTAGTACTACCCCACAGGTCCTCGTTACGTTCTCTCTGGAGAAGTGCCCAAGAGCTCTCCAGCGCAGGGTCATTGAGAAGCACTTCCAGTTGGAGGTGGAACCTGAATGCAACTAAGAGCCACTAAGAACACCGACAGGTCTCAATCCAGAGGAACCAGGGCTGCCCAGAGCTACCCAGGAAGAGCTCAAGATGTCACAACACACAGTAAAAGAGAGACGTGAACTAGGCACACTTGAAAATTATCTGATATTTTTGAAATTTTGAAAATTACTTGAAATATTAATGTAGCAAAGAAATATTAGGGCTTAAAAATTCACCTAAGGAAACAGAAAACCATTATCACAAATGCTAGGAGATGCACCCATATTCACTTTGCTTTTTGATGCAGGCCAAGCTAGGAAAATGACCTTGGTGTGTCCTACTTAGGCTGTTGCTTCTTTTAGAAATTTGAAACTGCACTGGAGGGTTACTTTCTTGTTAGAAACAAGTAGTTCTGAGAACTAAAACGTAAAGAAAAATGTTCAAAGTTGTGACAATTATCTTGGATGTGGTACCAGATACTGGAAAAGTCGTAAGTTCCAAGAAAGAAAGAAAAGCTGGTAGCAGTATGGGGAGGGAGTTTGTAATGGTTGAGAGAAAGATGTCTACGTTATCGAAGGAGATATTAAAATATATGCTCTTAACCAGGGGCACAGTGGGCAAATCCCACCTTCATTGCTAACTGCGTGGTAAGGATCAACATGAATCCAATTCTCAAAGTGTGGCAGTGGATCCAGTCCTCACCTTCCCACTTCTCCACCCTCATCACCAGCCACTTACATGGCGCTCTGTTTCTCAGCCCCAGCCACCCAGAGCTAGGTCAGAGCTCACGTTAGGACACCTTCTTTCAGACTGCCAAACAGGCAGAAACCAACATCTGCTGGCTCTCACTGCCCCTCTGGTTTATACATTCACTGGGATGACTCACAGAAGTCACAGAGAACATAGCATACTACAAATTTATTACAACCAAAAAGGATACAAACGAAGAGACACATAGCCTGAGGTCTGGGAGGGGTCACAGTGTGGAGCTTCCATGTTCCAAAGAGGGACACACTACCCTCTCCCATGCACGGTCACTAACCAGGAAGCTCCATCTGAGCCTCTGTGTGCGGGGCTCTTATCAGCTATGGCCGTGATAGATTACATCACGCCTCATGAGGCTTAGTCAGCACTGGGCCCCCAGGTGTCCCTCTTGGTCTGGTCAGCCCCCATTCTTTAGCCTCAGGTATTGGTCCAGCTTGAAAGAACTGCAAACAAAGGCCAAATGGCTTTCTGCAAGGTAGTTCCATACCTTGCAATATATAACCAGCCATTAAAAAGCTTCTGCTATTGGTGAAAAAAGGCCTGTCACAGTTATCAAATAGCCCATCATTATAAGAAATCTAGTGAGACTTCCTTATCTCTACATCACTAAGTTCTTGGTCTTTTACAAAATTATTACTTTTAGAAAATAAAGCATAGTAATGGAAACCACTTGCAGAATTCTAAACAAAGAAAATGCCATGAGCATAAACTGTAGCCATTGAGATTCTGCACAGCTGTTTTATGGAATAACCCCATCAAAACTGAGCAGCACTTAGAAAATCACATACACATTAATGCCCAATAACAGTTTTTCAGCCGGTTTGCCTGAGTCTAAGGCCCTTCTTGATGTTTCCTCTACCAGGACTGAACGGTGATCTTGCCACAGCTTAGAGACAGCAATGCCAAAGCCCTCTGCCCATGATCCAGTCCTTTTGCTCATCTACCCAGATCCCTCTCCATCTAATCGTCCAGGATAACTCCCTTCATATGTCCTCATCATCCTCTCAAACTCAAACCAAAACCAACCAAACCAATTGCTGTCAAGTCGACTCCAACTCATGGCGGTGGTCCATAGGATTTTCAAAGGCTGATTTTTCAGAAGTAGATCGCCAGGCCTTTCTTCTGAGGTGCCTCTGGGTGGATTCAAACCTCCAACCTTTTGATTAGCACCCAAGCATGTTAGCTGTTTGCACCATCCAAGGACTCCTCTCAAACTCAACCCAGTAAAACTCAGCAACATCATTTTTGAATTTGTCTCACCTGTTAATGGAATCAGCATTCTCATTGCCCTAAATTCCCTGCTGAGCCTCAAAATCCATTACCCTATAAAGCTGCATATTGCCGGAGCCGCTCACATTCCTGCACTACCCTCTCTCCCTTCATCACTTCCCTTCTTACCAGCCACCGCCTGAGCAGTCTTCTCAGCTGGCAGACCAAGGCTGTACTCTTTACTTATGACTTTGAACGCCCAGTTCCTTCACAACACTCCCCTGATCCGAAACCCTGGTGCTTCATGAGGCCTCACATCCAGCTTCCCCCTGCGTGCTTGACTTTGCTGTGTTCTCCGCGAGCAGGCCTGTCTACTCTGCTCTCTCCTCCGGGCCTCCCTCCCCCACTGCTCCCAACAGCTCCCCTGGGCAGTTTAGACCTTGCACCGTGTTCTCACACTCCCGTTTTCAGTTCCAGGCACCACCGTGTGGAGTATGTTGGACTGCAGCCACAAATGCTGTTATTACATAGTCTGCAGAGTCTAGTTACAGCTGCCTCTTTACGCCTCCCAGACCATCTATCCCAAGGTACTGCAATCAGCCCTTGATTTAGAGGGTTCCAAGCTGAAAGCACACGTGCCTCCTGGCCTCAGCAACTCTAATAGAGCATTTTCTCTCTTTTCATCTCAGTATCCAGTCTGGGCACTAAATTAGCATTTAATTCCTAAGCCTGTGTAAATAAATGGCTGCTCCACATTCAGTCATGTGGATATCATGCCTAATTACAACACATCATTTTAGAGATGGTTGTATAAGCAGTTAATACAGGAAAATCAGTAATGCATTATATAAATTGGGTACTAATCTCCAGGTCAAAGAAATAGCAGTCTTTGTTTTCAGGAACTTTGCGACATAATTGAATTGTACCAAACCCTCTGAGATATTTTTCTGGGCATAAATATTTTATCCCAGGAGGAAAGGTATAGTAGAATCTGGCTCCTTTCTTTCATTGTTCTGCTCCTTTTCACTCTGAAATTTGCGTGATGGCCAACCCCCCAGCATCCTTTCAACCCACACACAGCCAGTATCTGGTATCTCCATGGACTTCTTTGAAAACAGCCAGCCTGTTTGCAATGTCAGGATAAAATGAGAATAAGCCACAACTCCAGGGAAAATGGAAGGACAACTGAAAAGCTGAACAAAGACCCAGTTAAAAACTCACCACATGTGAGAATAGGAAGAAGAATCTATGGGTTTGCTAATAAGACACTAACATACACAGAAAAGTTAAACATGGAATTACCATATGACCCAGCAATTCCACTGCTAGGTATATACCCACAAGAACTGATAGCAGGGACTCAGACAGCTATTTGTACACCACTGTTCAGAGCAGCACTATGCACAGTAGCCAAAAGGTGGAAACAACCCAAGTGTCCATCAACAGATGAGAATAAATAAAATGGGGGGGGGGGGGGGGAGAATCCATGGGTTTGTGAATATGATTAGCCATGATTTTTCCAGAAAGATTAAATTAACTAGAGCCCTGCTTGGTGCAACAGTTAAGTGCTTGGCTGCTAACTGAACGGTTGGTGGTTTGAATCTACCCAGCAGCTCCACGGGAGAAAGTCCTGGCCATCTGCTCCTCTAAAGGTTACAGCCAAGGGAACCCCAAGGGGCAGTTCTACTCTGTCACATGGGATTGCTATGAGGCACCCAACAATAATAACAACAGTATTTCATCATGTAGATCCATAAATAAAGTTGGTCTGCAATTGTTTGATACTTTTCTTCTCTTATTTTGTTTAAAGGTTATAACCCAAAACCAAACTCATTGCTGTCGAGTTGAATTCCAACTCATAGTGACCCTATGTGACACAGTAGAACTGGCCCCATAGGGTTTCCAAGGCTGTAAATCTTTATGGAAGCAGACCGCTGCATCTCTAGCCTGTGGAGTGGGTGGTAGATTTGAACTCCGACCTTTTTGGTTAGCAGCCGAGCGCTTAAGCACTGCGCCAGCAGGCCCCCTTAAAACTTATGGCAGCTGTGTTACATCAGTTGGTTGGCTTTCTTACATGCTTTTGTTCTGATGTTTAGTACAGCCTATCTATAAATCCATCTGGTCCTTGGACTTCTTTGTAGCCAGGTGTGATTGAGGATTAAATTTCAATACAGCCAATGTTATGGGCTTATCTAGGTATTTTCTTTCTTTTTGAGTCAATTTTAATAACATTCCCTAAATATTTACCTTTTTGAGGTTGCTATCATGACCCAATTTAACAGATGAGAAAACTATGTCTTAAAAACAGTGACAGATCAGTAGGCCAACTAAGCAAAGACTTGGGGCACCAAAAACCAAGGGAAATAATCGGATAGTTCAAGAAAAGCCTCTTGGGAAAAACAGGATCTTCAATGGACTTTGTTGCGTGTATTTTAAGGCTTAGATTTGTTTTTATTTTGAGTCACTTGGCAGCGAAGGATGGGGTCTCATAATCCCTTTGGGTCCTTGGGGCCTCTAAACTGGGGTTGCCAGATTTAGCAAATAAAAAATACAGGATGCCATGCAAAATTTTGGGCACACTTATACTAAAGATCTGAGCTTCAGACTTATCGGGTGTCCAGTGTTTCGTCTGGCAGTCCTACCCCACAAGGCGGAGTTGCCCCTCTGAGTGCAGTGAAGTCACCAGCGGGAGGCCCTCCAGTGAGCCTCAGTTACAGAGAGGGGGCGCCAAGCCCAAGGCAACCCCTCAATCTGTGCTCTGTGTCCCAGTTTCGAGCACTTCTGCACCCAGTGTATGGACCAAGGTCTAGGATGTCCAAGCCCTCACCTCCCGCTGCAGCTGTTTCTATAGAAACATGAACAGAAAGGCCTCCCTTGCACAGGGGTGTCTGTGTGCATTTTCACGCTGCCCGTGGCCTGAGACAGCAACGCCCCTTCCTAAGCCGGCTGCTGAGTGAACTGCCTTCACACGCAGGAGTCTGTCCTTATATCGCCAGGCGTTACAGAGCTATCAGTACTCCCATCATTGATTACTGCCTTTCTGGAAGAATTTCTTCACACAGATATTTAATCAGGAAGGAACTACAAATTTCAAATGCATCGGCCAAAAGGTGCAGATGACTACAAGGCCCGGAGACACAGAGGAGGGATGCAGACTAGGACCACAGCTGTTTGCCCTGTGTATCCAATTACAATCTCTAACGGAGATAAAAATTAAATCTAGCATCTTCATTGCGGAAAAGCAGGTCCTTGCTACGAGAGTTAGAGGCCACTCTCCAAGTAAGCATTCCGGAAATGAAATCGTTTGTCCAAAGCTTATGGGATAGTAGCCACTTCGACCTCAGCCGTGGCCGCAGAGCAGAACTAAAACATATTTGGAGGGAACAAAATAAGATTGCCGAAATCTAGGTCTAAAACTGCTTAGTTCATTAAAAGAACATACCTGGGTGGGTTTTAAATTTCCCTTCTTTTCAAATCGGACACATTCTCACAGAAAAAGTAGCTGAGCAAGGAAAGCTGTCTCATTCCAAGGGATGGGGAGGGGAACAGAATTGGCAATAAAGGAACAGCTAATGAGTTGCAATACCATTTTAAACCTTTTTTTTGTCTAGCAAAATGCTGTTAGGTCTGGTCCTGACGGAACAAGGATACATCAAAAGAAGGTCTCCATCTCCTTCCTTTGTTCTCTGCTTCATATGACTTGTGTAAAAGCTCCTGTTGCAAACTGCTTGTGCCCTATGCTGGGAATTAACCAACGGCATTATTTTTGGAGAAGCTGGAGCTTACAATTTTGATCAGGGAATGAAAGTATTCATACTCTGCTCTAATCTATTACAGTCTGTAATGAGATTTTATTTTTTAAAAGCTCAAAATGCAAAACACGAAAAACTGTCAAGTAATCAATAGAACATTCCATGTTTACAAAGATTAATTAAAAACACTAAAGCGAGCCAATTAATTCAATTTACATCTTGGAGCTATTTAATAGAGGTATTTGTTGTACACATGGTTTTAGTTTAACATAAGCTCAATATTTCTCTCTGGAAACATATAACCTGAGTTGGAAATGAACTCTGAATGGAAGAGATGTTAATTCACAAATGTAATTCTCCTCCAAATATGCACAATGATTCCCAACCGAGGATTTTCGCTAAAGTTCAGGGCTCAGTCCCAGGACAGGAATGAGGGAAAACTCCGTGTAGGTGGAAAGCTTTGCTGAAGTCGTAGGATTGCACTTGTGGGCCCTTGCTCAGAGTGAGCTTTCTCAGACAGCCCTGGAACGAGGCTTTGCTGGTTAGGCAGTTCTGCTTTACATCAGCTGTTTAGGAAAGAGGGAAGAGAAGGTAAAGCTTGCTTAATTTTGTTGAAATGGCATAGGGAGAACAATAGAGACAAAAATAATCTCAAGTGGTTTCTATATCAAAATTAGAAGGATGTCTTACCACATGTGTGGCTTCAGTCAATAGTAGAATTCATAAGAAACTTTAATATATAATAATTTAAAGGCATAGTTATGTTAAAAGTCATAAAATAACACGTTTATATTATTATCATTTGTAACAATTACGTGGACCAGCTGAAATGCATGATTCTAATCCAAAATTGATGTGAGATGAGAAGACCCACATTTGTTCCCTAAAATGATGACCGATCCGCCTCAGTAAAGCACTCAGCTTACTTTAAATCAGATCCAACCATCTCAGTCTTACCAATGATTCACTTACGTGTGTAGAGCATCTTATTTTTTCCAAGAATTCCTAGGTGTTTGAAACAGCCCTTCTCATGGTAAAGGATTTGTCACTCAAACTGTGTATCTTTTACAGTCCCTCTTCTACCCACCTGAACTAAGACGCCCCCAACAGCAGTGAAAGAGCAGAGCAGACAGCTACACATACCAGGATAGCCGCCAACATAAATGGGGTTGTTGGTGTCTGCGGAGGTGGACTGGGTGTGTGGGCTTTCAGCATGAACTGCATTCCCATCGACCATCAGAACCACGCGGTGTTTGCTTTTGTTAGCTTGGAGTTTGTGCCATTTCCCATCACAGAGAACAGTCTGGGGCTCATACGTGGCTGTTATCCTACCAGCACCATTGTTAATATGAAACAAAACCTAAACACACGAGAGACACAAGCGAATCTTGGTGAATTTTTCCACATCTAAGAAACACAGTCCAGGGTGGAGGGCTGTGGAGACCGTGGTCTCCGGGGACATCTAGCTCAATTGGCATAACATAGGTTATAAAGAAAATGTTCTACATTCTACTTTGGTGAGTAGTGTCTGGGGTCTTAAAAGCCTGTGAGCGTCCATATAAGATACTCCACTGGTCTTACCCCGTTGAGAGCAAGGGAGACTGAAGAAAACTAAAGACACAAGGGAAAGATTACTCCAAAGGACTAATGGACCACAACTACTACAGCCTCCATGAGACTGAGTCCAGCACAACTAGATGGTGCCTGGCTACCACCACCAACTGCTCTGACAGGGATCACAACAGAGGGTCCTGGACAGAGCTGGAGAAAAATGTAGAACAAAATTCTAACTCACAAAAAAGACCAGACTTATTAGCCTGACAGAGAACGGAGAAACTCCGAGAGTATGGTCCCCAGATACCCTTTTAGCTCAGTAATGAAGTCACTCCTGAGATTCACCCTTCAGCCAAAGATTAGACAGCCCCTTAAAACAAAATGAGACTAATGGGGCACAACGGCCCAGGGACAAGAACTAGAAGGCAGGAGGCGACAGGAAAGCTGGTAATAGGGAAGCCAAGGTCAACAAGGGAGAGTGTTGACATCTCGTAGGGTTGTTAACCAATGTCATAAAACAATATGTGTACTGTTTAATGAGAACCTAGTTTGTTCTGTAAACCTTCATCTAACGTACAATAAAAAAAAGTCTTAAAAAAAAAAAAGAGACACAGTCCATTTGTATTATGCTCTTGGAATGGACAAAATCATAGCATTCTTCTAAAAAGGAAGGCTAACTATTAAAAAACAAACAAAAAAACCCATAGTTTTGAAAAATAACCTCCTAAAGGATTCAGATGCTATACTATTTTTTTTTTTTTATTGTACTTCAGGTGAAGGCTTACAGAACAAATAGTTTCTCATGAAACAGGAGTATACATATTGTTTTATGAAATTGGTTAACAACCCCACAGCATGTCAACCCTCTAACTTCTTAAACTTTTTTTCTGAAAATACACATAGCCAAAGATACACCATTTCAAAAATTTCTACATGCACAGTTCAGTGACACTGACTACGCTCTTCCAATTCTGCTGTTATTCTCACTTAAGATGAAGGCTTACAGAACAAAATAGTTTCTCATTTAACAGTTACTAAAATGTTGCCCTATGACAACGGTTAACAATCTCACAACACATTAACAATATCCTTACTCAACCTTGGGTCTCCTATCACCAGCTTCCTTGTCCCCTTCTGCCTTCTGGCCCTTGTCACTGGACTACTATACCTCATTAGTCGCATTTGGTTTTATGTGGCTGTCCACTCCCAGGCTGAATGGTGAACCTTGGTGATAACTTCACCACTGAGCTAAAAGGGTGTCTGGGGGCCATACTCTCAGGGTCTCTCCAGTCTCCTTTAGGCCAGTAAATCTGGTCTTTTTCTGGTGAGTTAGAATTATGTTCTACATCCTTCTCCAGCTCTGTCCAGAACCCTCTGTTGTGATCCTGGTCAGAACAGTCAGTGGTGGTAGCCGGGCACCATCTAGCTGTACTGGACTCAGTCCGGTGGAGGCCTTGGTAGCTGTGGACAGTTAGTGCTTTGGACTAATCTTTTCCTTGTATCCTGTTCTCTTCATTCTCCCTTGCTCCTGACGGGATAAGACCAGTGGAGTATCTTAGATGGCCACTCACAGGCTTTTAAGACCCCAGACACTACTCACCAAGATAGAATGTAGAGCATTGTCTTTATAAGCGGTGTCATGCCAATTGAGCTAGATGTTCCCCGAGACCATGGTCCCCACAGCCCTCCGCCCAGCAATTCAGTCCCTCAGGGAGTTTGGATGTGTCTGTGGGACTTCCATGACCTTTCCTTATACAAGTTGTGCTAGTTTCCCCTGTATTGTGTACTGTCTCACCTTCACCCAAGATACCAATTACCTATTGCCTATTTAGTATTTCCCGCCCCCCCATCCCTCCCATTCCTGGTAACCAACAAAGATTGTGACATTTTGTGTGTGAACTTTTTCATGGGTTTTTACAATAGAGGTCTCATACAATATTTGTCCTTTTGTGATTGACTTATTTCACTCAGCATAATGTCCTCCAGTTTCATCCATGTTATGAGATGCTTCACAGATTCATTGTTGTTCTTTCTCGTTGCGTAGTACTCCATTGTGTGTATGTACCATAGTTTGTTTATCTCTTAATGGGCATCTAGGTTGTTTCCATCGTTTTGCTATTGTCAACAATGCTGCCATGAACATAGGTGTGCATATGTCTATTCGAGTGATGACTCTTATTTCTCTAGGATATATTCCTAGAAGTGGAATCACTGGATCGAATGGTATGTCTATTTCTAGCTTTCTGAGGAAGCGCCATATCATTTTCCAAAATGGTTTTATCATTTTGCATTCCCACCAGCAGTGCATAAGAGTTCCCATCTCCCCGCAGCCCCTCTAACATTTGTTATTTCCAGTGTTTTTGATTCATGCCAGTAATGCTGGGGTGAGATGGTATCTCATTGTGGTTTTAATTTGCATTTCTCTAATGGCTAGTGATCGCGAGCATTTCCTCATGTGTCTGTTGGCCATTTGAATGTCTTCTTTGGCGAAGTGTCTGTTCATTTCCTTTGCCCATTTTTTAATAGGATTATTTGTCTTTTTGTTGTAGAGGTGTTGGATTTTCTTGTGGATTATGGAGATTAGACCTTTGTCTGACTTGTACTGTCCAAAAATTCTTTCCCAGTCTGTAGGTTCTCTTTTTACTCTTTTGGTGAAGTCTTTTGAAGAGCATAGGTGTTTGATTTTTAGAAGATCCCAGTTATCTAGCTTATCTATTGGGGTTTGTGCGTTGATGGTTATGGTTTGTATCCTGTTAATGCCATGTATTAAGGCCTGAAGTGTTGGTCCTATTTTTTCTTCTAAAAACTTTATAGTTTTAGGCTTTATATTCAGGTCTTTGATCAATTTTGAAGTAGTTTTTGTATACAGCATGAGGTATGGGTCGTGTTTCATTTTTTTGCAGATGGATATCCCGTTTTGCCAGCACCGTTTGTTAAAAAGACTGTATTTTCCCCATTTGATGGACTTTGGGCCCTTGTCGAAGATCAGATGACCGTAGGTGGATGGATTTACATCTGGGTTCTCAATTCTGTTCCATTGGTCAATGTATCTGTCATTGTACCAGTACCAGGCTGTTTTGACTACTGTAGCTGTACAGTAGGTTCTAAAGTCAGGTAGTGTGAGTCCTCCAACTTCATTCTTCTTCTTCAGTAGTGCTTTACTTATTCAGGGCTTCTTCCCTTTCCATATAAAGTTAATGATTAGTTTTTCCATCTCTTTGAAGAATGTTGTTGGTATCTGGATGGGGATTGCATTGTATTTGTAAATTGCTTTGGGTAGAATTGTAATTTTCACAATGTTGAGTCTACCTATCCATGAGCATGATATGTTTTTCCATTTATGTAGATCCCTTTCGGTTTCATGCAGTAGTGTTTTGTAGTTTTCTTTGTATAGGTGTTTTACATCCCTGGTCAGATTTATTCCTAAGTATTTTATCCTTTTAGGGGCTATTGAAAATGGTATTGTTTTCCTGATTTCCTTTTCATCGTTCTCCTTATTGGTGTATAGGAATCCAACTGATTTTTGTATGTTTATCTTCTATCCTGCTACTCTGCTGAATCTTTCTATTAGTCCAGCAGATTTCTTGTGGAGTCTTTCGGGTTTTCTATGTATAGTATCATATCATCTGCAAACAGGGACAGTTTAACTTCTTCATTACCAGTTTGGATGCCCTTTATTTCTTTTTCTTGCCTTATTGCTCTAGCTAGAACTTCCAGCACAATGTTAAATAGGAGTGGTGATAAAGGGCATCCTTGTCTTGTTCCTGTTTTGAAAGGGAATGTTTTCAGCCTCTCTCCATTAAGAATGCTGTTGGCTGTTGGTTTTTCAAAGATGCCCTTTATTATGTTGAGAAATTTCCCTTCTACACCTATTTTATTGAGAATTTTTATCAGGAATGGGTGTTGGACTTTGTCAAATGACTTTTCTGCATCAATTGAGATGATCATGTGATTCTTTTCTTTCCTTTTATTTATGTGGTGGATTACGTTGATTGATTTTCTAATGTTGAACCATCCTTGCATACGTGGTATGAATCCTGCTTGGTCGTGGTGTATTAAGTTTTTTGATATGATGCTGAATTCTATTGACTAGAATTTTATTCAGAATTTTTGCATCTATATTCATGAGAGATATTGGTCTGTAATTTTCTATTTTTGTGACATCTTTGCCTGGTTTTGGTATCAGCATTATGCTGGCTTCATAGAATGAATTCAGAAGTGTTGCTTCCTCTTCTATGTTCTGAAATAACTTGAGTAGAACTGGTACAAGTGCTTCTGTAAATGTTTTGTAGAATTCTCCAGTGAAGCCATCTGGGCCAGGGCTTTTTTTGGTTGGGAGTTTTTTTTATTACCTTTTCAATCTCTTCTCTTGTTATGGGTCTGTTCAGATTTTCAACATCACTTTGTTGTAGTTTGGGTAGGCCATGTGTTTCTAGAAATTTATCCATTTCCTCTAGGTTTTCAAATTTGTTGGAGTATAGTTTTTCATAATATTCTGTTATAATCCTTTTTATTTCAGTTGGGTCTGTTGTAATGTCCCCCATTTCATTTCTTATTTGGGTTATTTGTGTCCTCTCCTGTTTTTCTTTTGTCACTCTGGCCAGTGGTTTGTTGATTTGGTTGATTCTTTCAAAGAACCAACTTTTGGTTTTGTTGATTCTTTCTATTGTTTTTATGTTCTGTATTTCATTGATTTCTGCTCTGATCTTTACTATTTCCTTTCTTCCAGTGGCTGTGGGCTTTTTTTTGCTGTTCTCTTTCTATTTGTTTTCGTTGTGTAGTTAATGTTTTGATTTTTTCCCTTTTTTCTTTTTTGATATGTGCATCTATTGGTATAAATTGTTCTCTGAGGACTGCCTTTGCTGTGTCCCAAAGGTTTTTCATGAATTTGCCTATTTTTCACTCATGTTTATCAGCTATTTGCCTGAGTTCTTGGAGAATTCTGAATATTAGAGATTTGAATTCTCTATCATGTAGTTCTAGTGCATTTTCTTCCACTGGAGTCATCTGGTGTTTTATTTTGGATGCCTACTGGAACCATCCTGTCCTGTTTTTGTAAATGTTTTGATATTGTCTGCTGTTTTCAGGGCATTCAGTAGTTATTTTTCTCATTTATTGATTGTAGATTTGTTTGTTTCATCCCCTTTTTTTTTGTTTTAAATTTGACTGTGTCTGAGCAGGTGGACTTTGTGTTCTTTGTTGCTTGCTCGTCTGTGGGCACAGTACTTTTCATCTCCTTCTCCAATTGGCAGGGTCAGTCACTCAGATGTGGTATGGCAGGGCAGGTCTAACTGAAGAGGAGTTACTGGGATGGGTTGTTTGTGGCACTTACTACAGCCTCCAGAGCGGATTGGTAATCAGTGCAGGGCAGGTTCCAGTAGGCCGTGCATGTGCTGCTTGGTGGTATGATGTCAAGCACACGATGCAGGTAGGCAGGATGCAGCGAGGAGATTGTTATGTGTGGAGCTAAGATGGATATGGGAGAGAAGAGAGAGGAACAGGAGCCAAAAACATACAAAGAAACAAAAAAGAATGCTTGGGGAGTTTGCCATTGGAGTGATGAGAGACTATGAAATGGAGAAAAACAGAAAGGGGAAGAGGAAGAAAAGAAAAGAATGAATAAATAAAAATCCAAAAGGTTAAAAAACAGCAAAGTTCCCAGGGATCCCACCAGTGCAGCTATGAGGTCTGGGGAAGTCGCTCTCAGATGTTGCAGTACAGCCTGGCTAGAAGGCGGAGAGGTATACAACACCAGGTATTCAGGGAACAGAAAGAGAAGGAATATATACAGTGATGAGAAACTGAGCAATGAAGAAAGACAAAAAAGGAGAAAGAGGGAAAAGAAAACAAAAGAAATTAAAAAAGAAAAAAAAAAAAGAAAAGCCCCCCAAAAAACAGAAGAAAAAAAAAAACAACGAGAAAAGAAATGTCCTCAGGGATCCCTCTGCATGTCTGTGCAAGCCGAGGGGGAGGTGTCGTTTCCACGCAGCACCACCTGGCCAGAAAGGGCTCCTAACTCAAGAAAAGGAAAAGAAAACAAACAAACAATTCAAAACAAACAAACGAACAAAAGCCCCAGGATCCCATCAGCGAGGTAGCCCAGACTGGGAAGCAGCTCCACACTCGAACAGAGCTCCAGAGCCCCTCAGGAAGAAGCAAAGATGGCGCATGGAGCCAGGTATTTGAGTGAAAGGAGGGGGAGGTGGTGAGAGGTAAGCAATAAATCAAAAGAAGCGGAAAAAAGCAACACCAGCAGCCAACAAATGGCACTCAGAGAGCCAGCCCGTTTGGGTGTGTGGAATCCAAGCAGCCAGTGATTCCCAGTCAAGAGATTGTGGCCGCGGGAAGCAGAGGAGGCCGAGTCGGGATGAAGAAGGGTGGGGGGTGGGAAAGCGTATATCGCAAACTACTGGTTGTTTTGTCTCCCGCTGGATGCTCCGTGAGGCTCCTTTCTTCTACCCAATTTGCTGGTCTCCGATAGGAGTCCAAGTTGGCGGATCTGCACTGCATTAGCTCGTAGGGGACCTCTGCATGAATCTCTCCTCGCTCTCCATTCTCTGTCAGTTTTCTCACTCCATTTGGTGTTTGGCTGAGCTCTTTATCTCTTCATTTGATGTTTTAGGGTTTCAGGATTGTTGTATTCTCTGTTCGGCTTAGTTTTTTGGATCTTTGCTGTAGAGGGACGGCATGGTGCTTCTGCCTAGAGTGCAATTTTGCCGGAATTGCTATACTATTCTTAATATTTCCAAAAGGGCAAATGGCCACCCCCAGGGGAAGGAGCCTGAGTTACTCTTTCAGTCACATCCAAACTGGATGTTTGAACCCTCGGATATTGCAGAACGGGGTGGACAGGATGGAAACGCTCCTATCTGACCTCCTGCTCTCTCCTCTTTATGTTCACATCTAAACCAAACTGCCTCTACATCATACTACCGCCTCTCTGCACTGTGGCTTACAGCCAATGTTTTCCCCCACCTCACCTTAAAAGAATTTTGAAAACCTTTGTATCCACTTACAAACTTTTATGACACGTAAAAAATTTTATCAGAAGTATAATGGCTGCCCCAAAAAAGTAATTTCTGGTATGTTTTGCATTTTATCTGTATTATTGGCTGATTATTTGTTGCTCTTTAAAAAATTTTAATGGTTGCCCAAGAGTTTATAATATACATCTTTAATTTTTCACAGTCCACCTTCAAATAATACAGAATAACTTCACATACAGCATAAGAACCACACAACTGTGTACTTGCAATTCTCCCCACCCCCATCTTTTGCAAGACTTAGATTTTTGTGGCCCTGCTTGCTGTGGCAGAGTATTTACAGGCTGTCAGAAGGGAATCAGTAAATGCTCTTCCATAGGTGCTATCAGCTGGCATGGACTGATACTCCCAGTGAACCGATCACCTCCTGCGGTCCTGAAAACGGGCTGATTTCAGCAAGATGCTAACTAACACTGGGGAGGCAGGGTGGAGGGTGCGTGGGGACCTCTCTGTACATTTCATTGCAACTTCTTATGAATCTATAATTATTCCCCCCAAAAAGTTAAGTGTATACTAGGGGGACAGGCATGGGTGGAAAAATCTGTACTGCAGGTGCAACTGTGCTGTAAGTTTAATTTCAAATGATAAAATAAGTTTCTTTTGAAAAGCTTTTTTAGGAGTATCTGTTTTTAAATATTCATCGAGCCCTTTCTCCACTCTGTTACAGTAGATAATTGGATCTAGGTATGAATACTGCTTCTCACCTCTCTGTCTCCCATACCGGGGCACAGGAGGGCGCTGCCAAGATTAAACACCTACCTTGCCACTGACAATCTCTAATCCAATGGCATCCACTTTGGCGCTGCTGATCCCCAGGAGGACGCCGTTCACTGAGGAAGTACGGAACTCGAGGCTGATGTTTACATCTGACCGGACTTTGTAGCCTTCTTTGACTGAAAACACAAGGACAGCACAGAGTAAGAGGCCCGGCTCAGGATGCCTCAGCTCACAGGCAGGCTGCGGGCTGGGCAGCTGTGGGCTGTGCAGTCCCACTCCTGACGGAGGGAGGCTCAGGAGATCTGGTTCTAGCTCTTCCTCTGGATCCGTCACCACATGCAAGTCACTTCCACCCTCTGAGCCTCGGCTTCCACATCTGTCAGGCGAAATGATGCTCTTACAGAATGCTGGCACATGCAATCTGCTGGGAAAAGCCAGACAGATTGAGAAGAGGCATGTCCTTTCACCTGCTGCTGGGTGGGCATTGGGCACCCTTACAGCCTTGCATTTTGGACAAGTACCAGTTCTGCCTGGCTCTATGGACACTGCCATCTCTCAGCAGTCTTCCCCATGTACTGTTGGGGGAAAAAACAAATACACCAAAAAACAAACAGGATTTGATCCGTATAATCCCTCATCGTGTATTCGGAGGTTGGTTTTATTTTGCCAGTATCTGCATACTGGTTACCATCATTACTTAATGTATCAGTTAGGGCCCACATTAGTCTTTTCAAAAGTGGGAGTTCAAAAGAATTTCTACTCAGGTGATAAAAAAGCTGGGATGTCAAATTGGGGATATAAGCTATAGCAGGCGATTGTTCTTATCCCCAGGGCTGACGGAAAATACGAGAAGGTAGTGAAATCATGGCGGGCAAGGACCAAAGCCAGAGCCGGGGAGCTACTGGCTGAGCCGCCACAGGAAGGAAGGAGTGAAGGAGAGAAGCCTCAGAGCTTCCCTGGAAGCCTGGGGGCGACCTGGCCAGAGGAACACAGCTCCTGAGGTAGACAGCAGAACAGGAGCCGAGGGGAGTGTGGTTCTTTGGGCCAACAGGAAGTTAACCTGCAAATCAAGTAGATAAAATGGGGAGGGGATAGTCAGATGGATCACAGAGGCCAATTCTAAGTCTTGAGGAACTTATATTTTAAAATTCTGAAGATTTAAATTCCATCTCTTAGAAATTGATTGTTTTCAACCATCTAAATGGAGATAATGTCTTCATCAAATCTGACCTGCATTCAGCTTGCTGATCTATATATTTCATTCAGTTAGTTTTTATTTCAAAGTCCACTGTTGGCTTGGGGACAGGATAGATGAAGCCAGCGTGGGGTGTCTGCCCTCTGCCAGGCGTCACAGTATGGCTGGCGGGAGGAAGGGCCGTCAGGCCATCTGGAGAGCACAGGAGGTGAGGAGGCTCTTACATAAATGCCAAGAAATTAGAGTGAACTGGGACATTTAGCTGGATGTGGTCTTCCTGCCCCCTTGCCCAGTAGGGTCCTGTCTTAGCGTATAGTTCTCGGATGCACATTATCTTAGAGTACAGGCTGAGCCCAAGGGTCTCTTTTGAGACTGTTGATAATACATACCAAGAGCAGCGTATCCACTTCCATCAAAGAAAGTTCCTTCCTGGGCCACTGCATAGCACTTATTTACTGCAAAGGCAGACACAGGGTGGTCCTTGTCCAGCAGTTTGCTGTTAATGGTCACCTCGCCAATGCAGGCAGGGATACTGTGGGTGATCTGAAGTAAATGCCATGTTAGAGTACATGCTGGTGATTACACGGGAATGGCGAGGACATATTTTTCCTATACTTCATCATATTTGATTCGTTCATCAAAGCAATTAAAATATTAGCTTTCTGTTCTGAAATTAAGCTGCTACAATACTTAAGATGAATGTCTAATTTAGAGCTACCATTTGAGCGTTTGGGCTGATAATGCAGTAAAAGTGTTTTCTATTATTTCAATTAAATATCATGGAAATCAAGAATGCTGAGCTTACTAATCTGGAAATACAAATGTAGTGGTCTTTCCTCATTCACAGTGCAGCTCAGTGACTAGAAAAATGGAAATGTTCATTAACTAACAGGCAGGAAAGACTGGTCAGACACTAAGGGGAAGCCCCAGTACCCTATCTAGGGACATGGTTTGAAAGGACATGCATACTGAAGCCAAGGCCTGGGTTCAAACAAGGTGATTTAACCATAAATACATGAGAACTACTTTCCTATGTAAAATAAGCACAACCCCACTGAAGGGAAAACGAGCCCCCATGCAGAAAAGATGCTTACATTTCCAATGTTTTTGGCCCTGTACTCGGCCGGAAGGCCTCCCAGGTAGAACTTCCCTTCCACATCCAACGAAGTGCCATCTCCCATGGTGGTCACCACTGGGGATTCTAGGCTGTCAACAGTCATGAAGGCTTTTCTTTTAAAGTACTCTGTCTTGACCTAAAGCAAAAAGAAAGCATCCATGATTTCGAAGGAACCTGAAGAAGCATTGACGAATGTTTCTTTGCAACACGTGTTAATTATAGCTGTAATAACCTGAACTGAATCCTAAGGAGGGCTCAGGGTTTCACACAATTGGTGTCGAGAAGGGGCTGACCCTGGCAGATGGGCAGGCACAGGCTTGGGTAAAGCACACTTCAGAAAAGAAAGTCTTCCAGAGTCCTATTTATCAGAAAGCAAATGCCAGGAGCTCAGCTCTGGTCCGTTCATGCCGTGGTGGATTTTATTTACGTCTTGTCAAGTAGAGGGCATTTTTGGTAGAGAGGGCATTTTTGGTAGCTTTCGTTCCTTCTGCCAGTGTTTACTGAGTGCCTGTGAGGCGTCAGCAGTAAATACTGTCAAAACCTGGAGGATATTTTCAAGAAACAGGAAAAGCCCCTAGTAAAGTTCTATGGGGGAGACACCAGACTAGACATTCAGTGAAATGGAGGGAACAAAAGTTACAGGTTGAATAGAACTCAGAGCACGTGATCAAAAACTTCCGGAGAACGTACCACGTGCCACTGGCCGTCACTGAGCAGCGTGGGGTGTGAGACCTTTGTCCTGCCTTTGCCAAGGTCAAACATGAAATAGAGGCGGCCCCCATGGAGGTGGAGTGTGGCATAATCAACTTGGTTTTGATGAGCCATGTAGTAAATCAGACCACTGGAGGCAAAAGTTCGCAGCCTGAGCTGAACTGAAAGCCTGGAAGGAAATGAGAGCTCAACATTCAGAAAGGAATCAGCTTTTAGTCTTAATTTTTAACATAACCGCAAAGAGAGAACTCCATAATGGTTTCAGTATTTATATATAAAAGAGAAGGTGGGAGGAGAGAGTCCTTCATCCATCCATTCATTCCACAGATGGTTACTATGTACCTACATATGCCAAGAACTCTTCTAGGAGCTGAGGATAAAGCAGTGAACAAAAGAAGATCTCCTCTCTCCTGAAACTAACATCCGAAATACTTCCGAGAGTGCAGAGTGCTGGGCAGGGAGTTAAGACTGGGTCATGCAGAGGGGACTGGTGGCTACATTAAGTAGTCATGGCGGGCATTTCTGAAAAGATGATGTTTCAGTTCAAATCTGAATGACAAGAAGGAGCAAGCCACACAAAGCTCAGCAAAAAAACCATTTTTTAGGGTAATAGAGTGCATACTGGAAGAAAGAGGTCAGTAATGGCTGACAGCCAAGTGTCCCCAGTGGTGACCATGCGGGAGAACCACCACAGTTGCGGAAGGAAGGTTGTATCTGGGAGGTCTTCCCTCAGAAGAAGTGCAAGGCTACAAACGCACAAAGGAATAAGAGGAAAGGAGATGTGGCTGGATCACAGTGGGTGAGGAGATTTTAAGTGCACTGGGAAGTCATAGGAGGGTTTTAAGAAGGGGATGGGGTTGGTATGGTTTGATTTACACCTTAAAAAGCTCCCTCTGTCTGATGTGTGAAGAATGAATTGGATCAGGCAAGAGTGACAGTGGCAGTGGGCCAGTCAGGCAGCAGTGACAATCGTCCAGCAGAGACAAGATGGTGGCTTGGACTATAGGGTGATGGTGGTGGAAATGAGGAGGAGTTCAACGAATTCTGAAATGTTCTAGAGAAAAAAGCAATCAGACTTACTGACGGATTGAATTTCGTGAATGAGGGAAAGAAAACAATAAAACATAACCTCTAGATCTGGGCCTTGGGCAGCCAGATGAATGTGAGGATGTCTCTGGAAATGGTGAAGACCAGGAGAGTAGGTGTGGGGAAGATCGTGAATTCTCTCTTGGTGTGTTAGAGTTGAGGTGCCTATTTACATCTACGTGGGGCCGTAGAATAGCCAGGTGGTTATACACTCCGTGGAGGTCAGGGCTAGTGAGGTGGGCTTTGGGGCATCTAGATGGTATTTAAAGCCACAAGACTACAGAAGAATGTGTGGAACGGGCCTTGGGGCTCCCTCTGCTGGGAGAGAAACCAGCTGAGAAGACTGAGAAGGGCGGGCAGAGACATAGCAGGAAAATGAGGAGAGGACTCCAGTGGCCAAGTGTGAGCAGTGCTGCTGAGCATCCAACAGAGAAGGCGTCACTGAGCGTGGCCACGTGTAGGTCTTAGATAACTCCAGGGAGAGCAACCTGTGGAGTGAGGAGGAGGCCGACTGGACAGGCAGAGTGAGGAAGGGGCAGACAAATGCCAACAGCAACTCCTTCAAAAAGTTTTACTGTGAAACAGAGTCTGGATATTGTGTATGTGTGTGTGGCGGGTGGGGGTGGGTAAGAGTGCTGTGGGGAGTTTCTGTCTGAAAAGTTAGAAACTGACAGAGGGGCGTATAGCGCACTGGTTACGGGCATGGACTCTAGAGGCAGACTGCCTGGGTTTGAATCCTAGCTCTACCTCTCTTTAGCTGTGTGATTTTGAGTAGATAACTTCACTTCCCTATGCCTCAGTTTCCTTAAGTGTAAAATGGGGATAATAACACCTTCCTCACAGGACAGTTATGAGGCGTAGTTACATGTGTAAAATATGGGGAACAGTCTCTGCCCAGGGGTTTGCTGCACTTCTCATCACTGAGAACATCTGTGCTGATGGTAACCACATGGCAATGAGGGGGATGGACGGTGCTGGTGTCTTTAGGAAGGACGGGGCGCGGGACCCAGAAGACAGGTGAAGGGTGGCCTTGCTAGGAACAGTACCCTTTGTCCACGGTAACAGGAAAAGAGACAGCGAGTTGGGAGCAAAGGCAGGTGGTAGATCTTTTTGGCCATAAACAGATGAAGGTGTTCCTCTCTGTCATGGATTGAATACTGTCACCCAAAAATGTGTGTGTCAATTTGGCTGGGCCATGATTCCCAGTATTGTGTGATTTTCATATATGTTGTAAGTCTTGTCTCTACAATGTTAATGAGGGAGTTTGGGTGGCAGTTGTGTTTGTGAGGCAGGACTTAATCTGCAAGACTGGACTGTGTCCTCTTGAGCTATAAAAGAGAGAAGTGAGCAGAGAGACGGGGACCTCATGCCATCAAGAAAGCAGTGCCAGGAGCAGAGCATGTCCTTTGGACCCGGGTTCCCTGCGCAGAGGAGCTCCTAATCCTGGGGAACACTGATGAGAAGGCCGACAGAGAGAGAAAGCCTTTCCCTGGAGCTGATGCCCTAAATTTGGACTTTCAGCCTACTTTACTGTGAGGAAATAAACTTCTCTTTGTTAAAGCCATCACTTGTGGTATTTCTGTTAGAGCAGAACTGGATGACTAGGACAGTGTCTGACAGCTTCAGTCTTCTCAGTGAGGTAAGGTTGTCAGCTGGGGTGCAAAGAAAGGGTGTGAGGATGTATAGGAGTTTTGAGATATGAATAGAAGCTACGAATAAGTCATTACGGGAAATAAAAAAAAAGAACATATCAGGAAATGTAATTGACTCCCATGTAGTTTAGAGGGTCCATCTGAGATGTGTGGCCATTGTTTTAAAGTTCAGCCCATCAGGAAAGAGATATGCATTTCACCAGCTTTGATCATCAGTTTGGGTTCTGGCATGGAGAAAGCACACTGTTGGGTTTTAACCTGGGATTACAACAGTGGAGGAGATGAGAGGGTTAAGGGAGTTTGTGAAGGAACACTTATAATAATGACATGGAATCCATCTGAGCAGGGGATACATTAGGATGTGGGGGCAAGAGAAGGGGGCTGATGGTGGTGAGAAGAAGCAGGGTTAATAGCTTAGAGGCCACGCTGTGGCTGAAGAACTGCCGGAGTGGGAAAGAACCAAGTAGAGAAGAGAGCCAAAGGGCCAAGGAGGAGGAGGCCAGGTGACAGGTGATTAAAGCAGAGATGCTGGAGGTGAGGTGGACACGTATGGAGAAGCAAAGGGTACGGTCACAGGGAACGGTGGCTGAGGAGACCTCTGAGGGTCGGACAGTCAGGTGTCGGATGGCTCCAGAGTCCCTGGAGAATGATGGCAGGGGCATAGAAACAAGATACTGTGCCAAGGTTTGAAGGCAGGTGACTGGGGTGGTGACTCACAGACAACAGTGACAAGGAGGTAGAGTCCAAAGGCATGGCCTTCAGAGGAGCTGGAGATGTGAAGGAGAGAGGAGAAATATGGAGTTGGGAAACCTCAGCTAGCCAGGCCTTGAAGTTTGTGGGGTATGGTATGGCTTCACTGAGAAGGGCCCAGGAGACAGAAGGTGTCAGACAGAGTGTCCATGCAGAGGTGTGGGTGCGGCGTAGGAATTTCGGGACACAGTGAAAGAGTTTGGGTAAGCAATTGCACCAGATCAGTGAATGTTTAAAAGGGAATGGGGTGATGCTAGATCCAGGGGGCTTGGGATTCTGAAAGAAAGGCTGATTTAGGTAGATATCTATGTGCCAGCCATCATCCAGAAGGGGTAAAGACAGGAATGGCAGGACCCCCACGTTAACCACTGTCGGAATCCCTATCTCTTTGCTGCCATGTGGCTGTAAGTTGGGCACTCCATATTAAAGATCACAAGAAGCTTCTTTTGGAAAAGACTCTTGCTGAAGACACCTCCCAGATTCATCTAGCAAACAGCCGCCTCCTAATGATGGTAGAATAATACTTACCGTTTTCTAACAGCAGACTGATCGAAAGGAAACACGAAATGGCTGTCCTGCGCCAGGCCAAACTGGTGAGCGCCGGGAACAAAGTCTGGGGCTCTGTCCACCGCACAGTGTCCCTGAAAGAAAGGCACAGGGACACTCAGCCTTCCACAGCCAGGGCCCATTCATAACGTGTATGTTTCCAGGATGAAAATACCTCAGAAGCAATCTTATCGAAACACCAACAACCACAAATCCTGTTTACGTTGATGTAATCTTCTTTGGTTTAAATAATTTAGTCAAGCAATCCCTTTATCACTCTGGCAAGGCAATCTGAGCTTCTTTCTTTCACCTTAATCTGACTCAAAACAAAACAAAACAAAACAAAACAAAACCTGTTGCTGTGAGTCGATTCCAACACATAGTGACCCTACAGGACAGAGTAGAACTGCCCCATAGGGTTTCCAAGGAGCAGCTGCTGGATTCAAACTGCCCACCTTTTGGTTAGCAGCTGAGCTCTTAACCACTGCACCACTAGAGCTCCAAATCCGACTCAAATTCACACAAATCTTCATCAGGCCTGAGGGGCAAAGGCCTTGCTGCTGCCTTCTGGGGTGACGAGGATGGGGCTCTGGGAACAGTATTGAGAGCAGAGCAGCTGTGGAAGCACTGTGAACCTGGCAGTGCCCACATGTTAAACAAACCAAACCAAGCCCCCTGCCGTGGAGTCCATTCCGATTCAGAGCGACCCTACGGAACAGAGTAGAATTGCCCATAGGGTTTCCAAGGCTGTAAATCTTTACAGAAGCAGACTGCTACATCTTTCTCTCATGGAGCAGCTGGTGGGTTCAAACCACTGACATTTGGGTTAACAGCTGAGCGATTTAACCACTGCACCACCCGAGCTCCTGCCCATAGGTTACAGATCTCTAATCCACACTGAGAGGAGCTGGGTGCAGACAGGAGGGGCCAGGCGGGAGGGACTCAGATGTCATGGCAGAGGGTCGGAGCCCAGAGAAGGTGCCCCTTGCAGGCTGGCTCGCCAGTTCCCTCTGCACACTGACAGCACAAGTCCAGTGGGGTCACAGACTGAGTTTTCTGGCCTGGGGCAGGGGGGGTGAATGTCACCAGGAAACTGTTTCACGCTCAAACACTGGCCCTGCTGGGAAGGTACTGCTTTGTGGATGACTGAGCTATCATCCAAATAATTGGAATGCATGCTTTCAATCAAGGAAAGATGAAAATGAAAAGGGAGAAAAGAAAATGAAAAATAACAGTGACTGCTATTAGAAATATTTGGTCAAGGCAAGAAAAGCATTTGTTCATGGAGGCAATTAGCCACACATTCCGTTTCCTCTTCCTATTCCTGACTCTCCCTCTTCCTCTGTTGCTCCAGGTGAATACAGACCAATTGTGCTTTGGATGGCCGTTTGCAAGCTTTTAAGATCCCAGGCATTATGCAATGAATTAGGAGGTAGAAGAGAGGCACTAAACACGTTATTAGACCAATTAACTTGGATGTGCCATGAAACTATGACCCTAAACCAAATCCCAAGAGGTGTTTGGTTGTGTATGAGCAGCCCCAGTAGCCACTCTTTCTTGTTGTTGTTGTAAATATATCTGCCATAAGACCAGAAGAACTGGATGGTGCCCAACTACCATTACCGAATATTTTAATCAAAGATTCTGTTGAAGAATCCTGATCAAAAGAGGGGAAATGAGGAAGAGAATTTCAAATTTTCATGCAGTCCAGACTTTCCAGAGCCATAGAGGCTGGATGAATCCCTGAAACTATTAAACCTTAAGCCAAAACTATCCCCTGAATCTTCTTAAAACCAAAAAATAGTTTAGCTTAACTAGTAAAGAATATTTGCCTTGAACATTGTGCTCTTCTATGAACTATATGGGATCAAATTGACAACAGCAATGCAAAAGATTAGATAGGAAACTTAGGGGGCAGTAACTTTATGTTAATGGAGGAGGAATCACTCAGAAATGGAGGGTGAGAATGGTTGCTCAACTTGAAGAATGTGACCAACATCACTGAAATGTACGTGTAGGAACTGTTGAAGTGGTGTATGTTCTGCTGCGTATACCCTCAACTACAAAATAATAAATTATAAAAAAAAAAAAAATGGTCAAAACTGGCTTTTCCTTTATGAATCAAACCTTTCATTTTTTAAAAAGGCAACAATAACATGTACGAAGTCCTATATTAAACACTTATTTTCGTATTCGTCCGACTGAATCTAAAGTGACAGGGAGTCCTTACAGAAACTACAAAAAGCTCGTTATGTGGTAACCAAGTCATGGTGGCTGCTGGTTACTTGCAATGTGTAATCCTGGGCCACGTTATCCTTCAGTTTGCTCAGAGAACCATTCCCCACCCTTTCTCTGACTTCCTTTTGACCACAGAGGAATGTCCCTCCCTGTGAACCACCTTTCCCAGGCTTCTTCGAAAATAGCCTGTAGCTAGGTTCTGCCAATGAAAGGCACTGGTGGGAGACTGGAGGGAGGTGGAGGGAAGAAGCCGGGGTATTTCTCTCCCTCTTTCCACTTCAGGTGAGCTCCCTAGCAGTGCCTGTCTTTTTCAGGGTCTTAGCCCCCAGCCGATGACCCTCTCTGTGTAGCCTCGGCTCCCTCTGGGCAGCCTGGCTCCTTGGCTCTCATGACACCACCTCCTCCCTGGGCCTTGTGGCTCCAGGTGGCTCTGCCAACGTTTCCAACACCTTTGTAACTAGTTCCTCATTGTGATTTCCTCTGGCGTGGGTTCTGTTTTTGTAACTGGTCTTGGCTGATATAAGGAAAGAAGACCATTCTTACTGGACTGGGTAGAGATTGAGGTTCTGGTGGAAGCTTGGTGTCCTCTCCTTGATGAGCCAGCTTAGGCATTTCCGAAAGCCAGCAGGTGTCCAAGTCCACCTGTTCATAGCCAACTGCACTAGTGAAATCTAGAAGTCTAGATACAAACAAGAAAGTGTTTTCAAAATTAATTAGGCTATTACAAACCAATACATGAACCAATGTCATTTGATTACTGAACAATTAAAATCCATTAAAACGATTAATATATTACCAATATTATGACTTTTATACTAATTAACGACCACCCTTCTGTCAGTTTGTTGCACTGTGGCGGTTTGCATATTGCTGTGATGCTGGAAGCTATACCATTGGTATCTCAAAAACCACTAGGATCACCCATGGTGGACAGGTTTCAGTGGTGCTTCCAGACCAAGACAAACTAGGCCTGGTGATCTACTTCCAGATATTAGCCAAAGAAAATCCTGTGGATCACAACAGAATACTGTCCGATACAGTGCTGGAAGCCGAGCCTCCTAGGTTAGAAGGCACTCAAAATACACAGTGACTGCAACAATGGACTGGAGCACACCAGTGATCATGAAGGTGACTCACGATGGGCAACATAGGTCACCATGTGTCGGAGCTAACTTGACAATGACTAATAACATCATAGTAACTTTCACAGTGACTAAGAGCCCACATATATTATCCTATATATCCCCTTGTTTGATCCTTCTGCCTGAAATGGCAACCTACCCCCAAGCCTTTCTGCCCTTCCCCATTCCACCTGGCAGACTCCTGAGCACCCCTGGAAAGCTGTTACCTCCTCCTGCAGCCTTGACTGGGCTGCCTCGGCACAGATTCTACCTCCTGTTCCCACAACACTGTGTGGTGGCCTCTATGAAACACTGATTTCTCGATTACAGGTTTCCCTTCTCCCTGAGGTCATGAGCTACACGTGTCGTAAGGCCCTTTGCTTTGCAGCCCTAGCAACATGTTCAGTGCCTGCACGTACTCTGATGGTGCTTCCCAAGCATGCAGCCCAGTGCTTTGAACCAAGGACATGGCTGTGAACAGCACAGAAAAGTTTCTGCCCCCAAAGTTCCCAGCCTCACGACTTTCAGGAACATAAAGATGCCCAATCAATTAATTAATCCATGAACAAACAATTGGGTGAATAAATATATCAACTCTATGAATAAGTTAGCCAAGGCTCTAATGTTATCATACTCTGGAACTCCAATGTAACATTTTATTGCTGCAAATTTCAAGGACTCCTAAGAGGTAATTTTGCAAGGAAGGACACTGAGCCCATGACAGATCCAAGCACTAGCTCACAGTCACAAGACAAGTTAGTGGCCTAGTCAGGAGGGGAGCCTCAGTCTCCCGATGCTCAGCGCCCATATGCCTTCTCCTGGGCAGGTTCTGGTACCCCATGGGTCAGAACACAGCTTCTGTCCCATCAACATGCTGACAGGAGGGCAGAGGGGGCGCCAGAAGGAATTAAGAGTCCACGGACACCTGTCAACCCTCCTCCTGACCGCGAGCACTCCTCAGGGTTCTCCAGGCCAGCTGTGTCGCAACGGGATGGAGTCTCCCAGTTCTTAGCTGCATAGTAACAGTTTCAGGGGAAACCGTTACTAATCTGAAGCTGTGAGGAGCCCAGGTGCAAGGGCTTCTCTAAAGTAATGAGCTCAAGATAGAAGAAACGTGCCTCACACAATCGCTACATTCTTTTAAATGGTTCTCAGAATGTATTTAACTTCTGGTATTTATTGACAATTCTGTGGAACTAATATTCAACAAGTCTTTTTTTAAACCATGATAGCCAGACCTGTTCGTCATTATAATCCAACAAAATTCACTCAGGAGATTTTCATGATGGAATAATGGGGTTCACTTGTTATTCAGGAACTTGCAGAGTTTTAGGCGCTCTCAAACAGCAAAATTAGATCGCAGATTAGTGTTAGCACACACCATTATGAGATTAGAAAGTGCAAAATCATGCTGAGGGCATAGTTAAACTTACTCCATGTTAAAGACCAGGTTTCTGATGCAGCCGTGGAAGGACTGTCTCATTCTAAGCAGAGAAGTCACCTCACTCTCTGGAATACCCCCTACGTACAGGTTGGATACGTTTATCGTCCTGCTGTCTGCTAATGGGCCCAACCTCATTTCTACAGGACTGGTCTCATCCAACTGGATGGTGATAATTCTAAAAAGTCAAAGGAAAAAATAAAAGGAAAACTTTATACTATAATGAAATTCATTTTAATGCACAACTCCAGTAAGTTCTTATTGAATAATGAAAAATTCCTGAAGATAAACTTCAACATGACATTGTGTGTGAATAAAAAGATGAATCTTGAAAATTAAAATTTATGAGTGAACGTTCTCCAGAAAGGAATGGAATGTTATTAACTATCATTGAATCTGGTTGATTTTTTTGGGGGGGTGGTCACCAGGAATCAGAATTGACTCGATCAATGGCAAATGATAACAAAAACAACGATCATTATTCTCTTACCTGTTTATCTAAACAACAAAATGTCCAGTATGCTTATAAAACACTGGGTTTATAGTTTTGAAGGGAAATGTACAGGAATCTTGGTATGCTGATTGTCACAGAATTATCTAACGTAAAGATGGTTTATATTGGGCTCTAGAAAAAGGCAGGGTTAAGGTGGTTCAATTATGAAAATTCTACAAACATTAAAAACAGATGAACTTGATTTCCAAGGATGTATTCTAGAAAGGTTCTAGAATTATTTTGAAACTATAGAAACTTTGAACGCTCATGGAAAACTTTGAATGTGACAGATATCATAGTAATTATCCAAATTACATCACTGCTGAAGGTCCATAGGTTCCTAAGGGGAAACTTTTCATGAGGGAACTGCCCCCGCACCACATGAATGTCCCCACACCTGGCTGTGCAGACAGTACCTTCTCTTCCTAACCAGGGAGAGGGAATGCTCTCGTCCATCACCGTAAGTGCCCGTGGGAGAATGCAGGAGGGCTCTTCTCAAGCTTATTCCATCCCCAGAATTAACATGCACTTCAACGTGGCCTTCAATCAGCATGATGGCAAAGAAGGGCTGGGAAGGTTCACGATAGAGAATTTCCCATAGAACATTCATTACTACATGAGTTAAAAAATTATCATCATATAAAGATAATGAGAGAATATTCACATCATGTAAGCAACTTCTTAAGAATCTTATCATCGAGCATAACTATTTTAAGTTTTGTATATTACTTTCTAATCTGTTTCTATAAATTGTATTCTGCTATCATCACTGAACACAGCAAAGATTTCTATTTCTGCATAGCCTTCATATATATTATTGCTTGCTACATTATGCTCCCAGAGGCTTAGTGTGGGGAGGACAGCAGAAGGCACTCGCCCCGGGGCATAAGTCCAAGGGGGTGCCAGATGAGGCCAGGTGCAAATAGAGAGGTTGCCCCTGGGCCTATTACCCTGGATAAGCCTCTGTATGATCCAACAAGTAGATACCAAGTAGTTCATTTATCTGTCTTTATTGCTGAAAATTTAGATTGTTTCTAATTTTTTACTACAACACATAATGAACATTTAACCTATTTTGCCTGTAAAATTGTTTCTAACATTTCTAAATGTGGTTGCCACATTGAAAAGAAGTATAACAATTTATGATGCCATCAGCACTGGATGGTGTAACTCCTTTTTGCTGACTTAGTAGCAAACTTTGATTTGTAAGTAACTATATTGAGACTGGTAGATGAAACCAGTTTGGCAGTTCCCCAAAAATTTGGATATAGAATTATCCTATGACCCAGCAACTCCACTCCTATCTACATAGCAAAAAGATACGAAAATAGAGATTCAAATAGATATTTGTACTAAAATGTTTATAGAAATATTATTTTCAATAGTCAAGAGGTGGCCCTATCAATGGACAAATGGATAAATGAAATATGGTGTACACATACAGTGGAATCTTATTTAGTCATAAAGAAAAATGAAGTCCTGATCCATGCAACCAACTGAATGAACCTTGAAAACACGCTAAGTGAAAGAAGCCAGATACAACAAGTCACATATTGCATGATTCCAGTTTTATAAAATATCCAGAGCAGGTAAACCCATAGAGACAGAAACCAGATTGGTGGTTGCCAGGACCTGGGGGCAGGGGAAGTGGAGACTAGCTGATTAGCAGGTACAGAGTTTTAGTTTGGACGATGAAAATGCATGTGGATGCCCAACACTGTGAATGTACAAAGTGGGGTTGAACTGTTCACTCTAAGATGGTTAGTTTTATGTTGTGTAAATTTCACCTCAATAATAAAAGAAACAAAAACAAAGATGGGTGGAGTCCACAAACCAATCTTCGTCATCATCAGCCCTTCTCACCAAGTGGCTCTTGAGGTGTTTGGGGTGGTGGACCCAGATCTGACCCATAATGGCTGTGTGACCTTATGTCAGTGAACCAGGCCCTCTGACCCTGTTTCTTCCTCAGTAAAATAATTGTACGGAAATAATGTGTGGGAAGTATCTTGCATGGTAGACGATAGAACTCTACAGATGTTGGTTACATGATCTCTACTTCATTAAAACAGTATATTAGCATTCTGTAGAGTGCGCTGAACTTTCGTGAAGCGTGCAAGTTTGGGGATGCTGCTGAAATGCAATATAAATATGGAAAAAACATCATCTTTTCTCTCCTTTCCTACTGCTGGTCCACTCTTCTTCTCAAAGACCTCATTTCTCTTCCTGCTCCTGTCATTCCTATAACAGATAAAGGAAACCCAGCTTCCTTTAGTGAAGCAGTATACTAAAGACCTCTGCCGAATCTAAGGACGTGCTGATTCCACCTCAGGATAAAGAGTAACAGGCATAGAATGTGGAAGAACGCAGCAATGGCATCTAAATGAGTTTAAAAAAATTAGGAGCAGACAGCAAACACGTTTCTTCTCAGTATCTAGACAAGGAAGATGCATTATGCATCACAAAGAGATCACTGATGCACCAGGGAAAGACGTTCAGCAACACTAACTTTTACTTATTAAAAATGCACATCCAGAGACAAGTGGCAACACAGCTGCCATAAATGCTATGACCCAGTAACTTTCCCCTTGGCATTTCTGGAATCCTTTCCTCCCTGAGCCCGAGGCTGGCCAACCCTTGAGCTACTCACCACACGTGCCTGCAGTGGGCTCT
Organism: Dugong dugon; assembly: GCA_030035585.1. Lineage (NCBI taxonomy): Eukaryota > Metazoa > Chordata > Mammalia > Sirenia > Dugongidae > Dugong > Dugong dugon. The sequence goes on along the minus strand of CM057466.1, from coordinate 46,048,109 downwards.
GCTTCTCCATGTCCTCCCCAAGGCCAGCCATGATGAGGCCACTGCTGTTCTTGGTGGCAAATGTTGCCAACAATTCCAACTCTGGTGACAAAGACTTGGGTGGCAACTCAACGTAGCCATCTCTCAAGAAGCTAACACTCCGGATAGGCTGGTCACAAAGGAGATAAAATGCCCCTATTAGGTCCCCGTGGGTGTTTAGTCTCCCATAACGGGTTACTGTCTGTTTTACCCATCTTCTCGTTTTTCTCTACCCCACTTGTTTCTGCTTTGCTTGTTATTAAGCTGATAAATCAATGGGCATTCATAGGAACTCATTCCACTATTAATAAGAGGCTTCATACCTCCAGTGTACAGCCTTTTCTCACTCCATAGGAATTTCTGAGTAAATCAAAGGTCGATCTAGATATTTCCAGGTTTTTGATACAGCCCACATAGCTTCTGCTGGTGAGGCCTTTCCTGAGGGGAAGGACAGGAGAACAACAAGAAGAAAATTGGAGTTTTTAACTCAACTTTTGAAAAGAAGATTAACAATAAACCTATAATTTTGGAGGATCTGTTTCCACGTGTCATTCTGTAGAAATGTCTAGGCCTCCAAGATGAACATTGATGGTGAGAACTTTAGGTCAAACAAATAGTTTCGTTAGGACTAGAGAAAGGGACTAGATTTAGTGAGTTTGGCTACTTAGATGCTCATCTACACAAAAATATGTTTAATATTATAAGAGGGAAAATTCCACAGTCATTGCAATTTAAATATACTCATTAAAACACAGACCAATTATAAGAAAGGCAGTGAGTTGTCATAAGGAAATTATAGCATATAGATCAAAATTCAGTTCCCAGAGTAAGAGTAGGCCGTGTGTTTTCCTAGGATTGGACGTGTAGAGAAGTCATTGGCTGTTGTCCATACGACATATTTATAAACTTTGTCCTGAATGAAGCAACTGCATTTGGTGAAGTCTACTGGTTTCCTGTTGGAGTCACACCTCATTCTTTTCTGTGCTGAGCAATGAGCTGTGAGCCATCAAGCACATACGATTTGGGGCAAACTCCAACCTTTCTGGATCTCAGTTTTTTCCGTTGCAAATGAGAAGGCTGGCTCTGACTTATCCAAGTCCCTTCTGGCATGAAAGTCTGTGATTCTGGAATTCTTCCTAGAAAAGGGCTTTCTGTCCTTTTCTCCAATGTCCAACTGAGTGCCATTAGGCCAAGTATAAACGGACAGCTTGTGGCTACAGAAAAAACTCTCTGATCCCACCATAGAGAATGATCTAAGATTAGAGTTAGGAGACAGGATTCTAGTCCTGGCTCTGTCTTGATAGAAGGGCATGACCTGGGGCAAGTGACCCGCTCCCCTGAAGCTTAAATTTATTCATTTCCAAGACTGGGGGAGACTAAATCTATGGTTATAAACTGCGGTCCTTGGAACTTCCAGATATTGCTGGCAAAGAAAAAGGGGGAAGTGTTGCATCTTGGGGTATTTAATTCAGAGCAACTGCAGTGGCTGCACTTGAGTGCCTCATGTTAGGATTCTGCATAGAAACTCATTTTGAACATTGGGTTCTGCTACACATACACACTTGAAAACCACTAGCTGAGTGATCCAGATTGGACGTTTGATGATCCCACTCCTTGGAAGCTATCTGCTTGACAAAAAATGGCCTTGATAACTAGTCTTTCACTTACGAGCTTTTCTTTTTTTTTTTAAAGAAAGAACTTTAGAGCTTAATTTGTCTAATCCCAAATTACAAAATTGAGGATGGCGTACAGAAAGTTTATGTCAATTATTAAAGTCACAAAGCTAACACAAATCACTGTTATAAAAGGATTCCATTGCCTCTCCTCTCTGCCTTCTTTCCTGTAGCTTCCTAAAGCTGGTCTTTCAACTCTCACATACATTATTCACTCTAATCCTGTGAAGGGGGAATCCAGGTAAGTCTGCAGAAAGCATGAATTTGTTTTGCCTTTAAAGAGACTCTACCACTCTAAAATGTGTAAGAGAGAAGGGTGATGTGTGATAGAAGGTAGGGTCTCCAAATGTCCCTCAGTAACAATTTGTATTGACACACGTTCTAAAAGGCAATAAATATACAATCATTAGCTTGACTACAGAAGGCTTGCTTTATTGCCCAATTTATATGGCATATAGTAGTTTGAATAAAAGCTGGTAATTAGGGACACTTTTTCTGCAGTTGAATATCATACCTTACAACTCTTGACCTAGGTAATCCACCAACATAAATGGGATCCTTATCTAGGCGATTGAGGTCGGAAGATGCCCCGGGAGCTTCGCCTTGTTTGGTTTCTTTATCACTGGTGTTATAGGCATCAATAACTGCTAGGAGTCCTAAAACGAGACAGAAGGGAATAGATAAGAAAATGAAAACCACCTTCTACATTAAAATGAAACTCAACCTTATGCTCTTTCTAAAGCAAGTCTGTCAAGTAAAGTTCATTTACAAAGACATAGTGTTTGAGATTCTGCAAATTTGACCAGCTAATGCTCTTGACTATCAAAGGAAAAATGTAATTCTCTATAGAAAAGTCAATAAATCCAGAAGACACACTGCTAGATGACAGCAGTATGTGTGTAGATGAAAACAGAGTGGATTTGATTCTTGATTCCAATTGGGCTTTTGTAGTTAAATAAAGCACTTGGAAATACATACAAGTAGAACTATAATCTTCCTCCAGCAAAACATGAATTCCGTTGCTTGGTTTTCCAAAGACAACAACAGCTTTTAATTAGAGTATCGCTCAGGAAATGAAAGTAGACTAGAGACTGCTAACTTTAGAAAGATTTCTCTTTCTAGTAGGGAGGCTAACATCACAGTTATCGGTCTACACACTCACCTTGCCTTCGGTTTCGCTGGAAGGCGATTTTGTACCAGGTTCCGTTGTTATAACGTCTGTCTGTAATAAGAGCAAGAGGTCCCGAACCCAGGTCAACTGTGACTTTAACTCTGCCCTGGACCAGTTCGATGGATAAAAAGTCTTTCTGTAAAGATGAGAAAATAGTTACCCATGGCTACATCTTTATCACAAGATTTCCCTTCCCTTGAAGGTAAGGATGGCAGATGCCTTTTAAAGTCAAACTGCGGAAACTAGACCCAGCCCAACAGCCAGAAGTCTAGGCTGCAAAACTAAAAACTTTCACGAAGGTCTTCTAGAACATTTCAAGTATACAAATGAAACACTATTCATTGTTGCCAAAATCTACAATTCAGTAAGAGAACTGGAATGTCTTTGTGTGTCTTTCATTTAGAAGGACAAGTGGGCCAGTCCCCAAAATAAAAAAACTAAAAAGATTGAGAGACAGAGATCACCAGCATTGAGAATCCATAGTAAGATGAAATACCAGAACCAAACCCACTGCTGTGGAGTCGATTCTGACTCATAGTGAACATGAGATAAATAGGAACAAAAAATCCTGTCAGATGGAATTCAGATAAAGCCTCTGTGGTCAGAGGGAACATAGAAAAACTTACACTATTTAAACTCAGAATCTAATAACGGATGTTTAACTGATATTGGTAATGACTCAAAGGTTATTTTCTACTTTGTGTTCTGTATTTTACAAAGGTTCTTCAATGAACTTATATTAATATAATTATTTAAAGTGGGGGAAATAATACAGCATACATATATGTATATATACAGCATGCTAGTATACACTCATGACGCAATCATTGAACATAAGTGTCCACACAGCCATCTAAATGTAGGTACACAGTAGGGCCTAGTGCCCCAAAAAGACTCTTACGGTGCCATTTGAAGCAAGGTAGAGAAGCAGCCCATTCGGTGAAAAGGTACTAAAGAGCATGATTATCTGCGTCACTGTCGCCCGGAGGGTCTTTTCCATGACAGAATACCCGCTCCCGTCAAAATGGAACGAGGAGTCTTCATTCAGGGGACTGCAGAGCAGAGCAAGAGAAACACGATCTACTCTCAGGAAGGCGGCTAAAGAGAGCAAATGAGACCCCCCCTACAAATTCTGACGGAGCTATTATTTCCATAATACAATTACAAAAGTAAACTGCAAATATTTAAAAATGAGATTAGGGTTAGTGCCCAACCATTTTAAAAGGAAAAGAAAGTTGATATAGGCAGTGTTCACTTAGTAAAAAGAAACTTCTTCACAGGATGGATAACTGCTACAGATATTTCTACTTAGCAACACGTTTTTCTGTTTGTGTCTTTCTTCTCATTTCCTGTAGTGTAACTCTGCTTAATTCCAGGACTTTCGGAATATTTTTTACATGATCACATACCTCCCTCTGCTCGTACTAACTCAGATATCAGTTAGGCTAGAGTTACAATGGAAAACAAATATGCGTCAAAGTACCAGAAGGTTCATTTTATAAAAAATCATTGACATCCTCAAAAATCTACAGGATGGGTTTAAAGATCTAGATCACATTTTGAAACAGAGTTACATAAAATGTCCCATAGCACCTTTCAGGTAAGTCTTTTCTGGCCTTTTCCCCATCTACCTCCAAAGGTTGACTTGATTCACTATTCAGTTATAAAGTGAGTTAATCTGGAACTATCATAATTATGTTTCCAAAATACTTTTCTAGAATATGATAGAATTTGAAAGTGAAACTTGGATTTGGGTGCTTGTGGGTATGAATTTGAACTCTTCCCAATAGAAGATGTAACAACCAAACTCAGTATCACGTTTCAAAGCACATCAGAATAGTCAAACAGTGAAATCATTTCCATTAACAAAAAACCCGAAACAAACAAAAAAAATAGCAAAGCGTTGTGAAAACTGAGGTTTCAAATGCAGGTCTGCTTTTTCTCTTTTGAGAAATATAACTAAAGGAAATGCACTCTGCCTACATTTGGGAACTATGATTTAACTCTTCATTCTTAAACCTGTGGTTTCCTAGAAGTGTATTCCATTGTGCTACGTCCTGGCTGACCCCAGTTGCATGTGGCTAAGGACACAGACTATACAGACCCAGACTGCTGGGGTTCAAAGCCCATTTCCACAATTATTAGCTGTGTGAGCTTGGAAAAGTTAACTAACCTCTCTTTGCTTCCTATCTATAGAGATACGAGTCTCTGTCCAGGGGGCAATAAATGACTTCATATATGTAAAGCACTTGTAACAGTGCCTGGAACATGGGAAACTCTCACTTGATTTCAGCCCTTATGATGCTGCTATATTCAGAGGTCCTCACTGGGAAGACAGTGGGGGGTTGGAGAAAGAGCGTGAAGTCCGGTTGCGAGTGTGAATTTGTCGAGAGGCATGTCTGGGTGTGCACAGTGCTTACCACTGTTTGACGGGTTACTATGTGCTATGCTGGTCACTTTGGTTTATGGTCTCTCTAGTCTTCACAACCACCCTGCGAAACAGGTGTTATTATCGTCACTTTGGCTATTAGAAAACGGAGCCTCAAAAATAAGTACTTTGCCCAAGGACACAGCCGAAGGAAATGGTGAAGCTAAGTTTCAGACAAAACTCCAGAAATCTGTGCTTGTCCCACCCTGCACATCACCTCCTTTGAGCAGAGCTCCTGAGGTCCCACTGTCTAGGTCCTGGGGTCTTTGGCTCTCTCTGCCTTCTGTCCTTCAAGAAGGCCTGATCGAGGGAGTGGCCCTGCTGCCCGGGGGCGTGGCCCTGCTGCCAGGGGGAGTGGCCATGCTGCCTGGGTGAGGGGTCATGCTGCCCGGGGGCGTGGCCGTGAAGAGTGACGCATTCAAATGTATGGTGACTGACAAGGATTCTCCTGGAAGGCTCACTGCCCCTGGGGACAAGGGCCCGTTTCTGAGCAGGTCCTGACGCTGGTCACTTGGCCCAGCTTCTCACGGAGCCACTGCACGCTGTCTGCTCACGAAGTGCATATGCCTCTGCAGTCAGCCAGGGGACCCTGCCTATGTCAGAGGTAAAGGACAACAGGAAAACTGCTCCCTCACAACACTTGATGTGGGTCTGTGTCCTAGTCCTTCCGAAAGCACCATAAGCCAGCAGGGGAGTCGTGTGATCTCTGGAGTCAGACAGGGCTGGGCTGAAATCCATCCTCCCAGCTCTCCAGCCCCATGAGCCTGGAAACACCAGTAGACTTCTCCGGCCTTCAAAGATCTCATTCATAAGATCAGGTAATCCTCGTACCTCCCTGTTAGCTTGCCGCGCAGCTGTTATGCAAGTGAGCCAGGCAGTGCTGGAGCCCCGGTCCCAGGCTGCTGCTCTCACTACTATCGTCCCACTTGCCACAGGGCAAAGCACTTTTTTATGTTTTCATATATGTAGTTTTCCCTAGACTATGAGATATCTGAGCAGACAAAGGCGTCTTACTAGTTCTGACCTCACCAGTCCCTAGCACAGGGCCGGGAACACCACAGGGTTTTAGTAAGGTGACTGTCACAAACCTCAGCTGTGTGGTCAGTGCCTTCTTCACACGGCCACTTATAAACAAGGACTATGCCTTCATTAAATAAAAATGTGTTTTCCATATCCAGGTGACAGTTGTTAGAATTGGTGGTTAATTTTATAATGTCCTTTATGAATTTAAGAGATTGTTCATAATGATAAAAATATGCCGACACCAGGTAAAACAATGTATTAACATACTCAAAGAGAAATAAGGAAACAAAATCTCATCCTTGGAAGTATTTTCAAAATAAAAACGTGCAGTGATTTACCCAAGAGGGGTTAATTGTGATCTTTTGAGAGAAGGTTGTTTGAGAAGATACCTGGAACTTTTGGAATTTATGATTCCTGATCAAATCATACAAGAGACAGCAAAAAGAACATTTCTCCTTAAAGGTTGAAAATTATCCCCATGCTTCTGTTAGTAAATAATCTGTGTCATATTTCTTGCAATTAGATGACCAACGTCACAAACTTTACCAGTCCTTTTGATGTGTATGTGAATTCTTTAAGCAGTTCTCAGATTTTAACAGAAGAGCACGCTGCGTGTTGAACAGCAGGCAAAGGTTACCTTCCAAAACAGCCATGGCACGTGCCTTCCCTGTCAACATAGTTCCACAGGCCAATGGAGTTTCCATTCAAGATGGCCTCTCCCATGCAGCCTTTGAAGTGCGTAACCTTCACAGCAGGAGACTTCTAATGTAAACAAAAAAAAAAAAAAAAAAAAAAAAACACACATCACCGAGGAATACTGGGTGGTGAGAAATGCGTTCTCTGAGCATGTGAAACTCCTCCTGGGGGCTCAAATCTAACAGATTCAAATTCTGAGAAAACAATATTGGGAAAAATGGCCAGTTGTGATCACTGGATTTCCTTTCAGTTTTAAGGCAGGATCCTACCATAAGTGACAACTGGGTGGGATCTTAAAGATCATCTCAGTGCCTAGTGTCCCTGCAGTGAAGCTCCCTTAACCAGCCAAGGAATAGAGACCCAGAGAACGTGGCCAGTAGTGAGAGGTCATGCTAGGACTGAGACCCTTGCCTTCATTTCAGAGTGCAGAACCAAGTCAAGGAAATAAATACACCTGGCTGTTTCGTAAGCACAGATTAGTATTAGGCTACCACTAGAGATAAAGGAACTTTACAGAAATTAATACGGAATATTGAATTTCCTGTTTCATCACTGGGAAATGAACCATGGGCTTCTTCTCAATTTATAGACTCCCCTTAAGCATGATCTTTGCCCTTCAAAACCAACCCAACCCTGCAGATGAACAATAATTAAGCAAAATAATAGAAGCAGAAAAATATTCATCTGTCTAGGATATAGTCAGGAATTTAAATATATTAATGTCATGTATATGTGAGATCAGTCAATTAATCCTGTTTAGGGAGCTGTAGGATTTTACCTTGATTTGTCCTCCAAGTCCTCCAACAAACATTAATGTGGAATTGTTGATATCCAGAACATTAGCTGTTCCAGGGGATTTACTTGTTTTGGTTGGTGGCTTTTGAGTTGAGCTCATTTCCTTTATACTCAGCGAACCAGTATTTCCAAATCTACATATCACAAAGCATTGCTAAAGTAACACTTTCAAAATTTGAAGTCAACACCAGAAATTTTACAGATCTGTTTCATACACAGCCCCCCACTGCTTCTCTACATGTCCACAGCAACAGCTTCCCAACTGACTGGTCTCTAGCTTCTGGTCTGGCCCACCTGTTCACTCCCCAGCTTACTTCCCATAATCTTGTAGAGTAGTTCTTCTAAAACATATATCTCATCCTGTTCTCCTCCTGCTTAAAACAGTTACAGAGAATGAGACAACTATATTTGGAGGCAGCCTAGGTCTTCAATAAACCAGGTGCTGTTGAGTCAATTCCAACTCATGGCGATCCCATGTGTGTTAGAGCAGAAATGTGCTCCAAAGGGTTTTCAATGGCTGAGATATGCCAGGCCTTTCTTCTAAGGTGCCTTTGGATGGACTCGAACTGCCAACTTCTTGGTTAGCAGCTGAGCACCTTAAATGTTGGCACCACCCAAGGATTCTATTAACTTCAATATTACCCCATTTTTGTGAAAACAAAGCAAAACACAAGTTCCAACAACAACAACCAATTATAACACCACAGAAAAGTGAAAAGGAAGACGCAGTTCAAGCTGCTAAAAGTAGGTAGCTGTAAGGAAGAATTTTGCTTTGTGCTGAATTTTAAGAAAATGCATTTCCTGCTTGTATCCCTTTCTTCTGTCCTCTGGCACTTGTGTACCAGTGCCAACCCCATGGAAAACTGTCTACCTTGCTGTGTTTCACACACCTGCTAACACTTGACTGGGCTGGCTGCCTCTGACTTACTCCCACCATTCTCAAGGTAACCCAAACTTACAGTTTTTTACCTTTTTTGGATTGTTGATTTGGGGTAACAAAGTTTATTTTCTCTGTAATAAGGGGTAAAATCCTTATTTCTATAATTAATTTAAATCAAGTATTCTTTGATTATAACCTGACTTCCTAGAAGTTTCAAAGTCTATTATATGATGTTACAAGCATGTAGTTACTTATAAAATATTAGGCAAATATAGTTTAAAAAAGAGAGATGCTAGGAGATACCCTTCTCTCTTACCTGGTTACATAGATACTGTGCCATTTGTTGTCATCAATTGGGAAGTCTGAAAATTCCAATCGTGTGGCCCCGGAGCCCACATCCCACGAGAAGGCCACCTTTCCATGCCGCATCTCCACGGCCAGGAAATCCTCCTGCAGGTGGCACATCGAGGCAGGGGTGAGTTTACACACTGGTCTGTTTGCTGGACTACCAAAGCACTAAAAAACGAGCGCGTACAGCATTCTCTCCAAAATTAAAAAAAGCAAAAAACTATCTTCCTTTTCTGTAAAGGCTCCCCCTTCTTGGAGCTGGATCACGATTCAGAGCCGATGCAATGGTGGCCATGGGTGAACACTCTGGCCAGATGGCCCTTGCCCACGTGGCCCTCCCCGATGTCCGCCCGTCACCTCTCCCCGGTAACACCTCCTGCGCGTCTCCAGCAGTCCACAGAGAGCACCAGTCCAGGCTTTGCACTCGTTCGTTTCCTAGTCATTTACTGAGGCGGCAACCATTTAATGCCAGACGCACAGGAAAACAGGAGCAGCCCACATCAGGAGCTGCGTGCGTTTTGCACATGATCTCCTAAGAACCACTGCAGGTGACATACGGCCCCCTAACATTTCTGTCCTAACACACCCAAGGGTTCTGGCCCATTCCTGCTGGCACGATGGTCTTCCACGCACCGTGGGCACTCCCTCTGGGAACCCACCGGAATCTAGTTGGCGGAAGAGCCTGGGTGAAGCCTCAAAGTCCCTACGTCCCACTAGGGCGTGTGCCTCCCCACCCCTGCTGACAGCTCCCCAGACCGGCCCTGCAGACCCAAAGCTAAACCAGTCCCTTCAGGGTCACAGAGGGCATCATGCAGAACTTTGTCCTCAAGGCTTGTGATTAAGACGGCAAGGAGATGAGCCTTGCAGAAGCGCCATCTTCCTCCTCACAGGGATTTAAGTTTTCCTTTGCTGATTTTTAATCTAACGCTGCTACCAGTTCCCTTAGAATAATCAGTGATTTCCCCAAGGCCCTGTTTTGCTGTTTTCTTCCATGGAAAAATGTCAATTCGGAAAATATACATGTTCACAAGAAAAGCACTGTTTTCTGCGGGTCTGTAACTTACACTGGTGCTGCTCCCCAGGTAGAACAGGAGGTTGTCGGGTTCGCCTGTCTTAACGTTTAGTGTCAAGGTATTGTAGTTGGTGGAAGAAATCTGCGGCTGGTAGGCCCGGACGCAATCTCTGTCTGCAGACACAGCAACTTTAATCTGCAGAGAAAGAGGAAAGCATCCCAATGACTTCCAGCAAGCACCGGCCGCTTGCCAAGAGCTCAGAGTGTTGTTATCTGGGACTGCTACTCACTGCTCCAAACCCTTCCCACCTTGACGGTATGTGCAGCTTTGGGTCCCCAGAAGCGAGAAATCAGGGAATGGGGAAAACTATTTTATTTTGTAAAGTGTTGAAATAGAGGAACACTGGTGTTGGGCTTTTCGAGTATTTTATATAGGAAATGATTGTGGTTACATGATTTTAATTCCTTAAAGACAAGGACCATATCCAGATCACCTGGAATCCTTACAGCCAGCACAGAGACGATAATCAATGATATATGGCGAATAAATGGAGGAGTAAAGAATTTATTTATTTAGCAAATATTTACAGCGTGCTTATTACACTTACCGCATATTTCTGTAATCTGCAGTTATTTGTATGTATATCGTATATTAACCTTAAAGATTATAAGATGTATCCACCATAGCGTTAGAACCATCCCTTGGACTTGCATTTATTTAGTGACTGTAACTAAGATAGAAGCCAAAGCTCAGGTAAACCTACAGGCCTTTTCCAACAGAAAGGTCACTCGAGGGAAAAAAAAGAGCCCAGAACTCCTTTCTCCTGGCTAGAAAGCTTCACAGAGGTCACAGTTATCCCCTGTGAGGTTCCCAATGGCATGACGGCCACATGTCCTCTCTACAGTGAAACGCCTCTCCTTTAGAGCACAGCCAGCGCTGTGGGCCCCGGAGGGCTACGGACGCTTACTCAAGCTTGTACCATCCGTGTGCTTGCAGACGGTGGCACATTTGTACAGCATCTCTGCATGTACAGACTGGTTTCTCAGACTGGAAACTCCCAGGGAACGAGGCCCATACAGCACGAACATTCTGAAAAGTACTTGGATTTCTGAAGCTAACTGGTAAAACGATGAAGTGACACTATATGCGACCAATTAAACTTGGTATGATAATAACACTTAGACTTAATATGTTCTACACCATCTAGGTTAATAATTACAATCTATAAATCGACACTATAGTTATAAATGGAGTCCCTGGGTGGTGCAAACAGCAAGTACCCTGTGCTGCCAACCAAGAGGTTGGTGCTTCGAGTCCACCCAGAGGGGCCTTGGTAGAAAGGCCTGACAATCTACTTCCAAACAAATCAGCCATTGAAAACCCCATGGAGCACAGTTCTACTCTGACACACACACAGGGTCGCTAAGAGTTGGTGTCAACTTGACAGCAACTGTAACTGGACAGTTATAAATATTTATACATCTCCATAAAGACACGGAGATTTCTTTTCTAAAATCATGTTGAAGCATGTTGAATAAAGTGTATTAATGAATATACCTAAGAGGTGGCTACAAGGAAGCTGGTCTCATTGACAGCTGGGACTGGGCGAGTTCTATGAGACTAGTGTTGGGGGAGCCATTTCTGCAGGAATTCTAGGGCGTGGGGGGTTGCGAGGAGCACCTGTGTCCCTCGGGGAGTGCCCAGCGTAACAGGAGCCCGCACTCACAGAAGCCGCTTGTTTCCGCGCCTGGCTGATCAGCAGTTTAATTTCTGATAGGTTTCTACTCAGGTTCTCTTCCAATGTCTTCAAAGGCTTCAACCGATCAAATAAAAGGTTGGCTTGTGTTTCCACATCTTTCACTTTTTTTCCAACTAACAGAGCTAACAAACACAAGGAGGTGAGGAGTGACAATGAACAGTGAGGAGGGCAGGACCAAGGACATTCATTCATTCATTACTAATTCATCCACAAGGCACTGGGTAGAGAACATCTTAGATAAGCAAATCCTTGAAATTTGGGAACATAAACATGAAAAATACATTGCCCAAAACCTTTCTCTTTCCCTCTAAATGCAAATCCAGATGGTAGCGCCTTTTTACTCTGGTGGGAATGCTGTTTGTGCACAGTGTGGCGCCGTGATTTTGCCCTTTGCACACTCAGAACCTGCCTGGCCCAGACTTTGGTGACATGAAGGAAGACAGCTGACGTACTGGCCTCTGAGGAGTCACGCATGAGTCCAGCTGTTTCTCGTAACGTGGCATTCACTCGGGACAGGACGGCTGATGTATTCAGCAGCTTTCGGCTCAAACCCACCACGTTCCTCAGCGTGCTTGCTGCGCTCTGGTTGGCAGAGGCGGCCAGCACGGTGGTCTTGGTTTCTTTGTCTCTGACACCTGAAATAAATTAACCCGCGTGCAGACACTCTGGTGATTACACATGGGGAGAAATAGAAACCGGAACGCATGGAATGTTACAGAGACACACGCTTCAGTATTTCTTATTGGGTGCTGAACACAAACCGGGGCTGTGTGTTAATGGCAATACTAAGGCTGCATATCACGTGCTCTACCGCTCCCTTTCGGTACAAAGGAAATGCTTTTTGTAACAATCCTCTGGAATATGATTTCAATGCACAGTGAGATCACAAAGCAACTGCTAATAGCCGTGTGCTCAGTGTCTTTTATGTTGACAAACGCTAAGCTTCTTTATTTGGGTTCTTTTTTAATCGCCTCCTTCTCATTTTCATTAAACACCTTCTCCAAACAATTCCACGTCTGGATAAGAAGGTTTGGGGACTTACATTCGTCAGTGAGAAGACAGTGCCCTAGGCTAGAGGAAGTGGTGTTTGCCGACAGCATCACCACCTGCCAGCTATGACAGCAGAACAAAGACTCAGCGGTCACCAGAGGAAAACTGGGATTCCGAGTGATTCCAGAAAACCAGAGTGATGTTTTTTTAAAAGGCACTATTACTTACGTTACAAGTATTTAGTCACAAACAAGGCAAAGCATTAACACTAGAAGAATCTCAGAGAAGAGTATATAGTGTTCTTTGTACTCTTCTGGCAACTTTTCTGCAAGTCTGAAATTGCTTCTGAATAAAAAGTTATTTTTAACTGTTTAATCAATATATACCATATTGTCCTTAAAAAGAAAAAAACTGCCAGATCAGAAAATGTTGCATTGATTGAAAGGCAAGAAGCGGCCCAGAGCACAGCTCTGCACAGCCACGCTCACGTGGAACTCTGGAGATGAAAGGGCTTGGGAGTTGAGTCTGGCTATCCTGTAAGACTTTAAAAAAAAATAACTGCTGATTAAGAACAAAGAGAAGTTTAAGGGAGTGTAAATAATGTATCACAGCACAACTCATTTGTGTTAAACTTTTAAAAGTTATCTTACTTAAAATTTTAATTAATACTGCATTTCCAAACTATCAATATTAAAATGATCCAGGAGCCTATTTTAGAGTATTTTTATTGCTTCACGAAGGAAGAATACCAAGCAAGAGTTCTTTAAATTCCCACACTGACAATGAATCTGGAATTTTCCCTTACGGCAGGTAAAGAGCATCGCACCTTCTTGCTGGCCTCTGTGAACTGCCCTTCTTTCATCTATGTCATGGGCCAAGTCTATTTTTAAAGTAAGCAATTAAGGTGGCAGCATAAAGGCTCTGAGGCTTTTGCTTTTAAGAGTATAATTCTAGCATTTCAATGGTGTTCTGAGGTTATTTAAAAAACAGCTATCTTAACTTCCAAATCAGACTTCTTTGCAAGCATAAGCTTTATCAATCTTAGTCTTGTTTAGAGCTACGGCTCTTAGTCCTGAGGCCGGAGTTCATCATGCTCATTTGTAAGGACTCTGTTAATTGAATCAAGAAATCCCTTTCCACTTACCTTCAGGGATTGCTCTAAGCATCAGTAGTGATTCATTGATCTGCCTGGTAATTGTATTAGCATTCTCTTGAAATTTGTTAACTGTTCTTTTCAATCCACTCAATTCCGATGTAATACCTGTTTAAGTGGGGGGAAGTGCTCACTGTTAGGTTAGCCTATTAAGTAGTCACCCAGGCAATCGCTGTCTTTATCATTCCTGATCCCATCTACAGAATTCACAGTTTTCCACAGAGACCTCCCATAAAGAAAGTTTTGCCAGCAGGCTATAGTTTAGCTCTATCATTCGAGAAACTGAGTGGGTTTTTAGTTTTCCAGGTCATTTTCTACTTTGCTTGTTGCGCTTCTCATTAACATTTCTTCTTGAATTTCATGTCCAGTTTAATCAGAGCTCAAGGGTGAATCATGGTGTTAAACAGATTCGCTTTCTATCCACATGAAATCCTGCTGACCGCTCTTCTCTAGGCTGGAAGGCCCAGGATGTGGGCCCTGCTGTGACTCTGCCTCCAGGTCTCCAGCCTACTTCCCTGGCCTGTGCTTCTCCCGGTTCCCTTCTGACCACCCAACAGCAGCTCAACCCAGCCTCCTTCAAGCTTGACAAAGCTGCTTGATGAGAGCTTTTACTTTTTAAATTTCTGTTTATAAGAAAGAATCACATTTGGATTCCAAATCCATGGCTTAAAAATAAATCATTGATAAAATCCTTGATAAACATCAGAGTTCTGCCTAAAACTTTAAATGCCAGAAAGTTCATTATTTCGTGGTCTATAAAATATCTTTGATTGCTGTGTAAATTGAAACCCGAGCCCATCGACATTGATGCTAGAGTTTGTGTTCAATGCTTTATGGTCAGCACTGTGTGTTCTGTATACTATGAGAAAACATTATTTGTAAATGGCTCAGTAAGAGAAACAAAACGCATGACATGTCCAAGCTCTTGGTTCAGACCGCTGGAGAAGGATCTGGTAGCTGAAAGGGGCATGAGCTTTGCATATGGCCTGCTATTTACTCCTACGGGAAAAACACTGATATTTTTGATATTTTAATATATAATTAGGTGAAAAGCACACTATCGGCTATATGAAAATTTGTATGCCTACATAATTTCTTTTATAAGTATCTTGTACAACAGACTTCTGTTTCCATGTTATGTTATGTTTACATGTTTATCAGATAACTGACATGTGCCAAGTAATTGCTTATTGAAATTCGTAGGAAAAACTAAATGTAATCAATTTGAAATACTGATACATCAAGAATGATTTAATTTAATAATTATCTTACGCCAGCCTGCCATGAATCTAACTTTATATTAGCCCTGGGAGAAAGGTAAAAGAAATATCACCCATAACATATTCCTTCAAGGAATTGTGAAGCCATGAGAGTCGAACAGAAGACCACACGCAGTCAGAGATGACCTAACCCAGCAAACACTGTGAAGAACAATGAAAGCTCACGAGCTAAAGCAGTGAGTGTCAAATTTAATTATAAGGGAAGCTTAAAGGGCCTGGGGAAGATAGAGGTGACCGCACATTGAAATGAGATGTAAACTTGAATACAATTTAAAATTACATGGTGTTTGTATGGTAAAAACAAAAACCCATTGTTGTTGAGTTGATTCCAACTCACAGCGACCCTGTAGGACAGAGTAGAACTGCCCCCATAGAGTTTTCAAGGCTATAATCTTTATGGAAGCAGACTGCCACATCTTTCTCCCACGGTATACCTGGTAGGCTTGAATAGCCAACCTTTCGGTTAGCAGCTGAGCGCTTAACCACTGCACCACCAGGACTCCTTGTTTATAGAATAGGTTTGGACTATTAACGTGACAACAAAACGTTAAGTTGAAAATTGCGCAGAGGACAGGAGAACGTTCTAACAGGCTGCTCAGGGATGTGCCCATATTCACTCTGCTCATCAGTACGGTCCATTCCAGCACACTGACCTTGAGGCCTCCGACTCAGCCCGTTGCCTTCTCTTAGAAATTTGGAACTGCGATGGAGAGCCGCTTTCCCATTTGAAGCAAGGGATTCTGAGAACTGAAAAACAGAACAACTTGTACATAGTTACTAGAGGGCAAGTGGCAGCCCGCTGGAGACCAGGAAGGCCACTTTCTCAGAATAGCCTCCAGTCAAGTTCCAACAAGAACAGAAGCAGGACAACAGGTAGGGGCAATTTCAAGCGGCTGAGGAGAGAGAACACAAAGATTGCTAGGTATATAAAGAAGGAAACCAGACATTCAACAAAGATCTCACCCCAGGTACAGAAAGATGTCTCAAGCAGATATCAAGGAGCTTTCTCATTTTTATCATAAGAAATTGTGCAATTTTCCTCATCGCTATGTCACCAGTCAGTCGCTGGTCTTTATAAAAAAGTATTATTAAGAAATTAAAACTCACATATGAGGATAGATGCCATAAACAGATGCCACAAGAAAAAGAATGTCAGGAGGCATTTTGCCCCAGCATTTTACAGAAACCTCCCCAGAGAGTCCCAGAGAAGCCACGCACACAGGACAGCCCGGAGGCACTTCTTACCAGGCTCGCCTCAGCCGCCGCCCTGACAGCGTGGTTCGCCAGTCTCCCTGATTCCTCCATCAGGCCTTGAATGCTCGAATGGACATGGACTGAACTGGTCGCATTCAGGGACACGTGTCTGACATTTTCAAGGCCACTATCAAATCAGCATAATTAGAGATGTTATGATAAACTAAATAACACTTCCAGGTTCGCTCACCTGGTTTCCCCTTAAAAAAGTATCAACAAGGACTAACAACATACGGATTCCCCTCTAACTCACAGTAATCTCTGAGAAGCAGCAGCCAGCCACACTGGCGTGATAACACTCACATGGCTGTTTAATTAGTACCGGCAGAAGAAGAGGCCGCTGCTGTCTCCCATCTTTCTGGTCACTCATCAGTTTCCATCAGCTTCCCTGGCCCTTGTCTCTGCACAAACCTCTGCCTATGTCTGCAGTGCTGTGGCAAGTTTGCATTGATTACAGTCTCCCCTGCAATGCACTTGTTAATTTTCAAAAAGCTTTTCTAAGCATATATTAGGAGGCCGAATCTTGTCGCTCAAATGGTACACACCAAGCTGATGAAATTCACTAGAGATTTTGCAGGACGATCAGATAATATTTCAGTCAGATGAACTTCACTCCTACAAGTGGGCAAATCACTGATGAACCTGTCAACTGCAATTTCAGCCAGCTCTTTCTATCTTGAAAATGAACTCTGACACTGGACACATCTTTGCCTGAGTAACTCACCTCATTTTCTTCCCAAGGTTATTGAACAGAGTGATTCCCAAGCCCGTCATGAGGAGTTACTGCTTGCTATTATCTGATTGGCAAAACCCAGTGATTTATAAGTAAAAGCTAGTGATGTCCTTTAACTTTGTGCGTGGTATCAAATTGCTTTGACTACTCTTATACTGAGTAATAAAGATTTTATTCCAGCTAGGTAGGTAGTCAGAACATATTTTTCTTTTTCAGGAAGTGATGAGAGGAGATGAAAAGAAAGCAGTTAACTGAGCATCCAATTCCATTTTCTGTTACCGATTCCTGCGGCATATGTAGACCTTGGTACTCAATTCAACATGTAATTTACACAGTACTCTAGGTTAAACAAAAACCAAAAACAAAAACCTGTAGCCGCTGAGTCCATTCCTACTCATAGCAACCCTACAGGACAGGACAGAGTAGAACTTCCCCCATAGGGTTTGCAAAGCTGTAATCTTTACAGAAGCCAACTGCCACATCGTTCTCCCATGGAGCACCTGGTGGGGTTCAACCACCCTCCTTTTGGTTAGCAGCCGAGTGCTTAACCACTGTACCACCAGGGCTATCTGACATCCTTTTAATTGCTTTCATTGCATGATCTTATCGATTATTGCCAGCATTCCTCAAATTGGAAAGGTATTTATTTCCCCTTCCACAAAACACACTCACACACTACAAAAACATATATGTTTCCATGTGTCCAGGTTTTTTCTACCCATAATTTACAACAAGTTTTAATGAGATAAATTTACCTGTTAGCTCACAACATTGCATAAATCACTGACAAGACCTAGAATACCAGTTACCACATTTCTACACATGAGAATCACCTGGGGAACTTTAAACAATTTCAAAGCCTGGGTAGATTGTGGGGGGGTGGGTGTTGGGGGGGTGCAGAGGGCAAGTGAACAAAGGCATCAATACTTCTTAAACGAGAAGTATGCTTCTTATTTAAAGGCATTTTTAACATATTGAAGACATATTTCACAAATATCCGAAGATATAAGCTAAAATAATTGTATTACAATGGTAGACCTTCAGGCAGCAGAAAATAATTGGGAGTGGACTCTTTTCAGGGGTTAGGAAAGAGACCTTCGATGCTTCTATTCCATATCTTCCATCACGCAGGTTGTTGTTAGGTGCTATCGAGTCTATTCTGACTCATAGCAACCCCATGTGACAGAGGAGAACTGCCTCATAGGGTTTCCTAGGCCGTAATCTTTAGAGAAACAGATCACCAGGTCGTTCTCCTGTGGAGCCGCTAGGTGCGTTCGAACTGCCAACCTTTCAGTTAGCAGCCGAGAGCTTAACTGTTTGCACTACCAGGGTTCCCTTCCATCCATGTATAAAGCCACCCAAATCACAAGCTCCAAAATAGGAAGACGTGTAAAAAAATTAATACCCTTGTTCTGACACATGCAACCTATCAAAGCACTGGCCACCTAACCCCAAAAAAAACCAAACCCACTGCCGTCGAATCAATTCCGACGACCCTACAGGACAGAGTAGAACTGCCCCATGGGGTTTCCAAGGACCGCCTGGTGGATTCGAACTACTGATCTTTTGGTTAGCAGCCCAACTCTTAACCACTACACCACCAGGGTTTCCACTGACCACCTAGTACACCTAGTAGGTGCTTAACAAAGCCTCGAAGGCTTGACATTACAGCATCATGCTCATTTTAATTTCTATCCATTTCAGTTTGCATTTTTTTCATCATACATTTATTCTGATGTTATTCAGTAAACTATGCTAGCAGACATGGAAGGAAATCTTACTTGACATGTAAAATACGTGGGGAGTCCTCATGTTTGTGCAAAGGAAGAAGAGTGACTTCATGTTGTAAACGAAATAGCCATTCTTACTCTATTTGATTGATGGATCACGACCTCTCCAGTTCCTGGAAAGGTGTGGTCTTACCTGTCCAGAACACTTGACAGTCTTTTGAGCTCAGTGGCATGATCCTCAGCTCTGTAGACACGGTCAAGCGCTCTTCTCCTGGACATCTGCATGACCAGCTCATCTACGTGGCTCCTGAGTTTGGCATTCCATAGAAGTAGCTCATCCCGGTGATGTTCTAACTGCTACACAGAGAAATCAATACTTTAAATACCTGCATCTACTTAATAGTGTACCAGTGAACCAGTTGCTGTCAAGTGGATTCAGACTCATGGTGACCCAATGTGTATCAGAGTAGAACTGTGCTCCATGGGGTTCCCAATGGTTGATTTTTTGGAAGTCGATTGCCAGACTTGGGCAGACTAGAATCTCTAAACTTTCGGTTATCAGCTGAGCATGTTGACTAGTTGCACCACCCACAGACTCTTAATAATGTACACATGTGCACATATTTGAGGTGTATGAAGATCCTTTCAACACTGTATTAAAGCCATGCCAAGGTGTAACTTACAGTTAGAGCATTTCGGGCAGCGTCTGCATGTACAGCGGAAGCATCTCTCAATCCTCTCCCTTTGGCAATTAGCTTTGAGGTCAAGTTTTGTTCTCTTTGAACACGCAGCTTTTTATCCTGCAGCAGAAGTCACCTGTTAAGGATGCTCCAA
Source organism: Dugong dugon (assembly GCA_030035585.1). Classification (NCBI taxonomy): domain Eukaryota; kingdom Metazoa; phylum Chordata; class Mammalia; order Sirenia; family Dugongidae; genus Dugong; species Dugong dugon. Next base: position 46,028,331 of record CM057466.1, on the reverse strand, counting down.
AAAAGCAAGTCAGCTTCCTAACGCTGGTGCCTAACTCTTTGTGCTGAAGTTGACACTCGGGGGCCCACTTTTTTTTTTTTAAATTGTTGTAGTTTAAGTGAAAGTTTACATGTCAAGTTAGTTTCTCATACAGAAATTTATACATACATTGTTATGCGACCCTAATTGCTCCCCTATACATGACAGCACACTCCTCCTTTCCACCCCGGATTTCCCATGTCCATTCAACCAGCTCCTGGCCCTCTCTGCCTTCTCATCTCACCTCTGGACAGAAGCTACCCATTTAGTCTCATGTATCTACTTGAGGTAAGAGGCACAATCTTCATGAGTCTCATTTTAAGTCGCACAGTCCAGTCCAATCTTTGTCTGAAGAGTTGGCCTCAGGAATTGTTTTAGTTCTGGGTTGACAGAGAGTCCGAGGGCCGTGCTTTCCAGGGTTCCTCCAGTCTCAGTCAGACCATTAAGTCTGGTCTTTTTACTAGAATTTGAGTTTTGCACCCCACCTTTCTCCTGCTCCATCAGGGACTCTCTGTTGTGTTCTCTGTCAGGGTGGTCATTGGTGGTAGCCAGGCACCATCTAGTTCTTGTGGTCTTGAAGTGTCTGGTTTATGTGGCCCCCTTCTGTCTCTTGGTCTAATACTTTCCTTGTGTCTTTGGTGTTCTTCGTTCTCCTTTACTCCAGGTGGTTGGGGGTTCCACATTTGAAGGCATTGACAATGGTATAATTTACACTGGAGAATACAGCCACCAGCTATGATTAAGAAGGCAAGAGCAGCTTGAGACTCACCTGGAATTCTCTCAGGTTGGCGTTGATAATGAGCAGCAGGCGGCTGCTCTCCTGGGTCTTTGTATCTGCTTCACGAACTAGGTCTTCTGCCTCCTGCAGTTCACGGCGGTGTTTGGCAAGGAGGCCGCTGGCTACTTCTTTTAATACCTTCAACTCTTCCTGTGGCTTCTGGTAATTCTTCTGAATTCGTGACAGTAAATCTTCAGCAGCTCTGATGGACATAAATGCCTCACATTGTAAGTAATGGACAATAAAGCTCAGATCTCTGAAACGGCGTGGAAGGAATATTTACATATTCATACCAAGTTTCTTCTTGAAATCTTAAGTGGTAAATCATAGCCTCTTAAAAATGGAAACAATTTTGCTAAGACAGCGACAGGTATGGCAGATTTAGACTTTAACCTTAACAAACTATCTTTATTCACAAACTTCCGAGCACGTTTTAGTAGTGGAATTAAGAGAATCATCTCAGTGAAGCTAGATTCAGAAATTTGGCACTGCAGTCTATATTAATGATGGGAACTGCAATCTTTTACTGTGATATGGTAAGAAATTGAAAGAAGAAGGCTATTCAGTGATTTGCCATGAATTTACCAGTGTACTTATATGATAAAAGTTCTTCTGCAGCTAGTTAAGAAATAGATTTTATAAAAGTGTTCAAATTCAAATTACCAGAAAGATAAATTTTTGTCATTGACAAATGCAAGCTTTAGAAAATCAAAAAAATTTTTTTCCTTTCTCTACAGATATGCTACCAAAGGGCTTAATTAAATCAATTCTGAACTTATAACTACATAGAATAATGCTTTTTCACATACAAATCTTTGCAATGGTTGAATATATTCAATTAACTCTCTGCTTCAATTCATCAGGAGAACTTTCAAAAGTTTCATGGAAAATGCCTTGTAAAACACCCTCAGCATTCATAGATATCAGATCATTGAGTTAAGACATAACAGAAAGGATTTTTCCATGATCTACATTTAAACTCTAACAACATTAGAACAATATCAGGAGTTATTTGAACATTATGATTTTTAATGATAATAAAGATGTTACATTATGAAGCAGTCAACAAGAACTAAAACCCAACCAAAAAACCAAACCAAACCCATTGCCTTCGAGTCGATTCTGACTCATAGTGACCCTATAGAACAAAGTAGAACTGACCCATAGAGTTTCTAAGGAGCGCCTGGTGGATTCGAACATGCTGACTTTTTGGTCAGCAGCTGTAGCATTTAACCACTACGCTACCAGGGTTTCCAACTAAAACAAAGTACATGGTAAATACACAAGTATATCCCATATATTGGTCTGATTCATGAATTTATCATTCCTTATCATTAACAAAGATATTTCTCTTGAAAGAGGCCACAAATAGCCAAAGCAATCTTGAAAAAGAAGAATAAAATAGGAAGACTCACACTTCTTGGTTTTAGAAGGTAGCTACAGTAACCAAAACAGTGTGGTACTGGTATAAGGATAGACATACAGACCAATGGAATAGAATTGACAGTCCAGAAATAAACCCATACATTTACGGTCAATTTATTTTCAACAAGGGTGCCAAGCCCATTCAAATGGTGCTGGGACAGCTGGATTTCTGCATGCAAAAGAATGAAGTCAGACCAAACTTCACACTATATACAAAAATTAATTCAAAATGGGTCAATGACCGAAATATAAGAACTAAAATCGTAAAACTCTTAGAAGAAAATATCGGGGTAAAGCTTTGGAACCTAGTTTTTGACAATGGATTCTTAGATGTGATACCAAAAGCATGAGCAACCAAAGAAAAAAACAGATAAATTAGATTTCATCAAAATGAAACACTTTTGTACATCAAAGGACTTTATTAAGAAAGTGAAGAGACAACCTACAGAATGGGAGAAAATATTTGGGAACCATATATCTGATAAGGGTTTAATATCCAGAATATATAAAGAATTTCTACAGCTCAACACAAAAACAAACAACCCAATTAAAAAACGGGTAAAGGACTTGAATAGACATTTCTCAAAAAAAAAAAAAAATGTATGTATATATATACAAATGGTCAATTAGCACATGGGGAGATGCTCAATGTCATTAGTCATTAGGAAAACGTAAATCAAAACCACAATGAGATACCACTTCATACCCACTAGGATAGCAATCATCAGAAAAACAACAGAAAATAGCAAATGTGGACAAGGAGGTGGAGAAATCAAAACCTTCATCCATTGCTGGTAGGAATGTAAAATGGCGTAGCCACTATAGAAAACACTCTGGCATTTCTTCAAAAAAATTAAACATAAAATTACCATATGACCCAGCAATCTCACTCCTAGGTATATACTCAAAAGACTTGAAAGCAAGGACTTAATTGTAAACCAATTCAAGTTGCCTCATTATTCATAATAGACAGAAGATGGAAACAACCCAAAGTCCATCAACAGATGAACGGATAAACAAAATGTAGTATATGAATGCAATGGAATATTACTCAGTCATAAAGAGAAATGAAGTCTGGATGCACGTATGATTTCACATATTTGAAAAGGCATAGAGACAAATGTTTATTAGTGGTTACTAGGGGTTGAAGTGGGGAAGAAACGGGAGTTATTGCTCAAGGGGTGCTGAGTTTCTCTTTGGGGTGATAAAAATATTTGGAAATGGATGATAGTGATGGCTCCACAACATGGTAAATGTAATTAATGTTACTGAATTGTACACTTAAAAAAGGTTAAAATGGTAAATGTTTTGTTAGATATATTCTACCACAATGAAAAAAAGAAATCTAATAAATTTTAAAATAGGTCAAATTTTTTTATCTATGAAATGATGTTACTATCTAAACTGAGACCAAATGAATTGACATAGTCATCAATGACTTTATTAAAAACATTCAAAATTTTTAAAAAAGATTAAAAAAAAACCCCTCAGAACTCTGTTAGCTTCTTCCTGCAAAATTTTTCAATTAATACAGTAAACCAGTGTTTCTCAAACTGCATTTCTCCACAACACTATGAGTGTTATGAGTGTTATGGATTGAATTGTGTCCCCCAAAAATGTGTGTCAACCTAGCTAGGCCATGATTCCCAGTATTATGTCATCTGATGTGGTTTTCCTATGTGTTGTAAATCCTACCTCTATGATGTTACTGAGGCAGGATTAGGAGCAGTTACGTTAATGAGGCAGGACTCAATCTACAAGATTAGGTTGTTGTCTTAAGTCAATCTCTTTTGAGATACAAAAAAGAGAAGCGAGCAGAGAGACAGGGGTATCTCATACCACCAAGAGAGCAATGCCAGGAGCACAGCGTGTAATTTGTACTTCATACTTCAGGTTCCTGCACTGAGAAGCTCCTAGACGAAGGGAAGGTTGACGACAAGGACCTTCCTCCAGAGCCGACAGAGAGAGAAAGCCATCCCTTGGAGCTGGCGTCCTGAATTCAGACTTCTAGCCTACTGGACTGTGAGAAAATAAATCTCGATTTGTTAAAGCCATCCACTTGCAGTATTTCTTTTATGGCAGCACTAGATAATTAAGACGAGTAAAGGGTTCCTCAGTGAAATTGGTTTACCTGTATCCTTTAGGCCCCTCTTGGAGACCCACAATGCATGTCAGCCACTAAAACTTTGTGAAGACTTGCAGAGGTTTTTTTTTTCCCTCAACAAACGCCTTCTCCAAAAGAGTCAAAAGAGAACCTACTGACTGGGAAAAATTTTTGGCTGCAACACATCTAGGGACTAGTCTCTAAAATTTATAGAAAACTTCAATACCTCAACAATAAAAAGACAAACAATCTAATAAAAAAATAAGCAAAGGATATGAACAGACACTTCACCAAAGAAGACATTCAGGCAGCTAACAAACATATGAAGAAACGCTTGCAATCGTTAGCAATTAGACAGATGCAAATAAAAACTAAAGTGAGATACCATTTTGCCCCGACAATACTGGAAATAATAATAAAGGAAATAACAAATGTTGCTGGGGTTGTGGGGAGGTTTGAACTCTTATACACTGTTGATGGGAATGCAAAGTGGTACAACCACTATGGAAAGCAGTATGGCACTTCCTAGAAGCTGGGAATAGAAATACCATATGATCCAGCAATCCCACTTCTAGGTATATACCCTAAAGAAATAAGAGCCGTGACATGAACAGACATAGGCACATGCATGTTCATTGCAGCATTATTCACAATAGCAAAAAGATGGAAACAACCTAAATGCCCATTATGGTACACACACGCAATGGAACACTACAGAGTGATAAAGAATAATGAAGAATCTGTGAAACATCTGACAACATGGATGAATTTGGAGGACGTTATGCTGCGTGAAATAAGTCAATCAGAAAGGGACAAATATTGTATGAGACCACTATCACAAAGTAACAACAAAAGGTTTATACAGGAAAAAAAAAAAAAAGGAAGAAAAACGTTCTTTGATGTTTATCAGGGAAGAAGGGAAAATTACCAATGAAACAGAAGACACGTTAATAGTGGTGAAGGGAAAGGCAATATATGATATGGGCAAAGTCAGCACAACATCACCAAGGCAAGAGAGGACACTACCAGGAACGCAGAAATAAAGGGCAACTATGGTTAACTACAATAGCTTAGACAATCCTGCAACAATAATATTAACAAATAATAATTCAAATAATAATTCACAAATAGATACATAGGTATCTAGATACACCAAGAGGTGTAGGAGGATGTAAGGGAATATGCCCACTGGCAGATACAAGTTTGGTGGTGGATACTTCTACATACGTGACTATAGGTGTGGCTCATATGGAGCCCACAAGGGGTGCAGTCAGGGAAACCTCTTAGACATAATCAAACACCTCGCAGGATGAAGTTCCTAGGCTAGAAGACAAAGGACCATAGAATCAGGGAACATCTACATCAATTGGCATAACAGAGTTTATAAAGAAAATGTTCTGCATCCTACTTTGGTGAGTAGCGTCTGGGGGTCTTTAAAGCTTGTGAGTGGCCATCTACACCTGGAGCAAAGGAGAATTAAGAAAACCAAAGACCCACAGGACCAATTAGTCTGAAGGACTAATGGACCACATGAACCACAGCCTACATGACCCTGAGACCAGAAGAACTAGATGGTGCCCAGCTACCACTACCAATTGCTCTGACTGGGATCACAACGGAGGGTCCTGGAAGAGTGGAAGAAAAATTGCAGAATAAAAAATCAAATTCACAAAAAAAGACCAGACTTACTGGGCTGATACAGACTGGAGGAACTCCCAAGACTATGGTCCTAAGACACCCTTCTGACCTGGAACTGAAGCCATTCCTGGAGACCACCTCCCAGCCAAACAATAGACAAGCCCATAGGATAAACAATAACACCCTAGAGGAATGTACTCCTTAGAACAGCTAATTATAGGAGATCAAAAGGGCAATATGTGCCCAAAAGCAAAGATGAGAGAAAGCAGGAAGGGGTAGGAAATCAGGACTAAAAGAAACAGGGAACCCAGGGAGGAAATGGGGAGAGTGCTGACACATTGTGGGGAATGAAACCAAGGTCACGAAATATTTTTTGTACAAACTATCGAATGGGAAAATACTTTGTTCTGTAAACTTTCACCTAATGCACAATTTAAAAAAAAAAGTTTTCTTTCCTTAGTAGACACTGCATTTTCTGAACTTAGCTAGGCATAGAACATATTTTGTCACAGCTCTGGGGGCAGGGCGTGGAAGCCAGATGGGAACAATGACCCCGTGGTGTGGAGTGAAGGGCCAGCACAGCAGGCCTGACGGCCACCCTCAGACAGGCCACGTGCAAGGCTGGCCTCAGCAGGCATCCATGAGCTTGGAATTCAGGGTGCCTCCCAGGGTCCCCTCACTGGCAAGGGTGGCTCACTGTGCAAACAATGTGCTCTCTGCTGAACACCTGTTTTTCTTCCAGAAGCCTGGAATTTTTGTGTGCACTAGGCCAGCTCAAGACTGGGTGGGTCAGGGCAGGACGTGCAGGGAGGTGTACACAGAGGGGCAGAACTGAGGCCTAACTTCAGACGTAGCAGGGCTTCAGTGCTAATGTTCATAAACATGACTTAGATGATAATCACCCACTGCTCCTGACTTCTGCACACACTTTTCAGCCAAGCTCTTGCCCTTCCCTCTTCTGGTGTTATCTTACTTCATGCCTCTACACCTAGGCCAGATTATAATCCACGTTTCTGTGGTCCTGACCCTTTGTTTACTTCTTCCCTTCATCTTAAATGTCATAAATGTCTGCTGTCTCTAATGGCCAAAATTCCACCCACAGTCCTAGATGGGCTGAGTCGCAAATGGTATGTTCTATTGCGCTCCACAGGGTTTCGTTGGTTAATTTCTGGAAGTAGATCACCAGGGCTTTCTTCCTAGTCTGTCTTAGTCTGGAAGCTCTGCGAAACCTGTGCACCATGGGTGACCTTGTTGGTATTTGAAATACTGGTGGCATAGCTTCCAGCATCATAGCAACATGCAAACCACCACAGTATGATAAACTGAGGGGAGGGTGGCGGACTGTATGGGTAGCCACTGACTGTAGTTTGTCTTCTGTGAGAGTTTATTGCATTATACTTGACTTGTACTAAATACAGTAGTCACCAGGTTCTATTGTTCATGCTAGATGGGAACGTCGTTCTGGAGCCATAGGAAAGAAAAAAACACCACCACCTATTGCATAATTGCACAAAGATAGGGATATCGGCATTGATTACACTTTTTTCTGTTTGTGGGGGCTGGTACCCATCTCTGGATATACTTGACAACAGGGTCTCTCTCTTCTCTTAAGCTATTTCATCTCCAGTGAGAACTTGCTTTCACCCTCTACTCCCATTATCCCTTCTTCTCCCTCCACATTGAAGCTCCTGCCTCTAGTTGGTCGTATCATGAAGAATATTTAGGCACTCACTTGCGTTCAGCAGCGGCATTTTGGTGTAACTGCATGAAACGCCTTTTCTGTATGGCTTCCAGCAAGGATGTAATGTTCTCTTGCATCTTCTGAAGAGTAGAACTGGGTTGCTGAAATTTTTCATCCAAGGTCTGATTTAGAGTTGTTGCTTTTTCAATAATTTCTATGGAGAAAATGCATCAGTATCATTTACTAAGTTTCTCAAAAGTTGACCATAATAAATGGAAAAACCTAGATCCTTCTTCATTGAGGCTGCTCTGTGTATTCAGCCTGGGTTGGACCTCCAGACCAGGCCAGCCACGCCATCCCGTATTTCCCAATGTAATCTGCACATCTCCTAACAAAGCACCCATGGATTTAGGGTTACAGGATTATTTCATGTCTGTCTTCCCCAGAACCCATAATAAGCCCCATAAGGGCAGGGCTATGTTCATCATGTTTACCTCAGCATTCTCCTGCACCTGGCACAGACATTAACCACAGAAGACGTTCAGTGAATATTTACTGCACGAATAAGCCCAGCTTTTGACACAACGCTTTATTTAACATATTTTTTGTTTTAATAATGTCCTCACCTTTGCCCGATAAAGTCTGATTTACACTGGATTTTGTACTTTTTATGCTTTTACACTATAATCAGAAAAGCAAAGCCAGAATATGTTTCTGGCACCCAGAAAGAATGAAAATAGCACTCGAAAAGCCAAATCAGACAGGCCATCCTGAGCAGTGAAGAAATTACTCTAATACCACAGATGTGCTTGGGCACAAAACTGATGCCCCGGCTGCCGGCAGCAGCTATTCTGAGCAAAGGGATGGAGAGGCACCATGTCTACTTTACCGTAATGGGGCTTGATAATTAGGTCTGAACCGTAAGGCATAACTCAGCAAATAAAAAAGGAAACATGCATTTTTTTTAAAAAAAAGATAAAACTCTCAGTGAAAGACTCTGGCCAGGACCTTTCAGGATCCCCAAACTTAGAAACATTGTGGTCCTCTGGCTTGAGGAAGTCCAGTGCAAGATCTGGCACTCATGTCTACTGACGCGTCTGTTTCCACCGGATGTGCGCAGGCCCCCTCTGCCCACCACACTGGATGCTGGTCGCACTACCTGTGATGTTTGTCTGCAGCTTCTCAAGCAGTGTCCTCAGGCTGTCACTCCTGCTGAAGACTCTCTCAGTCGCCCTGTTCACGTGGTGGCTCCTTGTTAGCACTCTGGTGAGCTGACAGAAAAGAAGTCTCAGGTCAGCATGACGTGAAATACATAAACTTGGGGATTCCCAGTTGTTGCCTCTTTCAAGCAACAAAATATATTCCAGATTATATAGTAAAGATGCACAATATCATGTACACCAAGGTTTTACAGTGTTCAGAGTTGGAAAATAAGCATTCAACGAATTCACTGACTACTCACTTATGAAAAATGATGATGTATTTTTAAAAATAGCCAATTTAGCTATCAAACCACAGACTCCCCCAGTGCCTATATTGCAAAGGTCCTGTGTTCACTTCAGGAGCCAAGTAAAAGAATACAGAAAGAAAGTCTGACTAATTTGCATTGACGATGAAAATTTTTAGAATACCGAATACACCATGGACTACCAAAAGAACAAACAAATCTGTCTTGGAAGAAGTACAACCAGAACGCTCCTTAGAAGGAAGGATGGCAAGACTACGTCTCACATTCTTTAGACATGTTGTCAGAAGGGATCAGTCCCTGGAGAAGGATACTATGCTTGGTAAAGTAGAGCGTCAGTGAAAAAGAGGACGACTCTCAAAGAGATAGATTGACACAGTGGCTGCACCAATGGGCTCAAGCACAGCAATGATTGTGAGCGTGGCCCAGGGCCGGGCAGTGTCTGATTCCGTGGTACACGGGGTCACTATGAATTGAAGCTGACTTGAGAGCACTGAACGACGACAACAACACCACAAAAATTTAGTCTATGAGCTAAGAGCGTGGACTCAGGCAAACCGGGGTTTAGGCCTGATTCTGCCAGGCCGTAGACCAACTGCCCAACATCCCCAAGCCTTGCCTATAATTGGGAGGTAGTAACACCTCCCAGGGCTGTTATGAGGATTAAATGCAACAATGTCTGTAAAGTAGGAAGTCCAGAGGCTGGGACTTGCTGCCCTCAGCTGTTATTTTTATTAAGAGTTTCATAATTGGTAAAAGGAAGGGTTGTTTGTAATTTGCAAGAATATAAAGTAACTCAGACTAGGTCTGAAAAATGCTTTCTAGTCAAGATTCAGAAAGAATCTTCTTTAATGGATGAAGACAACTTATTTTAATCAGTTTATCAGTTCCTACCAAATGTTTACTCTGAGATACTTAAAGCCCACATTTAAACCTTAAACCCTTCTCAAATCATCATTAATTCTAAATTAACAGGAGCCAAGCTAATACCTTTCTAGGGTGCATGATTTTACATGTGTGCATATGTTTAGAGGCAGAGACTAAATACATAATTGCATACATACACTATCACGTACATATTTGTGTACATAGGCACACGCACACACACGAAATTCATAAGTGAAAACTATTAAATTTGAAGCTAGGCATCCCTCACCATCTGCAAATGAGGGTATTCTTTTTGGATCACTCAAAACCGTTCACCTGGCATGGGCTAAACAGAATACATAACTCCCTGCTGACATAAAAGCTAATTCACTTGCCATGCAAAGTCAGCAAATCAAAACCTTCAGCCACAGCCCGCCTTCTGCACAGACCCCCGATAGTGAGGTTGGGGCTGCAACCACCCCGCAGCGAAGCTGCAAAAGGGTCCTCAGTTCTCAGCCTCCAGGCAGCCACGGCGCTCGCCAAGGCTCTGTTAGAATGGATTCAGGTGACAGAAGAACCCTCAGGGATTTCGGGGACCCCACCCCTCATGGTTCAACAGTGAAATGACCTGCCCGACTGCTCCCTCGGCAGAAGTGACAAGGGAAATTAGTCAGGAGCCTTTTCCCCATAAAGCACAGAGAGTGGCAGGGTTAAACCACTTTGATGGATAACCCCACAGCGCAGCCCAGGGGAAAAGAGGCTCTGGATCCTACCAGAACCTTCGGCGCAGCACACCGTGACCCCCCCACCCCCAGGACTGCTGTGAGGGGCTGGCGGGGAGGGGCCGGAACTCACCTCCTTCTCGAAGACCTGGGTCTGCTCCGCGACATCTTCCAGCTGAATTTTTGCCAGTTCCTCCTGTGTGTCTTCTTTTAACAGAGATTCCTAATAAGAAGGAAGGACACACAGTGCTTCAAAATGACACGTTCTGCTTCTTAACTGAGAATCACTTTCTATTTCCTTTCTTGTTCACAGAAAGTCTTCTTTCCTTGAAATTGTCATACAAGATGAACCACCTTTTACCATATTTTTTCTTAAGTTTTGATTATATCGACATGATTTCATACCTCCATTTTTTGTATGTATTTCCAATATAGATATAAATAATATAAGCTGTTGTTGAAGGCAGAAACATTAACATACACACAATTACAGACAGATCATCATAAAACCAACCCATCATTTAGGTATTTTACTAGATTTGGGGAGGATCAAATCACGCAACATTTGAGTTACTTGTGTAACATCAAATAAGTTAGTTTGATTAAATTTAAAATCTGGAGTGTTGAGTGGGATCTGACGCTGCTGCAATTCTTATATAAAAGTCTGGGTTTATTCTGGTATCAGAGTCACATACATTTTAATTATAATTTGCCAACACCATAAAAAATGCTTCCTAGGCAAAATATAAACTTATCAGATGAAGAAAAGCCTTTATAATGGATTGATATTAAGTGCTCAATTTCTGCCAGCACTTTTCTAATTTCTATACTTGTGTGATTTTATTTAACTTTACAGCAGTCCTACTAAGGGGCTATATTATTCTTCTCATTTTTTGAGGAAATTTAGGGTGTGTGTATGGGGGGGTTTGAGGAAAACGCCTAAGGTTACGGTGTAGTGTGGTAGTGACACCAGTTAGCTTCCCGTCCAGAGCCCACATTCCTAACCTCGGCCATGTCCTTTACATAATCATAAAACGTTATTTAAAGGAATGGACATGTGATTTAGATGAGAACAAAATGATTCACAATTAGTAAAACCAAAACCAAACATGCTGCTGTCGAGTTGGACTCATAGCAACTCTACAGGACAGAGCAGAACTGCCCCAAAGGGTTTCTGAAGCAGCAGTTAAGAAATCAAACGACATAGTGCATTGGGCAAATCTGCTGCAAAAGACCTCTTTGAAGGGTTAAAAAACAAAGATGTCACTCTGAGGACCAAGGTGTGCCTGACCAAGTCATGACATTTTCAATCACCACATATGCATGTGAAAGCTGAACAATGAATAAGGAAAACTGAAGAAGAATTGATGCCTTTGAATTATGGTATTGGTGAAGAATATTGAATATGCCATGGGCTGCCAGAAGAATGAACAAATCTGTCTTGGAAGTACAGCCAGAATGCTCCTTAGAAGCTAGGATGGTGAGACTTCTTCTCATGTACTTTGGACATCTTTTCAGGGGGGACCAGTCCCTGGAGAAGGACATCATGCTTGGTAAGATAGAGGGTCAGAGAAAAAGAGAAAGACCCTCAATGAGATGGACTGACACAGGGGCTGCAACAATGGGCTCAAGCATAAGAACAATTGTGAGGATGGCGCAGGACAGGGCAGTGTCTCCTTCTGTTGTACTTAGAGAGTTGCTATGAGTTGGAACTGACTTGACAGCACCTAACAACAACAACAGTCTTTATAGAAGCAGACTGCCACATCCTTCTCCCGCAGAGCAGCTAATGGGTTTGAACCGATGACCTTTCAGTTAGCAGCTGAGCACTTAAACCACTGTGCCACCAGGGCTCCGTTCACAATTAGTATCGGTTAAAATTTTAAGGTAATTAGCTCACTTGATAAATTTAAAAGATCTTTGTATCGCTGAGACCCAAACTGACAGTAAATAATACTTGATTGTATATATATTTATACACACACATATATGTGTATCAATTGGAAAATAAATTTAAACCTTTCTTTCTTGTCTTTTTTTAAATTATGTGTGTAAAATCTCATCTTTTCAAAATTATTTTTGCCTTTCAAAGAAAAAAATAATATAAAAACATCTCTTTGACTTTCCTAATGTTTTTTACTGCCGTTACTTCTTTAGAGAAAAGATCATTGTAAACGAGAAAAGATGGTTGACCCAGGAAAATTCCAACACACACACACACAAGCTCGCACACACATACTCACAAAGGCATTCAGAAATGACTATCCTTTTTATGACTGCATTACACAGTCAATAAATTATCTCAAATTCTAATGTACAGATAAAAAGCAAAAATCTTAAATCACAATTTTTTTTTCCATTTAGAATTAGAAATGCTGAGTAGGATGCTGTCAGCTTTCTTAACTTCTTACTTTTTTTTTGACCCAGACCCCACTTTACAAAACATAAAACTATGATTTGTCCCCATAGATTTTTATGTAGTCTTCCAGATAACAGCGACTTGTGTGCCCTGCAACCTTAAGTAAGAATGATACATTTATAGAAAATCGTTCATCTTTAGCATATCTCAACATTAAAGAAGAAGCTGTTTAGATTTATTTGCTATATTTGTATTAGAACTAAACCAAAAAACCAAACTCATTGCCACTGAATCAATTCTGACTCACAGTGACCCTGGAGGACAGAGTAGAACTGCCCCATAGGGTTTCCAAGGAGTGCCTGGTGGATTCAAACTGCCGACCTTTTGGTTAGCAGATGTAGCTCTTAACTATTACGTCACCAAGAACAGCTGTTTTCAAATATCCCAAGGTCTATCTTAAGAAGAAGGACCGGACTTTGTATTATTCCAAAAGACAGAACGAGGACTGTGGAGGAAGAATTTATGAGGAAGCCGCTACGGAGCAACCTTTAAACAACGAGAACTGTCCCACAGTCAAACAAGCTAGCTTGCGAGATGATAAGATCTGTCACTACTCATGTTCAAGGAGAGGCTGGAAACCACCAGTCGTGGACGCTGGCAATGAGACCCCTATGCTGGGAGGACAGACAGAATGACCTTTACAGTCCCCACCAACCCCATTTCTCAATGAGACATGTTTCTGTCCATGTCTGTATCTCTAGGACCTACCCTGAGATATTTGGTTGCATTTTCCAGATTTGACAAGATTCCATACGGGACAGGGATGATGCCGCTGAGGTGCACGGAAAGAATGGTGTCGCCAAGGTTAGCTAGGTCATTCAACAGCACACCTACACATTCGTCATCACAAGCTAAGCAAAAAAGAAAAAAGCAAGGTAAAGTGAATGCAAAGCTGTTTACACATTTTCTCATGGGCTTGCATAAGCCACTTGGTAATAATAACATACACTGGTAGCGTACATGGGAAAGCCCCTCCAGGTACCACATCTGATTTCATTCTCATATCAGCTGTGCAGGGGGAGGAAGAGCAGGACGTACTAAGCCCCAGACTCGACCCCAGGTCTGGCACACGTCTCATTAGACTGCACTGACCTTACAGTGCATTTGCTAATCTTTAACTTGAACTAGCTGCAATGAATTCTAGACGTGTTTCCTTTTCAAAGCCTGGTTGGTTATTGCACGGGATAGTTTGCAAATACACCTTCAGCAGGTACAAATGAAGCAGATTGGAGAAAATGATAGGGGAATTCCTTAATCCTAACGTTACTTCCTCCCTTCTTCTCCATGAGCCACTGAGGAAAAGACATTCCAGGATGATGACCCCATGAGCTGACTGTTTAAATAAATCACAATTGGGGAAAAAAATCCATGATAGCAAAGAACTGAAGCCATAGTGAAATCTGGGGAACACAAATGACAATCCCACAAAGGTCTGCCCTCCCCTGGACTGGTTGACCCTTGACCCTCCAAAGGAAATATTAATGGCAGCTAAACTATAAAGCTTAAATGACTGTTTCTCAGACTGCCAAAGAAGAAAAATTTTATGATCCTGGTTCCTTTTGCCTCAGCTCAAAACAGCTGTAATCCCATTTGGGAATAGGATTTTGTTTGTTATGTGAATGAACCCGTATCAGCAGAGGTGTGTTTTAAACGAATCGCCTCTGAGATAATAAAAAGAGCAGATTCGGCACAGAGAAGGAAGCACAAATAGAAGAGAAGATATATACCACATAAAGATCGCCTAGGAGGCCAAAGAAGCTCCCTTAGAGTGGACAGAGAGCGAGCCTTCACCCAGAGCGGGTGCCCTGAATTTAGGCTTCTAACCTCCTAAACTGTGAGAAAATACTCTTCTGTTTATTAAAGCCACCCACTTGAGGTATTTCTGTTATAGCAGTACCAGATAACAAAGACAAAGTAAAAGCGCAACTTGACAAGTGCAATGACAACCTATGCTTAGCTGAAAAAAATAGGGTATATATTACGTATAAATCAATATAACAACAACAACATGTTGCCATTGAGTTGATTCTGACCGTAGTGACCCTACAGGAGACAGTAGAACTGCCCCATAGGGTTCCAAGGAGTGCCTGGTAGTTTCACACTGCAGACCTTTTGGTTAGCAGCTGAGCTCTTCACCACTGCGCCACCAGGGCCTATGTAAGTTAGAAAAACAGTACTTTCACTGTCTTGACGACCCATAAATGCACTGTTCCTCACAGAGAAAACCATAGGAGAGGGAAACCAGTATTTGAACACATAGAGGAGAAATCCTCACAAACGCAATCACTCTCCACTAGAATGTGCCTGGGTTCACACTGGTCACATCGCAGCCCCATGGCCCCTGGCCTGCAGACACACTGCCCGGAGACGCCATCACAGGAACTGTGCGCTGAGCCATGCGGACTGCATTCACACTTCCGGCAGCTGCCCCCCGGGGCTCGTGGGTTCCCGTGATAGCCCGAGGAACACCTACAGAAAGCAAGATATTTAAGTTGACAAGGTATCATCAGCAACAGTCAGTAAACACATAAACGACACTTTGCCCAAGGACAGTCATCATTTCTATAGAAATGACATGCAAAGAGAGGAAGTTTGTTTGCCTCATTTGGTGCTTTATCTCCTATAAGGGGGATGAGATGGTGACGGAAGGGACATTTACTATCTTAACCCATGGGAGAACTTGTTCTGGAATAGTAATAAGGTCCCAAAACCATCATGCACATCCAAATTGAGAGTGATTCCCAGCTCACTTTAGTAAACATACCCAGTACACGATTTAAAAAGCAGGAGCAGATGTGACTAGCCATTTCCACGTGATAACTCAACAGCATACCTCTCACAATATTGCCCTTCGTAGCCTGGAAAACAGCCATCACAACGGAAATCATGATCCCCTTCCAGGATACAGGTGGGACTAAAGCTGGTGGAAAAGAGGTGTTTTTTGTTTTTTTGTTTTTTTGTAATTTTCAGATAGACAATCTCAAATCTTTCTTAAGGTAGATTCGTTACTATCAGGATACATGATACTGTCCTCAACGTTAAGTAGTTACACTGGGCAATCAGACAAGATTTTTAGGGATTACAATCTACTAAGCAAAAAGAAGGAAAATAGGTATATGATAGCGTAAGTGTGTGCATATCTTGTATCCAAAGGCATTCAGTAGACACCTGGCTAATAACAATCATGTGAGTGCCAAGTGAAGGAAGAGTGACCGATTAGTCATCAAACAAGAAGCTTTCCAGGTAAAAAGGATCTCGCTCTGAGACTTCAGTGAAGAGTTGCATGGCTTACTAGGTGGTAAGGTGATAAGAGAGAGTTGTAAATGACTAAATGGCACAAGAAGAGAGCTGAACAAACCCTGATCAGTATACCCGATCAGACCGTAATGAAGGGCAAGGAAGAAAAATAGGAAAGAAATGCAGTGAGTTAGGGTGGAATGTGCAAATAAATGGATCCAAAGATACAAAGTCATTTGGTGGCCATCACAAGCAAAATGGCAGCACCACTCAATCTGATCGTCTACCCAGACGCTGATCTCCACGTTCATGGGTGGCACTTTTGGTTCGTTCCTTTTTTTTCTCCCCCTACAGCCTTGGCCTCCACATTTTAAATTACTAATGCACCATCTAGAGGCCAAGCTGGGTACCTGCAAACTATTTAAAAGAAATCAAAACGCTAGAGTAGCTGGTCCCTTCCTGGTAAGGCAGATGAAGTTTCCAGCCGGGAGTTACAGGGCTCACCATCAGCCCCTCACCACTTCTGACTTTCTCTCCTTCTTAGAGAGCGAAGGGACACACTTCAGTGAAAACACAAAATAAACAAAGCTCATCTTTTAAGGCCTCCCAGATCCACAGCGTACATATGTTCTAAGCCTCCCTATCTCTCCTTAACAGCCTAACTTTTAACTTATTAACATGGGTTTTTGAGGAGTTATAACCTTTTTATTGAAGAAGTGAAATATTCCAACGCACAGAGATGTGTGAAATAGAAAGGTGAAATATACTTCCAAGTTTTTCTCTGAACATAGTATAGTTACGGCTATGTATATATAGACATACATACGCATTTTTCCAAAATAACATCACACTATAAATTCAATTGTGTAATTCAACGGGCTAGTTCGGCAATCCTGTACATACAGATATATCTTGTCCTTTGCTCAGTGTTTGCCCAATATTTCACTCCAGGAATGGATCACAATGCATTTAATCAATCCCTTATAGGTAGATATTCCCATTTTCCTCACTAATTTCTCATGATGACAAGCGAGGCTAAAATACACCCATCTTCACACACATGCATGTATTTTTATAACACAGATTACAGACTTGGAACTGATGAGTCAAAATTTATATACAGATTTAATACAAAATATTAAGTGATGCTTAGGAAGCTTGATAGTTTACAAGGGAAATTTACATGGAGGGTCTCATCTGATACCATCAAGCACCGCTTACTTGGAGACAATAAAAGACAGAATATTCAAACAAATATTAAAATGAAACCTTCATTTCCATATACTAAAGGGTAGCATTGGCTCTGTATATGTTCCATACCTTGTTACATATTCTAAGTAATAATAAAACATTATCTACGAATTACAATTTGTATTTAAACCAAAGAGGACCCATAGATATTCCAATTCGCACTTCAGTTCTCTAGGTCTTTTTCACATTCAGATGATTCTGTACAAGCATCGTGAGTGCAAGGTAGAACCTAGCTCCAGTTTATCACTCTGTAGCGTTTCAGTACTTAATCAGTCATCAGCATATACACATTTGAACCATTTCCTTAAATTAAACAGAAGCTGAATGATTTCATATCACGATTCATAAAATTAATAACAATTCATCTGTATGCACACTGGATACATAGAGGGCTAAAATTAACCTTAAAAAAATAAAACTTGAAAGTCCTTTCTTTAATTGGTTCTATTCTAACACCCAATACCAACCCAGAAGATTTACTTTTGAAGACACTTCAAATGTATATGAGAATGAGCAATTTGTCTTAAAATTAGCCTCTCTCAGTAAGTAGAGAACGCTAACTAAAACAGACCAGTGGAAACCCTGGAAAGTGAGGCTGAGGAGGGAGGCCGCCAGAGCTGGGTGGAGAGGGCGGCCCCGCTGGGCAAGCTCACCTGGCAGGGTGGGTGTGAGGACAGGCACACAGGGCACAGTCATCGGCGGAGCCCGTCACCTTCCCGTAGTACCCGGGGGCGCACGTGTCACAGTGGTCACCAGCGGTGTTATGGCTGCAGTTCTGGTCCCACGTTTCAAAAAGAGAGGTGAACAACGGGAAATGGTTAGAAATCCTTCCCATCTGCTGACAGCCAGGCGTCACCACGTTCATAGCAGTTAGGGTGCCATGAGTCAGAATCCACCTGACAGCAGCTAACAACAATTGCAGTTCGTATCAGTGAGCGTTTTCTTTTTATTCTCGAGGAGAAGAGAGCGTTTTCATACACATAGTTTTAAATCCTGAAAACACGTCCAGCGCTGTGGCCTCCCTTCATTATAACACTGCATTCATCTAAAACAGTCTAGAAGTTACTAGTGCATTGTCCCTAAAGAACATATACACTGCTCCTAAAACCAGCCAGCTTTTAGATCCTTAAAATACGGATTTTGAGCACAGTAACCCTCAAACCGATGCAGAAGCACTGCCTTTGCATGTAGCCAGGGTTCCGCAATCACACACAGGCGGTTGAAACAGCAGAAACAGGTGGATAGATGGTTCAGGAAAGAGCCAACAAAGACAGAAAGCTGATGATTTTCCAGCGCCACCAATAGGCGCTTGTGATAACCAAATCATTCCTGGTTAAATTGTATGTCATCATTTGGACCTACGCTTGTGCTATTTAAAAAAAATTACTTACACTTTCCTTTTAGGCTAAAAAAGCAAGCAATTCTGGACATTTGATTCCAATTTACAATCTGCTGTTGTTCAGCCGACTATAATTTACCCAGTCCGGGCAACACATGGGACAGCGTCTGGTGCGGCCAGGACAGAAAGGCCCGGAACACTGAGGAGGGCCTGAGCAAGTTCTCACGCGGACTCCTTGCCAGTGATGTAGACAGAAATCTTTTTACATATTGAAAAATGATTGCTAAATCCCTTTTAGATTAGAAAAGCACTCCAGTATTTGTTCTTTCCATTTTAAAGCTGCATTCCTAGTTCATCGGATGAAAGATAGATTTTACTGGGATCATCTTGGCCCCTAAAACTGATACATCATTAGAGGTAAGACCTGCAACCTCTTTTTATAAAGTAAATGTGTTAAAACTTGTTTTAATGACGTAACCTAAAGCTGATGAGGAATAAATGTTAGATGATGAGAGAGGATGGTAGCAGATTGTCGAGGTTTCCATTACTAACACCAACTCTAGCCACTTGGCTCAGCATCATGAGATCGCAGGAGAGCGAGCCACATTTGGAATCTTGGTCCAGACTCCTGGCAGTAAGTAGAACTGCTGTTTCATCCTGCAGAGCTGATCAGCAGGCCCAGGTGAGGTCTAAGCAAACTCCATGGCTCTCTTCCGGCTGCTTATAGGGCTAACCAGTCCCCCGGAAGAGAACTGTCAAGATGGTTACCAGCCACAGCGTACCCTAGGGAGAGTCTTTTCCTTGCTCCAAGGTAATTCTTTATGGATTGGGTTAAGGCAGATGCATTATTTCAGGGATACAAATCAACAAATTAGCTGCTGACCTTACAACTTTGTTGTGGTGGATTCAGGCCAGGAAAGGCAGGGTAATAACTGAATGTTCCAGGAGCACCCAAGCTTGTTCCGGGTCAGCTGTACCAAATAAAGATGAAGCTTAAAGAGCTGATCAGGTTCTCTAAGCTGCCCATGTGACCTCTGTCCTCATGGCTGACAATGGACCTTCCCAGCTAATTCCATCCTACTTTAAGTTCCTAAAATCAATTCTCCTTAAACCTTTAAATGACAGCTTCTCATTTTCTCTATTCGGGCTTTTTTTTTTTTTTCAATAGTGTTACAGCTGTTTGCAACTTCATTTGGTCCGTTTTTCCTTGTATGACTGGAATAACTCATTAATTCTACACACATAACGGAATCCGCAAAGGTTAACAGGTATATCATTTTCATTGCCAAAAAGATGCAGTGCTTCCTTTTCTAAATTTACGCTGTGCAGTGTTAGAGTTTAGCAGGTTTCTCCGTGGAAATTGCCCTTATTTCCTCATATAAGACACACTTCTGATTGGAGTGTGGAGCTGACACGGCCTGGCTGAGGGCCCCTTTTCCTCACCTCTGTTCTGCTTCTCATGCTTGCCTGTGATTTAGGTCCCACCTAAAGGCTTCAGGGGTGTCTTTCTTGGGAAAGGGGTGGTTCTTGTTTCAATGACTTACTCCACCAAAGGCAAGTTAGTCTTGGCACAATTTGTGCAAATTCCCAATGTTTCCACATTATTCTGTGGAATGAGATCTCAGGAGCAGGGAAAAACTGCATGTGACTTTATGTTATCAGTAAGGCCTCATCGGCTTAAGCCAAATCATGGAAACAGAGCCTGCTCTCAGCCGGGGCCACAGGCCTCTGTCTGGGTCCGCCCAGTACTCTCCCGGTCAGTATGCCCTCACGTCCCAGAGATCAATTTTGTCAGGAGGACGGGGATGAGAAGCAAATGTATACTAAGATGTGAATAGTTTACTGTATTATCATCCTCCAGGAGAAGGCATGTGTTTAAAAAATTTAAGGCAAAGAGAATATACAAAAAAATAATTTAAAAACCTCCAGCTCACCCTACAACACGACATGGAGTTCTCACCTCCTCTGACTACAACCCCCAGGATACCATTAGAACCAAGGGACCCTGAGCTAATTCTCAAATTCACACCCATAAACAATCAACTGTATGAAAAAATGTCCACCAACAACGTCAGAACACTTAGCTAAACCTTTCTGAAGAAAATATATTTATACTTTTCATTTAGCTGAATTTATGCTCTCTCTAAACCGAGGAGCTGGGGTAGCTAGAGATGGAAAACTCCAGTGCGCAATCCCTACTCGAATTTCCCCCCAAACTCTGATATAAACGTCTGGCAAGCACCCACACTGCAAGCCTACCAGACACTTTCCGGTTTTGGGGTCACACGCGTCACTGTGGTTGTTGCAGTCACAGGGCAGGCAGGGAGGAATCAGAGGACGGGGCCGTCTGCCACCACCTTCAGGGAGCCTCCCTCTGTGGTAGCCGGGGGCACAGTCCTAAGGTGATAGAAAAGGAGAGAGTGACCGAAAAGTCCCATGAGCTCGGCTCATCACTGGGAGCTGCTGTCGCAGCAGGAAGAGGGTTTCATGGCAGTCTCCCCACCTGACAGGAGAATCCAGCGGTGCCCGGAGGACACAGGCAGTGCTCTAGATGGGAGGCCACCTCGCCACCCGGGTGCAGCTCCTCAGACTTCCTGCCCACCTCCATCGAGATGTTTGAGATCCTGTGAAGCCGTCATGTTGAGAGGTGAGAGAATAAATGCTAACATTTAGAAAGATGCTTCCTAGAAATGGCCCACGATATAATAACATTTGCATATACCAATATTAAACCAGTGGAGCCCTGGTGGCGCAGTGGTTAAAGTGCTTGGCTACTAACTGAAAGGTTGGTAGTTCGAACCCACCAGCTGCTCCACAGGAGAAAGCTGTGGCAGTCTGCTTCCGTAAAGATTCCAGCCTTGGAAACACTATGGGCAATTCTACTCCGTCCTGTAAGGTTGCTATGAGTCAGAATCGACTCAATGGCAATGGGTTCGGTCTTTTGGCTTTATATTAAACCAGAGCTTTTCTCCCAGGTTGGGGGTAGTTCCTACATATGTTTATAAGTACAATGTGCTCAAGTACATTAGCACTGTCATTACACAGGGAAGGTTGTCACTTGATATTTTAGAACTTCAAAATAATGTTAATAAAATTACACCTGAAAGACCTCGTCAAGCACTGGTCTGGCCACAAACTAGTGACTTTCTATATGGGCTAAGCTATTCAATGAGCAGTTGCCAGCAGTCTATATACATCTTTACAAAGAAATGGGCATTGTGACATTTAAGGGCAGAGAAGAGCAGATTCTTTCTGTTTGTTTTAAATTGTATGCTCATGTAAGATATCACCAGTATGTACTTATTTTATATCCACATTAGCATGGGAGATGGGTAATTCATGTCATATTTCACACATTTCATAAACCGAAAACCAAACCCATTGCTGTCGAGTTGATTCCATCTCACAGCGACCCTACAGGACAGAATAGAACTGCCTCATAGGGTTTCCAAGGAGCAGCTGGTGGATTCGAACTGCCGACCTTTTGGTTAGCGGCCAAACACTTAAACACTGTGCCACCAGAGCTCCACATTTCATAAGGACACTACTGTTTACTAAGGTCATGTGAGGAACAGAGACAAATTTAATGATTTAGTAGATAATGGGGGTGAATGAATCCAGTCCTTTCAGTTCTGCATCAAATAAGAAAAAGACATAAAATTCTAGATGAAACTCCATGTACCTGCTCTGCCGTAGTCCTTGACCATAGGAGGCCTTGATGAGGATGTACTCAATGTCGCTAAGGACAGACATGAAGTCTGAGCGTGTTACAGGCTTTTCAGAAACAGAGTTAAAGTACTTCCAAAAGTTCTGTGGATGAGAAACACATTCTATTACATTCAGAGTTCAAATTCAGCATCATATGAACTTAGAAAGAACATGCTTCTTTCATAAATTTCTCCAGAAATGAATGCAATTCTGTGTGTGATACTAAGTTCAACTGAGGAAGGTCTCCTGTGACCTCCACAGGGCAGGGACAGTGTCAGATTCACCTGTTGATAGATACACATAACCGAAGACACCAGCTTCAGAGCACACACTCCATGAAAATCTGCAGAACGAACACGTTTCCCCAATGCAGGTGAGTCCAAAGACGCCTGCACCATCATGTCTATGCAGGTAGAGACTTGGGAACCAAGACAAAGAATTTAGGATGCAGTTCCCACTAAATTAAGTTAACATAAGCTTAATACACATTTCTGGAGAAAATGAAACTTGGATAATTTCTAGAAATCTTGCTAAATCCATTGGAATTTTGATCTCAGGCCTCATTCTCTTATGAGTAGCTTCCTAATTTCACTGCATTGACGGCAAAGTCTACCTGAAGGAGCTTCTATGACAAGACCTCATCCTCACCTCTTTCATCCCCACTTCCTGTTCCTGTCTCACGCCGTTGTCAGGTGCCGATGCGTCCATGTAAATGACTTGCTTTCTGGCCCGGCCTCCTCTGATGAGGACTTGAGGCTCAAAGTTAGAGGTGCCGACACCATCCACGGAATAGAAGGCCACGCTGAACCTCAATTTGCCACCGTAGGCCAGGAGCTATCCAAATAATACATCGGTATTTATTTCCTAACACAGCATTAGTTTAAAAATATTTTATTGAAAGCCTGTTGACATTTGAAAGAAATCTTGTTTAAACATGCAATTTTAAAAATATAGCAAATGGGTGAAATACGTTGTATGGAATTTCATTCCCTCTAACTCTACTTAAACACAGATTATTACATTGACTCAAGCTATAGTTCTTCTTGATGGCACCAATAAAAGCAGGCTCCAAAATAACAAATCAATGTGGTAATGATTCCAATTATTTTCAAGCTTAATCCATAAGTATTAAGAATGATCTATATCTGTAGGAGCACTGGATAGATATTTGTCAATTTTAAAGTTCAGGGTGAATTCATACACAGACTCCATGCTTGTATTAACAAAAATATAATTAATGCCTTCCAAGACTATTTCATAGTATATTTTTTCCCCTCCCCAAATGAATGAAGATTTCTTGAGGAAGAACTCCTGGACCACAGCACTTAGACTTATATTGAGCTTATATTAGCAAATACTTCAAATGGTTGTTGAATAGCTGCTTTAGGAAGGAGAAAAATAAAGTGATTGGAACCCGATTTGAAGTCTATTCTGGTTTGAAATGACACCCATTCCCCCAAGGCCATGCATCCTTGCTCCAGACTGGATGTGGCCTCACCTGGTCTCCCTGGAACTGACTGGGCAGCCGCCAGTAAAAGGGCTGTTCTTGGACATGCTTCTGGATGGTCCTCGCGTCCAGTACGATGTCGGGGGCCTGGTAATAGACCCCCTCGGTCGTGCCTCCCAGATCACTCTGAGAAACCACAGGCAGAAGAGGCTGGTCTGAGGTCAGCATTACCTAGTCATTGAAGGGAGGAAAAATGCACTTCAGAGGATGGATTGACCACAGAAGTTGAGTTTTCAGATTCCACCATCATTTCACAGATGACGCAGCTTCATTATTAAAATGGGAATAATGAAGATGTTTCCTTTAACTTAAACGTCTGGATTGAAATGAATTGAAAATGCTTCACATCTTGGGCATGTAGGGTCAAACTATTGTTACACTGTGTCAATTTTCAATGACATGGAGAATGTTGAGATATGGCAGATTTATCCTCTCTCCTACTAAAGCTTTTGCTAGATTAGCTAAGGAGCAATGCTGAATGCCTTTAGGTTAAGATCCTTTTTTTTTTTCCCTTTGCCAGCAGAAGTAGAGCTCTGATTCATATACTAACCAAAATAGCCCCCCAGAATTTCTGCCACCAGTCATTAAGAGCAAGCTTTAACATAAACATTTAACTGTCTTCCCCAGCCCCACCCAACTCCCTAGGGGATAGGTGGTTGAAAACAGAATATTTTCACTGCAGCGGAACTTACCGGGACCCTCACATAACCCTCCAACTCTGTGCAGGACTGTGACAGGCCGAAACAGAAACACGGGGTGCACCCCAAGGGGTTGCCAGCATCGAGTGCGTAGGTGCCCCTTTTACACGCGCTGCACTGAGGGCCAAGGACGTTTTCCTAGAGGGAAAGAAATAATCGACTCAGTTTTACCTGAAAAAAAGAGACACAACTTCTGAGCAAACAGAAACAATAAAACACAAGAGCATTTTTGGATCAATAAACATCACTGAACTAGCTGGTGCCTCGGGCAAGATCTCTCTCTGCTCGGAGCATCAGTTTGCTTGAAGGATCGATCAGTAATTCCCAAATATGACTGATTATCAGAATCATCTTGGAGGCTTTTTGAAAACCCAGGGTGCCTAGCCCAAACTCATGTCTCCTGGATGATGATTCCTTGCAGGAGGAGGGGGGCTGGAATCTTCCTGGAGTCCCAGCTGATTCTGATGGTCAGTCAGGGTGGGGAAACCAAGTCAGGTCCCTTCCTGTTCTGCTCATCTGTAATGAGAATTGTTAGCAGAACATGCGGCAAGCTAAAAATATGTACACCGACGTTTCCTTTTCTCCTAGGGGGTGGCATCTAACCGAGTTTTTCCTTCCTCATCTCCAGTCACTAACGAACCCCTACCATCTGGCTTCCACCCGCTCCTCCTCCCCGCGGTCAAGGATGACAGAAGGGTGGCATCCTAATGACCAAGCACAATGGGAAGACTGATGGAAGTATACAAAATGAACAAATGACACTGAAATCTCATCTTTCTGGGCATATAATAAAGGCTAACTTCCTCCCATCTGGCCAGCACATAATGGCTATGAAATCACAAATCTTTGTGCCACGCTGCGTAATCTAGTCTACCTGGATATTCAAGCTAGATGGCTACTCAGCCAACTGTACCACACGATAGGAAATTAAAGAGTGTTTTTCAAATCAGTTCCATCACCTGACACATGAAATGAACAATCAAGATTCCATGGAAAGAATCCATCTATAGTTCTAGAAGAATGTGCTAGGAATTTAAACTCCAACAGAGAAGGTAGCGTGAACTTGATAAGCATGGAGCCATTAAGTAAGAGCTAAATCCAGCTCTCATGTACACGGCTAAGAGCATGAAGTCCTAATGATGACGGGACAGAGGGAGAAGAAGGGCTGTCCACGCATGTACCTTGCAAGAACAGGTACCAGTTTCCTCTTCACAGCTGCAAAGGCCCTGTTCCTGATCACAAGTGTCCACCAACGTCCCCCTCGGGTCACAGCCACAGGAAACACAGGCTGGAAAGTCTCTGTGGCCCAGGGCGCACCGGCCACAGCTTGGGCCCTCAAAGGCGGGCTTGCATGGGCAGTGGCCGGTTAGCACGTCACACTGGTGACTAGTGGACCCCACGCTGCTGCAATTGCAGGCCTAAAAGAAAAACATGGAAATAAGTAAAAAGACAGCATTTACAGCTTCACAGCATACACGCACTGAGATTACCAGAAGGTACCAAAGGAGCCGATCTCCCCCTCGCTATTGCTACAGGGGTTCACCGTGCCTGTACCAGTGGGAGACATGCCCTGCGTTGGTGCTTCTCTCGGACACACGCACGGTGGGCCAAAGCAGGGACCTCAAACTGACATGCTCGGTAGGTCAAAACAGTCCAGCCACATTATTTTAGAAGTCAAATATTTTCTCCCGTTTTCCAAACACAAAATATTTCTGACTAAAGAAAGTTACAGAGCAAACAAGAGCCCTCAGAGATGGAACATGTTGTTAGTTGCTGCTGAGTTGATTCTGACTCTTGGTGACACTGTGTGCAGACAGAACTGCTCTGTCGGTTTCTCATGTCTGTGACCTTTCAGAAGCAGATCGCCAGGCCTTAGTTCTGAGGCAACTCTGTGGGGGTTTGAACCGCCAACCTTTTGGCTAGTGGTTGAGTGTTTAACCACTTGCGCCACCCAGGGACTCCTGAAGACTGAACATAGCCCCATAACAAAGTGATTTATGCCTTTCTCCTGGAAGACTGTATACATTACAAAGTATATTTAAAGGGCACTGAAATAAAATTTTGATCTTCTAACTATCAGTTAGGAGCCCTGGTGATGCAGTGGTTAGATGCTCGGCTGCTAACTGAAAGGTCAGCAGTTTGAACCCACCAGCCACACTGAGGGAGAAAGATGTGGCAGTCTGCTTCTGTGAAGATTGCAGCCTTGGAAACACCATGGGGCAGTGCTACTTTGTCCTATAGGGTCACTATGAGTCGGAATGGACTCGACAGCAATGGGTAACTCTCAATTCCACAGCTAGGATTTTTAAGAAAACCTAGAACGTGTCTTGAGAGTGCTGCTTCTTCCATTTTGATTTTGACAATCCACGCTAAGTTTTAAATATCAACCCCAAAGCTATTAAACAGGTTAAAATCAAGCAAATAGATTAAGGAAAAGAGAGGAAACTTGCTACAGCAAAGTTATTCTCAGTCAAGAACACGCATAGAGGACAGCGGGTACCTTGCATCCGAGTTCCAGGTCATGGTCCCAGTATCCATCCTCACATCCTTCACACTGCAAACCCCAAGTGTGAGGGGGGCAGAGACACTCTCCAGATTCTGGATCACAAGTATTCCGAGTGTGAGCACAGTCACAGGCTAAAATAAAGGCAAATGGCTGTGTGACACATTAGAATGATCAAGGAAAATGAAAGAGGGAGGGTTAATGTTATCAGTCATTTCTCTTTTCTTAATAATGTAAACCATTCTTCTAGAGACTCATGATTCCCAGGGCCCCTCGGTGTCTCATGGGAGGTGGTTGTTCTCCACATCAGGAGAGGCTTCTGGGAGAGACGGAATGGGGACAGGGCATGGAAGGCTGGGAAAGACTTCATGACGTGAAAAGAGAACGTGGAACTAATATTTATGGAGCATTTATTGTGTGCCAAATGTCATGATAATGACTCTACCATACAACCTGCGCATAACTCCTTGAAGGAGATTATAATTATTGTCTCATTTTACAGATGAGGAAACTAAGGCTAAGTAAGTGCAGTCAACTAATTAATCTAAGTTCACACAATTAGTAGATGTCAGAGCCATGACCTAAAGCCTATGCTGGTACCCAGAACAGGGATCAGGAAATAGAAAAAAAGGTATAACATCCTACATTTCTAGAAGAGAAAAAGTAAAGGAGCTTAACAGAATTTAGCCAGAAGTCAAAGGAGGTCTCCCTCCAAAAAGTTTGGAAATTATCATAAAGTGTCAAATAATGAATTCAAGGGCTTACGTGTGCAGCCACCATCCCGGTATGCGTAGAAGCCACGTGCACACCTGTCACACCTCTCCCCAGCCACTCCCGGGACACAGTGACAATGACCTTCATCTGTGCAAGCATCCGACACGGCCCCTGCGGTGCTGCAGTTACAGGGCAGGCAGCCAAGCCCTGTGTGCCACCCATAATAGCCACTCTGTTTCACAAGACAGGAAGAACCATGGAGGCCAAAATGTGTTTCAGTATGCAATGAACACATAACAGAAGGTTTTCTAAATCAAACATACGGTGCTTCATAGAACCATAAAGTATTTATAACACAATCCACTCCTTTGTAAAGTGAATACTCTGCACATAGGGAAGAACACGTTCCCCAAGCAGGTTCAGATAATTATTTCTTTCTCACAGTCATGAATTCAATTTAATTGGAACCAAAGTAAAGGTGTCCATTATAAACATCACTGACAAATACTTTAGTTTTATGCAATGACCGGGGAGCGTCTCACCAAGCACTGGTCACACTGCCATCCAGTCACATGTGCTTTGCAATCACACTGTCCAGTTTCAGGATGGCAAATCTGAGAGAGGGAACCTTTTTCACGGCATTCACAAGCTAACACAGATAAAAAAAGACAGACATTTAAGTATTAATTTAAATGGGCATGATTATAGTAAAATCCTTTTAATTCCCAAAGGAAAAATGTTAAACATTCAAGTTTTAAATTATAAAACAAAAATACTACTTTGCAATAACGTTTACAATTTCAAATTTTTAATGAAAAGTAAGCCTAAGTAGGATTAGTGTGGGAAACTCTCACGGAGAAAAAGTACTGAAGTTATTAAAGATAATAATTAGCAAACTAACTTGACCAATTTCATGAAACTTTTGAAATAAGCTACCAATGTATATCAGCAAATCTTCATTAAAAAAAATGTCATGGAGATTTCCAAATTAAAAATAACCACTTGTTCTCATTCCGATTATGTATAAATTTAACAGTTCAAAGCTCAGTTTGGACATAATCTAGGTAATGTATATATCAGTATTATATTTCATAATTTAATGAAAAACACTCACTTGTTCTATGTCATGAGTCATTTGAATTTCTAATAAATTTATCTTCAGGCCAGATGGTTTAGTTTTATCTACATTTCCAACATTGATGTTTAAAACTACAAAGTCCTCCAACTCCTTGAAGTGATGCGATTTAATGAGTCCAAGAAATGTTTAAATGATATTCGACAGTACAACTGTCATTATGCAGTTTCATTAAAGTATTTAATATGTTTGCTGACAAAATCTCCCAGGCACATATATTATTCATGAGTGCTTGGACTCACAATATGTACAATCGCCATCATAAGGTATAATAGTGTAAGACAGCAGAAGAACAAACTTCAGAAACGATCTAAACCTGAAACACAACAATTAGTATGGCAGCAGACGGTACCACGTGAAGTGTGTGGGAATGGGAAGTGGGAAGGGTGATGGTCAGAAGAGAGGTGTGGGAATCCTGCCTCCTTAGTGACCGTGGCCAACCTTACCTCACCCTCTGTTTTTTCAGGTGTGAGTAGATTAATGCTACCAGCCCCTGCAGAAGGCCAGGAAAAGCTATGGCCCCCACTCACTACTGCCCTTCAGGGTCTTACTCCACCATTCCTGTAGTTTAACTTGGCACACTCCACTAACTCCTTAGCATACAAGCATTCTCAACTCTCAGCTACCAGAAATTCAAAAGTAAGATACACGCACACACATCCTCTCCCTCAGCTCTCAGTTTGAGGCTGTATCTTGAGACTCTCCCTGTCTCCTCTCCCTCTCCTCCTCACTTCCCTTCAGCACATCCATCCAATTCCACTTTTGCTTTGGGCCCTCCTGGCCCCACATCTGCCAAAACTGCTCTTCGTGGATCTCTGGTTGAGCCCTAGTCTCCAGATGCCCCCCCAAAAAGAAAAACCTGGTGCCGTCAAGTCAATTCTGACTCATAGCGACCCTATAGGACAGAGAAAGAACTGCATCATAGGGATTCCAAGGCTGTAATCTTTACGGAAACAGACTGCATCTTTCTCCTGAGGAGTGGCTGGTGGGTTCGAACCACCAGCCTTTGGTTAGCAGCTGCGGGTTTAACCACTGAGCCATATTTTCAGTCCTCATCTGACTCTTTCTGTAGACTCTGGCACACTGACCACTCTCACCTAATGAGGTTTTCGTGACACCCACTCTCTGGTTTTCTTTTCGTTTCTGTGTCTCACGTAAAGCTTCCTTTTCCTCCCAGGAAGATTCAAAGTCCAGTTCAAGTACAACAAACTCAAGACACAAATGATAATAAATAATATTTATTGTACTTTGTGCCTGTCACAGTACAGTCAGTATTTCATTTAATCTTTTCCCTATAAAGGTTTGTATAGACTTAATATTTTTTTATTGTGATAACATTTTTATAACAAAGCATTTGTCATTGAAAACATTTTTACATGTACAATTCAGTGACATTAATTACGTTGATCATGTTGTGCAGCTATTATCAATATTCCCAATTTTTTTCATCACCCTCAACAGAAAATCAGTACCTCCGAAGCAATGATTCCCCTCCTCTCTTCCTACCTGCCCCTGGTGACCACTAACACACTTTTGTCTCTATCCATTTGCCTACTCTGTATATTTCATACAAGTATTCCTCATAACAAACTTAGGATGGAGGTCACATCATTTTCTCTATTTCTAGAGGTGAAATCTAAGACTTAGCGAGACTAAGTCACTTGCTTAGGTCACACAGCTATCAGCTAACCTTCTTTAGTACTAATTACTACTAATCATTACTAACATTTTCATGCTATGAGTAATATTAATTCACTAATATTAATTTATACTATTAATTTAAATGGTTGCCAATTACCGAGTGCCAGGAACTTAACATATATTTTAATTCTCACAGAGCCTCACAGTATAAAAATTATGCCCATTAACTTATTTCATATAAAACCAAAAACCAAATCCATTGCCGTCGAGTCGATTCTGACTCATAGAGACCCTACAGGACAGAGAAGAACTGCCCCATAGAGTTTCCAAGGAGCGCCTGGTGGATTTGAACTGCCAACTTTTTGGTTAGCAGCTGTAGCTCTTAACCACTGCGCCACCAGGGTTTCCTATTTCATATAAGGCTCCTTTAATATTGGAGCTCTGTAGGGTTTTCTACAACCCTCTGACCCTCAGCTCCATACTCTACTCTGGACAACGATATCCACATCCACTGCTTCAACTACTACTCCAAAGCTGATGACTTTCAATCCCTGTCTCCAGTCTCCATTTTTTTCTTGCTTCCTGTGCTCCTACATTTCTGAATTCCTCTTCAACAACTCTGCAGGATTCCCACATGTGGGCAAGCTGAGCTCACTGTCCTCCCCTGCCACCTGTGGCTCCTCCTGGGGGGCCTCCTGCCTTTGTCTGTACAACAGACTCGCAGGAAGACTCACCGTGAGCTAGGGCCAGAGCTAAGCCCCAGAGGCAGAGGGTGGGTATGGTAGGCACAGGTCTTGCTCTTATCAAGCTTTAAGTGATTCATGGATACAGGTGAGTAAACAGATGAATATTGGGTTAAACCATATGACGTTTTATTTTTTTAGGTCAACATGGACTACTGACATTTTCACTTGGCTTAACCTTAGGAAATATGGCATTGTGTAAGAGTGTGCTGTGAGTCGGAATTGACCCAACAGCAATGGATGTGAGAGTGTGGGGTCCTATGGGAAGACCATAAGAGAGACTCCTAGAAATTCAGGGCAGATTTCTAGTGAACTATCCAGGGACAATTAGTAGGAATTTGTCTCATCCAAGCTAGGGAAGAGAAAGGTGATGGGAAAAGAATAAAAATTGTAAATGCTAAGGAAGTAAAGAGACCCTGTCCCAGCACTATACCAATGTTGCAATCTCTGAATGTGTTCCTTTGAAAATATGTTTTTTGTATTGCTAGCATCCTCTTGTGTCTCCATGTTACAATATCATAGTAGGACTTCAGCATTTACACGAAATTATAAAACATATAAAAATATAAATATTTATAATTGCCACTTCTATTCTTTCGCTCCTTGAAGAGCTGTACAAAAGTCTGAGGGCTGATCTACACATTTATGATCAATTGATTTTTGACAAGGGTGCCGAGTCCATTCAATGAGGAGACAAGAGTCTCTTCTATAAATGGTGCTGGGACAACTGGATCTTCACACACAAAAGCAGGAAGTTAGACCCAGACCTCACACCGTATAGACAAATTAACCCAAAAATGTATTAATGACCTAAACGTAAAAACTAAAACCACAAAGCCCTTAGGAAAAAGCAGAGGTAAAACATCAAGACCTTGTTTTTGACAATGGATTCTTACATATGATGTCAAAAGCACAAGCAACAACAACAACAACAAAAAAAAAAAACCAGTTAACTGAACTTCATCAAAAGTGAAGAGATAACTTACAGAATAGGAGAAAATATTTGGGAATCATATATTTGATAAGGGTATAATATCCAGAATATATCAAGAACTGCTACAACTCAAAACAAAAAGACAAATAACCCGATTTGAAAAATAGGAAAGAGATTTGAATACACATTTCTCCAAAGAAGACATACAAATGACTAATAAGCCCATGAAAAGACGTTCAATATCATTAGTCATTAAACCAAAGACCAAACCCATTGCTGTCGAGTTGATTCTGACTCAGAGCAACCCTATAGTCATTAGGGAAATGCAAATAAAAACTACGAGGAGGTACCACTTCACACCCACTAGGATGGCTATTATCAGAAAAACGGAAAATAACAAGTGTTGGCGAGGATGTGGAGAAATCGGGATCCTCATCCATTGCTGGTGGGAATGCAAAATGGTGCAGCCACTATAGAAAACAGTCTGGCTGTTCTTTGATAATTTAAACACAGAACTGCCATATGACCTAGCAATTCCATTCCTAGGTATAGACCCCAAAGACTTGAAAGTAGGGACTCAAACAGATACTTGTCCAGTTCATTGCAGCACTATTCACAGTAGCCAGAAGGAGGAAACCACCCAAGTGTTCATCAACACACGAATGGATAAACAAAATGGGGCATATACAATGGGATATTATTTAGCCATAAAGAGAAATGAAGTCCTGATGAACGAACCTTGAAAATACTAGGCTAAATGAAATACGTCCAAAGCAAAAGAACAAATATTGTATGATCCCACTTACATGAAATATCTACATTAGGCAAATACATAGGAGCAAAAGGTTATTAGTGGTTACCAGGGGCTGTCAGAGGAGGAGGGGATGGGAGTTATTGCAGAAGGGGTACTGAGTTTCTGTTTGGGGTGATGAAAAACTTTGGAAAATGGATAGTGGCTGGTGACTGTGGCATAACATGGTGAAAGTAATTAATGCCACTGAATTGTACACTTAAAAAGGGTTAAAATGGCAAACGCCTCTGCTCTATATTCCCATCCCCGCTGTCATCGAGCTGACCCCAACTCATGACGACCTCATGTGTTACAGCAGAACTGCTTCCTTGACACGATGTGTATCTCTGTATATCTCTGCATACAGATCGATCTGAAGGCTGTATCAGCCCTAAGGCTGTAAGTCGGTCATCTCAGGTATGCTGTTGGTCTTACCATTTCCCTACCCTATATCTTGAAATCCCACCTACCTCACAAAACCAGTTAGCCTCTCCCTCACAAACATGGCATGCGCCGAGCATTATTCTTCATCCTATCCAGTCCTTTGGAGCGGTGTTAATGCTTGGTAAAATAACAATTTTTGTTATCAGTAAAATGCAAGGTTGCCTATTTTCTCGGCCATTGTACCTTCATTTATAGTAACTAATCAAGCTCACACGGGGTGGAAAGGGAAGAATCTGGTCTTGGGTCTACGTTAGATTAGAAACCCAGAAGTAACACAAGTAACCACTCAGATAGTTACCTAGTAGGCTGAGCCCATTTTGCCACATCTAAGCAGATGAAGACTTCAGAGAGCAATACGTAATGGATGTAACTTCATCCACCACATACTTACAGCGGCAATTCTTAGCCGTCACAGCGTCCCCATAGAACCCATCGGCGCAGTGTTCACAGTGGGCTCCCTCCGTGTTCCCGATGCACTTGAGGCACTCCCCAGTGACAGAGTCACAGTGGCCAGGCTCCAAGGGGTCCACATTGCCGCTGCAATTGCACGGGACGCAGGATGCCCCAGGCACTGTTGGGTTTCCAAAGTAACCGTCTGCGCATCTGTATGAAAGATTGAAAGCAGCATCCAAATAAATGCAGTTATTCAAGAAATTGCCAGAGCATCCAGGGACCCTCTGAATGGTTAATAAATCAGACTGACTATTTTACTTAAGAGTTACTGTGGAAGGAATGCAATCCCAAGTGCAGGCATTCACAGACGTTCCGCACCCTTTGTGAAGAGAAGGGAGTGCGTCCAAAATGAGGCTGGCTGTGGATGTGTCACTGGGGCCAGCTCCACCCCGCCCAGCCCACCCCCTCACTGGCCCTTCACAGAGCTGGCACTGAGACTTACATGTGGGAAGAGACTACGTTGGCTTCCGAAGGGAACTACCACATCAAATCACCCGTCACACATGGAATTATCCAGAGTGATACAATCATTAAACGTGTCAAAACTGTTAATACCCACCCCTCACTGCTTCATACTGCCCTGGATGGGAATTCGGATGACCACACCGAGATATAATACTGTTCTATGAAAATTCCCAGGAAGTTTGAAAACTAATTTTTTAAATGATATACTAGTCTTTCTCTACAATTATATGAAACAATAATTACATGTTAAAATTTCATAAACATAAGTAACTGCACACGAAAAATACACACGTGTCATTTGTATTTAATGAGAACACTTAATGCAGCTTTTTAAAGGCAGCTGAGTGAAGCAGAGTACCTCTCGCACCAAGCGCCCGTGTATCCTGGGGCACACTGGTCACACAGCACTTCATCTCCGTCATCCACGCGGCAGGTGGGGCTGAAACTATCAAAAGGGAGAGATGAGCACAATGTGCCCCTGCCCCTGTGTGGGCGGCCCAGCCTGTCTCAACATGGACAATGCTGAGTGTCCACCACTCCTGTCCTCTCACATGTCCCTGGGTCCTTGCCTCTTCGTCCAGAACCCAAGGCTCCCTGCCCATCCCCATCCCCACCCGGAGGGCCCGTCCCCATCACAGGCGTCCATGTGTGACAGGCAGTCACTGCTCCCCACCGCAGCTCTGACCCAGCTCATCCCCAGGGCCCAACCCAGCCGTCACTTCCCCCGAGAGGCCCACTTCCTCTGATGCCCTGCTCCAGATGAGTCCCCAGACCCCCCTACCCCTGCACCTGGTATCACAAACTGGCCTTCCTGCCTCAGAGCACTACCCTGCACGGGCCCAGGAATGAGCTCGCTTCACATAAACATCATCCAAAGTTCCCTGCAGCTGGGCACTCAAAATCCCCCCAGGGTGCCCACTGCTGCACGACTTTGTCCTAGTCTTGGGAGGTCTGTGAGGGGGGTATGGGCCAGCTCAGAGCACAGTATGGTTTCATCAAGAGGCCCCTGACTGCATCTATCACAGACACTTGGGTTTCTAATAAAATCCCCTGTTGGGGGTTCTCTAGGGGTGGGTAGAGTTAGCGTTCTAAAGGGTAAATAACATGAGCGAGAAAGAGGCCTCTCAGCCGTGGCCTGCAGGCCGCGTGTCCGGGGGCACACCAGGCCTTGCCCAGCACCACCTTGTCCACCCCCCTGCTGCACACCCGAGGCTAGTGGCGGCTCCTCACGCAGCTGTCTTCTTTCATGTCCCCACGCCTCGCCGCCAGCAGTTCTTCTGTCGAGAATGCCCTGCTACGCGTGCCTGCCAAATTCCTTCTCCTCCTCCAAGTCTCAGATCAGCAGCGTCCTGAGGATGCCTCCTGGCCTCACCCAGGTCGAGCTGGCACTATCCCTGTGTCCACTATAGTGACGACCACGCTGTAATTTCCTTGGGACCAGCAGCCACGTATGAACAGCTTTATACTCTGAGCACCTACCGTGAGGTCTGATACCCAGAAGGCACTCCACAAATATTTGCTGAATCAATGAATGAGCTAGCCCAGCCCATTGTTATTTACTCAGACACACATGCTTGGTCATTAGATCAAAAATCCGTTAAGCCCGTGGACGATGTTTTCTCCCCCTCTGTATCCCTCCGCCTCCTCACCCAATGGCCGGCACACAACTTACACGCGTGGAAGAACCGATGATCAGCCTCAGACCAAGAGGAAAAATTACCCTAGTGGTTTTGCTACCATGTAACTTTGCTTGCATATTTTACCACGCCAAAACTTTTTTTTTTAAAGAAAGACAATCCACCCCTACATCTTTAATCCTAATTAACTAATGCTGAGCAAAATTCCAGACTTATTATATCCAAAGCCTTGCTCTGAAGGTATCAGTACTCATCTTGATGGAAACACTTGTGGGGAGTTATTTGTCTTGGGTAGAAAGAGGTCTCCTGACCATGGTGGGCAGGGAGCCAGGGGTGCTGGGAGGCGTACTTGTTGGAGGCTGTGGAGAGAGGGCAGGCACAGGGCTGGCAGTCTCCAGGGGTTCCTCGGGACGGCACTCCATAGAAACCAGGCAGGCACTGCTCACAGTGGTCTCCCGTGGTGTTGTGTGTACAAGCCTAGAGCACAAGAAAAAAGAGACTCAGCTTAGCTTCCTTCAAGGGCTTTTCAGACTCACTGGCAGACAATGTGAAGTCCAAGTGGAAAAAAATAAGACAAAACACTAAAGTCATCAAACTCTCAGTTATATGGGCAAGAGCTGTTTTCAGATTAACTAATAAAATGTTTAATTTGTGTAAACAGCAAAGGTAAGAACTTCCACTTCCTACCATGTCAGACTAACTGGAAGCAGACTTGCCCTCCTGTAGAAAAAAAAAAACAAAAAAACTAAACCCTGGAATAAAACATATCAAACAACTGCTTTCAGACCTGGACTACAGAGAGTGCAGGTCTGTGGCCCCTGACCCCTGAGAGACGGGAAACACGAGGTGGTCCACCCCTTGCAGGACTTTCTGCCTGGAGACAGACCGCCCCACACAGGCAGGGAGCCCAAGCAGAGCACGTGGTGGTCTGGATGAGCGGGTGGTGATCTGGCTGAGCGGTGGAGACAGAGGTCAGAGCTAAGGAGGCTCAACAGCTGGAGCATAGCAAGTGCTCCTAAAATCTGCACAGGGGGCTCCTTTAAATAGCTACCACTACTAAGCTGCTCAGTCCTGGTGGCACAATGGTTAAGCACTTGGCTGCTAACCAACAGGTTGGCGGTTCAAACCCACCCGTGGCTCTGTGGGAGAAAAACCTGGCGATCTGCTCCTGTAAAGATTAGATGGAGCGGTTCTAACTCTGTAACATGAGGTCACTATGAGTGGGAACCAACTCCACAGCACACAACCACCACAAAGCTTCTCATATGTAAACTCCGTGAGGCCTGGTAAAGAAATACCAGTGAGCTGTAAGCTGAAAAATTCAGAACTCGCAGAGCGGAGAGACATCTGAATTCCAACAAGCCAGTATGAAAAGGCCTTGTTAAAGACCCAGGGTATTCAATAGAGACCTCAGAAGGAAACTTCCAAAGTCGTAGGGCTAAGCCATTAGCCTTGGAGTAGAGACTGTACCAGACCTGCTCTAACAAAGCTTAAAAACAAACCTTGAAACAATCAAGCTGACTTGTGGTAAGTTATCTGCCTGCCAAAACAGACTTCCATGTTCTTTAAAGGAAAGTAACACCGTCTAGAAACTTAACAATGTAGCAACCACAGTATGTATCATGCAATCAAACACTACTGGATATGCTCCTACTAGCAAATCTGAGAAAATTTGGCATCCATGAACCCAGACAGATAGTAAATAGGTAAATAAATAAGCCTATGGGCAGAGCACATCAGGGGTCTTGCTTACGGTAGAAGGCAACTATGGAGGAAGTGCTAGAGTTGGAGAATCATCCTTTTGCAAATATTATAGTAAATATTGGCTCAGGCAAGAATCATCAATGACTGCTAAATTGAAGCGGAAATTCTGATGTGCAATAGGATGAATGCATGGTGTTAAAGTGTTCCCCTGAGACTGCTTATTAATTACAAAAGAGAAAAATTGTAACTACGTAGTGGAGAAATGGACCATCGACTGACCAGGTAATTAAAATGAACATCATCAATGAAGGGCAGATGGACATCCTGTGCTTCCAGATGTAGTGCTCTGAGAAGGACACATTACTAATGAAGGACTCTGGTTTGAAATGCATAGCCTGAATCTATCCATGGGGAAACAGAAAGACACCAAATGGGGGACATTCTACATTTTAAAAACTGATTGGATTGTTCAATATGTCAATGTCATAAAAGATAAAGAAAGAGCAGAAATATTTCAAATTAAAGGCCTCTAAAGAGACGTGACAATAAAATGCAATAACAGATCCTAGACAGAGGCCTGTACTTGAGGAAACACAATGATATAAAGGACGTGATTGTGTCAACTGACAACATTGGAAAACAGATGGTAGAGTAGAAAAAGTAGACTGTTAATGTTAAATTTGCTGAAGCTGATAACTATACTGTGGTTATATAAAAGAATATCCTTATTCTCAAGATACAGACACTAAAGTGATTAGGGATAAAGGGCTACAATATATGCCACGTATTTTCAAGTAGTTCAGAAAAAATATATACTGTGAATAGATAAATAGATAATAAGAATAATAAAGTATATGGGAAAAATGTTGACTATAAGTGAATTTGGATAAATGATGGGTATTTTAACACCTAAGTGTCATTTTTATTTCTACAACTTTTGGGTAAATTTAAACTTATTTCCAGTAATTTTTTTTAATGGGGACTAAAAACTGCTAGACATGAGAAGAAGCAAAGACATGTGATCCAGAACCACCAAAAAAGTCAGTCATCAGAAAAATACCCAGAAATAACAGAGATGATAGAATCAGCAGGCAAAGACATTTAAAAAGCTGTTATAAACATGCTCAAGAGTTTAAAGGAACAAATGAGGAGATTTACATAAAAAAGACCAAATGAAACTTGTAGGGCACCCCCTCAAAAAAAAAATATATATATACACCAAAAACCAAACTGGTTGCCACTGAGTTGATTCCAACTCATAGCGACCCTATAGGACAGAGTAGAACTACCCCATAGGGTTTCCAAGGAGCAGCTGGTGGATTCAAACTGATGACCTTTTGGTTAGCAGCCAAGCTCTTAACCACTGCGCCACCAGGGCTCCATATATATACATATACATATATATATATATATACACACACACACACACATACATACATAAATATAAATATATATAAATAAATATATATATCAGAGCCCTGGTGGCACAGTAGTTAAGGCTAGGCTGCTTGCCAAAAGGTTGGCAGTTTAAATCCACCAGGCGCTCCTTGGAAACCCTATGAGGCAGTTCTACTCTGTCCTAAATGGTCGCTATGAGTCAGAATTGACTCATTGGCAACGGGTTTACTTTATATACATACATACATACACGTATATTATATATATATATGCATACACATATATATACACACACATATATTTGGATATATATATATCCAAAATGAAATACTGAATGGGTGGGCATAAGATCAGATTAGATGTTACAGAAGAAAAGAGCAATGAATTTAAAGCAGAACAACAGAAATTAAAACATGAGGAGAAAACTGATGTAAAAGAACAGAGATGCAGTAATGTGTGGCTCAACATCAATGCACAATTGGAGTGCCAGTAGGAGAGGGGAAAGAGGGAGATGGAGAAAAAAATATTTGGCTAAAATTTTTAAAAATTTGATACAAACTATACACCCACAAATCCTAGATGCTTAACAAACCCCACACGGTAAACATTTAGAAAACGACACTAAGACACATAGTCAAATCGCTCAAACCCAGGGACAAACAGAAAACGTTAAAAGCAGGCAGAGAAAAAAGACACAATGCACACAGAACAACACAGATAAGAATGACTACAGACTTTTCAGTTGAAACGATGCAAGCTGTAAGTCAACAGAACATCTTTAAAGTATTAAAAGAAAAATCTGTGTGAATATATTTCAAAACTGAAGGTGAAACGAAGCCTTTTTTCAAATAAACAAAAGACAAGGGGGTTTGTCAGTCAGCAGATCTGCACTAGAGAAATGCCACACACAAAAAAAGTTCTTCAGGTTGCAGAAAGATGATCCCAGATGAAATACTGGATTTACATTACGCACTGAAGAGCACTAGAAATGGTAAGTGAATAAATATACATATTTCAAAAAAAGTTTTTTCTCACTTACAACTTTCCTTTAGAAAGTAACATCACCATGAATTAGCAGACATGTGGGAGGAAAGGAGACAGGAGGTGGATGCCCCAGGTGCTGAGAGACGCAGAGCTGACCATCAGGTCGCTGCACGGCTCAAGGGACTGTGGGGCCTCTTCTGCACATGCCCTTCCATATTCCTCTTCTTCCTTTCCTCTGTCTCCCTGGTCCCTCCATCACCCCTATCCCTGTGGTAACTGTCACCTGAAGCTCTCACCTGTGACCTCCACTTACCCCTGCCTACTTGCCTGCCCAGTTCCCACGTGTGACCTTCTCTCGTTTCCCTCCTCTTGGTGTCTCCTTGCTTCCCATTTTCCTTCAAACTCTTTCTCCTGAGAGGCCTCAGAGGCATTCATTTTACATCCTTTTATCGGTCATTTTCATCAAGCAATTTAAATACTATTTTCAGTTTCTAAACTACATACTTTTCTAGAAAAGTTTGATCAATGTTTTCCTACATATTAAATTTAATCTGGAACTACGTTGTTGTTGTTGTTGTTAGTGACAGTCAAGTCGGCCCCTGATTCACGGCAACCCCGTGCTCAACAGGATCGGACCATTTCGATCCAGGGAATTTTCACTGGCTGATTTTTCAAAAGTAGATTGCCAAGTCTTTCTTCCTAGTCTGTCTTAGTCTGGAAGCTCTGCTGAAACCTGTTCAGTATCATATAAACACGTAGTATTAACGTCCATTTTATACCATGTTTTCACCAGTTTTCACAGTGATTCAGTGTTATCCTGGACCAGAGCTTCTATACCTGAATGTGTATACAAATCACCTGGGTTAAAGTAGATTCTAATTCAGTGGGTCTGAGATGGGGTCTGAAATTCTGCATTTCTCGAAAGCTTCCTGGTGATGTCAACACTGCCGATCCACAGACAACACTTTAAGTAGCAAAATCTTAGACCTTTTTTTCTTTTTCTCTCCATTCACATTCTACCTTGGTTTTGATAATTAACCCAAATCAA
This sequence comes from Dugong dugon, assembly GCA_030035585.1. Classification (NCBI taxonomy): domain Eukaryota; kingdom Metazoa; phylum Chordata; class Mammalia; order Sirenia; family Dugongidae; genus Dugong; species Dugong dugon. The sequence continues at coordinate 45,986,881 of CM057466.1, read as the reverse complement.
TTCGAAATACAACTAGCCTTGGCAAATAGCTACACAGCTGAGCTAAAAGTATTATGCACAATAACTATCACTTCATTTAAGAAAAATATTTGATTACATTTGCTTGTAGCGTGTGTCTGATATGCTTTCTTTGACTGAAGGGCCAGGTTGGCTTCTCTTTCTCTTTGGGGAAACTATCAGGGAGTTCTCCTGAGAAACCTACTGCAGGTTTGTTAATGTTTTCTCAGGCATGGGTTAGCCATCCGTCTGAGGGACCACCTTATTGGTGCAGCGCATACGTGAAGGGACGAGAGCGCTCATCTCCTTGGAGAAGAAAAACACCTCATGACTGGAGACAGAAAGCTAGAAGGACCCAAGGTACTTACACTGCATTCCATGCCCCTCTCTGTTCTAATGTATGCTAAGCTGCAGGAAAAGAAAGTGGTTTCTCCTTGGAATAAAGAGCACAGGGCTTGGAGAAAAGAATAGGGGTGCTAAGAATAAGCAGAACCTTCTCTCTAACGAACTGTAAATAGGTAGTTAACTCCTGGAAGCTGGGTAGCTGTATACAAGCCCAAGGGCTATGAACATTACATAAAAGGAAGAATTAAAGGTTTCTCTTTATAACAGAAAAGAACAAAGTTATATTAAACAGACAAATTACTCTACCTAGTTTTCATATGTAGTTAAATCCAATCTAAAATTGTATTATTTTTAATAACCCACCCCCACCACTTATTGTTGAAAAATGGAAAAATAGTAACTTCACAGTGGAAAGACCTGGCAGACAACACCTTACCCAAATGGCCAAGGTTAACATCACCAGGAACTATACATATTGACATCATGTGCCCCAGATATGCGGAGTCCCTGGGTGGCGCAACTGGTTAAATGCGCAACTATTAGTTGAGAGGCTGGCAGTTCAAACCCACCCACAGGTGCCTGGGAAGACAGGCCTGGCAATCTGCTTCCAAAAGACCACAGCGTTGAAAATCTTATGGAGCAACTGCACACAGGTCTCCACGAGTCAGAATCAACTTGAAGGCAATGAACAACAATAACAACGAGGCTCTGACCTGATGTACTTAGAAGGGCACTCTGGTGGCTTGGTGCTGGAATGCTCGCGTTCCACGCAGGAGACCTAACATGGACTTTCAATTCCTGGCCAATGCACCTCATGTGCAGCCACCACCCATCTGTCAGTGGTGGCTGGAGTGTTGCTGAACAGGTTTCAGGGAAGCTTCCAGACTACGATGGACTAGAAAGAAAGGCCTGGTGATCTACTGCAGAAAATCTGCCAGTGAAAACCCTATCACAATAGTCTGACCCCCAACCAGTCATGGAGATGGTGTGCATCCAAAAACGTTTTGTTCCATTGTGTGTGGGATCACTATGAATCAGGGGGCCAACTCAACAGCAGCTGATAACAACAGAAGGGCACATCCCCTCCATGTTTTCTTGTAAAAATGCGTACCCTCAATCTATCCATGAGAAAGCATCAGACAAGTCCTAGCTGAAGAAACAACCAGTTCTCTTCATAAGTGCCAGTCATGAAAGATAAGGAAAGACTGAAGAACCGTCACAGGTTGGAGGGCACTAAGGAGACAAGGCCACTAAATGCATTGTGGGAGCCTGGATTTCATCCAGAACAGAGGAGGGACATGAGTGGGAAACCTGATGAAATCTGAATAAAATCATAGCTTAGTTAATATAACTGTGCTAATGTTCGTTTCTTAGGACTAATAATGGTACTTTGGTTATACACAGGAACTCTCTGTACTCCTTTTGCAACTCTTCTGTAAGTCTAAAATTCCCACAAAAATATTTCAAAGTGATAAAAATTATGATGATTTATTTTACTTAGTGCTTTAAGGCCAGTAGCTAAAGTTAAATATATACTAATAGAAGCACGTGAAATCTAACTCTTCCCACCTAACTGTAACTGAAGGCCCATCCTAGTGACTCCCCCTCAAATGTTGGCAGAAGGGCTGAGAGGCTGGTCCTGCGAACCCAACAGCAAAGGGAAGAGGCACGAAAAAGCTACCACCTCATCCGGTAGTTGCAAGCTGTTCATCTGAAGAAACTGATCCTACAGAGATTGAGTCTGTGTGCAAAGCATCCTTCACGCAATTACTACCGGCTCAAGTGAACGCAGGACAAAGACCACTTGTGCTCCGGAGAGAGTAAAGGACACAGAGCACCATGCTGGGACCTCCTCCATGGGTCTGATAAGGAGTTTCCCTAGTCCTGTGACCACACTCACCTCTTCTGAAAAGAGCAGGAGCATTTATTTCCCTGTGCTGTGAATAGGATGTGACTGATCAGCAGCCACTCCTTCTGTGAGGATCCCTTAGCACTGGAGGAGCGCAGTGGGACCTGGCTTTAAGGCGTGAGGGCTTCAAAGAATTCCTGACTGAAGTTCAAAAATAAGTCTTGCCCTGTATCTGCCCCAAAGTTCATTCTCAAGATAAACTACATATTTTTTAAGCCCAGTTTCAACCATGTTAGAATAAGAGTTACTTATTTGAAGAGTTTATCTTCACTAACAACTGTAAAGCATGATATATTGTATAAATGAGGGTGATTGTTAGAAGTTTTATTATTCCTCTTATGGTATACAATGCAATATAATGTTTAAAATACAAGCGCTCGTATTTAAAAGATCCAACCCTTTTTATTGAACTAGCGGCTAACACTTTCTACCTTTGTATTGCTTTATAATCTTGGTAGGTAAATAATTACTTTTCCTCAAGTAAAATGTACTTAAGTATAAAGAGCTTAAAGTAACAAACACATCCTAGAAGCAATAATCCTAATCAAGGACAAGATGATCTAAAGCCAATTCATATATTTCATACATTTTGGAGGGCGGAGGGGGAATCTTGTATCTTGGTCATTGTCCTAATAAAAAACTGCCATGAAATTATATATCCCATTTTCACTTCCACCAAAGTAACTTTTTTAAAAAAAAGCAGGAAACTTTTCATGCCTTCAACTTAAATCCACAATTTTCCTTTGGGGTGTACAAGGTCAGGGATACTCTTCCTGGGGAGGTAGCAATTTTGACAAATGACTTCTGCTCAGCAAATGGATCTGGAGTGGGCAGAAGGCGGGTATTCAAAGTTTCAGCAGTAAACTCACAGAGCAAACGCCGTGAACATTACACTCAGTCGCGTGGCCGTGGCATTCACAAGGCTGACAAATCCCTCCAAAGAGTATTCCATCCACGCGGTAATAGCCAGCGAGGCAAGACTGCAAGACAAGGCAGGGAAACTGTGTCTGTGAATGCAGCTCAGCAGGCTAGGCAAACATCCTCTCTCCACTACCCTAGAAAAGTCAACTTCTTAGTTTTCCATGAGTAGAGAAAGTTATTCATTCCTTTTTTAAAAACAACTTTATTGAGGTATCATATACGCCATAACACTCACCCATTTCAAGTGTACAATTCAATGATGTTTAGTAAATTTACCACGTTGTGCAACTACCACCAAAATCCAGTTCCATGTTTGTTTTTAAAGGCAGAAACACGAGCACCAGAACTTCATGGGAATGCAGTCGGTCAGCACACACCTGAACGGCATCCCACTGCAATGTTCTTAAACTAGAATACGGTAACACTCAGCCATTTAATCAGTGTTTCAGTCAAAAGGATTGTTTTTTCTCGAGTTCGTTTTTTTCACCTTCATTTAAAATTCATTAAAAATTTTCATTATACAAATTACGGAAGAGCAGATCTGTGTCAAACCACACCAGTTCAGTTTAGCAAACGTTACAGGTGGGCTTTCTATGGGCTGAGCACTGGACAGGCAATGCGGGCATTCAGGGATGCTGTTCTCTGCCTGGAAGGAGGAGAACCACCCAACATGCAGTGATTCATTTAATCCTCATGACAACCCTGTGACATAGTCTATTTCACAGACGTGGAATCTGGATACAGAGCAATTTGATTCTGCGCACAGAGAACCGAAAGTGTGGATCAAAGCCAGGTGTGCGCACTTCCAAGACCCATGTCCAAAGTGGCTTCGGGCCAAAATGTCTCTAAAAACAGGCCCGGCTTATCTAAAGCTGTCCAACATACATGCTGGTGATTTGTAAATGTCCATATACAATCAGGCTCAATCCTCCGTAGAAATGCAAAATATGGCATGGGTGTTCATCTTTCCCATAGTCTAAGGCAAGAGGGCAGTCCTCAGTCAGGTTATTTCCAGGTGCCCAGCCCACCCAGCACAGGTATCAGATTTCTTTAAACAATGTGACTTCCAATATTCCCACAAACATTCCAAATGTGCCGATAGCCCAAAAACGTCTGAACCAAACGCTGAATTTCTAAAATTAAAATTCAAACGCGCATCATTACATACCTTCAGTGCATGTTTGCCCCCTTAGACAAGGATAAAAACGAAGAGGATAGTTGGGGAAGAGAAGCTGTACCTCACAAGAGACGCCCGAATAGCCCAGGGGACATTCACAGTGCTCCACGTCGGTGGCCAAGGCCAGGTCTATAACGTTAGGGTTCGCTGTGTCCAGAGAGACAGAATCCAGCCTGCAAACAGACAGGACTGGGTATATGACTTACATACTCGCGGATGATACCTAACATCTCAATGAAGACAGATTCTTAAAAGACAGAATCCAAACAAATGGTGACGGGACTTTTGTATAAGTAACTGAAGGTTTTCCCAACAATAGGTTCTCTGGGAACATGCCTTATTCCCCTTCAACAAGGCCTTCAACATCTGGTACAATGATGTGCTTTGCCCGTAGACAGCAGTGGGAACGGGTCTGCCCCGGTGAAGCTGAAGCTCTTCAGAAAAATCCATCCATTCCGCGCTCATATCTCTAACGCAGACAGACTATCCTTACAGGTGTAATTCTGTGTTTGCTTTGAGGAGCCCTGGTGGCGCAGTGATTAAGAGCTCAGGCTGCTAATCTAAAGGTCTGCAGTTCGAATCCCCCAGCCACTCCTTGGAAACCCTATGGGGCCAGTTCTACTCTGTCTTATAGGGTCGCTATGAGTCAGAATTATCTCCACAGCAACTGGTTTGGTGTTTTTTTTTTTTTAAATGTTTGCTTTAGCTGCATCCAGCTTTTATGCTTGGCCAGGCACTGCCAGAATTTGACCTCAGAGTAATAAAATGACCAAAGATGGATACATTAGCTTAAATATGTTCTCTAAAACTTAAAACCATTAACACCAGAAGTGGGAGAACCAGACCCCAAAGCAGGACAGACAGTTTTTAACTCATCAGGCATTTCTCAGAAGCCTCTGGAAAGTTTCTGATCCTGACCGCAAGCCCATCTCCTACAAGACATATTTGTCATGGACAACTGTTGTTACATCTTCAATAAAATCACGTTAGTAAAAATGATAATTCCTAAGACATCCAATTTCACTAGCTGGATCCTTAAAATAATAAAAGTAAAACATATTAAGCTTAAAACATACAACAATAAAGAGAATGTCAAAGTTTTTCCTTCCTCTTCAATCCCTACCTGTAAAGGGCCATTTTTGCAGAATTGTAGTTAGCTCTGATCAAGAGATGCGTCACATTGGCGAGGACAGTCATCAGCTGGTCCTGATCGATCTCCATTTTGCTGCTAAAGTCTCGGAAGTTCTCTGGCACAAGTCTCACCACATTGAGGTATTCTTCATAGGGCTGCAGGGACAGGCCCTCCACTTGTGTGCTCAGAGTGAGTCCATTTCCCTAACATTGCACAACAAGAGGAGACATACCTATAATTCAATTTAATGACCAAAAAATACAGTCGAGTTTTTTATTCAGCAACCTAGTTTTTCATTGTGCATAGGTTTTTGTGGCAAGAAATATGATGGAGTCTGTAATTCTTGGTCCAGAGTTAAGAGAAGCCCTCTTCTCAGAGGGCTTCAGGTAATAAATCTAGGGAGTGTAGACTTGGCTGGAGTCTGGGAAAATAAACGGAGTCATGCCTTTGCCCCAGCTTTTATCAAAGACTCCAGTCTGACCCCCTAATCTTTAATCTAAAGGACAGACGTGGAAAAAGCATAGACATACACCACCGGCTGTCCACAGAATTGCTGCTAACAGAAATCACTTGCCCTGCACGGCTTCCACCTGCTGCAGCACTGAGACAGTGGTCACGGAGAGGAGTGGAGACACTGGGGACGAGGCACTTAAATTGTTCCGCAGACACGCTCTGCACACCCCAGCGCTAACGTTTTGGGAATCCTTCTGGGAGAGGCAAGCTCGGTGGAGATGTGTCTTTTGGTGAAGGGGGTACAGGGCAGAGGGAGACGGCATGTGAGAGGAACCTACAAAAGTGGCTGCAGGTGGCTGGTGACCTTGTCGCCAGCCCTGCCTCACTGGTTCATTTGGGACAGCAAAGTGGCAGGCGGGGAAAGTGGGGCTTGAGAGGGCTGAGGGAGTAGATCCAAAGTCGGAGCAAGAGCTCACTTCCCTTTTAAGTGTGAAAAGACAGGCAAGCTGAGAGGATCAAGGGGACAGCAGCTTGCTCTGTCCTGAGGCAGCTCCAAAAACGGTCCAAAGACAGGATGCTCGCTCTCACACGATTCTTACTGGTGTCCGCTGAGTGGCTGCCTGGCCGCGATTCCTGGTTACTATGACATCCCTGAACCACTCTGATTCACAGCGCTATGGCCCACTCACTAACCTCTAAAGCTCAACGGCAAAGCAACATGAAAACAATTACCTTAATGATAACGTCGGCATGAGACACTAGGTCACCGTCCACTGCCTCCACAGGAATATCGTAAGACACTGTGTATTTCAGGAATCCACCAAATGCTGTCAGCTGAAATGATGAAGTCAGAATGAACACTGCAGGGGAGAAGCACCGTAGCCCCAAGAAGAAGGGGTCACTAGGATTCATCTGAAAACAACCAGGCTGCAGGCTGTCAAGAGGTCACAGTATGTAAGGGCACTCACACTAAAGGCCATGACAAGGAAGCACGTTATGGGAACATTGTATGAACAAATACTACCGGAATGCAGGATACTGTTTAAGTGCACAGAAAAGAAATGCGTTCCTTCTTAGACTCCCAAAGTAAATTATTATACACTTCAGTTAATCATACAATAGACATGTATTTCATTTAAATATTTTAGGGGGTAAGGAGTTTGATCCATGACTACAATCTCAACATTTTCATCTCCTTGCCCTGCTTATAGGCGAACAATAAGGAACACGTTTGATCTGCTGTTATTACTCTAGGTAAAGGAAATACAAAAGGTATTCCTAGTCAGACATCCTTCAACATAAAATAGAGATATTCTTTCTGACTGTGTGATGGTTAATTTTATGTGTCAGCTGGGCTAGGCTGTGGTGCCCAGTTGTCTAGTCAAACACTAGTCTAGATGTTGCTGGGAAGGTATTTCGTAGATGGGATTAACATGTACAATCAGTTGGTTCTAAGTTAAGATTACCCTAGACAGTGTGGGTGGGCCTGATCCAATCAGGTAAAGGCGTGAAGAGAAAAACTGAGGTTTCCTGGAGAAGAAATTCTGCTTCCAGGCTGTAACAGACACATCTTGCCTGAATTTCCAGCCTGCCACCTGCCCTGTAGATTTCAAACTCAAGTCTATAACATCAACTGCCTGAGTGTAGCCAGCTGGCCTGCTCTATAGATTTCAAACTTGACAGCCTCCACAATTGTGTGAGCCAATTCCTTAAGCTAAATCTCCTATTGGTTCTGGAGGAGGCCTGGTGGTGCAGTGGTTAAGCGTTAAGCTGCTAACCAAAGGCCATCAGTTGGAATCCATCAGCCGCTCCTTGGAAATCTTATGGGGTAGTTCTACTCTGTCTTATAGGGTCGCTATGAGTCAGAATTGACTTGACGGCAACAAGTTTGGTTGTTTTTATTTTTATTTTTTTATTAGTTCTGGAGAACCTTGAATGATACAGATGGGTATGTAACCACAACACACAACTTTATGTTCAGAATCCAATCTTTGCACTATGAAATTGGAAGCAACCTCAAGGGAAAAAAAACATTGACCTCTTACTATAAAATAGAGCATGTCTTCTAGGATTATAATTCGATGGGAAAAATAACCATTTTCAAAAATAAACACTACTTAAAAATATATAAAGCAAGTTATAAAATTAAAATATAAAAATAAATTAACTAGAAAGTTACCAGGCTCCAAGGTACTATGACAGCATAATATGACTTAAACGCACTGCTGAGGTCGGTGGGGAGCTGTAGTCACTGAGAAACGATTTCACTGAGTAGATTCTCAGCTCAATCAGAGTCTGGGCAAAAGTGCAAAATTGGTGAAAAGGAATGGGAATATGCCTTTGAACGGAACGGTTAAGTCACTGAAACCAACTCTCTACTTTGCAAAATGACTATTTTGCATTTCCTTAAGATCTCTTCCTGAACGGGAAATGTGTATGAGTAACAATGTGTAACGATAATGAAACTGAGGAAACAATGTATTCCACAAACGTTTACTGAGTGTGTTCTACATGCCAGGCCCTTTACAAAGCCCGGGGATGCTGGGATGAAGATACAGCCAACTCTGAATAAAGCAGGGACGTGACTAATACTTCATTAAAGGCCCAAGTGATTCAAGAACACAGAGAAGGAAAATCAAATGCCCGTCACTGGGGAAGAGGAAGACTTTATAAAACAGGCTTCCTATGAACTGGGCCGAGAAGAACAAGAGTTCATCTTTTCACGATGCAATGAAAAGCAAGAAAAGGATAAAGAAGATACTATGAGTCAGATGTACGCGAATACTGGGAAATTTTCTGCCGAACACTCAGTGGCCAATAAAGCTACTTAAATTTCAAACAGAACGTCTTTGTTAATACTCTCTGAGATCTCTGTCCCAAAAGGCATGACTTCCAACTATGAACTTACCTTATTTCCCAGGTATGCCCCAGGAGCCGACCAATAGTACTTGGAAGTCAGGCTTTGCATGACCGCGGAGTTGTTGATGCTAATTTGATGAAGTCGGCCGTGAGGATCCCGCTGAGACTGGATGGTGTTTGAACCGATCAAGTCAGTGACCAGCCACCCAGACATGTCGTTGACCTTAAAAAACAATCCAAGGATTTTAGAACACAAACTAGAAGTTACCTTAGATTTCCCCCAGTCCAGGACTAACCTGTTCACAATGAAGAAACCGACCCACACAGCTCAGCTAGTGATGGAATTAACACAATAGTGGCTGTGGTACCACACAACCTGTGAGCCTCCTGCTTGTCAAAGGACCACGGAAGCCTGGCATCGAGCTAAACACATCCCCCAAATCCAGACCAGTTAGAAGGAAATTAGCAAGTAAAACCATAAAGGCCCTGGGTACATATTTTAGATTAAAAAATAGCAAAGAACTTAATAACTGCATAGAGTAAAATGTCATTTGCTAACTCCGACTCTCTCTTTTTTGTTGCCCCTGCCCTTTACCCAAAGGCAGAAAATGTCTAGAAATACCCTCCGGAATCCATACTCCCAATTTATCAGTTGCAGAGAGATGACAAATGATAGCCCCAGCTGGTGGCCGCAGGACTCACCTTCATTGTCAGGTGCAACAGGATGGGAGGAAGCGAGAGGGGGAGAAGTGAAGTCAGGGACTAGCCCTCCACACCAGTCCCCGCTGTGCTGAGACGGGGAGAGTTGGGAGGAAAGGTGGCAAGGGCAGGATGAGCCATCCCGGCAGCCCCTCCCTGCCCTCTGGCCTCACACTCTTTCCTCTCTTAGTCTACAGCTCAAGCACCATCCTATACCTCAGCCTCCAGAGCTCCTCATTGCCCAAATAGCTGGGGGCACCTTGCCTGCCCCTCATAATCCCTGTGCCACCTGCTGGTGTGCCCAACCTTGTCACTGGGGCGCCAACCTCCCTGCCAGCTTTTTTGAGCTTAGAAAATTCTGCATGATCCCATGTTCTGGTGTGCTTCCCTGCCCTGAGACAAGCGAAGCAGGTGGGCTGTGAGCTGACCTCACCGCTCAGCACATTTCTCATGCTTTCCAGACACTTAAACGAGATGCATTCTGCTACACCATATCGTCACGTGGTTTCTATAGGAAATGTATGTGGGGACAAACGCATGGCCTATAAGGGAGCTTCAGGGCACAGGGCACTTTCAGCAGTGGGCTGCCTTTGGTCTGTGTCAATACTGTTCCTAGCGGAGGAGAGAGACATCAAGACATGCAGAGAGCTCATCTGAGGTGACCAGCATATTAAATCCTTGACTGTGGACACTGTCTCCCACCTGGCTGATGGGCCAAGAGAGGCTGCTGCAGACATCAGACACGCCAAAGCAGAAGCACTCGGAGCAGCCCTGGGGGTTTCTTTCCTTCAGGTTATAGAACCCTGACTTGCAGCGATCGCAGTTTTTCCCCTCAACGTTTTCCTGCAAGTTAGGGTAAAAGATTAGCTTTTGAAACCAATGTGTCCAGGAAGACAGATATAAAATAACATTGACATGAGGCGAACAGAGAAAAGCTTTGGAGACAGAGAAAGAGGTGAGTAAATAGGCAAACATTTCAGGGACACGTGAAGTCTCACGAAATCAATATTTCCAGAACGTTGCTGTTGGTTGTTACGTGCTGTCAAGTCGATTCCGACTCATAGTGGCCCTACTAGACAGAGTAGGCATTCCAAGGTTATAATCTCCACAGAAGCAGACTGCCACAGCTTTCTCCTAACTTTCCAGAATAAAGATTTTGAAATATTTATCATTAGATTTTGTTGTCAAGAACAAAGCTGGGAATCTCAGAGCTTGGGCATATACTTAAATGGCTTGTATTCTTTGGCTGTTTTACGTCTTCCATTTTTGCTGATCTTTCAAGCATTTTAAATTATGAAAAGGGCTATATAATTGCTAGTGTTATTAACAAATACTAAAACTAAACCGGTTGCCATCAAGTTGATTCCGGCTCACAGCAACCCTATAGGTAACACTGCCACACAGGGTGTCCAAGGCTATAATCTGCGTGGAAGCAGACTGCCATATCTTTCTCCTGGGGAGCGAGGCTGGTGGGTTCGAACCACCTACCCTTCAGTTAGCAGCTGAGTGCTTAACCACTGCACTACCAGGGCTCCTATTAATAAAAAATTAATAACTGAATGGTGAAGAATGAACTTCACCCAAAGAGAGGCATGGGCTTTGCCCTGGCTCCTGCTGTGTGGTCCCTAAACTCCTGGCATTTCCTGAGGGACGCCAGTGTCTTGGCTATTCGTGATGGACCCCTGGGACCACATCTGATAGCTTATGCTAAGAAGACCGCTCAGGTGAAGCTGCCCACACCTGCAGTCTTAGGATGGGGGCCGGCCACACCAGAAAGGCCAGCCATGTGACCAGAGGGTGGGGACTTTGAACCACGTGATATCAGCCCAACCCTCCAGAGAGGAGAGGGAGCTGGAGACTGGATTCAACCACACTGGCGATGTTCAGTCAATCATACATAGGCAACAAAATCTCGATGGCGTCTCTGGACACTGCAGCTTGGGTGAGCTTCCCTGGCTGACAAACCGCGTCTGCTGTCACACATCAATGTGACAAGATCGGGAAGATGGCGTTGCCTCCTGAGGAGAGGAAGCTTCGTGTTGGGAACCTCCCAAACCTCGCCTTATTTGTTTCTCCCTTTGGCGGGTCCTGATTTGTATCTTTTTGCTAAAATAAAACTGTAACCATCAGTATAGTGCTTTCTGAGCTCTGAGTCATTCTAACAAGTTATTAACCTGAAGGTGGTTGTAGACAACCCAGATTTTTAGCCAACTGGTTAGACATGAAGGTGGATCTGGGGACGCCACACTTGTAGCTGGTGTCTGAAGGAAGGACTTCTTGTGGAGGACTGTGCCCTCAGCCTGTGTCGTTTGGGAAATGCATTGCACTCATATATAAAGTGTGCCTAATAATCTGCTTACGTGGAAATAACAATCATACAAGGTACAACAGGAAGCCCTAGGCTTTACTGGGGAAATTGTTACTAGCATCATACTGCCAAGTCAAACACCTCACTGATACCAGTTTAATTAATGTATTTCTTATAATGGTTACATTCCTTTTTAAGAGGAATCCAAAGTCACACATCTGCCTTTAATAAATGTTCTCAGAAATTTAGCATTTATCTGGTCCTCTTCTACATACAAAACTGGAAAGAATGTCATGGAAAAGGTGAGTTATAAACCAAGGCCTAAAAAAAAAATTATACACTATGCTTGGCTTCATCTGAGAAGTCACAGAAATGCTGCTAGAATATATGGCCAGTGCTCACAGGGTCCCAAAAGAGAAAAACAGGTGCCATCGAAGTCCAAGGACATATAATACAGCCACCTTCTTGTGGAATAACGCCACACTTCTCAGGAAGGTATGGGGGTAAGGGGCGTTCTGCCTTAACCTCACTGTTTTGCTCAAGAACACATCACCCAAGCCAAGGCCTCCAAGGAGGTGCAGCGGTCTTTCACCTTTCGTCCCGGCCGCACACGTACCTTGCAGAGACAAGGCTCTGTGCAGGGGTCACCGTTCACACTGCCGGCCAGACTGCACTCACAGCGAACACAGCGGGGGTAACCTTTATAGCCAAACTGACAACGATCACATTTTTCTCCTGCATAACCTTCCTTACAGGGACACTGACCTGGCCACTTCCCTGGGAAGAAATAAATGGCAATGACCAAACACAAAGACAGAAGAGGTTTAAATCAAGCGTCGACAAACTCTTTCTGTAAAGCACCAGGTAGTAAATATTTCAGGCTTTCTGGCCATAGAGTCTCAGCGTGCCAGATGGGGCCTATGAATCACAGTTTGCAATCCCTGGTTTAAACAGAGAAAACAGAAATGAAAAGCACAAAGACGGGTGGGAATGTGAATATAAAACATAAACGGTGCAGCAACTTTGGAAAACGATTTGACAGTTTTTCAAAATGTTAAGCGTAGCGTTATCACATGACCCGACGATTCCACTCCTAGATATACACCCAAGAAAAATGAAAACATATGTCCACACAAAAACTTACACCTGAATGTTCATAGCAGCATTATTCATGACAGACAAAAAAGGGGAAATACTCAAACGTCCATCAACTGATGAATAGACAATCAAATGTGGCATATCCATGCAATTGAATATTATTTGACAATAAAAAGAAATGAAGTAGTGATAAAAGCTACAACATAGATCTTTTTTTTTTTATTGTTGTGCTTTAAGTGAAAGTTTACAATTCAAGTTAGTTTCTCATACAAAAATCTATACATACATTGTTATGTGACCCTAGTTGCTCTCCCTATACTGTGACAGCACGTTCCTCCTTTCCATGCAGGATTTCTCATGTCCATTCAACCAGCTCCTGACCCTCTCTACCTTCTCATCTCACATCTGGACAGAAGCTGCCCGTTTAATCTCATACATCTACTTGAGCTAAGAAGCACACTCTTCACGAGTATCATTTTATGACCCATAGTCCGTCTAATCTTTGCCTGAAAAGTTGGCTTCAGGAATGGTTTTAGTTTTGGGCTAACAGAGTCCGGGGGCCATGTCTTCTGGGGTCCCTCCAGTCTCAGTCAAACCATTAAGTCTGGCCTTTTTATTAGAATTTGAGTTCTGCACCCTACTTCTCTCCTGCTCCTTCAGGGACTCTCTGTTGTGTTCCCGGTCAGGGCAGTCATTGGTGGCAGCCGGGCACCATCTATTTCTTCTCGTCTCAGGCTGATGAAGTCTCTTTCTGTCTTTTGGGCTAATACTTTCCTTGTGTCTTCGATTCTTCATTCTCCTTTGCTCCAGGTGGGTTGGGACCAACTGATGCATCTTAGATGGCTGCTCACTAGCTTTTAAGACCGCAGACGCCACTCACCAAACTGGGATATAGAACATTTTCTTAACAAACTTTGTTATGTCAATTGACCTAGATGTCCCCTGAAACCATGGTCCTCAGACCCCTACCCCGGCTACTCTATCCCTTGAAGTATTTGGTTGTATTCAGAAAACTTCTTAGCTTTGGTTTAGTCCAGTTGTGCTGACTTCCCCTGTAGTTTGTGTTGTCCATCCCTTCACCTAAGATAATTCTGGTCCAGTATCTAGCTAGTGAATACCCCTCTCCCTCCCTCCCCACCCTTGTAACCATCAAAGAATGTTTTCTTCTGTGTTTAAACCTTTTCTTGAGTTCTTATAATAGGGGTCTTATACAATATTTGTCATCTTGCGACTGACTAAATTCACTCAGCATAATGCCCTCCACATTCCTCCATGTTATGTTTCATGGATTCATCGTTGCTCTTTATCGTTGTGTAGTATTCCATTGTGTGACTATACCATAATTTGTTTATCCATTCATCCGTTGATGGGATCCTAGTTTGTTTCCATCTTTTTGCTATTGTGAACAATGCTGCAGTGAACATGGGTGTGCATATATCTATTTGTGTGATGGCTCTTATTTCTCTAGGGTATATTCCAAGGAGTGGGATAGCTGGACCATATGGTACTTCTATTCCTAGCTTTTTAAGGAAGCGCCAAATCAACTTCCAAAGCGGTTGTACCATTTTACATCACCACCAACAGAGTATAAGTGTCCCAGTCTCTCCACCACCTCTCCAGCATTTATTATTTTGTGCTTTTTGGATTAATGCTAGCCTTGTACAACATAGATCTTAAAAACATTACGCTAAGTAAAAGAAACCAGTCACAAAAGATCATACGTCGTATGGTTCTATTTACATGAAATTTCCAGAATAAGAAAATCTATAGAGACAGAAAGGAGATTAGTGGTCAGGGGCAGTTGTCATCATCATCATCCTCATCCCATTATAGCAGCCTGTGAGATCACCTGGACTCTGTGATTCACCCTCCACATCCCTGGTGGGCCCTCGTTGTTGGCACATCCTTCCAGGCTGCTCAATATTCATTTTAACAGCCATTGCCTGAGAACTGGATGGGTGTCACAGGTCAAAGGTGAGCAGATGTATCTTATTCAGGAGACCAGTATTTGCAAGTCCATTTGCCAGTTTTTGATACTGGAAGAACACTGACATTTACAAAGTTAACTGGCAGATTTGCTTGCTTTGTGAGAGGATGTACTCGAAAGCCTGTGTCTTCTAAGCGCTAAACCCAGTGATTGCCATTTACTGCGGTCTGCATAGGACTTCAACCGAGCCTTACCCTCTTTCATCAAATACTCAGTTATCTGTTCAAATGGCATTTCATCACCCTGATGTTGCCACCGCCACACCCCGTCCCCCTCCAATCACGACTACTAACTTTGCCCTATGCTTACTAACAGGGATGGATTACCCAATAAGCAAGGTAGGCACAGGCTTACTTGTGCTTCCTTTCTAATCTGTAGCACACAAGTTCATCAAAGATGTGGTGAAACCTATGTGAAATCGTACACTGCAGATTAGCAAATAAGCACAGTTAAGCCCATGCATACCTCGCTTACTGTGGCCTGTGTGTACCTTGCTTACTGGTTAATGCATGCCTGCTCATGGCACTTGTCCCTACCTGGCATCATATTCCCATGGTCTTGTTGGTTTAGTGCTGGACTATGAGCAGGTAATTGCATTATCTTGTTCTAAGTCCAGATTCCTAGCAGGGGCCAAGCTATAGAAAATAGCTCCTATGGCAATTATTTTAAATCGCTGAATGATCTCTCACAGCTGGCGATGGAACTGTGATAGCCAATAGAAGCTGCTGGTTAGCGCCCCTTCCTCAAGCGGCACACAGGGCATGTGCCTACCTACTGGACCTCAGTTATACCTCTGACTCCTAGGTCCTAGAAAACTGCCTGACATACAGTAGGTACCCGGTAAATGTTGGTGAACAAAAGAATCAACAAAATTCATATCACTAAATTACTACAAAATGGTAATATGCCCACTAGGTCCAAATCTTTCTCCCTAAAATCACTTAACAGCATAAGAGTGAGCCAAGTACTTACCACTGTGTAAGTCAGAATGGAGGTCATCCTTAACACAGATGGAACTGAGAGACCCCATGGGGTCACAGTCACAGGGACGACAAGGGTCATCCTCATAAGGTGAAACCTGAAAGGTAGAGGTTGTCCTGGGTTATTTGACTAGAAATAGCAGCAATATCAGCAATAATATCAAAATAATATTAATGACAAGGCATCTGTTTTTTACTCAAGATGCTATCATTACAATGATTTTGTGTACTGAGGGTGTAGGTTTCAGGAAGACAAATGTGATCTTCACCCAGGAAGCCTCAAACACCTCTTTGGTGGTGACAGCTGTTAGCAGCTTTAGCAAAGTGTCATCCTTTCCCATTACCACTGCTACTGACCCCCCTTTCTCTGCTATCTGTCAGAGCCCGATTTTAAACATCACCTATAATCAGACTGGGAGCTCCCAGGTGGTGCAATTAGTTAACACACTCAGCTGCTGACTGAAAGCTTGGAGGTTCAAGCCTGCCCAAAGATGCTTCACAAGAAAGGTCTGACAATCTACTTCTGAAAAATTAACCATTGAAAACTCTCTGGAGCACAGTTTTACTCTGACACAAATGGAGTCGCCATGAGTTGGAATCAACTCAATGATAACTGGTTTTGTAATCAGGCGAGCACAGGTGCCCATGTAACAACTACATAGCAGTTTAATTGAGGATTTACTAAGCACTGCTTTAGTGACTGATTGAATGTTCACGTCCACAGTTAGTATTACAAAAACCTGAGTTACAAAAACCTGAGTTACATAGTTAATGTGTCCAAGAATTCATGTTAAATCATGAGTGAAGGTCCCACTTTGAGCAAGAAAATAGGGCAGATAGAATAAGAAATAGATCTGATGAACATTAGCATAAGAATATAAATGAAATGTTACAAAAGGAAGTGAGTCTCTAATCCTGAGGCTGAGAGTTGGCCAAGTATCATTGTCACATCCAGGAAGAAGAGGAAGCTCAGTGATGGTTGAGAAACGCTCTTACTTTGTGTGGTCTATAATACCCATCGATGCAGGTTTCACAGTTGATCCCCATGGTGTTCTGTCGGCAGTTGATACAAACTCCTCCTCCTTGGAACTGTCCAGCAGTATTCAAACTTCTCTTCTGATGTGCAACACTTTCATCATAGTAACAGTCCTTGGCTTTGTTGTGACAATTACACTCTAGGAGAATATCGTAACATCTCAATTAACATGCATATGATGTCCTATATAGAGAAAGGCCTGCCCTCCCTAAATAAATTTCTTTGACTATGAATTAAATTGAAATTCTAGAATAAATAATTTTAATAGGATATGGACAATCTTACAGAGGGTGACTAGGAATAGCTATCAAAGTTATAACGGTAGACTCTCATTTGATTCAGCAACCCTCTTCTGTGATTGTATCTTGCAGAAATACTTACACACTTGTAAATGACATTACACTATTTTGTAAACAAAAGATTAATAACAAACAAAATATCCATTGCTAGGGAACTGTTTAAATAAATTATATTATATCCAAAAAATGGAATTCTGTGCAACTGTTGGTAGAAACAGCATTTCATATCACCTTAATGGCAAACTCTGTAAATAGATAAAGTAGCAAATCTATAAATATATAGTTAAACCTCACTAGTTTAAACTTTACAGGTACTCAGCAGCTTTAGGAACTGTTTGAATTTTTGAGAAAACAAGTTATCTCCTCATTACAAAAGTTGTTAAGTCACTGTAATTTTAAACATATTAAGAGGGGAGAAAAAACAAACTTATTATCCAAATTCTATTCATATTTACCTTCACATGTGTTACCAGAAGAAATGGTCCCAGGTCTCCAGGGCTGCTGATGGTATCCTGGACAACACTTACTGCAACTCTCCCCACAGGTATTATGTTCACATTGGCACTGTAGTTTCTGAACAGAAAGGAACACAACATTTAATCAAAAACTTTACCTCTTTACCTGCATATTTTTCTTTGAGTTATTTAAAACAGAACCTATTGCAGTTAATTAGGTGGCAAGACTTCACAATTGAGGCTACATGGCAATATCAATGCAAAGGGCATTTTATTTTTAGAGAAAAAATATATACATACAAGCTATGACAAACAGAAGTGAGGAGAAATAAAGCAAAACAAAAATATGGATTAATTTATAATTTTTTAAAAAGGTGCATTGACTTTCAGGGTTTGGAAGCTCCCATTAATAATTTTTTTGATGTTCACCCAGATATTTTTCAGCATCAATAGGGGATAGTGTCAAAAATTGGGGGAAAAGCCCAAAAAGTAGCATGAGTTGTTTAAAAGAAGGAGAGGGGTATGTGTGTCATACTGACAATTAACGTCAACTAAAACAAATAAACTTTATTTTATCTTGATTTAATATCACAAAAATGGAAGAAAGAGAAAATGAGAGGAGGGAAATACTCCTTTAAAAAAATCTAAATATAATTTATAACTGCACATGGTTTTTTGCTTGATGGTCTTATAGACAGAAGAGCTTCAACATTTATAATGGGGATTTAATTAGAAATACCTGCTCAAAACAAAGCAAATGAAATTCCTAAAAAATGACATCAGTTAAATTGTTTGAAAACTTTTTCTTTTGCATCTTGATTTTATACCTTTCAACATTTTCCTTGAATAAATTTTTTAAAAAGAGTAATGTAAGCACTACAGCCAAACTTCTATTTTGAAGCTTTAGTAAAATGTAAAACACTAGAACTCACCTTTGTAGCTTCATCCCATGGACAGCTACTGGCGTGGCCATAGCAAATACACATCCCTCCGACGGAAATGTCTTTTATTGAATAGTAATACTTAGAGAAAAGAAAGTTACAAAGAAAAAATAAAGCCTCTCACATTTCAGTGAAAAGAAAAGGTTGACACTCCAACAAATATCTCAGGTGGTTTAAGAGTTCATATTGGTCATTTAAAATATACATAGACATACATTTTAAACTATATTTAATGCACAAAGAATCTTTATGCTTGATTAAAATAAACAATGTTCAAATTAGCTCAAAAACAGAAACTAAAGGAATCTGAAAGAATTTCCCAACAGGACTGCATCTTAAACCAAGGCAATCATCTTTAAAACCCATGCTATTGAAAACACTAACAACATATTGGCAAAATGAATGCATGCAGCAATATATAAAGGATAAATATACCACAGCCGAGTAGGATTTATCCCAGGGGTGCAAAGTTAGCTAAACATACAGTAAATAAATAAATGTTAACTGCCACTTTAACAGATTTAAGGAGAAATGTAATATGATCCTATCAATATAGATACAGAAAAAGCATTTTACAGAATTCAACATGATTCACTAAAAAACTCAGCAAATCAGGAGTAGAAGAGAATTTCCTCAGCCTGATGGGGGTATCTATGAAAAACCTACAGCAAACAGTGAAACACAAAATGTTTTCCCCCTAAGATCTTCTCTTATCTCTTCTATTTGACATTCTATGGGAGATATCAGCCAGGGCAATGCCAAAAGAAAAGAAATCAAAGGCATACAGAATGCCCAAGAGTAAACTGTCATTTCTCGTAAATGACATGACTGTATGCATAGAAAATTCTAGGGAACCTACAAAACAGCTACTAAAAATAATAAGTGAATTCAGCAATGGCACAATAAATAAAATCAATGAACAAAAATGAGTTGCATTTCTATACATCAGCAATGAACAAATGGAAAGTAAAATTTAAAAAGCAATTTATTAACACTAGCATGCGCAAACATAAAACACTTAAGAATAAACTAAACAAAAGAGCCACAAGACTTTTACAAATAAACAGTAACACACTGGTAAGAGGAATTTAAAATGACCTAGATAAGTGGAGAGAGGCAGCATGTTCATGGATTGGATGACTCAACATTGTTAAAATGTCAATTCTTCTCAAATTGTTCGAAAAAATCTTTGGAATCCCAGTGAAAATCCTAGCAGACTTTTTTTTTTTTTTAATAGAAATTGACAGATTGATTATAACATTTATAACGAAATACAAGAAACTTAGAATAGCCAAAACAATCTTGAAAAAGAACCAAGTTAGGGGACAACAGTACCTGACCTCCAGAATTACTACAAAGCTGCAGTAATGAACAAAGCTTGGTATTGGTATAAGGATAGACAAGCAGATCCATGAAATAGTATAGAACCCAGAAACAGACCCGCATATAATAAGGTCAAATAATTTCAGCAAGGGTATTGAAGCAATTTAATGAGGAAAAGGGAAGTATTTTCAACAAATGGTTCTGGAACAACTGGATGCACCAGCTGGGGAGGGGGTAAACATTGACCCTCATCTTCCACCAAAGTTAAAAATTAATTTGAGATGGGTCACAGATGTAAAAGCTAAAACGATAGAACTACTAGAAGAAAATACGGGAGAGTGTCTTTGTGACCTTGGGATAGCAAATATTTTTCAGAGATGAGACAGGGAGCATTAACCATAAAAGGAAGAATGATCATCTATACTTCTCAAAAGTAAAACCTCTGATCATCAAAAACCATAGCTAAGAAAATGAAAGAGCAAGCCCCAAAGGAGAAAAGATATTCACCATCTGTATATAAGTCCTTTGTCAGATTGGAAACCCCTGGTAGAGTAGTGGTTAAGAGATACAGCTGCTAACCAAAAGGTAGGCAGTTTGAATCCACCAGGTGCTCCTTGGAAACCCTATTAGGGCAGTTCTACTCTGTCCTTTAGGGTTGCTATGAGTCGGAATCGACTTGACGGCAACGGGTTTGGTTTTTTTTTTTGTCAGATATATATATATCTGACAAAGGACTTGTATGCAAAATATAGAAAAACTTTCTATAATTCAGTAATAAGGAAACAGATAACCCAATTTAACAACAGACAAAAAAATTGATTATATACAAAAGCACATGCTCAACATTAAACACAAATTAATATCATAAGGAAATGCCACTACACACTCATTTAGAATGGCTAAATTGAAAATGACTGACATCATCAAACATTTGAAAGCATGTGGTACAACTAGAACTCTTAGATGTTGCTGGTCTGATTGTAAAACGGTGTAGCTACTTTTGCAAAAGGTTTAGCAGTTTCTTAAAAAATTCAACACACAGCTACCCTAAAATCCAGAATTCCACTTCTATGTTATACAAAAGATACGAAAATGTTTGTCCATGCAAGCCTAAAAATCTGTGTATTTTCCTGAATGCAAACTGTATATTAAATTTCTACATTTTCCTTTAAGTGAAAAAAAAATGAAAACCTTCATTTGCTGAAGGCCAGATGTGGAAACAGACTATCATGTGAAGAACAACGGCCACTGCAATGGCATTTGGGGAACAGGGTGGAGGTGAAGGGACCTGAGGACATGATGTCAGTACCACCGTCTAGTTCAAAGGCGGCATTTCTTTTTTTGTTGTAATTGTTGTATTTTACTATTAGTTATTGTTGTTAATAAAGGTGGCATTTCTAACAAATTATATGTGATGATCTTCACTAAAATAATGATATAACAGCAAGGAGGGAAAAAGCCAGCCAAAAAGAAAAACATACTTCCCTTAAACAAAATAAACTTTTCACAATGGTCCCGACAGCTGCCATAGTACTTACACGCCGTGTAACAATGGGATCGACTTCTTTGGGCTCACGGTGGCTAAGGGTCATAAGATCTGCGTTGAGGGTCCTAATGCGCTGTAAGCGAAGGCGGATATACCGGGCAGAAGTAAATTCCAGCAACTTGGGTGAAAGATCATCAGCACTTGGTCTGCCATTGATGAGTGACGTATGGATCTGAAGATAAAGACATCAAAATCAACACATTTCAATTCTCAGCGTGCAAAAATATAGCCCAGGTTGTTTAACTTTGGGACAGAATCTTTGTGAATATACTATCTAAAATCAAAAGAGAACTATGTTCTTGTAGAAATCTGTAACAGTTGTGAACAATTTGTGAACAACTGTGATCACAAAGCATCTTCAGTCTATTCAAGTTACCCATACCTGTGACTCAGGGGTTGCTGAAAACCTTTTAACAGGATCGCTTCCTCCAGTGGGGTGAGGATATTGTAACATCTATCAGCATGCTATGACTTCTCTGAAATAGATTCTAAATGCCATAAATAGACAAGGGAGAGTGGAGAAAAAGCGCCCCAAAGCCTATATTCCTGCTCTCTTAATTAGTTTCTGCTCTTGAAATAATGCCAGGGCTCACTGCTCAGTTCCCACTGTGAGGAGCACTTCTGAGAGTTTCTGTAGTTTCATCTCATCAAGCCAGGTGCTACTGAAGAGTAGATTGTTTTAATTGCACTCCGACTTTCATGGAGTATGTACATCTGGGTGTGTTCAGCAATGAGCTATAATACTTCCCGAGCTATCTCCCAATCCCAACACCCACCAAAGAGAAGGAGAACTTTATGGAGAAAATTGGGCATGCTGTCTTTTAGGGGCATTTTCAGCCTTTCTTTAATATTTCAACAACAGAGAAAGGCAGTCTACAGGACAGCCTAACGGAGTGTGTAAATCACAGCCGAGTGAAGACTGAGGAGCCTCCCTGAAGGGAAGAAATAAATAAGGTAAACGGTATTGGTTGTAAAATTAATCATCAATAGACACCATTCAATGATACTTTCAATATAGTTGGATAATTGTAGGAAAGAAAGATCACTGAAATCTGTGTTGAGAGAGCTCTATTTGGAGTGGTTAATGATGGCTATGTTAATGTTGGGGGGAGGGTCTGATAGAAAAACTATCTCACTACTGTGGGCACTGTACCTCTCCATGCTCAAGGGGCACCAGCCTAGAGTAATACGAGGTGCAGATCACTTCGTCATCCGCCCTGTATGTGGGTGGGCCCCGTCTTGGAGTTATATTGTAACGAGTCAAACACTCTGAGTCGCTGACTGCATAGTACTGCCAGGGCGCGAACTGGGTCCCATTCAGGGAGCGCTCCAAAATCCAGTTTCCAGGGCGAGGGGCATTAGCAGCTTTGATGATGACATATGCAACTTGAAAGACCTGCAACAAAGACACTGGACAATCTCAATCAAGAATCAGCAGCCACTCTTCAAAGCCCAAAGTGCCTCTTGAGAGAACATTACAGATGATCCCCAATGTCTCTTAATGCTTTAACTATAACTGATTGTGAACTTTGACCAGGAATATGTCTTGTGAATGTTTTCCTGGTGGCATCTGTTTTCAGAATAGAACTCAAAAAGTACTCACAAATAAATGTACCTTATTGTTAACAGTATTAACGTGAACATAAGAGCTTGTTTCCAATGTCCTTCTCTGTCTGGATCCTAAATGATAAGATTTTATTATATTACATTAATAGTAGTATTAAACGTATTTATCATAGTTATTTAGAGATAAAACATCTAAACGTGAGACAAAAGTCAGAGTAGGGAGGAAGACATCAAAATACATGCTTTGTAGTCTCATGTCACAAGCAGGAAAAAGGGGATGTAAGTGACCATTAACAGGAAGAAATTAATCAGACAAAATCTTGGATTTGGAAGAGACCTTTGTACATATCAAGTCTAAAATCCACACACAAAGAAAGAATCATCTAACAATCCAGGCGCTCTTGGAACACTTCCAGGGATGGGAAATCCATTAGCTCATAAAACAATGGTTTTGTTTTATGACAACTCCTCCCGTTAGAAGTCTTTTCTTGCATTGATTCAAAGTCTCCCATAAGTTCTACACAAAAGACGTTAGATTCCACTTTCATATAACTGCCTGTGGGGTAAACGACCTACCTTTACCCTAAGTTAGGTGGCCATTATTCTTGATTCCTGAGAAATAACTCTTGGAGTAAATTGAGGTGCGTGGTCTGGGACTTCCAGGCCACACCTCAGGACTTCTGCTGAAGATTAGGGGCTGGCCAGACTGGAAAAGATTCACTTGGGAGGCTGGCACCAACTGGCCTCAGGAGGCATGATGTAACCTATAATGCAGGACTTGCTCATAAAAGCCCTGAACGTGGAGGCTCAGAGGTTGGTGAGAACATCTGCTCTTGGGAGGGTAGTGAGTCCCTTGGAACATGGAGGCTTCACGCTGGAAATCTTCCCAGATCTCACCCTGTGCATCCCTTCATTTATATTTTTTGGCTATAATAAATCTGTAGTCATAAGTATGGTGTTATCTCTGTGAATTCTATGAGTCATTCCAGTGAATTACCCGAAGGGAGAGTGGGAGCCAGATCAGAAAGTAAGAGTATCATGTGGACTCCTGAGCTTGCGGCTGGCATCCTGAAGGAGTAGTGGGAAACCAACCCCAGATTTGTGGCCAGCAGGTCAGAAAGTTGAGGTGTCGTGTGGACTCCCCAAACTTGTGGCTGATGTCTGCCTATTTGGCAGTCTGAAGCATAGTGTCCTTTTAACTTTTGAGCTCTGACTTAGCTGCAGGTGGCAGAGGGTAAGAGAGAGTGCCTTGGGGGCAGCTGCTGACAAGGATGAAGATTTGGGAAGATGGGGACCGGATCAGTCTCCACATTTTGGGGGCTAGATTCATGCTGATCTTTACCACGCATTGCCCTTTAACTATCTGAATATAGCTATCATATATCACCTCCACAATCCAAAGTCTTCCCTTCAGCACTCTGATTTCCTGAAAATATTCATTATTCAGCAAGTCTTCGTTTCCCAGTCTTGATGTTCTGGACATAACTTTATTTGAAAATCCTGTTTCCATGAATCCAAGAACATAGTGAAAATATTATGTCCCCTGTTTCAGTAATTCACCCTTAGCAAGCATTCACTCTTTGATAGTAAACTTAGACTATTTAACTCAGGTTGGGTTTATACGCAACAAATAATGCCTTTTTTTTTTCATGTGAATTGCTATTTACTCCAGATTTCCTCTAACCCAGATTGATGTAGGTGATCTTTTTAAACCAAAGTCCAGCACTGTCTATTTTTTAAATATATCGTGATGGTTAGTTGCGGTTAGTCGCCGTAGAGTCATTTCCAACTCACGGTGACCCCATGTGTGTCAGAGTAGAACTGTTCTCCATAGGGTTTTCAAAGTTCTGACCTTTCAAAAGCAGATGGCCAGGCTAATCTTCCGAGGCGCCTTTGGTTGTGTTCAAACCACCAATCTTTTAGCTAGTAGTCAAGCGTTTAACCAGTTGTGCCAGCCAGGGACTCCTTTTTAAATATGTAACATATGTATGTATACGCATATGTAAATGTGTGTGTGTGTGCGTTGTCTGTATATACGTGTGTATAAATGCATGTGTGTGTGTGTATGTGTTGGGAAGGAAGTTGTTCGCTTACTCTGCGTCTTACTGCCTTGGCTGTTGCTGGGTTGGTTTGTTTTAGTTTGGTTTTTAGCTTCTCCCCAACTCAGCCCCCACCAATACCAGGAACACAAAAATTCCTTAAAATTAACCTATGGCAAACCAAATAATTTTACTTTCACCTACTAAATAATTCCCGGAGAAGGGTAGTTTTATCTCATTATAACAACTCTGTTCGCCTACCAGCAATTTCCTCCGAGTTTAAGCTGTGAGCACATCCTATATTCTGACTGTCTATGGGCATGTGCCAGCTTCCTTGAGAAGGTACCCACCATTTCTGTTGCATATTAGAGGCAAGATTTGTTCTCAAAGTGTCAATATGGAGAACGGTCAAGAATCTGTGCGTCTGTTGTTAATGTTTGAATCTGGAACTGAATGTCCAGTGTTTAAAAATCTAGAATCACCATTACCAAACGAAACTACTTTTAAAAATTAAAATAATGCAAAGGCTACTTAGTCCTAGCATGGACATCTCCAGCAAATTCTCCCATGAACATGATTACACATTTTTTTTGAGAGCTTATTTAAAAGCAAATAACAAAAGCCTTTTATAAATCACATGTTCCACAATTTATACATTTTCATGTTACTGGAACAGCACACACTTGTCATAAATACTTGGTAATTCATGTTATTGTTTATTCTAAAACTAGTCCTGAAGAACATATAGAGCTTGTTATACAACTTGCTCGTAAGTACTTTACACCTTATGCCTGTTCTCGTTTCCAGCGTCCTTCTCTGCCTGGATTCTGAATGACAAAAGTAGCAGTATATTGCATCCGTAGTCACGCTGTCCTAGAAGATCCCAATGAAATATGTTCTGAACAACGTTATAGTTGGTCTTCATACTGATGCCCAAGCTAACTGAAGGGAGAACCTCCTCATATTTACTCAAATCACTGTCCAACTTTTTCAGATCTTCCCCTCGTAAAAACAGAACTCTATGAGCACATGGGTCATGATCCTTGCCCACTGTTGAATATTTCAATGAGGGTTTATGAAATGGAGGTGCCACAGGAGACAGGGTGACCACAGCAGCTCATCCTAGAGGGATAGAGGCAAGGTGATTTACAAAGGCATTTGAAATGGGAATATATTTACCCTCTGTTTTCCAGCTCCACCTTTGAAAATGGAAAGATGGAACAGGTTCACCACATGAATGCTAAGAGCTGTTTGTGTGTCCTCTCATTTAATCCTCGAGACAATCCCTGAGTTCCAGATAACTATGGCTCCCATTTTACATATTTGGAAACAGATGTAAAAGGGGCTTAAGAGACAAGCTCCTGAGCTGCAGAGTCCGGACAAGAAGCCAGGTGGCCTCACTCCAGAGTTCTTAACCACCACGCATACTGCCGGCCCCCTGGACACTGACCCAAACGTCCCCACACACCAAAGGCTCTGCGCTTTCCGTCTGTAATACAGAAAAAAGGCTCCGACATTCACTTTGACACCCAGCTCGTATCTGAACAAGCAGTTGTTGTGAGAGCTCAGGATAAGAAGGGGAGAGGAGATGGAGAGTGTGCAAGAAAAAAAATAATGAGTTGGTAACACTTATGTAGTAGTTGGTGTAGCCAGTGACAACGCTAAGTGCTTTATTGGAATTATCAGCTCTTCTAATCCTTACATCTACATTCTTCTGACAAAGGAAGTACTATTATTTTCCCCATTTTCCAGATGAGGAGACTGAGACATGGAAAGGTTAAGTAAATCTTCCCAGGATCTCATCAGTACTAAGTTGTATATTGCAGAGCTTTGAACCCCTTTATACTCTTAACTGCTAAAGTACACTACGTCTATAGATTGCAGAGAAACAGGAGAATGGAATCCCAGACTGAGGCAAACTAGTGAGGCAAACCCAGTTATCCCAACCTCTTACTTCAATGAAAAACCAAACCAAGCCCATTGCCATTGAGTCGATTCTGACTCATAGAGAACCTATAAGATAGAGTAGAACTGCCCCATAGGGTTTCCAAGGAACAGCTGGTGGATTCGAACTGCCGACCTTTTGGTTAGCAGCCGTAGCTCACTTCAACCATTAACAATTATTTCAGTACCTGTTCTAGTATTTTCATTAAGCCCTTGTCAGCTTTTATACCAAGTTTAGTCATATGATACCACGTGGAAGAACAACCACAGTGGAAAACGTCAGGATGTTTCCTCTGTGAAGAATCCTTTAACTCCCATCTTGCTCAGGTCCACAGCTATGAAGCTGGTCGCGGCTCTGTCTCTCAATAGTCCTCAAGGCCTCCAAGTTGGGACCAGGAAACAAAGGAAGAGGGGACCACAGGCACTGAGAAAGAGGATGTTACGAAGAATCTACATACAACTTGTCCTTGCTTAAATCCTGATTCGCCAATCGTGAATGATGAACATGTCTTACACATACGCTAGGGAATCTCTGTTAACATACAAAATTTTCAACCTTTGTCCAGATGAAATGCATGATATCTCCGCTGCCCTGTTTTTGCATGGTTGACTAAACTGCCTCTTCTCTCCATATAAGCTTGGCTGAACACAGATTGATGACACAGGGGTTTTCACTCGATGTAGAATCATTGCAGTCTTGCCAAAACTGCAGCTGATACAGCCATTTGTAAATCCACTTTCATCATGGATAGCCACCAAGTGGCCTTTGTTAATGATCACCGGAATGCACATAAACAGAAGGCATACATCAAACACTACTCTCCACTGAGGAATCCAGTCAGGAATTTTCATATGGGCCTGCCTCGATCTTAACTTAAATATACTAAATCCATCTCAAGCACAGACATCTGAAAAATACAGATAACCTAATACCCCAGTGTCAGAGGCCAGTTTCCCATGGGCAGGGAAAGTGAAGTCTCTCCTGCCCACGGAAAGTACAGTCATTCTCTGCAGGACTGTGCTCTGCACGTAATCTGCGGGCCCAGACACCAGGCATGGCTGCCCTTCTGGAAATCTCCACAGACGGCTGTACCTGTGTCCACAGCAGGAACTCAGCAGTGAACGGGGGAGTGTCTTCTCTCACATGATGGAAATGCATTTTTCACAGACAAAAGAGATGTAGGTGAATAGTTAAGTGCATTTGAAAAATAATACTCAATTATTCTTATAAAGATGGTGAATTTGTGCTTCGTAAGCTTTATTTCTTATGAGATTATTAGAAAATAAAAGTTAAAATGACTATCTGAATTAATAATGAGTACTCAAGAATTAAGAGGTAATTACTTAATAGCAGGTTAATTATTAACACAGGTATGAATTATTTCCACGTTTTATAGAATATCAATCACTAAAGTATCTAGTCAATTGATAATTGTGTGAAGTAGCAACAAACACTGGGAAAAACAAGGTAAGTCAGGGAATTCAGAAGTTTACTTGGACAAGTAGGGTATGCACGACACATGTTTTAGGTACATCTATGACCAGTTACCTTAAATGTCATTTCTATTATATTTGAATTGGTTGCTTTATTATTATGTCCTCACTTTAGGACGAGTAAGGTAGAGGGTCAGCGGAAAAAAAGGAAGACCTTCAATTAGAAGAATTGACACAGTGGCTGCAACAATGGGCCCAAACAACAATAATTGTGAGGATGGCGCAGGGCGAGGCAGTGTTTCATTCTGCTGTGCGTGGGGTAGCTGTGAGGCGGAACTCAGTTGAAGGCACCTACCTATCAACAACAGGTTAAGAGCTATGGTTGCTAACCAAAGGGTCGGCAGCTCGAATCCTCCAGCTGCCCCTTGGAAATCCTGTGGGGCAGTTCTACCCTGTCCTATAGGGTTGCTATGAGTCGGAATCGACTCGATGGCAAAACGTTACGTCTGGTTTTGGTAACAAGAATGTATCAAATTAATAGACAAAAATCAATAGCCTCATCAATGAGAAGAGAATTTTGGAATAAAACTAGATGCGTTTTTCTTTAAATTTGGTGATGTCATTGGAAGTGCAAAGGCAATATGACAAAAACTAGTAACTTCTTTTTTTCTTTTTAACATTTCTTTTCTTTTTTGTTGGCTGGAGTAGAGATTGACTACTGGTAGTGATAAATTTAGATTAAGCACTTTTTCCTTAAAATTCTCAAGATCCGTGTCTCAGAAAATCAGGGAATGCCCAGGTTTGACCCATGCTTAGACACTTAAAGCAGACATGGAGGAAAAGCCAAAGTAAGTGATATGGTCATTGACAAATAGATGGCAAACAGAGTGAGCCCATTTAAAACATGAACAGTAATCTGAAATCAGTCATCTGAAGACAGGAAAGCAATATTTAAAACACTTGTCAAAGCAGTTCTGTTTTCCTTCACATACAAGCGTTATTTCAGAAGGATCCCACCAGTAAGCTCTTCCATGGCCCATGGGTCACTTTGATGTTTGAAGACGGCCAGTAGTATAATTCCAAAGGGAACCATTTTATCTAAAAAGTCAAAACTGAGAAGTAAGGAGTTAGTTTCCCTTCCTAGTCTCAAATTAGTTCTCCATATAATTATTCCCATTGCTCAATTTAAACAAGTGTTCTGGAATAATTCCGCTAACTTTTCTGGGAGATTAGCTGGAACTATCTCCAACACACAACCAGACATGTCACCAAATGCCCTTGGTGGAACCTTCACTTTTGTCCTCCATCTTGTAAGCTCAGCATGACAGCCTCACCTCCTCCCGAGAATGGGATCAACCCACTTGCCGTGAAGTGCAGCTACTGGCCACGCTCTGTCAATGAGCACCTCTCCTATCCCCCATGTCCTAACTACCCGTCTCGGCCAGAGTGATCCAGTTTTCACCTATGAACATCTTAGCCTTTGAAATTACATTGGGCTTTTCCCCAAAATGAAGCCCACCATTTGTTCACGTTGGAGGGGAGGTGGCAATAAACACACATTCCTTCCCCTCCTGCCTTGGGAAGTGCACCCAGGAATCTGTCATAGAGATTAAGAAAGAAGTCAGCTATATTCCTGGTAAAAGTAAAACTGGAGTTGTGGTTTAGATATGTGGCTGTAAAGGTTGCTTACTACTTAAGCCCTAGATTATGACAGTGTGGGCACCTGTAGATCTGCCCAGGACACAGTCTGCCTCAATAGCTTTATCCTGAGGGCCAGGAGCAAACATTTGAGTGTCCCGAGAACAAACTACTCAAAGAAAAGCACAGACGTGGCCCTGGGAGCAGAATCAGTTCCCTCTCCTAGTTACAAAAGTAACTGCTTCTCACCCAAGAAGGGGAGAAGAAAGGATGGGGACAGAAGCAGAGATGTTACTTTAGAGAAGAACTCCACAGGGAGACAAGAGATGGGAACAAGGGATGCCCTTAAAATTTTTTCATTTAAGGTTCATTCAGTAGACATTCTTCGAGCATCTGCTTTGTTACAGGGACTCTGGTAAGTGCTACAAATATAGCAATGAAGTAGAGAACACCATCTGTATGAACAGCATGCCCCAACGGGAAAGGCAGAGATGGAACAAACCACCAAGGAGAAGTGCAGAAGCTTGGAAGTGTCCAGGCCTGGCGGGGACACTAACCTTGTCTGTAGGGCGGGCATCTGTGAAGAGATGGGTAGACTAAGGAGGAGCAGTCTAGGCAAAGAGAGGAAAGGGGTAGTGCTTCAAGCCGAGGGACAGTTAGAGTGATAGTCCTGAGGGGCACAGCTTGGAGTAGTACTGGAAGGGAAAGGACACCTGGTTGGCTTGAGGACAGAGAGCCGGGGGAAATGGAAGGGGTCCAGGTCCCACCACACCTGTCTTTGTGGGCCGCATTAAACATGTTAGACCTCTAGAGGACCTTAAACCATGAAGTTACCTGGTCACCGTGGATGACAAGGTCATGGAATTGGATGTTGGTGCCTGGAAATCAAGAGACGGTGGCGTTGGCATAGTAAAGATTAACAGGCTACAGCAGGGAAAAGCAAGTGGGTCTTAAGAAAACAGAAATAGGCCAAGCAGGGCTTCCCAGATCCTTGGCCTGATTTCTCTCTCCACTGCAGGGAGAACTCAGAGGTCTCTTCAACATGGCCCCAAAGCCCATGCTTCCCCTTCCTTTGCTTGGTTCCTGGGAATTTCTGGCTGAAAACATCTGAAAATTCAAGTTCTTTTCACTTCATTTCCTACTCCTTATGTTGATCTATTTTTGCCCCAAGTAGATTTGGCAATGGCTTCACATCCCTTCTTCTGATCCTCTGCCGTGAGAAAATACAACATACCACACCCTGTGAAAGTAAAGGGGACCCTCTAGTCACTAAGCTGCTGAATTCCTACTAGTGATACTGCCTTAAAAAAAAGCTGTGCAGATCTTTACTTGACTAATTCCAATTAAACGTTAACCTATTAGTTACACATTTACAATACCTAGAAGCAATAATTATATGTTTCTTTTCTTTGGTCACTAATTTTAGCTGAACTGTGTACAGTTTTAGCACTGTAGACATTAGAAAGTATTTTTTGTGTAAGCTTTAACTTTTTATGTAGAACCTTCATCTATATCCCGTTTGAAGATTCTCATTTTTCTTTAGACACATCTGACTTCATTGAACATCTATCATTTGCCAGGCATTGACCTAACAAGTCATCACATTTCAAGCTTTTAAAAAAACAAAAATTCCAAATAAAGGTCTTAAGTAAAAAGCCTTTTGTTTATATAAAAAGATGTGAAGATCAGGCAAGAAAAGGGATTAGAATGGAGACTCAGCTTTTCATGGAAAGATGGAGATGTTTAAATTGAAATAAGTGGGAACGTGGTATTTCCAGAAGGGAGTCCACTCTGGAGAAGACAATTAAACCAACAGAGGTCAAGCTTAGAGAGCTCAGGGGGCACGTTTGAAATTTCATCTTTCCCGTGACCCTATTTCTGTGATGTTCTTACCAAGGCATGATGAGACGTCACAAAATATAGAATCAGAGCCCAAAACTCTTACCATTTTAAAGTGAAAAACAGTGTGACAAAAGACCCATCGTTCCTGACATTCTTTTCTCTTGGTAGCTTTCCCTAAACAGTGGGACGATTTCAGGCCAACCCCATTTCCTCCCGGTCTAGTCCAGTAATAAGTCGCAAATGATCCTAAATGTTGGCCATCCCAATGGAGGCCTACTAAAAGGTCATTTACCTGGCTTTTTTGTGCTTCTGTCACATGAAGAACAAAGATAAATATCTTCTGCTTACATGTCAATAAGGACGTGATTAATGTAACTGATATGACTAAATTGCACACCTAAAATGTTGTCTTGGAAAATATTGTGTTATATATATTTTTGCAACAACAACAAAACGGTAGGGAAAACAGAGATTGTTAAATTAGATGATTGGCCGACTTTCCATCGTTTAAATGCCTGGGAAAAACTAGGTCTTAGAATCTATTGAAACTGCACTAGATCAGTCACTTCCTGATTTATTTGTAAAAAGATGATTAAGATCCCAAATATGACTAAGAAACTAGTACACACATACTCTAGCAATTATCAGTTACTCTGAGACAGTTTAAGCCATTCCAGTTGACCAAACAGCGCTTCACCAAATTTCTCAGGATGTCTCCATTTGTACAGCTGTGCCACCCAGCTAATTATTTGCAGATTTTAATTTGATCTCACAGCTTTCCCAGGCTTCATTTCCTCACCTTAACAAGGATGAAGGACAGGCCAGTGTGAGCCAGTGCTCTCCAAGTATCTGTGGACAATTTCAAAGTGATCACAGGCCTGGGGAAAGGCAATGACCTAAACACACAGCTGTCACAGCCACGAAGAGTATCCGCTTTGACCACTGTGTCGCAGCTTCGTCGTCTCCTCAGAACTAAGGTTTACAGAGTTGGATTTCCATAAATCCATCAAAAGGTAGTGATTAATAAGTTTGGATTTTCCTACAATCTGGAAAATTACAGAAGTAAATTTACATGATTCAGGCTAAAATGGTAACTCTAGAGACTGTTTTTTCACACCCCACTGCGTTCATTGCTGTTGTTGTTAGGTGCTGTCAAGCTGGTTCCGACTCATAGCGACCCTGTGTACTACAGAACGAAACACTGCCCAGTCCTGGGCCATCCTCACAATCGTTGTTATGCTTGAGCCCATTGTTGCAGCCACTGTGTCAGTCCATCTTGTTGAGGGTCTTCCTCTTTTTTGCTGACCCTCTACTTTACCAAGCATGACGTCCTTCTCCAGGGACTGGTCCCTCCTGATAACAAGTCCAAAGTAAGTCTCGCCATTCTTGTTTCGAAGGAGCATTCTGGTTGTACTTCCTCCAAGACAGATTTGTTTGTTCTTTTGGCAGTCCATGGTATATTCACTATTCTTTGCAAACACCATAATGCAAATGCGTCAATTCTTCTTCAGGCTTCCTTATTCATTGTCCAGCTTTCGCATGCATTTGAGGCTACAGAAAACACCATGGCTTGGGTCAGGCTCACTTTAGTCCTTAAAGTGACATCTGTGCTTTCTAACGCTTTAAAGAGGTCTTTTGCAGCAGATTTGCCCGATGCAATGCATCATTTGATTTCCTGACTGCTGCTTCCATGAGTGTTGACTGTGGATCCAAGCAAAATGAAATCCTTGACAACTTTATTCACATGTTGTGCACAGTGTGGGTCTCAGTTCCTTCATCCAGAGAAGGGAATATGAATGCAGACATTCTTCAGGCTTTTCTTATTGTAAGTATAAGATGAAACAGTGGATAGAAAGCACTTTATAAAACGGACAATGCAGATGGAAGATATAACCATCAGATCTGTCATCACTACTCAAGGTCAATAGTTATTCTTCTGACAACTGGTGTCTCTCAAAATAATGCTAATCAAATTAGAGTTAATTTGACTTTTTCTCCTTTGTTATAGCTTGAAAAATCTACCCAAATTCTTAGATTGATATTCAAATATCTAAAAATGTCAGTCTTTTGTTACAAAGCAACCTGACAGCCTCAATAGAGGTTAATAATCATGATGTAATTTAGGCACATGAAGATTAGACCAAACA
This sequence comes from Dugong dugon, assembly GCA_030035585.1. Taxonomy (NCBI): domain Eukaryota; kingdom Metazoa; phylum Chordata; class Mammalia; order Sirenia; family Dugongidae; genus Dugong; species Dugong dugon. Next base: position 45,952,806 of record CM057466.1, on the reverse strand, counting down.
TTGTCTGAGCAGCTGACTTCAGCCCATTGCTCCCAAATATATGTCCAGGATAACAACAGACCACTACCCTCCTGTCAGTTTGTCATGCTGTGATGGTTTGCCTGTTGCTGTGATGCTAGAAGTCATGCCATCAGTGTTGCAAACACTAGCAAGTTCTCCCGTGCTGGATAGGTTTCAGCAGAGCTTCCAGACAAGACTAAGAAGAAAGGCCTAGCAATCTACTTCCAAAAATTAGCCAACGAAAACCTTACGGATCACAACACAATACTGTCTGATACAGTGCTGGAAGATGAGCCCCCTAGGCTGGAAGGCACTCAAAATACACAGTGGCCACAGCAATGGTCTTGAGCATGCTAACAATCGTGAAGATGGCACAGGACTGGGCAACGCTTTGTTCTGTTTTACATGGGACCGCCACGAGTCAGAGCTGACTTGGCAACTAATAACAACAATTACATAATGTAATAGCTCATTCTAAATAAGTAAATTCTTTGCTATTCAATTAGCAGAGGACAAAAAAATGTCTTAAGCTCCACGCTGCCAAGGGAGTGTGAGACACACACTTTCACTGTTAGTGAGTGTCTCCGTTAGCTAATGCTTCTGGGACAGAAATACCACAAGTGGGTGGCTTGGAAGGAGAGAAATTTATTTTCTTCCAGTTCAGGAGGCTTGAAGTCTGAATTCAGGGCACCATCTATAGGGTGTCGGCTCTGGGGGAGGATCTTTGACCCTTTCAGCTTCTGCTCCTCAGCTCCTTGGTGATCTTCACAGGGCATCTATCTTCCCTCGTTGGCGCTTGCTTGGCATCCGATCTGCTCCATTTATAACTCGCAGGTGATTAGGTTTAGGACATACTCAGGGGCAGATTATCCAACAGGCAAGGCAAGCACAGTGCTTACCTTACTTACCAGATCATCTGTAGTGAAAATTTCACTTTTTTTTCACCATGTCCAAGATTCTGCTTCTAGTTATGGCTGGCATCTGTCTCTCTCTTAACTCCACAGCACCTTCCTATAGAATCAAAGCCTCTTTTCAAATTTACAATCCCTGACAGGGTGGATGACTCAGTAAGCAAGGTAAACATGAGCTTACATGTGCTTACTTACTAATCTGTAGTGAATAATCAAAGATGTGGTGAAACCCATGCGAAATTGTTCACTATACATTAATTGGATATTTGAATTGAACTGGATGATCTGCCCCTGGACATGCTCTACACTGATATGGTCTCATTAACATAATAAGAAACCCCTATTTCCAAACGGGATTATATCTGCAGGTATGGGGCTACTAGGGGCACAAAATTCAATAGTAACAGAGAATATATAAATTGAACAATGTTTCTGAAAAAAAAATAATGCTAACAAACATCACATCTGAAAAGTGTTTAAACCGTTTGACCTAGTAATCCCACTTCTTGGAATCTATGCTAAGAAAATGATCAGCATTGCAGCCACAAAAATATTTAAAACGTTTGTTGCAACAGGAGGTATAATAGGCAAAAATTGGAAACGCCTTAAGGAGACAACGAGAAGCAAGGCAAATAAATTCTTGTGTATCCAGAGGATGAAATATTATCCCTCCACTAAACATTACTACAGGAATTTAGCTATGGACTGTGAAGAAGAAACTGGTACCAGCCTGGCCCTCCTACGGTAAACAACTAGAAAACTAGACAAAATATGTAAAATACGGTTTTCAAATCTTGGACAACAGGCAGTACAGGACAGTGGATCCTGAGAGAAGAACCCAGGACTGTGCTGGCCTTCTGCCCGGAGGCCCTTTCTGGACTGTGGTTTGTCAATGTCTTATAAACTTAAACACACATATGTCCGTTCACCAAGTAATCCCACTCCTAGAGAAATAAAAACACACATCCAGGAAAAACCTTTTATGAGAATGTTCACAGCAGCTTTATTTACATTAGCCAAAAACTGAAACCAACCCAACAAACAAAATGTCCATCGACAAGAGAATGGGTAAACGAATTCTGGAACATTCATGAAGTAAAAGTCTACTCGGCAATAAAAGGCACAAACCAGTAATAATACCAGCAACAGTGAGTGCGTCTCACAGACATACTGCAAAGAGAAAGAACCAGACACACAAGTGCACACTGTGGGATTCCATTTATAAGAAGTTCTATAACAGGCAAAACTAACTTACAGTGAGAAAAATTCAGAACTGTACTTCCTCTGGCCTGCGGAGGGTAGGGGGCTGAGGGAACACTGACAGGGAAGGCATAGGGGACATCCTGGGGGAAGGAAATGCTCTGTATCTGGATAAGGGTGTGGCTCACATGTGTGTCTGCGTTTGTCAAAACTCATACTATACATTTTAGATCCGTACATTTCACTGTATATAAATTATATCTCAATAAAAAGAAGAAATGAAGGAAAAAACATATTATAGGACTCGGTGTGCTATTTCAGCTCCACAAACATGCCAGGCCTTCCCACACTGCCCTTTCTTCTGCCATATCCTTCCTCATTCCTGCCTCCCTTCCTTCACTGTCCCTCCTCCAGGTCATGTTCCCTGACCCCCTAAGCTGCTCCTCCTATGTGTCCTCCATGGACCCTGCCCCTCCCCCCACCCCCCGCCATAGCCCTTATGCCCAGGATTGGATTATCCAATAAGCAAGGTAAACACAGGCTTACTTGTGCTTACTAATCTATAGTAAACAATTTCACATTTTTCCACCATATCAAAGACGTAGTAGAGTGTGATCCATGTGAACCTGCTCACTACAGACTAGTAAGTAAGCACAAGTAAGCCTATGCTTACCCTGCTTATTGGATAATCCACCCCTGCTTATGCCACTGGACCTAAGTAGTCCCTTCACCTGCTATTCCCCCACTAGACCAGAAGCGTCTTGTGGGCCTGGGCCTACCTCAAATTAACGATCACAGTGACTGTAAAGATGACCAACTTCTCTAAGGGACTTACAATTTTTTGTATACTCTCTCTGTGCCATGGCTGACATCACTGTCTTGTTCATCAATGAATCCCTGGACCCAGGCCCCAATAAATAGATATTTCATGAATTACTAAATATACACAGTATTCTCAAATATGATGGTATGGATTAAAAGGTAATCCCTGGCTATTAGATATGCAGGTGGTTTAAAAATTTTTTTTTCCTTATGCTTTCTGTATTTTGAAAACTTTCTACGCTTAGCATATGTTACTTCCATGTCAGAATAAAGGAAACTCTGTATAAAGTAAAGATCAACTGAAGACATTAAAGACATAAAAGATATTTTGAAATACAGTTAAAATTTTCATAAGCAGCTTTCTTTCTAAAAATGTATTGCAGCTTTCTTTTTAAAGATGGAAAAGTTGCAATTTAAAAAGAGAGCTGTCAATGCATAAAAACCAAAAAAAGAAAAGAAATAAAAAAAAAATGCTAGACAGTACTCCAGACTGCACCATTTTTCAAAGAAATATTTCTTTAAAAATTAAAACTTATCTTTTTTCTTTTCAGCTTCAATATAACAGGAAGAAACAATGATTTCAGAAGGGATTTCCTTTTCATTCTATAAATAAATAAAAACTTTATTTTGAATCCAAAGCAGTCAGGGATATGAAAAGTACATTGTGACAAAGTCCTGCAAATCCGTCCCTCTCAATTTCCCAGAGCCCTTCCCAAGGCCCAGTCTAAGAAGCCCCGTTGTAGTAAGACACAGTGTAAGAGTAATAGCCCTGATACTCTGCCATTCAGAGAAAGGGGGGTGAGGGTTGAACTAAACTCTGATAAATGGAAAAATGGTATGCTTGAGTGTACATTTTAATTGGTAATATAGAAATGATAAAGCTTAAAAATAAATCTTGTCCAGAAACAAAATTCCATTAACGTTCTTGAAGCCCAGCCTCCATCAGTTTCACTTATTCAGTTCACTGTCATTAACTATGATCAATGTAAAGTACAGTATCTACATCCCATGTGAATGGTATAGCTATTAACTTCACCTTAAGACAAGGGTATGACACCTAAAAGAGAAGATAAGGAAGGCCTGTAAAGAGAAGCAGCTCAGAGAAACACCTTTGCCGGAGCATGAGGCTGGGACAGTTTTAAAACAAGTTTACAAACTCTTTACCACTCCTTCCATTGAGGGAGTCCTTGAGTGGCACAAACAATTAAGCACTCAACTAGTAGCTGAAAAGTTGGTGATTCAACCCACCCAGAGGTGCCTCAGAAGCCAGGTCTGGCAATCCGCTTCCGAAAGGCCACAGCCTCGAAAGCCCTATGGAGCAGTTCTGCTCTGCACATGTGGGGTTGCCATGAGTCAGAATGGACTCCACGGCAACCACCGCCACCAACAACCTCCCACTGAGAGGTGGGGCTGATCCGCTCCCTCTACTGAATCTTGGCAAACCTTGGTGATTTGGTGGCCAGCAGAGCACGTTGGAAGAGACACTGTGACACTGGAGGCAAGGTCTAAAAGGTGGCACAACTTCTACCTCTTTCTCTGGAACCCTCGTGCCAGAGCCCAGAACTGCTGTAGAAGCAACCTGGCTTAGGCCACCATGCTGTGAGGAAGCCTTCACTAGCCACATGGAGAGACCACACAGAGCCACCCTGAGACTACTTGAAGAGCAGGCCCTTGCGCCCCTCTCGAGCTGCGCCAGCTCCACCACCATCTGATCTCAACCACATGAGCGTCCCTGAAACACCAAACCTCAGCCAAGCTCTTCTGGAAATCCTGACCCACAGAAAACATGAGAGATCTAAAACGCATGTTGCTGTTGTAAGCCATAAAGTTTTACAGTGATTTCCTACACAGCAGTAGATTACCAGAACAGAGTCCGTGTATGAGAAAATGAAGTGAGATAATAAAAACAAGAAAACAGAAGAAAGACCTATGTCTATGAGAACAGCAGCTTCACAGAGAACATGAAGAAAAGATAAACATTTCCTAAGGGCATGAATTTGTGGCTTACTTCCAACTCACAATGAAGGGGATAAGATTTCTTCTAGTCTACCCGTTTTGCCAAATTCAGGAAAATCTTAATATTTGAAATTGGTTAAGGCCAGTATGAAGGAAAAGAAAATTGAAGTAGAATCATTTTGAATAAGTACAAGGACACAGTTAGAGTAATTTCTAAGGCGTTTCTGGGAAGGGTGTCTGCCTGACCTCTTCTCGTTTGTGATGAGAAGCTCTAACTCTAATCTACATGCAATTCTCGTTCTAAAAATCTTTAAAGGTTTGCTGCCTTAAGAAAGTTAAATTTGCCTCATGTTTTCTTATTACCCTGTCAGTGTGCTTGTCAAGCACTTTATAGTTGGATGATGCAATAATAAACTTCAACCTCGTTCTGGTCCATTTTTCAGAAATTCTGACAAAAAATAAAAGAGGCCCAAATTAATGAGGCTTTACAAAAACAAGCAGCTCTTGTCTAAAGGTCTGAATAAAACAAAGGGCCTTCTGTGATTATGTTCCCACCACAAAGTGCCACTTCCTAATTAAACCTACACAGAAAATAAAGCACTGCTTCAAAAGACAGCTTTATTTTCAATGCCATAGGAAACATTTCCTTTTTTTACAAAACACTTTATCTTCTAAAGCACATTACGAAGTTTTACTCACACATTTGGCCACTCCCAGTGAAATTTTTGCCCAGGTTAAGAATGTTTAAAGGATAATACAAAACATTGATCTATTTCCCTCTTCTTGGCCAAAAAACACAAGTTAGGTGGCACTCGATTCTAATCATTCACTCCAAAAGCATCCCAGAAGTGTTAATACTCTGCCCAACCCACAGGGGAGATGACCCTGTGGAGCGGCAACTTACACAAAGAGAACAAGAGGGAAGGGGCTTAGGAAGATTACAAACATTCCAAAACCATGAGGAAATCATAAAAGTTGTCTGCCACCTCCCAAAAAATCACAGTGCAAAGGAAAACAAGGACAGGAAGCCAAGGTCACATGAGATGAGGCAGTGTGGCATCGTGTAGAAGAAACGTTAGAGCAGGAAGCTGAAGCAGTTCCCTTTAGTTGTTACTATTATTATTGTTGGCTGTATGGTGTGGGTGGAGATGCATAAAGTGTATGAGGGTGATATGCCTTAACACAATTGCAAAGTAAAAGGCAGTAGTAGAAGTTCTGGTTTCCAGTTTTGCCTTTAGCATATCTAGTCCCTACACCACTCTGTGCTTCAATTTTCATACCTACAAAGAGATCATCTGTGTCCCAGCATTGTTGGGAAGAGAAGATGAAATAATGGATAAGGGAAAAACATGCTGTATAGTCCATAACCTGTACCTACAAATTTCTATACATACACCAAAAAACTCGTTGCCATCAAGTTGATTCTGACTCATAGTGACCCTATAGGACAGAGTAGAACTGCCCCACAGGGTTTCCAGGAAGCAGCTCGTGGATTCGAACTGCTGACCTTTTGGTTAGCAGCCAAACGCTTAACCACTGCGCCACCAGGGCAGCAAAAAATATTCCTTATTAAAGGGATATGCAAAACAAAACTAACCACAGCTTTGTAACATGAACTTTGTATTCACCACATCACCTCCTTGTCATGAATGGGACATCAGTACTTTTTCACTGAAAGCTCAAATGACTACTGATAACAGAAGAACTACCTAAATGTCAGGTGTGAGAATTTTATGCAAATTACGGCAAGCCATGTAGTAAAATATTAATGCAGCTTAAAAAATTATTAATAATGAGTTTTAGTCACATGGGAAAATGCTACTGCCATAAAGTTAAATAAAACATCAGGACATAAACTTATCTATCATATAGTCTCAGCTAGAGGTACAACAGTCTCCTGATTCAAAGTCCAAGCTCTTGAATCTCAGTGAATAGTACCCTTGAGCAAGTTACTTAAATTCTGAGTCTCAGTTATGTCATCTGGACAAAAGGGATAATAATAGGATCAGACTCGTAGGGTGATCATGAGAATTCATTGGCAGAATAGAGATACAATACTTAGCACAGTATCCGGATGCCCACAGGAAGTATGTTATAAATGACAGCATTTGTAGTATTACTAAATACATAAAAATGCATATAAAAATTTAAAAGAGAATATACCAAGATATTAGTCGCTGCCTCTGAGTGAAGGAGTTGTAAATTTTTCTGCCTCTTTCCTCTTATCTCTACCTTCCATCTTTTCTACAATGAGCCCATATTACTTTTCTAACTAAAAAAGGAATTATCATTATGAGTTTATTTTCTCAAAATCTGCATAACTGTACTTCTTTGCTAATCCGAATTAGCTACCTCTTATTAGATTATATGAATGTTGGTTTAACATTTCCCTGAGTGATATCTGAAGATCTTTGGGAATCTAAAATAATTAATGGACTACATATCTGACAGAGGGAAAGAAAACTCAACGGTATTTATTGTGAGAAATCTGTCAGGTACGCTACGGAAATCATCATTCTTAACACTACTGCCTTTTACTTTGCAACTGTGTTAAAGCATATCACCCTAATACACTTTATGCATCTCCACCCACACCATACAGCCCACAATAATAATAGTAACAACTAAAGGGAACTGCTTCAGCTTCTCTTCCATTGCTGTCCTTCCTACGTCCACAGTGCCAACGTGGTGCCCCAAGGCAGTCTCTCGGCTGAGATCCAAGGACACCCAGTCTGTTGCTGTGATTTCATCATGGGAATTCTTTTGCATTTTCATTTCGAAGTTAGTCTAGAAATGTAATGTGAGCATACTCAGGCTCGTCTGGCTGACCACCGTAGGACAAAACACTGCCCATGACCTCAGAGGCTGTGTCTGTGTGTTCCTGTCACTGCAGGCACCAAGTGATCTCCTTCCAAGAAGACAGCATTGGAGCCAGTTGCTAAGCTGTCAACCCTCACCTGCAAACCCACCTTTCTATGGTGTGCTTGGTGAGGCAGGACTGGGGTGCTGCACCCCACATTTCTCCTGCTCAGCCTCCCTGTTCAGTCCTGCGAGTGGAGTTGCTCCCGGGAGATTGGAAGGCTGGAGGAGGGAGAGGAGGAGGGGCTAGCTCCTTTTCCGTCCACCAGCTGTTCCTGTCCCTGTTGCTCCATCAGCGGTCCTATCCCTTGAGTCAGCAGAAGACCCCAGTGTGCAGCTTTCTCAGCACTCCCCAAATGAATTTCCTCACATCCTGAAACTGGGTGGCCCTCCTCCAAGCTCCTAGGTACTAACAATCCCCACCCGTTCTTCCTTAGCCATTACTGTCTCCGAGTTACCCTGCAGCTCCCTTTTCCAGTTTCCCAATACTGTCTAACCAGTTCCTTATGCTCAGTATGATCCCATAAATAACTAGTCTGGCTGTGGTTTTCCTGACTCCACCCTGGCTGATACAATGTATTTTACAGTGTATGAATTTTCACATTTTACAGTGCGTGAACTTTCAATGCAGTGTTTCTGAAAATCCTTGTGTTCTTTTACTGAGAAACACTACCACAAAACATACATTTTAATATAATTCAAAAACAAAACAGCTGACTCCAACTCATGGCAACCCCATGTGCGTCAGAGCAGAGCTGTGCTCCGCAGCGTTTTCAATGGTGGATTTTTCGAGATGAACTCGAACCTCCAACCTTTTGGTTAACAGCTGATTCCATTAACCATTTGCACCACGAGGGACTCCTTAATTAGCAGGAATGAAAATAATTTTGACAATCATAAAATGCAAAATCTGTGAAATGTGCATTCTCTCTCTGAGTGACTTATTTGAAATTTTAAGTTGTCAAAAAAGATCAATGACTTAGTGCAGAGGTAGTCGTAAAGAATGAGCTTTTAAATCACTTGACAGTGAACAGCATCCTATTTATGGAGACTACCCACGTACATGTTAATCTTACGTTGTTAAAGCTGACCTGTAAGTTTGTCTTAAAACTTACACTCACTCAGTTCCCATGGATTCTGAGGAAAAAAGTAAGATTTTACTTAATATCTACCAGTGTGGATTCTAAAATATCCTGAATCAATGGAAGAAATGAATAGCAGGCATTGTTTTAAAAAAGTAAAGAAATAAATCTAACCATTCCTGTTGTAATATGTTACTAAAACAAATACTCTCTAATTGTATCTGATTGCAAACCATACAGCATTTATGGACTTTCTGATAACACGACTTTGGAGCTTTTCTTTAGTTTCTCTACCAGGTAACCAAACATTATCCACAAAGGCTAAAAATGTTATAATTCCAACAGCTGTCATCAACTAGAACATCAAGAATGATGTCTTTAGCATTTGCCAACACAGGATGAAGCTCATTTGATCAGAAAATCACAGGAACTGATACATTTATTAAGTTGTTGTTGTTGTTAGGTGCCATCAAGTCGATTTTGACTCAGAGTGACCCCATGTGACAGAGTAGAACTGCCGCATAGGGTTTTCTAGGCTGTAATCTTTACCAGAGCAGATCGTCAGGTCTTTCTCCTATGGCCGCTAACCAGAAGGTCAGTGGTTCGAACCCACCAGCCGCACTGCGGGAGAAAGATATGGCAGTCTGCTTCTGTAAAGATTACAGCCTTGGAAACCCAGTGGGGCAGTTCCACTCTGTCCTGTAGGGTCGCTATGAGTCAGAATCAACTTGATGGCAATGGGTTTGGGTTTTGTGTTTTTGGTCTCACTATACTGAGCCCACCCAGATAATCCAGGATAATCTACCCCTTTTAAAGTCAGTTGATTAGCAATCTTAATTCCATCTGCAATCTTAATTCCCCCTTGCCATGTAACATAGCATATTCACAAATTCTGGGAATTAGGAAGTGAATGTATTTGGGGGCCTACCACACCCATCAAGAAACAAAGCTTGGTTAATTTAAAAAAAAATTGTCATTTTATATAGAAAATACTAAGGAATACAGTAAAAAATATTAGAACTAACAAATTCAGCAAGATTGTAGGATACAAAATCAATATACAAAAATCAATTATCTTTTTATATATTTGCAATAAACAAATTTAGAATATATAAATAACTCTCACAGCACAATAATGAAAAAAAACATAACCCAATGAAAAAATGAGCAAAGGGTCTACAGAGACATTTCTCCTGGGAAGACACAGCCAGTAACCAGTTGCTGTTGTGTTGACTCTGACTCATGTCACACCCATGTGTGCCAGATTAGAGCTGTGCTCCACAGGGCTTTCATTGGCTGATTTTTTGCAATTAGATTGCCAGGACTTTCTTCTGACATGCTGAAAACTCCAATTTTTCAGTTAATAGTATGAAAATACTCTCAACAACTTTAGTTATCAGGAAAATCTCAACAGAAACCACGGTGAGATACCACTTCACACCCACTAGGATGACTAGAATCAAGAAAGCAGACAATAAAAAGTATTGGTGAGGATGTGGAGGAATCAAAATCCTCATACCCTGAAGACAGGAATGTAAAATGGTGCAGTAGCTAAGGAAAAGAGACTGGCAGTTCCTCAAATGATTAAACACAGAATTTACATAGGACCCAGCAATTCTATTCCTAAGTATACACCCAAAAGAAGTGTAAACGTCCCTCCACACAAAAATTTGCATGCAAATACTTATATTAGCACTATTCATAATAGCCAAAATGTGGAAAGAACCCAAATGTCCATCAATAGCACTGGAATTTAATCAAGTCTTTAGAGCTGAATTTAGTATATAGACATACAGGGCATAGGGAGCATGTTAAAAAGCCACAATGGAACAATCAGACAAATCCAGAACATAGGACTTTATTCAAGAAAACCGGCCTGGTCTATTCAACAATTCAGTATCCTTGCAGGGAAAAAATAAACAAATAAAAAGTGGGCTATCTTAGTTATCTATTGCTGCCATAACAGGCATACCACAAGTGGATGGCATTAACAAACAGAAATTTATTTTCTCACAGTTTACGAGGCTAGACGTCTGACTGTCAGCTCTAGGGGAAGGCTTTCTCTCTCTGTTGGCTCTGGAAGAAGGTCCTTGCTCTGAGCTTCTGCTCCTGGGCAGTCTTCATGTGGCTTGGCATCTCTCTTCCCCCGTCTCTGCTTCTTTCTCTCGCTTGTTTAGTCTCTTTTATATCTCAAAACAGACTGACTCAAGACACACCCTACACTAATCCTGTCTCATTAACATAACAAAGACAACCCATTCCCACATGGGGCTATAATCACGGGCATAGAGGTTAGGATTTACAACACATATTTTGAGGGGACATAATTCAATCCAAAACATGGACTATTCAGATTAAAAGAGATTTAACAAGCATAACCACCAAATGCAATGAATGACCCTTTCGGATCCTGGGTTAAAAAAGTAAAAGTTATAAAAGACATCAGTGAGCAAATGGTGAAATTCGAACATGGGTGGCTAAATAGTTATTAGGAAACCACTATTGGTTTTGTTCTGTGTATTAATGGCACGGTGTTCACCCAGAACAAATGCCCCTAGTTTTTGAAGACACACACTGAAGTATTGGTAATTGCAATTCCCTTGAAAATTGTACAACAAGATGAAGCAAATATGGCAAAATGTTTAACAATCCCTGCATTTCGGGGGTGGGTATACGTGCATCCATTGTAACGTACTTTCTGCTTTTCTGCAGGTTCAAATATTTCCATTTAAAAAAGTTCAATAAATGAATAAATATGAGAAAAGTTTGCTCAAATATAAGCATACAGTTGCTGTCGAGTCATCTCTGAATCATAGCAAACCCAGTGCTCTATAGGGTTTTCAGTGGTGGATTTTTCAGAAATAGATCGTCAGGCTTTTCTTATGAGGTGACTCTGGGTGGACTTGAACCTCCAGTTTTTTGGTTAGCAGCCCAATGTGTTAACTGTTTGCACCAAGCATACTGCACTCTTTTTTGTAAACTGAGAGCACAACAGAAATTGTATACTGTGTAAAAGGTAAAGAAATTTCTGAGTACTAATTATTTTAAATATTATTTTAGAAGCCTACCCAAGTACACTCCTAGAATTTACGCAGAGACATCTATCACTATCATGTGGGCCTGCTTATTTAAAAGCATGCCTTAAAGACCTAAAACCGATGCTCTTCTCTGGATTCCTCAAGCTGACTCAGTCCAGCCTGAAGCCAAGGTTGCCCTTCACCATGAAGTCGAGCATGAGAAACTCCAAGATAAAGGATAGTCTAATGTGGATTGGAAATCTTCATGTAAAATGTCCTCTTGTTAGTTTGGCTAAACTCATGTAATATTATGTTTCTAATGATGGAAATGGCTGTACTTTTTCCGTTAGAAAAGCTAAAATAAATTGGAGAGGTAATGGGAAAAGCAAAGTCTCCTGCAGAAGCATTCTTACTATTGAGATGAAAGAAGGCCAGGGCAGAAAGGGGCCCTTCTCTCTTTTCCTTTAGGGGGATTTGAAAGTATTAAGGTATGACATATTAATTCAAGACTTAGGGATGAAAACTATTGGAGGCGCAATTTTACTTCCATAATATTGTGAAGCTAAACGTGAAAAAATGTCTTCTGAAGTTTTTCATTATCATTATTAACAGAGGTTCTTTGCACAGTGTTATCCTGTCTTTTGCTTAAAACCCGGGACATTTTTTTAAACTGTCACTTATTCAAAGAATTATGAGTATTCATCATTCAATCTCCAAAATTCCTATTTCAATCCTACAAGGCACGCTTCAATTTGATGTCTTTTTCAACTGATAGAAACATTTCACATGAAATTTATGAGTTCTAACACAAAAGACCCCACATCTGTCCCTCAACAAGATGGACTGACACGGTGGCTGCAACAATGGGCTCAAGCATAGCAACAATAGTGAGGATGGCGCAGGACCAGGTGGTGTTTTGTTCTGTGGTGCATAGGGTCACCATGAGTTGGAACCAACTCGACGACACCTAACAACAAGAAGAATCTGAAATGGAGGTAAGTAAGAGAATGTCGTGCAATGATTTTTCTGCAGAATTCAAATCAAGACTTGTGACTGTAGCTCAAACACCTCTCTTTTTCATCCCTTCCACTCAGATGCCTCTTCCCTTTCTTCCCTCTCCTAGAGCTACTATGGTCCCCAGAGGCCATATCATATATCTCTATCACTTGGGCATGCTTATTGTAACAAGCATGCACACTCTCCTGTGTGGCCTTGAAGACAGGCAGAGCATGCATGTGTGGCCAGAGCCAACTGTACTGTGCCTTTCCCAGCTCACTCTGAAAGCTTTGTCATGGAAGCACTGGCTAGCCCCAGCTTACACCCAGCCATGATAGGTACACCTGACGGGGTGAGAGATGATTTCATTCCATACTCTTTTGTTTCCTAGCCTATTTTCTGCATACAGCCCTTATATGAGAACTGCACAATGATAATAACAAGACAGTAAGTTTGTCAGACTCTGTGGCTTGGGTGTTGCTGTGGTGCTGGAAGCTATGCCTCTTACTTTTCAAATACCAGCAAGGTCACCATGGTAGACAGCTTTCAGCAAAGCTTCCAATCTACGACAATCTAGAAAATTAGCCAGTGAAAAATCTATGGATCACAACAAGATATTGTCCAATATAGTGCTGGAAGATGAGCCCCCTAGGTTGGAAGGCAGCATACCATGGTGGCAACAACGGACTTGAGCATACCAATGATCATGAAGATGACACAGGACCAGAGAATGTCTCGTTCTGTTAAATGGTAAGGGCTGGCTGTGTTGTGCCCCTAGTGCGTCTGTCAGCACCTGGCCTGGTACAGTATCCTGAATGGATGAATGTGTCCTACAGCATCCAAGAACATTAAACCATAGGGAAACAATTTCATTCGTCTTCTCAAAAATACCTAGGAATGATAAATGTGACAAGAAATGGCACCATGGACTACTTATATACATTGCTTGACTTAACCTAGTGGAAAAACTGTGAGGCCAAAAGTCAACATGTTGTTAAGAGACAAGCCAGACTTCCCAAAAGTCATCAGAAGGATACGGTTCAGTAGCATGTAGACATTCCTCCATGGTCCCAGTCTTACCTACCTGTCTCAAGTCCAGAGTGATGGTGACCCAGTGGTATTCTCTACCATTTTGAATACTGGGACTCTGCCACCAGTGATTGGTGCCATCTATCGCATTTGATATTGGATGTCGTTCTGTTAAAAGAAAACAAAAACATGTATCGCTCTCAGTTGCTTTAAATTTGTTAGCATTTCTGAACGGTATAGCCTTTGGAAATGAATAGCATTAAAAGTGGACACAATGTTCATAGTCACCTAATAAAAGTCTGTTGTTCGCATGTCTAAAGTACAAATTGCCATCAGTACTTTCGATAGAAGATATGGCACTTGCCTTTGGGGTTGGCACTGTTGCCATCACAGATTCTGCACTGTGGATTTCGCACAGGGCGGCTGGGCACATGTTCCACGAGTTTGCAGAACATCTCGGGCCCCTTCTCACCACAGGTGGCATTGGTGCTGATGTGAGCATTGCTGGCAAGATTGAGAATGGCGGGAAACAGGCCTGAAAGGAAAAATTCACCACTTCAGAAAAACCATTTGAAATCATAAAATGGGATTACTCCAACTCACTCTGTAGGTGAAGAAAAATAGATGGTGCCATGTGTTGAGTGAAGGAAGTCCTACACATACACCGTATATACGGTATACTTTCATTTCTATGAAATTCTACAACAGGCAACGCTAATCTATGAGGAAAAAACATCAGAACTGTGATTGCCGAGAGTGAGAATTGACTCTGAAGGGACACGAGGGAACGTTCTGGGGGCCATGTAATGGTCTATATCTTGATACAGTTTGGGTTACACAAGCACACGCAGCTGTCAAAGATCATAGAGTGGGTACACCTGAGACGTGTGCAGATTTGCATATTTCACTGTACGTACATTTTAATTCAAAAAATAAAAAGACTCATAAACAAATATTGATGTATATGCCAAAATGTTTAGAAGTGAAGGGTACTTAGGTCTTCATCTCAGTTTGAAATGCACCCAAAATTAGCTGGATCGATGTATAGATAGATGATGAAGCAAGCGCAGTAAAATATTAATTGTAGGATGCGGGTGTTCACTGTTCATTTCTGTCAACCTTTCTGACTGAAAATGTTCATAATAGAATGTTGGGGAAATGGGTTTGAAGATGTTTCCAGTGAGCCAAAGTCTGCATCTACCAACGAAAGTCAAACACCCGCCCATAAGAAACAGCATCCACTCTGCGCACGCTGAACCAGTGGCCTTTGGAAGCACGTACGCAGTCTTTCCTGTAATTATCTAGGTCTTTCTCTTTCTTCTCTCTCTCTCTTCTCTTTCTTTATTGCCTGTTTTCTTCAGTGCATTTCAGAATACAAAGATGCAGTTTTCAAAATTCTCTTCGGTTCAGCACTAATCTTTGCCTTTGTACACTCCCTTAGTCACGACTGATTTTTGTCTTAAAGCAGCTGGGATCAGTACCAGGTCCCAACTATTCAGAGAATGATTTCTGAGCGACTGTGAGAAAAGCAACTCTACTAGGTTCTTTAGAAATTTAACTTTATCTTGGTAAAATAGGGATAACAGCAGTGAAGACTCTATAAAGGTCTAGAAACAATGGTGCAGATGATAATGAAGAGACATTCTAGATGAACAAGGTCGGACATTGTGAACTGAGCTTGGGTATGGGGGATATCCTAGTTGTCTAGTGCTGCTGTAACAGAAATACCACAAGTGGATGACTTTAACAAACAGAAATTTATTCTCTCCAGTTTAGAAGGCTAGAAATCAAAACTCAGGGAGCTAGCTCTAGGGGAAGGCTTTCTGTCTCTCTCTCAGCTCTGGAGGAAGGTCCTTGTCATCAATCTTCCCCTGGTTTAGGAGCATCTTGGCACAGAGACCCCAGGTCCAAAGGACACACTCTGCTCCTGGCTCTGTTTTCTTGGTGTAGGAGGTCCCCCTGTCTCTATGCTTGCTTCTCTCTTTTACATCTCCAAAGAGATTGACTCAAGATACAATCTCATCCTGTAGACTGTGTCCTGCCTTATTAACATATCTGCCTCTAATCCTGCCTCATTAACATTGTAAAGGTTAGGATTTACAACACATAGGATAATCACATAAGATCACAAAATGGTGGACCACCACACAATACTGGGAATCACAGCCTAGCCAAGTTGACACACATTTCTGGGGGACACAATTCCAGCCATAATAGAGGGTCTTAGCCTAGTGGGATTTTCCTAATTTACTAGAACTTGATCTTCAAAGATCACAGAAGAAAGTATTTTCTTTATAAAGACCATACAGCCAATATTACTTCTGAAAGGTTTCCTTTTGGGTGAAAATTTGACATAGCACAGTATAATTTTAGTAATATAGAAGGAATTCATGCCTTCAATATTTATTTTTTAGGTACTGCCTAATATTTTCAATGATCTTTTCTATTATAAATATTTTAATAATTTAAGTTATAAAATAGTTATTTTTGTAAGAATTGCTACATTAAAAAAAACTTACCATGTATCTTTACGAAAGCACACACACATACAACTTATTAGGTAGTTTTTCAGACTTTGCACATAAAACAATGACTTATATTCTGCCTTCACGGAATTATCCTATTCAAGTCAATAAGCCTTTCAATAAAAAGAGTTTTTGAATATTTGTATTCTAGAGTATTATTCTTAATATTGACACATAGCACAGACTTCCATCATATACTGTGATCACTGTATTATATTTTGGTGTATATTTTGTTAGGTAATGAGGTTCATTATCCTGTATGACCATAATTTTCTAAGACCCTGGTTCAAATATATCTTATGACAAAATAATTTAAAATACTATATATGTTTAAACTGTAATATTTCAATCCAAACACTGAAGCCAAGTTTTCTGGCTCCACATCACATGTTGGCGTATAGATTTGCAGTACAACCAGCTCTATGCATTCCCCCGCACACAGGCCAGGCAGTAAGCCCCAAGGTGAGGCCAGAAGCCAAGGACGCATGGCAGAGTGATTGAACAATGCATTTCTCTATCAACAACAAACACTTTACCAGTTAACTTAACAAATGTTGCCACTTTCTCTTTTTGCTCCCGTCCAATTGCTAGACATCAAGATATCCCCCCACCCCCACCCGCCAGAGCACCCTTCCACTCTGGCGAGCTGTCAGGGCCCTGAGTGACTGGGGGCTGGGAAGGGGTCACGAAGGCACCATGCTCTCTATGCAGTAGTCTCTGCCCTGAGTCATGGAGAGAAAGAAGCTCACACCTCATGAATGTAAACTTAACATAATTCCGATGAATATCTCAGTGTTAGCAATCAGCATTAGGTTCTAAAGAACTTCGATTTTTCCTTATTGCTGGTCTTCTGAATAAACTCTTAATGAAAATAAAGAAAAATTCCTTGGTTAGCATGGCTATGCACAAAAATCTCATGGAAACATCCAAGTTCTTTTCCACTAAAACGAAATCTTCCTTTTCAGATAAGTCAGTATTTGGGAAAAAAATATTCGCTAAAAATTCCTTGAATATTACAATTATATCACTACATAGTTATAATTATTATTCACTGTTGCATATGACCACATCTGTTAGAAGATAAAAGAAAGCTGGAAATACGTTCTGAAGAAAAATTTTTTTTTATTGTACTTCAGGTGAAGGTTTACAGAACAAATAGTTTCTCATTAAATAGTAGTACACATACTGTTTTATGACATCAGTTAACAACCCCACGACATGTCAACCCTCTCCCTTCTCGACCTTTTTTTTTTTTTTGGTGAAAATATACGTAATCAAAGATACACCATTTCAAAAATTTCTACATGCACAGTTCAGTGACATCGACTACACTCCTGATTGTGCTGCTATTCTCACTTTAAATGAAGGTTTACAGATCAAAATAGTTTCTCATTAAACGGTTAGTACACATGTTGCCCTATGACAATGGTTAACAACCTCACAACACATCAACACTGTCCTTACTCAACCTTGGGTTCCCTATCACCAGCTTTCCTGTCCCTTTCTGCCTTCTAGCCCTTGTCTTTCTAGCCTTCTAGCCCTTGTTCCTGGACTGCTATGCCTCATTAGTCCCATTTGGTTTTATGGGGCTGTCCACTTCCCGGCTGAACGGTGAACCTTGGAAGTGGCTTCACCACTGAGCTAAAAGGGTGTCTAGGGGCCATACTCTCGGGGTTTCTCCAGTCTCCTTTAGGCCAGTAAATCTGGTCTTTTTTGTGTGTGTTAGAATTTTGTTCTACATCCTTCTCCAGCTCTGTCCAGAACCCTCTGTTGTGATCCTGGTCAGAGCAGAGAGTGGTAGTAGCCGGGCACCATCTAGCTGTACTGGACTCAGTCTGGTGGAGACCTTGGAAGCTGTGGTCCATTAGTCCTTCAGACTAATCTTTGAAGAAAATATTTTTTATAAACATCCCTCAGGTTGCTGAATCATTTCAATGACTATTGAAATATTCCAACAGACACTACATGAGTATCAAGTCGGAGGAGGGACAGGAAATAAAAGAGCGAGAAAGGGCACTGGGGCCAAGAACCCACCAAGAACAAAAGTTTAATTTTACAGGTAAAAATCAAAGGCAGAATGGAGTTTTCTGGCTCCACATCACATGTACGCAGAATGTGTGACATAGTTTCCCCATTTCTTGATCATGCACTTAATAAATTAGGCTACACATTTTTGCTGAGAGACTTTATTGACTTTAGTTACAGTTACTGTAGCAATAATTTGTAGCTTTCCTTCCATTCAGGACACACAATGGAAGCATTTCACTATCAGTATATTTAACTAGCAGCTAAAGACTATAGAACGCCCAGATCCATGGACCATGAAATAAATTCCTTCTCATTCACCAGTAGTTTTCCTTTTAATCTCCCTTCTTCATATCCTGAGTACACCTGACCTTCTTATATGCATTTCAGGACCATGTTAATCTCCTGGAAAGTTCCCTTACTAGCATTAGGTAAAATATTGCCACCAAGCTGATGAACAACAAAGCTACTATACATAATTACCAAAGTTTTCTGCTGAGAGACTTTTCAGATAGCTTAATCATTTATTTTATATCTAAAATGTTGATTAGTTCCAACGAGACTCATCACAACAACTTCAGCAATAGTTTTCAAACAGTTCGAGCCAATGGCTCAGAGCCTTACAGCACTTTTGTGTAAGACAGGCGTGAGCTTTTTCCTAATGAGCTTTTTTTCATTTTGAAAAAAAAAGTTTTTGAATTCTATAAAATGTTACGTCTACCTAATCCATACTCAAAACCTATGTGAAATTCTGACAAAATAATGATTTGCAATTCTTAGTTGAAGGCTCTGGGGCAATGTTTCTGATCCTTTTTTCCCAGGATGAAATAAAGATTATTTTATATGGTTTCATCATCAAAGTGGCTTCAGGTATCATGAGTTTTCATTTTGAAAGCAAAGCTACTTACTCAATCCGTGGAGAAATCTGGAAAAATAAGAACTTAAGTTTCTGAATAAAGAAATGTGCGACGTTTTTAGCATTCAAATGCATTGTGCTGTACATTTACCCAAGTGTCATACGTAACTAAGCACGCTTCTCTACTCACTGATCTGAGTTTGTGAAGTCTGGTATCAGAAAGAAGCTACCTTGTTTCCCAGCACACACTCCGTGAAACATGGTAGTCGCCTGAGCGTATACCAACAGCAATTCTATCGACTACAGTTCATTGAAAAACCTTGAAAGCATTTAATAATATTTAGATTAATAATAGCAAGGTAGTCTAATCACATGACTTTTAGGAGGATGTGTGAATTCAGCATCATCGATTTACACAATTCAAAAAAAAACACCTATTGCTGTCGAGTCGATTCCAACTCATAGCGACCCTGTAAGACAGAGTAGAACTGTCCCATAGG
Source organism: Dugong dugon (assembly GCA_030035585.1). Lineage (NCBI taxonomy): Eukaryota > Metazoa > Chordata > Mammalia > Sirenia > Dugongidae > Dugong > Dugong dugon. Next base: position 45,933,028 of record CM057466.1, on the reverse strand, counting down.
GTTTCCAAGGAGCAGCTGGTGGATTCCAACTGCCCATCTTTTGGTTAGCAGCTGAGTTCTTAACCAGTGTGCCACCAGGGCTCCAATTTACACGAGTCAGAAAAAGTAGGTGAGATGTTTGATTAAATCCAATGAATTTTTAAGGAGAGCCTCTTACGTGTGAAGCATTATCCAGGTACCTACCAGAGACGCTAGATGAATGAGCTAGCCCTAACCCCAAGGCTCTCACAATTAAGAGGGAAAGAGACGCCTACTCACAGATTACGATAATTATAATATTAAAACCGCGGGAGTATTTAAAACACATTGGAGGAGAGGGTCTAGAGCAAGAAAACCAGGCAGAAACATGAGGGCTGAGCTCTGAAGTCCTCTAATGGCTCCTCTTATTGTCTGCAATCCTTTTTCAATTTTCTTCCCTCCACGCCTTTAATGTATGCATTCATGACCTACTTATCCCTTGGTTTAAGGTAGATGTTCTTCTTCCCTGAACTCCAGGCTGATGTACATGTCCTTCTTTTTTTTTTTTTTTTTTTTCAGTAGTACACATGTTGTTTTATGACATTGGTTAACAACCCCACAACATATTAACCCTCTAACTTCTCAACCTTTTTTTTTTTTGGTGAAAATACACATAGCCAAAGATACACCATTTCAAAAATTTCTACATACACAGTTCAGTGACATTGACTACGCTCTTCCAATTGTGCTATAATTCTCACTTAAGATGAAGGCTTACAGAACAAAATAGTTTCTCATTTAATAGTTACTACAAATGTTGCCCTATGACAATGGTTAACAATCTCACAACACATCAACAATATCCTTACTCAACCTTGGGTTCCCTATCACCAGCTTCCTTGTCCCCTTCTGCCTTCTGGCCCTTGTCACTCCTGTACCTTGTTAGTCTCATTTGGTTTTATGGGGCTGTCCACTCCCAGGCTGAACAGTGAACCTTGGAGGTAACTTCACCACTGAGCTAAAAGGGTGTCTGGGGGCCATACTCTCAAGGTTTCTCCAGTCTCCTTTAGGCCAGTAAATCTGGTCTTTTTTTTGTGAGTTAGAATTCTGCTCTACATCCTTCTCCAGCTCTGTCCAGAACCCTCTGTTGTGATCCTGGTCAGAGCAGTCAGTGGTGGTAGCCGGGCACCATCTAGCTGTACTGGACTCAGTCCGGTGGAGGCCTTGGTAGCTGTGGACAATTAGTCCTTCAGACTAATCTTTTCCTTGTATCCTGTTCTCTTCATTCTCCCTTGCTCTTGAAGGGATGAGACCAGTGGAGTATCTTAGATGGCCGCTCCCAGGCTTTTAAGACCCCAGACACTACTCACCAAGGTAGAATGTAGAGCATTGTCTTTATAAGCTGTGTCATGCCAATTGAGCTAGATGTTCCCCGAGACCATGGTCCCCACAGCCCTCCGCCCAGCAATTCAGTTCCTCAGGGAGTTTGGATGTGTCTATGGGGCTTCCATGACCTTTTAAATGTCCTTCTTTTGTCTGACCTGAAGTCAGCCTGCCCATCACTGCACTCACCACTGGTACAGAGATCATTAATTTACTGACCTATTGCCCCCCAAATCCTGCCACCACTACCTTTCTCTAAAAAACAGAAGCAACTCTTCAACAGTCTGTAAGATCTTCTAGGGCAGGAACATGTCTAATTGACCTGGAGTATCTGGCCTATAGGAATGCCCAATAAAACCTGCTGAAAGAATGATTAAATGAATGAAAGAATGTTCTCTCAGTCATGAATTACTAGACACTGCACAGAACCAGAGGTCTAAAAATCTAAATTCCCATCTTATCAACTTATCATCTTTGGACAGGCTGACTTCTCAGTACCTCTATTTGCACGTCTATTACATGAGTATCTCTATGAGCCTTTTTTCCCCCTGAAACACTGTGATGCTAAGCTCTTACTTTAATTTACTTTAATAGACTATTGGGTACATTTGTGCACCATTTCTTCTCTCACTATTTGGAAAATGACTTAAGAAAAGTGTTTCTCCATTCAAGAGTAAACATACAAAATAACACAAAGAGAAGTAATTTGGTAACTCTTTGATCTTCCTGCATAAAAGAACCAGACAGAAATATAAAGTGGCATTATTACTCTTTGCTTCTGCACACTTCACAGTGAAGTTGAGCCTTTCATTTAAAAAAAAAGTCAATAAAATGTTCAGTATTCTCATCAGAGGGATGGCAAACATGCACAGTGAGGGGGATGAGTGGGTGTTCAAATTCTGGTGGAAGGTGCTGAGGTATCATTCAAACTCATCAAGCCTTCATAACCATCTCTTTGTAGTTTAAACTTCTGATTCTGGAGAATCTGATTTTATCACTACACTGAGGTATAGAAATGGAAGGATAAGTTATGCAGTACAGTCGGGAAAGTCGCTCCTTAGAACTCCAACCGTAAGAGGGGTTGGAAGAGAAACCAATGATGTTTCATACAACGTTGGCTGATAAAACCAGAGAAACAGCAGAAGGCAGCTCTGCTTTCAATCTGTGCCTGTGGCCACAGCGCTGCCTTGACTCTTGTTTAATATCCATTAAGTAAATAAATCTACGTCACATGGAATTATTTCCCAGCAATAAATTCTACTTAAAATGCTACATTTAATGTTTAATCTGTATGTGTCTGGGTTTAAAACGGAAATGTTAATTCTGATAATTCATTTCATATAAACTCTGTGAGAATTCAAACTCTATTAAAATCATTACCCATTGCCGTCAAGTCGATTCTGACTCATAGTGACCCTATAGGACAGAGTAGAACCGCCGCATAGAGTTTCCAAGGAGTGCCTGGTGGATTCGAACTGCTGACCTTTTGGTTAGTAGCTATAGCTCTTAACCACTACGCCACCAGCGCTTCCAATAACTGTTATTAGAATCACTAGTGCCTGCCAAAGGCTGTGTCCAGTAAGGAATAAGAGCACAGGTTTCGAGTCAGACAGTCTTGGGTTTGAATTTCAGCTCTCATTTGCCACCTCTGTGATCTTGGTTGAGGATTGAATCTCATTCTCCTTATTTGTGCAAAGAGAAGGTCAATAGTAGCTAGGTATTTTTGTGAGCATTACATGGGAAAATGTAGATAAAGGGCTTAGTATAAAGTATTAAGGGCTCAACAAAGAGTTGCTATTATTATTTTCATATTGTCAGGTTTCAGAGAAACAGAGATTTAAATATATAAAATATAACCAGGAAAATCTAATTATTTTTGATAAATCTTATATTAGTGATATATTATCAGTAGATATCACTGATACGAAATTTCTCAAAAATAATTAGAATTTCCTGGTTATATTTTATATACTTGAATCTCTGTTTCTCTGACTTTTAGATGAAATAGTTGGTTTGCATTTAGAGGTCAGAAGGTAGAAAATCACTTACCTAAAAATGGAAGAGACACACTCAGTCCCAAGTGACACGCACACCTGGGAGAGGCAAGGATGAAAGGGCAGACACACATCTCAATTCACGGACACACTGTTCAGAAGGCTGAGCAGAGCTGTTTGTGCTATTAACTCCTCCCCTCCTTCCTTCCTTCCTCTCTCCCTCCCCTCCTTCCATCGTTCCTCTCTCCCTCCCCTCCTTCCTTCCTCTCTCCCTCCCCTCTTCGTTCCTTCCTTCCTCTCTCCCTCCCCTCTTCGTTCCTTCCTTCCTCTCTCCCTCCCCTCTTTTCTTCCTCTCTCCCTCCCCTCTTCGTTCCTTCCTTCCTCTCTCCCTCCCCTCTTTTCTTCCTCTCTCCCTCCCCTCTTTGTTCCTTCCTTCCTCTCTCCCTCCCCTCTTTTCTTCCTCTCTCCCTCCCCTCTTCCTTCCTTCCTTCCTCTCTCCCTCCCCTCCTTCCATCGTTCCTCTCTCCCTCCCCTCCTTCCTTCCTCTCTCCCTCCCTTCCTTCCTCTCTCCCTCCCCTCTTCCTTCCTTCCTTCCTCTCTCCCTCTCCTCCTTCCTTCCTTCCTCTCTCCCTCCCCTCCTTCCATCATTCCTCTCTCCCTCCCTTCCTTCCTTCCTCTCTCCCTCCCCTCCTTCCTTCCTCTCTCCCTCCCCTCCTTCCTTCCTCTCTCCCTCCCCTCTTTCCTTCCTCTCTCCCTCCCCTCCTTCCTTCCTCTCTCCCTCCCCTCCTTCCTTCCTCTCTCCCTCCCCTCCTTCCTTCCTCTCTCCCTCCCCTCCTTCCTTCCTCTCTCCCTCCCCTCTTCCTTCCTTCCTCTCTCCCTCCCCTCCTTCCTTCCTTCCTCTCTCCCTCCCCTCCTTCCTTCCTTCCTCTCTCGCTCCCCTCCTTCCTTTCTTCCTTTTTTCTTTTCCTCCCCACCTTCCTTCCTTTTTTTTCTTATCGTTCTTTCTGTTGTTGCCTTTGCAACTCTGTAGAGTGGAATCCCAGTACGTTTAATGCACGTTTGTACTCTAAATCTTCTCCTTTAATTGTCACGTGGACTGAAAAGGGAAGGCCTCTCTGAGGACGGCACATTTGACCAGCTACCTACAAATGAGAAGAAGCTAGCCATGCAGGGGTAGAATGATACTGTATTTGGTTTTCTTGCATTAACATTTATTTATGCAGTTAAAAACAGGCTGAGAATAGGTCCCCAGGCCTTGCCAAAGGGGTTCACTGGCACCAACAAGGTCAAGGGCCCAGTAGGGGAAGGCACTGTGGCTGTAGCACTGTGAACAGGAGCGTGGGGTAGAGGATGAAGTTAGGGAGAGGGCATGAGCATCCTGCCCTCTCCTTCCCCACCTTCCTCTCTCCAGGAACCCAGTGCACCACAGGACAAAGGTGTCCTGGAGGGTCACTGGCTCTTCCCTTACATGGATGAGAAGGCAAGTGGGAGGCTGTGGGCCAAGCAAAGAGGTGATACCCGGCTCAGTTTGCCCAGGGTGAAGTCCCAAGCTGGCCTGACCGATGGGCTTGAAGACATCTGTCTCCAGCTCAGGGACAGTAGATGCCTGTCCCTGACCTCAGCGACATCCAGGTTGCTTGGGCCAGAAAGTGAGATGCCTTGAGGAAACTCAGTGAAAGTTTCATAATAGCTTTTAACTCCCCTTCCCTGGGGAGTAAAATCACTATGAAAAAATATAAGTTATTATTTGATTTTTCACATTTGCCATTGAAGCATATTTTCACGACATTATTTACGAACGTTGCTGACTATAGGCATACACAGAAGGAGTGGAAATAAAGGTTTGAATCTAAATTATTTATAACAATGCATCCCCAACCCTTAACACATGTTCAGGGGACTATTTACAAGCTATGACAAAAATTTATCTTAACCTAAACTTTTTTTTTTTCCTAGAAAACAGTACAAATTTACCTACAGTAGATGTATTTCAAAATCAAGTATAAATTAAACTGTTTTCCCACTACATACATCCTTAATACTACATACTTCCAAGAGGCCTTGTCTTTATTTCTTCTACCTGATCAGCAGTTGGCTGGGGCTCCTTATACTTCACGCTACTATTCCTCTGTTCCTTTGCCATGAGTAATCTGTGAGCAAACATTTTGTTCTAACGGGAGTACACCATTTAAAGAAATTCTATTTCAAGTTATTTATTATAAATTAAAATTATTTTTAATTACTACTAAATGATCTTGCTCTGTAAATCGAATAACCAGTGTCTCAATGTTTTAAGTAATATAGCATCAAGATTAATGTTTAAATATATAAAAGTCTTGCTAGCTTAATGTAAAACAGGTCTTTCATTTCCAAAGAGAATTACCCAAACGTTACCAATCTGTTATTTTATTACTCAAATAAAGAAATGTCTAACAGTTGGGAGAATTTTGAAACAAAGGTGAGTTGTGTCCTCTCTAGGAATGGAGCCCTTTCAGCTACAGACAAAAACACCAACTAGAGAATGGCTCCTCCCTGCCCGCCCCCATCCCCTCCCCTACCACTTGCTAAGCCAATGTGTAGTCATTGATGGCTGCTAGTAAAAGAAAAGCTTTCAAATCTTCTAGAGATTCTACTGGGTAAGCACCAAGGCCCTTTCCAGCACAGTAAAAGGGGAGAAAGAAAGTCGAAAAAAGGAGAGAGGGATGTGGGGAAGGGAGAGAGAAGGAAGGAAGTTACGGAAGGAGGGAGGGAGGGAGGGAGGGAAGGAAGGTCCCCTATAAACAGTGGATAAGGGCCAAGTTAAATCCAAACTCCTTGGTGTTTGGCATTTAACAAAGTTGGATTTTTTTTTTCCTCACTTGGGAAGATGAAGAGAAGTTTAATCTCAGAAAAACAAGGGAGGGGGTGGGCAAAAGGATTTAGCAGGGTTTGGGGAAGAGCTCCATTTCCATAGCAACGCCTTCAAAGTGTCCTTGACACAGACAGGTGGTTTTTACAATCAGATAAATCAGTGGTCTGAACAAGTTAGGCACAAATATTATTTGTAGAAAAATACTGATTATCGTACGTGTCTACTTCTCCCACAAGTGTTTAGTTCTGATTCAGCAGTGTAAGTTTAGTTGCAAAGAAAAAAACTCTATAATTCATTCATCATGAAGTGGTTTTCTCTTTTGTTGCCACAAGCAGCTATTTAAATATTCCCCTGATGGGAATCATGATTGCACATCGGCAAAACACAAAAGCACCCCAGTATACACATACACACATACACATACATTTTCCAGTTTCCTATCATCCCCATTGTCCTGGGAAAGTCACTGCCCCCTCTCCTTCCAAATCCTTACAGGAGTGAATTCGGCCTAAAGGAAAAGCAGCCTGGAAGCTGAATATTGACAGCTTTGTTTGATTAAAATGTAGTTACATTATATTTACTAATGTCATTTATAATGTTTACACAGTTTCAAAAAAAATACTAAAAAAAATCAATTAATTCAGTTTTTTCTAACCATTCCAAACATTCCAAAAGCCATGAACTTTTCTACAAACCTTCAAGGTCTTAGCTGTTTTTTCCTTTCTTCTGCTACTTCTGAGCTCGACTGTTTAGATTTTACTGGTTTAGGCTTTAAAACTTTAGCATCCCTGCCCAGGAACTTGCCCCGGCCACTTTGTGGTTGTGCTCCTGACCTTAATTTAATGCTCCTCTGTCACTGTGATGAAAATCTTCATAAGTTTTAAACAAGGAGCCCCACATTTTAATTCTGCACTGGGCTCATCAAATTACTTAACTGGTTCTGGATGTGCCTGGCCTTACAAGTGCCCATGCACCAGCATCTCTGATCAAGATGCCAAGTGCTTCACCACTTCTAACTGAACCCAGTACAACGACCCCAAGGTAGACCAGATCCATTCCAGTAGCTATCTAGACATCTTATCAACAAAGAAGTCATCTGCAGTACCTTTCACCTTACAGATCAACAGTAGACAATACAAGTAACAACTAGAAAAACCACTCCAGACAATTGTACACAGAGTTCAGTTGCTGAGATTGATAATACTGCATTTCCTCAGTTCTGATGCCATTCTTACCCCTGAAATTGGCTGCCCCTTGATAAAGCCTTGCCTTTTTACAACCACGTATGTAATAGTTTTTCTTTCTTTGTTTTTAGACTGTTACTAGACCAAAGGTTCCTGTAAGACTTGCTTGTATTCATTGTTCCCAGCTCCTTGCCTCACATTCTCCCTCGACTCACCTTAAATTGGGATTCTGTTCCATTTAATCACTAAAAAATGCCCTGTTCAAAATCTCCAACAATTCCATCTTCCAAATTCAACAACTTTTGTCAAAAATGACCTTTCTGTCATTGTTAAAATTCTATCTTCTTTTGGCCTCCATGACACTGCTACCCTCTAGTTTTCCTCTGCCATCCCAGGGGCTAACCATCAGTCTCCTTTGCTAGCTCTCCTAGAGGCCGACCCCTAAAGTGCTTTCCTATGGAATGCAAACGACTGCTCCTTCCCCACACAGGTGCAGTCTCGTGGGGGAAAAACGGGGAGAAAGTTTTCCTTCCAAAAAGTAGCTATGTCCAAAAGCAAGAAAAGCAACATTAAGGATATTGAATTGAGGGACAGCGTGTGCAATGAGCTTGAGGGCATTTCTACTCCAACGGCTATCTGGCCAAGAGTTGCCTTGGAAGGGGCCTGTGGAGGGCAGGGCTGCCCACAGAGCAGGGGGCGCCTCAAGCAGGGGGTGGGACTGGGGCTTCCTAGAGCAGCTATGGCCATTTGAGAACTGTCCCGGACCCTTTCCTGGTTGATGAAGGGAGAGATACGCTCTCCACTTTGGGGACCGTTTCAGTCCTCACTCTTCCTGAGTTGTATCCCGATGATCCTGATGTTGATTCTGAGTTGCACCCCGAATTGTATCCTGTTACTTCTGTGTTGTAGCCCCAATAAACCACATAACCGTGAGTATAGTCTGTGAGTTCTGTGACCACTGCAGCTAACTATCAAACCCAGCAGAGAGACAGAGAGTGCTGTGGGGGGAGAGGCTGGTGTAAGAAATAATGGAGAAGTGGGAAAAGCAAAGATATACTTGACCTCCGCCTCATTGGAACCAGCTTTATGCTGATTCTTATTAACGGAGTTATGAGGCAGATAGTGGTAGTTATCCCCCATGATGGTTACATTTATTTTCCTGCAGACACAGTCTTGGGTTTTCTGCCCTGTGTGTCCAGTAATTCCTTTTTCAATATTTTTAATCTTAACTTAGATAATGGTATTAAAAGTCATCAAATGTATGGGGAAGTGAACACATGGAATTAGTGAAATAGTGGCCAAAATAAAACAAGTTTAATAGGGACACATGCAGGGCATTCCACTTTTGCCCCACAATCCAACTGTGACTACTGTGAAAAAATGTTGCTGTTCCTGTGATAAGTCTACACAATATAAGAACAGCACTATGAAAAAAGGTTAATACGACCCAAGATTGAATTCATAATATCATACTATTAAAGACTGAGGAAGACGACCCTTAGCATCCACGGATTTGATAGCTATGATATAAATATTTCCAAGAAACCCAAATGTCACTTAGGAATCCTACCAGAACTTCTCAAGCTTTAACGTGCACAAAGCATCTGGTCACAATGCAGATGCTGATTCTGTAGGTCTCGGATAGGGCTGAGGGTCTGCATTTCTACCAAGCTCCAGGTGATAGCACTTTCAACAACAGATGAGATGATCTTTCTCTCTCTTTTTTTCCCCCTGCTTTAACACTACATTCTATGTTTGGCTAATTCAGCCAAGTCTTCTCACAGAGACTGTCAGACTGATTAATAAGACAGTGATCATGTTTCAGCAGCTTTCTGTCACTGTTTAACCACAGCCCCAGAATCTCCACTACGCATTCAAGTCTTGAAGACCTTCGGCAACTACTTTTAGAGAGAATGTGGTGCTTTAGTTAAAACAAAGGCTCCAAAATTAAAGATACAACATACGAATAAGGTCAACTGAGCATGACCGGCAAAACCTATTAAAGCAAACCAGTCACGCTTAGGCCCCATAGACCCAGGGGAAGCTCACACCCTGAGTTAAGGTCTCAGCCCTGGTCTACTCAACCAAGCTGCCACTGGCCTGGTTCACTCATACCATGCAATACTGTATAACCATTGAAAATGATGGCTTTTGAAGAGTACTTAGTGACATGGGGAAATGCTTGTAACCTAATCTAACCTAACCTGTTGCCATCAAGTCGATTCTGACTTGTAACGACCCTATAGGACAGAGTAGAACTGCCCCATAGGGTTTCCAAGGAGTGACTGGTGGATTCGAACTGCTGACCTTTCGGTTAGCAGCCAAGTTCTCAACTACTGCATCACCAGGGAGATAATGTTAAAATTTAAAAGAAGGCACTGTCCAATTCATGACAAAGAGTCACTCTTCAAGCCCATGCCCTGCCAGCTGCTGACATTAGAACAGTCTGATGAGGCAGAAGAGTTGACAGCCTCCCAGTGTCTAGTCACAGGGGCCTGCAGAGAGGGCTTGGTGAAAGGTGGGGAGTGGCGGGGCTGACAGGATGGCACCATGTCTATTCCCTGACGCCCTAGGACCTTAAGTTTGAGCTTCCAGGAGAGGGGCTAAGTCTAGGAGACAAACGCAGAAGAACACGTTTTCAAGAGGGCTTCTGAAGGCATTAGCAGGTCATCCACACAGGTGGGGCAGTCTCCCCATTCTAAGGAAGAACACGGCCGAGAGTGGTAGAGGTGGACGGCTGTCATTCATCCCCACCTCCTCAGATGGAGCTTCAGTGCCTTCCCCAAGGAGATGCAGCTCATCACCGGAGCAGAGAGAAGGCTAGCACCCTGCACTCTTGTGGGCCAATCTCTTTTTTTCTTTTTTTTGCTCTTACTAAGAGTTTTAGAATTATTTTCTTTTTATTTTCTAAGTTCTTCCCTATATTATATCTTTATTATGAAAATACCAGCAGAGAAAACTTACTTAATTTCCACACTTAAGTTAATGAAGAAATGAGAACCCAGGCTGGAACTTGTGAATAGATTACTTTCAATACACATCTTTTAGAGTACATTTTCTTTAAAACAAGCTACTAAAGGCCAAATGGACTATCTTTGCTTCATACTCCACTATGATTCACATATAGATTACCCCTTTTGAGAAAACTACAAGCCTTTAACTGATACTCTGCCCAATGGTGACGCTCTTCAGTTTAAGTTCTAAGCTACGCTTTCCATACTCATCGCTCCCTCCTCCCTGGGGTCTGCACCTTCCCCTGACCACTGGCCTCCCACTGCCATTTTCTCCAAACCCCTGCGCTTTCCCTGAAGAAGTCTGGCATGTTCGGGTGCCTCATCTGCTTACAGAAGAATCTCAGCCCTTCTTTCCATTTCTCGGAGTATGGTTCCAAGCAGCTCTTACACAGGACTTGTTTGAATTTGGTGTTCATTTTCTCTCAGGGACTACAGTTCCCACAGAGTTCTCCTTCACTTGAGCGTGTTGACAATTACTCAAACTGAGGGTTGACTCAAGATGAACATTCGTTTAAGCACAAATTGTAAGTGGTATGACAACTGAAATTAACTTTAAGATACTTCAATTTAAAGACTGTGATACGGTACTTGTGTGTGTGTGTGTGTGTGTGTGTGGGTGTGTGCACGCGCGTGCGCATGTGCACTTATGTGTGTATAATTTAGGTTAAACTGCTAGCCATATCCAGCTAGTATTAAAATCCATGATGCCCCTTCCAGGGTTGTCAGCTGGTATTCGGGATATGGTGTTGGGACAACTGGAATACTGTCCATATTCCAGAGGCACCCACTATAGTGATTTTGTTACCTGTATTTCCATCAACACTGGCACTTTGCTAACTAGCATGGAGAATATCAGAAAAGGATTACTAGTAAAACTAGTGAATTTTTAAGAACCTGATGAATAACAGACATGGATTTTTACTGGCGAAATTCAGGGTTGTCAGAATATCTATCTAAATTAAAATTTTGAGAAGAGCTTCTGGTTCCGGCAAATAAAGAGGTTGGAAAATTGTCTCTCCAAAAAACAATTCTATAACTGGACTAAAATACTCAAAATCAACCATTCCAGGGCTCTGAAAATCAACCACAGAGAAGCAAAAAATTGAGAAGTGTTTGTTCATGAAGAGGCGCCCTCGTGGTGCAGCTGTTAGGTGCTCAGCAGCTAACTGAAAGGTTGGAGGTTCAAACCCACCAGCCATCCTGCAGGAGAAAAATGTGGCAGTCTGCTTCTGTAAAGACCACAGCCTTGGAAACCCCATGGGGCAGTTCTGCTCTGTTCTATAGGGTCACTTTGAGTCGGATTTGGTTTTTGGTTTTGGTTGTTCAAGAAAAGCTGTGAGAGTTTCAGTAAAAACTAGTAGGAGGCAGGAGAATTCTGCCTGGGGCTGCTCTCCCCCATCCCCCAGATCAGCTGGCATGGTAGTCTCACCAGGATGGGGCTAGCCAGGTAAACCAGTGGCTTCACTGCTGGAGACGGCTGACTACCTTTGGAGTAGAAGGTGAAAACATATGCCCAGTGACATTGTCAGGAAAAGTAGTAGACTCATAGAAAACAAAGGGGGAAGCTTACAGCTCAGCTAGCTTGTGGTTGCGGTTCCAGAAGGGGCAAGCGACAGACCACGGGACCAGTCAGAAATTTAACAGGAAGATCCTGGCAACATTAGAGGCAAAGAAAGGCTGGATTATCTCTCCAAACAGCCCAGGCTTTTTTATTCCGAAAGAATAAAATACTTACGAAAAATTTTAATAAGAGAAATGCAAGGCCTATACACTAGAAAATACAAAACATTACTGAGAGAAATTAAGGAAGATCTAAATGAATGAAGTGGTGTTTCTTACCCATGGATTGGGAGACTCTATATGTTATCAGACAGCAATTCTCTCCAGATTGGTCTATAGATTCATTGCAATTCCTGTCAAAATCCCAACAGGCTTTGTTGTAGAAATTGATGAGCTAATACTAATGGAAATCTAAAGGATCTAGAACCTGAATTATCAAAGCAATTTAGAAAAAGTGAACAAAGCTGAATGACTTACAGTACCTTATTTCAAAAGCTACTATAAAGCCAAAAGAATCAAGACAGTGTGGTATTAGTGTAAGGACAGACCTACAGATCATGGATCAAAATAGAGAGTTCATAAATGTACACTTACTTTGATGGTCAATTAAATTTTGACATAGATGCCAAGATAATTCAATAGGGAATGGCGTTGGGACAATACATAAATATAGACTGACTTACCACACCCAAAAAATCAACTCAGAATGGATCACAGACCTAAACGTAAGAGCTAACCTACAAAACTTCTAGAAGAAAACATGAGAGAAAATCTTTATGACCCTGGTTTAGGCAAAGAGATCATAGATATGACACCAAAGCATGATCCATAAAAGAAAAAATAAATTGGACCTTACCAAAATTAAAACTTTTGTACTTCAAAACACACGAATGAAAAAAAGAACTGGGAGAAAACATTTGCAAATCATATTTCTGACTTGTATCTAGAATATATAAAGAAATCTTACAACTCAATACAAATAAAGACCACTCAATTAAAAATGAGCAAATGATTTGGACATTTCACCAAAGAAGATATATTTATTGTAGATAACCACCAGAAATAATAGTCAACATCACTAGTCATTAGGCAAACGCAAATTAAAACCACAATGAGATACGATGTCACATCTACTAGAACGTTTATAATCAGAAAGATAGGCAATACGTAGTGTTTGCTGAGATGTAGTGAAACTGGAAGCCTTATACATGGCTGGTAAGTAAAATGATAACGGCTACTTTGGAAAACAGTTTGGCAGTTTCTTAAAAAAATTAAACATAAACTTACCATATGACCCATATTCCACTCCTGCGTACCTACTCAAGAGAAATAAAAACATCTCCACACAAAGACTCGTATGAGAACTTCATGGCAGCATTATTCAGAACAGACCCAAACTAGAAACAATCAAAATGCCCATCCACAAGTGACTGTATACATAAAATACACGGATAACATATAGAGACTTCCAACCCATGATATATCTACATAGTGGAGTCATGTTCTGTGATAAAACAGAATAAACCACATCAATTGGTCCCAACCACTTGGAGTAAAGGAGAATGAAGAACACCAAAGACACAAGGAAAGTATTAGCCCAAGAAACAGAAAGGACCACATAAACCAGAGACTTCATTAGCCTGGGACCAGAAGAACTAGATGGTGCCCAGCTACCACCAATGATCGCCCTGACAGGGAACACAACAGAGAGTCCCGGATGGAGCAGGAGAAACGTGGGGTGCAGAACTCAAATTCTAGTAAGAAGACCAGACTTAATGGTCTGACTAAGACTGGAGGAACCCTGGAAAGCATGGCCCTGGATTCTCTATCAGCCTAGAACTAAAACAATTTCCGAGGCCAGCTCTTCAGACGGGGATTGGACTGGACTGTGGAACATAAAGTGATACTCATGAGGAGTGTGCCTCTTAGCTCAAGTAGATACAAGAGACTAAACGGGCAGCTTCTGTCTGGAGATGAGATGGGAAGGCAGAGAGGGTTAGGAGCTGGTTGAATGGACATGGGGAATCAGGGGTGGAAAGGAAGAGTATGCTGTCACAGTACGGGGAGAGTAATTAGGGTCACATAACAGTGTACATATAAATTTTTGTATGGGAAAAAAGAAAAAGAAAAAAAAAACAGAATAAACCACTGACACAAATGACAACATGGATGAACCTCAAAACTACTACCTACTAAGTGAAATACGCTAGACACAAAGGACTACATAGTGTATGATTCCATTTACAAGAAACATCCAGAAAAGGGAAATCTAAAATATGGAAAGCAAATCATTCACTGCTTGGGGCTGGGATGAAGGTGGGAGTGGGGACTGACTATAACTGAATCTCGTAAGTGTTCCAGAACTAGATTTTGGTGATGGTTGCACAACTTGATTTACTAAAAATCTACTGACGGGTAGAATTTTTATGATATGTAAATTATACCCAATAAAGCTGCTAAAAAACAAGCAAACAAACCATTGAAGATATTCCTTGTATGAACAGGGTATAGAATCCATTCAGCCTGTAGCCTGTATCCTGAAGGATGGTCATCTAGACACTGGCCTAGGAAGGGTGCTTACTGCTTACTCACAGAGAGGCCTGAATACCCACCCAGGAGGACAGAGTCTGACTATATCAAGCTTACACAACATGGCATATCACTTGTTTTGGACTTGCTTGCTAAGAAACATATGTTAATAACATGTAGGAGTCCCTACGTGGTGCAAACAGTTAAGGGCTTGGCTGGTAACTGAAAGGTTGGCAGTTCAAATCCATCCAGAGGTTCCTCGAAAGAAAAGGCTGGTGATCTACTTCTGAAAAATCAGCCATTTGAAAACCCGCTGGAGCACAGTTCTACTCTGACACATCTGGGGTCATTATGAGTCAGCGCCAACTCCACAGCAACCAATAACAACAACAATATGCAAATAACGCACGTCTTCTGCATATGTTGGCCAACTCCACCCTCCCCTTGCAAGGTATTTTCATAAGTGCCACTATACTGATTTTTTTTTTAACGTTACATGATGCTGTAAAAAAAAAAAATTATCATAATGTGCTTACAAAAATACATCACGGGGGAAAGCACTGTTGGCAAACACATGTAGAAGGCACACGTTATTTGTATAAAATATGGTAATGTGTAACATGTAAGTCAGGGTTTGGTTCTAAGCTATGCTTCTGTGATCACATAGTGCCTAAAATGTGTGAGAGTAGGTGATCCTCACCCACCTCAAACTTCTTCAGTGGGTACCAGTCATTATCTACCATAAAGACCCTATAACTAAATTGGCTTAGCCCCATTGACACCAGTAACCAAAGAGATGTTTATTTTCTTTGCAAGCTGCCTTCAAATATTATTTTGGAATTATTTTAATATTGAATTTGAAATTATTTCATTTACAGAAAACTATCTGACACACAAATTTTCAGGGAAAGTTTTACCACCTAAAATGAGGCAGGTCTTAATTCAATCAATTATACTAATGAAAGCTAAACCAACGAAGTCAGAAACCACTCAAGACACAGGAAATGTTATGCTCATATTTCTAAGAGAATAGACCATTCATTCCTTCAGTAATAAGTGATTTTTATCAAACAAAAATCCATCTGTGGCATACATTCTGTGTGCCTTTGTTCTGTTCCTGAGAAGGGGAGGATGTCTTATCCCCAAGTGCCTGGAGGAGAACAGCTGTTCTTCCACTTAAACAAAACGTCCTCTACGGGGCCGGCAGGTAAACGCCTTTACAAACC
Source organism: Dugong dugon (assembly GCA_030035585.1). Lineage (NCBI taxonomy): Eukaryota > Metazoa > Chordata > Mammalia > Sirenia > Dugongidae > Dugong > Dugong dugon. Next base: position 45,917,329 of record CM057466.1, on the reverse strand, counting down.
TCCACTTCATGTGAAAATGTTATCACCACCAGAGCTACCAACAAATGCCAACAATAATTCTGAAGGTACAAAAGACAGAGTATTCTGAATTCATAATCGTCAAGCTAGAAAGAAACCCTATGCAGTAGAAATGTAGTGTTTGATCAGAATTCTCTCTTCATTCAAGACGACACTATTCTACAACAATAAGTGGAATGATATTGGTGTTCACAGCATGGAGACAAAAATACCTGTGCCAAACCCGAACTGATGAACGCACTTAGTAAGATTTTTGGGGCACATCTCCTTCTTACAGGACTACAAGTGGGTGCAGGGATCACTTTTGCCACCAGTCTGGAGAACATACTGGCAACTCAACAAATAGTTGTTAATACACAAATTAATGAACTGCTGGCAGGAGACACCAGTGGCCTCCAAATCTAGAAATAAGTTTTCGTTAACTATCTAGGTTTTAAGGCTGTGTTAAGTATTCATCATCAGGAAAGATTAATTCAGTTCAATAACAAAAATATGATCCATTTTTTCTTTGTACTGAGTTGGCAGATGAGAAAGGAAAAAAAAAAGTTAACAATCTCTTAAAGTTATCAAGAGCCTCCTGGTCACCAGATTCAATGGCTCTTCTCTCTCCGTATTTGGATCCCGCTAGTGAGCACCATGTGGGACCCTGAGGTGAAGCAGAAAGTATTTGAACTTGTTGCTTATGCTGCTAGGTTGCCCCTGACCACATGTTCTGGTTTAGAACGTGAGCCAAAGCTTTCATCCTAAAACACTTGCCTACTCTCTACCTTAGTCTGGTTACCTGGATTCCTCCTTGTGCCCTGGCCCCGAATCCTGTCTCAGTGACCTGTTAAATTCTCCCAGCCTTCTTGAGCTGGCACCCTGCCCTTTCCCAGAAGACTATCACTCTGCGTCCTCATCAGTGGCTCCCCCAATCCAAATTGCCTGTCCATTAGGACATCTGACTAATGCCCACTGTATTCCCTTCTAGTCCCTGTTGCTTGTCTGCATCTGGGCTTTCTTTCATTCATCCAACTGAAATTTATTTACAAAATTGACACTACATGGCAGGCGTTGTGCTAGGTATTAGACATACAAGCAAAAGGGTCTATCCTTAAGAGGAGAGAGGCAAGTTAACAAAGTTAACCAATGATGTGCCAGTTGGACGTATGGCCAGATTGCTGTGGAAACAGGAGGAATGCCTGGGTGAACCGGAACAAGTCAGAATGCCACCAGTGAAGTAAAGGGCTTTCAATGCATTCCAAGGCACACAGACATGAGCCACCACGTCACACTTTGGGAACCACAGACAGTTCAGAATGGCTGGAGTATGGCTAGCAGTGAGAGAAGAGGTTGTGGACAGCTCTGCTCAGGTCAGAGAACAAAGGACCCTGCATATGTTGCTCAGCAGACAGCGAGAAGCTATTCAACAAGCATTGGACGACATGGCCAACTTCACCATGCCTTAACGCAGGTACAGCTTCAGATGCCAACAGCTCTCTGGGCCCTTAGAAAACTGCGTTCTTGGCCACATCAGACTTCATCCCAGTACTTGCCGCTGGCCTGGCCCTTCCAGCAGAACCTGCCCCACCACAGCAAATGGGGCCAGGTCCAGATCTGGCTCTGCTCAGTCCAGGGTTCATCAACATAACACCTCTCCAAGTAGCTTTACCAGGCAGGGAGCTGGTGTGCAGGGAGCCAGGTAGTGTGTGTGTGTGTGTGTGTGTGTGTGTGTGTGATGTGTTTGGGACATGTTAGAAGGGAAATTACAAAGCAACTATTGAAGAAAAGTTCTGAAGGAGGTCAGGAAAACCAAATGCATAATGGATCATCAATTAAAGACAAGATCAGAGAAGGACAGGAGAAGGAGGTGAATGAGGAAAGCTAGGCTTTGGAGTCACAAGTGAAGATCAGCTGGTTGGATGAGGCAAGCAGGAGGTGGTCCTGATTAATTCCAGAGAAAAGGTAGCTGTGACTTGTTCATTTAAAGGGGCTGGGGAGGAGGGACACCGGACAAAATAATGGCTGAATGTGGACAGTATTTAATGAATTTTGGATTAATTAAAGAATGAATGAACACATGATTCTATCAGTCAATTGACCACCCAACCCTGCAATGCCACATCATATCTCAAAACATGATGGACTCTAAATGTCATATTTAGTCAGGAGAATGTTTTAAAAGAAAGAAGGGCCTTTGTCAGTGACCAAGTTACCAAAACAAGCTGAAACTGTGTTAATTTAAACATAAGCACAACCATCAGCAACTGTGAATTCAGCACTTGCCAGGTGAAAAACAGCTGATGAGGAGCTACTGGATACAAAGAAGGAATTGATTTTACTGAGGGACAGAAATGATCCTGGTGATCATACACACACACTAGGGTGTATGATAATCCCCACTTCACAGCAGTCGAAAGGTGAGAGTGGATCAGGGTTTAAGCATTCAGCAGCCTTTGACAGTGGGCTGTGCAGACAAGATGGTCACACATCTGCCCCCCACAGACAAGTACAGGGGCGGCCCTCTCCATGCTTTGCATTGTTGTTTGATTGCATTTGTTGGCACAGGAGAGCTCTCATCCCTGGCTGCACAGTGCCTTCACTGGGGACATTTGGTTAAATGCAAATGACTGGGCCCCACCCAAGACCAAATAAATGATGATCCCTCGGGTCAGGTCCTGGGCAGCCTGGAGAGAGGACTTCTGTGTGAACTGCCTGCTTGTGCCTGCCACGCTAAGAATTCCCAGGAGAAGCTGGAGCTCATAGACGAGCTGGCCCAGCAGAGAAGCTCCCAGTTCCCACAGGAAGAAAGGACGCCTAAGGGAGAGGGGTACAGCCCTCCACCAATACCAGTGTTTGCTGTGGAAGCTGTTGTCCAAGCTCCAGTCCTACCACCAGCTGATGCTAACTGCCTCTCTGCCCCTCCCCGTTCCGTTCTTCTGCTCACCACTTGGCCCACTCATTTTAATGTGAACCGCATGACCTCGACATAAGCAAACAAAATACAGATGGTAACATCCATCAAATGTGACCTGAATTTCCCAGCTCCTTCTCTGACCATTATTTCTTATGGGGAAAATTTCTTCCAGTATATGCATTTTTTGGTTCCTTGGACTTCTTCAAAAACAAGCCCACCAAGAACGTCAAGAAGTTCTCTGGAATCACAGCAAGGAAGGCAGATGACGATGGGGTCCTCAAGACAGACATAGCATTGCTAGCCTTTGTATATCCCCACCTCAGGACCTGGCATAGTGGAGGTTCCAATAAACAGTCGGTGCATGAATGAATGAGTGAATAAATGAATCAGCAAGTCCAGGAAAAAAGTCAGAAAACTGAACAGAAAGGACAACAAGCCCACAAGGAAATATTCCCCTTCACAAGGAGAGACAGGACAAAGAGAAGCTGTGCATTAGTGTTAACTACTTAAAATGCTAACTCCCTTTAAAAAAAAAAAGCAGTGGGAACTTCCAAAGGCATTTACCATGTTAATGAGTATCTTGCATACTCCCCACCCCAAACTCCTAGAATGAACAAAAGCATGCCTATGAATCCCAATGTGGAGTTGTGAAAACTATATTTTGTATAAAAACAAAGGCAGAAATGCCAGAATTGAGAGATTCAGAATATCAAAAATAGACTATGAGACTGTTAAGGGGTGGGGAGGGTGCTAGCCCAGCACAGGACACAGCAACAGGGAGGGGAATTTAGCCAAGTGGCAGAGACTGTTCCGGAACAAACCCAAAAACAGTCAGTCTGAAGACCAGTTGGACATGTCCTCGTGCCTCTGGATACCAAAAGAGAATGTTTTTTAAAACACAGATTCTGGATCTTACCCAGACCTACCGGATCACAATGCCCTTTGGAGGCAATGAAATCCAGGAGGCTGGAGGCCTCCCAGGGCTGAGTGTGCAATCCAGGGACCCAGCAGGGATTTTATGGTTGCCAAGGCAACCCTGCCACCTCTGAAGAATTTGTGGGTGTTACTACCCTCCCACAGCCAATGACTCAGGTCTGAGTGAGCACTGGAGCCCCATGCCCCTAGCTATCTGTGAATTGAAAGAAACGCTGGGAGCCAAGGGTGTGATCTTGAAAAGAGAAATGTCCCTTCTTTTTGACCTTGGCTGATGGCTTTCTGGGCAAGCAATGCAGAAGTGGACCGGATGGTAACCCTGGGTGGCTGAGAACCCTGATTCCTCACGGGAGACAATGCAAACTCAGAAAAGGAACAGTTGGTACCAGCTATAAGAATAAGGGCTGTCCTCGGGTGGAAAGGTGTGGTCCACTTAGGTTTTAGGTAGGAAAAGGGGTGCACTCCAGGTGGGGGAGTCATAGGAACAAAGTCACGGAGGTGAGAGTCAGTATACCAAGTGCCCTTAGGCAGAGAGGACAGACTACTGCAGCAGAAGTGGAAGGCTCAGGACAGATAAAGACGTGGGGAAAGCCGACTGAGTTTGAAGGGACTAGAGAGCGTGGCAGGCCGGCAGGCAGGAGATGGAACTCCATGAAGCAGAGGAGTGACATTACGAAGGCAGGCTCTCTAACGGCAGCATGGGAAACATTTAAGCGAAAGGACGCTAATATCAGAGACTGCTAAGAGCGGCCTGATAGAATCATTTAGACAGATGGTGATAATTTGTGGCAGTAATACCAAAAAAAAAAACCCAAACCCACGAGTGTAGACACGAGTCTGACTCATAGCAACCCTACAGGACAGAGTAGAGCTGCCCCACTGGGTTTCCAAGGAGCAGCTGGTGCATTCTAACTGCCAACCTTTTGGTTAGCAGCCGAGCTCTTAACCACTCGCCACCAGGGCCCCATGGCAGTGATAGAGAGAAACAAACAAAAACCAGAATTTTTAAAGTAAAGAAAAATTTTGAGGGTCAATTTGGATAAGGAGATACAAAAAAGAAGAAAACATAGAAGTCGAAGCCAAGGGAACTGCAAGAATGCCGTTAACCGGGAGAAACAGGGCGGGGGGCGGCATTTGGAGAAGGGAAGAATTCCTTGTGCTGGACCCGAGATAACAAGATAACCACTTACTTGAGCAAAGTTCTGCCGTTAAAAAAACAACTGGAAAATGTTTAAGTGTCTATGGTATACAATAATCAGCACAGTAATGTGAGGGGTTTTTCTTCCTAAATGTTCTCTCTTAGCTAAAAATGTTCTGCTAAATTTAAGCATCTTCTTTAACATCGCTACTGTCACTGAGAATTTCCTGAGGTTCTGGAAGGAAATTATGGTGCAATGGACTGAAATGCAGGAAATACTTTAGGGAAGAGAAAAGATGGCACTTCCCATAAATGCTCTGTTCTAAATTTGACACTTCCACCAGCAATACAAGAGGTTCTCTGGAGTAAGAATTTAAGTCTGGGCCAAGACATCAGACTTGAAAGATAACTTCAGAAATGAAGAGATTCAAACTTCAAACGGCTGATTCAAAGGAGGGGAAGAAACACACACACAACTGAAATCCCGCTCCTCCATGCTACTACGCGGCCATCTCTGGATTAACACTTTGAGATAAACTCTTACCTAGACAAGAATGTTATCTACCCCACGAACCGATATGCAATCTCACTGCCTCGATTGTCTGTCTCCTGACACAAAGTCACCAGGAACAAGTTTACCCAAAGGAAGCTCTTGATCCAGCCTTGAGAAAACAAAGACTCCAGTGGAAGAATTCTGTGCTATTAAATGGTTACTCTGGGGATGGACTGTCATCCTCCCTGTAAAGGACAGAAGAATGCAATGAACTCAAGTATAGCGCGGTGTTTCGTGCTGAAATAGCTCCCTGATAGGCAAGTTCCAACAGAACCCGGGTTCATGACCTTAACTAAATTACTTCTATAGAGAGTTTTTGTTAAAAATTATTATTTTTTCTCTTCATTGATTTTGAAATGCATTTATTTACCTAACTGTCCACGATACATATTAGTATTTTAGGAATAAAACAAGTAAAAGGATTGTTTGCAAACCTGTAAATGAGCAACACACATCTTTCTTAGAAGACTATAGTTTACCTTGTTTATCCAAACTAAACGTAACTGGGGAACGTAACTAACTTTAACTAAGGTCTAAGTTCCAGAGTGCTCTCTAATTGTCTCCAGTTAACTTCTGATTTCAAGGTGCAGGCTTAACTTTATCCATCACAAATTACTTAAAAAATTAAGTTTTTCAGTGTCGGCCACAGTATCCAGTAATTAACCATAGTTATTGGTAAAACTAATAGCACACTACCTTTAACTTCTAGTAGAATTATTCTCAAATCTGACTTTTCTATATCATAAATGTTCTATTATATTTTTTAATTCGTTATGACTAAAAAATAGCTTATTAATATTATGGTAAATAATACTTTTAGAAGGCGTTCAAAGTCATGAAATCAACAGATGATTTTCAAATTCCAAAAGATCTGGAAAACACTGCTCTAATACCTTTCAGCCAAAGACCTACTTGGAAGGGACAAGTTGAAAGCTGAAGAGCTTACGATTACGTGTATTCATTAAGTGAGGTGTTAACATCCTGCACAAGGTACGCTGAAGAAGCAGTGTGGGGGGAGGGCAGTGGAGAGAAGGTTTTTTTATCTGCCAGGAAATAACTGGTACCTATTTTATACTGGAAACCCTGGTGGCATAGTGGTTAAGTGCTATGGCTGCTAACCAAAAGGCTGGCAGTTCAAATCCACCAGGCGCTCCTTGGAAACTCTATGGGGTAGTTCTACTCTGTCCTGTAGGGTCGCTATGAGTCGGAATTGACTCGACGGAAATGGGTTTGGTTTTGGATATTATACTCCTAGGAGTCCCTGGATGGGGCAAACAGTTAATGTGTTTAGCTATTAACCAAAAGATTGGAGGTTCAAGTCCATTCAGAGGCACCTTAGAAGACAGGGTTGGCCATCTACTCCTGAAAAATCAGCCATTGAAAACCCTAAGGAGCACAGTTCTACTCTGATTCACAGAGGGTCACCATGAGTCAGAATTGACCCAACGGCATCTGGTTTGGCTTTTTCATCTTATACGATTTTTTATCTTACACTATAGATACATGTGGAAACTCTGGTGGAGTAGTAGTTAAGTGCGATGGCTGCTAGCCAAAGGGTCAGCAGTTCAAATACACCAGGCGCTCCTTGGAAACTCCATGGGACAGTTCTACTTTTCTCTGTGTACCTTTTAGTGTCTTTTGAATTTTGTACCATACCCATGGATTGCCTATTCAAAAATACGATTTCTTAAAAAAGTTATTTGATTCCTAAATAAAAGTATTTATTTCAGTTTAGCTCAACTAAGTGGCTATAAACTGCCAGGAATATTGTAAGACAATGAACACATAGATATGAACACAATAGTCCCTGTCCTCAAGAAGCCCAGGCTAATGGGTGAGGCAGACAAGCGGGCCAATTATTTACACGCTAAGTAAAACAAGAGAGAAGTACAACAATAACGTTAAGTGCAGGGAGCACCGGGAGTCCAGGGAAGGCCACCTAATGAGTACTCAGCATAGAGGGTGCTAGGAAGGTTTGCCAGGGTTTTAGAACCCAAACGGAGACTTGTCCAACACTTTGCCCCCATGTGCCAAGTGGTGAGCTATGGGGAGGTACAGGGTGCCCAAGATAATGAGCCTCAGCTCTGGGGCGGCAGGCCAGCTGGGGTACCAGTAGCCTCAGTGTACCCCAATGGGACACATGACTATCACCTTGTGTGCATGTGCTAAGACGGGTGTGGAAAGCGTTAGCCTCAGCCAGTAGGAAGGGCACAGCAAGGGGGAGGGGCGTGAAAAGGGCAGACCATATTAGAAGGCCATGGGCTTAGACACAGAGGAACGTGAGGACGCCATGCTCGGGGCACACCCGGCAATGTGCTAAGGCAGTGGTGGGCAAGGCGGGGAAATGGAAGGGGCAAGGGCAAGGTCCAGGAGCATCTACCTTACCCTAACCGCTGTGGGGTGTCAATGGAGACTTTTAGACAAGGCTGAGTGTGGTTACCCAACAGTGCTTAGGAAACTGAGGAGAAGAAGAGAAGTGTCACACTATTTCATGGGAAAAACGAACAACTCTTGGCCCAAGTCAGCAGTAGGGACAAAAAACAGGACATGGCTGCCGAGAACTTTAGGAGGTAAACTCAACAGGTCTTAATGATCACATGGACACAGACAATGATGGGGGTGGGGAGAGTCCAGGACGAGGAGCAGGCAGAGCCAGCTTGACAGTAACAACAGTCACGGTCTTCTCAGTGCCTGTGACACGCCCCACACTGTGCTACCAGTGTCCACGTACTATTCCATCACATCGATCCTGTTCATTTTATAGCTAGGGAGGTGTGACGTTCAGAGCTGCCCAATGTCACAGCTAGTCAGCATGATAGGTCTGGCATTTGAGCCTAAGACTATCTGATTCCAAAACTCAGACTCCAGATTTTGAAATGGTTATGCATCCCAGAGAGCAGAGCTTGGAAAGGGCCTCCCCAACAGCATTGTATAAAATAGTAATAACGGTGATCGCAGATAGTGTTCTAACCATGTACCAGGCACATTGCTTGTGTTATTTCATTTAATCATTCACATCCTTTCAAGGTGGTTACTATTATTATCTCCATTTTGCAGACGATGAAACTGAAGCATCAAGGATCATATAAACTTTTTATAATCTTGGCTTATAAAGCAATACAATTGTAAAAGTGGCACCAGACACCAGTGTATATTCAGTATCTCAAAAAAAGGAATGGGCCAAAGTCTGGGAAATGCAAGAGGTAGGCAGTGATGTTTTTACTACACAGATTCTTGCTTCCTACTGCTAAAATCAATAGTTTTTACTGGCCCTTACTTGGGGAATATAGCTACAGAAAAGAACCATGTGCCTTTGAAATCCACTACACCCACGCATTTTACTGCGGAGTACATACATGCTAGATTTGAATACCATTTCGTTTAGGAGAAGGAAGTGGATTTTCTTCTATTATATAGTTTTGGTTTTTTTTTTCTATACTTGAAATTGTCTATTTTTACTTAGGGGGGAAAAAAGGGATGGTTTAAAGCAGAAGAGATGAACCAACCCATTAAGTGACTATAATTCTATGTAATAGCCAGCTACGGACTTCACATTATTGTTAGAAGCACACCACCTCTTATCATACGGTTAGGAACAGCTCACTTTAAACTGGTTTCATTTCAAAGGGAATTGAGTCATCGGGTCCCATCCTGTGAGTTGTAAGCTTACCTGGAGAGGCTTCGAAATGACCCAGGGCTCCTGAGCATCTCAATGTCATTAGATAATGATCATTTTCACCCATATAAGCACCAGACAGCTGACTCAGCAGATGATATACAGGTCAGGACTATTATGATCATATTGATACCATTTCACTAATCACTCATGCTATATACAAGAGGCAAAACAATTACTTAAAAAAAAAAAATCAAAACTCCCTCAAAGATGTTTGGCAGGAACGGCACAGTTAATGGGATGGGGCTGGGAAACCTCGCACTGCCTTGCAGTATATTCTGATTCATGGCCCCCCACATGTGGTACAGTACATGGCCCCACATGTGGTACAGTAGAACTATGCTCTGGAGGGTTTTCAATGGCTGATTTTTCAGAAGGAGATCACCAGACCATTCTTCAGAGTCACCTCTGGGTGGACCTTAACCTCCAAACTTTCTCCTTAGCCATTTGCACCACCCAGGGACTTCAGGAAATATAACTGTGTGGTGACTGGCCCCAAGACACCCGCTGTGGCAGTTTCCCGCAGCAACTCCAAGCAGGAAAACCCCATGCTGTCCCACTTTCTCCAAACACCATTCATAACTGCCAAAACCAAGGTGCCCTGAGCGGCACCGAAAACACGCAGGGCCCCTCGTCGGCCTGGGACTTCCAATTTCTTAGAACAATAACGCTGAGCCAAGCTCTTTCTCCACACTGTGGGACACCAGGATGTGTTCACTTTCAGCAGCCTGATCGAAGTGAGTTAGGCTTGGAGAGGGTCAAAAGCCTCCTCTCCCGAAAAGCAGCTGCTTTCACCGACAACTATGTAAATGTCCCGGGTCCACGCAGAGCCCGGCCGCGCTATTCAAAGCGGCCTTACCAGCTCCGGTCCAGTGCTTTCATCGTGAACGCTTGAATGAATGAAACGGCCTCTTTTCTGCAGAGTCCACAGCTCAGCACAATTCCAACCACACAGTTTCCCACGACGGGAGTTCGCATTTCGCCTACCTACTTTTGACCTGTACTTTTTTTTTTTTAACGAAGTTTGCATTTGTGAGCATATGCCCATTGGAATGTGTTGAATACATTAAAATGCTTTCAAGAAATATGTGTGACCTCCTCACCAACAAGAAGCGGCGCTAGTAATACTTAAACCTGTGGGTAGAGTTGGAGGCGGTGTCCGCGGAAAGGGGAAGACAGTCTCTTACTCTCCCAGCATGGACAGAAATCTTGAAAATTCGCCCCGGGTTTCTGCTTTCCCCAAACCTTGCACCAACAGCCACTGCACTGGGCAGCGAGCAGGCAAAGTCCGCCATTCGCAGCGCCTCCTTGGCCTCGGAGTGACCGCGGTCTAACTCGCGCGCGGGACCAGCGGGTCTGACCACTTGGGAGACCGCACAAAGAGCGAAGCGCAGGAGGACGCATCTGGGCCCTGGACACCATCCGGGAGACCCGGACAGCGAGGGGCGCGCTTCTCACTTGGTCTCTCCCAGCGAGGCACCCGGACCGCGAGGAGCCCAGAGGAGCCTGCCCTGTCCCCCTGCGGATGATCCCGCAACCCGCCGCAGGGCAACGAAGACGACCTAGGCGAATTCCTTTCCCATTCATTCCCCTGCTCCCGGGTCAACGCCCGGCCACCCCCTCCCTCCGCGCGACAGTCTGAGCCGGGGACTGACGCCCGGGAAGGCGGCGGGGTCGGCGCCTCCCATCACCGCGCCCGCAGCATCCCACTCGCGCCACCCCAACACTGCTGAGTCCCGGCAAACCGAGACAGCGAGTGGCTCCCAGGGTGCTGCGCCAAACTACTCGGAGGGCGTCCCCAGCCCTCTCGGCTCCCGCCCGGGAGACGCTCTGCAGGGACTCGCGGGAGATCCACGTGTCCCATCACCCCCAGTCGGCGTGAACGAAGCAGGCAGCGGCTTTGTCCCGCGCCCTCCCCGCCCGCTCACCTCTCTGCTGGCACTGCACGGCCACCCAGAGCAGCGAGGCCAGGAGCGCGCCGCCCCCGCGCATGTCGCCGCCGCGCCGGTGCGCTCTGGAAGAAAGGCGCCGCGCTCTGCGCGCCCGGGAGAGCGCGGTCTGGGGCGTCCCCGCTCCACCGTAGCCTCCCGCCCCTCGGGCCCCTGGGACACACCCCCGCCCCTCCCCCGCCCGGCCGCGGAGAGACCCTCCCCCGGGGGAGGGTCCACTTGCTGGTGCGTCGGACCCGCGGGGACGCTGGTCGCTCGCCGGGTTCCGAGCTCCCGGGAGTGGGGACCGGCGGCCCGCGTTCCCCAGCTCTGTGGTGGGTTTGACCTGCTGCAGCCGCACGGGTCCGAGTGTGGGGGTGGGGGGAGAAAGTGGGCTGGTAGGAGGAGAAAACCCGCTGAAGTCGGCCGGGGCCGCTGGATTCCGAGAAAGTATTTGCCCTGTTGACCCTTCCCGCCCCCGCTGCGGTCAGCAGCCCGGGCGGGGCCAAGAGCTCCACGCACGCACCTCCAGGCCGGCGCCTTCCGCCGTGGGACCCCCGGCCTGGCTGCCCAGCCCGCCCCCCATCCCGTGGCTGGTGGCCGAGGATTATGTGAGGCTTTTTTAAAAAAAAATGAGCTGTAACTTGTTTTTCACTTCGTTTGCCTAAAGAGGGCAGGAAGGGCCCTTTGGACCTGCTGATTATTACTCGCGCATCCTTAGTGCTGGAGAACCGGCAATCGTTGTTTTGGAAGTTTCAGGGCTTAGTCTTATACGAGATTTCAACCGCTTTGTTCTTTTCTTTTCTTTATCTTTAACACCACATCGGGTACCGGTGGAAGAATTTTTAATTTCCTCTGATTTTTTTTTCTATCAAAATATTCATAACACTTTGCAGATTTCACATTCTCACAATATAAACAGACAAGATAATAAAAGTTCTCTCTTACCGTCCTATGCTTTCATTTTGCCTTTTTTTTTTTTTTTTTTTTTGCCTAATAAGGGGACAATTTTGTCTGAGTTATGTGAATCAACTTGACAAAACTTACATTTTTTCTATGGACACGTCCTTACACACTTAATGAATAAAATTTATTTATGATACTTAGTGATTATTAAACAAATGGAAGTACAGAGCAAAAAGGCAGAGTTCGGCCCTTTAAAAAGGATTGCAGTATAGTTTGGTGAGAAGGTACTCACCACAGTGTCAAATTTAAAATAATTATAAATAGTTCTGTCCTGAAATAACTTTGTACACACACACATTCACACACCAGTGTATCTTTTAGGGTGTTTTGAAGTGCACTCATATGGATTATCTCCTGTGATCTTCACAGTTTTGTAAGATGGGCTCATGTTGATCCGGGAGGGAGAGATGAGGAAATGAGCTCAGGGGAGTTAAGGTCCCAATGCCAGCAAGTGTCCAGTCCGAGCTGGACCCCAGACCTTCTGATTTCTAGTCCAGCATCCTCAACACACCACACGGAAACTGTGGAGGATGAGATCAGAGCGCACAGGAGGAACCACAAGGATCAGATATCTCTCTCCCCACATCCTGAGTTCCTAGCCTGGACTTCAGTCAGACTTTATCCTTAAAGAGGCAGGGAACTCACAGTGGATATTTAAGGGAAGCGAAGAGTTAGCACATTTGGGGAGTGAATAAACCAAAAATACCCATTGCCAGGTGCATTGATTCCGACTCTTATTGACCCTATAGGACAGAGTAGAGCTGCCCCACTGGGTTTCCAAGGCTGAAATCTTTACCGAAGGCAGCTGCCACATCTGGCTGGTGGGTTCCAAACGCTGAGTGATTCTGTTAGCAGCTGAGCGCTTAACCGCTGCACTGCCAGAGCTCCTTGGGGAGTGAATAAGAAGCCTCAAGAGATGCAAATAGGCACAGTTTATCACTGCTTAAAATTGGTCAGAAAGGTTTCAGAGAAGGAAGAATTTCAGAAGCCAGTTTAATGGATGGGCTTGGATAAGCTGGAGCAGGGACAATGTCACAGTTCTACCTGCCTTCTGAAACTCTGCAGTACAATTTTTCCATTCTTCGGCATGCTTAGAAATATCTAAATTACCTGCCACACCAAGAAAAGGTAGGGTGAACTGCTCAAGGTGAAAGTGAGTATAAAAATGTTCATGTTTTATGCTAGAAATTCAGCTCAGCTAGGCACAAAAAACTGCCTGCTTCAAAGTCATCTTCCAAAAAATGAGCAATTAAAAATGCCTAAATGCCAAGCAACAGTTAAATGTTAAGTCATTTATAGTAAATCAACATAATAGGCTATTGTGCAGCCGTTTAATAAGTATGGGACTTCTAAAATTTGAAAAAAATATTGCAAAAAGTGAGAAAAGCAAAATTCCAAATAATATGGGCATTCTGATTGCAATGATATAAAAGCAGGTACACGCGGAAGTGAAGGGTTAGAAGGCAATGAACAGGGGAAACCAGCTGTGCTGGCTGGTAAGACGGTGGGCAGCGGTGTGAGCAGCACAATGATGAAGAGTGTGGGCTGGGCTCAGAGGTGGCTCCTGTGCTTCCTTGATGCTCACTAGCAGTGATGTTTGGGCAAGTCTCCGCATCTGTCACATAGGAACAATAGCAATGCCTACTTCCTTTATTCAACAAACATTGAGTCACTACTGAGTTCCAGGCACTGCGGATTTACCATCAAACAAGACAGACATATATGGTCCTCACCTTCGTGGAACATTCAGTTTGGCAGTTAAGGCAGAAAAAGTAAACAGAATAATCATAGATTTTAGTAAGTGCTGTTAAAAAAACAACAGCTACAGATTGCTGAGATAGAGAATAGGGGAAACTAAGCAGGAATGTGGCAGTTAGGGAGGGTTTTGCCTGAAGGGTTTATTGTAAGCATTAAATGAGCCAGTGTATATAAATCACTGCCACTCTGTCCCCAAAACCCACTGCCGTCGAGTCGATTCCGGCTCACAGAGACCCTGCAGAATGGAGCAGAAGTGCTCCAAACGTTTTCCAAGGCTGTAATCCTTATAAAGCAGACTACCACATCTTTCTCCCACAGGGCAGCTGGTGGGTTTGAACGGCCAACATTTTGGTTAGCAGCTGAGTGCTTAACCACTGTGCTACCAGGGCTCAGCACTATGTCTAGCACATGTTAAATGCTTAATAATCTATTTTTTAAAATATTTCTTTAATAGTGTTATGCTTTCAATTAAAAATAGCAACAACAACAAACAAGCTTGATTAAGAACCCGGGCTCAGACAGGATGGGAGGGCTAGATCCAGGGCTTCAGAACTAGTTCTTTCTGGTTCAAACCCCTGCTGAGAATTTGCATTTCTAACAAGTTCCCAGGAATTTATACATAAGAATCTCTTAGGGATCTTGTTGAACTGTAGATTCTGATTCAGTATATCTGGGGTAGAAATGCAAATCCTCAGCAGGGGTTAAAATTGGAAGGAGCTGGTTCGAAGCTCTGGCTAGATCAGAGCTTTTCAAAACCACTTCAGTGAGCTTGCTGAAAGGCAGATTCTAACTCAGTAAGTATGGGTTGGAGGCCTGAGTTTCTGCATTGCTTACAAGCTCCTGGGTGATGCTAAGGCTGCTGGTATGCAGGGCACACTTTACCGTATAGCATGTTCTGCTTGCTTGTTCTCAGTCTTGCCTGCCAATTGGAATCTACAGAGGAATTTTTAAAAATACTAATGCTGCTTTCCACCCGCAGAGATTCTGATTAAATTGTGTGGGGGGTGCAGCCTGTGTATCCAGATTTTTAAAAGCTCCTTGGGCTATTTTCACCTGCAAGGCTAGAGAGATCTGCTCCCACATGGAAGGTAATTTAGGTCCTGATAATTAGAGGCTGGGCAGGCTGTGGGTGTGGTCTCAGGAGCATGGTCACAAGCCATAGGAGAAAGCCCTTCATGACCTGAACACCCTCAGAGCAGGGACCCAGCAGGAGGCCTGGAGTTGGGGCAGGACTGTTTCTTTGGAGGGGTGCTGCCTGTGAGGCTGCCCCTTAGTTCTAAAGGAACTGAGATAGCAGGCAGGGACATGGGTACAGGAGAATCATGCCAGGACTCAGGTACTAGGTCTGGAGCATAAAGCTGGGAGCTTGGGTTTGAGGCAAGACACGAGAAGTCAGTTACTAAAATCGGGTTACAATGTCAGAGTCTGATCCAGGACAAAGCTAGAGAAGCTGAGCATAGACCTAAGCGCCTGAAAGTCCCCATGACTAAGAAGCAAGGTGATTGGGAGACTAAGCTTTAGCTGTGGGGATTAGGGGAGGGTGAGGCGTGGCAGGACTAGGAGAGAAAGAAGGCAAATTAGGTACGGCTGACAGAATATCCACCCCCCAGAGATGTGCAAGTCCTAATCTGTGGAACCTGGGAATATGTTACCTTACATGGCAGAGGGGATTTTGTCAATGTGATTAAATTGAGGATCTTGAGATGGTGAGATTATTTGGGATTATCCTGACAGGCCCAATGTAATCACAGGAGAGTCAGTGTCAGAGTGATACCATCTGAGAAGGACTGGTTCTGCTGTTGCAGGTAGCCTCTAGACGCTGGAAAAGGCAAGGAAACGGATTCTCCCCTAGAACCTCCAGAAGGAACCATCTCTGCTGACATCTTGATTCTGCCCCAGTGAAACTTCTATTATTTTACAAAAGATAGCTTACATTTATGTTGTTTTAAGCCACTAAATTTGTGGTGATTATCACAGCAGCAATAGGAAACTAACACGGTAGGCAAAGATTGTGTCCCAGAAGTCAAATGGAGATGTTAGGAAAAAAAAATAATGAGTAGCTATATAAAAATCTAAGGAGATGCTGAAGATTACATTGGTATCAATGATAAAGAAAGACCAGAAAGAAAAAAAAAAATGAGTTAGAGAAATTCCAGGACTTTTTAGGGAGTGGAGGAAGAAGAACAGATGGTTTCAGCACAGCAGAAGATGAGAACAGTGGATTTTATAAGCTCTTGTTTTATGCAAGAAATGGTGTGCTGTAAACTCCACACACAATTTGGACAAAGCTTCTGTCAGTGAAAGGCAGGTCTCTGCTTATGGCCCTAGGTGACAGACTGCTAGCTGCTTCCCCAGATTCAGGCTTCTCTTTTCCCCCCGAGCACTTGGCCACCAGCTGGAGACTGCACATCAGCCTCTCTTGCAGCTAGGTGTCATTCTCTGAAGGTCCAGGTCAAAAGGATGTGTGCAGAAGTGAAGTGTCCAGCTAAAGATGACATCCTTGCCCTAGACCTTGAGCCCACCCCCTTTTCGCCAGCTTGAACTCAGATGTTGTTTGACCATGCAGCATCCCCAAAGGATGGTGAAGCAACTAATGAAGTTCATGAGGCAGAACTGCCTTGCTGCCTGGATTGCATTATGGAAGAAAGAAAGAAACTGCTATGTAAGCCAAGCCCTTGTATTTTGGAGTCCTTTCCTTTGTTAAGGGAACCCAGCCTTACCCTGATATATTTTATAACCTGAATAACCAGGTTCTGATAACCTGACTCCTCTGTGGAGTTAAAGTAGATTATCATGACTTTCCACTAGATAATCTATTTTAAAATTATAAAAACAGAAGCTTATTGAAATATCTAAGTTTAATTAAATAACAAAGTAGCTACTCCGCAAGAGTCCATTTTTTAGAAGAAAATAAATACCACCTTGCCTTAGTTTCCTAGTGCTGCTATAAAAAAAATGCCACAGGTAGGGGGCTTTAAAGGACAGAAATTTATTTTCCTACAGTTCTGGAGGACAAACGTCCAAATCAGGGTCTCGATTCCTTCCTTGAAGGTAGCCCCGGGCATTCCTTGGTTCCTTGACTTGCAGACGATCCTCACAGGGCATTTGTATTCCCCCCACGTAAGTGCATGTCTATGTGGCTATGCTGCTCTTCATATAACTGAGAAGTGATTAGGTTTAGGATCCACCCTACACTGGTATGACTTCAACTGACTGATTGATTACATTAGATTACATTGTAAAGGAGATAACATTATTTTCCATTACATCCACAGGCATAGGGGTTAATATTCCAACACACATTTTGGAGAGATACAATTTAATCTACAACACACCTCAAAGCTGAATCTTACCCTGATCGTGTCCTAGGCCTGAGAAGAATGCTTCTTTCTAGTAAATTCTGAATTTCCTAACTTTGATTAATTTTGGTTTGCATATCATGTCCTCATTTCAATATTTCTCACAATGTCTTCCTTTTTCTGGGTATCCACGCATCTGTTAGTTTGTCATACTGTGGTGGCTTGCGTGTTGCTGTGATGCTGCAGGCTATGCCACCGGTATTTCAAATACCAGCAGACAGGTTTTAGCAGAGCTTCCAGACTAAGACAGACTGGAAAGAAGGACCTGGTGAGCTACTTCTGAAAAAATTGGCCAGTGAAAATCTATGGATAACAGTAGAGTAATTGTCTGGTATAGTGCTGGAAGATGAGCTCCTCAGGTTGGAAGGCACTCAAAATACAACTGGGGAAGAGCTGTCTCCTCAAAGAAGAGTTGACCTTAATGACATGGACGGAGTAAGCTTTCAGGAACTTTATTTACTGATACGACATGACTCAAAATGAGAAGAAACAGCTGCAAACATCCGTTAATAATTGGAACGTGTGAAGTACAAAGCACATGCCAAGGAAAATTAGAAGTTGTAAAAATGAAATGGAATCCTTAAAGATGGATATCCTAGGCATTAGAGAACTGAAATGGGCTGGTATTGGCCATTTTGAATCAGATGATCATATGGTCTGCTATGCCAGGAATGACAAATTGAAGAACAGTATTGTGTTCATTGTCAAAAAGAACATTTCAAGATCTATCCTGAAATACAACACTGTCAGTGATAGCATAGTATCTATACACCTACTAGAAATACCAGTTAATACTTCTATTATGCAAATTTGCATACCAACCACTAATGCCAAAGGTGAAGAAATGGAAGATTTTTACCACCTTCTGCAGTCTGAAATGGATCAAACATGCAATCAAGATGCGTTGATAATTACTGGTGATTGAAATGTGAAAGTTGGAAACAGAGAAGAAGGATCAATAGTTGAAAAATATGGCCTTGGAGATAGAAATGATGCCAGTGATTGCATGATAGGATTTTGCAAGACGACTGATTTATTCATTGGAAATGCTTTTTTTCAAAAACGTAAATGGTGACTGTACACAGGGACCTCACCAAGTGGAATACACAGGAATCAAGTTGACTATATTAGTGGAAAGAGACTATGGAGAAGCTCAGTATTATCATTCAGAACAAGGTCAGGGGCTGACTGTAGAAGAGACCATCAGTTGCTGCTTTGAATCCTCATCCCCAGATAAGAATGTTTTCTTCTTATTTCCCTGAGAAAATAGAAGCAATCAGAAAAGAATATCTACATTCTTCCATTACCGTGTGTAACCATTTACATGCATTCTGTCCTCATATAGTCTGTTATTGTGGATGGATTGTCTATAATGCTATCTGTCTTAGTCATCTAGTGCTGCTGTAACAGAAATACCACAAGTGGATGCCTTTAACAAAGAGAAATTTATTCTCTCACAGTCTAGTAGGCTACAAGCCCACATTCAGGGCATCAGCTCTAGTGGAAGGCTTTCTCTCGCTGTCATCTCTGGAGGAAGGTCCTTGTAATCAGTCTTCTCATGGTCTGAGAGCATCTCAGCATAGGAAACTGAGGTCCAAAGGAGGCTCTCTGCTCCTGGCCCTGCTTTCTTTCTTTTTTTTTTTTTTTTTAGATCTTTGATTTCTTTCTGCAATATTTTTTTCTGTTTTTAGATCTTTAATTTCTTTCTGCAATATTTTTTTCTTTCTTTTTTTTATTGTACTTTAGGTGGTTTACAGAACAAATAGATTCTCATTAAATAGTTAGTATGACAATGGTTAACAACCTCACGACACATCAACACTGTCCCTTCTCAACCTTAGGTTCCCTATTACCAGCTTTCCTGTCGCCTCCTGCCTTCTAGTCCTTGTCCCTGGAAGGTTGTGCCCCATTAGTCTAGTTTTGTTTTCTGGGGCTGCCTAATCTTTGGCTGAACGGTGACTTCATTACTGAGCTAAAACGGTGTACAGGGGCCATACTCTCAGGGTTTCTCCAGTCTCTGTCCGGCCAGTAAGTGTGGTCTTTTTTTGTGAGTTAGGATTTTGTTCTACATTTTTCTCCAGCTCTGTCCAGGACCCTCTGTTGCTATCCTGGTCAGAGCAGTCAGTGGTGGTAGCCAGGCACCATCTAGTTGTACTGGACTCAGTCTGGTGGAAGCCATGGTAGTTGTAGTCCGTTAGTCCTTTGGACTAATCTTTCCTTTGTATCTTGTTTTCTTCATCCTCCCTTGCTCCCAAAGGGGTGAGACCAGTTGCGTTATCTTAGATGGCTAGTTACACCAGCCCTGCTTTCTTGGTAGCAGGAGGTCCCCGTGTCTCTCTGCTCGTTTCTCTCTTTTATATCTCAAAAGAGATTGACTTAAGACCTTATCTAATCTTGTAAACCTCGTCAATATAACTGTCACTAATCCATCTCATTAACATCATTATGGTAGGATTTACAACACATAGGGAAATCATATCAGATGACAAGATGGTAGACAATCATACAATACTGGGAATCATGACCTAGCCAAGCTGACAGACATTTTTGAGGGACACAATTCAATCCATGACACTATCTAAACCCCCGCTTTTGTGCTCCAGATCCCATGTCCTACTGATAGCAAAGTACATCATTCCAGTTTCCTTGATACCAAATTATTCTTGTCAGCATATGAACACTGATATGTCTTCTGTCTTAAAACAACAAGGTATTTCTTGGCCCCATTTTTTCATCTAGCTACCACCTTTAAGCCCTCCGAAAAAACCCTCGATACTTGTTGTCTATTCTTCCTCTCCTCTTATTTTCTCTTGAACACACTTTGGTCAGGCTCTTGTCCCCACCACTTCAAGGAAACTTCTTTCGCAAATATCACCAGTGACCTCTGTGTTGTTAAATTCAACTGTAACTTCTCAGTTCTATCGGATCTCTCACAAGATTGACATAGTTATTGACTCCCTGCTTCTTGACATGTTTTCATCATTTGGCTTCTGGTAAACCACTCTTCTTGGCTTGCTTCCTCCCTCAATAATTTCCTCTTCCAGTCTCCTTTAGCAGTTCCTTCTCAGAGCCCCAACCTTTGACAGATGGTGTGCCTGTCCCAGGGCCCACTGCACACACCTCCTCTCTACCTGCACTCAGTACTCAGGGTATCTCATTCAGTCTCATGGCTTTAGATCCATCACAGATGCAACCACACCTTCATTTGTAACCTCAGCCTGATTCTATTTTCTGAAATCTAAGTATCTACTTGTATCTCTGCTTGAATTTCCAAGAGATATCTCAAAAAGAATCTCCTGATGCACCCCCTCAAGCACTTTCTTCCTGTGGTTTTTCAATATCAGTGAATGGCAACTCCATCCTTCCGATTGCTTGGCCCCAAATCTTGGAGTCTTCCTTGACTTCTCCCTTGGCAAGTCCTACTGGCTATACCTTCAGGATATCTGCAAAATCCAGGCAATCATTAGCACCTCCTCTGCTAACACTCTGGTCCCCACCACCACTGTCTCTCATGTAGATGATTGTATGACCCACAAACACGTCTCCCTACTTCTGCCTTGCCTCCACCTCTATTCTATTCTCAATTCAGCAGCCAGAGTAAAGACCTTAACACAGAAGTCAGATCATGTTACTCCTCTGCTCAAAATCTTCCAACACCTCCCATGTAGCTCAGAGTAAAAATCAGAATCCTTGCCATAGCACATATGGTGCCATATGCTCTAAGAACCTGAGCCCCAAATTCATCTCCTTGTATTTTCCTCATGAACTCCAGAATGCACAATTGAGTGAGTACTATTCCATCTTTAACTAACTCATTCTTTCTGTAGCGTGTAATACTCCATTCTTCCTGAAAGTGTTACCTTGACTTCTATTGTACAATTTTCTCCTGGCTCACCTTTCTGTCTGATTGTTTCTTCTTATTCTCCCAACTATGCCTAGATCGTTGTTCCCAACAGTTCTGTGTTTGATTCTCTTCCTGATCTGCCCAAATTAATGTCCCTATTAGCTCTTTCCCTGGATATGCTTCCCTAGCCGGAGTAGCCCTCTAGAAAATTGCCAGCACTAGGTTCTCAAAGCTCATTAAATTCCTCCAGGTACCACTTCTCACCTTCCATGTCTAGTTCTCTCACTCTTAATCGACCACCCTCATTCCCATTTTATGGGCTGTATTTAGGTTCTCCTTCTCGGCTAACTGAGACTGACAACACATTTAATCACCTACATGGCTTTTAACTTCCATCTCAGTCACGAATAACTTGATTTTGAGCCTTACTGCCCACAGACAAGCCCTGCCTTATCTCCTTATGAAGCCAGGATCCAAGAATACTATTCCCCAGTCTTATCCTGGACTGTGTAAGACACTTGGGTTCCTATTTTTTCCTGTAGACAGATGACATCCCCCCAATCTCACCAATGGCCTTGTATGTCTACGTGTTACCTACAAGTCATATCCATCTAGCATGTCAAATTCATCAAATTCCAAAGTGAATTCATTTTTTGTTGTGAAAATCCATTTTCTCCTGTATTAGTTTCCTCAGGCTGCCATAACAAATACCACATAAATTTATTCTCTCATAGTTCAAATGCAGGGTGTCGGCAGGGCCACGCTCTCTCCGAAATCTCCAGGGGAAGATCCTTCCTTGCCTCTTTCAGCTTCTGATGGCCCCAGGCGTTACTTGGCTTGTGGCAGCATAACTGTTGTCACATAGCATTCTTTCTTGTATGTCTGTCTGTCTGTGTCTCTTCTCTTTTTTTAAGGAAGCCAGTCATATTGGATTAGGGCCTACCCTACTCTGGTATGACCTCATTCAGATTTAACTAATTACATCTGTAAAGACTCCATTTCCAAATAAGGTCACTGGGGTTAAGACTTGAACATATCTTTTTGAGGGACACAATTCAACCTGTAACACTTCCCTGGTGTCTCTGTTTGGGTTAATAATCACACTGGTCATCCAGTCACCGACCCAGAAACCTGGGCATTGCTCTAAATGTTTCCATCTTTTTTACCACCTTCAACCAAGTTTCTGTTGATTCTGCTTCACATCTCTGTCCTCCTCTCAAATTTTCTGTTATTGCCTCAAGTCATGTATTCAGCATCTCTTATTCCACAGATTGCAATAGCTTGCTAACTGGAATTACTCTCTCTAGTTTCATTGCCCCCCAATCATCCTTCATGCTGTTACTAAGTTATCTTTTAATACTTAGTGTGGTTTCTGTCCTTAAGAAAACCCTTTAAGGTTTTTTTTTTTTGCCTAGGTATAAATTCTGCATCCCTTAGATAGCATACAGTAGTGTCCATGATATGACACTGTCCAACTCTCCAGCCTCCTGAATCCAAGGTATATGTGCAGTTCCCTGAGCGTTTTAAACTACCTCATGGTCATGTGTATTTGTTCATTCATCCATTTATTCATTTTCTTGAGCTCTTAACTATGGGCCATACCCTGTACAACAGTGAACAACACATCCTCAAGAAGCTTATGGTCTGGTGGAGGACAAGGCCAGCAAATAAGCTATTTCAAGCCATGGATAAGTTCTAGAATGGGTTCTATGGCGGGGCAAAGAAGGCACGCATAACCCTGTCTTGAGGGATTATGGAAGTTTTCCACAAGACATAACAACTAAGCTGAGACCTAAGAACAACTAAAATAAGCCAGTGCTGAGGGGTTGGTGATGGATGGGGGCAGGTGTTTCAGGTGAAGAAAACAGCATGGGTCAGAGGCCTAGAGGAGGTGCATTTCCTTCTGACTATGAGGCCCGCGGAAACCTTGGTGGTGTAGCGGTTAAGAGTTAGGCTGCTAACCAAAAGGTCAGTGGTTCAAATCCCCCACTGCTCTGTGGGGCAGTTCTACTCTGTCCTATAGGGTCACTGTGAGTGGAATTGACTTGATGTCAATGGATTTGGTTTTTTGGGGGAAATAGGAGGCCCATCCCTTCCTTTCTCCACCTGTTGAATTCCTGGTCATCTTCAAGGTTTCTCCTCTGTGTAACCTTCTACAATTGTTCCAGGACTAATGGACCACTAGCTTCTTTGTGACGTCAACGTACTTTGTAATACGGTCTCTGCTAGAACACATCTGTTGTTTCGATTTATGTTTCTCCCTCTGAACAGGAAACTCTTACTCCTTTTCTTTTTATTTTTTGTCTCAGCACTTCCCACAGTGTTTGCCCCTTGACAAATATTTGTTAAATGTAACAGTGCTGTCATTTGATTGCAGTTCTTGTGTTTCCACTCATTCCAGGCACTGTGCTAAACATGTTTCATGAATTATGGCGAAGTGCTCTAAAAGTTACAAGGAGACAGAAAGTAATGTAAACTACTAAGTATTAAACAGAGTTCTGAGTTACAAGGAACAAAAACAGACTCTCACCACCTTAAACAAAGGGCAAGTTAGCTAGAAAAATATTAGTGGGGAGGGGAGAGTGGAGGTTCACAGAGTCAACAGGAATCTGTCAGATGACCTTGGAAAACAGATACAAGAACAAAGAGAGGTACAGATGCTAGGCAACAGAACCCACAGGCAAGGTCACCTACCAAACACAGCATGGCTGAAGCAGTCTGACCTTCAAATGCTCTGTTCTCTTTATCTTTGTTTCACTAGATCAAGGTTCAAAGTCTGGGGAACAAGCAACTGATTGGCTGAGCTTGAACCATCTGCCAATGTGGGGGTAGAGTAAGTCTTGACCCCTTCCTTTCCATAGTAGGAAGTGGGAGAGACAAAGAGGGAAGTAAGTTTTCACACAATAGGAAATTCTCCCCCGACAGCCTATGGAGCAGGAATGAGAGGAAGGAGGTATTGCTGGGTAACAACCACAATAGCAAAATTTGCTACAGGTGGCCCCGGAAGAGATTTAATGAGTGAGTATTTATGGAGGTACTGAAACTTGAATGGTCACTGAAAGATGAATATAATTTGGAAAAACAAAACAAAAAGTAAAATGTTATGGGGAACTAGCATAAGCAAGGACATTGGATGTGTTAGACGGGGTAGAGCCATAGACAAAATGGATCAAGCACCAACCTTATAGGTTTGCCCAGACTCCATCAGGGCTGGAGACCAAGAAGGCACCCACCCTGGGGCTGGGGGACCTCCCCTTTGGCCTCTGCCTCACAGCTGCCTGGAGTCCCAGGCTCCTCCCTGTGCTTCCGGACTCGGATGAAACACTGCCCCACACCGTGTAAGATCACAGGCAGCTGTTGAATGGAACAGATGATGAGACCCAAAAGTGTGGGGCAGTTTACTCCCCACTGGGTGGATTTTGACCCATGGGAAATAGAAGACAGAAGGAGCTGGACTGAGAAATTGCTCCTTTTCTTCTCTTCCAGGTACTACTTCAAGGCCCGGCTTCTCCTTGTAGCCCACATGGAGCAGTTTTGTTTTAAACACAACCACCAAGCAACTCGTGTTTCTTCATAGTCCTTCATGGAGCAGTACCCAGCACAGTAACACATCACTCAGAAGGTTCCCATCTTTTCTTTCCTCATTTCTCATTTTCCTCATCTTTGTTGCCATGGATTTGCACTTCTCAAATAAAGCATCAGCATTTTAATCTTGGCCTCAGGCTCTTTTTATGGAGGTACTGGGCTACTGAATGAAGCAATTAGGGAGAAGCGGGAAATGGGTTTAGATAGATGCCACCCTGCATAGGAAGAAGCCCAGCCTGAAGTAGAGGCAGTGTGAGATTATTACAGGCACTTAAGCAGAGAAATAACAAGACACAAATCTTTTCAGGAAAATCTATCTGTTAGTACTAAACAGAAAAGAGTGGAATCAAGAGAAAGTGACGATAAGGGACATAGTAATCTGGGTTGAGGTGATGAAAATTTAGAAGAGAGAAGTGGGGATGGGAATGGAGAAAAAAAAAATCAAAATGAGATTTGGTCAATCATTCAAGAGAAGAAACATGACTTAGTAACTAATTGGATACAGATGATAAAGAAAACTGGGGATTGAAAATTTTCTTTCTGAGAATGAAAAAATTGTGTTAGGTGGAAAGGCTAACCAATGGGACAGGAAGTAATAAGCACCCTTCGATTGTTGTAGCTGAGATGTTGCCAGAGGGTCTAATGGAGATGTTAGGAAAACAGCTGGAAATTCAAGGCAGATGGAGATTAGAGCTGATGCTAGAGATCTCAATCTTCCCTGCACAACCTAGAGGTCACTGGAGTGAGTGAGCTCACACAGAGAGACTGTAGAGAGAGGTCACAATGAATGAAGGGAAAACAAGGCAAAGAAAGAGCACTTCTGGCAGATGCTAGACGCTTTCATGAAAAGAGGGTGCAGGATTGATCCACCGAAGGTGGATGTCTACGCTTTATTCTTTGTGCTTTCCCTTACTCAAATTTCCTTTCCCCAACAACACCTTTTGTTTCACTTCCAGATCGATACTTCTCCTTTGCTTCTTGCTGCTACTATCACTAACACTGGTTTTGCTGCATTTGGAGGTCATGACACACTTTACAGTGATATTTTTAAAAGAAAATCAAACAGAAAGATAATGCTACTACTCTCAAGAGATGTACGATACACGAGATTGCATGGTGCTGCCTACCAGTGGAAGCGTATACTGTTATACAACAAACTTGTTATTTGTAAGTAGCGAAAGTTGACATTAAAAGAGCGATATAAAGCACAGTACAGTATGTACACAAGCCAGTAATATAGGTGTTTATTATGAGTATCAAGACATATGTGTTATAGGTTATATATATACTGTACCATTATAGGCCTAGCATCACGATTGCTTTGTATCCAAAGGATATGAGACACACATGCTGCGCCCAGGAAGCTGCTGGCATTCGCTACATTTGATTATATCCGCTGTACGCCCCATTCTCCGATCGGGATTTCTGAACTCTGTCATAACCTGGTGGTGAGTTGTAAGTCTACTATAACCAAAAGATGGGCAGTCCGAGTCCACCAGCTGCTCCTTGGAAACCCCATGGGGCAGTTTTACTCTGTCTTATAGCGTCGCTATAAGTAGGAATCAACTCAATGGCAACGGTTTTTTTTTTTTTTTTTTTTAAATTAAAATGGATGTATATGCAGTCAGATGTTGCCCGAATGGACATTTTGTGGTGCATAACTGTAATAGCTATGGTGAGTACACAAGGAAGTTAAAGAGAAAATCAGTAACACACTCACTTTACCGAGCATTTGTTATGCTAGCTGCTTAACACTCAAAGGCAAGATAAATGTCATTCCCACTTCACAAGTCAAACAATACAGGCTCAGAGAGGTTAACTAACTTGCTCAAGGTCACACAGCTAAAAAGTGTATCAGGTAGTTTTTGCTATGTCACAAACCACCCCCTAAGTTAATGGCTTAAGGCAACAATCATTTCTTTTCCTTCAGATGATTCTGTGGCTTAGCTGGGTGGTTTTTCTGCCGGCTCTTCTAGGGTTCATTTATGTGCCTGAGGTCAGCCACAGGGTAAGGAGCGGAGTGGTTTAGAGGAGCCACAGCTGAGATGCATAGAGCGCAAACACTCTAGTCAAGAGAATGCTGATATGTTAATAAATTAGGCATTAGGACAAAATACCCAAAATAGCAAGAATGGAGAGCAAATCTGGTGAGTGTGGTAGAGAGTAGCTGCAGACAGGGTATAATGATAATAATTATTAGCGCTAACAGGTATTAAGCACGTGAAATGTGCTAGGTACTACTCTGAGGGCTTTTGCATATTTTCTCTTCCAGTCTCCACAACAACCCTATGGGATAGGTACTATTGCTCGAATTAGTTCTTTAATAAAGAAACAGGCACAGAGTGCCTAAGTAGCTTAACCAAGGGGAATAGAGCAGAGAGGTCTGCACTTTGGAATTTGGAAGATAAGTTTGATTAGTGACTTCAGTTTTGGTGTGGATGTCTTATAATAATGAGCTCCAGGATAGGATCCTGCTTGATGTTGACTAATATAAAGAAAAAGTTCCAAAGTTAAGGAAGGGAGAAACTATGGTCTAAGATGCTGAATGTCATAAATCCAAGTGTTGAAGTCTGTAAGAATAATGGTGGAGAACAAGATCTGCCCAAAAGAGTGGAAACCAAGTCCTGAAACATCCAGGGAAATAAAGGATGTGAAAAAGTTTACAGTACTGAAAACAGAAAAATAAAAGCCCAACACAGGACAGGATATATCAGTCAGGATATGCTAGGTTCTATTGCAGTAACAAACAACTCCCAAATCTCAGAAGCGTAAGACAACAAAGAGGTACTTCTTGCTGGTTGTGAGTTAGCAGTGGGCTCTATTCCCTATTGTCACTCTGGGTTCGCAGGTGAAGGAGGCTCCATTTCAACACACGGTTGCATGATCGCCAATGCAGCATAAGAAGTAACCAATCACATACTGGCTCTCAAAGCTTCCAATTACATTTCATTGGCCAAGACACCTGGCCACACCTAACTTCAAGGGAGCACAGGAGTGGAATCCTATCACGGGTCTGCAAGTGGAGAAGAATGAGAAATATTTGGGGAAATCTTGCTAGTGACAACCATAGAGAAATTCTTGTAGACTCTACTAGGACATGGTGGGCAGACACATACCAACAAGAACACAGGCTGGGAATCTAGGCTAATTATGTGGAAGATGAAATCCACAGCAAAAGAGACAGAGAGCAAGAGAGCAAGTGAGGCCAGGTTAGGGAGGTCAAGATCAAGCCAGACTAGGCTCAAAAGCACAACCAGGATAGCTGTCCAAAAGGCGGCTGTGCAGACAAAGGAAGCTGCAGGCAGGTAAGCTTATTTTTAAAGCATCGCGGGGGTTCTCCTGAGACCCCCAAATCCAGGAAACTATTCTGTCTTAGAATGGGGAAGGAGGTCCTTTTCCTCCTGGTTCAGGCATTACTGAGTCTGTCCTGGAATAAAGCATGAGACTTCACAAGAGGCAAAATAGGTCATAAGTAACACAAGGGACTAGAGTTAAAGTATCCCCTGGGACTAGGGCCAAGGTCCCTGTAGCTGGACGTTTTCCAGGGGCTCTGATTGAGACCATTTGGAAAAGCAAATGTTTCAGCTGTTAATAGGTGTCTAAGCTACACTCATCATTACAATTCTGCAGTAGGTTTAGCTTTTATGTCTTCCGACAATTAAGACAAAAATAAAAATGCCAAGGATAACATAGTTTTAATTTTCTAATAAAAGAAAATTTGGAAATTCATCTGCAGAGACAAACATTTTAGTATAAATAAATTCAAGAATTCATTTATCATTCGTGAGTTATCAACATAATGTACAACATTTTTAGTTACACTTTTCCAAGATGCGATGCTATTCAAGGAGATGGTTCTCATACTAACCTTCTTTAGAGCCTAAGGCCACCACTCGTCTCTCAGTTTGTCATACTGGGCTTGTTTGTATGTTGCTACGATGCTGGAAGCTAGACTACTGCAGTTTCAAACACCAGCAGGGTCACCCATGGTGGACAGCTTTCAATGGAGCTTCCAGACAAAGACAGCCTAGGAAGAAAGGCCTGGAAATCTACTTCAGAAAATTAGCCAATGAAAATCGATGGATCACAACAGAATATTGTCCAATATAATGTTGGCAGATGAGCCCCCTAGGTTGGAAGGCGCTCAAAATACATAGCAATGGCAACAATGGACTCAAACATACCAACCATTGTGACGATGGCGCAGGACTAGGAAACGTATTTCATTCTGTACGTGGGCTGACAATACAATAGAGCCCAGAAAAGAGCTTTAAATTTTTAACTCAGGGAGAGCATTTATGAAGGAAAGGTACGAAGGTAATCAGACCAGGTTTGTTTGTTTTTTGATTATCTAAATTCCAGTGGAGTTAGGGCCTAAAGGGATTTAGAACCTAAAAACTTCTGAAGAATGCATCAATTATTTTTCTACTAGGGTGTCTTTCTTAAATACCAGATGTTTCAAGTGGGCCCCTATCAGATCTCTATTTATGCCTGAATTCTTTAACAACTACCAGTAATGTAAGTAGTATACGTTGTCATATTAAATGTGTCATACTCTGCCTGTATCAGAGGGGAGGAGAACAACAAAGAGACTTAAAGAGGAATAAATCAGCTTTTCAGAAAGGGGAAGGACCACAGAAGCACAAACATCCCGACATTGATCATTGGCGCGCGCGCGCGCGCGCGCACGCACACACACACACACACACACACACACACACACACACACACACGCTTTCACATGCATGAGACCACGGCCAGGTCACGTGCAGATTTCCCCACTTGTCTTCTCTTCCCTCTGGGGTCTTCTGCTTAGGCAGCAGGACTTTTGTGATTAAACTAATGGGCTGGCTTCAAGGACATTTGGCCTAATTTCTATGCCGGCTGCATGAAGAGCATGACCTAAGTTATGCATAGCTCTGTAACTCACCCATAAAAAGCTGTGGTTCTGAAATCTAGATACCAGCAGGGATCAGCCTAGGATCCTTTAATGAGAACCATTGGTGCAAGGCAAACTTCTTAAATTTCAGTACAGACATTAAAGAAGGAAGCAAAACATATGCAGTAGGGAAAATAAACAGATTTCGAGAGTAGAGCAGCGTATGTCTTTCCTCTCTAAGAGTCAGGCCAAAAAATGTCCTCCCTTCAAAGCCAGAAGGGCAAGCTAAACAGCCAAGGATTGAAAACAAAATAACCCATATGTAGGGAAGGGAAGAGAAGTTTACAGAAGGTCACATACCACATGTACTGCTCACAACGTCTCAGCTTGTTTCAGAGGGAGCTTTCTCACTCTGCCCCCCACCGAACGCCAGCTCACTGGGGATTTGCTTGATATGGGACTTTTAATTGAATAGCTATTTTTCATTAACTTTCCACACAGTTTGGGTTATCAGGCATGGTTCACTGAGCAATTACTATTCATGAAAAGCTGGATTTTAATTACTAGATGAAGATTACATATAATTAATTTTATGAAGACATTAGTGAAGAGATGACCCCAGACAGAAGACATTGCTGGTCATAACCCCACCTTCGTTCTTGCTAACAAACCTACGTTTTTCCAGGTTTAAGGTGCGCCTCTGCTTGAGGAAAGGCTGGGCTATTTTCCAGAGTGAATTTCGATACATTCAAGTCAGTCATGGCAATGCTATTCTGCTTGCCAGTCATTGGTTTAGATACAGGCTTGTGACCCAGTCTTTTTCTTACAATAATTATGGAGACATATTTTATATACAATAAAATTCAACAATTTTAAGTGTACAAGATTGGCCTATGTAAACAGTCATATAACTACTGCCACGTTCATCATATAAAATGTTTCCCTTACTTCCAGAAGTTCTCTACTGTCCCTTTGTAGACAATCCCTTTCCTCCCTTCTGGAAAGTACTGTTTTGCTTTACGTCACTACAGGTTAGCCTCTTCTAAATTTTCTTATCAATGGAATTATACCGTATGTCTTCTTTTGTGTTTATCTTCTTTCACTTAACTATTGCTGTTGAGATTCATCCGTGTTGTGTGAATCAGCAGTCTGCTCCTTTTTAGAGTTGAGTAGCATTCCATTGTATGCATATATCACAATTTATGTGGGTGACTTACATTTTTTGGTAATTATGCATAAAGTGGTCATGACCATTCAAGTGCAAATCTTTCTGTGGCCATGTGTCATCGTTTCTCCCGAGTAAATAGCTAGGAGTTGGACTGTTGGGTCATATGGTAAGTATGTATTAACTCTTTAAGAGACTGCAAAACTGCTTTCCAAAGTGGCATTCCCATCAATATACAAGATTTACAGGTTTTCCTATTGCTCTTCATCTCTTTTCCTACATTTAGTGTTGTCGGTCTTTTCAACAGTGATAGTTCATTGTGGTTTAATTTGCATTTATCAAGTGATAACAAATAATATGATATTCAGCATCTTTTCATGTACTTATTTGCCAGTTTGTATCTTCTTTGGTGGAATGTCTATTCAAATCCTTTGCTTATTTTTTTAAGATTTGAGATGTTTGTATTACTAATGAGTTATGAAAGTCCTTTATATATTCTGGATATAAATTCTTTATCAGATATGTTTTTAAAATATTTTCTCCCAGTATGTGCTTGTCTTTTCATTTTCTTAATAGTGACTTTTTTATTAATAGACTTTATTTTTTAGAACTGCTTTAAATTAACAGAAAAATTAAACAGATAATACAGAGAGTTCCCATATAGCACATGGTTTCCCCTATTATTAGAGGTTTACATTAGTGGGGCACATTTGTTATGATTAATTAACCAATACTGATACATTATTACAAACTAAAGTTCATAATTATATTTATTCATGTTTATATTCATTCATATTTTCTTAGTTTCTATAGGATGTCCTTTTTCTCATCCAGGATCTCATCCAGGATACCATGTTGTATTTAGTTGTCACGTCCCCTTAGGCTCCTTCAAGCTGCGACAGTTTCTCAGGGTTTCCTTGTTTTTGATGATCTCAACAGTGTTGAGGAGTACTGGTCAGACATTGGAGCCCTGGTGGCGCAGTGGTTAACAGCTTGGCTGCTAACCAAAAAGGTCGGCAGTATGAATCCACCAGCTGCTCCTTGGAAACCCTGTATGGTTTACTCTGTCCTATAAAACCCTGTATGGTTTACTCTGTCCTATATGGTTGCTATGAGTCAGAATCGACTCGCTGGCAATGGGTTTGGTTTTTCGTTACGGTCAGATAGTTTGTATGATATCCCTCTGTTGGACTTTGATGTTTTTCTCATAGTTACATACGTAAGGGTATATACTCTGTACATGATTTGATCACCTGGCTGAAGTAGTGTTTGTCAGATTTCTTCACTGTAAAGTTACTCTTATTCGCCCCTTTTCCATACTGTACTCTTTGGAAGGGAAGTCACTGTGTGCAGCCCACACTTAAGGAGGAAGTACTTAGGCTCCTCCCTTTTTTGGGTAAAGTACCTACATAATTTATTTGGAATTCTTATGTATGGGTGATTTGTTACTTCTTCCCCATTTAAAAATTTACTCAATCATTTGTTCATATCATTTGCATGGTCTCATGGATGTTTATGTTTTACTTCAGATTATAGTCTAATACTACTTTATTGTTTTGCTCAAATTTTTTCAGCTTTGGCCATTGGTGGCTCTTTCAGTCAACTCCTTTGTCACTCCCCATCATTGTGGGGTTTTTAATTTGTTTGATTTAGCACTTTCTTACTTTCTGTTACTGCAAGATTCTCTGGGCTCCTCTTGTATTTTCCCTGCCCTAGTACTAGAATCAGCCATTTCTCCAAGGAGTGCTGATTCCTTCACTGGAGAATGGTATTAGCAGAGCTGGGTGCTAGGTGTGCTCATTGCTACTGGGGAGATGTCGCTTCCAGGCCCTCTCAGCTGACAGAGCTGAGAAATATATGTGTGTATACTAATCTGTATATATACACACGTCGGTAAATATTTCTATGTGTAACCATCTTCATCTATATTAAGTTAAACATGAGCTCTTACTGTCTGCAATTCTAATCCATTACCACAGGGCTCAGTCTAGACTTCTCCCCTTGCTTATCTGTAAATTCTCACTCCAACATCGAGAAACCTGGCTCCTACCATCTACTATCCATTTATTTAGTTGTTCAATTTCAGTAAGTATGTATAGTAGTATCAAAATTGTTAACTGGTATCCCTGTGGGAAGCAACTTTATCAACTAGAGTCTGTTTTCAGTTCCTTTTACCTTTAGTCTTACAGACTCTATTCATTTCCAAAGTTACTTATGCCAGTAACTTTCCCCCCACCCGTTTCAGTGAGGTTTTTTCATACTTTTGACATACATTTGATTCTCTTCTCACAGTCTGCCTTCCTTCCTGAGATCCCAACCTCATAAAGGATTGTATTTAATTTTCATACATTAAGGTTCACCCTTAGTTTTGTAAAATTCTATGGTTTTGACAAATGAGTAATGTTATGTGTTGTTACGTGCTGTTGAGTCATTTCCGACTCATAGGGACACTGAAACAAAATGAAACACTGCCAGGTCCTGCGCCATCCTCACAGTCTTTGTTAGGCTAGAGACCATTGTTTCAGCCACTGTGTCAATCCATCTCACTGAGTGTCTTCCTCTTTTTCGCTGACCCTCTACTTTATCAAGCACGATGTCCTTCTCCAGGGACTGATCCCTTCTGATAACATGTCCAATGTTCTAAGGAGCATTCTGGCTATAGTTCTGAAAAGACAGATTTGTTCATTCTTCTGGCAGTCCATGTTATATTCAATATTCCTTGCCAACACCATAATTCAAAGGCATCGATTCTTCTTTGATCTTCCTTATCACTGTCTAGCTTTTGCATGCATACGAGGTGACTGAAAATACCACGGCTTGGGTCAGGTGCACCTTAGTCCTCAAAGTGACATCTTTGCTTTTTAACACTGTAAAGAGGTCTTTTGCAGAATATTTGCCCAGTGCAATACGTCTTTTAATTTCTTAACTGCTGCTTCCATGGGCATTGATTGTGGATCCAAGTAAAATGAAATTATAGATAACTTCAATATTTTCCCTGTTTATCATGTACCCATCATTTTTCTTTGAAGCAGCATAGGACATCATGCTTAGTAAAGGGCCAGCAAAAAAGAGGAAGACTCTCAATGACATGGATTGACAGAGTGGCTGCAACAATCAGTTCAAACATACCTGTTATTGTGAGGATGGCACAGGACCTGGCAGCATATTATTCTGTTGTACATATGGTCATTAGGAGTCAGAACCAACTCAATGGCACCTAACAACAATCCACCATTACCGTATCATACAGAATAGTTTCACAATAAAAGGGACTTTTGAAGAGTAAAAGTTTTACATTTTGACAAAGTTCAAATTGACAATACTTTCCCTTATAAGTTTAGCTTTTCGTGACCTACCTAAGATAGTTTTAACCTATGAGCACCAAGTTTTTTTCCTATATTTTATTCTAAGAGTTTTATGATTTCATTTCTTATATTTAAGAAATTGTGTGCAATGTGAGATGATTGTCAAGATTCATTTGTTTGTGTATGTATATTTAATTGTTCCAGCAGTGTTTGTTGAAAAGAATATTCTTTCTCGGAAGTTAGAGGAGGCAAGGCCAAGATGGCAGAGTAGTCAGACACTTCCAGTGGACACTCTTACAACAAAGACCAGAAAAAAACAAGTGAATCGATTATATATGGCAATCTGGGGGCCCTGAATATCAAAGGCAGAGTTGAGGAATTGGACTGAGTGGCAGGGGGTGGGGGGGGAGAGGCTTCGGAAGCAGCGAGGAGTTGCCAGACCTGACCTGGCGAGAGCCTGAGCCCTTCAGGCCTAAGCAGCTCAGGGGTGAGTGGTTAGGCAGGCAAGAAGCTATGCTCGGGAGGTGGGTTTTGTGCACCAGGAGAGACTCAGTGCCAGAGAGTCTACACGGCCACCCAGAACCAGTGAGAAGCAGCCTTGGATTGGCAAAAGATAAGTACTTGAGTGCGTCCTACCAAGCAGATCAAAAACACCCCCCTTACAGAAAAACGTCTCTCCCATTTACCTCCCCACTCCCTGCTCTGCACTGGGTCCCAGTCTGGCTTCAGCAATTGCAGAATCCCCTGGGCCAGAAGTAGGCTCTGTCACACGCCCAGAGCCATTCTCCCTGTCTTGCAGAGTGGACAAATTAACAAATGGGAAAAAATAAACTGCCAGCTCTCCTAAGCCAGGAACCCAGGGTAGGAACAGCTCCTTTTCCTAGGCACAGGCATAAGGGACTGAATTTACCCTTGCATAGACTTGTGTGGGCCCATCTCAACAGTGTAGACCCTCATTACCGCAGTAAAACAGGGTATATACTGGAACTCTGACTTCAACTCCTTCAGCTGTGAACTAGCAGGTTCTTGACATTTGACAGTGCTCTGCCGATTAAGCAGGGCCTTCACCTACCCACATCAGGGGCCTGAGGACTGGTGGCTCCACCCATGCCACCTAGCCACCTGCGATAGGGGCTTATGAATATGGGGTGCCTCCTAGTCCTTACAGCTAACAGCATTAGGTGCTCATAATCTGGCTTCAAAACCCACCCACCTATGTGCTCTAGGGAACAGGGACATGCCTTCCTCCTGGACACTAAGGGGGTGGCCGTCAGCCCCCTGCCTTGCTCAGAGTGTGTCCCCCTGCTGCAGCCAGATGCCTATGCCTACACCAATCACCCATGCTTGTCTAGGACTGTGAGAGCCTACACCATGCACTTGGTGGCTATCTACCTGGGCACCTGAGCTGAATCCATACAGGAAAAAGGGGCAGACTCCTGAGCTCACATACCTGGTAACAGATCTAACCACATGGTGACAGGACATTAGAGCTTCAAAGGTGCCAATAATCAAACTAGCTCATACGAGCAGCCTATTTGGGCATATCAGAACAAAATAAGAAGCTACTACACAGTAAGCAAACATAAAATAAATATAGTAAGTTATTGATGGTTCAGAGACTACAGTCAATATCAAATCACACAAACAGGCAATCCATGATGACTTCAGTAAGCTCCCAAAATAAAGAATCTAGAAATTTTCCAGAGAGGAAAATTTCTTGGAATTATCGGAGACAGAATACAAAAGATTAATATACAGAACTCTTCAATAAATTAGGAAGGAAATTAAGCAATACACAGAACATGCAATAGAGGAAATGAAAAAGATTAGAGAAGAGCATAATGACAAATTCAACAGGCTGCAAGAATCCATAGAGAGATAGCAATCAGAAATTCAGAAGATTAACAATAATATTTCAGAATTAGACAACTCAATAAAAAGTCATAGGAGCAGAATTGAGGCAATGAAAGTCAGAATTAGTGAGATTGAAGACGAAGTACTTGACACCAACTTATTTGAGGAAAACTCAGATAAAAGAGTAAAAAAAATGAAGAAACCTTAAAAATTATGTGGGACTCTATCAAGAGGAATAACCTACGAGTGATTGGAGTACCAAAAGAGGGGGGATAACAGAAAATACAGAGAGAATTTTTGAAGATTTGTTGGCAGAACTTTTCCCTTCTATGGTGAAAGATGACAAGATATCTATCAAAGATGATTATCGAAACTCACATAAGGTAGATCCCAAAAGAAAGTCACCAAGACAAATTATAATCAAACTTGCCAAAACCAAAGATAAAGAGAGAATGTTAAAAGCTGCTAGGGATACAAAAAGTCATCTACAAAGGAGAGTCAATAAGAATAAGCTCGGACTACTCAGCAGAAACCATGCAGGCAAGAAGGCAATGGGAAGACATATAAATTCTTGAAGGAAAAAAAAAAAACAAACTGCAAGCCAAAAATTATATATCCAGCAAAACTGTCTCTCAAATAAGATGGTAGAATTAGGGCATTTCCAGATAAAAAGAAGTTTAGGAAATTTGCAAAAACCAAACCAAAATTACAAGAAATACTAAAGGGAATCCTCCAGTTAGAAAATCAATAACATCAGATAACAACCCAAGACTAGAACATAGGACAGAACAACCAGATATGATATCAACCCAGACAGGGAAGTCACAAAAGGAAATCAAAGCTAAAACACTGAAAATAGGGAAACAGATCTCAATATGTAAAAGATGATAACATTAAAACAAAAAAGAGGGACTTAAAAAATGTAGACGTAGATTTTTCATATGGAAAGGAAATGAAGGCAATATAAAGAAATAAAAGATTAGTATAAAGTTAGAAAAATAGGGGTAAATATTAAGGTAACCACAAAGGAAACTAACAATCCTACAAATCAAAAAAAAAAAAAAAAAAAAAAAAAAAACTAGAAAAATATAAGGACTCAGCAAACACAAAATCAACAACAATGAAAAGAAAATACATAAAGAAAAGCGACTCAGCACAGAAAATTAAGTGGAACAAAGAAACTGCGAACAACACACCAAAAAAAGACATCAAAATGATAACACTAAGCTCATACTTATCAATAATTATGCTGAATGTAAACGGACTAAATGCACCAATAAAGAGACAGAAAGTGGCAGACTGGATTAAAAACATGATCTGTCTATATGCTGCCTACAAGGCACACACCTTAGACTTAAAGACACAAACAAACTAAAACTCAAAGGATGGAAAAAAATACATCAAGCAAACAACACTCAAAAAAGAGGAGTAGTGGCAATATTAATCTCTGACAAAATAGACTTTAAAGTAAAATCCACCACAAAGGATAAGGAAGGACACTATATAAGAATTAAAGTGTCAATACACCAGGAGGACATAACTATAATAAATATTTATGCACCCAATGATAGGGCTCCAAAATACATAAAACAAATTCTAACAG
Source organism: Dugong dugon (assembly GCA_030035585.1). Lineage (NCBI taxonomy): Eukaryota > Metazoa > Chordata > Mammalia > Sirenia > Dugongidae > Dugong > Dugong dugon. The sequence goes on along the minus strand of CM057466.1, from coordinate 45,879,869 downwards.
CACTGAAAAGAGAGATAGACAGCTCCACAATAGTACTAGGAGACTTCAACACACCACTTTGGGTAAAGGACAGAACATCCAGAAAAAAGCTTAAAAAAGACAAGGAAGAGCTAAATGCTACAGTCAACCAACTTGATCTCATGGACATATACCGAACACTCCACCCAACAGCAGCCATGTATACTTTCTTTTTCAACACACATGGAACATTCTCCAGAACAGACCACATATTAGGCCGTAAAGCCAGCCTTAACAAAATCCAAAGCATTGAAATATTACAAAGCATTTTCTGACCATAAAGCTGTAAAAGTAGAAATCAAGAACAGAAAAAGCAAGGGAAAAAAAATCGAACACATGGAAACTGAACAACACCTTGCTCAAAAACTACTGGGTTATAGAAGAACTTAAGGATGGAATAAAGAAATTTATAGAATCAAATGAGAATGAAAACACATCCTACCAGAACCTTTGGGACACAGCAAAAGCAGTGCTCAGAGGTCAGTTTATACCAATAAATGCACACATCCAAAAAGAAGAAAGAGCCATAATCAAAACATTAACCCTACAACTGGAACAAGTAGAGAGCAGCAAAAGAAGCCCTCCGGCACCAGAAGAAAGGAAATAATAAGAATTAGAGCAGAATTAAATGAAATAGACAATAGAAAAACAATTGAAAGAGTTAACAAGACCAAAACTGGTTCTTTGAAAAGATCAACAAAATTGATAAACCATTGGCCAAACTGACAACAGAAAAACAGGAGAGGAAGCAGATAACCCATATAAGAAATGAGATGGGTGATATCACAACAGACCAAACTGAATTTAAAAGAATCACAACAGATTACCATGAAAAATTGTACTCTAACAAATTTGAAAACCTAGAGGTAATGGACAAATTTCTAGAAACTCATTACCTACCTAAACTAACACAAACAGAAGTAGAACAACTACATAAACATATAACAAACGAATAGATTGAAATAGTAATTAAAAAACTCCTAATAACAACAACAAAAAACCCTGTCCCAGAAGTTTTCACTGGAGAATTCTACTAAACTTTCAGAGAAGAGATAACACCACTACTACTAAAGGTATTTCAGAGCATAGAAAAGGATGGAATACTCCCAAACTTATTCTATGAAGCCAGCATAACCCTGGTACCAAAACCAGGTAAAGACACCACAAAAAAAGAAAATTACAGACCAATATCCCTCATGAACATTGACACAGAAATCTTCAACAAAATTCCAGCCAATAGAATTCAGAAACATATCAAAAAAATAATTCACCATGATCAGGTGGGATTTATACCAGGTATGCAGGGATGGTTCAACATTAGAAAAACAATCCATGTAATCCAGCACATAAATAAAATGAAAGACAAGAACCACATGATCTTATCAATTGATGCAGAAAAGGCATTTGACAAAGTTCAACAGCCATTCACGACAAAAACTCTCAACAAAACAAGAATAGAAGGGAAATTCCTCAGTATAATTAAGGGCATTTATACAAAGCCAACATCCAACATCATCCTAAATGGAGAGAGTTTGAAAGCACTTCCTTTGAGAACGGGAACCAGACAATGATGACCTTTATCACCACTCTTATTCAACATTGTGGTGGAGGTCCTAGGCAGAGCCGTTAGGCTTGAAAAAGAAATAAAGAGCATCCAGATTGGTAGGGAAGAAGTCAAAGTATCTCTATTTGTAGATGACAGGATCTTATACGCAGAAAACCCCAAAGAATCCACAAGAAAACTACTGGAACTAATAGAAGATTTCAGCAAAGTTTCAGGATACAAGATATACATCCAAAAATCAGTTGGATTCCTTTACACCAACAAAAGAGAACCTCAAAGAGGAAATCACCAAATCAATACCATTTACAATAGCCCCCAAGAAGATAAAATACTTAGGAATAAATCTAACCAGAGACATAAAAGATCTATACAACGAAAACTACAAGACACTACTACAAGAAACCAAAAGAGACCTGGGTAAGTGGAAAAACGTACCTTGCTCGTGGATAGGTAGACTTAACATTGGAAAAATGTCACTTCTACCCAAAGTGATCTACAGATACAATGTAATCCTGATCCAAATTGCAACAGCATCTTCTAATGAGATGGAGAAACAAGTCACCAACTTCATATGGAAAGGGAAGAGACCCCGAATAAGTAAAGCATTACTCAAGAAGAAGAATAAAGTGGGAGTCCTCACACTACCTGATTTTGGAAACTATTATACTGCCACGGTAGTCAAAACAGCCTGGTACTTGTACAACAACAGATACATAGACCAATGGAACAGAATTGAGAATCCAGACATAAATTCATTCACCTATGAGCAGCTGATATTTGACAAAGGCCCAAAGTCCTTTAATTGGGGAAAGACAGTCTCTTTAACAAATGATGCTGGCATAACTGGATATCCATCTGCAAAAAACTGAAACAAGACCCATACCTCACACCATGCACAAAAACTAATTCAAAATGGTTCAAAGACTTAAATGTAAAATCAAAAACGATAAAGATCATGGAAGAAAAAATAGGGACAACGCTAGGAGCACCAATACATTGCGTAAACACAATATGAACCATAAGTAACAATGCACAAGCACCAGAAGAGAGACCAGATAAATGGGAGCTCCTAAAAATCAAACCCTTATGCTCATCAAAAGACTTCACCAAAAGGTTAAAAAGACAACCTACAGACAGGGAATAAATTTTTGGCTACAACAAATCTGATCAGCATCTAATCTCTAAGAGCTACAAGATACTGCAAAACCTCAACAACAAAAAGATAAATAACCCAATTAAAAAATGGGTAAAGGATATGAACAGGCACTTCGCCAAAGAGGATATTCAGTCAGCTAACAGACATATGAAGAAATGCTCATGATCATTATCCATTAGAGAAATGAAGATCAAAACTACAATGAGATATCATGTCACCTCAAGAAGGCTAGCATTAATCCAAAAGACACAAAATGATAAATGCTACAGAGGTTGTGGAGAGACTGAAACACTTATAAATTGTTGGTGGGAATGTAAAATGGTACAACCACTTTGGAAATTGATTTGGCCCTTCCTTAAAAAGCTAGAAATAGAAGTACCATATGATCCAGCAATCCTGCTCCTTGGAATACATCCTAGAGAAATAAGAGCCGTCACACGAATAGATATATGCACACCCATGTTCATCGCAGCACTGTTCACGATCACAAAAAGACGGAAGCAAGCTAGGTGCCCATCAACGGACAAATGGATAAACAAATTATGGTATATCCACACAAGGGAATACTACGCAAGGATAAAGAACAACGATGAAGCTGTGAAACATCTTATAACATGGAGGAAGCTGGAAGTCATTATGCTGAGTGAATTTAGTCAGTCACAGAAGGACAAATATTGTATAAGACCACTATTATAAGAACTCAAGAGAAGCTTTAAACACAGAAGAAAACATTCTTTGATGGTTACGAGGCTGGGGAGGGAGAATGGGGGTTATTTACTGACTAGATAGTAGATAATCATCTTAGGTGAAGAGAAGGGCAGCACACACTGGAAAGGGGAAGTCAGCACAACTGGACTAAAGTAAAGCTAAGAAGTTTCCTGAATACAATCAAACCCTTTGGCGGAAAGAGTACTAGGAGTAGGGGACCATGCTTTCAGGGGACCGTGCTTTCAGAGGACATCTAGGTCAACTGGCATAACAAAGCTTTTTAAGAAAATGTTCTGCATCCGACTTTGGTGAGTGATGTTTGGGGTCTTAAAAGCTTGCAAGTGGCCATCTAAGATGCATCAGCTGGTCTCAACCACCTGGAGTAAAGGAGAAAGAAGAACACCAAAGACACAAGGAAAGTAGTAGCCCAAGAGACAGAAAGGGCCGCATAAACCAGAGACTTCATCAGCCTGAGACCAGAAGAACTAGATGGTGCCTGGCTAACATCAATGACCTCCCTGACAGGGAACACAACAGGAGAACACAACAAGATCAGGAGAAACGTGAGGTGCAGAACTCAAATTTCTAGTAAGAAGACCAGACTTCATGGTCTGACTGAGACTGGAGGAACCCTGGAAAGCATGGCCTCTGGAATCTCTAACAGCCCAGAACTAAAACAATTTCCGAGGCCAACTCTTCAGACAGGGATTGGACTGGACTGTGGGACATAAAGTGATACTTATGAGGAGGGTGCCTCTTAGCTCAAGCAGATACAAGAGTCTAAACAAGCAGCTTCTGTCTGGAGGTGAGATGGGAAGGCAGAGAGGGTTAGGAGTTGGTTGAATGGACATGGGGAATCAGGGGTGGAAAGGAGGAGTGTGCTGTCACAGTATAGGGAGAGCAATTAGGGTCACATAACAATGTATGTATAAATTTTTGTATGGGAAAAAATTTTTTAAAAAATTCTTTTTTCATTTAATTACCTTGGAGCAAAGGCTACATAAATAAAAATAGGTATGTTTGCCAAGTGATGGGCTAACATTTCCCATGTATTAGTTTATGTAATATTAGCAACAGCCTTGTGGGGTAGATGTTAGTTCAGAAGAGACTAAGAGAGTTTATGTAACTTTCCCAAGTTCACATTTAGTAAGTGACAGATTCAGACTTGATGTCAGAAGACACCTAAGCTGTATAATACACACATACATCTATTTATATATGTGTGGGAATATATATGTGTGTGTCTATATATATGTTTGTATGTTGGGCTCAAATATATTTCCTTCTGCTTCTGCCACCTTTTTTTTATTTCCATTTAATGGAAAACTCCTAAACAGATCCCTCACCTCCCAGAGGCAAGTATAATAAGTTTTACTTCAGTAATTGTTTAGTGTTATCCTAATTTTTTCTAAATTAGGTTATGGGAAAGAATATAATTAATTTCCTTTCAGAAAATCTCGATCCTTTTTGGAAAAGAAATCTGCGTGAAGAAATATGAAGGAATTAGACTTTGCCTGTCCCGAGAATCTAATCCTAATAACCCTACATTTTTCCCCAGAATATGTATGACTGGTTGAAACATGTCTATGGATGTGTTTTAAAAGACGTGGAAAATGTGACAGAAAGTCACAGGAGTCATAAGTTACATAGGATTGTCTGTCAACACCCAAGAGTAAAGAGAAGGAGTTCCTAATACAGCTGTGAAATCCAGAGGAGCTTGGACTGAGATAAAAGAAGCCCTGGTGAGGGGAGAAAGGGGGTGCATTGGAGATAATGACAACAGGACATAGGAAGTAGATGAGCATGAAAGACCCTCTCTGGCAGACAGTCAATTAAAATGTAGGGGGCAGGACAATCTCCCGCCTGCATTTTTTTTGAGGAAACAAATAAAACATTCCCAAACAATGTACTCCCCAAAGATGCTCTAGCACTCTCACGTGACCTGCATTGTCAAATACCTAGAACAACTGTTTGCCTTTGGAAATAGGACAGGAAGATTAAAACCGGAGGGTTGGTCTTGTCTGCTGCTAGTAACACAATGTAATCTAGGTAACAAATTATCCAGACCTCTCACTGGGTGAGTGTCCTCCTCCTCCCCCACCTTGCTACAGTCCTCACGCTGCCCCACTCTGAATTGGGCAAAGTGGTGACAATGGACCATCTGGGCTCAGTTAAGTGTGTGCTCAGTCATGTCAGTATCCTCAGCAACAGTAAGTTGCATTTTTCTTCAGCACTTTACAATCTACAAGGTTTTCACATTCATTATCTCATTTAAACCACATGACGAACTCATCTGGTATTATTGTCCCTATTTTATAGATGATACAACTGAGGCTCAGTGGAATCCCAGTAACTTGTACTCTCTGGGTGGTAAGACAATTGTATTAGTTTTCTAGTACTGAGTAACAAATGATCGCAAACTTAGCAAATGAAAACAACATCCTCCTATTAATTCACAGTTCCGTAGGTCAGAAGTCTGGGTGGGCTCAACTGGGTTCCCTGCTTAGGCTCTCACAAAGCTGAAATCAAGGTGTTGACCTGGCTCAGCTCTTATCTGGAAGTTCTGGGGGGAAATTCACTTCCAGGCTCATTCAGCTGGTTGGCAGAATTCAGTTCCTTGCTGGATGTTGTCTTGGGGTCATGCTTAGCTTCTTCAGGCTGCTCTCTGATCCTTGAATGTGGTCTCCTCCATCTTTAAACCAGCACCAGCGTACTGTTCTTATACTGCAAATCTCTCTGACTTTTCCTTCTGCTCCCAGCCTGAGAGAACTCTCTATCTTTAAAGGACTCATGTGATTAGATTAGGCCTACCCATCTCCCTCTGGCCATAGCAAAGTCACAGGGGTGATATTTCATCATATTCACAGGTTCCACCCACAAGACCAAGGGTCTTTGAGGATGGTTCTCATTAGATCTCTGTCTTCCATAATAATATAAGACCCTATGCAATGAGGAGCATGTTCAGATTGAGGGGAGAGAGAGAGAAGAAATGACCACCCTTTCAGGACATCCAGGCTCAGCTTAGCTCACTGATAGAGTAAGCAGAGAGCTCGTGGAGGAGAATTAGTATAAGAGGAAGCCAAAGAGGAAACAAAGAGAGTAAGAGAGCAAAGAGCTGGCTGGACCTTCCCTGAAACAGCCCCTTTCCATTTTAAGACTTCCAGCAGGTGAACTGGAGAAGCAGAGCAGAGAGTAGAGGACCCTCTACTGCTCAGCAACCTGCCCACTAGCAATGTGACCTAACTGACACCTTTACCTATGGGATTACCATTTCCTCTTCAAGGAGATGAGGTGTAGACAGGTGGATAGAGGGAAAAGTGTTTCTCTTTCCTTGCACAGGAACCAAGACTTTCCAAACCATGGCTCCTCAACAGTCCTTTCCCAGAAAAATACATATGTATGTTCAGCCAACTCTAGAGTACCCAGCATAGACTGGCTATTTGCATTTCTTCAGAAGGAATTCACTTGTCTGCATCTCATGAGTGGACGTTTGGGTTATTTCCAAAATTTGGATCTTAAAGCAGTCAATGACGGACAGCCTTAAACATACATATTTACACACTTCTCCAAATTAAATAAATTACTTAGTGGTAATCTATTCCTGAAGTGCCAAGACGACCTACTGTGCTAAGAGGTGAGGAGAATCTTGCCACATTTGGAGCTTTCCATTGAGTAAATATTTGCATTAAAATGCTAACCAGAAACACATTGCTTATTATTTTAATATTTCTCATTATATGGCAACACCAAACCCTAACTGCTTGCCAAAAACACAAATAAAAGAGAGTAAAAATGCCTATGTTGTTCTTGTTAGGTGCTGTTGAGTGGGTTCCAGCTCATAGCGACCCTATGCACTACAGAATGAAACCCTGCCCAGTCCTGCGCCATGCTCACAATCGTTGTTATGCTTGAGACCATTGTTACAGCCACCGTGTCAATCCATCTCATTGAGGGTCTTCCTTTTTTTCGCTGACCCTGTACTTTACCAAGCATGATGTCCATCTCCAGGGACTGATCCCTCCTGACAACATGTTCAAAGTATTTAAGACGTAGTCTCACCATCCTTGCTTCCAAGGAGCATTCTGGTTGTACTTCTTCCAAGACAGATTTGTTCGTTCTTCTGGCAGTCCATGGAAGATTCAATATTCTTCACCAACACCATAATTCAAAGGCATCAATTCTTCAGTCTTCCTTATAAATTGTCCAGCTTTCACAAGCATATTATGCAACTGAAAATACCATGGCTTGGGTCAGGCGCACGTTAGTCTTCAAGGTGACATCTTTGCTTTTTAACACTTTAAAAAGGTCTTTTGCAGCAGATTTGCCCAACGCGACTCTTCTTTTGATTTCTTGACTGCTGCTTCCATGGGTGTTGATTGTGGATATAAGTAAAATGAAGTCCTTTACAACTTCAATCTTTTCTCCGTTTATCATGATGTTACTCATTGGTTCAGTTGTGAGGATTTTTGTTTTCTTTATGTTGAGGTGTAATCCATACTGGAGGCTGCAGTCTTTGATCTTCATCAGTAAGTGCTTCAAGTCTTCTTCACTTTCAGCAAGCAAGGTTGTGTCTTCTGTCTGAACAACTGCCTCTTGATCCATGTACATGTTCCTCATGAGCACAATTAAATGTTCTGGAATTCCCATTCTTCCTAATGTTATACATAATTTGTTATGATCCACAAAATTGAATGCCTTTGCATAGTCAATAAAACACAGGTAAACATCTTTCTGGTATTGTTTTCTTTTAGCCAGGATCCATCTGACATCAGCAAATGATACTCCTAGTTTCATGTCTTCTTCTGAATCCGGCCTGAATTTCTGGCAGTTCCCTGTCAACATAGTCCTGCAACCGCTTTTGAATGACCTTCAGTAAAATTTTACTTGAACGTGATATTAATGATATTGTTTGATAATTTCTGCATTTGGTTGAATCACTTTTCTTGGGAATAGGCATAAATATGGATCTTTTCCAGCTGGTTGGCCAGGTAGCTGTCTTCCAAATTTCTTGGCATAAAAGAGTGAGCACTTCCATCCCTGTATCCATTTGTTGTAACATCTCAATTGGTATTCTGTCAATTCCTGGAGGCTTGTTTTTTGCCAATACCTTCAGTGCACCTTGGACTTCTTCCTTCATTAACATTGGTTCCTGATCATATGCAACCTCTTGAAATGGTTGAACATCGACGAATTCTTTTTAGTATAATGAGTCTGTGTATTCCTTCCATCTTCTTTTGATGCTTCCTGCATCGTTTAATATTTTCCCCATAGAATCCTTCACTATTGCAACTTGAGGCTTGAATTTTTTCTTCAGTTCTTTCAGCTTCAGGAATGCTGTGTTCTTCCCTTTTGTTTTCTATCTCCAGCTCTTTGCACATGTCATTATAATACTTTACTTTGTATTCTCCAGCCACCCTTTGAAATCTTCTGTTCAGTTCTTTGACTTCATCATTTCTTCCTTTTGCTTTAGCTACTTGATGTTCAAGAGCAAGTTTCAGAGTCTCTTCTGTCATCCATTTTGGTCTCTTCTTTCTTTCCTGTCTTTTAATGACCTCTTGCTTTCTTCATGTATGATGTCCTTGATGTCATTCCACAACTCTTCTGGTTTTTGGTCTTTAGTGTTCAGTGTGTCAAATCTCTTCTTGAGATGGTCTCTAAATTTAGGCGTGAAATACTCAAGGTCATACTTTGTCTCTTGTGGACTTGTTCTAATTTTCTTCACTTTCGACTTGAACTTGCATATGAGCAATTGACGGTCTGTTCTGTTCCACAGTTGGCCCTGGCCTTGTTCTGACTGATGATATTGAGCTTTCCCATCGTCTCTTTCCACAGGTGTAGCCAATTTGATTCCTGTGTATTCCATCTGGCAAAGTCCATGTGTAAAGTCACCATTTACGTTGGTGAAAAAAGGCATTTGCAATGAAGAAGTCACTGGTCTTGCAAAATTCTATCATGCAATCTCTGGCATCTTTTCTATCAGCAAGGCTATATTTCCCAACTTCGGATCCCTCTTCTTTGTTTCCAACTTTCTCATTCCAACCACCAGTAATTATCAATGCATTCTGCTTGCACATTCGATCAATTTCAGTCTGCAGAAGCTGGTAAAAATATTCAATTTCTTCATCCTTGGCCTTAGTGGTTGGTGCATAAATTTGAATAATAATTGTATTAACTGGTCTTCCTCATAGATGTATGGATATTATCCTATCACTGACAGCACTGTACTTCAGGATAGATCTTGAAATGTTATTTTTGTCAATGAATAATACGCCATTCCTCTTCAATTTGTCATTCCCAGCATAGTAGACCATATGATTGTCCAATTCAAAATGACCAATACCAGTTCATTTCAGCTCACTAATGCCTAGGATATTGATCTTTATGCATTCCATTTCATTTTTGATGATTTCCAATTTTCCTAGATTCATACTTGGTACATTCCACGTTCCCATTATTAATGAATGTTTGTAGCTCACTCTTCTCATTATGAGTTGTGCCACATCAGCAAATGAAGGTCCTGAAAGCTTGACTACATCTATGTCATTAAGATCAACTCTGCTTTGAGGAGGCAGCTCTTCCACAGTCGTTTTTTGAGTGCCTTCCAACCTAGGGGGCTCATCTTCTGGCACTATATCAGACAATGTTCCGCTATTATTCATAAGGTTTTCACTGGCTAATTCTTTTGAGAAGTAGGCTTCCAGGTCCTTGTTCCTAGTCTGTCTTAGTCTGGAAGCTCAGCTGAAACCTGTCTGCCATGGGTGACCCTGCTAATATCTGAATACTGGTGGCATAGCTTCCAGCATCACAGCAACACGCAAGCACCCACAGTAGGACAAACTGACAGACACGTGGGGGAAAACGCCTATATTAATATGTAAAATGCTTTAAAAATCACATTCTGATTGTAAATCAAGAACACAGCTGTTCTGTGATCCATTTTGCTGTGATGCCTCATTTAGCCCCAGAGACCTCTGAGATGTACATCTCCTTTGCTGAGACTTAGCTTGACTTTGAAAATGTATTCACAAGATGCTAATGCTCTAACAGTTGTATTTGGAATGTCATTCAAGACTTTTACCATATGCATTTTGTTTAAAATGTATTGGGCTTTTTGTATGTAAGTAAAAACTGTTTCTGTATAAGTACCAAATAAAAAACATTATCTTGAGAAATACAAATGTCTATGAGCTTTGAATATTAAAATGTTAACTAGGCAAAAGCTTTGCAGATGTGCTTTTTAAAGTCTTAGTATAACTTCCTAGAAGTAAGATTCCTGTGTCAAAATGTACGTACATTTTTTACCATTTGGTGTGTATTGCCAAACTATATTCCAGAAAGAGTTACCCTACTTTAATGTGTCCTAGATGTCCTAGAAAAATGAACCTGAGACAAAATTTAAATTCAGATACTCTATTGGAGGAGGGGGTGGGATGCTATCTTAACGGAGCAAGTTGTTAGTTGTTAAGTCAGCTCCGACTCCTGGCAACCTTCGTATACCAGAAGGAAATGTTGCCTGGCCCTGTGCCATCTTCATGATTGTTCACATGTTTGAGTGCATTTCTGTGGCTATCGTGTCAGTGGGGGAATGAGAGAGAGCGGGGGAAAAGGAAATAGGAAAGGAGAAAAGCAAATAAAGGAGCTGTATCACTCAGGGGTCGCAGCTTCATGCAAACACTCAGCCAGTTGCCTTGTCATGTGGAGAGATCATATAGACCACTATGATGGAAGGAATGAGGGAGAGAAATCACCACCAGCAACTGTCTCTCATTGATTAAAGTCTACCCCATGAGATGTTAACTCCCCTGCCCTTGCAGCTAGTGTCACCTGGAGCAGCTGCAGGAGAAGCTGAATCCCATGCCCATTGCACAACATCAGCATTCAAAAGTGGTGTGAGTCCCCAGAGCTGCAGTGGTCCGGTTGGGTTGGGCCTGGGAGCCAGGATTGCTACAGGAGCAACGAAGGCCATACCACAGGCTAGGCCCTTCCACAGGGGAGACGAAGACAACCTGTAGTGCTAAGAGATGAGGGGACTCTTGCAGCATCTGGAACTTTCCATTAAGCAAGCAGGCAAGGGCATGAGAGGCAAGTGGGACAAGCAAAAGTAAGTGTACCATCAACAGTATATAAGAGAATATTGAATGTTATCAATCTTTATTATCTTTGTCAATATAATAATGAAAAGTATATATATTTGTTATTTATATTTGCGATTTTATTACACATGTTGAGAAATGTTAAAAAATAGGCTTATTGCCCACATGTATTTTTTCTTTTTTGAAATATTTTTCTATTGAAATATTCACTGTTAATATGTGACAGCTTATTATTTTCAAGATATTAACTTTTTGTCATTTACATGTCTGGAAGAGAAACAAGAACCATGAGTCCTGGAACCTTGCTCTGACCATAGGAGAAAAAGTGTTCTACTGGCCTCTTTCACTTACAGAGAGGAAGGAATTTGCCCAAGCATTTGATCTGGCTCAAGTTCAAAGAAAACTTTAATTTCAAAGCTTTTGCCAGTTCTTTATGTTGCAAGGATGGAGACTGAGATCCATTTCCTTCTTGTTTTATAAAATACCTTCTGGGTTTTTTGGTTGTGATGAATTCTCCCTGAGGTAGTTTAGATGGGTGAGGCTTGCAACAAAGAAAATGAAATTTGCCTGCTTAAGAAAATAATTTTTTAAAGTAATAATGCAAATTTTAAATCTTCCCCTAATTGAAAGGCTGGGAAACGAAGGTTTGAGATCCTTGGAACTAGGCAGGAGATTCAAGAGAGGAAAGACGAGGGCCTTTGTAGGGAGGAGTGGGGGTTCAAGCAATGACAACAGACTGGGTGATAATGGAGGGATAATTGAGGTGAAGAGACTATACAACAGTGATATGTTACACTAAATTTGAAAATATCACTGTGTCTAAATTGCCTTAAGATAAGACTACTCCATGCCAGCCTTGTGTTAAAGGAGCTTTGTGGAATGAGGGAAGAGAGGCAGTGTCCAGTGTAAGGAGGAGGGAGAAGGTAGAGTAAGGCAGGAACAAGAAACAGCCAGAGAGATGGGACGATTAAGAATCGTTCAAGAAGAGGAGAGGCCAAGATGGTGGAGTAGCCAGATGCTTTCTGTGGTCCCTCTTACAAAAAAGACCTGAAAAAATGAGTGACTCGATTGTATATGACTATCTAGGAGCCCTGAACATCAAAGGTAAAGTTGAGGAATCGGACTGAGTGGCAGGGGGAGAGACAGACAGTTCAGAAGCAGCAAGGAGTTGCCAGATCTGATCTGGCGGGACCTTGAAACCTTCAGGCTGGATCAGTTCCTGGGTGTTGTGAGGCTACAGCGGCACTCTGGAGGCATTTTCCACATCAGGAGAGGCCCAGCAGCAGAGAGTTTACTTGGCCATCCAAAACCAGTGAAAAGTAGCACTCAAGTGACTAAAGATGAGTACGTCTGCGTAGCCAACCACGGGGATTAAAAAAAAAATACACCCCATTTGGGAAAATCTCTCTCCCATTTACCTATGCCCTACCCACTCTGCACTGGGTCCCGGCTGACTTCAACCATTGCTGAGTCCCCTGGGCCAGAAGTAGGATGCTTAAGTCACCCTGCACCATTCTCCCAGCCTTGGAGAGGGAACAAATTAACAAACAGGGAAAAAATAAGCTGCTAGCTCCCCTAACTCAGGACCTCAGGGTTGGCACAGCTCCTTTGCCTAGGCACAGGCATAAGGGGTCCACAGACTTTGAATGCCTTTCACCCCGCATAGACTTGTTTGGGCCCATTTAAACAGCATAAGCCCTCACTATCACAGTACATTTTATATATCTGAAGTGTAATTTCAACTGTTTCAGAGATGAAGTGGCAGATTTGTGATGTTTGACACTGCTCTGCCCATTAAGCAGGGTCTTCGCCTGCCCACATCAGGGGCTTGAGGACTGGTGGCTCCATGAATGCCACCTAGCCACCTGCGACAGGGGTCCAAGAATAAGTGGTGTCCCCCAGTCCTTACAGCCAACAGCATAGGGTGCTCATAGTCTGGCTACAAAACTCACCTACCTACTCGCTCTAGGGAACAAGGACATGCTTTCCTCCTAGACACTCAGGGCAGCCATCAGCCCCCTGTCTTGCTCAGGGAGTGACCCTCTACTGCAGCTAGATACTTGTGCCTACACCAATCACCCATGCCTGTCTAGGACTGTAGGTGAGAACCTGTACCGCACACCTGGTGACTGACTACCTGGACACCTGAGCTGAACCCATACAAGAAAATTCAATGGACTCCTGGGCTCACATACTTAGTGACAGATCTAACTACCTGGTGACAGAAAGTTAGAGCTTCAAATGCACCAGTAATCAAACCAGCACACACAACTAGTCTATTTGGGAATATCAAAACAAAACAAAACAAGAAGCTAGGACACAGTAAGCAAATATAAAATACAAAAAATTATAATAACTTATTGATGGCTTGGAGACAACATTCAATATCAAATCACATAAACAGGCAGACTCTGATGGCTTCAGCAAGCACCCAAAATAAAGAATCAATAAATTTTCTGGAGGAAGGGGATTTCTTGGAATTACCAGAGGCAGAATACAAAAGATTAATATACAGAATTCTTCAAGAAATTAGGAAGGAAATTCTACAAAATGTAGAGAAAGCCAAAGAACATACAGACAAAGCAGTAGTGGAACTTAAAAAGATTATTCAAGAGGATAATGGTAAGTTTAATAGGCTGCAAGAATCCATAGAGAGACAGCAATCAGAAATCCAGAAGATGAACAATAAAATTTCAGAAATTAGACAACTCAGTAGAAAGTCATAGGAGCAGAATTGAGGCAATGGAAGTCAGAATTAGTGAGACTGAAGATAAAGCAATTGACACCAACTTATCTGAGGAAAAATCAGATAAAAGGATTAAAAAAATGAAGAAACTCTAAGAGTTATGTGTGACTCTATCAAGAGAAATAACTTACAAGTGATTGGAGTACCAGAACGGGGGAATGCCAGAAAATATAGAGACACTTATTGAAGATTTGTTGTTGGAAAACTTCCCTGATATCATGAAAGATGACAAGGTATCTATCCAAGATGCTCATCGAACCCAACGTAAGGTAGATCCCAAAAGAAAGTCACCAAGACATATTATAATCAAACTTGCCAAAACCAAATATAAAGAGAGAATTTTAAGAGCGGCTAGGGAATAAACGAAAAGTCATCTACAAAGGAGAGTCAGTAAGAGTAAGCTCAGACTACTCAACAGAAACCATGCAGGCAAGAGGGCAATGAGATGACATAAATAAAGCCTTGAAGGAAAAAAAAAAAAAGCCAGCCAAGAATTATATACCCAGCAAAACTGTCTCTCAAATATGATGATGGAATCAGGGCATTTCCAGATAAACAGAAGTTTAGGGAATTTTCAAAATCCAAACCAAAATTACAAGAAATACTAAAGGGAGTTCTCAAGTTAGAAAATCAATAACATCAGATAACAACCCAAGACTAGAACACAGGACAGAGCAACCAGATATCAATCCAGATAGGGAAGTTGTAAAAATAAATCAAAGCTAAAACACTGAAAAAAGGGAAACAGATGTCAATATGTAAAAGATGACAACATTAAAACAAAAAAGAGGGACTTAAAAATGTAGACATAGATTTTTCATATGGAGAAGAAGGCAAGGTGATATAAAGAAATAAAAGACTGGTATAAACTTAGAAAAATAGGGGTAAATGTTAAGGTAACCACAAAGAAAACTAACAATCCTACAAGTCAAAATAAAGAACAAAAATACTGAGCAAACACAAAATCAACAACAATGAAAAAGATGAAAAGAAAATACATAAAGAAAAACGACTCAGCACAGAAAATTAAGTGGAACAAAGAAACTGTCAACAACACACAAAAAAAGATATCAAAAAGACAGCACAAAACTCATACCTATCAATAATTATGCTGAATGTAAATGGACTAAATGCACCAATAAAGAGACAGAGAGTGGCAGATTGGATAAAAAAACACGATCCTTCTATATGCCGCCTATAAGAGAGAAAAATTAGTCTTAAAGACACAAACTAAAACTGAAAGGATGGAAAAAATATATAACCAAACAACACTCAAAAAAGAGAAGGAGTGGCCATATTAATCTCTGACAAAATAGACTTTAAAGTGCGATCCACCACAAAGGATAAGGAAGGACACTATATAATGATCAATACACCAGAAGAACATAACTATAATAAATATTTATGCACCCAATGATAGGGCTCCAAAATACATAAAAGAAACTCTAACAGCATTGAGAAGAGAGATAAACAGCTCCACAGTGGCAGTAGGGGACTTCAACACACCACTTTCGATGAAGGACAGAACATCCAGAAATAAGCGCAACAAAGATATGGAAGAGCTCAATGCTACAATCAACCAACTTGATCTCATAGACATATACCGAACACTCCACCCAACAACAGCCAATTATACTTTCTTTTCCAACACACATGGAACATTCTCCAGAATAGACCACATATTAGGCCATAAAGCAAGCCTTAACAAAACCCAAAGCACTGAAATATTACAAAGCATCTTTTCTGACCATAAAGCTGTAAAAGTAGAAATCAACAACAGAAAAAGCAAGCGAAAAAAATCAAGCACATGGAAACTGAACAACACCTTGCTCAAAAACTACTGGGTTATAGAAGAAATTAAGGATGGAATAAAGAAATTCATAGAATCAAATGAGAATGAAAACACATCATACCAGAATCTTTGGTACACAGCAAAAGCAGTGCTTAGAGGTCAGTTTATACCAATAAATGCACACGTCCAAAAAGAAGAAAGGGTGATAATCAAAACATTAACCCTACAACTGGATCAGGTAGAAAGAGAGCAGCAAAAGAAGCCCTCAGGCACCAGAAGAAAGGAAATAATGAGAAATAGAGCAGAATTAAATGAAATAGACAATAGAAAAACAATTGAAAGAGTTAACAAGACCAAAAGCTGATTCTTTGAAAAGATCAACAAAATTGATAAACCATTGGCCAAACTGACAAAATAAAAACTGGAGAGAAAGCAGATAACCCGTATAAGAAATGAGGTGGGTAATATGACAACAGACTCAACTGAAATTAAAAGAATCATAATGGAATACTATGAAAAACTGTACTCAAACAAATTTGAAAACCTAGAGGAAATGGACAAAGTTCTAGAAACTCACTGCCTACCTAAACTAACACCAACAGAGATAGAACAATTAAATAAACCCATAACAAAAGAAGAGATTGAAAGGGTAATTTAAAAACTCCCAACAAAAAAAACCCTGGCCCAGATGGCTTCACTGGAGAATTCTTCCAAACTTTCAGAGAAGAGTTAACACTACTACTACTAAAGTTATTTCAGAGCACAGAAAGGATGGAATACTCCCAAACTTATTCTATGAAGCCAGCATAACCCTGGTACCAAAACCAGGTAAAGACACCACAAAAAAAGAAGATTACAGACCAATATCCCTCATGAACATTGACACAAAAATCCTCAACAAAATTCTAGCCAATAGAATTCAGCTACTTATAAAAAAAAAATTCACCATGATCAAGTGGGATTTATACCAGGTATGCAGGAATGGTTCAACATTAGAAAAACAATCTATGTAATCCATCACATAAATAAAAGAAAACACAAGAACCACATGATCTTATCAATTGATGCAGAAAAGGCATTTGACAAAGTCCAACACCCGTTCATGATAAAAAACTCTCAATAAAATAAGAATAAAAGAGAAATTCCTCAGTATAATTAAGGGCATTTATACAAAGCCAACAGCCAACATCATCTTAAAGGGAGACTTTGAAAGCATTCCCCTTGAGAACGGGAACCATACACTGATGCCCTTTTTCACTACTCTTATTCAACATTGTGCTGGAGGTCCTAGCCAGAGTAATTAGGCTAGAAAAAGAAATAAAGGCATCCAGATTGGTAGGGAAGAAGTCAAAGTATCTCTATTTGCAGAAGATATGATCTTATACTCATAAAAACCCCAAAGAATCCACAAGAAAACTACTGGAACTAATAGACCATTTCCGCAAAGTTTCAGGATACACGATAGACGTACAAAAATCGGTTGGATTTCTTTACACCAACAAAGAGAACTTCGAAGAAGAAATCACCAAATCAATACCATTTACAACAGCCCCCTAGAAGATAAAATACTTAGGAATAAATCTAACCAGAGAAGTAAAAGACCTATACAATGAATACTACAAGACACTACTGCAAGAAATCAAAAGAGACCTGCATAAGTGGAAAAACATACCTTGGTCATGGATAGGAAGACTCAACATTGGGAAAATGTCAGTTCTCCCCAAAGTGATCTACAGATACTATGCAATCCTGATCCAAATTCCACCAGCATTTTTTAGTAAGATGGAGAAACAAATCACCAACTTCATATGGAAAGGGAAGAGACCCTGAATAAGTAAAGCATTACTCAAGAAGAAGAATAAAGTGGGAGGCCTCACACTACCTGATTTTGGAAACTATTATACTGCCATGGTAGTCAAAACAGCCTGGTACTGGTACAACAACAGACACATAGACCAATTGAACAGAATTGAGAATCCAGACATAAATTCACCCACCTATGAGCACCTGATATTTGACAGAGGCCCAAAGTCCATTAATTGGGGAAAAGAGTCTCTTTAACAAATGATGCTGGCATAACTGGATATCCATCTGCAAAAAACTGAAACAAGACCCATACCTCACATCAGGCACAAAAACTAATTCAAAATGGATCAAAGACTTAAATATAAAATCAAAAAAGATCAAGAGCATAGAAGAAAAAATAGGGACAATGCTAGGAGCCCTAATACATGGCAAAAACACAATATGAACCATATAACAATGCACAAGCACCAGAAGAGAGACTAGAGAAATGAGAGCTCCTAAAAATCAAACACTTATGCTCCTCAAAAGAATTCACCAAAAGAGTAAAAAGACAACCTTTTTGGCTATGACAAATCCAATCAGCATCTAATCTCTAAGATCTACAAGACCCTGCAAAACCTCAACAACAAAAAGACAAATAAGCCAATTAAAAAATGGGCAAAGGATATGAACAGGCACTTGGCCAAAGAAGATATTCAGGCAGCTAACAGACAAATGAAAAATGCTCATGATCATTAGCCATTACACAAATTCAGCTCAGAACTGCAATGAGATATCATCTTACCCCAACAAAGCTAGCATTAATCCAAAAAACACAAAATAATAAATGCTGGAATGGTTGTGGAGAGACTGGAACACTTATACACTGATGGTGGGAATGTAAAATGGTACAACCACTTTGGAAATTGATTTGGTGCTTCCTTAAAAAGCTAGAAATAGAAGTACCATATGATACGGCTATCCCACTCCTTGGAATATATCCTAGGGAAATAAGAGCTGTCACACGAATAGATATATGCACACCCATTGCAGCATTGTTCTCAATAGCAAAAAGATGGAAACAAGCTGGGTGCCCATAAATGGATGAATGGATAAACAAATTATTGTATATCCACACAAAGGAATACTATGCAAGGATAAAAACAATGATGAAGCATCTTATGGAGGAAGCTGGAGGTCATTATGCTGAGTGAATTTAGTCAGTCACAGAAGGCCAGATATTGTATAAGACCACTATTATAAGAAGTCAAGAAAAGGTTTAAACATAGAAGAAAACATTCTTTAACGGTTATGAGGGTGGGGAGGGAGGGTGAGGGTTAGTCGCTAACTAGATAGCAGATAAAAATTATCTTAGGTGAAGGGAAGGACAGTACACACCACAGGGGAGTCAGCACAATGGGACTAAACCAAAGCTAAGAAGTTTCCTGACTACAATCAAACACTTTGAGGGACAGAGTAGCAGGGGCGGGGGTCTGGGGACCATACTTTCGCGGACATCTAGGTCAATTGGCATACTAAAGCTTATTAAGAAAATGTTCTGCATCCTACTTTGGTGAGTGGTGTGTGGGGTCTTAAAAGCTTGCAAGCGGCCATCTAAGATGCATCAATTGGTCACAACTTCCTAGAGTAAAGGAGAATGAAGAACACCAAAGACACAAGGAAAATATTAGCCCAAGAGACAGAAAGGGCCACATAAACCAGAGACATCATCAGCCTGAGACCAGAAGAACTAGATGGTGCCTGGCTACCACCAATGACTGCCCTGACTGGGAACACAAGAGAGTCTCTGATGGAGTAGGAGAAAGGTGGGATGCAGAATTCAAATTCTAGTAAAAAGACCAGACTTATGGTCTGACTGAGACTGCAGGAACCCAGAAAGTATGGCCCCTGGACTCTCTGTCAACCCAGAACTAAAACCATTCCCGTGGCCAACTCTTCAGTCAAAGATTAGACTGAACTATGGGACATAAAATAATACTTGTGAAGAGTGTGCCTCTTAGCTCAAGTAGATACATGAGACTAAATGGGCACCTCCTTTCTGGAGGAGAGATGAGAAGGCAGAGAGGGTCAGGAGCTGGTTGAATGAACACGGAAAATCAGGGGTGGAAAGGAGGATTGTGCTGTCACAGTATACGGAGAGCAGTTAGGGTCACATAACAATGTATATATAAATTGTTGTATAAGAGACTAACTTGAAATGTAAACTTTCACTTAAACTACAGCAATAATTAAAAAAAAAAAAAAGAATCCTTCCAGAGGAGGGATAATCAACAGGAGTGAACAAGTGACAATGATGGAAGACCTCCGGGCGAAGCCCCGGAAATGGTGGGAGAGCATAGACTTCCTACAGCAGACTGTGTGGTGGACTGATTCACATCAATTTGATCTTAAAGGAAAGAATGGTCTTAAAATGAAGGAGGAGGAGACTTGAGGACGTCCATATGCTAGACAGTTCTGTGAAATATATGTCGAAAATATTTCCCTCTCTATTGTTTGTCTTTTAAACAATCATGATACCTACTGTCCTCTCTTTTTGCCTGTCATTTACTCTGTTTAGTCTTGTATGAGTTAAAGTTAAATTCAACTGTGTAATAGAAAACCCCAAATGATTATGACTTAAACATACCAGCATTTATTTTCTTACGCAGAATAATTCTAGAGATAGCCGGTCCAGAACTAGCAGTGAGGTTCCAGAAGGTCGTCAGAAGCCCAGAATGTTTCTATCTTTCTGTTCTACAATTCTCAGTTTGTGATTTATTTCTTAAAGTCACCTCATGGTTTAATACAGCTGCTGAAGCTTCATACATGTCTACATTCCTGGCCACAACATCAAGTAGAAGAAAAAAATCACCCCTCCTCTCTTTTGTGACTATTTGCAACGGAATATTTTATCCATCCTTTTCCTTAGACTTAAAGTGAGTTTCTCATACAGAATACGTATTTGTTTTTTAAAATTTATTTTGTTCCTCCATTTATTCCTTCATTCTATCTTATTGTCTCTGAGGATGAGGAATCTTTCCTCTTTAAAGATAATTCTTTTTTAATATTTTTGTTTTTTTATCTTTTAAAAAAATTTTCTGTGTTTTAGGTGAAAGTTTACAGTGCAAATTAGTTTCTCATTCAAAAATTTATACACAAATTGTTTTGTGACGTTGGTTGCAATCTCTGCAATGTGTCAGCACTCTCCCCCATTCCCTTTACATTACACGTTCTCCATGTCCATTCGTCCAGGTTTCCTGTCCCTTCCTGCCTTCTTATCTTTGCCTTCGGGCAGGTGTTGCCCATTTGGTTTGATATACTTGACTGAACTAAGAGTTACTTTCCTCACGTGTGTTATTGTTTGGTTTTGGCCTGTCTAATATTTGGCTGAAAGGTGGACTTTGGGAATGGCTTCAGTTCTGAGTTAACAGGGTGTCCAGGGGCCATAGTCTCAGGGGTTTCTACAGTCTCTGTCAGACCAGTAAGTCTGGTCTTTTTTTGTGAATTTGAATTTTGTTCTACGTTTTTCTCCCTCTCTGTCTGGAAATTCCTACTGTGATCCCTGTCAGAGCGGTTGGTGGAGGTAGCTGGGCACCATCCAGTTCTTCTGGGCTCAGGCTGGTGGAGGCTGTGGTTCATGTGGTCCATTAGTCTTTTGGACTAATATTTTCCTTGTGTCTTTGGTTTTTCCGTTCTCCTTTGCTCTGAATGTGATGGGACCAATAGATGTATTCTAGATGGCAGCTCGATAGCTTTAAGACCCCAGATGCTACTCACAAAAGTAGCAAGTAGAACATTTTCTTTATGAACTGTGTTATGCCAGTTGATCTAAATGTCCACCGATACCATGGTCCCCAGCCCTCAGCCCCAGTAACTTGGTCCCTCAAGGTGTTTGGATGATTCTAGGAAGTTTCTATGACCTTGCCTTGGTCAAGGTGTGCTGACTTCCCCTGTATTGTGTGTTATCTTTCCTCTCACCAAAGTTAACACTTGTCTATTATCTAGTTAGTGATTTCCCCTCCCCTCCTTCATAACCATTAAAGATTTTTTTCTTTCTGTATGTAAACTTTTTCTTGGGTTTTTATAATCCTGGTCTCATATACTATTTGTCTGTTTGTGGTTGACTTATTTCACTCAGTATAATGCTCTCCAAATTTATCCATGTTGTGAGATGTTTCACAGATTTATCATTTTTCTTTATCACTGCATAGTATTCCATTGTGTGCATGTACCATAATTTGTTTACCCATTCATCTATTGATGGGCACTTAGGTTGTTTCTGTCTTTTTGTGATTGTGAATAATGCTGCAATGAACATGAGTGTGCATATGTCTCTTCGTGCGAGGGTTCTTATTTCTCTAGGAGTGGGATTGCTGAGTTGTATGGTATTTCTGTTTTTTGCTTGTTAAGGAGGTGCCATATCATTTTCCATAGTGGTTGTACCATTTTGCTTTCCCACCAGCAGTGCATAAGAGTTCCAATCTCCTCACAGCCTCTCCAACATTTGTTATTTTCTGTTTTTTTTTTATTCTTGCCAGTAATGTCAGAGTGAGATGGTATCTCATTGTAGCTTTGATTTGCATTTCTCTAATGGCTAATGATCATGAGCATTTCCTCATGTGTCTGTTAGCAGCCTGAATGTTTTCTTTGGTGAAGAGTCTGTTCGTACCCTTTGCCCATTTTTTAATTGGGTTATTTGTCTTTTTGTTGTTGAGATTTGCAGTATCTTGTAGATCTTAGAGATTAGATGCTGATCAGATTTGTCGTAGCCAAAAAATTTCCCCAGGCTGTAGGTTGTCTTTTTACTCTTTTGGTGAAGTCTTTTGATGAGCATAAGTGTTTGATTTTTAGGAGCTCTCGTTTCTCTAGTCTCTCTTCCAGTGTTTGTGCATTGTTACTTATCATTCATATTGTGTTTATGCCATGTATTAGGGCTCATAGCATTGTCCCTATTTTTTCTTCCATGATCTTTATCATTTTAGATTTTATATTTAGGTCTTTGATGCATTTTGAGTTAGTTTTTGTGTATGGTGTGAGGTATAGATCCTGTTTCATTCTTTTTTACAAATGGACATCCTGTCTTGCCAGCACCTTTTGTTAAAAAGACTGTCTTTTCCCCAGCTGACCATAGGTGGATGGATTTACATCTGGGTTCTTGATTATGTTCCATTGGTCTATGTGGCTGTGGTTGTACCAGTACCAGGCTGTTTTGACTATTGTGGCTGTATAGTAGGTTCTGAGATCAGGTAGTATGAGGCCTCATACTTTGTTCTTTTTCTTCAGTAATGCTTTCTTATCCGGGGCCTCTTTCCTTCCCATATAAAGCTGGTGATTAGTTCTTCCATCTTGTTACAGAATGCTGTTGGTATTTGGATCAGCTTTGCATTATAGCTGTAGACCGGCTTGGGTAGAATTGACATTTTCACAAGGTTGAGTCTTCCTATTCATGAACATGGCATGGTTTTTCTATTTATGTAGGTGTCTTTTGGTTTCTTGCAATCGTGTTTTGTAGTTTTTTTTGTATAGGTCATTTACATCCCTGGTTAGATTCACTCTTAAATATTTTATCTTTTTAGGGGCTATTATAAATGGTATTGTTTTCTTGATTTCCTTTTCAAAGTTATCTTTGTTGGTATATAGGAATCCAACTGATTTTTGTATGTCAATCTTGTATCCTGCTGTTTTGCTGAATATTTCTATTAGTTCTGGTAGGTTTCTTGTGGAATCCTTGGTGTTCTGTATGTATAGGTTCGTATCACCTGTAAATAGAGGTAGTTTTACTTCTTCCTTTCCAATCTGGGTGCTTTTATTTCTTTCAGTTGCCTTATTGCTCTAGCTAGGGCTTCCAGCACAGTGTTAAATAGGAAGGTGATAAAGGGCATCCTTGTCTTGTTCCCATTCTCAGCAGAATAATGTTGGTTATTGATTTTTTATGCAGATACCCTTTGTTTATGTTGAGGAATTTCCCTTCTGTTTCTATTTTATTGAGAGTTTTTAATCATCAATGGGTGTTGGACTTTATCAAATGCTTTTTCTGTGTTGATTGAGATGATTGTGTGATTCAGCATATTGATGGGTCATTTTTTAAATCCATTCTTCCAGTCTCTGTCTCTTTACAGGTGCATTCAATCCATTTACATTCAGTGTATTTATCAATAAACCAAAAACCAAACCCATTGCTGTCAAGTCAATTCTGACTCATAGAAACCCTTTAGGGACCCTGTAGGACAGAGTAGAACTGGCCCATAGGATTTCCAAGGAGAGGCTGGTGGGTTCAAGCTGCTGACCTTTTGGTTAGAGGCCAAGCTCTTAACCACTGTGCCACCAGGGCTCTGTGATTATTGATAGGTATGAGTTTATTGTTGTCATATTGTTGTGCTTTTTTTTTTTTTTTTGTGGTGCTGAGGTTTTCTTTATTCCTCTTACTTTCCTGTGCTGCTTTCCTTTTTTTTTTTTTTTTGTGGATTTTCTTTCTTTTCTTTCCTTGTTATAGATTTTGTGTTTACTGAGACTTCATGTTTTTCTTCTTTTTTATTCTAATGAGTAGATTTGTTAACTTTCTTCATGATTACCTTGAAATTTACCCAATCTTCCTAAGTTTGAACCAGTCTTTTATTACTTGATATCACCTTGATTTCCTCTCCATTCGAAAGTTCTGTATGTACACCGTTTATTTCCTCTTTTATTGTTTTAATGTTATCATTTACAGATTGGCATCTCTGTTTCCCTGTTTTAAGTCTTTTAGCTTTGTTTTATTGTTGAGAGTTCATTACCTAGGTTGATATCTGGCTGATGCTGTCCAGTGTCCTAGACTCCAGTTGCTGTCTGATGTTGTTGGTTCTCTAACTGAAGGACTCTCTTTAATACTTCTTGCAAGTTTGGTTTTGTTTTTACAAATTCCCTTAATTTCTGTTTATCCAGAAATGTCCTAATTTCACCATCATATTTGAGAGAGAATTTTGCAGGATATATTATTCTTGCTTGACAGTTTTTTTTTCTTTCAAGATTTTATATATGTATTCCCATTGCCTTCTTGCCTGCATAGTTTCTGCTGAGTAATCAGAGCTTAGTTTTATTGTTTCCCCTTTCTAAGCGGCTTTCTATTTTTTTGTCAAGCTGCTCTCAGGATTCTTTCTTTGATTTTGTTTTGGCAAGTGTGACTATGATACTTCTTGCTGACTTCCTTTTGGGGTCTATCCTATATGGGGTTCATCGAGCTTCTTAGATGGTCAGCTTTCCATCTTTCATGGTATGTGGGAAGTTTTCTGCCAGCAAGTCTTCAACAATTTTCTTTGTGTCTTCCATTGTCTCCCCCTGTTCTGGTACTCCCATCACATGCAAATTTTTGTTCTCGATTGTGTCCCCACATAATTCTTAGGTTTTCTTCACAGTTATTTATTCTTTTCTCTGATTTTCCTCAAAGTGGCTTCCATGGATTTGTCTTCATTCTTGCTGATACTGTCTTCCATTATTTCAAATTTGCTCCTAAAACCTTCTATTGAGTTATCCATTTCTGTTTTCCTTGATTTTGTCTATTTTCACCTTGGTTTTGTCTGTGTTTTACTTGATCATTTTTCCTAATCTCTTGAAGAGCCCTAAATATTAGTCTTTTGAATTCCACATCAGGTAGTTTCACTGTCTTTTCTGCTACCAGAAGGCCGTTGATTCTTTATTTTGGTCACTTGCTGCAGCCATTTTGTCCTGTTTTTTAATATATTTTCATATTGTCTGCTCTCTCTGAGACATTCAGTTATTGTTTTCCTTATTTATTGATTGTATGTTCATTTGTCCTGTCCTGATTCTTTGTTTTGCTTTGATATGTCAGGGTGGGTGGGCCAAGCGTGCTTTCCTGCTTGCTTGTCTGTAGGCATGATTGCTCTCACCACCTTGTCTGGGTGGGCAGGGCAGTAGCAGGCAGGATAAGCCTGTTTTGCTGTACACTGGTTTGGCAAGGTGGAGGAGGACAGACTGGGTGGGTGCTGTCTTTCTCCTGATGTTGGTCTAGTGGTGTGAGAACATTCACAGCCCCGTGCCATATAGGCAGGGATGTCAGACAGGGAGTGGTAGAGGCTCACTTCCCACTGTTCAGCAGCTGTTCGTGTGGCCGGTGGGGAAGGGAAGGACAGACTCAGTGCAGCGGTGTGCCTGAGCTGGGGAGGCTCTAGCTACAGTGGCATGACAAAGGCCAGTGGTAAGGGGAGTGGCAAACAAGGTGGATGCTTTGTCTCCTGTTGGGAGCTCCATGAAGTTGCCTTCCCATACTCCCTGTCTAGGGTCATTGTTGACTGTGTCCCAGATGGTGATGCTATGTTGTGTTAGTTGGAAAGGGACCTCCACTCCATATCTCTCCTCGTTTTCTGTTTTCTTTCAGTTTCTTCTTCCATTCAGTGATTGATCTAGTTCTTTATCCCTTCATTTGATGCTTAGGGTTCCAGAATTGACTTTTTTTATCTGTTTTGCTTAGTTTTTTGGGTCTTTGCTGCAGAAGGACAGCGTGATGCATCTGTCTAGGACTCCATGTTGGCTCCGCCTCCCAGAATATATATTTGATCATGTATTTTTAAAAATCTATGCTGCCAGTCTCTGCCTTTTGACCAGAGAGTTTAATTCATTTATATTTAAAGTAATTACTGAACACTGGAAACCCAAGGTGGAAAGGGGGAGTGTGCTGTCAGATTATAGGGATTGCAACTAGTGTGTATGACAATATGTGTATAAAATTTTGTATGAGAGGTTAACTTGAGCTGTAAACTTTCACCTAAAATACAATAATATTTAAAAAAACAACAGTAATTACTGATAAGGAAGAACTTATATCTCCCAATTTGCTATTTGAATTTTTAAAAATGTCTTATTCAAAATCTGTACCTGGATCAAGAGGCAGTTGTTCAGAGCAAGGGGATGCCGTCTGGTTTAAACTGGAAAATGTGTATTCAGTCTGTATGCTGACGAACTAATCTGAGAAGTTGAAATATATGAGGCATTAGGATTGAGGGAAGACTCGTTTGTTGTTGTTAGGTGTCATTGATTCAGTTCCTACTCATAGTGACCCCATGTATAACAGAATGAAACATGACCTGGTTCTGCATCATTCTCAGAATCATTGTTATTTTTGAGCCTGTTGTTGCAGCCACTGTGTCAAACCATCTCATTGAGGGTCCTCCTATCTTTCGTTGACCCTCTACTTTACTAAGCATGATGTGCTTCTTCAGGGACTGGTCCCTCCTGATAACACATCCAAAGTATGTGAGCCAAAGTATCATCATCCTTCCTTCTAAGGAGCATTCTGGCTGTACTTCTTCCAAGAAAGTTTTGTTTGTTCTAACAGCCCATGGTATATTCAATATTCTTTGCCAACACCATAATTTAAAGGCATCAATTCTTCTTTGGTTTTCCTTACTCATTGTTCAGTTTTCATATGCATATGAGGCAACTGAAAATGTCATGGCTTGAGTCAGGCACACCTTAGTCCATAAAGTGACATCTTTGCTTTTTAACACTTTAAAGAGGTCTTCTGCAGCAGATTGGCCCAGTGCAATACATCATTTGATTTCTTGACTGCTGCTTCCATGGGTGTTGATTGTGGATCCAAGTAAAATAAAATTCTTGACAATTTGCCAAATGCAGCCAACAGAACTTTGCCAAAAATTAAGATGACTTGAAGTATTTACTGATGAAAGTCAAAGACTACAGCCTTCAGTATAGATTACACTTGAACATAAAGAAAATGAAAATCCTCATAATTGGACCAATAAACAACATCATGATAAATGGAGAAAATTTGAAGTTATTAAGAATTTCATTCTACTTGGATCAACAATCAATATCTATTGAAGTAGCAGGGAAGAAATCCAATGACATATTTCATTAGGCAAATCTGCTGCAAAAGACTTCTTTAAAGTCCTAAAAAGCAAAGATGTCACTTTGATGACTAAAGTGTGTCTGACCCAAGCCATGGTCTTTTCAATTGCCTCATATGTATGCAAAAGCTGGACAATGAAAAAAGAAGACAGAAGAAAAATTGATGAATTTGAATTGTGGTGTTGGTGAGGAATATTGAATATATTATTACTGCCAGAAGATGAACAAATCAGTCTTAGAAAAAATACAACTGGAATGATCCTTAGAAACCAGGATGGAAAGATCTCGTCTTGCTTACTTTGGACATGCCATTGGGAAAGACCAATTACTAGATACAGAACATCATGTTTGGAAAAGTAGGAGGTCAGAAAAAATGAGGGAAACCCTCAGTGAGATAGGTTGACATAATAGCACTGCAATGGGCTCAGACATTTCAAAGATCATGGAGATAGTGCAGGATCAGACAACGTTTCATTCTGTTATACCTAATTTGTCATATCAGAGTTGACTCCATAGCAACTTACAACAACGGTAACTGTTTTGACCCTCGTTTCCTGCATTGCAGACTTCTTTTATGTTTAGTTAACTTTTTATATTGAACCATTTTGATTCCTTTTTCCCTTCCTTTTATGTATATATATTTTAATATATTTTCTTTATAGCCACCATAGATATTACATTTAACATCCTAAATTGACAGCTATCTAGTTTAAATTAATACCAGCTTAACTTTAATAGCATATGAAAATTCTGTTCCTATACAGCTCTGTCCCCTCCCTACCTTTAAGTTATCATGAATTACATTCTTATACATTATGTGCCCAATAACATAAATTTGTAATTATTTTTATGCATTTGTCTTTTAAATAATACATTACCCTACAAGGCATAAAAAGAGGAGCTATAGACCAAAAATACAATAGCAATGACGTTTATATTTACTTATGTGGTTATCTTTACTGGAGATCTTAATTTCTTCAAATGACTTTGACTTATTTTCTGTGTTCTTTCATTTCTACTTGAAGGACTCACATTAGCACTTCTTGTAAGGTAGGCCTAGTGATAACAAGATCTCTCAGCTTTTGTTTACCTGGGAACGTCTTAATTTTATCTTCATCTTTTAAGGGCATTTTTGCTGGATATAGTATTCTTGGTTGACAGTTTTTTTTTTCCTTTCAGCACTTTGCATATGTTTTTCCACTTCCTTCTGGCCTCCACGGTTTCTGATGAGAAACTGGCACTTAATCTTATTCAGGATCCCTTGTAGTGGATAATTTACTTCTCTTTTGCTGCTTTGTAGCTTCTCTCTTTATCTTTGGTTTTTGACAGTTTTGTTATAAATTGTCTCGTTGTGAATCTCCTTGAGTTTATCATATTTGGAGCTCATTGAACTTCTTAGATATGTAGATACATGTCTTTCATCAAATTTAGGAAGTTTTTGGCCATTATATCTTTAAATATTCTTCTACCCTTTTCTCTCTCTCTTTCTCTTCTGGAACTCCCATAATACATAAGTTGGCCTGTATGATGACGTTCCACAAGTTCCTTAGACTCTGTTCTTTTTTCTCAAATATTTTTCATTTCCATTCCTCAGACTGGATCAGTTTAATTGTCCTGTCTCCAAGTTCACTGATTCTTTCTTCTGCCAGTCCAAATCTGCTGTTAAACTTCTCCAGTAAATTTTTTAATTTCAGTTATTAAACTTTTCAGCTCCAGTAATTTTGTTTGGTTTCTTTTTATAATTTCTTTTAATTTATATTCTTGTTTTGTTCATGTATAATTTTCCTGATTTCCTTTAGTTCTTTGTGGTTTCCTTTTGCTATTTGTATATATTTAAGATAGTCGTTTTAAAGTCTTTATCTAGCAGTTCCAGTGTCAGGGCTTCTCCAGGAATGGTAAATCACTTCATTTTGTTCCTTTGAATGGACCATCCTTTCCTGTTTCTCTGTATGCTTTGTTATTTTTTTTGTTGTTGAAAATGGACACTTGAACATTTTAATGTGGTAACTCTGGAAATGAGATTCTCTCACTTCTTTTGAGTTTGCTGATTCTTTTCTTTTCTTTCTCTCTTTTTTCTTTTTTGATTGTTGAAGGCTATAGTAATCAGTTGGTTTCCAAACTATTTTTTAAAAGATGGAATTCCTTGACTTGTCTGGTCACTCTGTTCATTAAGCTTATGTTCAGTTAGAGTTCTGATGGAGATTTCTTTGAATGCCATGAGTGAAAAAGAAACAAACAAACAAAAGAAAACAGTAGGAAAAAAGAAGTCTATTGTACTGTTTGTAGGTAGGCTCTGTACTGGGTCACTCCTTTAACACTTAGCTAGCCTTACTTTGAACCTAGAGATCAGCCTGAGGTAAAACTTAGAGTATTCTTAGTTCTTTTAGGAGTACCCTAATTTCTCAAAAAAAACCCTCTTTCCCCAACGTTTTCTTTTTGTCCTTTTGTGTTCTGTTATATATCTCAATCACACTCTCTTGTCCCAAGAAGCTATAGGTTTTTTGCTCATCTTACAGTGTTTCCAGCAATGCCTGCAATTCTTCCACCTTTGTGAGTTCTGAAATGGATGAAACAGAGACATGTTAGAACATACAAATACAATAATTTGTGAATAATGCCTGCTCTGCTCCCTCCAGACACAGAGACCAGGATCCCAAGTTGGAAACATGGGTTACCCTTTCAAGCCAGCTGTTGAGCAGGGGAAAGAATAGGGCACAGGCCAGCAAATAAAGGCTACAAAAATTTCCTATTGTTCTGAAATGGCCTTTTCAAAACTTTCACTTAGTTGTCCTGACAGTTATCAGAGTTCTGAAAAAGTTGGTTCTGACGATTACTACTTATCTTTTTTGGTGTTTTTGTGGAAAGACTGAAGTGTAGAACTTCTTTTTATTTTTTTTTATTGTACTTTAAGTGAAAGTTTACAACTCAAGTTAGTCTCTCATACAAAAATTTATACATACATTGTTATGTGAACCTAATTGCTCTCCCTATACTGTGACAGCAAACTCCTCCTTTCCACCCCTGATTTCCTGTGTCCATTCAACCAGCTCCTGACCCTCTCTGCCTTCTCATCTCTCCTCCGGACAAGAGCTACCCATTTAGTCTCGTGTATCTACTTCACAAGTATCATTTTTTGTCCCATAGTTCCGTCTAATCTTTGTCTGAAGAGTTGGCCTAGGGAATTGTTTTAGTTCTGGGTTGACAGAGAGGCCGGGGGCCATACTTTCTGGGGTTCCTGCAGCCTCAGTCAGACCATTAAGTCTGTTTTTTTTACTAGAATTTGAGTTCTGCACCCCACTTTTCTCCTGCTCTATCAGGGACTCTCTGTTGTGTTTGAAGTGTGGAACTCCTTACTTGGTCATCTTGCTTATGTCACCCTAAATCAAGGCTCTTTAGCTGAATAATAAATGCAAAATGAGTAATTGCAAAGTAGACAAATAGCAGTCTCTTCTATATTACTTTGTCCCATTCCTAAGTATAGGACTTGTCTAAGGATCTTCCTTCAACCTTTTCTCTCCCCTTTCTCAACACCTTACTCTTCAGTACTTTTGTCCAAGATCAAGATATTAGCAATTGCCTCTGACATTTTGTCTTTAGTATCTCTTTTTGTTTATCCTATAAACTACTGCCAGGCTCATCTCACAGAAGTACTCACTGAATACTCTCCATTGCCTAACAGGTGAGTTCATACTCTTCAGTTTGTCTCTGGCCCTCTATAACCAGGCCTAACTTTTCTGCATTTTCATTTCCCATGTCCCTTTGTGCGGATGATGCCTTCTAGCCACTAGACTTGTCATTTTTCTCCAAATTTATTTTGCATTTCTAACCTATTTATTATTGCATGGAAAGCTCCCTACTACTAATTCCATCTGGCAAACTCATATCCATATTTTTAAAGACTGAATATAAAATAGCTTCATTCATTGAGTTCTTGCTAAAATTCCACCTCTTTCTAGGTAAGTTCAACATAGTAGGCATGCATTAAGCATTTGATTAACAAATGAATGAATTTGTCTTTCTACTCTCTTTCCTTTATACCACATTGTCATCTTGTTCATGCTGGAGTTTAAGATGTAATAGAGTTACGGTGACATTGCTATTTGTCTACCTTGCCTATCTTGCAGTTCTTAATTAGTAACAGAATCTTAGTGATGTACTTGTCTCACTATGCTATCAGATTGTGAACCCCTTGAAAATCCCTTCTATATTTTCATATCCCACACAGCACCTAGCTCATTGAATTGCACATAGGTGCTACTCAAAAAAAAAAAAATATATATGTGTGTGTTTATTTTAATGTCTGTGGAACAAATATGAAAATTTCTATATATTTTATATACCATTGGAATAATTAAAAGATGTATATAGTCACATTTTTAATTAAAAATGAAGCACTGACTTCCATTTCTATATTTATATTATTAGATTGTTTTTCTCTCCTATTGATATAGACAGGGGAGTGATCTATTTAGTAATTTAAGAAATTTTCCTGTTGAAGAAAAACTCTTCACATCTGTAACAGTCAGGAGGAAAGGGATTTCACCCCAGATGGTCTAAATAAAGAAGCTTTAATAAAGGGACTACCTTAACAGTGTTAAGGGTACAAAAAGGGATATTGAGGCACCCGGTGTCTAATGACTGTCAAAAGTCATCATCACCCCAGGCCTAAAGAGGAAGGACAGTAAATGTGGTTACCAGCATCCATCAAGAGATGGAGCCAAGGAGGAGAAGTCATGTAGTGGGAGATGTAGTAATAAGATTAATGGCAGCAAATGATGCTAAAGGAGAGAGGGAGCAGGGAAGAAATACCCTGACCTCTCTCCTCTTTCACCCTTCCATCTTCTGCTGGTGCCTCTCAGTGGCTGAATCTAACTAGAAGGAAGCCAGCAACGGAGCCTGGATGATGCATTCCACCCAGATCAGCCTCCTGGGTCATGGAGAAGAGAGGGGAAGATCCAAGAATGAGCATGGGGAGCAAATGCAGACTAACCAGCCCAACATATCATAATGATTAATACATTTAAATATTAACCATTGTTTGCTATTTTTTCCCTGTAACATTAAATACAGCAAGAATGCAACCGGAGTGATACAGTGGAGTGCAGATTTTATGGTTTTCAGATCAGTCTAGTAGAAAGTTTCAGTTAAATATTATTGATTTTTTAGTGTTTGTATGTCAAGCAGAAGGAATCAATATATTGATGAATACATTGTTTACACGTCTGTTCCCAAGCCTAAATATTGGATGAAGTGTTGGCACTTGGTTAGAGAGTTGCAGTAGGGAGTTGCATGGGGTATCGACCTGGTTACTTGGTGATCTGATATGAAATGCAAACATACTTGGGAAATTTAAGTCATTTCATTAATGCTTGCCTATCAGTGCCTTTCATTAAAGTGTCATATAATGTTAGGTGATAGAAAATGGAGATATACACGATGAAATGGTAAACAAAAAAGACCACAACTTTAACTATTGTTCTTCTCTGGGTATTTGGGGCTTTTAGTCTTTTGACAGAAAAGAAGTCATTAAAAGACTGTCTCCATCTCTTCTTAGGATTTAATTAAACTAGTTCATTAGATTATTGAATCATCACCTTCCAAAGGAGTAACTTGTGAAGTCACATGATGGACAAAGTAAATTCGATGGAAGGAGCGAGTTAGAAAGGTTGAGAGCACTAATGTGATGCTCTCTCAGGGATCTCCCAAGGAGCCCAAGGGGCAGGGAAATGTTCTTGGGTAGAGCCAATTCTAAGCCCAAACCTTGGAAAGCTTCCTCCATCTTCTGAGAGTGTCCCTGTGGAGCCAGTTCACTCCTGAAAGTGAGGAATGGAGAGGAGGAGAGGACGAGGAATTTCTTTAGCTGCTGTGTAAATAATTCTGCAAATACTCATGCCTCCTGATTTCTAGATGAAGGAAGAGTCATGGGGAGGAGTGTGTCTGTCCTGAGCCTACAAAAGTGAGCAATGATGACGTTTGTCCTCCTCCTCATCGGTACGACTACAATCTCTGCAGAGTTGACATGCCTTCGCTATCTTTTGATAAAAGGCTTATCAAAGCAAACCAAAGTCTTTCTCCCTCAAGATAACAAGAGGGGCTTTATCAAGACTGAAACTAGGGGCTCAGCTTGGTTTTAACTTCAGGTTGCCTAGCCCAGATGGAGGCAGGGCCAGAGCGGGACTTTGCAGTACTGTTGACTCCTTTGACTACCTTCTCTAAATGCCTCCAACTCTTGCTTTCACACTGCTAACTCCAAGCTCTTTTCATCATTTTTAAAAACAGTCATTACCCATACATATTACTGTTAACCCTTTGAAAGGGTGACAATTTTGAAGACTGTGCTCTAGCAGCTCCCTCCCTTCCTAACCTTACTAAAATTCTAAACTGGGTAAGCCCCTGGGGGTGGTTTTGGAGAAGCCGTGGGTGGATGGAGAGTTTTGTCTGCAGGTTGGGATGGAGATGTTGGGTGTGGAGCATGAGTGAGATGAGAATCCAAGTCAGGAAGAGACACAGGCAAATGAGGGAGCAGGAGTTCAGGACTCCAGCACAGTGGGTGGTGGTGCTGACAGACTTGTTGGCTTGGGACTGTTTTTAAAGTGTGGATGCATGTCTTTTGGCTCACATGGAGGCTTTTCCCACTGTTTGAGTATTCCTTCTTTCCTCTCCCTTTTATGACTGGCTGTAATTTCCCAGGCACTCGTGCATCCCAGGATAAACATCAGGAAGCTCTGGTGCTCTGACTTTCCTGACTATAGTATTGGGGCACTGTTGCAATAGAGCAATGAAGTGGATTCAGATAAGCACAGTTCTTAGATTACACAATGTTATGGGTTGATTTGTGTCCCCCAAATAGATATGTTCAAGTCCTAATCCCCACTCCCACCCCACACCTGTGAATGTGACCTTATTTGGAAATAGCATCTTTGCAGATGTAATTACTTAACATGAGGTCATATGGAGTAGGGTGGCCCCTAATTCATTATGACTGGTGTCCTTATAAAAAGAGGAAAAGACACAGAAAGACACAGAGGGAAGACGGTTACTAGAAGACGGAGGTAGAGATTGGAGTTAGGTTGCCACAAACCAAGGAACACCCGGGGCTACCAGAAACGGAGACACAAGGAAGGATCTTCCCCTAGAGTCTTCAGAGAGAGCATGGCCCTCATGACAACTGTGAATTCAGACTTATAGCCTTCAGAACAGTGACAGAATTAATTTCTGTTGTTTTAAGACACCAGATTTGTGGCAGTCCTAGGAACTAATATACCTACGCTCAGATCTCAGCTTTGCCAAGTTACTTAACACCTCTGAGATTCAGTTTTCTTATCTGTAAAATGGGACTAATAATGCCTGTCTTAAAAGGCTGTATATAGTAAATAATCAGGAAGCTATTTTTGTTATTACTTCTACACTGTAATATTTATATCTGTGTTTGTGTCTATGCCTATATCTATCCATCCATCCATCCATCCATCCATCCATCCACCTATCATCTATTTATCTCTGTCCATGTCTCTATATATATGTTGTTGTTAGCTGTTGTCGAGTCAATTCCAACTCATGATGACCCCATGTGTTACAGAGTAGAACTGCTCCATAGAGATTTTTTGGCTGTAACCTTAATGGAAGCCGGCCACCAGGCCTTTTCTTCCAAGGTACTGCCAAGCGAGTTTGAACTGCAAACCTTTTAGCTGATACTTGAACGTAAACTACTTGTGTCACCGTATGGAGTAAATTTATTTATTTTAAAACAACTTTATTGAGATACAGTTTATATACCGTAAAATTAATTCATTCTAAGTGTACAACTTAATAACTTATAGTAAATTTAAAAGTTATGCAACCATCACCACAATTTTAGAACATTTCTATCAAGCAAAAAAACCTCGTGCTCTTTTGCAATCACCAGACTAAATTTAAAGGAGGCTTGCTGGTGCAGTGGTTAAACTGCTCAGCTGCTAACCACAAGGTCAGAGGCTCGAACTCACCAGCCACTCCACAGGAGAAAGATGTGGCAGTCAGTCAGCTTCCGTAAAGATTTACAGCCTTGAAAACACTATGGGGCAGTTCTACTCTGTCCTATAGGTTGCTATGAGTAGGAGTTGACCTGACAGGATTTGATTTTTTTTTTTTAGACTAAATTTGTTTTATATAAAGTTTAAGTTAATTTTTTTGTAGGAAATTTATTGTTATTGTCCTTTCTCCTGTTGATGGATATGTGGCCTATTTCTAGTTTAAAGCTATTATGAATATAAGTACTATGAATATTCTTATGTATATCTTTTTGTGGACATACACACTCATTTTTCTTTGGTATATACCTAGGAGCAGAATTGCTGGGCTTAGAATATGTGTGCGTTTAAACATAGTAGGCAAATTTATGCTCTACCAGTTATGTAACGGGGTTTCAGTTCCTCTACATTTTCAGCAATACTTAATATTCTCAGACTTTTTAATTTTAGCCCGAGTATGTAAAAATATTAAATTGTGGCTTCAGT
Source organism: Dugong dugon (assembly GCA_030035585.1). Taxonomy (NCBI): domain Eukaryota; kingdom Metazoa; phylum Chordata; class Mammalia; order Sirenia; family Dugongidae; genus Dugong; species Dugong dugon. The sequence continues at coordinate 45,843,651 of CM057466.1, read as the reverse complement.
TTGCATTTTCCTGATGAATAATCATGGGCAGCACCTTTTCATACATGTTTTGTCCATTTGCATATGTTCCGTTATTTTACCTTTTACTTACTGGTTTATGGAAGATATTTATATTTTGTCTTTTACTTCAGGATTTGTGAGATATTTATATATATTGCACAGTGGTTAAGAGCTACGGCTGCTAACCAAAAGGCTGGCAGTTCACTTCCACTAGCTGCTCCTTGGGAACCCTGTGGGTCAGTTCTACTTTGTCCTATAGGGTCGCTATGAGTTGGAATCAATTCGACGGCAACAGTTTTTGTATTTATATTTATGTCCTCTGTCAGAAGATAGATAGATGATACAGATATAGATGATATAAACTTGTTGCTGTGGAGTTGAGTGGTGGAGACCTCATCATGCCCCCTCCTTTCTGAGGCTTGTTGCCAACATAATGAGTTGGGCAAGCCCAACTCATTTACATATATTTAAGTATGGGCTGACTGTTTTAGAAAACAAAGAGCACCTTAATTGCTCAGGCTGTTTTTAGAAACCAGAGACCAAAGGCTACACTTAATTCTTTGCCCTACACATTAAAAAAGCCAAACCCATTGCACTCAGTGACCCTACAAGACAGATTAGAACAGCCCCTATAGGGTTTTCAAGGCTGTAAATCTTTATGCAAGCAGACTACCACATCTTTTTTCTGTGGAGCAGCTAGTAGGTTTGAACCACCAACCTTTTAGTTAGCAGCCAAGTGCTTATCCACTGTGCTACTAGGGCTGCTTTTCACACATAAAACCAAAACCAATAATAAATGTCTCCAAATATCTTCTCCCAGTCTGTGACTTACCTATTCACTCTTTTAATGATGTCTTTTGAGGAAGAGATTTTCTTCAATTTAGTGAAATGCAGTTTATAAAATTTGTATGGTTATTACTTTTGGGGTCTTGATTTGAGGAACTCTTTGCCTACCTCAAAGTCCTAAATATATCCCTATGTTTTACTCTAAAAGATTTAATGTTTTACCTTTCACATTTAACTCTAGGATCTATATACTATTTGTGAACGGTGTGAGGAGTTAAGGTTGATTATAGATTAGGTATTGATATAGATACATATAGAGATGCAAATACAGACATAAATATAGTTATAAATATCCAATTGTTACAACATCATTTACTGAAAAGACCGTCTTTTCTCCAATGGATTGAAGTGCTACCTTTGATGTAAATCAAGTGACTGTATGTGTGGGTCTATTTCTGAACTTTATTCTGATCTGCGAAAGAGCACTCTAAAACTGGGGTGCTTTACATAACTAAAATGACTGACAGAGGTCTGAGTCAGACTCCATTTTTCCCTAGGCCCCTGCTTCTGCTTTTTTAGAGTACATGACCTATGACTACAATCTTGACCAAAATAACTTGTTCTGCAGCATTCTGAGGTGGCCCACCCAGATTGTTGCAGGAACCAACTCTGGAATGCAGTATACCATGGCTAAGGTTGAGTACCCCAGCCAATAGAAATTCCTGATAAATGAGTCTTACAGAGCATACTGAACATCGACCAATCAAATGTACCCTTGTACTCTTTCCCCACCCTGTACAAAATTATGATAAAATATGTGCACTTATGCACCCTCTTTGGAACACCATTTGAACTTATTTTGGAGCTTCGCAATTTACAAACCTCTGAATCTGAATAAAACTCTTATTTTACAGAAACTCTGTTTCATTTTTAACAATTATTTGGTGTCAGAAGTGGGATTGAAGTGACCAGCCTGCAGCCTCAAAGCCTTCATCGGACACAGGCAAAGGATCCTACTTAACCCTTTTAGGCTCCCTGTTTCCACAAGGAGCCTTAGAGGCTGTTTGGTGGGCCTCTCAGATCACAAATTTGATCTTGTTACATTGCAGCTCAACTCTGTTTTATTCAGATTATGGTATATATATGCAGATTATGCTGTCTGTAATTATCTTTTCTCATAATTTATAACTTCCCAAACAACACAAGACTGTTAAAACAGTATAATCCTATTTACCTCCTCCCACCTTTTATGACATTATTGTCATATATTCTTCTATATATTTTTTAAAGCTCATAAATATTACATTATTATTGATTTTCAGCAACGTTCTTTTTTTAATAGATTTTATTTTTTAGAACAGTTTTAGATTTACTGAAAAATTGAGAAAATAGTATAGAGTTCCTACATACCCCTTGCCCAATTTCTGTGATTATTAATATCTTACATTAGAAAAATTAAATTTGTTACAATTAATGAAACAATATCAATACATTATCATTAGCTAAAGTTCATAATTTATTCCAATTTCCTTAATTTTTACCCAATGTCTTTTTTCTATTCCAGGATCACATCCTAGAACATTACATTTAGTTGTCATGTCTCCTTAGGCTCCTCTTGGCTGTGACAGTTTCTCAGACTTTCTTTGTTTTTGATGATCTTGACAGTTTTGAGGAGTACTGTTCAGGTATTTTTTAGAATGTCACTCTTTGAATTTGTTTAGTGTTTATTTATGGTTACCCTGGGGTTGTGGGTTTTTGGAATGAAGACCTCAGAAGTAAAGTGCCATTCTCATCATATGATATCAAGGGTACATACTATCTATGTGGTTTATGACGGTTGATGTTGACCTTGATCACCTGGCTGGAATAGTATTTTTCAGGTTTCTTTAGTCTAAAGTTACTTTCTATACTGTACTCTTTGGAAGGAAGTCACTATGTACAGCCCACACTTAAGAAGTGGGAGTTATGCTCTTTCCCTTTGAGGGCAGAAATTTTTTGGAATTCTTCTGTTGGGAAGATTTGTCTCTTCTTCCCTATTTATGTATTCTTTCAATCATTTATTTCTGTTACTATGAACTCATGGATATTTATGTCATATTTTGAGTAATTATCTAATACTACTTTATTTATTGTGTTGCTCAAATATTTCCAGCTTTGGCCACTGGGAGCTCCTTCATTTGGCTATTGTATCACTTTGACATATACCCCTCATTGTGGTTTTCTGTTTCTTTGAGCCCTTCCTTACTTTCTGGCACTGCAAGATGTTCCGGGCACATTTAGTATTCAGGCAGTCCCCAACTTATGATGGGGTTCCATTCTGATGACTCCATCATAAGTTGGCTCTGATGTAAGTCAAATATCTCATTTTAAACAAATTTTCATTATTATTGCCTTTTATTATCAGTATCTTTATAAATCTAATCTTCATTTGTTTTGCGGGGTTGAAAACATTACATATAAACTTACAGATATATTTTAATGCATACATACATACATACAAAATACACGAACCATAAAAATTTACTCCATCAATGAGGACGAGTTGGATGATGTTGGCATTTTATTAGCTGAGGTAATAACTCCACTTGTGGAAGATTCTGGATTTTCTGGATTATCTGGATTATCCCTGGGAATGGAGATGATGTTTCTAGTCAGAAAATTAGAGTTGTCTGTATGGTCCTTTTCTTTTTTATTCATATATTTCATGATAACTTCTCACTGCTTCCTGAATCTGTCTATTGACTTTAGCAAAGCGATCAGCATTTGGGTCCAAGTTTTCAAGCAACAGAAGCCCCTGATTTAGTTTAGTAAAAACTCCAGCTAATCTTTTCACTGTAGATTTTTTGACAACTTCTCTCCTTTCTCTCCCTCATTATTTATTTCTTCTTTGGCATTTCTTTACTCTTCAAAGTCCATTAAGTCCTGATCTGTCAATTCCCCTTCTTCTTGATCTATGAGCTGTTCCACATTGGTAATATCAAGTTTTAAATTCAGCATTCTTGCCACGTGAACGATTTTTTCCATCAATCTCTTCCATCAAATTATCCTGATCAAATACTTGGAGTGTGTTCACATAACTCAGCAAGTCATAACAGCTGTCGGGCATGTGCCCAGTTCAGTCGTCCTATGTCATTAGAGTTGAACATTACCCAACTTTTTATCCATTACAACTTCCAACATCGACTTCATTGTAGACCAGGTTACAGCCTGCTATAGGGCAGCAATTTTGAAAAGTAAATCATAAAATTGAACATCTGTGAGTAAATATCTGAGAATGATAACATTAGCAAGTTATGTGCTGCAACATAGTATGTACTACGTAGTACTAATGATAAGATGTACCAAAAAAAAAAAAAAAAACTCAAAAAATGGTCGTAAGTGGGGTTTGTCTGTAGCTCGCCTATGTCATAAATCAGGGACCACCTGTATTTCCTGATCTGATCCTAGAATCAGCCAGTTCTCCAAGAATGCTGGAGATGGCACGATAGAATTCTTCAATACCAATGTTTATTCATCAGAAATACTTTCTTTTTCAACAACACTAACAATGACTATATACATGGACCTTACTGGATGGATTACACAGAAATCAGATTGACTACATCTGTGCAAAGTGATGATGGAAAAGCTCAATATTATCAATCAAGACCAAGCCAGGGGCTGACTGCGGAATGGACCATCAATTGTTCATACGCAAGTTCAAGTTGAAGCTGAAGATAATCAAAGCAAGTACGTGAGATCCAAAGTATGACCTGAATTTAGAGACCATCTCAAAAAAAGTTTCGAAGTACTGAACACTAATGATCAAAGACTAGAAGAGTTGTGGGATGACATCAAGGACATTATACATGAACAAAGTAAGAAGTCATTAAAAATACAGGAAAGAAGGAAAAGACTAAAATGCATATCAGAAGAGACTTCAAAACTTGCTCTTAACTGCAGAGTAGATAAAGCTAATAGAAGAAATGATGAAGTAAAAGAGCTGAAAAGATTTCAAAGGGCAGCTTGAGAAGACAAAGTAAAGTATCATAATGAAATGTGCAAAAACCTGGAGTTAGAAAACTAAAAGGGAAGAATATGATCAATATTTTCAGGTTGAAAGAACTGAAGAGAAAATTTCTCATATAGCAAAACATATATTTTGAATGTTCTAGAAAATTGTATAAACTAAAAGTTTTCTCCTCATAATTTCTTAGACTGCATGTTGTGTGAAACAGATTTTTTCTAATTTTGGGAATGTGCACAGATGATTATTATCAATGTACATGGGCCATCCTTTGAGGGCCGGGCCGTGCCTGCTGCAGGTGTCACTCAATAGTATTTGTTAAGTGAAAATGTTGCTAGGGCTGAAAATCACTATTTCCTCCTTTCAGTCCTCCCAAGCTTGACATGAAAGGCATTACAGTCATGCAGAAAGTCTTTTCTAATTAAAGTTTTATCCTGAACTTTGGTAAGTTACATACAAAATAATTACCGTTTTTTATGTTAAAGAAGGTATGGGTCTTTTATGAGTTCCAGACCATGAACAGTTTGTCCAAAGCTCCACTAGATGGCACTGCTCAACCATACAGCTGAAGAAAGTCTTCAGTCTTCTGAGGTGCTTTGTTTCCTAGCACCCCAATCAACAGCCTGTGACAAGTGTGAATTCTTGTATGGAATCATACAGAGACTCTACCATTTCATTTTTCTTTGTAAAAGTCTATTACTAGCAAAAAACATTACCTCCCGAGTGCAAGTGTTGCACACTTAGAGAACATGCTCAGCTATGAAACTTCACCCCACCTTGGGTCTTTCTCCTAAGGATTCCATGGGAAAAGTAGGAACCGAAATGTGGTGCAGTGAATTGCTTTTATATGGCCTTTCTAGACATGGTCTTCTAACTCTCCAAAAATTATTGACTGAGCCACAATCTTGCAATTGGTCAATTTACTATGCAAATTGAGTTACTTGTGGTCTACTGAGAAGATTGGTCAGTTCATGGTCCTAGTGGGAGGTCCATGCCTTGAAATTGACAAGGAGTTTGCTTATATAAGGACCAATCCCACAGAGGTGAGGTGGGGGGTCTCACTACCATGAAGAAGAAGAATCTGGAGCAGAATGCATCCTTTGGACAAGGACCCAGGGTCTCTGTGCTGAGAACATACTAGACCCAGAAAAAAGATCAAACACTGAGGATGACACAAGATGGCAAGAGACAGAAACAGTGGACATGCTGACCCATGGAGTGAGAGCTGAGTGCCTTTGGGCAGGATGCTTGCCAGTGGAACTAAAGAGATGTAACACTTGTCCATAGTGCAGAGATCTGAGTGTGCCCCATGCAGAGATTACCTCAGAGGATCCTGTGAGGGGTCTTCCTACAGCAAGGTGGAGCCAGACACCAATGGAGCTAAAAGAGCTGTAACGCTTGTGCAGGGCAAGAGAGGCCTGAGTGTGCCCCATGCAGGACTGCACGCCCCACCTCCCCCATGCAGTGGGGGCCCAAGTAGCATGGTGGCAAGAGAGCCCCACAGGCCTGGGTAGTGCTGTGGGAGTCGGTGGTAGAGGCTTAAAAGGGCCCAGTGGCAGAAGCTCAGGAGATCCTGTGCAGGGTTCTTCCCACCAGTGAGGCAAGGATCAGTGGAGGCTCAGCTGCCCGCTGCAAAGCAGAAGCCTCCGGTAGCATGGTGGTAGCCAGATGCAGCAATGACCTGAACACAGCAATGACCTGAACCACGGTGTGCCTGCCCGGCAAGGTAAGAATGGACGTGGGTAATTTGGGAAAGGGTAAGCATTTCCCCTGTGGGAATTTGTTATTGTTACTGTTTGCTTTCTGTGTTTAATAACAAGGGCTTGCACTTTGCCAGCACTGTGTCAGTATCTCATGTGTCTGGCTCCATCACAGATGAACGGGACACCTGTGGAATGGTCGATGCCAGTGGGCGTATGTTTCTCATTCCCAACAGTCGAATGGCTGCCTGGATGTTTGAGGCCCAGCTTGTCTGCAAGTGCAGTGCAGACAGACAGACATGTACAGACACAAGAGGCCCTTTCCTTCCCAGTAGTAAAAACCAAACCAAATCCGTTGCCACTGAGTCAATTCTGACTCATAACTAGTGCAAAAGAACCAGAGCACTTGACCTCTATAACTTCTCATTCCAGGGGCCCACACCTGACATGTCCTGCCTGCCAGACCCCATCTGCTAACACCTGTCTTACACTCTGGAAGCCACCATCAGAGACGTGGAGCTGGAGAAATTCAGTTCCTGCCTTATCCTGGCACCTCAGGTCACAAGATGAATGAACATTGTTTGGCCGGTGGTCAAATGCAGCATTTTACTTCAACTAAACTAGGAATTAAATGGGCTTTGGAGATCTGGCTGAGAACCTAGCCATCAATCCCGACAACCCTGTCACTTAAGGGGCCCAAATCCCAAAGGGGGTGACTGAGAGTTAAAAGGGGGAGAGCCACTGTTAACTGTATCACGCATGGATGCTGTGATACAGTCCTAAAGAAAGTGTGGTGGGGGTAATTCATTATTCCTCAGGGTGGGTAGGCTGAAGGAAGGTGCCACAGAGGAGGCAATGTTGAGCCTGAAAGATGAAGCACTCCCTCACTGGAGGGAGCAGGAGGCAGAGGGAAGAGAAAGGGCCAAGACCACAAAGACGACAGTTTATTGATGGGCCGGTAAGAAGTTCGCAAAGATTGCATGTAAAGTGAGTAGAGATTGGCAGACTGTAAGACTGGACAGGAGCGGTGAGGACAGACTGAGGGGTCTTGAGCGTCCCTCTGACACCTAAACTTGACACTAGGCTCTGAGGAGTTAGCAAAGGTTTTCCAGGTCCTTCCCTCTCCCTGCCTGACTCCTTGCTAGTCGCATAACCCTGGCCTGGAAGAATCAGCCTGCTCCCTCCTCTTTGTCTGGGTCTTCCACATCCTCCTACCTGTGCTTCAGGGATTGACTCGAATCTCTCCTCCTTGACTTGACACCTGCCCTTCAGCCCACAGTGACCTGGGCCTCCTACAGGTCTCACATGCTGTACCACACATGTGTTACTCCCATTCGGAGGGCCTTCTCTTATTCCCTGATTGTCTCACAATATTAGACGGCTTTCTCCAACAAGCTACTAGGGGCCTTGAATGCCAGCACAAAGTAGAGGAGCTGTGTTTAATATTAGGCATATTTAGGCTATCACTGGAGTCCCTGGGTGGTGCGAACAGTTAGGAGCTTGGCTGTTAACCTAAAGTTTGGAGGTTCGAGTACACTCAGAGGTGCCTGAGAAGAAAGGCCTGGTGATCTATTTTTGAAAAATTGACCACTGAAAACCCTATGGAGCACAGTTCTACTCTGATACACATGGGGTTGCCATGAGTTGGGATGGATTTGATGGTAACTGGTTTGGTTTTTACGCCATCATTAATATTTGATTGAGTTGCTTGATTAGATTACTTCAGGGATTTATAGGAAGAGATAGAAGACAGAGGTGATGGCAGTCTCAAACATTAGCATAAGTGATAATTTTATAGTAATTTAGAGCCACAAAGTGGGTGGCTTAAAACAATAGAAATTTATTATCTCAGTTCTGAAGGCTGGAAGTCCAAATTCAGGGAGTTGGCAGAGCCATGCTGTCCCTGAATACTCTAGGGGAAGATCTTTCTTTTTTCTTCCAGCTTCTGGTAGCCCCAGGCATTCCTTGGCTCAGGAGGCATAACTTCAACCTCTGACTCCATTGTCACATGACCATCTTCCCTGTGTGTCTCTTGAGATGTAAGCCTGCAGAAGCCTCCAGCCTGCCACCTGATCTGAAGATTTTGGATTCCCCAGCCCTGGCAATTTCATGAGCCAGCAGAGGTCTCCAGCCTGCTGCCTGACCTAGGGATTTGGGACTTGCCAGTCCCCACAACCGCATGAGCCATTTCCTTGAAGTGAATCTATCTCTCTCTCTCTCCGTGTATGTGTATATATATATACTTACTACTCACTTATCGACTATATTGTTATCTGACATCTAGCATTTACAACAATAGTAAAAAATCTGCTATCTAACTATTTTGTGCATTAATGATGTACATCTGGCAGTAACGAATGCTGAGGTGTGAGACAAGAGTTAATGCTGGCTATGATGGTTAAGGTTATGTGTCAACTTGGCTGAGCCATGATTCTCAGTGGTTTGGCAGTTATGTAATGATGTAGTCATCCTCTATTTTCACATAATGCTGATTTTTGCATAATGACCTGGTGTTGGGAACCTAACCATGTCGGTAAGTGAGGAGAGGGTGTGTGTGTGTGTGTATGTGTGTGTATATATATGTATGTGTGTGTATATATATATACCAGTGAGACCTATATATAAATATAGTTAGGTAGATTTGTATATATCTATATATATAGGTCTCACTGGTTTTGTTCATCTAGAGAACCTAACTAAAACACCTATCATTCACTTTTTATCCACTTTTAGTCTAAAAGAGATGAGAATGATAGGACAAAAGGTGATAAAGAGGATTCCTTTAAAAGCAATTGTCAGGGTAAGAGAACAGATCTTATTCCCACTCCCACCACCAAAGGGCAGGTCCTTCTGTTGGGGTATTTGCTAAGAGAGAGAAGTCTCTAGGCCCTAGTACCACCAGACAAGAAAGTAGCCTGGTAAAAGACTTCCCCGGGTATCCACAGGTGTGCCACTGGAGTTAGTGTCCCTGGAGACTGGGGTTTGGCTAACGTCTGGAAAACTCTGAAGGCAAGAGAGGCGTGGGAGCTGTCCCCAGTAGCAGAGAAGGGGTTGCTGTGGGTTGGAGTCCCCGTGTGGATTGGAGTGTGGGTCTCCCATGGGAGCAAGAAGACGCCTCCAGAGCAAGGAGACCCAGCAGGAAGAGTTCGGTGGGTGTCATGGTAGCGGGAGCTGAGGGCCAAGTCGTAATTTGTCAGCTAGAGGGCGCATTGCTCCTGCTGTGCAGTGGGGGTGCCAAGTGTCCCCATCTGTGCACTATCTACCCCAAGAACCCACAACAGCAGCCCACAGGACAAAAAAATCAACATTGGACCACTGCCCATGGAGAGGGGCATCCACACCAGAAGACAACCACTGCCAACAGGTAGCACCTCCCCTACATCTCCGTCCCAGCCTCACACCGCCTGAAGAAGCAGAGCCGCACCTGGTGTGACCCGGTTGGATCTGAGCTATGGAAGTTTTTAACTGAATCAGAGCTTTAAATTTGAGTCATATGTCTGAACTTTTTCACGTCTGGAAATGAGACTGTTCGTTTTAAACCTTGAAGGTGATAGGAAAAGCTTAGGGACCTCTTTTGGACGTTGGGAATAGAGCTCAGACAGGGCTGGTGTAAAGTCGGGGTGGAAGCAGAAAACGCTCTTTTTTCCTTGTTTCTAGCAAGGTCAGTTCATCCAATCAACCGGATAAACATATAACATTTTCTCCCTGCAGACTTTATTATCTCCATTTTTTGAGGAGTTGGCATTTTAAATGATCCGAATGACACTGACTCTATGTTAATTATAACCTTTCCTCTCAGGGCAAGGAGTTGTCTATGGAAGAACTTTCCAAATTTCTTAATTAACCTGCAGTAACTTTATTTTGCCAAAGATTGTACTCTGAAACCATTATGAGATATGCTTTATATGCTACCCCCGAGTAGTTAAAAAAAACATCATAATGCAGAAACCCTCTAGCAGTAAACAGTTCAGGATGAAAGGTCAGAAAGACTAAAGAAAATGGGCAACGAGATGAAGAGCTTAAATCACCAAGGTCAAGTAGATTAATATTCATATTCTGCACACATCATTTCCAAGGGAATGTTTGAGGATGAACTGTGTGTTTTTTAACCTACCCCCAATCTGATTTCTGATGATGAAGTTTTTATAAGCAAGCTTTAATTCATTAATATGTGCCCTTTCACTATCTATTTATCTTTCAAAGAAAGCAGTTAACCCTTCCTCTAAACTAGACCATATCTTGAGTTTAATAAACAGAATTGAGCAGAGACGGAATTGGGAGGAAAATTCATCATTTTCCTAGTTTCCCTTTATATTTTAGTCTTTGATCTTTGATTGACCTATAAAATTATCAACCGCTTCTCACAAGATGAAGCAAATCAACTGCCTATTTAATTTTTTTTATATTATCATTGTTAAAACCAAAAAACTAAGAACTTTGGAAGAGAATTACTTGAGTGAGAGGACATTCTTTGCTCTTCTTTATGTTCTTCTTTGTATGGTAGACTGTGTGGCACATACTAGGTGCTCAGAAACTGTCCACCTAATGAGCGAGAAGATGGAAAAGACAGTGTGCTTTTTTAAATTAATTTATTTTTTATTGTGCTTTAGGTGAAAGTTTACAGCTCGAGTTAATTTCTCATACAAAAATTTATACACGTATTGTTTTGTGACATTGGTTGCAATCCCTATAGTGTGACAACCCTTTTCAACCCCCCAGGTTTCTTGTGCCCATTCAATCAGTTCCCATCCCTTCCTGCCTTCTCATCCTGCCTCCAGACAGGAGCCACCTATTTGATCTCATGTATCTACTTGAACTAAGAAGCACACTCTTCAAGAGTATTATTTTATGTTTTATAGCCCAGTCTAATCATTGTCTGAAGAGTGGGCTTTGGGAATGGGTTTAGTTCTGGGTTAACAGCATGTCCAGGAGCCATTGTTTCAGGGGTTCTTCCAGTCTCAGTCAGCATTAAGTCTGGGCTTTTTACGTGAATTTGAGTTCTGCTCTGCGCTTTTCTCCCACTCCGTCAGGGGCTCTCTATTGTGTTCAGGGACTCATGTTTTCTGAGGAATGAAGAACATGAAGGAAAGAGGAGCAAATGTGTACCTCGAAATGTAGTGGACTCACAAATATAACTCATGCTGTGACTGGGATGTGAAGAGGAAATTGAAGGTGTTCAAGTCGTCTGAAGAGAAATTGAAAGCATTTATTTTGTCTGTCTCCCAAGCTCCAATGTCTAATCTGGTTTGAACCTGGTCCAATCTGATACTTTCAAACAACTCTTTCCAGCAGAGGAGGACTTATCTGGAAACTAAAGAAACTTCAAGCCCCTTATTCGATTGGGTCCTTCACATGACCCAATGTCGCAGCCCCTCACACTGGGCACCATCTGTCTCAGCCCCTCACACGGGGCACCATCTGTCGCAGCGGTGACGGTTGTCGGGGAGGTGGAGACAATAACCAGTGCCACAACTTTTACAGAAAAGTGGGGCCAGGAGGGTCACTCTGAGGAGTTGAACCCAGCTTCAGTCCCAGGAGTTTATTTTATAGTCAATACAGCAAACGGTGAAGTAAATAACAGAACAATGGGCTTTGGGTGAATAACAATAAGTTTCGGGCAAGGGAGGAGGAATTCAGGTAAACAAGCCAATCAGTAACAGGTTTGGAAAAACAAGTCGTGACAAGTCTCAACATGTTGGGGACAAGTCTCAACACGTTGTGCAGCATAGAGGCCTTTATACATCCATATTTTAATGGCACCCACAACCCAATATGTTCACATGGTCATACATTTTTAAATCAATTGGCAAAATTAAGACAACTGAACCCCAGTGAGTTAAGAGCATCCTCTTTCCTCTCCAACTTGCCCTTTCCAGAACCTTCTTCAGTCAGGTGGCAATGGAGAGGCGGTGGACATTTTGGGGACTCACCACCATTCCTGCCCCCCAATAGCCTTTCCCACTGATGTTGTGGTTCTGGAGGCCAGAGCTGAGTCTGAGCAAGGGGACTCAGCAGACACAAGGTCCCTGGAGCCAATACATGCTTGCTGTAGCAGAGAGGCAGGAACGAGTCCACCTGGCCATGGCAGAAATGGCTTTTATCTGTGCTTCATGGGGAGGAGGACTGTGAATCCAGAGTTGGCCCTGCTCATACATGACCGATTTTATTCACTGAATAGTGAATGTGTCCTCCTGAATACATGGTACCTCCTGACTTGTATGTGCCTCCTGAATACACAGTGCCTCCTAAAGAGCTGGTGTCTCCTGCATAGTGAGTGCCTCCTGAATACATAGCACCTCCTGAATATATGATGCCTCCTGAGTAGTGAGTACCTTCTGAATGCACAGTGCCTCCTAAGTACAGGGCGCCTCCTGAAAAGTGAGTGCCTATTTGATCCTTCCCACCACACATATGTCAGTTTGTCATGCTGTGGGGGCTTGCATGTTGCTGTGATGTTGGAAGCTATGCCACTGGTATTTCCAATACCGGCAGGGTCACCCATGGTGGACAGGTTTCAGCAAAGCTTCCACACTAAGTCAGACTAGGAAGGACCTGGCTGTCTACCTCTAAAAAAACTGGCCAGTGGAAAAAAAAAACTTATGAATAGCAGCAGAACATTGTTTGATATAGTGCCGGAAGATGAGGCCCTCAGGTTGGAAGACACTCAAAATACGACTGAGGAAGAGCTGCCTCCTCAAAACAGAGTTGAACTTAATGATGTGGTTGGAATAAAGCTTTCAGGACCTTCATTTGCTGATGTGGCATGACTCAAAATGAGAAGGAACAGCTGCAAACATCCATTAATAATCGGAACATGGCATGTATGAAGTATGAATCTAGGAAAATTAGAAGTTGTCAAAAATGAAACGGAACACATAAAGATCAGTATCCTAGGCATTAGTGAGCTGAAGTGAAAAGTAGAAATTATCGAACAATATCATATACAAGTAAAATTTTGCTGAAGATAATTAAAAAATGGTTGTAGCAGTACATCGACAGGGTACGGCCAGAAATTCAAGCTGGATTCAGAAGAGGACATGGAACGAGGGATATGGCTGCTGATATTAGCTGGATCTTGGCTGAAAGCAGAGAATACCAGAAAGAAGTTTACTTGTGTTTTATTGACTACAAAAAGGCATTAGGCTGTGTGAATCATAACAAATTATGGATAACATTGCAAAGAATGAGAATTCCAGAACACTTAATTGTGCTCATGCAGAACCTGCACATAGACCAGGAGACAGTCATTCAAACAGAAGAAGTGGATACTACGTCATTTGAAATCAGGAAAGGTGTGCATCAGGGTTGTATCCTTTCACCATACTTATTCAATCTGTATGCTGAGCAAATAATCTGAGAAACTAGACTATATGAACAAGAATGTGGCATCAGGACTGGTGGAAGACTCAACAACAACCTGCAATATGCAGATGACACAACCTTGCTTGCTGAAAGTGAAGAGGACTTGAAGCACTTACTGATGAAGATCAAAGACTACAGCCTTAAGTATTGTCTTAGTCATCTAGTGCTGCTCTAACAGAAATACCACAAGTGGATGGCTTTAACGAAGAGAAGTTTATTCTCTCACAGTCTAGGCTACAAGTCCAAATTCAGGACATCAGCTCCAGGATAAGGCTTTCTCTCTCTGTTGGCTCTGGAGGAAGGTCCTTGTGATGCATCAGTCTTCCCTTGGTCTGGGAGCATCTCAGCGCAGGAACCCAAGGACAGAGGACACACCCTGCTCCTAGCACTGCTTTTTTGGTGCTGTGAGGTTCCCATGTGTCACTGCTCGCTTCTCTCTTTTTAAAATTTTTTTAAATACACAAACTTTTTTTTATTGTACTTTAGATAAAGGTTTACAGAACAAACTAGCTTCTCATTAAACAGTCAGTACACGTTTTTTTTTATGACATTGGTTAACAACGCCACAACGTGTGAACACTCTCCTTTCTCGACCTTGGGTTCCCTATTACCAGCTTTCCTGTCCCCTCCAGCCTTCTATTCCTTGCCCCTGGGCTGGTGTGACCCTTTAGTCTCACTTTGCTTTATAAGCCTGTCTAATCTTTAGCTGAAGGGTGAACCTCAGGAGTGACTTCATTACTGAACTAAAAAGGTGTCCAGGGGCCATACTCTCGGGGTTTCTCCAGTCTCTGTCAAGCCAGTAAGTCTGGTCTTTTTTATGAGTTAGAATTTTGTTCTACGTTTTTCCCCAGCTCTGTCTGGAATCCTTTATTGTAATCCCTGTCAGAGCAGTCAGTGGCGGTAGCAGGGCACCATCTAGTTGTACTGGACTCAGTCTGGTGGAGGCCGTAGTAATTGTGGCCCGTGAGTCCTTTGGACTAATCTTTCCCTTGTATCTTTAGTTTTCTTCACTCTCCCTTGCTCCTGAAGGAGTGAGACCAGTGGAGAATCTTCAGTGGCCACTTACAGGCTTTTAAGACCCCGGATGCTACTCACCAAAGTAAAATGTAGAACGTTTTCTTTATAAACTATGCTATGCCAGTTGAGCTAGAAGTTCCCCGAGACCATGGTCCCCACAGCCCTCAGCCCAGCAATCCAGTTCCTCAGGGAGTTTGGATGTGTCTATGGAGCTTCCATGACCTTGCCTTGTACAAGTTGTGTTGGCTGCCCCAGTATTGTGTACTTCCTTACCCTTCACCAAAGTTACCTCTGATCTATTGTCTAGTTAGTGTTTTTCCATCCCCACTCCTCCCTTCCCTAGTAACCATCAAAGATTACTCCTTTTTGTGTGTAAATCTTTTTGTGAGTTTTTACAGAGTGATCTCATACAATATTTTTCCTTTTGTGATTGACTTATTTCACTCAGCATAATGCCCTACAGATTCATCTGCTTTGCAGATTCATCATTATTCTTTATCTTTGTGTAATACTCCATTGTGTGTATGTACCATAGTTCATTTATCCATTCATCTGTTGATGGGCATTCAGGTTGGTAGTTGTTAGCTTGATATATATTTTTTCCAACCTTTGACTTTTAATAAATTCACGTCTTTGTTTCTAAGGTGTGTCTCCTGTAGACAGCGTATTGATGGATCCTGTTTCTTTATCCATTCTGTCACTGTCCATCTCTTTATGGGTGCATTGAGTCCATTTACATTCAGTGTAATTATTGATAGATGTGAGTTTGTTGCTGTCATTTTGTAGTGCTTTTTTTGTGGTGCTAACTTTTTCTTTGTTCTTCTTGCTTTCCTGTGCTGAATTACTTTTGTTTGTGGATTTTTTTTTCATTTCTTTTGTTTTTGTAGGTTTTGTTTTTGCTGAGACTTTATGTTTTTCCTCTTTGTTTTAATGAGTATGTTTGTTAACTTTCTTTGTGGTTACCGTGAAATATACCCTTATCTTTCTAAGTTTGAATCAGTCTATTATTACTTGGTATCGTCTTGCCTTCCTTTGCATTAGAAGGTTCTATACCTACACTGTTTATTCCCTGTTTTATTGATCTGATGTTGTTGTCATTTACAGATTAACTGCTCTGATTCCCTGTTGTATTTCTTTTGGTTTTGAATAGTCCTTGAGAGGTCATTTCCTTGATTAGTATCTGGCTGGTACAATCCTGCATCCTAGATTCAGCCTGTGAGCTGAAGTTGTTTGTTCTGAGATTGAAGAACTCCCTTTAATAATTCTTGTGAGTCTGGTTTTGTTTTTACATATTCCCTTAATTTCTGTTTATCTGGAAATGTCCTAATTTCACCATCATATTTGCATGAGAGTTTTGCAGGATATATTATTCTTGGCTGGCAATTTTTTTCTTTCAGGGTTTTACATATGTCAACCCATTGCCTTCTTGCCTGCATGGTTTCTGCTGAATAATCTGAGCTTAGTCTTATTGTTTCTCCTCTGTATGTGACTTCTTGTTTTTCACGAGTTGCCTTCAGGATTCTTTGTCTTTGGTTTTGGCAAGTGTGATTATGATATGCCTTGGTGATTTTCTATTGGAGTCTATCCTATATGGGGTTCGTTGAGCTTCTTGGATGGCCAGCTTTTCATCTTTCATGACATTGGGGAAGTTTTCTGTCAGCGTTCCTCAATGATCCTCTCTGTGTTTTCTGTTTTCTCCCCCTATTCTGGAACTCTGATCATTTGCAGATTTTTGCTTTTGATTGTATCCCACATAACTCTCAAGGTCTCTTCATTTTAATTTGCTCTTTTTTCTGAGTTTTCCTCAGAGTTGTATCCAAGTACTTGTCTTCAATTCCACTGATCCTGTCTTCCACCATTTCAAATCTGCTTCTAAGCCCTTCTATGACACCATCCATTTCTGAAATCTTGTTGTTTATCTTTTGGATTTCTAATTGTTGTTTTTGTATAATTTCGAGTTATGAATTTATTTTGGCATTTTGTTCCTGCATCATCTTCCTGAATTATTCCATTTTTTGTCTGTATTTTCCATGAATTTGTCTGCCTTTTCCATGAATTTGTCTACTTTTTCCTCATTTTTGTCTGCTTTTTGCTTCAACTCTTGGATAATTCTGAGTGTTAGAGATTTGAATTCCCTATCAGGTAGTTCTAGTGCCTTTTCTTCCACTTGGAAGTCATCTGGTGTTTTATTTTGGATGCCTACTGGAACCATCCTGTCCTGTTTTTGTAAATGTTTTGATACTGTCTGCTGTCTTAGGGGCATTCAGTAGTTATTTTTTCTTTTATTGATTGTAGATTTGTTTTTTTTCATTCTTTTTTTTTTTTTTTATTAGGCTATGTCTGAGCAGGCGGGCTGTGTGTTCTTTGTTGTTTGCTCATTTCTGACTATGATACTTTTCGCCTCCTTCTCCAAGTGGCAGGGCCAGTCACTCAGATATGGTACAGTAGGGCAGGTCTAGCTGAAGAGGAGTTGCTGGGATGGGTTCTTTGTGGCACTTACTACAGCCACCAGGGCTGGTCAATAATCAGTGCAAGGCATGTTCTGGTAGGCCGTGCCTGTGCTGCTTGGTGGTGTGATGTTAAGCTCACGGTGCAGGTAGGCAGGATGGAGGGGGGAGATTGTTATGTGTGGAGCTAAGATGGATATGGGAGAGAGGAGAGAGGAACGGGACCAAAAACATACAAACAAACAAAAAAGAGTGCTAAGGGAGCCTGCCTTTGGACTGGAGAGATGAGAGACTATGAAAGGGAGAAAACCAAAAAGGGGAAGAAGAAAAAAAGAAAAGAATGAATAAATAAAAATTAGAAAGAAAAAAGAACAGCAAAGCTCCCAGGAATCCCCCTGGTGCGGCTACGAGGTCTGGGGAAGTTATTCTCAGATGTTGCAGTACAACCTGGCTAGAAGGTGTAGAGGTATTCAGCGCCAGGTATTCAGGGAACAGGAAGAGAAGGAAGGTATAGAGAGATGAGAAACAGAGTAATGAAGAAAGACAAAAACGGAAAAAGAGGGAAAAGAAAACAAAACAAATTTAAAAAAAGAAGAAGAAGAAAAACTCCAAAAAAAAAAAAAAAAAAAAAAAAAAACCAGGGGAAAAAAACATGAAAAAAGAAATGACCTCAGGGATCCCTCTGCATTTCTGCACAAGCTGAGGAGGTAGGTCCCAAGCCGTGTAGCACTGCCCAGCCAGAACGGGCTCCCAACTCGAAAAAAGGAAAAGAAAACAAGCAAACAATTCAAAACAAACAAACAAAAGCCCCGGGATCCCACCAGCATGGCAGCCTAGACCGGGAAGCAGTTGCACACTTGAACGGAGCTCCACAGCCACTTAGGAAGAAGCAAAGATGGCGCACTGAGCCAGGTATTTGAGCAAAAGGAGGGGGAGGTGGTGAGAGGTAAGGAAGAAATGAAAAGAAGTGGAAAAAAACAATACCAGCAGCCAACAAATGGCACTCAGGGAACCAACCAGTGCTTGTGAGTGGAATCCAAGCAGCTAGTGCTTCCCAGCCAAGAGACTGTGGCTGCAGGAAGCAGAGGAGGCCTAGAGGGGGTGCAGAAGGGTGGGGGGATGGGAAAGCATATATATTGCAAATTACTTGTTGTTTTGTCTCCTGCTGGAAGCTCCGTGAAGCTGCTTTCTCCTACTCCCAATTTGCTGGCCTCTGACAGGAGTCCAAGATGATGACGGATCCACGCTGCGTTAGCTGATAGGGGACCTCTGCATGAATCTCTCCTCACTCTCTGTTCTCTGTCAGTTTTCTCACTCCATTTGGTGCTTGGCTGAGTTCTTTATCTCTTCATTTGATGTTTAGGATTTCAGGATTGCTGTTTTCTGTTTGGCTTAGTTTTTTGGATCTTTGCTATGGAGGGACAGCATGGTGCTTCCGCCTAGTGCGCCATTTTGCTGGAAGAGCCTCACTTCTCTCTTTTATATCTCAGAAGAGATTGGCTTAAGACGCTATCCAATCTTGTATACCTCATCAGTGTAACTGCCACTATTCCATCTTATTAGATCATAGTGACTGAATTTACAATACATAAGGAAATCACATCAGATTGCAACATGGTATACAATTATACAATACTGGGAATCATGACCTAGCCAAATTGACAGATATTTTTGGGGGACACAGTTCAATCCATGACACTCCACCCTTTGGCCTCCCAAAATTCATGTTCTTGCAACATGCAAAACATATTCATCTCTTCATATCACAGCAAAAGTCTTAACTCCAAGTCCAAAGTCCAAAAATTCCTCTTCATCTGTGAAATCTAGAATACAAGTTACCTGTTTCCAAAGGTACAATGGCAGAAAAAGCACAAGCTAGACATTTCCATTTCAAATGGGAGAAACCAGAGGAGAAGAAGGGATAACAGTGTGTTCACAGGAAGAAGAAGCTTTCCTGTGCCGTCTCAAGTGCCTTTCCATTTTCCACCAAATCAAGTGAGTGACTTAGGGTGCCTAATTGTTTAACAGGGACTAGCAATGAGTTCGGGAAAGAAACTGATTATATCAATCAGTTAAACCTAAAACTACTGAACTAATGAATCCTCTCAGCTTCAAGCAAGCCTTCCTTAAAATGCCGTTACTAATGCATTTTTGTAAGACTATGAAAATCTGTTCAGGAAACGTGTTTCTTACTGTTGGAGGAACTGTTGATTGCCCACTAACAGCAGTCTCCCATTTCTCCCGTTGTAGCATAATCCTAACTTTGCCTTGGGAGAGGACCAGTGTTTTCTGGGAAGGTGGCCCATCCCATCCAGCCTCAAGTCCAAGGTGGTCTTGTGATCCCCTTCCACCTTGCCAGAGATCAGTTTATCCTGGCTGCAGGTGTGGCAAAGCATATGCAGTAGTGAGTTGGGTAAGGTGGTTCTGGAGTGGGAAGAAGCTCTTTGGGAAAGAGGTATCCCTTGATACCTAAGAGTCTCCACTGAGACGACAGTCTAGCCCCATACACACCTCCTGCCTGCCCACCCCTAACACACACCTTCTTCCTGCTTTTGGATATTATCAGGTGAGTCTGTGTTTGGAGGCTTTAGCTGCCGTTTTACAGCCATGAGGGCAAGAATAGCTCAAAGAAGAGGTCTCAGAGCCCTGATGCCATTGACCTACTGGATTGAACAACACTGGATCTGCCTGCCTCCAGAAATCCAATTATGTGAGAAGATAAAGCTCTGTTTTCTAAGTCATGTTTTAGTCATGAATTCTGCTATTTGCAGCTGAAAACAGCCTAACATACATCTGAACAAGATGGAAATTTGTTGAACTATGTCTTACTGAATTTTTAAATCCTATGCACTTAATCCGTTGTCTTTTACAGATGAAATGTTTATGAAAAGCTTGTTGAGTATGTCAATGAGTGAAAGAGGTGGACAGAACAAGGACTGATGTAAGAGAGCTGGAAAAGAGCATGTCACGTGTGTTGAAAACATTGTTTTGATTCTCCTGGAATCCAGATTTCTGAGTTCATGGAATTGGGGTGACCCACACAGGATATCTACCCTTAGGTGTCCTTTTGAACCTTGGGAACTGGTTCCCTGGAGTCACCTTCAGGTCAAGCAATAGTTTAGTGAGCAGCTTAGTGGAGAGAGTTTTGCCTTAGGCACTGGGTTCCTTTGGAACATTATATACGTGCAGCCAGCTTTGAGAAGCAGGCACTCCAGGGTCTGCCTAGAGGCTGCTTTAGGATGTATGACATATCTTTGGTGACTGTTTCTGTAACCTACCCTGTGCTTTGATGTTATTGGCTGATAAATTAACATAACAATGGCCTATACAACCGGCTTTCACTGTCCCCTTTTCGGAGTGCCTTCGGATGATGCTGCCCATTTGAATCATATCTAAAAAAACCCAAAAAACCAAACCCATTGCCATCCAACTCATAGCGACCCTACAGGACAGAGTAGAACTGCCCCATATGGTTTCCAAGGAGCTCCTGTCTAGTGTAACCAAACTGCCAGGCTTTTGGTTAGCAGCCGTAGCTCTTAATCACTACGCCACCAGGGTTTATCTACTTACATTGAATATATTCTGTTACACTAATTTTTGGTGTTTCTCTAAGCGAGTTAGGTTTTTGACAATGTGATGCCCCAAACAAAAGATAATAATATAGTCTCTGCAGTCACTGGTATAAATGCTTTAAATTTATTAATTTATTTGGTCTTCATAATAACCGTATAATATAGGTGCTCTTACTATCATCTTCATTTTGTACATGAGGAAACTGATACACAGTATGTCATGGATTGAATTGTGTCCCCCAAAAATATGTGTCAGCTTGGCTAGGTCATGATTCCCAGTACTGTATGATTGTGCACCAATTTGTGATCTGATCTGATTTCCTTATGTGTTGTAGACTCTATCACTATGATGTAATAAGATGGATTAGTGGCAGTTATACTGATGAGGTCTACAAGATTAGGTAGTGTCTTAAGCCAATCTCTTTTGAGGTATAAAAGAGAGAAGTGAGCAGAGAGACATGGGGACTTCATACCACCATGAAAGCTGGGCCGTGAGCAGAGCATGTCCTCTGGACCTGAGGTTCCTGCTCTGAGATGCTCCCAGACCAAGGGAAGACTGATGTATCACAAGGACCTTCCTCCAGAGCCAACAGAGAGAGAAAGCCTTATCCTGGAGCTGATGTCCTGAATTTGGACTTGTAGCCTAGACTGTGAGAGAATAAACTTCTCTTCGTTAAAGCCATCCACTTGTGGTATTTCTGTTAGAGCAGCACTAGATGACTTAGACACAGTATTTACCAAACATCACATAGTAAGTGAGTGTAAAGTTTATGGGGGGAGGGGTGTCAAGAAACTTAGTAATCAAGAAAAATAATATTTTAGTAAAATGTTTTTTAAATTAAAAATTAACACAAAAATTCCATGGTGAATAAAATAGCAAAATTTTAAATAAAGACAGAATTCAACCCTGTACTTGCACAATGCTGCCTCACTGGCCTCACCAGCATCCCAGCTCTGGAATAAAACATCATTTACAAAAACAGACAGCCAGCCTGCAGGCTGTAGTTAGTCTACATGATATTTTAAAATATCTCATTAAAATATTATCTATCTTGATTACTGAGTTTTTTTTGTGTGTGTCCCCTTAAATGCTATGCCCAAGATGAGGGCCTCACTCACTTCACCCGAGTCCCAGCCCTGAGTAGTAGAGCCAAGTTTTGAGCACAGACTGCCTGGCTCTAATCCTGTGCTCTCAAGCACTAGACTCACCGTTTCTTAAAAGGAAGGGGAGTGGAAGGAACATTGGGTCAAATAGACATCCAATCCATCTGAAAAGTAGCTGCCAGTGTCCTGGAAGGCCCCGGGAATAAGTAAAGCTCTCATGCACTTACCAGTGCTGGTTAATCTGAAAACACCACTCCATGTGGTAGGCACTGCTGGTGCTATGGATAGCTTTTATATGGCCTTTCTTACCACGGTCTTATAACTCCCACCACATGATTGGGTGGGATTATGCAAATAAAATGCTTGTGGACCATCGAGGGAATTAGACAGCTTGCTAATAATGCAAATAAGGTGTATGGTACCCTTGTGGCATAGAACCATGCAAATAAGGTGTATGGAACCCTAACAAGGGGATTGGTCAGTTTTACCATCCTGCTAAGTTTGAAATGAGCCATCTCAGCGGTGGAAAGGGAGGGCCTCACTACCACCAAGAAGAAGAGATAGGAACAGAGTGCATCCTTTGGATCTGGGGTCCCTGTGCTGAGAACCTTCTAGACCAAGCAGAGAGAGAGAGAAAGCTGTAACCCCAGAGACGGTGAGAGATGGCAAGAGATGGCGAGAAGCAGCGGCAGGGAAACAGTGACAGCAGAGGCAGTAGAACAAGGAGACTGGCAGGAGATGGCTTGGTGGGCTTCCCAGCCCACAGAGCAGGGCAATTACAGTGAGTATGTCAACCCACGGAGCAAGAGAGCTGGCGCCTTTAGGCTGAGGCTTACTGGCAGAGTGGGGTGCACTGGGCACTTATTGGCAGAGCTAAAGAGCTTTGTAACACTTGCCTCAGTAGGGCAGAGGCGAGGCCAAGGGGCCAAGAGGCCAAGGGCCAGAGAGAGGTCTGCCTGCAGGCACGCCTGAGAAAAGGATGTTCTGATTGAAGAACTGTATCCTGAATTGTAACCTGTTACTTCCCTAGTAAACCCCATAACAGTAAGTACAGTTTGTGAGTTCTGTGTGGCCATTGCAATGAATTATCAAACCTAGCAGAGAAGTAGAGAGTGTCGTGGGAGGGATGATTGGTGTCAGAATTGGTAAAAAGTCTGGAGGATGGAGGTATGACTGACATCCACCTTGTAGCAATCAGCCTTGGGCTGTTGATCTTAATGATTCTCTCTCCTCCTCGTGATTTTAGAAGAGGTGAGAGCCTCTGTCACACCATTTTTGCAGGCACTATCTGCATTTTTAAGATGTAGAAAAGGAGGGGCATCGAGCAATTTGCCTGCGTTCACGTGACTAGCACGCAGAAGGGCTGAGATTTGACCCTAGGTCTCTGCTTCCAAAATCAAAAGCTTCTCCCTCTAATTTGGATATTTTGGTAAACATATTTAATATATATGGTAAATGTATACTAACATATGGGGAGCCCTGGTAGCCACAGTGGTTAAATGCTTGTCTGCTAACCAAAAGATCAGTGATTCGAACCCACCAGCCTCTCCTCAGGAGAAAGATGTGGCAGTCTGCTTCCATAAAGATTTACAGCCTCGGAAACCCTATGGGCAGTTCTATTCTGTCCTATAGGGTCTCTATGAGATGGAATTGATTCAATGGCAATGGATTTGTTTGTTTGTTTGGTTTATACTAAATATATGGTGAACATATTTAGTATAGTCAATTGAAATTAAACAAACGTAGGCCTAGAATAAGGATTTTACCCAGAAAAGAAACCAAAGATACACAGAACGGATAAATGGTGGGGACTGGGGAGGAGGGGGTGGGAATGGGGAGTAGGGACTGGTAATGGAAAAGGGAGGTAAAGGGGCTGTAGAGGAGATGAGGGGAAAATGGAGAGAAAAAAAGTGGAAGGGGGAGGCCTTTCATGCTTTAAATAGTTAACTGCTCTACAGTTGACTGTCCACTTTTCTTTGGATCTCAGTATGAGCTCTATGAAGAACACAGAATAGATAGCACAGGTAAGAAATTTGAGTCTGAATGTTAAGTGACTTACTCTCCAAGGTCACACAAATCATCACTTGTGACACCAAGTCCTGCCAGGATGTGCGCCCAGGTCTTCAGCTCTAAGTCTACTGCTCTATTTTATCCTGATGACAGCATTTGGGAAATAGCCAGAAAGGTGGAAACGTGTCAATCAGAGGCTCAGTCAGATGCCTAAGGGTTTTCCCCCTACAATGATGAGGCATTGAGGAAGGGAAGAGGAGCAAAGACAGACAGCACAAAATCCCAAATCTCTTCAGATAAAGACAACTCCTCCATGCGTCCCACCCCTGTACCTGACACTCTCCTCATAGTCTTCAAATCTCAGATCACTCAGCTGCTGCTCCCTAGAACTTCTCCTAGAACTCACTTCTCTTACTCTGCTCCCCACTCTGGCTATAGCCATTCTACTAATGTGGAAGTTCTTCGAGGTATGAGAATAGATTCTGATAACATGCATAACCAGAACTTGCTGTCTTCTAGGGATTGTGGTCAGGTAACTTGTCCCAAATCACACAGTGTGTGACGACAGAGCCCCAGCTTAAGCCCAGGCAGGTTGGCTGCAGCGCCACACTTTAACCACTGCGTGCACGCCTTATCTCACGTCTGCACAATGGCTGTCTCCATTCTGGGCCTCAACAGATTGGGAACCTGAATGATCTACACCCACACAGTTTACTGTCTACATTAATGTGACTTTACTATTCCACTATCTTCATCAACATAAGCTTACAGTTCCAGGAAACTCTTGTCCAGGAAAGTTGCAAATAACTTTACTGCCATTCCAGAATCTTCCTGAAAGACCCATCAGCTCTTCAATAGAAAGTATCAAATAATAGTTTATACCCAAGATTCTTTGAATCCTTGCCTCAAAATCTTTGCCTTATCATATTCAACAGTCCTAAACTATTAGATCATTGCCCTTACCCTATCCTGATCAAAGCCCCTTCAATTGAAAGACTCACCTTAAACCAGACTTCAAAATCTCAGTAAAGATCCCAACTTTGCCCTCCTTCTGGGTGTTCTCCCTTAACACAATAAGGATAAACACAACTTTATCTTATCAGCAGAATTTTTTGGGTGATATTATCTAAGCTGTAACTAACAACAACAATAAGCATTTGATAAGGTATACAGAAAGAAAACAGGACAGAGAGGTAAAAGAAAAGACAATGGGGGCAGGTGATTATATTGTGCAATAGTAGTGACATTCTAGGGCACAGTTACACAGGATTTCTATGTATGTGTAGCAGGAGAAATATAATTCCAGGAGCCCTGGTGGCGCAGTGGTTAAGTGCTTGGCTGCTAACCAAAAGGTCAGTGGTTTGAGCCCACTAGTTGCTCCATGGAAGAAAGATGTGGCGGTCTGCTCCCATAAAGTTTACAGCCTCAGAACCCCTATAGGGCAGTTATACTCTATCCTATAGGGTTGCTATGAGTCAAAATTGACTTGATGGCAATGGGTCTAATGTGTACATATAATTCCAGAGTTAAATTTCCTACCCTCATGCTACTTATATAGGAAGGGTGCAATTTAGTTTCCCGTCCCTGGGTAGAAGGAAAAGTTACAGTTGCTAAAGAATCGTATTTCAGTTTCTGTCATTCTCCTTTCAGAAAAATGTTCAGGTCTTCAGCACTCCTCAACCCACCTCTTTCTTCTTTTCCCAAGATGGCGTCTAGACTCCATGGCGGTGGTGCCAAGGAGCCCTTGGTCTGCACCTAGGCTTCCTGGTACTGCTTTCTCCGTCCTGGATGGCCTCTCAGCCACTGCGACTTTGTTTACCTGGTTACTGTCATTCTGCTGCCATCTGCTGCTGCTGAACAACCGTCTCAGCTCACTGAGGCCTGGTGCTTCTCCAACCTAGCTTTGCCCCACTTCACTCTCCAAAGAACAGTGCCTGTACCCTAAAGTCTAACTATGACTCCCATTCACTTCCCAGTCTGGGGAGTCCACTCTGCAGTTTTAGGCTAGAGTCCAAACTTTTCCCTCACAGTAGCTCAGTTCATGTTGTCTTCTGGCATCATGTACCACCTCTGCCCCTCCACAAGACCCACACCAGTGGTAGCTAGCTTCCATGAGAAAGCTCCATGTTCAACCATGCCACTGGTTTCACGCAAATGGGGTCACCCCATTTTGGATCAAGAGCTCTCAGGTGTTTTCCCTGAATCCCAGAGGAAGTAGGGCAAAAGACATTCTGTTCTCAGCTTCCCTTCAAGCTATTCACATGTCAGCCCTCTCCAAAGGTTCAGCCAGCACAGAGAAGTCAGGACCCAAGTGCTCTGTCTTGTTCTTTGCACAATCCACCAGGGTCAGAA
This sequence comes from Dugong dugon, assembly GCA_030035585.1. NCBI lineage: Eukaryota > Metazoa > Chordata > Mammalia > Sirenia > Dugongidae > Dugong > Dugong dugon. The sequence goes on along the minus strand of CM057466.1, from coordinate 45,817,295 downwards.
GGTGAGATTACCCACTCAACCTCCTTTCTGGATGGGAGCCTTCTTATGTCTTTCTCTTTCTAATTTACCTTCTTGCTTTCCAAATGGCAAAATGCCTGCCATGGGCATGACATACAGGAGGAAAAAATGGAAAACACACTAGTTTGATATTTTCAAGATATCATCCTCTTTCCATTTGCATGGAGGTTGCATGGAGGTTGAAATTAATAAATATGGTTAAGTAATTTTCTTTTTTTTAAAATTGTACTTTAGATGAAGTTTTACAGAACAAATAGTTTCTCATTAAACAGTACACATATTGTTTTATGACAATGGTTAACAATCCCACGACATGCCAACAATCTCCCTTCTCAACCTGGGGTTCCCTATTACCAACTTTCCTGTCCCCTCCTGACTTCTAGTCCTTGTCCCTGGGCTGTTGTTCCCCATTAGTCTTGTTTTGTTTTATGGGGCTGTCTAATCTTTGGCTGAACGGTGAACCTTGGGAGTGACTTCATTACTGAGCTAAGAGGGTGTCCGGGGGCCATACTCCCTGGGTTTCTCCAGTCTCTGTCAGACCAGTAAGTCTGGTCTTTTTTTGTGTTTAAGTAATTTTCACTAACACATTTGGATGGGTCTGGCAAACTGAGTTGAGGAAAGGATGTTAATAAAAGCCAAATTTAAAGGAGGAACATGGGGTCTCTGAGAGTGGCTATTTCTCAAGCAAAGGAGGTTGTGGCATAAGGAGCTGCGTGTGGTCACCTGGCCCAGGAAGTTTCCAGCAATACCACGACTGCCTCCTCAACCTTCTCACTGAGGCTCCTGGGAGTAGGCGTATATCCTAGGGAAGAAAGGCTCTGTACCCCTCTAAAAGAGTTTCCTTCCCGAACTCTGACAATTTTAAAAGATAGAACCATAAGAATGGGAGCTATTTCCTCAACTGGAGAGCTACCCTGGGGACTCAGAGATTCTAGAACAGGCAGAAGACCTCTGAAGGCTGAAGCTGCAGTTACAAAGTGGGATTAGCAAGCTGACAAAAATTGAGACGTCGGTATTAGTATGAATGCTTTTGCACCCTCAGGCTGTTAAGAGCTAGGAATATCTAGGGGCTTTGAAATACAGCTGAGTTGAAAAAGAAAACAAAGACAGCCCTGTTAATTGACCACATTTCCATGATCATGTGTCTTTTATAAGTAACTTTGAGGCCATTCACCATGTAACTCCTGGCCTTCTACTCTTTTCGACTTTAATGAAATGTGTTCTTGTATGAAATTTTTATAAGTTTACTTTCTTATTATAGTAGTTGTCAGTATTTGCTCTTACGCCTGAAACCAGCTGAACATTCTTTAGATGTTTTCAAGGTATCTGATTGAATTTATCAGCTCCTTTTCCATGGCTTCTTTACTGCTCTCTGAATGATGAGAGTGTTCTTTCATAATTGTGCCAAGTGTGAAGTGATAATGAAACACTCCTAGTCAGAAAGCAGCTTTACAGATGCCATGACAGGTTTATGAGTAATGAAAGACCAACAGCTCCCTCTAGTAAAATAAGATAGGAACTGAAGATTTATACTAGATAACTTAAGAATTCCACCGTCAGCATGAATTCAGGTTTAAAGTTTATTTTATGGCAGTTTTCCATAAGTAGAATAAGAAACTAATTATAAGCTGAGAAAAATGAAACAATATATCAATCATTCTTTTTGTAATTGAACGATCTGATCAAATCATGCATTTATTTAGATAGTCTAAAATCTGATAAAACACAGGTAAAAGTGAATTTAATTATTTCAGAACAATCGCTCATCCTAACTTATCAAAATATAATCATCAGGATTTATTAAAAGAATATCAGATATTGATATGCAACTGGTAAGACCAAGATATTTTGACTTAATCTTCATGAGGAATTAATAAATATGGTTAAGTAACTTTCACTAATCCATTTGGAGAAAATGGAAAAAAAAATACCAACAAAGAAATGCATATTCAATTTTTCTTTTAAAAAACTTTCTGAGTAGAGATTTGTGACATTCACAACTATCTTTTACAGTTGCTTCATCCATCTAAATGGGAAATTAATTTGCATTATTCTAAGAGAAAAAAGGTTCCCAGAAAGAGAACCAAAGGCCAAAATTACATTGAGCTACAAACTGCATAGGGAATAAAGATTTGATAATGTTAATGGAAAAGGCTTGAGAGAGAAGCAATCACTTCCTTCGGAGATTCTGCCAGTTGTTGAATATGAAAATGTGTTAATGGTACTCATTCACAACCTAATTGCGTTCGTCTAATGTGTTAGAAGCAAGCAACTACTCAAATTAAATTTAAAAACATAAGCCATGTAGAGTTGATTAAAATTTAGTATTAACCCACCTTTTTTGCATTCAATAAAACGAACAAAGAGAAGATCAATCTTTAAAGCAGAAAGTGAAACGTTCAAAGTTGTATGAATTTGGAGGCTGAAATACAAACCCAATAATCCAGGGTTAGCTGTAGTTTCTGATATAAACATCCAGAAAAATTAGCTTAAGAGCCACTGGTTCTCATTAATAGAATCTGATGGGTCAAAAAAATATGTCTTAATGTGAGTAGTTGCTAGAATACAATCCAGATTTGGAGTCTTGCTTATGTCTAGCAGCGGTTATTTGGGCCTGTCTATCCTTTCCAACAGGTCCCTGGTGGCAGACTGGTTAAGCATTTTGCTGCTAACCAGAAGACTGGCAGTTTGAATCCACCAGCTTCTCCTTGGAAAACCTATGGGGCGGTTCTACTCTGTCCTATAGGGTCGCTGTGAGTCAGAATCGACTCGATGGCAATAGGTTTTGTTTTTTTGCTTTTTTTTGATTCTCCTTTCCAAGCCCTTTTAAATGCATGTGCTCTGACCAGAGAAATACCTGGAAGTATATAAAGCAAAGACGTCACTTTCATGACTAAGGTGCATCTGATCCAAGCCATGGTATCTTTAATTGCCTCATATGCATGGGAAACTTGCACAATGAAAAAGAAAGACCCAAGAAGAACTGACACATTTAAATTGTGGTGTTGGCAAAGAATATTGAATATACCATAAGCTTCCAGAAGAACGACTGAATCTGTCTTAGAGGAAGTACAGCCAGCATGCTCTTTAGGAGCTAGGATGGTAAGACTTCATCTCATATACTTCGGACCTGTTATCAGGAGTGACCAGTCCCTGAAGAAGGATATCATGCTTGGTAAAGTAGAGGATCATCAAAAAAGAAGACCCTTAACGAGACAGATTGACACAGTGGCTGTAACAATGGGCTCGCACACAGCAAGGACTGTGAGGATGGCACAGGCACAGTTTCTTTCTGTTATACAGAAGGCTGGTATGAGTTGAAGTCCACTTGAAGGCAACTAACAACATCAGCTAAAGTTCACCGTTCTCCAGCTCAAGAGTTAGTGTAACTTCTCTCCCATTTGCCTGCTTTTGGCCTTGTGTGTCCCATTGATGTCCTCTGTTCTCTGATTCTCCTTCTATTATGTTTTTCTCCTTACTTACATGTTCTCAAAAGCCTAGCTAGTGCATCAAGCCAAGAAAGCATATTTTCCAAAAATAGCATCTTTTCAATAATTGTAAACAAGACCGTTGACATAATGCAACAATTGTTAAGATTACGATGAATAGCAGTAGAGTATTTGTGATTTCAGCAGTCTGGACGTCCTGACCAATTCTTCCATTTACATAAACTGAATATGCTGAGTTACCAAACAATTACAGAGTATTGAAAACCAACAACAAATTAAGGTATCTTGAGATGCCAAAATTGAAGTGAAAGTAGAATCTGAAATAGAAAGTAAATAGGAAGCAAGTTTTAGCCCTGAGAGCACTTGCCAAACCTGCTACCTTTGTCATGGCCAGTCTAAGAAGGAGACCTGAGACCCCTTGTGTTAAGCTGGGACCTCAAACGGGTACCCATTTGGTGAAAGGGTGGACTAAAGATACTGATCCCCCACCTCAGGGGACTGCCAGGCTCATTGCCTAGCTTAAATCCTTGGGTTGGAAGGGGGATATAAACCTTGCTGAAAATTTATCACAACCAGGTGGCTTTACTCAGATTTGTGCTTTGAGTTCACTCAGTTTTGGTGTTCCAGAGCTTTTTTGACCCATAACTTAGTTTATATTAGTCCGGGATTGGTGGTGTTCTGAGATAACTGGAAAAAGCAGACCAAAATTATATTTGGAGGAACTTACCTTCAATTGAGGCTTTAAATTCATATAAAATTTCAAGAAATATGAATGCAAAGTCAAATCACAGAACACACAAAGAAATTGTGATCAAGAGCTGGCAAAAAAAAAAAAAAAAAAAGCAGAATCAGACTCACAAAGGTTGCAAGAACTGACATTATCAGATACAGAATATAAAATAAGAATGCTTAATATATCTTGAAGAAATAAAAGTGGGAGCTGAAAATAGTAAAGGAAACAAGCAGATTTAAAAGTAACTGAATAAAATTTTTAGATACGAAAGCTATGGAAAAGTATGTACAAAGTAGTTTATGCATGCATAAAGAGAGAATTAGCAAAACAAACACTGGTTCTGAAGAAATTATCCAGTTCAGCACCAGAGACCAACTGATGGAAAATATGACAGAGAGGTTAAGAGATGTGAATACTAGAGTAAAAAATCTACTCTATGAGTCGGCCAAAGGCAGTATTCATAGCGATAATAGCCGTGGGTTTCTCAGAATTGATAAAAGCCTTCAATTCAGAGGTTAATTAAACACAACAATTTCCATGCAAGATTAAAAAGAAAAAGAAATCCACATTTAGTTATGCTATAGTGAGATGAAGACAAAGGGAAGATCTTTTAAAAAGCTAGAAAGAAAATACAAAGTAACTATGATAGAATGACAGTCTGAGTTCTGATTTCTGATTTCTCAGGCAGAAGACAATGAAATAGTATCTTCAATATACTTAGAGAAAATAGCTGTCAACCTAGAATTTCATTCTTAGCAAAATATCTGTCAGAAATGAAATCATTTTCAGACTAATAAAAACTGTCGTAGGTGCTTGGGAAAACCCATCAACCTTGGTTAAGGACATTTTGAAGGGCTTATTTCATGGACAGGAAAGTAACCACAAAATGTAGATCTGAGATTAAAGAAGAATGCCGAGAAAGGATAAATCTATGCAGGCACTGACTATACAAAATAATATTAATAACTCCTGTAAGATTAAACAAAAATAAGAAAAAAAATGCACCACAGTGGGAAGAGTAATCAAAATTATAGTGTTCTAAATTCCTTGTATCATTTAGGGAAATTGTAAAGATATTGAGTAACTTCAAATTTGGTTTAATTAAATAATCACGTTAAAATTTCTGGGGTGACCACGATATGCTAACCTATATTCCAAAGGCTCCAAAATTTCTATCTTCAGTCCAGAGCTCTGACCTAAACTTCAAACTCATATAACCACTGCTCACTTGACACCTCCGCTTGGATACTATTAAATAATTCAAACTTGTTATTGTTGTTGTTGTTAGCTGCCTTTAAGTTGGTTCTGACTCAACAGCAGCACTACGTACAACAGAACGAAACATTGCCTGGTCCTGCACCATCCTCTCAATCGTTGCTGTGTTTGAGCCCATTGTTGCAGCCATCTCATTGAGGGTCTTCTTCTTTATTGCTGACCCTCTGCTTTACCAAGCAGGATGTCCTTCTCCCAGGACTGGTCCCTCTTGATAACATGTCCAAAGTACATGTGACAAAGTCTTGCCATCCTCACTTCTAAGGAGCATTCTGGCTGTATTTCTTCCAAGATAGATTTGTTCCTCTGGCAGCCCATGGTATATTCAATACTCTTCACCAACACCACAGTTCAAAGGTATCAATTCTCTTTGGTCTTTCTTATTCATTGTCCAGCTTTCTATGCATATGAGGTGATAGAAAATACTATGGCTTGGGTCAGGTTCACCTTAGTCCTCAAAGTGACATCTTTGCTTTTTTAACACTTTAAAGAGGTCTTTTGCAGCAGATTTGCCCAATGCAAAGTGTCTTTTGATTTCTTGACTGCTGCTTCCATGGTCATTGATTGTGGATCCTAGTAAAATTAAATCCTTAACAACTTCAATATTTTCTCCATTTATCATAATATTGCTTATTGGTCCATTTGTGAGGATTTTTGTTTGTTTTACGTTGAGGTGTAATCCATACTGAAGGCTGTAATCTTTGATCTTCATCAGTAAGTGCTTCAAGTCCTTTTCACTTTCAGCAAGCAAGATTGGGTCATCTACATATTACAGGTTGTTAATGAGTCTTCCTCCAATCCTGATGCTTCATTCTTCTTCATATAGTCCAGTTTCTCAGATTATTTTCTCAGCATACAGATTGAATGAGTATGGTGAAAGGATACAACCCTGACACACACCTTTCCTGACTTTAAACCACACAGTATCCCCTTGTTCTGTCTGAACAACTGCCTCTTGATCTATGTACAAGTTCCTCAAGAGCACAATTAAGTGTTCTGGAATTCCCATTCTTTGAAATGTTGTCCATAATTTGTTATGATCCACACAGTCAAATGCTTTCGCATAGTCAATAAAACACAGGTAAACATCTTTCTGATATTTTCTGCTTTCAGTGAAGATTCAACTGACATCAAAAACGATATTCCTCATTCCACGTCATCTTCTGAATGCTGCTTGAATTTATGGCAGTTCCCTGTAGATGTACTGTTGCAACTGCTTTTTAATATCTTCAGCAAATTTTACTTGAGTGTGATATTAATGACGCTTTTCAATAATTTCCACATTCCATAGGATCATTTTTCTTTGGAATGGACACATATATGGATCTCTTCCAGTCAGTTGGCCAGGTAGCTGTTTTGCAAATTTCTTGGCATAGAAGAGTGAGCACTTCCAGCGTTGCATCTGTTTGTTGAAACATCTCAATTGGCATTCCATCAATTCCTGAAGTCTTATTTTTCACCAATGTCTTCAGCGCAGCTTGGACTCCTTCCTCAGTACCAGCAGTTCTTGATCATATGCTATCTCCTGAAATGGCTGAACATTGACCAATTCTTTTTGGTACAGTGACTCTGTATTCCTTCCACCTTCTTTTGATGTTTCCTGCATCGTTCAATTTTTTGTGCATAGAATCCTTCAATATTGCAACTCTAGCCTTAAATTTTTTCTTCAGTTCTTTCAGCTTGAAAAATACCAAAAGTGTTCTTCCCTTTTGGTTTTCTAACTCCAGGTCTTTCCACACTTCATTATAATACTTTATCTTCTTGAACCACCCTTTGAAATCTTCTGTTCAGCTCTTTTACCTCATTATTTCTTCCATTCGCTTGAGCTACTCTACATTCAAAAGCAAGTTTCAGAGTCTCTTCTGACATCCATTTTGGTCTTTTCCTTTTTCTTAATGACCTTTTGCTTTCTTCATGTATGATATCTTTGATGTCATCCCACAACTTGTCTAGTTTTTGGTCACTAGTGTTCAATGCATCAAATCTTTTCTTGAGATGGTCTCTAAATTCAGGTGGGATATACTTAAGGTTGTACTTTGTGTTTCATGGACTTGTTTTAGTTTTCTTCAGCTTCAACTTGAATTTGCGTAAGAGCAATTGATCTGTTCTGCAGTCAGCCCCTGGCCTTATTCTAACTGATAATATTGAGGCTCTCCATCGTCAGTTTCACAGGTGTAGTTGACTTGATTTCTGTGTATTCCCTCCAGCAATGTCCACATGTATAGTCACCATTTATGTCGTTGAAAAAAGGTATTTCCGATGAATAAGTCATTGGTCTTGCAAAATTCAATCATGTGGTCTGTAGTGTCTTTTCTATCACCAAATTTATATTTTCCAACTGCTGATCCTTCTTTGTTTCCAACTGTGGTAAAATGAGTTCCTTTATGTGGTCTTTGCCTTGGTCTTCTGAAGAAACAGCTTGAGAGAGTTTCCCCCTAAACTCCAAGGAGTTACCTTTGCCCTAGTTTTCTACTCCAGAGGGTTTGTTATTTTAGTCCAGGTTGATTGACATTTCCTGGGAAAGCTGTAAGCAAGGATGGTTTGATACTTTCTGCCTGGCCCTGGGCTTGTTATATGGTTGTTGTATGTCTTGCAGGGATTGGTCAGTAGACTATGCAAATGAGGAGAGTTGTAGCCTAGTATGCAAATGAAGTATCTGTGGCCTACCAAGAGGGGGTTGGTCAGTTTGTGGCCCTAGTGGGAGTGCCATGTCTTGAAATTGACAAGGAGTTGTGTATTTAAGCAGCCAGCTCCACAGAGGTTTTTTGTACACAGAAAGAAGCAAGGAGAGAAGCAGAAGGAAGAAAGAAGAGAGAAGACAGAAAAAGCAGAGAGAGAGAGAGGAGGCAAGGAACCTCCTAAAAGGGCTGTAACATGGGTCAAGAGCTGTAACACTGAAGATAGCAAGTGCAGAGCCAGCGGTGACAGATGGCAAGGCTGAGAGGAGCTTCTCCTTAGGGGCTGACAGGAGTCTGTTCTGAGGTGGCGGAGAAGAAGCTTGTCCTCAGGGGCTGAGAAGAATCTTGTCCTCAGGGGGTCAAGAGAAGGCTATCCTGAGAGAGACAGAGACAGAGAACTTCACGGCTGAGAGGAGATGAGACAGCTGTCCAATGCTGAAGAAGGGAGACTGCCTGTATGCTTACTGACCCTGATCCTGAGTTGATGCCTCTTGATCCTGATCCTGAATTGTACCCTGTTACTTCCTTAATAAACCACTCAAATGTGAGTATGGTCTGTGAGTTCTGTGTGGCCACTGCAATAGATCATTGAACCTAGAAGAGAAGCAGAGAATGCCGTGGGAGGGTTGGCTGGTGTCAGAGTTGTTAAAAAGATTGGAGAGTGGAATTATGTCTGACCTCTACATCATAGGGATCAACTTTGGGCTCATCTTGATTTGCATTATCCCCCCTGAATTTAGACAAGTTCTGATGCTACTACCTCTACTATGACTCCCACCATTTCACACCAATTTTTGCATCCCAATCACCAGTAATTATCAATGCATCTTGATTGCATGTTTGATCAATTTCAGACTGCAGAAGTTGGTAAAAATCTTCAATTTTTTCATCTTTAGCGTTAGTGGTTGGTGCGCATATTTGAATAATAGTCATATTAACTGGCCTTCCTTGAGGGCATATGGATAGTATCCCATCACTGACAACGTTGTACCTCAGGATAGATCTTGAAATGTTCTTTCTGAAGATGAATGTGATGCCATTCCTCTTCAATTTGTCATTCGTGGCATTGTAGATCATATGATTTTCTGATTCAAAATGGCCAATAGCAGGCCATTTCAGCTCACTAATGCCAACCATATCGCTCTTCAAGTGTTCCATTTCAGTTTTCCTTGATTCATACTTTGTACATTCCATGTTCCAACTTCTAGTGGATGTTTGCAGCTATTTCTTCTCATTTTGAGTATTGCCACATTGGCAAATGAAAGTCCTGGAAACTTGACTCCATCCACCTCATTAAGGTTGACTCTACTTTGAGGAGGCAGCTCATCTCCAATCATATTTTGAGTGTCTCCCAATCTGAGGGGCTCATCTTCTGGCACTATATCAGACAATGTTCTGCTGCTATCCACAAGGTTTTCACTGACTTTTCTTTTTTTTTTGGACCTACATTTCCAGGTCCTTCTTCCTAGTCTGTCTTCGTTTGGGAGTTCCACTGAAACCTGTCCACCATAGGTGGTAGTTGAAAATGCTGATGGTATATTTTCCAGCAGCACAGCAACACACAAGCCACCACAGTAAAACAAACTGACAGACAAGAGATGGAAATTCAAACTTACCATTTACAAATTTTTACTCCTTATCTTATCTACCCCAAATGCATTCACTTGCAAGCTTCCTCATCTTACTTTATTGCAACTTCTACCTTCCAGTTGTTCAATCCATAAACCTCTTTCTTTGATACCCACACTTAATCCATCAGGGAGTGTGGGTGACTCTGTCTTAAAACATTTCTAGACAATTTCTTAAAATTTCTCCTTGCTAACATTCTGATGTGATACACTGTCACTTCTCCCCTGGAATATGCAATAGATTTCTGTCTCCCTATCTCTACCATTAGACCTCAAGATTCTATTTTTCTTATAGCATCCAAGATGCTTCTTTAACATGTTAAATTAGATTGTAACACTCCTCTGCTCAAAAACCTGAAATGGCTTCTCATTTCACCCAGAGTAAAACCCAAAATCTTCACAATAACTCTTACAGTAGTCCTTACAAGAGCTCCACATGATCTCCTTGCCTGTCCTCCTCCTGTTACCTCTACTAACTCATCTCCCTTACTCTCCACTGGTATCCTTACTTTTCCTGGAATAGCAGGCACACTTCCATTTTAAAGCAGCGTACTGGCAGTTTCCTCTGCTTTCAATGCACTTCCGTCAGATATGTGTGGCTAAATTCCTCACTGACTTCAATATTTGCTCATATGTCACTTCCTTTACGAGATCCACTCTACTAAACATTGTAAATCCTCTCTACTGCTGCCTTACTGTACTCCCAACCTTGTTACCCTGCTCAATTTTATGCTCTTTTCTTAACACTTATCACTTCATACTATTTAGTTTACTTATTATATCTGTTGCTTATTGCTCTCTCTCTCTCTCACATACAGTATATATAAGATTTACAAGAAAAGAAATGTTTTTCTATTGTGCACATCAATCTCTTCCCAAGTACCTATAACAATGCCTGGCATATAGTTGGTTCACAAAGTTTTTAAAGTAAACAAATAAAAAAGAAATATAATGCATAACTTCCAAAATAGTTTAAAGAGAAATAGAATGGAAAAAATATAATAAATTGATACAAAGAAGGCAAGAAATTAAGGAAAAATAAACAAAGGAGACAAATAGAAAGCACAAAAAAGATGATAGAAATAAATTCAATGGAAATATCAATTACAATACATATTAGTGGGCTAAAAGTTCCAATGAAAGGACAATGAATTTTATAGCAAAATTATTAAAGAAAATGATTATAAGCTATTTATAAAAGGTATACCTACAACATAATAATACAGAAAGGTTGAAAGTAAAATAATAGAATAAGACAAACCATGAAAATACTAACCAGAAGAAATCTGCTGACCTATTTAGGAAGGAACTCTGGTGGCACAGTGGTTAAGCACTCAACTGCTAACCTAAAGGTCGACGGTTCAAACCCACCAGCTGCTCCATGGGAGAAAGATGTGGCAGTCTGCTTCCATAAAGATTACAGCCTTGGAAAGCCTATCCTATAGGGTTACTATGTGTCAGAATCAACTCACTGGCAATGGGTTTGGTTGTTTATTTTATTAGTAGAAAGCAAACTAGATCTCCTGGCAAAAAGCCTAATAAAGGGTAAAGGAGGGTGCCTCTTATTGAGAAAAGTTTCAGTTAACTAGGAGGGTACAACTACTTAAAATTTTTATGTGCCTAATAACATTGTTGCAAATATATAAAGCAAAAGTCAGCATAACTAAGATTTCCTACCTCTCTCAAGAAATGATAAGATAAGCAGACAAGATAAATCAATAATGATATAGAAAACTTGAACATGACACAACTAATAAACTTGACCGAATATATGTATATGTAATACTGAACCCAACAACTATGGAGGGTAAATTATTTTCAAGTATACAAGAACATTTACAAAAATTGACCAGGTGCTGGTCCATAAAGCAAATCTCAGGTTTTTAAATAATCCAAGTCAAAGAAAAAAAAAATCACAATAAAGATTAGAAAATATTTAAAACTAAACAAAATGAAAATATTACAAATTAATACTTGTAGGGTTCATGTAGCTAAAGCAACATTAAGAGGAATGTGTAGCTTAAAACTGATATATTTGGAAGGAAGGATACAATTTAATGAATTGGACATTCACTTCAGGAAAAGAGAGAACAGAAAAGTGAGCCCCCAAAAGTGGAAGAAAGGAACTACAAAGATGAAAACAAAAGTTATGAAATAGAAACATACTCATAACTGAGAGGATCAACAAAGTCAAAAGTTGATTCTTTGAAAAAGACTAATAAATTTGGTAAAATCAATTGAAAAATAAAGGAAGAATATTAAAAAAAAAATCATCAGGAATATAAAGAGGGAGTAATACTTGTCTGAGTCCTCTCAGAAGCAGATGCCAAGGTGGGGTTACATGTGCAGAAACTTATTAGCGGAAATGTCTGTTCACAGTAACGATGGCAAGAGTACCAGGAGGTGACCCAGTAGATCACCTGAGTTCCACGTATATTCCTTCCTGCCCCTATAGTGTAAAAACAGCTCTAATTCCTCTTGCTTGCTTGTCCTTGGGCACAAGGAATCCAAAGTGTCCCGGTGGCAGCTGTGGCTTATTTCAAAGGACCTTTTCTCTGACCCCCGGCCTGAGCGTGCCACAAACAACAACATGCGTAATTCCCAAAAACACAAGTTTGAATTAAAAAAGTGAGTCAACAAAATATGTGCAATATGATTCTATTTTTATATGAAGTTTTAAAACAAGGAAAACTAAACGATCTATTATTTAGGGATGTGAAATACATATGTATTTCACATATATAGAAAAGCACAGAAATTAGAAACAACAAATGTAGAATGATGGTTAAGTCTAAGTGAAAGTGGAGGGGATGGGGTTGGTGAAGGACACCCACAGAACTTCTAAGGTCATAGCAATGGGACATTTGTAAACTACGCCTGTGAGTTGTATCCATGTTCTTTTCCTTTACATATCTTTTCATCTGTTCAGTATTATCGTATTGCCCAGATGAGAAATTTTACATGATATATAAAGTTGTGTAAAATACAATACTGTCTTCAAGGTGCTTACTGTCTAGTGAAAGACATAGACTTACCCTTAAATGATAAAAGTATGAGTAGAAATTGATAAGCAAATAGGAAACTTGCACATCAGCTAACGTGAGAAGTTAGAGCACAGTGGGGCTCACTAAGTGGCTAAAGAAGACATAAAAGAGGTGGCATTGGAAATGGAGCTTGGAGGAAAAGCACAATTTGGCACATGCAATGGGATCTGATGACTCTAGAAGTAAATCTAGGTGATGAGAGCACCTTGTTGAGTAAGGGGCTAAGGCTACAAGTAGTGGGAAATGGACAGAAAAGAGTGAGTAGTCCGTTAGGGGAAGAGAAGTTACTGTTGCAGATAGGATTCCAGCCAAAAACACATGGAAGAAGTGAACATTTTATCTAGTTTTATCTATTGTTAGCAATAATTTACACACATTCCATTTCTTAGAAAAATCTGATTGGAAAACCAACACCATTCAATTCTTAAACATCCCCATGTAGCAAATAATCTGACCTTAGATACGACTTGAAAATTGGTGCTCAGGTGGATGCCTTGCCCCGGATACCTGGCTGGTGAGGAATAGAGCAGGAAACGGAATTTTGTGGTTTTCTTACGTATTCAAAACTTCCTGTGTAAAGCTTTTGAATGTAAGAGTAATCCATGATCCTTCACTGGCTATTAGGCATATTTTAGATAAAGGAAAACTCAAAACATGTATGTGAAGAGAACATATATTCCTAGTAACAATAAGACCATCATTAGGAATTTGAGAGTTCATAGGGGGGTTTACTAGTCACGAAAAAACTTTCTTTTATAGACTCGTTCTTTTATTGGGAATTACGTGTACCCCATTAAACAGTTCTCAGTCCTAGAGCTTCTAGGGATTTATAATGATTACCCAACACGATCAATAAACTGGCCAATAACTCATCCCATGGCCGCCAGAGTGAAACACACTTGGCATTTTGTGATTGAAAGTCTCCCCAAACTGTCACTTTTATCTTTGGTTTTATTCTAAATCTAGTAGGACATTAAAGTACAATGATTTTTGAGATTTATTGGTTGAATTTGGGCTGATGGAAACAGACTCTCCACAAGCCAGTTATGCTTCCCATGAGACTTGTAACTAAACAGCAGCAAGTATGGTGAATGTTTCAGTAGTCAGAAACCTGAATTTTAACTCTGGTTCTGTCACTACTTGGACATGTGAACTTAAACAACGACTTCACTTCTCTGAGATCAGTATCATTCTCTAAATAATGGAAACAATGCCACTTTACCTCCCTGCCCACAGGGTTGTTGGAAAACTCAGAAAATGAAAGTAGGATTTGTTTGAAAACTAAGAGGGTGCCTTTAAAAACTATAAACATTATTTTCCCAATTAAACAACTGAGGAGATGAACTTAACTTTTTTTCAAATTTGTTGAGGTATAATAGATGTAAAATAATCTGTACATGTTTAAAATACACAATTTGATAAGCTTGATGTATATATACATATCTCAATGCCTGTATATATATACCAAACCCAAACCCATTGCCGTCGAGTCAATTCTGACTCATGGAGACTTTATAGAACAGGGTAGAACTGCCCCATAGAATTTCCAAAGAGCAGCTGGTGGATTCAGACTGCCAACCTTTTGGTTAGTAGCCAAGTTCTTAATATCTGCACCACCAGACACACACACACACACACACACACACACACATACACACACACACACAGGCATTCCCCGGGTTACAAATGTCTGACTTAAGGACAACTCCTGTTTGCCCTTTAGTGTTATGTAAATTAGCCCTAACTTTGAAATGACTGAACCAGCCCCTACTCTCGACAAATTCTTCATCACAATCATCTTCACTTGCTGCACGTGCAGCTTTTAAATCATTGAATAGGCTTCAAGCCTTTTCTTGCACTAAAACCAAAACCAAACCCGTTGCTGTCAAGTCAATTCTGACTCAGTAACCCTATAGGACAGGGTAGAACTGCCCCATATGGTTTATAAGGGGCAGCTGGTGAATTTGAACTGCTGACCTTTTGGTGAGGAGTTGAGCTCTTAAACTAAAGTAAGGCTAAATAAGAACCTTATGCACCTGTTCTGACTTAGCTCTAAATTCTTAAAGACACACTCAGAAATGGGTCCTGTTCATAACCCAGGGACTGCCTGTGTGTATGTGTGCAAATATATATGCACAAAAGGAACATTTCAAGATCTATCCTGAAGTACAAGGCTGTCAGTGATAGGATAATATCCATAAGCCTACAGGGAAGACCAGTTAATACAACTATTATTCTAATTTATGCACCAACCACTAAGGCCAAAGATAAAGCAATTGAAGATTTTTACCAACTTTTGCAGTCTGAAATTGACCAAACATGCAATCAACACGCACTGTTCATCAATGGTGATTGGAATGTGAAAGGTGGAAACAAAGAAGAATCAGTAGTTGGAAAATATGGCCTTGGTGACAGAAAGGTTGCTAGAGATTGCGTGATAGAATTTTGCAAGACCAACAACTTCTTCATTGCAAATACCTTTTTTTCAGCAACATAAATGGCAACTATACACTTGCACCTGGCCAGATGGAATACACAGGAATCAAATTGACTACATCTGTGGAAAGAGACGATCTCAATATCATCAGTTAGAACAAGGCCAGGGGCTGATTGTAGAACAGACCATCAATTGCTCCTACGCAAATTCAAGATGAAGCTGAAGAAAATTAGAGCAAGTCCACCAGAACCAAAATATGACCTTGAGTATATCCCACTTGTGATGGTTAAGGTTGTGTGTCAACTTGGCTGGGCCACGATTCTCAGTGGTTAGACAGTTATGATGTAGTTTGGCAGTCATATGATGATGTGATCACTTCCATGATGAAATTTGATATAATGTGATCACCTCTATGATGAGATCTGCTGTGAGCAGCCAATCAGTTGAAAGGGAGTTTCCTTGGGGGTGTGGCCTGCATCGAATATAAGTGGGCTTTCTGGCAAGGCTCATGGGTTTTTGCTTGCTCTGGCTCCTGCAGCTGGCTCCTGTTCATCTGACCTCTGCTTCTTGGAACTTGGGCTAGCAACTTACCTAACATCTTGCCTGCCAATCTTGGGAATCATTGGTCTTCGCAGCCTGTGAGCAAGAACCTTGCTCTCTGACCTGCTGATCTTGGGTTTGCCAAGTCCTGTGGCTACAAGAATGAGGAGAAGTTTCCACCTGACCCATGAACTGGGGACTTTCTAGGCTCTACAGTCTCTTGAGCCATGTCCTTGACACAAATCTCTCTACATATACTTATACACTTTACTAATTTTGCTTCTCTAGAGAACCCAGCCTAAGACACTACCTGAATTTAGAGACCATATGAGGAACAGATTTGAAGCACTGAGGTCATTAAAAAGACAGGAAAGAAAGAAAAGACCAAAATGGATGTCAGAAAAGACTCTGAAACTTGCTCATGAATATAGAGTAGCTAAAACGAAAGGAAGAAATGAAGAAGTGAAAGAGCTGAACAGAAGATTTCAAAGGGCAGCTCCAGAAGACGAAGTAAAGTATAATAATGAAATGTGCAAAGACCTGGAGTTAGAAAACCAAAAAGTTAGAACACACTCAGCATTTCTCAAGGTGAAAGAACTGAAGAAAAAATTCAAGCCTTGAGTTGCAATATTGAAGGATTCTATGGGGGAAAATATTAAATGATGCAGGAAGCATCAAAACAAGGAATACATAGAATCACTGTACCAAAAAGAACTGGTCGACATTCAACCATGTCAGGAGGTAGCATATGATCAAGAACCAATGGTACGGAAGGAAGAAGTCCAAGCTGCACTGAAAGCACTGGCAAAAAATAAGGCTCCAGGAATTGACAGAATGCCAGTTGAGATGTTTCAACAAATGGATGCAGTGGTGGAGGTGCTCATTTGCCTATGCCAAGAAATGTGACTGGAAGAGATCTTACTTATGCCCATTCCAAAGAAAGGTGATCCAACAGCATGCAGAAATAATCAAACAATATCATTAATATCACACTCAACTAAAATTTTGCTGAAGATATTAAAAAACAGTTGCAGCAGTAAATCTACAGGGAACTGCCAGAGATTCAATCCGGATTCAGAACAGGATGTGGAACGAGGGATATCATTGCTGATGTCAGATGGATCTTGGTTGAAAGCAGGGAATACCGTAAAGATGTTTACCTGTGTTTTATTGACTATGCAAAACCATTCAACTGTGTGGATCATAGCAAATTATGGACAGCGTTGTGTAGAACTGGAATTCCAGAACACTTAAGTGTGCTCGTATGGAACCTGAGTCGTTGAAACAGAACAAGGGGATACTGCATGGTTTAAAGTCAGGAAGGGTGTGCATCAGGGATATATCCTTTCATCATAGTTATTCAATCTGTATACTGAGAAAATAATCTGCGAAACTGGGTATATGAAGAAGAACATGGCATCAGGATTGAAGAAAGACTCATTAACAACCTATGATATGCAGATGACATAACCTTGCTGGCTAAAAGTGAAGAGGACTCCAAGCACTTATGAACATCAAAGACTATAGCCTTCAGTATGGATTACACCTCAACATAAAGAAAAAAAAATCCTCACAACTGGACCAATAAACAACATCATGATAAATGGCGAAAAGATTGAAGTTGTCAAGGACTTCGTTTTACTTGGATCCACAATCAATACCCATGGAAGCAGCAATCAAGAAATCAAATGACACATTGCGTTGGGCAAATATGCTGCAAAAGACCTCTTTAAAGTGTTGTAAAGCAAAGATGTCACTTTGAGGACTAAGATGCACCTGATCCAAGCCATGGTGTTTTCAATCACCTCATATGCATACAAAGCTGGACAATGAATAAGGAAGACCAAAGAAGAATCGCTGCGTTTGAATTAAGGTATTGATGTACAATACTGAAAATACCATGGACTGACAGAAGAACAACCAAGTCTGTCTTAGAAGTACAGCCAAAATGCTCCTTGGAAGCGAGGATGGTGAGACTTCATGTACTTTGGACAGGTTATCAGGAGGGACCAGTACTTGGAGAAGGACATCATGTTTGCATCCACCAGACGCTCCTTGGAAACTCTATGGAGCAGTTCTACTCTGTCCTATAGGGTTGCTATGAGTTGAAATCGACTTGACAGCAAGGAGTTTAGTTTTTTTTTAAGTGGAATCTATTGTGGTTTTAATTTGCATTTCCCTGATGACTAATGATGTTGATCATTTCATGTGTTTATTTGCTATCTATGTATCTTTTTTGGTGAAGTCCAAATATTATCGTGTCTTTTATTGGTTTGTTCATTTTCTTATCACTGAATTCTGAGAGTTTTTAAAATATAATTAGGATCCACCATCACCAACCTCAGTTTCTGCGGAGTTGATTCTGACTCACGGCAACCTCATGTGTGTCAGAGTAGTATGGTGCTCCGTAAGTATTCAGTGACTGATTTTTTTGGAAGCAGATTGCCAGGCATTTTTTTCTGAGGCACTTGTACAATTCCCTTTATCAGATATGTGATTTGAAAGTATTTTCTCCCAGGTTGTGGCTTGTCTTTTCATTTTCTTAATAGTGTCTTTCAAAGAGTGGAAATCTTCATTTTAACAACGTTCATTTCATCAAAGTTTTTCTTTATGAATTGTGCTTTTGGTGTTGTATCTAAAAACTCTTTGTTTAACTTGAGATCACAAAGGTTTTCTCCTATGCTTTCTTCTAGGAGTTTAATAGTTTTAGATTTTACATTTGGGTCTATAATGCATTTTAATATATGGTATGAAGTATGGATACAGGTACTTTTAAAAAAATATATGTTCTAGCATCATTTTGAAAAGACTATCTTTCCACCATTAAATCATACCTTTGTAAAAAATCAACTGCATATATGTATATAAATATAGTCCATTTCTGGACTCTATTTGTCTGTTTTTATGCCATTATCACACTGACTTGATTACTACAGCTTTATAGTAAGTCTTGAAATCAGTTAGTGTAAGTCCTCCAACTCTGTTTCTTTTTTCAAAGTTGTTTCAGCTCTTTTAGGTCCTTTGCATCTCCATACAAATTTTACAATTAGTTTGTCAATTTCTACAAAAAAAAAAAAAAAAGATTTCTGGGACCTCTACTAAAATTGTATCAAATCTATATAGACTACTTTTGGGGCAATTGACATTTTAACAACGCTGAATATTCCAATCCTTGAACCTGCTGCTTTTAGTTACATCTTCATTCTTATATTTCAGCGAGATTTTGTCATTTTCAATGTACAAGTCTTATACATTTTCTGTCAAGTTTATTCATAATTATTTCATAATTTTGATGCTATCGTAAATGGTTTTGTTTCTTTAATTTAAATTTATATTTGTTTATTGTGAAGATATAGAAATAAACTGATTTTGACATGGTATCCTGGAAACTTGATAAACTCACTCATTAGTTATTTTAGGTTATTTGTGTATTTTGTATGATTTTCTACATGTCACTTGTGAATAAAGACTGTGTCACTTCTTCCTGTCTGATCTAGACAACTCTTATTTCTTTTCCCTCTTTTACTGCACTGGGTAGCCACTCCTGTACAATGTTGAGTAGGAGTGGTGAGAGTACCACTGAGGGTAATGTTAGCTGCAGTTGTTTTTTAGATGCCCTTTATCAGGTTGAGGAAGTTTTCTTTTATTTCCAGTTGTGGAGAGGTTTTTTTTTTTTAATCAGAAACATGTTGGAGTTCATCAGATGATTTTTATGCATCTATTAAGATAATCACATGGTTTTGCTTTTTCAGTTTGTTACTATGGTGAATTACACCGATTGATTTTCAAATAATAACCAAGCTTGCATTCCTAGGATAAATATGATTTGGATATGATGAATTATCCTTTTTATAGATTGCTTAATTCAATTTGCTAAAATTTTGTTAAGGATTTTTTTTTTTTTTTTTTTTTACATCTATGTTCATGAGGGATATTGGCCTATAGTTTTCTTTTCCTGTAATACTTTTGTCTGGTTTGGATATCTGGGTAAATGCTGGCCTCATAGAATGAGTTGGTATGTATTCTCTCCTCTGCAATTTCATGAAAGAGTTTGTGTAGAATTGGTATTATTTTTTCCTTAAATGTTTAATAGAGTTTTCCCTGTAAGCTACATTTCCTGCTTCTTCGCTTGCCTAGTAATTTCCAATCAGATAACAGTAACATTTTCAGTTTTACCTTGCTAGGTGCTAGATATTTTTGTGTCATTATAAATATTTTTGAGATTTGTTCTGGAATGCCATTTAGTTACTTGAAAAGAATTTGATCCTTTTGTGGCTTACTTTTTAGCTTAGTTACCTTAAAAGTCAAAGCAGATCTCATTGTAAGGCTAAATTTTCCCCAAAATGAGTCAGTATGCTATGAGTACTCAGCCTAATGTAGTGTGAATTACAAGGGTTTGAGCTCCGGAACACAGACTCTTTCTGGTCTTGTGTGAGTTGAAGTGATGGTCCTCTCTAGTCCTTTCAGGTTTTTCTCTTCTGGCCTTGGGGAGTTTCAGGACATGCACCTACAGATCAGTCTGTAGCTGCAGATTAGAGGGGGCCCCTCAGCAGGTCTCCAGAGCTTTCTTTCTCTCTATATCTCTCACTTCTCCAGTACTGTGCCCTGCAAACTCCGGCCACTTTGGCCACTCCCAGCATTGTCTCCTGCACTGAGGGAGACTTCCCAGCTCCTCCTCGTTCCCTCTTTCTCCAGGCAGTAAGCCAGGCAACCATAGGGCTCACCGTGTTTGTCCTCAAGAATCAATGTCCGCCACTGCCTGATGTCCAGCTACTGAAAACCATCATTTCTTGAAAGGGAATGAAGGTCTCGAATTTACTGTCTGTAATGATTTTTAGTTACCTGCTTCTGTCATTTTTGTTTGACTTTCCACTTCAGATCAGGTGTTAGGATTCACTAAACCAAGCCATGTTAAATGGGAATCAACGGTTTGGAAGAAAGAAGAAACAGAATTATTAACGTTAAAGACAGCAATCATTCAGCACACCTTCACTGAGTTCCTTCTACAGGTGGGGCCCTGTGGGTGCTACCAGCCAGGTGTTACATATTTGCATAAGCCACAGGCCCCTTCCTATGGGCATTTATGATCCAATGTGGTCATGGAAACAGCTTTCCTGAGGCTCTAGAGTTTCTCTGTGAAACAGGGTGTACCCCCACACCATTTCATTTTTCCTGTTTCTGTCTTCATTCATTTCCCAGGCCTCCTAATAAGGCATTTCCCCAGCAAGATCACCTGGGATTTCTGCTTGGAGGTTCTGTGTGTCTGTCATCCTTCCCTTATCACTGCAGGCATCCTAGGGCTGCCTATTCAACCATGCAGCCCTGATCTGAAAGAAATGGTAAAGCCATTAGCTGCATCCACTTAGAGATGATCGTACAAAACCTGACTCTTGTCCTCATCTCGGTTCAATTACGCGTCCTGTTTTCCCAAGTCCGCTGATGCTTTATTTATGCCAGGCTGGCGGGCTGCGCCGGCCTTGTCAGAGCAGCGTGTGCCCTTGCAGGAGCGTTGCTTTCTGCTACATTTGTGTCACACGTTTGCTACACAATGAGAGGCTGAAGCCAGGAGGTTCAAAGAAGTGCCAGCCATGATTGGCGGGAAGCTCAGCAGCGCTTCTCCATCCACCGGGAGAAACATCGCTCTGAATCGATTTGTCATTTGCAAAACCACCATTGTAATAAATGTTTCATTAGAAGGTGCTACCAGCTTTCACTGGGACACTGGCAACCTCTGCAGACTCCAAATCTATCCGAGGTAGTTATCAGACTTCTGATTATTTTTTGCATTGCCAACCAACCAAATAGTAACTTCTCTTAAATGAGGCATAGCAAAGGAAAGGGCTCTATATTCCCCCATAGGGGTAGGCGATGATGCCCAGTCCTATATTTTGGTGTTATTGTAAATGGAAAGTTGTTTAGAAAGAGTAGAGACAATCACTCAACAGTCATAGTGGGAACCTGTTAAGTGCATGGGCTAAACGTTGCCAAGGATACAAAGACGTAAACTCTTCCCTCCCCCATCTGCCCATAGTCAGGACCGCCATCTTTGTGTTCCTTGTATTTCTACCTCCTTGAGGCTGAGACCACAGTTTATGAGCTGCAGTGATCAGAGAAGGCTGTAAGGAGATGGAAAGAATAGAGCTGGATGTTGTCTGATGAGTAGGATTAACGGGTGGGGAGGAAAAGAAAGACCATTTCAAGCTACTTTCTGAACTGCCAATCTATTCATATGTCCACTCTTTATAAACAGAACCACAACATAAAGAGCTGCACATTCCCATCATATTCCCCATAGCCAGTGTGATGATTTCAAAGTAGTTTAGAAAGGTGTCAGCTCCTGCACGCCAGAGAGGACCTGAGGAGAAGACATGGGAGAGGGTGCATGGAGGCAGGGAGGTGTATCGTGTGGTAGTGGTGACTGCAGGGAACACGGGGCCTCTCAGACAGTCACACTAAAGGACTTGTAACATAGGCAAGAGTGAATTAATGTCTCCTGGGGGTGCAAGAGGCATGCAGCCCCATGCTGTATATATGAGCATGTGTATATGTATAAGCAGAGAGAGAGAGAGAGAGAGAGAGAGTGGTTAAGTGTTGGGCTGCTAAACGACAGGTCTGTGGTTCAAATCCACCAGCCTCTCTGTGGGAGAAAGATGTGGCAGTGTGCTTCTGTAAAGACTGTGTTGTTGTTGTTTGTTGTTAGGTGCCATCGAGTGGGTTCAGACTCATAGCCACCCTATGCACCACAGAACGAAATATTACCTGGTCCTTCGCCATGCTCACAATCGTTGTTATGCTTGAGTCCATTGCTGCAGCCACTGTGTCAGTCCATCTTGTTGAGGGTCTTCCTCTGTTTCGCTGACCCTGTACTTTACCAAGCATGATGTCCTTCTCCAGGGACTGATTCCTCCTGATAACATGTCCAAAGTATGTAAGCCATAGTCTTGCCATCCTTGCTTCTAAGAAGCATTCTGGCTTTACTTCTTCTAAGACAGATTTGGTTGTTCTTCTGACAGTCCATGGTATACTCAATATTGTTTGTCAACACCATAATTCAAAGGCATCAATTGTTCTTTGGTCTTCCTTATTCATTGTCCAGCTTTCTATGCATATGAGGCTGTTGGAAACATTATGGCTTGGATCAGGTGGACCTTAGTCCTCAAAGTGACATCTTTGCTTTTCAACACTTCAAAGAGGTCTTTTGCAGCAGATTTGCCAGATGCAAAGCGTCTTTTGATTTCGTTACCGTTGCTTCCATGGGTGTTGACTGTGGATCCAAGTAAAATGAAATCCTTGACACCTTCAATCTTTTCTCCATTTATCACGATGTTGCTTATTGGCCCAGTTGTGAGGATTTTTGTTTTCTTTATGTTGAGGTGTAATCCATACTGAAGGTTGTGGTCTCTGATCTTCCTCAGTAAGTGCTTCAAGTCCTCTTCACCTTCAGCAAGCAAGGTTGTGTTATCTGCATAACGCAGGTTGCTGGTGAGTCTTCCTCCAATCCTGATGCCCCTTTCTTCTTCATATAGTCCAGCTTCTTGGATTATTTGCTCAGCATACACATTGACTAGGTATGGTGAAAGGATACAACCTTGAGGCACACCTTTCCTGACTTTAAACCACGCAGTATCCCCTTGTTCTGTCTGAACAACTACCTCTTGATCTATGTACAGGTTCCTTATAAGCACAATTAAGTGTTCTGGAAATTCCCGTTCTTCACAATGTTACCCATAATTTGTTATGATCCACACAGTTGAATGCCTTTGCATAGTCAATAAAACACAGGCAAACATCTTTCTAGTATTCTCTGCTTTCAGCCAAGATCCATCTGACATCAGCAGTAATATCTCTGGTTCCCCATCCTCTTCTGAGTCCAGCCTGAGTTTCTGGCAGGCCTCTGTCTACATACAGTGGCAGCCGCTTTTGAATGATCTTTAGCAAAATTTTACTTGCATGTGATATTAATGATATAATTCGACAATTTCCGCATTTGGTGGGATCACCTTTCTTGGGAATAGGAATAAATATGGATCTCTTTCAGTCAGTTGGCCAGGTAGCTGTCTTCCAAATTTCTTGGCATAGACGAGTGAGCACTTCCAGTGCTGCATCCATTTGTTGAAACATCTCAGCTGATGTTCTGTCAATTCTTGGAGTCTTGTTTTTCGTCAATGGCTTCAGTGCAGCTCGGAGTTCTTCCTTCAGTACCATCGATTTCCGATCATATGCTACCTTTTGGAATGGTTGAACACAGACCAATTCTTTTTGCTATAATGACTCTGTGTGTATTCCTTCCATCTTCTTTTGATGCTTCCTGCATCGTTTAATATTTTCCCCATAGAATCCTTCACTATTGCAACTTGAGCTTGAATTTTTTCCTCAGTTCTTTCAGCTTGAGAAATGCCGAACTTGTTCTACCTATTTGGTTTTCTAACTCCAGGCCTTTGCGCATGCCATTATAATACTTTACTTTGTCTTCTTGAGCTGCCCTTCAAAATCTTCTGTTCAGTTGTTTTACTTCATCATTTCTTCCTTTTGCTTTAGCTACTCGATATTCAAGAGCAAGTTTCAGAGTCTTTTCTGACATCCATTTTGGTCTTTTCTTTCTTTCCTGCCTTTTCAATAACCTCTTAATTTCTTCATGGATGATGCCCTTCATGTCATTCCACAACTTTTCTGGTATTTGGTCATTGGTGTTCAACACGGCAGATCTATTCTTGAGATGGTCTCTCAATTCAGGTGGGATATACTCAAGGTCGTACTTTGGCTCTCATGGACTTGTTCTTATTTTCTTCACTTTTGACTTCAACTTGCATATGAGCAATTGACGGTCTGTTCTGCAGTTGGCCCTGGCCTTGTTCTGACTGATGATACTGAGCTTTTCCATCGTCTCTTTCCACAGATGTAGTCACTTTGATTCCTGTGTATTCCATCTGGTGAGGTCCATGTATATAGTCACCATTTATGTTGGTGAAGAAAGGTATTTGCAATGAAGAAGTCATCGTTCTTGCAAAATTCTATCATGAGATCTCAGGCATCATTTCGGTCACCAAGTCCATATTTCCAACCACCGATCCTTCTTTTTTGTTGCTAACTTTTGCATTCCAATCACCAGTAATTATCTGTGCATCCTGATTGCATGTTCCATCAATTTCAGACGCAGGTAAAAATCTTCAATTTCTTCATCTTTGGACTTAACGGTTGGTGCATAAATTTGAATAATAGCTGTATTAATTGGTCTTCTTTGTAGGCGTATGGATATTATCCTACCACTGACAGTGTTGTACATCGGGATAGATCTTGAAATTTTTTTTTTTTTTATTGTACTTTAGATGCAGGTTTACAGAACAAATAGTTTCTCATTAAACAGTTAGTACATGTATCGTTTTCTGACAATGGTTAACAAAGCCATGACACATCAACACTGTCCCTTCTCAACCTTGGGTTCCATATTACCAGCTTTCCCCTCCTGCCTTCTAGTCCTTGTCCCTGGACTGTTGTGCCCCATTAGTTTCATTTTGTTTTATGGGGCTATCTAATCTTTGGCTGAATGGTGAACCTTGGAAGTGAATTCATTACTGAGCTAAAAGGGTGTCTGGGGGCCATACTCTTGGGGTTTCTTCAGTCTCTGTCAGGCCAGTAAGTCTAGTCTTCTTTTGGGAGTTAGAATTTTGTTCTATATTTTTCTAGCTCTGTGCAGAACCCTCTGTTGTCATCCCAGTCAGAGCAGTCAGTGGTGGTAGCTGGGCACCATCTAGTTGTCCTGGACTCAGTCTGGTGGAGGCCATGGTAGCTCTGGTCCATTAGTCCTTTGGACTATTCTTTCCCTTGTATCTTGTTTTCTTCATTCTCCTTTGTTGCTGAAGGCGTGAGACCAGTGGAGTATCTTAGATGGCTGATCCCAGGCTTTTAAGACCCCAAACGCTACTCACCAAGGTAGAATGTAGAACATTTTCTTTATAAACTGTGGTATGCCAATTGAGCTAGATGTTCCCTGAGACCATGGTCCCCACAGCCATCCGCCCAGCTATTCAGTCCCTCAGGGAGTATGGATGTGTCTATGGAGTTTCCATGACCTTTCCAAGTTGTTCTGGCTTCCCCAGTATTATGTACTGTCTTACCGTTCACCAAAGTTACCACTTATCTGTTGTCTATTTAGTATTCTCCCCCACCCCCCATCACTTATAACCAACAAAGATTGTTTCTTTTCTTTTGTTTTAAATTTCTTTATTTCACTTTAGATGAAGGTTTACAGAACAAATAGTTTCTGATTAAACAGTAGTACACATATTGTTTTATGACATTGGTTAACAACCCCACGACATGTCAACACTCTCCCTTCTTGGCCTTGAGGACCTTTTCTTGGTGAGAATATACATAGCCAAAGTTACACCATTTTGAAAGTTTCTACATGTACAATTCAGTGACGTCGATTACATTCTTCCAGTTGTGCTGCTATTCTCACTATCCTTTTCCAAATTATTCCAACACCATTCTTCAACTCACTGTCCCCTAAGCTTCCCGTCAAGCCTTTTGAGTTGCTGTTGTTAATTTGATCTCAAATAGCTAATTATTTTTTTTTTGTACCTTAGATGAAGGTTTGCAGAACAAATAGTTTCTCATTAAACAGTTAGTACACATATTGCCCTATGACAATGGTTAACAACCCCATGACATGTCAACACTGTCTCTCCTCAACCTTGCATTACCTATCACCATCTTTCCTGTCCCCTCCTGCCTTCTAGTCCTTGTCCCTGGACTGCTGTGCCTCATTAGTCCTACTTTGTTTTATGAGGCTGTCCAATCCTCAGCTGAACAGTGAACTTTAGGAAGGGCTTCATCACTGAGCTAAAAGGGTGTCTGGGGGCCATACTCTCAGGGTTTCTCCAGTCTGTCAGGCCAGTAAATATGGTCTTTTTTGTGAGTTAGAATTATGCTCTACATCCTTTTCCAGCCCTGTCCAGGACCCTCTATTGTGATCCTGGTCAGAGCAGTCAGTAGTGGTAGCCGGGCACCATCTAGCTGTACTGGACTCAGTCTGGTGGAGGCCATGGTAGCTGTGGCCCATTAGTCCTTTGGACTACTCTTTTCCTTGTATCTTGTTCTCTTCATTCTCCCTAGCTCCCAAAGGGGTGAGACCAGTGAAATATCTGAGATGGCTGCTCCCAGGCTTTTAAGACCCCAGATGCTACTCACCAAGGTAGAATGTAGAACATTGTTTTTATAAACTGTGTTATGCCAACTGAGCTAGATGTTCCCTGAGACCATGGTCCCCACAGCCCTCTGACCAGCAATCCAGTCCCTCAGGAAGTTTGGAAGTGTCTATTGTGCTGCCATGACCTTTCCTTGTACAAGTTGTGCTGGCTTCCCCAGTAATGTGTACTGTCTTACCCTTCACCAAAGTTACTACTTACCTATTTAGTCCCCCCCCCACTCCTCCCAGCCTTTGTAACCAACAAAGATTGTTTCTTTTTGTGTGTAAAGTTTTACATGAGTTATACAGTAGAGGTGTCATACAATATTTGTCCTTTTGTGATTGACTTATTTCACTCAGCATAATGTCCTCCAGTTTTGTTCCTCTTACTCTCCTGTGCTGAGTTCCTTTTGTTTGTGGATTTGTTTTCATTTCTTTTCTTTTTGCAGGTTTTGTTTTTACTGAGACTTTGTTTTTCTTCTTCATTTTGATGAGTAGGTTTGCTAACTTTCTTTGTGGTTACTGTGAAATTTACCCTTATCTTCCTAGATTTCAACCAGTCTATTATTACTTGGTATCACTTGACTTCCTCTCCATTAGAAGGCTCTATATCTGCACTGTTTATTCCCTCTTTTAGTGTTCTGATGCTGTTGTCATTTACAGATTAATCTCTCTGGTTCTCTTTTGTAATTCTTTTGGTTTTGCATAGTCCTTAAGAGTTCATTTCCTAGGTTGGTATCTGGCTAGTACAATTCTGTGTCCTATATTCAGCCTGTAGTCTGATATTGTTTGTTCTCAGATCGAAGGACCTCATTTAATAAGTCTCATAAATTTGGTTTGGTTTTTACATAGTCCCTTAATTTCTGTTTATCTGGAAATGACCTAATTTCACC
This sequence comes from Dugong dugon, assembly GCA_030035585.1. Classification (NCBI taxonomy): domain Eukaryota; kingdom Metazoa; phylum Chordata; class Mammalia; order Sirenia; family Dugongidae; genus Dugong; species Dugong dugon. The sequence goes on along the minus strand of CM057466.1, from coordinate 45,789,415 downwards.
ATCATATCTGAACGAGAGTTTTGCAGGATATATTATTCTTGCCTGGCAATTGTTTTCTTTCAAGGTTTTATATATGTCATCCCATTGCCTTCTTGCCTGCGTGGTTTCTGCCAAATAATCTGAGCTTAGTCTTATTGTTTCTCCTCTGTATGTGACTGTTTTTCTTGAGCTGCTCTCAGGATTCTTTGTTTGTCTTTGGTTTTAGAGAGCGTGATTACAATATGCTTTAGTGATTTCCTTTTGGGGTCTATTCTATATGGATTCGTTGAGCTTCTTGGATGGTCAGCTGTTCATCTTTCATGATATTTGGGAAGTTTTCTGTCAACAATTCTTCAATGATCCTCCCTGTGTCTTCTGTTTTCTCTCCCTGTTCTGGAAGTCCAATCACTCTCAGATTTTTGCTTTTGATTGTATCCCACATAATTCTCAGGGTGTCTTCATTTTTCTTCTTCCTTTTTTTCTGATTTTTCTTCAAACAGATTTGTATCCAAGTGTTTGTCTTCAATTCTGCTGATCCTGTCTTCCACTGTTTCAAATCTGCTTCTCAGCCCTTCTATGACACAGTCCATTTCTGAAATCTTGTTGTTTATCTTTTGGATTTCTAACTGTTGTTTCTGTATAATTTCTAGTTGTGAATTTATTTTGGCATATTGTTCCTGCATTATTTTCCTGAATTCTTCCAATTTTTTGTCTGTATTTTCCATGAATTTTTCTATTTTTTCCTCATTTTTGTCTGCTTTTTGCTTTAACTCTTAGAAAATTCTGAATATTAGAAATATGAATTCCCTATCAGGTAGTTCTAGTGCCTTTCCTTCACTGGAAAGTCATCTGGTGTTTTATTTTGGACTCCTACTGGAACCATCCTGTCCTGTTTTTGTAAATGTTTTGATATTGTCTGCTGTCTTCAGGGCATTCAGTAGTTATTTTTCTCATTTATTGATTGTAGATTTGTTTGTTTGATCTTTTTTTTTTTTTTTAAATTTGGCTATGTCTGAGCAGTCGGGCTGTGTGTTCTTTGTTATTTGCTCGTATATGGGCTTTATACTTTTCACCTCCTTCTCAAAGTGGCAGGGTCAGTCGCTCAGCTATGGTACAGCAGGGCAGGTCTAGCTGAAGAGGAGTTGCTGTGATGGGTTGTTTGTGGCACTTACTACAGCCACCAGGACAGGTCGGTAATCAGTGTAGGGCAGGTTCCAGTAGGCTATTCCTGTGCTGCTTGGTGGTGTGATGTTAAGCACACAGTGCCAGTAGGCAGGATGGAGGGGGGAGATTGTGATGTGTGCAGCTAAGATGGGTATGGGAGAGAGGAGAGAGGAACAGGAGTCAAAAACATACAAAAAAAAAAACTGTGCTGGGGAGCTTGCCTTTGGAGTGGAGAGATGAGAGACTATGAAATGGAGAAAAGCAAAAATGGGAAGAAGAAAAAAAAAGAAAAGAAAAGAATGGATAAAAATTAGAAAGAAAAAAGAACAGCAAAGCTCCCAAGGATTCCACCGGTGTGGCTACGAGGTCTGGGGAAGTTGTTCCCCGGTGTTGAAGTACAGCCTGGCTAGGAGGCATAGAGGTATTCATCACCAGGTATCCAGGGGACAGGAAGAGAAGGAAGGTATAGAGAGATGAGAAAATGAGCAATGAAGAAAGGCAAAAAGCAAATAGAAAACAAAACGAATTAGAAAAAAGAAAAAGAAGAAAACCCCCCAAAAAACAGGAAAAAAAAAAAAAAACCACCAAAAAAAGAAATGCTGTCAGGGATCCCTCTGCACTTCTGCGCAAGCTTAGTGGGTACGTCTCAAGCCGCACAGCACCACCCAGCCAGAACGGGCTCCCAACTCAAGAAAAGATAAAAAACAAACAAACAAACAAGTGAAAACAAACAAAACAAAGCCCCAGGATTCCACTAGCATGGCAGCACGGATTGGGAAGCAGTTTCACACTCGAACAGAGCTCCACAGCCCCTCAGGAAGAAGCAAAGATGGCCCACGGAGCCAGGTATTTAAGCGAAAGGAGGAGGAGATGGTGAGGGGTAAGGAAGAAATCAAAAGAAGCAGAAAAAAGCAACACCAGCAGCCAACAAATGGCACTCAGGGAGTCGGCCAGTGTGGGCGGGTGGAATCCAAGCAGCCAGCACTTCCCAGCCAAGAGACTGTGGCCCCAGGAAGCAGAGGAGGCCGAGTGGGGGTGAAGAAAAGTGGGGGTAGGAAAGCATATATCACTGTTTACCAGTTGTTCTGTCTCCTGTTGGAAGCTCCTTGAAGCTGCTTTCTCGTACCCCCTGTACTCTGGTCTCTGATAGGAGTCCAAGATAGCAGATCTGTGCTGCGGTAGCTGATAGGGAACCTCTGCATGTGTCTCTCCTCACTGTCTGTTCACGGTCAGTTTCTTATTCCATTCGGTGCTTGGCTGAGTTATTTATCTCTTCATCTGATGTTTAGGATTTCAGGATTGCTGTTTTTTCTGGCTTAGTTTTTCAATCTTTGCTGTGGAGGGATGGCGTGGTGCTTCTGCCTAGAACACCATGTTGCCGGAAGTAAGATTGTTTCTTTTTGTGTGTAAACTTTTTCTTGAGTTTTTACAGTAGAGGTATCATACAATATTTGTCCTTTTGTGATTGACATATTTCACTCAGCATAATGTCCTCCAGTTTCATCCATGTTATGAGATGCTTCACAGATTCATCATTGTTCTTTGTCTTTGCATAGTACTCCACTGTGTGTATGTACCATAGTTTGTTTATCCATTCATCTGTTGATGGGCATCTAGGTTGTTTCCATCTTTTTACTATTGTGAACAATGCTGCAATGAACATGGGTGTGCATATGTCTATTCGTGTGATGGCTCTTATTTCTCTGGGATACATTCCTAGGCATGGGATTGCTGGATTGTATGGTATTTCTATATCTAGCTTTCTGAGGAAGCGCCATATAATTTTCCAAAATTGTTGTATCATTTTGCTTTCCCACCAGCAGTGCATAAGAGTTCTGATCTCCCCGCAGCCCCTCCAAAATTGGTCTTTTCCAGTATTTCTGATTCATGCCAGTAATGCCGAGGTTAGATAGTATCTCATTGTGGTTTTAATTTGCATTTCTCTAATGGGTAGTCATCATGAGCATTTCCTCATGTGTCTGTTGGCTGCTTGAATGTCTTCTTTGGTGAAGTGTCTGTTCATTTCTTTAGCCAATTTTTTAATTGGATTGTTTGTGTTTTTGTTGTAGAAGTGTTGGATTTTCTTGTAGATCATGGAGATTAGACCTTTGTCTGACTTGTAATGTCCAAAAATTTTTTCCCAGTCTGTAGGTTCTCTTTTTACTCTTTTGGTGAAGTCTTTTGAAGAGCATAGGTGTTTGATTTTTAGAATCACAATTATCTAGCTTATCTGTTGGGGTTTGTGCACTGATGGTTATGATTTGTATCCTGTTAATGCTGTATATTAGGGCCTGTAGCATTGGTCCTATTTTTTTCTTCTATGAGCTTTATAGTTTTAGGCTTTCCATTCAGGCCTTTGATCCATTTTGAAGTAGTTTTTGTATATGGTGTGAGGTATGGGCCCTGTTTCATTTTTTTGCAAATGGATATCCAGTTTTGCCAGCACCATTTGTTAAAAAGACTGTCTTTTCCCCATTTGCTGGAGTTTGGGCCCTTATTGAAGATCAGGTGACTGTAGGTGGATGGCTTTACATCTGGGTTCTCAATTCTGTTCCATTGGTCAATGTATCTGTTATTGTACCAGTGCCATGCTGTGTTGACTACCGTAGCCGTATAGTAGGTTCTGAGGTCAGGTAGTGTGAGTCCTCCTGCTTTCTTCTTCTTCTTCAGTAGTGCTTTACTTATCCAGGGCTTCTTCCCTTTCCATACAAAGTTAAAGATTAATTTTTCCATCTCTGTAAGGTACGTCGTTGTAATTGGATCGCGATTGCATTGTATTTGTAAATTGCTTTGGGTAGAACTGTCATTTTCACAATGTTGAGTCTACCTATCCATGAGCATGGTGTGTTTTTCCATTTATGTAGATCCATTTGGGTTTCTTGCAGTAGTGTTTTGTAATTTTCTTTGTGGAGATCTTTTACATCCCTCGTTAGTTATTCCTAAGTATTTTATGGCTATTTAAAATGGTATTGTTTTCCTGATTTCCTTTTCATCGTTCTCTTTATTGGTGTATAGGAATCCAACTGATTTTTGTATGTTTATGTTGTATCCTGCTACTCTTCAGAATCTTTCCATTAGTTCCAGTAGTTCCTTTTGGAGTCTTTTGGCTTTTCTATGTATAGTATCATATCATCCACAAACAGGGACAGTTTAATTTCTTCATCACCAATTTGGATGCCCTTTATTTCTTTTTCTTGCCTTATTGCTCTAGCTAGAACTTCCAGGGCAATGTTAAATAGGAGTAGTGATAAAGGGCATCCTTGTCTTGTTCCTGTTTTCAAGGGGAATGTTGTCAGCCTCTCTCCATTAAGAATGAAGTTCACTGTTGGTTTTGCTCAGATGCCCTTTATTATGTTGAGATATTTCCCTTCTATACCTATTTAATTGAGAGTTTTATCAGGAATGGGTGTTGGATTTTGTCAAATCCTTTTCTGCAACAATTGAGATGACCGTGTGATTCTTTTCTTTCCTTTTATTTATGTGGTGGATTATGTTGATTGATTTTCTAATTTTGAACCATCCTTGCATACCTGGTATGAATCCTACTTGTTCGTGGTGTATTATTTTTTGATACGATGTTGAATTCTATTGGCTAGGATTTTGTTGAGAATTTTTGCATCTGTATTCATGAGAGATATTGGTCTGTAATTTTTTTTTTTTGTGGTGTCTTTGCCTGGTTGTGGTATCAGGGTTATGCTGGCTTCACAGAATGAATTGGAAGTGTCACTTCCTTTTCTACGTTCTGAAATAGTTTGAGTAGTACTGGTGTAAGCTCATCTCTGAATGTTTGGTAGAATTCTCCAGTGAAGTCATCTGGGCCAGGGCTTTTTTTGGTTGGGAGTTTTTTAAATTATCTTTTCAATCTTTTCTCTTGTTATGGGTCTGTTCAGATTTTCAACATCACTTTGTTGTAGTTTGGGTAGGTAGTGTGTTTCTAGAAATTTATCCATTTCCTCTAGGTTTTCAAATTTGTTGCAGTATAGCTTTTTGTAACACTCTGTTATGGTTCTTTTTATTTCAGTTGGGTCGGTTGTAATGTCCCCCATTTCATTTCTTATTTGGGTTATTTTCTTCCTGTCCTGTTTTTCTTTTGCCAGTCTGGCCAGTGGTTTGTAGATTTTATCGATCCTTTCAAAGAACCAACTTTTGGTTTTATTGATTCTTTCTATTGTTTTTCTATTCACTATTTCATTTATTTCTGCTCCGATCTTTATTATTTCATTTCTTCCAGTGGCTGTGGGCTTTTTTTGCTGTTCTTTTTCTGTTTTTTTGAGTTGCATAGTTAATATTTTGATTTTGTCCCTTACTTCCTTTTTGATGTGTGCATCTAATGCTATAAATTGTCCTCTGAGGACTTCCTTTCTGTGTCCCAATGGTTTTGGTATGATGTATTTTCATTCTCTTTTGACTCTAGGAATTTTTTGGTTCCTTCTCTGATTTATTCTATTACCCAGTGGTTTGTAAGCAGTGTGTTATTTAGTTTCCATGTAATTGATTTTTTTCCTTGCTCTTTCTGTTGTTAGTTTCTACCTTGATGGCATTATGGTCAGAGAAGATACTTTGTATTATCTCAGCTTTTTGGATCTTGTTGAGGACAGCTCTGTGACCTAAGATGTGGTCTCTTCTGGAGAACTTTCCATGTGCATTGGAAAAGAATGTGTACTTTCCAGCTGTAGGGTAGAGTGTTCTATATATGTCTATGAGGTCAAGTTGGCTGATTATGCCCTTTAGGTCTTCTGTATCTTTGCTGAGTTTCTTTTTAGATGGTTTGTCCTTTACCGAGAAGCGTGTGTTGAAGTCTTCTACTATTATTGTGGAACTGTCAATTTCTCTTTTCACTGCTGTTAGAGTTTATTTTATGTATTTTGGAGCCCTGTCATTGGGTGCATAGATGTTTATTATGGTTATGTCTTCATGATGGATCGTCCCCCTAATCATTATATAGTGTCCTTCTTTGTATTTTATGGTGGATTTTGTTTTAAAGTCTATTTTATCTGAGATTAGTATTGCCACTCCTGCTCTTTTTTGGTAGTTGTTTGCTTGCTATATTTTTTTATATCCTTTGATTTTTGATAAATTTATGTCTTTTTTTGAAGGTGTGTCTCTTGTAGACAGCATATTGACGAATACTTTTTTTTTTTTTTTATCCATTCTGTCACTCCCTGCTTCTTTTGGGTGCCTTTAGGCCATTTACATTCAGTGTAATTACTGGTAGGTGTGAGTTTATTGCTGTTATTTTGTAGTTTTTTTTTTGTGGTGCTGACGTTTTCTTTGTTCCTCTTATTCTCCTGTGCTGCATTCCCTTAGTTTGTGGATTTTTTTTTCATTTCTTTTGTTTTTGTAGGTTTTGTTTTTGTGGAGACTCTATGTTTTTCCTCTTTATTTTGATGAGTAGATTTGTTAACTTTCTTTGCGGTTACCTTGAAATCTACTCTTATCTTCCTAAGTTTGAAGTAGTCTATTATTACTTGGTATCGCCTTGCCTTCTTTTGCATTAGAAGGTTCTATACCTACACTGTTTATTCCCTCTTTTATTGTTCTAATGTTGTTGTTATTTACAGATTAACTTCTCTGATTCCCTGTTGTATTTCTTTTGGTTTTGGATAGTCCTTGTGAGCCATTTCCTAAGTTTGTATCTGGCTGGTACAATCCTGTGTCCTAGATTCAGCCTGTGGGCTGATGGTGTTTGTTCTCTGATGGAAGGACTCCCTTTACTATTTCTTGTAATTTTGGTTTGGTTTTTACATATTCACTTAATTCCTATTTATCTGGAAATGTCCTAATTTCACCATCATATTTGAACAAGAGTTTTGCAGGATACATTATTCTTGGCTTGCAACTTTTTTCTTTCAAGGTTTTGTATATGTCAGCCTATTGCCTTTTTGCCTGCGTGGTTTCTGTCAAATAATCTGAGCTTAGTCTTATTGTTTCTCCTCTGTATACGACTTTTTGTTCTTCCTGAGCTGCTTTCAGGATTCTTTGTTTGTCTTTGGTTTTGGCAAGTGTGATTATGATATGCCTTGGTGATTTTCTTTTGGGGTCTATTCTATATGGGGTTCGTGGAGCTTCTTGGATGGCCAGCTTTTCATCTTTCATGATATTGGGGAAGTTTTCTGGCAGCAGTTCTTCAATTATCCTCTCTGTGTTTTCTCTTTTCTCCCCCTGTTCTGGAACTCCCAATCACTCATAGATTTTTGCTTTTGATTGTATCCCACATAATTCTCAGGGTGTCTTCATTTTTCTTCGTTCTTTTTTTTTGAGTTTTCCTTAGAGTTGTATCCAAGTGTTTGTCTTCAGTTTTGCTGATCCTGTCTTCTGCCATTCCAAACCTGCTCCTCAGCCCTTCTACGACACTGTCCATTTCTGAAATCTTGTTGTTTATCGTTTGGATTTCTAATTGTTGTTCTTGTATGATTTCTAGCTGTAAATTTATTTTGGCATTTTGTTCCTGCATTATTTTCCTGAATTATTCCATTTTTTGGTCTGTATTTTACATGAATTTGTCTGCCTTTTCCATGAATTTGTCTATTTTTTCCTCACTTTTGTCTGCTTTTTGCTTCAACTCTTGGATAATTCTGAGTATTAGAGATTTGAATTCCCTATCAGGTAGTTCTAGTGCCTTTTCTTCTACTGGAAAGTCATCTGGTGTTTTATTTTGGATGCCTACTGGAACCATCCTGTCCTGTTTTTGTAAAAGTTTTGATATTGTCTGCTATCTTCGGGGCATTCGGTAGTTATTTTTCTCATTTAGTGATTGTAGATTTGTTTGTTTCTTCCTACTTTTTTTGTTTTATTTGGTTATGTCCAAGTGGGCTGTGTGTTCTTTGTTTTTTGTTCTTCTGCATGATACTTTTCACCTCCTTCTCCAATGAGGAGGATCAGTCACTCACTTATGGTGCAGCAGGGCATGTCTAGTTGAAGAGGAGTTTCTGGGATGGGTGGTTTGTGACACATACTAGGGCCAACAGGACAGGTTGGTAATCAGGGCAGGGCAGGTTTCAGTAGCCTGTGCTTGTGCTGCTTGGGGGTGTGATGTTAAGCACACAATGCAGGTATGCAGGATGGAGGGGGGAAATTGTGATGTGTGGAGCTAAGATGGGTATGGGAAAGAGGAGAGAGGAACAGGAGCCAAAAACATAAAAACAAAGAAAAAAGAGTGTTAAGGGAGCTTACTGTTGTATTGGAGAGAATAGAGACTGAGAAATGGATAAAAACAAAAACAAGAAGAAGAAAAAAAAAGAAAAGAAAAAAATTAATAAATAAAAATTTAAAAAGTAAACTCCCCAGGGATCCCACTGGTGCGGCTGTGAGGTCTGGGGATGTTGTTCCCAGGCAGGGAAGTACTGACTGGCTAGAAGGGGTAGATGTGTCACTCAGCACCAGGTATTCTGGAGACTAGAAGAGAAGGTAAGTACAGAGAGAAGAAAACTTGAGTAATGAAGAAAGACAAAAAAGGAAAAAGAGATTGGACAACAAAACTAACAACAACAACAACAACAAAAAAACAACAGGAAAAAACCCCTAAAAACTAGAAAAAAGAAATGCCCTCAGAGATCCCTCTGTGTGTTTGTGCAAATTGAGGGGGTAGGTCCCAAGCTGCATGGTACTGCCTGGCTAGAAAGTGCTCCCAATTCAAGAAAAGAAAAAGAAAACAAACAAACAAAAAAGCACCAGGGATCCCACCAGTGTGGAAGCACGGGAAGCTGTTTCACATTTGAGCAGCATTTCATAGCCGTTCAGGAAGAAGCAAAGATGGTACACAGAGCCAGGTATTTGAGAGAAAGGAGGGGGAGGTGGTGAGAGGTATAGAAGAAATTGAAAGAAGTAGAAAAAAGCAACACTGGCAGCCAAAAAATGGCACTCAGGAAGCTGGCCAGTGTGGGCAGGTGGAATCCAAGCAGCACTGGGGTGAAGCTTGTGCTTCCCACGTAAGAGACTGTGGCCGTAGGAAGCAGAGGAGGCTGAGTGGGGATTAAGAAGGGTGGGGGTTGGGAAAGTATATATCACTGGTTACCAGTTGTTCTATCTCCTGCTGGGAGCTCTGTGGAGCTGTTTTCCTGTACACCCGTTCACTGATCTCCAATAGGAGTCCAAGATGGTGGATCCGTGGTGTGTTAGCTGATAGGGGACCTCTATATGTATCACTCCTCACTCTCTGTTCTCTGTCAGTTTCTTATTCCATTTGGTGCTTGGCTGAGTTCTTTATCTCTTCATTTGATGCTTAGGGTTTCAGGATTGACGTTTTCTGTTTGGCTTAGTATTTCAGAACTTTGCTCCGGAGGGACAGCATGGTGCTTCTGTCTATAGTGTCATGTTGCCTGGAAGTCCTTGAAATGTTCTTTTTGACGATGAATGCAACTCCATTGCCCTTCAAGTTATCATTCCCAGCATAATAGACCATATGATTATCTGATTAAAAATGGCCAATACCAGTCCATTTCAGCTCACTAATGCCTAGGATATCAATGTTTATGTGTTCCGTTTCATTTCTGAGGATTTTCAGTTTTCCTAGATTCATACTTCATACTTTCTATGTTCTGATTATTAATGGATGTTTGCAGCTGTTTCTTCTCATTTTGAGTGGTGCCACATTAGCAAATGAAGGTCCCAAAAGCTTGACTCCATCCACATCATTAAGGTCAACTCTATTTTGAGGAGGCAACTCTTCCCCAGTCATCTTTTGAGTGCCTTTCAACTTGGGGGGCTCATCTTCTGGCACTGTATCAGTGTTCCACTGCTATTCATAAGGTTTTCACTGGCTAATTCTTTTCAGAAGTAGACTGCAGGGTCTTTCTTCCTAGTCTGTCTTAGTCAGGAAGCTCAGCTGAAACCTGTCTGCCATGGGTGACCCTGCTGGTATATGAATACTGATGGCATAGCCTCCAGCATCACAGCAACACGCAAGCCCCCACAGTATGACAAATTGACAGACATGTGGGAGTTGTAAAGATTACAGCCTTGGAAGCCCTATGGGGCAGTTCTACTCTGTCCTACAGTGTGACTATGAGTCAGAATTGATGGCACACAACAACACACAGACATATATATATATATATATATATATATATACACACACATATATATGAATTTATATGTGTATGCATTTATATGTATATTAGTTTATATATGTGAGTTTATCTATATAATGCCATTTTATACATAAAGTATGGACAGAAATTTTATACATGTAAAATGAGGTATAAATTACGTAAAATAAAATTCACCAATTGTCAATGAGTTTTAGAAAATACATAAAGTTACATAACCACCACCACAATCATGATATAAAACATTTCCAAAACCAAAAACCAAACCCATCAAGTTGATTCTGATTGATAATGACCCTATTGGACAGAGTAGAAGTGCCCCATAGGGTTCCGAGGCTATAAATCTTCACCCATGAAAGTTTCTTTGTGGCTCTTACAGTCAATCTTCTTTCTCCACACCTTGACTCAGGCAATCACTGACTCGCTTTCTGTCATTATAGTTTTGACTTTTCTAGAATTAAAGATAAATTGAATCATACAGTGTGGAGTCTTTTGTGTCTGGCTTCCTTCACTTAGCAAAATGCTTTTGAGATTCACCTGTGTTAATTTTGCAGTTCTGTGAACGACAGATTGAATGTTACAAGTACTAGTGGCAAGGGAATTAGTTAAGAGACTATTGCAAAGGCCCAGGCATCAGATAATAAGAATGTCTGAACCACTTTGTTGAGGGAATGACAGTAAAGAAAGAAAAAAAGAACAGAAGGAAGGGAGGGAGAAAAGGAGGAAGGGAGGGAGGAGGAAGGGAGAGAGGAAGGAAGCAATAATTTAGAGAAAGAAAGTTCTAGTGATTGGTTAGATGAAGTGTGAGGGAAAGGGAAGAGTTAAGAATGGTTCACAGTTTTCCAGCCTCCATTACTGGTAGAATGATAATAAAAAGAAGTCTGTATTTAGAGCAAAAGAAAAAAATTCAATATTAACTAGGTTCACTTTGAAATACTTCTGTGAAATCCAAGTGGCCATACAAAACTGAGAGCAGCTGAATATGTGGTCTTGAATTTTCAGAAAGTGGTCAGGACTAGGGCTTCCTTTTTCAGTCATGTGTATAGAAATAAGAATAAATGTTAAAGAGAGAAAACATGGAGAGAAGACCACTTATCTGAAGGAAAAAAAGGAGAAATTTAAAAATGAGTTTCCAGAGAGTGAAGACAATCAATACATTTTTGAAAGCCAGCGGAGGCTAAGTGTCAAGGAGAAGGCATAATCTGCAATATCAAATACAAAAGAGAATGGACTCCAAGAAAAGGTCATTGACTTGGGCGAGCAGGGGAGCAGCCTAAGCAGACTTACTCCTGTGGGGAATGTGGCAAAGGTGACTTTACAGTGAGCGGCATAAATCAGAATCAGCCTTTCAGGCCATAGTCTAGTGGTCTAGTAGGAAAAGAAAGGTCAAGATTAGAACAGTATCTATAGCAGCAGGATGGCCAAGCAAAAAAAAAAACAAGAAATGTACTGAGGGGAGACTTGAGTCTGAAAGAGAGAGAAAAGTCTTCCAGTAGTAGGCATGATGCAGCAGTTTAGAGACAGCATGTTTACACGCACAGAATCCCAGCTTTATCCAAGTAGTTGTGCCCCACAGGAGGAAGCAGAGGCACAGAGACATAAAGTGACCTGTCCACAGTTACAGAGAAATCTGTGGCAGAACCAGAATGGACAACTAGGTCACATTTCCTTTTAGAACTTGACAAATTGATTCTTAATTTTACCTTTAAAAAGTAAATGCTCGGAGGAATTCCGGCAAAATGACACTCTAGGCAGAAGCACCACACAGTCCCTCCACAGCAAAGATCTGAAAAACTAAGCCAGACAGAGAAAACAACAATCCTGAAACCCTAAAACATCAAACAAAGAGATAAAAAACTCAGCCAAGCACCAAATGGAGTGAGAAAACTGACAGAGAATGGAGAGCGAGGAGAAATTCATGCAGAGGTCCCCTATCAGCTAACGCAGCTTGGATCCACCATCTTGAACTCCTATCAGAGACCAGCAAATAGGGGGTACGATAAAGCAGCTTCATGGAGCTTCCAGTGGGAGACAAAACAACCGGTAATTAGGGACATATGCTTTCCCATCCCTCACCCTTTTTCACCCCCACTCAGCCTCCTCTGTTTCCCATGGCCACAATCTCTTGTACTGGAAGCACCAGCTGCTTGGATTCCACCCGTCCACACTGGCTGGCTCTCTGAGTGCCATTTGTTGGCTGCTGGTGTTGCTTTTTTCTGCTTCTTTTGATTTCTTCCTTACCTCTCACCGTCTCCCCCTCTTTTGCTCCAATACCTGGCTCCATGGGCCATCTTTGCTTCTTCCTGAGGGGCTGCAGAGCTCTGTTCAAGTGTGAAACTACTTCCCAGTCAGGGCTGCCACGCTGGTGGGATCCTGGGGCTTTGTTTGTTTTAAATTGTTTGTTTGTTTTCTTTTCCTTTTCTTGAGTTGGGATCCCGTTCTGGCCAGGCGGGTTGCACGGCTTAGGACCTACCACATTGGCTTGTGCAGATGCACAGAGGGATCCCTGCAGGAGTTTCTTTCTTTATGGTTTTTTTTTTCTGGTTTTTGGGGGTGCTTTTCTTCTTTTTTTTTTAATTTGTTTTGTTTTCTTTTCCCTCTTTTTTCATTGTTGTCTTTCTTCATTACTCAGTTTCTTATCTCTCTATACCTTCTTTCTCCTTCTGTTCCCTGAATACGTGTCACTGAATACCTTTATGCCTTCTAGCCAGGCTATACAGCAACACCTGAGAACAAGTTCTCCAGACCTCATAGCCACACCAGGGAGATCCCAAGGAGCTTTGCTGTTCTTTTTCCTTTCTGATTTTTATTTACTCATTCTTTTCTTTTTTTTCTTCTTTCCCTTTTTGTTTTTCTCCATTTCATAGTCTCTCATCTCTCCACTCCAATGACAAGCTCCCCAGCACTCCTTTTTGTTTGTTTGTATGTTTTTGGCTCCTGTTCCTCTCTCCTCTCTCCCATGACCATCTTAACTCCATACATAACAATCTCTCCCCTCCATCCTGCCTACATGCCCTGTGCGCTCCACATCACACCACCAAGCAGCACAAGCATGGCCTACCAGAAACTGCCCTGCACTGATTAGCGACCTGCACTGGTGGCTGTAGTAACCCATCCCAGTACCTCCTCTTCAACTAGACCTGCCCTGCTGTACCATATCTGAGCATCTGACCCTGCCAACTGGAAAAGGAGGTGAAAAGTATTGCTCCCACAGAGGAGCAAATAACAAAGAACTCACAGCCCGACTGCACAGACATAGCCAAATAAAAAAAAAAAGGATGAAACAAACAAATCTACAATCAATAAACAAGAAAACTAACTACTGAATGCCCTGAAGATAGCAGACAATATCAAAACATTTACAAAAACAGGACAGGATGGTTCAGTAGGCATCCAAAATAAAACACCAGATGACTTTTCAGTGAAGAAAAGGCACTAGAACTACCTGATAGGGAATTCAAATCTCTAATACTCAGAATTATCCAAGAGTTGAAGCGAAAAGCAGACAAAAATGAGGAAAAAACAGACAAATTCATAGAAAAGGCAGACAAATTCATGGAAAATACAGACAAAAAATTGGAGGAATTCAGGAAAATAATGCAGGAACACAATGCCCAAATAAATTCACAACTAGAAATCATAAAAAAACAACAATTAGAAATCCAAACGATAAACAACAAGATTTCAGAAATGGACAGTGTCATAGAAGGGCTGAGGAGCAAATTTGAAATGGTGGAAGACAGGATCAGTGGAATTGAAGACAAACACTTGGATACAACTCTGTTTGAGGAAAACTCAGAAAAAAGAACAAAGAAAAATAAACAGACCCTGAGAGTTATGTATGATACAATCAAAAGCAAAACTCTGTGAGTGATCGGAGTTCCAGAATAGGGGAGAAAACAGAAAACACAGAGAAGATCATTAGAGAACTGCTGCCAGAAAACTTCCCCAATATCATGAAAGATGAAAAACTGACCATCCAAGAAGCTCAACGAACCCCATATAGAATAGACCCCAAAAGAAAAGCACCAAGGCATATCATAATCACACTTGCCAAAACCAAAGACAAACAAAGAATCTTGAGAGCAGCTCGTGAAAAACAAGAAGTCAAATACAGAGGAGAAACAGTAAGACTAAGCTCAGATTATTCGGCAGAAACCATGCAGGCAAGAAGGCAATGGGATGACATATATAAAATCTTGAAAGAAAAAAATTGCCACCCAAGAATAATATATCCTGCAAAACTCTCATTTATATATGACAGTGAAATCAGGACATTTCCAGATAAACAGAAATTAAGGGAATATGTAAAAACCAAACCAAACTTACAAGAATTATTTAGGGGAGTTCTTCGATCTCAGAACAAACAACTTCAGCTCACAGGCTGAATCTAGGATGCAGGATCGTACCAGCCACAAACCAATCTAGGAAATGAACTATCAAGGATTATCCAAAACCAAAAGAAATACAACAGTGAATCAGAGCAGTTAATCTGTAAATGACAACAAGATCAGATCAATAAAAGAGGGAAAAAACAGTGTAGGTATAGAACCTTCTAATGGAGAGGAAGGCAAGATAATACCAAGTAATAATAGACTGCTTCAAACTTAGAAAGATAAGGGTAAATTTCATGGTAACCACAAAGAAAGTTAACAAACATACTCATGAAAAAAAAAATGAGAAACTTAAAGTTTCAGCAAAAACAAAACCTACAAAAACAAAAGAAATGAAAAAAAAAAATCCACAAACAAAAGTAGCTCAGCACAAGAGAGGAAGAAGAACAAAGAAAACTTCAGCACCACAAAAAAAAAAGCACTACAAAAGGACAGCAACAAACTCACACCTATCAATAATTACACTGAATGTAAATGGAATCAATGCACCCATAAAGAGAAGGAGAGTGACAGAATGGATAAGAAAACAGGATCCATCAATATGCTGTCTACAAGAGACACAGCTTAGAAACAAAGATGTGAATGTATTAAGTCAAAGGTTGGAAAAAAATATATTAAGCTAACAACTACCAAAAAAGATCTGGAGTGGCAATACTAATCTCAGATAAAATAGACTTTAATACAAAATCCACCATAAAAGACAAAGAAGCACACTGTATAATGATTCAGGGGACAATCCATCATGAAGAAATAACCATAATAAACATCTACGCACCCAATGACAGGGCTCCAAAATACATAAAACAAACTCTAACAACACTGAAAAGAGAAACTGACAGTTCCACAATAATAGTAGGAGACTTCAACACACCACTCTCAGTAAAGGACAGAACAACTAAAAAAGATACTCAGCAGAGATACAGAAGACCTAAAGGGCATAATCAGCCAACTTGACCTCATAGACATATATAGAACACTCCCTCCAAGAGCTGAAAACTACATATTCTTTTCCAATGCACATGGAACATTCTCCAGAATAGACCACATCTTAGGCCACAGAACAATCCTCAACAATATCCAAAATGTTGAGATAATTTAAAGTATCTTCTCTGACCACAATGCCATCAAGGTAGAAACTAACAACAGAAAGAGCAAGGAAAGAAAATCAATTACATGGAAACTGAATAATACCCTGCTTACACATCACTGGGTAATAGGAGAAATCAGAGATGGAATCACAAAATTCCCAGAATCAAATGAGAATGAAAACACATCATACCAAAACCTTTGGGACACAGCAAAGGCAGTCCACAGAGGACAATTTATAGCAATAGATGCACACATCAAAAGAGAAGAAAGGGACAAAATCAAAACATTAACTACAGAACTCAAACAAATAGAAATAGAACAGCAAAAAAAGCCCACAGCCACTGGAAGAAAGGAAATAGTAAAGATCAGAGCAGAAATCAATGAAATAGAGAACAGAAAAACAATAGAAAGAATCAACAAAACCAAAAGTTGGTTCTTTGAAAGAATCAACAAAATCAACAAACCACTGGCCAGACTGACAAAAGAAAAACAGGAGAGGACACAAATAACCCAAATAAGAAATGAATGGGGGACATTACAACAGACCCAACTAAAATAAAAAGGATAATAACAGAATATTATGAAAAACTATACTCCAACAAATTTGAAAACCTAGAGGAAATGGATAAATTTCTAGAAACACACTACCTACCCAAACTACAACAAAGTGATGTTGAAAATCTGAACAGACCCATAACAAGAGAAGAGATTGAAAAGATAATAAAAAAAACTCTCAACAAAAAAAGCCTTGGCCCAGATGACTTCAGTGGAGAATTCTACAAAACATTCACAGAAGAGCTTGTACCAGTTCTACTCAAGCTATTTCAGAGCATAGAAAAGGAACCAACACTTACGAATTCATTCTATGAAGCTAGCATAACGCTGATACCAAAACCAAGCAAAGACACCACAAAAAAAGAAAATTACAGACCAATATCTCTCATGAATATAGATGTAAAAATTCTCAACAAAATTCTAGCCAATAGAATTCAGCATCATATGAAAACCATAATACACCTCGACCAAGTAGGATTCATATCAGATATGCAAGGATGGTCCAGTATTAGAAAATCAATCAACGTAACTCCACCACATTAAAAAAAGGAAAGAAAAGAATCACACGGTCATCTCAATTGATGCAGAAAAGGCATTTGACAAAGTTCAACACCCATTCCTGATAAAAACTCTCAATCAAATAGGTACAGAAGGGAAATTTCTCAACATGATAAAGGGCATCTGTGCAAAACCAACGGCCAACATCATTCTTAATGGAGAGAGGCTGAGAACATTCACCTTAAGAACAGGAAGAAGACAAGGATACCCTTTATCACCACTCCTGTTTAACATTGTGTTGGAAGTTTTAGCTAGAGCAATAATGCAAGAAAAAGAAATAAAGGGCTTCCAAACTGGTAATGAAGATGTTAAACTGTCCTTGTTTGTGGATGATATGATACTATACATAGAAAACCCTAAGGACTCCACAAGATATCTACTGGAACTAATAGAACAATTCAGCAGAGTAGCAGGATACAAGAGAAACATACAAAAATCTGTTGGATTCCTGTATACCAGTAAAGAGAATGATAAAAGGAAGTCAGGAAAACAATACCATTTATAATATCCCCTTAAAAAAATAAAATACTTAGGAATAAATCTAACCAGGGATATAAAAGACCTATACAAAGAAAACTACAAAACACAACTGCATGAAACCCAAAGGGATCTACATAAATGGAAAAACATGCCATGCTCATGGATAGGTAGACTCAACATTGTGAAAATGACAATTCTATCCAAAGCAATTTACAAATACAATGCAATCCTGATCCAAATACCAACAACATTCTTCAAAGAGATGGAAAAACTAATCATTCACTTTACATGGAAAGGGAAGAAGCCCCGAATAATTAAAGCACTACTGAAGAAGAAGAATAAAGTTGGAGGACTCACACTACCTGACCTCAGAACCTACTACACTTCTGTGGTAGTCAAAACAACCTGGTACTGGTACTAGGACAGATACATTGACCAATGGAACAGAATTGAGAACCCTGATGTAAATCCATCCACCTACGGTCACCTGATCTTCAACAAGGGCCCAAAGTCCATCAAATGGGGAAAAGTCTTTTTGACAAATGGTGCTGGCAAAACTGGATATCCATCAGCAAGAAAATTAAACAGGACCCGTACCTCACGCCATATACAAAAACTAATTCAAAATGGATCAAAGACCTAAATATAAAGCCAAAAACTATAAAGTTCATAGAAGAAAAAATAGGACCAACCCTACAGGCCCTAATACACGGCATTAACAGGATACAAACCATAACCATCAATGCACAAACCCCAGAAGATAAGCTAGATAACTGGGATCTTCTAAAAATCAAAAACCTATGCTCTTCAAAAGACTTCATCAAAAGAGTAAAAAGAGAACCTACAGACTGGGAAAAAATTTTTGGACAGTACAAGTCAGACAAACGTCTAATTTCCATAGTTTACAAGAAAATCCAATACCTCTACAAGAAAAAGACAAATAATCCTATTAAAAAATGGGCAAAGGAAATGAACAGACACTTCACCAGAGAAGACATTCAAGTGGCCAACAGACACATGAGGAAATGCTCGTGATCACTAGCCATTAGAGGAAAGCAAATTAAAACCACAATGAGATACCATCTCACTCCGGCATTACTGGCACGAATCAGAAATACTGGAAATGGAAAATGTTGGAGGGGCTGTGGGGAGATCGGAATTCTTATGCACTGCTGGTGGGAATGCAAAATGATACAACCATTTTGGAAAATGATATGGCGCTTCCTAGAAAGCTAGAAATAAAAATACCCTACGATCCAGCAATCCCATTCCTAGGAATATATCCTAGAGAAATAAGAGTCGTCACTCGAATAGACATACGCACACCTATGTTCATGGCAGCATATTGTTCACAGTAGCAAAACGATGGAAACAACCTAGATGCCCATCAACAGATGAATGGATAAACAAACTATGGTACATACACACAATGGAGTACTATGCAATGCGAAAGAACAATGATGAATCTGTGAAGCATCTCATAACATGGATGAAACTAGAGGACATTATGTTGAGTGAAATAAGTCAGTCACAAAAGGACAAATATTGTATGAGACCTCTATTGTAAAAACCCATGAAAAAGTTCACACACAAAAAGTAATAATCTTTGTTGGTTACCAAGGATGGGAGGGGTGGTGGTGGGGAAATACTAAATAGGCAATATATAAGTGGTATCTTGGGTGAAGAGTGAGACAGTACACAGTTCTGGGGAAACCAGCACAACTTGTACAAGGAAAGGTCAGGGAAGCTCCATAGACTTATCCAAACTCCCTGAGGGACTGAGTTGTTGGGTGGAGGGCTGTGGGGACCATGGTTTCAGGGAACATCTAGCTCAGTTGGTGTAACACAGTTTATAAAGGCAATGTTCTACATTCTACCTTGGTGAGTAGCATCTGGGGTCTTAAAAGCCTGTGAGCAGCCATCTAAGATACTCCACTGGTCTCATCCCTTTGAGAGCAAGGGAGAATGAAGAGAACAGGATACAAGGAAAAGATTAGTCTAAAGGACTAATGGACCATAGCTACCAAGGCCTCCACTAGAGTCAGTCTAGTACAGCTAGACAGTGTGTGGCTACCACCACTGACTGCTCTGATTGGGATCACAACATAGGGTCCTGGACAGAGCTGGAGAAGGATGTAGAACAAAATTCTAACTCACAGAAAAGAGACCAGATTTACTGGCCTAAAGGAGACTGGAAAAACCCTGAGATTATGGTCCCCAGACACCCTTTTAGCTCAGTGGTGAAGTCACTTCCGAGTGTTGATGTGTTGTGAGGTTGTTAAACATTGTCATAGGGCAACACATGTACTGTTTAATGAGAAACTATTTTGATCTGTAAATGTCTAAAGTGAGAAAAGAGCAAAATCGATGTCACTGAACCATGCATGTAGAAATTTTTGAAATGGTGTATCTTTGGCTATGTATATTTTCACCAAAAAAAAAAAAAAAAAAAAAAAAGATCGAGAAGGGAGAGGGTTGATATGTCGTGGGGTTGTTAACCAATGTCAGAAAACAATATGTGTACTACTGTTTAATAAGAAACTATTTGTTCTGTAGACCTTCACCTGAAGTACAATAAAAAAAAAAAGTAAATGCTCTGCAGTAAATATTGATGCCACCTAGGATAAGTTATTTAATTTCTCTAAGTCTTGAGTGCTTCATTGGTCAAATTGAGATAATTGTATTTAAACAAAGAGTTTGTGGTTATTAAAAGAGGTAAAGCATGAAAGCACCTGGCTCAGAATAAACTCTAAATACATGTTAGTTATTTTTCTAATAACTGTTGTCAGTAGGAATCGACTCTATGGTGTGTAACAACAAATCATTACTATTACACGTTCCAACCATCTTGGACTTTTCCTATTCATTGTGCCACATTCGTTCATTTCAAGCTCTTCCACATGGTTTTCCCGGGAACCCTCTGCTCCACTCCCTTTAGTCTTATGGGTCTCGGCTTAACAGCCACTGCCAATAAAAGTCTCCCCTAGCCCTGGCAAACCATGTTAAACATACCTGTTACTTCTCCTATTATGCAAATCACACTTTATTATATAGCCGGATCACATCTGATATGGCAATCAGCTTCTAAAGTTAGTTCATAAGGCAAAAACAACATATACGCAACCAAATAATGTAAAAAGCCATTCACATACACATAACACGTACACACTCATTCACTCACTTCAGTAAGGTACCATGAGTACATCCAACACAACTAATTTTCCCTCCAGCATTAGAACAGGGACGCAAGAACGCAAAACTGAGACACGTGGTGAGTTGCAAGGATGCGGGCCGTCTAGTTATGATGCATCACTCTGTTTTCCCTTGGCATAAGCGTCCTGAAATCTACTGCAGAGCATTCCAGCCCAGTGAAAACAAGCAGCCCCCACCCCACTCCAACTAAACACATCTAACAGACATGTGAGGTCAAGCAGTCTGAAAATTTTGTTTAAATGGACTTCTTCCATGCCACCAAAAAATTCAAAATGCCAAAGGATTAAAAAAAAAAAAAAAAACAAAACCTAGATTATTTTGAATCAAGGGGAAAATACTTTCTATTTAATAAACTGTGGGGTGAATAACTTGATAGCTATTGGAAAACAAAAATTAAGTTGGATCTTTACCTCACACCTAACAAAAAATAAACAAATTTCCGTTGGATCAAAGATTTTAAGGTTTAAAAGTTAAAACTGAAACCTAAAGGAACATTGTACTAGAAGAAAACATGAAAAAACCCATGCATAAAAACGCAAAAAAAATTTTACAGTCTCTGCAAAGAGAAAGAGATTGTACAAAAAAGTATGATCGGAAACACGGAAACCATAAAAGAAAAGATTGATCTGCTTTGCTACTTATCTGTGTAAACATATATACAGCTGAATTCTCCTTGTTTGCGTCAGCTTTGTTCTATGAAGTCACTGTGAACGGTGAATTAGCAAGTCTCAAGCCATTGCTCCTAGGAGTAAGTAACACAGGGTTAGGTTCCTTTGTGCCTCTAGTAACATTTTCATCAACCAATCAACACATAACCTTGCTTTGTGTGTTTCTGTTTAAGAACACCTTATTTAATATATATTGTTGATTCACTAACATTAAACTCAGTCAACAGCACTGTAACTCATGCCCTGAATAAAGCTTATCTCACACAGGAATTTGCTCTGTAAGGCAAACTAGACAGCACCTCAGCAGTACCCTTGGGGACCATTTTAAACAGTGAAATAATCAACAAAAATACAAAAGACATGGCTCTAAATAGACCTCAGAAAGGACACTTGTTTACAACGTGAGAGCTGAAACAAGAAGGCAGAGTGTCACCTTGCCCAACCTCAGTTAGGAATGTGAGCTCAGATGATTCCATTTTTTTGCGACCCTGTGCATGTCTGTGAATGGTCACAAAAGCACTGCAAGTGTAGATTTTAAAAGGTTACCAATAAATTTTAGTGAGTAGATGAACTGACAAATACAGAATCTGTGAACCATGAAGACTGACTTTAATTTTTCATGCTTTTTCGTCCTTCCCCTTTGCCCTTCCATTTCTTTCATCCCAGGAAGTTTCACACTAATTCATAAAAAGTGTTTGCTTCTCAAGGGTCCTCAGAGACACAAGAGGTCGAAGATGGGGAGCACCTGAGCAGCCCATGGCCACAGAGATCTCAGCCAGCACTAATCTTGTAAATAATCAAACAGCACAGATCAGACCTCTGACCTGTGGAATTGTTTGTGGATATTGAGCCTCTGGTGTTTCATTTACAGGCTAACTCCAGTGAAATTCACCTAACCCAGGTATGCCCAGGTAGTTTTTGTCTTGGCTGGCACTGCTTAGCCCTCTTCACCATCAGTCTAATTTATAGCCTTACATCATCTGCAACTATATATCTATGCCCTTTTCCCATCTTCATTTGATAAATGTTTAAAATGCCAGTTTTTGACTTCTGACCTCTATTTTACACCCCAATGCCCTTAACTGTTGTTTTTTTTTTAACAAAAAACAGCAAAGAATATTAAAAATAACCTCATCGAGTCATGATATAAAATAAAAATCCAATACCAAAAGTAGCCAGGTAAGCTTTACTAAACATTAAAACTATCATTCAAAGCAAAACTGGTCGTGGTGGATAATTTCTAAAATGCAATAACCTGTACTTGGCTGCTCAGATCTCTAAAGTGATTACAGAAATCAGAGAAGCCCAACCGAGAAAGTCAACACCTATGTCTCAGGGCCACCACCCGTCTGCCAGTTTGTTGTGATGTCATGGCTTAAGTGTTGCTGTGACGCTGGAAGCTACGCCACCAGTATTTCAAATACCAGCAGGGTCACCCATGGTGGACAGGTTTCAGTGGAGCTTTCACAGTAAAACGGACTAGGAAGAAAGACCTGACCATCTACTTCCAAAAATTAGCCAACAAATGGAAACCCTATGGATCACCACTGAACATTGTCCAACTCGCTTGCTGAGGACACATCATCAGGAAGGACCAAATGCTAGGGAGGACATTGCGTTTGCTCAAGTAGAGGGCCAATGGGGACGAGGGAGACCCTTGGTGAGACAGATTGGCACAATATCCACATCAATGCCCTTGAACTGCTAATGACTGTGACAATGGCACAGGACTGGGCAACCCTTCGTCCTACTGTACACAGGGTGCCATTAGTCAGAGTCGACTCCAAGGCAGCTAACAAACAATGCGTCCAAGGGGAGACCGGCAGTGTTAGTGGGAGTTACTAAGACGGAGGAGGATGGAAAGGAAGGCCTTCAGGTGGCTGGGTTTGGAAAGAGCAAGCTCATTGGAAGAACTGGAGGAAGCCAGTAGTAGGGCAAGGGGAGAAATTGGAGGAGCCTGCAAGAACCAGCTCCTGTGGGGCCTGGGGCAGGGCTCTTGACTTTATTCTAAGAGCATGGTAGAGATTTGGAGGCTGGAGTAGCTTTTAAATGAGCGTATCTGAGTGGCAGCTCCACATTCACATTTCATTCCAGTTATCACACAACACCTTTACCACTGCATGCTCCCGTGGCAAAATGGGAGCATTTTTCCTGTATGAAGCAAAAGTATACACACACACACACACACACACACACACACAAGCCGGAAAATTACAGGGGAGCAATCTGCTAACATTTCTCAAAATTTCCAATCCTATTTTGGTACAAAGTATTCAGATTACAAGCAAGGACTGAACACTCCGTGCCTGCATCTGAATTTTTCCCTTAGGGTTGTACTCATTTATAATAAATCATTGCATAATACTTCAGCTTAAAATATTTCAATAATAACCAATTTCAAAAATAAGGAAGTCTTTCCATTTAAATTAAGTCACCTTATAATAAATCTGCAACTGACAGAATATAACCAATTAAGTGATATGAATACAGATTAATACTCCTAATTTCATTGTATGAATTCCCTGGTTATACTGTACGGGTGTTCATGAAAGCTGCTCTGTGTGAGTAGTGAGATTGAGTGGTGAGATGCTAGAGTGGGCACGAGATTTATAGAAGATTGTATCTCCAGTCCTGCAACTTTCAAAGCATGTACAGTGTTATGGGTTGAATTGTGCTCCCCACACAAAAGGTACGTTGAACTCCTAACCCTTGTACCTCTGAATGTGACCCTGTTTGGAAAGAGGGTTTTTCTTTTCTTATGTTAATAAGGCCATATTGGAGTAGGATGGGTCTTAAACCTAATCCCTTCTGAGTGGTGTCTTACTAAAGGGCAGACAGACACACGCAGAGGAAGACACCATGTGAACACGGAGGCAGATACATCTATAAGCCCAGGAACGCCAAGGATTGCCGGCGACCTCTGGAAGCTGAAAGAGACAAAGAAGGCCTTCCCCTAGAGTCAACACCCTGAATTCAGACTTTTAGTCTGCAGAACTGTGAGAGAACAAACCTCTGTTCTTTAAAGCCACCCACTTGCATTTTTGCCGTGGCAACACCAGTGAACTTAGGTAGGGGCAGCTCATAGGTTAGATGCCTTGGAAACAGTTCAGCGCAACAGCATGTGAGTGCCTTTCTCTCCCATCTGATTTGCCTTTTAACCAGCCCAGGCAAGCGTCTCTTATAAAGACGAAAACTTCATCTTGCCTTAGTCATAACCTTCAGGACCAAATTCTGTTTGTTAGTTCCCATGGGGAAGAGAAATCTTAGTTTCTTTTACTGATAAAAGTAGTTCACACTATAGGGCAGTTAAGTACGTGTCAGGCCTTGAACAAGCCCTGTATGTGCACCAACTCACTAACCCTTACACTAACCTGAGATGTAGATGGATTACCATCTCCGTTCTGCAGATGAAGAAACCAACATTCAGAAAGATGAAATACCCTGCCCACTTGTCAGACACCAAAGTCCTGTAATTCCTTCTATGTATTTGCTAACTTGATGAGTTGCAAGGGCCTGAGCAGTAAGCAATTTTTGAAAAAGTACACCTATTTATAATAATAATAACTTAAATCTGTCTAGTAAATTATGATTTACAATGACTGCTCACATCTATGATTTCACTTAATCACTTCCACAAGCTTCTGATGTAGTTAGCTTTTCTATTTTGTAATGAGGAGCCTGAGGTTCAGAGAGGTTGAATGAGAAGGCCAGTTGCCCAGGAAATTCATGAACAGAGCTAGGCCAGAAACACAAGTTTCCCCAGCACAAATCTATTCCTCTACCCAGAACCCAATGTCATGATATCACATTCCCTCCAGGGCCCACTTTCTACTCCTGTGAGAGGCAGGAGGACAAAGAAGCTCCAAATTGACACCCAGCATTCTGCATGCCACCTCAATTCTCCCTTTTTGTCCCCCAAATTAGTCTTAATTGTAGGGAGAGGAGGTAACCATCTCTCTTCACAGAGCACCTTTCTTCAAGGGAGGCTACACTGATGGCCAAAATATCTCTATCTACTGACTAAAGCTTGGAAGTCAACCAACGAGAGGTTCATGACTTTTCTTTTGAAGGTGTGATGATTTTTAAAATAAGATATCCCTGAGAAGGGTAGTATTTTAAGGTGTTTTCGGGCAAGGGTTGTGTAGAAGAATGGAAAGTTGCTGGACCAGGAGTCAAGATGCTGGAATTCCACTCAGCCCTGGCTTAGCCATTGGCTGGGTGGCTTTGGAGGCAACACTCAGCAACACTAGATCTCAGTTCAATTATCTAAATATATTTAGAGGCACTAAACCAGATATCAGAGAGTCCTTCCTGACTTGGCATGCTAGGTTTTTGTTAAGCCTTGCTGCATGATCTTTGTTGATGTTCAGACATTTAACTGTTTTGAACTCTCAGATTAGAATCGACAGTGCAAGAACACAAGTTTCTGGTTGATGATGTACTTCAGAGAATCTTTAGTGTCCACTGGTTAAAAATAAGTTGTTTGGCTCCAAAAGATAGCTGGGAAACTGTGGGGCAGGACTTAATATGTAACCAGTCCCTGGAGAAGGATGTCATGCTTGGTAAAGTAGAGGGTCAACGAAAAAGAAGAAGACCCTCAAAGAGATTGAGGCTGCAACAGTGGGCTCAAACATAGCAACAACTGAGAGTGGTGCAGTCTGTTGTACGTGAGGTCGCTATGAGTCAGAACCACCTAATGGCACCTAACAGCAACAACAGCCCGTTTCAATTGATACTTGTTAAAGTTGTTGAAAACAAAATTTTTCTTGAACACTCTTCTAGAAAAAGATGATGCTGTGTCAACTTGATTTTGTGTACCGTCATGCTCCCACAGTGGCTTTCAAAAACAATACCCTTCCCCAATCCCTCCCAGCTGTACACTCAATAGGTCATCAAGCCCTACGTTTTTTTCATATTTACTATATTCTCCTTCTCTCTTTCTCTCTCTCCCTCTCTCTATCTATTTTCTGTTTCATTTACTTTCATTGTCTCTTCTACTTTTTGGAAAAATGCCTGGGGCTCAACGTCTTACAGACTTTCAGTAAACATAAAGAGTTTTATTGTGTCATTGGGGCTAATCTAGCTGGTTGACAGAACTGCTGACCCTACTAAACCTGCAAAAGGTCATTCTCGGGATTATGCTGAGCCTTGCAATTAGTTAATAAAAATCATTACCCTGCAAAAAGTCTATTCAGCCCTCCTAAATTTGAATTGCATTCTTGATTTATACCTACCCTCCCCTGTCACCCACGCTTCCTCCTGCTTAAGGGCAGTGTCCTAACTTGGTGCCTTCCCATGTAACAAATGCCATAGTGTCTTATACATAGCAGTAATGATAGATTGAATAAGAGAAAGAGAAAGAGAAACACCAGGTATTTAGTGGAATAAATAACACACAAACACATCATAAAGGAAAGAGTAAGGGGAAAAAAAAAAAAAAGCAGATTCAACTCCCTCGATGCCTACTGTCCACTTTCTGTAATGTGCTGCCAGATTTCCATTATGCCTGTCCTGATTTCATTTAATTTGATAAGTTACCTCTGTATTTTTCTAAGGAAAGTAAGAAAGAAGCAAGATAAGGAAAATGGTGTTGCTGTTAGTTGCTGCCGAGTTGGCCCCCAACTCACGGTGTACCCGGACATGGTGGAATGAAACACTGCCAAGTCTTGCAACATCCTCACGATTGGTTGGGGATCAGACCATTGTGATCCGTAGGGTTTTCACTGGCTGATTTTCATAAGTAAATAGCCAGACCTTTTCCTAGTCCGTCTTAGTCTGAAATCTCCAATAAATCCCATTCAGCATCATCGCAACACGCAAGTCCCCACTGACAGACAGGTGGTGGCTGCACATGAGGTGCACTGGCCAGGAATTGAACCCAGGTCCCTCATAAGGAAGGGAGATTCTCCCACGAAACCACCATTACCTCATATAAAAACCAAAACCCAAACCCATTGCCGTTGAGTTGATTCCAACTTATAGGGACCGTATAGAGCAGTTCGCATTTATTGAGCCTGCCCTATGTGCCGGACTCTGTGCTTAGGTACCTTTCGTCCTTATAACAGTCCTCCAGTTTTCACAGAGAAAACCAAGTCTCCAGGGGTTCAGGGTCTTTCCTCCAAGGCCAGTCCCCCAACAGCAAAGCAGCTTCTCTCTCGTTCCATTTGCAAAAAAGCACTTTTGTGATTTAGGAATCGATTTATAGAGGAGAAATTTCCAGAGGTAAGGGTAGAAAATAAGAGCGTTTGTGTGCTTCTCAAAAGAATCAGGGTCTAAAAAAAAAAGAGGAGTAAAATACACAGAAACGATTTCCAAGATACTGTAAGGAGAGATCTAGAAAACTCAAATATTTTCCACTAATAGAGAACGATAGAAAAGTGGTAAGACTGCACCCTATCAAAGGTGCAAAACTTGGAAGAACAAGGTGATCACACCTAATTCTGGCTCTCAGAGGTTTCACTGTACTGTAATCCTTTCAAATTACAGAGGAAAAAGCGTGGCCCAGAGTTTGAAGCTACCATAAAATAGCCTTCTCTTTTTTCTAGGCTCTTGTTGAGTCACTTTCCAAATCTTTTCTCTAGATTTTCTTTCCTTTTTTTCAATTAATGATTCAATATTTAAAAGACAAAAATGCCATGTTGTTTAATGATAGAATGATAACAAGCTCATAAAAGTCCTCTTTCAAATGAGCGCTTGGCTGGACTTGCACTCAGTAATATGACATGACAGCAAGGCAGCAGGCCAGCTTGATTTGGTCCATGGCACGCAGGTCCCGAAGGTAATGCAACTCTGGATGCTGGGGGGCTTTGATGGGAGATTCTGTCCCTCCCTCGTCTCCTGGGACCTACATACCCCTTC
The DNA here is from genome assembly GCA_030035585.1 of Dugong dugon. Taxonomy (NCBI): domain Eukaryota; kingdom Metazoa; phylum Chordata; class Mammalia; order Sirenia; family Dugongidae; genus Dugong; species Dugong dugon. Next base: position 45,761,410 of record CM057466.1, on the reverse strand, counting down.
CAAGATTTCCCCAGAAAGCAAGTGGCCCTGAGATCTTAGAGGTCGCGTGTGCTGGAGTGCAGATTACGGGCAGGAGGAATCCAGGGGCCCAGGCTCTTGACCAGCTTCAACTTGACCAGCTTCAACTATCTGTTTGACCTTGAGTGGATTGGCTGAATTGCTCTCACCCCCAGGCCCCTCAGCTTTCCATGAAATGGTCCTCAGAGTTCTTCCAGCACTAAAATTCTCCTCTTCTTGGGCTTCTGATCAAGACTGGATTGAGTGAAGGCAAACTGAGTGTTTTCTTGCAAAGGGTGATCCACCAGATAAAACAAAGGGGTGGAACAGAGCCGAACTTCCCTGAAGCAAATAGTACCTTTCCTTTGAAAATGGGTTACAGGTCCCTAAGAAAAGAGTTTGTTCAAAAAAGAAGAAAATTAAAGCAACACAGGTCATTCCAGGAAAGAAGGAGGAGAAGACAAGTCTCCACTCTCGGAGGAGAGAGCTCCAACATACTTTTTTCTCTATTTCACGACTCTCCCTAGATATCTGGGAAGGTTATAGAGTGAGACTGGTGTATTGAACAATCAGAACTCTAGGGCACAAAAGTGAAAAAGTCTTCTGTTTTCTCCAACTAATGCCTTCAACTCTAGTTTCCCTCTTCTATTGCTTAAATACATCTTGGGTGAGTTCTCCAGCTTTTTGGTTCATTTTGGGTATTAGAAAATGTCCATTCCAATTTAAAACTTCAATTTCATTTTCTCCTGCCTCCCCTCCACTGTGTGACTCTTACAGTTTGCTTTCCATTGACAAATAATTTGTTTAATTGTTCATCACTGTTGTTTCACATTCCATTACTTTTCTTAAACTTTTGAACATTTTTTTGAAATAATTTTAGACTTTTAAGTTGCAAAGAGTAAAGATTTCACACATACCCTCATCCCAGACTCTCCAAATTCTAACATTTTACTTCATTGGTTTTGTTATTATGTGTATCCACCCACATACACACACATGCTTTGTACACATATGTGAAAATATAACATCAAGTACATATTTTCTGAATCATTTGAGAGTAAGTTGTGGACATAATGCTCCTTTGCCTGTAAATACTCCAGTGTGTATTTTTTAAAATGTAACATAAGAAACAAAAATGATGTGCTCTTGTGTAACTATAGTACAATTTTCAAAAGCATAAACTAACATTGATGTGATACTATTATATAATTGACAGATCTTATCCAAATTTCACAATTATCCTACTAATATCCTTAGACTAAAATAAGATTTTTTTTTTTCCTGGTCTAAGATCCAATCAAGGATCACACATGGCATTTATTTGTTATGTTCAGGCTCCTTTAATCTGAAACACTTTCTTGGTCACTTTTTTTTTACTTTCATGATCTATATTTTGGTAAAGGAACCCAGGTGGTGCAATGGTTAAGCATTTCGCTGCTAACTGAAAGGTTGGTAGTTGGAACCCACCCAGTGGTTCCATGGGAGAAAGACCTGATGATCTGCTCCCATAAAGATTACAGCCTAGAAAAGCCTATGGGGCAGTCTACTCTGTCACATGGAGTCACTATGAGTTGAAATCGACTTGATGGCACCTAACAGCAGCAACATATTATGGAATGATGGGCAATTAAAGTTTGATGTTTCATTAATTTTTATCTGAATTTTATCTATATTCTTTATTAAATAAATTTAAAGATGGCAAAAGTAGCCTTCATATACGTTCAGATCTATATTTTCTCACTTGTTATACTGAAACTTTCTAAAGCATTTTTCCAAATTTCAAGTTTTATCAAACATATCATTTCTATAAAATAAAGAAAGAGAGAGATGAAGGGAGGGAGAAAGAGAGAAAAAGAAACAAAAGGAAGGGAAAAGGGAGGGGAGAATGAAAGGAAGGAAGAAAGAAAGGAAAATGTATGGTTCATTTATAATTTTATGCACTGCATTATTATGCATACATTCCTGATGGAAGAGAACTTCTATTATGACTAGGGATGGATAACAAACAAATCCTGTGCTTACAATTTTCCAGGTCTGTATCAATTATCTATTGCTGCATAAAAACCACCCCCAAACTTAGAAGATTTAAACAACAGCCACTTTATTTGCCAATGACCCTGTGGATCAGTAAGTTGGGCTAGGCTCAGCTGGGTGGTTCTTCTGCTGGTCTGACCTGGGGTCACTCATGAAGCTGCAGCTGGGGCTGGATGGATGAAGATGACCTCACTCACATATCAGCTGGGTATATATTTTTTTCTCATGGACTCTCATCCTCAAGGAAGCTACCTTGGACTTCTTCACATGGCAGAAATAGGGTGAGAGTGGAAGCTGCATTTACTGAACGGCAGGAAGTTGAGTTTGTCACTTCCACTACATTCTATTTGTCCAACCAAGTTCCAGGTCTAGCCCAGATTCCAGGAGTGGGGAAATAGACTCCACCCCTTAACAGGAAGTGCAGGGATGACAGGAGTTATTGTGGCCACCTTCGCAAACAAGGTATTAAATGTCTGACAGGTGGAAGAAATTTCCCACAAATTAGCTTCTGGTGTCAGGAGACACAAGACACATTTGTATTTCAATATGACCTCTGGTTTTGCGCCTTCATGTCATGATATCAATTGCGATACACAGTGGGTGGTAACAGTTGTCCTGGCAGCTATTCTGACCCCTAGGATGGCTGGCAATAACTTAATTATACATAGAAGTGACTGTAAACCATATAAATATATCCCACTAAACCCAAACAAAATGCATTCCTTATTCAAATTCCCCTTGTTTGGATACCAAGGATACTTGACCACGCCAATCTCACAGAACTGTGTGATGAAGGGGAAGTCAAAGCGGATTGTTGTTAAATGCCTTACTCTTATAAATTTTCTTTTTAAAGATGCAACAATGTGAATACAGTGCTAGGGTCTCACCTAGCGCCTTTGAAGCATCCTGGACAAGTGAGGGGCCCTGAAGTTTAAGCAGTGTTAGCTTCACAGTAAATTCATCACTACCTAAGAGTCTATCAGAATACCCAAAGGCTGAGAATGGAGACTGGGCTCTTCTATGACCACAAGTCTTTGTACATAGAAACAGAAGCCTTCAGATAAGAAATTTGACTCCATTTCTTGGTATTTCAAATGTTTACCAACTGATAGAGAAAATCTTGGGGAACATGAGGTACTTTTTGAGGCTTACTCTTGTGGGGCATATTTGTCTCCTGAAGGGGAAATATATTTATAGGGATGTGACCTAAACCAAAAGGCAAAACAAATGCTCCAGTTTACCAAACTGCAGGACACATTGAATCCAAGTATACAAATTTTTATACTACCGCAAACCATTCAAAGGTTGACTTTCTATCCCTTTGAAAAAAAAAAAATATTTTGCTTTCTTTCCCATAATATTTTCATTAACTTTGTTTTTGAATTTAAAAAACCTCTGTAGAAACAGCATGCATGATTTTCAGCCAAACTAAACCATGCAAAAATATAACTTTCCTGTTTTCTGATAACTAAACTTTGTCTCAAGTTCTCATAGCTGCCTAATAACTGAAAACTTACACAAAACTATCCATATAAATACATTAAACTCAGTGATTTTGTAGTTGGTGGGGGAATGGTCTGCCTCTACACGTCACATACAGGTCACGTAAGTAAAGGCTTTGGGCCCAGAACATTGTCTGTTAAGGAGGCTGGATATTGGGTTGTTTTCTCTCTCCCAGTTTCTTCTCCTTATCAGAGAAGTCTTCCCCTTGTTCCGGGCCCACAGTAACTTCCTCTGTTTCTTACACATGCACGGGCACCATATGGCACCTGGCCAACCCCACTTCTATATCTGTTCCCAAAAGGCAGGGAACGGTGTCTCTCATACCATGGCGCAAGAGGGGTGAAGGTAGAACATCTGCCCTGCACCGGCCATATGTGGGGACAATCCTGCTGGCCATGGGAGATTAGCGCCCACTAGTGAAGCTGATCTCTATCCAAGAGTGAAATGTTTACCCATGAACTAGTAGAGTGTGTGTGTGATCTGTGTCTTTTGTTGGCAACCTCAAACCCTGGTATGAGGGTAGCAATTTTAGGTTTAAATGCAATCAAATTAAAGAATTTCTCCTTCCCCGCTCCATGGTTGGTTCTAAGCTCTTTGTTGGACTTATTTCTTCCTATAGCAACCAGGCAGGAAGTTGGGCAGGTTACTTCTTGTACCTCCTGCCTCCAAACTGGGTGGTGGAGATGCCATTCATTCTCATTCCTCCATGCAAGCCCCACCCTGGAATACCTAGCTGGGGAAGCAGGCAGTGTACAGAGCACCTCCTCTGGTACATGCAAAGGCAAGCGTTCCCAGAAGCAGAAGGCAGACCTGGAGATTGGGGCCAGTCCGGTGAAAGAAGCAGGTATGCGTGCAAGAGGCCCTGAATAGAAGATGAGGATTTACAACCATAAAAAGTGTGTTTGTGTGGAATGAAAGTTTACTTAATTGGACATAATCTATAACTGCAAAAATTTAAAGTATCTCCAGTACTTAATCAAGATTTCTATTCCCTTTTAAATTATTTTTTCTTGAAATAGTAAAATTCTTTACAATATTAAATTATTAAATCTTTATTTTATTTTATTGTACTTTAAGTGAAAGTTTACAAATCAAGTTAGTCTCTCATACAAAATTTATACATACATTGTTATGTGACCTTAATTGCTATCCCTACACTGGGACAGCACATTCCTCCTTTCCACCCCTGATTTCCCATGTCCATTCAACCAGCTCCTGACCCTCTCTGCCTTCTTACCTTACCTCCGGACAGGAGCTGCCCATTTAGTCTTATGTATCTACTTGCGCTAAGAAGCACACTCTTCACTAGTATAATTTTATGTCCCATAGTCCAGTGTAATCTTTGAAGAGTTGGCCTCAGGAATGGTTTTAGCTTTGGGCTAATTGAGAATCTGGGGGCCATGTCTTCTGGGGTCCCTCCAGTCTCAGTCAGACCATTAAGTCTGGTTTGTTTGTTTTTTTTTACTAGAATTTGAGTTCTGCACCCCACTTTTCTCCTGCTCCCACAGGGACTCTCTGTTGTGTTCCCTGTCAGGACAGTCATTGGTGGTAGCCGGCCACCATCTAGATTCTTCTGGTCTAAGGATGTTGTGGTCTCCAGTTTATGTGACCCTTTCTGTCTCTTGGGCTAATGCTTTCCTTGTGACTTTGGTGGTCTTCATTCTCCTTTACTCCAGGTGGGTTGGGACCAACTGATGCATCTTAGATGGCCGCTTGCAAGCTTTTAAGACCCCAGACACCACTCACCAAAGTAGGATGCAGAACATTTTCTTAATAAATTTTGTTATGCCAATTGACCTAGATGTCTCCTGAAAGCATGGTCCCCAGAACTCTGCCCCTGCTATTCAGTCCTTCGAAGTGTTTCTTTGTATTCAGGATACTTTTTAGCTTTGGTTTAGTCCAGTTGTGCTCACTTCCCCTGTAGTGTGTGTTGTCCTTCCCTTCATTTAAGATAATTCTTGTCTACTATCTAGTAAATGAATAACCCTCACCCTCCCTCCCCGCCCTCATAACCATCAAAGAATGTTTTCTTCTGTGTTTAAACCTTTTCTTGAGTTCTTACAATAGTGGTCTTATACAATATTAGTCCTTTTGTGACTGACTAAATTCACTCAGCATAATGCCTTCCAGATTCCTCCGTGTTATAAAGTGTTTCAAGTATTCATCATTGTTCTTTATCATTGCATAGTATTCCTTTTTGTGGATATACCATGATTTGTTTATCCATTAGTCTGTTGATGGGCACTTTTTGCTATTGTGAACAGTACTGCAATGAACATGACTGTGCATATATCTTTTTGTGTGACGGCTCTTATTTATCTAGGATATATTCCAAGCAGTGGGATTGCTGGATTGTATGGTACTTCTAGCTTTTTAAGGAAGGGCGAAATTGATTTACAAAGTTGTTGTACCATTTCACATTCCCACCAACAGTGGAAAAGTGTTCCAGCCTCTCCACAACCTCTCCAACATTTATTATTTTGTGTGTTTTGGATTAATGCTAACCTTGTTGGGGTGAGATAGTATCTCACTGTAGTTTTGATCTGCATTTCTCTAATGGCTGATGATCGTGAGCATTTCTTCTTGTGTCTATTAGCCACCTGAATGCTTCTTTGGCGAAGTGCCTGTTCATATCCTTTGCCAGTTTTTAAATTGGGTTATTTGTCTTTTTGTTATTGAGGTTTTGCAGTATCTTGTAGATTTTAGAGATTAGAAGCTGATCGGGTTTGTTGTAGCCAAAAAATTTTTCCCAGTCTGTAGGTTGTCTTTTTACTCTTTTGGCAAAATCTTTTGATGAGCATAAGTGTTTGATTTTTAGGAGCTCCCAGTTATCTAGTTTCTCTTCTGGTGTTTGTGCATTGTTACTTATGGTTCCTATTCTGTTTATGCCATGTATGAGGGCTCCAAGCATTGTTACTATTTTTTCTTCCATGATCGTTATTGTTCTCGACTTTATATTTAGGTCTTTGATCCATTTTGAGTTAGTTTTTGTGCATGGTGTGAGGTATGGATCTTGTTTGAGTTTTTTGCAGATGGATATCCAGTTATGCCAGCACCATTTGTTAAAGAGACTGTCTTTTCCCCAATTAATGGGCTTTGGGCCTTTGTCAAATATCACCTTCTCACAGGTGGATGAATTTATGTCTGGATTCTCAATTCTGTTCCATTGGTCTATGTATCTGTTGTTGTACAAGTACTAGGCTGTTTTGACTACCGTGACAGTATAATAGGTTCTAAAATCAGGTAGTGTGAGGCCTCACACTTTGTTCTCCTTCTTCAGTAATGCTTTACTTATTTGGGGCCTCTTCCCTTTCCATATGAAGTTGGTGATTTGTTTCTCCACCTAATTAGAAAATGCTGTTGGACTTTGGATTGGGATTGCATTGTATCTGTAGATCACTTTGGGCAGAATTGACATTTTCACAATTTTGAGTCTTCCTATCCATGAGCAAGGTATGTTTTTCCACTTAGGCAGGTCTCTTTTGGTTTCTTGCAGTAGCGTCTTGTAGTTTTCATTGTATAGGTCCTTTACATCTCTGTTAGATTTATTCCTAAGTATTTTATCTTCTTGACGGCTACTGTAAATGGTATTGATTTGGTGATTTCCTCTTGGAAGTTCTCTTTGTTGGTGTAAAGAAATCCAACTGATTTTTAAATATTTGTCTTGTATCTTGATACTTTGCTGAAATCTTCTATCAGTTCCAATAGTTTTCTTGTGGATTCTTTGGGGTTTTCTGAGTATAAGATCATATCATCTGCAAATAGAGATACTTTGACTTCTTCCCTACTAATTTGGATGCCCTTTATTTCTTTTTCTAGCCTAATTGCTCTGGCTAGGACGTCCAGCACAATGTTGAATAAGAGTGGTGATAAAGGGCATCCTTGTCTGGTTCCCGTTCTCAAAGGAAGTGCTTTCAGACTCTCTCCTTTTAGGATGACGTTGGCTGTTGGCTTTGCATGAATGCCCTTAGTTATGTTGAGGAATTTCCCTTCTATTCTTATTTTGTTGAGAGTTTTTATCATGAATGGGTGTTGGACTTTGTTAAATGCCTTTTCTGCATCGATTGATAAGATCATGCAGTTCTTGTCTTTTGTTTTATTTATGTAATGGATTACATGGATTGTTTTTCTAACGTTGAACCATTCCTACATACCTGGCATAAATCCCACTTGATCATGGTGAATTATTTTTTTGATATGTTTCTGAATTCTATTGGCTAGAATTTTCTTGAGGATTTTTGCGTCAATGTTCATGAGGGATATTGGTCTGTAATTTTCTTTTTTTGTGGTGTCTTTACCTGGTTTTGGTATCAGGGTTATGCTGGCTTCATAGAATGAGTTTGGGAGTATTCCTTCCTCTCTATGCTCTGAAATACCTTTAGTAACAGTGGTGTTAATTAACTCTTCTCTGAAAGTTTGGAAGAATTCTCCAGTGAAGCCATCTGGGCCAGGGATTTTTTTGTTGGGAGTTTTTAAATTACCCTTTCAATCTCTTCTTTTGTTATGGGTTTATTTAATTGTTCTATCTCTGTTGGTGTTAGTTTAGGTAGGTAGTGAGTTTCTAGAACTTTGTCCATTTCCTCTAGGTTTTCAAATTTGTTAGAGTACAGTTTTTCATAGTATTCCATTATGATTCTTTTAATTTCAGTTGAGTCTGTTGTGATATCACCCAGGTTATTTGCTTCCTCTTCATTTTTTTTTTTTTTTTTTGTCGTTTGGCCAATGGTTTATTGATTTTGTTGTTCTTTTCAAAGAACCAGCTTTTGGTCTTGTTAACTCTTTCAATTGTTTTTCTAGTCTCTATTTCATTTAATTCTGCCCTAATTCTTATTATTTTCTTTCTTCTGGTGCCTGAGGGCTTCTTTTGCTGCTGCTCTCTTTCTACTTGTTCAAGTTGTAGGGTTAATGTTTTGATTTTGGCCTTTTCTTCTTTTTGGATGTGTGCATTTATTGCTATAAACTGACCTCTGAGCACTGCTTTTGCTGTGTCCCAAAGCTTCTGGTAGGATGTTTTCATTCTTGTTTGACTCTGTGAATTTCTTTATTCCATCCTTAATTTCTTCTATAACCCTGTAGTTTTTGAGCAAGGTGTTACTCAGTTTCCGTGTGTTCAATTTTTTTTCCTTGCTTTTTCTGTTATTGACTTCTGCATTTATGGCTTTATGGTCATAAAAGATGCTTTGTAATATTTTGATGTTTTGGATTTTGTTAAGGCTTGCTTTATGGCCTAATATGTAGTCTATTCTGGAGAATGTTCCATGTGCTTTGGAAAAGAAACTATACTTGGCTACTGTTGGTGCTGTTGGGTGGAGTGTTCGGTATATGTTTATGAGATCAAGTTGGTTGACCGTAGCATTTAGATCTTCCATGTCTTTGTTGAGCTTTTTTCTGTCCTTTACCAAAAGTGGTGTGTTGAAGTTTGCTACTACTATTGTGAAGCTGTCTATCTCTCTTCCATGCTGATAGAGTTTGTTTTATATATTTTAGAGTCCTGTCATTGAGTATGAAATATTTATTATACTTAGTCCTCCTGGCGTATTGACCCTTTAATCATTATATAGTGTCCTTCCTTATCATATGTGGTGGATTTTACTTTAAAGTCTATTTTGTCAGAGATTAATATTGCCACTCCTGCTCTTTTTTGAGTGCTGTTTGCTTGATATACTTTTTTCCATCCTTTGAGTTTTAGTTTCTGTTTTTAAGTCTAAGATGTGTCTCTTGTAGGCAGCATATAAATAGATGGTTTTTTTAATCCATTCTGCCACTCTCTGTCTCTTTATTGGTGCATTTATTCCATTTACTTTCAGCGTATTGATAGGTCTGAGTCTAGTGCTGTCATTTTGATATCTTTTTTGTGTGTTGTTGATAGTTTCTTTGTTCCACTTAATTTTCTGTGCTGAGTCATTTTTCTTTATGTATTTTATTTTCATTTTTTTCATTGTTGTTGATTTTGTATTTGCTGAGTCTATATTTTTCTTGTTTTTTATTTTGATTTCTAGGATTGTTAGTTTCCTTTGTAGCTACCCTAATATTTACTCCTATTCTTCTAAGTTTAACCTAGTCTTTTATTTCTTTTTATTGCCTTGACTTCCTCTCCATTTGAAAAATCTATGTCTACATTTTTTAGTCCCTCTTTTTTGTTTTAATGTTGTCATCTTTTACATATTGACATCTCTGTTTCCCTATTTTCAGTGTTTTAGCTTTGATTTATTTTTGTGTCTTCCCTATCTGGGTTGATATCTGGTTGCTCTATCTTGTGTTCTACTCTTGGGTTGTTGTCTGATGTTATTGATTTTCTAATCAGAGGACTCCCTTTAGTATTTCTTGTAATTTTGGTTTGGTTTTCGCAAATTCCCTCAACTTCTGTTTATCTGGAAATGCTCTAATTTTATCATATTTCAGAGACAGTTTTGCTGAATATATAATTCTTGGCTGGCAATTTTTTTCCTTCAAGGCTTTATATATGTCATCCCATTGCCTTCTTGCCTGCATGGTTTCTGCTGAGTAGTCTGAGCTTAGTCTTATTGACTCTCCTTTGTAGATGACTTTTTGTTTATCCCTAGCTCCTCTTAAATTCTCTCTTTGTCTTTGGTTTTGGCAAGTTTGATTATAATATGCTTTGCTGACTTTCTTTTGGGATCCACCTATGTGGGGTTTGATGAGCATCTTGGATAGCTATCTTCTCATGTTTCATGATGTCAGGGAAGTTTTATGCCAACAAATCTTCAACAATTCTCTCTATATTTTCTGTTATCCCCACTCCCCCATTCTGGTACTCCAATCACTCATAGGTTATTCCTCTTGGTAGAGTCCCACATAACTCTTAGAGTTTCTTCATTTTTTTTAAATCCTTTTATCTTATTTTTCCTCATATAAGTTGGTGTCAAGTGCTTTATCTTCAATCTCGCTAATTCTGACTTCCATAGTCTCAGTTCTGCTCCTATGACTTTCTATTGAGTTGTCTAATTCTGAAATTGTATTGTTAATCTTCTGGATTTCTGATTGTTGTCCCTCTATGGATTCTTGCAATCTGTTAAATTTGTCATTATTCTCTTCTCTAGTCTGCTTAAGTTTCTCTATTGTTTTGTCTGCATTTTGCATAATTTCCTTCCTGATATTCTGAAGAGTTCTGTATATTAATCTTTTGTATTCTACCTCCAGTAATTCCAAGAAATTCTCTTCCTCTGGAAAGTTTCTTGATTTTTTTTTTTTGTTTGTTTGTTTGGGGAGCTTTCTGAAACCATCATGGTCTGCCTCTTTATGTGATTCCTTATTGAATGTTGTCTCCAAGCCATCAGTAAGTTATTATATTTATTTATTTTATGTTCACTTACTGTGTCCTAGCTTCTTGTTTTGATACGTCCAAATAGGCTGCTTGTGTGAGCTAGCCTGATCACTGGCACCCCTGAAGCTCAACGTCCTGTCACCAAGTGGCCAGAACTGCCACTAAGTATGTGAGCCCAGGAGACCACCCACTCCTCCTATATGGATTCAGCTCAGGTGTCCAAGTAGTTGGCCACCAAGTGTGCAGTGCAGGCTCTCACCTACAGTCCTAGATGGGTAGGGGGGATTTGTGTAGGCACAGGCATCCATCTGCAGTTGGGGGACACACTCTGAGCAAGGCAGAGGGCTGACAGCTGTCCCCAAGTGTCCAGGAGGAAAGTCTGTCTCTGTTCTGTACAGTGCAAAGGTGGTTGGGTTTTGCAGCTGGACTATGATCACCCAGTGCTGTTGGGTGTAAGGACTAGGGGGCACCACTTATTCTTGGACCCCCATCTAGGGTGGCTAGGTGGCGTGGGTGAAGCCACCAGTCCTCAGGCCCCTGACGTGGGTAAGTGAAGACCCTGCTTAATGGGCAGAGCAGCGTCAAATGTCACAAACCTGCCACTTCACAGCTGAAACTGTTGAAGTTAGACTTCAGGTATATACCCTGCTGTACTGTGGTAATGAGGGCCTATGCTGTTGAAATGGGCCCGCACAAGTCTCTGCAGAGGGAAAGGCACTCAAAGCCTGTGGATCCCTTATGCCTGTGCCTAGGCGAGGGAGCTGTGCCTACCCTGAGTTCCTGAGTTCCTGGCTTAGCGGTGAAAGCAGATTATTTTTTCCCCTGTTTGTAATTTGTTCTCTCGCCAAGGCCAGGAGAATGGCTTAGGGTGCATGACAAGTCCTACTTCTGGCCTAGGGGACTTGGCAGTCACTGAAGCCATCCTGGACCCAGTGCAGAGCAGGGAGGAGGGAGGTAAATGAGAGAGAGGTTTTTCCCAAAGGGGGGTGTTTTTGATCTGCACAGTAGGCCAAACACAAGTATTTATCTTTTGCCAATTGAGGGCTGCTTCTCACTGGTTGTGGATGGCCAAGTAGATTCCCTGTAGCTGGGTCTCTTCCGGTGTGGAAAATGCCTCCCAAGCACTGCTACTTGCCTGCCTCACCATGCACCACAAGCTGATCCAGCCTGAAGGGCTCAGACTCTTACCGGCTTAGGTCTGGCAACAACTCACTGCTTCTGAACCGTCTGCAACCCCCTGCCACTCGGTCTGATTCCTCAACTTTGCCTTTGTTGTTTGGGGCTCCTAGATGGTCATATATAATTGATTCACTTGGTTTTTTTTTGGTCTTTGTTGTAAAACAGACCACTAGAAGTGTTGGACTATTCCACCATCTTGGCCTTGCCTCCTCCTAAATTATTAAATCTTACAAATGTCTAATGCATAATCATTAATCCCTTGAGAACCTGTAGCCAAACTCACATATTTTCTAAAATTATTAAACCAGATCAATGAAATACTCTTCAAACTTAAGTTGAGCAGAATCACCATTATATGAAGACAAGTCACTAACTCAAGTCAAAGAACTCTTTAAAGATTGTCTATTGAGAAAAAGTAACATTGATGGAGTACACTTTTCATTTCTTTTCTATGACAGCCAATTTCTCCACCTTCCCTGCCCTATCTGCTGCCTCTTACCTGTTTACTTCCCACCATAGAGCCCTCCAAGGTCCGTGTAGTTTGCTAAGCACTGAGCCCTATCTGTAACCTCCACTTGGGCTAGTCCTTCTTCTTGTCCCGCTTACCTCCAGTTCCCACTTGGCCTCTAACCTGAGCTCAAACCACCTTTGGGTCCTTCTGCACTGCCCCCAACCCTAGCAGAGCTTCTTCCTCCCTGTTTTGTGTTCCCTCTACAACCCATAGATATCTCTATTGTGGCACTGATAATGATGTGTTGAAATAATTTTTTTTAGATTTAGAGTAGGCACTCATTAAGGACATGGATTTATTCTTCATAGTGCTCCTTTTCCCCAGTGACTTTCACATCTTCGCATTCCTGGGGTCTTGCACCTGGCCTGGCACATAGTAAGTGCTTGATTAACACTTTGTGGAGTAAATAAAAGGACTAATGTGGCATGAACACACCTGGGTATGTTCCTAGCACTTTGAGCCAGCTGGGGTGTTGTTTGCAGTGAACCAGATCCTTTTATTTTCTGTTTCAAACTCCTCATCTGCTTATTCCAGGTCAATTTTATTGTCTCACTCATTTATCAAAGATTATAATTGGGAACTGTGCCAACTTAAATTTCCCTTCAGGATTACAAAAATAGCATTAATAATTGTTGAAGGTGACTGTTATACTATTTACATAATAAAATCTCCCCCCAAACATTATTAATATACAGTTAAAATATTAGTTGAAATCAAAGAAAAAGAAAAAAAATTTATTTTTGTGCCTGCCACCGAAAGAAATCAGTCTCTGTTCTTCCCTGTTTTGTTTCAGTTCTCGCCCATATGTACACATAATTTTTACATAGTTGTAATCATTTATGTCAATGTTTTTAAACATAGAGGCATCTTAACTCCTTTTCTTTCAGCTAATATGCAATCACCTAAAAGCCAAGTAACAACCCAAGAGAATTCGGTCGATGATGATGATGATAATAACGGTCTTAGTTTGAAAGGGCTGATATAATGTAATACCACAAAGTAGGTGGTTTTAAAGAACAGGAATTTGTGGTTTCGTAGTTTTGGAGGAGAAGTCCAAATCAGGTCATCAACTCTAGGGGAGGGTCCTTCCTTGCCAGTAGCCCTGGGCGTTCCTTGCTGTCTGTCTTCTCTCTATGTGTCTCTGTGTCTATTCTGCTCTTTATATAAGAGGGCACTCAGAAGTGATTAGGTTTAGGATTCACCCTACTCCTGTATGGCCTAATTAACATAACAAAAGAGAAACCTATTTCAAAAAAAAAAAAGTCATTGCCTTCAAGTCAATTCCGGCTCATACAGAGCCTATAGGACAGAGTAGAACTGCCCTGTAGGGTTTCCAAGGAGCGGCTGGTGGATTTGAACTGCTGACATTTTGGCTAGCAGCCAAGCTGTTTAACCATTGCACCACCAGGACAGGGTCATATTTACAGGTATAAGGGTTAGGAATTCAATATATCTTTTCTGGGGACACAGTTCAACCCATAACACTCCACTCTATGGCCCCCTAATATTCATGTCTGATATTACTTATGGAGCTCCAACTCTGGGCCAGTGTTTTACATATTCTATTTCTAATCCCCAGAACAAACTGAGGCTCAGTGAAGCTGATAATTTGACTAGGTCATAAAATTAGTAGAATAGTAATAGTACTCATTGTCACTAACGCCTACCAACTAGTTTACTATGTTCCAGGACCCATGCTCAGTAGTTTACCTGCTTCATCTTATTTAATCGTCATAGCAATCCCAAATTATTATTATCTCCATCTCCCAGAGGAGGAAGCTGAGGTTTAGATAGGCTAAGCAATTAGCCCCAGGTCACACAGAGGTAGGAACTGACAGAGGAATGGCAGAGGTAGGAATTGACCCTAAGATGTTTTGCTCCAAAGCCCACTCTTAACCAAGGATTTGAAATTGGATTTGGACTCTGGTGATTTTTCCTTGTCTCCTCAAAGGAGTGAGGGAGTTCCTTTTGTTAACATAGCTCTTGCCAAATATGAAATTTAAACAGTAATATACACATACATTAAATACGCCTTACATACATTTTAAATGTCCTACCTGATAGGAAGAGATTTCAGTAGGGATTGTATAACTCACTCGACTAAATCTTTCTGCTTGTATTTTTTTCCTGCTATTTATTAATTTATAATCCTAAAATGTTGCAATAACTGCAACTTCTTAAAAGGAAACTTGGTCTTTAATGAAGCTCTGGTACTTTAGTCTGAGGATATTACATAGAATCTCATTGCCCTTAAATTAATGACCTTGCTTTGTGATATAAACTTAATGTGCAGAATTCTTATTTGGTATTTGATTACTGTCTTGACTTTGAATCAAAGCATCTTCTTGTTTCCTCTTTCTTTCATTGCAGTTAAGCATGAAGCATGCTGTGATGGATCATGCCCAAGTGAGCCTTATAGAAGTATTAGCTGGTTATTCAGCTCCACTGAGGAGAAACAGAAAAATACAGGGAAAAACTAAGGTATGGAGGACTAGGGTTAGCCCAAAGGAAGGATTTTCTGAGGGAAAAGTTGTGAAATAATTACACAGATCTGTTTCAGGAAACAACCTTTCTAAAGACGAAGTTTTAATTTGTTGGAACGATTTAATAAAATGCTGTTGGACAGCAAAAGTAGACTAACGTTTTCTTGGAGTTGCACCAGTTTCATAATTTGGCTAGAAAGATTGATGTTGGGATTCCAAAGAGAAGAAATGGCTTTGCTTGTGGTTCTCATTTCCTAAATAAATAATATCAGCAGTGTGTTGGTGTTGCTATGTTGTTAAGTGCCGTCGAGTCAGTTCCAACTCATAGCAACCCTATACATAACAGAATGAAATACTGCCCAGTCCTGCGCCGTCCTCACAATCGTTAAGTTTGAGCCCATTGTTGTAGCCACTGTGTCAATGCATCTCATTGAAAGTCTTCCTCTCTTTTGCTGATCCTCTGTTTTACTAAACATGATGTCCTTCTCCAAGAACTGGTATCTCCTGATAACATGTCCAAGGTACGTAAGACGAAGTCTCACTATCCTCTGTTGAAAGGGGCACTCTGGCCATATTTCTTCTAGACAAATTTGTTCATTCTCCCGCAGGCAATGGTATATTCAATATTCTTCACCAACATCTTAATTCAAAGGCATCAGTTCTTCTTTGTCTAGCTTTTGCATGCATATGAAGCGATTGAAAATATCATGGCTTGGATCAGGTGCACCTTGGTCCTCAAAGTGACATCTTTGCTTTTCAACACTTTAAAGAGGTCTTTTTGCAGCAGATTTGCCCAATACAATACATGGTTTGATTTCTTGACTCCTGCTTCCATGAGCATTGACTGTGGATCCAAGCAAAATGAAATCCTTGACAACTTCAATATTTTCTCCATTTATCCTGATGTTGCTTATTGGTCAAGCTGTGAGGATTTTTGTTTTCTTTATGTTGAGGTGTAATCCATACTGAAGGCTCAGTAAGTGCTTCAAGTCCTCTTCACTTTCAGCAGGAAAGGTTGTTTTCATCTGCGTATTGCAGGTTTTTGCTGAGTCTTCCACCAATCCTGATGCCATGTTCTTCTTCACATAGTCCAGCTTCTCAGGTTATCTTCTCAGTAAACAGATTGAATAAGTATACTGAAAGTATACAACCCTGATGCACATCTTTCCTGGTTTTAAACCACGCATTATCCCCTTGTTCTGTTTGATCAACTACCTCTTGGTCTATGTACAGTTGCTGCATGAGCACAATTAAGTGTTCTGGCATCCCTCTTCTTTGCAGTGTTATCCATAATTTGTTATGATCCACACAGTCAAATGCTTTTGCATAATCAATAAAACACAGATAAACATCTTTCTAGTATTCTCTGCTTTCAGCCAAGATCCATCTGACATCAGTAATGATATCCTCCATTCCATGTCCTCTTCTGAATCCGGATTGAATGTCTGGCAGTTCCCTGTCGATGTACTGCTGAAACTGCTTTTGAATTATCTTCAGCAAAATTTTACTTGTGTGTGATATTAATGATATTGTTCAATAATTTTCACATTTTGTTGGATCACCTTTCTTTGGAATGGGATCTATTCCAGTTGGTTGGCCAGGTAGCTGTCTTCCAAATTTCTTGGCATAGACACGTGAGCGCTTCCAGCATTGCATTCATTTATTGAAACATCTCAGTTGGTATTCCGTCAATTTCTAGAGCCTTGTTTTTTGCCAATGCCTTCAGTGCAGCTTGGACTTCTTCCTTCAGTGCCATCAGTTCTTGATCATATGCTACCTCCTGAAATGGTTGAACATTGATCAATTCTTTTTGGTACAGTGACTCTGAGTATTCTTCCCATTTTCTTCTTTTTTTCACTTCCAGAAAAGCATTTATTTCCTCTTCTGTAAAATCCTTATTAACTTATTTTATTTTTAGGTTTACATCATTTGGCTCTGTCACCTTATGTACCTCCTCATCACCATAATTCACACGGATTTTTCAGACATTGACTTCTCGCTCAGTTTCTTCCTTCATGTCATATCCATGTCATTATCCTGGGTGCTTTCAGTGTCCGTTTGGATGGCTCATCCAATACCCCGGTGTCTTGATTTATTTTTATTTATTTATTTATTTTATTGTACTTCAGGTGAAGGTTTACAGAACAAATAGTTTCTCATTTAACAGTAGTACACACATTGTTTTATGACATTGGTTAACAACCCCACGACATGTCAACCCTCTCCTCCCATCTTTTTTGATGCTTCCTGTTTTGTTCAGTATTTTGCCTGTAGAATCCTTCAGTATTGCAACTTGAGGCTTGAACTTTTTCTTCAGTTCTTTCAGCTTGAGAAATGCTGAGCATGTTCTACCCTTTTGGTTTTCTAACTCCAGATCTTTGCACATTTCATTATAATACTTTACTTTGTCTTTTCAAGCCATCCTTTGAAATCTTCTGTTTAGCTCTTTTACTTCATCATTTCTTTTTTTTTCACTTTAGCTACTCTACGTTCATGAGCAGGTTTCAGAGTCTCTTCTGACATCTGTTTTGGTCTTTTTCTTTCCTGTCTTTTTAATGACCGTTTGCTTTCTTCACATATGATATCCTTGATGTTATCCCACAACTCCTCTGGTTTCAGTGATAAGTGTAATTCAGCAGTGTAATTCTGGGTAAATAGAAGTTTGACAACAGTAGACAAACAAAATTGGTTTTACTTATTAATTATTTCCTGTCGGTAGGCTAGAGAGGCAATAAGCCTCTCAAAAATGAGTAGGCTTGATTCACTAATAAGAGGAAGAACCAGTGAGAAAAGAAGAAGGGTTTATTGAATAGGTACTACACAATGCCACTACCCATCTGTGAGTTTTTCATATTGTGGTGGTTAGTGTGTTGCAATGATGCTGAAAGCTATGCCACTGTATTTCAAATACCACCAGGGTCACCAATGGTGAACAGGTTTCAACAGAGCTTCCAGAATAAGAAAGATTAGGATGAAAGACCTGGCAATCATTTCTGAAAATTAGCCAATGAAAACCCTATGGATTACAACAGAATACTGTGTGAGACTTTGACTTACGTACTTCAGACACTTCATCAGGAGGGACCAGTCACTGGAGAAGAGAAGAATATCGTGTTTGGTAGAGTGGAGGACCAGTGAAGGCAAGGGAAACCCTCAATGAGATAGACTGACACAATGGCCCCAACACTGCACTCAAACAAACCAATGATTATGAAGATGGTGCAGGACTGGGTAACTTTCTGCTTTATTGTACATGGAGTTGCCATGAGTTGGAGCTGACTTAACAGCAACTCTACATTAGACAATATCCTAGGCTCAAGGGGAACAAACAATGATGAATAAGATTCAGCTCCAGCCCTAAAACATGTATGTATAGTCTAATGGAGACTAGTCCAACAGCTAATTATTCCCACGTGGCAGGATTTCTCAACCTCAGCAGTACGAGCATTTTGGACTAGATAGTTCTTTGTTGTGGGGCTGTCCTGTGTATCGTAGGAAGTTAGCAGCAGCCCTGGCCTCTACCAATAAAATGCCAGTAGCAACACTCTCCCCACAGTTGTGATGACATTGCCGATGTCCCTTGAGGGAGCCAAATTTCCCCAGTTGAGAACAGCTGCCCTATGGGGTGGTGAGTGCCATGACATAGATAAGTCCAGGATGCTCCAAAAGCCCAAGAAAGATGCCCATACACTACTGGAGTCAAGTGAGGTGGTCAAGGAAGGCTTCCCTGAGCAGGTGATACTGTATCTGTATGAAAGCATGTGTGGTGCAAGCCAGGAAAAGCAAGGGAACAGCATGATGAAAGGAATAGCATTGTGAAACCAAAGGTGTGGTGCTACCTCAGTATTGCTGGAAGGTCAAGAGAGTGTGTGTGCTGGAGGGGGAGAGGGTGTGAATGGCGGGATATGAGACTGAGTATAACGATGGCCTGCATGGACAGCCTGGAGGCACGGGAATGTCATTGAAGGGCTTTTAAGCAGTGGGTTGATAGCAACAGGTTTCCAGAACATTCTGGCAACAATGTGGTGAATTGATTACAATCAGCTGCTAGAATGGCTACAGGGGCCCTTTTACATGATGTTGTGAGTTGATTTTTGTCTCTCCAAAAGATATATTGAAATTGTAACCTCTGGTACCTATGAATGTGACCTTATTTGAAAATAGCATCTTTGCAGATGTAAGTAGTTAATTTAACATGAGGTCACACTAGAGTAGGGTGGGCCCTAATCCAAAGTGACTCGGATCCTCCTAAGACGAGGAGAAGAGTCACAGACAGAGAGTCATGGGGGGGAAGAAGTCCATGTGGCGATGGGAGCAGAGATTGGAGTGATACATCTAGACCCCAAGGAATGCCTGGGACCACCAGAAGCTGGAAGGGACAAGGGAGGATCCTCCCAGGAGCCTTCAGAGGGAGCATGGCCCCGCTGACACCATGAGTTTGGACTTTCAACCTCCAGAACTGTGAGAGAACATATCTCAGTTTCTTGAGCCGATGGTACTCTGTGACAGCAGCCCCAGGAAGCTAATGTATGTGAGATGCTGTTCTGCTGGCTTTATTTCTGCCATTCCATGCAATCCTCACAGCAGCCCCATTTACCGGCGAGGACACGGACTTGCAGAGGGCCATGGTGCACAGTACTGAGCAGGTCAGAACCTGGCCTGCCCCTTCGGAGCCAGGCCGGCCCTACAAGGCTCTGAGGCTCCTCTGAGGTTGACATAGATTTGGCTTGTCTGACAAAGCATTTGTTAAATGAGCTTCTGTGATGAGGCTAAATCAGGGATTCTGTGATCAGCCAGCCTCGAATCCAGTGTGGGTAGAATCCTCCAGAGGGACTCACTAGGAAGATAAATGCCAAATATAGTAACAGAGAAACAATTAAAACAAACAGGAAATCCAACTGCCTTCTGCATTGTTCTCTTCTGGCATTGAGCATGCTTGTTCATTCCAATAAAGATTTATTGAGCATCTACTGTGTTCTCAGGATTGTTTCAAGGCCTTGAGGGGAGACCAGAAGCTTGGACTCTAATTGAGTTGACAGCCGGTGTGAGCTGAGGAAGCCAGTGCACAAAGCTAAGGATAAAAGACCATGGGAGAGGAGATCAGCTTAGAAAAAAGCAGTTCAGTTGGATCTGCCTGAGAACCTGCCCCCTGCACCTGAATTTCTGGCATTCTAGGGAAGCAATTTTCCCCTGGGAAGGGCTGGTTTTGGTGATGATTTGGTCAAGAGGAAGATTCTAGGAGAGAAAGGGAGCAGGCTGGAACCGTAAAGCTGAAGCTCAGCATTTCAGCACCTCCAGAGGTGGCCATAGAGTAGGCTGGCTCCCCGTGCCCTGCCGGGTGTTCATGTGCTTCTTGGGTAAGAAGCGGGGCTGTAAGCATTTTATGGATATGATATCATTTAATCCTCATGGTGAGTCCCTGGGTGGCACAACTTTTTAAGCACTCGGCTGCTAACCAAAAGGTTGGAGGTTCAAGTCCATTCCTAAGAAAATGCAGCCATTGAAAACCCTACTCCGACACACATGAGTTGCCATGAGTTGGACTTGACTTGAAGGTAACTGGTACTGGTTAATCTTCCTTGTAAAATAGGTACTATTATTGTCTTTGTTTTGCAGATGAGTAAACAAGGCATAGACAAGGGAAGTAATTGGCCCAAGGACTTAATAAACCCAGGATTAAATAAACCCAAGGCACTCTGGCTCTGGGACTTGGATACTAACCGCAACACTGCTCTGCTATGCAGTGGCTGTGTATTACAAGACTGTGGCATGTAATAATGAGAAGAGACATAGACTGCTTCACTAAGAAAAAATGGTGCAGAGGAAGGCAGGTATTCATAAGGTAGACAGCAAACAAGATCTGGAATCAGACAATCCAGGTGTTGATCCTGATAGTTTTACAATTTGGAGAGTTATTCAACCCCACTGAAGCTCAAAATTCATGTCTACCCAGAACCTCAGAGTGCGACCCTATTTGGAAATACGGCCTTTGCAGTTGTAATTAGTTTAGATGAGGTCCTAATGGATTAGAGTGGGCCCTAAACCCTATGGCTGGCATCCTTATGAGAAAAGGAGAGGACACACAGAGACACACAGGGACAAGGCCATGTGATGACAGAGGCAGAGATCAGGGTGATGCCACTCTAGCCAAGGAGCATGGAGGATTGCTGGCAACCAGCAGGAGCTAGGGAGGAGCAAGGAAGGAATCCTTCAGGGAGAGCATGACCCTGTCTACATCTTGATTTTGAACTTCTGGCCTCCAGAACCATGAGAGAATAGACTTCTGTATTTCAGGCTATCCAGCTTGTGGTTCTTTGTTCCAACACTCATGGAAGTGTATGCGCTAGGCTTGCTCATATTTGCCAGTTGCCTTCTAGTCGCTTCTGACTCATGGCGACCTCTTGTGTGTCAGAGTAGAACTGTGCTCTGTAGGGTTTTCAATCACCGATTTTTCTGAAGTAGATCAGCAGGCATTTTTTCCAAGGCACCTCTGAGTGGACTGGGGCCTCCAACCCCTCTGTTAGCAGCCAAGGGCATTAACCATTTGCACCGTCCTCATATTTAATATGCAACTAATGATATTGACCTCACAAGTCTTGTAAGAATCACCGATAACATCTAAATGTGTCTAAAACAGCTCTGAGCATTAAGAAAATACTCTGTAACTATAAGAAGATAAGTGATGGATGCCTCCCAGCATAGTGTGATTGGCCTTGAAGAAAATGTAAAGTTCACGAACAAGGACAAAATAAAAACCAAATGCGTGGAGAATATTCTTTAAACAAATCTAGGGGCACATGTGTATGTGGAGGGGGCGGTTATGTGTATAACAGCTACCATTTATAGAACAACTCTCATTTATTGAGTTCTTCCCATGTACCATCACTGCACGGGCCATGTATCATTCATTAACAACCACAAATTAGGGCATTTTGTTACATTCATCGGGTTTTACTATTGCATGCATTTTCTAGATGGCTTAACCATGGACTTAACCATGAGACACACTATTTTAGGACAGCTGCTCTGGAGAAGTCTGCAAAACCTAGCAACAGGCTGTGTTGGCTGCAAAGATGTCATCAGCTCAGGAAGGCACACTCTAGTATTTGCTCTCCTTCCTTTTCTGTCTTACATCCCCTTTCCCCTTCCCCTTATTTACCTGGGATTGTTGTATGCTTCAATAAAACATTGACCCCATAAGCTTTTGCCTCAAGCTCTGCTTTTGAGGAAACCTAGAGTAAGACAGATAAAATTTTTTTTTCTGTAAAAAAGGAATAAATTGAAGCGGATATGCATAGGAAAAATATCTATATTACGGATGCTACTGTTTTACCGCACTCACTTCATTTCAGTTTTATTTTACTTAGAACTGAATAAATAATCAATGTTGATTTTCATATGTTGGAATAACAATAATTCGGAATAAACAAATGTAATAAATACATTGGGCATACTAATTTCTACTGTTCTATAACTTCCTTAGATGATTATATTACCTATCATGCCCTGGAATTTCATAAACTGCCCAGCATTGCTTCATTCTGAGACTTAGTCTAAATTGAAATCCATTGACAGAGCCCTGAAAATTCTTTTTTGGCAAAAGTTAAAGGTGTGGTTTCTATAACCAAAACCAAACTCATTGCCATCGAGTCGATTCCAACTCATAGCGACCCTACAGGACAGAGTAGAGTTGCCCCACAGGGTTTCCAAGGTTGTAATCTTTACAGAAGCACTCTGTCACATTTTTCTCCCAGGGAGCAGTAATCTTTATGAAAGAGGAGGCCTGGTGGCGAAGTGGTTAAGCCTTCAGCTGTTAACTGAAAGGTCAGCAGTTCAAACCCACCAGCTGCTCCCTGGGAGAAAAATGTGACAGAGTGCTTCTGTAAAGATTACAGCCTTGGAAACCCCGTGGGGCAGCTCTACTCTATCCTGTAGGGTCACTAGGAGTTGGAAACGACTTGATGGCCATGGGTTTTGGTTTTTGTAATCTTTATGGAAGCAGACTGCTACATCTTTCTCCCGTGGAGTGGCTGGTGGATTCAAGCTGCCAGCCTTTCGGTTAGCAGCTGAGTGCTTAACCACTGTGCAGCCAGGAATCCTTGTGGTTTATATTGAGAATTCTAAAGCCAGCAACATTCCCTGGTACTATTTATTCCCCAGCAACCAATATTAATGTTACTCAAATAAAAGCTGTCTTGAATTCTCCATGTTTTCACCCAGAAAAGAGGTTAAATTTGACTTCCACTTCGTTATAAGTGGTCTCATTTTGTTGGGAGATTCAGAATCGGAGCGTGAGAGGGCTCTGGGAAATCATCACATCCAAACAGCTCATTTCATAGATGAGGAAACTGAGGTCCAAAGAGAATGAGTGTCCCCTAGCTTCACTCTGTTCTGACTCAGTGAGTATGGTTAACTAAGTGGGCAGTGTTTATATTTCATAAACTTAGAAGAAGCAAAGTCAGCAATTCACACAGCTCATCCATCTGATATGTGAGAACTTCTAGAGAAGAACCAAACTGTTTTTGGTGGGGATTAAATCCATTAACCCAAAGTTTTCTGGAATGATATTTTCTTCTTTTGTCTTCCTAGTTGTGTTGAGGGGTAGAGCAAGTAGGGTTAATGCCTAATTATGTAGTTGTTTCTATATATGCAGTTATGTAGGCATTTCTATACATGTTTTCCCTTCAGCCCAACCCCTACCAAAAAGCCAAACCCACTGCCATCGAGTCGATTCCAACTCACAGCAGCCCTACAGGACAGAGTAGAACTGCCCCACTCGGTTTCCAAGACTATGTCACACCTTTCTCTGGTGGAGCGGCTGGTGGGTTCAAACCACCAACCTTTTTGTTAGCAGCGAAGTGCTTTAACCACTGCAACACCAGAGGTCCTTCCCCTACCCCTAGCAGCCTGAAAAGAAGGAGCTGTAGCCAAGCTCTGTTATATTGCTGCAAGGCTAAGCTCAGTGTCTTCTCACAGTTCCCAGCCTGGACTGTGGAGCTAGACACCCCAGGTTTGAATCCTGGTTCCACCATTTACCAGCTACTTGACCTTGGGTAAGAAATTTGACCTCTCTATATCTCCGTTTCCTCATCTGTAAAATGGAGATAATTTTGATATCCATCCTGCATGTGAAAGGTTTAATGCAGTGCCTTCCACAGAGTAAGCATTCGATACATGTCGGCTATTGATAAGTGCAAAAAACATGTTTATTGAAAAAAGCTGTTAAGGGGAAAGGGAGATGATTGCCACAGAGAGAAGAAGGCTGTTGATTCTTGCTCAAACTGTCCAACCTGCTGCTATTCCCCACACTTCAGGTATTCTAACGTCACTTCTCATGCTTGTGGAAGGAAAGAGGAGGGCGTAGCTAGCTGTTTTTTAAACAGCAGAACCTTATTGTCATATGAAAATTTGCATACATCCAGGCATGATCTCCTCCAACAACTTAAAGTACACATTTAGCCACACTACTTTTTCCCCCCAATTAATAGCTTAAATACTCAAAACAAAAACAAACCAAACCCGATTCCATCGAGTTGACTCTGACTCATAGCGGCCCTATAGGGCAGAGTAGAACTGCCCCATAGAGTTTCCAAGGAGCGGCTGGTGGATTCGAACTGTCAACCTTTTGGTTAGCAGCCTGAACTCTTAACCACTGTGTCACAAGTGGCACATATAAAGAAAGTCCAAAGTCTCCAGCTTTGCCCAGGAACCCCAGGGGCTTACATTGTGGAAAGGGGTCAGAGCTCCTTCAAAGGGTGAGTGGAGGGAAATGTGGCCTCCCAGTGTATTACAAGGTCTGCTGCTTCTCCGACAGATCAGTGGGATGGGCTTGCAGATTCCCCTGCCTATCCCAGCAGTGCTCCAGCTCCTGGCCTGGGTGAGGTCAGGGTCCCAGGAACAGCATTGTCTCAGGAACACACGCCGCACAAGCTACACCCCTGCTGTGCCAAACCAGCCCTGTCTAGGAGCGAGAGCCTTTTCTCAGCACCTAGGCCACCCATCCTGATGTCGCCTCTCCCTTAATCAACACCTTCTTTTAGGACTTTTCACCTATGCACATGTGCCTCTCTCTCTCCACCAACTAGCTCAAACGCTTACGGTGTAAGTTCACCAGCTGCCAGGGAGCTTGCTATCCCACACCTCCGAACCAATGGGTGCCCCGTGCTGACCTTACAAAGGCCACCATTGGGGTGGCTGTTCACATTTAAAGTATGCTTTACTAAACTACTGGGAAGCCCCCTCTGTAAAACAGGTAAGCCAACAGATACGCCGAGAGCCGCTCTGGCTGAAACGGGAGTGGGGGCCCAGTCCCCTTCGCTCCCCTCCTCACTGCCTCCAGTAGCCCTAAGTCACCGCTGACAAGCCTAGCATAGAAGCCAGACGCCCAGGGGACTGCAGGAGCCCAGGTTACCTTGGTTATTTTTTCACAAATTCACAACTCATCATTTGAAATAGGAATGTGTGGTTTTGTCTAACGAGCTTTAGCTTTGGAGACACAGCTCTGACATTAGCATTTAGAGCTGTTTCACTCCAGAGGCGCCCGGTGGGTCACCACAGCCACGAGGCCAGGATGGCCCTGGCATGGCCTGCTTTTGCTCCCCACTCTGCTCCTCTTGGGAAACAGGCTTGTGAATCACCCCGCGCCACTGCGTGACCCAAGAGAAGCTGAGAGGGTCAGGTTCTATGTGGCCTCCCTGTGATCTGTTTGCACATCCCAGGTCAATAAACTCAGCAGAGTGACGGTGACAGCTGCCTTGGCGTTTAGAGGGAGCCGGCAGTTCCTGCAGCAGGAGCAGGAACGAGTATACCATTACAGCCGCTGCTCACAGAGAAACTGCCTCCATTCACCTCGGCATGAGCTCCTGGGCCACGGGGACCGCCACGGACGTCTGCAGGGCCTGAGGGAGACTTTCCTGTAAACATCCTCGGGCCTGGGACCTCCTTGCCACGCTCGTTCTCCCCTCCACACGCCCAGATCCTGCCTGCATCAACCTGGCTTTTAGTGGCTAGGCCAGGACAACAGAGGAGAGCACGCAGGGACAATGGGGGCCAAGCAGTCAAGGGCAGACGCCAAGGACAAGGATCCCAAGAGGATGCTGCTGCTGGGGAGGAGGAAGAAGCTGTCCCTGTGGGATGATGTCCTCCTCTCCGGAAGAGACCCTCGGTCCCTGCTGAAGCGTGGCATGCGCCACGTCAGCTTCAACCTGGTCACAAAGGGGATGACAGATGTCCCAGACTTCCTGTGGGGCCTGTCTGAGGTCCAGAAGCTCAATCTGTCCCACAACCAGCTCAGGGTTCTCCCTCCCGAAGTGGGGACCCTGACGCGGATCGTGGTCCTGAACTTGTGCGGGAACCGCCTGAAGAGCCTGCCGGGAGAACTCAGCCTCCTCAAGAGCATGAAGGTCCTGTTTGTCAACATGAACTGCCTGACTGAGATGCCGGCCGAGCTGAGCTCCTGCAAACGCCTGGAGGTGCTGAGCCTGTCGCACAACTGCCTGTCCCAACTCCCCTCCAGCTTCGCAGACCTCTCCAGACTGAAGAAGCTGAACCTCAGCAATAACGCCTTTACTCATATCCCCATCTGCGTGTTTTCACTGAAGGAGCTGGACTTCCTGCACGTGGGCTCGAATCGACTGGAAAACATCGCCGAGAGCATCCAGTGCCTGGCAAGCCTGCAGATCTTCATTGCAGAGAGGAACTACATCCATTCCTTCCCCAGGTCTCTCTGCCTGGTCACCAGCCTGGAGCTGCTCAACCTGAACAGCAATGACATCCAGACCCTCCCAGAGGAGCTCTACCTGCTGTGTAGACTGGCGAGGATTGCTTGGAATCCAATGGACAAAGGGCTCCATATTTCCCATAACCCTTTATCCAAGCCACTGCCGGAGCTGGTGGAGGGGGGTCTGGAGATGCTTTTCAGCTACTTGAAGGACAAAAAGCACAGCTGATGTGGGCAGCTGAGGCATGGCCGGAGGGGTTCACCTGACTGTCTACAGGGTACTTCTCTAGTCTAAGCCTCTCCTCGTAACTGGTAGTGTTTGTCAATGCTTCTGTTAACATTTGCTAAATAATTACCAGACAACTGTTCAAGGGAAGGGTTTACTTTTAACTCTGTACGTTCCTAATAACCTGCATACTGCATGTTCATCTTATTCTAAACATAAATCAAAACAGCCTCTTGGTTTTCTCCAAAGAGAAACAATTGCTCTAGTTCTTCTGAGGAGCAGTGAGATTCAGCCCCTGGGATAGTGGAAGAGGGGTCTAAATTTACTGTCATTCAAAGTCAGGTATTTGCCACACGCCTACTGTGTGCCAATTACAATATGAGGCATTGAAACCATCTGGTTTCAGGAGGTTTCTGTCCTTGAGTTGGCAACCTGTGGCCAGGTGGCAACAGCGAGGCATGTTTCCTAGTTCAGCCTCAGTCAAGTTTCTTTGGGACCAAAGAGGAGGCTGGAGTCCCCACTCTGCTGCCAGTGATGAAGTTGGGCTGAGATTCCCCCGGAGTTTCAGGGAACAATCATGGAGATTTTTTTCTTTCAAATGTCTGTAGAGTAATAACCAAGCTGCTGGTGTTTAGGTCTGGTGGTGACTAACGGGGGGCATGTTGCTTTTCAGATAATAAACATAAACCAATTTTAATGTATAGTTTCTGCCTTCTTTCCCAATCCTCTTCTACCCTTAACTGTATCCCCATGTCTCTTTTCTAGAAATACTTGCCAATAGTCAAATTATCCAATTCTAATTTTGCTTCTTCGTCCCTATGAGATTTACCCTCTCAGAGATGAGCTAATAAGTGGGGAAAATGGCCATCAGTCAAGAAAAAGGAGGTAAGGTACAGGCAAGCCACACACACACACGAAAGTTACTGCTCTTTTAAAGCTTAGAGGAGGGTAATATTTGCCGCTTGGCTTTCACATATGGCCACTTAGGAAACCAAAGGCTCTTTAGACAAAAGACTCTGTGAAAATATTAAGTGTGTTGCGTTTTCAGTGATAAGAGTACACGGCTGATAGTTAAACAGGAACATGAGGACAAGCAGTCCCATGCTTCTGCCCAAGGCTGTGGGATCCTACTGCCCTCCCAGCAGACAGGGGCCTGAGACACGGCGAGTTATTTAAACAATTAGAATGAAAAGGTGGTGCTGAAGGAAGTACAGTATCTTTAGGGCTTAGGAGTTGGGGTTGCTGCCAAGACTTGCCTAACTTCTTAATATCTCTGCTTTGACTCAATTAAACTTCCATTTCTTAGCACCTTCTCTAGGGGGGACGCTGGGCTGGGCACGTGAGAAATCATGCCCGCTCCTCCCTTCAGGGAGCTCACAGTGCAGAGACAGAGACACATCCCCAGGGTTTCTGCAAAGTGCAGCAAGCTGTGACGCCTGCTGAAGTGAGGGGAAAGCCGTGGGCGGAGGCAAGGAGAACATTGTAGCGCAGACTAGACAAGCCCCGGAGTCTCAGTAAGCACAGAACGGCAACTGAAGAGCAAAACTGGGATCAATCGGTCAAATCCTTCATTCTCTGTAGCCATCTACCCCTCTCCTTCCCTCCCGACGTGGGAAAGCAGAGCAAAGTGCTGGGGCAGTGGGGCGACTCATTAGCAGGTTCTGACCTTAGGCCATGTAGCATGGAGCTGCTGTCTTATTTTTTCCAAGGGCTGCTCAAAGGCGGTTCACATAACTTATTCATAGAAGTGAGTGCTTTTCCCAACACCCCAAAGCAAAATTTCCCATCCATAAAAGACTGAAGACAATTCCTGCTGTTATCTTAGGCTCCTGGAGTTCCATTAACACATTTGTGCATGAGCTCCTTTGCTAAACCCTTGAAAACAGATCTTACCAGTGTCACTTGGAGGCAGTTAAAGACGTCTCCTCTAAAGTTCCCCTACTCCAGCAACTGGAGACCTGCACATCCCTGCCAGGCAGACATAGGCACCCTCCGGAATCCTCGCCCACGTTTGCTGGGTAGAGCCAACGCTATTTAAAGACAGCAGTGGAATTCTCACTTGCCTCGTGACTCAGTGAGGAGTCCTAGGGTGAAGCCTTCCTTGCAGAACTGGGTAGATCACTCACTGAAGCTTTGACTTAAGCCCACACAGCTGTCAGACCAGGATCACACTTAAGTGAGCATCTGCTGCTGAACACCACCCAGACTCCCATTAACGCCCGTGACTTTGCTGTCTGTGGAGATACAGCTCAGGAGATATAGCTCAGGACAACCGCATGACACTTTTCCTGCTGAACAATCATTTCACGACCTCTCCTAGCTTTCGGTCATTTGATCCAACGGTAACTCTACTTCAGGGAAAGAATGTCCCGTATTTTGAAGGAGACCTGAGAGCTTAGACTTTTTATAAGAAAAAAATGGTATCAGTTTGGTTACCAGCTTGCACTGGTGCCTTTCAAAAGTATGGTGGCAGCGAGCTTTTCTTTGTTCTTACTCAGCATTGAGGAAATCACCAAAGTGAGAGCAGTGGCTTGATGTGCTTTGGATATTGATTCTTTGTGAATGCTTTCTTTTATTGATAAAGGGAAGTGCTAAGCAAAACACTGGTTAATGAGCTTAGTTATTCAAAACACAAATGTGGAGGGAATTTGGTATCACCTTCAGTGTTATTGCTGTCAAATTCTATAGTTTACTGACCAACTGTGAAATGCTTCTTGCTTTTCTTTTGTAGTTCTGATACTGCCACATTCCAAGAGCTCACAGGTATTTCTAAGGTTTCTGGAATCAAAGCACTGCAAACGGCAGCATTAGCTGTGGAGTGTATTTAGCCAAAGAATACCAGCTAATTGGGTGCTGGATGTGGGGAAGCTGGGTGCTAGAATTCTTGATGATGTTGTGGTTTTCATGTTACCGGGCTCTTGGTACAGAGGAACGGGCTCAGAAACACCTTTGGAAGCTGCTGCAGTGTACAAGCACACAATTAAGAAGAAATCCTCCATTCACAGGAAAGGAAGAAGACATTGAAAAGACACACCTGTTCAAGGAATAATACCGCTAAATGAGCAAAACTGCTGTGTAGTAGAAGGAAAAATGTAATCATTACTGAGCTTGTTGACTTAATCGACGGCTAATGGGAGACCTGCACTCTCTCCTCAGCTCTATTTAATACACGAACTGCCTTTCTGCAGTCACCAAGACAGAGCAGCGCGAGCGCTGTGCACCTGTGTCTCCCAACCAAGGCAGTTTGCTCTGGAAAGAGATAAAAGAGGGCATGCTGCCATTATTTGTAGGGATACATGGAACTAATATCCCCTTTTCTTTTGGCAATGGATCATTGCATTTTAAAAGCACGTATCGAATAACCATTTTGATAGCAATGCATTAAAAATAGAGAGGAAGAAACACAGCCATGTATCAATTGCTTCAGATTATGAGGGTGAGTGAGGCTCAGAGGCTGGAGGCGTGCGCACTTTTCAGTATTGTACATAGGCTAAGGGGGTCCCTGTCTGGATGGAGTCATCGAGATTCTGTGACAAACAGTGAAAAACAGAGGATAATTTCTAAAAAATGAATGAAGAAGCATAAATTCAAGATGCTAAATTAAGCCAATATGCAAAATACTAAATACCAAATTATGGCCTCAGCATCTAATACAAAAGTATCCAAGTCAGCTCTGTCTTTTTATTCTAAGAAATTATTTTCAGTACTGTGTAAGATATCCTTGAGAAGCACAAAGCACTCAGCCTAGATTTAGTATACAGCTAATTACCAGTATTCTTTTTTTTTTTTTTAATTGTACTTCAGGTGAAGGCTTACAGAACAAATAGTTTCTCATGGAACAGTAGTACACGTATTGTTTTCTGACATTGGTTAACCACCCCACAACATGTTAACCCTCTCCCTTCTCAACCTTTTTTTTTTTTTGGTGAAAATACACATAGCCAAAGATACACCATTTCAAAAAATTTCTACATGCACAGTGCAGTGACATCGACTACACTCTTCCAGTTGTGCTGCTATTCTCACTTTAGATGAAGGCTTACAGAACGAAATAGTTTCTCATATTTAATAGTTACTACACATGTTGCCCTATGACAATGGTTAACAACCTCACAACACATCAACAATATCCTTACTCACCCTTGGGTTCCCTATCACCAGCTTTCCTGTCCCCATCTGCCTTCTGGCCCTTGTCCCTGGACTGCTGTGCCTCGTTAGTCCCATTTGGTTTTAAGGGGCTGTCCGCTCCCTGGCTGAACGGTAAACCTCGGAAATGACTTCACCACTCAGCTAAAAGGGCGTCGGGGGGCCATACTCTTGGGGTTTCTCCAGTCTCCTCTATGCCAGTAAATCTGGTCTTTTTTTTGTGAGTTAGAATTTTGTTCTAGATCCTTCTCCAGCTCTGTCCAGAACCCTCTGTTGTGATCCAGGTCAGAGCCGTCAGTGGTGGTAGCCGGGCACCATCTAGTTGTACTGGACTCAGTCCAGTGGAGGCCTTGGTAGCTGTGGTCCATTAGTCCTTCGGACTAATCTTTTCCTTGTATCCTGGTCTCTTCATTCTTCCTTGCTCCCGAAGGGATGAGACCAGTGGAGTATCTTAGATGGCTGCTCACAGGCTTTTAAGACCCCAGAAGCTACTCACCAAGGTAGAATGTAGAACATTGTCTTTATAAACTGTTATGCCAATTGAGCTAGATGTTCCCTGAGACCATGGTCCCCACAGCCCTCCACCCAGCAATTCAGTCCCTCAGGGAGTTTGGATGAGTCTATGGAGCTTCTATGACCTTTCCTTGTACAAGTTGTGCTGGTTTCCCTTGTATTGTGTGCTGTCTCACCCTTCACCCAAGATACCACTTATCTATTGCCTATTTAGTATCCCCCCCCACCCCATCCCTGGTAACCAACAAACATTGTTACGTTTTGTGTGTGAACATTTTCATGGGTTTTTACAATAGAGGTCTCATACAATATTTGTCCTTTTGTGATTGACTCATTTCACTCAGCATAATGTCCTCCAGTTTCATCCATGTTATGAGATGCTTCACAGATTCATCATTGTTCTTTCTCATTGCATAGTACTCCATTGTGTGTATGCACCATAGTTTGTTTATCCATTCATCTGTTGATGGGCATCTAGGTTGTTTCCATCGTTTTGCTGTTGGAAACAGTGCTGCCATGAACATAGGTGTGCGTATGTCTATTCGAGTGACGACTCTTATTTCTCTAGGATATATTCCTAGGAGTGGGGTTGCTGGATTGAATGGTATGTCTATTTCTAGCTTTCTGAGGAAGTGCCATATCATTTTCCAAAATGGTTGTATCATTTTGCATTCCCACCAGCAGTGCATAAGAGTTCCCATCTCCTTGCAGCCCCTCCAACATTTGTTATTTCCAGTGTTTTTGATTTCTGCCAGTAATGCCGGGGTGAGATGGTATCTCATTGTGGTTTTAATTTGCATTTCTCTAATGGCAAGTGATTGCGAACATTTCCTCATGTGTCTGTTGGCCATTTGAATCTCTTCTTTGGTGAAGTGTCTGTTCATTTCCTTTGCCCATTTTTTAATAGGATTATTTGTCTTTTTGTTGTAGAAGTGTTGGATTTTCTTGTAGTTTATGGAGATTAGATCTTTGTCTGACTTGTACTGTCTAAAAATTTTTCCCCAGTCTGTAGGTTCTCTTTTTACTCTTTTGGTGAAGTCTTTTGAAGAGCATAGGTGTTTGGTTTTTAGAAGATCCCAGTTATTTAGCTTATCTTTTGGGGTTTGTATGTTGATGGTTATGGTTTGTATCCTGTTAATGTCATGTATTAAGGCCTGTAGTGTTGGTCCTATTTTTTATTCTATGAACTTTATAGTGTTAGGCTTTATATTCAGGTCTTTGATCCATTTTGAATTAGTTTTTGTATATGGTGTGAGGTATGGGTCCTGTTTCATTTTTTTGCAGATGGATATCCAGTTCTGCCAGCACCATTTGTTAAAAAGACTTGTCTTTTCTCCATTCGATGGACTTTGGGCCCTTGTTGAAGATCAGGTGACCATAGGTGGATGGATTTATGTCTGCGTTCTCAATTCTGTTCCATAGGTCAATGTATCTGTCGTTGTACCAGTACCAGGCTGTTTTGACTACTGTAGCTGTATAGTAGGTTCTGAGGTCAGGTAGTGTGAGTCCTCCAACTTTATTCTTCTTCTTCAGTAGTGCTTGACTTATTCAGGGCTTCTTCCCTTTCCATATAAAGTTAATGATTAGTTTTTCCATCTCTTTGAAGAATGTTGTTGGTATTTGGATCGGGATTGCGTTGCATTTGTAAATTGCTTTGGGTAGAATTGTCATTTTCACAATGTTGAGTCTACCTATCCATCAGCATGGTATGTTTTTCCATTTATGTAGATCCCTTTGGGTTTCATGCAGTAGTGTTCTGTAGTTTTCTTTGTATAGGTCTTTAACATCCCTGGTCAGATTTATTCCTAAGTATTTTATCCTTTTAGGGGCTATTGAAAATGGTATTGTTTTCCTGATTTCCTTTTCATCGTTCTCCTTATTGGTGTATAGGAATCCAACTGATTTTTAAATGTTTATCTTGTATCCTGTTACCCTGCTGAATCTTTCTATTAGTTCCAGTGGATTTCTCGTGGAGTCTTTAGGGTTTTCTATGTATAGTATCATATCATCTGCAAACAGGGACAGTTTAACTTCTTCATTACCAATTTGGATGCCCTTTATTGCTTTTTCTTGCCTTATTGCTCTAGCTAGAACTTCCAGCACAATGTTAAATAGGAGTGGTGTTAAAGGGCATCCTTGTCTTCTTCCTGTTTTCAAGGGGAATGTTTTCAGCCTCTCTCCATTAAGAATGATGTTGGCCATTGGTTTTGCATAGATGCCCTTTATTATGTTGAGAAATTTCCCTTCTATACCTATTTTATTGAAAGTTTTTATCAGGAATGGGTGTTGGACTTTGTCAAATGCCTTTTCTGTGTCAATTGAGATGATCATGTGATTCTTTTCTTTCCTTTTATTTATGTGGTGGATTACATTGATTGATTTTCTAATGTTGAAACATCCTTGCATATCTGATATGAATCCTGCTTGGTCATGGTGTATTATTGTTTTGATATGATGATGAATACTATTGGCTAGAAATTTGTTAAGAATTTTTGCATCTATATTCATGAGAGATATTGGTCTGTAATTTTCTTTTTTTGTGACATCTTTGCCTGGTTTTGTTATCAGCATTATGCTGGCTTCATCAAATGAATTTGGAAGTGTTGCTTCCTCTTCTATGCTCTGAAATAGCTTGAGTAGAACTGGTACAAGCTCTTCTGTAAATGTTTTGTAGAATTCTCCAGTGAAGCCATCTGGGCGAGGGCTTTTTTTGGTTGGGAGTTTTTTTATTACCTTTTCAATCTCTTCTCTTCTTATGGGTCTGTTCAGATTTTCAACATCACTTTGCTGTAGTTTGGCTAGGTAGTGTGTTTCTAGAAATTTCCTCTAGGTTTTCAAATTTGTTGGAGTATAGTTTTTCATAATATTCTGTTATGATGCTTTTTTTTCAGTTAGGTCTGTTGTAATGTCCCCCATTTCATTTCTTATTTGGGTTATTTGTGTCCTCTCCTGTTTTTCTTTTGTCAATCTGGCCAGTGGTTTGTCGATTTTGTTGATTCTTTCAAAGAACCAACTTGTGGTTTTGTTAATTCTTTCTATTGTTTTTCTGTTCCCTATTTCATTTATTTCTGCTCTGATCTTTACTATTTCCTTTCTTCCGCTGGTTGTGGGCATTTTTTTGCTGTTGTCTTTCTGTTTGTTTGAGTTGTGTAGTTAATATTTTGATTTTTCCCTTTCTTCTTTTTTGATGTGTGCATCTATTGCTATAAATTGTCCTCTGAGGACTTCCTTTGCTGTGTCCCAAAGGTTTTGGTATGATGTGTTTTCATTCTTATTTGATTCTAGGAAGTTTTTGATTCCATCTCTGATTTCCTCTATTACCCAGTGATGTGTAAGCAGGGTATTATTCAGTTTCCATGTAATTGATTTTTTTTTCCCTTGCTCTTTCTATTGTTAATTTCTACCTTGATGGCATTGTGGTCAGAGAAGATACTTTGAATTATCTCAACGTTTTGCACCTTGTTGAAGATTGCTCTGTGGCCTAAGATGTGGTCTATTCTGGAGAACGTTCCATGTGCATTGGAAAAGAATGTGTACTTTGCCGCGGTTGGATGGAGTGTTCTATATATGTCTATGAGGTCAACTTGGCTGATTGTGCCCTTTAGGTCTTCTGTATCTTGGCTGAGTTTCTCCTTAGTTGTTCTGTCCTTTACTGAGAGTGGTGTGTTGAAGTCTCCTACTATTATTGTGGAGCTGTCAGTTTCTCTTTTCAGTGTTGCTAGAGTTTGTTTTATGTATTTTGGAGCCCTGTCATTGGGTGTGTATATGTTTATTATGGTTATGTTTTCATGACGGATAATCCCCTTAATCATTATATAGTGTCCTTCTTTGTCTTTTATGGTGGATTTTGTTCTAAAGTCTATTTTGTCTGAGATTAGTATTGCAACTCCTGCTTTTTTTTGGTAGTTGTTGGCTCGATATACTTTTTTCCAACCTTTGACTTCTAATAATTTCATATCTTTGCTTCTAAAGTGTGTCTCTTGTAGACCGCATATTGATGGATCCTGTTTTCTTATCCATTCTGTCACTCTCCATCTCTTTATGGGTGAATTGAGTCCATTTACATTCACTGTAATTATTGATAGATGTGAGTTTGTTGCTGTCTTTTTGTAGTGCTTTTTTTGTGGTGCTGAAGTTTTCTTTGTTCTTCTTCCTCTCTTGTGCTGAGTACTTTTGTTTGTGGATTTTTTTTCATTTGTTTTTGTAGGTTTTGCTTTTGCTGAGAGTTTATGTTTTTCCTCTTTTTTTATGAGTATGTTTGTTAATTTTCTTTGTGGTTATCATGAAATTTGCCCTTATCTTTCTATGTTTAAAGCAGTCTATTATTACTTGGTATCGTCTTGCCTTCCTCTGCATTAGAAGGTTCTATACCTACACTGTTTATTCCCTCTTTTATTGATCTGATGTTGTTGTCATTTACAGATTAACTGCTCTGATTCTCTGTTGTATTTCTTTCAGTTTTGGATAGTCCTTGATAGTTCATTTCTTAGATTGGTATGTGGCTGGTACGATCCTGCATCCTAGATTCAGCCTGTGAGCTGAAGTTGTTTGTTCTGAGATCAAAGAACTCCCTTTAATAATTCTTGTGAGTTTGGTTTTGTTTTTACATATTCCCTTAATTTCTGTTTATCTGGAAATGTCCTAATTTCACCATTATATTTGAATGAGAGTTTTGCAGGATATATTATTCTTGGCTGGCAATTTTTTTCTTTCAGGGCTTTACATATGTCAACCCATTGCCTTCTTGCCTGCATGGTTTCTGCCAAATAATCTGAGCTTAGTCTTATTGTTTCTCCTCTGTATGTGACTTCTTGTTTTTCACGAGTTGCCTTCAGGATTCTTTGTTTGTCTTTGGTTTTTGCGAGTGTGATTATGATATGCCATGGTGATTTTCTTTTGGGTTCTATCCTATATGGGGTTCGTTTAGCTTCTTGGATGGCCAGCTTTTCATCTTTCATGATATTGGGGACGTTTTCTGGCAGCAGTTCTTCATTGATCCCCTCTGTGTATTCCGTTTTCTCCCCCTGTTCTGGAACTCCAATCATTTGTAAATTTTGGTTTTGATTTTATCCCACATAGCTTTCAGGGTCTCTTCATTTTTCTTTGTTGTTTTTCCTGAGTTTTCCTGAAACAGAGTTGTATCCAAGTGTTTGTCTTCAATTCCACTGATCCCATCTTCCACCATTTCAAATCTGGTTCTCAGCCCTTCTATGACACTGTTCATTTCTGAAATCTTGTTGTTTATCTTTTGGATTTCTAATTGTTGTTTTGCATAATTTCTAGTTGTGAATTTATTTTGGCATTTTGTTCCTGCATTATTTTCCTGAATTCTTCCATTTTTTGGTCTGTATTTTCCATGAATTTGTCTATTTTTTCCTCTTTTTTGTCTGCTTTTTGCTTCACCTCCTGGATAAGTCTGAGTGTTAGAGATTTGAATTCCCTATCAGGTAGTTCTAGTGCTTTTTCTTCTACTGGAAAGTCATCTGGTGTTTTGTTTTGGACTCCTACTGGAACCATCCTGTCCTGTTTTTGTAAATGTTTTGATATTGTCTGCTTTCTTCTGGGCATTCAGTAGTTACTTTTCTCATCTATTGATTGTAGGTTTGTTTGTTTCATCCCTTTTTGTTTTTTAATTTGGCTATGTCTGAGCAGGCGGGCTATGTGTTCTTTGTTGTTTGGTCGTCTGTGTGCCCAATACTTTTGGCCTCCTTCTCCAATTCACAGGGTCAGTCACTCAGATATGGTATGGCAGGGCATGTCCAGCTGAAGAGGAGTTACTAGGACAGGTTGTTTGTGGCACTCACTACAGCCACCAGGGTGGGTCAATAATCATTGCAGTGCAGGTTCCAGTAGGCTGTGCCTGTGTTGCTTGGTGGTGTGATGTCAAGCGCATGGTACAGAAAAGCAGGAGGTAGCAGGGAGATTGTTATGTGTGGAGCTAAGGTAGATATGGCAGAGAGGAGAGAGGAACAGGAGCCCAAAACTTACAAACAAACAAAAAAGAATGCTATGGGAGCTTGCTGTTGTAATGGAGAGATGAGAGACTATGAAATGGGGAAAAACAAAAAGGGGAAGAGGATGAAAAAGAAAAGAAAAGAATGAATAAATAAAAATCAGAAAGGGAAAAGAACAGCAAAGTTCCCAGGGTTCCCACTGGTGCAGCTATGAGATCTGGGGAAGTAGTTCTCAGGTGTTGCAGTACTGCCTGGCTAGAAGGCATAGAGGTATACAACACCAGGTATTCAGGGAACAGAAAGAGAAGGAAGATATAGACAGATGAGAAACTGAGTAATGAAGAAAGACAAAAAGGGAAAAAGAGGGAAAAGAAAATGAAACAAGTTAAAAAAAAAAAAGAACAAGAAAAGCCCTCAAAAAAAACAGAAAAAAAAAAAACCCAACTTAAAAAGAAATGCTATCAGGGATCCCTCTGCACATCTGTGCAAGCCAAGGGGGTAGATTCCAAGCCACGCAGCACCACCTGGCCAGAACGGGCTCCCAACTCAAGAAAATGAAAAGAAAACAAACAAACAATTCAAAAACAAACAAACGAACAAAAGCCCTGGGATCCCACCAGCCTGGCAGCAGAGACCGGGAAGCAGCTCCACACTCGAACGGAGCTCTGCAGCCCCTCAGGAAGAAGCAAAGATCACGCACGGAGTCAGGTATTTCAGCAAAAGGAAGGGGAGGTGGTGAGAGGTTAGGAAGACATCAAAAGAAGCAGGAAAAAAGCAACACCAGCAGCCAAGAAATGGCACTCAGAGAGCCAGCTAATGCCAGCTGGTGGAATCCAAGCAGCTGGTGCTTCCCTTATAAGAGATTGTGGCCACGGGAAGCAGAGGAGGCTGAGTGGGGGTGAAGAAGGGTTGGGGGTGGGAAAGCATATATCACAAATTACTGGTTGTTTTGTCTCCTGCTGGAAGCTCTGTGAAGCTGCTTTCTTGTACTCCCTGTTTGCTGGTCTCCGATAGGAGTCCAAGATGGCAGATCTGCCCTGCGTTAGGTGATAGGGGACCTCTGCATGAATCTCTCCTCGCTCTCCGTTCTCTGTCAGTTTTATCACTCCATTTGGTGCTTGGCTGAGTTCTTTATCTGTTCATTTGATGTCTGAGGTTTTCAGGATTGTTGTTTTCTCTGTTTGGTTTAGTTTTTCGGATCTTTACTATGGAGGGATGGCATGGTGCTTCTGCCTAGAGCGCCATCTTGCCAGAATTCTCTAATTACCAGTATTCTTGATGTAATTTCTTCATTATGATTAGTCTAAGAACACAAAAGTACAACCCCTTCATATATTTTAAGAAAACAAAATTCAGTGGAACATGAAAACTATTATAAACAACAATAGGAACAATCTTTACCTTGTTGAGAACAAAGCTTTCTATGAGTGTTCCATTTAAGTTACCTGTGGAGTTACACATTCAATTTAAAACATGACTAATTTTTAAAAAGTACAGCATAGTAATACAAACAGTGTGGACAGAGTATTCATAATGAATTTGAGGTAGCCTGGGGGTCATTAGGAAGCCTGTTGGCACAGGTGTTAGGTGTTCAGCAGTTAACAGGTTGGTGGTCTGAACCCACCAGCCGATCTGTGGAAAAAAGATGTGGCAGCCTGCTTCTGTAAAGATTGACAGCCTTGGAAACCCTATGGGATAGTTCTATTCTGTCCTATAGGGTTGCTATGACTTGGAATCGACTCAAATGCGGTGGGTTTGGTTTGATTTTGGGGGATCATTAACCAAGAAAAACTGGAAGCTATTAGCGTGGAGCTTGCTCTGCAGATTTTTGAAATAGTGCCATAGGAATCAACTCGCAAGGAGAGGGCTTATTTCCTGATGCTTCTAGGGTCACTGCCTTATTTCAGTGCAGAACAGAAAATACAAGCTAACCCAATTTGTGCTGAAAGTGTCCACGTATTCTCGTATTCTTGGAAGAAACACACATGGTGAAAAGTACAAGACAATGGGCTTGGACAATATGAGGTGGAGCTGCTGATGGAACCTCATGTCATCACCTCTATTCTCTGTGCTCGAGGGTCTCAAGCTCCTGGGGGTCAGTGTGCCAGGACAGGCTCAATGCTGGGATGTCTTCCAGTCTCCTGAATGTCATGCTTATCACCATAAGCATACACATGGTGTAGTGGGAAAGCACTGGACTGAGAACAGGGAGCCATCAATTGCACAGCATTTACAAGTATCTGATGTGTACTATGTGGTATCCTGTGCCGGTGCTGCGCATCTTCCTGCCTTCGAAGAGCTCCATGTCTGTGGGAACAGAACATGGGGCTTAGCTAAACAGGATGCACCCCTAGGATGTTGCTGTTGTTGTTACTTGTCATCAAGTCAGCTCTGATCTATGGCAACAGACTGAAACACTGTTCAGTCCTACCCCATCTTCATGCTTGTTGGTGTGTTGGAGTCTATTGTTGTGGCTACTGTGTAGTGCCTTCTAACCTAGGGAGCTCACCTTCCAGCACTTTATCAGACAATATTTGGTTGTGATCCATAGAGTTTTCATTGGCTAATTTTCAGAAGTAGATCATTAGGTCTTTCTTCCTAGTCTGTCTTAGTGTGGAAGGCCCCTGAAACCTGTCTACCATGGGTGACCTCTCTGGTATTTGAAATATTGGTGGCGTAGCTTCCAGCATCATAGCAACATGCAGGCCACCAGAGTACAACAAACCGACACACGGATCACTACCTAGGTGTGTCAACCAAGGGCTAAGGCACTTGGGTGAGATTATTTTTGTATAGGACAGAGTATGGTGTGACTAAAATGGTGTGGAGGTGTATGTACAATTTAACATGACAACTACAGGCTCAACATTTTATTTTGTTTTTGCTTTGTCTTGATGGGAAATCTGTCATTCGCATACTGTTTCAGAGTAGCCTTCTTGGTATCACTTTTGTGACATTCATCTTTTCTTCCAGAATGCAAGATGTTGGGCAGGAACATGGGGTAGGGGGGTGCATTATGATACAGGCAGGTACTGCATATTATGGGCCTGAGAGTGGCTCCTGACCTCTCCTCTGCCACACTGTGGCCATGGGTCCTTCCTGAGGGTTTGGAAGGGACCTGGTTCGGCAGTGGTCCTCAGCTCTGGCTGTTCCTCAGAATCCCCTGTGGAACTTCAAAGAAAAGAAACTCCAGGGCCTCAATTTGAGAGATTCTGATATCATTGGTCTGGGTGATACCTGGACTCCTTATTTTGTTAAAAGCTCTGGGGTAATTCTGCTTCTCACCCAGGGTTGAGAAATACTGATGTAAGCTCTTACCTCTATGGTCAGACATGGGACTGCTCAGCTAATCAGGCTGTGAGCCCATAAATTGAAAGAGGCAGCAAAAGATAGGCGGTCTCGGAACTTGATCTCCAGTTGGGAGCCCCACCGGTACCATACACTTAGACTCATCTGGCCCTTGTTGAAAATTTATAGAGTCCCAGGTCCCTTCATTTTAGTTTCATATTCAGCAGGTCTAGGGCAGGGGCTGGCAAAGGTATTTCTAAGGAGCACCGGGCGCTTCCTATATCGTAAGGCCAACTGGAGAAACCTGGCCTAACGGGACGTGTGCTTGCTGGAGGATGGAAGCTCTGCTG
Organism: Dugong dugon; assembly: GCA_030035585.1. Classification (NCBI taxonomy): domain Eukaryota; kingdom Metazoa; phylum Chordata; class Mammalia; order Sirenia; family Dugongidae; genus Dugong; species Dugong dugon. The sequence continues at coordinate 45,720,222 of CM057466.1, read as the reverse complement.
CTACCTGCGCTCTACTGAGTGTCCTGCCAGTGACTGCCGCCCTCAAAGAGGCTTGATTAGATTGTACTGAATGAATGAATGAATGAGAAAGTGAAAGAATATGCATAAATCACTTAACCCTTCTCTGCCTCCGTTTTCTATAAAATGTTGAAGTTGAACTAGATAACTCTAAATTTCAGCTTTGAAATTTTAAGACAATTTTTTTTTTTTTACTTTTTTTCCCTTAGTCAATGCCTCTGGTGATGTAGTGGTTAAGTGCTACATCTGCTAACCTAAAGATCGGCAATTCGAATCCACCAGCTGTTCCTTAGAAACTCTATGGGGCAGTTCTACTCTGCCCTACAGGGTAGCTATGAGTCGGAATCAACTCGATGGTAATGGGTTTGGTTTTTTTTGGTTTAGTCAATGCCTCAGTAAACAGATAGTCTAGCTTATAATCATTGTGATTACTAAGAAAAGCAAGAACGTTGAGGAGATGGGTTGAGACCAGTTTTTACTATCAGTGTTTTAATATCACTTTGCAGTACAACAGAAAATATAATTTTGGTTTAAGATTGAAGTTCAAAAACAGAAAGAGATCGGCCTTTATTAAGGGTGAATCTAGGAGTCTGCAGACTTCTGCACCCCCTGGACTCCATCTGTAACTTTTTGTTGTGTTGGTGGCTAAGAGGGAATATTTCTGTTTGGCTTTGTTGATTGATCAAAACTCTTTGTATTTATGTTTCTGGAAGAGAGGGAATTTGGAATTACCTGTTTTCCCTTAAAAAAAAAAAGAAAAAAATACCTCACAGGATTTGATTCAATAATATTATTTGGATGCTTCGAGCTGGCATCTTTCCTCTAAAGAAGACAAAAGATAAAAAAGAAAGACAGAAAACAAAACATAGTGTATTCGAAAGCTCAAGTTGAGAAATTCTTGTAATAAAATTCACACTTCCTTCACAAAACTTTCCCTTCCATAAGCACATGTGAATCAAATTTGAATTTTGCTATAAATTTTCAAAAGCGGTTTCCGCAAATGAATGCACGTAAAGCTGTAAAATAGCTCTTTTGGTTTCTTTGATCCTTAATATTATTGCTCCTCTCTGCTCTGCCATTGTTTTGGTCAAAGCCACAAGCTAATGATATCTACATTGTGCAAATCAGAAGCTGGAGACTTCAATTTGTTTGTGACTACCCTTAGTTATAAGAGGGTAAATTACAATTGTGTTTGGTAAGTAAGGATTATCTTCTTGAATAATCTTATTGCTATAAGTACTTGGAGAATTCAAAATACAGTTCTTGTATTACCATCCTCAGCCAAGATATATAACAGAAAGTTAAGGAATAGTTTCATTCTGGAAATCATAGAAATAGTATAAACGAGATAATCTAGCTAAGTAGGATACCTGTCTTCTTTATATTCTAATCTTTTACAATCTCTTATTATCATGATTAAACTTTTATCTTAAATAATCAAGTATTTAGCTTCCAAGACTTGTTTAATCTCCCAGAAATGTATATATAACATGTTTGCCATAGAAAACTTTAATTGTTCACTTGACCATGTCATGAATTCATTACAGAAAATCGAGTTTACTCATTTAGTTTGTAAATGAACTTGCCAGGCTGTTGTTAATTAGTCTACCTCTACAAATATCATTTTAGCTAGCTCTCTTTTACAGTGGAAGAAGGAAAATGACTTCATTTCTGATAGAACAGAATGAATAGGTTCATTTTTTTATTCTATATAAGGTCAGTTCCTTTATAGTTGTCACCTATTGTTGAAAAGCTGAGAACACGTTTGACAAAATCACATGACATGTGTGCAATAAAGGGCTGACCCAGCAGATCTAGCATATTTAAACACTGCACACATCAAAGAAAGGCCTGGCCCTTGACTGGCCATTTGGAGACAACTTCTAAGCCCTTGGAATAATCTGTCTCGTAAGAGTGTCTTTGCTTAGCTGAGCCTGGAGCCATGCCAGAACTTTTATGCTAATAATGTGATTTATGACCAGGGTCTTGGGCCATGCAGTATCAGTTTGATCTCTGGAGGGCCTGGAGTCTGAGTAACTAAGGCCAGTCATGCAGGAGCTCCATGCCTACATGACTGACCCCCAATAAAAGCCCTGGACACCAAGGCTTGAGTGAGCTTCCTTGATTGACAATGCTCCAGGCATGTTGTCATACGCCATTGCTTGGAGAATTAAGTGCTGTCTGTATGACCCACTGGGAAGTGACAACTGGAACCTTGTGCCTGGTTTCTCCTGGACTCTGCCCTATGCGTCTTTTACCTTTGCTGATTTTTATCTGTATCCTTTTGCTGTAACTGCTTTCCTAAGTTCTTTGAGTCCTTCTAGTGAATAATTGAAATTGAGGTTGATCTTGGGGAACTTCAATCCAGCCTGGGTTAAGGAATAGACTTTGCTGAGACAGCATAAACTCACAAGCCAAGGATCATCAAGAAAAGAGAAACCACAGGAGCCCAGATTCTCCCTTCATCCCAGGAGAGGCAGACAAGGGAAAGCACTCTGCTGGCCCTGCATGGAGGTTCTGCCTTCCTGGGAGAGAACTCACCTCCCTGTGTGTTCTCCCTTTTTATAGGCAAAGCTTGAACACAATAGTCAGATTCCTTTGTGCCTGCTTGTCTGGTTTTTACACTAGGAGTTCTCTGAGAAATCCAGTTACAGAGTACCAGGAAACCCCCATGGATTTTCCACAATGGAGGGAAGTCACCAGTCCCAGAGAAGAAAATCTTGAGTGTCATTCCTTCCTCTGGAAAAACAGAGTCCCGTTCCCACTAACTCTTTTTCAGATAACCCAGAGTGAGCTTCCGCATCAGCCCAGACACTTCTGCTCCTCAAACTACCCTTTGACAAGAAATTAGACAGAAACAATACCCCCCAACAGTATAATGCTACTCTATTTATTAAGAGGTAATTTATATGACAATATTATTTGTCCAAAATATAGTTGAGATTCCAGTGTTCATGTCACACATTTTATTCATTTATTCATAGGTGAGACCTTTAAGTCTTAAGACAATGGATGAATGAATGAATGCACACACACATACACACATATATATACATGTACATACATGCATACTTAGTATGTCAGATAGTGTCTTAGTCACTTAGTGCTGCTCTAACAGAAATACCACAAGTGGACGGCTTTAACAAAGAGAAGTTTATTCTCTCCCAGTCCAGTAGGCTACGAGTCCAAATTCAGGGAGTCAACTCCAGGAGAAGGCTGTCTCTCTCTGTCATCTCTGGAGTAAGGTCCTTGTGATGCATCAGTCTTCCCTTGGTCTGGAAGCATCTCAGCGCAGGAACCTCTGGTCCAAAGGACACACTCTGCTCCTGGCACTGCCTTCTTGGTGGTGTGAGGTTCCTATGTGTCTCTGCTCGCTTCTGTCTTTTATATCTCAAAAGAGATTGCATTAAGACACTATCTAATCTTGTAAACCTCATCAGTATAACCTGATCACAGTGATAGAATTTACAACACATAAGGAGGTCACATATGATCTCATCATAGTGATAGAGTTTACAACACGTAAGGAAATCACATCAGATTACACAATCATACAATACTGGGAATCATGACCCAGCCAAGCTGACAGATATTTTTGGGGGACACAACTCAATCCATGACAGATAATAATTGTATAGAGAAAAATAAAGCAGGAAAGGGGAATAGGGCTGGAGGGGTATTTGCTATAGGGTGGTCAGGAAAAGAGTCATTGAGAAAATCGTGTCTGAACAGAGACCTGTAGGAAATGAAGGAGAAAACCATGTAGGTCTCTGGGAGGAAGAATCTCAGACAGAAGAGAGAGCCAGTAGAAAGGCAGAAGCATGCTTGGCATGTCCAAGGAACAACAAGGATGCCAGCATGGCTGAATGGTGTGAGTGCATGGGGAGTGGGAGGTCAGGTTGGAGGTGGACCACATAAGGCTTTAGGTCAACAGAAAGACTTTGGCTCTTGCTCTGAGTGAGGTGGGAAGCCATTGAAAGTTCTAAGTGTAGAAGAAATGCATACTGACTTACATTTAAGAAGAGTTATTTGACTGCTAGGTTGAGCACAGACTATGGTGGAGAGGTAAGTGTGAAAGCAAGGAGACTAGTTAGGAGTCTGTGACAATCTTTCGGGTGACAAATGGCTGTGGCTTAGACCAGAGTGAGAGTAGTGAAGGTGGTCTGATTATGGAGATACTTGGACAATAGCACCAGCAGGATTTGCTGATGGATTGGCTGTGAGTGGGAGAGGGGGAAGGGAGGGAGGAGAAAGAGACAGAGACAGAGACAGAGAAAGCTCAGAAAAACTTCCATGTGTCTGCCTTGAGCACCTGGAGGGATAAAGTTGTCATTTACTGGGAGAGAAGAGCTTCAGGTGAAATAGGTTTAGGAGAGATGATCAGGAATTTGTTTCTCAGTATGTGCATTTTGAGATGATAAAATAGTTTTTTTTTCTTTCTTCCTTTTTTTTAAATTGTACTTTAGATGAAGGTTTACAGAACAAACTAGCTTCTCATTAAGCAATTAGTACACATAGTGTTTTGTGACATTGGTTTGTCAACCCCATGACATGTCAGCACTCTCCCTTCTCGACATTTTCCTGTTCCCTCCTGCCTTCTCATCCTTGCCTCTGGGCTGGTGTGCCCATTTAGTCTCATTTTGTTTTATGGGCTGTCTAATCTTTGGCTGAGGGGTGAACCTCAGGAGTGACTTCATTACTGAGCTAAAAGGGTGTCCGGGGACCATACTCTCAGGGTTTCTCCAGTCTTTGTCAGACCAGTAAGTCTGTCTTTGTGTGTGTGTGTGTGTGTGTGTGTTTGTGTGTGTGAGTTACAATTTTGTTCTACATTTTTCTCCAGCTCTGTCCAGGACCCTCTGTTGTGATCCCTGTCAGAGCAGTCAGTGGTGGTAGCCAGGCACCATCTAGTTGTGCTGGACTCAAGTCTGTTGGAGGCTGTAAGTAGTTGTGGTCCATTACTCCTTTGGACTAATCTTTCCCTTGTGTCTTTGGTTGTCTTCGTTCTCCCTTGCTCCAAATAAGACCAGTGGAGTATCTTAGATGGCCACTTACAAGCTTTTAAGATCCCATACACTACTCACGAAAGTAGATAAAATTGATTTTCAAATGGATCTGATGAATAGGTAGATAGTTGGATAATGAAGCTATGATTTAGGGAAGAGGTCTGGATTAGGGATACAAATTTGGGAATCATCAGCAAAATATATAGGAAGAAGCTGGGAAAAGATGTATTCATTGTTAAGTATTTTCACTAAAAAAAAGGTGATTCTCTTTAAGTTTTGGTGCTCAAAGTGCTCATTCATCTGGAAAATCCCCATAAGTGGTAATGCTTACTTATTCCAGATGCTGAATACATGAGATATGACTATGTCTAGATTTTGCACCTGTATTTGTGAAAACACTTGAAATTATTGGTGACTAGGAAGGGAGTCATTCTCTTATCCACACAGACATTAGAGCACAGGAGGGACAGTGTTCTCAAGACACACTTGGCACCCTGCTGCATTTGGCTGCTAGATTAGCCCCTCCCAGTTTCCTGGTTGACAGGTGGCTTTCATGAATCATCAGGCACAGATACATGTGGGTGTCTCTCAAAATTCACGGAAATAGAGTTAGACCAGTCTCAATTTGTCTCCTTTCTTTTTCCTTCCCCATGTATTGTAATCAATTTTGATTTTAGGGAACATCATTAAGTTTGCAAGTTATATGTTTAAAACTAGAGCAGGGATAGCAAAATCAACATTAAATGTTAGATTTCCTCTTAGAACTTTGGTCAGGAAATTTTGTCTCAAATTTATCATTCTAATAAATACATTTTAGGATGTGAAATCTGATAATTTTGATTTGAGTTGATAATTTCAAATCTTGTAATTTAAGAGTCAGTCATACACTGACTCTGTAGGGTCTCTATGAGTTGGAATTGACTCAATGACAATGCATTTTTTCTTGCACTTTATCCTACCTACCTGCTATAGACACTTGCTTCAACCCATGGCATCCTGATAAAAAGGGGCCCAGAAGTCTTCTGTTTTCATCTATTTTGTCTTGTGTGTTCTATGACTTTTCTTGGTCTGAATTACTAAGGTCTCTCCAATTTAAGCAGAAGCAAATGGCTTTCTTTCGGAACTCTAAGTAAATATTACCTTATATTGTGGCCTCACCTAGTATTCTTCCCATAGGCATGAAAGCACCATAAAGTTATGCGCAAAGGGCAATGGAGCTGTACATTCTTATTCTTGCATACAGGGCAGAGAAACTGTCCAATATCCTGGGATCTGCTTTTACACAAGTCCCCGAGGGAGGGGGAGTTCCTTTCCAGGATCAGTGGCAGGACATGATATTTGAAGAAAAATGAAACAAAATGCCCAGCAATTTTGAAAATCAAAGAAAAAGTTCTATGGAAAATATGTGCTTTTATTTTTTCACATATTGTTCAAATAATCTGATTGTTATTTACACGTGGTTAATGCAAGATCTTTTGAACGAATCCTCCACTCCTAGCTTAAACAGCAGAGACAGCCCAGAGAATGTTATCTTCTCACTGAGAAATTATTTTCTCCATACGTGTTTGATGATGACAGGCCTTTTTCCATCTTTCAGTTCCTCCTCCTTGGAGAAATAGAAATGTAAGAAATAATTTCTGATTTGATACTTGCTGTTCTACGCACGTTTCGCTGCAGTTTAAAAACTGTCTACAAACCTTGCTAACAACTTAGTTTTAAATCTGTGCCTTGGGAAAATGAGAGGCAAAAAGGAAGAGAAGAAAGAATCTCTTAAAAATAATTTATTTGAGAATATTTGTGAAATATTTGGAAGAAGAGATGGACACTAATTCTACTGGGTGAATAGTATTACATAAGCCTATATATACAGGGGTTGAACAATTTCTTGATCTTTCTGCCTTAAATAGGCTCCTTCTCCCTTCGTCTTCATGTCAATAAATGGCACCCCCATCCACTCAGAAGCCTGAGATTCAATCTAGGCATCCCATTCCCAATTCCCTTGTCTAATCTACCACCCAATCTTAAGATTCTCCCTCCAAAATCCTTCTCTCCATCTCTTCTACTGTCAGGAGCGGAGGGGAGAGGTCAGGGGGAGTCTAAGACACCATCATGCCTCATTCTGGTCTCTCTACTTCTTTCTCTTGGCCTCTTTTTAATCTAGTTTCCACCCAGGAGCTAAGGGTGATTTTAAAAACGCAAACTGGATCATGTTACACCCCTACTTAAAGTCTACTATGTACTTGCAATAAAATCCAAAATCCTTCATAATGTAAGCCTTGAAAACTCTAGCTCCAACTACTTCTTCAGATGCCTTGTCTACCTCTCTGTGCTCTCAGGAATGTCTACCCACTCTGGCCTTCTTTATTCCTTGAAGCTACTGAACACTGTCCCTTCTTAAGAACTTCAGACACACTGTCCTCTTTTTGAAACGAGCTTGCTGGCTAACACCTACTCACCCTTCAGATTTCAGCTCGAATACACTTTCTTGGTAAAGCTTTCTCTGTCTCTTACTTTTCCTTCATAGTTCTCACCACAGTTGAAATTACATGTGTGTGTAATTAAATGTACACATAGTTACATATATAGTAGATGAATAATTTGAATACTATCCATCTCTCCCTCTATGATGGTTGGCAGCATATCTGCCTCACCTCACTGCTGTACTCCCCAACACGTAACATTCTTCCTGGCACATACTAAGTACTTAGTAAATTGAATTGAATGAATTCAATCTAATTATTAGAAATTGTTAATTTATATATTGCGCCTTAGTTGAAATTTGTCTTATCAATCAAATGACTTGTGTGTATTCCTGATTAAGGAGCACCTTCTACTGCAAAAGAAAATTGCTTAAAAATATACATACAACACACTCACCACTTATTTAGGTTAACTTTAGCATTAACAGTGCATACATAATTGAACTCACAGTAATGAGTGAAATAAATAAATGATTAGCCTGGGGACAGAATGGCCACCATTGACTGTATCATCTCATTTACTGTGTGTTTGGTATAGGACATTGTCTAGTTACTGTAGTTTAGTTACGTATGTTTCTTAGTTGGTGGTATGTGGAATACATAATGATAATCATTAAATAATAATAATAACAGAAGTATAAATCAGTTGCCTTCTAGTTGGTTCCAATTCATGGCAACCCTACATGTACCAGAGTAGAACTGTGCTCCAAAGGGTTCTCAGTGGGTAACATTCGTTGAGCATTTACCATGAGTCAGGTCCATTTAATTCTTACAGGATCTTTATCACATAGATACTATTATTATCCCACTTTTCAGACTGGGGAATTGAGACTTGGAGAGCTTAAATTACCTACAGGTCCAGTAGCTAAAGAAGCTGGGCACTGACCCCAGGTCTATCTGATCCCAGAAACCTAGTTCTTAACCACTCTCTCTCAGAGAGGTTTCCCTGACTTCTCCAAGCAGGACATCAGGATTGTCACTGCTGGGGGGTCCCCTTCCCTTTTGGTTAGATATCTATCTTCTAATAGTACAGGGAAAGTTTCTTTAAATCAGAACTTTGTAAGAAAAGAGAGCTATATAGTGCTGATTAAATGGAGTTTATACACATGAAGCCTACTTAAGAAAGAGAACACTAATATTCAAGCATACCCATGGTTTTGTATTACTACCAACTCCCCCCGCATGGTATCTGTGGAACCCTGATCTAGGAGATGGTGGGGGAAGGACGGGAAATTATCTATATTAAGAAATTATACAGTAATGTAAAATTTTAAATGATCTTTAAAACCACCCTGTTAATTAATTGTTATTTTCCCCATGTCCTAAATGAGGAAACTGGGACTCAGAGTGTGCCCACATCATGTGGTAAGGATGCAGCAATGCTGGGACTTGGACAATGACTCTGCGAGCCTGAAGGGAACCAGCTTCCTGGCTAGGAGGCTTGGGCGTATCTCTCCTTGGTGGTTGGGGTGAATGCCACTGTACAGAAATATCAGGATCAGGCCTGACAGAAAAGGGCAGCTTGAACAGGAGGAGCCATATAAGGCTGGCCATCAAGGCAGGGACCATGGAGGGGAGGATCAGAAGTTGAGTGTGAGTCAGTGCTGGGTGGAGAAAATGAGAGGAAGGAGGGTGGATTAGAAGCTTCCAGCATAGGCTGCAGTGGTGGGTAATATCCTTATAAAGGAGTCAGGGTAGGTGGCAGGGTCCCCAGCCTGACCACTTGGATCCTTGGAAGCAGAGTCTCCATTTTGCTTGGATAGCCTCTTCCTTTGACTCTCTGCTTTGATCCTTGCCCTCTGACCTGCATTGTCTCTGCTGCTACAGTTAGAATGATCCCTTCTTATAACAAAACCAATATGTTCCTCAAAGACGGCCTTTAGTTCTGAAGATAAATCCTCAAAGTGCAGACATTGCCCTTCAACTATACAGAGCGTATCCTCTGTAGTCATATTTCTCTTGACCTTACTATTTGAGTTCCCAGTGGTTTGTTATGGATTGAATAGTGTTCCCCCAAAAGATATGTTGAAGTTCTAACCCCTGTGCCTGTGAATATAAGCCTGTTTGGAAATAGGGTCTTTGAAGAAGTTATCAGTTGGGTTAGCATGAGGTCATGCTGGAGTAGGGTGAGTTATAATCCTAACGACTAGTATCCTTATAAAAAAGACACAGAGACAGAGAAACAGAGGAAAGACAGCCATATGATGATGCACCTACAATCCAAGGAACACCAAAGATTGCTGGGAGCCACCAGAAGCTAGAAGAGAGGCATGGAACCTTTCCTGTCTCAGAGCCCTCAGAAGGAATCAACATGGCTGATACTCTGACCTTGGACTCCCAGCCTCCAGAACTGTGAGACAATAAATTTCTGTTCTTATAAGACACAAAGATTGTGTATTTTGTTATGGCAACCCTAGGAAACCAATCTATGATTATTGCCCAATCTTGTTCCCCACAGAAAGTGGAGTCAGGGTGACTGGTGTGCCCCTTCCACTCCAGGCTTGAGGGTGTCCATGGGTTTCAACTCTGCACTGCTCTTGTGGGAACACACTCAGAGTCTTCATTGGTGTTTTCAGGGGTGAGTGCTGGCAGAGAGAGCTCTACTGCTGTCCAGATAGCCTTTCCTTTTCATTTTTTTCCCCTCTCTCCGTACAGCATCTTCTGGATGACTCTTTGGGCTGAGGTTGCAAGCTGTCTCCCTGTATTACATGCTACCAGTGTCATGTTTCAGGACTACAGTCAGGACCAGGTTGGTTGGTTCCATGAAGCCCATCACACACAGAGATCCAAAGCATCCTTATGGTGCAGAGCTTCACACCTGCCAACACATCCGATGTAAGGTCTACCACTTCTGATTCAGACAGGTGTTCAGAAACTGTAGTAGTATTTTACTGATTTTTTTCCCAATAAAATAATGCAAAGGATTTTGCACTCTCATTTCCATTTTAGGCACCCTTGAAATACTGGCAATGAAAATCGAAGACAGTTTAAGAATTGTTGTAGACATCAGCTCAATCCTTCAATAATTTGTTCAATAGTTCTAAAGGAGATGGTAAATCAAGGATGGAATGAGACAGTGAACAGAGCAAAGCAGATTTCACATATGGTAGCAGCTCTATCATTTCAAGCTTCAGAAAGACACTAGATCCAAATGTCGAATATGACGGATGGCTCTAGGGCGCCCGAGATGAGTTCGTCTCAGAGCTGACTTACAACAAGCTTTTCGCATGATGTATTCCAGTAAAAAAAATTCAATGTAGGACAAAGTTTAGCCTCATCGCATGAGGACTTTCACGTCTTGGGACACCCTTGTCAGAGAGGTGAGTTGAGTCAAGGCACTGTATTGTGCCATGTGCCCCACCCTGGGAAAGAGCAAGAAAGGGTTCAACAGCTCTGCCAGTATGGCCAGTAGGCAGTCCACCATGAAGTCCTCACGTGCTAACCCCAAACTCTCAGAGACTTATTGTGCTCTTGTTGTTGTTGTTAGTTGTCATTGAGTCGGCTCTGACTCATGGTGACCTTAGGTACAACGGAATGAAATGTTGCTCACTCATGCCCCATCCTCATGATCATTGTGGCAGCTATTTATCCATAAAGATTTCATTGGCTAATTTTCAGAAGTAGAACACCAGGCCATTCTTTCTGCTCTATCTTAGTCTGGAGTCTCTGCTGAAACCTGTCCGTCATGGGTTCATGGGTGACCCTGCTGGTATCTGAAATACCGGTGGTATAGCTTCTAGCATCACAGCAACACACAAGCTACCACAACACAACAAACTGAGACAAGTCTGTCCGTGATGTTTCATAACAGCCTCAGTAACCAGCAGAGTTCTCTCAAGCGAAGACCCTTTGCTTCAGACCTTGTATTAACCATTTTTTCCTGAAGCTCTCCTTGTGTTTGGGTTTCATTTCCCCACCTTGGTAATTCTGCGTCTGGTTTCCATTCTGTTTCCCTTGACGTTATTTCACTGTGCTATGTGATCCAAGTTAGACGCTACCCTCTCTGATTCTGGGACTCTCCAAGAGTTCCCCTTGCCCCCTTTCTAAGACCTGGTTCTGAAACAATATATCCCCATAAGCTGCAAGTTTGAAACGCTATTCCGACATTCCTTGTTAAGTGGTTGAAGGGGGTGAATATCACTCACCTCTTACCCTCTTGCTGTGCCTCTAGTTTAGAGTCAGGAGCTAAAGCCACCTGTCGTCCACTCCATCAATATATTTACACAAGGCTAATTTCTCTACTGTACTGGAAAAACCCAGGGAGTTTTCATAGCCTTTAGGGTTGCTATCACAGCATCACTTACGCTCAGTTGCAGGCACATGACTGTGAAGAACCTTGTCAAAAGATTGCAGCTAATTGAGTGACCAGATTCTGTGTGCCTTCTGTTGGTGACACTAGCTGTGTGAGCATCGTGGATGCCATCTGGCAATGTGTGAATTGCTTGGCACAGCCCCACTACTGCCTAAAATAGTTCTTTATGTGTAGTCGGCAGGATCAGATGCCACAGAGACCATATTACAGAGGGATTTTCCAAGTCTACTTAAGAGCTGGAATTAATATTGTTAGATGCAGTGAAGCATATCTTTCTACTGTCCCTTTTGATCTCTACTGGTATCAGCAAACTATGGCCTGTGGGTCAAATCCAGTGTAGTACCTTTTTGTGTAAATAAAGTTGTACTGGAACATAGCCATGCTCATTTGCTTACACATTATCTGTGGCTGCTTTCACAATGTTGTTAGGTGATGTAGAGTTGGTTGCAACTCATAGCGACCCTATGTACAACAGAAAGAAACACTGCCCAGTCCTGCACTATCCTCACAATCATTGTTTTGCTTGAGCCCATTGTTGCAGCCACTGTGTCAATCCATCTCATTGAAGGTCTTCCTCTTTTTCGCTGACCATCTACATTACCAAGCATGATGTCCTTCTCCATGGACTGGTCCCTCCTGATAACGTGTCCAAAGTGTGTGAGATGAAGTCCCATCGTCCTTGCTTCTAAGGAGCATTCTGGTTGTACTTCTTCCAGGACAGACTTGTCGATTCTTCTGGCAGTTCACAGTATATTCAATATTATTCACCGACACCATAATTCAAAGGCATAAATTCTTCTTTGGTCTCCTTATTCATTGTCCAGCTTTCACATGCATATGAGGCAATTGAAAACATCATGGCTTGGGTCAGGGGCCCCTTAGTCCTTAAAGTGACATCTTTGCTTTTTAATGCTTTAAAGAGATCTATTGCAGCTTTCACAGTACAACAACAGAATTGAGTAGTTGAAACAGAAACCTTAGTGGCCACAGCAACTAAAATAGTTACTATCTGGCTCTTTTCATAAAAAGTTAACTCCTCAACTGTGTCATTGATTCTAAAGTTTATTCCAGTATGAACACAAGGACTCCCTCAATGTTTTTGAATGCATTCAGAGGAGGTGATCTTTGCTTCCGTATAGTTTTGATGATATGGTGGTTGTGGAGAAAACTGATAAGTCCCAAAGAGACAGAGAATTCCATTTATCACAACAGTGGCTTGAGGAAAGAAGCTAAACAAGTTCTTCTGGCTTTTCTTTTTGTGTATACATCTAAGGTTAATAATCACAATTTCCCAGAACTGATACTCTAAGCTCTGTATGGAGTTGAGATTTTTTTCCACTATCTATTCGATGCAATTTGCATACCATCTGTAAGTTTCTTTTTCTTTCCTTTGGTTCTATTTTTTTTTCCTCATTCCATTTTTCCCTGTACTAGTTAGGAAGTTATGCTGTATATTTTTATAGTGCACACTTGCTAAAGTTAATCTATGTCTTTGCATTCCTCCTATACAAAGTTCTTAGAATGTTTTAATTCTGATTGCTTCTCTCCTTACATTTTTGTCATGTACTTTAATTCTCTCTCTTTTTTATCAGGCTTTTTATTATTGTTTAATACAGTCAGTGTTTGTTCAGTTTTACCCACGTATTTGTCCAGTTTTGCCTTTTCATTCGATCTTTCAACTTAGACCTTTCATCTGGGAATCACATTTCTTTTTCAACCACTGTACATCTTTTTGAATTTCCATTCGTTGGGATATGTTAGTGGTTATTGGAAAACACCATTAGTTTTAATTATTTAATAAAGTCTTTGCTTTGTTTTTGCTATTGAATGATATTCTTGCCAGGTATATAATTCTAGGCTAACTGCTGTCTTCCACTGCTGCTTTTGAAAAGTCAGCTGTCAGTTTAATTGTTATTCTCTGTAGGTGAGGCATCTTTTTATCAGTGGCTAGTTTATGATTTTTTTCATTGTCTTTGTTGTACTTCCCTTTCATTATGATTCGCTTTCATGTTTTCTTTTGATTTATCAGGCTTGGTTGTGATTCACTAGCTTCTTGAATGTATGGATTGATGTTTATCATTTCTGGAAAATTCTCGTCAGTTATATGATTGCCTTTCCTCATCCTCTCACTCTTTCTGCAACTCTAATTCCATGTTTATGAGATTTTTCTCACTCTATGATATGTCTTAACCCATTTTTTGGGTATCTTTTCATTGCTTATTCTCTCTATGCTGAATTCTGGAAAATTTCTTCAGGTCTATCTTCTAGCTCACTAGTTTCTCCTCAACTAAGTTTTGATCAGTTAAAAACCATCCATTGAGTTTTTAACTTCAGTTCTTATATTCTTAATTTCTAGAAATTCCACTTAGTTTTTATTCCACTCTTCTAGGTCTTTCTTTCTAATCTTTTCCTAATACTGTTTTCAATCCTTTTATTTTTCCTATGTCATTTAACATATTAAACATACTTATTTTATGTCCTGTGTCTGATAATTTCAATACATGATGTCTTACTCCAGTTCTGCTATTTGTTGTTTCTGTTGGTTCTTGATCATAGACCTTGTTTCCTTATAAGTTTTGTGATTTTTTTAATGCAGAGCTTTATCTAAAGGAATCCTTCAAGACTTTAAGTTTAAGGAGACAAGGAGATTCCACCAGACAGGGCTGCATTTGCTTCTGCTGGTTCTTGGATGTCTCATCTACCTGGGACTGCTTTAAGCTAATTTATAGGATTAAAGCTTTAGACTACCCATATGATGCAAATTTTGTCTGCACATTTGCTTGAGGCCTGGCATGTTGTGCTGGATTTTAGGTGGAGATATATTTTATTTACTCAGTTCCAGGCTACAAGAAAGGACATCTCCCTGGCTGTATCCTGGGGGCGGGGAGGTGGGTTTATTTCCAGTTCACCCTTACCCAGAGAGTCAGCCATTTGGATGAAGTTGAGCTTCTCTGCAGGGCAGAGGGGCAGATTTCTCATGCTGGGAAGGACCTAGGTTTTGTTGCCCTTCCCACATGCTCTAAAAAGCTATAGGAATTTAAGCCCAGGTTCATCTAGGTTTGGCAAATGCCTGCTTTATTGCTCCCTTTCCCTCTCTGGATTTCCACTTTCCAGGTCATAGATACATTGAAAACAGTTTTAAAAAATATGATGCCCGTAAGTTTTAGTTGTTTTAAGTGGGAACATTGCTCAGATTTTATCATGGTGCTTAAGACAAAAGCCTGAAATTGAGACTTTATGCAAATATCAACTTACATCTCTAGTTTTCAAGTGACTTCCCATGTGTATAACATAAATAGAATTGAAATGTGAATTTTTTTGTGTAAGATTTTATAAATTAGGATTAAATAAAATATTTATTGTGTGTTTTTCTGATTAGAATGATATGACATGCTCACTATTAATGAAATGAAAAGTATTAAGAAGAAAATTGGTATCACCACTAATCCCACCATCTAGGAGTAGCCACTATTCATATTTTGTTATATCTATTTTTGCCTGGATTTTGGTATGCTGCCTATTTTTAAATAGTGAAAACACACCATTTCAAGTAGATTTATTTGACTGGAACATAGTCATTCTTTTTTGAGTTGTGAGTCACAGGATAGCATTATTTCTCTCCCTTTCTATTCTGAGGCCATAGATCAGTTTACTATATGTAAGGTATGCTACATTCCTCAGTGTAACCTATCCTGGTTGATCTAATCAAAAGAATCCACTCAGAAAACCATGAAGGAGTAGTAATTGAAGAAACAGTACCAATAGGTAAAATGTTTAGCTATAAAGAACGAAGGCCATATAGAAATGACATGCCATCATTAAATGCTACTGTAGGTTGTATTTGAGCTCTATCTAATATAAAGGGGAGTATGTTTAAATTAGGACAGGGATTTGAAGATTAAGTTGTATTTTACAAACAAAAATGTATCAACATACTATCCTAAGTACAATGACAGAAGTTTTGCATTAGCTCAGATGTCTGTGGTTCCGTCTCTGGGACAGTGATGGAGCTGAATCACCTTAGGCCCCAGGGTCACGAAGGCCTGAACACACCCATCTTGACTCTCATAGATGAGATATGGTAGATAGGGACTTTTTATCCAAGTTGCTAAAATCTCTGACAAATTACAAAACCTCCCATTGATCTGAAATATTTTGGTCCATAACCAAGCTACCCTTTCCATTAAAGCCTGGAAGAGAGCTCCTGGAGTGAACACAGGCCCAGTTCCCTGGTAGTGGAGGTGTAAGGGGTGCAGGGCACTAAGGAAGAGGCTTCTTATGAAAGGACCCTGTCTTAGTCATCTGGTGCTGCTACTACAGAAATACCACAAGTAGATGGCTTCAACAAAGAAAAATTTATTTCCTTACAGTAAAGTAGGCTATAAGTACAAATTCAGGGGGTCAGCTCCAGGGGAAGGCTTTCTCTCTCTCGGCCTTCTCATCCGTGTTCCCCTGGACTAGGAGCTTCTCGGCGCAGGGACCCCGGGTCCAAAGGACACGCTCTGCTCCTGGCACTGCTTTCTTGATGGTATGAGGACCCCCAGTTCTCTGCTTGCTTCCTGTTCCTTTTGTCTCTTGTAAGGTAAAAGGTGGTGCCGGCCACACCCTAGGGAAACTCCCTTTATATTGGATCAGGGATGTGACCTGGGGTAAGGGTGATCTTACAATCCCACCCTAATCCTCTTTAACATACAATTATAATCACAAAATGGAGGCCAACCATACAATTCTGGGAATCTTGGCCCAGCCAAATTCACACATATTTTTGGGGGGACATAACTCAAACCATGACAGACCCCTAGGTCATGACTCCCACCAAGGCCAAGTAAGACCCAAACCTTTCCAACAAGACCTCAGTGAGCACAAAAGATGAAGGGTCATCTTTGGACTCCTGCAACAAGAAGTCCTAGTTGGGTACACACTACCCTTTAACTCTGTAGAGCCAAACTAAGGATAACAGCCACTGCCCTTTATTTGGGGTGAGTAAGAACTTCTGTGAAAAAAAACCCAACAAACAGCAGCAAAAACAAAAAGAACAGGCTCTGGTGTCATAAAGATCTGATTTCAGATGCTAAATCAGCAATTTCCTAGCTATGTGAACTCACAAAATGTGCTTAACATCTCACCTCTAATATGGTGATTATAATATCTATCACTGAAGGGTGGTGGAAGGATTAAATGGTATCTCTGATGCACATGGCACAGTGGTGAATGGAAGTTATTCCACTTGACTATGCTAGGACAGACCCTTCATCATCACTGCCTCCAAAATACATAGCACATAGTTGTTGTTTTGTAAATACTCACTGAATGAATGAATAAAGTACTTAGGCATAGAATGAATAAAGTACTTGGGAAGACCAAGGTAAAGGGTGTGCTGCTGTCCTACCAAGAAGCTTTCAGTGGGATCATCCTTGTTGATGACTTCTGACTGGGGAACTTCAACTGCCCCAAGAATGAAAGTCACCTGTTACCTGCCTCTGCCAGCCTCAGGCATCTGGACCTGTGGGTGGCCCCTTATTTCCATGCTTGTTGCCTGAATTCTGACTCTCACCACCAGACTGATCACATGACCATCCACACCAGCTATTGATGCACCCCTTTTTGCCTCCCTCCCCCATTTACTTCTCCACCTGTCCACCTGACACACTCATGTAGCTAAGGACTCATCACCTTCCACCCACCACTTGTGGGCTATCGTAATCAGATGGAAGCAAAAAGGGAAGACTCATGTTTGCAGGTTGGGAGAAGCGGACACTGAAAGTTGAGCTCCCTGTGAAAAACAATCAAATAGTTTTACCAGGAAGCTGATTTAATAAACGAAAGCAGTGAGTCAGTATGGTGATGTCAGATAAATGAAATATTTAACACAATGTAATAATCCCTCCGGTAATGTTAGAATGTTCACATTTGTTAATCTAAAGCACTCCCTGATGAGACAGCTGAGCAGTTGAACATGCTGGAAGGCTGCTCTCTAAATCATGGGATCCCATGGAGTCAGGCGAGGGAAAGGCTTCTCTCCAGTCCTGTCACTGTGGTGGGATCCACCCCCTCAACCCACCCACACGCTGTATCAGTGCCTTCCTCTACTTAACACATCATGAGTTTAAGGATGCATGGAAAACTACTCTCTCTCTCTCCTGGCCAGAGTTTACATGAGGCTCCTATCCACTCCCTTCTCAGGTTGAGTAGGCTGGTAAAAGGACCTCTGCTAATCTCCACCCTGTAATTCCGTATCAACTGTGAGTTAAGGAGACACACAGTAGACACCTCCAGCCTTGGCGGTTGGTGTGCTTGTTCACAAACTAGGCTCAGAGGAGCCATCGTCAGCTTTCAGGATTCTAGGTTGTGGCATAAATGAAAAAAAGAGACATATTTATTCAGAATTCCCATGCTCACAGAAATTAAAGCTCTTATTTCAAGACCAGACTGCTTAAATTATCAACTCACAGCATTGTTATTAATTTATGTATTAAGTGGTTAGTATCCATTTCTGAATTATTTTCATTCTATAATTTAATAGTATCACCTCCAAGGTAGACAAAGACCATTGTTGCTGTGTCCCAGTGGCCCCTTCTCTGGCTGATAAGTCCTTCTAAGCTACAGTTGCAAAGCTCACGCATGGGCCAGATTGTGTGTGACCGGACAGGTGCTGCGCCTGTCACACTATTACCAGTCACTCGGGGATTCTCCCGCCTTGCCCTCCCCACCCTCTGCTCTGAACAAACTGCATTTGTCTCCCAGTTGCAAAGAAAAGCTGAAATCCATATGGGAGGTCAGAGAATTCACTCTTGGCATAAACAATTCATTGATCAACTCTTTCAAGTCTGGGATGAGTTTGGGTTCTTGGTCAATGCATTTAGGTCATGAAAATTATCTAATTCGCCTGACGCAGATAGCACATAACTCACTGTGTGGTAGTTCCAGCGCTTCATCTGTAGTATTTCTGGTTGATAGTAGAGGAAGTCAATTACACAGTTTGGGGCAGTAGCCAAATAGCTATCAAAGGCTGGACAATCTTCAAGCTCTGTTATTTTCAAGGAAAGTAGGTTTCTGTCACAGACTCCAAAGGTCAAAGGCTACCAAAGTTACTGGCTGCATCACTTGTATTTAGAGAAGGAGCTGGCATGAACCATATTCCACTACTTAGCAAAAGTGCCTAAAACAGCTGTTTTAAAATTTTGTACTGGAATGGCAGAGGATAGCAAGCTTAACCTGCCTGTGGCTTCTGGGAATCTCCAGGCATGCTGAAATGGAGAGAGAGAGAGAGAGAGAGAGAGAGAGAGAGAGAGAGAGAGAGAGAGAGAGAGAGAGAGAGAGAGAGAGAGAGAGAAAGCTGCAAGTGAGCACATGTGTAGGTAGTGTAGGTAGTTATTCCCTTGGCCACCTAATTTTCTGTTTGTTCGTGTGTTTATTGGTTTGTTTCAAGATCCCCAGGCCAAAAAAATATTTTTTTAAAGTTTTCTTGGTAACATGTATCTTAGGAGGATTTGATACATTACACATTCAAGTTTTCTGAAGCACTTTTGTATCTGATGCCTGATTTATCCTTAGTTTGACTCTTCAGAGCCACTAATGTCCCTTTGGGAGTGAAGTGTGGTGCCCCTGAAACACTGAACAGCCCCTGGTCCCCTGCCTATTGCAGTACTATTTCTCTTAATTGATTGCTTTGCATCATCCTTGCTTCCTTGCTATAACACTGTTCCTTGCCCCCAATCCCACCCTTCCTGTTCCCCAGAGACCTTATTCTCTATTCTCCATCTTTTTAATGGTTTCCCCTCTGTATTTCCTCCGGTGTTTGACCTCTTCTCAACCACATCTCAGAAATTAATAGCGAACAATCTAGAAAATCCTAGTAGGACAAGTGAAAACTTCAATATATTTCTATATAGTAATACAGTACTATCTGCTATCTGGCAGAAGGAAAAGGTTGATCAATATTTTACATTTCTCTGCATTTAAAGGGATGGAGCCCTTGATTTTTGAGATCATGTCTCCCTGAAGACACAGCAGCAGCCTGGCTTTCTTCCCTGCAGTTGTCTCCTGGTCTGTGTATGCGAGGCTGAGAGACAGGGAAGAGAAAGAGGGCATCATCGGTTTGCTCTGATAGGCCAATCAGAAACAACTTTTACCAGTTGAGACTCAACATAAAGCAGCCTCAAAACTCTTCGTTAACCAGAACCACCCACAAACGTCACCAGAAACCTGCTCCCCAAGCTATTTCAGAATGGAGGTCTCTTGAAAGCCCAATTATATCTTATCACCACCTAAGCTTCACCAACCACCAAAGGTATTGAGAGAAATAAAGAATCAGGGAGCCGTTACTGGAGGTCATGTTTTATCACTTTTTTTATACCAGGGGATTTTTAGGGGTGGGAAAAGAATATGTGGTGGTCATACTTTTTACCCACTTGGCCATTTGACTGGGCCTGTAGGCCTTGTTCTTAAGTCAAAAGCCAAATAGAGAAGAAAAACTAGTGAAGCTAGAATTTCTGCTCTGTGCAAGGCTATTAGGCACTTTACTTATATTTCTTTACTGAATTATCACTATTACTCCAATTGATAGATGAGGAAACGCAGGCTGAGGGTGATTATATAACTTGCTAACTATGAGTAAATGGTAGAGCTAAGATTTTTAACCAAAGATTTTTTACTCCCAAAGTCTTAGCTCTTTCCAGTCACTCTGTCTGAGGCCCAATACATCAAGAATCTAAGACCTGTGAGTGGACAGTACAATGAAAGAGAGATTGGCTACCATTTTGGATTTCAATTCAGTTCATTAGAGGGGTTTGCAGGAGCTCACTCTGAAAACTGATTCAGGATAGGCCATCTCACACCTGGCAGAATGAAAAAAAAGAGTTGATGGTCCCATACCCTTTAACAGGTACGGGCATAGCAAAGGAACTATGGGAAAGCCCCAGATCCACTTAGAGATGCAATGGCTAAGCAGCAGCAAAGGCCCAGTCAGTCAGACCACATTATATTTGACATTAAGTACCCAGAAAGTTGAATAAGAGTAGTGGAAACTAGAAATAAAGCCCTATTGATTTCTGAGTAGCTGCTCACTGTTACTGTTGGTTCTCTCAACAGTTGAAATAGAGTTTTCTTGTTGAAATAGCGTGTTTAATTCAAGTAACAACTGTTGTTGTTATTGTTAGGTGCTATCAAGTTGGTTTTGACTCATAGCCACCCTATGTACAACAGAACGAAACACTGCCTGCTCCTGCACCATCCTCACAATCGTTGTTGTCCTTGAGCCCATTGCTGCAGCCACTGTGTCAATCCATCTCACTGAGGGTCTTCCTCGTTTTCGCTGACCGTCTACTTTACCAAGCATGATGGTCTTCTCAGGACTGGTCCTTCCTGATAACATGTCCAAAGTATGTGAGATGAAATCTCGTCATCCTCCCTTCTAAAGACCATTCTGGCTGTACTTTCTCCAAGACAGATTTGTTCATTCTTCTGGCAGTCCATGGTATATTCAATATTCTTTGCCAACTCTGTAATTCAAAGGCATCAATTCTTCTTCAGTCTTCCTCATTTATTACCCAGCTTTCACATGCATATGAGTTGATTGAAAACACCATGGTTTGGGTCAGGCATAACATCTACAGATGTGTTTTTCCATGCTTCATTTTACCTCTCTCCTCACCAAATGGAGCCCTGGTGGCTCATCGATTAAGAGCTCAACTGCTAACCATAATTTCGGCAGTTGTAATCCACCAGCCTCTCCTTGGAAACCCTATGCGGCAGTTTTACTGTATCCTATAAGGTCGATATGAGTTGAAATCAATGACAACAGGTTTGGGTTTTTTTAGTCCTCACCAAATACCTAGGAATTTTGAATAAACCCAACTATCCTGGGAGATAAAAGGAATCATCGAGTCATGTTGCTTCAGGCAGATGTTCCAGCTAGACATGGAAGAGGAGAGGGTCTTTCTCATACTAGTGGTGAGGGTCCCAGGCAAGCCAATGCTTCCAGGAAAGTCCTCTTGATGGGGTAATAGGTATGGATCATTCTAACGGTGTTTGATTCTGGTGCTAATAATGACTGCAAGAGGGTCTCCTCATTAAACAGATATTCTGAGTCCTGAATGAATAACCCTGGTTCCCTGAGAATGGTTAGGGCCAAGAGAAGCACAGTGTTAGGTTTCCCCTGGATCTGTTATAAAGGTGGTGTCCCACCCCCAAAAAGGACAGGATTAGATGTTGTTATAGTGCAGTGGGCGCCGTAGTGACGTCATTATCATTTTCTTTTATCTGTTTATTGATTAGACACTTAACACTTGCAATGTTAATCTCTCTTGGAGTTACCCAGGGATTCGGTGATTTTTTTTTATATAGAGGCAAGAGAAATGCAGAGAGGTTTCTAATTTAAAAGGCCATCTTGCCAGCATCTTCTTATACAGTCCCCTAAATACCCATTAACATGACACTCAATGTACAAGAAAAGAATATATTCACAACCCCAAAAACTAGGACTGACAGTCAATATCTTGCAACAGTCGGGGAGATTTCCACAGACTATATAGGGCTAATGCAATCCAGTGGGAAGTGCGGTAGCTGGCTCACCATGCTGGGCCCCAAGGAATGAAGCCTCCCTGTTCCCAGGAGGAGGTCCGACTCCCTTTAATCCCTCCCCCACTGTGCCCCTGGCTCAGAAACTCTGTGTCTCGACCAGAAAATGCCATGCCATGACTTTAGGGGTGCTATTTGTTGGCACGGTCAGGTTCTGTTTTCCTCTTCCCCACATTGGTGTGTCTGTGGTTAGATCTAGTTCGATAATTCTGGGATGTCAAAAGGAGAGCACTGAATTCTAGAGAGTGTACTGGTGTTGCTGGTCGCTGTCAAGTCGGATCTGAGTCATGGCATTCCCATGTACAACAGAACAAAACGTTACCCGGTCCTGCTCAGTCTTCTAGCACTTTATCGAACAATATTATGTTGTGATTCGTAAGTTTTCTGTTGGCTGATTTTCAGAAGTAGATCATCAGACCTTTCTTCCTAATGTATCTTAGTCTGGAAGTTCTGCTGAAACCTAGCCGCCATTGGTGACCCTGCTGGTATTTGAAATATCGATGGCATAGCTTCCAGCATCACAGCAACACACAAGCCACCAGAGTACAACAAGCTGATGGACGAGTGGTGGAGAGTGTAGTGGCTTCAAAGAAGGCACAGTTGAAGGGGACAGAGACTAGAAGGGCCTGGTGGCCATGTGTCCCGAGGGCTGTTATTTTTTTAGGAACGCAAATTTTACAAAGGGTCAGAAGTTCAGACAGTGAAAGTAGGAAATCTCCCCTGCCAGTCTGGCAAAGACATGCCCTCCCGGGAATCAATATCTGGGAGAGAAGCGCACACGCCCACTGCTGTTCTGGAGGACAGTGCGTGTCTACTAAGACAGACGGGATGAGGATGAGCAGCACACGCATTCTGCTGTTCTGGACAGAGCTCGGTGTTCTCTGACAAGTAAACAGGAAAAGCGGGGACTCTTCAAAAAGATCATGCAGAAAAAATGAAGTCAACCTCATGCTGAAACTGCTAGCAATATACACTTTTTTGTTTTACAAAATCACTGAAACATTTTAGGAAAAAGGTCTGTCATCCTCAATCAGATGAAAAATTGTATTGCCTTTTTGAAACAGGAGCAAGATGTCAAAGGGAGAATGGGCTAATAGGGAATCAACAGTAAATGTGAAGAAACGGGAGAGAAAGACGGTAAGTATTCATTGAAGGAACCTAAAAATGTAAGATTGAGCTAACCTGCCTGGATACAGTGAAGAGTAGAAATGACCACCTGGAAAATCTGACCAGGAATGAAGAAGACAAACTTGAGAAGCCCTCTCACGATGAAGAGAAAAGGAAATCATGGGCAGAAACTGAGAGAAAGGTGGGGTGAAAAAGGAAGAAGTTACAATGGAGGTTAAAGAGTGTGAGCTGTGGAGTCACAGGCATGGACTGGAATCACAACCCCACAACTTATTGCATGTATGGACTTGGACAAGTTATCATCTTGAAGTTCTTCGTCTGCTAGACAGTGATAATGGTATTAAATGGATAGTTTCTTTTATAAGGCTCAGCACAAAGCTGCCTCCTAAGAGGCAGAGGTTAAAGACGTCCCAAATGTCCAACATTTTCAAATTTCTGTACCACTCTATCGTCTCTAACATCAATTACTTCCCCTCTCCTCTTCGATTTCAGTAAATCACTGCAACATCTCACAGAACTCATGAACTGTATGTACAGTTAAGTGGTTTATTAGAGAAGTAACAGAAACAACTCAGGACGCAGTTCCTTGATCAGGACAGCTTTTTCTTGTCCTCTGTAGCTGGGCCTGCTGGGGCCTTGCTGTCACTGGTCCTGCTGGGGGTCTTTTGCTGCCAGGTCCTGCTGGGGATCTTCTGCAGCTGGGCCCTGCTGGTCTCCTGGTTCTGCTGCTTCTGCTGGTATTGCTCTTGCTAATGCTGTGCTGCGGCCTCTCACTGTCTTCCGTTACAGTCCCTCTCTTTCTCTCTCTGTCTCCCTTTAAGCCTAGTAAGATGGCAAAACTGACCAAACCGCTCATTAGGGTTCCATATACCTTATTTGTATGGTCCAACCCCCACAAGAAACCCTAGTTGCTTGTGGTCACTTGTGGGGGTGGACTATGCAAATAAGGTGTATGGAACTCTAATGAGCGTATAGGGTCACTATAGCGTTGCTTTGAGGCAGAATTGACTCAAAGGCCATGGGTTTGTTTATTTTTTGGTATCTCACAAGAGTGCCATGCACCTTATTTACATTATTAGCAAGCTATCCAAGCCCCTGGAAATGCTGGTGGCACAGTGGTCAAGAGTTCAACTGCTAACCAAAAAATGTCGGCAGTTCGAATCCACCAGGCTTTCCTTGCAAACCCTACAGGGCAGTTCTGCTCTGTCTTATAGGGTTGCTATGATTTGGAATCAACTCGACAGCAACTGTTTTTTTTTGGTTTTTGGATCCAATCCCCTTGGTGGGCCACAAACACCTCATTTACATAGTGCCACCCAGTCCTTTGGTGGGAGTTACAAAGACTATAGCTAGAAGGGTCATATTAAGTAATTCACTGCACCACAGGTATCTACTTATAGTGCTATTATGGGGGATAATAAGCAAATATAAATGAGAAATTAGCAGAGCATACAGCATATAAAACCAAACTAAACCAAACCCGTTGCCGTTGCGTCAATTCTGACTCATAGTGACCCTATAGGTCAGAGTAGGACTGCCCCATAGGGTTTCCAAGGAGCACGTGGTGGATTCAAACTTCTGACCTTTTGGTTAGCAGCTGTAGCACTTAACTACTATGCCACTAGGGTTTCCATATGGCAAATAGCACTTAATTTGGTCAAAAGGAGAGGAAGAGAAGGAGAGAGAGGCAGAGAGAATGAAAACTTGGGATTGCTTCCCAATAAGAAACTAAAACAATCGGAACAGATGGAATAATAATCAAAGACATAATGGGGGAGGGGGGTGGAGGGGAAGCTGGAGAAATTTCTTGAGCCTGGGCTACACAAAAGACCTGTGTGTGAAATTAGAAAGAACTCCTTGAGTTGAGGCATGGATGACATGAGACATTACAATACTTTTTAATTGCTTAGGATCAGGGAAAAAAATGCAACTAGCATCCAAGCAGAAAAACTAGGTTGCCAACAGAGGTTCGTAAATTAGGGCAACCTCGGTGAATCATTAAATACTAGAATCTGATGAAGAAACTCCTGCCATTTTGAGGGAAAGCTATCATGGCCCCAAATTATGTGCCCTGTTTTGTCATTTTCCATTTGTGAAGACAACAGAAAGATACTCTCAAATACATAAAGTTCAAGAAATATACATTACTGTACTATTCTGGTAGAAATTGCTAGAGATGTCCTCTAAGCAATAAAGAAACTAACTGATACTAATGAATGCATAATTGTGATATAAAAGGACTACGGGTGAACAATGAAATCTGCTAAACATAGCTTAAGCCTTATAAATTTGTTTAAAAACTTACTTAAAATTTCAAATTTAATATAGAATGTATTTGATAGAAAATAGTAATTTAATAAGAAGAAACTGATCTAAAAACTCAGATTTTATTACTAAAGTCTAGGACATGAGAGATGATGTTAATAGAACTAAACCAGAAACCAAAATCAAACTCATTGCCATGCAGTCGATTCTGACTCATAGTGACCCTATAGGACACAGTAGAACTGCCCCATAGAGTTTCCAAGGAGTGGCTGGTGGATTTGAACTGCCAACCTTTTGGTTAGCACCAAACTCTTAACTACGCACCACCATGGATCCAATAGAACCAAAACAATGCTAAATACCTCATCTCAAGTGGGGTACACAAAAGCTTCCATACCAAGGTTTTATTTTGGTGGTTAGAAAAATAGTTATTACTCAAAAAGTTAAGCACAAAATTACAATATGACTCAATCCCACTCCTAGATATACACCCAAAAGAATTGAAAGCAGGTACTCAAACAGATATTTGTACACCAAGGTTCATTGCACCCAAAAGGTGGAAACAGTCCAAGTGTCCATCAACAGACGACTGGATAAACGAAATGTGGTACATACATACGATGGAATACTATTCAGACATAAAAAGAAATAAAGTTCTGATAATGGTATAACATGGATGAACCTTGAAAACATTATGCTGAGTGCAATAAATTAGTCCCAAAAGGACAAATATTGTATGATCCCACTTACATGAAATATCCAGAATAGGCAAGTGTAGAGAGACCACAGTTTATTAGTGGTTACCAAGGGTGGGAGGGAGGAGGAAAGGGGAGTCATTGCTCAAGGGGCACTGAGTTTCTGTTAAGGGTGATGAGAAAGTTGGAAACGATAATCCCACTTCATTAATATCATAGAGGTAGGATTTACAACACATAGGAAAATCACTTCAGATGACAAAATGGTGGACAATCACACAATACTGGGAATCATGGCCCAGCCAAGTTGACAGACATTTTTGGGGGACACAATTCAATCCACAACACTCTAGTTAGATTTAAAATAGAAGCTATAACTTCTAAATCAGTGAACAGGATACAAGCCGGCAAAACCTGGTTTGTTAAAAAAGCACCTAAAGCACACAAGTTGGTGAAGAAGCATAAAAAGCAGTAACATTTTAATGACAAGGGAAAACATGCAGAATTCAATCTATACATACAGTACGATTCTAATTTTAATCTGCATGTGTGCAGGCATGTGTATTTGAACGCTAAAAAAAAAAGACTGAAAGGAAATGAACTGAAATGTGTTGGTTTCTATGAGAGCATGTGTTTATATTTAGAGAAAATGAATCAATATAACAACGGAAGAAGAAGGAGGAAGAGGACAGGGGCTGGGTGGGGAGGGGGAAGTGCCAGCTGTGTAGACAAATAACCCAGGCATTGCAGGCCACCTCCCAGGCCCCGCTGTAGGAAGGCTGTGGATCTTAGCGTTTTCACACAAAGCTCAGTCATCCACAAACACTCTCCCTGACCCGGCTCTCCTTCCCCATCTCCTGTCTTCATCAGGCATGCAGGCGCTGGTCTTTGCTCTTGTCAATTGAAATTGTATGTATGGTACTAACTTAAGGTCTTATTTTTTCATGATATTTATACATTAATAGGTATATGACTTAAATGAATAATTTTCTAATGGTGGAATTCAGATGTAGGAAAAAACGACATCTGTGTCGGGCGTGCTGCCTCCTGCTCGGAACCCGCTGCCTTACCCACTGTAGAGCCTGCTCAGTGCCCGGGCTACAGTGCTCTTCAGGGTCCAATGGAAGTGTTCACATCATATTTTCTTTTAAAATCAGCAGGAAAAAAAAGAATCTTATTATAATAAATATGTAATAACGAATCCAGTCTATTATATTCATCTCCATACCAACGTAGTAGAGAAATAAAATCTTAATATTTTTTATGGAAGAAGAAGGGCACAAAGGCAAAAATGCTTCAGTCTCACAAAAGTCATAATGCGACTCTGCAACGAATCCCCAACACCCCTCAGCTCACAGCACCTCTGATCCCATGACACCCCTCAGCTCAAAGTGCCCCGGATCCCGTAACACCCCTCAGCTCACAGCACCTCTGATCCCCTAACACCCCTCAGCTCACAGCACCTCTGATCCCGTAACACCCCTCAGCTCACAGCGCCCCGGATCCCCTAACACCCCTCAGCTCACAGCACCTCTGATTCCCTAACACCCCTCAGCTCACAGCACCTCTGATCCCCTAACACCCCTCAGCTCACAGCACCCCGGATCCCCTAACACCCTTCAGCTCACAGCACCTCTGATCCCGTAACACCCCTCAGCTCACTGCGCCCCGAATCCCCAACACCCCTCAGCTCACAGCACCTCTGATCCAGTAACACCCCTCAGCTCACAGTGCCCCTGATCCTGTAACACCTCTGAGCTCACTGCACCCCTGAAATCGGAGCATCCCTAACCCCTGATCCCATAACACCTCTGGTCTCACAGCACCCCTGATCCCATAATACCTCTGAGCTCACAGCACCCCTGAGATCAGAGCATCCCTGAGGTCACAGCACCCCTGATCCCATAACACCCCTGAGCTCACAGCACCCCAGATCCCATAACACCCCTGAGCTCACAGCACCCCTAGTCCTATAACACGCCTCAACTCACAGCACCCTGATCCCATAACACATCTCAGCTGACAGCACCCCGATCCCATAACACCCTTGAGCTCACGGCACCGCAGATCCCATAACACGCCTCAGCTCACAGCACCTCTGATCCTGTAATACCCCTCAGCTCACAGCACCCCTGAGCTCATCGTACCCCTGAGCCCACTGTGTCCCTGAACCCTTTGCATCCTACCACCCCCTGCCCTGCCTGAATCACTGATTTGACATGGCCCCAGTCACAAGCTAATATTCAAACATCTGATCAATGGTAGAAAATGTCCTGCTTACTGGTAAATTTGGTATTGCTGATCTAGAAAACAATATTGTTTGTGCCGTATTTTATGTGAGGAAAGATTTTAAAACTTTTTATTGTACAGTGTCTTATACAATAAAACGTGTGCATATGAATGATCACGGAAAAGCCTGGATTTCCCCGTCAGAAGAGTTGACACAGGATCTCAGATTTAGTAGATGTAAAACCTTAGGGTTATTGCTAAACTGCTCTGAGGCTCAGTTTTCTCATCTATAAAATGAGGGTAACATTTATTTGTAGAGTTTTCATGTAGTTAAAATTAAACATATGCAAAGAGCCAGCACTTTGTCGATCACACAGTACTCAATAAATGGCTGCTCCTACATCATGAAATGCCCAGGGCCTGACCTGCTTCAAATAAATTATATTTCCAGAGTTTACATATCTTAATGTGAAAGGCTGCAGTGATTAAAAACTGAAAGACACTTGCCCAAGGGATGTGTTTAATAATGTGAGACACACAATTTGGTAGGAAACGAATGAGTAGGGAGATATATATGGCTGAGAAACTGTTTCATTTTTACAAATGCATCATGCATAGCAATTAAGGCACCTATTAAATTTCAATAATCATTTTGCATAAATCAGAAACATCTGGGCTTAATTAAAATGGAAAAAGTAACAGTATGAAAAAGCCAAAATATGTATTGACATAGATTTGTTCAATCTTCATTCATGGATCAGCAATTATTGAGTACTTTTTGCCAGATACTTCTTGACACTGAACATTCAGTAATGACAGAGACAAAGTCTCTTCTCTCAAGGTCCTTATATTCTCCTGGGAGAGACAGAAATGAAGGAAGGGAGGGAAGGAAGAAAGGAGGGAGGGAGAGAGAAAGAGAAAGAAAGAAAAAAGACAGACAGACATAAAGAAAGAAATGCATGATAGTGTTGTTTTTATCGGTGTTCATTACATTATTTTGCTTTATAACCACCATAAATTATTTTGTTGTTATTAGTTGCTGTTGAGCTGGCTCTGACTCACAGCAAGCTTATATGCAGCAGAACAAAATGTTGCTGGGTTCTGCGCCGTCTTCATGATAGTTGATATGTTTGAATCCATTGTTGCAGCTATTGTGTCAATCCATTTCACTGAGGGTTTCCTGGACACTGTACTTTACCAAACTTGACATCCTCTTCTAGCAATTGGCCTTTACTAAGTGACGTGTTCAAACTAAGTGAGTGGAAGTCTTGCCATCCTCACTTTTAAGGAACAGCTACGGAGAAAAATAAATCCATATTAAGGGTATTGATAGTAATATGGGCTGACGGGTTTACAGAAGGAGTCAAATTGTGACAAAGTATTCAGAGAAGCCTTCTCTGAAGAACTGTCATTTGAGCAGAGACCTGAAGGGCATGAGGGAGCAAGATTTACATAGGTCTAGGTCAAAAGAATAGTAAGTGCAAAGGTCCTGAAGTGGGAATATGCTTAGTACATTTGAGAAACATATGTAAACACCAAAAATGTGTTTTACATATCAATTCTTGCCAAAAATTAAAATTTATAATGCACACTCATTTTCTTTAAATAGTAGCAAGAAATTGTCATGCAAATATAAAAGTACCTGAAAATTTTTACTTATTAGGGAATCTTTGTTTACTGCTGTTGAGATGTGACAAAATGATTTATCATCATAATTTCTAGTCACAGTATTTGCAGAAACCAGAGAAGAAGGTTTTACAAAGATCCACCACTTCCTTCTTCTTGTTTCCTTTTTAAATATTTCTTTCAGTCTGTACACATGAGTGTCCCCTGTTTGGAAGTAAATTACCTTTATTCCTGAAATGTTTTCAGAGTATGAAATAGCTGGCAATAGATTCATTTTCTATCTTTCCACTGTAATCCATCCTGTAGACTGGACCATGATAACATCACTATGACATCTCATCCTGGTGGATCACACATCACCAACTGCTATAGACTACACCAAATCATCCTTCAGTCATGAAAATGGCAGGATCTCAAAACAGATTATTTAAAAGTCCATTTAGTACATGACTTCTCGGATGATTGAATGTGACAAAGACAGCACACAGACTACATTCCCCAGCCTCCCTTGCAGGTAAGTGGACTTAGTTCCAGCCAATGGGAAGTGAGCAGAAGTGAGGTAAACCACTTACAAACTTGGCCTATAAAACCTCTCCTGCAATCCTCCATGCTTTTTTCTCCTTCTAGCATGTTGAGTGGAAATGACTCCAGCATGACCTTGGAAACCATAGATTGAAAGTGGCAGAGCCACAAGATAGAAAGAGCATGGGTTCCTGAATAACATGTTTAGAGGGACTATTAGACAAGTGAGAAACAAACTTTTATTTTGTTATGTCACTGCATTTTGTGTTTGGGGTTGGTTTGTTATAGCATCTGGCATCACTGTAATTAATAACATTAACTTGAGAATTGTCTTAGAACCTTATGTTTGCATGGTATGTTTAGACTCTCAGATAGCTAATTGTCTACTCTAGAAGCAGTGGTAGTGGTCATTATTTCATGTACCTGAAGAGACATAAAATCCAAAAAACTCATTGCCGTCGAGTCGATTCTGACTCATAGCGACCCTGTAGGACAGAGTAGAACTGCCCCATAGGGTTTCCAATAAGCACCTGGTGGATTCGAACTGCCAACATAGGGGGCCTTAAAAATCATATAGGTGCTTGGCCAGAAATAGTGAGGCTGAAGCAAGGTTCAGCGGCTAGAATCTGTCTTTAGATAAAAGTTTGTTAAAGGGTTATAGTTAATGCTGGAATCCATTTTGTGTGAGGGTTTGCTAAAAGTTATAGTTAATCATTATGAAAAGTTCCACAAAGAAATGAGAGTACGAGCTGAAACTTATTGTTTCATTGTTTCCCCTACCTAGAGGAGGAATGTTCCATGAAGGATACTGTATCTTAACCAACAAAGAGGCTATGCTACAGGGAAGGTATGCTCTCATTAAGAAGCATACTGCAATTTCTTTGTGATTTGACCTGGGAACCCGTTGCAAGTCACTAAGCCAAGAACAGATGTTGCCAGAAAGCCTCCCCATAGTAACTAAATGGTATCTAGCCAACAAAGACTCTTTAAACCAGTCATGTACTCCCATACAATATGTTTCCCACCTTTGACAATGATGTAATTTTTCTTAATTTACTTCCTTCTGTAATAGTATATTAGAGACTCCCTGACTGTGATACAGTGGATTCTGCTAGTCTCTTGTGCCCAGTGCATGCTGGCAGATCCCTCATTGCAATGACTGTCTTTGTCTTGGCATAATAAAAATGTCTCTTGATTATGTTTAAGTCTGGAATCTTTTTCCTCTATGACATTTTGGCAATGAGAATGGGATCAAAAGCCATCTTCCTTTAGTGGAACCCTCAAGGGTCTGAGGAGCAGAACAGGGGCCAGCAATAGGGCCTCTTGTGCTCTATTTTTTCTGTGGACCCCAGGGGGCCCTGTGGAGGCAAAAGCTCTTAGATCTGAACCCCATGATTTATGTGTGGTTCTCTGAGATTTTTATATAGCTTTTTGTTGTGTTTTTCTGTCCTTATTCTCTTGGCTGTCTTGGTAAGCTTTTACTTGTTTGTGTTACTTAAATTTGAGTATCTCAGTCAGGACAGAGATAAATATATTTTCAAATAATATTTCTTTGTGATTTGAGAAAAGTGAAAAGTAATTCTTGTATGGGTGGTTTGTCTCTAAGACTGCTCAGTGGTGAAGTTTGTGCACTATCTAGTGACACATGGTTGTACCTACAGATTTCTGAATTCTGAGTTGCACATGCTGAAGCTCAGGTAAGACGGGGGAATGCTGCTCATGCGTCACATTAAAATGGCATGCGCTTGCCAGAGAAAGAATTTCAGGAAAATTTTGAGCTCAGTAAAAATTAAAGAAGTTTTCAGGTAACTCGTAAAAATTTCCTTTCTTCTTTGCTGACCACTTTTCCCCTCTCTACCTAACTCTCAGCCTTAATAAAAATGCATCAGCTTGACTGAAAAATCACTCCTGCTGCCAAGACTAACAGGCTGGCTCATGAACTAGCTCAAACCATAGAAACTAAAAAACAAGTAAATGAATGACTTTATGACCACAATAACTACAAACCCAGCAAATGAAAAATTACCCACTGGCTAGAGGGATGCCCAGGTCAGTCTTGCCTTAAAATAAGGTGGCTGAAGAAATACTTTAAAAAGCCCAGGAAAAGGGAAAAGACACATGCATATAAAGCTAAGAGAAGCAAAAGCTTAAATAAAAATAGCAGGTTAACAGAATCACCAAAACCAGGCTTATCCTTAGAGCCAGGCACAACAGACATCAACAGTAAGCTAAGCTTTTTTTAGACCACCCCTAAAGTTTTTTTCCAATAAAATTAATTGGGCAAAAGTTCAAAGTTGCAAACAAGTGAAAAAAAGAGAAATTATTTATTATTTAGCCAAACTTTTTACTAAACACTCTAGTTTAATCCAAGCATTACAGACTGGACTAAGAAACAATTCTCATTACTAAGCTGACTAATTTGGATTTTAAATATTGGAACACAATCCTTTCTTGAAGGTGAACAACCTGAGAATGCAATGAAGGGACTCCAGAGATCTAACAGGGACTTGTCCTATAATGGCTTTAAATTAAAAAGGAGTCCCTCAAACTGAGGATATTCAAGGCAGCAATCTTGGTAATGTAGCAGCAAAACAGGCTCCCTCCCAGATCCTAGTAACTTTATTTTTATCAAAACTTTATGTGCCTGAGAGACTTAAGAAAGTGTCTGATAGGGACTTACTTGCTGCCTTTGAAATCCCTTTAATTACCAGCAAGCAGTCTCTAAAGAAGAACTTACAAGTTAGAAGGAAGTTGGATACTACCAACACCCAACCACTAAACTTTGGTGAGGACATAATAGCAATTTTTTTTAAATTGTACTTTAGAAGAAGGTTTACAGAGCAGATTAATTTGTCATTAAACAATACACATATTGTTTTGTGACATTGGTTCCCAACCCTATGACATGTCAACACTCTCCTGTTCTTGACCTTGGGTTCCCTGTTACCAGCTTTCCTGTCCTGTCCTTCCTTCTTGTCCTTGCCCCTGGGCTGGTGTGTCCATTTAGTCTCATTTTGTTTTATGGGCCTGATTAATCTTTGGCTGAAGGGTAAACCTCAGGAGTGACGTCAGTACTGAGTTAAAAGTATGTCCAGGGGCCATAATCTCAGAGTTTCTCCAGTCTCTGTCAGCCTAGTAAGTCTGGTCTTTTTTTGTGTGAGTTAGATTTTTATTCTACATTTTTCTCCAGCTCTATCCAGGACCATGTGTTGTGATCCCTGTCAGAGCAGTCGGTGGTGGTAGCCAGGCACCATCCAGTTGTGCTGGACTCAGTCTGATGGAGGCTGTGGTAGTTTTGGTCCATTAAAAATTGTTTGCCAAATCATTTACATCTTCAGATAATTCAGAATTTACATTTACCCTTACATTTAAGAAGAGATAAAATATTCTCTTATTAGAAAAATACTGGTGAAGAATCCTTTGAACCTACCAACTACGTAATTTCTCATTGTTCTGATTGCCAAGAAAAGAGGCAAGTAAAGCTTAAGGAGGATTTTGTTTCTGTTTGTGCCCTAACAAATGTTTTTGGCTTCTTTTTCTGTCTGCTCTCTTGAAAGTGTTTTTGTCCAGACGCCAGCCTTAAATTTTTCAAGTTGCAGAAAAAGGCCTCAGAAAATACTTTCCCCAGTTTGGATGGAAGGATTACTTGACCCAGGTTTGGAGCAGGGGTTATTTGTCCAAGTTTGGGTCCCAGGTTCTCAGACTGAATTCAAGGAAGATCTCTGGTAATTTTACAATAAGTTGACCTGGCTGAAACAGCTTGAAATTGCGTAGCTATTTGTGTGTATGTGTGTGCTGCTTTTTTTTGTATTGTGCTGTTTTAAGAATGTTATGTTGTTGTTAATCGTCTTAAAATAAAAAGAATCATAAGGAAAAGCACAGGCAGAGATCTGATAAGCCTGTATTTGAACTAGCTCCAGAGACCCAATGAGTGTGTGATTCTCACCTAGGATGGCATTCCCTTAGACAAAAACTTCAGTAGTCACCTAGAAAGGTAGACAAGATTCTGTTTTAAGGACTTTGGTTCTAATCCAGACAGAATATTCAATCTGGGTTTCCTTTTTTTCCCTCTGTGCACCACTGTGAGGTGACTCTTTAAAAAGTGCACTAAAAAAATATAGATTATTTGTTTTGATTAGTATAACAAAGCTTTAAAAAGGGCAGATTATTCTAAATTACTCTTTAAGGCATGCAGAAGACAAGGAAATTATTTCTTCAGAGAATTTACTCTAATTATTTTAATGAGAAATAAGCATTTATATAAGTTTAATAGTCCAAATATTTCCAGGAATTAATAAAAGCAAATTTGGTCTAATAAAGATTTTTATGTTTTGTAATATGTCAGTCTTAAAAAGGCAAAAGTTTTCTAAGTAATTTAAGCTAAGTATTATATTAAATATGTTTTATCTAGGGAAAACGAAAAATTTTATTAATTCCAGAAAAAGAAGAAAGAAGGTTAAACTACCTACAGTAAGTATATTTTGTAATATAGCAACTTAAATTAGTAGGTAACTTACTAGGATTAGACTAAGTTAATGAATATTCATTATAATTGAAGTTTATCAACTCTTATTTTTAAGCCACAGGAAAAAGATATATATATATATATATATATTTAGATCTGATGATAAATACATTCATTCTATGCCACTTAAAGGGTTATACTATAAGAAATATGTAACAAAATCAAAAAATTAAAGATTTATTAAAGATTTTTGTTTATTATAATTAACATTCTGGTTTATTGCAAGTGAAAGTTTAATAAGTTAATTCATTAAAATTTTTAAGATTTTAATGTCAAATAGCATATAAAACAAAGAATTGGATTTCTCACTGTTAAGGTGAAAAATTTTCCTTAATTACTAGGTTGAAAGGTTAATTTTATTCTTTGTGAAATTTGTCTTGAAGGCAAAGATTCAACAAAATAAATTCCTAAATAAAAAAAAAATAAATTCCTAAATCTGCATAGTTTTGAAAAAAACTAAGGCTTTTACCCTTAAAATCTTTGCTTTAAATAACTGAAGTATTGTTTCTCATAAACTCCTGGCAACTTTGAAACTCCATAGAAAACCACAAAACATGTTTCTACTTTGTAAAAAAGAAAAATGCAAAAAAGTATTTATTAATATGTTTTAAATTACAGAAAATGTCAAAATAAGGAAAAGTGTCATATTTTCTTTAGATTAAAAAATTCATATGCCAATAATGTTTACCTAATGCTGGACAACAAGCATCTGATATTATGTCATAATTTTATTATTTCAGTTGCTAACTTGAGCACAACTTTGTTTCCTTTAAATCTACCATCATTAAAGCCAATGGTTTCAACTAAAGAATTTACAGTTTACCCACAAAGTTTTCATTACCATTCAAATGTTTAGCTTGATATATTTTTAATGTATCCTGACTATATGGTACCGTGTCTCAAGATTTTTATGTGTTATATCCGAAGCTTTTTAGAAATGAGAATAATCATTATGTTTAAAGATATTTTTTCTAAAGTTTTTGTTTGGCTTTACATCTGTAATCAATGCCTGCCAAGTCTTTTCACTTTTAAGAATTATTATTATAAATTCTTATAATAATAGGCATTTTTAAGTTTATCATTCACAGATAAATTTTTCCTTGCTAATTCACTGAAAATGTATCAGACTCATAAAGAAAGAAGACTATAATATTTTGAGCATAAATGTGATTGTACTAAATCAAGATTTTAAAACTGTTACATAAAAAACTGACAAGTTG
The DNA here is from genome assembly GCA_030035585.1 of Dugong dugon. NCBI lineage: Eukaryota > Metazoa > Chordata > Mammalia > Sirenia > Dugongidae > Dugong > Dugong dugon. The sequence goes on along the minus strand of CM057466.1, from coordinate 45,683,621 downwards.
TTGCTAATTCAGAATAATATAGGACCAAAATTAGCTACATGGAATTGAATAAAAGAATTACTACAAAATTTGTATAAGAATATTGCTCATGTTCTATCGTCTAGATATTAAAAAAAAATAATTTTTTCTTTTCTTTCCCTTGTTAGTCCAGATCTGTATTTCAATGGTGTAACCATTTAACTTCTATTTTGTACCGCAAATAAGATTATAAGATGTCATAGCACATACCAAAATCGTAACAAAATATATTCAACGTGTTTTAATTGATTCTGCCCATGGACTCCAAAAAATGAACGTTGAAATGACTGTAATGAGAAAAGTAATTCTTCAAAACCAAATGGCCCTCCCTTATGTTATTTATAACAACTCTAATATTGCTAAATATTGTCAATTTTTAATTCAGTGCTTTAAAGAATGTTTTCACAGGTTAAAAGCGCTTTTAACAACCAAAAACCAAAACCTGCCTAATATTGTTCCAGTGGACTATATATATTAGGAGCCCTGGTGGCACAGTGGTTAGGATCTATTGCTGCTAACCAAAAAATTGGCAGTTTTCATGGATTGAATTGTGTCCCCCCAAAAATGTGTGCATCAACTTGGCTAAGTCATGATTCCCAGTACTGTATGATTGTGTAATCTGACGTGATTTCCTTATGTGTTGTAAATTCAGTCACTATGATGTAATAAGATGGATTAGCGGCAGTTATGCTGATGAGGTATACAAGATTGGATAGTGTATTAAGCCAATCACTTTTGAGATATAAAAGAGAGAAGCAAGCAGAGACACATGGGGACCTCATACCACCAAGAAAGCAGTGCCAGGAGCAGAGCGTGTCCTTTGGACCTGAGGTTCCTGAGCCGAGATGCTTCCAGACCAAGGGAAGACTGATGCCATCACAAGGACATTTGTCCAGAACTGACAGAGAGAGAAAGACTTCCCCTGGAGCTGATACCTTGAATTTGGACTTGTAGCTTACTAGACTGTGAGAGAATAAATTTCTGTTTGTTAAAAGCCATCCACTTGTGGTATTTCTGTTACAGCAGCACTAGATGACTAATACAGCAGTATTTGAAAAAAAAAAATCAGTTAAAACATTTCCTGAAGCCTCATTGAAAAGAACCATATGTAGTTCTCCTTGCTAATCTCTGTGCTGTTAAATTACAAGGAGTAAAACCCTGGATATATCTTTCCCAACTAAATAAGACTTCCATCCTTGTTTGGACAGCAGTTCCTGCTGGATAATTGAAATTGAAACTTAAGAAACACCCAAGAGAGATACCTGACATCCAGACACAGATTCCTGGAGATCCAGATCATCATATCAGGCCTGTATAGGGACCCCATGGTGATATAGCTGGACTGTGTATTGCTGTACTATTTACTACTGCTGTTATATCTGTTTTAGGCTTTGAAATTTGTTTTTCTATAAATTAGTTAATACATTCTTTAGAAATTTTAGATTTAAGTTTATTAATAACTGGTGTACTCATTCTACTCATTCTGACAGTATATATTTTACTATTATGCTTATTTTGTGTAAAATGCTTATTCTGCTGTTCTTACTATTGTCCACCTTTTCACCCTCCTCCTACTGGCAGGAAAATGCCTTTATAAAACTAGTCCAATCAGTCACCAGTGCAGGAAATTTAACAAGTTGCTGGATTTGTCATCAGAACCTTTGATCAGTACAGGAAAATTCTGACCCCCTGGCTTATCCTGTATTAAACTATCATGTTTTTCCCCCTCCATCTATTAATTCTAGTTGAGCACTTAGAAGAGTCATTAGAATTAAACTTTGGCATCCCCTTGAACTATCCCTACATCCTTGTATAGCATGCTTTAATCTGACTGAACTTAGAATTATGTCATATGATTGTAAGGAAGCCAAAGAAATCAATCCAGAAGTCCCATGTAAGAGAGAAGAGTTTTGGGGACAGTATATGAAGACTGTCCGAGGTTACTTTTCATGGTATAAATCATGTTTAATAGGATTAGAAACTGCTTATCCTAAATATAATGATTTTGGTTATCCCATGTATGACAATCCCTGTTTACAAAATTACACTAAGTTAGAGTTAAGTTTTGGGAGATTACCTATTTGCAACAATAGTATTGTCAAAATCTGGCTAACACATGTGAACTTATCCATTCCTGAACCATAGACCAAAAAAGTAATCTACAAGTATGTTTCTCTGTGGAGGATCAAATTATAGTCATCTTTTCAATCCATTCCAGCATGATAGTGCTTATGCTTGGGCTACTCCATGTATAGATAGTTGGAGAATGAGTGGGCAGTGTACTCTAGGATCTTCAGGAGTTCCACTTGATATTTATGCTTATAATGACACCAAACATTAGATAAGTAATATTAAAATATTAACTACATCAAAGAGAGATGCTTATGTGGACGATAACTTCATAGCTGATAGACTTGAGTGATGATGGTCATTTTTGCAAACTTTTATTCCTGCTTATGGAGTCTTTGAGTCAGAAAGATCAATCAGAAACATGTCAGCAACTACAGCTCAAATAGCAGATAGTGAAGCTGATGGTATGGCCACTAAGCAAAAATTTCTAAACTCTTTTGTTACAGTGGTGCTGAATAAAAGAATAATAGTAGACTTTTTATTAGCCTAACAAGGAGGCATCCGTGCCATAGCACATATTTCTTTTTGTTCCTACATTAAAAGCACTGGAGAGGTTGAACAAGACATAGCAAAAATCCATCAAAAGGCTGTTTGTGTTTGGTTACACTCCATAACCCCAGTGGTGATGCCATCCTTCTCTGACCTTTTTAGTTGGCTACCCCAAAGTACTAGATCATGGTTAAAACATTTATTGCAAATAGGAATAATAATTTTAATACTAATAGTGACAGTCATTGGAATTGTAAAATGTGCTACAAAATTCATTTCTAACCTAAGTACTTGCTCTAAACCTCCTCCAAAGAAAATTGTGTATATAGATTCAGCTTATTTTTGTAATAATATAGATGGTTCCTGCACCCTTAATTAACTTCACAAAATGGTCAAGTTATTTCTGAAATTAGGCCTAAGTTTCCTAGGAACCCCAGCCATGATCCCTGAAGATGGCTACTTATGACATAGCATGGTGAAGAACTCCAGGGCATAATGCAGAAAACCAGAACTGCCTGGCAACTAAAGTACCGATGATGGAATAGCAGCCTAAGAGCAGAACATGATAAAAATATCTAGCCCATGCAGAAGGAAGCGTTCAGGTAAAACACACAGTCCATGCAGAAGAAAGTAAGTCTCCAAGTGTGATCAAAAGATGTTCCGAAAAATGGCACTCTAGGCAGAAGCACCACACCATCCCTCCACAGCAAAGATCCAAAAAACTAAGCTGAACAGAGAAAACAACAATCCTGAAACCCTAAAACATCAAATGAAGAGATAAAGAACTCAGCCAAGCACCAAATGGAGTGAGAAAACTGACAGAGAACGGAGAGTGAGGAGAGATTCATGCAGAGGTCCCCCACCAGCTAAAATGGATCCGCCATCATGGACACCTATCAGAGACCAGCAAACATGAGGTACGAGAAAGCAGCTTCATGGAGCATCCAGTAGGAGACAAAACAACCGGTAATTTGCAATCTATGCTTTCCCACCCCCCATCCTTCTTAACCCCAACTCGGCCTCCTTTGCTTCCCGCAGCCATGAACCCTTGTCTGGGAAAAACCGGCTGCTTGGATTCCACACGCCCGAATGGGCAAGCTCTCTGAGTGCCATCTGTTGGCTGCTGGTGTTGCTTTTTTCCACTTCTTTTGATTTCTTCCTTACCTCTCATCACCTCCCCCTCCTTTTGCTCAAATACCTGGCTCCGTGCGCCATCTTTGCTTCTTCCTGAGGGGCTGCAGAGCTCCGGTAATTTGTGATATATGCTTTCCCACTTCCTACCCTTCTTCACCCACACTCAGCCCCCTCTGCTGCCCGTAGACACAGCCTCTTGTCTGAGAAATACTGGCTGCTTGGATTCCACCAGCCCGCACTAGCTGGCTCTCAGAGTGCCATTTGTTGGTTGCTGGTGTTGCTTTTCTTTCTGCTTCTTTTGATTTATTCCTTACCTCTCACCACCTCCCCCTCATTTCACTCAAATACCTGGCTCCGTGTGTCATCTTCGCTTCTTCCTGAGGGGCTGTGGAGCTCCATTCAAGTGTGGAGCTGCTTCCTGGTCTGGGCTGCTGCGCTGGTGGGATCCCGACATTTTGTTTGTTTGTTTGTTTTGAATTGTTTGTTTGTTTTCTTTTCCTTTTCTTGAGTTGGGAGCTGGTTCTGGCCAGGTGGTGTTGTGTGGCAAGGAGACTACCCCCTCGGCCTGCACAGATGTGCAGACGGATACCTGATGGCATTTCTTTTTTTGTTGTTTTTTTTTTTCTTTTGCTTTTTTTGGGGGCTATTCTTGTTCTTTTTTTTTAATTTGTTTTGTTTTCTTTTCCCTCTTTTTCCCTTTTTGTCTTTCTTCATTACTCAGTTTCTCGTCTCTCTATACTTTCCTTCTCTTTCTGTTCCCTGAATAACATCTTCTAGCCAGGCTGTACTGCAACACCTGAGAACAACTTCCCCAGACCTCACAGCCGTACCAGTGGGAATCCTGGGAACTTTGTGGTTCTTTAACCTTTCTGATTTTTACTTATTTATTCTTTTCTTCCTCTTCCCCTTTCTGTTTTTCTACATTTCATAGGCTCTCATCTCTCCACTCCAACGGCAAGCTCCCCTAGCATTCTTTTTGTTTGTATGTTTTTGGTCCTGTTCCTCTCTCCTCTCTGCCATATCCATCTAAGCTCCATGCATAACAATCTCCCCGCTACATCCTGCCTACCTGCACCGTGCACTTAACATTACACCACCAAGCAGCACAGGCATGGCCTACTGGAACCTGCCATGCACTGATTACTGACCCATCCTGGTGGCTGTAGTAAGTACCACAAAAAACCCATCCCAGTAACCCCTCTTCAGCTAGACCTGCCTTGCCGTACCATATCTGAGTGACTGACCCTGCTAATTGGAGAAGGAGGTGAAAAGTATTGTGCCCACAGATGAGCAAACAACAAAGAACACACAGTCTGCCTGCTCAGACATAGTCAAATTAAAAAAAAAAAAAAAAAGGGACAAAATGAACAAATCTACAATCAATAAATGAGAAAAATAACTACTGAATGCCCCGAAGACAGCAGACAATATCAAAACATTTACAAAAACAGGACAGGATGGTTCTAGTAGGCATCCAAAATAAAACACCAGACGACTCTCCTGTGGAGGAAAAGGCACTAGAACTACCTGATAGGGAATTCAAATCTCTAATACTCAGAATTTTCCAAGAACTGAGGCAAAAAGCTGACAAACATGAGGAAAAAATAGACAAATTCATGGAAAACACAGACAAAAAATTGGAAGAATTCAGGAAAATAATGCAGGAACAAAATGCCAAAATAAATTCACAACTAGAAATTATACAAAGACAACAATTAGAAATCCAAAAGATAAACAACAATATTTCAGAAATGGACAGTGTCATAGAAGGGCTGAGAAGCAGATTTGAAATGGTGGAAGACAGGATCAGTAGAATTGAAGACAAGCACTTGGATATAACTTTGTTTCAGGAAAACTCAGGAAAAACAACAAAGAAAAATGAAGAGACCCTGAAAGCTATGTGGGATACAATCAAAACCAAAATTTACTAATGATTGGAGTTCCAGAACAGGGGGAGAAAACGGAAAACGCAGAGGGGATCAATGAAGAACTGCTGCCAGAAAACGTCCCCAATATCATGAAAGATGAAAATCTGGCCATCCAAGAAGCTCAACAAACCCCATATAGGATAGACCCCAAAAGAAAATCATCAAGGTATACCATAATCACACTCACCAAAACCAAAGACAAACAAAGAATCCTGAGAGCAGCTCGTAAAAAACAAGAAGTCACATACAGAGGAGAAACAATAAGACTAAGTTCAGATTAGTCAGCAGAAACCATGCAGGTAAGAAGGCAATGGGATGACATATATAAAATCTTGAAAGAAATAAATTGCCAGCCAAGAATAATATGTCCTGCAAAACTCTCATTCAAGTTTGATGGTGAAATTAGGTCATTTTCAGATAAACAGAAATTAAAGGAATATGTAAAAGTCAAACCAAACTTACAAGAATTATTAAAGGGAGTTCTTCAATGTGAGGACAAATAGCTTTAGCTCACAGGCAGAATCTAGGATGCAGGATCGTACCAGCCAGATACCAATCTAGGAAATGAACTCCCGAGGACTATGCAAAACCAAAAGACATACAACAGTGAATCAGAGTAGTTAATCAGTAAATGACAACAACATCAAAACAATAAAAGAGGAAATAAACAGCATAGGTATAGAACCTTCTAATGGAGAGGAAGGCAAGGTGATATCAAGTAATGGTGAACAGCCTCAAACTTAGAAAGATAAGGGTAAAATTCATGGTAACCACAAAAAAGTTAACAAACTTACTCATAAAAAAAAAAGAGAAACATAAAGTCTCAGCAAAAACAAAACCTACAAAAACAAAAGAAATGGAAAAAAAAATCCACAAACAAAAGTAGCTCAGCACAAGAGAGGAAGAAGAACAAAGAAACCTTCAGCACCACAAAAAAAAAGCACTACAAAATGACAGCAACAAACTCACACCTATGAATAATTACACTGAATGTAAATGGACTCAATGCAGCCATAAAGAGACGGAGAGTGACAGAATGGATAAGAAAACAGGATCCATCAATATGCTGTTTACAAGAGAAATACTTCAGAAACAAAGACGTGAATTTATAAACAGTCAAAGGTTGGAAAAAAATATATCAAGCTAATAACTACCAAAAAAGAGCAGGAGTGGCAATACTAATCAGATAAAATAGACTTTAAAATGAAATCTACCATAAAAGACAAAGAAGGACACTATATATGTTATGAAGACATAACCATAATAAACATCTATGCACCCAATGACAGCGCTCCAAAATACATAAAACAAACTCTAACAACACTGAAAAGAGAAATCGACAGTTCCACAATAATAGTAGGAGACTTCAACACACCATTCTCAGTAAAGGACAGAACAACTAAGAAGAAACTCAGCAAAGATAAAGACAACCTCAAGGGCACAATCAGCCAACTTGACCTCACAGACATATATAGAACACTCCATCCAACCGCTGCAAAGTACACATTCTTTTCCAATGAACTTGGAATGTTCTCCAGAATAGACCACATCTTAGGCCACAGAGAAATCCTCAACAAGATCCAAAACGTTGAGGTAATGCAAAGTATCTTCTCTGATCACAATGCCATCAAGGTAGAAATCAACAATAGAAAGAGCAAGGAAAAAAAATCAATTACATGGAAACTGAATAATACCCTGCTTACACATCACTGGGTAATAGAAGAAATCAGAGATGGAATCAAAAACGTCCTAGAATCAAATGAGAACAAAAACACATCACACCAAAACCTTTAGGACACAGCAAAGGCAGTCCTCAGAGGACAATTTATAGCAATAGATGCATATATCAAAAAAGAAGAAAGAGACAAAATCAAAACATTAACTACAGAACTCAAACAAATAGAAAGACAACAGCAAAAAAAAAAAGCCCACAGCCACTGGAAGAAAGGAAATAGTAAAGATCAGAGAAGAAATAAATGAAATAGAGAATAGAAAAATAATGGAAAGAATCAACAAAACCAAAAGTTGGTTCTTTGAAAGAATCAACAAAATCGACAAACCACTGGCCAGACTGACAAAAGAAAAACAGGAGAGGGCACAAATAACCCAAATAAGAAATGAATTGGGGGACATTACAACAGACCCAACTGAAATAAAAATGATTATAACAGAATATTATGAAAAACTATACTTCAACAAATTTGAAAACCTAGAGGAAATGGATAAATTTCTAGAAACACACGTCCTACCCAAACTACAACAAAATGATGTTGAAAATCTGAACAGACCCATAAGAAGAGAAGAGATTGAAAAGGTAATAAAAAAACTCCCAACCAGAAAAAGCCCTGGCCCAGATGGCTTCACTGGAGAATTCTACAAAACATTTACAGAAGAGCTTGTACCAGTACTACTCAAGCTATTTCAGAGCATAGAAGAGGAAGCAACACTTCCAAATTCATTCTATGAAGCCACCATAATGCCGATACCAAAAACAGGCAAAAACGTCACAAAAAAAGAAAATTACAGACCAATATCTCTCATGAATATAGATGCAAAAATTCTGAACAAAATTCTAGCCAATAGAATTCAGCATCATATCAAAACAATAAGACACCACAACCAACTAGGATTCATACCAGGTATGCAAGGATGTTTCAACATTAGAAAATCAATCCATGTAATCCACCACATAAATAAAAGGAAAGAAAAGAATCACATGATCATCTCAATTGATGCACAAAAGGCATGTGACAAAGTCCAACACCCATTCCCGATATAAGATCTCAGTCAAATAGGTATAGAAGAAAATTTCTCAACATAATAAAGGGCATCTATGCAAAGCCAATGGCCAAGATCATTCTTAATGGAGAGAGGCTGAAAACATTCCCCTTGAAAACAGGAACAAGATAAGGATGCCCTTTATCACCACTCCTATTTAACATTGTGCTGGAAGTTCTAGCTAAAGCAATAAGGCAAGAAAAAGAAATAAAGGGCATCCAAACTGGTAATGAAGAAGTTAAACTGTCCCTGTTTGCAGATGATATGATACTATACATAGAAAACCCTGAAGACTCCATGAGAAATCTACTGGAATTAATAGAAAGATTCAGCAGAGTAGCAGGATACAAGACACATTCAAAAATCAGTTGGATTCCTATACACCAATAAGGAGAACGATGAAAAGGAAATCAGGAAAACAATACCATTTATAGTAGCCCCTAAAAAGATAAAATACTTAGGAATAAATCTGACCAGGGATATAAAAGACCTATCCAAAGAAAACTACAAAACACAACTGCATGAAACCCAAAGGGATCTACATAAATGGAAAAACATAACACGCTCATGGATAGGCAGACTCAACCTTGTGAAAATGACAATTCTACCCAAAGCAATTTACAAATACAATGCAATCTCAATCCAAATACCAACAACATTCTTCAAAGAGATGGAAAAACTAATTCACTTTATATGGAAATGGAAGAAGCCCTGAATAAGTCAAGCACTACTGAAGAGGAAGAATAAAGTTGGAGGGCTCACACTACCTGACTTCAGAACCTACTATACAGCTATAGTAGTTAAAACAGCCTGGTACTGGTACAACAGATACATTGACCAATGGAACAGATTTGAGAACCCAGATGTAAATCCATCCACCTACAGTCACCTGATCCTCGACAAGGGCCCAAAGTCCATCAAATGGGGAAAAGACAGTCTTTTTAACAAATGGTGCCGGCAAAACTGGATATCCATCTGCCAAAAAATGAAACAGGACCCATACCTCACACCGTATACAAAAACTACTTCAAAATGGATCAAAGACCTGAATATAAAGCCTAAAACTATAAAGTTCATAGAAGAAAAAATAGGACCAACACTTCAGGCCTTAATACATGGCATTAACAGGATACAAACCATAACCATCAACACACAAACCCCGATAGATAAGCTAGATAACTGGGATCTTCTAAAAATCAAACACCTATGCTCTTCAAAAGACTTCACCAAAAGAGTAAAAAGAGAACCTACAGACTGGGAAAAAAGGTTTGGGCAGTACAAGTCAAACAAAGGTCTAATCTCCATCATCTACAAGAAAATCCAACACTTCTACAACAAAAAGACAAATAATCCTATTAAAAAATGGGCAAAGGAAATGAACAGACCCTTCACCAAAGAAGATATTCAAATGGCCAACAGACACATGAGGAAATGCTCATGATCACTAGCCATTACAGAAATGCAAATTAAAACCACAATGAGATACCATCTCACCCTGGCATTACTGGCATGAACCAAAAACACTGGAAATAACAAATGTTGGAGGGGCTGCGGGAGATGGGAACTCTTATGCACTGCTGGTGGGAATGCAAAATGATACAACCATTTTGGAAAATGATACGGCGCTTCCTCAGAAAGCTAGAAATAGACATAACATTCGATCCAGCAATCCCACTCCTAGGAATATATCCTAGAGAAATTAGAGTCATCACTTGAATAGACATATGCACACCTATGTTCATGGCAGCATTGTTCACAATAGCAAAATGATGGAAACAACCTAGATGTCCATAAACAGATGAATGGATAAAGAAACTATGGTACATACACGCAATGGAGTACTATGCAATGAGAAAGAACAACAATGAATCTGTGAACCATCTCATAACATGGATGAAACTGGAGGACATTATGCTGAGTGAAATAAGTCAATCACAAAAGGACAAATATTGTATGAGACCTCTATTGTAAAAACCCATGAAAAAGTTCACACACAAAATGTAACAATCTTTGTTGGTTACCAGGGATTGGGGGTGGGGTGAAATACTAAATAGGCAATAGATAAGTGGTATCTTTGGTAAAGGGTGAGACAGTACACAATACAGGGGAAACTAGCACAACTTGTACAAGGAAAGGTCATGGAAGCCCCATAGACACATCCAAACTCCCTGAGGGACTGAATTGCTGGGCGGAGGGCTGTGGGGACCATGGTCTCAGGGAACATCTAGCTCAATTGGCATAACACAGTTTATAAAGACAATGTTCTACATTGTACCTTGGTGAGTAGTGTCTGGGGTCTTAAAAGCCTGCGAGCAGCCATCTAAGATACTCCACTGGTCTCATCCCTTCGGGAGCAAGGGAGAATGAAGAGAACAGGATACAAGGTAAAGATTAGTCCAAAGGACTAATGGTTCACAGCTACCAAAGCCTCCACCGGACTGAGTCCAGTATAGCTAGATGGTGCCTGGCTGCCACCACTGACTGCTCTGACCAGGATCACAACAGAAGGTTCTGGACAGGGCTGGAGAAGGATGTAGAGCATAATTCTAACTCACAAAAAAAAAAAGACCAGATTTACTGGCCTAAAGGAGACTGGAGAAACCCCGAGGGTATGGCTCCCAGACTCCCTTTTAGCTCAGTGGTGAAGTTATCTCCGAGGTTCACCGTTCAGCCAGGGAGTGGACAGCCCCGTAAAACCAAATGGGACTAATGAGGTACAGTTGTCCAGGGACAAGGGCCAGAAGGCAGAAGGGGGCAAGGAAGCTGGTGATAGGGAACCCAAGGTTGAGTAAGAATATTGTTGATGTGTTGTGAGATTGTTAACCATTGTCATAGGGCAACATGTGTAGTAACTGTTAAATGAGAAACTATTTTGTTCTGTAAGCCTTCATCTTAAGTGAGAATAGCAGCCCAACTGGAAGAACGTAGTCAATGTCACTGAACTGTGCATGTAGAAATTTTTGAAATGGTGTATCTTTGGCTATGTGTATTTTCACCAAAAAAAAAGTTTTAGACGTTAGAGGGTTGACATGTTGTGGGGTTGTTAACCAATGTTGTAAAACAATATGTGTACTACTGTTTCATGAGAAACTATTTGTTCTGTAAGCCTTCTCCTGAAGTACAATAAAAAAATAAAAATTAAAAAAAAAAAAACATGTTCCTTGTAAATCTTTAATCAAAAGGAGGGAATGACATAGGGGATCTTAAAAATCATATATGTACTTGGCCAAAATAATGAGCCTGAAGCAGGGTCTGGGGGCTAGAATCTATCTTTATATAAAAGTTTGTTAAATGCTTATGGTTAATGCTGGAATCTATTTTGTGTGAGCATTTGTTAAAACTTATAGTTAATCATTAAGAAAAATTCCAGAAAGAAATCAGAGTACAAGCTGAAACTCATTGTTTCACTGTTTCCCCTACCTAAAGGAGGAATGTTCCATGAAGGGTACTATATCTATCTTAACCAACAAAGAGGCTATTCTACAGGTAAGTTATTTTCTCACAAAGAACGTATTGCAGTTTCCTTGTTACTGAGCTGACGACCCATTACAAGTCACTAAGCCAAGAACAGATGTTGCCGGGTCCTTCCCAAGGAAACCTCCCCATGGTAACTAAATGGTATCTAGCCAACAAAGATTCTTTAAACCAATCATGTCTGTCATATGTCATCTTTCCCATCTTTCCTTAATTTACTTCCTTCTGTAATAGTATATTAGCAACTCCCTGACTGTGATCCAGTGGATTCTGCTAGTCTCTTGTGCCCAGTGCATGCTGGCAGATCCCTCATTGCAATGATTGTCTTTGTCTTTGTCTTGGCTTAATAAAAATCTCTTTTGATTACATTTGAGTTGGGGGTCTTTTTTCCCTGTGACAGAAGGCAAGATCACATCTTACTCCTTCTGTCTCCCCCCAGTGCTGAGCACAATGTCTGAGATGCTATCAGTCTCCATATAGCTTTGCTAAGTTAATGTTATCAATATCACGGAAATATCTATTATGACTGACAGGCTCTGATATTCTTTAATAATATTTTTAGAGTTACTGTAAGGTAAATTTCTCCTGACCAAAAAGTCCTCAGTTATTATTGAAAGTAAAAGGTTATATTATTGAAAGTAAAAGGTTATAACAGCACGAAAATTAATTTGATTTTATTTGCCTCTATTGCAAATGATATATAAGCAGACATGGAAGAGGAATTCTGTCAACTGATAATCTGGTCAGTAGTGAGTCACCAAATGTCACATTTAGCAATGTTTATCTCAATTTTTGTAAGTTGGAACACAGGTGTTATGGACTGAATTGTGTCCCCCAAATATATGTGTTGTAAATCCTAACCTCTGTGCCTATGGTAATAATCCCATTTGGGAATGAGTTGTGTTTTTTATGTTAATGAGGCAGGATTAGTGTGGGGCGTATCTTGAGTCAATTTCTTTTGAGATATAAAGAGATTGAACAAGCAAGGTAGAGGCAGAGATGGGGAAGATAGACTCCATACCACATGTCGATCACCAAAGAGCTAACAAATAAGAATCTTCCACCAGACACAACAGAGAGAGAAAGACTACCCTAGAGCTAGCACTCTGAATTTGGGACCCCTGGCCTCCTAAACTGTGAGAAAATAAATCTCTGTTAAAACCATCCACTTGTGGTATTTCTCTTATAGCAGCACTAGATAACTAGGATAATAGGGAACTATTATTGACACTAAAATTTTCCTGAACATAATCCAATCATTGATGACTCAGAAGACACCTTAGATCTTGTGGTGTCTCTTTGTGAATGTCACTTTATTCCACTCATGTGCCAGTTAATAGAGAACCATGATGAATCATATGGTAGGCAGCAGAGAAAGATGGCGTGAATACATGTGTATCATAATGGGGAATTTCATTAGTGGTAGGGAAGGGGATAAATCATATATCTACCACAAGGTTGTGAAGTAAGTTCCACATGAAATAAAAATGAAGCAGTGAAAATCTGAAAAGGTAAAACTTAAATGGAAAAAGATCCTATAATATTGGAGATCATAGTATCAAGTTATCCCTGTAGCTTATATCCATCCTTGGCTTTGTAAGCAGATGTGGATATCAGGCATCCTCCTCCCACTTTCACAAGATAGGTGGTTGAGGGGTTGAGCTGGCATGAAAAGGAAGAGATATGGCCCACCTTCCGACTGCATGTAGATCAGCTGTCCTGATCCCATAGTGCTGAGGTATGCTTTGTCTGATGCTGCTTCACCTTTTCCTTCTGTTTCCTGCTGTCCCCTTCAATTGAGTCCCACCACCAACTCCATCCTGCTTTTTCATCTCTAGCTCAACCATACCAGGCATATTTTCACACACACACCACTCCAAAGCCTGTTTCAGGAAAGAATTTATCTTGAAATCCTTTGCTCTTTGGAGCAATACATGTGAGTTCACGTTTACTTCTTCTCAACGGTATTTGCATTTTAATCTTCACCTCTAGTTTTGTCTAGAAGAACCATGTCTTTTGTTAAAGGGCTTGAGAATTGGGAAAGCAGCTTTTTGTTTTCTTTTTTTCAGAGAGGGGACTAACAAATAATATTTGCCATCATCATCATCATCATCACTCTGTAGTTTCAAAGCTCTTGCACTGGAACTTTCTTCTCCAATACCCTAAAATATCATCTAGAAGCTGTCAACCCCTACAGCTACTCGTAAGGCTTGTTATGACTCTACTCTTAAAAAATACTCTAAGATCTCTTCCAGCTCTAACATCACAGGGTCAATGATTCCATGGAAGGGGTTCCCATAATCTTCTGATTCTATCTAATCTGAGGCCATAATTATTTATTGGAAAGTATTTAAACATAGCCTCATATATGCTCATGGCATAATACATTAACTGTTCAGTTTACGTTTCATCTGCCTAGAGTTTTGCGAGAAAGTGCAGCGTAATTGAGATCTTCAGTTAAGGCACTTTATCAAAGCAGAAGCAGAAGGTTGAGGAACAGGCTTCACCTGGGATTACTCTGGACATGAATTAAGTTCACCTGCTTTGAACAGGACCAGCTCTCTTGTCAAAACTCGATGACTGAGTCGGACTGCGTATACGCCTTTATACGATGTTAACATACAATGCCTTGTACAAAATTATACCACTCTGGGCATCTTCTTTGAAATACCCGTGACACTCCAGTATGACACTGGGCAGCAGGTGGCACTCTTGGGTTAGGATTTTCGCTTCTAAATAATGCAGTAACAAGGGGAAATTTCAGTTGCATTTTAAAATTTATTTATATATATTTTTTTCCCTGCCATGCCAGAAATGTACTCTATTTTCTTTAATCAGGTTCATTTGCTTCCTACTGTGTTACTTCAGTTGGGTAATAGTGAATCAGACTTTCCTCTGGCTACTCACCTTCCTAGAGCAGGGTATTAGGCTTGAGTTTGCCAGAGCTTCAGACTTCTCAGTGCAGGTCTAACAGAGAGAACAGAAACTGTTTTCTGGAGAGCTGGGCTAACTTCCAGATAGCTCGCGAGTGTCCCTGCACAGACACCTCCTCAGCACAGGGCGTGTTGTGGTTATCCCAGTGTTGACACTGTCTTCCTGACCCAAGCTCTGCTGTCTGAGTCCCTCCTTAAGGCAAGTGGAGCCCAGAGGACAGGGCCGAAGGGCTTGCCCAGCTTGGATTTGGAGTGACAAGGTGAATGGGTATGTCGTGATAACCTTGTCCCAAGGGCACACTGCTGGCTTCCCAGGACAGCCCCTTAGTTCAGTCACTCTGAGCACACACAGAGCAGAGCCTCTGGTCAGCTCCAGGCAGCACTGGGCCATTGTTTCATTCATTCATTCATTCATCCATTCATCCATTCATCCATTCAGCAAGTACTTAAACAAAGCTTCTTATATGCTCATGGTATAAGCCAGGATCCAGGCAGGGGACAGAAATCACACCAGTTATTTTAAGAGAGAGAACTTAATATAAGGAATTGCAAACTATACATAAAGTTGTCAGCTATGTCACTAAATTGGCAAAAAGAGAATGCTAAGGTATCGGGGAGGCGGTAGCAGTGGACAGCTGCTACCCCTGTGGCTGGCTCATCGGAACCTAAAAGCTCAGAGGAGGCCCCACAGAGCTGGGACTCAGATCTTGGAGGGGCAGGCACTGCTCGGCTGGGGCTGGTGTCTCTCAGTGGATGTGAGGAAGTTGGCTCTGTGAGAGTTAGACAAACTGCAAAGTGGGCTTAACCACAATGGAAAAAAACTGCTGGTGTTGGGATGAAGAAGTGTTGCTAGGGTGCCCCTCACAGGAATAGGAAGGCCACAGGAAGATCAAGTCCTCCTTTCTCCTCCCTCCTTGCAGTTTCCCTCCAGTGCCTTCCACTGACAGAGCAGGCAGGAAGCTGATTGGGCAGCAGAGAGGTGGTCCACCAGCCCAGCCCCTACACCATGCGCAGAGCCCAGACGGTGAAAGCCGTGCATCACTGGCACACGAGCACAACTTCACTCTCCCCTCCCCAGGCTTCACCCTAGGCTGCAGGATGAGAGAGGGATGGTGCTGAATCCTCTCACAAAGCCCTCTGTCACAGGCCTCTGAGCCTTGAGGAGAGAATGTGGTCAATGGATCCATTTCCTTTCATTGCTCCACTATGACTTACACAGTTTCACTAAAAACTGCACTGAAGCGTAACTTATTTCCTCTCTTTTGCTAGAAGATTTCTATAAAATTTCCTCAGTCTATTTTTTTGCTCCTCCTCCACCACCACTATGTCCTCATGTTTTCTTTTATTTATCTACTTATTTTATTTTTAAAAAATATTTTATTGTGCTTTTGGTGAGTTTACACAGGAAATTGGGCTCTCGTTTAACAATTTCTATACTTTTGTTCAGTAACATAAGTTACATTCTTTGCAATATATCAGCATTCTCATTATTTCCATTTTGGTTATTCTGTTTCCATTAATCTAGCTTCCCTATTCCCCCTTGCCTTCTCACCTTTGGTCTAGGGTAAATGTTAACCATTTGGTTTCATCTAGACGATTATTTTAGGGAGCACAGTACTCACAGGTGATGTTATTTATTGCATGGGCCAATCTGTCATTTGGCTGAAAGGTGACCTCTGGGAGTAGTTTGAGTTCCAAATTTAAAGAGTCTCAGGGTGATAATCTCAGGGGTTCATCTAGTCTCTACCAGTACAGTAAGTCTGGCCTTTTTTTAAGAATTTGAGTTTTATTCTACATTTTTCTCCCATTCTACCTGGGACCATCTATAGAGTCTGTGGTCAGAATGGTCAGTAGTGGTAGCTGGGCACCATCTAGTTCTGGTCTCAGAGTAGGTGATGTTGTTGTTCATGTAGACTATTGGTTCTGTAGACTAGTTTCTTCTTTAAGTCTTTGGTTTCCTTCTTTATCTTTAGCTCCAGATGAGTAGAGACCAATAGTTGTATCTTAGATGGCTGCTCACAAGCTTCTAAGACCCCAGACACTAGTAACCAAGCTAGTATGTAGAACATTGTCTTTATGAACTGTATTATGCCAAATTGACCGAGTCACCCCAGGAGACTATGGTCCTAAGCCCTCAAACCCAGTAGATCAATCCCATGGGGTGTTTGGTTGTGTCTTGGAAGTATCCATAACTATGCCCCCTATGTGTTTTATTTTACACTTGAAAATATAAGCAGCACACATAAACTTGTATATACGTATGCCTATAGTTATTTATATATGCCTTCCTGTACGTATTTATGCATACTTATATATCTATGTAAACATATATTTTATTTGTTATTACCGTTGTTGCAAAATTGTATATCCTCCAATGAATTTTTTTTTTTTTTTACAAATTTCCAGATAAACTGTTCATTGACATTAATTACATTTATCACAATTTGCCAGTGTTCCCTTTAATTGTCTATACCCTTCTGTTTGTGTTACTATGCTTGTGCTATGCTCACTACTTCCAAACTCGGAGCCACATTTCCCATCACCAAAAGTAAGAAGTCTCTAAGTTCTAAAGCCTACTTACCCCTCTCCCGTCTTCTCCCTTGTAACCACCAATGAATATTGGTCTCTCTGTATTTTTGTATTCTTGTCTTCTTATAAAAGAGGGATCATACAATATTTGTCCTCATATGCTTGACTTATTTGACTTAGCATTATGCCCTCCAGGCCCATCCGTGTTATATGTTTTGCAGATTCATCATTGTTCTTTATGGTTGCACAGAATTCCATTGCGTGTATGTACCACAATTTGCTTAGCCATTCATCCGTTAATGGTCACTTCAGTTGTTTCCATTGTTTTGCTATTATGAATAAAGCTGCAATGAACATAGGATGCATATATCTGGTGGTGTCAGTAGTTTTAGGTCTCCAGGGTATCGTGCTAGGAGTGGGATTGCTGGATTGTAAGGTAGCTCTGTTTCTAGTTTTTTGAGGAAGCACCAAACCATTTTCCATAGTGGTTATACCATTTTACATTCCCAGCAGCAAAGAATAAGGGTTCCAATCTCCCCATTCTCGCCTGTTTTTTTAATCAGTGCCATTTTAGTATGAAAGAGATAATATCTCATTGTAGTTTTGATTTACCTCTCTCTAATGCTAATGATTGTGAGCATATTTTCAGGTGATTGTTGGCTGCTTGGATGTCTTCTTTTGTGAAGGTTCTGTTCTTGTCCTTTGCCCATCTATAATTGGGTTGTCTTTTAGTTGTTGAGTTTTTGATGTTTTCTATAAATGTTGGCTATAAGACACATATTTGATATGTCTTTCTGGAAATTTTTCCCAGTCTGTAGGTTCTCTTTTTAATCTTTGATAATGCATTTTGATGAGCAGAAGTTTATAATTTTTATGAGATCTCATTTATCTATTTTGTCTTTTTCTATTCGCACATTTGTTGTAATGCTTGTTATCCTGTATTTACAGAAGATAAAGTATAGGACCAGGCAATGTTTTGTTCTGTAGTATATAGAATCGCTATAAGTCAGAACTGACTCAACGGCACCTAACAACAACATGGTCCCAAAGTCTTTTCCCTATGTTTTCTTCCAGGAATTTTATGGTTTTAGGTTTGACGTTTAGGACTTTGATCCATTTTGAGTTAGTTTTTGCGTTTGGTGTGAGGTATGGTCCTGTTTCAATTTTCTGCAGGTGGATATCCAGTTTTGCCAGCACAGTTTATTAAAGAGACTGTCTCTGCCCACTGGATGGACTTTGACCTCTTTGTCAAAGATCAGTTGTCCATAGATGTTTGGGTTTAGTTCTGAGTTTTCAATTCTATTCCACTAGTCTATGTGTCTATCACTGAACCAGTACCAGGCTGTTTTGATTACAGTGGCTGGATAGTATGTTTCGATATCAGGGAGAGTGAGGCCTCTTGCTTTGTTTTTTGGCTATTTAGGGTTTCTTTCCTTTCTATATGAAATTGCTTATTAATTTTTCCATTTCAGTAAAGATCGTTGTTGGGATTTGTATCAGGATTGCATTGAATCTGTAGATGGTTTTAGTTAGTATTGACATTTTCCTATATTAAGCCTTCCTATCTATAAGTATGGGATGTCTTTTCATTTTTGTAGGTCTCTTTTAGTCTCTTGTAGCAGTGTTTTATAATTCTCATTGTATAAGTCTTTTATGTCCCTGGTTAGGTTAATCCCTAGGTATTTTATTGATTTGGAGGCTACTGTAAATTATTTGTTTTCTTGATTTCTTTTTTGGAGTAGTCTTTGTGAGTGTAGAGGAACCCAATTGATTTCTGTGTGTTTATCTTGTATCCTGAAACATTGCTAAATTCTTCTATTAGTTCCAGTAGTTTTCTTGTGGAATCTTTAGGGTCTTCTATATATAGGATCATATCATCTGCAAATAGTGATAATTTTACTTCTTCTTTTCGAGTATGGGTACTTTTGATTCCCTTTTCTTGTCTTACTGGTCTGGGTAGGACTTCCAGTACAATGTTGAATAAGAGTGGTGATAATGATCATCCTTGTCTTGTTCCCATTCTCAGAGGGAAGGTTCCCAGTCTTTCTCCATTGAGTATGATGTTGGTTGTTGGTTTTTCATATATGCCCTTAATTATGTTGAGGAATTTCCCTTGTATTCCTATTTTGCTGAGAGTTTTTATCAGGAAATGATATTGAATTTTATCGAATGCCTTTTTTGCATCAATTGATGTGATCACGTGGTTCTTTTCCTTTGTTTTATCTATGTGGTGGGTTATGTTGATTGATTTTCTGACGTTGAACCACCCTTGTAATCCTGGTATGACTCCCACCTGATCAAGTAGTATGATTTTTTTTGATATGTTGCTGTAGTCTGTTGGCTAGAATTTTGTTGAAAAATTTTGCACCTATGTTCTGTAGTTTTCTTTTTTTTTTTTTGTGATGTCATTGCCTGGTTTCAGTATCAGAGTTATGCTGGCTTCACAGAAGGAGTTTGGTGCTGTTCCTTCTTCTTCTACGTTTTTGAAGAGATTGAGTAGGATTGGTGTCACCTCTTCTCTGGTAGAATTCTCCAGTGTAGCCATCTGTTCCTGGGTTTTTTTTTTGTTGTTGTTGGAAGTTTTTTCATGACATCTTTAGTCTCTTCTTTTGTGATGGGTCTGTTTAAATTTTCTACCTCTTTTGTGATAATTTGGGTAGGTACTGCATTTCTAGGAATTTGTCTATTTCCTCTAGGTTTTCAAATTTGCTAGAGTGTCAGTTTTCATAGTAATTGTTTATGATCTTCTTCATCTCTGATGGATCAGTTGCAATGTCACCAATTTCATTTCTTAATTTGGTTATTCGGCTCTTCTGGATTTTTTCTTTTGTCAGTCTAGCTAGTGGTTTGTCTGTTTTGTTGATCCTTTCCAAGAACAAACTTCTTCTTTTGTTAATTCTTTCCCAATTATTTTTCTATTTTCTAATTCATTTATTTCTGCCCTGATTTTTGCTATTTCTTTTTTTCTGGTTGCTTTTGGCTTCTTTTGCTCTTCCTTTTCTATTTGTTCAAGTTGTCGGTTTAAATTAGTGATTTTGGATATTTGTTTATTTGTTTTTAATGTAGGAATTTATTGCTATAAATTTCCCTCTGAGTACTGCTTTGCTGGGTACCAAAGATTTTGATATGTTGTGTTTTCATTTTCATTTGATTCCAGGAATTTTTAAATTTCACTTCTGATTTCTTGTATGACCCAATGATTTTTCAATAGTGTATTATTTAGTTTCCATGTAAATTTTCCCTCTTATTTATTCTGCTGTTGATTTCTTGTTTCATACCGTTATGGTCTGAGAAGATGCTTTGTATGATTTCAATCTTTTAAATTTGAGACTTGTTTTGTGTTCTAGCATATGATCTATGTTGGAAAATGATCCTCATGTGCTGGAGAAGAATGTGTATCATTCTGATGTTAGTGGAGTGTTCTGTATACATCTGTTAGGTCCAATTGGCTTGTGGTTTTATTTAAGTTCTCAATATCTTTAATGATTTTCTTTTTAGATGTTTTGACTATAACTAAAAACAATGTGTTGAAGTCCCTTACTATTACTGTAGAGTTGTCTATTTCTCCTTTCATATTAGTCAGCATTTGTTTCACGTATTTTTGTACATTTCTGTTAGGGGGCATGTATATTTATAATTGTTATATCTTCTTGTTGAATTGTTCCTTTTATTATTATGCAATGTCCTTCTTTATTTCTTGTGACAGATTTTGATTTAAAGTCTATTTTGTCTGATATCAGTATGGCCACCCCTGTTCTTTTTGTTTACTGGTTGCATGGAACATTTTTCTCCATCCCTTTATTTTCAGTCTGTTTGTGTCCTTGTGTCTAAGATGGGTTTCTTGTAGACAGCAAAATGATAGATTTTTTTTAAAATCAATTCCGCAACTCTCTGCCTTTTGCATGGAGCAGTTAGACCATTTACATTTAAGATTACTACGGAAAATGAATTTCTACCTCACTCATTTTGTTACTTGCTTTTTGAGTGTTTCATATCTAGTTTGTTTATTATGCTGATTTTTCTGTTTTTGTTTATATTTGGGTGCTTTTTTGTATTGAGCCTTTTTGTTAACTTGCTTCTTCTCTCTTTAGTGTTTCTTCTTAGTGATTTCTTAGAGATTACCACATATGTTACATTACACTACTAACAATTGCTACAGCGTTTAACATAAGAATAGCTGTTAACATACAACCTTAACATAATAAATCTATTCCCGACATGCTCCTCCCCACTTCCATTTCTGTTGGTGTGTCTCCATTAACATCCATATACAATCTATATTCGATAGTTTTAGTTTGTACTTACTTCTAAGTGTCCTTGCCTTTCCATTTGAAGTACTCCCTTGAGTAATACTTGCAAAACTGGTCTGGTAGTGGCAATTTTTGTTTGGGAATGTATTGATTACCCCCTCATTTCTGGTGGGTAATTATTTGGGTTCGGTATTTTATATACATGGCTCAATTGTCTTCTGGCCTCTAGAGTTTCTGGAGAGAATTTCACAGTGACTCTTATGAAAGAATGGTATTTTGAATTGCATTTTTCTATTGCTGCTTTCAAAATTCTCTCCTTGTCTTTGGTTTTCAAGAATTGTATTAGGATATGCCGCAGAGTTGATCTTTTTGTGTCTCTTCTGATTGGGATTTGTGTAGCTTCCTGTATTTGCAAACTTGGTTCTCTGGTCAGATCTGGGAAATGCTCTCTGATTATCTCTTGGAAAATTGTTTCTAAGCCTTTATTGTTGTTGTGGTGCTCTGGTATTCCAATAATTATAATGTTAGATTTCTTAATTGAATCCACACTTCTTTTTGGGTATGTTCGCTTTTATTTGTTCTTTTGTTTCTTTTGAGAATTGATAAGTTCAGATATTTTGTCTTCTAATTCAGATATTCTATCTTCTGCTTGTTTGACTCTGTTGTTGAGTATTCCTCTTGTTTTTTCTAATTCAGATGTTTTATTCTTTAGTTTCAGTAGTTCTTTGTTTTTATTTTTGTTTTGTGGTTGAATCTCTCGTTCTGTTCCTCTGTTTATTTCCTGATCTCCACTAGTTTGTTTTCTGTTTTTTTTTTTTTTTTTGTCTTCTTTAAACATGTTTAGTACCTAGTCTGAAAATTATCAGTTCTTGCATTATCCTGGCCTTCATAAGAGAGATTTTCTCTTCTTCATGTTATGCTTCAGAGCATCCTTTCTCTTATGCTTTTGTGTTTTTTAGTAGTTTTTGTTGAACTTGAGCCATTTTGTTAGCTTTTCTTTAAATTTTTTATTCTGATTATTGTGGGAAATTCAACTAATCTGTATGCTTGGTTTCTGGGATTCAATACGCATGCACTGGAGTGGGGGGAGTTTTGCTGGACATCTCTGCTATTGTGAGCAGTGCAGATAGACTTTACTGTGATGATGGTGAGTGTTTTTTTTTTTTTATCTTTTTCTTCATTGGCACTCCTGCACTGGCACACCCATTACCTATGGTGTCTTGGTGAGGGCCACCTCTTGCTTTCCTATTAGTCTGGGCAGTTCCCCTCACCCTGTTGCCCTTGCAGCTCTTCCCAGCCCTAGTTCCCGTAAGTTTTTCAGGCCTCAGTGAGGTTCAATAGTACTCTCACACACACAGCTTTGAGGTCTTCCTTTGCCTCCTCCCACTTGTGTGGCCCAAGAACTCCCACAGCCAGTTTACACCACATTAAAAAAATCCTGCTAGAGTTACCTCAGATAAGTTTCTTTCTGTGTTCTCTGCTGAAAGTGTTACCCAGTCCTGTCCCAAAATGGCTGCAATGAGCTCACGCTCCCAATGTTAGCAGATAGGATCTCTCAGTTTCTGTGCTGACTCTATTCCTCCTCTCCTCCGCTTCTGGACTCACCCCGATTCTCCAATTCCTCAGCTTCTGTCTGGAGTTCTGAGATCTCAGTCTGTGCTTGTTTTTATTCATTGTTCAGTGTGTTAGTTGCTTGTGGAGTAGATGGGAGTGTCCACTCACTTTGCCATCTTGCTCCATCCCCCTCATGTTTTCTTACTATAGTTTTACTCTTCAGACAAATAAGATACCAGGGGAGGAAAGCATGTCAAGATGTCATTGCTGGTCTTTTGTTAAATGTAAATGCACATGTTGAGTTGAATTAATGCATTTCTAAACTAGACACAGTGACTTCACTTTTCAATAGCTTTCATTATGATAATAATATCTCTACTGTTAGTCTAATAGGTGTGACAGATATTGGCATTTCCATCCTTTGTTAGGATTTTTACTTACAATTTTTTTTTTAAATTCAGGAAAAGTAGACAAAAAAGGGATTGGGGAGATTTGGGTCCAAAGGAGAGAAAATGGAAAGAGAATGGAGAATTATTCTGATGACTACTTGGCCATTGTTTTTTATCTGGGAAATGCATTAGATGATAAGCAACAATAGGCATCACCAATAAGAATTGCACAGTGGCTAAAGGTAGGAAGTAAGTGGTTGGTGAAGGGAAGACACCAAACTAGAAGTGTTTAAGATGGAAGTTGTTCTGGGTATTGTGATTGGCAATATACCCCCTTTTGTGTTCTTTCTTAGGTTTCATAGGCCAGAAACTTAGACGCTGCCTTTTCCCTCACTCTTGCCAAGAGTGTTCAGCATACCTTTAATTGATTTAAATTCCACCAATAAGATACACTCACTTCATATCTGGAAGGTGGAAAGGACACAGAGGCCATTTCTTTTCTTCCTCTGGCAGCTGTTGTTGTGGCTCTGCCAGCCAGCCTCAGTCTTGACATCACATTTGCCTTATCTCATTTGAATCAGTCCTCCAGAGGATCAGAGAAACCTGCAGCAATTGTCTGTAGGTTCCTGATTCTGGGCACCATCAGCTTTTATCTCTCTAATGACATGCTGAAAGCTAGGGTGATCCTCAGATTTTCCCTCCTTTAGGTTTCCGGTGGTTTTATAAGCACCTAATTCCCTCTCTTCAATATCTTCCTGTTTAATCCACCTAAAGTGGTCTTGGCTGTCCTGATCAAGCCCATACTGATTCAGAGGTATGGGGGAGGGACAGTTACAAAGGCACATTCCATCATAAAGTCATTTTCTCCAATGAGCTAGTCCTATTTTGCCATGCTAACTAGACAGACAAGCTTCAAGATGCTCAAGAGATTATATTCTCTATATTTCTTGATGACCAAACTTGGGTTTGGACAAATCTTGAGAGATTCAGAAACTTCTTCATGCTGGTACAGAATCAGAATATCCTTACAGTATCTTTAACATACAAGGGATGACTGAGGTGACTGTGAGGAAGAAATGATTACTTTTTTTTTTGCTAGCATGAGCCAAATCAGAGACAAGGAGATGGTCTCCTCTTTCCTTATGGATGACACTAACTGAGAGTCACTTTTTATGTAGTACATCTGGCTCAAGTCCTTTATGAAACGTGAAATTTAATATTCCTCCCTGGAATGAAAATACATCTCTTTAGAAGCTGTTCACTATTTCACTCAAGATGTTAGTACTCATAGGGGATGGACTGAAGTGACCACTTCAGCGCTGTCTTCCCAGGGGCTCTTGATAACGTACGAAGTAATTTAGTCCCTGAAACTTTAAATTGTTTGAAACAGCAACTGTCACGAATACATTTTCTCTTTATTTCCCCTTCTTGTTTTCTGTTTAATCTGTTTAAAATATGCATTATCTCATGAGTTTATAAATATAATATTGTTATGTAAATTGCAGAGGGTTAAATAAATGCTTATAATTTCTTGAATAATTTTTTTCCATGGAAATACTGAAAAGAATGTTCATCAGGTTCTGTCAGGATTACTGGCCAGAGCAACAGTCTGGTTGGAGACAACCTCAGTCATTTGATAGTGGGATTTCTGAGCAAGGGTCATGCTGAACCATACAGACCAATTTGCAAGGTTAGGGCCCATTCATTTGAGTATATTTTAATGTCATAGCTGAGAGGACTTAGCTGATAATACTTAATATCTGTTTTATGCTATTTTCTATTCTTAAGTGTTATCACATTAAATATCTCACTGATAGGTGGTTGCGATGATAGTAGCCCCCCTCTCCCATTTGACCGTATTGGAAAAGGACAGTCTTCTCTTTATAGCAGGGAGAGCAGATACCACTTTTTTGTTTGGCAAAGACCAGGATTAGTACAGAGCCTGCCTAATAATCCTTAGTTCAACTAAAGAGTAAGACAAAAAGAAAAACCTAAAACTTACAAAAAATAACAATGAAATACTTCCAGCTATTTTAAAAGCCTAAAGGGGTAAGAGGAATAATAACTTTATCCTGTAACTTAAAGAGTTGGGACTCTGTTTGGTAACAAACTCTAGCCAGCCTCCAAGTTCCTGAGCAAGGACGACAGCTACCAAGAGTTTTCAGTGGGCCATCAGATCCCATCAATCTCCTCCTCTCCACAGCCCTACAGTACCAGTGTCTCTCCATGAGTGACGGTGGACTAGTGCATGGTGCCCAAGATCACATTCTCTTAATTGAAGTGTTTTGTCTTATCTCCTTGGCTAGATTGAAAGATTCTTGGGAACAGAAACTAAGCCGAGAACCACACACAACCACTGATGCTATCCTGCCTGACAGCCTGGCTCGCTTGGGACTGACCCAGAACACCATGGACCACTTCTGGTCCCCTGCCACCAGCCTTCCCTGGTGTATCCTAGCACAACTCTTTCACAGGAAGGGGAAAGAGCCAACACTCACTTCAAGACAGTGTCCCATGTTTCTGCAACCATTCACCACCACCACCCAGCTCTCCAGAGTCTAGGTCTTCAGCCTAACACATGAATGAACAAAAGAAGTGTTCACTCGTGTAATTGGGAAGGACATTAGGAGAGATGCCTTAGGGAAGGCTGGATATGGCAATAATGTCTTTCTCTCTCTCTCTCTCCAGCTCATCTTTGCTTATCTTGGTGAGTTGGCTTCTTTCCCTTCTAATCAAACAGATTATATCCACTTGGAATGGGACACTGCTAAAAAAATAAGTTTGTGTCATGTCAAAGTAGTGAGCCCAGAAGAAACTGAGCCTCTTGCTCCTGCTTCAGTGTATAAAACTCCCAGGGAAGGTCTCTCATTGACCGAACTTGGGTGGCTGCTCACTGCTCTGAGCAATCGTGGGGCACAAGGGCTGATGCTATGATCTTTCAGGCCGGTTAGTCAGGGTTCTGGAATGGTGATTGGTAGCCTCACCAGAAACAATCAGAACTGAGGAAAAGCAGTCCGCCAAAAGAATGGGCTGCTGTTGACATACCAATAGTAATTTTTATGAAGAGTCAACATCTTACTAATGGAGAAAAATTTCTCATAATAATAAAGGATACAATAAGGGATAATGAATACTAGACCCCTTATATAAACCTTTCTGCACAACTGCCCCTGGTAAATTCCCCTGGAGTGAGCAGGAGAATTCAGTTCAGAGGCAACCCTATTTGGCAGAAAAAAAAGCAGGGAGGAATCCTACACAATTGTCAGCCCTTAATATTGTGGCTGGCTCAAGGCAACAGTATCTGTCACTCAGCTTCAGGAACATCTGATACACCTTTTTCATGCTGAGAGCTAATTGCCCTATTTTCAAACCCAGAACTGTCCCTCTTGTGGTATTTTTCCAATCACAATGATATATTTGTCTAGCCAGTAAGTATTGCCAAAGCCATAGCTATTTTGGAGAGTAGTATGGGGTGGGAGCAGGGGAATTATTCGTCAGTACAGTAAACAGAAGGAAATGCTCTCTGAATAAAAAAGTTACAAAGCAACAGCATGCTTTCTTTAATAACACACATATGATAACAAAAATTGTTTGCTATCCATTTTTCTAATCTTCATGAAATGAATACACTCAATCATGGAAGTTATACAAGAAAGGCTTACTTCACATATTGCAATGAATACATTACAAAAGTAAGTAAGTGAGAATCCAAGTGTAGTAGACCAGTATTCTATAACAACACTTCTTTGTAACAATCCACAGGTAAGACACAGGAGATCAATACAAACCAGGGAAATAGGTATGGAAAAATAAATATGGACCATTGTAGAACATTAAATTGGATCCATATTTCTACACTCCCCCCCAAAAAAATATATTATTTTTATTATTTAGGAAAAAAGGAATAATAGATTCTCACTTTAACCTCTACTTTGACTTACTAATTTATTACCATGTATAAACATTCTGGCAAGAGGTATACTGAATACAAACAAAGCATGAAACATTGTCCTCCAGAAGATTACGGTCTGGTTGAGGAGGTAAGTTACATCCAATGTGTACCTGTTGTCATAGAGTCAATTGTTATGCATGGTAACCCCATGTGTGTCACAGTAGAACTGTGCTCCATGGGGTTTTCAATAACTGTGACCTTTCAGAGGTAGATCACCAGGTCTTTCCTCCACAGTACCACTATATGGATTTGAACCACTAACCTTTCAGTCAGTAGCTGAAAGCAAACCATTTACACCACCCAAGCACCTATCCAGTATACACATACTTTAAAAGTAGGCAAAGTAGATTATATGTCTTATGCATGGAATACAGAGTATTTTCCTCTGGAATTTAGAAGAAGAAAGAAAACGGCAAAATTTTTAGAGGTGTCATTTGAAATTGGCATTGAAATATGGATGAGGATTCCATAAATGAAGATACAAAGGGGTGGAAGGGAAGGGTTGTGCACAGGAAAAGCATGGTAGAGTAAGGCAAATAACTGAATTTGAAGGGAGCAGAAAGTTCAAGTAGAAAGTTAAGGAAGATGGAGCTAGAAAGGGAGATGGTGCAGACGGAAGGGAGCCACTGGAATTTTTTAAGAAAAGGAGTGCAGTAGTCAACATGGTGACTTAAGAAAATTAATCTTGTCCTTGCCATGCAGAAGATATGGGAAGAGAAGAAGCTGGGAGCATTGAGAGGGGTTAGTAAGCTAATAGGGCTTGAGTGTAATAAGGGCTTATATTAGGATGGTTGCCATGGGCATGGAGAAGAAGGAATCAGTCTAGAACAATGAGAAAGGGAGAATTGACAGCTCTTGGTGAGAGGTTGGATGTGTGGGGAAGAGAGAAAAGCATGCGAGGTGAGACGCACTGTAGAGATTGCTTTTTCTAAAAGTTAACTGATGAAAGGAAAGGAAGAAAAAGAGTCAGGATTGTGACAGAAGATAAAAGCGTTGTTTGCATAGGAAGAGTTCATGATGTTTGTAGACAAAGGAGGAGGAGACAGGAGACAGAGAAAAATGATCTAGGGAAAGCACAGTGAAGAGATTAGCACTAGCAAACTAATTAACTTCAGATATGGGGAGAGGGCACATTTTCCTTTTAGTTAAGACAAGAGAAAATAAAAGAGTACAGATGATTGCAAAGAGACATTAAAATGTAAAAGAGAAAACAAAGGAACTCACACCTGGTGGTCTCAATTTTCTTGGTAAAGCTCAAGGCAAGATTAGTGGAAACATCTGGATTAGTTAATAAAATTGAGTTTTATGTTTGAGAGTCAGAAAATCGTGTTGTAGTGCCAGCTCTGGTGGAGATCTTGAGAACTCCATGCAAATGTCCCTGCCTGTCTTCTGCTCTCTGGGAAGGAATGATACTTATCCTGACTCCACTTGAGATACGTATGTAAAAGCATTTTGCAAACTATAAAGTCCTCTAAATCAGTAGTTAAACATTTGGCTGCTAACCAAGAAGTTGGCAGTTCGAATCCACCAGGCAGTCCTTGGAAACACTATGGGGAAGTTCTACTCTGCCTTATGGGGTCGCTATGAGTCGGAATTAAGTCAACTGCAGTGGGTTTCGTTTGGGGTTTTCTTACCATCATTTTATTTTAGGTATTATGTGAGTGTAAAGATTACCCACAGGTAAAGCAGCCCTTCCAGGACCATCCTGGATCCAAATGGACCTCAACCTTCAGATGACCTGGGGCCTCCTTGTGGGAGAAGACTGGGCTAAAATAGACCTACCCAAGACCAGGCTGGCAGAACTCCCTTCCCAAACTGGGCCAGAAGGCATTTTCTACCATTGGAACTTGAACCTGGTACTTTGATAACACAATGTACTGAAGCTTCTCATCACTTTGTCTAAAGTAATTTAGTGCCCACACACTGAGAGCTATCATGAATCTAGCTGCTAGCACTTCATAAATTACTTTGGTTTCTTGCACTTTTATATCAGGATGTCATATTTCTTTCTATTCTAATATATCACTTCAGGACACAATGTCACTCCAAAATTTTTGAAATATAGAGAAGATTCTTCACTTCTTTGATAAATATCGTTACTCAGAAAATTACCACGATTACTCTCCAACTGATGAACAGTTTGGTTTCCAAAACTTTGATGTCAACTATTTTCCTTGGGATGAAAATTTTTTATCATAAAAATGATATACATGTTGGTTAGGTTTCTAAGTCAGACTACAAAAACTATATAACCCTAAAATACAGTGAGACCCCAGTTTTAATGGTAGCAGCCTGAGCAAGGGATTCTGGGACATATGTTATAGTACCTAGGACTCTATATATTGCAAATACCAGAACACTCAACCCACACTGGCTTGGAAAAGAGAATTCATGTCCTCAGGTAAAGAGAAGGAATCCAGGGATTCATACTTTTCAAGATGATATGATCAGGATGCTGGCTCCTTTTCTCTGAATTGCTTTAGGTTGTCCTCTTCTGGCGTCAGCTTTGCCTTTGGGCTGACTCCCTTCATAGCAGCGAAAATGATAGCATTTCAAACATCCCAGCCTTACACCACGCTGTCCAAAGCAAGTGAAAGTGTTTCCTTCGTCTGCTGGCTTTCTCAAAAGCCTGAAGAAGATTATTTTTCAGATGAATACATCTCATTGCCTCAAATTGGGTTATATGTCCATTTCTAAACTATTTCCACAAGATGGGATGTGCTCATTGACTTAAGCCAATCGGGGAATGGGAGTAGCATCAATTTTCCCTGAAACTCTTGTACTATAAGGGTGAGGCCTCAATACCCGAATTAAAAACAGTTTACCATCATGAAAAGGAGGGAAGGATGGAATTCTGGAGAGCCAAGTACAGCAACCCTATTCAATACACATGTGCCATAGCAAGAAGAAAGAGGAAGAAGTGTTTTAGTTCCATTTTCTGATACAAAACCAGCTTGTAAACGTCCAACTTCTCCATGTCCCCACGTCCGTCTCCTCAGCATACTGTGTTTTCAATGAGGCCAAAGTAGTCCACATCAAAACTTGTAATTTAAAGACTCATACAGAATAACCCAATCAATCCCTTAGAGTATTTGACACCACCCATTCCTTTCTTCCACAAGTCCCCCGACCAAGTTGGTATTGCTGATCTCAGTTAACTAGAAAGAAGATAGACAAAGTCACACTAAGCCTGATAACTCACTAACTCAGATATTTGTGTTTTTAAGGTAAATTCTTAATTCCACCCTCAACATCTCAATACATTACAGGTTAGTGAAATCTCAGGCAGCATGAGGATAAAAGTACAATGCCAGGAGGATACCATGGAGACAGAGATGACAAACAGCCCAGCTGTGCCTTGGTCCGGTTATGCCTGAGTGCCTTCCTCTGGGTATGTTTTTCTTACTATTCCTCCTGTTCATACAACTTCCTCTTCCTCCACTTTTGAGTTCACAGAAATCCTAAAAGCTCTAAGAGGACTCTGAAAAACATGCTTGGCAGGGGCAGCAGAGGGAATGAGTAGGTTAGGGGACTGTCACATTTTGATATGAGTTATGGGCTCCTTCCATATTCATTCATCAAGTAAAGGCCACTGCATGGAATTATAGAAGAATTGCTAGATAGGCACATGATAAATGATAGATATAAACACACCATATTTCATCAGTTTAAGTCACCACCGGTTATAAGATGCACCATTATTTTATATAACTCCAAGAAAGGAAAGGAGAGTTGGTGGCACAGTGGTTAAGAGCTCGGCTGCTAACCAGAAGATCAGCAGTTCGAATCCACCAGCTGCTCCTTGGAAACCCTATGCGGCAGTTCTACTCTGTCCTATAGGGTCGCTATGAGTCAGAATTGACTCAATGGCAATGGTTTTGGTTTTCCAGGTTTTAAGAAAGGAAAAAATGCTGCTAATTGCATGAGCCATCAATTGAAAATGCACTCCAATTTTAGTGTTAAAAATGAAAAAATGGTGTGTTTTAGATTTGGTGGAATATAGTATGCACATTTTTTGCAAAATTAGATTATGCTCTAACTAATTTAACTGCAATATGAAATAAATAGGTGGGAGTAACAATATGCCAAGAAGATGTCAAAGGACACTCTCATTGTAATTCAGGAGTATCCTTGCAGGTGAGGATTTGAGGAGTTGTTTTTCCTTTTCACTAAATATCAGTACAAGTGTTTTTTTTTTTTCCCATTTTTGGGCCTTCAGATCATTTATTCATAGTTGTCTTTGTCAGGGTTCTCTAGAGAACAGAACCAATTATATACATGTATACACACACACACATACACATATATACATATATATATGTAGAGGGAGAGAGAAACTGACAGACAGACAGAGAAAGAGAGGTTTACCTCAAGGGGCTGGCTCATGTGATTGCTGGAGGCTCACAAGCCCAAAATCCATAGGTCAGGAAGCAGACTGAAGACTTTAGCACGCTTGTGTCCCAAGATCCATAGGTCAGAGTGGAGAGAAAAAGAGTAAGTTCTGCCAAAGTATCTATTTAGAGTCTGGGGGCAGACCATACCCTAAGGAAACACACTTTACAACTGATTGCATTATGCTAGATCTATTTTATCTAACAGCAACTAATCTAGTGTTTGGCCAAACCATTGGGAAGCGTAGCCTAGCCAAGGTAGCACATAAAATCAACCATCACAATAGTATATGAGCACATGTTATACGCAAGTACCTGTGCTAGGCTCTGTGGAAAGTACAAAGTATAGAATATGGTACAAACCCTTAAGATGTTTATCACTTAGTTGAGAATAGAAATACAGAGTAAAAACAAAAATTAAACAGAACAAGCAGTGGAATTATGCACCAAATGGATCGGGAAAGCTCACAATGGCCTGGCACAATAGGTGAGTTTTTGAACGTCAGCTGGATCTTGGAGAATGGGTAAAACTGGGAGGGTGGTGGTGGGCCTCTGTGCCCACACTGGGGGCTCCAGTTTAGGAGCATTCCTGGCAGGAGGAAGGGCAGAGCACGCTGATGTGAAAATGCATCAGAGACCTCCCTGGAACCCGCCAGTTCCTCAGCCATTCTTACCCCAGCTCCAGGGGATGGAGAGTAGACTGATTTAGTTTTCTCTGTTTACACCAAATTACTTGTCTCCATGATCTCTGGCCAGTGAATTTAAACCAGGATCCTCTAATTCAATTCTTAGCCATGGGAACTTGCATCCTGGTTGATTGAATTTTCTTTCTCTCCAAACTATTCCATCATGGGACCTACCGGTAGAGTTGTTAGAAATGATGATGAGATTGGAAGCTACCAGATGGTGTTTTGAGAGCATTTGCTCAAGGAGCCAGGACCATTAAAACCCTGCCCTTGAGCACAACTCCCCGTCCTCTATCTCTGAGAAACAATGATTGGTAAATCGAGGGCTAAAGAACGTTTGCGTTGCCTTTGGCCCAAATCCCAATGCAGAGCTCTAATATACTGGGCTGGATTCTGGTGAAGACTCCTTTGTCTAGGCCTGAGATCTTTGATGTTGTTGTTGGTTGCCCATGAGTCAATTCCGACTCATGGCTACCCCGTGTGTGCAGAGTAGAAGTGTTCCATAGGGTTTTCAAGGCTATGACCTTTTGGAAGCAGATCACCAGGCAGGCTTGTCTTCAAAGGCGCCTCTTAATGGGTTCCAATTGCCAGCCTTTTGGATTAACCACTGGCACCACCCAGGGACCCCGCTAGGCTTGAGGTCTAAGTAGCCTCTTTTCTCTCTCTACTCAAACCTACTGTATCAAATTATACCACTCCGCAAAGAAAGCCCAAACACGTGCATTCCTGACACATAAGATCTGGAACAGAGAGTCTATCTCCAAGCTTGACTCACCTGCAAATATGGCCCCATCCACTGTCCTACACGTTTCTTCCTTGATGGTGGAGTCAGGGGGACAGAGACAACTTCTCTCCCCTCAAGATTAACAGCATAGACTATCATTTCAGTCCTCAAAATTAGAACACATTGGCCGGCAAAGGTATAAAAGAATTATAAAAGGGCTGTAAGAACCAGGGAAAGAAATAAAATATTTTGCAAACTTTTATAAATGTAAACAATCAGAATGTTTCAGATTAAAAGAAAAGAAAAAAATCTTTTTTTCTTCAAAAGCCTGTTGGGGAGGGAACAATGAAGACCTCCTCAAATATCGAAACTCCTACACCAGCTCTGAAATTGCCTTCATCCTCCGGGCTATACACATCCGGACAAATGGAAATACCTGGTCTCTACCCCTCCTGCTCAGGCTTTCACCTGTAATCTTCATTGACTACTCTAATGACTCAGCATTTCTGAGCTCAATAGTAAAAGCTTCCAAAGGACTCCTGATTTATTCTTGTTTTAATAGATCAACCAGTTATAGAAAATAAAGCTGCCAGTTGCACCATTCCGTGGTAGCAACAAATTATGGGCTGTTCCTCTGTAAAAGAAGTCCCTGGGTGGCACAAATAGTTAAATGCTCAACATCTCGCCAAAAGGTTGGCAGTTTGAACCCACCTGGAGGCTCCTCGGGAGACAGGCCTGGTGATCTGCTTCTAAAAGGTCACAGCCTTGAAAACTCTATGGAGCAGTTCTACTCTGCACGCATGGGGTCGCCAGGAGTCAACACGGGCTTAATGGCAACTGATAACAAGTCTTTTAAAAAAATGATTCTAGTCAAAGTTATACTTTCCTGTTATATTTTAAAAATGGAGTCAGAGAGAGTCCTACATTTCTGCACAAGCTCATTTTAGCCCCAAGCTCCACCTCCCAGAGAATGTGGCCAGATTTCCAACTCAGAATGCCACTCTCTGATCGGCACTCTTCTCCTTGAGGGTCGAGGGGAGGAGCAGGGTGTACAGGCCTAACTTGCTTTCTTCCTTTCCAAGGCAAATGCTTGACTACACAGGTGCAGTTCACACCTCCTCTGACCCCCACGCCCCCCACTTTCCTCTGCTGCTCCTCCCACGCCTTGCCCCCTCCCTTCAACAGCAGCACTGTAGCCTCAGTTTGCCTCCTTGCCCACATACATCAGTGGTGTCAGAGCAGGGACGTCATTAAGAAATTATGTGGCATTGGTCTTCACAGACACACACACACACACTTTTTTTTTTTTTCTTTTTTAATCAATAAAATGCTCCCTTTCAGAAGGAAATTCCTGGTTCTTCCTCCTGGTGTTCCCTGTGAGTTTGCACTTGATGATGTTGGTCAAAGGCTGTAAATAACATTCTACAGCAAAATGACATCTGCTAGAAAGTGACTTTTTCATGGGTTTCAGAATGCAAGATTAGAGTGTGTGTGCGGGGGTGGGGGGGAATGATGAAAGATGTATTCCAGCTCCTCAAACATCACTCTATTGATTTCGGTATGAAAAAATACGGAATCTGTCAGGGTAAAGAACACTCTGTTAAGTGTAAAATGTAATACCAGCTATGGTGGCCACTGCTGCCAATACATATATTTCAGGAAGTCAATTTACTTCTAACTGGAATTTTAACACTGGTAGGAGGAGCCACACTGAGGTCTTTATTTGTGTGAAAACCATCCTCAGCAGAGGGGAACTATGCACATGCTCTCAGTCTGTAGAAACGGGAAACTAAACGAGCTTCAGGAGAAAATGCTTGGTTTTATCAATTATGTATTTACATCTAGCTAAAATGGGCAGAGACCCTGTGGGAACTCGGGAGGTCCAGATTCCACTGGCCCTCCCGGCTCGTCCATGCCCGAACCTCCACTATGGATGCTCTGGGCTAGCATACCTTCCTTGAGCACACTATGAGCGGCCCCCCGCTTGTCAGAACTTGGGGAGCTGTCTTCCTCAGGACAGATGGGAGAGGTGATGACTGCAGCTACGTCACCTTGCTGGAGGTCTATGATTCTCTAATTCAGCTCTAACAGTGTGATCATGGGTCAGTTGCTTAACCTCACTGGGACTGGGTTTTCTCATCTGTAAAATGGAGATGGTGGCACTCACCATCAAGGGTTTTGTCAGAAGTTAATGCAAGGATCCAACACCCATCTGTCGGTTTGTGTGGTGGCTTGTGTGTTGCTGTGGTGCTGGAAGCTATGCCACTGGTATTTCAAATACCAGCAGGATCACCCATGGAGCACAGGTTTCAGCAGAACTTCCAAACTAAGACAGACTAGGAAGAAAGGCTTGGCTATCTACTTCCGAAAATTAGCCAATGAAAACTCTATGGATCACAACAGAACACTGTCTGATATAGTACTGGAACATGAGACCCCTTGGGTGAAAGGCACTCAAACAGTGGACTCAAACAGACTAATGATTATGAAGATGGTGCAGGATCAGGCAACTTTTTCTTCTTTTGTACACGAGATCACCGTGAATTGGAGCCAACCCAACAGTAACTAAGAACAAAAACAAGAGGACATGTGTATGAGCAGCCTAGGGCCTTGCTCTAGTAAGAACCCATTGTCATCCAGTCGATTCTGAACCATAGTGACCCTATAGGACAGAGTAGAACTGCCCCATAGAATTAAGAGCTATGGCTGCTAACCAAAAGGTCGGCAGTTTGAATCCACCGGCCACTCCTGGGAAAACTTATGGGGCAGTTCTACTCTGTCCTGTGAGGTCACCGTGAGTCGGAATCGACTCCATGGCAACAGGTTTGTTTGCAGTCTTTACCAAAGCAGACTTTCACATGCCACATCCTTCTCCCATGGAGGGGCCAACCTTTCAGTTAGCAGCCTGCGCTTTAACCACTGCAGCACCAGAGATAGGGCCTAGCTAGTTAACAAAAAAATAAGTCTACTTTCTTCCTTTCTTCTTTCCTGGTTGAAGACTTGTGTCTTGCTCAGAGTCCAAGAGTGAGCCACGGCAAGATGGACTCACTGCTTTCTGATTCACAGGTCTCTCCCTTCCCCACGTTGCTGGAATCTGAGAGCATCTGAAACAGTGAGTTAGTGCTAATTACTCACATGAACTGGTTAAATCGCACGCTCAGTTAGCTGAGGCACTGGTTTGTTTTGGCACGGGGTGCTTTTTCAAACAGCTTAAATAAAAGTGTACAGCCAGCGAGCCAGAAAATCCCTATTGCCAGCTGAAGATTAGCTAAGAAAACAGCAATTCCAGTGATGGCACGTTTTCAGCCCTGAGAAAGAATCCTCTCTTTCTGGACAGGGCAAAGTCCTTCTCTACCTGCCTTGCGGAGCAGGGAGTTGCTCTGGAAGGAGGGTCACAGAGGAACTTCTTCAAGAACAATAGATTCCTGGGATCAGAAGGCCATCAGGGAACTTAGGGTCATCTGACTCGAGCCGTGTGAAGCTCAGGTCCCATTCCAGTATCCTGAGCACGTATGTCCTGGTGATCTTCTGTGAGGGCCCATCCCCAGGCCCTGGAAGCTAAATGCTCATGAGAGAAAGTTGTTCTCTCTACTCACTCACTTTGACTTCCTGACTCCTTTGGAAATGACTTGAAAAAAGAGGTTTATTAATATTATAATGTACGAGATAATCCATGCATGTTAACGGAATCCACACAGCTCAGTTTGGTTTTAATTAGAATCTGAAAATAAATTCTCCACTGTGAAATCCGTATCATTCAATCATGGAATTACATAGCTAGTCCACATTAGTTCCCATATTGTGGTGCCTTTAATAGAAATATCAATATAAAATGGATTAATGCTTTTAGTTTGCTGTCATGAACACTGATACGTGCTTTTGGAAAGATTATGGAGAAATCACTTAAACGCCACAGATCCCACCACCCACACCTGCCACATCTCCCATGTGGGCACTGGGGGGATACACACAAGAGCAGGAGGAAAACAGACCCCTAACTCTCATCATCCAAAAACAACTTCAAATATGCTCATGGCTATGGCTTATCTTTTTTTTTTTTTCTTAAGCAAAACAAAACTCCCAAAGCAATCCTTCCAAAAAATATATAACAGCTGCCATCCATCAGAATCACAGGAAATTTAAGGTCAATTCTATCTGTGGGTTTTTTGTATTTTTTTCTTTCTATTTAGACTGCAGATGCCTTGGTATATATATTGTGTTATAAGCTGATTAATTTTCTTCATTTTGGCTCTGAAGCACATTTAATTCAACTTGTTTTGGGTTTCAAAGCTCAGTCTTTCTGGATGGGCAGGCATTTTGAGTTTTCAAAACAGATTTCTTACAGGCTATTATTTTCTATCCTTAATAACAGTGGAACAAACCAGATTTACTGCCACCCCACTCCACCCTCTTTCCCCTCTGTCCCTACCACATCCAGGGCTTACAGCTGGCATGTGCAAGATTGAGACTCAAAATCTCCAGAAATATGCCTCGTGGTTGTCTTCTGTTTTTGTCTTGTCATTCATCTGCATCCCTGCTTCTAGAACAAGTTACAAGCGGGAGAGGCCTCCCAGCAGATTCTTTCCATTGTAAGTAGCTCTTGGACTCTGCCTCCCAGCTCCACCCTGACTAGTGGAGTGAATTACGGCAGGTAACCTAGCCTTTCTTTTTCTTTTTTTTAAAATTGTACTTCAGGTGAAGGCTTACAGAACAAATAGTTTCTCATGAAACAGTAGTACACATATTGCTTTATGACATTGGTTAACAACCCACAACCCTCTCCCTTCTTGACCTTTTCTTTTTGGTGAAAATAACATAGCTAAAGATACACCATTTCAAAAATCTACGTGCACAGTTCAGTGACATCGACTATGCTCTTCCAATTGTGCTGCTATTCTCACTTTAGATGAAGACTTACAGAACAAAATAGTTTCTCATTTAACAGTTTAATCTAGCCTTTCTTAACATCTGTTTTCTTACCTCTAAAATGGGAACATAATTGTACCTCTCTTGTAGGATTGTTATGGGAAGTAAATGAGGAATCCATGGAACATGGTACACCTCCCTCTGCCATCCATCACTATCCCTCTACAGGCTGCTTCTGCAGTGAGATGAAAGGATGCTCATCTCTGTGCCCCTGCTTCCCATTGCCCTTCACCTTAGACTCTCCCTGGCCTTCAGCAGCTGGTACAGCACTCTCATTCCCCGCTCACTACCCATATTCCCTACAGACTCATTGGGCCGTTACTTGAAGACCGCTCCTTCTGCCTTTCAAACCCGTGAGGGCTCTGGCCATCCTTTAAGGAACCCACAATACTGCCAGCTCAGAACCCTT
The DNA here is from genome assembly GCA_030035585.1 of Dugong dugon. Taxonomy (NCBI): domain Eukaryota; kingdom Metazoa; phylum Chordata; class Mammalia; order Sirenia; family Dugongidae; genus Dugong; species Dugong dugon. The sequence continues at coordinate 45,644,927 of CM057466.1, read as the reverse complement.
GACTGCTTGTTCTCCATCCCCACCAAACATGTAGATTCCCCCAAATGACGTCCAGCTGCTCAGGAAGTCTGTCCAGGTTCTGCATCCTGCCCTCCATTGAAACCTTCTGCTCTGGTTTGGAGCCCCCATTCCACATCCTGTTGCCTGTCTGGGCATTCTCTCTCTCTGCTCGCCCTGTCCTCTGGGGCTTCTGTTTTGTTGATTTTATCTCTGGATGCTGCTTTATCACCCCCTTTGATCCTTGAAAGAGTCACCCTTGCTCCCTCAGCTAGCCCAGATCCCCCAAATCCTACCCAGAACTGGGAAGGTGGGGTGAGATTAGACAACCACAGTGGGTATTATTATCATTCTTATTTTACAGAAGAGGCAATTTATGCTCAGAGAGGTTGTGGGGATTCCCTAAGCTCTCATCGATGGTGGCAAATCTGGTAGTCTCATTTTGAACATAATCTGAGCATAAACAGGGCAAAGGTCAACATTTGTACTAACTGTTAAATGAGAAACTATTTTGTTCTGTAAACCTTCATTTTAAGTGAGAACAACAGCACAATTTGAAGAGCGTAGTCAATGTCACTGAACTGTGCATCTAGAAATTTTTGAAATGGTGTATCTTTGGCTATGTGTATTTTCACCAAAAAAAAAAAAAAAAAAAAGGTTGAGAAGTTAGAGGGTTGATACGTTGTAGGGTTGTTAACCAATGTCATAAAACAACATGTGCACTTCTGTTTCATGAGAAACTATTTGTTCTGTAAGCCTTCACCTGAAGTACAATAAAAAAAAAAAAATAGGGCAAAGGTCATTCACCTCTCCCCAAATTACTAATTGCTGTGCTGTACTAGTCACTGTACGAAGTGCTGGCAACTCAGACATAAAGGCCAAGAAAAAACTGGATGATTACAATCCACTGGAATAAGTGAGAGAAGCACAGGGTGCAATGGGGGAGCAGCTTGCCTAATCAAGCCTGGGAAAACTGTAAAAGAATCGTAAGAAAGAGGTGAGGCTTGCATTGAATATTTTATATATATTTGTACATATTTTATACACATATATATAAACACACCCATACCCATTGCCGTTGAGTTGATTCCGACTCATAGCGACCCTGTAGGACAGAATAGAACTGAACCATAGAGTTTCCAAGAAGTGGCTGGTGGATTCGAACTGCCGACATTTTGGTTAGTAGCCGTAGCACTTAACCACTGCACCACCAGGGTTTCCATATATAAACATATATATATACATATAATCTCTGAGATATAATTCACATATCATAAAAGTCACCGTTTTCAAGTGTACATTTAGTGTTTTTAATATTTTCACAATGTTGTACAGTCTTCACCACTATCTAATCTCAAAACATTTTCATCAGCCCAAAAAGAAACTATCCATCAGTTGTCACTCCCCATCCCTACCTCCAGCCCTGCCCCAATCCCCTGGCAACCATTAATCTATTTTCTTTCTCTATGGATTTGCCTCTTCTGGACATTTCGTACAAATGGACATATAATTATGTGGCCTTTTGTATATGGCTTCTTTCACTTAGCATAATATTTTCAAGATTCATCCATGTTGTAACACGTTTCAATCCTTCATTCCTTTTTATCCATTGTGTGGATATACCACATTTTGTTTATCCATTCTTCAGTTGATGGATATTTCAGTTTACTCTTTCTGAGTACTACGAATAATGTTCAATTTGGGTAGTACTGCCATCTTAACAATATTAAGTCTTCCAACCCATAAACATGGGACTTTTTTCATCTATTTAGGCATTCTTAAATTTATTTCAATGATGTTTTGTAGTTTTCAGTGTACAAGTCTTGCACTTTTTTGTTAAATGTGTTCTGAAGTATTATATTTTTTGATGAATGGGAAAAGGAAATATCTTCAGTTTAGGCTAGTGCGGACAGGAAGCTGAATTTTCCATTTATTTAGTTTTATTATTATTTAAATTAATTTAAATAGTCACATGGGGCCAGCCAGTGGCTACAATATTGGACAGTGCAGTTCCAGAGTGAGTCAGTCTCTGCCTTTTGATTGGTGTGTTTACTCCATTTACATTTAATGTAATTATTATAAAATAGGATTTATGTTTTCCCTGGTGGTGCAGTGGTTAAGAGCTACAGCTACTAACCAAAAGGTCTGCAGTTCAAATCCACTAGCTGCTCCTTGGAAACCCTATGGGGCAGTCCTACTCTGCTGGACAGGGTCACTATGAACCGAAATTGACTCAACAGCAATGGGTTTGGTTTGGTTTTTGGTTATTTTGCTATTTGTTTTCTATATGCCTTAAGTCTTTGTTCTTCTATTTCTCTACTGCTTTCTTTTGTGTTAAATAGATATTTCCTAGTATACTGTTTTGATTCCCTTGTTCTTTCTTTTAACTATTTTAAAAAATTATTTTCTTAGTGGTTGCCATTGGGGCTACAGTTAAAATCTTGACTTAAAACAGTCTAGTTTATATTAATACAAACTTAATTTCGACAGTATTCAAAATTTATTATAGCTCCCTTCCCTTCCACCTACTTTTTACTAGTGCAGCTGCATCTTTATACATTATAAGCCCATCCACACAGTTTTTTGACTATTGATTAAGCTATTATCTTTTAAATCAGGAGAAAAAAGAGTTACAAACAAAAATGTGTCTCTACTGTATTTTATATTTACCTATGTATTTCTCCTTACTGGTGATTTTATCTCTTTGTGTGGATTTGAGTTACTGTCTAGTGTCCTTTAATTTCAGCCTGAAGGACCCTAGTGTTTCTTGTAGGGCAGGTCAGCCAGCAACACATACCCTCAGGTTTTGTTTTTCTGTAAATGTCTTAATTTCTCCTTTGTTTTTGAAGGATGGTTTTGATGGATATAGAATTCTTGATTGATAATTTTTTCATTCAGCCCTTGAATATGTCATACCATTGCCTTCTGGCCTCCATGGTTCATGATAAGAAATCTTCTATTAAATCTTTCGAAGATCCTTTGTAAATGATGAATCCCTTCTCTGTTGCTGCATTCAAGATTCGCTATTTGTCTCTGGCTTTCAACAACTTACCTATGATCTGTCTAGATGTGGATTTCTGGGAGTTCCTACTTGAAATTTGTTGAGCTTCTTAGATATCTAGTTAATGTTTTTCAACAAATTTGGAAAGTTTTCAGCACTATTTGTTCAAATATTCTTTCTGCCTCTTTCTCTCCTCTTCTCTTGGACTCCCATTCTATATACATTAGGATACTTGATGATGTCTCACAGCTCTTTGAGGCTTTATTCATCTTTCTTCGTTCTTTTTTCTTTCTGTTTCTCATACTGGATCATATTAATTGACTTGTCTTTGAGTTCTCTGATTCTTTCTTCTCGCAGCTAAAATCTACTCTTAGTGCGCTAGTGAATTTTTCATTTCAGTTATTGCACTTTTCAACACCAGAAGTCTATTTGTTATGTACATATATATACATTCCTTCTGATTTTAAAACATATTTAAAGTCTTTGTCTAGTAAGTTCATTGTTTGGGCTTCCTCATGGACAATTTTTATAGACTGCTTTTTTTTTCCCCTCTGTGTAGAGGCCATACCTTTCTATTTCTTTGTCTGTCTCATATTTTTTTTCTTGTTGCTGTTGAAAACTGGGCATTTAAAATAATATAATGTTTTGACTCTGGAAATCAGATCCCCACCCCCATTTCCAAGATTTGTTGTTGCTGTTTGTTGTTGTTATTGTTGATGCTGCTGTTTGTTTGCCTAATGACTTTCCTGAACTACTATGTAAAGTTTCTGTTCTTTTTGTCGTGTGTGGCTAATGAAGTTTCTACTTGTTTACCATACTGTTCAGCTAGTGATCTGACAGAGATTTCCTTAAGTGCCTTGAACCAATATGTTCCCCAGCCTTTGCAGTGGGGCTCTGTGTGTATGATGGAACACACCTTCAATGATCCAGGGTTCATAGCTGTACTTTAACCTTCACTTCCTGCATGCACATAGCCTCAAGGTCACCCAGAGGTGAGTGTTTAGGGCTTTCCAAGGTCTTTCCTGGGTAGGTGCACAGCCCTATATACATGCTTTGTGTTCTATATCCCCAGGAATATGTTAGAACTTTTCAAAATCCACTACATATCTCCCATTTCCCAGGTTGATTTTTAAAATAATTTTTGTCAGCTTCTTATTAGTTCCAACCTCTAATGTTGCCTCAGACAGCATCAGTGTTAGACAATTGACACTAATTGTTCTCAACAAATACCCTGGAGCTAGTGCTGTTTGCACAGATTGAGTGCTGAGTCAGGTGAAATAAAGACAAGCCTTGAGAATGGAGCTTTTCAGTGAGTAGCCAGAGAGGGCAAATAGTGACAGCTTTCTGGGGTTAAGCACTGCCTCCTCCAGTGGCTGCTATCCTTCCAGTTTTACAGCTCTCATAGTTGTGAGGCTATTGTTTTTTGAGATTACCACAGAGCTAGGGAGGGAGGGATGGGATTAGGGCAAGTTAAAAGCCACAAAGTGCACTGTTCTTACTGAGATTCAGCTGTTTTTCTTATATAAATACTTCTCAGACAGTTTCAACCCTTTTGTTAATTTCCAGAATTTTGAAAAAGATTGATTTTGACTTATTTTGCTAGTGTTCTCATTGCTTTTGTGAGGCATGGATTTACAAAGTTTTTACTCCATCGTATCAGAAAATTGCATCTTGAAGTACAAGTAAAAGTCAAGTGTGTAGAGAAGGTAGTGATGAGTTCTCCATGCAGTGGGAATCACGTGTGAAGTCCAGAAGCCTAAGAGAGTGTGGTGGTCTATGGGGTTAGTTCAGTGTGGCTGGATACAGAGGGCCTCCTGAGAAATCATTCTGGAAGATAAGAATTGAAACAGTGACCAAACCACATGTGTCCTCTAAAACAAAAACAATCCAGTTGCCATAAAGTTGTTTCTGACTCATAGTGACCCTATGTTGCAGAGTAATATTGTGCTCCATTGAGTTCTCAAGAATGTGACATTTCAGAAGTAGACCACCAGGCCTTTCTTCTGAGGTGCCTCTGGGTGTGTTTGAACCACCAGCCTTTCAGTTAATAGTCAAGGCACTTAAACATTTGTATTACTCAGGGATTCCTCAGGTGTCCCTAGATCTGGATTATTTAAAATTAATAACAGCTTCTAAAATTTATTTATTTATTTTTTTCTTTTATTGTACTTCAGGTGAAGGCTTGCAGAACAAATAGTTTCTCATGAAACAGTAGTACACATGTTGTTTTATGACATTGGTTAACAACCCCACAACATATTAAGCCTCTAAATTCTCAACCTTTTTTTTTTTTTTTGATGAAAATACAGATAGCCAAAGATACACCGTTTCAAAAATTTCTACATACACAGTTCAGTGACATTGACTACGCTCTTCCAACTGTGCTGTTATTCTCACTTAAGATGAAGGCTTACAGAACAAAATAGTTTCTTATTTAACAGTTACTACACATGTTGCCCTATGACAATGGTTAACAAACTCACAACACATCAAGAATATCCTTACTCCACCTTGTGTTCCCTATCACCAGGGGACTTCCTTGTCCCCTTCTGTCTTCTGGCCCTTGTCACTGGACTACTGTACCTCATTAGTCTCATTTTTTTTTTTTTAACACCATTTCAAAACTTTTTACTTACACATTTAAGTGATATTGACTATGCTCTTCCAATTGTGCTGCCATTCTCGCCCAAGATGAAGGCTTACAGGACAAAACAGCCTCCCATTTAATAGTTACTACAAATGTTGCCCTATAGCAGTGGTCAACAATCTCACAACACATCTACAGTGTCCTTACTCAACTTGTGTTCCCTATCATCAGTTTCCTACTCCCCCTCTGCCTTCTGGCCTTTGTCACCGGACTCCTGTACCTCGTTAGTCCCATTTAGTTTTACTGGGCTGTCCACTCCCAGGCTTAACATCGAACCTCGAAGGTAACTTCACCTCTGAGCTGAAAGGGTGTCTGGGGGCCACACTCTTGAGGTTTCTCCAGTATTCTTTAGGCCAGTAAATCTGGTCTTTTTTTTTTTTTTTTTTTTTGGGGGGGGAGTTAAAATTATGCTGTACATCCTTCTCCAGCTCTGTCCAGAACCCTCTGTTGTGATCCTGGTCAGAGCAGTCAGTGGTGGTAGCCGGGCACCATCTAGCTGTACTGGACTCAGTCCGGTGGAGGCCTTGGTAGCTGTGGACAATTAGTCCTTTGGACTAATCTTTTCGTTGTATCCTGTTCTCTTCATTCTCCCTTGCTCCCGAAGGGATGAGACCAGTGGAGTATCTTAGATGGCCGCTCATAGGCTTTTAAGACCCCAGACACTACTCACCAAGGTAGAACGTAGAGCATTATCTTTATAAGTAGCGTCATGCCAATTGAGCTAGATGTTCCCCGAGACCATGGTTCCCAGAGCCCTCCGTCCAACAACTCAGTCCCTCGGGGGGTTTGGATGTGTCTATAGGGACTCCATGACCTTTCCTTGTGCAGGTTGTGTTAGTTTCCCCTGTACTGTGTACTATCTCACCTCTCACCCAAGGTACCACTTATCTATTGCCTATTTAGTAATCCCCCGCCCCCTCCCTGGTAACCAACAAGGATTGTTACATTTTGCATGTGAATTTTTTCATGGGTTTTTACAATAGAGGTCTCATACAATATTTGTCCTTTTGTGATTGACTTATTTCACTCAGCATAATGTCCTCCAGTTTCATCCATGTTATGAGATGCTTCACAGATTCATTGTTGTTCTTTCTCGTTGCACAGTACTCCATTGTGTGTATGTACCATAGTTTGTGTATCCATTCATCTGTTGATGGACATCGAGGTTGTTTCCATCGTTTTGCTATTGTGAACAATGCTGCCATGAACATAGGTGTGCATATGTCTATTCGAGTGATGACTCTTATTTCTCTAGGATATATTCCTAGGAGTGGGATTGCTGGATCGAATGGTATGTCTATTTCTAGCTTTCTGAGGAAACGCCATATCATTTTCCAAAATGGTTGTATCATTTTGCATTCCCACCAGCAGTGTGTAAGAGTTCCCATCTCCCCGCAGCCCCTCCAACATTTGTTATTTCCAGTATTTTTGATTCGTGCCAGTAATGCCGGGGTGAGATGGTATCTCATTGTGGTTTTAATTTGCATTTCTCTAATGGCTAGTGATCGCGAGCATTTCCTCATGTGTCTGTTGGCCATTTGAATGTCTTCGTTGGTGAAGTGTCTGTTCATTTCCTTTGCCCATTTTTTGATAGGATTGTTTGTCTTTTTGTTGTAGAGGTGTTGGATTTTCTTGTAGATTATGGAGATTAGACCTTTGTCTGACTTGTACTGTCCAAAAATTTTTTCCCAGTCTGTAGGTTCTCTTTTGACTCTTTTGGTGAAGTCTTTTGAAGAGCATAGATGTTTGATTTTTAGAAGATCCAAGTTATCTAGTTTATCTGTTGGGTTTTTTGTGTTGATGTTTATGGTTTGTATCCTGTTAATGCCATGTATTAAGGCCTGAAGTGTTGGTCCTATTTTTTCTTCTATGAATTTTATAGTTTGAGGCTCTATATTCAGGTCTTTGATCCATTTTGAAGTAGTTTTTGTATATGGTGTGAGGTATGAGTCCTGTTTCATTTTTCTACAAATGGATATCCCGTTTTGCCAGCACCATTTGCTAAAAAGACTGTCTTTTCCCCATTTGATGGACTTTGGGCCCTTGTCGAGGATCAGGTGACTGTAGGTGGATGAGTTTACATCCGGGTTCTCAATTCTGTTCCATTGGTCAATGTCTCTGTTGTTGTACCAGTACCAGGCTGTTTTGAGTACTGTAGCTGTATAGTAGGTTCTCAAGTCAGGTAGTGTAAGTCCTCCAACTTTATTCTTCTTCTTCAGTAGTGCTTTACTTATTCGGGGTTTCTTCTCTTTCCATATAAAGTTAATAATTAGTTTTTCCGTCTCTTCGAAGAATGTTGTTGGTATTTGTATCGGGATTGCATTGTATTTGTAAATTGCTTTAGGTAGAATTGCCATTTTCACAATGTTGAGTCTGCCTATCCATGAACATGGTATGTTTTTCCATTTATGTAGATCTCTTTGGGCTTCATGCAGCAGTGTTTTGTAGTTTTCTTTGTATAGGTCTTTTACATTCCTGGTCAGATTTATTCCTAAGTATTTTATCTTTTTAGGGGCTATTGAAAATGGTATTGATTTCCTGATCTCCTTTTCATCGTTCTCTTTACTGGTGTATAGGAATCCAACTGATTTTTGAATGTTTATCTTGTATCCTGCTACTTTGCTGAATCTTTCTATTAGTTCCAGTAGATTTCTCGTGGAGTCTTTAGGGTTTTCTATGTATAGTATCATATCATCTGCAAACAGGGAGAGTTTAACTTCTTCATTACCAATTTGGATGCCCTTTATTTTTTTCTCTTGCCTTATTGCTCTAACTAGAACTTCCAGCACAATGTTAAATAGGAGTGGTGATAAAGGGCATCCTTGTCTTGTTCCTGTTTTCAAGGGGAATGTTTTCAGCCTCTCTCCGTTAAGAATGATGTTGGCTGTTGGTTTTGCATAGATGCCCTTTATTATGTTGAGAAATTTCCCTTCTATACCTATTTTATTGAGAGCTTTTATCAGGAATGGGTATTGGACTTCGTCAAATGCCTTTTCTGTGTCAATTGAGATGATCATGTGATTTTTTTCTTTCCTTTTATTTATGTGGTGGATTACATTGATGGATTTTCTAATGTTAAACCATCCTTGCATACCTGGTATGAATCCTAGTTGGTCATGGTGTATTATTTTTTTGATATGATGCTGAATTCTATTGGCTAGAATTTTGTTCAGAATTTTTGCATCTATATTCATGAGAGATATTGGTCTGTAATTTTCTTTTTTTGTGATGTCTTTGCCTGGTTTTGGTATCAGCGTTATGCTGGCTTCATAGAATGAATTTGGAAGTGTTGCTTCCTCTTCTATGCTCTGAAATAACTTGAGTAGAACTGGTACAAGCTCTTCTGTAAATGTTTTGTAGAATTCTCCAGTGAAGCCATCTGGGCCAGGGCGTTTTTTGGTTGGGAGTTGTTTTATTACCTTTTCAATCTCTTCTCTTGTTATAGGTATGTTCAGATTTTCAACATCACTTAGTTGTAGTTTGGGTAGGCCGTGTGTTTCTAGAAATTTATCCATTTCCTCTAGGTTTTCAAATTTGTTGGAGTATAGTTTTTCTTAATATTCTGTTATAATCCTTTTTATTTCGGTTGGGTCTGTTGTAATGTCCCCCATTTCATTTCTTATTTGGGTTATTTGTGCCCTCTGCTGTTTTTCTTTTGTCAGTCTGGCCAGTGGTTTGTCGATTTTGTTGATTCTTTCAAAGAACCAACTTTTGGTTTTGTTGATTCTTTCTATTGTTTTTCTGTTCTCTATTTCATTGATTTCTGCTCTGATCTTTACTATTTCCTTTCTTCCGGTGGTTGTAGGCTTTTTTTTGCTGTTCTCTTTCTATTTGTTTGAGTTCTGTAGTTAATGTTTTGATTTTGTCCCTTTCTTCTTTTTTGATATGTGCATCTATTGCTATAAATTGTCCTCTGAGCACTGCCTTTGCTGTATCCCAAAGGTTTGATGTGTTTTCATTTTCATTTGATTCTAGGAATTTTTTAATTCCATCTCTGATTTCTTCTATTACCCACTGATGTGTAAGCAGATTATTATTCAGTTTCCATGTGTTTGATTTTTTTCCCTTGCTCTTTCTAGTGTTAATTTCTACCTTGATGGCATTGTGGTCAGAGAAGATACTGTGAATTATCTCAGCATTTTGGATCTTGTTGAGGATTGCTCTGTGGCCTAAGATGTGGTCTATTCTGCAGAACGTTCCATGTGCATTGGAAAAGAATGTGTACTTTGCAGCGGTTGGATGGATTGTTCTATATATGTCTGTGAGGTCCAGTTGGCTGATTGTGTCCTTTAGGTCTTCTATATCTTTGCTGAGTTCTTTACTGAGAGTGGTGTGTTGAAGTCTCCTACTATTATTGTGGAACTGTGAATTTCTCTTTTCAGTGCTGTTAGAGTTTTTTTTATGTATTTTGGAGCCCTGTCATTGGGTGCATAGATATTTATTATGGTTATGTCTTCATGATGGATCATCCCCTTAATCATTATATAATGTCCTTCTTTGTCTTTTATGTAGATTTTGTTTTAAAGTCTATTTTATCTGTGATTAGAATTGCCACTCCTGCTCTTTTTTGATAGTTGTTAGCTTGATATATTTTTTTCCAACCTTTGATTTTTAATAAATTCACATCTTTGTTTCTAAGGTGTGTCTCTTGTAGACAGCAAATTGATGGATCCTGTTTTCTTATCCATTCTGCCACTCTCCGTCTCTTTATGGGTGCATTGAGTCCATTTACGTTCAGTGTAATTATTGATAGATGTGAGTTTGTTGCTGTCATTTTGTAGTGCTTTTTTTTGTGGTGCTGAAGTTTTCTTTGTTCTTCTTACTCTCTTGTGCTGAGTTACTTTTGTTTGTGGATTTTGTGTTCATTTCTTTTGTTTTTGTAGGTTTTGTTTTTGTTGAGACTTTATGTTTTTCATCTTTATTTTTATGAGTTGGTTTGTTAACTTTCTTTTTGGTTACCATGAATTTTACCCTTATCTTTATAATTTTGAAGCAGTCTACCCTTACTTGGTATCGCCTTGCCTTCGTCTCCTTAGAAGGTTCTATACCTATGCCGTTTGTTCCCTCTTTCATTGTTTTGATGTTGTTGTCATCCTTTGATTGATTTCTCTGATTCCCTGTTGTATTTCTTTTGTTTTTGGAAAGTCCTCTGTAGTTCAGTTCCTAGAATGGTATCTGGTTCATATGAACCTGCGTCCTAGGTCCTAGGTCCTGCCTGAGGGCTGAAGCTGTTTGTCCTCAGATTGAAGAACTCCCTTTAATAATTCTTGTAAGTTTGGTTTGACTTTTGCATATTCCTTTAGTTTCTGTTTATCTGGAAATGACCTAATTTCACCATCAAATCTGAATGAGAGTTTTGCAGGATATATTCTTCTTGGCTGACAATTTTTTTCTTTCAAGATTTTATATATGTCATCCCATTGCCTTCTTGCCTGCATGGTTTCTGCCGAATAATCTGAGCTTAGTCTTATTGTTTCTCCTGTGTATGTGACTTCTTGTTTTTCACCAGCTGCTCTCAGGATTCATTGTTTGTCTTTAGTTTTAGCGAGTGTGAATATGATATGTCTTGGTGATTTTCTTTTGGGGTCTCTTCTATATGGGGTTCGTTGAGCTTCTTGGATGGCCAGCTTTTCATTTTTCATGATATTGGGAAAGTTTTCTGTCAGCAGTTCATCAATGATCCTTTCTGTGTTTTCTGTTTTCTCCCCCTGTCCTGGTATGCCAATCACTCGTAAGTTTTTGCTTTTAATTGTGTCCCACATAACTCTCAGGGTCTCTTCATTTTTCTTTGTTCTTTTTTCTGAGTTTTCCTGAAACAGAGTTGTATCCAAGTGTTTGTCTTCAGTTCCACTGATCCTGTCTTCCATGGTTTCAAATCTACTTCTCAGCCCTTCTATGACACCGTCCATTTCTGAAATCTTGTTGTTTATCTTTTGGATTTCTAATTGTTGTTTTTGTATAATTTCAAGTAGTGAATTTATTTTGGCATTTTGTTTCTGCATCATCTTCCTGAATTCTTCCAATTTTTTGTCTGTATGTTCCATGAATTTGTCTATTTTTTCCTCATGTTTGTCAGCTTTTTGCCTCAGTTCTTGGAAAATTCCGAGTATTATGATTTGAGTTCCCTATCACGTACTTCTAGTGCATTTTCTTCCACAGGAGAGTTATCTGGTGTTTTAATTTGGACACATATTGGAGCCATCTTGTCTTGTTTTTGTAAATGTTTTGATATTGTTTGCTGTTTTCGGGGCATTCAGTAGATATTTCTCTCGTTTATTGATTGTAGATTTTTTTTTTGTTTGTTTCGTCCTTGTGGTACAGCTGGGCAGATCTAGCTGAAGAGGAGCCACTGGGATGGGTTGTTTGTGGCACTCACCACAGCCACCAGGATGGTCGGTAGTCAGTGCTGGGCAGGTTCCAATAGGGCGTGCCTGCACAGCTTGGTGGTGTGATGTCAAGTGCACGGTGCAGGTAGGTAGGGTGCAGCGGGAAGATGGTTATGTGTGAAGCTAAGCTCAATATGGGAGAGAGGAGAGAGGAGCAGGAGCAAAAAGCATACAAACATAAAAGAATGCTAGGGGAGCTTGTCGTTGTAATGTACAGATGAGAGACTATGGGATGGAGGAAACCAGAAGGGGGAAGAGAAAGAAAAGGAAAGAATGAACAAATAAAAATCAGAAAAGTTAAAGAACTGCAAAGTTCCCAGGGATCCCACCGATGCAGCTATGAGGTCTGGGGGAGTCGGTCTCAGTTTTCACAGCACAGCCTGGCCAGAAGGTACAGAGGCATACATCACCTGGTATTCAGGGATCAGAAAGAGAAGGAAGAGATAGAGAGACGAGAAATTAAGCAATGAAGAAAGACAAAAGGGAAAAAGAGGGAAAAGATGACAAAACTAATCAAAATAGAAGAAAAATAAAATTAAAAAAAAAAAAAAAAAAGCAACACCAGCAGTCAGTGCCAACAAATGGGGCCCAGAGAGCCCCCACTCAGGGGCGCGAATTCCAAGCAGCCGGCAGTCTCGGGGTTAAGAGACCGTGGCCACGGGAAGCAGAGGGGCGAACGAACAAGGGCCCCAGGATCTCGCCAGCGTGGCAGCCCAGACCTGGAAGCAGCCACACGCCTGAACGCAGCCCCACAGCCCTGCCGGAGAGAGCAAAGAGGGCGCTCAGAACCAGGCTCCCAGGCAAAAGGAGGGGGAGGCGGCAGAGAAAGCTTCGCCAGCAGCCAGCAAACGGCTCTCAGAAAACCGCCAGCCTGGGTGCGCGGGTTCCATGCACCGGCTCCCCCCAGCCCAGGGATCCTGGCCACGGAAAGCAGGGGAGCCCCAGCCAAGGGGGAGAGGGGTGGGGGGTGGGAAAGCGCACGCCGCAGTTTACCAGTCGTTCTGTCTCCCACTGGACACTCTGCGAGGCTGCTCTCCCGTTCGCGGGTCTCCAATAGGAATCCAAGATGGTGGATCCACGCTGCGTTAGCTGGTAAGGAATCTCTGCATGAGTCTCTCCTCGCTCTCCGTTCTCTTTTAGTATTCTCACTCCGTTTGGTGTTTGGCTGAGTTCTTTATCTCTTCATTTGATGTTCTAGGGTTTCAGGATTGTTGATTCTCTGTTAGGCTTAGTTTTTCAGATCTTTGCTGTGGAGGGACGGCGTGGTGCTTCTGCCTACAGCGCCATCTTGCCCCGCCTCCTCCACAGCTTCTAAAATTTAAGATTTCAGATTATAATAGAGAAAAGCTGTGGTTCCAGTCAGGCCTCCCATTGCCTGACTGCTCTCCAGGTCTTGGGCTCTGTAGATTGCAATCTGCTGCCTGTCCTCTCTGCTCTCCAGAAACAAGGGAATCACTGTGTAGAACTGGGCCTCCCAGCTGCATGCTGACTGAAGGAGGAGTTCTGTCCTCAGCCTTCACCATTTCCCCCTGAAAGCCTACAGGGCTAGAGTGTAGTCTCCTAGGCAAACACGAAGACATAAATTGATGGAAGACATCAATTGGTTATCAGGTAAATTGATGGAAGCAATAAGATTACAAACATAAAGATGAGGAGGAATCAGACAGTCCTTTGAAAGCTGAGAGAGGCTGCCTTCTCCATTATGCCCCCCTCTTATTTTCTCCCACCAGCTCTGAAAACATTCATAATTTGATAGCATGACCTCCCCACACTCTGGCCTTCACCCTCAAGCACCAGCAACGGTCCAGCCTTACAGAGTTATAACAGCTGCACTTCACCTGAGAAATGTAAGCTGTGAAGAGAACAACACGTAGGGATCAAGTCTGGCTCAAATCCTTCTGATCCACCACTGCAGGCAAGTTACTGCTAAACCTCCTTATCTGGTATTGCCTCCCCTGTAAGATGGTAATGATTATTCCACCCTATTCTGACCTAATAAAGACTTTAGGAAAGTGGCCTGGAGCCAGAATGCTGTAAGCTCCTTGACAAAGAGTTCCCATTTAAAGACAAGGCTTCCTCTTTATCCTTATAAGGATAATTTCCAACTTAACAAAGATTTACAAATATCACAAGTTCCAATTCTGGACTCTGTACCTCTACCTTGACCACCTGGGGAGGAAACTCTCATAGTTATCATGACTCCAGACCAGAAGAGGGAGCGCTAGCAGTGGCAACTGGGAGGACAAGGTAGAGATGTCCTTACTCAGTGCACCCCATCCTCACCCCAAACCGATCATCAGCACCAGATTAATGAGTGGGCCATACAGGCAGTCACCCAGGGCGACATGTGTCAAAAAATTAATTTGCCTAAAACATTATCCAAGCAAACTAATATCAAGTAGTTAACATAATTTCATGTAGATGTTCCCAAAATACGCACTGCGGCACAGTGGTGTAAGTAGGGTGCGTGAAACCCCGCTATGGAAAATACTCCTGTATTTAAGAAACAATTACTGGATTAATCTAGCTCAAAAATCTCACCACTATTCTAGGACAACACAAGACAACTTGTGAGCGTGCATCACAAGTGGGAGCCCCATGAGGTGCCCCAAAAGCTACCTGAACAGAAGCAAGTGTGTCACTGAATGGAAGCTATCAGGAAGTGCTAATTGACAAGAGTCTGCATATACTTTTATTACATTATTTTCTTCAATTTGTTAAACATTACCATCAGAGTAATAAGTTGGAGAAATGCCTGTTAGCCTCTACCACAGCAGGCTGTCAACCCTGCTGGGCTGCTAAAGAGACACAGAGCAGACCTGTGATTTATGTAGTTCCCCAGACAGTGATATACAACAGAGTGATCAGGGGATTATTCCCCGCACCAGGGAGGCCAGTCAGGATGCTGCTGGATTTGCCTATGCTGTGTGGACAGGGATGGAGAAGAACAAACACATTTCAAAATATTAAGGAGATTCACTGATTTTGTGGTTTCTAGGATAGAGACAGAGAAGGAGGGAGAGGAATTAAGGATTCCACTGGTCTCCTGGGCTCTGACTTGGTTAACTGGATGTTGGTCCCATTTACCAAGATGGCAAACCTGCCTGAGGAGGAAGATTATGTTGGTTTAGGATGTGTTGAAGCTGGCAGGGGTTTATGGGATATTCAAGTGACTGCTTTCCAGAAGCAAATGGACATAAGAAGAGTCAATAGGTGTTTGTATTGTTTTGCTTTTTCCCCCCAGGATAATTATAGCATTATAGCAGCTAACCCTCGTAGAGCTATTTTTATAGATCAACCACTGTTTTAAGTGCTTTATATATACGTTAGCTCAGGCAATCCTCACAACCACTCCTTGATATAGAATCTATCACCATGTGGTTAGACTATGGGAAACAGCCAGTAGAGAGGAAGGTGTTGAAGTTCTGAGTGCTGAAAATCATGAGCAGGTTGCAGTCCTGGAGGAGGTGGGACATGGAAGCAGAGAAGGAATGGCGGGGTTGAGGAGAACTCACCTACTGAGAGGAAGAAAACAAGATGTAAGTGCACTTGCGGGTGTGGGGCCTTGCCTGATGGGTGGCATGTTCTTGTTGAACTAGAGACAATGAGGAGGTGGGGGCTGGGCAGAAGGTTTGAGGCCAGCAGCAGGGGTCCAAGATAGCCACTGAAGGAAGTGAGCGGGGAGCAAGCAGGGAAGGTGTCCTCGTGGTGGCACCATGCTGCCGCAGCTGGGGAGGAGAGGAGAGCAGAGATTGCTCGTGTCCAGCCTAGATCCACCCTCCTTTCTCTCCTGACTAACAGAATCCCTGTTCTGCTTGGAAAGACAATGGGACCCGCTCAAACTTACATTTGTCCGGCTCCTTTGTATCCAGGGGTGGCCTGTGACAGAGTCATGGCCAACGAGACACTAGTGCAATGAATCACTTTTATATGGTCTTTCTAGCCACAGTCTTGTAATTCCCACAAAACAATTGGCTGGGACTATTCAAATTGAGTGACTTATGGTCCACTGAGGGGATTGGTCAATTTACTATGTAAATTAAGTGACTGTTGCCTACCAAGGGGATTGGTCAGTTTGTGGTCCTGGCGGGAGGACTATGGTTTGAAATTGACAAGGAGTAGGCTCACACAAGGCCTAATCACACAGAGGTTCAGAGGACCTCCCTACTATCAAGAAGAAGAGCCTGGAGCAGGGCGCATCCTTTGGACGAAGGAGCCAGGGCCCTGTGCTGAGAACCTCCTATACCCAGAAAAGTGAATGCTAAAAATGGTGAGAGTTGGCAACGGTGGGCTTGCTGGGCCATGGAGTGAGAGCCAAGTGCCTTTAGGCAGGAAGGTAAAAAAGCTGTAACACTTGCCTGTGCAGGACAGAGGCCTGAGTGTGTCCCGTGTAGGGGTTGCCTTGGAGGATCCTGTGCAGGGGTCTTCCTACAGCAGGGTAGAGCTAGATGACTTTGGGCAAGAGGCTCACCAGTGGAGCCAAGAGAACTTTAGCACTTGCCCATGCAGGGGAAGAGAGGACCGAGTGTGCCCCGTATAGGGGTTGCATACCTCCCAACCTGGGCAGTGAGAGCCCCACAGGCCCGAGTAGTGTGATGGGAGCCGACAACAGAGGCTTGGGAGATCCCATGCAGGGGTCTCAGCAGGGCAAGGCCCAGTGAGGCTCAGGAGCAGAGCAGAAGCCTCAGGCAGCATGGCGGTAGCCAGAGGGAACGATGACATGAACACAGCATCTGACCTGAACCATGGCGTGCCTACTCAGTGATGTAAGAATGGAACTGGGCAGTTTGGGGAAGGGTCAGCATCTCCTCTTTGGACTCTGTTGTTATTGTTTACTGTTTGTTTTCTATAAATAATAATAATAATGGCTTTCACTTTGCCAACACTGCGTCAGTGTATAGTGTGTCCAGCTCAATCATAGATGAACATAGCACCCATGGAATGGTTGATGCCGGTGGGCGTATGCCCTCCATTCCTAGCAGTCTTATGACTGCCTGGAAGATAGAGGCACAGCCTGTCTGTGTGTACAATGCAGACAGACAGACAGAAGTCCCGGATGGTCTTTTTCCTTCCAGAAAAGTTAATTTGTAAAATTTGTTTGTTTATGGACACACTCAACTGAATCATGCCCTTTGCCCTTTATCCTTCCTTTTTACTGCCCTGAATGCAGACATAGCCATCTTGTGACCATGAGGCAACAAGCATGAGGGCAAGAACCACAGGCTACTGATGACTGAATGAGAAGAAAGAAAGAGTCTGATGGGAGCATTGTACACTGCCATATCAGCCCTGTAGATTTTTTGATGGGGGACAAGTAAAACCTCTATTTGATAAACCATTAATTTCAGGTTCTAATACATAAAACAAATGCAATCTCAACCAATACAAGCAGGGAGAGCAGCTAGTGGGACTGCTCCAGGACTGGGGCTCTGCTGGGAGGGCATGGCAGAAATATAGGGGAGTTGTGTGTCAACCTTGGGTCTATGCTGGATAAGGAAGGAGGAGGGGCCAGGAGAGAGCTAGAAAGTGGGGGAAATGGTGGGTCAGAGGTGCATAGATGTCAGTACACTTAGTGTGTGGTGGCCTGGACACTACGGGAGAATGGGAAGTTGGAACTGGGCATGGATTTCTGATGTGAGCTGGGACAGGATGCCAAGGCCCCTCATGTGCCCTGCGGATCACTGAGTAAGCGAGAAAGCCAGATGCCTCCCAGCCCCAGCAGTGCTCACAGAGGACAACTTTCTCAGGGGTGTCTGAGCAGCTTGGTTAAGATCAAAGCCAGCGTGCCTCTCCTCTTCCACTCTCAGAGGGTTTGTGATAACTCCATCATGGTCTCAGAGGACAGCGTTGGGCTCTGTTTTGAGTCTTTGTTTATCCTTCTATTCTTCCTCCCGCAAACACCATTCCTGCAGCAAAGGCTCTGTCAGTAACATCTCCTCCAGGAGCCCAACCTGAGCCAGCCCCCAAAACACAGGAACCTGCTGGTAAATCACTGCACCGTTTTCCAAAGAACATGTCCTTGCCTGGACAGATGTCCACTTTTGGCTCTTCATAAAGCCACAAACAGCCCTATACCAAGACAGCCATTATAGAAACCAAACCAGGTCTTGATGAGTAACAGAGAGTGACGTTAGTGATTGATGTGAATGACTCGCCCCACTACCCCATTTCCCTAACCTCGACCCCTCAGTCAGTGAGCTTCCTCGCAGTGGCCTTCCAGCATCCGGTGCTTCACTTGGACTTAACTATCCTTCTCTGTGAGTCCTCCACACCATTAGCCTTACGGACAGGCTAACTTGTCACCAAAACACTCACGTCCTCACAGAGGCTCCCTGCTTCCCGGGCATTACAGACAGGCTATCTTGTCACCAAAACAGTCAAATCCTTACAGAGGCTCCCTGCTTCTCGGGCATTACAGACAGGCTAACTTGTCCCCAAAACAGTTATGTCCTTACAGAAGCTCCCTGCGTCTTTCCAGCTGGAGGGCCTCTATAGCTGTCTCAAGAATCTTCTGAAATCTCTCTCCAGACCCATTAGCTGGAGAGTGATAAAGCTCCAAGCCATAATACTGGATGATCTGTTACCCCCAGAAACATTTCATTTTAATTCTTTAAGAAATTACTCAGGGTGATTCCTGGGGAAAGGAAGGGAGACCATAGTTGAATCTTTTCATAGTCAAAACCACTTACTGTTAAAATCATTTACTATCTTTTTTTTGAAATGTGTGACTGATTACACTCACCCTTTCTCCAGAAATATTGACTGTTTTTCAGGCTGTGTTGATTCCCCAAGCACACATTGCATATAATCCTTGGCAAAATTACTAAAGGAATCATTTATATGGGCTGGGAGACTGCAGTTCTGCCTGGAGAATGGCATTATTTCTTCTCTTAACTACATGGCTGTCATTCTCAAAGCGAGGCACTGTGCGGCTCCCGGGAGACCCTGCGGAGGAGGGCTGGGATGTGGGCGTGTCTGAGTGGGACTGGGAGTCGCTGTGGATGGAGGCACCAACACTCCAGTGTGACGCCCTGAACAACAGAGAAACGGTCCAGAGTTCAGGTTCAGGGCTTGGACAGATCTGACCTTGGCCAAGCTGATTAGTATCTTTGGCAGCCTGGATATGCTCACCTAGAATATTATTGTTGTTGTTAGGCACTGTTGAGTCGATTTCTGACTCATAGCGACTCCGGGTGACAGAGTAGAACTGCCCCAAAGGGCTTCCGAGGCTGTAATCTTTATGGAAGCAGATCTCCAGGTCTTTCTCCCACGGAACCACTGGGTAGGTTCAAACCACCAATGACCTTTCAGTTAGCGGCCTAGCACTTAACCATTGCCGTACCAGGACTCCTTTCAAAATGTTATGACCTGCCTCATTTGATTCTTATGAGGATTGTATAGGGTAAAGCAGGAGACAGCCAAGCACCTGCACATCCTAAACTGCCTATAAATGGGCCCTCTTTCTAGAGCTCGATGATGACATTCTCCGGGAGGCTAAGGCAACTGTGGTCTGGAATCAAACTGGAAAACCACGTTGTTCCAAAAATGCAACCTAATCCTTGCTTGCTTGAAGATCATGACTCTCCATCAAATTATTTCAGACAGGGAAGGGAAAGAGGGAGAAGGAGATCTCTATTGGATTTATAACACAAACAACCGGCAGTAAACCTCAGCTAAACCTTCTTGGCTTCTAGTTGGCATGTGCAAAGATACAGCGGCTCCCTTAGGGCCTGAACCCCTGGAGGTGTGCCAGAATCTTTCACGGGTGGTGCTGGAGATTTTTACATTAATGAAAGGAAGCATGGGCCAAAGACACTAATGAATACATTTGAAACATTTTATACCCCACTGCTCTAGATTTTTATTTCTTTTCAGCAAATATTTATTAAACATCTGATCAAGGTCTGTCCCACCTCTAGCGTAGGGAAGATATGTCCAAAGCTTGCTGTATTCCTTCTTGCTCTGGTCCAGAGTGGAGGGCTGGGCAGGGTGCATGCTCACAGAAGTGTGTCTGTTTGGAAGAGACCCAGCAAGTATTTACTGCGCACCTACTATGTGCAGGGGATCTCTTAGGGGAGGATATGGCAGTGAACAGGAGAACATGTCTACCCTTATGGTGTTTACATCTGATGGAGGAGACAGACACTGAGTAAACAATAACTAAAGTCACTTACAACCACCTGTCTGTCAGTTTGTTGTTCTGTGGTGGCTTGTGTGTTGCTGTGATGCAGGAAGCTGTACCACTGGCATTTCATATACCAGCAGGGTCCCCTATGGTGGACAGGCTTTAGCAGAGCTTCCAGACTGAGACACTGTAGGAAGAAAGGTCTGGTAATCTACCTCCGAAAATTAGCCAATGAAAACCTTTTGAGTCACAACAGAATATTGTCCAATATAGTGCTGGAAGATGAATCCCTAGGTTGGAAGGCACTACACAAGAGCAGCAACACTGGGCTTAAACATATCAATAATCATGAAGATGGCACAGATCAGGCAATGTTTTTTTTCTGTTATACACAGGGTCATCATGAGTCGGAGTCAACTTGAAGGCAGCTAACAACCAAAATGTCACTTTAGGATGGTGATAGGTGCTGTGAGGTCATACAGAGCAGAGAGCAGTTGTGTGAGGGGTGGGGGCTACTGTTCTAAGTAAGACAAATGGAGGTGGACTGTTTGAAAAAGTTAGGTTCCGAATCATGATAATAAATGAACCATGGGAGATCTGGGACAGAGAGAACCGTATCAGACATTTAGAATGCATTCGGTTATAAGCAAAAACCTTGATTCAAAAACATAAGATACCTTAAGCAAGAAGGAAATTTATCATCTCCCATAACAGGAAACTCTGAGATACATCCAGCCTCAGTGATGGTTGACTCAGCAGTTCAGCAATACGATGAGGGAAGCAGGTCCTTTCTGTCTCTCTTCTTGGCCATTTCCAGCATTGATTCCATCCTAGGCCTGGCTTCCTACCAGACCATGAACCAGCTGCCAGCAGCAAGGGGGCAACAGGCTGGCTCTTCCTTTAGAAGTGAGGAAACTCTTCCCAGACGCCCACTGCTGGATTCCCGTCGCTTCTCGTTAGCCCAGAGTGATTTAGGCTTGTACTTTCCTGACCCAATCACAGACATGCAGGACCTGGGATAGCCATCTGGGGAATGGATGTTGGGGAATCAATGCAGTCTCCACTCTAGGCAGCAGTGCAATTGGCATGTTCAAGGATGAGAAAGAAGAAAGAAATCTGATTTTATGTGAAAAGGAGGATGCTAGACACTCATTTCCCAGGACTGGAAAGAACAAGAGCAACCTGGGGGGTGGGCAGAGGCCAAGATCAGGTGTCACCAGATACATCCTCACGGGGTGCAAGAATGCAGTTAGGTTTAACACACACCTCAAATGGGAGAAAACCTCTCAACTCTCCAGAGACAGTAGAACTATGGAGTTGAAAATAGCATAATTTCCTAAATTAGGTAACCTTTAACAACAGCCTTAAGCCATAATGTGGAGTAACTTGAATCCTACTTTAATAACAAAGTAAGGCAGCCACAATTATTCTTAGTAGACAACTGGTCCAGGACATGGTTCTAGGAAAGGCCAACAGTCAACGAAAGAATGCAGGAATGTGATCTGAAGCACATGAGAATATGCACCAGAATGTCCTGGGTATGGACTGGGAAAAGACCCTAATGCACAAAAGCCATCTGGAATGCCAGCCAGTCCCCCTCCTAGGAATCGGGGAGAAGACATGTACACGTGGCATTATTCCGTGTCTACACAGTGCTTCTGTGTTCTAAGCGTGCATCACTATGGTGCTTCACAGACTTGACTGAGCATCAGAAACAGCTGGGGTGACAGTCCGAAATCCAGCTGCCTAGGCTGGACCCTAGACTTACAGGGTCTGGGTCTCCACAGGTGGGCTCCCACATCTTTAACAAGGTGCTCGGGTGATTGTGATGATCTGTCAGATATGGGAACTCCCACATCATAACAGAACGTTTCAGAGTCTGGCAGGGAAAACCATGAGTTTGCAGAGGACTGGAGGGCACTGGATGGCAGTGAGTTAGTGGTTAAGTGCTCTGCTGCTAACCAAAAGGTCAGCAGTTGCAATCCAGCAGCCGCTCCTTGGAAACCCTATGGGGAAGTTCTACTCTGTCCTATGGGGTCACTATGAGTCGGAATCGACTCCACGGCAATGGGTTTGATTTGGTTTTGGTTTAGCTTTCCCTTCAGCTATGAGTTCTATGACCATGTGATTCTACCTGACATGGTCATAAACATTTACATTGCTATGTTAGTGATGGGTGACAAGTTAGATCAAAAAAGCACCAAGGAGTTTTGTGCCTGTGGTGGAAATAAGAGGGGATAAAGTCAGCGGGACAGTTTCAGGCACTCTTGACCAGGCACTGAATCTATAGGCAAAAAGCTAAGTAAAAGCTCGTGTGTGTTATGCCACAGAGGAAGGTTTCCTTTGCATTTTGAAGTCATAAAAATGTTAAACTTGGTTTTACTCGTCAAGTAACCTTTCTCTTCAAACCTCAGAACAACAACAACAATCTAGGGACCATCTACCAGCCCTACCCTGGGAGCTGTTCATGTGTTGTCTACATCTTCATAGTAATCCTATGAGGCAGGATTATTCCCATTTCATGGATAGGAAAACTGAGGCTCCTGAAGATTAGTTGGCTTGCACAAAGACATAGAAGAGGAGGCCTTCAAACACAGTCAGTCTGCTGTCTCTAAGCCTTGACTCCTCCTAGGACCCTGACTGTGGGTGAAGCCAGGGCCAGAGACATTGAGTGCCCTGAGGCCTCAGCCAGCCCTTAACTCCAGCTTCGGGGGTGATGAGGGTGAGCAGTCTTCTGAGCTAGGTGCCCGTCTGGGTGGGCTGAGAATTAAATTCCAGTGGCATTGGGGATTGCTCTCCCTCTGGGTTTGGTGCTGGGATTTTCCCTTTTCTCCTCCGGAACCCTTCTAGACATCCTGTCCCACTGCTCACTGTCCTGGGAGACCCATCTGTGTGGAACTCATCAACCTGGCTGCCCGCTCCCCCACCCCAACCCAGCTTCCTGTGGGGTTTGGCTAATGGGTTGCCCTGGCAGGAGACCAGAGGGTGGGAGAAAAGTGAGATCAGGGGCTTTATGTTCCAGTTCTTCTACCAAAGCCCCCAGTCCCTCTCAGGTTTGGGAATCACCCCGACCCTTGTCCCTTAAGGCCTCAGGTGGCACTGTCCTGCTGTTCCCAGCCCTGAGTGCTTAAGAACCTCTTTCTGGTTTCTCCAACCCCAGCCTCCTCCTCTGTGAGTCATCCACTCGGTTAACTCCCTTCAGTCACCCATTAGAGTGTGCCACTTCTTTCCTGACAGAGCCCTGAGTCTGGGATACACAGTTACATTCTGAGATGCTTTCAGGGGCGACTCTCCCAGCTCCCAGGGTACCCTGCCCCTGCCAGAGCAACCAGGTGCAGTCTGTGTGCAGAAGGGCTGGTGTGAGTGTGGGAGTAAGTGAGTGTGTGTATAAGGGAGTGGGAAAGAGGAGTGTGTGAGTGTGTGTGAGCGTGTGAATGTGTGTAAGTGTGCATATTGTGTGTGCAGGTGTGTGAGTGTGTCTATATACGTGTGAGTGTGTGTGAGCATGTGAACGTGTGTAAGTGTGTGTATTGTGTCTGCAGGTATGTGTGTCTATATATGTGTGAGTGTGCGTGAGCGTGTGAATATGTCTAAGTGTGCGTATTGTGTGTGCAGGTGTGTGAGTGTGTCTATATACGTGTGAGTGTGTATGAGCATGTGAACGTGTGTAAGTGTGTGTATTGTGTCTGCAGGTATGTGTGTCTATATACGTGTGAGTGTGTGTGAGTGTGTGAATGTGTCTGAGTGTGCGTATTGTGTCTGCAGGTGTGAGTGTGTGTATATACGTGTAAGCGTGTGTGAGCGTGTGAATGTGTGTATGTGTATTGTGTGTGCAGGTGTTGTGAGTGTATGTGTGAATGAGCATGTGTGAGAGTGTCTAAGTATGAATGTGTAAATGTATGTGTATGTATGTGAGTGTGTGAGTGTGTGGGTTTGTGTCCCCAGCACCGGGAAGGGCCATGAAGTTGGCTAGGATTGAAATCCAGTCCTTAGAGCACCAGGCCCAGCCTCATCAGCCTGCCTAGAATCATTTCTTGGTCACATCCCCCCTACTCCTACCAACACCCAGTCCCAGCTCCAGGGTTCCCAGTGCTCTCTAGCAGCCCCCTTAGGACTGAACCAGTCATTTAATAACAACAACTAATTAGTCAGTGACTGTGAACTCATCATTTGCCTAGGTACTTAATGTACATCTGTCCTTCAGTCCTGCCCAGAACTCAGTGAGGCCATTTGGTGACTACTGCCTTCGTTGGCCCTGTGCTTCGTCTCCCCTGTGGCCCCCTGACCATAGCAAGGGGCCCAGGGTACAGTTCAGGCCCATCAAATTATGCCACAACCCTGGCCAGTGTTTCGTCCAGGGATGGGCTTGGGGCTGGGCCAGACAAGTCAGCGCCTTCCTCTGGGGTTTTTCTAGCTGTGGCTAAAGGAGCACATTCTTTCTACCTCTCAGGCCACAGAGATGTTGGGATATGGAGCTATCTGTGGCCTTAGCTCAACATGTGTGCCCGGCCTAGTCAGAGGGAATGAGGCCAGCAGGCTGAGAGGCAGGAAGAACAAGAAGGCCTCCTGGCAGATTCAAACTCAAGTCCACATGTCTTTGGCTACCCCTCTCCCCCAACAGTTACCTGAGCCAATATCCCAAAGGGGATCTGACTAAAATCCGGGGAGATATTATGTTCCAATTTTACAGATGAAGAGACTGGAAAGGCTGTTGAGTGACTTGTCCAAGGCCCCACAGCTAATAAGAGTCAGAGCTGGGGATGGAGTTCTCCAAAGCCCGTGCTCTCAACACCGTCCTGTCTGACTCTCACAGAACTACTCTCAGTGCTCCAGCCTTTCCTGGGTCCCATCCAACCTATTTATTCTGCAGGAAGTCCCACCATCTTGGAACACTGTGTTGAGTAAAAAAACCAAGGCACACTGGGGAGAAACTATCATGGGAAAGAAGCCTCCACAAGGGCAAGATCTTACACTGCATGCTTTCCGTGTGGGGGGGTGGGGGGGTGGAGTCGGGCAGTCCTGGTCCTGTAAGAGTTATTACAAAGTCTTTCTCCAAGCAATGCTACGTCTGGGCTTCTCTGCTTCCACAGAACATGGCCTAGAGAAAGGCGCTGGGGGCGGATGCTGGTCCTAGTTTGGCCATTGAGATACACACCTAAAACTTTCACTCACGCCCCAAAGACAGAGCTAAGCTGTCTTGGATATGCACATATGGATCATACCCTGAAAACACAAAGTAATCACAGAAAACAAAAACAAGCTGGTTTGCAGACCTAAGAACCCGTGAAAAAGAAACAAAAATATTCAGGTGGTTTTTATTTTCTCAAAAAAAAAAAAAAAAAAAAAAGTTACGACCAGTATTTGAACTGGCGCACAAAGATGGTTCCAGATCAACCCCATCGGCAGCTGTAAAAATCCACGTTGACCCACTCCAGAAAAACTGAAGGAAAACAAAATATCCGGAGAAGAAATGACACGCTTGCTCTCTAAACAGACTGTTTGCTATATCATTTAACACCCGCAAATGCTTCTGCCTCTGAACATTGTTAAGGTCAAACTGTATAACACACATTTAGATACAATCAGACCATTTTGTATTCAAAACATCGTGCAGGAGAAACAGCGCTGGCTGTCCTGTTGCTGAAGCAGTCAAGGTGAAATACAACAGGATTTAGGCCAGGATTCCAGGGTTGACCTCACGTGCATACTGAGTGCAGGGAATTCGCAGTGTGTTTATGCCGTCCTGACTCTGAGAGATGGGCAGAGAATCTGGGAAAATCCCCCCTAAGACTGCTTAAGTAAGTAGCAAAGATGGGCTCAGGCAGAATGGATGCTTGTTTTTGTTTTTGATGCTCTCTCTTCCTCCCCTCACAGCCACAGTCTATATCCACAGGCATCATGGGGGTTTAGGAGCCAATGGCTGCACCTGGGGTAGTGCCCATCTGTTCCCACAGGTTTTCTTCAACGGCAGGTGCTGCCTGACTTAATGTGTGCCAGATGCTAGTAACGGTCAGGGCTTTGGAGCGGGGTGGAAAAGTGCTCTGCCTAAGTCACCTGTCTACCTCCTGCCTCGGTTTCCTCATCTGTAAAGTGATGAAAATGGAAGAACTCACTTAACAAGATTCTGTGGAAATAAATTGAAATAATCAAGATGGAGCAATTAGCACAGTGCTTGGGGTTCGGTAAACACCCAATAGAGGTGAGTGATGATATTACCACTGTTACCTTTCTCATAAGCGAATTTCATTATTTCCCACTTCTGCTTCAAACACTTAGCAACATTTCAAAATCTTCATTTGTCAGCTGAGTAGTCAAAGCTCTACCATGGTCTTTTATGTCCCCATCCTTATTTTTCACTTCTGTCTTAAAAGCTAATTTGCATCCAGGAGACCTACTCCTGTGTGTACACATTCATTTGACATTTATAGAAATGCATGCTGTGTGAGGAGAGCTAAAAAGAAGGACACTCACGTAATCTCGCCAGGAGAGAACACGGTTCTCCTGCACTCCTCTGCTTTATCACAAGTAACTGGTGCTCTCTTTCTCATTTGCTTGATTGACACAGTGGTACATAGCTGCCTCTACCCATTGTGGAAAGAGGCGGGCTGCTGACTGTAGCATGGATAATGGTGAAAAAGTGAGTGGAGAAGCGAATTGTAGGAATAGCTCAATGGCTATGTCATTCTGTGTGTCTACTATGTTTGTGCTTCTCTGAAGATGGCCAAGGCATGCAGCACGTGAGGTGAGGTATTGGAGTCCAATTTGTGATTTCACGGAGGTCTGTGAAGAAGCCATGGTTCACAGAGGCACAACGTGCATGTGTAGACTGTGGCCTGGGTCCTATCAGGGACCCACATGCAGGGATGTGACGGGCGTGTACCACCCCACTCTGGGCTCACAGCCAATGGTACCCAGAACACTGTAATAATTACCTATTTGTAGGTCTGTCTCCCAGTTATCCTCTGAGCTCCTTGAGTGCAGGGACATTGTTCTAGTGATTGTAATGTCCACAGGGCCTGTGAAACTAAACTTATGAAGACAAGGTTGGTCACTCCTATACATTTCTAGAAAACACTCTCAGCTCATATAAAAGGATAAGGGAAGTGCATAACTTCCCCCAGATAGATTCCATGAGAAATTAGAGCCACTGATGTGTGTTTCTTACATCAACCTCAAGTATGGCATATGGAGTTTGCCACTCATGCAAGAAAGCAACAAAAGTAACACCCAACCTGGTGTCTCTATGGTAGAGTGTATGTACCCAAGACACACATAATGATCAATGGGTGAGAGAAGAAAATATTAAAATTTTGTATTTGTTTTAGTTATCCTTTAAAATTTTCTACTGTACATTTGTTTTTGTGTACAGAATATAGTAGCACAAGGATACACGTGTATATCATGTATAATGCCAGGCCTTTCTTCTGAGGTGCCTCCGGGTGGACTTGAACCTCCAACCTTTCAGTTAGCAGCCAAGTGTGTTAACTGTTTGCACCACCCAGAGGTATGTGTATGTGTGTATACATATATTTAGAGAGAGAGAGAGAGAGAGACAGGGATAACACTAAAAATTTGTTATCAATGGGGTATACAATTGTTGAGAAAGTGTTGATCTGAATATTTATATATAACTTCTGAATGAGTATTAATAATATTTGAATATATATATGATATCAGGTATGATTTGTCAACTGTTCTTCCCAGTCTCAGGGCAATTTCCTCTTCATCATATGGGTAAAAATAAATTCCATAGATGAATGGGTGGGTGAATGGATGGATGGACAGACTGAAGGACAAACGGGCAGACGGGCTGACAGATGGGCGGATGGGTGGGCAGACAGATGGATGAACGGGTGGGTGAATGGGTCGGTGAATGGATGGATGGATGGATGGATGGATGGATGGATGGATGGACAGATGGATGGACGGATGGACGGATGGACAGACGGATGGATGAACAGAAGGACAGTACTTGCTTACTACTTACTTTAACCTGGGGTCCTTGCAAGGGTGTCAGCAATTCTAAGAATTCCTGAAATTGCATTCAACATACCTCAAAGAAGTTAAGAAGCACTGCTTAAATAGATGTTGGAGAAATTTTTTAGAGGAGTTTTTATCACCTAATGTAGTTCAAAACATGTGCTTTAAAACATTTTATTCTTCAAATCATAATTATTAATCATGGTGGTTCATGTAGCAGGATTAAGCTGTTGCAGGGCAATTGGCACCAAGAAGTCCCCCTTCTGCAGATTTTTGCATGGGAAAGAAGGGGAAGGAGGGTGGCAGAAGGAGCAAAGTGAAAATGATTATAGGATTTTTTTTCTCCTTTTCATAAATGCAGTTCAATCCTAAATTACAATGATTTTTAATACCAGTCAGCATTTCTTTAACATTTAGACATTTACCAATGTTATTTCATTTTGACCACTTTTTTCAAGTTATTTATTTATTTATTCTGCATAACAAATACAATGCAGGGGGTAAGGAAAGTTTTTCACTGAAAATAGGCTATTGAAAAATGTTTGTCCCATTGAATGCCTCCCCCTTTCCCAAGCCCAGTGCTCACTGTAACATGGCACCCCTACAGCACAGTGTTCTCTTTATTCTCTGACACCAGCGAGGGCGAAGGAGTCAGGAAATCTGTTCAGTCCAAAATGCCTTGTCTTTCTCCCTGTTAAAATTTCAGCAGCAAAGAATCCCCATACACCAAGATAAAGCCATCATAATGATGAACAGTGGCCTTAATTGGTATTAAAGGGTATTTATGTTGGTATGGCGAAGTTAAAAACCCTAATTGATTGGAGACACTTGAGTAATAGAATCCATGGAGTCCCATTAGTATTGCATTGACATACTAGCTTATCTTCCTACTTGATGGCAAAAGGATACGGATAAGAGCCTGTACTGTAGCACATCCAGGGAAGATTTATGTTATCTAAAGCAACAAACCCAGCTGCCTACTTCATGTTCTGAATTACAGATTTTCCATTTAGCCGGACAACATGAATCTGTGATTACCATTATGTCTGCAATTACAAGCCCCTGGAGTTCGGATAGCATTCTAATGCAGTTGTTTACTTTATATTCTGGCCTTTGCTTCCAGCAGAGGTGCCTGGGTGGTGCTGCACTCTCACCAGTGGACGGAGCTACACCTTGGAGCTCAGTGGAGCTGTAGAGAAGGAGGATGCAGGCACTGCTCTTTTCATTGCAGACTTCTCTCTTCAAAGGAGATCTTCTTTTCATCAGAGCCTTCCAGTCTAAGGAATAATGAACTCAATTTTCCCCTCTGTTCAGGGAATGTGCTTTCCCAGAGCAGAGCAAAGAGGAGCTTTCTAGATTTAGCAAGTATTAACTGAGCCCAGCACTGCACTCATGCAAAACCTCCATGCCCAGTCGTGGGGTGGTGGGGCATCAGCTCTGTGTGAATGAAGAGAATAGTATAGTGAAACAGCATACCTGTCTTACAACATTTTGGTCAATCTTGTCTTGTCTCTCTCCCCTAAAGCAACACACACACACACACACACACACACACACTCGTTTTTACTCGTCTATTTGTTTATTTGGAGTATTTTCAAGCAAATCTGAGACATTCAAAATTCTTTCTACACATCAATCCTGAAACCCTATGCATCAAATGAAGAGATAAAGAACTCAGCCAAGCACTGAATGGAATAAGAAACTGACCGAGAACAGAGAGTGAGGAGAGATACATGCAGAGGTCCCCTATCAGCTACCACAGCACTGATCTGCCATCTTGGGCTCCTATAGGAGATCAGCAAACAGGGAGTATGAGAAAGCAGCTTCACAGAGCTTCCAGCAGGAGACAGAACAACCTGTAACCAACGATATATGCTTTCCCAACCCCCACCCTTCTTCACCCCCACTTAGCCTCCTCTGCTTCCTGCAGCCACCGTCTCTTGGCTGGGAAGCACCCCGGTGTCACTTGGATTCCACCCCCTGCACTGGCTGGCTCCTTGAGTGCCTTTTGTTGGCTGCAGGTGTTGCTTTTTTCCACTTCTTTAGATTTCTTCCTTACCTGTCACCGCCTCCCCCTCCTTTCTCTCAAATACCTGGCTCCGTGCTGCGCCATCTTTGCTTCTTTCTGAAAGGCTGTGAAACACCGCTTGACTGTGAAACTGCTTCCCAGCCCCTGCCGCCATGCTGGTAGGACCCCTGGGGCTTTTTTGTTTGTTTGTTGCTCTGATTTGTTCTGTTTTGATTTGTTTTTTTTCTTTTCTCAGCTTGGAAGCCCTTCTAGCCAGGCAGTACCACTGAGCTTGGAAGCTACTCCCTTACTCTGTGCAGAAGTACAGGGACATCCCTGGGGACATTTCTTTTTTCTTGTTTTTTTTGTTTTGGTTTGGTTTTGGGTTTCTTTGTTTTGTTTTCTTCTCTCTCTTATTCCCTTTTTGTCCTTCTTCATTTCCAGTTTCTCAATTTATTCATTGTTTTCCTTTATCCCTTTCGTTTTTTTTTTATTTTTGTTTTTCTCCATTTCTCAGTCTCTCATCTCTCCACTCCAATAGCAAGCTCCCTTAGCACTCTTTTTTGTTTGCTTGCATGTTTTTGGCTCCTGTTCCTCTCTCCTCGCTCTCATCTTTCCCATACCCAACTTAGCTCCACACATCACAATCTACCCCCCCCCCTTCCTGCCTCCCTGCACTGTGCACTGAACATCACACTGCCAAGCAGCACAGGCATGGCCTACTTGAACCTGCCCTGCACTGATGCTTGGTCCACACTGTCAGCCCTGGTACGTGCCACAAACAACCATCCCAGCAACTGCCCTGCTGTACTATTCCTGAGTGACTGACCCTGCCCATTGGAGAAGGAGGTGAAAAGTATTGTGCCCACAGAAGAGCAAACAACAAAGAATGCACAGCCCACCTGCTCAGACATAACAAAACAAAACAAAAAAGCAGGATGAAACAAACAAATCTACAATCCATAAAGGAGGGAAATAACCACTGAATGCCCTGAAGACAGCAGACAATATCAAAAAACTTACAAAAACAGTACAGGATGGTTCCAGTAGGCATCCAAAATGAAACACCAGATGACTTTCCAGTAGAAGAAAAGGCACTAGACCTAACTGATAGGGAATTCAAATCTCTAATGTTCAGAATTATCCAAGATTCGAAGCAAAAAGCAGGCAAACATGAGGAAAAAATAGACAAATTCATGGAAAAGGCAGACAAATTAATGGAAAACAGAGACAAAAAATGGAAGAATTCAAGAAAATAATACAGGAACAAAACGCTGAAATAAATTCACAACTAGAAAACATACAAAAACAACAATTAGAAATCCAAAAGATAAACAACAAGATTTCAGAAATGGACAGTGTCATAGAAGGGCTGAGGAGCAGGTTTGAAATGATGGAAGATAGGATCAGCGAAATTGAAGACAAACACTTGGATACAACTCTGTTTGAGGAAAAATCAGAAAAAAAGAATGAAGAAAAATGAAGAAACCCTGAGAATTATGTAGGATACAATCAAAAGCAAAAATCTGTGAGTGATTGGAGTTCCAGAACAAGGGAAGAAAACAGAAAACACAGAGAGGATCATTGAAGACTTGCTGACAGAAAACTTCACCAATATCATGAAAGATGAAAAGCTGACCATCCAAGAAGTTCAAATGAACCCCACGTACGATAGACCCCAAAAGAAAGTCACCAAGGCGTATCATAATCAAACTTGCTAAAACCGAAGACAAGCAAAGAATCCTGAGAGCAGCTCAGGAAAAACAAAACGTCTCATACAGAGGGGAAACAATAAGACTAAGCTCGGATTATTTGGCAGAAACCATGCAGGCAAGAAGACAATGGGAAGACATATATAAAACCTTGAAAGAAAAAAATTGCCAGCCAAGAATAATATATCCTGCAAAACTCTCGTTCAAATATGATGGTGAAATTAGGTCTTTTCCAGATAAACAGAAATTAATGGACTATGTAAAAACCAAACCAAACTTGCAAGACTTATTAAAGGGAGTCCTTTGATCTGAGAACAAACAACATCAGGCACAGGCTGAATATAGGACACAGGATTGTACCAGCCAGATACCAACTCAGGAAATGAACTCTTAAGGACTATGCAAAACAAAAAGAATTACAACAGGGAACCAGAGAGGTTAATCTGTAAATGACAACAGTGTCAGAACAATAAAAGAGGGAACAAATGGTGTAGGCATAGCACCTTCCAATGGAGAGGAAGGCAAGGCAATACCAACTAATAATAGACTGGTTCAAATCTAAGAAGATAAGGGTAAATTCCAAGGTAACAACAAAGAAAGTTAACAAACCTACTCATCAAAATAAAGAAGAAAAACATAAAGTCTGAGTAAAGCAAAACCTACAAAAACAGAAGAAATGGAAAAAAAAAAATCCACAAATGAAAGGAACTCAGCACAGGAGAGTAAGAGGAACAAAGAAAATGTCAGCACCACAAAAAAAAAGCACTACAAAATTCATTCCCACTCCTAGGAATATATCCTAGAGAAATAAGAGCCGTCACACTAGTAGACATAGCACACCAATATTCATTGCAGCACTGTTCACGGTAGCAAAAAGATGGAAACAACCTAGATGCCCGTCAACAGATGAATGGATAAACAAACTATGGTACATACACACAATGTAGTATTATGCAAAGATAAAGAACAATGATGAATCTGCGAAGCATCTCATAACATGGATGAAACTGGAGGACATTATGCTGAGTGAAATAAGTCAATCACAAAAGGAAAAATATTGTATGAGACCTCTACTGTAAAAACTCATGTAAAAGTTTACACTCAAAAAGAAACAATCTTTGTTGGTTACAAGGGATGGGAAGGGTGGGGGGGACTAAACATACAATAGATAAGTGGTAACTTTGGTGAAGGGTACGACAGTACGCAATACTGGGAAGCCAGCACAACTGGTACAAGGAAAGGTCATGTAAGCTCCATAGACACTTCCAAACTCCCTGAGGGATTGAATTGCTGGGTGGAGGGCTGTGGGGACCACGGTGTCAGGGAACATCTAGCTCAATTGCATTACACAGT
The DNA here is from genome assembly GCA_030035585.1 of Dugong dugon. NCBI lineage: Eukaryota > Metazoa > Chordata > Mammalia > Sirenia > Dugongidae > Dugong > Dugong dugon. Next base: position 45,611,718 of record CM057466.1, on the reverse strand, counting down.
TTATATAAAGGCAAAGTTCTACATTCTACCTTGGTGAGTAGCATCTGGGGTCTTAAAAGCCTGTGAGCAGCCATCTAAGATACTCCCCTGGTCTCATCCTTTGGGAGCAAGGGAGAATGAAGAGAACAAGATACAAGTAAAAGATTAGTCTAAAGGATTAATGGACCACAGCTACCACGGATTCCACCAGACTGAGTCCAGTATAGCTAGATGGTGCCTGGCTACCACCATTGACTGCTCTGACTGGGATCACAATAGACGGTCCTGGACAGAGCTGGAAAAGGATGTAGAACAAAATTCTAACTCACAAAAAAGACCAGATTTACTGGCTTGACAGACTGGAGAAACCCCGAGAGTATGACCCCCAGACACCCTTTTAGATCAGTGGTGAAGTCACTCCCGAAGTTCACTGTTCAGCCTGGGATTGGACAGTATCATGAAACAAAACAGGACTAAGGAGGCACAGCAGTCCAGGGACAAGGACTAGAAGGCAGGAGAGGACAGGAAATCTGGTGATAGGGAACCCAAGGTTGAGAAGGGACAGCGTTGACATGTCGTGGGGTTGTTAACCATTGTCATAGGGCAATATGTGTACTAACTGTTTATTGAGAAACTATTTGTTCTGCAAACCTTCATCTAAGGTACAAAAAAAAAAAAAAAAGAAATTACCTATGTGAGATTAAATTGACAACAGCAACTCAAAAGCTTTGATGGGAAGCCTAGGGGGCAGTGAGTTGAAGATAATGGTGATGGAATAATTTAGAAAAGGATAGTGAGAATAGCAGCACAACTGGAAGAATGTAATCGACGTCACTGAATTGTACATGTAGAAACTTTCAAAATGGTGTAACTTTGGCTATGTATATTTTCACCAAAAAAGGTCCTCCAAGGTCGAGAAGGGAGAGTGTTGACATGTCATGAGGTTGTTAACCAATGCCATAAAACGATATGTGTACTGACTGTTTAATGAGAAACTATTTGTTCTGTAAACCTTCATCTAAAGTACAATTTAAAAAAATTTTTTTAAAAATTCTTCCTAACAGACAGGGAGAGAACTGTAGGAGGGAGTGTAGAGAAGACCTCCTGCCTTTCGCACCCTTGTCTGGCTGTCAGCCCCACCAGGGTGGTAGTTGGGGTGGAAGGTTGGGCACTCTCCCCTGTCGCCTCCAGTTAAGTCAGAGGGGCAAGCATGACATTCACCTCCTGCGAGCTGGAACACTACTGACAACTCACAGGTGGCACTGAGAAGTCAGTGAGTTGACCTGTGTGGATAAAACCCCAAGCCTGGGGCCTGCACAAAGAAGGCTCAAGGTAATTCTCGGTTTTAAGAGCACAAGTGAAGCAGAGGTGCCCCAGAGCCCAGCAGCCCCAGCCTTGACCATGTGGCACCTCAGCATTTGTCCTGTCTTTTCACCAAGCTGTGAAAATAAATACCCTGTTGCATGCTTCTGTAACTAAACCTTACCAGACCCTGACAATCCGTGTGAGTTATGACATTGTCAATCTAAGCAAACATCTGCAATTAACTGTGAATCGATCCAAAGGCAAATTGTCCTCGCTTGTTATTCGACTCTGACTCAGGGCAACCATATGTATAACAGAACGAAGTGATGCCTCGTCCTGCACTATTCTCATGATCGTTTGAGTTCATTGTTGTATCAATCCATCTCATTGAGGGTTTCCCTCTTTTTCATTGACACTCTACTTTCCCAACCATGATGTTCTTTACTAGTGATTGGCCCAAAAGGAAGCAAGCTGCAGTCTTGCCATTCTTGCTTCTAAGGAGCATTCTACTTGTATTTCTTCCAGCTGATAACGTTTGTTGTCTGCACTGCAGTGGGTTGAATTGAGTCAGCCATGATGAATGTTGCTGCATTTCCTTGGTGCAGCACTGGACCGGGAAACACTTTGCAGGTTCTAATTCCTGATCTGCAGCTGGTAACTCTGGGCAAGTCCCCTCACATCTCAAGACCTGGGTCCTCACTTGTACAATGAAAGCATTGGGACCTTCACCCTCTGGGTCACTCCAGGGAAGAGTGCACATTTAGAACCAGTAAATGTCCTGATTCTCAAGTTAGCTTTGCTTTTACTGTGTGACTGAGTGTGCACACAGGTGTGTGCATTAATGATTGCGTGGCTGAATGAGCACAGGCATTGCAGTCAGAAGAGCTGTATTCAAGACTCACTTTATTATCCATTAGCACGTGACTCAGAGAAAGTCTTAAACGTAGACATAACAATGCCTACATCAGGGTTATTCCTGCAGCTACTCATTCATCTCATTCATTCTTCAAATTTTATTGAGTGCCTCCTATGTACTGTGGAGCCCTGGTGGCACAACGGGTTAAGAGTTAGGCTACTAATGAGAAGGTCTGCCATTCAAATCCACCAGGCAATCCTTGGAAACACTATGGGGCAGTCCTACTCTGTCCTATAGAGTCGCTATGAGTTGGAATCAACTCGATGGCAACGGGTTTGGTTTTTTGGTTTTTATACTAGTTTCTGGGAAGACAACAGTGAACAGACCAACCCAAACTCCTGCCTACATTTTAGTGGAGATGTGGCCAGAGATGAAGGGAAAGAAGTAAACAAAAATATAGTAAGTTAGAGATAAATGCTAAGGAAAAAGAATAATGTGGGGAGGCGGGTAGGGGATAGCAAAGGAAGGTGAGAGAGGGGACAGTGTTGCAATTTTAGAGGTAGCCAGGTAAGACTGAAAAGGGTTCACTTCAGTGAAGTCTGAAGGAGGTGAGGGAGTGAGCCATGAAGATATCCAGGGGCAGAGGAGACAGAGAGTGCCAAGGCCCGGAGGCAGGAGTGCCTAGCATGTTTGAGGGGTACCAAGGAAGCCAGTGTGACAAGAGCAGAATGAGCATGGGATGAGGCTACCAGGGAGGGGACAAGTCATGTGGGACCTCTAGACCATTGTAAGGATGTTGACTTATTCTCGGTATGTCTAGAAGCCAGTGCAGCATGATATGATCTAACTCAGCATTTTTCAAAGTATAACGTGCGAGCCCTGGGGGCCCCTAAGTCCTTTATAGGAATGCCTATAACGTCAAAACTCTTTTCATTGTAAAGTAAGACATAATTTTCCCCTTTCACTCTCATTCTTTCATGAGCATACAGTGGAGTTTTCGAGAGGTTACATGGCATGTGATATTGCAACAGACTGAAAGCAGAAAGGATTTATTTTCATACAATTATTTTATTTGTATTAACATACAATCAGTTTATTATTGTTATTTCTAAATGCATTAATTATTTTAAACCTTTCAGTTTTCATGCCTAACACAGCAAATATCAATAGATATAACTCACATAAGCACAACATTTTTGAGTTCATCTATAATGTCTAAGAGTGTGAAGTGGTCTAAGATCAAAAGTTTGAAATCCATTGGTCTAACAAATGTTTTAACAGGACCCTATGTGCTGAGGCCAGACTAGGGAAGCAGCACCAGAAGTAGGATGGTGAGTTTCACTAGGGTGGTGGCAACGGGGAGCTGAACAAAGTTTCAATTTTGGGCACATTTTGAAGGTAAATATGACAGGAATTGCTCATGATGTTCACACTCTGAGCAACCAGAAGGATGGACTTGCTATTTACTGATGGAACAGACTTGAGGTGGTGGGCACAGCTGGGGTGGGGAGAGATTAGAAGCTCAGTTTTGAACGTGATGTGTTTTAGATGTCTGAGGGTATCAAGGTGGAGAATCCAAGTAGGTAGATGTCTATGTAAGTTCAGGGGAGGGTTCTAGGCTAGAGATATAAACTTCGATGTCATCAGCATATTTAAAGTGATGCCCCTGGCTAGATGTTCCAGGGAGCAAGTATAGCTAGTGATTAAGAACATATACAAAGATGCTGCAATAACCAGAGGTAGGAGAGAAGAGGAAACAGCAAAGGAGACTGAGAAGAAATAGGAGAAAGAGATGAGATTGTGATGTTCTGATACCAAGTAGAGAGAAGGTTCCAGGAAGGAAAAAGGGATGAGCAACACTGAGCTTGGAGCAAATGGAGGTGATTGGTGCTTTTGAGCAGAGCCGTTTCCATGGATGGGTGGGGTGAAAGCTGATAGGAGTGAGTTAAAGAGAGAATGGATGGAGGCAGATAGACAACTCTTCTGAGGAGTTGTGCTGTAATGGGAAGGGGAGAAATAGAGTAGTAGCTGGAAAGGAAGCAGAGCCAAGAGAAGGGTTTTTTCCCCCTTTCATATGGGACGGCGGAAAGCATATTTACTCTTTTGGCTGTGAAGAAAATGAAAATCCTCCCAACTGGACTGATAAACAACATCATGATAAATGGAGAAAAAATTTAAGTTGTTAGTGATTTTATTCTGCTTGGATCAATGATCAACGTCCATGGAAGCAGCAGTCAAGAAATCAAGCAACATATTGCATTGGGCAAATCTGCTGCAAAAGACCTCATTAAGGTTATAAAAAGCAAAGATGTCACTTTGATGACTAACGTGTGCCTGACCCAAGCCATGGTCTTTTCGATAGCCTCTTATACGTAAGAAAGCTGAACAATGAAAAAGGAAGACCAAAGAACTGATGCATGCAAACTGTGGTGTTCAAACTGTGGACTGCCAGAAGAATAAACAAAATTGGTCTTAGAAGAAATACACCAGAATGTTTCTTAGAAGCGAGGATGGCAAGATTTCGGCTGTTGTACTTTGGACACGTCATCAGGAAAGACTAGAAAAGAACATCATGTTCTGTAAAGTAGAGGGTTGGTGAAAATGAGGAAAACCCTCAATAAGATGAATTGACATGGATTAACAACTCAAACATCCGAATTGTGAAGATAGCCCAGGACTGGGCAACATTTTGTTCTGTTATACGTAAGGTCACCATGAGTAGAAGCCAACTCAATGTCAACTAACAACAACTCTTTAGATGAAGAAATGGATCTTTTTTGTATAGATTTGATGACTGATGGTGACAAGTGGACTTTTTAAAGTTTCATACCTGTGCCCAGTCACCTATCAAAGAGCCTGGTGGAGTCAGACAAATTAAGGAGGCCTGTGCAGTGGAACAGTTGACTGGAGGGCAAGACTGGAAAGTAATGCTTTGCATGTGGGTGGAGAGCCCAGCGAGGTGGTGAGGGGAGGGCAAGAAGCCATGTGTTTTCTTTCCAGTCAATTTCTTCCCTTGGCCTCCAGGGCCTCCCTCCAGCCCAGGCAGCCAGCGATGATTCATCACTGTCTGAGGTGGAGATTGCTATTGCAGAACCAGAGAACAAAGGCAGTGGATTTGTGGCTTTTGAGTTCAAGAGCTTCTCTCCTTCTGCCTCCCTCCTCCAAGCCTGGGAAGTGGGAAGTTGAGGAGGTAAAGATGGAACTGACTATATTGGGGTGGTGAAGCAGGGCAGGAGCCCTGACCAGGGAGAGAGAGGGCTTGACTTGCTTTGGGTGATGCCCTGGAAGCTCTCACTGGCATAAGCTGGCATCACAGAACAGTAATGAAGCAAGGAAAAGTTAGAGAGTGCCTTCTGAAGTTTCCTGTGCCCTCCAGAAGAGCCTGTGGGCAGGACAAGGAAGATGCAGGATGGAGACAGCCCACTTGAGATCATGGTAGAACTCCAGTGGATGCCAGTAGGGGTGACTTGGCCTGAGGTCCAGAAAGGATGCTGGTACAGTGCAGTGCATGCTAGCATAAGGCAGATCAAGTCCCAGAAGATGCTCCCTCCTGACTGGCCTCCCGGCTTCACACTCCGGTACAAATGCCCTAGGACTGAGACAGAGGGTAAACCCTCAACTGAGGTGATTGAGTCCAAACCTGAAAATGACCAAGTCCACCCACAAATTATGTGGATTATATTTTTGCCATCCAGAAGCTTAAATTAGAGTTTAATTGACTAGAGAAATTGACACTTCTGCATGCCTGCATTGCTCTTCCTTGATGCTCCTTGCGAATTGCAAATATTCATGGAAGAAATAACATATAAAGTCACTCACACTTTAGTATGAATGAACTTATCACAGTGGTTCTCAAATGGGAGCAGTTTTGCTCCCCAGGTACATTGGCAATGTCTGGAGACATTTTTAATTGTCACAGCTTGGGGGAGGGATGCTACCGGCATTTAGTACCAGCCAGGGATGCTGCTGAAGTCTAGAGGGCACAGGACAGCCCCCACAAAAAAGAATTCTCAGACCCAAAATGTCAATAGTGCCAAGGTTGAAAAGCTTGCTTTCTCCCTAAATCAAAAGATAGGTTCATCATAAAAGGACCAAATTCCTCAGGGAGGAAGATGGTGAAGATGGAAGAAGAATATAAATTGAAACAGAGAACAGAAATAAATCTGGCCTATTGTAGGTTTTGAAATACCAGTAGTTTCAGCTCCGTGACTTATCATATCTAACAAGAGAAAAAAAGAACTTCACAGCTAATAGCATCTTACTTGCTTTTGTGCTTTTGAGTACAAAACAAGTACATAAAATACTAGCAGGCACACAATATAACAAAAACAGTAAGATTTCAATTCATCACCACCTGGCATACGCAACGAATACCTTCTATGAAAGCTTTGCAAGAGCGAGCCGTGGGTAGGCTGAAAGATTGGTAAAAGTCTCCTCTTGGAGGTTAGTGAGTTCCTTCCCTAGTCAAAGACCAGATAAGCCTTAACACCTCTCATCTACTCTACACGCTCCTTGGGTACTGAGGAAATAGCCTGATCACCTTTTTTTCAAAAAGCATAGTTTATGGCAGTTCTGGGCAGCAGCCCGGACAGACCCTGGTACACAGCCTTTCTCATCCTCACTCCAGCAGAGTCCTCAAGATGGGTGTCCTTTCATTGCAGCACTTTTCACAACAGCCAAAAGTGGAAACAAGGCAGACGTCCATCGACAGATGAAGGGAGAAGCAAAATGTGGTATGTGCACGCAATGAAATCTTACCCAGCCGTAAAGAGAGATGAAGTCCTGATACATGCCACAACATGGATGAAGCTAGAAAACGTCATGCTGAGTGAAATAAATCAGTCACAAAAGGACAAATACTGCATGATCTCACTTCTATGAAATAAGCAAATATATAGAAACCACAGCTTATTACTAGTTCCAGGGGCGAGAGGGATGGGGAAAGGGAAGAGTTTCTGCTTAAGGGGCATTGAGTTCAGGTTAATGGTGGTGGAATAATTTGGAAAAGGATAGCAACAAGGGTTGGACAACACGAAGAATATAATCAATGTCAATGAATTGTACATGTGGAAATTGTTGAATTGGTGAAGATGAAGGTTTTATTGTGTATATTTTCACTACAATAAAAACAAACTTTGTCCAACAAATTCAGCAGATATTTAAAGAAAGAAAAAAAAGATGGACTTCCTACCCTCAGGAGATGAGGAAGAGAGCAAACGCCACAGAGTACAGAAACTCAGGAAGACCTTGACATTGATGCCTTCACAGTTGCATAACAGCCTGGTAACAGCAGAAACATTGTAGTCTATGAAGAAGTTAACACGCAGACTGCCCCATCACAAGTGGCCAATCCAGTACTCCTTCCCGGTCCTTCTCTCCTCCCATCTCTCTGCAGCATGACACTAATGACCTAGCCACTAATGACCTAGTCATTCTCTTTTCTCTTCCCTGATTTTCACAGCACTGTGATGTTGGTCTTGCTGGATGCTCCTCTTGGGTCTTCTTGACCTCCTCTTTCTCCTGTTATTTTACTTCATGTTGGTATTTTTGTTCTTGACCCTCTTATCCTTTTGCCTTGCTCTCTATTTTGGCAACCTCGCCCGAAATTCCTGGCCTCAGCCACCTCTTCTTGGTGGATATTTCCCTGATCTTTGTCTCTAGATCTGAATTTTCTCCTGAGGTCAAGGACCGTATTTTCAACTGTCATATGACTGTCTCTGGTCAGTTGCGCCCTCTATAAAATGAGAATAATAATAGTACTACCTCATAGGGTTGTAGTGAAGAATACGCATTAATTCTTATCTTGGTACAGAGTTCTTGTTGTTTGTTAGCTACCATTGAGTCAGCTCCAACTCATGCCAACCTTATGTACAACAGAACCAAACAATGACCAGTCCTGCATTATCCTCACAATCACCAGCATGTTCAGGTTCATTATTGAAGCTATTGTGCCAATCCATTTCACCAAGGGTCTCCCTCACCCACTTTGGCCCTCTACTTCACCAAACATGATGTTCTCGTCTCACAACTTAGCCCTCCTGATGATGTGTCCAAAACTAGCAAGTCAGACAATGTTCTGTTGTGATCCATAAGCTTTTTGTTGACTAATTTTTGGAAGTTGATCACCAGGCTTTTCTTCCTGATCTTAGTTTAGAAGTGCTGCTGAAACCAGTCCACTATTGGTCACCTTGCTGTTATTTGAAATCAGCAAGCCACCACAATACAACGAATTGACAGACGGGTGGTGGTACAGAGTAAACACTCGATAAATGTTAGCTATCATTGTCGTCATTTTCTTTTTCCGCTTAGAAGCACAACCAGTACCTAAAACTTAGTATGCTCACAGCCAGACTCACTTTCCCCTAAAACCTGTTTCTTTTTCTCCATTCCACCCTTCCCGTTACTCAACTAGCATCACTTTTAGCTACAGTGGTCCTGTAATTTGTTTTCAAACCAGTACACTTTTAAAGGGAGCAGTATTAAAAATTAAACCAGGATGACAGGAACAAGCTGGAGAGTTGTATGGTCTGTCTTGAACCCTTTTCTCTCCCCTCCACCAGTAGTGCCTTAACCCAGACCACCATCCCCTATAATGTGAATAAGAACCATATTCTCACAGGGGTCCCTCTTCCCTGCCTGTCCCCTTCCATTTTATCCCATATGTCTTTCCCTGCTCCAAAACTTTCAATGTTTTCTAATGACCTAAAGATCAGGGCATAAATTATTTACACTAGAATTCAGGACTTTCCAAGACTTCAGCCTACGTTTACAAGCTACAGTTCAGGACCAAGCCTGTTAAATGGCACCATCCACTGCCCCTGGGTCCAGCTGGGACTCTCTGCCTCACCTCCAGGTCTTTTCTCATGAAGTTTCCACACCAGGAATGCTCGCTCCCTTTCCTTGCACTTCCCACACCCCAGTCCCATTGTCATAGATGCATATCCTGTCTGTCATTGGAGATCATCTCCAATGACAACTTCTCCACCACGCCTCCCTATAAAGAGCAAGTAGGGAGGGTTTCTACGTACCTGGCAACTCATTTCCGAGCTCCAAGTCACTTCCTCTCCTTTGAACTCCTATGATAATTAATATGTATCTCTTTGTGGCACTTATCTTTTCCAACCTGGAATTAGAGTTACTTGGGTTCATGCATTTATCTCCCCATAATACACTGTAAATGAGCCCTGGTGGCACAGAGTTGAAGCGCTTGGCTACTAACTGAAAGGTTGGCCATTCAAACCCACCCAGCAGTTCCATGGGAGAATGACTTGGTGGTCTTCCCTACAGTGCACAACCGAGAAAACCCTATGGGGCAGTTCGTCTCTATCACACGGGATCACTATGAGTCAGACTGATCTCATGGCACCCAACAACAACAATACACTGTAAATTTCTTGTGAACAGGATGCGAATTCATTTTATCCAAGGAAAATGGCACAGGATAGATGCTTAAGAGACATTTGTTGACTAAGTGATACTTCCAGGGGCTCTTCTGGGTAATTTAAGGAACTGACTGCATTTCAAAGTACTTTTCCTGAGTTTCCTTCCTGGCTTTGCCATCGGGGGTGCCTGCCTATGTGCAGCCCCCAGAAGCTAGTAAAGGCTCTCATCTCTTTTTTTTTTCTGGGTTGGTCCTTAGAGAGAGCTGGAAAAAGAATGCTAAGCTCATGAATATTCATAGGAAGTCAAGTTGTCCTAAGGCAGTGACAGCTGGCTTGCAGATAGGCCAAATGAAGCTCAGGAAATCCTGACCAGCGCCGAGGGAGAGCTGAAGGAGGCCTTAAAGATTGTCTCATCCATCCAGCCCTTCATTTCGCCCCAGAGGAACCCAAAGCACAGAGAGGTGAGGTGAGGCCACTTGCCCAGGGTCACGGAGGGAACTTGGAACCATCAGAACTGCATCTCCTTCCCCAGACACTCCTATCTTAAAAGACCCATGTTCACTTCAGATAGATGAATCACTGCTCTGTGTCTGTGTTGAGGAAACATTTGGAAACTCCTTAATCTCTGTAAAGGAGTAGCTTTCTCACATGGGCAAACCAGGCGAACCATGAGCAGTTGCAAATGCTACAGTTTGTCTGAGACAGAACAGCCTGGGTTGGACCGAGGGACCAGCCCTGCCTTGGGGGCAGACAGGGTGAGGAGGGTTCTGTGGAGGGTTCACAGGGCTCATTTCCTGTTGGGTCACAAATATGACTGAGGGCGGAGCCTGCTTACACACCGCAGCCTTCCCCATGCTGCCCTGATCCTGGTCACGCACTGAGGCTGGCTGTCCACAGACTGCTCTGAAGATAAAATCAGGGGAAGGAGCAAAAATGGCATTCTGGCTTTCTTTGAAAGACTTTCATGCCATTACTCTGTTGCAGAGCTGATAAAAAAGATTCTGGTCATTTATTCTCTACCTGTCTGTCAGCCTCCCTCGGGGTCCTTCAGGGTCCCTTGGAGCCTTCCTTGCTTCCTCCTTGGGAGGGAAGGGAGGGGGAGAGGAGGGAGAAAAGGCCAGGAGAAGGGAGAAAGAGAGTGATTTTTGTCCTTGATTATATCATATCAAATCTCAGACGCTTTCTGATGTGACCAGGGGCCTGGAGGCTGGAAGGGGCTTTGAGGCAGAGCAATGATGAGCTGCTCAGAGGTGCTAGGCTCTGTGTTCAATGTCTCATTTCACCTCCTGTGCCTCTCTGAGCCCCTGCTCTTCGAGATTAAGTCCATGCCCAGAGTTACACAGCTGGTAATGGAGGTGGTTGGGATTTGGACCTAGCCAGCCTAATGATGCTAACCATCATGCTGCATGCAGTGAAAGGAGAAGAGGACATAGGTGGAGGTGAAATTGCAGGACCACGCAGAAACCCAGGTGCATGGCCCAAAACGAGGCTCGATTGGCCCAAAGAGGCAACCTCAGTTCCCTCTGAGGTGTAGGCTTCTTCCCTCTGGCATAAATGTATAATTTATCTGGACATAGATGAAGAAAAGTAGTGCCAGCCAGATGCAAAATGGAGACACCCCAAAATTGTCTCCAACCGCTTTCTTTCCAAAGCATCCCTTTCTGTCCCATGCCAGGTAACCATTGTTCTACATTTTTAAGTCTCTTCTTCTGTCAAAGCTATTAAGATCTGATATCATTTTATATTGTCTGCCCAAAATGTATTCACATTTGTGTATGAGTTCTCCTGGGTATTTCCATGTTTGTGCTTTCTTGCTGTACCAGCAGAATAAATGGTAGCACAGTTTCCTTTAAATGCCTTTTAAGAAACATCAAGGTCTTAGGGGAGATATTTGGAAGGACATGGAGCCTTCTAGTTGTCCCTAAAATTATTCTCTGCCTGAGGTTCGCCTCAAGGTAAACCTGCTTTCCTGACCAAGTGTGCCTGGGGCAAAGGCTGGGCCTTCAGAGTCTGGATCCTGGCAGCTCTCTTGGTACCCTTAAAGTGAAATAGTCCCACATGCTCCAGCACAGGGAGAAGCCAGGAAGAAGGCCACGTGTGAGTTCTCATTTCACGTGTTGCATTTGTCTCCCTGAGTAGTCGTAGCAATAACAATAACAGGTGATTCTACTTATTAAATACCTACTATGTACCTGGCTAAGTCCTTCATGTCCCTTATCTTCAACACTTTAATGGCTGAGTGTTTGGGTTTGGGTGTCAGGATTATCATAGCATTAATTTGCAAGGTTTCCTGTTAGGTTAAGTGAAAAAAATATATGTAAATACTTAGCATAACCCATCAAACCCATTGCCATCAAGTTAATTCCAACTCATTTCAACCCTATAGATAGAGTAGAACTGCCCCATAGGATTTCCAAGGAGTGGCTGGTGGATTCAAACTGTGTTTCAAAGAAAACCAGAACGCCATTTCCTCTCCTACTTAGCGTAGAGACTAGTATATAGGAATTGTTCTAGGAATGTTACTACTACCATTATTATTACTAACATTTTCAAGGTAGGTGTGATGGTTAAGGTTGTGTGCTGTCTTGGCTGGGCCAAGTGGTTGGACAGCTAGGTAATGATGTAGTTTGGCAGTTATGTAAGGATGTAGTTATCCTCCATTTTGTGATATAATGAAATAACCTCCATGATGTGATCTGATATGATCAGCCAATCAGTTGTAAGAGAAGTTTCCTCAGGAGTGTGACCTGCATCCAATATATATGGACATTATGGCAAAGCTCATTGGCTTTTGCTTGCTCTGGATCATGCATCCAGCTCATCATCATCTGACCTCTGGTTCTTGGAACTTGATCCTGCAGCCTGCCGTATTGCCTGCTGATCTTGGCATTCATCAGCCTCCACAGCCTGTGAGCCAGCAGTCTACTGTCTTACCTGCCGATCTTGGATTTGTCAGCCTCCGCAGTCTGCGCTGCCATCTGACCTGCTGTTCTCGAGTTTGTCAGCCTCTGCAGCTATGTGAGTCAGGAGAAGCTTCCACCCTGATGCTTGACCCATGGACTTGGGACTTGCCAGCGTTTACAACCGTGTGAGCCATTTCCTTAAGATAAATCTCTCTCTCTCTGTATCTATCTATCTATCTATCTATCTGTCTGTCTGTCTATCTATCTATCTGTCTGTCTATCTATCTATCTATCCATCCAACCATCCACTTCACTGGTTTTGTTTCTCTAGAGAGCCCAGCCTAGGGCATTTGGTACCAAGAATGGTTATAGAGAAACAAAATTGTAAGGATGAGTTTTCTAAATTTGTTCTCCAGTCTGGTTGGTCTTAAAGATCTTGATGACTCTGCTTCCAATGGCAAAGAGGGCACTGCTAATTCATGGCATAAGTTGGCAATAGAAACACACAAAATACCACCACCAATGGATTAAGTATTGGTGAGAAGCAAGGATATGGGTAATCACATGTTTGATACTTTGCTACAATTTTGTCAGAATGAGAAATATAAGGAACCTGGTTGGTTGGTCCTACTTTCACTAGACAAAGTGGTGAAAGAAAGACAGGAGCTCAGGGCTTCAGAGTCACAGCTCAAGTGCTACATAAACAACCTCAAAGTTGCTACTAGTGTCCTGAAAGAAAACCTTATTTCTTGTAGTAACACAGGTGATACTGCTGAAAACCAGACCCAAAGTCTTATTATAAGAGTGGTTGAATTACAATTCCAATTGAATTTCCAACCTCAATGGTGTCTGGAGTTAAAGTGAGGGCATTCATTGTGATGAAATGGGATCCTGAAACTTGGGATGGGGACATAAGAGCAAATAATCAGGAAGCTAGGGACAGAGCCCCTAAATTATGTTGAATCACCCCTGCCAACAAAACCAGCCCTCTCATTCCCATCAGAAGAGATTACTCCATCTATGTCTACTAAGCCACCCTCCCAAGTAAAACCATTAGCCCCATCCCCCCATCTGATCAGATTAGTCTGAAGAGCATTTGTCTGAGATATTGCCTGGGGCTCCTTCTGAGTAATTGCTTGGGGCATTGCCTGAGGCAGATGCCTTACAAGACATTGATGAATGTTATCAGAACACATCACCACCACCCATTTTAGCTTTTAGACCTATAACTAGACTTAAGTCCAGGTGAGCCCCAAAAGGTGAAGTACAAACTTCAAAAGACTTTTCTAATATGTAAAGACAGAAACCTGGGGTAATATGTGTCGGAATGGCTATTAAGGGTGTGGGATAATGGTACAAGGAACATAAAGTTGGATCAGTCTGAGTTTATTGACATGGGCCCACTAAGCACAGATTCTTCATTCGATGTCTCAGCTCGAGAAGTTAGGAAAGGATCTAATGGTTCACTGAAGCATGGCTTACACAGTGGCCTGCACTAAATCAAGATGAACTACCAGACCTGCCTTGGTATAGCGTAGAAGAAGGTATCCAAAAGGCTTAGGGAAATTGGCGTGTTAGAGTGGATTTATCAGATTAGACCCACAAACCCAAACATGGAGTGCCCAGAGAACACACCTTTTACTACAATGGTAAGGAACACGTTTGTGAAGGGAGTCTCAGCATCCTTGAAAACTGATGTGATTGCTATTTTATGTAATTCAGATTTGACAGTGAGAATTGCTGTAGTTGAATTAAGACACCTAACTACAATTGGGCTTATTGGACCCTGTGGTAGTAGTGGCCAAGTGGCGACAATTAATTGACAAAGACACGGTGCGCTTGGTTACCATAATGGACAGAAGATTCAAAGCAAAAATCAGAATAGTCTGACTCATATGGGCTTATGGCATTGGCTGCTTAGTCATGATGTCCCTAGGAGTGAAATAGATAGGAAATCTACTAAATATTTACTTGATCTGTACAAGTGCAAGAATTCTAGGTCAAGTGAAAAGCAGTCCAACTCGAATCACCAGAATAAAGTCATGGTCCCTCAATCAATTCCCAGACTTGAGTGAGTTTACAAACCCACAACCCCTTGAATGAAGGGGCAGTGGGGTCCCTTTGGGGAAAGACTCCAATATACTGCCAAAAACTTATACTGTTATTCTTTTTCTCAGCTTTTCCCAAAGAGATCTACAGCCTTTTACTAGAGTGACTGTTCACTGGGGAAAAGGAAATAATCAGACTTTTCAGGGGTTACTGGATACTGGCTCTGAAGTGACACTAATTCAAGGAGACCCAAAACGTCACTGAGGCCCACCAGTCAGAGTGGGGGCATATGGAGGTCAGGTTATTAATGGAGTCTTAGCTCATGTCCATCTCACAGTAGGTCCAGTGAGTCCCTGAACCCATCCTGTAGTGATTTCCCCAGTTCCAGAATGCATGATTGGAATAGATATACTCACCAATGGGTAGAACCCCCACATTGGATCCCTGACAAGCAGAGTAAGGGCTATTACGGTAGGAAAAGCCAAGTGAAAGCTATTAGAACTGCCCTTATCTAGGAAAACAGTAAACCAAAAGCAATACCACATTCCTGGAGGGATTGCGGAGATTACTGCCACCATCAAGGACTTGAAGGACGCAAGGGTGGTGATTCCCACCACATCTTCATTCAACTCGTCTATTTCGCCTGTGCAAAAAAAAAAAAAAATGATGGATCTTGGAGAATAACAGTAGATTATCGTAAACTTAACCAGGTGGTGACTCCAATTACAGACGTTGTTCCAGATGTGGTTTTATTGCTTGAGAAAATTAATACACCTACTGGTACCTGGTATGAAGCTATTGATCTGGCCAATGCCTTTTTTCCCAATTTTAGTTTCAAAGGAACACCAAAAGCAGTTTGCCTTCAGCTAGCAAGGCCAGCAATACACCTTCACTGTCCTACCTCAGAGGTATATCAACTCTCTGGCCCTATGTCATAATTTAGTCTGCAGGGAAATTGGTTGTCTTTCCCTTCCATAAGACATCACACTGGTGCATTACACCGATGACAGTATACTGACTGGTCCTAGTAAGGAAGAAGTGTCAATGACTCTGGACTTATTGGTAAAACATTTGTGTGCCAGAGAGTGGAAAATTAATCCGATGAAAATTCAGGTGCCTTCTACTCAGTGAAGTTTCTAGGGGTCCAGTGGTGTGTGGCATGTCCAGATATTCTTTCTAAAGTGAAGGATAAGTTATTGCCTCTGGACCATCTCACAACTAAAAAGGAGGCACAATGCCTGGTGGGCCTCTTTGTATTTTGGAGGCAACATATCTCTCAACTGGGTGTGCTACTCCAGATTATTTATCAAGTTACTTGAAAAGTTGCTAGTTTTCAGTGGGGCTCAGAACAAGAGAAGGCTCTGCAACAGGTTCAGGCTGTTGTGCAAGGTGCTCTGCTACTTGGACCATATGGTCTGGCTGATCCAATGGTGCTTGAAGTGTCAGTGCCAGGTAGGGATGCTCTTTGGAGCCTTTGGCATGCCCCTCTTGGTGGATCACAGTGCAAACCCTTAGGATTTTGGAGCAAGGCACTGCCATCCTCTGCAGATAACTACTCTCCTTTTGAGAAACAACTTTTGGCTTGTTACTGGGCCTTAGAGTCTGAATGCTTAACCACAGACCATGAAGTCACCATGCAGCCTGAGCAGCACATCATGAACTGGATTTTGTCTGACCCACAGAGTCATAAAGTTGGATGTGCACAGCAGCATTCCATCATTAAATGGTTATATGAGATTGGGTCCAAACAGGACCTGAAGGCACAAGTAAGTTGCATGAGGAAGTGGCCCAAATTCCCATAGTCTCCACTCCTGTCACATTACCTGCCATCTCCCAGTCTGTACCTGTGGCTTCATGGGGAGTTCCTTATGATCAGTTGACTGAGGAAGAGAAAACTTGTGTCTGGTATACAGATGGTTCTGCTAGATATGCAGGCGCCACTCAAAAGTGAACTGCAGCAGCACTACAGCCCCTTTCTGGGACCTCCCTGAAGGACAGTGGTGAAGTGAAATCCTCCCGATGGGCAGAACTTCAAGCAATGAACTCAGTTGTTCATTTTGCTTTAAAGGAGAAATGGCCACATGTGCAATTTTATACTGATTCATGGGCTGTGGCCAATAGTTTTGCTGGATGGTCAGGGACTTGGAAAGAACATGATTGGAAAACTGGAAACAAGGAGGTATGGGGAAGAGATATGTGGATAGACCTCTCCCAATGGGCCAAAGCAGTGAAAATATTTGTGTTTCATGTGAATGCTCACCAAAGGATGACCTCGGCAGAGGAGAATTTTAACAATCAAGTGGATACAGTGACACATTCTGTGAAACCAGTCATCCTCTTTCCCCATCCACTCCCATTATTGCCCAATGGGCTCATGAACAAAGTTGCCATGGTGGCAGGAATGGAAATTATGCATCATAAGCTTAGCAACATGGAATTTCACTCACGAAGGCTGACTTGGCTACAGCCACCACTGAGTGGTCAGTCTGCCAGCAGCAGAGACCAACACTGAGTCCTCAAAATGGCACCATTCCTCGAGGTGATCTGCCAGCAAACATGTGGCAGGTTGATTACATTGGACCACTTCCATCATGGAAAGTGTTGCATTTTGTTCTTACCAGAATAGATACTTACTCTGGATATGGACTTTTCTTCCCTGCATGCAATGCTTCTGCCAAAACTACCATCTGTGGACTTACAGATGCCTTATGAACCATCATGGTATCCCACAGAGCATCTCCTTGGTCCAGGGATTCACCTCACAGTAGATGAAGTGTGACAATGAGTCCATGCTCATGGAACTCAGTGGTCTTACCATGTTCCCCATCATCCTGAAGCAGCTGGATTGGTAGAACGATGGAATGGCCTTCTAAAGATACTATTACAGTGCCAGCTAGGTGGCAATACCTTGCAGGGTGGGAGCAATGTTCTCCAGGAGGCTGTATATGCTCTAAACCAGCATCCAATATATGGTGCTATTCCTCGCATAGCCAGGATTCATGGGTCCAAGAATCAAGGGGTGGAAATGGAAGTGGCACCATGCACTATTTCCCCTAGTGACCCACTCACAAAATGTTTGCCTCCTTTCCCCACAACCCTATGTTCTGTGGGTCTAGAAGTCTTAGTTTCAAAGAGAGGAATGCTCCCACCAGGAGTCATAATACTGATTCCATTAAACTGGAATTTAAGAATGCCACCTGACCACTTTGGGCTCCTCATGACTCTGGATCAATAGGCAAAGAACTGTATTGGCTGGTGAGATTGATCCTCATTACCAAGGGAAAATCAGATTGATATTACATAATGGAGGTGAAGAAGGGTATGTCTGGAATGCAGGAGATCCCTTACAGTATCTCTTAGCATTACCATGCCCTGTGATTAAAGTCAATGGAAAAACTACAGCAACCCAATTCTGACATGACTACTAATGACCCATACCCTTCAGGAATGAAGGTTTGGGTCACCCACTGGGCAAAGAAACATGACCAGCTGATGCGCTTGTTGAGGGCAGGGGGAATATGGAAAGAACGGTGGAAGAAGATAGTTCTAAATACCAGTTACAACAATGAGACCAGTTGCAGAAATGAGGACTGTGATTGTTATGAGTATTCTTTCTTTGTATGTGTACATCAAATATTTTTGTTTTCTTTGCTTATAAAACATAAGATGTAAATGGGACTATTGCATGTATGTATGCTAGTTGTATCATGTTAGGTGCAAGTATGACTTTGTAATTGTCTTTAGAGATTGTGGATAGTTTAAGGAGATATGTACAGATGCCTAGTTGACAAGGAGTGAACTGTGATGGTTAAGGTTGTCTGTTCAACTTGGCTGGGCCATGATTCTCAGTGGTTTGGCAGTTATGTAATGATATAGTTTGGCAGTTATGTAATGATGTAGTTATCCTCCATTTTGTGATATGATGTAATCACCTCCATGATGTAATCTGATGTGATCAGCCAATCAATTGTAAGGGGAGTTTCCTCAGGGGTGTGGCTTGCATTCAATATATATGGATGTTCTAGCAAAGTTTGCTGGCTTTTGCTCGCCCTGGATCCTGCATTCGGTTCATCATCATCTGACCTCTGGTTCTTGTGATTTGAGCCAGCAGCCTGCTGTATTGCCTGCTGATCTTGGGATTCATTGGCCTCTGCAGCTTGTCAGCCAGCAGTCTACCGTCTTACCTGCCAGTCTTGGATTTGTCAGCCTCTGCAGTTCGTGAGCCAGCAGCCTGCTGTCTGATCTGCCAATCTAGGGTTTGTCAGCCCCTGCAGCTACATGAGTCAGGAGAAGCCTCCAGGCTGATGCCTGACCCATGGACTTGGGACTTGCCAATCTCTTCAACCACATGAACCATTTTCTTGAGATAAATCTATCTCTCTCTATCTCTCTATATATATACACACACATGCACACACACACACATATATATTTGTTGTTGTTGTTGTTGTGTGCCATCGAGTTGGTTTCAACTCATAGCGACCCTATAGGACACAGTAGAACTACCCCGTAGGGTTTCCAAGGAGCAGCTGGTAGATTTGAACTGCTGACCCTTTGGTTAGCAGCTGAGCTCTTAACTACTTCACCACCAGGGCACCAATATATATAACATATATATATATATATATATATATATACACATATATACCTATATATATATATATATATATATATATATATATATATATATAAACCAAAATCAAACCCACTGCTGTTGAGTCAATTCCGACTCATAGCGACCCTAGTTATATATCTGTATCTATCTATCTATCTATGCTTCACTGGTTTCACTTCTCTAGAGAACCCAGCCTAAGTCAGTAGGTATTATTATCTCCATTTTACAGATTTGGAAACTGAGGTTTAAAGAGGTCAAGGAAAGTTTCCAAACACATAACTAGCGAACGGTGAAGCTACTATTTGAACCCACACCTATCTGATTTTCTCCACTATTGATATTCTCCATTGCTATTTGAGGGACTACAAAAGTATCAGATGAACAGTTAAATTTAAACTGAGTGGCTCACCAGGGTTTTCAAAATAAAATGTTCCTGATTCAGCACACTAGATTTTTCCCCATTTCTATGATCAAATGAGTCTCACATACAATCTGAAGTGTGGGATTTTCTCTTTCAGTATGATCAGGCAATATGGTAGCTGTTTTGTAGTAAGGAACTTTTATTTTAAGAGCAGCATTTTCCCTTTTTAAACTCTTGAAATCATATTTCAAAGACCACTCACACAAAAGCCACACCAGGAACCCTCTCCATTCCCAGTCAAGGTTTTTGTACACATTAAGAGTTCAAGAAATGGGAGGTGATGGATGGATTTGTGGAGGTGTCATTTATGGTCTACAAGTGCATACATTGCACCCTCACGATAACCTACAAATCTCCAAGACAAACCATCACAAGTACCATCCAAGCGGCTTTTCTTACCATAGCACAAAAAAGCTTTAGGCAAAGCTAGAAGATGTTCTCATGACCGTCACCAAGGACAGCTACAGTCAGGCCCCAGGGAGCGTCCATTCCATGCCAAGTGAGAAGCAAGCGTGGTACTCTCTCTATATTTATCAGCAAAGTACTGGGAATGGTTAACTAACTTTGTTCTCACTTGTTGGTTAACATTCCACTAACTCCTGCCCCGATAATGACTCAGGGTTCTTTTCTGCCGTTTACTTGCTAAAAGCAGAAGAAGAGATCGTGAGTCCCGTTCCTCCTGTTACTGTGAGTTAGGACCATTAATTCACTGTGGTGTGTCTTAATGCACTCTGATGCTCAGTGGTGGCTGGTGATTGTACAATAATATTGCTTTTCACAGTTAATTCATGACCCTCTCAGTAGGCACATGTTCAAAATGAGTATCAGTGCAGCTGTTATTTACAGCTTACATTGCTTTGATACATCTTTGTTCATCTTGCTCTCAAGATAGCCTTGAACTCTGCAGAGCACCATAGCACCTCTGGAGACAAATGCAAAGTGTCCCAACCCCATTTTCTAACCCAGTTTTCAAAGGGATGTTAGAGCTAAGGGTATCTGCCTTAGGAGTCCCTAGGTGGTGCAAATGGTTAATGCACTCAGCTATGGCTGCTAACTGAAAGGTTGGAGGTTCGAGTCCACTCACAGGTGCCTTGGAAGAAAGGCCTGGCAATCTGCTTCCAAAAAATCAGCCACTGAAAGCCCTATGGAGCACAATTCTACTCTGACACACATGGGGTCCCCAGGAGTCAGAGTCAGCTTGACTGCAACTGGTATCTCCCTTTGAATGTGTTCAGGCCAGACAGTATTTTGCAGGATTTGGGGTTATGGACTTCTCAAATGGTCCAATGCGGTACTTCTAGAAATATTTGTGGTGAAGGACCAGTTTGTTTGATTTTTACTATCTGTAATCCATTGCATACTTATATTTTAAACACAATAAAAATGAATTATTATAAAAAATTAAAGGAAAAGGACATGAAAATACAAGCACAAATTTTTAAATATTAGATTCAGCAGACTTAAAATCACTCTGTCAAATTGCTGTAAAAGTTTGTAAATGCTTACTCTCAGTTTCTGTACTCATCTCCTCATGGAAAAGAAACAAATTACAGACTGGCCCTTTCCTCAGATCACAGTTTCAGTATCTGGTTGGTATGTGTTGAGCAACGGACCAGGCTGCTGTCTGAGGACTCTCCAGCTCTGACATCCCTTCATTCTGTGTCTGTCTGAAGACCTGGTTAGAGCGTAGTGTCAGGCCTCCTTATGCTGAGCATAGCAGCCGAGGCAAGCTCTCCTCCTGTAGGCTGAACAGCCTAACTCCGAAATGATAACCCCAACTGTATTAGTATCTGGTTCAAGAGCACAGCTGACTGTTCATGAACACACAAATCACTGCTTTCCTATCTGGTCCCTTAAGAATGGATGTCTTACTGCTCTGATTAATTATGCATCAGTTCATTAATTGGTTGGCTTTAGAGAATTGAACCAATTATTTTAAATGGCTTTTAATTGTTAATATATGCATTGTAACAAAAGACATAAGCCGTTAATAGAATTCAACATGAAAACCTCCCAGGACAGGAGGGCCCTTGTGAAAGAAATTATTCTAAGCTTCCTAGAGAGTCTTTGTGACTTCCAAAAAGCCAACAGTATCTGAAGCAACACAGGATTCTGTTTAGGGATCCTTTCAGAAGTAATGCTGAACAGGTACAGACGAATAAGGTGTGAGAATGTATTGAAAGCTCATTGGCACCCACACACTGTCTTTAAGCTGGGCAGGTAGGTCTCTTAGGGAAACCAGAAGGCTCCAGGAGTGCAGGGCTACCTCTAATCAACATTCAAAACCTCGTCCAGAGCTCAGCAGTTTGCAGGCAAGACAAGCACTGAATGTTTGTTTGAAACAAGCCTGAGTGGCTCAAAGGATTCTCTGTTTGGCTGGTGGGGTCTCTCTTACTCTAGGAAGAAAGGTGAGGGGCTGAGGGCAGAACGGGGGGTTCTCTTGTCACCCAGACAGAAAACCTGGAACCCAGAAGCAGTGGCAGAGAAGGCATCCACCGAGTTCTGCACTCTCTCCGACTTCTGCTCCTGGATTCTATCCCGCACAGTGTGAAAGGAAAGTCAGAAATCTGGTGTCAGAACAGTCCGCACTTTCCCTCCCCACAGCACCCGCATCAAGAGCCTCGGAGAAGCTCTTCAATAACAAGCAGAAGTAGCTCCTTGATTAAGCTTTGTAGACTCCAAGAGTTTTACTGGAGAGTTCAGAGCTGTTCCGTGAATCTGCCTCAGTTCACCTCCTGACTCCTGCCTTCTGGAAACTGCTACAGATGTGCAAAGGAGGGCGGGGCTAGTCAGGAGAATAAAACGGGGTGAGTGTGTTTCTAAATCATTATTCCGTTAGTAAGTTCACGGTCCAAACATTTGAGAGCCTCCTGTATGCCGGGCCATGTACTAGGTGCTAGGATTAAAGAGAGAAAAGTAGCCATCTGTACTCTCCAGGAGAGCAGTCTCTGCTCACAGACATTTTCAGTACAGTGTAATAAATACTGCAAAAATGTTAAAAAAAAAAAAAAGGAGGAGGGACTTTAGTGATATATTGGAATGCCATGTAACCCAGGCAAGCAGAGTTCTGGGGGCTTCATAAAGGTGATCAATCTGGAAGGACAGGGCAAGAGGAATTAGCTCAGCAAAATGAAGCTGGAGAGGGAAGGTATGGATGTTGGCAGGAAAAGAACTGGAAAACCTGTATAAGCCTAGCACCAATGCCAGGTAACTTGTCAGAGAATGCAGCTAGACCGGAAGGCCAGGTTGTGAATCCCACAGGCGAGGAAAAGTCACCAAACAGTCTTGAGAAGGAGTATGGCGCAGCTGGATCTGTGTTTAGAACGATCTTCACAGCAGCAGCTCGGAAACAAATGGGAGAGAGGTGAAAACAGTGGGCACAGAGACAAGCTAGGGGCTGACTGCAGCAGCTCAGAAAAGAGGTCATGGGAGCCCAAAATAACCCACCCAGTGATGCAGGGAATGGAGACTTTGGGGTGGTAATGGTGGTGGGGTGCGTTGTGATGGGACACCCAGATTTCCCATCTCTCAGCATCATGCCCTTCATGCTTGATATCTAGTGTCTTGAAAACCGGTGTGTCATATACTTTATCCACAGAAAGCACAATGTCTTTTATGAGGGCGTGTTGCCCCAGTTACTGGGAACCGCCGAGAGCAGAGTCTTCAGCTGTCACCCTTCAGGGATTGCCTTAGCTGCATACAGCTCTTTGCCTGAGGCCACTTCCCATCCCGAGGTGGCCCACATTCAATGACTGAGTGATGCAAGGGCATGAGGTCTGGCCATCTCTGTCCAATTTGGTATCACTCTGAAGGGCCACTCAAGCTCCACTGCTCCCTGTGGAATCAGCCAGGCTGTCACTGGGCCTGCATGCAGCTTACTTCTTCCTCCACCTAATCCTGCTTCTTTCCCCTTCCTTCCACAGGGGCTGATCCCAGGAGCACACCCTAATAAACACCCTGCACACTAAATTCCATCTAAGTGTGCCTAACCTGCAAGAGTAACAGGCTTGATTCCTGGCAAGAAAGAAGTCAGAACAACTCCATGATTTCTAGCTCCATCACTAAGACAGGGAATAAAGGAAGAACAATTTTGGAAGCAGAGTAATGCATTCAGTTTGAGCACTATCTTCATTTGCCAGTGATGCCACAATTCTCAGGTATCCTTGGCTTGAAACCCTAGGGTCATTTGGGCTCTTTCTTCCCTTCGAACCCAATTGTCAATTGTTGTCTTAGTTAGGTGCTGTTGAGTCAGTTCTAACTCATAGCAACCCTATGTACAACAGAACAAAACACTGCCCAGTCCTGGGCCATCCTTACAGTCGTTGCTATGTTTAAGCCCGTTGTTGCAGCCACTGTGTCAATCTATCTCATTGATGGTCTTCCTTTTTTTCCGCTGACCTTCTACTTTACCAAGCATGATGTCTTTCTCCAGGGACTGGTCCCTCCTGATAACAAGTCCAAAGAATGTGAGAGGAAGTCTCGCCATCCTTGGTATGAAGGAGCACTCTGGCTGTATTTCCTCCAAGATAGACTTGTTCATTCTGGTAGTCCATGGTATATTCAATATTGTTCGTCAACACCATAATTCAAAGGCATCAAGTCTTCTTCAGTTTTATTTATTCATCATCTAGCTTTCACATGCATATGAGGTGATTCAGAATATCATGGCTTGGGTCAGGCACACCTTAGTCCTCAAAGTGACATCTTTGCTTTTCAACACTTTAAGGAGGTCTTTTGCAGCATATTTACTCAATGCAATATGTCATTTGATTTCCTGACTGCTGCTTCCATGGGTATTGATACTGGATTCAAGTAAAACAAAATCCTTGGCAACTTCAATCTTTTCTCCGTTTCTCATGATGTTGCTTATTGGTCCAGTTGTGAGGATTTTTGCTTTCTTTATGTTGAGGTGTAATCCATACTGAAGGCTGTAGTCTTGATCTTCATCAGTAGGTGCTTCAAGTCCTCTTCACTTTCAACAAGCAAGGTTGTATAATCTGCATATCACAATAAGTCCTATCAATTGTTTTCTTCATGTGGCCCTATGATTCAAGCCTTCCACCTTATTCACACTTCTTACTCCCACCGTCCTAGTCCAAATCTTGAGTTTTTATACCTAAATTGCTATATCTGCTTTGAAATAGACCCTTTTAACTTCTGTCCCTAACTCCTCAGTTTCGGTCAGCTTTTTCTTTTCGTTTTTTTTAATTGTTGTGTTTTAAGTGAAAGTTTAGAATTCAAGTTATTCTCTCATACAAAAATTTATACATACTTTGTTTTGTGACCCTACTTGCTCTCCCTGTACTGTGACAGCACACTCTTCCTTCCCAACCCAGATTCCCATGTCCATTCAACCAGCTCCTGACCCTCTCTGCCTTCTCATCTCACCTCTGGACGGGAGCTGCCCATTTGGTCTCATGTATCTACTTCAGCTAAGAAGCACACTCTTCACGAGCATCATTTTATGTCCCATAGTCCAGTCTAATCTTTGTCTGAAGAGTTGGCCTTCGGAATGGTTTTAGTTTTGGACTAACAGAGAGTCCAGGGGCCATGTTTTCTGGGGTCCTTCCAGTGTCAATCAAATCATTAGTCCAATCTTTTTACTAGAATTTGAGTTCTGCACCCCTCCTTTCTCCTGCTCCATCAGGGTCTCTCTGTTGTGTTCCCTGTCAGGGTGGTCATTGTGGTAGCTGGGCATCATCTATTCTTCTGGTCTCAGGTTGGCGAAGTCTCTGGTTTGTGTGGTCCTTTCTGTCTCTTGGGCTAATACTTTCTTTGTGTCCATGGTGTTCTTCATTCTCCTTTGCTTCAGGTGTGTTGGGACCAACTGATGCATCTTAGACGGCCGCTTGCAAGCTTTTAAGACCCCAGACACCACTCACCAAAGTAGGATGCAGAACATTTGCTTAAAAAACTTTGTTATGCCAGTTGACCTCGATGTCCCCTGAAACCATGGTCCCCAGACCCCCACTGCTGCTACCCTGTCCCTCGAAGCGTTTGGTTGTATTCAGGAAACTTCTTAGCTTTGGTTTAGTCCAGCTGTGCTGACTTCCCCTGTAGTGTGTGCTGTCCCTCCCTTCACCTAAGATAATTCTTGTCTACTTTCTAGTTAGTGAATACCCCTCTCCCTCCCTCTCCACCTTCATAAGCATCAAAGAGTGTTTTATTCTGTGTTTAAACCTTTTCTTGAGTTCTTATAATAGTGGTCTTATACAATATTTTACTTTTGTGACTGACTAAATTCACTCAGCATAATGCCTTCCAGATTCCTTCATGTTATATTTCATGGATTGATTGTTGTTCTTTATTGTTGTGTAGTATTCCATTGTGTGAATATACTATAATTTATTTATCCATTTGTCTGTTGATGGACACCTAGGTTGTTTCCATCTTTTTGCCATCGTGAACAGTGCTTCAGTGAACATGGGTGTGCATATATCTATTCGTATGATGGCTATTATTTCTCTAGGATATATTCCAAGAAGCAGGATTGCTGGATCACAAGGTACTTCTATTTCTAGCTTTTTAAGGAAGCGCCAAATCGATTTCCAAAATGGTAGTACCATTTCACATTCCCATTTAAGTGTTCCAGTCTCTTCACAACCTCTCCAACACTTACTATTTTGTGTTTTTTGGATTTTGGATTAATGTAATTTTGGATTTTGGATTTGTAATTTTGGATTAATGCTAACCATGTTGGGGTTAGATGGTATCTCATTGTAGTTTCGATTTGCATTTCTGTAATGGCTAATGATCGTGAGCATTTCCTCATGTGTTTGTTAGCCTCCTGAATGTCTTCTTTCGAGAAGTGCCTGTTCATATCCTTTGCCCATTTTTTAATTGGGTTATTTGTCTTTTTGTTGTTGAAGTTTTGCAGTATCTTGTAGATTTTAGAGATTAGACGCTGATCGGATTTGTTGTAACCAAATATTTTTTCCCAGACTGTACATTTGTCTTTTTACTCTTCTGGTGAAGTCTTTTGATGAGCATGTTTGATTTTTAGGGGCTCTCAGTTATCTAGTTTCTCTTCTTCTGCATGGTCTTTATTGTTTTTGATTTTATATGTAGGTCTTTGATACTTTTTAAGTTAGTTTTTGTGCATGGTGTGAGGTATGGGTCTTGTTTCAGTTTTTGCCGATGGATATCCAGTTATGCCAACACCATTTGTTAAAGAGACTGTCTTTTCCCCCAACTAATAGACTTTGGGCCTTTGTCAAATATCAGCTGTTCACAGGTGGATGAATTTACATCTGGGTTCTCAATTCTTTTCCATTGGTCCATGTATCTGTTGTTGTACCAGTATCAGGCTCTTTTGACTACCATGGCTGTATAATAGGTTCTAAAATCAGGTAGTGTGAGGCCTCCCACTTTGTTCTTCTTGAGTAATGCTTTACTTATCTGGGAACTCTTCCCTTTCCATATGAAGTTGGTGATTTTTTTCTCCATTTAATTAAAAAATGCCATTGGAATTTGGATTGGGATTGCATTGTATCTATAGATCACTCTGGGTAGAATTGACATTTTCACAATGCTGAGTCTTCCTGTCCATGAACAAGGTATGTTTTTCCACTTATGCAGGTCTCTTTTGGTTTCTTGCAGTACTGTCTTGTAGTTTTCATTGTATAGGTCTTTTACATCTCTGGTTAGATTTATTTCTAAGTATTTTATCTTCTTGGGGCCTATTATAAATGCTATTGATTTGATGATTCCTCTTGGAAGTTCTCTTTGTTGGTGTAAAGGAATCCAACTGATTTTTGTATGTTTATCTTGTATCCTGACACTTTGCTGAAATCTTCTATTAGTTCCAGTAGTTTTCTTGTGGGTTATTTGGGGTTTTCTGTGTATAAGATCATATCATCTGCAAGTAGAGATACTTTTACTTCTTCTCTACCCATTTGGATGCCCTTTATTTATTTTTCTAGGCTAATCACTCTGGCTAGTACCTCAAGCACAATGTTGAATAAGAGTGGTGATAAAGGGCATCCTTCTCTGGTTCCCATTCTCAAGGGGAATGCTTTCAGACTCTCTCCGTTGAGGAGGATGTTGGCTGTTGGCTTTGTATAATTGCCCTTAATTATGTTGAGGATTTTCCCTTCTATTCCTATTTTGCTGAGGGTTTTTATCATGAATGGATGTTGGACTTTTTCAAATGCCTTTTCTGCATCAATTGATAAGATCATGTGGTTCTTATCTTTTGTTTTATTTATGTGATTGATTACATAGATTGTTTTTGTAATGTTGAACCATCCCTGCATACCTGGTATGAATCCCACTTGGACATGATGATTTTTTTTTTTTTTTGATATGTTGAATTCTATTGGCTAGAATTTTCTTGAGGATTTTTGCATATATGTTCATGAGGGATATTGATCTGTAATTTTCTTTTTTTGTTGTGTCTTTGCTTGACTTTGGTATCAGGGTTATGCTGGCTCCATAGAATGAGTTCAGGAGTATTCCATCTTTTTCTATGCTGTGAAATACCTTTAGTAGTACTGGTGTTAATTCTTCTCTGAAAGTTTGGTAGACTTTTCCAGTGAAGCCATCAGGGCCAGGGCTTTTTTTTCCGTTGGGGATTTTTTTTATTACTTCTTCAATCTCTTCTTTTGTTATGGGTTTATTTAGTTTTTCTGCTTTAGTTTGTGTTAGTTTACATGGGTAGTATGTTTCTAAAAATTTGTCCATTTCCTCTAGGTTTTCAAATTTTTTGGAGTACAATTTTTCATTGTATTCTGTTATGATCCTGTTTATTTCAATTGGCTTTGTTGTGATATTGCCCATCTCATTTCTTATTCAGGTTATTCACTTCCTCTTCTGTATTTCTTTTGTCAGTTTCACTAATGGTTTATCGATTTTGTCAATCTTTTCAAAGAACCAGCTTTTGGTCTTGTTGACTCTTTCAGTTGTTTTTCTGTTCTCTATTTCATTTATTTCTGCTCTAATCCTTATTATTTCCTTTCTTCTAATGCCCGAGGGCTTCTTTTGCTACTCTCTATTTGTTCAAGGTGTAGGGTGAATGTTTTGATTTTGGCCCTTTCTTCTTTTTGGATGTATGCATTTATTGCTATAAATTGACTTCTGAGCACTGCTTTTGCTGTGTCCCAAAGGTTCTGGTAAGCTGTCTTTTCATTCTTATTTGAATCTATGAATTTCTTTATTTCATCCTTGATTTCTTCTATAACTCAGTAGTTTTTGAGTAAAGTGTTGGTCAGTTTCCATGTATTTGATATTTTTGCTTTGCTTTTTCTGTTATTGATTTTCACTTTGATGGCTTTATGATCAGAAAAGATGCTTTGTAATACTTCGATGTTTTGGATTCTGTTAAGTCTTGCTCTGTGGCCTAATATGTGATCTATTCTGGGGAATGTTTCAAGCGCATTGAAAAAGAAGCTATACTTGGCTGCTGTTGAGCAGAGTGTTTGGTATATGTCTAAGAGATCAAGTTGGTTGATTGTAGTATTTAGATCTTCTGTGTCTTTACTGAGCTTCATTCTAGATGTTCTGTCCTTCACCTAAAGTGTTATGTGAAGTCTCCTGCTATTATTGTGGAGCTATTTCTCTTTTCAATGTTGTTAGAGTTTGTTTTATGTATTTTGGAGCCCTGTAGTTTGGTGCATATATATTTATTAGGGTTATGATCTCCTGATGTATTGACCCTTTAATCATTACATAGTGAACTTCCTTATCCTTTGTGGTGGGTTATGCTTTAAAGTCTATTTTGTCAGAGATTAATATTGACACTCCTACTCCTTTTTATTTGTTGTTTGCTTGACATACTTTTTTCCATCCTTTGAATTTTAGTTTGTTTGTGTTTTTGAGTCTAAGTTATGTCTCTTGTAGGCAGCATATAGATGGATTGCGGTTTTTTAATCCATTCTGCCACTCTCTATCTCTTTACTGGTGCATTTAGTCTACTCACATTCAGTGTAATTATTAATAGGTATGAGTTTAGTGCTGTCATTTTGATTTGTGTGTGTGTGTATGTGTGTATTGTTAGCAGTTTTTTTTCCACTTATTTTTATGTGCTTAGTCATTTTTCTTTATGTATTTTCTTTTCATCTTTTTAATTATTGTTGATTTTGTATTTGCTGAGTCTTTTTATGTTTTTATTCTTGTTTATTTTGATGGGAAGATTTATTAGTTTTCTTTGTGGTTACCTTAAAATGTACATCTATTTTTCTAGTTTAAGCCAATCTTTTATTCTTGATATCGATTTAACTTCCTCTCCATATGAAAGTCCCTCTTTTTGGTTTTAATGTTGTCATCGTTTACATATTGTCATCTCTATTTCCTTATTTTCAGTGTTTTATCTTTGACTTATTTTTGTGATTTCTTTATCTGGGTTGATATTTGTTTTTTCTGTCCTGTGTTCTAGTCTTGGGTTGCTATCTGATATTGTTGGTTCCCTAGCCGAAGGACTCCCTTTAATATTTCTTGTAATTTGGGTTTGATTTTTTACAAATTCCCTTAACTTCTGTTTAATGTGGAAATGCCCTAATTTCACCTTCACATTTGAGAAACAGTTTTGCTGGATATATAATTCTTGGCTAGCATTTTTTTTTCCTTCAAGGCTTTACATATGTCTTCCCAGTGCCTTCTTGCCTACATGATTTCTACTGAGTAGACAGAGTTTAGTCTTATGGACTCCCCTTCATAGGTGACTTTTTATTTATCTCTAGTCACTCTTAAAATTCTGTCTTTATCTTTGGTTTTGGCAAGTTTGATTATAATATGTCTTGGTGACTTTCTTTTGGGATCTATCCTGTGTGGGGTTCAATGAGCTTCTTGGATAGATATCTTCTCGTCTTTCATGGTATCAGGGAAGTTTTCTGCCAGCAAATCTTCAACAATTCTCTGTGTATTTTCTGTTATCCATCTCAATTCTCGTAGTCCAATCACTCGTAGGTTATTCCTCTTGATAGTGTCCCATATAATTCTTAGGGTTTCTTAATTTTTTTAAATTCTTTTAACTGATTTTCCCTCAGATAAATTGGGGTCAAGTGCTTTATCTTCAATATCATTAATTCTGACTTCCATTGCCTCAATTCTGCTCCTATGACTTTCTATTGAGTTGTCTAATTCTGAAATTATATTGTTAATCTTTTGGATTTCTATTGGTTGTCTCCCTATGGATTCTAGCAGCCTGTTAATTTTGTCATTCTGATCTTGTTTAGGTTTCCTAAATTCCTCTACTGCTTTGTCTGTGTGTTCCTTGGCTTGATCTGAGTTTTGCCTGATCTCCTGAAGAGCTCTGTATATTAATCTTTTGAATTCTACCTCCGGCAATTCTAAGAGCTTCTCTTCTTCCAGAAGTTTTCTTGATTCTTTGCTTTCATCACTTGCTGAAGCCATCTTAATCTGCTTCTTAATGTGATTTGATATTGACTTTGTCTCTGAGCCATCAATAAATTACATATTTATTTATTGTATGTTTGCTTACTGTGTCCTAGCTTTTTATTTTGTTTTCTTTTGATATGCCCAAATAGGTTGGATGTGTGAGCTACTTTGATTATTTGTGTCTTTGATGCTCTTATGTCCTGTTACCAGGTTGTTAGAGCTGCTATTAGGTGTGTGAGCCCAGGAGTCCATTTACTTTTCTTGTGTGGATTCAGCTTAGGTATCCAGGTCATCGGTAATTGACTGTGTAGTGCAGGTTGTCACCTACAGTCCTAGATGGGTAGGGCTATGTAGGGGTGATTGGAGCAGGCACAGGTATCTGACTGCAGTAGGGGGCTATGTGCTGAGCAAATTAGAGCACTGATGGTTACCCCTGAGTGCCTAAGTGGAAGGTGTGTTCCTGTCCCCTAGAGGGCATATGTGGGTGGGTTTTGCAGCTGGACTTTGGGCACCCAGTGCAGTTGGCTGTAAGGACTGGGAGGGACCACTTATTCTTGGACCCTTGTTGTGGGTTACTAGGTGAAATGGGTGAATCCACCAGTCCTCAGGCCCCTGGTATAGGAGGGTGAGGACCCTGCTTAATTGGGAGGGTGGGGTCAAATATCATGAATCTGCCATGCCCCCTTGGCTGTTGCAGTTGAAAATAGGTTTCAGGTATATACAGTGTTGTTATATGCTAACGAGGGCCTACACTATTGAATCAGCTCACACAGGTCTAGGCAGGAGTAAGGGGAGTTCAAAGTCTTTGGACCCCTTATGCCTGTGCTTAGGCAAAGGAGCAGTGCCTGCCCCGAGTTCCCGGCTTAGGGGAGCATGGCAGTTTTTTAAAGCCTCAAGATTGGTTTGGGCATGGTTAGTCCTGAGTACCTG
The DNA here is from genome assembly GCA_030035585.1 of Dugong dugon. Classification (NCBI taxonomy): domain Eukaryota; kingdom Metazoa; phylum Chordata; class Mammalia; order Sirenia; family Dugongidae; genus Dugong; species Dugong dugon. Next base: position 45,579,944 of record CM057466.1, on the reverse strand, counting down.
GCTTAGGGAAGTTAGTGTGTGTGTTTTTTTTTCTTTTCTTTTTCCCTAAAGCCACAAGACTGGTTTGGGCATGATAGCTTCTATTTCTGTCTTAGGGTGCATAGCAATTGTTGAATACTGCCGAAATGGTATTGGAGCAGAACAGGGAGAGGGGTATGTGAGGGAAAAAGAGCTACGAAAGTCCCAGAGGGAGAGCGGTTATTTTGATCCCGCACAGTAGGTTAGATGTTTGCACTTAACACCGCTTCCCCCTGGCTCCAGAGGCTTGTGTAGACTCTCGCTGCCTGATCTCTCCCGATGTGGTAAAACACGTCTGAGCACCGCTGCTTGCCTCAGCCTGCGTGTGCCAGCCAATCCAGCCTGCAGGGTGCTGGCTAGCTCAGGTCTGGCACTCATTCACTGCTTCTGAATTGTCTCTCCCTCCCCCTGCCACTCAGTCCAACTCCTCAGCTTTGTCTTTGATGTTCAGGGCTCCCAGATTGTCATATATAATCAATTCCCTTGTTTTTGGGGTCTTTGTTGTAAGAGGGACCACAGGAAGCAACTGACTATTCTGCCAGCTTGGCCCCGCCTCTCATGGAGACCTTACGTTAACAGAATAAAACATTGTTCAGTACTGTGCCGTCCTCACAATTGTTGCTGCTTGAATCCATTGTTGCAGCCACTGTGTCAGTTCATCTCAATGAGGGTCTTCCTCTTTTTCACTGACTTTCTACTTTACTAATCATGATGATCCTTCTCTAACTGTTGGTTCCTTCTGACGATGAGTCTGAAGTAAGTGAGATGATGTCTTGCCATTCTCACTTCTAAGGAGCATTCTGGTGGTACTTCTCCAGCACTGACATATGTGTTTACATATGTCAAGACATTTAATTTTAGAATTTATATATGTTTAGTTTCTTGTATGTCAATTATACCTGCATAAAATGGTTTAAAAAATAGAAAAATTGTGATACACCTTACTGACTTTATAATTTCAAAGAAATCTGACTTAGCTATGTCTCCCTAAGGGACACACAAGTGACTATTCCTATCTTCCTCTGCTATGGAGTGTGTCTGGTAGACTGGGATGGGAAGAGCACTTTTTCCCCATTAGATTACACACCTGGCCAGACCGGGACCACAATTTCACCAGCGGAGTTGGTCTTTATCTGCAACCTTTTAACCTCAAGCCCAGAATGGCTGCTTTTGTTCAGACAGAGCCATCTTTCTCTGGACGTTGCATGTCAACACCAGGTGACTAAGGAAGTTCCCTAGAAAACCCGCATCATTATATGAGGCTGGCTAGCTTACAGTTGGTCCAGAGAGCCACTCTTCTGTCTGCCCCACAGACCTACAATTGTTCTACTTTATTGCTATGCTCAACCCCACTGATCTCCAGCCACCACTGTGTCACACTAATGATGCCAAGCGCATGCTGGACCATTTCCAGGTATTGTAAACTCCTCAAGGAAGGGTTACAATCTGTGCCCTATCCATCTTGTACTCCTGGCACCAAACATAATTCCTGATTCAAAGTCAGACGTAAATATATGTTTATTTTATGAACAAAAGCATAAATGAATGCATAATGTAAAGAATACATGATACATAATAGTACTCACATTCTGAAGAGGCTATGGTCCAAATCTTAATTCTTAAGAAAGTTATTTCAAATTAGTAACATATTTTCTTACATATAAAAATAACTAAAATTGATTGCATGCTTACTGTGCTAGGCGCTATTCTGAGCACTCAACTGAATTGTCTCATGGAATCCTCGGAAGTACCTATGGTGTGGGTATAATTATCATTCCCATTTTGCACATGAGAAAACTGAGGCAAAAAGCAGTCAAACTGTCCAAGTCTTAATAACCAAAACCAAAACCCACTGCCGTCGAGTTGATTTTGACTCATAGCAACCCTATAGGACAGAGAAGAACTGCCCCATAGGGTTTCCAAGGAACTTCTGGTGAATTCGAACTGCTGACCTTTTGGTTAGCAACTGAGCTCTTAAACACTGTGCCACCAGGGCTCCTCTGTCTTAATAGCAGAGGCTGGAAACTAGCACAGGTGTTCTAACTCTAGAACCCACATTCTTAATAATTATGGTGCATTTACTCACAATTGATCCAAAAGTCCTCACAGCTGTCAGGCTCTCAGACTGACCAGCCCAAGCCTAATTAAACACAACCCAATTGGAATATCACTCAGGTTGTTCCAAAGACTCGAGTTCTGGAAGCCTTCAGACATAAGGAGAAGAGGTGAAAACAGAAAATTGGCATGGGGGCTCCACAAGGGGCACTGGGACATTGGGAAAGGTGAGAGGTAGCCAGGCCCTATGGTGGTCACAGCTGCTACAGCATTGTAAGGGGACCAAGTGTCAATGGCTGTTAACACACAAGGGCCACTTCTTAGTCAAGTGTTTTAAGTTTGAGACTAACAATACTTACAAAAGAGACAGAATGAGTATGGAAGAAAGCATAATCGATATGCCACACGGATCTTGAAATAATATGTGGATTGTTTTAGGACTTCTAATTTACTTTAACTTTCTTAACGTGCTGTAATATACTACACAGAGATATGCAATATAATTTTAAATCACCAGAGGCTCTCTTCTTTCATAGCAATTAATTTCATCGCTCAGCAGTATTTCTTAGACTAAGCCTCTCAGGCAGCAGACAGCACTGATTCCTTTTTGTTCCACTTAAAATGCACTGAAGAACCCGTTTATTTCTCTACACCATTTATCTCTGGCCTGTCTGTAGTGTATACAATTTTTCAAGTTTGCCAACCTCAACTTTTGCTTTGTTTCCGTTATGAAGTAATGCCATTTTGAAAGACATTTTCTAAAAGGACATGTGGAAAAGCTCTAGGGGGCATTAGTGGTTCAGTGGTAGACTTCTTGCTCTCCATGCAGAAGACCCAGTTCTATTCCTGGCCAATACACCTCAGTCACAGCCACCATCTCTCTGTCAGTAGAGGCTTGTGTGTTCTATGATGCTGACCAGGTTTCAGTGGAGCTTGCAGACTAAGACAAAGTAGGAAGAAAGACCTGGCCATCTACTTCTGAAAATCAGGCAATGAAAACCCTGTGGATCACAATGGCCTAATCTGAAACTGACCATGGGGATGCATAGGATTGGGCAGCATTTCATTCTGTTGTGCGTGGGGTCACCATGAGTCATGGCCGACTCAACAGCAAGTAACAGCAACAATAACAACACGGAAAAGCTGAGTATGTCAAGGGATAGCTCTCTGTCCATGGGATTTCATTCAATAAAGATTTCGGCACTATTCTAAGCATTGGGAAAAGAGCAGTGACAAAGCCCTTCCCTCGTGGAGACTGCACTTTAGTGCCTCTATGCTAAGTGCATGCTCAGGTCCTTGAAAGGACAGGCCCAACTTTATTCATCCTTCAAGCTGTGCCCCGTGCCCACTGGGGAGTATGGACCCCACAGTGGAAACACATGCAGGAAAAGGCAGAGAGGGTCCACTGAGGAGCATGGCTTCTCCTGGAATGCTCCTTATCCTGGCCAGCCCAGCACCTGGCCCAGGAGTCCTTTGCAGATAGGCCAGGCAAACCCAAGAGGCAGGAAGGGCAGCCAGCTTATTTCTCCTCCACCAGATAGAAAGAAGCTCCATTTTGTACGTGAAACTCGAATAAAGCTGGGCCTTTGAGTTCCCAGTACTGTGTCACACTCAAAAGAAGCAATTTTAAAATCCTAATAAAATTTCTAAAAGGACCAAGAAGAGATTTTATTTATAAATTGGAGCAAGGTTGTTAAAATCCTCTTGACCATCTATATCCCTAAATTCTATGGGTGATTATCTCCCCTAGGAGTCTCTGGTGCAAATGGTTAACACACTCTACTGCTAACTGAAAGGTTGGAGGTTCGAGTCCATCCAGAGATGCCTAGGAAGAAAGGCCTGGTGGTCTGCTTCCAGAAAATATTATCCATGGAAAAGAGTTCCACTCTGACACACATGGATGGTATTACCATGAGTCAGAGTTGACTCACCAGCAACTGGCTAGAATAACAGCTATTCCAACTGGCTTCTCAGCTTCCTACTGAAGACAGGATGTGGGCAGAGAGCTGTACCTGAACTTCTTGCCAAGCCTGAGGTGTGTGCTCTATGCTGGCTGGCTTGGTACAAAGAAGGAGCCTACTGATGTCTCTAATCGACTCCTGCTCTGTGAAATCTCTGCCTGACTCCCAACCTCAGTCCCATAGACGTGTCGGCCCCGCAGACACACTCCAGACTCTCCTTCCCATGGGTATTACTGTATTGCCCCTCCCTCTCCAGGAGAGTTCTTATCAAAGAGAGTGGACCCCTGCCCACCTGGTCAGAAGTGCTTAGACTCACACACTCCATCTCTCCCCCACCGAGCCCCTAAACACCTTAGCATTGGAGGTGACCCCAACAGACCTCAACTCCCTTTCTGATCACTCATTCAATTACGCTCCTTAAGGGGCATCCCCTTCCTGAGAAATCTAGGGACAGACAATGAACTTCCTCCCTCCCTTCCCCTTAGCTTTCCTCCATCTCCCCAACTCCCTTCATTACTTAAAGAATAACAAAGCTTGCTGGATTGGAATGTGGTTTTTACTTTCTGTTACCACGTTCCTAATGTCTAATTTATTCTTGGTGGGCCGTGTCATGCACTGAGCTCTTTCCTGGGATGTTGACGTTTTCAGTTTTAGAGTTTGGCCATTGTTGTGTTATTTACAGTGACCATTGCTTAGTGTAGCTAACTGTTTCCTTCAGGATTTCTCTTTCCTTTTCATGAAGTATGTCCTTTGTCTTTGCAGCTCTGAGATGATTTTGTCCTCACTCTTGAATAATAACTTAGTTCTATGACGAATTCTAGTTTGAGAGTGTTTTCCTTCAGCACATGGACAATATAACCCCACTGTTTTCTGCCTGTTGCTCCTGCTGAAAATCTTGCTCTCGAGATAATTGCTGTTCCTTTGCAGATAATTCAATTTGTTTCTTTGCTTGTTTGTTTTCTCTCTGGTACCTTTCAGTAATTTCTCTTTTTTCTTGATGATCTACACTTATGCTGTGAATATATGTTATCTTGTACAGAACTTTTTTTCTTTTTAATTTCAGTAGCTATATTTTGTTGTCAGACTTCTAACTGGTGTTTTATCATATCTACCTGTGATGAGTATTTGCCAGGTTTTGTTCTTTTTTTTTTAATGAAATTTCTCTTTTCTTTACTCCTTTGAAGTTATTTAATATATCTATTTTACATTCCTTCAGTTTATTATATCCATTTCTTCAGGAATGAATTCTCCATTTGTTGAGGATTTTTGTTGTTTTGTTTTGGCTACTTTTTATGATTTCAATTTTTCTTGTGTGTGTTGAAATTTTGAGTGTGAGTCCTTTTTCTTCACCCCTCTTCTCACATCCACCCTTCAATGTTTGGTCTTTCAGAGGTTGCCACCTCCTACCACACAACAGTCCCTGGTTATAATCAAGTTTCATGCTGTGAATTGGAGCCCTTATGAACAAACCCAGCCCCTTTGCTAGTACACAGTCAGATCTAGTTTCAGGTTGCAGATCTTTTTCTGTTCTTTCACCCCAGGTGAGAAACTAGCCTTGCACCAAAGCTCTGTGTAGTAGTAGTAAAAACTTCAGCCTCTGTTCTCTTGCAGGGAACCCCAGAGCATCCATATCTGGTTGTGCCTGGGGAACTTTCTAACCGCTTCTGTCTCTCTAAAGAGTGAGACTCCTGGTCATTCTGCCTGCCTCTGATCCTGGTCTCCAGCAGGCTGGAGGCAGAGCCCCTGCTCACTATCCCATGTTTCCATTTTATTTCTGGTCCACGTAAGTGACTATGTTGTTTCTTGAGTATGGCGTGTTTTTAATTGAATATTCAGAAAGTTGAACAAATGTATGTTTAAGAATTATTTTACTTATTATACCTTTGTGTTAAAGTGATGTGGGTGTTTCTGCAGAAGCTTGCTTGGCCTCCTTGGGCACCTCACCCACTGCATCATACCTTCTCCACTCCTCCAACCAGACATGAGAGTGTATACACTTTGACTTTGTGTTGTTTGCAAAAAGTGTATATTCTTTTATTTGCATATTTAACCCTTTTCACTTTACTCAGGAAATGGAAGGCTTTGCCTAAAGCTAAAGGAAACCTGACACTCAATAACAAAATAATAGAAAACTAAAATTATGTTTTGTTTTGTTTATGGATTTCCTACTATATATGCCTAACTACTGTATAGAACAATAATAACTATGATACAAAGAACTCCGTTTGGCCTTTCTCTTTGGTTCCTGAAATACAGCCCTTGGAATTTCTTGAACAATCAAGGTGTTTTGTTTTCTAAAACAGCCACATAACAATTAAACATGTGCAAAAGCATGGGAGCCCCAAAAACCATACCTGGCAACTAATTTCAAGAAGGGAGGAGTCATGCTGCAGTTAACATGCATATTCATTGAGTCAACTGTTCATGACTGTGCAATGAAGACCTAGTCATGACTATGCAATGAAGCCAATAAAATGTCCTGGACACAGAAGTTCCTTGGAGCTTCTGGACTGACGATCCACACAGGAAGGCTGCACATCTCTGGGGGCAAGAAGTTCTGTGCCAAAAACACCTCCTCACCCTCAACCTCACCTGTGCATCTCTTCAAGTGTATCCTTTTGTGGTTATATTAAATTTATTATAGTGAGTATAGCCCTTTCTGTGAATTCTGTGAATCCTTCTAACCAGTTATTGAACCCACGGGGGCAGTGAGATAGCAGCAGGGGCTGGCGTTGGCTGATTTTGGCTGTCAGAAGGACTGAGTCCTTCTAACTTGTGAAAACTCAGCTCTGGGTGGCGGAGGGTCATAGAAAGGCTGTGCAGACAGGTGAACTGAAGGACAATGTCCTTTTAAGTTGTAAAGTCTGACATAACTCCGGGTGGTTAGGATCAAACAGAGAAAGTGCCATGTGGGTGACTGGTGTCAGAGATAATGGAGAAGTGAGAAAGAGGGATAAATATGCCAATTGAATTTGTTATAAATTCCATTTCATTACAAGAGATAATAAAGGAGTATTTATTGTGAAGAGAGACCTAAAGGCAAAAAGTTCTACAATAGTTCTACAATACTACAATCACACACACACACACACACACTTGCTTGTCATAATTTGTTGCATATTATGGTTCTCTTCTATTGCAGAAAACCATAAAAAGTATAAAAATTTAGAAGAAAAAGAGTTAGTGGATAATTAGTAGGTCATCAGATGAACTAATTTTGGTAATGGATTTAATAATTAATAATGGCTAAGGGCTTGCCACACCCAGATAACATGCTGCATTTTAATAAACTCCTTGAACATCTTATCTAAAGACTGAGCAGAGGAAGAAATTTAATTACCTATATTAGGCTCATTTAGAGATATTTTGTATAAATTTTCTGGTACACTTCAAGTCATAATACAAAGGCAAATCAGAAGGCGGGAATATTTTCCTCTCCATTCCAGATTAATTCTTGTCCTAAGGAAAATAATATCTAATAGCATGCCACTAAACCCAATGATAAGAAGGTGTTCTTTTAACTTTTCCTAATATTTTGTAATCTGAAGGGCGAAAATGGAAATGGGACCTCAATAATTTTACCTCATATGTCTTTATAGTGCAAGTTCATTACTGGCATTGAACATTTTAATATATCTTTGGTCATATATATATATTTGTAAACAATCCCTTCATATTCCTTGTCCACTTTTCTTTTAGGGTGTTTATCAAAAAAAAAGACCAGAAAGGATGTCGGAAAAGACTCTGAAACTTGCTGTTGAATGTAGCGTAGCTAAAGCAAAAGGAAGAAATGATGAAGTAAAAAAGCTGAACAGAAGATTTCAAAGGGCAGCTCGAGAAGACAAAGTAAAGCATTGTAATGAAATGTGCAAAGATCTGGAGTTAGAAAATCAAAAGAGAAGAACATGCTTGGCATTTCTCAGGCTGAAAGAACTGAAGAAAAAATTCAATCCTTGCGTTGCAATATTGAAGGATACTATGGGCAAAATATTGAAAGATTCAGAAAGCATCCAAAGATGGAAGGAATACACAGAGTCTCTGAACAGAAAAGAATTGGTCAATGTTCAACCATTTCAGGAGGTAGCATATGATCAGGAACCGATGGTACCAAAGGAAGAAGCCCAAGCTGCACTGAAGGCATTGGCATTGGTGAAAAACAAGGCTCCAGGAGTTGATGGAATACCAGTTTCAACAAAGGGATGCAACACTGGAAGTGCTCACTTGCCTATGCCAAGAGATTTGGAAGAGAGCTGCTTGGCCAGCAGACTGGAAGAGATCCATATATGTGTCTATTTTAAAGAAAGATGATCCAATGGAATGTAGAAATTATCAAACAATATCATTAATATCACATGCAAATAAAATTATGCATAAGATTATTCAAAATGGTTGGAGCAGTGCATCTACAGGGAACTGCTAAAAATTCAAGCCAGATCCAGAAGAGGATGTAGAATAAGGGATATCATGGCTGTTGGCCAAAAACAGAGAATCCCAGAAAGATGTTTACCTGTGTTTTATTGACTATGCAAAGGCCTTCAACTGTGTGGATCGTAACAAATTATCGATAACATTGCAGAACACTTAACTGTACTCATGCAGAACTTGTACATAGACCAAAGAGGCAACTGTTCAAACAGAACAAGGGAATACTGCGTTGTTTAAAGTCAGGAAAGGTGTGTGTCAGGGTTTTATCCTTTTACCGTACTTATTCAATCTGTATGCTGAGAAAATAATCTGAGAAGCTGGACTATATGAAGAAGAAGGTGGCATCTGGATTGGAAGAAGACTTATTAACAACGTGTGTTATGCAGATGACACAATCTTGCTTGCTGAAAGTGAAGAGGACTTGAAGCACTTACTGATGAAGATCAAAGACCATAACAGGAAAACTGGTAGTAGGGAACCCAAGGTCCAGAAGGGAGAGTATGGACATGTCATGGGGTTGTTAACCAATGCCATAAAACAATATATGTGCTAACTGTTTAATGAGAAGCTAGTTTGTTCTATAAACCTTCACCTAAAGTTCAATTTAAAGAAAGCAATCAAAAAAAAGAAAAAGATCAAAGAACACAGCCTTCAGTATGGATTACACCTCAACGTAAGGCAAACGAAAATCCTCACAAATGGACCTATTAGCAACATCATGATAAGTGGTTGTCAAGGATTTCATTTTACTTGGATCCACAATCAATGTGCATGGAAGATATCAAATGACGTATTGCATTGGGTAAATCTGCTGGAAAAGACCTCTTTAAGGTGTTAAAAAGCAAAGATGTCACCTTGAGGACTAAGGTGCACCTGACCTAAGCCATGGTATTTTCAATCACCTCATATGCATGCAAAAGACAATGAATAAGGAAGACTGAAGATGAATTGATGCCTTTGAATTACAATGTTGGCGAAGAATATTGAATATACCGTGGACTGCCAGAAGAATGATGAAATTTGTCTTGGAAGAACTACAGCGAGAATGCTCCTTAGAAGCGAGGATGTCAAGAATTCATCTCACGTACTTTGGACTTGTTATCAGGAGGCACCAGGCCCTGGAGAAGGACATCATGCTTCGTAAGATAGAGGATCAGCGCAAAGGAGGAAGGCCCTTGATGAGATGGACTGACACAGTGGCTGCAACAATGGGCTCAAGTATAGCAAAGATTGTGAGGATGGCACAGGACTGGGCAGTGTTTCATTCTGTTGTACACGGGTCACTATGAGTCGGAACCAACGAGACAGCACCGAACAACAACTTTCTTTTTTATTTATAAAAGCTCTTTGTATATTTAAGATTCTTGTAATATTTTAATCAATAATATATCCAAAAAAATAATTAGGAGGAGTTAAGTCTTCTAGTTTTATAATAACGCAGGTGTATTATTTTGTAAGTTTGCAAGGATGGTTATTGGCTACAACCGAGTGTAATCCCTCTGTTCTCCCTGAAACCTGCCTTCTATTGTTGGATTGATTATCTTCTCCAAAAGGACTGCCCATGGCATTCTTCTTCCTCCTATTTGACATTTAAAGTATTTATAATATGGTCAAGATAAAAAGCCTAGAAAAGAAAACATATCGGTTTCCTATAATGGATCATCCACAAGAGATTTTCTGCTGTGTGACTGGCATTATATATGCATGAAGTGAGAGATTAAGACATATGAAGTGTTTGATTCATCAGCAAAAGCAGTTTCTAAATGTCACATTTAAGCTGTCTTTCACTGTTAGCCAAATGTGCACACCAGCAGGAACCCCACTCTTTGGGCCAACCATCCTAAGGGAATCTTTCAAAAGGAATCCTGTCCCTCCTCCACGGTCCTCTTTTCTTTCCTTTTCTAACTTAATCTCTGTCACCAACTTCTCTCTTATTGGTTAGGAAATATTTCAGACATTAAAAAATATAGAGAGAATAATTTAGCAACCATCAGTTTGCCCCTACCCAGCTTAACCAGTGAACATCAGAGAAACCATGGAAACGCCTTATATTGTTCCCTGCTTCAAACATCCTGTTCCCTTCCCACCCAGAGAAAACCGACTCTGGAATTTGGTATTTCTTAGTCCCATGTATGTCCCTATGCTTGTGTTACATGTGCGTGTGTCTATAAACAATGTAGAGACTAACTGGTTTGCATGATTTTATTAAGTTTATGTAGATGATATGATACAGCATGCAACCTTTGCTCAGTATTATCATTTTGAGATTTATCCATGTTGCTACCTTCATCTCTAGTTCATTTCTTCTCCCTGCTGTATAGTGTTCCATGGTATGACTATCCCACTCAATCTTCTGTCTTTGAAATTCGTCTCTCACATCAATTTCCTGCATACAACCTGTAGGTGCTCAGTTTCCTCCCACCTATTTTCACCCCCATAATTTCAGAGCATTGCAACAGAGGAAGGACCTTCTCAAAAGTTAACCTTTCAAAATATTGTTCCGTGCATGTTGGTTTTGTTGCTGTCATATTACCTTTTTACTTCATCTGAAGGATCCTGGGTGGTGCAAGAGGTTTGCAACCCATCCAGGGGCTCTGCAGAACAAAGGCCTGTTGCTCAAGTATAGATTACAGCCAAGAAAACCCAATGGAGCACAGTGTACCCTGAAACACAGCGGGTCGCCATGAGTCAGAACTGACTTGCTGGAAGTGAGTTTTGGTTTTGGATTACTTTATCTGCTATTATCCTCTCCTCCTTCTTATATCACTTTATACATAGAGGTGGTAGAAATGGTGTGACAACTCTTGCTTCTGGAAGCCCCGAGTCTTAGCACTATGCCCTCATCTGTAGATGGTTCAGTGTGCTATCTCCAGCAGGGCTGCCAAGCTCATAGACTGCTTCATACTTTACTCCACTGACATTTGTACCTGGCCTTTTAGAGAGCCTTACCCCATGGCTTGCTGCCACCAGCAGCAACTTTATGAAATGAACAAAGTTTGTCACCAAGAATACCTTTTCCCTCACTCATAGTCTAAAGGAGCTTTGCATTTTTAACACAAAGGAAAGCCTCTCGTGTTGAAGTTTCTATCATACCACCTCAGGTGCTAGGAAATGGGTGTGGGATGTGTGTGTGTATGTGGACGGTGGTTGTAAAGCAAAAAGTGCATGAGCATTGCAATTGGAAAGAGCCAGGCTCCAGTCACAGCTCTGCTGGGTCCCAGACAATGGCAAGTGACTGACACTCTCTCAGCCTTAGTGTCCCTCTTTAAAATCCTCTTTTAGGATTTTATAGGATTGAGTATATGCAGAAACTAGGCACCTGCAGCAGAGTAGACAGTGAATACATGTTACTTTTCTTTCTTCTTCTAATTGCTCTTCCTTGGAGTCCCAGCTACACACAGATAAGGCCTGATGACCTCACCGCCTAAGCATAAGGGGATTGGGGGGCAGGGTATGATTGCATCCTTACACTATCTTCAGGAAGGACCTCCCTGTTTTTTTAAAAATTTACTATAAAAAACCCTTATAATACAAGATGAAGATTAACACACTGGGTAGACTCAGTTTCATTAGAAACACCCGGTATTATGCCTTCTGATGGAGTAACAAAATCATTTCAATGCCAAACTCCTTAAGTCACCTACAACAGCTCACACTTGAGACTTCTGGGCACACTCACTCAGCCACCTCTCTCTGCACATCTCCAGACTCCCTAGAGAACCAGAGTCCGCCCTCCAGCTCCAAATCCCATCCTGGCACTTCACCAAAGCCCCAGACACGTGCCCATATCATACATGTATCTGCCTCCCAGAATCAGCCCTCCAGAGTCTTGCTAATGTTTATAGCAGGGCACTGGCTTGCCCCTCCATCCAGGGGACAGAGTTGCATTTCTCCATTACCTTGCCTATAGTGACTACTACAATGGGGCACTGATAAAACTATGTGGTTCTACCTTTGCAATTAATTAACTCTAAGAACATTTCACTTAACTCCTCTGAGCATAAATTCACTTTTGCGAACTGCTCAAAATTTTTGCAGAGAAGAGCATTAGCTAACTGTTAGCGAAAGCCATAGTCTGCAGTAACGTCCAGAAAAGAATTTTCTTGAATACTAAGGGTGCCAGAGACTGGCCGGATGCTCATCAGTACAACTTACTTGTCCCACCACTCGTGAAGACTGCATTTGCTGTGAGTCGGAATTGACTCAACGGCGATGGGTTTGGTTTGGTTTTTGTCCTGGCATGCAGAACAACTACATCGCCCAGCCTCCCTTGCAGTCAGGTTGGAGCCAGGTGCCCGAGCTCTGGCTGATGGAATATGGGCAGAATGGCGTCCTCTCCTTCTAGGCCGAGTCATAAACACCCTGTGTGATCTTCCTTGCTCTCCTCTTTCGCGTTTGTGAGGCTAAAGCAAAAGACTTAGAGATGATGGACCATACAGTGATAGGACCCAGTCCCTGAGTCATCATTTAAGGGGAAACGGAAGGAATGCTGTATCTGAAGATCTTCTGACCTACACCAGTATATGAAATGAGTGGGGGAAAATCTTTTTTTGTGTTAAACCACCAAGATTTCAAGGTTTGTTTGTTACCACAGCATAAGCTTGTCTACGCTGAAATGTACTCCTAGTAAGAAAGATGACAAGGCTGTGGTCTCAAAGTACAGAGAAGGTAGGTTGGGAGGTTATGTGATCAAGTTGGGAGGATACAGTAGCCATCTTAAGCTGAGAGTCTGAGACCCAGAGTCAACATTCCAAGCTTCTGGCTTTTACCAGTTGAGTGGACACCAACCTTGAGGAAGCACTTCAAGATGGAGAGCTTTCATAAAATACTTCCAAATTTGTTTACTGTTTCCTTGTTTTGTTTTTGAGGAGCACCTCTGTTCATCTGATTTATGCTCAGAGGGCTGCTCAGATGGTCCTTTCACCTGTGGGAGGGTCCTTCCTTTGTCAACTCTGAGCCAGAGCCAGCAGAGCAGCCGTGCCCCCTTTCGTCCTTGTGATACCCACCAACATCAAACATCAAAACTTAAACAATCCTCTTTCTTCCTCATTAACAGCAACAACAACAATAATAATGATAATAAACATATATTAAACCACTTTTTAAATATCCACAGATCTCTAATCATGTTCTATATTTAGCCTTAAATACTCTCAGCAGGGGTACCTGTTTTGAAAGAAAGTGTAAAAATTTTAATTGGGGTTTTGAAATTCAAACCCCAACATATGCTAGATCCAGGATTTCAACCACATGTCCAAGTTCAAAACATTTGTTCCTTCCCCTACACCATGCTATAATTTAAACAGAATTTGTTTTTTAGCTTGATACACACCAGGCATTGTGCTAAGTGCTTTACACAGTGGGATGAACATTACTGACCCCAAGAAATTACTTTCCCAAGTGTCACTGTCTGCCTGAGTTCAGGGTTCTTGGTTTGAACCACCATGTGCTACTATTTGCTTTTCTATTTCTGATTTTATATCCATCAGAGGGTTTGATGGAAGCCACGGAGACCAGGGAGGGTTTCCTCCTTCTGTAAACTGACCCAGTCACAGCAGGACAGGGATGCTAGCTTCAGGGGACAGCAAGATGTTAAAAGCAAGAGTAATTAAAGGCTGAGTGAAACATTCAAGCCACTCAGAAGTGCTTGAATCCACCATTATTATATTTCTGCTAGGGTAGAACTCAAGAATAATGAAGCATGCCTCTCATCGGGTTTATTGTAGAATAAGTAATTTAGTGAACACAAAACAAAGCTGCCGAAAGATGACTTTAAAGCAGTTTGTTTCATGGAGCATAAAGGGTGATTTTGGCGCAAGCATTTAAGCTGTTATCCTGAAGCAATTATAGATGTAAGTGACCTCAGAGACGCTCTGAGGTGGCAATGGTCCTTGCCCAGAAGCTGGAGGTGGGGAAGGGGTGCCATCTAGACTTGATTTCAACAATACCTCTTTTCCCTTTTACGTCCTAGAGGTGAAGGAACTATTTCTAGAGCTACTTCTCACAACTGTGGGGGAAATGCGTCTGCGGGGGGTGGGGGAGGACATTCCTGTACTTGCAATTGTGGGGATTGTTGTAAGGGACAATAGAGGCGACCTGCAGCTGTACTGTGGATTAAGGAAGCACAGTGTTCGGATGCCTGTGGCAAGAAACATACTCAGTTAAAGATCCATAACACGAACAGCTAACGTGCAGGCCCGGGGTGCGTGTGCCGGTCTGCTAAGTGCTTCACAGGCATGAGGTCACAGGGGTCTCTCAACTACCCACCAGGGAAGCACGCTGGTTGTCCCCAGTCTACAGATTCATAAATGGAATGTCAGGGCAGGGTAAGTGGCTTACATAAAGTCTCACAGCTAATAAGAGGCAAAGCCGGGACTGACCAGACATCACTGGGCTCCCAGCCGAAGCAGCCCGGGCTTTGAGACCAGGCGAGGCCCTTTGTGCTCAGCCCCCAGCCCAGCTTAGCTTCAGTCTTCCACGGTGGCCCCAACATGATCAGAGGGGAGCCACCGCAGAGGGAACTGCAGCCCAAGAAATGGGAGGGGCTAATAGGCTGTGGCCATGACGAAGGGCCCCCTGCTCCCTTGGGCCCCAGTTCTCATGGTGCTGCCAGGCCCCCTCACTGCCCACTGCAGCATGGCTCTTTAGCTCAAGTCTTTCTTGAAACCCCAGGACCCTCGGAGCCCACCTGGACCAAGAGCAAGGCAGCCTGGAAGTGGGGAGGGGGGAGAAGGGTAGCGCAACCCTCAACCAGTCAGGGTTGGGTATCAGAGAATATGCGCCCAATATTGTCCCTTCGGAAGGACAATCCTGTGGGCCTTCTTCGAGTTCCTGAGAGAGTCCCAGGGGACTGAGCCCCCATCACCCATGGGGCCAAGTCTCCCAATAGTGCACATGGCATGGCTTTTCCCACCCCGCCTGCCTCTCCCCACTTCTTGCCCTTGCAATCTGGCACACCTAGCAAGTAAACTACCTGCGCCCAAGTCCCTGTTTCGGAGGCTGCTTTGGGGGGAACCAAACTAAGGCAGGAGGTATTCGGGGTGAAGCCACTTCCTGGCAGTAACAGCAGGGGTGGAAATAACAAGAATGGGCTCCAAGGTTCTCCATAGCTCCTACATTCAGTCAAACCCACTGATGGCCTCCATGAGGCTTCTGGCTCATAGTGTGCCAGAGAAACCAGTCAGGCTCACAACTCTAACGCTGGCACCAGCACGCTCTCCCTGTGGAAGCCGGGTTCAGTGCTACCATCCTGGTGTTCCCAAGACAGACGCAGAGAGAGTGGGGAGGGCCCGGCCTTGGATTGCAGACGCTGTAAGGATGACTTGCACCTGTAAGTGTTCTAGTTTATCGTTCCAGAGCTGCCTCTAGATACTGTGGCAAAGTCAGTACTGTTACTTTATTCCCATGTTCAGTGGTCACAAGTTCAGCTGACCCATTGCCCTAACCCCTCTCAACCTCACTCCCGTGGCTCCAGCCCCACTACCTGGGTCAGGCAGCTGGCATCTCTCCCAGGATTACTATAACAACTCCAATCTCACCCTGCCTCCAGCCTTACTCTTCATTCCTCCTCTACAGCGCAAATCGGAATGTTTCACTTCAAACCTTCAAACCTTCAAACCTCAACTTGGTTGCCCATCTTTAGAATCCAATTAGCATCTTAGCCTGCTTTGCAAGATTCTTCAGGGTTTCCCTTGGCTACATCCAGCTTTGTGTCTCACCACTATCTGGAATTCAACAGCTTTCTGTTCTACCAGCAGGCGTGGAGAAATGCCCTCTTTCTTGGAGCCTGAAGACAATGGTTTCCCTTCTACAGCTAGGCAGCACTCCACTAAGCAACCTCATTCTCTCCTGTACCTGGACCTGCACAGAAGCTTTCCTCTGCTCAGGATACTGCCCTCCTCCCCCTATAGCTCCTTCAGGTCTCAGTTTAGCTATCACTCCTTCTAGAAAGCCCTGTGTGTTCCCATGGGGCCCACATGTGACAGCATATTGATCACTGGATGCTGAGGTTGGGTTCTCTGGAAGCAGATGCTGAGACAGAGCTTAGCCTTTAGGATGTGTGTGAGGGGCGGACTCCTGTGAAAGAGAAGGGCAAGAGGACTGGGGAGCAGACCTGTCTCCACGCAATGCAGGCTTCACAAAGCCTCAGCCAGCCCAGTGGGAGCTCTGGAGCACACACTGCCCACATTTTTGGTCTTTGCTGGCCAGAATGGGAGCTTTTGTACCCTCTCTTCATTGCCTCCCCAAATGTGGGGTGTCCTGGAAGGACGTGGCTTTGGGTGAGGTGCTCCCTACAGCTGGAGGTACCAGCTGACTGCACTCCCCACAGCTGGGCAGCAAGCTCTTCCCTGACAGGAACGTAGGTGGTGGACCACACAGTGTGATGGGAATATTTGCTCATCGACTTGTCTGTGCCCACTCTGTAATATAAGTTCCTCGAGGCCTGTGGCATGAACAATGTTTTGTCTTCAACAACTGGCACAGTCCCTGGTCCACGTGGACAGTATCTTGTTAAATGATTTAATATTTAATGTTAATGAACGGATGTCCCTAATTTTACAGGGGAAAGGAAAAGTGAAAGCCTAGAGTAATTCTGTGATTTTCCAGAGCACACAGCTAGTAAGAGACGGAGCAACTTTTAATTCATGTCTTTGACTCCAAGTTCCTTGGTCCTTCTATTGATGTCAGAAATCTAGACCAAGGATATTGCATATATTCTCATTTTCATTCTCTGCTGAATACCTACAGCCTGCTAAATTTCTAGCTTTGTTAAAAATAATAATGAAAAAAAATCTAGAACCATTAACTACCTACCTTCCTCAGGACTGGAAAAAACACGATTAGAGCGTTCTGTACCCAGCAAGGCAGATAGAGTCTAAGTGTGTGTGATGTAGATTGGAGGCAGCCAATCGCCATAATTTCTTGAAAGCTGATCTCAAACTTTACTATTGAAAAGGACTATTCTATCCTGAATCTAATAAAAGGCACTATGATGACTAATGTTATGTGTCAGCTTGGCTAGGCTATGATTATCAGTGGTTTGGCAGATTCTGAACTGGGTACACTTCTGTAATGTAATATAATGCAATTATCTTCCAGGATGTAATCAGCCAATCCGTTGAAAGGGGAGTTTCCTTAGGGGTATGGCCTGCCTCCAGTAT
This sequence comes from Dugong dugon, assembly GCA_030035585.1. NCBI lineage: Eukaryota > Metazoa > Chordata > Mammalia > Sirenia > Dugongidae > Dugong > Dugong dugon. The sequence goes on along the minus strand of CM057466.1, from coordinate 45,562,324 downwards.
ATAAATGGATGTTCTGGCAAAGCTTGTTCTCTCTCTCGACCCTGCTCTCTTCTCATTGCCTGACCTCTAGTTCTTGGCATGTAAGTCTGCAGAAGTCTCCAGCTTGCTGCCTGACCTGCAGATTTTGGATGAGCCAGCCCCTGCAACCCCATGAGCTGTCAGAGGTCTTCAGCCTGTTGCCTGACCTGTGGACTTAGGACTTTCCAGCCCCCACAATTGTGTGAGCAATTTCCTTGAAGTAAATCTTTCTATGTATATTTACTGGTGCTCCACTAAGACAGACATTTATGAAAAACCCACAGCTAATATCATCCTTAATGGTGAAAGACTGAGAGCTTTCCATTTATTATCAGGAACAAGATAAGGATACCTGCTCTCATGTTATTCAACATTGTACTGGAAGTCCTAGCCAGAGCAATTAAGCAAGACAAATAAATAAAACCTATCCAAACTGGGAAGGAGGAAGTAAAACTATCCACTTTTGCAGATGACATGGTCCTATATATAGAAAACTCCAAAGATTCCATAAGGTAGCTATTAGAGCTAACAAATGAATTCAGCAAAGTGGCAGGGTACAAGGTCAAAACACAAAATATCAGTCATGTTTCTATACAACAGCAATGAGGATTCTGAAAGGAAATTAAGGAAACAGTCCCACTTACAATAGCATTTAAAAGAATAAAAGACCTAGGAATAAAAAAGATTCTTCTAGATCAAGTCTACATGCTTTATATCTAATCTCACCTCTGGGATGATGAAATGGTCAGCCCAAACAATTTCCTAGCAACCCTCCCAACTCTGGGGAGGCCCATTTAAAAGAGAGAAGATCCTTTGGGACATAAGTGTAAAAGAGCTAGGGATACCCAAGGAACAAGAAGGATGACATATTTATCTGCCTGGAGTTCTTCATGGTGGGGCTCCACTACAGGGTATAAAGATGAAGACCTACACTGTGATTACAGACTATTGTGACTCCTAGATTCTACCACAGCCCAAACTCCTAAAAACACTGACTCATCAAGCTACTAGCTGATGTTCCAGGGAATCTGATGTGAGTTCCTAAGTCTGGCCATCTGCAGGATGTAAGAAGAATAGAAGGAAATCAAGACTATGGCGGCCCACATTTATAATTAGCGATTGTAATGATTTTCAGGGTGTTCTCAGAATAGAGCTTGAATATTCATGATGCACTACTGTATTGTGATCAGGCTCTTTAATAATTATAAACATTTGTATAGAGTCGAGCACCCATGCCTATTAGGAAAGCAAAATACACATGGCATGCTCACCACATGTTAGCCAAGTTACTACAATAGGCAGGCAGAAAAGTTTATAAGTCAATAGGCAAAAAGACATTTGGTCTTATTTACAATACCCACATGTAGGTCTCTTATTATTTATGCACTTGTTACTCTGTGACACAGGTTAAAATCCATTTTCCTGACATATTTCTGAATCCATGGGAGAAAAAAAAAAGCTACAGAACAACTAGATCCCTTTGTTATTAGCTACCGTTAAGTTGGCTCCTGACCCATGGCATAACGGGATCAGACCATTGTGATCCATAGGGTTTTCATTGGCTGATTTTTGGAATTAGATCACCAAACTTTTCTTCCTAGTCTGTCTTGGTCTAAAAGCTCCACTGAAACCTGTTCAGCATCATAGCAACACACAAGCCTCCACTGACAGATGGGAGGTAGCTGTACATGAGGTCCATTGGCCAAAAAATCGAACTTGGGTCCTCCCCATGGAAGGTGAGCATTCTACCATTGAACCACCACTGCCCTCTTAGGTACATTTCCCTCTCTGGAAAGCAACACCAAGAAAAGTTTGCAACCGTCTGAAATCCCAGTATGAGATGGCCACTGTGGTACCAAAGGCAGGACACTTCACACACTAGCATTAACCAAGTCATAATTTGGAGACAAGACTTGTTAGTTGCCATCAAGTTGGCTCCAACTCCTGGTGACCCCATGTATGCTCAATAGAACTGCACTCCATCAGGTTTTCAAGGCTGTGATCTTTCAGAAGCAGATCACTAGGCCTTACTTCCCACACACCTCTGAGTCGGTTTGAAGCACCAACCTTTCAGTTAGTAGCCCAGCGCTGAGCCATTTACACCACCCAGGACTCCTGGAGACAGGACTACTAGAGTCCAAATGAAAGAGCTAAAGCCATCAAAGCCTTTTCCTTTGCAGCCTTGCTTATCCCGGGCTCAGCAGGGCTCGCCTGCACTGTCTCTAATTTTGTCCTTTGGTGGACTTTTCACGCAGTCCCTTGGGTGTGGGCTCCAGTAGGGCTTCCACCCAAGGAGGTATACAGTACTGCTCAGATCACTTCTTAGTGAAGCATTTATCTAGGTAAACACTTACACACAAGTACAGAGTACCTTCTCCCTTTTTCTGGGAGTCACAGGAAATATCAGGAAGCTCTGGGAACCTCATGATACTGAGGATGAGGCAGGAGGAAAGGAGGAGGTCAAAAGGAGATCGCACCATCCAGACCATTACACTCGTCTCCTCAGCAGTGTGTCTAAGTGACTCCAGACAGAAAATCCAAGGGGCCAGTTCACAGACTGCCTGGGCTGCTGTCCACCAAGCCACCTGCCCAGGCAGCACGTGGCCTTCCTCTCTGCCTCCCTTTCTCTGTCTTTGCACATGGGTCTCCCACTCACCTTATTAATGACATGCAAATACCACACTGATGACTTTCTCCATGTAATTTGTTCCCCAGCGTATTCTGCAAAGGATTCAATTAAAACTGAACCAGAGATGAGAAAGGCCTGGGCTGGCAGGCAGCTAAATGCCAACTTCTGCCAACTGGGGGGCCCCACGCTGTGCCACCCCGGACACGCAGCTTTGAGCAGCAACACCTCCAGCAACGGCTGCCAGGGTAACCAAGAGCGGGGCACAAACCACCCTTTGAGAGCCGCCCCAGCACTGGCTGTTGGTGGGAGTGCATCCTGGGAAAAGGAAAAAAGAATGTACTTTCAGGAAAAGACGTCATTTTCTTCCAGCTACTGCCTGGGAGGGTGGGGTGGAATTCATAGAGGCTGGCACAGCCAGATATGCGAGCGTTTTGAACAAACGTCTTATGTGTTGTTCAAATTAGAGACAGATAAAGATGTATTTCGGTCCAGCTGTTTGCTCAGGACTTACCCTAATTCTATCTCAAACAATGTTCATTGTTTAACGTCTTTATATTCGCAAGTTGTTCCCATGCATATCTGCAGGGGAAAACGCAGAATTCTGATAGCGTTTGTGCTGTCTTGGCCGGGCTGGGACTCAGGAAAAGGAACGAGATAAACACTTGAGTGGGAGGCTGCTTCTGGTGACGGGATTCTGAGCAGGGGCATGACCTCAGGCGACACCAGCAGCAGGGCACCCAAAGGTCCTGCAGGGCACAGTGGCTGGAGCAGCTGGAGCAGGGATTTCAACCTACAGAGGCTTTTCCTGGAGCCAAGTCCAGGCGTGGAGGCCAGGTGGAGGAAGAGGAAGGGAGCAGCTTCCTGTCTGGGTGTGTCGCCCCCAAAGTAGGGGACCGCTCTCCGGGGCAGGAAAAAGATGGCCTTCTCTGATAGCAACACTGCTTAATTGTTTGCAACAATAGCGTGGGGTCTTGGTAAAGGCGTTATTTGAACTCAGCTGCTTTGTGGAGTTATGAAAAAGGTTATTCTGTGATCTCGAGTTGATTATGTGGAGCCGAGCTAAATGATGGATGAAGCAATTGCTTTTTCAAAATACCAAAATTACAACACGCTTGGACTTAATCTTCATAGATATGCACTGGGATTTCTGAACAGTTAAGGGCAAGGTGAAAAAACAGCATATTAAGATGAGAAGGATAAAATATATCTGTAGTCGAACTCTCCCCCTATGCATCCATGAAAAGGCTCAGGAACCCCGGGTAGCCTAAAAGCGTTTGAGAGAGAAACAAATTGCCTTTGGGGAAGGCCAAGAGGAAATGGACAGAAATAAACTTGGGAGTAAGAACCTGGAGCTAGAAGGAGTGCCCAGAAGCCTCTGATTCTTCACTTTTGCAGATAAATACAGAGGTGCAACGACTCGCTCCAAGATCACTCAGCCAACTGGCAGCACAGCCAGGTCCCAGGCCCAGTCTGATTCCTAGCTCAGTGTTCACAGAAAAGACAGCCAAGAAGTAGGGCACCCTGGAAGCTAGCTCTATTCCCTGGGTGGTGCTTGGTGGTGGAGTGCAAGCTGACTGAGAGAGAGAGAGAGAGAGAGAGAGAGAGAGAGAGAGAGAAAGGGAAACTGAGTCAATTTTCCAATTCAGAAGGGCAGCTTAAGTTCTCACGTGTGACTTCGCTACATTTTATTGGTCAAGCACGTCACTCAGATCAGCCAAGATTCAAGTACCTTTCTTTCTTACTCTGCATTCTTGCATTTGACCTTGCTTTCATCTTCAATCTGTGCTTTAGAATTTGACAATTGACTCGGTTTTTCTCTCTCTCTCTCTTAACAAACATGACCCACCCACCAGGCACCACCTCTAGGAATGGAGCCAGCTTCCAGAACCCACCTGTTGCTTGGTTATCTTTTCTGTAAGCACTGAACTGAGAGTCAGGCTGACTCAAGGACCTGGTTGGGCCACCAATAAGCTGGCTGGTCTTGGAGCGTCACCGCACCTCTGTGTCATTGTCTGTCAACCCTCCTGTTGTTGATGGAGGGACAGACACATTGCAGCAGAGCACAAAGGGATGGGAGACACCACCACAGCCATTTGGCAAAATAATCCACCACAGTGTCCTAACTTGTGTTCTTTCCAAATGGATTCACTTTGTTTTACCTATCAATTGCATAGACGTACTCTTTTAAGTGATAACTGTTCCCTCTCTTATTATTTTCTTGAACTATACCATCCACTCAGGTCTACTTTTCAGTTTCTAATTTGATAGAGACCTAATATAGTAAACAGTCCACTTTCCTTTTTACACATCAATGAGAAAAACGACACAGCAAACATGATGACAAATGCCAACAGATACTATGTCAGGGAGACTCCAGGGAGCGGTGGGGACTGTGGTGAACAGGAGAATGCCTGCCCCATTGAAGGGAGGCCACTGTCACTCAGCTGCAGCTGAACATTATCCTGTGAGAAAGACTGTTGATTATATTACCTATAATTGACTTCAAAATACTTCCGCATACTCACTGTGATGCATAGGTATAATAATTTAATTTTAATCTCTGCCCTAGGTGCAGTCAGTTAACAGGGGTGGTTAGTTACCACTGGAAAGACCCCAGGCAGAGATCTGCATTCCAGACGCAAACACATGAGCTGTGACTCTCTGGATCTGCACTAAATGGTTCATTAACAATCCTAAGAAGAGTGACTGCGTATTGTTCCCAGTTTACATCCATTGTCCAGAAATATTTACCCATGGAGAGGGCCCACTTGGTCTTTGAGGTAAGGGCTGCCACCTGGCCTCTGCCACTCCAGGATCACATCACCCCATTGAAATCAGGGAGCACATTTCAACAGCCCTATCCCCTAAAGTCATATCCGGCCTACAAAAAGAGCAACCACAGAGCTTTTCACAGAATGCAGGTGGGTGATGGTTAATCCTACGTGTCAGCATGTTTAGTCTCTGGTTGTCAGTTGTTTGGCCAAACATGAGTCTAGCTGCTGTCATGGAGCTGTTACATGTGAGTAGATCAGCTGGCCTTGGGTAGAGAAAATTACCTTTCATAATGTAATCTAATGTAATCTAATCAATCAGTTAGATGAGGTCATAGCAGTGTAGGTATCCTAAACCTAATCACTTCTAAGTTATAAAAACACCGGAATAGACACAGTGACACACACAGGGGTAGACGGATGCTATGTGAGGATTATCAACAAGCAAAGGAATGCCAGAGATCGCTGATAGACCCCAGAAACTAGGACAGAGACTTACAGAGGGAATCAACATGGCTGAGACCCTGATCTGGACTTTCAGCCTCCAACACTGTGAGAAAAGAAACGTCTGTTGTTTAGAGCCACTCATGTGCAGTATTTGTGTTACAACAGCATTAGGAAGCTAAGACAAGTTGGTCTCCTCATTATGTACTTCTCAATGCCTTGGTGAAGAGAGTGCCTTCTTGGCCCTCTTGTGGAAGGTAGTTGAGGGGTGGTGAGTGGGGCAGGGGGAGGTCATTGTGAAAGTCACATATGATAAATCCAGTTCCAAATTTCTATCTCCCTAAATCATTATATTGCCTCCTCTCCATTATGCCAGGGAAGCACTGGCATCTCAACTTTATTATACATGCGTCAACATTGAGTTTCAGCTTTGGTCAGTCAAACAAGTAAACTGTTAAAACCACCTTCAGCAGCACAAGCTGGTGCATGAAATCCAGAATCTCTAGTAAAGGCACAGTATCAATGAATGTGACTCAATCTAGTTAGTATCCCTCCTTCCTTTAACACCCTTAGAATCCATTCCCATCTATATTTCCCAAGTATCTACTTACATATATTAACAGAGTCTTGCAATAAGGAAATAAGTTATTTCCTTCAGGGTTATAGTGTGTACCTGTGCCCCTGGAGCATGCTGAGATTTATGCCAATTATAGTTATGGCAACATGGGATAGTCATGGTGGGTCTTGAGGAGAATAGATGCCTTTTAAGGCATCTGCCCCAGGTAATGTTGTCACAGGGATTGAAAGCAAAGGGAGTCTAGCTCCCTAAATACTGAAGGGCAAGCTACCTCTACTGGTGAGATTCAGATGTCAGCTTCATCTGACAATCCGTCCAACCAGATGTTCCCATTATAAGCTTCTGGAGTCTATTTTTTCCCAATCAATGCCCTGGCTTTTACATGAGAAACCTGGTGATATTGGGAATCCAACTGTCATTATAATTCAGAAACCAATACAATTAAATTTTGAGTTTAATTTTCAGCAATGTGAGTCCTATGGCAACGAGAAATAAGAGACTCTTTGAGGGCTACCATGGAAGCTCTCGGTTCTCAGACCATGACTTGAGCTAAGAATTAAAGGGCCTGAGCCTGTCATTTTCTTTCTGTAAGTGCTCAAGTGCACTGAAAAGAATCGATCCCATACCACAGTCCTTACAGTGATTGTTACATCCATAGTGGTCTAATGCAGCAACCACTTGGCTCTCAAGACACATGCTTAATGCCACACACGCCATGGGTTACTAGCATCCCATTTCCATTGTTAAGGAGCTCAGCATTATACTCAAACAAAAGGGCATGGCCAAACCAATCCCCAAATCCCATCTTTGCAAGTCTATATCCTGGGACCCCTCCAGGTACCAATTGTGTATTGGTCAGGGTCCTATCATGAGACAGAATACACACAGTAGGTTGTACAGGGAAAGTTTAATATAAAGAAGTATTCACAGGAGTGTGGAGCAATGGGGAATTGATCAGTAAGAGTTAAAGAAAATTCTAAATAATACCAAACTTGCAGCTATAAGGAGCAGTCCCATCTCTGAGGAGCACCCAAGGAAAACATATTCCCCTCCTCTTTCCTCTACAGTTGAGATCCAGACCTCATTGGAGTGGATGTGACTAGTTCACTGGATGGCAGAGATACGGCTGTAGTGGCCTGCAGGTGGAACTTTCCAGGTATCTGCCTTTTGGAGTGCTGGAGGAAGCTGTCTGTGAAGAGTTACTGTGCTGATGAACTCCTTACAAAGCCACTGAGGGGTTTTCAGAGTAAGCATTCACAGAGAGGTGCTTCCAGGTGTCATTCAGCTGTAAAGCTGCTCACAAGAGCACTGGGGGAAGCTGCTGGCTGCTGGTGTTGCTGGCTGCCACATGGCGCAGGAGCCAGCTGCTGGAGAAACTGCATGCTGCCAAAGCCTAGAGAGAGGAGGACACTAGAATTGGGAAGAGAAATGTCTTCCTCTGCCTGTCCTTCCAGTGTCCTCTACTGACAAAACACAACCATGTTCTAGCCGGCAAAGGGGAATATTCACAGGGATCATCTTTGTTATTGCAGAGCAGGCGATGAAGGGTAGATCTGGAGATGAGATACAATATACTGATAAATGGAATACCTGCTTTCACACTTACAAGTGTCCTACTTTACACAATAAGTTATATAGTTACCCTGATCACACCGATTCTTAGAAATCGTTTTTCATTGGCATAACGAGTAAATTTTATTCATGCACATCCATGCTTGCATGAGTAGGGCTTGGGACTCTTACAAATCCAGTAACTTAACATCTTGAAAGTAGCACCTTTGGTCCGAAGCTCTGTTTGGTCCTCTGTCCAATCATTTAGTGGATGATATTGTCTAATCCCACCATAAGGGGAGTTTAATCTGCTGTTTAAACACTGTTTCATTTTTGTCTCAAAGTGAATCATTTATAAACATTGTTTCGCAGAGTGCCTGAGGAGACAAGAGTGGGGACTTCACAGAATTTGCAAAGCAGGTTGTATAACCTTTTATGCCCACTTGCTAATAGATGTTTGCATGTTACAGCTTAGGTCTGCTTGCCATAGAGCACAATGTCATCAAATCTTTCAGTTTTTAAAGAAACACAAGTCTGGATTTTTAGGATAAAATCTCCTAATTGGTAAATGTTGGCAAATAGTTTGGTCTACATTGGGGTCCAAATAAAACCCACATCTGTGTAACCTCAGGCAGTGTCTTAGTCATTAGTGCTGCTCTAACAGAAATACAACAAGTGGATGGCTTTAACAAAGATAATTTTATTTTCTCACAGTCTAGCAGGCTAGAAGTCCAAATTCTGGGCATCAGCTCCAGGGGAAAGCTTTCTTTGTCTGCTCTGGAGGAAGGTCCTTGTTGTCAATCTTCCCCTGGACTAGGAGCTTCTCCACAAAGGAACCTCAGGTCCAAAGGACACACTCTGCTCCTGGCATGGCCATCTTCGTGGTATGAGGTCCCCAGTCCTCTCCTTGCTTCCTTTCCTTTTATCTGTTGTAAGACGTAAGGTGGTGCAGGCCACACCCCAGGGAAACACCCTTTACCTTAGATCAGGGATGTGACCTTTGTAAGGGTGTTACAACGCCGCCCTAATCCTCTTTAACATAAAATTACAATCACAAAATGGAGGACAACCACAGAATACTAGGAATCATGGCCTAACCAAGTTGACATGTATTTTGGGGGGACACAATTCAATCCATGACAGGCAGTTCCTGTTAACTTCTCTATGCCTCAGTTTCCTTAACTATGAAATGGAGATAATAATAGTACTTCATAAAGCTTCCAGGGACTAAAATGAGTCTATGTGTAACACTGACCAGGGACTGGGCACGTAACAAGTACTGTACGTGTTGATAGTTAAATAAATACATTTTTGCCAGTCCTATGTCATCTCCCTCCCAATCTTCATGTTCCCCATCTGCACGGTCCTCTTAGCACCCCTGGCCCCATCTGTGGAAGAAGCAAAAGTAAGACTTGCAGTAAAAATACACGGAGGAAAGGACTTGGCCAACCAGTGGGGAAGGGTACACACTGGAAGAAACCTTCAGAACTCACACTTCACACCATGACCACCTTCTCTTCTCTCCTGCTCTTCCACTGTCACTGGGCTGACGGCAAACATGAGTACTGCTGCTGCCACACACTCAGAGTTGGCTCCATCCAGTTCTGGGCACACGGTAGATGCTCAGTAAATGTTGACTTCTCTGGACACAGTAAACACACCCGCTTGTGTGAGCTTAAATGCCAGATGCCTCTTCTGGAAGCAATCTCTCTCTGTTGGAAATGCTGGCCCAGTGTTTTGGCATTTAAAGCACCAGAAATCAGCCTAGTGATTTCTATTTAAGCCTGGCCAATTGACTAAAATTCTGAAGCTCTAATCAAGGCTTTCACTCTTTCTTCCATAGCAGTCAGAAGAGAAGATGAGTTGGAAGGTGGAGCACAGGTGGAGGATTGCGGCTTCAAGCCTATTGCCCTTCCCTTTTCTCACACCTTTTGTCTCTTGAGAACTCAAGAAAGGTAGGAGAGGGAGGAAGAGAGAAGTAGCTTGCTTCCTCAGCATTTGCTGTCCCTGGGTGGTGCAAATGTTTAATGAGCTTGACTGCTAACAAAAAGATTGGAGGTTCAAGTCCAACCAGAGGTGTTTCAGAAGAAAAGCCTGGCAATTTGCTTCCAAAAAAATCAACCGTTTAAAACCCTATGGAGCAGTTCTATTCTGACATACATAGGGTCCCCATGAGTTGGAGTGAACTTGATGGCAACTGGTGTCTAGCTTGGTATTGTGAGGGAAGGAGTTGTTACAGGAGGCAGAGCATCTCTGAGCAAGGCTTCTGCCTGATGAGAAGGGGAGCAGGCAGCAGCAGGATCCCTTACCAGTCAATAGGTAGAAGCATGCACGCAGCTGCTCCATCTCAGAGTGGCCTGCTCCAAGCCTTTATACGCTCAAATTAGTATAATTGCAACGCAGGAAATGGTCGCTGAAAACAGTACTAATTGCTACACCTTCTCCATCTTCCCAAGGGGTCGCCCCATCCATCTTCTCTGTACCATTGGCTCCCTAGTGTGTTAGGAAGTTTTTCTCTGGCCACTGTCTCAGTCCCCAGCTGATGCTTAACATTTTGAGGGAATGCCATTCTCTGCAACACTTGAGAGTTTTTCCTGAATCCCTACCACCACAGCTGATGTCCCATCCTGATCAAGCCATGTGACACACTTGACTTCCAGTTCTAGAGCTCTCCAAGGAAAGCTAAAGTTCCCTTGAAAGGAAGGAATAGCTGAAGTCCAGTCACTCATATATATCATGAATAATACAAATCCAGTAGGACTCTTTGACTCTCACTGGGAAAACTCCCCAGGAGAAAACATTCAAAATAACATATTTGAATTCAATTTCAACTTTATAAAGCACAGCTTATTGATTAACATGCTGGACTTTAAAGTCGTTCTGCCTGGGCTTGAATCCCGACTTTATCACGTTATTAAATAAACTTAACTTCTCCACACTTTGGTTACCTTATCTTTGAAATTAGGATATTAATAGTACCTCCTTTGAAGGGTTAAGGTGATAATTAAGTGAAAGAGCAAATGTAAACTTAGAACAGCACCCGGTATACAGTAAGTGCTCGAAAAGTGTTGGCTATTGTTGTTGCTACTAATACTACTACTCAAATATATTCACAACCTAATTAGATAAGACAAACCATAGTTTTGTGTAGAATACAAAACCCTGGTTCTATGCAGATGCATGTCCTTGATCAGCAAAGTGTAGAATCTAAAAATAAAATAGAAAAATAGAGGAAAGGAAACCACAATATAGTTGAAAGCCATTGAACTGGGGTAAAAAAACCTGTGCATGTTTTCATATATCAAATATGTAAATTTTACTAGATACTTGAAACTATACTATCTGCTGGGCATAAAATGAACAAAATGTAGTATCTGGCTTCCTCAAGGTGCTCACCATCTAGTATGGGAGACATATGGATAAGTAGGCAATTACAGCACAGTATGATATCATGAAGCTTTTGTGGGGTGTGAAGTAGGAGGTGCTACTGGATTATGTTGGCAGGATACTTTGCTCAATCTTTGGGGCAGAAAGAGCTTCTAGAAGGAAATGGTAGCTAAGCCAAGAACTGAAAGCTGAGTTAGAATTAGGTGCAGGGAGAAGAAGACTGCTCTGGGTAGAAGGAGAAACACATGCAAAGGCCCAAATAAGAGAGAGGGTTGTTCTGGGGGACTGAAAGTAATTCAATATGGCAGGAGCATTGGAGCAACCATAGGGAAGTGAGAAGAATCTAACCACAAAGGGTTGTTGTAGACAGCCCAACCCTAAACTTGAGGACTGATAGGGAGCCAATGAACATTTAAATATCACTCCTGGTTTCACTAAGATAATGAATTGGAGGCAGACACCATTTAGGAGAGTGTTGCAGTGATCCAGGTTAAGGGCCTATGGTAGAGTGATGGCAATCAGAATAGAAAACAGTGGAAGGATTTTAGAACTCAGAATCAAAATGACTTGGTGATTCATACTTCACACTATATATAAAAATGTACTCAAAATAGACCAGTGACCAAAATATAAGAACTAAAACCAAAAAAAAATAGGAGTAAAACTTTAAGACCTTGTTTTTGACAATGGGTTTTTAGGTATGATGCCAAAAGCATGAGCAACAAAGATAAAATAAATGGAATTTCATCAAAATTAAAAACTTTTGGGCATCAAAATACTTTATCAAGAGAATTCTGGGAAGATGACAGCATAAACAGATCATTGTTCCAAACCTCCCCACAAATACAAGGAAACGGTGCTCAGCCTTGAGGGATTCTGAATCAGCGAACAGAGAACAGCAACAGGGAACGGTGTAGACAGGCAAGAATAAACGAATCAAAAATGAGTTCCATACGGTAGGAAAATCGCTTCACCCACTGTCTCTGCCCCTCCTCCCAGCCACTCAGGCTGCTGTAAATTGGGGATCTGTCCCAGCAAAAGATCCTGCTTTCCTAACCATCACATCCCCTGCCTGTGCAAAGAGCCATGAACCCAAGCTTCTGCTCTAAAATCAGTAAGGCAGACCTTCCTGGGAGTCCATTTGGAATGTGCCAGCACCTCTCCCATCCAGTAACTGTCCACTGTTCACTACAGAAGGCCCCCCTTCCAGTAGAGTCTGTTCCCATAGTCAGCACTCCACCTGTCTCCCTCCACACCTCAGAGCTCAGGCCTCTGTAACCAACAGGACAAACCTCCTTAGGGGTCAATTTGGGTCTTTCTGCTCCCCGTTCTGGTAGGCACTGAGGACTGCTGACTAAGATGGTTGTGTGCTAGGAAGCAGGCATCTTGACTGGCAGCTACACCCACAGCTAACATTCTATAGGGGGTGGTGGGAGTGGACTCTGATATCCACAATGTGGACCTCCTTGGGGGTACATTCAGAGTGTGCCAGTCTCTTTCCTGTCCAGTAAGTGTTGACTGCTGGACTGATACAAACTCCTACAGAAGCTGCCCTGCACTGGAGCCAGGAGGTATGTTACCTAAGTAGAGACTGCTCCCACAACCACCATGGGACCACTGGAGCTCTGAAATCAACAAAACAGATCTCTTGGAGGTCCTTCTGAGGAGTGCCAGCCCCTTCTCCTCCTGATATGGAGGAAAGTTAGCCTGTGTTTCCCCTGAGTACCAGCTCAGATATAAGTGGCCCCCACAGAGCGGAAAAAGAAGCCTCTTGCAAAACCGGAAGGCAGCACCCAGCCCTGCAGAGGGCTCATTGGGTGTTGGGTTTGTCATTGAAGATGTGGTTGCAGAAACAGAGCAGGTGAGGGAGTAATAACCAGAGAGAGTGGACTGCACCCCCTATGGACAGATTGATTAGTGTGTGATATCTCGCCTGAGTGGCAATGCCTGCTGGTGGACAGATTTGCTATAGTGTGTTCTCTAATATCTCTGTGAGACACTGAAAGTTGAAAAACAAGATCTGGAACTTTCAAAACCTAATTAAATCAGGGAGGGAGAAGGAGATGTCACAGAGAGAGAGGAAACAGCAAGCAAAGGCCAAAGGCTCTGCCCACCTAAAAGCATTTTGCAGAAAGTAGTGCCAGCAAAAACATCGAATATAGGGGAGAACTGAGAAAGTTAACACCCTCTAAAATGCCAATGCCACAACAACAACAACAAAAATCACAAGACACACAAAGACAAGAGAAATGATGGCCCATCCAAATGAACTTGATGAAGGGAGTGAAATCACATCTATGGTAAACCAAATAATGAAAAGAATGAAAGAATATAATACAATATTGTTAAACATAGTTACAGAGCTAAGGGAAAACACGAAGATCTAAAAGAAGTAAGGAAAACAATGCATGAACAAAACGAGGATGTAAAAAAAAAAGAGAGAGAGAGAGAGAAAACCAAACAGAAATAATGCAACTGACAGGGACTGAAATGAGAAGCAAAATAGAAGGATTTAACAACAGATTTCACCAAGCAGAAGAAAGAATTAGGGAATTAGAGGACAACATAGTTGAAATTATATAGACTGAAGAGCAATAAGAATGGAGGCTGAAGAAGGCTGAGTATAATTTAATGGAATTATGGGACAGCCTCAAGAGACCTAATATATGCATCACAGGAATTCTAGACAGAAAGGAAGGAACAGAAAGAATATTTGAAGAAATAATGACAGAAAATTTCCCCAATCTGATGAAGGACATGAATCTATAAATCCAAGAAGCTCAAAGAACTCATAGCAGACCAACACTGAGAGGCATTATAATCAGGCTCTCAAAAAGTAGAGATAAAGAGAGAATCCTGAATGCCACGAGAGGGAAGCAAACAGTCACATACAAAGAATCCCCAATAAGATTAAGTGCCGATTTCTCCTCAGAAATGTTGGGGACCAGAAGGCAACGGAATACGATATTTAAATTGCAACTGTAAAACAAGAATACTATACCTAGTGAAACTGTCCTTTAAGAATTAGGGTGAAATTAAAACATTCCCAGGCAAACAAAAGCTGAGAGAGTTCAATTCGCCAGACTGGCCCTAAGACAATACTAATGGGACGTCTGCAGATAGAAGGGAAAAGACACCAGAAAGTAATTCAAAGCCATACATAAAAAGAAAGACCTCTAGTAAAGGTAATTGCACAGGCAAGTACAAGGGATAGTAAAAAGGTATTCATGCTTGATGACTCTAATTGTTTAGTCCTTCATGCTGTTTAATGACAAATGTATAAAAAACAAGGATAAAATTATGTTACAGGGCACACAAAATATAACAATATAATCTGTGATAACAACAAAATGGGGGGGGGGGGAGGAATGGCATAGGTATAGAATTTCTTATTTGTTATTGAAGTAGTGTTGGCACCAATTTACCCTAGGATGCTATAAATACAAGCTGTAAAACATGATATTCATGGTAACCACTAAAAAAATCTTAAAAAACACACACACAAAAGGAAAGGATAAGAGAATCAAAATGGCTCACTACAATAAACCAGCAAAATGCAAAAGCAGGTAGCAGAAATGGGCAAAGACAAAGAAGGCTTAAGACACACGAGACCCAAATAACAAAATGGCAGAAGTAAGTCCCTTCTTATCAGTAATTACAGTGAATGTAAATGGAGTAATTCTCCAATCAAAAGACAGAGAATGGCAGAATGGATTTAAAAACATGATCCAACTATGTGTTGTTTACAGGAGACACACCTTAAACCTAAGGATTTAGGTAGGTTGAAAATGAAAGGTTGGAAAAAAATATTCCATGCAAACAATAACCAAAAGAGAGCTGCAGTGACAATCTTAATATCAGACAAAGCAGACTTTAAGACAAAATCTGTTAGAAGAGATAAAAATGAAGATTTTATGGTGAGAAAAGCGTCAACTCATCAAGCAAATTTAACAATCATAAATATAAACGCACCCAACATCAGAGCACTTAAATATATAAAGCAATGGTGATAGCATTAAAGAAAGAAATAGACAGCACTGTAATAATAGTTGGAGACCTCAATAAACCATTTTCAATATTGGACAGAACATCTAAAAAGATCAACAGTGAAACAGAGTACCTGAATAACACTATAAACCAACTAGGCTTAACAAGACATATATAGAACACCCCACCCAACAACAGTACAATATACATTCTACTCCAGTGCATATGGATCATTCAAAGATTAGATAGGAAACTTAAGGGGCAGTAAGTTTATGTTAATGGAGGAGAAACAATTCAGAAAAGGTAAGAATGTTTACACAACTGGAAGAATATAATTAATGTCTTTGAATAGTACGTGTAGAAATTGTTGAATTGGTGTATATTTTGCTGTGTATATTATGAACAACAACAAAAAATAGAAGAAATTATATAGATATATAAAAGACTTTATCAAGAAAGTGAATAGATAACCTACAGAATGGGAGAAAATATTTGGGAAATACGGAGCTGATAAGATTTTAATATCCAGAATATATAAAGAACTCCTATAGCTCAACAACAAAAAGACAAACAACCAAATTTAAAGATGGGCAAAAGACTTGAATGGACATTTCTTCAAAGAAGATATACAAATGGCCAATAAGTATGTGAAGAGATGCTCACCTTCATTAGTCATTCGAGAAAAGCAACTCAAAACTACAATGAGATACTACTTCAGCCTCTCTAAACCCACTGCCATGGAGTCAATTCCTACTTATAGCGACCCTGTAGGACAGAGTAGAACTGCCCCATAGGGTTTCCAAGGCTGTAAATCATTAAAGAAGCAGACTACCACACCTTTCACCTGAAGAGCAGCTGGTGGGTTCGAACCACTGACCTTTCAGTTAGTAGCTGAGCGCTTTAACCACTGCACAACCAGGGCTCCTCAACCTCACTGGGTTAGCTATTAGGATGGCTGTTATCAGAAAAAAACAAAGAATAACAAATATGGGCAGGGCTATGGAGAAATGGGAGCCCTCCTTCATTGCTCGTGGGAAAGTAAAATGATGCAGCTGCTATGGAAGACAGTTGGCAAGTTCCTCAAAAAGTTAAGCACAGAATTATCTATGACCAAGCAATTCCACTTTTAGGTATATACACATAAGAGGTCAAAGCAGAAACTCAAACAGATACTTGGACATCAACATTTATTGCAGCATTACATACACAAATTGGCCCAAAGGTAGGAACAACCCAAGTGTCCATCAGTAGCTGAATGGATACGTATAATATGGTATATACATACAAAGGGCCCCTGTGGGGTTTGTATGTTAAGTGCTGGGATGCTAACAGAAAGGTTGACTGTCTGAACCCTCCCAGTAGCTCCCCAGAAGAAAGACCTGGAGATGGGTTCCCATGAGGATTACAGCCTAGCAAACCCTACATGGCAGTTCTACTCTATCACATGGGATCACTATGAATGAGAATCTACTGGAAGGCACCCAGCAACAACATATACATACAGTGGGATGTTATTCAGCCCTAAAGAGAAATGAAGTTCTGTTATGCGTTATGATATGGATGAACCTTAAAAACATTATTCTGAGTGAAGTAAGTCAGACACAAAAGGACACATATTGTATGATCCCATTATAGGAAATATCTAGAATAGACAAATGCATAGAGACAAAAGTTTATTAGTGGTTACCAGGGACTGGCAGGAAGGAAAGAAAAGGACGTTCTTGCTTAAGGGATACTGAGTTTTTGTTTGGGGTGATGATAAACTTTTGGAAAGGACAGTAGTGACAGTAACCCAACATGGCAAATGTGGCTAATGTCACTGAATTGTACACTTAAAAATGGTTAAAATGGCAAACTTTTTGTTATATATATTTTAACACAGTTTAAAAAAATGACTTAGTAATTTATTGGATATGGGCTGAGGAAAAAGGGACAAGAAGGAGGTAAAGAAGAACATGTGTGTTTATGGTTTGGGCAGCTGAGCAGATAATGGTACCATTTCCTTAAATAAGGGAAAAGAAAGAAGAACAGATTTGGAGGGAAAGAACATGGGATTAGTTTTGAGGATGTGCATCCAAGAAGAGATGAGCTGTGGACCATTAGATATGCCCTGAAGTCCAGGAAAGCGGTCTGGCTGAGAAATCACAAACATGCATACATACATACACACACACACACACACACACACACAAACACACACATGCCTTGGCTCTGTTCCCATGACTCTAGGAAGCATTGTTATTAAGTGCATTGTGATTCAGTCAATTGGGATTTTAATTACTGAGTGAGTACTTCTTCCTTCCAAAACTCTCTCTTCAAAGTGACTGACATAGTCCAAAGGATCGGGCCACCGTCTCTCAGGAATCTAGGGTTTGATCTCCCAGCAGTCCCAACCACGCTGACTGCGAGTCCAGTAAACCTCTCAGCCCACAATTCATCACTACTCTAAGCAGCAGAGACCTGTCTCCTCAGGGCAGGATGAGGACGTGGCTGTTGCTTGGCAAGTAATACCCTCTGACAGGGGGTTAGTGATGAGGAGCCTGCGCCCCACACCTAATGGACGGCTCTCGGTTGTCTTGGCTGCTCCCTCTCTGTTCTCAGGGGACGAATCTTAGAAACAGCCTGGCTGCTCCAGGAGGGCTCCCCTTACTTTTCTCCAGCCCATACATACAGGGGGTGATTATCTTCCTCAGCCAACACTAAAGCTCATTAAATGTTTGCAGGAATATTCTCTTTGGTATTTAAAACTCACTCCCTGCAAAGGCCCCACCAGGGCTTGTGGGGGAAAACCAGCCCCTTGCCGTCCACCAGATGTGTTTATTGAGGAGAAAGCCAAAGGCCTAGGCAAATCTCCTCGAGCGGTCAGAACCTTAACACGGGTAGTAATTCTCTTAGCATTCAGATACGGATTAACCACATCCATAAACTAAACCTAAAAACAGCAGAAATAACAATAAAAAGAAGATATTTATGGAGGCAATGTAGATGTAATAGTGAAGAGACTCCCTTCCTGTCGTCAGTCTGTAAGCTTTGTGGTGCTGAATAATTGGCAGCCTCCCAGGTCGTAAACACAGAGCGCAGCAGCCTCGGAGCACAGGGAACACACAGCCCCCAGCCCACCAGCCTGGGCTTTTTACAGAAAGGTGACACGGCCGGCACGTGTGCATGGCAATGGGACATCCGGAGAAAGAAGTCTTTGCTTTCATTCTGAAGCAGAGTTCCCCAAGTGCTTATGGAAATCATCCACTTGATGTGCGTCTTCACGTTTAGGTTTAACCAATGAGTGAAAATATCCCAGCAGCTACTGGACTGTGCCATGCTGTTCATGCTGTCACTCCCGGAATGATCCCCGTGGTGTCATCAGACACGAAGCTACAGCTCCAGAGCGTGGAGAACACACTATGATGAGAACAGCGGGAACTGGCAGACGTGGGTGAGAAATAATAACCATGCTGTACGTCCAAATTACATCCTCTGTTCTGCACAAATCAATTAAATCTCACAACATTCATCCCCGTCCCCATTTCACAGACTGGGAAAGAGGTCCAGAGAGTGAAAACAGAAGCCCAGCCCAGCAGTGGAGCTATAAATAAACCACCCCACCCCCACCCTAGGCTGCTTCCCACCTTTCTGAGTCAAAGTTGGGGCCAAAACCTCAGACTAGAGCAGATGCGAAATCAACTCATCCGTGACTCCTTGGGAGGGAGATGGAGCAAAATCCTGGGCTGTTGGAGCATAGTATTTGGAACAAGACCTCAGAGAAGCAGAGCTCCCATCTGCTCTTTGTGGACATTTAATATCTCAGGGAGGTTTCCACAGAGCAAAGATGATCCCCAGCTCTTGGCCAAATGTTTTCTCTTCCAGATAGGCTGTGGGCCGCGAGCCGTTTGTGTTCCTGGCCACAATTCTCCCACCCCTGAAGAGACTCTGGTCAAGCAGACCGAGAGATTTGTGTATGTTGAAGGCTTGAAATGGTGAGAGGCAGTGGGAACACAAGATAGCATCATGATCGTTAGTCCTATACCATCACCAGCACAGTGGGCAGTTAGTGTCTGTGAACTTTGGTTTCAGAGTGGAGAGGTCTATTTACAAAGGACGGTGTTCTCTCATCGGGCTGAGGAAGCTGACTTCCTCTGATGGTAGAATGCCTGCAAACTGAAAACAGGAAAGCACTTACTTTGCTAAAATTCACTTTTTGGTTAAATCATATTCAAAGAGATGGGGAGATAAAACCCATTTTGTCATTTGCCAGACCCGAGGGAAATACGGAGGTAGCAAAACATGTAAGATAATACAGTCGTGAGCTAGAACCCCAGTGCCGCTCATGGCTCTCTCCCATCCCCTAAGAAGTCTTCAAGCGGCCACTTAACAAACCCAGAGTCTAAAAGAGACTCTAACTGTGACATTGTCAGTTTGTGTGGAACGTGATGGGAAACAAAAACCACGGCACAGCTCTAGGGCACTCGCTAGCTCAGCACGCGGACCCTCCATCTGGCAGTGTGGGGCCTTCCAGTGGCCACTTCCTTTCTCTTCCCATTGTGTTTTCCAAGAGGGAGGTCGAACGTAGAGCAGCGAAGCAGACAGAAAGCATATTTGTTTGTTTTGTGTTTTTTTTTTTGTCCTATCTTTTTTTTTTTTATCCTATCTCCTGCTTGTCTCTCTCCTCCCTCTTTTTTTGTCAACTTTCCTCTTACTTTCTAAAAACTCTGCCTCCCCCCAAACCCTTCAGTCATTTCTGTCTTCAGATGTTCGCCTTCTTCCCTTGATTTACTAACACAATACCTCTCGGTTCTTCTCTAGGCTGATGCCGTTCCGCTTAGAAGAATATATCAGTCACTACTGAAACCCAGCAGGACTTTACCCATCAGGGAAGATGTATAGGAACACAGGGGGAAGTGCATCCCCAGAAGACTGGCGCCTCAGGAAAGGGAGCTTCAAGCCCAGATTTCATCAGTGATAAAATCGCAAGACAATGACACCATTACGGTGCTGCCTCCAAGACTGGTGTAACCTGAGGAAGCAAGGAATTGGACGCACCCCTGCTGGGCACCTCCAAGCCGGACCAGCGCATGCACATTCAGAACAGTGCATCAGTGGGGAATGAATGAACGGATGAGTGAATGAATGAATGAATAGGAAGACCAAGTAGTGCTGGGAGTAATTGAAAACCTAAGTTTCTGAAAGGCAAGTGTACTTCTGCTTAAGGTTCTTTGTCTTTGTATGAAGTAATATGCTATGCTTTCTGCATAAAGGGTTTTAGGAGATAAACAGCCTGAGATGCAGGTGTGAGTGCATTGGGCCTGGCAAAACTATACAGTGTCCCCTTCAAGCATCTAGAAAGGGAACACCCAGACCATGCCACTGCCTTACCCCAGAAACAAACCCGGGACAAGGATATTCAGATGTAATTGGGACAGTCTCTCAAGAAGCATTTGTGGGATAGTAAACAAGAAAGAAAAGGAGAGGCAGCCAGAAAGGGTTCACTCTCCAGGGAGTTTCCTCATGGGTGCTGGGAGCCGGTATACAAGATGCACCTCAAGATGTGCCCCCATTGGTACCTGGTTGGGGCTACTCCCAGGAGCCATGAATCCATTGCATGTTGGCTCTTTTCGTGGGTGGGCAAAATGCACTTGGGGGCTAGGGAAGGTGCTGACAGCTGGAAATGAGGTGAGTGAAGAGGGTGAGGCAGGGGGATGAGCCAGGATGAGGGTAACCTTACTAGAGCCTCCAGTGACTTCTCAAGGCTTCTGACACCTGTATCACCATAACTTCGGGTTGTGGGACTTTGGGGCTAACGATGACAGTAAATGGTAGCCCCGGTTGTGTGGGCTGGGAATACCAACAGTGTAGAAGAATGGGCAGCTGAGCAGTCCATAAAGCCCAGAGCCTCGCCTGAGAGGAGCTTTCAGAGTCTGGTACGTAGTGTTTCCTACAGCAAAGAAAGCTTATACACCAACTGTGTATGTATTCCTATGTAGGCAGTGTGCTGAAACGAGTTATTTTATGTGGCCTTTTGCCTTAGTTCTTTGGAAAAGCAGGTTGAGAGATTTTTCCCCTAAGCCTTGAGGAGTTACCTTGACCCTGGTTTTCTACCCCAGAGGGTTTGTTACTTTTGTCCAGGTTGATTGACATTTCCCGGGTAAGCTGTAAACAACTTGGTTTGATACTTTTTTCTGGTCCTGGGCTGCAGCCTGCCCTGTGATTGGTATGCACCTTGCATGGATTGGTCAATAGATTATGCAAATGAAGTTTCTGTAGTCTACTATGCAAATAAAGTGTCTGTAGCCTACTTTGCAAATGAAGTGTCTTTGGTCTACCGAGAGCAGATTGGTCATTTCATGGCCCTGGTGGGAGGGCCATGCCTAAAAATTGATGAGTTTGTGTGTATATGCAGCCAACCCCACAGATGTTTTTTAAGACAGAAAGAAGCAGAAGAGAAACAGCAGGAAGAAGCAGAAGGAAGAAAGGAGAAAGAGAGAGAAGGCAAGGAACCTCCTAAAAAAGCTATAACACGGATCAAGGACTGTAGCACTGAAGATAGGAACAGGCGCAGAAGGGGCCCGGCAGCAGAGCCAGCAGCGACAGGTCTGGAAGGGGCTCCACAGCAGAGCTGGTGTTGACAGAGGGCAGGGCCAAGAGGAGCTTGTCCTGAGGGTGCAGAGAGGAGCCTGTCCTCAGGGGGCTGGCGGGAGGCCTGCACAACTGAGAAGAGCTGAGAGAGCTGTCCTGCACTGGAGAAGGGGGACTTTGCCTGCATGCTTCCTGACCCCGAACCTGCGTTGTAGCCTGGTGATCCTGATCCTGAGTTGTGCCCTGTTACTTCATTAATAAACCACTTATCTATAAATACAGTTGGTGAGTTCTGTGAGACATTGCAGTGAATTGCTGAACTCAAACCGGGGAGGGAAGAGTGTCAGATGGAGTGGTACAGCAGCCTGGAGAATGTGGAAATCTGGGATATATTTGACTTCTGCCTCACAGGAATTGGCTTTGTGCTGATTCTTATATTTGAAGTTATTCATAGACAGGCAAGCAGAGGAGGAAGGGGGCCTTTCCTGACAATTCTTTCCCTTAACCCACAAACTAGAGTCTTTTCTCTATTCCTCAAACCCGTTGAGCGTCCTTTTTATAAAAATTTTTATCCCATGGGTGTACGCTCTCCTGCATCCCTTTATCTGCAGCATACTTCTAGTGCATAGTGAGTGTGCCCAGTAAATGTTTGATGATGGATGAATGAATGATGGGCCATGTCTCTCTAACAGAAAGTCTGGTCTCTGTTAATTTGGCCATGGCTTACCCAGAAGTTTAGGATAGTTTGGAGTAACCCAGGGTGACACAGGACAGCAGAGTGACCGCTGCTCACTTGGTTCTCACAGCCGTTCTAGCCCTTGACTGTTATCTCCACTAGACTTGAAGATCAGCCTGCGAGCACCAGGATGTGCCTGTCTTCTCACTATTGAACTCCCAGTGCCTTACAGCAAAGAGTTATTGGATGGATAAATGAATGACCAGCCAATGTAAAAGCACAGTTTGATACACTGCTTAAGAGCAAGGACTTGGAAGCTACACTGCTGGGGTTCAAATCCCAGCTCTGTCTCCTGTGACCTTGAGCAATTTATTTAATCTCTCTGTGCCTCAGTTTCCTCATTGATAAAGTGAAGAGAACAATAGTATCTACCTCATCAGACTCTTGAAAGGATTAAATGACAATGCATTTGAAGCATTTAGAACAGTGTGTAGCATACGGTGAGTCTTATATAAAAGTTTGTTGTTATTATGGAATCTCAGAGTCTCCTAAAAATCAAGAGGAATTATTTTTCCAAAAAATAAAAATATGGCCACGTAGGATGTGAAATTACTTTTTAAGTAAATTCTACTTTCACTGTCTGCAGAACTCTGGGATCCAGGGCATGATACCAGTCAAATGAGTTTGTGCAACCTCAAAAAAAAATTGAGAAATACAGTTTAATTGATGGAAAGCTAGACCAGGGATAAAGAAACTTGAGTTCTTGTTCTGACTCAGGCTAGCACATTCCTTATATTGACTGAGTTCAGAGATAAGGGAGAAGCAATACCAGAAAAGCAGGTTGAGGCTTTTTTTTTTTTTTTTAAACAGAGGATGTTATTGTTATTGAAAACTGTGGGGGCATAATTGCAATATTAAAACACTGTATTATCAAAATTAACCTTTTTCCCTGACATCTTTTAGGTAAAAACAGACGCCAGAGAAGCTAACCAGTCAGCTCGGCTTCACACCCTCGTAGAAGAAAGGGCAAACCTGAAAAATGCAGTAATTTACTTAAAAGCAATTTTAAAGCAGAGAAAAATAATAATCGCAGTACATCTGTGATACAGGCTTCATTTGCCATTCGGAATGAATTCGGATGGGTCTTGGAGCCTTACACTGTGAATCAAAACTAATCTGAGTCTGGATGATTTTCTTCTTGCATATGGTATATTGAACTCTTTTAAGATGGATATATGGACAAATAAGTAATGACGTGCACGGTAAATTAAGCAAAAGCCATTTTCTTCCTTTAGGGACTGAACAAGGTGAAAGAATGATTCAGAGGTGATTTCTTCAGACACTCGCCCGTGTCAGAGATGGTGTAGACCGGAGTTATTAACATAGTATGAGAGGAGAAATTTGGTCCTGCTACCCACGTGGGCTTCCTGAGCCCTGCTAAACTGGACGCCAGCCTGCCCCTGTGTAATGGGCTTGTTGCTAGGTAACAGTCACAGGGACTCCAGAAAGCCTTTCCTCAGGGCTGCATATATTTTCCACCGAAAGCCCCGGCTTCTGCAGTCTGGAAGCTGTGTTTCCATTACTCATCGTCTCTGCAGCCCTTCCTCCCATTTGTTTTTGCTTACAGATCCCAATTTAACAAACGAGTTCATGCATCTCATGCCATTTAACAGCTGTGTAAAATAGAGACCCAGCTTTCATAGTACTGGTTTACTCCAACAGGTAATTTAATAAAGACCATCCAGTTACTGGTATTTGTCTCCACTTTGTACAAAGAGACGCATAGGGCAAAGCATGCAACCCTATTAAATGCTTTACTATAGTAGAATGATGTTTCAAATACAGGTTAAATAGGCAATTTTTTTTTTTTTTTTTTTTTGCTATTTCAAACCACAACTGGAGACAAGTGGAGAAATTTGAATAGGAACTAGGCATTGGATGATATTAAGAAATATTGTTAATTTGTCAGATGTAGAAATTGCATTATGATTATCTAAGAGAATGTTCTCAGTTTTTGATGATGATGCTGAATGGACAAAGTGTCATACTATCTATAAATTACTCTAAAATGGTTTAGCGAAATACATATATATAGATGAAGAATCTATGCAAAATATTAACAGTCATTGAATCTGGGTGGTGTGATACAGGAGTTTCCTCGTCCTAGCCCTCATATTTTTCTATACGTTTGAAATTTTTCATAATAAAGTGTAATTCATCACAAAAACAAACAAGCCCCCCACTGCCGTCCGAGGAGGAAGACCATGTAATGTGGAAGTCCCGTTTGTCCGCTCCTGAAAAGAATGAGAGCTGTAAAGGGGCAGGTGGAGTGGTGACCCAGGAGGAGGGAGGGGAGGCATGAGCGGGGAGAGGTGTGTGAGACTGAGGACTGTAGGGAGGGAGGTGACCGCTGAAAAATCCCCAAAGCTGAGTGGCTGAAGAACAATGACTTGTAGCGTTCAATTTGACATTGTTTTTGTCTCCAAAATATAAATCCCTCCTCTGTGAAACACAGCAAGCAAGGGGTCAGCAAGATGATAAGGATCCAGCAAAGAAAATCGATAGAAGGAGAAAACCAAAGAGCAGAGAAGTTAAAAGAAACAAAGAGAGAGTGTATCCCAGAAGCCACATGAACACAGAGTTCCTGGGGAGACAGAGGGAGAAACTAACCATGTGGAGAGCTGCTGGCCAGTCCAGTAAACAAATGGGGGCCACTGATGGCCACTGCAAGAGCAAGTTTGGTAAATAGCGGGGACAAAAGCAGAAATGAAGTAGATTTATGAGACATCGGAAGGGAGGACTTGAGACAGAGTACCAGCAACTCTCTGAGGTGTTTTGCTATAAAGGTGGCAGAGAAATGAAGTAGAATCTGGGAAGGTAAGTGAGGTAAACAGAGATTTTTTTTTTTTTTTTAATGGGAGGAAAAAACAGGGATGAAAGGAAGGAGAGAAAGGAGAAGCTGGAGGGATGCCTGTGAGAGGACAAGAGGGGCACTGGGGATGGGTCCACCTTAGAATGGAGCATGCACAGGTCACCTGTTGTAACAGAAGGTGGAGAGTGCCTAGGTGTGCAAATGATTAACACACTCGGCTACTAACTGGAAGGTTGCAGGTGCGAGTCCACCCAGAGGTACCTCGAAAGAAAGGCCTAGTGATCTACTTCCAAAAAGATCACCCATTGAAAACCCTGTGGAGCACAGTTCGACTGTGACACCCATGGGCTCTCCACGAGTAGGAGCGGACTCAAGGGCAAGCGGACTGGAGTAGGAGGGGAGGAGCATATGAGCGCAGATGCTGGTCCTTGGGAAGACGTGGTGGTGAGAGCTCATGGATGTTCTCTCCCACTAGCTTCTATTCTCTCGGTGCAATGGCGTTTAGCTTGAAGCTTGTTCTCCCACCTGATGCTGATTTTGATGGTCTTGCTAAATGGGAGACAATGAGTTGATTTATTTAAAGTGAAAGAGACTACTTCATCCCCTTTTCGATTTTGGCATGGCATTGTCAAAGAAGGAAATGTTAACCTATAAATTATAGTAACATAAATTAGGAGAGCGTGATCCTGACTAAACTGCTTACACCATCTTGTCAACAAATGTATGTGGGAAGACGAAGAACTAAATGTGATAACAAGAAGCAAAAAGTTAGTTACTTCCCAGCATATCCTAAAGGTAAAAGACAGGGAAAAAAGCAAAACATAGATTCAGCATTTGACTACATCAGGAAAGGCTTAATAGCCTCCGAGGGAATTTCTAAGCAAGCGGTTTAGCATGGGCGCACGTGCGCACACACTCACCTCCACACTTAACACTGTTAACTGCTGCAGTCCCTGACAGATCACAGTCTTGGGAATTATGGTCCTGAGATGCCTTTATCCAGGCAGCTTATTCCTTTGACCTTGCAGTTGTTACGTGCCAGTCACAAGGACATGTCCACTGCTCTCCCCTTACAAATAAAGCCATTTACTCATCAGCTGTCAAACAGTGCCCTGACACATTTATTTTTATTTTCCATATTTGTAACTTATCCTCTGCATGGGCGGGGTGGCCTTCACTGTGATGATGGGAGTCTGGAGCTGATGAGAACTAATTGTGGGCACCCACTGCGTGCACAGATGATCCCTGATACAGGGAAGGGCCTCTTACGGTTGTCTTTGTAGGGCTACGATAGGTTTATCTTCCCTACAAACTGCCACCCCTGCCCGTCTGGCGACGCTCCAGCATGCTGCAAGCTGGTGCTTCCAGAATGGTCCCAGATGCTGGTCCTAGTTAGCATGGTGCTCTAACCAACCCAACCCAGACCTACGGCCATAGCTGGAGCAGACTTCTCACCACATTGAAGAAATCCCCTCAGCACTCCCAAGAAGCTACATACTTCTCAGAGCTCTGGGAGCATGTCGGGGAGTTCCTGGAGGCGCAAACAGTTAAGCGAAAGGTTGGCGGTTTGAATTCACCCAGAGGTGCCTCGGAAGAAAAGCCTGACGATTTGAGTCCAAAAGTTCACAGCCTTGAAAACTCTGTGGAGCATACTTCTACTCTGCACACCTGAGCTCACCACGAGTCATCTGTTTGATTACTTATTTATTTATTTTATTTTGGTATTTATTCACCTCCCCTAGGTGAACACTTAGCATGCGGGTTCTAGTTGACTCACTCAGGGCCCCCCAAATCATTAACATTTAACCCATTTGCTGCCCAGAAAGCAGCCATTTTAAAGCCAAAGATTCTCACCTTATTTGTGTTTTTCTTTCAAGGAGAAAAATCACAGTTAACACTGTCACCAGAAAGGATCTGGCAGACAGAAGGGTTTTGTTTGTACGTAAGGTCCCCAGATCATCTTTTATTCTAGTCACAACTCCTTTTTCCAGTTCTCCTTCTCTGTCATGAAAATGTAGTTAAGGAAAAGAAACTTCCCACATCTGCGGTCCTTTGAGGTCCTAACTGATTGAAACCCTGGGCAGGCTTTGCTGTTTGCCCTTTCTTCCCGTGAAAACAACTCACACTAGAAAGTGTTCAGGGAAGGGAGTTATTACTTTTACTACGGGGGTAGCCAGCACTACGCCCCAGTTCTCCTTTTCCTGGCTCTGGGATTCATCTTTATTCAGGTGCAGAAACTCTTGATATGTGTCACTAATAAGTATGTGCTTGGTGTTACGGCCAGTGTGAACTGCTCGGAATACATGTCGTGGTGGTTGTAAATTGATAACCATATATCATAGATCATGGGGACCTCAGAACAAGACAACAATGTGAATCAAATTCCCATTATATGGCCTGGCCCCAATACACAAATCCTAGCCAGAGTGGTAAGGGCGTTTTAGCGTGATCCAGATGACCCAGCACATACTCTCCATCCATTTCTTGATTCCACTAAGAACGCACTGACCCTCTTCCTCTTTGCCATGAGTCTAGCGTAGGAATCAAACTATCCTCTAAGATCCCTGGTCTCACGAATGAAAAATTGCTCCATTATCTGCCTGCCTTACGGGGAAATGAAGACTCCGGTGCATTAAAAGGTAAGCTTCAAACACAGCACGAAAAAACTCTGACTCTATACAGAAGGGTACAAGGCCTTTTCCCAGCATCTTCACAGAAAAACAGATCATTTGCACACAAGAAGCAGCAAGATTAACTGGAAATCCAGCAGAGACCAGCCACGCAGGTATCGGTTAT
The DNA here is from genome assembly GCA_030035585.1 of Dugong dugon. NCBI lineage: Eukaryota > Metazoa > Chordata > Mammalia > Sirenia > Dugongidae > Dugong > Dugong dugon. Next base: position 45,534,046 of record CM057466.1, on the reverse strand, counting down.
TCTCTTTATCACACCTCCTTTCCCAGTTCCCTTGCTATCAAGATCTCACAAGAATATGTTGAGTTAAAGCTTCAGTTTTGTTAATCACTTAATGGGGCTGCATTTCCAAAATCATTTGCTAGTCCTTGACACTGAAATCTACTAATGGCAATTCACAAGAAACATTAATGAGGTTGAAATGCCTTTGCATCTGTCCTGGAATTCTCAGACCCCCTGGAACTGCATTTTAGTCCGGGCAGTCAGGTAATTGAGCTTTACACAATTAACAGCAGGAGGTGGGTGCTTGCAGGCTCCAATGAGCTCATGTAGGAAGGGTGATCCTTGGGGTGATTATGTTCTAAAAATGTGCTTGCTTGTTAGAGTCTTCTGGGAGCAATTTTTAAAAGTTGTATCAATCATTGTTTCCCCAGAGAACTTAGAACACTGAAAGCCTAGCTGTTCCTTTACATTATGCACCAGGTAGAGACGACCCCGCTTGCTCTAAAGTTCTGAATTGTGACATTAAATAGGACAAGAAAATAAGAGCATGGTGCTCTACGCGGACTGTCAGCTGAGATACAAAACCTGATTAGCAGCAAAACTGGCACCTGAGACTTGAACAAATGCAATGAATTGCCCAAGGCATGACTCACTGAGAACATTGCCTCTTCTTTCAGATTTAACAGAAAGTAAATTGTTACTCAGTATGGTACATTAATTGTTTTCTCAGGAAGCTGCCAGAATCTTTGGTCAGCGCATTTGTAAGAGGCAATTTATGTAGCTGCATCTATATATCATAGTTGACTATTAAGTGCTTAAACTTTTACAGAAATTGTGACATATTTACAAATTATCTATACTAGCAAAAACCATATAGGGCATGCTTAGGTTAATTACTGCCAGAATGGTTTTGGGGGTTTTGACATATTTTCAATTTCAGTAAGAAAAATTCAGCATTGCTAAGAGTGTTATGCCAATAATTAATGATTATAGATGAAAATAAATTGCTGTGTAAAACTCTGCTGTCAAGACGGATGGTTTAACTCTATAATGACTTAACTTAGGAAAGGAAAACTTTTAAATGGAAAGTTCTGGAAGATATGTAAAAGGTCAACTAGTCCATTCCCCTGTCTTCTTTATCACCACAGCCACTGCACTCCAAGCGTTTATGTTCTTCATTGCCTTACAAAGTGGAAATATGAGGTCAAGTTGATTACCACACTGGTAAGGGTAGGGTTGGATTGAGTACCATTAAAACAGACCCGCACTGCCTTCCTGCCTCTGGGTAGGAGTGGAACTCAGCCCCACTGGGCACTAGGGTGGGGTGGGAGTGCACCTTCTCACACTACCTAATCCACCTCCTGCTCTACCCCTGACCCAACCCTGATGGGGGCAGCAGAGCGCTGACCTCCTTGCCTGGCTGCTCCTGCTTGGCCCCAGTAACAACGTAGGGTGGGAGTGAGGTGGCAGGTTTTCCTTTCGTGTCTGGCTGGAGTAGAGCAAGTATTATCAAGGAGGTTTTCAATTTCGTCAGATTGCCCTTTTCCCAGTTCTTTGGCAAGAGAGAGGAGGCTTTTCTTGACCTTTTTTGTCTGTGTCTGTTGGCACTTCTGAGTGGCCGGCTTCTCTAGAGTCCCCTGGATATACAGGGGGCAGGAAGAAAACCTAGAGAACTCAGGCCCCACCACTGCTCAAGCTTTGAGGTCCTGGATTGTGAGGCCTCTTCGCTCCACCTTTCAGAGTCTCCCCACTCGTGCCATGGTGTGTCCGGGGTATTTCCAGCTGTAAGAGAAGAGCAGGTCTGTGAGCAATGGTGCTGCTCCATCTTGGCAGAATCAGAAGCCCTCAGAATTTCTTTTTTCTTATACGTTTGGACCTTAGAGCCTACATTGACTTGCAAATCAAAATAAATGTTAATTATGTGGATTTTATTTTTTGAAAATGTGATTTATTCGATATCCAAAAATAGTTCTTAATGGGCTACTCTGCCAGGCACTGTGGTGAGTGCTGGGGTCACAGTGGCACATGTGAGGCCACCATGGTCTGTGGTTCGCACTCAGATCAGTCGCCTACATGAGAAGGTAGAGCAATGGGTGAAGTGCTATGAACAAGCACAGGGAGGGGAGCCACCAGCCTCCGCACAGAGTGGCCAGGAAGGTGTCTCTGAAGAGGCGCTATCTGGGCTGAGACTTGGCAGATGCCAAGAAGTTGGATTGTGACGAGAATTCCAAGCAGAGGGAACAGCACGTGCCAAGGTTCTGAAGTGCCTGAGGAAAGGGAATGAGGATGAGACTAGGAGACAGGCGTGGAGTGTAGGCACAACTGGAGCACCCAGGGTCTTCCCAGCAGTGGTGAAGGCCATCCAGGTCCACCGCAACGCTCTGAGCAAATGGCTTTACGTGGCGGAATAAAATTCTACATTACCTCACAATTTGCAGTCTATGAATCAAAAATGCCACTGTTCCTTTTTGCTGCCACTGTGAAGATACTTAAACCTAGAAGAAGTGAGGAGAAAGATATGAAGAGGGGAAGAAAGGATAATAACAAAGAAAGAAAGAGGACAAAATATGGCTGGAAAGGAAGTGGGAAATTACAGCAAAACGTTAGCTCTGAAACTGCTGAATCCTGCTCTCCTCAGCCACAATTTCACTCTGGTTTGCTCAGCAACATATGGGCTGCCATCTTAGTACTGTGACTCAAATTAAGTTACCCAGTGTCTACAGAGAGGATGTGAAGAAACCGCAAAAAATACTCCACTGCTTCCTGACCTAAACCAGATTAGGGCTGAGAACAAAGGGCTTTCCCTTCAGGGGTGGTATCAGTATGAATGCCAAAGATAACTCTTTCTACAGAACGACAGTTCAGAAACCCACCAGCTGCTCCATCCAGGTGGAGTGGAGAAAGGACTTCCTTAGGTATCAGAAGAGACAAGTTCAAGTCTCAGTTCTGACATTTAGTGGGTGATCTCTGGTAAGTTAACCTCTCTGGGCCTACCTTTTCCCATCTTTAAAATAGAAACAATACAATTGATTTACAAGTTTTGTGACTTCAAACTGCTCATATTTCTGGGCCCTAATTTCTTTATCTGTGAAATGGAGTTAAGAATGCCCACCCTTCCTAACGCAAAGGCTTAGGAGAAGATAAAACACTCTGGTGGCTGTAGTGCTCTAGACAAGAGAGAGACAGTGTTGTGATCTTCACTTCCCGTGCCCACTCCTCAGGGTCAAAGGAGTCAGAATCCTGTGATTATTACCTAGAGTAGGGTCAACAAACTTTTCCTATAAAGGGCCAGAAGGGAAATATTTTAGGCTTTGTAGGCCATTCAGTCTCAGCTACTCATTCATCTCTGCCTTTGTAGCGTGAAAGCAGCCACAGACGATACATAAATGGATGATCATGGCTGTGTTCCACTTGCTGTTGTTAGGTGCCATCGAGTCGGTTCCAACTCATAGTGACCCAAGTACAACAGAAGGAAACACTCTCTGGTCCTATGCCATCCTCACAATCGTTGTTATGATTGAACCCATTGTTGCAGCCACTGTGTCAATCCATCTCGTTGAGGGTCTTCCTCTATTTTGATGACCCTCTACTTTATCAAGCATGATGTCCTTCTCCAGGGACTGATCCCTCCTGACAACATGTCCAAAGTATGTGAGATGTAATCCCACCAACCTTGCTTCTAAGACGCATTCTGGTTGTACTTTTTCCAAGACAGATTTGTTTATTCTTTTGGTAGTCCATGGTATATTCAATATTCTTTGCCAACACCACAATTCAAAGGAGTCACTTCTTCTTTGGTCTTCCTTATTCATCGTCCAGTTTTTGCATGCATATGAGGTGATTGAAAAAACCATGGCTTGGGTCAGGCACACCTTAGTTTTCAAGGTGATAGCTTTGCTTTTCAATACTTTAAAGAGGTCTTTTGCAGCAGTATGTCTTTTGATTTCTTGACTGCCGCTTCCATGGGTGTTGATTGTGGATCCAAGTAAAATGAAATCCTTGACAACTTCAGTCTTTTCTCTGTTTATCATGATGTTGCTTATTTGTCCAGTTGTGAGAATTTTGGTTTTCTTTATGTTAACATGTAATCCATACTGAAGATTGTGGTCTTTGATCTTTATCAGTAAGTGCTTCAAGTCCTCCTCACTTTCAGCTAGCAAGGTGAGCTAGCAAGGTTGTGTCATCTGCATAACACAGGTTGTTAATGAGTCTTCCTCCAATCTTGATGCCCTGTTCTTAACAGGTATGGTGAAAACATACAACCATAACTCACAACTTCCCTGACTTTAAACCACGCAGTATCCCCTTGTTCTGTTTGAACGATTGCCTCCTGATCTATGTACAGGTTCCTCACGAGCTCAATAAAGTGCTCTGGAATTCCCATTCTTTGAAATCTTATCCATAATTTGTTACAATCCACATGGTCGAATGCCTTTGCATAGTCAATAAAACACAAGAAACATCTGTCTGGTATTCTCTGCTTTCAGCCAGGATCCATCTGACATCAGCAGTGATATCTCTGGTTCCACATTCTCTTCTGAATTTGGCTTGAATTTCTGGCAGCTCCCTGTCAATATACTGCTACAGCCACTTTTGAACGATCTTCAGCAAAATTTTACTTGTGTGTGATATTATGATATTGTTTGATAATTCCCTCATTCAGTTGGATCACCTTTCTCAGGAATAGGCATAAATATGGATCTCTTCCAGTCGATTGGCCAGGTAGCTGTCTTCCAAATTTCTTGGCATAGACGTGTGAGCACTTCCAGCACTGCATCCATTTGTTGAAACATCTCAGTTGGTATTCTGTCAGTTCCTGGAGCCTTGTTTTTCACCAGTGCCTTCAGTGCAGCTTGGACTTCTTCCTTCAGTACCATCTGTTCCTGATTGTATGCTACCTCCTGAAATGGTTGAACATCAACCAATTCTTTTTGATTTAGAGACTCTGTATTCTTTCCATCTTCTTTTGATGCTTCCTGCATCATTTAATATTTTCCCTGTAGAATCCTTGACTATTGCATCTCGAGGCTTGAATTTTTCTTCAGTTCTTTCAGTTTGAGAAATGCCGAGCATGTTCTTCCCTTTTGGTTTTCTAAGTCCAGTTCTTTGCACATGACATTATAATACTTTACTTTGTCTTCTAAGCTGCCCTTTGAAATCTTCTGTTAAGCTCTTTTACTTCATCATTTCTTCCTTTTGCTTTAGCTACTCGACATTCAAGAGCAAGTTTCAGAGTCTCTTCTGACATCCGTTTTGGTCTTTTATTTCTTTCCTGACTTTTTAATGACATCTTGCTTTCTTCATTTATGATGTCCTTGATGTCATTCCACAACTCATTTGGTATTTGGTCATTAGTGTTCAATACATCAAATCTGTTCCTGAGATGGTCTCTAAATTCAGGTGGGCTATACTCAAGGTCATACTTTGGCTCACTGAAATTTGAATTTCATACAGTCTTGTCACAAAATAATATTTTTCTTTTTCTTTTTTTAATCATTTAAAACTGTAAAAAGAAAAAAAAAATCTTAGCTGGTGGACCATACAAAAGCAGGGGGCAGGCTAGACTTGACCCATGGGCTGTAGTTTGCCAACCCCTGTTCTGGTGGAGTTCCACCACTGCTGGCCAGATCTCCAGTACAGCAAAGTCTCCTGGGAGGTTCATCTAAAGACATGAAATTTGACTGGCTCCATGGGAAGAACAGCTTTAGAACTTGTCCAGTAAAGGCATCTTGGGCAGGAGGTATGTGGACAACCACTGATTAAACATCTGAAGGTGTTGACCAAACTGCTTGATGGTTAAGTGCTCAGCTACTAGCCAAAAGATTGGTGGTTTGAACACAACCAGACGTGCCTCGGAAGACAAGCCTGGCGATTTGCCTCCAAAACATCAGAGCCTTGAAAACCCTATGGAGCAGCTCTACTCTGCACACATGGGGTCACCATGACTCAGAATTGACTGGATGGCAACTAACAACGACAACAGGTCCAAGCATAATGGATGAGGGAATCTGTCTGAAAGTAGGAGAAACAGGACCTCATAAATTGCCTTTTAGGGGAAAATTGTCTTTGGGGGGAACCTCAATGAAGTCAGTAGGAGCATGCTTTTATGTGTTGTTTGACTACCTTTTAAAAAATACCGCTGTTGAATAGATTGATATCCACCTGGATTATTTTCAAAAGCCTGTACTTTTGAACACCGGTTTTTGGTTGACAGCTACGGCTGCTGCCTTTCTCTAGTACAGTTCTTGAGAACAACCTTGGCTTTTGGGGCTTCTTAATGCCTTTGTTAGGAAAAAAAGAAAGCATCCTGGTGTAAAACAGAATACATAGTAGATACAAAAAAACTGCATATCTGCAGCTGCGGTGTTGCTGCTGTCGAGTCAGCTCTGACTCATGGCATCCCTATGTATAATAGAACAAAAAGTTGCCCGGTCCTGTGCCATCTTCGTGATGGATGGTAGATTTCAGTCCATTGTTCTGGCTATTGTGTCAATTCATGGACCTCTCCAGATTTTAGTCGTTTATTAATTATTTTTATTATCTTATTTTGTTTCAAGAGGTAGTTTGTAAAATAAATCATATCAGTTAGTGAATTATTTTAGTCCCAGTCCCTATTCAGAACTTTCTTTTCCCCACGGGGTGTCTGCACTTTTATACTTTTTTCTAAGGTGAAGTGACCTCTGTGTTAATAAATTTACTGCATGTTTTTGTACTCCTTTTACTCAGCCTGTCATCTGCCTTTTCCAACATGGACCAGTCCCAACTTCTTTGGGCTTTCGTGATAACCACACTCTTTCCCAGTCTCCTTTGCAAGCTCACCCATCTCACCCAGCTATTTCAGGTGGAAGTTTCTCAAGGATGAGCCATTCCTCCTCTCCCTCTGTGTTCATCTCCTGGGAAACCTCATCGCCACCTTTGGCTTCATTGTCTGCTGTGCTCCAGGCTACACCTCTTCTCTTTGCCCAGGCGTCTCTGTATCTGATCTTTTCCTCTACATCTCTCTTTGGCTATCTCAAGAGCACCTTAAATTCAACAGATTCAAAACTGAATAAACAATGTGTTCTAATACCTCTGCCCTAAAATTGGTCTTATAGCCACATTTCTCAGTAAATAGAATAGCCACCCCTACTTTGAAGGCCAGAAACATAGCAGTCATCCTTGATATTTCCTTTTCTTTTGTTCCCCAGAGTCCAAACTGCTATCGAGTCCTATTGATTTTATACTTAAGTATCACTCAGCTCCATCATCTTCTTGCCCTCAGGTCAGACAACCTGGAACCCCACAACAGACACGAAAGTGACCTCTCACATCCACTGTTGCTCCTTCCAAATCTGCTTCCCACACAGCAGCAAGAGTGATGCAAACCTGATCCTGTCCCCCACCCCCTTACTAACACCTTCCAATGCTTTCCCATTGCTCTTAGCATTGGATGGAAATCCTTAGCGAGAGGTGGAGCCCAGTGTGATCCAGCCCCTGCCTGCCTCACCAGACTCGTCTCAGCTGCTGCTCCATTCTCCCTTCTCTACAGGCCTTTGTGCACGCTGGACCCTCTGTCTAGAATGCTCTTCCCTGCCCCCTTTTCACCTGCTTCTCCTCATTTTTATGGTCTTAAAATATCACCACAGCAGGAAAAACTCCCCTGTTGGCCCAGTTTGGGTGTTACACAGCTCTTTATGTTGTTTTATGATTATTTGTCTAATTCCTATTCCCTCACCAGACTCTGACCTCATGAGAGCAGACATGAGTGTGCCTTTGCTCCCCATTGCTCCCCCAGAGCCCAGCAGGGTGCCTGGCACATGGACTCACTCGGTAAGTATCTGATGAAGGGGAAGGAAGTAAAGAGGGAGCAGGGCAGGTAAAAAAGAGAGAAGCATCCATCCCTAGAGACAGTGCCTGGGGAGTCACAGTATCACACAGTCACGAAGGAAGTGCTTTTTTGTACCACAAAGAAGAGTTTCAAACTTCCACATGTCCTCTGTGGACTGCTCTCCATCTGCAGCCGCAGCACTGGGAAGCCTCATCTCATTTACACATCAAGCCCTCTGAGACCCAACTACAAAGACTGTGCTCCTGGCATAGCTGAGCCCCTTTCACTGTGTTACTTTTGGCTGAGATAGAAAGGATAAGACGTGCAGCCCTATACAGAAAGCCTGGTGTCCTAGGACTCTGGAGAGATGAGAGATGAATAGACGGGTCAGGACGTCTCACTAGGAGAGTCATCCCAAGGCCTGAGGGAAGTTCTTGTTAGAAAAATTCAGGCAGCAGAGAGACGGCATGATTTACTGCGCATGAAAAATGCCAAGGAATCTTCAGACAAGAGTCTTTGCAAAGATCATTTAGAAACGGAAGATAGAAAATATAGGTTGTCTGGAGGAAATAATTTTATAATAGCTGGTAAACAAAATTTGCCATTCCACTTTTCTAATATGATAGGAAGCCCACTCTCCACAAAGATTTGCTGCGGACCTGCATCTATCCATGAAACAAGGGGACCATGAGAGTTTGAGAGCAGCGTTTCCTCTTTATCTTGATCAGTTTTTAGGCTGCAGGATTGAAAAATTGAATTCATTTTCTGGCCTTATAAATATTGAAATGCAGTTCTGAAGTAGCACCTGAGACCTCTTTTATTCTCATCCCTCTCCAACTAGCCTGTGTGTTCCTGTTCTCGGCTCTTGTCCCTGCTTCCTTCTACAAAGGCCTGAGAGAAAGTCCCAAAAGGGGGGACAAAAGTTTAAAAAATAAGGGCTTCTAGGAAAAAGGAGATGTTTTTAAAGATAAGAGAATCTCAAAAGAGCAAGACAGAAACCTGCGCGTGCAGACTTGAGACACTTGGGAAGAAGTGGGGGCCAAAAGGCCCTGAGAGTAGAGCTGAGAACGCTGGGTGGTGGGGACCCCGTCCAGTTTGAACACAGCACCCATGTGGGGGCCCACTCTTCACCACTCCTATTTGTTTTCTATCACAACTGGAGTCTCCAAGTAGATCTAATTAATCACACAACAACAGAACATAAATTTCATAGGGTTTGCCCTCAACAGAAATATCTCTCCAAGAGTTTTTTTAATTTAATGTCATTTTATTTTTTGAGGGAGAATGATAAAGTAATATAATGCCAAACAACTCACAGTTTTACTACCTGGACTTTCCAATGAAACACGTGTATTTGGGAAAGGAAAGTACGCTGGGTGGCTCCTGGTGGCTGGACTTCTCCAACAGGTGCTAAGGATGGAACATGCTTTTCTTGCCAGCAACTTTGTAATTAATTGTTGCTTCATTTAAATCCCAAAATAGACTTCTTCTCATTTTTTAGTTGATGTTGTAAAGCTGAAATTTTAAGCTTCTTTTCCAGTTGTGTCTTACGTCTTCCTAGTCTTTCAAAACGTCAAATTGAACTTAGTCCATTGTATTATGTCCTTTCTTACATGGAATTTTATCTGTGGTTAGTTAGGCTTTGTTTGTTTTTTGTTTTTTCAGTCTTTCCAATTGTTTTTATTATAGTGATATACATACAACATAACATACAATATTTCATCAATTTCTACACGTACATTTTAGTGACTTTGATCACCATCTTCAAGTTATGCAACCATTCTCCCTATCTTTTTCCAGGTTATTTATCCCACCACCATTAACACCTTCCCCCTTTTCCTCCCACCCCTGGTAACTACTAATTACTTAAAGTTTCTATGTATTTGTTTATTTCATACAAGTGATACCATACAGTATTTGTCCTTTTGTGTCTGATTTATTTTGCTCAGCATAATGTCCTCTAGCTTCATCCATGTTGTGGCACGCATCACGACTTTAGTCGTTGATTTAATAAACAGGAGCCACTAGAAGCAAGACCGAAACTCATGCACGTTTCTGGAAGAGTTTATTCATGTTTAATATAGCATTAATCAAAAGATACTGATTGACTGGAAGACATTATGCTAAGTGAAATAAGTCAGTCATGAAAGGACAAATATGATAGGACCTCATTTATATAAAAAGAAAAGAAAAGGCAAATGTATAGAGACCAAAGTTTATTAGTGGTTACCAGGGGCAGGAGGGAGGGGAAAAGGAGAAGGGGTAAGTGGTAATGGAAATATCGTGTTGATTAAGAGCAGGGTTGCACAACCAATTATTGTCATTGCTGTTGATAAGTTGTACATCTGTAAAAAGTTGAATTGGCAAAAGCTGTGTGATAGACAAAAAAGATAGAAAAAAAGAGTAACAGCGAAGGCTGCTTATATACAACCAAAAGCCTCATGGGATTTGGTTCCTTGGTCTGGAAGTTTAGGGTAATAGTTTCATGGGACTTCCCAGTTAATTGGCCTAATAATGTGTTTTGTGCTTCTGTTCTACCTCTTAGTTTGTTGCATAGTACCTGGGGTCTTAAAAGCTTGCAAGTGGCCATCCAAGACATAACAATTGGTCTCTGTTCATCTGGAGTAACAGAGGAAGAAGGAGAGTCAGGAATAGGAGGAGGATGTGGAATGTGTAGCTAATTGCCTCCTTGAACAACTGCCTCCTTTGCCATGAGACCAAAAGAACTGGATGGTGCCCAGCTACCATCACTGAACATTTTGATAATAGATTCTGTAGAAGAATCCTGATCAAAAGGGGAAAATTCAGAACAGGATTTTCAGCTTCTCATGGACTCCAGACTTCCTGGAGGTATGAAAGTTGGATGAACCCCTGAAACCATTGCCCTGAGACAACCTTTAAAACCTTAAACCAAAAATATCTCCTGAAGTCTTCTTAAAACCTAGCAATAGTTTAGCTTCACTAGTAAAAAGGTCTGCCTTGAGCATTATGCTCCTTTAAGAACTATCTATATGGGACTGAACTGACAATAGCAACTGGAAAGTTTAGATAGGAACCTTAGGCGACACTGAGTTTATGTTAATGGGGGAAGAACAACTCAGAAAAGAGGGTGAGAATGGTTGCACAACTTGAAGAATGTAATCAATGTTACTAAATTGTACATGGAGAAACTGTTGAATTGGTGTATGTTTTTCTGTGTATGTTCTGAACAACAACAAAATAAATAAAATTATTTTTAAAAAGATATTTATTTTCTTTTAAAACTCATAATTAACACAATAGAATTCATTCCTAAAGTCCTGAGATAAAGATGTTCAATATAATAAAAATTTTTAATACAATTTATAGTGTTAGTTAGTCAAAAGAGAAAAATTATCATCTTAATAGATGCCATAAAGGCATCTTAAAAAATATTTTTTTCAAAAAATCTTTGTTATATGTACATACATGTAAATTAGAAACCGCAAGCATAATGGTAAAACAAAACAAAACAAAAAACAAGCCTTTGAATTATAGTTAGAACCAGTTTCAGTTTCACTTATCACAGACTTAATCTGGACATACTGACAAATGAAATTAGACAAGAGAATGAACTAAGAGATATCAATGTCAGAAAGAAGGAATCAAAGTTACAGTTATTTTCCAATGAAGTACTTTTGTCTATTGGAAAGCCCAGGATTATCACAGGAACAACAAGAAAGTTATAAGGTGGCTGCTTACCTTAAAAGATATTGAAAGAAAAGATGTCATTTATTCCTAAATTAATCTCTAAATTCAATATCTTTCCTGCATAAGTTCCAACAGAATGATTTTACGAAACAAAAAATTTTTGTATCTAAAAGAATAAACATGTAAGACTAACCACACAAATTCTGAAAATAAAAGGTTATAATTGGGGACATGCTCTGTCAGGTTTTAAAATGTATTATAAAACTATAATAGTTAAAACAATGTTCTAAGGACTAAAGAATAAACAGAATAAAAGGCTTAAGTGTAAATTCAGTATACATGGGGACTTAGTATATTAGTAAGTTGACGTTCATGTCAGTGGGAAAAATCTGATTATGCAATAAAGAACAGCAAATGTCCAGCAAATACATGGAAAAAATGTTCAAGCCAGTGCTAAAGAATTACAAATAAAAGCAATTTGTGGGAGTAATTTGGTGCAATTTTCTAAAGGATACTTTAACAAAATTACCTAAAGATTTCAGTAACTGTATCATACTTCCCAGGAAGCTATGTCTAAGAAAAGTATACTGCCATATTAGCTTGGAGTAATCCCTGCCTCCTCTTTCCCACACGCCACATCCACATCCAATCTGAAAGGAAATCATATGAGTTCTAACTTGAGATCTTACCACTTCTCACTACCCCCTCCTCTACCTTGCTGGTCTAGAAACTATTATTTCCCACTTGGATTATTGCAGTAGCCTTCTAACTGGTCACTCTGTTTGCAAAATTGCATGCACACATACACCATATTTATTTTCAGAACCGTGGCCAGGAGGATCTTTTAAAGAGACAAATCAGATCATTGCATCTTTCCTCTATACTCTACAAATTCTCCCAAGTCACTAAGAGAAAAAGTCTAGTTCTTACAATGGCTGATAAGATCCTCAAAATCTGGCCAGACACCTCCACCTGATCCCAGCTCAGCCTCTCTGACATTACAGCTCCCTCTGCTCTCCTCACTCATTTTGTTCCAGCCAGATGGGCCTCCTTGCTGCTCCTCAAGCATGCTGTGCAGGTGCTCAGCCCAGGTCCTTTGCACTGCTGTTCCCACTGCCTGGAATGCTCTTCCCTAGCACCTGAATGGCTCCTCCCTGAGCTCCTGCCAGTCTTTTCTCAAGTGTCATCTGATCATCCTAATGAAAACAGCAACATACTCCTATACTATCCATCTTCCTCACTCCAATCTTTTTTTCCTTTTTCCAAGAGTTCTGACCCAGTCTTTAGTTTACTTAGTTTTAGTATGTATTGTTTGTGATCCGTCCCCACTAGAATGTAAGTTTCACAATGGCGAGATTTTTTTTTCTGTTTTGGTTCATGTAGGTCAAGGCCTAGCACACAGGCAGCAGCCACCCAGTAACGTTTGCTGGATGAATTGTCAAACAATATCTGCCCTAAGCTTTCCTGACTGGTAAAGATCACATGGACCAAAGACACATGGTGCTGCCTGATGGTCAAGCTCTTCCAGAAGCTTTGACAGGCCCTAAGAAAACTGTTGATGTTTTCATGATGTTGATGATGTTGATGTTTTGTTGTTGTTGTTCGCTGTTGAGTAGATTTAGACTCATAGCGACTCTATAGGACAGAGTAGAACTGTACCATAGGGTTTCCTAGGCTGTGATCTTTATAGGAGCAGACTGGCATGTCTTTCTCCCACAGAGCAGCTGGTGGATTCAAACAGCTGAACTTTAGGTTAGCAGCCAAGCACTTAACCATTGTGCCACTAGGGCTTCTGTTGATGTTTTAGACTGTTCTAAATGGTGGTCCATTATTTCTTATCAAACTCCGCTGACATCAGGCCCACGCTAAGTTCTTAGACACAACAATAACAAAAACAAAAATAATAACTATAATAATGAATATAGTCCCTCACATTTGTATACCATTTCGTAATTCACAAGCACTTGTGTATCCATTATCTTATTGCATCATCATGAGGAACTGTGTTAGGCGAGCAGGTAGATACAAACTATTTGATCGATTAAAATCACTATTTTTTGCTATGACTGTTACAAAGCTCCTTCTTAAAAATGACTTTCATTTAGACTTTCCGACCTTTCCTCATCAAAGAAAATTAAGACGAATATAGCCATTTTTCTTTCTTGGTCTAATGCGTTAGTAAAATAATCTCAGGGTTGTGATTTTATGGTCACATCCACAGAGAGAAAAAACAGTTAACTTAGAATTGATTGTCTTATTTTTGTCATGCAAACATTTGAGCCAAATTTGCACATTTGATTTTCTCCATCACCTTACAAAAACTAACAAACAAACCTATTGCTATCAAGTCAAGTGGATCCCAACTCATAGTAACCCTATAAGATAAAGTAGAACAGCCCCATAGGGTTTCCGAGGTGGTCATCCTTTTTTTTAAGTATCTTTTTATTTTTAATTTTTGTTTATTGTACTTTAGATGAACATTTACAGAACAAATAGTTTCTCATTAAACAGTCAGTACAAATACTGTTTTATGACATTGGTTAACAACCCCAAGACATGTCAACACTCTCCCTTCTCAACCTTGAGGACCTCTTTTTTGGTGAAAATATACACAGCTAAAGTTACACCATTTCGAAAGTTTCTACATGTACAATTCAGTGACATTGATTACATTTTTCCAGTTGTGCTGTTATTTTCACTATCCTTTTCCAAATTATTCCATCACCATTGTCTTCAACTCGCTGTCCCCTAGGCTTCCCATCAAACCTTTTGAGTTGCTGTTGTCAATTTGATCTCAAATAGCTAATTCTTTTTTTTTTTTTTTTGGTACCTTAGATGAAGGTTTGCAGAACAAATAGTTTCTCACTAAACAGTACATATATTGCCCTATGACAATGGTTATGTCACGGTTAGCAACCCCATGACATGTCAACACTGTCCCTTCTCAACCTTGGGTTCCCTACCACCAACTTTCCTGTCCCCTCCTGCCTTCTAGTCCTTGTCCCTGGACTGCTGTGCCTCATTAGTCCTGTTTTGTTTTATGAGGCTGTCCAATCCCCAGCTGAACAGTGAACTGAGGGAGGGGCTTCATCACTGAGCTAAAAGGATGTCCAGGGGCCATACTCTCAAGGTTTCTCCAGTCTGTCAGGACAGTAAATCTGGTCTTTTTTTGTGAGTTAGAATTCTGTTCTACATCCTTCTCCAGCTCTGTCTAGGACCCTCTATTGTGATCTGGGTCAGAGCAGTCAGTGGTGGTAGCCTGGCACCATCTAGCTATACTGGACTCAGTCTGGTGGAGGCCATGGTAGCTGTGGTCCATTAGTCCTTCGGACTAATCTTTTCCTTGTATCTTGTTCTTTTTATTCTCCCTTGCACCTGAAGGAGACCAGTGGAGTATCTCAGATGGCTGCTCACAGGCTTTTAAGACCTCAGATGCTACTCACCAAGGTAGAATGTAGAACACTGTCTTTATAAACTGTGTGATATCAATCGAGCTAGATGTTCCCTGAGACCATGGTCTCCACAGCCCTCTGCCCAGCAATTCAGTCCCTCAGGGAGTTTGGAAATGTCTATGGAGCTTCCATGACCTTTCCTTGTACAAGTTGTGCTAGTTTCCCCTGTATTGTGTACTGTCTCACCCTTCACCCAAGATACCACTTATCTATTGCCTATTTAGTATTTCCCCCCCCCCCCATCCCTGGTAACCAACAAAGAGTGTTACATTTTGTGTGAGAACTTTTTCATGGGTTTTTACAATAGAGGTCTCATACAATATTTGTCCTTTTGTGATTGACTTATTTCACTCAGCATAATGTCCTCCAGTTCCATCCATGTTATGAGATGCTTCACAGATTCATTGTTGTTCTTTCTCGTTACATAGTACTCCATTGTGTGTATGTACCATAGTTTGTTTATCCATTCATCTGTTGATGGGCATCTAGGTTGTTTCCATTGTTTTGCTATTGTGAACAATGCTGCCATGAACATAGGTGTGCATATGTCTATTCCAGTGATGACTCTTATTTCTCTAGGATATATTCCTAGGAGTAGGATTGCATTTTGTAATACTTTTTTTGTGGTGCTGACGTTTTCTTTGTTCCCCTTACTCTCCTGCGCTGAGTTCCTCTTGTGTGTGGATTTTTTTTTTCATTTCTTTTGTTTTTGTATGTTTTGTTTTTACTGAAACTTTATGTTTTTATTCTTTATTTTGATGAGTAGGTTTGTTATCTTTCTTTGTGGTTACCTTGAAATTTACCCTTACCTTCCTAGAATCATACCAGTCTATTATTACTTGGTATTGCTTCACTTCCTCTCCACTAAAAGGTTCTATACCTACATCGTTTATTCCGTCTTGTATTGTTCTGATGTTGTTGTCATTTACAGATTAACCTCTCTGGTTCCCTTTTGTAATTCTTTTGGTTTTGCATAGTCCTTAAGAGTTCATTTCCTAGGTTGGTAGCTGGCTGGTACAATCCTGTGTCCTATATTCAGCCTGTGGTCTGATATTGTTTGTTCTCAGATCAAAGGACTTCCTTTAATAAGTCTCATAAGTTTGGTTTGGTTTTTACATAGTCCCTTAATTTCTGTTTATCTGGAAATGACCTAATTTCACCATCGTATTTGAACGAGAGTTTTGCAGGATATATTACTCTTGGCTGGCAATTTTTTTCTTTCAAGGTTTTATATATGTTATCCCATTGCCTTCTTGCGTGCATAGTTTCTTCCAGATAATCCAAGCTTAGTCTTATTGTTTCTCCTGTATATGTGGCTTTTTGTTTTTCTTGAGCTGCTCTCAGGATTCTTTGTTTGTCTTTGGCTTTAATGAGTGTGTTTATGATATGCCTTGGTGATTTTCTTTTGGGGTCTATTTTATATGGGCTTCGTTGGGCTGCTTGGATGCTCAGCTATTCATCTTTCATGGTACTGGGGAAGTTTTCTGTCAGCAATTCTTCAAAGATCCTCTCTGTGTTTTCTGTTTTCTCCCCCTGTTCTGGAACTCCAATCACTCGCAGATTTTTGCTTTTGGTTTTATCCCACATAATTCTCAGGGTTTCTTCATTTTTCTTCATTCTTTTTTCTGATTTTTCCTCAGAGTTGTAGCCAAGTGTTTGTCTTCATTTTTGCTGATCCTATCTTCCATTGTTTCAAACCTGCTCCTCAGCCCTTCTATGACACTGTCCATTTCTGAAATGTTGTTTCTCTTTTGTATTTCTAATTGTTGTTTTTGTATGATTTCTAGTTGTGAATTTATTTTAGCATTTTGTTCCTGTATTATTTTCTTGAATTCTTCCATTTTTTGGTCAGCGTTTTCCATGAATTTGTCTATTTTTTCCTCATTTTTGTCTGTTTTTTGCTTCATCTCTTGGATAAGCCTGAATATTAGAGATTTGAATTCCCTATCAGTTAGGTCTAGTTCCTTTTCTTCTACTGGAAAGTCATCTGGTGTTTTATTTTGGACTTGTAGTGGAACCATCGTGTCCTTTTTTAATAAATGTTTTGATATTGTCTGCTGTCTTTGGGGCATTCAGTGGTTATGTTCCTCGTTTATTGGTTGTAGATTTTTTTGGTTCATCCTGCTTTTTTGTTTTATTTGGTTATGTATGAGCAGGTGGGCTGTGCATTCTTTGTTGTTTGCTTGTCTGTGGGATTGATACTTTTCACCTCCTTCTCCAATGGGCAGGGTCAGTCACTCAGGTATGGTACAGCAGGGCAGGTCCAGCTGAAGGGGAGTTGCTGGGATAGGTTTTTTGTGGCACACACCAGGGCTGACAGTGCAGACTGAGAATCAGTGCAGGGCAGGTTCCAGTAGGCTGTGCCTGTGCTGCTTGGGAGTGTGGTGTTCAGCGCACAGTCCAGGTAGGCAGGAAGGAGAGGGTAGATTGTGATGTGTGGAGCTAAGATGAGTATGGGAAAGAAGAGAGAGAGGAGAGAGGAAAAGGAGCCAAAAATACACACACAAACAAAAAAGAGTGCTAAGCCAGTTTGCTATTGGAGTGGAGAGATGAGAGAGTGAGAAATGGGGAAAAACAAAAATGAAAAAAAATAAAATAAAAAGGGTAAAAGAAAAAAAATTAATAAATCCAGAAACTGGAAATGAAGAAAGGCAAAAAAGGAATAAGAGAGAGGAGAAAACTAAACAAGGAAATGAAAAAAAAAACAAAAACAAAAACAAACGAAACAAGAAAAAAGAAATGCCCCCAGGGATGTTTCTGTGCATCTGTGCAGAGTAAGGGACTAGCTTCCAAGCTGCATGGTACTGCCTGGCTAGAAGAGGCTCCCTAGCCAAGAAAATAAAAAGAAAACAGATAAACAAATCAAAACAGAACAAATCAGAGCAAACATACAAAAAAGCCCTGGGGATCCCACCAGTGTGGCAGCACGGGCCGGGAAGCAGTTTCACAGTAGAGCGGCATTTTGCAGCTGTTCAGGAAGAAGCAAAGGTGGTGCATGGAGCCAGGTATTTGAGAGAAATGAGGGGGAGGTGATGAGAGGTAAAGAAGAAATCTAAAGAAGCAGAAAAATGGAACACCAGCAGCCAACAAATGACAATCAGGGAGCTGGCCAGTGTGGGCGGGTAGAATCCAAGTGGCGCTAGGGGGAAGCTCGTGCTTCCCAGCCAATAGACTGTGGCTGCAGGAAGCAGGGGAGGCTAAGTGGGGTAAAGAAGGGTGGGGGGTGCAAAAGCCTATATCGCTGGTTACCAGTTGTTCTGTCTCCTGCTGGAAACTCGTGAAGCTGCTTTCTCATACCTCCTGTTCGCTAGTCTCTGATAGCAGTCCAAGATGGAAGATCTGTGCTGCAGTAGCTGATAGAGGACCTCTGCATGTATCTCTCCTCACGCTCTATTCTTGGTCAGTTTCTTATTCCATTCAGTGCTTGGCTGAGTTCTTTATCTTTTCATTTGATGCTTAGGGTTTCAGGATTGATGTGTGACTCTGTTTAACTTAGTTTTTCTGATCTTTGCTGCAGATGGATGGCGTGGTGCTTCTGACTATAGCGCTATGTTGCCCGGAAGTCCCAAAGTGGTAATCTTTCTGGAAGCAGACCATTACATCTTTCTCCAGCAGAATAGCTGTTGGATTTGAACCACTGACCTTTTGGTTAGCAGCCAATCACTTAACCACTGGGCCACCAGGGCTCCTTAGTCAACTTACCTGTTTCTGTGGAGTCGGTTGCGACTCATAGCAACCCTATAGAACAGAGCAGAACTGCCTCACAGGGTTTCCAGGGAGTAGCTGGTTGATTTGAACTGCCAACCTTTTGGTTAGCAGCCATAGCTCTTGACCTTGTGCCATCAGGGCTCCTAGTCACCTTACAGTCTTCTGTAAATCTGAACAAGAGCACCAAGTATCAAAGATGAAGACATCTCTGTATTTAGATCTGGCACGTATTGATAAGTAACGTGTAAGTTGTAAGCATAAGCCACTCTGACATAAAACTGTATTTTCAAACATATTTGTATTTGATGTTTGGTAAGAGGAGAGATGAGGAATTTGGTAATGGGGATGGAGAAAATAGAAATTATGATTACAGAAACATTTGAAACAGCAAACTTGGGAGGAAATTATCCTCTTTAGGGACTAATATGTAAAATGCCAGTGTGTGCATGTGAGTACGTGCGTCTGAGGGTGTGTGCGTGCATGTGTGTATGAGACAGAGTTTGGAGGATATTGTTCAGACAGAATGTGCTACTGAGTCTCTTACTTGATTAACCTTCAGAATCAATTGACTAATCACGAATGATCTGTTGACAGCCCCTGAGCAAATATTTGCTAATAATTACATATACTTAACATTTACTAAAGCTCTCAACCTAATTGCATTTCATTTTAGGAAAACAAGTGTCATCATCCCTACTTACTGAACTGAATAATGGAATGCGTCTGTCTGTGGCCCACATGGCGCTGGGCAGGGCCTGGCCTAACAGGACCCGAGCACCACGTGGAGCCCTTGCACTGGAGAAGCTGACACCATGCCCTGGCCATGTTCAGTTAACACTCTAGTTCAGTCACAGTGCTTTCAAAAAGCAGAGTTCCAAAGGTCCTCCAAATATCCAGAATGTTGATGTAGCAGAGAACACTATGCATCAAAGCAGGACACAAGGGTTCCTGTTAGGGAAGGTGGGCATAGTCTGATGGACACAGAGGAGGGTCATAAGGAAAGGAAGCAAACGATATTTTGCAGTGCACGTTTCAGGAGCCGGATCTCCAAGTAAATTGATTGGAATGTCAAGGAAATGCACTAGCATACAGAGTCATGAGGGCTCTGAGACAAGGAAGGGGCTACTTCCAAGATGGTTTATTAGAGAGCTGAAGTGCCTGGGACACACAGGAGGATGGAAGAGCTTAGACACCATTAGAGGTGGGGTATAGATAGGAACCACAAGGTGACATTGTAGTCCCAGGGACCCCATGACCCCGAGTCACCTCCACAGAACCAGGGCTCCAAAAAGCCCAATTTGCAATCCTTTTCTTAGATCCTTCTGGCTCCTTCTGGCTGATGCTGCTTTTTAAAAGATTCAAAAAGTAATTTCCAGTTATTAAACACAGTTCTTAAATATGTTAAAATGAAATTTTAGAAGTACATCTTGAAATGAATGGAGTGGTCCTTCCCACTTCTACTGTTTTCCCATAAAACGTAGAATTTCAGCTTGATTTACTCACTGATTATTTGCCTAAGGGCAAGCTGGATGATAAAAACCAACTACTTTTTAGGCTGTGCATCTTGGAGGCATGAAACATGAAGATTCTGTGGACTCATGGATTTTGAATTTATTGTCACGGCCTTTGTAATATTACTTCCCGACAGAATAATTATCATGATAAACAACTAATACATATGTAATCTCCTTTAATCCTCATAACGTCTATATAAGGTAGGTTATAATACACCTCCCACATTATAGAGGCTGAACTTGAGGCACTGGCACCGAGAGCTTAAGTCACTTGCCCAAGGATGTCTTTGGTCCTGTATCCAGGAGGGACGCTGGACACTGGGTGGGGGCCATGGAGCCTCATAGCCCACGTGGCTCTCCCTGCTCCGCTCTGCCTCCCTGACTCCTGGTCTGATTTCCCAAGTTCTAAAACATTTTCTGAGTCTTGAAATCTTTAATACAGACAAGTTAATATCAGTTAAAACAAATCTTGTGTTAAAGCTAACTTTCACCCAAAATTTATGTTCTCCCATACTTGTATTTTTTAATAAATGAGAACCATAAATGTTCAGTATGGCTTCAGATCCTTTGGATAAATAAATTTTAGATATTCAGAAAAAATATAAGTGCCTACTATGTACCACATAACATCATGATAAATGGAGAAAAGATTGAAGTTGTCAAGGATTTCTTTTTATTTGGATCCACAATCAACACCCATGGAAGCAGCAGTCAGGAAAAGAAAAGATGCGTTGCATTGGGAAAATCTG
Source organism: Dugong dugon (assembly GCA_030035585.1). Classification (NCBI taxonomy): domain Eukaryota; kingdom Metazoa; phylum Chordata; class Mammalia; order Sirenia; family Dugongidae; genus Dugong; species Dugong dugon. Next base: position 45,513,168 of record CM057466.1, on the reverse strand, counting down.
CTGCCAAAGACCTCTTTAAAGTATTGAAAAGCAAAGATGTCACTTTGAAGACTAAGGTGCGCCTGACCCAAGCCATGGTATTTTTGATCGCATCATACGCATGAGAAAGCTGAACAATGACTAAGGAAGACTAGAGAAGAATTGATGCCTTTGAACTGTGGTGTTGGTGAAGAATACTGAATATACCATGGACTGCCAAAAGAATGAACAAATCTGTCTTGGAAGAAGTACAACCAGAATGCTCCTTAGAAGCAAGGATGGTTAAGACTACATCTTACATATTTTGGACATGTTGTCAGGAGGGATCAGTCCCTGGAGAAGGACATCATGTTTGGTAAAGTAGAGGGTCGGCAAAAAAGAGGAAGGCCCTCAAAGAGATGGTTTGACACAGTGGCTGCAACAGTGGGCTCAAGCGTAACAACGATTGTGAGCACAGCACAGGGTTGCACAGTGTGTCGTTCTATAGTACATAGGGTCCCGACTCAATGGCACCTAACAACAACGACATGCACCACATGCTGGTTAGAGTCAGGGTGACTTAGTCCCTGCCCTTGAAGAACTTTAGTTGGAGAAATGGTGGTTAACAGGCAGTTTCAGCCCAATGTAATAGAATCTATGATAATGTTTGCACAGGGCGCTCTGAGATCTAAAAGGGGCACCAAACCCAACTGAAGGGGCAGATGAAGGAAGGCTTTCTGACATCTAAGGGGGAAGAGGGGTGACACCTAAGCTGAATGCTGGAGTATAAATATAGAGTAGGAAACACTAGAAGTGGCAGCGTGGGTGAGCTGAGAAGGTTCTCGATGAAGGCAACACCGTGAGCAAAGGTGCCCAGGCAGGAAGCACTATGACATTTGCTGAGAGTGATGAACATGTAGATGTTGCTAAAGCAGAAAGGTTTCAGATTTCATCGTGAAGGTTACTTCGTCAGAGGGGCCTTTCCTGACCACCGGGCAATCTAAATTAGGTTCCTCTCTGTGATGGTGAATTTTCTATGTCCAGTTGTCTAGGCTATGGTGCCTTGTTGTTTCATCGAACACTAGTCTAGATGTTGCTGTGAAGTTATTGTGTAGATATGATAACATTTATAATCAGTTTTGACTTTAAGTAAAGGAGATTACCCTAAAAAACGTGGGTGGGCCTCATCCAGTTAGCTGAAGGCCTTAAGAGCAAAAAGTGAGGTTTTTCTGGAGAAGAAAGAATTTTGCCTCAAGACTGTAACATAGAAATCTTGCCTGAGTTTACAGTCTGTTGCTTGCCCTTGGGATTCCAGACTCAAGACTACAGCATCAACTCTTTCCTGGTTTCCAGCCCATCTGCCTGCCCTGCCGATTTCAGACACGCCAGCCTCCACAATCCTGTGAGCCAATTCTTTAAAATAAATCTCTTATATAGCTACAGATGGAGTCCCTGAGTAGTACAAATGGTTAACGTACTTGGCTGCTAACCATAAGGCTGGAATTCAAGTCCACACAGAGGCACCTTGGAAGAAAGAACTGGTGATCTACTTCTGAAAAATCAGCCACTGAAAACCCTATGGAGCACAGTTCTACTCTGACCCACATGGGGTTGCAATGAGTCAGAATTGACTTGATGGCAACTGGTTTTATAGATATAGAGACAGAAATAGAGATAAGACTTAGAGATAGAGATGTTGTTGTTAGTTGCCATCCAGATGATTTTAACTTATGATGACCCCATGTGTGCAGAGTAAAACTGCTCCGAGAGTGTTCCATGACCTTTCAGAAGCGGATCATCAGGTCTGTCTTCCAAGGTGTCTCCAGGTGGGTTCAAACTGCCAAACTTTTGGCTAGTAGTTGAGTGCTTAACCATTTGCACCACCCAGGGATTCCAGAGACAGAGACAGAGATATGTCCTGTTGCTTCCGTTCTCTGGAGAACTCTGACTGATGCACCCTCCTATTTGACCTCATCAAATTCTGGTATTTTGCTTCACAGCACTTACTGCTTTTTGTAGCTATGTATGTATTTCTGTGTTTGTTTGATTGATTTATCTCTCACTAGCCTGTAAAACCTATGGCGGCAGAGACCATGTATTTTAGGCACTCTGCTAGAGGCCCACCGTCTGCCTGGGCACCACTCACAGCAGGTGTCTGAGCAACACTGGGTGGTACAGAGGGTGGAGATGCTTTGGGAGAAGTTAGCAAAGAGACGTGCTTTCAGGCCAAGGGATTAGCACGAACAAAGATACAGGCGTAGATGTCATGGGAGATGTAACAATCAGAGGGGCAAGCTGTAGCAGGGGCCTTAGATGCTGGGCAGAGTAGGCTGGTCTTTCCTGAGATGGTGAGCATCTCCACATACTCAGAACGTTTGTAAAGTAACACCAAGGTATGGTCAAAGCACAAGCACCGCCCCAGCAGAGACCAGGGCTACAGAGAATGCAGACTGTGCCTGCAACCACTGCTCTTGAGAAGCTCATGTTCACTGAGAATAAATCAAAATGATGCACAAACCTGGCATTAATTGCTGCCGTCTAGTCGATTCCGACTCACAGTGACCCTACAGGACAGAGTAGAACTGCCCATAGAGTTTCCAAGGAGAGCCTGGTGGATTCGAAATGCTAACCTTTTGGTTAGCAGCCGAGCTCTTAACCACTGTGCCACTTGGCATTAGGTGCCCTGAAATGTCAAAGCCCCAAATGTAAGAAACTCTTTAACTTGAGTCAAATGTTATAAACTGGCTAGCACTCTGGAATATAGTCCATAAACACACACACATTTGTTCAAAAATGAATTAACACACTTAATCTAGGGAGAGAATAATAAAATATGCCAGGTGGCTGTGGTGTGACATGGAGGACAGTTTCCTCGTGCAGGACGAGGGCTCTAAGTCCTCATTCCATACTCGCTGTGTGACTCTGGGCAAGTAGGTCCCAGCTGGGCCTGACTTCTCATCTGTAAACCCACCGATAGTTTCCCGGAACTATCCATCCTGCCTTGGTGTCATAAACACCCTGCAGGTGCTCAGGCTCTGCTAAGGACCGTGGTTTCCGCTTGCAATATTTTAGTAAACCATCATAACCTGAGCTCGCATCATTTGGTAATATCATATGAAATTTATTGTTTGCAATTCTGCCGATGTACAACGTGATCACAGCAAGCACTACTCATGTACCGAAGCCTCTTCGTCCTTTATTAAATGCTAAATTCTACGTTCTTACACCATCAGCCATCTCTTGAATCACTGGTAAAATGCCCTTAAAACTCAGAAACACAACTCTGAGGTTATAAGAGAACTCAAGAAAGGTCCTGAAATAATTCCAAAATTAAATACAAAATTACTTCCTAATAACTGAGAAAAGTGACACGCAAGGCCTGAGCTCTCTCAGTGTCCCTTCTCTCACCCGATATTTGTCTCCAGCCACACCTACACTGCCCACCTTACATTGCACCAGGAGGGAGATCTTCCTTCCTGTCCTTGAGCTGGTTGCCTCCTGCTCCTGCCAGGCCTTGCTCCATTCTCTCTCCCACTCTCACCCCAACGTGTCTTCTTATGTCTGCCTGATGGCTTCTTCCACTCAATCTATAAACATCCTCAACGCTCACTTTCTAAGTATGTGGCATTTCATCAGTTCTAAGACATACATTTTTTTACGTTCAGTATCTCTGAAATCAGGATGTTTCTTCCAATGGAGTCCCCTTACAGTTCTACTGAAAGTGTTTTTCTCTTTCTTGGTACGAAAATGATGACATGCCTTACAAAGATGACATCTTAGATTTGACAGAATACAATGCACAGTCCCTCTTTGTTCCCTTACTAGGAACTTACTGAGTTTTGGTGAAAGTTTATACAGCAAGATACATTTCATTTGACAATTTCCACACAAATTGTTCAGTGACATTAGTTACATTTATCACAATGTGTCAACAGTCTCTTTAATTGTGTTCTGTTTGTTCCATTTCAAGTACTCTAGTTTCCCTGCCCCCTTATCTTCTCATCTTGGCTTTTGAATAATTATTGACCTTTTGGTCTCATACTGATGGTTTTTAAGTAGGGCACCGATCTTACTGGTAATATCCTTTATTTTGTGTGCCACTCTGTTATTTCACTAGAAGGTGATCTCAGGATAGGCTCTGTTCTAGGTTTAAAGAGTGTCTTAGGGTGATGGTCTCAGGGATTCCTCTGTTTTCTACTGTTGTGGTTTGTCTGGCTTTTTCTTTTTTTTTTTTTTGTAAGAATTTGAGTTGTGCTCCATATTTTTCTCCCATTCTATCAGGGACCAACTATTGTGACCTCGGTCAGAATGGACAATGGTGGTAGCCGGCTACCATCTAGTTCTTCCAGTCTCAGGGTAGATGAGGTTGCGGCTCATGTAGACTTGTTTTTTCTCTACACTTTTGGTTACCTTCTTACTGTTTTGTTCCTGGTGAGTAGAGACAATACTTGTGTCTCAGATGACTGCTCACAAGCTTTTAAGACCCCAGACGCTACTTACTTCACTAGGGTGCAGATCATGATTTTTGTGACTATGTTATGTCAACTAACTGAGTTGTCCCATAAGAATGTCCCAGATAACCAATGTTGGGAAGTGTTTGTGTATGTTTGAGGAGTATCATTATTTGTATCTTCAATGAATATATGTGGCTGCACTCACGTATTTGTATTTACAGATACCTGTATATTAATCAAGAGGTAGCCATTCGAACAGAGCAAGGGGATACTGCATGGTTTAAACTTGGATAAGGTGTGCAGTTTGATTAGGTAAAGTAAAAAGATACAACCCTGTTGCACATCTTATCCAGGTTTAAACCATGCAGTATCCCCTTGCTCCGTTCAAACGGCTACCTCTTGATTAATACACATATTCCACATGAGGACATATTCTGTAAGTCTCGTTCTTCATAACATTATCCATAATTTATTATGCTCTATACTGTCAAATGCTTTCTTGTAGTTGATAAACACAGGTAAACATCTTTATCGTATTGTCCACTTTCAGCCAAGATCCATCTGACATCAGCAATGATATCCCTCATTGCACGTCCTCTTTTGAATCTGGCTTGAACTTCTGGCAGTTCTCTGTTCTCTGTCAATTGTTTTGAATTATCTTTTGCAAAATGTTACTGTTATAGTTGTTGTTAGGTGCCGTCAAGTTGGTTCCAACTCATAGCGACCATATGTACAACAGAATGAAACACTGCCCTGTCCTGCACCATCCTCACAATTGTTATTCTTGAGAGTATTGTGCAGCTACTGTGTCAATCCATCTCATTAAGGGTCTTCCTCGCTTTCACTGACCCTCTACCAAGCATGACGTCCTTCTCCATGGACTAGGCCCTCTGATAACATGTCCAAAGTGCACGAGATGAAGTCTCACCATCCTTCCTTCTGAGGAACATTCTGGCTGTACTTCTTCCAAGACAGATTTGTTCACTCTTCTGGCAGTTCAAGGTATATTCAATATTCTTTGCCAACACCGTAATTCAAAGGTGTCATTTTTTTCTTTGGTCTTCCTTATTCATTGCAAGCTTTTACAAGCATATGAGGCAATCGAAAATATCATGGCTTTGGTCAGGCACAGCTTAGTCCTCAAGGTGACATCCTTGCTTTTTAACACTTTAATGAGGTCTTTTGCAGCAAATTTGCCCAGTGCAATATGTCTTTTGATTTCTTGACGGCTGCTTCTATTGGCGTTGTTTGTGGATCCAAGTAAAATGAAATCCTTGACAACTTCAATCTTTTCTCCGTTTATCATGATGTTGATTATTGGTCCAGTTGTGATGATTTTTGTTTTCTTTATGTTGGGTTGCAATCCATACTGAAGGCTGTAGTCTTTGATCTTCATCAGTAAGTGCTTCAAGTCCTCTTTGCTTTCAGCAAGCAAGGTTGTGTCATCTGCATATTGCCAGTTGTTAATAAGCCTTCCACTAATCATGATCCCATGTCTTCATGTAGTTGAGCTTCTTGGATAATTTCTTCAGCATGCAGATTGAATAAGTATGGTGAAAAGATACAACACTAATGCACACATTTCCTGATTTTTAAACCACACAGTATCCCCTTGTTCTGTTCAAATGACTATCTCTTGGTCTATGTAGTTTCCTCATGAGCACAATTAAGTGTTCTGGAATTCCCATTCTTCAAAATGTTATCCACAATTTGTTAATGATCCACACAGTCGAATGTCTTTGCATAGTCGATAAAACACAGGTAAACATCTTTTTGGCATTCTCTTCTTTCAGCCAAGATCCATCTGACATCAGCAATGATATCCCTCGTTTCTCGTCCTCTTCTGAATCCAGCTTGAATTTCTGGCAGTTCCCTGTACTATTGCAATTGCTTTTGAATGATCTTCAGCAAAATTTTATTTGTGTGTGATATCAATGATATTGTTGGATAACTTCCACATTCTATTGGATCTCTTTTGTTTGGAATAGGCACAAATATGGATGCCTTCCAGTTGGTTGGCCAAGTAGCTGTCTTCCAAATTACTTGGCATAAGAGTGAGCACTTCCAGTGCTGCAACTGTTTGTTGAAACATCTTAGTTGGTACTCTGTCGATTCCTGGAGCCTTGTTTTTCACCAATGCTTTCAGTGCAGCTTGGACTTCTTCCTTCAGTACCATGGGTTCTTGATAGTATGCTGCCTCCTGAAATGTCTGAACATTGACCAATTCTTTTTGATAGTGTCTCTGTGTATTCCTTCCATCTTTTGTTGATGCTTCCCATGTCATTCAATATTTTCCCCATAGAATACTGTAATATTGCAACTCAAGGCTTGGATATTTTCTTCATTTCTTACAGCTTGAGAAATGCTGGGTGCATTCTTCCCTTTTGGTTTTCTAACTCCAGGTCTTTGCACGTTTCATTATAATACTTTATTTTTTCTTCTAGAGTTGCCCTTTGAAATCTTCTGTTCAACTCTTTTACTTCATCATTTCTTCCATTTGTCTTAGCTACTCTACATTCAACCACAAGTTTCAAAGTCTCTTCTGTCATCCATTTTGGTCTTTTCCTTCTTTCCTGTCTTTTTACTGACCTTGTGTTTTCTTCATGTATGATGTCCTTGATGTCATTCCACAATTTGCCTGGTCTTCAGTCATTAGTGTTCAGTCTGTCAAATCTGTTCTTGAGATGGTCTCTAAATTCAGGTGGGATATATTTAAGGTGGTATTTTCACTTTCATGGACTTTCTTTAATTTTCTACAGCTTCAACTTGAATTTGCATATGAGCAATTGATAGTCTGTTCCACAGTCGGTCCCTGGCTTTGTTCTGACTGATGATATTGAGCTTTTCCATGGTATCTTTCCACAAATGTAATCTTTTTGATTCCTGTGTATTACACCTGTGAGGTCCATGTTTATGTTCGCTGTTTATGTTGTTGAAAAAAACATATTTGCAATGAAGAAGTCATTGGTCTTGCAATATTTTATCATGCAGTCTCTGGCATTGTTTCTGTCACCAAGGCCATATTTTCCAACTACTGATCCTTCTTCTTTGTTTCCAACTTTCACATTCCAGTCACCAGTAATTGTCAGTGCATCTTGATTGTATAGGTTTGATCAATTTCAGACTGCAGAAGTTGGTAAAAATCTTCAATTTCTTCATCTATGGCATTAGTTATTGGTGTGTAAATTTGAGTAAATCACTCATCTGTCAGTTTGTTGTATTGTGGTGGCTTGTGTGTTGCTGTGATGCTGGAAACTATGCCAACTATACCAAATACCAGAAGGGTCACCCATGATAGACAGGTTTCAGTGGAGCTTCCAGCCTAAGACAGACTAGGAAGAACACCCTGGCTTTCTGCCTCTGAAAAAATTGGCAAGTGAAAACCTTATGAATAGCAGGAGAACATTGTCTGATGTAGTGCTGGAAGATGAGCCCCGCAGGTTGGAAGGCACTCATAATGTGACTGGGGAAAATCTACCTCCTCAAAGTGGGTCGGTCTTAATGATGCAGATGGAGTCAAGCTTTTGGAAATTTCATTTGCTGAAGTGGCACGACTCAAAAGGAGAAGGAAGACCTGCAAACATCCATTGATGATAGAATTACGGAATGTAGCCAGTATGAATCTAGGAAAAATGGAAGTCTTCAAAAATGAAATGGAACACATAAAGATCAATATCCTGAGCTAAAATGCACTGGTATTGGCCATTTTGAATTGGACAATCATATGGTCTACTATGCTGGGAATGACAAATTGAAGAGGAATGACGTCACATTCATTGTCAAAAAGAACATTTCAAGATCTATCCTGAGGTACAACACTGTCAATGATAGAACAATATCCATACACCTACAAAAAAGACCAGTTAATACGACTATTATTCAATTTTACCAAAATGTTGTTAGTATGTGAAATTAATGATATTGTTTGATAATTTCCACATTCCATTTGATCACCTTTCTTTGAAATGGGTACAGATATGGATATCTTCCAGTTGGTTGGTCAGGCAGCTATTTTCCAAATTTTTTGACATAGATGAGTGAGCACTTGCAGCATTGCATCCATTTGTTGAAACATCTTAATTGGTATTCTGTCAGTCTTAGAGCCTTGTTTTTTGTCAATGCCTTCAGTGCAGCTTGAACTTCTTCATTCAGTACCTGCGGTTCCTGATCATATGTTACTTCTGAAACAGTTGAACGTTGACCAATTCTTTTTGGTATGGTGACTGTGCCTTCCTTCCTTTTTCTTTTGATGCTTCCTAGATCATTCAATTTTTTACTTGGAGAATTCTTCAATATTGCAACTTGAAGCTTTAATTTTCTCTTCACTTCTTTCAGCTTGAGAAATCTCAAGTGTTTTTCCCTTTTGGTTTTCTAAAATCAGGTCTTTGCACATTTCATTATAATACTTTATCTTGTCTTCTCGAGCTGTCCTTTGAAATCTGTTCAGCTTTCACTTCATCATTTCTTCTATTCACTTTAGCTACTCTGTGCTTAAGAGCAAGTTTCAGAGTCTCTTCTGACATCCATTTTGGTCTTTTTCTTCTTTGCTGTCTTTTTAATGCCCTTTCATTTTCTTCATGTATGATATTCTTAATGTCTTCCCACAACTCTTCTGTTCTTCAGTCATTAGTGTTCACTGTGTCAAATCTATTCTTGAGATTAGTAACTAAATTCAGGTAGGATGTATTTAAGGTCATACTTTGGCTCTTATGGACTTGTTTTGATTTTATAGACAATATTACTACCTTCTATAAGTATCATTTGCCAAAAAATAACTATACATCTATCTTAAAGTTTATGTAAATATCAAATAGAATTTGAATGTAAACTTACTACTTTGAATGCAAAGGTTGATTTTATCAGTTCATTTATAAGATTCAGAAAATACTTTTTAAATTTGAGAAATTAGAAAATTGAGAAGAAAGAATAGTACAGTGGTTAAGAACATAGGCTCTGGGATTAGACTACAGGATTATGAGTCCTAGCTCCATCATTTAATAGCTGGGTAACCTTGTGGAAGTTACTTAACCTCTCTGTGACTCAGTTTTCTCTTCTACCTATTCAATAGAACTGTAGTAATAATTAAATTTTAAAAATTTATGTGAAAGCACAGTGCCAAGCAAATAGTGAGTTTTAATTTATGTTTTTAAGAATGTAAACCATATCTTCTTATGTTCTGACACAGAGATCAGAAGCTTTCTCTATAAAAAGCCAGAAAGTAAATATCATATTGGGAGTTCTTTAATTACATTTTCAATCTCTTATTTTGTTACAGGTTTATTTAGTTATTCTACCTCTGTTTGTGTTAGTTTAGGTAAGTTGTGAGTTTCTAGAAATTTGTCCATTTCCTCTAGGTTTTCAAATTGGTTAGAGCATACTTTTTCATAGTATTCTGTTATGATTGTTTTAATTTCAGTTAGATCTGTTGTGATATTACCAGTCTCATTTCTTATACTGATTATTTGCTTCCTCTCCTATTTTTCATTTGTCAGTTTGGCCAATAGTTTATCAATTTTGTTGATCTTTTCAGAGAACCAGATTTTGGTCTTGTTAACTCGTTCAATTGTTTTTCGATTCTCTATTTCATTTAATTCTGCTCTAATTCTTATTATTTCTTTTCTTCTGGCACCCAAGGCTTCTTTTGCTGCTCTCTCTCTACTTGTTCCGGTTGTAGGATTAAAGTTTTGATTTTGACCCTTTTTTCTTTTGGGATGTGTGCATTTATTGCTATAAACTGACCTCTGAGCACTGCTTTTGCTGTGTCCCAAAGGTTCTGGTAGGATGTGTTTTCATTCTCATTTGACTCTATGAATTTCTTTATTCCATCCTTAATTTCTTCTATAACCTAGTAGTTTTTGAGGAAGGTGTTGTTCAGTTTCCATGTGTTTGATTTTTCTTCTCTTGCTTTTTCTTTTATTGATTTCTACTTTTATGGCTTTACGTTCAGAAAAGATACTTTGTAATATCTCAATGCTTTGGATTCAGTTAAGGTTTTCTTTATGGCCTAATATGTGGTCTATTCTGGAGAATGTTCCATGTGTGTTGGAAAAGAAAGTATACTTGGCTGCCATTGGTGGAGTACTCGGTATATGTCCATGAGATCAAGGTGGTTGATTGTAGTATTTAGATCTACAGTGTCTTCGTTGAGCTTCTTTCTGGATGTTCTGTCCAGATAGTGGTGTGTTGAAGTCTCCTACTATTATTCTGGAGCCAGACAGTAAATATTTTAGGCTGTGTGGACCATACACAGTCTCTGTCACACTTTCTTTTTCATTTACAACCTTTTACAAATGTAAAATCCATTCTCAGTCTGTAGGCCTCACTGTGCCAACTGTGTTCTAGCTAAGGTCCACAGGTAGGTTAATGTGCAGCACCAAGAACAGTCTCATCTTTGTACCTCTTTTGTTGTTTTTAAAATTGTAAAACATTTAAAGATAGAGAAAAATACAGAGAGTAATATCATACCCAGGTACCCTTCACCCAGTATTTAAAGACATTATGCTATGCATGTATACACTTCAGATTCTCTCTTCCCCCACCAGACGTACCAACATTCCTGTGTGTCCTTCTCACCATGGCAATTCACCAGAATCAGTTAACTTTTCTCCTTGGACTCCAGGTTAAACTGCAGTTCATGGACTTCCATGTGTTCTGGCGTGGTCATGTGACCGAGCTGAAGCCACTGGACTCTGGTGGAAATGATAGTGTCACTTCTTCGCCTAAGTAGCGACAAAGTGGACTTGCCTTCTGCCTGACCCATTCTCCCATCTGCTTCCTGAAAAGAGAGGAAAGAAGGACCTCAAGATGGAGACAGAAGGTCCTTGAATGACCAGGTGGAATGAGGAATTCCCATATTTAGGCTGTGATTTAAACTAGAATAAACATTTGCTGCATCAAAGCCATTACAATTACAGGGTTTATCTGTTATCTGTTATATTAATTTCAACATGATCCATGGTTTCATAATTTACTAAACGCATAGCCATATGTAAAATACAATACTACTTTGTTTTTCAAACATTTGAGTAAATGGTTAAAAAAATGGTGCATAGCATTCTACAATTTCTTTTTTTTTCACTCAACCGTGCATTTTTGAGATCTATCTACATTGTAAATGTTCATACTTTATCAATGTTAATTATTTTTTTAGTTAGAAAAGCTTTCTAGGCCCATAAAATATGTTTAAAATATTTTAATTAATATAAAAAATGATCATTGGTTTGAATCTCCAAGAGATTTTAAATTGTTGTCAGCTAGCATATAATTAGTCTGTAGTAAGCATGTGCTAGGAGCCTTGGTGGCACAATGCTTAAGCACTGGACTGCTAACAGAAGGATTCGTGGTTCCAGCCCACCAGCTGCTCCATGGGAGAAAAGACCTGGAGATCTGCTCCTGTAAAGATTATACCCTAGGAAACCCTATGGGGCCATTCTACTCTGTTATTTAGGGTCACTATGAGTTGGAATTGACTCGACGGCACAAAGCAACAAGCATGTGATACATATTGGTAAGGTAGCTGATTTTTTATGTTGCATTATTACATCTTTTCTTTTATATACTTTTACAAAACAACTCTGAGAGTTAGAGTAGGCTGCTATTATGATTTCCAGTGTGACAATGAGGAACTGGATAGATAGACATTAAGAGCACAGCTTTTAGAGTCAGAAGCCTGGGTTCAAATGCTACACACTTCCAGTGACTTCACTGTCCCCAATTTCTTCCCTTCTGAAATGGGAATAAAAGTTGTACCTATATCTTTGGGTTATAGTGAGGATAAAATGAGCTAGTGCATATAAAGCACTTAGCCCAGTGCGGCACATAGTTAATATTCAGTAAATGCTGACTACTATAGTAGCTCTTTGGAGAAAAAGTTGATTACATCATACGTCATTCAAGTAAAGCTACAACTCTGAGCACAACAAGCTCATTTGTTTTTAGCCTGGTTGTCTATTTTCTGAGTCTCTCCATCATGTCTTTTCATTGTTCACTCACTATGTGTCTACTGGGAATTGTTGTTAGTTGCTGTAGAGCCATGGAGACCTATATACAACAGAATGAAACGTTGCTCAGTCCTGCACCATCTCAATGATCTTTGATATGTTTGAGCCTGTCGTTGAGGCTATTGTGTCAATCTATCTCACTGGGGGTTTTCTTTGATTTCACCGATCTTCTACTTTACCAAACATGATGCCCTTTACTAGCAATTGGTCTTTCCTGACTATACGTCCAAGGTAAGCAAGATGAAGTCTCACCATACTTCTAAGGAGCATTCTAGTTGTATTTCTTCTAAGACTAATTTATCTGTTCTTCTGGCAGTCTATGGTATACTCAGTATTCTTTGTCAACACCACAATTCAAATGAATCAATTCTTCTTCTGTCTTCTTTTTCCATTATCCAGCTTTTGCATACATATGAGACAAATGAAAATACCATAGCTTGGGTCAGGTACACGTTAGTCATCAAAGCAACGTCTTTGCTTTTCAGAACTTTAAAGAGGTCTTTTGCAGCAGATTTTCCCAATACAATACATCGTTCAATTTCTTGACTGCTGCTTCCGTGGGTGCTGATTGTTGATCCAAGTAGAATGAAATCCTTGATAACTTCAATTTTCTTTCCATTTATCAAGATGTTGTTCATCGATACAGTTATGAGGATTTTAGCCTTTTTAATGTTCAGGTATAATGGATACTGAAGACAGTGGTCTTTGACATTTATCAGTAAGTGCTTCAATGAATCTTCGTTTTCAGCAAGCCAAGTTGTGTCATCTGCATATCATGGTTATCATGAATCTCCCTGATGCCAAATTTTTCTTAGATTATTTGTTCAGCATACAGATTTAATAAGGGGAAAGGATATTACTCTGCTGCACACATTTTCCAATCCTGAACCATGCAGTATCCCCTTGGTATGTTTGAGTAATTGCCTCTTGATCCACATACAGATTCTGCATAAGCACAATTACGTGTTCTGGAATTCTCATCCTTTGTAATGTGAGTCATAATTTATTATGATCTACACAGTCTAATGCCTTCACGTAGTTGATAAAACACATGTAAACATCTATCTGGTATTCTCAGCTTTTAGTCAAGATCCATCAGACATCAGCAATGCTATTCCTCATTCCACGTCCTCTTCTGGATCCAGCTTGAACTTCTGGCCATAACCTTTCAATGTACAGCCACCATTGTTTTTAATTATCTTCAGCAAAATTTGGCTAGCATGTGATATTAATGATATTGTTTGATAATTTCCACATTCCGTTTGATCACCTTTCTTTGGAATAGGCACAAATATGGATCTCTTACAGTTGTTTGGCCAGGTAGCTGTCTTCCCAATTTCTTTTTTTTTCTTTTTTCACCTACAAAAATTTATACACACATTGTTATGTGACTCTAATTTCTCTCCCCATACTGTAACAGCATACTCTTCCTTTCCACCCCTGATTTCCCGTGTCCATTCAACCAGCTCCTAATCCTCTCTGCCTTACCATCTCAGTCCCGGACGGAAGCTGCCCATTTAGTCTCTTGTATCTACTTGAGCTAAGAGGCACATTCCTCATGAGTATCACTTTAAGTCCCATAGTCCAGTCCAATCCCTGTCTAAAGAGTTGGCCTCAAAAATTATTTTAGTTCTGGGCTGATACAGAATCCAGGAGCCATGCTTTCCAGGGTGCCTCCAGTCTCAGTCAGACCATTAAGTTTGGTCTTCTTACTAGAATTTGAGCTCTGCACCCTGTCTTTCTTCTGCTCCATCCAGGACTCTCTGTTGTGTTCCCTGTCAGGGTGGTCATTGGTGGTAGCCAGGCACCATCTAGTTCTTCTGGTCTCAGGCTGATGAAGTCTCTGGTTTATGTGGCCCTGTCTTCCCAATTTCTTGACACAGACAGGTGAGCACTTCCAGCACTGCATCCATTTGTTGAAGCATCTCAACTGGTAGTCTGTCAATTCCTGAAGCCTTGCTTTTTTGTCAATGTCTTCAGTGCAGCTTGAACATCTTCCTTCATTACCAGTGGTTCTTAATCATATGTTACCTCCTGAAATGATTGAGTTGTGTCACATCAACAAATGAAATTCCAGAAGGCTTTACTCCATCCACATCTACTGTGAAGAGGTGGCTCTTCGAACAGGATACAAGGAAAAGATTAGTCCGAAGGACTAATGGTCCACAGCTACCAAGGCCTCCACGGGACTGAGCCCAGTACAGCTGGATGGTGCCCGGCTACCACCAACGACTCCTCTGACCAGGATCACAACAGAGGGTTCTGGGCAGAGCTGGAGTAGGATGTAGAGTATAATTTTAACTCCCAAAAAAAAAAAAAAAAAAAAAAAGAAGACCAGATATACTGGCCTAAAGAATACTAGAGAAACCTCGAGAGTGTGGCCCCCAGACACCCTTTCAGCTCAGAGGGGAAGTTACCTTCAAGGTTCGATGTTAAGCCTGGGAATGGACACCCCAGTAAAACTAAATGGGACTAACGATGTACAGGAGTCCGGTGACAAGGGCCAGAAGGCAGAGGGAGAGTAGGAAACTGATGATAAGGAACACAAATTGAATAAGGACACTGTCGATGTATTGTGAGATTGTTGACCACTGCTATAGGGCAACATTTGTAGTAACTATTAAATGGGAGGCTGTTTTGTCCTGTAAGCCTTCATCTTGGGCGAGAATGGCAGCACAATTGGAAGAGCATAGTCAATATCACTTAAATGTGTAAGTAAAAAGTTTTGAAATGGTGTTTAAATAAAATAAAAATAAATAAATAAATAAATAAATAAATAAACAAATGAGACTAAAGAGGTACAATAGTCCACTGACAAGGTCCAGAAGACAGAAGGGGACAAGGAAGCCCCCTGGTGATAGGGAACACAAGGTGGAGTAAGGATATTCTTGATGTGCTGTGAGATTGTTAACCATTGTCATAGGGCAACATGTGTAGTAACTGTTAAATGAAAAACTATTTTTTCTGTAAGCCTTCATCTTAAGTGAGAATAACAGCACAGTTGGAAGAGCGTAGTCAATGTCACTGAACTGTGAATGTAGAAATTTTTGAAACGGTGTATCTTTGGCCATCTGTAATTTTCATCAAAAAAAAAAGGTTGAGAATTTAGAGGCTTAATACGTTGTGGGGTTGTTAACCAATGTCAAAAAACAACATGTGTACTACTATTTCATGAGAAACTATTTGCTCTGTAAGCTTTCACCTGAAGTACAATAAAATATATATTAAAAAAAAAAAAAAAAAAAGAGGTGGCTCTTCCCCAGTCATATTTTGACTGCCTTCCAACCTGAGGCACTCATTTTCCAGCACTATATCACAAAATGTTCTATTCTTATCCATAAAGTTTTCATTGGCTAATTTTCAGAAGTAGATCATCAGGGCTTTCTTCTTAGTCTGTCTTAGTCTGTAAGCTCTACTGAAACCTGTACACCATAGGTGACCCTGCTTGTTGTTGTTAGGTGCCGTCGAGGCAGTTCCGACTCATACCAACCCTATGTACAACAGAACAAAACACTGCCCGGTCCTGCGCCATTCTCACAATCATTGTCATGCTTGAGCTCATTGTTGCAGCCACTGTGTCAATCCATCTTGCTGAGGGTCTTCCTCTTTTTCACTGACCCTCTACTTTACCAAGCATGATGTCCTTCTCCAGCGGCTGATCTCTCCTGGTAACATGTCCATAGTATATGAAACGATGTCTCACCATCCTTGTTTGTAAGAAGCATTCTGGCTGTACTTCTTCCAAGACAGATGTGTTCATTCTTCAGGCAATTCAGGGTATATTCAATAATCTTTGCCAACACCACAATTCAAAGGCATCAATTCTTCTTCTGTCTTCCTTATTCATTGTCCAGCTTTCCCATGCATAGGAGGTGATTGAAAACACCATGCCTTGAGTCAGGTGCACCTTAGTCTTCAAGATGACATCTTTGCTTTCTAACATTTTGAAGGGGTATTTTGAGGAGATTTACCCAATGCTATGCGTTATTTGATTTCTCAATTGCTGCTTCTATTGGTGTTGGTTGTGGATCCAAGTAAAATGAAATCCTTAACAACTTCAATCTTTTCTGCATTTACCATGATGTTGCTTATTGGTCCAGTTATGAGGATTTTTGTTTTCTTTACGTTGAGTTGCAATCCATACTGAAGGCTGTAGTCTTTGATCTTCATCAGTAAGTGCTTCAAGTCCTCTTCACTTTCAGCAAGCAAGGTTGTGTCATCTGCTTAATAAAGGTTGTTAACGAGTCTTCCTCCAATCCTGATGCCCCTTTCTTCTTCATATAGTCTAGCTTCTCAGATTATTTGCTCAGCATACAGATTGAATAAGTATAGTGAAAGAATACAACACTGATGAACACCTTTCTTGACTTTAAACCACGCAGTATCTCCTTGTTCTGTTCGAATGACTGCCTCTTAATCTGTGTACGGGTTCCTCAGGAGCACAACAAAATGTTCTGGGGTTTCCATTCTTCACTTTGTTGTCCATAATTTGATATGATCCACACAGTAGAATGCCTTTGCATAGTCAATAAAACTCAGCTAAACATCTTTCTGGTATTCTCTGCCTTCAGCCAGTTTCCATCTGACATCAGCAATGATATTCCTGGTTCCATGTTCTCTTCTGAATCTCCTTGAATTTCTGGAAGTTCCCTGTCCATGTACTGGTGCAGCTGCTTTTGAATGATCTGCAGCAAAATTTTACTTGCATGTGATATTAAAGATATTGTTCGATAATTTCCGCATTCGTTTGGATAGCCTTTCTTGGGAATAGATATAAATATGGATCTCTTCCAGTTGATGGGTCAGGTAGCTGTCTTCCAAATTTCTTGGCGTAGATGAGTGAGCACTTCCAGTGTGGCATCCATTTGTTGAAACATCTCAATTGGTATTCCATCAATTCATGGAGCCTTGTTTTTCACCAGTGCCTTCAATGCAGCTTGGACCTCTTCTTTTAGTACCATCTGTTCCTGATCATATGCTACCTCCTGAAATGGTTGAACATCGACCAGTTCTTTTTGGTGTAGTGACTCTGTGTATTCCTTCCATTTTCTTTTGATGCTTTTTGTGTCGTTTAGTATTTTCCCCATAGTGTTTTTCAATATTGCAACTCGAGGTTTGAATATTTTTCTTCAGTTCCTTTAGCTTGAAAAGTGTCAAACAGGTTCTTCCTTTTTGATTTTCTGACTCCAGGTCTTTGTACTTTTCATTATAATACTTGTCTTCTTGAGGCACCCTTTTAAATCTTCTGTTCACATCTTTTACTTCATTATTTCTTCTGTTTGTTGTAGCTAATCGACGTGCAAGAGCAAGTTTCAGAGTCTCTTCTGACATCCATTTTGGTCTTTTCTTTCTTGCTTGCTTTTTAATGACCTCTCGCTTTCTTCATATATAATGTTCTTGATGTCATTCCACAACTCGTCTGGTCTTCGGTCATTAGTGCTCAACACGTCAAATCTATTCTTGAGATGGTCTCTAAACTCAGGTGGGATATACTCAAGGTCACACTTTGGCTCTCATGGACTTGTTCTATTTTTGTTCAGCTTCAACTTGAACTTGCATATGAGCAGTTGATGGTCTGTTCCACAGTTGGCCCCTGGCCTTGTTCTGACGGTTGATATTGAGTTTTCCATTATCTCTTTCCACAGATGTAGTTGATTGGGTTCCTGTGTATTCCATCTGGCAAGATTCACATCTAATAGTCACTGTTTGTGTTGCTGAAAAAAGTTATTTGCAATAAAGAAGTTGTTGGTCTTGCAAAATTCTATACCTATGGCATCGTTTTTATCATCAAGGCCATATTTTCCAACTACCAATCCTTCTTTGTTTCCAACTTTCACATTCCAATGACCAGTAATTATAAATGCATCTTGATTGCATGTTCGATCAATTTCAGACTGCAGAAGTTGATAAAAGTCTTCAATTTCTTCATCTCTGGCCTTAGTGGATGGTGCATAAATTTGAATAATAGTCGTATTAACTGGTCTTCCTTGTAGGCATATGGTCCACCATAGGTCCACTTGCTAGTATTTGAAATACTGTTGACATAGCTTCCAGCATCATAGCACAAGCAAGCCACCACAATACAACAAACTGACAGACATGTTGTAGACTGGGACTTATTAGCGGTCACTAAATATTTTTGGGTTTGGTTCTCATTTGTGAAGAAAAATTTTTAAAGTCTGAGCATTCTGGTGATAAGAGAAAAGTTTCCTTTAGTCAGTGTTACCAGTTGTGCTATTGGGCCCAACTCCCCAGGCTTCACAGCTGTCCTGCCTCAACCACATGTTTTGCCTCTCCTTTGAAGAGTCTTCACCTACTTAACTCACCCTTTTAGTACAAATTCCTCACACACAGTCACCTTTCTTTGTTGGTAATGAACATTTCCCACCTCCTTTCTTCTCCTCAGCTTAAATTCCTGATGGTCTTTGTCTTGGTTATTCAGTGCTGCTACAACAGGAATAACTCAGTTAGGTGGCTTTAACAAACAGAAATTCTTTTTCTCACAGATTAGGAGGCTAGAAGTCCAAATTCAGAGCGCCAAATCAAGGGGAAGGCTTTTCTCTCTCTGTCGGCTCTGAAGGAAGGTCCTTGTCTCTTCAGCTTCTGCTTCTTGGTTCCTTGAAGATCTCTATGTGTCTTGGCATCTGTCCTCCCCCATCTCTCCTCTCCTCACTTGTTTAAATCTCTTTTTTTTATCTCAAAAGAGATTGGTTTAAGATACACTATACCAATCCCACCTCATCAATATAACAAAGACAACCCACTCCCATATGTGGTTATCACCATAGGCATAAACCAAAAAAACAAACCTGTGGCCATTGAGTCAATTCCAAATTTAGAAGTTGAAAAGTCCTTCAGATTCATGTAATAAAATATCATCCTCCCGATGATCTTCCTGTTACTCATACTTTCACTTTGTTGTTCATTGACTATGAGCCAGCCACTTTAAACCCCTTAAAGCCCATTGCCGTTGAGTCAATTTTGACTCATAGTGACCCTATAGGACAGAGTAGAACTACCCTACCTGGTTTCCAAGGCTGTAATCTTTACAGAAGCAGACTGCCGCATCTTTCTTCCGCCGAGCATCTGGTGGGTTTGAACAGCTGAACTTTTGGTGAGTAACTGAGGGCTTAACCACTGCACAACCAAGTCTCCTTCCAGCCACTTTACAGGTATTATATTATTTTAACAGCTTTGCAGGGTAGGTGTTATTCTCCTGTGTGTGTGAGGAAAAAGATTTAGAAAAACTAACTCGTCTGCCCCAGGTACTGGACAGGTAGGTAGCAAAACTTAGCATCCGTAGTTTGGACTCTGATTTTCCATGCATTGTTCCTTTCCTCTGAAACACCCACACGTGAAGACAGACCTGGCTCATGACATGTGCCATTGTTTGCTCTTTTGCCCACTTGCTGATCTCCATTCCACCCTCAGCCACATACCTACATTTTTTGTCCTTTATACACACAGATGAAATATGTATCTGTATCCACAGGGAAAAGTTGCATTAAAAATTCCATTCTTTTCATGGAAATATACGAGTGGGAAAACATTGCACAAAGAATCGATGATAATTCTAGAGGAAGGGCTGCTCAGAGAGAGAAAGTCTTGTTTGCTTTCCTCATTTCTGGTCATTAAATTATCATCCTGAATTCTTGTGGGTCATGGTTGTAGACAGGAGGCAAGCAAAAACAGAGAGCAAGGAGGCTCAGCCAAGCAGAAGAGCTGAGGGAGTCTGCGCACAAGGGAGGGTCCTCGGTCAGCAGGTGCTAGGGGAGCCAGGCCCTCCTCTGTGCCCAGCCCTTCCCGTTTCTGTTCACAGACACAGCCTTCCCCAGAGGGCATTCGACTTGGTTATTTAAAGACCAAACAGCATTGGCAAGGGGCCTAGTTGATCGCACTTACTATGTGCTGTGTGAAATTTCACCCATTTTATGTACTAAACCTGTAATTCCTTCATTTCATAGCGCAGGAGCAGAGAGAAGATGCTGCACGCAAGAAGGGTGGCCCTCTTTCCATGGCTTCACAGTAGAAGCATTTAGGTCTTTTCAGCTTCCTCAACTCTGGGCCTTCCACACCAAGCTTAATCCAAGATCCAAGAGATAGGATTGGGTTTAAGAGTATTAGTTTGCATGAAAATAGGACAGCACATTTAGACACTCTCCCTAAAGACTCTGGAGAGGTCATTTGAATTGGCAGCTTAAAGACAGAAGTTCATTGGTGGACCAGAGGGAGCTGCCCGGAACTGTGGATTAATAGCCTACTGTGATGAGAATGTGAGCCGACTGCCTAGCTATGTATTTTCAGATATCGAGTCAAAAGGAAAATAAGTGAAGGAAAATAGTAGACTTTTAAAAGATATTTCTTTTTGCCTGTGGACTGGGGGGACACTCTGGTGAGCAAAGGGTAGGTCCCCCTCCTCCTCACATCCGTGCAGATCAATTTCCAGCCTTTCCTGGGTAGAAAAGGGAAGAGTTTGGATTCAATTCACTTTTTCTATACAGTCTTATATTTCAAAATGCATTGAAACCCAGAAATCTTTCATTTGCCATTTCATATATGTAGGTGGCTTTGCTTTCTTAAAATCACCTTATGATATCTTGTTAAAAATATAACAATAGAGCCAAACATATATAACAAAAATACATGTGACTATATTATCCATTAGATAACAAGAGAAATAATAATGCCGAAGAAGGTTTTATCGTCAGATTCCCATCATATCAGTTTTTTTTAAATCAAATTTATTAAGAAATTATTTCCGTACAAAAGCAGAATCCATTTAAAGAGCAGGATTCTATGAGTTTTAACAGTTACATACATCTAAGAAACCACCACCACAATGACGATACAGAACATGGCCATGGCTCCGAAAAGATTCTCCCTGCCCCTCTGCCATCCACCCCCAATCACAGGCAATCACTCATTTGCTTTCCCCACCATTTTTTAATGGGGTGTGTGTGTGTGCGTGTGTGTGTGTACGGGGGTAGGGACATGAAATACATACAGCAGAACATTTGCTATCTCAACTATTTTTTTGTGCAATTCAATGACATTAATTCTATTTCCAGGGCTGTGCGACCATCCCCACTATTTGTTTCTAAATTTTTTCATCACCCTTAACAGAAACTCAGTACCTCTTAAGCAATACTTCCCCCCAACACCTGTTCCTGATAGCTGCTAATAAGCTTCAATCTGTATGCATTTGCCTATCTTAGATATTTCATATAAGTGGTATCATACAATATTTGTCCCTTTGTATCTGAGTTATTTTACTCAGCATGTTTTCAAGATTCATCCATATAGTACAAGGCATGTATCAGAACTTCATTTCTCTTCATGGCTGAATAATACCCCATTGTATATATAGACCACATTTTATCCATTCATCTGTTGATAGACACTTGGGTTGTTTCCGCTATTTTGAGTTATGGTGTAATAAACATTGATGTACAAGTGTCTTAGTCATCTAGTGCTGCTGTAACAGAAATACCACAAGTGGATGGCTTTAACAAAGAGAAATTTATTCTCTCAGTCTAGTAGGCTACAAGTCCAAATTCAGGGTATCAGCTCCAGGGAAAAGCTTTCTCTTCTCTGTCCACTCTGGTGGAAGGTCTTTGTCATCAATCTTCCCCTGGACTAGGAGCTTCTCCTCACAGGAATCCCAAAAGCATGTGCTCTGCTCCTGGTGCTGCTTTCTTGGTGGTATGAGGTCCCCTTGTCTCTCTGCTTCACTTCTGTCTTTTATATCTCTAAAAAGATCAGCTTAAGACACAATCTAATATTGTAGATCTCATCAATATAACTGCCTGCCACTAATTCATTTCATTATCATCACAGTGATAGGATTTACAACACACAGGAAAATCACATCAGATGACAAAATGGTGGATAATCACACAATACTGGGAATCATGGCATAGCCAAGTTGACAGATATTTTTGGTGGACACAGTTCAATCTGTGACAAGTATCTGTTTGAGTCCCTGCTTTCAAGTCTTTCGAGGATATACCTTGGAGTGGAATTTCTGGATCATATGGTAATTTTATGTGAAACTTTTTGAAGAAACTCATCCCTCCCACAGCACTCTCTACTTCTCTTCTGGGTTCAATAATCCATTGCAATGGTCACATAGAACTTACGAGCTGTACTTACAGTTAAGTGGTTTATTAAAGAAGTAACAGGGTACAACTTGGGATCAGAATCAAGAAGCATGTAGGCAGTCTCCCTTCTTCAGTGCAGGACAGCTCTCTCAGCTCCTCTCGGCTGGGCAGGCCTCCTCTCGGCCCCCTCAAGACAGGCTCCTCTTGGCTGTTACAACTGACTCTGCTGCAGGGCCCCTTGCCAGCCTGTCACTGTCTTCACTGTTACAGCCCTTGACCTGTGTTACAGCTCTTTTAGGAGGTTCCTTGCCTCCAATCTCTCTCTGCTTCTTTTCTCTTTTCTTCCTTCAGCTTCTTCCTGCTGCTTTTCTTCTGGCTTCTTTCTGTCTGAAGGCCTCTGTGAGGTTGGTTGCATATATACACAACTCCTTGTCAATTGCAAGACATCGCAAGCATGGCCTCTCTTAGTGGGGGGCCAACAAACTGACCAATCCCCTCTTGGTAGGCCACAGACACTTCGTTTGCATAGTAAGCTATAGTCACTTCATTTGCATAGTCTATTGATCAATCTCTGCCAGGTCTATTGACCAATCACAGGGCAGGTTGCTGCCCAGGACCAGACAAAAAGTATCAAACCAAGTTGTTTACAGCGTACCCAAGACATGTAATAAACCCTCTGGGGTAGAAAACTAGGGCAAAGAAACACCTCAGGGTTTAGGGGAAAAATTTCTCGAGCTCTTTTTCCAAAGAACCAAGGCAAAAGGCCACATAAAGGAACTCAATTCACCACGGGTTGTTTCCATCTTTTGACTATTTTTGAATAATGGTGCAATAAAGATTGGTGTTCAAGTATCTGTTTGAGTTCTTGTTTTCAAGTCTTTTGGGTATATACCTAGGAGTGGAATTGCTGAATCATATGCTAATTATATGTTTAACTTTTTGAGGCTCCTCCAAACTATTTTCCACAGTGGCTATACCATTTCACATTCCTACCAGCAATAGATGAGGGTTCCAGTTTCTGCACATCCTTGCCAACACCTGTTTGGTCTTTTTTGTTTGTTGCTGTTGTGTGTTCATTTGTTTTTCCCCTTCTTTTCTGATAATAACATTTCTAGTGGGTATGAAGTAGTATCTTATTGTGGTTTTGATTTGCATTGTCCAAAGGAAAATCACTTTGAGCATCTTTTCATGTGCTTATTGGCCATTTGCATATCTTCTTTGATGGAATGTCTTTGCCCATTTTTTAATTGGGTTGTTGTTTTCTGTTGAATTGTAGAAGTTCTTTATATATTCTGAATATTAAATCCATATCCAATAAATGGTTCTCAAATATTTTCTCCTACTCTGTAAGTTGTCTCTTCACTTTGTTGACAAATTCTTTTGATACACAAAAGTTTTTCATTTTGAGGAAGTTCAATTTATCTATTTTGTCTTTTGTTATTCAGGCTTTTGGTGTCATACATAAGAATCCATTGTTGAAAACTAGGTCCCGAAGCATTACTCCTATGTTTCATTCTAAGAGTTTTATAGTTTTAGTTCCTACATTTAGGTCCTTGATTTGTTTTAATTTTGTGTATGGTATGAGGTATGGGTCAAACTTCATTCTTTTGCATGTGTAGATCTATTTGTCCCTGCACCATTTATTGAAGAGCCTTTTTCCTCCATTGGATGGACTTAGCACCTTTTCAAAAATCAATTGGCCATAGGTGTATGGGCTTATTTCTGGACTTTCAACTTTATTCCATTGGTCTATATGTCTGTTCGTATACCAGTACTACATTGTTCTGATTATTGTAGCTTTGTAGTACATTTTAAAATCAGAAATGTAAGCCCTTCTACTTTGTTCTTCTTTTCAAGATTGTTCTAACTAATCAGAGACCCTTGTAGTTCCATATGAATTTAGGAATCAGTGTTTCCATATGTGCAGAAAAAAGCTATTAGAATTTTGATAGGGCTTGCACTGAATCTGTAGATCACTTGGATAGTGTTTGACATCTTAACAATATTAAGTCTTCTAATCCATGAACACAGAATGTTATTTCTTTTATTTAGGTCATCTTTAATTTCTTTCAACAATGTTTTATACTTTTCGGTATACAAGTTTTTCATCTCCCTGGTTAAATTTATCCCTAGGGTTTTTTTGTTTGTTCCTTTTTGGTGCTATTGTAAATGGAATTGTTTTCTTAATTTCTTTTTTGGCTTACTAATTAATGGTGTGTAGAAACCAACTGATTTTTGTGTGTTAACCTTGTATTCTGCCACTTTGCTGAATTCATTTATTAGGTCTAGTAGCTTTCTTGTATCCCCACTATTTCTCTTTTTTTTTTTTTTTTTTTTTTTGGCTTTAAAGAACAGACGTTTATTGTCTCACAGTTTGGGAGGCTGAGTCTGAATTCAGGGCATCATCAGGGCTATACTCTTGTCTGCTCTAGGAGGAGATCATTCCTTGTGTCTTTCAGCTTCCGGCAGCCCTGGGCATGTCTTTTTTCAAAATTATTTTGTTGTGTTTTAGGTGAACGTTTACACAGTCAATTGGGTTCCCTTTTAGTAGTCTTTATACAAATTGTTGTGTGAAGCCGGTTACAATTTTCACGATGTGTCGGCTTTCTCATTATTTCTACTCTGTTTGTTCTGTTTCCATTGATCTAGCTTCCCTTCCACTCCTTGCCTCCTCATCTTTACTTTTGGGTAAATGTTGAACATTTGGCTGCATATAGTTGATTGTTTAAGGGACACACAACTCACGGGGGATATTGTTTGTTTTATAAGCCAATCTAATATTTGACTGAAAAGTGACCTCCAGGAGCAACTTCAGTGTCAAGTTCAAGGGTATCTTAGGGCTATAGTCTCGGGGGTTCGTTTAGTCTCTATAGGCCCAATAAGTCTAACCTCTTTGTTTTTTTTTAAATTGTGCTTTAAGTGAAAGTTCACAGTTCAAGTCAGTTTCTCATACAAAAATTTATACACACATTGTTATGTAACCCTAGTTGCTCTCCCTATAATGTGACAGCATACTCCTCCTTTCCTCCCCGGATTTCCTGTGTCCATTCAACCAGCTCCTGTCCCTTTCTGCCTTCTCATCTTGCCTCTGGACTGAAGCTGTGCATTTAGTCTCATGTACTTGCTTGAGCGAGGAAGCACACTCCTCATAAGTATCATTTTATGTCCCATAGTCCAGTCTAATCTTTGTCTGAAGAGTTGGCTTCCGGAATGGTTTTAGTTTTGGGCTAACAGAGAGTCCATGGGCCATGTCTTCTGGGGTCCTTCCAGTCTCAGTCAGACCATTAAGTCTGGTCTTTTTACTAGAATTTGAGTTCTGCACCCCACTTTTCTCCTGCTCCATCACGGACTCTCTGTTGTGTTCCCTGTTAGGGTGATCGTTGGTGGTAGCTGGGCACCATCTAGTTCTTCTGGTCTCAGGCTGATGAAGTATCTGGTTTATGTGGCCCTTTCTGTCTCTTGGGCTAATGCTTTCCTTGTCTTTGGTAGTCTTCATTCTCCTTTACTCCAGGTGGGTTGGGACAAATTGATGCATCTTAGATGGCTGCTCGCTAGCTTTTAAGACCACAGACGCCACTCACCAAAGTGGGATGCAGAATCCCCACCACTTCTTAAGCCAGAATATTTTTGTATTCACTTCTGTGAGGAGTAAAAGTAGCCATAAGGGTGTAAGGAACATTCAGAGTGATGTTGAACAACCTTCTAATTCGTATGTCCATTCACAAGTACTAATTCACAAAATTCTAGGGAAGAACTCCATATACTCTGTCTTTCCTTTTCCTCATGCCAGGTAGGGACAGATAGGGTTGAAGGTAAGCTAGAATCTCTGAGCATTTGGGAAGAGAAGCACAATGGGGGCCCAGATACACCTTCTTTCTTCTTTCTGATACTTTGGGCAAAACGAATTGCCCATCTTTGGAATAAAGCAAATTTGATACCTAGAAGTGTTAGCGTAGTTGGTATATCACGGTGAGTGAGGGTAGACACTGGACTGAGTCAAGTGGTTTCTACCTGTGTGATTTCAGATAAGTAATTTGGCATCCTTGGTTTCTTCTTCTTCACCTGTAAGGTCAGAAGGGAGGACTGAATGATCTTTAAAACCCTTTCCATGTCTACAAATCCAAATCCACGTTCAAGTGTAAACAAGATCTTTAAAATGCCAGTGGCTGTGGGTTGCTGTAAGTCAGGTTAAGCAATTAGAATGAAAACAGAGCACTGAAAATTTGTAAAAGAAATACTTCATAGCTCTCAATTGCAGAAATTATCCTTTAACCTGTGTTGCCTGTTACAAGCATTAGTTCAATTGTCTGTCTTGGCTCTTTTTAACCTTTATTCTAATGGTTCCGTCACTGTGATCTTACTTTTAGGATTAAAAGTAAATTTTATACAAAGTACACAACACTAATGTCTCTGTATCTTACTGAAAAATACTATTTTCCTGGATTAAGTATTATGTTTTCTTTTTCTTTAAGACTGCAATATTTTAATTTATTTAATTTATTTAAAGAGGCTTTTGAAACCAATTAATTAAAAAATGTAATTTTCTCAGACTTATTTTATCATCTGAAAAAAAAAAAATATTTGAGCCCTTCAGAACATTCTAGTCCAAATAGATTAGCCATAGAGCCAGTTGTAACAGTGGTTCAAGATGGGTTGTAAAGAAGACTGCAAATAAGGCTGTAACTCATGCTTTCTATTAATAAGAAAAAAAGATTCAGGGAGGGACAAATCAAACTTCTAAGGCACTTATCGGCTTTTTTTTGGAGATAAGTCTACATTTTCTTCCAATTTTTACATAGTTTCTAACTCTGGAGACATGAATTTTACAAACATTCAGCTCTCACCTATATGGGGGACTCTGATCCAGTCTTTGTATTAGATCACATTTTTTTTCTCTGTATAACTACTCACATGAGTCCATTTTTGAACTTATTATTAGCCTGATCAAATATTTGATGGGAGAAAGCTTGAATCTTGTGATTAGAATGAACTTTGTGAATTTTTAGCAACAACTTTAATGGACCCAAAAGAAGCCACATAGGTTCTCACAGAGCCCCAGTTCAAACCAAACTTAAATGACATAATATTTTTAGTTAATCCCTTTAGCAAACCAAAGACAATGGGAGAATATCTGTTAACTGTGAACCAATATTTTCTAGCATAATAATTTGGAACATGAAAATAATTTCTGAACCTGAATCAAAGTGATAATTATTTGGTTTACCTGTTAGCACTATAAATTTTCTATTGATTCATTTATTCATTTTTTGGTAAGTTATCTGTGATGTATTATCCTCAAAAGCTGACCATATGGATTTTATTTTTAAAAAATTCATATTAATATAGACTTTGCTTATGCAGTGAAGTTCTATATATATATATAGAGAGAGAACAAAAACCAAACCAGTTTCCATCAAGTAGATTCCAATTCATCCTACAGCAGAGAGTAGAACTGCCCTATAGGGTTTCCAAGAATCAGCTTGTGGATTCGAACTGCTGACCTTTTGGTTAGCAGCTTAACCACTGCTCCACCAGGGCTTCATAAATATATATATATACACACATGTATCACATGTATATACACATGTATCACATGTATATACACACAAGTATATGTATATATACATATATATATAATTGTGTAAAGTTGTTACACTTTACAGATAGCTTAAAAACTACTTTCCAGGGAGGCGTGGTCAACATGGCAGAGTACTTAGACGCTTCCTATATCCCTCTTACAACAAAGACCTGGGAAAACAAGTGATTTGATTCTATGTGACTATCTGGGAGCCCTGAACAAGGTAAGGTTAAGAAATCCGTCTGAGTGATACGGGAGAGGGAGACAGTTGGGAAAAGATGAGGAGTGCTAGAGCCACGGCAGCGAAACTGCAGAGCCACAGCCACGCAGGTCCACAGTGAAGCGGGCAAACTGCTGTGCTGTGCGCACGCTCGGGAAGCAGCTTCCACATCGGGAGAGACCCGGCAGCAGAGATTCTTCTGGGACACTCCAAACCAGTGAAGAGCAGCTCCCAAGAGGCTCGGATAAGTACCTGCGTGCACCCTTTTGCAGGGATTTAAAAAAAAAAAAAAAAGCCCATTTGGGAAAAACCTCCCTACATTTTACTTCCTCCCTTGGTGCTCTGCTCTGGATTTGGGAAAAACCTCTCTCCCTTTTACCTCCTCCCTCCGCACTCTGCACCAGGAGTCAGCTGGGCCAGAAGTAGATCCCAAAAGGTGCCCTGACCCATTCTCCTGGCCTTGGAGAGGGAACAAATAAGCTACTGGCTCCCCTAGGCCAGAAGCACAGGGTCAGCACAGCTTCTTTGCTGGCCACTGGTATCAGTGACCCACAGACTCTAAGTGCCTTACACCCCTGTATAGACTTGTGGGGACCCATCTCAACAGTGTTAGTCCTCACTGCCACAGTACAACAAGGCAAACATCTGAAGTTTAACTTCAACTGCTTCAGAGGTGAAAAGGCAGATTTGTGACCCTCGAAACAGCCCTGCCCCTTAAGTAGGCACTTTAATCAATCTGCAGTAGGAGCTTGAGGACTGGTGGTAGCACCTAAAGTACTTAGTCACCTGCTACAGGAGTTCAAGAGAAAGTGGTGCCCTTGAGTCTTTACAGCCAACAGAGTGGGGTGCTCTTAGTCCAGCTGCAAAACTCACCTACCAACTCACCCTAGAGAATAGGGACACACTTTCCTTTCAGACTCTCAGGGGCAGCCGTCAGCCCCCTGCCTGGCTCAGTGTGTGATCCCCTGCCACAGCCAGAATCCAGTGCCCGCACCAATCACCCATGCCTCTCTAGGACTGGAGGTGAGAGCCTGTACTACATACTTGGTGACTGACTGCCTGAACACCCAAGCTGAACCCAGACAGGAAAATTTAATGGAATCCTGTGTGCACATACTTAGTTACAGAACTAACTACTTGGTGACAGGACGTTAGAGGTCCAAAGGTGTCAAAAATCAAACTAGTGCGCATGAACTGCCTATTTGGGCATATCAAAACAAAACAAAATAAGAAGCTAGGTCTCACTAAGCAAACACAAAATAAAATTATAATAAATTATCGATGGCTCAGAGACAACAGTCAATATCAAGTCACATAAAGAGGCAGTCCATGATGGCTTCAGCAAGCTCCCAAAATAAAGAATCAATAAATTCTCTGGAGGAAGAGAACGTCTTGGAATTACCAGAGGCAGAATACAAAACGTTAATATACAGATCTCTTCTAGAAATATGAAAGGAAATTCGACAGAATGCAGAAACATCCAGGGAACATACAGACACAGTAGTAGCGGAACTTAAAAAAGTTATTCGAGAACATAATGCCAAATTTAATAGGCTGCAAAAATCCATAGAGAGACAGCAATCAGAAATCCAGAAGGTTAACAATAAAATTTCAGAATTAGACAACTCAATAGAAAGTCATAGGAGCAGAACTGAGGCAGTAGAAGTTAGAATTAGTGACATTGAAGATAAAACTCTTGAAACCAACTTATGTGAGGAAAAATCAGATAAAAGAATTAAAAAGAATGAAGAAACTCTAAGAGTCATGTGGGACTCTATCAAGAGAAATAACCTACGAGTGATTGGAGTACCAGAAAGCGGGGGAGGGGGGGTTGGATAAGAGAAAATTGTTGAAGATTTGTTGACAGAAAACTTCCCTGATATCATGAAGGATTGAGAAGATATCTATCCAAGATGCTCATTGAACCCCACATAAGGTAGATCCCAAAAGAAAGTCACCAAGACATATCATAATCAAACTTACCAAAACCAAAGATAAAGAGAGAATTTTAAGAGTGGCTAGGGATAAAAGAAAAGTCATCTACAAAGGAGAATCAATTAGAATAAGCTCAGACTACTCAGCAGAAACCATGCAGCCTAGAAGGCAATGGAATGACATATTTAAAGCCTTGAAGGAAAATAACTGTCAGCCAAGAATTATATATCCAGAAAAACTGTCTCTCAAATATGATGGCAAAATTAGGCATTTCCAGATAAACAGAAGTTCAGGGGATTTGCAAAAACAAAACCAAAATTACAAGAAATACTAAAGGGAGTCCTATGATTAGATAATCAATAACACCACCTAACAACACAAGACTAGAACACAGGACAGAGCAACCAGATACTGACTCAGATACTGAAATCAAAATTACGTCAAAGCTAAAACATTGAAAATAGGGAAACAGATAACAATATGTAAAAAAAGGATAATACTAAAACAAAAAAAGAGGGACTTAAAAAATAGAGACATTGATTTTCTATATGGAGGGGAAGTTAAGGCGATATAAAGTAATAAAAGACTAGTATAAACTTAGAAAAAATAGGCGTAAATATTAAGGTAACCACAAAGGAATCTAACAATCCTACAAATCAAAATGAAAAAGTAGAAAAACATAAGGACCCAGCAAACACAAAATCTACAACAAAGAAAGAGATGAAAAAAAAGTACATAAAGAAAAATGACTCAGCCCAGAAAATTGAGGAGAACAAAGAAACTGTGAACAGCACACAAAAAGAGATATCAGGATGACTGCACTAAACTCATACCTATCAATAATTACGCTGAATGTAAACGGACTTAATGTACCAATAAAGAGACGGAGAGTGGCAGACTGGATAAAAAAGCATGATCCACCTGTATGCTGCCTACAAGAGACGCACTTTAGAGTTAAAGACACAAACAGGCTAAAACTCAAAGGATGGAAAAAATATATCAAGCAAACAACACTCAAAAAAGAGCCGGAGTGGCAATATTAATCTCTGACAAAATAGACTTTAAAGTAAAATCCACCACAAAGGATAAGGAAGGGCACTATATAATGATTAAAGGGTCAATACACCAGGAAGACATAACTATAATAAATATTTACACACCCAACAACAGGGCTCCAAAATACATAAAACAAACTCTAACAGCTCTGAAGAGAGAGATAGACAGCTTCACAATAGTAGCAGGAGACTTCAACACACCACTTTCGGTGAAGGACAGAACATCCAGAAAGAAGCTCAACAGAGACACAGCAGAAATAATGCTACAATCAACCAACTTGATCTCATAGACATATACTGAACTCTGTACCCAACAGCAGCCAAGTATACTTTCTTTTCCAACGCACATGGAACATTCTTCAGAAGAGACCACATATTAGGCCATAAAGCAAGCGTTAACAAAATCCAAAGCATCGAAATATTACAAAGCATCTTTTATAAACATTAAGCCATAAAAGTGGAAATCAGCAACACAAAAAGCAAGGAAAAAAAATCAAACAGATGGAAACTGAACAACACCTTCCTCAAAAACTACTAGGTTATAGAAAAAATTAAGGATGGAATAAAGAAATTCATAGACTCAAACGAGAATGAAAACACATCCTACCAGAACCTTTGGGACACAGCAAAAGCAGTGCTCAGAGGTCAGTTGATAGCAATAAATGCACACATCCAAAAACAAGAAAGGCTCATAATCAAAGCATTAACCCTACAACTGGAACAAGTAGAAAGAGAGCAGCAAAAGAAGCCTACAGGTGCCAGAAGGAAGGAAATAATAAAAAGTAGAGCAGAATTAAATGAAATAGAGAATAGAAAAACAGTTGAAAGAGTTAACAAGTCCAAAAGCTGGTTCTTTGAAAAGATAAACCAAACTGATAAACCACTGGCCAAACTGACAAAAGAAAAACTGGAGAGGCAGCAGATAACCCATATAAGAAATGAGATGGGTGATAGCACAACAGACCCAAATGAAATTAAAAGAATCATAACAGAATACTATGAAAAATTGTACTCTGACAAATTTGAAAACCTAGAGGAAATGGACAAATTTCTAGAAACTCACTACCTACCTAAGTTAACACAAACAGAGTTAAAACAAATAAATAAACCCTTATCAAAAGAAGAGATTGAAGTTTATTAAAAAAAACTGCCAACAAAAAAAAAAAAAAAAAAGCTCTGGCCTGGATGGCTTCACTGGAGAGTTCTACCAAACTTTCAGAGAAGTGATAACACCACTTCTGCTAAAGGCATTTCAGAGCATAGAAAAGGATGGAATACTCCCAAACTCATTCTGTGAAGCCAGCATAACACTGATACCAAAACCAGGTAAAGACACCACAAAAAAAGAAAAGTACAGATTGATATCCCTCATGAACATTGACGCAAAAATCCTCAACAAAATTCTAGCCAATAGAATTCAGCAACATGTTAAAAAAATAATTCGCCATGACCAAGTGGGATTTATACCAGATATACAGGGATGGTTCAACTTTAGAAAAACAATCAACGTAATCCATTGCATAAATAAAACAAAAGACAAGAACCACATGATCTTATCAACAGATGCAGAAAAAGCATTCAACAGTCCAACACCAATTCATGATAAAAACTCTCAAAAAAATAGGAATAGAAGGGAAATTCCTCAGTATAATTAAGGGCATTTATACAAAACCAATAGCCAACATCATCCTGAATGGAGAGACCTTGAAAGCATTCCCCTTGAGAACAGGAACCAGACAAGGATGCCCTCTATCACCACTATTATTCAACATTGTGCTGGAGGTCCTAGCCAGAGCAGTTAGGCTAGAAAAAGACATAAAGGGCATCCATATAGGTAGGGAAGAAGTCAAAGTATCTCTATTTGCAGATGATATGATCTTATACACAGGAAAACCCCAAGGAATCCACAAGAAAACTACTAGAACTAATAGAAGATTTCAGCAAAGTTCCAGGATACAAGATAAACATCCAAACATCAATTGGATTCCTTTACACCAACAAAGAGAACCTCGAAGAGGAAATCACCAAATCAACACCATTTACAATTGCCACCAAGAAGATAAAATACTTAGGAATAAATCTAACCAGAGACGTAAAAGATCTTTACAGAGAAAACTACAAGACACTACTGCAAGAAACTAAAAGAGACCTGCATAAGTGGAAAAATATACCTTGCTCATGGATAGGTAGACTCAACATAGTGAAAATGTCAATTGTACCCAAAGCAGTCTATAGATACAAAGCAATCCCATTCCAAATTCCATCAGCATTTTCTAATGAGATGCTGAAACAAATCACCAACTTCATACGGAAAGGGAAGAGGCCCCAAATAAATAAAGCACTACTCAAGAAGAAGAACAAAGCAAGAGGCCTTACACTACCTGATTTTAGGACCTATTATACTGCCACGGTAGTCAAAACAGCCTGGGACTGGTACTACAACAGATGCATAGACCAATGGCACAGAGTTGAGAATCCAGATATAAGCTCATCCACCTATGAGCAGCTAATATTTGACAGGGGCCCAAAGTCCATTAATTAGGGAAAAGACAGTCTCTTTAACAAATGGTGCTGGCATAATTGGATATCTATATGCAAAAAATAGAAACAAGACCCATATTTCACACCATGTACCAAAACTAACTCAAAATGGATCAAAGACTTAAATATAAAATCAAAAAACAATAAAGATCATGGAAGAAAAAATAGGGACAATGCTAGGAGCCCTAATACATGGCATAAACACAATACGAACCATAAGTAACAATGCACAAGAACCCAGAAGAGAGACTAGATAAATGGGAGTTCCTAAAAATAAAACACTTATGCTCATCCAAAGACTTCATCAGAAGAGTAAAAAGACAACCTACAGACTGGGAAAAAATGTTTGGCTACCACAAATGCAATCAGCGTTTAATCTCTAAAATCTACAAGATACACCAAAACCTCAACAGCAAAAAGACAAATAACCCAATTAAAAAATGGGCAAAGGATATGAACAGGCACTTCACCAAAGAAGATATTCAGGCAGTTAACAGACACATCAAGAAATGCTCACAATCATTAGCGATTAGAGAAATGCAGATCAAAACTACAGTGAGATATCATCTCACCCCAACAAGGCTAGCATTAATCCAAAAAACCACAAAATAACAAATACTGGAGTGGCTGTGGAGAGACTGGAACACTTACACACTGTTGGTGGGAATGTAAAACGGTACAACCACTTCGGAAATCTATTTGGCACTTCCTTAAAAAGCTAGAAATAGAACTACCATATGATCCAGCTATCCCGCTCCTTGGAATATATCCTAGAGAAACTAGAGCCGTCACACTAATAGATATATGCACACCCATGTTCATCACAGCACTGTCCACAATAGCCAAAAGACGGAAGCAACCTAAGTGCCCATCGATGGACAAATGGATAAACAAACTGTGGTATATCCACACAATGGAATATTGCACAATGATAAAGCAATGATGCTGTGAAACATCGTATAACTTGGTGGAAGCTGGAATTTATTATGCTGGCAAATTTAGTCAGTCACAGAAGGACAAATACTGTATAAGACCACTATTATAAGAACTCAAGAAAAGGTTTAAACACAGAAGAAAACATTCTTTGATGGTTAGGGGGATAGGGAGGGAGGGTGAGGGTTATTCACTAACTAGATAGTAGATAAGAATCATCTTAGGTGAAGGGAAGGACAGCACACACTACAGGGGAAACCAGCACAACTAGACTAAACCAAAGCTAAGACGTTTCCTCAATACAATCAAATACCTTGAAAGACAGAGTAGCAGGGTTGGGGGGTCTGGGGACCATGCTTTCAGGGGACATCTATGTCAATTGGCATAACAAAGCTTATTAAGAAAATGTTCTGCATCCTACTTTGGTGAGTGGCATCTGGGGTCTTAAAAGCTTGCAAGTGGCCATCTAAGATGCATCAATTGGTCCCAACCACTTGGATTAAAGGAGAACAAAGAACATCAAAGACACAAGGAAAGTATTAGCCCAAGAGACAGAATGGGCCACATAAACCAGAGACTTCATCAGCCTGAGACCAGAAGAACTAGATGGTGCCCGGCTACCACCAATGAACATCCTGACAGGGAACACAACAGAGGGTCTCTGAAGGAGCAGTAGAACGATGGGATGCAGAACTCAAATTCTAGTAAGAAGACCAGACTTAATGGTCTGACTAAGACTAGAGGCGCCTGGAAAGCATGGCCCCTGGTCTCTTTATCACCACAGAACTAAAACAATTTCCGAGGCTAACTCTTCAGACAGGGATTGGACTGGACTGTGGGACATAAAGTGATACTTGTGAAGAACATGCCTCTTAGACAAGTAGATACAAGAAACCAAAGGGGCGGCTTCTGTCCAGAGGTGGGATGGGAAGGCAGAGAGAGTTAGGAGCAGGTTAAGTGTTCATGGAGAATCAGGGGGGGAGGGGAGGAGTGTGCTGTCGCAGAATGGGGTGAGTGGTTGGGATCTCATAACAATTTATGTAAAAAAAAAAAAATTCTGTATGGGAGACTAACCTGAAATGTAAACGTCATTTAATCACAACAATAATAAAAAAAAAAAAACTACTTTCCATATAAAGACATTTTAATCGTTTTCCTTTTTTTTTTTTTTTTTTTTTTTGTAAACCAGTTCTCTCCCTGATAGTAGGTAGAATTATTTATCCAGGGTTGTGAAGTGTATTTTAAATTTTTAGTTAAGACCTTACTTGTCCATCAACTCATTTCCGATCAGCTCAATTTCCTTCAAATCCTGAGCTTATAAGCCTCTGCTAATTTGCACAGCCGTGCATGCAATCTTAAATGTGAAGAAGATTAACGGTAGTGAATTGTAACATAAGGAAGACAGGTCAGCAACTTTGGTTGATCCATTACCCACGGACAAGAGATGGCAATAGCTCAGGTGTCCCGGCCCTTTACCTAGCACCTTTTCACTCCATGACTTGTGGAGGCAGAGCCAGGGTGAGTCAACTTCACCCAGCAAGCTCCAAAGCAGAGGCAGAAGCACCAACAATGCCTTAATTCACAGCTCCCAACACTCAGCAGCAGCAAAGGCACACTAAGGGCCAGAGGGCTGTAGCTATCAGGACAGGTGGTTTCAGGTGTCACACTGAAGCCACAGCTATAACGATCAGGGTAGATCACCCATCCTGGCAAGGAAGCCCTCCTCTACAGAGGTGGTCACTGCAGCCAGCTGAGAGAGGTCAGCTTCGGGCCTCATGGGCTATTCCCTTTATGCACAATTTCTAACCACGATGGCTGGGACCTACCAACTCAGTTCTCCAGTTCCTTGGCCACTGTGGTGCCATATTTCACATAATACTAAAAATGTGAAGGAAGAGAAAGAGTTCATCAGAAAAGCAGGTGAATTCTCCTGAGATAGTCACATTCTCTGAGCAATAGATAAATAGCTGCTGTTAAGTAGAATCTAACTCATGGCAACCTTATGTACAACAGAACAAGATAATGCCCACTCCTGTGCCATCCTCCGATCACTGGCATGTTCGAGTCCATCGTTGCAACTATTGTGCCTTCCATCTCACTGAGGGTCTCCCTCACCCTCCTCGGCCCTGCACGCCCCCAAACATGATGTCCTCCTGCAGCAATTGATCCCTCCTGATGACGTGTCCAAAGCAAGTGAGTTGGACAGTGTTCTGTTGGGATCCACAGGGTTTTCATTGCCTAATTTTCCAAAGTAGTTTGCCTGGACTTTCTTCCTAGTCTGTCTTAGTCTGGAAGCTCTGCTGAAACCTGTCCACCTTGGACAACCTTGATGGTACTTAAACTGCTGGTGGCATAGCTTTAAGCATCATAACAACATGCAAGCCACCACAGTAAGACAAAATGAAAAGTGAGTGGTGGCTCTGAGCAATGTACCTGGGTAGACAGCTTCCTGGAAATCATGTTCCACTCATGATGAAAAAATTTCCTAGATTTTTCATACTACTGATAATCACTGACATTTACCAAGTGCTTGCTACAAAAGGTAAACTCTGCAAGGACAGTGCTATTTGTCACTTTGGCCCATTGCTCTATCCTGAGTGCCAAGAGCAGTGCCTATCCCATAGCCAGCACCCAATGAATATCTGCTGAACAAATGATTGTTTCAAAGACTGTCATAGGCTTTAATACTTTATATATATTATTTCACTTAAATCTCAGCAACTCAGCACAGATATTGCACACAGCCCAGTTTACAGATGAGAAAATTGGTCACAGAGAAGTTAAATAATTGCTCAAAATCACACATCCAGCAGGCAAAAGACTCAAAACTCAGCCCCAGAGTATGGGCTCTTAATCATGGGCACATCTACTCTCATGATCTTAGAAAGTCAATATTTTACACTTATTTTACAATAAGACATAACCAACCTTATTCTGCTCCAAATATTCCATGACAAGACTGGTTTCCCCTGATTCTAGAATGTTGACTGTAAATGCTCTGACACTTTGAAAATATTACCGGTAAGATTTGTAGTTCTTCTCTGTCTGTCCCCGTTAGCTGTGTTAGAATCTGCCAGCAAAGTTTGATCAGTCTGAAAAAGTTAGCCTATAAAAGGCAATAGACTTCAGGATATGGCCATATTTTAGGTGATGTGGGAGCCCTTACTTTCTCCCGGATTAGTGATGGGCACTATGGAGGATGAGTTGCTTTTCTTTCATTGTCTTTGACTGAGTCTGGCTACAAAGGTAGATGCTGTATGGAAACCTCTGGCGAAACAAGTTTCTTCAGTTTATGCTCACAAGGAGACTATGTGGCTAAGGCCTCATGGTTTACCTGCCTTACTCTGTCACATCTAATGAGCCAAAACTCTAGCCTGAAGTACTCACTCAAAGAAAGGAAGAATAGCTCAGCTTCTGTGACGGTTCTCTCCTGAATCAATGAAGGCTGACAATAGGTTTTGTAACATGGGCACTTGAATTGGGAGGTGGACTGAGACCATACAGGCAGCAGAGTAACTATAAAACAATGTGATTACTTCCAGCTATGATAGGACTGGACCAAGCGAGCACAGGTGATAAACTCTGTAACTCATTAGCACTTCTCTATTTTATCCATTTTCCACATGAGGCTTTGGCCAGTTTTTTTTTTTTTTTTAAATCCCCCTTAAAGGATTACCTTCACATTAAGATTGTCTGTTTTCAGTTTTATAACGGTCTCATTTGCAGTACATTTCATTTATGTTCTGGCAGTAAAACTTGACTTAGAGCAGAATAATCCAGAATAAGACTGAAGGTAAGGATTATAATCTGCCTTAATTGCTTTTTGAGTAATCGTTAGCTATAGATGAAGAGGAATAGGTCATTTTCACCCACGGAATTCATGCACCACTGGAACTGCTATGAACCAGGCAATAATACCAGTAATAACTATTGGTATTTTGGGCATGGTCAATGCATAGATACTAGAGAAGAACAATGTATTACAATTTAACAGTCCAGAGCCATTATTCTGTTTGAAAGTCAGCCTGAGCTATTCTCCTCTTTCTCCCCTCTCCCCTCTCCCCTCCCAAGTGCCAAAAAAAAAAATCTAGAAGGGTAACTTAGAAGTTTAAACTAGAGAAGGGCTACAGCTGATTCAAGACTTTATGAAATTAGTGTTACAGGGCACAGGGCACAGGGCCTTAGGAAGCCCTTGCACACTCCAGTCAAGATGCAATTGTTTGTGTATCACAAAGACCATGGACTCTTGCCATCTTGGAAAGGCAATATTAGGTGTGTTTGGGGCACATGTGCAGTGTTCTGAGGTGAGGGTTCAGAACTTCCATCAGATTCTCATAAGTTGTTATAATTTTTTAAATTTTATTTTTGGTGAAAACATACACAGCAGATCATACAGTCATTCAACAATTTTTACTTGTACAGTTCGATGACATTGGTTACATTCTTCACATTGTATCATCATTCTCTCTATCTCTTCCCATATTATTTCACCACTGTTAACTTAGACTCACTACTCCCTAAATTTCATCTATGCTTCAGCGGGTGGTTATAATTTTAAAGGGTTAGGAATCATTGCTCTGGTAGAGCACCGAGTCTTTCACACTATGACAACATCTGCTTGTTATTTACCTAGGATGCCTGAAGTGATGTTTAGTTTGCTTCAGGAGTTCCTACTGCTTCTAGTAAGAGGGTCAGAGCTGGGTCTGGTGGGAAGAACCTATTGTGAGAGTAAAATAATCTCAAATGAGATAACAAAAATAAACTTTTCAGAGTATCATTAAGTACACAGAAGAAAATGTTTTTAATAGTAGTCTGCTGCTACCCTGAAAAAGCTTATTTCTCTTGCCTGGAGAGCAGGCCACTATCAGAGATACCATCAAGTCTCATTCTGTCTCTCTTTGGATGAAATGCAAAGGAGGTGACAGTAGGAATACATTTTTTTCTTCAAATGTGACCCACTCTCTGCCCTGTCCCAGCCAGGTGGGCTGATCATATGCTAGGTTTTTCCAGTGTATCCTTCTTTGTCTCACTCATTACGTAGTCTAGGTCAATGCAACATGGTATTTTATTTATTTATGTAATAAATATTCCTACTCTCAAAAAGGACCTGAAGACACAAAACTTTGACTTTGTGTACAGCCCTGAGGGGACCTGGTCTGGACCCCAGACCCTTACCTACTGGCCCCAGACCCCTCCTGCCACCCGCTGTAGCCCTGAGAGGACCTGGCCCAGACTTTAGCACCCCCCACCCTGGCTGAGGACCCCCTAAGCAGACCACTGCAGGCCTGCTCCAGCCCCTGGCCTGGTTCACATTGCAGATAAATGGCCCAACTCCGCCCCTTCCCCCTCCCTGCTGGACGTGCCCTGCTGCACCACAGCTGAGTGACCAGCCCTGCACATCCAGACAAGGTGTTGAGAACAGTTGTGACCACAGATGAGCAAGTAACAAAGCATGCCCAGCCCACCTGCTCAGACACAACCAAAAAAAAAGAAAAAAAGCAGGGCAAAACAAACCTAAAGTCAATAAATAAAAAAAATAATACCTGAATGTCTCAGAGGCAGCAGATAATACCAAAACATTAAAAAAAAAGAAAACAGGACAAGATGGCTCCAGTAAGTGACCAGAATAAAGCACCAGTTGACCTTCTGGCAGAAGAAGAGGCACTGGAACTACCTAACATGGAATTCAAAAGTCTAATATTCAGGAATCTCCAAGAGATCAAGGAAAATGCAGACAAAATTGTGGAAAACACAGCCAAAATCAAGGAAAACACAGATAAAGCAACAGAAGAATTCAGGAAGGCAATACAAGAACAAAATGTCAAAATAAATAAATAATTAGAAATCATACAACAACAGCAAGTAGAAATCCAAAAGATAAGCAGCAAAATTTTAGAAATGGACAATGCAATAGAACGGTTTAGGAACAAATTTTGAAACAATGGATGACAGAATCAGCAAAATTTAACACAAATTCATGTATGCCACTTTGTTTGAGGAAAAATCAGAGAAAAGAATGAAGAAAATCTAAGAACTATGTGGGATGCAACCAAGAGCAAAAATTTACACGTGATCAGAGTTCCAGAACAGGGGAGAAAATGGAAAACACAGAGAGGATCATTGAAGATTTGCTGACAGAAAACTTCCCTAATATCATGAAAGATAAAAAGCTGACCATCCAAGAAGCTTAACGAACCCCATATAGGATAGACCTCCAAAAGAAAGTCACCAAGATATATAATCACACTCACCAAAACCAAAGACAAAGAAAGAATCCTGAAAGTCATATACAAAGAGGAAACAACAAGACTAAGCTCTGAGTATTCGGCAGAAACCATGCAGGCAAGTAGGCAACAAGATGACATATATAAAACCTTAAAAGAAAAAAAAAAAAAAACTGCCAACCAAGACTAATATATCCTACAAAACTCTCACACACATATGATGGCAAAATTAGGATATTTCCAGATAAACAGAAATTAAGAGAATTTGTAAAACCAAATCAAACTAAAGGGAGTCCTTTGCTTAGAAAACCAAGAACATTAGACAACAGCCTGAATCTAGGACACACGTCAGTATTAGCCAAATACCGACCTAGGTAATGAACTCTCAAGGATAAAACAAAACCAAAAGATTCAAAACCAGAAACTAGAGAAGTCAACCGGTAAATGACAACATCAGAACAATAAAAGGAGAAATATACAGTGTTGATATAGAACTTTCAAATGAAGAGGAACTCAAGGCGATATCAAGTAATAAAAGACTGGTTCAAAATTAGGAAGAGAAAGGTCAATGTCAAGGTAACCACAAAGAAAGTTAACAAACTCCTCATCAAAATGAAGAAGAAAAATGTAAAGTCTCAGTAAACACAAAATCTACACTAACAGAAGAAAGGAAAAGAAATTTCAAAAACTCAGCCCAGGAGAGTAAGAGGAACAAAGAAAATGTCAGCACCACAAAAGAAAAGCACTACAAAACGACAGCAATAAACTTACACCTATCAATAATCACACTGAATGTAAATGGCTTAAAGGCACCAATAAAGAGACAGACAGTGACAGAATGGATTAAAAAAAACAGGCCCTATCAATATGCTGTCTACAAGAGATACGCCTTAGACACAGAGACACAAATATATTAAAAATGAAAAGAGGAAAAAAATATACCAAGCAAACAGCAACCAAAAAAGAGTAGGGGTGACAATACTAACCACAGATAAAATAAACTTTAAGGCAAAATCCATCACAAAAACCAAAGAAGGGCATTATCTAATGATTGAAGGGACAATCCACCACGACGACATAACCATAATAAATATCTATACACCCAATGACAGGACTCCAATATACATAAAACAAACTCTAACCACACTGAAAAGAGAAATTGACAGTTCCACTATAATGGCAGAAGTCAACACACCACTCTCAGTAAAGGACAGAACATCTAGAACGAAACTCAGAAAAGATACAGAAGATCTAAAGGCCACAATCAGCTATCTTGACCTCATAGACATATATAGAACACTCCACCCAACATCAGCAAAGTATACATGCTTTTCCAACACACATGGAACATTCTCCAGAATAGACCACATCTTAGGCCACAAAGCAACCCCCAACAAAATCCAAAACACTGAAGTAACACAAAGTATCTTCTCTGATCACAATGCCATAAAAAGTAGAAATTAATAACAGGAAGGGCAAGGAAAAAAATCAAATACATTGAAACTGAAAAACACCTTGCTTAAAAACCACTGGGAAATAGAAGAAATCAAAGATGGAATAAAAAAGTTTCTGGAAACAAATAAGAATGAAAATACATCATACCAAAGCCTTTGGAACACAGCAAAGGTAGTGCTCAAAAGTTAATTGGTAGCTATCGGTGCACACCTCAAAAAAAGAAGAAAGGGACAAAATCAAAACATTAGCCCTACAACTCAGACAAATAGAAAGAGAAAATCAAAAGAAGCCCACAGCCACCAGAAGAAAGGAAAAAATAAAAATCAGAGCAGAAATAAATGAAATAGAGAATCGAAAGACAATCAAATCAACAAAACCAAAAGTTGGTTCTCTGAAAGGATCAACAAAATCGACAAACCATTGGTCAAACTGACAAAAGAAAAACAGGAGAGGAAGCAAATAATCCAAATAAGGAATGAAATGGGGAACATTACAACAGACCCAACTAAAATAAAAGGCATCATAACAGAGTACTATGAAAAACTGAATTTGAAAAACCTAGAGGAAATGGACAAATGTTCAGGTAGAAAATCTAAACAGACCCATAACAAGAGAAGACATTGAAAAGGTAATAATAATAATTTAAAAAAAAAAAACTTCCAACAAAAAAAAGTCCTGGTTCAGATGGCTTCACTGGAGAATTCTACCAAACATTCAGAGAGGAGTTCACACCAGTACCACTCAAACTATTTCAGAACATAGAAAAGGAAGGGATACTTCCAAATTCATTCTATGAAGCCAGCATAACCCTGATACTGAAACCAGGCACAGACACCACAAAAAAAAAGAAAATTACAGGCCTATATCTCTCATGAATATTGATGTAGAAATTCTCAACAAAATTTCAGTCAATAGAATTCAGCACCGTATAAAAAAAAATAATACACCATGACCAAGTGGGATGCATACCAGTTATGCAAAGATGGTTCAACATTACAAAATTAATCAATGTAATCCACCACATAAATAGAATAAAAGAATCACATGATCATCTCAATCGATGCAGAAAAGGCATTCAATAAAGTCCAACACCCATTCCTGATAAAAACTCTCTATATGATAGGAGTAGAAAGGAAATTCCTCAACATGATAAAGGGCATCTGTACAAAACCAACAGCCAACATCATTCTCAATGGAGAGAGGCTGAAAACATTCCCCCTAAGACCAGGAATAAACAAGGATGCCCTGTATCATCACTTTTATTTAACATTGTGCTGGAAGTCCTACCTAGAGCAATAAGGCAAGAAAAGAAAATAAAGAGCGTCCAAATTGGCAAGGAAGAAGTAAAGCTATACATATTTGTGAA
Source organism: Dugong dugon (assembly GCA_030035585.1). NCBI lineage: Eukaryota > Metazoa > Chordata > Mammalia > Sirenia > Dugongidae > Dugong > Dugong dugon. The sequence continues at coordinate 45,469,349 of CM057466.1, read as the reverse complement.
TGATATAATACTATACAGAGAGAACCTTCAAAACGCCACAAGAAAATTACTGAAACTAATACAAAGATTCAGCAGAATAGCGGGATACAAGATAAACATAAAGAAATCAGTTGGATTCCTATACACCAATAAAGAGAATGATGAAAAGGAAATCAGGAGAGCAATACCATTTATAATCGCCCTTAAAAAATAAAATACTTAGGAATAAATCTAACCAGGTACGTAAAAGACCTATACAAAGAAAACTACAAAACACTACTGCAAGAAACCCAAAGGGATCTACATAAATGGAAAAACATACCATGTTCAGCTATAGGTGTACTCAACATTGTGAAAATGTCAATTCTGCCCAAAGCAATCTACAAATACAATGCAATCCCAACCCAAATACTAACATTTTTTAATGAGATGGAAAAACTAATCATTAACTTTATATAAAAAAGAAAGAGGCTACAGATAAGTAAAGGATTATTAAAGAAGAACAAAGTAGGAAGCCTCATGCTTCCTGACCTCAAAACCGACCATACAGCTACAGTAATCAAAACAGCCTGGTACTGGTACAACGAAAGACACATAGGCCAATGGGATAGAATCAAGAACCCAGATGTAAATCCATCTACCTATAGCCACCTGATCTTTGACAAAGGCCCAAAGTCCATTAAATGGCGAAAAGATAGTCTTTTTAACAAATGGTGCTGGCAAAGCTAGATGTTCATTTGTAAAGAAACAGGACCCATACCTCACACAATACAGAAAAATAATTCAAAATGGGTCAAAGACCTAAATATAAAACCAAAAACTGTAAAAATTATGGAAGAAAAATTTGAGTCAACATTAGGGGTCCTAATATACTGCATAAACAGGATACAAACTGTAACTGACAATACACAGACTCCAGAAGATAAGCTAGTTAAATGGGATCTTCTAAAAATTAATCACTTAAGCTCATCAAAAGACTTCACCAAAAGAGTAAAAAGAGAACCTACAGACTTGAAAAAAATTTCAGCTAGGGCAAATCCGACAAGGGTCTAATCTGTAAATCTGTAGGAAAACCTAACACATCTACAACAAAAAGACAAATAATCCAGTTAAAAACTGGGAAAAGGATATGAACAGACACTTCACCAAAGAAGACATTCAGGTAGCTAAGAGACACATGTGGAAATGCTGGAGATCACTAGCCATTAGAGAAATGCAAATCAAAACTACAATGAGATACCATCTCACCCCAATATTACTGGCATGAATCAAAAAAAAAAAAAACCAGAAAATAACAAATGTCGGAGAGGCTGCGTGGAGCTTAAAACTCTTATACACTGCTTCTGGGAATGTAAAATGGTTCAACCATTTTGGAAAGCGATATGGCACTTTCTTAAAAAACTAGAAATAGAAATACCTTATGATCCAGCAATCCCACTACTAGAAATATATCCTAAAGAAGTAAGAGCTGTCACACAAATAGACATATGCACACCCATGTTCATGGCAGCATTGTTCACAATAGCAAAAAGATAGAAACAACCTAGATGCCCATCAACAGATGAATGGATAAACAAACTACGGTACATACACACAGTGGAATACCGCACAACAATAAAGAATGATGATGAATCTGCAAAGCATCTTGCAACATGGATGAATCTGGAGGGCATTACGCTGAGTGAAATAAGTCACTCATAAAAGGAACAATGCTGTCTGAGACCACTACTATAAAATCTCAACAAAAGATTTACACACAGAAAGAAACAATCTTTGATGGTTACAAGGGAGGGGAGGGGTAGGGATGGAAAATCACTAACTAGGTAATAGATAGGTGGTAACTTTGGTGAAGGGTAAGACAGGACATAGCACTGGAGAAGTCAGCACAACCTGACCAAAGCAAAAAAAAAAAAAGCCTTTGTGACAGCGGTCATTTCACCCGGCATTAAAACACCGTAGAACAAAAATCACAACCCCTCTGAACCCACAGACCTCTATGACAATCTATTGAAAGTCATGAAGCTTCACCACAGAAAAATGCAAGTTTTCCCAAATATACCTGACATTGCATGTTCTCCCAAATATACCTAACATTGGATGTAACTTTTGTAGAGTGGGTTCCTGGATCCTTGCATCCCATCTGTGAGTCAGTGGGCCCCAGGTTGAAAGTCAGTTCTAGAGCAGGATTTTTTGGCCTCATGACATTGAAATTTGGGGTTGAAAACATCTTAGTTGTGGGGCTGCCCTGTGCATTGTACGATATTTAGCAGCATCCCTGGCTTCTGCCCACTAGATGTCAATAGCACTTCCCCCAATTTTTAACAACCAAAAATGTATGCAGACATTGCCCCTCCCCGGTTGGGAACCTCTGGTCTAGATATGCTACAATGGTGTTTTATGAAGCCCTCTACCAGGCAGAAGGAGATCCTCCCATCTCCTCAATATGGCTAGACTGAATACACTCACAAGCAGAACTAGAGTTCACACTTGTGTGACATTTTAACATTCATGCTCTTATTCTAACTTCACAACCATCCAGTGAAGTAAGTGACCACAAAATAATAAGTAGCAAATCCAGATTTAATTCCAGGTCTTCTGGCTCCAAATTCCATGGTCTTTCCAGGATGCGTGATAAGGTCATTGGACTATAATTCAGAAGAGCTGAGTTCTTTTTTGGGTTCTGGCCCTTCATCAACTATGTAAGTACTTCGTGTGGCTGAGATTCAGTCTCTGTGCTCCTCAGCCGTGAAAAAGGAAGGATACAGCTGCCGGTTTCCACGAAGGTTTTCAGAACAGATGAGAGAGTGCTAAGTGAAAGCACTTTAAAATCTATCAAAGCCAGTTCAACTGTAAGGTGTTATTAAGTTGAAAAGTATCCATTAGTCTATAAAAATTACATGGACATGAGCACTCAAATCTTCTTTATGATTAGCATCTTGAAAACTTGTTACACTTGTCGAATATTAAAATCTGAAATGGCCCAGGGATTGGCTCTCCCACTTGACCATAATTTCCTTTGTACAGTCCAGCAGAGTGGTCCTATTCAAAACCAGCCATTCTTTGTTCCAAAAAGATGTCACTCTAAAAGGAAATAAAATAAGCTAACAATAACTGGCTATTATTTCTTTTGTCAGTTTCCGAAGCCGTCATTGGATTTTTAGTGCAACAATGATGCTATTTGAGTAGAATAAAAATACCCTCACATGAATCTGTAGAGAATGATAGACAAGTTACATTTGCTTGTGATTTCAAACAAAATCACACACAACTCTGTAAAATGGGTGTAGAGTTACATGAGGAGTCCTTGGGTGGTACAGTTAACATGTTCCCCTGGTAACTGAAAGTTTGGAGGATTGAGTCTACCCACAGGCTCCTCAGAAGGAAGTCCTGGCAATCTACTTCAAAAAAATCAGCCATTGAAAACCCAATTGTGACACACATGGGGTCACCAGGAGTCAGAATCGACTCGATGGCAACTGGGCTGGGTTGGGAAAGTAAGGTGAACTGGCAGTAGTGGGCCTTGGCTCTTGTCAGTTCACTGCTCATCAATAACAAGTCACACCATTGCAAAGGTAATTGATTATTCCTGACAAAACCCTTGGGTGAGAGTCAGAGGCGGTGACATCTGTTAGCTTTCCCGGGCCTCAGTGACACTCAGCAGCAGCCCAGCCATCAGATGCCATCTTTTGTCTTCTCTTACTGTGGCTGTGCCTTTGTAGAATAAGTGCTGTTAGTCTTATTCAATCGCTGTTTGGAGCCCACGAGGACAGAAAAATTATGTTCAGCCCCACAGGTTACTTGCTTGGCTAATTTTTCACAAATTGCTTCTTAGCTGTATTTTCCAGGACAGAGAAAAGCAAATGTTCTCATCAAGGGTTTTATGAATAAGGGTTAGGGGACTTTTCAACAATACACGATTAATAGGCGTTCAGTTTAAAAAGAGGTCATCACACATGTGCTACATGGAAATCAGATGAGACCTTTTGAGTGAGGAGGAAGCTGGGCTTCCAACTGGTTGTGGTTCAAACTTCTGCTGAGAATTTGCATTTTTCACCCCAGATACACTGAATCAGCTCCTACATTTTAACAAGGTCTCCAGGTAATTCTTGTATAATACATTTGGGGAATCACTGCTCTCTGGGTGGTTCTCAGAACTGGTCCCTAACCAGCAGTATTAGCATCCTGTGGGAACTTGTTAGAAAAGCCAAGTCTCAGCAGGGATTTGAACCAGAAGGAACCAAACCAGTTCAAAGCCCTGGGAGGAAGTACAGCAGATGAGAGGGTGACAAACGACTGACAGCAAGAGTAGGTGGACTTGGCTGGAGACGGCAGTGAAGCTTATCAAATAACAGCAAAGTGATCCTTGATGAGACTGGATTCTGAAACTTACTGAAACGCTATTGGAGAAAGAATCAAAAGGAACTAGTCTGAGTATTAGGCAGGCAAAGTGGGCTAAGCTGTTGACGCCTCTTATATGCTGCTGTTTGACTGAATAACCCAGACTTTGGCACGTCTATCGGATGAGTGTCGGTGTATTGTTAGGGCCACAGGGTCAGAACAAGTGCTTGAGTGGGTGGCGTGGCCAGGAAGGGAAGAGATCCTACAGAAGGGGATTGGTGGTCCTACTGTCATTCATGGTGAAAAGAGGTCTATTCTGGGACACACGGTAAGGATTGGGGGATTAACACTGGACTCGAGGGAGAAAAGGAAAACTCCATCTCTCCGGGGGCATGAGAGAGTTTGATTTTGAGATGTGCAGATGCCTGGAACACTTTGGGTGGTGTAGACCAGCTGGGGAAGGGGGTGAGGTAGGGAAGTGAACAGGCCGGAGGATAAGGTGGGGTTGGTTGTAAATTATTCTCTCCATTGTTATTCTCCTCTGCTATTTTTGAATCTTCAGTTAAGTCTGCTCCAAAGTCTGTTTGGCAAGATACAATTCTGAGAAATCTTTTGTTATGTTCCTCCACCCATTAAATCAGTGCTGCTCGCTGCTTCAGGGAGGGGCAGACACACCAAGAGCAAAGCTGTGAATTCACTGTTTATATATATTGCATTAAATTGATAACTGAAATGCTGAAACCTAAAGGTCTCTTTGGAAGAGCTAGGTTTTTTTGAGGCAGAGAAGGTATTTGAGCTCCAAAGGCTAGGACAACTCAGCACAGCTGGACCATAAACCATGAGGTGGGAAAGAATGCATGATGACAACTTGGCAAGGTTCCCACCCAAAAGGAGATAAAATTCAAGCAGCTGATGGGAAGGACAGTTCTAGAGGGGACATGCTCAGAGCACATATGCTAATGAGTGCCTAAGGAAGGACCCTACTCTCTGACACTTCTGGACCAAGCTTCAGGGGAAGAGACAAGAGCCAACCCCGATAAGCTGGGGGATCACAGAAGTAAAGCCTGTGAAGCAACTAACTCGTCATGAAGTAAAGGGGCACCCACCTAGCCAACCTGCTAACACAGTGTGACGTGTAGAAATGGGGTGCTCTCAGCAGAGAGGACCTAAGCATCTACCTCCTCTCTGCTCCAAGTCTCTCCCAACTCCAGAATGGTAAGGAAGTGCAGTACATTGTATTATTTGCTGAAAATATTTGCTTCCATAGGGGCTGCTCCTTCTGATACCATCGGAATGTCCAAAACATGTGACTTTCATCAGTAGATGAAGCACTGTGGAATTCAATGAAAAAAAACGTACCAGTGGATGCTCCATTGGCAAGGGATGCATATCAAACTGCGTCAGGCAAAGAAAAAAGAAGCCTAGTTTACACAAAGCTTGCTAAGAACAAAACAGCAACCTCCTGTTAAACTCTCAGAGCAATAACTACACAAGACAACTGTCAAATAGTAACCCTTACACCTTGGGCCCAAAGGTCAGAAAAGGGCTCATGAACACAGTAGAAACCGCTTCCCTAGGTGGAGACTTAACAGGATAATAAGACATGGTAACATTATAATGGCATTAGGACTATTGGACTTGCATAGAATGTTAGAAAATGTAGAAACCTGTAGTTGTATGATTTGTTAAGCACGTCCTCCTTCCTCAGAAATTTGACCTGTGTAACCCAAAACAGGCAGAATCCGAGGACTGCACTCCTCTCTGCCCAAGCTTGGAATAAATCCTCTCTTTGTTCCTCAGCTTGGTGTTGTCTTTATGGGTGAAAGTCACACAGGGCTCTAACCCAGAACCTGAGATGGGTAACACTTCTGCTTGGATCCCAGGGATAAGAGGACATTGAGCAAAGCCACGGATAATGAGTAATGTGAGTGAGAAATAAACCTTTAATATTACATGCCACTTAGATTTGGGAGGGCGGGGAGAGCTGTTTGTTGCCTTAGAATAACTTAGGAAAACTGACTAATACGGATGCTCTTCCAGAAGTCCCCCTTCCAAGATGGACATGGAGGGCACTGATGGGCCGTGGCCTCAGAGAGGCCAGTGGCTATAGACCAGGCTAAGAGGACACAGAGTACACTGCATAGACCAAAAGACCAAAAGGCAGTGGAAACATGCAACTTTCATCAGTAGATGGAAGCACAGTGGAGTTCAACGAACAAAACGTACAAGTGGATGCTCCATTGGCAACGGGTGCATATCAAACTGCATCAGGTAAAGAAGAAATAGATGTTCCGTTCCACTAATGCCTGTTAGTTCTTAGATTACCCAATGGGAGAGAGAATGAGAAGGGAAAGGAAAAAATCCTGAACTATTTACCCAAAATAGAGCAAGGAATACTCAGTAACATCGTTTATATTCGTTTGGCAATAACAAGTCATAAGCATAAATGGGGCTCGAGAACTAAGTTCAGTTATAGAAAAATAAAGTTTCATTTTTACAACCTTGACTGCAACTATGAAACTCTTACCCTCTTGTCCTTGCTGTGCTGCGGAGAGTGGAAGGGAAGGGCCTCATCCCCTGCTGATAGGAGAGGCGCTAAAGAGAAGGGGCCTGGGTTGGAAGCGCGGCCCTATGGGAGTGTGGTAGCTCAGCCGAGTAGCAAGGTCAGGAGTGCCAAGTGACACGGAGGCTACAGTGCAACCCAGAGCCCAAGCCATGTTCCTAGGGACCCCTCCCATCCTTGGCGACTATTCCAGATGCAAAATTCTAGCAGTCAATCTGATCTGGCTGGTGCTATAGTAATTGAGTTTACATCATAATAGCGGCCAAATGTACTGAGAGTCTGCTAAGTACCATGCACTTTGAATATGTAGAATGTTTTAATTTGTGTGCCCTTTACTCAAGTACACAAGAACTATAACTATTGTTTTAGTTTTTCTTTAGTGCAATCTCCATTTCAAGCCCCGTTCAGACTGATGGCAGAAAGCGTGGTCTTAGACAACCACAATTTTTCTCAGCCCTTTCAGACTCAGCGTTTCTTCCCAGCTCCCTTTCCTGCTGAGGGTGGAATCCACATTCCAGAGGCTTCTGTTGCATTTAGGTCCTGGGGAGGCACCTGGTCTGTGCCAGAGTCACCCTCTGTGCTAGAATCTTCTCTGTGCCCCCCTCCCTGGAGCCCCAGCTCCATTGTTGGCCCCACCACTTTCGGCCACAGCATTTCTGTGGGCTTGCTGCCCTCCCTCAGCCCCTCTCTGGGGCAGGAAAACCTGCAATAATCCACCTTTTTTATGTCACAGAAGACTCAGGGCTGCCTGAAGCCTCTGCTCAGACCTGCCCTGCCCCCAGAGTTCTACAGCTTCCCCCAGCCCATGCTGGACAGATGCAGAGGGCAGCCCAGGGCCTTGGCTGGTTTCTCCAGCCTTGTCTACACAGGGACAAGGCCCCTCAGCACACAGATTCCCAGATCTTAGTTCTATCCTTGCCACCACCATCACTGTTATCTCAGGGATTCCACCAACTCATCACCAACTTCTGCTCCTCTTGTTCTCTCCCAGCACCCCCCACGTCCCTTCAGAGTTGGATCTGGCAGCGGGCGGGGGCACAGTTGTATTCTACAATCTTTCTGCTTTCATCCCGACCATGTATGTTAGTTTGTTTTCAACTCAAAATCTGAGAATGACTTTTTATTGTGCTCCACTCCCTCCTGGGGTGGTGGAAGGCTCCTACTTGGAGCCTGAATGAATGAATGGATGAGGGTCCTTGTTTAATAGGGAGTCTTCAAAAACTCCATCACAAATTTCCCTCCTAGCAGATCTTCATGATCCCACAAAGAACATTTCTCTTTCCCCTTGCCCCAGCCTGGCAGTGACCTGGACCTGCCGATGCTTCCCCTCCCTCCACTAGGAGTGGACACTGTAGTGGCTCTGACTCCCTTCCCCACACCAGGGAGTTGAGGTGTAGGAGCAGGCAGGACTCCACTCAGCTGACTGTCTGATCCCAAACCCATTGCTGTGGAGTCGATGCCCGACTCATCGTCACCCTATAGGACAGAGTAGAACTGCTCCACTGGGTTTCCAAGGCTGTAAATCTTTACAGAAGCAGACTGCCCCATCTTTCTCTAGTGGAGCAACCAGTGGTGTTACAGCAATAACGTGGATTGGAGCCACCTGCCGGAATAGCCAATTCTGAGACAGGGGTAAGGGAAGCAGCAAGAGTTTTATTATATATCGATATATAGGAGACAGAGGGCAATAGATTCCTCCAAAAAACCCATCCCCCCACTGGAGATCAGCTGAAGGCTTTTATAGGGACAGGATTATGGGTTTTAGAAGTTTGTGTTAGTTCCTCCTTGAGGTGGTCATATCTCAGATGAGTTAATCTTCTACTTGTATTCTTGGGGGTTATCTGGCAACATCCTGGTTTTCTTGTCACAAGATGGGTGCTTTGTTCAGTTTTTCATCCTTAGATCGTTATCACTTGTTTTCCGCCCTCCCAGGAGAAACATCAGTTAATCTTAAACCTTTTATAGAGACTGGAACCAAAGGGAAAAACAAGATAATGAGACAATGTGGTGGTTAGCAATGGGGGGTAAATAATAGTGAGCCGGGCCTATGCAGCCTCTTCCAGTGGGCTTGAACCACCAACCTTTCAGTTAGCAGTGAAACATTTAACCACTGCACCACCAGGGCTCCCTAACTCTCTGATAACCCATTGCCATCGAGTTGATTCAGACTCATAGCAATCCTATAAGGCAGAGTACTATTGCCCCATAGAGTTTCCAGGGAGTGGCTGGTGGGTTCAAACTGCCGACCTTTTGGTTAGCAGCCAAGCTTATGACAAAATCTAGATCAGAGGTTCTCAACCTTGGCTGCATAGTAGAATCATGTGGAGAGCTTTTAAAAACATCAGCCTTTCAGAGGACAGGGCCTCATAAGCTTTGTTAACAGTCTCTACCTGATTCTAATCTATGACCAAGACCAAGGGCTTCTCAATCTTGGTACTATTACAGTTTTGGACCCAGTGATTGTTGTTGGAGTGGTGGTAGAGTGGGTACCTTGTCCATTAGGATGTTTAGCAGCATCTCTGGCCTCTACTCACTAGATGCCAGTAGTAGCCCCCCTCCCCAGCTGTGACAATCAAAAATGTCTCCAGACTTTGCCAATTGTCCCCTCAGGTGGGGAGGGAGGAAAATCCCCTGGGCGAGAACCACTGATCCAAGCTAAGGAGAAAGTGAATAGATATCACGGATAAAAAGAGCAAGTGATATTCTCATAATCATTGCCCGGCCTGTGGGCTTCAAGAGGGAAAACATCTGCCCACAGACCCTAGGTTCCTACTGGACCAGTGGACCAATGGATCCCTTTGGTTCTGTGAAAAACCTAAATTACTTAGAGAAACACCAAAATTAGTGTAACAGAATATATTTATTTTGAGTAGATACTATTCGAATTGGGCTGTGTCACTGGAACATATAACGTATCAGGAAGGTGCTTCAAAGAGGGGACAGTGAAAGCAGGTTATGTAGGTCATTATTATCTTAATTTGTCAGGAGACAGCATCAAAGCAAACTGCAGGTTACGGAAACAGTCACCAAGGACATGCCATACATCCTAAAGCAGCCTCCAGTCAGACCCAGGAGTTCTTGCTTCTCGAAGCTGGCTGCACATACATAATACTCTAAAAGAAACCAGTGCTTCAGACCAAATGGTCTCCACTAAGCTGCTCTCTAAGGATTGTTTGATCTGAAGGTAACTCCAGGAAACCAGTTCCTTTGAAATTCAAAAGGACACCTAAGGGCTGATGGCCTGGCTGGGTCACCCCAATTCCATGAATCTGTGGATTACAGGAGAATCAGTTTTGTCATTTCCCACAAGCTGGTTCTTCTCAGGTGGCTGTGAGTCTGCAGTGGACTATACAGGGAAGGGTGGGCTCAGGCCTGGGAGCAGCCCTTCACTCTGCCTCTGCATGGAGTCCAGCTTCTGCCTCCAGACCAATCTTCTCACTGACCAGTGATGTTTCTGGAATCCACCTTGGCTTCTGGGGGTCCCCTCCATCTTTGCCCACACCATTTCTCTCAGAGGGCGTAGACTCTGCCTTCAGGGAACTGGGCTCCAGTTCTGGTTCCAGGATTCTTATTTGATCTGTAGAGCACACATATGCTGCAGACAGCACAGGGTTTCTCCACGTGGGCACAAGCAACATGTGGGCCCAAATAATTATTTGTTGTCTTTACCTTCACAACACCCTTTTGGGGCTAACCCAGTAGGGAGGGCAAGACACCAAGCCATTGTGTAACACTCGTCAGGGTTGTTGTTTTTGCCTCATACTCAGTGTTGAGCCTCCTCCTGCCTTCGTTACCTAGTGCTACTGTACCAAACATACCCTGAGTGGCTGTAAAGAACCAAAACATTTTTATCACAATTCAGGAGGCTAGAAGTTCAAATTGAAAGTGTGGCTCTAGGAGTAGCTCCTTCCTTGTCTACTTGAGCTTCCAGTAGCCAGCAATCCATGGCATTCCTTGGCTTGTAGATGCATCTGCCATGTGTGTCTGTCTTCATATGGTGTCTTCCCCCTGTGTGTGTGTGTGTGTGTGTGTGTGTGTGTGTGTGTGTGTCTATTCTGCTCTTTGTATACCTCAAAAGTGATTAGGTCTAGGGTGCCTCTTACTCTGATATAATTCATCAACATATCAAAAGAAAAACCCTATTTCCAAATGGGGTAATATTCACTGGCACAAAAAAACCCGTGGCTGTCAAGTTGATTCCGATTCATGGTGAGCCCATGTGTTTCAGAGTAGAACTGAGCTCCATAGGCTTTTCAACGACTGGAATCTTAGGGAAGTAGATCATCAGCCTTTCTTCCACAGCACAGCTGGGTGGATTTGAACTGCCAACCTTTTGGTTAGTAGACCAGTATAAACCGTTTGTGCCACCCAGGGACAGGGTACAGGAGTTAGAAAGTCAACACATGTTTTGGGGGGACACAATTCAACCTATAACACTTTTCTATGTGATAACATTGGCTGTTTGGGGAGTAGGGGAGAGCAGAGCCCCGTCTTCCACTTCAGAAGTCTGAAAGGTCAGATCCTTGCTCACTCATCCTGAGACCTGGGAGTCACTGGCCAGTCGTTTGCTACTCTCAAGACTTCCAATGTGAAGCCGCTGACACAAAAATCATCTCCCCAGCACAGCTCCCAGTGCGTCGCTGTCCTACAGCGGTGATGCCAGCAGCGAGATGCAACGCCCATGGCAGTTCTTGGGATGAAACCCTGAGTGGCGCTCTGGCTACCCAGCCTCTCTTGACAACTCTCCATGCTCCAACCTTCCTAAGACCCTTCCAGTGTATTTATTTTCTCTTCAGGCTATCCAGATTTAGTGTCTGTTACTTGTAAGCAAGGGCTTTGATCATGTGAGCCGCTTTCAGGAATCCACCTCTGTCTAACCTTCCCGCTTCCTCCCTAAATTTCTTCTCCTCCCAGCCCAGGTCAAAAGATCTGCATCTAGTCTCAAAGGGCTGCGGAAGAAAGAAGGAGAGCTGACAAAACAAGCATTTGTCTCAAGTTTTTCTGTTTTACTCCTTCAACGAGGTGGGTTCATTCTTTATTTATTTTTGTTTGTTTGTCTTTTAAAATGAAAAGCCAAGAATTTGATTTACTTTTTCTCTGGCTCAAATCTCATTGGAGGCTAATAGGCTTTGATATTAGCAGATCATGTGAAGCACGGGTGAGGGAAAAGGGAGTGTGTGTGTGTGTATGAATTGGGGGGTACACATCAATTAATACTTCTCAAAATCACCTTGCCATATACCAGTTAATTCTCACTAAAATCCCATAGGGAAAATATTATTACCCTAATATTGCAGAAGAGAAAACTGAGTCTCAGAGATACTAAATAGCAGGCCAAGAGTCACAAAGATGGTTGATGGTAGATTCATGGCCCGAGCTCAGACCCACAGGTCCCAACACCTGAGTCCTTTCCACCACAACACATTCTAGTGCGTTCCCTCGACTGGAGCTTCCGGAGGAGAAAAGGTGAACAATTTAGTTAAAAGAAAAAAAGGCCTACTTACTGCTTCACTTGCGCACCCTTGCCATTTTCCTCCAGAAACACTGTGTAGACAGAACTGATGTCTCCTTCTGCTCTCCCCATTCCCATCTGCATCACCAGCTTAGAGACCCAGCACCCATGAAGGGCTCACAGACAATGCTTTCAGAACGGCCTGCATGATGATTGCGGGGAGAAAGTCCTGACTCCCCAGTGCGGGCAGTGGGAACCAGCTCTACAGGGACCAGAGGGCATTTTTTAGTTTAGTCCCAGCAGTCCATCGTATAGATGTAACTATTGCAAGGCAAGGGGCACTCATCAGTGACTAAGTAAACACAAACAGCACCAAGCAACACCTCCCAGCACCATGCACCCATTTTGTACCAAAGAAAAGTGTGCACGCTCCCATCAGCAGTTGGTAGCAGACACAGGGATATACCCCAAACTGGAACACTCATCCTTCGGTCCACACATTTGGCAGCATTTCCTCCGCATGAGCTAAAAAGGCCATCTGAGGTGGGTATTAGAGCCGCAGACACTGACAGCAAATCCGTCCCTGTGAAAGCTGGAGCACCCTGGGATCCACCGTCTGGAGCAGAACGCCACGTCTGCAGACACCTGCAGTTTGCCTAATTACATTTTCACCAACCCTTGAGAACTACCGTGTGCTTCAGCTGCACCCCGTATGTGACCAGATGAGGTGTCTGAACCCTGTGTTATAAAATTGTCACAGGTTATTTATCAGAAAGTGGCTGCCTCACAAGGATAGCATGCTTAAAACTTGGGTACTCACATTTTCCTAATAATCCTTTGTAATCATAAAAATAACACATAACTTCAATTACATGCAACAAGTATTTTCCGAGCATTCATTTCAAAAGTTCTTGAATTTGAATTTCCCAGGACTTCTGTTTTTTTGAGCCTCCTTGAGGGACTGAAAAGAGACAGGCGCTCTTACCTTGCCCTTAAATTGTGAAAGAAATAATGGCCTCCGAATGAAAATAGAGATCTTAACTTGAGATAAATTGATCCCTATTGATTTCCTTTCCTTATAGATGTATTAGCCACTATATACTTTTATGTTTATCCTTCACACAAATCATTTTATCCTTATCATAGTCTACACATTGATTCTTTTTAAAGTATATTCAATGTAAGTCTGATCGTTGTTTGGTTTGGTGAGTGGATTATTCTTGTCCTTGGCTGGGAGGTTGTTTCTCTCCCTCATTTCTGCTCCTGGTTCCTTGCTTTGCAATCCTGCTGTTGGCCATGATGAGTTCTTGACACCAACTGCCGCAGAACCACAGCATTATCAGTCTCTACTCCATTCAGGTTACCCTGAGGGCTGAGCAAGCCTGCGGTCATGGGAGCCCCCAGACCTCACCTTAGAAGCAGTGGGAACGCTGCCTCACTGGGCACCAGGGACGCTTCTCCACCACCTTCACCATTTACAACACCCTCAGTGTGCAGCCACACCAACCCCTTTGGAAGACGGGTGGCTGATGGTCCATTCTCCTTCTACCTCCGTCTCTTGGGTACTCAAGCTTTCTTTGTCCTGTTCTACTGTGTGCTGGGGAAGAGTTAGATTAATGTGTTAGTACATGTTCTCTGTACAGAATTTGGAAAATGCTGAAAAATAAACATACACAAAAATTGTAATGACACAGCCAGACATAAACCCAGTGTTTAATCTCTGCATTTATGTCTATCTGTATTTCATGAAAAGAGATTCTATTAGAGTACTGTTTCACTCGCTCCTGTTTTAAATTAACCCTATATCATTATTTTCACATGACCTTAAGCCCTCAGCTAGACGACTGCTAAGTAGTGCACTGAATGACTACAGCATTGCGCACTTAACATCTCTTCTAACCCCGCCTGTTTAGGGTGCTCCCTTTTTTCAACCACAAATAATGTCGATATAAAAAGATTCACAGGGATATTTGTGCATATCTGGTTATTTCCTTATGATAAATTTCCAGAACTGCCATTGCCACATCAGAAAGTAAGTACATTTTAAAGACAGGGCTCTTGACCCGATTCAACCAGTTCTGCTTCCCATGGCCAGATTTTTCTAGCTCTGTGTGTGTCAATTATGGGACACAGATCACCTTCAGCAGCATCACACTGAGCTCCTTTAAAAAACGCAGCTTCCTGGAGGCCCCACCCCTCACGCACCCTCCCTGTGTTGCGTGCGCCTGGTCTGCACACCTAACCTCCCACAGGTACTGACTGCTCCAAGACAAGAGAGTTTGTTCACTGTGGCCCTGCCGCCCAGGGTTAATAACTGGCAACACTGAGCGTTCGCTCAAAACTCTTTTGTTTTCCACTTTTGATTATGACCTCCTTTGGAAACAGGTATTTACCAGAGTTGAATTAGAATTTTGCCAGCTTGATTATGGCTGCTTGATCCCAGAATTCCTAGCAGCTGGCGGTAGGGTTCAACACCGGGACGAGGCCCCACCTGCGCCAGTCTCCAGGTTAAACAAGAATAGCTGTAACGCTCTGAGTTCAGCTCTGCGTCAGCTCCCCAACAACAGGCTCAAAAAGCTAAAACATCCAAGCTCAAAACAGGTTTGCTTGTTCGCAATGCTCTGCATACAAAAAGAGGTTTATTGGGGGTGAGGCTGAAATTCTGGGAAAGATGACGTTGATGATTTAGCTATGAATTTCAAATATCCTGCACCCATGTCCTTCATTAGTATGAAATAAAGAATTACTCCTAATTATGGAGTAAAGTTTTTTAAAAAGAGGGAGAAAATAATTTTGTTTTGTTTTGTTTTTAACTACAATCCTTGTTACTTCTTTTTTATAGGAAAATCTAAATTTGGACCAGAAATAAAAATAATAGGAGACTATGAGCTTTCAACAGTTCTCCTTGTGACTGGATTACTAAATATTATTATTTCTGCTCATAATTTACATTGCTTCTGATAGAGCTGTTATTACTGAAAACAAAAACACAACAAAAACGCTTTGAAGTCTTCTTCAGCAAATTCTCTAAATAGGTAGCCGTCTTCCTACGGCAACTCAATTCTTTTCTAAGAGGTCAGCTAATTTTACCTTTTAAAATCATTGATATTTAAATTCCCTATTTCATTCATATCTCATTACTTGCCAAGAATTGTCAAATCGTTTTTGATCACATCACTAAAAATGTTATTACCTATTGTTGAGGCAACTGTTCTGTGTAATTGGAAACTGGGAGCCGGGAGGGCCTTCCCCTCTCATCTGGAGCCCCTGTGTTTTATCCTTCTGTTCCCTGTGCTGTGTTTTCTTCCTCATCAGCTGATTCCCTTTAGACATGTGTGCTAGAGCTGAATGTTTGCTGTGTCATCAGCCTGAAACCTTTGTGCCTCCTTAGCATGACAACCCCAGGCTTGGGAGACATCAGTGCCACACAGTCCCATACTGCTCCAGGCTGTTGACTCCTCATTAGCCTTCTCAGAACCCTGACGAACTCATCCAATTGCCCTCTGGTGGACGTACAACAGGTGAAGGAGGCGTGTCAGCCCGCAGCGCCTGTGGCACCTCCGTAGAGCCTTTCACCCGACCGATGTCTCTCAGCCTGCCAGGCCATCCGGCGTTTCATTTACAGAGACCAAATAGTCACGTTTTTTCTTTCCAAAGCCCCAGGAATCTATTGCTTGTTCTGTTCCAGCCCTGCAGGCTTGGAGCTGGGCTGGAGCCATCTCCACAGCCCCCCTCGCACTGCACTACGTGTAATTCAGGGCATCAAGGGACAGCAGAGACCCGTCCTAAACTCTCTTGAGATGCAGGGTTTGATGTAGCAGTAACCTTGTCAGAGATCAACTTCTCTTGTCCCTTTATACACCGTGGAAAATTCTGGAACAGTAGTCCCAAGAAAGATTTTCTCGCCCCTGCCAGTATTCCTGCGGCTGATATTTCTTCTGAGGCCTCCGCAGCTTGCTGGCCCGGTGCTTTGATGGCCCTATGAATGTAGATTCCTGTCTATTTCAGCTGTGCTCTGTCTAAAGCCTTTTTTCAAATGTTAAATGCCGAACTCTAGCCAGCATGATGCCATTTCATTTTGCTTCAGCCCAGACCCAAAATACTGAACCGCCTACAAAGACATTCAAACTGTTTTAGACATGAGAGAAATAAATAACGAGTTTCAGAATATTTTGCAGGAGTGAAAGCTAGCTCTTCGCAAAGTCAGCTTTGACTTGTATTCAGAGTGGGTTGAAAGATAATACAGGCTGGATTCAGCTACACAAAATGTTACCAAAAGTCCCAGACACGCCATTGTTCAGAGCTTCTAAAAGAGCATGGCGAAGGGCTTTTAGCTAGATTTCTCTCCCTTTTCTAAGAGTGACAGCAGGATCGCTTTGCTATCCGATCTGACAGTCTCTTTCTTTACCATCATCTTGATACTGGGCTCTGTGAATGCCAGCAGCATAACAGCAGCTGCTTGTTCTACAATGAAAGCTGCTCCACACAGATTCCACTTGTAAACAGGTGATCAGTCTCCTGTACCGGCAGGCGTAAAAGGCTGCTCTCCCCATTCGGCACAAGACGTGTTTGTGTGTCCCTGAGAAAGAATCTCTATGCTCAGGAAACTCTCCTGCGCTTATCTCCAGGACTGAAGAAGCACATGCATGTTGAAACCGAAGGGGTTTCCCACAAACATGTTTTGATAAAGCGGAGTGATCCTCGAGGGCTGTGCTCAGGCAGAAGGAGGTAAAATGCTGTTCACGAGGAGGCCGTTTGCTCTAAGTTTGTTTCCTGGCCTACGATCTGGGAGGAAGAGTAGACACAATTTGGATTACAGGAAGCAGTGTTGGTTACTGCAGCTGGCTTGTTGGCCAGCCTTGCCCTGAGGAATAGCTTCTGTCTGGGGAGATGGAAGCAAAGGCTCGGAAACTTGGCCATCGCAGGTACCTTTCGAAGTGAGGAGAGGCTCTGTGATGCTCCTTTGCTCTGTGAGAGGCACCAGCTGTGACAGTTTGCAGGGTGGCATTGTCCTTCTCACCTCCCAGGTAGACTTGCCCATAAACCATTTTGGATCTGGCATCCTCAGCATCGTGTCTGGACCCTGCTGTGTGTGTCCAGCAGCGCTGAGGAAGTGTGAGTCCACATCACAGCGAGTAGACAAGGGATTTGCATTTTGGACAAAGGGCTTGAAATATAACAAAAAACACATCATTTCTAAAATTATGTGGTTGTGATGATCTCCATTATATCATTGCTACATTAATGTGCCACATTACATTGCTACAGCATATTCCCAATTCTATTTCTTTGTCTATACATTATGCTGATGATAAATGTGTTGGATAATGGTGCCTTCTTTTAGGTTTAGAATTTTTCACATTCAACAAACCATTAGTATTTAAATAGATAAAATCGCTGATACTTATCTTGTCAGCTGAAATGCATGCGGCTAAATAAATTTGGTTTTCTCTAGGCAATTTAGTAAAGCGCATCATTTCTAGCTTGGGAAATCAGAGTCATTCAAAGTCTGCAGTAACCTCATTGAGCACAGTGTACCCTCTGGCTCAAGACATAATGCAGGCGCCCAGTTAGTGACCTGGGCTCATCCACAGAGCTTGGAAATGGGCGCTCAGTACAGAGAATAGCAGCTTTGCTTGGCAGAGCAACCAGGCCCCATCGGGCAGCTGGAGGTGGGGTTCAGATGGGATCAATGCAAAAATTGCCGCAAGGGTTAAAGGGTTTCAGAAATGCCCCGTAATGGACAAGATGGACTCTTTCATTTACCAATGTCTTCATACCCTGTCTGCTCCCTTGCGTGTTTCTTGATTTGGTCTAAATTTGGAATAGTATAAAGACAAAAGAGAGAAAGGGAGGATGTCTAATGATTGGATTGTATTTTGACAAGTTAATTCCCCCAGATATTTCGGCTGCCAGTCTAGCTGCTACCTGGCTTCATTTCACAATACACTGTTAAGAGCTACTCACCAGGAAGATCATTTTCAAAGACAAAACAGAGTGTCATCTTACATCAGAAGAAGGAAATACCTGTCTCTCAAAGTTGCATCCTATATGGGCAAAGGAGTTACATCCAGTGTTTGAAGCACCAGATAGGATGAGTAAATTAATAACTTTTTAACCATACAAGAGAAAGTGATTGCAAAGAATGTCACAATACTTGATTCCAGCCGTTTAAATGGAATTTCAGCTACACGCAATACATCAGTGACACCTTTGATTCATTACAGATAATCAGGAGGAGGCTCTTGGGATGATGGGGCTAAATGAGTCTCAGTCCTCAGCTCCTTCAAACACCATTGCTGTTCCAAGGGAGGTAGGGGCCACTGGGTGTTGTAGGCTTTAGGTAGAGGGTCATCCACCAGACACCATGTTCTGACTTGGGGCCAGGTGCATTAGTGCGTATCTCACGCAGCCCTCTGAGACGGGTGTCCCAAACTTCCAGCGCAGACTGGGGTCGCTGACACAGTGAGAGGCTGTGGGACTTGGGGTGTCCTGTACCTTCTCTGTGTCTCAGCTCCTCATCTACAGAACAAGGGTGATGATCATACTTAAGTTCATGGACTCTGATAAAATACACCTCATTAGCATAGCACCTGGCATGTAGTCAGTGTTCAGCATAATTACGTATTACTATTCCTACAGAAGTGGACACTGAGGCTCAGAGAGGTTACGTCACTTGCCAGGAATTACTTAGCCAGTAGACAGCAGAGTTGAGATCCAAAGCTGAGACTCCCTGACCCCAAAGCCCCACCGCTCTTGTTGTCTGAGAGTCCTGGCCCCTTGCCCACTCCCTTCTTGGGTGTTCACCCTGTTGCTCTCCAGGCTGGCCACACCTTCTCCTGGAGGAAGGCTGTGACCAACCCGTGGAGGCAGAGCTGAGAGATTTTCTTTGCAGCAGAGGAGGCTGTGGTTTTGGGTTGAGTGTTTTGTTTCTTTGTTTGTTTTTTCCAAAAGATGCTCTAAAATTATTGAGTAGAAACCATGGTTTAGTTTTGATTTTTTTCTTTGCTTTGTTTTGTTTGGCCAATGAGGGCTATTAACTAAGCAATGAGTCATTGTCTTGCCCAAGCCTCCGTGGCAGATTAGAACATGTAGCGCTCTGTGTTGAAAGGACCATGTAAAAGGTCGCCTGCTACCATGACGTTTCATATCTAAGAGTTCCTGCTGGGGGAGTCAGCACGGCCCATCACTGGCACACACACTCGAGCTCCGCCATTCAGCCATTCTCTGAGGGTGAGATCTGGAGTTGTGGCAGCCTTGCCTTTCCACCATTTAACCAAGACCTCCCTTCACTCCCCACCCCTGGTCTTGACTAGAGGCACCAGTAGCTCCAACCACACAGAAGAAAGGTCTCCAAGGCTACCATTAAAATGCCCTTGATATTGAGAGAGGTTTTCCTACTCTTTCCCTCTGATTAATATATTCATTAATTAGTGCCATTAATTAATTTATGAATTCAACAAGTGTTTGTTGGACTTTTAAACGGCCAGGTCAATGCTAAGTTCTGTTAAGGAGGCTACTAAGGAAGCATTAATTCCGTTCATTGAACCCACACTGAGCACCTGCTCTGTGAAGACCAATGTCCTGGACACAGAAGTGTGTCAAAGTGAGCCAGCTCTTAGGGAATTTACATTAACGTACGGGAGGAGGCAAGCCCTGAAAGCAGGGGCAAAGGTTTAAGTCCTGAGAGGAATACTTTTCATGAATGTCGTATGAGTTTCTAACAGGGACAGATGGTTTCTGATTGGAGACGTAATAGGGAGGAGTAACTGGAAATACGTTCCTGGAGGAGTGGTCCGTGAGCTGGGCCACGAGGATTCAACCAGGTAAGATGAGGTTGAGACTATTTAATAACACTTACAGTACAGGCCCCACCAACATAACATGGCAGACGCCAACCAAAAACACGCAGTGCAGCCATCTGTGGGCAGGCTGGCTCAATGTGAGCACTGGATTTGATCATTCAACCAATTTCTTGAATATCTACTCTGTGCCAATCATAGTTACTCTTGATACAACACTAAATACACAGTCCCTACTATCACGGAGTTTCTTAAAACATAATCAGAGCTGACACTTAAAAAAAAACCAAACCCATTGCCATTGAGTCGATTCTGACTCATAGTGACCCTATAGGACAGAATAGAACTACCCCATAGGGTTAGCAGCCCAACGCTTAACCACTGCACCACCAGGGCTCCATAGGAGAGACTTATGTCTGATTCATCTTTGCATCATTGGCATCTGGTACATAGTAGATTCTCAACCAAAATTTCTTGAATTGTTTCCTAGTTTGAAAATGTTGTCCCCTTAAGAAAAGTATAATGCGTCTGGAGCCTATCTCCTTAACTACTTTGAGTGATGCTTCTTCAGGAAGAGGAGAGAAGGGTAAGTAAAATTCAGAGGAAGCTAGGGGAACAGCTGTAGGAGGAGCATCTGGAGGTAAGCACCTGGGACCAGACAAGTGAGCCAGGTGGACCAAGAAAGATCACCACTAATATGAGTGGTATGGAAGAGGATTTGAATGTCAAACATCAGCCTCCTTGGCACAGAGTTCAAAGAAGTGCGTGTTTTAACTGTTTGCCTTTAACCCCATGCATGGCCTTGGAAAAGTTTTCCATCTTTCTCCTCTCCCATTGGCAGCAGGATGCTTGCTTGTCCTGTTCATTAGCAGGGAGCAGAAAGCTCAGGAAGAACATGACGCTCCGGGACCGAAGGTCTCACCCTGCTCTGCTACCAGTGTAAGTTCATGCAGAAAGTTAGCACAGGACCACAGAGCAGTCACTGGGACATCTGCAACTGTGAAGCCATGGCCTAAGCTAAAAAGAGCCAGTAGACCAAGTGGACACAGCACCTGACAAACCCCCCCCCCCAGTGTTCCTATACTGCCTTAGCACAGTTAGTCTTCCTGAAGACTTATCTCTTCCTATATTCTGACAGAGATTTAGTACATTCACATCAGTCAGGAATGCTTGTACACTTGGATGCATGGCTACCGCTTTACTTGGTACGTTCTGTTTGTCTCAGTTTTCTAGATTGCTTTTTCTCCCCTTCTGGTGTTCTTCTACATTGTTTGAGAGTAATCTCCATCCCTCTCATTTTATTTTCTCTCCACATTATTTTGGTAATTACATGTTCTAATTTCTATTCTTGTAGTGGTTTTATCAATTCTGAAAGGAAAAAAACTCAGTCATTAATTTTTCTTGTATTGCCTTTCCCCCATTTTTGTCAATCATCTTCTTCTGGACCTCCATTTCTTACACTCCCCTTAACGTCTTTTCAGTTCTGACCCAGAACCTCTACATCAGCCACAGTCATCACTGCCCCCACCACAGAGGCGTAGACTCCTGCTGTCTGCACACAAGCATGAGCACAAATGAACTTACATGTATAGGATGAGGCTAATCAGGGTTCTAGACAATACGGTGGGTCACTGAGGGATGCAGACTACCCCTGACACAACACTGCCGTGTGAGAAGACCCACACTGGCCCCATTGGCTCTGTGGGCCACTGGGGACAGACACTCAGAAGTTCCAGCTCAGCAGTCCCAGATCCTGGTCAGTCCATGGCTCCTGGTCTGTTACTACTATCCTCGCCAATTTACAGAGTTCACTCAGACATTAGGAAGTCCATCTCTATGGCTCTGCCTTGTCTGAATGTGGCTGGTTTGTTGCCTGCTTGGCCTCACATGACCATAAACAATGTTGGATTTATACTTATGCTGAAATGACAAAGATTGGAAGTCTGCGTCTGCCTCCAGTAGGAGTCACCCTACCAGGTACTTCTGAGTTCCCCGCAAGATGAGTGCACGCAGCCCTGCAGCCCTGCCCAGGAAGCTCCCGCTCTAAGTCCAATGTAAAGGTTACTTCCCTCCTCCTCCTCTCCCTCCTCCCAGCTCAGGCCCAGAGCTTCGGCACCCCTGGAACACCAGCCCCCATCACTATCCACAGTGGAGCTAGGAGCAGTGACCCTGCAAACTGGCCACCAGCCTCGGTCTGTGGTCAAGCCACCATCTCCATCAACCTAATGTGGATCAGCCTTCCACACCAGGTGACTGCTCAAGGAGAGACACAGAGACATAGCACATTCCATCTGCTGCTCATTGGGACCTGTCGCCCAGCATCAAGGGCCCCAGCCCACTCAGCTCACACACATGTACCAGGTGATGATAGGCTGGGCCGGGCCTGGCAGGGGCCCTGCACCCAGAACCTGGGCCCTTCACCAACCCGCTGGGCTTCTCATCCCACTGCTCCAGATTCAATTCCCTCCCAGCAAGCTCTTCCATGGGGTTCCTCCTGTCTGTTATGGAAACTTGGCTTTCCCTGCCATTTTTACTTTTGTCTTTCAAAGTTCAGGACTGCGCTCCGGTTCCAGTGGTTTTCTTCCAGATAGCTCCCCAGAATAGCATAAGTACTATGTTTCATCTATTCTAAGATACAGATATTTCCACGTCTTCACCTCCCTGGGAGCGAGATGTGCCTTAACATTAACCGTGCTTTACAATTAGAATTGGAAGCAACTTCTTAAACTGGTCAGACATGAAGTGATGGGGCAATGCCATTGGTGGAATTTCAGATTTAACAAGATACAGCAACTTTGCAGATGCCAAAAAGGACCTGGGCTAAGGGGCAGCCCCCATATCACAGCTCACAGTTTCCAGACCCCAAGTGCACACAACACGTAAGGAGGCATGACGTCTGTCCCGCCCACCGAGGACCCAAGAACCTGGGCCCACCGATGCAGCCAGTATTTCCTCTTCCTTCCAGAGGAACCGTGAGCATCTGAGCCCAGGGGCTTCCACAGTTACCGTCCCACAGAGGGGAAGGTTGCTGTCCAGACACAGAGTATAACCACTGCTTTTATTCAGTGGCACTGAATCCCTTGAGCTGTAGTGAGGCGGACAGGAGCTCATATACACTGAACGTCACATTATGGTCCCCAGCAAACACCTCCCTGTTTGATGTGGCATCTAGGCCAGCCTTTGTGGTGGGGAGGGGTGCTCAGAGAAGCTGTCAGAATCTCTACGGAGTCTGTGGTGGGTCTCAACCATCAGAAGTATTTCTTTGTAAGCTTTTTTTTTTTAATTCTCCCGAAGTAATTTACTCTGAGGTCAATTGAAATTTTGAAACGTATATGTAAGCAGCCTGGTGTACTGCCACAAAGAACTTGGCAGTGTTCTGCTATATTTGTGCAACTGTCACCAAATCCTACGTAATTCCCTTCCTTTTATATTTTAAGAAATATGATGTATGAGTCATGCTTAGATCTCCACTGGTCAAAGCACAATATTTAGAAAGCAACCGTAAGGGTGTGGCAGTGTATAGAAACACTGCGAACTGTTTTAACAATAATTTGGCTTCCAAAAATTTATCTTCATCCACCTTTAATCATATGTACCAGTGCAGTTGGTCTTCTTACTCACATCCTTCCCCTTTTACTGCTTCTCTCATCTCCAAAATGCCTTCATCCATGGGCAGGATTGAGGATATGGGCCTTGGTCCGTCCATCCCAAAGCAAAGGTATTTCCATTCTACCACACTGATTCATTTCAGCCACCATATACCTGCAGCTCTTCCCCAGCCACAGCTGACCCCACCTGCAGTCAATGCCATCCTCCTCTTTCAAAAATAACCCAAACCCATTGCCATCTAGTTGATTCTGACTTCTAGCGACCCTGTAGGACAGAGTAGAACCGCCCCACAGGTTTCCAAGCAGTGGCTGGTGGATTTGAACCTTTTGGTTAACAGCCAAATGCTTAACCACTGTGCCACCAGGGCTCCCTCCTCTTCCCAGGACCAGTCCAAATCTACAACAGCATAGAAGTCAGTCTTGGGGCTACACATTGATTACCCTCCCGACAGTGTGCTCTGGCTGCCATATGAGGTCCTTCTTGTCCCAGGCCTGGGCCTCTTCTAGGCCTCCCACTCTTACACTTAGATATCAGACTCCTGCTAAGTTGCCTGGTGTTGTGTGTCATTGAGTGGATTCCAACTGATACTGACCCTATAGGACAGAGTAGAACTGCCCCTTAGGGTTTCCTAGGCTGGAATGTTTACGGGAACAGATCACCAAGTGTTTTCTCCTGCAGAGTTGCTGGTGGGTTTGATCCACTGGCCTTTCGGTTAGCAGTCAAACACTTAACCATTGTGCCACCAGAATTCCTCCTAAGCCTCCTAGGCCCCACCAATGCCTAGAGCTCCATTTTACTCTTCCATGTGCACTTCCAGGGCCTGGGCCTCTAACTCTTTCCTGAGCCTCAATTCAGTAGCTGGGCCTGCTCCCTCAAAGAAGATATTCTTGATGCCACTGGCTCTCCTCCTTTCCTACATTATCCACCCTGTATCCCACTGTCGCTGTTCTTCTCTGATTTCCTGAGAACCCTTTCTATGTCATCCTAAATCTGCACTCCCTTCAACTTTGCCCATTTGCTTTGATTGCCACCAATGTTACAGCTAATACATGGGTGCAGTGCTGGCCAGCTATACCAGTGCTGTTTTGATAGTACCTGGAACTAAGGTTGTCTCCTTAGCACCCGTCCTGGGTCAAGTACTGGGTCTACTTCTACCCCAGCCTTCTCATTGGGCTTTAATTGAGTTAGCATGCCTAGTCAATTCCAGAGATATGATTATTTCACTAATGTATTTTTTTTAACCTGGAATGCCCTCTGATCTCTCCTACACTCCTCCATTCTTCAAGTCTCAGCTCAAAATCCACCTCTTCTATGAGTATTGCTTGGTCATCTAGTCTTCATAACTTTCAATAGGACTTCAAAAAATATTTATTGAATGGATAGGACAACAGTATGGGTCAGACAAAGGATAGCCAGGATACAATGCAGGCAACAGGAGACTGCAACAGGTGGATAAGTGCTATTTAGGGTACCTGACAGGAGACTGAGGTGGATATGCAGTGCTCAAGTAGTAAAAGGAAAGGCAAAGTAGGCCCTGTTTCTAGAGGGCTGGAGTAACGGATATAAAATTAAGAGATCCATTTACTAGAAAGAAGGATACAAGATACCATCTTAGTCAGAACCTTCATAAGAAATCAGGCAAAGAAGCCAAGATATCCTATCAGAAAAGGGCCAGAGCCTCAACTAAGTTCTTGACAAGGCCTTTATACTATGTTGAGAGCCAAGAGGCAGTATTTTTCCTAGAAACTTAGAAAGTTGATATCCAAAATATATCCATTTTCCACACTGTATTATAAACAGCAGTAGATGATATGGGTGTTCTAAGTAAATTGATTTCCATGGTTGAAAGATGTTTAAGAAATGCTGCATGCTTGATAGATGTTATTTAGCGGTTAGACTTGATGACATTTAAGGTACCTCTCAAAGATGAGGTTGCTTAGAGTACATGATTTAATGATTTCTAGAATCTAGAATCTGGTTCATATTCATGTCTTACATGACTTTCCAATTTTGGAAATCAATTTGTGTCCCCAAAAGTTTAAGATTTTATTATGTTGTTTGATTTCCAATTAAAAACAGTAAGTACTTACTCAGTTTAAGGGAGTATAAGCTGGCACAACCATTCTGGAGAGCAATTTGCTAGCATCTAGTTAAGGTGCAAATACACACAACCTATAATCTAGAAATTCAGATTTTCAACTTCTAGGTATGTGGACAAGAGAAACTTTGAACATGAGCCCAAGGAGTCATGTACAATGATGTGATCATTGCCATTTTTTTTTAAGAGCAAAAAATGGAAACCTATCTGGGTATTCATATAGGAATAAAGGAATATATTATCTTTTGTTGATACAGTGGAATATAACAGTTAAAATTGAATGACTAATCTACTAATCTACAGGTAGAAGTATAAATATATATCAAAAATTTAATATTGTGTGAAAAAGTGAAGTAGTAAATTGACATGCAAAATATAACATTTGTATAGACCTTAAAACTACAAAAATATCAATTATGCAAATATGTATTTTTTAGCAAACATAAAAACTTGGTGGAAAGGATATTCACGAGCTTCAAAACAATCATTAACTCTGAGAAGAAAGAGAAACAAGAAGGGTATAAAGAAGGGCCTCAAATGTATTTGTAATGTTCTATTTATTTTTTACACATCTTTGTACATGACTCCTTAAATTCACGTTCAAAATTTCTCTTGTCCACATACCTAGAAGTTGAATTTCTAGATTATAGATTATAGGTTAAATCATTTCCATCTCCTTTCACTTGAGCACAATCCAGTCTGGATTTTATCCTGACCACAAAGCTGAAATGTTTCTTATGACGCTGTCTGTCATGGATTGAATTGTGTCCCCCAAAAATATGCGTCAACTTGGGTAGGTCATGATTCCCAGTATTATGTGGTTGTCCTCCATTTTGTGACTGTAATTTTATGTTTAAGAGGATTAGGGTGGGATTGTAACACCGTTACTAAGGTTACATCCCTGATTCAATGTAAAGGGAGTTTCCCTGGGTTGGGGCCTGAACCATCTTTTACCTTACAAGAGATAAAAGGAAAGGGAAGCAAGCGGGGGTGGGGGGGGCACCTCATACCACCGAGAAGGCAGCAAGCACCAGGAGCAGAGCACGTCCTTTGGACCCGGGGCCCCTGCGTCTGAGAAGCTCCTCCACCAGGGGAAGATTGAAGCTCCTCCAGAGCCAACAGAGAAAGCCTTCCCCAGGAGCTGATGCCCTGAATTTGGACTTGTAGCCTACTAGACTGTGAGAGAATAAATTTCTCTTTGTTAAAGTCATCCACTTGTGGTATTTCTGTTATAGCAGCACTAGACAACTAAGACAATATCCAACAACTTCAAGTGTTAGGTACTTGGAGATTTCTCTATCCACGTTTTACTTGACTTCAGCAGCATTTGGCATGGTTAGCCTCCCCTTATTCTTGATACAGTCCTATCACCTGGCTTCTGATGTCACTGCAGGTCCTCCTCTGCAGTGTTAAGCTGCCCAAGAGTCATTCCTGGGTTTCTTCTCCTCTGTCTACCATTTGCTCTCCGTTTTCTCATGCCATCTACACTTTAATGGCTCCCAAATTCGTATCCCCAGCACTGGTCTCTTCTCCTGAGCTCTGACTCATGTCTGACTGTCAGCCTGACATATCGACTCAGATGTCTACTAAGCATCGCAAAGTTAACATGTTTTGAACTCAACTTCTTGATCTCCTCCCCAAACATACTTTTCTCCCAGTCTTCTACATCTCAAAAGTGGTGTCCCATCCACTTTGTTTTTCAGGTTAAAATTCTGTGAGTCTTGCTTGATTCCTCTCTTTCACTCACTCCATATCTATTTCATCGCCAAGTCCTGTTGTCTCTGTCCTGAGTTTTCTCCATCTCCACCATTTCTTCCTGGATTAATTTATGAGTCAACCCCCCAGGAGGTATCCCTGTTTTCACTCTTGTTTGCCATTTTCCATAAGCAGCTGAAGGGGTCTTAATTCTTTTTCCTTGTATCTGTTTTTATATCATAATATAAATTTTTTTTATTGTACTTTAAGTGTAAGTTTAGAATTCAAGTTAGTCTCTCATACAAAAATTTATACATACATTGTTATGTGACCCCTAATTGCTCTCCCTGTACTGTGACACCACACTCCTCCTTTCCACTCCTGATTTCCCATGTCCATTCAACCAGCTTGAGCTAAGAAGCATAGTCTTCTTAGCAGGTCTAATCTTTGTCTGAAGAGTTGGCCTCAGAAATGGTTTTAGTTCTGGGCTGACAGACAGTCGGGGGGCCATGCTTTCTGGGGTTCTTTCAGTCTCAGTCAAACCATTAAGTCTGCTCTTTTTACTAGAATTTGAGTTCTGCACCCCACTTTTCT
Source organism: Dugong dugon (assembly GCA_030035585.1). Classification (NCBI taxonomy): domain Eukaryota; kingdom Metazoa; phylum Chordata; class Mammalia; order Sirenia; family Dugongidae; genus Dugong; species Dugong dugon. The sequence goes on along the minus strand of CM057466.1, from coordinate 45,441,219 downwards.
CCTGCTCCATCAGGGATTCTCTGTTTTGTTCCCTGTCAGGGTGGTCATTGGTGGTAGCCAGGCACCATCTAGTTCTTCTGGTCTCTGGCTGATGAGGTCTCTGGTTTATGTGGCCCTTTCTGTCTCTTGGGCTAATACTTTCCTTGTGTCTTTGGTGTTCTTCATTCTCCTTAACTCCAGGTGGTTGGGACCAATTGATGCATCTTAGATAGCTGCTCACTAGCTTTTAAGACCCCAGACACCACTCACCAAAGTAGGATGCAGAACATTTTCTTAATAAACTTTGTTATGCCAATAGACCTAGTGTTTTTATATCATAATATAAATTCTATAAATATAAATTTTAAATACTTCATAATAAAATTTTATAATTAAAAAAAACCTATACTCATATACCCACAATGAGGCTTAAGAAATAGACTATTAGAAACATTGATAAAAGCCGTTGAGTAGTCCTCCCTAGTTATATTCCTCTTCCTTCCCTTCAAAGGTAATCACTAATATGGATTTTGTGCTTATCATTTCCACACTTTTCTATATATTTTCATCCTTGTGTTTGATTTCCTAAACAATATATAATTTTCTATGTTTTCAAAGAGTTTATTTATTTATGTTGTTGTTGTTGTTAGTTGCGATCTAGTCAATTTTGACTCATGGTGATCCTATCTGTGTAGATTAGAACTCCTCCTAAGGGTTTTCAAGACCATGACCTTGCATAAGCACATTGCCAAGCCTGTATTCTGAGGCACCTCTGGATGGGTTTGAACTGCCAACCTTTTGGCTAGTAGTTCAGCACTTAACTGTCTGCGCCACCCAGGCGATCTTTCATTTATTTATGTTAAGTATATTTTTCAACAATATTCTTTCACTCAACAATAAGAGATTAATCCATTTAGATACCTATGACTCTTTCTCAATCTTGTTTTCACTGCTACATATAATAATAATAATAATAATGATTTATCCATTCTCTTGATATTTTTACTTCATTTCTCTTTTGTTATTACAAACAACAAACTTTTTTGAGCTGCGCGTACATGTGCAAAAATTTATCTAAGATATATATTCTTTGGTGGAGTTTTTGGGTTGAAGAGAATGAGCATTCTCAACTTCTCTTGATATTTCCAAACCATCAAAATAATTTTTACCAATTTACTGTGCTCCATCAGTGTATGGTTTATTTTGTTCCAAATTTCTCCCAACACTTTGTAGTCTAAGTCTATTAATTATTATCAATCTGACAGGTGTGAAATAGGATCTTGTATCTTTTTTAAATTTGCATATCCCTGAATACCAGTCATATTGGGCATCTTTTTCTTGCTTATTGACTTCCATTTTTCTATTCACATCTTCAACCCACTTTTATCCTAAATTTCTCTCTCCTACTGATTTATATATACCCCACACATCTGTTAGTTTGTCGTACTGTGGTGGCTTGCTTGTTGCTGTGATGCTGGAAGATATGCCACCACTATTTCAAATACCAGCAGGATCACCCATGGTGGTCAGATTTCAGCTAAGCTTCCAGACTAAGACAGAGTAGGAAGAAGGACCTGGCGGTCTACTTCTGAAAAAATTAGCTGGTGAAAAACTTATGAATAGCAGTGGAACATTGTCTGATATAGTGCCAGAAGATGAGCCCCTCACGTAGGAAGGCACAAAAATATGACTGGGGAAGAGCTACCTCCTCATAGTAAACACTACCTTAATGACATGGATGGAGTCAAGCTTTCAGGGTCTTCATTTGCTGATGTGGCACAACTCAAAATGAGAAGAAATAGCTGTAAACATCCATTAATAATCAGAACATTGAATGTAGGAAGTATGCATAACATTGATATCCTAGGCACTTATTGATCAAAGACTACAGCTTCAGTATGGGTTACACCTCAACATAAAGAAAACAAAAATCCTCACAACTGGACCAATAATCAACATCATGATAAAAAGAGAAAATATTGACGTTGTCAAGGATTTCGTTTTACTTGGATCCACAATCAATGCCCGTGGAAGCAGCAGTCAGGAAATCAAACAACATATTGCATTGGGTAAATCTGCTGCAAAGACCTCTTTAAACTGTTAAAAATCAAAGACGTCACCTTGAGGACTAAGGTGGGCCTGACCCAAACCATGGTATTTTCAATCACCTCATAAGCATGCAAAAGCTGAACAGTGAATAAAGAAGACCGAAGAACAATTGATGCCTTTGAATTACAGTGTTGGTGAAGAATACTGAATATACCATGGACTTTCAGAAGAACGAACAGGTCTGTCTTGGAAGAAGTATAACCAGAATGTCCTTAGAAGCAAGGATGGTGAGACATCATCTCAAATACTTTGTACGTGTTATCAGGAGGGACCAGTCCCTGGAGAAGGACATCATGCTTGGTAAAGTAGAGGGTCAAGGAAAGAGAGGAAGACCCTCAACAAGACAAGCTGATACAGTGGCTTCAACAATGGGCTCAAACATAGAAACAATTGTGAGGATGGCACAGGACTGGCCAGTGTTTCGTTCTGTTGTACATGGGGTCGCTATGAGTCAGAACTGACTTGATGACACCTAACAACATCAGTTGATTTACAGGAAAAATGTTATATATATCCTGGATACTAATCGTTTGTTGGTTTTATGTATTGTTGACTCCTCACTTTTTAAATTGTTTTTAGATAATAAAAATTTTTATTTTAATGCAGCAAGATTTATAAATTTTCTTCTCCATGACTTCCTTTCTGTGTCTTGTTAAAGAAATCCTGCCTTACCCTGATCGCTCAGCAATGTAAATCAGACCACATCCATGTCCTGTTTAAAATCCTCCAGTGACTAACTTTGCCCTGAGAATAAAATTTAATTTCCTCACTTGCTTACTTCTCTGACCTTCCCACCTACACTCCTTCCCTTGCTCACTCAGTAACACTAGTGCCAGTTGCCATGGAGTCAACTCTGACTCATAGCGACCATGTGTGTCAGAGTAGAACTGTGCTCCACAGGGGTTTTAATGGCTTATTTTTCAGAAGTAGACTACCAGGCCTTTCTTCTGAGGCATCTCTGAATGGATTCCAACTGCCAACCTTCTGGTTAGTAGTTGAGCCATTTTGCACCATCCAGGGACTCCTGATCACTCACACCAACCTTTCATTCCTCAAGCACACCACACTCATTCCCATCTCAGGCTCCTGGCACTCCTGCGCCTGGATTGATCTCTGCTTGCTTAGATGGACGACAGCTTGCTGTCATTTCTATCTCAGCTCAGAGGTCACCTAATGGAGACCTCTTTTTTTTGTTGTTTTTTGCTTTTTTTATTTTACTTCAGGTGAAGGCTTACAGAACAAATAGTTTCTCATTAAACAGTAGTACACATATTGTTTTATGACATTGGTTAACAACCCCACGACATGTCAACCCTCTCCCTTCTCGACCTTTTTTTTTTTTTTTTTTGGTGAAAATATACATAGCCAAAGACACACCATTTCAAAAATTTCTACATGTACTGTTCAGGGACATCGATTACATTCTTCAAGTTGTGCTGCTATTCTCGCTTTAGATAAAGGTTCACAGAACAAAATAGTTTCTCATTAAACAGTAAACATGTTGCCCTATGATAATGGTTAACAACCCCGCTACACGTCAACACTGTCCTTACTGAACCTTGGGTTCCCTATCACCAGCTTTCCTGTCCCCTTCTGCCGTCTAGTCCCTGTCCCTGGACTGCTGTGCCTCATTAGTCCCATTTTGTTTTATGGGGCTGTCCAATCCCCAGCTGAACGGTGAACCTCAGAAGTGACTTCACCACTGAGCTAAAAGGGTGTCTGGGGGCCATACTCTTGGAGTTTCTCCAGTCTCTTTTATGCCAGTAAATCTGGTCTTTTTGTGTGTGTGTTAAAATTTTGTTCTACATCCTTCTCCGGCTCTGTCCAGAACCCTCTGTTGTGATCCTGGTCAGAGCAGTCAGTGGTTGTAGCCAGGCACCATCTAGCTATACTGGACTCAGTCTGGTGGAGGCCTTGGTAGCTGTGGTCCATTAGTCCTTCGGACTAATCTTTTCCTTGTATCCTGTTCTCTTCATTCTCCCTTGCTCCTTAAGGAGTGAGACCAGTGGAGTATCTTAGATGGCCACTCACAGGCTTTTAAGACCCCAGACGCTACTCACCAAGATAGAATGCAGAACATTGTCTTTATAAACTGTGTTATGCCCATTGAGCTAGACATTCCTCAAGACCATGGTCTCCACAGCCCTCCACCCAGCAATTCAGTCCCTCAGGGAGTTTGAGTGTGTCTATGGAGCTTCCATGACCTTTCCTTGTACAAGTTGTGCTGGTTTCCCCACTACTGTGTACTGTCTCACCCTTCACCAAAGATACAACTTATCTATTGCCTATTTAGTGTTTCCCCCCTACCCTTTCCACCCCTCATAACCAACAAAGATTGTTACTTTTGTGTGTAAACTTTTTCATGGGTTTTTACAATAGAGGTCTCATACAGTATTTTGTCCTTTTGTGATTAACTTATTTAGGTTTTGTTTTTACTGAGACTTTATGTTTCTCCTGTTTATTTTTATGAGTATGTTTGTTAACTTTCTTTGTGGTTACCATGAAATTTACCCTTATCTTTTTAAGTTTGACGCAGTTTATTACTACTTGGTATCGCCTTGCCTTCCTCTCCAGAAGAAGGTTCTATACCTACACTGTTTAGTCCCTCTTTTTTTGTTCTGATGTTGTTATCATTTACAGATTAACTGCTCTGATTCCCTGTAGTATTTATTTTGGTTTTGGATAGTCCTTGAGAGTTCATTTCCTAGATTGGTATCTGGCTGGTACGATCCTGAGTCCTGGATTCTGCCTGTGAGCTGAAGTTGCTTGTTCTCAGATCAAAGGATTCCCTTTAATAATCCTTGTAAATTTGGTTAGGTTTTACACATTTTATTAATTTCTGTTTATCTGGAAATGTCCTAGTTTCACCATCATATTTGAACAAGAGTTTTGCAGGATATATTATTCTTGGCTGGAAATTTTTTTCTTTCAAGGTTTTATATATGTTATCCCATTTCCTTCTTGCCTGCATGGCTTCTGCTGAATAATCAGAGCTTAGTCTTATTGTTTCTCCTCTGTATGTGACTTCTTGTTTTTCATGAGTTGCTCTCAGGATTCTTTGTTTGTCTTTGGTTTTGGCGAGTGTGATTTTCTTTTGGGGTCTATCGTACATGGGGTTTGTTGAGCTTCTTGGATGGCCAGCTTTTCATCTTTCATGATATTGGGGAAGTTTTCTGTCAGCAGTTCTTCAATGATCCTCTCTGTGTCTTCTGTCTTTCTCCCCCTGTTCTGGAACTCTGATCACTTGCAAATTTTTGCTTTTGATTGTATCCCACATAATTCTCAGGGTCTCTTTATTCTTGTTTGTTCTTTTTTCTGACTTTTCCTCTAACAGAGTTGTATCCAAGTGTTTCTCTTCAATTCCACTGATCTTGTCTTCCACCATTTCAAATCTGCTCATCAGCCCTCTAAGACACTGTCCATTTCTGAAATCTTGTTGTTTATCTTTTGGATCTCTAATTGTTGTTTTTGTATAATTTCTAGTTGTGAATTTATTTTGGCATTTTGTTCCTGCATTATTTTCCTGAATTCCTCCAATTTTTTGTCTGTATTTTCCATGAATTTGTCTATTTTTTCCTCATTTTTGTCTGCTTTTTGCTTCAACTCCTGGATAATTCTCAGTATTAGAGATTTTAATTCCCTATCAGGTAGTTCTAGTGCCTTTTATTCCACTGGAAAGTCATCTTGTGTTTTATTTTGGATGCCTACTAGAACCATCCTGTTCTGTTTTTGTACATGTTTTGATATTATCTGCTGTCTTTGGGGCATTCAGTAGTTATTTTTCTTGTTTATTGATTGTAGATTTGGTTTTTTCATCCTTTTTTTTTTTTTTTTTTTTTTTTTTTGGCTATGTCTGTGCAGGTGGGCTGTGTGTTCTTTGTTGTTTGCTCATCTGTGGGCACGATATTTTTTGCCTCCTTCTCCAATTGGCAGGGTCAGTCGCTCAGATATAGTACAGCAGGGTAGGTCTAGCTGAAGAGGAGTTGCTGGAATGGGTTTTTTGTGGCACTTACTACACCACCAGGGCGGGTCAGTAATCAGCGCAGGGCAGGTTCTGGTAGGCCATGCCTCTGCTGCTTGGTGGTGTGATGTTAAGTGCATGATGCAGGTAGGCAGGATGGAGGGGAGAGATTTTGATGTGTGGAGCTAAGATGGATACAGGAGAGAAGAGAAAAGAACAGGAGCCAAAAACATACAAACAAAAAAGAGTGCTAGGGGAGCTTGCCATTGGAGTGGAGAGATGAGAGACTATGAAATGGAGAAAAAAAGGGGGGGGGGGAGAAGAAGAAAAGAATGAATAAATAAAAAATAGAAAGGAAAAAGAACAGCAAAGCTCCCAGGGATCCCACCAGTGCGGCTATGAGGTCTGGGGAAGTTGTTCCCAGGTGTTGCAGTACAGCCTGGCTAGAAGGTGTAGAGGTATTCAGCACTAGGTATTCAGGGGACAGGAAGAGATGGAAGGTATAGAGAGATGAGAAACTGAGTAATAAAGAAAGACAAAAAGGGGAAAAGAAGGAAAAGAAAAGAAAACAAATTTAAAAAAAGAAAAAGAAAAGCCCCCAGAAAAACAGAAAAAAAAAAAAAAAAAAAAACCATGAGGAAAGAAATGCCCTCAGGGATCCCTTGGCGTGTCTGTGCAAGCGGACGGGGTAGGTCCCAAGTCACTTAGCACTGCCCGGCCAGAACGGGCTCCCAACTCAAGAAAAGGAAAAGAAAACAAGCAAACAATTCAAAATAAACAAACGAACAAAAGCCCTGGGATCCCACCAGCATGGCAGCCCAGACTGGGAAGCAGTTCCACACTCGAAAGGAGCTCCACAGCCCATTAGGAAGAAGCAAAGATGGCGCACGGAGCCAGGTATTTGAACGAAAGGAGGGGAGGTGGTGAGAGGTAAGGAAGAAATCAAAAGAAGCAGAAAAAAGTAACACCAGCAGCCAATAAATGGCACTCAGGGAGGTGGCCACTGTGGGCGGGTGGAATCCAAGCAGCCAGTGCTTCCCAGCCAAGAGACCATGGCCATGGGAAACAGAAGAGGCCAAGTCGGGGTAAAGAAGGATGCAGGGTGGGAAAGCATATATCACCAATTACCAGTTGTTCTGTCTCCTGTTGGAAGCTCCATGAAGCTGCTTTCTCGTACCCCCTATTAGCTGGTCTCTGATAGGAGTCCAAGATGGCAGATCCACGTTGTGGTAGCTGATAGGGAACCTCTGCATGAATCTCTCCTCGCTCTTCATTCTCTGTCAGTTTTCTCACTCCATTTGGTGCTTGGCTGAGTTCTTTATCTCTTCATTTGATGTTTTAGGGTTTCAGGATTGCTGTTTTCTCTGTTTGGCTTAGTTTTTCAGATCTTTGCTGTGGAGGGATGGCATGGTGCTTCTTCCTAGAGTGCCATGTTGCCAGAAGTCTCAAGCCTCTTTTGACCCAAGGAGCTAATGCTCTATCTCAGTCACTTTATCGAACATTGCCTCCACATTGTTTTTGTCCATTTGTGTTTTTATAGCACTGTGATATATGAAATCATTGTGCAAGTTTATACTTGTGTTGTCTGTCTGCCCAGCTGGTATGTAAAATCCTGAGAAGCAGAAGCCGCTGCGTCACCTCCCCTCTGTGCCTTCAGTGTGGAACGCTGTTGAATGAATGAATGAACAGAGAACACATTTGAGGCAGTCTTACGGAAATGATGGAAACGCAGCTACCGGCAAAAACGACAGAAGATAATAGATTGAGGGACTAACCAAGAGTCCAAGACATATGTGATTCAGGTTTTGAAGAGAATGCCAGAACAAATCAAGCAAAAATATAACAACTTTATAAAGAAAAAAGTATTTCTGTAGAAAAGGAAGTGTTGACTCTTGCCCCGCCCCAGTCTATTCTTAACACAGCTGCCAGAATGTTCCCTTTTAAAGCACAAGTCAAATCATCTCTCCTCTTCCCAATCCTAGCCATAGCCGAAAGTCACTCCAAGGGAAAGCCAGAGACCTACAATGGCCTGCAGGGTCCCGCAGTGTCCTGCAGGGTCGAGCCCCCAGGACTCTCTACCTTCGCCTGTCTCTGCTCCCTCTCGCTTGGCACCAGCCATCCTGGCCTCCTTGCTTTTCTTTTAGTCTGGCTCTTTCCTCATCTTGGACCTCCCATCCTCCAAGATATCCACATAGCTCTCCCTTTCACCTCCTTCAAATCTTTGCTCCCATGTCACCTTCCAAGTGGGGCCTCCCCAAACCACCTTATTTAAAATTCCCACTCCCCTCCACCCTGCAGGGCCCTTACCCATTTCCATGACACTGGTCACCGTCCAACAAACGATACAAATTACTTTTTATATTACGTGAATTGATCATCTCCTGCCATGAGCTATGATCTTCATAAAGGCAAGGGCTTTTGTCTGTTTTGGTCACTGCACCCAGAATAGAACCTGGCACATAGTAGACACTTATATTTTCTGAAAGAATTCATTAATTTAACAAATCTGTGTCCTGGGAAAAGGTGATACAGAATGATTAATGCCAAGGCACGTTCTGGTAAATTTACCAGTTGTCCTCAAGTCAGTTCTGACTCATGATGACCCCATGTGTATCAGAGCAGAACTGTGCTCCATAGGGTTTTCAATGGCTAATTTTTCAGAAGGAGACCTTCCAGGCCTTTCTTCTGAGGTGCCTCTGGGCAAATCTGAACCTCCAACCTTTGAGTTAGCAGCCGAGCACATTAATGTTTCCACTACCTAAAGACTCCTTGGTAAACTTATGAACCTCAATCTTGCAGAAAGAATCCTATGGAGATCCAGGCAGAAAGAGAAAATAGATTTTGGCAGGAGATACCAGGCTAGCATATGACCTTCACATGACTGTCAATGCCAGAATCTAGTGAGGCAGCACCTGCAGCATTCCAAAGGAGTGATAGCACAACCCAAAAGTTTTAGAAGAAGCTGAGTTGTCTTACATATATAAAGGCAGTAGACATCCTAAAACATGCAAGAACCCAGGGGAACCAGCGAGACCTACCAGGAAAAAACATACCTAATGACAAAATGTAAAAGTTAGGACTATGATAAAAAAAACTGATGTTGAGCCTTAAATCCTTATAAAACTATAAAAGTAAGGAAAACAACTGTGTTTATAGTTTAAAAAAAGAAACAGAATGTAAATGCTGTAAACAGTGTTGATGTACGTATCAGAATATATAACTAGGGTGCTAAAGGAAGAAGAGGCTGAAAGGAGTGCCCGTAAACCACAAAACCTTTTACCATCAAGTCGATTTCGACTCATAGTGACCCTACAGGACAGAATAGAACTGCCCAACAGGGCTTCTAAAGAGCGGCTGGTAGATTCGAACTACTGACCTTTTTGGTTAGCAGCTGATCTCTTAACCACTGCCCCACCAGGGCGAAAGGAGTGTAAGTATACCAATTTTCTCTCCTTCATTGTAGGAGTCAATAGGTATTGTCTACTTTGGTAAGATAGTACACAATACTGGGGAAGCCAGCTTGTCCAAGGCAAGGTCATGGAAGCTTCACAGACACATCCATACTCTCTTAGGCACCGAATTACTAGGCTGAGGGCTGTGGGGACCATGGTCTCAGAGGATAGCTAGCTCAAAAGCGTAACATAGTTTATAAAGAAAATGTTCTACATCCTATTTTGGTGAGTAGCATCTGGGGTCTTAAAAGTTTCTGAGCAGCCATCTAAGTTACTCCACAGATCTCACCCCGTCTGGAGCAAGGGAAAATGAAAAAAGCCAAAGACACAAGGGAAAGATTAGTCTAAAGGACTAATGGACCACAATTACCACTGTCTCCACCAGACTGAGTCCAGCACAATTAGATGGTGCCCAACTACCACCCCCTACTTCTCTGACAGAGATCATAGTAGGGGGTCCCAGACAGAGCTGGAGAAAAATGTAGAAGAAAATTCTAACTCACAAATAAGACCAGACTTACTGGTCAACAGAGACTGGAGAAACCCCGAGAATATGGCCCCTGGACAACCTTTTAACTCAGTACTGAAGTCACTCCTGAGGTTCACCCTTCAGCCAAAGATTAGACAGACCGATAAAACAAACAATAATACATGCTGCTCAACCATGTGTACGAGACTAAATGAGCACACCAGCCTGGGGGCAAGGACAAGAAGGCAGAAGAGGACAAGAAAGCTGGACAAATGGAAATGGGGAACCCAAGGTTGAGAAGGGGAGAGTGGTGACACATCACGGGGTTGGCAACCAATGTCGCAAAACAATATGTGTGTTGATTATTTAATAAGAAGCTAATTTGCTCGGTAAACCTTCATCTAAAGCACAATAAAAAAATAGATACTGTCTAAATCTGGCAAAACAAAGAACAGGATGTTATTTAAAATTACAAATATAGCCACCAAAATAACTATAAACAGATTTAACTATTTTGTTAGTTAACAGAGGCAGAGTCAGAAATAGCTGTGCCATTGCTTCCTTACAAAATGCTATGAATTAAGAATCACTTTACTGGGCCTGAATCCGCTTTAGTTCTGTCTAATCATCTTTCTGAAATAGTCTGCTGAGAATTCCACGTAGTAAAAAGAGGCCACATTGTTGGGGCGTGCTCTCTCTGTTCCTCTAGAGTTGTCCCTATCGTAAGTTCAGCCCTGAACCGTATGGGCTATCTTTACTGAGCAGTTAGTCACTATGGGCCAGAGCTTTTTACTTACTCTCTAATTAAAACCTCATATATGAGATAGATATTTAGCCTCACTTTATACATGAGAAACCCAGTGACAGCAAGGTTCAGCACCTTCCCAGAGTACACAGGGTCAGAAACCAGCTGCCATCGAGTCAACCCCAACTCATGGTGACCCCATGTGTGTGACAGTGGAACTCCACAGGGTTTTCAATGGCTAATTTTCCAGAAGTAGATTGCTAGGCCTTTCTTCCAAGGTGCCTCTGGATGGACTCGGACCCCTAAAATTTTGTCTAATAGCTGAGGGTGTTAACTGTTTGCACCACCCATGAACTAAACATGGTGGCAGAACCAGTGTTCAGATCTAGGTCCACTCAGCTCCAAAGCCTGTGCGCTGATGACGACTTACATTATAAACACTAACCTTGCATCTTTCAAACAGTCTCTACTAACCTTCTCATAACTGAGACCTTGCTGTGTAAAAATATCTTCCAAATTTCTCTACTCAAAAAAAAGTCAGAAAGGAGAATCCCTGCTCAGAATTAATACAAAAAAGATTTGAGACCCTCCGTCTAGAAAAGAAAATATGAATAAAGAAGTTCATGAATGTAATATTTAATGTCAAGTGTGTCATGGATAACGTTGATACACTATGAGACTTGAGAACAAATAAGAAATAAGAGGAAGGGTTCTTAACAGTCTATAAAGAACCTGTGGAGCTCTTACCCACAGAGGTGATAGTGGTGGTAGGAGATGGAAACAGATCCAAAACTGTTTGGACACTTTTCAGAAGGGCATTGCCATAAGAATCTATTTCCCATGTGACAGGGAAAGACTAAGAAGGACTTGGAATCAGAAAGATCTGAGTTTGAATCTTTTTTTTCTTTTAATTTTTATTTTTTCATTGTACTTTAAATGAAAGTTTACAATTCAAGATAGTCTCCCATACAAAAATTTATACATACATTGTTATGTGACCCTAATTGCTCTCCCCATACTGTGACAGCACACTCCTTCCCAACCTGGATTTCCCGCGTCCATTCAACCAGCTCCTGACCCACTTTGCCTTCTCATCTCGCCTCTGGACAGGAGCTGCCGGTTTAGTCTCATGTATCTACTTGAGCTAAGAAGCACACTCTTCACGAGTATCATTTTATAACCAACAGTCCAGTCCAATCTTTGTCTAAAGAGTTGGCTTCGGGAATTGTTTTAGTTCTGGGTTGACAGAGAGTCTGGGGCCATGCTTTCTGGGGTTCCTCCAGTCTCAGTCAAATCATCAAGTCTGGTCTTCACCCTTTCCTTGCTCCCTCAGGGACTCTCTGTTGTGTTCCCTGTCAGGACGATCATTGGTGGTAGCCGGGCACTATCCAGTTCTTCTGGTCTCAGGCTGATGGAGTCTCTGATTTATGTGGCCCTTTTGTCTCTTGGGCTAATATTTTCCTTGTGACTTTGGTGTTCTTCATTCTCCTTTACTCCAAGTGGTTGGGACCAATTGATGCATCTTAGATGCCACTCGCTAGCTTTTAAGACCCCAGATGCCACCCATCAAAGTAGGGTGCAGAACATTTTCTTAATAAACTTTGTTATGCCATTTGACTTATATGTCCCCTGAAAGCATGGTCGCCAGAACTTCCTCCCTGCTACTCTGTCCCTCGAAGTGTTTGGTTGTATTCAGGAAACTTCTTAGCTTTGGTTTAGTCCAGTTGTGTTGACTTCCCCTGTAGTGTGTGCTGTCCTTCCCTTCACCTAAGATAATTCTTGTCTACTATCTAGGTAGTTAATACCCCTCTCCTTTCCTCCCCACCCTCGTAACCATCAAAGAATGTTTTCTCCATGTTTAAACCTTTTCTTGAGTTCTTCTAACAATTGTCTTATGCAATATTTGTCCTTCTGTGGCTGACTAAATTCACTCAGCATAATGCCCTCCAGATTCTTCCATGTTAGAAGACGTTTCTCAGATTCATCGTTGTTCTTTATCATTGTATAGTACTCCACTGTGTGAATATACCATAATTTGTTTATCCGTTCATCCGTTGATGGGCATCTAGGTTGTTTCCATCTTTTTACTATTGTGAACAGTGCTGCAATGAACATGGGTGTGCATATATCTATTGTTGTGACGGCTCTTATTTCTCTAGGATATATTCCAAGGAGCAGGACTGCTGGATTGTATGGTACTTCTATTTCTAGCTTTTCAAGGAAGTGCCAAATCAATTTCCAAAGTGGTTGTACCATTTTACTTTCCCACCAACAGTGTATAAGTGTTCCAGTCTCTCCACAACCTCTCCAACACTTATTATTTTGTGTTTTTTTGATTAATGCTAGCCTTGTTGGGGTGAGATGGTATCTCATTGTAGTTTTGATTTACATTTCTCTAATGGCTAATGATCGTGAGCATTTCTTCATGTGTCTGTTAGCCACCTGAATGTCTTCTTTGGTGAAATTCCTGTTCATATCCTTTGCCCATTTTTTAATGGGGTTATTTGTCTTTTTGTTGTTGAGGTTTTGCAGTATCTTGTAGATTTTAGAGATTAGATGCTGATTGGATTTGTCGTAGCCAAAATTTTTTCCCAGTCTGTAGGTTGTCTTTTGACTGTTTTGCTGAAGTCTTTTGATGAACAAAAGTGTTTGATTTTTAGGAGCTCCCAGTTATCTAGTCTCTCTTCTGGTGCTTGTGCATTGTTACTTATGGCTTGTATTCTGTTTATGCCATGTATTAGGGCTCCTAGCGTTGTCCCTGTTTTTTCTTCCGTGATCTTTATTGTTTTCGATTTTATAGTTAAGTCTTTGGCCCATTTTTTGTGCATGGTGTGAAGTACAGGTCTTGTTTCAGTTTTTTGCAGATGGATATCCAGTTATCCTAGCACTGTTTGTTAAAGAGTCTGTCTTTTCCCCAATTAATGGACTTTGGGCCTTTGTCAAATATCAACTACTCATAGGTGGATGAATTTATGTCTGGATTCTCAATTCTGTTCCATTGGTCTATGTATCTGTTGTTGTACAAGTACCAGGCTGTTTTGACTACTGTGGCAGTATAATGAATTTTAAAATCAGGTAGTGTGAGACCTCCCACTTTGTTCTTCTTCTTGAGTAAAGCTTACTTACCCAGGGCCTCTTCCCTTTCCATATGAAGTTGGTAACTTGTTTCTCCAACTCATTAAAAAATGCCGTTGGAATTTGGATTGGGATTGCATTGTATCTGTAGATCACTTTGGGTAGAATTGACATTTTCACAATGTTGATTCTTCCTATCCTTGAGCATGGTATGTTTTTCCACTTATGCAGGTCTCATTTGGTTTCTTGCAGTAGTGTCTCGTAGTTTCCATAGTATGAGTTTGAATCTTATTCCTTCACTTATGGAACTTAAGCACTCTAGTGCTGTTTCCTCATCTATAAAATGTATCTAACTCACTAAACTGTTTCGAATAAAAAATTATGTAACACAAGTACTTAACATGGCATCTGGTCCATTATAAACCAGATGCTGTGGAGTCGGTTCTGACTCGCTGCAACCCCACACGTGTCAGAGTACAACTGTGCTCCATAGGGCTTTCAAAGGCTGATTTTTTGGAAGTAGATCACCAGACCTTTCTTCTAAAGTGTCTTCGGAGGGACTGAAACCTTTCAGTTAGCAGCCAAGTGTCTTAACTGTTTGTACCACCCAGGGACTCCAGTCCATTGTGAACTATTATTAATAATATTGATAATACAGGTAGTCCTCAACTTATGACCTATTCCAGTTACAGTGAACTGCACTTACAACCATCTAGGGGTTTTTTTTGGTACATCTTTTCATTAGTAATATGAACCACATACAATGTTGAAGTGCATAATTTGCTGATGTCATCGTTCTTAGATGTTCACTCGTAGATGTTTATATATAATGTTTCCAATCCCCAAAGACAAATAAAGATAAGATTTATAAAAATATGACAATAAAAGGAAATACTAATGAAAACTAAAATAAATAAATAAAAGAGGTGTTCAACTTACGTCAGAAGCAATTTAAGACTGAGTCATCTGAAAGGAACCCCGTCCTAAATTGGGAACTACCTGTAGTTATAAAACACTTTTATGAAGCTTTGAGATCTTAGCAGGACTCTAGGTAGTACTTCCATTTTTTTATCTTTTGTCCTATTGCCTTTCCTCTGTCATCTATTTGACCTCTCCTTAATGACTCTGTCTTCCATTTGGTGGAGAGGAGGTAAAAATGGTCCTATCATGTCCACGTTAGCTTCCACCAAGACCTAAGGAATGATCATGTAACACTCATTTATCCTGTTCTGCATCCTCATGGGCTAAAATATGAGCATTTTGTTTTTTAATTATGAAAGTTAAAGATACTATGTTAATTTGGTGTGCACATGTATTCCAAGTATCCACAAGTAAAGGAAATTTAAATTCAAGGGATATTTAACGCATCTTTTTACTTACATCTCAAGCTCTCTGTCAGAAGAGAGCAAAAGATTTGTTTCATGCTACTCTTATGAATGGCTTCAATTAATTTGTAAGGAAGTATTTATTTACATAATTTGTGTTGCTACTTGTTAAGGAAATATTTCATCTTTTAAAAAACGGTTGGAACTCAGACAACAAAACAATACAGAGAGTAGAAAATAGCAGAAATGAAATAGAAGCAATTGGACTTGAATCTGACATCACTTTCTATACCTAATGCAAAATGGGGAGTAATGGATTTTCATTTACCTTAATATTTATTATCATTATGAAAAATCACATAATCATGTTTAGGGAGATCCCTGCTTTAAGCCAGTATAAAAGTTTTTTACTTGAACTGCATTATATCAGCCCATTTCTGAGCAACTAGTTTTTTTTACTCAAGGAAAAATATTTAAAAAAAAAATAAAATAAAATAGTATAAGCATTATTTTTTTAATGTTTTAAAGTATGTATTTTCATGTAATAAATGTGTCATGGATTAATTGTGTCCTCCAAAGTATGTGTCAAGTTGGCAAGGCCATGATTTCCAGTATTGTGTGATTGTCCACCATTTTGTCATCTGATGTGGTTTCTCTACATGTTGTAAATCTTACCTTTACGATGTTAATGAGGTAGGATTAGAGGCAGTTATGTTAATGAGGCAGGACTCAATCTACAAGATTAGGTTGTGTCTTAAGCCAATCTCTTTTGAGATATAAAAGAGAGAAGTCAGCAGAGAGACATGGGAACCTCATACCACTGAGAAACAGGAGCCAAGAGAATAGCACTTCCTTTGGCCTGGGGTCCCTGTGCTGAGAAGCTCCTCGACTAGGGAAGATTGATGACAAGGACCTTCCCCCAGAGCCTACAGAGAGAGAAAACCTTTCCCTGGAGCTGGCACCCTGAATTTGGACTTCTAGCCTCCTAGACTGTGAAAGAATAAATTTCTCTTTGTTAAAGCCATCAACTTGTATTTCTGTTATAGCAGCACTAGAAAACTAAGAATGTAGTATCTGCCACTGTTCTGAAGCATTCTGTATCACCCAAGAGTATCCTTTTGTGGGTTAAAACTTCAGAATCTACTGGCACATGCTGGAGCAACTGGTCACATTGCTGCCCTTGTGGACATCTTGCTGCTGAGTAAGGCAATATGGACCTGGTTCACTTCTCCTTTCCTTAAGTGAACCTGTACTGTGAAATGGAGGTTGCTTCTTATGACTTGTTACTGTTGTGTTCCCTCTTTTTATTTTATACCTCTTTTTTTCTAATTCTAAACATGTAAGTTGTATGTAAGCAGTGTGACCAGCATGAGTTAACGGCACTGTTATTCATCAGCGCAGTGGCACCTCAGTTGGGCCATCCGCACTCATGTTACAGAAAGGTCAGGGAGATAGATGCATAGTTTGGACTCCTCTGAGCCTGAAATGTCCCCTGCACTGCCTTGTAGACCCAAGCCTGGCTCTTGTCCAGCTCCTCATCCCAGTCTGACGTCCATGTCACCTTTCCCTGAGGACAGTCATCAAGATGGGGACAATGGATGGCAGTTGTCCTGGAAGGCTCTGAGCCTAACACTGCCCTCATTGACCCTGTGGCTGCTGTGGGCACTTGGACTGGTTGGGGCCAGCTCACCACATGCCCAGCATTTCTTGCTCTCCATCATTTCCAGGAGCCCTGGTGACGTAGTGGTTAAGAGCTTGACTGCCAACCAAAAGGTTGGCAGTTCGAACCCACCAGCTGCTCCTTGAAAACCCTATGGGGCAGCTCTACTCTGTCCTATAGGGTCGTTATGAGTGGAAATCAACTTGATGGCAATGGGTTTGGTTTTTGTCTTTCATCACACCTGACTGAGATCATTAACTCATATTCAGAACCACTCCAGGCAAACACAGTGTTTGGAACCCCTCTCTCTGCCAGATCTGGCCAATGAAGTACTCCAGCTGCCCAGGGGACCTAGAATCAGACCAGGGAGAAGATCAGTTTAATGTCCTCTCATGATGCCTCCAGAGCAGCTCTGTCTGACGAAGTAGCCAAGGGTGGATATTTAAATTTAAACTAATTAAATGTAAGTAAAATTTAAAACTCATTTCCTCAGGCAAAAGAGCCAGGTTTCCAGGGTTTACTAGCCACATTGTGGCCAGTGGCTACCTCATCTGACATTACAGAGTACAGGACGTCTCCATGATTGTGGAAAATTTACTGCGCAGCTCTGCTCTGCTAGGCATCAGATTTCCTGCAGCTGACAATTGCTGGGGGAGCAGTCCCCCTAAATTAGTTTGAATAGAAGGAAGCCCTACTTGTTCTGGCTCTCCCATCAACCTGCTGTGGATCAATGTAAGATGTCTCTCTTGGCTAAGCATAAGGCTCCTTACTATGAGGGTTCCTGAAATTAAACCCCGTCCACAGTGCAAGGAAAGCAGGCCCACCAAGGCCCATGGGACATAGAATACACGTCATTGCTTTAGCGTTTTGTAGAACTGCTCTTTTTGAATCGTGGTTTTGCATCTTATCCTCTAATTCATATAAGGATACTATATGAAATTCAGTATTTGTCTAAGTCATCTAGTGCTGCTATAACAGAAATACCACAAGTGGATGGCTTTAACAAAGAGAAGTTTATTCTCTCACAGTCCAGTAGGCTACAAGTCCAAATTCAGGGCATCAGCTCCAGGGGCAGGCTTTCTCTGTCAGCTCTGGAGGAAGGCCCTTGTGATACATCAGTGTTCCCTTGGTCTGGGAGCAACTCAGTGCAGGAACCTCAGATCCAAAGGACGCGCTCTGCTCCTGGCACTGCTTTCTTGGTGGTATGAGGTCCCTGTGTGTCTCTGCTCCTTTCTCTCTTTCATATCTCAAAAGAGATTGGCTTAAGACACTATCCAGTCTTGTAGACCTCATCAGTATAACTGTTGCTATTCCATCTTATTACATCATAGTGATAGAGTTTACAACACACAAGGAAATCACATCAGATTACAAAATGGTACACAACCATACAATACTGGGAATCATGACCCAACCAAATTGATACACACATTTTTTGGGGACAGAATTCAATCCATGACAGTATTGCATTCATTTTAAGGATTTTTTTGAACTTTTTAAAATTATTGTATCACATAATTTTCCCTCGTAACATAGTTACAAAGCTCAACAGGAGAAACTTCTCTCAGGGCTCAGGCTCGGGACAAAATTTGCTCCTTAGAAGAAACTGACAGTATTTAAGTTTAAAAACAATGTGGGTATTGTAACTCATCTCATCTTCCTTTGTTTCCACGTGAGGAAGCTCAGAGCACTAACGTTAGAAGTAGTTGGGCTGAATTCTATGGTGTTCATTTCAATTTCTTAATCATATCTCTAGAAAAGCTTTTTGGAAGCCACATAATATTTTTAGGATGAACTGGAATTAATTATTTTATAAATTCAAGGAAATACGTTTGCTGAATCCCCAAACCTTCTAATACATCATAAGAATTACCATCTAAAATCCGTGCTGAGAAAATTCATCCACTGGGGATATCTTTACAAAGATGTGTTCTTCTAGGTCGACTTCTAAGTCCTAGATTTGGAAATTTGATAGACACCTGTTTCTGGAGTATAATAGACAAAAAAGACAAAAAGAAACTAGTGTGCCTGAAGTTATAAACATAAATGTTCTCAAGACTGAAAAATGAAAACACATCATTTTGTTTTTAAACACAGCTTCTTATTGTTAAATAACATTGGAAGTCCTAAAACCATCTCATTAACAGAGCACTCCCCATGCCCACTTTAAGCACTTTCTCTATAATTGAAAACTGTCGCTTGACTGAGGAATAAATTAGGAAAAGTAAAAGCATCTCAGCCCTCAAAACACTTCCATCCTTTTTTCTCTTTGTTCTGATTATTGTCAAAATGTAACTTGTTTTCTAAAATTATGTTTTTCAAATAACTATTTCCTAGAAGATTATAAATAAGACAACTTTCTACTCAGAATTATATTGTCATGGTACAAGACTTAATAAAGAAAGAAAAATAAATTTTTTACAATCAAACTGTGAAGATCCAGAGTAAAGTGTACCCAGATAAAGCACATAAGAATTTTCTGTAAATTACTGACATCATGCTTAGTTGAAGTAAGAGCCAAAAAAAGCCTCCTAAACAAATGAAACCACAGAGTTTCATCACATGTACATGCCCTAATCCTAACCAAATGACATATATTGCTTTGAAGAAGAGTATTCTACTCATCACTGTATGGAGGAAGCAATGAACATTCTTTTTATTAAACATTTGAGAAGCTTCCTTTCATATCTGTAACACAAATGAATGATCATTAATATATCTATGTCTTTTCAATCATTTTGTCAAATAAAGAGCAAGAGAGAGAAGGTTATTTAAGTAATAATAAATAACATTTATTGAGAATTTAGTATGTGCCATGCATTCTGACCAATGTTTTAGATGGATTCTGTGTGTGTGTGTGTGTGTGTGTGTGTGTGTGAGTGTGCCTTAGGTGAAAGTTTACAGCTCAAGTTAATTTATCATTCAAAAATTTATACACGTATTGTTTTGTGACATTGATTGCAATCCCCACAATGTGACAGCATGCTCCTTCTTTCCACCCTGGGTTCCCTGTGTCCAGTCATCCACTTGCTGTCTCTTCCTGCCTTCTCATCTTGCTTTTGGACAGGAGTTGTCCACTTGGTTTTGTTATTTGATTGAACTAAGAAGCACGTTCCTCAAGACTGTTATGTTTTTTGTTTTATAGGCCTGTCTAATCTTTGTTTAAAAAGTGGGCTTTGGGAATGTTTTCAGTATTTAGTTAGCAGAGCGTGCAGGAGCCATAGTTTCAAGGGTTCTTCCAGTCTTTGTCAGACTGGTAAGTCTGATCTTTTTTCATGAATTTGAATTCTGTTCTACATTTTTCTCTCGCTCTGTACTGAACTGTCTGTTGTGATCCCTGTCAAAGTGGTCGTTGGTGGTAGCCAGCACCATCTAGTTCTTCTGGTCTCAGGTTGGTGGAGTCTCTGGCTCATGTGGTTCTTTAGTCCTTTGGGTTAATATTTTCCTTGTGTCTTTGGTTTTCTTCATTCTCTTTTGCTCCAAATGGGATGGGACCAACAGACTTATCTTAGATGTCCAATGCTTTAGATGGATTTTCTTACTAATGATTTAACAAACTATGGGATAGGTCCTGTTTCTACCCGCATCCTATAAATGAGGAATCTTGGGGGCTGTTACGGATTAAATTATGACTCCCAAAAATATGTGTTGGAATCCTAACTCTCTTATCTGTGGATGTGATCCTGTTTGTGGATGTGATCTCTGTTGTGTTAATTAGATCATACCTGAGTAGGGTGGGTTCTAAATCTAATCACTTCTGAGTTATAGAAAGAGCAGGTTAGACACAGACACACGTACACACAGGAAAAGAGAGATGCCACCTGAGGATCGTTTACAAACCAAGGAGCCAAGGAATGCCTGGGACTACCTACAAGGAAGGAATTGACATGGCCAAGACCTTGAATTAGACTTTCAGCCTCTAAAACTGTGAGAAAATAAATTTCTGTCTTTAAACCCACCCACTTGTGGTATTTCTCTTACAGGGGCACTAGGAAACTAAGAGGGGCTAACATTTCCAGGGTCAACAGCCATCAAATGATAGATGAGACTCCAATACAGGATTGACTGCAGACTGCAAAGCTACTGGTTTTAACCACTACTCTGTAAATCCTCTGAAGAGGCTAAGTGACCAACCACAGGTCACGCTGCAAGTTAGTGGTGGAGTTGAGGAAAAACCCAGTGACAGAGCCCCAGATCTCACCAACCCTGCAGTGGAAAGGCCTTCCTGAGCGCTTTCTCTTCGGCCTAGAATGAACGAACCATAGGCACACACACAAAGACCCAGAGCAGGTGGTTATTCAAATTGCTGGGAGAAAAGAATTCTGGCTCTGCTTCTTATCACCTAATGTTGAACTCCATTTTGCTTCTCCCTGAAGAGAGAATGTTTTTACAAATGCATTTCACCTATACATGATTAATTTACCTATAGTATATTTAATAATAGTCATTCTAATTATCCAGATAGTCTGACACCAGATAGTCGTGAGCCTGAGTAGGCTCAGCTCTCCTATCTCTCTCTGCTTCCAATTTTATTAAACAATGATGGATAAAAGGCTTTCTTATCAAGGTACCTTAGTATTTGATTATTGATCAAAAACAAACACTGAGCTGCCTTTGTATCTAGCCTGAAAGTCCAGGCATTTTCCAATGAAACCTCTACCCATATCCAGTGAAGCCTGGTCCAAATACACTTTATATATAAAATAATGAAGAAATCATATTTGGGCCAGCATTTTAACATTCAAAAGTAATCAAATATTCACAACCAGCTTGGTATCTCTCTACATAGTGTGGTCCACTTCGTATTAGAAGATGCCTCAGTTATCCATAGAATGAGGATATGTTTATCCACACTCCTCTTCAGGTTGAGTAGAAGGGTTGGGGAGAAGGGAGAAAGATGAAGACCCTTCCCAATACTCTGTGTTTGGGAACTAGCGCATCTCCACTTGAGGGTTGGAGGCTCTGTGGGCTGCCCAGCTCTCCACCGTAGCCCCAGGGATGTGACTGAGAAAATGGGTCATCTCCTTGAGAAGGGCAGATGCCTAGCAGGACTTTGCCCACCCCCAGGTGCTGGGCACCCTCTCCTACCATTGAAGGCCCTCACCAACCTCCAGGACTGCTGGAGGAGCAGCACCTACAGGAGCTATAATTCAAGGAGTTGTATAATATTTTCTAGCTCTCTTGGGATCTTCTCACCCCAGTTAGACTTCGGCTTGTATAACTCATTCAAGTCAGGGACTGTGTGGGCATGAGTCTCAGGCTGCGGTTACTGTTTTATAAATCTTATCGATCCGTGATTGTAAGAAAGTTGGCGTGTTCTGTTTAGATACATTCATTTGAGTAACTTTTGTTTAAAACACAGCCGGCGATGGAAACCTCAAGGGCCAATAGAACCTCCTCATTAGCAGCCCTCTCCCAAGGGATGCCCAGGGCACGCGCCCTCCCTACCATACCTTAGTTATGCTTCTGCTGGACTCACGTGAGTGCTGGCACTGTGGAGTCTCGCAGGTATCCTGTAAAACAAGGCAGGATTGAGTGAGCTGGTGTAAACACGAGGGACTTGCAAGGAAACCAGTGCAGGTCTCTAAAGGGCCTCTCAGAGGGTTTGCTACCAAGGGGCCCTCAGCAGACTCAGATGCCTCCTTCCAAGCAAACTGACAGATCAAACGCGCAATGATCAAACAGAGTCTTAA
This sequence comes from Dugong dugon, assembly GCA_030035585.1. Taxonomy (NCBI): domain Eukaryota; kingdom Metazoa; phylum Chordata; class Mammalia; order Sirenia; family Dugongidae; genus Dugong; species Dugong dugon. The sequence goes on along the minus strand of CM057466.1, from coordinate 45,418,751 downwards.
AGACATCGCACCGGAGAGCGGTGAAGTGTGAATTGTGGGAGTTCTGCTTATGTTCCAACTCCTTGCGGAGTCAGGTACAAAAGCAAATTTTATTGCAGTAATGAAAAAAGCCATTGATCTACATGTTCTGGAAACGCATCAGGCCAGATGAAAGGACACGAACAAAACAAGAATTAGCAGGCTTCTCCTCCTAGACTCCCCTTCCTCCTCCCTCCAGGAATGTGGGTTTGGGAGATGCGATCTGTGGATGTGGCAGAAAGCAGCGAACGCCCCTTGGAATCCTCCTGCTCGTTGCCAATATGGGCAGAGTGATGGGTAGAACTCCATCTGTCCTCATCCTGGTCCCATTCAACATTTTTAACAGTTACTTGGATGAAGATATAAAAGGCATATAGAGTAGCACGTAGAATGTAAATTTGTCTCCTCCCCACCAACTGAACTTCCTTCTTGTGTTTAGAAAGTCACTTATAGAATGAGCTCGCCGACAACAACATATTCAGAAAGTACCACATCCTTGCGTTCCCAGCCTCCTTTGCAGCTAGGCTGAGGGTGGATGACCTAGGCTTGGCCAGTCAAACCAGACTTTGAGTCTGAAGATAGGGACTCCAGTGACGGAGGAAATCCCTTCTGGTGTCAGGAGACCAGGAAATGCAGCAGCCAGAGTTCCCAGGACCACACTGGCAGCACTGCAGGGTCGCGTGCCCAATCCAGGCCCAGAGTTGGGAAGCCAGCAGCATCCAGGCAATGGCCTAACAGTCCAGCTTTGGTGAGTGGTTTGTGATACCATCTTTCCCTGCCTCAGCACCAGGAATGTTCTGTGGCTTCCCAGTGACCCCAAGAGCCAGCCAAAATCTCTTCAATAAATTACTTTTCTACTTACATCAGCCAGACTTGATTTTGTTGCTTGCAACTGAGAACATCCACGGGCACCGTGCTTTACAAATCTGCCGAAAGCATGACACCAGAAGGGAAGCAATCTACTGGATGGAGGAACTGAGATAAAAAAAGATCTCCAAGGGCTGGAACCTCATAAGATGATGTCAAACAGGGATAAAGGTGTGTGCCTAGAGGTGGACCGAAAAGGTCAATGCTGTGAGGTCAGAATTGAGCAGCACTTCTCCAGCTTGAGTAAAATACAAATACTGTTAAGATAAAAGGGACCCTCGGGGTTGATTTAAAATTTTTTTTTATCACACTGTTACTCAAATAAAAAGAAACATAAAATAAGGTATAAATTCCTTATGATCATGGCTCTGTTACAGTTTTAAAAACCAAGGCGAATTTACAAACTAATTACAAACAGAACTGTAAAAGCAATAACACTCGAATTAACATCATTAATTTCATGTGAGAGATGATGATGTTTTGCTGAAGCCGGATCATTGCTCACAACAGGTCTCGACACAAGGTTTGGAAGTGGGGGCTGGCCTGTCTGCATCACCCTGCGCAAGGTTCTTACCCTTGAGCCCTCGGCACCTTCACACCCATAACATTCTATTTTCCCTTCGATCTTCAAAAAGAGTGTTCTCTGCAGATAACTGAACCCTGAGACGCTGGAATTGAACTCACTGGCCCATTGTGAAGCAAGTGTTGACTTCTGGTCAAAACACCTTAGGCAAGATGGCATAGCGCTAATATGATGCTCCCTCAGCATGCAGGAGGATGAGGAGGGGACAAGTCGTAGACTATCTGTGCTGGACCACCATTTCAGAGAGCAATATGACATGGCTAGATCGTATTGACCCAGGTATTCCACAAATGCCATGGAAATTCTCATGCATACCCTTAAGGGGACATGTATGAAGATGTTCACTAAGCATTGCATGATGTCAGGGGGTTGGAAGTGACCTGATCTCCATCACTGGGAAAGTAATGTGTGGCAGATGTACACCGTGGGCCTTGCAACAATTAGAGCCAATGCAGTTCACGTATCAACATATATGGACCAAAGAAACATAGTAGGAACTAGAATGAGATTTAAAACACTAATTACATAAATTAAAGATACCTACCAAAAGCAATATACATTTTGCCAGAATGCATGCAAATACAAAGATGCATATTAAACAATTTAAATGCATGCCCATAATAGTGAGACAGGAATGGTAATAAGGTGTGCTGATAAAAGAGACTAAATATAACAATCAACCAACAAGCTCACTAATTCACCAACAAATGAGAGACAAGCATTACATGGACCAATGAGAGTAATGTCCAATCAAGGCTTAACTCAACCTTCTGGACCAAGGCAAAGAAAGAAAAAGAGAAAAGGAGAGGAAGAGGAGGAGAGATAAGAGCAGGGAGGAAGAAAGGAAGAAACACAGTGCTGATACACGGGCACCTACCACATACATAAAATAGAAAGATGATTTTCAAAATCTTAATTCAGATGATGAGGAAAAGTATTTTGAATGCTGCAATTAAAAAATCCAGCTTTAAAAAGCAATAGGGATATTGTTTGATACATAGTAGAGTGATAGAACTTCAGCAGTGCCTACCAAAAGCTTGCCTTATGTCTCTGAAATCTGCATTGTAAAAAGTAACCAGTCATTATTCTGACTTTGACTTATCCAAATGCAAGTCTACCATGCGATCTGAAGCTATTCTTCATTGCATAATAAGTTTGCACACAGCTTTATCTTTTCAAGCCAGAATAGACTGTGCTATTTCAGTTACATTTGAGTGACATACCCTAGTCATGATTCATGAAAACGTTTAATTAACTGATTATAGATCTTGTCACTTCAGCAGGGGAACTGAGAAGTGCACTTCTGACCTAAAAATCCTTCAGTAGAGGTTGAGTGGCATGCCAAGTGTTGCAATTCCTTGTTCAATTGTCAATAAAAGATGCTAAGACAGTGACATTTCTTTCTAACCAGACATCAACCAGGGCTTCGAACTGATTCTTTCTGGCTTGAACCCCTGCTGAGAATTTGCCTTTCTAACAAGTTCCCAAGAAGTTATACTTAAGAATCACCTGAGGATCTTGTTAAAATGTAGGTTCTGATTCAGTACACCTGCCATCAACCATGTAACCAATAAGGAGATGATTTCCATAGTCATCTGGGGATATATGAGAATCTTTTAAGACTTTGCAAATAACTTTAAAAAATAGTGACTTGGTGTACACAAGAATCAACACCAGTCAGTTCTTAACTCCAAGGCGTGAAAGCCAGCTTGTTATGGTTTGGCATTCAATTGAGCTTTCACCTTAAATGAAATCACAGGGAGAAGATACGGGGGCAGCCGTGGTCCAGCGATAGAATTCTCCCCTTCCATGCAGGAGATCTAGGTTCAATGCCCAGCCAATGAAACTCATGCGCAGCCACCACCCAAATGTCAGCGGACACCTGGATGGCACTGGACAGGGCAGCATTTTGTTTCATTTCAGCAGCAAACAACATAACAAAAAGACACTTATTCCCAATATGTATATAAATTGTACGTTATCGCTCAGCTGCATGAAACAGCTTCTCCCTTAAAACTTCTCTAATTTCTGGTCCATGCTAGATAACGTTGACCTATGTGTGCAAATATCGCATGCACTGTTCATGATGTCAGTGTTTTGCTTTGATAGCCATGGCTCTCCCACAATTCCCAGCCCCCTTGAATTAGGTGAAGCCATGTGAGATTCTCTGTGAGTGGAAGTGAGGAGTGTCACATTTGATCTGAGGCACTGAAGATCTGAAGTACTTCCTGCTCCTCCCTCCTCCCACACTGAGGTGTCCATGGAGTTCACCTGTGAGATGAAGGAGCGTCTGTCAGCCTGGGTGTCTGAGAGACTATGAGGAGCAGAGCCCCTTCCCTGCATTGGGTAACAGCAAGAATGTCATGGTCTTAGCATCTCTTAGTGATAACTGAGTGAGGAATTGTAATGCTTGGCATGCTACTCAACCTCTACCGAGGTTGCTCTATTCCATCCCTGAGATCGCTTGTTTACTGCAGCAAGACCTAGCCTATCCTGACTAATGTTCCCACTGAATGATTTAACTAATGAATAGCCTCATTCATCACCTCTTTGGAGAAACAAAATAAAAACAAAAGATAACTGGCACTGGAAAAGTTAAGCAACAATTTAAAAAATACAGAAGGAAAAATTCTTGAGGCTGCACCGTTGGTGATTGGGTGAAAAGGGAGAGATACTGAGAGTCAGACTCCAAGTCCAGAAGGAGTATCACTGGACTTCTGGGCTGGGGAAGCGTTCACAACAGAAGGTGTGCTTTAGCGAAGCCTTAAAACGTAGACCTAATTTGGAGAGGCTGCGGGAAGAATGTAAGATCTATAATGAAGAATGGGCCTGGAATTCTACAATGACCCCAGAAGAAGAGGTTCATTTATGAGAATAATTAGAAATAAAGTTTGAAGGTATTCACCAGATTGTGAATTTCACTGAGAACCTAGCTGAAGAGTTTGTACACTATATCAAAGGCAACAGGTCAAATATTAGATGTACTCCAGAGAAAGGGCGAGGTTACATGCTTGCCTCTGTCAGCTGCAGGAGAAAGTGGTTTTAGGAACATAAATGGACAACAGCGTTCAGGGTGTGCTGAGTGGTGGAATGAGTGGAAACTAAAATAAGGGAAATCTATCAGGGGAAGGTGCCCTGGGGTTGTGGTAATGAAAATAAAAGAAAGGGAGGCATGAAAGGCATTAGGATGAATCCTCAGATTTTAGTCACTGGTTATGTGTGGAAAGCGAAGGAGAAGGAGAACTAGCAAATCATTCATTCATTCATTCCACAAATACTTATTAAATACCCATCACATACCAGGCACTATTCTGGGCTCCTGGACTACAACAGTGAACAAAACAAAGTAGTTCTTGCTCTCACTGCAACTTACACGCTAGTGAGGAGACAAACAATAAGCAGATAAATTACCATAACAAAAAACAAGCCCAACCCGTTGCCATAAAATTGACTCCAACTCGTAGTGACCTTATATGACAGAGTAGAACTACCCCATAGAGTTGCCAAGGAGCACCTGGTGGATTTGAACTGCCAACCTTTTGGTTAGCAGCCATAGCACTTAACCACTACACCACCAGGGTTTCCATAACCACCATAGACTCTGTCAAGCCGTGATAAAGAGATATGGATAAGGGGATAAAAAGGGGCAGAGGTTGGGGGATGGGCAAGGCTGTTTTAGAGTGAGCAGAGAAAGCTCATTGATAGGGTTACTTATAAGCAGATGCCTGAATAAAGTGAGGGTTCAAACCCTGTGACCATCTGAGGAAGAGTATTTAGAAAAGAGAATAGTATTACAAACATATGAAGCAGGAGTATGAATGAAGCACTCTCTCCCAACAAGAGGCCATTGAGGCTGGAGAACAATGAGCGATAAGAAGCATACAGGAGATGGAGTAAGCAAGCGAGGTAGCAAGGGGCCAAGTATATTGGTCCTGTGTGCCATATAAGCGCTTGGATTTGATTCTGGGTAAAATGGGAAACCTGTGGGAGCATTTTAAGTAGAGGAGTGATATGATCTAACTCACATTTTAAAATATTCATTCTAGCTCCTATGTGAGGAGTAAGCCACACGGGAGGAAGAATGGAAGCTGAGAGACTGGAGAAATTTGTTTCAGGAAACCTGGCAAGAAATGCCATGATTTGGACTAGGATGGCAGCAGTGGCGGTAGTAAGAATGGTCAGATTTGGAGTGTGTTTTGATGGGAAAGCTGGCAAGATTTACCAGTGGATTTTATTTGAGATGTAAGACGAAGAGAGGGATTGAGAATAACCACAAGGTTTCTGAGCAACTTGAAGAACTGAGCTGTGGAAGATTCCGGAAGAAGAAGGAATGGGAAAAAGTAAATCAAGAGCTCTTTGCCGGGCATGTCAGGTTTAAGATGCCTATTAAAAATGTATGTGGCAATGACAGGGAGGAAGCTGCGTATAGTTTCTGGAGTGCAGGGGAGAAGTGCAGGCTGGTGATAAAACCTTGGGAATTGCCAGCTTGTGGTATTTAAAGCCATGGATGTCAACAAGACCACTCAGGAAATGAATATATTTTTACCAAAGAGTTTGAGGATGGAGTCCTGGTACACTCTTTCATAAAGAGATCAAGATGAGGAGGAACCAGCAAAGGAGCTTGAGAAGAAGTAACCAGTTGGGTAGAAGAAGATCCAAGAATGTAGTCTCCTGGAGGCAAGGGCAGAAGGTGATTCAAGCAGAAAGGAGTGATCAACTGTATCATATATTTCTGAAAGGTCGAGCAAATGAGGATAGAGTACACGTCATTAAGCTTGGAATTGGCGAGGACATTGATGACCCTTATTAGAGCTGTGTGCAAGGAGTATGGAAACTAAAATCTGTTTGGACTGGGGTGAAGGGAAGACTATCAAGGTGTTTTGCTGTAAAGGGAAGCAGAGAAAGGGGCATTGCCTGAAAGGGATGTGGAGTTTAAGGGGTTTTTTATATGAGAAAAACTGTAGCATTCTTTTATACTGAAGGAATGATCTAATGAAGGGATAAAAATGACCATGCCAGAAAAAGAAGATATAATTACAGGGAAAAAATTTCTGAATAGGTAGGAGGCAATAGATCCAGAGAACCATGGTAGGAAATGTTAAATGAGTCCATTGTATTTTATAATTTGAGGGATTATTTAGGTTCTGTTTCATGTTTCAAGTTAACAGCGAAGTCTGAATGGTATCTATATTTTCTATTTTTAACTAAATTGAAATTGCATCTAATACTTCTTAAAATAAGCCAAATAATAGCCTAATTCAGGTTATATGTTATTTAATACTTTAAAATGTCTGCTTAGGGGTAGAGGGGAGAGGTAACGTGGAAGAGTGGAGAAGAATAAATGTGGGGTATAAATGTGGGTTGAGTTGTGATATAAGGAAGTTGGATGCTTTATCTAGAGGCCTAATGGAATGTTCTCAAGGAGACTGAAACTGCTTTACACACATCACACCACTTTCAAAACCTTCACTCCCTCTTAATGTGCAGCAAGGCTGTTTTAATCACGGACTCCATATTTGGATGCCTTGGTCTGTCTACCAACCGCTCTACTCTTGGTTGTACAACTTTGAACATATCTCTGTTTCCTCATTTGCCAAATGGGAATGGTGGTACCTCCCTGTCAGATTTGTTGTAATTATTAAGTAAAATAACATGAGTAAATGGTTTAAGATGCTATTTGGCCAGTACTATGTGCTCAATAATGTTAGCTAATATTATACCAACTATTATTGATTATGGGACATTGTGGTGGCCTTTCTAGCATTTGTTCCAACTCTCCGCCATTGGTAGAAACCATGTGGTTTTGGCGACACTGATTCTACCTCTAACTCACGGTGTAAACTCTGAAAGAAAATCTGCTCTTTCTACCCCTTGCCTCGGTCATTGTTTCAAGTAAGAAAAGGTCTGTTTTCAATTATTAAGGAAGGTCAGAGTCAGTCATGCCCCCTTCCCCCAAGCAAGGAAGCACAGAGTCCTAGGAGCACCTGGCAGCCATATTGCAGCCATGAAGGAAGTCATACCTAAGATGAAGCCAACACTGTGAAAAGAAGGGGACAGAGATGGAGAGGAACCAGATCCATGATGACAAACTTGAGCTACTACAACAACCCTATATGTAAGTCAGTTTTATGAACTAATTAACTCTCATTTTAGCCAGTATGAATTAGTTTTTTATTACCTGTTTTTCAAAGAAAAAAATAGAGCACAGACTCAAAGTTTAGAGTACGATGTAGCCATTTACTAATAGCTGTATGCCAGAGTAAAGGGGGAAATTATCACCAGCCAGAAGCCAGGAGACTTCATTTTAAGGTTGACAAGGTAGGGGACTGCTCAGACTTTAACTTTTTCTCAAAATATGTGACATATAACTCTGCTATTATGGAGATGATTTCTTCTTCATCTGTAATTTTGTTAAAGCTTTAATTGATGCGCAGAGTAGTCCAAACTCTCTCAACTGCCTTTCCAGTCCTATAGCAGACACTGTGGCAGGCGCTGAGGTTAAATATTGAGCCAACACAGAACAGCTCTGCCATCATGGAGCTTACACTATAGTGGAAGAGACAGATATTCAGACTCTAAATCTTACAAATCAAGGCAAAATCAAGCTAGTGATAAATGCTGTGAAGGAAAAACACGTGGCATGATCAGAGCACGTCAATGGTGAACAGTAGTCCTGGTTTCCTCTGGTATTTCTGATATTAGTGGTATCACCCACTCCTTGCCTCCTTCCTTTTCCGTCTATCTTAGTAACTTGTCATGGATGACTTCATTAGCTATTACCATCATTACTGGGTTGTTAGTAGAAATCTTTAAGTAAATCATTAGTAAGTCAATTTAACCACTTACAAGCAACTTAGCCTGTTTTTGTTTTGTTCTGTTTTTTGTTTGTTGGTTTGTTTTGCTTGGTTTGTTTTGGATTTTAATCTGGTTGAGAAGTCAAATGTCTAACAAAACTTGATGAACTCAGGTTTAATCAGTGGTTAAAATATGGAGCACTGAGTTTCTGTTTACCGTGATGGAAAAATTGCATTGATTAAGGATAGAATTGCACGGTCAATAAGTTGTACACCTGTAAAAAGTTGAATTGGCAAAAGTCGTGTAATAGATATATTTATAACAACAAAAAAGAGCAGCTGCTGAGGCTGCTTATGTACAATTGAACACCTCATGGGTTTTGGTTTCTTAGTTTGGAGGTCTAAAGTCATGGTTTCATGGGACATCCCATTAATTGGCCTAATATTGTGCTTAGTGCCACGATTCTATCTTCTAGTTCATTTAATAATTCCTGGCATCTTAAAAGCTTGCAAGAAGCCATCCAAGGTGTAACAATTGGTCTCTATTCACCTGGAGCAAAGAAGAGAGAGAGTTAGGAGTAGAAAAAAATAGAATGTATGCCTAATTGCCTATATGCTCCCTTTGCCATGAGATCTGAAGAGCTGGATGGTGCCCAGCTACCATTACTGAACATTTTGATCAAAGAGTCTATGTTGTTATTGTTGTTAGGTGCCATCGAGTTGATTCCAATTCATAGCAACCCTATGTACAATAGAACGAAACACTGCCCAGTCTTGCGCCATCTTCACAATCATTGCTATGTTTGAGCCCGTTGTTGCAGCCACTGTGTCAATCCATCTCATTGAGGGTTTTCCTTTTTGCTGGCCCTCTACCAAGCATGATATCCTTCTTCAAGGACTGGTTCTTTCTGATAACACGCCCAAAGTATGTGAGATGAAGTCTCGTCATCCTCCTTATAAGAAGCATTCTGGCTGTGCTTCTTCCAAGACAGATTAGTTCATTTTTCTGTAAGTCCATGTATATTCAATATTCTTTGCCAACATCATAATTCAAAAGCATCAGTTCTTCTTCTGTCTTCCTTAGTCATTGTCCAGCTTTCACATATACATGAGGCAATTGAAAATACCATGGCTTGGGTCAGGCACACTTAGTCCTCGAGGTGACATCTTTGCTTTAAAACACTTTAAAGAGCTCTTTTACAGAAGATTTGCCCAATGCAATAAATCATTTGATTTCTTGACTGCTGCTTCCATGAGCATTGATTGTAGATCCAAGTAAAATGAAATTCTTGACAACTTCAATATTTTCCCTGTTTATCATGATGCTGCTTATTAGTCCAGTTGTGAAGGTTTTTGGTTTCTTTATATTGAGGTGTAATCCATACTGAAGGCTTTATTTAGTCTTTGATCGTCATCAATAAATGCTTCAAGTCCTCTTCACTTTCAGCAAGAAAGATTGTGTCATCTGCATAACACAGGTTGTTAATGAGTCTTCCACCAATCCTGGGGCCACATTCATCTTCTTATAGTCCAGCTTCTCTTATTATTTGCTCAGCATGCGGAGTAAGTATAGTGAAAGGATACAACCTTGACATATACCTTTCGTGATTTTAAACCACGCAGTGTCCCCTTGTTCTATTTGAACGACTGTCTCTTAGTCTATGTACAGGTTCCTCATAAGCACAATTAAGTGTTTTGAAATTCCCATTCTTTGCAGTGTTATCCATAATTTGTTATGATCTACACAGTCGAATGCCTTTGTATAGTCAATAAAACACAGGTAAACATATTTCTGGTATTCCCTGCTTTCAGAAATATCAGCAATGATATGCTTTGTTCCATGTCCTCTTCTGAATCTGGTTTGAATATCCAGCAGTTCTTTGTCTATGTACTGCTGAAACCATTTTTTAAATATCTTCAGCAAAATTATACTTGCATATGATATTGTTTGATAATTTCTGCATTCTGTTGTTTAACCTTTCTTTGGAATGGGCACGGATATGAATCTCGTCCCATTGGTTGACCAGGTAGCTGTTTTCTAAATTTCTTGGCATAGATGAGTGAGTGTTTCCAGCACAGCATACATTTGCTGAATCATCTCAACTGGTATTCTTTGTGGTCTCTTGCATGTGGCTGTGATGCTGGAAGCTATGACACCAGTATTTAAAATACCAACAGGGTCACCCATGGTGGGCAGGTTTCAGCAGAGCTTCCAGACTAAGACAAATTAGGAAGAATGACATGGAGGTCTACTTCCAAAAAAGATTGGCCAGTTAAAACCTTATGAATAGCAACAGAACATTGTCTGATATAGTGCCAGAAGATGAGTCCCTCATGTTGAAAGGCAATCAAAATATGAATGGGAAAGAGCTGCCTCCTCAAAGTATAATCGACCTTAACGACATAGATGGAGAAAGGTTTTTGGGACCTTCATTTGCTGAAGTGGCATGACTGAAAATGAGAAGAAAGAGCAACAAACATCCATTAATAAACAGAATATGTAATGTATGAAGTACGAATGTAGGAAATTTGAAAGTAGTCAAAAAATGAAATGGAACACTTGAAGGTCAATATTCTAGGCATTAGTGAGCAGAAATGGACTGGAATTAGCCATTTTGAATCAGACAATCATATGGCCTACTACGTCAGGAATGACAAATTGAAGTGGAACAGTGTTCCATTCTGAAAGAACATTTCAAGATCTCTCCTGAAGTACAACACTGTCAATGATAGAATGATATTCATACGCCTACAAGGAAGACGAGTTAATACAACTATTATTCAAAATTTATGCACCAACCACTAAGGGCAAAGATGAAGAAATTGAAGATTTTTACCTACTTCTGCAGTCTGAAATTGATAAAAATTCAATCAAGATACATTGATAAATTACCAGTGATTGGAAAGTGAAAGTTGGAAACAAAGAAGGATTGGTAGCTAGAAAATATGGCCTTGGTTATAGAAACTATGTCAGAGATCACATGATAGAATTTTGCAAGATCAATGAGTTTGTCGTTGCAAACACCTTTTTTCAACAACATAAACGGCGACTATACATGTAGACCTTGCTGGGTGCAATACACAGGAATCAAATCGACTACATCTGTGGAAAGAGTCAATGGAGAAGCTCCATATCATTAGTCAGAGTAAGGCCAAAGGCTGACTGCAGAACAGATCATCAAATGCTCACATGTAAGTTCAAGTTGAAGTTGAAGAAAATTAAAATAAGTCCACAAGAGCCGAAGTACCACATTGAGTATATCCCACCTGAATTCACAGACCATCTCAAGAATAGATTTGATGCACTGAACACTAATGATCAAAGACCAGATGAACTGTGGTATGACATCAAGGACATCATACATGAAGAAAGAAAAAGATGTTAAAAAGACAGGAAGGAAAGAAAGCAAAATGGATGTCAGAAGAGACTCTGAAAATTGCTCTTGAACATAGATAAGCTAAAGCAAATGGAAGAAATAATGAAGTAAAAGAGCTGAACAGAATATTTCAAAGGACAGCTCGAGAAGACAAAGTAAAATATTATAATGACATGTGCAAAGACCTGGAGTTAGAAAACCAAAAGGGAAGAGCATGCTCAGCATTTTTCAAGACGAAAGAAGTGAAGAAAAAAATCAAGTGAGTTGCAATATTGAAGGATTCTATGGGCAAAATACTGAATGACACAGGAAACATCAAAGGAAGATGGAAGGAATACCAAGAGTCACTGTGCCAAAAAGAATTGGTCAACGTTCAACCATTTCAGGAGGCAGCATATGATCAAGAACCTATCGTACTGAAGGAAGACGTCCAAGCTACACTGAAGGCATTGGAGGAAAACAAGGCCCCAGGAATTGACGAAATACCAGTTGAGATGTTTCAACAAAGGGATGCAGCACTGGAAGTGCTCACTTGTCTATGCCAAGAAATTTGGAAGACAGTGACCTGGCCAACTGACTGGAAGAGCTCCATATTTATGCCTATTCTGATGAAAGATGATCCAACAGAATGAGGAAATTATCGAACAGTATCATTAATATCACATGTAAGTAAAATTTTGCTGAAGATCCTTCAAAAATGGCTACAACAGTACATCAACAGTGAACTGCAAGGGATTCAAGCAGGAGTCAGAAGAGGACATGGCACCAGGGATATCACTGCTGATGTCAGATGGATCCTGGCTGAAAGCAGAGAATACCAGAAAGATGTTTACCTGTGTTTTACTGACTATGCAAAGACATTCAACTATGTGGATCATAACAAATTATGGATAACATTGTGAAGAATGTGAATTCCAGTACACTTAATTGTGCTCATGAGGAACCTGTACACAGATCAAGTGGCAGTTGTTCGAAAAAAATAAGAGGATAATGCATGATTTAAAGTCAGGAAATGTATGCATCAGGGTTGTATCCTCTCACCATACTTATTCAATCTGTATGCTTAGAAAATAATCTGAGAAGCTGGACTACATGAAGAAGAATGGGGCATCAAGACTGGAGGAACAGCCTGCATTATGCAGATGACACAACCCCTTGCTTGCTGAAAGGGAAGGGGACTTGAAGCACTTACTGATGAAGACCAAAGACTAAAGCCTTCAGTATGGATTACACCTCAATATAAACAAAACACAAATCCTCACAACTGGACCAATAAGCAAAATCATGATAAATGGAAATAAGATTGAAGTTGTCAAGGGTTTCATTTTACTTGGATCCACAATCAACACGCATGGAAGCAGCAGTCAAGAAATCAAAAGATGCATTGCATTGGGCAAATCTACTGCAAAAGACCTCTTTAAAAGGTTAAAAAGCAAAGATGTCACCTTGAAGAGTAAGGTGTGCCTGACTCAAGCCATGGTGTTTTCAATTGCCTCATATGCTTGCAAAAGCTGGACGATGAATAAGGAAGACCAAAGAAGAATTGATACCTTTGAATTATGGTGTTGGCAAAGAATATTGTCTATACCATGGACTGCCAAAAGAATGAGGAAATCTGTCTTGGATGAAGTATAGCCAGAATACTCCTTAGAAGCAAGATGGCGAGCCTACGTCTCATATACTTTGGACATGTTATCAGGAGGGATCAGTCCCTGGAGAAGGACATCATGTTTGGTAAAGCAGAGGGTCATTGAAAAAAAGGAAGACCCTCAGCAAGATGGATTGACACAGTGGATGCAACAATGGGCTCAAGCATAACAACGATTATCTATGTTTATTATATGTTATATAATATACACATAACAGAATATATATATATACATATATATGTATATACATATACATACGTACACATATACGTTGTCATTAGTTACCCTCCAGTCAGTTCTGACTCATAGCGAGTCATAAGGTTTTCACCGGCCAATTTTTTCAGAAGTAGACTGCCAGTTCCTTCTTCCTAGCTTGTCTTAATCTGGAAGCTCTGCTGAAACCTGTCTACCATGGGTGACGCTGCTAGTATTTGAAATACCAGGGGCATCGCTTCCAGCACCACACACGCAAGCGACCACAGTCTAACTGACAAATGTGTGGTGGTGAAGGCACCGGGGGTCCCCTCTGTGTGCCCCAGGCTGTCCTGGCCTGCATGCCTGTGCACTGGCCTGGGAGCCAGGGGCCCCTTCACCTAGGAAAGACGAAATATGTAAATGTATATAAATATATATAAATAAAAAATACATGTATACATATATATGTATACACGCACACACGCACACACATATATATGTATATATAGACCAGATGAGCAACATCCACGTGTGTGAGGACCTGCCCACCCTCCTACAGGCAGAGCTTCAGGCTTCCGCCCCCCGGCGCCTACTATAAGCTGCGCAGCTAGTGCGACCACAGCGCTCAAGTCCCTAGCAGGGTAGAAGGGAGGGCCTGCCCCCAGGTGCAGACCTGCCACACTGACAGTCTGGAGGGCTCTTTGAGGGCTGGTCCCTGTCTTTGTCCACCTCCTCTTTCCCTGTTTCCCTAGATGACTTTAAGGCTTTTCAATAAATTTTTATCAAAAAATATAGATACATACACATACATACATTTATGTATGTATATATATAACATGTAAAAAATAATAATACATTTATGTATGTATATATATAATATAAAGTATATATGTGTATGTATTTATATACACATTTTGCAGATATATATATATATGTACATATATACACACATATAAAATAAAACCTGCAAAAGCTGTAACCTGTGTAAGGTGTAAACCTGTCAGAGAAGGAAAATTCAAAATGTGGAAAACTTGCGAGACATGGAAAAACAAGGCAGTCTCACAGGGTTCTAGCTCTCACAGGTTTCACTGTACACGCGCACACATACACACAGACAAACGTTATTTTTTGCTTACAATATATATTTTTTTATTATGCTTTAAATGAAAGTTTACAGATCAAATTAGTTTCTCATACAAACTTTTACACACACACTGCTATGTGACCCTAGTTGCTCTCCCTATACTGTGACAGCACACTCCTCCTTTCCACCCGATTTCCCATGTCCATTCAACAAGCTCATGACTCTCTCTGCCTTCTCATCTCACCTCCAGACAGAAGCTGCCCATTTAGTCTCATGAATAAACTTGAGCTAAGAAGCACACTCTTCACAAGCATCATTTTATATCTTACAGTCCAGTCTAATCTTTGTCTGAAGAGTTGGCTTCAGGGATGGTTTTAGTTTTCGGCTAATAGAGAGTCCGGGCGCCATGTCTTCCAGGGTTCCTCCAGTCTCAGCCAGACCATTAAGTCTGGTCTTTTTACTAGAATTTGAGTTCTGCACCCCACTTTTCTCCTGCTCCATCAGGGACTCTTTGTTGTGTTCCCTCTCAGGGTGGTCATTGGTTGTAGCTGGGCACAATCTAGTTCTTCTGGTCTCAGCTGATGGTGTCTCTGGTTTATGTGGCCCTTTTGTCTCTTGGGCTAATATTTGCCTTGTAGCTGGTGTTCTTCATTCTCCTTTGCTCCAGGTGGGTTGGGACCAGTTCATGTATCTTAGATGGCTGTTTGCTAGAGTTTAAGACCTCAGACGCCACTCACCAAAGTGAGATGCAGAACATATCCTTAATAACATTTGTTATGTCAATTGACCTAGATGTCCCCTGAAACCATGTGCTTACAATGGTTTTCTAATGGAAAAATAATTTTTGACTATACATGTTTACTCATTGAAAAAGAAGGCCACATCTGACAAGCTCTTTACTTTTTCTGGCCTGCCGGTCTTTGCTGAGTGGAGGAGTGAAGCCTGGCTCACCATGTGTACCCTGGAAAGGGTAGAGATGACTTTAGTCTACATCCTTCCCAAACTGCCTGGCTGACCCATGATTTGGAGGACATGGCTGCACAGAATCTGCCTCTAAGTCTTGATCAAGGTAAGATTTTAGTGTTACATAGCTCGTGAGCTTCTTCCCTACCATGGCAGATATGGCGTTCTCAATCAATAATTATTTTCTTAACCCATAACATGGAGTTTCTTCCTTATTGTAAAAGCAACAGGTGCGCATTACTTTTTTTAAAAAGTCAGAAATCATATAAAAGTATAAAGAATAAAAATAAAATTTTAAATACTTGTAATTCCATCATTTATATAATCATTGCTTAATCCTTAAATATTAACATTGCTACTGAACTAATAATTTAAAATAAACCAAAGCAAATTAAATAGGAAAGTTAATATCACGTCTAAAAATCACAACACAAGAAAAGGGGTTAAGAATATCTCAAACAAAGACAGGCATTATTTTAAATAATTTCTAACATTTCTTAATAAAAAAAATTTCGGTATGATATTTGGATTAACTTCAGTTTCTTTTACCCTGTATCTTTTCTTGACTGGAATCTAGCATTTGGGAGTGATAAATATATACTCCTTGAGGGAGGAATTTTTTTTTCACAGTTATGGGGTTTATTAGGGAAGTAACAGGTTACAACTCAGGATCAGGATCACCTTGGAAGTAACAGGAATGACTCAGTAGACAGGATACGGTTATTTGATCAGGGCAGCTTCCAACAGGGACAGCTCTCAGTGTCTTCCTGTTTGTCCCCTGCCCTGCTCAGGCCTGGCCTCAGCCTTGAGGCCCTCTCAGGCAAGTATTACAGATCTTCTGGCTCCACCGTCAAGTGCCTGGAGGCACCCTGCTCCACCAGCAAGCCTCCTGCCAGAAGGCGCTCAGCTCTCCTGCTTTGTGGTGGGTGAACCCACTGCAGCCACCTCACTCTGTGGGCTGGGAAGCTCACCCGGGGGGCTGCTCTCCTGGTTCCCTCTGCTCGTGCCACTGCACTGTTTAGTGCCATCTCTCACTGTCTCCCACCGTCTCCAGCGTTACAACTCTCTCTGTCTCCTGGGTCCAGGAGGCTCTCAATACAGGGACCCCAGGTCCAAAGGATTCGCTGGCTCTCAGCTTGTCTTGATAGTAGTGAGGTCCCCCTCAACCTCTTTGGGATTAGCCCTTTCATAAGCCTACTCCTCCCAGCAAGACCACAAACTGACCAATCCCCTCAGTAGGCCACAGGCACCTTATTTGCATACTACATTGTCCAATCACTTGAGACAGGAATTTTAAAGCAAATCCCCTATGCCAAATAATTTATCATGTGTAAAAACTAGCCTCAGTCTTTAATTGCTGGCCTTTTGCTTGGCAACTCTGGTTACATGTGTTACATGCGGTGTTTGCTCCAACTTCGCATTTCTTTATCTTGGCCTCTTCATTCAGCAGGCAGAAACTAAGATTCCCACTTCAGAGAGAAAGAAGATAAGGAAGTAAAACAATCTGTACAGAAGTACAGATTCCACGCTTTCAAAGTCGTGGTTAAGGGCAGAGAGGGGCTAATTTTCTGAAGCAAGTCAGTCTTCTTTTACTTCTCTTATTAAGTTAATAGCTTAAATTCAGATACAGTGCTTACAATTTTTATGATAACAAGCTTGCATTACATATTCTGGGAGTCAGACAACTCTTATTTTTTCACTAAAAACAATTGTTATCCTAATTTATATTATGCATCTTATTTACCTTGAGGGAGTCAAATTACTTTAAATGAATTATTTTTTTGCTTTGTTTCCCAACTAGTCCAAAATAGTCATATTTTACTACGTGAAATTTTCCAGGATATTTACCTTTTTTTCCTCCTTTGCAGTTTTTATGTCTTTTTTTTTTTTTTTTTTTTGAAGTTACACAAGAATGCGTGTCTATGTAGAAAAATTAGAAAATAGAGTTAAGTTTTAAAAACATTTAAAAGATTTAGATGCCTGGACTTGAACCATAGGTAAGTAAGAGAGAGAAGACATTTATAAGAGATATTCCCATTAAATTTGAGTTCATTTTCCAGGATTTAATTAGGTGTTTAGAACAGACAGATTTATCACCCACATCAATTTTACTGGAAAAGGATTGCACGTTGACCGTGGCCACCAAAGTTGCTGTTAGCTTTGTTTTTGTTTTCCTCTGTCAAATAGAGAAGGCTGTGATTAATTCAACCCACAAGCTGAACTATACCTAATTCATCAGAAACAAGTGCTTTTTAATTCCATTTGTAAAATATCCAAGGAAAAAGATTCCCAGTTTGCCTGAATAATCTGTTCCTAAATTTCCTTCTTACTCATAGAAGGTCTGCCATGAAGAAGCCCTTCACTGCAGTTAACTCACATTTCTTAAGATACAGCTTAACCTCATTTCTTCTCATGGGATCAGCTGTGTTGAAATTGCTTGCCTTCGACTTTCACTTCTATCCAGGCATATGGCTTGATGTCTAGACTGTTTTGGCTTTTCCCCAAATGATAGCAGTAATCTGCTTGTGCTTATTTGTTTGGTAGGGACAATTACTGGAGTTGCATACATGCAACACACATTCACAAATTTTACTTTCGAACTTTTTTTTTGCAAAAATTTGTAAAAATGATGTAAGAAGTGCAAAAATACTTTCTTCATGTCAAATATTCAAAAATATAGAAGTACACAGAGTAAAACACTACAGCTTCCCCTCGTCAGTCCTACCACCTCTTTCACACCCAGCTCTTGGACTATCTACATTTTCAGTCCAATTCCTATGCTTTCTATCAGCCTGGTTTGAACTGTTCTTTCCCCAAGACTCAGCTAGGCCTCATTTCCTCTGTTTTTGTGGCACTAGAAGAAATGCAGATCCACGGAGTCAATCATATGGCTAGATCATCAGCAGAACAAAGAGTCTTATGTTTTCTTATAGAGGCTGGACAATCAGATCTGCTAGCTGCTATTTGATCCAGCCTGTGTGTCTTATCTAGAGTTCGTAGGTAGTACAAATGGTTAATATACTCGGCTGCTAACCAAAAGGCTGGAGGTTCGAGTCCACCCAGAGGTGCCTCAGAAGAAATGTCTGGTGATCTTCTTCCCAAAACATAGCCATTGAAAAACCTATGGAGCACAGTCCTACCCCTAACACACATGGGGTTGCCATGAATTGGAATTGACTGCATGGTAACTGGTTACTGGTTTTTCGTGTCATTTCTAAAAATTTCATAAAAATGTGAAAAGTAACATCTTGAGTCACACCAATAGTTCCTTGAGTTCAGTGTCCTGCCTTGGGTAATTGAACCATGACTCACTCATTCACGATAGATATCCTCAGTGAAAATTCATCCCCTCCACTAAAAGGCCTAACTGTTCTTCACAGACCTCAATTATTCTTCATAGACCTGTTACACTTAAATGGCCTTTCCTGGCACTAAGAGACCCATTAACTACTGAGTGACCTTCGGAAAGTCACATAACCTCAGGGGCCTTGTTTCCATCAGGAAATCAGACTATATGACTTCTAAATCTCCACCTTGCTGCTAAATTCCTTTATATCCTTTACTTTCCTCAAGTGAGAGGCCAGATATAAAATTATACTGGCAACTATATGAAAAAAAAAAGACAGAGCAAGTATTTCCCCCGGGGGATTTTCTGCCTGTTTTACTAGTTAAAAATATTAATCTGTAGACCTGGGCATCAATTGCTTTTATTTGTCATTTGAAACAGACAAGCTGGAAATGATTCCTGTTCTGAGCCGAAGTGAATTAAGGAGCGAGCACTGAACTGTAAAGTCCCTGGGAAGTCGACAACCAAGGGGAGACACTCAGCCCTGGTTGAGGAAAGAAACAAACGCTCAAAGTCAAGAAAACGTTTTCAAACACTAAGTCCCACAGACAAGACAAAGCCATGAAGGGGAAAGAAAGTCACATTTCAAGAGAGCTAGCAGACTGGGGAAAAGAATAGCGCCTCAGTGAACAACATGATATCCTTCCAATAAAACTTTTTTTATGGACACTGAAATTTTAATTTTATATAATTTTCATCCACCACACATCTG
Organism: Dugong dugon; assembly: GCA_030035585.1. NCBI lineage: Eukaryota > Metazoa > Chordata > Mammalia > Sirenia > Dugongidae > Dugong > Dugong dugon. The sequence goes on along the minus strand of CM057466.1, from coordinate 45,399,163 downwards.
TAAATTTGTTGTACTGTGGTGGCTTGCATGTGGCTATGATGCTGGAAGCTATATGTCTTAATTATCTAGGGCTGCTATAACAGAAATACCACAAGTGGATGGCTTTCATGAACGGAAGTTGATTTTCTCACAGTCTAGGAGGCTGGAAGTCCCAATTCAGGGTGCCAGCTCCAGGGGAAGGCTTTCTCTCTCTCTGTGGGCTCTAGAGAAAGGTCCTTATCATCAATCTTCCTTTGGTCTAGGAGCTTCTCAGCACAGGGACCCCAGGTCCAAAGGACACACTCTCCTCCTGGCACATCTTTCTTGGTGATATGAGGTCCCTCTTCTTTCTGCTCACTTCTCTCTTTTATATACCAAAAGAGACTGATTCAAGATACAACCTCCTGTAGACTGAGTCCTGCTTCATTAATATAACTGCTTCTAATCCTGCCTCCTTGACATCATAGAGGTTAGGATTTACAACACAAAGGATAATCATATCAGATCACGAAACAGTGGACAACCACACAATACCTGGAATCATGGCCAAATTGACACACATTCTGGGGGGACACAGTTCAATCCATAACACTGTGCCATCAGTATTTCAAATACCGGCACGGTCACCCATGGTGGACAGGTTTCATCAGAGCTTCCAGACTAAAACAAGCTAGGAAGAAAGGCCTGGCAATCTACTGCTGAAAATTAGCCAGTGAAAACTTTATGGGTCACAAGAGAATATTATCTGTTATAGTACTGGAAGATGAACCCCCTAGGTTAGAAGGCACTCAAAATACACAGTGGCTATATCAATGGACTTGAGCATACCTATGACTGTGAAGCTGGCACAGTACCAAGCAACATTTCATTCTATTGCACATGGGGTCACCCACCATGAATCAGAGTCAACTTAATGGCAACTAACAACAACAAGATAATTTTCATGCATCACAAAATATTACTCTTCTTTGTATGTTTTGTCAACCACTTAAAAACATACAAATTCTTCTCAGCTTGCATGCCACATAACAGCGAACTACAGCCATATTTGACCTATGAGCCATAGTTTGTGGATCCCTGAGGTAGAATGAATGGGGATGGCCAAGGCTAAGTAAGACTGGACTGAAATGGGAGTAATATAGTCAAGGGCTGTTTTTCAAGATTTTTTAATCATAATGATATGATGAATATTTGATGTTCCTCATTAAGAAATCAAGCTGCGAAATGGTGTATCTTTGGCTATGTGTATTTTCACCAAAAAAAAAAAAAAAGGTTGAGAAGTTAGAGAGTTGAGATGTTGTGGGGTTGTTAACCAATGTCATAAAACAATATGTGTACTACTGTTTCATGAGAAACTATTTGTTCTGTAAGCCTTCACCTGAAGTACAATTAAAAAATAAAAAGAAAGAAATCAAGCTGCAAAATGTGTAAGTTCCTTTAAAAATGTTTATAAGCAACTTCAAACTCCTAAGGTTTTAATTAGGAGTGTTTGAGAAACAGAGCCAGGCATGGAGGGGACTAGGGTTTAATTAAAAACTTGTATTATCTTTTAATGCCCTTGATGTCTTCCCACGACTCTTCTGGTCTTACGTCTTTGGTATTCAGTATGTCAGATCTATTCTTGAGATGAGCTCTAAATTCAGGTGGGATGTATTCAAGGTCATATTTTAGTTCTTGTGGATTTGCTTGGATTTTCTTCAGCTAGCTTCAACTTGAACTTGCATATGAGCAATTGATGGTCTGTTCCTGCAGTCAGCCCCTGGCTTTGTCTGGACTGGTAATATTGAGCTTTATTATCATCTCTTTCCACAGATGTCATTGATCTGATTCCCGTGTAATTCATCCAGTAAGGTCCATGTGTATGTTCATCAATTATGTTATTGGAAAATAAGTGTCTCCGATGAATAAGTCATTGTTCTTTCAGAATTCTATCATGTGCTCTCCAGTGTTGTTTCTATTACCAAGGCCATATTTTCCAACTACTGATCCTTCTTCTTTGTTTACAACTTTCACATTCCAATCACCAGTAACTATCAATGCATCTTGTTTGCATGTTCCATCCATTTCAGACTGCAGCAGGTTGTAAAAATCTTCAATTTCTTCATCTTTGGCACACATGGTTGGTGCATAAATTTGAATAATGGTCATATTAAATGGTCCTCTTTGTAGGCTTATGGATATTAACCTATCACTGACCATGTTGTACGTTAGGATAGATCTCCAAATGTTCTTTTTAACAATGAATGCAACATCATTCATCTTCAATTTGTTGTTTCCAGCATAGTAGACCGTGTGATTGTCAGATTCAAAATGTTCAATATCAGTCCATGTCAGCTCACTAATGACTAAGATATCAATCCTCAAGCATTCCGTTTCATGTTTGATGACTTCCAATTTCGTTGATTCAAACTTTGAAGGGTTAGAGAAAGACTCATTAACAACCTGCAATATACAGATGACACAACATTGCTTGTTGAAAGTGAAGGTGAATTGAAGCATTTACTGATGAAGTCAAAGACTACAGCCTTCAATATGGATTACACCTAAACATTAAAAAAAAAAAAAAAACCTTCCAATTGGACCAATAAACAACACCATGATGAGTGAAGTAAAAATTGAAGTTGTCAACCATTTCATTCTATTTGGAACAACAGTCAATGTACATAGAAGCAGCAATCAAATAATCATGTATTCCACAATCAAATAATCATGTATTCCATTGGGAAAATCTGCTGCAAAGACCTCTTTAAAGTTTTAAAAAACAAAGATGTCACTTGGATGCACTTAAAGTACACTTGATCCAAGCCATGACATTTTCAGTCACCTCATATTCATGCAAAAAAACCTAGACAATGAAAAATAAAAACAGAAGAAGAATTGATGTATTTGAACTACAGTGTTGACAAAGAATATTGAATACAGCATGGGCTGCCAAAAGAACTAACAAATCAATCTTAGAAGAAATACCATCAGAATGCTCTTTAGACGCAAGGATGGTGAAACTTCTGCTCACTTACTTCAGGCACATCATCAGGAAGGACCAATCGCTAGAAAAGGACGTCATGTTCAGTAGAGGATCAGCTACTTGTGACAGGGATTGACAAAATAGTCACAACAATGAGCTCACACATCAACCATCAGGAAGATGGCACCAGACCAGGCAATGTTTCATGCTGTTAATACGTAAAGTTGTCATGATCAGAGCCAACTCAATGGCAACTGCCAACGTCATCGTTTTAAAAATCAAAAAATTTTAACCATTGCTATGTACATATTTTATTTGATCATACTTAGCTGTTGAAAATCTTTCTCTACCCTTTAAATATTTTTAGAAAATAATTTGACATATAATTAGGAGAATGTATGCAGTGTCCTGTTTGGTCACTAGGAGTCGGAATTGACTCAATGGCAATGGGTTTGGGTTTTTTTGGTTTATGCAATGTAAGCCAAATTCATTTCACTAGTAAGCAAAGAAAGTAATAGAAACATGAAATTAGGAACCAACCTTTCAAGGACTGAACTTTTGAGACCAATGAAGCTCCTAAACTATCGACATTTTGAATTCGTGAAGCAGCCTTAGTAAAATTATAAATAACAGAATGGCAGGACAAAGCATTGAAGATCTTCAAGTGTGTTATGATGACTTGGTGAGAAAGTTAATGCTGATGTCTCAACTCCTGCTCTTTTTAATTTTATTTCATCCTTTAAAAAGTTAAGGAATACTATAGGAAAAATTATTAAGCTTATTCTTTGTGTTTTCCGAATTGAAAAAAAATTGAATCAGCCTGTATCCTTGTGTAATTACTTAGATTTTATTTCAAGAGCATACTGAATGTGTGTCAGTATGCTTTAATACAGTCATAGAGCAAGAGACAGTCTGCTGGGTGGTAACTTCCTAACTGCCAATGGCCTCAGACCACAGAGTACTCTAAATCATTCACACAGTGACTCAGTTGAGAAGAAATGTCCCTGAACTGGCCAGATGCTCCCACGGCTCTGCCACCATCTCTCAGCCTCGTGTCTGTCGTGCTCACTCCTCACGCATCTCTCCTTTCAAGCATCTACAAATGAGTCTCTGTTATTTTCCTAGCCCTGGGCTTGGTGTGTAATTGATATGATTTCTTAAGCATTTACAATTTTCAACAAGGAAATGAGACATAAATGCATGAACTGTTAAATAACAAAACACAATAGCAAATGTTTAAGTGCTTGAATGGATGGACGACAATTATTTTAGATGATGGGCGAAGGGAGAATGTTGAATGAAGATATATGAAGAGGGTTTCGAGGACTTGCTTTAAAGAATGGTGACCTGTGTAGCCCCTTCTAGTTCCAAATTCTCTGATTTAATTTGCCACAGCAGAGAGGTGAGGGCCTTGGCTGCTGGGGGAGGAGCATAGGCTGAGCCCCTGCCCACTCCTCTTCAGGCCCTTTCTGGGGTGAGAGCTGCTATCCAGTGCAAATGAGCTCTGGTCTCAGCAAGGGGACACAGCCTCCTCTCCAATAAGGTTTCCCTCACTTGTGTTGTGGGAGAGACTCAATTCATCAGTGCCTTTTTTCATCGCCTTTACCTTTGCTATTTTTAAATGTAGGTGTTATTCAAAGCACCACCCGTATGTCAGTCTGTCATACTGTGGTGGCTTGTTTGTTGATGTGATGCTGGAAGCTATGCCACCGGTATTTCAAATACCAGTGGACAGATTTCAGAGGAATTTCTAGACTAAGACTAGGAAGAAAGGCCTGGTAATTTATTAGCCAACTGGCAAGAACTAACCAATGAAAATCTTATGAATCCCAACAGGACGTTGACAGGCTCATTTTCTTTGGACACATCATCAGGAGGGCTCAGTCTCTGGAGGAGGACATTGTGTTTAATGAAGTAGAGGGCCAGTGAGGGTGAGAGAGACCCTCGGTGAGATGGATTGGTAAAACAGCCACAGTGATGGGCTCGAACATGCCAGTGACCGTGAAGATGATGTGGGACCAGGCAACATTTCATACTTTCGTTTGTGAAGTTGCCATGAGCCAGAGTCAACTTGACGACAGCTAACTATCTAGCAGTCAAAACCAAGAAAAGCCGACAGCACGTTCTTGTACTGATCAATAAATAAACCTAATATTTGCTTTATATACATGGCTGCTAAGGAATATATCTGCATCACTAAGTTAGAAAACCCCCAGAATTTGAAATAGTTGATTTCATAGTTGTCTTTTAATTACCCCAACCGAGGAGCTACATAGCAGCCGTATAACACTGGTAGTTCAGAAATCCAGTGTTCACTTCCTGCCGTAAGAGCAAAGGCACTGTCTGGATAGGAAGCCAGTACGGTTCTCATGTCACGTTCAGCAAGCCAGCCCGACATCTCCAAGACCTGTGAGGAAGGACTGAGCTATAAAAGAGGACTCTGGCCACGGAATGTATGCTGGTGGGCAGTGACCAGGATGAGCATGTCAAGTGGGAGGCTATTGGAACGCCCTGGGGAAACCATCTGATTATTTTATTTCATTTTGGTGGGGCAGGCACACACTAGCCTATGAACCACAGTCTTCATTCTCACTGTGGAGAGCAGATAGGAAGAGAAGAAGCGTATTGTTGCAAATAAAGATCTTGAGAAGGGATGCTCCCTTGCTGGAACTACAATAATCCGTTAGACAGATAGTACAAGCTGGCGTTTTTTATGTCGCTTAGCCAGGAGGAAGTAGGGAGGATGGCACCGCTGTGTCATCCTTGGGCATGATGCGCTCAGTTTTCCCACTCAAGCCTGGGAGACCATTAACGGTATGTTCTTCTCATCCTGCTTTCTGGCACACTTGACCTCTGGAAAATTAGGCCCGTTAATACTTTAGGACATTTGTCGACATAATAGTTCAGAACTGATTGAGATAAGAAAGGATGCATGTAATTTTAAATCATTTCTTTTCCATGATAGATTTATCCCCAGTTATAACTGAACAGAAGAAGGAGCTCTCATCCTCAAGTGAAGAAAGAAACCATTTCATCATTAACATAAAAAAATGTATTAAGCACCTAACTGTACATCAAAGAGACTTACACAAATGTATTTCCTGTCTTTTAGGAACTGCCCATATGGAGTGAAAATCATGTACATGAAGCAGGGACTTCAGCATAAAAGCAATAAATCAATGCATGAATATGCAGTGCCTTATTTACGTCAAAGTCAAGTCAAAAGTTGTTTAAAGACAGGATTATGAATAGCAGCCCACCTTGGGTAGAGCTGGTGGCTTGAGGTACAAGTTCCCTTCTAGTTGGGAAGAAGAAGTCATGAACTCTCTAATCAGTACAGATGTTTACCCAGCTGCACACCTAAAACAACAAGCTGTCCTTCAAAATGGCTACCTGTGAAAGGGAGAGATGCTTCTGAGAAAGGAGGAGACTGGAGCTTAGGGAGGGCTGGAGCTCTGGGCTCCATTGCCACCAGAGGGCCTAGGCTTGACTGTGTGGACGTTGCCCTGACCGTATCCTCGTGGACCCCACAGCCTGCCACCATCTCTCCTCAGTGCAGCCCACACAGCACAGACTCCTCACCCAGCAATGGGGAACAGCAAAGGACACATGGCCGCACACTGCTGGTCTACAGGAGTTGTGTCTTCATTTGGATTGGGGTCCAGGTCGTCTATTCGGGATGTGATCCCCAAAGCAGGAGGGAGGGAAAGTGTAAGAGAGGGAAGAAGTAAAGGACAGCACAGTGTGCATTACTGAGTTGGTTACTGCTCTGGGTAACTGAGGCTCAGCCCTGCTGGAGAATCCCTGAGGAACCTTGTCAACAGCGACTTTGAAATGTCACACCAAAGGCTGGGTGTCAGGGCAGGGGGAGGCATCAACCCACCAACACCATCACCAATCGCTCCAGGGTTGCTGCTGACCCCATTAGATCCATCAGCCTTCCCAGTTCCAATGTCTTCAGTCTAGTGAGCAGGTGTAGCTTCTGCAAATGTTTTAGGGCTGAAACGGGGGCACTTGAAGCAGGACAGTATGACACACACAGTAACTGTCACCACCTCTGCCGCCAAAACCAGAAGCGGGCTGTGTGTGAGGATGTGATGTAGGGCACATGGCGCCTGCTAGTCAATCCCTTGCAGCTTTCAGCTCCACTCTTGGCTGAACTGGCACACTCTGTCAGACTCACCCTCCTGGAAGCATTTAGGAAATGCTCCGATGAGTTCTCTGAGCTCCAGACTTGCTCCTCCCTGTCGCCATTGAGGCAGTAGTGCTTCATGGTGTCATAATTGGTCTCCCCTGCTAATGTAGGAGCTCCTTTCCTTGGCTGCTAGTCTCCCGTCTTGATAATACCTAATTGATCAAGTTTCCGACTTGCTTTAGGTTCAATGGAAGCCTTCTTGTTCCCTCTACTGGGAACCAGAATTTTCAATACATTAGCGCTTAAAGTGCCAGGATGAAAGAGTCACTGGGGATGTTGGTGAGAAGACCAAGCCTACATTTATCCCTTAGTTCCTGGACCCATGAGATCTAGCTATCAGAGACACAGCACTATACATCAGCTGGTAGTTCAACGTACATACTCCATCCTGAAGGACAGCATCAGCAAGCTTATCCCTTTAATAAGTCATTCCAGCATTCTTTCTGGTGGTAATGATGTGTCTGGAAAGACTGATGTATACCATGGGCATGTGCCCGTTATCATCCTGATTTGCCTTAAACGGGCCCTTTGGTGCAAGGCAATGTTATCCAGGATCCCGTGCCGGTAAGTGAAGTGCTCTTGAATCACTCAGACAGTGGTGCTTTCAAATGGACTGCAGGTAGGAAACACAACCTCAAAGCTGGAAGAAATGTCAGTTCCAATAAGGGCAAATCACTCCTCCTTCCATGGTTGAATGTGTTCAATGGAATTGACCTACCATCAAGTGTCTGGCAGCTCCAGATATTCTCACTCAAGTCTGCTTTTCCTCAATCTTCCCCATCTAAATTAATGGCAATTCTATCCTTGTAGTTGTTCAGGACAAAATCCTTGGAATAAACCAGGACTCTTCTCTTTTTCTTACATTCTACATCTGACCTGTGAGAAAATCACACTGGTCGTATCTTCAAAATAGATCCAGAATATGCCCTCTCCATCCTCATTGCCGCCACCCTGAACTTTGCACTATCAACTTTCACCTTGATTATTGTGAGAGACTCTTAACTAAGCCCCTTGCTTCTGCCCTTGACCCACTGAAGTCTATCCTCTACCCATCATCCAGTGATCCGGTTAAAACACAAACCATGTCATGCTATTCCTGAGGTCAAAGACCTCAAATGGCTCCCTACCTCACTGTCAGTCAAAGCCAAAGTCCTTACCAAAAAAATAGCCGAACTTGCTGCTGTTGAGTCAATTCCAAATCATAGCGACCCTATAGGACAGAGCAGAACTGCCCCATAGGGTTCCCAAGGCTGTAAATCTTTACAGAATCAGACTGCCACATCTTTCTCCCACGGAGCGGCTGGTGGGTTCCAACCATCAAACTTTTGGTTAGCAGCCAAGCAGTTTAACCATTGAGCCATCAGGACTCCAAAGTCCTTACAATGGCCCTTAAATCTCTTTATGAGCTGAGTCCTTGTGGCAGATAGACTCCAAGGGGCCTGTTTGATCACCACCTCCTTGTGCTCACGTCTCTCCTTGAATGTGGGTGGGACTTGTGACTGCTTCTATCCAATAGAATGTTGAAAAGGTGATAAGCTACCACTCCTGTGATTATCTTACATTATATAAGACTCCCTCTTGCTAACAGACATTTCTCACTCTCCTGCTGGCCTTAAAGAGCAAGCTGTGGCATTGTGAACTGCCTGAGGAGTGGGTCATGAGGCAGGAAGCTCTATGCAGCCCCTAATAACTAAGGGCAGCCCCAGCTAACAGGTGGGAACAAACCCTGACGCTCTGTCCTACAGCCGAAAGGAAATGAATTCTACCAACAACCTGAGCAAGCTTGGAGAAAATCCTTCCCTATCTGAGCCTCCAGATGAGAACACAGCCCAGCCAACACCTTGATCACAACCTGATGAGACCCTGAGCAGCGGACCAGCTAAGATGTACCTAGATTCCTGATCCATGGAAACTGAGAGATCATAATGGGTGTTGTTAGACTGCTAAGTTAGTGGTCATTTGTCAAACAGCAATAGAAAACTGATGCAGTCCTGTGATTTCTTTAATAACACCTCCTCCTTCCCTCCCCTTCACCCACTCTGCTCAAACCACAGGCCACTTTGCTGTTTCTCAGATGAGTCAGGCCTGTGTCCACTGCAAGACCTTTGCACTTCCTATTCCCTTAGCTTCGGATGCTCTTCCCTGGATATGTACTTGGTTCTTGCCCTTCCTTCCTTCTTGGTTCTACTCAAGGGCCTTCTTCTCTGCAGGCCTTCCCTGGCCACCTGATTAAACATTCACATCCCTCCATCCCTTCATAACTTCCTTCCCTGCTTTATTTTTTTCTCCTCAGCATCCATCATCCTGTAACTTACCATAAAGGGGCCCTGGTGGCATAGTGGTTAAAGTGCTTGGCTGCTAACCAAAAGGTCGGTGGTTCAAATCCACCAGCCACTCCAAGGAAGAAAGACATGGCTAGTCTGCTTCCGTAAAGATTTACAGCCTTGGAAACCCTATTGGGCAGTTCTACTTTGTCCTATAGGGTTACTCTGAGTCGGAATCAACTCGATGCAGTGGGTTTGATTTTGTTGGAACTTACCATATATTTTAGTAGTTTATCTTGTCTTTTTATCTCACTAGAACGTAAGTCCCATCAGGACAGGGACCTTTGTTTTGTTCATGACTGCATTTCATCTAAAGTAAATCCAATCTGTGTGGCCGTGTGAGTCTTCCCCACCACACTGAATTGCTCTGCAGCAGGTGCAGATTGAGATGATATTTGGGTTTAACACAGGCTAGAGCATGATGAGGAGGAAGAGGGGCAAGAGAGCTATGTGTGTCTTCTGGGGAGTGGTTATGGTGCCAGGTCATAAAGCCTGGGGGAGAGTGCAGACATAAGGAAATGGTGTATCAGGGAAGAGTGGTGTGGCCAGTGGTCGAGGTCTCGTTCAATTCAGCGAACTCTTAGAGCAAGCCTCCCAGATATTCTGGAGGACAGGAGGTGATGGTTGGAGATGAGATGTTTGAAACTGAGATGTCACGTTGCTAACGTGCTTAGTGATAACAAAGTCTAGGGCATGACTTTGTGAGTGAGTGGTGGAGGCCAGGTGGAATGAGAGATTATTGGCATTAAAAGATTAAGGAGTTGAGACACCAGGGTGTTGGGTGGACCATTCTTTAAATGTTGAAGTCTCCAAGAATGATGGCATGACTGAGACAGAAGTGACTCAAGTGTTCAAGTGATTAAAGAATAAGGGCAAGTAACAGGGAAAGATTAGTAATTGACGGCCCTGATCTAGGAAGAGTGTAAGAGAAATAAACAGCCATCACATGGAAGCTTCAGGAAAAGCAGGATCCTATTGCAGGGAGTGGGGGCAGATTTCAGTTAGAGCAGAGCTAAACTAATTCCCCTGGGTGTTTGGCCCGCCTCCCATTTTTACAAATAAAGTTTTACTGGAACACAGTCACACTCATTTGTTTACTTAGGTCTATGACTGCCTTGGCTACAATGGCAGTATTAAGTAGTTGTGACACTGTATGACCCACAGACCCTAAGATATGTACTATCTGGCCTCTCACAAAAGAAGTTTGCCAGGCCTTGAGTTAAAGCAAGAAAGGCAATGGAGTATTTGGGCAAGAGGTTGAAGACAGGCTGGAAGTTTGCTGCTGATGGACTGTAAATTTCAAAGGGCCCTTCTGGAATAATTTAGGAGCACGGAGCAGGATGGAGGAAGCAGTCAGATTAGGGATATTCAGGGCCACCTGGGTACTGCTGCCGTCACAAGGCTTGGACTTGTAACAGGGACTGAGGTAGCCTGGGAGATGAGAGGCTAGATGGCGCTGGACTTTGGGACACTCAAGGTGTAGGGGAACATGTCGAGATAGCAGGAGAGCCTGCAGCCACTGAGTCCCTCAGGGAGGACAATTTCCCCCAGGAAATGCCCTGGGACATGCAGCTGTGAAGATCCCAGAGCTGGTCTTACTGGCATCTGGTCGGGGAGCGGCTCCTTGAATGCAGGCACTGCCTCGTTCCTCGCGGAGTTGCTAGAATACAGAGGCAGGGAAGGAAAGGAGAGGCAGAGCGAAAGGCAGGCAGGGCTCACGGGCAAGCAACATAAGTTAAAATGACAACTCTGTGTGAACATATATTAGGTTTAGACATTCATTAACCAGAGAAAATATTAGCATGCTTTTCATATTAAAGAGCTTCCTTGTGACCTTAGACAATCAAATGAAAGAAATGTTATTATCACTGCTATGGATTCAGTCACAGCAAGATACGTGGGTGTATCTTATTCTCTTCCGATTTATTACAGCTCGAATCAACTACCTGAAGTCCTAAACAGTGATGAAAATGCTCCTTCAAAATTTACTCAGACTCTTGGTTGTGTCAAAACTTGCAGGGAGAATGAATGACACATGGCCACCGGCGGGCAACCCCCCTGATGGGCCTTCTCTCTCAGCGCCTGTTAACAACAGCTTCTACCTGTCTCTGCCACAGGCAACCTTTCCACGCCTTCCGGCAGGATAACAAAGAGGGAGGAGTTCTTTTCCTTTCTGGTCCCACTCTGCTATGCTCCACGGCGCCAAACTCTCCTCTCTTCTTGCTTCCCATGAGGATGTAAAACTTTGTTTTGCCTCCAGAGAAGTGTTACCAAATTCCCAGCAGGTAACCGCCAGTTCTAGAATCCTCCACCAGTTAATGACGGCATTTTAATGCATGTTCTTTTTACAGGAGGAGAACGGCTCTCTCCTTTTTCTTTCAGACTCAGAGTAGCCTGCTGGATTTGCATACCGTTAAATATTTCTCAGCTTTGCTGGCTTTAGCAAGGGCTTTTTCCCTTATAAACTTTCTGAGGCCAAATGGGAGGTGAAAACAACAACAACATTTTGACAAGAAGATTGAATCGCAATTTTGAGCAGAGTTGGTCTGGTATCATCATAGAATCCCTGACATTCCACAGGGAAGAAACCCAATTTAAGGGTGGAGAGGGAAGTAACTCTGATAGCCAAAAGATCTGAGAGCCAAAAATGACATCTAAAAATAATATTTGTAAAAGTACCCAGAGGCAATTGCATGATGGACGCCCCACAGGAGCAGGGCCCTAGGCATCAGCCGGTGCCTCAGGCTGCTTATGTTGCTGGGCCAGAAATAGTAACTGCAAGCTTCCACCTAAGGCTTCTCCCTCAGTCCCCCAGCTACAGATGTAACTCCCAGCCCAGGATGAGACCAATTCTCTTACAAAGAGTATCTCCCTTCCCTCCCAGGCTAGTGGGCATTTTGCAGTATGCATAGTCTGTTCTCCTTGCAACCAGTACATTTCTGACATCATTCTTTTAGCTGCTCTCTCCTGTGCTATTCTATTTACTTCACTTCATTATTTCTGTGTGCTTTTTACTTCTCCTGCCTCCGTTTCTACCTATTTCTCTGGATTTTGGAACCCCAGAGGAGAAGTAATTAATTGTAACATGTGAGCCATTGGGAAACTACAGAATGTTGGACATTCCAGGGAAAAGAAACAGTATGATCAAAGTCGCAGAAAGCGTTTGGCATGATATGGGCTTATGAGAGGTCTATTGTGGCCAGGACATAAGACATGCCGAAGCATAGATCAGACTGCTAACCTTTAGGCAGTGTGGTCAGCCACGGAAGATTCCATGCCAGTGACACGGCTAGGTCTATGCTGTTTGTTGTCAGCTGCCGTCGAGCTGGTCCCCAACTCATGGCAACCCCACGCACAACAGAACAAAGTGCTGCCTGGACCTTTACCATCCCTGTGATTGGTTGCAGATTGGGCTGTTGTGATCCACAGGGTTTTCACTGGCTGATTTTCAGAACTAGATCACCAGGCCTTTCTTCCTAGTCCATCTTAGTCTGGAAGATGCACTGAAATTGTTCAGCATCATAGTAACATGCAAGCCCCCACTGACAGATGGGTGGTGGTTGTGTATGAGGTGCATTGGTCAGAAATCGAACCCAGATCTTCTGCATGAAAGGCAAGAATTCTACCACTGAACCACCTCTGCCCTCTACATTAGAGAATAAATAATCTTTTTATTATGAAGGCCTGTAATCATTATCTATGGCTGTGTAACAAACTTTCCCAAAATTCAGAGACTTAAAATGACAAAAATGTATTGTCTTGTAGTCTCTGTGGGTCAGCAACCCAGCACACCTTAGCCGGGTGCCCCAGCCTCAAGGTCTCCACAGGTCACAGCCAAGATGTCAGCCAGGTGGCAGTCATCTCAAGGCTCGACCAGGCAAGGATCCACGTCAAGGCAACTCAAGTCACTGTTGGCAGGATTCAGCTCCCTGGGGCTTGGACTGGTGGCCTCAGTTCCTCTGGGGTGGCTGCTGCCCAGAGGCCTACCTTGGTTCCTTAACACATTGGCTTCTCCATAGGGCAGCTTACAAGACAGCAACTGGCTTCCATCAGAGTGAGCAAGTGAGAGAGCAAGACAGGACAGGAAGATGGAAGTCAGCTTCTTGTTGTAACCTAATCATGGAAGTGACATCCTTGCATTTGTGGTGTATTCTGGTCAACAAAGAGGCTTCCAAAGAGTGGGAAGTCATAATGGCATAGAGGGGTTGATGCCCTCCAGTCTGAGAGCACCAGAAAAACACCTATAGCGAAACAAGCTGAGTTTATTGCTCGTTGCAAGGAAGGAAAACACACACTACAGAGAATGCTGCAGATTGAACTGTGTCCCCCCAAAATTTGTGTTGAAACCCTAACCCCTGTACCTGTAAATATGACTCTGTTTGGAAACAGGGGTTTCTTTTGTTATGTTAATCAGATCATACCAGTGTATCGTGAACCCTAAACCTAATCACTTTGAGTTATAAAAAGACCAGAACAGACGTAAAGACAGATGCCACATGAAGAACATCTACAAGCCAAGGAACAAGGAATGCCCAGGGCTACTGATGAGGAAGAAATCAACACAGCTGAGATCCAGATTTGTACTTAAGCTTCCAGAATTGAGAGAAAATAAATGTCTATTCTTTAAAGCCACCCACCTGGGTATTTGTGTTACAGCAGCACAAGGAAACTAAGACAAGGAATCAGAGGGGATCTCAGGAAGATAGTCTTAGAACCTATCATTGAATCTGGGCTCTGGTTGGGTGATCTGGAGGAGAGTCCAAGAAATCAAGGGCTCTGAAGTGGGTGCTGTCAGAGAGTGGAGGCAATCTGTGACTGGGTGTCTCAGTCAAGCTTGTCTATAGGGAGGGAGGACGAGAAAGACAGTTAAGTTGTCATTGGAGTTGTCATTGGTAAAGAAGTAGGCATCACTCATTTTGGCCAAGAGAGGGGTGTTTGGTATCCTGTGGTTGGCCAGAGACCTGGTTTTTGGCTGTTCTTACACAGCATTGTGAAGTAGCCTTGTTTAGATTGATTTTGCCATGGTCTCAGAATGGCTTTGTCTGAGGTTGTTGTTCAGTGAGATGGTTTATGTTTAATGCGAGAGTAACATGGCCTACCTGTGATGCCAGGCTAGTTTCTGAATGTCAGGGGCTGCTCTTTTTCCCTTTCTCAGTGGTCAAGAAAAAAGAGGTCTTTGATACTGCAATTAAGACAAGGACTGGGTAACAACACGACTCTGGAGCCAAGCTGCCTAGTTCAAATCCTGACTTCACCACTTACTAGCCATGTGGCCTGGGCCTTTGCTGACCATCTTTGTATCTTAGTTTTCCCATCTTAAAAAGGAGACTATGATAGTATCTGTCTCATTGGGCTGTTTTAGGGATTAAGGAGTTAATGTAAATGTGAAATGTTTGGTATATACATACTGTGTAAATACTGACTATCATTATCATCAGTGACCCTTGAAGGAGCAATTTCTTTGGAGTGTAGAAGGCAGAAGTGAGACTGCAATGACCAAGTGTAAGTAGAGGTCAATGAAGTAAGGTCAAGAGATGCTGAATGCCTTTTCAGGAAGGATCCTCCCAATTCTAGTATATACCCAAAAGAATTGAAAGCAGGGACTTAAACAGAAATCTGTACACCAATGTTCATTGCAACACTTTTTATAATAGCTAAAAGATGGAAACAACCTAAATGTCTCTTAATAGATGAATGGATAAACATGTGGTATGCACATAGAGTGGAATATTTCTCAGTCATAAAGATAAATGAAGTCCTGATAGATGCGACAACATGAATGATCCTTAAAAACATTTTGCTGACCCAAGAGACAGAAAGGGCTACGTAAACAAGAGATTCCACCAGCCTGAGACCAGAAGAACTAGATGGTGCCTGGCTATCACCAGTGACTGGCAGGGAACAAAACAGAGAGTCCCTGACAAAGCAGGAGAAAACTCAAATTCTAGCAAAAAGATCAGACTTAACAGTCTGACTGAGACTTGAGGGACCCAGGAAGACATGGCCCCCAGACTCTCTGTTAGCCCAGAACTGAAGCCATTCCCAAAGCCAACTCTTCAGACATAGATTAGCCTGGACTAGGGGACATAAAATGATACTCATGAAGAGAATGGTTCTTAGCTCAATAGATACATGAGACTAAACGGGCAGCTCCTGTCTGGAGGTGAGATGAGAAGGCAGAAAGGGACAGGAGCTGGTTGAATGGACATGGGAAATCCAGGGTAGAAAGGAGGAGTATGCTGTCACATTATAGGAAGAGCAACTAGGGTGACATAACAATGTCAGTATAAATTTTTGTATGAGAAACTAACTTGAACTGTAAACTTTCACTTAAAGCACAATTTAAAAAAATTATGCCCAACAAAATAAGTCAGTTGCAGAAGAGAGATCCTGGAAACCATGAAGGGGAAGGGAATGGGTTTATCCAAGGTCAGTATAAAACTTTGTTGTTGTTACGGCTGTTATGTGTGTCAAATCGATTCTGACTCATAGTGACTCTATAGGACAGAGTAAAATTGCCCCATAGGGTTTCCAAAGAGTGGCCAATGGATTCGAACTGCTGACCTTTTTGGTTAACAGCGGTAGCACACCATAGCTCTTAACCACTATGCCACCAGGGCTCCAGTCTATAATACACAGGAATCTGTATATACACAGGAATCAAATTGATTACATCTGTGAAAGACGATGCAGAAGCTCAATAACATCAGTCAGAAAAAGGCCAGGGGCTAACCTCAGAACAGACCATCAACTGCTCATATGGAAGTTCAGGTTGAAGTTGAAAATTAGAACAAGTCCATGAAAGCCAAAGTACAACCTTGAATATATCCCACCTGAATTTAGAGACCATCTCAAGAATAGACTTGACATATTGAATACTAATAACCAAAGACCAGACAAGATGTGAGATGACATCAAGAACATCATACATGAAGAAAGCAAAAGGTCATTAAAAAGACAGGAAAGAACTAATGGTCCATAATTACCACGGCCTCCACCAGACTGATACCAGTACAACTAGATGGTGCCCGACTACCACCACTGACTGTTCTGACAGGGATCAAAATAGAGGGTCCCGGAAAGAGTTGGAGAAAAATGTAGAACAAAATTCTAACTCACAAAAAAAGATCAGACTTATTGGCCTGACAGAGGCTGGAGAAACCCTGAGAGCATGGCCCTCAGACACCCTTATAGCTCAGTAATGAAGTCACTCCTGAGGTTCACCCTTCATCCAAAGATTAGGTAGGCCCATAAAACAAAACAAGACTAAAGGGGCACACCAGCCCAAGGGCAAGGACTAAAAGGCAGAAGGGGACAGGAAATCTGGTAATAGAGAACCCAAGGTCAAGAAGAGAGTGTTGACATGTCATAGGGTTGTTAACCAATGCCATAAAACAATATGTGTACTAACTGTTTAATGAGAAGCTAGTTTGTTCTGTAAACCTTCATCTAAAGTACAATAATTAAAAAGAAAAGACAGGAAAGAAAAACCAAAATGGATATCAGAAGAGATTCTGAAACTTATTCTTGAACAGAGTAGCTAAAGTGAACTAAAGAAATGATTACATAAAAGAGCTGAAGAGAAGATTTCAAAGAGCAGTTCGAGAAGACAAAGTAAAGTATTATAACGAAAAGTTCAAAGACCTGGAGTTAGAAAACCAAAAGGGAAGAACATGCTTAGCATTTCAAAAGCTGAAAAACTTGAAGAAAAAATTCAAGCCAAGTTGCAATATTGAAGGATTTTATGGGCAAAATATTGAATGATGCTCGAAGTATCAAAAGCAGTTGGAAGAAATACACAGTCACTGTACCAAAAAGAACTGGTCGATATTGAGCCATTTCAGGAGATAGCATATGATCAAGAACTGATGGTACTGAAGGAACAAGTCTAAGCAGCACTGAAGGCATTGGTGAAAAACAATGATCCCAGAACTGATGGAATACTAACTGAGATGTTTCTACAAACTGATGCAGCACTGGAAGCACTCACTCATCTACACCAAGAGATTTGGAAGACAGCTACCTGGCCAACCGACTGGAAGAGATCCGTATTTGTGCCCATTCCAAAGAAAGGTGATGCCACAGAACATGGAAAATGCAGGAAGGGGTAGAAAATCAGGATGAAAGAAAATGAGGAAACCAGAGTGGAAATAGGGAGAGTGCTGATGCATTGTGGGGGAGGAAACCAGGGTCATGAAACACTTTATGTACAAACTGTCGAATGGGAAACGAATTTGCTCTGTAAACTTTTACCTAATGCACAATTTTAAAAAAATGGCTTTGTTGAATTATAACTGACGTACAGTAAACTGCACCTATTTAACGTATACAATTTGGTAAGTTTTGACTTAGGCATACACCATAAAACCATCACCAGAGTCAGGATAATGAACATATCCTTCACCTCTTGGTAATCCCTCCCTTGCTCTGCCTACCCGTACCCAGATGATTCTGATGCTTGCTAATGTTCGAGAACCACTGGTGTGGAGGAAAAGAATGAATTGTGCTTAAGAGAACCTGTAGTAAGAGAAATAAGAGCCATCACACGAATAGGTATATGCACACCCATGTTCATTGCAGAACTGTTCACAATAGCAAGAAGATGGAAACAACCTAGGTGCCCATCAACGGACAAATGAATAAATAAATTATGGTATATTCACACAATGGGGTACTACACAATGATAAAGAACAACAATCAATCCATGAAACATAACATGGAGGAATCTGGAAGGCATTATGCTGAGTGAATTTAGTCAGTCGCAAAAGGACGAATATCGTATAAGACCACTATTAAAAGAACACAAGAAAAGGTTTAAACACAGAAGAAAACATTCTTTGATAGTTATGAGGTGGGAAGTGCAGGAGAGGGGTATTCACTAACTAGATAGTAGACAAGCATTATCTTAGGTGAAGGGAAGGACAACACACACTACAGGGGAAGTCAGCACAACTGGACTAAACCAAAGCTAAGAAGTTTCCTGAATGCAGCCAAACACTTTGAGGGACAGAGTAGCAGCTGCAGGGGTCTGGGGACCATGCTTTCAAGGAACATCTAGGTCAATTGGCATAACAAAGTTTATTAAGAAAATGTTCTTCCATCTAGCTCAATTGGCATAACATAGTTTATGAAGAAAATGTTCTACATTCTACCTTGGTGAGTAGCATTTGGGGTCTTAAAAGCCTTGAGCAGCCATCTAAGATACTCCACTGGTCTCACCCCTTTGAGAGCATGGGAGAATTAAGAAAACAAGATACAAAGGAAAAATTAGTCCAAAGGACTAATGGACCACAACTACCATGGCCCCTACAAGACTGAGTCCAGTACAACTAGATGGTGCCTGGCTACCACCACTGACTGCTCTGACCAGGATCACAACAGAGGGTCCAAGACAGAGCTGGAAAAAATATAGAACAAAATTCTAACTCACAAAAAAAGACCAGATGTACTGGCCTGACAGAGACTGGAGAAACCCTGAGAGTATGGCCCCTGGACACTCTTTTAGCTCAGTAATGAAGTCACTCCCGAGGTTCACTCTTCAGCGAAAGATTAGACAGCCCCATAAAACAAAATGAGACTAATGAGGCACAACAGCCTGGGGACAAGGACTAGAAGGCAGGAGGGGACAGGAACGCTGGTAATAGGGAACCCAAGGTCGAGAAGGGAGAGTGTTGACATGTCATGGGGTTGTTAACCAATGTCATAAAACAATATGTGTACTAACTGTTTAATGAGGAACTATTCGTTCTGTAAACCTTCATCTAAGTAAAATAAAAGAATTTAAAAAAGAAAAGAGAATCAGAAACAGTTCACTTTCATGTGGAATAAAGAAGAATATGCATTCACAGAAAAAAAAAAGAAAGAAAGAAAATGTTCTGCATCCCACTTTGGTGAGTGGTATCTGGAATCTTAAAAGCTAGTGAGCAGCCATCTAAGATGCATCAATTGGTCCCAACCCATCTGGAGCAAAGGAGAATGAAGAACACCAAAGACACAAGGAAAGTATTATCCCAAGAGACAGAAAGGGCCACATAAACCAGAGACTTCATCAGCCTGAAACCAGAAGAACTAGATGGTGCCCAGCTACCACCAATGACTGCCGTGACAGGGAACACAACAGAGAGTCCCTGAGGGAGCAGAAGAAAAGTGAGGTGCAGAACTCAAATTCTAGTAAGAAGACCAGACTTAATGGTTTGACTGAGACTGGAGGGACCCCAGAAGACATGGCCTCTGGACTCTCTGTTAGCCCAAAACTAAAACCATTCCCGAGGCCAAGTCTTCAGACATAGATTAGACTGGACTATGGGACCTAAAATGATACTCATGAAGAGTGTACTTCTTAGCCTAAGTAGATACATGAGACTAAATGGGCAGCTCCTGTCCAGAGGCGAGATAAGAAGGCAGAGAGGGTAAGGAGCTGGTTGAATGGACGCGGGAAATCCAGGGTGGAAAGGAGGAGTGTGCCGTCACAGTATGGGGAGTGCAACTAGGGTCACGTAGCTGTGTGTATATAAAGTTTTGTATGAGAAACTACCTTGAATTGTAAACTTTCACTTAAAGCACAACAATTTAAAAAAGAGAGAGAACCTAGAGTAGCAAAGCTGAAGTCCTAAGAGTGAGGAAGCAAGGGAATGGGAGAGAAAGTGGCAAGATCAGCACCTGGGAAAGGCAGCATCGGTTTACAGAACTAATCCAGGACAATGTCACTCCCAAGGCTGCGAATGGAATGTGTACCCCGTTCGCCTTTTAACTAGGGGACAGGTGCTGGGAGTGGAGGGACGTGGACATTTCCAAAGGCTACCATTCCTACGTCTCTGCCAGGAAAACCTTTCAACTCCAGCTCTCTGGTCATGGCATTCCCCGATCAAAAACCTTTCAGTGGATTTGCTTTTCTATAAGATGCAGTAAAAATAAACAAGCAGACTGACAAAGAGCAACAAAACGTGCTTAACCTGGCTTTCAAGGCATCGTACGATCCGGCCCCAACTGCCATTCCAATAGTGTCCTTCAGTCTTCCTGTCAAGTTCACTCTGACCCTGTCTGTAGCTTTGCTTCATGGTCTACATAACTGCTTCCACCTTTCCTCTTGTGGT
This sequence comes from Dugong dugon, assembly GCA_030035585.1. Taxonomy (NCBI): domain Eukaryota; kingdom Metazoa; phylum Chordata; class Mammalia; order Sirenia; family Dugongidae; genus Dugong; species Dugong dugon. Next base: position 45,378,606 of record CM057466.1, on the reverse strand, counting down.
GCCTTCAAAGGGCACTTACCCTACTTGGCATACCCAACACCTGCCCATTTAAACCAGGGCTTCAATCCGGTTCATTCTAGTTCAAACCCCTGGTGAGAATTTGCACTTCTAACAAGATCCCAGGAAGTTATACATAAGAATCATCTGGGAATCTTATTATAGATTCTGATTCAGTATATCTGGAGTGGAAATGCAAATTCTCAGCAGGGATTCAAACCAGCAGGAACCAGTTTGAAGCCCTGATTTAAACACTGCCATTCCTTGAAGGGAGCCCTGGTGGCGCAGTGGTTAAGAGCTCAGGCTGCTAACCAGAAGGTCAGCAGTTAGAATCCACCAGCTGCTCCTTGGAAATCCTGTGGGGCAGTTCTACTCTGTCCTCTAGAGTCACTATGAGTCAGAATTAACTTAACAGCAATGAATTTGGGTTTTTTTTGGTTTATTCATTGAAGCCTTCGCTGATCACACACTTGGACATAATCTTTATTCGTTCTGAGTGCTTATATCCTATCTTGTGTCATTCTTGTTGAAAATGGCAAATTCTTAGAGGCAAGGATTGTGTGGTTCTCATCTTTGCATCCCAGTACCTAGCACATGGCCTTGAGCAGAATATATAAAAACTACTACAAACTAAATGTTTGTTGATAAGCAAACGGATGAAGAAAAGAATTTGCCTGGGATTATATGTCTTTTATTTTTATGACTGTATCAGTCCACCAGGGTTTCTCAACTTTGGCATTGTTGGTATTTCAGGATTGATAATTCTTTGTTGTGGAGGCCATCCTGTGCAATGTAGGATGTTTCATAGCAACCCTGGTGTCTACCCACGAAAATGCCTGTAGCACATCCCCTTCCCTCAGCTATGACAACCAAAAATGTCTCGGACATTGCCAAATATCCCCTGGGTGGCAAAATAGCCCTGGTTGAGACACGTGAACCTTAACATCTCAAGTTTTCCTATAAAGTATTCTTTAAGAGAAGGATAGTGACAATGATCTACCCCGAGCAGGGAAGGAAGGAAAACACTTACCCCTTGGAGCCTTCCTAAGTCCTAGGGAACTTCTCTTGGCGTATTCCTCCTCACTTCCTTTCCTCTCTCCCCCCTTCCCCCTCTCCTGCTGCCTAGTACTTTATTCTAGCATACTAGAAAATACTTCAGGAAGCGGAGTAGTAAAACTTCAAGAGTGGAATGACTTCAGGAACTTGGTTTTTTGAAATAGAATGTCTGTTATGTTCCTCAAACCAAGCTCTGCAGGTACCTCTTACTTTATCTCCTCATAATGCCTGCTGTGTGTGACATATGACCATCCGTGCTCAGGAACTGAAGATGCTAAATCACTTCCCTACGTTTGATATGAGATAAATAGAACGTTTACCCTCTTGACTTCATGTGGACAAGTTCTGAAGGTGACAAAGGCAGAAGATGTTGATTCACGCTCAGTCTCTGCGTTATCAGGACCGTTACAAACTTGTTTCCCCCTGCATCTTATAGATCCAGTAGTAGTTTTTACACATTCAGTTTCTTTCTTACTACCTACAATATGGTATATGGTGTTCATTTTGCAAGTCTAGTTCAATGAACTAGTTGCTCAGTGGGCTATTAAAATAGTGGTTCGTTGTCCTAAGTCTTTGTCTAGATTGCTCTGTCCTCAACGTACCTCCTATCAGTAACACCCTCTTAAAAAAATAGTTGCCCCCTGAGGGACTGAGTTGTTGGACAGAGGGCTCTGGGGACCATGGTCTTGGGGAACATCTAGCTCAATTGGCATGACACTACTTATAAAGATAATGCTCTACATTCCACCTTGGTGAGTAGTGTCTGGGGTCTTAAAAGCCTGTGAGCGGCCATCTAAGATACTCCACTGGTCTCATCCTTTCGGGAGCAAGGGAGAACGAAGAGAACAGGATACAACAAAAAGATTAGTCCAAAGGACTAATTGTCCACAGCTACCAAGACCTCCACCGGACTGAGTCCAGTACAGCTAGATGGTGCCCGGCTACCACCGCTGACTGCTCTGAGCAGGATCACAACAGAGGGTTCTGGACAGAGCTGGAGAAGGATGTAGAGCATAATTCTAACTCCCAAAAAAAAAAAAAAAAGACCAGATTTACTGGCCTAAAGAAGACTGGAGAAACCTCAAGAGTATGGCCCCCAGACACCCTTTCAGCTCAGAGGTGAAGTTACCTTCGAGGTTCACTGTTCAGCCTGGGAGTGGACAGCCCAGTAAAACTAAATGAGACTAACGAGGTACAGGAGTCCAGTGACAAGGGCCAGAAGGCAGAGGGGGAGTAGGAAGCTGATGATAAGGAACACAAGTTGAGTAAGGATACTGTTGATGTGTTGTGAGATTGTTAACCATTGTTATAGGGCAACATTTGTAGTAACTGTTAAATGGGAGGCTATTTTGTCCTGTAAGCCTTCATCTTGGGTGAGAATGGCAGCACAATTGGAAGAGCATAGTTAATGTCACTTAAATGTGTATATAAAAAGTTTTGAAATGGTGTATCTTTGGCTATGTGTATTTTCACCAAAAAAAAAAAAAGCTGAGAATTCAGAGGGTTAAAATGTTGTGGGGTTGTTAACCAAAGTCATAAAACAGCATGTGTACTACTGTTACATGAGAAACTGTTTGTTCTGTAAGCCTTCACCTGAAGTACAATAAAATATTAAAAAAAAAAAAAATAGTTGCCATTAAGTGCATTCCAAATCATGGCAACCCCATGTGTGTCAGAGTCGAACTGTGCTCCACAGGGTTTTCACTGGCAGATTTTTCAGAAGTAGATCACCAAACCTTTCTTCCAAAACATTTCTGAGTGCACTTGAACCACCAACCTTTGGGTTAGCAGTCGAGTGGGTTAACCATCTGTACCACTCAGGGAGCACCATCTTACCCCATCTTTTTGCCCTCCCCTACTATAGGCAGGCTGTTCCCTCCCTCCTGCATAGCCCTTTCTTTTCCCACTTCTCCCCTTTCTTCTTTATTCTCAATCTATTTCACATTGACATTTTCCTTCATTCCTTTCTTGCTTTATAGGCCCTTTGTCTCTGTTCCCATACGCAGCTTCTGTCTATGTTATGTGCTTCAGTTTCAAATCACCAGGAACATAAGCTGTGTATCACTGCTTCTCTCCTTCAGTCCCACCAGCAAAGAAAAAGAAAAGGAAATCATCTTTCTGCCTGAGTGAAAACCCATCCACGCAGTTAGTCAGTGGGTCTGTTGTTCAATACCAGCTGGAGGGAATGCTGGGCACGACCATCTTAATGAGAGAGCTTCTGATGCAAATGAAAAGCATATGCTTGGGAGAAATAGGCTGGAAGAATATGGCAAGATGCCTATCACTGAGAACATCCAACTTCGTAAGGTTATTCTTATTTCTTTGCCATCACCACCATACTTAGCTTTCCACAGAATACTAGAATTTATCTTTGGTACAAGGACTTTGACTCTGTGTATTAATTTTGAGTGCTTCTCACACAAGTGGGAAATATCTTTGCTTCTGGTCATTAACAAGCAGTGAAAGATCCAGCTAGCTGAAGTCAGGGGGGCTCTTTGGTAAGATTGCCTCCAGAAAGTCAGCCTCAAAGGGCAAGATTCTGCCCTTCCACACAGGTTAACACATGTCTATATCCATCTGTTTCGTTCACTTCTTGTTATGAGAACCACCTATAGCCGATGTGGTATATACTGTTTATACTATATGTAGAAGTGGCCATATAACCAGAAGTGTGGATTTGAGTGTACATATCATAGCCGTTCAAAAAATGTTACAAAACCAGTTGCTGGAAACAATGGTCCACTTTTCATCCCTAGAAAAGCACTACGCTCCCTCCCAGTGGCCCTCTGTACTCCTTTGAACTCTTTTATCTGCTTGTCACCTTCCCTGATTACATATGCAGCCTGTGGAATCTAGAGGGAGAAATAGCCCAAGTTCTTACTCCCAACAACCAGAAAGTCTTTTTCAAACAAAAAACACTTATTTATCTCTTCTAACCCCAGGGAAGTGGAGAGCTTGACAGACAAGCAAGTTTAGAAAGGCAAATGTGCTTTGCCTAAGACTGAAAGTTGATGGCAACTTTTGCAAATATTGAACAAGTTACAGAGCGGAGACCCAGAGGTGAGAGATGGAGATGTGATGAATACCTTGTGAGTGGGTCTTTGTCACATGGCCACAGACTTTGATTTGATACGAATTCCCTGAATAACAAACATAGCTAACTTCATATTGTAGTCCAAATTGTATTTTCCAAAGCCAAATAGAAATATTCTTGAATATTCATAACTGTAATATCTTTCAATAAAAATGAAGAGTTTTTTCCCCCCTCCTTGGACTTTTATTAATCAGGACATTTCTTAAAACTAGGCTGATTTTTTTAAATTTATAATCTCATAATAGAATATAAAAGGAGTGTGTATTGGAAAAGATACCTCAGCTTTATGATGACATTAACATTTCTCTTCACTCATGAAGAGAAGCAAGATAAGGCCAGTGCTATTTTAGCCTTTCTCCCTTATAGATTCATAAAGATAAATGTCATAAACAGAGGTCAGCAACCTCTCAATATATATTAGGAGGGATTTCATTCTGATCTGGCAGTTGGTATTTCTTTGTAATATGTTAAAAATTATTATAAGATTTTGGAGTTACTTTTTTTTGTAATTTCAGCTTTTCAGCTGACACAGTATTTTCTTTATTCTCTCCCAACTTTTCTTCATCTGTCCTTTTCCATTCTCCCAATCACGTTTGCTTTGTGGGATTGTACTCTATCAGCTCTGCATAAATCTAGTTTCTATGTTTTCTCCACTTTCAGTCATAATGGATGCTGAAATCATGACTCACTGGCCCATAGTCTCGGGTGGTCCTGATGTGAATTGTCAGATCTGAAAGTGAGTTTGGGCTTTTGTAGCCTTTGAAATGCTTGGTGGAGTCCTCATCAGGGAGTGCCGCTGATGTAAGTGTCCACATGCTGTCCACTGGGCAGAACAGAGTCCTGGCCTGATCACATGAGGTTATGCAGAAATGAGGACTGAAGTATGAGGAGCACTGGGAACCACCAACCCAGAATGCAGGAGAAGTCTATCAGGAGTTTGAATCCACCAAAGCGTACTTTTGAGATGTCGGTATAATGTCAGCAGAATTCTGAATGGTGAGGAAGGAACCGTGCTGATCGCTGTTGTAAAAGAATCTGACAGTCTTAGGACAGGCAAAAGGGGCTGATGGAAAGTTTCTCTGGTCACAAAGACTCTTGAAAATTCATCTTTATGAATAAATAACCAGCCTGCATTGCTCCCAAGAGGACCCAGGAGCAACATCGAGCCATTATTTACTTAGAAATGTCCCCAGGAGCTGGGCAAAACATAAAGGCGTAGAGGATTGTGAAGGTTATGGGTCACGGGGAAGAGACGATATTAGGTTATCCTTCTTCATGATCAGTTACCGTGTCTGTGATTCTACCTGGTATGCAGAAAGAAGCCAATCCCTAAGAGCATCAAAAGAAAATAGGGTGTGAATGTTAGTCATATGATCAAAGATGTCTTTTGAAGGCAATTAATAATTATGCAACACTAAAATAACAATTCTACCACCCGTCTGTCAGTTTGTCATGCTATGGTGGCTTGCATGTTGCTGTGATGCTGGAAGCTATGTCACTGGTGTTTCAAATACCAGCAGGGTCACCCATGGTGCACAGGTTTCGGTGAAGCTTCCAGCCTAAGACAGACTAGGGAGAAAGGCCTTGCAATCTACTTCCAAAAATTAGCCAGTGAAAACCCTGCAGATTACAAAAGAATACTGTCCATTATAGTGCTGGAAGACAAGCCCCCTAGGTTGGAAGGCACTCAAAATACACAGCAGCTACAACAATGGACTGAAGCATATTTAAGATCCTGAAGATGACACAGGGGCAGACAACATTTTGTTCTGCTGTACACGGGGTCACCATGAGTTTGAGCTGACTTGACAGCTAATAACAACAACAAAATAACAATTGTTGGCACAGAAAGACTGGAGAGACTCTCCCAGTCCTTTGTGAGAAAACATAGGTAAAGGGAAGGCTAGCTAACATGTATCAAACACTCACCATGAACTTGATACAGCATCAAACATTTTCTGTAACAATAACTCATTTTTATATCTCCATCTTGTGTCTGGGGAAACTGAGGCTTAAAACGTTTACATAGCTGTCCCAGGGTCATGCTGTGAGAAAATGGCAAAGCTGGCCCTGTAGTAGGCACACTAACTCCCAATTCAGGGTCAGATTCAATATCTGTTGGATTCTATTATGTTTTCGCATGTATTATGCTGCTTAATTGTGGAAATACCTGCTGTGATGTCAATATTACTTTCCCAACTTTAGAAATAAGAAAACTGATGTCCACAGGAACTCTGTAGGGCAGCAAAATTTACAAAATTTACAACTCTTGCCATTGAAAACCATTCTTTTACTGAACGTCTCCTGCTTATTTCTCCTCACCACAGTTAACGGTCACCTGACCCCACAAAGGCTAGCAGAAAGTAGCTAAAACCCAAGTACACGGACAGTGTATAATAGTTATATTAACTGGAAACTTTTAACTATAGAAGAAAGAAAGAATAGATCCAAACCTAGAAAAAATGCATCTGCAATTGGAAAAAGTATCCTCAATATGTTACTTCTGTTTATGTTATGATTCTTGATCTCAGCTTAGTAACCTGTTGCTGTCAAGTCGATTCTGACTCATAGCGGCACTATAGGGTAGAGTAGAACTGCCCCCCAGGGTTTCCAAGGAACAGCTGGTGGATTCGAACTACTGACCTTTTGGTTAGCAACTGAGCACTTAACTACTGCACCACCAGGGCTCGCAAAGCTGGAATTTTCAAAGCACTAATTTCATTCCTGTCAAGAATAATGTGTTTCAAGCCTACATTCCATCAGCATTTATTTATTTAGCTGAATTGCAGATCCGCTTAAGAATCCATCAATGGTGAAATAATCTCTTTCAGAAGGGCAAGTGTACAGAATGTGTCAGTACTTTTATAGACAATAAAATGCTTAATAAGAAGATTTGCCTTTGGAGATCTCTGAAATTCAGGCCTGAGGAAATAACACACGTCTGCCTTTGGGACCCACTGGGGCAGCTCCCTCACAGTGTTGTCGTTGCTAGCTGCTGATTTGACCCACGACTCATGGTGACCCCCATGCATGCAGAACGCAATGCTGCCTGGTCCTGTACCATCCCCATGATTGTTTGAGGATCAGACCATTGTGATCCATAGGGTTTTCATTGGCTTATTTTTGGAACTAGATCTCCAGACCTTTCTTCCTAGTTCATCTGAATCTGGAAGGTCAGCTGGAACCAGTTCAGCTTCATAGCAACACACAAGCCTCCACTGACGGATGGTGGCTGTGCATGAAGAGCACGTGTCAGAATCTAACCCGGACCTCCTGCATAAACCAAAATAACCAAACCCATTGCCTTCAAGTCAATTCCGACTCAGAGCAACCCTATACAACAGAGTAGAACTGCCCCATAGGGTTTCCAAGAAGTACCTGGTGGATTCGAACTGCCGACCTTTTGGTTAGCAGCCAAGCTCTTAACCACTATGCCACTAGGGTTTCCATTTCCTGCACAGAAGGCAAGGATTCTACCACTGAACGATCACCGCCCACTCGGCAGTGTTCTAGAGTTACCCTAAGGACAACTCAAACAGCTCTAAGTGGGTCCCAAGGTGGGGAGAATCAGGGAGGTGATGGAAGCAGGACACTGCTTCTAGGGTAGAAGGAGGGGCCGCCTTGTCTAATTCTGCTTTCCCTCCCCTCTCCACCCTGAGAAGTGAACAGAGGCAGACAGGCACAGTCCAGGGAAGAGACCAGAACCTGCATATGAGAGCAGGGAAGCTGTAAATCCGACTGGGTTATTCCCAAAGTAGGTCTCCACAAGAACTTCATTTTCCCAGGGTAGGTTCAAAGTGTAAAGCACAGACATCGTTTAAAGATAAAATCTCATGTTTCTATGGAGTACAGGAAGAACTGTATATAAGGATCACTTACAGGAAAATCTTTGTGTGCAAGAGCAGATTCACAGGAGCAGCTTTCAGCTTTCCTTGTATGCAAAATACTTCATTTATACCATCGCTACAGCAACACACCTATGTTTTTCAAGATTCTTGGAATGCCAAGTGTCATACAATCTTCTGAGAAGAGGGCAGCAAAACCACAAGAGAACAGATAAAATACCTGTGAAAGTACTGTCTGAGACATCACAGCCCTTTTCATATTCCCAGGAAAATCCATCCTCCAGTCACTGACCTGTCAGATTTCCAACTTTAGATTCTTCCTGAATTCCAGCTTATGTAAGTATATAAATCTTTTAACACTCTGAAGGTGTTCAGAAAAAAACTCACAGCAAATCAAAGCTGTTGGTAACAGAAGCAACCAGTCTTTTTCTAAAACAAAGGGACAATGCTCCCTGCAGAAGAAATGCCTTCTCTGGGCTGCCGGCTTCCCAGAGCTCACACAGAGTGCCCTTCAATAGCACAGCTTTTGTTGACTTTTGCTTCAGCCATAATTTTGAGCAACTTTGAGAGAAAAGATGTGCTAGGCAGCATTTCAGGGATCTGTTACTCTGAGACAAGAAAGGAACCAACCATTCTTGTTGAACAAGGCATGCCCACAGGTTCTCTGAGTAAAGGAGAAAGTACCTCTCCTCACTCTCCTACGCCCCGCCACCACCAGCTCTGTTTCAGTTTTCCTGAAATATTTTGGCACAGTTTGTCTAGACAGCAGCTGACACAGTGACCGATTTACTTTGGGTTAAAAAAAAAACGATCTCTTGAGGGTAATAATTTCTTTATCTGTGGTTGTAGAATTGTTACTCACTCCATCTGTAATACAACAGAAAAATTTAGAAACAAATATATATGCAACTTGTTTGTAATACACTTCTAAGGCACTCAGTTTCTTTCATTTATAATTTTAGGCACATAAACATGACTTGATAGGGGGCAACTTCCAGCTATTACCACCATCCTCCAACAGTCATCAGCTTCGACTTCCCTCCTATTTGATTTGACAGCAATTAGTGTGACACTGAGACTAAATTTCTAGGTCTTTTTTTTTCACTTTTCCCAGCATTCTTTGACTTTATGTTCCCATGAGGGGCTTCCATCAGAGTAACACTTCTGGCCTCTGCCCACCTTCACCCCTGTTCCCTCCTTCCTGTTGGAAGAGTTGTCACCTATTCCTACTATGTTTGAGAGAAGGACTGGGCATACTCAGGTCAGCCTCTCTCCAGCATCTTCTTCGAGGACATCAGGCCCTTATAGTGCTTTAACCCACACCCAAGCCTACTGTGCCTGTCTGCTCCTTGAAGGTGGGGAGGATGAGTGGAGTCTGGTTGTCAAGTAGTTATGTAATCTGGGAGATTATTTAAAATTGGAAAACCTATTGTGACCACCTCCAATTTTTGTCCTCCAAGCCAACATTGATTTGCGATAATGCTGATTTCTAAAAATCCCATTCTAATTCCTATGCTTAAGTTCCCCAGGGTTGGGCAGCTTTTGTTTGATCATGGGTTTAACTTCTACCTTCAGTGACTTTTTTAACCCTTCGTGACCTGTGGGATATACTGTTGCCCATCCACTTTTTCCAGCTCTCAGGTTTCTTGGGACTCTACTTTTCCCACTGAAAATATTTCCTGCCCTCAAGAGGGGGCTTGTGTAATGGTGAAAGGCAAAAGAAGTGTTTGTTGAAGCAAAATAGCTGGGTTAGCGGGCTTAAATGTGAAGTAGTGCATCCAGGAAGTGTGATTGGGTAAAACTTTTGTCTCTTTTGGCTTTTGTACAGCTAGATAAGCCTTTTAATCCTATTTATGGTTTCCTGTGTGATAGATAGGGAGCTCTGGTGGGTTTGGTTTTGATTTTGTGTGTGTGTGTGTGTGTATGTGTTTAATATTTGGAAACCAGAGATTCTCCATGTAACCTAATGGAAGGCACCCCACAAGACATCCTACCACCTATGACTAGTGGGAAACATGGGCACCCACCAATCATAGTGCTCGAGAACCCCCGAGTTTTGTGGTAACTATGTATTTCCACATAATATTTCTCAAAATCCATATTACCAACCAAAAATTTAAACATGCTTCCATTAATGAAAACACATGGTATCAAAAAATTCAAAGCAGAAAATAATTGGGTCTTGAAAGGGTTTTTGAAGAGCCAAAAGCTGGTACTCTTCTAAAGGAGACTCCATTCCATGGTCTTCTGTTCCATAAAGAGAAGAGCACTCCTGGCCTCTCTGGGCTTTCTTGCTCATGTTCTCTTGAGAGGAGCAGTGACTTTCCCTGTGGGCTGGCTCTCACTAATGCTCTCTGAGACCAACCAGTCTGCAGGATGCTGCCATAGAGGGATGCCTTCCCACCTCTGCAGAAGAGGTTTGAGGTTGTCCAGCTCTTCCTGGGTCTGAATGGTTTGTTTAACCCAGGGAGAAGTGTTAGGAAACCAATTAGGTTGTACATTAAGCTATGTTCTTCATTCTAGCTTTAATTCATTTATTCATCCACCAAATATTTATTAAGTACCTATATGAATAAGGAAGACCAAAGAAGAATTGATACCTCCGAATTATGGTGTTGGTGAAGAATATTGAATATACCACGGACTGCCAAAAGAATGAACAAATCTGTCTTGGAAGAAGTACAACGAGAGTGCTCCTTAGAAGGGAGGATGGTGAGACTTCTTCTCACATATTTTGGACATGTTATCAGGAGGAATCTGTCCCTGGAGAAGGACATCATGCTTGGTAAAGTAGAGGGTCAGTGAAAAAGATGAAGACCTTCAATGAGGTGGATTGATACAGTGGCTGCAACAATGGGCTCAAACATAACAATGATTGTTTCATTCTGTTGTACATAGGGTGGCTATGAGTTGGAACCAACTCGACGGCTCCTAACAACAACAACATATGTTCCAGGAACTGTTCTAAGCACTTGTGATAGAGTCATAAAGCTGCTATTTTTATCTCTATCCATAATTCCTTGTCTTAATTCTAAATTGGCACATGAATAAAACAGCTAGGAAGGAAAGAAAAAGGTATTATGTGTTGACCCCCTACAGTTAAGCTATTTTCATTCTAATAAGCTCAATATGAAATATATATCAAATTCTCATTATACCCCAAAGGGAAGTCAGTATGCACCCATCCCCTCCCTTTCTAAATTCTGATAAATGCCAGAAACATGCAAATTTACAAAGGAAAGCTGAAGGATAACAAACAAACAAAAAAACCATAACCAAGCATAACCTAAAATTGGGACAGATTCAGATATTGCCATGCTTAGAGGTTACAGCTAACAGGAATCAACGTAAAATGGATAAGATTAGCCATCTGCAGAATTCATCTCAGGAAATAAGCTACCCAGGAGATGATTCACAAACATATTGCCAGCAATTTGAGGCTGCTTTCTAAGTCTCACCAAGAGGTCTAGTATGCTTCCCTAAAAGGGAAGTCATCAATTTAAAATGTAACTAGTGGAAGATTAGCAGTAATTTAAGAAATTGCAAACTGTCATAAGGAAATGATAGGGGTTTGGAATAACAGATAAAGACTATGGAAAATGAATTGCATAGCAGAATTTGTCAGTAGGTCATCACACTCTCTAGAAAGGCAATGTTCTACTCTAAAGACTACTATAGGACATTTTAGGCTGAAATATTCCTAGGAAGAAAAATTCATCTTGGTGAGTAGTTGAATAGCTCCAAATTACAGCCTAATCTATCTGTTATTGTTATGTGTTCACCAATCAACCTGCTAATCCAACTGATGACCAAGCAATAGTACCAATCTCAATCTATCCGTGGCCATGTGCCAATGACCACTACTGGTTATCCTGTTAGGTATAATCCCAAAATAAATTATGACTATATATGCTCATTAGCAAACCATTTGTAGTGAGTTGCGTCAAGCGCATTGATCTTCTAGAACCTTCCTATCTTGGATCACTACTAGAATTAATATTCATTACCTTGTGTTGTTCTCATTAAGTTTTAGATGTATCAAGCCATGGGGCATGAGCAACTAGTCTCTCTCTCTCTCTTTTATTCCCTCAGTTGAATTCAACTCCCATGCACTCAGGCTCACCTCTTAAGACCTTTTTTTCTTAATTCTCTCTGTATATTATATAGTCTAACAGTCTGATTCAGTCTAATGGATCTTTCCTACTTATCCTTTCTTCATAATTATGTGGTAGCAAATATTTCAAAATATTAATTGACGTGATTGCCCATGCCCACCCCTATCTTCACTTAAATCCTTTGTTTGTTCCCTAAGGCTTTGCCTACCCTCACCCAGATCAATGAGTTAGACAGGAGACATGCTGGTCACTGTCACTTCTCCTTGCAGAACCGGGAAAAAACAAAGGCAACAAATTCCTGATTTTTAGGTTCAGAACCCTCTGGTCTTGAGACAATGTTGAGGGATTCAGATCCACATGAACAACTCCCCCACCTAAATTAGAAGAAAAATAGTCTCTAACTTGGAAAAGAAAGAAATGAAGAAAGTGGGTAATTTAGGAAAGGAAACAGTTAAACATGAGTGTGGGGAGCTTCTGCCCTGTCCTTGGGATGAGTTCTAAGAAAAGACAATAGATCTCCTTGTTTATTTAAGTCTAGAGATCTATGAATAAAAAGTTCTTCTGACAGAGGGGGGCTAGGAGACAGCAGACAGCAAAACTTGGAAAGAAATCCCCCATCCTCTTCCTCACCACCTCACCATCTTGAGAAGAAGCTGTACAGTGATATAATGGTGTGGCTCACATCCTGTGACAGCTGGCGACAACACCCTTAGTCCCTATGGGCTGACAGGGTGTGGATGGTTGCAGAAGTTCTCATGGGCCTCTTTTAGGGATGGGATTATCTGAGAGAGGGGCCTGCAAGTGGTCTCATGGCCAGGATGAGGCACTTCTCATTAGGAGGATTCTGTGTGGACAGTCTCTGCTTCTAAGGATAGTCTGGCCTTTGTCTGAGGGGCCACTAACCTGTGCCTACATAAAGAACAGACAAGACGAGTGACCCTGGGAACTGACCCACCATTCTGTGGAAAAGGCTAAAACTAGTATCTCTTCCCTTCACCTCCTCACCCACCATCTCCTGAATTGATGGAGTTCAAAACCCTGAGAAAACAAATTGAACTTATTTTACCTGAAAGTGACTAGAGTAAATTTTTTGCAGCATGTAGAAAGGAGACTTAGCACCGGATATTAAAATGAACTATAGACAATGAGGACAATTAATAGGTTTTATTTATGTTGTTGTTGTATACCTGAGTAGGGCCTTTAAAATTTGTACCTGCTACCCTCATATTACCAAATATCTTTTTAATAAGTTCCCCTGCATCCATCTTACATACTGCTGCCAAATTAATTTTCCTAAATGCCTACTTTAACAATGCATTCGATGGCTCCCTGTTGCTTTCAGGATGAAGCAAACTCTTCATCCCTCAGGCATTGTGAAAGGCTTGACACCATCTGCTCCTCAACTATTTTTTAACATTTTACCTTCTGCCATTTTCAGTGTGAATTCTCTGTTTCCAGAAAGCCAGCCCTCCAGCTTCCACTGTCTATGCCTTTCCTTTGCTCATCGTCTTCTCTAACTACCTTCCCCATATCTAAAATATTTCTCCCTACTTCTTTTCTTTTTGTAAACTGCAACTTACCTCAGTCATCTGTTTTAAAAAAATTGGTTTTTTAGTCCATACTTGGAGTTTTCTAAACACCTTTTTCGTGCTTCTACTATATAAGAAAAGTAGCAATGAATTGCCATGGGAGAGGAGAGGAAGAACAGATTACTTCCAGAGGAAGGCAACAGAGAAGACTTCATAGCAAAGGATGCATATATGCTGGGCTGAAAGGCAGCTAAGATTTGGACATGTAGAGATGGAGAAGATAAGAGAAGAGGAGTCTACAAGGAAGAGACAAAACTATGAGCAAAGGAATCATCCATGTGTTCGTGTATTGCTGAATGGTTGAATCAAGCACAATCTGAGTCACTTTATCAACTCCTGAAATAGTCTATACCACCTATCTTCTCATCTATATCTATATCCATATCTAAATCTATGTCTTTGTATCTATGTCTATGTATCTGCATCTACATCTATATCCATATCGACTCTCTGTATGTGCTACTTTACATAAGTGCTCTACCAATCTACTTATTGGAATGATTTGTGTGCATGATTTATGTCTCAAAGTAGAAAAAAGTCATATGCATATGGGTGACATATCTTAAAGATCATAGACAATTTCTGACTTTGTAGAACCATCTTTATTAATGACAATACCTGAAAACTTAAGGAAAGTGGGGTTCTGAATCAGAGCATTGACATCTCTGTGGAGCTAAATGCCATTTATTTCTCAATTAGAATTTTTTGGAAATACAATATCTAAGGTGACAATTGTACAGATGCTGAGAGTTAACACTGGTAATTACATAATCTGTATACAATAAAAGCAACTAGAGAGAAGATTGTAGACACAGAAGAGATAACAAGATGATCCAACATAAGAATAACTGGTATTCCTGATACAGAGAACTAAACCAAAGCAAAACAACAAGATGATTCCAGACATACTAAGAGATTTTTTTAAAAATAAAGCATTATATATTCCATTACTCAATGGAATCTCTGATCTCCAATGTCACTGATGAAGGAGCCATTTCTTTTAGGCAGGATATTAAGTCTAACATTACAAGTTGAAGAACTGAATCTGTTTTCTCTTAGGAAAAAATATAAGAAATAGTGTTTAAATACATTTAAGTTCTTTATGATTAGTTCAAGTAAATTCTGCATTAAAAGGACCTTTGTGTGTTGGTTTAGGGATAGATTCAATGTTTTTAATATTGTTTCTATGTGGAAATGTGTTCTGAGTGACAAACCTCTAACTTAGAAATAAACTTGTAGAACATGAATCAGTTTTTAAGTAGGGAACTATCTGTATTTATTTTGTAATAGCATCAGAGCCTAGCAGAAAACTATGTTCAGAGTGGGAGTTTAGGAAATACTTGTTGGAAAAAAAATAAAAGTTTCAGGTACTTACTTCTGAATTCACTGGGTAGAAACAGTAATATCTTCTGTACTGGATAGAAATGTTCACATTCTTCAAGCCATAGTCATAGGGAATCACAAGCACAAAATAAATGCCATCCACTAAAATTGATAATATCACAACAAAGCAGAGATGGTGGTCACATCGTGTGATTGTCTCCCCTTGGAAGTCATAAATGGAACAAAACATTGGAATGAATCAGCAAAGTGAAAGGAAAGATTCAAAGGACTTTAGAATTAAAGTTGCCTAATGATTTAACAACTCTTTTGAAAAGGTATATAATAATTTCCACTCTCAAACTACATTTCATTCATTTATTGATATTTAAAGTTATCTACCAATCCATCTATTTCTTCATTTAATGTCTTAGTTACTACAGTAACAAATTACCACTGACTTAGCAATTTAAAACAACACAAATGTACATTTCAATTGCATTAATTTCTCCTCTAATTTTTATTATTTCTTTTCTTCTGCTTACTTTGGATTTAATTTGTTCTTATTTTTTGTGTTTCCTAAAGTGGAAGCTTAGATTATTGATTGTAGATCTTTCTTCTTTTCTAATATATGAAGTCAATGCTATAAATTTTCCTTTAAACACTGCTTTCACTGCATTCCACAAATTTTGATAAGTTGTATTTTCATTTTCATGTAATACAAAAAAAAAGTATTTTTAATTTTCCTGTATACTTCTACTTTTGCCCATGTGTTATTTAGCAGTGCATTGTTTAATCTCCAAATATTTTTCGATTTTCTAGCTGTCTTTCTGTTATTGATTCTTAATTTAATTCCATGTGGTCTGAGAGCCTATTTTGTATAATTTCTATTATTTAAATTTGCTAAGATGTGTCTTATGTCTCAGAATGTGGTCTGTCAGTGAATATTCTACGTGAGTTTGAGAAGAATGTATATTCTGATATTGTTGGATTAAGTATTCTATAAGTATCAGTTAGATCCAGTGATTGATGTAGCTGTTTAGTACAACTATACCCTGTTTTTCAGCCTGCTGAATCTGTCAGTTACTGATAGAGGTGTGTTGAAGTCTCCAACTGTAATAGTGGATTCATTTATTTCTCCATTAAGCTGCATCAGTTTTTGCCTCAAGTATTTTGAAGCTCTATTGTTAGGCACAAACACATTAAGAATTGTTATATCTTCTTTGAGAATTCACTCCTTTCTCATTATATAATACCCCTTTTTATCCCTGATGATCTTCCTTGCTTTGAAGTCTGCTTTGTCTGAAATTAATATTGATGTTCCAGCTTCCTTTTGATTATTGTTGAAATGACATATCTTTCTCCATCCCTCACAACAAGAAAATATAATAACAATCACAAAAATGAGGCCTAAATCTAGTTATGCCCAGTATATTAGTATTTATCCAGAGACACTTGGAAGAGGAGAGAAAAGAAAAGAAGGTAAAAAACTCGCAATCAACTAGGGATAACCGTAAGTGTGAGTAAGTAGAGCACAAGAATGTAATGTGGTACGAATCTATCCTTCCTGTTATCCACACCTGAAACAGGCCTTGAAGATGTACCTGTCCTTAAAGAGACATCATTCTGTAGCTTGGATCACCTACATGAGGTCTAGATCCTGCTCCTAAAAGAAACAAAGGACCAATCCTATAGCTCTGAGACCATTTCAGCAACAAAGAACATGAGATAAAATCACAAAAAATGACAAACAAGAAAGTTTTTCTTTCTATAGCTATAGTAGATATGGAAGCCCAGTTTTATCCCTTTTCATGTTTTAAATGAATAGAAACTTCTCTTTGGAACCATAGCCACACTTGGAGATTTTTCTCCATGTTGCAATAAAATCTTATTCTATATACAAGGGCTACTGGTTTGCAGCTCTGATCAAGTGGAAAGGAATAGATTCTGGGCTAGGCTATGAAGTTGAAAGAACAATATAAGGAATAGCCAGAATGGGTTAAAAATTCTGTGCCATTCTCTTCGAAGCCTGAGTTTTTTAGTTTTGATTAAAAAGATTACAGAGAATGAATTACTTAGATCTCTTCTTAAGGGACTTGCTGGCTTAGAGTCTGCACTGATGAAACAAGAAAGATTAACTATACTCCCTTCCTCGTATGTGGCCCAGGCTCCCTTTGGATGAATGATGAGTGCTGGCTTTGGTTACATAGGCTACTGATTAGATTTTTCAGGTGGGACAACTAAGAAGAAGCAAGAATACAGTACATGATGTACCTAATTATGACCTTTCTTTATGAATATAACTCTATGAAAATGATGGCAGAAATATTTATGACTATCTTTAATTTCTTGGTACTAGAATGGAATAAAATATGGGAAAACATGAAAAAATACTTATACCTAGGCAAAGTAAAATTTACAATCACCTTAGCAGCACAGTGGCTGAGAGCTAGGCTGCTAACCAAACGGTCGGCAGTTCAAATCCACTAGCTGCTCCTTGGAAACCCTATGGGGCAGTTTTACTCTGTCCTATAGGGTCACTATGAGCAGGAATCTACTCGACAGCAATGGGTTAAACTTTGACCACCATCAGTACATTTAATATAACTTTGTTTTTCTCATTAGGACTAAGCAGAAAATAAACATTCTACTCAGCTGGAAGCCCTTTCTACCCACAGAAAGTTTTCAGTTCTGCTCACTCATTATGCGTAGACTTTAGAGGGATAGGACACTTTAGTCTCTTCTACCTTCCAGTGACAGTCTTTATTATCTGCTAGCTTTAATTACTATGGATAGGGCCTTATCTGTGCCTTGCCGCTAGCCAATTTAGTCCTCCAGTAGTAGTCTTGGATTCCACTGCACCAGATGTCTTCTTTTCTGGGACCTGCCATTCCTCTTCCCAGCTACAAGGGTAACAACCCGAGGAGAGCTCTCCATAGAAACGATGGCCTCCTTCTGATAGGGTTGCTCACTTGGCAGCCATATTGGTGCATCACTCAATCACTGGAAATGGACTTAGTGTACTATGGAGTTGCTTAGCTAAATCCTGAGCTCCTATGCTTTACAGTCATTCACAGTGCTTTACACAACCACTTTTTATCTTAGGAGAGTCCTGGCATCTTTTTTAATTTGAACCATTGTATGCTATCCAAACTCAGAGATAAAATATGTGTGAATATTCTACCCTCTCATATTCACATTCATCTGTGAATTCCAAACACGTTCACCTATATTCTGAAGGTCCCAACTTCCACCATGTTGATTCCTCACCACGTAAAGGGCCTTCTCATCTCAGTCTCAGGTTGGTCATTACTGTCAGACTCTCAGAAGAGCCAAATGGAAATGTAGATTGGTGTTCTTTCAATGAACGTCATTCTTGCTTCTCTTTGATGTCAACCTTCAAGTAAATACCAGAATAAAAAAGTTTTCGTGAAGATGGATTGGGTCAAAAGGTTGACTTGTGGGCCAAATAACGAGAAAACTAAATAATAGGGAAAATTAATGTAAATGTTTGAGGTAATGTTTGTTGTTGTTTTGAGTTGCCATCAAGTCAATTCTAACTCACAGCAACCCTGGGTGTTACAGAATAGAACTGTGCTCCAAAGACATTTTAAGGCTGTGACCTTTCAGAAGCTGATCACCAGGCCGGTCCTCCAAGTCAGCTCTGGGTAAGTTCGAATTGCCAACCTTTCGGCTAGCAACCAAGCACTTAACTGTTGGTGCTTCCCAGGGACTTCCCAGGATGGTTTTACCCCTCAAAATAAAAATGTAAATGCTTGTTAAGCAAGAGATAATTACATTCTACTGTATAAAAATGAAATTTTAATTAAACAATTTTCTATTTTTGGACATATTTCCAGCATTAACCTATGAAAATTATTCTTGTTGAGTGCCGTCGAGTCAATGCTAGCTCATAGCGACCCAACGTGACAGAGTAGAACTGACCCACAGGGTTTTCTAGGCTGTAATCTTTATGGAAGCAGATCACCAGGTCTTTGTCCTGCAGAGCCACTGGGTGAGTTCAGTTAATAGCCAAGCGCTTAACCGTTGTGCTACCAGGACTCCTATGACACTGTGATGCATGCCTATGATTATTCCATAGTTCTTTTTTTTTTAAAATATTAATCAAAATATTTTACATTTTGAATATGACATATGCTAATATGGAAATGTTAGGAAACATGTCTAGCCAAAAAGAGGAAATTGAAAATTGCTCATAATCCCACCACTTTTATGATTTGGCATTTTGGTTTATCTATTTTCAGAACTCAGTATATTCAGGTAGGACAAGTGAGATCTCAACAAGGTGTATATTATAGATATCAGGCGGATAAAATTTCTCATTAAATAGTAAATTTCCATTAATTAAATTTTAGCAAACATTTCAATTATATCTGTAAAAGTCTTCTGTATTTCATCTCTATGTTTCTTTAAGCCCCTGGAGCCCAGTAAAATCTAGTTATTTTAGATGAGTGGTTTATAACGTTTGGAATGACAACTACTCTGAATATAAGTAGATATTCATTAAATAACAAAGGACAGCAAATCAAAGGCTTTTATGAGCTCTAAAATGAGCATTTCATGGGCAAAGATAGAGTAATACAAACTCCCAATATCTGCCCAACCTGGCCATAAATTTCCCAAACCTCCCAGGGACCGCAGAGCAATGTGGCATTGCTAAGTGGTCTAGAGGCCACTCACCAGAGCACACTCAGGCTGACCCCAGCAGCAAGCCACTGTGAAAACACAGGAACTCCAGGTTAATGGAGTCCCCTAACTGGGGACTTCCTCTCATCCCCATGGGTCAAACACTCGCTTTGCTCTTTCTTCCAGCAAAATGTCCATAAAGGGAAATTATGCCTGACTAATCTACTAGAGGTTTTGAGAGAGGAAATAATAAAAATGCTAAGGGAAAACTAACAGATCCAATTAATTTAAACCTCTGAAAAAGCCAATCTGATAGTTTCACTACAAAGGAAAATCAAGCATCTCGGGTTGGGGAGGTAGGGTGTGATATTTGCTTCTGTCAAAGAAATTTTATTAGTGTTAAGACAGTTTTGGAATAAATAAGCACCTATTACTCCACTTTGTTCAGCACTGAAATGAATCTTATTTAAACTTCACAAAGGCTCAAAAAGTGGAAGAATGCAGCAAAATGCCCAAATGTACACTCAGCCCCAGGCTTTTTGGGGAGTCAGTGTGCTAAGCCACATAGAAACTGCAAGTAGATCTTTTGAAGCCAAAATGGGTAGTTGCAAGAACTTCGGTGTGGATTAGAATAAGAGAACAAATAGAAGGAATACTAGCGGAAACTGTGGTGACCGGATTACGGGTTCATAAAATCCTACTCTGTGCTGTGCACCCTGCTAGATGCTTTCACATGTTAACTCAGATAATCCTCAAAACAAGTCCCGGGACATAATTTATCCTCATTTTACAGACGAAGAAACTGACATTTGGAAAGTGTAACTTACTTACCCAAGGTCAAAGAGGTCATAGGAGGCAGAGCCATCCTAGAACACAATCTTTATAGACCAGTCTGTTATAATCCAATAAGTAGGTATGGGAATTATTATGGAATGCATACTGTAGACTCCAGCATAAACTCTTACTGTAGCGAAATTGTTAATCGATATTTTTAGATATAATCCTCAATATAAATAATATTAGAAAATAAATATAAAGTAATATCTTAATACCAGGAGTCCCTTGGTGATGCAAACAGTTAATGTTTTGGCTGTTAACCTAAAGGTTGAAGCTTTGAGTCCACTCACAGGCACCTTGAAAGAAAGGTCTGGCAATCTACTTCCGAAAAATCAGCTATTGAAAACCTACGTAACACAGTTCTACTCTGACACACACGGGGTCACCATGAGTCAGAATTGACTACACAGCAACTGGTTTTTTATCTTAATACCAGAGTACATTTATATTTGGAATAATATATGCAATCTTAATTTATGACTTTTCCAAAAGGGACATGTTCAAGCTGGAAAAGTTCCAGCGATTGGCATTAAAAACAAATCATCTCTTAGCTAGTGGTCTCTTGTTCAACCCAGCATGTCCTTAGTAATAGGCTGCTTAACAAACATCATCAATAGCAAGAAACAGTGTTGAAGTGCCCTAATATTGTAATCTTCTAGGCGTAGATATGTTACTTTTGCACTTCCCTTCTATTTTTTCCTTTCATACACAGAGTGGATAGCTGCTGTTTTTTGCTCCCTCTCCCCATCAGCATCTATCTCCAGTTATGGTCTTTAGGGGAGTCCCCCACTCTCCAACCCCACTTTGAGATAATGTACTCCAAGAAAAGCTCTGTCTATGCTCCAGGGATGAAGTGTATAAACCTGGCCAACGTGTCAGTGGACAGTGATTAGATCAGAGCTGGGCATGTGATTCAGTTTGGTCCAATCAGAGTGAACTGTATTACCTGGGGTATTAGCCTCCTGTTATGCTATAACAAAGAACTACAAACTTGGTGGCTTAAAACAACAGAAATTTATTCTCTCTGGGTTGTGGAGGCCTAGAGTCTGGAATCAGTTTTTCTGGGACAAAATCAAGACATCAGAGGGGCCTTGCTCCCTGGAGAGGCTCTAGGAAAGAATCCATTCCTTGCCTCATCCAGGTTCTGGTGGGTGTTGGCATTTTTGGCTTCTGACTGCATCACTCCAATCTCTGCTTCCATGGTCACATGGTCTGCTCCTCTGCGTGTCAAACTCCCTCTGCCTCTCTCTTATAAGGACCCTTTTGATTGGCTTTAGGGCCCCCTAAAATAATAGTAGTAAAATAATCCAGGATAATCTCTCCATGTCAAGAGCCTTAATTTAATCACGTCTGCAAAGACTATATCCTAATAAGGTAGCATTTACTGGTTCCGGGGATTAGGACCTAATATCTTTGGGTGGCCATTATTCAACATACTACATCTGGGTAGAATTAATGAAAGGGAACTTTGTCTCTTTTATTCTGAGTGTGTCCACCTGAAGACATCTTACTGCCAAGAGAAGGGTACCTGCAAAGAGAGAAATGAGACCAGCAGAAGGAGAAAGCAGAGCAGAAAGACAGAGACTCAGGTCTTGATGAGATCATCCCAGGATCAGCCATGCCCTCAACTAGGCCAGCCTCTGGATTATAATTTTTTTAAGCCAGTAAATTCACTTTTTGCCAGTACTTTTTCTTTTTGGCAACAGAAGGACCACTACTAATTACATCTCCATTACTAGAATATAACTTCTAGAAAAGCGTCTCACTTTGGCTCCATTTCACAGTCCTAGGGGCTCTGGAAATTTTCTACTTAAACCCAATGCCTTATGATACTCATGTGTGCGTTTTATGAACATTTACTTTGAGCTAAAGGTAGAGTCAAGTTGTTCCTGAGAATTATTATTAGTTTTTTTCCTTTTTCCCTTGTCCAGAGATGTTTTTATGCCCTCTTTTCATGAAGTATTTTTTTTAGCATCACCTGACTCCCACTCTATTTCTTTTTCTTTCTCACCTCAAAGGTTCCTAACTGAAATGTGCCAAGGCAATTGAAATGTGGTATCTCGGTGAATTACTGTTAGACATTGTGACCTTTGGATCAACTAGAATTTTGTCTTGAAAAGAAACAGTGTATACTGGTGGAAATTTTGATAAAAGAATCTTCAGTAGTTTCACACTGGTAAATTTCTTCCTAAGAAGAGAAAATAAAAGGGAGAGAGAGCTGTTGAAAAATGGGGGTGCATCTTTTGACAATTAAAATCTTTGATGTAAAATATTCTCACATACAATGTAAAATACAAGTGACAGATAAAGAGATTTGAGGTAATGTGAAACAATGTTGTTTCCAAGATTTAATTTCAAGAAGACAACTTTTTTTAAGTTTCTTATGGTGTTTCTCTGAACAAGATGGGAGACCTGGCTCAGTGGTCAGATATATGGTGGTTGCCAACCAGGGGAATGCTGGATTGAAGAGGGTGAGTGAGGATCAGTGTCCATCCAGAGGGAAGTCTCCTCACAGTCCTCTTTTATATAATGTGTTTACTAATGAGTACAGAAGTGGCATGTTTATCAAACTCATGTATGACATGAGCTGAGAGAGACAAAGATTAATATATTGAATAATAGAATTCAAAAAGAGCTTGACAACCATGAACTGCATCTAACAAGACTAAATTTAAGTGGCCTCTACATTAGATTAACATTCAACTTCACAAACCTAAGATGGCAGAAATATGACCTAAGAGTATTTGGGGGGTGGGGTAGGGGGGCATTGTTGGTTAACTGTCAGATCAATATGAACCAAAAATGTGAAAAAGTTGCCTAAATAGTTAACTTAGCCTTGGTTGTCAGGCAAATCAACAGAGTCCAGAACTGTTGTTGTTGTTATTAGGTGCCGTCGAGTTGATTCCAACTCATAGCCACCCTATGTATAACATAATGAAATACTGCCCAGTCTTGAGCCATCCTCACAATCGTTGCTATGTTTGAGCCCATTGTTGCAGCCACAGTATCAATCCATCTCATTGAGGGTCTTCCTCTTTTTCGCTGACCATCTGCTTTACCAAGCATGATGTCCTTCTCCAGGGACTGGTCCCTCCTGATAACATGTCCAAAGTATGTGAGATGAAGTCTCGTCATCCTCCCTTCTAATGAACATTCTGGCTGTACTTCTTCCAAGACAGATTTGTTCGTTCTTCTGGCAGTCCATGGTATAGTCAATATTCCTTGCCAATACCATAATTCAAAAACATCAATTCTTCTTCCATCTTCCTTATTCATTGTCCAGCTTTTGCATACAAATGAGGCTATTGAAAATACCATGACTTGAGTCAGGGGCCCCTTAGTCCTCAAAATGACTTCTTTGCTTTTTAACACTTTAAAGAGATCTTTTGCAGCAGATTTACCCAATGCAATATGTCGTTTCATTTCTTGATTGGTGCTTCCATGGGAATTGATTCTGGATAAGAGTAAAATAAAATCCTTGACAACTTCAATATTTTCTCCATTTATCATGATGTTGCTTATTAATCCAGTTGTGAGGATTTTTCTTTTCTTTATCTTGGGTTGCAATCCGTACTGAAGGCTTTAGTCTTTGATCTTCATCAGTAAGTGCTTCAAGTCCTCTTCCCTTTCAGCAAGCAAGGTTGTGTCATCTGCATATCACAGGTTGTTAATGAGTCTTTCACCATTCCTGATGTTGTGTTCTTCTTCGTATAGTCCAGCTTCTCAGGTTATTTGCTCAGCATACAGACTGAATGAGTGTAGCAAAAGGATACGGCCTTGATGCACACCTTTCATGATTTTAAACCACGCAGTATCACCTTGTTCTATTCAAATGACTGTCTCCTGACCTATGTACAGGTTCTTCATAAGCAGAATTAAGTGTTCCAGAATTCCTATTCTTTGAAATGTTACTCATAATTTGTTATCATCTACACAGTTGAATGCCTTTGCATAGTCAATAAAACACAGGTAAATGTCTTTCTGGTATTCTCTGCTTTCAGCCAGATCCCTCTGATGTCAGCAAATGATATCCCTCCTTCTATGTCCTTTTCTCAATCTGGCTTCAATTTCTGGCTGTCCAGAACTAGGATAAGGATAATGCCCCTCAGCCCATACCAAGAAGTCACTCATATGGTTCTGGACCTCAATCTCATCACTGTATTCTCAGTGAGAAACAGGCAAACTGAGTTTTACCCAAACGACAGTAATGGGATGATGGATGGTCAGTAAGCCATGCTGTATGAGGAGGGACTCAAAGGAATGAGGATGCTTAGTGTGAGAAACGAGAATTCCTAGATGAGTCATAAAATGTATTTTCAGGGCGGAGCCAACATGGCACTATAGACAAAAGCACCATGCCATCCTTCTGCAGCAAAGACCTGAAAAACTAAGTGAAAAACATAGAAATGTCAATCCTGGAACCCTAAGTGTCAAATGAAGGAATAAACAACTCAGTCAAGCACTGAATGGAAGAAGAAACTTACCGAGAACAGAAAACAAGGAAAGCTACGGAGCGGAGGTCCCCTACCAGCTAACACGGTGTGGATTTGCCATCTTGGACTACAGCCCCAAGAATTGCAGACAGGAAGTACAGGAAGGCAACTTTACGGAGCTCCCAACAGGAGACAGAGTACCCGGTAACCAGGGATACACGTTTTCCCACCCACAGTTCTTCTTCCTGCTACTTTCCAGTGGGCCATGGGGGCCATAGACACTCGGCCAGAGAGACACCAGCTCACTGCTGCACAGGTCTGCCCCACCCCAATGACCAGTTCCTCCCGAGCCATTTTTTTTTTGTATTTTGTTGGTTTTTTGGCTTTTTTTTTTTTTCTTCTCTCTCTGTCCTTTCCTTCTTTTCCTTTCTCCTGCCCAGCTACCCCTATGCACCATCCCTGCCGCTTCTCAAAGGACTACGCCTCACTGCTCAGCTACAGTGCCAATGGCATGGCATCCCTGGTTCCATGCTGTCTCTCTCAGTGCCATTTTTTTTCTTTTTTCTTTTCTGTTTCTTCTTTCTCTTCAACCTCTTCCTTTCCTTTCTCCCGTCCACATAGCCCCATGTGCTGTCCCTGCCCCTTCTTGATGGGCCATGCTGCACTGCTTGACTAGAGAGCCACTGGCATGTGGCCTCCCTGGTTCTGTGCCATCCCCACCAGCCAGCTCCCTCAGCACTATATTTTTTGTTTTGTTTTTGTTTGTTTCTTGTCTCTCTCTCCTTTCCTTCCTTTCCTGTTTTCCACTCACCTAATCCAGTGTACCACCCCGGCCCCTTCTCAAAGGGCTGTGCCACATTGCTCAGCTAGAGAGCCACCAGCAGTCAGCCTCCCCGGGTCTGTGATGGTTCCACTGGCTGGCTTCCTTAGTGCCGTATTTTTTTAGTTTGTTTGCTTTTTTTTTTTTTTCTGTTTCTTCTCTCTCTTTCCCTGTTTTCCTTACCTCTTCACATCCATCTAGCCCTAATGCCACCCCCACCCCTTCATGAAGGGCCATGCTGCACCACTCAGCTTGAGAGCCACTGGTACACAACCTCTCCAGGTCTGCGTTGCCACCACAAGCCAGGTCCCTCAGTGCTGTATTTTTTATTTCTCTTTATCTTTCCCTTTCTCCCCTTTCCTTCTCCCTCCCATCTATGCCCTGCACTGCCTCCATGCCTTCCTGAGAGGCTATGTCATGCCACTGGTGAGAGACCCCAATTCTGCCCTGCCCCCAATGACCTGCACCCTCAGCATCATATTTATTTTTGTTGTTGTTTTGTTTTTTCTTTATTCTCTCTCTTTCCCTTTTTTCCTTACCCTTCTCCTGCCGACCTAGCCCCATGAGCCACCCATGCTCCTTCATGACAGGCTGAACCACACCACTCATCTAGAGAGCCACCAGCACACAGACTCACTGGGTCTGCACCACCCCTACCTACCAAATCCCACCACACTGCCATTTTACTTAATTTTTCTTCTTCTTCTTTTTTTCTGCTTCTCTTTCTCTCACCCACTTAGCTCCACACATCACATTCTCTCTCTTCCTTCTTACCCATCTGCACCTCACACCAAATACCCTGCCCTCGAGTGGCACTAGTGTAGACCACAGACCCTGAAATCCACCCCTCACTGCCCACAGCCTCTTCCCACCATCCCCAGTTCATACCACAAACAACCTGTCCCCATTACACCCCTCCATTTGGAGTTGCCCTGCTGCATCACAGTAAAGAGACTAGCCTTGTCCACCTGGAAAATGTGGTGAGAACTATCCTACCCACAGGCAAGAAATCCACAAAACATAACCATCCCACCTGCCCAACATTAAAAAAAAAATGCCTTGGAAGAAACAAACAAATCTACAATCAATAAACAAAGAAAATAATGCCTGAATGTCCTGGAGACTGCAGACAATATCAAAACATATTAAAAAAAAAAAAAAAAAAGGATGGTGCCAGTAAGTCACCAAAATGAAACACCAGATGACCTCCTGGTAGAAGAAAAGGCACTGGGGCTACCTGATAGGGAATTCAAAAGTCTAATATTCACGGTTCTACAAGAGATTAGGAGACAAATAAAGGGAAACACAAACAAAAATAAGGAAAAAAATCAGGTAAAAAAATGCAGGTAAAGCAATGGAAGAATTCAGGAAAACAGCATAGGAACAAAGTGCCAAAATAAATAAACAACTAGAAATCACACAAAAACAGCAATTAGAAATCCAAAAGATAAACAAAAGATTTCAGAAATGGACACTGCAATAGGAAGGTTTTTGAGCAAATTTGAAACAATGGAAGACAGGATCAGCAAAATTGAAGACAAATCCTTGAATGCCAATTTGTATGAGGAAAAATCAGAGAAAGGAATGAAGAAAAATGAGGACAAACTGAGAACAACATGTGACACAATCAAGAGCAAAAATTTGCACATGATCAGAGTTCCAGAACAGGGGAGAAAATAGAAAACACAGACGGGATCATCAAAGATTTGCTAACAGAAAACTTTCCTAATGTCATGAAAGATAAAAAACTGACCATTCAAGAAGCTCAATGAACAACATATAGGGTAGACCCCAGAAGAAATCCATCAAGATATATCATAATCACACTCGCCAAAACCAAAGACAAAGAAAGAATCCTTAAAGCAGCTCAAGAAAAACAAAAAGTCACACACAAAGGGTAAACAATAAGACTAAGCTCTGATTACTCTGCAGAAACCATGCCAGAAAGAAAGAAAAAAATTGCCAATCAAGAATTATATACTCTGCAAAACTCTTGCTCAAATATCCTGGTGAAATTAGGACATTTCCAGGTACACAGAAATTAAGGGAATATGTAAAAACCAAACCAAACATTCTAGAATTATTAAATGGATTCCTTCGGTTAGAGAACAAACAACATCAGACAACAACCTGAATCTAGGACACAGGACAGCATCAGAAAGTTACCAATCTAGGTAAAACAAAACTAAAAGATTTACAACATGGAACCAGAGAAGTCAACGTCTAAATGACAACAACGTCAGAACAATGAAAGTGGGACTAAATAATGCAGGTATAGAATTCAAATGGAGAGGAAGTCAAGGCAATATCAAATAATAAAAGCCTGGTTCAAACTTAGGAAAACAGGGTTAAATTTCAAGATAGCCACCAAAAGTTAACAAAAGTACTCATCAAAATAAAGAAGAAAAACATAAAGTCTCAGTAAACATAAAATCTACAAAAATGAAAGAAATGAAGAGAAAATCCACACACAAAAGGAATTCAGTACAGAAGAGTAACAGGAACAAAGAAAAAAATGTATTTTGTAATGGTTTAACATAAAGAGTACTAGACCCCATTCTCAGAAACTTAGATTTAGTAATTAGGGCAGAGATTTCAGTAATCTACATTTTTACAAATTTCTCCAGGTGATTATGGTGATCAGACAGACTTTTTTTTTTTAATCCAGATTATATGACTTCTAGAACAGCTTCTGACTAATTTTATGCTGCTAAGAATTTTCACTTTCCAAATTGTATGTATGTATATATATATATATATATATATATATTTAAAAGATCCTTAAAATAGATCTATTCTCAAATATATATTGTGTTTACTTCTTGCCCATTAATGAGTTACATATTACAAGGTAGTGTTACCATTTCTCAAACCCCATCCAGACCCTTAGCCCCCAATAACTTGAGGGACTTTAGGAAATACAACGCCCAGACTACCCACCTCAAAGACTCTTTAAATAGAGGGTGAGTTCTGAGAACATGCCATTTCTAAAAAGCCTTAATAAAAGGCTTTCCAAGTGTGAAAATCACTCTAATGCAGGGGACAGAGTAGAGAGATAAAATGGGATCAGTCCCTATTCCTGCACCAGAAAAGCTTGTCTCATCCCTAAGTGGGAGACATTTCACTTGCTGAAGGATTTTATCATTTATGCACTGACAAGTTTTACTTCCAGCAATGAGGGAAGAAATGATGTAGGCAGAAACCCAGTCTAGGAAGGTGTTTGACACCTGTCAGTTAATCAGTTACAAGCACACCTCTCCCCATGTGGTGGGTGCTAGCTGGCCAGCCACACATCTGCACCCAACATAGAAGACTTTGGAAGATCAGACCCTTCATTTGTGCCCCTTAATCTTTTCTCAGGATTTCACATGCATCACTGCCATTACTGCTAATGGGAGCTATGTGCACCCAGCTAGGGGAGAGGCCTATGATAATTGTGGGATTCTGTGTTTGAAAAGCAAAGTCACACTGATTGTTTCAGACTTTTGTGAAGCCTTCCCGGCAGCCTTATTAATTGGCTCTTATTTTGGTAAACACTGTTCTTTTGTTGGAGTGGTTATTTCAAAATAGAAAAGGAGCTTAAATTAGTATTACACATTTTAAGACATACATTTACATCCATCATAAACTTTAATTTTTACTTCAGCCAAATAATTTTAACAGTTGCTATAAAATCAGTTATTTAATAATAGTTTTTACTACCATATTGAATGCAGTAGGAGACAGGCTTAATAGCCTCACGTCCACAACAAATTTCCAGTTATTATTTGAACATCCCACATGCCTTTGACAATTCCATGGACCAGTCAAATTCCTACTGACTGTATTATTTGAATCTTGCTAAAAACTGGTTCACCACGTGCATGCACACAGTCATTTTTTATTGAATACATCTGTTCTTCCAAGCTCAATTTCTTTTGCTTTCTCAGATTTACATCATTATAAAAACTACTGTTATTTTCAATAGAATAATTTTCTATAATCACATATGTACCCCTTCATAGAACATCTGCATTCAGTTCTAAAGCACAAAAAGAAAAACGTGAGTAAATGAAATAAATTTAACAGTTATACTAGTAAACACTAGAGAAGATTTCAAGGGGGAGAAGAGAAAGCTTATTTCAGACACACGCCAAGATAGTTAAGTAAGAACATTTAAATAGGGGAATTTGGGGGTGGGGGGGGGGGAATGTAACTTGATCTCTCTTCCTGGCAACTCAATTTAAAAAATTATGTTCAGTTTCTGAAAAGTGTGAATATAACTGTAATTGAGTTTTATAAACTTGAGATAACTTTGATTACCTAAATTTAAGAAACGCTAAAATTATTGAATCCAATTAAGTGGAAAACTCAGCTTATCTGATGTATCTTTGTATCTTCCATAATACCCAGTACAATATTTTGCACATGGAAATAGGGTACAATATGTGAATGAATAAACATAAGGATTTGTCAAGAAATTACAAAGTCGTCTTGAGCGTGGATCATTGGTTTAGTTTGCATTTATTCTTGACAAAATGGTTTTCAGTCTTTGGAAATTTGCAATGCCTCACAAAATGAATAGAAATGGGGCAAGCTGTGCAATTCCTTAAACAAAGCAAAAACTAGTGTCAAAAAGTATAATTTTGTTCCTTATGCCAACAATATATTTTGGAAATCTAGTAGACCTTTTAAAATTTTTTATTTTATAGCTGGATTAAAGTTACATATGCATAAAATCTCTCAAAATGCACCCAGTACCCTCAACCCACATTGACTTGATGGTACACAACAATGACAACCCGCAATCCAAAACATGCATGTTACTCATTTCCTATTCCTGAGAGGCAATCACTTTCAACTCTGTTGGCCATTTCTTTGGGTATTTAGTGTCACATTTCTAGATAACATATTTATACTGCTAATCTAAGACTGCATTGACTTCCCACTTTGGAAGATAAATATTCAGCTCTTTTTTACCACCACTCCTCACTACCACCAACCCACCCACCCCATACAACAGAAACACCACTGTTTCTGCCCTCCCCTCCTCTCACTATAGTTATATTATAATTTTGATCAAATACTTGTCAAAATTTTTGTGACAAACAAATGCTGTTCGCAGCTGAGACTTGTATACCATGATCACATTTCCATTCCTTCACAACTTTTTGTTTATCCTGGAGTTAATAATAGTCTTGGTTTTTTGTTTGTTTGTTGATTTGTCATTGTTAGGCGCAGTCAAGTCAGTCTCGACTCATAGGACCTTATGTACAACAGAATGAAACACTGCCAGATCTTGTGCCATCCTGAGATCATTGCTATGTTTGAGTCCATTGTTACAGCCACTGTGTCTTTTGTTTTTGTTTTTTGCCTTCTTAATTTTCTAATCATCTAATTTCTATCACCAATTCATCCCCAGACTCTACCCCCAAGTACCTAAATCTATGTCACTATGTTTAAACATATTACGTATTTCATCAATTTCATCTTCTTGGAGACATCCTTATGGATTCCTCTGGCGCAATTCAGTTTTCTCTAGGTCTTCTGCCCATCTGTCATCGTGAGATCTCCCTCCTTTATTATCCTGAAAATTCTCTTTGTCTCTTGTCTTGGATCCTTTGTATCTCAAATTCTATGCCTTTTTAATTCTTAGTTTATCCTTCATTTGGTTGAGGCATTATTCATCAATAATTTCCTAGAAACAGTTAAATTTTTTGAAACTGCATATTTGAACCTATTTTTATTTCACTCTCACATTTTATTGTAGTTTGGCCAAGAATGCAGTTTCAGAATGAAGATATATTATCTTTCAGAATTGTAAAGGCTTTGCTCTATCGCTTTCCAGCTTCCTGACTGCTGTGAACCCATTCCGTTTCTTAATCTGTTGTATGGAACCACTTTTTTTCCCTCTGGAAGTTTAGAGTATCTTTTCTTTGTCCCATTATTTTGGTTTGGTTTTATTGTCATCTATTGTGCTGGACCCTCAAAAAGTCCTTTGAATTTGGAGACATATGTCCTTCATTTCTGGGAAATTTTGCTGGTTTATGTTCTTCTTTATTTCTTTCCCACTCTTTTCTTTTCCCTCTGGGAAAAGAAAATTCATTTTCTGAATGATAAACGTTCCTGGCTTGACCTTGTAATTTTCTTGTTGTTGTTGTTGTTGTTGTTTTTATTCCCCCTCCTTATTCTACATCTCCTTGTCTTGTTGTTCTACTTTTAGGAAGAATTCATCAACTTTATTTTCTCCCCATTTGATTTAATCTTTAATTTCTACTACTACATTTTTCATTCCCATGAATTCATTTTTGTTCTTTGAATGTTCCTTTTCTACTGCATCCTGTTCTTACTTCAAAGATGTTCTATCTCATAGCTCTGAGAATGTCAGTGATAGATCTTCTTTCAAAATTTTCACGTCTCTTTCCAATCTCTGATGTTGTTTTTTTCCTGTTTTTTTCTTTATTTCTTTTCATATTAGAGATTTCCCTCAGCTTTCTGATGATCTCTGGTTATCTATTCATATTTAAAAGTGGAGCATTATTTTACAGTGGTAAATTATACATCAGTAGAGCTCTAAAAAAGAAAAGAAAAAGAAAGTGGGACATTATGAGTTAATTAGACGCTTTGACCATATGGGTTGGGCTTGTTGACTCTAGTCAGTTACTGGATGGTTTCAGTAGGGGAACCCCTGGTGTCAGAATCTACGTCTTTTCTCTTGGGCTGGTCCGATTCCTCAGAGAGTCATTCCGTCTTCCAACTGGAGAGTAAAAGACTAGTTGTCAATGTTCTGGGAGCTGAGTGAGCGAAAAGGGTTGGGATCTTTCAAAATTTATTATTTACACTGTCACTTAAGCTCCATTTTCAACATAGTATTCCTATCCTCAGCTGTGCTTAATATCCCCCACATAGTGCAGACACCTTCTGATTGAACTTTGCCAGAAAATTAGCCTCCAGTCTTCTGCCAGAGTGGATGAGAAATAGTTATCCCCCACCTTCCCCAGTAAGTGGAGAGAAGATGATAAGGAGGGATTCACTACACTTTAAACATATTTTTAACCACTTCTTCTGTTTGCTGCCCACTAACTCCTGAAGCTTTTGGCAAGTCTTTGGTGCAAATTGGGGTACTTCTTGGGTTTCTCAAATGCCACCTTAGGATTCATTATTCCTTTACACTATTGATTCAGTTGCCACTCTTCTGGTTTCGTGTTGTTGCTCTCCCATTCTTTGTCTTGTGGCTTAGCTCCTTTTTTCCTTATCTCTTTCTTGTCATTATTTGGAGCTTTCGTGAGGCAGCAAAGGTAAAAGCATGGTTTACTCTGCCCTCTTTAAGCTGAAACTCTGACAAACTAATTGACTTTTCTGCCTCAGTATCTTTTCCTATAAAAAGCAGATAAAATATAGGCTTATGATACTACTTCTGAGATATAATAATTTTTGTCCAAATAGCACTTTACAGTGTATAAAGTGTTTCACATACATCTCACTTCATCTTCTTTATATGATTATTAGTCAGCTAGGGCAGATATTCACCCATCTGTCATTTTATTGTACTGTAGTAACTTGTATGTTGCTGTGGTGCTGGAAGCTATGACACCAATATTTCAAATATCAGCAGGGTCACACATGGTGGGCAGGTTTCTGTAGAGCTTCTAGACTTAGGGAAGAAAAGTCTGGTGATCTACTTCTGAAAATTAGCCAATGAAAACCCTATGGATCACAAGAGAATACTGTCAGATATAAAGCTGGAAGATGAGCCCTCCAGGTTGGCAGATATTACACATTAGCCACAGCAATGGACTCAAACATACAATGATCATGAAGAGGTCACAGGACGGGCTGACATTTCTTTCTGTTATACATAAGGTCACCATGAATCAGAGGTGATGGGTCAGCAACTAACAATAACAAGGGCAGGCATTTTTAGTTTCTTTTTAACCTAAGTGGAAACTGAAGATCAGAAAATTTCAAGTCTTCTCTGAGGTCACATTGCCAGAAAGGGGTGGAATTGTCACTTAGATACTTCTGCAAGTCACACAGCCTAATGAAGCTTTTTG
Organism: Dugong dugon; assembly: GCA_030035585.1. NCBI lineage: Eukaryota > Metazoa > Chordata > Mammalia > Sirenia > Dugongidae > Dugong > Dugong dugon. Next base: position 45,344,820 of record CM057466.1, on the reverse strand, counting down.
AACAGACAGAAAACAAGCAGAGCAAGTATCCTTAGAATTGATTCTGGAAGCCGAATGAATGTCTATAACATTTGACAAAAACAAGAGTATTAGGCAAGCATAAAATTTCTGAGTTTCTGCCAAACAAGTAATTAAAAAAAGAATTCTGGTAAGCGATGTTAGGGAAACAGAATGGGACCTAGAAATTTAATCAAGGATTCAGGACATCAAATTAGATTTCCTGGTAAGGAAATGTATGATATATGTCATTATCTAAGCACAAAGCCCTATTTCTTAAGGCCAAATACTGATTTTCTTATCTTTGATGCCCTCTGGGATTGTTATTATCTTCAAGGCTATTCATCTGTACTAAAGTAGAACTAAAACATAGAACTGAGCAGATACAGTGTCTGACTTTACCATCTACTGAATCTCTTTTCTGAAGAAAAATACAACTAACGTTGGGACTTGAGGATCTTGTTTTTCTTTTTTTTTGCTGTTGTTGTTAAATTCCTAATACTATCATTTTTGTCTTATTTATTTATTAAATTCCTTTATTTAATCAATTAAAAAAAACCACAGAGTGACCTGATGCAAAGAAGAAAAAAAGCAGGTCTACTTTGAAGAAGTCCTCATCTTTTGAGGGAAAACAAATCATCACATTGTAACTATATTGTACTGAGGCTAAGAATCCATGTACAGGATAAAAATAGGGGATATTCACATCCCATCAAAATATCTCTTTCAACATGATGCATTCATTCAATAAATCAGTGGAAGAACACTCTAAAACTGAGGCACTTGGCATAACTAAACTGACTGACACAGGTCTGGATCACACTGTTTTATTTTAAACCTTGCTGCTGCTTCTAAAGTGTGAGCAGCACTTTCAGGTAAACAAGCCTTGTTTTGCAAATAAATATGTGGTTATGCTTGGTTTACTGTGATTTCAGAAAGTGTGTGCAGATTGTTCTAGGAAAAAATGCTTGCCCTCAGGAAGAATGCATTTGAAAATAGACTAAATGATAATGAAGAAGGATTTGTTTGTGGCTGTAGTCATGCTAGTCTGCTAGTCTTGTGTAAAAACTCTGCCTTCCTTTGTGAATGTCAGAGCACTTTGTAATTCTACTCAGTGCTGTCCAACTCAAGTTGTATTCCTCAATAAAACTGTATCATTTCTCGCCATACAGAGTTAGTTTTGACATTTCTTGTATCAGAAACAGGGCTTTGAAGGTGCGCTATCTTTCACGATCCTTAAGATATCGAGGATATGGACATTTACTGCTGAGCCACTTTGGGCTCTCCATCTCTGTGAATTCTCCATAATCATTTAGAGTAAAAAACCACTCAAATCTAAGCTCTGCTCTCTTGCACTGATAGGTCTTTGAGTTTTATTGTGGATTTTTTTTGGTTCTTGCAAGTAAAAGTTTGCTTTGACTGTCATTTTAAAGTGGGGAATGCCGTATCCAAAGGAGATTTGGAGTCACCTTCTAGGACTCCCGCTCACTACATGAACAAGGATTTTGACCCCTTAACATACTGTTCTTGTGTGCTAGCATAACCTCACTGGAGACTGTTTGGAAAACCAGTGGCCACTTTTAGATACTTTCCAATCGGACAGATTAGTATGTTTAAGGGCTAAAATAAGAGAATAAGTCTCTACCTGGCAGAATAAATTATGTTCAAAAAGAATGAACCAGGTTTTGTATAGTTGTCATGAAGGAATCCCAGAGTCTTTTTTTTTTTTCAAAGTTTTTTTTTTTTATTGTACTTTAGATGAAGGTTTACAGAACAGATAGTTTCTCATTAAATAATCAGTACACATATTGTTTTATGACATTGGTTAACAACCCCACAATATGACAACAATCTCCCTTCTCGACCTTGGAGGACCTTTTTTTGGTGAAAATATACATAGCCAAAGTTATACCATTTCAAAAGTTTCTACATGTACAATTCAGTGACGTCGATTACATTCCTCCAGTTGTGCTGCTATTCTCACTATCCTTTTCCAAATTATTCCATCACCACTATCTTCATCTCACTACCCCCTAGGCTTCCCATCAAACGTTTTGAGTTGGTGTTGTCAGTTTGATCTCACATAGATAATTCTTTTTTTTGTGTGTACCTTAGATGAAGGTTTGCAGAACAAATAGTTTCTCACTAAACAGTACACATACCGTCCTATGACAATGGTTAACACCCTCATGACATGTCAACGCTGTCCTTTCTCAACCTTGGGTTCCCTATCACCAGCTTTCCTGTCCCTCCTTGACTTCTAATCCTTGTCCCTGGACTTCTGTGCCTCACTATTCCTGTTTTGTTTTATGAGGCTGTCCAATCCCTGGCTGAATGGTGAACTTCGGGAGCGACTTTACCACTGAGCTAAAAAGGTGTCTGGGGGCCATACTCTCAGGATTTCTCCAGTCTGTGAGGCCAGTCAATCTGGTCTTTTTTTTTTGTGAGTTAGAAATTTGTTCTACATCCTTCACCAGCTCTGTCCAGGACCCTCTATTGTGATCCCGGTCACAGCAGTGACTGGTGGTAGCCTGGCACCATCTAGCTGTACTGGACTCAGTCTGGTGGAGGCCGTGGTAGCTGTGGTCCATTAGTCCTTTGGACTAATCTTTCCCTTGTGTCTTATAGTTTTCTTCATTCTCCCTTGCTCCCGAAGTGGGGAGACCAGTGGAGTATCTTAGATGGCTGCTCACAGCCTTTTAAGACCCCAGACGCTACTCACCAAGGTAGAATGTAGAACTTTGCCTTTATATAAACTGTGTTATGCCAATTGAGCTAGATGTTCCCAGAGACCATCGTCCCCACAGCCCTCCACCCAGCAATTCAGTCTATCAGGGAATATGGAAGTGTCTATGGAACTTCCATGACCTTTCCTTGTACAAGTTGTGCTAGCTTCCCCAGTATTGTATACTGTCTTACCCTTCACCAAAGTTACCACTTATCTATTGTCTATTTAGTTCCCCCTTCACCCCTCCCATCCCTAATAACCAACAAAGATTTTTTTGTGTGGGTGTAAACTTTTACATGAGTTTTTACAGTAGAGGTCTCATACAATATTTGTCCTTTTGTGATTGACATATTTCACTCAGCATAATGTCCTCCAGTTTCATCCATGTTATGAGATGCTTCACAGATTCATCATTGTTCTTTATCTTTGCATAATACTCCGTTGTGTGTATGTACCATGGTTTGTTTATCCATTCGTCTGTTGATGGGCATCTAGGTTGTTTCCATCTTTTTGCTATTATGAACAGTGCTGCAGTTAATATGGGTGTGCATATGTCTATTCGTGTGACAGCTCTTATTTCTCTAGGAAATATTCCTAGGAGTGGGATTGCATTCTGTAGTGCTTTTATTTGTGGTACTGATGTTTTCTTTGTTCCTCTTACTCTCCTGTGCTGAGTTCCTTTTGTTTATGGATTTTTTTTTCATTTCTTCTGTTTTTTTAGGTTTTGTTTTTACTGATACTTTATGTTTTTCTTGTTTATTTTGATGAGTAGGTACGTTAACTTTCTTTGCAGTTACCTTGAAATTTACCCTTATCTTCCTAGATTTGAACCAGCCTATTATTACTTGGTATCACTTTGCCTTCCTCTCCATTAGAAAGTTCTATACCTACACCGTTTAGTCCCTCTTTTATTGTTCTGTTGCTGTTGTCATTTACAGATTAACCTCTATGGTTCCCTGTTGTAATTCTTTTGATTTTCATAGTCCTTAAGAGTTCATTTCCTAGGTTGGTATCTGCCTAGTACAATCCTGTGTCCTATATTCAGCCTGTGGTCTGATGTTGTTTATTCTCAGATCAAAGGACTCCCTTTAATAAGTCTTGTAAGTTTGGTTTGGTTTTTGCATAGTCCCTTAATTTCTGTTTATTTGGAAATGTCCTAATTTCACCACCATATTTGAATGAGAGTTTTGCAGGATATATTCTCCTTGGCTGGCAATCTTTTTCTTTCAGGGCTTTATATATGTCATCCCATGGCCTTCTTGCCTGCATGGTTTCTGCTGAAGAATCCGAGCTTAGTCTTATTGTTTCCCCTCTGTATGTGACTTTTTGGTTTTCTCGAGCTGCTCTCAGGATTCTTTGTTTGTCTTTGGTTTTAGCAAGTGTGATTATGATATGCCTTGGTGATTTTCTTTTGCGGTGTATCGTATATGGGGTTCGTTGAGCATCTTGGATGGTCAGCTTTGCATCTTTCATGACATCCGGGAAGTTTTCTGTCAGCAGTTCCTCAGTGATCCGCTCTGTATTCTCTGTTTTCTCCCCTTGTTCTGGAACTCTGATCGCTTGCAGATTTTTGTTTTTGATTGTATCCCACATAATTCTCAGGGTTTCATTTTTCTTCCTTCTTTTTTCTGATTTTTCCTCTAACTGGGTTGTATCCAAGTGTTTGTCTTTAATTTCGCTGATCCTGTCTTTCACTGTTTCAAATCTGGTCCTCAGCCCTTCTATGACACTGTCCATTTCTGAAATCTTGTTTATCTTTTGGATTTCTAATTGTTGTTTTTCTATGATTTCTAGTTGTGAATTTATTTTAGCATTTTGTTCCTGTATTATTTTCTTGAATTCTTCTATTTTTTTCTGTATTTTCCATGAATTTGTCTGCCTTTTCCATGAATTTGCCTGTTTTTTTCCTCATTTTTGTCTGCTTTTTGCTTCAACTCTTGGATAATTCTGAGTATTAGAGATTTGAATTTGCTATCAGTTAGGTCTAGTGCCTTTTCTTCTACTGGAAAGTCATCTGGTGTTTTATTTTGGACTCCTACTGGAACCATCCTGTCCTGTTTTTGTAAATGTTTTGATATTATCTGCTGTCTTCGGGGCATTCAGTTGTTATTTTCCTTGTTTATTGATTGTAGATTTGTTTGTTTCATCCTGCTTTTTTGTTTTATTTGGCTATGTCTGAGCAGGCGGGTTGTGCATTCTTTGTTGTTTGCTAGTCTGTGGGCATTATACTTTTCACCTCCTACTCCAATGGGCAGGGTCAGTCACTTAGGTATGGTACAGCAGGTCAGGTCCAGCTGAAGGGGAGTTGCTGGGATGGGTTGTTTGTGGCACATACCAGGGCCAACAGTGTGGACCGGGAATCTGTGCAGGGCAGGTTCCAGTAGGCCGTGCCTGTGCTGCTTGGGAGTGTGATGTTCAGCACACAGTGCAGGTAGGCAGAAAAGAGGGGGTAGATTGTGATGTGTGGAGCTAAGATGGGTATGGGAAAGACTAGAGAGAGGAGAAAGGAACAGGAGCCAAAAACAAAAAAAAACAAAAAGAAAAGAGTGCTAAGGGAGCCTACTATTGGAGTGGAGACATGAGAGACTGAGAATTGGGGTAAAACAAAAATAAAAAAAAAGAAGAAGAATGAAAGAAAAAAATGAATAAATCAAGAAACTGGAAATGAAGAAAGAAAAAAGGGAATAAGAGATAGAAGAAAACAAAACAAAGAAACAAACAAAAAAAAAAAAAAACCAAAAGCAAAGAAAAAAGAAATGTCCCCAGGGATATCCCTGTGCGTCTCCATAGAGTAAGGTAGTAGCTTCCAAGCTGCCCAGTACTGCTTGGCTAGAAGGGGCTCCCAAGCCAAGAAAAGAAAAAGAAAACAAACAAATCAAAATAGAACAAATCAGAGCAAACAAACAAACAAAAAAGCCCTGGGGGTCCCAACAGGGTGGCAGCATGGGTCAGACAGCAGTTTTATAGTCAAGCAGTGGTTCACTGCCTTTCAGAAAGAAGCAAAGATGGCACACCGAGCCAAGTATTTTGAGAGAAAGGAGGGGGTGGTGGTGAGAGGTAAGGAAGAAATCTAAAGAAGCAGAAAAAAGCAACATCAGCAGCCAACAAAAGGCACTCAGGGAGCTGGCCAGTGCGAGTGAGTGGAATCCAAGCAACACCGGGGTTAAGCTGGTGCTTCCCAGTGAAGAGACTGTGGCTGCAGGAAGCAGAGGAGGCTAAGTGGGGGTGAAGAAGGGTGGGGGGTGGGAAAGCCAACATCGCTGGTTACAGGTAGTTCTATCTCCTTCTGGAAGCTCTGTGAAGCTGCTTTCTCATACCCCCTGTTGCTGATCTCTGATAGGAGTCCAATATGGTGGATCTGTGCTGCAGTAGCTGATAGGGGACCTCTGCAGGTATCTCTCCTCGCTCTCTGTTCTCGGTCAGTTTCTTATTCCATTTTGTGCTTGGCTGAGTTCTTTATCTCTTCATTTGATGCTTAGGGTTTCAGGATTGACATGTGACTCCATTTGACTTAGTTTTTCTGATCTCTGTTGTGGAGGGACGACACAGTGCTTATGATTATAGAATCACCTTGCCTGGAAGTCCCCCAGAGTCTTTCAAGCAACAAAAATATGTGGGCACAGGTTCAAACATCTTAAAACCTCCAGGGCACTCACCAACAACAGAAAGACACCCACGAAAGAATAAGCTGGGCCATGAGATGGCCCAGAACATTAGGCTGCTCACCACCCTCAAGACAACCCTTAAGGAATGGATGCACACTATAAAACAAAAACTGACCAAGCCCCACACCAGACTCCCTTCTAGGAATTTTATTGGACTCTGGGAGACCGAATTGCAACCTATTCTTAACATCCTTGATGTATGAGCCTTGATTTCCCCTCTACCAGGACGCTGGTTCGAAATACACGTTCAAATACATTATAAGCTGAATATACTTGAAGCAATTTGAAATCTCGGTGATCACTTTGGGAAAATGAGTTCCATTTGCATTGTCTTTTCTTTCCTCAGGGAACTTTTGTTTGATGCTCAGGTTTTGTCACACAATCTGATATCCCTGCATCTGAGACTCTGGAAAGTTAATGAGTGTATCTTGGACCTGTTTTTCTGTTCATTTGAGTTTATCTTACCAAAGAATTGCTGTGTACATTGTAAGAAACTGAGTTGCTTGTGTTGTATGTATTGTACTAGCCTGGTTTTTGAGCTGGCCTTGCAGACAGGTGAATTTATGTGGTTTTTCTATTTCCTTTTGTTCTGAGAGCTTGCGTCTGGTCTACAGCATTGTGTCTGAGTTCTGTTTTGTATCTAGTTGGAGGCCATGGCTGGAAATTGCCATTTTTCATGAGGCTGCCTTAAATCTCAGTTCTTTTCTCTTCCAGGAAACTGCTTCTTTCTCCTGTCTTATGATCTGGGCTTTAGTAGCTTCTCTGAGAAACTTTAATATAAATTAGTCTATTTGAAAAGTGCACTGAAAAGGATAGATTGTTTATTTTGATTGGTTATCAAGGCTTTAAAAAAGACAAATTATTCTAAATATCTTCTCTAAAAGATCCTATAAAACATGCAAAAGACAGGGTTATGAAAATGTAATAATTTTCTATCTCTGGATAGTATTATTAAATTATTTATGATGTTTCTTCAAAGACCTTACTCTGATCAGTTTAATGATAAATAAGCACACATATAAATTAAATAGTCCTAATATTCCCAGAAATTAATGAAAATAAATTCATTCTGACAAAATTTTCTGTTTATGTCAACTTTGAAAGCAAAATCTTAAATGCAAAACATTTCTAAGTAACTTAAGCTAGATAGTACATGAAATGTGTTTTATATAAAGAAAGGTAGTAATTTTTATTAATAAGAAGAAAGAAGGCTGAACTTCTTACCAAAAGAATAATAAACATTAGAAGGAAAAGAATTTAGTTACCTCTTGTCTTCTAAATACCTAGGCCACCTTAAACATATGTAAATGAATTTACTGATTCTTTCTTGATAATGAGCATCTGAGACCCACACTGCACCAGAGAAGACTTTGAAAAGACCTCTCCCAACCAGGTAAAAACCTTTTTAAGACAAAAGAAAATAAGATAAATAATGTGGACATAAATGAGGTCTAAAATAACAAAAAAATTCTGTTTTAATACAGTTACAAGAAATTGTGTGGATAGCCAACATAAAAAATCTGTAGACAAATCTAAGGATAGATTGAGAAAATATAAGAAACGATAAAAATTTGAATGGACGTATACCCTATATTTTTTTAAAAAAAAACTTTACTTCCACAGTAATTATATTTTGTAGCGTATAGGTTTAAATTAATTTCCAAGATTTTTAGATAACTTACTGATATTAAATTGAATTAATTGATACTCATTTTAACTGAAGTTTATAGGCTCTTAATTTTTATGCCACAGAGAAAGGGTATATATATATTTGTGTCTGGTAATAAATGTGTTCATTTTTGCCACATAAACTGTTGTACTAGAAGAGATACATAACAAGGACAAGAAACTTAAAAGTTTGTTAAAGGGGAATTGATTTGATATAGTCAAAGTTCTTATTTGCTGTAACTAGAAGTTTGATGGGTTAATTTATGAGAATTTTTTAAAGAACTTTAATATCAGATCACAAAGAATTAGGTTTCTTGCTGTTAAAATAACAAAATTTTCTTTGATTGCTGGGTTGAAGAGTTAATTTTATTCTTTGTGTAATCTACTTTGAAGGCAAGGGTTTGACAAAATAAATTCCTGAGTCAACAACCAAGTTGCATGACTTTGGAAAAAGCTAAAGTTTTTACCTTTAAGCCATTGGTTAAATAACTCAAGTAGTGTTTCTCAGTGACCTATGATAAACTCCTGACAACTCTGAAACTTCATGAAAAGCCACAAAAGATTTGTTTCTGTTTTATAAAAAGAAAATGCAAAAGAAAAAAGTTTATTTAATATGTTATGAGTTACATGAAACATGTTGTCAAATCAGGAGAAGTACCAAATTTTCTTTGAGTTAAAATTTGTCTGTCAGCAATGTTTGCCTAATATTAAACAAGAAGCGCATAATATTATGTCATAATTTTATTATTTCAATTGCTAACTTGGTCTCAACTCTGTTTCCTTTGAATATAGTGTCATCGAAGCCAATAGTTTTAACTGGGGAATTCACATTGTTTACCCATGGAGTTTTTATTACTATTCAGATGTTTAGAGATTTTATTGTTGTTAGGTGCTGTTGAGTTGCTTCAGACTCATAGCAACCCTAAGTACAACAGAACAAAACACTGCCAAGTCCTGCACCATCCTCATGATCATTCTTATGCTTGAGCCCATTGTTGCAGTCGGCGTGCCAATCTATCTTGTTAAGGAGCTTCTTCTTTTTCGCTGACCTTCTTCCTTACCAAGCATGAAGTCATGCTCCAGGGACTGGTCCCTCCTATTCCAACTAGAGGATCACAGAGGCAGAGTGCCTGATCTATGGTATGGTGAAAAAAGTAGATGAAATGAATGAAGAATCCAATTTATTGAAAAGATCAATCCAACGAAAAAGTCCATGGAGAAGAAAACACACCTATAATGAAAGTAATACTGGACTAGTGATATAAAAATCCTCTCTCGGAATAAGATAGATTCTATATCAAAATATAATTCAATAGCTGATAAATCTGGGATGGGGTTGGTATTCCTCTGAGCACTCTTACCCAACTACTGTATTCCCCAGTTTGAAAGATTTATTTGCAATTTATCTGCTACAATGGCTCAAATTGCTGATAATATTGCAGATGGAATGGCAGCCCGACAGAAATCTTTAGAATCCCTTGTAAAAATAGTACTAGATCATAGAATAGTTCTTGATTTCCTCCTAGCTCAACAATAGGAGTTTGTGCCATTGCTAACATCTCCTGCTGTACTTAGACAAATACCACAGGATAAGTAGAACAAGATATTAGAAAAATTCACCGGAAAGTTACCTGGCTACGCTCAATACTTCCTATGCCTGACTCTCCCCTTTTAGATATTTTTAGTTGGTTACCCAATAGCATTGCTTCCTGGGTGTGCTCTTTACTGCAAGCTGGATTAATTATCTTGATTGCTGCAATAATTATTATAGGTCTTGTTAAATGTTGTATGAAATGCCTTTCTAATGCTTGTAATCAAACCACAGTTCTTTCTGCTATGCAGAGAATCACATAACTTGAAGAAACTAAGACCTTAAATAAAGGAGGCCAATTTTACACCTTGAGTTAACCTTTTAGAGTGTCAAGTTGTCCCTCCAAATGTGGCCTCACTCCACACACACCCCAACTAGGGGATCACAGAAGCAGAGTGTCTGAGCTATGGCATGGTGAAAGAGGATGAAGAATCCAACTTATGAAAAAGATCAATCCAAAGAAAAAATCCATGGGGAAGAAAACACTCTCATAATGGTGATCAGAGAATCTGCATGCAGATTCTTGATCAAACGGGGGAAGTGTGAAAGAGCACTCTAAAACTGAGGATCTTGGCATAACTCAAATGGCTGTCACAGGTCTGGATCGGACTCCATTTTGTTTTAAACCCCTGCTGCTCCTTATAAAGATTGAGCACCACTTTTGGGTAAATAAGTCTTGTTTTGCAAACAAATGTGATTATGCTTGCTTTACTAAGATTTCAGGAAGTGTGTGCAGATTGTTCTTGGAAAAAAAATGCTTGCCCTCAGGAAGAATGAATTTGAAAATGGATTAACTGGTATAAAAAAGGTCCTTTGGTGATTGCATGCAGCTATGCTAGCCTTCTTGTATCAAAACCCTGCATTCCTTTGTGAACATCAGAGCACTTTGTAATTCTATTCAGTGCTGCCCTACTTGAGATGTATTCCTCAATAAAACTATCATTTCTCTCCATACAAAGTGTTGCTTACACTTTTGACAAATCTATCTAGCTACTTTCCTGTGCAGCTATTGAGTTATTGTGGCCGATAATGTTAAATTAAGTGTCATGTTGAACTTGGGATTGCACTGAGAGGTATGCCATCTTCTTGGACATTCTCTGAAAGTGAGTCATCTACTTCAGTGTTCTTGGGCACCTCTGCCTTGTATTCACCTCTCCCTCTTAGCTCTTCTTTTATTTCTTCTTCTAATGTTCCACTAGGGCAGGAAGGGGATGGCGTTCCACTTCCTATTCTCTTTTGACATGAACTTCCACACTATATCCTCCTCCTTCCTGAGGTGACAGCATCCTGCCCTCTTACTGGGGATCATAATGGTTCCCCCAGGGAAGAGAGAAAAATCTGCTTACTGAGACTAAAAAGAACATAGCTCTCATAACTGTGAAAATTGAACTAAGCAATATGAAGAAAATAAACAGAGTGATAAGAAAGAAAATAAGGGGAGTGTCATGGATTGAATTGTGTCCCCAAAAAATATCTGTCAACTTGGTTGGGTCATGATTCCCAGTATTGTATAATTGTGTACCATTTCATAATCTTATTTGATTTCCTTACGTGTTGTAAATTCAATCACTATGATCTAGTAAGATGGATTAGCTGCAGTTATATTGATGAGGTCTACAAGACTGGACAGTGTCTTAAGCCAATCTCTTTTGAGATATAAAAGAGAGAACTGAGCAGAGACACATGGGAACCTCATACCACCAAGAAAGCAGTGCTGGGAGCAGAACGTGTCCTTTGGACCTGAGGTTCCTGCACTGAGATGCTCCCAGACCAAGAGAAGACTGATACATCACAAGGACCTTCCTTCAGAGCTGACAGAGAGAGAAAGCCTTCTCTTGGAGCTGATGCCCTGAATTTGGACATGTAGCCTACTGGACTGTGATAGAATAAACTTCTCTTTGTTAAACCCATCCACATGTGGTATTTCTGTTATAGCAGCACTAGATGACTAAGACAGGGAGAGACATGTTTTCAGTGTGGTGGGCTATGATAAAATCTTCATAAATCAGATTTTTCCTTTTTCTTTCTGAAGAGAAGTTATTAAACTGGAATCTGAAGGATAAGAAGAAAACAACCATGTAAAATCATGGCTTGTAGGCAATGACAACCATAAATTAGTTCTAAATGAATAGTATGGATAATGTCCTTTGAGTAGGTAATTAGGGAAAGCAAGTAGGATTTGGGCTGGGTCTTTGGGGTAGATCCTAATGATTGCCTCACTGGACAATCATTCCCACCTCGTTTCCTCTGGGATTCATGAAGTCACATCCTCTGTCTTCCTCCATTAGAGAGGCTGGTGCATGAATTACTAAAATTCCCAGCCTCCACTGAAGGGAGAGATAGCCATTAGACACCATTTTGGCTGATGATCTCTAGGAGACAGTCCTTTAGGGAGCCTTCCCTTCCTGGATAAATGACAAAAGCCCACGAAAAGAATAATTTCACCCCTTGTCTTTTCTCTTTTTTTCTTTCTGGAATGCAGAAGGAGGAGCTTACATTTTGCAGCCACAGCAATGAAACCAACATGCTGAAAACGGCAGAGCAGAAGGGTGAAAGGAACCTGATTCCTTGATGGCACGGTTGTATAGCTGCACTTCGGGGACAGTCTACCTCTGAATTTGCTGTTGCTGTTTTATGTGGGAAAACCAAACCCACATATTTGTTTAAATATTGATAACAACAAATGTTTTTAGCACTTTCCAAGCAGTTTATGTGAATTCATAGTTAATCTGCATAAGAACAGTCAAAATGAGTATATTATTACCCCAATTGTTAACATGAGGAAATAGAGGCATGGGAAGATTGAGTAACTTATCCAAGTGTGTTAGTTGGTAAGTGAAGAAGCTGAACTTTGAAAACGGGCAGTCTGCTACTAAATCATATGCTCTTAATCACTTTCTCTATAAACCAATGTTGGTTGGGTTTTCTGTTACCCAAAGATGATTTAATGTTAGTTTATATGTCCTTGAAGGATGGGTAAAAATTATATGGGAGTGAAGCACTTTTTAGATAATCATATAAACAAAGGTCAGTGTAGTGAGTAGCCAGAGGAAGAGAAGTTAGACAATCATTTGATAAGAAATTTACGGTGGGAGAAGAGAGAAACTTGAAGATGGAAAATCCAGCAGATTGGTTAAGAAAGGGGGCTCTGAAAATTAGAATGCTTGCCTACAAATCACAGCTCTACCAATTACTACTAGCTGAGTGACCTTGGCCTAATTACACTGCCTTATCATTATACTCTCTAAAACATTCTATCTCTAAGCCTCAGTTTCCTCATTTCTAAAATAGGTATAATCTTCATTCATGTCTTTCAGAGTTTTCATGCTTTAGCAAAATGCTGTATTTGTATCCATTGTAAGAATTCATTAAACGGTAACTTAAAAAACATACCAGGATAACTCTGATGTTTTCTTCTACTGCTTGTACCATCCAGAGAGTAATGACTGTCTAGAAAACTTCAATTCAAAATACAGCATTTGGAAACTTTAGAATATAAAGATGAAGAGAAAATACAAAAATATAAAACTTACATTTTCTTTGATGTTAGCATTGAATTTTTTTCTCAGATTCTGGTGGAAATTCAGTTTTATGACAGGTTGCAAACCTAGGAAACCATTGCTAACGTAATTTAATCTGAGGTAGGACTGACATTGTTAGCATAACAATTCTAATAGTATTAGTCAAGCAGAGCTTTAAGAAACATACCTATTGACCTCAACTGATTTGTTTTAAAGAAAGTGGAATGAAAAGGAAATAAGAATCCATGAGAACATGCTAGAGTACGATAATTTCAATCCTGAGTTTTGGAAAATCTGACTAAACTGCAAACTGTGTTCTGAGAAAAACAGTTGTCTCATAGAAAGGCACTAGAACTAATACAAAACGTTAGTTCAAAGCCTCAGGAAAAAAGAGGGACATGAAGTCAGACTCGCTCTCCTTTAATGAACCCCCACATGGAGAGTAGCTGCTGCTTGGTGAGTTGGTGCCTGTGTCTTTGAACTGGATGTGACTCCCACAGAGAAGTGTCATTTTACTCTCGGAGTGAGCTAGCAGATCTCTCAAACTTCCGGGCTCCAAAATGAGTTTGCAGAAAGTATTTTCTTGTAGGATTTCTTGGTGACTTAAAAGGATTATAGTGACTGAAAAACAGCTAGGATAAAAGCCATTTTCCCCTTTTATTTTTCCGTATATAATTTACTAGTTTGAACACTAACGCAGATATGTCTGGAGGAAGGTGACTGTATCTTAGTGTTGCTTCTGCCACTGGCCATAAAGATGATATCCTTTTTTCTGACAGGAAGAACCCTCCCCCGGGCTCTCTATCCGGAGGGACAGGGCACACAGGCTACTCTGGTCAGAAGAGTACTTTTGTGTTGACCGTTGTTTCTCTTGATCCCAGATGCAGACAACAGAAGGAGAGGGTACAGCATGACCTGTTTTCCCAGTCAGCCCCTCGGTGTAGAGGCAGCCATGATGTCCTGCCCACACACAGAGCAGGGAAGTCCCCAGGAAATCTGTGTCCTTCTCCACCGGATATGCACAACAGGCAGGCATTCACCAGCTGGCTCTCTCCCTGCATCTACTATTCCCAGGAGTATAAGTTTGGACAGGGCAGTAATCATTTTATTTTCTGGTAATCATTTATTTTCTTGAGCTCGCCGTATGTGATCTGCCTTGCTACTGATCCTATAACTAAGTAAGGAATTTCTGGAGCATATCAGTCTACCTAACCATTTTACCAAAAGGAGCCCTGATGACGCAGTGGTTAAGAGCTCAGCCACTAATGAAAAGGTTGGAGGTTTGAACCCACCAGCCACTCTGTGGGAAAACAATGTGGCAGTCAGCTTCCATAAAGACTGCAGCCTTGGAAGCCCTATGTAGCAGTTCTACTCTGTCCTGTAGAGTTGCTATGAGTCAGAATCAACTCAATGGCATTGGGTAACAGGTAATCATTTTACCTAAAATAGCAAAAAGATTAAAGTTTTAATCAGAAAAAGATTTTTATTAAAATATTACCTATTTGCAAACTGTGAACTTTCAGTCTCATCTAGTAAAAATTAAACAGAAGAGCTACAGAATCAATACCATCATTTGGTCCTCCAGAATCATCATCATGCAAAGTCTAGTAATTGAGGGTACAGTATACCACTTAGCTTTCATTTGTATAGAATTTCACTGTTTATGAAATACTTCCACAGGCACTGTCATCTGTTCTCCCACAACACCATGGTATAGACAGGGCCAGTATTAGTATTCTCATTTTGCAGATGAGGAAGCAGGAAGTGCCGGTAATGTTAAACCATGGAGTTTTACTGGGTACAGGCTGGTGTTGAGTCTTGCAGCTGATGCAATTTCATTAATTCCAGAAAAAAAAGACTCTGATGAGAAGGGACAGGGATATCTTTTGGACGTTTTTCCTAACTAAATAGTAAAAAAAAAAAAAAAGGTTGTTGTTAAGTCCATTCTGACTCCTGTGACCCCATGTGTTTCAGAGCAGAACTGTGCTCCACAGGGTTTTCCATGGCTGTGATCTTTTGGAAGCAGATCACCAGGCCTTTTTTTGTTTTTTTTTTTTTTTGAGGCGCACCTGGGTAGATTCAAACTGCCAACCTTTTTGTTAGTAGCTGATCATTTACTCTTTGCACCATCCAGGGACTCGTAACTAAAGGGTAACTGGGCCCAATTAGATATTTCTATTGTATCTCCAGCCAGAATGCTCCTTAGAAGCAAGCATGGTGAGACTTCAACTTGTGTACTTTGGACATGTCATCAGGAAAGACCAAAAAAAGTCATGACGTCACTGAAGAAGGACATCATGTTTGGTGAAGTGGAGGGCTGACAAATAGGAGGAAAACCCTCAGTGAGCTAGACTGACACAATGGTCACAACAACATACTCAAACATACTAAGGATCAGGAAGATGGCACGAGCCCAGACAAGGTTTCCTTCGGTTACACATAAGGTCACTACTTGTGGAGCTGACTGGATGGCAGCTAGCAACATTGTATCTCCATTTGTATAGAGCCCTATTGAACTTGGTGCCTAGTAGAGTCTCATTAGTATTTGATTTTAAAATCAGTGGGGACAAGGAGAAGAGAAAAGAGAACGAGAAGAATATCAGAATAAAAAAACTTCTACAGTAAAACCTGGGAAGGTTGGAATCTGTGTAAGGCCGAAACCTGTCAGAGAAGGAAAACTCAAATATTTTCCACTAAAATGAGTGATAGAAAAGTGGTAAGCTGCACCCTGTCGGTGGAAAGCTTTCGAGACCCAGGAAAAGAAGGCAGTCTCGTACACTTCCGGCTCCAACAGCTTTCACCGTATATGACTTGGGATGTACCAGTGACTGTTCTAAGCGCTTTATAGTATTATCTCAATGAATTGTCGCAACAGCTCTGTGAGGGGGTTGTACTTCCTGGGTTCACTTTACTAACAAGAAACTCAAAGCACAGAGTGGTTAGGTAACTTGCCTAGTGCCACATAGGTAATGGTGTGAGGGTTAAGATTTTGATAAAGATTATGCAAATATGTTCTCCCAGAAGGAACATTAAACCAAAACCAAACCAAACCAGTTGCTGTAGAGTTGATTCTGACTCATGGCAACCCATGAACTCACAGTAGAACTGCACTCCGTGGGGTTTTCAAGGTTGTGAGCTTTTGGAGGAAGATTGCCAGGCCTTTCTTCCAAGGCACCTCTGGGTGGATTTGAAATGCCAGTCTTTCCATTAGTAGTGAGGCATTTAACCAACTGCACCACCCAGGGTCTCCAGAACCAGTATTATAGGAGGTTAATTTATATCCTGAGGGTAACGATGGAAAACAAAGAACTAAAATCTATGACCTACCCCCTTTTAATCAGCCCTTGAAAAGGAATTCCTGGCACATCTAAAAATGCATCCTAGTGATTTAAGCTTTTATACAATAGTGCCTTTGAACTATGTTTGGATGAGCTTTGCCTTCTGTCAGTGACAGCTCCCGAACTTAGGTAGGATACCAACAACCACGGAAGGCACTTGTTCCCGGTCTTTCTTCTGTTTAAGAGAAGACAGCTGCAGGCTGAAAGTTTAAATGGCCTGGTTTCCTCCATTCCCAGTGAATAACTAACGGTGAGTTTTTCAGTTTCATCTCATTTTCCTGGTTCCATGCATACACCCTGAAAAAGTGAGTGGAGCTATGAAGTGCGGTCCTGGTGAAAAGTTGTATTCATTCCTCTCACGTCTGAAACTAAGCGAAGTTGACTCAAACAGTTAGTGCATCTGGCTAATGCACATCACCAGGGCCAAGTCCACTGCTGCCACGGGGCTCACACAGCTCTCCCATGGTGTTGAGAGAACTTACTTAAAGTTTCACCAGAGATCAACATAATAAAGTTTTCTCAGAGCCCCATTGTTTCCACAGCACTTTCACATGAAATACGATTTCTACCAGCAAGGAAATGGAGACTGCCTAATGAATTCACATGGCTGGGATTTAAGTCAAGGACCTTGGTCTCCAAATTCAGACCCTCCCTCCCTCCTTAGTCCTTCCTTTCTTTTTTTTAAAGTTTTCTTTCTTTCAGTGACATCATGCTATCCTTGATCAATGAAAGACAATACATCACTGTGAAAACCTATACCAGGCTTATTTACATTTTACGTTTATTATCCCAAAATACACTTTCATGATATCAACGAACCTTTGAAAATGGAAAGTAATACTTTCAGCAAGACCTAGAGAACACAGGGTCATAAAACAATGTATGTATACATTTTTGTATGAGAGACTAACTTGAATTGAAAGAAAAACAAAACGAAAGAAAAACAAAAAATGAAAGAAAATGAAAGAAAACAATGAAAGAAAAACAGAAAAGACCTAGAGAACAAAACATGAGTAATGAAAACACTCACAATCTTTTCCTTCCCTTTTCCACTGGACCACGATAGCCCCAGTGAAGCTCTGTTAGGGGTATTTAAATGATTGTACTCTCTAGGCTTTTTGGCAGGTGATACTTTGGGTGGGTTAGAAATTTTTAACATGTGGTTAGTCTCCAAATTCATCGTAACATTTTGGAGTAGGTAGGTATGGGTTATGGTCAGATTAGTTTTAGTTTTCTTATTCACATTTTTATCTTAATGAGGTTGGGACAAGTCTCACAGACAGTGTAACTGCTACCAAAGATGCCATCACCACCTACGCTGGTGTCAACAGGGCCCACAGACCCTGGCAGGAAGTCCTCCCCTGGGCCCTGGGATTTAGAGGGCCCTGAACCCCACACACCTATCAAAATACATGTATTTAGAAAGGAGCACGTGGTCACTTTTGTCACTAGGGGTCTGGCACTCAGAACTGGGACAGCATGAAACATAACCCTGACCATCCACTCTCAAAACCAACACTACTCAGGCCCCAGGGGATGTGCGTCCTGAAACAAATGCTTTTCCACACATCCTTGAAACAAAAGGGGACTGCATCCAAAGACTATGAAGGTGTGCAGGGTACACCACTGCCCACATGGAGTATGGACACTCCTAGGTGTGCGGAAGATTCACAGGCGAAGCATTTAGTTAAAGAAATGTTGAGAGGACCAATTTTCTGTTATATATGTACTCACCACAATAAAAAATAAATTGAGAGATTTCAGATTAATTAAGGTGTCAAATCCTTTTTCAGATAGCAAGAATACATTCTCGGATAATGAACTATTATTTCCCATTAGTGCTGATCATCCATTTAGTTGCTTGTCTTCATGGTCCAATTCATGATTCCTGAGAAACTCACAAATTAGTATAATATTTGCGTGTAGTTGAACATGATGATTGAGTAATATCTTCAAAAATTAAACAATTAATATTAATGCTAAAATGGTAGATATATAGCTATAAACATGTGAAACATGATACTGATTCTTTACCCTGGTATCTAGGTACACACTGAATACTAGAATTGCTAATAGGTTTATATTTTATTAAAAAAAAAGATTAACATATAATTAAATTATCACATTACATAAAATTTTAAGCTTTTTAAAAATAATTGTTATTTAAATATTGATATTCATAAGCATAATTTATATTTTGCCAATTAATTTTAATAATTTAAAATCATTTAGAATAAAATAACTTTCAACAACTATAACCTGTTGCCATCAAGTTGATTCCGACTCATAGCAACCCTATAGGACAGAATAGAACTGCCCCATAGGGTTTCCAAGGAGTGGCTGGTGGATTCGAACTGCCGACCTTTTGGTTAGCAGCCTGAGCTCTTAACCACTGTGCCACCAGGCTCCTTTAACAACTATAGGAAAGTAATTTTAATTTTTTGATTTTCAATATTTAATTTACATTTTATATGAAAATAGGTACTCATTTCTGTATAATTTGAATTTATTAATCCTTTAGATCAGCGTTGTCCAATAGAACTTCCTGTGATGATGAAAATATTCTATATCTGGCTGTCCAATATCCTAGCCACTAGCCACAATTGAGTATTGGGCACTTGAAATGGGGATAGTGCTCCTGAGCAAAAAAAAAAAAAAAACTGAACTGAAATATTGCTAGATACTACCATACAGAACAGCATCGCTAGATCATTGCTGTGGATAGAAAACAAAGCATGTGAAAATCTTGATTATGACAATGTACTTACTGATTTTACTAAAATAAAGGGAAAATTAATTTTATAGAATATATGGATTATGAATGTCTTTATTTTATTAGTTATCCATATAGCCAGACTACCTACAGAAAATCCAGATATGCATAATAATGTATTTAGTTGTCTACAATATTTGGCTGGCCCAAAATCTAATGTGGGCTCCAGTTTTTGATCCTGCAAGAGGATTTGGCCACAAGCTGAACTCAGCAGGGAGCCTGAGGAAGCTTGATCAACCCCCTGAGTATTACCAACCCTTGTTGTGGGCTTATTGCGTGTCAAACGCCGGAGGTGAGAGGACTCAGCACAGACGAGGCAGATCATGGCCTGAGTAGGTATTTGCCAAAAGAATTAACGTACTTTGCAAATGAAATCCTATTGTTAGTTTCTTCACCCAACGTAAAGAAGTTCCTCAGGAGGAAAGTTACCGAATTGATTTTTGCCTCTTTATCTTGGTTCTCTATGCTTCCACCAGCATAAAAGTTTCATTAGAAACCGCATTACCATTAAAAAAAAAAAAAAAAAAAAGCAAATGTGAGCTTCAACATAGTGCTTGATCTCCCCAAAACAGAAAGGGCAGGTTACAGACTGGACCACCCTCACTTGTGGATTCTTTTGTGGAAGGAGACTTCCCAATAAGGTTCATGCGCATCCTCAAAACAATGCCTCCCCCCACCCCGTACTTCAAATTTTCATTTTGCAATTGAAGACAAGGGCTATAAAAGTCCATATTTGGGAGAAGTAGCATAATGATGTAAGTTCATATTAAGAAGTGAATGATTAACATAGAGCCTTTTAAAGAGTATCTGATAAGGAACTGGTAAGTTGAATTCCTGAAGAAAGAGCCAGCCTTGGGTCACAAAAGGCAAAAGGCGTCTAGTCCCCGAGAGGCTATCCCTTCCTGCCTGTATCCTTGCTACAACACAGTATTACTCAGACCATTCTTGGTTTCTAATTGAACCTCTTCCCACTCAGTGAGCTAGGCCAGGAGCCTACAGCGGTCTGGGGATGCCTCAGTGTGCTGCTTCGGAGGGAGATGGATGGATCACTTTTTTTCTTCCTTTCTTAAATTTTAGATGGCCCTCTTTACTGAAGCACTGGAAGCTTTTAATTAATAGAATAGGCATCTCAGAGCCAAAAATGGTAAATTAAATATTTTAAGATATTATTTGATTCGCTCCCCCGTTTGTCCAACAGTTTGCACAAGCTACAGAAAGCATGGGTAGCTCCAAACACTGGTTTCGGCGAGACCGCTGCCTTCCGGGCACTGCCCGAGGCAAAGGCGAAATGAAATCGCACAACAGCGTCCCCGCTTCTCCTGTTCCGGGGGCTCCGAGGGCAGGCGAGCGCGCCAAGGCCGCGGAGCACAGCCCGCGCCGGGACGTCTGCCCGCAGGGCCGGCGGGCGGGCAGGCGGGCGCAGGCTCCTACCCTGCACAGTCTCCGCGCTAAGGGCGCGCGGCGGGGCTCTCGGGGTCCCCGGGCGCAGCCGCTCTCGCACTGGCCCCCGCTGCGTGCCGGCGCATCCCTTCCGCCCGCGGCGGGGAGAAGCCCCGCAGCCCCGCGGAGTGCGCGGCCGAGCCTCCTTTCAGGGCCTCCACGATCGCCTTCCTTGCGTCTGCCCCAGTCTCCGCGGAGCGCGGCCCCCAACTTCAGGGGTGCAGCCGCCCCCGCTCGGGGACCTGACGGACCCGCTTGTGTCACCGCGTCCTCGAGGTTTCAAGCTGCCGCCGGTCCCGCCCCCCGCCGCTTTCGCAAACTACTGGCTGCCCGTGACCCGGGACAAACTTCTGCCGAGGCGCAGCCAGCAACAACACTAGCTCACTGCCGCGGGAGGAAGCGCGCGGGAGCCCACTTCCCGCCGGCTCCCGCGCGCAGCGTCACCGGCGGTGGCGGCAGCCCGGGCCGAGCCCCTAAGGGCCGGGCAGCGCGGGAGGCGGCGTGCGCCGGCCGCTCACGCCCTCTAGCGGGGCCACGCGGGCGCCTGCGTGACGTGGGCGCTCCCTCCGGCCGGCCTGCGGGCCCGCCAGTCAGTCGGAGAGAAACAGCGGGCGCGGACTCGGCCGGTCGGCGCCGCCGCGGGGCTGGGCTCGGCGGCCGGTGGGCAGGCGGCGGGCGAGGACGCGCGGCCACGGCTACGGGCACGGCGGCGCCCCAGCACTGGTCCCGAGCCGAGCAGACGCGACGCGGCGGGAGATTTTGGCCCCGGGGGCGCGTCTGCACTCCCTCTCCCGGCAGCGCCGGCCGCGAGTGGGCTCGGGGCCGCGGGAGGAGGACCGGCCACCCTGCGCCCTTCGCCCCGAGTCGCAGAGTTCCGGACTTCTGCAACTGTTTGCACTTCTTCGGGTTGGGGTTTGGGCTGTGGACCCTCCTCTTGCTGCCTTCAACCCCCCACCGCCCGGCGTCGGTCGGCCCGGCGCGAGGCACCACCATGGGGCCACTTGGAACTTGGCTGGCGACTTTGGCCGGACTTTTGCTCACTGCCGGAGCGGAGACGTTTTCCGGTAAGCAGTTCATCTGCCCGCTCCGGGGGCCCGGGGCTGGAGCCGGGCGCTTGGGGCCAGAGACACCGGGCGGCGCGCCTCCCCTTGGAGCGGCCCGGGAGCCGGAGGGACCGGCGGGCGGGAGGCCGTGCTCCAGGGCCGGGCGGCGGAGCCCCGGGCGGGGACCCTCGTTCCGGCGCCCCGCCCCCGCGGCCTGGGCTTGTCCTGGCTATTGGGCGGCCGCCACCCCGCGTCCCCCGCCGCCTTTCAGAGAAGCAGCGGAAAACTTTGCCTGAAGTTTGGAGCCGTAGCCCGCAGGGCCGGGGTTGCGGAAGCCAAGCGTGCCGCCCGGAGCGAGTGCGGGGTTGGCCTCCCGCGGCGTGCGGCGAAGCCAGCCCCTCACGTCCCCGCACGTCCCGGCCAAGCACCGGCAGGCCGGTCCCAGCGCCAGGGCTGGCGGCTCGGGCTCCGCGGGCTCCCTCCCCACCTTCGGCCCTTAGCGGAGCGCCCTCTCCCAGGGCAACTTGTTGACCCACCCCGGCTGCCGATGGTGGGTAGGAGAGGGGCTGGCAGTGCGAGTGTGTGTGTGCGCGCGCGTGTGAGCGTTGTGAGCCCCGAGGACCCCCACAGACAGGTTCTTTGGAGTGGAGTCGGGACAGGCGTGGGCCAAATCCCGGGCAGCGTTCACCGAGGTTACCACCAGGACCACCGTCAGCTCCTGGAAGACACGTGAATGGTGACATACGTTTGCACACTTATGCACATCCGTTCTCGTGTGTCCGAGTTTCATGAACTCAGGTCCACGGACAGTACTGGCGGTGGGCTTCTCGCTTTTTCTTTTAATAAAAAGCCCGTTATTTGGCCTTGAACTTAGGTTGCGAAGTTGGTTTCTGTGCTTATTCGGGAGGAACTAGTAAGCTGGGCTTTTTAAAAAAAAATTTGATGCGGGACTTTCATTAACAGTAAAGAGCATGCTTTAAACGTTGAAGCCCCTTAGCCTTCTGGCTCGTGGAGACATACATTTGTACCTCCTGGGCGTCAGGGACCACTGGCTGCTGGCCTTCTGCACACGCAGACTCTGGAGGTGCGTCTGGTGTGTTGTGAGCCGCGGGACCTTTGCCCACAGTTGGTGCAGAGACTAGTTGAGCTTGTGGTTTTGGCTGATTGCTCTGCGCTTTGAAACCCAAACCGTCAACTTCAATAGAGAAATACCCTTCTCCTAAGCTTAATATATCCTTAATCATCTGGCAATGTACATGCTCCAGAGGATTTCGTAAAATGATACATTACCTACAGTGTAAAATTAATGCACATTTTGATCTGCATTATTAGTGAATTATGTAGTGGAACTTGGCCTGCTTTAGAGCCTTGTAACTCAGTAGTAGTAGACGCCAAGTATGCGGACCTTAGTGATAGCTTTCTCCTTATGAAGATCTGTAACTCCCTGCTTGGAATTTGCTTAAAGTTAAGCTGTGTCAAATATCGTTTGGATGGATTTTTAAATTTTGTGCAAGGGGGAGGAAATACATATTTATATATTTATTTAAAAGATGAGTACCTTGTCATTAAAAAGGATTTCAGCCTAGGTAGCACTAACTGGTTTCCTTGTGAAGGCTGATTTAAATTATCAGTCAAACCAAAATAGACTTTTAGTAAAATTTAGCCAGTTTTTTCTTTAGGAGGAAATAGATACTTTAATTTGTTTGTATTGCTATAACCCTGAATAGAAGTGTGCTTTCTTTTTATTTGGAAATCTTGGTAGATTTCTAGGTAAAGAGCAAACGAAGGGGAGCAGTATTGGAGAGCTTGCGTAGAAATTTTGAAAAAAAAATTAAATTGGCAGATTTTTCCACGTGCAAGGACCAGATACGTTGCAGCGCATTGCTTTTTTTTCTCTCCACTTTGTATTTCAGGTAGTACGCGTGTGAGGCACTTACTGCTTTGGAAAAGTCAGGTTTCTTGTATGTTGGGAAAGTTACTTTCGATGCTGTGCATGGCATTGACATGTTATGTCTTTTTACAGTTCTTCTGGAAATTATAATAATTGGCTGCTTTTCACCTGACATGGGAAGAGATTTCAGACAGAGGAGCTTGATTGTAAGCACCTTGAGGGCAAAGTCATTTTTTTTTTTTTTTTTTTTTTACTTCTTGGTACCCTGTAAAACACTTAGCATGGAGTCTTACACCTAACAGGCTCTTGGTATGTTTTCCAATAAATTATCCATACGCATCCTAATCATTTGCACACGTTCAGATTGTGTGTGAATTGACTGACACGAAGCAGAGACAGGCGTGGTTGTGAAAAGTTACCCCTGGCTAGCTTTTCCACTTCCCTTCATTTAAAATGAACATTATCCACAAGAGACTCTCTTTAAGCCATCTGATGGACTAAGTCAGTGGAGGCTTTTTTTGTTTGACTAAGGTTTATACACAGGACACTCTGCTGTTCCCTGTCAGCAGCTCCCGTGTGCTGTTATGGAATGGGTTTGGAATTGATAGCATTACTATTTAATCATTCCTGGAGGTAGACTACACATAATTTGGACACTGGGCATCAAAAATAAAGTGCTAAACTTACTGGAAGAAAAAAGAAAGCAATTAGGATTTTGCCCATGAGGACTTCATGTACTAACAATGTTTTATTTTAAGAATGGTTTCCTTTTTTTTGACAATTCTGATATATCTAGGCAAAATCGCAGACATTCGCTTTCTGTTTTCTAGGCTTTTAATCTTCATTAAAAATAATTTTTGAAAGTAGGTATATAACCAAGATGTGAGCAAGAAAGTTAAAGCCTTTTGCTTTTGCTTGAAATTCTCTTCTGCATTGTGAGAGGCCGAATACTTGGCAGGTTATTCCTCTTTGACCCAGTTTCTGAAATCCAAGTTATAATATCTCTATTATACACTGACGTGCTTACTTTTACATCAAATAATGGGGCTGATATGCTCAGTTCTGTTAAGCAAGTTTTAGTTTGCAGAAATAGAAATACAAACAGACTTGACCCTTTGTTTCAACTACAGCATTGTGTAATAGATTAAAACTTGACATAATCTTGCAAGTTTGGGATTTTTGTGGAGAAATTTATTTTTTAAATGCTGTTTTATAAGGGCATTAGTGGGAAACTGATGACATCTGAATAAAGTCTGTAGCTTAGTTAATAATATTGTACCAATGTTATTTCTTAGTTTGGATCATTGTACTATGGTTATGTAAGGTGGTAGCATGAGGAGAAGTGGGATGAAAGGCATACTTGAACTCTTTGTACTATTTTTTCCACTCTTTTGTAAGTCTAAAATTATTTCAAAAAATAAAAAAATTTTTAAAGTGCCCTTTTACAAAAAGAGGGAATAGATTTATTTGGTAGTTTGGTTCATTTTTTTCAAGTAACCATTATCATGTAATTTTAAGTTTTTATGGTACTTTAAATAGATTGATAATTGAGATAATGAAAATACAAGTTTATAACTGTGAGCATGAAAGAAATATGTCAAGAAGTTACTGTAACGTTTTTAATGTTATGTATATGTAAAGAAGTATTGCTTGAGCATAATAAATTGTTCTGATCAAGAAAATTATAGGTTTTAATCTCATGTATTCAAAGGTTTATTTTACAAGTTTCAGAAAAGATGTTAATTACATATAGTGATGGTCTCTAAAATCAGAGAACACTAATGACTGAAGACCAGACAAGCTGTGGAATGCCATCAAGGACTTTATATGTAAAGAAAGCAAAAAATCATTAAAAAGAAAGAAAAAAACAAAATGGATGTCAGAGGAGACTATGAAACTTGCTCATAAGCATAGATAGCTAAAGCAAAAGAAAGAAATTATGAAGAGCTGAACAGCAGATTTCAAAGGGCAGCTCAAGAAAACATAGTCAAGTATTATAATGAAATGTGCAAAGACCTGGAGTGAGAAAACCAAAAAGGAAGAACACCCTCAGCATTTCACAAGCTGAAAGAACTTAAGAGAAAAATTCAGGCCTCTAGTTGCAATGTTGAACTTGTATGGGCAAAATATTGAATGATGCAAGACATGTCAAAAGCAGATGGAAGGAATAGACAGAGTCGCTGTACCAAAAAGAATTGATTGATGTTCAGCTGTTTCAGGAGGTAGCATATGATCAGGAACCGATGGTATTGAAGGAAGAAGTCCAAGGTGCACTGAAGGCATTGGTGAAAAACAAGGCTCCAGAAATTGACAGAATACCAATTGAGACGTTTCAACAAACAGATGCAACGCTGGAAGTGCTCACTTGTCTATGCCGAGTAATTTGGAAGACAGCTACCTGGCCAACCAACTGGAAGAGATCCATATTTGTGCCCATTCCAAAGAAAGGTGATCCCACAGAATGTGGAAATTATTGAGCAATATCATTAATCTCACACACAAGTAAAATTTTGCTGAAGGTAATTAAAAAATGGTTGCAGCAGTACATTGATAGGGAACTGCCAGAAATTCAAGCCAGATTCAGAAGAGGATGTGGAATGAGGGATACCATTGCTGATGTCAGGTGGATCTTGGCTAAAAGCAGAGTATGCCAGGAAGATGTTTACTGTGTTTTATTGACTATACAAAGGTATTTGACTATGGATCATAACAAATTATGGATAACACTGTGAAGAATGGGAATTCCAGAACACTTAATTGTGCTCATGCAAAACCTGTTCACAGACCAAGAGGCAGTCTTTCGAACAGAACAAGGGAATACTGCATGGTTTAAAATCAGAAAAGGTATATGTCAGGGTTGTATCCTTTTACCATACTTACTCAGTCTGTATGCTGAGCAAATAATCTGAAAAGCCAGACTACGAAGAACACAGCATCAGGACTGGAGCAAATCTGTTGCAAAAGACCTCTTTAAAATGTTAAAAAGCAAAGGTGTCACTTTGAGGACTAAGGTGCGCCTGACCCAAACCATGGTATTTTCAGTCACCTTATATGCGTGCGAAAGCTGGGCAGTGAATAAGGTAGACTGAAGAAGAATTGATGCCTTTGAATTATGGTGTTGGCAAAGAGTACTGAATATACCATGGAGTGCCAGAAGAACAAACAGATATGTTTTGGAAGAGGTATAGCCAGAATGCTCCTTAGAAGCGAGGATGGCAAGACTTAGTCTCATGTACTTTGGACATTTTATCAGGAGGGACGTCATGCATTGATAAAGCAGAGGGTCATCCTAAAAGAGCAAGATCTTCAAGGAGATGGATTGACACAGTGGCTGCAGCAGTGGCCTCAGACAAAGCAACAACACTAGGGATGGCACAGGACCGAGCAGTATTTTATTCTGTTGTACATGGGGTCACTCTGAGTCAGAAGTGACTTGACAGTACCTAAAAACAACAACATATAGTGAGCTATGAATTTGAGTAATTTGAATGACGTTCCCTTCGTGAGATCATCATATTATCAACAAAAAAGAGGAAACCTTCTGTGAGATGGATTGACACAGTAACTGCACCAATGAACT
Source organism: Dugong dugon (assembly GCA_030035585.1). NCBI lineage: Eukaryota > Metazoa > Chordata > Mammalia > Sirenia > Dugongidae > Dugong > Dugong dugon. The sequence goes on along the minus strand of CM057466.1, from coordinate 45,317,585 downwards.
CAAACAGGCCAGTGGTTGTGAGGATGGCGCAGCATCAGGCAGCACTTTGTTCTGTTGTACATAAGGTCCGCTGTGAGTCGAAGCTGACTTGATGACCACTAACAACAACGACAGAAACATCAATAAAGCATAGCCTTGAGAGTTCAGAAGAGTTGGTTTTGAAAATTTAAGTATTTCTGTAACAATTCTATGGAAGTTGATTTAAAATTTTCCTTGTTCCGTAACAGTTGTCATACATTCTAGGATTTCATAGGCTATATTTACCTATTTTGGTAGAGGCACTATGTTTTGGATTAAGTATTGGCTTCCTTTCAGTTTTTGTTTTAGATCTCATTATGTTTTCTAGAATGAGTGTGTATTATCTGAATATCCTAAGACGTACTTTTCAGTTAGGGGGCCTGGTGTTTTAAGGAGTTATGTATTTTTTCAACAGTGTAACATTTTTTCTTAAGGGTGGTGTCTACTATTCTTTTTACCTTCTAAGATTCCTTGTCTTTGAAAACCAACTTTCCCACAAACTTTCTTACAATTTTACATCTTAAAGTGCTCATTATCGTTGTGAATACGACATAAACTTACTTTGTTGGTGAAGGACCAACATTAATTATTAATGCTTTTCGAACTCACTAATGAGAAATTTTCAAAAGACACAAAGCAGGAGAACCTTCCATTCTAAGCGGGTACAGCTTCTCGGGTTTCTAAAGTACTGCAGTGGTTTTCAGTTTTGTCATCAGAAAGCTTGGATTTACACGGTAGCTCCGAAAAACCCAGCAGAGAAAAATAAGTCGGGCTGGTGCTGGGTGGGGAAAGGGAAAGATTTCGTCATCAACATTTCTAGCTAGTCCATAGTCCACCTCCCATCGGTGGGGCACCTGGAGAGGCCAGGGTATAATTAAGGGGCTGGGAGTGTATGCAGAGAAAAATAAAATAGAACAGGGATGAGAAGGAAGGAGTGGCGTGCCCAAGGCGTGGCAACATGACAGGGTTTGGCGATCCTAGGGGAGGGTTGCTACCCTTATGCTGTCTCTGCTGCTGAGAGTTGGAATGGATGGAAAGTGAAGGAGGAAGAGGGCCCCTAAATACCAGTCAGGGAAGCGAGTCCTTGTCATCAACCAAGTGACCAGTGCAGTTACATGGCTCTGGCATCCCGCACAGCTGTGGCTTCAGATGGCCAGCTGAGAGTGAGGCAGAGAGTAGGTGTGATGGTGAGCTGTGTTTAAACCTGTGGTTCTGAGAACCTAGCGTGTACGGGACGCCTGGAGTGCTCCCGCCAAACACTGATTCCAGGCCGAGCTGGCGTGGTTCTGACGTGGAAGGCCTGTGGGGGTCCCACAGCCACCCCAGGGACCTGGTACAGACAGGTGGGTTGTGGCCACATTTTGAGAGTGGTTCCTAAAGTGTTGTCCTGGGGCCGGTAGCATCAGCCTTACTTGGGGACTTGTTAGAAATGCACGTTCTCAGGCCTCGCCCTAGGCCTGCTGAATCAGAAACTGCCCCCCACCCCAGGTGATTCCTAGGCACCCTAAAATTTGAGAACCATTGTTCTAAAAGAAAGGAGTCCTGGTGGCACACTGGTTAAAATACTTGGCTGCTAACTAAAAGGTTGATGGTTTGAACCCACCAACCAGCCGCTCCGTGGGAGAAAGATGTGGCAGTCACAGCCTTGGAAACCCTGTGGTGTTGCTATGAGTCAGGAGCAACTCAACGGCAGTGGGTGGGTTCTAAAAGAACGGGGATCCCCATCCTGCTTTATCAGCCTCCCCTACAAGAGCTGAAAGGGGACTGAGTATGAAAATATAACTCACATTCATCCACTTACTAGCTGCTTGGTTAACGCTGCCAAAATTACGAGCAGGTGATGTGATTGGGCGTGACTTGGCCTGCCAGATGAAACCACCAGTGTGGCATTGCAAATAATACCCTTATCTGGGGAAGATATGGGATCCAGCCAGTTATAAAACGAAAATGAAAAGAATGTTCTATACTTTCATTTACCACTGTAAAGTTGCAATTATGTTTTGCTGTAGTGATTAGCCATTGGAAATTTGCATGGGTTGATAGTGTGTATAGAAGGTATTTGTTGGCTTGTTGTAATAAGTGCATAGACCGGTGTGTTTTTAAAAATAATGCTTTTAATGCAAGCAAATATTTATTGAGTACTTAACTATTTGTGAGGTGGCACTTCTGTGGGTGGGAGGGTGGGGTGTTGATAGGCAAAGACAAGATATAGTTTTAAAAAGTTGTCTAGTAAAATTTTTATAATCTGCTTTCTTAGGAGAGAACTGAAAATTAACATACATAAGACTTGGAATTTTAACGTGAAAATGTGGAACTTTGCCTTTGGAAATAAACGCAACTTTCAAACAAAAAATGAAAGGTTTTCATTATCCAGCTCTTTAAAGCACTGACAACGTGTATCCTAGACTAGAGCCCGGTTTTCCTGTCATCCACAAAAGAAAATCATTGCATCTCTGTCATTTAACACTCAAGACAAATAAAGGTGATTGTGATGTCACCGAACAGATTTACCTTGTTATGGTCTGATTTCCCAAGGAGTAGCTGAAGGGTGCTTTTCACAAGGCTGCTGCCTCTCCTTCTGTGATCTGTAGCTGATCACTAGGTGTAGCTGTGTCCCCAAACCCACCTGCCTGAGCCAGGGCAGACCCAGCCTTGACCACCGATGGCTTCCAGGACTCATTTGCTTGCAGAGAAGGCATATGTTTAGCAGACCTTCATAAGTCTGGATGGGTGTCTCTGAGGGCTTATACATTCACCTCCTTATTGGAAAATTAAATTCTTCAACTTTTAGTAGAAGTTAGAGTTCCACGAGCTGTATTGTAGTTTAGTTAGTTGTAGTTCAACACTGACCCAAGACAGCATTAAACTTATCTGTGATAATCTCACTCATTTTTCTCTTTCTTTGTTATAAGTGTAGAGAAATATATGTATGGATTTCTTTGTGGTGGAATTGGAAGAAGTAGTATATATTTGCCAGCTAAGTCAGAGTTCACGTTAACCATCGGGGCCTTCTCGACCAGGCCTCTTAGTAGACTCAGGAAGGAAGGGGCGTGAAAGCTGTGTGTAGGTGTGTAACCTGTTTGTGGAGTGAGTGGCCTTTACTTCTGCATCCCTGCCATTTCAGGTTCATAGTAAGAAGTTGTTAAAATTCCCATGGGAATCTGATTCAGATTAAAACTCAGAAGACTAATGAGTTATTAAAAACTCCTTTAATGAAACAAAAATACAGCGGAAAGGTGGATGATCTAGAAGTCTGCCACTGGAGTTAGAGCGGGGGCTAATCGAGGAGGAAATGACCTCATAGGCTAGCAGAGCGCTTGTAGCAGGACATACGGGGGGGAGTGGAAGGAGAGTGGAGGAGTCAGAGTCTTGTCAAAACTGATAAGGTTTTCGAGTCTCCCTTGGAGGAAAAGGCCACTGTTTAACAGAATGATTTATTTCAAACTGCAGCAGCCTAAGCAGAAGCAAAGCATTTATTTTTTATGGGCTGCAAAGCATAAAAGCTTATAGAGCATCAGTTTGTTTTCAGATGGGTGAATATTCATTTTAATCTCTTTCCTATTCAATATGCAGAAAGCAGATTTATGGCATACAGTGAAAAGAATATGCCTTTAGTTTGGTTATTATGGGAGATAGAGGTGTTAGGCCCCAGTACTTCCACCACGCTTCCAGCTGTGGAGTCAGAATGTGTTCATGGGTAGGCTTCTAACGGGTGAGAAGGAACTGGACCACACCCCTTATATAGTCCATTTTTGATGGGTCCTATTTGCTCTCTTCTCAGTTTGAGTAGCCTGAGGGACTTTGTATCATATCACAACCACGTGCTTGAAATGGACTCATTGTCATATTCTGTCTAGATACACAGTTATGAAGTGGTCTAAAGTCTTTCTTCTGAAATAATCTTGATAATCTTCAAAGTCAAGTGACTGAACCATGTCTAGCATGTAGTAGTCATTGGGTAAATTTTTCTGGCAGGAGTGAATAAATGAGTGCAGTTCCATTGAGAAACAGAATCAGATTACTTAGCTTACTGCTCTTTGTTTTCTTCCTTTTGAGTTTGAGTTTTCTAAGAATTTGAAATAAAATTAATACCAAGACCAGACTGTGGGGTTTGTGCTAAGTTCCATTAGCAACTTACAGGAAGGTAGCCCTGGTGGCGCAGTGCTTATGGGCTCAGCTGCTAACCAAAAGGTCATTGGTTTGAACTCACCAACTGCTCTGCTGGAGAAAGATGCGGCGGCTGCTTCTATAAAGATTACAGCCTTGGCAAAGGATATGAGCAGGCACTTCGCCAAAGATGATATTCAGATGGCTAACAGACACATGAAGAAATGCTCACGATCATTATCCATTAGAGAAATGCAGATCAAAACTACAATGAGATATCATCTCACCCCAACAAGGCTAGCATTAATCCAAAAAACACAAAATAATAAATGCTGGAGAGGTTGTGGAGACACTGGAACACTTATACAGTGTTGGTGGGAATGTAAAATGGTACAACCACTTTGGAAATCGATTTGGCACTTCCTTAAAAAGCTAGAAATAGAAATACCATATGATACAGCTATTCCGCTCCTTGGAATATATGCTAGAGAAATAAGAGCCGTCACACGAATAGATATATGCACACCCATGTTCATTGCAGCACTGTTCACAATAGCAAAAAGATGGAAACAACCTAGGTGCCCATCAACAGACGAATGGATAAACAAATTATGGTATATCCACACAGTGGAAATACTGTGTAACAATAAAGAATAACGATGAAGCCATGAAACATCTTATAACATGGAGGAAGGTGGAGGTCATTATGCTGTATGAATTTAGTCAGTCACAGAAGGACAAGTGTTGTATAAGACCACTATTACAAGAACTCAAGAAAAGGTTTAAACACAGAAGAAGACATTCTTTGATGGTTACGGGGGTGGGGAGGGAGGGTGAGGGTTATTTACTAACTAGATGGTAGGTAAGAATTATCTTAGGTGAAGGGAAGGACAGCACACACTACAGGGGAAGTCAGCACAACTGGACTAAACCAAAGCTAAGAAGTTTCCTGAATACAGTCAAACACTTTGAGGGACAGAGTATCAGGGGTAGGGTCGGGGGACCATGCTTTCAGGGGACATCTAGGTCAGTTGGCATAACAAAGCTTATTAAGAAAATGTTCTGTGTCCTACTTTGGTGAGTGGCGTCTGTGGTCTTAAAAGCTCGCAAGCGGCCATCTAAGATGCATCAATTGGTCCCAACCACCTGGAGTAAAGGAGAATGAAGAACACCAAAGACAAAAGTAAAGTTTTAGTCAAAGAGAAAGGGCCACATAAACGTAGACTTCATCAGCCTGAGACCAGAAGAACTATATGGTGCCTGGCTACCACCAGTGACCACGCTGACAGGGAACACTACAGAGAGTCCCGGATGGAGCAGGAGAAGGGTGGGGTGCAGAATTCAAATTCTAGTAAGAAGACCAGACTTAATGGTCTGACTGAGACTGGAGGAACCCCAGAAAATATGGCCCCTGGATTCTCTATTGGTCCAGAACTAAAACAGTTTCCAAGGGCAACTCTTCAGACAGGGATTGGACTGGACTGTGGGACATAAAGTGATATTCATGAGGAGTGTTCCTCTTAGCTCAAGTAGATACAAGAAACTAAACGGGCAGCTTCTGTCTGTAGGTGAGATGGGAAGGCAGAGAGGGTTAGGAGGTGGTTGAATGGACATGGGGAGTCGGGTGGAAAGGAGGAGTGTGCTGCCACAGTATGGGGAGAGCAATTAGGGTCACCTAACAGTGTATGTATAAATTTTTGTATGGGGGAAAAAAAAGATTATAGCCTTGGAAACCCCATGGGGCAGTTCTACTCCGTCCTTTAGGGTCGCTATGACTTGGAATTAACTCGATGGCAACAGGTTAGGTTTTTATACATTCAGTTGCTAAACTTAAAGGAGAAGATGTTACCTTTTGGTAATTAAATATGTAAAAGTAAACCTATAATTTTATCATGTATAATAAAAATTATGAATCAGTTATTGCTATAAAGAATTTTAATATACTGTTGATCACTAAAAACTGAAATTCAGTGCACAGTAGATTTCTTCTGACTCTATTTAGAGGGATTTGATTTAGTCACTGACTTACTGAAACAGCCAGGGTTTCCGTGGTGAGACGGGCAGTGGTGTATGTTATCTCTGCTGCTGCTTTTTCTTTCTGATGAAGACTGAACCTAATCATTTCCACGGAGCTCAGGCCACCTGGGGAGAAGGTCAGTCTCACCCTCACATGGCAGCGTGCTCGCCTGCCATTCTCTCATTCAGGCCATGCTCTTCCAGGGCTAACAGTCTGGACAGGCTGCCTTGACAACAGGCTTCTCAGCTCTGTTCTGTATTTCCTTGACTTCTGAAATCTGCACTACTGAACATGGCTTACAGTTTCCACACCGAGTCAGGGCGTTATTGTCAATGGTCATCATTGTGTGCATATATTCCATGATTTGGTGGTAACCCTGTTCCGTCAGTTACATCGTCATACTGTACGTGTCGCTTTTGTGAATAGCATCTCCTCCTGTTTCTGTTACTGTTTGGGCGGCCAGGGAGGCTCGGGGATGGAGTTTGTTCAAGTCCCTCGTAGGATGATCCGTATGTTGGGAGCGTGGGCCTGTGTCTTCAGGGACGTGGCATGGGAGTGCAGGCAGTGATGTCAGCCATGCGCCCGAAGGTGCTGGAGAAAGGACGGAGGCCCCATATGCAGGCCAGGTGCTCCTGGTTTTGATCCCGCCTCCACTGCTAAGTAGCCCCGTGACCTGGGGCATGCCGTTCCCTTTTACTGAGTCTGATTTTCTTTTCTGGAAAAATACCTTGCAAGATTATTGTAAAGACTAGGAGAACCTAATGTTAGGAGGCCTGTGGTGCCAGGACTGTGTCTGTTTAATTGTCAGGGTGAGAGGTAGCCAGCCTGTTCTCTCATTCCCCATGCACATTATAGGTTTAGCCACATGAACTTGCTGTTAGTGTAAGTCAAAAGGGGTTGAATACTAGCAATTTCATATGGTTCAAACTAATATATCCCCTTTCTAGGTCAAAGGCTTTGGTAGCGGTGGTACTTGGAGGATGTAGAAGTGATGTGTATGTATCTGTGGTTATGTACATATATGTACTGTAAAAGTATGGTCAATATTATCTTTTAAAAGAAAAAGGTTCTGAAATTAGCAAAGTGGTCATCTCAGGATTGGCAGCATGAGAAGCTAGCACTATTCAGTGTGGTGGAAGGTAGTGTGGACTCACCCAAGGCTGTTGTTAAAAATGCAGATTTCTGGACCCCACAGACCTACTGAGTTTGATTTCTCTGGAGTGGGTCCAGAGAAACTGGCAAACAGGCACCTCAGATGATTTTTTTAACACGAAGAACTAGTAGTAGGAGAGTAGCAGTGACTCTGAGATCCTGTCCCTGTAGAGAATTTATCACAGCTTCTCTGACTAGTGTTAAGAAAGCATGTGAGGGTCATTACCTAAATTTTAAACACCAAACTGTAATTGAAAGGAAAGTCTTTCTTTGATGAAGCAGGGGCTTTCTGTGTCAGAAGAGAAAGTCAGCTAGGAAACAAGACATTTATAGAAAATCCTCCTCTTCATACACATCCTTCAACTTGGTAATAGTCTTGAATGTTTAGAGTGGAGTGAAAGAATGAAGATATTTCAGAGCAATCAGAACACAGGTGGTTTTAGATCTTTAAATGTGCAGATTTGAGCTGAATTTTAAGATGACTCATTCAGTGAAGATTATGAGACGAGATGATATGGGAAGTATTTTGGGAAGTTTATTTTCCGGCACTTACTCCTTTATCTCACGTTCATTGATACAGGCAGACACTGTAGAATAATTGGTCTTAGGGACCATACGCCCAGGCCAAAAGCTTGGCAGTTTGGTTGTGGTAGTTGCTGAAATGTTTACGAACCTTAAGATGGGTGTGCCAGTCTGTTAAAGCACTTGAAATTTCCACTGGCTCGTCATTTTGGCCAAGGAAGAAAGGTGCTTGTTGAAATGTAGTCCCCGGTGAGGTGGCTCATTATGTCATCTTAAATATGTCATCCCTAACTAGCTGTCATCTCCACAAGTTGATGTCCTTAGACCTCTGATTTTTCACTTGTAAAATGAGACATGTGATTTAAGGACCTATAAGGTCTCTCTGGTCACTGAAAGAGAATGAGGATTGTCATCCACTTATATCTTAGTTCAAGCTAGCATGTCAGATAGTGTTGTGTAAGAGAACAGGACGTGGATCAGTGGGTCATTTTTAAAGATGAGGATGGGAGAAATGTCCAGAACCCTGGGTCTGATCTGAGAGAGGGCGTGACTGAGCATGAGGCTGCTGGCTAAAAGGAAGTGGTGTTGAAGGGATGTTGGAAGGATTTGAGGTGCTTCCACATTTGCCCTAGGTAGGACTCCTCTGCCATGCTGGGCACAGAGAAGCTCGTTGTATTCCTCCTCGCTGCAGAACACGGTGACCGTTGGCAGGTGGCAGCCCAAGGCTCAGCAGCTACTCGACTGTCAAGGCCTTGGATTTTCCACTTAAATATTGGCAACGTAGATAAGCTTTACTTCAGACACCTAGAATTGCTAATAATAAGTGATAACCACATTTTCAAGCGGTAATTATGTTCTAGGTACCATGCTGAGTTACTTCTTCCAATTGTTGTGTAGTCGATTTCAATTCATGGTGACCCCATGTGTGTCAGAATAGAACTGTGTTCCATAGGGTTTTCAGTGGCTGATTTTTCGGAAGTAGATCTCTAGGCTTTTCTTCCAAGGTGCCTGTGGGTGGACTTGAACCTCCAACGTTTTGGTTAGCAGCCAAGAGTGTTATCCGTTTGTACCACCCAGGGACTCACCGTGCTGAGAGAATCTGATATTCGTAACTTGCTGCTGCATGGTAGCCAAAAACACCTTGGCTGAGAGAATCGATGGAGGCTTTGGTAGTACAATTGCTTCCACTCCTAATGAAGGTATGTCATCTGAACATGGGGCCCCTACACACACACACACACACACACACACACACACACACACACACACACACACACACAGAGTTGTTTTTTTACTGATTTACACTTTGATTTGATACCATCCACTTGTACTGAAGGAGTCCGTGGCACAAATGGTTAAGCACTTGACTACCAGCTGAAAGAATGGAGGTTCAAGTCCCCCCAAAGACACCTCAGCGGAAAGGCCTGACCATCTACTTCTGAAGGTCACAGCCGTTGACAACCCTGTGGAACACATTTCAACTCTGATAGGTGGGATTGCCATGAATTGAATTGACTTGATGGCAACTGTGTGATTTTATTTTTTACCTGTATTGAAGTGTGCTGTAAGAAAATACCTTTTTGTTTATTTATTTTATTGTGGAAAATGCCTTTTTAAATGTAGTGTCTGTTAGAAAGATGTTGAGGTCATGTTTTATTTTATGATAAAATCTTTAAAATGACCTTCTAGGAAGATTTCTTCCTGGGTCTTAGTTCCAGGAAAAGGTGTGGTGCTCCTGTGCTAGTTACATAACCCATCATTTTTTTTCCCTTTTATGTTGGTTGTTAGGAAGCAAATTCAAATGTGTATTCTGGAGTGAGTAGAACTTCTTTGATTTAACGGAAAACCTAAGTCAAAAGTGGCCTACGTCAAACAAAGAATTTGTTGGCTCTTGTAACAAAGGTGGCCAGAGGTGAGCATAGCGGCCCCAGGAGCTCAACACAGTCATCACGATTCTGAGCCTTGATCGCTGAGCACCTTTCCTCTCTGTGTGATGATTCTGAGGAGTTATAAGCTAAATCCCTCCAGTATCACGTCCAGTGGAAAGAGAGACGCTCTTCCCCAGCAGTAGAAACCATTCCTGCCATTGAGCTCACTGTGTCACTTTCTTCCTTTTTAACTTCATTTTGAGGTTAGACCACCTCTTGGGAGGGGCATGGTTTATTCCATACCAACCCCGTGGATTAAGAGTGGGGAAATGGAAGTTTCTCCAAGGAAAGATAGGTCCTGTTCCCAGTTGAAGAAAGTGGGTACTGTCCAGGCAAAAAACAACAAAATGCCCAGAGCCTTGATCTGTGCAAAAGAACTACGTTTCTGGTACCCTTGTCTGGCCCTAGTCTTAGTCCTCTCTTCACTTTTCTCACCTCATTCCGATTTATCTTGCTGTATTTTATATAGCGTCATAAATTCATTAAGTCTTTTTGGAACAGGGTCGTAGTGGTGGCAGTGGACCTTAAATAAATACGAGTTCCAAATCTTAACATTTGAATCAGTGTTCCAAATGCAACTTTTGTGTCTGCAGCCATTTCTTTTACTTCCTAATGACACCATGGGACTTTTATAGCACCCCAGAGATGAAGGACAGAGGAGTGGGAAGATGCTAAGGAGGTCATCATAGCCTAGTTTGGTAGTTGTCTAGCTTCTTTTTAAAAGCATCGGTATCTTTTGGTTAAGCGAAATTTTACATAGGTAGAAATGCATAAACATATTTTAGTTAAGATTTTCTGTGGACAAATTAAAAAAAAAAAGTCTCTCCAAATTGAGAAGCAAGGTATATTGGTTAGCTATTGCAGTGTAACAAGCCATCCAAAAACTTAGTGGTTTATAACAACTATTTATTATATTCACATTCTGTGGGTGGTTCTGCAGATCTAAGCTGGGCTTGGTGTAGTTTATATGTATATCTCTACTCCGCTGATCTTGGCTGGGCTCTGTTGATATTTTGAGATTGGGTGGCTGTAGGCTGGTCTAAGATGGCCTTGGCTGGGACATCTGGGCTCTCCTCCATGTGGTTTTGTATTCTTCAGCAGAATTTCCAAAGAGAGAGCACAAGTTTTGCCAAGGCCTCTTGGCTTATACTTGGGAAGGGCACATCGTCACTTCTGCCTTATTTTTCTGGCCAAAGTCAGTCACAAGGCCAGCCTAGAGTCGAAACCAAATAACCAAACCAATGGCTGTTGAGTTGATTTTGACTCGTGGTGACCCCATGTGTGTAAGAGTAGAACTGCACTTCATAGGGTTTTCAGTGGCTGTGATTTCTTCTAACACACGTATGGGTGAACTTGAACTGCCAACCTTTCAGTTGGCAGCTGAGCGCATTAACTGTTTGCACCACTCAGGGCTCCACCTAGAATTAAGAGGAGGGAAATAGACCTCACCTCTTGGTTGGGGGAGGGGACCTCCAGGGTCACACTGTAAAGGGTGTGGATACAGAAAGGGGTGGAGAGTTGGGCCCATTTTGTAATCAGTTTTCCATGCAGGAGTATGCCAGAACCCAGCGTGTATGACCTGAGATGCCTCTGCTTTGTGGACCACAGTTTAGAAATAACTGGCGGCATGAAGGAAAGGAATTTGAGGTCAAAAGATCTGCATTCGAGGGCCAGCTTTTCCACTTACTGTTATCTGAGGGAGGAAGTTGTTAAACCTTAGTGAACTCACTCAGTTCCTTATCACAGATAGGGTTATTCCATGGCGTCCAGAGTTTGCTTTACAGATCAAACATGATAAGGTACTGAGCATTAAAAAAATGTGCAAACTCTCAGCCTCTGGGTCCATTCTGGAGGTGATAATAACCTGATTAATCCTTTACAAATCAAACATAATAAGGTACTGTGCATAAAAAAAAACTGCACAAACTCTCGGCCTCTGGGTCCGTTCTGGAGGTGATAATAACCTGATTAATCCTGAGTTTTCATCCTGGCTGTGAAAGTCAGTTTAACAAAGTGACCAGTTTCTTCATCTGTAAAAAGGGGATAATATCTACTTCCTTGGTCATTTTGTGTAGACACAGTGCCAGGCATGTAATAGTTGCTGTTACTGTTGTTAGACACTGATGACTCATGGAATAACCTTGAGCCTTTGCCTTGTACTTTTTCCTTTATGTCCTCAGAACCTAAGGGTATGGTTTTTCCCCTAACCCTAGCTTTTCTTCCGTTTGTAGGACTGATTCCTGAACTTACTGCTGTTTGATCTGGTTTCTGAGAGTACTGGAAAGCAAAGACAAAGGTCTCATACTACCTGGGTGCCCAGCACTATGCTGGGTCATTTCCATAGCATTTGATTTACTCTCTAAGGGAGTCCTGTAAGGTGCGAATGTGATACTGTCATTTAACGGTGGATGGAACCGAGGCCCCAGCATGTTTCAGGATGTCGCACAGACATGGGTTCTGTCATTCTTGGGCCCCAGAGTGTTCCTTCCCTCTGTGCCTCTTGGACCCAGAGGCTGTCTTCTTTCTTTTGAGGCTTGACAAGGCAAAGAAAGCATGTAGTTTGTATTTGAAGGATTTAAACCAATCCAGTGAGTAGGATCTGATTGCATCCACCCGACAGGAAATACCTGTTTGATATGTAGTAGTCTACAGTGGTTATGATGTTTGATTGCTTATTTAAATCACCTTTTTTGCAAGATTATTGGGGAGAATTATATCAAAATAAACTGTACATTAGCAAAGGTAGAATAAGTGAATATTAAGAGAATATTAGCATTTTTCAGTGTGATTTTTTTTTTTAAACTATGAATTCAGACTTTTTACCAAAATTATTTTTGAAATTATGGTTGTCATAGACAGATGCAAATTGACAGATAAGTACTTATATCTGAAGATTCCCAACCAGGTGGAAAGAGAGTGAGGTGGTATGTTCATCGTTAAAGATGAGAAGGAGCCCTGGTGGTGCAGTGGTTAAGCACTCGGCTGCTAACCAAAAGGTCGGCAGCGCGAACCCACCAGGCACTACCCTATGGGGCAGTTCTGCTCTGTCCTGTAGGGTTTCTAAGGGTCTGAATTGACACGACAGCAGCGGGCTTCGTTCTGGTTGGGGTGGGTTCTAGTGTTTGGCTCTGCTCTATGTAGCTATGAGATTTGGGCTAGTTGGTCTCAGAATTGTGACTCATGTTCCCCAATAGTAAAATTAGTATAATAACTACTTTAAGTACCTAAAATATTATGAGGATCTGATTTAATAAGTTAGAAAGTTGCTTTCTTGGCTGTGAAGTACTCGACACGTGTAACCATCTTGCCCTTCCCCAGCCTTTGGCCCTCAGGACTGTGACTTTGAGTCAGGACGTTCTTACGCGGCTAACCCGCCCCTTCTGCCCCCTCCTAGGCCTGTTTTTAGTTAAACTAAAACAGCTGCTAACCACCAGGGGGCTGTTCTCTTTTTCAGTGTAGTTGGGGAACTTGTTATCAAGTTCTCAGATTTCCAAGTCTAAAAAATTCCGTTGGCGTTGTTTTCCTCCTGGGCTGCTTTGTGTTTATTAATGCTTATTGTTTGTTCTCTACTTTACCTTCCCCTCCCCTCCCCGTGAGGTGAGTCGGTCCTGCCTCAGTTGTACAGACTGGAACTGAGCACAGCGGCCAGAAGTGGTCAGTGATTGAAAAGGGATATTCAAGAGTTGTTTGCAAGGTATATCCTTTTCCAGAGCTAAATAGTTGTCTGGGACTAAGACTGACGTGAGGTAGGATGAAGCCTTCCAGCCTTAGTAAGTGGCTGCACCTTCTTCAGGAGATACCTTGTTAATGAATTCTGTGTTGCGGTCCTGGGTCCTGCCCTGTGCTGGGGTATCAAGGATATAAGGATGCTCAGGATGAGGGTTTTCCCTTATGGGGCTCACAAAAAACACTGAGGGGCATACAGGTAAGCTGAGCCTTCTATTTCTAAATAGGAATAGAAACGTGGAAATGAGTGAGGGAGAGCAGCCCCCCCACCCCCGACCCAGGCCCAGGCTGGCCTGCAGTGGAGCTTGAAGCTGAGCGTGCAGGAAGATGGGTAAGAAAACCTGGGTGCTCCGGGGTCACCTCCACAGGGCCTGGGTCAGGGGGCGCCTTGCTGGGAGCCGCCCCGTGAGGCCGGCAGGCACCACTCAGAGAGAAGAAAGGAAGTAAGGCTTCAGTTATGACTTTCTGTTTCTGAAAATGGGTTGGCTGTTTCTAGCAAGTATGTTTTTTTAAGGTAGCAGTCATCTACTTATGGTAGATGCAGAGAGGAAAAGTCCTTGGAAATTAGAGAGAACAGAGTTTTTTTGTTTTTTTTTTTTTAACTAGAAGATTGTGTTGATGGTGGCCTTCCGTTTCTGTGCAGTAGATGATATTTGCTGTTATATTTAGGAGATGGCTTTCTGCAGGATTGGACTTTGGCCAGAAGTCGGAAGTATGGAGTATTGTGGGGAAGGTTCACGAATCAAAACCTGGGCCTTTTATTCCCATGCCTGACATCAAGGTCCTAGACTTTTTCTTCGACTTTTCCCTCTTCCCTCTCCGTCTCATGAATTAGGTGGGTTTTAAGAAAAAGTGGTGATCTACACAGATGTATGTATTCCACTGGATGGATGCTGCTGTTCTTATGGTAGGATTGGAGCCCTGGTGGCGCAGTGGTTAAGAGCTTGGCTGCTAACCAAAAGGTCGGCAGTTCGAATCCACCAGCCGCCCCTTGGAAATCCTATGGGGCAGTTCTACTCTGTCCTATAAGGTCACTATGAGTCGAAATCGACTAGATGGCATCGGGTTTGGCTTTGGTTTATGGTAGGATCATATATAAATGGATAGGCTGCTTGTTATCATATTTCTGCTCTGAAGGATGTGGACAGGACATGGGTGTTGGTGCAGATACAGTGAGTGGTGAGTGAATGTGTAATCACTGCCATGTCTTTGTCAGGCACTGCTTACTGCTTCATCTGTTTGATTTCTAGTCACCACAGCAGTGCTGCTGTTATTGACGGCCGTCGTCAGCCTCCAACTCATGGTGACCCCGTGCACAATGGAATGGAGCACTGCCCCTTCCTGCGCCATCCTGATGAATGATTGTGGATGGGACTGCTGTGATCCATAGGGTTTTCACTGGCCTATTTTTAGAAGTAGATAGCTAGGCCTTTCTTCCTAGTCCAACTTAGTCTTGAAGCTCCACTGAAATCTGTTCATCAGCATAGCAGCACACAAGTGTCCCCTGACTGATGGGAGGTGGCTGTGCATGAGGTGCATTGGCCAGGAATTGAACCTGGATCCCCCACATGGAAGGTGCTGATTCTACCCCTGAACCACCAGTGCCTTTGTACTTAACTGTAAAAGCATAATATTAATACGATAGAACAATTAAGGCTTATTTAAACAACTCAGGCTTTCTAGGCAATGTTCTACGTGCTTTATTTTTACACATATCACTTGATTTCGTATTCGTAGCAACTTAAATTGCCCCCATTTTACAGGTCTGGAAATAAGCTCACAAGCTAGGCAGAGTGACCAGGGTCAGGCAATATGTAAGGGACAGAGCTGTGATTTGACTCTGACTCTGAAGTCACTAAACCACAGTAGCTGTGAGTGCTTTGTGTGTTTTGGACAACATAGACTACATTGGACAGGCCCTGTACACGCCGTGAACTCAACCTACTTCTGTCTCAAGACTCTGGATCTGCTTGAAGGCTTTCCCTTTGATTGGTTAGTTAGGAGTCTGGTGAGGGTGATGGATGGTTCAGTTGTAAAGGGCAAAGGGTCCCTGAGTAACAGGACTCAGGCACGAAGGGGACACTTAATCAGGGTGGTCTTTTTATTTTGGAGGATATTTGGATATTTCAAAACAGTCAACAGATAGACTTCCTCATTACACAGACTATATTGTAATATAACCAGCAAAACGATTAGGGACAGAACAAGTACAGGAATAGATTTTGCTTTATGAGATTTTGCTCTAGTGAAATAGTTTTCCTGAGCAAGCAGCTGCTGCTGACAAGTTCCAAGATCTGTGGGGCCTGACTCTGGGTGGCCCTCTGACTTTTATGTTTGTTGTGTACAGGAACAGAATTGTGAAAATCTGAGCATTCCCTTGCACACTGATAAATTCACACATGAAAATCTTCCTCCTCTGTTTATACGTTTGAGAAGGGAATTTTGGCCTTATCAGAAAAATTGACATTTTAAAATAAAGCTTGTACAAAAGTCTTTTCAAGATATCCATCAGGAGCAGAATTCAAATGCCAGAGGGATTGGATACTTTCCATTGTTCATTTAAAAATACATGGGCAAACTTTTATTTAATCGAGAGAAATTTTACATGCTTAATTTTGTCCTTGAACTTGTGTTTCTATTTTATTTCTCCGTAGAATCTTATCCTGTTGTAAAGTCTTTTACTGATTACTTATCATACTTCTCTGCAGCAAAATATGTATAAAATTGAAAATTCAATTCTGTCTTTAATTTTCTGGGGCCATAAAGCTCTAAATACTAAGTTTATCTAGTTGAATTATTATTAAAAGTATTAGTATACAATTGAATAATTGTTAAATTGATTGTACAAGTATCTCAGAAATTACCTGGGCTTTTAAAAAATAGTTCATATATCTGTGGATAGATATTTCTTACTACTAGAGTAAAACAGGGTTTTATTCTATTTCTAGTTTTCATTTTATCAACATGTGCTGAGAAACTCTGTTCATATAAACAGGTAGATAGGATTAGAAGGAGTTTTTTTTAAGCAGTGCCACTTAATTATTCTAAGTTACATACCAAGATTCATATTTGTGATCTAGCATCAAAAAATATTTCTGATGACCTATAAGCTGACAGTTTAATTAGGTTCATTCTCCGATATGTTGAAAGCAAAGGACTGGAAACAAAGTAAGTAATCTCTAAAGGATTTGTTGTCCAATGCTTTACCTTCTCATTTGCTGGGAGGTAGACCAAGGGGCGTTACCAAAATTCATCATTGACTGTTGATTAGATCTGTTGTTTTTTAACTTAAAGATACCTTGTTTAATCCAGAAGTACTCTGAAATGGTTGTGAAAATAACAATGTTAATTTTAACATACTTTAGCCAATGCATACTTTAAACATATATATATTATGTATAACTGTATGCATATCATGTATGTATATGTGTAAGTATGTGTGTGTGTATATATATATATATATAAATCAAACCTGTTGCTGTTGAGTCAATTCTGACTCATAGTGACCCTATAGGACAGAGTAGAACTGCCCCATAGATTTCCAAGGAGCGCCTGGTGGATTCGAACTGCTGACCTTTTGGTTAGCAGCCATAGCTCTTAACCGCTACACCACCAGGGTTTATATATATATATACACATGTATGTGTGTGTATATATACATATATATGCACATATATACATATACATACATATATACATATATATTATGTGTGTATACATATATATATGTATACACACATATATATATAGGCAAGGTGCCCTGGTGGTGCAATGGTTCAGTGCTTGGCTGCTAACCAAAAGGTTGACCTTTTGAACCCACCAGCAGCTCTGCGGAAGATAAGACCTGGAGATCTGCTCGCATGAAGATTGCAGCCTAGGAAGCCCTATCGGGCAGTTCTACCTGTCATACAGGGTTGCTGTGAGTAAGGAAGCAACTTGGTGGCACACAGCAGCAATAACATTGTGACAAACCTGAGAGATGAAGATTTAGGTTAGTCAGTAAATGATGATGTCTGTCATATGATCCAGCTAGCAAAGCAGTCTTCATCAAAGCTGCTCATCAAATCAGCCTTACTTTCTATTAGGAAAGGTCCAACTAGTTTTTAATTTTAAATAAGTCTTAATATGCATTTTGAGGAATATTTTTTAAAAAGCAGCAAAAATAGATGATATGACAGATTACTAAGAATATTTTAGTCAAGATGAAAATGGTGCAGATTAAATATAATTATTTTGTAACAAGTCATCAAACCATGACAAATCTATTCTTTTTCTCATTAAACTATGGTAATACAATATAATCGGCACCTAAAATGGCAAGCTATTAAAAAAATAAAATGATAAGCTATTATAAAGTGAGGAGTATGATTAAAAGCATGCTGTTCTCCTGATAAATATGTTTGAATGTGTATATTGAACTCTAGTATTCAACTTTTAGATGTAATTAAGTTAAAATCGCATATATATACTTTCAGAAATAATGACATTTATTTCTGAAGACATTAGGATTCAATTTTCCCATGTATTTAATAAGGAGAGGTATATTACTGCTAAAGACAAATTGACACAGCAGCTAGCATATTTTTGTTAGTAAGAGAGAGAAAATATTAAACATTTTGTAAGATGAGGATTGATTATCATTGGAAGAACTACTTTGTAAATAAATATTTGATAAAATAGATTTAAGTGTCTCTGTGTAGTGTGCACTGAATCTAATGTAAATCACATAATATTTTCATTTGAGTTTTTCCTGTATAAGTTGATAACTTTGGTAGTCCTATAAAATGTAATTTAAAAGAGCCTGTGCCATGAACCCCCATACTTTTAGTTGTTCAAAGGTTCCTGTCTTTCAAACTAATGTCATGTTTGAATGGAAGCATATAAAAAACCAAACACCTGTTGACGTCGAGTCGATTCCGACTCATAACGACCCTATAGGACAGAGTAGAATGCCCCATAGAGTTTCCAAGGAGCGCCTGGTGGATTTGAACCACCAACCCTTGGTTAGCAGCTGTAGCACTTAACCACTGTGCCACCAGGGTTTCCCAAGACTATCATAAAAGAATTATTACATTTAGATTCATTAAAAATATTTTTGTGTTTAATATATGAGTCGGCAATGGGTTTAATATCATCTCTTCTTTAATTTCACCAGTTTTCCACTTGTGAAGTGTGTTCTCTGACTGTGGTCAAGAGAAGGAAGATGTGTGGTCATTAAATTGTATAATACATCTGATGTTATACCATCCTACAAGGGCTAAAGTATTCTATTTCTAATATGTTGCTTCACCCTTAAATGGCATATGGAAGAGCAAGGAAAGACAAGAAACCCTGCAGTGAGCTCATGGTGTTTGGTCAATCATTGAAGAAGGCTTCCCTGAGAACAGTGTCTCACATTGTTTCTTTGGCACCGTGGAAGTTTTTACATCCCTCTGCCTTCCTTTTGTAAGGTGTAAGAAGGTCTGTAGAGAAAGGGCAGATGGGAAAGGAGAACTTACAGTGCTAGAATGGAAGTTGGTGCTCTTTCAGCTGTCAGTGCTGTGTACCCCTAATTTTCATGTAGCTGCAGGAGTGCCCTGATCCGTGGATGTGCTGGGATTTTACATGGACACTGGAAATGATGGAGCTGCCCCTGTGTCTGTGGGGTCTTCATCTTTCTACATGGAGATCTTAACATTTGAAAATGTGACTCGACAGGTAGAAATCAAGCTGGTGAGCTCTGATTTATTGTTGCTGTTAGCTATCATCAAGTCAGCCCCCGACTCATGGTGACGCCATTCCCAATGGGATCAGCCCATAGAGTTTTCATTGGCTGACTTTTAAAGTAGATCACCAGACCTGTCTTCTTAGTCTGTGTTAGTCTGGAAGTTTCGCTGAAACCCGTTGAGCATCACAGCAACACTCAAGCCTCCACTGATGGACTAATGGTGACTGTACTTGAGGTACATTGCTGGGGGATCGAAGCTGGGTCTACTGCTGATTCGCCACTGCTCACATGAGCTCTCGTTTACAAGAACTCAGTTCCGCTGACTTTGGGCAAGTATTTTATGTCTCTCTGCCTCAGCTGTTGTTGCTGTTGTTAATTGCCCTCAGGTTGGCCCCAAATCATGTTGACCTTGTGTATAACAGAGTGAAACATTGCCCAGTCCTGTGCTATCTTGGTGATCATTGGTATGTTTGAGTCCATTGTTGTGGCTACTGTGTCAATCCATCTCATGGAGGGTTTCCCTTGTTTTCTTTGACCCTCTACGTTGTCAAATATGATGTCCTTTTTAAGGGATTAGTCTTTGCTGATGATGTGTCCAAAGTAAGCAATCTAAGTCTTGTCATTCTCATTTCTAAGGAACATTCTGGTTATATTTCTTCTATGACTGATTTGTTCATGGTTTCGGCAGTCTGTGACCTCACCTACTGTTTCTGAAACCAAAACATGTAATTATGACCTAAAAATAATTTAGGTGTTTGGATATTAGATTATGAGTAATTAATAAGCAAATGAAAACTATAGAGGAGTAGATGTCTCAGGGAGCCTGAAGGAATCTTGCAAAGAAGTTATTTTCCCATTATGTAACTAAATTTTCTTCATAGTTGACAGTTTAAAATTGAATCTTCCCCTGGTTCCCAGGAAGCAGAACTTTCAGGGAACAAAAAGCATATACCCAAAAAAAACCAAACCCATTGTCGTCGAGTCAGTTCCAACTCATAGCGACCATGTAGGACAGAGTAGCTGAGCTCTTAACCACTGTGCCACCAACACTTCCAAGTTATATGAAGCATTGGCCAGGTATCAAACCCAGGCCTCCTGTGGGGCAGGCGACGTTTCTACCACTGAACCACCAATGCAAGACAAAAAGCATATAGAGATGCTTAAAATGGCTTGCACGTCACCAAGCCACTTATTATTTGAGATCGACCTCTTCACTTTGTGTGGTCTTTCTGGTGTTTTATTAATGGGAAGTAGGTAGGAATTACCATCTCATGCCATGGATCTTGAGTCTAGGCGAAACGGTTTGTTCAGGCCCTAGAGAAGGTGAGAGCTCAGGTTTGCCGTGAAACCTACAGAGCAGTGGTAACGCTTCTGTCCTGTGCCACTTAGGAAATGGTGAGACACAGGTCATGGGGACATATCCCTTTAATTGTACAAAGTCAAGTGTCTCCCTTACTTTTCTTTCAGGAAATACAACACTAGCATCAAATAGGTATTTCAGGTTTTGTACTTAAGGATGTTTATATTGTGCTTTCAGTGGGACCAAGAAGATGACAAGGTGGTGGGTTTTCTGAGCTCAATGCGTTGGTCAGTGGCCTGTTTCTAGAGTGACAGAGCATGTGAAGCAGGGTCTCTGAAGTACAGCGCTCACATAAGGAGTGTGAGTAGATGGCCCATTGTGATGCATAAGGAAAATAGTGGAACTTTAGCCATGCATGATAGATTTGTCCTAAGGAAGTAAGAGCGTATATGTACAAAGAAAGCATATTCATTAAGGCATTATTTACAGTAGTAAAAAATTGGTAGCAACCTGCAGGTCCAACAATAGGGAATGGATAAATTAATTAAATCATGGTATATTCTGTGCCTGACCCAAGCCATGGTGTTTTCAGTCACCTCATATGCAT
The DNA here is from genome assembly GCA_030035585.1 of Dugong dugon. Lineage (NCBI taxonomy): Eukaryota > Metazoa > Chordata > Mammalia > Sirenia > Dugongidae > Dugong > Dugong dugon. Next base: position 45,296,501 of record CM057466.1, on the reverse strand, counting down.
GTGAAAGCTGGGCAATGAATAAGGAAGACGGAAGAAGAAATGACTTTGAGTCACCGTGTTGGTAAAGAATGTTGACTATACCATGGTCTGCCAAAAGAACGAACAAATCTGTCTTGGAAGAAGTAAAGCCACAATGCAACTTAGAAATGAGGATGGTGACACTTTGTCTCACATACTTTCAACATGTTATCAGGAGAGACTAGTCCCTGGAAAAGGACATCATGCTTGGTAAGGTAGAGGGTCAGCGAAGGAGAGGAAGATCCTCAAAGAGATGGATTGACACAGTGGCTGTAACAGTGGGCTCAAGTGTAACAACGATCGTGAGGATGGTGCAGGACTGGGCAGTTTCGTTCTGTTGTAAATGGGGTGGCTATGAGTTGGAACCGACTCAATGGCATGTAACAACAGCAGCACATTCATATAATAGAATGCCATACAGCCACTAAGAATGATGGCAAAAAGAACATTTAATGATGTGAGATGATCACAGTATAGGGTTTGTGGGACAAAGACTAGCAACGAAAACATACGTCTAGAGTAATAATTTTATTTAAATTTTAAAAAATGTTAAAAATCTATGGAAATATATAGAACAAGCTAAAATATTAACTGTGATTATTTCTGGAGAGTGGATTTATTGGTATTTTTGTTTTCTTTCAACAGTTCTGTATTTACCAGATTTCCTTCAGTTTGTTTACACATACATTTTATGCTGAAAGGAAGTTACTTAAAATAGTTATCATGCAAGGGTTGAATGAATGGGAATTTGCCTTAATAAAGAAAAATCAGTGATGATTTTGTCAGCATGAACTGGCAAACAGGGAAAGAGGAAGATGTTCCCATGACCAACTCTACCTCAGTTTTTTTTTTTGTTCGGAAACGTATAAAACACAAAACATATAAATGTGGTGTGAAAATGTATCACAGTGTGATTTTTTAAACAGATTGTACCCTTAGCCAGTTGTCTTCCTAATCCTCATTTGGCTGGCTTTGTCTCTGGAATTGTTTCTTTGCTAGAGTGTTAATGGATTGGTTAATTTGTGAGCAACACTCCTAATTGTGTTAAATCTCTAAAACCTTATTAAGCGTTTGTTCAGAATTAGATGCAAGAGCTCAGGGAAGCAGCGTGCCAGTGGTCTGAGAAGGGAGGAAAACTAGGAACTCTAACCAGTGAGTGTGTGCGCTGGTTAAAGTCCCCGCCCCCGCCAAAAAAAAAAAAAAAAGGAAAGAAAACCAGCAGAGATTGACATCTCGGTTGCCAGAAGTTGAGAAGTGTTCTCGAGCACATACAACAGCCCCTTGCTGTATGTATGAGCGGCAGTAACATACACATACAGACAGAGAGCCAGCTTGTTCTTTTTATTTAGATCTGTTAGGCTTTGCTTTCATTTGAGGGAAAAGAAACAAGCAAGAATTAACATCTCTAGAATTGAAGCTATTTCTGCAGGCCACCTTTCAGCCAAATAATAGATTGGCTTATAAAATAAACGACGACACCCGTGAGTAATGTGCTCTCTTAAACAATTAACTATATGAGACCAAACGGTCAACAGTTACCCAGAAGCAAAGGTGAGAAGGCAGGGAGGGGAAGGGAAGCTGGATCTGTGGAAACAGAAGAAACAGAATGAATGCTGACACATTGTAAAAATGGTAACCGATGGCTCGGAACAGTTTGTATAAAAATTATTAAACGGAAACCTAATTTGCTGTGTAAATTTTCACCTAAATTATAATAGAAATATTATTTCAAAAAATCAGTGATAGTATTTGACAATATTTTCAAAATAAACAAACCATTTCAGAATTCTGAAAAAAAATTAATAAAATCTCAGTAGTGCAAACTTCTTAGTGCTGGTTGCCTGTGCTTCTATTTAGATGCCAGGCTACAGGTATTCTGTGCTTAAAGAAAGAGAGAGAAACAATTTCAGAAAACGGAATTAGACCATGCCTGTTTTGAAAGCTGTAGACAACTGCCTGAAATACCCTGATGTGTAAAAACCCTGGTTGACATGTGCTTTCTTCTCCGTTTCCTCACGGCGCCGCAAGTAAGAGAGACATCTCCGTCTCTGCCCTGAAAGCGCTTCCTCTGAAATGTGGAGTGGGAGGGTGTCGGAGGCAGCATGGACACTGGTGGAGACAGGTGCCGTGTGGGGTGTCTGAGCACTTGTACACACCTGTTGGTGATCCTTTTCCAAAAAAGTGTGAAGTGTATTCCCCTGATCGCAATGGTAAAGGAACTCTAAAAATTCAGCAACCTGTTAAAGTTGTTTATTTATCGCACTGTGAGTGTTAGCACTTTTTTGGATGTAATTCCATGACTGGATTGCATTTATGGATGGAAACCAGCTCAAACCCAGAAGCGGTTCTGAGCTGTGAATTGCTTAGGAGCATCACTAAAGTGTGTATCTAGTTATCATTGGTTGTAAGTAGGCTGGACCTTGAGGTTTTCATAGTCACCTGGAAAACAGAAAAAAAAGTCTGTAATTAATTTTTAAAGTTTTACGTAATCCATATTTTTACAGCCAGTATGGGCTTGGTGGGTAAAAATAGGGCAAACAGAAGAATAACAGAAGGAGGAATAGGTGGTGTCGCCTTCTCAGTCCTCTGAGCGCTCCCTCCCACTTGTCCTCTATTCCACCCACTGGGTCAGAGCTCTATGGGATGCCCCAAGAGGGTTCACAGATGGTTTCCCCTCCTCCACCTGCAGGGTGTGCCATTTCTCCTGCTCCGAATGCTGTGGTGGGGTCTCTCCTGCCAGCGTATACGGGTGTGGTTGCCCCGCTCGCTCCCTGGTGGCTGTGCCCCACTCTCTGGCCTGTTACTGCTCCAGAACTGGCAGGTTCCTGCCCTGTCACGTGGGGAGGATCTGGGGTCTGCGCTGCCTTGCACTGTTACTGAGCCGCAGAGCCTCCTGGTGCTTTCTCTGAGAGATGTCAGAGGAAGTAGCTTCTGACTGAACTGCCACTCTACGGCTGCTCACCAAAACGTCAGGAGTTGGAATCCACCATCTGCTCCTTGGAAACCCTATGGGGCAGTTCTACTCTATCCTGTAGGGTCACTACCAGTCAGAATCGACTCAGCGGCAGTGGGTTTGGTTTCCTCTAGGGCCGTTGTGAAATCGATGTGCCCTTTGCAATCAGTGGTCTCCTGGAGTCAGAGAGTTAGACGATTTTGAATCTGTGTTATAAAAAAGGATGATGTTGATAGACTGAGTGTTCAAGAAAGAGAACCACTGCTAAGGTTTAAGGTGGTAACGTGTGTGTGTGTGTGAGTGCGTGAGTGCATGCATCTCAGTACGTGTGTGTGTGGAGTGTGTGTATGGTGGGTGTGGTATATGGAGTGTGTGGTGTGTGTATACATGTGTGTGTGGTATGTGCAGAGTGCATGTGTATGTGGTGTGTTTGGTGTGTATGTGTGAGGTGTGTGTGGTGAGTGGAGTACATGTGTGTGTGGTGGGTGTGGTGTATGGTGTGTGGGAAGTGTGTGTATATGGTGTGTGTGTATGTGAGGTGTGGTGGTGTGTGTGTGTGCAAGTGGGTGTGGAGTATGTGTGTGTGGTGGTGTGTATGGTGTGTGGGAAGTGAGTGTGTGTACATGGTGTGTGTGTGAGCTGTGTGGTGGTGTGTGTGTGCAAGTGGGTGTGGAGTATGTGTGTGTGGTGGTGTGGTGTATGGTGTGTGGGAAGTGAGTGTGTGTATATGGTGTGTGTGTATGTGAGGTGTGTGGTGGTGTGTGTGTGTGTGGAGTATGTGTGGTGGTGTGGTGTATGGTGTGTGGGAAGTGAGTGTGTGTATAGTGTGTGTGTGTGTGAGGTGTGTGGAGGTGTGTGTGTGTGTGGTGGTGTGGTGTATGGTGTGTGGGAAGTGAGTGTGTGTATATGGTGTGTGTATGTGAGGTTGGTGTGTGTGTGTGGTGGTATGGTGCATGGTGTGTGGGAAGTGAGTGTGTATATGGTGTGTATGTGTGAGGTGTGTGTGGTGAGTGTGGAGTACATGTGTGTGGTGGTGTGGTGTATGGTGTGTGGGAAGTAAGTGTGTGTATATGGTGTGTGTGTGAGGTGTGTGGAGGTGTGTGTGTGCAGGTGGGTGTGGAGTATGTGTGTGGTGGTGTGTATGGTGTGTGGGAAGTGAGTGTGTGTATGGTGTGTATGTGTGAGGTGTGTGTGGTGAGTGTGGAGTATGGTGTGTGGGAAGTGAGTGTGTATATGGTGTGTATGTGTGAGGTGTGTGTGGTGAGTGTGGAGTACATGTGTGTGGTGGTGTGGTGTATGGTGTGTGGGAAGTAAGTGTGTGTATATGGTGTGTGTGTGAGGTGTGTGGAGGTGTGTGTGCAAGTGGGTGTGGAGTATGTGTGTGTGGTGGTGTGGTGTATGGTGTGTGGGAAGTGAGTGTGTGTATGGTGTGTATGTGTGGTGAGGTGTGTGTGGTGAGTGTGGAGTATGGTGTGTGGGAAGTGAGTGTGTGTATATGGTGTGTGTGTGTGTGAGGTGTGTGGAGGGGTGTGTGTGTGTGTGGCGTGTTGTGGAAAATGAGTTGAACTGATGAGGTAAAACTGCCCGTTGTTTTAGAGGCCTTCTATAATGCATTGAAAACAGACTCTGGGAGGTCTCTCCATGTTTGTGAGAGATCAGAGGAGTATGGCTTCCATTGCCACTAGTTTTGAAAGATTTCTAGACATGTACAACAGGTCCCTTCCATTTCTTACAGATTCCCTAGGCCCTTGTCATGGTTTAAACAGAGTTCACGTTGTTTTTCAGTCAGTTAAATTCATAGGCTATTTCCTTAAATAAAATTTATGGCAAGGAAAGTGTGCACATTGGCTGCTTAGTTAATAATTGCTGGTGTGGAGTTTTCTGTTACTTGGTTTTTTCCCCTTAATTGGTTGAGTATTAATAAACTCATGGTTTGTTTCAAGGGCACAGCTAGTTTTTAATGGTCTTACAGAAATTTCAGGAAGAAAGCTTAAGAATTAACATAATAAATAATTATTGCTTCCAGGGTTTTTTGTTGTTAAGATAATAAAATGTTAAAAAGCCAGCCACTTGAGTGGAAAGTAATTGCCCTGACAAGCACCGCATTCACAATAGAGCGGGCCTTCCCTCAATGTCAGCCACATTTGCTTCCCACATGAACGTTTCCTCACATTATGGAAATGCACTTTCCTATCAGCAGAGTCTACTGAAACTCCAGGCTTCTAATTAATCTCGACTGACATTTAATTTCATGCCCAAGTTAAAGGCAGGAGGCAGTGGATCTGCCCCCCTCTATGTACATGACCACAGGGAAATCTCTCCATTAATGTCAAACTGCATCTGTCTGTCTTGTTGTGGCTACCACATGCCAGTCATTAATGCATTAGCAGTCGTTCACGTCCACTTGCTACTCACTAGTCTTCTGCCTGAGGAACAGCACTGCAGGAATTTTACTGCCAAGCCTTTAACCTTGAACCTCTGTATTACCTTCATGAAGAACTTACTCAGCTATACTGCTCTACAGTTTATAACTTGCCTTTACCTCCTCTACCCGTTGTGAATCTCAGCAGTTGATAAGGGAGGCCATATCCCCACATTTACAGATGTGAGGATCCAGACTCAGTGAAAGTGTGTGGCTCATCCGAGGTCTTATGGTAAATGAGTGTTGGTGTGGAGACTTGAACCCAGAACTTACTGGGTCAGATGCAACCTTTTTCCTAAGTGGGTTAGAGAGCTCCTTGAGGTTAGACTTAAATTTTACCTTTGTCTCTCTCTGCACTCCCCTCCCCCTTCCCTGTCTAGTTCCTGTAGATGTCAGGAGAATAACAGACATTTGTGACTGGCAACAGAAACAATTTCATATTTATAGGAGGTAGTAAAGTCAGTTCATTTAACTTATTTGAAGTGGATCCTACAAGGATAAGAAGACTCCTAATACAAGAGTGAGAGAAAGGTGTGTACTGCATAAGGGACTGGTGTGAAGCTCGTCAGCAGCCTTGAGAAGAGGGAGCTGGAGGAAGTTATTCTCTGAGAGAGGAAACCGCGCTCCTGGTGGCAGCTCCCACAGCTGAGCCTGTGAGGGCTTCACATGGGGCCTGCTCAGAGATGTGACGGGGATGGTCTTCTCGTTAGTGGCCCCATTGCCAATCTGGGTGCACAATGTATGCAACTGTTTTTACTTGACCTCCAAAATGAAGGAATAACTTGAAAACAATTCAGGAATGGCAATTCTAGGAGAGGCAAAGCTGATGTGTAGCTGGCTTGATTTAGGGACAGAAGTCACCATGCCTAGCAGAGTAAAAATAGCTAGTTTCTTAAATCATTGTCCTTGAAGCCATTTTTCTCTGCTGAACTTTGACCCTGGAGACAATGGGAGTACTGTCTCGTGTGTCCTGGAGCACCGGGGATCTTCCCAGCTGCGGTGACATGGGGGCCTGGTCTCTGTTCTTGTAGGGCTGGGAGCTGGCAGGAGCAAGGCATTCTGCAGGTTGGACAGGGCTTGGATGCAATCACAGTGTTCGCCTGTGTTGGTTATGGAAGTTACGGTTTTTGCCTGAAATGTTCTGGAGCTCATGTTACCCAGACACTCAGTGTGTCTCTAGGCAAACCTCAGGACAATGCTGTGAGGTATAAAGTCAGCACCGTGTATGCCTTCCCGATGTGCCCTGAGGAGGAACTGGCTGTCAAATGCTCCGCTGGAGAATGCAACAGGTTGACCTGTGAGTAGAATGCTTTTTTATTGGCTACATACATACTGGGGAATGTCTATCAAACAGTAATTTTGCTCTGGCATATTGAATGCCGAAAAATTTTGGGGGAATGATAATTAGATGAAGATTATCTGACAGCTTCATTGATGAGAATGTCATCCTAGAACATGTAGCATTGTGAAGGAGGCTCGGTGGGGCAAGTCAAGTCTCAGTTGGCTACATTAAAAGACAAACATGGTGGCATAGATACTCATTAATATTACTCTCCCCACATTTACAATGTTTATTGTCAGTAACAGGCAAAGGTCTTCATATTGGTTGTGTAATGAATGCTTTTCTTCCTGCGCTTGGATCTTTGCACTGCTCTGTGGTTCACCTGTGAATCTTCTTTTTTTTTTTTTTCCAGTTTTTTTTTTTTTTTTGTATAGTACTTTAGATGAAGATTTACAGAACAAACTAGCTTCTCATTAAACAGTTAGGACACATTATTTTCTGACATTGGTGAACAACCCCAAGACATGTCAACACTCTCCCTACTCGACATTGGGTTCCCTGTTACCAGCTCTCCTGTCCCCTCCTGCTTTCTAGTCCTTGTCCCTGGGTGTGCCCCTTTATTCTTGTTTTATGAGCCTGTCTAATGTTTGGCTGAAGGGTGAACCTCAGGAGTGACTTCATTACTGAGCTGTAAGGGTGTCTGGGGGCATACTCTCGGTTTCTCCGGTCTCTGTCAGACCAGTAAGTCTCGTCTCATCTCGTCTTGTTTTGTGAGTTAGAATTTTGTTCTGCGTTTTTCTCCAGCTCTGTCCGAGACCTTCTATTATGATCCCAGTCAGAGCAGTCAGTGGTGGTAGCCGGGCACCATCTAGTTGTACTGGACTCAGACTGGTGGAGGCTGTGGTAGTTGTGGTCCATTAGTCCTTTGGACTAATCTTTCCCTTGTGTCTTATAGTTTTCTTCATTCTCCCTTGCTCCCTAAGGGGTGAGACCAGTGGACTATCTTAGATGTCTGCTCACAGGCTTTTAAGACCCCAGACACTACTCACCAAAGTAGAATGCAGAACATCTTCTTTATAAACTGTGGTATGCCAGTTGAGCTAGATGTTCCCCGAGACCATGGTCTCCACAGCCCTCAGCCCAGTAACTCGATCCCTCAGGGAGTTTGGATGTGTCTGTAGAGCTTCCATGACCTTGCCTTGTACAAGTTGTGCTGGCTTCCCCAGTATTGTGCACTGTCTTACCCTTCACCAAAGTTACCACTTATTTTTTGTCTATTTAGTGTTTTCCCATCCCCACCCCTCCCCTCTCTTGTAACAATCAAAGATTGTTTCTTTTTGTGTATAAACCTTTTCATGAGTTTTTATAATAGTAGTCTCATACAATATTTGTCCTTTTGTGATTGACTTATTTCAATCAGCATAATTCCCTCCAGATTCATCCATGTTGTGAGATGCTTCGCAGATTCATCATTGTTCTTTATTGTTGCATAGTACTCCACTGGGTGTATGTACCATAGTTTGTTTATCCATTCATCTGTTGTTGGGCATGTAGGTTGTTTCCATCTTTTTGCTGTTGTGAACAATGCTGCAGTGAACATGGGTGTGCATATGTCTATTCGTCTGATGGCTCTTATTTCTCTAGGATATATTCCTAGGAGTGGGATTGCTAAATCATATGGTATTTCTATTTCCAGGTTTTTAAGGAAGTGCTATATCATTTTCCAAAGTTGTTTACCATTTTGCCTTCCCACCAGCAGTGCATAAGAGTTCCAGTCTCCCCAACATTTCTTATTTTCTGTATTTTTGATTCGTGCCATTAATGCCGGGGTGAAATGGTATCTCATTGTTGTTTTGATTTGCATTTCTCTAATGCCTAGAGATTGGGAGCATTTCCTCACGTGTCTATTAGCTGCTTGAATGTCTTCTTGGGTGAAGTGTCTGATCATTTCCTTTGTCCATTTTTTAATCAGATTATTTCTGTTTTTGTGGTACAGGAATTGGATTTTCCTGTAGATTTTAGAGATTAGACCTTTGTTGGATTTGTAATAGCCAAAATTTTTTTCCCAATCTGTAGGTTCTCTTTTTACTCTTTTGGTGAAGTCTTTTGATGAGCATAAGTGTTTAATTTTTAGAAGATCCCAGTTATCTATCTTATCTTCTGGAGTTTGTGTATTGTTGGTTATGGTTTGTATCCTGTTAATGCTGTGTATTAGGGACTCTAGCAGTGATCCTGCTTTTTCTTCCATGAACTTAATAGTTTTTGGCTTTATACTTAGTTCTTTGATCCATTTTGAATTAGTTTTTGTGTGTGGTGTGAAGTATGGGTCCTGTTTCTTTTTTTTTGTGGATGGACATCCAGTTGTGCTAACACCGTTTGTTTAAAAGATTGTCTTTTCCCCATTTGATGGACTTTGGGCCCTTTCGAAGATCTAGTGACCATAGGTGGATGGATTTACATCTGGGTTCTCGATTCTATTCCATTGGTCAATGTATCTGTTGTCCTACCAGTACCAGGTTGTTTTGACTACCGTAGCTGTATTGTAGGTTCTGAGGTGAGATAGTGCGAGTCCTCCTACTTTATTATTCTTCAGTAGTGCTTTACTTATCCAGGGCCTCTTCCCTTTTCTTATAAAATTAATGATTGTTTTTTCCATCTCTTTAAAGAATGTTGTTGGTGTTTGAATTGGGATTGCATTGTATTTGTAGATTGCTTTGGGTAGAATTGTCATTTTCTCAATGTTGAGTCTACCTATCCATGAGCATGGTATGTTTTTCTGTTTCTGTAGATCTCTTTTGGTTTCTTGCAGTAGTGTTCTGTAGTTTTCTTTGTACAAGTCTTGTACATCCCTGGTTAGATTTTATTTATTTATTCCTAAGTATTTTATTTTTTTAGAGGCTATTGTAAATGGTAGTATTTTCCTGGTTTTGTTTTTGCCGTTCTTTTTATTGGTTTATAGGAATACAACTGATTTTTGTATGTTTACTTGTATCCTGCTACTCTGCTGAATTTTTCTATTAGTTTCAGTAGTTTTCTTGTGGAGTCTTTATGGTTTTCTATGTATAGTATCATATAATCAGCAAATAGGGACAGTTTTACTTCTTCCTTACCAGTTTGGATGCCCTTTATTTCTTTTTCTTGCCTTATTGCTCTAGCTAGGACTTCCAGCACAGTGTTAAATAGGAGTGGTGATAAAGGGCATCCTTGTCTTCTTCTTGTTCTCAGGGGGAATGTTTTCAGTCTGTCTCCATTAAGAATGATGTTGGCTGTTGTTTTTGAATAGATGCACTTTATTATGTTGAGGAATTGCCCTTCTATACCTATTTTATCGAGAGATTTTATCAAGAATGGTGTTGGACTTTGTTTAATACATTTTCTGTGTTGATTGAGATGGTCATGTGATTCTTTGCTTTTATTTATGTGGTGGATTACCTTGATTGATTTTCTAATGTTGAACGATTCTTGCATGACTGGTATGAATCCTACTTGGTCGTGGTGTATTATTTTTTTGATATGATGCTGACTTCTATTGGCTAGAATTTTGTTGAGAGTTTTTGCATCTATATTCATGAGAGATATTCTTCTGTAATGTTCTTTTTTGTTGTGTGTTTGCCTGGTTTTGGTATCAGGGTTATGCTGGCTTCATAGAATGAATTCGGAAGTATCCCTTCCTATTCTGTGTTCTGAAATAGTTTGAGTAGTACTGGTGTAAGCTCTTCTCTGAATGTTTGGTATAATTCTCCAGTGAAGCCATCTGGGCCAGGGCTTTTTTTTATTGTGAGTTTTTTTAGTTACCTTTTCAATCTCTTCTCTTGTTATGGGTCTGTTCATATTTTCCACATCATTTTCTGTTAGTTTGGGTAGGTAGTGTGTTTCTTGAAGTTTGTCCATTTCCTTTAGGTTTCCAAATTTGTTGGAGTATAGTTTTTCATAATACTCTTTTATAACCCTTTTTATTTCAGTTGAGTCTGTTGTAATGTCCCCCATTTCATTTCTTATTTGGGTTATTTGCATCCTCACCTGTTTTTCTTTTGTCAGATTGGTCAGTGTTTTGTCTATTTTGTTGAGCTTTTCAAAGAACCAGCTCTTGGTTTTGTTGATTCTTTCTATTATTTTTCTACTCTCTATTTCATTTATTTTTGCTCTGATCTTTATTATTTACTTTCTTCTGGTGGCTTGGTGGCTGTGGACTTCATTTGCTGTTCTCTGTTTGTTCAAGTTGTGTAGCTAATGTTTTTGTTTTGTCCCTTCTTTTTTGATATGTACATCTGTTGCTATAAATTGACCTCTGAGCACAGCCTTTGCTGTGTCCCAGGTTTTGGTATGGTGTGTTTTCATTCTCGTTTGATTCTAGGAATTCTTTAATTCCATCTTTGATTTCTTCTATTACTCAGTGGTTTTTAAGCAAGATGTTATTCAGTTTCCATGTAATTGATTTTTTTTCCTTCCTCTTCCTGTTGTTAATTTCTACTTTGATGACGTTGTGATCATAGAGGATGCTTTGTATTATCTCAGTGTTTTGGGTTTTGTTGAGGGTTGCTTTGTGGCCTATCATTTGGTCTATTCTGGAGAAGGTTCCATGTGTGTTGGAAAAGAATGTGTACTTTGCAGCTGTTGGGTGGAGTGCTCTGTATATATCTGTGAGTTCAAGTTGACTGATTGTGGCCTTTAGATCTTCTGTAGCTTTGTTGAGTTTCTTTCTAGATGTTCTGTCCTTTACCAAAAGTGGTGGGTTGAAGTCTCCTACTATTCTTGTGGAACTAGTTCTCTTTTCAGTGCTGTTAGAGTTTGTTTTATGTATTTTGGAGCCCTGTCATTGGGTGCATAGGTATTTATTATGGTTATGTCTTCATGATGGATTGTCCTTTTAATCATTATGTAGTGCCCTGCTTTGTCTTTTATGGTGGATTTTGTTTTAAAGTCTGTTTTATCTGAGATTAGTATTGCCACTCCTGCTCTTCTTTGGTAGCAGTTTCCTTGATATATTTTTTTCCATCCTTTGATTTTTAATAAATTTGTCTTTGTTTCTAAGGTGTGTCTCTTGTAGACAGCATATTGATGGATCCTGTTTTTTTTAGTCCATTCTGTCACTCTCTGTCTCTTTCTGGGTGCATTTAGGCCATTTATGTTCAGTATAAATATTGATAGGCTTGAGTTTATTGCTGTCAGTTTGTAGTTTTTTTGTTTTTTTTTTTGGTGCTGACATTTTCTTTGTTCCTCTTACTCTCCTGTGCCAAATTTCTTTTGTTTGTGGATTTTTTTTTTCATTTCTTTTGTTTTTGTAGATTTTGTTTTTAATGAGACCTTATTTTTCTTCTCCATTAGAAAGTTCTATATCTACACTGTTAATTTCTTCTTTTATTGTTCTGACGTTATTGTCATGTACAGATTAACCTCTCTGGTTCCCTGTTATAAATCTTTTAGTTTTGAATAGTCCTTGAGAGTTCATTTCCTAGGTTCCTATCTGGCTGGTGCGATCTTGAGTCCTAGATTCAGGCTGTTGTCTGATGTTGTTTGTACTCAAACCGAAAGACTCCCTTTAATAATTTTTCTAAGTTTGGTTTGATTTTTACACATTCCTTAATTTCTGTTTATCTGGAAATGTCCTAATTTTCCCATCATATTTGAATGAGAGTTTTGCATGATATATTATTCTTGGTTGGCAATTATTTTCTTTTAAGGTTTTATATATGTCATTCTGTTGCCTTCTTGCCTGTATGGTTTCTGTGGAGTAATCAGAGCTTAGTCTTATTGTTTCCCCTCTGTATGTGACTTTTTGTTTTTCTTGAGCTGTTCTCAGGATTCTTTGTCTTTGGTTTTAACAAGTGTGATTATGATACGCCTTGGTGGTTTTCTTTTGGTGTCTATCCTATATGCCGTTTGTTGAGCTTGGATGGTCAGCTTTTTGTCTTTCATGATATTAGAGAAGTTTTGTATTAGCAATTCTTCAGTGATCCGTCTGTGCTTTCCATTTTCTTCCCCTCTTCTGGAACTCCAATCACTCATAAATTTTTACTTTTGATTATTTCCCACATAATTCTCAGGGTTTCTTCATTTTTCTTCATTCTTTTTTCTGTTTTTACCTTAAACAAAGTGGTATTCAAGTATTTGTCTTCTATTTTGCTCATCCTGTCTTACATTGTTTCCAGCCTGTTCCTCAGACCTTCTATGACACTGTCCCTTTCTAAAATCTGGTTGTTTATCTTTTGGATTTCTTTTTGTTGTTTTTGTATGATTTCTAGTTGTGAATTTATTTTGACATTTTTTTCCTGTATTATTTTCCTGAATTCTTCTGTTTTTTGTCTGTATTTTCCATGAATTTGTCTGCCTTTCTGATGAATTTGTCTATTTATTCCTCATTTTTGTCTGCTTTTTTGCTTCAACTCTTGGCCAGCTCTGAATATTATTAGAGATCTGAATCCCCATCAGGTAATTCCATTGCCTTTTCTTCTACTGGGACGTCATTGGGTGTTTTATTTTGGATGCCTACTGGACCATCCTTTCCTGCTTTTTCACATGTTTTGATATTATCTGCTGTCTTTGGGACGTTCAGTAGTTATTTTCTTCATTTATTGATTGTAGATTTGTTTGTTTTCCCCTGCTTTTTTGTTTTATTTGGTTATGTCTCAGCAGGCGGGCTGTGTGTTTTTTGTTGTTTGCTTGTCTGTGGTATGATATTTTCCACATCCTTGTCCAATGGGCAGGGCCAGTCGCTCAGCTCTGGTGCAGCAGGGCGGGTGCAACTGAAGGGGTTTCTGGGATGGGTTGTTTGTGGCATGTCCTGGGGCAGACAAGGTGGGCCTGGGATCAGTGCAGGGCAGGCTGGCTCCAGTGGGCCATGCCTGTGCTGCTCAGGGATGTGAGGTTCAGCACACATTGCAGGTAGGCAGGAAGGAGGGGGGAGGTTGTGATGTGTGGAGCTGAGTATGGGAAAGAGGAGAGAGAAACAGGAGCCCCCACCCACAAAAAAAAAAGTACTGAGGAGACTGCCATTTGTGTGGAGAGACGAGAAACTGAGAAATGAAGAAAAACAAAAAGGAAAAAAGAAGAAATTAATAAATAGAAAAAAAAAATGCGCCCAGGGATCCCACTGGCGGCTGGGGAAGTGGCTCCCAAGCTTCAGGGCACAGCCTGTTTAGAAGTGGTATAGATGGCACACAGCACCAGGTATTCGGGAGATAGGAAAAGAAGGGAGAGAGAGACGAGAAACTGAGAGATGAAGAAAAACAAAAAGAAAAAATAATAAAAAATAAAAACTGAAACAAAATATGCCCACAGGGATCCCACTGGTGACCAGGGAAGTGGCTCCCAAGCTTCAGGGCACAGCTCGTCTAGAAGGTGTGGAGATGGCACACAGTGCCAGGTATTTAGGAGACAGGAAAAGAAGGTAAAATTGAGAAATGAAGAAAAACAAAAGAGAAAACAAACGAAAAAGAAAAAAGCCCCCAGGGATCCCACTAGTGTAGTGGCACGGATCAGGGAGGCAGTTCCCCAGCTGAGCAGCACTTCACAGCCTGTCAAGAAGAAGCAAAGATGGCACATGGAGCCAGGTGGTTGAGAGAGAGGAGGGAGAGAAGGTGAGAAGCAGGGAAGAAACCAAAAGAAGCCAAAAAAAGCAACACTAGCAACAGAGAAATGACACTGAATGAGCTGGCCAGTGTGGGCGAGGTGAATCCGTGCGGCATGGAGCCAGCACCTCCTGGGCTGTGGTTGCTCGACCCGCTGAGAAGTGGTGGAGGCTGAGCAGAGGGAAGAAGGATGGGGGGTGTAAAAGTGTGTATCGCTGGTTACCAGGTCCTCTGTCTTTTGCTGGGAGCTCCATGAAGCTGCTTTCCCGTACTCCCCGTCCACTGATCTCTGACAGGAGTCCAAGATTGTGAATCCGTGCTGTGTTAGCTGATAAGGGGCCTATGCATGTATCTCTCCTCGCTCTCTGTTCTCTGTTAGTTTCTTATTTCGTTTGGTGCTTTGTTGAGTTCTTTGTCTCTTCATTTGACACTCAGGGTTCCAGGACTGACGTTTATCTCTGTTTTACTTAGGTTTTCGGGTCCTTGCTGTCTATAGAGCCATGTTGGCTCTGCCCCTCACGTGTGAATCTTTGCATGTGGTGCTGCACATCTTCTGTGTCCATTTGAGGCTGGAACAGCATGTTCTTCACATTTCAAGATAATAAAACGTAGCATTCATATAGCTTTGCGGTTTTTATTTTGTCCTTTCTCAAACATTTTATTTTGTCCTAAAAAGTAATCTCAGGATATTAGTAATAGCTCCTACACGTTACAGAGAGGGGAACATACTTAGGCCTGGTATGCTTATAAGTAGCAGGGCCCAGGACATGCACAGGGGCCTTTGGGCTCCTAGCCCTCTGGGCTGCAGCAGATCCCTATCTGGAATAGAATGTGTAGTTTTTATGCCCTTTCCTCATCTGGACTGGAACAGTAGAATAATATATTTCTTTGAAACTAATCTAACTCATGAGAAAACTTGGGACCTTATTATCTGTAGGTTGCAATAAGCAGTATCTGGGTCTTCTCACTCAGAACATTGTGGCCTTCCCTTATCTGACTTTTTGGCCAATTAATATTAATATTGTGCCCAGTATTGGGGATGAGGGGGTGAGCAAAACAGCCCTGGTCCCTGTCCTCGTGGACTTGCATTTTAGTAGAGGAGGTAATCACAAAAACACATACATGTCTAATCATACACTGAGATGAGCGCTAGGAAGAAAGGTACCTCATGCAGTAAGAACATGTAATAGGGAAGGCTTGAGCTAAGTGACTTTTGAACTGGGAGCTGGGTATTACATCTATGTGTTTAAAAGATCACTATGGGTATCACAATGAGACTGTATCAAAGGGTACAACGGAAGATAGAGGTAGCACAGAGGGTGGCCTGTTTTGGTATTGCAAGAAAAACTGGGTGCTGGATGGCATGAAACAGCCTGGACAGCTGTTTATTTAGGAGGGGAAACTATAGGTCTTCATGGTGGATTAGATATGTAGGGATGAGAGATGGATGGATGGAGGGACCATTTATGGAGAAAGGAAACAGAGGGCCAGGCTTTGGGGAAAGATCACGTGTATGGTTTTGATATTTGCTAATTTGAGATATCTCTAAGGCCTAGTCAGTGAATGTGAATATATGTGTCTGGCACTTGGAGGGAGAAACTGGGTTGTGAAAATATTGGAGTTGTCAAGGATTTCGTTTACTTTGATCAACAATCAGCACCCATGGAAGCAGCAGTCAGGAAATCAAATGATGCATTGCATTGTGCAAATCTATTGTAAAAGATCTCTTTAAAGTGTTAAAAAACAAAGATGTCACTTTGATGACTAGAGTGTACCTTACCCAAACCATGATATTTTCAGTCACCTCATATGCATGCAAAAGCTGGACAGTTAAAAAGGAAGACCAAAGAAGAATTGATGCATTTGAATTATAGTGTTGGTGAAGAATAATAAATTATACCATGGATTTCCAGAAGAACAAACAAATCTGTCTTGGAATAAGTACAGCCAGAATGCTCCTTAAAAGCAGCATTAGTGAGACTTCCCCTTGCTTACTTTGGACATTTTATCAGGAGGGACCAATCCCTGGAGAAGGACATCATGCTTGGTAGAGGGTCAGTGAAAAAGCAGAAGACCCTCAACAAGATGGATTGACACAGTGGTGGCAACAACGGGCTCACACGTACCTACTATTGTGAGGATGGCATGGGACCAGGCAACATTTCGTTCTGTTATACGTGGGATCGCTGTGAATCAGAACTGACTCGACAGCACCAAATAACAACAACGTAATAAATGTAAATTGGAAAATCATTGGCTAAAGTAAGGTGAACATATACAAACTACTATAGTGCGCTATAAAAAAACCAAAACCAAACCCGTTGCCATGAAGTCAGTTCTGACTCATATAGAGACCCTATAGGACAGAGTGGAACTGCCCCATAGGGTTTCCAAGGAGGGGTTGGTGGATTTGAACTGCCGACGTTTTGGTTATCAGCCAGCGTCTTAACCAGTGCGCCACCAGTCTTTTGAGAGTGAAAAGAGGTACCGTTAATATTATGTTAATAACTTAATTGGGACACAAAGATAAATGGAACATATCCTGGGCAAATGGGGATATATGATCACCCTAACTACAGGTTGCAATTTTAGCCTTGGATGGTGATGAGAATATTTTTTGGAAAAGGCAAGCATTTAAAAAAAAATAAAAAGGACTTCTTACAGATGTTGTAATCAAGTTGAACCTTATCATAATTGCAAAACTTTGAGAGAGGCCAGATTTTCCTACCGCTGTCCACTGGTGTTCAGTATTCTTGTCTGTCACTTCAGTAGATCAGGAGTCATCCTGCAGTAGACCCAGGAACAACTGGGATTTTAGTGTGATAATGTAAAACAGCACTTGCTCTTAGGGTTAAGCCATTATAAGAAATTAGAATACATGTGATGGGTAATAGTTTGGTTTTAGAAACTATTACTTTAGGAATTAGTTTCAGTAGGTACACTTCCTGGCTAAATTTCACAGAGATTAAAACATAGTAATATTATTGTCTAGATCTTCAGAAGGACACACCTTCTCCTCACTTATCGACTGTCTCGTTATCTGACATTTTGCATTTAGGACAATAGTAAAAAATCTACCATCTGTTTTGTCCATTAACAGCGTACACCTGGCAATAAAAATGCCAAGGTGTGAGGTGAGAGTAACGCTGGCTGTGATGGTTACGGTTGTGTGTCACCTTGACTGGGCCATGATTCTCAGTGGTTTGACAGTTATGTAATGATGTAATTGGGAGGTTATGTAATGGTATAGTCATCCTCCATTTTTTGATCTGATACGGTCATCCTCCACTTTTGCATAATGCTGATATCGCATAACGGCCTGGTCTTTGGAACCTAACCATGTCAATCAGTGAGGAGAGAGTGTATTGCAAAAAAATTTCCCACACATGTCTGTTTGGTTAACGACTAGGAGAAGAGTCAAGTGCTAAAAATGTCAAGTTCAACTATTTTGCTTTTAAAGGATTAAATATATTGAAGTAGCATAGTGAATGGAGATCCAGAAGTGAAAAAAGCATAATGAAATACAGTAAATTATTTTTAAAGCTACTTTTTCTATAATTTATTGTAGTTTCTGTACATTTCCAATTGTCGAGAACTTTTCCACTAAATATTTGGACACAACTTGGGACTAAATATGTAAACTCAACACTTAAGGAGGGTGAGTTTGTGAAACAAAAATATTACTGATAAAGGCTGCTCGGTAAAAATCCCATTTGTTGTTTTAAAAATACGACCTAATTTTTCTCTCTTAATTTTGGGGTAAACACTAGTTCATTGTGCTATTTCTTTCCATGGATATAGTTTTCCCAGAGTTCCCCCTGCTCCCCAAATAAGCAGGAGGGTGCTCCTAGACCTTCCCACTGTGCGTTTTTCACAGTGGAGACACCTCGTTTATAATTAAGTTTATTGTTTTTAATTGAACTTGATTACTTTGTGTCTCCAGGGCCTAGATATGTGCGTGGTGCGTATCATTTCTTGAATAAATGAATGCATTTCACAAATTACAGCCTTGAAGGTAGCCTACCTTGTACCCTAAAAAAACCCCTAGCAAAACTTTCATTGTGTGGAAGACCTTTTAAAAGGGTTTTGTACATATATTTTGAACTCAGATCTTTAACATCTTTGAAATATATTAGAAGAAACATTTCTTTATGGTAAATGTATTTCTTTGCCATTAGTAAATTATATAAAATATTTATTTTTATAGACAAAATTTTGAAAAATAGTAAAACTATAAAGAAGGAAAAAGCATATAATCCCACCACTTGGTATCATTGCTAGTAAAACAGTGTTATCTCCTTCCAGCTTGTTTTCAATTTGGGTATTTTTTAAAAAAACTGGAGTCATACTCATATAATGTTTTCTTGTTTTTTTTTGCTTAATCTTATTGTGACCGTAATTAAACTAACTTTAAATAATTTTAAGCTACTTTCCTGTATCCTTGAAACATAGGAAGACGTTTGAGAACATGATTTCTGTGGCTGCACAGATACCTTGAAGAGAAGGACATGCTCAATGGGCCATTTTCTCTTTGGCTGAACGTTGCTTCCAAGCTGTTCTGTAGCTGTTATGCCATATATAAATATAAATGTATAAGTATGAAACTATATATGAAAATCCATATTTATATATATAAAATGTGATGAATATCTTTCTACTACATATGTCATCTTTTTGTGCATCCCTGGTTATTTAAATAGGTTAAATCACCATTAATGCATTAGTGGATTTTTTGAGAAACTGTCCTCCAGAAAGATTGCATCCATTTACATCCAGGCACCTACCAAACACACCAGAAATATTTTACTCTTTGCCAAATTGTTTGATAAAATATGGTATTCTTTGGAAATATATTTTTAAACTATTGGCATGGTTTATTGACCATTTCCAGTTATTTATTGCTTGCCCTTTGTTAAAACTCCTTGTAGGAATAGCACTAACCGTTTTTTCTTCTCTTAAAAATATTTTCCCCCAATTTCTTCGTTTATTTTTTAATCTATAGCATTTTCCTAACATAGAGAAACTGAAGTTACATGTGTGCCTGTGTGTGTGCATGTGTGCGTGTGTGCAGGGGAGACCTGGAGTTACTGATGGAGGGTGCTCCGTGTGGCTGGGAGGAAGTTGTCTTGTCCCAGACTTGGATCCTAATCATCTTGTTACTCATCCTTTCAATGTTACAAGTAGAGATAATTCTTCCCAGAAATGTGCAGATTATTGATTTACTATTGTCAGTGGTGTTAATGACATTTGTATGGCAATTTCTCTCTTTCAGTGCTGAGGTCAGCTGAGTTTTTTTTAAAGGCCATTTTGGTACTGAAGATTCTGACCCGTCCTCCCCATGCACTCTGCTTGCTGCACTGAGCTGGTCCGCGGGAAGGGAGGGTCACTGAATGGACTCTTGCAAGGCCCAGCGGATCTGTGCAAATCAGATGGTCTCCATTAATAGCCTTTACTGCAGATTTTATGTAAGATGCTAGTGTAGATGTACTTAAGCATTAGATTTTCTGCAAAGAGTTCAGAAACCACATATTTGAAAGAGAATGCAAATTGGCAAAGAGAATAAAAATGTAGCTGAAAAGATTTTTCTCTAAAACTGTCCAGACCTGGGCAGTTGAGGATCATGTGATAGAACATTTATAAATACTTCGTGTTAGCATTAATGACAGTGAAATGCTCAAAACCCAGAGCAATGCATTTCAAAAGGGCTCTCATTCCCAAAAATGGGATATTTTGCATTTTCAAAAACGGCCTATGTAGAAAGATCCCTTTTGAAATTAGTGGGAAGTTTTAGTTATAATTTTAGATCAAATTCTTGAATAAAAGAAAGGCCTATATACATATATATTTTTTTTTACTGTACTTCAGGTGAAGGCTTACAGAACAAATAGTTTCTCATGCAACAGTAGTACACATATTGTTTTATGATGTATTGTTTTATGTTAACGCCACAATATGTCAACCCTGTAACTTCTCAATCTTTTTTTTTGGTGAAAATACACATAGCCAAAGATACACCATTTCAAAAATTTCTACATGCAAAGCTCAGTAACATTGACTACGCTCTTCCGATTGTGCTGTTATTCTCACTTAAGATGAAGGCTTACAGAACAAAATAGTTTCTCATTAACAGTTACTACACATGTTGCCCTGTGACAATGGTTAACAACCTCACAACACATCAACAATATCCTTACTCAACCTTGAGTTCCCTGTCACCAGCTTCCTTGTCCCCTTCTGCCTTCTGGCCCTTGTCACTGGACTACTGTACCTCGTTAGTCTCATTTGGTTTTACGAGGCTGTCCACTCCCAGGCTGAACGGTGAACCTCGGAGATAACTTCACCACTGAGCTGAAAGGGTGTCTGGGGGCCATACTCTTGGGGTTTCTCCAGTCTCCTTTAGGCCAGTAAATCTGGTCTTTTTTTTTTTTTTTTTTTTTTTTTGTGAGTTATAATTATGTTCTACATCCTTCTCCAGCTCTGTCCGGGACCCTCTGTTGTGATTCTGGTCAGAGCAGTCAGTGGTGGTAGCCGGGCACCGTCTAGCTGTACTGGATTCAGTCTGGTGGAGGCCTTGGTAGCTGTGGACAATTAGTCCTTCGGACTAATCTTTTCCTTGTATCCTGTTCTCTTCATTCTCCGTTGCTCCCGAAGGGATGAGACCAGTGGAGTATCTTAGATGGCCGCTCACAGGCTTTTAAGACCCCAGACACTACTCACCAAGGTAGAATGTAGAGCAGTCTTTATACGCTGTGTCATGCCAGTTGAGCTAGATGTTCCCCAAGACCGTGGTCCCCACAGCCCTCCGCCCAGCAATTCAGTCCCTCAGGGAGTTTAGATGTGTCTATGGAGCTTCCATGACCTTTCCTTGTACAAGTTGTGCTAGTTTCCCCTGTATTGTGTACTGTCTCACCCTTCACCCAAGATACCACTTATCTATTGTCTATTTAGTATTTCCCCCCCCCCCACCCCTCCCATCCCTGGTAACCAACAAAGATTGTTACATTTTGTGTGTGACCTTTTTCATGGGTTTTTACAATAGAGGTCTCATACAATATTTGTCCTTTCGTTATTGACTTATTTCATTCAGCATAATGGCCTCCAGTTTCATCCATGTTATGAGATGCTTCACAGATTCATTGTTATTGTTTCTTGTTGCATAGTACTCCATTGTGTGTATGTACCATAGTTTGTTTATGCATTCATCTGTTGATGGGCATCTAGGTTGTTTCCATCGTTTTGCTATTGTGAACAATGCTGCCATGAACATAGGTGTGCATATGTCTATTCGAGTGATGACTCTAATTTCTCTAGGATATATTCCTAGGAGTGGGATTGCTGGATCGAATGTTATGTCTATTTCTAGCTTTCTGAGGAAGCGCTGTATCATTTTCCAAAATGGTTGTATCATTTTGCATTCCCACCAGCAGTGCATAAGAGTTCCCATCTCCCCGCAGCCCCTCCAACATTTGTTATTTCCAGTGTTTTTGGTTCATGCCAGTAATGCCAGGGTGAGATGGTGTCTCATTGTGGTTTTAGTTTGCATTTCTGTAATGGCTAGTGATCGCGAGCATTTCCTGATGTGTCTGTTGGCCATTTGAATATCTTCTTTGGTGAAGGGTCTGTTCATTTCCTTTGCCCATTTTTTAATAGGATTATTTGTCTTTTTGTTGTAGAAGTGTTGGATTTTCTTGTAGATGATGGAGATTAGACCTTTGTCTGACTTGTACTGCCCAAACCTTTTTTCCCAGTCTGTAGGTTCTCTTTTTACTCTTTTGGTGAAGTCTTTTGAAGAGCATAGGTGTTTGATTTTTAGAAGATCCCAGTTATCTAGCTTATCTATCGGGGTTTGTGTGTTGATGGTTATGGTTTGTATCCTGTTAATGCCATGTATTAAGGCCTGAAGTGTTGGTCCTATTTTTTCTTCTATGAACTTTATAGTTTTAGGCTTTATATTCAGGTCTTTGATCCATTTTGAAGTAGTTTTTGTATACGGTGTGAGGTATGGGTCCTGTTTCATTTTTTTGCAGATGGATATCCAGTTTTGCCGGCACCATTTGTTAAAAAGACTGTCTTTTCCCCCATTTGATGGACTTTGGGCCCTTGTCGAAGATCAGATGACTGTAGGTGGATGGATTTACATCTGGGTTCTCAATTCTGTTCCATTGGTCAATGTATCTGTCGTTGTACCAGTACCAGGCTGTTTTGACTACTGTAGCTGTATAGTAGGTTCTCAAGTCAGGTAGTGTGAGTCCTCCAACTTTATTCTTCTTCTTCAGTAGTGCTTTACTTATTCGGGGCTTCTTCCCTTTCCATATAAAGTTAATGATTAGTTTTGAAAGGCCTATATTTAAAAAAATTCTTCTTATGTAAAACTACAACAAAATGAAATTCCTTTTTTCTTTATCCAAATATATATTGGCAAGTATTTCTTGTTTCTGAGCTCCAAATTACCAAGAAAATCTTTGGGTTGGCAAAACTCAGGATGTTTATTGCCAATAGGCAAGTAATATCTTCTAGTAAACAGTGTGGCTCAAAATTATGATCGTATGTTTATATAATTGAAATCTGATTTAGGTGCCTGTGATTGTATTTGAAGTTATACATAGTTCACAACAATGAACAGAAAGTGAAATTCTAAAGTTATGATAAAGAAGTTTGGTATTCATTAAAATCTTTCTAACGATTCAAGTCTGCATGTGTTTATTGATCATCTACTGTTTGCTTGGTTCAGCACTTAGTCCTTTGGGCTGGGGAGAGAATGTTGCAGAATGAAGTGACACTGTCTTTTAGGCGGATATGAAATGGTGCCAGTCTGGCGTCTTTTATAACAGGGTTCCCAACTGTATTTGAGCTTTGCTGTATTAATAGTATCATTGATGTCAGCACTTCCTTGGTACAAGTGTTTTTCTGCTTGTTCAACTTTTGCCTCATGTTAGACATTTTCCTGCTAAACACCACTGTTATCTTAGTGTTTGTTTATCGTTAACTGGCTCTCTGGCCTGAGAATTCAGTTCGGAACAGTTTTTTTTCTTTGGAAGCGATGTAGAGTAAGCAAATGTGTGTCCCTGGTTACAGTAGCCACTTTAGGATGATTTATACCCACTTACTTGGGAGCAAATCTCATTCCTAAAGGATACAGACTCTGTATTCCTTGTGGGGTCCCTTGAATTGTTGGAACTCGGAAACAAAGCATTATTATCAAGGTTTATACCAAATAAAGGTTTTCTCATTCTCTAATTTTTGCCCTTCCAAAACACACTGTGGCCCTCTGTGGTGGGAGTAATGTCATTGAGTGTTTAGAATTTCTTGGCTGCAGCCAGATTTAGAGGAATTTAACCCAGCTATTGTTGAGAAGAGGCTAAGCCTTTAGTCACTACTAAGGTTTTGCAATAATCTCATTTTATTGTTAAGAGCTGTTTTTAAAAAGGGAACTTTGAAGTCTTGATTAGAAAATAAGATGTCCTCACTGTGATTTATGTTTCGAGATATAGCTGAATATTGTTTTAACTTCTGCAGGGAAATTTTCAGACTTGAAATAAAAAGTGGCTCACTAGCCGTAGACAGGTTGAATTTGTAATTAGCAGCTTAACTGCTGAAGTCAGAATGTGGATTGTACTGTGCGAATTAGTGAAGGTTTAAATAGTCACAAATAACTCTTCCCCCATTAACACTGCTACTTTGGTGCAAAATCAGTCATTTTCTTACCTGCGTTCCACAAAGCTTTACCCAAACCTCTTACTTCTTTTTACATTTATTGAAGATGTTCAGAGGGGCCCTCTGGAGCCCATCCACTGGACGTGACACCTGTCTCCTCCTGTTCTAGCTGTTCCATTAGCCTCCCTGCTCCTTGGGTTCTTAAAGTGTGACATGGGGACGGTAGTAACTACCTCACAGTGTTTTGGGAGGACTAAATGAGACAATAAAGGTACAGCGCTTGGAACAGTGACTGGTAAATGGTAAACATGAAACAGGTCAGCCGCTGTCATCAGTGTTATTGTTGTTCACATCTTTTGTCATCATCCTGCAGAGGTCCCTGTACCCAGAAATCCAGAGGGTACCAGTCTTGTCCTACCTTCCATCTCCAGCACCTGACACACCCTTTCTTGCGTAGACTGCCCCACAAATATTGGTTGAATTGAGGGGATAGTACTTGCAGAGACGTTACCTAACTCAAATGTCACCAGACCTCAGCAGTCTGTGGACAGAAAATGAATGATGTTGACTTCAGTGATTTAGTGTTCACGTCCTTGCTCCCACCACCTTGTACCCCCCACCCCAGACCCTCCCAGGGAGTAGCTCCCTTTGCTCCCAGAGTCTCTCAGGAAAGAGCATGGGTTACTGCTGCTGCCTGTGCCTGCTGTGGGTGCTGGGTGTCTGTGTGCTGCCTGTGCCTGCTGTGGGTGCTGGGTGTCTGTGTGCTGCTGCCTGTGCCTGCCTTGGGTGCTGGGTGTCTGTGTGCTGCTGTCTGTGCCTGCTGTGGGTGCTGTGTGTCTGTGTGCTGCCTGTGCCTGCCGTGGTTGCTGGGCGTCTGTGTGCTGCTGCCTGTGCCTGCCGTGGGTGCTGGGTGTCTGTGTGCTGCTGTCTGTGTCTGTTTTGGGTGCTGGGTGTCTGTGTGCTGCTGTCTGTGCCTGCTGTGGGTGCTGGGTGTCTGTGTGCTGCTGCCCCTGACTGCTGTGGGTGCTGGGTGTCTGTGTGCTGCTGTCTGTGCCTGCTGTGGGTGCTGGGTGTCTGTACCTAGGATGCCACTCCCTGTTTGCACCAGGCTGCAGCCACAAGGTGCCTGGCACAGTGAGGGACTCCCTGCCAGAGCAAGTACCGTGAAGTCTTCCTCATGTCCTCTGTTGCAGTTGAAGGCACGTCCGTGTCCTAGGAAGCCACTCCCTCGTCTTCCGTGGAGCTGCTTGACCAAGAACAAGTTCTTCTCCTCAGAAACCGGAACCACATGAGTACTTGGAAGAGGAAACAGCCCTCCACAGGGAGCCAGCCTGGGAAGATCACCTCAGCATTTTCCTCCACAGCCCTCCCTGTTCTCTCCTGGAGCCCTGAGGGCCCCCCCTGGTTAGGCGATGACTCTGCATTGGGTCTGTGTAACTGTGTGGCCCAGAAAACTCTACCCTGAAGGGGAATGTGTGTCCACATTTCTACTGCTCATAAGACAGAAAACTGATTGTAGCATCCAAGTGACCATTTTCCAAGACTAAACTGTTTTTAAAAAGTTTCACAGATCTTAAGTCCAAGTTTTCAGTCTGGTTTTCCTCCTCCTCAGCAGTTTCTACGAGAAGTACAAGCCTCGCTGTAACTTCTTTCCCCGTTTTACGTTTGGCTCTACAAATCACTCTTCGTTCTCTGTTGTTAGCTCACCGGGGCTGCCGGAATAGCAAACACACTCAGTGGTTTCAAACAACAGAAACTTACTCTGTCAGGGTTCTGGAGGCCAGAAGTCCTAGATCAAGGTGTGGGCAGGGTCGCCCTTCCAAGGCCCTTGGGGAACATCCATTCAGTGCCTCTCCTAGTTTCTGGGGCTTGCTGGCAATTCTTGGCATTCCCTGACTTGTGGATGAGTTAGTCGACTTCACAAGAAAAGGAATAGCAAAGGCGGCGTTAATAGGGAGGGAAGAACAAAAGAAGGCCAATGAGAAGCTTTGGGCAAAGGTTTGGTTGAATTAGGTTGGACTTAACATTCGATGTGTGGGTTATCTGGGAAATTTGGATGGTGACAATGTTTCTATAAGAAGCGCTGTATAAGCTGTAAAGCACCGTACAAATGTTAAATGGGACTGTTATTCACTTAGTCCCATTTCCCATGTACAGTTACCATGGGGTCTTCAAAAGGGCTTGTTGGAATGCTTTTTAATGCTTCAGTGAGTTTAAATATATGTCTCAATATTTGACATTAAAGTATTAGGAGGAAAAGGTAAAGTATTATGAAAATATCTAAGAATAATTTTCTTTGGAATCACTTTTTATAATCCTTGTTCATGCTATCATTTAACTTTATGGTAACGAAATGATTGGAGTTTTCCTTGACTGTAGAATTTGTTTTTCTAAGATTCACTGCAAACCTTGAAAATACCTACATGCAACTCCATTTCAGGGCATCCATTTCAATCCTCCAGGAGCTTGTTTGATTTGAATATTCAGCTAACTTTTGTTTGGGCCCCTTCCTGTTAACCCCTGCTAAAAAAAAAACAATTGCCATCAAGTTGATTCCAACAGAGTAGACCTGTGCTCCACAAGATTTTCAGTGACTGAGTTTTTGGAAGGAGATCTCCAGGCCTTTCTTCTGAGTACATCTGGGTGGACTCGAACTTCCAGCGTTTTGGTTAGCAGCTGAGCTTCATTTGTACCACCTGTGGTCTCCTACCCTCTGCTAGGCCTTTGCCTGTCTAGCACCGGAGGCTGTGTGATGGATGTGAAGCCCAGACACCTCCACAATGAGCCAGGTGGACAGCCCCCGAGAGTGAGGCCCCCTGTTTCACTCCACCCTAACACGGTGTAACGGCTACCTCATCTGAGGCCTGCTGTTTCTCTCTGTTCCTCCACCTTCATTTCTACCTACTGCTGGCTGGTAGCTTTGGCTTTGAGACAGACAAGCCTGCCCCTCTCAGAGTTAGTCATCCTTATCCTGCCAGAGGTCTTGCTGTGAGACACACAGTGGCTTGTGGGCTCTCTCCTAGGCCTGGGATTCACAACACAGCATGGATCACAGCTCCTGCTGCACAACATGGCTCTAGCCGCAACCTCTACTCAGTGGGACTTGTAGATCTGACACGTTGGCTTTGACTTTTAGTTAAATTGGTGGTTTGCTTCCTCCCTCCTGACCCCCATCCTTTATAGAGTGACCGTCCGCCCTCCTTATGGACTTTCAATGCTAACATCATTGTTTATGAAGTCACGTTACCTCGGATGTGCTGAGTTTTTTCTCCTGCGAGAAATGATTTTCAATTGATGTCTTGATCAATGTAATTACTGGGAATTGAGCTTGATTCATTTATCCTTTTATTTCAGATTTGCTAAAATTGTCTCTGTCTTTGGGAGACAGAAAAATGATCCAGGTTGCGACTGAGTTGTTCCAATTCTTTTGATGCCAAGAAAAGCTTCATGCTAAATTTGGGGCCTCAGGAGACAGATTTAGGATCTGGAGGGCTAAGAGTGAGACATGGTGGCTGCCGGGCCGCCTGCCGGATACCAGGGGGTATGGTGGGAGGTTTGTGATTGGGTTTGGTCATGGCTGCTGTTGTGTTCATAAAGAACCACCTACTTTACTTGTGTGGAATATGTGCTAAAACTGAGAAACAGATCTTCTCCAGTGTGGGGAGCCCCTGGGAGTTTTGAGCATCAGGGACAGCACCTGGACATACTCCTTTCAGTTCTAGTTAGCCGGAAGTCAGCCCTGCAGAGGTTGCATGAGGAAATCTGCAAGGGACGTTGTCTCGGGGATGCTAAGTGTTGATGGTGATGCCAAATTTATGAATATTGAAGGAACTTGTGTCCTTAAGGAGGAAGCAAGAGGTTTTTTGCATTTTATGTTGGCAAAACCCTCTGTGAAGTCCATGGTCTGACAGAAAGTGGTGTGCTGGTGTCATGACGGGAGGGAGCAGCCACCAGCCTCAGTACCTCTATCTAACTCTTGGTACACGTCAGCTGTGGCTGGAAGTGGAATATTTTTTCTAATTTAGTTTTGGGTAGAATGATAAAACAGTGCTAAGACTCTCTTGGAGCCCTGGTGGTGCAGTGGTTAAGAGCTTGGCTGCTAACCAAAAGGCCCGTGGTTCAAATCTACCAGCCACTCCTTGGAAACCCCATGGGGCAGTTCTACTCTGTCCTGTAGGGTTGCTGTGAGTTGGAATTGACTCCATGCCAACAGGTTTGGTTTTGTGTTTTTTTAATACTCTCATATTTTTCAGTGGCAGCACGTGGTAAAGTAATTTCCAGTTTACATGAAAAACCAAACCCATTGCTGTTGAGTCGTCCCTATAGGACAGGGTAGAACTGTCCCATCCCATAGGGTTTCCAAGGCTGTAATCTTTATGGGAGTAGACTGCTACATCTTTCTTCCGTGGAGCGGCTGGTGGGTTTAAACCACTGATCTTTTGGTTAGTAGCTGAGCACTTAACCACTGTGCCACCAGGTCTCCTCCAGTTTACATAGGCCCCCAAAATAGATTTTTGCTTTCCTTTTTTGTACTGACACTTTGGTACAATTTGAAAGACTGAGGAAAACTTCTAGTGTAACACATGAATTTTTAATGTGATCAACTAAGTCAATTTTATACTGACTATAATATTAGTAAATATGGTGTAGCTTCACTTCTACTATTGCAGAAAGGTTCTTATATAAAATTTGAATGATGAAGTCTTAGAAATTATTTGTCACCCTATCATTTTTTTTTAGAAATCAGCAAATGTCATGCCCCTCCCCCCTTTATTTTGTAGCGTGCTTCACAGCAGAACGTTCTAGAAAAGATGTGAAATTTCCGATCACAGCCTATCAGCATTCTTTCCCCAGCAGAAGTGTAAGGGAGCCAAGGTGAACATCAACAGTCTTTAAAGACCTTGAAGTGGATTTAGCCAAATATACTGAGTTGTTTTAAGGATTAGTGCCTTGGTTAGTGTGAGTTTCAGTTGTACAGAGTTGACGTTAACCATGCACTGGTGATGTTACCTATTCTGGATATGTTCAGCTTTGTTTAGGTTGTGAGTTCCTGGCTGTTTCGCTGAAGTTCTGAGGCGTGTTGGTGATTGGAGGAGGGGTCTGTTCTGTTGCAGCCCAGCCCTCCCTGTCTGGCACTCCAAGGCAGACTCCTTGCTTGCTTGGGCTCTGGCTGACAGATGACACTAGGCCAAGTGTGTGTGTGGTTCTCACTGGGGAGTAAGCATTTGAGAACAGAATAGACAGAGAGAAGCTGTGGATTGGAACCAGGGATGAGCGGGGCTGGGGAAGGGGAAGGCAGGGGCCTTCAGCCATTGCCTCATCTGTCCTCGGGAGCAGGGAGCGTGGGAGGACACAGCGGTCCTCAGCCCCTTCCTACGCCTGAAGCAGGATGACTGCTGCTCTGCGCCTTGCTTGCTGCCCACCCTTTTTCGGGACTGAAGAGTGAGGCCTTCCTTAAATCTCCTGAGGCCTGCACTGGGTGTTTGGGAGGAGACTTCTCTGGCTGGGGGTGTTAAGGTGGGGAATCCAACAGCGGTCGTGTCTTGGTTCCGTAGCACTGCTGTAACAGAAATGCCACAAGTGGGTGGCTTTAAAGATCTGAAATTTATTTCCTCACAGTTAGGGGGCTAGAAGTCCAAATACAGGGCGCCAGCTCTAGGAGAGCTTTCAGCCAGCCGTTTCAGCCAGGTGTTTCTTGGTTCCTGGGTGAGCCTCATGTGGTATCTGTTCACTGCCCCCTCTTTCCTGCTTGCTTGCCTCTATCTGTGCTGCTCCTTACCACTCAAGTGACTAGGTATAGGACACACCGTACACTCATATAGCCTGTCTTAGTCATCTAGTGCCGCTGTAACACAAATACCACAAGTGGGTGGCTTTAACAAACAGAAATTTGTTTTCTCATGGTTTAGAAGGCTAGAAGTCTGAATTCAGGATGCTGGCTCTAAGAGAGGCCTTTCTGTCTCTGTCGGCTCTGAGGGAAGGTCCTTGTCTCTTTTCAGCTTCTGTTCCTTGACTCCTTGGTGATCTTCATGTGGCCTGGCATCTATTTTCCCGCATCTCTGCTTCCTTGCTGGTTTGCATAATCGACTCTTTTATATCTCAAAAGAGATTGATTTAAGACATGCCCTACAATACTGCCTCATTAACATAACAAAACTCATTCCCAAATGGGATTATAACCACTGGGTATAGTAGGATTTACGGTATATATTTTTGGGGATACAATGTAATCCATAACAGGTGGTTTAGTGGTTAAGAGCTATGGCTGTTAACCAAAAGGTCGGCAGTTTGAATCCACCAGGCACTCCTTGGAAACTCTATGGGGCAGTTCTACTCTGTCCTGTAGGGTTGCTATGAGTTGGAAGGGACTTGACGACGAGCTTTTTTTGGTTTTGGCTCCAGAAAGAAGAGGCACTAACCCTGGTTGTTTCTGGATTCATTGCCCCTCTTTGAAGGACGAAGATAACTAGGCACTGGTACTTGATGGGCAGAGGCCAGATAGGGAGGGGACAGCAAGGACTTTGCTTCTCATTCGCCATCTCCCAGAGCTCAGATGTACACTTGAAGTACATCTTACCTATGGTTTGGTTCTAAAGTCAACAAAGAAGGTAAAAATCATTTTATTTTATTTTTTCATGGCTGACTCCGAATTGTTGAATTCACCTAAGGGTGAAGACTCCTATGTACTCCATATGCACCTAGTCAAGTATACTACATGTTAGCTGAGCATGGTGGTATTTTAGGAGTCTTTTTGAGGATGAGCTGAGTAGCTTTATGTTATTTGGGTAGTTTATATTGGTTTAAAGTATCAGAAGTGCTGTTCAAGTTCTCCTGTCCTTATTTCTCTTCCTAATTCATAGATTTTTTTTTCTCTAGAAATAGGCCCTGGCTTTGGTGGAATGGTTAGGGAAACTGTCCTTTATTTTCTTTAGCTTACCCTCCACTTGATGGAAGGAAGCTGAGTTCTCAGGTTCTTCGTTTCAGGTCCCTGGATTCCCAGAGTGGCAGATTCTTCCCACCATCTTAGTCTGGGTTTCTCTGGGCACTTACCACCCCCACACCTCGCTGATTTTTGTTTGTTTGTTTTGTTTAATTGACTTCTTTTATTTTGTCATTGTTGAGAATTTACACAGCAAAACATACACCAGTTCAGCCTTTCTACATGTGCAATTCAGTGATGTTGCTTACATGCTTTGAGTTGTGCAACCATTCTCACCTTCCTTTTCTGGGCCTTTCCTCCCTCATTAACATAAACTCACTGCCTGCTAAGGTTTCCGTCTAATCTTTTGAGTTGCTGTTGTCAATTTGATCCCAATTAGATGGTTCTTAAAAGAGCATAATGCTTAAGGCAGACCTTGTTTACTGCTTAAGCTACTGTTCAGTTTTTAAAGTGATTGACTGTTAACAGAAAGGTCAGTGGTTCGAAATCACCAGCAGCTCTGTGGGAGAAAGATGTGGTGGTCTGCTTCCTTAGAGATTTACAGCCTGGGAGACCCTGTGTGGTCGATATGAGTTTGGATTGACTCGATGGCAGTAGATTTGGTTTGGTTTTTTTATTGTTTGGTTTTAAGATGATGTCAGGGGATATTTTTAGTTTAAGGTTTAAAGATCATCTCAGGGCCATAGTTTCAGGGGTTCATCCACCCTCCATGGCTCCAGAAAGTCTGGAGTTCCGTGATAATTTTAAATTCTGGTCTATATGTTCCTATATATGGTCCATATATTCTTCTATGGAATCTTTGATCAAAATGTTCTAGTAATGGTAGCCAGGCACCATTCAGTTCTTCTGGTCTCATGGCAAAGGAGGCTGTTGTTCTTGGAGGCAGTTAGCTACACATTCCATATCTTCCTCCTGTTCCTGACTCTCCTTCTTCCTCTGTTGCTCCAAGTGAACAGAGACCAGTTGTTGTGCCTTGGATGGCTGCTTGCAAGCTTTTAAGACATCAGGCACTAACCAACAAACTAAGGGTAGAACAGAAGCACTAAACACATTATTAGGCCAAATAACTGGGATGTCCCATGAAACCATGACCCTAAACCTCCAAACCAAGGAACCAAATTCCACAAGGTTTTTGGTTGTACATAAGCAGGCTCAGCTGTTACTTTTTTATTTTTGTCATTGTTGTAAATATATGTCACACAACTTTTGCCAATTCAACTTTTTACAGTTGTTTTACTGACAGCAATTACAGTAATCGAGGATGCAACCTTACCCTTAATGAATGCAAATTTTCCACGACCTCCTTTTCCCCTCCGTCCCACCCCTGGTAACCACTAATAAATTTTGGTCTCTATACATCTGCCTTTTCTTGTCTTTTTATATAAGTGAGGTCATGCAGTATTTGCCATTTTGTGGTTCACTTATTTCACTCAGCATAATGTCTTCAAGCTCCATCCATGTTGTACCATGTATTGAAACTTTATTTCTCCTTTTGGCTGAGTAGTATTTCATTGTGTATGTGTACCATGCTTCGTTTATCCATTCATCTGTTGATGGGAGTTTAGGTTGTTTCCCCCTTTTGGCTATTATAAATCGTACTTGCAGTGAACATTGGTGTACAAGTGTCTGAGTCTGCTTTCAAGTTTTGTGGGTGTATACCTGTGAGTGGAATTGCTACGTCATATGGTAGTTCTATTTTTAGTTTTTCGAGGAACTGCTACAGTGTTTTTCCACAATAGCTGTACCATTTTGCATTCCCACCAGCAGTGGATAAAGGTTCCAATTTCCCCACATCCTTGCCAACATTTGTTATTTTCTGTTTGTTTTTTTTTAAGCCATCTTAGTGTGAGTGGAATGATATCTTACTGAGGTTTTGATTTGCATCTCTCTGATGGCTAATGACATTGAGCATCTTTTCATGTGTTTGGTGGCTATTTGGATATTCTCTTTGATGAAATGTCTATTCAAGTCCTTTGCCCATTTTATGATTAGATTGTCTTCTTGTTGTTATCAAAGTTTTATATATATTTTGGTTATTAGATTCTTATTGGATATATGGTTTCTGATGGTATGTTCCCAGTTGGTAACTTGTCTTTTCACTTTTTTGGTAAAGTCTATTGATGGACAAAAGTTTTTAATTTTTATAAGGTCTTATTTATTTATTTTGTCTTTTGTTTTTTGTGCTTTTGTTATTGTATTAGAGGATCCATTGCTAAAAGCTAGGCCCAACAGTGTTGCCCCTGCATTTTCTTCTAGGAATTTTATGGTTTTAGTTCGCACACTTAGGTTCTTTATTCCATTTTGAGTTGGTTTTTATGTATAGTGTGAGTCATGGATTATGTTTCTTTCTTTTTCATATGGAGATCCAGTTTTTCCAACACCGTTTATTAAAGACTCTTCTTTCCCCATCGAATGTACTTAGCATCCTTGTCAATAATCAGTTGACTATAGATGTGTGGGTTATTTCTGGACTCTCAATTCCATTCCATTGGTCTATGTGTCTGTTGTTATACCAGTACCAGGCTGTTTTGATTACTGTAGCTGTATAATATGTTTTAAAAATTAGGAAGTGTGAGTCCTCCTACTTGGTTCTTCTCTTTCAATATTACTTTAGCTATTTGGGGCCTCTTGCCATTCCATATGACACTGTGGATTGGTTTTTCCATTTCTGTAAAGAATGCTGTTGGAATTTTTATTGGGATTGGGTTGAATCTATATATTGCTTTGGGTAATATTGACATCTTAACAATATTAAGTCTTCTAATCCATGAACCTGGAAGATCTTTCCATTTATTTAAGTCTTCTTTAATTTTTTTCAGCTGTGGTTATAACTTTCATTGTCTAAGCCCTTTATGTCCCTGGTTAGATTTATTCCTAGGTGTTTTATTCTCTTAGATGTTATTGTAAATGGAATTGTTTCCCTAAATTTCCTTTTAGATTTCTCATTGCTTGTATATAGAAACACAACTGATCTTTTGTTTGTTGACCTTGTACCCTGCAACTTCGCTAAATTCCTCTGTTTTCTTGCAGACTCTTAGGGCACCCTCCGATTTTGATTGAAGCTACTTGTCCAGAGGCCCCTGGATTTTACTTGTAAACAGCAGTGCCTTCCCTTTCTCCCACATGTAGAAACTCAGATGCCTACCTTGGAGTTTCTAATCTCCACCTTAAGTTTTCCATTAGAACTTCACAAGTGTCCTCTGAATGGCATAGAAGGGACTAGCGCTTATTCACAGCTCCAGCCTGCGAGACTCTGGGCCCAGTGTTTCCCAGGTGCTACTTCATTATGTGTCACACCAGCTCTTAGAGGGAGGTGCTACTGTTGTCACCATTGTACTGATGCCAGAACTGAGATTTGGAGCTACGAGGAATGGAAACATCTTAAACACATACAACTACAGAAATTCTTACT
This sequence comes from Dugong dugon, assembly GCA_030035585.1. Lineage (NCBI taxonomy): Eukaryota > Metazoa > Chordata > Mammalia > Sirenia > Dugongidae > Dugong > Dugong dugon. The sequence goes on along the minus strand of CM057466.1, from coordinate 45,262,252 downwards.
GGAACTAGTTGATAATTCCATTCTTTGCTTATTGGATATGAAAAACCCTATAGAGAAATTATAGTAAGAATGGTTGTTATGCTCAGGATACTGAACTGTCTGCACTTTATACGTCTCCTACACTAGCTGTATCACCTACATGAGGAAAGCAGCATGGTGTAGTGGATTAGACCAGAGCTTAGACTCTGCAGCCAGAGTACTGGGTTTGAATCTTGACTCCATGACTTGTTCTGTGACCATGGGCAAATTCCTTAACCTCTCCGTGCCTCACAATTAGAGGTATTTGTTAAATACGTTAAACATTTGAGTATGGTTCTAATAATCTCTTACCAGCAAATGAGTAGAGCATTCTCTCATGTGTGCCAGCTTGATCTGATAGAGGATAAGGGTATGGACGCCTTCTCTATGGTGAGTACGAGGCTGCTGAATTTCATGTTGTTGACTGCCTGCTGAGTGCTAAGATGTCACTTTCCTAAAATAAGGACACTGGATGCCATAGGTAAGCTGCTCATTCCTCGCTGCCTCAGAGCACTGCTGTCCACACGAGTCCTGGTGGACGCAACAGCCACACACCCTGAACGTGATTTTCCTCCGTCCAACTGCCCGATATTTAATCCTGAATGGAGTGGGGCGGAGGAGCAGCTCATGCGTGGGCTTGTTCTAGCCCCACCACCTGCCATGTCCAGGCCTTTTAGGGACACGGGACCCTCTTGCTTTACAGGACCTCTTTCCCACCTGTTCCAGTCGCGATTGAAACCTAAAGCCTTCCGTTCCCTAGTTAGAAAAGAGGCTGGAAAGGCAAGCACTCCTGGGGCTAATATGTACATCAAAGGAGCGTGTAGCCTGTCCTTTTCCTGAGTGAGCTCTTTGAGAGAGAATGTGGTAGAAGTACCACAAAAATATCAAGATGACATGGGGAAAGGAGGCATGGGTTGTCTGGAGAGACAAAGAATAATTTTTCTGGATTCAAGTTGTATTTCAGGCTAGCATGCTTCTAGAATCCCTGGGTGGTACAAATGGTTTACGTGCTCAGCTGCTAACCAAAAGGCTGGAGGTTTGAGTCCACCCAGAGATGTCTCGGAAGAAAGTCTCCTGGTGATCTACTTCCGAAAAAATTAGCCATTGAAAAACCGTATGGAGCACAGCTCTATTCTGCCACACATGGAGTTGCCATGAGTTGGAATTGACTTGGCAGCTGGTTACTGGTTAGCATGCCCTGCACACTCTGCCATCACACAAGTTTAAACTAGAACTTGTCCAGGAAAAGGAAGGTTTCAGTTGTTTTCTTACATTCCATTACTATGAAAAATTCTCAGAGCTCCAGGTTAAAGGAAGTCCTATTGCTCTGTGAGATTAAATTAAGAAACCACTGTATTGGTTATCTGATATTTTTTCCCTCTTGAAGCTCTGCATTGGATCTCTGGAATTAATGTCTGTGTACTTCTGAGGTTTCTGAGATGAGACTGGGAAGAACCTAGCATTTTTCAGCCTGTGCAATGGAGTGATGTTGTTGGGTTGTTATCTGTGGAGTCAAGATCTCCTCTGATTCTCGCTCAAGCCCTTGAACATTGGGATGCAGCACTTAATCTTTCCATGTAGAGGTCACTCCCATTCCTGGGTCACGTTCTTGAGCCATGCTGATTTGGGGATGAACCGAAGTGGCCACATCCAGGTGCCCTCGACCGTCTTCGTTAATGGGGTCAGTGAAGAATTGGAGTCATATTGTCTGTTCTGAACCCACCTAGGGAACTTTTACAAGACTCTTGGGGACAGGGCTAGCGGAGGATCTCAGTAGCCTGTCCTGGTTGGAGCAGCTGTAACAAGTCAAGAATGAGAGCAGCTCCAGGAACATCTGGAAAACTCCAGAAGTACAGACTAGTCCCTGTGCGCCCCCTAAGGTCGGCTGAACAGAGGAGGATGGGACAGATGTCCAGGATAGCTGTCCGGGATGCCCTTTATCATTCCTGTTTTCTTCCCCAGGGTGTGCTTATGATGTTATTAAATGGTTACATATACTTGTTTATTCTTTCCTAGTGTATAGTTTCTAGCTAATGTCATTTAAGGCTAAAAATAATTTTGGAGTCCTCTGTTAGAGCTCTGAGATTTTTCTGCCCAGCCCTCTTTCTCTCTTCTTCGGAGGTTTTGCTTTTGTGACATTGCGGTGCATTTTGCCCACATGTTCTTTCTGTGCATCTCTGTAAATGATGGGAGATGGTGGATGATGAGGCTGAGTTCTCAGCGCACTGAGAGCCCCACCCTTTGTGGGACAGTAGCACAGATGGGGCCCATGGTGAAGCCTTGGCCTGGGAAACAGACCAGGTGTCCTGCTGCAGCCGCTGCCCTGACTGCCCGTTACCTGGGGAAGCCACGGCCCCCTTTGGAGACTTGGAATTCTCCAATGTAGAGTGAGACCAGGGAGTAGCAGTGCATTCCAAAGGCCACCCCTCCCACTTTTTAAAGCTGGGAAGCCCTGTCCCCCAACAGTTTTACATGAAACCTCAATTTATGAAATGTGTCAACATGGAATGCACTGCTGGGTTGTCTGTGGGAGGATGTGATCGCCATTCCACTAACCTCCCCTCAGTTCCTATCATGGTCCCCTAGGAACCACCTCCAGTGGAGGAAAACACAGTTTCTGACCCCACCAGCCCTGTCAGCTCTTGGAGTTCTGATTATTGCCCAGCTATAGCCTTTAGTGGAATCTCTGGGTGGTGCAAACACTAACGCGCTCAGCTGCTAACCGAAAGGTCGGAGATTTGAGTCTACCCAGTTGAGCCTCGGAAGAAAGGCTTAGTGATCTCCTTCTGAAAAGTCAGCCATTGAAGATCCTATGGAGGCCAGTTCTACTCTGATACATGTGGGGTTGCTATGAGTTGGAATGGACTCGACCTTGGGGACTTTTTTTTTTATGTTTTTAACCTTAAGTTGGCAAGAATGCTTCCACAGAGGTGAAAAGGTAATTTCAGGGGACTTTTAATGTTTTAGGGTCAATTGGCTTCACCAGAATTCTGAGAATTTTACTAATGATGATTGCAAAACAAGGGATACTTCTCATCTTTTTGATGAAAGTTATGGCAGTTTTGTTTCCTGGGGAGGCCTTAAAAAATGACTTAAACTGTTACGTTAGTATTGGGGATTGGGAAATATTTTTATGAAATTGATAACAGTATTACAGACATCACCAGGGAAACTCATTAGATATAGGGGACTGGGAAAAACAGACTCTACTGGGCAATTTGAAAACCTGACAAAGGAAATGATTACTTTTGGAAAGTCTCATAAAGATGCCTTGACCTAAAACACTTCTTATGCTAACCTTATAATTAGGGCAAGTCAAAACAGAAATTGCTGGCTTTTCCACAGTAGTTCTGGATGAGGTTCTTAAATTTGAGTTCCTATAATAATTCTCAGTTGCTGTGAGTTCTACATGTTTTAAACTTTTTTATCTTGATGTTGTAAAAATGTGTTTTACCAGTTACGAATTCAGAACTAAGGCTTTTTTTTTTTTTTTCAGAGAATAAGGCTAGTTTTAAGTTAGTGTTTCTCAAACCAGGGTCCCCCAGAAGCCTTTAGTAACACATTCTTTGGGTTCTTGATAATTATTTTTCTTCAAAAGGTTTCTGAACATTATCCAAGTTTGGATCACACTGGAATATTTATCCTTTTTAGGAAAGATACCACCCCATATCCGCAGGAAGATGGCCTTGCTTATGGCCTCAAAGGACAATTATGGGGTTCCCAGACTTTGGTTCCTGTGATAATTGAGAATGCAACGCCATGCATGCAACAGTCCTGCAGAAATTTTGCGTAGAGGTGCAGAGGACTGTGGAGTTCCAAAGCCTTCCCTGCTCATTCTCTGAACTTCTCTAGGCAATTTAACCCTTAGTTGTATACTGTCTTAGTCACTTTTGTTTTATACAGTAGGTACTCAATAAACACTGCTTGCAACTGCTACTGCCTTGTCTACCTTGTCTCTTTAAAGACATTGAAAATACCCTGAGAGCTGAGACCATGTTTTCCATGCAGCTGTTGGTCAGTAAATAAATGCTTGGCTGAGTCCAGTGCAACAAAGATTTGACACTGTGATTTCTCTTCTGGGGTCAGCAGATGACTATTGTCAGCTCCAGTACGTCTAAAGCATATTTTTTACTTGAAGCAGTTAGATAAATTCTAATGTTGCTTAGATGCAAAAGACCCTGTTGAGTAGGAATCTGAATTTTCCCTGGTAACACTTATAGCCTTATTGGGGCTGCTGGATAGTTATTGGAAAAAAGAAGACAGCCCATGATTTAGTGGGAGACTGCTGGATTTGGCTCATTTAGGCAGTGGGGTCAGCAGACGGTGAATGTGTCACGGTATAGAAGAACAATTCCTCCACCCTCTGCAGAGTAGTTTAGGGTAAGAAGCAGAAGTAGGGACATATGTTACATGGAATCTAAATCCAACCTGCTAATTGTGCAAATGATTTAAGGGTGATTGTGGAAATTTAGTGAAACTGCCAGTTCAGCATAAACCAGCAAAAACACAAGGCAAAGCTGGCAAGTACAAACAGTGTTACACACCTGTGGTAGATGCAGGACAGTGGTTAGAGTGTGTCTGGAATGCCGGTTTCAGAAACAGAAAAAGATGCAAGAGTTTTGATCTTGTGTGATCAAAGATCATTTAGAAGCAAAGGAATGGAAGAAATATGAAAGAACTCAGAATTTTTGCGTTTGAGGTGATTAGAGCTTCTTCCAAGCTTAGAAGTAGGGACAAATGATAAGTGATCATAAAAAGAACAAAATAGCTTGTTTTAACTCTGAAGGTATGTTTGTTTCTTTAGAGAAAATTGGGTCACTTAGAGGCAGCTGATCCAGTTAACAATCTGCATTTTATCAGCCTCAGCCACATCATCTGGATGAATTTTCTTGTCTTCTGCTGCCTGGTGTGAAATACTAGCTCAGTATACCTCTCAGTTTTCATTAGGAAATTGTCAGCTTCTGTTGACAAACAGGTAATGAGTTTGACATGGGGATCAGTGAGCCATCAGTCTTCAACACAGACATGTGTATCCCATGGTTTGGCTTCTGAGAGCACCAGTTTAAAGAGTTGTTTTTCACTTCAGGGGACATATAAATAAACTTTATTCTAACAACTATGTTTAGAAGTTTGTATTCACAATTTTAAGAGAGGTGATAAGCTGTTAACTATTTTATTCTTCAGAATGAAACTAGAGTTGAGAATTAAACCCTCTGACCCTATTGCCGTCCCCTGATATTATAATAAAATTTTAACAAGTAGCTTCTTTCTCTGTTTAAAAATTTAAGTTGATGTTCTAAGATGTTCTATCCCTGATAGTTGTTTAGTTTGCGGGGGATGGTGTGATTTTTCTAAAAAAAAAAAAACTTCATTCAAATTAAGTTATTTTAAATTTAAATATTAATCTAACAATAGAGATTTGGGAAATGTAGGAAAAAATCATTCATGCTTTTGGCACTGATAAAGGCACATCATTATTTGTCTATTGCCATCTTGTTTTCTGTTGGGAACATGGTTTGTTTCGTGTACTATACTCACAAGTTTATTTGTCCTTAGTATTCCTCTAAAGCCTTCCGATTGAGACCGTGTCCACAGTGGATTACCTGTGACTGCCCCCTCACTTATTACACAAGGGGGTGGCTAGCGTGGGGGTTAGGATTCTGAGCTGGCCTGGGTGGAGAGATGCCCCCTTCCCTCTGCTGTGTAAGGATGAAGGTATAGACAACACAGGACCAAGGAGAACAGTGATGCTAACCTAAGAAGTCACTGTGCGGCAGATACCCTGAAACAGTGTGTGTCCTGAAGTACTCTTGAGAAATTTCCCTTCACGTAAAATAATTTTTGGAAAATTTGTTATTGTATTTCTCAAAAGTTAACCTGTGTATTGATATTTGCTTTACATATATATGTATATATATATGTATATATAATTGTCAAAATCTTAGAGCTGCATAACATAAATGGCAAAGTCTGTCCTCATTACCAAACTGGGAAGCCAAGTAAAACAATTTCTTTCAGAAAAAGTCTGACTCAGTTTTTCAGTCCAGATGGACACGTAACAGGTGTCCCTGTGGCAGGCATCTCACCTCTGGGTTTTAATCCTGAAGTACAAAATGAGGCATGAGACCTTCTTTAGAGTGTTCTGCCCCTGCATTTTTTCTTTTTGTTTCGTTTTTTCTGAAGCGTTCTCTTTGCACTTAAGAGACGTCCCACAGAAGGGGCACATTCTCAGATTACCCCTTTGTTTGATCCCTGAAGGTTTCCACAGAGGTGGGCGTGGTGAAGAGAGGACATCGCACCATTGTAAGATTAGGGATGGATGTGAGTCTGTTATGGGGAAAGGGGTTGGGGATACCGTGAGGGAAGGTTGTGACCAGGGTGGTGGGAAAGGAAGGTAGAGCGCCGCAGACCACAGACATGTCCTCCCGCGTCCTCCAGCAGCTCAGTGTTGCAGAGAGGGTGCTGGGGAGTCGAGGGCCTGGAACATCATTCCCTCATCCCAATCTGAGTACTCTCCCCTCCCCCGAGTGGTAGGTACCCTGTTTGAAAGCTCTCCATGCCTCCCCTGACAAATAAACTCTCGGCATGCTACTCATTTGAGAGTGGAAAGTGGTTTAAGATTACTTGATCTTCTTAAGGTCAACTTTTTTTCTTAAAGCCTCATTCCTTTATTTCATTAGCATTATGCAGATACAGTTCATTAAAAGGCTTAGCACTTAAATATGCCAGAAATTACGTATACCGGAATTAAATATAGCACAAATTTAAAACCACCACCACCACCTCTACTACCACAAACACTAAGAGGAGGTGGGCTAGCCCTTCTGTGTTTTGGAGGCCACCATTTTGAAGAGTTCCTTGTGGCTTCAGGAGGACTGGCTGGGTTTACTGGAGGAAGGTGATAAAGAAGCAGGTTTATGCCCAGCATAACAGAGTTTTCTTGCAGTGCAGGCCACCAACGGACTCATTTTCCCTAATATGTTTTGTGGGATATAGTAACAGATTTTACATGAGAAAAAAGTTGTTTGTTAAAGATGTGTTTGAAAAGTTAGGTTGTTGCTGTTGGTTAGGTGCCATTGAGTCAGTTCCGACTCATAGTGACCCTTTGTACAACAGAACGAAACCCTGCCTGGTCCTGTGCCATTCTCACAATCGTTGCTATGTTTGAGCCCATTGTTGCAGCCACTGTGTCAGTCCATCTCACTGAGGGTCTTCCTCTTTACACTGACCCTCTACTTTACCAAGCTTGATGTCCTTCTCCAGGGACTGGTCCCTCTTAATAACATGTCCAAAGTACATGAGACAAAGACTCACCATCCTCGCTTCTAAGGAGCATTCTGACTGTACCCCTTCCAAGACAGATTTGTTCATTATTCTGGCAGTCCATGGTATATCCAATATTCTTCACCAACACCAGAATTCAAAGGCATTGATTCTTCTTTGGTCTTCCTAGGTCATTGTCCAGCTTTTGTGTGCATATGAGGTGACTGAAAATACTTGGTATTGGCTTGGGTAGGCACACTTTAGTTCTCAAAGTGACATCTTTGCTTTTTAACACTTTAAAGAGGTCTTTTATAGCAGATTTGCCCAGTGCAATACATCATTAGGTTAGGTTTCTGTGTTGCAGGCCTTCTGGGTGACAAATGTGTGCCTAACTCCCCAAGGTTGCAGTCGTTTGCTAAATATTCTAAATGTATTACTTATGGAACCTTTTTTCAATGAATCTGTCCTGGAGTTGGTGCCCTTTGGGATACACTTGGGCATCTGCTGGAGCGACAGACTAATAGTCACCTGTCACCAACTACAGGTAAGTGGAGTCTGCTGGGAAGACCAGTGTGGGGGAGTATTGGCAGGATAAGCTCTGGGGTCCTTCCTAAAGTTAGAATGTGTGATTAGATAGAACATGGAGACATCTGAAAATATTTTATGTAATCAAAAGTGGCAAACTTTTGGATCAGGGCCAAAAGTCATTTTGATATTTGATCTTGCCAGCTCAGCGAAGCTGACCCTTGGCATAAGTGGAGGGGCCCTGACCCCAAGGAGCTGTCTGTGTCATACCTGGGGCAGGAAGGAGCACAGAAGGGCTACCCTTGTCAGCTCCAGAGTGGAGGCGACTTGAGGAGAGGAAGGAAATGTTGCCCTTTCTCTCTTCTGAGGTGATCCTGAGGAACCATTCCCTCCCTTCTTGTAACCAAACCGCTTGCTGTTGAGTCGATTCTGACTCATGGTGACCCCACGTGTTGCAAAGCAGAACTGTGCTCCGTTAGGTTTTCAAGGCTGTGACCTTGCAGAAGCAGATTGCCAGACCTGTCTTCTAAGGTGCCTCTGGGTGATTCAAACTGCCAACCTTTAGCCTGTCTTGTAAGGGATTTCATAAAACCTTCCTTGGATGCTTGTCTTCCAGAGATACGTAATCACGTCCTTCAGCAGATATGGACAGACAGACTTGACCAAAAAATGGCAGCCCAAAGTCTAGGAGATCATGTGCTTATTTCTTTTTTGGTTGTTGAGGCTCTTTAGCTGACTTGCTTTACTCTGGTTGTCTTCAGCCTCCGATCTCAGGAAGACCCTGTGTTACCCTGTAGAGCTTTGGATCCAGTCATCAGGAAGTAGTCCTGGCAGTGGGTGGCGGCTGGCTCTGTGCAGCCTTCACTCTGTGTGTCCCTTGTTCTGTGTCTGCTAATCCAGGGTCAGTTTCCCAGAGGAACGCTTCTAGAGAGGCAGCGGCTAGTTTGTGTGTGTGAGGGAAGCCTGGCCCTAAGAGTGTCTCCTTCTTCTTTGTCTTGCTTGCTGCTTGCCTTCCCGGGACAGGAGAGCTGGTGGCTTCTAGGGTGAGAATTTTCTGGTAGGAGACTCACGGAGACCGCTCTGTTCCGACCTCTCAGGCGGCCAAGTTGATCTTGGTCTCTCGAATGTGTCTGGCCGCTTTCCTGGCTGGGGCTCAACACTCGGGTTTTTAGTGTTTCCACATGTGAGGGGCTGGGCTGTGTGGGCGTATTTGACATTGTCCTCAGCGCCGGCACCTCTTTGATCAAAAGAAGTGCAGAGAGGGAGGTTCTGTATTCACAAAAAGCGGAAGTGTATTAAAAATAATATATGTGAGGACACTGTAGCAATAGAATATACAACTGAATGATCACTAGCACTCTGCAGTCCACAGTATTTAGGGATTTCTACAGCACTGTGGTGTAGCGTGTTTGAGAGGCATCATCCACTTAGAAACAGAGACCCTGTAGAGATCATTGGCTGAGGGTGGGGTCTTCTGAGTGCATTTTATAGTTTTAAGGTGAGTTTGGAAAGGGAAACTTAAAGTGATGGGGCAGATATTTGTATTTTTAGGTTAAATAATTGAAACTGGCCTCAACTTTCAAGGCCTTGCTTAAATGACACCTCTTCTCTGGAGCCTTCCCTGGTTCTTCCAGACTAGAAGCAATGTTACCCTCCTGGATGATTTTCCAGTGCCTGGAATACGTATCTCCTGTACATTAAATATTGTCAGCTGCCATTGGGTTGGCCCCTAATTCACAGAGACACCACGCACAACGGAACCAAACACTGCTCAGTCCTGCGCCCATCCCCATGATCACTTGCGGATTGGACCGTTGTGATCCATAGAGTTTTTATTGGCTGATTTTGGGAAGTAGATCGCCAGACCTGTCTTCCTGGTTTGTCTTAGCCTGTAGCTCCTCTGAAACCTGTTTAACATCATAGCAACACGCAAGCCCCCACTGACAGAAGGGTGGGAGCTGTACATGAGACGCATTGGCCAGGAATCTAACTCAGGTCTTCTTTATGGAAGGTGAGAAGCCTCCCGTTGAACCAGCTCTGTTTTCTCCCCATTTCTCCCCATACGCTGCATAATGTATAGTTATTTGTTTAAATGACTTTCTCGTCTATTAAGCTGTAAGCTCTTTAAAGGTATAACTTCCCTTTTTCCATTAATTTATCTTGAGCAAATATTACACACTTAATAATGATTTATTGAATTCTGTCAAACAATATCAGGTAATGTCTTTCCCTTCCTTTTTTCAGGAAAAAACAATGTTTTCTTGAGTAAATTTAGAAGTTATTTGTCTGAATGGAAAACCATAAGCCTTAATCAAGAAGCTTAATTTTAAGGAGGGTGTGCATCAAGCGTAAACACTGGGGATGTATATATCTATTATATCTCTCAGTTTAAGCCCTCTGTGAGAAGATCATAATCAATCAACACATGAGTTTGTGTGGTGGAATGTCTGGGAAGTGGGACGCTTAGGAATGCTGCATTGTTGAGTCGATTGTGAACATTTCTGGTTTCAATTTGGTTTACCTCCTCTTGGTCTGGAAGATCTGGAATGCTGCCCTGGACTTTTGTTTCTGTGTGAACTGGCTCTGAGGATGAGGAATGCTAGAAGTAGCTGTTGTAATTCTGAGCTTCAGGCACTGGGATCCTGAGGAGTAAGCAGACTGGAGCCCTGCTCTCCAGAATTTTGCCTTGAATCTGACTTGTTGATGACAGCTCTATCTTGGGAATATCATTCCACTGTTCTTAAAAGTGTTTTATTTTCACATGCAACTTGCTAATAGTGCAGCCAAAAAGCCTGAAACAAAAAAAAAGAAAAATTCTGGAAGCGATTACTTAACAGTGTACCTTTCCTCAGCCGTTGAATAAAACACTATGATAAAGAAAATGTTAAGCCTTCCTGCCCTGAGATTCCATGACAGATTAACCAGTCTATAAAGATATTGCAGTCAGAGACGTTTTTGTGCCTCTATTTTTCCCTTCCTTCTTCTCATTACTATCCCTTCCCTTATTCTGCTTTATTGACTATTTATCCTCCTACTTGAATAATAGATTTCTAAAGTGAATGTTTTTTATTCACTTTAGCTGAGATTTATCAAATGTTTGGAACTTCTGTTTAGTGTGTTAATAAAGTCGGCTTTATTGGGGTAGTAAATCTAGGAGTTGACGCTCAAATTTAGTGAACATATGGTGTAAGTGTTGTGCTTCAAAATTTGGTGTTATTTTTTATTTTTGATTGTACCTCTTGGACTGTTATCCCTGAAACAAGTCCTCATCACTGGCCCCTCCCCAGGGCACTGTGCGCTGTGGCCCCAGCTTGCACATCCTGCCTGCGTGCAGACACCTTGCTGTGGGCGCATACTTACTCTTTCTCTTGCATATGGCAAATTGGATAGTGTTTAGTCCACAGGAGAGGACAGGCTGGCTTAGCAGCTGAGAGAGGGTACATTTCCTAGCCGAGAGGTCATTCTCAGTGACAAGGATGTTGTTAGCTGCGGTCCGGTTGGGCCCGACTCATGGTGACCCCATGTACAACAGGTTTGGACCGTTGTGATCCATAGGATTTTCATTAGCTGATTTTTCAGAAGAAATCGCCAGGCCTTTCTTCCTAGTCTGTCTTAGTCTGAAAGCTCCTCTGAAGCTTGGTCAGCACCTTAGCACCATGCAGGCCCCTACTGACAGACCGGTGATGTCTGCACGTGAGGGCTGTTGGCTGGGAGAGCACAATGTAAGTAATGAGAATTGTTTCTTTAACTCTGGAGGCACATTTACCTTCTTCATTATTTTAGTCTAGCCTGATATTAAGTTAGTTTGCCAAACCGAAATGAAATGGTGAAGAGTCCCCAAATATGATAAGTTAGCGGGAAAAACCAGTTTAGGATTAAAAAACCTGAAATAACAAGGTGACCCTATCAAATAGAAAGTCTTTACATTTAAGATGTTATTGAGAACATCCAAGGTTTTTTCTAGGCTGCTTCTGCTCTTTTGGTTGGAAATAATAAGAATTCACTTCATATTTTCACTGGCCATATTAACAAAGCTGGAAAGTTCCCTTCCATAGTTAAATGTTTTCTTAGGAGCAAGCCCAATACAAAATGCTGTAAAATGAAAAGGAGACTATGCTGTGTATTTGATTGTTGACATACAGAATATGTGACATTTAAAAAGAGCAAAAGTAATTGTTCTAATATGGTTTGAAATGGTCTCTTTTCAAGCTGCTATATGTGCATTTCTAAGGGATGTCTTCTTACTGTTGCCTGGCCTATAGGTTGTGCCCTAATCTACCTCTTGCAGCTAAGTCGATTCCGACTCATAGCGACCCTATGGGACAGAGTAGAACTGCCCCATAGGGCTTCTAAGGAGCAGCTGGTGGATTTGAACTGCCAGAGTTTTGGTTTGCAGCTGTGCTCTTAACCACTGGGCAACCAGGCCTCTGTGCCCTAATCTAGCCATCCGAAAAAACACTAATCAAGAATAGAGGATGTACGTTTGGGAAAAACAACGTCCCAATGTCATAGGAAACACGACGGCCGTTTAATTTAGAGGTAATTGCACAGAATAAGGTGTTATTAAAAGAGATAATGTGTCATCTTTTTTTTTTTTAAGTCAAGACCCCAGTAGCTAACGACTAATGTACTCCACACCAGAAGTAACATAGAGAAGCCTCTTCTGTAAATGACTGACAACAGAATGAATTCTGCTCTTATGGAGACCTGATGGGAGTGACGTCTAGATCTGTAGGTAGTCTGTTGAGTAGTTAGGAAAGAGCTTGGTTAGCAGGTGTGTAAAAGATAACGCTGTCATAAAATGTAGGAACGTAACTTGGGTACTTATCATTGGTGGTTCACTTGGTAATCTTGCCCCAAGGTTTTCCACTAAGGGGCTGGTATCTTGATGACCATTGGTGAGTATGCATTGATGTTAGTGGGGCAGGGGGAAGTACTGAAGATCGTGGAGTAGTTGAAATCTCTGTGATGCACTGGTTTTCCAAATAGTCCTTCTGCTGGAAAGGATGGCCTGTCCAGCTCTGCTTGGTTTTCAGAAATACCAACAAGTATATCAATGATAAAGGCTTAAAAATAAAATCCTAAAACAAAAATATCCAAAAATAAACATCCAAATGCTGATACCCGCTATGATCTTTGAAAAGCGAATAATAGCAATTTCAGATCGGTAACACCTTTCTTCGTTCCTGTTTTTACAGTTTGGTGTAACCTTTGATTTGAGTTCAAAACTAAATGCTTACATAGATCCAGTTAAAGACTCTGAAGCTATTATTGTGGATTATCATAAACAAACTCAGAAAAAGCATCACTGTGATTGGGCTTTCCTTCTGTGACATTTCATATGTATGCTACACAAAATATAGATGCTGGCCCACCAGCTCCATGGCCCTTGTTAAGCTTTTTCCATTCTGCAAAGGCAATAGCTCTGAAATACAGAATGATTGCATTAAATCCTTGGCTGGCAATTTTGTATGGGATTGGGCATTGAAAAGCAGCAAAGCAAATAATGAAGGCATATGTTTACCTATAATTCTTGTACCTTGGGAGAAGGATTAAATAGGAACAGTTTGGTTCTTGTCACATTCTTAACAGTTGCTTTCAAGCATGAAACAGTCCTGGGGCTCTCCTAGGATTTACTTAGCCGTTTGAATAGAGAGGTCTTTACTGCTAATGGAACTGAGATGGCAGGCTTAAGCCACGGGGTGCTTTATAGCCTCTTTAGCCACTTGGGAAGATGTAACATCAAATAGCTGAAATCGTCCTGGTCTCCACTGGTGTTTAGGAAGTTGTGCAAAGATGGGTGAATAAATAATTCAGGGTTGTACGAGTGTCTGGATGCCGAGAGTGTTGGGAGTCTCTAAAAGCTTGATTCACAGAAGGTTTAGTGTTGGGAGAAACTGTGGTGCTCCTTCTTGAGCTTGGCCCCAGGGAGCGTTTACAGACGATGACATTTTCTAAGCAAGAAAGAATTTTCACTTGGGATTGATGGGGCTTTGTAAAGACACATTTCACTGGGGACTCTAATCCTGGAAACGTTTATAGAAAAGGAATATTTTCAGTGCAGATGGTTGTCAGTTTCTGCTGGTGTGTGAATGCGTGCATGTGTGTGTTTAAAATACAGAGTAGTGATGATTACTTAGGGCCCTAAGTAGCTGCTGAAGCTCTGTACTGTTTAAGGACTAGCGTTTAAGAAGACAGATGTTGAAGATGGTAGGAGAGAAGCAATGAAGATTTTTCTAATGATAGCCAATTGAAGTCTCTGCTTCAAACTCTCTCCTCAGTCTGTTGCGGATCATAGTAAAGATGGTTCCCAGATGTGTTCTCTAATGAGCAGGTGGGAAGGCATGTCCTGGAGACCTGTCTGATGCGTGGGAGGGTGGGGGATTCCCCAGTGATGTTCACAAGTGTTCTCACTTTCCTTGGTGTGGGGCACTTCCCTGCCCATTTGGATAGACTTAGGTGTGCTCACGTGACTTACCCTGGCCCATGAGATGTGTCACTTACGGTAGGAGTGTCAAGAACCTTGGCCCTAGGGAGGGGGTTACTTGCAGTTAGCGTGTGGAATGAGTAAGCAGTGATATGTTCCTCAACATTCTGTGACTGTCTCTCCAGTGTAACCCAGCCTCTCCTGACTAACATAAGGTGCTAGGTTCCTCTGGAAGAAAAGAAACGGGCTCGAGAGAGACCCATTGCTGTTTCCTGCAGGCTGAGTAGACTCTGTCGACCAAGTTCATGAGAGGTAGGGGAAGGACAGACAGACCTTGGGCTCCAAAGCAAGAACAGTTTACCAGGGTAGGGCTCGGCCTTCTCTGTAGGTCCTTTGGCTTTCTTTCTCATAGGTCTCCTCCAACGTTTGTTCTCGTCTCTCCACTAGCTAACTCTGTGTTTGTACTTTGGGTAGTGTCTTGGGAGGGACTCCCAATTTTACACTAACCCAGAGATGGAAGGCAACTCCTCTCCTTCTGATACATGCCCCGTGAGTGACTGGACCCTGGGCGCCCTCTACTAGAGACAAGAAACAGCTCTGTGTTGTAAAGTTGATGACAGCAGCCACTGGAGGTGCTAAACCGGCAAGATTGGTGCCCTGTCCCAGAACCTGAGCTGCTGTGGGCTTCCAATCTTGACCTGTTTTCCTTAAGCACATCTCAGTGCTTTATAGAATCTGCTTTTTACAGTGTTCTACACTCACTACACAACTCTGGGAGGTTGCTGAGATAATATGCATCTTGTAGATGAGGAACTGACCTCAGACAAGTTAAGTGATGTGCCTGGGATCAGCCACATGCCGTTGTGTAGCTGAACCAGCCTCAGATCTAGATACTCAGATTCCGAAGTGGACACTCTGTGTACTCCATTATCCTGTTGCTGCTCACGTGGCTTTTGAGTGTCATTAAATAGACATCATTGAAAGAGGCTGGGATATTTTAAACTGTAAAAGGCCAGTTTAAGTAGATAATAACATAATAATGTCAGCTAAAACTTACACAAACCAAAAACCCATCATTGTCGAGTTGATTCCAACTCATAGAGACCCTATAGGACAGAGTACAACTGCCCCATAGGGTTTCCAAGGAGCACCTGGTGTATTCAAACTGCTGACCTTTTGGTTAGCAGATGTAGCTCTTAACCACTGTGCCACCAGGGCTCCAAAACTTATATAGTGCTTAGTATATGCTGCACTGTTCCAAGTGCTTTACGTTAATTAATGCATTTAATTCTCATAACATGAAGAATACTATGAGGTAGGTGTACAGATAAGGCACTAGAGGCACAGAGAGGTTAAGAAACTTGTCCAAGGTCACACAGGTAATAATTGGTGAACTGGGATTTGAACCCAGGCTGCTGAATCCTTGCTCTGAAGAACAGGTATTTGAGACTCTACTAAATGAAGATGAGAAGAGTATTTTTGAATTGAATTTTTATAAAGCGTACCTGGCCTGCGTTTTTCCAAAGTGGGTGGTTTATGAATTTTGTTTTCTTTTTCCTCTTTTCTTTGGTTTAAGAATCCTAAAATTTGTACAATGTAGATGGATTGTTTTGGTCATCTGCTTCTGTAAATCAGCCAGTAGAAATCCTATGGCTTATAATAATCCAGTCCATAGCTGATCATGGGGATGGCATGGGACCTGTTGTGCCATCATGGGGTCACCCTGAATCGGGGGCTGACTCAGTGGCAGCTAACAGCAACAAAGGGGCATTATTCCTTTAGCGTTCAAGCTTCTGCCACCACCTCCACCTGCCCACACCCCACTGACCTTTGCAGCCATGGGGCCGGGTGGGGCAGGCCTCTCTGATGTTGCTGTGAGAGGAACTGACATAGGTCTGTGCTGGGCTCCCTAGTTTACTGGTGTTGTCTTTTCAAAGAGAATTGTTAGTATGACTTTCCTACAGGATGGGAACAATTAGGGGGAAGACTCCCTTGTGAAGTATCTTGGAACACTACCTGGGAGTTTCTAGTATTGAGAGGTGCTGTATGTGCAAGCTTGCGGGCACAGTTCAGCTGTTCCGGGCTGGGATGACACTTCCCTGAGGTTGCAGTGTGGCCCTGCTCCAGTGCAATGGGGTGGGGATGGAGAGGCGAGCTCCAAGATGGCCTGCAGCCCTCTTTTCAGGGCTGTTGGGTCAGGGGAGAGAATGCCTTTGTTGCCCACGTTAGCTTCCCCTGGAGAGTAGAACAGAGGACTTCCCTGCCTTGGGCTGGGCAGCAGGGGTCCTGGGCTGTTAAGGCAAGTTAGACTCAATTTTCTTTTCTAGGAGAATAGGGAGTTAAATACTTGAGTAGGCCTGGCTTTAGTGTGTGTGTGTGTGTGTGTGTGTGTGTGTGTGTGTGTGTGTGTGTGTGTGTGTGTGTGTCTTTGTGTCTCTATGTGTCTGTGTGTGTGTGTATGTGTCTTTGTGTGTGTCTCTATGTGTGTGTGTGTGTCTTTCTGTTTGTGTCTGTGTGTGTGTGTCTTTGTGTGTGTCTCTATGTGTCTGTGTGTATGTCTCTGTGTGTGTGTGTGTGCATGTGTGTGTGTGTATGTGTCTGGTCTGTGTGTGTCTATGTGTCTGTGTCTGTGTGTCTTTCTGTGTATGTCTGTGTGTGTGTGTGTGTCTTTCTGTGTGTGTGTCTCTGTGTCTGTGTGTGTGTGTGTCTTTCTGTGTGTGTCTCT
Organism: Dugong dugon; assembly: GCA_030035585.1. Classification (NCBI taxonomy): domain Eukaryota; kingdom Metazoa; phylum Chordata; class Mammalia; order Sirenia; family Dugongidae; genus Dugong; species Dugong dugon. The sequence continues at coordinate 45,245,294 of CM057466.1, read as the reverse complement.
GTGTGTGTGTGTGTGTCTTTCTGTGTGTGTGTCTTTATGTGTCTGTGTGTGTGTCTGTCTTTCTGTGTGTGTCTCTATGTGTGTGTATGTGTCTTTCTGTGTGTGTCTATGTGTGTGTGTGTCTTTCTGTGTGTGTGTCTTTATGTGTCTGTGTGTGTGTCTTTCTGTGTGTGTGTCTCTGTGTCTGTGTGTGTGTGTCTTTCTGTGTGTGTGTCTCTATGTGTCTGTGTGTGTGTCTCTATGTGTCTGTGTGTGTGTCTCTATGTGTCTGTGTGTGTGTGTCTTTGTGTGTGTGTGTGTGTGTGTGTGTGTCTTTCTGTGTGTGTGTGTGTGTGTCTGTGTGTGTGTGTATGTGTGTGTCTATGTGTCTCTGGTCTGTGTGTGTCTATGTGTCTGTGTCTGTGTGTCTTTGTTGAGGGAGAGAGGAAGAGAACAAAAAATGGGGATGTTGAAACAAACCAAAGTGTGGCCCAGTTCTCATCTGAACCAATAATCCCCCTTAAATTTTGTCTTCCAGGCACGGGAGGAAAAATCATTTTCTAAAACTTTCCATTTCTGATTTTTCTGTGATTCTGGGCAGTCACTTGTATAAAATTTTTATTATGCCTTTTTTTACTTTAAATCCTTAGTATGTTAAACTTGCTTATTTTAATGCTGGTTGGATTTTTCCTGTATTTCTTTTTGGTGTAAGGCAGTTTCTTGTTGGGGCAATATTTTACAATTTAGCTACTTAAAAATAGTTTTACTTTTAGCTTAACTCTTACCTAAACTTGAAAAATGTGTGTTTGTTCTTTGTCAGATTTACTTTATGTTTTTAATTCTATTTCTAAGAATACTATATTGTTATTGTGAAAAAAAAACCTAGAAAATACCAGAAAGTATAAAAAATAAAATATAATATCATCCAATTGTTCAAAGAAACACTATTAACAATTTGTTGTATTTTCTTTAGATTGCTATGCATATATATATGCATTATACATGTATATATTTGTACATAATGGCAATTATGCTGTGTGTGTGGTTTTTATAGCCTGCCTTTTTCAGTGATCAAAATCATGTGTTTTCCATGTGGGGAAATAATCTTTGAAAACATGGTTTTTAATAGATGCATATGGCTTTAATACTATTCCATAATTTATATATTATTTATTTTTGCATTGTGAGATATTTGGGCTGTTTCGGAGCCCCTGTGATGCAGTGGTTAAGTGCTCAGCTGCTAACTAAAAGGTTGGCTATTTGAACCCACTAGCCGCTCTGTGGGAGAAGGATGTGGCAGTCTGCTTCCGTAAAGATTTACAGCCTAGGAAACCCTATGGGGCAGTTCTGTTCTGTCCTGTAGCGTCACTGTGAGTCAGAATTGACTCGATAGCAGTGGATTTGGTTTTTGGTGTTAGTAGTCTTTCACTGTTAATAATGCTGCACTGACCATCTTTATTTCCATATTTTTACAAGGCTTAATATGTTAGTTTAGGTGAGAGATGATCAAGACTTAGAGTAATAAAACTTACCTATTTATAGCCTTCTCCCAGGTAATGGGCACTAGACTGTTTCTTATCCCCCATATGAAGTCGGTGGCATTGTGCCCTCAAAGAAATAGTCAAGCCAACAAAACGGAGGTACCCACAGCTGGTAAGTCAGGGAGTTGGAATGTGACCCCAGGACTTCCTGGATCACATCCCAGTTCTTAACCATGACACTGTTCTGGCTTGGGCATGCATGGAGAGCACCATGAGACTAAATTATGAGAGAAGAATTATTGTAACTTTTATGGGAAAAGCTATTATGATTACCCAAAAAATTGTCCATACTGGTGAATCTGAAACCAGATCAGACGTGTACAGACTGGAAACTACCATTCAAATCTCCTTTCCCCACCTTCTGGCATTTTAGATTAATAAAAATAATAAAGATTTTGAGAGGTAAAGGGATCTCCCTAGGGCTACAAGGTAATTATTTACAACTCTGAGTGAGACTATAACACCAGCAGTTGATCTGCCCTATTCTTTCCACTGCAATAGCCTCTAGAAAAATGTTACCCACACATCAATGGTCAAAGATTTCTGTTTTTAGTTTTATTGTGTTTTTGGTGAAAGTTTACACAAGAAATTAGGTTCTCATTTAACACTTTCTATGCATATCGTTTAGTGACATTCTTCACAATGTATCAGCATTATCATTATTTCCATTTTGGTTGTTCTTTTTCCATTAATCTAGCTTTGCTGTCCCCCCTTGCCTTCTCAGTTTTGGTCTAGGGTAAATGTTTACCATTAGGTTTCATCTAGACGATTACTTTGAGGAGCACAGTACTCATGGGTGATATTCTTTATTTTGTGGGCCAATCTGTCATTTGGCTGAAAGGCGACCTCTGGGAGTGATTTGAGTTCCAAGCTTAAAGAATATCTCAGGGCGATTGTCCTGGAGCTCATCTAGTCTCTACCAGTCCAGTAAGTCTGGCCTTTTTTTAGTAATTTGAGTTTTGTTCTACATTTTTCTCCCATTCTATCTGGGGCCATCTGTTGAGTCCCTGGTGGGACACTGTCTAGTTCTTCTGGTCTCAAGGTAGGTGATGTCATTGTTCGTGTAGACTGTTGGTTCTCTAGACTGGTTTCTTCTTTGAGTCTTTGGTTTCCATCTTTCTCTTTAGCTCCAGATGAGTAGAGACCAATAGTTGTATCTTAGATGGCCGCTTGCATGCTTTTAAGACGCCAAATGCTACTTACCAAACTAGGATGTAGAACATTATCTTTATGGACTATATGATGCCTGTTAGGAGCCCTGGTGGTGCAGTGGTTAAGAGCTTGCTTGCTAAGCAAAAGGTCAGCAGTTCGAATCCGCCAGCTGCTCCTTGGAAACCCGATGGGGCAGTTCTGTTCTGTCCTATAGGGTCACTATGAGTTGGAACCGACTCAATGGCATGTACAACAACAACAGTTATGCCAATTGACTGAGTTGCCCCATAAGACTATGGTCCTAAGCCCTCAAACCCAGTAAATATGATCAACTGATTTTTGACAAGCATGCTCAGTCCATTTGGTGGGAATAGAAGAATCTCTTCAATAAATAGTGCTGGGAAAATTGGATTCCCACATGCAGAAAAATGAAATAGGATCCATCTTTCACACTATACACAAAACAAATTCAAAATGGATTAAGGACCTAAATGTGCAAAGTAAAACCGTAAAATTCGTAGAAGAACAAGCAGCGACAATGCTATCAGGCTTAGCACTAACAGCAAAAGACATAAAAATTAAAAACTTTTGTTCATCAAAAGACTTTACAAAAAAGAAGTGAAAAGACAAGCTACTGACTGGGAGAATATCTTTGGAAACCATGTATCTGACAAGAATCTAATAGCCAAAATATATATAAAACTTTGACAACAACAAGAAGACAAATAACCCAATCATAAAATGGGCAAATAACTTGAATAGACATTTCACCAAAGAGGACATTCAAATGGCCATCAAACACATAAAAAATGCTCAGTGTTATTAGCCATCAGAGAGATGCAAATGAAAACCACAATGAGATACCATTTCACTCCCACTAGGATGGTTAAGATTTAAAAAAAAAACAAACAGAAAACAACAGACGTTGGCAAGGATGTGGGAAATTGGAATCCTTATCAATTGCTGGTGAGAATGCAAAATGGTACAGCCATTGCGGAAACCGGTGTAGCAGTTCCTCAAAAAAAACTAAAAACAGAAGTACCACATGACCCAGCAATTCCACTCATAGGTATATATGCAGAGAGCTGGAAAGCAGAGACTCAGACAGAGACTTGTATACCAGTGTTCATTGCGGCACTATTCACAATAGCCAAAAGGTGGAAACAAATACTCAGAGATGAATGGATAAACAAATTGTGGTACATGAATACGATGGGATTCTACTCAGACAGTAGGAAAATGAAATCTTGATACATGCTACAGTGTGGATGGAACTTAAAGACTGTGCTGGGCGAAATAAGCCAATCACAAAGAGACAAATGTTGTATGACCTCACATATATAAAAAGATAAGAAAAGGCAAATGTATAGAGACCAAAGTTTATTGGTGGTTACCAGGGATGGAAAGAAGGGGGAGAAGAGGGGTTAACGGTGAAAAATTGCATTGATTTAAGGGTAGGATTGCACAGCTGATTATTGTAATTGCTGTCAATTATTGTACTTGCTGTACACCTGTAGAAAGTTGAATTGGAAAAAGTTGTGTGATAGATTTATTTACAACAATGATGAAAAGAAATAGTAGCTGCTGAGCCTGCTTATGTACAACCAAACACCTTGTGGAATTTGGTTACTTGGTTTGGAGGTTTAGGATCATGGTTTCATAGGACATCCCAGTGAATTGGCCTAATAATGTGTTTAGTGCTTCTTTTCTACCTCCTAGTTTGTTGTGTAGTGCCTGAGATCTTAAAAGCTTGCAAGCAGCTCTCCAAGACCAAGCAGTTGGTTTCTATTTACCTGGAGTAAGAGAGGAAGAAGGAGAGTCAGGAATATGAAGACGATATAGAATATGTGCTACTTGCCTCCATGAATAACTGTGTCCTTTGCTATGAGACCAGAAGAACTGGATGGTGCCCGGCTGCCATTACTGAACATTGGGATCAAAGCTTCTAGTAGGAGAATCCTGATCAAAAGGAGGAAAATGCAGAACAGAATTACAGATTCTCATGAACTCTAGACTTTCTGGAGCCATGGAGGTGGATGAACCCCTGAAGCTATTGCCCTGAGATAGTCTTTAAACCTTAAACCAAAAATATTCCCTGAAGTCATCTTAAAACCAAACAGTAGTTTAGCTTAACTAGTAAAAAAGGTCTGCCTTGAGCATTATGCTTTTTTAAGGACTGTCTTTGTGGGATCTAATTGACAACAGCAACTTGAAAGATTAGACAGGAACCTTAGGGGGCAGTGAGTATGTTAATGAGGGAGGAACAACTCAGAAAAGGAGGGTGAGAATGGTTGTACAACTCGAAGACTATAATCAATGTTACTGAATTGTACATGGAGAAATGGTTGAATTGGCATATGTTTTGCTGTGTATATTGTCAACAACAACAAAAAAATAAAATTTAGAAAAAAATCGCAAACTCATTGAGTTGAGTTGATTCTGACTCATGGAGACCCTGTGTGTTTCATAGTAGAACTGTGCTTCATAGGGTTTACAATGGCTGATTTTTCAGCAGTAGATCGCCAGGCCTTTTTTCCAAGGTGCCTCTGGGTGGACTTGAACCTCCAAAATTTCCGTTAGCAGCCAAGTGTGTTAACTGTTCTCACCACCTACAGTCTTCTAAAGAGTGAAGTGATAGACACCCTTATTCTCTATTCATGATGAGGTCAGATTATATCTCTAATCTGCCTTCTCCCTACATTCACTAGTGTGAAATTGGTCAGTATCTATGAACTACACAGTGTGGCAGTGGTGTGGACGCCATAGCTGTGCTGCTGGGTTGTAGCCTCACTTCTTCTTTTACTAGCACTGTGGCCTGAACAAGTCACTTAACTTCTCTGTGTGAGTTTCCTCATTTGTACCATGAGGACAACAATATCACCTACTGCATGGGGTTGTAGCTCGGCCTCAGCGAGTGAATGTTTGCAGAGCTCTTACAACAGTATTTGGTTGTATAGTAGCCCATGGACATGCGAGCTGATACTGTTTGAGTCAGAATCAAAAAAGAAACCTAACACATTGCTGTCTGGTCGATTCCATCTCGTGGAGAAACCAGGCGTGATTCCTTCTCCAGTTTTTCAGTTAAAATCTTCAGGGACCTTGAAGGAGTCATTTTGCTTCTAGCAAAATTTACAAAAACTGTACAAGAGGTTGAAACCTATATGTAGTTGTCACTGAGAGTATGCATTTAAAGAGAGTAATAAGATAAAAGTGTTTGTGAAAAGGACTTGTAGAAGACTAAGAAAACTCTAAGTTCAAAGATCTCCTTAAACAGGGACAAGAATATCATCTTGAATATGTTTCCTGATATGAATGTTGTTTAAAAAATGCATATTGATAAGTCAGAGGTTTCTAGATTTCCTGATTCGGGTTCACCTGCTAGTAATTTTCCAACTCTTGTCATATTTAATACAAATAAATGATTTTTAAAGTCTCGTTTCCCACACTGATTCAGTTTGTTATTTTTGGCTTAATAATGAAGAAGGAATGTGGTCCAATCTTTGCCCTATAGTGAAATTATATTGCAAGGTAAAAGAGTAGAAAACAAATCTTTCTATTGTAACTCCTCCATGCCTTCTTGAATGAAAGTGCTCGGAGGCGTCAGGCTTTGAGAACCACCAGGATGCCCTGCCTCTGTCAGTGATCAGTGGAGCTGCAGTGAGACTGTCCTGCACATGTCCTGGTGGTCACACGCCTGGGTTCAAAATCAGATCCACGGTTTGCAGCCACGGGAATGCCAGGCTTCACAAGTGACTGGCTAGGTGTCCAGTCACCTCAGCCTCATTTTTCTGTAAAGTAGAGCTAGTACTGCCCACTGTGAGGACTGAGTGTGTGAACATTTCAGAAGCCTCCAGTGCAAGGCTCCAGTAATGTGAGCGTCCTCTGGTGACGTTGTTCACTGGGGAGAGGAGAGTGGGTGGGCTAGTCATCAGAACGTAGTGCTCCACGGCCGTACTGTGTTCTTGGTTCGTCTGTAGATTTCTTTCTTACATCCAATCAGGTCGCACGACATAGCACATACCACACCCTCACTGAGACATGCACTCGACTTTGGCAAAGATTTGTTGTACCCACACCTATTAAAAGCACTTGATAGTCTTTGAACATACCGTGTGCAAGTTAAATAGCAGATCAGCCAGATACATAGAGTTCAGGCAGAGTGAAAATTTTCTGTTTCACAATCTCATACACAGGGAACTAAAAACAGCTACAGAGACTTCTTTAAGATGCCCAGAAAAACATGTGGGGGAAATAAAATTCCCGTGGAGAATGGAAGGAAGCATACAGGTAACTTCTACTAGTGTTCGCTGTCCCCTTGCAGTAAAGCTGGTGGCTTCATGAGCTTAAATGGCCTGGCTAGTAACAAAGTTGTGTCACGTACAACCCCAGCACCCCTTGCTCGGGGTCTAAGCTTGACTTCCGTTATTCTGGGTGCGATATTGGGGTTGGGTGGGTCATAGTGTAAGGATATTGACATGCTCCTTTGCTTTACCCCATCATACCTGCCATTGGGAAATTATACTTAGCTGTCCTCGCCCTGGATACCAGATTCCAGACCTCATCCCCCTCCTCCAGGGGATCGGTGTTCTTCCCCTGTGCAGTGGAAATTCCCTGGTCTCCTTTCTCCTCTCCAGCTCTGGATGACTCACTCCGTTAAAATAGTGATGAAATGAGGCTTCCTTCTGGAAACTGCTGGCTCCTGTCCATGTTGTTTCCACTTACCTCCCGACCCTGCTGCCTGACACAAACGGTCACTTGATCATCACTCTGGGCAGGAAATTTTTCCTTTTTAGCTTTTTGTCACCAAGCATTACAGTCCTTTTGGGCCTCAGATGAAGGCTTTTCCCTCTTCAGGGTTCTAGCTCCCTCTCTTGAGGACCTGAATAAGCTGAACAGAGAGAAGTTTACTTTTCTGTGACCTGGGTCATCCTGTCCTTGGACTCCCCAGAACCTGGCAGGAGATCCTGTCTTCCCCGAGCGCTGGCCTCAGCCAGTGTGTCCCCATCTGGTGGTGAGGTCTTTATCGTAGCGTTTGGGCCTGACTCTGGCCTTTGGATATCAATGGAAGGGATCTGTAGTTGTGTTCATTCCAGTAGCAGTTAGTAAACCCGTTAGCCACTCGGCTCCCAGGTCCTCGGGAACTATAACGATGAAACAGCTGATGATGGGGCCATTGGGGGTGGGCACCACAGCCACTAGAGTTGGGATATTTGGGCCATGCTTACCTTAAATGGAGCTCTGGTGGCACAGTGGTTAAGAGCTCAGCAGTTTGAATCCACTAGCCACTCCTTGTAAACCCTATGGGGCAGTTCTACTCTGTCCTGTAGGGTCACTATGAGTCAGAATCGACTCAATGGCAATGGGTTGGGGTTTTTGGGGGGAAGGTTTTACCTTAAATGCCTCCTTAAATATTTTATTTAGGTGGCGAGTTTTTGTGGTAGGGAGTAGAATTGAACTTTTTTCCTTACTGAATAACCTCTAAATGGAGCAGCAAGGAAACCAACAGTACAGGTGAGTCAGGAAGCAGGTTGTTTCAGATGTTAAAGTGGCTAGAGTTCCATTGATTCCAGAGAGGCCTTGTACAAATGGAAATCGTGATGTATGTAGGACCACATGTACCTCTGTTTGAAAACAAGTGCACAACAGCAACAAACCTATTTTTTCTAAAATAATTTGAAGACTTTTTAATGGCCCCGCAACAAATATACTATTTCAATATGTAATATAAAAATATATATCTTAGTGTACATATTCCATAAGCTACTGTTATGTTTTTGTATACCAGACTGCATTTTTTAAAGTGTCTGAAGCAGTCACAGCTTTGCACTTTAATATCAAAGCACTAAAATAATTTAGAAACAAAATATTAAGTAGTTTAATGATCCAACTTAAAATTAATGCAACTAATTTAGTGTTTCTGTTATTCCCTAGTGTACTTTTGTTGCACAGTGGTTATTGTCTTTGAAATGAGAGCTTAACATAACTTTCTGAAAATTGCAAATGTACAAAACTTGATCCTAAATCATGCATTTCTTATGCCATTTTATTTAAAAGAATGAAATATTTAAATGACTGTGTAATCTTTAAAAACCAGTCACTTAAAGAACATGCTTTAATATAGACTAAAGGGAAAACGAAATTTTAATTCATTTCCATTTTACTTTCTTCTCGTGTTTTTTTACTATATTCAAAATTAAAAAAGGTTCTTATTTTACATTCTAGTCTTGTCCATGACTGTTAATAATTCAGTCATTCAACAGATAACTGAATGCCTACTCTGTGTCAGGTGCTGTTCTAAATGCTAGAAGGGCTAAACAAGATAGACACCAAGGCCATCTTCACAGAACTTATACTGTGCTTACGTACACCTCTATGTTGTGTGCTTTCCATGCAGGAGTCATTTTAATCCTTCCATCAGCCCATAGAGGAAGGCACAGTTATTATCCCAGTGTAACAATCAAGGAAGCTGAGGCTTAGCAAGGTTTGCCATGTCAAGCGTCATAAGTGACCAGGGAAATGTTCAGCCCATCTCCATCAGCCCAGTGCTGGTTTCCTGACTGCTATGCAGTCCATCTTGTGCGAGTCCTTCTGAGCCACTGAGTAGCCTCCATGAAGGATTGCCGTGAAACTACTTAAATTAGGCTCTGAAACTAGGCTTAAAAATGGAGGTGGATGAAAGGATGCAGCCTGAGAAAGCCATGAGGATGGTGGGGGTGCCAACTGTGTCCAACGAGGGAGGTTTTAAGGAATTATTGAACCAAGATCAATGGGTAGAAGGTTCAGAGAGACAGACTTCAGGTCAGTATAAGGAAGTACTGTCTGACCTGTCCACAGAAGGAAATGAATTGCTCATTAAATGGTGAGTTGTGATGGGAAATTCTTAGGCTTGAGGCTGTGGATGTGGGTGAAAGGATTCATCTGTTAGATGGATGATCATTTTAATCTCGTCGGACATCAGAATTATCTGGCCGCTTGTTGCAAAGATGTCTTCTGGCTACCCTGAGATGTGTTGATTCATTAGGTTTAGGGTGGGGCCTGGACATCTGCATTTTTAATCAACATGATGGATGATCCATTTGCAGGGTAGAGTAGGGCAGAGGTCACAGATGTACAGAAGCCTTTTTTGAGGAGAGTGCGTTGAATGCTTGGGAAACAGAAAGGACAACGTGGTACAAACACAGAGTGAAGGTAGTAGCATGGTATTGGAAAAAAGTGGAAATATAGTTGGGGTCTAGAGATTGGACAGTCTGCTGAATCGTGTTGAGGATTTTAAGTGCAACTGGAACCCATTTTAGCCTAGAGCAACACAGGGTAACAGGCATGTGTATTTGTGTGTGTGAATGTTTGTACACAAATACACATTTTTAAAAATTCACTCAGGCTATGAAGAGAATGGCTTTAGACAGATTAGCTAATGGACTATTGAAGCATTTCAAGCAAATGATCATGGGAAATGAAGGTGTATTCTGGAGCTACAATCAGTAGGACTTGGTGATGGATTGGATAAAGGGGTGATGGAAAGGGGAGCAATGAGGATGGAGGGTGATGCCATTTACTAATCGTGGGAACCTTCACGGAGGACCGGCTTGTGGGAGTGTTGTGAATGTATGGAATTGGAAGTGCTGAGACATCCCTGCTGCCATATCTGATGGGGGCTGTGGAGGTGAGATCGGGCAGCTGAAGCCTTGGATAGATGGGCTTGCCCATGGAAAGAGTCGCGTGTTAGAAGAGGATGCAGGGCTGACTGGATCCTCCTGACATCCAACTCTGGTGGAGGAGGAGGGGGGAAACCAGAGAGTGCAGTGTTGCGGAAGCCCAGGGAAGACAGTGCATTTCAAGATGGTGGAGTGGCCAAGAGAGGAAGGAAGGGCCTTTGACTCATGAGCCTGGAAGTGACTGGAAACTTTGGTGAGGACTGTTTTCGGTTCATGATGGAGGCTGTGGCCAGAAGCAGAGACAGCAACTACAGACGGCTCTCCTGAGGAACTGGGTTATGAAGAGGGGGGCAGAGAAGTAGGACAGTTGCTTGAAGGGAATGTAGAAGGAGGTTTAAAAAAAAAAAAATTGAAGATGGAAGAGACTTGGCCTATTTGCTGATTTATTTTAGAAGTGTAGAGGAGGGAATTAAAGGAAAAAATTGGAGTAATGTTTTTAAAGTTTTCTCTTTTGTTATTTGAATTTTCTTTTTTATCATGAACTCTGATAAGTATTTGGGAGGATGATGGATCTCCATTGTCAACCTCTTATACATACAAGTGAGCCCTTGTGAAGCTACTTTTTGGAGACTATAGCTTTGTTTTTTTCTCCCAGAAAAGATAAACACACCATTAATAGCACTTTTTGCCTTGTTCTCTAGGAAGCCGGAGAGCCCCAGGTGTGGATGGGAGGATTCATATGACCCATGGTTTTGTGCTCGGGGGCCACTTAGGTTAGTGAACTGCCACTGGAAAGAGCGGAACCATGCTGACTTTCCAGTTTTCCTCTTTAATTGAGTATCATGTTAAATTTAGGTGTGTCAGTGACAGCCTCCCAGAATCATTTTCCCTCACACTGATTTGCTCTTCTGTTCTACAAATCTGTGTCCTGTTTTATTTAAAACAAATGTAAGTCTTTAATTAAGAAGGTTTTAAAGTCATGAGATTACAAAGTAATCTCAAATCCAATCCCCTGGAATTTTAACCAAATCACCCAATATCTTTAAGCTCAAAAGTATCCTTTCAGCTTTAAACTGTGGCAGAATCCCACTGAGAAAGTATTACCCAGTCTCCTCAAAACTAGTGTTAATTTCTTTCTTAGTTTTTGCCCTTCCTTTCTTAAATAATCAATAAGCTTGATTTTCTGTGGCAGTGATTCTCAACCTTAGTAACTGTGTTAAGGTCAATTTCTTCCCATTAACTTGCTGTAATAACACATTTGTTTTCAAATGACAGAGATTTAACTAACACAAGAATGCCTTTTTAATTTCACAGTGCACTAGGGAATCACTTGGGGTGCTGCTGAGGATTATAGAGCCCAGTTTGGGAGTGAGGTAGTGGTCTGGAGATACAGAAGTATTTCCTAGACACATGGATGATTTCCTTAATACTGCCCTCAGCTCGTGATTCGAGAGTATTCTTTGTGCTTGCTAATGCCACTATGGACCCGTCAGGGCTTGAGGCAGTAACACTAGGTTTGGATGTTAATGAAATTTGATTGTCAGTATGTCCTCCCTGATTTTATTCACTCATGTTAAACAGAATCACAAGGTGCAGATATATAAAAACCCAAGTGCTAGTTTATCAGCTTAATATGGTATAATGTTCTATGGTGGGCAAGTATCTAAGGGGGAGCCAAATTAGAGGTTGGCTGAGTTTGGGCTCAGCACAGGGGGACATGGCAGGTGATTCTGGGTCCTGTAGTCCTCAGTAGCTGTTCGTCCTGTACTGACTTGTCTGTGGCGAGAACCAGACATGTTGTTCCTGCATGAGCAGCGGTGCTGTTTTCCTAGTATGCTCTACTAGACAGTCTGCATGCAAGTAAATGCAGTGATAGCCCCATTTTGTAGATGAGAAAAGTGAGGCTCAGAGAGGCTGAACAATTGGCCTAAAAGTTACACAGATAGTAAGGGTCAGAATCTAATTCCAGAGGCCATGTTCCTACTCGCTGTGCTAGACTGTTAACTTGTGGGTTGTCCATAGATCTTCAGTGGCACAAATTATCTACCAGAAACCTCCGAGCCTCAACATCTGACTCCGTTTCCATGAGCGGGGCCTGTGGTGGACTTTGCTGAGGTGCTTACCAGGCTGAGCAGCCCAGAGAGGCTCCCGCACCTCTGCTCTAATTAGGGAGGTGTAACTTTCCAGCCAAAAACTGTGTCCGGGGTTGGGATCGGCTGCATATCACAGCCCGCAAATGATCTAAGGTGAATTATCTGGATTTAGGGATGATATTGGTGAAGGAGTTGTGCAGTTGAAGTGATGCAACAGAGTTATAATGGTCCCTCTCCAAAGACCTGCACTGTTTACTGTAGGAATTAGCATGACTGGTTAGTAGCCTGCTCTGAAAAGCTGTGAAAACATCTAAAAAAAATTAAGCGATTGCCTCAGTGCCCTAAATAGTCTTATGTCAGCAATTAGCAGTAACAGTCTTTCATTAATCCATCAGATTTCTGATACCGCACATCCTAAAGCAGGAGATCATCGAGAATCTGCAGGATTAGCCACTGAGGCATTATGCTACCGTATGTCATTAAGCAGTGGTGACCTCACACTGAAGCAGAAAAACGGCGGAGCAGTCATTCCCTGAAAGCAGCCGTGTGTTCCTTTTCTGCATCCAATTCAGAGCAACCAGACGGGCGTGTTACTAGGCAAGAGTCTGTGTCATGAACCCTCACACTTTTTGGAGGTGTGTTTAAGTGGGCTTGTAGTGTTAATAAGACCTCATAAAATAAGACATTCAGGTGCATCTGGGAAAGAAACATTGCTGCTAAATTCAAGGGGTTTGGATCATGTGACGGTGAGTTGGTGAAATGGGCCCTTGTGCGTGTAGTCCGTGACAGCTGTCTAACCTTAGCTGCACTCTATGCTGCTGCTAGCCCTTTAATTATCACTCAGCAGATATCCCCCGTCTTTTCTGGTTTCTTTAAGTCCCCAAATGCCTCTCCCACTTTGTTCCCGGCAGAGGCTTGCTTTCTGTCACTCTCCCCATTGTAGCTGCCAGGTCAACTCTCCCAGCTTCCTTACTTCCTCCTCACAATTCTGTGTGTTCTCACCTGCTTGTTCCCACCTCTCTGCCTTCAGCAAAGTCCACATGGTGAGTGTTGGCGTTTGGACAGCTCTTGTTTCGGATCTGACCTGATCTCTATGCCATGCCAGCAGGGTGGCCAGGCCCCACCTACCCAGAACCCTTCATCCCGCCGTCTTTCTCCCCAGAGACTCCTGTAGCATCTTTCCTATCTCAGTAAATGGCAGTGCCTTGTCCAGTTCTCAGGCCCAAACACCTGCAGTCATCCTTGCTGCCTCTGTGTCTCTTGTACTCACATTCAACCCGTGGGCAAAGTCCGTTGATTCTACCTTCAAAGTATGCCCCAAATCCAGCCATTTCTAACCACCTCACTACCATGCCCTTCAGGGCATGATTGCCCTCCTGGGATGTGGCATTGCTAGCTGGACTTGCTGCTGTCAGAATTGCCCCAGGATGGTCTATGCTGATACTTAAAAATATGAACCCAATCAAGCAAACTCCAGCGGCTTCCTGTTTCACTTGGCAAAATACAGGATGCTTGTCAAGGCCCCTCGGGCCCTGGGGGAGCTGCCTCCAGCACTTCTCTGATTTCATCTCCGACTTCTCTTCCCTCAGTCCTTCTTCTGGCCTCGTGCACACCTTGGAGCCTTGTTCTTGCCATTCCCCCTGCCTGAAATACCACCACCCCAGGACCTGGTGGCTTCCCTCATTGTCCTCAGGTGTCTGCTAGAAGATCACCTAAGCTGAGACGTCTTCTGATCACCCCATGTTGAATATCTACCCTTCTAGTATACCAAAATGCACCCCCCACCTTCTTTTCTGTAAGTTGTCTCCTCTACTAGGATGTTTGCTCCGTGGAAAACAGGGCTTTTTCCATTGTTTTGACAGCAGTATCTACCTCCCCTGTTCCCTTCACTCCTGTGATTGTGGGAACCGTGTGAAACAGAGTCCAAGCTCCTTGTCATGGCATATTCCATGTTCTCCACAGGGCCCATTCCCTGTTTTAGACCTTGTAGTTTGATTATTCACAGGAGCCCCAGCTACACCTGACTGTTCACCTGACTTCACATATACCTTGTCTTGGTCTTTGTCCCCATGGCTAGGAAGATAGCACATACTGAGAATTTCTTATCTCATTTTTGCTTGTTAAAGGTTTGTTTCTTAACTTTAATGCCCAGCTGGATTGCTACCCACAAAAAAGCACCTTAGATTCCTCCCAATGAAAATGAATTTCTCTTCTGAATTTATCACGTAAAAGTCATTTGTGAACACCTGTCTCGTTATCCTTGTAAACTCCTTGATAATGGATTCGTTTTCATTTTTTATTATTGTATCCTTAGTTATCACCTTGTACACAGTGTTTACCCAACTGATTGAAACATCTCTAAGTTCACATTTCAAATTATCTCAACTAGTATGGAAAGCTTTCATTATTTTCTCTTGTATGAATTATTTATGTGAATAAGAAACAGCATGCATATGATAACAAATTAGGCTGTGTTATTTTCATATTAAATGTCCCTAAGATAATAATGAATTATTAATGTAATACACAGGCCTGCATTTTATTTCATTTTTTTCGTTTTTAAAATGCAAAAACAAAGCTATATTGGACCTACTGAAAGCTCATAGGATGTTTTTCGGTTTTCAGGGAAACTGAGTATTTTTACATAGGAAAAAATAACTGGTTAAAAAGAAAAAAGACTTTTGCATTGTGTTCTCTAAAAGTCTGCCTTGTATTTTTATTGGAATTTTAAATATTTTTACAAGAGTAAAGAAAAATAGGAAAAAAATGGACTCCTGTTCATTGTTAAATAAACGTTTGTTTAATATTTCCAGAAAATTCTTCTGATTTTAAAGACTAAGGCAATTGTATAATGCAGGGCCCTAAATCTCATTTCCTTCCTCTTTATCCTCCCACCAGATATATGGTGCTTCATGGGTTGATGAGCTAATATTTTGTGTACAAAGTTTTTAGCATAGGAAAAAGCGAACCTATTGCCGTAGAGTCGATTTCAACTCATAGCAACCCTACAGGACAGAGTAGAACTGCCCCGTAGGGTTTCCAAGGAACAGCTGATGGGTTCGAACTGCTGACCTTTTGGTTGGCAGCCATGGTCTGAACCACTGCACCACCACACTACTGGGTACTTAATATATAGTAAACGGTCAATAAATGTTAGCTTTTACTATTCATGAAGAAGTGGCCTTGCTTTTTAAGAGTTCTTCCTGACTTGTCATTCATCACATATTGCCTTGTATTATAGTTATTTTTATGTCTTTTCTAGCTAACTATACTTTTAGATTTCAGAGAATTTTGTAAACTGTAAGGAATTAATAGTTTATCCATTGAATAAATATTAAACTTATGAACATTCTTTTAAAATTTAAGTACTGATTATTGGATGTTACATGATGCTGAATCCAAACATGGTGGAAACCCCTGAGCACAGACAAGTTAATGCCTCAGTGAGCCCAGAAAAACCCCTGGAGATGGAGGAGTCCATGGGGACTCCCCAGGAGTCACTTTTGCCTGTCTGTGGCTTCCTTGCTGAGGCAGTTCTAGTAAACTAACTGGGGATCTATTACAGCTTTCAGTGGTCTCTGAGGCACTGTAAAACCCACTGAATGCCCGCTTCAACTGAATTTGATGGAGTTATCCATTTTGTTAAGTTTAGTTACTCAGTTTATTTACGACTAATGACTGATTTGGCTTCTGTTTGTTTGAGAAAGATAGGAAAAGCAGTGAAGATTACGTCAGTCTATGAAAGCAAACAAGTGCTTCTGTTTTCTTTTATTAAATAGTATTTTGTTGTGTTTTCAGCGAGTTTAAACAGCAAATTAGGTTTCCATTTGACGGTTTCTATACAGATTGTTCAGGGACTGAGTTACATTTTTCACAGTGTGTCAACATTCTCTTTGTGTTCTGGTTGTTCTGTTTCCAGTGCTCTAATCTCCCTGCCCCCTTGTCATCTTTGCTTTAGAGTAATTGTTGGCCTTTGGTCTCATTCGATGATTTTTTATTTGGTGCATTTTTGTTTGTATTTCTCCATTGACATGATTTAACCTTTGCTTTTGGTTGCAAATGCATTGCTTTATTAGTGAAGAGAAGGGGCTGGGGTGGTAAGCAACAGTCAAATCTTTTTTATTGTACTTCAGGTGAAGGTTTACAGAACAAACTAGCTTCTCATTAAACAGTTCATACACATACTGTTTTATGACGTTGGTTAACAACCCCACGACATGTCAGCATGCTCCCTGCTCGACCTTGGGTCGGTCATATAGATGATTTTTTAATGGAGCACCATACTCACAGGCAGTACCCTTTATTTTGTGTGCCAATCTGTTATTTCACTGAAAGGTGACCTTGGGATAGTTTTGGTTCAAGGTTTAAAGAGTATCTCAGGGCAATAGTCTCAGGGAGTCCTCTAGTCTCAACTGGTCCAGTAAGTCTGGACTGTTTAAGAATTTGAGTTCTTTTCTGCATTTTTCTCCCATTCTATTAGGATCCATCTGTTGTGGCCCTAGTCAGAAGGGTTGACAGTGGTAGTTGGACACTATCTAGTTCTTTGGGTCTCTGGGTAGATAAGGCCATGGCTCATGTAGGCAGTTAGCCCTGTAGATGAGTTTTTTCTCCGAGATTTTTGTTTCCTTCTTTCTCTTTTGCTTCTGATAAGTAGAGACCAATAGTTGTATCTTTGATGGCTGCTCACAAGCTTTAAAGACCCCAGACGCTACCCACCTCACTAGGATGCAGAACATGAACTTTGTGAGTATTATGCCAGTTGACTAAATTGTCCCATGAGACTAAACTCCTAAGCCTTCAAATCCGGAAGACCAATCTCGCAAGGTGTTTAGTTATGTCTGAGGAGTATCTGTAACTGTGTCTTTTATGAATATATGTATATGTGCACGTACATATCTGTACATGCACATACATATAAATACTTCTATCTGTCCATACATATGTACACATCTGAACCTACCTGTACACATACATGCCTATCCACATACATCTGTGACCATACACTCATTTTTTGGTTATTGTTGGTATTGCTCTGTTTTCTTACTGTGTCCTTGTATGAAACAAAAGGAGCCTTTCTGAAAGCATTTGCTTGGGTGCCTCAAATTTAAGAAGACAGCAGCTGATCTTAAAGAGCTGCGACCTGGCCTGTAAACGCTCATCTTTGTATACCCATTAACTACTTGCAGTGCTTGGAATAAGGTAGGCGTTCCAGCTCTCCTTGGGTGTATAGATGACTAACTGGCAGAGGCAGTATTCCAGGTGGAGGAGGGAGCTCGCTGTTTGGAGATGGCTCATTTCTAACCCTCATGTGTTTCTCCCAAGACTGTGTGTTTTACTCGAAGATTAAATCATTTTCAGATAGATGAATGGAATTGATCATTATGCCATTTACTTCCAAGTAAAACCAGTATTCTGTGTCGGGATTATATTAATTTTCATCATTCTCTCAATGATTCAAAAATGACACGTGTCTCAATTGTAAGGCACTCTGTTCGGCAATAAGTGGAGCTAAAGTAAGGTGTTTCTTTTCTCCATATGCTTGCAGCCTGCTGGGGGAGATGAGACCCCCTTCAACCACTATAAATACAGGATGGAAGGGGTGTGATATACTGAGGGACCTAAGAGGAAGGAAGGGTTATATACAGCTGGAGAAATTTGAGGGGCTTCAGGGGAGTTGCATTTTGAACAGGCTTTCAAGGAGACCTTGGATTTAAAGAATCCAACTGGGCTGGGGATTTAGAGTGAGGACTTTGTAGTAAGAGAAGCAACAGATGTAGTAGTTGGTAATTGTAGGGTCGTATCAATGAACTTGTGTTGATTAAATGTTTAATTTCTACATGGATATTTGTCAAAGTAAAATGACGTATTTTGTCAGATTTAAGATCAGTTTTATTTTTCTGCCCTTTATCTCCTTTGGTTTAAGGCATATTTCAGAATAAAATTTTGTTCTGTTCCGTTTTTTTTTTTAATTCTTCTACTATGTTATTACTTTTTAAGAATTGAGATTCTTCATAATCAAAATAAAAAAGAAAGAAAATCATAATTGCATGTTGTGATATCCTTTGAAATTGTATTGGACAACATCTGTGGTAAAGATAAGGAAGTAGACGTTTATTCAATAATAAATACACACTCGCCTCTTAGCCACTAGCCTTGGAACCACTTCATTTGTTCACTCATTCAGCAGATATTTATTAGGCACTTACTATGTGCCAAGCACAGTCTAGTGTCTTTAAATGGTGCTTGTATTCTTGATTGTATGTTTTATATTCTTTTCTTTTTCCTACTCCATTAAAATATCTCTGGGGGATATGGTAGGTTCTTAATAATTCTCAAAGGAATGCGTATTGAGCAGTCTCAGAATTATGGAATTATGGAATTGATGGGCAAACTGTACTTATTGAAAATGCTATTACACTTTTACTTGGCTTGAGTACAACTACTAAGTGTTGTGTTTCATTAAGTGTCATGATCAGAATCCTTTTACTACTTTGGAAACTTCTCTGATGCTTTGTGTTAATTTAACAGATAATTCTACAGATGAATAAGGTCAGTGTTCAAAACTCTAATTTTGCATCTTGACTAACCTTAAACCATATCTTGAGGTTTTGGAATTAATTTAAGCATGAAGAACTATCCATGGCTTTTGCCAGGAGAACAGATATTTAAAATTCTTTACAATTTTATTAATGCTAAAATTTCTTTAATCCATTTCAATTTTTCTCTGACTTGAGGGTGAGCAAAAAACCATTTGATCAACCAAACAGAAAGATGAAAGATTGGTTAGTTCAAGCCTCATGGGGACCATGCTCCCTCTACCTGACCCAAACACTCAGTTACTTACATTTTCTGGAGAGACCCAGCAAAGCAGAAGAGGAGAGAGAGGGCCAGAATTAAAACAAACAAGAATAAAAAGCAAAACAAACAAAAAACCTCCTGAGAGTAGTATATCTATAAGAGAAAACTTTTTTGGGACACAAAGAAGTTAACAGTTAGTAATTTTGTGGTAAATGTGTTAAATTATACTTCTTAATATTTTGGCCTAGGGCTCAAGTTTTTGTAAATGGAGAATGGCGGTGTATGAGTGTGCTTAAAGTTTCCAACTCTCTAATGAAAAGAACTGTCAGTGTTTCTCCTGCCCTGCGTTGTATAAACTCCTCAGTGGCTTCTAATTCCCTGAGCATACTGATCCAATGACATAGACTTGCAGGCATCCACATTTCTGGTCTACCCCAGACCTTTAACGATTTTAAGTTTGCTTGTATTGGTTGAAAATGTTAGCTAGCCTGTCTTCTGAGGCATAATCATTAAGTACTAAATTATAGTATTAAGTTATTTAAATTAGAACTGTAGTTTTAATGCATTTGTTATTTGAGTATTAAGTTGATTCTTATGTTAATTTGAGATTTATTAACATATGGCTGAGCTGGCCAGTTACTCATTTTTACTCTTGATTCAGCAATAGTTTATATAGTAAAAAATACAGATGTATATACCTTATGGTCTTGTAGAGACTTATTTTCTTTTGATTTAATCACTTGGTACAAGACATATTTCATCCATAATGCTGCTAATGGTTAGGAAATATTAACTTATTGCACAGGCAATAACCATTATAAACTTCCTCACAGTGGAAAAGCTGATCTTTTAAAATAAACTTAACCTTGTTTGTGTCTCTAAAACTGTAGTATTTTACCTTGTAAGTTTTCTTGGTTTCCAAATGATAAATTTAAACTAGATACCTCATTTCCGTTTTCAGCATTTTTCTCATTTTATTGACTTACACTGTTCTACATGCTCCTACTTTTTACATGTGTTGAACAAGCAGATACTATCTTATGTTGTAGAGCATACAGTGTCTTGCTGTTTTTCTGTTGAATAATTTCCTGTGAACAAATAGAATGTGTGTTTATATTAGTTTGCTTTTCTAGTTAGAATATATCTGTGCTTGCAAACTGGTTACCCAAAGAATGCTGGCCCATCTTAACAAGGGGATTAGTGAAGTAGGATGCAGAATTGTTACCATGCTTCATTTTACTTGTAACCGGTTACACCTTCCTAAATCATTCAAAGCAAGTGTTCATACTAGCCTTTTTAGATAATTATTTATTTGGTGGCACTAGTGGGAGAACGGGGGGCTTGTAGTTAAAGATGAACAGTAAAATGCATGAGTGATTGGCAATGAAAAATATTGACCTAGGAGGAGGGGATGATACTTCATGGGTTTTGTGTATCTTAGAAGGTGAATAAAAATGTTAAATACTTTCTTATGCTGATGATTAGCATCTGGGCTCTTTCTCAGCCCTGGTAAAAATAGGCAGTTAGGAAACCAGAACTTGCTGCAGAAAGCAGCTTTTTTCACCCATTGTGCAATTGATGGAATTAATTAATTACAAATATCTATGCTGTTCCAAGTTATCTGAGAGTTACGTAATTTGAAACAAATAATTACATGGAAGGAGCTTCTGTTGTTGTTAGCTGCTGTTGACCTAGCCCCTGACTCATGGCGACCCCATGCACAGCAAAATGAAATGCTGCCCAGTCTTGTGCTATCCCAAAGACTGGTTGGGAATGGGACTGTTGGGATCCATAGAGTTTTCACTGGCTGATTTTTGGAAGTAGATCGATCCTATGTACAACAGAGCAAAACACTTCTGGTTCTGTGCCATCTTCACAGTCGTTGCTGTGTTTGAGGCCATTGTTGCAGCCACTGTGTCAGTCCATCTTGTTGAGGGTCTTCCTCTTTTCTGCTGACCTTCTACCTTACCAAGCATAATGTCCTTCTCTAGGGACTGGTCCCTCTGGAAACATGTCCAAAGTACGAGACAAAGTCTCGCCATCCTTGCTTCTAAGGAACATTCTGGCTGTACTTCTTCCAACACAGATTTGTTTGTTCTTTTGGCAGTCCGTGGTATATTTAATATTCACCAACACCATAATTCAAAGGCATCGATTCTTCTTCAGTCTTCCCTATTCATTGTCCAGCTTTCAGATGCATGTAAGGCAGTTGAAAACACCATGGCTTGGGTCAGGAGCACCTTAGTCCTCAAAGTTACATCTTTGCTTTTTAACACTTGAAAGAGGTCTTTTCCAGCAGATTTGCCCAATGCAAGAAGTCGTTTGAGTTCTTGACTGCTGCTTCCATGGGCATTGATTGCGGATCCAAGTAAAATGAAATCCTTGACAAATTCAATGTTTTCTCTGTTTTTCATGATGTAGCTTATTGGTCCAGTTTTGAGGATTTCTGTTTTTTTTATGTTGAGGTGTAATCCATACTGAAGGCTGTAGTCTTTGATCTTCATCAGTAAGTGCTTCAAGTCCTCTTCACTTTCAGCAAGTAAGATTGTGTCATCTGCATATCACAGGTTGTTAAGGTGCCTTCCTTCAATCCGGATGCTGAGTTCTGCTTCATATAGTCTGGTTTCTTGGATTATTTGCTCAGCATACAGATTGAATAAATATGGTGAAAGGATAAAACCCTTGATGCACACCTTTTCTGATTTTAAACCATGCAATATTCCCTTATCCCCTTTGAACGGCTGCCTCTTGGCCTATGTATAGGTTCCACATGAGCACAATTAAGAGTTCTATAATTCCAATTTTTCATAATGTTATCCATAATTTGTTATGATCTTCACAGTTGAATGCCTTTTTATAGTTAATAAAACACAGGTAAACATCTTTCTGGTATTCTCTGCTTTCAACCAAGATTCATCAGACATCAGCAATGACATCCCTCATTCCACATCCTCTTCTGAATCCAGCTTGAATTTCTGGCAGTTCCCTGTTGATTTTCTGCTGCAACCATTTTTGAATGGTCTTCAGCAAAATTTTACTTGCGTGTGATGTTAATGATATTGTTCAATAACTTCTTCATTCTGTTGGATCACTTTTCTTTGGAATGGGCACAAATATGAGTCTCTTCCAGTCAGTTGGCCAGGTAGCTGTTTTCCAAATTTCATGACATAGATAAGTGAGCACTTCTGGTGTTGCATCCGTTTGTTGAAACATCTCATTGGTATTCTGTCAATTCCTATTTGTTTCTGAGAAAAGTTCTACCAAAGGTAGAACGTACCCTTAAATTGTTTCGACTTCCAGAAAGTATTTTAAGCAAGAAAAGTTTCCAGTTTTTTTTTTTTCCCCTCCGGGAAATTCTGTACAGCTCTGTACCCTGGGAGAAATGGAATATACATTAACCTCCTTCCAGAGAACTATTTGTTCTCTTTTAGAGATGAGATTTGGTCTTAAAATTTAGGCAGACTTCACATCTAATTCTTCTACTGTTCTTACAATTTCCTGGCCTAGTCTTAAGCCCCTTTGAGGTTTTATTACGTTGGTTGGTGGCATTAGGTTGTCAACAGCTGGAGGAGACAGAAGCTAGGAAATGAAGTTTTTGAGGTCAGGAAGCTAAGTGACCAGAAGATCTAATTTGTCAACTTAAGTCATCTTAGGAATGGAGAAGATTATCCCACAATGTGGGAAATGAAAGCTTGCACCAAGCCTCTGTCTCTGTCTGCTTTTCCTTTTCTTTTGTTCGGTCTGTTCTTTCATAGCGGCATTATGTGCAGATTTCAGAAAGTTTAAATGTTGACTTTCTTTATGGAAAGCTGGGGTAATACTGACGTAGTATTTTTTGTGCTTGCTTCAACATTTGTTCACGCTTCTGGCTTCATTACCTGTGGCCACCTCAGCCTGTACACCTTTGAAAGATGAAGAGTCTGAAGACTTCAGCAATGGCCTCTCGTGCCTTATTTTAGTGCTTTTTTTTTTTTTTAAACTTTCATCCTTGTATTATTTATCATTTAGAAGCAGCATATTAATAATTTTTTGTATTTGAGGGTGATAGGATATGGGGAATGAATTTCATTTGCTAACTTTGTTAAACTGATTCCTTCACAATATTTAGGAATGTATTTAGTATAGTATTTTATAAAATTTAAATACGATCTTAAAATAGATATTCTTTATGCTGTGATACAAGAGCAAAGCCATACAATTCTTTTATGGGACTAGGAGGTGGTGTTGTTCGTGACGATGAAGATGTATGTCAGCTCATGGGCATCAGCTGGACATTCCCTTCAATTACTTCTGCTTTGTTTCCCCCCCCGTCTAGTGCTTTTTAAATAAAACTTTATATATTGACATGACATGAGGTAAAACCCATTATTGGAAAACCTCAGTTTCCTAACAAGGCTCAACATTATGTTTCCTTATTTTTAGTGTGAATCCACGTTTTCCAGGTTATTTCAATGGACTGTGAAATCCAAATTACTATTTCTTTAAATAGTAAAGCAAATATATAATTTAAAATAATTCTCGGCTTTCTTTTTTTTTTTAACAGCCCGTAGAGGAGTTGTTAATTTCTACTCAGATTCTCTTTCTTTCTTCTATTGCATTTCTACATACAAGCACAATTCAAGAATGGATAATTTATTGATTAATTTCAAATAGTATACTGTTATGAAAGCAATTTAATACTGATGAAATTAAGTTTAAAAAGGAGTGAAAAAGGAAGTAAACTTGTAATTACCAGGCTGCACATATTTAAACATGATAATTCTGTAGGGATTTGTTTTTAAACACGTTTCCTTGTACACTAGCATTATTTATTATAATTAATATATTTTTTAAGACGATTGCATATTAATTGAAAAGTCATAAGTAGAATGTAATACTTCAGGAGTTTTCTGCTTACTAAAGATTTTCTGAGATGAATTCTGTTGCAAAATGAGGATTGAATGTTTAAAATAATCTGTATGTTTATAAATTAAAATTGCATTACTTTGTATTATTTACCTTTCTTAAAGTGAAGAACACTTGTATTTATTTTAAATCGGAAAATCTTTACTGTAGAAGCATTTTACGTAACACATGCAACTCACTGCTAACTCTCCATTACTTCTGTACAACATGCTAACTGATGCCCACCCCCTGCGAAGTACAGCAGGATTGTATGTCTGTAAGAGCCCAGTGTATATGTTCTCAAACCTGTTCATGCTGGTTGTATTTTTAACTTAGTTAAAATTACCAAATTACTCTATCAAGAAGTTTGATGAAATGTGAGTAGGGGGAAAATAGTTGTTTCATAAAAACTTTGATGAATCCTTCAGAAAGATTCAAAAGGTGAGCTGCTTAAAAAAAAAAAAAAAAAAAAAAAGCTACTGAATGAGGGTGAGCAAGCCAAGTAGGGGAAAGATTAGAAAAGATTTAGAGGAAACCTAAACTAGGAATCTGAGGAAACAGCATTACATGGCTGAGGTTTACAGAAGACAGATGAGTGTAAACTCAGCAGGTCTGTGTTCAAGAAAAGGCCTTGGCCGTGTATCAGATTAGAGAATGAATATATGCATCTCATTTAAGTTCAAAATAAATTGCTTAACTTGTTTATCATTTTTTGGTTGTCATTTGGAAACATTATTTTCTCAAATAACTAAACAACTAGTCATTCGCCATCAGAGTGAGCAAAAGGCCTTCTAATATGTGTTTATTAATATCTAATGTATGTTTACTTCATGGATTTCATGTCAGTTAATATGTCTGCATGAAACTTTTGTCGCCTGTTTGAAACAGTTATGCACCATCTATCATATTAAAGTAGTTGACTAGAAAAAGAACTTGTTTCTTGCCAAAACTCTACAAAAACTTGTAAGATTAGACTTTGGAATAGATTTGCGGAAATGTTGTTTTTAAGTGAAACGCAGAAAATGTCTAATTAAATATTAAATATTTAATTAAAATAAAAGCCAGCTCTTAGTGTAATTATTTAAAAACTAATTTTAAATAACCACCTTCATTAGACATTGTTTATTAGAGGGAGTAGTTCAGTATTAGGTATATTTTTATGCGTGTGATTTAATCATGTTTCAGTTCTACTTGTGTAACCATTTCAACAACTCTAGGAGAACCCTAAGTATTTGGAAATGAAATTGATTCATGAGTCACATATTTAATCAAAATGGAAAGCTTTTTTCTTTTCTTTGAGTCATTTCTGATCATTAAAAAATGAGAGACATTTTGAGAAGACGTGTTGAAAACATAAAGACACGTTAGTGGCAGGGTCTGAAGTCTAACTCGGTTGTTGCCAGGCACTAAAAGCACAAATGTTAACACACCGGAGCGTCTCAAAGGCCGTAACTGTGTGCTTTCTTCTCTGCCACTATGGGATGATGGTTATTTTTGGCTGTAAAAACAATAATTCAGTAGAGACCACAGATAAATATCAGCCCACACTGCTATTCTCTTCTAAATTTTAATACCTGCTGAAATGAAACGTCATCTAGTGTTGACATCATAGAGGAGCCATAGACCATTCACCTGCCTCATCGAGCCTCGGCGTGGTACCTCCTTGGAGAATTTGCTAAGATCTGGAGTCTGGCCCTTAGTATTTTGAAGAGGCAGAGCCAGGTGTTGTCAGTTCACCAGGATTGGGTCTCTCCCAAACTAGAGCCATATTGGTATTTTATTAATTTATAATGAGGACTTAAAGGGACTGGACACCCATGTCCTTTATAGCCAGGACAGTCTTTTTTTGTTGGCAAGGTTGGTGGGGAACCCGTTGTAATCATGTTTTTCTTGGTGAGCATGGAAGCAGGGACTTGAATATACTGGAAGATCTTTTGTGAGTATGTGCCTAGGGTTTAAAATGGGGCCATGTGAACATTAACAATAACACATTCTTGTCCCCTGCATGTCCTGCTTGTACTGATAGGCGGTGTAGGCAAGATCTCCATCTTCTTCATAGAGTGTACATTCTGTAGGGAAGACACATTGAACACATCCTGAAGGCTCAGTGAGAGCGTGTAATGAAGGTCCTTAGGGACATGACATCATCTGAGACCAGGAGGAAGAAGAGGGTCAGTTAGGTCAAAAGCAGGGGGGTAGTGTAGGGTGGGGTGTGAAGAGCATCGAAGGAAGAGAAACCCTTGTGCACAGAGCCCTGAGAGGAGAGGTTGGGTGTCCAAGGAAAGGAGAGAAGGCCAGTGACTAGAGGGAAGGGACCAGTGGGGCCTCGGGTGGGGCTGGAGGGAGGCAGGCCAGCCCTCACGGCCCAACTTGCACCCCCTTGTGCCCAGCATTACCTCCTGCTTATGTACCACTGGGACAGCCAGCATGAGGGCTGGTGCCTCCTTCTTCCTGTGTCACATTTTACTAGAGAGGCTCCAGATGGGCCATGTCTGTGGCCAGGGTTATCAGTGAGGCAGCGCTTACTTTCAGTTCAGGATCTTTTATCCATAAAACTCTGCTGTGAGTTGGTGGGAGATTAACCGGCAGACAAACCAAAGCAGTTGTCATCGTGGTACGGGAGAATTGTTTCCCCTTTCTGACGTGTGAGGTGGGGTTGTTCTTCCTTCATTTTTCATTATTCTTTCTCCCGAGAGGATCCTCATTTTTTCCCCCAGTATATTTCTGGTAGGTTACTCACCGATCTAAATTAAAATATTCATCTTGTTAGGGGGTAGAAATGACTTTGGTTGAAACTGGGATCTGTGTTAAGAAGGCCTTTTACATCCATTTCCAAATTAAGATATCCTGATGTTCTCCAAGGGGCTGGTCCAGCCCATGGGCCAGGCACCTCCTGTCTCCATGGGGCCTAGAAGGACATTGCTGGTGTTTGCCTGCCAGGATCTCCACTGGTGACAATGGATAAACACGGTCTTTCCACTGGTGTGTTTCTTTGGAAGGTTACTTTGCGTAGCTTTTGGGTCTATTATGTTGACTCGTAAGTTGTTTGGCTATCAGATGCCAGGCTCATTTACCCTGCTGCCAGGTGCTCAGGCTTCAGTCCTCCATTAGCAGGGTTATGGGGCATCCATCCTTCCTGGACAGTTGCAGGATCCTCCTCGTCTTCCAGTTCTCTCCTCAGCTCCCTCCCTATAGCACTGCTGGAATCCTCTTTTTGAAATACATATCTGACCATATATTACTTTCTTTATAGACTTCAGATGACTCCGTAATGCCCGGAAAATAAAGGCTCACTTAGGCTGGAAGTGTTAAAAAGGCAGCACTTATTAACATTTATCTGGAATTAGACATACTTGCTGCTAAACCCTGGTGGCATAGTGGTTAAGAGCTTGGCTGCTCACCAAAAAGTCAGCAGTTTGAATCCACCAGGCGCTCCTTGGAAACTCCGTGGGGCAGTTCTGCTCTGTCCTATAGGGTTGCTATGAGTCGGAATTGACTCGCTAGCAATGGTTTTTTTTTTTTGATGTTACATACTGGCCCTTCCTTTTATTAGCTGTGGGTCAGTTTCTTACCTTCTTTAGTATACATTCCCTAATGTGTAAAATGAGAAGGTAAAAAGTATTTCAGGATTGCGAAGCTCTGCGACACCATATGTTAACATAATGTCCACCACAGTGGTTGAGATCAATGCACGTTTTCTTCTGTCTTTCTGAATTCAAGACTCTTCATAGGCCGACTCCACGCTGTGACTCTAGCTTCCTCTCCCTCACACCTGCGTTTCACAGCCGCACTAGGTGACGTCCGTCTCCCAGAAGAACCTGGGACCAATTGCCCATGTGTGTTTTTCATCACCTCTGTGTATTTCTTGCCTGTCTCTCTGCTTAAGTGCTTCCTCTTTTTCCCCTGGGGTGAAACCTTGCTTCCCTTCAAGCAGTCCTTTTCCCTGTCCCACTTGAGTAGGACTGACAGCTCCTCCTGTGGCTTGCTGCGAACACTTTGTTGGTGATTTGTAGGCTAGCTCTGGCTACACTGATACTCCGTGATGGTTACTGAGAGCCCTTCCCAGGTAGACTAGTGCTCACTTCATCCTGGCTTTCTCCATGTTGGAATGTCCTGGGAAGGTCTCTGTTTGCATATTTGTGGGGTAGTGGTGGGGTGCTGGAATGGGAGAATGGCACAAATGGAAGAGGAAGGGCCTTCTGTTCATCTTATAATAAATTCTCTTTAGCATTTGATGCCCTTTGCCATCTTTTGCTGTGTATCATTAACACTTTCTGAGGTCACTCCAAGTCTTTTATATCTTAAGCAACCTGGTTATGAAATTAGTTATGGTGAAATAAGTTACAGTGATATCATAACTGGAGAGTAAAATGATTTTGAAATTTAGGGTACCATTTTCTTATATTTTATTACCCTAGTAAATGTGAGATACTGTTAGGATTGAGAGTACAGATTTGTTCACAGAGCTGCCAAGCAAAACTCTGATGAAATGGGACTCAGTAGTCTCCTGTCACATGCAAGAATTCCACTAAAAAACAAAATCTCACAAGGGTAAATTCAGATTTTCTCTCGAATACATTAAAATAAAATCTGTTCTAGAAATCTTGAGTTAGAATTCTTAGTGTTATCTCTCACTAATATAATGATAGTCCTGGGCTTCTCCCTTACTTTCTTGTAAAAGTTATAGTGAGAAAATTGTCAGGTAAATTATCACCACACAAAGCCAACATTCCAGATCAAAGTTCATTCTAGATAAGGTATGTGTTTTGTGGTCAGTGAGAGGAAACATGTGACCTCCTGAAGGTGCAGTTTTCTACCAGATGATGAAATTTTGGTTCTGTTTTAATTTTAGCTTAATAAGAAAATACGGAAGGAGCCCTGGTGGTGCAGTGGTTAAAGCGCTCAGCTGCTCACCGAAAGGTCGGTGGTTCGAACCCACCAGGTGCTCAGCAGGAAAAAGATGTGGCAGTCTGCTTCTATAACAATTTACAGCCTTAGGAACTCTATGGGGCAGTTCTGCTCAAGTGCCCTAGACTTGTAAGGTACCCAGGTGCATCCTGGCCATGCCAGTAGCCCAGCTGCCTTAGAGCCAGTCTCTTAACAGATTGGAATTTGGCAAATGGACACTTGCTTTTTGTCGAGTCGTTCATACAGAATAGATCAGTGGTTCTCAAACTTTAGAGTCAGCATCACCAGAAGGCCTTGTTAAAGCACAAACTACTGGCCGCACACCCAGAGTTGGGGTGCGGCCTGATTATTTCCATTTCTAATGGCTTCTCACGTTATGCTGGCATTGCTGGTCTGACAGCCACATTGAAGAACCATTGGTACTGGTTACTGTACGTTGAAGTGCTTTGTAAGCCGTTAAGTTTTTATATGCTATTCATGGAGTCAAAGGTGGGTCTCCATTTCTTTAAATCAGGCCTTTATTTGTTCATGAACAAAAGGATAAAAAGTGTTTAAACAAATGTGTTCATTATGTCTGAGGCTGATGATCATTTCACTTGATGAAATTTTTCATGAGAAAACTCCTAGTCGATGTATTCTGGCCCTTACAGAAACAGCATAGAAATTTCAAATTCCCCTAAACCATAAGATATTGTGGTTTGAGGCAAAACCAAAACCAAACCCGTTAGCATTGATTCTGACTCCTAGTGACCGTATAGGACAGAGTAGAACTGCTCTGTAGAGTTTCCAAGGAGCAACTGGTGGATTCGAACTGCCAGCCTTTTGGTTAGCAGCCAAGCTCTTAACCACTGCACCAGGCAAGACGACTTATAAATTAATAAGAAACTTATATATCTTAGTGACAATTTACCTCAATTTAAAAATACTGATTTTTACATTAAAAAAACTGAAAAGTTATCTGAGATGGATGACGTTATTTTTCTCTCCCCTTATTTCTCTAACCAGCACATACACTGTTATGACGAGAAAGATGAGTCTTTGTGGATAGTACCTCAGTGATACGGAGATTCGTGATCAGGATCTACACACCGTACAACACCCCGCTTCTTCATTAAAACGTTTGTCAGCAGGAAGGTTGAAGGGATGCTGTAAAACACACAGGGCGAAAGAATCAAAGAGAGTTAGTACAATTGGGTAGTTTTTAAAATAACTCATGCAGTAGAAATAGTCTGGGTAAAATCAACTAGTTGAAATTATCGAATCGTTATTATGCGTGTATTTGTTAAACTTTATCTCACCCTTCTCCACCTGCCACCATCACCACGTACCTGCACATTAAAACAATCAGGCCAGACCAGGAAGAGAGTGAAGGCCTCAACTTCAGCCGAAGTCCTAGGAGAGGGAATGCACGTTAAGAACCAGTTTTTGAGAAAATGAACAAAGCAGCGTTTTTTCCAGTGGATTCGTTAATTATGCTATCGAAAGATATCTTCTCATTTCATTCCGTGTGTCTTGGCTTTTATTATGAAGTTAGAATAAAAGAAAACACGAGTCGGTTATGGACCTTAGGTCTTTAAACCCAGAGGTGGTAGAGGAAGTAATTCAGTGACTTTGGCAGTATTTGTTTTCTTCTTCCTTTGGTGTTTTGTAAAAATAACCGAAGTTTTAGGAGAGTACCTTGGTGGACCCCTAAAACATATTTCCCAGCTTCCCTTGCATCTAGGTATAGACATGGGATTGCTCTGGCCAGTGGGATTTGAGCAGAGGAGGAATGTGAAACTTCTGGTTTTGCTTTTGGAGGAACAGGCTTGCTCCAGGCCTCTCCTCCTTCCTGCTGGCTCAGATGCAGGTGTGCTGGTGGGAGCTGGAGTAGCTACAGTCAGCGCTCAGGGAATTCCGGGGCGAGGGCGACAGGACAGGAAAGCCGGGTCATTGCATGGCTGCATGGAGCCAGCTTTCCTGCCAGCGCTGGACTGTCTACTTAGGACTTTTACATGAGACGAGAGGGGAAAAACACTTTTTGGCTTTGCTTAAGCTGATGTGTCATTGTGTCTTTTCTGTCCCGCACCCTTACCTGTATCCTTTCTAATACAATAACCGTAATGTAGGTGTGAGCAACTGAGCCCTGCTTGATGGTGCCCAATTATGGATTATTCGGATTACTGAAGCTGATTAATCATTTCAGACAAAAGATTTCCCTTTTCCCCAGAGCCTCTGAAATTGGCAGCTGTAGAAATTTGAGATTTACTTCAGTGCCTACCACATTTCAGAACTGCTAATCAGACTACAAAATGGCTTTTTAAAAAGTAAATGAGGAAGTAAACAAGCTAGAGTTCCTTCTGATTCACCTCTGGATAGATTACCTATATTGATATCAGTAATCAATATTATTTAAAAGAAAATCCATCTCTACCTGGGATGAATATTGCCTTGAATGTTGAAGCCCAAGTTTAAGGTAGTATATATATATCTGTATTTTTTGTTTTCCATCCCTCCTTCCCTACCAATGCATACATTTAGCTTATGGGTTTCTTTCTGAAATGGTGATAGTTACCCTTGTCATTGATTTTTATACTCGCCACTTTGTCCCTGTGGCTGGCTTTGCTTTCATATTGTTCATATTTCCTAGCTTATTTCATAGCTTCCAAAAAGACATCAAATAGAAAGCAAGAGCTTGAATTCCCTAATGATAGTTAAGTATTTCACAGTAAGTCATTCTTGCAGTCAAGTGTGATTTTTCTAACATGTTAGGAGGTTTGAGAGTTAATCAAGGACTCTGATTTCTCACAGATCCCATAGATTGTCACCTTTGTCTTTGGACAAATCTGTGCTGATGGTGCAGGCCCTGTTCCTGAGTCACCAAGAGGCTGTGGTCAAGTTCAGTTCTCAGGGAACATCTGGTTAATCACATTCAGCTGGTGATGAGGAAATCCATCAGTTGCCTTCTTGGAGGTGGTCTGGTTTTTTTCCAGGCCTTTCAGTGGCCCGCTTTTCCTTTCAGGGATGATAGGTCACACGTGTGTTCCCTTTTCTCTCGAGAACTGAGGACGTTCTCATTGTTTTCCTGTTTCCTTACTCATGGAGGGGCTTCCGTCGTGCAGATAGTCCTCCCTCTGTCAAACCTTAAAGCTTTTCCTCCTCCCGAGGGGAACAGATACCTTGCTGTAGCAGCAGCCTTATCTTGTAGAATACTTTATTGCTGTCCTTGGTCCCTGCCCCAACACTCTGGGGCCCATGTGGACACATAGGTGCAGAGGTAACTCCATTCCCCTTACATTTCCTGTTGGGCTCTTTCTGTCTCTTACTTGCCCCTCACTTTCCGACCTGTAGTGTCTCTTTTTGCTAAAATTCGGGTTCTTCATTGAACAGCGATTGAGAGGAGTTAGTTGTGTCTCTGTCTGTCGTTCCTTTAAAAGGTGCTTAAAGCCATCACACTTAACCTTCTGAGCATAACGTTTGCCAAATCGTTGCTGGGTTTGAAGGCCAAGAGTCGCTCTGTGTTGCTATTTTTAGGACTCCCGTTGACAGCACCCAGATGACTGTGAAGCCCATAAGCTGACAGTTCAGGGCAAGCCGGCTCTTGCCTTCGGCAATTGGGGGCGCAGCCCACTCCATCCTCCTGGCCTGGACGCCCATGCCTCCTGAGGGTGCTTGTCCTTTCTGATGATGGATTGAAAGAGACAAGCAGCACTTGACAGACAGACACCTGCCCAGCATCGGTGCCATTTGACAGTCTCCTCGTGCCCCCGACATTTTCATTTCCCCCCTTCACCTCGCTCATCACCAGCTGTTTGCATCTTATTTCCTGTGCACAGCAGTAGTACGAAATGACAGAACACATACCCGTGCTCTGTGACTCGGCTCAGATGCTGCATTCCAGCCTGACGGCATGGTGGGTTTTACGTGGGCCGAGCCACCAGGAAAGCATTAGGGTTTTAATTGTGCTCTGGCCTGGTACAGAGCACTGTTGGCAATAGACTGGAATTTTCCTGAAGCTTGCTGCTCAGAAAAGCAGCTGTGATTAAGGGGTACTGAGTTTCTGTTGGGGGTGATGAAAAAGTTTTGAAAACAGATAGTGGTGATGGTTATACAACATGGTGAATATAATTAATGGCATTGCATTGTACACTTAAAAATAGTTGGAACAGTACATTTTTTGTTATATATATTTTACCACAATAATTTTTTTTTCAAAATCAAAAAGGTGTTTGATCTATGCTTTGCTCCTTCCAGCCAGGGCTTGCCTGTTAATCGGGAAGCCTTCTTTCCCGGGGAGCAAAGAGGATTTTTCATCCTGTTCTATGAGAAGAGCACCATGTTGTCGGCTCTTCATCCTGGAAAGCTGTTCTGGGCTCTGGGTGACCTGGATGGAGCAGCTATACAGAATTGCCTCCTTTTCTCCAGAATGATCCCTAGGAGGTCTGAGAGTCTATTTAAAACTTTGTGACCTCCTAAAATACAGGTAGCTTTCTTTTAGAAACACACGTGCTTGAAGGATGAACAAGTTCAATGGGAGTGTGGCAGGATGCTCAGTGACAGATGCGGACATTTTTCAAGGATTTCAGCTTCAGACCTGGGCTGAATCACCTGGCCTCTCTACTTCCTTGTTCCCCAGCATATCATTTGGGCCATTTAAATATTTGAGTGCCTCTTTCTTCCTCGTTGTAAATCTATTCGTTGGCAGGATGGGAGATTTGACCTGAAGCCTGATGTGACTTATGGAGAAAGTGCAGCATGCAGGGTCTCACACGAAGTAGGCCCTCAGTCTGATGTTTGGTGGAGGGCCTGGGAATGTGCTGTTTATCTCACGTGAATTTTTCGTGGTAAATAGACTGAATGGTGTATATCTGCAGAAATTATGTCTTCTTTCTCCTCTGGCCACCTCACTTTGGTTTCCTGGGGTGCTTCTGAGTTGGTCACTTCTCTGGCCTTATCCTCCTCCATTCTCCTCATTCTCTGTGCCTCATCTGCATGGATGGCCTTTCCAGTGTTTAATCTTGCCAGCCTTGTTTCTGCCCCAGGGCCTTTGCACTTCCGGCTCCTCTGCTTGGAACTCTGCCCACAGTTCTTAGGAGTCAGGCTTTTCCACATCCAAGTCTCTGTTCAGATAGCAGCTGGTTGCTAATGAAGTCTTATTTGGTGACCTTATTTAAAATCACAAGTGTACACCCCCCATACCCCTCACCTCACTTTATTTTTTTCCACAGATGCTTCTCCACATTAATATTTTCCTAAATATTTTCCTTTCTTGTTTCTTTTTGGTCTGCTCTCATTTGAATGTGAGGTCCACAAATGCAGGAATCTCTCTGCAGTCACTTCTGTGTCTGCAGTGCCTAGAACAGTGCCTGGCCTTTAGGAAATTAATAAATATTTATTGAATAGGTGAATGAATGGGGGCCTTTCTGACAGCCCTGTCTGCAGCATCACCCCCTCCTGACTGATTTTCTGTATGGACACTTACCTACAGCCCGATAGTACCTGATGTACTTACTTCTTTCCTTATCACCCGTCTCTCCTTCCCTCAAGTGAAAAGTAAGCTCTCCTTGAGGAAAGGCCTTGCCTGAATGGTGAACGTCCAGACCTTCAGGAGGGCTTGGTAGATGGTAGATGCTCAGTAGCTAGGGGTTGAATCCGTGAATGGTCTGCTCTTCCTGTTTCTGTCTTCCTTGCAGAGTATTTTTCTAACTTGTTCTCCACAGCAGCAGCCTCGCTGAATACATCTCCACATTTGTGATACATATATTTTCTTTGACACCGTGGACTCTGAGCACTGAATGTGGACGGGTTGATCGGGGAGGCTTGGCACCAAGGAAAATGGCCCAGGTATTTGTCAAAGCCAGTTGCCGTGGAATTAATTCCAACTCACGGTGACCCCACGTGTGTCAGAGTAGAACCGTGCTCCATATAGTTTTCAGTGAATGATATTTTGGAAGAAGATTGCCAGGCCTTTCTTCTGGGTTGCTTCTGGATATACTCAAACCTCCAACCTTTCAGTTAGCAGCCAAGCCTTTAACCATTTGCACCACCCGGGGATTCCCCAGGTCCTTGTAGGTAAGTGTAATGTAGTGGAGGAACCTTTGATTTTTCCACAGGGTTATCGATGGTTTTGACTCTTTGGCCTCGTTTAACAGTTGGGTGTCACGTTCTGCCACTTTGTGGAATTCAGGGGGTATGTGGATAGTTTGGCTTGAAGAGTTCTCTCCATCAGCTTTCTAGAGAGTGGAAGTGGAGGCCTCGAAAGAGGCAGACGGCCAGAGTGTCCACAGAAGGGAGGCTTAGACGGATAGAGGCAGGGAGGATTTTCAGTCATCTTCCCTGAAGCACTGATGAGATGCACTCATCTGACCAGGTAGAGGGGCGTGAGGGGAGCCTGCATCTCTCTTGGCGCCTCACGTGGACCCCGCTGGCTTCCATGAGGCTGAGACAGACACCTGTTCTAACATGACTAAATCAGCTTAATGGCAGGACATGGGGTGGGAGGAGATCCCTTTGCAGTAAGAAATAGGTTTTTGGAGAACAGAAAGGTATCTGCACAAGCAGAGGAAGTAAGAGGCAAGGAGAAAGACGTGTTCAAGTAAATCTTCAGTTCCCTCGCGACAGAATTTTATTTTCACCAAGCTGTTTTCCTTCTCCTGAGAAACGACATTTAGGATTCTCATTTGTTTTCTGACACTCAGATCATTCTTAATACTGGGCAATGAGAAGCTGCCATTACGGATGTGGTTAAGTTTCTGAGTGTCACTAAGAGAAAAGACCCCATATCTGCACTTGTTCTGTCTCTTCCATCAGCTGTATCTGTGTGCTACTTAGCATGCTCCTGTGGAGTCTTGATAGTGAATCTGTGGTTCTGAATAACGTGGCACTGGCTGAGTTCTCAACAGGGAGAGGTTGGGAAGAGTCCTTGGGAAGGCCATGAAGAGCCAAGAAGAGAGAGGAGACTGTCTCTTGCCAGTTTTCAAGCTGGTAAATGGAAGTAGAACCCACTCTTGCATCAGAAGCCTGCCTCCCACTCGGCCATTCATAAAAGGGAAGCCCCAGATGAGAAGGGCCGGTGGTGCAGCAAGAGGCAGTGACACTGCGGCCGTGAGCCTGCCACGCACAGGTGACGCCCCTCCTGCACGCGAGGCAGTCGACAATGCCAGCGTGTGATGCTTCTAATAGACGCCTGGGGCATACCTTCTTTGCCCTGGTTTGGTCAGTACTGAGGGACTCCCAGAGGTGAGGGTGTGTGGAACAATGGAGAAGCACTGGAATAAGCTGCAGTAAGAGTGCTCATTAGCTTTTTTTTTTTTATTCTGAAGTGGCAGTGTAGTTTGTCAAGCTTGTTCACATATATCACCTCCATCAAAGGTTAATGCCAAGGAACGTGCCTTGTTTGTGTTCACACTAAATTCCCAGCACACTGCTTTGCGTCTAGTAGGTGACTTGTCTGTGCTTGAGCAATATGCGGATTACCCCCACTGCTCCCCATGCAAGCCTGTGGGGCAGGCCCAGTGGTCACGGGTAGGGCATTGCTGTCTGAGAGGGTGACTGGTCAGGAGGGGTCTGCACAGTCACCTGACCACTAAGTGGACCTGTGCAGAGACCACCAAAACCCAAACCCGCTGCCATCGAGTTGATTCCGATTCATAGTGACCCTATAGGGAAGAGGAGAACTGCCTCACAGGGTTTCCAAGGCCTTAGTGATGCAGTGGTTAAGAGCTCGGCAGCTAACCAAAAGACCGGCTGTGGGAATCCACCAGCTGCTCCTTGGAAACCATATGGGGCAGTTCTCCTCTGTTCTTTAGGGTTGCTATGAGTCGGAATCGACTCCACAGTAACGAGTTTGGTTTCTTTTTTGGTCATCTTTACGGAAGCAGACTACCACATTTTCTCCTGCGGAGCGGCTGGTAGGTTTGAATCGCCAACCTTTTGGTTAGCAGCTGAGCAGTTTAACTCCTGCGCCACCAGGGCTGCTGTGTAGAGACTATCCTCTTAAAAACCACATTCACCATCAGTAGGCACACATTTCACACTTTTTAACTACTTACCCCTCAGTATTTTAAACTAGTAACGTTTTACTGTGTTAGTGACCTGCATATTTATAACCCTTAAGATAAAATTTCATCAAAATGGAACTATAGTTCATTGAGCAACTATTTATTGAGCAACTAACATATGCTAGGCACAGTTGTAAATACTGAGGATACAGCAGTGGCCTCACCTCCCTCACTGGCTTCTGCGCACACGTGTACTGTGTGGGAGTGGAGAAAGAAACAGCTAACCTGTGCTCTGGTTTCCTTCTACTGCACAGCAAGCCAGCCCCAAATTTAGTAACCCGAAAGAGTAGCAGTCAGGGTTTTATGGAATAGGTGTATTTAACTTTTGTTAATGTTTTATGAATCAGAGGTGGTAAATACTCTATTAGATTAAAAAAAGATAAATTGATTAGTGTCAAAATGACAGGATGTGTTTTGATCTTAGGAGAAAGACATGCTATAAAGTATTTTAAGGATGTATCAGTAAAATACTTTTCATTAAGTCAAGAGTGTTTTAATTAAAAACAACAACAAAACTTGCTAAGTGGCATTCATTAATGGAAGTCTTGGTAAAAAAGTGTTGTATTTGTAGATTCCATATTCCCCTGACCTGGGCTGTCTGCCTCACCTATGCCCTTTTTCCTTTAACCCCTCTTTACTTCAACATCTTCCTTCTCTTTCACTCCCCCTCCTTTGCCTTCCCTTCCCAGAACAAAGACTTGGATTCTTGCCTGCAGGGGGGTAAACAGCAAAGCAAATGGAAAGGAAAACGCAAATTAACACCAGGCACAAGGAGTACTACCTCCTGCCACCCTTGCAATGACAGCTCTCTGTTCTGCTTACCTCTACTCTCCAGCGTAACTGAACCTGAAGAATGCAGAGTAAGGGCGTGCTCCTGCTAGGATAGACATGGGGCAGCCTTGTACTTGGCCATTTCTGCTTTAGTTTAATTAAGGGAAAGGCATTAATGCCTGGAGAATCTTTACAGCACTTTGTCTCAACACTCAGGGCTCTTAGATAGACTCATTTCCGCTCAGATCATTCTAGGCTACAGTTTTCAGAAAGCCCAGCAGGATGCTCTGCACTGTCCCCTCCCAGCCTCAGTCCCATGTCTCAGGAATACAGTCTTCAGTCTAAGGCTGCATTCTTATTTTTATTTCTCTCCCTCAACCAACATTTCACCCACTATTTTCAATATAAACAATTGGCAGAGCAGTTTACCTTTTATGCCTTATTTTATTTAAGGGTACCAAGGCGATCAGCAGACTTCTTGAGGGGCACTGGGAAAGATATTAAGAGGAAGTCAAAAGCAGGGACTAATGACTTTATTTTAGGATTGGCTTGGGAGGTGACGCTCGAAGTGAGGCTGTAGTTCTAGGCCATAGTTCAGGCGCACACTAATGGTTTTGAATCAAAGCCCATTTTTAGTAAATGATACTAGGACCAACCCTATTAGTACACCCAGCTGGGTGGAAATTAAGCACAGTTACTTGACTGATAATGATGCTAAACAGTTTCAGGTGTTAGAATTTCATTCCGACTACTGTTGTCTCTCACCACCTTTATACATTTTTTGTCAGGTGTTTAAGATTAATCATGAGCATAATTAATAGTTTTCGTGATTAGATTACCATTCTATGATGGTCTGTAATGTATCAGAGCACGTGAAGAGGCAAGAAAAATGAGACGGCACACTGAGGTCTACAGAATTGGTGTCCGTGTGCGCTATGTGAGATTCACCTAAACAGGCCAACCGTGCTGACGCGTCACT
Organism: Dugong dugon; assembly: GCA_030035585.1. Lineage (NCBI taxonomy): Eukaryota > Metazoa > Chordata > Mammalia > Sirenia > Dugongidae > Dugong > Dugong dugon. The sequence continues at coordinate 45,206,495 of CM057466.1, read as the reverse complement.
GCATACCGACTGCTCACAGCAGCTCCATGGGAGACAGTTTTCATATGCGGTGGAACTCTCCTAGGACCTTAAGGTCTCAAACCACGAAAAAGTGAATTATTTTTATGAGGATACAGCATTGTAACAGTGGCTTTAGTTCACGTCTACCAAGGTTACTTTTGATAATTGTGAAGAAACCAGAGAACAAATATATTTTATATTTATTAATATAAAAGTTTATATTTCTTAAAAGTTTAATTAAGGCTCTGCCTGTATAATAAGGAGCCCTGGTGGTGCAGTGGTTAAGAGCTCGGCTGCTAAACAAAAGGTCGGCAGTTTGAATCCACCAGCCGCATTTCAGATATCCCATGGGACAATTCTACTCTGTCCTATAGAGTCACTAGGAGTCAGAATCTACCTGATGGCAATTTTTTTTTTTATGTGTAATAAGATAACAAAAAAGGAAGTTTGGCATTTTAGAACTTTAATGAATTATTGAACATATTTCAAACAGAATATTTTTAAAATAGCCTTTGGAATAAGTCTTATGAATCTAAAGAGACACTTGGTAAACTGTCCACGGGCTGTCAAGAAAAGGACATTTGCATGGACGTCACTTTGCAGCCTTGGTTTGCCCCTGGAATGATTTCAGATGATGCGTAATGAGGGCACAAAGTTGCAGGGCTCCATATAAACTACATGGTACTTAATACATTATTCATGGAGCCCAAAGGTATCATTATTCAGGGAAATGAGAGCTGGGAAGATTAGTTCTCTATTAATGTTTATTTATACTGAGATATATATTTTCTTCACATGCACACATTTTCCTGCTAGATGTAATCGAAAAGCAACCCATGTACCTGCTACATTTCCTACCGAAATGTCAAATCAGGTTAGAATTCCTGGGGTTGATTGTATTTATCCTTTTCTATTGCGTTGTAATTTATTTGTTGTTAGAGAAATAGCTTCTTTCACATAAAAAGCGGTCCTCCTTCAAAGGACAGAGCAGCAAGGAATCGCAGCACATCCATCCACACCAGTAAACCATCGCTGAGGGCGGTCCTCGTCCGCTCTGAGAGGAGAGCCTGTCAGAGTGCTGCCATTTTCTTCCCAGTAACAGGGGGTGTTCCTTTTCTCCCACTTTGCCATCCACAGCCTACCTCCCTCAGTCCGGATCAGAAAGCTTTATTGTTGCCCTTCTTTGTTTTAATTGTTATTACTTAGCTTTCACCTGCAACAGAACAGTAGACAGGCTGATTCTTTCTGAACGGAATCAGAGTACATCATGCCTCTGCCTGAAACCTTCCAGTGGGTCCTTGTCTCATTGTAAACCCTACAGTCCTCATGGTGCCTTCTGAGTCCCCATTTGCTGCGGCCCGTTACCTCTGGGACCTCTGTCCTGTCTCTCTGGCCCTCCTGCACCTGTCCCTGCAGGCCCATCTCCTTTCTGAGTGTGGAATGTGCCAGCTGCGCCCCCTAATGGGAGCGTCTGCGTCTTCACCCTCCCTCCCACCCCCTTACTGTTTTGCTGGCTTCCTCACCTGCTTAGGTGTGTTGTGCACAGATCTCACCTTCTCAGCGAACCTCCCCTGACCTCCCTGTGTAACTGGGCTCCATGTCTACTGCACGCCACGCCCACACCCCAAACCCAAGCCTCTAAATCCAGGCCTTCCCCACCCTCCTCTGCTTTTTTTTTTTTGCTCAGCACTTCACCACCTTCTAGCACACTATACACTTTTCCTTCCTCTTATGTTTGCTATTGATTATCTGTCTCCCTGCCTGAACAGGGGATCTTTGTCTCTTGTTCAGTGATGTGTGCCAGAGGCCTCAGTGCAACGCCTGGCACATGCTTGGAGCTCTGTAAATATTCACCGAATGACTGGATATATATCTGGAAGGTGTCCTCTGTGAAGATGCTAAGTCTCCTGTCCCTGAGGTATATTACAGAGCACCCAAGCATATTGTGAATGAGTTCTCACTTGTTGCTGAAATCTGGGGGCCAAGGACAGGAAGATGGGAAATGATTGAAGTGGGGGAGAGCTCTGGTGGGCTCGGGGTGAGAATCCAGCAAGGTGACTCTCCCCTTGCGGATCCCCATCCTGGTATGGTGGTGACATGTTGAGGACCCCACAGGGAGCCTGGGTGGTGAGTGGGTGGCCTGATGTGGGTGCCATCCTGCCTGTGTGTAACCTGAGACAGTTTCATTTTCTCACTGGGCATCTGTCCTCCTGCATGTCTGTTTGGATGCTCAGAGTTCCTGAGCAGCGGTGATGACTATCACAGTGGAGCGGTAGAGCACGTGCTGCCCTCCTGGGGACACGGGGTCAGGGTTCTTTGGGAACTTTGCACAACAGGAAGCAGTGAAGCGGAGGAGATTCTGGAAGAGTTAAATCAGAGAAGGCTAAAAGGCAGTGAGCTGAGTCTTGTGTTTCAGTAACCTTCCTGATAGAGGGCCTTGCTACTTCCCTCCCCCGAGTCCCTCTGCACACGTGAGGGAGTTAGGAAAAGAATATCTCATATCTTATACCTTAATTTTAATCTAACAGAGGTTCGAATGACCTCATAGGCAGGCTGTTTCAAAATTAGTCTGTAAAACAGCACTGTCTGATAGAAACGTAAAGTGAGCCACAATTATGATGTAAAATTTTTTGGTAGCCACATTTAAAATAATTTATTTTAATTATTTAATATAGTTTGTTTAACCTAATATATCTAAAATATTATAATTTTAACATGTAATTAATACAAGCATTATTAATGAATTTTACATTCATTTTTTTTTTCCCCCTAACTTTTCAAAGTTTGGTGTGTATTTTATACTTACATCTCAGTTTGAAGCAGCCACATTTCAGGTGCTCAATAGCCACATGTAACTGGTGGTTCCATATTGGACAGTGCAGCTATAAAGAGTTCATTGTAAGGTAAAAGCTTACTATATTTAGATTCTCTCTCTCTCTCTTTTTTTTGGAAAAAGTTTGCACAATTCAAAGTCTATTTTTAGTCTGTAAAGTATGTTGGAGACTTCTTAGTATTATGGAGTTAGACTATAGAATACAGAAAGAAAATGTGTGAATTACCCTTTAGATGATCATGAACATAATTAATAGTTGTGAAAATTGTATTTTCTCCTTAATAATTGGTGAATCAAGTAGCAAGCATCTATCTAATAGAAGTAGAGAACTGGGATCTATGTAGACATACACATGGCAGCCCGATCCATGTTTTTATATTGCTGCCTGAAACTTGATAGAGGTATGCCTTAAGAAGGTGTGTACCTTTCTGCTTCGGTGTGTTGCAATATCATTATCATGCCAAAACTGAGGTTGACTTGTACAGGAACCTCTCCCAAGGAATTTTAGCTACTAAACACTCCAAATGAATTCTGAAGATACTATTCTAAGGATAGTCTTGGCATGCCGAGTGTAACCTGATTAACTCTGAAAGATGATTGGAAGTTGTAATATATGCAAAGAGTACTGCACTGGTCTTTGATATTGATGATAAATAAAATGAAAGAGAAGGTAGCTCTTGAACTTGGGAATAAATAGCATTACATTTTTGTTTTTAACCTTATGAGCAGAACAAAGCTGATAACTTTTAGATTGAAAACAAACAAAACAGTTACTGAAATAAAGTTAAAATTTTTTTAGCATTGGAATGAATCCCTGAGTTTCAGGCTATCTTTTGCACCAGGTCTTCTTTAGACACCAGGGACCTCCTTGTCCCTTTCCCACCCCCACCTCCAGTTCATGGAGACAATTATATACACACCAGCTAAATGGCTGGTAGAATCTCCCGGCAAAACCGGGTTGACTTGTATGGAACTGAATTTAAAAATACTTGATGAAATATTGCTTCCGTCTCTGAATGCTTGTCAGGTTGCATTTATTACAGTTGCTTTCCTTTCCAGGATGCGTGCTCTGGTCCTGAGAGACTCGTTCCTGCTTCTCTCTCTTTTCCCTCCTGACTGGGTAAATTTGGTGTCTGAGGGGGTCACAATCAAGCAGTTAGTCATTTTGTCACTCTCAAATAGAAAACAATGTAATAGTCTAACTGAAATTCCTATTTGTTTATACCTAGCCTCCTGCTGTTTATGAAGAAAGTGTAAAATAAAGGAATGTTTTATGAGTTGTGTAAATGGAACATGTAATAATATGGAATATATGACAATTATTATTTATAAAGTAGTCTCCTGAAAGAACATGATTGGATTTACAGAAAATAAGTGAATCATTTGTAAGTTAAGTGAATATATAATTGGCCATTGTGTTTGATTCTGGTTTTGCATTTGGAGTTGTCATAGCTTAGTAGGTGGGAAAAAGAGAAAGCTAGACCTTTTTAAAGCACATCCGTATTACTTTAGTTTTTAAAATTTGTCTTTGTTTAAAAAATACACAAACAAAGAACTTAAAGCATAATTGCAGACAAAATTAGATGGTAACGCCTTTTTGACTGGTCTCTCAAAGCTGATAAACTGCATAAGGAGCAAAGCTTATGAAAGCTTCCTTCACACTTGGCAAGGCTGAAAGGGGAAGCTGGTCATCTGGAATAAACATTACTAACTTTGAAATGTGATTTCTTAGGGAAGAACGTCCCTCCTCCAAGTACTCAGCCTGAATTTCTTCCGGGTTAGATTAAATGAGAGATAATCTGTGGCATTGGTGAGAATTGTTTTCCACACATCTTTTCCAAGATCCTTTTTTTTTTTTTTAAATGAAGTTTACAGACTCAACAAGTGTTCGAATCTGTATTCACTGAAAGGGTGGAGTGCTTCCTCATGGGGATTGTTAACAAGTAGAAAGCAAAGTATATATTTATGATTTGTGTATAAATTAATAGTGAGATTTAGCAAAATGATAATTTGTTATTTGGAAACGAGTCAGGTCTTCGGAAATACTCAGAATAGTATATTGCAGGTTATGCACTTTTGTTCAGAGTTTAATCAACTTAAGACTTTTGCCATAGTTAGAATTTGGTTGGTTTTACAAAAAGAAAATGTTTATTGGTCTTGCTTTAAACTGTTTAAAAATGCAACAAATACATAGTTAAAGATGATGGAGTAAGGTGAACAAAAGGAATGAAAGACAGAGAACCTGCCGTCACCTGTTAAATATCTACAATTTCTCACCACAAACTGTGATGTGCATCTGCCAAATATAGTGACATCTGGACCGAAGGCGAGGGGATGCCGTGAGCTGACACTGTCCTCACACTGTGGCCAGGATACGTATTTCTCAAGTAGGCAGTCCTATACAAATTAAACGACTTCACTAAAATGATGGGCAGCAGAGGTGAGGGGGACTCCTGCTGTGGAGGCACTGGGAGCTGGTGGAGAGCAGAGCCACCGTGCAGAGTTGGGCACAGTGCGGTGGAAGGGGCAGGCTGTGGGCCTTGGCGCCTTCACAGCGTGGTTCTGGGTGGTGGGGTGATGACACCTGTGCGTCTTAAACCAGAGGCGATCGCATGCACAGCAGTTTGCTCACAGCAGTGTGTCACATTCAAGGTGACAGGTTTCCATCTTTGAGGACCTTAGTGTGATGTGATAACTTCGTTGATTGATGCTCGACCTGTTGCAGCGCAAAATGGAAGTATACTGTAGGAGTGAAGGGAATTGTGTTACTCTGCCCATGTTGTGAGGCATGCCATTCTCGAGCAGACATAGGAAAAGTGTCCCATGTGTTAGAGCTCTGTGTGCTCCCTCTGTCCACATGTACACAGACGAGAGGCGGGTGGGTGTGGGAAATCCTTCTTTACCTGGGAAGCTGGACAGAGAGACTGGGGAAGAAAGGATATACCCACCCTTTTATTGAGTACCCTTTGAAAAGAATGAAATCAGTCATTCTTTTTGTGCATCAAACCCTGCCCTTGCTGTAGCCTCATTTAGCTGCGCGCTGCACGCGGACCCCTCGTCCTCCCTCCACTGTCCTCCATGCCACGGGGTCAGAGGTGACCATGTCAACAGCAAGCCCAGCCACCTCTGTGTGGTGAGGGTTCCCCAGGCTCGCTTTCAGCTTCAGGTGCCTTTGGGTTGTGGGATGAAGCATTCAGTGTTCATGGTGTAAGGGGAAGGTTTGTGCACTGAACTCAGACAAAAGGCACGGGCTTGACACCATGCTCGACACCATGCTCGGAAGCCTTGTGCTTTCTTAGGGTTAGCGTGTAGAGGAGGCTTGTCTTGAGTTTTTTATTTCTTTTGTGATGTCGTTTGTTTTTAAAATATAAATCTTGGAATTGCCTGAATAATAATAATAGAGAAACTTGAGTCCTTCTTATGAACTGTTATGCATTATCTAATTTAATCCTCAGATAACTTTGTGAGGAGCTTTTCTTATTGTCCTTTTTTTGCTGTTGAAGAAATTGAGATTTAGTGAGGTTTAAAGTAGTTTGACAAGGTTAAGCCTAGTTAGAAAGTAGAGGGGCTGTCTGCCTATAGAGCCCATGCCTTATAGGCCTGTGCTTGAAGGAGTTTTTCTTAATGAGCAGCTTTGTAATTGTTGGTTTATAGGCAAGTGGGATCTGCTTTGTGCCTGGGCACGTGTCCTCAGGCTCTCTCCTGTACTTGGGGTTCTAGCCTCGGTTTGTTGGTGCATATCTCTGCTCTGTACTGTTTGATTTCCTAGGTATTGGAATTAAAATAGTGTTACATTCTTTAAAACCCCCCCCCCCTTTTTTTTTTTTGTTCCCAAACGGTTCCCAAATGCATTGCTTATGTCACTACCAAATGTAGCTCATTTGCACTGCCTTCAAGATGGCGTTTCACTGGCCACATGACCTACTTCATTCTCAATAACTTCCATTACTAACAACTCTTAACTTTTTTGGAGCCCTGGTGGCACAGAGCTATGACCGCTAACCAAAAGGTTGGCAGCTTGAATCTACCAGCTGCTCCTTGGAAACCCTGTGGGGCAGTTCTACTCTGTCCTGTAGGGTTGCTATGAGTCAGAACCACTAATGGCAACGGGTTTGACATTCATTTTACGTGAATTTCAAGTTTTCATTTATGTATCAAAAATGTGGTCCTCTCACACATATGGCTGGAAATGAGCATATCTGTGGTTTGATTGGGCTGATGGAGGGATGGGGACACTGGAGGAGAAGTTCTCAGGTGTCTCTAACTTGCTTCGTACCCGTCGACCACACCTGTCCATGAGTTTGTCGATGAGCGCATATCTTATAGAGCAAAACACATCAGTAAAAGCTGATACTTGCAACAGAGCCTGGCATTCAGTAAGCACTGCATAAGTGCTTTAGATGTATTAATTCATTTCACCTTTATAACCCTGTGGGGTTGGTCCTTTATGATCTCCATTTTCTAGGAGAGATCAGCTTATGTGATGTTCTCAAGGCCACACAGCTAGTAAGTGGCAGAGCTGGGATTCCAGTCCAGCTGGTCAGATTCTTGAGTCCCATTGTTTAACCTGTAGGCTAGAGTTTAGTCTTATTCTGGTTTACAGTTATCTAAATATTCTGGTTACAGGGTATCTCAGATACAGATATTGAAAGGAAGTGTCTAAGATGGTACATGTACATCTTGATTAAGAAAGTAGCATTCAAAAATAGACTAACTGGCAATTTTATTTAGAGACATTTGGCTATGGGTTCCATTTCTTCAAGATTATAAATTTTCTTGAAAAAATATTGAATAAAGATGAAAGCCTCTAGCATCTTAAATTTCACTCTGTTCTTTTCTCTGACTTTTATTAGCCTAGATGTGATTTATTCTGCCTTTCTTCGGATATGAGACAATTGATTATATGCTTGGTGTACAGTATTTACTCAGTTTGCATTTGACAGTAAAAAGTATTTAAACAGCTCTATTTGTTAGAGATACTCCCTCACAAAAAAAATCGGACCCATTTGTAGCATAATTATAAGTTGATGATCATGGCCCCTTTGAGTTAGTTTTAAAATGTAGTTTAAAGATTAGATGTTATTTTTTTCTAAAAACATCACAGTTTTTAAGGTTCACAATCATTTGCTTAAGTGGCTTGGGGGAAGTCATTCAGGACTTTTTATGTTAAACGGAGCTGTGATGCTCTGTCTGCCTTGGGTGGTGGGAGGTTTGGGTTCTGTTTGCAGGACGCCCTGGGACTGAAGCATACTCTTTGGGTCCCTTTGGAGTGCTTGTGGCTGCAGGCTGTGGTGGGTTCAGGAGGAGCGTATTCAGGATAAATGCAACTGTAAAACCAGTTATAGGGAAAGGGCTCTCCTTGTTTGCTTTCACCTCCTGCAGGGTAACTCTGAGCTCCAGTAACCTACCATCTGGGAGGCTGAGTTTCTTCCTTGGGAGGATGGGGGTACAGATTTCTGCCATACAGGAAGGTCGTGCACAGCCAGTGAGCAGCCACATGGAGCCCACCCATAGACCGGCGCCCATCAAGCATGGCCCTTCTGCTCCCTGCTTCTTCCTCCCCCTTCTCCAGTGACAGATAGAGGATCTTTTGGGGCCTGGGGAGCTGGCAGAGAAAATTGGAGAATAATTTTCAAAAATAGCTGCTTTTCATGCAAAGATTCCTGGAAGCCTTGGTGTGAGAAAGAAATTTGACTGATCAGAATTTTCTTGATTAAAGGATGTATTGGTTTTCTGTTGTAGAATACAAATGGCCACACAGTTAGCGATGAACACAATATTCACTGATTGGCTCACAGTTCTGTAGGTCAGACCTCTGGGCTGGCTAGGCTGGTATCCCAGGCTGAAGTCTAGGTGTCGGTCAGTGTGGGCACTTAGCTGAGGCTTTGGGGAAGACTGTACTTCCCACCTCGTTCAGGTTGTTGGCAGAATCCAGTTCTTAGCATCTGTACGTCTTATGTCCTTGTGGCCTTGCTGGCCACCACCTTGGCCACTGTCTGCACCTAGAAGCCACGTACATGGCTTCTCACATGGCTCCCAACATCTTCAACATCAGCAACCCCGCTTCCAATAAAAACTCTCACCCTGGGAATCTCTCTGACTTCCCCCTTGCCACCAGCCAGAGAAAGCGCTTAGCTTTTAAGGTCTTACATGATTAGTTCATGCCCAGCTAGGTAATCTTCTTCTCTTAAGATCTGCTCTGCCTGTGACATACCATGATCTCGAGAGCAATGTGTCCTCCTGTTCACAGGCTCCAGGGATTAGGGATTCCATCTGAGGTGCAGAAGGGCACGTTTAGAATTCTGCCAGCCACAAGGGACATCTCAGGATGCCTCCAAGTACCCTTGGCTCCATCTGAAACCTCTGCTGGAACAGTCACAAGCTTGTACCGTTATTTGCTAGCCCAGCACATATTCTATTTTAGTAAAAAGAGACCAAACTGTTGCCAACGAGTCAATTCTGACTCATGGATTGCTAATTGATTTTAATGAAATTGTGGGCAGAAATTTTAGCTAAAGTATGATCATTATGTCTTAGTGTTTCAGAGGGTAGTAGAGCTTCCTAAAGACGAAAGCGAACATATTAGAAAAGGAGCAAGTATCGTTTGAGCTTTTCTAGAACTGTTTATATCCAGGCACTTAGGATGCCTTACAGGTGAGACAAAAACATACTGTGGATCAGTGCGCTGAGAATTCAGTGTGGAAATGAGTCTGTGGAACTGGGTCACTTGGGATTTCTACAGATATAATTGAGATGATGGGTGGTAAATTAGAAGGTCTATTAAATAAATAGATGGATGTAGCGTTGCCATGTTGATCAGTTACCAAGTCCGAGGGTAACACAGAAACAGCAGAATCATTACAAGTACATGCAGTTCTCCTGCGGCAGCTGCTAGTGGTCTTTTTTTTCCCCCCTACTAAGAACTCCTCAGGGCGCTGGGCAAGGTGAGACAGAAATTCATCCTGGAAAGAGCACCTGGTGGTTGAAGTGGGGTCCATGCCCATGATGTTATCATAGCGATGATCTCACAGAAGGGCAGCTGTATCAGTTAGGGCTCCCTGGTTGCAAGCATTAAGCATGTACCCCAGTTAAAGCAGAAAATGGCTGATGGTGAGGACACCAGGAAGCTCACAGAATCCAGACTGGAATGGCAGACCAGAACACAGAGTGTGGAATGCAGGTCAGGATGGACCCAGGGTCACTGTAGGGAGCACGAGTGACACCTGAGCTGCTGTCCTGACATTTAGGGCACACTGTAGTGCATGAGATAGCCCTCGAGAGGCATCCCAGGGGCCTTTGTCCAGAAGGGCAGGCACCTTGCATTATCACCTCGAGTCTGCACCCAGTGTTGGAGGGGTCAGTCAAGGTGCAGTTTCCAAACCAGGAGGGACTAGATGCTGAGGGGGAAAAAAATTCCAAAAACAAAACACTGACATTCACTGTACAATCCCTTGTTGGCTAAAATACTTTCTCAAAAACTTTTCTAAAAAACGTATCCAGTGATAATTTTAAAAACACTTCTGCCTGAAACAAGATAGTCTTTTATTGTTACGCAGTTGCTGTCTTAGATCACAGAAACCCAAAAACTCCCTAAAAGCTAATGTTAAATTAGAGTATTTCAGGCATGCCCCCTGATTTGCATAATAATATCAATGAAATCCTTTGGCTAGGTCTTTAAGAAGAGGCCCATTTTAGCATATCACAATGAAAACAGGTAGAAAATAATTTTTTTTTTTTTTTTAGCAAGCAAATAACACAGAAACAGAAAGCATTGTTTGTTGCCCTGGAGTCACGCTAACTGATTATTTGTAAAGTGAATACAAACTACAGAAATAATCCCCATTCGATTTGTTGCATGATAATAGCTTTTAAAATGAACATTTGTGTCTAACATAAAAAACCCTCTGTACCTGACAATTTATGGGTAAGTGATCATGTTGTAATAGCATTGTATCAAAAGCTGCTTTTCTTTATAAACCCTTATATTTAATCCCTTCAACCAGCCAACAAGCTACATGCTTCCCAGGGAATTAATTTAAGATTGAAGATAAAAAAAAAAAGAGGCCAAAGTTAATGACATCAAAGGGAAAGCTCCTGGAGTAACGGTTTCAAAAAGATTTGGCCTGTTTTGTAAAACAAATAGAAGCCATTGTAGAAGGAATTAGTGTGAACTAAGGTTACTGTTTGATTTATTCAAAATCATTTTTCTAGTTTATACCTCAACTAATGTTGTAATAAACATTTAAAAATAATATTTTAATGTATGCATTAGGAATTACATTGTCCAGATTTACTATAGACAGCAAATAATTCTTTAAATATTGATAATATAATTTTGACAAGAGAAAATCATTACTTTTGATAGTATGGATTTTTTGTATTTAAAATTGTAAGGTTTTTAAGTGGATGAATAGACAAAAAAAGATTTTATCAGTGACTGAGATAAAAATCTAAGATTTAATTGTATTTTAGCAGTGAAATAAAATAATGGCATAAAAACCACCAGGGAAATTCAAAAATGGTAATTTTGGTGAATATTCTCCATTTAAAATAAAAAGCCCTCTATATAATGACTTAGACCTACGATGGAATTGAAGCAACACATTATTTACACATTTAATCTTATTTTGATTTACTCTAATTTATCTGATATCAGCAGCCTGTTAGATGGTAATTTAAAAATCTGCCGTTACCGTAATTGCTTTGGGAAACCTTCCGAATGATAATTTTATTCCCTAGAATAATTTAACTTTCCATTCAAAATACACATCCAAACACTATAAACTGTGTATTGGCAACAGAAGATGTTTATGTTCACGTAGAAGGATAATTTTCTTAATGGACACCAATACTGTGCTTCATAGTTTATGGTAGTGGAGATAGACTCACATTACTTTTTACTACATGTACCTTCTACGTTTGTGTGTAGTATAAACAAGAAGCAATAAGACTTTAAAAGATTAAAAAAGAAAAAAAAATCCCCAGAAGTCCCTTAGTAGGCAAGCTAAGATTATGTCCTCCTGTCTTTGTCAGGGAGTCCTGGTGGTGCAGTGGTTAACTGCTCAGCTGCTAACTAAAAGGTTGGCAGTTCGAATCTAGCAGCTGCTCCTTGGAAACCCTGTGGGGCAGTTCTACTCTGTCCTGTAGGGTCACTATGAGTCAGAATCGACTCCACGGCCATGAATTTGGTTTATTTTTGTCACGGGAACAGTGGTGGTCCAGTGGTAGAATTCTTTCCTTCCTTGCGGGAGACCCGGCTTCTGTTCCCAGCCAGTGCATCTCCTGCACAGGCACCACCCATCTGTCAGTGGAGGCTTGCTTGTTCCTGTGATGCTGAACAGGTTTCAGTGGAGCTTCCAGACCAAGACAGACTAGGAAGAAAGGCCTGATTATGTACTCCTGAAAATCAGCCAGTGAAAACCTTATGGATCACAGTGGTCCAACACGCAGCATTGTGGGGATGGCGCAGGACTGGGCAGCAGTTTGTTCAGTTGTGCAGGAGGCCACCATGAGCCGGGGGTCGACTACATGGCAGCTAACAATTTTTGTCAGTTTCACATGCTCTCCAGCTATTTCCCCAGCATGGTAGCACTTTTCAAGATCTTCCTTCCCAGGAAGATGGGCAAGGACAAATTCTTTTTCAGAAGACGTGTCACTGTGCTCCTGAACATGTCTCAGTGGCCACACACCTGGGAGAGTCTCCTCCAGGGTCCTGGCTCCCGGGCAGCAAGCTGTACTCCAGAGGAAGGGAATAACAGGAGAAATCCCTGAGGGTGACGTCACCAGAAGAAAGGAGAGAGGCTGAAGGGGAATCTTCAGTAGAAAGGACCTGTGGGGACTGAATTTCTGCTGATCCTTACCAGGCAGTTAGTTAGAAAGGGGGGCTTAACCACATTGCCCCTACTGAGTGCAGTTGGCACCTTGTCTTATTCCTGATCGTCAGGGAACAGCTCTCTCTCTGTCTGTGTCCGTTGTATGCTGTCAGCTGTGGGAGATTCACAAAGGCCCCTAATCGTATTCCTAACTTGTTGATCATTTGTATCATGAAAGGGCATTGGATTTTATCAAACGCCTTTTCCTCACTGATTGAGATGATAGTGTGGTTCTTTTCTTTGTTCTGTTAATGTGGTGGATTACATTGATTGAACCACCCTTGCATTCCTGGGACAAGTCTCCCTGGGTCATGGTATATAGTTCTTTTAATATGCTGTTGGATTTGGTTTGCTAGTATTTTCTTTAGGATTTTTGTATCTGTCTCTTTAAGGTTCTAGCTGTTGCCTCTCAGGTATCGCTCATCGTGTGCCCTTTACTTTTGTGGTACGCCCAGCCTAGTTGGTTACGGCCACACTGGCAGGATATGTGTATTCTGGGAATTTGGCTTTGTAGAACTGTTGAGGTGTGAAGTCCTTCAGAAGGGACGGTGCTTCCTGGCAGGCTGTGGGGCTTCGTGCCTGTCCAGTACAGCAAGAAACCTCAGCTCTGGTGACTGAGGGAGGTTTCAGTGACTAAATGCAAATGAGCATACTGTTCTCTTGACCTCTAGGTGGAAGTACTTTCAGAAGTTATTCATTAAGTACATATCCGTTTTATACCCACAGTCCAAGCGGGATCCAAACCAGGAGTATGACAAAGTCCCTGTCTGCAAGGACCTCATAATAATATGGAAAAAAAGATAGATATTTAGATAACTTCAATGTAAAGAATTATGATGGCACCTAAATGGAACATAAAGTAAGTAGAATTCATATGAGAAAGAGCTATTCTTTGTTGAGATGAATTGGAAAAAAAAAAGTTTGTCTCAGTCAGGGTGTCTGCAGGAAACAGCAGGTGCATTGAAAATAGGTGACTGAAGAGAGCTTAACAGAGGAACGATTTACAGAGGGGTAGCCTTTGTTGAGACAAATCAACACAGGGTGGTGAAGCACCCATTGGGCTAGCAATGAAGGTGGAGCTATGACTTCTGCACAGGAATTCAGCTGCTGACAAACCAGAACCTTCAGGCAAGAAAGGGAACCTGTGGGCTAAGTACTAGACCTCTCCTTCCTTGAGCTTTCCATCTCCTACTGGTGCTGCTGCTGATGGAACCCACCAGAAGTAGCCCATCCAGGTTGGCCTCCCAGGTCATGGGGAAGGACAAAAAAGGTGCAGGATGTATTTGGAGTAGCAGGTGGAGAATATTTAGCACACTTTATATAAAAGTTTGAAGTGTACACATTTACATATCATTCTGTGTTATGATGAATAAATACATGAGGTTTATAGATAATATGTAGTTTATAACACCTTAATCTTGTCTCTCATTCTTCTGCATGTGGCTAGGTAATCAGAGGGATCCATAATCAGATGCTTTTCCTGACACTCCAAAGCACTTTCAGGGGTGTAGGTATACTGAGCACATACAGAATCTAGGCACTGGGATAGAAATCAGTTGATATCCTATGCAGAGGGGAGATGAATGGATTTTTAGCTAGCCATTGAGAAACTGGAACTGTGTTGATTTATCTCATCCTTTTTTGGCATCATACATTTAAAAGATTTGAAGTTATTAGAAGCTGTGCCATGATGAACTTTACAAATGCAAAGGAATCTTGTCAACAAGCTAGGGCCATGACAAGGAGTATTGGAATGGAGAATTGAAGCTCTAAAGATGAAGACAGAGAGGGAATCTTGTCAGCAAGCTAGGGCCATGACAAGGAGTATTGGAATGGAGAATTGAAGCTCTCAAGAAGAAGACAGAGAAGGAATCTTGTCAACAAGCTAGGGCCATGACAAGGAGTATTGGAATGGAGAATTGAAGCTCTCGAGATGAAGACAGAGAAGGAATCCTGTCAACAAGCTAGGGCCATGACAAGGAGTATTGGAATGGAGAATTGAAGCTCTCGAGATGAAGACAGAGAAGGAATCTTGTCAACAAGCTAGGGTCATGACAAGCAGTATTGGAATGGAGAATTGAAGCTCTCGAGATGAAGACAGAGAGGGAATCTTGTCAGCAAGCTAGGGCCATGACAAGGAGTATTGGAATGGAGAATTGAAGCTCTCAAGAAGAAGACAGAGAAGGAATCTTGTCAACAAGCTAGGGCCATGACAAGGAGTATTGGAATGGAGAATTGAAGCTCTCGAGATGAAGACAGAGAAGGAATCTTGTCAACAAGCTAGGGCCATGACAAGCAGTATTGGAATGGAGAATTGAAGCTCTCGAGATGAAGACAGAGAAGGAATCTTGTCAACAAGCTAGGGCCATGACAAGGAGTATTGGAATGGAGAATTGAAGCACTCAGGATGAAGACAGAGAAGGAATCTTGTCAACAAGCTTCGGCCATGACAAGTCATATTGGAATGGAGAATTGAAGCTCTCGAGATAGAGACAGAGAGAATCTTGTCAACAAGCTAGGGCCATGACAAGCAGTATTGGAATGGAGAATTGAAGCTCTAAAGATGAAGACAGAGAGGGAATCTTGTCAGCAAGCTAGGGCCATGACAAGGAGTATTGGAATGGAGAATTGAAGCACTCACGATGAAGACAGAGAAGGAATCTTGTCAACAAGCTAGGGCCATGACAAGGAGTGTTGGAATGGAGAATTGAAGCACTCACGATGAAGACAGAGAAGGAATCTTGTCAACAAGCTAGGGCCATGACAAGTCATATTGGAATGGAGAATTGAAGCTCTCGAGATAGAGACAGAGAGAATCTTGTCAACAAGCTAGGGTCATGACAAGGAGTATTGGAATGGAGAATTGAAGCTCTAAAGATGAAGACAGAGAGGGAATCTTGTCAGCAAGCTAGGGCCATGACAAGGAGTATTGGAATGGAGAATTGAAGCTCTAAAGATGAAGACAGAGAGGGAATCTTGTCAGCAAGCTAGGGCCATGACAAGGAGTATTGGAATGGAGAATTGAAGCTCTAAAGATGAAGACAGAGAGGGAATCTTGTCAGCAAGCTAGGGCCATGACAAGGAATATTGGAATGGAGAATTGAAGCTCTCGAGATGAAGACAGAGAAGGAATCTTGTCAGCAAGCTAGGGCCATAACAAGGAGTATTGGAATGGAGAATTGAAGCTCTCAAGATGAAGACAGAGAAGGAATCTTGTCAACAAGCTAGGGCCATGACAAGGAGTATTGGAATGGAGAATTGAAGCTCTCAAGATGAAGACAGAGAAGGAATCTTGTCAACAAGCTAGGGCCATGACAAGTCATATTGGAATGGAGAATTGAAGCTCTCGAGATGGAGACAGAGAGAATCTTGTCAACAAGCTAGGGCCATGACAAGGAGTATTGGAATGGAGAATTGAAGCTCTAAAGATGAAGACAGAGAGGGAATCTTGTCAGCAAGCTAGGGCCATGACAAGGAGTATTGGAATGGAGAATTGAAGCTCTAAAGATGAAGACAGAGAGGGAATCTTGTCAGCAAGCTAGGGCCATGACAAGGAATATTGGAATGGAGAATTGAAGCTCTCGAGATGAAGACAGAGAAGGAATCTTGTCAGCAAGCTAGGGCCATAACAAGGAGTATTGGAATGGAGAATTGAAGCTCTCAAGATGAAGACAGAGAAGGAATCTTGTCAACAAGCTAGGGCCATGACAAGGAGTATTGGAATGGAGAATTGAAGCTCTCAAGATGAAGACAGAGAAGGAATCTTGTCAACAAGCTAGGGCCATGACAAGTCATATTGGAATGGAGAATTGAAGCTCTCGAGATGGAGACAGAGAGAATCTTGTCAACAAGCTAGGGCCATGACAAGGAGTATTGGAATGGAGAATTGAAGCTCTAAAGATGAAGACAGAGAGGGAATCTTGTCAGCAAGCTAGGGCCATGACAAGGAGTATTGGAATGGAGAATTGAAGCTCTAAAGATGAAGACAGAGAGGGAATCTTGTCAGCAAGCTAGGGCCATGACAAGGAGTATTGGAATGGAGAATTGAAGCTCTAAAGATGAAGACAGAGAGGGAATCTTGTCAGCAAGCTAGGGCCATGACAAGGAATATTGGAATGGAGAAGCTCTCGAGATGAAGACAGAGACGGAATCTTGTCAGCAAGCTAGGGCCATAACAAGGAGTATTGGAATGGAGAATTGAAGCTCTCGAGATGAAGACAGAGAAGGAATCTTGTCAACAAGCTAGGGCCATGACAAGTCATATTGGAATGGAGAATTGAAGCTCTCGAGATGGAGACAGAGAGAATCTTGTCAACAAGCTAGGGCCATGACAAGGAGTATTGGAATGAGGAATTGAAGCTCTCGAGATGGAGACAGAGAGACAGGCTCCACTGCTCTAGATCTGTCTTCTTTGAGTGTGGTGACCCAGTTTGTGGACATCATATGTTGTTCATAGGTATTTTCTGCTTTGCCTTTAGTATTCACAGGCACACTGTTAACTCGGGGTTTTAGCATACTATTCAGTAGAATGGTTTTGATTTCTTCAAGTTTGAGAAGTGCTGCAGAAAACCATTTTTAATTTGAGAAACAAGGTATAAAGTGTACCCAACAAAACGCAAGAGAAATTTTGTGAAGTAAATGATTTGAGTATCATAAGAAATCACCTCAAGAGATGATAAAAAGGTGTTCTAGAAGAACATTTTGATCATTTAGAATAACTACTGACTAATTTTATATGGGCGCCCTGGTGGCTTAGTTGTTAAGTGCTTGGTTGCTAACTGAAAGATTGGCGGTTCACCTACCAGTGGCTCTGCAGGAGAAAAGACCTGGCGATCTGTTCCTGTAAAGATTATAGGCTAGCAAACCTATGGGGCATTTCTACTCTGCATATAGGGTCACCATGAATCAGAATCAACTGGATGGCACACAACGAAAATTTTATATGTATCTTTTCAATTCACAATAATAAAAATATGACCCTTACAAAATGCTGTACAGGAAATGAAGCTAGTGAGGAGTCATGCAATAAAACTTTGTATTTTCAGGAGGCATGAGTGAAATAAATACTGTTACCATTAGACATACACACTGTAGTTATTTGATGTTAGGGGTGAGGAAAGCTGTTACAGAGAAAGGCAACAATTGTGTCACCTTTATCCTAAGATTAACTGTTATAAAATATACTTTGAATTCAATTCAAATATAATTTGTGTGTTAAGTGGTGTATTTGAGCTAGCAGAGAAATTTTAAAGCAGAGAGAGTAAGTGCTTTTTAGCATCTTAAATCTTGGAATCTAAAGCTGAAATAATTGTTGCATTGTATTAATTTCAGTTAAAAGTTAGTAGGATGTATATGTTAATCTGAGACCAATTAATTATCTTTCTTTGCTGCAAATGTAAGCAAAATATATTAAAGTCTGCAAATTTGTGCCATACTTGCAGATAAGTTGAGAAGTAGTGTTTTGGAAAAAATATATATATTTTTTAACAAAACAAGCCAAAGGTGGTTTCATTGGAGCATTTTCTGACTTTCATCTTAAGTGAAATCAGGTTGAGTAACAGTGACTACTTTTACTGCTTCATTACAGTTGACTTATATCAGAATTTTCTCAGTAAATCTACCACTAGACATAGAAGGGGTCACGTATTTTCTTTGTCTCATTTTACTCCCCTTGGAAGGTCCAGGCCAGGGAAGACGTAAAGGTTGTATGCACTGGGAGTCATGGTCAGCTAATCCACATATTGCAGTGGGTAAAATGGTGGACAAGTTTTTGGAAAAAAATATAAAACATCAAAACTTTCTCTTTTAGTTGTTCGTGCTGTCATCTTCTCTAAGCATAGAACATTACTTTATAATTCTCAGGTAGTGTAGTTAAAAAGAAATGATCAGATTAACTTTCCTCAGCAGCTGAGCTCTTAACCACTGCGCCACCAGGGCCCCGCTTCCTGATTATAGGTAAGTAAGTTATATAGTATAGATTTTTCACCTAATTAGGTTTACTTGAATCAGACTTAAATGAGCCATTGTGTTATTGAATTAACCTCTGTGTACATCATTCTGTTTAAATTTTGGATGTGTGGAGAGTTTCTGGGAGAACCAGTAATTGGGCAATAAGAGATTCTGAAAAGAGAAGGCAGATTGAGAGGAAGTTGGCATAATTTCTAGAGGGAGGAGAATTGTTTCTCCTATCCCGCCAATGTACCCAGCATGACTGAATTCACTTGCATTTTCAGGGATTCAGAAACTGCTTACACTCTCTGCTGCTGGTGGCCAGACTCTGATAGGTTTCCGTCTTTTATTCTTACCATTGTGTTACTGGAATAAGTCACAGGCACAAACTGGGAAATGATACAGTCCGAAAACAGCACAGTGTTGCAGTTGAAACCACAAGTTAATAATATCCCAAGATATTTTCAGGTTTATTTGCCAATGAGTGAATGCAACTTTAATATTGATTTTTATTCTGTTCTATTTTTATAACAACCATTTTCAAAATTATAAATGATACATATATTACACTAATTTTAAACACTTGTATTGAAGATACTTTTTTCTGTATTATACTCTGAGAAGGAGTCCTGGTGGTGCAAGATGAAGAGCTTGGCTGCTAACCAAAAGGTTGGCAGTTCAAATCTACCAGCTGCTCCTTAGAAATCCAATGGGGCAGTTCTACCCTGTCCTGTAGGGTCACTGTGAGTCAGAATTGACTCGATGGCAATAAGGTTTTTGTTTTCTTGGGGGGTATACTGTGATACGAACTAATACCAAAACCAAACCCGTTGCCATCGAGTTGATTCCGACTCATAGCGACCCTATAGCACAGAGTAGAACTGCCCCAGAGGGTTTCCAAGGAGCACCTGGTGGATTCGAGCTGCTGAATTTTTGGTTAGCAGCCAGGCTCTTAATCACTGTGCCACCAGGGCTCCGGTATAAACTAATAAGCGTGTGATATTCTGTGTGTTGAGAATGCAAGAAGTATGAAGTCAAATGCAAGATTTTTAGGATATGAAGGTGGAAATTAGTGTCCCAGTGTAGTCCACCATTACCACTGATTAAACAGTTATTTCCTGAATGCTTATAATATGCAGACCATTTTGTTAGATACTATGAGGAATGAAAAATGAATTAAACTGATGAGTCTGCCCTCAAGTACCTTATAATCTAGTATGCAAGATAAGATTAAGTGTTAAACTTTTACAATTTACTGTTATAAATTCCATAAAAGAGCTAAAGAAGCATTCACTCGTTAAACCTGTGTAAGGAGAATTTATGAAGTGTAAGCACAGGGCTAGACATACAGCAGTCCTATAAAAGATGCTGGGTGTTAAGAAATAAGAGGTGATGAGGGAATTGTTCCTGGAGGTGACGCTGGTTAACCTGGGGCCGCGACCTTGTGAGGGAAAGAGGCCGAGTTCCAGGGCCTGCCCTCTGCAATATTCAACCACAGGGTCAGTGTGGCTGGCCTAAGAGGAAGACACTGGGCGAGGGAATGGGACGCCTAAAGAAGCTGCTGGGGGTGATTAGAAAGGTGGCTTAGGGTAATGTTGTGTGGGGCAAAGAGAAGGGAAATATTAAAGGGAAGAGTTTTAGACTAAGGCAGTAGAGAGCCACTGGAAGCTTTTGAGTTGGACAGTGACTCTGCCTGAGTAAGACTAATCTGAAAACAGAATGGACCAGGGGATTAATCCAGAGAAGAGGAGTTAAGCGAGAAGGAAGGAGAAGCAAAACAGGAGTATGTGGACATGCCTGAGTTCCAGGCAGTGTGACCTCGGGCCATGAAAGATTGGACTCGGGCCCAGAAAGAGGTCTCATAACTAACCACAGCGAGTGTGTATGCCCACCCTGTGCTGCAGGACAGTCATGCACAGGATCCCTGGACCTCCAGCAGCAGCACCTCACCCCCTCCATTATCCCATCTTTGTGGCAGCTTGGAAAGCTGCTGGTCTCCTCCTACTTAGGAAATGATCCACAAATGTTTTAAAATCTGAATCCCGTCTACTCTAGGGGCTACATGGACAGCTTCCCACGCCTTTTGTCACTGACTTCATGTTAGATCTGGAAGTGACCGTGCGTCTCATCATTCTACGGATTATTTCTCCACGTGATGTTCTGGAATTATCTGTCAACTCATTGGAGCTATGTGGTCTCCAGATTTGCAGCCATGCCTCCCCCTGACTGGGGAGCAGAGAGAGAATTTACATTATCTCATATTCAGGCTCCCTAGCTGCACACAAATGTTGTCATCAGAATTTTGGCCCCACTTGCAGACCGCAAGCCCCTTTCACATAAATTATCTCCTTTGATTCTTCTAACAGCCTACATCTGAGGCAGGTGACATTACTCAGCTGGTTTGAGAGCTGAAACACCTCTGCCCGGGGAGACTGGGACATAGCCAAGGTTCACGGGGTGGAAGCTGGCAGTTGCTGCATACAACACAAGAGGCTGAGAGTCGTGCTTGTGGGTTTATGGAGCAGGAACAGTGAAAACCAGGTACAATCACCTGCCTCGTTCTCGCTTAATCTTCTTTAAAAAAAAAGTTGCCATCAGGTCACTTTTGACTTACGGTGACTCCATGTGTGTTAGAGTAGAACCGTGCTCCATAGGGCTTTCAGTGGCTGATTTTTTAGAAGTAGATTGCCAGAACTTTCTTCTGAGGCACCTCTGGGTGAACTCGAACCACCAACCTCTTAGTTAGCCAAGAACGGTAACCGTTCACACAATCTGAACGATTTGTCCAACGTTACATGATGTTGGAATCTGAATTTGAGCCCAGGCCTGTTGGACTCTGCATCCCACACAACCTCGCCAACAGTGTGGTCCTGTCCCAGCCCCTGGGGCTGCGCCCCGTGGCTCACTTTGGTCCTGTCCGGCCCCCTAGGGCTGTGCCCCGTGGCTCACTTTGGTCCTGTCCCAGGCCCCTAGGGCTGCGCCCCGTGGCTCACTTTGGTCCTGTCCCAGGCCCCTAGGGCTGTGCCCCGTGGCTCACCCACGATGGCAAGGAGCGAGGGGAACATGCCGCAGACCAGCACCGCTGAGCTTACATGAGGATCGAGTGGGAATGTGAACCGGAAGTTTAATAATGATCTCCTGGAAAATTCACAGACCAGTGTCAGGAAATAAGTAACAACAGACACCTGCTGCATTAATGTACTCTCCTGTCACTCGGCACCGCTCGCTTTATTCTTATTTATTGTACTCATTAAAGTTGTAATTATAGAGAGTACTTTTCCATTTTAATTTTTTGGATAATTTTCTTAGTTCATCTTGGTGGTTTACAATCAGTCTGTGTTTTTACTGAATAAGGTGCCTCCTAAAAAAGGTTTATCATAAAGGCGGTAAATCATTATCCTTTATTACTGTGCCACAGAGAAGGCAGTTAATGGTCACATAGCTCTACTGACATTATCCTTCACATCCAGGTGCACTGGGCATATGTACTGTATGAGAGAAAACATTGTAGAAATACTTGGTTTTTTGATCAAGTATCGTCAGAAGCCAAAAGGAAGGAGACGTTTGCTAATGTGTCCAATCAGAGTTTTTTATTAATAGCTATAAAATGATCTCCTTCAGTAGCAACTCCTGAATTTGGATAGATGAACTTTATATCACAGAAGCTGCAGGAGGCCAGGATTTCTGTTACAGTTCCTGTCTGGAGAAGCACATGTAAATAGACATAGATTCCAAATGGCCTTCTAGTCCAGGTGGCCCCCAGCATGGAGCACAAGGCTGCGTTTCTGTAAGGGACTTCGTTAGTTACTTTCTTGCAGTGGTGTTCCCAGGAAAGTCAGGTTTGAAATAGTGATCAGGTTCTGCAGCCAGCCCCCAGAGTGCATACCTGACCGCTGTGTAGTCTTAAATTGCTCTACCTTGTATGCTACTTACATAATGATATATTTATCCCATAACATTATTCCTGCTTTGATTTGGCAGGGTTGCTTGTTGGTCAGAGAGTTCACTAGAAGCAGGGACAGAGCATCTTAGCATTGCTCGGGCCATTTCCTGGTACATATGCTTCATTATGTATTTCTTGAAGTGAATGAAAGCATAGCATTTCATAGTTAGGTTCTTGAGTGTTTTCGAGAGACAAATTTATTCAGAGTTCCAAGTCTGGAAGCCAGGGAATCCTCCTGGCTTATGTAAATTGAAGAATGTCTGCAAACTGTTGCGTTCAGTATTTAAAATAATGGTTGTTACCAAAACTTCATTAACTCTTACTGCCTTGATAAAAGCCTTCAGGAAAAGCCTAATATTTCTTCAGCCACTTAGTGATCAGAAATGAAGAAATAGTACTGGGCTTCAGGACTGGCCTGCTACAGGACTGTAATTCTGTCCTAATCCAGAGGGAAATTAAATGATGATTGTATGTCCAGTTCTTTGTTTTCTGGAATTTTAATGGAATGTGAATAATGCTATTATATTAGGTCTCAAAAGCCTAATTCTGTGAAAAATATTTACTTTTTCTTCACTTTGGGGATGGATATTTTCTAGATGCCACATCTTGCTTCATTAAGTGATTTTAAAAAGACAATTATTCAGTCACTGTTTCAGTGGTACGTTTCTGTATGTTTAAGACCTCCAAAAACTGTAACCAGCTTCCTTATAAGGGAGAATATGAAAATCAAAGTGTTTTTGTGCTTGGAAATACTAGAATCAAAAAATTCTAAAATGTTTGTGTTGAACATACAGGAACAGTGTGGAAATTTGTGAGCAGTGCTTTAAATGAAAACTTGGATTGTGTTGTGTTTACATTTGGAGATTTAAGTCTGTGTTAAGCTGTGACCCCTTTCTGACTGCACGCCCCTTGAGGAGAGACTGCATCCTAATTCTCTTTATCCAAAGTGACTGTCGCAGTGCCTGGCACATAGTAGGAACTACTCATGTTTCTGGAATTAATGAATTATGAGAAAAATGTACTCAAGCATATTAAGGACTGCATCAGGTATTTTTGTGCCTTCTCTTTCTGGGACCTTATACCTCAGACCATCCTAACCACAGATTAAAATCTTTAATTGTACTTTTGATAAAGCATGGGGGATATTAAACAGCTTTGAAAAGTCAGAGTGTGGATAGCAGAGCATTTTAATGACACAGAAAATGTGTTGCTATCCTGACATTTTTAAGGACCACCAGCATTTTCATTTTGAATAATAATGTGGCAACAACTGGGCGATTAGGAACTTGGAAGTGATTTGTGAGGCCAAGGACGAGCAGTCCTGCCCTCTGCGTCTGGATGCACAGATGAGCACGGCTATCGTCAGAAACGCCTGCCTTCCTCTGTTTCACTAGCTAAAGCCACATTGTCTAACAGTGCCAAGAGCGTGCTGTGCTTTGGGTCTCCCAGATGCGGTGATTGAGGACGACTGAGAAGCGGGTGGCTCTCCAGAAACAGCATATTATTGTATAGTGAAGATGCGTGGGAGGTTCGGGCCGGAGGAGGAACGTTTCTCTGTCTTTCATTAACTTGCCGAGGAGACAGAGGTGGAGAACCAAACCTTGAAAGTCACTGAGGAGTCTGCAGATACAAAGTTCCTGGAATTAGTTTGCTGTGTCTTGGGAGTAGTTTTTCTGGGGCACTGTATTCACACCAACACCTTGCCAAAACGCATCATTGGCAAGAAATGGCGTGAATCCCGCAAATGTCCCTCAGAGGATCACTGTAATGGCCACAGCCCAGCTGGCATTGACATTACGTATTTCATTCTTGTATGGGGGATTCTAGTGGCCACAGTACTGTGTCTTTATAGACATTGTAATAGCTCACGTTTGAGGATTACTGTTTGCTGAGCATTATTTCCTTTCTGCCAACCCAGTGACTAGGCCTGTTCTGGCCCGCATGCGCAGAGGCCTCCCTGCTACAGAGCAGCCTGTCCATGGTCCCGCTGAAACGGGCGGAGCGAGGATCAGCAGGCAGGCAGGCAGGCAGGCCAGTTCCACGTGCCCACCTTCCTGCACTGTGTAGTGTCTTCCTGTCCTAGAAATACTAAAAGGCCAATGAAGAGCAACAGAACACATGGTGCATTTGGTAACCAGGAATAGATGCCTACCCTTTGAAAATATTCAACTGCATTTATTCCTCATTCCAAAAGGATACATGGACCCTCTACCAGGTGAAATACTCCCTGGGGAACGTGAAGAGGATCCCCACACAGGCCCTTCCTTCAGGGGGCTTAGGGGGTCAGACAGAGGCAGTTTACAATGTCAGCAAGAACTGGAAGACAAATGGGAAATAGGTGTTTTATGAAAGAAGAGCAGCTGAAAATAATTGTTCCTAAGGACAGTCTAGGAAGGTTAGAGAAGAAGTGGCATTACCACTGGACTCTGGAGGGGCAGACATGGGGGTGGATGGGGCGTTGGGTTTAAGGAGGGTGGAACAGCATTAATATGTATAGGAAAAAAAAAAGATGGGATTGGTGTCTTAAAAAATGAAAAGTGTAGTTTGATTGAATTGCAGTGGGTTATAGAAAGAAATTTGATGGTGCCAGATCTTAGAAAACCTTAAATACATGACTTTTATTCAGCAGGCAGTAGGTGTCACAGAAAGCCTTGGGGTTGATGAACAGAATTGCTAAAGTTGTTTTAGATGTGAATGGTTTCTGCTATGCCAATGAGTGATCAAACATGATATAAGTAATAATCATGAAATGATGGTAGTTTGTGTTCTTGGGGGGCAGGATCTTCTTGAGGCTTGTAATAGACCCCTCTGTGTGTGTTACAAGGAGCCCTGTTGGTGCAGTGGTTAAGCGCTGGGCTGCTAAGCGAAAGGTCGGCAGTTGGAAGCCCCAGCTGCTCCGCAGGAGAAAGATGTGGCAGTCTGCTTCATTCAGTAAAGCTTTACAGCCTTGCAAACCCTATGGGACAGTTCTACTCTGTCCCGTAGGGTTGCCATGAGTCAGAATTGCCTCGTATTGCCTTTTCCTTGTGTTGTTAACTTCCCTTAAGTTGGAGGACTAAGCAGCACAGAACATAGGGGGTGCATTATAGTCTTAATGAATTCCTTGTGTCTTCTTATGCTTCTTAAATCATTTTCCATTCCATGAAATGTCGTGAGAAATCACTAATGGTGTGTAGTGATGATTCTTCCTCATAAAGAAGAATGCTTTGGAAAATACTTATTTTGAACTTAATCAGGTGTGGACAGTTAATAGTAGCAAGCTTAGGGAATTCCTTTCCACACAATATTAAACATATAGAGACGGCCCATAGGTGGTACAGATGGTTTGTGCTTGCTTCTCACCTAAAGGTTGGCAGTTCAAACCCACCTAGCAGTGCTGCAAAAGTAAAGGCCTGGCAATCTGCTTCCATTAAGAGTACAGACAAGGAAACCCTACAGAGCAGATCTGCTCTGCACACATGGGTTGTCAGGAGTTGGTACTGACTTGACAGGTAACTAACAACAACGAGAGAAGGGGCAGGATGTAAAGAGTGGGTGAACGTATTCATAAAATGTTTATAGCTCTTTCACAGACTCTGGTAAAAGTTTAATAGGATAAATATGTTTAAACAGTTTTAAAAAGTTGAGGTTAAAAAAAAAAAAAGAACAAACCTTTATTGAAAACTTACTGAGACCCACCCTCGTGCTGAGGTTTTTCTAGGCGGCATTTCGTTTGATCCTGGGAGTGGCCCTGAGAGGAAGGGGTGGTTGTTAGCCCCTTTTTGCAAGTGAGGAAACAGAGGCTTGGAAAATTTGATTGACTTGACTAATGTGATGTCACCACTAACAAGTGGCAGAGCGAGGGTTTGAACCCAGGTCGCCCGAACTCGGGGCTGCTGCTCTCCACTGTCCCCTATAAATGGTGAGTCAGAGCATGCTGTGGGCAATGGTGGTTCAGTGATGGAATTCCCCTCTTCATGCATGAGGCCCAGCATTTTCTCCCGGCCAGTGAAGCTCATGAGCAGCTACCCCAGTCTGTCAGTGGAGGCTTCCATGTTGCTGTGATGCTGAGCAGGTTTCAGCAGAGCTTGCAGACTAAGATGGACTAGGAAGAAAGGCCTGGTGATCTACTTCCAAGAATCAGCCCATGAAAACCCCATGGATCCCAGTGGTTTGATCCACAACTGATCATGGGTGTGGCACAGGGCCAGGCGGCAGGCCAACTCAATGGCAGCCAACAACAATAAGAGAGATCATGTCCATAAAATCACTTAGTAAGGAAACACACAAACCAGAAAGGAGTCCCATGTCCTTTGAGTAAAAGGTAATTTTTAAATGTTGGGCTGATTTTGTTAATATTTTGCCCTTTTGGTCATACTTTGTGGTGTGGACTCCCTTCAGCCCCTCGAGATGGATGGTCACAGCATCATTTCTGCCTTTGCAACATACGCCTGTCTCTGGACCAGATGAGATGTGCTGGGGGCTGCTGGGTGTACACTTTTTAATCTTTGAGTGCATTCAGCCACACACACTGGTCAGTGAGTTCCCAGCAGTTTGTTTGATCTTTCTGTGCACCATCGTGCAATTCTAGACTTTTAAAAGTACCCTTGCTGCCTTTGACATACGGTCGTTGATTTTTAGTTTACTAAGTATTTCTTGTTTAGATTTCATCTACCTCAGTGAGCTTTTATACAGAATTAACTGCTCTGACCACTGGCTTCTGGAAAGTAAGAACAGTGCTGTTGAGTGTCATGCTGTTATTAAGGCAGTTTGAGTAACATGGCCTGCGATTCATGACCCACCTCCCATCAAAGTGAAGTCTTCACTGCGTATCTACAGCCAAGCCATGGATTTGGACAGAAACATTGACGTTGCTCGCATGATGGTCTAACAATAAACAGGTAAAGATTTGCTTAAACTCCTTCATGTAAAGTTAGTTCCTTTGAAAGTTTCATTTCTCCACATCGCAGGTGATGGTAACAGCAGTGTGAATGCTTTCAGTATTCCGTCAGCCATCATTTGTTATCAGTTTAATCACTTTAATGGTTAATGTTGGCATTTTAGCACAATCATTTAAATATCCCCAGAGATTAGGTTCATTATTCCTTACCAGGTAGATTCATTTTAAAGTCGAGGAAATTGCATCTCTTGTAATATCAGACATGCTTTTTCAGGGAGGTTTCTTTTAAATCTTTATAACGCATTGCCTCAGTGCAGAGTTATAGATCTATATTGACTTATTTATTTCTTAATTGGATCATAAAAAGTTTTTTTGTGAATTAGAGTTTCAAAAATGAAAACAATCTCCTGTTTTTTTCTGATTCTAAAACCACGCTTAGAAGTATATCTCACAACATCCAAATTTAAATTTTCCCAGAACAGACTTTTATGGGGTAGCTTTGTTTCCATGTGTCTATTGTATCTGTATCACAGGTAATTATTATTTGAGTCAGATTTGTCAGTTTTCTGGCATATTTTGAAATAGTAGTACATAGGAATGTGTGTTTCACTAGTGTGAGAGGTGCAAATGTGCTATGTAAGAATCACTTGAAAACTTCTCCTACATACCGTTTTCGTATGGCCAGTTTACATGGACCATCCTGCTGCAGGGTATTTGTTTATGACCATTTGTATGCAGAGCCCATCCACAGGGCTGTCGTCACTGTGCAGGCTTTATGTGTGCAGATGATCCATAGAAACACAAACAAGGAATTGCAGCCACAGTATTTCACTCCTAGAGCTGAGTGATGTCAGGCATAATTACTGCAACTAACATCTGGAGTTGTGTATTAAAGGGAAACCTGCCAAGATTGTTAGCACATACCAAACAGCATTATCCATATGTGCTGACTTATCACTACTGAATGTCAGGGTGTGTTCGTATGAAGAGAAATGGATGAAATCCTGCAAAGGATCACGACTAACACATTTTCTTCCCACAGCTGATTTTAGTTTAGCTTGATGGAGCAGTTCGCTCGAGATTTTCAAAGTTGTGAACATCGCCCATCTGGAGGGTTTCTCGGTACACAGGTACCTGGTTACTTGGTCTTGGCAGAATTAAAAATGTACCCCTTCATTAAGGTCCTGTTGAGTTTTTTTTTTTTTTTTTCCTTTAATGCCCTCTGAATCCTAGAAAAAAAACTAAAGATTTTATTAAGAATCAGACAAGATTAGCAGATACTGAGGGCCCTCTTCATGCTCAATCTTATTGGAAGCTTGGTGGTCCCACAAGGTTGAAGAGTTTCATAGCAAGGATCTGATCCAGTAGGGTGGTAAAAGAACACCATGGTGTAACTGGAAAATGTGTTGGCATAGTACTTATTTATCATTCACTCTTTTCCTTAGCAGAAAGTACAGTCGTTGAATAGAGGATGTTGTGCTAGTCCTTATCAAACTATCAGAGGTTCAATTTTTATTAATGGTGTTGTTATAAGAGTCTTGCCATTCAGTTTATTTAAATAGTAATCTAGAGGGGTTGCCCCAGCCTCATCATGCACAACTGGATGGCATCCCCCAGTCTGTAGTCCCTGCACAGGAATAGGGCGAGGGGGTGGGGAGACATGGGTATTTAAAACTCATAATAGATAGCTTTTGATGGAATGCAGGAAATAAGGGGTCTCCAGAAAACACTCTTAATTTCTATTCTGGACCACTCATTGTGCTGCATGCTGAAGACAGAAAGGTGACTTGAGAAAATCCCATCTTTTAGTTAGTTCTGTTGTAGTAAGGGCAGGTGACGTGTTAATAAATAATGTCAGCAGATATTTCATGAGTGGAAGGTAGAGGTGCATACAAGTAAAGCAACATCCTGAAGAGGTGATTGGTTTAATGTGCTTATTGGACAAACTTAAGTTGTCTAAAACAAGGTCTCATCACCCCCCACCCTGGAAAGAACAGCAACAAACTATCCCCAAAACCCTGCCTGTGGTGTGTCCTTCCCTAACCCTGTACCGAAATCCCATTCACTAATTTGCACTGAGACAGCTGCTCCTCACTGTCCCCCTCCCCATGAGTGCTGTGCTAGTCTCATTTCCTGACTCTCTTCTCCAGCATCCCCACAGCCTTGGGCGAGCGCTTATCTGGCCTGGGCCTTTGAATTCAGCTCTGCCTGATCTTTTGCTTCTAGTCTCCTTTTGCTCCAAACCTTCTGCCATGTTACCATCATACATGCAATGCGGAGAGCACCCCTTACTTGCCATAAAACCTGAACTTCTTGGAAAGCTCCCTGCAGCTTGCTGTTGTCCCTCCCAGATTCACACTCCGCACCACACCTGCAGCAGGTCATGACGTTCACTCTTCCAAGACTTTCATTCTGTCCTTCCTTCCCCCCTTGTCTGTCTAGTGATTCCTTCTTATCTATCAAAATTAAGGCCAAGGCTTGTAAGCAGCCATCCAGGGCACAGCAATTGGTATCTATTCACCTGGAGCAACCGAGGAAGAAGGAGAGTCAGGAATAGGAAGAGGAAATGGTTGTGTGGCCACTTGTGACCATGAACAACTGTCACCTTTGCCATGAGACCAGAAGAACTGGATAATGCCTGGCTACCATTACTGAAATTTTGATAAAAGATTCTATAGAAGAATCTTGGTCAAAAGGGGGAAAATGTAGAACAGAATTTTAAGTTATCATGGACTCCAGACTTTCTGGAGCCGGGGAGGCTGGATGAACCCCTGAACTATGGCCTTGAGATAATCTTTAAACCTACACTTTAAATGAAAAATATCTCCTCAAGTCTTTTTTAAACCAAAGAATAGTTTAGCTTAACTAAGAAAGAGTATCTGCCTTGAGCATTGTGTTCTTTTAAGATCTCTCTATGTGGGATAAAATTGATAACAGAACCTTGAAATATTAGATAGAAAACTTAGGAGGCATGGAGGTTATCTTAATGGGACAGAACAATTTGAAAAAAGGGAATGAGAATGGTTGCACAGCTCAAAGAATGTAATTAACGTCACTGAATTGTACATGTAGAAATTGTCAAGGCTTCAAGCTCTAGCTTCTAGGTGATGGGTCTTCCTTTCTTAGGCATCTCTAGTGCTCGTTCCATACTGCAGTGATGCAGATATCACATAGTGTATTCTGTGAGCTCCTTGAGGGTAGGAATTTGTCTTATTCTACTGTATATTCCAATGTCCTCACATGCTGTGGGGGTACAACCATTATTTATGGAGTTAATGCTTGATAATTGAACTTACCCTTGAAAGAGGAGTAAGGTTTGTCAGTGATGAATACTAATTAGTACACATTTACTGTAAGACCAACTTAAGCAAGTCCTTCATTTTTAGAAATGTGATTTAGCACAGTAGATTTCCTGCAAGTAGGTTGAAAAGCAGTCTGAGTGACCTCGGAGGGCTAGATGAGACGTTTGCCACGGTTGTATTCTTTCAGGATTACCATCACATCTTTATCTTCAAGTACATAGAGTTGTACAAAATGAGTTACACAAGAGTGTTGATTTGAAATGTTTAACCCATTCCTTGGATCTTTGCCTTGACTCATTTCCAAACATGCTTATTTCTGAATTGCTGTCTTGCAGCTTTAGAATGCGCTGATCACCAAATGCCTTAGTGGTATCTGTGATACACACACAGATACTCACACACACACCCAGTATATATTTATATTATATTCAAATAGATAATAATATGTGTCTATGTAAATAGAGTCAGTCACAGAATCTGTAAAGATCTTCATGTGTCTAAGTTGTATGTTATATGTAGAAACCCTGGTGGCACAGTGATTAAGTGTTGAGCTACTAACCAAAAGGTCGGCAGTTCAAATCCACCAGGCGCTCCTTGGAAACCCTATGGAGCAGTTCTTCTCTGTCCTATAGGGGTCGCTATGAGTCGGAATCTACTCGATGGCAACGGGGAAGTTATATGGAATGATGTAGCAGGGGAGGGTTGTTAAGATCTTCTGATCCTGGGAGGTCACCTTGAAGACTGTTGACAACAGGCACTGAGTCAGAACTTGCAGTGTGGTAATGGGGGTATCTGAAGTTGTGGCATCTTGCCATGCCCAACAATGGCATCTTTTTCTGTCTTCCCTTCTTTCTTGCCTCCTGCTGCTTCCTTTCCCTCCTCCTTTCCTCTCCCTTCTGTCTCTTTTACCTTCTCCCTGCCAGTGGTTCTTGTGCGTATTGTTTGTTGCTTTCTGGGAATCTGATCGTTGAAAGAATGTGAGAGTAAGCATTGAAGTGAGACGAGAAGTGGTGCTACTGTGCAGTCTGGCATGTGGGAGGGTTTGCGAGTCTCGGTGTTGTTGACTGTTTATATACATACAGATGAGGAGCTGTGGAATGTGTGAACGTGTCCAGAGAAATCAGAGCGCTGAGCCAGACTGTCACAGTTTTGTTCTTGGAGTGGGTTGGTGGGAAAAGAAAAAACAAACTTGTTGCTGTGGAGTCGATTCCAACCCATAGCGACCCTATAGGACAGAGTAGAACTGCCCCATAGGGTTTCCAAGGTGGGTTTATTTGCATTTCTTGGATCAGTAATGAATTTGAACATCATCTAACACTTTATTGTTCATTTGTGTCCCTTCCTTTTAGTGTCTATTGCCCATTTTTCTGTTTTGCTGCTTTTATTTTTTAGGAGTTCAGTTTCTCTAAAGAAGAGCATTAGGATTCCCTGCAAAAGAACTGATTACTTGGTGTATACCTTATAGCTATGAGTAGCTAGTTATACCAGATGGCTGGGGCAGGATGTTATCTGGGTAGGTGGAGGATCAACAGGGATCTTTGTTTTCCTCAATGCCCTGTTTGTTGATGTTGGGAAGTCAACTGCAGAGGTTAAGGTGGAAAATGTGTGCATGTTATATCTTTCTTGCTTCTACTGAATATCTGTCTGAAATGCGAGTCCACCCTTACTCTTCAGTGACCCAAGACAGGAAGCTTCTTTCATTTGATGTTCTTTATGTAACAGCATTTCAGAGAAATATGTTTGGGCTCAATTTACTCATCATCTTAATCCCAGGATTCCCTGTTTTACCTAGTTAAATTCACTAAGTATTTCATAATTACTGTAAATACCTTGTCTATCAGCATCATGATAAAAGGAAGGATATGTATCACATGATTATAAATGTCTTGGATGATTGAAACTTATTAAGTACAAACACTTTACATTTTATGGGAAAGTTGTCTAAAATATATCACCTGTATCAGGCTTCTAGCACCTTGTATCATTGTCATTTTCTAATAGGTATTATATGTACGAGTGGAAATAACAGATCGCAGAATATGAATATGCTTAGCTTTAGTAGACACAAACCATCTTCAGTGTGATTGTTCAGTGTATGCTCCCTCGAGAGTATTAGAGTCTCTGGGTTTTTCCATATACTCACCAACACTTGCTCTGTCTTTTTCAGTTTATCCATTCTTGTGGCTGTATAGTATTATTGCGTTGGGTGGTGATTTGCAATTTCCTGTGACTGAGGAAATGCAACACCTTTTCATGTATTACTGGCCACTTGCATACCTTTTTGTGAAGGGTATATTTAAGTATTTTGCCTATATTTCCACTGTGTTATATGACTTTTAAATACTCATTTGTAGTAGTTCTTAAAATTCTGGTTGTAAGTCCTTTGTCAAATATACTTCTTGCAAATATATTTTTCGACTTGCTGCATTGGATTGTCACTCTCTGAATGATGTCTTTTGATAAATAGAAAGAAGCTCTTAGTCTTAAGAGAGTTGAATTTATCTGTAGGGCCCTTAATAGTTCCCATTTTTCTGTGGCATGTTTAAGACTATTTGCCTGTGCCAAGGTCACCAAGATATTCTCTTATGCTTTCCTATAAAATCGTTATTGTTTTCTCTTTGAAATTTATATTTGAAATCCATCTGGAATTGCTTTTTATGAATTGTATGAGGTAAGGTTAAGCTGCTTTTCTTCTGCATGGTTATCCAATTGACCAAGCTCCATTTATTGTAAAGAGAACCTTTTCCATCATTATACTTCAGTGCACTTGTTGTTATAAATCACTGTATTACACTGTCTTTGTAGTGAGATAGTATGAAGAAGACTTAGAGAGTTTTTGAAGTGTCACAAATTGGGCTTCTGAAAAATCTATCGGTTAGAATATGCCATCAGAATAAATTGATGTGGAAATTCCCTTGTCTTTCCAGTCCAAAATTTAAATAATAAATACAAATATTTTACAAAGAGAAATATATAGCTGAGATTGAAAATAAAGAAAGAAAATCTCCAGGTGCCAAAAATGAAGTGAGGACTCTTCAGTGGTGAGTCGGAATTGAATCCACATGGCTGGTGAGGATACAGAGTGAAGATATACCCTTTATGTGCTGGGGTTTAAATGCCTTGCAGAAACATGGAAGGAGCAGGAATTAGGCTCCCTGAATAAATGCAACAGCCAGAAAAGGGTGGTTCAGTTGGCAAACTCTTCCTAGTGGCTAAAGAATGAGACACAGAAGCTAGAGTCCAAAACAGTAACCATAAACAAGACAAACCATGGGGCATGGGATCTCCTAAACTGTGAAATGCCTGCTTTTGGCACTGAATTCTTGTTGTAATCGTACCTGGACTATGAAGCTAACATAACCTCTGCTCAAGTACTGCTTAATCAGATTGGTCAGAAGTAGAGGCAACCATAAAATCGTTCCAAAAGAATGCCTCCCAGAACCCCAGCAAATGATAATTTATTATGAAGATGAGCTCATGGTAAAATTTTATAAAGCACATCAAGGAAAGAGGGAAACTATTAAGAGCTTTCAAAGAGGATGGACAGATTACTCACCAAAAAATGATAGCCAGATTGGCTACAGACTTTTCATCGGTAGCAATAGATGCCAGAAGACATTGGAATTCAAAGTGCTAAGAGAAAATAAGTGTTCACATAGAACTGTATACCAAACTGAATTATTACTCAGGGTTAATGATGAAATTAATTCATTTTTAGACATGAACAGAAATGTGAGTTGATTTTCAAAATAAAAATACAAATAGTGAGCACAAATAAATATTCAACTCCACTAAAATTACAGGGATACAAATTAAAATAACAATCATTTTACTTGTTTGTTGTCATTCATCAAATTGAGATAGATTGAAGAACACAGTAGACAATCATGTTGAGAAGGATCTTGGGATGTATAGAGTATCACAGTGAGCTCATAGTTCTAGAGAATAATGTAGCAAAGGCTTTAAAATTACGCAAGGTCTTTAAGCCGTCAGTTTTACTTATGGAATATATCCTACGGAAATAATTGCAATCTCTTTAAATATTTAGCTACCAAATTGTTCATCCCATTGTTTTTAAGAGCTCAAAGCTGAAAATAAAGTAAATTCCAACATGGAGTTATTGGTGAAATAAATTATTAAATCTGTATAATGGAATACTATATGGTCACTAAAAACAACATTTAATAAAATGTCAATTGATAAGAAAAATACATTAAATGAAACAAATATATTAAATGAAAAAGTATATACAAAATATGAATAACATCCATTTTTATAAAAACAAATACTCATTTATACCTATAAAAATATCTTAAAATGTATCTCTATCTCTATATCAATGTTTTAAAAGTGGTTGTACCTGGGTTGTTGGTATTGTGTGGTTTGTGGTTTTAAAATGTTCTTTTTCATTGTCTCTGTTTTCTTATTTTTACCAAAATTAGCTTATGACTTTTTAGAGAGAGGAAAAAAATAATACTGTCACAATGCAATTCTTAACATGTGCAGAGATTAATAGTTTTAGTGATTGGTAGAATCCTATCAGCTGTGTTTATAGTTTTTCCATCAATTTAAAAGATTAAGGTGAAGTTATTTCTACATTTTTAATCCCAGGAAATATTTTTTTTCCCTAAAGTTTCTTTAAAAGCTTGAAGTATAAGAAAGCATTATATTGATTATTCAGTATGTAATGTATTAATCTTATTTAATTATGTTACCTTGTTTAATAGTCCTCTTATAATTCTACTCCTATTAGCCATTTTCTTTCTCTCTAGACAACCAGGTAACATTGCTTTGGGTCCAGGTTATCTGAAAATGACGTAGTGGTCATCTGTATGGCTACAAGGGTAGGAGAGATGTTGACAAAGAGAAAATAAAAGGGGTTATTGTTTAGGGGGCACGGTTTTTTTTCCTCATCGAAATTTTAAAATGGCTCAAGAGAGGTGTCCATTTCAAATAGAAGATAATTTAAAAGGGTTTAGAGGCCAAGATTCTGGTATAGGGTTACAGACTGTCCCAGTGGAACAATGTGCAACCCGCACCCTTGTTCTTGCCAATAGGAAAGGAAGGTTGTTTCTCCCATTGTGATGGGGATTAACCTGAAAACAGATACTGAACATACTGAGAATTTTGATAGTATTAGAGATGAGTTAGTATTCAAAACAGAAAAGGAAATTATGGAAAGGATCTATAAATTATTAGCTTTTTTGACTTTTAACTTTCCTGCGAGATATAGCCACCCCCGAACACACACGCACACCCACATATATATATAAAACGATGTTTTGCGTTGGGCAGATCTGCTGCAAAAAACCTCTCTAAGGTGTTGAAAAGCAAAGATGTCACTTTGAAGATTAAGGCGCGCCTAACCCAAGCCATGGTATTTTCAGTTGCCTCATATGCATGTGAAAGCTGGATAGTGAATAAGGAAGATGGAAGGAAAATTGATGCCTTTGAATTGCAGTGTTGGTGAAGAATGTTGAATATAGCATGGACTGCTAGAAAAACTAACAAGTCTGTTTTGGAAGAAGTACAGCCAGAGTGCTCCTTGGAAGCAAGAAGGGCAAGACTTTGTCTCACATACTTTGGACATGTTATCAGGAGGGACCAGTCCCTGGAGAAGGACATCATGCTTGGTAAGGTAGAGGGTCAGCGAAAAAGAGGAAGACCATTGACGAGATGGATTAACACAGTGGCTCCAACAGTTGGCTCAAACATGGTAACGAGTGTGAGGATGGGCAGTGTTTCCTTCTGCCATACATAGGGTCACTATGAGTTGGAACCAACTCAAAGGCACCTATCAAAAAACAAAATAAAACAAAACAATATATGTGTGTGTGTGTGTGTATATATATATACATATATACACATATATACATATTATATACACATATACATATTATATGTGTGTATATATATATATATACACACACACACACAATATATACACTGTATATAGTATATATATATATACTATATACACTCATGTATATATGTTTTTTGTTGTTTTTGAGACTAGTCATGTAAAATGCTGGTCATGTAAAAATGCTTCAAGGTTGGGTGCGGGGAGAGTGGGAGTAGAACCATCTCAAAAATTGACTTTAAAGGCAGTCATTTTTAGAATATTGATATTTGTTGTCTTTTGATGCCTAAATTCCTTGTGGAGATTAATTGTGCAATCAGTTTTTAAACACCTATCTCATGTACCTCTTTATGGAAAATACAAAGCATTATCAGTTACTTGAGTCTATTTTAGCTTCGTATTATAAGTCAAAATTGTGAAGGAGAGGAAAGCATTTATTCAGCGGCAGGCTCTTTTAACATGATGTAAGGGAATTTCATTCACCTCTTTAATCAAAATGTAAATTGGCGTATGGTGCCAGCTATCTGAAAATATACTGTTTAATTCTATGCAAGGTGTGATGTAGAGAAAGAAGCAGATATAGTGGAGTTAACACTCCACTGGGAAGACCAAAAGGAGTTTCGGCTTTATCAATAACTGGATGTGTGGCTTGGAGAATCACTTAACCTCCTTGAGGTCAGTTTTTTTCTGTTACATGAAAAGATTGAATTTATTACTAATAATCTTCAAAGTCCTAGCTACTACAATATTCTATTACAGAATGATCCCAAATTTGACGGCATATGTCTATTGACTCTTTCTAGTATTCTATTAAGAATTAATTTGGCAGTAGAATATTGCAGAATATACTGTTTAAAAGTATTTTTGATTATTTATACTCAACTGCTTTATTCAGCTCTTGAGCTGACTTTCAGAAAACATACAGTAAAGCTTTTGAATAAAGTGAATATCTGGAATATAGAAATATAAAGTAGACAGAGGATTGAGAATATATATTTTTGGTAGTATATCTGACTTTTATGGTGTCATATTGAGAGCCTTAATTATAACCAAATAATGTTTTCCAGTCTGTGTTTAACTTTACATCAACTCAATGGACAATTGATAAAGAATAATTGACAAATTTTTGCAAAAATGAATCAGCTTTTAACTTCATATTAAATTATCCTTTTTTAAAAGGCTGAAAACTATAATCAAGTTCTTTTTGTGTAGTTTGCTATAGATTGCTACTTTAAGAGAATAACATCCTTTGTTAAAAAGGCGTTTATATTATTGGCTTAAGGTGGTCCCTCCTCCTTCTGAATTAAAGCTTTCAGCCTGCTGTTAGCTGCCCTGAGCTTTTAACCTGGAAATTTTTACAATGAATGTTGAAACTGGTGTAGATTAGTTAAAAGAGGATTAGACTAGCTCTCTATTGCCGCTCTTGACCTCCAGAGAGAGAAAAGAAACAAGTTACTTCGTACAGAGATGGAATTTTTATGAAATGCTTTGAAACTTCAGTTGTGCCGGTGTGGTCTACAGCCTCTATAGTTGGTTTTTCTTCATTTCTCGAGTCCACTTATCAGATGAGCAAAAGAGGCAGAGGTAAATATACCCTCATTCTCCAATTTCTGCACAATTTCTGACACCAGCCGTTCCCCCCATGGTACTCTTTCTCTACTGGGTTGGATAATTCATTGGAACAGCCACAGAGAACTAATGGAAACATCATAACTGCAGTAGCAACTTTAACAACAGAGAAGGATATAAACAGAAATGAAGATACGGAAAGGGTGAGGTTAGGGAGGGTTCTCAGCCCTGGGCCTCTGTGTCTCAAAGGGGACTCATCTGCTCTTCCCAGAAACCTGTGTGCATTCTTACCAATCAGGAAACTTTGAAACAGGAAACTCAACGATGTCCTTTGGCGGGCTAGCCTATTGGTGGCTCTTTTGGTGGGGTTTGGTCTTTACACTCTGCTGCCACTGTCTGGGTCTGCTCCTCATTTCTGCTTTGTCTGGTGCCGCTGCAGCTGCCGCCTCCATCACCGTTGCCAGGTTGACTCAGGCCGGGAGGGTCGTAGCTAGTGCAGGACGCTTTGTCCGAAGGACCCGTGCTGTCCTCCTGGCTCTTGTTGATCAGCCCCATCTGTGGCTCTGTGTGCTGGGGTCTTTATAGGTAGCCTGTGCACTGCTTGTTAATTATAAGGTGGCTCCCTAACCAGTCCGAGTAAAGGTCAGACTGGGTGGGGCCTCCCAGCCAGTCCCAGTAAAGGTCAACTCTAGGGTGGGTTGTGAACTGACCAATCACTTGTAAGCTGCTTATGTAGATAGCAAACTGACCAATCGCTTGCAAGATTGTGGCTAGACCAGTCATTTGGGGAGAATGACAGATCCAGGGCCAGCAAGGTGGTATAAAGGAGCCCATTGCACCGCAGCCCCAGATAAACCTCGCCTTCCCCTGAATTCCACAGTGCAGGCTGTTACTCCCCTGTCAGAGTATTTGTCTACTTGAGCCTGGAACAGAGTCAGTGAGCTGTTAGATGCGCTGTAGAGTTGCATCATACTGATCACTAAATTAGCAGAATGTTTACTCATTTACATAATGCTGTGAGTTTTGCCCACCATTTCACCTAGAGTAGTAACCCAGGATGAACATAAGATGAGAGATATGAGTCTTGTCTTTCCTTACTTGAAGGTATGCACAAAACTAAGCATCTCGCATTTTATGAGTGATTTAAGTAATTTAATTATACAAAATTAAATCTAGCCCCTACTGCAGATAGTATTCCACTGTAATGATGTCTTGTTAATAACAATTGCTTTCAGTTTCTATTCTCCTTCTTTCTCTCCATTGATTCCGTTTTCAGGTATGAATGCTGGATTACAAAGACCAGTAATACACAGCCTCTGACCTATGAGTCGGAATCGACTTGATGGTAGTGGGTTTGGTTGGTTTTTGACCTGTGAGGAACTTTAGAGACCACTGGGGCGATCAGATACTTAGGCCAACAGTTACATTAGGGTGTCCCCAGTGCTCTGATTCCTATGTGTGTGCTACAGCTCAGACGAGGAAGTTAGGAAGAGCCATTTGGAGGAGGAGACAAAAGCCCTGAAACATGCTAGGATGGTATTTGGAATTAGACTGATCTTGAGTCTTTGCTGCTTTGTTTATAAAGTGAGATGAACTACATGTGTAGGCAGCCATGTAACAGGAGCAGGCAATAAGAGTTTCCATAGCCCTGTATTCAAGTCAGGCAGCCCTGGTGGCGCCATGGCTAAAGGGCTCAGCTGCTAACCAAAAGGCTGGTGGTTCGAACCCACCAGCTGCTCCCTGGGAGAAAGATGTGGCAGTCTGCTTGTGTAAACATTTACAGCCTTGGGACCCTATGGGGCAGTTCTGCTCTGCCCTGTAGGGTCTCTGTGAGTTGGAATCTACTGGATGGCGGTGGGTTTGGTTTTTTGGTTTTATCCTCAAGTTGTCCTGGAACTTGATAGACCTGGAAAGCCCATGGCTTCAAGCCCAGAAATAATTATCCTCCCCTCCCCATCTTTTATTATGCTTATAGAGTTCTCTTTCCAATGGATAGCTGGTGCCCACAGTCTAATTACCTACCAAATAAATTGCATTCTCTTAGCCTTGTGTTTAGGCCCTTAGCAGTTAAGTCGCAAATTAACTGTTTAGCCTTATGCCTATGGCTGCCTTACATATACCCTCTAGCATTGAAAGTTAGTGTTGTGTGCCTCAAGGCCTCACTCCCACCACCATCTAAAGTGGCCTCGCCTCTGAATCCCTATTAAGATTTTGCTGGGGAGTAGGCACCAACTCATGGCTACCCCCCGTGCAGCAGAATGAAACGTTGTCCAGTCCTGCACCGTCCTCACTTTCCCTGGTATACGCAAGTCTGTTGTTGTGGTCACTGTGCATTTTGAGTGCCTTCCAACCTAGGGGGCTCATCTTCCAGCACTATATTTGGACAGTATTTTGTTGTGATAGGGTTTTCATTGGCTGATTTTCAGAAGTAGACTGCCTAGCCTTTCTTCTTTGTTTAGTCTGGAAGTTCCACTGAAACCTGTCCACCATGGGTGACCCTGCTGGTATTTGGAATACCGGTGGCATAGCTTCCAGCATCATAACAACACACAAGCCACCACAAACTGGCAGAGGAGTGGCGGAATGTACTTTAGTAATTGCCTTTTTTAATGTGAAGTATAAACTCCTGGAGGGCAAGATCTGTGATCCTCTGAGGTCAGGTACTGTGACTTGCCCAGAGCTGTCACTCAGTATGTATCCACTGAATGGAAAGTAGTCAGGTTTTTTATTTTTTTATTTTTTTGCTTTTCCATCCCAACCTTTCTTGTATACACTAGTGTGATATCTATAAAAGCTTCTTTATTCTTAATAGTTTTCTGTTTGAATCATCCATCATGTTTGGAGTTGCAGATAAAAAGACAATCATGATAGTTTCTGTTGTTGGAAATGTGTGGCCTTAACTAATTTCCTCACTTCTAATTTTAAAATAAAAGATCAGCAGCGACACAGACCCAGTACTTGATTTAAATTAGACCAAGCCTACAAGAAATCCTGCTCTTGGCAAGCCGTGACCATGATGAAAGAGGCCTGATGCCTTTGTACCATAATTGTTCCTGTAGTCTGCTCCTGTGTCACATTGCCCCTGTAGTGTGCTCCTGTGTCACATTGCCCCTGTAGTCGGCTACTGTGTCACATTGCCCCTGTAGTCTGCTCCTGTGTCACATTGCCATTGTAGTCTGCTCCTGTGTCACATTGCCCCTGTAGTGTGCTCTTGTGTCACATTGCCCCTGTAGTGTGCTCCTGTGTCATATTGCCCCTGTAGTCGGCTACTGTGTCACACTGCCCCTGTAGTGTGCTACTGTGTCACACTGCCCCTGTAGTGTGCTACTGTGTCACACTGCCCCTGTAGTGTGCTCCTGTGTCACCTTGCCCCTGTAGTGTGCTCCTGTGTCACCTTGCCCCTGTAGTGTGCTCCTGTGTCACCTTGCCCCTGTAGTCGGCTACTGTGTCACATTGCCCCTGTAGTCGGCTACTGTGTCACATTGCCCCTGTAGTGTGCTATTGTGTCACATTGCCCCTGTAGTGTGCTATTGTGTCACATTGCCCCTGTAGTGTGCTCCTGTGTCACATTGCCCCTGTAGTGTGCTCCTGTGTCACATTGCCCCTGTAGTGTGCTCCTGTGTCACATTGCCCCTGTAGTCGGCTACTGTGTCACATTGCCCCTGTAGTGTGCTCCTGTGTCACCTTGCCCCTGTAGTGTGCTCCTGTGTCACATTGCCCCTGTAGCTGGCTACTGTGTCACATTGCCCCTGTAGCCGGCTACTGTGTCACATTGCCCATGTAGTGTGCTATTGTGTCACATTGCCCCTGTAGTGTGCTCCTATGTCACATTGCCCCTGTAGTGTGCTCCTTTGTCACCTTGCCCCTGTAGTCTGCTACTGTGTCACACTGCCCCTGTAGTCTGCTCCTGTGTCACATTGCCCCTGTAGTGTGCTCCTGTGTCACATTGCCCCTGTAGTCGGCTACTGTGTCACATTGCCCCTGTAGTGTGCTACTGTGTCACACTGCCCCTGTAGTGTGCTACTGTGTCACACTGCCCCTGTAGTGTGCTCCTGTGTCACCTTGCCCCTGTAGTCGGCTACTGTGTCACATTGCCCCTGTAGTCGGCTACTGTGTCACATTGCCCCTGTAGTCGGCTACTGTGTCACATTGCCCCTGTAGGGTGCTCCTGTGTCACATTGCCCCTGTAGTGTGCTCCTGTGTCACATTGCCCCTGTAGCCGGCTACTGTGTCACATTGCCCATGTAGTGTGCTATTGTGTCACATTGCCCCTGTAGTGTGCTCCTATGTCACATTGCCCCTGTAGTGTGCTCCTTTGTCACCTTGCCCCTGTAGTCTGCTACTGTGTCACACTGCCCCTGTAGTCTGCTCCTGTGTCACATTGCCCCTGTAGTGTGCTCCTGTGTCACATTGCCCCTGTAGTCGGCTACTGTGTCACACTGCCCCTGTAGTGTGCTACTGTGTCACATTGCCCCTGTAGTGTGCTCCTGTGTCACATTGCCCCTGTAGTGTGCTCCTTTGTCACCTTGCCCCTGTAGTCTGCTACTGTGTCACACTGCCCCTGTAGTGTGCTCCTTTGTCACCTTGCCCCTGTAGTCGGCTACTGTGTCACACTGCCCCTGTAGTCTGCTACTGTGTCACCTTGCCCCTGTAGTCTGCTACTGTGTCACACTGCCCCTGTAGTCTGCTACTGTGTCACCTTGCCCCTGTAGTCTGCTCCTGTGTCACATTGCCCCTGTAGTGTGCTCCTTTGTCACCTTGCCCCTGTAGTGTGCTCCTGTGTCACATTGCCCCTGTAGTGTGCTCCTGTGTCACCTTGCCCCTGTAGTCGGCTACTGTGTCACATTGCCCCTGTAGTGTGCTCCTGTGTCACATTGCCCCTGTAGTCGGCAACTGTGTCGCATTGCCCCTGTAGTGTGCTATTGTGTCACATTGCCCCTGTAGTGTGCTCCTGTGTCACATTGCCCCTGTAGTGTGCTCCTGTGTCACCTTGCCCCTGTAGTCTGCTACTGTGTCACACTGCCCCTGTAGTGTGCTCCTTTGTCACCTTGCCCCTGTAGTCAGCTACTGTGTCACATTGCCCCGTAGTGTGCTATTGTGTCACATTGCCCCTGTAGTGTGCTCCTGTGTCACATTGCCCCTGTAGTGTGCTCCTGTGTCACCTTGCCCCTGTAGTCTGCTACTGTGTCACACTGCCCCTGTAGTGTGCTCCTTTGTCACCTTGCCCCTGTAGTCAGCTACTGTGTCACATTGCCCCTGTAGTGTGCTCCTGTGTCACGTTGCCCCTGTAGTCAGCTACTGGGTCGCATTGCCCCTGTAGTGTGCTATTGTGTCACATTGCCCCTGTAGTGTGCTCCTGTGTCACATTGCCCCTGTAGTGTGCTCCTGTGTCACCTTGCCCCTGTAGTCTGCTACTGTGTCACACTGCCCTTGTAGTGTGCTCCTGTGTCACCTTGCCCCTGTAGTCGGCTACTGTGTCACACTGCCCCTGTAGTCTGCTACTGTGTCACCTTGCCCCTGTAGTCTGCTACTGTGTCACATTGCCCCTGTAGTCTGCTACTGTGTCACATTGCCCCTGTAGTCTGCTACTGTGTCACATTGCCCCTGCATCACTGGTTTACTTGACCTTGCCTGAAAAGATTTTTCAAAATCTAGCTATGAACTTTTATTATTTTTTAAATCTCCACTATGGGTACATAGGAGTCATACAATTCCCAGTGGTTACTCGAATAAATTAGCAGTAAGGCAGCTTATTGTTCAGTGCAAGACAGAGAGATTAGCAAAGATTAAAGAAAGCAGTATGAAACGTTTTTAGGCTGTTTCCAGTACATACACATATTCAAACTAAACCTTAAAATTTGTAGGGTAATGGGATACTGGGTCTTATTTTGTTTTTAAAACCGTTTGTTGGTATAACAGTATTGTTGTCTTTATTGAAAATAAGTTTCCAATTAAGATGTTCAGGTTTTTACTCTTCACACACTTATCAGTTACATACACTGGTAGTATCTTAGAGTTGCATGTGACCCTTGAGTCCAGCAGATCCACATGATTTGTCTCAGCTATGGGCATTCTGTCTGTGATTCAGCTTTTCCCTCATAGTGACCAAGGGTATTCAGCAGTGAGGCAGCTAATTCTGGTGACTGGCCAAATCTAAAGGACGCCCATCATACTTGATTCTGCACCAAAATTTAACTTGCTCCTTCTTCTAAGCATTGATGTCTATTCTCCCTTCTAAAATGATTCAGAGTGTCATTTTTTGGT
This sequence comes from Dugong dugon, assembly GCA_030035585.1. Taxonomy (NCBI): domain Eukaryota; kingdom Metazoa; phylum Chordata; class Mammalia; order Sirenia; family Dugongidae; genus Dugong; species Dugong dugon. The sequence continues at coordinate 45,162,024 of CM057466.1, read as the reverse complement.
CTTTTTTTTAACAGCTATTTTGAGATGTAATTCATACACCCTACAATCCACCAATTTAAAGTGTTCAATTCTGTCGCAGCCCCTCACATGGGGCACCATCTGTCGCAGCGAGCAGCAGAGACAGTAACCATGCCACAACCCTTACAGAGAAGTGGGGCCAGGAGGGTCACTCTGAGGAGTCTACCCGCTTCAGTCCCAGGAGTTTATTTTATAGTCAATACAGCAAGCCATAAAGCAATTAACAAAACAATGGGCTTTGGGTGTGGGCAAGGGAGAAGGAATTCAGGTAAACAAGCCAATCAATAAAGGGACAATAGGTTTGGGAAAACAAATCATGACAAGTCTCAACATGTTGGAGACAAGTCTCAACATGCTGTGCAGCATAGAGGCCTGTGCGGGCTGCAGTTGTCAATAGTGCAGCCATGTTTAAATGGCATATATCCCCACACAATTCAGTGGTTTTTGTATGTTCGAAGAGTGGCACGGCCATCACCACAATCTAATTTTCGAACATTTTCATCACCTTCAAAAGAAACCCTGTACCCGTTAGCAGTCATTCCCCATTCCCAGCTCTAGACAACCACTAATCTACTTTCTGTCTGCTATGGATTTGCCTATTCTGGACATTTCATGTAAATGAAATCACAAGTATGTGGTCTTTTGCGACTGGCTTCTTTCATTTAGCATGTTTCCAAGGTTCATCCATGTTGTAACATGTATCGATACTTCATTCCTTTTTATGGCTGAATAATATTCCATTGTGTGGATATACCACATTTTATTTATCCATTCATTTGCTGATGAATATTGCGTTGTTTTTACTGTTTGGCTATTATAAATAATGTTGCTAAGAACATTTGTGTACAAGTTTTTGTGTGGATGGATGTTTTCATTTTGCAGGGTTGTATATCTGGCAGTAGAATTTCTGAATCATATGATAACACTATGTTTATCTTTTTGAAGAACTGCCAAACTTTTCCAAAAAGCTGCACCATTTTATGCTCCATCAGCAGTGTATGATGGCTCCAGCTTCTCCACATTCTCATCAACACTGATTAGTGTCAATCTTTTTTATTATAGTTATCCCGATGGGTGTGAAGTGGTATCTCCTTGTGGTTTTGAGTTGCATTTCCTTAATGACGAGCATCTTTTCATGTGCTTACTGGCTATTTGTATATCTTCTTGGAGCATTGTCTATTCAGATCATTTTCCCGTTTTTTAAATAGGGTTATTTATTTTTTATTATTGAGCTTTAAGACTCCTTTATATATTCTGGCTATAAGTCAGATATTATTTGTCAGGTATGTAATTTGAAAATCTTTTCTACCAGTGTATGGGTTGTCCAGAGTATCATTTTTCATTTTTCAGCCCTCATAGTCCTCAAATATTTGAAGGTTACTAATCTGTGACCTGCATAGTGCTGGGACCTAGGAGGTCTTCAGTAGAGATTTTTGAATAAATGAATTACATATTTTTACCTGCCTTCTTAACATGCTAACCAAACTAAATATGTAGCTCCTCTGCTGAGTCTCGTATTTTGGCCTCTGTCAACCTCCCACCAAGAGCAGGAATGGCCCTTCTCCTCTGGAAGTCAGCTGATCCGCCATTGCAGAGTAGTGCTCCGTCCAAAATGGATGTCTAATGTGGCATCACTAGTATGGGTATGCTGGGGTATCACCTCCTTTGAACTTGACACTACTTTTCTATTAGTTCAGCCTAAAATTTTATGACTTTTTAATGCAACTCTAAAGAACTGTTTTGCAAAGAAGTGAACTGTTATATTCTACTTTGGAGTAATGGACCAAAGGCACATTAAGCCTTGCATTTACTTTAAGGAGAATCAGTATGGAGATCTGCTTTGACAACAGTTCATGTAAAAAGGCCTGGTCTTCTTTGTTAACTCATTTTACGTAAGTCAGTGGTAGGACAAGCTTGATTTCAGGTTTTGCGCTTATTTTCCTTGTTGTTGTTGTTTGGGGTTTGTGGCTGGTTTTCTTTTTAAGGAGGAGATTTCTACCAATTAGAGCTGTGCAACAGTGGAATGGGAGATTTGAAAAATAACGCATTCCTTGTCTCTGGTAGCATGTAAGTAGAGGCTGGGTGAACACCGGCCAGAGATATGGTAGAAGGAACTCTTGATTGGAAGGGACAGTGGGGCAAGTAATGCTTAAGACCGTCCACTTCCACCCCCACGGTTATTATATGCCATGGTGCTTCTGAGGAAGTCCAGTTGTGTGTGTGTGAACACATTTTGAGATTGTTTTTAATTTATTCTTTCAACAAACAGGTACTTTTAACCTTGAAAGATTGTTTGTCTTCTTTAATAAATTATTTTGACTTGTAAGGAAAATGTGCTGTCTTTAGTATAAATCCTTAATGTATCTAATCAGATATTCGCAGAAATTTTCCGCTTAGTTATGTATACTTGCTTTCTTTTTAGTAGTTACGTCTCCCAGCTGTATTTAGTAAAGTCTTTTGAGGGACAGCCAAGTAACTGACTTCCTGCGGCAAGCCAATGGTGTGTCAAATTTGAATTTATGTTGGAAAGCTGTTCTACAGACGTAGAAGTCCAAATAAATAGTCTAATTACCATGTATCCCCAGTATGGATGTGGGAAAATGAGTATGTGTTTGGCTGTATTTCTAGACTGTCTTGAGAATGGATAAATGGGTTTTCCTGTGTGCTTTATTAAACATTGCATGTTTGCTGTAGTTTCTCGTGTGAGACATTTAACCCCAAAGAATTATGTTAAGCAGGTGAAATACATCTACTACTTAGGGTCACCTACTGTGTGCAGGTGCTGGGACCAGGCATCTTAGAGGTGTTATGTCATGTAATCCCCCAAGTAGCTCTGAGTGATCATTTTGATGGTATAGGAAGTGAAATCAAAGGGCCTCAGAGTTTTAAGTATTTGCTCAGTATCACAGAATCGGAAAGTATGAATGACAAATTTGGGATTAGAACTCAAATCTTCTGGTCTGTAAGTGCTCAGGTGTTTTCTTCTTAAGGCTTCCTGCTGCTGCTTCAAGTTCTTCTAGTTTCGGTTCTCCTGTACCATAATGAGATGATAAGTAACACTCAGATATGTTGATATTTAAGATATGCCTTCTGACTTATGTTTACAGTATTTCAACCTGGTTTATTATTCTAGTTTTTCAAAACTACCCGAAGTACAAAATGGCACCATTTCCCTATTTTAATGGATAAAAATAGGAATAATTTAATCTGTGTTCTGGACTATTTGTGAACCCTCCTTCAACTTAAATATATTTTCATAAGTAGAAAAACTCAAAAACTTCAAAAGAAGCCAGCTATTGATCTTCTGGAAAATGAATTTCCCTCCAGCTTCTCTGTGAGGTACTCCTGACTGAAACCCCTTAGCCTTGGCTGTCCGTCAGAGAGTGGGGAGCTGCCCCTCACTTGGCTGGCTTCTCTATAAGGATGGCTATGTGCCTGGATTGAGGTCCTGCGGATCCCCCGGTGGGAGGGGAAGGGGGTGATCAGCTCAGGGTAGAGTCCAGAGTACTGCTCTGCCTAGTCCCTGACCTGGATACTGTCTCTTTCCCTGTTTGTCGCTTATTCTTTCGATTTTCTGCTGGAGACAGAACTTCTATTTAAAAATAGCATTTATTTTCTTTGTGGTAAGGCTTAAAGAAAAATAAATAGTCAAAAACTTTTAAAATCAAGGTAGTGTCGCTGTCAAAAGGGAATTATCACGTTTATTTAAGTCAAGAATTAAAAACAGCCCTGGGCCTCTTAGATTGACTCGCCACACTGTCAGTTCTAAAGCCAATTGTAGGTATTTCCTCCTTATCGTTCTAAAGTATACGTTTGCCAGTTGTAGGTATTTCTTCCTTATCGTTCTAAAGTATACGTTTGAATTTATCATTTAAATGATCTTCATTGGTGACTTTGATTTTTTTTAAAAAACCTCTAACTTGAAGGATTTCTTAAACATACAGAATTGTATAAATCTAAGCTAAATTTAAGTAGTCTCATTTTCATTTTATCAGTATCGAGATAATGAATTAAAATCAAGCTTTTGGACATTTTCTGTTGTTGAAGTTGTCTGTAGCTTATTCTGTGAATGAAAAATATATACTGCAAACATACTTTAATGTTTGCATGAAGTACCTTCTGAGTATCAAATATTTATGGAGAAATTCTGCTTTGACCCTAAATCTTCATGATTGCTGGAGCCTCTCTGTAACTTTATCCTTGGATTGTATAGGTGTGGGGACTCCCATTGTTAGAAACATCTGGCAGTTACGTAATAAAACAAGGAGCCCTGGTGGAGTAACTTAGATTAAGTATTTGACTGCTAACCAAGAGGTTGGTGGTTTAAATCCACCCAGTGGCTCCATGGGAGAAAGACCTGGTGACCTGCTTTTGTAACGATTAAAGCCAAGAAAACCCTATGGGGCAGCTCTCTGTCACAAGGAGCCCCTGTGAGTTAGAATCAACTTGATGGTGTGGGGGGAGGGGGCAATAAAACCTGGTTTGCAAGGGCCAGGATGGACCGTGGTAAACTGAAGTACACTCTCAGTATGCTGGAACAAGTGATGACTTTAAAGGATCTTTATTGCCAGGTGTTTGAGAGTTTGTTTCCCATAGGATGATTGATGCTGAAAATGAGCCATGCCACATTCACTTTTTCTCTGATGAGGATTAAAAACTTACTTATTTAGAAATTTGGGACATGAATTACATTCTTAAGCTGTTAGAGTATTTAACTGCCAGCCACTTCTGTGTTGTCCAGAAAATGTCTTCCTGTGCTTTAGAGTTCCTACGTTACCTCCGCAAGTTATGAAGTAATGTTTTCACGGGGCAACAGAGAAATGCTTATATTACCTCAAACCACACATAATGGGCTGTATACACACCCCACTAAACAAAAACCTGTGCTGTCACCTAAAATTGAAAAGATTATTTTAGATTATCTACAGTTTAACTGTTCTGTGTTACTCTTCATTCCAGTTTGGAACAAATAATTGAAAGTCATTATCCTGTGATGATTTTATTACTCAGGAAACAGGAAACGTGAGGTGTGAATTTATACACCAGTGTCTCATGGTAAATCCCTTCCCTAAAGGCAAGTAATTCTGGAGCCAGAAGCACTTTTTTTCTTCAGGTGAGGAGAGGATTGCTTAGAAAGCTCACTTAGAAGTCCAGAACACCGCAAATCTGTGGAGATGGCTTGACAGTTGATTGCACCACATCACACACAATACCGAGGGACTCCGCAAGGTTCCCGGCCTTTCCCTCTGTCATAATTGTGGAGTGCCACGTTGTTGTGATGGAGACAGATTCAGAACAGTTGTTGATGGAAGCTTTTCATAAGGGAGTTCAAACACAGACTCCGCCTGGAAATTCAGCAGCGAACAGCACTCATCCATCATCATTTAGCAAATGGAAACGATCCAGACATCCTGCCATCCCTCAGACCTATTTAACTGTACTCCAGAGTGAATTGAATTGTATTTAACAACTTTTAGCTTACAGGATTTACGCACTGTAAAAGAGAATAACTCTTCTTCATCGAGATTTTGGTTTCTGTTCATCAATTTATGATTTTGAAACTGATTCCAAAACATTCAATATCTAATAAATCGTTTTCAAAATCTTTATGGCCCTTAATTCCCTCCAGAATTTGTTCTTAGCAATAACAAAACCAAACCCGTTACTGTCGAGTTGATTCGACTCACAGCGACCCTATAGGACAGAGTAGAACTGCCCCATAGGGTTTCCAAGGAGCGACTGGTGGATTCAAACTGCCGACCTTTTGGTTAGCAGCCAAGCTCTTAATCAGTGCACCAACAGGGCTTCTTAGCAGTAAGAGTGAATATCAACTTAATAGTTCAGTGATGGAAATTTATTCCTAGAATACAATAGTATACAAATAGTAGCTTATTCTTAAATATAAAAATAAATGGTAGCTTATCCTTAAATATAAATACCAAATAATGATACTTGTTTTGAATTGCAGTATCCATTTGGAGCCCTTTAAGACACGTTAAGAGAGATCATATTAGGACCTAGAGTCCTAGAATTAGAAGGACACCTGAAGATCTACTCTATTCCATTTTCATTAGTTTATATCTAAGCAGGCTGGGCCCTAAGAGGCAAATGGTCACTGGATGGTGTGAATGGTTCACACACTCGCTGTTAACTGAAAAGTTGGATGTTCCAGTCCACCCAGAGGTGTCTCAGAAGAAAGCCCTGGTGATCTCCTTCTGAAAAATTAGCCATTGAATACCCTATGGAGCACAGCTCTACTCTGTGAGGTCGCCATGAGTCAGAATTGACTCAACGGCAAGAGGTGAATGACTGCTGAACAAAGGCCATCCAACTGTCTGCAGTAGTACCAGGATGACAATGCAGTTTCCGGACTCCCAGGAACAGCTTTTCTTTTAATCCTCACCATATACGTATGTTTATGTATAGATTCTACGTGGATTCTGCAAACCTCAAGTCTTATTAGTATGTTTGGGGATTTAAGGGAGAGGGGAATGATGATCATGGGGAAAAATAATATTCTGAATACTTGATGTCACCAACTTTGGGTTAAGAGAGGAGGTATTGGGGGGAATGTATAGGAAAGGAAAGGAGCCCTATTGGCGTACGGGTCGAAGCGCTTGCCTGCTAACCGGAACATCAGCAGTTTGAAATCACCTGCAGCTCTGCGGGAGAAAGATGTGGCAGTCTGCTTCAGTAAAGATTTACAGTCTTGGAAACCCCATGGGGCAGTTCTACTCTGTCCTATAGGGTTGCTATGAGTCGGAATCTACTCCCCGGCAGTGGGTTTGGTTTTTGGTGGGTGCAGGAAAGGAAATCTCTCCCTGTTCTTGCTTCTTTCCAGCCTGGTTAACACTTGTAAGCTGGTGAAAAATTTATTCCTGGATTTTGCTAATAGGGATGTTATATTTTGCCATCTAGCATAATTTGTACATCTATACAAGTAAGAAAATGTGGTAAGAAAACACTTTCTAAAACCTTGATGGAAATTATTGATATAAAACCTTAGATATTAATTAGATTTAGATCTAGCCCAAGGTGATGGAAAACGTCAAATAAGAATTATGTAATCAAGCAAAATTTTATTTTTCTTTCAAATGAAAGGAATGCAGAAATAAGCAGTCCATGGTTGATGAGACAGTTCCTTCTATCCTAATATGGCAAGGCTCAAAATGGCTGCTCAGGCTCCAGCCATCACATCCTGATTTTAGCTAGTGTACAAGAAGAGAAGCGAGGAAGGGAGAGATGGCCAGTATGAGCTGGCTTAAAAGGTAGTTCCTGGAAACAGCCACATAATACTTCACCTAAGCTTCATTTTCATTGGTAATTTGTCTAATGAATCACTTCTTGCTACAAGGAAGACAGGGAAATGCAGTCTGTATTTTGAGTGGCCATGATCCCAACTAAAATCAAGGGTTGCATTACTAAGGAAGATGGGGAGAGTAAATATTGGGATACAAACGGCCATCACCTACCAAGTCAGTTGAGACAATCTTTAATATTTTTACATTAGCTGAATCCACAGATTACAAGATTAAGTCATGTAGTTGAAGTTGATAGGTTTGTTGCTTGCAGTAGTAGGACTGTGACCATATGGTAAAATGGACCGCGTTGAGCTTTGTTCTAATTCCTGCCCCTTTTTAAAGACAGCTTTAGTATGGTGAAATGATGTGCTATGAACTACACGTATTTAAAGTGTGCAGTTGGTTGAAGCTAAAAGTAGTGGAGTGGTTGAAAAGCAGGTTGTCGGGAAAGGTGGGTAAACAATAATTTGTACACCTATCACTCATGGGCTAGAATTTACTGAAGGGCCTGTTATCAAGGCCACTCACAGCTTCAGGTGACATAAATTGACAGTTGTGACTACATGTATACGTTAAGTAGGCAAGGTTTTTGCAACTGAGTATTTGGTTTGTTGTTGAAGGGAGAGGTGGAACAGGACGTTTGAATGTAAAGGTTTGGTTTACAGTGCCATGCGAAGGCTGACATTTGTACCCACTGCTGCCACTAGAGATGGACTGTCAACCTAACTCTTCATCTCACATCAAGGCCATCTTTGTGGTCAATAAATTCTCCCTTATCCATTTTTGTTTTTTTTCTATCATGAGCCTAAAGAGTGACAGTACTTTGTAAATGCTCTAGAACCTTCTATCAAGGACATTTATTTTGAGCATCTGTCTTCATTTTTCAGTTACCTTTGATGTCTGTTATTTGAAGTGAGTGGTACAGTTTAATGCAAACTCAGTTGTCGTACCGAGAAGGATTTCTAGGCTCATGCCCTCTCATTGCTAAGAGTGCCCAAAAGACATAGGCCATAAATACAGAGGTTTTTTATTTTTATTTTTATTTTTTTTTTTAGGGTTTTGGTATGTTACAAAGTGCATCTTCAGGCTTCTCCTCTCCCCAGCCAGATCTGTGGTTCCTTCTGAGTGCCTGTTCTGGCCTCCACTGGGACAGAGGAGGTTCCATGTAGCTTACAGGGAGGGAACGTGGCTTCTTTAATCCACCGAATCTTAGCAGAAACTCCTGGGGAACTCACTGACCATGTAGACTTTGGGCTCCATATATCAACCACTGGATCAGAATTTCTGGGGACAAGGCCTGGGCACTGGCATTTCCAACAAGCTTTCCTGGGGGCTTCTGAGGCAGCCAGCTTCACACGTGGGAACTGTTGCACTGTAATGTGAGCATATAAGCATAAGCCCTCACAAAGAAAAAAATAGTCCCAAATGAAGCATTTCACACTGACAAAGGGCATGGAACTCTGAAGCCTGCGTTCCACGCCGACACGCAGAGCCGCATCTGGCACAGTCCAAACTTGACGGGGTGTCCCGAAGCGCTTTCTGAGCCAGGTGTGGTGATAGGCCCAGAAGGACAGAGACTGTGTGGCCCCAAATCTGTACATGCCCGGGACAGTGGGGTTTGAGGCGGAATGGGAGAAGAGAAGAAGGGACAAGTAGTGCATGTGTTTTTGTAAGTGCTGTGTGGTCACCCATGTTCTGTGGTATTTTAGAATTGTGATTTTATGTATTCTTAAGAGTTAAATTTTATTATGAAGTTGCTACTGTAGGGTCGCTACGAGTCAGAATTAACTCGACGGCAACAGGCTTGGGCTAGTGTTTACAGTACTAAATCAAGAGTCTCATGTAATTCTGTGAACAGATAAAGATTTGGGGGAGAGGGCAGCAAAACCAGGATGGTGGAAGAATCGATGTTTAAAGTGTGTCAGAGTTATGTTTTCTTTCTCAAGAAGTGAGCAGACTACACATCTATCACATACATTAACTACAAGGGGGACAAGATGGTGTTAAATGTACCATTTCTGGCACTAATGTTCTTTAGGAGGTATTGTGACATTGCTAAGTTGAGTTAAAAATACTCTTGATAGCCCACTGGCATACTGGGAAAAAAAAAAAGGAATTCTCTGAAGATTGATGGTTCCAAATTAATTAGGACAAAAAATTAAGTGTCTTCCTCTGTGTATTTATTTTGGCCTCAGCTTGAGCTCTTGTCTTAGCCGAGTGCCCTGTTACAGCATGGGTACCTACAGATCACAGCAAGGGTCCCAAGCCCAGATGACGTCTGGGGCCAGGTGAGCAGTGACAGTGACCAGGGAGCAGTGGCAGGAGAGGCCACCGCTGCTCAGTTTCAGGCAGGGATTAGTGCCCTGTTTTCTGAGAAGACCAAATCTGGAATCTTTCAACTGAAGTTTCCTGAATATTAATGTTGCCAACTAAATCAAAGTAAAGTAAAATACGGTGAGAACATTGGTTGCCCAGCTCTCTGAGGGAAGGGAAGTGACCCTGAAAAGTAGCCCAGGCCTTGTGTGCGTCATCTCTGCTTTATGGGGTAAGGTTTAGTTCCATCCCACAGATCAGACAAGACTTCAGGCTCTTATTCACCCAGGAAGCAGCTACCTATTAAAATATTAAACACCCACAGACTGTTGATAAGTAGCCACTGCCTGGTGCTAGTGACCCTGGAGAGTTTGTGTGGACAGTGCAGGGGCCTGGGCCAGCCCGTGATCTGCCAGCCTGTCCACAGTGCCTCTGTACTAGCCACAGATTGCAAGTACTCGGTAGTTACATGTCATGAGTGGGGACAGTATTGGGCAATGCTGAACATTTCCATCATTGGACAAAGTCCTGTTGGGCAGAGCTGCTCTGGGGTCTTTGAGGGCTTTGGTTGGTTCTCCCCACCCCCACTACCAACTCCTCATCCCTCAGCTCTAAACCCATAGCATCCTGGCTATGACCATCCCTGCCTTTAGTGGGTACAGTGCGTTGCGGGGAAACCCTGGTGGCGTAGAGGTCAAGAGCTATAGCTGCTAACCAAAAGGTCGGCAGTTCGAATCCACCAGGCGCTCCTTGGAAACCCTGTGGGGGCAGTTCTCCTCTGTCTACAGGGTCGCTGTGAGTGGGAATCGAATCGACAGCAGTGGGTTTGGTTTTTTAGTTATGCCCAGTGGAGCCCTGGTGGCACAGTATTAAAGGGCTTGGCTACTAACCAAAAGGTCAGCAGTTCAAATCCATCAGGTGCTCCTTGGAAACCCTATGGGGCAGTTCTACTCTGTCTTATAGGGTTACTTTGCGATAGCAACAGGCTTGCTTTATTGTCAGGGAAGGGAGCCCTGGTGGCACAGTGGTTAAGGACTCAGCTGCTTAGCTGAAGGTCTGCAGTTCAAACCCATCAGTGGCTCACAGAAGAAAAAATCTGGTGAAAAAAGACTAGACTTACTGGCCTGACAGACACTGGAGAAACCCCGAGATTATGGCCCCCTGGACACCCTTTTAACTCAGTAATGAAGTCACTCCTGAGGTTCACCCTTCAGCTAAAGACTAGACAGCCCGTAAAACTAAACAAGACTAAATGGGCACACCAGCCCAGGGGCAAGGGTGAGAAGGCAGGAGGGGACAGGAAAGCTGGTAATAGGGAACCCGAGGTCGAGAAGGGAGAGTGTTGACATGTCGTGGGGTTGGCAACCAGTGTCACAAAACAATACGTCTGTTAATTGATTAATGTGAAGCTAGTTTGTTCTGTAAACCTTCATCTAAAGTACAATTAAAAAAAAAAAAAACAAAAAACTTGTGATTTATGTAAACATAGAAAAATAAGAAAAGACCTAGTGATCTGCTTCCATAAAGATCACAGCCTAGGAAACCCTATGGGCAGTTCCATTCTGTCATTTAGGGTTGCTGTGAGTTGGAATCGACTTGATGGCACCCAACAACAACATTGTAGGGAACATTGCAGTTTGGGGTTGTGATCCTTGTATAGGCTCTGGAGTTTAACTGCTTGGCTCCATGAACTGTAACAAGACATTAACCTCTCTTAGCCTCACTTTCCTCCTTGGTAAGTGGGTATAATCATCATATTAATGTCTAGAACTCACTGTGTTCTGAGTCCAGCATGAATGTTCTTGGTGTTATGGTGGCTGTATACAGTAGGTGTTCAGTGAATACCCATTGTACATGTTGCGTACCACATGGCCTGAGCGCATGTTTCCCCAGCTAGCTTTACACAGGTTGGGCGAAGGAGCCCGGCGGCCCCCTGGATCTGTATCTGAGGGTGGCCTGTGGCCTTCCCTGAGGAGGGGAGCTTGGTTCTACCCTGATCACCCTCCCTACTTTACCTCAAGTCTGTGGAGCTGGTGGTGGTTTACCACCCAGCAACTGCCCTTACGGCTGCGAGGTTAACTGGATCATTTGAAAACATGGCAACAAGGAATTTACTTTCCCAAACTTGACTTCCCTTGTGATTTTAATAATACTTTGTGTTTGTTGGCCCCTAATATGTCCAGTGAATGAAAACACACAGGGAATGTTCTGTTTTCCTCACCTGGCTTCCGTGAAGCTCTAAGGTAGTGACTTTTGATAAAACTCTTAATAAGGAGCTTGGCCTTTAAGGCTGGGGTTTTCATCAGGGATTTTCATCTCAATCACGTGCTTATGCCTCTGTGAGGAGAGGCCTTTCCTCCAGGGCGTCTGTCAAGGCGGCTCTTCCTGGTTCAGTCATGGTGAGGAAGTGACACTGGAAGAGACCTGAATTTTTAAAATTTGGGTGAACTGGAACCATAACCGGAATGGAAAAAATCATGGGTTGAAGCCTTGCTAGAAACTTAATCTCCCTCTTAGAAAACAAGGGCATCATATGCATTGCGTAAGCAATACAGAGTCAGAAATAGCAGTGCCTCCCTCAAAGATGGTGGCCAACCACATCACTCGGAGTGTGTGTCCTCAGTCCTGCCAGTAATTCAGTTTCACGCATCAGGCTCCTGAAATGGCTCAGAACACCTCTTCCCGAGTCTTCCATTCCAGGGCTCCCACCCATAATTTTTCTGATTATGGTTCCAGATCACCCAGATTTAAAAAATTCGGGTCTGTTCTGGTTTTGCTTTTGGTTCATGACTAAATGGGTTCTGATTCGGATGCTCTGGTTTCATCTTTCAGGGATGTGTTCTGAAAGAAGCCATGAGTTTCTTTATTACAAAGGAAACCTTGTCTCTAGCTTCACCTAAACAGATGCAGAGAAATCAGCTGCTTTGTCCTGTAATTGCCCTTATCAGTTCTCTGAGGTTGCAGCCAGATTACAGATCCAGGGGTGGAAGCTTTCCTGCAGGGAAGTTCCTGTTTACCTAAAATGGCTGTGCACCCATTTGACAAGAGCTATTGTAATTCAGATGTGCTACCTTCTATAGTCCTCCCAGTTCTGGTAAAAAAAAAAAACATGGTATCTTTCAGAACCTGAGTGCTGAGGTCATTAACACCTTACTCCCTGCTGAAGTTTCCTGGAAGTTTGAAGGAAGACAAAGTGTGGGCATGTAGGAAATGATGGATAGATGCCCTCAAATATCTAAAACTAGAGATGATAAGCTTGGAATTACCTGGGAAAAGGTAGTATACAATTGCATAGTGTAAAGGAATCTGAGATAGAATTTTTATCTTCTCATTTTTAAAGCATTATGTTCTTGTAAAGCAGAATTTGTTTTAAGCTGCAATGAGTAAAATGTTGACTATTACCAACAATCTTAAAAAAAAAGCCTTATACCCATTTGTGGATAAATGGATGCAAAAATGGGGTTTCAGTATGCTCCTCGGATTTTCTTGATCTGTGCCAAATAGTTGAGGCACTGCACTTTTCCTAACCATTGACAAATATCTTTCCATCCATCCCTCCGTCCATTCACCCATCCATCACTTCCCTGGTGGTGCAGTGGTTAAGTGCTTGGCTGCTAACCGGCAGGTCTGCATTTTGAACCCACCAGCCACTCTGAGGGAGGAAGATGCAACAGTCTGCTTCCATGAAGATTACAGCCTTGGAAACCCTGTGGGGCAAGTCTACTCTGTCCTATAGGGTCACTATGAGTCAGAATTGACTCAAAGGCAGTGGGTTTGGTTTTGGTTTACTAGGAAATTAGGTGGGTAAAAATATGTATATTTGAGAAACATAGTTGTACATTTTTAAACAGCACCTTTGGTTGGAAGGAGACCCTGAGATTCTGTGTAGCAGATCAGAGGTCTGGCCCAGAGAGAGTCTGAAGCACACGTGGGTCCTAAGAGCCGCACGTGTGAGAAATAACCAGGATAGTGTGTGGTCAGCCTAAGTTTAGAAATTTCTTAGTGATTTCCACATAAAGTAGAAATTTAACTTTAAAATGGGATACTAAATTCGATGATTTCTGTAGGCGGGCATGTGCCCATTTCATCCCAGTCATGGTGCTGGCTGTGCTTTGTCTGAATTTATTCTCCCAGTAACAGTACTGGGAGACAAGTGGTCATATTCCCATGTGACTGATGTAGACAGTGCTGGCAAAGATGTTAGGTAACGTGCTCTGGTGCCACCTAATTATGAAGAATTCAAGTCTAGATCTGAGTGATTAGCTTCTAGTGCTTCAGCTTTTCATTGTTATGAGTAGAAAGGAAAAGAGTTCTTCCTGTTTGGGAGTCCAGACATCCAGTTCTGCCACGGACTCCCTACCTGACCACTGATTGGTATTTACATTTCCTTTGCTTAATTTTAATCCACTACAACAATGGGAATTGTGATACCTATCTTATCAGCTTAATACTGTGTTGTGAGGATGTCGTGGAGTAATGCAAGGGAGAACATTTGATGTCATGCGTCATGTGGTACAAATCAAAGTTAACATTCTTATGCTTTTTTCTCTGCATTTTAAACAGGCTATTTCTCAACAGTCTAAGAAATTCTTCTATACTAGCTAATGACAGTGAGTTGTCAGTTTGTCCCTAAGTATTCACTGGATGATTCTTGTGAAATACCAGAGCACTGGAGGTAGAGACAATTACATGTGCCTTTTGAATAATACTATATTCTCAAGGTAAAAAAGGAAAGGCTGGCTAAAACCTGGTTTTAAAGAAATTAGGCAACCGAGAGTCCTGCCTTATTTAAGAAGTAGACACAAGGCTTTACCATCATGAGATTAAGTATGTAGTTGGCTGATGTGTGTCAGTGCATTTTCCCTTTGGTATTTTGGATATTAAAAAGGTGAAATTTATGTATTGTCTAACTATTCCTTATATATCTTTTGGTCTGTAAACTGGTTTATATAGAAACCTGTACTATTCTTAAATGTAGATTGAGAAAATCCACAGAGGCTATCAAAATTAATACTTTTGTTTACATAAAAGTAGGAATCCATTATTCAGTAGCTCCAGTTCTAGGCTTAATGCGTTCTCATCTGCGAGGCTTCATGAGTATTCTGAAATAACTGCAAAATTCATCAAACAAATGGAAATGATTACCCATGAAATCAAGCTCCTGACTTAACATTTTTCCACAGTTAATGGGAAAGTATCACGCTTGGATTTATGATATTTAGATTGACTGGATAAACCTTTGAAAACCTAAAGCAGACTTTATATTTTCACGAATTAGAATCAGTAGACTCTTAAGAATTAGAATCTTAAAAAGTCTCGTGAAATATGAATGAAATTAGGTTTGAAAAAACTGAACTAGAGTGTGTGCACATATAGGGCTCAAGGAGACCACAGTGTGGAAGAAACCAGAATCACTTATGAAAGAACGGTTAGTGTATTTGTTGCCCTGCACATTGTAAGACAGGATAGTTACTCAGAATGAATAGTGCTGAGGTTTTTGTCTCAGGGTGTTTAAAGGCGGTAGAATCTAAGAAACTGAATTGGCAAGTGAAAAAAGGTTCAGTTATTCTGTGAAGAAGCCTGTCTTTATGAAGAAGAGAGGGGGAGTGAAGTGGAGTAATTATCAACCATATTTTAGAAAAATCTTAAGTAACAGTAAAATACTGCAGCCTGCATTTATCCCCTACCCTGCACTTGGTCCATCTCACAGCGCCTTACTTTTTTCCCCATAGAATTTGGCAACTATATGATTGGCATATTTGTTATGTTTATTGTTTATATTCTGTCTCCCTATTAAAATAGAAGCTCCTTGTTGCCTGGACCCTCTGGTTTTTTGTTTTTTGTTTTTTTCTTTTTCATTACTATATTCCAAGTGCCTAGAACAGTGCCTGGTACATACCTGTTGCTGTCCAGTTGATTCCAACTCATAGCAACCCTACAGGACAGAGTAGAGTTGCCCGATAGAGTTTCCAAGGATCTAATCTTCTTCTTCTTCTTCTTTTTTTTTAAAGGCTGTAATCTTTACAGAAGCAGCCTGCCACATCTTTTTTCTGTGGAGCGGCTGGTGGGTTCAAACCGCTGACCTTTTAGTTAGCAGCTAGCCTCTTAACCACTGTACCACCAGGGCTCCTTACCTGGGACATAATAGGTGGTAAAGAAATATTGAGTGAATAAATGCATAAGAGGCTAGGTGCTTTATCTTTGTGGCCCTTACTTTACTTGTCTAAAAAAACAAGAACTGTATTGGCCACCCACCCACCCCCAGTCGGTTTCCCAGAGCTACTGTGAGTGTCTTTGTGATCATAGACATTATCTTATTTTTCACGAGTTGGTGCTGTGTTTCCAAGTGTCATTGGTTTGAAGCTCAAATCATTCTCACATGGGAAAAAAACAAAGGCCAAAGGTATTTAGGTTCCAGGAGGGTGGGATTTTGAAATAAAAATATTAGCTTTGAACTGTAGCATGCCATCTTCTGTCACTTAGGTTGTATAAAAAATCAAATCAAAGAAAGTATAATATAGGACAGTTAAGAAACGTAGCTCTGAAGTTCTGTTGAAGTGGGTGTAAATCCTGACTTAATCTCTTAGTTGTGCTGATAAACTTGGGTAAGTTATTAAAATTCTGTAAACATCCATATTATCTGCTGCTATAAAATGTCAGTAATAAACAGTACTTCTTAGGTTTGTTGTAAGGATTAAATAAGATAATGGAGATAAAAGTTTATCAGCCCTGAGGCAATGGCAGATTAGGACTGAGCTGTTTTAGGCCAGCCTTCTAGCTGAGGACGATTAGAAGACAGGACTGTATGTAAAGCCATAGAGTTAAAGTCATCAGCCGCCTGCTGAAGAGGATGTGCAAGATCCAGGAGACAAGGGAAGTCCAGGGGGTGACCCCTGCAATTGGGGCCACTTTTTTTCTCAAGACACAGATGAGCATCTCAACCTGTCAGCCTGTGCTCTGTTAGCTGACAGTAGAGATCGAAGAGCAGTTCTTTCCAGGTGCCTGCAAGGCTGGGTTGGGAGAACTAAAATTGGAGTTCAAGACCTGCCAGAGGGGAGGTAAACACCCCAGGTTTGGGACCCCAAAGGCCACATCCTAGGGAGAATAGGAAGAAGACCAGCATGAATCATCCAATCACTAATTAGATTAAGGTGGTCTGGGATTGCTAGAGGTGCTCTCATGGTACAGTGGTTAAGTGCTCAGGTGCTAACTGAAGGATTGGCAGGTTGAACTCACTGGCTACTCTGTGGGAGAAAGATGTGACAGTCCATTTCCATAAAGATTACAGCCTTGGAAACCCTAAGGGGTAGTTCTACTCTGCCCCGTAGGGTCACTATGAGTCGGAATCGACTCAACAGCAATGGATGGGTGGGATTGTTAGTGCCCCAAGCCTAGCCACCTGTCATAAGTCTATGCGAAATAACCAGGCATATGATTAGATGGCAAAATGATGACCAAAAGTCAAGAGAAAATACAGGCAATAGAAACAGACTTACAGGGTATCCACACAAAGGAGTTGAGAGAAATGTGCTTTAAAATAACAGTGATTAATATATTAAAGGAATTAAAAGATGAGGTTGAGAATTTTAAGATTAGTTACTAGGAATTCTAAAGTTGAAAAGTACAATAACTAAAATTTAAAACTCAATAGATGAATTAAACAACAGATTAGGCTGGAAGAATTCTGCCAGCCTAGAATTCTATATCCAGTGATGATATTCTTTAAAAGTGAGGATGTAATTCAGAAATTTTCAGACATTTAAAATTTTGTCAGCCCACTAAGTTCTTCAGAGCCCCTAAATAAACCTAAAGTAACCAAAAGCCAAACTCGTTGCCGTCAAGTGGATTCTGACTCCTAGCGACCCTATAGGACAGAGTAGAACTGTCCCATAGGGTTTCCAGGGAGCAGCTGGTGGATTTGAACTACCAGCTTTTTTGGTTAGCAGCCAAGCTCTTAACCACTGGCCACCAGGGCTCCAACCTGAAGTACTGCATGTTAAATCAGTAGAACACAGTCACCATGCAAGGATGTTCCTGTAAACTTAGGTGCTCAGCTTTCCAGCTTGGGATGTCTAGAACCTCTTCTCTCCTCCTTTTCTCCCTCTTCACCCTGTTATATCCTCCAGAGTAGGACCAGGCACTCCTTTCCACATTGTTTTTACCAGCTGGATGATAAGTATGCGGAGATGGTTTCCATGATGATCTTGCTCTAGCAAAGGAGGTTGGAGGGAGGTGGAAAGGTGGCACCACCACCACTGGTTGCCATCGAGTTAACTCCACCTTACGGTGACGCTACGTGTGTCAGAGCAGAACTGTGTTCCGTAGGGTTTTCAATGGCTGATTTTTCAGAAGTAGATCGCCAGGACTTTCTTCCCAGGTGCCTCTGAGTGTGCTAGAACTTCCAGCCTTTCAGTTATCAGCTGAGAGTGTTAACCATTTGCACCACCCAGGGACTCCAGAAAGGCATCCAAAAACCAAACCGAACCTGTTGCGTCGATTCCGACTCCTAGCGACCCTATAGAACAGAGAAGAACTGCCCTACAGGGTTTCCATGGAGCAGCTGGTGGATTCTAGCTGCCCACCCTTTGGTTAGCAGCCATAGCTCTTAACCACTGTGCCACCAGGTCCCCAAAAAGGCATCAGGGGCTGCATATTCCAGCGAGACAGGGAAGGTGATGAAGACTTCTTTGTCTCCAGGGTCTCTTAAGGCATGAACCTTATGGATCTTTCTTACTCTCAGCAAAATCTTTTACCTCTTTTTAGCCTCACAGGACTCCCAGAATTTGTCCTTTTTTCTTTGTGACCATGATTTTTGTCCTTCTTTGCCTTAGCAAAGGAACCCTGGTTGCTCAGTGGTTGAAGTGCTCAGCTGCTAACCTAAAGGTCGGTGGTTCGAACCCACCAGTCGATCCGTGGAAGATGTAGCAGTCTGCTTCTGTAAAGATTTACAGCCTTGGGAATCCTATGGGGAAGTTCAACTCTGTCCTATAGGGTCTCTATGAGTGGGAATCGACTCAGTGGCAGTGGGTTTGGTTTTTGGTTTGAGTAATTTTAGCAAAAAATCCCAGAGTCTCATAGCTTTCTTCTGACTTTCTTTCTTTTTCTGGCACTTTAGGCGAAGGTTTACAGAGCAGATTAGCTTCCCATTCGATAGTTTGTACACAGTTCGTTCCATGACATAGGTCACATTCCCTGCAATGTGTCAGCACTCTCCCCATTACCACTCTTGAGCTCCTCATGTCAATTTGTCAGGTTTTCCTGCCCCTTCCTGCCTTCTCATCTTTGCTTTGGGGCTTATGTTGTCCTTTTGGTCTCATGTAGATGATCGTTCCAAGGAGCACTTTCCTCATGGGTGTTATTATTTATTTATAGGCCTGTCTGTTGTTTTATGAAGCCCTGGTGGCGCAGTGGTTAAGAGCTCTGCTGCTAACCAAAAGATGGGCAGTTCAAATCCACTAGCTACTCCTTGGAAACTCTATGGGGGCAGTTCTACTCTGTCCTGTAGAGTTGCTAAGAGTCAGAATTGACTCCATGGCAACAGGTTTGGTTTTTGGTTTTTGTTTTATTATTGCGCTGAAAGGTGATCTCCGGGAGTGACTTCAGTTTTAAGTTAGAAGGGTGTCTAAGGGCTATAGTCTTGGGCGTTCCTCCACTCTCTCGGACCAGTAAATCTGGTCTTTTTTATGAATTTGAATTTTGCTCTACATTTTTTCCCCCCACTCTAACCAGGAGCTTCAGTTGTGATCCTGGTCACTTTTTTTTTTTTTAATCCTGGAGCAAGCACTCAGTCCTTTTATAAAGTTTTGCTTTTAGTTTTTAAACCTAGCAATGCATCATTTTTATGTAACAATGTGAAACACTCAAAGGGTCAAAACACCTTCCTCATACATATACACGAGGTTAACATTGGGGGTGTCCGGGATACCGAAGTGAGCCCAGCTGTGCTTCAGATACACGGATAGTGTCTGATTCATGTCAGCACTGGGACAGCTGCAGGGCCCGTTACAGCCCCTAGAAGGTGAAACGGAGGGGCCTCAGTGAGATCCCGTAGAGAGAAGTGGAGTTCTTACACCGGTTGTCTTTGGTGACATTCCCAAGAAGGCTGCTTTTATGTAAGCAATGTATGAAAGTTTACAAGTCTCTAGCCCAGTACTGCTCCTTCGTATGTGACGCCACAGCACTTTCAACTTTGAGATCCTGCTAGTTATCCCCACCCCAGTATATTCTTCCCTTCTGTTCTAGGAAGAGACCATGTAATTTTATTTGGGTTCATTGACACCTAGAAAAAAAACTACCTTTCCCAGCCTCTCTGCAGTTACGTGTGCCCGTGTGATTGGTTAGGCTTACCAGCACCGTCCAATAGGACTCTGTGATGATGAGGATGTCCGGTACAGGGGCCGCTCCCCGCAGGAGGCTGCTGAGCACTGACACATGGCTTGTGCAAAGGAGGAACTGAATTTTTAATTGTGTTTAATTTTAGTGAGGTTTAAATAGCCGCATGTATTGAACAGCACAGCTCTACATACAGGATGTAAATGAAAGTGCTGTGCGCAGCTTCCACAGAGCCTGTCTCCCTCCCCCCTTCCTCCATCCTCTGCACAAAGTGTGTTGGCTGGAGCTCCGTGTGGACGTAAGGATGCAGCCTGCACCTTGGGCACCGGGAACGATGCTGAATAGCCTCGGCATCTCTGAGGACACGGTGGAGCCGAGCTGCGTATCACCTCTGGACTGTTTTCACAGACTTCTTCCATTTCAGAGAGAAATATTCGGGACCTTGTGAGCTCCACTGCTAACCTAAAGGTCTGCAGTTCACACCCACCAGCCGCTCCTTGGAAACCCTGTGGGACAGCTCTATGGGTTTGGTTTGGTTTTAGTGAAAATGGAAAGGAAAACTCAAATGTCAGTGGTTTATACAGACAAAACAAACAAACAAACCCATTGCCGTCAAGTCGATTCCGACTCATAGTGACCCTACAGGACAGAGTAGAGCTGCCCCATGGGGTTTCCAAGGAGTAGCTGGTGGATTTGAACTGTCGACCTTTTGGTTAATAGTTGATCTCTTAACCGCTGCGCCACCAGGGCTCCAAAGCCAAGTATAAATCTCAGTATCATTAGTGATGGTGATGAGATTAATGTTTCACAGCACCAAAAATCCTCATTGCCACCTGTAAAATGAACCCGTTAAGAAGCAGGAGGCAGACTTGTTGATTTCTGAGCCTACGGCCCACCGTTTCCATGATGAGAGAACGTGCTGTGAGGGAGCCCCACTCCCCCACCCCTGCTCCCACTGGAAGTGACCACCGACATTGATGAGATGTCCTGGAAATAGTTTCTTCTGTGAAAAGTTTCAACCAATTTACCAGTCCAGTGTTGGACCAGTTTGCCAGGGTTTCATTCTGGGATAATTTTAAAATTCCTCAGTTGAACTGGTCTGAGTGTGCTTAGGGTGAGGCCCCTGCCTTTGCAGAGCAATCCCGCCCACGTGGGACATGTTTGTCACGGCATCTCGCTGCTCTCCTGCCTGCCTTTTGGATCACCTGCCCCAGTAGGACCCACATAGCCTTATTAAAACACGGAGCGCTGCAGGAGGGAGTGCATTGCTGCAGAGAGGGGATGACAAGCGCCTTCTCCTCCCTCTCCCCATCCCAGCCCCGTCTTAGCTGGCAGAATTACCACCCACTGTTTGTGTAGGCAGTACTACTGCAAGCGGTGTATGGTAAAAACCGCCATTTTTTGTGCCAAGCTGTTTTGACAGGGATTTGGTCTTTAAATAGTAATTGCTCATTGATTGCATTTCTCCCTACAATCCAGAGCCTGCCTGGTCTCCTTGTATACTTCGGAATAGCCAGAGACTGAGAATATGGGTGTGATTTTTTTAAAAGCAAAGTTCCCCAGGACCCTGTGGAAAATGCATGTCTTGACTGCATAGGACTGGAGCCCATTTAGGTGTGATTATAGTCTGACCCCATTTGCTCCTAGGTCTCTGCCATTGCGATGAGTTGGCATCAGGACATACAGAATCACAGGCACTCAGCTAGGGCTCACAGGCACATCACTCACTTTAACGATGATTTACCTACATCTGGTGCTCTGTGGTCTATAATGCATAAGTGTGTATTCTTAATCCCCATGTTAGTGATATTAAAAAAAAAAAAAATCTTACGTTTGTTGAAATCCCTAGGCTTAAACAATTCTGCTTTTAAGTGAAGTGGTTTGCCTGTCAAGGCCAGCCCTGCCTCGCTTTGCCAAGCATTTAAAAAATTCATTTAAAGCAAGTTGGGTAGATGCCTAGGTTTGCAGATGGCTTACGAAGCCTGTTGTCTACAGATACGATGGCAGTCAGTGCTGGCTAACTAGTGCTTCTTGGACATCCTAAGCAAGGCCTTTATTTACTTCAGGTTTTAAGACCTGTTATCCTAATTGTTAAGGGTTACCACATAAGTCCCCAAATACTAATATCTTTCTAAGTTTTGCTAAGAATATTGGAATTATGGGTTAGTTTTAAAATGATCCTTTTTTTTCTCATGTTAATCTCTTTAATAACTATAAAAGGAACTACCATGGGATTAAGTTTAATTCTGATAAGCTAAACATATTTTCATTCTTGGTTCACTAAAAAAAGAACATTAAAGTGATTTCTAAGCCTCTTAGTGAAACAAGCTTCTTAAAAGCCATTTTAAAAAATAACATCGTTTACATTGCCAAATCCTCCTCCCAAGAACTTTGTGAGTTTATCCCTGTCTCCTGATTTTGATAACGCCGGCATGCTCGTTGTCATGGTGAGTCTTGCTTTGTTCTGTCCGTGTGGTGCCGCTCACGTTGGTCTCCATGCAGGTGTCCAGAATGCTTCTCTACCTGTCTTTGTAGCCCATCAAACTCTTGTGCTTGGTGTATAAGACCCTCTAACACTCCAATGCCTGCCAGCCTTCCCTGCCCTGTGCACCCCCGGGTTATCCCACCCACCTCCTCTCCATCACTTCCAACACTACTCTTGTGCCCATCTCCCGATCACAGTCTTCTTCATCTGATGTCATTATTTCTAGACGAGATGTGCTGTGGCTTACTGAAGGCTGGGAAGAACTAGCCCAGAGTGAGTTAGTTCATATACAATGGCAGGCTGGCTTTGCCATGTATCTTTAATAAGTTGTGAATGGACAAGTTGTAAATGGTTGAATTGGCTTGCCTTTAACTGTCACTTTATCTTTGCTCATATCATTTTGTTTGGGCTGTATTTACTGAGGTTTTTGGTAGAATTGGCCCATTCTCCATTGGCAGTATTTATTCAAGACCAGTATCAGTTTGTTCCCGACTCTCCTATCCAGCCTGATCTACTTGTCCCACAAGAACGCCCTGGACTCCTCGGCTCCTGCTTTTCCTGACCCTAAGGGCTATAGGAGTTTGCTCTGTGATGAGAGGTTTCAGAGTGTCCCAGGAGAAGAGGTCTCTCAAAGGGACGTGCGGAGCCCTGGAGTGACAACTGTGAGGTGGCTGCTCCTAGATAGGGCAAGGGACGGCGCTCTCTCCCTCCTTCGCGCTTTTGTCTTGCATTGTCCTTTGGTCAAAGGATAACGTGTAACCTGTGTTACATCCTGTTTCTTCACTAGGATTGCAGACCTCGCAAACACAGACACTGACTGAGGGCGCTTCATTTCTGATCTTTAGAGGGTGGACTAGTGTCCACCAGGCAGTAGATTAACCAGTGTGCTCCATCAGGGCAGAGCTGGCTCCATCGAGCTCACCACGGTGTCCCAGCACTCAGCACCCAGCTGGGCCCACACCCAGTGTGGGGGCACATCTGGTGACTCACTGACTTCTCTGTATGGTGTTTACCAAGTCTAGTACCACTTGTTTTAATTCTCCTCCCCCTTCCAACTCACATACCTACACATTTATAATCACACGACTTAATTAAATGTTTTTTGGTTTCCGCTGTTACTGAAAGTCTCCTTTTATAAGGATGAGCCAAATTTCCTGCCTAAGTTAGTACACCAAGTTGAATTCTGATGAATGTGTTTTTTTGTTTTTGGGATTATGTAGTCTTTGTGATGTGATTCTGACCATCATTTGTGATTGGACTGTATGTACACATGATAAGCCTTGAGTATATTCTTCTTTTTAATATTTCTGTGATTTCTACAAGTAGGAAAATTGACAGTAATGTTTAATTTTAGCCTTTATTAACATTCAACATGGACTCGTGAGCCATGGAGGCAGTTCTCAGAGAAAACTACCTACTCAGCTCAGGTGTTCTTTGGTGTCTTGGTGGACCAATTTGTAAAGAGTGTGTTTTCTAAGTTTATTAATTTGATGAATGATCTTGATTTAAAATCTCTTTTATTTTTCTTTAAGTGTTCTTAATTTTCCATCTCCTCTTTAAAGGAACACGTCATTTTTTTTTTTTTTTCTGTGTATTGTAGTTTAAGTGAAAGTTTACATTTCAAGTTAGTCTCTCATACAAAAATTTATACATACATTGTTATGTGACCCTAAATGGTCTCCCCATACTGTGACAGCACACTCCTCCTTTCCGCCCGATTTCCCATGTCCATTCAACCAGCTCCTGACCCTGTCTGCCTTCCCATCTCACCTCCAGGCAGAAGCTGCCCATTTAGTCTCATGTATCTACTTAAGCTAAGAAGCACACTCCTCACGAGTATCATTTTATGTCCCGTAGTCCAGTCTAATCTATGTCTGAAGAGTTGGTCTCAGGAATGGTGTTAGTTCTGGGCTGAGAGAGAGTCCTGGGGCCATGCTTTCCAGGGTCCCTCCAGTCTCAGTCAGACCATTAAGTCTGGTCTTTTTACTAGAATTTGAGTTCCGCACCCCCGCCTTTCTCCTGCTCCATCAGGGACTCTCTGTTGTAAAGGAACACGTCATTTAAGAGTAATGATTTTTTGGGGATTCTGAACAAGACCTGGAGGAACTGTTTTCTCAATTTTTGGTTTATTGAAGCCAGTTTGGAAGGGGATTCCCATCTTTTTCTAGCCCTATAAATTGGATTGAACATGCTTGGAAAAATTAGTAATTTTGAAAGCATCCATAGAGAAGTTGCCAATGATCACTTCATCCCATCCAGTATTTGTGAAAGAAGAAAATTGAGGTGGGTAAGAGTTCCCTTTCTCCATGAGAGCCTAGATTATGAAGATTATATAAAGCTAGATGTTTTCCTTTCTCTCAGCTGAAAGCAGATAAGTCAAAGTAGTGTCTGTGTGTGCATAATACACACACGTACATATCTGTATAAAAACATAGGAATTGTAAGGGCAAGCAGCATGCCATAGGAGTGAAGTAAGTAACCTTTGGAAGCAGGCACATTTTGATTTGAGTGCTAGTTACTGTTACCTACTTACTTGCATAGAACTGAATTTATCTCTCCAAGCTTTAGTTTGCTCATCAGTGAAATGAGCACAGTACTTCCTGTATGATAAGATTGTTGAATAAGATGTCATCAATATTATCAGATTCCTTTCTCCTCTACGTGTAATATAAAAACAAAAACAAAACCCATTGCCACTGAGTTGATTCCAGCTCATGGCGACGATCCCATGTATGTCAGAGTAGAACAGTGCTCCATACAGTTTTCATTGGTTGTAATCGGGAGTGGATTAACCAGTAAGCAAAGTGTGTAGGGCTTAATTGTGCTTACTTAACTAATCTGGAGTGCACAATTTCACATGAGTTTCACCACAAAGATGGGGTGAAACCAGGTGAAACTGTGCACTCCAGATTAGTAAGTAAGCACAATTAAGCCCTGTGTGCCTTGCTTATCTGCTAATCCATCCCTGGCTGTAATCTTACAAAAGTAAATTGCCAGACCTTTTTTTTGTAGCACTTTTGGGTAGATTTGAACCACCAACCTTTCAGTTAGTAACTGAGAGCAAACTGCGCTACCCAGGGATGCTACGTAATATAAACAGCATTTAACAGAGTGAGTTAGTTCATATACAACTGCAGGCTGGCTTTGCCATATATCTTTAATAAGTTGTAAATAGACAAGTTGTAAATGGTTGAATTGGCTTGCCTTTAGATGTCACTTTATCTTTGCTCATATCATTTTGTTTGGGCTATATTTATGGAGGTTCTTGGTGGAATCAGACCATTCTCTGTTGGCGTTATTCATAATTCTGTTTTCTTTTTGGCTCTATGCACACCACTTCATTTTGGGTCTCATTACACGGTTGGGTTTTTGGCTCTGCTCACCTTTCTTCCCTCTCTGTTGGCCCATCTCCTCCTCTTCCATTTTGGCATCACTGGCGTAACCGTCCACGCGTGCACTCGGCGTCTGCCCCGTATGACTTTAATGGAGCAGTGTTCCTTTTTATGTTTTTTTAGTTTTGGAAATGACAAGCTTATATTTCAAGTATGTGAAAATGCTTTAGGACTTCTTGTTGAATATAGATTGGTTGGAATTTTACGTCTTGGCCAGTGTTGTGCAGTTGTGTTTTAGTTTTCTATTTCACCTTTGCCTTTCTCATCGTGCTCCTCGTGGTTATTTTCATCAGTGAGTAATTATTCAGATTCCTCATGCACACAGCACTGTGCTAGGTTTATGCCAAGCAGTGTAATGAGACCCTGTGCATTTACCCAGCATTTCTTGTGTGCTTATTATGGACAGAGTTTTGTAGAGTATGAATTGCCATCTTCCAGACGTGAGTCTAAAACAAATATGAACACATAGTGAGGCAAATATTTGAATAATGAGTGCACAAAGAGTAAACAAATTGACATGAGCATGATTTGCCTTAGACTCAACTCCTGGCTCCCACCGTATTACCTCCTCTCACTGTCTTTGTTATCTCTACGCCCTGAGACGTCAGGCTCCCTTCCCTGTTACCTGGAATAATTGCAGTTGTGCCACTTAAAAATGAGGTAGCAAGTTCTTTGAACTGGCAGTTGCACTTCTTGTGATAGAATCTTTCAGCTGTGTTGCTTCGTTCTCGTCACAGTCTATCCTCTTGAGAAATAGCAAGCAGTAGAGCTGGCTGTCTGCTCCTGAAAGAATACAGCTTGGAAACCCTATGTGGCAGTCCTGCTCTGTCACATGGGGTCGCTGTGTGTTATTGATGGCACCTAACAGCAACAACAACAGTGGACTCATTGTTTTGGGGGATTTCCAGGCTAGTAGGAGGCAGGACCCACTTTCCTCTGAGGAGGTCAAAGAGGGGTAGATAGGCCCTTTTTTTCTCCCTGACAGCTGGAATGTGGACTTATAACTGTGCAGCCAATTAGAAGTTTAATGCAGGAAAGTTGATCCTTGAGGAAGTGAGCAGCGGTTGGGTAGAGATTCGTCCCTGGAGGGGCAGAGTGCAGAAGCTGGAGGGCTGCCTTGGGCATCCAGATCCTAAACAGAGTGCACCTGCGGCACCGCTGTCTGTGTGTCTCCTCACCAGCCCCTGCCAGAGCTGTGCCCTCCAGTCTCACCATCTGTTCGTTGTTGTTGACGTTAGCTGCCTCCGCAACCCCCGACTCAAGGCGACCCCACATGCGCAGTAGCATGAAACATCCCCCGGTCCTGCGCCATCTTCGTGGTCAACTGCGGTTCAGATTGTTGTGCTCCATGGGGTTTCCACTGGCTGATTTTCCCAAGTAGATGGCTCAGCCTTTCTTCCACCAGAGTATACTTCGTTATGGGGTTTCCTGAGTTGAAATTGACCCGACGGCACCCAACAACAACAACACCACTTTTGTTATATTTGGAGTCAAGGATCCGAATGTAATAATCAGGCCAATAAAACAACTGCTAGTAGTGCAGGGACACGGGCCCTAGTAGACTTGTCAGTGAAAAAGGGGAACCAGAGATTGGCCCGAGAAAAAGACCAGAAGGATCCAAAGGAGGTTCTGTTGGAGTGAGCATGGAAGGTTATAACGTGCTGAAAGAGAGAAGAAAAACCTGCTTTTCCTTCTGAAGGTCCTCTGAGGAGCTGGTTAATGTGATCTGTTCAGTTACCATGGCTGTTTGTATAGTAGGAAGGAGAACTGGAAGTGAGCAGAGAAATGAGGAAATGGAATCACATCATGTTAGGATAAGGAAAGGCTTCCTGCTACAGCTGGGGAGATGGGCATCTGGGGTCCACAGGCAGGAGTAATCGAAATGCTTTGTAGCTGATGGAATCTGGGTCCAAAGCGAAAACTGAATTTGAAGACAGGTCTAAGAATTTTATTTTGTGTGGTGTTTGTCATTTGGCATTTAAATTGACTTGAGACAAACTGAGATGAAGACAGTTTGCCCCATCTCCCTGTTTCTTTTCTTCAATTTCGTGGGTCTGAAGTGTGATCAGGCGTTTTGTATGTGAAACTTCGCCTTCAGAAAGTGACAGGATGCAACTTATTATATGATTTGTGCTTGTCTACAGATGTTTTATTTTGCGCTGGTTCCTCTTCAGTTATTGGTCGGGCTCTGTGTGGAAGGCGAAAGTCAAGAGTTTAAAAAATATGGAGTTTCAGGCTCAGAGGCTGCTATGGTTATATCCTTTTCATCAGAAAGCCTGTTATTCTAGGGTTTCACTTGCCCATGGATAAGCTGCACTACCCTGTTCCATTATGAATTCTTGGTGAGATCTGTCTTAATTTCCTCTGATCCTATCAGATTCTTGTATTTCCTTGTACTGTTTGACCACATGCCATTGTTTTCATCTTACTGGGTAGAATGGTAGATGCTGTTCCAGCTTGGATATTAATTTCCTTTGTAGTACAGCAATTCTGAGCTGGAGTACATTAGCATTTCTTTTCAATTCTGAAGCGAGATTTTGATCTCTGAGCATCCTTGCCACAGAGGGTGTGTATTTTCTGGGTGATTCATTGTGATTCTTTCCCTGTAAAAGCTTTTTCTCGTTAAGTTTCTTATGCAGATTGGAAAGCAAATAAGCAGTTAATTCTATGCTTACTTGTATTTTCTGTGAACATGCCCAGTGTAGTGCATTGCGCCTCTAAGTTCTGTTGCTAAACGTGCTCTGTTTGTCAAGGATTGATCTGTTTGGCAGAATTATTGATAGTTGATTCTTGGACTAAGTTTTTTTCTGGAATTTATTTGAGGAATAAATCTCACTTTTTGTGCCTTTCTTTAATTAACCCATTTCTCTTTATCATCAAATCTTTATTTAATAAGCCTGAAAAGCACCTTCAGTGGTGTTAAGATGTCAACATTGTTTGGGTATAAAATTCAAGGATGCCATTTAATGTGTCTGTTTGAGTAAAGATGTAATTTCCTTATGCAGTAAATACATAAGGAACATTCATGGAAAATTCATTCTACTGTAATTATATTTAAAGATTTTACCATATTGCAGAAGTACATTTTAGGGATTAGGAAACCAAGGGTTAAATTCCACTTCTGCCTTTATCTAGCTCTGGAACCGTAGGCAAATTATAGTCTTTCTTACCTGGTTCTCTTCTCTAGAAAATGGGATAGTGTTTTTCCCTTCCTTTGTTACTGATATTGGTAACTGTGTGGACTCCTGAGTGTGGTAATGTGGTAATCCTGTTGTTGCCCACAGTGTGGCCCCAGCCTGCAGGACACTGCCTGAATCAGCCGCTCTCTGTGTGGACTCTTGAGCGTGGCAAGGTGGTAATCCTGTTGTTGCCCACAGTGTGGGCCCAGCCTGCAGGACACTGCCTGAATCAGCCGCTCCCTGTGTGGACTCTTGAGCGTGGCAAGGTGGTAATCCTGTTGTTGCCCACAGTGTGGGCCCAGCCAGCACCCCCAGATGGTAGGACACTGCCTGAATCAGCACCCCTTTATAGTAGTAGTGCTGCAGACGTGCCCTGTAGCACGGTCCTGCCCTTCTCTGTGTTTTTGCTCTCCACACTGCTCTGTAGCTGCCTCTCAAAACGTGATTCCTCTTCCCAGCTATACCAAAATGCCCCCTACCCTGGGAATTCTCCTCTCTTCTTCCTAATCTGAGATACCCTCTTAGTAACCTCAAGTACATGTCACCTTCTTGTCACAGTGCTGAATTGTGGTAGGTTACCTATGTGACCCGCATCCATAACCAGATTAAAATAGAGGGCAGGATTTTGTGTTTTGACATCTCTTACTACACTGGATGAGGGAACCCTGGTGGGTGCCCTGGTTAAGAACTCAGCTGCTAACCAAAAGGTTGGTAGTTCGAATCTACCAGGTGCTCCTTGGAAACCCCATGGGGCAGTTCTACTGTGCCCTGTAGAGTTGCTATGAATCGGAATCCACTCGATGGTGACGGGTTTGGTTTTGGTTTTACTGTACTGAACAGTGCCTTTGTACGTGGCAGGGTGTCAAGTGCTTATTGGATTGCCTCTGATACATCAAGATTCCTCAGCCTCAGTTTCCTTATTTGTAGACCTTGGATGACCTCTAAGTTTACATTCAGGTTTAACCTTAGAGGGTAACATAATTCTGTGAACCTGAGTGGAAATGGAAGTTGGACGTCCTTGAATCTTACTGCAGACAATTGAGGAACGACCCCCTGGGGCATTTGAGGAGCAACCGCCTGGGGCGGCTGGGTGCCAGGGGCTGCTTCTGTAATAAGCCTTGGTGTGTATAGATTCATACAGTACAGAGATCTAACAGGGACAGTCTCGTGTATATGACTTTTGTAGGGGTTCAGTGAAGAGCTGGTAGCCCAGAAATAGAAAGGAGAGCTAATATGTTCTGCGGCAATGGGTCTTGATGATGAGTGAGCAAGAGTTTGCTGGAAAGAGAAGTTAGGAGGAAAATGCCTGCAGGTTATGCAGGAAAGCATCCAGGAGCCTGGTGTGCACAGGTCATATGTGGATCTGCCGGACCCGACTTTGAGAGTGGGGTGGAGATGCTCTCGAGTTAGATGGGAATGACAGAGCTTGGGCCTCTCAGGAGAGAGGTGAGTGGACCGCAGAGCTTCTGTTTCAGAAGCAGTTGATGCCAAGAGAGGATAGGAGTAGGATCACAGCAGAGTATCTCATCTGTCTTTCAACCAGTGGCAGAATCACTGGGAAGCTTCCTGAAATACAGAGTCCCAACCCTACTCCCAGCTATTTTGATTTCATAGGTCTAGAGTGGAGCTCAGGATCTGTGTTTTAAGAAGTTATCCTGGTGATTCTGACACAGGTGGTCAGTGACCCACACTTTGAGAAAATGCTGAATTGTCCTTCAGAGCTTTGCTAACCCAAGGGAGTGTCAGATGTGCCCATAAATGCCGTGGTCCTTGGCACATAGATTGTGGATGGCTTTGGTCAGTTTCTCCACAGGATCCATAAACTGCAGAAAGCGTAAGCATCACTGAGCTCGGAGGAAAGCCTATAAAACAGAGAAAAGTGCAAAGGACGAAAACTGAAGACCAGTAATATTTAAAGAAACTTGGTGTGGTGTTAGGGAAAGGTAGTATTTGAAGGAGCCCCACTGAAAAGGCTGGAGAGAGTGAAGGCCTACTGCACCCCAGGTTATAAGTCAGGATTTGTGTAATATTTCAGTGTTGAAATGAAAAACAATTTTTAGTGAATCTAGAGATTTAACAGTTTATCTATAATAGATGTTGTTGTAAAACAATTCAAGTCTACATTTTTTTTTTTTTTTAATGTGTCTGACCTAATTAAATCTTCCTGTTTCCCCTGGGTTTTAATTTTTGACTCTGAATGTAGCAACATTTAAATTTCAATATAATGAAGGTCCTTGCTGAGAATTGTTAGTAACAGTGTCACAGTTTGCCCTTCAGTGGTTAAGGTCACGTCAGCATTTCTGTGGTAAACATCTTGCTGAAATTCATGGAGCATACAGGAAAAAATTGAATTGTTATTGATGCAACTTGGTTTTTACTCTCAACCTCCCAATTTTCGCGTTAGTTATGTGTACTGTTGAAAAGTGGCAGAAGCTGTCTCATTTTCTCCTGAACCCAGGGTAAAACGGGCATGTTGTTTATACTGGCAGATGCAGTACCAGAGTTAGGATGTGGTAGCCCTAGTGGATGGACTCTGTGGTCAGAGGTGTGTTTCACACTGGTGACGAGGCAGAGCAACCCGTTGGTAACGGCACCCTCTTCTACAGGGCATCACATCTCCCTAGATACCATAGTTGATCACTGGTTTGAAAATTATAGAAATTAAGCCAGTCTGTGAAGCTTCCTCTGGGCAAATATCTGGCCCCTTGAAGGGTTACTATTTTTTAAGTCAATCAATCTTATATTGATCCACAGGGTTTATTCTCTATTCACCAGGTTCCCAGCACTGGGCTAGATATTATTGAAGGTAAGGTATGATATGGCCAAGGGCCAACAGTAAGCTTACTTAGAGAGCATTCCATAAGAACGTGAGGTCCAGACCACATGTAATCAAGTATAAAATTACACATTCAGACTAGTAAAACCAACTATATAGTAACACTGATTAACTACACAGCTTTTTATAACAAGTCAGCCATATGGGGGGAAAAAGCCCAATTTCATGCAAAGCAGAACTCTCCACACTTGTTGTTTTATTTTTAAGATATTCTTTTTTTAAAAAAATTTTTTTATAGAACTTTAGATGAAAGTTTACAGAGCAGATTAGTTTCTCATTAAACAATGAATACACATACTGTTTTATGACATTGGTTATCAGCCCCGCAACATGTCATCACTCCCCCTGTCCTGACCTTGGGGTCCCCATTTCTATTCGCCCAGCTTTCCTCTCCCCTCCTGCCTTTTCATCCTTTCCCTGGGCTGGTGTGCCCATTTAGTCTGTATACGTGGTTGAGGTACATGTATTATTGTTTGTTTCATGGGACTGTCTAATCTTTGGCTGAAGGGTGAACCTCAGGAGTGACTTCAGTACTGTATTAAAAGGGTATCTGAAGGCTATTTTTAAAGTATTCTAATGAATAGTTTCTGGAAGTAAATCAGCCTTCTGAGGAGGTCTGAGGGTTCTGAGGATCCCAGTTTGAAAAACCAATGGTCTAGTTTATCCACTTGACTTTATAGATCAGGAAACTGAGGACCAAAAAGGAAAGAGAACCAACATGCCAACATTTGCCTATTTACTAGATAGATAGTAAGGTAGATAGATAGATAGACAGACAGACAAACATACACACACATACATAAAATCATTTCATCCTTATAACAATCTAGAAGGGAGGTGGTTTTTATAGATGAAGAAGGCTTTTAAGCTGGTACAGTTGAGACTAACTTCAGGTCTTTTTGTTGGCAAAATCTACCCTCTCTGCGCTGTCTCTCCACTGTCCCTCCAGCCTGTGCCTGTCCCCAGAAAGGCCTCTGCCTTGCCAAAAGCCACACCCCAGGCAGAGGCAGGATGAAACCC
Organism: Dugong dugon; assembly: GCA_030035585.1. Classification (NCBI taxonomy): domain Eukaryota; kingdom Metazoa; phylum Chordata; class Mammalia; order Sirenia; family Dugongidae; genus Dugong; species Dugong dugon. The sequence continues at coordinate 45,129,148 of CM057466.1, read as the reverse complement.
TAGATCTTCTATTTCCTAGTCCAGGGTTATTCTTCCCAGACTTCCTGTTCTCTTTAGTCAGCAGTAAAAAAAATAATAATAATTAGAATATTGAGTAAATGTTGCCTTAAAAAAAAGAAGGCCATTCCAAATGTGTTGTCCTTGAGAAGGGTTACTGTTCTTAGTTCCCTATAGTTTAGCAACTAATTGGTCATGTAAATTGACTGGGAAGGAAAGGTGATTTATAAAAAAATTTGTACTTTGTAAATCTTGCTCTTAGCTTGAAGAATTTCACATGAAATCCAGCTTCCCAATTAAAAGAAATTGTGTAGTGAATTATTTTTCTTCAAATCATGTTTTCTTTATGGCCTGAGAATTGATGTTTGATACTGAATAAGCATTAACTACTTTTATATTTGGATAAATTGAAAGATATGTAATATATAATCACTGACATTGTTTTTATGTTTAAAAAAAAACCAAACAGAAATGACTAAGGCATTAAACCTTGGCTTCAGTATGACACACATAGAACTTGTCAGCTTTCTGTTGATTTACGCTGAGATCTGCCAAGTAGCAGACTTACTATGCAAATTATTACACTAACAAGCCCTAGATATCTTAGAAGACTCTTATATCTAGTTGCTGACTTTTGGTTTTCTTTTTATCTGGACAATTTAGGGAAAGGAGACCTCCAGGATGAGCTTTTGTTCATCCTCTTGACTCCTGTAGCATTTTTCATATTTCTCACTTTTAATTTCTTCCTGTTCCCTAAGCTGTCTTCCTTGAGGACAAGGGCTTCTTTTATCTTCTCTACCTATTCCCTCTAAGCTCATCCACCTTTCTTTTCAGGGTATGGAGTAGGTGTGAGGTGGAGGTAGAGAAGAAGGAAGGAAAGGATGGAAGGAGAGAAAGAGGGACAGAGGAGGTGAGGGAGAGAGATACCATGAGTCAGATCACAAAGACAAGAACTCTAGAATATGAATTTCTTCTTCCCTTGGTGCAGCTAGAGAGTTTAGTGAGTAGAGTCTATTAGACATTTTTTCTGCAGTGTTCCTTTCTAATAAAGATAGAGCAGTCAATGGTTTTTGTTCTTACTTCGTTACAAAAAACTTTACAGAATTCAGTTAAATCCAACAGGTATTTCATGAGCAGCAGACGTGGTTTGGGTATTGGGCATACAGAGATGAGGAGAGCATAGACCGGGTCCAGGGAGCGCATCATTCAGTAGAGAAGACAGATGTCCACAATTCTATTGCTATAAACTCTGATCCAGAAAATCTGTATACTTTGTAGTGGTGGCTCATAGGAATCAAGTAACAGGTACCCAGGAGGGGTGGCTCTGAGCTGGGATTTGAACAGTGAAGAGGATTTTTCCAGCTAGACCCTGGGTGGGGATGGGGAGTATGAGCAGAGGCATGGGATTAGGGGCACCTGGTCTGTGGTGGAGAATCTACTTGGGAATTACTAGAGTATAAAATTCAAAGGAAATGGTGGTAAGAAATGAGGAAGAAGGTAGATACAGGTCCAGCCAGGAGGACCTTATATGTTACATGATGAAATCTGAGTATTATCCCAGGGATAGTGAGGAGCTGATGCAAAATAGGGAGAGGCCGTATTCAGATGTGCATCTTATGAAAAGTCAGCTTGGTGGTTGTGTGTGGGACACCCTGGAGAGGGCAGAGTCTAGATGTGAGGGGATGAGTAAGGTCCACAAGGACACGAGCTGAGACTCAAGTTGTGAAATGGTGGGAATAGGAGACTGTAGGAGAAACATTTTGGAAGTTGCTTTGGGGATAGACATTGTACAGGAGCAATAGAAGCTTTATAGTTGGTTCCCAGGATTTTGGCATAAGACTCTGGTTTTTGGTGCCGCCAGCCAGTATAGGAAATACAGATGAAGGGACGTGCGTCACTTTATCTTCCTGTTTCAGATGGTGTGTACCAAGCATAGCTGTGACTTTCTTTGATGTTCATCATCTTGTAGCAGTGACTATACTTTTACATATACTACTGTATTCAACCTTCGCCATTTCCCTGGGAGACAGGTAATATTTCAAAGGAGTTGCATCTTCTATAAGACATACGCGCTCAGGGATTTGCCCTTGATCAAAATTGCCCCAGCATTTCCTTTAGGGAACTTCTGGGTTCAAGACCACCGTTCTGTGTCCCAGTAAGTCCAGCGTTGTTGTCTTTATTGAGTGCTGTTGAATTGATTCCAGCTCTCAGCCATCCTCTAGGACAGAGTAGAACTGTCCCGTAGGGGTTCCTAGGCTGAAATCTTTATGGGAGCAGATCACCCCAGGTCTTTCTCTTGCAGAGCAGCTGGTGAGTTTGAACTGCTGACCTTTTGGTTAGCAGCTGAGGGTTTAATCATTGTGCCACCAGGGCTCCGTAAAGTACAGCATAGCCATGTTTTCCTTTTTTTTTTTCCTCCTTGGCATTGGACTAGATTTCTGTTTCTTCATTTGAGCATCAAATTAGGTAGGTGATTTGGATTTAGAGCCTTGTTTTATAAAGAATACAGGTCTTTAAGCATGGAACTTATACTCAGTGAGATATGCACACTAAGAAAGGCATGAAGGAACAGAGACCGACGGGATGGGCACCAGCTCCTGTTTTCCATTTCTCAATTATAGCTCATCTTGGGGCATGTGATTGTTAGGCTCCTGCACTAAGTAAATGATTTCTCTGTCACTCCCATTCCTGGTTTAATGGTTGAAATCATGTATATAATGCACCTCTGATGTGGTGTCTGCATATCTCCTTTTTATACAGTGAATGAGAGAAACAGCCTGTGATTTGTCCAAAGATGGAAGAGGTAACTGACAGATCCGGGATCAGGTCTCTGATTCCAGTGAACTAGAATCATCCTTACAAGTTATCTGTTTTTCTTTTAGAATAAGTATTCCTGATGACAGGAGATTGGAATGTTGAGTAGTTCCATATAGGAGAAAAATAATTGATCAGAGGTTTCTCAGCATGAAATTAGAGCAAGGAACTCAACTCTTCTTTCAAACAGTGCTGCTCTGTTGCCTTTATTCACCTGAGAGGTATTTTCGACTGAAGAGAGTTATTTAGGGCAGTGATCTCCAAAAGACTGTTAACATCCTTTCAGGCATGCAGTGCAGCACAATGATGTATGGACTGCAGTCTTCAAAACTCAATTTATACATATTTTCTAGTTCACACTCTGAGTGTCACTTGTGTGTGTGTTTGCTGCACGTGTAGACTACCGCGCGTGTAGGATTTATAAATAAATAAATACATGCAGGATGACTATACTTTTTTAAAAGACTGGAAAGATACCTTCTTAAAAATGTTTGAAACTGCTGATCTAGAGCAATGTTTCTAAAATAGGCCAATGGTTAGATTTTTCTGGGACCTTTTTAAAAACCACTGATTCCTGGGGCTTCTCCCAGAAGAACCGGGTTAAGTAGGTCTGTCTAGAACTCTAGTACCAAACACCAGTGTGCACTTGGAGGGCTGCTAAGACACAGATCGCTGGGTCCCACCCCAGAGTTCTCAGGGTCTGGGGGGACGGGCACTGAGAACTTGCCTTTCTAACAACTTCCAGGGGCTGCTGCTGGTCCAGGGATGCACTTTGAGAATCACTGTGGTATGGGACTCCGAACTTGGGTGACTCCAGAGATGAGGTGATAAATACTGATCTAGACTTGAGACTTTCTCCCCAGACAGTCCTGGCGGATACTCTGTCGTTCTCTTTTCCTTTCAAACTCCTGTTTGGATGATAGAGGCAGGCAAGTGCTTTTTACTCTCTATTTTTTAATATTATGGTGTAGACGATGAATGGCCAGTTTCATGTTTGGGTAGATTCCAGTTTACACAGTAAATACATGTGAGTGTTTTAATTAAATCCTTATAGTAACTCTATGACATATTTATTATTATAGATATTAAAGATATTATTATATCTATGACATATATAAAAGGTTCCTAAGAATTTGGCTGCATGTGTGCTATATTTGTTTGGGAATAGAAATAACACCATTACCCATGAAACACCCCAGATTTCAAAAAGATCAATAAGAAAAATACATGGTTGTTAGTTGCAATCAGGCCTTTAAAAAAAGAAAAATCAGGACTTGATAGATTGATAGGAAATGAAATATGCAATATGCAGTAAGCATAATAAGCCATAGAAACTTTAAGAACACAATAGCTCATTTCCTATAAATTATATACAATGTATCAGTTGGCAAATAGCACCTTTCACAGTAGAGCATAATATTAGGCGTTTAAATGGCCGTGTAACGTGTAAAACCTGCTTGATAGATTGAATTACGTAGAAGGGCATTTCTGTAACGCTTGGTGTTGGATCCACTGAACATCACTGCTTACTCAAAGTTTAAGAGGCATTATATACCTTTATTGTTGGGCAGGCAATTAAATGTAGGTGTCACTGTAATTTAGCAGAAGAAAATAGTAGCTCTGCTGTGTTGGTGGAGGTTTGTGTTTTTAACTCTTAAAATAATCATCCATACTTTCTGTTACTCTTCGAATTGTGCAGTTTATAGCCATTTGGCTTACCCAGTTTTACTTTTGAGATAAATGAATACGACCAGGACCATGAGAGATTACATGTATTTTATTTTAGGAAAGTAGAACGTATCACATTAATTCATTTGAGGGGATACTTTAGGCACTATTTTTTTTATCTGCTCTCTCTATAGAGAGACCCATTTAATACTTTATGCATTTGATAAAGGCTGCCTTAAATGAGGTCATTCTGTATTGAGAACAAATGAGAAAAATGTTCCAGAAAAATCCTCAAGGAGTATTACAGCTTTTTACAAAATAACTTTAAATGGACTGCAATTATAACAAGAAGAATAGCTAGAGCATATAAGTCAGTTTAACCTGTAAAAGGCAGAGCAGTTTCAAAATGTGTGCGTGTATTATAAATAAGCCAATGAAATTAGCATCTGATTGTCCTACCCTGGCTTCTTAGAAATAGAGCTTTCAGAAGCTTACTGGCAATTCATTTAATAATTAGTGTATAAATATTCCAGGTGTGTTTACTTACTCTATAGAGGTGGGTTAAGAGTAACAGTGTGCAGCTGGAAAGAGCGTGCGATTTGGACTCAGACCTGGTTGGCCACCAGCCCTACGCTGAGGTCTGTGCGACCTTATGCAAGACATTAAACACACTTGGGGCTGACTTGGTGTAACTGGTTTTTAAACTATTTGTATTGTTGGGGGGTGTATCAGTCAGGATCCAAACAGGTGGTAGAAACCACAGAGTAATTTGAACAGGGAAGTTTAATTAAAGAATAATTAATTAAAACAGGGGTTGTGATAACAAGCGATTGGCTAGTACTAAGAGAACTCGAAAGAAAAAAGGAAGAGCAGATATAGGGAGCACCCTGTACCCCAGAGCTGAGATTGTTGTTAGCTGTTGTCCAGACTCATGGCCACCCCATGTACAATGGAACGAAACCCTGCCCAGTCCTGCACCATCCCCATGACTGGTTGCAGATTGGGCTATTGTAATTCATAGGGTTTTTGTTGGCTGATTTTCAGAAGTAGATCAGCAGACCTTTCTTCCTAGCCTGTCTTAGTCTGCAAGCTCTGCTGACACCTGTGCAGCATCAAGTAACACACAAGCTATTGCTTCGAGCTAGTTCTTCCCAGTTTAGTCATGGCTGAAGAAGTGACACTGGAAGAGACTTGAGTTTTTAAAATTTGGGTGAACTGGAACCATAACTGGAACGGGAAATATTACGAGTCGAAGCACTGCTAGAAACTTAATCTCTGTCTTAGAAAACCAGTGCATTGCATAGCAACCAAATTTCTTGCCTGTTGGATTTTGCAGAGTCGAAAACAGCAGTGCCCTGCTCAGAGATGGCAGCCAACCATGCCGCTTTGAAAGTATGTCGGTCTCCTCAGTCCTGGCAGTAATCCAGCCTCCTACATCAAGCTCCTGTAAGGGCTCACTATGCCTCTTCCGACTCTCCCATTCCAGGGCTTCAACCCATAATCTTTCCCATTCTGGTTATGGTCCCAGATCACCCAAATTTAAAAAATTTGAGTCTGTTCTGGTTTTGCTTCATTGGCCATGACGAAACACATTCCAACCGGTTGGAATCCCTGACACAAGCCTCCACTGACAGATATTGTGGCTATGCATGACTTGCATTGGCTGGGAATGGAGTCCAGGTCTTCCACATGGTTGAGGGATTGTGAAATCGATTTAGTGACTCTAGACCCACCTTTTAAAAAAATTCACTAAAACAGAATGATAAATATCTACGTATCTCAGTAGAGATAATTTTGGTTTGTAAAATGTACATATATAGGGTGCTGGGACAAGATGTCATGACTATGGTTAATAGTTAAATAAATTAAAAAAAAAAAAAAAACACTTCTGTAAATGGTGGGTTCTAATTCTTTTCAATTTGTTTTGTTCTATCCACTCTCCAGGCCTAGAGCTTCAGTAAGATATAGAATGGTCAGGCGAAAGGTCTTATAAAGTTTCCTTTGGGGTAGAAGTGAGATGTTCTCTCCTTCCTGACTTTTAATGATTTGATACTCTTCTTGGACCCACTGGAGAATTCAGTGCTACTCCACAGAGAGAAGAGAGATAAAGTCCTGCCAATATGCAAATGACAATATTTTCATAAATCAGAAACAACGTTTATAGGCAAATAGCCTTGTTATCCAGTTATTGCCAGAAAAAATAAAGAGTTCATGTTTTCTAAAATGAAAACTATAATTTGTGGAGACTTTATTAACTATATAACTGTCTTATCATTTTCAACCATAATAAAAAATTAACACATTCGGTGATTTAGACACATTTTGGAGCTGGTTCCTCTTGTGATACTCCAGGACAGGGCTGGATGTTTTGCTGGGCTGCCGTGAGAGTGTTTTAATTGTTTAGGTGGATGTTACATTCTGTTCAAGGAGAAGCTTTAGCCTACCTGTGGGCTTTTGGACACGTGTTCTTTATAAACTTGGTGGTCTTCATGAAAAAAAAGTCAAGCCTGACTCCATTTTGTCTCATTTCTAAAGCATGTGGCTCTACACCTCAAAATGAGTATAGAGAGTAGCAACTGCTAGTCGGGAGTAATGTGCAAACTCATAGTAGCTCGCTCCTTATAGAAGACATTGTTGAGAGAAACAGTATTCAAAAAGGAGATGTGAAGGCATGTTCCAGCTTTAATACTAGGGTGCACTGAGCTCCCACAAAGCCAAGTACAGTCGATGGTAGTTGGCAGCATGCCGTCACAGCCTATCACTATGTAGGCCCTGACGTCGGCTGCTCTGTTGTGGACAGAGACTGTTTCGAACTCTGCTCAGTTATTTATGTTGATTACTTCATATCAAGGCCCTGGAAAGATAGCTTTCTTTATATTCAGGACTAGGAGTAGCTGTGTTTCTCTTGAGCTTCCAGTTTGGGAGGCACTACCATGTTGTGAAAAGGAGCCCTAGTGGCTCCAGTGGTTAAGTGCTTGGCAGCGAACCGAAAGGTGGGCGGTTTGAACCCGTTAGCCGCTCTGTGGGAGAGAGATGTGACAGTCTGCTTCTGTAAAGATTATAGCCTTGGAAACCCTATGGGGGCAGTTCTACTCTGTTCTGTAGGGTCACTGTGAGTCGGAATTGACTCGGCAGCCGTGGGTTTTCATCATGTCGTGATGGGAAGGTGGGCTCTCCAGTCAGGATACCTGGCTTCAAATCTCTACTTTACAACCTTCCAGCTTTGAGAACTTGGGTGGGCCAGCAATTTCTATGCCTGATTTCTGTAAAATAGGGTATAATTGTAGGTCGGTGTGAGAATGGAACAAGTAAAGGTTAGCTGCTATAATTAGTCTTAGTGTTAATATTATTATCTCTTAGGGACTGTAAAATCAGTAATCAACTATATTTCCCTCTTTGCACTGGCTTTCCCAAAGGTTAACTCCCAGCAAGTCAACCTAGTGACATTTGTTACCATTGGAGGATGAGGAGGAGCAGGATCCTGGCCTTAGTTCTGTTGTCATGGTATTCTTATTTTTTATTTGGTCCACTTGTCTTGGCTTTAACTTGAACTTTAATTTTATTTTATTAGTTGTAATTTTCTTGCTGTTGTGTTGTATTGCATGTCCTGGAAGAAGTCATGTAGTTCAGAAATCATCATCTTTGTTGATTACATGAGTAATTGATGTCCGTAGAGACTTCCTTTGGCACAATAACTATTCTTCATCCAGCATACGTTGTATGTTGTATTCAGAGTTGCTAAGGAAAAGCCTTTCTCAAGGTGTGTGGGAACATGTGTATAGGTGTGCCTGTGAGAGAGAAAGACAGACGGAGGGAGGGGGAGAGAAGATAATGTCTTCTACCCTGCCCAGCTTGCATCACCTTTTGTCCATCTTGTCTGTGACTTTTGGTTTAGTTTCGATTCCCTTCTACGAAAGAGAATTAATTTACCTTGATTTAACAGAAGAGTATGGTACAGCCACGAGCTGTTGGGATGAAGTCCAAGTGTAAGACAGTTCTGGAAAAACCTTGGGAAGTCTGTTGTTGACCACACTCCCAGTGGTGCAATGGATTGTTTTGTTGAGCCTTTCTAGCCATGGCCTTATAACTCGCACCCAAGGGATTGGGTGGGACTGTGCAAATGAGGTAATTGTGGCCCACCACGGGGTTTGGTCAGTTTTACCATCCTGCTAGGCTTAAAAGAGAGCCAATTCCAGAGCAGAAAGAGGATACCACCACCACCAAGGAAGAGCAGCCAGGAGTGGAGGCTGTCCTTTGGACCTGGAACCCCTGCGCTGAGAAGCTCCTAGAACCAGGAGACAGAGAGAGAAAGAGAGTTATAACACTGAAGATGGTGAGAAGCGGTGGTGGAGAAATGGCGGCAGGAGACAGCGCAGAGGGCTTCCTGGCCCATGAAGCAAGAAAGCTTAGTGCCTTTGGGCAGGAGGCTTACTGGCAGAGTAGGGTGCCTTCGGGCATTTGGTGGATCTAGGTTGGCTGGCCCATGGAGCTAGAACTGAGTCCCTTTGGGCTGGGGCTTACTGGCAGAGCTGGGTGCCTGGCAGAGCTAGAAGAGCTTTGTAACACTTGCCCGAGCAGGGCAGAGGCTAAGGGGCGAGAGGAGTGCCTTCTAGTACGGCTGAAAAGAGGCTGTCCTGATGGAAGAACTGTACCCTGAGCATTTCTGAACCTGAACTGTAACCTGTTACTTCCCTAACAAACCCCATAATCGTGAGTATTGTCTGTGAGCTGTGTGTGGCCATTGCAATGAATTATCGAACCCAGCAGAGAAGTAGAGAGTGCCATGAGAGGGACGGTTGGTGTTAGAATTGGTAAAGATGGCAGAGAGAGGTGGCATGTCTGACCTCCACCTCATAGGAATCAGCTGTGGGCTGTTGATCTTGATTCTCCTTCCCTCTTGTAAAGTTAGAGGAAGTCAGATGCTGCCACCATGCCATTTTTATACCCCCCGTACATGATGGCAAAATTTGTTGCTCTATAAGTCAAGAAGACCATATTTTCTTAAATGCTTTGTTTCACTAAGTTCCAGGGGACTTTGCTTCTTTATCGTATTTCTTCATTGGCCCCAAAGCCTTTACCTGAAAAACCTGGCCAACCTTCTTTTCTTTTCTCTTACATGCTCAACAGATAAGCCCATAAGAGTGTCCCCGTATGAATGCTCATCCTGCTCAATTTCTTATCAAGTCTAACTTGGAATTTCCAATTAGATATTCAACCTATTTGCAATGATATGAGCTCTTGAGAGTAATTGTTGTATGAGGCATATATGGTATGGATGGTTTAAGAACCAGGAATAACTGATAACTGGTTGAAATGTCCAACATGGTGCTACACCAGCACTGATTTGCTGTCCAGTGTGGTCTTCATAAACGCCAGGTGCGGTGGGTATTGCTGTCCCCACTGTATAGATAAAGAAACGGGTTCAGAGAGACTAAGCTATTTGTTCAAAGTCACAAAGCAACTAAGTGGAGGAATTGGGGTTTGCCAGATGTTTGACGCCAGAACCTGTACACTTCACCACTACACAAAGCTGTCTTGAAAACCAAAAGCTCACTTGTTCTCTCTTTAACTGGTTATTTCAAATCAGATGTCGTTTATTTGAATCTTATGTTATTTTTAACTCAGTAAACCACTGGTTGTATTTTAGGGTCCCATTTCTTCTGGTTGAAGGCCAATGGTGGATCTGAAAAGTGGTGTGTGGGGGCTATATCTTAGGGCAACGGGAAATTCATAGTGTATCTCATTTTCCGGTGGCTCAGTAATAATATGTGGGTCCAGAAAGAACCATGTAATACTTTTTATGTATCCTTTCAAGTGATAAAAACAGTGTTGTGTAATGGGAAAATTATATCCGGCACCAGTTCTATTAGTCTTTGGAGCTTGCCGTCAGCCTGTGCCGTTGCTGTTATACGGTATTTGGTTATTCTTCAGGGCCAGGAGTCATTCTGTAAACCAGATCTGTAACCATCCTTAAGTTGTTTTGTGGATGCCCATAGCTATTTCTTATGGTTTAAGATCGCACTACAGGACGTCCATCTCTACTGGGGGGCCCTCTTTCTGTCACAATCCATGGTTATTTCCTTCTTGCTGAATATTATTAGTGTACCGCTGTTTGGGCTGCTTCCTACAAGGCTGAGGCTATTTTCTACATCAGACTTAGGTTGGTAACCAAGATATTTCTCATAAATATTTGCATAGTCCTCTAACCTTTCTTACCCCAAATTGGAAAGTTGTTAGTATTAAGCACTTTAAACCAATCCACTTTGTTTGTGAACTTGTTGAAAGACGGTAGAAGGGAGGTATAAATTACCACTTGTTGTCAAGGTGAAACATTGAGTTAATGCTGTGTGTTTTATAATGAGTTTCTGTCCCCAGTGGAATGTTTCTTTGAGACCAGGACTGTTAAAGTATTGCAGGAGACAGTGTCCAGGGCCACTAATTTCACTGTCAAGCGTGGACCTGACAACTGAGACAAAGCTATTAAGAGCTGGGGAGTCTGAGATTCTTTGGCTCTGCCCTGTTGAACACATTTCACCAGTGACTTGGGGGCAGAGTAGGATGCTCATCAGATTTGCAGGTAACACAAGTCTAGGTAGGATACCTGGATGACAGAATCAGGCTTCCAAGGGCTCTCAGCAGGCTGGAGTGATGAGATGGGATTTAGGAAGGATGAATGTGAAGTCTGGTATTTGAATTCAGAAAGTCACCTACCTTGTTACAAGAGAGGAGAAATGGCTCAGTGGGCAGGGTGTGGACAAGACATTTGGGATTTCAGGTTTGCAGAAGTGCAGAATGATGATAGCACCACTCTACCTGGGCTGTAACAGACAGCATGGGGTTGAGAGAAGTAGCTGACTGATTCCGATACTTGGTGTCATTCCAGTATTGAATCCGGTACTGGGATTAAACCCAGCAGCGTTTAGAGAACGCCTGCAGGGCGGGGCAAAGTCTGGGAACCCTCCAGAGGAGGGATTGAGGGGGTGAAGCATGCTCTGCCTGGAGAAATGAAGACTCAGGGCATGGCGGTGCTTTTCAGATTACCAGCTTTCCTGTGCATGAGCTGACCTTTCTTCTCATGCTTCATAGGGTAGAGGGAAGATAACTGGGTGTATATTTCAAGAAGCAGAGTTTGAGCCCTTTTAAAGGGGAGCCCCTAGCTCCATTCTAGTAGGAATGCATTACAAGTTTCTGAGTGCCTCATCAGTTCAGAAGCTGGTTGGCTGGCTGGGATATTGTAGAACTGACTTCAGCATTTGGATGAAAGTTGGACTAGACGCTCTGTATGGTCTGTTCTACCTCTGTACAACATTGCATCATAATATTCTTAAACACAGATTTTCTTGACCAGTGCCACTCATTATCATAATTGGCAAGCAATTGTAATTAATATTTTGTACAATCAATAGCATTCTATAATAAATAGAATTATCATAATAATTAATATGATTAATATAATCACTTACTTTCCCCATGTGAAACATTGGTGAAAAGCTACTATAATAATTCAGAGTAACAGAAGACATTTAAGAGGATGTTGGGTGGGACTGACTGGTTGCAGTTGAGATGAATCTGACTCAAGGCGACCACGTGAATGTGAGAGTAGAATGGTGTTCCACAGGGTTTTAATGGCTGATTTTTTTGGGAGGTGGTACAAGTGGTTAATATAATCAACTGCTAACCAGAACGTTGGAAGTTTGAGTAGACCCAGAAGCACCTTGGAAGAAAGGCCTGGCAGTCTACTTCTGAAAGGTCACAATCGTTGAAAACTCTATGGATCACAGTTCTACTCTGACGCGCATGGAATTGCCATACGCTGGAATTGACTCCATTGCAACTGGTTTTCCTTTGGGGTGGGAGTTAAAATCATTAACGGGTCCCAAGGAGCTGAAACAGCTGAATTGTCATGTATATAACTACCTTTTCCACTATTCTTTGTATCTTTATTTAAGTAGTTTCATTTCTAGTACCAGAATTAGGCAGATGTTTACCACATGCTTACTCTCAAATTTATTTTTACCTTTAAAAATTAATTCTCTGTGCTCTAAGTAATGTTGAGAATTCAGATCTCCAAAGCATTAAATTACAGTAGAACTTGTTTCTATGCTAGATTTAGAAATATTCTTAGAAAAATACTGTAAGATGCGTCCATGGTCTCTCCTGCAACTTGTTCTCTTCCATTGTCCAACATTGTGGTGAAAGCAATTCTCATTTCATTTTTTTGACAAATTACACTATTTTCTGTTGAAAACACACTGAGCATTTAAGGCAATTCTGTTAGAGCTTTGAACACAAGATCAATCATCCCAAATTCCTGTAGATCTGGAAAATAGGAATTTCAAATTTGCTTAGGTCTTACTTTAAATTACTTATACCAGCATTGGGTTCCTGCTGGAGAACAACATAATACAGTAGTTAATACTCAGGAGTGCCTAGCAGGGGTACAGTGAGGGTCAGATCCACAGTTCCTGAACAAAGTGATCAAATCAAATTTGGCTTAGCGTCCGGTTGGTGTGCCGCTACCTAGAGTCACCATAGCTTATGGCAGAGGTCGGCTTGTTACTGACATTGTTTTCCACTCCCTTACCTTTAGGTGGGTGTCTCTTTGATGAGCCTTACAGCACCTGTGGATACAATCAAGCTGAAGATGATGACTTTAACTGGGAGCAAGTGAACACCTTGACCAAACCAACATCTGACTCATGGATGCCATCAGGTTTGTGTTTATTTTTAAGTTTTCTTTTAAAATAAAAGGTATAACAGGGTCTTAATCACAGGCTGGATGTTGGTCACATGAGTGAGAGTGCTGGTCTTTGAGTGTGACGATCAACAGCTGATTAACTTGTGAGGCTGGTAGAAATAGTAGGATCATTTGGAAAGACTTTTAACTTTGAGTCCCTTCCTTCAAAGTCAGACTAAAGTTTACTTCCTTTGTCTTTGGGTACACCTGAAATGCATAATTTGGATTTCAGATGAAACACAGTGCTTGTACTTTTTAATGAAAGTAGAGTCCTTCATTAATGCAGCTAAATGTAGCAGTAATTACACTTAGTAATTTTGTAAAGGTAGCTTTTAAACATGAATTAGAGTTGAATGTTTTTCTTACTGCGCTTTGACAGTTACGATGCATGCCATTTTCCTGCCCACTCCTTCCTGCATTTACCTGCTTATAATGTCAAAAACAGGAACATTGGGCGTCTTGGCGCCCTAGCTTTCCAGACCTCAGAACCTCACTAGCTCTTGGCGATCCCTCCAGAGCAGACATTCTTCTCTTTCTTTTTCTCTTGCTTCTGTACGTACTGTTTGAGTCGATGGGACACTGTAGTTGTTTTCCTAGATTCTAGTTCCACCGTTCATTCTGGTCAGTGACAGTGATAGGGAAGCAGAGCAGCTCTGGCGTGTGGAGCTTCCCTTTGCCAGTGGGTTTCTCCCTCCTGTCCTCTTGGTTTCCTCCCGCTCCTTCTTGAGTCTCCAGCCTGTGTCCATAGAGGCTTGGTAGGGGGTGAGGCTGTGAGTAATAGGTAGAGAACTTAGATTTGGTCATGGTAGACTTCTCCACAAGATTGTACTTGGGCTTGCTGTGTTTATTGTATTCTAATTTAACGTAAAATTCTTATTTTTTCACATTAAGGAGTCAGTTCCATTATTCTGGTCCTTAGATTGAGGCCTGACTTGGAAATGTTAATTTTTACAAAGAAGCCCAAATAGTGTGGTATCTTCTTCAGCTTCTGCTGATTTCTATTTTTGTCACATGACACCCTGACTCTCCTTGGTAAAGGAGGGCAGAGGAAATGCCTCTTGTCACCCACCAACTCCAATCAACCCATTGCTGTTGAGTCAATTTCAACTCATAGCGACCCTATAGGACAGAGTAGAACTGCCCCATAGGGTTTCCAAGGAGCAGCTGGTGGATTCGAACTGCCAAGCTCCTCTTGTCACCCATCTTGTCCTTTTCTTCTTCCTGATGAAAATAGTACAAAATAGATGGTTCATAATACCATCTCAGACCAAGTTATCTGAGTTTTAAATATAGATGAATGGGTTCTTAGCAAGGGTCATTAAAAAATGGTAATAAAGATCAAAGACCAGTTGTATCCTAAAACCGTCAGCTGGATAACTGATGGGACAAAGGGACAGTTTTGATTTTGCAAGTATACAGCCTTTGAAGGCTCTTCTGCCTTGGGAAGAATGAAGGGGGGATGCATTTAAATACTCTGTTTGAATTTTCTCTAATTCTGCTTGACTAATAGAATACTTCAGGAGGCCTGGTGGTATAAATGGTTAAGCACTCAGCCGCTAACCGAGAGGTTGGTGGTTAGAACCCACCCAGTGTCTCTGAGAGAGAAAGACCTTGCGATCTGCTTCCGTAAAGATTGCAGCCCAGAAAACCCTATGAGGCAGTTCTGCTCTGTCACATGGAGTCCCTATGAGTCGAAGTAGACTGGACGGCACCTAACAGCAGTGGAATACTTGTGATTGCTATTAGGCCTTTGGAGCTTCAGATCTCTGCATGTTGCAGCTTCGCAACACTTTGGTCAATTCCATCTGACCCCTGAGAGTTGCAGATGCCCCCTCACCGCTTACCCCTCAACCACGGTGAGCCTCATTTGTTTGGGCTCTTGAGTGGTTCAGGTGTCACACGTGATGAGGAAGGGGAGAGAAAGAACTATAAGAAATGATTCTTTCTTTCTAGGAATTTATCAACTGGGGAAAAAGTTACCCATATGAAAGAATAAGCAAGCAGCATAAAGCTGCATATAATTAAGTGTGGTATAGACGGTGTTCTAAGAACAGTTTTCTTAGTGGAAGCCCATTATGTTTGGAGGAGACGGACTTGGGCACCAGCTGGACTATCTGTCTAAAGTGAGAAGTAAAATTCTCAGTGAAATATTATTGTTAGAGGTAAGAAAATATCTTATAAACTCGCATATTCATACTAACGTGGATTTTTTTTTGTATTTTTTTATTGTTGTAGTTTAAGTGAAAGTTTACATTTCAAGTTAGTCTCTCATACAAAAATTTGTATATACATTGTTATGTGACCCTAATTGCTCTCCCTGTACTGTGACAGCACACTCCTCCTTTCCACCCCTGATTTCCCGTGTCCATTCAGCCAGCTCCTGACCCTCTCTGCCTTCTCATCTCGCCTCTGGACAGGAGCTGCACATGTAGTCTCATGTATCTACTCGAGCTAAGAAGCACACTCTTCACGAGTATGATTTTATGTCCCACAGTCCAGTCCAATCTTTGTCTGAAGAGTTGGCCTTGGAAATTGTTTTAGTTCTGGGGTGACAGAGAGTCCGGGAGTCATGCTTTCCAGGCTTCCTCCAGTCTCAGTCAGACGATTAAATCTGGTCTTTTTACTAAAATTTGAGTTCTGCATCCCACCCTTCCACCGCTCTGTCAGGAACTCTCTGTTGTGTTCCCTGTCAGGGCGGTCATTGGTGGTAGCCGGGCACCATCTAGTTCTTCTGGTCTCAGGCTGATGAAGTCTCTGGTTTATGTGACCCTTTCTGTCTCTTGGGCTAATACTTTCCTGTGTCTTTGGTGTTCTTCATTCTCCTTTACACCAGGTGGTTGGGACCAATTGATGCATCTTAGATGGCCGCTTGCTAGCTTTTAAGACCTGAGACACCAGTTACCAAAGTAGGATGCAGAACATTTTCTTAATAAGCTTTGTTATGCCAGTTGACCTAGATGTCCCCTGAAAGCATGGTCCCAAGACCCCCACCCCTGCTACTGTGTCCCTCAAAGTGTTTGATTGTATTCAAGAAACTTCTTAGCTTTGGTTTAGTCCAGTTGTGCTGACTTCCCCTGTAGTGGGTGCTGTCCTTCACCTAAGATAATTCAACATGTGGATTTTAAAGCTGAGTTTCCAATATGTAAATACAGCCATAAAGACGAACAAACAAACAAAAACCTGTTGCTGTTGAGTTGATTCCAACTCGTGATGACTCCATGTGTTACAGAGTAGAACTGCTCCATGGGGCTTTCTTGGCTGTAGTCTTTATGGAAGCAGGTTGCCAGGTCTTTCTTCCATGATGCTGCTGGCTAGGTTCAGACTGCCAAGCTTTAGGTTAGTAGCTGAGGGCAAACGGTTGTACCACCCAGAGACAGCCACAACTATTGTATATTTAGTTTCAAGGACTTTCTCCTCTTTTGCTTCCTCTTCCTTCTCTTTTTCTGTTAATGATTTATTCCTTTCAAAAACAGATTCCAAAACTGGTACTCTCATACTAAAGCAGAAACTAGTGTAATGAGTCTCTCAGGGTAAATAAATAGGTGGTAAAATCGGATAGAACCATAGGTTTTTGAGGGTTAATTTTGTAAAAGCTTTATTTAAAATAGAATTGGGTTTGTTCTTCCCTGTGTATGGCACACTGCAGGCTGTCTCTAATGCCTGAGACCAAAGGTTGCAGACAGCACGGCACAGGCCACAGCCAGCCTCTCCCTGTTTTGTTTTGGCTTGCAAATTGAGATGGGTTTTACATTTTTAAATGCTTGGAAAAAAATCGAAAGAATAATATTTATGACGTGAAATTCATATAAAATTTAATTATTGGTGTCCATAAGCAGTTTTATTGGCACACCGCCATGCCCACTCATTTATGTGTTGTCTGTGGCTGGTTTTAAGCTACATTGGCAGAATTGAGTCATTGCAACAGAGGCTGTATGGTCCATAAAAGCCTAAAATATTTACTGTCTGGCGTTTTACAGAAAGGTTTTGCTCACCTTTGTCTTAGGCCATTTTAACATCAACACATAATTGTTGTTTTGGACTCTTGGCTTATATTGTTATTGTTTTCTGTATTTGTATTATAATTATACAAATGTCACTTCACATTTTCTTTCACTTTTAGATTGTGTTTCTTCAAATATTGGGTGGTTAACATGGGTGAGAAAAAACATAATTATTAGGAATCAGTCTCTGTCTTTTCCATAAATTTGCTTTCTATTGAAAAACATTTTGATTTTCTTCATTGGGGAGTACCAAAATCTTTGGAACACTGTTGTGGTTCTAATAAGCAAGTTATCTTTCAAGGTGAATTTCAGAATTATTACAGTGATATACTAAAATTTTTACTCTGATTTTAAGCTTTTTACTTTTTCTGTGTTTTTCTTTTTTAAATCAATGCTCCAGCGTGTAGGATTTATTTCTCTGTGTCTTCATGTGCAAGGTTATTTTTAACTACATTAGAAAACATTTAAATACAGTCTGGAGCTTTCTATAGTCTGACTCAATAACTGTTCAGAGGCTGTTCTCGCAGCTCTGGTTACACATACTTAGGGCAAATACGTACCAAATGCCATTTAAAATTTTCTATTTAAGGCTAATATTTATATTATAGTAGATTAAATTTATAGTTCTGAACCATGATGGTTTTCCTGGTGGTGAAACTGTGGCAAACCTGGTTTCTCTTTTTACTGGTAAGCATGTGGTTCAGTTCATATCATAGTCTTCTCATTAGCAGTGGGGGTCTTCCTTAACCTTTCACCAAAAAAGATACAGATTTCTACTCTGAGCACAAAACCTTAATTAAGAGTCCAGATAATAACCCAGTACATTTTGTTAGCACTGTTGTATTCTATCATGTAGTCCATCCAGCCCAGTGCATAATTATTACTGTAGATTAAGAAGAATGCAGTAAGAAGTATGTCATGATGTAAAAACACCAGTATGGCCTGACGTGGTTGATGTTTTTATATTTCATTAATGTGTAATATTTGTACCTTAGTGCTCTGGTTCTATACAATGGTATTTAATAAGTTCCATATCTTACGCGTAAGAAAAGGTAACCCGGTTTTATAAAAAAAAAAAAAGAAAAACTAGTAAACCCAAGCATAGTATTAAAAATGTACAGGCAGCTTATGACCCCAGCCATATGACACCATAGAATTGACATTTAATTATACCCCACATTGTCTCCTTAAGTTGTCAGCCCTCTAAAGGCTGTAACTAAGTGGATTTGGTTCCTGGTATTAGAAAAACGTAACATCTCTTAATACTTTCTCAGTTACTGTCTCACACAGCTGTTGGAGCTCACGGAGCTCTCCCAGTCTTCGTTTCACATTTTGAAAACTGGGAATGGGGATGTTGTCATCTTCGTGGAGAAGTTGTTGAGACAGAGGATTGAATCCTTTCTGTGGGTGCCCCTTATGAAAGGCACAGAGAGGAAGTGCTGGATGGAACAGCAGTTGGCACTTAGCGTGATGTCACAGAAAATAGAAAGCTGACTACGTATGTTTGCTTAGCGTCAACTTCACATTTGGGAAGGATGATGGATTGACACAGTAATTGAAGTTTTCTCTTTGGGTGCAGTCTGCAGTCCTCTTTTCCCTGTGCTAGGGAAGGCTTCCCTGTTAAGTCACACTTCAGGGCTTCTTCAGGGTTCGTGATTGATCCAGAGAAGATGAGTGTGAGCTTGAGCAGACTTTTTCCCCTTAAATGTCAATGTGTATCCAGTGAGAATTGTGTTAGGCACAGAGCATTCAGACAGTTGTCTGATTATCTCATTCATTCCTACAGTCAACATTGAACAATATTTATTAAACACCTGCCATATGCTAGGCGTTGTTATGACATAGTTATATATTGGGATTCATGGTGGAATGAAGCCAGCAACGATCTCCTCCCCACTGCAGCTCATGTTCTCAGTCTGCTAGACTTATTCCTGGATGGGCAGAAGATCATATCCTATAAGGCCATGTTGCCCCTCACTTATTAATGACTTCTGGTGGTAGTTGCAAATTCAGTTCATCAGACTCAGCACGCTACGGCATCAAATTTAGCTTTCTTATATGCTTTGTCCCTTAAAAAAAAAAAAAAAAAAAGCAAAAACCAGTCTAAACCCAGGCACTTGGCAGCTCAGTACATTCTGATCAGTCGTGCTGTAAAACAGAGTAATCTTACATGTAAATAACATCTAAGAGCTGGAAAAATCTGCTTCTGTCCTGTGTATCTTCTGATCCTCACGACAGTCCTGGGGGATTGGTTGGCATTATCCCCGTTTTCATGGTAGGAACTGAAGTTCAGAGAAGTTAAACTCATCCAGAGCATGTAAGTGAGGGACACAGCCCCCACATGCCACTGGGGGTGCCGCTGGTGGTCTGTCCATGTGAGGCAGGTGTCTAGGGAAGGGGTGGTCTTCCATCCCAGTAGCATTCTATTCAGATCATCTTACAGGGAGCGTGGGGCTGTACGCGGTAGTGGCCCCAGCCCTGCCTGGCCAGGTGCAGGCTCTGCCTCTTCCTAACTGCTGAGCTGGGCCACGTTCCTGGAGCTGTTTCCTCATCTGTAGTATGTTAGCTGATGATACGTGTTTGTGGAGGGGCTCCATGGCTTGGTTTAGATGCTAGAGCTGCAGCAATAGAGCCTCTGTCCTCTCAATGCCTGTATTCCATGGAGGAGGCACCATTCCTCTGAGAAGCAGAGAGATGTAATAAAATGGCACAGTGTCAAGTGCTGGGAAGAAAAACCAGGTCTGGGAGAGAGACAGGAGTGCTAGGCAGGGACAGCAAAAACGAAAACAACAACAGCAAAAAGAACAAATCAGGAGGCAGTTTTGGAGCAGAGACCTGTCTCTAGTCAGGGGCCAAAAGGCCATGGAGGCTGAGTATCCAGACAGATGGACAAGCAGGAGCAAAGCGCCAAGGCAGGGCCCAGCTGTGCTGGAAGGAGTGGAAGGGCCGGATCCCACAGGAAGCATCAATCTGTGGTAAGGAGTTTAGAGCCCACCTCAAAGCATTGTTGACCAGATGAGGCACAACAACCCACATCAGGAGCTTAGCCTTGTACCTGGCCCAACACGGTGTTTAATAAGTGTACTTTTATTATCATTATTAAATAATTTTCAGGGACAATTTGGTATAAATTCGTCTCTTAGCTTCATTTTGGCTCTCTGTGAAGTGGATTGTTCAAGCCAAATTTGTTTTCATTTCCTATTCTAAACTACACTGAATAAGAAACAGGAGATACGTATCTTCATACGATTTTTGAACAGACTAAAAGAACACCAGCTGAAGAAGTCCATTAAAATATTAGTAAATTTTTATCAGGATGGTGGGATTTGGAGTAATTGCCTTATCATTCCTACTTCACACATTTCCTTTATGATCAACTGTAACTTTATAATGAAAAGTAGCATTTCAAATGATTTGTGGGGGTGAGTGAATTTGGCATTATTTTAGTTGATTCTGGATATTTCCAGTCACTGAACTCAGGAAATTAAAAGAGTTTCATTGTCCTTGAGTATCTCATGCGAGTGTTCCATTCTGAGGCTCTTGCCTGACACACAGAGGCAATATAATCACTAATGAGCATTCTCCCTCCCTAGCTCTGACTCAGATCACCTTGGTGAGGATTAGAATGCGCTTCCAGTGAGCTTTTAAACAGTGAGTTATGAGATACATTGAGAGAAACTGGTCTGGAGCTGTGTTCTGTCAGCAGTTTCTAAATTACAAAATTTAGAGAAATAACATTAGATGATAATGAAAAAACAAAACCATTTCAGATCAGTGACCTGTGGGGAGTTCTTAGTTAAACCCACAAGGCTGTGAGGAGCCCTGTCCTAGCCTGGGATGTGGCCTTGCCGTTCTTGACAGAGATGCCCAAGGCGAGTGCTCCTGCTGGGTGGAGCCCCAGGGTGAAGGAGCTCCTGGCAGTAGATCACACTTCAGGTTAATTAGGAAAGAATCAAGAAACATCTACTTAGTGCTTGAATTATGCTTCTGATTTGGTTCTCATATGCAAAGACTTTCAGAGATCAAGACGGTCATTCTCTAAAAGGCCTTTAATTTTTAACAGTTAACTGGCTCAAGGGGCCAAATGTAAGTCCACCACTGTGTTACCTAGGACCTCATATTTCAATAGTTTGTATTTGGCGTTCAACAAATGGTTTCCTTTAAATTTGTTCTGAATTCTTGTCCTGATAGATAGGAAATTGTTACAGAAAGCAACAATAGTGGCTAGCTATTTTTTATTTTTTAAAAATATTTGCTATAGAGTTTACACATTATCCTGTATATGTAAATATGCATTTATAAAATAGTTTTATTTCTTGCTTAATTTCCCATAAAATTGTAGGAGATGACATCCTAAGAGTTTTATGAAGTTTAGCCGAGCACCAGCGTAAACAGTGGCCCATCATGACAGATGTAAATCTTCTGCTATGACCTGATAGAGGAGTGGGGAGAGAACAGTGAGGACCAGGGTGTCACGGGCTTGGGACAGTTGTCTCTCCAGCACGAGAAAGTACTCACACCTGCATACACCATGTTCTGGGCTCCACAGCATGACACCCACTCGCACCGTGTGGGCCCAAGTTGCTAGAGTGGGTGAGCCCACTGTGTCAGCAAGAGGGAAGGAACAGCATAAGGAATTTTTTTTCTTTTTCTTTTTATTTTTTTATTGTACTTCAGGTGAAGGCTTACAGAACAAATAGTTTCTCATGAAACAATAGTACACATATTGTTTTATGACATTGGTTAACAACCCCATAACACGTCGACCCTCTCCCTTCTCGACCTTTTTTTTTTTGGTGAAAATATACATAGCCAAAGATACACCATTTCAAAAATTTCTACATGCACAGTTCAGTGACATTGACTACGATCTTCCAATTGTGCTGCTATTCTCACTTTAGATGAAGGCTTACAGAACAATATAGTTTCTCATTTAACAGTTAGTACACATGTTGCCCTATGACAATGGTTAACAACCTCACAACACATCAACACTATCCTTACTCAACCTTGGGTTCCCTATCACCAGTTTCCTTGTCCCCTTCTGCCTTCTGGCCCTTATCCCTGGACTGCCTCATTAGTCCCATTTGGTTTTATGGGGCTGTCCACTTCCAGGCTGAACAGTGAACCTCGGAGGTGGCTTCACCACTGAGCTAAAAAGGTGTCTGGGGGCCATACTCTCGGGAATTCTCCAGTCTCCTTTAGGTCGGTAAATCTGTTTTTTTTTTTTTTTTTTTTTGTGAGTTAGAATTGTGCTGTACATCTTTCTCCAGCTCTGTTCAGAACCCTCTGTTGTGATCCTGGTCAGAGCAGTCAGGGGAGGTAGCTGGGTACCATCTAGTTGTACTGGACTCAGTCTGGTGGAGGCCTTGGTAGCTGTGGTCCATTAGTCCTTCAGACTAATCTTTTCCTTGTATCCTGTTCTCTTCTTTCTCCCTTGCTTCCGAAGGGATGAGACCAGTGGAGTATCTTAGATGGCTGCTCACAGGCTTTTAAGACCCCAGATGCTCCTCACCAAGGTAGAGTGTAGAACACTGTCTTTATAAACCGTGTTATGCCAATTGAGCTAGATGTTCCCCGAGACCATGGTCCCCATAGCCCTCCACCCAGCAATTCAGTCCCTCAGGGAGTTCGGATGTGTCTATGGAGCTTCCATGACCTTTCCTACAGCACAAGGAATTTTTCCATAAAACCCAGGGACAGCCCCTCAGTCTCTGAGTACAGATTCCTAATTGGACTGCAGAGGGGCAGTGGGGCGGACTGATGTGAAAACAGTTTCTGTACAGACCAGAAAGCCTGCTGCCTGAGGATGGCGTGCCTCTGCCCTGGGCAGTCAGGAGCAGCCTCGCTTGCGGTGGGGGCTGGGCTTGGCGTGAGTCGGGCCGTACTAGCTGGCATGGCAGCCCACAGGGTCCTCACACAGACCTCGGGATGGGAGAGACGTTGGGAACTCTCAGGGGCCAGAGGACGCCAGGTCACCCCATACTCATCCTGTATCATGGCTTCCCCTTTAAACATCTTCAAGGCTTTTATTGTCCGAGAATCAAAGAGATGAATACTTTGATATAAAAAAATGATGAGATTGTTTAAAACACACATGCACGCACGCATGCACATACACACACACACCCAGTTGCTGTGGAGTTTATTCTAACTCATGACGACCCCATGTGTGTCAGACTGGAACTCTGCTCCATTGGGTTTCAGTGGCTGATTTTTGGAAGTAGATCATCAGGCTTTTCTTCTGAGGTGCCTCTGGGTGGACTTGAACTGCCAACCTCGTGTAATCTCTTGTACCCCTCAGGGACTTCGTGAGGCTATTAGGCCTGGGCTACTCTTTGTACTCTTAAGACCAGGAAGAAATGGAGGTTCATTCCCTCTTCTTGAGCACCTGCTGTACGCGAGGCATCTGTCCTAGGTGCTGGGTATAAGGACGAGCTGGCATCCAGGATCTCAGGCAGGATTGGGTGATGTGGCGGGTGCTCTGGGCCCTGAGGAAGCGCCATCCAGAGAGAGGTGGTGCAGGTGAGGGACGGGTGGCCACAGACAGGAGTCCGTGAACATGAAGATGAGCTAGAGAAAAAGCAGGTGTGTGATTCAGGCAGGGGTGATGGCAGACGGAAGGAACATCTGCTCAGAGGTGATGGGGGTGAGAGTCTACAGGTCACACAGGAGCTACAGCTTACGCAGCTGTGGAGGGGCAGTGGTCCAGGGATGTGGTGGGGGAGAGAAGACTCTCCTAAGGGGTGTACAGAGAAGGTGAAGGGTTTGAAGCAAGGAGACTTGACTGTTGATTTCTGACAAAGGGAGGAGAAAAGAAAATATTTGACTCTGTACATGTGGAGGAAAATTCAAAATTTCTGATAGGAGTGTATCAGGAAAAGATGTAATAAGGAAATTTGGTTAATAAATAAGTATCAAAAAGCATATAAATAGGTAGGAGAACGCCCTTGTCCTTAGGAGAATCACACTAAAATGTTCAGGTAGTCCCTAGTTGGTGCAAATGGGTAACGCGCTCGGCTGCTAACCCTAAGTTTGGAAGTTTGAGCCCACCCAGAGGCACCTTGGGAGAAAAGCCTGGTGATCTACTTCCGAAAATCACCCACTGAAAACCCTATGGTGCATATTTTTACTCTGACACACATGGGGTCACCATGAGGCAGAGTTGAGCTGACAGTAACTAGTACTGGTAAGTGTTGTGATGTCTGTGCAGGAAAAGTGTGTGTGTGTGTCATATTTGGAGAGAGACAGCATAAATGAGATAAAATGTAAACAATTGTTAAGTCTGGATGAAGTGTATATACATATCTATTATGCTACTTTTTCAACTTTTCTGTGGTTTTGAAACTAAACAAAATTTGTAATACAGACGTGGGGAAACAAAAAACATAAGTGAGGTACACTAACTCAGTGGCCTGCCAAGCGTTTCCTTTAATCTACTAGTGTGTGTTAGACAAAATGCTGTTCTGTCACATTGCACTGAAAATATTTTCTTAAAAGAACTTAAGTTGGCCTGCATCTTCCCTTTCTAAGCAGATTGTGATGATTCCATGGTCATTACTAAAGAGGTTTGGCGAAGCTGATGGACTTAATGTAACGCTGATTTGCAGTGACTAACTTAAGGGGATATAAGTGAAGGACTTTCTAAAATAGAACAGTGGTTTTACTCTGTGGTTTTTTGCCTCAGTGGGTGTCTCAAGGATAAAGATCTTTATCCTATTGGTAGATATTTTGGTGCTTAGCTAAAACTTTGTGAGAAGACGCGTGTAGAATTATTAAATCTTATTTTTGGATACATGCTTGCACTCATTTGTATCCTGTCCATAATGTGGAGCTAAATACAGAAAAATTCATGCTGGATTTCTTGGCAAACTCCGGTAAATGGTTGTGCAAGTCATTATTTTAAATAAGTGGTCTTTAATGCATGGTTAACTGATATTTTATTCTAGAAGATTGTGATAAATTACATCTTAAAGGGATATTTAAGAGCTTAAGTGGTTGAAAGAGAAATAAATATGGCCATTGAGTTAATTGTCTGCTGGACAGTCATGAGGTGTCTAGCTGGTGGGTAGATAAATTGAAACAACTGATTATGCTGCTGTTAAGTGTTTGAATTGGGCAGGTGGGGTAGCATACTAATAGAGTGTACTTTTAGAGGGGACGTCACCGTAAACTTGTTTTTCAGGTGACCAGCCCTTATTTGTATGCTGTGGGGTCTGTAATATGGGATTGTTTCTTAATTTTATTTTTCATTGCTCCTGCTGGGGGGCTTGAAAGATGTGTCTTTTGTGTGATTTATTCTACGATCTATAGAAAATGTACACAATATTAGAAATCTTTGGCATAAGACTTAGAGACACAGACTGGGGACGATCCAGTGTGTGATTACTTTATGTTTAATGTAAATAAATGAGTTTTCTGGTGGTCATCTTGGGAAATGATAAAATCTCTTTATAGTCATTCTTTTTCATGCGGCCTCCTTTTTCCATCTCTGCTGAACTAAGACTCGTCCTGTTAAACACATACCTTGTGTAAGTGGTCTCACCTCCCTAATTGTACTGTACAAATAAAGAGTACCTTTGTTCCCACTGGTGGTCCTAACTGACTGTGGAGTGACAATCTGCAATTTGCCAGCAAGTCAGCGACTGAGCTGATGACAAGTGACCTTTCTAACACTGCAATCAGTGCTAGTTATTTGGGAAACAAAATGATACAGTTTGTATTTTTCAGCGGATGGGTCATTGGGTCAACCCACCGCTGACATGTGAATTTGTTACTTGGGCCCGATGAGTCATTTCAGGCAGGAATGTTAATTTAGTTGAATTTATCTGGGTCTCGCTCTTATAAAAAGATGTTGGACATTTCTAATGGCACAAATTATTATAAATAATTGGTTTTATACTTCATTCAGACAAAGACTTTTAGGGTGCCCATTATAAAACAAAGCACTATACTAACTTTGACAGTGTTGACCGTGATATATTGGTTTTGACTGGATATTTCTCCGTTCTTCTGAAGAAACAATTTAAATACCTGACTTACATATATTGTATTTGAATAGTGTTTCTCCAGACATTTCTTGAAGTGTGTTTCGGGAGACCCATGAATACATGGTCCTGAGGGGGAGTTAAAAAACCAAATGAAACTTGTTGCTGTTGAGTTGATTCTGACCTATAGCGACCCTATAGGACAGAGTAGAACTGCCTCATAGGGTTTCCAAGGAGTGGCTGGTGGATTCGAACTGCTGAGTTTTGGTTAGCAGTTGAGCTCTTGACCACTGTGCCAGTAGGGCTCTGGTGATGAATAACTTTGGGAGAAGATGCTATAATGAGATTATAAAAGACACCCCTGGTGGTAGTTAGTAGTGTTGAATAACTACTTTTGGCCGCCGCCTTGTGGAAACATGGAAGGGTTGTGTCTCCCTATCCCTTTGAGTTGGATGTGGCCACGTGACCTGCTTTGGATGGTGACATGGAGTGGAAATGAGCTGGGCCCCTTTCAGGCAGAAACTTTCAGAGCCAGTATGGGATTCACCGTGCTCTCTTCCCGTTTTCCTGGGTGAGGACGATGGAAGAATGACCCTCCACCCACCCACATGCACACCCACACCCACAGCCACATCCACGTGCATACACACACACACACACACACACACACACACACACACAGCTGACTGCAGTGGGCCTGCGTCTGAGTGAGGAGTTAACTTTGTGCATTATGCCATTGAGATTTTGAGATTGGTTGTTGAGTGGTTCTCCAACACTTTGGCCTCAGGACTGCTTTATACTCTTAAAAATTTATGAAACATCCAAAGAGCCTTTGTTCTTATGGGTAATATATATTGATATTTTCTGGATTAGAAAGTGAAACTGAGAAATTTTTAAAACACAAGAATGTATAAGCTTACCTTCCATTAGCCGTCAGAGCAATGGTGTTTACCTGTAAGCAGTGGAGAGTGAAATGGGAATGAAAAATATCAAGTACAGTCTTAGTATGTTATAAAATAGCTTTGACCTGGTGGGCTCCCCAGAGGGGTCTCAGAAATCCTCAGGGGTCCCTGAGAGAGGATCTGAGAACCGCTGACCTATACCATCTTAACTGATAAAGCCCACCATGGTGGTTCACAGCTAGAGGCTCTGAGGAACGTGGAAGGAAAGGCAGAAGGGAAACAAAGATTTTGGAAATATTGTAAAACTGAGTGTTCTAATTCATTTTTTCTTTTTGAATAAAAATAATGTAAACAATTTTTCCTATTAATGGGAGGTATTTCCTTTTACACTAATAAATACCCACTTCACTGAAGTATTAAACGAAATTCTGCACATAAAATTACATCGTATAAAGCCATGTATTTGTGACGATTATTTATTCTAGGAAGAGAGTATATGAAATTTCTTGCTCTAGAGGATTTTTAAAATTTTGATTGTGGAGATATGTATCTATCTCCATAATAAAATTGCCCTTTTAACAATTTTTAGTATACATCACTTATATTCACCCTGTTGTGTTACTATCACCACTATTTCCAGCGGTTTTTCATCACCCCAAAACTCCCAGACCAGTCTCCCCTCTAGACCCAGGTAACCATTGCTAAACTTTGGTTTCAGTGCACATGCCTATTCATATAAGTGGGATCATACAACATTTATCCTTTTGCATCTGACTCATTTCACTCAGCATAATGTTTTTAAGATTCATTCATGGTGTAGCATATCAGAACTTCATTCTTGTTATGGCTGAATAATATTCTGTTGTATGTATGTACCACACTTGGTTATTTTCACCTTTTGGCTATTGTGAATAATGACGCAATGATCATTGGAGTACAAGTATCTGTTTACATCTCTGTTTATAGAATATCGTTAGTAAGATTAATATTTATATACTTGAAATTATTTAGAATAGGCTTTTTGGAAGGTAAAGAGTTAGATAAAATGAATTATTTCAACTTATTCACATGGAGGCGAGCTCATATAAATTTATTCATTGGTGCTACTTCTGAGATTTTAAACTGTGGAACCGTTACATATATTGTCATGATAAAATAATTCCCACCCCTTATAGCAGAAAATGTATAGAGACAAGATGATACAAAGATGGGTAAACTTGTTTCAGGGAAGCCTGAAAGTTGTGCTTGATAGAAATTGCATATGGATTCATAATAAATCCCTTAGGTGAACTTGACAGTCACAGATCTACAGTCAGCAGCTCAATTATATACCCACTGACAAAAAAAGGATGGCATTTTAAATATGAATTTGAACAGAATTTGATAATATTCAAAAGGCATGATAGATAAACATTTTCTGAGTTTAGTGTTAACATGTCCCTGGAATAGGTTGCCGGGGGAATATCCGTAGGTTTGTCCAGCTGCTATAGATACCAAAAAACCAAAAACCAACCCATTGCTGTTGAGTGGATTCTGGCTCACAGCGACCCTGTAGGACAGAGTAGAACTGCCCCATAAGGTTTCCAAGGAGCACCTGGTGGATTCGAACTGCCGACCCTTTGATTAGCAGTCATAGCTCTTGACTATTGCACCACCAGGGTAGATAGTATTTAAGCTTGAGGCAGAAGATAGAACAGGATGATCTTTCAAGCTCTTTAATTCTCCTTTTTCAGCAAATGCGTATTAAGCACCTACTGTGGGCAGACACTGATTTTGTATCCTGTGAGATAAACAAGGATCTAAGCATAAGGAGAGAGAAACTTTACTTGACAGAAGGGTCAAGTATTAAAGGAGAATAATGCACTGAACGGAAGAAAATTAAATTCACAAAGCGGTATGGGCTCACTGAGGAGTACTTTTCATCTGCTACTTGCCCACTCATTATGTTGGCTTGTGAAACCTAGGACTCACTTTAGAAAGTCCTGTTGTTTGGAGTCCCTCCCATGGCTGAGAACTCTGACTGGGGCTTGCCCAAGAAGATTCTGTAGACGTGGTCCAGAGAGCATGAAGTGCCGTCGGCCCACTTGCTGTCGCTGGCATCCCGGCTGCCCCCCAAGAGGCTGAAGATGTCTCATTCTCCTTTCTGAAGTGTGATTGTAGGTGGAGAGCTGCCCTTACTGAGAGCAGGAATATCTTCACAGATGCCTCTGTTTGGTTCATGCGTCGTTGACCATGACCTTAAAAAGAAAATGGCATGTTATTTGTTTCATTTCAACCTCTGAGAAGTATATAGTTGTGACTGGTATGAGCAGTCACATTGTCATATCCCTGAAATGAGATAGTATTTCCTTTTCTTATGCGTCTTTAATAATTTTTTTTTTTTTTTAATAAGCATGAAGCCAAGTCATGCTTTCTAACTTAGGTAATTCCTTTAGCGCCCCAGCAGATGGGAGACCTATAATTCTTTGCACTTTTACTGAGTCTCCTTCTGGCCCAGTTGGCCTGGCTGACTTCTCTAGTACAGATAACATTGTCAGGATTTGCAAATGAGCTAATGAATATGCTCTCCTCCACTCCTTGCTCCTCTCCTTTGGGCAGGCTGAGATCTTATTGTTATTCTTGCATTTCAGAGGTCTTTGTTAGTAGTGACCTTCTGCAATGGTAAGAACAATGTTTTCTTTAATGACATATTATCAGAAAAGCAAAGAGCAGGGACACCCCTGAGCTCTGGGGACCAGATTTAAATGCTGGGTGAACTTTCACAGACAGCATTCTGTCCCAGTCCCACAGGTCAGATGAGCAGGGTGAAGGTTGAGCACAGATTTCTGGCGTCAGCACAGTGAGTGTAGAGAGTGTCCTCTCATTTGCCTCTTTCCACACCCACCCACACAAAAAGGAAGGAATCTCACAGCAGCCTTAGTTTCAGGAAGGTCTTCTGGTGCAAGTTTTTTTTCTTTTTTTCTTTCCTTCCGAATCAGTTATACCATTCATTGCAAGTTAGTTAAAGAAGAAATTGCTAAGACTTCATCTTTGACAAATTCAATAAAACCTTTCAAAAATATTAATTAGTGTGAAGCCCTTTAGAGTCATACCACCATTGTTGCCTGCCTTTCCTGCCATTTGTGTTAATCAATAGGAAAAATTATTGGCTTTCAAATTCTGTAGCCCAGTGCTTTCTAAACAGATGAACTTTCCTCCAGTAAATGAGAAGAAAGCTGACTTCCTGAGGAGATTCGTGGGAGTGGGCACTAACTCTTAAGAATTGGAAATGAGAATCGTTTTTAAAAAATATGCACAAAACAACTCAACAACCAAATAAAAACAAACAAAAAGCAATTGTGACCAAAGGCAATGCTCCTTAAGAAGGTAGTTTATTATTATTGTAAGGCCTACTCTATGATTTGAAGATTCAATTTGTCGGTATGTTGTTTTCAAGCTAAATAATGAAGTACATTCATGAAAGACATATTTACTTACTTCATAAGTAAAATGATTATTCCAAAATGTCTGTTGACTTACTGAATGAGTTATGGGAGTAGGACGCATCCAAATTCAATAGATCCTGTTCCTCATTTTAAGATTAACGAGCTTTGTAAAGAAAACAAAACACTTTGCTTTTTGTCTAAGAGTTTGTGGAATGTAAGTACGTGTATCTTCAATAGAGTAATACTAGCTTCTGTGACAAATAACTCCCAACATTTCAATGCCTTCACACTGCAGAAATTTATTTTTTCATGCATATAATGGTCTAGTATGGTTCTGGGTGGGAGCCCTGTTCCACACACATACCTAGGCTGAAAAGGACTCTGCCATCTTTAACGTGTTTTTCAAGATTGCGCTCCAGTTAGCATCTGCGTGGTGAAGGAGAGTGTCATGGAGAATCCTGTGGAGGTGGTTCCTATAGGCCAGGCCTGAAGGTGGTGCACACTCCTTTGACAGGACCAGAGTCATGTAGTCCCAGCAGCTTTAGAAGGAGGCTGGGAGTGGAGTTTAGTTGGGTGCTCAGGAGGAAGAAGAGAAGAACATGTGGTAACTAGCTGACATCCTCTGCCACACTTGGTACATATTTCTGAGGTCAGCACAGAAAGTAGAGAGAGTCAATTTTTACTTAAGAAAAGTAAAAAAAAAAAAAAACAAAAACTGTTGCCGTGGAGTCGACTCCGACTCATAGTGACCGTATAGGACAGAGTAGAACTGCCTCATAGGGTTTCCAAGGAGTGCCTGTTGGATTAGAACTGCCAACCTTTTGGTTAACAGCCGAACTCTTAACCAGGGCTCCTGGTAAATTGTTACAGGAGAAAATTAATTGAAATAAAATATATTGATAGCCTTTTTTTTCTTTATCCAATTAATTTACTAAAACAATGTTTTGAGGATTAACTTTAGCTGTATGATATTTTGTTAGAAGAGGCTGTGAAGAGTTAATCCATAACTACTAGATCTTACACAGCCAGAGCCTTTCCTAAGCTTTATTTTATTAAACCATGGATTATATTTCTATAAAATAGATATTTTCTTACCTTAACTCTGATAGGATAATTTCCAAGATATAGCAAAGATATATGAGCATATATTGCTACTTAATTCAGTAAAGTAAATATCATTGAATAAATGTCAGCTTTTCCAGGGAAATCACTACATATAACCCTCTGGATAATATATTTATCAAAAAATCAATACTAAGAGTAAACAGATTTTTAATACATCTGAAGGAGCTTCCTAGGGAACCACAATCCTAACCCATGATACCAGCAGGCGTTTACAGATGACACCATCATAATTTTATTTATCTTACAAGAGATAAATTTTACAGTAGAGGTCTGTAACGGCTCCCTTTTCCATATGGTAAAACCCTGGAGTAGTGCAGAGTGCTGTGGCTCTTCTGTTCTCTTACTGTCTTAGCCATTAGCGCTGCTGTAACAGAAATACCACAAGTGGATGCCTTTACCAAAG
The DNA here is from genome assembly GCA_030035585.1 of Dugong dugon. NCBI lineage: Eukaryota > Metazoa > Chordata > Mammalia > Sirenia > Dugongidae > Dugong > Dugong dugon. The sequence continues at coordinate 45,097,089 of CM057466.1, read as the reverse complement.
AGAAGTTTATTCTCTCACAGTCCAGTAGGCTACAAGTCCGAGTTCAGGCCGTCAGCTCAGGGGAAGGCTTTCTCTCTCTGTCGGCCTTCTCATCAGTCTTCCCCCGGACTAGGACCTTCCCCAGGCAGGGACCTTGGGTCCAAAGGACACGCTCTACTCCCTGCACTGCTTTCTTGGTGGTATGAGGTCCCCCCTCTCTGCTTGCTTCCCTTTGCTTTTATCTCTTGTAAGATAAAAGGTGGTACAGGCCACACTCCAGGGAAACTCCCTTTACTTTGGATCAGGGATTTGACCTTAGTAAGGGTGTTAAAATCCCACGCTAATCCTCTTTAACATAAAATTACAATCACAAAATGGAGGACAACCACAGAATACTGGGACTCATGGCCTAACCAAGTTGACACATTTTGGGGGACACGATTCAATCCATGACACTTACCTTCTGTTTGCTTTTTCAGTTCTGGGCTGTGTTGCTGCTTTTGTGTCTTCCATCCCTCTGAAAACACTTGTGCTTGACTTCCTGGTACCTCGCAGTATATAGGCCTGTATTTTTCAAACTTTTGGTATGTTAAAAAAAAAAAATAATGTTAAATAAAATATTAAAATAATTTTTTAAAAGTCACATTTTAAATTAGCAAAAATAGAAATGGTTTCTTACCCATGAAAGAATATCTACATAGCTGGCCTTGAGATTTCTCCCTGTGGACTATGCATGGACCAAATCAAGGAATGTCCCACAATTTAGCTGGAAGTTTGGATATTTCTTGGAGATAATAGCAGATTCTTGAACCAAAGTTTACTTGTATTCACCATTAGAAAATATCAGTGCACGTCGTCACTCACATCATCCTATCAATGTATTTTGGTGTATTTTCTAATCAGGTCCTATAATATACCCAACTTGAAGGTGGCTGTTAACGTAGTTAAGTACCCCTGACATCAGCACCTCCTAACTATATGACCTTGTTCAAGTTACTTGACTTCTCTGAGTCTGTTTCTTCATCTATAAAGTGAGAAGAATATAATTCACCTAATAGTGTTGTAAGAATTAAAATTAGACTATAGAAAGAGCTTAGGACAATGCCTGATGCAGAGTCTAGTTAATCCTATTTTCTTTCATGGACCATGCTTTTGGTATTTTTCCTATCCCAGTATCATGAAGATTTTCTTTTATGCTTTCTCCTAAGAATTTTATATTTACTTTTCTTCTAAATGTCTTATATTTAGGTTTAGGATCCATTTTTAGTTACTTTTTATATATGGTGTGAGGTAAGGGTCTAACTCATTCTTTAGCAGGTGGAACTCCAATTTTCTTAGCCTCAATTGTTGAAAAGACTGTCATTTCCCCGTGAATGCATAGTTGTCTGGGCACTTACATGGGTTCATTTTTATTTCCCAGTTACAGAGCTTCAAGCTGTTCAAGATACTGGATGTAGCGCTGTGACACACTGCTTGGGTCAGCCGCGTGAACTTAGATGGTGTTTTCACTGGTGTCATGTGTGACTGGCCAGGACATTTCATTCTAACAAAGCAGTTCTTTTCCACTCACAGTGAGCTGAAAAGACACATACATGTCTCATTGTATTGCCCAGCAGTGAATCCACACCAGGAAGCTTCTTATGCTGAGTGCCAACTAGTGCTGTTCATGGGATGGGGATGGAGGGAAAAGAGGACCATTGGACCCAAACCTCGCATTTACAGAGGGCGGCAGTTTGAGACTTTTCACATTATCTTGAAAAAAAGGAGAACGCTTAGGGCCCAGAGATGTATGAACAAAACTGGAGGTAGAATGTGTCCATCATATTCTATAGCTACATCCCATTGACGGATCACACTGCTTAAGAGTGTACCATGAATTTATATGTTAACTGTATTTTACTATATTATGAATAACAATTTTGTTGTATTATAATATTTTAGCATTTAAAGTGTTAATACGTTAAACATTTCAAATAATGCAGTTCAATGTGTTCATTTTTTTTAATGTGCCAGGGAACTCATAAATAGAAACAGCATGGAACTCTTTGACTCCTGAGCTGCCCCATGTCAGCTGTTCTGTGTGAGTCAGTCTGGGTGTGGAGTGGTGGCCAGGTGCAGCCAGGTGAAGCTGTGCCTCTCTGTTGCTGGACCAGGGCTCCAGCAGGGCCAGCCTCAGTGTACTCTCCCAAGTCTACATCGTGGCTTACAAAACAAGCCTCAAATACACAGGGAAAAAAAAAAAAATTGGTCTTCTGTCAGAAGATCAGAAGTTGTGGAACAGCTCACCCTCAGAGCCCCCGTATGTGCTAGGAGCTGATTCACAGACTGCACGCAGTGGCTTATCTGCTGGCAGGTACTCTGGGTACTGATTGTGCTTCTCCACTGTACGCCTGTGATATTCCATTGCCACTGTGTTTTGTTATTAGATGGGTGGCCAGCATTGTCATCTGATGTGGGAATTCTGCCAGTAGACTAGTCTGCTTTCTCTCTGAGCATAATATGGTTCATCAACCTTGCAGCTTGTTCTAGGAGGTTCTCCAAGTGTAAGTCCTCCTTTTTTCCCCCCTTTGAGGGGTACAGTTTTGAGTGATGCCTCTGTAATTGGGGATGTTTTTCTTTCTTTCGTGACAACATTCATTGTTTTACAAAAGAAATTAACATGGTTTTTCTAGACAATACCTATTGGGTTATCCAGAGATGTGACTTTGAAAATTTTGTGAGCTTTTTGTTAGCTTCATGACATTGTTTGTCCAAGAACTAGGGGTAAATGGGTTGCAGGTCAAGTAAAATCTGATTTTCAGATACCCATCACCTTCCATCGTATTTTATTTCTCTGTTTTGGCAAATTGTATAAAACCATCGGTCTTCCAGATATTCTTGTACCAGCATATACTAGCATACGTTGCATATTTGTCTCGTAAGTCTTATTCACCAAGATATTATTGTTTTGATGTTACTATTTTTTGTCACAGCCATTTGTTTTAGTAAGCCACTTGGACAACACGGCTCCATTTTTCTAGATGTGGGCTAAATATTTACACCACACAATTGTAACAAAGGTGATAGATTTAACAGAGTTCCTTATTAACACACAAACGATGTAAACATGCATTAACCGACGTGAACTGCTGGCCTCACTGAACTTGGCAGAGATGGCCTGTGCTGGTGTTTGGATGGCGGTGCGCAGTCCTCACTCAGATCGTGGACATGTTGCAGAGCGGATTACAGATTCCTCAGCACTAAGCTTTGAAACATACATGTGCATAACATAAACAAAAGAGACAAAAAGCTTATATTATTGTGTGTACTTTGACCACGTGGCTCAGAGCAGGAGGGAGGGCGGGCAAAGGTGGGCCACGCACCTTACCTGCCTCTGCTCGAACAGAGCTGACGTCACAACCTGGGAAAGGGTGGAGAGAGCACTTCCCCACAGTAGGTCCCCGAGGTAAGGGGTGTCACCCACCAGGAGGAGAGAGAAGACTAGGCTGGCCTCTTATGGTGCTAAGTAGGGGTAGTTCTCTTATTTCAGCAGAGCTCAACAGTCGGTCAGGTTGAAGTGCTCAGATTCCGACCCACACTTGTCAGTAGAGTACGCAGGTTCACAGTTTCTGTCCTAATGTAGCCAGTCATCCGGTGACCTTTTTACTAGGCGCGTTGAGCCTGGGAATGCCAACCGCAGAGAGATTTTCTTCTTTTCCTCCAGATGCGCTTAGGCGTTGTTAGCTGCCATTAGTTGGCTCTGACTCATGGCAGCCTTTCAGATAACAGAGTGAAACACTGCCTGTCCTGCGCCATCTTCATGATTGCTCTGTGCTGGAGCTCATTGTTGGAGCCACCATTTCAGTCTGTCTGATGGAGAGTTTCCCCCGTTTTCACTGACCTTACCTCGAATATGATGAGCTTTTCTAGGGACTGGTCTTTCCTGATGACATCATTGGTGTCTGCATTGGCTTCACATCTCCCCATGCTTCTGTCTGTAAAGTAGGAGAGGACTCCCCGTTCAAGTTAGAACTTTCTAAGGAGGTCCACGAGAGTGTGGTCCTGTTGTCTGCTGGTTAGGGTTACTGTTGTGTTACAGCTCTCCTGCTTGAATGACAGAAATGAGTATGTTTGTCATGTGCTATGCTTGCCATAAAAGGGGAAATAAAATACCCATGAAGGCTGGTAATTTAAAAAGAAGAGAAAAAACCTGCAAGTTTCTTCTAGGCTTCTTATGTGGTTAATGATGAATTAGGATCCAGAAGGAGACCTTGGGTAGTGCCAATGGATAACACGCTTGACTGTTAATTGAAAGGTTGCAGGTTCGAGTCCACCAAGAGGTGCCTTGGAAGAAAGCCCTGGTGATCTATTCTGAAAAATCAGCCACTGAAAATGATGGGGTGTACAGTTCTACTCTGGCACACAGTCACCAGGAGTCAGAATTGACTTGACAGCAACTGGTTAGGATACAGAAACATATTTGTTAATCATTTCAGTATGCTGAAAGATACTTCTCCAAACCCAGATAATCAGTATGCATTAAAAAAGTTCATTTTATACCATTTGCTCATAATGATTTTGATATTTTATATTACTGAGCATTTATGAAATCATGTAATATTTAATACATATTCTTCATTGTTCTTTTGCTAGTAGGATATTGACTTTAATTATAAATATTTAGGCTGTCTTTCTCTTTGCAGTCAGACTCATATATTTTCAGTAGCCTAGTGGACACATATTTCAAACTCAAGACATTCAGTGTTGAGTTTATGTTCATGTTTTGTATTTTCCAGTCTCTGGTAAATGTATTGAAAATATCTGTTGGTTAGGATAACAGTGTCATTAAAAAGGAATATCTCAATTGCCCATATTTGGTTTTGATTTATTAAGTTAGTGGAATGTGGATGAACCATAAAATATTTGACAATACTTTTTTAGTGTTTATTTTTAGAAATTTTTTGTTTGTGTTTAAGTTCTGGTATTACTTTTTTGTGGTAAAATACACATAATATAACATGATCAGGATTTCTCTGCAAAATGTGCAGTAATGGTGGTTGGGCACCATCAAAATGTGCACTAATGGTGGTCGGGCACCATCCATTTCACCTGGTCTTCTGGCAAAGGAGGCAGTTGTTCATGGAGGCAGTTAGCCGCATACTCCATATCTTCCTCTTGTTCCTGACTCTTCTTCTTCCTCTGTTGCTGCAAACAAATAGAGACCAGTTGTTGTGCCTTGGATGGCTGCTTGCAAGCTTCTAAGACCCTAGGCACTACTCAGCAAACTAGGAGGTAGAACAGAGGCACTGAACATGTGATTAGACCGTCTTCCAATCTTTTTCTGACTCTGCCCTTCCACCTATAAGGACCCTTGTGATTACATTGGGCCACTCAGATAATCCAAGATGATTGTTCCATCTCAAAGTCTGCTCATTAGCAACCTCCGTTCCCCCTTTCCATGTAAACCCCCCCAAAAAACCCAAACCCATTGCCATTGAGTCGATTCTGACTCATAGCGACCTTAAATGACAGAATAGAACTGCCCTGTAGGGTTTCTGAGGAGCACCTGGTGGATTTGAACTGCTGACCTTTTGGTTAGCAGCCGTAGCTCTTACCCACTGCACCACCAGGGTTTAACATCATGTATTTATAGGTTCTGGAGATTAGAACATGGACATCTTTGAGGGCCATTCTCCTGTTTGCCACAGCAGAGAAAAGGGCATACATGTTTGAAGAGCTGAGAGAAATTCAGTATGGCTGAAAGCTTAGCCCACTGGGGAGCAAATAACAGGAGAAGGAGCTGAAGAGGGAAGTCGTGAAGACATGGGTGAATTTTATCCTAAGGAAATGGGCAAATATTAAAGAGTGAAATGATTATATCTGAGGTATTGAAAACTTATTCTGGCCATCCTTGAAGTCTCTTGATTGATAACACATGTCTATTTCACTGACTGTAAATTGAAGCTGATTAACAATTGTCAGAACTTTATCTGAAATAGGACATAGTAGGAAAAAAAATGAACATCACAATATGTAAATGAATACCTAAAATGCCAGTCTGAAAAGATAACCAGCCACTCAGACTATCTATAAATACTTGGATTAACACTCTTTTATTTGGTGTATGGCCATCACACAGGAAGATGCATGGTTTATGGAAGAGGAAATTCCAGGGATGACTTTTTAGGCATAGCTGGATCCAGGGGCTCACATAATGTCATCTCTGCTCTCCTCTGTGTTGACTTCATCATCAGTCAGGATAGGCTCTTCCCTTGTGGAGGCAAGATGTCCAAAGCAGATCCTCCTGTATTGGACGCCTCAGCATCAAGGGCCACCAGTAGTTCAAGTAGAAGTCCTAGTTTTGAGTCTCACTGGAACACCTTGAGTCATGTGCTCATTCCTGAACCAATCACTGTAGCTGGGAGATGAGATATACCACTTATGTAGACCAAGCAGTAGTTGTCTACTCTGATACTGAGGCAATTAGGAAAGCTTGCTTCTTAAAGGAACAGTATGTTTTGAGAAGTTTGGGGCTCTGAGCTTTGTAACTAAATTTCACTTCAGAAGGATGCATTGTCTGAATTTCTTTGTCATATATTATCATAAGTCTGAATCTAAAATCTACAATATTATTGTTATTCTCTGATTGCTAACTACAGAAGGATTTGGATTTGAACTCTTCAGATGTACATGTCTGCGTTCTGCAAAATAGTCATTTAAAACCAGTACGAAAGCTTTTGGTAATTGATATCATTTGCAAGACTTGGAAAATGGAAATCTTCAATTAAATTTCATATAAAAATGAAATGAAATCTTGCTTTTATTTTAGATCCTTCTTTTCCCTTAAGCAACTGACTATCTCTTTCAGTCTCTGTCAGCAGATTTAAATCTCTCTTCCAATAAATTCTTTTCGGTCACATTATCTTCATTTAAATACAGATGTGCTTTAGGATAATTCTGTGTTCTTTATCCATTGAGCGTGTAATGACATCCTTTTTCCAGCATTTCTGTCATTTGTGCTTTAACATTTGTAAATGGGGCATTTCTTCTTTTTTAAGAGCACAATTTCAGATTGAGCAAATGGAAAATATATGAGTGTGGTTATTTCTCTGATTGGCTTTATTTATGTTACAAGTGACAGAAACACTTGAAATCACTATCCATCTTCATTATCTTCTACTCTGAGGTGCTGCCATTCCCTCCTCAGCTGTAACTAACATGTCTTGGCAGATGACTCGCAAAAGCCTATCTCCAAATCTGACACCTTTCTGTAGTTCCATGTTTCCAACTTTGCTTTTAACATCTCTCTGTTGATAACACACTTCTGTGAACTTAACATTTCTAATCATCTTTCTTTGCCAATACCAGCAAACTAGCTCCTTGTCATTGCTTTAAATATGTATATGTACATACACCCACTGCTCACTTATCAACATGGTTAGGTTCCAAAGACCAAGTTGCTATGCAAAAATTGATGTTATACGAAAATGGAGGATGACCACATCAGATCACAAAAATAAAGGATGCCTACATCATTACATAACTGCCAAGTTACATCATTACATACTTGCCAATTTACATCATTACATAACTGCTAAACCACTGAGAATCATGGCCCAGCCAAGGTGACACATAACCTTAACCAAAACAGTCAGCGTTACTCTTGCCTCATACCTTAGTGTTCGTTACTGCTAGGCCTCATACCTTAGTGTTCGTTACTGCTAGATGTGCATAGTTAATGCACATAATATTCATTTAGTAGATTTTTTACTGTTGTAAATGTGAAAAGGTTGGATAACAAGATAGTTTATATATATATACACACACATATATAAATATATATACATATAAGTGCATGTGTATATGTGTGTGTGTGTGTGTATCCTGTTGCCGTTGAGTTGATTCTGACTCTTAGTGACCCCATGGGACAGAGTAGAACTGCCCCATAGGGTTCCCAGGGAGTGGCTGGTGGATTTGAACTCCCGACCTTTTGGATAGTAGCCAAGCTCTTAACCACTGTACCACCAGGGCTTCCCATACACACTGCCCCCCCCCCCCCATATATATATATATCTGTTCCTAGTACTACAGTATGGAAACCCTGGTAGAGGAGTGGTTAAGATCTATGGCTGCTAACCAAAAAGTCGGCAGTTTGAATTCATCAGGTGCTCCTTGGAAACCCTATAGGGCAGTTCTCTGTCCTGTAGGGTCGCTATGAGTCAGAATCGACTCAGTGGCAATGGGTAAGGGGTAGTACTACAATACGCCTGTATTTCTGAGTAATCCAAATTCAGAATCTTGGCATTATCTCAGATTTCTCTGTCTTACTCACTCCCTATGTTCATACTGTAACCAAGGTTTGCCATTTCTTCCTTCACAGTTTCAACCCATGTCTTTCCATAATGATTGCTGCAAACCTATTCAGTTCCTTATAAGATTTCTGAACCTTTTCAATAACCTGCTGTGCTTCTGTCTATAGTCTCTTTCACTTCAATCTTGGTACTATTGAGATAAAAACTTTCTAAAACACCATTAAAATCCAGAAAGTTTTGAAAGTTCAGCTTTATATTCCACTCCTTCTTTTGACAGCAAGTTGAGAAGCAGTTTTTCTGAACTTCTTAACCCTCGGTGATTGCACTGTTTACTTGATACTTATTTTTTCCATGTGCATCTGTCTTTCAGTCTGGACAGTGAGTTCTGGGAGAGCAGAAAACATGGTTTATACTTTAATTCCCACAGAACCTAGTCTTACTATTTATAAAAAGTAAGTGCTCCAAAAATTTAGTATGAAGATGATAAAAGAGAGTTTTGAGGTTAGGTGAGAAGCTTGTCTTTTTGTCAAGATGGCAGAACCAGCTGATACGGGTAGCCCCCTCAACTCCTAAATCAAAGGAAAAGTTAGAAAAAGTATATCGATATTTTTATATTAAAATATATTTTCAAATACAGAGTCAAGCTCAGAACCAAGAAAGGGAAGTACTCAGGTGCCATAAATTCAGAGGGAGGCTGCAGCATTGAGCACAAGAAGGATAACATGAGCAGCTGTATGCCTTAGAAGAAAGTCTAGGGTTTTAAGTTGAGTCTGCAGGCCTCCTGCATAGTGGCACATTGGAAACTGGCTTAGACTTAAGTAGGAAAGTCCCACTGGAAGAACTCTTAACTTGGTCCACTTTGGAGATCATATCCCTTAGCTTCCCATTTTGCACTTGATGACCCAATTTTCACTGCATGGAAGCCCCAAGCTTAGAAACTAATGTAAAATCTGGTCTGCAAATTAGTAAACCCCATAGAGCCTAATCAGGGATACCTCCATAACCCAGAATACTCATGAGACCTTCACAAGGGGAAGGATTCTCGATTGTGAGCTCACAGACAAAAATTACAGACACACTGGAAAACCTACTGTCATGAGATATAGTCAGTAGACACAACAAACAAGGTCAAACTAATCAATTACAGATAAAAACTAAAAGAATGAAGTTCGGAAGGCAAGATCAGGGCATTATAAAGTAAACTACAGAGTAATTTGGGGAAGTACAACCTAGAAATAAGACTAGAGCAACCTTAATTACTTTTTGCCCCTCTTTCCCTTAAATTTACATGACCTTCAGTCAATAAAAGATTGCCTTTTATTTTTGTTACCTTTCCGTGTATGTGGAGGTGAAGTTATTTATAATTACTTGTTCATGAGGAACAGGGTGGTATACCATGTCGATAAGATAATAAGACACTTAAAGTTTATTTCAGTGATAGGAGAGAACCCAGGTTAAGCAGGATTGCTTTCTAGAAGACAGAGCTTTCTCTTCTTTTTCTTCCTTCCCTTTTCCCTAACTGTAGTGCTTCTCTGCCAGGTGTTTATTGTTCTTAGGAATCTATCCCAACTCTTTCCCTAGCCCCATTGGAGACAGCTACAGGAGGCACCCATTTCATCTCCATCACTGGACAACCAACTTTCCTTTTGAGTTTTGCTTTGAGCAGTAATGTCCATTGTGAGAGGAGCTGTCTTCTTTTCGTATGCCCATTTTATCCTTCCTAGACCTGGGTCTGCTCCGGCTGTTCCTGTTTCTTCCCAGATGCCAGTTTGCAGAGTTGAAGTGGTTGGTGATGTCGTTACGTTTCTTGTAGTGCTGACGTAGAGTAGATTTTTAAAAAGGTGTCTAATGCAATGTATTCTTTCTTTATGTACTGCTTATACAACAGTGGCTGTAAAAAAGGGAAAACAGAAAAATTAAACTTTTTGTAAGTTAACTTGATTAAAGTTTATTCCAGTACAGGGTATTAGGCAGTACTTCTTGGACAGCTTGGCAGTCACCTTAAAACAAAAAACAGGCAAACAAACAAAAAACCCGATAGCTGCAGGTTTTCAAAAAGCTTGTTTGCTACCTTCCCACACACTCCCTCATCTCCCTTCCCCTGCTCACCTTTCCATGAGTCCCCACCACCACCAAGGACATCTGGATGTCTTATTAAAGTCTACTTAAATATCAAGAAGGTCCCCAAGCTTAGTTAAATATCAAAACGGTGTTTGTGCCTTCAAAGGGATTGCTTGCATTTATTCCTTTTTATGCTAATCTTACTATTTTGCTGTTTTTTAAAGCCCCCAAGTGAATAAACAAGCTCAAACTGCGCTGAAAAATGAAAGGCAAGCACAGCGTTATGTGCTAAGACTATGATCATTGACTGTTGGTAGGTATTACGTGACTGAGGAAATGTTGTTGTTGTCAGGTGCCATCGAGTCAGTTCTGACTCACAGCAATCATACATACAACAGAAGAAAACGCTGCCTGGTCCTGGGCCATCCTCACAATCGTTGCTGTGTTTGAGCCCATTGTTTTAGCCACTGTGTCAATCTCTTTCCCTCAAGGGTCTTCCACTTTTTCACTAACCCTCTACTTTACCAGGCATAATGTCCTTCTCCAGAGACTGGTCCCCGATAACATGTCCAAAGTGCCTGAGACAAAGTCTTGCCCTCCTTGCTTCCAGGGAGCACTCTGGCTGCGCTTCTTCCAAGACAGATTTGTTCATTCTTCTTGGAGTCCTTGGTATATTCAATATTCTTCTCCAACACCATAATTAAAGGCATCAATTCTTCTTCGGTCTTCCTTATTCATTGTCCAGCTTTCATATGCATGTGAGGCAATTGAAAATACCATGGCTTGGGTCAGGCACACCTTAGTTCTCAATGTGACATCTTTGCTTTTCAACACTTTAAAGACGTCTTTTGCAGCAGATTTTCCCAATACAATACGTTGTTTGATTTCTTGATTGGGGCTCCCATGGGCGTTGATTGTGGATCCAAGTAAAATAAAATCCTTGACAACTTCAGTCTTTTCTCTGTTTATCATGATGTTGCTTATTGGCCCAGTGGTGAGGATTTTTGTTTTCTTTATGTTGAGGTGTAATCCATACCGAAGGCTGTAGTCTTTGAATTTCATCAGTAAGTGCTTCAAGTCCTCTTTGATCAAGAAAGGTTGTGTCATCTGCGTAATGAAGGTTGTTAATGAGTCTTCCTCCAATCCTGATGCCACGTTCTTCTTCATATAGTCCGACTTCTCAGATTATTTGCTCAGCATATAGATTGAATAAGTATGGTGAAAGAATACAATCCTCACACACACATTTCCTGATTTTAAACCATGCAGTATCCCCTTGTTCTGTTCAAACGACTGCCTCTTGGTCTGTGTACAGATGCTGAGCACAATTAAGTGTTCTGGAATTCCCATTCTTTGTAATGTTATCCATAATTTGTTATGATCCACATAGTTGAATGCCTTTGCATAGTCAATAAAACGTAGGTAAACACTTTCTGGTATTCTATGCTTTCAGTTACGATCCATCTGACATCAGCAGTGATATCCCTGATTCCACATCCTCTTCTGAATCTGGCTTGAATTTCTGGCTCCTCTCTCGATGTACTGCTGCAACCATTTTTGAATTATGTTCAGAATTTTACTTGCATGTGATGTTAATAATATTGTTCCATAATTTCTGCATTCTGAGAAAATAAGTAAAAATACTATTTGAATATGTGTAATTTTTTACTTTATAAAATTTGACTCAGTGTTGGTAGGTTCTCTGTAGCTTTACCATTGGCTACCTGGGGTTAGGTTTCGCCTCACATAGTTAACTCTGGAGGTGCAGACACAGCATTTTCTTTTTTTATTTTGTTTTCCTTCAGATTCTTAGCTCTTTTCTAACTTTAAAGATAAAATAATAAGATTTTCCTGCTATCCCAGGGCAAGTTGCATTTTCCTGTGTCCCAGGGAACTATGCATTAGTCATAGCTACTGAATTCTGTCAGCCATGAGGGCGAGGAAGGGCTTGAGTGAATGTATTAAAGGCAGTCCCCAATCCTGTTATTTGCTGGTATTTCTTCCTTCATCCTAACTACTTCATCAGATCAGTGAGTTAGAAAGGGATTGTCAGAGTGGAATTTAATTTTCCCTTTTTATGTCCCCGCATACATCCTTGAAGAGTTAGAGATGTGTGGTGAGGTGATTCAAACTTGGTGGCCAAAGGTGGCAAGGAGAAGCCGGTGGCTGGGCATGCTGGCCTAGGGGGCGTTGCGCTGGCCACTGATGGTGGTTTGATGGTAATGTGGGCAAGATGGAGATCTTACTCATTGTGAGATTCTGGGCAGTGATTCCTGAGACAGAATCTGTTTCTACTAAATATCGTTGGATAAACCTAACTACAGATAGAACACATAGTCTGCGTGTCTTAAGGAGATTCTGCCTTTATGAGGTTTAGAGCAAAGAGGTCATGCTAATTTTTAGTACTTAGTTTAATTCAAGTATTAGAATATGAGCCTGAATTTATTGAAATACTTTAGGTTTTTTCCCTGTCATGATCAATCTTACTGTTTGAAAAAGAACTGAGGTTGAATTGTTAAAATTACATATGTGGTATTAAAAGATTTTAGCTAGTTTTGAAGAAAGTTTTTAGTGAGTTGGATCTGAATTTAAACTCTAAATATGAGAAATAATGAATTTCTTTGAATAAAGACTATTTTATTAGGTTTTTTTCTTTCAGTATTCTGTGGTAACTGTCTCCTAAGTTACCTTCAAAATATAAATCTTTAATATTCTATGTAATATCAAAAATTAATATAAAGTGAATATATAGATCTTCACTTTTGATTTGTAGTATTCTTGTTGGAAGAACTGGAAGCAATACAGAGACTCGCAGATTTAAATAATTATAATAGCCGCCAATTACGGAACCCATGCTCTGTGTCAGACAGGGTTTAAGTTTTCCCTGTGCATTTAGTTATTAGGCACTCTCCTTCTGAGGTCATCATTACCTGCCTTTGACAGTTACAGAACCAGAGAGGTTAACGATCTAGTCTTAGACCACATAGTTGGTAAACGTTCGGCCAAGACTTCTGGTCTGGGCTTCTCTGCCTTCAGCCTCCAGGATCCTCCAGTGTTGGCTGGGACCCTGGGAGAGTGAACTCCATGGTGGACTTGGGGTCAGTGTCAGCTCAGGGGCTTGGGCGAGTCACTTTGCTTCTCTGTGCCTCATCTCCCCATCTGTAAATAATGGTACTTATCTCATTCAAGAAAAGAAAAGATATTGATTGGTTGTGGAACTGTGCTCCAGAGAGTTTTCAGTGACTGATTTTTTGGAGATAGGTCACCAGGCCCTTCTTCTGAGGCATCTCTGGGTAGACTCGAATCTCCAGCCTTTCAGTTAGCGGCTGAGCAAGTTAACCATTTGCACCAGCCAGCACCTTCACTTACCTCCTAAGTAGGATTAAAGGAGGCAGTCCCTGAAGAGAGCTTTAGAGGGTGACCAGGCACAGACTAAACACTCACACATGTTCCCTTTCCTTTTTCCTTTCCCCTTCCCTCCTGTTGACCACTGCGGGGACCTCTCTTCTCTCTTGCTTGCCCTGTTTGCTCCCCGCTTGGGTCTGGCCCAGGTGTGGTCTCAGATGCCTGTCTTCCCAGGGAGAGCGCATTGAGTAGGACGTGGGATGACTCTATCTGCAGCTTCTCCACCATGTTGCTACCTGTCACCTTGACTGGCTTCTTGTGTCCCCATCACCTCAGCTCAGGCCCCAGCGCTGTCCCTTCTTTGTCAGCCCCATCATACTTCTGCCCCTGAGCCCAGCCCTGCTGTGCTGAAATGCTGCAGGTGACCTTAGCACCCCCCGTGTGCCATTTTCCCTGAAGAGTAGCCCTTGGTGTGATGTTTTCTTTCCCGAGTGTGGGATGAGAAGGGACTGGAGGCAGACTGGGGAGGTATGAATGAGAGCAAAGCTTGGGAACAGAAGAGGAAAGTATGTTAAGCGTACACACTATAAAAACCCTCAGAAAACCCAGGATTGCGTGCTCACTTCAGGGGCAAGCTGTGCTATTATGTTCTTCGTCAGTGAGTTGTCCAGAGGAAGGGATTAACCCTGAGCTTCTGCAGAACGTGGTGACTTCAGAATAGGAGGCAGGTGCAGTCTGAAAGAAGAGTAGAAAAGGTAACTAGAAAGCTAGCTGGAATCAGAGATACCTCTTCTTAGGGAGCTACAGGAGTGAAAGACCCCACCCATCTCTCCACCCCACTTCTTAACCCCTCCCTCCTTTCTCCTACTCCAGCCCCTCTTTCTCTGGGCCTTGGAAACTACCACTTGACAAGTTGGGGTTGACGTATGCATGGAGGGAAGTCCCCAAAATGCAGAGAAACTTGCACTCTCCCTGGCAGCCTTGCCCTCCAGCAGCTGGTTCTGTAGCTCGCTGGTCCAGCACTAGCCAGCCGTCAGAGGTACAGTGTGCTGGGTTGATTCATTATGAAGAGCCCAGGATGCAAATTATTTAACGTGCATAGTTTCCATTAAGAACATTTATGATGCTTTCTAGATCATCCGCTTACAGATGAATTTCTTGGTCACAGCTCGTTTGTAAGCAGTGGACTGTGTGCATTTACACTTGATTCATAGAGCATTAGAGTTGCAATGGAAGTAGTGCTTCATTAGGCTGAAAGACACCGCTTAGTAGTGTGTGTGCATGAGAGAGAGAGAGAGGGGAAGGGAGGGGGCAGTGCAGCAGGGAGGGAGGAAGACTTGAACAGAGATGTGGAACGTACTGTCTCTGGATTTTGGTGGGGCATTAAATTTGTGGGTCAATTTAGTGAAATCTCTAAAGCATTTATCTTAATAAAATGCATTGTACTTGTCAAGCCCATTTTGTATGAAATAGGCTTCAATTAGAGGGTTCATTTGCCTTAGCAATTTTTTTTTCTATTTAAAATGAACAGATTTTTAATCTAAAGTACATTCCATTTTTCCATACTTTTCATACTTTATGGTAGTCTGAAGGCAGATATTTTGAATGAGGGTAGTAATGTAACTCCATTTTAGGTTAATAAAATCAACACTTGTACATAGTTTGCATTTTTTATAAACAGTGGAATACTTGTCCTAATTTACCTTTTGTTCAGTGTTTTTTTTTTTTTTTTTAAAACCAACATTGGGCCAAATGCCTTAAATCATGTTCCATCATAGGTGACAAGTGTGCCTTGTGAAACAATCCTATAGGAAATAAAATATGCAAAAATCAACAGGGCTTCATGGAACAATCTCTCCAGAAGTTGAGGGGAGGCAGGCATGAGTCAGCACAGTGGCAGCACCCTGACAGCAGGCCCTGAGCTTGTTTACATCAGAGCTGTCTTCTTTCCAAGCACAGAAAGCTTTCCTGCAGCCGTCTTCCTGCAGTAGGAAAAGGGGTTCCTGTTGGCGTTGCACAGGAGTTCTTGAAAACTCAGTGACATCTGCCCGGTGGCCGTAGCCAGGCCCAAGCTGTAGGGTGTGGGACAAGAGCCAGTGGGAGGGAGGTTCAGTCTCTGCTCCTTGGTATTTGTAGGAGGGGCACAAGGGGCACCGTTACACCAGACACCAAAGCTTGCAGCTTCATTTGGGAAGCAGATAGATAGATAGCTGCCACGGAGTCAGCTCTGACTCATGGCGACCTTTTGTACAACAGAACGAATGTTGCTGAGTTCTGTGCCCTCTTCACGGTCATTGGTACACTCGAGTCCATCACGGCTGTTGTGCCAGTCCCTGTCACCGAGGGTCTCCCTTGCCCTCACTGGCCCTCTGCATTACCAGACCATGATGTCCTCCTGCAGCGAGGGCTCCTTCCTGATGATGTGTGCAAAGCAAGTGAGTCAGACAGTGTTCTGTGATCCATAATGTTTTCATTGGCTAATTCTCACAAGTAGATCCCCAGGCCTAGAATGGACTCAATGGTAAAGGGGGTCTTAGTCTAAAAGCCCCACTGAAACCTGTCCACCATCGGTACCCCTGCTGGCGTTTGCAGTACTGATGGCATAGTTTCCAGCTTCACAGTAACAGATAAGCCTCCCCTGTATGACAAACTGACACATGGTCGGTGACCACTTGGGAAGTATTGTTAGTTATAATCTGTGTTCTGAACACTTGAAAGAGGGAATATAACCAGGGTGTGGGGGTGATCTTTGCGTTTACATTACGTCATCTGTTTATGAGACCCCCGGATACAGTAATATCTGAGATTTATTTTTGTAAAATTAAGTTCCAGGGTATGTCATTTGGGTGAATCTGAATTCTGATTCTGAACCTCTTATATGATAGTTTATATTCATCAAGACCCTTGCCTACTGATTTCTAATCAGGAAACAAATGAATTAAATCCAATTTTAGTTTAATGTATTTTCATTGCCAGCCGTATCTCTGTGATAACAATATTGGATAAATGAGACATCAGCGAGTGACTAACACTTACTCCTCAAGTTTCAGTTCCTCTGCGGCCCCTGTTTGTTTTCTTCAAGGCTTAGTTTTTCCTCATTTCAGCTTTGCAAGTGACTTTTGCCGTTTTTATTATTGTTGTATGTAGCTGCAGGTGCTGTGATGTACACTGTATATTGTTACCGCTCTTTTACTCTCTTCCTTTCCATAGCAGGGGTACTTCTTATAGGTGGCTTTTCTCCTTTTAGTCAAGACAGCCCCATTAAAGTTTGCGGGATGAAGGCTGTTACAGCAGGAAGTGAGCCCCTTGGATCTTTGGCTCCCCGGGTCTAAAGCGCGAGGGGCCTGTCTGCCCCGAGAGTCTCCTGCAGCAGTTTGTTAACAGGTGGACGCTTCCTCTCCCGTGGGGGACGGCCTGTGATGGACTGTCATGGTAGTGGGTGGAAATAAAACTCTACAAAGCAGCACGGGAGAGCCATATCATCAGACCCGAATTCATAGAATTCGTAGCCAACTTTCCCACTCAATACTGAGAGCCGACACTTGGAAAGTTTTGTTTTTTTTTTTTTTCTTTTGCAGCCATCCTTGTTAAAAGTGTACCTGCTTATGAGGGGAAATCGGGTGTCGATGGCCCAGCTCTGTGAAGAGTAGACCTTCAGTACCACTAGTGTGCATGAGTGAAGCTTGAAGCAGTGTGCCAGAACAGGACCCCAGAGGCGCTTAGCAAATGGCACGTGAGATGTAATTTATCAGTCTTGTTGCCAGTTGCTGTTGAGTCGACTCAAACCCATGGTGACCCCATGTACCACAGAATGAAATGGTGTCCAGTCCTGTGCTGTCTTCACAATTGTTTTTATGCTTAAGTCCATAGTTTTGGCCACTGTGTTATTTTGATGACCTGCCAACCTAGGAGGCTCATCTTCCAGCACTGTATTGAACAGTATTCTGTTGTAATTCATAGGGTTTTCACTGGATAATTTTCAGAAGTAGATTTCCATCTGTCTCGCTCTGGAAGTTCCACTGAAAACTGTCCAGCACGGGTGCCCCTGCTGGTATTTGAAATACCAGTGCCATAGCTTCCAGCATCACAGTAACACACAAGTCACCACAGTATGACAGACTGACAGACAGCTGGTAGTTGTCAGTTTTAGGATGAACTAAAGCAGAAAGAATCACATTTTTAAAACCTAATGTAGTTTTTTTGTTCTGTTCACATAGAATGCAACTAATGATGTTTTAGCCACCTCTCTTTACAAGAAATTATACTGATGATTTATATATCATTACAGGTTATGCCTAATTTGACAATGTTTCCCTTCAAGAGGGTCTCTTATTCTCTTTCCCCATAAAATAAACATATACCAAGATCGGGGTTCCATGTTTTTTGTGTGGAAATGGGAGTAGAGGGGGTGAGGAGGAAGGGAGGGATGGAGTGGGCGAGAGAGAATATAACAATACATGGATGCACACTCGCATGTTGTGATCTGAAAGAGGGATTTTGCAGCAGAGCCTCTGTCGCGGTAGGCAAAGATTAAAATCTTGGATTCAGTAGCCAGTAAGACTGTTTTTCAAAGACTAAATGAGTCATTCATTTCTGGGCTCTTCTCTGCCACACTTCAAGTATTAGGGATCCTTTAAATGTAACATTTGTGGTAGTCAACGTAAGAAATATTCAAGTGTTTGAGACAGAAGTCCTCTCTGTCCCAATGTGTGCCATCTTTCCCTCCTTCCTCCTTGGAACTCCATGGGCCCTCTGGACTAAAGACGTGAGCCTTTAACTCTGGATGTTTTTCTTCTATTATTTCTTTAATCACTTTTGTTATTCTCTCTGTGTTTTCTCCTCTTAAGATTTATATTAGATATATACCAAAACTTCTGGATTCTTCCTTGTCTTAACTTTTCTTTTCATATTTTCATATCTTTTTTGGTGGGCAGGGGTTGCATAGTAGCATTGTCTGCCATATTACTACTTTAGTCTTTTGCTGCTTAAACCAAATATTGTGTTGTTCATTTCAAACATTATTTTATTTTTTTGTTTTACATTTTTACCATCAAATATTTTTAACTGAGTAGTTTATTTCTATTCAGACCTCTGAGGATACCTGAAGAAAATACTTTTTAAATTAATGTCTTTGTTCCAGTAACAGTTCACTGGAGTGTTACTTCCATGGTTTGTTGTATTGCACCTCCTTGGTGTTCATTTTCTTCAAATGTTTAACAATCTGTGGTTGTGTGTACACGTCTCTGAGATTTGATGTTACCCAGTTTGCGAGGCTGTATTGGTTTTATGCTCCTTTTCTCCAGAGACTGTGGAAGATGGGTGTTGAGAGGGGTGTGGCAGTGGCTGCTCTGGGGTCCCTGTTCCCCCAGCGTATCAGCAGCTCCCTACAGCACGTTTACTTGGGCTTGCTATATACGTGCTCAGTGTGATGAGGTTTACCTCATTGCATGTAGGCCTGATAAAACATGTGCTGTATTGAAGTCTGGTTTTCATGGGAGTTCAACGACAGAACAGATTACATCAAACCTAGGGAATAGGAAAAGCTCTCTGGAGGAGAACCTTCTGAGATAGGCCTTGAAGAATGGATGATAATTTAGCAGGAAGTGACGAGGGAGTGCAGTTTAAGTGCAGGTAGCTGAACAAACAGAAGGACAGGTGGTACGGAAAGAAGGCTCTGGGAGACCTGATCTTCCAGGTACTGGAGAGGCATGATAGTAATAATAAACTGCAGTGAAATCAATTGGGAATGTCTTCTTCCTCCAGGACATTGTACTACCATCCACCCAGTTTCTCAAGCCAGAAATCTGGGAGTGGTCCCAGCTTCTTTCTCCTCATCCAGACAACTGCTAATTACTGTACCTTCTTCCCCTAAATATCCCTCACATCTGTCCACTTTCTCTATTCCCATCTCTACCACCCTTGTCTCAGTCATTAGCTAATATACCCACTAATTTATTGTTTTGTTCTGTGAAGGCAGGTAAAGTGATGAATTTGGTTTAGAGCATGTTTCTGTCTTATGATAGTGAACATTCCTCAAAGTGATGTCCAGTGTACAGTTAGAAATAGAAGCCTGGTATTCCATGTGAGGGATATGTTCTTTTAGGTTCCACAGTATGTTGGTAAGATGTTACTCACTTTATCAAAACCAAAGAATTCTGAGGTAAAATTGTTTGATGGTTGCTTGCCTATAGAACTTATTAAAGTTAACATACCTGATTATATAGTAGTTTTCCCCCTAAGTACTGCTTTAGTGGCATCCCACAAATTATGATAGTGTATTTTGATTTTCATTTAGTTCAAAATACTTTATGATTTCTTTTTTGACCCATGGGTTATTTAGACATATTTTATTTGCAGATATTTGGACGTTTTCTAGATATCTTTGTATTATTGATTTATAATTTTGATTCCGTTGTGGTCAGAACACCACAATGAATCCATATAAATTTATTGAGATTGCTTTATGGCCCAGAATATGTTGTATCTTAGCAATGTGCTGAGAATGCACTTGAAAAGAATGTGAATTCTACTGTTGCAGGATGTAGGTCCTATAAAAATTAGGTCAAGTTGGTCATAATGTTTTTCAAATCTTATATATTGTCTTAGTTACTTGGTGCTGCTATAACACGAATACCACAAATGGGTGGATTTAAAGAACAGAAATTCTCTTAACAGTTCTGGAGGCAATGAGTTCAAATCAGAGTGTTGACCACATTGACACCTTCTTTGTTAGTAGTCCCTGGTGTTCCTTGGCTTGTAGATGATCGTCACATGACATCTGTCTTCCCCAGTGTGTGTGTCTCTGTGTCTCTTCTGATCTTTTTATAGTTCAGAAGTGATTAGGCCAAAGATCTACCCTACGCTGGTATGAACTCAGTAACATAACAAAATAAAAATCCAAACAGGTTTACATTCACAGATTCAAGGGCCTGGAATTCAACACATATTTTGGGGGGACATAATTTAATCCATAACATAAATTATTACTGATTTTCTATCTATTTGTTGTATCAGTTATTGTGGTGATTGTGGATTTGTTTATTAGCTTTTGCTTCATGCATTTTGAAGCTCTATTACTAAGTGCATAAACATGTAGGATTGTTACAGCCTCTTGACGAATTGACCGTTTTCTAAAGATGGAATGATTTTCTTTATCCTTGGTAATATTTTATACTCAGAAATCTACATTGTATTTTACTCATTCCAGCTTTCTTTTGATTAGTATATCATAGCATATCTTTTCCACCCTTTTTCTTTTAACTGTCTTGTATCTTTATATTTGAAGTGTATTTCTTAATGTATTTCTTGTAGGCAGCATATAGTTAGGACAAGCTTTTTTAGCTGATATGGTGCATTGCCTTTGAATTGGCATATTTAGAACATTTATATTTAATGTAATTATTGATATGGTTAGGTTAAAATCTGTCATCTTGCTATTTGTTTTCTATTTGTCCTATCTGTTCTTTGTTGTCTTTTACTTCTTTTCCTGCCTTTTTTTTTTTTTTTTAGATTGAATGTTTATTATGATTTTATTTCATCTTCTTTTTTTGGCTTATTAGCTATAACTCTAATGCTATGCGTATATTTATATTTAACTTATCACTGGCTCCCTTTAAATGATATTATACAACTTTAAGTACTGTATAAGAACCTTCAATAGTGTACTTCCTTTTCTCTACTCCCAGCCTTTATACTGTGGTCATCATATGTTTTGGTTTCACATCGTTTATAAACCCCACAATACATTGTTATTACTTTTGTTTATACAATTGTCTTTTAAAGATATTTAAATAATAGGAAAAAAATCTTAAAAATTTACCCATTTACTTAATATTTCTGGTGTTCTTCATTCTTATGTTTAGATTCACATTTCCATCTGGTATAAGTTTTTTTTCTGCCTGAAAATCTTCCTTTAACATTTCCTATATTGTGTATTTGTGGGTGATGAGTTCTTTCAGTTTTTTATGTCTGAATGTATCTTTCTTTTTGAAAAATATTTTTGTTGGGTATAGAATTCTAGTCTGACAGTTTTTTCTGTCAGTATTTTAAAGATATTGCTCCACTTTTTTTCTCTTGCATTGTATTTGATGAGAAATCTGCTGTCATCCTTATCTTTGTTTCTGTAAGTAATGTGCCTTCCTCTTCCCAACTCACTGCTACTTTTAAGATTTTTCTATTTATCACTGATTTGGATCATTTTGATTATGATGTACCCTAGTGTAGTTTCTTGTCCTTGAGGTTCATGAACTTCTTGGATACATAGGTTTATCATTTTTATCAAATTTAGAAAATTTTGGCCATGATTTCTTCAAATAGCTTTCTGTCAACCCTTCTTTTTCTTCTCCTTTGGGAACACCAATATGTTTATATTGTCCCTTGAAAGTGTTCCACAGCTCAGTGATCCATTGTTCTTTTTTTAATTCTCTTTTCTCTCTGTGTTTTATATTGGATAGTGTCTATATTTACAAGGTCACCAATGTGCAGTGTCAAATCTGTCATTAATCCGATCAGTGTGGTCTTCATGCCACACATTGTGGAGTTTAGAAGTTCACTTGGGTCTTTGTTATATCTTTCATGTCTCTACTTAACTTTTTAAACGTATGGAATATAGTTATAATAACCATTTTAACTTGTTTGTGTGCTAATTCCAATATCTATGTAAGTTCTGAGTTCTTATCAATTGATTGATTGATCTTCTCTTTATGGATCATATTTTCATATTTGTCTGAATGCTTGGTAACTATTGATTGCATGCCAGACATTGTGAATTTTACATTATTGGGTACTGGATATATTTATATTCCTAAATCTTCTTGAGCTTTATTTTGGTATGCCGTTAAGTTATTTTGACACAGTTTGGTCCTTTCTCATCTTGCTTTTAAGGTTTGTTAGGCAGAACCAGAGCAGTGCTCCGTCTGGGGCTAATAATTCCCTGCTGTGGAGGCAAGACCCTTCCGGGTTCTTTACACTGGCCTTGTGAATTATGAGGCGTTCTGTCTGACTGGCAGGAACCTGCACTATTCCTGGCCCAGTGTGGACACTTACCTCTAATTCTTTTTGGATGATTCTTTCCCTGGAATTGGGTAATTTCTTTACATGCTCAGGCTGAGCAGTGCTCAGCTGAATACTCCAGGAGAATTCTCTGCAGATCTCTCTCCAAAGAGCCCTCTCTTTTTGTGCAGCTCTCTTTTCTGAGGTAGTCTGTCCTGCCAACTCTAATCACCTTGTCCTCTCCAAACTCTGCTCTCTCTGCATCTTCAGCACAGGGAATCTGCTGGACTGATGGGCCCTGCCTGATCTCCCTATCTGTGCCCAGCCTGGAGCCTCTCTCAGGGCAGTAAGTGGGGTAATTGTAAGTTCACCTCATTCGTTTCCCATCTCTCAAGACCATTGGCCTTCGCTGTGTGAAAGCCAGTGTCTTCTTATACGCTGTTGCTTCATATATTTTACCTGTATTTTGTTTGTTTCATGTGGAGTGGCAAACCTGGTTTCTGTTACTCTATCTTTGATGCAAGCACCATTACATTTGCAGTGCTTTTTCAACTTTTGAAGCTGGAGCTCTTTTTCCAAAGTGTCTAACTAGATTAGAGTCACCTGAAAATGCTGTTATAATAACAGAAAGTTGTGTTCTGTTGGTTGAGAACTATTTCTCTGATGGGGGTTCCTTAGAAGCTAGAACCTCAGAGTTGGCATGGGTATTAGAGAGCCTCCAATAAAATGGTGTTGAAACTTTTTTCCTTGCATATCACCTTGAACTTTTTTTTTAACCACAATATATGCCACTCATACAATTGTAAATTGACAAGTAAAATTTTTTCATACATAGAAATATATGTAAATGATACAATTTCCAAGAAATTGTAAATACTAAGTTTGAAATAAAATGTTACAATTACTCTTTTAAATATATCATCTGATATCTAAATACCATAGCAATTTCAGGCCCATTATTTTCATTTTAAATCAGGAACAGGTTCCCCGTTAACAGCTAGAAATTTTACATCACTCCTTTTTCTTCTTGGAGTCATATTTTCATCCTGCTTTCCCTCAGAATTTAATTCTTATGTAATGTTTTTGCTTCTTGAATACTTTTATGGATCACCCAGTCATATTTATCTATATCTAAAATAAACATATAAATTAGAATGATTATTTTTTTTAAAAATTTCCATAATCCAAAGTTCTGTTTTAAAATCAAATTCTTCTAGATTGAGCTGTCATTTCAATTATCAGTAGTACAACTGATCTGAACAGTATATTAAGCATAGCAACCTAAGTATGTAACAACAACATACATGTATTAAGGACTGACCAAAAAAATAAACACAAATAACAGAAATATTATTTGAAAATGCATCTCTGTGAAGAAAGGGTCTTTTATTTTTTCTAGTTAGTCCGCTTAGCTGTGAGTGATTATTATTTATTGCTAAAATAAGATAAGGTTCAGTAGATAACATTGATAATTTAAGTTAAACTTAATATAAATATGATAAATGACTAATATAATTTATTTGAAATTTTGTAAATTTCAGAGATACTACATTTTGGCGTGGGAATGGCTATATAACAGAGAATTAGATACCATTTTGGGGATTATTGTTGTACTCCTCTTTTCTGGTATAATTGACAGTTGACAGCTATACAAACCTAAACTTGCACAAAGGGTACAATATAAGGTATGGTTTGTATTAATACAAAAGGGTTCCTGACTTTGGGAAGGGCTTTCAATAGTTCCGTTTACTACACGATTCATGTGCTGGTTTTCATGATCCCACTTACTCTGGGATGTAAAGCAACCTGTACGTGGCCACTCTGTTTTCCTGCAACAGAATGATGGCTAGAATTGTCTCTGGTAGGGTGATTGGGGTCAGACTGTAAACCTGGGCTTGCATCACGCGATTCCCAGGAGTCATGGAATTTCAGATAAAGACGCAGGGCAGCCAGAGCGGCGCTGAGTGGGCGGGCGGGAGCTGTTCGTCTGACTCTGGGTCCTGGCCGGAGTGCGTCAGCCCAGAGCCTGCGGGGACTGAGGCCACCCGCTTCTCCAGCTGAGCTTTTCAGGTTGAGAAGCTTTCCTGCCAGGAAGGAAAGTTCGTCTGTGGGGATGGTACACACAGAAGACACGGCCATCTTTACTGGGATCACAACAGAGGGTCCTGCGCAGAGCTGGAGAAGGATGTAGAACAAAATTCTAACTCACAGAAAAGGACCGGATTTACTGGTCTGACAGACTGGAGAAACCCTGAGAGTATGGCCTCTGGACGCCCTTTTAGCTCAGTGGTGAAGTCCCTCCCAAGGTTCACCCTTCAGCCAGGGATTGGACAGCCCCATAAAACAAAATGGGACTAATGAGGCACAGCAGTCCAGGGACAAGGACTAGAAGGGAGGAGGGGACAGGAAAGGTGGTGATAGGGAACCCAAGGTTGAGAAAGGACAATGTTGACATGTCGTGGGGTTGTTAACCATTGTCGTAAGGCAATATGTGTAGTAGCTGTTTAATGAGAAGCTATTTGTTCTGTAAACCTTCATCTAAGGTACAAAAAAAAGAATTATCTACGTGAGATCAAATTGACAACAGCAACTCAAAAGGTTTGATGGGAAGCGTAGGAAGCAGTGAGTTGAAGATAATGGTGATGGAATAATTTGGAAAAGGATAGTGAGAATAGCAGCACAACTGGAAGAACGTAATTGATGTAACTGAATTGTACATGTAGAAATTTCTGAACTGGTGTATCTTTGGCTATGTATATTTTCACCAAAAATAAAAAAAAGGTCCTCCAAGGTAGAGAAGGGAGAGGGTTGACATGTTGTGGGGTTGTTAACCAATGTCATAAAACAATACTGACTGTTTAATGAGACACTATTTCTTCTGTAAACCTTCATCTAAAGTACAATAAAAAAAAAATTAAAAAAACAAGCAAACACGGCTGTCTTTAACCTCATGCTTCCTGAGTCACAACTGCCCTGGTGAAGTTAACTTCCTTTTATCTTGGCCAGCACATCCTTTAGAGGAAGACTTTAACTCCAGTTGTTAGGGAAAATGTAACTTAATTTCTAGGAAATATGATTTCATACAGCAACACTCTCTCTTCTAAAGTAACTTAAGTATTTTTTATAAAAAGAGCTTTAGGGTGGAAAGTAGCTTAGATAATAATCTTCGTTAATTTCCTTGGTTAGAGCTGGGTATTACTGCTTCTCCATAAGAGCTTTAAAGTTTATCTGACCCATTCACTTCTCCATTCAGTCACTCAGGAATAGTCTTGCCTCCAGCCTAAGGTAGTGTTAACTCTTTCCTTCCTCAGCCTCATCCTGTCCTACACAGACTGATTTCCAGCACCTTCAACCAGAATTGTGCCTTTAAGTGTCTTCTCTTTTCCCACTGGACCCTAAGGTTTTACACATCACTGTATCAACCACAGACCTGGGCTCATGGTAGATTCTGGGAGAGAATAAATGAATAAAGAATTGTCCTAAGCAGGCCTGAGTCCTTGCTTGTGCTTAGTGATGATGCTATCTTAGAGCAGCTACCTACCTCTCTGGCCCTAGTTTTTGTACCCTCAAAGTGCAAATAATACTAGTCTACAGAGTTGTAGTGAAAATTAAATGCTTATAAAGTACTTGCTCTGTGCCTTGGACTGTGAAGTGCGTAATTCATGTTAACGGCCATGTTATCCCAGAATCGACTCCACGGAAACTCGATGTTGTTTTGATTGTTGCCAAATTAGTGTTACTGGTTGAATAAATGCCCAAATGACTGAGTGGGTATTTGCGGACTTCCTTGCTAGATTATGAAGGTAGTGAGTCACAGCCCATGCCCACAGAGAATTAACTCACGTTCTAGTAGAGCAGACACGTGGAAACAAATGATGGAAGTACAATGTGGTGGAAGAGTTTGTATGAGAAACCCAAGAAAGACCCGGGAGTGAAAAGTTTAATTATTTTTAAGGTTAGGGTTGAGGAGGCTTCCCAGGAGAGACAGAGAGATAAGGCCTGAGCAGTGATTTGGAAGGAAGGAATCAAAGATTTCTATACGGTCAATATGGTAAAGTGAGAAATATGCTTGAGAGGTTTCAAGTGGTTTAATACTGCTGGGGAGAGGGATTGGGGAATGATGTGGGAGGAGATTGGAGAGGGAAGCAGGGCCCAGCACAAAGGGCTTCGTCCCAGGCAGTAGCCAGGAGCTCCTCAAGGGTTTCAGATAAAAGTGGAGGGTCGTGGTCAAGTCATAATTTTTGAAAAATTAATGCAAGATTAAACTACCAACCCCTGTTTATGAAATAGGTTGCTAGTTTATACTTCTCACTTTACTTTAAACTCTTAGCTTTCTGGATCAAATGTATTTAAACAGAGTGCATGGCCTGCCTAATTCACCATTCAGTAGCATTCCACTCGTGTGGTCTTGCCAGAGAAGAGGGTGGGACTGCACAGGACCTTCCTGGGGAGGAAATGGGTGGGTCTCTTAAAGGACCCCTCACCCCAAAGTAGACACTTCTGTCCTCATCCGAATGCTGTGCTGAACGGTAGCAGGAAGCTTTCCCTCTGGTTAAGACCCCTCCTTGGCTGGTGGTGAGTCTCCACGCGTCCATCTGCTCCCTGCGGGGGCCCACACTCTAAACTTCCTGCTGTGCTGCCAGGAGACCCCAACCTGTGCAAGAGGGTAAATTAAATAGGGGATTCAGGCTGCCCTAACTCATTCCAGTCACTGGGTGTCTCTGACTAACTCAGAGGTGCTTATCTAAGAATGAGGTGTCTATCCTTTGGGCAGTAACCAAAAAATTCAGTCACTTTACACGATTAAACTTGCTTTGCTTTTATTCATTTATTTGGGGGGGGTGTGTGTGTGTGATTCCTGGGGAAAAGAAAACTTAGAATCTGTCTGCAGCAGACCTTGATCTTGAATGTAGAGGACATTATTGACAGCCCCCAACAGGTGTAGCGTGGGAAGCTGGCCCCTTCAAGGCAGCCCTAGCTGCCTCTGAGATTTGGTCCCTGGGGAACCTCCCAGTTTTGTTCAGAAATGTTCCTTCAGAGGACTCCAGTCTTCTTAGTCACCAGGCTTCTGATCCTGTGGTCACAGCCAGCTGCTCTTGGTGTCTTTGCTGCTCGACCACTGTGACCCAGGTGGGAAGGGAAGTGATTTTATTCTGACCACTCTGTCCCAAGGGTAGGTCAGGCCCTTCCCCTTAATTCTCTGCAGCCCAGAGACCAGGCTGCAACTTGACAGGCCGACTTTGCAGAGGTTCTGCCATGGTGAGGGCATGTGCAGCGTGGGCATAACGCGATCGTCGAGACCTACCCTGGTGGTCTTCTCCTGGCTCCCCACCTGAGATAGCGGCCAGCTTAATCCCCTTCCCCCCAGTCAAGAGACCTCCACAAGTCTGCCTGCCTCCTCTCAGGCTGGACCACAGGGTCCTCTGAAATCCTGGCCCAAATCCTCCCTCCTCATTTCCTGCTTGGGCTGTTCTCAGTACACGTGGTGGGCAGAAGCCCATCCAGGAGTGCTCACCCACCTCCAGGACCTTGATCTGGCTCTGTGACCCCCAACAAGGCAAATACATAATAGCCCAGCACTGGCACGCTTCCCACAGTCTGAATTCCTGGGATTGAAACAGCACCTTGTAAAGTCAGTCGGCTCTGTAGTACCAGGTGGGCTGCCCCAAGCCTGGACAGTTTGTTGGTTTTTTTCTCAATCTATCTTCACCCGGAATTTAGAAAAATTTCGCTGTGTTCCATAGAGAAGACACTCTTGTTAGCTAGTGGGTTAATGTGTTAAGTGGCCTGTGTTGGCTTCTGTTCTTTTCCTATACGTGAACTATTACCATTTCCTAAATATGTCTGCTTGAGATGTCATTTCACTTACAGTTATATTTCCTTCCTTCATCAAGATACGTGTTTACTTTATATTTCCTGGCAGCATCCTGACCCTGAGCCATGCTTTTAAACTCTGCTTTTCCTCTCCTTGAACTTCAGTACTAGTTTTTGTTTGCCTTCCACTTTCATTGGAAGTGTGTACATCCAGAGCTGTTGAGGCAAACTCCAAAAAAATCTACTGTGTTTAGAATGCCTGACCTGGACCATGATGTGGAAATATGCTTTTCTCCCAGTAAGATTTGTTTGAGTCATAATAATCTCCAATTGTAACATTTAATTCCTAGTGATTAAAAAAAAAAGTACATTGGTGGTAGAATTCATTAATTTTGTCTGACTTTTGAGTTTCTATTCCGATTGGTACTGTAAACACTGTGTACTTATAGATGATATTTTTAAATTTTGCCACTATGTTAGCCAGAGATTGTTGTATATAAAATAAAGGTAAGCACAGAATAAATGTTTTTAGGTGTGGTCTAAGTAGTGAAAGCTGTTAGATTGTTATATGTGATTTGTGGCTGTGATAGAGTGCTATCTCCTGCCAGCTCTTTTTCATTTTTGGTGAAAGTATCCACAACAGAACATACACCCATTCAACAGTTTTGGCACGTACGGTTCAATGACATTGGTTATGTTCTTCATGTTGTATCCCATCACCGTTCTCACCATCTCTACCCGTATTGTTTCACCGCCATTAACTCTGGCTCTGTAAACTCTTCATCAGTGCTTTAGAGTTTCTGGCGTCAGTTTGATTTCATATAGATACTTCTTTTAAAAAAAAAAAACCTCAATTTTCAAGGCGAACATTTTTTACTAATTGAGCTAAACTGTTGTTTAGTTTAAAGATGACTTCAAGGGATAGTTTTGGCTCAAGGTTTAATGGTTATTTCAAGGTAATAGATTTGGAGGTTCCCCCAGTCTAAGTGAGCCCAGTAAGTATGGTTTGTAAAGAATTTGAACCTCTGTTCCACATTTTTCCTGCTTTTGATCAGGATCCATTTATTGTGTTCTTGATCAAAACATTCAGTAATGGTAGCTGGGCACCATCCAGTTCTCATGGCAAATGAGGTAGTTCATGGAGGCAATTAGACCTGAAGTCCATTTCATTTTCCAATTCTTGGGTCTCCTTCTTCCTCTGCTGTTTCAGGTGAATAGAGACCAATTGTTGTAGCTTGGATGGCCGCTCACAAACTTTTTTAAGACCACAGACACTACTCACCAACTTAGGAGGTAGAACATAGACTCTAAAAAAAAAATTAGGTCAATTGACTGGACAGATTCATGAAACCTTCTTCGAACCAAGAAAACAAAGTTGTACCTAAGTAACTACAACCTTCTTTTTTTTTCTTGGTTGTTGTTGTAAAATTTATATTTTTATATAATCATATATATATTGATGCCTTTGAATTATGGTGTTGGTGAAAAATATTGAATATACTACCATGAACTGCCAGAAGAACGAACAGATCTTTCTTGGAAGAAGTACAGCCAGAATACTCATTAGAAGCGAAGATGACAAGACTTTGTGTCATGTACTTTGGACACGTTATCAGGAGAGACCAGTCCCTGGAGAAGGAGATCATGCTTGGTAAAGTAGAGGGTCAGGGAGAAAGAGGAAGACCCTCAATGAGATGGAATGACACAGTGGCATCAACAGTGGGCTGAAGCGTAACAACGATTGTGAGCATGGCTCAGGACTGGGCAGTGTTTCGTTCAGTGGTGCATAGGGTTGCTATGAGTCAGAACCAACTGGACGGCACCTGACAATACAATCTGTGTGTGTGTGTGTGTGTGTGTGTGTGTAATAAAACATTATATTTGCCATTTCACCCTTTTTCTGGTGTACAGCTTGGTGATATTGGTTACATTAGTTAAGTTGTGTACTGTTACCCTTAATTGATGCCAGTTTTCCCATCACCGTAGCAAAAAATTCACTCCTTCCCAGAGAATGATTCCATTTCTCCCTCCCACCTACCACCCCTGGTAACCATTAATAACCACTGGTCTCTATATATTTGCCTATTCTTGTCACTTCATGTAAGTGAGATCACACGGTATTTGTTACCTGCTCAGTAACTGTCTCACAAGAAAGTTGTGTCGGAGAAGGTCCTCATCTCTGTGTGTGAGATTTATGTTTCAGTCTTAGTGGATGCTGCGTTAACCAAATGGGAAGCCTTATTATGGGAAGGCACCCTATTAATGTGCCATTATGGGGCTCGTGCATCCAGTCAGCACGCTGAGGTAGACGCAGGTCTGGCAGTGCCACCCGAGCTTTTTTCAGATCCT
This sequence comes from Dugong dugon, assembly GCA_030035585.1. Taxonomy (NCBI): domain Eukaryota; kingdom Metazoa; phylum Chordata; class Mammalia; order Sirenia; family Dugongidae; genus Dugong; species Dugong dugon. The sequence goes on along the minus strand of CM057466.1, from coordinate 45,066,259 downwards.
CATGAAGAGCACTTGCCTCGTTAATTGTGCTGGCTGGTGAAATCAAGGGCTAATACTTGAAAAATGCGAGCTGGACATCATAAAATGGTTTCTGTCCATTTGCTGCTGGGCTCATTTGTTTCCTTCAAAAAGAAGTGAGCAGAAAGTACAGAATTAAAGATGCTGAATTTTTGATGGTTGTATAAAATTATATCTCCACAAAATAAAAAATCTCACGTTGTTATTCATTTTACCAATAATGAAAGTAATATTTGCTCATCTTAGAAAATAAAAATAACTCCAATCATATCATCCAGAACACCCCAGCTCTACTTTTTGGTGTATTTTCTTTTATTCTTCTTTTTCAAGTTATAGATACACTTCACTTCTTTAACAAAAGTGTCTTGTGCATGTACTATGTGCAAGGCATTGCAGGTATATTTTGGTGCAAAGTAGCATGAATACGCATATAATACAGGTTTAAAGAAAGGCAAAGGATTCTCTCCTTGATCTTAAAAACAACCAAACCCAGTTCTTCGCCTTGTCCCTGTATTCCTCTGCAGTCTGCTGTCTGCGCCCCCCTTTCATCTTATGGCCATTGGAGTTGATTTCACTCAAGGTGGCCTGTAGCCCTTCTCTATTTTCCATTGAAGTTGACCGAATGGCTGAGGAAGGAAAATGTGCCTGTCTTCTCCCTCTGTCACGGGCTTCCCATAGTCAAACTCTGGTTTACAAGCTTCTCCCCTCCAGTAGAGAGAAATTTATTTGAGGTAGGGACTATGGTTTATCTGTCTTTTTACCCTTTGGAAATTGTGTGTATTCAATAAATGTTTGTTTAGTGGAGGAATATTTTGATTCTTCTTACTGTGATGGCTCTGATCCAGCTCATCAGCCATCTTGCCAAGACAGGCAATAAGATCACCTAAACTTTCACAGCAGAAGCCAGAGGAGAGTCAAACCCCGTATGGACTGGACTGCTCAAGGCTCTATCTGCGTCCTTGTCATGGATGAGTGGTGTGGTTGTACTGGCGTGGTTCTGGTTTCCCACGTCAACACATGGCACGTGTTTGTGTATGTGTCTCTCTAACATGCACCTTTGTCCTCTGACTATCTGGAAGCATGGTGTTCTCATGGTTGTAGGTACTATCGATTACCTGTCAAAAGCCAGCAGACATGCTCAGCTGGTAGGGCACCTGGTGCTCTGCCAGTGTCTCAGGGCTTTCAGAGAGGGGTTGATAATCCAGAGCATTGTGACAGATGTTCCCAATCCTGGCTGATGATCTGAAATTTAAAAAAAAAGTATTTGTCTCTGTGTATGTGTGTGTGTGTAATGTTTAGACTTGATTCCACCTCCTACTTACTAGAATTAAATGGTCCCAGGGATCTGTAAATTTTAAAGCTTTCCCCGTGATCCTCTTGACAACAAGGTTTAGGAACTACCAGTACCAGTTGCCATTGAGTCATCTCTGACTCATGGTGACCCCAGGTATGTCAGAGCACAACTATGCTCCATAGGGTTTTCAATGGCTGATTGTTCAGAAGTAGACCACCAGGCCTTTCTTCTGAGGTACCTCTAGGAGGACACAAACCTCCAACCTTTCGGTTAGCAGTTGAGTGAGTCAACTTTTTGCATCACTCAGAGATGTCTGATTTAGAATTCCTACCAACAAGAACGGTTTGTCAGACAGAGCATTAAGAGCTGAAAGCAGCAAGACTGTAAGGTCCTTAAGGCAGTGCCTGTCTCACGCCTCCTTATATGACAGTGTCAGGCGCTGGCCCGCCCTCCTGGCACCTGGGACAGGAGGTAATTCGTTCATCAGTTACATTAAATGGGGTAAGCGCAATCAAGTGCACTGTGCCTTACATCTGTTAGAAGGAGGCTCTGCTTTTCCAGACCAAGGTAAGAAGTAGGAGAGAACTGTGAAAGGGGTTATTCCAGGCTGATGCAGAAACAGGGTTCTGGGAGCCATCTGTTGGTAGGACCAGCTCTGCTCTCCTCCAGTCACAGACTTAACCTTCCTACTTCAGTTTCCTAATCCAGCAACAAGGTGTCCTGGCTGTGCAGTTTGTATTTAGTATTCCTGAGGAGATAAATGGGGTCATAGGTGTGAAAATGATTTTTAAAAGATAAAAATAAATGACGACATTGTGGAAGGACTGCAGTAAAGAACGGGGTGCCCTCTCCCCCTTTTGTCTGGCGTCTCTGGTGAGCCCCTGCCACTCACCTCCAGTGCTGCCGGCGCCCACGGTGCCAGAGATGTGCGGTCACTGTAAACACCAAATCGTATTTTGAAATCAAAATGAAACCATTTTAGGAATATCTGCCATTTGGATTACTTGAACCTTCTTTTATTACAAATAAGTAAAACCTGAATACAGAGATAATAATAGTGGTATCTTTGTGATGATATTTGCATGGTTCAAAGCATTTCTTTGTTGAGAGGAACAAAGAAAGTAATGTACATAAATGTTAGATGTATTTGTACATAATATTTTCTGGAGACGTGTATCCGTGTACATAATAATTATATATTTGCCTGTCTTAAAAATCAAAATGACACTCTTTTCATGTTCAAAATAATAACAGATACATATTTCATATCCAGGAAAATACCTAGTATATTCTATCCTAGCTAGGTATTTGTATTGCAGGGATGGGGAGCACAAACTAGATTTCTAACTTAAAGTGGCATTTTTATATCCCAGGTTTGTAGATATGGAGAATATCAATTGAAAAATTATATATATAAGCAGACAAAACAAACAGATGTCTACGTTATGTTATTGAAATTTTAAAACCATTACTGTGAGATCACAGTATGACACGCAGTTCTTTGTGGTAAAGCATCTGCTGGGTCATCGGCAGGACCCTTTCGAGGGGTAGTTGTGAGCCCATGAAGTGGGATTCTTTCTGCTGGTTATTGAGAGAAAAATTAAAGACTTTCGTGTGGAACTTCTCAAAGTTTTCTATTTTAGTAGAAGGGCGACTGCTGTTTCTTGGGAAGAATTAGCCCAGGTGCCTTCCTCGTCGGGAACTTGCATTTTTCTCCCTTCCTCCCTCCCTCCCCTCCTTCTGCCCTTCCTAGTTATTTACTTTTTTATCTGTTTACTTCTACTCTTCTGTTTTGGTGTGAAACACTTTGATAGTTGAATATTGATTATCCTAATTTTTATGTTCAGATTTTTAATGTTTTATTTGTTAAACCATTTAATTTTTTTGGTGTGTGTGCTTTATGGAATAAATGTTATGGTTAACTTGGAGCCAAATGAGACACCGCCTTTCAACTGTTGTGATTGTAAATCTCACTAAAATAGTTCGGTACACTTTATTGCTTTGGAAGGAGCCCTAGTGGCACAGTGGTTGAGTGCCCAGCTGCTGACCGAAAGGTCAGCGGTTTGAACCCATCAGCCGCTCTTCTGGGGAAAGATGTGACAGTCCGCTTCCGTAAAGATTGCAGCCTTGGAAACCCTTTGGGGCTGTTCTACTCTGTCCTGTAGGGTCGCTAGGAGTTGCAGTCGACTCCACGGCAATGGATTTTATTGTTTTAATAAATTTAATAGAATGTAGCACATGTTGATCTTTGCATCCTTATATCTGTTCCCCTTTCTTTCACTTTCAAAACCGGTATTTCCTTTGGGCCCAGTCCTTCCAGTTACAGGCCAGGTGCTTCAGAAGTGGAATAAGTAACTCAGGGCTGGCCATTAGGGCCTCGGATTCCCCTTAGCCGTAAACATTGACCCAGAGGTGGGAATCTGACATAAAAATCACCCTGCACACAGGTCCATGTTGAGGCACTGAGTTCATCCAATCAGAGTGAATCGTGAGACTTAGGTCATGGTTCCTAGGCAGAGGCCGGTTCTGTTTCCTACAGGACTTGGAGCTCAAAGGATGTGGGCCCACTGCTGCTGCAGGTCGTCCCACCTGAGGCAGGTCATCCCACCTGAGGTAAAGGCATCCCAGAGGGCAGAGCTGTGGGTGGAGGTCTGAGTTAGATGGCACTGTCTGAGTCTTTTCAAGCTACACTTCAAACCGTTTTTACCCCTGGATCTGTACTTACATTGAGCTGCTGTATTTCCTTTTTGGATTAGCCTAGTTTGATTTGGGTTTTCTGTCACCACTGAACAGAATGGACTCTGCTTTTGGTTTGTTTATAGGGTGAGATGGGGAGTTGATTCTGAATTTCTCATCTCACTATTTAAAATTTGAGTGCAGTTACAGGATTTGTAAGAAATTGAGCTGAATGTATTCTGTGAAGTTCCAGAATAGCTTTAAGCAGAGTTGTGGCATAAGGTGGGGAGAATTTAAGTTTCTTGAAAGTTCTGGACAATCACAATTTTAATGCATTTAGTTTTTGAGAAAAATACATACTCCTTTTGTTTTCAACTAGGGCTAGATTGCAATTGTCGATTATTGATTATCTGTGCTGAGAAGTGGAGCAGTTGTCTGAAATATCACCAAGGGTTATTTCTATTTTCCTTGAAATAAAACCACTGTGGAGCAGCTTGGCCTTCCTCATCATGCCTGTCTTAGGCCAGTACAGGAGCACATTTTCTGAACATTCCACTTAGCGTTCCAGGCAGCATTTCTGGCTGGCAGAGGAAGACTTTGGGAGTTTGAAATTTTGTTCTAGACAATTTACAAGGAAAAATATACATGGGATTAGTAAGAACTAACTTAAACTACTTATTAGAGGATACCTATGCACATTCTCCCTTTGAAAGGTATCATATCTTGAAGCTTTGGGGACAGTCACCAGGCATTGTGAGAATCCCTCCTTAGGTCTACTCCCAAAAGCTCACAATGAACGTGATCTGGACGTTTCCCTGTTCTGGCACGGTCTGTGCTGGAAAAGCTATCAGCAAGGCGTTTGCTATTTTCAAGCAGGATTCAGCTTCCTGAGCAGACTTTGGAGCTTGCTGTCTGACAAATGGTCTGACATGTGCCTTCAGTAAGTGGCCTCTGTGATGTCGTATTTTGTTCAGACGATGGATTGGCTTCATGTGAAGGAAAGCCGTTAGAAACATATGCTGTAGCAGTTGGCTGCAGGGTTGGTTTGTTTCATTGGACGTTGAGAAGCCCCTATGACTTGGCGTTGGTGTGCCCTTGAAAATCCAAGACGCTCTGGTCACTGTGTTTGCTGTACCCACCTGAACGTAGATTTGATTGGGGCTTTTGCTGTGGAGGACATTTTTCACTTCTTTCTTTGTATTCCAAATTGATCTGAGATGAAAGGACAAGATGCGGTTTGTAAAGTATCGCAATGAGATTAACTGGAGAAACCAAGTGCAAAAATCAGGCTTATTATTTTATGATCACAGGGCATTGTTTTTAGCTCCTTGAGCTGAAAAGCAAATCATATAGAAAGAATTTCTATCAACATGGAGCTCATGGTGAATGCTAAGTGACCGTAGGATAACTAAAATGGTATAATTCAGCAAAGTTATAGGGCCTGTTCTGGAACCTCTCTTCTGCATAATGCCTCTACAAGAAGAGAATACTTGTATTTCTAACTTCAGCTTGGACCGATTAGGGCCCTTAAGGCTCAAATCAGCGCATAACGTAAAGAACAGTCAACACTTGATTAGGCAGAGAACCGTTTGTAGGTTATCTGGCGCTACAGTTGCTGAAAATCCTCTGATATTAGCATAATCATGAACATAACTAGTTGCCTAGAAAGAGAGGACTTATGCCTTTGAAGCTGTGCATGGCCTTTGCTGGGTGATTTGAGAATTCGGCAGTGTAACAGGACTTGGTCTTTAGGTTCAGAAAGTTTATAGGATGAGCTCCTTGGCTTAGGGGTCGGGGGCAGGGTGGAGAAAGAGCAACAAAATTTTGGAATTTGCACTTTGGAAGTCCTGTCCTTCGGGCATATAAAGATAACATTTGCACTGTTTTTATTTATTTATTGTTTTAATAAGCCAAAAACGAAAATCAAACCCATTGCCATTGAATCAGTTCCCACTCATAGTGATCCTATAGGACAGAGTAGAACTGCCTCACAGGGTTTCCAAGGCTGTAAATCTTTACAGAAGCAGACTGCCACGTCTTTCTCCTGCAGAGCAGCTGGTGGGTTCAAACTGCCGGCCTTCCAGTTAGCGGCAGAGCTTTTAACCTCCGTGCCACCAGCGTTCCTTCTGTTGTTTTAATACCTGAGGTTAATTTAAACTGTTTCTGAGTTTCCAGGGTACTTATACTTAAGCTTTCTGGAACCTGAGAAAGGAATTACTGTAGTAAGTATTTAACACGTTCAGTACCAATACTTGAATTTATCTTTAAGATAATTTCTTTTCTTTTTTTGTCTGAGATGAATGATGTTCGGCATAGAGATACGGTCAACACTTTGGCTTTTCTTGTCGACTAACAGTTCATAGAGTTAGTTCCTGTTCCTGAGTGTGGGCCGTAGTTCCAGTTCCCGGAGCAGGTTGGGGCACCCGGCCCAGACAGGGGATGCCCTCTCCTGCCTCAGAAGCACCCAGCATATCCATTTCCTTTTTCCTTTAGAACAGTTTCCACATAAAGGTGGGATAAAGCATGAGGCAGAATGATCTTCCGGTTTGCGAGATGAATTTGTAACTGATGACTAAGGGACAGGAGGGTGCTATTAATAATGTGCAAGAACAACAGGTATAAACCAGGGTTGTCCAGGACAAAACGGTGGTCATCCTAGTAATCATTTACATGTATGGTATCCCTGGGTGGTGCAGACAGTTAAGTGCCCTGCTGCTAACTGAAAGGTTGGAGGTTTGAGTCTACCCAGAGGTGTCTTAGAAGAAGGCCTAGTGATGTACTTCCAAAAACTCAGCCATTGAAAACTCTGTGGAGCACATTTCTACTCTGACACGCATGAGGTTGCCAAGAGCCAGAATCAACTTGATTTATGCAGTGCCCGGCATGGTGCTAAGCTTGCTATGGGTGTCATCTCATCTGAGTCTCATGACAACTCAGTGAGGTAGGTACTAACTTATATCCTCATTTTACAGATTAAACAAAGGCACAGAGAAGTTACTTAATTCATCTAAAGTCATACAGCTCCTAACTGGTAAACGTGAGATTTGAACCTAGAGTTTTAGACTTCAGGGCTCAAACACTTTGCTCCTAGGCTCTTCTGCTTCTTAAAAACAAAACTAAACGAAACTCACGTGGTTTTTATTTTTATTTTTTGGAGTGGCCATCTCTCTTTCTAAGACTCCTCACTGTTCCTGAGGGTTTTCTTCAACTCATGAGCACGAACCAAAGTGTTATTTTGTATCTGTGTCGCAGGGGGCCAGACACTGGCATCTTGTTGAGGTCGTGCATTATTCTACTGCCGTTATACAAAGCTTGTCCAGGGCGTGTGAAGGAATATCGCTGTGTGCATCTCGAGTTTCTGCTAGGTGTTTCAAGAGACGCCCTCTTCCAAGCCTACTAATAGATTATCACTGTCATCGTTAAACTGAAAAAACCAAAACAAACCCACTGCCATTGAGTTTGTTCCTACTCATAGTGACTATAGGATGTGATTCAGACATGGCGCTATAAACAAGAGCTTCCCCAACCTGCTAGAATGGGTACCTCCCTGAACTTAATGCTGCACTAGGCATAAGCAATATTACAGCCTTTTTTTTTATGTGACAATAAGATGTAAATTCCTGGATGGACTTTACATATATGGTTAATCTTTTGAGGCACAGCAATATGCTGTGTGTATTATCTATTGCTGCATGGCTCACAACAACAGTTAGGACCCTCTGTGACAGGTCTGCGTGTCAGGAATTCAGACAGGCACAGTGGGAATCGCTGGCTCTGCTCCATGATATTTGAGGCTTCAGTTAGAAGTGTTTTCACTCATATGTCTAGCAATTGGTGCTGGCTGTCAGCTGGGGCTGATGGCTGGAATGCCCACGTAAGGCCTGTTCCTGTGGCATTGGATTTGTCCCAACATGGTGGTTAGGCCCCACAGGCAAGCGTCCTGAGAGAAGGGAGCCCGGTGGAGGACAGATTGCCTTGTATGACCTAGCCTTAGCTGCAGGCAGCATCACTTCCTCTCCATTCTGTCAGTTGATGGGTGCAGAGGTATCCCCAAGTTGAAGAGAGGAAACAGACGCAACCTCTCAGTGGAGGGAGAAGGAGGGGGAATTGGAAGTCACTGCTTCATAGAAATTCTGAAATACCACCCAGCACATGAGGCCGGTTCTAGATTAGGACTCAAGCCTACTACCTAGGGATGTCTCTTGTGGCTCCTGGCTCCTTCCTCTGAGTCTGGATCATTCTTCCTCTCCTTACGAAGTAGCCAGTTGTGCTGCCTGCTGTTAGTTCACATCCCTGGTCTTACCAGGGTTTCTGGACCTGCAGCTGATGTTGGTCCTTCTTCCACATACTTGGCCTTTTTCCTGATTTCTGCTGTCTTTTATATCTTCTCTGGGACTTCCTTTATTTGCTCTCTCTACCTATTTCAGAGTATCACTTTATTTTCAAGGACAAAGCAAGCAAGCAGGTATGAACTATGACTCTTAGGAAGGTCCCTTAGAAATTAATTTGGAGCTAGTTATCTAGTAGTTGCTTCTTTACTGACAGAGAGGGCTGTGAGTGCTGGGCAAACAGCAGGGTCCTCTGTCCTAGTAGGTGGAAGACACTGCTCACGTGGAGAGGGTGATTTCAGGAGAGAGAGAGACAAAGCGAAAACAGACAGAACCTTCTTCGGGGAGCTAATGTAAAAAAGTGACGCAAATTCTGACTCATCCAGCTGACGGGACTGTGTTACACTGTAGGATTGCTTCATAGTCACATAGTATTTACTTGTTATCTGTGTTGGCCTCCACCTCCTCCTCACTCCCCATCACAATTTGTTTTCTTTGTATCTCTGCTTCCGTGCCAAACCCAGCCTATAGGGGGTGCTGCACAGCAGTCTGCTGGATTAAACTGAAACAGGGAGGTAAGGTTCTTTTTTGCCTCTCCACTTAAATAATAGCACAGCATTTTAGAGTGGAGATTGGCCAAGCAGCACTAACAGATTTCATCTTTCTCTGGTCGGATGAAACAGTCTGAAAAATGCTTTGTTCAGTTTAGCCGTGCAGGTTGTCCTGCTGCTAATAGACCTTACTCGTGCAGTAACAGACACACCACCATACTTCGCACGGAAAAAAAAGTGGTTTACTGCATGTCAGGTTTTTATTTTCATTAAGTTCTGAACCAGAAGGAATTACTTAAAAATAAAATTTGCCTACTGTTCCTACAATGATGTATTTTTGTTTTCTTTTAAAAATTTGGTGATTCATTGTATAAAGTTGCACATTAACTTCTGGAAGCTAAATAGTTTTCACTGCAAATGTGGTGAATTTTCTTATAAATAAGTAAGTAAGTGTTTTTCAGCTTGATTCTGGTTTACAGATTTGAAAATTCTCAGTCTCTTCCCCTCCAAAGCCACAGGGAGGCATGGAGCTGACGTGGCTGGACCTGAGATGGTGTCTGCCTCATTCAAAGCCAGCTATCTGTGGGAACATACCATATCTCTCTCTATATATATGCGCAGATATATAGATATTTTCGTAGAATATATTGCACCTGGAGTCCCTGGGTCACGCCGACAGTTAAGTGCTCGACTATTAGCTGAAAGGTTGGTGGTTCGAGCCCACCCAGAGGCACTTCGGGAGACAGGCCTGGTGATCTGCTTCCGAAAAGTCACAGCCTTGAAAACCCTATGGAGCAGTTCTACTTTGACACCTAGGGGCGCCATGAGTCAGAATTGATTCCATGGCAACCACCACCACCAACATACTGCACCCAGAATGAGTCTGATTTTCCTTCTCACCGCTAAAACAGATTTTTCTGCAGTGGCCAACTGTGAAGTTTTGCTCATTTCACTTTGGGTAAAATCCGTGTCTGTGATTGCAGGTGCAAAGCCTCATAGATCTGAGGCAATTCAGGCTGCTTCAGGTTATCGAGAATGTGCTCTTCTCACAGAGACATCTAGTACATGTTTTAATGACGTCTCCCCACACCTCCCTCTTGCACCCCATGTTTACCACCCCCACCCTTGTAACTTAGATTAAGTAAATATAATGAATTTTAGATTAGTCTGTTTTAGAATTTTAGATAAAAAGTATAGTTGAAATATTCAGATTAATTTAGATATCTAACAAAACGTAAGTATAGCTCTAATTCTTGCATAGGAAACAAATAGCAAATGCTGATGCATAGTTCTGGGCATGCTAGTACCAAACATAGGGTGTTTTTTGAGCTTTCAATCTGTGTCTTCCAGCTGAAATGAAATGAATGGAATTGGGGTGTTTGTTAATATGAATCTGCAGCTATGATGTGTCAACTTTTTTTTTGGAAACACCTTACAATAATGAGGTGCAGGTGAGAACTATGGGGAAATAAAAGAACAGATTGACTGTGCTTCAGAAATCAGCACTGAGAGAATTTTTACTCAGCAGTGGCTGAAAGGAAAATATGAGTGTAAGAGGCAGAGTCACAAGAAGTGACAAGCTGGAGAAACTTCTAGTATCAATCATGGAACTGTCTTTAGGAGTGCACTGTACGAAAGATGCAACTCACATTAATACTTATTTTAGTAATAATCATCATAATAGTTAGGTTCATTGAGTTTTTCCTATATGTTATGTTCTTTCCTAAAGATTTTCATGTGTTTTATTTTTATCCCCACTGCTACGTATGAAATAGGTAGTAAAATTTTACCTATTTTATAAAGTTGAATTGGTCGCACAGCTTGAATAACTTGTCCAGGGTCTAACAGTCAATATTTGAACCCAGGCAGTCTTCAGATGTGGCAGTAACAAGTAACAAGTCTTGAGTGAGAATTTGTATTTTATATGCATGTTTACACCAATTTTATCCCAAGATATATTTAAAACTATATGTATTTTTGGAGAATATGAAATGGGACCTTAAGATTTGGGGCTCCATTCTTGAACTTTGCAATAACAGCCTGGGAATTCCAGTCCCCACAGGGACAGCTGGCTTCTTTCAGACCACTTTTTCATTTAGAACAACTAGAACATCTAGGGGGGCAGGGGCATCAATTTGAAATCATTGAGATCTGCAAGACAGTGAGAATTTGGGGGGCCAGTGTTCCAGAGAAAAGAGAACCCAGAAAAGATGAGCCCAGCTTTTGGTGCAACTTTTCCCACTCAGACATTTGCTAAATCAGACGTGTCATTTGGGAGGCTGAAAAGCTGATCAGAGCTTTTGGAAGACTCATAGAGCTTGAGAACGTATATTAGAATTCATGTCATGCCCAGGTGATGGAGCCCTGGTCAGCAGTTCAAGCGTCAGTTGGGACCCCGAAGGGTTATATGTTAGGAATAGGGTGAACTTGAAAGAGAGCAGTCTCATAGCTACTGAAGCCCAGCTTCTAATCACCTCAAGCTCTGGAATAAAATAATCTGTTCCCAACTGCTCTGTCTGCCAGAAGCAAAATAAATCCTCTTTGGAGGAAGATAACATCATCTGGAGCCTCAAATTTTCTGTATAATTTTTCATTTACAATGTTATTCTGTTAAACATAACCAGGCACCCCAAAATACAAGAGTTAACTAAAAATCAGTAAGATAAAAAGTATAAAAACCCTCAGGTGACCCAGATTTTGGAATTATTTAACTTTACTGTAACAATGATTAAAGGAGTTTAATATAACAGTGATTTAAGTGTTGAGGGAATTTAATGACAAGATGGAACGTTCTTTTAGAAAACTAATTCTGTAAGAATGAAAATCTGTAATAACTTATGTTAAAAATGCAGTGGGTGGATTTAACAGAAGATTTTACATACCTGAAGACAGAATTAACAAAAATTTGGACAGAAAATATATTCATCCTGAAGTACAGAGGGGCAAAAAAGGATAGACAACATAGGAAAGAATATATAAGACATATGAAGTGAAAGGTCTAGAATAGACAACTGGAGCTTGTCTTAGGCTGGGTTCTCTAGAGAAGCAAAACCAGTAAATTGTATAAATATATATATAGAGAGATTTATATCAAGGAAATGGCTCACGTGATTGTAGAGACTGGAATGTCCCAAATCTGTGGATCAGGTTAGAGGCTTCTCTCAATTCATGTAGTCACAGGAGCTGGCAAACCCAAGATTGGCAGGTCAGAGAGCAGGGCTCTTGCTCACAGGTTGTGAAAATCTACAAATCCCAAGATTGGCAGGCAAGACTACAAGGCTTCTTCTGATTCATGTAGCTATGAGGGCTGGTGAACCCAAGATCAGCAGGTTGGAGAGCAGGGCTCCTGTTCACAGACTATGAAGATCAATGAATCCCAAGATCGGCAGATAAGCTGATAACTCCAGTCCTAAGAACCGGAGGTCAGATGAACAGGAGGCAGCTGCAGGATCCAGAGTGAGCAAAAAAGCCAGAACATCTGCTTATATTCGGATGCAGGCCACACCCTCAAGGAAACTCCCTTTCAACTGATTGGCTACTCACAGCAGATTTCATCATGGGAGTGATCACATATAAACACTGAAAATCATGGCCCAGCCAAGATGACACACAGTCTTAACCATCACAGAGTTCCAGAAGGAAAGGGGACAAATGGGACAGAGCAATATTTGTGGAGATAATGACTAAAAAAGTTTTCCACAATGACAAAAAACATCAAACTTGAGTTAGGAACCCAAGCACATGAGAGATGTAAAAGAAAATTTAGGCACAATGTAGTGAAACTGCTAAAAACTGCTAAAAATAGGAGAAAATCTTAAAAGCAACCAGAGAAGAAGGATACCTCCCTCACATTCAAAGGAGCAGTGATAAGACTGACAGCTGTCTCTCAGTAGAAATAATGGAAGCCAAAAATCAGTGGATTGATAATTTCAAAGCGCTGAAAGAAAATCCCTACCAACCTAGAATGTTACTTTCAGTGAAAGTTATTTTTATTAAAAATACTAAGGAAATTAATTAACAGAACAGCACATTGAAGTAAATGCTAAAGAGAATTCTTTAGGCAAAAGGAAAATCTTACATAATACACAAAGGTGCAAGAAGAAATGAGGAGCAGTGGAGAGGATAGATATGAGGGTAAATCTCAGTAAAAACTGAATGTAAAAAATAAAAATAATGCAGTCGGCCCTCCATATCTGTGGGCTCCACATCCAAAATATTTGGGAGGAAAAAAAAAAAAAAGAAAGTTCAGAAAAGCAAAACTTGAATTTGCTGTGTGTCGAGCCCTACGCTGAATGCCCACGAATGAAGCGATATGGAGGCATCCCCTGCTGTAGCCTCCCACCGTTTCACAGGTCCTCAGGCTCTCTCCAGCACTTCTTGTTTGAGCATTGTTTGTCTTGTGTCTCATTCATTCCCTACTTATGTTGTGTGCACCCTTTGTTTCTGTGAAAAAATGGCCCCTGAAAAGCAATTAAATGGTCAAAGCAAACCCTCAAAGGCTAAGAGGGAGCATTAAGTGCTATCTCTTGATGAGAAAATAAAAATCTTAGATCTTTTGAAAAGCTGCATATCGCTTGCCAAAGTGGGCCATAAAGTTGGTAAGAACGAATCGAGCATTCGCACAATAAAGCTGAAATTCGTGGAAGTGTTAGTTCTGCCCCTACAGTGGCAAAAATGGTCTCTCTGGTTCCTGATAAAGTGCTTGCAAAGACTGCAAAAGCATGAAGTGTTAAGTGTAAACATTAACAACTTTTTACATAGCATTTGCATTGTACTAGGTATTCTGAGTAATCTAGAGATGATTTAAAGTATACAGGAGGATGTGCATAGGTTATATGCAAGTACTATGCCATTTTTTATAAGGGACTTGAGCATAGCAGATTTTGGTATCTGCTGGGTGTCCTGGAATCAATCTCCTGCAGATGCCGAGGGACTAGTGTAATGACTTTTGAGGTCTCACGTAAGTCAGGGAGAAAAAAATGGAGTTATCATGTTTTAAGCTTGCAATTTTTTGGAAATGGCAATGGTATAAGTACAAATTGATATTTACCTTCAGCAGTCAGGAAGGCATATTGCAATCTCTAGGGTTATCACTGGAGACTAGAGAAAAGAATGTGCAGATAATAAGCTACTAGCATAGCAATTATAATAATAAGAAAGTCCAATCCAGACGAAGGTATTAAAGGGGGAGAAAAAGGAACAAAGAGCGGGTAGTTCAATAGAAGGTAAATAATAGATTTGGTAAATTCAAACTCAGATGTTGTTGTTGATTAGGTGCCGTCAAGTCGGTTCTGACTCCTAGTGACCCTGTGTACAGCAGAAGGAAACACTGCCCGGTCCTGGGCCATCCTTATGATTGTTGTTATGCTTAAGCCCATCGTTGCAGCCACTGTGTCAATCCATCTTGTTGACGGTCTTCCTCTTTTTCGATGGCCCTCTACTTTACCAAGCATGATATCCTTCTCCAGGGACTGGTCCCCCCTGATAACATGCCTAAAGTACGTGAGACGTAGTCTGGCCACCCTTGCTTCTAAGGAGCATTCTGGTCATACTTCTTCCAAGACAGATTTGTTTGTCCTTTTGACTGTCCATGGTATATTCAATACCAATCTTCCAGCATCACACAAGCCCCCATAGTACGACAAACTGACAGACACATGGGGGTCAAACTCAAATATATCTGTAATTATACTGAATATACACGAATTATATATCCAATTCAAAGTCAAGTATTGTCAAATTGGGTAAAATGATATGAAAATCCCTAACTATTTTCTGCTTACAAGAAACATATCTTAAATATAAGGATATAAAAAAGTTGAAAATAATAAGGATTCATACCCTAAAAAAACAAGAGCGATGATACCCTAAAATAAAATAAAAATAAAAACAAAAAAGCAAAACATAACACTTGACTACCGCAAGAATCATTACTAGCAATAAATAGGAAACTTTATAATGATAAAAGGATTCGCTATAATAAGAAAATAAAACCTTTCTAAGTTTTAGGTACTTGATAGGGTCGCTATGAGTTGGAATCGACTCGACAACAATGGTTTTGGTTTTGGTAATAGCATAACAGAGCCCTGGTGGTGCAGAGCTTAAGAACTTGGCTGCTAACCCTATGGGGCAATTTTGCTCTGTCCTGTAGGGTCTCTATGAGTCAGAATTGAGTCAAAGGCAACAGGTTAATAGTTTAACATCAAAATATGTAAAAGTTGGCATATTGCTTAACCTGACGACTTTACTATAAAGAACAGAATTCGTTAAAGGTAGAGCAGATAACTTTCAGGGTATTGGAAAAATATTGATGCTTATTCCATCTTTATGCAGCTTTCAGTTCAGCCTCACCATTTCCTCCCACAATCCCTTTCACAGGGGAGGTTGATGTTTTCTGTTATCTGAGCTGTGTAGTTGAGGAAATGGAAGCATAAGGCTAGGCTTGAGGTAGGAGGGAATGAATTTGGTCCACCTTTCACAGGGGTGGAAGCTGATGCTGGATGGACCACACATCGGCAGGTCACGTCAAGTTAAGTGGCAGTAAGTCTGTCTGTTTTTGTGGTATTAGTGGAAGGCTTACTAGAGGTACAGTGGCTTCAGAAGTAGCCTGATAAAGTAAAAGCATCAGAGAAGAGTGAGAATTACATGTTCCCTCTTTCTTTGGTATTTCAAGCAGTGCATAACTGTGACTGTCCAGGAAAGTGGGCTAAGTTTCTGAATCTTCCTGTCATTTTGTTTCCCATGTACCAACCCTCATTGCCTCATGAAGCCTCTTCGTTGATCACAAGCAATGGAGACGTGTGTGTTCCTTTGGAAGGGAGAAATAGAGCTTGAGAAAAGATTGTGTTCTTGAAAGACTTTAAAACACTCTTCTGTACCATCCCATCCTCATTGGAACTGCTGTTGTACACCAGGATAAATGGCTTCAATCAGTGAACAATCATATCTAACCAGGTTTTATAAAAATGGGGTAGCAGCAGCGTGTTGTCCTACCTCCTCGTCTAACTTCACAAGGGGAAGGAGAGAGAATCACCATCGACATCAGCCCAAGGCTGATCCCTATGAGGTGGAGGTCAAACACACCTCCACCTTCCAGTCTTTTTACCAGTTCTGACACCAGCCATCCCTCCTATGGCACTCTCTACTTCTATACTGGGTTCAGTAATTCATTTCAATGGCCACACAGAGCTCACAGACCGTATCACGATTATGAGGTTTTTTTTGGGGAAGTAATAGGTCACAATTCAGGTTCAGGAATACTTGGTAACAATTCTTTGATCAGGACAGCTCCTCTGCCATGCCTACAGGCAAGCCTCTCCGTTGGCTCCTGGGCCCATTGGGTTCGCCTCTGCTCTGCTAGGGCAAGTGCTACAAAGCTCTTTAGCTCCACCAGTAAGTGCCTAGAGGCACCCCACTCTGCCAGGAAGTCTTCTGCCTGAAGGCACTCAGCTGTCTCCCTCCGTGAGTTGGCAAGCCTACTATAACCACCTTTCTCCGTGGGCTGGTCTCCTACTTCTGCTGCTGCCGTTTCTCTGCTGCTGCTTCTTGCCGTCTTGGCACCATCTCCAGTGTTAAAGCCCTCTCTCTCTGTCTCCTGCATCTAGGAGGTTCTCAGCGCAGGGACCCTGGGTCCAAAGGATGAGCTTCACTCCCAGCTCTTCTTTTTGGCAGTAGTGAGGGCCTCTGCTCTGGAATTGGCTTTCTTTTTATGCCTTGCAGGATATCAAAACTGAACAATCCCCTTGTTAGGGTTCCATACACCTTATTTGCATGGCCCCACCCTCATAGGTTTCCATGCATCTTACTTGCATTGTTAGCAAGCTCTCCAATCCCCTTGGTGGGCCACAAGCACCTTATTTACATAGTCCTACCCAGTCACTGTGTGGGAGTTATAAGACCATGCGTGGCTGACCAAAAAAGAAAAAAAAGAAAAAATCCCAGAAAAACCAAACCCACTGCTGTCGAGTCAATTCTGACTCCTAGCAACCCTGTAGGACGGAGTAGAACTGTCCCATAGGGTTTCCATGACTAAATCTTTATGGAGGCAGACTGCCAGGTCCTTCTCCTGTGGAGTGGCTGATAAGTTCGAACTGCCGACCTTTCAGTTAGCAGCTGAGCACTTTTAACCAGTGCACCACCAGGGTTCCTTGTGCATGGCTACAAGGGCCATAGTAAGTCATTCACTGCACAGCAGGTTTACAGGTTTGAACTTTAGTGAAAACTGGTTTTGTACATTTTGAGTCAGTGGGATTACATTTTCAGCCTGGTTGTCTTTTCACTCAAAGAAGCCTAGCTAATGAGAGCAGGTGTTGGCAAGAAAATGAACCATGAAATCATCTCTCTGTGTCTTTTGGGCCTAGACTGTGAAGGTGCTGAATTGGCTGTTTGTTAGGATGCCTTTCAGGATTGCCCCACTAGGTTCCACAAAACAGAAAATTTTCACAGCGATATTAATTTTTATGTACCATAAGAGGATGAGAGAAAATAATTCCTGTAGCCAAAGGAAATGATGGATGCAGTTGCTTTTAAAGATTTTTTTTTAACCATTTTCCAGTAATTATTCTTCTTTTGCAGTGTGACCTCTGATTTTTATTGCTGAAATATGGGAGACATTAAGAGCATATCAGGGGAAGAATTCTCTGAACTTCTAATTCTTGTCTCGCACTTTTTTTTACCTATCTTGGCTAAAGCAGAAATAATGAGGCTCTAATATGTTATCCCTTTACACTTCTACAGCGGTTCTTAGAACTTCTACAAGATTCAAGTGACTTTTTTATGTAAAATCTTGACAGCTCTTGTCAAAAAAATTTAGTGTGAAAAATATAATGGAGACTAATTTCATTTGACTTGAAACTTCATTCTGGAATGAAAGTTTGCAGTACAAGATACTGGTGACTCCTGAAAAATGCAGGTCCCAGAACAGAAATATTCTTTAGCTTGCTTCCCAACCTTAACTTAAAATACTATTTAAAAATGAATCTAATATCTGAAAGTACACTAGCAGATGGTTAGCAGTTGGCCACCTCTGTGGCATGAAGTTAAAGGATCTTTTCATTTTACTTTTTAAGCTTTTGAAACGTTAGAATTATTTTACACTGAAAATCACTTTCAGAAAAGGCCTTTTAATGACTTAGAAAAAGGAGTATGGAAGAAAATCTTCATTTCTTAATGCTTTATCCAGCAGATCAGAGTTTTGATCTTTGTTTGAAGATTCATTTCCAAGGGGATAATTTTAAATAAGTAACTGTTTTACATACATAGAGGTGCCTGGGCGGAACAAACAGTTAAGCGCTGGGCTACTAACCGAAAGGTTAGAGTTTCAACCCTACCCAGAAGTGCCTCAGAAGAAAGGCCTGGTGATCTATTTCCGAAAGGTCATGGGGTCATCATGAGTTGGAATGAGCTGGACAGCAACTAGTGTTACACATCCTTGGATATTAGGTGAAATTATGCCCTGCCTTCTGGCCTGAGCATCCAATCAACTGCCCTGGGTAGATGAGTATTTTACATTCACAAGGTTCCATGGGAGAATGCACAACTTTGTTTGTTATGAGAATATTTTTGAGCACGTCTGTTTTAAGTGATTCACGCAACCACGTAACCCATTTTCGTTCCTTCTCACCTGAGTAGCAAAAGAGAACAGCTGGTTACTGGCCTCCGTGTACAACTCTTCTTAAATTGTTAGAATCCTGAGCATCAGAGTCTTCACTTAAAGTTCAGCCTCGACTGAGCAGTGTTCCCCACTTTATGTGATGTCCTTGGCCTACAGTGATTAACGAGACATGGTGTCTTGTAGAGACCCGGGCTTAGTGCTCAGCAGTTTATGGCTTGGCCAAGTGCGGCAACCATCTACAGCTCACCCAGCACTCCTTCTGGGAATATGGGCTTATTCCCCACCCACAGTTCCCCCCTTGGCTTCATTTCTTTTGTGTCTTCCATGCCTGGGGCTGGGAACTCCCAAGGGAGGAAGAGGGCTATGGTATAATAGTAGTCACAAGGACTTGGAAACCGACCTGCCTTTGTTCCCTTTTCCACCCCTTGGCAGCTGAATAATCTTGGGCAATTTACTTCCCCTCACTAAATATTAATTTCTTCATTTGCAAAATAGAAATAAGAATATTGAACTCACCTTGCAGTTGGTTAGAACTAAGTGAGCTTTTTGTCAGTACAATGAGAATGGATCAGCTTCTTAGTAACCAACTCCCAAAAGACTTGTATAGAGTAAAATTCCAATTTATTATTTTGCTCTGAAATAATATGACCATGGATCAGAGAGGACACTAGTTGCCTCTGGCTAGCCCATCATCAACCTGGAGAGACATTTTTGGAACTTAGTAACTGCAGAATCAGAGTAAGGAGAATTAATGACATAATGCACGTGTTCCGTGCTGTCAGGGGCCGTGGCTCAGAGCAGGAGTATGGAGCAGTAGAAAAAGCGCTGACTTGATGTGATGGACTGAATTGTGTCCCCCCACGGTATGTGTGGAAATCCTAACTCTTGCATCTGTGCATGTGCTCCTGCTTGGAAAAAGGGTTTTTAACGTGAATGAGGTTATCCCAGTACAGGTTGGATCCTCATTCTAATCACTTCTGAGTTATAAACAGACCAGAGTAGACACAGACACGCAGTGGGATACAGACACCAAGGAGCATCAAGGAATGTCAAGGATCGCCAGCAGAAACAGAAATCAGAAACCAGGAAAGAAGCTCACAGAAGGAGTCCTGGTGTGGACTTCCAGCTTCCAGAACTGTGAGAAAATGAATTTCTGTTTTTTAGAGCTACCAACATGGTATTTCTGTTCCAGCAGCACTGGATGACTAAGTGCTTGGGAATCAGGGGCACCTGGATTTGGGTATACTAGTCTTGTGATCCAGAGCCACTTAGTCACTATTTCTGCAAAATGGGTTAACCTGTTGCCGTCGAGTGGATCCCGACTCATAGTGACCCTGTAGGACAGAGTAGAACTGCCTCACAGGGTTTCCACGGAGTGGCTGGTCCATTCGAACTGCTGACCTTTTGGTTAGCAGCTGACCTCTTAACCTCTACACCATATGGGTATAATAATGCTCGTTGGTTTTGTTTAATCATAAAATAATTTGATATACGTAAAAGCCCTATAGGTGCTTCCTCATTTCTCCATTTAAATTTTGAGCCACAGGTGATAGAAGGTTAGTGAGATTAATAATCTAATATTCTGGATTCTCTTTCTCTTTCCACAGGAATGTAAACGTTTTCTGATGCCTGCTCTTTTCTTATTTCTATGCTTATCTATATCATACTGGCCTTGAAAATAATAGTTAAAATGTCCGATAGCATAAGTTTATAAACACAGAATAGTCATATTTTGTACGCACATACACATAGACCTGTGATGTGATTGCAATAGCAATTCTAAAAGTGGAAATTAAAAAAATATTTTGACTCATATCAGTAAATGTTGGACTAATCGAAAAGGCCATCAAAGTCACCTCCTTTGAAAGATTGTTGTTGTTATTGTTAGGTGACGTCGAATTGGTTACGACTCACAGTGACCCTAAATACAACAGAAGGAAACACTGCCTGGTCCTGCGCCATCCTCACAATCATTGCTGTGTTTGAGCCCATTGTTGCAGCCACTGAGTCACTCCATCTCCTTGAGGGTCTTCCTCTTTTTCTCTGACCCTCTATGCTTTGAAGGATCCCAGTTGTTTACATGTCTAAACTGTGGATAATTGGTGCATTTTCAGGGGACAGTATCTATATTCTCTGTGTTATACAGAGACAGTGCTCATCTCTCTGCATTGTAAATAAAGCACCTGACTTAGAAATAACTCATAGATAGGAACATTACCTCCTGGGAAACTCCCCTTACTTTTTTGGGATAACTTGTGGATTCATAATGCTTTCCCAGTTGCTCTCCTTATAATTTCCTTTCTGTCTTTCAAGCTCATGTGCCTCCCTTCTGGGAAACTGGCTAAAGAATTAGTTGCTGGCTTCTCTCTGCTATCAGATCAATGAGCAGGTCTCTGTGGTTGGAGAGTGGCGTGTAAGGGACATACGAGAGGCAATTTGACAGATGCTAATGCTTAATAGGTAGGCTGAAGCCCATTTGAAATGTCTTTTGTGTCATGCTAAAGACGCTAGACTTTATTCCATATGGAGCTGGAAAGCTAGGAATTTAAACCTTGAAATAAAGTAGCCAGGTTATTATTATTTTTTCAATTGTTTTACAGTTAGCAGCCTGGGTCTGACTGGCACCGCATTCTAATAATTGTGCTAACAGGACGTCTTACTATACATATAGAAACAGAAGTTTCTTCCATCTTCATGGAGGAATTACTGTACAAAAAATTATAGAAAAAACTGATTGCAACAACCAAAAAAACCCAAACCAAACCCGCTGCCTTTGTGTCAATTCCGACTCACAGTGACCCTATGGGACAGAGCAGAACTGCCCCTTCGCGTTTCTCCAGGGCTGTAATCTTTAGGGAAGTGGACTGCCAGATCTTTCTCCCACAGAGCAGCTGGTCGGTTCCAGCCACAGACCTTTCAGCTTTAACCACGGTGCCACGAGGGCCCCTTTATTGCAACAAATACACTATTAATTTGCTGAAAGAGAAATGCGAATATACCTGTGTTTACATTTCGATCCGGGGTTTCTGTAGCTGGGAAAATGGGCCTTGGACAAGAGAGCTCTGTCTTCACCTCCCATTGCTCTTCCTGCTGGCATTTTCCCAGGGAGAGGGTTAAAACCGCCTTCCTCCAGGCCCTCCTCCTGCAGCCTGGGGCTCAATTACAGCTCATCACAGTCATCACTTCTTCTCTAGGTCTGTTGTTTGTCTGGTTTGTAGCTGTTCCTGTAGTCATCTTTTCTGTGTCTATACAGCACTAAAGCAGTGCTCTTGATACAGAAGTTGGAGGTATAGGCAGGAATAAAGCTTAGATTACAGATAATGCTCATTCCTTAGAGCTGAAGATAGAGCTGGAGAAGCAGATGATGGGGCCCTTACAAGAGCAGAACAAAGAGAAAAGGGATCTACTTATTTTAATGGCTTTTTATTTTTTATTATTTAAACTGTTACTAGCCAAGAGAGGAGGAACCTTCCATTTGAATCTTTCCAACTTCTCAGGTTCTAAGGGTGTCTGCTTGGCCCTAAATATTTCAGTGGTCAGATCAGAGCCCGTGAGCTTAGACTCATCCTAGAGCTGGTTATGGATTTCAGTCTCTCTGCAGACTTGTTTGTTTCTTTCTTTCTCTATCAAATAGGGCAAATAAAGGTGGTGTACAGGGAGGTCCCATTTTGGAAAAGGACAGGATGACTTTGCCAGTGCTGGTGTGAAGTGTGGACTCAAACTGTACATTGTATTTGTGTTTACTAAAAAGTAAGTTTTAGGCAAAGTCTGTTTTTATTATTGCGATGGGGGTTACCAGTATAATATAAGTTTAATAAAAGTGTTAATATATGTGCTGAGAACAGTGCTGGCATTGTTTTGGAGAGAACTCTGGGGAGGAAAGGAAGAAATAAAGCTTTTACAGGAGGCAGGGTGTGACCTGACCCTTGTAGGCTACTTATGGCTCTTTCCATGCGTTCCATGCACTAGATAAAGAACGTGACGTGATTTACTGAGCACCTAGTACGTACTGGGTGGTGCATGAACACTGAGGATGTCTATGAACAAGGCAGATCAAGTCCTCCTGGAGCTGGCTTTCCAGTGTTCGTACAAGAGAACAATTGTTCATACAATCCGTGATTTAATTTACTTGTCGCTCTAATCATATGACTTTTAAGTATACTGCATCCTTTGATTGCTGAAGGTAGTCCCAGAAACAGTGAGTGGCTTCTGAGTCCTTTCCCTGGAGTGCAGGAAATGTGAAACTCAAGCATGGAAGTGGGATTCCATCAGTTTCACGTATTCATGAGAATAACAACAATAATCAAGGCATAACTTGTCTACTTAGGTTCCCTGTGTCATGTGTAAACCTCTGTATGATGAGCGCCATATAAAGCAGGAGCCTGGTGTTTAATACAGATGTTAGAGGCTGGGCTGGGCCTGAACCAGCATCTGCCAGGATTTTCTCGGCCATAATTTTAGGCTCTGCTTCACTGATGCACCTTCAGCAAGATTACTTGATGCCCACTGCATTCTTTGGGACCGGAGGAGAGGTTTCCATCTGGATCCTTTGTGGTGGGGTTGTGTCATTGTGGCCCCTCTGCTGGGCCAGCCGGGCCCCCATTACTGCTGTCCCCACACTGATGTCACCTGTGGTCAAGAGCCGGCATTCAAACTTCATGTCCCAGGGCTGCCTGCACCTCTGAGCCCAGTGCTACCTCAGACCCTCAGCCCGAGCGTGCCCACCAGCCAACCCTGTGTACGCTGGTTCTCACGGTAGACGACTCCTGTGCGGGGAACCAGGCAGTGGCCACCAGAGGGACCATCAGAAATTTCCTGACTGTCGTCCAGAGTGCCCATACCACTTTCCATTCCCATCAGCAATGAATGAGAGTCCCTGTTGCTGTACAGACTTCCTGTGTGAGGTGTTGTTGGACTGTTCTAATAGGTGTGTGGTGGTAACTCACTGTTGTAGTTTGCAGTTCCTTAATGACATAGGAATGGAGCTGTGGTGGTGAAGTGATGAGGTGCTCCACTGCTGACCTGAAGGTTGTTCAAACCTACCAAGTGGCTCTGCAGGAGAAAGACCTAGTGATCTGCTCCCAAAAGATAACAGCCTGCAAAACGCTATTAAAAACAAAAAACAAAAAACAAAAAAACCCGTTGCTGTTGAGTCACTTCCGACTCATAACAACCCTGTAGGACAGAGTAGAACTGCCCCATAGGATTTCCAAGGAATGCCTGGTGGATTCAAACTGCAGACCTTTTGGTCAGCAGCCAAACGCTTAACCAGAAGACCCTATGGGGCAGTTCTATTCTATCACATGGGTTTGCAATTAGTCAAAAATTGACTCAACCACATGTGATGACAACAGCAACAAGGACATGATGTTGAGCGTCTCTTAATATGCTTACTTGCCATTTGAATATCTTCTTTGGCGACGTGTATATTCAGCTCTTTTGTCCACTTTTTAATTGTGTTGTTTGTTTCCTTGTTGTTGAGTTTTACGAGTTCTCTGTATATTTTGGATGAAAGTGCTTCATTAGATATGTGTTTGGCAAGTACTTTCTCCTAGTCTGTGACTTGACTTTTCATTCTGTTAAGAGTGTCATGGATTGAATTATGTCCCCCAAAAATGTGTGTAACAATTTGGCTTGGCCATGATTCCTGGTATTGTGTGATTTTCCTATATGTTGTAAATCCTGCCTCTGTGGTATTAATGAGGGAGGATAGGCGGCAGTTTGTTAGCGAGGCAGGACTCAATCTGCAAGATTGGATTGTGTCCTGAGGCAATCTCTTGAGATATAAAAGAGAGAAGTGAGCAGAGAGCAGGGGACCTCATACCACCAAGAAAACAGAGCCAGAACAGAGCGTGTCCTTTGGACCCGGGGTCCCTGCATGGAGCAGCTGCTGCTCTGGGGAAACATTGATGAGAAGGCGGACAGAGAGAGAAAGCCTTCCCCTGGAGCTGACGCCCTGAATTTAGACTTTTAGCCTACTTTTCTGTAAAGAAATAAATTTCTCTTTGTTAAAGCATCCACTTGTAGTATTTCTGTTATAGCAGCGCTAGAAAACCAAGACAACTGTCTTATACAGAGCATAAGTTTAAAATTCTAATAAAATCCAACTTTTATCAATTTTTAAATCAAAATTGATAAATTTTTATCAACACTTTTTAATCAATTTTTTCTTTCATGGATCATGCTCTTTGTGTTGTATCCAAAAACTCATTACCAACCCAAGGTCACTTAGATTTTCTCCTGTATTTTATCTTCTAAAAGTTGTATAGTTTTGTGTTTGGCATTGAAATCTGTGATCCATTTCGAATGGATTTTTGTGAAAGTTGTGAAGGCTGTGTCTGAATTTATTTTGTGTGTGTCTATGTCTGTTTTGCGTGTGGATGTCTGTTTGTTCCATCATTTGTTGAATGACTGTTCTTTCTCCATTCAATCGCCTTTGTTCCTCTGTCAAAGATCAGTTGACTGTTTTTGTGTGGGCTCAGTTTTCGGCTCTCCGTTCCGTTCCATCAGCCTACCTGTCTGTTCTTTCACTGACACGATCCTGAGCACAATAGCTTTATAGTAGGCTTGGAAGTCGGGTAGCATCAGTCCTCCAGTTTTGTTCTTTGTCAGGATTGTGTTGGCTCTTCTGCTGCTTTTGCCTATTCATATTTGTTGATATCTGCAAAATAACTTGTTGGGATTATACTGAGATTGCCTTGACTCTGCAGATCAAGTTGGAAAGAACTGACATCTTAACAGGATTGAGTCTTCCTATCTATGAGCGTGGAATCTCTCTCCATTTCTTTAGGTCTTCTTTGGTATTTCTACCTTATCCTTGTTGAATTGAGTATATCTGCCAGGTTTTTTTTTTTTTTTTTTTAGTTTTTCTTTTTGCAGTTTGTAAGAAATATAATGGATTTAGATAAATGCATGCATTTGTGTGCTCAAATCTTTGTAAGTTCAGTGAGGACAGAGTGTGGATATGTCTTGTTCACCCTAATAACAAGGCATTGTGCCCAGTATATATGCATTGAGAAACCCAGCCACTGAAGTCATGAACTCATTAGCCTTTCTAAGTTTAGGAATCATCTGCTCAGGCTCTTTCCCCACCTTTTCCTTATGTTCATCCTATCCCTCTGGAATATTTATATTTAGCAGAAATGCTGAATACTTGTATTTAGCAGAAACACTGAAAAATAAGGTTTACATAATATAGGGAAATTACCTAAGATGTATGCTACAGAGAGATAATTGTATCTGACGTGTAAGAATCTATAATTGGCACTGAATTTGCATAGGGCTTGTAATCCTTTTAAGCACAGAAGTGGCCCACTCCTTATTCTAGCTCAACTTTCTAATCTTTAATTTACAGGCAACCTCCTGCTCTCTAGTTTCTGCCCCTACCATTTCGAAGGAACTGTGCTGACCAGTGTTCTCCAGTGTTTCCTCATTGCAATCTTTATTCTAGTTATTCTCTGGTGCATATGGAAAATTCACCCCTAAACAATTCTTCCTCTTGGGAAGGAGCCATTTCTGATCCAACCTCCATCCCTCCTGGAGCTTCCACTGTACATCCTACGGTCATGCTGTATTCTTAGTTCTGTCTTAACCGCGTTTGCAGTCCCCTGTAAGATGAGACGGAGGTCACTGAGGCCCAAGTCCATACCTTATTTGTCCTTAAGTCCCCAGCTCAGTGTCTAGGCAATTAAGAAATGCCTTTTGAGTGATAGAATATATGATTTCTTGGCCTCTATTGTCTTCTCTGCAAGTTTTTTTCTTTTTTTTCCCCAAGCTGGAGGTTTTCAGTTCTGTAAATCCCCTAAAAAATTTATACTTTCAATTTCCAACTTATAAAGTAAACAGAATAATGATTTAAATGAAACACACAGTATTTACAGTAATATGAAAAATAAGTGAGGCTAACAATTATTCACTGAGGATTTTCATGTTTTTAATATTTTAATACAATCTGGCTTATTGCAGTAGGGCTGTGCAAGTGACAGCATAATATTTTAAAATATTTATACTTGTACCTAATCAGCATTTTCTACAGCTTAGTGTAGATAAATTGAAAATAAGCCAAAAACTCTACGAAGTACACCCAAAACAAGTGTGAAAATCTCTACGCTTTGAAGGCTTCTATTAAATCAACTCATATGTTGAGTTTATGATTGATTTAACTCCTGAGGGTCAGCTTTGTTTTCGTGGGTCAAGACAGAACTAGGCAGACAGATCTAGATTCTCTGTTTGGACAGAGAAGCGATACCAAAAGGTCTTTGACCTTTCGCTTCCAATTTTGCACATCCTTCTCCCACAAAGAAGGGAGTGGTATGGAGACTGTTTGGTATTGATTTGTGACACAGACAGGGAGAAACATGGAGGGAAGGAGAGGAGAGGGAAGGAGGAGAAGGAGAAAGAGGAAAAATGAGGAGAAGGAGGGGAGAATGAGAACCTCATATGCTGTCTAGGTAGCCAAAGTCTTCATACAGATAGCGATACTTAGCAAGAAAGTAGACAGGGCTTTGTAGGACATTCGTTTGATTGAATATTGGGAAGGGGAGACACCCTCCTCCAGGTGTATATCTTATCTAAGTGCCTGCATTTCTGTGCTTTTAGAAAACATCCTTAAAATGTAGATGGTCATAAGGGAAGGCAATCATGGTAAGGCACCATCATTTACAGGAGGGAATCTTAATTGTTTTTGTGCCCTGGGCACCCATGCCAACCTGATGAAGCCTACAGACCTCTTCTCAGAATGATGCTTCTAAATGCATAAAATGAAAGACATAAGATTACAGTGGACCTTGATTAAATTGAAATAAAGTTATCTGAATCTTAAAAAAGAAATTGTGATGTAATAAGCCCATTGCTGTTCATTTTGACTCATGATGCAGAGTAGAACTGTGCTTGATAGGGTTTTCAATGCCTGTAAGCTTATGGAAGTAGATAATCAGGACTTTCTTCCATGGCACCTCTGGGTGGATTTGAAACTTTTCAGTTAGTAACCTAGAGCAAACCATTTGTGCCACCCAGGGACCTATATAATAGTTTTAAAAAAAACAAAAACAAAAAACTTATTGCCGTCGAGTCGATTCCAACTCATAGCAACCCTACCGGACAGAATAGAACTCTGTCATAGGGTTTCCAAAGGAGCGGCTGGTGGATTCGAACTGCTGACCTTTTGGTTAGCAGCTGAGCTCTTAACCACCGCGCCACCAGGGCTCTAGTGTAATAAATGTCTTTATCAGGTCTGTTAACTGTGGTAATTTCAAAGAAGTTAAGTACATGGTAATGTGATCTAAAAATGTCAGATTTTTTAGCGGTGTCAACATCATAGGTTCTATGGATGCTATTGTTGCTTTTGACTCCATTCACATTGAAGAATATGCTACATTCAGCGAGCGGGTAGTGAAATGAAGGTCACATTGAAGGACGTGCTACATTCAGTGAGCTGAACGGGTAGTGAAATGAAGAGGTAATTTTGTTCTCATCCAAGTTCTTGGACCCCTGTAATCTATCCATCCAGTTGAATAATTGATTTAGTTGAAGAATTCTTAAGCAAATGAATGGAGGGCTAAGGATGTGGACAGTTAGAAAAGACCAGTTCTGTAGAGACTGTTCACTCTGTCCCTGGGGTACCCAGCAGTCTGAGTGCACTTCCTCGGGACATGTGATTCAGCTTCCTCCGAGCCTAAAAGGAGGTGGTCCCTGTTTCATTCATGCAGAACCTGGTGTCCCCAGCTCAGGGCTTGACGTGCAGCCTGCCCGTGGGAGCCACCTGGGGCTTGGGGAGGATGGGCCTGTGATCTCTCTGAGTAGACTGTGTTATCCAAAGTTGGGTGGAAACCTTGACCAGCAGAAAGGACGCATGTACCTACCCGTTGAAGGGAATTTTTCTGGAAACCCTGTACTGTGCTTCCTAGAGTTGTTAGGTCTGGGACGGGGGAAAGTCTGGCAATACGATCATTCATCAGAAGTTCACCATCTTTTTACATAAGAACTTGTCTTTTTTTTAGTACAAAAATGTCACATAAACTGTGGGTTTCATTTACTTGGGGTTGGCAGTGGTCATATGGGCAGATGAATGATGAGGCTTTAAATTTCTTAGATTTTAAGCTTCACCAGGAAAGAAATGATCTTTTCTTGCTGTAGTGGCCAGTAAGTGGCAGTTATTAAACATGGAGCCTTTTTAGGAATGCTGATTTCTCTGAGCGTGTTCTCATGCAAGTATGTGTAAAATGCTTTCAGTGTTTTAGGTATAGCTGACATTTTAGCTGTCCTGCTGCTAACATTTCATTGGTATGGAGCTAGGATCTCTTTTAGTTAAAATAGCTCACGGATTCCTAATAGAAATTATTTCTAACGCTTGAATTATTTATGCCATAATTTCTTTCTTGTCTAATAATTGTATGTATCCATAGATACATACTTATGGGAAACTTCATTTTTTTAATATCCTAATATCCTGGCCCACATTGTTCAGTTATAGGATTATTTTGTGACAGACTGGGCCTAGAACTATCAGGTCCCAGAGTGGCACAATCGGTTAGCGCTCAAATACTAACCTAAAGGTTGGCAGTTCGAACCTACCCTGTGGCCCTGCAGAAGGTGATCTGCTTCTGTAAAGACTGTAGCCAAGGAAATCCTATGGAGCACAGTTCTGCTCTGTAACACATGGGATTGCCATGAGTCAGAACTGACAGGTCTGTTTGGCAGTCTGAGGACTGTGAGTTGCAACCTGTTAGGCTTTCAGCTCTACCACACTGCCTGGTAACAAGCTAAGAAGAAATTCTGATGTCATTCATTTAATGCTAAAGATACAAGGTGAAGAGAGAAGCTCTCTGCCCCAAAAGCGTACCAACAAGCATTATAGCATGATGAATGTTGGTGGAGTTGGAGGAGGGAAGAGGAAGAACAGGTGAGTCCTAGGCTCCCAGGGAGTTGTTGGGTTGATCTGTGGACTGAAGAAAGAGTGTCACGTTGGCAGGAGGGTTGGGGTCGGGGAAACACACAGCGGAAGTAGTAAGATGTGCAAAGCCTTGGAGGTGTGTCGCATTTTACGTGCTGACTGTTTTTGTCCATGGAACATAATTTTGAAGGAGGACTAATAGAAGGTGAGATAGGGTGGAGAAGTGGAGTACTGTACAAAAGATGATTTTCATGTCTTTTTTCATGAATCCCAAGCAGAAGTATCCTTTCTATCTTTGTGAAACGTAAATATATGATATGGCCCTTGAGCTATGTCTTAAAGGAAAAGTAAGAGCTTGCCTCATGAAGATCAGGGAGGATGTTCTGGAAAGATGGAAAGGATGTGCAGAGTTAGAGGCATGTGTGAGCGGCACATTTGGGGACGATGACAGTGGCCTGGCTTTGCTGTGTTATACCATGGGAAGAATGAGTGGCTCCAGAGAATACAAGGGGGGCAGGGAGGTCCTGCTGATGGATTGCGTACTGTACCATTCTGGGGGCTTTGTCTAAAGAAGGGCTGTGTGTTTATCAACAAAAATGTTAACATTTTATAAGTGAGTGGTTAACAGCTTACTCAAGACCTTGGCATCTGCCCACATGTGGTAGTTCTTCTAGAAGCATCTAGCTGGTATGTGCATCAGGACTATCCTAAAAGCTAAAGGCCCCGTGTCTTCCCTTACGCTAGAGATTGGGCTGTTTTCAGATTAATTTTTGCAGCCTCATCATGGAAACTAATGGTTCTGAAATGAAAACTGAAACTGGAGTTGAAATGAGAACATAGCACGGACGTCTTAAAAAACAATAACAACAAAAATCTGTTGCCGTCAGGTTGATTTGGACACGTGGCGACCACATGTGTTACAGAGTAGAACTGCTCCATAAGGTTTTCTTGTTTGTAATCTTTATGGAAGCGGATCACCAGGATTTTCTGCAGTGCAGCTGGGTGTGTTTGAACCACCAACTTTTAGGTTAGTAGTGGCAAACTGTTTGTACCACCCGGGAACCCTGGCTGCCTGAGTCCTTGGCTAATGAAGTTGTTCTGGAGAGTTGAAGTTTCAAGATGGCTGACAGTTGACCTCCTTTAGTGCCAGGACTGAATTTAACTGCTTTGAATGGAAATCATTCCTAAATGTATCAGGTACCTCCCTGCCTTGCTGGCTATAAGGTAACCTGTTTGTGGTAACTGCGGGTCATCATTAGACTTTTTCCACAGACTTGCTGTCACATACTGGCTTACTTAGAAGTAAGGCTCATAACTAACCCCTGACTGATGACTTGCCTTGTCTCATAGATTTTTTACTGCCTTCCCTTTGGACAACTACGAGAATTTTCTCATGATTGCCTTGCATGGTTGTTTTTAGCAGTCTCCTCCCTTCCCATGAATTTTTGAAGACCCAGAAAGCAATTAACATAATTTTTCTGTGCATGGTTGAGTGCAGGCTCTGAGTCACCTAAACAACCGCAGAGATTTGATGGCATCTGTTTTGGCTCGGAGTTTTTGCTTTGGTATACTTAGACTTTCGAGTACTTCATTTTCCAGAGTCTGTGTAACAGATAGATAATGTAATTCCAGACAGATAGCACCCCGGCCTCTCATCTCTTCATTTCCGTGCCTGCCAATGACTGTAAAGTCTGTACGTTTTAAGTGTCAAATCAACTGAATGGTTTTTATTTGAAACTATTGTAAAAACCACTGAAGTTTTTTTTTCAGAACAGTTTTTAAATATTCTTTGCCTTCAGTTGTATTTCTCCTCTGGGCCCTGTATAGACTCTTTGGAAGGAGTCCTGCCTAATGAAAGGGTTTAAAGATGCTCTCTGAAATACTCTCTGAATGAATTGTCTCTCCGGCAGTTAGCTCTTGGGGGGTAAAGGAGCCTCAAGCCCCTGACAATAATGGTTGGTTTTAAAGCATCTGACCTGTTTATGTGCAAGGCAGGAGTTCAGCTCCCTCAAATATCACTCAAAGCAGCAATGAAGCTCTTGAAAAAAAGTTGTGTAAAAGCCAAGTGCCAGGCTGTAACGAACAAAGCATTCTAATGTGAACCACTGTTGTGTTTGGAAGAGCTCAGTTGCTTTCCTGGAAACATACTGTGGTTCCTGAAACAGCTGGAAGTGCTGCTCCCTGTATAGTTCAATCACATCTTGATTTAGTGGTCAAGGGCCGCTAATCTGGAAGTTTGCACAGTGAATAGTGTGAATCATGAGTACTCTTCCGTTTTCCAAGGTGATGCTGGTAATTATTTGCATTTGTGTGGCGTTTTAACGTTTCTCAGGATGGGACAGTTTGGTTTTTCATTTGTCCTGACAGTGATCCTGAAGCTTCATCTGCCCATTTTCTGCTCTTCCTCTCTTTGACCTTGCTCTGAGTATAGCTCTGACACACACAACTTTGCATCCTAATTATTAGATCATGTAGTTGCCCAGCCTGTTGGACCTGAAGCTTCTGAGGGCCATGAGCATGTCTTCCTCATGCCCACCATCAGTCTCTCTTACCTGTAGGGGCTTCACAAATGTTTGCTGAATGAACAGATGCTGGAGCCTCATTCTGTCCTCCTTTCTCTTCTCACCTGGCCAGCCAATCATCCTGTGAGACTCAGCTCTGAAGAACCATCACTTACAGTCCAGCTCTCTGAGCACGTTCAGCCTCCCTGTCCACCCTCAGTTACTGTGGGGATAGCTCTGTCACTGTTGACACCATGGCAGAAAGCCATAGAGGGTTTGAGCCTTCCTCATCCAGTCGTTGGTGCCTACTACAGGGCCTGGCACATAGTTATTCAATATGTGTTTGTAGATTTAAGGAGTGAATGAAAATTATGTTCTAATTCTAAACTGCTGCTACTTCCTTAAGACCTTGAATGCCTGGAATTTATTGTGGAGGTACTTGTGAAATATCTAAGGCTTGCTCTTTCTTCCTAGTTTGTTAATTGTATAAATGATAAGGAAAATTAGAGAGGAAATATTCCTACCAGTAAGATGCATAAGTTGATGTTAACACCCTTCCACTGCCATTACCGATTCATAATGCATTCAGGTAGTTAATCCAGCAACTAACCAAGTGCCTGCCAAATGCCAGGCAATATGCAGGGTGGGGGATATAGAAATACAGAACTGAGTCTTCTGCCTTTTGTCAGATGAAATTCAGTTGTTAGCATAATACGGGTTCTCTGTCCTTCTGCATCTTTTGGGCAGAATCACTGTGGGCAGCATCAGCTCCTCACCTCTCAATATCCAGTCAGATATAAAATCTTTTGGTTCTAACTTGAAGTTTCCCTTTTATCTTCCCCCTCCCCAGTATTACTTCTCTGGATTACCACTGCTCTGATCTGTTATTCCAACTGAATTTCCTCTGCCTGATGAGATTAAAAAATTGATTGTTGTGCACTTACATTCATGTGCTTTGTAATTGTATCTGGTGTTGTCATGTCTCCTTGGCTTGCTTCTCCATCTGGATTACGAGTGACACCTGGCATGAGTTAAACACAAAAGTATTGGTTAAATAAAAAAGAAAGTAGCCTTGAATAAAAACACCTAAGATAGTCAGTATTTTTAACTCTCCTACATTTCTCCCCATTTGATCCATTTGATTATCAGCAGCATTTCAGGTTTTTTTTTTTTTTTTTTACAGTTAGCAATGTGGGTAACGATGATCATGGCGCCTCTTGAAACGTGAATGGAGGATTTTTTGTCGAGGCAGAAAACAGAGTGTACTCAGCATTATGAAGTGCCTCTGTGAGTCATCCCAAATATGTTCTGACCCCCAGTCTGCTTTAACACTTAGCAGATAATGTTTGTCTTCTCTAGGGTTGTGTAAGCTGAGGAAATTGGACATCTGTTTTGAATAGTTTGACCTTAAATCACATTTTCAAGTAAAGCCACATGAATGTTATTGTATCATTTTATTGCATTAGGAAGCAACAAGAATAAACAGTATTCTCTGGGCTTCTGCAAAGACCCAGGGTTGATCTAATTGTTTGTACAATATTAAATGTTTTATTTAAAATTCATGTTTGTCAGTAAACCTTGGTAATTTTTAAAGAAATAGATTTTATTCTCACTTCCTTATCTTGCATTGTCACCAACTTTTTTGTTGACTTAAGAAAAAGTAGGAGCCCTAGTGACTCAGTGGTTAATCATTTGGCTGCTAACCAAAAAGTCGGCAGTTTGAAACCTCCAGCCACTCCTGGAAACCCTGTGGGGCAGTTCAGCTCTGTCCTCTAGGGTCACTATGAGTCGGAATCGACTGGATGGCAACGGGTTTAAGAAAAAGTAATGGAAGGAATTTTGGCTTCATGGTGTCTAAGGTTGGTGGTTTTCATTTTGATTCTAATAAGAAAAGAATAGCCCTTGAAATCTGAAAATCAACTAATTTTATTTTTGAAGAGTTGGAATTCAAAGCTGAAGATGACTCTAGTAGCTTGTAGTACATTTTGTTGTTCCTCTATTTCTCATTTTCTCCAGAGAGCATATGCCACAAATATTTGGTTATTGGAATCAGAGATGTGCTGTGAAATCTTGATTATGTGTTGGGTTAAAACACTAGCCCTTGAATTAGATTGACTGGATTAAAATCCTGGTCTTTCTGACTATGAAATGATAATCATACCCCCCTTCAACAGATTATCAAGGAGACAAAATGAAATAATGGCTATAAAGTGCTTAGCAGAGCGGGTGGCACATAGCAAGGACTCAGTAAATATTCAGGGACAGCAGCAGCAGTGATAATATAGTGAAAGGGAAGTCTTTGTGATCACCCATGCTTAGAGCAGAGAAACCCGTCACACTGCCTCCTCTGGGTTCTGATCTCACTTTCCTGTCAGCCAATCTGCTGTTCTCTGAAGTAATAGGGCCACTTTTTGTAAACCACTTACCATTTTAATTAATAAATAAAACTTACTGTTTTCATGTCTAGCACAGTTGTTTAGTATCTATAACCAGTAGATCAAAAATATATATTCCTATTGGCCAGAGCTATGGGTAAGGTCTGCTCTGTCACGTGGGGTCACTATGAGTTGGAATCTGCTCAACAGCACCCAACAACAGCATCGGCCAGACCTCCACCATCTGTCAGTTTGTCATACCGTGGTGGATTACCTGTTGCTATGATGCTGGAAGCTATACCATAGATATTTTAAATGCCAGCAGGGTCACGCATGGTGGACAGGTTTCAGCGGAGCTTCCAGACTAAGAGTTGGATGCAAAGCCTGGCAATCTAATTCCAGAAATTAGCCAATGAAGACCTTATGGATTGCTACAGAATATTATCCAACTCCCTTGCTTTGGACAGGTTATCAGGAGAGAGGCATTGCTGGGGTAGAACATCATACCGGTGAAGTTGAGGGTCAGAGAGGACAAGGGAGACCCGTGGTGAGATGGATTGGTGCAGTGGCAGTCAGTGATGGACTTGAGCATGTTGGCGATTGTAAGGATGATGTGAGACCAGACAGCTTTTCATTCTGTTGTACATCAGGTCTGTTGTGAGGATGATGTGAGACCAGACAGCCTTTCATTCTGTTGTACGTCAGGTCTGTTGTGAAGATGATGTGAGACCAGACAGCCTTTTATTCTGTTGTACGTCAGGTCTGTTGTGAGGATGATGTGAGACCAGACAGCCTTTCATTCTGTTGTACTTCAGGTCTGTTGTGAGGATGATGTGAGACCAGACAGCCTTTCATTCTGTTGTACGTCAGGTCTGTTGTGAGGATGATGATGTGAGACCAGACAGCCTTTCATTCTGTTGTACGTCAGGTCTGTTGTGAGGATGATGTGAGACCAGACAGCCTTTCATTCTGTTGTACGTCAGGTCTGTTGTGAGGATGATGTGAGACCAGACAGCCTTTCATTCTGTTGTACGTCAGGTCTGTTGTGAGGATGATGTGAGACCAGACAGCCTTTCATTCTGTTGTACGTCAGGTCTGTTGTGAGGATGATGTGAGACCAGACAGCCTTTCATTCTGTTGTATGTCAGGTCTGTTGTGAGGATGATGTGAGACCACACAGCCTTTCATTCTGTTGTACGTCAGGTCTGTTGTGAGGATGATGTGAGACCACACAGCCTTTCATTCTGTTGTACGTCAGGTCTGTTGTGAGGATGATGTGAGACCAGACAGCCTTTCATTCTGTTGTACATCAGGTCTGTTGTGAAGATGATGTGTTACCAGACAGATTTTCATTCTGTTGTACATCAGGTCTGTTGTGAGGATGATGTGAGACCAGACAGCTTTTCATTCTGTTGTACATCAGGTCACCAGGAGTAGGAATCAACTCAACACACATAACAGTAACATTGACCAGAAATCCTGCTTGTATGACTTTATTCTATAGAAATAAAAGTATCAATATGTTTGTATGGATTTTATTGGAGTATACTTTGTAAAAATGTTAAGTTGGGTCCGTATGCATCAACCTGGAGATCGGTCTGTATTATACTATTAGTAAAGGGTTACAGCAGGCTACAGAATAATGTATATGGTTATTATCCTTTGAAAAAAATAGGAAAAGGATTAAAAAGAACACATCTCATATATGTGAATGTATGTTTGTGCATAGAGAAATACACTTCTGTTTTTGAAGGAAATACACTATTGCTTCAGTGGGATGTTTGTGGATGTTTGCGTGATAGTGAGGGATAAGTGGTTAATTTTTCCTTGAAAACCTCTATTTTTTATTTTTTATAGTGACATATATTACTTTTGTTTAAAATAAAAGTAAAGGAAAAAGTTAAAACAGAGTAATAGAAATGGGCCTGTATGTAAACAGAAAAAGCCTGAAAAAATGTTTAAAATTTGGTTATCTAGTTCTTTATTATACTAAGGGTTAATGTATAGAATTTTCCCTATAGTTATCCAAAGTATGTAATTATTTTCCTTGTAAGCAGATCAATTCAGCATGGAGTGAGCACATTTGTTGTTGTTAGGTGCTGTAGAGTTGGTTCCAACTCATAGCAACCATGTGTACAACAGAATGAAACATTGCCTGGTCCTGCACCACCCTCACAATAGTAGGTATGTTTGAGCCCATTGTTGAAGCCATCTTATTGAGGGTCTTCCTCCTTTTCGCTGACCCTCTACTTTACCTAACCTGATGACCTTCTTCAGGGACTGATCCCTCCCGATAACATCTCCAAAGTATGTGAGACGAAGTCTCGCCATCCTCACTTCTAGGGAGCATTCTGGCTGTACGTCTTCCAGGACAGATTTGTTCATTCTTTTGGCAGTCTATGGTATGTTCAGTATTCTTCCCCAACACCACAATTCAGAGGCATCAATTCTTCCGTCTTCCTTATTTCTTGTCCAGCTTTCACATGCATATGAGGCTATTGAAAATACCATGGATTGGGTCCGGCACATCTTAGTCTTCAAGGTGACATCTTTGCTTTTTAACACTTTAAAGAGATCTTTTGCAGCAGATTTGCCCAATGCAGCACATCCTTTGATTTCTTGACTGCTGCTTCCATGGGCGTTGATTGTGGATCCAAGGAAAATGAAATCCTTGACAACTTCAATCTTTTCTCCGTTTATCCTGATGTTGCTTATTGGTCCAGTTGTGAGGATTTTTGTTTTCTTTATGGTGAGCTGTAATACACACTGAAGGCGTAGTCTTTGATCTTCATCAGTAAGTGCTTCAAATTCTCTTCACTTTCGTCAAGCAAGGTTGTTTCATCTGTATCGCAGGTGGTTAGTGAGTCTTCCTCCAATCCTGATGCAATATTCTTCTTCATATAGTCCAGCTTCTTAGAGTATTTTCTCAGCATACAGATTGAATAAGTATGGTGAAAGATTACAACTCTGGCACACACGTTTTCCGATTTTAAACCACGCAGTATCCTCTCATTCTGTTCTAAGGACTTCCTCTTGATCTATGTATACAGGTTCCTCATGAGCACAGTTAAGTGTCTAAAATTCCTATTCTTTGCATTGTTATTCATAATTTGTTATGTTCCACACAATCAAATGCCTTTGATTTGTAGTCAGTAAAACATAGGTAAACATCTTTCTGAAGCACATTTTGAAAGAAGTCTAATGAAATTTCTAGCAGGGGGGGCTCATCTCTGCCCCACATGTCTCCCATCCTTCAGAAAGCTGGCCTGGATTTGTTCACATGGTGGTGGTCCCAGGTTCTGATGGGGAGAAGGGAAGCATGGGAAGCCTCTTAAGACCAAGGCCTGGAACTTGCTCTGTGTCACACTGGCTCCATTCTGTTGGACAAAGGAAGTCATAAAGCAGACTGGATTGAAGAGATGGAGGGGGAAAGAGAAACCCAAAAAAACAAAAAAACTGCGTTTCTTGATTTTATACCTAAATCTGTAATCACTTTTGTATTTGAATACTGACATACTAGCTATGATTTCTTTAAAAATCAAGTAAAGGTCGCTGTAATTCAAATAAGAGGTAGTATCTCTATTTTAGCTTCTTCATACACCTGCAAGCATTTGTTACAAGTGTACTCAAAACTGTACATTTTACTAAAATGAATAATAAATTAATTGGTGCAATTTAACAAAAAAAATCCAAAATGTTTGCTTCAAAGATAATTTGTATTTATCTTTTCAAATTTGTATTAGCAAAGGACGTTAATAAAAGTCATGTTTTACTCCTTTCTGGAATCCTTAGGGTTATCTGTCAGAATTAGAGTATCTGGTAACATAGTGGTTAAGAGCTATGGCTGCTAACCAAAAGACTGGCAGTTCAAATCGACCAGGCACTTCTCGGAAACCCTGTGGGGTAGTTCTACTCTGCCATTTAGGGTTGGAAATGGGTTTGGTATTTTGGTTTAGTAGGGTTTTGTTCAGCTGAAAATGTTAAAGGTGTTACACTTTTTAAAATACATAAGTTTGGCTTGAATTTTATATAAAAGCTAGCTACATAATTTCTTCTTAAAGCAAGTCATAGTTTAGCTGGTAGACTATCACCAGATACGTAAAAAAAGTTCTCTCTGAATCAGTGGTAATTTCAGAAAAAAAATAGGCGGAAGCTTATATTGTGATGACTTGTGTCGTTCTGAGATTTTAGAACAAAAAGCGAACTCATTTCTAAAGATGTCAATCAGTAAAGCTTGACGTATGGGAAACCAAGCAGTCTCTAAAGAATGTTCTAAATAGTCTACCTGTCACTACTCGATTATTGTACTCATGGTTCATTTTGTGAGATACAGTCATTAGCGTCGTCAGATAGTTAAAAGGTTGTGTTTGCTTTGCTAAGTGTTTGTTCATATAAATTATAAAGCACAGACCCTGGGTATTCAGCTCAGTCACTGAAGCATTTGTCTAAATGATACACTGTGATACAATGCAGTTTTCACTAAAACTTAGGGAAGGAAGGCACGTTGCTTCTCTAAAAGGAACAAACTCGCGAGGTTTCTCCTGTTTTCCACGAGCCTCTTCTTTGCTTCTTTTCCTCATTTGCTAACTGTCTCAAAATTCCTTTTAATAAATGTTGATAAACCGAAGGGATCTGATTTGCTGATCCTGTGATTTTAAAAAATTCTTTCTGTGGTGAATACAAAAAAATTAAATGATAGACAACTAAGTTATTTAGTTCCTGCTGGAATAATAGGACCAAATGTTATTGTTTGTAGTTCTCAGAATACCCAACATATAGCAGGTGCTCAGTGAAAGCCTGCCATGGCTAGACGTGATTAGTTCAGGTGAACGAGGATATTTTGGTCAGTTCAGTAGTTGTATGAATAATAAAGAATAAAAATACCTATTACATTGTGCTGTGAATCACTAAAATGAGAATTGAATGTCTTTTGGGTATTTGATAGGAATTTCTTGAAGCAAGTGTTTTAAGTACATTTTAGGTATATGATCTATGCTCATTATTAATTTTATAGCACCTAGATTGCTGTGGAATTCCCTCAGGGGGAATCGAGTGGCATGTGCTATCTGGGATGTAAGGGTGTCTCCTGCCCAGATGTGCCGGTGAACGTCCCCTTTCCCAATTACACACTAACTTGACCCTTTAGGAATGAAGAGGCTGTGTAGTTGGTTAGAGAGTTTTGCTTGGGCCTTCCTATAACGTGTTACTTCTTTGCCATCTTACTGTATTTTCACCCTTTGCGAAGGCCCTTATTAGGATTGTGGCAAAATGAGGGCAACCAGCAAATGGCTGAGTCCAGTGGTTTGTGAGAATCTGCCAGGAAGGCAGAATGAGAGATGGCAGGTAGACAGGGGGCACGGCACTGGGGAGAAGGGGGATGCTCTTATTAAAGTTTTTTCCCCTGGTGGTTGCAGTAGGGTGACATTGTCTGTACTAGGGTGAATCTTGGAAAGGGGCATCGAGGATAAGAAGAGAACATGTGACATCTGGTCTGTGGAACAGGAATCCGGTGGTGAAGACAGCAGTTTCATCAGACTTAAGTGGGTGCTAATAAGTATTTTTAAAGTGATGGTGGCACGTTCCCTGCAGAGGCTTTGTTCCCTCTGAGCTTTGCTCCCTGAGTTCATTTATTTCTCCACAGGCTTTCATCTTCCCTATATCGCAAGGTTTGCTGCTTCTTAATATCTTCAGAGAGACGTAGTCTTGACCATTGTTAATGCTGGGCCAAGGAAGCAGGAAGGGGGAGGCATGGTGATATTTGGGGGATGAGATCAAATTTAAATTAAAAAAAAAAAAAGCTTTCTTACGGAGGAAGCAGAGCACAGTTTAGATCTGTCTGGTTTTGGTGGGAGGAGATGCAGTATGGTCTTAAAGCAGTGTCCCAAAGCCAAGGTTGCTCTCAGTTAGAGGCCTGTCAGATCAATTGCAGGTTACAACACAGCAGCCAACTTATTTATTTTATTGTGTAAAATGAAACAGGATAAAAAGCGTGAGTGCAGTACGTATGCACGCACAGTAAGGGACATAGTAACACACTTTTTCCTGACATTTTGGTGTCTCAGGTGTGCGTCTCTGTGTGTAAATGTAACACAGCAGCACACAAGCACACACGTATACTGGCTTGCAGTGTAAAATCTACTTTGTACTTGTTATGGATTGAATTGTGTCCCCCAAAAATTTCTGTCAACTTGGCTAGGTCATGATTTCCCCGTATTGTATGATTGTCTACCATTTTATCATCTGATGTGATTTCCCTATGTGTTGTAAAAGCTATCAATATGATGTAATAAGATGAACTAGCGGCAGTTATATTGATGAGGCCTACAAGATTAGCTAGTATCTTAAGCCAATCTCTTTTGAGATACAAAGGAGAGAAGCAAGCAGAGAGACAGGGGGACCTCATACCACCAAAAAAGCAGTGCTGGGACAGAGCACGTCCTTTGGACCTGAGGTTCCTGTGCTGAGATGCTCCCAGACCAAGGGAAGACTGATGCATCAAAAGGACCTTCCTCCACAGCCAACAGGGAGACAAAGCCTTCTGCTGGAGCTGATGCCCTGAATTTGGACTTGTAGCCTACTAGACTGTGAGAGAATAAATTCTCTTTGTTAAAAGCCATCCACTAGTGGTATTTCTCTTATAGCAGCACTAGGTGACTAAGACAGTACTATAGCACAGTGATTAAGCGCTCAGCTGCTAAACAGAAAGGTCGACAGTTCAAACCCACCAATCACTCTGCAGGAGAAAGATGTGGCAGTCTACTTCCATAAAGATAACAGCCTTGGAAACCCTGTGGGGCAGTTCTACTCTGTCCTGTAGGGTCACTATGAGTCATAATGGACTTGACAGCAGTGAGTTTTTCAGGGGAATATGTGTTACCAACTGGTCTGTCATTTGTTGTACTGTGGTGGCTTGTGTGTTGCTGTGATGCTGGAAGCTATGCCACAGATATTTCAGATACCAGTAGGGCCACGCATGGTGGAGAGGTTTCAGCAGAGCTTCCAGACTAAGATAGACTAAGAAGAAAGACCTGGTGGTCTACTTCTGAAAAAATTGGCCAGTGAAAACCTTATGAATAGCAGCAGAACATTGTCTGATACAGTGCCAGAATATGAGCCCCTCAGGTTGGAAGGCACTTAAAATGAAACTGGAGAAGATTTGCCTCCTCAAAGTATAGTTGACCCTAATAATGTGCTGGAGTAAAGTTTTCAGGACCTTCATTAGCTGATGTGGCACAACTCAAAATTAGAAGAAACAGCTGCAAACATCCATTAATAATTGGAATGTGGAATGTACGAAATATCACTCTAGGAAAACTGAAAGTTGTGAAAAATGAAATGGAATGCATAAAGATTGATATCCTAGACATTCATGGGCTGAAATGGACTGGTATTGGCCATTTTGAATCGAACAGTCACATGGCCTGCTATGCTGGGAATGACAAGTTGAAGAGGAATGGCATTGCATTCATCATCGAAAAGAACGTTTCAAGATCTATCCTGAAGTACAGCGCCGTCAGTGATAGGATAATATCCATATGCCTATAAGGAAGACTAGTTAATATGACTATTATTCACATTTATGCACCAGCCACTAATGCCAAAGATGAAGAAATTGAAGATTTTTACTAGCTTCTGCAATCTGTAATTGATCAAACATGCAGTCAAGGTGCATTGATAATTACTGGTGATTGGAATGTGAAAGTAGGAAACGAAGAAGAAAGATGGATAGTTGGAAAGTATAGCCTTGTTTGGAAATGACACTGGAGATCACATGATAGAATTTTGCAAGACCAATAACTTACTACAAATACCTTTTTTCAACAACATAAACAGTGACTATACATGTAGACTCTCTGGATGGTATACACAGGAATCAAATCTACTACATCTGTGGAAAGAGATGATAGAGAAGCTCAATGTCATCAGTCAGAACAAGTCCAGTGGCCGACTGCGGAAAAGACCATCAATTGTTCATATTCAAGTTGAAGCTGAAGAAAATTGCAACTAATCCACGAGAGCCAAAGTATAACCTTGAGTATATCCCAACTGAATTTAGAGACCACCTCAAGAATAAATTTGACGCATTGAACACTAATGACCAAACACCAGGCTAGCTGTGGAATGATATCAAGGGCATCGTACATGAAGAAAGCAAAAGGTCATTAAAAAGACAGGGAAGAAAGAAAAGGTCAAAATGGATGCCACAAGAGACTCCGGTACTTGCCCTTGAGCATAGAGTATAAAGTGAATGGAAGAATTGATCACATGAAGGAGCTGAACAGAAGATTTCAAAGGGCAGCTCGAAAAAACAAAGTAAAGTATTATAATGAAATGTGCAAAGACCTGGAGTTAGAAAATCAAAAGGGAAGAACATGTTCAAGATTTCTCAAGCTGAAAGAACTGAAGAAAAAATTCAAGCCCCGAGTTGCAGTCATGAAGGATTCTATGGTCAAAACATTGTACGATGCAGGAAGCATCAAAAGATGGAAGAAACACACAGAGTCACTTTACTAAAAAGAATTGGTCGACGTGTCATGCATTTCAGGAGGTAGCATATGATCTAGATCCAGTGGTACTGCAGGAAGAAATTCAAGCTGCACTGAAGGCTTTGGCAAAAAACAAGGCTCCAGGAATTGATGGAATACCAATTGAGATGTTTCAACAAACGGATATAACTCTGGAAGCACTCAGTCATCTCTGCCAAGAAATTTAGAAGACACCTACCTGGTCAACTGACTAGAAGAGATTCCTATTTGGGCCCATTCCAGAAAAAGGTGATCTTACAGAATGCAGAAATTATCCAACAGTATCATTAATAGCACACACAAGTAAAATTTTGCTGAAGATAATTCAAAAACAGTTGCAGCAGTACATTGATAAGGCACTGCCAGAAATTCAAGCTGGATTCAGAA
This sequence comes from Dugong dugon, assembly GCA_030035585.1. NCBI lineage: Eukaryota > Metazoa > Chordata > Mammalia > Sirenia > Dugongidae > Dugong > Dugong dugon. The sequence goes on along the minus strand of CM057466.1, from coordinate 45,023,100 downwards.
GAGGATGTGGAACAAGGGCTATCATTGCTGATGTCAGATGGATCTTGGCTGAAAACAGAGAATACCAGAAAAAATGTTTACCTGTATTTTATTGAGTATGCAAAGACTTTCAGCTATGTAGATCATAACGAACTATGGATAACATTGTGAAGAATGGAAATTCCAGAACTCTTAATTTGCTGGTGTGTAACCTGTACATAGATTAAGAGGCAGTTGTTCAAACAGAACAAGGAGATACTGAGTGGTTTAAAATCGGAAAAGATGTGTGTCAGGATTGTATCCTTTCACCATACTTATTCAGTCTGTATGCTGAGTGAATAATCCAGGAAGCTGGACTATATGAAGAAGAATGCAGCATAATAATTGGAGGAAGACTCATTAAAAACTTGCAATATGCAGATGACACAACCTTGCTTGCTGAAAATGAAGAGGACTTGAAGCAGTTACTGATGAAGACTAAAGACTACAGCCTTTGTATGGATTACACCTCAACATAAAGAAAACAAAAATCCTTACAACATCATGATAAATGGAGAAAATATTGAAGTTGTCAAAAGATTTCATTTTACTTAGATCCAGAGTCAACACCTATGTAGCAGTCAAGAAGTCAAACAACGACGTATTGCATTGGGCAAATCTGCTGCAAAAGACCTCTTTAAAGTGTTAAAAAGCAAAGATGTCACTTTGAGGACTAAGGTGGGCCTGACCCAAGCCATGGTATTTTCAGTTGCCTCTTATGCATGCAAAAGCTGGACAATGAATAAGGAAAACCGAAGAAGAATTGATGCCTTTGAATTATGTTTTTTTAATGAAGAATTTTGAATATACTATTGGCTGCCAGAAGAATGAACAAATCTGTCTTGGAAGAAGTACAGGCAGCATGCTCCTTAGAATCAAGGATGATGAGACTTCCTCTCGTGTATGTTGGACATGTTATCAGGAGGGACCAGATCTCGTAGAGGGTCAGTGAAAAAGGGGAAGACTCTCAACGAGATGTACTGACAAAGTGGCTGCAACAGTGGACTCAGACATAGTAATGATTGTGAGGATGGTGCCGGACTGGGCAGTGTTTCCTTCTGTTTTACGTAGGGTTGCTATGAATCGGAACCAACTAGAGGTCATCTAACAACGACAACATGAGTCAGTAAAGTTTGAAAAACGTACCATTAGAGCATTGTCTTGGGAGCATGAAGGTGAAGAGTTCTAGTCCCCTCCTAACTCTCCTCAAGTACTTTCACAGGGGCCCTTTGGTGAGGTAAGTATTCTCTCTGTCTTCTGGTGTCTTCATTGCTGTGAGGATTTAATGAGAAGGTTGATGGAGGTATGAGGAGGGCCTGGCCTAGGCACTGGGGGGCACACTTCAGTCCCTGCCCTCTTGGACTCCCCATGAACCCCTAGTTTACATTCTGGTTTGTGTATTGTGGCTGCTGGGCTCCCTCTTATTTCCTCCTTGCCTCGAAACAGCTCTTTCCTGTATTCGTCATCTTAGTGCTGCCTTCTTGCTCACTGTGACTGGGGTGTCTCTTCTCTTCTTGTCTACCTGCTTCCTACTCTCCCCCTTGTTTTCCTCTCCCACTGTCTTTATATCTGAAGGGTTTGACTTTTTTATAGCCATTACCTTCGGGTTAAGAAACCAGAAAAAAGGTTTTTTCATTCCATTCTTTGAATCTGTCTCTCTCAGTCTTCCTTTCTATTGTTGGGGAAGCTTGAGTTAGATGCTGTACTACCCTAACTCTAAGCCAGTGTCTTATGGTGTCTTCAGACCTCATCCAAAGATCCTTTGTTACTGGTTCATGAGAAGTTCATGGATTGAGAGTAAGTCTTGACTGGAATTTGGCAGAATAATTTTTTATTTATTAATAGTAACAGAGTTGGGCTTGTATTTCGTGTTTCTTTTTGTTTTTATTTCTATTAATTCATTTTTATTGTGTTTTGTATAAGTTTGGTCTGAGACACAATGGAGGGGGCAAAATGGCCCCTCATCATCGATCATTTGAGAAGCAATGCTCTAGGTAACTAGATAAGTGAATTCTTACCTGGTTTTCTCTAAATAGAGCAGAAGCAGCCCTAATGGTCACATAAACTAGGGTTGGAATTTATGTCAGCAATGATGGAACCATAGACTTTCCATGTAGCTTTGGGATGCTAAGTCCACAGATTTGAAGGCATGGTCGTAGAGGGAAAAATGAAGATGAGTCAGCCAAAGGGAGGAGAAGCCCAGCGATCTGTGTGCTTTTCCAAAATCTAAGGCCCTTTGAAGTGAATTTTCCAGCGGCTTTAAAGCTCATAAAATGCTGCGTCTCTGTCAGCTGGAGTATTTAATAACATGCACAATTCTCCCTTTCTTCTGCACAACAGGAAACAGTCTTTTTGTTTTGTTCTGTTTTTTGCACCAAGTTTCTCAAATGTGGGGAGAGAACTGATGCAGTTTCCTCAGCCTTTAGAATCTGGAGCCTGTACCGCACCGATGCGAATTTTAATGATGGGTTCTAAAGGAATACCTGATTATATGTAGTTATCACTGCTGTCACAAACAATGATGGACGATAGTCTAATCAAAAGCATTTGCCAGTGGATATGATTAAGCTAAATTTAATTCACCTTAAGATACAAGAATGTGAACATTGCACGTTCTCAATAAGAGAGTTTTCCTTTTCGGGGAAACCAAAGTAATTGTTCTTGAAGACCTTCGAAGTCTGCATGTAAAGACCGCCCCTTTGGAAGCCGGCCCTGTCAAGCAGAGCACTTTTCCTCTGCTGCAGTGTTCTGTTTCCTACTTCTACGCTAGTGACTTAAGGGTGTTTTTGTTATCTGAACACGAACAGAATTGCTATGCTAATTTGTTATTATGATTTCTTCTATTTATTTGCTCAGTTGGAGTGCTTTTGTAGGGAAAAAATCGAGGTAAGGAAGTAACTACAGAGGGAGACCCAGTTACTCTTTGGAAAGGCATTTCCTCACAGTCAAAACATTGAAGTGCAAGGTGAAAATGAAACATTCAGCCATATAGGGATATTTTAAAAACAGACTTAACCATACAAATTGAATATAAATGCTTTGAACATAATTCTTTAAAACTTGGTTGTTGAGCTGACTTTACTGTCACAGCAGATGGGTGATAAATTCAAAGTCCTCTCCCTGCCACCATTTCTTTATGTATGATTGGGAATTTAGCCCAGGGTTCTGCGTCACTAGACTGCTCTCTGCATAAATGTTCACACTTCCCTCCAGGAGCTTACCGTAAGAGAGAGTGCAGCACTGGTGGGAAACACTTGAGCTGGTAGAGAACAGGGAGCCCTGGGACACATGGTTGGGCGCTATGCTACCAACTGCAAGGTTGGCGGTTTGAACCCACCCAGTGGCTCCACGGGACAAAGACCTGGACACCTCCTTCCATAAAGATTACAGCCTACAAAAACCCTGGTTTTACCCTTGTTCTACTCTGTCATGTGGGTTTGCTATGAGTTGAAAATTCACCTGATGGCACCCAACAACAACATACTTTGGAACCATGATGTATATCCCAATGGTCACACATGGAAATAAAGATTCCCTTCCCAAAGCTTCATTGTAGGGACAAGATTAATGGAGCTGAAGGTTTTGTAATATTTAAATAATTCTCTTGCTCTCTTGTGAAGAAGAAACTTAAAAACTACCACCGAGGTGAGTTCAGATGCGGCCAGGAGAGTTGTGAAGGGGAGAGGGGGAGATACGGAGGTAACCCATAAAGAGTCCCAGTAACTTAGAGATGCCACACCGAAGATAAAGCACTCATAATGACAATCACTAACCTCTACTGAGCTGGTGTTATGCAGCAAACGTTGTTCTAAATGCGTTTATAAACATTAATCATTAAGTGTGTAGCCACATAGAAATGACAGTTGAGAGGCTGGAGGAAGAAAGAAAGGGATGACTTAGAAAAGCATGGAGTCCCTGGGTGGTGCAAACAGTTGACTGAAAGGTTGGAGGTTCAAGTCCACTGAGAGGCACCTTGGAAGAAAGACCTGGGAGTCTACTTCCAAAAAGTCAGCCATTGAAAACCCGGTGGAGCACAGTTCTACTCTGACGCACACGGGGTCACCATGAGTCTGAATCAACTTGGTGGCACTTGTTTTGTTTTAGGGGAGCACACTGCAGGAAACAGGTGCTCAATAAAGAGAGACTTTTCTTCCAGAAGATTATATGTGTTGAAATCAGAGTGGCTGCTAAGGGGGTTTATGTACTGTCTGGAAGAAGAGTAGTTTTTTTGCCTGTCACCAAGGGGGTGACAGAATCACTTCCCGGAAGCTAGAACAAGTGAAAGAGGAACAGAGTGCTAAGTAGACAGGCGTTTTCACCAACACCACATACATATTCTGGAAAAACCTCGGACCAATATCACAAAATTTCCACTGAAAATAACAGAACTTATAAAAAAAGTGGGATTGGGCTAGAGCACTCAAAATTCATGCAGCTTTATAGCAAGAGACTCAGCAAAAACAGTAACAGCCCCAATGAAAATACTGGCACCATTAAGTTGCCTCTGGCACTTATATCCCAGTAAATCCATCCTTAACCCTGTACCCTGGGGCTCCAGCTTCTTCCTTCCAGATGGATGTCCTTGCAGTCATTTGCTTCTAATAGATACCACTTTCTGCCAACTTAAAGATACGATCCAGGGTTTGCCTCTGTCTTAGTCATCTAGTGCTGCTGTAACAGAAATATCACTAGTAAATGGCTTTAACAAAGAGAAATTTATTCTCTCATAGTCTAGGAGGCTAGCAGTCTGAATTCAGGGTGCTCGCTCTAGGGGAAGGCTTTCTCTGTCAGCTCTGGAGGAAGGTCCTCGTTAATCTTCCCCTGGTCTAGGAGTTTCTCAACACAAGGACCCTTGGTCCAAAGGACGAGCTCTGCTCCTGGTACTTCTTTCTTGGTGGCAGGAGGTCCCTCTCCTCTCTGCTCTATTCTCTCTTTTATATCTCCAAAGAGACTGACTGAAAATACAACCTAATCCTGTAGATTGAGTCCTGCCTGATTAATATGGTTGCCTCTAATCCTGCCTCATTGACATCATAGAGTTTAGGATTTACAACACATAAGATAATTACATCAGATCACGAAATGGAGGACAGCCACACAGTACTGGAATCATGGCCTAGTCAAGTTGACATACATTTTTGGGGACACAATTCAATCCATAACAGCCTCCTTTGCCAGTTTTCTTCTCTTTTTAAAGGTGGAGGCGGGGAGAGGAAGCTGCAGTTTCTTCGTCTGCTCTTCCGTTTCCAGTGGAAAGGGGAACGAAGCATTCTGAAAACCACTAGACTGTTACTTGCCAGCTCTCGCGCTAAGGGAAGGCCTTCCTGCGGGGTTTTTAGCTTTGTTAAAGGCCAGCACGTATTGATACCGCCATCCTTTTCCTTGAGGGAAAATTTGTCCTGATCACTTGAAAACATCCTGCAAAAAATTGCATATGAACCAAAGGGACTTCTGTGTCAGACTGATGTCATCCTAATCCTGGTTGAGGTAATCTGCGTTACAGAAACGTGATGTAGCAGAACAGACTGTATTCTGGCTCAGAAAACAGAACAAAACAAAACAAAACCCATTACCCTCTAGTCGATTCCAACTCATAGTGACCCTGTAGGACAAAGTAGAACCGCCCCATAGGGTTTCCAAGGAGCGCCTGGTGGATTTGAACTGCTGACCTTTTGGTTAGCAGCCGAGCGCTTAACCACTGCACCATTCTGGCTCAAGAAGGGAAAAACAAGAAAGGACTACAAAAATTAAAATCATTTGAGGATTTGTAACTTGAGTTATATCTGAATGTCAACTTGACCTCAAGAGAAAAAATTTTGTATATTTTAGATGTCTCAAAAAGTTGAGTGACAAAGCGTTTTGTGCTGGCATGGGGCATGATAGGGCAAGTGTCGGAGGAGGGGTGGCGAGACCAGGAACCTAGTGTTTTAGGGACTGTCCATGACTTCCTGAACAGTAACGGTGGAGAAATTTCCAGTTTTTGGCAACATGTGAAAACAGACTCTTCTGTTTGAGTTTTATTCAAGCATCCGAACTATACACCACAGAATGTAAGAAATGTGTTTTTGCCCTTCCTTGCATATTACTACATATATCACCCATGGCTGCCCAAGTTTAATTGATGGAAACAGCACAAGACATAACATTCTGGCAGTTTGACAATACTAAAGGGTTTGGTGATTCAGAGGTGGCTTCAAGGTCATGACGTGCCTCAGCCCCATCAGTACGAATAGGTACTGATTTCATCTGTAATAGGATCCTAAATGATGGACTATGGGAAAACATCAGCTAATATTTTACTAACAGCAGAAAAGTATAATATCTAACTCATAGATACCAACATTCTGCTGTAGATTTGTGATGGGTTGGTCAACTCTCCATGTTTCAAACACTTTTTACATTTTGTAGAATTAAGCCAACCCAAATGCTCTCTTGCCGCTTGTTCCCTTTCTCTGCCCCCAGCTCTCTCCTAAATCACATTTGGAGTTCTTCCTTATGACTGGAAGATGTGTTCCAAAGATTACCCTTCCCTTAGGGCTGGGCTTTTCCATGTACAGATGTGTAACGTTCATCTCCAGAAAAATTGTTCTATTTTCACGTAGCTGCTATAATTTTCCTTCACTGTTAGGATGGGGTTTGTTTTCTTCATACCTGCTCAGATGACTTGGGAAGAAACATGGGGTTATTGGAGTGTGGCAGGATGAGTAATGGGCTGGAAACTCAGCAGCTAAAAGTTCTAGGTTTGCCACGAACTCATCCTAAAACCTGGATAAGCTGCTTCCTCGTGTCTCTGTGACCCAATTCCCATTGATCTTAAATGGCATTAAACCCAGCCCACTTCACACAGGGGTACTTGTGATTGTAACAATCACAATCAAACATACAGTATTGATCCCCTGACAATAGTCTGTTAGTTTGCAAAGGATATCTACATTTATATTCTTTATTTGGTTCTTAGAATAATTCTCTGGGAAAGGTGGTATTCTCATTTTGCTGCTTAGGAAATCACAGCTTGTAGACAAGATAAAAACCCCATGCTTTTTCTAGTGTTATGTATGTATGTGTATAGATATGGATGAGTGTATACTAAAACATGTACACACAAACATGCATGCACACACCACCTTGAAAGTTATGGTTCATGATGAGGGACGTGTTAAAATGTAGTTCAGGCCCACCTGGGTGGTCACACTGTCAAGAGAAGTTAGTAGTTACAGTGATGGGGAAGGGGCGGTGGACTGCAGAGGAGTGTAATACATTGAGCACAAGGGGCAGCGTAGGGCCAACAAAGCGTCCCGTGATTCCTCAAACCAGAACTAATCTGTTGTCCCTTTCTGGGATATCCCAGGATCTTCAAAGTGGCTGTGATTACTAAACGGTTGTACCATCATATTATAGCACTGCCCAATAGTACCACTGAGATGATGCAGATGTTCTAATGTGGGCAGCTAGTGGCTACCAATTTGGACAGTGCAGATCTATAAATATGCTATGTTTCTGTTATTTGGAGTGCCCGGGTGATGCAAATGGTTAAGCACTCAGTTGCTAATTGAAAGGTGCCGGTTCAAGTCCATCTAGAAGCACCTTGGAATAAAGGTCTGGCGATCTACTTCCAAAAAATCAGCCACTGAAAATCCTGTGGTGCACAATTGTACTCTAACACACCTGTGGTCCCCAGGAGTCAGAGTCAACTCAGTGGCGAAGGGTTTTGGTGACTACCAGATTCGACAGTGCAGGTCTGCAAACATGATGCTGTATTTCTGTTATTTTTGCAGTAACGTTGAGAGAATTTTCCTTTTACTGGCTATTTTGAGAACGTGTTGGGGTGGTGGGTGGAGGAGGTAACATGTGAAAAAGGAGTGAAGAAGATGGAACTTTTAAAGCCAAAGTACTGTCTTAGTCATCTAGTGTTGCTATAACAGAAATACCACAAGTAGCTGGCTTCAGTAAAGACATGTTTATTCTCTCACAGTCTAGTAGGTTCTAAGTCCAAATTCAGGGCGTCAGCTCCAGGGGACGGCTTTCTCTCTCTGTTGGCTCTGGAGGAAGGTCCTTGTGATATATCCGTCTTCTCTTGCTCTGAGAGCATCTCAGCGCAGGAACCTCAGGTCCAAAGGATGCGCTCTGTTCCCAGCACTGTTTTGGTGGTGTGAGGTTCCCACGTGCCTCTGCTCGCTTCTGTCTTTTATATCTCAAAAGAGATTGGCTTAAGACATTGTTTAATCTTGTATGCCTCCTCAGTATAACTGCTGCTAATCCATCTTATTACATCACAGTGATAGCATTTACAGTACATAGGGAAATCACATCAGATGACAGAATGGTACACAATCATGCAATACTGGGAACCATGACCCAGCCAAGCTGACAGATATCCTTGGGGGACGCAATTCAATCCATGACAAGTACTGTATGTGGAACTAGAGTACCAACATATGTGAATGATGTGGCTTTTCAGACACGACAGCAAGTAGTGTTTACGATTGTGATCTTTTTCCACAGGCTCCTTCATGTTGGTGAACACATCTGGGAGACCAGAGGGTCAGAGAGCCCATCTCCTCTTACCGCAGCTTAAAGAAAACGACACCCACTGCATTGATTTTCACTATTTTGTATCCAGCAAAAGTAACTCTGCTCCTGGATCACTCAGCGTCTACGTCAAGGTCAATAACGGGCCTTTGGGGAATCCCATCTGGAATATTTCTGGAGCCCCGACACGTACATGGAACAGGGCAGAGCTGGCGATCAGTACTTTTTGGCCTAACTTTTATCAGGTATGCCCTTTATTTTCATTCTGTGCTTTGATACAGCTGCTTGTTTCTAAATGTATAAATTGTTTTTATGTTAGCATACTCAGAGAATGTAAAGTAGTGTTGGTATTTTTTATGCTTGGACAGGAAAACCTACGTTATTTGATAGGAAGTGTCTTAAGGCTTTGTTTATTGTGAGAAATGAGGAAAAGACACAATTCAAATGTATTTATGTCTGGCATAGATTGTTTTAAAAAAATAAAAGCAGTGACTTGCAGTTGGACAGTATGTGCTATCTCCAAGGATATTTTACTTCCTATGTTTAGTAAGCCGTATCTGGCCCAGGGAGACACAGCCCTTGAGTTGAGAGAAGAAGCCCCTTCTTCTGTGAGTGGGCCTCAGCTTACTCCAGTGAGTCCTCCTGGAGATCAGGTAGAGAGGTGCAGGGCCCGAGATCCACCCAGGTGAGCACATGGGGGAAAGTGCCCTTTGTAGACTGAGCCCTGCTCTTTGAGTGATGTGCTGCAGCCCACACTGCCCACTGAAAGCTCCCATTTAAGGTAACTGAAGGATGGAGGCCCCGTAGTAGTTTCAAAGTGATAGAGTACCTGTACCACGAGAGCATCCTGACTTGGGATCAAAGGTGGGGAAATAAGTGACAATGGATATTTGGGGCTCTTTTTTTCTTTTGTCCACAGCATCTTTTAAAAATAGTTTAATGTTAGGAATACACAATTTCAAGCTAAAAGGATGCATTAAGAGGTTTGAGATAGTTTGCCTTTTTCTTCCTGATTCCTTTGCCTCACTCAGGAGCCAACTGGAGGATGTGTCTGGGATCATTTCTCATTTCTAATTGAGGTTCTCGGCTAGACTCATGGAGGGAAAGCTGGGTCTTCTCAGAATGGGCATGACAGCATCCAGTAATCCATTCTGCAGCTCTTGCTAGGGAAGATCATTAATCCTAAGCCCTCTGCCTCTGGGTGTTATAGTGGGAATAAAGGGACTCTGAATTTCCTGTTCAATGTACCGTTGAATCCATTGTATCTGTAGTAATTTCTAGTATGTAAGAAAAGGTAAATAAATGTTTTTTGGATGGAAATGAAGACTAGTGAAAGTCCTGTTGGTACATATGTAAACTGTTAAAATGTTTGTAGGGTACACTTTGGCAATGCTTCAAAAGCATTAAACGTTTTGGTATGTCTAAATGTAACAATCTATTAGTAAAAATTTATCAGAAAGAAATAACAAGGGCGGTTGCCAATGATTAATTACCAAAATGTTCATGGAGGTTTATTTATAATAATGAAAAATAATCTAAAATAATCTAAAAATAATCTAAAGCAATATTGTGTCCAACACTAGAGGATTAATTTATGCTACCTCAATATGCAACTTCATTTTGCAGCTATTTAAATAATGTTATGGGAGACCATTTAATGGTGTATTTAAGCTTCTGTTTTTACGTGGAAAGAACATATAATGCAAAGTGTTAAATTTCACTTACTAAAGTATATATGTGTAATATACATATACATATATATGTATGTATGGCTGGAAACCCTGGTGGCGTAGTGGTTAAGAGCTACAGCTGCTAAACAAAAGGTCAGCAGTTCGAATCTACCAGCTGCTCCTTGGAAACCCTATGGGACAGCTCTACTCTGTCATATAGGGTCGCTATGAGTTGGAATCGACTCAATGGCAACAGGTTTGGTTTTATGGGTTTTTATATGTATGTTATATATATATATATTTATGATATATATATACATATATGGTGTATATATATGTATGTATGTAAAATAAAAGCTAAAATATGTTATGAACTAAAGATATAAAATAGGCTATCTCCTTAGCTAGTGGAATAACAGGCGATTTGAATTTTTTTTCTTTCTACCATCTGACATATTCCAAATTTTCTCCAGTGTACATGTACTATTTTTATTTATAAAATAAAAAGAGGAAAAACTAGTTTTTCCTCCAGAGATACAATAGCTTATTTAATGAATAACCTTCTTTTTATATAAATGTATTGGTAACCAATGAGTGGTATAATTTAAAAATATGGCCTCTGGGGCCCAGTTTTGTCTTTTCCTAGATTGAAAAGCTAGCAGGGGAAGTAGGTCTAGCTGAGCAAGGCTTCAGGAGGTTGTTGGGTGGTGGACTAGGCTAAGAAGCTGAGTGTCATTAGCTAGCCTTTTTTGGAGGAGACTTCCCAAGTGCGGAAGGCTGGGTCTGCGGGGATCTCACTGTCCCCCTGGAAAGTGCCATAGGTTCTTCTTTGGCCTCCAGGTGTCTGCCGGGAGGGGAGCCCTCCTGGACACAATCAGGAGGTGCATCCTGCTCATCTGTGCCCTGGTTCTCTCCTCTTTGGCCTTAGCAATGTCCAGCCCCAAACTCCAGGAATGAGCTGTGCTCTGGGACCCTTCCCAGCCCACAGAGCTGCAGTGCACTGCTGTAGTTTTGACACTGGCAACAATCTAGATATCTAATTTTTATTTTACCCTTTACCCATCTGCCACAGACTGTCAAGTGTATTAAAGGAATGATTTAATTTATAACCATCTTATGAGACCAGGCTTTAAAAAGGAATTATGAAATGACATGGGAAGTTTGGTGGTCCTATGTGTCAGGCTGTTCTTGTAGGCTATAAATTCTTGCTTTCTTTTTATCTCCTTTGGATAAACTATTTTTCATTCCCAATTGTCAAGATCTAATTCTGACCACCTAGCCCTCCCACTTCCCAATGTGATCTCTTTCACATTACTGAGTGGTGCATGATTTACCAATTAAATTGGAACTTAATTCTCATTATAGCTTTTTGGTTCACTTCTGGGTTTATTGCTTCACTGTGTGATTCATTAGGAATAGCTTCATACTTGGAATTTAAAGGTGGATTTATAGAGCTCCTTTAATGCAGTGTTGCTAAATGTACTGCATAAATGTACTGGCTCTTTTAATTGCAAGCACTGCAGGCAAGCACCAGCCCTTGATGTCTCTAAGGCACAGTTAAGGTGGGCTTTCTCCTATTTCCTCTTCATAGTCTGGGCACTAAACGTGCTGGGATCATCCCCCCTGCTAGTAGTGTAAGCTGTTAGGTGGACGGTACACTGTAGATGATGCCAGAGAGGTGCCAGCAGGGACCTCCCAAAAGCTGAGCTGTAGGCCTTAAAATCACCCTAGGAGACCTGACAATATTGCCCAGTCAGGATCAGAAGGACAAGCCAAGTTTGAATGTAGCCTGACGAGCTGTATTAATAGGGAAAAGGAAGGAAGACACCTACCAAATCCCGTGTCCACCACTGGCCCGAGGTGTCAGCATAACTGGAGATGGTCAGAAAAACATGTAGTCAGCATTCAGCCAGCAGCACTGTCCATTGGGAGGCCCAGCCTGCAGGGCCAGCACACCTCCCCTGAGGGGATGGACCTGGTATCCCGATGCTCTTAAAAATGTGAACTGTGCGAGAGCCCGTCTGCCTTGGATTTAATTTCCCATATAGATTTCTCCATTGAGAGTTCTGCATTGGCCAGAGGACTATTATATTTCTAAATGCAAAATATAAAAATATCTTTCTGGTGTCCTGTGTGCATGCGTGTGTGTGCCATCTTGTGAACATAATTCATAAAAGTCACTTCCACATGATACATTCTTAGCATACAGAGAAGCCTATATTGACGCCCCTGGGTGTTGCAGATGGTTAAGTGCTCAGCTGCTAACCAAAAGTTTGGTGGTTCAAGTCCACTTAGAGGTGCCTTGGAAGAAAGGCCTGGTGATCTGCTTCCAAAAAAGCAACCATTCAGAGCCCTGTGGAGCACAATTCTACTCTGCAACACAGAGGGTTGCCATGAGTTGGAATCGATTATGCGACAACTGGTTTTGGTTAAAGCTGTTTCTGGGCCCGAAAGCTGTGAACCAGGTAATAGGACATGGGTGTCTAGAGGAGATGGTGCCCTTGGGAGACCCTCTGTCAGCATCCAGGGAGTGGTCTTCCCTAGGCATCACTTCTACATTATTAGTTACCCTTTTAGGCTGAAAGATGTATTATAGAGATGTAAGAAAATAATGTAAGCTTCATGTATAATTGAAATATTAGTATATTAAAATATTTTATATTCATATAGTAATTTAGTTCTGTATAATACTTTTCACATTATTAGGTAAAGATAGATGAATTAACTCTTTTAAAGGAATTTCATATTATACTATTTCTTGAAAATGGGCAGCATCATAGATAGTAAAAGAACATATGCTTTGGGTCAGGCAACTGGGTTTGAATATCAACCCTTGTCTTGGTTGTCTAGTGCTGCTATAACAAAAATAGCCCAAGTGGATGGTTTTAACAAAGAGAAGTTTATTCTCTCACGGTCCGGTAGGCTACAAGTCCAAATTCAGGGCGTCAGCTCCAAGGGAACGCTTTCTCCGTCGGCTCTGGAGAAAGGTCCGTGTCATCAGTCTTCCCTTGGTCTGGGAGCTTCTCTGGGCAGGAACCTCAGGTCCAAAGGACACGCTGTGCTCCCAGCATTGCTTTCTTGGTGGTATGAGGTTCCCAACTCTCTGCTCTCTTCCCTTTCCTTTTATCTCTTGTAAGATAAAAAGTGGTGTAGGCCACACTCCAGGGAAACTCCCTTTACATTATTGGATCAGGGATGTGATCTTAGTAAGGGTGTTACAATCCCACCCTAACCCTCTTTAACATAAAAGTACAACCACAGAATGGAGGACAACCACACAACACTGGGAATCATGGCCCAGCCGATTGATATACACATTTTTTGGAGAACGTAATTCAATTCATGACAGCCCTGTTTACTTACAAGCTTTGGACAACTGATTTAAATTCTCTGAGCATCGGTCTGCTAGTTATGAGGGTAAATATAACAACTGTTCAGGGTGTGAGGATGAAAGGAAATGCTCACTGAGGAAATACTAGCCTCTCTGTAAATGGTGGCAGTTTATTGAGATTAAGATTTGTGGGAGGCAGTAAAAAACAAACAGTTAAAACCCCAGGCACTACACAAGAAACCAGGACGAAGAACAATGACAATTGGTTTCTGTCTGCCTGGAGCAACAGAGGAAGTGGGAGAGTCAGGAATAGGAGGATATGCAACGTGTGACTAATTGCCTCCATGAACAGCTGCCTCCTTTGCCATGAGACCAGAAGAACTGGATGGTGTCCGGCTACCATTACTGAACATTTTGATCAAAAATTCCACAGATGAATCCTGACTGAAAGGGGGAAAATACAGAACAGAATTTCAAATTCTTATGGACTCCAGGCTTTCTGGAACTGTGGGGGCTGGATGAACCCCTGAAGCTGTTCCCCTGTGATAATCTTTAAACCTTTAACCAGAAGTATCCCCTGAAATCTTAAAACTAAACAATAGGGTCGATTAACTAGTAAAAAATGTCTGCCTTGAGCATTATGCTCTTTTAAGAACTATCTGGAATCAAAGTGACAACAGCAACTGGCAAGATTAGATAGGAAGCTTAGGGAACAGTAAATTTATGTTAATGGGGGAGGAACAATTCAGAAAAGGAGGGTGAGAATGGTTGCACAACTCAAACAATGAAATCAATGTCACTGAATTGTACATGTAGAAACTGTTGAATTGGTGTGTATGTTGCTGTTTATACCGTATTTTTACGCGATTAACACACATCTACATTTGTTTGCCAACTGCACCCCCCTGTGATGTATTTTCGTAAGCATGCTATGCTTTTTTCTTTTTTTTTTTACAGCAACATGTAAAAAAGTTGGCATAGCAGTGCTTACGAACATACCTCGTGGGAGAGGGTCCGGTTGGCAAACAAACATAGAAGATGCATGTTATTTGCGTAAAATATGATATATTCTCAACAACCACAAGAACAAAATAAAAACTAAGAAAATAAAGTAAAATAAATAGTTAATAGTTGAGTGCCTTCTCCCTACCAGTTCTCTCCCTAAATGTGCTTAATGGAATTTCAGAAGGTGGGAAATAAAAAAGGGTCCAGGAACAAATCCTTTTGTGAAACACTGGTCTAAATGAAGTGAATCAACTTTCTTTACATCAGAACGTTCTGGGTCTGCTAACATAGAAACGTCCATGTGAGGTTTCTCTGAGGGCTCGTGGTATCAGGCCTTCCTTGGACTTTTCTGACTGCGTCTTGGGGAGCTGGTGCTCAGGGAACACTTTTGGGAACAGCTGCTGGGTGCTTTCCATCTCTCCCTTGTCTTTACCTCTCTGCCTTCCTAAAGAATTTCTGTTTCTCTTTCTCTTTTGGTGGAAAAAGACTAGTCACTTTTTGTCTTGGTCAGAATCTGAGCTTTGTAGTTGCTGGATTCGGGGAGGTTTTCAAAAAATACAGATGTAACTGCCCTGTGTACTTTTGATAAACATAGTAGGTTTTGTTGGGCATGCCTTCTGTTCATAGCCTTTCCCCTGGCATTATGTTCAGCAGGCGTTTCCAGAGCAGAGAAATGTTTCTAAGCACGGTAAAAGTGTTCTCACCACAGTCGTCATTATGTGTAATTTTTACTGTTTATGGCTGACTGGTATTCTACAGGTACAGATCACAATTGTAACCTGCATGGAATACAGCTAATTGCAGGTTAATTGCTGTTCATTAACACATAAATTGTCAAGTATTTGGTGATTATCACGTGTTTAATTCCTTAATTAATGTTTGTTCTAAATGCTGCTACTTAGGAGCGGCCCCTCTGTTAGCAATGAAGCCTGGGGAAGCCCAGGCCACCATCTTTTTCCAGGGCACCTGGACTGTAATCCCTGCTGCTTGTGATTGGACCCCATTGACTTCCTGCCAATTGAGTAGCATTTTCTTCTCACATCCACCCCCTGCTTTCTTATGCTGATGGAGAAAATGTTTTCAGCTTTGGTTCTTCTTTCCTTTGCTCTCTCCTCCCCCTGGAGCCCTAGTGGCACAGTGGTTAAGAGCTCGGCTGCTAACCAAAAGGTCAGTATTTTGAATCCAACAGCAGCTCCTTGGAAATGCAGTGGGGCAGTTCTGCTGTGTCGTGTAGGATTGATGTGAGTTGGAATCGACTCTATGGCAGTGAGTTTGGTTTTTTTTCTTTCCTTCCTTCCCCTACAAGTTTCCAACTCCCTGGCAGCAAAGGAAGCACCAGTGGGTCTTTCTAGGTCCCTAACCAGGCACAACCTAGGAAGTGCTGGAGGCTCACACTGCTGCCTTCTCCCTGCTTTAGAATGTTCCAGATCCAGTCGGGGGAGGAAGGCGGTGATCTGTAATAAACATAGGTGCTGGGAGGAGAGAAACCCCCTCCCCCTTGCCTCCAGATGAAGGGGCTGGAGTGGGGGAGACAGGCGGAATGACAGTGAGTGTAGGGAGGAAGTAATCCAGGGCTGTCTGTGCATTGGAGCCACCTCCTTCAAACAAGCTTTCTGAGATATAGGGAAGGGCTCTGGGAGAAGGTTAGGAGAGGATTTCAGCTGGCCCCCACCCCAGAGCTTTGTGCAGCAAGATACAGAGGAGCTTATACTTTGGGGGAAGGCCAGGGGAGATTTACCTTTCAGCAGTCTGACGTTTTTCCTGGTAAATGAGGGATTGAGGGAATAGGAATGACCTGATCTTACCTATCTCTTCAGATTTAGCTTCCACCTCTATTCCCTGCACACACTCCTCGGTCTCTTTGCTGTATTTGCCTTCAGCCATATTTTACTAACAATAACATAAAGCTACAGCTGAGCCCCAGCAGGTCCACAAACATTCGACAGTGATGCAGAACTAAACAGTGAGAGCTTTCCAAAGTGTGTTCCACAGATCCAAGGCCTGTTAAGGGGCATTACTGACCAGATGGAAAACAGATTTAAATAGACAGAGCCCAGCAGACTCTCCTGGAGCTGTTCTGGAGCTGTGGTTTGTCCTGAGTCTTCGGGAGGGCGGGTGGCAGGTGAGCGTACCCAGACGGAGTCCAGCATCAGGGTGGGCTTTTGCAGAGCAGCTCTGGGGTCCAGTGTCCCTTGGAGCACACTCGGGAAATGCTGAAATGTACTGATAGAAAAATAGAGTCTCCCTTAACTCCGTCAATGCCTTCTCTGTGGCCTTACCCCAAGAGCAAGACTACTGAATGGTTCCACGCCTTTAGGACAACCTGGGGGATTAGATGTGGCGGTGAAATACTCTCTCTCAAGCACCGATGGTATGCTGAGCGGTTGCCCCTGAACTCTGCAGTTTATGATCAGGAAAGATAAACAGTAGGTTTAGGAAATCAGTGGAGATATACTTGGTTGTCTCCAGAGCTACATTTAGAATGTAGATCAATTTGTGTGACATTTTTTATTCTCAAAGATATTTTTATTTGTTTATCTTTTAAATCTTTCCACATCTCTAGATCTCACTCTCAGCTCGTAGTTATTTGATGATCAAGGATAAGCACTTCTTTGCTTGATTCACGTCTCATATATCAGTGCCTTGTTGCTTCTTGCTTATCAGCACTTTTCCTTACAACTTTTCTACTTTTTCCCCTTGGTTTTAAATTTTTTTCACACCCCATTTTATAAAATGAGTGTATGAGCTGTGACTATACCACATCATTTCTTTTTAAAAAGGGAGGAGGAAACAAATGTTGGAAGGTCAGGCTTCTGGAGAGAAACAACCAGAGGAGGCATTAAAGGATACCATGACAAAGCACCTCTAATCACTCCTTGGCCAACTTGTCTTTTCAGTGCCTTTAACTTTGGAAAAATAGGTTTATATTTTATTTCTGATAGCATTTCAGTATAAATAAGTGCTTGCATATTTGTCCCTGATTTTTTTAAATAGTTTTATTTATTTTGTTGTTGTTGTTGAGAATATACACAGAAAACATACACCAATTCAACAGTTTCTACATGTTCCATTAACATTGATGGTATTCTAGTCGTAAAACCATTCTCAACCTCCTTTTCTGAGTTGTTCTTCCTCCATTAAGATAAATTCACTGCCCCCTCAGGTTCCTTCTGTTGTCACTTCAATCCCATATAGACAGTTCTTAAAAGAGCATAATGCTTAAGGCACCTTTTTTTTTTTTTTTTTTTTTTTTTTTACTAATTAAGGCTTCAGGGGGTACTTTTGGCTTAAGGCTTAAAGATTGTCTCCAGGCTATAGGTTCATCTAACCTTCATGACTCCAGAAGTCTGGAGTCCATGAGAATTTGAACTTCATTTTACCCCTTTAAATCAAGATTCTTCTGTAGAATCTTTGATGAAAATGTTCAATAATGGCAGCTGGGCTCCATCCAGTTCTTCTGGTCTCATGGCAAAGGAGGAAGTTGTTCATGGAGGCAATTAGCCACACATTCCATATCCTCTTCCTATTCCTGACAATCCTTCTTCCTCTGTTGCTCTAGGTGAATAGAGACCACTTGTGCCTTGGATGGCTGCTTGCAAGTTTTTAAGACCCCAGGCACTATGCATTGAACTAGGAGGTAAAACAGAAACACTAGACATGTTATTAGGCCAGTTAACAGGGATGTCCCATGAAACCATGACCCTAAACCTCCAGACCAAGAAACGAAACCAAATCCTATGAGGTGTTCAGTTGTACCTCAGCAGCTACTCTTTTTTTTTTTTTTTTTTTTGGTTATTGTTGTAAATGTGTCTATCACACAACTTTTGCCAATTCAACTTTTTACAGGGGTACAACTTATAGCAATTACAATAATTGGCTGTGCAACCCTACCCTTAATAAATGCTGTATTTCCATCACTGTTAACAGCTGCCCCTGCCCCCCGCCCGAGGTAACCACTAATAAACTTTGTTCTCTATACATTTGTCTTTTCTTGTCTTTTTATGTCAATGAGGTCATACAATATTTGTTCTTTGGTGATTGACTTATTTCACTCAGCATAGTATATTCCAGCTGTCTCCATACTGTAGCATTTATCAAGACTTCATTTCTCCTACTGGCTGAGTAGTACTCCATTGTATATATGTACCATATTTTGTTTATCCATTCATCCGTCGATGGGCATTTAGGTTGTTTTCACCTTTTGACTACTGTGGATAGTGCTGCAGTGAACACTGGTGTATGAGTCTCTTTTTGAGTCTCTACTTTTGAGTCTTTTGGATATATACCTAAGAGTGGAATTACTGGGTCATATGGGGGTTCTACTTAGTTTATTGAGGAACTGCTGCACTGTTTTCCACAACGGCTGTACCATTTCGTATGTCTGTCAACAGTGGGTAAGGGTTCCACTTCCCCCCCCGCACATCGTCACCAACATTTATTATTATTATTATTTTTTATCTTAGCCATCCTGGGGGGAGTGAAATGGTATCTCATTGTGGTTTTGATTTGCATCTCTCTGATGGCTAATGATGCTCAGTATCTTTTCATGTGTTTGGTGGCCATTTGAATGTCCTCTTTGGGGAAATGCCTATTCAAGTCCTTTGCCCGTTTTATGATTGGGTTATTAGTCTTTTTGTCGTTAACTCATAAAAGTTTTATATATATTTTGATTATTAGATTCTTGTTGGATATATGGTTTCTGAAGATATTCTTTCAGTCAGTAGCTTGTCTTTTAATTTTTTTTGTAAAATCTTTTTTTTAATTTTTTTTTTTTTATTGTACTTCAGGTTAGGCTTACAGAACAACTAGTTTCTCATGAAACAGTAGTACACGTATTGTTTTATGACATTGGTTAACAACCCCACAACATGTCAACCCTCTAACTTCTCAACCTTTTATTTTTGGTGAAAATACACATAACCAAAGATACACCATTTCAAAAATTTCTACATGCACAGTTCAGTGACATTGACTACACTCTTCCAACTGTGCTGCTATTCTCACTTAAGATGAAGGCCTACAGAACAAAATACTTTCTCATTTAACAGTTACTACACATGTTGCCCTATGACAATGGTTAACAATCTCACAACACATCAACACTATTCTTACTCAACCTTGGGTTCCCTATCACCAGCTTCATTGTCCCCTTGTGCCTTCTGGCCATTGTCACTGGACTACTGTACCTCGTTAGTCTCATTTGGTTTTACGTGGCTGTCCACTCCAAGGCTGAACGGTGAACCTCGGAGATAACTTCACCACTGACCTAAAAGGGTCTCTGGGGGCCATAATCTTGGGGTTTCTCCAGTCTCCTTTAGGCCAGTAAATTTGGTCTTTTTTTTGTGAGTTAGAATTATTTTCTACATCCTTCTCCAGCTCTGTCCGGAACCCTCTGTTGTGATCCCGGTGAGAACAGTCACTGGTGGTAGCCGGGCACCATCTAGCTGTACTGGACTCAGTCTGGTGGAGGTATTGGTAGCTGTTGTCCATTAGTCCTTCGGACTAATCTTTTCCTTGTATCCTGTTCTCTTCATTTTCCCTTGCTCCTGAAGGTATGAGACCAGTGGAGTATCTTAGATGGCCGATCACAGGCTTTTAAGACCCCAGACACTACTCACCAAGATAGAATGTAGAACATTGTCTTTATAAACTGTGTCATGCCAGTTGAGCTAGATGTTCTCCGAGACCGTGGTCCCCAGAGCCCTCCACCCAGCAATTCAGTCCCTCAGGGAGTTTGGATGTGTCTATGGGGCTTCCATGACCTTTCCTTGTACAAGTTGTGCTAGTTTCCCCTGTATTGTGTACTGTCTCACCCTTCACCCAAGATACCACTTATCTATTGCCTATTTAGTATTTCTCCCCCACCCCTCCCATCCCTGGTAACCAACAAAGATTGTTACATTTTGTGTGTGAACTTTTTCATGGGTTTTTACAATAAAGGTCTCATACAATATATGTCCTTTTGTGATTGACTTATTTCACTCAGCATAATGTCCTCCAGTTTCATCCATGTTATGAGATGCTTCACAGATTCATTGTTGTTCTTTCTCAATGCATAGTACTCCATTGTGTGTATGTACCATAGTTTGTTTATCCATTCATCTGTTGATGGGCATCTAGGTTGTTTCCATCGTTTTGCTATTATGAACAATGCTGCCATGAACATAGGTGTGCATATGTCTATTCGAGTGACGACTCTTATTTCTCTAGGATATATTCCTAGGAGTGGAATTGTTGGATCGAATGGTATGTCTATTTCTAGCTTTCTGAGGAAGCGCCATATCATTTTCCAAAATGGTTGTATCATTTTGCATTCCCACCAACAGTGCATAAGAGTTCCGATCTCCCAGCAGCCCCTCCAACATTTGTTATTTCCAGTGTGTTTGATTCGTGCCAGTAATGCCAGGGTGAGATGGTATCTCATTGTGATTTTAATTTCCATTTCTCTAATGGCTAGTGATTGCGAGCATATCCTCATGTGTCTGTTGGCAATCTGAATGTCTTCTTTGTTGAAGTGTCTGTTCATTTCCTTTGCCCATTTTTTAATAGGATTATTTGTCTTTTTGTTGTAGAGGTGTTGGATTTTCTTGTAGATTATGGAGATTAGACCTTTGTCTGACTTGTAGTGTCCAAAAATTTTTTCCCAGTCTGTAGGTTCTCTTTTTCCTCTTTTGGTGAAGTCTTTTGAAGAGCATAGGTGTTTGATTTTTAGAAGATCCCAGCCATCTAGCTTATCTATTGAGGTTTGTATGTTGATTGTTATGGTTTGTATCCTGTTAATGCCGTGTATTAAGGCCTGTAGTGTTGGTCCTATTTTTTCTTCTATGAACTTTATAGTTTTAGGCTTTATATTCAGGTCTTTGATCCATTTTGAAGTAGTTTTTGTATACAGCTTGAGGTATGGGTCTGTTTCATTTTTTTTGCAGATGGATATCCAGTTTTGCCGGCACCATTTGTTAAAAAGACTGTCTTTTCCGCATTTGATGGACTTTGGGCCCTTCTCGAAGATCAGGTGACCGTAGGTGGATGGATTTACATCTGGGTTCTCAATTCTGTTCCATTGGTCAATGTATCTGTCGTTGTACCAGTACCAGGCTGTTTTGACTACTGTAGCTGTATAGTAGGTTCTCAAGTCAGGTAGTGTGAGTCCTCCAACTTTATTCTTCTTCTTCAGTAGTGCTTTACTTATTCGGGGCTTCTTCCTTTTCCATATAAAGTTAATGATTAGTTTTTCCATCTCTTTGAAGACTGTTGTTGGTATTTGGATTGGGATTGCATTGTATTTGTAAATTGCTTTGGGTAGAATTCTCATTTTCACAATGTTGAGTCTGCCTATCCGTGAGCATGGTATGTTTTTCCATTTATGTAGATCCCTTTGGGTTTCATGCAGCAGTGTTTTGTAGTTTTCTTTGTATAGGTCTTTTACATCCCTGGTCAGATTTATTCCTAAGTATTTTATCTTTTTAAGGGCTATTGAAAATGGTATTCTTTTCCTGATTTCCTCTTCATCATTCTCCTATTGGTGTATAGGAATCCAACTGATTTTTGAATGTTTATCTTGTATCCTGCTACTCTGCTGAATCTTTCTATTAGTTCCAGTAGATTTCTCCTGGAGTCTTTAGGGTTTTCTATGTATAGTATCATATCATCTGCAAACAGGGACAGTTTAACTTCTTCATTACCAATTTGGATACCCTTCATTTCTTTTTCTTGTCTTATTGCTCTAGCTAGAACTTTCAGCTCAGTGTTAAACAGGAGTGGTGATAAAGGGCATCCTTGTCTTCTTCCTGTTTTCAAGGGGAATGTTTTCAGCCTCTCTCCATTAAGAATGATGTTGGCCATTGGTTTTACATAGATGCCCTTTATTATGTTGAGAAATTTCCCTTCTATACCTAGTTTATTGAGAGTTTTTATCAAGAATGGGTGTTGGACTTTGTCAAATGCCTTTTCTGCGTCAATTGAGATGATCATGTGATTCTTTTCTTTCCTTTTATGTATGTGGTGGATTACGTTGATTGATTTTCTAATGTTGAACCATCCTTGCATACCTGGTATGATCCTACTTGGCTCGTGGTGTATTATTTTTTTGATATGATGCTGAATTCTATTGGCTAGAATTTTGTTCAGAATTTTTGGATCTATATTCATGAGAGATATTGGTCTGTAATTTTCTGTTTTTGTGATGTCTTTGCCTGGTTTTGGTATCAGCCTTAGGCTGGCTTTGTAGAGTGAATTTGGAAGTGTTGTTTCCTCTACTATGCTCTGAAATAGCTTGAGTAGTACTGGTATAAGCTCTTCTGTAAATGTTTTGTAGCATTCTCCAGTGAAGCCATCTGGGCCAGGGCTTTTTTTGGTTGGGAGTTGTTTTATTACCTTTTCAATCTCTTCTCTTGTTATAGGTATGTTCAGATTTTCAACATCACTTAGTTGTAGTTTGGGTAGGCCGTGTGTTTCTAGAAATTTATCCATTTCCTCTAGGTTTTCAAATTTGTTGGAGTATAGTTTTTCTTAATATTCTGTTATAATCCTTTTTATTTCGGTTGGGTCTGTTGTAATGTCCCCCATTTCATTTCTTATTTGGGTTATTTGTGCCCTCTGCTGTTTTTCTTTTGTCAGTCTGGCCAGTGGTTTGTCGATTTTGTAGATTCTTTCAAAGAACCAACTTTTTGTTTTGTTGATTCTTTCTATTGTTTTTCTGTTCCCTATTTCATTTATTTCTGCTCTGATCTTGACTATTTCCTTTCTTCCGGTGGTTGTGGGCTTTTTTTTTTTGCTGTTCTCTATTTGTTTGAGTTCTGTTTTGATTTTTCCTTTTCTTCTTTTTTGATATGTGCATCTATTGCTATAAATTGTCCTCTGAGGACTGCCTTTGCTGTGTCCCAAAGGTTTGGTATGATGTGTTTTCATTCTCATTTGATTCTAGGAATTTTTTGATTGCATGTCTGATTTCTTCTATTACCCAGTGATGTGTAAGCAGGGTATTATTCAGTTTCCATGTAATTGATATTTTTTCCTTGCTCTTTCTGTTGTTAATTTCTACCATGATGGCATTGTGGTCAGAGAAGATACTTTGAATTATCTCAACGTTTTGCACCTTGTTGAAGATTGCTCTGTGGCCTAAGATGTGGTCTATTCTGGAGAACGTTCCATGTGCATTGGAAAAGAATGTGTACTTTGCCGCGGTTGGATGGAGTGTTCTATATATGTCTATGAGGTCAACTTGGCTGATTGTGCCCTTTAGGTCTTCTGTATCTTTGCTGAGTTTCTTCTTAGTTGTTCTGTCCTTTACTGAGAGTGATGTGTTGAAGTCTCTTACTATTGGAACTGTCAATTTCCCTTTTCAGTGTTGTTAGAGCTTGTTTTATGTATTTTGGAGCCCTGTCATTGGGTGCATAGATGTTTATTATGGTTATGTCTTAAAGATGGATCATCCCCTTAATCATTACATAGTGTCCTTCTTTGTCTTTTATGGTAGGTTTTGTTTTGAAGTCTATTGTATCTGAGATTAGAATTGCCACTCCTGCTCTGTTTTGGTAGTTGTTAGCTTGATATATGTTTTTCCAACCTTTGACTTTTAATAAATTCACATCTTTGTTTCTAAGGTGTGTCTCTTGTAGACAGCATATTGATGGATCCTTTTTCTTATCCATTCTGTCACTCTCCGTCTCTTTATGGGTGCATTGAGTCCATTTACATTCAGTGTAATTATTGATAGATGTGACTTTGTTGCTGTCATTTTGTAGTGCTTTTTTTTTTTGTGGTGCTGAAGTTTTCTTTGTTCTTCTTAGTCTCTTGTGCTGAGTTACTTCTGTTTGAGGATTTTTTTTTCATTTCTTTTGTTTTTGTGGGTTTTGTTTTTGCTGAGACTTTATAGTTTTCATCTTTTTTGTTATGAGCTGTTTGTTAACTTTCTTTATGGTTACCATAAATTTTACCCTTATGTTCCTAAGTTTGAAGCAGTCTACCATTACTTGTTATCGCCTTGCCTTCCTCTGCATTAGAAGGTTCTATACCTGTGCCGTTTATTCCCTCTTTTATTGTTTTGATGTTGTTGTCATTTATTGATTAACTGGTCTGATTCCCTGTTGTATTTCTTTTGGTTTTGGCTAGTGCTCGAGAGTTCATTTCCTGGATTGGTATCTGGCTGGTACGGTCCTGCGTCCTAAGTTCTGCCTGTGAGCTTAAGTTGTTTGTCCTCAGATCAAAGAACTCCCTTTAATAATTCTTGTAAGTTTGGTTTGACTTTTACATATTCCCTTAATTTCTGTTTATCTGGAAATGGCCTAATTTCACCATCAAATTTGAACGAGAGTTTTGCAGGATATATTATTCTTGGCTGGCAGTGTTTTTCTTTCAAGATTTTATATACGTCATCCCATTGCCTTCTTGCCTGCATGGTTTCTGCCGAGTAATCTGAGCTTAGTCTTATTGTTTCTGCTCTGTAAGTGACTTCTTGTTTTTCACGAGCTGCTCTCAGGATTCTTTGTTTGTCTTTGGTTTTGGTGAGTGTGATTATGATATGGCTTGGTGATTTTCTTTTGGGGTCTCTCCTTTGTGGGGTTCATTGAGCTTCTTGGATGGCCAGCTTTTCATCTCTCATGATGCTGGGGATGTTTTCTATGAGCAGTTCTTTAGTGATCCTCTCTTTGTTTTCTGTTTTCTCCCCCTGTTCTGGAATTCCAAGCACTCGAAGATTTTTGCTTTTGATTGTATCCCACATAACTCTCAGGGTCTCTTCGTTTTTCTTTGTTCTTTTTTCTGAGTTTACCTGAAACAGAATTATATTCAAGTGTTTGTCTTCAGTTCCACTGATCCTGTCTTCCACTGTTTGAAATCTGCTTCTTAGCCCTTGTATGACACCGTCCATTTCTGAAATCTTGTTTATCTTTTGGATTTCTAATTGTTGTTTTTGTATAATTTCTAGTTGTGAGTTTATTTTGGCATTTTGTTCCTGCATTATTTTCCTGAATTCTTCCATTTTTTTGTCTCTGTTTTCTATGGATTTGTCTATTTTTTCCTCATGTTTGTCATCTTTTTGCCTCAGCTCTTGGAGAATTCTGAGTATTATTGAGATTTGAATTCCCTATCAGGTAGTTCTAGTGCCTTTTCTTCCACTGGAAAGTCATCTGGTGTTTTATTCTGGACGCCTACTGGAACCATCCTGTCCTGTTTTTGTAAATGTTTTGATATTGTCTGTTGTCTTCTGGGCATTCAGTAGTTATTTTTCTCATTTATTGATCGTAGATTTGTTTGTTTCATCCCTTTCTTTTAAAATTTTGACTATGACCGAGCAGGCGGAGTATGTGTTCTTTGTTGTTTGCTCGTCTGTGGGCACAATACTTTTCACCTTCATCTCCAATTGGCAGGGTCAGTCACTCAGATATGGTACGGCAGGGCAGGTCTAGCTGAAGAGGAGTTACTGGGACGGGTTGTTTGTGGCACTTACTGCAGCCACCAGGGTAGTACGTTAATCAGTGCAGGGCAGGTTCCAGTAGGCCGTGCCTGTGCTGCTTGGTGGTCTGATGTCAAGCGCACGCTGCAGGTAGGCAGGATGCAGTGGGGAGATTGTTATGTGTGGAGCTAAGTTGGATATGGGAGAGAGGAGAGAGGAACAGGAGCCAAAAACATACAAACAAACAAAAAAGAATGCTAGGGGAGCTTGCCATTGGAGTGGAGAGATAAGAGACTATGAAATGGAGAAAAACAGAAAGGGGAAGAGGAAGAAAAGAATGAATAAATAAAAATCGGAAAGGTTAAAGAACCGCAGAATTCTCAGGGATCCCACTGGTGCAGCTTTGAGGTCTGGGGAAGTCAGTCTCAGGTGTTGCAGTACAGCCTGGCTAGAAGGCTTAGAGGTATACAACGCCAGGAGTTCAGGGAACAGAAATAGAAGGAAGATATAGAAAGAGGATAAACTGAGTAATGAAGAAAGACAAAAAGGGAAAAAGAGGGAAAAGAAAACAAAACAAATTAAGAAAAAAAGAAAAACAACAAGAAATGAAATGCCCACAGGAATCCCTCTGCACGTCTGTGCAAGCCAAGGGGTTAGTCTCCTTGCCACGCAGCACCGCTTGGCCCTAAAGGGTTCTCAACTCAAGAAAAGGAAAAGAAAAGAAACAAACAATTCAAAACAAACAAAGGAACAAAAGCCCCAGGATCCTACCAGCGCAGCAGCCCAGACTGGGAAGCAGCTCCACACTCGAACGGAGCTCCACAGCCCTTCAGGAAGAAACAAAGATGGCACACGGAGCCAGGTATTTGAGGGAAAGGAGGTGGAGGTGGTGAGTGGTAAGGAAGAAATCAAAAGAAGCAGAAAAGAAAAGCAACACCAGTAGGCAACAAATGGCACTCAGAGAGCCAGGTAGTGCGGCCTGGTGGAATCCAAGTAGCCGGTGTTTCTCGGAAAGAGACTGTGTTTGCGGGAAGCAGGGGGGGCCGAGTGTGGGTGAAGAAGGGTAGGGAGTGGGAAAGCATATATTTGAAATTACCGGAGCTCTGCTGGTCCTCAGGAAGAAGCAAAGGTGGCACGTGGAGTCAGGTATTTGAGCAAAAGGAGAGGGAGATGGTGTGAGGTAAGGAAGAAATCAAAAGAAGCGGAAAAAAGCAATACCAGCAGCCAACAAATGGCACTCAGAGAGCTGGCCCGTTCGGGTGTGTGGAATCCAAGCAGCCGGTTTTTCCCGGACAAGAGATTGTGGCCATGGGAAGCAGAGGAGGCCTAGTGGAGGTGAAGAAGGGTGGGGGGTGGGAAAGTGTATATGGCAAATTACCAGTTGTTTTGTCTCCCGCTGGAAGCTCCGTTAAGCTGCTTTCTCACACCCCCTGTTTGCTGGTCTCCAATAGGAGTCCAAGATGGCAGATCTGCACTGCGTTAGCTGGTAGGGGACCTCTGCATGAATCTCTCCTCGCTCTCCGTTCTCTGTCAGTTTTCTCACTCTGTTTGGTACTTGGCTGAGTTCGTTATCTCTTCGTTTGATGTTTTAGGGTTTCAGGATTATTGTTTTCTCTGTTTGGCTTAGTTTTTCAGATCTTTGCTGTGGAGGGACGGCATGGTGCTTCTGTCTAGAGCGCCATTTTGCCGGAAGTCCCTTTTTGTAAAATCTTTTGATGAACAAAGTTTTTAATTTTTATGAGGTCCTGTTTGTTTATTTTGTCTTTTGTTGTTTGTACTTTTCTTATTTATTAACTTAGATAATCCATTGTTGAAAGCTAAGCCTGACAGTTTCCCCTGCTTGTTCTTTTAAGAATTTTATGGTTTTAGTTTGCACCTTTAGGTCCTTAATCCATTTTGAATTTGTTTTTGTGTATAGTGTGAGGCAGGGATCCTGTTTCATTTTTTCTGCATGTGGAAATTCAATTTTCCCAGCACCATTTATTGAAGAGCCTATTCTTTCCATATTGAATGGACTTAGCACCATTGTCAAGAATTAGATGGCCACAGATATGTGGGTTTTTTCTGGACTCTCAATTCTATTCCACTGATCTTTGTGTCTATTGTTATAGCAGTGCATGGCTGTTTTGATTACTATACCTGTATAATATGTTTTAAAATCAGGAAGTGTGTGTGATCCTACTTTGTTCTCTTTCAACATTGCTTTGTCTATTTGGGGTATCTTGTCATTCTGTATAATGTTGAGGATTACTTTTTCTATTTCTGTAAAGAAGGCTGTTGGAATTTTGTTCAGGATTTCATTGAATCTGTAGATCACTTTGAGTAGTATAAACATCTTAATAATATTAACTCTTCCAGTCCCTGAACATGGAAGATCTTTCTATTTATTTAAGTCTTCCTTAACCTCTTTCAGCAGTGTTTTATAGTTGTCATTGTATAAATTCTTCATGTCCCTGGTTAGATTTATTCCTTAATATTTTATTCTCTTAGATGCTATTGTAAATGAAATTGTTTCCCTAATTTCCCTTTATGATTT
Organism: Dugong dugon; assembly: GCA_030035585.1. NCBI lineage: Eukaryota > Metazoa > Chordata > Mammalia > Sirenia > Dugongidae > Dugong > Dugong dugon. The sequence goes on along the minus strand of CM057466.1, from coordinate 44,994,619 downwards.
CTCACGTTTCTGATTTCTTAACGTTGTGTAGTGTATGTTTTTTCTTTGGTTATTTAACATTACCAAAACTTTTCTTTTTCTGTATATGTTTTGATTTTTTTATTTAAGTCATTTGACAAAAAGTTTTGTAAATGGTATGATCCACTTTTGATTTTTATTTAAGTCAGGACCAGGAAGGATCTACTAGGCAGTGTGTAGGAGGATCCACAGATACCATGTAATCCCTTTTGTTCTAGGGAATTGACAAATGACATCCGTCAGCACATTTGCAGCGATGAGTATTTGTATTGGTAAGCACATCCCTTTCCCTTTCTCCCACATAGCCAGAGAAAGGGGCAGCAGGGAAAGCTAATTTTGCTCTTCACTGAAACATAGAGGAGCAGAGATGCTGCAGTGGTAAATGCTTCCCATTTCCTGTTTGGCAGGCATCCGAGGGGTCATCTGATGTTAAACCTCTCATGGACCAGCCTGTAGGGCGCCTTTTCATGAGCACAGGAAAGCTCTGGGCAGTGGTTTAACAGTTGTGTCCTCCCTGGGAGTGAGACAGCTCTTCCCAAGGGCTCCAAAGGCTAGGGGCATGCAGTGCCTTGTCTCCTGTGTTGAGCGAATGAGTGAGTATTGATCTCTGAATTCTGTATTCCTTCACATCCCCAAGCAGCAAACAAGATCTAGGAACCATCACAAAAAGAGCTAGCTAGTCCTCTCTGTGTCCCGAGTACTTTGCTAGAAATGGGGACCCGGGGGGAAACCAAACACACTGATACTTTCTATTAAGCCAAGGCAGTGAACAGTTAAGTACTGTGTGGTGGCAGAATTATTTGTGTATAAGATAGGATGGACCTGTGATTCTGTTATACTGTTATACTTTAGCTTTCAGTTTTTCAGATAATCACCATTTAGGTTGGGCTTGAGGGCAAAGACATTTTCTCCTAAAAATGTAGATTTTTTGGTAAAAAATAAACACTCTCCCTCCCTGCAAAAAAACCTATTTTGTTGAAATCTAGCTAACAGCAAGTACATATTGTGTGGAATGAGGTCTGAGGGTCAACCTTTAATATTAAAGTGTTACAAATTCTCACTTGTTCAATTTCTCTAGAGCCGATTTGACTTCTAAATGAGTTGATTTTTATTCTATACTGTTCTGTTGTACATAGAGTTTTGGGGTCTACAAAGTGATTCGTTTCTATGACTTTGTTTTGGTATATTGCAATTATTCATTAAAAAAATTGGTAATGATATTACAAGCTTAAACGGGCATTTTAAAACAACTCCATATAATAAAAAACCAAGCCAGGCCAGAGAGAGGATGTTCTCCATGCTGTTCCTGGATCATGAGGCTTCCATGTGGAGTACGGGGCATGTTGTATGGGCTGTGACAAACTATTGCTGGTGACACATCCTCTCTTGTTAACCAGAGTAATGATTGTGTGCTGGTGAGCCAAACAGGAGAATTTCATCTTAAAGCAAGGAGCCAGAGCGTAAATATTGTAGGCTTTGCGGGCCAGACAGTCTCTGTTGCAACTCCTCACCTTTGGCATCATAGAAGGAAAGCAGCACTAGACAGTAATACGAATGAATGAGCCTGCCCGTTGTCTCATGCAATGTTATTTAGGGACATTGAAATTTGAATTTCATATAATTCTTGTGTGTCACAAAACACTGCTCTTCTTTTGATTTTTTCCATGATTTAAAAGTATAAAAAACATCCTTAGCTTGTGGTCATACCAGATTTGGCTCATGGATCAGAGTTTATTGACTCTTGTTAAAAAATACGATGTTAAAACTATGTTATGTAACTGTTCCTTGTATCTCCATTTCTAGGTCAAATAGATGATTCCTACATGTCTTACTTAAATCTGGAAGGAAAGATTTTAGAGTACACCTCCCCACACACACACATTAAGGGACATGTATTCGGCGTGTGTGTATATTTTATGTGTGTTGTTGTTGTTAGGTGCTATCAAGTAGATTTCAACACATAGCAACCACATGTGACAGACTGGAACTGCCCTGTAGGGTGTTCTAGGCTGTAATCTTCATGGGAGTAAATTACCAGATCTTTTCTCCCGCAAAAGTGCTGTATGGGTTCGAACCACCAACCTTCTGGTTAGCGGCTGAGCATTTAACCATTGTGTCACCAGAGCTCCTTATTTTATATATACAGATGTATGTGGGTAGGTAGGTAGGTAGGTAGGTAGGTGGGTGGGTGGGCAGATAGATACATGTGTTTGTGTGTGTCTGTGTGTATATATATACACACACATACATTTGCCTGTGTGTATGTATTCTGTGTCTGTAGTCTCTCATACCTGCCAGCTAAGGAAGTTTGGTAACATGAAAAGAGTCTAGACTTGGAAGTAAAATAGACTAGGATTATGTCTCAACTGCAATATACTGGTTGTGTGACCTCAGGAAAAGAACCTAGCCTCTCTAAGTCATCCCACTCATCCCTCCAGCTTAGTTAATGTGACCTACCACATATGGTTGATTCGGGAAAATCCGATAATGTATTCAAAATATACCTGGGACATGGAAGTGTACAATAAATAGATTGTTTTTGACTCTTTGATTTTTTTTTTTTTTTTTTTAATGACATGGTGTAGCTCCCTAAAGAGACCCAAGCCTCACTTCTAGAATAGAAGATTTCCAGTATATTCTGTTTGGTGAAAGCAAATAATGGGCACATCCCCAGATCAAGTTATTACACCTTCTTTTTTCTTTCTCCATTGGTGCCATTAGTCCTTTCATGTTATTGTCTCCTCTGACCTCAGTCTTCCTGGACCGAGATGCTGCCACTTGGAGACATTGCCAAGGTTCCCACCAGGTTCTGCAGTACGCTTGCTATAGGCAACAGACCGGTACCTGCAAAGGCAGTAGAGCAGTCCCTTATTTGATGAAGAGGAACAAAAATACTTTTTGCTTTTGAAGCTTTTTTTGTAAGGACACTGGCTAGAAAGGAGGACAAAATGGAAAGTTTGCCAGGTAGCAAGAGTTCATGATGGTGAGACTGTTCATAGGCTTCTCAGGTCCGTTTTCAGACAGCATTTAAGGTAGACTTCACCTTTCCAGCTGCAGGTTTTTACACCCCCTTCGCCTCCCCCATTTATTGTTAGAAACAACAAAATCTCCCAATGGCCAGGCGTTTAAAATGAGCAGTCTAAGACTGCTGTACAGCATTGAACCTCATATATCTTCCTTTAATATTCATTTCAAAATAGTCAACTTTTCAGCAGAAATCACACCTATTTTGTAATGTGGTATATGTGTTGACATATTTATATACTGAATTATGAACTTGATGAGGCAGTGAGTAAAACTTGTACTCATGAGTACGTTAACTAAATTTACTAAGAAAGGACGAAGAGATGGTCTTTTGAACTCGCTTCATTTTTTTTAAAAGAAACATTAAAGTTATTGTTTCACTCTTTAACATGTAATCCACCTTTTTATGTATAAACGCCTAAATGTGTGATATAAGGAAATTTATGTATATATTATATGTAAATATATGTGTGTGTGTGTCTGTGTGTGTGTGTATGCATACACATATAAATGTATCTATATAGATTCCATTCCCCTTCATGTCTCTACAAGTAACTTCAAGTAGTCAGTGGGAGAACCTGCCAAATTTGAGACATTCAGTTTTTTTTCTTTTTTTGAAATTCCTCAACATAACAAAGGGCATTTATACAAAGCCAACAGCCAATATCCTAAATGGAGAGAGTCTGAAAGCATTCCCCTTGAGAATGGGAACCAGACAAGAATGCCCTTTATCACCACTCTCATTCAGTGTTGTGCTGGAGGTCCTAGCCAGAGCAATAAGGCAAGAAAAAGAAATAAAAGTATCTCCTATTTGTAGATGATATCATCTTAGACACAGAAAACTCAAAAGAATCCAGAAGCAAACTACTGGAACTAATAGAAGATTTCAGCAAAATATCAGGATACAAGATAAACATACAAAAATTAGTTGGATTCTGTAACGGTTAAGGTTGTACATTAACTCGGCTGGGCCACCATCCTCGGTGATTTGATAGTCGTATGATGGTGTGATTACTTCCATGATGAGATTTGGTATTATATCATCACCTCCATGATGGGATCTGCTGTGAGTAGCCAGTCAGTTGAAAGGGAGTTTCCTTGGGTGTGTGGCCTGCATTGAATATAAGTGGATATTCTGACAAAGCTTTTGGGCTTTTGCTCATTCTGGATCCTGCAGCTGGCTCCTGTTCATCTGATCTCCAGTTCTTGGGACTTCAGCTAGCAGCTTACCTACGGTTGCCTGCCAATTTTTGGGATTTGTCAGTCTTCACAGTCTGTGAACAACAACCTTGCTCTCCAACCTGCCGATCTTGGGTTTGCCAGCCTCTGTGGCTGCCTGCATCAGGAGAAGCCTGACCCATGGACTTGGAATGTTCCAGCCTCTACAACTGCATGAACCATTTCCTTGATATAAATTTCTCTCTCTCTCTCTCTCTATATATATATATATATATATTATACGCTTTACTGGTTTTGCTTCTCTGGAGAACTCAGCCTAAGACAGATTCCTCTACACCAACAAAGAGAACTGCAAAGAGAAAATCAATACCATTTGCAATAGCCCTCAAGAAGATAAAATACTTAGGAATAAATCTTACCAGAGATATAAAAGACCTATACAAAGAAAACTATAAGACACTATTGCAAGAAACCAAAAGAAACCTACATAAGTTGAAAACATTCCTTGCTCATAAATAGGAAGACTCAACATTGTGAAAATGTCAGTTCTACCCAGAGCACTCTACAAATACAATGCAATCCCAATCCAAATTCCAACGACATTTTTTAACGAGATGGAGAAAAATCACCAGCTTTATGTGGAAAGGGAAGAGGCTCCAGACAGGTAAAGCATTACTGAAGAAGACGAACAAAGTGGGAGGCCACACACCACTTGATTTTAGAACCTATTATACTGCCACAGTGGTCAGAACAGCCTGGTACTGATACAACAGCAGATACATAGAGCAATGGAGCAGAATTGAGAATCCAGACATAAATTCATCCACCTGTGAGCGGCTGATATTTGACAAAGGCCCAAAGTCTGTTAAATGAGGAAAAGACGGTCTTTTTAACAAATGGTGCTGGCATAACTGGATAGCCATCTGCAAAAGACTGAAACAAGACCCATACCTCACACCATGCACAAAAAGTAACTCAAAATGGATCAAAGACTTAAATATAAAATTGAAAACGATAAAGATTATGGAAGAAAAAATAGGGACAATGCTAGGAGCCCTAATACATGGCATAAACACAATACGAACCATAAGTAACAATGCACAAACACCAGAAGAGAAACTAGATAACTGGGAGCTCCTAAAAATCTAACATTTATGCTCATCAAAAGACTTCACCAAAAGAGTCAAAAGACAGCCTACAGAATGGGAAAAAAATTTTGACTGCGACATATTCGATCAGGGTCTAATCTTTAAAATCTGTAAGATACTGCAAAACCTCAACAACAAAAAGACAAATAACCCAATTAAAAAATGAGCAAAGGATATGAACAGGCACTTCACCAAAAAAGACATTCAGGTGGCTAACAGATACATGAGGAAATGCTCATGATGATTAGCCAATAGATAAATGCAAATCAAAACTATAGTGAGATACCGTCTCACCCCATCAAGGCTAGCATTAATTCAAAAAACACAAAATAATAAACGTTGGAGAGGTTGTGGGGAGACTGGAACACTTAAACACTGCTGGTGGGAATGTAAAATGGTACAACCACTTTGGAAATCTATTTGGCACTTCATTAAAAAGCTAGAAATAGAAATACCATACAATCCAGCAATCTCACTCCTTGGGATATATCCTAGAGATATAAGAGCCGTCACATGAATAGATATATGCACACTCACGTTCACTGCAACACTGTTCATAATAGCAAAAAGATGGAAACCACCTAGGTGCCTATCAGCAGATGAATGGATAAACAAATTACGGTATATCCACACAATGGAATACTAAGCAATGATAAAGAACAATGGTGAATCCGTGAAACATCTCACAACATAGATGAATCTGGAAGGCATTATGCTGAGTGAATTTAGTTGCAAAAGGAGGAAGATTGTATAAGGCCACTATTATGAGAACTCAAGAAAAGGTTTAAGCACAGAAGAAAACATTCTTTGATGGTTACAAGGATAGGGAGAGAGGGAGAGGGGAATTCACTAACTAGATAGTAGACAAGAATCATCTTGGGTAAAGGGAAAGACAACACACAGTACAGGGAAAGTCAGCACAACTGGACTAAATGAAAAGGTAAGAAGTTTCGTGAACGTAACTAAACACTTTGAGGGACAGTGTAGCAGGGGCAGGGGTCTGGGGACCATGCTTTCGGGGACATCTAGGTCAATTGGCATAGCAAAGTTTATTAAGAAAATGTTCTGCATCCTACTTTGGTGAGTGGTGTCTGGGGTCTTAAAAGCTAGTGAGCGGCCATCTAAGATGTATCAATAGATCCCAACTCACCGGGACCAAAGGAGAATGAAGAACACCAAAGTCACAAGGAAAATATTAGCCCAAGAGACAGAAGGGCCACATAAACCAGAGACTCCATCAACCCGAGACCAGAAGAACTAGATGGTGCCTGGCTACCACCTGTGGCCACCCTGACAGGGAACACAATAGAGAGCCCCTGATGGAGCAAGAGAAAACGGGGTGCAAAACTCAAATTCACACGAAAAGACCAGACTTAATGGTCTGACTGAGCGTAGAAGAACCCCAGAAGACATAGCCCTCAGACTCTCTGTTAACTCACAACTAAAACCATTTCTGAGGCCAACTCTTCAGACAAAGAGTAGACTGAACTGTGGGACATAAAATGATAGTCGTGAAAAGTGTGCTTCTTAGTTCAAGTAGATACATGAGTCTAAATTGGCAGCTCCTGTCCAGAAGTGGGATGAGAAGGCAGAGAGGGACAGGAGCTGTTTGAATGGACACAGGAAACATGGGGTGGAAAGGCAAAATGTGCTGTCACATTATAGGGATTGCAACTAGAGTCACATGACGATGTGTATACATTTTTGTATGAGAAATTAACTTGAGCTGTAAAGTTTCACCTAAAGCACAATGAAAAACAAACAAAAAGAATACATCTTTTTGACCATAGCAACTACGCCCTTGGGCTGGTGGTTGTGGGCGTCAGTACTGCCCACCGAGCTCCCTCTCTTTGTGTTGAAGCTGTGGTGACCAGAACGGCTCCCTGGGGTGCCCACCTCTGCTGTTTCCTCTGGGCAAGATGTAACTGCTATTCAGGGGCCTCTGGAATGCTTTCTCCTCTAGTTGACCTCCACGTTCATCCGCTTTCTGTCTGCTTGATTGTTCTCTTACAGACTTTAGTAGAGAGAGAAATTAGCAGGATCCCAGTGCAGGAATATCCATGCATCTCTTCCTTTCTCATGTAACTGTAGTGAAAAAAATAAAAATAAATATAAAAAAGCTATATAAATATATCAGTATTGTATGATCTCACTTATATAAACAGACAAGAAAAGGCAAGTGTATAGAGACCAAAATTTATTAGTGGTTACCAGAGGTAGAAGAGAAGGGGAAAAGAGGAGTTAATGGTGATGGAAAAATCTCATTGATTAAGGGTAGGGTTGCACAGCCAATTATTGTAATTGCTGTCAGTAAGTTGTACACCTGTAAAATGCTGAATTGGCAAAAGTTGTGTGATAAATGTATTTACAACAATGCATAGAAAAGAAGAAAAGAGTAGCTGCTGAAGCTGCTTATGTACAACCAAAAACCTCATGGGATTTGGTTCCTTGATTTGGAGGTTTAGGGTCATGGTTCAGGGGCATCCCAGTTAACTGGCCTAATAATGTGTTTTGTGCTTCTGTTTTATCTCCTAGTCCATTACATAGTGCCTGGGGTCTTAAAAGCTTGCAAGTGGCCATCCACGGCCCAACAATTGGTCTCTATTCACCTGGAGCAACAGAGGAAAAAGGAGAGTCAGGAACAGAAAGATGTGGAATGTGGCTAATTGCCTCCATGAACTACTTCCTTCTTTGCCATGAGACCAGAAGAAATGGATGGTGCCTGGCTACCATTAGTGAACGTTTTGATCAAAGATTCCTTAGAAGAATCCTGATCAAAAGGGGGAAATTGCAGAACAGAATTTAAAATTCTCATGGGCTCCAGGCTTTCTGGAGCCATGGGGGCTGGATGAACCCCTGAAACTGTCGCCCTGTGATGATCTTTAAACCTTTAACCAAAAATATCCCCTGAAATCTTCTTAAAACTAAACAATAGTTTATATTAACTAGAAAATAAAATGTCTGCCTTGAGCATTATGCTCTTTACTATCTATCTGGGATCAACTTGAAAACAATAACTCAAAAGATTAGGGGGCAGTGAGTTTATGTTAATGGGGGAGGAACAATTCAGAAAAGGAGGGTGAGAATGGTTGTAAAACTTGAAGAATGTAATCTGTGTCACTATATTGTACATGTAGAAACTGTTGAATTGGTGTATGTTTTGCTGTGTAGATTCTCAATAACGAAATCAATAGAAGTTAGAAAAAAAAACTATATTGAACTGATGAACAGGAGAAAGTTTTACTTCATTTCTGTTCCTCGGCTGCACCTGCTGTCTGCCCTGCGTGCTTTATGTTTTATGGTGGTGACACTGGGGCACAGTGTTGTCCAGCTCAGCAGGCATTTCTGGATGCCTTCCAATGTAGGAGGCCCCTGAGCTTCTCCATTCGGAGCTCTGCTGATTGCTTCCTCATCTTTACATCCACCACACAAATATAAACATTGCCACTCTGAGTTGTTCTCTCCTAGAATTGAAGCTTTTCTCCAGGAAGCATATATACTACCAAAAACATCATGACATTTGGAATCACAAAAATTGGGTTTTTAAGTTATATCTTCAGCAGACTCATTTACATAATTTTGGACAGTTACTTTAGATCTGAATCTCTTCATTCCTGAAATATGAAAACCTTGAATTTTTACATGTTAACAGAGTGATTATCTGCACAGTATTTGTAACATATTATGTGCTTAGTAAATGGCAACTTATAAATGCTTTTTTTAAATGAAAATTATAATTGAGGTCATTGCAGAGTTACACGCAGTGGTAAGAAATAATTCAGAGCGATTCCCAGGTCCGCTTTACCTAGTTTGTCCCAGTGGTAACATTTTCCAAAAGTGTTGTGTAACATCACAGCCAGGATGTGGACGTTCTGACAATCCACCAGTCTTAGATTTCTCCTGTTTCACTTGTACCCGTGTGTGCATGTGGATTTGTTCTGCCCAGTGCCATTACCTGTGCAGGACTGTGTATCCACTGTCACAGTGAGGCTACCCAACACTTCTGTCACCCCAAGGAATGCCTGTGTTGTCCTTTATAAGCACACTCGCCACCCCCCCACCCTCCCCTCCCTAACCTTTGGCAGCCACCAATCTGCCCTCCATTCCTACATTTTTGTCATTTCTGAATATTATAGAAACATACAAAATTTCAAATAACAAAGCATACTGAATATAACCTTTGTTCATTGGCTTTTTTAACTCTGCGTACATCTTGGGAGCTTCATCCAATCTGTTACATTTTCAATAGTTCATTCCTCTTTGTTGCTGAGTAGTATTCCTTGGTGTGGCTGTACCACAGTTTGTTTAATCCTTCACCTGTTGAGTGACATTTGAACAGTTTCCAGTTTGGGGCTATTACAGATAAAGCCTTTGTAAACATTTGTGTACAAGTTTTTATGGGAACAAAAGTCTACATTTCTCTGGGATAAATGCCCAACAATGCAAATGCTTTGGTTGTATTTTAAAACTTGGGGTCTTCATATTGCATGAGGCGTGGTTTTCTTGGCGAATATTGTTTCTTTCCTGTTGTGTGTAAATGGAGGCTAAAGTAATGTTCACGTGGACCTTTTCAGTGATATCTGACAGCTGACACAGATGGACAATGAATCAGATTTTAAGAAAACTGATAACCCCTCTTCCTGGCTTATCTTGCTGCTTTAGCTTTAACTTTTCTGTAAGTGGCCCTAGCATCTCACAGTCATTCATACTTAGAATCTCAGGGTGTGTTGGCCTCCTCCTTTGCTTGTACTACTTCTTCCATGACCGAGCAGTTGCTGAAAACCTCAATTCTACCACTGCAGAACATTTTTCTATCATTCTCCTCTCAATTCATACTTCTGCTGTCTGAATTTCAGCTGTCATAGCCCTTTTCTGTATTATCAATATGGTGTATCCTGGAGTCTCTGCCCTGCAGGTAGAGCCTTCCGTAATCTGGCCATAGCTGGCCTCTAGAGCTGTAGCTCTCAGTTCTCCTCTGCTGGGCCATTGTCATACCTGTCTCAGGGCCTTTGCATGTGCCCTGGAAAGAGCTTCACCTTCTTAACAAGGTTAAGTCATTCTCATTCTTCAGATCCCAGCTCCAGTGTCCCCTCCTCAGGGCAGGTCCCCTGATGTGTGTTCTTGTGCCCTGTATTTCCTTCTTAGCACTTACCATATTTTGTTATTTATACTTGTACAAAACATAGGAAGCCACATGATTCAGTCTGGCCAGGCAATTACCTTCAAAGAAAGGATGATTGAAATGAACATATATTATCTAAATCAAGTTCAATCTTAACATTGCCTCTTAAGAAGAAAAATAAATAAATAAATAAAAAACCCAGAATGTGTATGGAGGGAAGGTTTAATGTACAATAAATTTTTAAAAATGTCTTCTTTGGACTTTTACCTCATGCTTAGTACCTCTCCCAAACTTCAGTATGTTTCTGGGAGGGGAGTCATTTCCATTGTCTGAAGCTCTTGGACACAAAGCCCCAAAGGCTCTGTGTCTCTCCTCCCTGTCTCCCTCCAGCTAGGGTGACATCAGCAGCTTTCTCTGGCTGCTCATCGTTCCCAGCGCTACATTGCCCTTCCCGCAGCGTATGGCCCCTGTGAGTGTAGTTTTATTATTAGTTCTCGCACCTACGGTTAGCCTGCCCTCTGATTTTGTAGTATGTGTAGAGAAGTATTATGTCATTATTTTTGTGTGATTACTTGATTTGTGTTTGTCTCTGTCTACAGCCCTCTAGTCCCAAGAGAACTGGACACTTGGTTCCCACTGTACCTCCAGCCCCTGGTGAATGACTCCAAGCCCCTCCTTCCCAGGCTTTGCTCCTAGCTGTGGGCATTTCCTTTTTCCCAGGGGTGTCCTGGAGGTAGGATTCTGTCTGACCCACCCACCTCCTGAAAGATTGGCCTTGGGTCTTATTGATCTTTGTAGTCTTGGAAGCTGCAACATTGACTGGCAGACATTAGGGGGTCAGTTTGTTGAAAACGTGAATGAACGAATAAATGAGTGAAGCTTCGTGTCTTATATATAGCAGAGATTTGGTAAAAGTCTGACCCAAATGAGTGAATAACATACATCTCTCTTAATTTTTCAGGTTATTTTTGAAGTGATCACATTTGGACATCAAGGCTACCTGGCTATCGATGAAGTGAAGGTGCTAGGACATCCATGTAGTAAGTTGCCTCTATTTTCCTAAAAGCATCAAAATGTCTGGGTACATCTTTGGGAGCAATTCAGACTACAGGTGAAGAGAAGGTCCTAAAACCTAGGAAAAATCGTCCCAGGGAGGTTCTCTGATAAGTCTCCAGGTATCGGTTTGTCAGGCCAGGAGTCCAGTCAAATGTGTGTCATGTGTAAAAGTCATAAGTTTGTATACCTAAGTGTCTTTTCAAATGGAAGTCAGGAGCAAGGAGTAAAGGAATGCTTTGGGATGCTTGAACGTCCTTGTGAAGGCCCTGCTTATTTGTTGTATAAGCTTTGCTTTTCCTTTTGAATAGTAGTAACCTGTTACCACTGAGTCAATTCCGACTCATAGTGACCCTATAGAACAGAGTAGAACTGCCCCATGGGGTTGCCAAGGCTGTAATCTGTGCGAAAGCAGACTGCCACATCTTTGTCCTCTGAGCGGCTGGTGGGTTTAAACTGCTGACCTTTCGATTAGCAGGTGAGCGCTCAACCACTGCACCACCAGGGCTCCTTTTGAGTATTAGTTCAAAGTACTAACACTGGTACAAATCTGAAGTATTGAGAATCTGTGCACTGTGTTTCTAAGGCCAGTGTTTCTGGCACTGTTTTCGTTACATAGTTCAAACAAGAGAGTCCTCAAAAGACCTTCATTCAGCTTGTTGACTCTAAGTGACTTACCCAAACCACCTGGGACCCTAGAAATGCTGTTTTTCATCTTTTAAAAGTTAGTACCTTTAAAAAGTACAGTGGATAATAAACATACACATTTTTTTTTTAAGACACTTAATGGAAACAAGGAAACCCTGCCCCATAGGGTTTCCAAGGAGCGGCTGGTGGATTCGAACTGTCAACCTGTACGCTACACCTGTACACCTGTAAAAGTCCATGCCAGACTCCCCTCCAGCCAACCACAAAGGGGGTATTGGCTAGTGATGAACAATCTGCCTCCCCAAGGCAGGCCAGCTCAGCTGCTAAGCAAAAGGCCAGCAGTTTGAATCCACCAGCCGCTCCTTGGAAACTCTCTGGAGCAGTTCTACTGTGTCCTGTAGGGTCACTATGAGTCGGAATCGACTGGACAGCAGTGGGTATGGTATGTTATGGTAGTAGGAACAGCTATTAACAGCTTGTCATATCTGCATCTGAACGTTTTTCCAGCCCTATTTCTCCTCCCCTACAACCCCTGCAGTCCTGACCTTGGCCGTCATACCTCTCCACCTAGAAGATTTAGAGTTGCGGCAGAAATGACTCTCACTGATTTAAGCAGAGAAAGGGTTCAATGAAAAGAAATTTGATGGACAATAGAAATTCTGGGAAGGTGGGTGGTCTATGCACAGGTACGAGCAGGACCCCGGGGTGAGCTTCTGCGGCCAGGACCATGGTGGACCCTGTGCACTTACCCTGGAGAAGCAGCCCTTGCCGCCCACACCTGGGCACACTCCACACTGTGGTCCTTTTCACACCCCAATGGGATTGTCAGGCTGGGCCAGCTAGACCCTGGGCTCATTCCCCTCCTAGTGGCAGGGGGTGATCTAGGAAGGCAGGTTCTTGCTTTATCAACCCTGTCATGGTGGCTGGACCCAGACTGTTACCAAGAAGCATAGAGCAGCGAATTTCTCAAACCCAGAATAGGACTTAGAGCATTGAGCAATCAGAACACTACAGTTGCCTGTGTGTGTGTTTGTGAGTGCTTGTGTTACTAAGTATTCTTGTTTGTTTTTCACTTAACATTACATTTTTAGGTAGATACGTGGTATTCTGTTATATGAATATAAATATTCCACCTTTTATTTTTCTCTTCTTCTGTGAGCATTTAGTTTTCTCCCAGTTTTCCGTGATTAAACACGTTGCTGTGGTGAACACCCTGTATGTGCCTCTTGGTGCCCTGCAGGGTGTATTGTTAGACGCGGCATTGCTGGAATGGGGGGTAGACGCGTTTTTAGTTTTACTAGATGCTGCCAAATTGCTACAAAAAGTGTCTGAACTAGTTTATCTTCCTACCAGCAACCTATGGAAGTTTTATTTTCCCTATATTTCTGCCCCAAATTGGTATTGTCAGACTTTAAATTTTTGACCGTCTCATGGATGGTAGCCTGCTTTATTTTTTGGATCCCTGGCATTTAAGGGAAGCTAGCTAGTTCATCGTACATTCCTGGCTCTGCTGATAGTTCTTACCCGAAGTAATGAGAGAACAGTTGTAAGTACAATGATACTAGAAATATAAACACTTGCAGGAATAACTCAGCGTTTTATTGCATGGATTTGAATAGATCATTAGATTACCCTCTGTGGTAGTTACAGAAAAGACCCGCGTGGTTATTTTCTGATGAGGGTATTATAACGCGGTTGTCTGATTCCATGCAGAGGGCTTTTGCTCTCTGATATCTTTATTGGGCCCCCTCTGGAGCTGCCACACCGTCTGAGTTAGAGTCAGCAGCATCTTCTTCATTACCAGGCACACGTTACCTTTGTAGCCTGTCACGTTTGCCTTTTCTCCTGTGCCAGCAAGACTGGCGATTTAAAAAAGAGCCCCTCCTCTTTTCTTTTTTCTTTTGGAGAAGACAGGAAAGAGAACAATGCTTTACCTAACTGAAGCAGTAAGGCAAATTCAGGAACCAGAATGTAATTACCTGAGTTGGAACTTGGCCAAACCCTTTAAGTAATAGCCTTGGGCTTGGAAAAGCGCCACAGGATCTTCTAATGCATAAACATGTGCTGTCCTTTGACCCATCTCTTACTGGGAGGTAGAAAGTAAGAGCAGTAATATCTGCCTGCTACTTTGTACCAGGAGTGCCCTGAGTGGCAAAAACGGTTAAGCGCTCGGCTACTAACCGAAAGGTTGGCGGTTCGAGTCCACCCAGAGGCACCTTGGAAGCCCTGTGGAGCACAGTTCTACTCTTACACACATGGGCTCACCATGCCTTAGAATTGACCGGATGACAACCGGTTTTGAGTACTCATGCTGAGCACTGTACTGACATGTGCTAGCTAGCACTCTTGTTTCTCAGAACTAAGCTCACTGCGAGGCAGGCATTTATGCTGCTCTGGTACAGATGAGGTGGTGGTGGCCAAGGTTACACAGCTGGTCTGTGGCAGAGCCAAGAGGTTTCCCCAGGTCTTCCGTATCTTGGGTTCTTCCCTCTAATTCTGGATGTTAGTCCACAGAGGAGCTCCTTCCGTACGATTTAAGCCACTGTGTTCAGTAAAGATGTGAAGACTTGGTGCTTATCTTTCCCTCCTGGCATTCCGACTGTTCCTCCTGCGGTTCTGTTCATTCCTTCAGAGCCCAGCCTCCTAGGGCCACAGAAAACAGTGTCTGGTTTCTCCTTCGGAGAATGCAGGTGCTTGTACGTAATTGGCTTTGCAAAGCGCTGTTGGGAGACAGAATTGCTGAACAGACTCTGTACCAAGGTGATGTATGGTACAACAGCATTCTCAGCTGTAAGCTCTAAATGGTTTTGATGATAGCCCTTCTGTAGTTATTTTGTCCTGCGCTCTAAGTTTATGGGGAAAACATGCAAATAAAGATTTTAAAGAAGACAATAGTTTGGTCTTGAAATTGAAAGCTTTGCAGATAATATTTTAAGGGAAAATTTCAAAGTAACCAGTTATTTCTAATTTGGATGCTCATTAACTTTAAATCCTAAAGGAGCATAAATATTTCATATCTAAACTATGCTTTCCAAATGGATGCAGAGTGGCTGCACCTTATTTACTTTGCCGTAAAGTCTCCTCTTTGGATTCATATGGGTTTATGAGTCAGCATTACAGCATTTTTTAGAAAGGAGCTCTTCTTTTACTTGTATATAGTTGCTCATAAAATCAGTTTTAATGTAGTGACAATAAGATACAGGATCAGCTAACTGTGGAGAAGGCTTTGCAGAATCAGCAGCTTGCTGGCTTAAGATCACTTCTCATAAACACTGATAATTCTCACAGTTGGTATCCACTAACATATATTTTGAATTTGGTTTAATAATCTGAGTAGGAGAAACTGAAGGAGCATTTTATCAGCTTCATAATTTTGTCTCCTGTTTTTCAATAGACGTGAACGGTTTGTATATGGGAATCGTTATTTTTGTCTTGTTCTACTGGTATATATTTTGGTACCTAGTAAGCCACATAACATTTAAATAGCTTTACTGAGGTCTCATTCCCATACCCTACAGCTCAGCCATGTAGAGTGTGCAGTGCGGCGGTCTGTAGTGCACCTACCGAGTAGTGCCACCATCACCACAGTCAATTTTGTTACATTTCCTCACCCCAAAGAGAAACCCCATACCTAATAGCAGTCCCCATTCCCTCCACCCCCAAGCTTAGGCAACAGCTAATCTACTTTCTCTCTCTTTAGATTTGCTTGTTTTCCACATTTCATTTAAATGCAGTCTTGCAATATGTGGTTCTTGTAACTGGCTTCTTTCGCTAGTGTAATGTTTTCAAAGGTCGTCCATGTTGTCTCATTCCGTTTTTATTGTGGAGTAGTATTCCATCATATGGATATACCACATTTTATTTACCCTTTCATTGGCTGATGGACATTTGGGTTGTTTCCAGTTTGGGGTTATGATAAATAATGTTGCTATGAACATTCACGCACGGGTTTTAGTGTGGACATTTCAATTCTCTTGGAATTGCCAGGTCATATGGTAACTCTATGTTTAGAATTCTGAGAAACTGCAAAATTGTTTCCCAAAATCAGCTGTATTTGTATTTCTTCTTTGGAGAAATGTCTATTCAAGTCTACTGGCCATTTGTATATCTTATTTGGATTAATGTCTATTGAAGCCCTTTGCCCATTTTTTTAATTTGGGTTGTCTTTTTTTTATTAGGAGCCCTGGTGGCACAGTGGTTAAGAGCTCGGTTGCTAACCAAAAGGTCAGCAGTTCAAATCCATCCACCAGCCGCTCCTTGAAAACCCTATGGGGCGATTCTACTCTGTCCTATAGGGTCGCTATGAGTTGGAATCAACTCGATGCCAACGTGTTTGGTTTGTTTATATTTTTATTGAGTTGTAAGAGTTATTTATGTATCTGGATATAAGCCCCTTATCAGATATGTAATTTGAATTTTTTTCTCCCATTTTGTGGGTTGTCTTTTTACTCACTTGGTGGCATCCCTTGCAGCATAAATGTAAGGGTTTACTTCCCTTGATCTGTCCTCTGCCAGTACCACGTTGTGTTGATACACTGTAACTCTGCAGTAAGTTTTAAATGAGGAATGTGAATCCTCCAAGTTTGTTCTTTTTTGTTGTTGTTTGTTTATTTCCTAGAATTGTTTTGGTTATTATGAGCCCCTTGCTTTTCTATATGAGTTTTAGGGTCAACTTGTCAGTTTCTGTAAAAAAGACTGGCTGGGATATCATAGGGATTGTGTTCAATCTGTAGATTGCTTTGGAAAGTATTATGATTTTAATAATATTAGATTTATTGTTATGTTTATTTAGATATTTTTAAATTTCTTTCAATAACAGGGAATCAGAGGTTATTCTGTAAATGACAGCAGCATCAAAACAATAAAAGAGGGAACAAACGGTGTAGGTATAGAACATTCTAATGGAGAGGAAGTCAAGCAATACCAAGTAATAATAGACTGGTTCAAATCTAGGAAGATAAGGGTAAATTTCAAGGTAACCGCAAAGAAAGTTAACAAACCTACTCGTCAAAATAAAGAAGAAAAACAAAGTCTCAGTAAAAACAAAACCTACAAAAACAAAAGAAATGAAAAAAAAAAAATCCACAAACAAAAGGAACTCAGCACAGGAGAGTAAGAGGAGCAAGGAAAACATCAGCACCACAAAAAAACAAAAGCACTATAAAATGCAATCCCACTCCTAGGAATATATCCTAGAAAAATAAGAGCCTTCACAGGAATAGACCTATACACACCCATATTCATTGCAGCACTGTTCACAATAGCAAAAGGATGGAAACAACCTAGATGCCCATCAACAGATGAATGGGTAAACAAACTATGGTACTTACACACAATGGAGTATTATGCGAAGATAAAGAACAATGATGAATCTGTGAAGCATCTCATAACATGGATGAAACTGAAGGACGTTATGCTGAGTGAAATAAGTCAGTCACAAAAGGACAAATATTGTATGAGACCTCTACTGTAAAAACTCATGTAAAAGTTTACACACAAAAAGTAACAATCTGTTGGTTACCAGGGATGGGAGGGGTGGGGGAACTAAATGGACAATAGATAAGTGGTAACTTTGATGAAGGGTGAGACAGTACATAGTACTGGGGAAACCAGCACAACTTGTACAAGAAAAGGTCATGGAAGCTCCATAGACACTTCCAAACTCCCTGAGGGACTGAACTGCTGGGCAGAGGGCTGTGGGGACCATGGTCTCGGGAAACATCTAGCTCAATTGGCAAGACACAGTTTATAAAGACAATGTTCTACATTTTATCTTGGTGAGTAGCGTCTGGGGCCTTAAAAGCCTGTGAGCGGCCATCTAAGATACTCCACTGGTCTCACCCCTTGGGGTGCAAGGGAGAATGAAGAGAACAAGATACAAGGAAAAGATCAGTCCAAAGGCCTAATGGACCACAGCTACCACAGCCTCCACCAGAATGAGTCTAGTACAGCTGGATAGTGCCCAGCTACCACCACTGACTGCTCTGACCCGGATCACGATAGAGGGTCCTGGACAGAGCTGGGAAAGGATGTAGAACAAAATTCTAACTCACCAAAAAAAAAAAAAAAAAAAAAAAATACCAGATTTACTGGCTTGACAGACTGGAGAAACCCCAAGAGTATGGCCCCCAGACACTCTTTTAGCTCAGTGGTGAAGTCACTCCCGAAATGCACCGTTCAGCTGGGGATTGGACATCCCCATAAAACAAAATGGGCTTATGAGGCACAGCAGTCCAGGGACAAGGACTAGAAGGCAAGAGGGGACAGGAAAGCTGGTGATAGGGAAGCCGAGGTTGAGAAGGGACAGTGTTGACGTGTAGTGGGGTTGTTAACCATTGTCATAGGGTAGTATGTGTAGTAACTGTTTAATGAGAAACTGTTTGTTCTGAAAACCTTCATCTAAGGTACAAAAAAAAAAAAAAAAAATTATCTATGTGAGATCAAATTGACCACAGCAACCTAAAAGGTTTGATGGAGAGCCTAGGGGACAGTGAGTTGAAAATAATGGTGATGGAATAATTTGGAAAAGGATAGTGAGAATAGCAGCAGAACTGGAAGAACGTAATCGATGTCACTAAATGGTACAGATAGAAACTTTTGAGATGGAGTGACTTTGGCTATGTATATTTTCAGCAAACAAAAAGGTCCTCCAAGGTCGAGAAGGGAGAGTGTTGACATGTCCTGGGGTTATTAACCAATGTCATAAAACAATGTGTGTACTGACTGTTTAATGAGACATTGTTTGTTCTGTAAACCTTCATCTAAAGTACAATTAAATTTCTTTCAATAATATTTGTAGTTTTCAGAGTACAAGTTTTCTTATTTCTTTTATTAAATTTATTCTTAAGTATTTTATTTTTAGGCTATGATATATGGAATTACTTTCTTAATTTTATTGTGAGGTTGTTCATTCCTAGTGTATATGAATACAGTTGATTTTTGTATACTGATCTTGTCTCCTGAGACCTTACTGACCTCAATTATTAGTGCTGATTGTTTTTGGGTATTCTTAGGATTTTCTATACACAAGAGCATTTCATGTGCCAGTACAGGTAGTTTTACATCCTCTCGTCCAACCTGGATGTCCTTTATTTCTTTTTCTTCCCTAATTGCCATGGCTAAAACCTCCAGTACAGTGTTGAATAGAAGTTGGCAGAATAGGCACCCTTGTCTTGTTCCTAATATTAGGAGGAAGGCTTTCAGTATTCCACCATGAAGTATGATGTTAGCTGTGGGTTTTTCATAGATGCCATTTATCATGAAGGAAGTTCCCTTTTATTCTTAGTTTATTGAGTGTTTTTTTTTTCGTGAGAGCGTGTTAGATTTTAACAAATGCTTTTTGTGTCTATCAGATAATCATGTGGTTTTGTCCTTTATTCTAGTGATGTGATATATGACATTAATTATTTTTGGATGTTCAACCAATCTGGTATTCCTAGGATAATTTGCACTTGGTCTTGGTGTATAATTCTTTTTATATGTTGCCATGTAGCATATTAGATATAAAGTTGTTTGTGTATATGATGCCTTGAATACTGGAATCTAAAATAGTACACAGAATGATGACCCATTATTTTGCTGCCAACTTCACAACAAAATAATATAATGAAAAAGATGAAGAATTCCTTATAAATCCATCTGCTTTATATTGGATAAAATGAATACAAGATCAAGACTATTCTGTATTACTAGTTTGTCAATACAAAATAAGTCAGGAGTTCAAGCATTTAAACATTACTAAGTTCCCAAAATGGCATCCTAAGTTCAAGAACAAAAGACAAAATAGACGAATTGAACTTCATCAAAATTAAGAACTTGTTTGTATCAAAGGAGTTTACCAAGAAGGTGAAGAGGCACCATACAGACTAGGAGAAAATATTTGGGAGCCATGTATCTGATAAGGGTTTAATATCCACAGTATATAAAGAACATCTATAACTCGGCAACATAAAAGACAAACAATTCAACTAAAAAATGGGCATAAGACTTAAATAGACGTTTCTCCAAAGATGTAGGGATAGCCAACAAGCATATGAAAAGATGCTCAATGTCATGAGGAAAATACGAGTCAAACCCCCAACGAGATACCTCTTCATTCCTATTAGGGTGACTTTTATCAGAAAAACAGAAAATAAGTGTTGGAGAGGATGTGGAGCAATTGGAACTCTCATTCATTTATTCACTGGGAATGTGCAGCCACTGTAGGAAAAAAATTAAACATAGAATTGCCATATGACTCATCACTTGCACTCCTAGGTATATCCTCAGAAGATTGAAAGCAAGGAGTCAAACATATACGTGAACTCAGTGTTCAGTCTGGCAGTATTCACATGAGTCAAAAGGTGGAAACAACTCACGTCCATCAACAGATGAATGGGTAAACAAAATGTGGTACATACATACAATGGAGTATCATCCAACTATAAAGAGAAACAAAGGAGTGATACATGCTATGGCGTGGATGACGCTTAAAAACATTTTGCTAAGTGAAAAAGTCAGACTCAAATGGACAAATATTGTATGCTTCCAATTATATGAAATATCCAGAATAGGAAATACATAGGGACAAAAGTTTTTTAGTGCTTACCAGGGATGGGGATATGGGAAATGAGGAGTTACGACTTGAGGAGTATTGGGTCCTGTTTGAGGTGATAAGACATTTTTAGAAATAGATAATGGTGATAGTTTCACAGCATGGTGAACATGATTAATGTCACTGTATTGTATACTTAAGAGTGGTTGAAATAGCGAATTTTTGTGATATATATTTTGTCACAAAAAAAAAAAACTTTACCCAAAATTCATTTTTCCCTCATTGATTTATTTGCATAGTGTACATTGCTTGTCTACTTCCAAATTAGATTTTTCTGAAGACAATTAAACATTGTAATTAAAGTAATTTTAAAATGACAAATCAAAAATTAGAATTGTTTTCTGAATTATGTTCTGTTGAATAAAGATAGATCCACATGCTTTGGTTGAGAGATGTGTAGGACTCTGAGTTAACGTTTCATTTTTAACGTGTAGGAACTTAGCTTGGATTTTTCTCCAAAGGAATATCATTCTTTTTGAAGAAGATGCAGTCAGCTTATAAAGAAAGTTATTTGTACATACAGCCGTACTTATTTTTTCTCTGGTAAGAAGGCTGGATCTGTTTTTTTTTTACTTGAATAATGAACCATTCTTTATTTTTAAGCATAACAAAATAATTTTCACTTGGAACATGTTAAGAATAAAGCTTCCTACATCTACCACAAGATTATATGACTCTTTGGGCCTAAAACCTCATTTGTATTATGAGGATACTAATATTAATACTAATACTTTTCTCACAGAATAAATATAGAGATTTGAATTAATGTACATAAAAGATTTAGAACAGTTCTAGCACATTCTGAGGAGTCAATAAATACTTGCTATTGTTTGTTATTATTATTCTTAGGCATTGTATTCTGACAAGTCCACTAGAATGAATTACTAGAATAATAATCAACATAAATCCACTTTTTTCTTCTCTGTTCAATTCTGACATCAGCTGCCCATGCAGCACTTCCTTCTCTGACCCTGACCACCTGGAGCTAGGTCAAATCTCATAAGCTAAAAGGCCACCATCCTTTTAACTGCCATGTCTGCTCAAGACTTCAGATACCAGCTGCGAGTTTGAGATTCCGCCTGACACCCTCACTTCTGACCTGCCGGCCACAAATTTGGAGGTTTCCTCTGTCGCCTCAGGACGCCAGCTGTAAGCTCCGGGGTTCCAGCTCCCCTTCACCTCTGACCTGCTGGCTCCCTCTACTACTCCCTCAGGTTCAGTAATTCACTACAACAACTCACAGAGCTCATGGAAGGTGCTGTCCTTAATGATTACAGCTTGTCTATAGAGGATACAAGTCAGGATCAGCATAAAGAAGAGGCACATAGGACAAAGTCTGGGAGGGTTCCGGATGTGGAGCTTCCATACCCCAAAGAGGATGTGTCACCCTCCCGGGAGCAGATGCTATTGCCAACCAGGAAACTCTTGGAGCTTCCATGTCAAGAACTTTCAATGGGTGGGGGGGGGGGGGGTCTCATCACATAACACAAACTCCAGCTCCTCTCCCCTGAGGTCAGTTGTTACCACGAGGTGATCACGAGGTATTATGTGCTAGGGCTCTCTGACCTGGCTGGCTCCCACCTCAGAGTCACTTCATTGCCTCATCTAACCTATTAGTTAGTCCTTACTGAAGACACTTGAATTCCAAGAGGTTTTAGAGATTTTCTCTCAGGAACCAAGGACAAAGACCAAATTCTTTGGGTAAAGTTAATGTAAACCCCACCATGAGTTAGCTGCAAACTGTAAACCTGAGTAGCTAAGTTGATTGATTCTTTTTAGACAGAATAGTTTAGTGGGTGTCCATTTTAAAATTCACAAAATGTCTGTAAATATATTGTTTTTCATGTCAGATTGGGTATCCCCAGGTTCTTTCTGGTAACTGTGGGCCTCCTTGTCTGTGATGATGTGCTGCACCAATAGAGAGAAATGTTGACTCTGTTTATTCTGGCGGCTGGGTACGCATTCCAGTTCATTTCAACCTATGCCATTGCATTAAAATGTAAAATAAAAGGAGGTTAGGACACAGTCCTCTTCTGTTACATTTTACTCTGCACTTTGATCTTGCAAATTGCTGTTCTCTGATTTTGTTGCTAGTATTTTGATACAGCCTTTGAAGAATCAGCAATAATGAAACATCTACAAATAGACATCAGTGATAATTCCTGGCTTTGGTATCAAAGGCTGATTCCAGATCAATTAATACCCCCTAACCTCTAATCTTTTTAGACTGTTTTCTTTGTAAGAAGCAACAGAGTATGGCAGAGATGAGAAAATAGGACAGCTGTACTCAAAGACCTATTTGGTATTCACAGAAGGTAGTTGGTTTTCAGAACTCCTGCAGATTTTAGAAGAAAGCTGGCATAGCATTTTGAAAGGGTATCCGGGAGACAAATGGGTCTATAAATTTGGAGAGAGAGAGAATTTTTCTTTTTGAATATGAGATGGATTGAAATTCTCCATTCTAAAGGTGCTATACCTGGTGTTACAATTAAAGTCATTTGACAAGGTTCAGAGCATACAGCTCAGCCTGGGATCTCAACTTTTCTGGCTGTAGAGGCCTTTTTCTTGGGATGGTTTCCAGTTTTGGTGACAGATCCATTATTTTAAATAATAATGAATAATTTTTAAGGACATTTTAAGTATGAGACACACAATATGCCTTGCCCTTATCCTCTTGTTTAATCTTCATTATCAACCCTATGAAATAGGTACTTAAAAAAATCCCTGTTTTACAAATTAAAAAAAAAAAAAATCACACTAACAGTTAAAGAACTTTTGCATCTACTCACAGCCAGTGGGAGCTGAAGTATTGGTGCTTAAACACAAATGTGCTGAAATCTGAAGCTTGAGATAGTAAACCTTAAACTGCTTCCCAACCCAAAACAGTTCTAGGGTTTACAGCACTAGGCAGGGAGAATCCAGGCCTCTTAAACTTTGGAAAGACTATGTAGGCCTTTAATGTTTATTGAAAAAATGTATGCACACCAGTAGCAGAAATTCCAACTTTCATGTTCTTGGTGGAAACTGATCAGGGCAATAGAATTCACAGCATCTTATTCACCCTGACGGCTGAGTTGCTGTGTCCGTTCAGGTCAACTATCGTTCATCAAAAAGAATAATTTGCCTATAAAAGTGTTTAAGCTTAATAGGTTGGATGCCTTCATCTGGTTTCCATTTGAGGTGCAGAGTTATGATCTTTGCAAATGATTTCTTCTGGTAGTCTTTTCCTCAACCAAGAAAGGCTTTTTCCCAGACCAGAGACAATCCATACGTAGTGCAAGGGAGCCCCTTCCAAGGTACAGTTTGAACACAGGCATAAATTCTTTAGACCTTAGCAGGGTTCAGTGATATCTGTGCTTTGTTTTAAACTAACAAACAAAAAAACCAAATCGGTTGCCCTTGAGTCGATTCAGACTCCTAGCCACCTATAGGATAGGGTAGAACTGCCCCATAGAGTTTCCAAGGAGCGGCTGGTGGACTTGAACTGTCAACCTTTTGGTTAGCAGGCAAATACTTAACCACTGTGCCACCAGGGCTCCTGCTTTGTTGTATGCTTACTTTATCATCCCTTTCTCTCACCCTTCCAGTAATATGCACGGGCAGTCTTTGAGACAGCCATGCTGAGGGGCAAAATAATTGCGAAGGAGAAGTAACAGCTTTCCTTGTGTGCAACATGTCTTTGTTAAGGATGGACCTAAACAAGGAAACGCTGACCGTCACATAGTCATATCTTTGTCCTCTAAATTAAAAATGTAAGTTCTATTCTAACAGACATCCCCTTAGTGACAGTGAGTATCATTAGCACAGTGTATTGATAAATGGAAGTGTTGGTGGGTCAGGGGTAGAATTTTCACCTTTCATGTTGGAGCCCCTGGTTAGATTCCTGGCCAGTGCACCTCATGCACAGCTACCACCCCTCTGTCAATGGAGGCTTGCATGTGCCGTGATGCTGAACAGATTTCAGCAGAGCTTCCAGACTAAGACACGCTAAGAAGAAAGGTCCGGTGATCTACATCAGAAAATCAGCCAGTGAAACCCTATGGATCTCAACAGCCTGATCTGCAGCTGATCATGGGGTTGGAATACGAGCAGGCAGCATTTTGCTCAGTTGTGCATAGGGTTGCCATGAGTTGGGGGACAGCCCGATGGTAGCTAATGACAACATTGTTACATGAGCTTTGATGAGCCTTTCTCTTTGGTTCAGGTAGCCAGTGCTGGAAACATGGTCCTTAGGAAACCAGTCTTTCCAAGCTGGACTTTACTATGGATGGAAAGATATATAGCAGAACCAGGGATAGTCCTGACATTCAAGTTGTTTTTATTAGTAGTAAGTTAGATGGTAGAGCAGACTACATAGATTTTATAAGTTCCTCAAGAAAGATTGAAAAATTAGTATTTTTGAGGGAGTGGTGAAAAGAGCACCCTCCTGCTTTGCTGGCAGGAATGTAGATCATATAGGCTTTATGGAAGCAGTTTGACAGTGTGTGTCAAAAGGCTTAGAAATTCGTTTGTCTTAGTAATTCAGTTTCTAAAAATTTAGCCTTAGGGGGAAAAATAAAAAGTATGTCCAAGCATATAATTATGAAAACCTTTATCTTGGCATTATGTATAATGGAAACAAAGTTAACCATTCACCAGTAGGGGAATGTTTCAGTAAGCTTTTCTGCTCTGATTTGATGTACGTCAGGGTTTCTCAACCTTGGTACTGTTGGCATTTTGGATGACATAATTCTGTGTCCTGTGTGTTGTAGGATGCTTAGCAGCATTCTTGGCCTTTACCCACTCAATGCCAGCATGATTCCATCCCCCGGTTGTGACAACCAAAAAAGTCTCTAGACAGAGTAAACAGATTTAAAAATAGTTTTAGACCAATACTGAACAAGAGAAAGTGTTGACAGTATCTTGGTAAATGAAAAGGGAAAAAAGTGCATGATTGTCACAGAAAGGCAGATAGATATCAGTGGACCGAGGAGAGGATGCAAAGTTTCTTTAGTTTTTTTTTTTTTTTTTTTTACTTGTGGTGAAAATATACATAAAAAAACATGTACCAATGCAACCATTTCTACACATACAATTCACTGACATTGATTACATTCTTTAGGATTGTAACCTTTCCCACATAATTCCACCACCATTAACATCAACCCAGTCCCCTCTAAGCAAAAACCTCCCCTTTCCCCCTCACTCCTACCCTTGATAACTACTACTAATCTTTGTTTTTTATATACTTACTTATTTTATAGAAGTAAAAACATAGTGTTTGCCCTTTTGCAACTCCTTATTTTGCACAGCATGATGTTTTCAAGGTTCATCCATCTTGTGCATGAATCAGGACTCCATTTTTCTTTATGGCTGAATGGTATTCCATTGTGTATATATATACTGCCTTTTGTTTATCCATTCATCTCTTCATGGACGTTTCCGTCGTCTTCCACCTTTTGGCTGTTGTCAAGATCGCTGCAGTGAACTTAGGTGTACAGGTTTCTGTTTGTGTTCCTGTCTTCACTCCTGGGTATATACCCAGGACTGGGGTTGCTGGGTCATATGGTGGTTCTGTGTTCAACTTATTGAAAAGAGCCAAACTATTTCCCACAGTGGCTGTACCATTTTACCTTCCCACAGCAATGGATGAGGGCTCCAGTTTCTCCACGGCCGTGCCAACACCTATTGTTTTCCATTTTTTTTTGTCATTGCCATTTTAATATGGGTGAGGTGGGTAATTCATCGTGGTTTTGATTTGCACCTCTCTACGGCATTGAACTGTTGTTGTTGTTGTTAGGTGCCGTTGATTCCGACTCATAGCAACCCTATGTACTACAGAACGAAACACTGCCCCGTCCTGCGTCGTGCTCACAGTTCTTGTTGTGCATGAGCCCATTGTTGCAGCCACTATGTCAATCCATCTCATTGAGAGTCTTCTTTTTTGCTGACCCTGTACTTTACCAAGTATGATGTCCTTCTCCAGGGACTAATCCCTCCTGACAGCATGTCCAAAGTATGTAAGACATAATCTTGCCGTCTTTCCCTCTAAGGAGCATTACAGTTGTACTTCTTCCAAGACAGATTTGTTTATTCTTTTGGCAGTCCACGGTATATTCAATATTTTTCACCAGCACCACAATTCGAAGGCATCAATTCTTCTTTGGTCTTTGTTACTCAATGTCCAACTTTCCCATGCATGTGATGTGATTTTAAATACCATGGCTTGGGTCAGGCGCACCTTAGTCTTCAAGGTGACATCTTTGCTTTTCAACACTTTGAAGAGGTCTTTTGCAGCAGATTTGCCCAATGCAATGTGTCTTTTGATTTCTTGACTGCTGCTTCCATGGGTGTTGATTGTGGATCCAAGTAAAATGAAATCATTGACAGCTTCAATCTTTTCTTCGTTTATCATGATGTTGCTTACTGGTCTAGTTGTGAGGATTTTTGTTTTATGTTGAGGTGTAATCCATACTGAAGGCTGTGGTCTTTGATCTTCACCAGTAAGTTCTTCAAGTCCTCTTCACTTTCAGCAAGCAAGGTTGTGTGATCTGCATATCACAGGTTGTTAATGAGTCTTCCTCCAATCCTGTTGCCCCTTTCTTCTTCATATAGTCCAGCTTCTCGGATTATTTGCTCAGCATACAGATTGAATAGATATGGTGAAAGGATACAACCTTGATGCACACCTTTCCTGACTTTAAACCACACAGTATCCCCTTGTCTTGTCCAAACAACTGCCTCTTGATCTGTGTACAGGTTCATTGTGAGCACAATTAAGTGTTCTGGAATTCCCATTCTTCACAATGTTATCCATAATTTGTTATGATCCACACAGCTGAATGCCTTTGCACAGTCAATAAAACACAGGTAAACATCTTTCTGGTATTCTCTGCTTTGAGCCAGGATCCATCTGACATCAGCAATGATATCCCTGGTTCCATTTCCTCTTCTGAATCCAGCCTGAATTTCTGGCAGTTCCCTGTCAACATACTGCTGCAGCCGCTTTTGAATGATCTTCAGCAAAATTTTACTTGCATTTGATATTAATGCTATTGTTTGATAATTTCCGAATTCAGTTGGATCACCTTTCTTGGGAATAGGCATAAATGTGGATCTCTTCCAGTCAGTTGGCCAGGTAGGTATCTTCCAAATTTCTTGACATAGACGGGTGAGCACTTCCAGCACTGCATCTGTTTGCTGAAACATCTCAGTTGCTATTCCATCAATTCCTGGAGCCTTGATTTTTGCCAATGCCTTCAGTGCAGCCTGGACTTCTTCCTTTAGTACCGTCGGTTCCTGATCATATGCTAGCTCTTGAAATGGCAGAACGTCAACCAACCAATTCTTTTTGTATAATGACTCTGTGTATTCCTTCCATCTTCTTTTGATGCTTCCTGCGTCGTTTAGTATTTTTCCCATAGAATCCTTCACTGTTGCACCTCGAGGCTTGAATTTTTTCCTCAGTTCTTTCAGCTTGAGGAATGCCAAGCATGTTCTTCCCTTTTGGCATTGAGCATCTTTTCTAATTTTGCAAGCTGTAGAGTTAACCTTTCGATTGGAGAGCCTCTCTTCTTTGAAAATGTAGGTGTTTATTGCTATAAATGTCCCTCTGAGTACTGCCTTCACTGCATCCCATAGGTTTTGGCATGCTGTGTTTTCATTCTGATTTGAGTCTAAGTATTTTTAGATTTCTCTCTTAATTTTTTCTTTAACCCTTTGGTTGCTTCCAAAACCTGTTGCCACTGAGTTGATTCTGACTCATAGCGACCCTACAGGACAGAGTGGGACTGCTGCTACGGTTTCCAAGGCTGTGATCTTTACAGAAGCAGACTACCACATCTTTCTCCCAAGGGGGGGCTGGTGGATTGGAACCAACCACATTTTTGTTAGCAGCCTAGTGCTTAACCACTGCGCCACCAGGTTCCTTCCTTTGGTTGCTTAGTTGTCTATTATTTAATTTCCACATATTTGTGTATTATCCAGTTTTCATTCTGCTGTTAATTTCTGTTGATTCCATCGTGATCAGAAAAGATACTTCGTATGATTTTAACCTTTTTAAAATTATTGAGACTTGCTTTGTGTCCTAGGATGTGGTTTATACTGGAGAATGATCCATGTGCACTGGAGAAGCATGTGTATTGTGCAATTGTTGGGTGGAGTGTTTTGTGTATGACTGGTAGGTCTACTTGGTTAACGCAGAGTTTCTCTGATGCACAGGATTGTGGTGAGAGGGCTGTATAAAACCGAGACCGGGCACCATACTCCCAGGGGAGGCTCAGGCCTCTGCACTTCCCAGAGAGCCCCTGAGTAGCATAGTTCTGATGATATGTCCACACAGAGGGAGGGAGGAGGCCTCCATGTGCCAGAAGCTTTCATTGTTGCTCCAGAAAGAACTTTTTAACTTTCATCACCATCCCCCTTTCCACCCCATGCTCAGCTCTTCTCAGGATTTGGTTGTACATCTGCCTCCTCGTATAGTGCAAATAAATCACCGTGGGAACATCCCTGAGTTCACATGAGTCAAAGTTCAATGCTCAGCTTCCTTCAGGAAGCCCCCTTTTAGGCCAGCGTGCTGTGTGTTTCTTTAACAGGTCACAGGATGCTCCCCATTTAAAAAAAAATTACATGTTCAGAAATGTATGCAAATTTAAAAAAATGCTTCCTGGACATAAATTATAGATTATTTTAAAAAACTAAGTAACTATATTTTTAACTTTTCATGTTGAAAATGGTTTTTAAGTGTGAAAAAAATTTAAATGACAAATCTCAGGAAAAATAATTAAATTGATTTAAGATATTTTGGACATCTTCAAATATATTAATATTAATAGGAGGACTACGTGAATGGAGACAGTTTAGATAAGTTGTTTCAGAAGGTTATATGGGGGCAAATAAATTATATCATCTCCCAGAAAGTTCAGAAGCATGCTATAATATTAACAACAACAAATAAAACCAGCATGGATAAAGCAGCCTTGCCCTTCCAAAACAACTCTCCCGAAACGCTTGATAAGGAATTAAAAATTTTAGGATTTGAAATTTATTTTCTGAAAAGAATTTCAGCCAACAGGCTCACTCTTGATGTTCTAAACAAAACTTATTGTAGCTTTCCCCATGTGTGAGTTAGAAATTGCAGAAGCCTTTGAATGGGCTGTAAATCTCATTCTAGTGATTACATAGGGCAGGGAAGAAAATCTTTCAATCTTTCTTGCATTCTCCAGGAGAAGAGGGGTGGGCAGAGCCATCTTTCAGATACAGAGCTCTTTTGTTGCCAAGAACATCTTGATGGGCCTTCCTGGTTGGGAAAGGTTAAGTGAATTAAACTGTGGTGCATAAAAAAAAGCAAGGGGGATTTTGAGATTCTTGACTGGTGATGGGGCATTGGTGAAGAACAAGGGGCAATCTTTAGGCCTAGACTATTGGCCAAAAGCTCTTAGGAGAAAGGTCTCCTTGATGGGCAGGTCGGGGGGATTGATAGGAACAGCACTCTTTGGTTTGAGCCCCCACCAAACTCCTCTCATGTCAGGACTTATGTGAGGGTTGAGTGTAGTGGTTGATTACTTTGGCAAGGAAGCTTACAGAATAGTTAGCATATTAGGCTGCCAACAACTGAAGTGGTACACCAGGTTTCTTCTATGCTGATCCATGAAGCCTCTGACATCTACCTAGCCTATGCTCACCCTTCCTGAGATACATAAAAACAAAACCTCAAGAATTTTAAAGATCATAAAATTATAGAATAAGGGAGTTGAAAGAAGTTCATTGGTCCAATTCTGCTTTTGTTTATTTACATCTATTTATCAAGTGTTTATTGAGTGAAGTGCAAGATGCCTTTCCCAAGTGCCCCACCTACATTTGACAGGTCTTCAGGCCATCCTTGAAAGTTTCAGTATCCTCACTAACCAGTGAATGCCATGTTTTGTCTTATCTAAGTGTTAGAAAGTCTTTCTTTGCCTGTAGGGAAGCAGGCCTCTCCATAATTTCTGCATATATGGACCTTGTCACAAAATTTGTGAGGATTCTTCACATACCAGTGTTCCTTGTTGTATCTGCCATCCTATAAATGCTCCATCTTATCCATGTTGACTTTGGTGAGAGGTGACCAGTGAGAGGAAGAGCTGCTCTCACTGTCTTGGATCTAGACGCCACGCTGCTATTAGTGCAGCCCCCTATTGGCTCTGCCTTTTTAGGGGCCGCAGAACTGGCCTGCCTTGGGGAGGCAGATTGTTCATCACTAGCCAATACCCCCTTTGTGGTTGGCTGGAGGGGAGTCTGGTGTGGACTTTTACAGGCGTAGTGGTTTAGAGCCCGCCTGTTAATCAGAGGGCTGATGGTTGGAATCCACCAGCCGATCCTCAGAAACCCTATGGGGCAGTTCTACTCTGTCCTATAGGGTCACCGTGAGTCAGAATTGACTCGATGGTGATAGGTCTTTTTGTTTGTTTCTTAGAAGCTCAGAAATCTCATTTTCTTTTTTGTTCTTTTAAGTGAGAGAGTCGGGGCCTTGGGTTGGGGAGTTACTGCCTCATTCTGGGTTGTTGACTACATGGTGGCAGAAGATACCTGCTGGGGACATATTCACTCTGAAGCATGACACGAGCTGCTGTCCTCATGAGGACGGCCCAAGAAGAAGAAGGAACAACGCGAAAAGCTGAAGGAAAATGATTTTGAAAATAAAATTTCAAAGATTTTTGGAAGTTTTAGAAAAAGATCGATCATATGGTTAGAAGCATTTCCTGTTGCTCGGAGGCAAGTCAGGGAGAGGAAGTGACGAAGGCTGTTGGGCTGGTTAGCTGGGAGTTTGTCGGGGCTCTGAGGAGAGCAGCTTCCTTGGAGGGATGGAGGCTGATGCCACCTGGCTTAGCTGGAGAGCCGTGGGAGATCTCTGAAATGGAACCACTGATGCTCGGGGTGGTTGGCAGACAGTGATCTAGCTGTGGCTTAAAAACCCATTGCCGTCTAGTGGATTCTGACTCACGGCGACCCTATAGGACAGAGTAGAACTGCCCCATAGGGTTTCCAAGGAGCAGCTGGTGGATTCAAACTGCCAACGTTTTGGTGAGCAGCCGAGCTCTTAACCACTGCGCCACCAGGGCTCCAGCTGTGGCTTAGGAGTCAGAATTGCAGGAAACGTGCTTGTGTTTATATGTGTGTCTATTCTTATGGATGCAAGGAGCATCACGGCTCTGATCAGCCACCTTTAGAATTCATGTGAAGCAGTTAAGATCTACTGTTGTGAGAACATTCATGCCAACAGAGGAATGTTCACTTATGTGTTATTCTTCTTTTTCCCACTGGTGTGTACATAGTGTATGTTGATGTCCACCTGGCTGGGTGTAACATGCCTAGAATTATTTTACGGGGGGAGAAACATTTTGAAAACACTTCCAATTAATGGCATATGTCCTCTAATGGGGAGCCGTGGTGGCACGGTGGTTAAGAACTTGGCTGCTCACCAAAAGGTCAGTACTTGGAATCCACCAGCTGCTCCTTAGAAACCCTACGGGGCAGTTCTGCTCTGTCCTTTGGGGTCACTCTGAGTTGAAATTGACTCGTTGGCAGTGGGTTTATTTTTTTGTTTGTTTTGTTTTTTTGGTACTCTAATGCACATATATATTCATGTTTCGTTAGAAGAAGAGGAATACAGTAATCAATTTTGCTTAAGTTTCTTTGACATGAAAACAGCTTTTCAGCTTCTAATGTATTTCTATTAATTTAGTCAAGTCTCAAAGTTCTTAATGATCTCTACTGACGTTGGGGACCTCTGATGTAGGTACTTTAGGTGTGGATAACCCAAAGTAGTAATTGTCATAAAATCTTTACACAGGAAAAGTTTGTTCCTTTAGATTGGAGCTGAAGTCAGAGGGTAAGAGAGTAGAATTCTACAGAAGTTGAAATCTCAAGTGAATAGTTTTCCAAGCTATATGGGTGATTTTATTCATTTAAATATGAATTCATTGTATGTAACGGTAGAAAATGCAGGATAATCATCCTGAGATCAGAAACCAGGCAAGGGGGGCTACTGTCAGCATTTCCATTCCACATTTATTAGAGAGCCTAGTCAGTGCGGGTAAGCAACAAAAAGAAAATAAAGGAATGAAAGGAGTAATTAAGGAAAAAGAGGATAAATAAAGGAACTAGAGAAGGAGAAATGAAAGTATTATAATTTACAGATGATAGATTATATGGTTATATACATAGAAAAATCCAAAACAGTCAATAGAAAAGTCACTAGAATTAAGCTTATTTGGTAAGATTATTGAATACATAATTAATATTAAAAACAATCACATTTCACTATATCAACAGCATAAATTAAGAAAAAAATTAATGACATTTATAATATCATCAAATGCCTAGAATTATATTTAACAAAAGATGTGCAAGACTATTATTATATAGAACATTTCAAAACATTGATGAACAAAATTAAAGACTTAAACTAAGTGATGTACCATAAAAAAAAAAAAAAATTGAACAGCGATATTGAGTGTCTGCTATGTGTGAGGTGGCAACCTCAAGTGCCACAGCATGTACAGAAGAGATGAAGATGACAGTAGACAAAGGGAGTCAGCCACAAAATTGTAATATGTAAGAGAGAAGATGTGTGCCATCAAGGGTGGAAACAAGATGAGAGAATCCATGGAAGCTTCATGGAAGGGATAGCATTTGAAAAGGACCATGCATGAAGTAAAAATTCCAACATGCAGAGAGGGAAACCACTCCAAGTAAGTGGAGAGCATAAACAAAGCAGAGACAAGGTAGGCAGGCTTGGAGAGGTAGCATGCCAGGGCATACTGGGCTTCAGCATTGGGAACACAGAGGCCAGAGCTTAGGTTCTGGTTCTGACACTTAACTCACCAAGTACCCACAAGGTCTCTCATCTGAAGAAAGGAGAAAATACCTACCTCACAGAACATTCATGCATAGTCAGTGGAAAGGTTTCTGGCCCATGAGTGCTCAGTAAATATTACTGTTTTCCATCATCTGAGAACAATGAGCCTTACAGTTTTTCTGGAACAAGAAGTAGACAAAAAC
Organism: Dugong dugon; assembly: GCA_030035585.1. Lineage (NCBI taxonomy): Eukaryota > Metazoa > Chordata > Mammalia > Sirenia > Dugongidae > Dugong > Dugong dugon. Next base: position 44,960,814 of record CM057466.1, on the reverse strand, counting down.
CTAGAGACTTTCCACAAAGATAGGTAAAAAAACATGGAATTATGTTATTCTTGAGCAAGAGGTAATTTGATTCAGTAAGTGAAAAATAGTTTATAGAGCTGTATATTAACATATTAATAGTAGAAACAACAACCTACAATTGTGCTGCTTATTTAGAAGTGATGTAGGACATTTTGCATGCTAAGGATCATGAATACATTGCCTGAATAATTTGTGATCTCCAAATTAGTAAGGGAATTTTCCTGCATGTTATTGACATCAAAATGCATTTTTCTTTGTTCTTGTGTACTAACCTACTTCCATTCCTGAAAATGTTCTGCTCAGGCTAATACCACTGCTGCTTCCTAGGCCACCTTATGGTGGGGTACCATTCCTTCAGTAGTGTATGGACACGGTCTTGGGACATAATGGCCATGGTCAAAAGTTGGCGAGGCCAGCAAAAATTTATTCTTGGTGTTGTCCATATTCACCTGGGTCTCCCAGAGAATACTTCCACTCTGTTCTCTTCCTTTTCTATTCCTGATCCCCATCAGCACCACCACCCTTGCTACTCTCTCACTCCATGGTGATAAGAGAATGCGCTTCCTAAAAGTAGAAATTGTCGTGGAAATTTAAGTCCTGACCTGTCATTCCTGTTCCGGGGCACATGTTTTCAGTCTAAAGCAGAATTTGGTCTGTGCTTTTCAGATCAAATATAATTTTCCTTTATTTAAACAGCCGTCCCGTATGGACAATGTATGTTTTGAGACATAATGCTGTTTAGTGTTTGGACTCATCCTTCTTGAATTCGAAATAAAAACCAGCAAAAACTGGCATGCCGTGGCGGCCTCAGCCTGATTTCACAGTTTGTCTGCAGGGATAATATCTTTGGTAGCTGGAAAGTATTATGCAATGTTGTTTAATACCCATTAGTTGTATTAAAATATGTATTATGCACAGCTCTGTACTTGAGTTAAAAAGTTTCCTTGGCAGCATCATTTAACTTCTTACTGTTCTTTTCGTGTTGCTGGTATAAATATCTAATATGTTTTTGTTCAAAACATCAATTAGGCTCCAGTGTAATCTTTATTAATACAGATCTGTTATTACAAGACTGCTGAGCTATGATAATTTGCACAGTGGGGACAATAAACTATCTTCTTTCTGTTTGGTTCTATCCCAGAATGCTTTGCTTTTTTATTCGTTCACAAGGCATGCCAGGACCTTCCACGACATGTTTACAATTACAGTGAAACCTTGAACATTTTTGTAATCAAAAACATTATTCCTCCAAAGGTGAACAAAATGGAGAGGTTGGAAATTGCAGATAGCTTCGCAAAGACGTATTTGTTACAGAGCTCCACTGGTAATATCTTCTTTCTTTTCTTCACGTAGCCAGAACTCCTCATTTCCTGCGGATTCAGAATGTGGAAGTGAATGCCGGCCAGTTTGCCACCTTCCAGTGCACTGCCATCGGCAGGACCGTGGCTGGGGACAGGCTCTGGTTACAGGTACAGTAACTCCTTTCAGACAGGAAGAGTCTTCACCTTCTAAGAAGGAGCGGGAGAAAATGGATTCGTCCTCTGGTTACTTTTGCAGGACTAATGCTATTAAGTGGTTTTGTCAAGCCCTTCCCTTCTTTATTAATAAGTGGCCAAATTACTAGGAGTTCTAGATAAGGTAATTACTCTTCTCATAGGCCTTTGTTAAATTGCTATTTTTTCCCTTTGTTTGTGCTTAGCCACCTTGTTTTGAAAATCTAGTTGTCAAATTACATTTACAGCAATATATTAAAGTACAAAATATGGTATTTGTTTTACTTTTCCTTGAGAGAAATCCAAAGAATGAGCTACCAAAAAACAAAAAAAAATCTTATAGATCATTTTGTAATTTGAATTTACACAGCAGTGAGCCAAGACTCAGACATCCATGGAGTCCCTGGCTCATGTTCATTGCTAACCAAAAGGTTAGAGGTTTGAGTCTACCCAGAGGTCCCTTAGAAGAAAGGCCTGGTAATCTGTTTCCAAAAAATCAGGCATTGAAAACCCGATGGAGTACAGTTCTACTCTGACACATGGGTTGCCATGAGTCAGAAATGATTGGACTGCAACTGGTTTACTGGTTCCTTTTTTTTTTTTTTTTTAGAAATTAATACCATATCCTTTATTTCTGAGAACTTTTAAGTATAATTTTTTTGGTGTAATTATTTACAGTAATTTGTATGACTTGTTTTGCAGTCTTTTGAAACCCACTGTATGTATTTTTCATGGAAACTAGTTTTGTGGATCTACCCAGTATCTCAGTAATTCTGTGATGGAATAAATAGGGCTGAGTCACCTGTCCTCTGTAACCAGAATGCCACCCACTTCTTCAGGCCCCAAGTTTCATTTTTGTCCCCCCCTTTCTCTTAAGCATTAATGTTCAGGCTGCTCATTCTTCATCTCGAGTAGTGAATTTTTTCTTTTTTCCTCCCTCTTTTCTTATAGCTTTTATGGTTGGGTTTTAAAAGAAATTATTTATTTTCAGTTTGCTACTAATCTGAACTAAGCTTCACGTTTGAAGCCCTCTGTACAGACTATTACCTGCCAGGTTGCCTTCAGCTCTTCCTGCATGCTTAGCTTTTCTCTGTACCTCTCACCTCCCTGCCTCCCACCACACCTACAGGCAGTTGTGATTGCTATGTGTTACATTTGCGTGGCACTCTAACATTTTTGAATCACTTATCCTTTTTAGTCATTACAGCATAAATAAATATAAATGGTCCTTTTTATCCCTACATTTATCAGCAAACTAGGAGACAGTCCAAGTGACTATCCCAAGATTTGTCACTACGTTGTTGTCAGATTGGGGCCACATCCTGGGGAACGGGCTTCCTGAATCCTGGCCGAGTCCCCTCAGGTGACGCTCTGCCCTTCTGCCTTGATGTCGCTCTCCTCACGTCCCACATATCTAGGGGGTAGATATGCCCCTAGACAGGAAGGAGGAATGTGTGCAGAGGAATGAAACTGTATGCTCCTAATTCAGTTCTTCCCCCGCTTTTCTCTAGAAGTTTGTAATCACCAGGTCAAGAACATGTTGCAGGGTATGAAATGTAGGCTCTGCCCTGGTCTTCCGTCTCCGACACCTGGTTTTCCTTTCATTCCACTTCCCAGTTGTTTGAAATTCTTGATGTTAAGGACTCAGAGTTACTTGCTCATTTTGTGGTTGTTTGGTGCTGAACTTGACCAAGAATTGGCTGTCTATGGTGAATAATGACCAGACAATCATTTTTTGACATTTTAACCAAGTAATAACCACCTTCTAGAAACAAAAATATTTATTTTTGTCATCTTGTATTCAACTCTAGAAATCTTATTTTTCCTGGAAAAATACTTTCATAGTCGATATTTGTGTTAATATGACTTGCGAGAATACAATATGAAGTCTAAGCTATTCGTAGCCTCAACGGAATCACATTAGATATTCCCAAGAATTTACAGGCAGTTTGAGCCCAAAGTTTATTCTTTTGTTTTTGCAGATATCCTTGAGTTGTGAGGTTCCTGCTTACACTTGAACACTTACTTTGGAGGTGGGGGATATTTAACTGTTTCCTATTACAGAGGGAGACTTTGCTTTAAAGAAAATTATTATGTAGGGAGAAAGCTAATTACTATTTTGAAAAAGGGGTTTAAAAGAAGACTTTCCACTCTGACTCCACTATAGAATCACCTGGCCAATTTTATAAAAATGTCTGGCCCCTATTCCCAGATTCTGATTTAATTGGTCTGGGATGGGTACCAGTTTTCAGCATTTTGTTAAAGGCACTCCCGGTCGTTCCAGTGTGCACCTAGGGTTGAAAATTGCTAGCAAAGGGCAACACATGTTCCAAGTCAGGAAAGAAAAAGGAAGGCAAAAATATAACCGGGTACCTGTATTCAGTAGCCTCGATATGACCGCCATGTTGAATTTCCAGTGTTGTTTTTAGTTGCCCTGGAGTCGGCTCTGACTCACGGTAACTTTACATATAACAGAACAAAACACTGCCTGGTCCTGTGCTATCTTCATGTTTGAGCCCGTTGTGTCAGTTCATCTCGTTGAAGGTTTCCCGCATTTACACGGACCTTGTAGTTTACCAAACATGATGTGCTTTTCTAGCAACTGGTCTTTCCTAAGATGTGTCCAAAGTAAGGGAGATGAAGTCTCACCATCCTTGCTTCCAAGGGGCATTCTGGTTGTATTTCTTCTAAGACTCATTTGTTTGTTCTTCTGGCAGTCCATGGTATATTCAATATTCTTTGCTAACACAGTTCTAATGCATCATTTCTTCTTCTATTTTCATTTTTCTTGTCTGGCTTTTGCATGCATATGAGACAATTGAAAAGACCCTGAATTGGGTCAGGTGCACCTTAGTCAGCAAAGTGATATTAGAATAATCTTACTGTTAAATAATTTATTTCCCCTGGTTGGATAGGCATTTTGTGAAGAGGTGTTTATTTTGTTAATAGCTTATGAGGTAAGTCTAGTGCTCTTCACTTGCAAAAAGTGTTTCTAGGAATTTGTATGTATACAGAGTAGACTTCTCATAGTGATGAGGATTTCCAGTAAATGAAGATTTCAGGGAGTCATTCCTACCCTCTTGCCATACCCCTGGGTCCTTGGCCTAAGGGCATTCTGTACAAGTTGTGGGAAGAAGAAAACCTGCAATAGTGGAACTGGCTTATATCGAGCTTGTATGAAAATGGACCAGGTCTCTCTTACCTAGGGGTATGAATATAGAAATGTCTTCCTTAATACTCTAACGCTATAACAGTGTCAAGTTGCTTTTCTCCGTATCGACTCACTTGGATCCTCAAAATAATTCTGAAATCCAGGCAGAAAATGAGAATGAGAAAAATATATATTTAGGTTTTCCTGTTATTTGAATCTCCCCAATAGTAAGTCAATACTTAGATATTAATAATATACCTTTTACTTGGGGCATTACTGTTTTTGAGTATAATCATTTACAATAACTTGTGTTACTTGTACCATAGGATTTTGTACACTATATTCTCATGGGTGTATCCCATGGAATTATACCTATTTTATAGATGGGAAGTAGTTGAATAGGCGACATACATTGAACACTTTGTTGGAAGAATTTGAATATGACAAAAATCAGATGAATAGCATCAAGAAGCCATCATAACCATATAAAAAAATGCCCATGTATATTACATGTATGTATTAATCCATCTCTTTGAGAACTGGCCAAGGGTTTGCTAGTTTAAAATATGGAAGAAATACAATCACTATCAGAGTCTTTCGATAAATACATAACAGAAATGAATCTGATGATGACGCTAGTGAAGAAAGGTTTTTGATGAACGGATACGTCCCATCTGCCTAGATTTTCTCTGTCTTGTCTGTGGGCTATGCAGATCATTGCCAATATGGGATTGGTTTTCCTAGAAGACAGAACAAAATAAGTAAATAATACCCAGTTCATGAGCATCCATTATTACAGATTAAAAGTACCTAAAACACCTTATGGACCATCTACAACAGAAAAATAACATCTGTGTAACTGGTTTCATGTAGAACAAAACTATCAGTTTCTTGAAGATGCCTGATATATGGTATCAGATATGGCAATCTCTAACTATCATCATTAACCATAACCATGTAAAGCCTGATATATGGTATCAGATATGGCAATCTCAAACTATCAACATAAACCGTAACCATGTAAAGCCTGATATATGGTATCAGATATGGCAATCTCTAACTATCATCATTAACTGTAACCATGTAAAGCCTGATATATGGTATCAGGTATGGCAATCTCTGACTATCAACATAAACCTTAACCATGTAAAGTCTGATATATGGTATCAGATATGGCAATCTCTAACTATCAGCATAAACCGTAACCATGTAAAGTAGCCGATTGGTTTGTGAAAACCATTCAAGCACCTAAAACGTGATTTGACCTTATTTCTTGTTATTATCACCTTTCTGATCTCTTGAGCTTACGTTTTGAAACTATTCAGGGTATTATATATGTGTGTGTGTGTGTGTGTATACCCAGACACACCAGCTGCTCTGTGGGAGAAATAAGTGACAGTTTTCTTCCATAAAGATTTACAGCCTTGGAAACCCTGTGAGGTAACTATGAGTCGGAATTGACTCAGCAGCACTGGGCTTGGCTTTTCATACATATATGTATATAAATATACACAGGTAGTCCCGGACTTACCATGGGGTTCTATTCCGACAACCCCGTGGTAAGTCAGTTGTGATGTAGGTTGAATACCTTTGTTTAATAAATTTTTCATAGCCTACTATACAGCCATGTTTTGGACAGTAAATCATAACATTGAACCCCTGTGAATGAATATCTGAGAATGATAACATCAACAAATTACATGCTGTAACACTGTATGTAGGACATGTTACTAACAATAAGGTGTACCAAAAATAAAAGACACATCGTAAGTCAAGGACAACCTGTATAGGTAGATAAGATAGTGAGAACTGTTCTACATATATATATATATATGATAGTGGTAAGAGAAAATGGAATTCTGGGTTTTCTTCTTTTTGTACGTATATTTGGTTTGCAGATGAAAAATTTCTCTTATATATATATTTATTCAATTATTTACTCTTCAAGCTGTGAATGATTGTATTATTCTTGTTCTTTCTTCATATGAAAAACTTTATTTTCATACATGAGGCTAATGGGCAGCTCCTGTCCAGAGGTGAGATGAGAAGGCAGAGAGGGTCAGGAGCTGGTTGAATGGACACAGGAAATCTGGGGTGGGAAAGAGGAGTGTGCTGTCACAGTATAGGGAGAGCAATTAGGGTCACATAGCAATGTGTGTGTACATGTTTATATGAGAGACTAACTTGAATTGTAAACTTTCACTTAAGGCCCGATAAAAAAAAGAAATTTATTTCCTTATGTTTACTTGTTTTCTGCTGGGAATTCATATTATAATATTTATTTTAACTTTTCCATACGTGGAATTGATAACCAAAGCTAGTGCTGGGGTTTTAAACTCGGAGGTCAGCTGTGCGTGTACTTTTCCAGGGAATATGGCACCTGCATCTGTTCCAGTTGACCGTTTTTGTGACATCTGCTTTTTAATTCCTTTTGATACACTGCCGAGACTCTTTGCGTGGTAGTTAAGGGTCAGCATGAATCCAGTCCCCTAAATGTGGAGATTGATCCAGTCCTCACCTCAGTTACTCCAAGGTTTCATTCTCTAGGGCCAAGGACAAAGGCCATCTTACTTAGGGTAAAACTAGGCCCTTTACCCCACACTCCTCCATTCCTTTCTCTTTTTACTCAGCGACAACATTAACTCAGAGGTGGATGGAAAAGAAAAAGGATTCAGCCTCTAGCACAAATGCAGACAACAAAGAGGCCGTGGAGACATGACTTTCCACCAATATGGTTGTAGTTAGCTGTTGCCGAATCCTCTCTGACTCATGGTGACCCCGTGCACAGTGGCATCAGACTGTTGTGATCCATAGGGTTTTCAGAAGTAGATCACCAGACCTTTCTTCCTAGTCTGTCTTAGTCTGGAAGCTCTGCAGAAACTTGCTTAGCATCACAACAGCATGCAGGCCTTCACTGACAGATGGGTAGTGAGAAGAGAAAATGGTATTCTTGAATAAATGATTATAAACTTTGACCATGCCCGGTGTTTAGTGATACATGTTGGGTCAACAGCAGCTGGCAAAGGAAACCTTGAAAATAATTTATCTTGAGACATCTTAGAGGTCCCTATCATTTTTCAATGGCTGACTTTTCAGAGTCACAAAATTATGTAACTTACTGGGTTTGGAACAATCTTCAAATTAAGTTCTTTATTTTGTTAATGAAAAAAAGGAAGCCCAGAAAAGTTAGGACACTTGAAAATAGCCATATATCTAATTATCGTGACATTTATTAAAGATACCTCCATTTTGTTATTGAAAGTCATTTTAAAGTATAAATATTTTTGTTATTGACAAGTTAGTGAATTTTATTATTGTGGCATATGTATGTATATATATATATACAACAGAACATTTGTTCCTTCATTGTTGTTTACACAATTCAGTGCAATTCAGTGGTATTAATTACATTCGCCTTGTGCAGCCATCACCACTCCCCGTGTGCAAATTGTCCATCACCTTTAACAGAAGCTGAGTGCCTGCCCTAAGCAGTGACTCCCCCAACCCTTCCAAGTCAGTGAATTCTGTCGCTTGGGCATTTTGCTTCACTGAGATAGTCAGTGACCTAGTGTTTCAAATAATATTACTCTTTTAACCAAATGTTTTCAGATTTACTGTAAAATACTGTTAACTTCAGAGCCCATCACAGCACAATAGAATAGCATCTTTAAAAATGATTTCATAATATGGATCAATTCACATAAAAAGAAAAGGAGATAGCATGGTGTCATTGTAAAGTGCCCCATTAAAAACATGGATACAACAGAGCACCTGGAATGGCATCTGTCATGTCCTGAGAGCGTACTTAGCTTACTGCTGTCAGACACACTGGGCCTTTTCTCTAGAACCTCAAAGGCCCACAGTTGGTCCAGAAAAACAGGCAGAAATAAAACTGCTCCTGTCTTTCCACAATACTTGCTTTAGACCCCAAGGTCGTCTCCAGAAGGATGGTCTTTAATGAGAGGGAGGATAAATAGAATCTGGTGATGTCTGTTCTGCTCTTTCAGAATATACAGTGGATGTCATACAGAGTTGCAAACACTGATGAATAAAAACAGGTGTAAGTTAGAGTGATTTTACTTGAGAAGCAATTGTGGTCAGTATGCCATCTTACCTAATCCTTTGTTTCTTGTGCCCTTTATCTAGGCTTCTTCATTCTCTGCCGTAAAACTTTTTTTCTCTTAATTCTTCTTTATTTTTACAAATTTCTTGCCATAGAACGTCAGTTCATTGAAAGGTAATATAAATATACCTCTAAAAAGGCTAATACATTTTGAGTTCTCACCATGACAGCAAGACCTAGGTCTTAGTCACAGATAAAGGAAAACTAGCCCGCCCACTGTAATGCAATCTGAGCTCTTAATTTTGGGAAATTAATTTTTAAAAAATATTCACTTGAGGTTAAAAAACTTTTTAGCTGTTGACCTAGAGATTTTTTTTTTCTTGTACGTTAGAAGAAGGTTTACAGAACAAACTAGCTTCTCATTAAATAGTTAGTAAGCATATTCTTTTATGACATTGCTTAACAACCCTATGACATGTCAGCACTCTCCATTCTCGACCTTGGGTTCCCAATCACCAGCTTTCCTGTCCCTTCCTGCTTTCTTGTCCTTGCCTCTGGGCTGGTGTGCTCCTTAGTCTCATTTTGTTTTATGGGCCTGTCTAATCTTTGGCTGAAGGGTGAACCTCAGGAGTGACCTCATTATTGAGCGAAAAGGGTGTCCGGGGGCCATACTCTCGGTATCTCCAGTCTCTGTCAGGCCAGTAAGTCTGGTCTTTTTTTTTAGTTAGAATTTTGCTCTACATTTTTCTGCAGCTCTGCCCAGGACCCTCTGTTGTGATCCCTGTCAGAGCGGTCAGTGGTGGTAGCCGGGCACCATCAAGTCATACTGGATTTAGTCTGGTCAAGGCTGTGGTAGTTGTGTTCCATTAGTTCTTTGGACTGATCTTTCCCTTGTATCTTGTTTTCTTCATTCTCCTTGTTCCCAAAGGAGTGAGACAAGTGGAGTGTCTTAGATGGCCAGTCACAAGCTTTTAAGATCCCAGACGCTACCCACCAAAGTAGAATGTAGAACATTTTCTTGATAAACTATGTTATGCCAAATGAGCCAGATGTTCTCTGAGACCATTGATCTAGAGAGATTTTTGTTTTCTTTTGAGAGTTTCATATATATTTCTACTTAGGTGAGTATAAACTACCCAAGTATGAAAAAGTATTTTTCACGAGCTAATAAATTCCTCATGTTCCTTTTCTGAGCTCAGATAATTTTAGACCATTTTTTGAGAGAAAAATAAAAATCTTGAGGATTTTAATACCTTAAATGATTCTCATAAAAACATGATTCTCTCTCATGAATGAAGAAATTATAAGTTGTATTAATAGCTTTTATATTACTGACGTAGATGTGTTCTAAATAAACAATAATTGCAAATACATTTGCTAAGTACTGTTATGTGCTAGGTACTCTGCTGGTTATATTCTGCCATTTTTCCTTTGATTCCTACAAGAATGCTATTGCATGCCTGTTTATAGATGAGCAATCTCAGGCTCAGGAAGTTTAAATAATTTCCCTGACAGCCTATTGCTAGTAACAAGTACTGGGATGTCCCCCAGATCTTCTGACTCCAGAATCTCCATCCTTAGCCATTGTGCCATGATGTCTCTTGCAGAGCACAGAGACGGACCCAGGCATTTCCTCATGGATTCATAAATACTGTGTGTCAGTATAAAGTGTGCCTTTATCAGATTTTAAAAGTAAAATTGTGTTCACGTAGGTGGAATGTTGCCTTGTCTTTTATGTTAAAGGAATGTATTTGTTTGGCCAGCCTTTCTTGATGGTTTTTAGTTTCATTTATAGATCATGAGGAAAAATATAACAACTGTACATCAGAATAATTTAGTTAATATGTATAAAAGCCACAAAACTATTTGAAAAAAAATAAAATGATTTTCTTGGCAAACTTAACTTGGGTTTTTTATACCATTTGAAAAAAAGTAAAATTATCATTTCCTTGGTAAACTTTAGTTGGGTTTTTTACACCATATATATTAAAGCATAAATTTAACATCACTTACCATCATAGAAAATACCAGAAATGCACAAAGAGGACTGTCTTTAGTTGCTATAGGAACCATTTGCTCTTGAAAACAGTGAGTGGTTAAAATCTCAACCATTATTGTTTTAGTCAGTTAACTAGACCTAGAAATGATATAATATTGAACATTCAGACTTAAACCACTGAAAGCCTTGGAAGCATGTACTATGTTGCTTAATATGATTGTGAATTACTTTAATTTTAAGGTAACTATTTATTTTATAGTGATGAAATCTGACATGTCTCAGGAGATTCTGGGAGAAACTCATTAATGAATATCATTTGTGCTTTGTGATAGTCCCTAACCCACTCAACAAAGATGTAAGGAGCTGCTCCTCCATCTGGGACATAGCAGGAGATGCTTGTGCAGCAGTGGGGATCTTTCTCCAAGTCCACAGCTGCTTTAGGGTCAGTGGTCTGGGAATGGCAGTTGTACTTTGAAAACTGAAAAACTCAACACGGTTCACTCTTGAGGGCAGAAAAGAAAAGCACCAGCTACTAATCTTAATGGCTGCTTGCTTTGGGCTCAAGAGCCCTCTGATCTGTGAAGGCGTTTGTTCTCTATATTTCTCATATTCATCAGGAGTTTCCTTTGTGACTCTGCCTCCCGTGTCTGAGGCTTGGCTACCGGAAGGCAGGCAGACATGGCCGCTGCCCTGGAAGTGCCCCGGCTGAGGGTTGAGAATACAGGCCTTGGAGCAAGGGGCCTGGGGAATTCGGACACTGTTAGGGTCTCTGGTTTTTTTCTTCTGCTGTCTCTTCTCTTGGCAAGGGTGGGAGGCTGGGAAATGGAAACAGTTTTAGCTAGAGTGCTTCTGTATCTGCATCAGGTGGCCCTGGAGACCTGGAAGCTTTTCAATCTGGTAATTTGGAATCATGTACCCAGAAAAAAGAAAGTTTATGTAGATCCTTCCCTGGAAGGGAAAGAAAATTTGACGACTTCAGAAGGGTTTTAATTTCAAAAGTTTCTTAGATGTCACAGAAATGGCATGGAGAGTGAATCCGGCTTCCTCTGCTCCTGGCACGTCAGGTTTGAGAAGAAGCTTTAGACTGTTCTAGCTTGCACACGGCAACAGCCAGAGGATTTCAACGGAGGATGAGCCTTGAAATCGTAAGGCAGATCACGGTTCTCTTCTGCATCTCTCCCACTTACAAAATGCCATCCTTCCTTCCATTCATTCAAAGGAGAGGGAACTGGCTATTGTCCAGGTGTAGTAGAATTCTGTTTGTCTCTGTTACACAGTCTGGTGTCCAGTAAGCACAAAGGTCAAGTGACACATTAATGGAACTTCTAAGATTAGGAAGCCAATAACTACCTTTATTCAAAGAATTTCTATTGTGTGCTTTCTGTGTTCTAGGTGTGTATGATATTACTTATATAAATGTTGCTGCAGAATATAGTTACCAGCTCATGGATGTGCTCCCCTTGGCCAAACTGCTTTATCTCTTCTTTTAGGATGATACCTGTAACATATAAATGGCCTGATTATTTTGCAGATAAAATGGTTTCTTGATCAAGGTAGCATTGAAGTATTTATTAGGCAGCAACAGAACCATCTGTTTTCCTAGGAAAATGATCATGGTTCAATTAGTCATTTAAAAGTACACAAATTATTTTACAATTGCTTCTTTAAAGAATTTTCGTTTTGCTCTTTATTATGGAAATTGTAGCCATATACAGAGATAGTTGTTATCTACCGTCAAGTCAGCCCCAGCTGATCGTGAACCCGTGCACAGTGGGCTCAGACTGTTGTGATCCTTGGAAGCAGATCACCAGGCCTTTCTTCCTAACCAGTCTTAGACTGGAAGCTCTGCTGAAACCTGTTCAAGGCCACTGCACCATGGAAGCCTCTGACAGATGGGTGATAGCTGTACTGGAGGTGCATTGTACCGGACTTGATGTGCTCATTTTCCAGCTCAACAATTAATGCTGTCTGACCAGCTCTTTTGTCATATTCCCACCTGCTCCCCTTCTGATTATTTTGTTGCAGTCTCAAATTTCATGTTATTTAACCTGTAAATGTTTTAACAGGTTTCTGTAAAACAGGACTCAGCAAAATCTTTCTGTAAAGGGCCAGATGGAGATCTTTCAGGCTATCAGGGCAGTGCAAATGCAGACATAGACAGCATGTAAATACGTGAGTGTGGCTGTGTTCCACGCAGCTTTATTCATGAACACTTACATTAGAATTTCATGTGACTTTCAAATCATTATTCTTATTCTGATTTTTTCAACTGTTTAAAAATGGGAAATCCGTCCTTAGTTTGCAGGTTGTATAAAGTGGGCGGCGAGCCAGATTTTGCCCACAAGCCATGGTTTGCCAACTCCTGTCAAAGAAAAAGAAAAAAAAAATCCCTGTGTAAGTACTAGAAAAGTAGATCATCAGCGTTCAGATTTCCTTGACTGTCTTATACTGCTATTTCTTCTGTCAGTTTCTTTAAACTGGGACTGAAATCAAGTCCATGCTTTGCAATTGGCAGATGAGTCTCCTAAGTTCCTTGTTACTTTGGATTCTCCATTTAATCCCCCCACTTCGTGTTGTGGCAGTGGTTATTGATCCCCCCACTCCATGTTGTGGCGGTTACTGATCCCCCGCTCCGTGTTGTGGTTACTGATCCCCCTGCTCCGTGTTGTGGCGGTGGTTACTGATCCCCCTGCTCTGTGTTGTGGTGGTGGTTACTGATCCCCTCGCTGCGTATTGTGGTGGTTACTGATTCCTCGCTCAGTGTTGTGGTGGTGGTTACTGATCCCCCCGCTGCATGTTGTGGTGGTTACTGATTCCTTGCTCCGTGTTGTGGCGGTGGTTACTGATCCCCCACTTCGTCTTGTGGTGGTTACTGATCCCCCCACTTCGTGTTGTGGTAGTGGTTATTGTTGTGAAAACTGTTCATCCTGTTCAGTTTCCCACGTTTGGGGTTTTGCTTATTGCCTTCTCGTACTGTCATTTGACATGTTCTTCTGACTACTGTGTATCTTACATGTTGCGTCTGTTTTTTGATGTTATTAGCCATTGATGTTGAATACCTAGGTTCATGAATTCAGTAGGAGTTCCCGAATGGGAGCATTTCAGTTCTGAGTCCTTCTTTGTTCAGTAGCTGGAATACTCTAAAAGGAAATACTCTTCCATATCACCTGTTTGGCTACTCTTACGTGTAAATCATTCTTGCTACTTCATTTAGAGATAAAATATATCCTAAGTTCATACTGATAATTCCAATTCCAATTCAAGACTACAGGGTTTTTAATCTCCTTTATCTTACATCATTTTCTTCTTTCAACTCTGTTTTCCAGAGGAGTTATATGTCTTAAGGAACACTGAGTGGGGAAAAATGATGTTTTTGGTCAGCCATATTATGATTAGCCTAGTCTTCTAGATCACAGATGGGTGATCCAAATCATCCCTCCCAGCTTAGAGTACCACGTTAACAGTTTAGAAGTAAATGGGGTCAAGTGCTACAGTTGCAAACCAAACCTTCGGTCTAATAGGAAATACCAGTATTGGGCACCCCAGCCGACAACTGGAGATTTGACTTTAAGGCTAACGATTTCTAATTTTAATGTCATTTTTACTTACTGCATATATTGTGTATGTCCTATATTATTTGGATGCACATCTAAATAAAATTTAAACAAAGGCTGATTAATGTTATTCAGATATTTCAAACACATAATTAAATGAACTATGTCTAAATACCAGAATGAGGTTCAAAATTTCCATAATCAATTGTACTTGAGCATGCCTATGAGATGTTTAAATGATATGGTATCACTTTGGGTGTCTGTATATTTCTTTGGCTATCTGCATATCCATTAGCTAATGAAAGTAGACTTATTAGTATATATATATAGGTAGTATAATGATAATATAATTAAGAACTACTGGCTCTAATACTCCAAACTGATAAATATTTGAATTAGGTTGGTTATAGTCTAGAAATGCAGAGGTCAGCACTATGTTAATTTTTATTTAAAATAAAAACATGGCCTAGAAAGCAGTTTTGTTGATATTGTCCTGGAGGATTTTATCTTAAGAATAGATAAAGAAATGCTCAGGTTTGTCTTGCATAAACTTGTTTAGTTTATTGCAAGGTAGTCATGGCAAGCATGCTGGTAAGACCTCAAGACATTCATTTAGCGTTGTAAATCAGAATGAACAATTACAATGTTAATTTAGATGTTAGAGCTCAAATCTTTAGGCTTCAGGCTTTTACCTTTAAGGAGTGGTCTTGGGAGGAGGCTTGACCACCCCTTGAACTCAGAGGAGATCCTTCGAGGGAGCTGGGGTCCATAGTCGGCTGTGAGGAGCAGGGTCTCAGCAGGCTTCTCAGCCTTCAGATGGAGAGTTATAGAGACCTTCTGCATCTGTCTTTTCCGAAAATGGGCAAACATCCACCGCTTATATACCCTGTGTGCTGTCGTGTTCAACTGTTATTGACATGTTTTATTGCCAGTCAAGGCCATTGTTGTATGACATATTTATGTTTTGCTCGTTTATATTATACTTTATTGTCAATTCGGGAGTTGTTTTATGACATATTTATATTCTTGTTTACTACATGTTTCCAGGCCAAGTTATTTGATTCAAAAGGGATGGGAATTGTTTAGTGACATATTTATGTTTTGATAATTTGTGGAGATTTGATTAATGTTGCATTCCATTATCACAGAGTGCAGGTACACAGACCAATTTCAGAAAGTTCTGTACGACAGCTTTACATACTTCTGTTATCTTATATTCAAGATTAGAACAATTTTCTAGTAACTGAAAGTTAATGGTTAAAGAGCATTATAGAAATACATGTTTCTAAGTTCAGTAATTCTCCGTTTAGAGCTTAACATTATAAATGACGTATACATAGGTGTTTAAAAGCAATCTAAAAACATCACAACAGTGTAAAAATCGTTGTAGGACCATACATAATAGTGACTTACACATGTGTTTTTTTGAGAACGTTACAGAGTCAGATGTGATTTGAGAGCATACGGAAAGTACGTATCAGATATTCAATTATAATTGGATTTATATTACATAAGATATTTTAAACGAAGTTACTCTAGGCCCTGCTGATATTATTAGTGATACCGAGAGGTAAGAATTTCGATCATTATCTTATAAATGGGCATATTTGAGAGTGGGATAATACAGACTGTTTCCCCTATTGAATAAATGGAAGTGCAGTTTAATCCCCACTTGGGACTTGGTTGCCTGAGGGAGGGTGGCTGAGCAATAGCTCCTCTAAGCCAGTGTGCTCAGAGCAGCTCCAAAATGCCTGAGACTGGTTAATTTACACCAAGTACTGCTAACTTCCCAGACCTCAATTTCTTTCAATCATTGCTCTGATTATTGCACAACTATTTCTGAAAGACTTAATATGTATCTTTTTGCTGGTAAATTACTGCTCATTTAGAAGTCCTGTAGTTAGTCCATTGAGTAAGGAAGGTTGTAAGTCTAATTTAAATAACCATCAGTCATTCTTTTTGCAGCTTGCTCAAATTGAAATACGTGCACGTATAAAGATCCTGATGCTTTTCTAAAGAGCTGTATTTACCCCACTGAGATCACTTCATCTTGAGCATCCTCATTAGGGTGGTTTCATTAAGTGAGCAAAAGATGGGTCAGCAGTTTCCTTAGCAACCCTGGACGTTCAGTTACACTGCTTTGCATCAAATGTAGGACTTTTTGCTCCCAACAATTGTGTGCTAGGCTCTTTCTCCCAATGAACTCTAATATTTTAAAGAACAATCTGAAAGCTTATCCTTGGTTACTTCTCCTTGTCCTTCTGTAATCCTATTAAGAATGCAGAGCTCAAGTTCTTGACAGGACTACTTCTTCTAACTCTGAAAATTGGGAGAAAACTGGCTGATGAATTTGTCTCTACCCACAGTACACTTTCATCATTTTTATTCTGCTAGAATAACAAAAAAGACCCCTGGTGGCACAATGGTTAAGTGCTCATCTGCTAACTGAAAGGTCAATGGTTTGCACACATCAGTGGCTCTGTGCGAGAAAAGACCTGGGGATCTGCTCCTGTAAAGATTACAGCCTAGAAAACCCTATGGGCCAGTTCTTCTCTGTCCTGTAGGGTCGCTATGAGTCGGAACCAACTGATGGCACACAACAGAATAAGAAAAAGGCTCCTCATCGGTGCCTAGATGGTCAGTAGCACCATAGAGATGCTGAATACATGGTCATTGCTGATCCTCCTGGTCATGGAAGGAATGGACCCACAGTGCCTCTCTGCACCTCTCCTGCATCAGATAAATTGGCACTGGCCACTATGCCCTGGCCTTCCCAGTTTCATTCTGGCCTGAGCCAAGACTTGAAGGGTGCCCAGGAGTTTGCTAGGCAGTGAAGGGAGGAGAAATGAAGATAGCCAGAGAGAAGAGCTTTGCAAGAGTCAAGAGCCAAGAGCGAGCATGGGACTACAGAGGATGCACGCTTCCCTCTACACAGATAGAGCTGTGCTGCAGGATGACAGGTGGCAAGGTACAAAGATAAGCAGAAGACAGATCACACCAAGGAATGTGACATGGTGAGGATTATAATTTATCCTGATGCCAAGGGATGGAAGGATTTTAGGCATAGGAGTGATATGAACCCCTCTGTAAGTTCTGTAATGGACGGAAGGAAAGCATGTGGGAGTCCAACTGAAGTCAATGGACAGGGCCCTCTGATGTCCTTGCATGGTGTGAAGACCCACGCAGAGTACATTCTTATGGACAAGAAAAAGAGAAATTTTTTTTTAAAAATTTGTATGCTTACTGTAGAAAAGGTATTTTTAATTACAAAAATAAAAATACACATTTTTTAAATTATGCATAATCCCATCACTTAGAGATAAGTGCCATCACTATTTTAGTTTATTTTATCTGTATTATACATAATTTTAATGTTAATAAATTTTAAAATGGTGGTCCAAAACACATACCAGGTTTTGAATATGTATGTAAACTCTGTATAATAGTGCAAAATTTTTCATATCAGTAAATAGTTTTCACAAACGTGCTCTTTAGTATTTTCTACTTATATGGCTATAATCTTTATTTATGTAAATATTTCCCTATTTCTATACTTCTGGGTTATTTTTATTTTCACTGTTGTAAATGATGATAGGTTAATATCTATTTCCTGGGAATAGGTTCTAAAAACTAAAACTATTAGGTCAAAGAAAATGAAAATGTTGAAGGGTTTGGGGTGAATGACATAAAAAGCTCTCCTGAGCATTTATTGACAACAATCTGCTTTTTAATGAGAGTTCAAATGACTCCTAAAATCAAGTTAGTTTCCATCCCCTTTTGGATGTTACAGACACCCAAACTCAGGGCAGAGAAGTGGCCTAAATCACTGACCTTTTTACACTAATATGTTTAAAACAATAGACAAAAAAATACGTATAAATAAATCTCATCTTGGGCAAGAGAATGAGTATTAAGAGACACATTTCTATTCTATTTATTTTTGTGGCATCCACAGCTTTAATGGAACAAATTCAGTTATTTTCTTATTAGACAGCATTTTCAAATTAACTTCAGCTTTTATGTTTTCAATAACGATAAATTCCCTCTCATTTACTGAGATGCAGTCTACACTGGCTTCTTCCCACAGGACAAGGATGCACCTTAAATGCACACCTTTACTATCTGTAAGTGGATATTTCTAAAAATGAAATGTACAAACCAAATTAGGTAATAATTAAGTGTGCGATTTGTGGCCGTGGTGGTGCGGTGGTTAAGCGTTTGCTAACCAAAAGTCGGCAGTTCGAATCCAACAGCTGCTCCTTGGAAACCCTATGGGGCAGTTTTTAATAACTCTGTTTTATAGGGTCACTATGAGTTGGAATCGACTTGATGGCAACAGATGATATGGATGCATATCATTTCAATTTATAGATTTTTAGTAATTTCATATGAGTTAAAAAAAAAATCCCACTTTGGAACTTTGTAAGCTGGAATAGCTGCCCAAAGACAGGAAACCCTTGTGGATTCATTTAACGTGACAGAAATGAGCAGAGCACCAGCCAGGAGGGAAAGACTGAAGGAGGCAGGAGGACAAAAGGGAGAATGTTGGCCAACTGGAAGAGGAAGACAGAGGAGAAAGGGGCAAGTACAGACAGAGATTCAGCAAAGCATGGAGAAGGGCTGGGAGAGGAGAGAGGAGAGAAGGAGCACAGCAGAGGGCGGGGTCCCAGTGAGACCAGGACCAGGAGAGGTACAGAGATGGGCGCGGGCCAAATGCCCACCCACCAGCGGGGAGAAAGACAGAATTAAAAATGGAAGAGAGGACCCTCTCCTTAGATGAAATTATTTATTCTTTTCCTTTGAAATCCTGACATTTATACCTTAATAATATTCTCCTTGCTTCTTGATGCTGAAAAACTTGTCAGGTTAAATTCTATATTAGCTCAGTTGCTACATAACACACATAGAGGGACAATCCATATCTGGGCTAGTGGAGAAGTGATGGAATGTCCTCAGAACAACCGTGTGTGTGTGTGTGTGTGTGTGTGTGTGTGTGAGTGAGGGGAGGAGGGCCACGCTGGGCTCCTTGTTCTTTCTCCATCACTCGGGTATTCTCCCTCCTTGGAGCCTCCACGGTCCTCTTCCTGGGATGTTCCCCCTGGATATCAGCAGAGCTAACGCCTTCACCTCCTCCAGGTCACCACGCACATGTATTCTCAACGAGGCCTAGCCTGACCTCTCTGTTTAAACTACACATGCCCCTACCTGCGGAAGGGAGTCTGAGAATCAGAAGGTGTCTTACACGTGAACGAGTTCAGTCACCCATTCGGTGTATAAATCGCTTTTCATATCATCACCAACGCTCCCAGGCATGGTTTTCCCGTGAGAGACACAACCAGAAATCAGACAGTGATCCTGCCTTTGTGGAGCTTGTATTCTAGTAGGGGGAGATAGCTGATGAGCAGAATAAATAAGTGAATTATAGAGTATGTGAGAGAGTGATCAGTAGTCCTCCAGAAGGAAAAGCTGGGGGAAGAGAGGGTATCAGGATTGCTGAATAGGGGACTGTACTTCATTCCTCCTCTGTCACTGCCTAGCGGACTCCTGTGTGCCCTCCAAGTCTTCGCTCTAGCACTACTTCCTAGAAAGCCTGCCTTGACTTCCATTCCCAGCTAGATTCCTTTTGACAGTGTTTGCTAGGTGAGGCAGTTCATACTCTCTAAATATTGCCTACTTGCCTGGTTTTCTAAATTCAGTTTAGGGGAGGGATTGTTCTTTAACTCTATGCTCCTGTATATGAAGAGCATGTGTTTTATAAAAGATGGTCACTCAGTGTTGGTTGAATGACTGCTTCAATCCATGTACATGTGAATGATTTAATACAAAATGACTTGCAAATTTTGAGCAAGATTTAGGAATTTTGTATTCCTATATGGATTCTAAATTCCAGTGATAGTTAGCTCCTTGCCTTGTCCTTTCTACTTGCAAAATTTTCATAAAGATGCTGAATCTAACCTTCTGTGTGATTAAGTACATGGGATTAAAAAAAAAAAAGTTTATTCCTGAGAGTTATGAGTCATTGGAGTCGTGTAGAGTTACTAGTTTGAGGCAGGGTCTATTTTATAGGATAAATCTGTGGCATGAAGACACAGCAATTCTGAAGTAATGTTTTTTTCTCTCTCTATGGTGGCGCAGTGTTTGAGAGCTTGGCTGCTAACCATAAAGGTCAGCAGTTCGAATCCACCAGGCGCTCCTTGGAAACCTTATGGGGCATTTCTACCCTGTCCTGTGGGTCACTGTGAGTCAGACTCAGCTTGACAGCAATGGGTAACAGGTATATAGATCTAAAAAGGAGTTTTTCTTAAACTTGAGTACAGTCTTGAATAGTTGTGAGAGACTGTAAGTGCATGATTTAAAATTCTTTTGAGTAAACATTCTTTTGAGATAGGCTTATTAGGAAAAATATTGTAGGATTACTGTAGAAGTATATTCTTACCGACTTCATGCCATAAGAAAATAAATACGTACATAAATAGGCCTAAAATCTTTTTTTTCATTTTTTATGGTTAAACAAACCAAATACTTACAGATATGAAATCTGCCTTTCATTGGGGTTTACCTTTTTTTCCCTCAAAGACCAGAGATTACAGTTTTCTGCTTAAAAAAAGATAGATTCTATTTTATATTTATAAGGTAGTAAATCTAAAGTTATTACTAAACTTAGAGTTTGATTATTTATTTGGGGAAGAAAATAGGGGACTGAATGTATGGAATATAGAGAGGAACATTCCCCTATTATATTAATAATGCTAGTTTTTTGGTTTTTTTTTTTTTTGCCATTGTTTTGTTTTTTAACCTCTTGGTGTTCTCTGTCGGACCAAATATAGATTTAGTAAGAATAAACCCACGTATGACATGTATGGGCATACATATTCTGATTTATGACTCTTTAAGCATTTAAAAAGGCTGTTTTGACAGATAATACTAAGAGAATGTTGCTGGAACTCTTCTTCCTCACTTGTGACGTTTCCTTCCGTGTGGAAGGAACTGTACTAGCGTAACCTTCCTGACTGTCCTCACTTCCTGAGAAGGAAGCTCTGGGTGTGCACAGCCCAGCCCCTTCCTCTTTGGGGAGCTAATTGCTATAGGAGCCCTGTTTCTCCATCCTGTGAGTTTTACAGTGCACGCCAACATATGGGGAGGCCTTGTGGTGTTCTAGTGTGACCCGTAACTGGGTGTATGTGTGTGTTTAGTCTGGGGCTCAGTATTAGGAGGCCCCCCTTGGTACTGCACACAGAAGCCACATTCTGCACTCTCGGCTTTGTCAGTATTAAAGATGGCATTTTGTCAGTCTGCCTGCCTCTCCCTTTGAGCTCATTGCTCAGCAGATCCAGAGATGCGGTGGGCACGCATGGTAGAGCTGTCACGCTGGTGGGGAACCATTGTCTATGTTCTTTACGTCCTCACAACAGCAGCGCCATGTTGTCAGTGCGGTGCGTTATCGCCTCTTGGGGTCGCCATGGGGTGGAATCGACTTGGTGGCAACTGATGACACCGCCAACGCAGGCGGAAGCGTGAGGGTCTCAGAAGAAGAGTGATCATGATGGATCAAGTTACGTGTGGAGGCCTGGTCAGTCCAGTTCCCACGCTCACGTCCGTAGGACACACTGCCAATGAGACTATCAGAGAGAAAAGATTGTAAAGGACTTTGCATAATGTACATCACTAAATAATATGCCTGAGCTTTACTGTTTTATAGCCTAGCCTTTTGATACCTGTAAATACAAACTCCTTACTGCAGCCAGCAAGTCCCTGAATGCCTGGCTGTTTGCCTGCTTCTGCCAGTTCCACTGACTGCCTTAACCTCACCCAAGATCTCAGGCTTCTGGGGTTGTTTCCTCTGACTAGAATGCTCTTTCTGTCCTACCCTCCTTGTTGCCTAATTCACTCCTACTTACCCTTCAGATCTCAGCTCAAATGTCTCTTCCACAGCCACCATATTTAAAGTGGCCCACATTGTGGTTTCTGCTAGCTGTCTGAGCTGTTCCTTCATAACACTCATCATCATTGGTGATTGTTCATTTCAAGCCTATGTTTCCACTAGACTGAAGCCCCATAACACAGCAGCCACTTTTCTTTTGTTCCCCACTGTGAGCCAAGTGTCTAACACAGAAACAGCACATGGTTGGTGCCCCTGAAATGATTGCTGGGTGGGTAAATAGATGGACATTATATTTGGCATCATGCATTAACCTTAAAGTCTATTGTTTTCTTCTTAAGACTTACAAATAACATGTTAAAGAGAGCCTCTTCCCTCATAAATATTAAAAAAAATATCTAGAACAGATATCTGTAGCCTTCTTTTTGGCTTTAAACTATAGAAAGCATAGGATGGATTTCCAAGTGTACGTAATAAATACAAGGGTTACTTAATTTATGGGGACAGTAAAAGAAGTAAAAGACAAAGTTGTCCCAATGGTGGAACTTGGCTTTTTGTGGTCCTGGGAATATGGGATGTAGAGAAGAACTCTCTTGTTACATTTCGGTGCCAATTAATATTTATTATGCATCCACTTCTGCTTAGTTTTGTATGGCAAGGAGGAACATCATAAAGCCTGGCCCTAGTCCTCCAGGCCCTGAGCTGGCCCAGGGCATACTCTAATACCTAACTTACTGTTTTAAATGTTATTCTTGATAAATTGCTTGTTTGTTTAGTAACAGAGTAGTATGTGAGTTAATTTGGCTTCCTAGCCACGCATGAAAAATAAAGGATTATTTCAAGACCAAATGTTGATGGTTTGGGAGCACAATCAAGAATTTTTCCGTATGCCTCTTTCCCTCCCCGTGTTGTGCTAATTTAACATAATCAGTATCTTAAAGGGACAAAACCAAGACATTTCCACAGACCTACCTCTGTATCGCTCTGCCTTTAGTGGTGAGCATGGCAGAATTTCAGTGTCCTTGCCAGCTGTTCTTGTGGAATAATGACCCATAAACAATTGAATTGAGGCCTGCATGAAAATAACATCTACGATGTCCTATCTGGTATCTTAGTGTTCTGAAATGACAGCTGATACTGTTTCTTCTGTTCTCCCCGACCCCGTGTATACAGGGCACGGATGGACGAGATGCTCCTCTGAAGGAAGTAAAGGTGATTAATGCCCGGCGATTCATAGCTTCGTTTAACGTCGTGAACACGACAAAACGAGATGCTGGAAAGTACCGCTGCCTGATTCACACTGAAGGAGGTGTTGGAATATCCAACTATGCAGAGCTGGTAGTTAAAGGTATTTAATGTATTTTAATGCCCCAAATAGTCTATTAAAACAGACGCGTTAGACAGTTTTCAGTTCATTATTTGTTTAAAGCTCAAACTTATTCTTGTCTGTTTCTAAACAGCAGTTGGGTGACAGGCTATATTGATGGATTGCGTTTTAAGTATGGATTTTCCATGGGAGCCATATTTTTGAAAAAGTATGTTTTATTTATGTTGGTTTAGTTGTGTACCAAGAAATGCACGTGCTCTTGGCAGGTTCTTCTGCCAACTCTGTATACAGAGATTACAAGCTATAAATTTTGTTAAGGAAGAAAAATTTTTTACTGATATAAAATCACTTAAAATGCATATATTCACCAGACAGGGTGTCTCTGATAGCAGGGTGGTTAATAAAATGAAGCAGTGCCAGTATAAAAATGTTCAGTCATATCACACAAGCCGTATTGATAATGCCACGTTAACATTCAGAAGGTTCCAGTTAGGTTCTGTTACTGTATTTTGCATGACTGAAAAATAGAGTCAGTACATTCAAGAAGGTGGGGAAAGCGGGGGGAAAGAAAAAACCAGAGGAGTAATAAAAATAAGTTCCTTTTAGCTGATTTTATGCCCCCCCCCCTTTTTTGTAGGCTGAGGAGTTTATAGTATTGAACTGCTCTGACAATTTTTCATCCCAGACAGAATAATTTGACTTTAGATGTATCATGAGACATTTGTAGATAATTTGTGGCAGGCCATTGCTACTTCTTCCTAGGAAAACTAAATGAATGGCTGCGTTTAATTTTTTTTTCCTTCCATTTGTTAAATATGGGACGTAAAATCGATCTGTTCTGGATGGGCTATCAGGACACTTCTGTCAGCAAATTTCTCCGTGCAGGCAAGTTAAGGATTGCCTAGTTTCAAGTTCCAGAACTCTGTATGTGGCCGTGGACCAGCAGCTTACACTCTCTGTGCCTTTGTTCCCTCATGTGTAAAACAGATGTAATGTTACCTGTCTTATAGAGCTACAATAAGAATCTAATGAAACATGTACAGCACTTAGAGCAGGGCTCAGAGCTTAGAGCAGCCAGTCCATGTTAGGGCATGGTGGGCTGAGGATGGTGATGGGCATGGTTCTTATTCTCTGATCCTGTATGTCAGTGGTCTTCATTTGGGAATTCACACAGAACTACCTTGCCATGTTTTAAGCAATATAAATGCTTGCCCTCCCACCCACTGCCAGGCCTATACTAAACCAGACTATCTGGGATCACAGCCTATGTTATAACATCTATTGGTGGTCTGGGCATGTGCACCTGTTGTGAAACCAGAATATTAGCCTTAACGTGAATGTTAATCACGCACGGCTTATGAGAGAACATGTGTTTCAGTGAGTCTACCTCAAGAATTATTAGTCTTACAGGGGAAGCCAGCACAGCTTGTACAAGCAAGGTCATGGAAGCTCCATAGATATATCCAAACTCCCTGAGGGACCAATTGCTGGGCAGAGGGCTGTGGGGACCATGGTTTTGGGGAACATCTAGCTCAATTGGCATAATATAGTTTATAAAGAAAATGTTCTACATTCTACTTTGGTGAGTAGCATCTGGGGTCTTAAAATCTTGTGAGCGGCCATCTAAGATACTCCACTGGTCTCACCCCTTCAGAAGCAAAGGAGAATGAAGAAAACTAAAGACACAAGGGAAAGATTAGTCCAAAGGACTAATGGAAAGCAACTACCACAGCTTCCATCAGACGGAGTCCAGTACAACTAGATGGTGCCTGGCTACCACCACTGACTGCTCTGGCAGGGATCACAATAGAGTGTCTGAGACAGAGCTGGAGAAAAAATGTAGAACAAAATTCTAACTTAACAAAAAAGGAACAGACTTACTGGCTTGACAGAGACTGGAGAAACCCTGAGAGTATGGCCCCTGGACACCTTTTTAGCTCAGTACTGAAGTCGCTCCTGAAGTTCACCCTTCAGCCAAAGATTAGACAGGCCCATAAAACAAAATGAGACTAAAGGGGCACACCAGCCCAGGGGCAAGGATGAGAAGGTAGGAAGGGACAGGAAAGCTGGTAATAGGGAACCCAAGGTCGAGAACGGAGAGTATCGACATGTTGTGGGGTTGTTAACTAATGTCATAAAACAATATGTGTACTAACTGTTTAATGAGAAGCTAGTTTGTACTGTAAACCTTCATCAAAAGTTCAGTTAAAAAAAAGAATTGCTAGTCTGAGGCCATGACTAATGTTCAGTATAAGGAAGCGCATATCAAAATATCTACTTGGATAATGTATTTTACCTCACCAGATTCTTGTATGTTTTGAGTTGTAGTTAAGCTTTAACTCGTCTCCCTGGGGAATACTTGCATTTAGGTTTAGCATCCCTAACAAAACTAAAAACTGTTCATAGCAGCACAACTCCCTGCTGAGGGCTGTCTGGGAAGTGAGGAGTCGCAGTGAAGAAGGTTGATAACTGTTTACCACCAAGCCCAGCTGGGCAGCTGAGGTGTCACCACAGCTGATCTCTTTATCATTGTGATTATTTTTATTTTCCTCTTGGCCCAGTTCTTTGTTATTGTTTTTCCTTTTCTGATTTAAAGTCAGGGCAATATTTCCCTGTTCTGGTGAGAGTCCATGTTATAGAAACGCCATGCTTCATTCATGATCCATATGGTACAAATCTAGAAGCTTCTCTAAAAATTTCCTCTCTGGAGTTCATTTGTCGAGTGTTATAAGTAAATCAGAAATTTCTAGTCTACCAGAACAGACATAAATGCAAAAACGGAATGGGTTCTCATTCACATTTATACACCAGGTTTTTCTATCCTGTAGGGTGACTATGAGTCAGAATTGACTCAACAGCAGCAAGTTGACAGGTTTTACAGGTTTATGACAGTGTAATGGCATCGTGCCTCACTGTGACAGAGATGCCCAGGCACCTCTTCCCATCATCTCTGTGCGCTGCCAGAGCTGGTGGCAATTTGCATGCAGCTAGGGCTCCAGCCTACAAGTTGACTTTTCCTCCATTTATAATTTTAATTTTATAGTCATTTTTTCTGTAGATTTTATTTTAAAAAATGAGATAATGTGCTGGGTACTACTAGTTTAATAAAGTATTACCTTGAAACAATTGCTTTAAAACATACAGTGACATTTTTAGGCCACCTATATATAATTTTTTTTATATATGCCATGTAATATTTGGAGTGCTAATGTTTTACAAATGAAGCAACTGAAGTGCATGGTTTATAACTTTCTGAAGGTCGTACAGTAATTTGATGCCAGCCCCCCAAACGAAAACCAAGCCATTTAGTTGTTAAACTACCGCTCTCAACTTTATTCATGCCTACCAGTGCTTTTCATAACCAAGGGTATAGAAATAGTTCGTGTAATCTCCACAGTGTATGTGTGTGTGTGTGTGTGTGTGTGTGTGTGTGTGTGTATAGAAGGAGCCTTGATAGTGCAGTGGTTAAGTGCTCAGCTGCTAAATGAAAAGTTGGCGTTTTGAACCCACCAGCCACTCTGCAGGAGAAAGATGTGACAATCTGCTTCTGTAAAGATTAACATGTTGTTGTTGAGTTGATTCCAATGCAAAGCAACCCTACCGGACAGAGTAGAATTGCCCCATAGGGTTTCCAAGGCTGTAATCTTTATGGAAGCAGGCTGCCACATCTTTCTACTGCAGAAACAGCTAGTGAGCTCTAACAGCCGACCTTTCGTTTAGCAGCCAAGTACTGTAACCACTGCACACCAGGGCTCCTTTCCATGAAGATTACAACCTTGGAAACCCTATGGGGCAGTTCTGCTCTGTCCTCTAGGGTCGCTGTGAATCAGAATCGACTCAATGGCAACAGGTTTGGTTTTGATTTATGTATGTATGGAGCCCATGTGGCACCGTGGTTAAGTGCTCAGCGGCTAACCAAAAGGTCACTGGTTCAAACTCACATCCTCTCTGCAGTAGAAAGTTGTGGCAGTCTGTTTTTATAAAGATTTACAGCCTTGGAAACCCTATGGGACAATTCTACCCTGTCCTGTAGGGTTACTATGAGTTGGAATAGACTCGACGGCAATGGATTATATATATATGTGTATGTATATATGAGCCCTGGTGGCACGGTGGTTAAGAGCTCGGCTGCTAACCAAAAGGTCGGCAGTTCAAATCCACCAGACGCTCCTTGGAAACCCTATGGGGCAGTTCTACTCTATCCTCTAGGGTCACTATGAGTTAGCACCAACTCGACAGCACGTAAGAACAACAAATATATATATATATATATACATGTACATATCATATATTTCAATGTTGTATTCATATAGCTGTATAAGTTAGGCATCTACATGTGTGTATCAGTTGTTGTTAGTTTCCTTTGAGTCGATTCTGACGCATGACGCCCTGTGTGCAGAGAACAGCACGGAGGCTTTTCCAGGCTCTGACCTTTGGAAAGCTGATTGCCAGGCCTGTCTTTGGCGGTGCCTCTGGGTGGGTTTGAACCACTGACCTTTTGTCTAATAGTTGAGTGCTTGACTGTTTGTGCCACGCATGGACATCTGACGTATGTGGATTAGATGTTCGTCTGTGTGTTTAAATTCTTTCCTTACTGGCTTGATTTGGAATTAGTTCTCACTGGGATTAAGAAATATTTCCAATTGCTTTTTATCACTTCGTATAGGTTGAGATCGTCCCTTCCTCTCTCCCTCACTCCCTCCCTTTGCAAAAATTTTGTCCAAAATTTAAATATTATTCATATGCTGATTTCCTCTGTAACCTAAAAGTCCTTTGGGACATCTGTCTTGGTTGTTCCCAGGTTCTAGGGGACTCTTTCATTTGATTTAACATATTTGGTTCTTTTCTTAATGGGGAATTAATAGAGAAAATATTCCACGGACCAAAAAAAAAAAGTCTTAAAGTCCCATCTATTTGAGGATAACAGTAACAATTTAAATGAATTGGTGTGATCTGTTGGCTCTGTGGCCTTGCCCCTGAATTGTGTGTTGAATGGCAGCGCAGCAACCCCTGGCAGCCTTGTGACTGGGAAGTCATTAAGTGCCCCTTCAGGCTGGCCTCATTAATGGCCTCGGGGGTGCTGTGAAAGGGCTGTTTCCTGTCTTGCTTCAGGGAGTTGCCTGATGACACAAACTGGTGTTAGACCATTGGAGTTAAGTCAGGACTATTGGAAGCAATGAAGAGCCAGCATGAAGTTTTAGTTTATAAAGTGTAAGCACAGTATTTTAGGAAGTTCACACTCAACTTGTAGTTCCCCAGCCCCACAAAGGGAACTGCTGTTGCTCTTTTCTTAATTTACTGATCTAGGGGGAGAAGCTAGGATCATCTCAGGTGCAGCCCTCAGGCGCTACTAGCTGCTCCGAGGCCTGATCACGGGACATGTAATGGCCATCAGCACACTGTGTCTGCCCTGGGAGAGGACTGGGGAGGTTGGGGCATGCAGGCCAGCATTTTCCAGTAACTGAAAATGGCATGCTTTGTTTTCCCCACGTTTATGTGAGCTAAATGAGGAGTTAAAACAAGAATACACCAAAAAGACACGCACCACCTGAGGACACATTCCTGGAAAAAAAAAAAAAAAATCAGTAGATCTTAGGTTTTTCTGAGATAATGATTCATTAAGATAGTATGATGGTACTTCGTTCATTGATCTTGTTTCCTAATATCCTGTGTGGTGTGCCATTCAGAGTGACATTGGCATCTGGAAGGTCTTTATATGGTGCGTGGGGAGCCATTTGGCTAGCACCTAACTAAATGCTGTTTATAATAAGTTTATATATCTCTCCCTTCTCAGACAGTGATCTGGAAAAAGAGACTTGGGTTTGAAACAATGAGAGGAACTTTCCTGGGTTGGAACGAGTGCTTGCTATTGACTTCTTAGTGT
The DNA here is from genome assembly GCA_030035585.1 of Dugong dugon. Taxonomy (NCBI): domain Eukaryota; kingdom Metazoa; phylum Chordata; class Mammalia; order Sirenia; family Dugongidae; genus Dugong; species Dugong dugon. Next base: position 44,931,443 of record CM057466.1, on the reverse strand, counting down.
TATCCAGCTGGTCATAGTGTGTGCTGTGCTCCTCAGCTTCCTTTCTGTTTGCTACCTTAATGACTCGTTAACTGAAGCTCTCTGAACAGCAGAGTGGTGGACTTTACCGTCCACACTGCTCAAGTCTCCTCTAGCTGAGTGAGTCCACTGTGGATAGTGTTTGGGAATCAAGTCGTCCTGGAAATGCATTTATGATTAGATAACAGAAACTTTACCTATGTTTTTAAAGTCATAATGTTGTTGGAAAAAAAATGTAAGGAAACTGAATTTAGTGATATGGAGAACTGGTACGTTTGATGACTTTGAAGACATTCTCACTGAGGATGTTGACAATGGAGGACCTCCAAAATCGTAAATGCCACCACTTGAGACAGCCTTCACGAATTGCCGTTAGTAAAAACCAACCAACCTTGGTGACCATGTAAAATGGGAAAAATGGATGTGTCCTAAATAAATTGGGGTATACCTATGTGAACAAGCTTAGGTTTTTAAACATGGTTTATTTCATAACTTTCAGAGTGGTAAAACTGTTTATCAGTATGCCTTTTCTTATTAACCTGAACAAAATCATTCTCATATATTCATTCCTGAAGTTTTAATGTCTAGCATATTTTAGTACTCGATGTATGTTTAGCTCTTTTAAAACTCCAGACAACAGTGTCTGAAATCGGCTCTCTGGTTTGCCGTTGTAGAGCCACCTGTTCCTATCGCTCCACCTCAGCTTGCCTCAGTGGGAGCCACCTACCTGTGGATACAGCTCAACGCCAACTCCATCAACGGGGACGGGCCCATCATCACTAGAGAAGTGGAGTACTGCACTGCCAGCGGCAGCTGGAGTGACCGGCAGCCCGTGGACTCTACAAGTTATAAGATTGGCCACCTTGATCCCGATACTGAGTATGAGATTAGCGTGCTGCTCACCAGGCCTGGTGAGGGCGGCACTGGATCTCCTGGCCCGGCTCTTAGAACCAGAACAAAGTGTGCCGGTGAGTAGATGGAAACCCGTAACCAATGGGTAGTGTTTTTCTGGGTGCTGACTTGCAGCATTGGTGTTTATCAGATGACTAACACACTTCCCTCCAGCTGTGTCCACATCCTGTCTGTGAGCAAAAAGCTCCCTCACCTGTGAACCCTCACCTACCAGCCTGTGAGCTTTGGCACCAGTGACTTTGACATTTGGTGTTTCTCATCTTGCCGCCACTCCTTTTTCTTTTCTCCCTGTTCTTAATTTACGCTAACTATAAGTACCACATAGTTTATATGGCAGTTGATCCAAATGTTCAAATTATCTGCTCTAATGATATCTGCTAATAGGTCAGATCCTCCTGACCTGGTCCCTTTGTTTTTTTGTTCACAGTTAATGTGCTTGGAGCCTGGAGGGCTTTGGAATAAAAGTTCCATTTTAGAGATAGCTTTAAAGCTGTGTTTTTATTGATGGATATTTAATGGAGTGGCAGCTTTGCCAATGACATGGGGCTCATTTGTAAAGTAAGCAAGAGTGATTTGTGGACTGCATGAAGTCTCTGAGTTCTTAGATGATAATGTTCTAATTGACTGCCAAACCCTGTCTATAGCTTGACTGAGAGTAGGGTTAATGAAGAGAGAAATGTAGAGTCTTATAAAACTCAAAACTTGAAGAAAACGTCCATGAGGGGTTACAGTGTTGTTTCTGTATGAGTACTCTCTGGAAGGAAGTAGAGAGAAAGAGTATGTTGGGATACTGAAGTGCTCTTTTATCATTTAAGTGAAGAATCCTTGTAGTCAGTTGTGGGATGAGGTGAGGCAATTCCATAAATTTTTGTGGTGTTAATTGATTCTTCAGGTAGCATTATTTAAGAAAACGTTTATCAGTATGTTTCGTTTCTTTTTTTATGTTTTAGAAGGACTCAGAGCACAGTCTGATAGGAGTAGGAGAGAAATATTAAAACTTAACAGTTGTAGTTGTTCTGTTTTTTCTTCATAATTTGGAGTATACTTTGTCCACAAGTTCAAATCTCTTGGAAAAATTCTGATTAAAAAGATTTTCTTAGAAAAGGAGACAGGTGCCGTTTTCTTCTGTGGACATGTGCTATTGAGTGTGGTGACTGGCCTGTCTTGGTCAACTTTGCATGTTTCCAGCCCACACGCCACACCTTCATGTCACCCTCAGGGTGGCAGCTTTGGAATAAGTAAGGCTGTTCTGGACCAGTGAGGCCCACAGCCCTGTTTCAGGTTCTGAAGAGAGAGGAATTTCATAATCCTTTCTCTTTGTGACGTCTCCAAACTCTGTCATCTCCTCTCTCTTTAGTTGAGTAAATCCCTTCTTTTTTGTGAAATAATTTCTTTTATTATCACCTACTGTAATGCAATTAATAGCTAATATATATAATTTTATAATACAGGAATTGCTTTCACATCTATTATATGTTCAATAACTCCCTCATGCGGTCTTAAGATAGTGGGAACTCTAGGTTACAGATGGAGGAGTTGAAGCCCATGTGACCTCTTGTCCACCTCTAGTTGTGTCCTTAAGAAATAAGCTGAGTGTGATTTCACTTTAAGGTTACTTTGAACATGGTGGTACATTTTCTCTGTCTCCAAAAGAAGGTTAGATGTTATTGTTTAGATTGGAGAAGTGAGGTGATCTGTTTCATCCTAGTCACTAGCCACCTCACCTACTTACTGCGTTCGGTCCTGTTCTTGTTTCACACGTTTTCTCTTTTCTCTTGGGTTTGTGTCTGTACGTTTCAGCTATTGACAAAGTTGCTGTCTGTCTTTCCCCTGAAGCTTATTTGATACTGCTGCATGGTGTGTAAATGCACAGCTTTCAGAGGCAGCGCCCTGTCATGTAGAGTCAGGTTGGAATTGGTGCTTGTCTGCCAGCATCATGCCTTAATGCCTTAAAGCTCAGGTAAGTGGGGAGCCCAGTGATGCTCCCACCTCTCCCTGTACCTTTCCAGCCTACAGGTGATGCTGCCCGGGGCCCGCGCTCCACTGCGGCCTGTGCTTCCTTTGCGTATTTTTGGAAAAGCTGTAGTTGAGCAAGTTAACCTTAGAAAATAGAGGGAAGCATGTCAGCGAGTGAGTCAGAGTTTGAAATTAGACAGGGAGGCCTGCGAGGTGCGTGGAAAGTGAAGTCAAATGAGACTTTTTTACTGAGTGAAGAAATATATGTCACCCTTTCTTGACCTGAGGCTTTTGAAGCAATCTGCAGATAGGATTGGTGAACCACAGTTGGTGAAGGAAAGAAGAGAGGGGCTACAATTGTGTGGTTAGTTGCCATTGAGTTAAATCAAACTATAAGCCGAAAAATTTAATATTGTCCCAAACTGGTACTCAGACGGATTGTGAGCATTTAGAGTTCAGAAAGAGAAACTTATGGGTCTCATACAACTGGGGGGACTATAAACATTCTGCACAGGTAAAGGGAAAATGTCCTTGACCAGGCTTGAGCAGTGGCTGCCTCTCATAGGGCAATAGGGAGTAGGAATAGATGTCAGTCATCCTCTATGGTTTAAAAAGCCAAGATACCAGCATGGAATTAGAGTCATAAAATTTAGCAGCAGCATATATAAAAGAGAGGTTGAGGATTTCGCTTACATGCAAATGAATCATATTGTATAAATCAGCAATATGATGATATTGCCTCATGCTCTCTCCCTCTACCACCACCACCACCCCACCAAAAAAAAAGCCTAATGTAATCTTAGGTTGCATTAAAGAGAGCAAAATGCCTGTGTTGAAGGAGGTGATAGTTTGGTTCCACCAGTAGCAGTTTGCCTCCACCCCAGTTGTTGTTTTCACTTCTGACCTTTGCATTTTAAGAGAGACGCCACAAAATAGGCTGTGTGCAAGGGACAGCAACGAGGACAGGAAGGTTCTGGAACCTGGCTCTACCAATGAGGAATGACAGAAAGAACTGAGGAAGGGGTTGGGGAAGGATAGGGTATCTGCAGATTTGGCAGGAGCAGAGCCACAAATAGTGAGTTTTTGTGGCTGATTTATTCAAGCAGAACCTGACACTGTACATGGTGATTTATAGTCATAAGAGGGTTGATTTGGTTGAGCTTGGAGATCTCTTCAACATGAAGACTCTACGATTCATTGGTTGTTTTCTTTCTGAGGAGATGATTGATAGTGTGTTCCTACCCTGAAATTCTTTCAGCCTCCTTGTTAGGTCATCCTTGTCCAAATACTGTGTCATCGTGCCTGCCAAGTATTGCTCTGCAGGCCAGCGGAGGCCTGTGATGACATTTTTAAAAATCTGACCAAAGCGGGGAAAATTGTGAGCTTTTGGTATAGCTAAATCTATTAAATTTGAAAGACCAACTGCCTGGTTTTTGTGCTAAAACATCACTTCTTTTATGAAATGATATTGTCAATAGGTGCTAAAGAGCCGGGAGCCAGATTACCTGGCTTGGATCCTGGCTGTGCCCACAAGTGGACATGTGACCTTGGGAGACTGCTCACCTCTGAGCCTCTGTGGCCTCATGTATAAGTCAGGGGTGATGGTAATACGCATCTCCTGGTGCTGCTGCGAAGCCTCAGTGAGCTCAGGCACAGAAGGAGCCTAGAATAGAGCCTTGCAACTAGTTGATAAGTCCCATTTTTTATGTTTTTCTTTTCTTTTCACATTTTCATTCAGAAGAATTCAACATAAGCCACTTGGTTTTATTGTGCCAGATGTTCTAGAAATATGATATATCTGGGAAATCTAAAGTCTGAGAATCACTGTTTTGTGTCACAGGCTCATAGAGTTCCCTACCATTGAGCATTACGCTCATGACAGACATTCTCTCATTTCTCCTGTTAAATCAGTCTCCTCCGGACTAGCTCTGTGTTGTCTTTTCTGTGCTGCATCAGTGAAACCTGTCCTGTACTGTCTTGGTGACACCTATGAAACTGTATTTACCTTCTTACGTTAAAACAGCAAGATCACTATTTATTGCCCATCATCTGAGGGAAAGGAGCTGATTTCCGTGCACGGCTTGTAAACGTAGTCTCATTACCTGGTCAGATTCCGTCCGGGAATGTATTGTAACACACTTTTGGAGCACTTGCCTCTTATGCTCCTGAAAATTATTTTCAAGTATATGCATGCTCTTCACGTGTGACCTTGATGAAATCACTTAGCTTCTCTGATTTCATTTCTTCATCTCTGAAATAGGGGCATGACACCTGCTCTGCCTTTAGCTGAGGTGTTTTTGAAGAGCAGGTTAGATCTTATCTGTGAAGGTATTTGAAAATAATAAAATGTTGTGCTTATATTGAGTATTTTAAAAAATGATTATAGTTGGGAGCTAGTTTCCAGATTTATACACATATCTAATTATTTTCCAGCTCTGCAGTTCAGCTCTAGTTGGGTTACTTAAGAGAGTTGAAATTATTTCTGTATCCAGTTAAGCAAAATACAATTTAGTTTGTGTTTTCTATTATATCTTAAATTCTTATAATTATGTGCAGCCTGTGTATCACAGGCCATTAAGTGGTAGCTCTTTGAAAAAGAGAAACGGGTGATGCTGTTAGATTAATTTTCACAGCGGTCTTTTTACGTGCTTTATTTTGGGATATGGCTTTTTATGTATCCTGGTTATTGGTTAGCTGTGGTTAAGTGACTTGCTAATAACTGGCCCCAGGAGTGAAAGAGGGATGATGAAGAGCTAACAAGTGAACAGGTAAGGTTGGTGAAAGTGAAATAAAGCTGAACTGAAATGTGCTTCTGAGAAGTATACAGCTAAAAATCTCTGAAACAAGAATGATAATTGTTTTGTGTGTACTTACCTCATTTATTCTTTATAAACTATTTTGAGACTTTAAGCTCTGACTTTAATTTTCAGTTACATTAATAATTCTCAAGGTTTTTCAGTGCATCGTCTTTATGACATGCGGAAATCCTGACTACGAAAGCAGGCGCTGCAGGTGCTGCTGTGTTTCCAGGGAGTGAAAGTTCATATCTGCACGCAGGAGCCTTCCGTGTGTTGAGAATATAGAGTGATTTATAATCAACTAGAGATTTTTATAACTTACGATAATTCGAAGGGTGGATAAGTCTTTCTACCTGTTTGCATAGATATGTATAGTTACCATATATACTCCTAGTTAGAGATTTTTACCTAACTGTAGTAATACCTTGGAATATGTGTCACATTGTAGTTCAATATTGTTCTACTCGGTTGCTTTTTTTTATTCTTATTGTCTTATGATCTATTATTACAGTATGTTTACTTGAATTGAGGTACAAATAAGGTTTATACACTGGTTGGTTGGTATTGCTTTTGTGTGTCTTTTTTTTTAAAAAAACTAGTTTGTTGTTGTTGAAAACGTACACAGCAAAACATACCAATTCAGCAGTTTCTACAGGTACAGTTGAGTGACATTGATTACATGCTACAAGTTGTGCAACCGTTCTATTCAACCAGGCTATTCCTCCACCTGTAACAAGAACTCACTCCCCCCTAAGTTTCTTTTCTAACCTGTTGAGTTGTTGTTGTCAATTTGATATCATGTAGATCTTTAAAAAAGCACAATGCTCAACAGAGACGTTCTTTACTAATTAAGCTAAACTGTTGTTCGGTATGTTTGGTATAGATTACACCTCAACATAAAAAAAAACAAAAATCCTCACAACTGAACCAGTAAGCAACATCATAATAAACAGAGAAAATATTGACATCATCAAGGATTTCACTTTACTTAGATCCAGAATCAACACCCATGGCAGCAGCAGTCAAGAAATCAAATAATGCATTGCATTGGGCAAATCTGCTACAGAAGGCCTCTTCAAAGTGTTAAAAAACAAATATGTCACCTTGAGGACTAAGGTGCACCTGACCCAAGCCATGGTATTTTCAGTCGCCTCATAATGCATGTGAAAGCTGGACAATGAATAAGGAAGACCGAAGAAGAGTTGATGCCCTTGAATTATGGTGTTGGCAAAGAATATTGAATATATCATAACTGCCAGAAGAATGGAGCCCTGGAGCTCGGCTGCTAACCAGAAGGTTGGCAGTTTGAATCTACCAGTCACTCCTTGGAAACCCTATGGGGCAGTTCTGTTCTGTCCTATAGGGTCACTGTGAGTCAGAATGGACTCAACAGCAACATATTTGTTTTGGTTTTGGCCAGAAGAATGAACAAATCTGTCTTGGAAGAAGTACAACCAGAATACTTCTTAGAAGTAAGGATAGCAAGACTTCATCTGACATGCTCTGGACGTATTATCAGGAGGGACAAGTCCCTGGAGAAGGACATCATGCTTGATAGAGAAAGGGTCAGTGAAAAAGAGGAAGACCCTCAATGAGATGGATCAACACTGTGGCTGCAGCAATGGGCTCAAGCGTAGCAATGATTGTGACCATGGTACAGGACCACGCAGTGTTTCGTTCTGTTGTACATAGGGTCACTATGAGTCAGAACCGACTCGACAGCAGCTAACAACAGCAACATTGTTTGGTTTAATGAAGACATCAAGGGGTATTTTTAGTGTAAGATTTAAGGTTTAAAGATCATGTTAGGTCAATAGTTTCAGGGGCTCCTCTAACCTCTATGGCTCCAGAAAATCTGGATTCCATCAGAATTTGAAATTCTGGTCTGTGTATTACCCCTTTTGATCAGGATTCTTCTATAGACCCTTTGGTCAAAATGTTCAGGAATGGCAGCTGGGCACCTTGACTCAGTTCCTTTGATAACCTGCGGTTATGGCTGTCTCATCTGCAGTGTTTTTAGTGATACGAGATGTTGAACACACATGCTCTATCGAGTTTGAGTCCCCTGACCTTTCAGTGCTCTTTGTTCTATGAAGGACTGAGTCTGTGCCTAACCCTCTGTGGTCTGCCTTTTTGTGTGCCCCCTTTTAGCTTGATGACAGTTTTATTGTTGCTCTAGAACAAATATATTTAAGTAGTTCTTTGTATTCTCACCCTACCCTTGGTGAACAAATCTACACGTTAGCAAGGATCTCCAGTGTCTTCCAGGCAGAGCCCATCATCTGTCTGTGGCGATTTTTTACTGACTTCATGTTTAAAGGGCTGGGTAGTCTTATATAATGTGCTGGAGAACGTCTCTTAGTATGCCTTATATACTAGCATGCTCCTTTATACTGCATCTGCTCTAAATGTCACAAGGTTTAGGTTCGTACTGGTTTTGAAATATGAATTACTGTGTTTGTCTAACTGTGGCATTAGAGTGACTTATTTTAAATACACCTGAGTGGGATCCACATCCTGAGAGAGAAGGAGTGATCGGTTTCTTGGCGAGAGGCCCAGTGACAGATACCTGAATTCAACTGAAGGCTAGCTTCTTGCCTTCTATTGATGATTCCTGGTCCTTTCCTGTGGGAGAAACAAATACTCTGCTGGAATGGAGCTCATCTGAAGTCAAACCCTGCCCAAACCTGATTTGTTTACGTCCTAAATCAAGGATAGCCCATTTGTCTTTTCTGTACAAAACTGTCCTCGGTGTTACAATGTGTGTTTGGACCTACCCTGCTGATCCCCAGGCACGCAGGGGCAGTGGGAGTCATGCTAACCATGGCTGATATTCAGAACGAATAAAGGCCAAAGACCTAATTAAATAGAACATGATTTATTTTTAATTTAAGTTTATTTACCGGGGAAAAAATTAAAAGTGTCTAATTCTAGAACAGCTCTGCCAAAGGACCACGTGTTTTTAATGCATTTACAACACATTAAACCATTACAAACCTTTTTTAATTAGAAACATTAAAAAGGGCAGCAAAAAGCATCTTCCCCATTAGACTACAGATCTAAATACATTGCATTGGATAGCACGCACTGTCCTAGGACGAGAGTGTATTAGCAGTGGGGCACCTTTTCGTTGTTATCTGTTCAGCCCGTTCCCATCTGGTGCTCCTGCCCCAGAACTTTTGTCCTTAAGCCTAAGGCTCACTTCCCGCCGCCTTCAAGCACCTCCCTGGTGTCTGAAGCCTAAACTGTGGCAGTGGGGGAGGAGAGAGGTAGGAGAGGACTCTGTGAGCAATTCTGTAGAGAGGTTTGGGAGCTCTTTTGAAAGTCGGGCAAATGGAGGGAGATGTTTCTAGAGTTACCCAGAGACTTTACAGTCCTGTGATAGTTCTCTGGAACGTGCCTGGTAGGGCCCTCTGCTGTGAAGAATGAGCTTGCTGATGGCACTCATGAGCTTCCCCTAGGCCCGCCTTTGAGATCTGTAAACAGCTTCTTGAGTAGGCTGAGGCAGTACAGAAAATTCCTGTGTAACACCAGGGAAAAACATCACAAAACCCTCTGGGTCAAATTTTGTGCATCTGTAATTTAAGGGCTTAACCAAATTCCTTGTTTTAGTGTTCTGATTCTGTCAGTTTCTGTCCAGGGGGGTCTTGTGAAGAGAAAAACATCATCATTATGAGTAAGGGTCCCTCCTGAGCACCATCTGCGCTGTGCCGACGGTGGTCCTGAGGCCGCTTCCTGCAGCAGTGTCTTCTAGACAAAGGAGGCATCATCTCAATTGTCCCCCAAATTGGTTATATATTTAGCAAAAAAAAAAAAAAAAAGTATTGGTAATGAAATAATTAATTTTTATTAGAGCAAATGCCTTAGTTCTTTGTCAAAGTTATGATGCAGTAGGGTTGTATTTTATAGTCTCAGTGTAAGCATTTATAATACACCGGGGTCCCGTGCGTAATCAGTATGTACTGCATACTTAGGTTTATTGATACGACTTGGAGCGTAGTTGACTGTTTTATATTATCATAGGGGTTTGTAATTTTGTCACTGTTTCTGTGAATATTTTGAGCATATTCAAGAGAGAATATGTTCCAGGGGTTAACTTCTTTCCCTGTGAATTCTGACTGACTTGGGATGAGTACTGGCTCTGACACTAAGCCAGAATTCTCAACATACTACTTAACTTCCCTAAACCTAAGGTTCCTAATAATTCTAGCTGATTTTCTACTAAATGTCTCCATAGTACTGCTGGGAGAATTAAATGTGCTGATGCTTGAAAACAGTTAGCAGAGTACCTAGGTAACCTGGGGTACCCCGAACCCAGAGTAGGTTTGCTACCAAATTATGATCTGTCTGTAAGATCAATTTTTGGTACAACCGAAGATACATACTACTATGGCAAAATCTTTCAGTAGGACTTTTAAGTTGAGTGGGCTGGGTTTTGTTTGGGGCACACACACATCAAGGTGCAGTTTGCTTTAAGTAAAACAAGATATATATGTACTCAAGCTAGTGTCCAGAAAAGATGAGTTGTTCACTGGAACCTGGGAGAACTTTGCATTTGACTCTTTCAGGTGTTGTCAGGATAGGAAACAGCATGTGAGTAGAGCCACTGTGCTGAGGAGAGGCAGGGAAACTAGAGTCATAGTGAATGCTTTGCTGACCTGCGTGACATTGTGATTCCCTGGTAGTGAATGTATTGTGATTAATGGTGACTTGATGCGTGTTTCTATTTTTTATTTATTTTTTGTTGGGCCATTTTAATCCTTTGAAGGGAGCTGCCCAAACTCTAACACTAGTTCCTTGCCCAGTACACACAAAGCTTGATGACCACTGTTGACTGGAAAAGCAGGATGACTTCTGAGTAAAGTATCCTGGTGGGACATATCACCCTTGCTCCTTTATGTACAGCTCTCAGGGAGATGGAGGGCCTTTATGGACTGAGACTGGAGATGAGGTTGCAGATGATGTGAATTTATGGATTGGGAGGTGCGCAGGCAAGACGCTTCCACTGTGCAGGCTGCTGCTGAGACAGGCATACATGTATTCTGTGCCCCTGACTCAGGAGTAGAAAGAACCAGTCTCAGGATGGGTTTTGTTTCAGAGCACTTCAGGAGAAGACCCACATACCAGGTGTTCACTGGGGCCTTTTACAGTGTTTGTGCTTGGAATCTCAAACTCAACATACCTAAAACCAATTTCACTATGGGGAATAGGTGGATTTCATCTCTGACCTCATACATTTTGCCTCAGCACACTCAGATTCATTTCTTCTCTTACCAGATCAGCTCTCAGTTTACTCATCCAGTTTGACAGGGGTGAATAACTCATGGGAACACCCTTGGTGGCATCAGCCTCCATTTGGAATTTGCCTACTACTTCATCTGTAAGGATTAGGATTTTAAAAAAATAAGTTAATAAGAAGTAAAATAAATGAGAGTTAAAACTTGCAGATTATAGAACGTGATGGTATGTCAAAACTTTAGTTTATGAGCGTTAATCGTGTTCCTTTGTGTAATATTTTTTATAAATTAATAATATAAAGAACTAGTAATTGAATTACCTATTAGAATAATTACAAGTGGATACGAAGTTTTAAAAATGAATAATGCATATACGTGAAATTAAAACTACAAATAACAAGAAATTTTCTTACGAATGATGGCTATACCTGTTATTAAAATAAGGCAACAGAAATGCTTGATACTGAAATTTCTGGTCTTCCATCCATGTTATTACCATTGTAGAATGAGTAATATAAGTAATATAACTCAGGTAAAATATTTCTATTGACCAAATAGCAATATTTTTTGATAGTGACTGTGTACATGTATTAGTAGTTAACACTGAAAACCCTTTCTAGCATAAATTATCATTAGAAGAGATGCAGATGTTAAAATATATTTCTATTAAATATTATATATTATTATTTCACTATTCCTTAGACCCTGTTACCCTTAAATTGGATCATCCATTCATCATAAATATTTTATTTATTAATGTTTGTAACTTATTAATGATCTATTTTAATTATTAAAGATAGATGCCATATACAAAGGCAAAAATACAGAAGTATATGATGAAGACATTGATATATTCCCTCGGTCTCTCTTTTAATCCCTGTCCTGGGGATGATCACTGTTAATTCTTTTGTGTTTCTCCTTCCACATCTTTCTTGATGCTCATATAGACATATAAATATCAATATATATTCCACCACCCTCCCTTACTAATTCTAACAACATTTGGACCATACTGTACATGTTATTCTGCAACTTGATTTTACATCTATCAGTATTCTTTGAACATCTCTCTAGTTACTAGAGTCTAGTGTAATATGTAGAGATTTAACTCATTCTTATTAGTACCTATTAATTCGGTAATATGGATACCCTCTTGATAAATAGGCAGTTGTTACTGGCTGTTAAAAAAGTCTATTTCAATGAATGAATAAATGAAAAATATATATTCAACATACAATGAATATGTTGGATAAGAAATTTGGATAATGAAAAAAGAAGACAGAAGGAAAATTGATCCATTCATAATGTGGTATCGGTGAAGAATATTAACTATGCTGTGCACTGCTAAAAGAATGAACAAATCAGTCTTAGAAGAAATACACCCAGAATGTTTCTTAGAAGCGAGGATGGTGAGACTTCGACTCACTCACTTTGGAGATGTCATCAGGAAAGACTAATCACTAGAAAAGGACATCTTGTTTGGTAGAGTAGAGGGCCAAAGAAAACGAGGGAAGCCCTCAATGAGACCGATTGATACAATAGCCACAACAGTGGACTCAGACATACCAGTGATCATGAAGATGGCAAAGATTAGGCAGTGTTTTGTTCTTTTATACGTAAGGTCACCACCATGAGTCAGAGCCCACTGAATGGCAGCCAACAACAACGTGTGTGTGTATGTGTGTCTGTGTAGGTAGCAGCCCTGGTGGCACAGTGGTTAAAGTGCTTGGCTGCTAACTGAAAGATGTGTGAGTGTGTGTGTGTATCCTATACTCAAATATTTTTATTTCTGTGGGTTACACTTTAAGGTAGCATTTCTGAGGCCAAAGATTCATACATTTAAAATTTTCGTATATGCTGTCAGTTACTTTCTAAAAGGTTCTAGCAAGTTATACTCCCATCAGCAAGGTGTGAGAATGTTAGTTTCCCAGTATCTTTTTTAAGTATTGAGTAGTAATCTTTTTTTTTAAATTCTTACTAGTTTGTTGGTTTAAAAAGGGTATGTTACTATTTTAGTTTGCATTTTACCTTTTTTTTTTTTTTTTAATGTGTGTGTCGACTGTATTTTTCATTGAATTGTCTGTTTGTGTTCTTAGGATGGCTTCCTAATCTTTTGCTTTTCAATCTGTAGGAATGTTTTATATAGTAGGGTTATTATCCTGTCTGTCGTGTTCTTTCTAAATATTTCCCTCATTCTCCTATTTGTCTTTTGACTTTATTCATGGCATATTTTGTCATACAGAAATTTTTAAATTTGACATACTTATATCTATCAATCATACCCTTTAGGGCTACCCATATATATACCAATATATGAAAAAGATGTCATTTAATTTGAAATTAATCCAATTAGTACATGATTAGTACAAATCATGTACTAATTTATTCTAGGCAGATATCTAAATACACACTAACACTTGCTGATTAAACCGTTTGTTTTTCTAATGGCTTCTCACATTCCAGTCTTGTTTTAGAAGATATTTTCTCACAGTTTATTCCAATATATTTTAGAGTTTTTTACACTTAGATCTTTAATCACTGAAGTTCTGGTCAAAAAGACTTTGGAGGAAGGTTAACAGGGATTGAGGAGGCCCTAGGAAATGTTCCTTTGCTCTTGAACGATGTCCAAGGAAAAACAACCCTCCCCACCTTTGGATGTTAGGTGATGTGATCTCTGGGTGTATAGCAGTCATCACGTGACCACAGAGGAAACCAGCTGAGTGGTCACCCTGTATAGACAACAAAGTAGACTCAGCTGAATTAAAATACCCCACCTCATTTTTGTTTATTCCCTTTATTTATTTGTTGGTTTGTTTAACAAATATTTATTGAGAGTCTGTTGTTTGATAAGCTCTCCTAAGCTTTGGGGACACAGTGCTGAGCCAAACAAATGAGCACCCTACCCTCATGGGCATTGGTTTTTAATTTATGAAGTCCTCCATTGGTTTGCAATGAATTTCGAATATTTCCATGAAGGCAAGCTTGCAGAGATTCACAGAGCGGTTGTAGGGAGGAGACAGCAAAAGTAAATACAAACATTAGGGCAGACAGGAAGTTTACAAATAAATGATTGTTAATCAGGATGTTTTGGGCTGGAAGTAACATAAACCCAGCTCATACAGGCTGATCCATAAGGCCATTTATTAACTTGTATTAACAGGAAGGTCATAGGCAAGTCATAATTTACAGTTTGTTGATTTACTGGCCCAGTGTTGTCATGAGGGACGTGGATTCATTCCAGATCTCGTCTGCATTGGCTTCAACCCAATGCTGACCACCTTCACTGGGGTTAAGGTGGCCTTTAGAGACATGTTGTGTTCATATTCAATTGGTGGTGGTGGGGGGGGGGGTTCCCCTAACACAGAATATAACTCTTTTCTTTCAATCTGTTAAGCCATTAAGGAAAAAATAATAATAGCCAGGATGTTTTCATGAACTGTTTGACTTAGTGGAGTTATCCTCAAACTTTAGTGTTCTTTAGTGATGTTAGTGTACATCAGAATCAGATGGAGGGCTTGTTAAAACCCTTTCAAGACCCTATTACTTTCCCCTTAAAAAAATTTTTTTTTGATACTGGGTATTTTCGGTAATGGAAGACATGTTAAATCAAGGAGTCTTTCTGAATTTATATTATGAAATATGGATTTTGATACATATTTTTGGGGAACATGTATCACAAAAAGCATGCCAAATCATGGCACTGTGATTTGTGGGAAAACATTGTCCCAACAGTCATGAGAGGCACAAGTTATTGCAGGCACCTTTCATTTGGTTACATTGGCACCTCTGGTTTTCTAAATATGACATACACACACACACAAAAAAAACCAAACCCACCAGGGCTCCCTAACTATCACACAGAAAACCCTAAATATGCTTACAAGGCTTATCTAGCTGTACAAAAGCCAAGATACAAAAGTTTGACCCAGTCACACTTCCTGAATATATACTGCCTTATACATAAGCCTTCTACCTTAGTAAATTTTTGCCAAAGAACATTTCTTTAATTTTTTACCATTACACAAGCCCCCACTGGAGGGCAGCATATAGTTTTAGTGGGACAAGTAGCCTCCCAAGAAACCTGAGAACCTGAAAATGATTGTGGGCACATTCTGTCCCAACATCCAATAAAGTGTTAAAAAGATAGATTGCTCCCCTACCTGCAGAGTTTCTGATTCAGTAGGTTTGGGATGAGGCTTGGAAATTTGCGTTTTTAACAAATTCCTAAGTGATGCTGATGTTGATAGTCGAGAACTGCTGATTTGGACTAATGAAGATATACCCTTGGCTCTAGTGATGGGATTATCCTTCCTGGAGTCACAAGGTGTGTAGGACTGAATAGCTGGAAAAAAAAAAACTGGGATTTGGGGAACTATTAGGAAGGAGGGGAGAATGAATGCTTTGTAATAACTAACAGTGTCCATTATACAAGTTGATATGAATTGAATGCTCTATTTGCAGTTAGTAGTCTTTGATCTTCATCAGTAAGTGCTTCAAGTGCTCTTCACTTTCATCATGTAAGTTGTGTGACCTGCATATCACAGGCTGTTAATGAGTCTTCCACTAATACTGATGCCACATTCTTCTTCTTTTAGTCCTGCTTCATGGATTATTTCCTCAGCATACAGCTTGAATAAATGTGGTGAAAGGATACAACCCTGATGTACACCTTTCCTGACTTTAAACCATGCAGTATCCCTTGTTCTGTTTGAATGACTGTCTCTTGGTCTATGTACAAGTTCTCCATGAGCACAATTAAGTGTTCCCATTCTTTGCGTCGTTATCCATAATTTGTTGTGATCCACACAGCTGAATGCCTTCGCATAGTGAATAAAACTCAGGTAAACATCTTTATGGTATTTTGTGTTTTTGGACTAGATGCATCTGACATCAGGAATGATATCCTCCTTCCACATCCTCTTCTGAGTCTGGCTTGAATTTCTGGCAATTCCCTGTCAATGTACTGTTGTAACCCTTTTTGAATGATCTTCAGCAAAATTTTACTTGTGTGTGGTATTAATGATATTGTTCCAAAATTTACGCATTCTATAGCACAGTTTATAAGGACAATGTTCTACATTCTACCTTGGTGAGTAGTATCTGGGGTCTTAAAAGCCTGTGAGCGGCCATCTAAGATACTACACTGGTCTCATTCCTTTGGGAGCAAGGGAGAATGAAGAAAACAGGATACAGGGAAAAGATTAGTCCAAAGGACTAATTGTCCACAGCTACCAAGGCCTCCACCAGACTGAGTCCAGTACAGCTAGATGGTGCCCAGCTGCCACCACTGACTGCTCTGACCCGGATCACAACAGAGGGTTCTGGACAGAGCTGGAGAAGGATGTAGAACATAATTCTAACTCACAAAAGAAAGACCAGATTCACTGGCCTAAAGGAGACTAGAGAAACCCCAAGAGTATGGCCCCCAGACACCCTTTTAGGTCAGTGGTGAAGTTATCTCTGAGGTTCACCGTTCAGCCTGGGAGTTGACAGCCCTGTAAAACCAGATGGGGCTAATGAGGTACAGTAGTCCAGTGACAAGGGCCAGAAGGCAGAAGGGGACAAGGAAGCTGGTGATAGGGAACCCAAGGTTGAGTAAGGATATTGTTGATGTGTTGTGAGATTGTTAACCCTTGTCATAGGGCAACGTGTAGTAACTGTTAAATGAGAAACTGTTTTGTTCTGTAAGCCTTCATCTTAAGTGAGAATAGCAGCACAATTGGAAGAGCATAGTCAATGTCACTGAACTGTGCGTGTAGAAATTTCTGAAATGGTGTATCTTTGGCTATGTGTATTTTCACCAAAAAAAAAAAAAAAAAAAAAAAAAGGTTGAGAAGTTAGAGGGTTGACATGTTGTGGGGTTGTTAACCAATGTTATAAAACAATATGTATACTACTGTTTCATGAGAAAACTATTTGTTCTGTAAGCTTTCACCTGAAGTACAATTAAAAAAAAAAAAATTTACGCATTCTATTGGATCACATTTCTTTGGAATGGGCACACATACGGATCTCTTCTAGTCAGTTGGCCAGGTAGCTGTCTTCCAGATTTCTTGGCATAGACACGTGAGCACCTCCAAACCTACATCCGTTTGTTGAAACATCTTAGTTGGTGTTCCACCAATTCCTGGAGCCTTGTTTTTCACCAGTACCTTCAGTTCAGCATGGACTTGTTCCTTAAATACTGTCAGTTCTTGATCACGTGCTACTTACTGAAATGGTTGAATGTCAACCAATTCTTTTTGGTACAGTGACTCTGTTTATTCTTTCCATCTTATTTTGATGCTTCCTCCATTGTTCAATATTTTGCCCATAGAACTCTTCAGAATTGCAGCTTGAGATTTGAATTTTTTCTTCAGTTCTTTCAGCTTCAGAAATGCTGAGCGTGTTCTTCCCTTTTGGTTTTCTAACTCCAGGTCTTTGCACATTTCATTGTCTTCTTGGGCTACCCTTTGAAATCTTCTGTTCAGCTCATTTATGTCATCATTTCTTCTGTTCACTTTAGCTATTATGTGTTCAAAAGCAAGTTTCAGAGTCTCTTCTGACATCCATGTAGGTCTTTTCATTCTTTCTTGTCTTTTTAACAACCTTTTGCTTTTTTCATGTATGATGTCCTTGATGTCTTCCCACAACTCATCTGGTCTTCTGTCATTAATGCATCAAATGTTTCTTGAGATGAACTCCAGATTCAGGTGGGATATACTCAAGGTCATATTTTAGATCTTGTGGATTTGTTTTAATTTTCTTCAGCTTCAACTTAAACTAGCATATGAGCAGTTGACAGTCTGTTCTGCAGTCAGCCTCTGGCCTTGTTCTGGCCGATGATATTGAGCTTTTCCATCATTTATTTTCACATGTAGTTGATTAGATTCCTACGTTTTCCATCTGATGAGGTCCACATGTATAGTTGCCGTTTATGGTCTTGAAAAAGGGTGATTGTAATGAATAAGTCGTTGGTCTTGCAAAATTCTGTCAAGTGGTCTCCAGCATCGTTTCTATCCCCAGTGCCATGTTTTCCAACTACAGATCCTTCTTCTTTGTTTCCACCTTCTGCATTCCAATCACCAGTGAGTATCAATGCATCTTAATTGCATGTTTGATTAATTTCAGATTATAGAAGTTGGTAAAAATCTTTAATTTCCATAACTTTGGCATTGGTGGTTGATGCATAAATGTGAATAATAGTCATATTAACTGATCCTCCTTGTAGGAGTATGAATATTATCCTATCACTGACAGCACTGTACTTCAGGATAGACCTTGAAATGTTGTTTTTGTCAATGAATACGATGCCATTCCTCTTCAATTTTTCATTCCCAGCATAGTAGATCATATGATTGTCTGATTTAAAATGGCCCATACCAGTCCATTTCAGCTTGCTAGTGCGTCAGATGTCAATCTTTATGCATTCCATTTCATTTTTGATGACTTCTAATATTCCTAGATTCATACTTCGTACATTTCACATTTTAGTTATTAATGGATATTTGCAAAAGTTTCTTCAAATTTTGAGTGGTGCCACATAATGAGGGTCCTGAAAAGATTAAGTCCATCCATGTCATTAAGGTCAGTTCCACTTTGAGGCGGCAGCTCTTCCCCAGTCATATTTGGAGAGCCTTCCAACCTTAAGGTTTCATCTTCTGGCACTATATCAGACAGTGTTAGTCTGCTATTCATAAGGCTTTCACTGGCCAGTTTTTTCAGAAGTACTCACTGATGAAGATCAAAGACCACAGCCTTCAGTATCGATTACACCTCAACACAAAGAAAACAAACATCCTCACAACTGAACCAGTAAGCAACATCATGATAAACAGAGAAAATATTGAAGTTATTCAAGGATTTCATTTTACTTGGGCCCACAGTCAACACCCAGGGAAGCAGCAGTCAAAAAATCAAATGTTGTATTGTATTGGGCAAATCTGCTGCAACAAACCTCTTTACAATGTTGAAAAACAAAGACGTCACTTTGAGGACTAAGGTATTCCTGACCCAAGCCAGGATATTTTCAGTCACCTCATGTGCATGGCAAAAGCTAGGCAGTGAATAAGGGAGACTGAAGAAGAATCAATGCCTCTGAATTATGGTGTTGGCAAAGAATATTGAATATACCATGAACAGAATGAAAAAATCTGTCTTGGAAGAAGTACAGCTAGGGTGCTCCTTGGAAGCCAGGGTGGCGCGACTTCATCTCCCTTATTTTGGACATGTTATTAGGAGGGATCAGTCCGTGGAGAAGGATATCATGTTTAGTAAGCTAGAGGGTAAACAAAAAAGAGGAAGATCTTCAATGAGACGGATTGATACCGTGGCTGTAACAATGGGCTCAAACACAGCAACTATTGTGAGGATGGTGCAGGACCTGGCAGTGTTTTGTTTTGTTGTACATTGCGTTGCTATGAATCAAAACCGACTTAACGGCACCTAACCACATTTGTAGTTAAATGACTATTGAGAAATTAGATAAGGTTTATTTCTGATCTTGAATAAAAGTGTTCTTGCTTTTTAAGTACTGTCTATGAATCAGAATTGAGATCTGCTAAGAACCTTGCTTTTCATTTAAAAAAAAAAAAAACAACGAAGCTTGGTTTTAGCAGGGATACTAGAAGAATTGTCTGTTGGGATCAATTGAAAATCTTTTCTTCATACTTGAGCTTGTCTCTAACCTTGATCTCAGTTATAATGAGAGAAATTTATAATGCCTGAATTGTTTAAAGGATGTTCTAATTAAATTCTGCGTGGGTCAGACACACTGCACATCTTGCAAGCAGACAGACTGATGAACTTTGTTCTGGGTTATCTTTTCAAGGATGCATGTATAGAAAACAGTCTTAGAAGACACAGACGGTATCTCCCTCCCAAGATTAGGGCAGACAGTTTTGCTTACTACTTGTAATAAAAGATTTTTTTTTTTTTTCGGGATTTTTAAGCTGTAATATAAATTGACTGCATATATAACATCCACTTGGACCTGTCATGTTGCCCCTGTGTGACTTTGGCAGAGAGGAGGACCAACAGGAACATGAGGCTCATGCTACTTTCTGTGTCATTAGTAACAAAGTCATTTGTCTCTGACCTAGGGGTCTTGTGTCTTCTGCCAACCTCCATGAACTGTGGTAGGTTAACTTGTTAGCTTGCAAGTATGGTAAAATCTCAGAGCCTTCACAGTTCTTGACAGAATATTTACTTGAATGAAAATAAATTGAGTTCTTTATAACTTTATCTAACTTCTACATTTTGTAGATGGGGAAATTGAGGGCTGGAGATAATTAAAGAAACTTGCACAATTGCACAGCTTATCAATAGCAGAGGCGTCTCTGTGATCAATCCAGGGTTTGCTGCTCTCAGTGCAGTTTGCCTTTTCCCACACTGCAAAACCCAGCTCTGTGAGTAAAGCCCACCAACCCTGGTTTAGAGCTGATTTAAGGATGCAATTGGACAGTAAGAATTTCTCATTTTAAGACAGAACCAGATAAAATTGGCACAAACATAAACTCAGTAGGATGCTTAGTTGTTTATAGCCTATAGATAATAATCTGACAGGGTTATTCAACACTAAGAAATACTTTGAGGCATAAAAGATAATTCTCTGCCAGGGTCTCTTAGCTGCAACCTTACTGAGAACTAGAACATAAGATTAGTTGACCTTACCCATTATTTATTTATTTCTTTGTTGCTGCAATTATATGAGGCTGGGCATCCATTTATTTTAAATTAGAAAATGAAACTAATTTGGCCACTAGGTATTAAATATACCTCCTGGCCAAAAGAATATGTAGACTTAGTAAGATTAAATTTAATGATTAAAACAAACATTAAATGGTTTGTTTGCAGTTAAGCTTTCCCATGGATTAGCCGTATTCTGAGTCCATCCCTGTTATTCATTGTTATAATTAGGTGTACATTGGTAACACTTTCCATGTTTTGACATGTTAGCATTATATCTTTTTCTGTCTAAAATAATTTCTTTGTAGTACTGCACAATCTTAACTCCCGTTCTGTGTTTTATCCATACTATCCCTGACCCTAGCTGCTGCTTGGAAACCCTATGGGGCAGTTCTGCTCTGTCTTATAGGGTTGCAATGAGTCAGAATCGACTCGATGGCAGTGAGTTTCATTTTTTGGTTATCCCTGACCCTTACAATGATCAGTCTCGGCTTTCATTATTAAGAAGGTTTCTATCGTAATATTAAGGTTAGGATGTTAAACTCTATGAAGGGTCTGTGAGCGTGTGACAGAGTATTTCTTCATGTACATTTCAGCACTGCTTCGTAATTGTTTTTGAAAACACAGACACATTTTCCAGCCTCAGAATTGCCTGCAGCAACTTTTGAAAAACAGTGCATCACCACGGAAGCTGACAGAACATGGCTCTGGGCTCTCCCCCTGTGTTTGCACTGAGCCACAGGCCCTTGGCAGAGAAAATGGAATGTTGCCTAGGTGACCTTATCTATAAGCTGGGTCTTTAATTTCATGCTAGTTGTATTGAAGCCATAGCCGTAGCTGAGGTGTCTGAAAACAAAAGCCAGGGCAGAGAGATGATTTCTACAGATGATGTGGGTCAGCCAACACCAGAAGTCCTTGACCCCCCGCCACGGTTCTTTGTGCTGGTCCCCTTTGCCTCACCCCATCCACGTGTAGAAAGTGCACAGGCCGCCATTTGAGGGCAGATTCCTGAAGTTTCTAAGAAAGACTTTTAAAGACATCTGCTATATAGCTTACTCTGTATATAGACGTATTTGGGATTTGGGGAGAAAAGCAGAAATTTCCAGAGTTGGCAATTTATAATTCTTCCTTGTAAATGAATCAGGTGGGCGCCTTTGGAAATAATTTCAGAATGGATTTAGAAAGGTAGACTTAGCCACATATCTTTGCATATTATGAATCTAAGCTGTTTCATTTGAGACAGGTGGTTAATATTTTACTTGATGTGTTTATTAGTCCAAATGAAAATGCTTGTTGAAGTTAGACTTTCCTTTCCCGAAGAGTGTGTAGCTCTCACGTGGTATTTGCATTACTTATCTTTTTCCAGCAGTTTATTGTCAGAAAATGACCCCATTTTGAATAAGTAACTGCAGAAATTAAATACAAAGCCAGGCACGAGAGTGTCAGCCCAAGGCCCCAGCTTCCTGGTGATGAGTGTTCCCTGTCACCTTGCAGTCAGGTGGCAGAGCCTGGAGGGGTACGTGGGGGAAGTCCATGACTGAATGTTGAAGAGCCTGCACTGGCATTTCAGTTGAAACAGCTTTTGGCCTGTTCCTTCTTACCTGTGGAGAAGGACTGCAGGGCAGCGGGGGTGTCTCATCCACACCTGGGAGTGAGCCCCTCTCAGGTGATGCCCACCTGTCCGTTCTGGGTCCTCAGGCAGATCTCTCTCTCTCCTGCCTCCAGGCATGCTGTCTCAGGGCAGTGAGGGTGTCTCATCCACACCTGGGAGTGAGCCCCTCTCAGGTGATGCCCACCTGTCCGTTCTGGGTCCTCAGGCAGATTTATCTCTCTCCTACCTCCAGGCATGCTGTCTCAGGGCAGCTCCACCTGCATCAGCAGGCATCTCCCATGCTTCCTGCCTAAAATGCAACTGAGAAGTCTACTCCTCCTCCACAGTCCTCCCCCAATGAATGTTTCTTGCCAGTGTCCCTCGGCCCAATAAATAATTCCACAAACGACCCACTTGTTCAAGCCCTAAACTGTGACTCTTCCATGAGCCTTTCCACTGCCTCACCTCCCATACCAAATCAATTGCTAAATCCTACCCAGTCTTTTCCTAAATATCTCAGTATTTAGGAAATTCATCTGCAATGCCATTACCCTAGCCTAAGCCACCCCAGAGTGGCTCACTGTTGCACCCTTCTAACTCACCCTCCCAGATTGTTTTTGCTCCCCTCCGGAGTTTTCTCCATTCTATAGTGAGAGGGGAGCCCTGGTGGTGCAGTGGTTAAGAGGTCGGCTGCTAACCAAAAGGTCTGCTGTTCGAATCCACCAGCCGCTCCTTGGAAACCCTATGGGACAGTTCCGCTCTGTCCGATAGATCCCTATCAGTTGGAACTGACTCGATGGCAATGAATCAACTCCATACATTACCCTCAGTGAACCAACGGGTTTGGTTTTTTATAGGAAGAGGTTGTTTTTAAATTGCAAATTTAATCATACCGTTTCTAAGCAAAAACAGAATCAATAAAATATAAACTCCTTAACATGCAGCTCCCTCTAGCATTCGCTGCCCCCCCCTTTCTGCTTCAGTTTTCTCCATAACTCGTATCAGAATCTAACATACTGTATGCTGATTCTGTGTTATCTGTCTCCCTATACCGGAATGGAAGGTCCGTGAAGGCAAGGCTTTCTTTCTGTTTTTTGTTGCATTGTCTGGGCATTCAGTGAACAGGAATGAATGATTGGCTTACATTACCCTCAAGGAATAGGAATGAATGATTTACTTACACTGCCATCAAGGAGTAGGAATGAATGATTGGCTTACATTGCCCTCAAGGAGTAGGAATGAATGATTGGCTTACACTTCCCTCAAGGAGTAAGAATGAATGATTGGCTTACACTGCCCTCAAGGAGTAGGAATGAATGATTGGCTTACACTGCCCTCAAGGAGTAGGAATGAATGATTGGTTTACACTGCCCTCAAGGAGTAGGAATGAATGATTGGTTTACACTGCCCTCAAGGAATAGGAATGAATGATTGGCTTACACTGCCCTCAAGGAGTAGGAATGAATGATTGGCTTAACACTGCCCTCAAGGAGTAGGAATGAATGATTGGCTTACACTGCCCTCAAGGAGTAGGAATGAGTGATTGGCTTACACTGCCCTCAAGGAGTGGGGATGAATGATTGGCTTACATTACCCTCAAGGACTAGGAATGAATGATTGGCTTACATTGCCCTCAAGGAGTAGGATTGGTTTACTTTACCCCCGACTCTGGCCCCGGCCTCTGTCTCTCCATCACCCCTCCCTATTTCCCTCGTTGCCCTCTCAGCTTCAGCTTTGAAAGCTTTACTGTACATCTTTATTTCCTTCAACTCAAGTTGCCCTGTGCTACCCAAGAAGCACCGCAAACACTCTCCCACTCCTGCCCCTGTGTTTCTGCCCTGCAGGTCTTTGCTTAAATAACCCTTCCTCAGGGAGGTTTTTCCTGGTCTCTGGACAAGTAAACCATGAGTCCCTTATGCTTCTTTTCTCAAAGTCTGATCGCTGTCCTACACTGGAAGCGTCCAGTCTTCAGGAATAATGTCTGTCTTTTTCACAGAGCCCAGAGTGGGCTCTCAACAAATATTTGGTGAATGAACCCATGTCATTGAGTGTCTGGATTAGCATCTAATGAGCAGCAAATGGTATCTGTTTTCTCTACTGAGTCAGTTAAATCAGTCAAAGCATGAGAGAGTCCGTTAATCTGATACCCGTCCCCCACTATCTAATCTATAAGTAACTCACCTGATCTGCTAGGTGAAGACCTCTGACTTCCAAGCACACGTCTGAGTCATGGGTGCTATGTTGTGTTGTGTAAATGTATATAAAACCCCCTGCCATTGACTTGATTCCAACTCGCAGCAACCCTATAGGACAGACTAGAACTGCCCCATAGGTTTCCAAGACTGTAAATCTTTACAGAAGCAGACTGCCACATCTTTATCCTGCGGAACGGCTGGTAGGTTTGAACCACTGACCTTTTGGTTAGCAGCCCAGTGCTTTAACCAGTGCACCATCAGGGCTCCTTAAGTGTGTATAAGCATTGTGTGTGTGTGTGTGTGTGTGTGTGTGTGTGTGTATATCATCTGCTCCAAAAACCCCATTGCCATCGAGTTGATTCCTACTCATAGGGACCCTATAGGACAGAGTAAAACTTCCCATAGGGTTTCCAAGGAGCAGCTGGTGGATCTGCACTGCTGACCTTTTGGTTAGCAGATGTAGCTCTTACCTACCACACCATCAGGGTCTATATAATTTGCTGCCCAAGCCCAAGCTCATTGCTGTCAAATCAATTCCGACTGAAAACGACCCTATAGGACAGAGTAGAACTACCCCACAGGGTTTCCAAGGAGCGGCTGGTGGATTCGAACTGCCGACCTTTTGGTTAGCAGCCAAGCCCTTAACCACTGTGCCACCAGGGCCCCTATAATTTGCTAGTGGTAACTAAAGGGCAGAAGGCTTCACCTGTCAGGGCCTTCACCTGCAGGCCTCAGCACACCTCCTCAGGCCCTCCCTGAGGCTCGGTGTCACAGCCACATTGAGCTTTTTCCAGTCCGCCAGTAGTCCATTCTGGCATTATCTTCCATACCTCCATGCCTTTCCACATGCTGTTCCCTTTCTCAGAAATGCCTTTTCCTCCTCTCTCCTGCCTGCCAGACACTTGCATACCCTTTATGTAAGGGACTGTGAAGTCCTGTCTTAATCACCAGACAAAGTCAAGCCCCCTGGACCGGGTCCTGTCGTAACACATTGAACACAGCTGCATTATAGCATTTGTCTCTTACTGTTAACGTGTTTTCTGTCTCTGGCCCATCATCACCTGTAGGGTAAAGAAAGCAAAATCACATGCCTTGTTTATTTGTCTTCTCTTGTACACCAATGCCCAGCCCACACTGGGGGCTCAGAAAATGCTTTGGAAGTTGAAATGGCTGATCCTACTTCCATCTAAGACAAGCTACTTGGCCCTGCAACATATTTGCCAGTCTTCTTTTGCCACTCAACCTTCTTGGGAAGAATAATCTGTGAAAGGTTATTGTCAAGGTATCTTAACACTTATTTAATGTGTGTTTAGCTGCGTGACTGCCACATAAAAACGTGTGGTAGTAAAATCAAGCAATAAAGTTGTTAATGAAAAGCCCTACTTCCACTTGATATTTAATGCTGATGAGCAGGAGATGTTTCCGATTTTCATCCATAACAGTAAATTGACATTATCAAGGTTGGTAGATGATCAGTTTGCATTGAAATATTGTTAACTTGATGAATAAAAATGTAAATTGTTAGAATACGGTGTGTTCTAGAAAGCAGTGTATTCAGTAATTTCTTATAGTCTCCAAGTCAAGTCAGGAGATGAAGCAGCTATGCCAAGAAGCCATCTGACATTTGTAAACAAGTGGAGGGCAGTGGTGGCTGCTGGCCGGTCACTGAAGAATCTGGAAGAATGCCCCCGCTAATACTCTCGCTGGTGTATTACAGCCTATAAGGTACTGCCACGCCCATAGTCTTACTTAATGCTCATAGTCACTGGGGGGTAGACAGCAGCAGTGTCATTTCCCAAACCAGGAGGCTGAGGTTCAGAGAGGTTAAGTGATGGCCAAAAGTCATCCGCACTCAGAGACACCTACAAATGTGTAACTAAAAATTTCAAATCAATAAAAATGTGGAAAGTATTTAGAAAATATACCATCATGATTAATACGACAGAGTAAATAAACATCATTTAGTGTCCAGGGATAGGTGGACTGTAGAATATTTGTAGAACTGTGTACAGTCCCAGCTTTCAGTATTCCTAATTCCCATGTAAGGGGAAGGATGTGTAATGCAAATGAATGTACTTCAGAGTCTAGGATACATTTCTAAAATCTCCAACCCATTGTCTCTGATGATATAAAACTTTCAGAATTCTACAGGATATAAACTTTGATTTCAAAATTATCCTTTGAAGTTTGAAGATAAAAGAACTGTGTAAGGCCCAACACTCAAATAGAGGGACTAAAAACATTTTTAAAAAATTCGAGAGAGCTTATCAGAAATTGACATGAACGTGGTAACTGATCCCTGTTCTGTAGTTCAGGTCCTCGGTACTGTGTAATAGGGTGTGAATTGGCTTAGCTCACTCTAACATACAGGAATCAAAGCCTTTTGTAGAGTTTTTGAATGTGTTTTCATTTTGTTAGGCAATAGAAAAGCAGATTCTTTGCTTTTATATACCTGGTCACCTAGGAATACTTTTGATTCTGTGGTTCTGGTCCACTCTCAGAGCAACAGAGAGAAAAACAATGGAACTTACTGAAATCTGTGATTAGCAGCCGTTGCTGTTCTCTGCCAGAAAGAGCCGGCGTTGTTGCCGTGGAGATAGAAAGCGCACACCTATCATTAGCAACAGTGGACATACCTGCCCAGCCAAGGCCACTAAGCCAAGTGTGCCCAGGATTTGTCAGGGGTTATGCTGCAGCAGGGGCAGAGGCTGGAGTTATGCAACATCACTCAGCAGCTGCAGGGGAAGCATGTTCACTGGGATAGTCCAAATTTGGCAAGCATTTTTAAGCTTGGAAATGCTTTTGTTTATAGTGATTTATAGTGGTGTTCCAAGTTGGCAACGCCAACAGGGAAACCGTAAGCTAAGCACAGCTTTTTCAAGCTCTGACTATAGCCCCAAAATCTATCTTTACTTCCTTACTCTCTGTAATACGCCTCTTGAGAAGCATGCATAAAAATGTATGTAAATCCTTGTTAGGTTGTATTTAAACATGTCTGTAGAAGGATTGCTCTTACAACCAGAAGATTGACTCAGTTGTGATTTTGTGAGTCAGTTAAAGCCGGCTAACCTACCAGTAAAGGAACAAGAAGAAAAATGTGTAATATCTTTAACTACTCTTAAATTGTTAATGGTATAAGCTCTCACACCAAAATACTTAATGTGTAATAGACGTGGAAATCAGTGATGGGGAACATGGGCCAATGGCAGCCTCCTGATCATTGCACTGTCATTGATCTGCAGTGGGTGGGGGAAACCTTCGGAGTCAGTGATTCTTGTGGGAGCAGGGATGGGAATGGAGGCCACCAGTCTCCAGGGGACAGCTCGGGCTGATGTTGAAATTAACCTGTAACCTATGATACCTTAATAGTTTAGAAAAACTAAAAATAGTTTTCAAATAGAGATAATGCTCACATTAATATCACAATATCGGATTTTTAAAACATTATTAAAGATCAAAAGCAATGCTTTCTGAGTCAACATTGTTATGATTTTTTGTTTTTGCTCACAACTCTTATTAATTTATTTTGAAATTTTAGGAGGTAAACAAAAACTCTTCCTTCTATTTTGATGTCCTCAAAAGTGAGTATCTATTTGAAAAAAGATTTCATTTTACTTGGATCCACAATCAACACCCATGGAAGCAGCAGTTAATTAATCAAACAATGCATTGCATTGGCCAAACTGTTGCAAAAGACCTCTTTAAAGTGTTGAAAAGCGAAGATGTCACTTTGAGGACTAAGGTGGGCCTGACCCAAGCCATGGTATTTTCAATCGCTTCATATGCATGCAAAGGCTGGACAATGAATAAGGAAGACCGAAGAAGAACTGATGCCTTTGAATTATGGTGTTGACAAAGAATATTGACTATCCCAATGTTCAGTGGACTTCCAGAAGAACTAACAAATCTGTCTTAGAAGAAGTACAGCCAGAACACCCCTCGGAAGCGAGGATGGCGAGACTTTGTCTTGTGTACTTTGGACGTATTATCAGGAGGGACCAGTCCCTGGAGAAGGATGTCATGCTTGGTAGAGTACAGTGTCAGTGAAAAAGAAGAAGACCCTCAATGACATAGATTGACACAGTGGCTGCAACAGTGGGTTCAAACATAGCAATGATTGTGAGGATGGCGCAGGACCGGACAGCGTTTTGTTCTGTTGTACGTAGGGTCGCTATGAGTCGGAACTGAGTCGATAGCAACCTAACAACAACAAATTTGAAAATAAAAATGATTTAGAAACATTTTCAGTCATCTGAAATTGTTGGTGAAATAAATGTAATCCTTTCATTAGTTTATTATTTAAATAGAGTGAATAGACCCTTTCTTGCTTTGATTAATGGAAGTGTGAAGTCAATGGAACCCTTTTCTAAGGGCTTTTGACACTGGATTGGTTAAAAATTCCAGAGTTGGTTTAAGCCCCACAGAAATTTCATTAAGTTGGATTCAGGCTCTACACAATTTCTGGTTGGAGATTGACTTCAATGTAAGCATGGAGAAAATCATCAACAGAGTAAATACCTCTCACTGACACTTAAAGGTTAGAGAAGAGTGCACCTTTTCTTAGGTATTTATGTGTACCTTGTCCATTATATTAGTAGATGTTTACTTAATATTTGTTGGATTTAAATAAATTGAAAGTTTGCTCTATATTGTTTATCATTTATTATTATATATTAGATATATTAGTTCATGTTTGGGCTAGCCAATTTTGCGAAGTAATCTGTCTCATAGACTACATAGAGTTAAAGTGTATTGTAGACTATACTTTTGAACCTATAGGCAGTGGCACAGTTTTGTAGCCTGAGAAAGCTGCTTTTGAGTCAGGTTTCTGCCTCGTCATTTAGCGGGTAAGCGTGAGAAGGGTCTGGAAACGACGTCCTGTGGCCCAAATCCAGCCCCCCTCCTAGTTTTATACAACCTGTAAGTCATATAATGGTTGAAAAAATAAGAATAAAGAGTAATATTTTGTGACACGTGAAATTATAGACATTGAAACTTCAGTGTTCATAAGTGGCATTTTCCTGGACCACAGCCACACTCATTCCTTTGCACATTGTCTGTAGCTGCATTCACACCCTAAAGGCAGAGCTGAGTAGTTAAGACAGAGACTGTATGGCCTGCAAAACAAACATTTACTCTCTGGCCCTTTACAAAAGAAGTTTGTTGACCTTGACCTTGAGCAAGTTGTTGAACTAGGCTAGGCCTTGGTCTCTTAATCAATTCTCTTGGAGATGAAAATAGTTCCTCCTCATTGGGTTGCCATGAGGCCGGACAAGGTGTTGCTGTGGAGCACCCAGTCCACCTGAATCATAGTACACACACAACTACTGGTAACAGGGGTTTGGTTTTTGTTGTTACTAAGTTTATTGTTATAATTACCGTTCACACACACCCGAGAGAGCAATGTTTATTGGTGTGGCTAAATTATCCTAATTGCTAGTAAAGGGACAGGAAAAATAAATAATCTCTGAAAACCGGCATTACTGTACTGAGCCGTGGGCTGTAGGCCAGAAGCCCAGAGGTTCAACTGAAATCTCTATTCCTCTTGCTTACGTATCACTATTGTTATCCCTAAACTTTCCCTCTTGGTTCATGTCACCATAGTGCTTTCTTTAAAATGCATTATCAGTCTTCAATTCTTAATACGAATTAAAGTGTAACAGACTCTCCTTGTGCCCGACTTCTAATCACAAATGAGAAGAACATCTGTGTCTCCTTACGTCCAAACAGGAAGCTGCAGGGTTCCTGCCACCTGTTAAGCACATAGCCCTTCACAGTTGTTGTTAGCTGCCATTGAGTTGACCCCCGACTCATGGTGACTCCATACACAATGGAAGAAAACACTGCCTGGTGCTGCGCCATCCACAATATTGGTTGAGGAATGGACCTTTGTGGTCCACTGGCTGATTTCTGAAGTAGATCACCTACCTTTCTTCCTAGTTTATCTTAGACTCGAAACTCTGCTGAAACCTCAGCATCATAGCAACACCCAAGCCTCCACTCACAGACAGTGGCGGCTGCCCGTGAAGCACATTGGCTGGGAATTGAACCCAGGTCTCTTGCATGGGAGGCAAGAATTTTACCACTGAACTAGTGCCCCCATCCCTTCACTAGACCCTGTGAAATAACCTCATATCCCCTGTTGACTTCAACTTTTCTACTACGTCTACTTAATTCTTTGTGATCAAAATGTTTAATGTTGAATTTATTTACTTCTACAAACTTTCTACAAGGTTACATGTTATGTCTAGAATCTGAAAAATGCATTCCTATATCATTCTTTTGCCCCCTCTGTTCTCTTCTACCTCGCTTTCCCTCCCAGAACCTCACTCACTAATTCTCTCTTCATTCCTGCAGCCCTTTAGGATTTTTCAGGATGGTGTTGTATCCCGATCTTACCCTTTCTGAAGAAGTACTTTTTATGTCTATTCTAACACTAATCATTATTTGCAATGCACCGTGTGCCTTTTGCATTTTAGCATTGTAAAGAATTGTGTGTGTCCTGTTTGATTCTCTAGATATTTCTTGCAGCAGTTTCTCTCCTTATAGGGAAAGACATTTTGACTTCCTTTGGATAACGTCACATATGATTGCTATGTAGTGAATGGTTTTAATGTTGGTGTTTTTGAGTGATAAATACTTAAGGAAAATATGAATATAAAAAGTTACCCAATATATAGCCAAAATAATTTAGAATTAAACTCTTCAACTGGTTTTTTCTAGGATCGGGTAGTTCTTCCCAGAAGGACAGCGTTGCTAAGGGCAGCAGTGCCTGGAGATGACAGTGTTCACCTTCTGTCCTTGAGGGAGACCACAGGGGCTCAGGTGTAGGCGGTGTACACTGTCCACCGGACAGAGGAGTGCCTTAGCCCATCCACACTGCCTTTTCACAGGATGGTTTTTTCCCTCAAGAATACTCTCTGCAGCATGCCAGCCAGCCCCCGGCTGTCAGTGATGATGGGGTCTGGGGCAGGGGTGGGTAGATTGCAGGAAGCCTGTCTCAGTGTGCAGCGTTCTGCAGTCAACAGAGTGGTTTTAATGGTTTCTTTGTGAATGATTGTTGTAGCTAATGGAGGCCTTGATTCCCATGAGACCCTGGTTTGCTTAAAGCTTACTGACCTGGTATAATTGAGTGTAATTCAGTGGAATCAGTGAACATGTATTCTTAGAGTTAATATCAGTGTATTCTTGAGAATGAAGAAAACATGAGTGAAGTTTCTAATTTGCTTGTCTGCTTGCGCCCTAACCTCAGGGAGAATTGTATGAAAGCATCAGGGGAGAAAAAAAAAAATCTCTTTAAAAACTCTTCCTAAACATCATGTTATTGGTCACCATTCCTTATGTGAGGACTAATACCCAGGAGAGTGCGTGTGGGTTGGTTTATTCCAGGGACATGGTGCTTTTAATCACTTGAGGATTGTGGTAACGTTAGCAGTAGTGTTAATGGAATTGATACTCTTTGTGACTGGAAAGTGGCTTATGACTGAGAAGGAAAGAGGGAAGGAAGGAAGAAGGGAGGGAGGGAAGGAAGGAAGAAATATCTAAGATAGTCTTCAGAAATAATTTTTAAAGTAAAACAGAAGCATTTCTTTATAAGGCAGCCACACATAATAGAATCCCAAGGTCTAATTTCATTAGCATCCTTGCAGCAAATGATTTTCCTTGAAGGAACAAGCTGCACCAAGCAGATTTATTGTTTACAATGGTGACCTAAGCTATGTGGAACACTCTTATGTGGACGCTTTGGTTTGGTTTGGTTTTAAAATTATAAGGTGTTCAGTGCCTCACTCAGGAGAGCTTGTTTCCGTTACTGATCACTTGCAACTAAGGGTTTTGCAAATAGTCCATGTGGTTCCTTATTCCCAGAAAAAGATGAGCAGAGAATTCTGTAGAGACACACAGCTTATGAGATGCGTGTAGGGAGCCCACAATTTACGGGAATGATGAAGGAAAGAAACTGTTGTAAGATATACGGATATATGGATGATGTTTCAGATTTTCAGGAGATTAACAAATCCTCTGTAAGGATTTTCTTTCTAATAAGATGCTGAGGATGAGAAAATTTTTTGAATTTTATTTTATTATTTATTGACTACCTTCCAGAAAAAGAGATCTGAAAGGGAGAGCAAGGCAGGCAGAAAGAAGTGGAGTCTTTATCTCCGTTAAAGGAAAAAAACTATTTGGCTTCAATCCCATGTGGGTTTCCTCGCCTAGGTGGGGAGGAGAAGACAGGGATATCTTGTGACCCCTGCCTGCTTATGCCAGAGCAGCTGCACTAAGAACATTTATGTTTTAGGGTTCTGGGTACCATCTTGTTTAACAAAGTGGTTCAACTGCAAAATTAGAACTTGGTTTCTTTTTTTAATCACTTGCCTAAATCATTCACTTTATTGAGCATGGAGGCAAGGGAGAAGCTTCTTATGGAAGCAAACAGTGCTTTATCAGAGAAGACTTACAGTGCTGTTTATGAGAATGCGACGCTCAGTCCACATTAGTGAAGTGTAGCCATCTCCTGCTGTAGCCTCCCGCCATTTCACAGATCCTCAGTCTCTCTCTAGGACTCGGTGTTTGAGTATTGTTCACTCCTGTCTTGTCATTATTCCCTAAACAATACAGTACTGTATAACAACTATGTACATAGCATTTACATTGTATTAGCTGTTATAAGTAATCTAGAGATGATTTAAAGTATATGGGAGGATGTGTGTAGGTTATATGCAAATACTACACCATTTTATGTAAGGGACTTGAGCATCTGCAGATTTTGGTATCCTCAGAGGTCCTGAAACCAGCTACACTTCAATTTTGATACTTGTTTCAATAATAAATGCTATAATTATAAATGAACAAATGAAAAGATGTCATAAAAGAAAATTTAATGATCAAAAACCAAACCAAACAAAACCCATTGCCGTAAAGTCATTTCCGACTCATAGCAACTCTATAGGACAGAGTAGAACTGCCCCATAGAGTTTCCAGGGAGCACCTGGTGGATTGGAACTGCTGGCCTTCTGGGAATTTAGTGATCAGAAAACAAATATTACAACAAATTACTGTATTTTATTTTTAGATAGATCTTTCATCTCTAACATGTTATAATTAAAAACATTTCTTTCTATTCTTTGCTCTTAGAAATTCTTCAGTGATTTCATCACGATTAAGCTGCTGAACAATATCTACTTCCATACATAATAAGGATAATGAATCTAGTCTTTCTTGAATCATTGTTGTATGCTGAGGGTTTTTGAATCTCTTTAGGGATGAAAATTAGCATTCTGTTGTGCAGTTTGTGATCATTAAAGTTAAGAATATGTGTAAAGCAATTTCAACATTGGGAAATACCCATTGTATTTTATCTTCTATTATGGAATCATGCAGGCTTATCCTGATGACTTAAATATAAACTTTTCTGGAAAAGTACGACAATTTCATTCTTACATGAGAACTAAGTTAACAGGAGCAGTCGCAAACAGCATGATACAAATACAGGGTATGCTCAATCTGAAAATGGGTTTTGTATCTCTCTGCGCAGGACCAGATACGTCACAAGTCACATGATTATAGTGCCGCTGGTGCATTCTTACGTGGTTGACAAGAGAGAAATGAATGTGAGGTTATACCCAAGTGGTCTGAAATGAAAAGAAAAATATAATCATTATCATATGCAAAATTTATAAAATGGTATGAATTTCACTTAGTGCCCTGCCAGTTCCCTTCCACTGCGGTGCTCGCTTTTCCTTGTGTCCTGTCTGCTTTGGATCTTTGCTTTGGACAGATGGTGCCCCTGTTTTGTTGATGCCCTAAGCACATTCTTACCTTGCTTATTTGGTCATCCGACCTTGATGGTACTTCTTCTGGGTTAAATGTCAGAAGTCAGAAGTCCAGCGTCACGTTATGGACACCTCAAAACATCTGCCTTTTCATTATTAATAGTAAATGTTGATAGGGTGTGCACTTGAGTCAGCGAGCACTGAGAATGAAGAGTTGCACTGAATTTGCAATCTAGTTGAGAAAGAGAACATATGCACAAGAAGTTGCCAACAGATTAATAAGTTAAATAAGTGCTTATGCTAAGTGCTGAATCAATGGTAAAGACAATAGTATCGATGCAGGATGGGTGGTTTTGGATGATTCCAAAGGGAAAGCAAGCTCTGAACCAGGCTTTCCAGAAATAGAAGAAAACTTTTCCATGAACAAAGGGGAGCAGAATGGGTTCTGGGCATAGAGAACAGGATTTGCCAAGATTTCAAGAAGAGTCATCAGATTGTTTAGGAGACATTGCTATGATACAGTAGGTTGACTCTAGTAGGATATATATATTGATAAAGAGTAATAGAGAATGTTCCAAGATAGATGTATAGTCAAATGTGGGAAAACCATGGATACAAAAAATTTAAATTTAATTTTTAGATAGCTGAAAGTTGTGTTATGTGGGGATATGTGCCATTAAAATGCGGGAGTATAAAGGCCTCTATCCTGCACAACATGTTGAGACTTGTCCCCAACACGTTCAGACTTGTCACGACTTGTTTTTCCAAACCCGTTACTGGTTGGCTTGTTTACCTGAATTCCTCCTCCCTTGCCTGAAACTTATTGTTATTCACCCAAAGCCCATTGTTCTATTATTTGCTTCAATGCTTGCTGTATTGACTATAAATAAGCTCCTGGGACTGAAGCCGGGGTTTGACTCCTCAGAGTGACCCTCCTGGCCCCACTTCTCTGTAAGAGTTGTGGAATTGGTTATTGTCTCCGCCACCCCGACAACCGTCGCCGCTGCAACAGTGTTATAGTTAGGCAAAAGTCCACAATGAGATAAACTTTCAGTAAATACATTTATTAAAGTGATGTATGTTATGGTTCGTGTTTTGTTTATGTTTCTGTCTCTGATTTATTATTATTTATTATTTATTTATTATTTATTATTATTTATTATTCTTACTATGTGTAAGAAGTAATATATTTGAATTTCAACTAGCGTATTTGAGTAACAGAATTCTTATATGTTGTAAGGGCCTAGCCTCAATTCATATTTTTATGCAGAAATAATTGATGACATGGTATAGAGCTTTAGTTAAGCAAAGAAACAATCACCCCTGATAATACAGCTGGAAATAGGACCCTTAGGAATAAATATTCTTGTTTATGGAGAGTAGTCTAAAGTGGAAACTTTAGGCCTACCTTTTTAGACAAAGTTTGTGCTTTTCCAAAGACTTATTTACCTCCTACATGTCTGTCAGTTTGTCATACTGTGGGTGGCTTGTGTGTTGCTGTGATACCTGAAGCTTTGCCACCAGTATTTCAAATACCAGCAAGGTCACCCGTGGTGGACAGGTTTCAGCAGAGCTTCCAGACTAAGACAGACTAGGAAAAAGAACTTGGCAGCCTACTTTGGAAAAAAATTGGCCAGTGAAAATCTTATGAATAACAACAGGACGTTGTCTGATATAGTGCCAGAAGAGGAGCCCCTCAGGTTGGAAGGCACTCAAAATAAGACTGAGGAAGAGCTGCCTCCTCAAAGCAGAGTCTACCTTAATGACATGGATAGAGTCAAGCTTTTGGGAACTTCATTTGCTGATGTGGCACCACTCAAAATTAGAAGAAACAGCTGCAGGTATCCAATAAATTGGAATGTGGAATGTATGAAGTATGAATCTAGGAAAATTGGAAATCATAAAAAATGAAATGGAATGCATAAACGTCGATATCCTAGTCATTAGTGAGCTGAAATAGACTCATACTGGCCATTTTGAATCACACAATCGTATGATCTGCTGTACCAGGGGTGACAAGTTAAAGAGGAATGGCATTGCATTCATCAACAAAAAGAACATTTCGAGATCTATCCTGAACTACAGTGCTGTCAGTAATAGGATAAGATTCATATGCCTACTAGGAAGACTAGTTAATATGACTATTACTCAAATTTATGCACCAACCACTAATGCCAAAGAGGCAGTTGTTCAAACAGAGCAAGGGGATACTGCATGGTTTAAAATCAAGAAAGGTGTGTGTCGGGGTTGTATCCTTTCAGCATACTTATTCAGTCTGTATGCTGAGCAAATAATCCGAGAAGCTGAACTATAAACTATATGAAGAACACGGCATCAGGGTTGGAGGAAGACTCATTAACAGCCTGCGTTATGCAGATGACACAACCTTGCTTGTTGAAAGTGAAGAGGACTTGAAGCCTTATTGATGAAGATCAAAGACTACAACCTTCAGTATGGATTACACCTTATCATAAAGAAAACAAAAATCCTCACAACTGGGCCAATAGAGCAACATCATGATAAAGAGAGAAAAGATTGAAGTTGTCAAGGATTTCATTTTACTTGGATCCACAGTCAACACCCATGAGAGCAGCAGTCGGGAAATCAAAAGACGCATTGCACTGGGCAAATCTGCTGCAAAAGACCTCTTTAAAGGGTTAAAAAGCATAGATGTCCCTTTGGGAACTAAGATGCGCCTGACCCAAGCCATGGTGTTTTCAGTCTTCTCATATGCATGTGAAAGCTGGACGATGAATAAGGAAGAACAAAGAAGAATTGATGCCTTTAATTATGGTGTTGGCGAAGAATATTGAATATACCATGGACTGCCAGAAGAACAAACAAGTCTGTCTTGGAAGAAATACAGCCAGAGTGCTCCTTGGAAGCAAGAATAGTGAGACTTTGTCACACGTACTTTGGACATGTTATCAGAAGAGACCAGTCCCTGGAGAAGGACATCACACTTAGTAGATTAGGTGGTCAGTGAAAAAGAGGAAGACCCTCAACAAGATGGGTTGACATAGTGACTGCAACAATGGGCTCAAGCATGACAAAGATTGTGTGGATGACGGGGGACCTGGCAGTGTTTTGTTCTGTTGTACATGGGGTCGCTGTGAGTCGGGACAGAAGGGACGGCCCCTAACAACAACATTTCCCTCCTTCTCCAGTGATAGCAGACACTGAGTGAACTACTGAGGTTGGAACCCAGCAAATGCCTCAAGGCACATGAAGAATGGTGGGTGGGGGCACACTGGTAAAATGGTGTAGGCACCTAGAAAAAAGAGTTCCATTTCCAAATGTTCAGTGAACACACTAAAAATACTGATCTCAGGTGGAAAAGTGAGCAACAGTAGCTTTGAAAGAGTAATGTGCCTGATTCCGCACGTCCCCAAGATTACCCACCTGGCAGTTGCTGCTTACCCCCTACCTTTACAACGCTGGAGTGGAGGGAGTCACCGACACGCTGTGCTGAGCAGGGATATCGCCTTTTACTGCTATGTCTTCTACTGGGGGATCCAGTGGCAGACCCCTCAGAAACTCCGGAGTGCAGCTGTGGGTACGCCTGTAGGTATTGGATGCCATTGCTGGCCGCACTGGTGGGATAATAACTGCACTTCCTCCATTTGGCATGCTTTATCCTGAGAAGTGAAGTTGGGCATATGTACGTGTGTGTGCGCGTGCCCAAAGACTTTCTGAAGTCCTACTAGAATTTAACATGAGCTGCAGAGAGAGGACTGCCACTTAGAGGTAAGGCCCTTCAATGGTAGACAGCCGCATGAAATGTTCAGCTTGTGGTTTGCCCTCCATCGCCCTATGACCACACTGGCTTTTATGATTTCACAGGGATATCCTCAGATATATATTCCCAAATTAGAAAACTGACAAACGGATTCCAGGAACCCAGTGTTCCGTCTGCATTCCTCACCAGCCTTCCGTCACGTTCTCCACACCACAGTCTTCTCAGTGAGCCGCCAGGCAGTGTCCAGTCTGGTGTCTTCACGGAACTCCAGCAGCAGGTGCTGTGGTAAGGTTTACACCCTCAGGCAGCTCCGTGAGGCATCTGGAAAGGCTGCAGACAGAAGACTGGCCTTCCTGGGCAAACGGTGTTCCACTAACGTTAAGACGTACGTTTACGACCCGAGCACGAAAGCTCACTGCCAGAACCTGCTGAGCATTAGAACTGAGATTTTGCTTTGTTTTCCCTGAACAGTTCTGCCCAAGCTAGTGTCACTAAGTTGCAGAATTTTAAGAGTTATTTTTTAAATGTTGAAAATTGCTCCTGATGATTTTGGCCACCTGAGGATCACACAGGAGTAGATAATAGAGAAAGTTCAGGTGATTGATCTGTTCAGTACTCAAGCTGCATTTAGCTTTAAGCAGCCCTACCCCAAGGCAGAAAACCCACACACCCGTAATGGCTGGTTAATAGAAATGTAGGCGTCTGGATGCTGAGCATACATAAATATGCATAGTTTCTGTCCTCTTTCCTGATTTGAGCTTGGTTTCCGAAAACATGGATTACATTGAAAAGCAAAGGAAGGGGATGAGTAGCTTCCTGGCAGGGTGATAGATTTAGACAGCGGAGCAAGTAATGCCTCGCCAGGTATGACTGACCTGAACATATGCTAACTCATCGGTACCCACCAGCATCTGCTCTGAATTAGGTATGATTGACCTGAACATATGCTAACTCATCAGTACCCACCAGCACCTGCTATAAATTAGGTTAGAGGTCAGCAAGCCTTGGGAGGAGATGGGGGCAGAGCCAGTGGCAGAGAAGACCAAGCATCTAGTCATGCATGCCTGGGGTGGGTTGACAGATGCTGGTGAGAGAGACCCCATGAGTCTGGGAGAAGCTGGTGTGCTTTTCCTTAGTTTTTCTGAGGGCCAGCCTCCTAGACAGTGTTCTTCTCTGTCAATAGTTCTCAAAGGGTGGTCCCTGGGACAGCAACATCACATCATCTAGGAATTTGCTAGAAATGCATATTCTCAGGCCCCAGCTCAGACATACTGAGTCAGAAGCTCTGAGTGGTAGGGCCCAGCCATCTTATTTTAACAAGTCCTCCTGGTGATTCTGACGCTTGGTGATGTTTGAGAACCAGTAAGTAATCATCTGCCAACAGAGGTGAGAGAAAGTGAATCTCCCCTGCCTTCTTTCCAAGGACTCAATCTCAGGCTAAGATGAAGTATAGGAAGTGCCGATGCATCTCTCCTCACCAATTTCACGAGCATCTCAAGAGATTAACAGGGTTTGGTGCAGTTACTTCTTAATTCCAAATCTTTCTCTTCTACTAAAAATGGAAACATCAAAGAACTCTCTGAAAATCCTCTACTAGGATGAAAAAGAGAATAAAATTTACACAACAATCTAATACTAGCTTTTGAGCTGCACTGCCCCAGTGTTTCTCATTTTGCCATGGCTGAGAGAGCTAGTGTGGGGATCCTATCTTCAGGAGTCAGTGAGGGAACCAGTTTTCTCCAGATTAAATGGAGAGAGGGGTGCTGCTCAGTTAGAGCACATGATTTCTATGCTTGTGGAAGGGGGTGCCTTATCCCATCTGCTGGATGAAGCACAGACCAACCCCTTCCCTCATGCCACCTTGAAGATTATAGAGGCAAAGCCAGAATTCTACCTTCTGCAAAAACAAAATCATAGCTGTGGCTCAGAGCCCTAAACTAAATCTCTGGAAGTTATTACATCATATACATTAATGCTTTTAAGAGATTGTGTATTTCTTTGCATCTGTATAATTACAGCATTAGTCCAAGGCTTCATTTACTACACATTTGAGGACCTACTACATGCAAAGTGGCATTCCTTAGTTAGTCCCTCCTTGGGCTACCTCCTGGTCCTCTGCCTGTGGCCCCTCTATTTAAAGAAACTTAGAGAAGAAGGAAGGGAAATAGCCACCTTTCTTTTCGTCTCCATAGGGACACCAAGGTCACTCACTCATTCCCTGCCAGGAGCTCAGAGAATTCAATAGCTCTGGCAAATGGGGGCTGAATGAATTCTGCCAGCCTTGAAAAACACTTTAACTTTTCTGACAGTATGACACATACCTTTGGAAAGCAGTGGAAATCTTTTCTTCATGGATTGACCTATTAACCTTCAGGAGCCCAGTGTGGCCTGAGAGACGTGACGGGGGGGGCGGGGGGGGGGGACAGCTCAGCTCTGCAGTGACTTTGTGACTTTGCTCCCATCTAATTAACTTCCTCTGAGTGAATTGAGGATTGTTTCAAAGGCTAAAACTGAATTGGGTTTTAAATTGAAAGCAACCTCTCATTTAGAGTGAGGGTTGAGAGATTACATGTTGGATAAGCCCCTTGTTTTAATAAAATAATGAGAGAGACCTGTAGAATCTGTGTGATTTTTGCAGTTCGTGGATTTTTCCCTTTTGCAGTTCATGGATTTTTCCCTGTGCTTTTATGTAAATTTTGTATGTTTGCGTGGTGTGAGTGTGTGTATAGGGAATCGGATAGAAAAATTGCTGATAACATTTGGCACTAGTTAGCATATTTTAGCTGGCACTTCATTGAGCTCAGCTGTTAACCAAAAGATCAACAGTTCAAGTCTAGCCAGCGGTGCTTTGGAAGAAAGGCCTGGTGATCTCTTTCTGAAAAATCAAAGCCGTTGAAAAACCCTGTGGAGCACAGTTCTACTCTGACACATATGGGGTCATCGTGAGTCAGA
Organism: Dugong dugon; assembly: GCA_030035585.1. Lineage (NCBI taxonomy): Eukaryota > Metazoa > Chordata > Mammalia > Sirenia > Dugongidae > Dugong > Dugong dugon. The sequence continues at coordinate 44,890,609 of CM057466.1, read as the reverse complement.
GTCGACCTGATGTCACCTGGTTTGGTCTTTGTTTTTTACTTATCTACTGGACTGGAAAACAAAAAATAAGTTCTAAAAGGCTTGGGACTGAGTGATGCAGAGATAGGGTAGGCCTGAGTCAGTGTCCTTTGCAGCCCCCGTCTGGCTTGGTGGGAGGAAGCAGGAATGAGGGGAGAGCCTGTAGCCCCAGGAGAAGAAGACATAACTTCAGCAGCTGATTGCTGTAGACTTCCCAAAGCTGCAAGGGGCCATGGTGGGGCGGGTGGGGGGATAGTGGAGCGCTCTGCCGAGCCACGTGACTCACGGTATAAGCCAGAATACGCACAGACTCGCATAAGGAAAATCACCCCCCCACACACACACTTCCGCATAAAATTAGAATTTGTTTTTTATTTACTTAAGGTTTGGATTTGTTGATAATTCCTTTTCCTCAAATGTTTCCCTTTCACTCTTGCATTTCAGTCAAGAGTATTTTTCAGCACATTTAAGTGATGACAGAATTTACATTTCTATAGACTCCAGCTGTCTGGTTATGTAAATGATGAGCATACGCTATATTGTAGTTTCCAAAACCATGTGTGCAGCTTGTAAAGCTGAGTTTTAACTTCATTTCAGTGCTGGTTTAAAGAACGGTCCTTGGGGCCTGATTGGTGAATAGTTGCATGGAAATACATTTAAAGGCAGGATAAAAAACCTGTGGAAAATTCCATCTCAATTAAGGAGTCACCTTTGATCATCAAGTCAGCTGTGTTACAAACAATATGTTTCATACATCCTCGAAAGTACAGCCACCAGATTTCATAGCTGCATAATCAAAATCTCTCCCGGGATCGCGTCTCCTTGTCTTTACTCTGCTAGAAGCAACCAGGCTCGCTTTAGACAAAGTCATGTTTCTAGGAAATTTTTATTTTCTGGCCCTAGCTCTCTGATACACAAATAGCGCTTTACTTTGATACTTGCTGTCATGGATTGAATTATGTCCCCCAAAAAACGTGTGTATCACTCTGGCTGGGCCTTGATTCCTGGTATTGTGTGATTTTCTTATATGTTGTAAATCCTGCCTCTATGATGTTAATGAGGGAGGATGGGCGGCAGTTGTGTTAGTGAGGCAGGACTCAATCTACATGATTGGATTGTATCCTGAGGCAATGTCATGAGATACAAAAGACAGAAGTGAGCAGAGAGACAGGTGGACCTCATCATACCATCAAGAAAGCAGTGCTGGGAGCAGAGCATGTCCTTTGGACCGGGGTCCCTGCGCCGAGAAGCTCCTAGTCCAGGGGAACATTGATGAGAAGGCGGAGAGAGAGAAAGCCTTCCCCTGGAGCTGACACCCTGAATTTGGACTTTTAGCCTACTTTACTATAAGGAAATAAACTTCTCTTTGTTAAAACCATCCACTTGTGGTATTTCTGTTACAGCAGCACTAGATAACTAAGACACTTGGCTTTATACTCTTCCAAGTGCTTTTCCAGAAATGATCCCATTTAATTCCCTGGGCTATGGTTGAGGTGGACATAATTCCCATTTCACAGATGAGTAGACTGTGGTTCAGTAAATTGAAGACTCTTCTTGAATTTTACAGCAACTGAATAACAGGACACAGATTTATAGTCAGGATTCCTGCCCACCCCGCCCCCCACCCCGTGGAATTTTCCTTGCAGATCAGTGCCTCCTTGTCACCTCAGGACACCTCTCGGACTGTTCTGGAAGTCCTACGCTCCTCAGGACCCTCTCACTGCAGTTCTTGGTGGTGGTTTTTATTCTTATCATACGGCTGAAACCCATTCATACTTAGCGTTGCTTCATCTGACTTCTGTATGGTAAGCTTTTTGATTTCTAATAATGGAATGAATGCCCTTTTTTCCTTATTAAACGGAATTTCAAGACCTACAGGTGGGTAAGCCTATATTAGAGATGGAGAATATCCTTCAGACATTCCTGAGTCACACTGGATCTGTGGAGCTACATGTTAGCAGAAACCTAATTCATTTGGTTTTAGGATGACTTAGAGGAGCGTGAATTGAAAGAGGGATTTGTAATCTCTTCTTCTTCCCATGGAGCCCTGGTGGTATAGTGGTTAAGCACCTGGCTGCTGACAAAAAGGTTGGCCGTTCGAATGCACCAGCTGCTCCTTGGAAACCCTGTGGGGCAGTCCTACTCTGTCCTGTAGGGTTGCTGTGAGTTGTAGGAATTGATTCGACAACAATGGGTTTGGTTTTTCCTTTCCTCTTCCCATGACTGCCTGGGGCCACTGAAGCCCCAGCAAGAGTTTGTTGTAGCAGATGACCATGAGCCCTTCATAACTAGCTCCTGTTAGGCCTCTACCAACCAGTACAGGCTTGTGTGGGTTTCAGTTACTAATTTAAAAATTTGTTTTTACATGGCTATTCACTACCGTTCTTGGAAGTATTAGTTCATAGCCTTTGTCCCAGTAAGCATTTATAAGTACATTGAAGAGATGTCAGAGAAGTTCACATTTCCTCACAGTGTGCATTTGCATACTGTAGCATGAAGCTTTCCTTCTGCTGCCCCTATACTTGATCAGTCATAAAATACATTGGGAGCTCTTCTCACAGACGTGGTGTTGAGCATAGGCCAGAAGTAGCACCTAGTGGAGGCAGGTCCCCCTACTTCTCCTCTCGCTCATCTTGTGAGTTTCCTCGTGTCAGACATGGCTGTTTGTGGCCTGGTTTCCAGAGGAGTGGTGCCGGAATGGGGAGGATTTCACGTGGCAACTCCAGACAGAGCCAGAGCTTTAGACCTGCTGTGGCAGGCCAGGTCTTCTTGATGAAGTACCACACAGTAACAGAGTTCTGATCTTCTTCAGTTTTCTCCAGAATGCCCAGGCCCGTCCTCAAAAGATGGGCAGGCAAAAATGTCTTCTATGGGTATGGGCATCTTACTGTGGATTTTAATATGGATGTTCTCTGAGAAGTCATCCAACTCTATCTGAGATTCTTCAAAGTCTTATTTTAGCAAACTCATCTTAGTTAAATAACAGATACATATTATGTTGTTCTCAGAACACCTAATAGTTTAATTTCCACTTCGCACGTCTATAGTTGTTGCTGTGAGGTACTGTCAAATTGGTTCTGACTCGGAGTGACCCTGTGTATAACAGAGCAAAACAGTGTCCAATCCTGCGTCAGCCTCAAAGGTGTTGCTATGTTTGTGCCCACTGTTGCAGCTACTTAGTCCATCTCGTTGAGGGTCTTCCTCTTTTTCACTGACCTTTTACTTTACCAAGCATGGCGTCCTTCTCTAGGGATTGGTCCGTCCTGATAACATGTCCAAAGTAAGTGAGATGAAGTCTTGCCATCCAGAATGCTTCTGAGGAGCATTCTGGCAGTACTTCTAAGACAGATTTGTTCGTTCTTCTGGAAGTCCGTGGTATGTTCGATATTCTTCACTAACACCGTAATTCACATGTGTCAATTCTTCTTCAGTACCTGGCAATTTTACCCAAATGAATAAAACTGGATCCTCATCCTTCCATTCCAAAATTAAACAATCTCACTCCAACTAGATGATTGTATATTATGTTCCATAAGAATCAGGAAACCAAACACAAACTTATTTTTCATTATATCCCCTGCATAGTGAACCTAAGCCAACCTCCAGCTTACTGAATCAAAACCTCAGGGGCTGGGGCCTAGGAATTTTTATTTTTCACACGTGCCTTGTATTCTTAGATTTAGGCAAATTTGGGTAATGAGACTGATTTCTTGAACAAATGTTTGTCATATAAATACTACCTTTACTTTTTTCATACTAATTTATGCTTTTCAAAGCACTTGCCATGTATCATATCTCTAATATCAGAATATTCTTAAATGAGTCAATCTCTTTTTCAAATGACATGAAAATACAGAAAGTCAAGTGACAGCCCTAAGGGCACTATGTAAGCCCTTGGTGTAGGCAGGCCTAGGTCCAGAGGGTGGCCTTCCTGAGCAGTGCTCTGCTGACCTAGCAAGGAGAAAGCAATGGGACTGATGAGTGTTGGAGATACCGTGGTGAGAAACACTATCGTAGAGGATGGGGATCCCTAATGGGATAAACTAGTGGTGTGGGACCCAGTGTTTGAGATTCTGTATGAAATCTGCCATGGACCACTGAAAGTCTTATTCTGAAAATGGACATTTTCCCATTCAGTGGAAACTGTACATTAAATTAATTAATACGTTAAAATTGTTTCGGGCGGTAGATTCTCATTTGATGGTTAAAAATATTAGGAAAGGGCTTTATCCCTTTTATTAATTTGGATTCCCCAGGTAACTGCCTTACTCTGTCGAGGCTGCTGGGTGCCTTGCCCCTGGTGTTGCTGTCTTCAGTTTTAAGTGACAGCACATCTTTGCCCATCCTTTCGGGTTCGTTTAAAACCTAAGAAATATCTCTCCGGGAATGATTCCTGAAAAGCATGTGAAGTGTGCACACTTTGGCTGTTTGAAGCATGGAAAATTAGCTGAAGCAACGTTGTGTAAGAAGGTAGTGCCTGCCTAGTGAAACACTAATGTGGCTACCCTGCTCCCAGCCAGTAGTGGATCATCCTCCCACCTCCCCTGAAACTGCAGAGGATCAGATGTGGACGGTAGGAGGCCACAGTTCACTTCTGCACAGTAACGAATAAATGTCTGAGAAATCAATAAACAGCAGCTGACAAGACTAACTACGGGAAAATTTAAGGCTAATGGAGGAGGTTGGTGAAAGGTTTGATCTTTCAGCTTACAATCTTGAAAGAAAAAGCCTCCTTGTATAGATAGATAGATACATATTAATGAAAGGTCTTTTACTTATTGTTTTTAGGAAGAGGTAATTAAAGAATGAGAAAGAAAGTATTCTCTATCCTAGCCCTTGAATGCCTTGGTTCCAAACTTCAGTAACTAACAATGTTATTTCTTTGTCTTTGGGAATGATTTTGAGTTTAATAATGTGGTTGCTTGACCTAGGAAAAGTAATGAATTGTTCTCTTTGACTTCCTGTAGCTTTAAAACTAGATGTTGTTTTTTCTTTTCTCCTGCGTTCCAGAGGCTTGTTGAAACAAAAGTGTTGGCACTGGAGTCTCCGTCTCCTTAGCACCTGACTCCATGGAAGCAAGTACTTGCCTCTAGGTGTGCACTGACCTCTTGCCCATTAAGGCTACAACTGGGGTGCGTGTATTATTTGTTAGCTCGCTCCGAGTCGGAATTGACTCGACAGCAGTGGGTTGACTTATTTTGGTGGCTGTTAGCTGCCATCGAGTTTGCCCTTGACTCATGTCAACCCCACGCATGAGGAGGTTGGGCCATTGTGATCCATAGGGTTTTCAATGGCTGATTTTCGGAAGTAGCTCACCTGGCCTTTCTTCCTAGCCCATCTTATTTACTGAAACCTGTTCAGCATCACAGCAACACACAAGCCTCCACTAACAGATGGGCGGTGGCTGTATTTGAAGTGCTTTGTCCAAGAATTGAAACTGGGACTCGTTCCTGTATGGAAGGAAGATGACAGTTCTACCACTGAGCCACTACTGCCCTCAGTTGGCACTGAAAACTAAAATCAAGCCCGCTGCTGTTGAGTTGATTCCGACTCATAGCGACCCTACAGGACAGAGCAGAACTGCCCCATAGGGTTTCCAACCAGCAGCTTTGGACCTTTTGGTTAGCAGCTGAGCTCTTAACCACTGTGCCACCAGGATTCCATAGGCACTAGGAATATGGAAGATACAGAAGCTAAATCCAAAGCTTACAGTCTGGAGGAGAAACAGAGTGAATGTTAAATGCTTACCAGCAGTGTGAGGCATCCTGACATCCAGTGGATGAACAGTACTGCGCAGCTTGTGGCTTCATGCTCCAGCCCTGCAGAGCAGATACTTCACTTAGCAGAGCCCACCGAGAACAGCTTTGCATGGGGTTTGCAACTTAGGCTGACCTTGGAAGGACACGCAGTGCTTAGATAAACGAGAGGGGGCAGCAAGGGTGTTTCAGCCACGGGGATGTCTTTGGCAGCTTTCCTCACTGAGAAGTCGACTTCGTGGTCCGGATGGGACTCAGGGTGATGTATGTGAAGTGTGGAGAATGATCTCTGACACATACGGTGCTCAGTGAACATTAACTGTCATTTGAATAATTCTGATTAAAAGATGAGGCCCATGAGACAGTGAATAAAGAAGTTGTATCTCTTCACCTTGTTTAACTTTTTTAATTCTAGTAGCCTGAAAAGGTCAATTGCCTCCTTGAGTTAGAGTCCTGCTTTTGCCTCACGTAACTAAGAAACTGAAGAAATCACCTTTTGCCTTAAGCCGCACTTTTCTTCCATGTAAAGTGTGTTAGTTGGATAAAATGATACCTGATATACCTCTGAAATATGGTAAGTTTACTTACTCTAAGTAGGTAAAATACAATAATGAATCAGGGCAACAGACTGGACACAGTAGAGTTAAACTATTTTGCCTTTTTTTCCTCTGATTTATACAGCTTAATTTAAATGGCAGTACCTACTTGAGTATAAAGTTACTTTCCATTCCTAGTAATAGAAAAATGCTAAATTATTTGAAAATTACTTAATTTCAAGAATAATGTGTAGATTAGACCTGGCTGTATATTTCTTATATGTAAGTATTGACTCCATCCTGAAATTAACAAAGAAGGAAGTCATGGAATGTCTGTTTTTGGAAGCATTTGAAAGCAGACGTGTGCCTGTGGTCCTGTGTCATCTACAGATAGGAAGACATTCCTTTTGTCAAGTTACTTCCCTGCTAAAATCCTTCAGCACCTTTTAGCTTCTCACAGGATAAGTACGAAAGTATTAATCTTTCTTATTTCGGTAAACATACTTTTCAGTTTTATCTTTTACTGTTTTCCTTTATGAAATTTACATTCCAGCAGGATTTACTCGCGGATTTCAAACGTGCCCTGTTCTTCACACCATTCTGGTTGTGTCTTTACCAGTCTCACAGCCTAGTCAGACTTGATCCATCACAGAAGACCCAGCTCAAGAAAGAGGATTCACTCTGTTGGAATGACCAGGAGTTGAGAAGGAAATATTAAATTGTTCATGTTGTGATTTTGCCTGGGCTGTGTAGCCAGATGCTCACAGGTCGGTCACATTAAGAGATGCAAAGAACTTGCCGACTCAATGAAGGCGAAGGGAGTAGAAACTCTTGCAGACAGGAGGTTAAGATCAGGGAGGATAAGAGCTGAAGTTAAATGCTGGAGGTAGCAGCATCCTTTGAGGCTGAAGGTGTCTCTGAAACCAAAGTTCAATAAGGAGAGAAAGTGAAGGCACTTTGAGTCTTTGATTCATTTTTTTAAACATTTAGTTGTGCTTTAGGTGAAAGTTTACAGAGCAAATTAGTTTCTCATTCAAAAATTTGTACACAAATTTTTTTGTGACTTTGGTTGCAATCCCTGCAATGTCAGCACTCTCCCCCTTTCCACCCTGGGTTCCCAGTTTCCATTTGTCTGGTTTTCCTGCCCCTTCCTGCCTTCTCATCTTTGCTTTTGGGCAGCTGTTTCTCATTTGTTCTTATATACTTGGTTGATCTAAGAAGCACATTTCTCAAGGGTGTCATTGTTTGTTTTATAGGCCTGTCTAATATTTGGCTGAAAGGTGAGCTTCGGGAGTAGCTTCAGTTCTGAGTTAGAAGGGTATCCAGGGGTCATAGTCTTGGATGTTTGTCCAGTCTCTGTCAGACCAGTAACTCTGGTCTTTTTTGTATATTTTAATTTTGTCCCATATTTTTCTCCCACTCGGTTTGGAAGCCTCTATTGTCATCTCCGTCAGTGCAATCGATGGTAGCCGGGCACCAGCTAGTTCTTCTGGGCTCATTCTGGTGGAGACTGTGGTTCATGTGGCCCATTAGTGCTTTGTTTAATTGATTTTTAATGTGGCTCTTACCTATACAAAGAGAAAACTGTGACCTAGAGCTTAGACTCGTAAGGAAGATGTTTGGGGGTTTTGGAGGAAATTTAGAAACAGCATATTGAAAGTGAGGAGAGTGGTTAAAAAAAAAAAAAAATGTGGAAGGCATTGAGGAGCTCCACCCAAGGTCTTCCGTCATAATTCAGGGTATTTAGGGGAAGAAAGTATTAAAGTATTTTGATTTGGGAAAGTTCAGATTGAAATAAAGGGAGTGTCTGCTCCCAACAGAACAAGGTTTCCAGTGGATAGGTTAAGGAGAATAGTGAGGCACATATAGCAGTGAAGGGCTTGATTTGGGTTGAAATTACACAAGGAAAGATCCAAGAGAGCAGGCCATATAATGCTCAGGTTGAGAGGTGGCTTGGAGACAAAGGTTGGCAGTGAAAAACTAACCACCAATTGCCATCAAGTCAATTCTGACTCGTGGCAACCCCATGTGTGTTAGAGTAGAACTGTGCTCCATTAGGTTTTTAATGTTTAATTTTTTGGAAGTAGATTGCCAGGTCTTACTTCTGAGCTGTGCTTTTGGGTGGACTAAAACCATGGCTGAAATACTAATGTGGTCAAACCTCTGGAATGGGACCTTTTACAGGGAGGTGAAAGGAAGTAGGGAAACCTTTCCTTGTAAGAGAGGGACTGGGACATTTTTCTGAGATTCAGTCAAAAACTCTGACATGGCTTACTTCATCCCCATAACTTGTTTTTAACTAAAATTTAGACTCATTTAAACATTTGATCAGTTCTAGTGAGGTCTGATCTAATTCTATGCTCTGAGTCACTCTTTTCCCAAGACAAGCTGTTGTAACCTGGAAGGGACTTTTGCAGAAATATGAAACTTGTAATAATTCCTTAGTATGGTCTTTCCATCTTACTTTCAAATGCAAAGGCAAGCTTTAGAGTTACACCCTTTATAGCTATTACTAAGAAAATTATCAAAGGTAATGTGCAGGATTTGTGATTGCTAATTAGTTCAACTGTAATACCAAGAAAAAAAGATTAAAGTATCATGTTTATAGTAAACCAAACCTGTTGCCGTCGAGTCGATTCTGACTCATAGTGACTCTATAGGACAGGGTAGAACTGCCCCATAGGGTTTCAGAGCAGTGCCTGGTGGATTCGAACTGCTGACTTTTTTGGTTAGCAGCCAAGCTCTTAACCATTGTGCCACCAGAGTTTCCATGTTTATAGTACAACTAACCAATTACTTGGATGATAATCGTTGGTTTTAGAAAAAATACTTTCTTCACCTTTAAAAAAAAAAGTATAAAGTTGTTAGTAATGTCTTAAAAATATTTTGTAGTGATATCCAGGGAGTTTGGAGCTGACCATGGAGAAAAATATGACCATGAGATAGCAGTGTTGCATGACAAGCTATTTAATGGGACCAACACATTCACAGCTTGCATGTAGGGAGCAGTTCCCCCAGCAGGAGGCCCTCCAGGAAAGAGTGCTGCAGGGAGCCACCAGAAGGGGAAGAGGGCAAGGAAATCCTGGGCGAGGGAAAGGAGTAGGGATTGTGTGTGCATAGGCACTGTTCCTTGGCAGCAAGGTGGCGATTCTCAGGGTTAGAGAGTTCCAAAGGGCAGCAGCAGCTTGAGGTCATTACAACTACAGAGTTTTATCTGATCTTTGGGTAGCAGGAAATAATTTTTTTTAACAACATAATGGTGGACCTCACCAGATGGAATACACAGGAATCAAATCGACTACATCTATCGAAAGAGACAATGGAGAAGTTCGATATCATCAGTCAGAACAAGGCTAAGGGCTGACTGCAGAACAGACCATCAATTGTTCATATGCAAGTTCAAGTTGAAACTGAAGAAAATTAAAACAAGTCCATGAGAGCCAAAATAAAACCTTGAGTATATTCCACCTGAATTTGGAGACATCTCAAGAATAGATTTGACTCATTGAACACTAATGACCAGAGACCAGACCAGTTGTGGGATGACATCAAGGACATCATACATGAATAAAGTAAGAGGTCATTAAAAAAGATAAGAAAGAAAGAAAAGACCAAAATAGATGTCAGAAGAGACTCTGAAACTTGCTGTTGAATGTAGAGTAACTAAAGTAAATGGAAGAAATGATAAAGTAAATGAGCTGAACAGAAGATTTCAATGGGAAGCTCGAGAAAACAGAGTATTATAATGAAATGTACGAAGACCTGGAGTTAGAAAACCAAAAGGGAAGAACACAGTCAATATTTTTCAAGCTGAAGGAACTGAAGAAGAAATTCAAGCTTTGAGCTGCAATATTGAAGGATTCTACAGGCAAAATATTGAATGACGCAGGAAACAGTAAAAGAAGTTGGAAGAAATACACAGAGTCACTGTATCAAAAAGAATTGGTCCATGTTCAGCCATTTCGGGAGGTAGCATATGATCAAGAACTGATGGTATTGAAGGACAAATTCCAGGCTGCACTGAAGACACTGGCAAAAAACAATTGGCTGCAGGAATTGGCATTATACCAATTGAGATGCTTCAACAAATGAACGCAACAGTGGAAGCACTCACTTGTCTATGCCAAGAAATTTGGAGTACGGCTATGTGGCCAACCAACTGGAAGGGATCCATATTTGTGCCCATTCCAAAGAAAGGTGATCCAACAGAATGCAGAAATTATCGAAAAATATCATTAGTATCCACACAAGTAAAATTTTGCTGGAGATCGATCGACTGCTAACCAAAAGGACAGCAGTTCAAAACCACCAGTGGCTCCACTGGAGAAAGATGTAGCAGTCTGCTTCCATAGAGATTTACAGCCTTGGAAGACTTATGGGGTCACTGTGAGTCAGAGTCGACTTCCCTGGCAGTTGGTTATGATTAATATCACAAATAAGTGAAATTTTTCTGAAGATCATTCAAAAGTGGTTGAAGCAATACATCAACAGGGAACTGCCAGAAATTCAAACCAGATTCAGAAGAGGATGTGGAACAAGGGGTATCATTGCTGATGTCAGATGGATCTTGGCTGAAAGCAGAGAATACTAGAAAGATGTTTACCTGTGTTTTATTGACTATGCAAAAGCATTCGACTGTGTGGATCATAACAAATTTGGATAACATTGTGAAGAATGGGAATTCCGAAACACTTAATTGTGCTCACGTGGAATGTGTACATAGACCAAGAGACAGTCGTTCAAACAGAAAAATGGGATGCTACATGGTTTAAAATCAAGCAGGGTGTGCATCAGGGTTGTATCATTTCACCGTACTCTACCAATCTGTATACTGAGCAAATAATCAGAGAAGGTGGACTATATGAATAAGAACACGGCATAGGATTGGAGGAATATTCATCAACAACCTGTGATATGCAGATGACACAACCTTGATTGCTGAAGGTGAAGAGGACATGAAACACTTACTGATGAAGACCAAAGACTACAGCCTTCAGTATGGATTGCAACTCAACGTAAAACAAAAATTCTCACAACTGGACCAATAAGTAACATGATAAATGGAGAAAATATTGAAGTTGTCACGGATTTCATTTTACTGGGATCCATGATCAATGACCTTGGAAGTAGCAGTCACAAAATTAAATGATGGATTGGGTTGAGCAAATCTGCTGAAAAAAACCTCTTTAAAGTGTTAAAAAGCAAAGATGTTCCTTTGAGGACTAAGGCTGCCTGACCAAAACCATGGTATTTTCAATCCCTTCATGTGCACGCAAAAGCTGGACAATGAATAAGGAAGACCGAAGAAGAAATGATGCCTTTAAATTATGGTGTTGGCGAAGAATATTGAATATACCGTGGACTACCAGAAGAATGAACAAATCTGTCTCGGAAGAAGTACAGCCAGAATGCTCCTTAGAGATGAAAATGGCGAGACTAAGTCTCACATACTTTGGACATGCTATCAGGAAGGACAAGTCCCAGGAGTAGGACATCATGCTTGGTAGATTAGAGGGTCAGGGAAAAAGAGGAAGACCCTCAGTTAGTTGAAGTGACACAGTGGCTACAACAGTGGGCTCAAACATAGCAAGGATTGTGAGGATGGTGCAGGACCGGGCAGTATTTTGTTCTGTTGTACATAGGGTCACTGTGTGTCTGAACTGACTCTATGGCACCAACAACAGCATGGCTACCAGATTTGGGGGATAGTTTCACAAGGAGTGCAAAGCATGCATGCTGTAAGTGGCTAAAATATATGTTTATTTGGAATCTTTTTCAAACAATTGGTTATATAAAAATTCGAGTTTGGCACAGGTAGGCTTTTTGAGCTAAGGGCCCATTCTTGTATGAAGAAGTAAACAATATGGGGCCAATACACAGAAGCCATCCCTGGCTCATTTATACAATCAACTTACAGGTATAAGAATAGATATACTGTGAAATGACCAACTTACATGTATAGGAATAGATATACTGTGAAATGACCAACTTACAGGTATAGGAATAGATATACTGTAAAATGACCAACTTATAGGTACAGGAATAGGTATACTGTGAAATGACCAACTTATAGTATAGGAATAGATATACTGTGAAATGACCAACTTACAGGTATAGGAATAGATAAACTGTGAAATGACCAACTTACAGGTATAGAAATAGATATACTGTGAAATGACCAACTTAGAGGTATAGGAATAGATATACTGTGAAATGACCAACTTACAGGTATAAGAATAGATATAAAATGCAGTGTTTCTTTGTGTATTTTTTCTTTCTCACGCGTCACCCCTTCCTCCCTTAGAGCAGAAAACCAGGATTTGCTTTCACTGTGACTTCCTCTCTTGTGTTCCTGTCTGCTCTCCAGCGACTCTTCTCTGTGGTCACCATTGCACAGGGTGGCGTGACTGAGCGGTGACTCAGGCAGCCGTCAGCCTCTGCTAGTTGCAGTACTGTAGTGAATCCTCAGCGCTTTCAAAGACTGTGTAGACCTCTGGTAGTTTATTTTTGAGACATAGCATTTTCTTTATTGATTCCATACAACTCTAGGGAATGGTACGTCTGCTTTTATTTCAAACTTAAGAGTTATTTTAGAAATGCCTTTTTTATTTCCTGAAACTGTAATGGATAGCCATTGCTGTGATAGATGGACTAGTTGTGGAGATTTTCTCCAGAATGGTATAACTTTGCTCCTGCTGGGGTATCCCTCTGGCATTCCGCCACCTTCTAATTGTGTTGTCGTTCTGTGAGTGAGAACCCCTGTCATCTTTGGAAATGCTGTTGACAAAGGGAACCATGATTCATTGAATGTTTGTGTCTCTCAAATAAAAGTATGTTTTTTGTTTCACCCAGAGTACGTGCTATCTAGAAACACACAAAAGAACTAGACCGTTCAATAATGAGTGGTAGATGCCTCCAGCTGCTCCTTGCGGGTAGGGCCATGCCATCCACATCCTGTCCACTCAGGGTGTCTGTCTAGGAGGGCGGACGATCCATCCTAGGACTTTCCCTGGGTGAATACCCTATCTCAGTATCGGCTGTTCTCAGGGTAACATATTTCCAACGACTGGTTCCATTTTAGACAGCATAAGAACCTTCAGAAAGCAGTATTAAAACAGCATAAATAACAATATTTTTCACTGTGTAGCAGCCCAAATCCTGAATTTCAGTCTCTCATTTTTCATAAAATACTACCTCCTGAGCCATCCCTCTTTGTTAGCTTCTCTGATGGAGGAATGCTGTTAGTTCAGGATAACAGGGACTAGCTAAAAGGGCCAAGTATGCATTTGGGGGAGAAAATCCATTTGGGCTTCTGAAAGTTTTTCTATAGTTTCAAAAATATCAGACTGTAGGAGTTATATTATTCCACTTATGGAGATTATACTTCTTAGCATTAATACTTTCAGCCTTTCAAGAGAAAAGTACAAATACATGTTTTAGGAACAGAGTTCTTTTATATCCATTAGTGAAAATGATATCTAAAAATGCCATCCTGATATTCAAGATTTCATCACAAACAAAAAATTCAAGTTGAAAATGAAAAAAATTTAAGGTTTAGTATCCTTTCCATTTTTTTCTTTTGTTTAATATAGGCAATGTAAGAAGAACAAGATTTTATTTAGGTTTATATTATTTAATGAGATTTTAGTACCTTTCTCTTGACTTGTAATATTTCTATAATACAAGAAATTAATGATAGACTAGTATTTTTGAGAAAAAAATCCTATTGCCAGGAATTTACGGAAACTTTAAAAAAATTATATAAAAAGTTAACAATTAAGTTTATGGGTTTTTCTCTTTTCTTTTAGAAAGCCTATGTCAAACCAGTGATTTGGTTACTTAGGCAATGAAGCAATCTTTTGACTGGAAATTGTTTTTTCGTATTTTGTCATTTCAGAGGTTTTTTTGCTCATTTTTGAAAAAGTGGCATTCCTCTGGATTAGTCAGTTGTTAAAAAGGACATCTTTTCAGTCTCTTTTCTTCTTTCTTGAAGCAAGCAAGCCTTTGTATACCCACACACTTACTGAAAAAAGTGCAAGTGTTGCAAGATAATTAGAACTGTTAAGATAATTGCCTTTTATGGATACATCATGCCCTAGCTGTTCACTGCTAAATGAAATGTGAAAGTGTAGATTAGACTAAGGAATAATGCACAAAATAGATCTAAATATAAGGGAAATTGTATTCTATTTGAAAATTTGTAGATGGGTCTAAATTTATATATGTGTGTGTGTATATATATAAACATGCATGCATGTACACACACACATATGTGTACACACCAAATATACCAAAACAAGTTTATACTGAGTGTCAATTTTTTTTGGTGAAAAACAAGGGGGATTTTTCCTTTGTAATAGCTCCTCCTTTAAGTTGCATTCCACTAATGCACTGCTGAGTCCTGAGGAGGATTGTCAATTACAGAACTTTTTTTCATGCTCCAGTAGTTACTAGGTGCCTCAGAAAAGAGGGCTTTACTCATCTCTACCCCTCACTTTCCATGTCTGGAAGTGTTGTTTGGGTTCATCAGCACAACTCATTCTGGTAAGCTCATTGAAGTGTAGAAATTGTCTCCTTTCAATGAATTCACACTTGTGTCTGTAGCTTAGTGGTCTACTACTGACTTAATCATAGCCAGAAAGTGCATCACATTTGTACATGACAACAAAGTATTAGTGGTGTGGATTGTTCCACAATTACCCCTTTTCTGCCTCAACACAACGGCCCTCTCCAAAGAACAGGTATAAGACGAAGGGAAAAACTGCTGTTCATGTGCTTTATAGTTAGGTTTTCTATTTCATTTTATCTTAAAAAGATAGAGAATAAATATGCTTCTAACACCTCTGGCTTTTTTCATTAAACGAAGCTGTCTTCTCACTTAAAGTTGCTTATACTGAATTCAAAATGTGGAACATAGCTTCAAATTCAACAAAAGAAGTGCCCCTAGCCCTGTGAATAGCATTTTGGGACTTGAATCTCTGGCAGTTTAGCCACTAGAATTGAAAACAGACTTACTATGTTAGTTTACTTGACTTAGTATGTTAGTTTTAAAATTCATATGGAGCAAAACCTTTCCAGGGGATCTGTGACAAGAATGGTGTCAGAGAAGGAAATGATTCTTCTATGAATTGCTTCTAAGCTTTGAAAGATTATTACCAATTATTTTCAAGATCAGCATAGACTTGAGCATTTATCGCATTTAAAGCCTTTTAAGTTGGACTTATAATTGAAAATCTCCCCCCCCCCCCAAATAAGACAACTTTGTGAATGTAAAAGATACAGACAAAAATTGAATTTACCAGAGTTAATTTTAGGGTGTATACTAAAGTTAGTTAGAAAAGCTACTGAGGTCGGTGACACCTGGAGTCATAACAAGTAACAAAAGATGGTACCTACAATGTCTTCTAAGAAGTACAGCTTCTTAAGCTTGTTGCCATCAGAGTTGATTCCGACTCACAGTGACCCTGTAGGACAGAATAGAACTGCCCCATAGGGTTTCCGAGGCTGTAATCTTTATGGAAGCAGACTGTCACATCTTTCTCCTGTGGAGCTACTGGTGGTTTAGAACTGCTGATCTTTCAGTTAGTAGACAAGCGCTTAACCACCATGCCACCAGGGCTCCCAGCTTCTTAATAGGGGGCCCTTTAATTGTATAAAGATTGAAATTAGATTTTGGAGTAAACTTGAGATGGTCCTGAAGGGCTGTTTTACTAGAGAAATAAATAATTGGCAGTGGGGGCAGAGGGGTGGATAGGAAAAGGAGAGAACGAGAACTCCTACTGGCTGATGTAAGAAAGCAGATGATTAGGTTTTTACTCTTGAGTGTGTGATGTAAACAGCCTCATTTGTCTCACCTCAGAAAATTTTAGCATCTCTACAATCTGAGGAAGTAGAAAAGAGAGAGCAAACTAAGCCCAGAGCTATCAGAAGAAAGGAAATAATAAAGATCAGAGCAGAAATAGAGAATAGAAAAGTAATAGGGAATTAATGAAACCAGAAGTTAGTTTTTTGAAAAGATTAAAAAATCAAAAAAAATTTGGCTAGACTGACAAAGGAAGAGAGAAAATGTAAATATCCAAAGATACAAATGTAAGTGAGGACATTACAACCAACCCTACAGAAGTAAAAAGGATTGCATGGGAGTACTATAGACAGTTAGTTATATGCCAACCAATTAGATAACTTAGAGGAAATGGACTAATTCCTTGAAACACATAAACTGCCTACGTTGACCAAAGAAGAAATAGTGGATCTCAACAGACTCATAGTGAGTGAAGAGATTGAATCAGTAGTCAAAAACCTCCTGACAAAGAAAAGTCTTGACCAGACGGCTTCACTGGAGAATTCTCCCACACGTATATGGAAGAAATGACTCCAATCCTACTTAAACTTTCCAAAAAAAAGAAGAGGTGAGCATTATTACCCTGATACCAAAGCCAGACAAAGACACTACAAGAAGACTATAGAACAATATCTCTAATGAATATAGATGCAAAATACTCAACAAAGTACTAGCAAATCAAATAACAAAACATCTTAAAAGAATTATACACTTTGATCAAGTGGGATTTATTCCAGGGATGGGATGGGGTGGTTCAACATTAAAAAAATCAATCAAGGTAATACCCTATATTATCAGAACCAAGTAAATAACCGCGTGATCATCTCAATAGATGCAGAAAAGGCACTTGGCAAAATTCAACACCTTTCCCGATAAAAACACTCAGCAAGATAGGACCGGAAAGGAAATTTCTCAGCATAATAAAGGGCATTCATGAAAAACACATAACTAGTATCATACTCAGTAGAGAAAGACTGAGAGCTTTCTCACCGAGAGCAGGAATAAGTCAGGGATACCCAGTCTCACCACTGCTATTCAGCATCATTCTAAAAGTCCTAGCGAGAACAATTACACTAGAAAGAAAGAAAGAAAGAAAGAAAGAAAGAAAGAAAGAATGAATGAATGAATGAATGAATGAATGAATAAATAAATAAATAAATAAATAAATAAATAAATAAATAAATAAATAAATAAATAAATAAATAAATAAATAAATAAATAAATAAATAAATAAAAAAAATAAAATAAAAATAAAAATAAAAATAAAAATAAATTTAAAAAAAAAAAAAAAAAAAAAAAAAGAAGCTATCCAAATTGGGAAGGAGGAAGTAAACTATACCTTTTCCCAGACAACATGATCGTATACATAGAAAACCCCAAAGAATACACAAGAAAGCTATTAGAACTAATAAATGAATTCAGTAAAGTGGCAAGGTATAAGGTCAACACACAAAAATTAGTTGGGTTTCTGTACATCAGCAATGAGCAAGCGGAAAAAGAAATTGAGGAAACATTACCATTTACAATAGCATCTAAAAAGAATAAAGTACCTTGGAATAAATTTATCCAGGAATGTGAAAGACTTGTGCAGAGAAAACCATAAAACATTACTAAGAGAAATGAAAGAAGACCTAAATGAAGGACATTCCATGTTTATGGATTGGAAGGCTTAATGCAGTTAAGATATCAATGCTACTCAAAGCAATCTGTGGATTCAATGCAATCCCCATCAATATCCCAGCAACCTTTGTTACAGAAATAGAAAAGCCAATCCTCAAATTTATATGGAAGGGCAAGGAACCATAAATAGCTAACACAATCTTGAAGAAGAAGAATAAAGTGGGAAGACTCACACTTCCTGATTTCAAAACATACTATAATGCTATAGTAATTAAAACAGCCTGTTACTGACATAATAATAGACATATAGGCCAATGGAATAGAATTGAGAATCCAGAACTAAATCCGTATATTTTTGGTCAGCTTATTTTCAGCAAGGGTACTAAGCCCATTCAATGAGGAAAGAAGAGTCTCTTCAATAAATTATGCTGGAAAAATTGAATTTCCACATGTAGAAGGATGAATCAGGATCCATGCCTCATACCATACACAAAGCCAGTTCGAAACGGATAAAGGACATAAATGTGAAAACTAAAACTATAAAATTCTTAGAAGAAAATGCAGGGGTGTGGCTGCAGGGACTACGTTTTAATGATGGATTATCAGATATGATCACAACAGCACAAGCAACAAAGGACAAAATAGGTAAATGGGACCTCATAAAAATTACATAATTTTGTTCATCAAAGGACTTTATCAAAAAAGTGAAATTACAACCAACAGATTGGCATAAAGTGTTTAGCACCGTATATCCCCAAAGAAAACCAAACCTGTTGCCATCGAGTCAATTCCGACTCATAGGGACCCTATAGGACAGAGTAGAACTGCCCCATAGGGTTTCCAAAGAGCAGCTGGTGGATTTGAACTGCTGACCTCCAGGGCTCCGTGTGTGTGTGTGTGTGTGTGTGTGTGTGTGTGTGTGTGTGTGTGTGTGTGTGTGTGTGTGTGTTTCTGTAATTTCTACAATTTAACAATAAAAGATAGGCCAGTCAAAAACTAGGCAAAGAACTTGGACAGTTCACCAAAGTGGATATTCAAATAGCCAATAAGCACGTGAAAAGATACTCAGTCAACATTGTTAGCCCTTAGAGAGATACAAACCAAAACTTCAATGATTACCCTGATTAGAACGGCAGTGATCAAAAAAAAAAGGAAAACAATAGCTGTTGATGAAGTTGTGAAGAAACTGGAACCCTCATCCATTGCTGGTGTGAATGTAAAATGGTATAACCACTGTGGGAAAGTTCAGTGGTTCTCAAAAAGTTGAACATAGAACTGCCATGTGATTCAGCAGTCCCAATCCTAGGTCTACACCCAGAAGAAGTGAAAGGAGGAACAGAGACACTTGGACACCATTGTTCGTTGCAGCACTGTGCACAACAGCCAACATGTGGCACCAACCAAATCGTCCATCAGAGATGAACGGATAAACAAAATGCGGTCTATGCACGCCATGGAATACTACTCAGCTATAAAGGGAAATCAAGTCCCGACGCATTTCACAACATGGATGAACCCTGAAAACATCATGCTGAGCAAACTAAGTCAGTTGCAAAAGGATGAATATGATCTCACATGAAATAAGCAAATTTATGGCAACCAAAGATTGTTAGTGGTTACCAGTGGGAAGGAGGGGGAAGGGGAAAGTTTGCTTAGGGAGCTTTGAGTTTATGTTAATGGTGGTGGGATGATTTGGATAAGGACAGAGAGAATGGTTGCACAGGTGATACAACCACCGTGCAGTTGCATTGCACTACCTTACTTGTAAAATAGAAGCCCTGGTGGTGCAGTGGTTAAGTGCTCGGCTGCTAATTGTGAAAAGTTGGCAGTTCAAAACTACCAGCCACTCTGTGGGAGAAAGATGTGGCAGCCTACTTCTGTAAAGATTACAGCCTTGGAGACCGTGTAGGGCAGTTCTGCTCTGTCCTTTAGGGTCCCTATGAGTCGGAATCAACTTGACAGCAATGGGTTTGGTTTGGTTTACCTGTAAAATAGAGCTAATAATACTCGTTTCTTAAGAACCTGTTTTCCCAGTCTCAGATAATTATTATGATTGTAGTTGAAAACATCTTTTGTAAGTTTTTTTTTGCTATATAAGGTATATGTGTATGTGTGTATGTGTGCGGGAAGGGATATTTTCTTAAGTATTAAATATCACATACTGTGTAAAACACTCTGAGTAGGCCTAAGAACTTTGCAGTCCAAGGAGTCTCTGCACTATATTTGTCAAATGTTCTTGGAAAACTTATTTGAGAAGTAAACAGGGAAATGTGCTAGGGGAAATGTAGAGATAAAACAAGCCTCATCTGCCCCTCAGGGGGCTAGCAGCCTCCAAAGTATGGATATAACAGCCTCCAGAGGATGGGTGTATCAGCCTCCAGAGGATGGGTTTATCAGCCTCCAGAGGATGGGTATATCAGCCTCCAGAGGATGGGTATATCAGCCTCCAGAGGATGGGTATAACAGCCTCCAGAGGATGGGTGTATCAGCCTCCAGAGGATGGGTGTATCGGCCTCCAGAGGATGGGTGTAACGGCCTCCAGAGGATGGGTGTAACGGCCTCCAGAGGATGGGTGTATCGGCCTCCAGAGGATGGGTGTATCGGCCTCCAGAGGATGGGTGTATCGGCCTCCAGAGGATGGGTATAACGGCCTCCAGAGGATGGGTGTATCGGCCTCCAGAGGATGGGTGTATCGGCCTCCAGAGGATGGGTGTATCGGCCTCCAGAGGATGGGTGTAACGGCCTCCAGAGGATGGGTGTAACGGCTTCCAGAGGATGGGTGTAACGGCTTCCAGAGGATGGGTATATCGGCTTCCAGAGGATGGGTATATCGGCCTCCAGAGGATGGGTATAACAGCCTCCAGAGGATGGGTGTAACAGCCTCCAGAGAATGTGTGTAACAGCCTCCAGAAGATGGGTATATCAGCCTCCAAAGGATGGGTATATCAGCTGTTAGATAGTAAGTGGGAGGATGAAACATGTGCTAATAGAAGAACCACTAAAATGTTATATGAGCCAAGCAAAGTCAATGCTTATTTAGTCCATAGTGTGTCCACAACAAAGTCACTGAGGAGGTAGTATTTCTACCAGGCCTTGACGGGTAACTGACTGTGCTAGCTAAAGAAGAAAAGTCGGGGAGGATTCCAGGCTGAAGGGTGAAAGCACTATCTTTTTAATTTTTATTTTGCACCATCCCAGTGAATCTGTTAAGGGAAAGGGATGTGGCTTGTACTGAGGGCCTGTAGCCTGGCCTTGAGTGTGTGTGTATTTCTGCCGTCATTTTTTGTTTTTGCTAAAGGACCACATAAAAGGTATCTTTTGTGTCAAGATCCATGCAAGATCCTGATTGTGAATAATATTAGGGATTATCGGGAAAATCTTTAAGACCTCTTTAAATGGTGGTTTTTGTATTGCTGTGCATTGTGAAATGAACAAACAGCCTCATGAGCCTGGTTTGAGCAGAGACACGGGGTGCTTTGTAGCTGTTTGTCATACTCCTTCTTTGTGGCAAGGCATTATTAGACTTCCCTCTGGGCAGACAGACATCTGCTTCTGAGGAAACGGAAATGAAACATTCACTGGAATGACATCATTATTTGTAAGAATTCTTTAAAGAAAGGAAAACAATCTTAAACTCCTTAAAGAGCAGAAAAATATTCAAATGTAAACTGATGGGTAAATTCATTTTCTTTGTTATGTAAAATTGTTGTGACGTGTTAAAAATAATTTATGTAATTATAGAAATTAGATTTTATTTCCCCCTTTGTATATAAATGTGTGGTCTTGAGATTGAATGTATGCTGAATAGTATGCTAGAAACTGAATGATGGTTCAGAATAGTATAGTTGACATTTGATTTCATAAAAGATGAATAGTAGCATGGCCTGGTGTGTTTTACTATATTACAAAAAGCAAGATTGAATGGCTAGGGCTCTGGGTTATATATCAGGTAGCAAGACTTCTTGTCCAAACCGCCACTCGCTGACTTTCGTGCCTCACCAATGCTCACTTTAATTTTCTCTTTGTAATAACAATAGTAATAACATCTAAGACCAGTGTACTCAGATAAATGGTGAAGATTAATAAGGTAGTATCTCTTTGGACTTCTTAGAAGCATAAGAAAACCAGAAAACCAAGCCCACTGCTGTTGAGTCAATAGCAACCCTATAGGATAGAGTCTAACTCCGCATAGGGTTTCCAAAGCTGTAGATCTTTCCAGAGGCAGACTGCCACATCTTTTGCCCTCGGAGCGGCTGGTAGGTTCAATCCACTGACCTTTTGGTTAGCAGCTGAGTGCTTTAACCACTGTGCCACCAGGGCTCTTTTCTTAGAAGAATACTGAATAAAAAAAGCAACAGAACGGTCTTCCAGAGAGCATGTCAACAGTTCTCTTCATTCTTCAGAGAAGGAATGTGTTTACACCCACCTGCACAGCATGAATCCTGTTTGTACAGTGGGGCTGATGAAGGAGGAAGCACAGTTAACTCTGCAGTGACTTCCTCTCCTTACTTGTGTGACTCTGAAAAAGTTCCCTAATATAATGGCGTTGGTTTTATCATCTTTAATTAGAAATAATACATGTAACTCGGTTTTGTAAGAATTAAATGAGGTAAATAAATTCATTATAATGTTTAACGACATTCACAGAAAATTCTGCCTGAATTTTTCTCTTTTGTTTTATCCATGTGGAAAAATTCATGAAAAGCATTATTATCTCATACAGTTGACAAACTAGTGTGTAGACCAAAGGATGCTTTGGGCCTAATTCTAATAATTCCACATTCTCTCTATTCCTTATTCAATATTTTTAAACTCTACAGCAGTGAGAAAGAAAATACCTTTCTTTGCTACTCCTAATTTTTATCCCTTGTTGACTATTAAAAAATTAAAAATGCAAGGTTAGAGGTCCACTTCACCTTTGTAAAATGAAGTTGAAATTCACTGTATATATTAAAAAGGTTGAGCTATTGAAATGTTCTCATGAGTTAAATCCCTCCCAACACAAAGTGACTAAGGAAAAGATCCCACTCAAAAGCTTGATTATTAGTTTTTAAAAGGGGTGGAACACTGCTATTTTTTCCTTCCAATATTCCAGGGTAACAAGAATTGACACTTAAAAAGTCTTAGCAAGTAGAAGCCTTGATGCTGAGTTTCAGCGTAGATGAATTATTTGTATTTACCTTTTGACACTCACTAATCCTCATGAGCTCTTTTTATTGAAGTATCTGGGGTGAAAGCATCTGAAGTTTCTGTGTTTGTTACTCTCCACTTGAATAAAACCACCCCATCCCCACCTTTGTTTTTAAACACATGGTAGAGGTTCATTTGAGCCACATTAGTGGGGTTCTCAGTGTTTGTTGGTTCCCGTGTTGTGTGGACTGAGGGAGAGAGATGGAGTCAAGCCACATCCTTGTCAGCATCGCTGTAAACTGAGTGTGAAGGACACTGTATGTGACTAAGAAGAATTTTCCCGGTCCTGTGAAGATTTGGAATTTGAGAGGGAAAAAAATATAGGATTCTTGCTCTGCTCCTGATGGGGGCTTTTTTTTTTTTTCCCCATGAGATTTTAGCAACATGAAAATTCTTTTAATGAGATATATAGGCCCCCAAGGATGTTTTTGAATGCTTTTAAACTTGGAGTGTTCTCTGTGCCACAGCAGGGATGTGCGTAATCAGCTGAATTACCCCTTGGTCTCTCAGTACCTACTCGGGGCACCTATGGCCCAGTTATGGTATGTTTGCATCGTGCTCCACATTCTTCTTTCAGGGCATTTCTTCCATTTGTTTGACGGTTTTGTTCACTGGTGGTATTAAAAGGAAATAAATGACGGTAACCCATTTTACATATTGTTTCTGGGCAACAGTGATGAGCACAGAGTATGAATGTGCTCCTCGACGCAGTACTACTTGGAAGAGGTCTGTAGAGGGCTATGATTTGTTAGAGCTTCTGGCACTTGGGAACCACTGAAGCTTCCTGGGCCTGGTTCCAGAGGCATTCTGCAGAAATGGGACTTGGTTGTGACCAGGTAAACTCTAACAATAAACGCGTAGAGATCCTGTCAGGAAACACCCGTCAGGAGGGTGTTGAGAGAAGTTGTTACAGTTGTGACAGTCTTTTCAGGAGCCCTACCTTCTGACTGTTCTACTCTGTGCTGTGCTAGAAGAGAGCGTCGGCCAGTGGAGATACCTGCTTTCTGTACGTGGTGGCAGTTAAGCATTCCTGACCTAGGCCTAAGTTGATATGAGGTGGCTGCTTCAAGCAGTCCCTCTGGGAGCTTCTTTGGTTCCAAGTAATAGAAACCAAGTGATATGTGTGTAGGCATAAATGAGAAATAGATTATAAGAACTAGGAATTGGAACCCTGAAACTGGAACTTAAGCAGTGCTCTCTCTCTCTCACACATCTCTGCTTTCTTGCTTCATTTTTTGTTCTCTCTGAGGGCTGTCATCTCTGGCTGTCTGGGTCCCAGGAGGAATTAAAGAGCTCCCAAGTTGAGCCCCAAGGGACAGGAACACTTCAAATAAAGTTACTTCTGGGACTTACTTCTATGGATGAGAGGGACAGTTAAAAAGAGTAATTGTAAATTTAGCAACAACACCAACAGCCATCCTTGTAAGCTGATGTCTTGCTCCTGATATTTCTAGTTCTTCTACCCTCCTGTCACCACACATAGGTAAGAGCTTAGTACCGAATTTTCTAGGGCATGTGATGTAGAGAAAGCATAGAGTCTTTGGAAGCATTTTCTAATTATTTTTTGACTCTTAATTTTCGCTCATTATTCTCCAGACATAATCCTTATCATTTTTTAACTCATGGCTCTTGAATCTAAATCTAGAAGGGACCTTTAAAGATCATCTTCTTATCTCAGCCAGGAATCCATTCTATGAAAACCATAACGGGTGCTCATCCACCATTACTAAAACATATTTATGGTTAGGAATCTCACTCCTTATGAAGTTAGCCAAGACGAGGCAGCTCCCAACTGCAGCTCCTACTGATCTGAAGTCTGCCTCTCTGCAGTTTCCTCCCAAAACCCAAGCTTTCCTTCTGGAGCAGTATGGAATGAGTTGTACAAATCACCATACAAATGACCTTCCAATACGTTAATATTTAAGAAATTATCCTGTCATTCATTTAAAGATAATTAAATGCGGAAGATGAGCCACTTAGGTTGAAAGGGACTCAAAACATGACTGGGGAAGAGCTGCCTCCTCAAAGTAGAGTCAACCTTAGTGACATGGATGTAGTCAAGCTTTTGGGACCTTCATTTGCTGTTGTGGAACCACTCAAAATGAGAAGAAGCAGCTGCAAACATCCATTAATAATCGGAGCATGGAATGTAGAAGTATGAATCTAGGTGAATTGGAAGTCAATAACAATGAAGTGGAACACATAAAAATTGATATCCTAGGCATTAGTGAGCTGAAATGGACTGGTATAGGCCATTTTGAATCAGACAGTCATATGGTGTACTATGCCAAGAATGACAAATTGAAGAGGAATGGCATCACATTCATCAATAAGAACATTGCAAGATCTATCCTGAAGTACAACAATATCAGTGATAGGAAAATATCCATATGCCTACAAGAAAGACCAGTTAATATGACTTTTATTCAAATTTATACACCAACCACTAATGCCAAAGATGAAGAAATAGAAGATTTTTACCAACTTCTGCAGTCTGAAATTGATCAAACATGCAATCAAGATGCACTGATAATTACTGGTGATTGGAATGTGAAAGTTGGAAACAAAGAAAAAGGATCTGTAGTTGGAAAATATGGCCTTCGTGATAGAAATGATGCTGGAGATCACATGATAGAATTTTGCAAGACCAAGGACTTATTCACTGCAAATACCTTTTTTCAACAACATAAACTGTGACTATACATACAGACCTTGCCAGATGGAATACACAGGAATCAAATTTACTACATCTGTGGAAAGAGACAACGGAGACATTCAATATCTTCAGTTAGAACAAGATGAAAATTCTCACAATTGGACCAATAAACAACATCTTGATAAACGGAGAAAATATTGAAGTTGTCAAGGATTTCGTTTTTCTTGGATCTACAGTCAACACCCATGGAAGCAGCAGTCAAGAAATCAGATGACGTATTGCATTGGACAAATCTGCTATGAAAGCCCTCTTTAACCTGTTAAAAAGTGAGGATGTCACTTTGAAGTCTACGGTGTGCCTAACCCAAGCCATGGTGTTTTCAGTCACCTCACATGCATGCACAAACTGTACAATGAGTAAAGAAAACCAAAGAATGGATGCCTTTGGATTCTGGTGTTGGGGAAGAATATTGAATATACCATGGACTGCCAGAAGAATGAACAAATCTGTCTTGGAAGAAGTACAGCCAGAATGCTTCTTAGAAGCAAGGATGGTGAGACTTTCTCTCACGTACTTTGGACATGTTATCAGGAGGGAGCAGTCCCCGGAGAAGGACATCATGCTTGGTAAGGTAGAGGGGTCAGTAAAAAAGAGGAAGACCCTTAACAAGATGTACTGACACAGTGGCTGCAGCAATGGGCTTAAATACAGCAACAATAATGAGGATGGCCCGGGACCGGGCAGTGTTTTGTTCCATTGTACATAGGGTCCCTATGAGTCAGAAACAACTCAACGGCACCTAACAACAACAACAGAAGTGCCTAAAGTTTACCAGATTTTGTGTAAGTGCTTTGAATGGAAAATTTTAAAATGAATAGAAATTAGCAAAGTAGGAGTGGGAGAGGAGTAAAGTGGAAGGCTTTCTAAGCAATGCCTCAGCCCCAGTAAAATTAGATATCATCAACCTGAGGTTGCACCATCCTGTTGTTCAGAATTGTCCACTAGTTACAAAGTCCTTGATATAGGAGTGAGAAGTCAAGATGTAGATTAACCCTGTAATATAGCAATGTAGATTCGCTGTGTGGATGTAGCGGAAGGTCAAGCAATCGTAAAGAGATACTGAGAGTCTTAGACGGAATGAACCTGACTGTCCTCGCTGGATAGGGAAAGAAGGCAAAGTCAGGGAAAAAATAAAAGGGCTAATCTGGGAAAATGGATACTTTGAAGAGACTCCAGATTCTATCAGCTTTTAATTTGGAGGGGATATTAATTTCAGGTAACATAAAGTACTTGTATGTTCTCAGGAGCATAGGTTGCTGAAATCATGTAATAATGAGAAAGACCTTCAGTGTCTTCTGATGAACTTCAAAACAGCCCATACTTGTTATTTGTGTTTAACTTAAGATAATAATAGGCGTAGTTTTCACTTTAAGTAAAAGTGGTATATGTAAGTTTGTGTCAGTAACTTGGCATAAAGGATTTTACCCCAAGAATCTATTAAATTGGATTTTTCAGCTTGTTTCAGTCAATTGATACATAAATAAATATTTTTAGAGCATTTACTCTTGTGTTTTTCTCAGAATTGCACTAAGTACTGTGAGGGGAATCTTAGAAAATTAAATGAAAAACTTCAATGTTCAGACAAGTTTTAAGAAGCTCATTATTTTCAACCAGAGGAAAACTTTTTTTTTTTCAAGTTATGGAAGCACATTGGAATTGAATTTTTTTTTTTTACATTGCTATGGATAATGAACACAGTGAATAATTGATAATTCTTTACCATTTTATAATGATAAATTATCGAAATACACACATATATAAGCACACATATCCTACAAGTGAAATATTTTCTGGTTTTAGGCTTATCCTGTCTTTAGTGAAGACATTTTTCTAATACGTATAGGTAACCATTTTTCAGCTCAGAATCTTAAATTGTCCATGTTTCAGCAAATCACTCTCTTACTTAGAACTGCACTTTGAAAGCTAGGAAATGTACATCCTAGTTTATAAGCAAAACTATCGGGTAGAAGTTGGACCTTCCTTGCATAACAGTTTCAATCAATAAGTAATTAAAATACTGTTTTTATATTAAACATTTTTACTCAGTACGATACACAACATCATATATTTAAGATAAAAAGTTCAGGGTCTTCAAAGTAATAAATCACATTTGTAGCAAGTTGCTTAATGCAGCAGCCCCAGACCTCTCTATTCTTTGTCCTTCTTCACCATTGGAGGTGGAGGTAGTTAGGTGCTCTTGAGCCAGCTCTGACTCATAGCAACCTCATGTATAACAGCGAAATGTTCCCTGGCCTGGTGCCCTTTTGTCTAAATGTTTAAAAAGAGCTGATGTAAGTGACCTTAAGTTATGAAGAAGAAGAATGATTATCTCCGTTGGGAGACATCTGAACTCCCTACTTGTTTTTCGAGTCTCTAATGGAGACATAAGAGGCTGTCAGAGGAAGGGGAGCCCAGTGCTCCTCACCTGTCTCCTGCAGAGGCGCCTGATGGGTACCACAGTGTTTCCTGCTTCTGTGTTAATCATTGTCGTCTCTTGTTAATCTTCTTTTAGAAGGTAAATACACTCAAGGAAAGTATTCATTGATTTGTTAACAAATACTTTTGTGTGTTTACTTGCCAAATGTGTATTTCAGATAACATGATGTATTTTTTAATAGAATAAAAAGAAATGAATTGTTGTAACAGTTGGCACTAGATTAGGGAAGGAGCTGTATTTGTTTGGGAAAATACCTTGGTAAATGGCTTGGTGTGCCACAGAACCTGAAGCCATGGGTTTTCTGGAGAAGAGGAAACAAAGCTAAACCACTCTAGGTTAAAACAGGGATTTGAAGGCAAGAGGAGTGAAAGAAGATAGGGTTGAGCTTCAGGGTGAAAAGTGGTCAGAGGATTTATTTTCAGTGTCAGTTGCCTGCACCTGGGTCCGCTGTGAAGTCTTCTGCCAACTCTTGGAGGGTTTCAGAAGATGTGCTACCCAGGCGGTGACTGGTAGGAGAGGGATCTTCAGGCAGAGCGAGCGGCTGGAAGCTCTGCAGCACTAGTGCTCTGGGAAGTGGCTGCAAGATTCATCAACAGAAGTAATGGAGCCAGAGTGCAGAGCCAGGGGAGCAGATACATTCCCACTTACTCAGACATCCTTACAGACCCAGGGAGCCCTCTGACTGGAGTATGGGGGTTATGGAAGAGGGCAGAATATCCCAACTAACTTCAGGGTTATAAGCTTTTAGGATATTGTTTGTCTCCTTGGGTACTATAGTCTGAGAATGCCATGGCCATTGGAGAAAGATCTGGAGAAGGGGAAGCAGCTGGTTTCAAACACCAGCTTCTTTTCCTATTTGCTTGAACATATCCAAAGCCATGAATCCTTTCGTGATACTTGATGTAGGTTACAAGTTCTAAGTTGAATGGCATGTAGGAATTCAAATAATACTTGTAAGTGTTGTATAACAGTATAAGAAAATGTTAGGTATTAAAAATTAGGATCCAAAATTGCACACAATATTAAGAGCCTCAAGAGAAGCACAGTGAACATAATAGTAGTTATGTTCAGTTAATTTTATGCTGGCTCCCCAATATTGGTATTTTATTTCACCAGTATTTCAGTGACCATATTTCCAATTTTTGGTATGCTTAAAATAGATCAAAGCACATTAATTTCCAAAAATGACTTATTTGGTATTTACTGAGTGTCTTGTACATATTAATGCACTAACTTCTGGAACTGATGATATACTGATAAACAGACTATTTATCCTGCCAAAGAATCTTTTAAAAAAAAATACGTATACATATACCCCAAATTCTTGATACTGATTAGTGCACATATAGATAAGTCGCAGTAATGGTTTATATTCTTCTGTATTATGTATGTAAACAAAGAGCATTTGCCTGAGTTCGATAATACTCATTTCTTTATCAAAAAAACAAAGTTCACTTCTAGGAAAACACTAGAAAATACTGTTAAACTTAGTTAAGTCTTGATCTATTCCTTTAAGGATTAGTCCTTCAGAACCTTTTAGTTCTCTTAATACAAATAAGGAGTCCTGGTGGCACAGTGGTTAAGAGCTTGGCTGCTAAACAAAAGGTCAGCAGTTCCAATCCACCAACTGCTCCTTGGAAACCCTGTGGGGCAGTTCTGCTCTGTCCTGTAGGGTTGCTATGAGTTGAAATCAACTTGATGGCACACAACAACAACTACGATATAAATAAACTAGAAGGATAGTTATTTTGTGTCCTAGTTACATTCAGTTATTGCTTAGAGAGATGGCCTGATAATTCCTCTTATATTCTGGAATGAGAAATTTATCCCTTAAGAAGTTGAAAGTCCTTGTAGCTTTGGCATATGAGAGTTATAGCAATTTACATTCCTCTGGAATATATTTTGTATGGAAATGCGTACACTTGGGAGGTGATAATCTTCACAAGTCAGTTTGAAGCTTCTGTTTCATCAGATTCTGCCCATTTCTGGTAGTATATTTCATAGCCGAATGTATACGTGTGTGAAAATACCTGCTTATGTGGCAGACACTTAAGAAACTCCCACATAGCAAAATCAAAAAATTAAAAAAACAAAAACTAAAACAACCAAAATATCAAGGAGCTTAGCCTGTGATTGGTATTTTAAAAGAGGAAAATAATTTCTGGATTAGCAGGAAAAATTGACGTAGAACCCAAGCGAAAAGTCATGTGTTTACTATTGTTTAAGGACAGCAATTGGCTGGACATGAAGACGAGCTAAGAATGTATTTCGTCCTTACCTTTGCTCTTTCTTGCCTTGTATATACTTCTTTTACAGTGCTGATATATACTGTTTTGTAATTCTTATTACTTTCTAGGTCTGTCTTCACCATTGGATATGAGTTCCTTAAGAATAGAGGTTATGTCTTATTTGATTTTTTTATTCCCAGCATCAGTATATTGCCTGGCATACAGTAGACCTTCAGTAAATATTTGTTGAATTGGATGCTTTCTTCCTTATGTCTTCTTGGTGTTCATGGGGTGACTTTCGGATGCTATTGAGGCCCTGTGAGTTCTGATGTCACTTGTGGTCCATCTGCCCTGCACACTTGATCCAGGTGCATGTATTTCACACTCTGCTAACTATGTCCTAGAATACCTCCTTCTGCCCCCTGCCTAATGGACACTTTATACCATTTCCTTCCTTTAAGTAAGAGCCCAGACACCACTATCTTCATAAACTATCATCGGCTGATTCTCTTCTCCGGACCTGCAAAGAATACATAGCGTCTGCTCTGTACAATGCACTGTGGACATTAGATACCATCTTCAGTCATGTATTTCACATGTATTAGATTCATACCCACCACAAAGAATACATAGCGTCTGCTCTGTACAATGCAGTGTGGGCAGTAGATACCATCTTCAGTCATGTATTTCACGTGTATTAGATTCATACCCACCACAAAGAATACATAGCGTCTGCTCTGTACAAGACAGTGTGGGCACTAGATAACTTCTTCATTCATATATTTTGTATTACGTTAGATTCATGCCCATCACAAAATAACAAACTTTGTGAGCATAAGAGTTGTACCTTATATTGTTTTTGTGTTCCCAACAGCACTGAACACAGTATTAGGCCTAATGGTTGGGTAATGAGTAATTGTTGCTGTAGGTGGAATACAGTGGGAAGTGATTCATAGATCCTAGGACCTGATACTATGGTCCCAAAGCCATGTCCTAGTAAGTACCCAATAGAATTAGAACCACATATATAGGTCAGTCTTTAAAATGTGCCAGTCAGTGGTGTTTCTGTATTTCTATGTTCCTATAGTAATAGGATTAACGTGCTGACCCTTTTAATATGATAAATTTTGAAATATTAAGTCATTTTCCTCCGTTACTGAAAGCTTTTTCTCTGTGTCTGCTCTGTGGGAGCACGAGGGAATCCCTAGGTGAGGCCTCCCCTTTCATAGCGTATGGACAGTAGTACCAATCTTACAGAAATGTGAGGATAGCATGAGGTGATTTAAAAGAAGTTCTTAGTTCAGTAACTACAGCAGAGTCAAACCCTTTGGTGTCGAGTCGATTCCAACTCATAGCAATCCTACAGGGCAGAGTAGAACTGCCCCATAGGTTTCCAGGGAGCAGCTGGGGGATTCGAACTGCTGACCTTTTGGTTAGCAGCTGAGCACTTAACCACCGTGCCACCAGTGCTCCAGAACATAGTAGGTCCTCAATATATAATTGTTGAATGATAAATGAGGTGATTATGTACAGTCCAATAGGACTAGACATAAAAACATATCTATATGTTTTATAGGTAAGTGATAAATTCTGCAAAAAACAAGACTTTCTATTCTTAGTGTTAGAATAAGTTACCTGTGAACTACCCAACTGTGACGGTTAAGGTTATGTGTCAACTTGGCTAGGCTGTGATTGTCAGTGGTTTAGCATATATTATGTAATCATTATCAAGTTTGTGATTTGATGTGAGCAGCCATCAATTGAAAGGGAAGTTTCCTTGGGGGTGTGGCCTGCATCCAGTGTGTGTGGATGTTCTGGCAAAGCTAGCCCTCTCTCGATCCTGCATCTGACTCCTCATCCTCTGACCTCTGGTTCTTCGAACATGAGCCAGCAGCCTGCCTTCCAACCTACCACTTTTGGGTTCGTCAGCCCCTGCAACCACGTGAGTCAGGAGCAGCCTCCAGCCTGAAGCCTGGCCACAGATTTGGTACTTGTCAGCCTCCACAACTGCTTGAGCCATTTCCTTGAAATAAATCTCTCTCTCTCTCTGTCTCTCTCTCTCTCTCTCTATATATATATATATATATACATATATACATACGTGTGTGTGTGCGTGCGTGCGTGTGCGCGTGCGTGTACGTGTGCGTGTGTGTGTGTGTGTGTGTGTGTGTGTGTGTGTGTGTGTGTGCTTCACTGGTTTTGCTCCTGTAGGGAGCTAGCCTAAGACACCAAACTTTTTTACAACATTGAATACTGTATTTTCTTTCAATTTTGGATCCTTTTTCCTATTTTTTAGAAGAGTATATGCTTTGTATGTATTTTGATTATTTTCTTGGAAAACAGTTAACTATTTTATCCGATCTTTGAGAAACATAATCAAGCAATTACTTAATATTTAGTTCTATTTTTCCAGTATTGTTACAAGTTGCAGTTTCTGTAGCTGTTCAGTAGTAAACATTTTAGTTAGCACATGCTGATCACACTCTTCAATCTTTGCCCACTTGAAGATAACTGATGTAACCTACTGGAAATTAAGGTTGTAAATTTTCAAGTCGAGATTTGGGTGTTACTGCAATCAATACTTTGCAGCTAGTGCTAACAGTTTTTTCAATGAAATATGTTGGCGAGTGGGTGGAAAATCACTGCCTGGGAATGAAAAACGGGTGTCAGGTTTGATAGGGACATCATGCGTTTGATGTTTGGAGGCCAGAGGGCCCTGTCAGCAAACACAGCAATCATTCTGTCAGATACAATATGCGTGGAATTAATGAAAACACCAGAAACAAAGCAGTCGGGATAGCGAGCTGGTTCTGCAATAAAGGCATGGCAAAAGTGTGTCTCCATCTTGCATCCTGAGCCAGTGCTGTAAACAGAAAGACAACTGACTAGAATTAAAATGCAGGCACGTTTGCAACACAGTATATGAATAGAAAAAGGAGCAAAAGTCTGAAAGGGCCTATAAGCACCTGGCAGGGATGTGGAGATGTGGAGTGGCATAGTAGATGCAGTGGTTGAATTGGGAGGTTGCTGAGCTTGTGCAAATCAGCAGGCTTTTTCAGGCCAGTGAAGCTTGGCCTCATTCTGGAGTTGGTAAAAAATGACAAAGGCCTCACTTAGCCCAGAGATAGAGGGAACAAGGGGGTTTCTGTGACCGTTGCTGCTAATGATACATTTATAACCCAAAACATGAGATTGTTCACAGCACAATCGCAGAAGTCAAAAGCAGTAAAGAAAATATTGCTAGGTTTGACTACAAAAATCATAAGAAAAGAAAGACAGATAAAACCTGGAGAAAGTACTTACAACCTGAAGTATGAAAAATAATTCCTTAATATCTTATGAGCTCTTAAAAATCAAGAAAAAGATGAATATTACAGTATAAAAATGGGCAAAGAATTTCAACAGGCATTTTATGAAAGCATAAATAAAAATGGCTATTAAACATAAAAAATTCAGGTCTAGTTCTAAATTAAAAAAATACAGAGTTACGTGATTTTTTTTGCATGCATCAAATTTGCAAGTTGTTTTTTTCGAATGACAGTACCAGTATTAATTTCCTGTGGCTACCATAACAAGTTACCACAGACTTCATAGATTAAAACAACAGAAACTTCTGGACAAATGGAAGTGGGGAACCCAAAGCCGAGAAGGGTAGGGTGTTGATACATTGTGGGGTTGGCAACCAATGTCACAAAACAATATGCGTATTAATTATTTAATGAAAAACTAATTTGTTCTGTAAACTTTCACCTGAAGCACAATAATTAAAAAAAAAAAAGAAGGAAAAGGAAAGAAACAAAAGCAGAAATTTATTCTCCCACAGTTCTGGGGGCCAGAAGTCCACAATCAAGGTATTAGCAAGCCATGCTTCCTCCAGAGGCTCAAGGGGAGGATCTGTTCCTTGCCTCATCTAGTTTTTGCTGACTGTGAGTTTTCCTTAGCTTGTGACCGCAGAACTCCAGTCTCTGCCTCCGTCCTCACATGGTCTTCTCTTCTAGGTGTCAGATCTCCCTGTGTGTCTCCTGTTGTAGGTGTCAGATCTCCCTGTGTGTCTCCTGTTGTAGGTGTCAGATCTCCCTCTGTGTGTGTCTCCTATAAGAATCTTTAAACCTAAAACCAAGAATATCTCCTGAAATCTTCTTAAAACCAAACAATAATTTAGTTTAATTAGTAAAGAATGTCTGCCTTGAGCATTATGCTTTTTTTAAGATCTATCTGTGTGGGATCAAATTGACAACAACTCAAAAGATTAGAGAAGAAATTTAGGGGGGAAACGAGTTAATGGGGGAGGAGCAGCTCGGAAGAGGAGGGTGAGAATGGTTGCACAGCTTGAGCAATGTACTCAGTGTCACTGAATGGTACATGTATAAATTGTTGACTTGGTGTATGACTTGCTGTGTCTATCTCAACAACAACAAAAAATAAAATGTATTTACAGAAAGAATACTTGTCATTGGATGGACCCACATGGATAATCTAGGTTGAGCTATTCATCTCAGAATCCTTAATTTAATTCCATCTACAAAGACCCATTTTCCAAATGAGGTCAAATTGACAGGTTCCAGGAATTAGAATGTGGACATAGTATTTTGCAAATGACCGTTCAACCTACTACTTTCATACATTGTTAATGGAAGTGTAAAACGGAACAATTTTCTGGAGGGCAACTTAGCAATTCATAGTGGAATTCTTATACTTTCTGTCTTTCGACCTAGCATTTATAATCCTAGAAATACAACTTAAGGGGGAAAAATCATGCATGCAGGCAAAGAGAGGTTCAATAATGTTTACTATAATAAAGTTTGTATCATAAAAAATGTAACTACCCCCAGTGCCCAATGAACGGAGATTGGTTAGCTAAATCATAGTGTGCATACTTATTAGTATGCTGTGCAACTGGTTAAAAGGATATTCTTTGAAATATTGGAAAACAGAAAAGTTTCATTTATAATTACAAAAAATAGGTTATAATATGTGATCTATAATCATAACAATTTTGTACAGTTATCCACAAAAACACATATAGAGCAACAATAAGCAATATAGCCCAAATGTTAGAGTCAGTATCAGTGCGTAGTAAGAATTTAGGAGGTTCTTATTTCCTTTTTCTATTCTTTATCCATTTTTCAACATTTTGCACAATGCCTTTGCATTGTTTTTATAGCAACATAAAAAATTTATGGAAAAAATTACAGATGTCAAGGAATAATTATAGCTTACTATGTGTTGGGTACTGTGCTGGGAGTAGTAAGTGGTTTAGCACATTTAATCTTTAAAAAGGCCCTAAAATAGGAATTATTGGCCCAATTTGGCAGTAAGGAAACTGGAGTTTGGAGGTGTTTGCAGGTGCTAGTGTTCCCCTACTGGAAATCAGGGTAGCCTGGCTTCAGACCCACAATTTTATGATTCCAGTTTGTTTTCACAGTATGCTATGGGGTATCCCCTGTACTGGTAGACACAAGGGAGGAAGGCAGAGAGAAGAGGCTTGGAAAACTTCAGCACAGAATGGACTTTTGAAAGTTCATGTGAGAAGCAAGGAAAAACAGGGCGAATATCTGTTTGGAATAAATGGTGTAAAAATAAGAGACAACAGAAAGAAAACAAAAAGTTCAACTGCTAGATTTTTTTTTTCTCTAGCAAGAAAAATAATCTGCAAGTAATGATGTAAAGGAAGTGCCTAGTTAAAAAGAAGTGAGGTCCAAGGTAGACGAGGAAATAATAAGCTACCTGAAATGATTTTAGAAGGGTGCGTCCGTTACACCTCCGTGTGCATCTTGTGGGTGCCTTTGAGAAAGTACCCTTTTCTCGGTAGGAATGAGGTACTAAAACTGATGAAACAATCCCCGTATTATTGCAATAAAGCAAAAAAATGATAATGTCATGTTGAGTAGCTGCGTCAGCCTGAAGGGTGAAGCAGCTGATGGTGGTTAAGTGTGAGAGAGGAAGGCTGAGGAATCGTGATCGCCCTTCACATATGCGGCATACCGCTGGGTGGCCGAAGGACTAAAATAGTTTGGCTTCAAACGCAAAGTCGGATGCTGGTCCGATACAATAGAAAAATGTTCTACGCACATCTGTCCACAGCAGAAACGAACTGCTCCAGAGGCGGTGCATGCTGGGACTGAAGGCAGAGTAACCTGTTAGAGGCATTTTAGAGGAGTTTACACATTAGGTAGGAAGTTGTACTGAATTATCCCTAGTTCCCTTTTAATGTGAAAACAGTGGGAACGCAGGCTGTAAGTGGAAGACTTCCTTTTGTATCTAGTTTTTTTCGCTGTGTGAGCTCCTCGGAGGTGAAGGAACTGGTCAGGGTGCAAAAATGGTGGACGGAAAGTACTTTGTTTCTAAGTGACTTTGTTATTCTGTTGCATCACACAGTTAATTTCTGTGGGCAAATCGTAGGGTGTGGGTACCCAGCTATACACAGATTAGAAGTTGTGCTTAGATTTGAGACCAGTTCACCCTGAAGATCTTGGGCCATTGCTTATTTCTTCCACTGTTAGAGAGAGAGAGAGCTGCTGTTGAGTCACGTCCAATCATGGCCACCTTACGTACAACAGAAGAGAATGTTGTCTGGGCCTGTGTCCTCCTCACAATCACTGGCATGTTTGAGTCCGTCACTCCAGCTATGGTACTAGTTTCTCTCACTGAGGAGCTCCTATATCCTCATGGACCCTCTGCTTCACCAAAAAAGATGTTCTCCTCAAGCGATTGATCCCTCCTGATGACATGTCCGAAATAAGCTAGTTGGAGAAATGTTCTGTCATGATCCATTAGGTTTTCATTGGCTAATTTTTGGAAGTAGATCACCAGGCCTTTCTTCCTATTCTGTCTTAGTCAGGAAGCTCTGCTGAAACCCACCCACCATGGGTGACCCTGCTGGTATTTGAAATATCACTGGCATAGCTTCCAGCACCACAGCAACCTGCAAGCCCCCACAGAATGACAAACTGACAGATGGGTAGTGGCCTTCCACTGTTCCTGATGTAAATAAAAACAGATCCAGGTTAGATAGATATTCAAAAAATCTGTTGCATATGGGAGAATGCTCTGGTTTCAGAAGTCTGCACACATCTCCAGATTAGACAGAAGATGGCTTTTCTTTTATGGGGGGGTAAGCGCTCGGGGAAGTTGGTTGGATGAGGGGGAGTGAGTAGACCAGGGTGGCTTGACAGGAAGAGCATCTTGTCATCAGCTGATCCTCCAGGAAGCTGATAAAGGGGGCATGTTCTGCACTTTAGAGCTTGTTGACACTGGGGGGCAAACAAAGTTCAAGGCGCTGTGGGGAGGAGAGACACCTGAGTAAGGTATGGTCACAGCAAAGCCCAGGGTAAAAAATGGGCCATTAGGAACACTGTCACTGAGCCTGGGCAATGGAGAGGAATTATCTGAGTGCCTTACTGAATGCACATTAATGTGAGTATGTCTCTAAATGGAATAGGTGCCGCCCTGTTTCAAAGATTTCCCGGAACCCAAATAATCATATAAATACAGCTCTTCTGTCTGCAGTGATATAACTTTAAAATGAGGAGGAAAGGTGCCCTTGGCTGGGTGTTTATCAACCTGAGGGTCTGTGCTTAACGGACTTCCTCTGCTTCTGAACTGACATTATGGACTCCTTGTTTTATAAATCATGCTTTAAAGACAGTCTCTCAGTAGAAAGAAGTCATCTGGGCAAAATATAGGCATCATGTATAAGTAGTATATGAAGCTGAATAAACATCTAGGATAAAGGGAAAACTCCCACGTTTAAGATCGTCTTTGCAGAATAGATACAGTCTTTTCAAACTCCAGTAGTTTTGCCACGTAGGAGATTTGTACCCCACCACGTGTAATGACGTCAGTAGTTAGAATCAGCCCATCCCGGTATCATCTCCTTACCAACAGCAAAATACAGTTCTTACGTCTTTACTAATTTTCCAGGCTCTCAGAAATGTACTCATCAAGAAAACTATTTTGTGCATCAGATAATGGCTCTTCAGATGTTTAAAAAATTCCCCTTTCCTTTTCAGATATTATTTTACTGTTATTGAGACAGCATACTACCATTTTTCTATTGCTGATTTGCCATCTAACGTGTGAGAAGCCTATGTTTAGTTAACCGCAATTACTGAAAATAATATTGAAAAATACCCATTTCCCTTGAGGTACTAAATTTCTTATTTTGAGAAATGAGTTGAACGTGTACGTGAATAAAGCGGTCGGAATTCTCCACCCCAATAAGTATACCTAGTTCTCTACTAGAAGAGTTTCACAAATCTTTTAGGTTCTAACTCTCTGTACTCCCCGCTATGCCCCCGCCATTCAGTTCAGGTTTGTAAAACTTTTAAATAGGTTGTATTTTCTTACGTTACTTCCGGGGTGCTTTTTAGAAGCTGTGCATGAACTGGGGAACGGCGCCTTCCCTGCCGAGCAGGAGGAGGTCTGTGGAGAGAGGGACTGTGGGGAGAAGCCCGCACCCGGCCAGGAGTCCCCGGTTCACTGAGGCTCCAAGTGCATTGTTACCCCAGCTCCAGATCACTGAGGTTCCTGTGTTAACACTTCGGGCTTTTTCATTCTCTCCTGTTTGTCACCACTGAACCTTGAACATGATTCTATTTTTGAACTTCTTATACCTTACTGAAATTATTTGTTTGATAATATAATATATACTGAGCTCCTTGTATTTTGTATATTTGTATCCCTTTGTATTTTGTATATTTGTACCCCTTTATATTTCTATGATATGTGGTCAATTAATGTTCACGGAATGAGAAGGATAGCCCCCAAATGCCACTCGTGAATCCTTGAGGGTAGAGGGGCATGGCTCCCTCTGCCGTCCTCCGGGTTCTGAGGTTGTCTCCACTGTGCTACAGCCCTGGCATCTTTTGATAACCCCTGCAGTTGTTACACCTTTGGGATTCAGAGAGAAGTTCATTGTCCCGTTAATCAAATACTCATCAGTTTTAACAGGAAGCAAGCAGCCGATGGATACGAGGAGGAAAGGAGCTTACATAGTTAGAAATACACACTAGTTATCTGCTTTTCTTCTCTGCAGTGGGCTTCCTGGATTTTTAGCAGATAGCTGTGTTTCTCGTATTACATCCACAGTATTATTAATAGGTCCAGTAGCCTTGTAGTCTGTCTCTTTCATTTTATCAGGCAAGTTCCCCTACAGTTTTTTTTTTTTTTTTTAATTCTGGGAATATGCAGACTGACGAATTCCGCACATAGCCAGTATTAGGCTATTTGTTAGAGTTAGTTGTAAGGATATAATCCACGATAAAACATGTCTTGGTAACATCTTGAGAGGATCTTAATGTTAATAAGTAACTGGAACTACTTTTTAGTTTATTTTTTACGAGAATTAGGTTAGAGAAAACCTGGTACGTTTGATGATTTTGTGCAACTCAGAATTACCAAATTCATAATTCTGTATGTAGCAGCTTTATAATACCTACATCATTAGAATACACCAGATATATTGTTTAGAAACCAGCCTTTGAAGTTAATAAAATGCAGTTGTCAGTATTGCAAATACCTGTTAAATCTTGTATATTATTTTCTGTGCATATAAACCATCCATGAGGAAATGAAGCCTCATAAGCAGTTCTGGGAACTTTTATAGATAATTATATTTCTCTCCTCAACAGTTTGATACTTGGTCAGTTTTGCTTCCTTATTTATATTAAAGGAGATTCGATCTTAATATTATATTTCCACAAACTCTTAAATGTAATTTTAGAATCATTGCTTTTATATTTAATTAATAGTATTGCTTAAAAATAGGTATGTCTGTTTAGAATACTGCTTGGTACATAATAAGTATTCGAAAAATGGTAGATACTGTTTTTCTGTTATTACTTAAAATGTGACATCTGATACATGCTTGGATCCATATTCATTCTTTCCCTGGGTACGAGATTTTTAGAGGTGGTAGGTAATTTAGATAAGGCTGGAGAAGTTCCTGAGATTATTGAAAGGACCTTCCCATAGGCACAGATATCCATGCTCTGGTTAATCATTGAAGGTAGCGCTTGTTTTTCCATCAGCTCCTTGGTAGCCCATCCCGGGCATCTAGATTCCAGCTGTAACTCTGGGCAGTGTTTCAGCATGTGGAGGTGGCCAGGTGCTGGCTGGCACGGTTTCTCAGAATGTGTTTGGATGTGTGGCAGCCGTCCATGAGTCCTGCCCACCTGTTCTTATCCAAGTACTCTTTCCATTTGGATTATTTTTTGTATTTGGATGACTGGGTCCCAAGCCAGCTAATCCTGCTTTTCTATATTATAGTTAAGTACAGTTAAGTCTAAGGTTGCAGTGGCCTAACGGAATGTGATCTAGTGTTAAAATTATGTACAAGTCAATCAAAAGCTGACTTGGAGTTGAAGAGATACAACAGTTCAAGGTCATTGGTAGTGGAAAAATTAAAGGAAGAGTCACAGGTTCTTGAGAACAAGTGATACTGATTTTTACATGGGAAATAGGATAAGGTTTAGGAAAGTACTTAAGTGACTTTCTTTTTATTTTCTACCTTTTAATCTCAGATTTTTTCAGTTTTCAAACCCGTATTGTATTCTGTCTTGTTGCCAAGATGTTCAGGCAGTTAACACGGAATTGCTTGGTGAGAGAGCTTTTTCTGTTCATCCTGGACCTGAAAGCACTGAGCAGTTCAAAGTTTATTTCGCCGGTTGATCTGGGGAATATTGTTCATTTATCAGAATATTGTTCATTTCTGCATTTGAGAGTGACTTTGTCAAAGTTGATGTCATTCTACATTCCTTGGTCCTGTTGATTACACATATCAGAATGTAGCTGTTTAGACACAAACTGTGTTGTTTAGCCATATAGCGTTAATTGATAACATTTCTTTCACATAGACTTACATGACCGTGCAATCTTGTCACTTGGGTTCAGTAACGTCTTGTCTTAAATTCTCGATTTAGCTAACATTGTTGTGGATAATGACTCTGAATTAATGCAGTTTGTCATGCAGCCACAGACTGCAGTGATAGCAAGAACGGCCTGCTGCATCTTCGTCAGACTGATGTATGAAATGGCATATCCCATTTATTTTTGTACAACATTATAAACAACATCTGTGCCTGTGCTTTCCTGGCA
This sequence comes from Dugong dugon, assembly GCA_030035585.1. Classification (NCBI taxonomy): domain Eukaryota; kingdom Metazoa; phylum Chordata; class Mammalia; order Sirenia; family Dugongidae; genus Dugong; species Dugong dugon. The sequence continues at coordinate 44,849,170 of CM057466.1, read as the reverse complement.
AGGATCGAGCTGCTGAAATGGGAGAAAATTTATACCGTGGCTTATGATTTCACCAAAGAGCTCTTGCGGCACAATGGTTAAGCACTCAGCTGCTAAACAAAAGGTTGGTGGTTCAAATCCACCAGCCCACTCCTCGGGAGAAGGATGTGGCAGGCAGTCTGTTTCTGTAAAGATTTACAACCTTGGGAACCCCATGGAACCGTTCTACTCTGTCCTATAGGGTTGCTATGAGTCAGAATCAACTGACAGCAATAGGTTTTGGTTTGGGTTATCATTTTACCAGGAGATTTTCATGGTGACCTTAAAAACTTAAACCATGAGCTTAAAGTGTTGCTCGGGTACGGATCATGGATTGGATTGAACAATGCCTTGAAACTCAGTTTACTGTTTCAGCTATTTGGTACTATTGTATAGACACACAGCTGACACTTGGGGAGGTTTTGCATCTCATTAGAGGCATCATTAAAGGACATGACCTTGAGTTAGTGTGCATTAGGAAGCCTCTTATGTGATCACATTAAAATGGCCAAGCATATCTGTCATTTCTAATACGATGTAGTTGTATGTTCTGCTTTATAAAATGTGTAAGCTGAAGTTCAGTATCCCGTTTATGCAGCATTTGAGCCCAGGACTTTGTATGAGGCCCTGGCCACCATACTATGATTAAGTCCAGTTGTGGTTGGGATTCTGAAACTCTGCAGTCGAACTCTTCCACTTGGGCTGAAGAGCAGTTTTCAGAACTAGTTACTTTTTGTTGACTTAGACATGTACAATGGCACCTGGGGTGCAGTTGGGGCAAATTGTCGCTGACATCAGGGTGAAAGGAAAAATATATGTCTGTACTCTTTTATCTTTCATTTACCAGCTAGATGCATGTTCCCTTCATGCAAAGGAAAGAAAACCACAAGAACCCATACTTGTCTCTCTTTAGAAGTCTCTAGAATTAGCTTGTCATGAAATGTAAAACTAATGTACAGTTGTAAAAGCTGCTGCCAGCTTTTTCCTCACTGCTGCCTGATGGCTAAGTAGATTTGGAAATGAAAGGGGTTATTATAAAGTGATTACTGAATAGCTAGGTATGTCATTTTAAACAAGCAGCTAAAATCTCTCCGTTAGACATTCTGGCTGTAGCCTTGTTTTGTATCATTCATATTTAAGACATGATTTTGATTGTGGAGGAGTAATCAAGAACCAGGGATAATTTAAGAAAAAAAAATATACTGGGTAATATTTTCTTTCATTCCTTATTAAAATACATTAGAATTTAAATAAGACATTCTCTAAAATGTTTAACTATTAAGCATGTACCAAATATAAAAATCCGAACACCAGTTGGCTTCACTTCAGAGCTGAAAATGCTTCACTTGACTGAAAACTTATTTATCTTCTTTTAAAATTCAAATAAAACCTATTGTAAAATAATATATTGAAAATGGCATGTATCAAACAATGAATGGTTTAAAAATTGTAACTGCTAATATCTTATTACTGTCAATTTCATATGGGAGAGCAGATGCTGTGAAGAATCTTAAAAGAAAAACATAAAATCAAAATAAAGTACAGCTGCTGTAGTCTTTTCTATTAACCTTCTCTTCTTTTACAGTGCTTTCCTGGGTCAGTGGCTTGCATGATCACATGACCTCCAAATCCCCACCCCTGGCCTTGAGCTTCAGATTTGTTCTCTGTGACATGTGGGTGTCCTTTCACGGATATCTCACAAGCAGAGAATAGATACATTTGAAGGAAACTCTTCTCCCTTTGTTACCTGTCTAGGTAATACTAGCATCTGTTTGAGGCCCTCTTTTTATTTGTCTTTATTCCTGTTCCCTGTCCCACCCTTTTCCCTCCACCCCCCACCCCTAACTACCATATCCAATGGTTTGTTTTTCCAAGATGGTTCTCAGGCCGCCATTTTCCTGGCCCAACCTAGTGTGCCCATCGTCCACACGGCCGTCTTGTGAAGCCTGCAGCCCTGCTCCTCTGTCAGGCTGGCTCCTCTCTGGTGCATCCTCTCTGTGCCTCCTGCAGGCTGGTCCCCATGTCCCGCTTGCCAGGCCACCTCTCCCCATGGCAGGGAACAGTGGACTCCACATGTAGGCTCAATCCTGTACCATCCCCAGGGCCCTTACTGACCCCAGGCAGCAATGATTTGAGGAGGACATGCTGCTCGGCATCTGGGAAGATAGCTTCCTGGCTGATAATCAGCATAAAGGCCATTCCCAGGAGACAATGGATTTAATCATATCCCTGCTTTCCCACTTCTCTGTTATTTCTGACACCAGCCACCCACCCAACACTCTCTTTCTCTTCCTCTAGCCACCCGGGGCTAGGTCAGGCCTTACGGGTTAAGAGAACACCAGTCTTTGGGTTCATTAATTTGTTGAAACGGTTCACAGAAGTCACGGAAGATATTGTACTGTGACTACCCGTTTTATTATAGTTGTTGTTAGTTGCTGTCGAGTTGATTCCAACTCATGGCAAGTCTCCGTGTACAGAGTAGAACTGGTTCAAACTGTTTTCAAGGCTGTGAGCTTTCAGAAGTAGATTGCCAGGTCTATCTTCCGAGGTACCTCTTGGTGGGTTAGAACCACCATCCTTTTGACCGGTAGTTGCGTGCTTACCGATTTGTGTCACCTAGGGAGTTTCTGTGATAGTAAAAGGATATGAGTCAGGATCGTCACAAGGAAGAGATGCCCGCATGAGGTCTGGGGGGATTCTCAGCGCAGAGCTGCATGTCTGAGAGGGCAAGTCACTCTCCCTTTGCTAATCTTTGGGCTTTTACTGGCCATTTCTGCATGATAGGCTAAATCATGCCTTCCGAGGGAAGTTCATATCAGCCTCCCAGGTGGGTCTTTTCTGGTCTGATCAGCCCCCACTCACCAGCATAAATCCTCCACTGTGGCCTGGAAGTCCCAGACCAAGGCATCTCAGTCGCTCCAAGGATTATTTCCCCAGAGCCAAGAGCAAAGGCCACCTTACTTAGGGTACCACTAGGCCCTTTACCCGACAACAGCAAATTCCCCTAGCTTCTGGCTGCCTTCAGACCTTCTTTTATCCGAGTGATAACAGAGCAGATTTTGTGCCCAGTTCATAACCCATGTCAAGCAACCATTTGCCCAGCTTTCTGTAGTACTGACCCGCTTTATTAACAATATGCCTAATATAGCAGTGTTTCTCAGACTGAGTCCCTCTCTTTGTCTTTCACTGCCCTTCTATGGGATTTGCGTGTTTGTCCTGGATCCCATTCCATGCCTAGGACCTTGCTAATTGCTGGTAGCATTTCCTAATGTTAAGATGATGTTACTGTTTTGGTCTACTGAATAGATTTCTCAGATGTGCTCTGTGATCCCTTGATACTGTATCTTCATTGATACAGTCACTCCACCTGGAATGTCTCCCCTCTCTCTATCATTCAGTCTTATGATAATATCTTTATAATATATGCTTGCTGTTCTGGCGCAGTGATTTAAGTGTTTGGCTGCTAACCAAAAGGCTGGCAGTTCGAATCCACTAGCCACTCTTTGGAAACCCTTTGGGGAAGTTCTCTTCTGTCCTCTAGGGTTGCTATGAGTTGGAATCAACTCGATGGCAATGGTTTGGTTTTTGGTATGGGCATCCTGAGTTTGCATTAGAAAGGTTAGCGTGTACTAATGTGGATTATTTTTTTAATTATGTTCTTTAGTTATGTTTTGTTGATGTTATTTTCCACATCACACATGTTGGACGGAATGCATAACCTCTGCTCCTGGTGTTTGCAGGCAGAGGAAAGGACCTCCCCCCCAGCCCTCTTCTAAAACCAGCCACCTCTGTGCCCCGTCACTCTTTCCCATGGGAAGAGCAGTGACTCACTGAATGTATGACCTTTGGAAAAGGACCTGAGGCTATTTGATCATCATCTTCTGAGCTTTGTAGTCAAGATGCAAATGTTATTTCTACAACTAGCGGTGAATTCGCCTACTCTGGGTGGGGCGGGGCTTGTCTGTGACCACATACATCTTCCAGTGAATGGGTCCGTATGTGTGTATAAATTTAATCCAAGAATGGATGCCCTGCATAACTGCAGTCATCAAGACTGCGTGCTGGCCTAAGGATGGACAGACATATGGATCAGTGGAGTATAACTGAGAGTTCAGAAATAAACTGTCACATTTACATGACATTGATTTTTAACAGCAATGCCAAAGCCATTCAATGGGGAGAGAATAGTTTTTTCAACAAACGGCACTGGAATAACTGGATATCCACATGCAAAAGGGTTAAGTTAGATTTTTTCCTTACCTCATATCCAAAAAGTAACTCAAAATAGATCAAAGACCTAAACGTAAGAGCTAAAATCATAAAACCCTTAGAAGAAACCATCACCTCCCAGTTTGCTCAGTCTGGTCAAATTGACTTTTCCCAGTTGTGCCATTCCAAAGTATAGATCATATGAAGTGGCTTTCCTCAGAATTCTAATTCTTGACCTCCAAGTCAAAGCTACACTTCACGGCCTTTCCCCTGCCTATCCAGGTTTGTTCCTTGCTGTATCTGACACAGGTACTCCTGCCACAAGTACCATTACTTGAAAAAGTGCCTGCAAGTTCAGACAAATGAGCACTAGGCCAACAAAAGGTTGTTTTCCCTGCTGGAAGACTTTGTTCTTCTCTAAGAATTCAACTTCAGGAAGGACAAATAAAGCCAAGTTTGGTTTTTTGTTTTTTGGTTTTTGTTTTTACCGTGTTTAGTATATCAGTAACACATTAGAGTTATTATCTATGGATCCTCAGGAAGATTTTTAGTTAATATTTCAACACTGTAAACTTCACTAAACACTAGATGGCAAATAAATGATCTACCTTATTAAGATTATTCAGTATATTCAATTAAAAGCCAATTCTAATAGTCAAGGAAGCAAACTTACCAAAAATATTTTTAAAAAATTCTATAGCAAATAAAAGGAGCCCTGGTGGAACAATGGTTAAGCCCTCGGCTTTTAACCAAACGGTTGATGATTCCAGCCCACCCAGTGACTCCATGATCTGCTTCCATAAAGATTATGGTCAAGAAACCCCTGGGATGTAGTTCTGCTCTGTCACATGGGGTCGCTATGGGTCAAAATTCGCTCCGCAGCACGCAGCCACAAAAATGGCTGATAAACAGAACTAAAAGTGAAAGAAATACCAATCAGTGAACTGTGATTAATTTTCAAAAGTATAGTGAGGAATTAGCTGTTGTCATGACTCCTGTTTTGTGATAATTCCCTCGTTATTTTATTCAACAAAGTACCTAGAAAACAGCAAGTTAAAAAACGAAAGGATAACACCAAATAACCTAAGAACAAAAGTGTGCTGTATTATATCAGTCACACATCACACCTTTTCCAGGTGTTAAATTAATAGTATATGTGTGTGCATCTTTACAATTGAAGGGTTCTGAATGAGGTGGGATGAGGGTGGTCTCCAGATCACCTGGGAGCCTTGTAAAACTCCACATTACCCTGAGCATAGCCCCCACCCCCAAACCAGTGCATTTGCCATGGAATCGACTCTGACTTTTGGCGACCCCATGTGTGTCAGAGTAGAACTGACTTAGGCTGATGTTTTGGAAGTAGATCACCAGGCCTTCCTTCAGAGTCACCTCTGGGTAGACTCAAACCTCCAAGCTTTCGGTTAACAGCTATGTGGGTTAACAGTTTGTACACCCAGGGACTCCATAACCCCCTACCACCCTAGAACCTGAAGTGTGAGAATCTAGGGGGGTATGGAGTGGGTGAGGGGTGAAATGGTAAGGAGGTGCTGGGGGATTGTGACACTCCCTGCCCCACGTCTGTGGACTGAGGAGATAGAGGTGCCTGGAGCTCTTTCCAAGGTGAGTGCTGTGAAATCAGGAGATAAAAGTGGATTTCAAGGAGAAGTCTTTAATCGACTACTCTGGAGGGATATGAGAAAGATGACAGGCCTAGAATAGTGTTGGGATAGATGACTGTAAATCAGTACATCTTCAATAAGCAATTGGTTGATTTCCTGGCTTTGAGGAAAATCTGCATTACCTTTTTTTTTTTATCAGAAAATTGAGCTTTCTCATATTACCTTAGATTAATATTTGAGAAGTTTAGAAAAGTAACAGCAAAGTCAGAAAGGTAGGAAAATGGAGTAATCCCATACATAAATTACTTTTAGGGTAAAATCGACACAAAATGGTGTTAATTTGGTAGCATAATCTGGAGATAATAGGGCAGAGGTATCAAGTACTCCATGCAAAATGAACATGCTTTTCCCTTTTTTCTCTCTTTTTTAAGCTGTTCATTGTTTAGAGGAACAGAAATAATTTCAAATTATAAGCTTTGTTTTCTTTCTCCTTATCTCTTTAAAATAAAAAACTATGTAATGCGTTTCTTCCCATGGTAATGTGTGTTCTTCTCCTTCTATTAATCTTCCAGTGGGATGCTAACAACATATTGTCCCGCTGGAAACAGCGTTCTTTACTCGATAAATCTGCAAACTTCCCTAGAAGATTAGAAGGATAGAAAACTTAGGTTTTTAAATAAGAACTTATCAATCATATACTGTTTTTTTTCTAAATTTTATTTATTTTTTTGTTGTTGAGAATATACATATCAAAACTTACACCAATTCAACAGTTTCTCCACGTACAATTCAGTGACGTTGATCACTTTCTTCCAGTTGGGCAGCCGTTCTCACCCTCCTTTTCTGAGTTGTTCCTCCCTCATTAACATAAACTCACTGCCTCCTGAGATTCCCCGCTAATCTTTTGAGTTGCTGCCATCACTTTGATCTCATATAGATAGTTCTTAAAAGAGCGTAATGCTCAAGGCAGACATTTTTTGCTAGTTAAGCTAGACTGTTGTTTGGTTTTAGGAAGACTTTAGGGGATATTTTGGGTTTAAGGTTTGAAGATTATCTGAGGACAGTAGTTTCAAGGGTTCATCCACCCACCATGGCTCCAGAAAGTCTGGAGTCCATGAGAATTTGAAATTCTGTTCTATATTCCCTTCCCCACCCCCTTTTGACCAGCGTTCTTCTGTAGACTCTGATCAAAATATTCAGTAATGGTAGCCAGGCACCATCCAGTACTGGTCTCATGGCAGAGGAGGCAGTTGTTCATAGACGTAATTAGCCACACATTCCATATTCTCCTTCTGTTCCTGACTCTCCTTCCTCTGTTGCTGCAGGTGAATAGAGACCAGTTACTGGGCCTTGGATGGCCACTTGCAAGCCTTTAAGACCCCAGGCACTATGCAGTGAACTAGAAAGTAGCTAAGCAGTAAACAGAAGCGCTAAGCATGTTATTAGGCCAGTTAACTGGGATGTCCCATGAAACCATGACCCTAAACTTCCAAACCAAGGACCCAAATCCCATGAGGTTTTTGGTTGTATACAAGTAGCCTCAGCTTCTACTCTCTCTCTCTCTTTTTTTTTTGGTCATTGTAAATATATGTCTATCACAGACAAAACTTTTGGCAATTCAACTTTTTATAGGTGTACAACTTTTTTGACAGCTATTACAATAATTAGCTGTGCGACCCTACCCTTATTCAATGTGATTTTTCCATCACCATTAACTGCCCCCTTTTCCTCCCCTCCCACCCCTGGTAACCACTGATAAACTTCCGTCTCTGTATGTTTTCCTTTTCTTGTCTTTTTATGTAAGTGAGGTCATACAGTATTTGTCCTTCTGTGATTGGCTTATTTCACTCAGCATAATGTCTTCAAGCTCTATCCACACTGTAGCATGGATCAAGACTTCATTTCCTCTGCTGGCTGAGTAGTATTCCATTGTCTGCATGTGCTACCTTTTGTTTATCCATTCATGTGTTGATGGAATTTAGGTTGTTTCTACCTTTTGACTATTGTGAAAATTTAGGAATCTCTGATTTCAACAAGATGCTGATGGAAACACACAAGGTAATTACATTACAGCAATCAGTCTTGCACAGTTGAGTGTGATCTTTTGTGAAGCTGTTAGTCCAGTCTCATAACCAACTTCAGACAGAACACTATGTAATAGTAAAAAAGATCGCAAAGGAGGCTCTGAACAGGTGAAAATGTTTTTAGATAACAATTTTCTCTATTAGCTAGACATGTATGTGATACAGTATTAACTAGAGAGAATGTAACTACAGGTACAATTAGAATTTGATTTGGTGAACTTTTTTCTAACACTAATCACATTACTTCCGTAGCAAATAAATGAATGGTTTGGGTACTTACTCTTCTATTCTGGGTAAAATATCAGTTCCAAACTTGTAAGGCTTTTTGGGGGTATCACAGATTTATGAGGGTTAGAAAAGGTTAAAACCCATTCAAGCCAATTTTTGACACTTCTGAAAACCTCTTTGAAAATCATTTTGCCTCCTCCTGTTTTATGGTCTGATATAAATACCAAGGAAGCCGTTTACTGCAGACTCGTTTTTATTTCCTACAACAATTTTCTTGTAAAGTTCATCTATAGGATGAATTGCACCTTGTTCATTCCAGTGCATTGAAACAATTCAAGGTTCTAATTTTGCTCTATAGTAGTAGTGTTTCTGCTGTAGCAATGAACTTTACCCTTTGAAAATGTCACCAAGGAGCTCAGGCAAAAGCTGAAATATTCCAGTTTTTAGTGGAGGCTGCATTTACAGTTCCTGTGTGGCTTCTTTCAAAGCAGTAAGGTAAAGCTGAAATGCAAATCACAACACAGAAACTCAGAAAGGCTTTTAATAGAAAATAGTTAAATACTGGCAAAGAGACAGTGTTTCCTGCATTATGAGAACAAAGGAACTGAGCTAGATGCTCATTGTTTATTATTTTATGTTAGTACCTTTTATCAAATGTGGCTGACAAATGTAGGCATTTTCTAGAATAAAGCATTCAAATTAGAGATGGGATCAGTATTTAATGAACTTGTTACAGAACACAATAAAACATACAGAAACCTAGTCAACATACATACATTGGGATTTTGACCATGTAGGTTTGCAAAAGTCTCTGAGTTTGTATTTTAACTAAAAAGAAAGAGTCATAAAGGAGGTTGATTTTGAATAAGATTGAAAGGAACTGAAGGTACTTTTTGACAGATAAGAAGGTGACTGTTACTGCATACATACAGATAAGCCTGAGCAGAGAGATGCCTTTTGGAGAGGAGAGGTACAGCCAAGCTACTGCAGATAGATTTGCCTGGCTGGTGTGAGGCAAGAAGGGGTATGTGACCGATGTGTTAGCTGTGACTTACTGATGGGAGCATCACTTTCTTGGTTCAGATGATAAGAGAGCAGCCGTTAGAAGTCTTTCATTTGATGTAGGTGAACTGTCACATACGGAAGGAACTGTCAGTGGCGTGAGGGACAGAATAGAAAAGGGAGGAGTAGCTGGAATTGGCAGATTCATGAAAATGAAATTGAACTATTTTATGTGTGTAATGTGAATATTGAAGTCTTGTATGTGACGAAACGATAGGAGTTTCATGAAAAAAATTTCATATATCTCTGTCAACATGCATACATCATAGCACATTCACTTCTGCAGACCTGGTTTACCAGAAGGTTAGAAATTGTTAAATTAAAAATGTATGCTCTAAGAACTTTTAGTGGGTGCAGCATATATATGTCAGGTAGAAAGCATAATTTTTTCATCTTTGAGCTTATACTTTTTTATAACTTTTTGTTGTTGTTGAGAATATACATAGCAGAACATACAACAATTTCTACATGTACAATTCAGTGACATCAGTTACATGCTTTGAGTTGTGCAGCTATTCTCCCCGCCTTTTCTGATTTGTTCCCCCCATTAACATAAGTTTACTGCCCCCTAAGTTTCCTATCTAATCTTTCACCTTGCTGTTGTCAGTTTGATCCCGAATAGATAGACCTTACAAGAGCTAAGTGCTCAAGGCATTCTTTACTAGTTTAATCTAAACTATTGTTTGGTTTTAAGAAGACTTCAGGGAATATTTTTGGTTTAAGTTTTAAAGATTACGTCAGGACAATAGTTTTACAGGTTCGTCCAGCCGCCATGGGTCCAGAAAGTGTGGGTTCCATGATAATTTTAAATTGTGTTCCACATTTTCCCCCTTTTGATCAGGTTTCCCTATAGAATCATTAATCAAAATGTTGAGTAATGGTAGCCAGGCACCATCCAGTTCTTCTGGTTTCATGGCAAAGGGGTAGTTGTTCATGAAGGCAGTTAGCCTCACATTCCGTTTCCTCCTCTGACTCTCTTTCTGTTGCTCCAGGTGAGTAGGGACCAATTGTTGTACCTCACATGGCCGCTTGCAGAGCTTACACGTTTTTTAGCCACACTCACATGAACTCGTACACACATGCACGTCCACTGGTTTAAGCATAGCCATTGCACACGGTTGTGCAGGTTGTGCCTTATGTAAACATAGGGTGCCCGTTCATATCATAAACTTCGTATGTTTATATGTTTATTATGAAAGATTTCCATCAGAGGATAACATGTGTCTTAGGGAGTGTTTTTTCTAATTTGCACAAAGGTGGCATATGGGCTAGTCAAGGCATTGAAGAGTTACATTCCTGGGGGGTGCTCTACCCCCCCTATGTGGCAGTCCTGACTTCTGTTTTGGATCTAGCTGGAAGTATCCGAGAATGGAAGACAGTGAGTTTCAGATGTTTAGGCAAGAGGAGAGGGGACAAGAACTGCACCCTCAGTGTCTGAGCCAGGCTGAGCACCAGGCCTGAGGCTCAGCTCTCAGGACCCAAAGGCTGAGCTTCAGGGAAAAGAAAATTACTGATGTGAGGCCTTTAGTCCTTACTGAGGACAAGACTCTGTAATAATTTTCAAGTCTGAGGACACTCACCCATGGTTGTATATCCAGAACAGTTAAGTCTTTAATGAGGTGTGTTCTCTTGCTTCCATCTAAGTTTGGCCGGTACTATCCATAGCTCTTCTCTCTCAGAACCTAAGATGGGCTATTCTCCAAAAACGAAATCGCAAAGAGCCAACAGTGTTTCTGGGACATTAATACCTTCTCAGGAATTATCTTTTTTAGATGTTGTTATGTAACATTTGACATTAAAAATGGATATATGTAACCTAGATAAATTGTGCATCATAACAATAAACTAGGAATGTGCTTCCTGACTTGAAAAGAGACCCTCCCTTGAAGCCTTTCACATAACTGTGCTGCTTCGCATTTATGCATCTGTGCCAGGACAGAGGCAACCACTGTCCTGAGTTTTTGTGGAAATTTTCCCTTTGCGCTTCTCTTACTTTGTTGTTAAAATAGTCTTATCACATATGTACATATTTTAACAATTCTCTTTTAGTTGTTTTGAGTTTTATAAAATTTTAGTCTTTTGCAAGGTACTTTATTTCACTCAATACTATATGTTTCTGAAATTGATTATTGTTGCTTGGAGCTATAGTTTATTTACTTTTCTTGCAGTACAGTTTTCCATTGTATGAATATTTATCTATTTTTTGTTAGTAGACATTTGAGTTGTTTCCAGGTTTTTCTTTCTTATTCTTTAGTTAAAAATTGGAGCAGGAGAGAAGTGGGGGTGCAGAACTCAAATTCTAGTAAAAAGACCACCAGACTTAATGGTCTCACTGAGACTGGAGGAACCCCAGAAGACACGCCCCCTGGACCCTCTGTTAGCCCAAAACTAAAACCATTCCTGAAGGCAACCCTTCGGACAAAGATTAGACTGGACTGTGGAACATAAAATGATGCTCTTGAAGAGTGTGCTTCTTAGCTCAAGTAGATACAAGAGACTAAATGGTCAGCTCCTGTCCAGAGGAGAGATGAGAAGGCAGAGAGGGTCAGGAGCTGGTTGAATGGACACGGGAAATCCTGGGTGGAAAGGAGGAGTGTGCTGTCACATTATAGGGAGAGCAACTAGGGTCACATAACAATGTGTGTATAAATTTTTGTATGAGAGACTAACTTGAATTGTAAACTTTCACTTAAAGCACAATAAAAAAAAGAGAGAGAGAAAAAAATTGCTAATAAAAAAAAAGAGAGAGAAAAAATTGCTGCAAGGAACATTTCTGTACATATCTCCTGGTGCCCCCAGGGAAGAATTTCTCTAGGAATGTGTTTTTCAAGGAGCCTTGGTGGCGCAGTAGTTAAGAACTCGGCTGTTAACAAAGAAAAGGTTGGCAATTGGAATCCACCACCACTCCTTGGAAACCCTATGGGGCAGTTCTACTCTGTCCCATAGGGTCACTATGAATCGGAATGGACTCAACGGCAGTGGGTTTGGTGTTTTTGGTGTTTTTCAAACTCTTTCACTGCAGCATGAAATATATATTACACCATGACCCAGTTATATACACACGTACAGATTTGCAAGAGAATGTGTATGGCTGCCTGAAACAAAAGTTGCACAATATAATCCTCACCCTTTTGGCCTGAAATGCATTCTAACGTTTCCTTTTCTATGTCTTTCTTTAAAACAATGCTAGTCTGAGTACATCACCTAGGGACCCAACCCACTCTCTGGAAGACACTCCTCTAAGCCAAAGCGTCTCCAATTTCAGTGTACAAATGCAGATTCAGACTCAGTAGGTCCGGGGTGTCTGCCTTTCCAGTGAGCTTCCAGGCAGTGCCTCTGCTGCTGCTCTGAGGCCAGGGTTTAACAGGTAAGGTTCTAGGCTCCATCTCCCACACTTCTCTAGTGATAAGAATCACCTGGGATGCTTCCTAAGGAAGCAGATTCCGAGGCTCCTTTAGAGAGGCCCGCTGAATCACAGTTTCAGAGGGATAGGCCTGGAAAGCTTTAAATTTAAAAGTATGCCAGGCTCTCTTTATCAGCAGAGAAGTTTAAAAATACTGTCCTAAGAATGTGATTGTTGCGGTGTAGGAGGCCCTGTGTGGTGCAGACTGTTAAGTGCTTGACTTCTAGCTGAAAGGTTGGTGGTTCTAATCTACTCAGAGACACCTCAGAAGACAGGCCTAGTGATGTACTTCCAAAGGCTCAAAGCCTTGAAAACCCTGTGGAGCAGTTCTACTCTGGACATGTGGAGTTACCATGAGTTGGAATCGACTCAAGGGCAGTTGACAGCAATAACAGGGTGTTTACCCATAGGATGATGCCGGGATGTCTTCCATAGTGGCTGTACCAACTCTCACTCCATGAGTGCTGTGTAACACTTTGTATTATATGCGTCCTACCAACATTCACTATTATGGTCTTCTTGATTTTTATGACCCTAATTTGCATTTCCCAGATTAATAATAAGCTTGAGCATGTTTTCCTATATTCATGATCTCTTGTTTTTTTCTTCTGTGAAATTCATGTTCTTAGCTTTACCTATTTTTTCTTTTGAGTTATCTTTTTCCTGTGATTTGTGGAAGTTCTGGAGCCCTGGCGGTGCAGTGGTTAAGAGTTTGGCTGCTAACCAAAAGGTTGGCAGTTTGAATGCACCAGCCACTTCTTGGAAACCCTATGGGGCAGATCTGCTCTGTCCCATAGGGTCGCTATGAGTTGGAATTGACTCGATGGAAATGGGTTTGGTTTTCAGGTGGAAGTTCTGTATATATTCTAGACATTGCTTTTTTGTTAAATGGTTGCAAATATTTTCTACTCTGTGGCTTGCCTTTGGTTTATTTATCTTTTTCTGTGAAATTCCTTTTTCTATCTTTTGCCTTGTTCTGTTTGGTTGTTTTATTTTTCCATACAAGAATATATTTGTCAAGTAATCAACATGCCCTCCCCGCCCCCCGCCACACACACATCTGTCAGTTTTTGTCGTACTGTCGTGGCTTGCGTATTGCTGTGATGCTGGAAGTTTTGCTTTTGAACGTCGAGTAGCTAAAGCAAAAGGAAGAAATGATGAAGTAAAAGAGCTGAACAGAAGATTTCAAAGGGCGGCTCGAGAAGACAAAGTAAAGTATTAGAATGGCATCCGCAAAGAGCTGGAGATAGAAAACCGAAAAGGAAGAACACGCTCGGCATTTCTCAAGCTGAAAGAACTGAAGGAAAAATTCAAGCCTCGAGATGCAATAGTGAAGGATTCTATTGGGAAAATATTAAACAAAGTAGGAAGCATCAAAAGAAGATGGAAAGAATATACACAGTCACTATATCAAAAAGAATTGGTCGACGTTCAACCATTTCAGGAGGTAGCATATGATCAGGAACCAATCGTACTGAAGGAAGAAGTCCAACCTGCACTGAAGGCACTGGTGAAAAACAAGGCTCCAGGAATTGACCGAATACTAACTGAGATGTTTCAACAAACAGATGCAGCGCTGGAAGTGCTCATTCGTCTATGCCAAGAAATTTGGAAGATAGCTGCCTGGCCAACCTACTGGAAGAGATCCATATTTATGCCTATTCCCAAGAAAGGTGATCCAACTGAATTTAGAAATTATCAAACAATATCATTAACATCACACAAGTAAAATTTTACTGAAGATCATTCAAAAGCGGCTGCGGCAGTATATTGACAGGGAGCTGCCAGAAATTCAAGCTGGATTCAGAAGAGGATGTGGAACCAGGGATGTCATTGCTGATGTCAGATAGATCCTTGCTGAAAGCAGAGAATACCAATAAGGTGTTTACCTGTGTTTTATTGACTATGCAAAGGCATTCGACTGTGTGGATCATAACAAATTATGGATAACATTGCGAAGAATGGGAATTCCAGAACACTTAATTGTGCTCATGAGGAACCTGTACATAGATCAAGAGGCAGTTGTTCGAGCAGAACAAGGGGATACTGGGTGGTTTAAAGTCTGGAAAGGTGTGCATCAGGGTTTTATCCTTTCACCATACCTATTTAATCTGTATGCTGAGCAAGTAATCTGAGAATCTGGACTCTATGAAGAACAGAGCATCAAGATTGGAGGAAGACTCATTAACAACCTGTGTTATGCTGATGATACAACCTTGTTTGCTGAAAGTGAAGAGGACTTGAAGCACTTACTGATGAAGGCCAAAGACCACAGCCTTCAGTATGGATTACACCTCAACATAAAAAAAAAAAATCCTCACAACTGGACCAATAAGGAACATCATGATAAACAGAGAAAAGATTGAATTTGTCAAGGATTTCATTTTACTTGGATCCACAATCAACACCCCTGGAAGCAGCAGTCAAGAAATCAAACGACGCATCGCATTGGCCAAACTGGTGCAAAAGACCTCTTTAAAGTGTTGAAAAGCAAAAATGTCCCCTTGAAGACTAAGGTGCACCTGATCCAAGCCATAGTGTTTTCATTTGCCTCATATACTTGCAAAACCTGGACATTGAATAAAGAAGACTGAAGAAGAATTGACGCCTTTGAATTGGGTTCAGGAAGAATATTGAATATACCATGGACTGCTAAAAGAATGAACAAATCTGTCTTGGAAACCAGAATGCTCTTTAGAAGCAAGGATGGCGAGACTATGTCTCACATACTTTTGACATGTTATCAGGAGGGATCAGTCCCTGGAGAAAGACATCATGCTTGGTAAAGTAGAGGGTCAGTGAAAAAGAGGAAGACTCTCAAAGGGATAGATTGACACAGTGGCTGTAACAGTGGGCTCAAGCATAGCAACAATTGTGAGGATGGTGCAGGACTGGGCAGTGTTGTGTTCTGTTGCACATAGGGTCAATATGAGTCAGAACCAACTCAACGGCACCTAACAACAACAACGATTGTCTGCCAGTTATATGTGTTACCAATATCTTTTCCCAGCTCATGGCTTAGTTTCCCACTTTCTTCATGGTACCTTTTGATAAACTTAAGTTCTTGTTTTTATTAATAGTTGGTGCTTTTTGAGTCTTATTTTAGAAATTATTTCCTTACCTTGATATCAGAAAGATAGCCCCCCCACATTGTTAGTAATAATTTGGTTTTTCACATTTAGCTTTTAAATTCAGTAGGAATTGTCTTGTGTGTAGGGTGTCGACTGTGAATCTGCTTTCATCTTTTTCCGGTATGGATGAACAGTTTCCCCAGAACCATTTGTCTTTGTCCCAGAAGTCAATAACCCTTTCTCTGTCATTCATTATGCCTTCTATTCTGCTCCATCTCTCTTCTTTCAGCTGTATCACACTGTCCTAGTTATTGCAGCTTTTTAATAACTCTTGCTATCTGATATGGCATGTTTTTCTCCCGCATTCTTCTAAAGGAGTGTTATGGCTATTTTGAGATCTTTGCTTTTCTTTATTCATTTTAGAATCGACTCAGCAAGTTTCTCACAAGTTTAATGAGATTTTGATTGAAATTCACTGATTCGTAGACTGACTTGGGAAGAGCAGATACCATTACAGTGTTCACACTTCTCATTCATGCGTATGATATAGCTCTCCAATTAGTTTCCTCTTCACTAATGCCTGTCAATGAATGTTTGAATTTTTGTCTATTATTGGTCTCTTGTAAGTTTTTTTCCTGACTACGTTATGTATTTTTGTATTGTTATAAGTGGTATCTTTTTAAAAATTCATGTTTAAATTTATTGCTGATATATAGAAATATAAAAGTTTTTTTATTTTTATTTCTATATACATTTTTCCTCTTTCCTTTCTTGCTTTTTTTCCTCTCTTTTTTTTCTTACTTGATTGGGGATATTTTTATTTCTTTCGGTGAGTTAGTTGATTATTATTTTTAAATTATTTTTCTTTACTGATGTAAAAGTTATCACTCTACTCCTATTGTAAGTAGTTAGCCCCTAGAATTTGCCACGCATACTTACCAAAGTCTAATCTCATACTCAGGCACCATGCCAAACATATACTATTTGTTAAAATTTGTCTGTGGAGCCTGTGTGTGTGCTAAGACATTCACATTGTGTGTGTGTATAATTAGAATTTGATTGCTTCCTTTCCCATTTTTATACCTTTCATTTCTTTTGTTTCTCATTCTTATACCTTATTATATTCCCATTTCTTTTACTTTGTATTTATTCTTAATATACGGACTAGAACTTCCAGGAGAATGTTGAATAGAAGCATTGATAGTGTCTGTCCTTGTGTTGTCCCTTAATGTGTGAACATTAAAAATGATATTTGCTTATGTGAAATTTTATTCTATTCTTAATTTGCTAAAAGTTTTTTCTTAAGAAGAGTGGATATTTTAACAAGTGCTCTCTCTGCAACTATAAAATGATCATATGAGTTTTCATTAATTTGTTAATGTGATGAATTACATTTATAAATTTTTTTTAATGTTAGACCATCTTAATTAATCTAACTTGGTCATAAAATGTTACATGTGTAAACAATGTATTTCATTCATGAGCATAGATACAAGAATTCTGTTAAAAATTTTAAGTCCAGCCGGCTGGATTTGAATTTTTTAAAGAATTTTTGTGTCTGTGTTCATGAATGAAATACATTGGTCATGCATATTACCTCGTTTGGTTTTGGTATTAATATATCAATTGCTTCCTATATTCTAAGGCTATCTTGGTGCATAAAAATTTACGATTGTTATATCTTCTCGATGAATTGAAAGTTTTATCATTATGTAATGATTCTCTATGTCCCTTAATGTGACTACTGTGTTTCTTTTAGTTAATATTTGCCAGTTATCTTTTTTGCATTCTTGTGCTTTCAATGTTCTGTTAAATATGGCTTAGATTTATTCCTTATAAACAGAATATATCAGGATATTGTTTTTATATTGAGTGTAATTCTCTGGACCTTTTAATTGTCAAGATCCATTTACATTTATTATGATGACTGATATATTTGGACTTGATTCTACCACCTTATTATCTGCTTTTATCTTTTCTTTTGTTTGTGTGTGTGTGTGTGTGTGTGTGTGTGTGTGTGTGTGTGTGTGTGTGCATGCATGCTTCATTTCTCCCCCTTTCTTGCTTTTTTTTCTCCCTTCTGACTTGATTGAGGGTATTTTTTTTCTTTAGGTGTGTTACATTTTTATAATTATCAAATTATTTTTCTTTACTGGTTTGAAAGTTATCACTCTATTGCTGTTGTTATAGTAATAGTTGTTGTTGTTGTTAGGTGCCGTCCAGACAGTTCTGACTCATAGTGATCCTGTACACCACAGAATGAAACACTGCCTGGCCCTGCACCATGCTCACAATCGTTGTTATGCTTGAGCCCATTGTTGCAGCCACTGTGTCAGTCGATCTCGTTGAGGGTCTTCCTCTTTTTTTGCTGACCTTCTACTTTACCAAGCATGATGTCTTTCTCCGGGGACTGTTCCGTCCTGACAACATGTCCAAAGTTTATAAGATGCAGTCTCGCCATCCTTCCTTCTAAGAAGTTAGCCCCCTAAATTTGCTATGAATACTTAACAAAGTCTAAACTTAATATTTTAGCCCTTCCAAATGATTAAAGACTATAACTTTCTAATTCTAATGCCCTCCTTGCTCATATGCTCCCGTTCTCAGTAGTTTAATTCTACGTGCATGTACGTGTGTGTGTATAATATATATTTAAATCTTTTAAACAATTTTATTATTATTTAAAAAATATAAGTTTAGTTATTTCCTTGCTCACCAATTCTCCTAGCATTTCAGATCTTCAAAGATCATACTTCTTCTTGAAATATATCCTTTATTGTAGATTCATTGGTTGAAAACTCAGTTTTGAGTCTTTGGAATTATCTTCATTTCACCTTTATCCTTAAAGATACTTTTGCTAGATAAAGAATTCTTAGTTGATTTGTCTTCTCGAGTACTTTGAATATATTGTTGCAGTTTTCTGATTTCCACAGTTGTTGAGAGATTGTCAGTCTAACTGCCGTTACTTTGTAAGTGATACATCTTTTCTCTCTAGATGTTTTTAAGATCTTTGATTTTGTTGCCTGTAGGTTAAGTACAGTATGCCTAAAGGTGGTTTTATTTTCATTTGTATACATTGTACTTCTTTTATTTTTTCATATATGTCTTTTGTCAATTCTGGAAATTACACAGACATTATCTCTTTAGGTAGTGTCTCTCCTCTATTTTCTCTCTTCTCCTTCAGTAATACCAATTAGGCATAGGTTATACCCATTAATTCTGTCCTCCATATATCTTTCCTATTTTGTATTGCTTTCCTTTCTGTTTCTCTCTGCTGCATTCTAGATATGCATCTATAATCTCTACCTATCTAGAGGAAAGACTGGTGTATCTTCTAGATCATTTATTCTTTTTCCTAAGCATCCAATCTTCCTGTTTAATCCATCGAGTTTTAGTTTTATTTCAACAATTTTTTTTTTCCAAAAGTTAGGTTACCTGGTTGTTTTCCATAGTGACTCATTGCATGCTCATTTTGGTGGTTGCATTTTTAATTTTAAAATGTTATTCATCATTTGTATTTTGCACTGGACAGTTTTAGGGTCTAAATCTGCTATTTCATATTCCCACTGACTCTCACTCATGGTAGTTTGTTTTCTGGTGTTTTGGGTTTTCTTTGCTAGTTAATTCATATTTTGTCATTGAAAACAGGTAGCCTAATTTAACAATGATTTTGTTCAGAGAAGATTTCTGTTTGTAAATGCTGAAATCAAGGACACAGTACTAACTAGAAATGATTTAGCTACTTCCCAGTATCTGGGATTAACCTGAGAGCATCGTCTGGCTTCCCTGCTCTGTCCTGGCCCAAGGCTTAGTCTTTAGATTGCAGAGCTGATGTAGGCAACTGTGGTTTTAGCTTAAAATTTCTTCTGGACAAGGGACACAGTTTTAAGGTACCAGTGGGGACATGTTATTTCCTGTGCAATTAGATCGAGTTGTTTTGAAGTGGAAGAGTCTTTCAAAGTAAAGGAGAGTCTTCTAGCCATTTTGTTGTAATAAAAAATCTTAATACTTACTTTAGGGATGTATTATCCATTAATTTATTACTTTATCTAGTTCTCTATTTGAAAAGTTCAAATTTCTATTTTATTTTGCTTTAATACAAACACACATGATAATATTATATAATGAATGGTTATTTGGAGAGTTTCCTAACGTAAACATTTGTCAAACAAAGCTGCTATAGCCAAAGAAAGAAACGATTTTTTATAAATTTTAAATTTCTATTTCAAGGGCTATGTCAAATAAATGATGCAATTCATCAAACTGTCACACATTAGACTTTGCTTGTTTACATTTAACTGGCACCAATACCAATAATTTAAAATCAGTCCTAGGAAACTGGCATTAGCTCCCAGCCTTAAAATACAATCTCATTGGAGAAAATGAAACATTTGAATGTTGTCTTCCTTTTGGAGAACAACTTGAAAATATTTAGTATACTTGGAGATGTATAAATTCTACAAGCCAGCTATCCCATTTTTTTGTGCCCACTCAAGGGAAACTCTGACCAAGAGAACATGTATATATATGATATTCATTACAGCACCTCCAATAATAGAGAAAAAGAAGACCCAACCTATCTGTTCTTCAGTAGGGGAATAGATTAATAAAGTGTGGTTTATTTATTTAATGGAATTCTATATACCAGTTCAAAAGATTTAACTAGAGCTATATGTTTCAACTTGGCTAATGTTAAATGGAACCTCAAGTCACCAAGAATGGTAGCATTTATATAAACTTCTAAGCATCCAAAATATATGTAATAAAAGTACAAAACATGTCTGAGAATGATTTATGATAACTTTGAGACAGCAAGCAGGAAGGTGGAAAAAATTTATATCATTAATATTTTATTTTCTTTAATAAAAAGTGATCTGAAGCAAAACGCAAAAAGTTAACTTTTGATATTAGTAGGTACAGAAGGGATTGTTTTATTTTGTTCTTTTTGATTATGTTTTAAAAGTTTTATTATTTAAAATTAAAAAAAACTTAATACCAACAAACGAGAGTATGTCGTGTTTAATAAAAGAATATTTTTCAATCATTGTGAAACATCTAGCCATATTTTATACAGTTCGTCAATTCGGGCAGAATAAATTACAACTGTTATTGTCATTGAGTAACTCATCATGCCCACTTTCGTTATTTTGGAAAGTGTCATTAATAAAATTTTTACTGCCTCCTTTCTAGCCTCCATTCTACAAACTCATTACTTAAGAATATTAACAATTCTTGAAAAGAGTTATCCTGAAAGATATGCACCAGGGGTGAGTAACCAAGGGCCTGAGATGCATTCTCTTGCTTTATTTTTAACTGTGCAAACCAGACCCAGAACAACACAAAGCATGTGCACACTGCTGTCTCAGGGCTTGCTTCACACTAGGGAGTGCACCCACCCGGCTGTCAGTGGTGCTTGTGTTGAGAGGTCTTCTTCAGCTGGAGCCTCTGGCCTCAGAGTCTGCATTCTGACCATACTGTATGTCCCGGCATTTCTGTGTGTAGGATGGTTCTGTGCATTTCCCATAAAAGGTAAAGATGAAGTCCAGCTTTTCTCCATGATTGAAATTAAAACTGTCAATATCATTGGTATGTGAATTACCCATTTCCCAGCAACCTGGTTAACCTTTGTAATGGAGGCCACCTTCAAACCAACACTTGCAAAACATGAAGAATATTCTGAAGAGTGCGCCCTTCCTAACCCAAGAAATAAAGTAGAATGTCTGATTCTGTGTAGGGCATGACATTGCTAATTTCATTTTAGTTATTCAGTAAGACTGTTTTTTTACCTCTTAAAATTAGTACTATTTTTGAAATTCATTTTATTATTTAGGAAAACTATTATTTATTTAAATGGGATTATGTGATAAATTTAAGAAAAACAGGTTGTTTACAAGTGCACTTCTTGATTATAATTATGATAAAATATGGTAAAAAAGAACTATTAATGTAATATCTGTGTATTTTGGTAGAAGAGACTTCAGATTCATATAGTTCTTATGATAGTTTTAATATATTCAATTACATTACAGGTATATAGGTGCCTTCCGGTAGTGTAAATTCGGGATTAATGTATTTCAGAATTTTTCAGTGTATCTGACAAAGGGAACTTTGTTGTTGTTTTTTAATCTCGGGAAGCCTTGGCTACTTCAACAACTGTATTTATCTCACTTGAACGCAGTGCCACGCGCCTGGGAGCCCTGCCACTTAGGGGCATTGACTGCCTGGGTATGCTGATGTGGGCCAGTGATGGTCATTAATCAGGTCTCTGCTCTGCTGTGACGCCACCAAGCATTAAATACATAAACCCATGACTTTGTTATTTGGTCACCCTCTGTATTATTCTGTCTCCCTCTTTCGTGTGGCTGGTGAGGCAGAAATACAGTACCTGATGGTGCCAAAGGGGGCCACCATGCCATTTCTGGTTTTGATGCCTTTTGTTGGAATAGACCTCTGTAGTTCATGAAGTGGCAGGAAAGAGAAACCCAGTAGCAGGAGCAGTGGTTGGAATCTATGTTTTTGATTATCAGTGACAGGATCCTAAAATTACACCCAAATCTCTCTCCCCAGTTCTGAAATTGAGTTTCTGAAAAAGCACTGGAGTAGTAATAGAAGGTAAAGTGCAGAGTTCCAGAGAAATGAGCTGTGAATTAAACCTGCAAAGGAAATTGATCCTATCAGTCAGTTTCTGCCCTTATTCATAGAAAAACAGGACTGAATACAGAAGGAGCCAGGATCACTGATTAAATAGGATGTGAAAGTGCTAGAGGCGAGAACTGGGCCTGCTGGTCCCTTGGGTTAGGACTGTAACTGTCAGACTTCTCCGCTTGGCAGAAAGGGAACAGAATGAAAAATGCTGCCAGCGCCCGCGGGGGAGTCGGTCAGAACTCCCTGCCCAAGCTGCAGGCGTGACGGCCCCTGCACTCCTCAGGGAGACCATGCTGCCCCCTGATCATGAGTCAGGGGCCCCATCACACCATTGGGGCCTACACTGATACCATTCCAGGAAGGGGGATGTGTCAGTCGGCCCAGGAGTATGAATGTGAGGAGAAATGGCCGGGACCCACTTCAGTCCTCAGCAGCATCTTTAGGAGTGTGAGGAAACAGAGGACTATTCTGCAGCTAGCGCTTCTGTTAGTGCAAGGTGTTACCCTGTCATCTTTCCTCAGAGGTTTCTGCCTTGCACGTGCAGTGGTAGTGATGCCATGCCACGCTCTTTTGGCGGGGTTTGTGTTCTAGGCCCGGAAATGCTGTGTAAGTTGTAATCGGCAAACTGAAATCACACATTTCTGCTTATCAACTTCTCATTTAGTTCCTGAAGTGTAACATAGTCCTATAACAATGCCCTTCAAAGTCTCCCACCATCATTAGCATAACGTCAGAGTAAATGTCCCTGTGGAAGGCCTCATTCACAGTTAGGACACTAACAGAGATGGTTTCTCCAGCAACGCTGAGGATAAAGCTACTATCAAACACTAATTTAAGATGTAAGCACTGTAAATCCATTGGGGATCAGAACTCCATTTTGTAGAATGGTGGAAGAAGAGAAAAAAGCAGCATTGGAATAAGCACTTCATTCAGGATGGGTTAGAAGTCTTGTCGGATTCCCTTAGTCATGGCTTAGCCTAGAAACACCGTTAGTAGAGGCGGGGTGTTATCACAGGGATATGGTAGCACAGGACATTCAGCTCCTGTTCATGGCTGTGTCTGTGCTTTCCCAGCCATTTCCCCAGCTCTCTCAACTCTTACCCTCAGTCACTGCCAAGAGAGATTGGCAGCACTTTCCCTCCAAGGTGCCAAGGTACTGATCCCACTTCGCTCCTGAGCTGTGGACTAATGGGAGAAGTGTGTAGGAACCAATCGAGTGGCATTCCACCCACCCATCCCCTTTGACACGATCAGCCTGCCACACTGATGGCCACATGTCAGTAGACACAGCAGAACTACACTACAGGCAAAGGCCCGCAAAGATCACACGTGGAGATACTTTGAAGAAACTTCTGTAAGGTATTTTTGTTTTGGCTGACTGAGATCTTGACAATGAGACCTGACTTGACGCAAGCCAGCAAGCACAAGCCTCCTTTCATCCAAATTTAGGCCTCATACAGCCTCTGATCGTCGCTCCCTATGAGTTACCATTCATGACACCAGGGACTTGGGAGCCTCGGTCATTGAGATGCCCTTTTTGTGCTCGGTTTAACTATTTTATTTGAAAAATTCATGAAAATTAAGACATAATTTTGCCATGATGTAATCTAAGAGCTAATAACACATAGGAAGGGAGCATGCTTTCTGAGAGAACTTGAGAGGCAGACAGACAGAACTCTTGATGTTTTAATCCTGGGGCTTAATTTGAGTGTGTATTTTCTTGACTGAGGAATACTGAAATAATGCAGGTTTATTTATGCAACAGAAAGTAGTTTTCCATCGAAATTAAGTTAGAACTACTTTGTTTAATAAGGGAAGCATTTAGTCATTTTAGTAGTAAGTAAAACTGATGAGAACCTTGGTAAAATGCTTTAAAACAATCTTTGTGGATATCTGTGATTAATAGGGAAAAAGACAGATATATGGTAATCCGTTTATGTATAAGGGATCTCTAGCCCATTAAAACTTCTTTGTAAACATTGAAATAATGAAGCATTATGTAAAATTAGACATTTCCTTTAAAAAAAAAAAAAAGTCCCTAATATGGGAAAAATCTTCATTTTGTTTCTAAATAAACTTATTTGTGATATTTCCCCGATACTAGTAATTTTAATATTTAAAATTAATTCAGTAATCAGGAACGTTCTGTGAGATTCCTTGGGTATTTTTTTGTTTGTTTTTTTTTCTTGTAGTTTAGATGAAGGTTTACAGAACGAATTAGTTTCTCATTAAACAATTAATTCACATATTGTTGTGTGACATTGTTTGCCAACCCCACAACATGTCAACACCCCCCCTTCTCGACCTTGGGTTCCCCTTTACCAGCTTCCCTGTCCCCTCCTTCCTTCTCGTCCTCGCCCCGGGGCTGGTGTGCCCATTTAATCTTGTTTTGTTTTATGGGCCTGTCTAATCTTTGGCTGAAGGGTGAACCTCAGGAGTGACTTCATTACTGAGCTAAAAGGGTGTCCGGGGGCCATACTCTTGGGATTTCTCCAGTCACTCTCAGGCCACAGTCTGTTCCTTTCTTGTGAGTTAGAATTTTGTTCTACATTTATCTTCAGCTCTATCTCTATTGTGATCCCTGTCCGGGCAGTCAGTGGTGGTGGCCGGGCACTATCTAGTTGTGCTGGACTCAATCTGGTGGAGGCCGTGGTAGTTGTGGTCCATTAGTCCTTTGGACTACTCTTTCCCTTGTGTCTTTAGTTTTCTTCATTCTCCCTTGCTCCAGATGGGGTGGGACCAGTGGAGTATCTTAGATGGCTGCTCATTTTCTTTATTAACTATGTTATACCAGTTGAGCTGGATGTCCCCTGAGACCATGGTCCCCAGCTCTCAGCCTAGTAATTCAGTCCTTCAAGGAGTTTGGATGTGTCTATGAAGCTTCCATGACCTTGCCTTGGTCAAGTCGTGCTGACTTCCCCAGTACTGTATACTGTCTTACTTTTCACCCAAGTTACCACTTAACAATTCTCTAAAAAACAAAACAAAACAAAAACCTGTTGCCACTGAGTTGATTCAGACTCATAACGACCTTACAGGACAGAGTAGAACTACCCCGTAGAGTTTCCAAGGAGCAGTTGGTGGATTCTAAGTGCTGACCTTTTGGTCAGTAGTCAAGCTCTTAACCACTGTCGTTGTATCAGTACCGGGCCGTTTTGACTAGTGTAGCTGCATAGTAGGTTCTGAAGTCAGGTGGTGCAAGTCTTCTACTGTATTTTGTTGTTGTTGCTGTTGTTGTTCAGTAGTGCTATACTTATCCAGGGCCCCTTTCCTTTCCATATAAAGTTAATAGTTTTTCCATCTCGTTAAAGAATGATGTCGGTATTTGGATGAGGATTGCATTGTATTTGTAGATTCTGTTGGGTAAAATTGACATTTTCACAATGTTGAGTCTACCTATCCATGAGCATGGTACGTTTTTCCGTTTCTGTAGTTCTCGTTTGATTTCTTGCAGTCGTGTTTGTAGTTTTCTTTGTACAGGTCTTTTACATCCATGGTTAGATTTATTCCTAAGTCTTTTGTTTTTTTTAGGGGCTATAATAAATTGTATTGCTTTCCTGATTTCCTTTTCATCGCTTTCTTTATTGGTGTACATAATCCAACTGATTTTTGTATGTTTATCTTGTATCGTGCTACTCTGCTGACTCTTTCTATTAGTTCCAGCAGGTTTTTTTTTCTTTTTTTTTTTTTTTTGTGAAGTCCTTTGGGTTCTCTGTGTATAGTGTGATATCATCTGCAAATAGGGATAATTTTACTTCCTCCTTACCAATTTGGATGCCCTTTGTTTCCTTTTCTTGCCTGATTGCTCTAGCTAGGACTTCCAGCACAATGTTAAATAGGAGTGGTGATAAAGGGCATCCTGTGTTGTTCCTTTTTTCAGGGGGAATGTTTTCAGCCTTTCTCTGTTAAGAATGATATTGACTGTTGGTTTTGTATAGATGCTCTTTATTATGTTGAGGAATTTGCCTTCTATATCTTTTTTATTGAGAGTTTTTATCAGGAATGAGTGTTGGACTTTATCGAATGAGTTTTCCGTGTCGACCGAGATGATCATGTGATTCTTTTGTTTTATTTATGTGGTGGATTACACTGATTGATTTTCTGATGTTCAGTCATCTTGCGTACCTTTTATGAATGCCACTTGGTCAGGGTGTATTATCTTTTCGATATGATGCCGAATTCTATTGGCTAGAACGTTTTTGAGAATTTTTACATCTATATTCATGAGATATATTGGTCTGTAATTTTCTTTCTTTGTGGTGTCTTTGCCTGGTTTTGGTATCAGGGTTATGCTGGCTTCATAAAATGAATTTGGAAGTATCCCTTTCTTTTTCTATGTTCTGAAATAGTTTGAATAGTACTGGTGCAAGCTCTTCTCTGAATGTTTGGTAGAATTTTCCAGTGAAGTCATCTGGGCCAGGGCTTTTTTTTTGTAGTTGAGAGTATTTTTTTTAATACCTTTTCAATCCCTTCTCTTCTTATGAGTCTGTTCAGATTTTCAACCTCAGTTTGTGTTAGTTTAGGTAGGTAGTGTGTTTTAGATATTTATCCATTTCCTCTAGGCTTTCGAATTTGTTGGAGTGTAGTTTTTCATAGTACTCTGTTATGGTCCTTTTTATTTTGGTTAGGTCTGTTGTAATGTCCCCTGTTTCATTTCTTATTTGGGTTATTTGCTTCCTCTCCTGTTTTTCTTTTGTCAGTTTCGCCAGTGGTTTGTTGAATTTGTAGATCCTTTCAAAGAACCAACTTTTGGTTTTGTTCATTCTTTATATTGTTTTTCTATTCTGTATTTCATTTATTTCTGCTCTGATCTTTATTATTCCTTTCTTCTGGTGGCTGTGGGCTTCTTTTGCTATTCTCTTTCTATTTGTTTGAGTTGTATAGTTAATGTTTTGATTTTGTCCCTTTCTTCTTTTTTGATGGGTGCATCTGTTGCTATAAATTGTCCTCTGAGGACTGCCTTTGCTGTATCCTAAAGGTTTTGGTATGATGTGTTTTCATTCTCTTTCAATTCTACGAATTTTTTTATCCTATCTTTGATTTCTTCTATTACCTAGTAGTTTTTAAGCAAGGTGTTATTTGCTTTCCATGTGTTTGATTTTTATCCTTGCTCTTCCTGTTATTAATTTCTACTTTTATGATTTTGTGATCAGAGAAGATGCTTTGTATTACCTCAGTGTTTTGGATTTTGTTGAGGGTTGCTTTGTGGCCTAAGATGTGGTCTGTTCTGGAGAATGTTTTGTGTGTGTTGGAAAAGAATATATACTTTGCTGCTGTTGGGTGGAATGTTCTATATATGTCTGTGAGGTCAAGTTGGTTGATCATGGCCTTTAGATCATTGATATCTTTGCTGAGTTTCTTTCTAGATGTTCCGTCCTTTACCAGGAGTGGTGTATTGAAGTCTCCTACTATTATTGTGGGACTGTCAATTTCTCTTTCCAGTGTTGTTAGAGTTTGTTTTATGTATTTTGGAGCCCTGTCATTGAGTACATAGATATTTATTATGATTATGTCTTCATGATGGTTATATGTTTTTTATGGTGGATTTTCTTTTAAAGTCTGTTTTATCTAAGATTAGTATTGCGACTTCTGCTGTTTTTTGGTTGCTTTTTCCTTGATGTGTATTTTTTCCGTTCTTTGATTTTTAATATATTTATGTCTTTGTTTCTAAAATGTGTCTCTTGTAGACAGACTATTGATAGGTCCTGTTTTGTTTTTTTTTAATCCGTTCTGTCATTCTTTGTCTCTTTATGGGTGCATTAAGCCATTTATATTCAGTGTAGTTATTGATAGGTGTGAGTTTATTGCTGTCATTTTGTAGTGCTTTTTTTCTGTGGTGCTGACATTTTCTTTGTTACTCTTCTGTGTTGAATTACTTTTGTTTGTGGATTTTTTGTTTGTTTCATTTTTGTACATTTTGTGTTTACTGAGATTTAGTTTTTCTTCCTTATTTTGATGAGTAGGTTTGTTAACTTTCTCTGTGGTTACCTTAAAATTTACCCCTATCTTCCTAAGTTTAAACCAATCTTTTATTACTTGATATCGCCTTGACTTTCTCTCCATTTTTAAATTCTATACCTACACCGCTTATTCCCTCTTTTATTGTTCTGTCGTTGTTGTCATTTACAGATTGACCTCTCTGGTTCCCCACTGTAAATCTTTTAGTTTTGTTTTATCCTTTATTGTTCATTACCTAGGTTGGTATCTGACTGATGCTGTCCTGCTTCCTAGATTCAGGTTGTTGTGTGATGTTGTTGGTTCTCTAACTGAAGGACTCCCTTTAATAATTCTTGTAAATTTGGTTTTGTTTTTACATATTCCCTTAATTTCTGTTTATCTGGTATTGTCTGCCATCATATTTGAGTGAGAGTTTTGCAGGATATATTATTCTTAGTTGGCAATTTTTTTCTTTCAAGGTTTTATATATGTCATCTCATTGCCTTCTTGCCTGCATGGTTTCTGTTGAGTAATCAGAGGTTAGTATTATTGTTTCCCCTTTGTATGTGACTTTTCGTTTTTCTCCAGCTGCTCTCAGGAGTTTTCATTCGTCTTTGGTTTTAGTGAGTGTGTCTTGATGATTTTCTTCTGGGGTCTATCCTATATGGGGTTCATTGAGCTTCTGTAGGTCAGCTTTTCGTCTTTCACAATATTAGGGAAGTTGTCTGTCAGCAAATCTTCAGTGGTCCTCTCAGTGAGCTGATGTTGTCCAGCTGAGTGACCGTGGCCTGTTGGAAAGCGGCGGATGCCTCATAGAGGGAAGAAGGGTTGGGGTAGGAAAGCACATATCCCTCATTACCGGGTGCTCTGTGTCATGTTGGGAGCTCCTTGAAGTTGCCTTCCTGTACTCCCTGTCCGCAGTCCTTGGTGGCTGAGGTCCAAAATGGCAAATCTGGGCAGCAGTGAGCCGGTGTCTCTCCAGCCAAGTGACCACGGCCCATTGCAAGCAGCGGAGGCTACATACAGGGAAGAAGGGTGGGGGTGGGAAAGCGTGTATCCGTGGTTACTGGGTGCTCCATCTGCTGTTGGAAGCTCCGTGAAATTGCCCTCCTGTACTTCTTTTCTGTGTTCCTTGGTGGCTGTAGTCCAAGATGACAAATCCGTGCTGTGTTAGCTGGTAGAGGACTTCCACTCCATAGCTCTCCTCGTTCTCTGTTCTCTTTCAGTTTCTTCTTCCATTCGGTGTTTGATCAAGTCTTTATTCCTTCCTTTGATGCTGAGGGTTTCCAGGACTGACGTTTGTATCTATGTTACTTAGTTTTTCGGGTCTTTGCTGCAAAGGGACACCATGGTGCTTCTGTCCATGGCACCATGTTGGCTCCGCCTCCTCCTTGGGGTGTTTTGTTCGCACTTGTCCTTCTACAGTTATTATAGGATGTAGTAGCATGAATGATCATTTTTATAGTTTGAACATATATCTGGCAGATAAATCCCATCTTGCATATATAATACCAAAATGTTATTTCCTTTTAAACACTTTAATTTATTGGAGGTCTCAGTGAAAGGGGGTGCCCAGAGTCACTTCTAGGTCCTCAGTGATGTAGAAAATAGACAGGAGGAATTTATGCACAAATGAGAATCATAGTTGTTCATAATCCAGACAAGTACAGGCGTGTTGTCCAGTAAAGCTGGATAGAGAATATGGTGCTGAAGGTTCTCCCTTTGTGTAATCAGGAGGAGAAAGGAGAGAGATTCTTCCCAGGACTTATTCTGTTGTCTCAAGAGTAATACATTGGCTTTGTATTATAATATTTTTAATATATATTTTAAAATATAATATTTTACATTTTATTCTTTTTATTTCATATTTTATTATTTTTTTTTTTTACATTCTTTTAGGTGGAGCTTTAGGTATCATTGAGATCCTCATTTCTTTTATCTGATTGTCTTTATTTTGGAGGTGGCTCTGAGGAGAGTTGAACCACCATATTTTTAATTGTCAGACAGGTCTGAATTCAAGTGGCACACTCAAACCTGGACCTTGGTCAAGTTATTTAACTTGTCTTGGCCACGATTTTTACATATGTATATAGAGAATAATAACATCTAGTCCAAGGATTATTTTGCAGAATGGAGAACACATACATAGAGGCAGTCCCCAGGTTACAAATTTATGATTTAAGGACAACTCTTACTTGCTCTTTAAAGTTACGTAAATTTGCCCTCACCTTGAAACGATTGAACCAACCCCTACTCGCAACAAATTCTTCATCACAATCAGCTTCACTTGCTGCAGGTGCAGCTTTTAAATCATTGAAAAAGCTTGAAGCCTTTTTTATATTTAAGTAAGGCTAAATAAGAACTGTGTGCACCTGTTGCCAACTTAAAAATTCAACTTAAAGGCATAGTTAAGAACAGAGCTGGTTCAAAACCCAGGGAGTACCCATATATGTATATATGTATGCAAGAAACCCTGTTAAGACTTTGGTTGCTAATCAAAAGGCTGGCAGTTCAAATCTACCAGGTGCTCCTTGGAAACCTTATGAGGCAGTTCTCCTCTGTCCTGTAGGGTCGCTGTGAGTCGGAATCAACTTGATGGCAGTGGGTTTGATTTTTTGTTGTTTTGGAAGGACTCATGGTTACCTTATACATAACAGAATGAAACATTGCCTCACCCTGTGCTATCCTTGCAGTTGCTGGTAGAAGTACACAATATATGGTAGCTACTATTAATTCTCAAGTTTTCCATGCTTTTTTTTTCCCTTGCCATTTGTAGATCTTTTTACACTTTAAACAAAAAAGATCGTAATATTTTAGGTTAGGATCTTCCAAAACTACTGAAATGTAAACTTCTTAAAATAGTGTATAGCGCATAGTAAACGTTCAGTAAATATTATTTGTTTAGATTATTGTATTTTCATCATTTTATAAACAAGTTTATGCTTTCTCTGTATATATTCTTTTAAACTATTCAAAACTGCTTGTATTCCCTGTGTGTCATTTAGATTCTAAGTCTGAAACTCTGTACTCGGAACATGAGCTAAGGGAGAGTATTATGACATTATCACTGATAGGCAAGAGCTGCTTTCATGTTGATTGTATGGAATTCTGTGCAAATCAAACCCCCAAAAGTCCTGAAGTTCTGAGCTTAAGTTTGTGCTCTCTCATTATTAGACTGTTTCATGCTGAATTCTCAGGTTTTACCAATGCATTTTCCAATAAGATAATTGTAAATTAATTTTAAAAGATAAAATATATGCATGAAAAATTGGTTTCTTGTATCAGAAACTGAAAGGAAAAGAGACTTAAATAAGATAACAGTTTGTTTCTCTCTAATGAAAGGTTTGGAAGTAGGCAGGGCTAGTAAGGTGGCTCAGGGATTAGCAGAGACCCTGGCTTCTTCTTCATGTTTGCTTTGAATTCTTAATGTGTAAATTCCTCATGGCTCATCACGGCTGCATGAGCTCTAGCCATCATATCCTCAGTCTAGCTAAGGGGAAGAGAGAGGAAGCAAATAAGCCTCTTTTTTTAAGGACACCTTCCAGAAACTGTTCTAATCTTGTACTCTAGTCACATGGCCACACCTTGCTGCAGAAGAGGCCGAGAATTTTAGGCTTTATTCTGGGCGACCTTCTGCCCAGCTAAAATTTAGGGATCTTACAATTCATGAAGAAGAGGAGACCAGATATTTGGAACAAATAGGAATGTCTGTGACATTTGGCTTTACTGGAGCTTTTATAATTCTTTTCTCTTATGTTTTCTTCTTTTCTAAATAGATCCCATGCGTGGCCCAAGAAAACTGGAAGTGGTAGAGGTCAAATCTCGACAAATCACTATCCGCTGGGAGCCCTTTGGGTATAACGTAACTCGTTGTCATAGTTACAACCTCACAGTCCGCTACGGTTACCAAGTTGGAGGACAGGAACAAGTTCGAGAAGAAGTAAGCTGGGATACGGACAGTTCACACCCTCAACACACAATCACTAACCTGTCTCCATACACCAACGTTAGTGTGAAACTCATCCTCATGAATCCCGAGGGACGGAAGGAAAGCCAAGAACTCATGGTGCAGACAGATGAAGATCGTGAGTACTTTTACATGATATGTTTATGTGAAATACATTCTTTCAAAACGCATGTTTCTTAAAATTTGACATATTTATAATGAAAATAGAAAGAACTACTTCATGTATTGAATATTATAAATCGTGTCTGTGCTTCTGTATGCTTATGTACTGATTGAAAAAGGGTAAAGTAATAAAGATGTGGAATTGTATTATAATTCTTTATTAGTCATATAATTACTATTCTATGTATAATAATTCTGTGTTTCTCTTAATACTTCTTAGTTCAAGATTTATTATCATATTGAGCTAAGGACTTGTTTTTAGTATTCCATCAGATTATTTATATGAAATGCTTATTTAAATATATTTTAATGGCATTCTGAAATATTTTTCATAGTTCAGATAAAAATTAAGCAGTAAATAGAGGCTGCTCTGCTTCTCACCACAGTGCTGAGAGATGACATCATTAAGTTAACCATCATGGAGTACATCGTTTTTTTCATAGGAACAATGCCATAATTGGATATTAGCTTAATAAACAAGGACTTATCAAATAAACCATGTATGTCACCAGCAGTTCATCAAAAAAGCAAATACACAATTAGAATAAACCTCTAAAATAATTTAAAGTAGTAAAATTATGCCTTGAATCCCATAGCAGGATATAAATTTACTTTTACACTGATTATTCAGAGGACCCCGTGTACAATAAAATGTTCATATGCACATAAAATACAATACTATTGTATCATATATTTGACCTAAAATTTACATGCCAGGCATCAGAATAAGTGGCAAAGAAGTTGGGAAGCCCATTAATTGAATAAGCTTACTTATTCCTAGGGAAAATAGACAGATGTTTAACTTTTTCTCTCTTTATGCAGTGTGATTTTGATGATTGATTAAAACATGAATTAAATGTCTGTCAGTAATCTTTATTTTATTTAAAGAGCTAAGAAAGCATTTTTGAGTGTTTATTCCCTGCTCCACACCACGCATATAGCAGTAGAAGAAAAAAGTGGAAGAAGTCAGAGTAGATGTTGAGCTCACACCTCTTAGTCCTCCTCTTCTGTGGACCCTCCGGTCCTGTCTGCCTTGGTTGCTCTCCAGGGCCTTCAAACAGCTGTTTATCAGCATTGTTTTTGTATGATACACGTGTAGTTTCATATGAGTGTGATGTCAGTCAGTCTTTCAAGGCTGAAACTGGAAGCCCTGTTTCCATTTCTTCCAACTCCTCCTTGTCTCCAGGAAATAAAGCGTCAGCATTGTCAGCAAGCCGTCTGACCATCTCCCCGCCCGCCTTTCTACATTAATCTGTTCCTCACTCCTGCCGTTTCTACTTCCAGAATATTAGATTGTTTCTTTTCTCTCCGCTTCCACTATTTAGATCCTCATTATTTTATGCTGAAATGGCTGTAACAGTTTCTAAGCTTTCCTTGTAATTTCAGTCTTTTCTAATTCTAATGCCCCCTACTCACTCACTAAATGAATCTTTAAAACACATTTTCGTCATGTAGCTCTCTCCACAAGAGCCTTCAATGGCCGAGTCTCTCTAAGTCTCCTATACTCTTGGCTTGTGCTCTAAAACTAATTATCCTGCAAAGGTGTCACCTCCACGTTGGTTGCATACCAAGCTTGATACATACCCATTTTTCCTCATTCTAGCATCTCTTCTAAATGTCTTTCCACCTGGTGTCTTTTAATTGCATGTCCTTCTCTGTCCCTCAAAGTTCTCCTCAGGTTTCAAGTTCTCCGTAAAGCTGTCCCCAACTGTTCCAACCCATATTATTCTCATCCTTCTGACCTTATTTGTACTTATAGGAGCCTTAAATCCTGAGCCTCAATCTCCTATATGAGAAGTGAGGATAACAAAAGTTCTCAGGCAGGTAGGTTAGAGTTAGAAGAAATTTACCTAGAGCTGGTTGTAGCTTCCAGAGAGTGGGCAGTCAATATATGATTGTTGTTATTATTATTATATGATTCATAGCAGTTCATTATGATCTTGTTTTCTCATTATTTTCTATATGAATTTTTCTTTAATTGTAAACTGCTTGAGAGAAGAAACCACTTGTTTTTCTTCTACAGAAATAATTGTG
The DNA here is from genome assembly GCA_030035585.1 of Dugong dugon. Taxonomy (NCBI): domain Eukaryota; kingdom Metazoa; phylum Chordata; class Mammalia; order Sirenia; family Dugongidae; genus Dugong; species Dugong dugon. The sequence continues at coordinate 44,814,734 of CM057466.1, read as the reverse complement.
GTGTCAAGTAGTTAATAAACACAAAAGCACTTTATTAGTCTCTAAATGAAATATTGTTGTTAAGCATTTAATTCATGTTTTAATCATTTCTAGAGATGAGAAGATATATATTGCTGCAGGATGAACCCACTCAACATTTTTGAGTTTAAAATTGAGAGCTGACATCAGCTAGGAATTCTGTTTAGTTCTGTAAAAATGCAAGTTCAGAGTCACATATAAATTTTTTGTCTGTTTAAATTTTTATTGCTAGTCCCGTAAGTCTGGCATGCACTACATCCAGATAAAGATCTATTGTTCTCCTAGCACACAGGTGTTCAGTTAATTTGAAAAGCTTTTATTTCAAATTAAAATTACTTTTAAAAAAAGAACCAATGAGTAGCGTCTGGGGTCTTAAAAGCTTGCAAGCAGCCATCTAAGATACATCCACTGGTCCCATCCAACAGGAAGCAAAGGAGAATGAAGAAAACCAAAGACTCAAGGAAAATTTTAGTCCAAAGGACTAATGGGCCACGTGAACCACAGCCTGCACCAGCCCAAGCCTAGAAGAACTAAATGGTGCCTGGCTACCACCACTGACTACTCTGACAAGGATCACAATAGAAGGTCCTAGACAGAGCAGGAGAAAACTGTAGAACAAAATTCAAATTCACATACACACAAAAGAGTAGACTTACTGGCCTTTCAGAGGCTGAAGGAACCTCCAAGACTATGGCCCCCAGTCACCCTGCTAACTCAGAACTGAAGCCACTCCTGAAGTCCACCTTGCAGCCAAAGATTAGACAGCCCTATAAAATAAACAATAACACATGTGAGGAACATGCTTTTTTGTTCAAATACACGAGACCAAAAGGGCAACATCTGCCCAAAAGCAAAGAGGAGAAGGCAGGAAGGGACAGGAAAACTGGACAAATGGACACGGGGAACCCAGGGTGTAAAGAGAAAGGGGGGAGTGCTGACTCAACGTGGGGATTGCAGCCAGTGTCACAAAACAATTTGTGTATATATTTTCGAATGAGGGAAATCAGGAAAGACAGAGAAGAAGTCAGAAACAGAATAACTGTCAAACAGTAGTGAGTTTGAAGACAAATTAATGGTGAGGTCATTTTATCTACGTTAACAAAGGCTACAAATCATTGAACATTGTGACTTTTATTGTAGCATAATATTTTTACTGTAATATTGGTTATTTCAACAAAAACTATATGGAAAAATATTTATGTTTTTTATTAATCTTTAGAGTATCACTTCCTAGTATAGGACTGAGTTTCACAAACTCAGATATTGTGACCATATATCCCAAATCCTGAATTCCTCTAAATAGGTACTAGACTGAGCTTCTTGTGAGTCACTTTCTTCCATAATTTAATAAACTTTTGTGTATGTGTATGTATATATATTTTTAAGCCTCTCTTAGGTGTGTTGCTAACCTAAAAAAGTTACATGAATCCCACTTAGGTCTTCCTGTCTACAGTCTCCTGATACCATCCCTTACAGGGTCTCCTCCAGTACGTTTTAATAAATGAATCCTTTTAAATGTCCTCTGATCAGTATCATTTTGAATTCCCACCTTTTTTGTTTGTTTGTTTACTATTTTAGTCTCATTTATATTAATGGGATGAAACAAAAGGGTTTTTTCCCTAAGCTTTTACTTTCTCTACATCTGCGCGTAGGTTAGTAAATATTTTCACTTAAGAAATATCCCAAAATAACAGAGCCGTTCATCAGAGTTATTTTGGTATTGTAGAAAACTGATAAATGATCATAATGAACACCTTCAAGGTAAAGAAGAGACTCAGAGCCTGGCATTATAACTGCTTAAATACTTTGTTTTCTTTGCTTGGATGTAGTCTCACATAAGTTCCCTTAGTCTAGGACAATTATTTTCATATTTATTGATTATTATTTAGAGTTTGGACATTAAAAATAAGTTAGTCTGACTTCTTCATTTTATAAATCAGACAACTGAAACACAGGGATATGCAATGATTTATCCAAATTATGCAGTGTAAGTACTGGAGCATCCTAAATCAGAACCCAGGCCTCGAGTCTGAATTAGTTTTTTGTTTTTCCCTACAAAACTACACTTAGCTCTATTTAGAGGAACTGTAAAATATCCTACATCTAACTTTAAGTAGCCCCTAAATTAAAAAATCTAGACTTTTCTTTTGAAATGCTAGATAATCTTTCCAACCTCTGGAGATCTTACCAACACTTAAAAGACTACTTGTATAGTTCCACAATCAAAAACATTTCTCCAACCACTTTTTTAAAGATAGCTTTATTTATTTAAGTGCCAAAAAATTCACCCATTTGATTGTACAATTTAGTAGCTTTTAGTATATTCAGAACTGTGGAAACCATCACCACAATCAATTTTGGAACATTTCATTACCTGCAAAAGAAACCCCACACCCATTAGCTGTCAACCCAGTCCCAGCCCCAGACAACAACTAATCTACTTTCCATTTCTGCAGATTTGCCTGTTCTGGACATTTCATAAAAATAGAACTGTGCAATATGAGGTCCTTTGTGACTGGCATAATTTTTCCAAGGTTCATCCATGTTGTAGCATGTATCAGTACTTCATTTGTTTTTATTCCCAAATTATATTCCATTGTATGAATATACCATTTTGTTTATCCATTTGTCGGTTCATGGACTTTTTTTCCCACTGGCTGTTATGATTTATGTTACTGTGAACATTTACAAGTTTTTGTATGGATATATGTTTGCATTTTTCTCAAGTAGGTAGGAGTTAGTTACTAGATCATATGGTACACCTTTGTGTAACCATTTGAGGAACTACTGGACTATTTGCAAAGTGGCTGTATCATTTTTCATTCTATCCAGTAGTATATGAAGGTTCCAATTGCTCCACGTCCTCACCAACACATATTATTATCTGCCTTTATGAATATAGCCATCCCAGTAGGTATGAAATGCTATCTCATTGTGGTTTGATTTTCTTTCGTCTGATGGCTGATAATGTTAAGGATCTTTCAGGTGCTTGTCGAGCATTTGTATGCCTTCTTTGGAGAACTGTCTACTCAGATCTTTTGTCCATTTTTAATTGGGTTATTTGTCTGATTATTATCGAGTTTTAATAGTTTTCTGGGTATTCTAGATACAAGTCCCTGGCCAGATATATGATTCACAAAAACGTTCTCCCATTCTGTGTTTTCTTTTTACTTTCTTGATAGTGCTCTTTGAAACATAGTTTTTCACTTTGGTGATGTACAGTTTATCTGTATTCTCTTATTCCTTGTGCTTTTAGTGTCATATCTAAAAAGCAGTTGCCTAATCCAAGGTCATAAAGATTGACACCTGTATAGTCTTGTAAGAGTTTTAGCTCTTACATTTAGGTCTTTAATCCACTTTGATTTAATTTTTGTATATTGTGTGAAGTAAGGATTCAACTTCATCTTTTACATGTGGTTGTCTGTTTGTCCCAACACCATCTGTTGAAAGATTATTCTTTCCTCATTGAATTTTCATAGCGCCCTTGTTGAAAATCAATTGACTGTAAACGTGAGGGGATATTTGTGCTCTTTCAATTCTATTCCTTTGATCTGTATGTCTGTCCTTATTCTGTTACCACACTGTCCTCTCGATTACTGTAGCTTTGTAGTTAAGTCTTAAAATTGGAAAGTGCAAAACCTCTCCACCCACTTTTTGTTCACTCACTCTGTCACCAAAACTTTTTATCATGTACCCACAGATATATGTATATTTATAAATAGTACAGACATATTAGTCTATAAATAGGATAGACATACTAGTACCTTAAATCGTGTATAATAAAAAGCTTATTCAAAAACTGAATATAAAATGATAAAGATGACACACATAATATTTTTAAAATAATTTTTAAATATTATTTTATGGAAAATTGGCAGGTAAGTTTTCATCTTTCCTTATGTCAGTTTGATTTTCTTGAAAACTAATCAGAAATGTTGTATATTTTATGTGTTGAAAAAATGGCATCAAACGTCCCCACACCTGCTATACTATCTGTTATACCAGTAATTATACTATAAATAAAACTCAGTAAATTTCAAATATGTATTATTATTTCATCTGCATCATATATTAATACATTAATACATAAATGAATTTATGATGATTTATATAGATGTCATTTATTTTCACTTTTTAGTATTTATCATAATAATTTATTAAACCATTTGGTTTGTTTTCAAATTATTAATATGAAAATGCTGCTCCGTTAGCATTCTTGCCACACACATACAAGAAATTTACTAGAGAATCTACATGAAGGTAAGATTATTGGGTCATACATATGATATGTGCATCTTTAACTTTACTAAATACTGCCACATTGTTTCCAAAGGGGGGCTGTTCCAGTTCATACTCTCACCAAGTACGGGTGAAAATTCATATAGTTCCAATCCTTTTTCATTTAATTTTGATGAAAAAGTTTATTTAAAAGGTAATTATTGACCTCTATCTAATTGTTTCAAACTTTAAAGAAAATATGATGAAATTATTTTCCATTAGGAGAATATAGGTTTTAGATTTCATATTTTTAAAATAACACTGATTGTATCTATAGACTATTAATATCTTTTATGTCAATGAAAGATTAAAACCTATCAAGTCTAGAAAAATTTACTTTTTTTTTTTTTTAAATTTTGGTTTATTATTCAAACATTCATCCTCCCACCCCGTTTAGTCCCAGGTGCTGTTCCTACTGAATCCATCCAAGGAAGTACGTTTGAAGAGAAGATATTTCTTCAGTGGCGAGAACCGACTCAAACATATGGAGTAATCACTTTATATGAGGTAGTATATACATCATTAGTAATTTATTTTCATTATAATTTCTTATGATAACTAGGCTATCTGTTATTAAAAATGCATAATGACATAGTGCCTTATAAGAAGTTTAATGACTTCAGTGTTTATAAAGGTTAATTTATAGAAACAAAAAACTTAAAAACACATTTTTGAGTTATGGATAATTTCAGGATGCATATTTACAATATTTGGATGTTTCTAGGTGATATGTTATCATATGTTAAGACACAGCATAACATCAAATAATCACTTTTATTTAAAACAACTAAGTATTTTGAAGCATACATTGACTAGGAGGCAACCACAGAATCCTGTCCTTGCTTAGCTGTGAAATATTTTACTCCTGAATTATAAAGGAACACTTATTATCCAGTTAGCAAAGTCAATTAAAAATGCGTCAGGAATTACAATGCAATAGAGTCTTTTAGTTTCTTAGTATTAGCAAAACATCCTTTAGACTTCTGTGACACAGTTTCGTCTACGGAGGCTTATCAAATGGTTGAATGATAGACAGCAGAGAAGACTCTGATGAATTGTTCAAGGAAAAAAACCACCACACTAACAGGGGTGACAGTCATCATCACATCTGTGTGAGCATCATTTCACCGTGCTATTGTCATAGAAACAAATAGATGCGTTTTTTAAGCTAGCATTGATTTGAATGCAAATTCAACAAAATTATATGTTGTTAGGTTTCTGAGAACCTCGGCAGTTCTCATGTGGAACGTGTGCACTTGAATACCTCTCAGCACTGCCGACAAAAAGCCTGAGCAGATGAAGCTGTCAGAGCAGTGATCACTGCGAAACCCTCCCACCCTATGGCCTCACACTTGTGTTTCCTTACAGCTTTGAAAAATTGATACTGAAATGCAAAAGAAAAATTTTAATTGGAAGCTAAATGAAGTAAGATAAAAGCAAAAATTTGATTTCAGTGCTAAGTTATTGATGCTGTTTATTGTAAGAGAATGGGGTGTTATAAAAACTTACGGCTCAGCTCTTACAGAGCTAAGTTTTATGATCAAATCAACAAGTTTATACTTTTTCCCTCAGTGATCATACTTTTTTAGTTAATCTCTTTGGCCCTATGACCCTTTTCAAGTCTCAGTTTGGTAGATTTTTGCTTAAGAATATCGGGACTTTTTTCTAGAAAAGATACAGTCTATGAAACCACAGTTAAGTTCCAAGAAATAAGTTCACCCATCCTAAAAGCCAGATGTTGATATCTAGTCAGACAGAAAATAATATAGTAGCTCCCCGCCACCTTATCCCCAGGGGATACATTCCAAGACCCCCAGTGGATGCCTGAAAGCGCGGATAGTACTGAACCCTATATAGACTGTTTTTTTTTTCCTATACATATATACTTTTCACTTAAAGGAAGCCCTTTAAGGCTTCTCTTTGGCATATCCAGATTGCCAGCATTGATACTCCTGCACTTTGGGACCATTATTAAGTAAAACAAGGGTTCTCTGAACACAAGCACTGTGAAACAGCGACAATGCATCTGATAAGCGGCGGATCCTAAGTGACTAAGGGGCGGATACGTCTACAGAGCGGGTGCGCTGGACAAAGGGGTGATTGACGGCCCGGGAGGGATGATGCAGGATGGCCCAAGACTCCATCAGGTCACTCCGAGCGGCACCTAGTTAAAACACAGGAATTGTTACTTTCAGACCGGTTTACCACCGGTAACTGAAACCAAGGAAAGCAAAACCACTGGTGAGGGGGATCTACTGTAGCATATTTTTTCTCTGTAACCCTACTGAACATTTAACTTTGTGTATAAGTAACTTTAACATGAAAACAATAGAACAGTAACTCAGAAGAAGAGCCTGAATCTCCCTGACTTGGGCAGCCAGGATCCCCCAGCCGAACATGATCTAAATGCTAGTACAGGGGGAAATGCGCGTGTGTCATAAATCAGGATATTAAAATCCCGTGTGCATGAGCTGAGCAGCCTGGTTCCTTTTTCTAGGCACCAAAGGGGAAATGGCAAATGTGTGAGTCAGGCTTCAGTGCCTAAGTTTTCTGACCACCAGGTCTTGTTCTAGAAGGGAGTCCTCAGGCTCCTCAAGGTAGACTTTCTGTGGAGTCTCAGGAGGAGCTCTTCTTCCCATGACGCAGACCTGCGTGCCCAACTCACCCCTCATCTGCCGAGGTCCACGACTGGCAGTTTCCCACTAGGAGTTGGAGCTGGATGAAGGACTCGGGCCCTCCCTGGAGGGGGCCACCGTCTTCCTGGACAGAGCATGCTAAGGAATCAGGGACCTTAGGAACAACATGTTCTCTCATGGAGACGTATCTTAATATAGGTAAAAACTGGATGGTGAGATAGATCCTCATGGCTGACAAAAGTTAAGTGATAAACTTTAGGGAAGGTGGCACAACTGTATACTTTTTGAAGGGGAGGAGAAAAACCAGATTGAATGTTGCAGACATTGTGAATAAATATGCTGTAGGTTCACATTATTCTCAATTTCTCTTTACCCCTCATGAGAAGTATGTCAGAACATTAATAATTGAAAGACTCTGACAGCACTGTTTTTTTCCAGGAGTCATGGCGATTTACAGCATGCAAGTATTTTTCTGGTTTTATTCTTTGCCCTAGTCTTTTATATCCTCCTAAATTCCATCCAGGAGTTCCTGGGTGTTGCACATGGTTAATGTGCTCAGCTACTGACTGAAAGGTTGGAGCTTCAAGTCTGCCCAGAAGCACGTGGATACTCCCCAATGCACAGACTTGGTGATCTACTTCTGGAAAATCAGCCGTTGAAAACCCTGTGGAGCACAGTTCTACTGGGACACACATGGTTCACCAGGAGTTGGAATCGACTTCGACAGCAACTAGTTAGGCTGGTTAATGTCCATCCACAGCCCTCTCAAAACTAGCCCTTCCTTTCTGTTCTCCATCCTTGGCCTGGCTCTAGCCCTGCTCATCCCTTACCTCCCCACTTCACCTGTTTAATTTTATCAGAGTTATCTTTCTAAAACCTGGGACTGATAATTATAGCTCTTTCTAAAAAAAAATCTGTTGCCATTGAGTCGATTCCGACTCATAGCGGCCCTAGAGGAGAGAGTAGAACCGCTCCATAGGGTTTCCAAGGAGCAGCTGGTGGATTCAAACTGCCGACCTTTTTGGTTAGCAGCCAAGCACTCAACCACTGCACCACGAGGGCTCCTTCTGCCTAAATAGATACCCAATGTCTTTCATTTTCTTAAAATATAAGTGTAATACTTGATTTTTGTGAGAATGTTTTTAAAGTACAGAAGTATTCGAAATAAAATAGCCTTGCTTCCTAATTTTTATTGTTAACAACAAGATCCGTGTCCTAAAATTTATAAAATATAAATTATAGTGCAAGTTCATTTATCAATATACTTAGATAAAATTTAATAAAGGTGAGCAAATGCAGCATTTTATTACAAGAATAATATGCCATGTTAAGACCACCCCCCACTCACATCATACAAATACCAGATGGATTCATGATCTAAACACAACGTTTAACTTACGAGAGCATGATAAGAAAAAGATGGAATCTTTCTTTCTTTCTAATCTTGACATAAAATCCAGAAGTCATTTTCAGAAAGATTGGCAGATTTGAATATATTAAAATTTAAACTTCTAAATGATCAAAGATAGCACAAAGAAAGTTTAAAGATAAACAGGATATGGGGAAATTATTTTTGACATTTATATTAGTCAAATGGTTGGTAGCTGTAACATACAGAGACCTTACCTGATATAGATTAATCAGAAAAAGACAAAACAACCCACTAGGAAAAATGGCCAAAGAGTAAGAAAAGGCAACGCATAGAAAAAACAGCTAAATGGCATGTCAGCATATGAGAAGATGCCTACTCAGCCTTACCAATGATTGAAGAAACAAGTCCATAGAAAGTCTGAATTTGTGGAATCTCAGGTGTTCAGCCAGGATATGGAGAAGTTTGTGCACACAGATAGCTAATGGAAACCTGTATCTTGTCCCTAATAGGAGTTTGCGAGTATCTATCAAAATGTAAACATTACATGTGAAAGCTATTTCTAGAAGTTTATCAGTCAGTAATCCTCCCAGAGAGGCAGTAGTGGTTCTGTGGTAAATTCTCGCCCTCCTTCTGGAGACACTGGTTCAATTCCCAGCCATTGTACCTCGTGCACAGCCACCTCTCATCCGTCAGTGGAGGCTTGCATGTTGCTGTGATGCTGAACAAGTTTCCGTAGAGTGTCTAGACTAAGGTTGACCAAGAAAAGCCTGCTGATCTACTTCCAGAAATCAGTCAGTCAAAACTGTGTGGATCGCAACAGTTTGATCCAAAACCTATCATGAGCATGGTGCAGGACTGGACAGCATTTCATTCCATTGTACATGCAGTCACCCTGATCCAAGGGACATCTCGGTGGCAGTTAACAACAATACTCCCAAATGCCCAGGGCTGTCTGTTCAAGTATTTTCATTATACCTCACTAATTTTGTACAGTGAACCCTGTGAGAGCCAGAACTTGGTGACACTGCCTTGGTTTTCTAGGTCTCACAACTTTTCCATCTTTGGCAGGGTACAGTCTAACCACTTTCTATCACTCATTTTAGTGGAAAATATTACATTTTCCTTCTCTGACAGTGTTCCACCTTACACAGGTTCTGGCTTTCACAGATTTTACTGTATATTTCTCAATTGCCTTATGTATAAGCTCCAGTAAGACATCAACAAACATAATATTTAGTATGTGTAAGGCACTGGAACAGAAAAAAGTATAAAACGAACTGTCCTGTCTCTACTAGAACTAACAGTCCTGTCAGAAACTGACTATAGAAAGAATGAACTAAGTACTCAGTGCAGAGACTCAGAATTTACCGTGTGAGTAGAGTGTCAAGGCCAGTGTTGCTTGAGCATATAGTAAAGTAGGATGGTCACCTGACTGGGGCATTCCATGCAGACACTCCGAATTTACTGTGTGAGTGGAGTATCAAGGCCAGTGTTGCCTGAGCACATAGTAAAGTAGGATGGTCACCTGAATGGGGCATTCCATGCAGACACTCAGAATTTACCGTGTGAGTGGAGTACCAAGGCCAGTGTTGCCTGAGCACATAGTAAAGTAGAATGGTCACTTGACTGGGGCATTCCATGCAGACACCCCGAATTTACTGTGTGAGTGGAGTATCAAGGCCAGTGTTGCCTGAGCACATAGTAAAGTAGGATGGTCACCTGAATGGGGCATTCCATGCAGACACTCAGAATTTACCGTGTGAGTGGAGTACCAAGGCCAGTGTTGCCTGAGCACATAGTAAAGTAGAATGGTCACCTGACTGGGGTATTCCATGCCAATACTCAGAATTTACCATGTGAGTGGAGTATCAAGGCCAGTGTTGCCTGAAGACCTAGTAAAGTAGGATGGTCACCTGACTGGGGCATTCCATGCAGACACTCAGAATTTACCATGTGAGTGGAGTGTCAAGGCCAGTGTTGCCTGAGCACGTAGTAAAGTAGAATGGTCACCTGACTGGGACATTGAAGAGTCAAGAGTTGAAGACCTCTGCAGATTCTGATCTCGTATAACTGGGCGCAATTACTGTAACAGAGATAGACAATAGTGTAGAAGGAATTAGAATGTAGAGGCCATGTTGAGAAGTTTGATTTCAGTATTCCAGTCCTTTGTGATATGATCCTTCTTCTCCCATTATTTTTCTTCTGGAATTAAATGGTTCATCTATGTGGAATTTTCTTTTTTCCAAGAATATTCTGAACTACCACACCACTCCGCCTTTGCTTATATTCTTCTTTCCTTCTGATGGCCGCCCTCTGTCCCCATAGTGTAGGGTTTCTGCTTATCTTTCAATTTTTCATTCAAAGGCTGTACTTCCCCTGAGTATCCTCGTTCCTTTCCTCCCCCAAAATTAGACTTAACTCTTCACTACTTTGTGCTCATAGACTAAGTTGCTTGGACCCAGAATTAGAGACCATTCACACGCTCCTGACCTGATTCCCCTCAGACTAAAGACTGCACATTCTTCCCTTTGGGTTCTCTGTAAATCTCTTGGTTTAGAGTTTGAGGTTTTAAACAGAGGAGGTGAAGATGATTTTAGCGTATTTCAGGCACTTTCCTGCAACTTGTCAGCCACCCAACGCAAGCAGCAGTTTATTCTTCCTTGCCTGATCCAACCCACGCATGCTGTTTGTGTGTCAGGTTACTTGCTTGCTTCTTCTAACTTGGGGCATCCCATAAAATGGCCTGGACCCAACACTGGAACAGCAGTGTTCTTACAGAGACTCCATTAAAATTGCCTCGACCCTCAGCCAGTGTTACGGTGCAATGCTGAGAGCAGTCCCCCGCTTTCCTTCTGGGAGTTTCCTGCTGCCTTTCCTCTGTCTAGTACTCAGTAGGCACTTAATGAACATTCATTGAATCTGCAAAGGAAAACCTCAAGGCCAGAAGAATGTGCTTCACTTAGGTTTGAGCATGGAGGCGTATTTTGGTGCCCAGGAGAACCACTGCTTAGGTCAACAAATGCTTTCGAAGTCCCAGCTCTGGGGAAGGCAGTGGGATTACAGAGGTGGATGGATTGCCCCTGTCCCCAACAAGCTGTTTTCATTCCTGGTGTCCAGGCTCCCAGAGGCTCTGTGAATGGGCTTTCGGGGCATCTATGGACTTCTGAAGTTTTGTGTATACACATATCACAACATATCTGCTTGCTGGAGGTGGGGAGAGGGTTGGTAATTTTTAGAGGTGCATGAATACGGGTATATGTGTGCTTTTAAGGATGGGAGAGTGGGGATCTATAATTTTTACCAGATTTTCAAAGGCCTTTGATCAAAAGACACTTACAAACCCCAAGTCTAGCTTATCCTGCAGCTACGTAGCTATTAGTAAGTACAAACCCACCAGCCCCAATGGGCCAGCCAGTCCTTTATAAAGCGTTTGCCCTATAGTCTGCTAGGGGAGCAGAGAGCCTACCTGCAATGGTGTGAGTGTTCACATGAGCACAGGCACACACCTGGTCTCCCCAGGAGTCTTGTCAGAAAAAAGATATACTGAGCACCAAATATTTAATGATCACAGTGGGATCTGAAAGAATAATTAGACAGCACTCACCCTTCAGAAGGAAGACCATCACATGAAACATTCCAGTTTCTTTGTGATATTTAAATCATGATTTAAGACTAAACAAAAGATTTCACAGTGTACTACGTGATTTATTGCCAAACGAATTGTATGAATGCAATGACAGCAATAAGCATTCAGCTGATGGAGTGAATATTGGGCCAGATTTGGAAGGCTTTACAGATGCAAAATTGGAATTTTGACTTAAAAGATGGAAGGACATTTTTGTATCCTAATCTCACCTCAGTGCTCAGCAACATCTTTTAAAGTATTTTGTTCTTCAAACATTTTCTTGTTTGTTTGTTTGTTTGTTTCTCTTGAATTTTTCCTGCTTTTCTGGCCATTTTGCTGGCTTCTCCGCCTCTAACTGGTGTCCAGTATTGACGTTCCTCAGCGTTTGGTACCAGGCCGTCTTCTCTTTATCCCTAAACCCCCTTCTGAGTCATCTCATCCATTCCCAAAGCCAGAGTACCTACTGAGTGCTAGTCATTCCCCAATCTGTATTTCCCGCCCAAACCTCTCAGACTCCAGCTTTACCTCATACATGGTCTCTCTCCTTGTGGCAGAGGCATCTCAAACTTGACGCATCCACAGTTGAACTCTCCATGTCTCCTCACTCATTCCATCCCATTTCAGGAAGTGGGGCTATCTTTTGGGCAAGCCCAAAGCAAGGAGTCTATCCTTGATTCCTCCACCTTCCTTTTCCCCACATGCAATCCATTATCAAACTTTTCCACACGTCTCTAAAATATGCCAATTCTTTCATGTACTGCTGTCTCCCCTACCCCTTCCTGAGTTCCAGCCCACCGTGTCCTCTCACCTGCACTAGACCCTAGACCCCTGCAGTACCTCCCGGTCACCTCCCTCCTGCCTTCACTCCCCCACCCCACCCCCAGCCAGGTCAGTCTGCCACTTGGCCGCCAAAGTCATCTTTTCATAAGGGAAACCAGATAATTTTATTTTGACACTGAAAATTTTCAAAGGCCCACCGTTGTAGATATGCAACCTCCTCATCTTGGGGTACAAAGCCCTGAGAGTAACAGCCCCTGCCCGCCTCCTCAGCCCCGCCACAGCCTCTTCTTACCTCATTTGCTAGGCTCCATCCACACAGTCTTCCTTCTGTTGATTAACCGCACCCACACTTTCCTACTTCACAGCCTCATTGCTGTCCCTCTGCCTGGAACGTTCCTCCCCCAACTCAGCATGGTTGCCTCCATCGCAGAGTTCTAGTCTCCCCAGCTTTACTGCCATCCCCTCAGTGGGCCCTCCCTCAGCCATTGCACATGTGTGCATGTATGCCTCTTTCCCCCACCGTACTCTTTATCTCGGCACGCTGTTTGTTTTTTACATGGAATTTAGCATTTATAAATGATTCGTATACTTCTCATATGTCTCCCCAACTCCATCCTAGCCCAGTCCAGACTCTGAGCTACTTGAAGGCAGGGCCTTTAGTGTTGATGTTTAGTAAATATTTGAATTGAATGAATGAACCTGAATAGATGGAGAAAGGGAAGATACCTCTCTGTCATGTCCCGGTGAAAGTTTGTGAGCAGGCTCAGTGTCAGAGAAACCCAGTGAGTGTCAGTGGGGCAGTGACTCTCTCCCTTATTTAGATCAGAGGGTCATGTAATGCCAGTGTCAAGTGTTCAGAAATAAGTGTGGAGAAGAAGGTTAAATCAGGTATAAAGCACAGAGCTAAGCAGTTTGGGCTTTGTTCTGTATGCATTTGTATCCACTGAAGTTTTTAGTAAGACAGTAGAGTGAACAAGGTTAGCTTAGCCGTGGTAGGCAGTTTTGGTTAGAGAAGGGAGGAAAGGTTGATAGAGAAATAGGAGACCGCTGGTATGGAAGGACAAGCCAGAGTTGTAGCAAGAGAGGGTCAGAAGGAAGGGACGTTTACATGAAATGGTTCAAGAAGAATTTACAGGAACCGGTGACTGACCAAACAGCAGATAAGAAGGACATCACAGAACAAAATACGACTTGAAAGAGGAAGAATTTTAGCCAAAGTGAAAAACACGGGAAGGGAAGTTGGCTGAGCGTAATAAACAGTTGAGTCTTGTCCATGGTAAGCTGGAGGTATGTTGTTAATGGCTGTCCAGTGGATGCCAACTCATGGTGACCTTCTGTAGAACAGAACAGAATGTTCTCTGGTCCTGTGCCATCTTCAGGATTGTTGGTAGGTTTGAGTGTGTTATCGTTGCTGTTGTGTCAGTCCATCTCACTGAGGGTTTTCCACATTTTCACTGACCCTCTACGAAACATGGTGGCTTTTCTAGCAATTGGTCTTTACCGACGACATGTCCAAAGGAGTGAGCCGAAGTCTCTCCATCCTCACTTCTAAGGAGCATTCTGGTTGTATTTCCTCTAAGACTGATTTGTTCGTTCTTCTGGCAATCTACAGTATATTTGATATTCTTTGCCAACACAATTCAAATGCATTAGTTCTTCTTCTGTCTTCCTTTCTCATTATCCAGCTTTTGTATATATATGAGGCAATTGAAAAGACCATTGCTTGGATCAGATGCACCTTAGTCATCAACGTGACATCTTTGCTTCTTAAAACTTTAAAGAGATCTTTTGACGCTGATATGCCCAATGCAATCTGTTGTTTGATTTCTTGACTGCTAGAAGTTGCAGCAGTACCCATGTAGAAATAAGTATTCAGCTTGCCGACCAAAATATATAGCTGAGGTTCAAGGATAGTTAGGACTGAATTTACACTCAATTAGAGCTTGTAGTTTCTAAGAGTATGCTCTCCTTCTGGCAGTCTGATAGCTGAAGTATTGGGTAGGTATGTTTATAAAGAAATATAAATCAGGATTTATAGTTAGCCCTGTGTTAGTACTTATTTTAATTATACAGCATCATAATGGTTGGATTGCTTAGATCTTTCCCCACCAGACTGTTACCTCCTTCAGGGCAGGTGCAATATCTGAATTGCCACATGTGACCCCAGCTCAGAGCACAGCGCTTGGCACATCAGAGGTGCTCGGTGAAAATGCTTCGAACGAGTAAATGAGGGAATGAATAAACTTTGGGGGAACAAGTCTGCTGTCAGAGTTGAGATCTGCCTCTTCTGAATGACCCTTTTCTCGGGGAGTATCAGGATGGAGGGCCCAGTAAACAACCCGGCACCCACTGTTATATTGCTGAAATCCCTTCTACAGCAGCTGTGTGGGAGATAAGGCCTTGTCTCTGCTAGACTTCCAGTAACCTTGGGAGAGAAGTCTGAGAGGGTTAACAGCAGGCACTCTGCCCGCCCCGATGTTGTCAGGCACTGCAGTGATTCATATATACAGCAAACATTTTCTTGCCAAAGCTTAGTTGATCCAATCTAAATATTCTTTCAGAGAGGTCTTCTTAATTATAATGACATGGTATAAATATAAGAAGAAAGAATGTCAATTATCACTTTGTATAATAACAGTGTTAGTGCTCATGCACATAAATTATAAGTAAGTTTACCTACTTACAAGCAAGAAAAGTGCTCAGTTTTGCAATTCAAAACTTTTGAAAGTGTCACATTTAAAACTTACGTCATTACAACCGGTAGAAGTCAGTAATCACTACTAGAAGTGCATGTTTTTGAATAGTTGATGAACTACTCACATGGAAATTCTTTAAAAAGTAATTTGAAAGGGAAAAAATTTAGAGGCACCTATGTTATTTTTATTTTTATCTTTCCACATTCTAGATTCATCCAGCTTGCTTGAATGTCTATTATGTAGCTATCACAAAAGCTTCTAGGGCTGCACTGTCCAGTATGGTGGCTAGTAGCCATGCACTAAAAAACCCAAACCTGTTGCCATCAAGTCAATTCCGACTCACAGTGACCCTATAGGACAGAGTAGAACTGCCCCACAGGGTTTCCAAGGAGTGGCTGGTGGATTTGAACTGCCAGTCTTTTTGTTAGCAGCCAAGCTCTTAACCACTGTGCTACCAGCGCAATTTAAATTTTAGTTAAATAAAGCTAAATAAAATAAAATTTTCAGTTGCCCAGGCACACTAGCTGCATTTTAAGTACCCAGTAGCCACATGGGACTTGGAGCTACCTTGCTGGACAGTGCAGAATAGAACATTCTATCAACACAGAAAGTTCAGTTGGACAGGATTACTCTAAAGAAAAGAAATGAGTATGATCCGTAATAAGCCCTCTAGTCAGACCATCAGGAATTACTGGCACATGCCTAGGATTTGTTTTTGGAGGATCTATCTTTACCCACGTTGGTGAAAACATTCAAATGTGTCCTTGTTCTCAATAGATAACAATCCTACTCAGAACTAAATTGAATTATGGCCACTAGATTAGAGACGAGGCCTCACCCCTGTCAGTTCCTTATCTGTTTTGGCTAGTTGTATGTTTTGTCATTTTGTTCTAAATCAACCGTGACAATTTCATTTTGAAAGCAGACAACTTCAAGGCATTAGCTTAAACCTGAGCTCATCCTTTGTATTCTAGTCTGCTGGCTTCAAGTTCCTATGTCTATAAAAGTAATAACTCATAGCTGTTTTGGCTGAGCTCCTGTGCCCCTTCACTGGGTTTAGGATTTGAAGAGTCTAAGTGAGTAGGAGAGCTTATCACCGAGCATCTGACAGTGCATACATCAGAAGGGTCTACTGGATGAAGATGCAATCCTGATCTGTCTGCTCCAGATGTTTAATCATGTTTTTCTTCTTTGCAGATCGCCTACAAAGCAGTCAGTTCCTTTGACCCAGAAATCGATTTATCCAATCAAAGTGGAAGAGTTTCAAAACTGGGAAATGAAACCCACTTTCTGTTTTTTGGGCTGTATCCCGGGACCACCTACTCCTTTACCATCCGGGCCAGCACAGCTAAGGGTTTTGGACCCCCAGCAACAAACCAGTTCACCACCAAAATATCAGGTATTGTGAATTCACGGCTTATGTCCTTTATCAGAAATTAACATTTCTGTACTTCTTCAGTCTCATCATCAGTGAGCCAAAGCTTGCCTAGACTAACACGTTCTTATTCAAATTGATACCTCTGGATGCCTAAAAATCAGACTCATGGAATTCAGTGAAATACTACAAATATTGGTAATTTGGGAGTTTTAGGAAGTGGCAGCTATCTTAGCAGTCTGCACTGGCGGACTTCTCTTCAGTGCACCTTCGCCGTGTGCAGTTCCAAGTACCAAAGCAGCGGTATTGCACAAATCTCTGTAATGAGCCGTGAATGACTGAGAGCTCGGCAGAAAGCCAGCATGGTATGGGATGCACTTCCAGAAAGATCTGCCTTCCTTGGGACCTTCATGCCCTGAAGAGAGAGGAGACACAGGGGGTAGCAGTATACACTGATGGCCCCCAGTCCTTTACTTTCAGAGACTCAGTTATGCCATCCAGCAAAAGATATAATCTGAGAAATATTTCTGGGCATGTGCAACTGTGCAGAAAATGTCTTTGTGCTTCAGACTAGAGGAAATGAAGTTGCCATCTGGTATGGGATATATAACAGCAATAAACACAATTCCATGGGCATTTTCTTTTTTCATTTTTTTCCTTTGGGTATGACTGGAGAGGTTATTTGTTTAAGTTTTGGCTTTGACCATTTTTGTTGGGGGTAGATGGGATGGAGTGGGAGGTAGGGGGTATCCCTTTCAATCAGCCAAGGTTAGATTAAAATACGTAGCCTGCAGCAATAAAAAAAAAAAAAATCACAGTAGAAATTAGACAGTATTTTGATGTGAGTAGTAACATAGTTACTACATATCGGCTTTAAAATTTAGTGCCTGTCATACGTGAGTAAATGCACGTGCATATATAGGTGTATCTGTAGGCAAATGTATACACTCTTTTGTGTGTGCTACATATATATCCACATATATAGCAAACCACACAGGGGACAAGGTTATGGAGGCTTCCTAGACATATCCAAACAACTTGTGGGTTTGGATTACTGCGTTAAAAGGCTTGAACCATACTCTCATTGGATAGCTTAGTCCATTGGCATAACACAGTCACAAAGCTAATATTCTGCATCCTAGTCTGGTGAGTAGTGTCACCATCTTGATTGGGAGCAGCCCTCTAACATACAACTATTGGTCTCTGCTTGTATGTAGCAAAAGAGAATGAAGGAAATCAAAGGCTCAATGAAGAAACTAGCCTACGGGACTAACAGCCCTCACTAACCACAGCCTCTTCTAACCTGAGACCAGAAGAACTAGATGGTGCCCAGCTACCGTTGCCAACCATTCTGACCAGGAACACAATAGAAGGTCCCAGACAGAATCAGAGGAAAACGTAGAACAAAACTGAAATTCCTAAAAAAGGCCAGACCTACTGGACTGATAGAGACTAGAGGGACCCCTGAGACTATTGCCCTAAGATACCCTTTGAACTTGGAATTGAAGCTATTTCTGCAGGTCACCTTTCAGCCAAATAATAGATTGGCTTATAAAATAAACAATATCACCAGCGAGTAATGTGCTCCCTTAAACAGTTAACTATGTGAGACCAAACAAGTCAACTTTTACCCAAAAGCAAAGGCGAGAAGGCAAGGAGGAGAAGGGAAGCTAGATCAATGGAAACAGAACAGAGTAGAAATAATGAGAATGCTAACACATTGTAAAAATTGTAACCAATGGCATGGAACAATCTGTATAAAACTTATTAAACAGGAAATGAATCTACTGTGTAAACTTTCACCTAAAACACAATAAAATATTATTTTAAAAAAAATACATAGCCTGATTTGTATAGCAGTTATCCCTCATTTCTCGCTTTTAATAGCTGTTGGTTGGAATTGAAGGAAAGAAAATACAAGTAGAGAGTTCTAAGCTTCCCACTAGGTTTTGAGGAAAGGAGATTTGGAATTTTGTTTTTAAGCAATTATAACTTGAGAGAATTTTTCATTGTGTAATGATTTTATTTACAAGCATAAACTTGTCTTGAAGTTTAATACACATTTGATATGTGATGTAAAGAATTAGGTTATAGAACACTATGGAGAGAGAGCTGGAAAAGAGGATGAATTACTTGGGAGGTTAGAAAAAAGTACAAGTTAGAAAAATGGCATAGATTTGCAAATGGGTGAGTAGAAAGAATAATGGACCTGAAATTAGGAAAGTTAAGTTCTAACTATAACTGTTCCATGTACTTCTCCTGTGACTTTGACCAAGTGAATTTCCCCCTGGAGGCAAACTAAAGACCATATGGGTATGAATTCAGAGACTTAAAAGGAAATGTGTGCCAATGAGTATACCGCCAAGCAGATTTTTAAAAATATCCCCCTTGGACTCCATATTTTAAAGGCTTTTACCTTAAAATTGGTATTCTTTTAGAAGAAAAATAATCCATTTTTATCATTTTTATTAGGTAAAAATTCTGATCAATATGAGACTGACTACTATTAGCACACCACGTCAATGTAATTCTATCTAAAAGCAAAGAAACTTGACATTTTAGTTAGCCTGTGCAGGATTTCTGTCGTTTAAAAAGAAATTACAGTCTTTGGGCCTCATTTTCTACTTTCGTAGGCCTAAGATAGGGAGCTAGTGAGTATATAAAATGTAATTCTGTGTTATGAATTGGAGTTTATTTGTAATGGAATTGGAGTTCATTGTTAATACTGAGAAAATCTGATAAATAAAACTGAAAAATAACCCATGTCTTCTATATGTAAGACAGTTACGAAAGCTATACTTGTAAGAAATGGTCTCTAGCTTTCTTATCAGGCATCTCCACTTGGAGGTTGTAAAAAGACCTCATGTCCTCCAGTGTCACATCCTCCATGAAGTGATCTGTTGTATACATGGTGGTGACACCGTGACTAAAGAGCTCCGATGTTGTCTTATCCTAGTAACACTCAAGAATCTGACAAGAGGATGGAGCTGGAAGACATCCCAAAACCAAACCCACTGCCGTTGCGTCGATTCTGACTCAGCGACCCTATAGGACAGAGCAGAACTGCCCCATAGGGTTTCTAAGGCTGTAAATCTTCATGGAAGCAGGCTGCCACATCTTTCTCCCACAGAGTGGCTGGTGGGTTCAAACCACCAACCTTTTGGTTAGCAGCAGAGTGCTTTAACTGTGCCACCAGCACTCCTTTGGAAGACATTATGCTGAGTGAAGTGAGTCAGTCACAACAGGACAAGTAGTTTATGACCTCAGTTATATAAAAAGACAAGGAAAGGCAAATATATAGAGAACAAAGTTTATTAGGAATGGGAGGGAGAGGAAACGGGAGGGGGATTAACAGTGATAGCAGTACCACATTGATTAAGGGTAAGGTTGTACAGCTGGTTATTGTAATTGCCATCAATAAGTTGTACAACTGTAAAAAAATTGAATTGGTGAAAGTTGTGTGATAGATGTATTTATAACAATGACAACAAAAGGAAGAGTAGCTACTAAGACTGCTTATGTACGACCAAAAACCTCATGGGATTTGGTTTCTTGGTGTGGAGGTTTAGGGTCATAGTTTCATGGGGCATCCCAGTTAATTGGCCTAACAACATGTTTAGTGCTTCTGTTCTACCTCCTAGTTCATTGTGTAGTGCCTGGGGTCTTAAATGCTTGCAAGCGGCCATCCAAGGCACAACAATTGGTCTCTATTCATCTGGAGCAGCATAAGAAGGAGCATCAGGAGTAGAAGGAGGGTATGGAATGTGTGGCTAATTGCCTCCATGAACATCTACCTCGTTTGCCATGAGACCAGAAGAACTGGGTGGGGCCCAGTACAATTACCGAACATTTTTGATAAAAGATTCTGTCTAATCAAAAGGGAAGAAATGCAGAACAGAATTTCAAATTCTCATGGACTCCAGACTTCCAGGAGCCATGAAGATTGGATGAACTCCTGAAACTGTTGCCCTGAGATAATCTTTACACTTTAAACTGGACATATCCTCTGAAGTCTCTTAAAACCAGACAATAGTTTAGCTTAACTAGTAAACAAAAAAGTTCTGCCTTGAGCATTATGCTCTTTTAAGAACTGTCTATATGGGATCAAATTGACAACAGCAACTGGAAGGATTAGATGGGAACCTTAGAGGGCAGTGAGTTTATGTTAATGAGGGAGGAACAACTCAGAAAAAGAGGGCGAGAATGGTTTGTACAACTTGAAGAATGTAATAAATGTCACTAAACGGTACATCTTTTAAAAAAAAAAAAAAGAAATCTAGGGAAAAAAGAATGCCATAGAATGGCCCTGGAAGCAGGACTCACGTTGTGAAGAGAACTAACATCTGTAGAACTATATGTGCCTGGCTCTTCGTATCTAGTACCTTTTTCGATTCCTACAATAATCTAGGGGATAGTTTCCTCTATTTTTAAAGAGTAAACCGAAGTTCCAGAGATAAAATTAATGTGCTTAAGCTCTTGTGGGAGCCTTGGTGGCGCAATGATTAAGAGATCGGCTGCTAACCGAAGGTCAACAGTTCGAATCCACTAGCTGCTCCTTGGACACCCTGTGCGGCAGTTCTGCTCTGTCCTGTAGGGTCACTAGGAGTTGGAATCAAGGGCACCAGGTTTGCTTGTTTGTTTTTACATCTTGTGACAGGTTAAAACATAAAGTCAAGCTCAAGTCATTTTTCCTTCAATTCCTGTGTCTTCTCAACCGCCGTACTCTACCAGAGAGCCTGTCAGTTGTCAGGAATTCCAGCCAGCCACTGTGGCTCTCACAGTTGGTCTTTGGTAAATGAAAATCCTTGTCTTAGATGGAAGAACTGTGAAGTTCATTTGTGTGATCCTAGAGATTATTCTTTTAAAATATGCTTTAGATGCAATGTAACACAAAATGTAAACATTTTCTGGAAGGATAGCATACATATAGAAAGCGCTCAAATTACAAGTGTAAATGCAGTGAATTCTCACTATTCTCATTCAGCCAGAACCCAAATCAAGAAACGAACAGTATTCCTACCTCCTCAGAAGCCCCCCTCCTGTCCTCTCACAGTTAAACCCAAGGTCAGCGAGGTCAGTGTCCACTTATTTTAACAGTTTTCCCTCATAGTCTGTGTAGGGGTATGCGTAAAGCTTTGTCACGGTCGGTTCATAACTGCGATTTAAACTAAGTGCTCTGTGTTCTGAATGTTCTTTGTAAAGAAAGTGGAAAGAAAATGGAAAAGATAAGCTGGAAATAATGAGTGTCCCATCGCATGCCTTTTCTCAGCACCCTCCATGCCAGCCTATGAACTGGAGTCGCCTCTAAACCGAACAGACAGTACTGTGACAGTCCTGCTGAGACCCGCTCAGAGCAGAGGTGCTCCGGTCAGGTACGTGGGAAGGAGGGTGGCTGGTGGCTCAGACAGAGGGAAGTCAGAATCAAACTGATTCATGTCTTGAATGTGTTTCCTAAGAGTTTGCTACAAACCTCAGTCAGCATGTAAACCCATATCTTTATCAGCTCTAATTAAAAGAAATGAGAGGGAAATGAAAGTGCTTTGATGTGGGCTGTTCAAGTATTGTTTAAAGGGTTTGACTCTGATGCAAATGTGGTTGTCTTTGAAGATCAGAAACCAAGTCCCCTTCTGCCCGGTAGGTGGGCTGACTTCGAAAGGGTGATTGCTTCCTGCAGTTTCAGAATCCAAGGGCAGATGACATTTTTGTCCTGAGCTATTTTCCTTAAATGAACCTTTCGTTTTTGTTTACCTGGGGTATTAAGTCAGTTAACTTTTAATAAATTGCCTAATTTCCCAATTGAATATGTGATGTATAATTATTAAAAAAGAAAAAAGAAACAGATGATTGGAAAGAACATTGTGAAGTCTTCATATGAACAGATTTAAGTTTATTACCAACATCTAGGCCCAATTTCTCATTCCATGATGATTTGTATAGCTTAAAAATTACAAAGTATCACTTGTACAGTAAATGATAAATCTATTCTTCCCACCAAGGAGCAAAGGAATGCCTGAATGACTCTTGAGTAGGAACTTGTCATAAGCTCATTAACCTATATAAATGAAATTTCCACCTGTTTCGAGGGAATTTAGATCTTTTACCTTTAAATTATCAGAATAGATTCCCTTCAGAGAAGCCCTTGGTTTGATCTGTACATGGTCTGAGTGTTGTGCTGACCTGACTGGCCACTGTGCTCATCCATTAGTTGACTGTCCAAGAGTCAAGTGTGCCTGTGGCCATGGGCCAGGCTTTTTCCACTCTAGAAAGATGAATGATTATTAAATAAGAATTGAAGCTCTGACTGTGGCCTTGCTGGCATCGTTTTTTTCTGACTAACTTAACAGTTGCCCAGACTCAGCAATAACAGGTCAGTGGGTCAAGAGTCAGTGTTTTACTGCTGAAGCATCATGACAAAAGGAAAGGCTAAAGATCACTCAGTCTCAACGCCTCCAAACTGAAGGAAGCTGAGACCTAACCATTTCTCAAAAATAGCCGGTTACCCTGGTCCTGCTATCCTCATACAGCTCCTTTTACATATTTTCTGTTCTTGTTGCATCTTACCTTCAAGCCTTCTCAGCCAGATTTCTATCCACACCTGTTTAAGGATCTTTCCAAGTCTTAAATTTTCAAATAATATCCCTTTGTGTAATCTAAATTAGCCCTCTCCCAACCTCCCACCCTTTCTTAAAGTATCACTTGCATTCTGCACTATTGTTCATGTTTTCTGTTATATGCCTTGCTAAGGCATTATTTTATTCTTGTTTACTTTTATACATTTCTAATTATTTTTGGAGACTGTGGGGCCTTTACTAGTTTGCTCATTGTAGATGTCATCAGGCCTTCTATTCTGTTGTCTATAAAAATTCAGGTTCAAATGCTTGTCAAAGTACCCAAAATGTATAGCTTTCTCCACAGATCATCATTGGGCCCAGCTCCCTAAGTCCGCTAATATTTCAGTTCATGTGACCACACTTGTCATAATGCCCATTTCCAAGCTCAGCACTTCTTTGCTTTCATTAAACATCATCCAGTTATTGGCTCGACACTCATTTGTCAGGTTACTTTGAATTCTGCCTGTATTATGTGTTAGATCTTGAAATTAATAAATGTCCGATCTGTGTCCAGCATCCAAATCACTGCCAGGGTGTATTCCATACTGCTATAATCAAGATCAATAGCGTAGACCCACTATTCTGTGAGCATTACAGGAAAACCCTCTACAGAGATCACTTTTGCTGGAAGGATGCCTGTCTTAAATCGGTAAATTTTCTTGGCACGGATTTGAGAGAGGAAATTATCACAAGTTCACCTCTCAAAAAGATTCCTTTATATATATAGCAGAAAAGTGAATGTTCTCCTAAAATGCCTCATATAGTACAACATAATGGGACTGATTATCTATTGAATAGATGTAAGACCAATATATCTAGAAAGACTAGTTTGGGAAAAAAAAATGTGTATAGTACTCTCAAACTAAACGGGGTATATTAAAATTTCAAGATTTCATTTAACGTTTAGAGAAATAAGAACTCTGATTAGGAAATCGTGGGGACCTAAAATATAAAGCCGTAATGTAGATTAAAACATTTGAACACATCTGGAAATTTGCAAAATGCACATGTAATCAAGCTGCAATACAAGCAAGCTTTTCCCAAATGGTAAGATAAATTCTAGGAGAAAGAGTACATATGAAAGGGAACATCTGTTTGCTTCCCTGCATTTTGCACAGTGTTATGTGTTCAGAAATACTGTCATTGATTTCCAAAACCCATTCTTTCAGTTGATTTGATTTTTTTAATCCTTATTCATTGGTGTTGAAAATTCAGTCGTACTTCATTTATGCACTTCACTAAGTAAGGTGGTCGTGTGTTGATTCCACTACAGACACTCAGCTTGGTTTATGCAGGTTCTTGAAATTGCACTAAATTCTCAGTGTAAATGATTGTTGTCTTTGTATTGATCAATACATCAGTTCTGTCACATAAAATTATTTAAATCTTGAGATGGTTGGGAAGAACACACATTCCATCATTCCAGCTGGTAAACTAGCACCTAGGACAGAATTTTAATGTCCGTTCATGGATTCATTTTTTTTTTTTTTTCCTTTTAATAGGACAGGGAGAAGCTTAATTTTCTTTTCCTCATTTAGAATCACCTCATTTCTCTCTCTTCTCCTCTCCACTGCTCATTACATGCAGACATAATCCAACAGAGAAAACCGCGGTAATTTGGCAGTAACAGAGCAGCTCTAAATAAAGAATGAGTTTTACACAAACTGTTGTGCTTTTCTTGTGCTAACAAAAATGCTTTCTGTGATTTTATTCTGGTGATATATACAATCTATCGTGTGCAATATCCTTCATTAATGATATTTTATGTCTTCTAATGGGTTATAGCTTGAAACTCAATCACATTTTTGTGCTTTAGAAATACTGTCTTCAAATAACTCTCATTTTTGTTCTTTAGGCATTATTGTTTTCATTTGTTCATAAAGTTTTAGAGCTATATGTCTTCTTAGGGGAAAAAAAAATGTGCCGGAATATGTTAGTTAAATGTTCTGGTATTCATTACAGTGAAATTTTAAAAGAGTACCATTTTAAGTACTCATTCGTCGATTTATCCATT
Organism: Dugong dugon; assembly: GCA_030035585.1. Lineage (NCBI taxonomy): Eukaryota > Metazoa > Chordata > Mammalia > Sirenia > Dugongidae > Dugong > Dugong dugon. The sequence continues at coordinate 44,789,329 of CM057466.1, read as the reverse complement.
CAGAAAAAACTGTTGAGTGGGGAAAACATCTATTGCAGTTATATATCTCTTTCATGATCGAATTATTTTTTGTTGTGAATTTTTTGTTGATAGAATGGTTTTTCAGTGTGGTATGCTTGCTAAATCATTGTGTCTTTTAAATTTTTCATTAGGTAATATGGATTTTGATAAATATTATGTGGGACACATACCTTCCACTGGATTATAGTGGTAGGATTGGTGGCGCGCGGCATGAAAAAAATGGTTTTATCATAGCAATTTTATTTTATTCTGTGAGGTAACACATAAAGACACCTTACAATGGTCGCACATGATTGTTGCTTGAATCTCCTTCTGAGTGCTGCATTGTCTGCACCACCTTGTAGATCCCTTGATCTACAGAACTATATTTTTATGCAAATAACGTGTGCATTACACTTTTTTTTGCCAACCGCACAACCCACCCTTGCTATTTTTGTGATTGAGCTATGCCGCATGTTATATGTGTGGGTGCGTTATTTACGTGGGTGTACTATTTGCAAAAGGTAGGATACTTACAGCTCATAAACCAGAAGAGAAGTCCTGGAAGACTGCAAGAAACTTGTATACAGTACGTCAGGTATGCCACAACACGTGCTTACTAACATGTATTGTGCCTGCAAATAAGTTAGTCACTTGAAAATTAAATCACCAAAAACTCAACTTCCAAATAATACACAGGAAATCATAAATATACTTACAAGACTTATCTCACTGTGCAAAAGCCAAGAGACATAAGTTTTACACAGTGACACCTCCAGGATGTGCCACCTCATACAATAACCTTTAAACACGGTGATTTGGCACCAACGAACATTTCCTCCATAATGAACAGTTATATTGTCCCTGCCAGACACCAGCATGTACTATACGTGGGGCACCAGCATCCCAAGAAACAGAGAGGCAGAAAATACATATGCCCCATGTATGTCCCAGTGCTCATGAGAGGGGTTTTCATGGTGATGGCGGGGGGGGGGCGTGGGCAGTTATTGCTTCAGTAACCAAAAAATTAAAGCTAAATTCCTAAACGTGAATGTAATTCTAACTTATAGCAGCCACTTTGCATTTCTAACAAAATAAGCCCCAAATAGTTTATTGCTGTGCTTTTATTGTCCTTGATAACTGATTATACTGTGCTTGTCCTCACAATTGAATGCTTCCTGAACAGTTGTATACAAAAAACACACTTATGAATAGTTTCTGTAGCTGAGAATCAGCGCGAACACCTTAATACTAATAAGAACATTGCTATATTGTGAACAGGTCAGAGATGCAGGCATAAGGAATGGAAGAGATTTTTGCCTTCATTTTTTTAAGGGTGTATCGTAGGTCATAATAAGATTTCAAATGAGTAGGAAATAGCTTCTGTTAGTAAAAGGCAAGCACAAATGTTTCATTTGTCCAAAATATTTCTGATTAAAAAAGAACGACTTGTATCATAGAACAACTGTAGTTTCATATATAAATCAGGAATTTATTTTTATATAGTAATTCCAAATTTTTATTGAATTGATTTTGCCAAGACTCCATTATTGTGGTAGACTTTGCAAATGTCTGCTATTTGCTTTCACTCCTCTCTATCACTTTTTCTTATGCTGCTTTGCCTTATGTGGTTAACTAGAAAAATGTGTACAGATGTTGAAACCTCATTGTTAACTTCTAATATTTCCTGCTTTATTCAAACTACTCATCAAATATTCTTTTATAAACAAATTCGATTAAAAATATATTAAGGATGCATTTTTCCTTGTTATCCAGCTATGTGGTCTTTTGGAAAACCCATGCTGTATCCTTGGAACAAAGTGAAGAACAAGTTCTGATTCTACTGAGGAAAAATAGTAAAGCAATTGAGTTTATTTAAAGAAAATTTATTACAATTTCAAAGAATGATGGGTTAGATCCAAGAACTGTATGGGAAGTAAGGTTTCTTCTTGTGGACATCAGCCCATGCCCAGGCACCCAGTGTTCATGTGAAGATGTGAAATAAGGCGTGTTTTCCTTGTGGGCATCAGCCCATGCCCAGGCACCCAGTGTTCTTGTGAAGATGGGAAATAAGGCCTCTTTTCCTTGTGGGCATCAGCCCATGCCCAGGCACCCAGGGTTCGTGTGAAGATGGGAAATAAGGCGTCTTTTCCTTGTGGACATCAACCCATGGCCAGGCACCCAGGGTTCGTGTGAAGATGTGAAATAAGGCGTCTTTTCCTTGTGGGCATCAGCCCATGCCCAGGTACCCAGGGTTCATGTGAAGATGTGAAATAAAGCGTCTTTTCCTTGTGGGCATCAGTCCATGGCCAGGCACCCAGGGTTCATGTGAAGATGGGAAATAAGGCGTCTTCTCCTTGTGGACATCAGCCCATGGCCAGGCACCCAGGGTTCATGTGAAGATGGCTCAGCATAGGAGTGTCAGTGAGTCTGTGAAACCCATCACCTCAGACTGGAAGTTAACAAAGCTTTGACAGGCAAGAGATAATTATTGTTAATGAAACACAGGAGATAATCGTGCACTTCGTTTTTTAAAGTTTCCTGTATTAGAAATTATGGTCTTTGGCATAGCTGATCATGGTTTAGAAGTCGCATGTTATGAAGCTGTTGTCAGTTACTATTGACTCAGCCCCGACTTCATGAGGACCTACTCTATAGCAGAGCTAAGCAATGCCAGTCCTGTGCCTATTCACAATCAGATATTTTAAAAACTTGTTAACAGCCATTTGCCTCCCTTTCTGGAAGTCCAATAAAGAGTCCTTGTGGTACATAGCATGAGCATGTGTTATAAGTCATTATTGCTAGAGTCACATTTCTTAATAACACGTTTGGCCGTATCACTCTTCCTCTTAAAGTTTTCAACTGTGACGTAAGTTTCCTCAGCACGGCCTTTGATGCCCTTTGCCGTCTTAGCTGTGCCCACCTCTTACACTGCATTCTTCATCCCACCACCTCCCCAGACCTGGAGCTTCTCACTCTAGTAGCCACCTTCTGTGGTTTCCAACATCCTCCTCTCCTTCATCATGCAAGGAGTGTTTGAGCCTGTCATTTCTGCCAGGGGCTTGGTTCTCCCTGTCTCCGTAAGGTGTTCCTTTCATCCTGCAAAGCCCAGCCAGATGTCACTGCCCCTTGCTGGCTTCTCTGTCTCCTTCCAGGCAGAGCTAATTACTCCCACTCTGGGGCAACCACTGGCCCTTATTCACACATAAGTTGTTAATTGCAGTTATGAGTAAAGCAGCAACTGTGTCTGATTTATTTTTGCACCCCCAGCAGTAATCAATAAATGTTTGCTAAATGTAAAGGGAAAAAATTGTATTTAATTATCGTCTTTTTTCTTTATCCACAAAATTGAAGCGATTTTAAGATCATCCCAATTCTTGAGGGCATGCTTACCACATAAGCAGATGAAACCAGTATTGAAGCATTCAGATAACTCACACCTTTCAGGGCCTGTTATGAGCTAGGAGCTCTGTTAGGAGCTGTTTGGCCGCCTGCATTCTAAAGAGGAGTTGGCATGGAAACAACAATGTAGCGTGATGCAGTGACTTCCACAGTAAAAGGCATGGAGACATGGAGTGGGAATGCTGGGAAACTGCTTTTGTTGGTCTAAGAGTTAGGATAGGATGCCTCGTTGAGCCAAACCCACCCACTGCCATCAAGTTCATTCTGATGCATAGCGACCCTATAGGACAGAGTAGAACTGTCCCATAGGGTTTCCAAGGAGCAGCTGGTGGATTGGAATGGCCAACCTTTTGGATAACAGCTGAGCTCTTAACCACTGCACCACCAGGGCTCCTGCTTCATTGAACAGTTTTGTAAAATGTCCCAGGTCTTTAAAATAGACGTGTGTGTATGTATGTGTGTGTGTGTGTGTGTGTGCGTGTGTGTATAAAAGTGTCTGTCTGCCTGTGTGTGTCTGTGTGTTTTCAAACATTGAATCTTACCAGGGCCAAGCTGAGCTGAACTTATGAAACAGTTAATACATCTTTGCCCCCTTATGCCTCCTTCTTTTTGTGCTCCAGTCTCCACTACCTGGTCACCTGTTTGCCCAGGTTGTTTTTCTGAGACTCCATACCAGACACCTCAGTACGTGGCCAGCCCTCGCCCATGCCCTCATGGACACATTGAAGTTCTTGGTCATTTCACCAAAGGATCAGACTCTCTGCCTTGCAACATGGCAGGGGATGTCATAAAGGAAGACTTTCTCATAGGTTCTTAGAAGCAGACCAGAATGCCCTCAGTGACTGTTGGTTCTAGAGGCACAAAACCCTTTCACACTCTGAGCGCACGACTTTGGCATTGTGTTAGGGGAGATTGACCGGGAGAGAACTGGTATCTGTGGAGGCAGGTGGCTGTTGGTTCTTGCTGTGGCACCCTCAAACCTTACTAGTAGGTGGTTTGTGTTGTTTCTATTCATAGGATCAGTTCCACTCCTCTAGCTTTTCCTTTATTAGTTTGCCTCGCTTTACTAAAATCTGATATCATGAAAAATATAATTTTACATGAAAAATAAAGCTTTAATAATCCCTATCAACAGAGTCATTAATAAAATTCCCATAAATTATGGTTTCTCTAATGCATTTTAAAATTTGAGTAAGTCTAACTGTCTATTTATGCATTTGCAAGTTTTAAAGAATTGATAGTATAAATAGGTAGCAAACTCTCCCCGAACCCCAACTCTGTACGAGAACTCTTTTTCAAGGTTTGCGTTTCCATGCTGACCCCTTGAATCGTTAGCTAATTATGCGTATTATCAGCTCTACTGAATGAGCTTAACCATAAAACAGAAGGAAAGCTGCTCATCTGTTTTGTAACCACTTACAAGATTACTCTGCAACAGGGTGAAACTCACAGTGTGACGTACTGCTGAGGATGCCAGTGAGAAATGCTGCTTTCGCGGCTCACCGAAGCTTACCGCTCTATTCACTCTTTCAGAATCTAGTTCTCACTTCACTTTCTTAAAGACATTGTGGTTCAAGTGCCGTTTATGACCACTGAGTTGTTGTGATTGGTTATGTTAGATTCTAGAATTTGTCTTTTTAATCAGAATGGTTTGTCTAAGAGTTTAATCCTGGCTTAGGGGATCCAGTTAAATAAGTGATTTGAAAATATTTATATTATTTATTCATAAAAAATGTTATCTTTTTGTTGTATTTTTAATAGTGTAAAACGTCACAATGCAAAGTTTACCTTACGATCCAAAGATTCTGCCATACAGATTTAAAAGTGGTTTTATTTTAAGTTAGCCTAAATCAGCATATCATTTCTAAATCTAAACAATGCATTCCTATAAATTAATTATAAACTATGACTCTATCAGTAATTAATAATCAAGATCATTATGGTCTAAAATGCAGGCTAGCCTCAGGTGTCATGCATAGCCTTCCATACAGGCAGACTCATAATATTAAATCACAGTTCTCCTTTATACATCACATAAACTGTGGGCCTAAATTTTAAAAACCAACACCATGATACTGGGAAAGAACATATTCTTGGCATTAGGTAAACCTCCTTTCAAATTCCAGCTCTCTCACTGACTGTGTGATGGTTTTCAGTGTCTTTACATCTCTGAGCCTGAGTTTCCTCGTGTTTCCAAAGCAAGGATAATAATACCTAGCTAATGGAGTTGTTGTTGTTGTTGTTAGGATTAGTTGTATGAAGTACTCACTAGGTTCCAGGCACTGTGGTAGGCACTAGGGGTTTGGTGATCCCTATCATGGGCTCTATTCTCAAGAGGTTAGCAATGTAGAAAGGGGAGAGAGACCAGCATGTAATCCCAGGCATGAGGACCTGGATCAGTGGGCCCTGAAGACACCAGAGAGTCAGCTAAGACTTGAGAGAGCAGATAACTCGAGCTAATAATGAAGTTTTGATGTTAAGGGCTGTATGTGATGTGGAGGCTTGTTACTGAGGAGGTTAGGTTCATGGCAGGGGATAACAACTGAGAGAGACAGATAGGCCCCAAGATGACAGGGAGGACTGAGTAAATTGACCTGATCTAGGATTAAGACTGTGATACAGTTAGAGAGAAGTAGGATGGGAAAATAGGCTAAGGCAGATACGAGCTAGATTGAATGACCTAGTGCTCTGTACCATGGAGTTTCCATTTATACTTGTGGCAGGGAGTAGCCCATCAAGGGATTTAAGTAAGAAAAATAACGTAAAGATTTTCAGCAGTGGAGGGTGGATTAGATGGAGTGAGGCATTGAGAAGAACCAGTAGGAGCAGTCTAAGGAAGTACATGTAGAGATGTGCTGAGCTCCTTAAATGTCCCTTCTTATTGGGCCTGGTTTGGATATTGCTAACTCTTATGGCATGAATAAATTCCAAATGCTGATTTTCATTGGAAACAGGATTTAGAGAGATCAAAAACATTTAGTCCTTTTTATTTTTTTGATTTTACTTTGTTGTTTAGAATATTCACAGCAAAACATGCATCAATTCAACAATTTTTTACTAGGTAAACTATTGTTTGGTTTTAAAAGACTTCAGGGGATATTTTTGGTTTAAGGTTTGAAGATTATCTTGGGGCTATAGTTTCAGGGGTTCATCCAGCCCCTTTGGCTCTAGACAGTGTGGATTCTATGAGACTTTGAAATTCTGTTCTGCATTTTTCCCCTTTTGATCTGGATTCTTCTATGGAATCTTTGATCAGAATGCAGTAATGGTAGCCGGGTTCCGTCCAGTTCTTCTGGTCTCGTGGCAAAGGAGGCAGTTGTTCATGAAGACAATTAGCCACACATTCCATATCCTCCTCCTATTCCTGACTCTCCTTTTTCCTCTGTTACTCCAGACAAATAGAGACCAATTGTTGTGCCTTGGATGGCTTCTTGCAAGATCCTAGACACTGTGAAACAAACTAGGAGGTAGAACAGAAGCACTAAACACGTTATTCAGCCAGTTAACAGGGATATTCCATGAAACCATGACCCTAAACCTCCAAACCAAGGAACCAAATCCCATGTGGTGCTTGGTTGTACATAAGCAGTGTCAGCAGCTGCTCTTTTGTTATTGTTGTTGTAAATGTAACCATCACAAGTTTTGCCAGTTCAGCTTTTTATAGGTGTACAACTTACTGACAGTAATCAGCTATGTAGCCCTACCCTTAATCAGTGTAATTTTTCCATCACTGTTAAACCCCCTTTCTTCCTCCCACCCCTTGTAACCACTAATAAATTTTGGTCTCTATACATTTGCCTGTTCTTGTCTTTTTATATAAGTGAAGTCATACAATATTTGTCCTTTTGTTATTGACTTATTTCACTCAGCATAATGTCTTCAAGCTCCATATTATAGCATGTATCAAGACTTCATTTCTCCTACTTGCTGAGGAGTAGTCCGTTGTATGTATGTACCACATTTTGTTATCCATTTGTCTGTTGATGGGCATTTAGGTTGTTTCCACCTTTTGGCTATTGTGAATGGTGCTTCATTGAACATTGGTGTACAAGTCTCTGTTTGAATCTCTGCTTTCGAGTCATTTGGGTATATACCTAGGAGTAGAATTACTGTGTCATATGGGAGTTCTAATTTTAGTTTTTGAGGAACCACCACACTGTTTTCCGCAATGGAAACATCCTCACCAACGTTTATTTTCTGGGTTGTTGGTTTGTTTTATCTTAGCCATGCTAGTGGGAATGAAATGGTCTCTCACTGCGGTTTTGATGTGCATCTCTCTGATGGCTAATGACGATGAGCATCTTTGCATGTGTTTGGTGGCCATTTGAATGTACTCTTTGGTGAAATGTCTATTCATGTCCGTCGCCCATTTTATGATTGGGTTATTTGTCTTTTTGTTGTTAAATTGTCAAAGTTTTTATATATATTTTGGTTATTAGATTCTTATCAAATATATGGTTTCCTAGTCCTTTTTAGAAGAAGGAAAAAGATGTTGATTAATCAAAGCAACTGGCAATAGTTTAAACTACTATTAAATACTATAACACTAGAAATTGAAAAGCTAGCTTAGCAATGAATGATAATTTATTAGAAATCACTATTTGTATGAATATTTTTAAATCCCAATTTTATATGAGCAGTACAAACTTGTGGCCATTATTATCTCTCTTCTTTACAAGAACCTTCTGGATCTTTCTTTTCTTTTTTTTTTTTTCTTTTCTCTACCTCTCTTCTAACTACATCGCCTTTTGCCATGAACCTGTCTGTGCTAGCCACTTTTGGAATGATTATTTTATGTCTTATGGTGTGTATGTTATGGCTACTGAACAAATGCTGCAGGGTCTTTGTTTATTACAGACCAGAGTGTGAAATGCTTCTCTTAGCTCCAAAGGGATGCTACTGGCATGCTTAATTCTTGACTGGGGCCCAGGAAGACCCAAGTTTTTGATCATACTATTTTCACTCCTGTTATTCCCAAAGGAACCCATTCTTGTCTTTGAAAAGAAATGTCTGAGATTGGAAATGCAGATTACATGAAAGCCCTTGAGTGACATTTACGGTAGCAGCGATATGTTGTACCTGTTGGCCTCCTTCCTTGTGAGAGTAGGGTGTGTATTCCCCTTCATACTGACCAACAGCCCAAAGCCATCGGTCAGGGTGGATGGGGTATCATCAAATTTCATCTCATTTTTCCGTGACCATGGAGAAAGTTGTGTTTCTTTCCCCCTGCCCACCTGGACCACCTGGACTATCTGTAAATGTTAACAGTGGAATAATTTAGAAGTGATCTCAATTATAAACCTAGGGCACCAGGAGGTTGCAAATGACCGGAATTGAACACCGTATTACCATAGTTATGAATCTCAAAGCCGCCGTGCCATTTGCTCTCAGGCGTTCTTAATCACAACGATTGATTCCAGGGAGTGTGAGTGATGAATTTCTAGAGGTATTCCAAGCTAAGACTGATAGCCTTTGTGAGTGAGGATCTTGGAAATTTTGACAGCGGCCAGCTGAATTGTCTATACATGCCTCACCTTCACTTTTGAAGGTGTTAAAATCACATACATATGTGAGAAAGGATTGCAACTTCTAAGAGGCTGGTGAAGTCATGTGAAGGGCAGGTGGTGATTTTGGAGCCGAAGAGCCGCTGAGAGAGGCCCCAGCTACTTCCACAGCTTACAGCACTTGTTGAGCCATCTTTTGGGGGGCATACCCGTACAATGAGCTTGCTTTATATCATTCTCTTCAGCAGGACATTTTATTTACCCTTAGTTATAAACAAACATACGCGTTATAATTGTGTATTAGGACAATGCTAAAGCACATGAAAATACTGGTGTATGTCTTCTGTGTCATCCAGAATGATTTAATTAAGTGTATTATTACATTATGCCTGTGATGGATACCTGTATTTGGTTTTCAGCTACCTAAGTTAGTACCCAGTTCTTCAACCTGTTAGACAACAGAAAGATTAGGGAGTTATGCTAGTTTATTCCATAGCTTTGATTCCCTTTTGAGTTGTTACCCAACTATGTCCCAGTTCTCTACTTTTACCTACTGTTTTCCTGTCAGTATCAATATGATTATTTTCTGTTCATTGAGAAGTGATAAGAGCTCCCTCCAGTTATTATTAAAATGCTTGCTCTTCATAACATTGAAAAGTGTTACAGGCAAGTGTAGGGTCGATCTACTGTTCATTCATTCATACAGTCTTCATTCATTCACCAGTTATCTATTGGGCACCTATTACGTTCAAGTCGCTGCAAGGGTTGTGGTAAATACTATATAGAAGCTTCAGGAAGCTTCAGGGTACTCTAAGAGCATGTAACACAAGGATGAAATCTCGGCAAGGGAATCAGGGAGTGTCTCACTGAGAATGTGACACTTAAGCTGAAGCCTAAAGGGTAAGCAAGGAGTGAACAGGTCAGGGGGATGAAAAGTGGGTGGAGGCACACCCAGTAAAGGAGCAGCATATGAAAGCCTGGAATAAAAGAACGTAAAGAGCTGTAAACAGTGGTCATCTTAGTAAACAAAATTAAAACCACACACGGTAAATGAAGTTTGACCAGCACTCAGGAGTATTGATTGAATTTATGTGTTTCATGGTGAAATTGAGCATTTTCCTAGGCTAATTATTATGTAAAATGTATGTAAATGTAATAGGAAATGCAAATTGATCACAAAATGATTTTCATAATTTAGTTTCTGAATATCATTCAGTACCTCAAACCCAATTAAGTGTGTAGTAAATGTTTATTGAATTGAACCTCACCTCTTCTTCTGAGCAGAAGTAATTATCACCTGAAACTTTTGTCGGTAAGAAACTGAAAAACAAAACCCACTGCTGTTGAGTTGATTCTGACTCATAGTAACCATTTAGGGCAGAGTAGAACTGCCCCGTAGAGTTTCCAAGGCTGTAAATCTTTATGGAAGCAGACTGCCATATCTTCCTCCCACAGAGCCGCTGGTGGGTTTGAACCACTGACCTTTTGGTTAGCAGCCAAGCACTTAACCACTGTGCCACCAGGGCTGCTATAGGTAAGAAGCTGAAGGTCTAATACTTCATTTTTACCAGTTAGTCATATCAGGAACATGTAGGGTTTTTAATTTATATTTGTATCCCTAAGTGAAAGTTAAATACCACTACCCTTGAAGATAGCACAGAAGAGTAAAGAACATCCTACCTTTACCCTTGAACCAATCTGTTAGTATTATTTTTTAACGAGAAGAGAAGTTCAGAAAGACTACCTCAGATACCACACCTTAAAACAAACCTGACAGGGACTCGGAAGACATGGGTTTATGTCCAGGCTGTGCCACCCCTAACTGTGTGACTGTCATGGATTGAATTGTGTCCCCAGTAAGTATCTGTCAACTTGGCTAGGCCATGATTCCCAGTACTGTGTGATTGTCCACTGTTTTGGCATCTGATGAGATTTTCCTATGTGGTGTACATTCTATCACTATGATGTAATAAGATGGATTAGTAGCAGTTATGTTGATGAGATCTACAAGATTAGATTGTGTCTTAAACCAGTCTCTTTTGAGATATAAAAGAGATAAGGGAGCAGAGAGACAGGGGGACCTCATACCACCAAGAAAGTAGTGCCAGGAGCAGAGCGGGTCATTTGGACCCTGGATTCCTATACGGAGAAGCTTCTAGACCAGGGGAAGATTGATGATGCCAAGGACCTTCCTCCAGAGCCAACAGAGAGAGAAAGCCTTCCTCTGGAGCTAGCATCTTGAATTCAGACTTGTAGTCTACTAGACTGTGAGAGAATAAATTTCTCTTTGTTAAAGCCACCCACTTGTGGTATTTCTGTTATAGCAGCACTAGATGACCAAGACAGTGACCTTGGAGCATCATGTAAACTCTCTGTTTCTTCTGTTGTAAAGTTGACATTGAACACTTGTCCTTCCTATCTCATAGAGTTGTCATGAAGATGTATATATGTGAAAATTCTTTGTAAACTAAAGGGCTAAAAAGGAGTAAAACTACAATATCGTCATTTGCTTAACAAAACATACTGACTATACTGCTACTCAGAGTATCTTTTAAGCCTTGCTTTTAGGAAGATGTTTACAGTCTCTAATCACTTTTGCCCTTTAAATGTCCCATAAACTACCAAAGTTTTAGAAGACCTTTTGTTCTGTCAGCTCGTCTCATAGCCCTAAGAGCCGGCATTGTGGGTGGAAGCAGTCTACAACAGCAGCTCTTTTCTGGGAAGGATAGGTGCAAAGATGTTGAGAATCACCCACAGCATGGAGTTTGATGACCTCAGTTTAAATCCTAGCTGCTACCTGCCTTGTGACCTTGGACAAGTTATGTAACTTTTCTGAATTTTATTTTCCCCTTTAATTAGATGCGGTTGATAAAAGCTACCCCAGGGGCTGCTGGGAGAATGAATGATGTGTAAGCAAAGCGCTCAGGATAGAGTGTAATGCAGGTGTTACCACTCAGTATGGAAGCTTTTGTTAATGCGGGTGATAGTCCTACCTTTAATGATAGTAATAACTAGCAGATAATGTGGTGACCCCTTTTATTCTACCCCTATCCAGGGGAATTCCTGGGTCCGAGTGTAGTCCTTAAAGAACCTGTTACTTCTTCTGAACAGATTGGGATAGAGGAATTCTAACTGTGGTGTGTCTTAGTCATTAGTGTTGCTCTAAGAGAAATACCACAAGTGGATGGCGTTAACAAAGAGAAATCTATTTTCTCAAGTCTAGTAGGCTAGAAGTCCAAATTCAGGGCGTCAGCTCCAGGGGAAGGCTTTCTCTCTCTGTCGACCCTGGAGAAAGGCCCTTGTCATCAATCTTCCCCTGGTCAAAGAACTTCTCAGGCACAGGGTCCCTGGATCCAAAGGACATGCTTTGCTCCTGGCACTGCTTTCTTGGTGGTATGAGGTCCCCAATTCTCTGTTCGCTTCCCTTTCCTTTTATCTCTTGTAAGATAAAAGGTAGTGCAGGCCACACCCCAGGGAAACTCCTTTTGCATTGGATCAGGAATGTGATCTTAGTAAGGGTGTTATACAATCCCACACTAATCCTCTTTAACATAAAATTACAATCACAAAATGGAGGACAACCACACAATACTGGGAATCATGGCCCAGCCAAATTGATACACACATTTTTTGGGGGGACACAATTCAATCCATGACACAGTGATACAGTAAAAATAATAATTGTTACTTTAGTTGAGTAGCTATGATGTGCAGGCCCCATGCTTGATCCTTTAGGACATCATTTCTAATTGTCCAGAGCAGTCTTTCCAATCAGATAGCATCACCCCCACTCTATAGATGAAGGGACTGAGTTTTAAGGAGGCTGCATGCTTTCCAGGTAACACTGGGTCTTGAGCTCATGAGCCTGCCTCCTCCCAGGACCTCCGCCTGCCCTCCTCATCCCCATGCCCTCCTCATCCCCAAGCCCCTCAGATTGCAGACTTCCCTTGCAACCAAAGCAGTTACACCTTTCTTTGCAGACAGGAGTCATTCTCTTTATTGTCTTTTCAAGTATTAAAATATATTACACCTTTGTTTTGTTTTTAGATTTGGAGGAATCTTTGGAGTTAATCCCTATTAATTAATTCTTAGATGCAGGTTTTTGTTGTTGTTCTTTTACTATTCCATCATTGTTATTTTTAAGCTAAGACCTTTTTTTTTTTTTTTTGGACAAGCCAAGCTCCATCCTAACCTGCTAAATGTTTAGCAATGTAAATCTGAGTACTGGAAGAAGTTGGGTCAAACAAAATTGTCGTACAGAGGAATGGATTGTTTCAATCTAGTGAATCTCTTTTCTTGTTGTTGGGTAGATTTGTTTTTCTTTTCTCCATTTTTAATAGTCTCCAGAGAATCAAGAAGGTAATAACAGTCTTTTTGTTTTTTTTTTTAAATGCTTATAATTAGTGTTTTAATTTTTCCCTCACGTTTATTGCAGAAATGTGAACTACAGGAACCTCTTAAACCTTTTGGACTAAATGCTCTTTTTTCACAGTGCTTTCTTCAACCTTTTGAAAAGATTCTGTCCATTGCTAAAATTGTTCAAGGAAAGGAACTCTAAATGTCTGACTTCCAACCTAATAATCTTCCTTTTACCATTAAACCAAAAAAAAACTATTGCTGTCAAGTCAGTTCCCACCCATAGCGAACCTATAGAACAGAGTAGAACTGTTTGCAAGGAGCAGTTGTTGGATTCGAACTACAGACCTTATGGTTAGCTGCCAAGCTCTTAACCACTGCGCCATCAGGGCTCCCTTTTATTGTTGGGGTACACAAAAATCAAAGTGTCACTCAATAGTGAACTTTTAGTTTTAATTGTACTATTTTATCTTGTTTTATTATTGTTTAATATTGGGGAATTGCTACAGTGTGTGTTAACAAAAGGTGCTAAGTCCCTTTTTACCACCACCTCTCTCCCACCTGCTTTTAGATGATCTTTATTGTATTAAAAAAATAATACTCTGGATCCCTTTATTTCCAGGAAACAAAGATCATTTTTATTAATGTTTCTTCTAGGATGACATTGTCAGTCATCTCTTTGAAAATTCATTTTAGAAACTGAGTTTGTTCTTCAAGAAGCCTTGAAAAGAAGCTTTAAAAATGGCAAGGGAAGACAATCATAATAGAGGTGATATACAATGAAACCTAATTTCACTTTCCCTCAAACTCCATTTTAAACTTTTTTTGGTGCATGAAAATATGTTCCCTAGCTCTCCCACCTCTATTTTTCCATTTTCTTCCCTTCAACATAATTTCCCCTGAAGGACTCTGTGTATTAGGTACCTACCTCCGTCTTGTTACTGGGCCTTCCCTCCCGGTGTGTCAGAGAGCCCAGGCCCCATTTGAGGGAGGGGGGCTGTCTGTAGGCCTGGCTCCAGTGCCAAATTATGCCTTCCCCCGAAAAACCACAACAAAACACGTATGTAATATTTTGATTTAACCTCATTGATTACAAGGAATATCAGAGAAAATATGAAAATTAAAAAAGTATGGCTCTTCTTACCTAAGGAGTGATAACAGAGGGTGGAGGACAGTGATTTGGAGAGAGGTAGAGGGAAGTAAAGGAACTCTGGTGGCGCAGTGGTTAAAGCGCTTGGCTGCGAACTGAAACGTCAGTGGTTGGAACCCACCAGCCGCTCCTGATGGAGAAAGATGAGGCAGTCAGTTTCTATAAAGATTTACAGCCTTGGAAACTCTATGGGGCAACTCTGCTTTGTCCTGTAGGGTCGCTATGAGTCCGAATTGACTCAACAGCTGTGGGTTTCGTTGGTGTGGATAGAGGGAAATGAGGAGTTCCCTAGGTAGCGCAAACGGTTAATGCGCTGGGTTGCTAACCAAAGGCTGGAGGTTTGAGTCCACCAAAGGGCACCTCAGAGGAAAGTCCTGGCAATCTGCTTCTAAAAAATCATCTGTTGAAAATCCTATGGAGCACAGTTCTCCTCTGACACACATGAGATCTCCATGCGTTGGAGTTTACTCGACAGCAGCTGGTTTGGATGTTTTTGTTTTGGTTCAGAGGAAAGCACAGACCAAGTCTATGGGTGTGTGGTATCTGCAGGCTTCCGCTACCTCCACCCCACAGAGCAGAGATGCCTCCCTTCTTGTCCCTAAGTCTCCACAGGTGGCCGTGGGAGTCGCAATAACCAACCCTGTTTTCATGCCCCAGAGTGTGGTTCTGCCAGGAGCCAGGCAGTGTGGGACCTGAGTGAGGTCAGCTGTGCCATAATCTGGAGTGTCAGGAGGTCTCCGAGCCTCCTGGAGTCTGCCTGCCCAGAGGTGGCAGCTATCTGAGCCAGGGCCTGGCCTGTCACCTACTGTTGTCTGTGCCGCTGGAGCAGGGAGATGATGGTTGCAGCCTGTAGTGAGTCTGATGGAAAAATGGTTGGAACTTCGGTGGGATTTTATTTTCACAAGACATTGGGGAAGGTAGAATACATTGGAATCTAAAGACATTTGCCTTTTTTGATTGTTGCGGCTGTTCCGTTTTTAATTTTGGGGAAAAGTCGGTGGCCGTAGGCAGTGCAGGAGCAGTGTTTAGGTGTTATTACAGGTGAAAATGTCTGGACGCTTGGTCCAGACCAGGTGCCCTCAATGCAGTAGATGCTAAGACAGATTTTGATATAGGTTGGCACTCCTGCCGAGGGCCCTCCCTCCACTTTGCACATGCCTTTATCATATCCTTGTCATTGTTCGTTGTTCACATGACCCGCTTCTAACACCCTTAGACTGGGTTTCTCAAGGAGAGGGACAATTGTGCTTAATTCTTCTTTTTCCTCTTCCTTGTGCCTGGCTTGGGGCCCAATGCTTGATAGATACTTGCAGGGAGAAAGGATGGAGGTCACGTGAATGAAATAGTCTTCTCATTTGTTGATGTCATAACTTTACCTAATCTTGTGTCTAGACTCTTAAAATATTAGAGCTTGAAAGGACCTCAGTGGTCAGTCATTGACTTTGATTTAGGGGCAAAGCTGGAAGCAGTTGCCTCTCATGACTCCCAGTTCAGTGTCCCCCTCTGGCTGCACCTGCTGTCCTTTGACGATGGCTTTGGTATTCCAGCTCACCTGAATCGAGATATAATATAAACACCCAGGAGTGAAGATATTCACTGTGACTTTGAGAGTGTTCTACTTCTATTCAAACCACTAGGACTATTCAACAGAACATATCCTAATAACAGTAGCTGATGTTGACTTATGATTTTATAGTCATTTGTTTGTTATGAAAATTGTGATGATTAAATTGTGACAAACTTAAGTGAAAGAAAATATGCAAAGGAAAATGCCCTCACGTGTTAAAAGGGGAGGAAATCACTCCTGAAGATGTTCTATCTAGGACTAATTTACTTGAAATCCAGTGCCTGTTGAGAAGATTAATAATAGGTGGCCTTTTACAGAGCTTCTTAGCCCGAGTCTGATGTTCTGGTTGTTCTTTCATTATCCCAAACCTCCGTAACTAAAGGATTTTGTCTCCCTGCCCTTTGTTCCCAGTATGAGACTGTAATTGAGTTCGTATTTCTCACCCAGCCTTTCAGCTGTAATTAGTAATTTATTATATCAGATTTTATCACTAACTAGCAGAGCACCAGGCATTGAACTGCAAGTGCACACACACACACGCACACACACACACACACGCATACATATCAATAGTGACTTATCGATGCCCAGCAAGCTCCTTGTAATGAGTTACGGCTGAGAGGACATGAAGTATATTCGTGGTGTCCAACAAATATTCCAAAGCAATTTATGGTCAATCTTGTCTAGATCAGAGCAGGACAAAGAGAAATGAAAGTTGCTTCCACCCCACAGGTCTGTTTACACTGTGCACCCTGTTACTCAGCACCCACTGTCTGTGACATTGGTTATTATCTGTTTTCATCTATAATGTAATGAACTGGGCTCTGTTAGGTCAACTGCTTTCAGTCAGAGGTACACTCTAAGGAATCTTAAGCATGAAGATAAACATTAAATTATGAGTTTGTTTCTCTAATTTTAAACTGGTGACAATACTTTTAAAACTTAGTTCAATTTTACTAGGTTGTTTTAGATTACTAGGGTGTTATTTCAGTATAGAATGCTGACATATTTAGGAAAAGGGTGTGTCTGAGCAAAAAATAGGAAGAATATAAATTCTACGCTGTTGCTTAAACTATAACAGTATGGCACTGAACCTTCCTAATTATACATTTATTTTATTTATGCTCTGGGTATAATTCATTATTTTTCTCCCACCCCTAAAATAATCTGTCTTCAAAAGGATATTAATATTAGTTCCTATTCTTTTTCATATCTATAGAATGGATGATTTTGTACCAAAAATTGCAAATCAAGCTAAAAGTCACTGTTAAACCAAAAAACCAAACCCACTGCTGTCAAGTTGATTCCAACTCGTAGTGACCCTGTAGGATGGGTAGAACTGCCCCATAGGGTTTCCAAGGCTGGAATCTTCATGGAAGCAGACTGCCACATCTTTCTCCCATGGAGCAGGGTGGTAGGTTCGTACCACTGACCTTTCAGTTAGCAGCTGAGCACTTAAGCACTGTGCCACCAGGGCTCCTTTAAAAGTCATGGTTAGGTACCATGAAATGGACGGTAGTATTCTAAGTCCTTGAAGTGATCAGAAGTACTTGAAAGGGTCACAAAAGCAGCACCGAAAGGGACCATTACTTTTCTCTCGCTCCTTTCCTCATTGCCCCCCGCCCCACTTCTGTTGCCCAGTTGGATAACCCTCTAATATTTTATTCTGTTGAGAAACACAGTAAGTGGATAATAAAAATGGACTTACAACTAAGAGTTTAATCTTGAAATGAATTAGGACAAAAGTTTTCAAGTCAACTCCAAATCTGCAGCAGGTTGCCTTTCAAAGTCCTCCAAGTTGGAAAAGACCAAAAACATGTTATCACATCTGAACTTCCAAGTTTAAAAAAGTACATGAGAGATGTTCAGATGTTCTTTTCTAGGTTCGACTTCATGTGCTGTTCTATATAAATACAGATTTCTTATTCTCCTCGTAAAAGCCTTAGAGTTTTGTTGTAGAAAAACCTTGGATAAGTTAAACTTTAACTTACATTTCATTCCATAAGAAAGTTCTGATACAGTGATGTCATGGTTTGGGCAGTTTTGTCTTCCATCATGGATTGTACCTTCATATTGCAGATGCCGTCGGAAGATTTTACGTTAATTTGAATTCCAGAGTAGTGATGGCATAGGACTAGGAATGGTGCACCTTTAATAAACAAAGAGTACATGAGTAATACCTTAAAAGGATAATAGAATTCTAATTCAGCTCACCAAGCTAGAAACTTCTCATTGATTTGCCATCCCTGAGAAATTGCTTTTTTCAATCACCGGTTTTAGAGAAACCATTCAAGCAGTGAAATTTTCAAGGCTACTTTTGAGACTTATAAGTGTGACTAGAGAGATTTTATGAAATTCATTAGTGAATGATGTTATCTGTACAAATGAAAAACGCATCAGCTGTAAAGTTCTGTCAAGGTACCGTTGACCTAGGTGCTACTACTGTGTTCATTTCCATCAGGGAGACTGCAGTATGTGGCACTGGGTAGCAGATAGGATTTAGCTCTTTTTCATTAGCACTTGGACTTTGATAAAGGGGAACAGAAAAGAGCTGCGTGACCTTTCAGTGCTTAAATTATTAAAGAGCAAATAGATTTGAGGTCTGGATGCTGGAAATCTAATTTGTCTTGTGGAACAAGGATGAAAAGGCATCTTGGGTTTGAAATTGCTCTCGTCAACTTAGTTCTTCCTCTAATATATCTGCAGATGAGTAGATGGTAGCTATTTAAAAAGTAATCTATCTGGGGTGGAGTGTATGATATAGCTAGTATCCGCTGGCCAAAACGAAAGCCCATTAAATGATTGTTGAATTCTCAAATTTTCATCTAATACTTATAAAAGTGCTACTTGGAAAAAATTCATTTTTTTCATGCCATCTTCACTTAAGTGGTGTTTACATTAGGAACCAAAATTTTATTTCATTAGGAATGTCAAGTTTTCTATTGTATTATTCAACTTAAAGTAAGGCAGTGCCTACCACGTAGAAGACACACAAGAAATAGTTGTTGAATTAACAAACGAGTGAACATACTCCCAGGATCCGCACACTAGTGAGGCTGTGGGAAAGAGGGTTGACTAGGGAGAGATGGGGTGAGAGAGGGGGAGCTAGAGAAGGTAGAGACACAGCTGTGATTCCCCAAGATCGTTTACCTGTAGGTTATCCAGGATAAACTTAAACTCTAGCCGGCCTCCCCTTACCACCAAACCGCTCCCTGGTAATTTCCTCCTCTTTTATCTCTTGGGCATGCAGGAAATGACTGTAAAATAAATTGCATATTAAACTTCCGTTGAAGCAAAGCCTTCTTGTGAGTATCAGTGCATTTGTGTACTCCTACCACATGTAATGTATATAACACATCCCCCAATACAGTAGAAATTCCTTCTGGACTGTATTATGCTTTCAGATATATGTATTTCATGCCCCGTTTCATCCTAAGGGTTGTGAGACACCAAAATGACTAAGTCGTACAAGATGGTTTAAAAAAGTGATAAAGGACACAGATGACTGTAGGTCTTTACAGAAAACGCGTTTCTGCTAGTGCGAACCTAGTGAGAATGTATCAGAGTGAGGGTGCAGGTCGTCGGCCCCTAGGAGAGGGCTCATGACAGAGTCTTGGCCTTCTTACCCATTAGGGTCATCGTCTGAGTGACAAAATATTCTAGTGTGTTGGGGAAAACGGCACTTAAACAGCAAACCTGGCATCCAGGGCAGATTGACGAAATAGAGGAAAAGAGGTTTTGGTAGAAGAAATAAAGATCTTTAGATGGAAAGTCCTGGCGTGGCTGTGCTGATTTTGTCTAGCTTAAATGGAACTAGGAGGGAGTGCCTTGCAGGCCGAGAGAGGGGAGGGTGAGTAGGGTCCGCAGCACTGTTAGTGAAGAGGTTCCTGAAGGACAAGGGAGTTGAGGAAGACCGGGCAGGTGCTGAAGTCACTGCTGAATCTCAGGGACTCCCCTGGAAGTCATCAGTGCCAGGTGAGATAGAGGAAGGAATAGAGGTCAAAGGTGTGATTACCATCTCTACATCCCTTTATCTGACAAAAGGGAAAGAATCTTTACCCAGTACTCAAAACAAGTGGATGTGGGAAGTGAACGGAGACAGACTTGCATGGGTTGTGCCTGCATCAACAGACAGTTCCACTGGGGTGGATGTTGTACATCAGTGCTTTAGCTAGGAATTTCTGTCCGGAGATCAGGAGAACTAGCTCTGGGGTCAGACCACGTCTGAGTCTGGGCGCTTCTGCCACCTGGTTACCTGTGCCCTTGGGTAGAATGGGTGCTTCACCTCTGAACCTTGGTTTTCTCACAGTCAAATGGGAAAACGAGCCCGCATGAGCTAGACACCCGGCCGGCATGTAGTGCATCCTCAGTGGATATTAGCTGCTGTCGGGGTTAGCCCTGTTGCCTTTGCCATTGTTTTTTCACCTGGGGAGGTGTGAAGCGGGTGGATGAACACATTGAGGAAGGATTCTTGTTTGGTGCAGGCTGTGTGTTCTCAGCCATTCCAGAAAATGGTGAAGCTCCAAAAGAGATACTCCAAATAAAAATACCATGCATATGCATTCAAAATGTTGGTCTTAGACACAGACATTCAAATGCTGCCTTTATTCATGGTGGCCTTATAGATTGTCCTGTGTGCTGTTGTAGACATGTGTCCTTTTATGTCAG
This sequence comes from Dugong dugon, assembly GCA_030035585.1. Lineage (NCBI taxonomy): Eukaryota > Metazoa > Chordata > Mammalia > Sirenia > Dugongidae > Dugong > Dugong dugon. Next base: position 44,768,682 of record CM057466.1, on the reverse strand, counting down.
TGAATACCCAATGACCTAAAACAAAAATAAATAACATTTTGTTAGCACTTCCTATATGGAGTAATTTCAGCAACTTTGTTTTCTTCACATGTATTTTTATTTTTCCACTTTCTCTAATATATGGGTTTCTCAGAAGTTGTTTTTAAATTGAAATTTTGAAAATCATGTTATATAGCAAATGAACTGGAAAAGTTGACTGTTTGAAAGACGCCATTGTTAGAAATTATTCTATTAAATAGCGAATCTTTGCAAAGCAAGTAATTATCCTCATGATTTATCCATATTTTGACAGTAGTTTTGGTATGTTGAATAAAAATACTGGACATCAGAGCTCTAAAATGCACCTTAGAGAGCTCTGTAATTCTCTTTTCATTCGAAAAAATAAGCCCCAAAGAAATAAACTTAAAACCCCAGTGCTAGCAGAACTGGGGTTAGACCCTAGAGCCTGCAACCCCGAGGTCACTACACGTGCCGCCTGACTGCCTCTCACACACACACACACGGACACACGTATACACACACACAACAGGCCTTTCAAGGCAATGTGTGACATGTTGCTCATGCTGTGTGAGTTTTAAATAATTTGATTGTGTTGAAGTATATATAACAAAACCTTTGCCATTTTAACTATTTTATGTGCACGATTCAGTGACGTTCATTCCATTTGCCATGTTGTGCATCCATTACCACTATCCATTTCCAGAAGTTCTTCGTCACCCCACCCAGAAACCCAGCACACCTTAGACAGCAGCTCCCTGTTCCTTTCTCCTCACAGCCCCCGGGAACCGCGAGTAATCACATGTGCTCATGTAGATGCCACTGAAGAAAATAATACATTGCTTTTTTGTATCAACCTACACTCAGTATTCTCATTTATCAGGTAAACTGACTTAATTTTCTGTAAATTCATCTTTAACAACATTATTTTAAAGTATCCTAATCACATAAACAGCAGAGACGGCCATCTGCATATTTTTAATTATGGTGAATTTTGTTTCCTTCAATCAATTGTATTATTTTGGGTGAGAGAGTTCTGTAGAAGAACGTTAAGCACCTTCCTGCTCTTTGATTTAGCAAGTGTTGATTGAGTGTCCATTATATGTGAAGCACTTACTGTTGACTCACTATGTGACTTTAGTGAATTCTTTATTTTGGACAGAGTGGGTCAGCTCAATCGTCACAAAATAATTCAGGGCAGTATATCACTGATATACTCTTTTTTTTTTTTTTTTTTTTTCCCTTTCTAGTGTCTATCAAATAGTTGTTGAGGAAGAAGGTCCTCGAAGAACTAAAAAGACAACAGAAATCTTAAAGTGCTACCCGGTGCCAATTCACTTCCAGAATGCTTCCATACTGAACTCCCAGTACTACTTTGCTGCAGAATTTCCAGCAAACAGCCTCCAAGCTGCTCAGCCTTTCACTACAGGCGACAATAAGACCTACAGTGGGTACTGGAACCCTCCCCTCCTCCCCCACAAAAGCTACAGAATTTATTTCCAAGCTGCTAGCAGAGCCAATGGGGTGAGTATTTTAGATGACTGCTTACTTAAACTATTTAGGGTTAGTAATGTGAACGTAGATTACGTAAAACAGTAAGGAATGAAGTCATACTTTTGTATGTTTGCACTCGTAAACAAATGAGGATTTTGGGGTTTTTTTTTTTTTCTGTTTTTAGAATTATTTTCATCTTAGGGAATTTGTGGAAAGAAACAAATACGCACAATTTTTTTTTTGCAGGAAGAATAAATATATTGCCAACCTAATGGTTTTATTGTCAGTTTTTACTGGTTACCACAAGTTGGCTGGTAATTCTCCTTAGCTGACTGTTTCATGGGAAGATGGTATAGCTGCAACACATACATTCAGCTCATTTAAAATTTTGTGAGATTTCAGAACATCTGTCTTTTCAGCATAGTCTTTCCCATTCTTTGGTGCCATAAGAATTTATGCTTCCTTTAGCTGTGACTAAATTAGTTGCCTTCTTTTTTTCTCCCAAGAGAAAACAGTTTCAGAAAGATGAAATGGAAACAAAAACCATCATTGAGTCCTTTAGAAATGTCTCCTTTTCCTGTTCAGACTAACCCAGAACACTCTGATAAGCTTTTAAAGTCTCCTTGGACAGAAGGGAAAGTGTTTTCCAGATTCCTCAATGGATTCCCTCCTTCACAGGACGAGACTAGGTATCATGGTTGACTACTTTGGCCAGTGAAAAGGAGGAAATCTGGGACGCTGGGTTCTTCAGTTGTGTTATTGCAGAGGGAGAGTGAGAGGCTGGAGAACGAGGTCAGGGGTCATGGGAGCAGAGACTTCTGTGTCTGGTTCCCTTCTCTGCTCCACAGTGACCAGCACCACTGGGACAGAAGCCAGAGCTTGTATCTAAGTGTGTTTCCAGGACTGACCGTGTGATGGAAGCACACCTGAGCTAGGAGATCGTCCTTCATGGTTATTTGAATAGAAGTACGGATACTTTTCTTTGTTTTAAAAACAACATGAGTAATGATTTTTCCCTCTTCATTTGACACAGGAAACCAAAATAGACTGCGTCCAAGTGGCCACAAAAGGTATGTTGAAACTGTGGGCTGCTCTCCTAGGTTATGTCCCTGACATTGTAGACAGCGTTTCAGACCTGCTTAAAATGTGTGCCTTGTTGAAATAGTACAAGTGTGTGCATGTCTATTTTATGTATATATGTATATATTAGGATCTTACGGCATTTAACATTAACTAACAGTATTTCATTTAGACACTTTTTGTTAAATGAGGAACCATGTGCTGTGTTTCCGGTTTTCAGTGGTTATCTTTTTAAAAAAAAAAAAAATTTTTAATAAAATTAATTTTATATGATCTCAGTATACACTTTTTATAGCCATAGTACTCTACCTGGTAGTGCTATTTCTAGTGAATCTTCATATGCAAGGTCATAAAATATTACCTGCTATTCTTAAACCAGTTATCTCATTATTGTACCTTTATAAAGTGAGTCTTGGTGAACTTTTTTCACTGAGATGTGAGATATTACTGAGTCCTGTAACCAGGCATCCTTATTGTGGAACTTCTTTTCCCCAGGCCTGGTTAAAATTCTGAGACAGTGAGATCAAGGAGGAGGTTTAGAGGTGGCCAAGGGAACCACAAGGAGCCCTGGTTGCTCAGTGGTTAAGCACTCAGCTGCTAACCAGAAGGCCAGCAGTTGGAACCTACCAGTGGCTCCCCCAGAGAAAAGATATGCAGTCTGCTCCTATAAAGATCACAGCCTCGGAAACCCTAGGGGGCAGTTCTACTCTGTCATCCAGGGTCACTGTGAGTTGGAGTCGGCTTGATGGCACATGACAACAGGGGAACCACTGTGAGCTTAGTGCACAACGCCTCCTACAGGACAAAGTGCAGGTGTGTGTGTGTCTGTGCGTGCATGCATTGTGTGCATGCGTGTGCGTGTGTGTGTGTGTTATCAATCCCACAGTGTTGTTTTAACAGTCACATTAGGAAGTGTATGGGGAAATGCATTGGGATATTAAGATGCTGTATTAATATGAGGCATTATAAATCGACCCTGTATTAAATGCGCTCCTTCAGACCGCTGGAGTAACCAAGAGGACAACAGAGAAGTGTTGCGTTGTTTAGCGTAGACACCGTGCGAAGAAGGCAGCGCTGGCTCTGTCAGGTCCTAGGTGATCATCTGATGGGTTCTGTTGGCTAAGAGGGTCTTTTTGTTGTTGCTGTTGTTTAGCTTACAGGTAACACAGTTTGAATATACCGTGGACATACATCTCCATTTTGAAAATTCTCACTGAATTCTTATTTCATGGAGATGCACAGCCTTTTTATGCAATTAACTCACACATGTTTCTTGGGTGAATGGTGTGGGCCAGGCATTGTATGAGCTGCTCACCTCATTTGTGTTTTGTCTTCTTGAGTTCATCGTTCTGTGCCTCGATTATACCTAGGTTAGTTTTTAAACACATAATTCTTATATTGTACTTCAGTACCTTTGTTTACAGGAATAAATTATTAATTATTAGTGAAATTATAGATATTCTTGTGTTTTACAATCTCTAGTACACTAGCAACTATTAATTATTCCAATAGCACCAAGCCTGTCTGTGCTCAAGGACAGGAATTTTACGGTCCTGCTTTATTGAATTCTAGTTACACTCACGGTCTGAAAGAGTAAATCCATTCCAGAGTGCCTCGTTTCTAATGCCTCATCTTCAACATCACAGCGTAGAGTTTTGAAATCACTTCCAGCACATGTTCTCCAGTTCCTCAGCAATACTGTGAGACAGGAGACAGGGATTGCTAACTTCTGATTATAGATGAAATCACCGAGATGAACTGATTTAGCAAGGCCACTTAGCCAACAGTCATGGAATCAGGGCTTGATCCCAAGCCTCTGGACTTCTTCTATGCCCACTGTTTCTTTCACTGTATCTGACGGATTTCCAGCCAGCAGAACCTCTGGCCAATGATAGTATTCTGACTTCCCCTTTATTAGAACTGAATCACCATCCAGTTTACTGTGAAAATTCTGTCACCATTTTCATTTAAATAGTTAAATACTTACATAAATAATACAGTAGTAAATGTAAAAATCTAACAAGTTTACTGTTTTCACAATAGATTGAATTAGATGGTGACTTGCATCATTTTCTTCCATCAGCTAGATTTAATCAATATTGTGATTTGTTTTTCAGTTCACCAAAGGATGATTAGGCAATCAGATGACCTGATTGACTAAATATTCTGCACTCATATTTTCTGAGTCATTTGCAAACACTTAACACAGCAAAAAACTCTATCCAAATAACCGCTTTTGATGAAAGAGGGAAACAAATTTTAATATTCATTACTTACCATTGTTATTTATATTTCATAAATCATAGTATGAGGGGAAACCTCGGCAGATAGTCCCCTCCAGGCAAAGCTATCCTGTTTTGTACTGTTTTATTTTATTAAGTTCTACATATACAGATTCAGCAACCCTCCTTTGCAGCAGAGTGTCCTGTCCCATCGCCTTGATAATCAGAAAATGTATCTTTATTCATACTAAAAATTCTTTTTACAGCAGGGGAAACCCTTTCATTTGGACTCCCTAGCCAAAACAGAGAAATAGGAAGGTCAAGTAACTGTACTGGTCCTGTATAGTAAAGGTGTTTGAAATATAAAAGAGTTTAAACACCCTGAGTGTTTTTAGCCGCATATTGCTGACAGCATGGAGGCTTAATTGAATTTTCAGATACAAACCACTTTCCTAAGTAGCATTTAGAAGTTACAGAGATTTCAATGTTCTCAGAAAAACTGTTGACAAGTATCTTTATAGAGAAAGCATGGAGGTGGATTTGTTTGCACAAAGAGCTCAGTTTGTAATTTCAGATAAGGGTATGGCTCTTAAAAATATATTTTATACTATTTATAATTTTACTGTTATGATTATTTTAATCATATTCCAAGGGTATATTTTGACACTAATCATCTCAAGTATAAAACCTCATAAAAATTAGACACAGGAAAAAACCTAAGGTATGTTATTGTATATCTCCATATGTGTGGAGGATTGCCTGTATTTTTTTGTATTCTCCTTTATTTTATGCATCTAGGTGAGTTCCCAGTATTTCTGTATGACCATGGTTTAACTTCTGACTCTAGGCAAACGCCTCAGAGAATGTTCGGTCTCTTGAGTTAAAAGGTCGAGACATCATACGATAGCATGTATTGGATGTTTGTTTTCAGTTACAGTCACTTTTTTATAGTTGGATTCTTCTTAAGACCACTTGGCCCAACTGTGTTTTAGCAATTAGTGTGTGTGTGTGTTTTCCTTAACTTTTATGCTCCTTATGGCTGCCTGATGGTGACTGGTGAGGACAAAGCTTTTTTTATGCTTGTTTTGGAAGGCTTTGTGACGATGAATTCTAAGCTGACAGAACACACTTAAAAGTCCAAGTCTGTCTTGTAGTAAATTAGAGTTATTATATAAAATGAGGTATATTCATTCGAATTGATGTAATAAGCAGTTTAAACTATCTACATTACATTAATCTTCCATAAAATAATATTCTCCATATGATGAAGCCACCCACCTATGTTTCTCCTGGACAGTATACCTTTGGGAGCTTTCTTGTTCTTTTCAGATGATGTTTGGCTCCTGTACGTTAGGCAGAGAGACTCTGTGGGTCTTCCAGGTGCAGATACATAAACATATCACAATTTTGAAGATTTTGGTTGAGTTCATAAAATTTTTTTTTTTTTTTTTTTTTTTGATGAGAGGTAGGTAGTCATATGAGTTAACCTGTTTCTTTGCTTGCTGTGATTTGGCTAACAGTAGGGTAGCTAGAATTCAAAATAAGAAAATGCATGCAAACAACATGCCAAATTGTTTCCAAAAGTATTAGAGAAGTCAGAATATAAACCTTACACAAAAAACAAACTGTTATCCTAATGTGATGTGTAAAGGTAAATCTGCTGTGCAACAGTGCTTCAGTGTTTATACGCTCAGTATTTTACTGAACTTACATTTGTAATGGGATAGCATATGCCTTGCTATAAGGCCTTCAGGAAACTGTGAAGGAATTTCATTATTCCGATACAATTTCTCACTATGTTCAGAAATTTGAATTTTGTTTGTAATCATTAAGCTGTTTGAAGAGTTTCTGTCGACTCTTTTTCTGTTCACTGTTTTCAAAGAAATCCCATCCTTTCTAGGCCACCGTGCTAGAGGATGAAAGGACCCCGATAGAAGAGCTAAAAAGAATGTCTGTTGAGCCGTAAAGCTAATTAAGATTCCTTTTAATTACTCATATTCAGTACATGAAAAAACAAATTATCTATTAAGACCATTCATATATGTTAATCTTCTATTATTTAGCTATGGGTTTTGAAATAGAAACAAGTATGATATACATTTATCATTCAGCATTTTATAGAGAAAAGGTTTTCTTAATCTGAAATAGTCTTTATATTAGGGCCCCTGAAAAGTTCCTAAACAAAAGAAACCTGTGTAACTTTGTTCAACCCTATGTTTTCCAAATTTATTTGACCCAAAGTCATTTTTCAAGAAAGACTAGACAAATACAGTTTTGTAAATGCCAGTTTATCAAATTCCAGAAAATCCCATTATCTGCAATGGAAATGGCACTTTGGAAGTCTGATACACTCAGTGTATTCTTTCATGCATTCCTTCACACCTAAAAGAGACCTTAAATTTATCAGCAACAGATGTTATCTTCAAATTACAAGACTGGAGTTTCTGAGTGTATTTTACCAAATTTTGTGATATTCTTTTTTATAATGCATTCTTAGTGAATTTTAAAGCAGAGGTCAGTAATTTTTTTCTGTAAAGGGACAGATTGTAAACATTTTAGGCTTTGTGGGCCATTTGGTTCTGTCACAACTGCTCAACTCTGCCACTGCATTGCAAAGGCAGCCACAGCCAGTACGTAAATAAATGAGCATGGCTGGGTTCGAATAAAACTTTATTTGCAAAAACAGGCAGCAGGCCTGCTGACCCCTCTTTTAAGGTAATTCATAACACAATCAAGATTTTTCCTTGTAACTAAAGATAATAAGCACATATAAACCCTTTACAAAGAAGAACATAGAGCTCATATAAAAATCCTTCCTACTATTTGGAATACACTGTTTATGTGGGAGTCTGGAGCCTCTGGTGGACGTTTGGGTTCCTTTTGATTTGTGAATACCTGGCTGCCCTCCGTAACTATTCTCAAGTTAATTTTTGTTCATATAGTTTACCTTTTTGAGTGCTGGATGGTGCTCTGTTTTCTCTGTAAGACAATGGGATTTGTAGAGTAGGTCAAATTTTCCTGTAAGTAACGAAAAACCACATACGAGTATTGGTTGGACAACAGCAGTCTATGACCAAGGAAAAATATTAAGTCAGTGGACCCTAGAATTGGCACCAACTTTGTCACAAGTCTTAGGAATAACATTTTACCGTATAAGACTTCTTGTATCAGTATGCAGAATTGCATACTATGCTGTATAAGGAAAATGATTTCTGTAATGCCTCAGGATTTCTCCATTCTCTGACCAAAATGTTAGTTTATTAATCTATTTCAGCAATACTGGAATGTTTTCCTTAATAATGTGTGAGAGACTGTTATGCCATTTGTAAACCAGTGACTGCAGTTGACTAGTTACAAGGAACAGCACTGTTTGAACGGTGCAGAGGGATATTTCAAAATATTATGCAGCAGCAGTTTTGAATTTAATTGTCTGCAGATGGTCGATGATCTATTTTCCTTACTCGCTGCCACATTTCTAATAGCACCCAGGCCGTTCCATGTAAATTAGTAATCTTTCATGTAAGCCTGTCCTTAATTTTCCAATATTTTTCCTTTGCATCATTTTCCAGCTGTATCACGTTAGAACTGACATTTTAATTTTTTACTTTTTTTTCTAATATCTGTGTGTCATAAACGTTAACCACAACTGCTGAGCTGTGCAGACAAACCAGGAAGCCACATGGCCAGCGCAAAGAATCTTAATCTTTTCTCTGGGCACGTGTTAGCCAGGACAACTGTAGCAAAGGCAATTAGTAGTTTTTATTATTTTAACCAATGCTTGGAGACTGCATATTTTTTTTACTCTCTTAATACGATAAAATAAGACTTCTAAATGGAGATGCTGTGCATGAAATTGAGTTGTTAGAGAAATGTTTCTTCATAAAAATGGTTTTAGTGAAAGATGATAATATTCTTAACCAAGATGATTTCAGTGAGAAAAGAAAATACTGTGACTTAACAGAATTTTAAATAACTTAAAAAGTTCAAAAGCCTGAAGTTTGTCTCATCAGAATTAGCACTCAATCTTGATGCACTACACTCAATAGCAGCTGGAAACACTATTCAGTCTTCAGACTTATTTAGGACTACTGTTTTTTGGTTGTTGTTGTTTTTGATTTTTACCTTTTTTTCTTCCTTCAATGGATCGATCCAAGATCTCAACCAAAGCTTGCAACTGTGTCATAGTTAGAAATCTACCTGCCTGACTAAAGCTTGTTTAAGAGAAAAGAATTCAAGAAATCAACACCTTACTATGTTTTTTTTTTTTTTTCTTTTCTTTTTGTTGTTGTTGGAACAAAGTTGAGACAATGATATATTGATGGAGATTCTTCTTGCTAGCCTAGCTTCAGTCTGGCTTTTCTTTCCCTCATGCATGCTGACCTGGAAATCTTCCTTTGCCTTAGCTGCGATAATCGTGACTCAGCTTACAACACCATACATTCGCATCGTCCCTGCCGCAGGCGACAACCAGCTACCAGGTCAGATGTTCAAGTACAGACGAGTCATCTTGCCCATTTCCTTCTCATCCTTCTCAGCATTGTCTCCCCTGCATTCCCTCCTTTGCTCCAGGCTTGCTGACAATGTTGCAGACCTCTGGTGCAGACCTGTGCCCTCGTTAAACTAAGTCACGTGCTTGGCCTCTTCTGTGTGCGCATGTCTGTCCATGCGTGAAGTACGACGCCACTGCATGCTCCCATTGTATGTTTTGTCCGTTGGTATGTTCCTTTCTAGCCAGATGTTACAGAGAAATGAAATTTGCTGGACTTGCAGTAGCAATGACCTCAAACAGGATTTCAGACAAAATACATGGAGATAGACATTCCCAGTTTTCCAAATTAATCTAAAAAGGCTTTGCAGTTTGAGAGGGAGAGAGGTTTATTTTTCACCTGGAAGGGGCCAGTTTGCACATGCATTTAGCAATGCACAATCTTGTCTGCCAGTGTTATTAAATGAAGCCACTCAGAGTTCTTTGTGGTGACACTGTTCAAGCAGCTTTTCGTATACTCACAACTGGAGCAGAGCTGATGGCCTTCTTTCTAGATCCTTGTTTCAAAGCAAAATGCTTATAGAAAGCAGAGGCGGACCTGCAAGTCAAATGCATTGAATAATTTAGGAAAGTTTTTTTTAATAAAAAGAATGGCTTAGTCATGGAGTTGAACTGTGTGCTTCTTTATAACAAGAGAAATTAGCTTGTTCATTCTAGTACCTCTAAAGGTGGATGGACATCTGTATAAACTCACATAGGACAAGAGTCCAGTAAATTACTGCACATTGAAGGTGAGTGGTGAGAGAATTCCACAAGACAAACTTTGGGCCTGCAACAAGGCAAATCATTGTCAGGCCTTCTAACATAACTGCATGGGCAGGGCTCAAATTCTGGGTTCAGAAAGACCAGTGATGCCGTAGTTTGTTGCCTGTAGTTCATGCATGATTAAAGCTCAGCAAGAAACACATGCCTGCTTTCCATATAACTTCAACTGTAGTGATTTTTTTTTTTCTTTTTGGTGAAACTAAGGAATCTTTCCTAACATTTAAGAAAATGGTAAAGCTTAGCTCATGGTAAGAAATTATAAATGTTTAGGTGGTCCTATGAGGTTATTGTTTTGGAAAGCAAAGCAACTGAGACTCAGGAAAATTCTAGACTGATTTTATAAGGTAAAGAAGTTATAGGATAATCCACTTCTTTCTCCACTGGAATTCTCCACCTATTTTCAGTCCTCTGTTTGAGGGCCTATGAGCTGTAAACCCATTGACACTTCTGCTTCTCTGCTTTCAAGCTTTTCTTTTCAGCATATTGCTTTCAGTGACTGAAGCTCTGCTTGTCACAGACTCTTTCTTATCCTGCACTTCTGAAGTGTTCCTCCTGCAAGTACGTGGGCCGGTGTCTATCTCACAAAAGCCCTCCCTTCTCAACCTTTACCTGTGAAGAATGGTCCAGGGAGCTCCATGTAGCATTTGGTGTCCATCTGCAGGGATATCTGGGGCTCTCCAGCAAGTCTGGCCCATCCATAAATGGCTCGGTCACACCATCGTAAATGGAGTATTTATGGGAAATAAAGTTAAATAGACCTTTCTCGGGGTTTATCTATAATCCACTACCTTCAAATGAAGCATGTTGTTTTACTCAGCATGAAGTGAAGGTTTCTCTCTTAAGCTTGCATGATTAAAAAGGTACCTGGTAAGGCAGCCTCCTTCACCAGGCCTCGAGACCCAGGCTGTGTGGTCATTTTGGAGCCAGCCTGTGAAGGACGCACCTGGCTGCAGTGTGTGGTGCCCCCTGTTTCAGGCTGCAGGGGATCTACACCATTTACTTTGGTTCATTCCAGATTAAAAGGATGAAGCTTCAAAAACCAGTAAAAAACACTCTTGTCTTTCTTCAGTATTTACTGCTGGTTTTAATCACGGCTAATCTTGCTCAGATAAATGCAAACTCAAGTAATAGTTCTTTTACATTTTCCACTTGGATCAGCGACCAACTTTGACAGCATTATCACGTCTTTTTAATGGCTTTATTCATGAGTCACGCTACCAGCCTGAGACTTAATTCGTTCTGTCATTTACGTGACATTCATTGAGCACCTTCTGTGTACCAGGCGTAGATCAACCAGCTTCTATAAAGCGTCTTACTTTGTATGGTTGCCCAGATGTAACATCAAAACCTATATACACACCTACTCTCGTGAAGGAAAAGGTAATATCAATTACTGTCCTTTAGGAAAATTAAGAAAAGACAGGAGTTCTGTAACTGCTGGAAAAAGACACTATTTTGAAAACCTTTGCCATCCTGCTGACCAGCGCTGGAAATAGTCAGTGGAGCATCTCTGAGCACCTGTGACCCACTGATTGGTTGTCATTCTGCTGACTGGCTTACTTGTGTCACTTTTAGGAGCCAACAGGAAATACGTGAGGGAGACACGTGAAGTACCTGCAGCTCTTTTTGTTGGTGTGTTTTAACTGTGCTGCATCTGCCCTGTGAATGCCATTCTCTGCTGCGTTACCCCAGGGACTCTCGTGAGATAGGGAAACCTTGTCAGATTAGCTCCTTTTGTACCAATATGAGGTACATGCTGGCGAGGTTTAGCTTGGATAGGTGGGCCCTTCCCGCCTTGTATAAAACCAGAGAAAACAGACACTCTTGTGTCTTGACCCCAGAACATAGGACTGTGCCTCACACAGCAGAAAGCCTCGTAAATACTTCCTAGTTTAATTAGTTGAGTGACTGGCCCGATACCAGGAAGAGTCTGAAGAAGGAGCCCAGAGTGTAGAGTGCCAACTCACAGGCAAGTGACAACAACAACGTATTAACTGGTAATCTATCAGGCAGTGTATTAACTGAGGATACACCAAACCAGTGCAGTTGCTATTGAGTTGACGCCAACTCATGGCGACCACATGTGTCAGAATAGAAGTGTGTTCCACAGGGTTTCCAACGGCTGATTTTTTTGGAAGTAGATCATCAGGCCTTTCTTCTGAGGTACCTCCTGATGGACTCTAACCTCCAACCTTTTAGTTAGCAGGTGAACATGTTAGCTGTTTGCAACACCACTGTTGGTCTCTAAACCGATAAACCAAAAAACGTGTTGCCATTGAGTCAAGTCCAACTCATAGCGACCCTATAGGACAGAGTAGAACTGTCCCATGGGGTTTCCAAGATTGTAAATATTTATATAATAGGCAGTATATTAACTGATAACATAGTAGGCAATATTTAATTGATAAAACAGTAGGCAATATGATAATTGGTTTATACTATAGATATTTGACAAGCAATGGTAAATACAAGATACTTTATGTTTACTGAATTGATTTGTGTGTATTTAGACACATGTACCCATAGAAGGGAATGACATTAAAGACAGAACCATTAAAAAATACAAGCTTGAAATGGTGCAGATCATCATGGAGGATGAGTGAGTTCATGCTGTCCAGCCAGAAAAGCTACTCAGGCCCATTTGAACCTCCCAATACAGATCACTTAGAAATGCTGAGAATGGACATGGTTCAGTCTGATCATTTTACTCAGTGGATACCAACCATGTGCTCAGAATTTTTAGGATAAATATCTTTAGTCCATGTTTGCTTTAAATTTCTTATTTAAGGCTTAGTAGAAATAAGTTGGAATTATTTAGGTGAGATGTCAGTGCATTTCATGACATGGCTGTTCTAAGAGAGGAGTCATATATCATTATATGAACAATATGAAAGCACATAAGGTAATGTTTGTTATCATAGAAGTATTTCGGGGGAGGAGCAAGGGGGTGGACTTTTCATAGAGCCCTCCTTGGCTCATGGCACTTTGATGATGAGAAGGATACCTGTTGATGTTGTTAGGTGCCATCAAGTCGGTTCCGACTCATAGCAACCCCACGTACAACAGAATGAAACACTGCCCAGTCCTACGCCATCCTCACAATCTTTGCTGTGCTTGAGCACATTGTTGCAGCCACTGTGTCCATCCATCTCTTTGAGGGTCTTCCTCTTTTTCACTGACCCTGTACTTTACCAAGCATGATGTCCTTCTCCAGGGACTGGTCCCTCCTGATAACATGTCCAAAGTACCTGAGACAAAGTCTCACCATCCTGACTTCCAAGGATGGAAGTACTCTGGCTGCATTTCTTCCAAGACACATTTGTTCGTTCTTCTAGTAGTCCGTGGTATATTCTGTATTCTTTGCCAACACCATAATTCAAAGAAATCAGTTCTTCTTCAGTCTTCCTTATTCATTGTCCAGTTTTTGCATGCATATAAGACGACTGAAAATACCATGGCTTGGGTCAGGCGCACCTTAGTCCTCAAAGTGACATCTTTGCTTTTTAACACTTTAAAGATGTCTTTTGCAGCAGATTTGCCCAGTGCAATAAGTCGTCTGATTTCTTGATTGTTGCTTCCATGGATGTTGATTGTGGATCCAAATAAAATGAAATCCCTGACAGCTTCAATATTTTTTCCACTTATCATGATGTTGCTTATTGGTGCAGTTGTGAGGAGTTTTGTTTTCTTTATGTTGAGGTGCAATCCATACTGACGGCTGTGGTCTTTGATCTTCATCAGTAAGTGCTTCAAGTCCTCTTCGCTTTCAGCAAGCAAGGTTGTGTCATCTGCATATTGCAGGTTGTTAATGAGTCTTTCTTTAATCCTGATGCCACATTCTTCTTCATATAGTCCAGCTTCTGGGATTATTTACTCAGCATACAGATTGGATAAATACGGTAAAAGGATACAACCCTGATGCACACCTTTTCTGATTTTAAACCATGCAGTATCCCCTTGTTCTGTTCGAAGAACTGCTTCTTGGTCTATGTACAGGTTCCTCATGAGCACAATTAAGTGTTCTGGAATTCCTATTCTTTGCAATGTTATCCATAATTTGTTATGATCCACACAGTCGAATGCCTTTGTGTAGTCAATAAAACACGTAAACATCTTTTTGGTATTCTCTGCTTTCAGCTAGGATCCATCTGACATTAACAGTGATATCCCTCATTCCACGTCCTCTTCTGAATCCACTTTAAATTTCTGGCAGCTCCCTATCGATATACTGCTGCAACCATTTTTGAATTATCCTCAGCAAAATTTTACTTGCATGTGATGTTAATGATATTGTTCTGATAGAATGATAATGATATTATAGAGTGCTAGTGTGATTGATAAGCAGTCCCATCACTGCACTAGAGGGTGTTTTTAAGCTTTTTTGTCCTCTATTCACAGTAACAAATACATCATCACCCAACATATACACATATACATACACCTAGGTTTAACGGAAACAAAACCTTTAAGACACAGCTTGCCAACATGACCCACTGCTCAAGATGCACTCTGATTTTTTTCTGTTCCATTTTATCTTATTCTTTTTCATTTTGGAAAAACAATTCTGAGTACCACTCACTAAATTGATTTCATTTCCTGCTAATGGTTTGTAACCCACAGTTTTGAAAACGCTTTGCTAAAGCACTGGATTTAGGAGATCATAAAAGGGAGCAGAATATATAATTAGAATGAAGGTTCTGTCTATGACGGAAACCCTGGTGGCGTACTGGGTAAGAGCTACGGCTGCTAACCAAAAGGTCAGCAGTTCAAATCCACCAGGCTGTCTCAAAACTCCTATCTGAAGAGTGCATTTGGAGAAAGTTCTAGAACTTGGAAATGCCTCTAATCTCTACTCTGTTCCTTTTATCTTGTGATTCATTGTCCCTAATATAGAACTGCTTTGGGAAGAAAAAAAGAAAACTATATGCTAGAAATTTCTCTTTAAGAATCTTGTTAATTTTATAAATGTGTTTAGGGTATTTATTTTATATTGAGATATTTCTATTTATGATGTAATAACCCAGCCAGCTACAAGATGCCGTCCAGAATGATTTCTTTAAACAAATTTTTTATCATCCATTTTGGTTAACTCATACATCTGTCTGTTAAGATCTGTGTCCTAGAGTATTTATAAACCAAGTGACTTCTGTGACTCAAGTACGAATCAGGTATATCAAGCGTGTAGAATTTCTTGTTGGATATAATTAGTATGTTAAAAATGAGAGAGAACTAGCCAACAGTTATTCCCACATAGAATTTCAAGCTTTGGAAAAAGCTCCAACTCATGGTAGCCCCGTATGTCGGAAACCAAAACCAAAGGCGTTGCCGAGTCGATTCCGACTCCTAGCGACCCTATAAGCAATCATGAGATAAAATCCCAAGGAAGTCCTTTTTCTCCTCAGCGTGGCTCTTAAAGCAAAGGTAGAGTTTTTTTTTTAAACTGTCAAACGCAAGACATGAAAGTCAGTGCACTGAGAACCGCGAGGAAGAGAAGACAACCCCGTGTTTCCTGAGAACCTCTGTGTCCTGGAAATTGTGCTGTGACTTCCTCACGCGCTGTGTCTTTCACTCATCCTGTCAACCACGCGACATTTGCAGGTGGGAAAACTGAAGCTCAGAGGCATTAGACTCCCCTCCCTCCGCCCCATAAGTTCTGTGTTCTGTCAAATCAGGCAATGAACTGGCCCCAGGCTGTGCCCTTCCACCCCTTGCAGGCCGCTGATGTGTGTGAGGCAGAACCTGCTAGAACAGTCCCGAATTCTCCCTCCAAGCCCCCTCCCTCTCCTCTCAGGCCCTCCAAGCCTTACGTGCTTCCCACCAGGCCCTAACCTCCTAATTAGATATTTTACAGGGTCTCTCTCAACACCCTAGATTCCTTTGGTTCCTCACCTCCTTGGCCCTCCTTCCACACATCTTATTTCTCCCCAGTCCTGAAAAGATCCTACTGCCTGCTTTCCCTGCTCCTTTTCCAATACTTCCAGGTATTGCTTAAGAAATAGCAGGAAAAGACAGATTAATTCTGCTAGAGATGTTTGCTTTAGACCCCCTGCTTGGGGCCCCTCCTTCTGGGGCAGGCACATGGGGTCTTCTAATGCCCCACAGAAGGATACCTTTTCCTTCAGAGTAAAAACCAACAGCAGCCCAAGGAAAGTTCTGGACTCTCACTGATGAGTGCTTCTGTGTCAAATAGAAGCTCTAACCCTGTGTCTCCAGAACATAAATTGATCTGCCATCTCTACAAAGAATGAGGCAGAGAGCTAGACCCAGTGTCTCTACAGTTCATGGATTTCTGCCCTGGGCAAGGGCTGAACTGGATGCCCTGGGGAAGGCAGGGATCTCAAACTGCACAAATACTCATTAATCAATGACCATATCATGGACCATCAGAGCTGAAAACGCCATCAAGGGTCTGGCCCAGTGGTTCTCAAACTGTGCTCTGTGGGGCTGTGGAAATGCCTCAGGAGCTACCCACTGATGGAAGGGGAGGGTTGGTTTTCCATCCAGGCCTCTGCAGCAGCTTCAATTAGAACAGCGATGAGTAGGGTCATACGTAAAAGCATCTAGAACTAAACTCCTTGGGTCCAAATCCCAGCTCTGTCACTTACCAGCATTGTGACCTTTGGCAAGTTATAGCTAAACCTCAGTTTGCTCCTCTGTGAAAGGGGGATTATAGTGGTACCCACTCATAAAATTGGTGTCAATTAAATGAACAAATAAAGTACTTAGTAAACCCTCAATAAATGTTAACTATTAGCATTTCTCTACCTTAACATATTTTAATTATGAAAATAATACAAACTCTTTGATTCCTACATTGATGTATTGAGCACACATTTCCTGAGCACCTACTGTATGCTGGACAATGTTCTAGGCTCCTGGGGTGTCTCAGGGAACAAAGCATACAAAAAGTCAGATACACTGAAAAAGTCTACCCTATGTCTACAGTTGCCTCATTCCCGACTCCTGTAATAGTTCACAGTTTGGGGTCCTTCCGCACCTTTCTCTCAATGTGTGTAAAAATATACAAAACACACACACAGCTATATACATCTATATTCATAACTGTATACATCTACATATATGTAACTTTATGATTTGCATTTTTCACTTAATGTGTCATGAATTCCCCTTCAAGCTGACACAGATCACCCAAAGGTATTTTTTTAAGTAGTGGCATATTGTTCCTCTGGATGCCTATATTATGACCCCGTGATCCAGTCCCTTGTTAACCATCATGCAGGTTTTCACCAGTCTTTTTCCACACACAAAAAACAACCATCTACGGATGTTCTTTCTGTTTTAGCTGCTATTTCTATGCAATTCCCTAATGTGGGTCAAAGGGTAAATGCTTTGTTTTACATAGAACTCCCCAGATTACTTTCCTCCCACGTTGTGTGACCCACACTCCCATTTTCATTGCTGCCTTCCCCACTGGCACTTGCTCTTCACACCCTTGTCCAGGGTGTTCTGATGACTTTTTGTAAAGCTAAGTATCTTTGCATGTGCTCATGGCCAGGTGCGTTTCTTCCATGAGATAACCTTTTCCTAGTCAAGTATCATTCTTTTGACTTTGTTTATTGTGCCTTTTGGCATAAGGAAGTTTTCGTTTTATTTCCCCTAGGTGTTTATTTTGCTTGAGAAGGTCTCCCATCTCTCAGGTTATTCAGCTCTTACCCAGAATTTTCTTACAACATTATCAGAGTATGTTCTATATTTAGCTCTTAAATCCATCTAGAAATTACTATTGAAAGGTATGAGGTGTTGAGGGAAAGGGTCTGACTTTTTTTTACAAATGATGCCAGTTGTCCCAGTTATGACACCATTCTTTATTAAATAAACACTTATCTTCTCACAGAATTGAAGTGTCCTGTTGTCATATAAGTTTTCATATATATCTGAAATTTCCATATTAGATTGTTATGGTTCTCTTTGTCTCTTCTTATGCTATTATCATAATCTTTTTGTTACAGTAGCTTTTTATGACATTTTGTTACCTGATAAAACTAGAATTTTCTCTTTATTCTTTGTCAAAAACTTGTCACCATGTATATTTCCATATGTATTTACCGCTTCTTACAATAGCCTGTGAAACCTGGAATGGATGGGTCCCCTGTTCCTTTTTTGAACTTCTCTCTTGCTCTCCTTCTCCCTCATTCCATACTGGTTACATTGGCCTCCCTGCTGTTGGAACACATTACCTGAACTCTCACCTTTGACCTTTTGCTCTAGTTTTCCCTAGCTTGGAGTTCCTGGGTGGCGCAGATAGTTAGCAAGCTAAGTTACTAACCAAAGTTTGGAAGTTCAAGTCCACCCAGAGGCACCTTGTAAGAAAGGCTTGATTTTCCTTCCAAAAAATCAGCCATTGAAAACCCTATGGAGCACGGTTTTACTCTGACATACACGAAGTGAAGTAACCATGACTCAGAATCAACTCAACAGCAAATTTTTTTGTTTTTTTCTTTTTCCCTAGCTTGGTACTCTTCTTCTGATAGCCACTTGGCTGACTCCCTCACCTCCTACAAGTCTTTGCTCAAATCCCATCTTCTCAAAGAAGTCTACTCTGAATACTCAGGCTTCTTAATACTGCAGCCTGCCATGATACCTCTCCCTATCTCTTACCCTGCCACTTTGTCCTTTTTTATCACACTTACCACCTTCTACATTTACTCTTTTTTTGTTATTATCTTTCTCCCCTGTAAGAATATAAACTCCCTGGGGGCAGGAATCTTTGTCTACTGTGTTCTGATATTCCCCAGGCACCTAGATCATGGCAGTTAAGTTCCAAAATATGCCACTGAGATTCACATTGAATTCTTATTAAATGTATACCTTATCATGAGAAATATTGACATTTTTAAGACAAATTTTCCTTTGAGAAAATATACTGTATTTCTCTGTTTATTCAGATCTTTTTATAAGATTTCATTGCATTTTGAAGTTTTCTATATAAGCCAGTCTTGTCTGGGCTACCTCCAGCGTATATGCCACATCCAGTGATGTTTTACCATCTCACTGCCCCACGCTGGCCCAAGCCAGTCCCTCTTGCCGACACCACCACACAGCATTTTAGCTGGTCTCTCACTCGCCCCCGCGGATCCCTGCTAATTCATTTGCAGTGGAGCATCTGGGCTGATTTTTTTGGAAATTAAGATTTGGCCCTATCACTCCTCTTCTTAGCCCTCAAACAGCTTCCTGCTGCCCTCAGAGTGGGGCCCTCGTGGCACAGTGTTTAAGCGCTCAGCTGCTAACCTAAAAGTTGACAGTTTGAACCCACGAGAGGCTCCATGGGAGAAAGATGTAGCAGTCTGCTTCCATAAAGATTTCCAGCCTTGGAAACCCTAGGGGGCAGTTCTGCTCTGTCCTGTAGGGTCACTATCAGTGGGAATCCACTCATTGGCAAGGGGTAACAGCCTTAGAGTAAATTCCAAATTTCTTGTCAGGGCCTGAGGGCCTTGTGTGGTTGGGCCCGTCTTGCACTTGGCAGTCATCTCATGTCAGCTTCTCGCTCTCATTGCTCATCTTCTCTCTGTTTCTCCAAACACCAAGCTTGAGCACGCCCCAGGGCCTTTGCACTTGCTGTCCCTTCTGACTGCACTTTCTCCCAGTCTTCAGATTACCAGCTCTTCACATTAGGATCCATCTCTGGTGTTACTTCTCAGAGGCCGTTCTTCACCACCATCTGAAGTGGCTCTAGTGGCCCTGCGGTCACTCTTTAGCCTCCACTGTATTCATAGCCCTTGCCTGTTTTTGAAGGTACTCGATCACTGTGTGTCTCCGTTCAACTGGAATGCAGAGATAGAGCATGGACTTTGTCTGTCTGTCTGTCTTCTTTACCAGTGTAGCCCCAGGCACCTAGTGGATGTTCAGAATTATCTGCTCAATAAATGAATGCATAACAGTCAATCTTTCTTGTTAAATTTATTTCTAGGTATTTTATAGCTTCTATCACTGTCATGAGTAAATTTTGAACAAATTTGATGGAGGGCAAGAAACTTTAGAAATTGGCTTACTCTGCCTGCTTTTGACTGATTATATCTGTTACTCAGTTGCAAAATATGTCTCTTCTTTATAGGGTATTTTTTAATCCCGTGGATTTTTTTCATTGCAAATAAAACAAACCAGGTGGTTTTTCAACCCATTTACAAAAGCACAATTTTAATCAGCTGTTTTCTTTTGGCACAAGTCAGAAGAAAGATTTAAGCTTTGTGTATATATATATATATATATACACACCTGTATGTATCTGTATAGATACATAGGAGCCCTGGTGGCATAGTTGTTAAGCGTTATATATCTTTATACTTTGCTCAGCCCACATGCCGTGCTGGGCCCCTGAAAGGTACTCAGACTCCAGCTGTTAGTTTCTGATGCAGTGAATTAATTTCTAAATTATAGATGTTTACAGTTGGTGTGAACGAATTTCCACCCCCTTTTTTTTAAATGACGTCTCTAACATAGACGGAGCTCCCAAATACAAATGCTGTCAGCATGAGTGAATTACAGGAGGCAGGACCCCAAGGATTACCTACAACAGAAAAGAGGCTGTGGCCGTTAGTTCACCTCCCTTCCCATAGTTTTGTGCAGGGCATACAGTTCAGTTGTGAGAGAAATAAAAGTTGTCATGTTTCAACCCCCGAATACTTGGCTTAGGGAGCTATGTTCTGAGTTGGTGGCCTTTATTAGGGAGCATTCATTCATTTACCGTTTGCACTGGTGAGATAGTCGGCCACTTGGAGGGCTTGCTGTGTAATTAGCTCCATGTTAAGAGATGTGGAGAATTCAGAGAAGTGTAGTATGTGCTCTCTGCTCTCAGGAAACTTAATATCTATGAGCTGTGTTAACACCAACATAAGCAGTTCAGTAAATATTCCAGATCATCAAATATACCTATCGATTCAACTATGTGTAATAATGATGAGTGGGTAATGAAATAAGCTAACATATATTCAGTGTACTTGAAAGCATAATATGTCTGTGATATCAGAGTTATTTTCAGTGTCAGAAGCTGTGATTTAACCCTTTAAGAAAGCTTTGGGTAAGAATTGAAGGAAGAAAATGTTACCTTAGGCTTCCTCATAAATAAAAATGACCAGCCTCTTCATTTAAGCTGCTAATCCGTTTATTGAAAATAGTGGCTGAATTAGAACTACTATTTTCCAGCTAAGTTGGTCATATAAATAGAGATGATTAAAAATGCACGTACCCCATTCCTGTGCGTTTCCCAAGAAACCTAAGTAGGGAATGGCAATGCCATTATTTTGGTTGTGGAGACCAGTGTAGAAACAGCTCGAGGAGAATTTGGTTGGAATCTCAGCAACTCTTACAAGGTTGCTTAAGGACTCTGAAATTTCCTCTGCAGCTGGAAAGAATGTAAAATGAGGGGAAATTTTCTTTCTGCAACACCAGCTGAATGCATTTTAATGGGCTGTAGTGCCACCGGTGATTTACTGCCCTTTTTTGTTCTTTTATATGTTATATTTGTCATTTTACTGTGGCAGTTTCATCCATACGACAGCATAGTTACAAGAAAATGGTGACAGGTTACAGGAATGCCACGGGAGATGCCGGCCTTTCCCCTTGTCATTACTTGGAATGAAATACCAAGTCCAATGCCAAGCATTTGGTTTCAGAAAGAATATATTTTAGAAAATGTGTATTGCACATTTCTGAAATAGTATTTTCATTTTTACTAAATGGAAAATTTTACATAAGAATTTCTATGTAAAAAGATTCCCAACAATTTCATGATTAAATATCCGTTTATGCTTTCCCTTTTTACCAACAATACAAGAAGCAAAAACAAAGACGCGTGTTTCACTGTCCTTCATTTGCTTAAGACATGGAAATTTCTGACTTGAAGCACAAATGACAATCTTACATTTTAGAAAATCTCTCTTTTAATTTTTATATTAAACTGGTATATAGTACATGTCCAAAAGGAATGCTGAAAGTAAAGTTTCGGAACTCAAAATAAGCCAAGATTTTGGTAAAAGATGTAATAAACTTGTAAAAAAAAAAAAAGTGCTTGCAGTTTCAAAAATTGTTAAAGACTTTTATATGGAAGATTTTATATTGGTAAATTATTCCTGCCTTTTCTATAAGGAAATATATTATGTCAGTTTTATATTAAAATTAAATCACTTCATCCTTGATAGTAATAAAAATGGAAAAGCCTTTGATATTTTTAAAATATTTAGCAAAGTTAAATGACAATACGTGTCTCACTGGTGTTTACCCCCAGCAGCGTCAGAGGTAGACACATCGTGGCCACTCACTGACCACTTGTCACTGGATGCCAATTGTGATGTTTTCATTTTCATCCCTTTACTTGCTTTAGAAAAATCATACTGAAATTTAGAAACAAGGCACCAGGATTAATCCTGGCAGTTTTATGTCTAAGAAACCTAGTGAACTTCGCTCAGAACTTGTAAACAAAGAGCCGGGAGTTTTCACATGCTGCTCTAGATTAACTTTTGGGTGATTTTCGACTAGTCAGTCTCTCTTGTACTCAAGTACTTGTAGGTGACTGTAAATGACATTTTTGAGAGTGCCATGAAAATACCTATTGGATGATCCAATCTATCTCATTAGAACGGAAAGGAAGTCAGGATTTCCTTCATCTCTGTAAGATGGCCACATGTAGAGACACCAGTGGTTGAGTAAACATCAGGGGTGGAAGTAGAATAAACAAACTCCTTTGTGAAGAAGAATTTGTATTTTAAATACATCACTGACCTTTAAGAGAATCAAAGGCGAAGTCCGGACCGCAGCCTGACAGGAAGAAGCCTGGTGCTCACAGAGTTGGCTTTGTCTGCCCTTTGACTGTATCAGTGTTAGAACTTTCCCACCCAAATCTTAGAAAAATTGTCTCTAAAATTCGAGTGTCTTAAAAATGACCTCCCACACACACCCACACCCACAATACTACCTGTAGAATTGCCAGTGTTACTGTTTTCAGGGTGAGAAGATCTTGGGTGGGGCTTTTAATGTCTGATTCTTTCTCAAGCCTCTGTTTTGCCAGCTTAGCTGTTGCATAGCCTGAA
Source organism: Dugong dugon (assembly GCA_030035585.1). Classification (NCBI taxonomy): domain Eukaryota; kingdom Metazoa; phylum Chordata; class Mammalia; order Sirenia; family Dugongidae; genus Dugong; species Dugong dugon. Next base: position 44,745,535 of record CM057466.1, on the reverse strand, counting down.
TCAAGCAGCCTTTGTCCATCAGGAAGGTTGTCCTGGGGGAAGAGGAGAGGGGGAGGGTGCACACCTTTGTGGAGCTGTGGCACTTGATCAGCTGCTTTTGTGGTCTCTTACGCTTGTCAGACTGGATCCCAGGCCTTCCTGCAGGAGCGGGGCCAAACGGGGCACATCTTCCAGGGGCATCCATCTACTTGCTGATAAACAATTTAAAACACTGTTTTTCTTAAAAATCGGCATATTATGGAGTAAACTGCAACATTTGTGTGTTTATTTTAAAAGATAAAACAGACTCCAAAGAAATTTTCAGCTTGGGGGGGGGGGGCACTTAGGCTAACCCTCTAACTCCTGCCTAAAATTCTAACATGTTAAAAACAAACCCCACACACCCACACACACACGCTACTTGTAGAATTATCACGGTTACTATTTTTAGTGTGAGGAAGAAGATCTTTTAATTAACGTCTGATTCTGTCTCAAAACACAGCTTTGCTAGCTCAGCTATCCTAGAGTTGTAATCATTCTGCATTGGGAAGGTTGTCCAGAGGGAAAAGACGGGACAGATGACCAGAACGTGTGAGAGTCAGGCCTTCTTGACCTGCTCAGAGCTTCAGGTCAGCCATCCAGGCTACATACGATGAGGGTCCTTGGGGTCATAACCCAGATCGCTTTCAAACCTTCTTGGACCATTCCTAGGGCAGTTTTCAAGCACGTGAGCTAGGAATCTGGGCCTAGCAATTCTCTGAACCCAATTTTAATAGTGTAGTTCACACAGAAACTGTGGAGCCCAGTACACATAATCTGAAAGCATTTTCTTTAGAAAGGTTTAACAAACCAGTTACTGTTGAGTTGATTCCAACTCACGTTGACCCCATGTGTGTCAGAATAGAACTGTGCTGTGGCTGGTTTGTCAGAAGTAAATTGCCAGGCCTTTCTTCCAAGGCATCTCTGGGTGGACTCAAACCTTTCAGTTAGCAGCCAAGCATGTTAACCATTTGCTGTACCCAGGGACTCCAGACATAAGATAGTAGGTTCAAATCCAGGCTTCTTGGCCAAATTTCTTAAAGTCTCTAAATCTCAGCATCTATAGCTATAAAACAAGGAGAAAACTATTTATGAATCTCATACTGGGCTATAGGGGAATAAATGCAGTGAGCCAGGTAGCTGGCACAAAGCTAGGCGCAGAGTAAGTGCTGAGAAGTGTCAGTTACTGGTGCTTCTTCTGTGGCTTGGGATGGTTTTACGGCCCATGTGGCTCTCCAGAGAACTGGGTGATTTACCCAGGCCTCCGCCAGTCCCAAGTTTGAGTGTTGTGGCCCTTCAGAGCAGCCCAGAACTGAACTTACAGGGAACTGAATGCATTTCTTGATGCTGTAAACCAAACAAACAAAGCTCATTTTGGTCGAACCCATTCTGACTCATAGCGACCCCACAGGACAGAGTAGAACCGCCTCGTAGGGTTTCCAAGGCTGTAATCTTTACGGAAGCAGACAGCCACATCTTTCTCCCACAGAGCGGCTGATGGGTTCAAGCCAAACACTCAGCCACTATGAGACCAGGTCTCCTTCCTGATGCTATACAGGGTATTGTTTACAAGAAGGCTGTGGAGTGTTGTGGTCTCCAGGAGCAGCGAGCATCAGGGGAGTACTGTTACTCTAACAGATGTCAAGGCCTCTAATGAGTCCCCAGCCAAGGCTCTTTTCCATTTGCCTGTCTTTGGGATGTGAACAGCATCAGCATGACCCTGGATTTTATCTTGCTGCTGGCGATGGTAGAGATGATGATAATGATTAAAAATTTACTGCGTTTTCAAGTAAAATGACTTTATTTGAAGCAGTAATAGCTCAAAGCAGTGTATAACCTAGTCTGTAGTTCCCTGTAGCTCAGCACACTGTATACAACACCAGCCTCCCTTTGTTGTCCTGGCCGTTCGGGGTTTCTCTGCTCCTCGGTGTCCTTGGTTTAAATGTGGACACCTTTTTTATGTTTGTCCTTCTGTAACACCAGTTCTCAAGAGAGCGTGAGAGAATGCACTTTAATAAAACTCCATTAGAAGGGATTATAGATTACCTCATTTACTAACTTTTTCAGACATTGGATATGGACTGGAGAAACATAGGGAGTTTGTGTAAGGGAATGTGAAGCCTTACTTGGAAGTAGGGCTTAGCCACAAGTCTTCTTCCACGTGTTGTTTTCATTTAGAAGAGTAAATAGCTGTCTCTGAGAAACAAGATTGGAAAGTAAGCCTGACACTTGCCTTGGAATTAATAAATGGTATCTGCTCAGCACATCTGTCAGTATCTCTCACGCGTTTTCCATTCACTGTAGTAAATATCCAAGCAATACATCATTCTAGCAATGTAATTGATGTGCATTTTCCTGTGTGTAATTTACGTATTGGTATTGCTAATGGTACAATTACTAACTCTTGGGTTAGTATTAATTATAACATAGTTTATTCAAGTTGGAGCTCTTGGCCAAAACACGTGTCGGCATACCAATTTCTGTCTAGGGTTTTACTTAGGTGTTGTCCTTATAGGATTTAATTTTGTCTTTACTCAACATTACATATATTCCCATGGTACACGTGATAAGAAACAGAATTATCTTTGTGGTGATAATTGCCTGTTCGGTGGGTTCTTCTTACATCCCCTTGAGTAATTTCCTCAGGTATTGGTGCGTGTTTATGTCCGCACGCACACACGTGCACATGTGGGGTTAAGGACCACACCAGAGCGTCAGAATGACTTATACATCTTCATAAACTCACTTAGGAGCTTAATATTTCTACCGTGTTTGCTCTGTGAGTATTAAGGAAGTTAGAAAACGCTCCCGTGAGAGGGTCATGGGGACGAGATAACTATCTTATTAAATAAAATTATTCTTAATAGTTTCAGTCATATTAGCATTATCTTATTAGAAGTTTCTCTCTCTTTTTTTTTTTTTCCTTTTCTAAAAAGCCTCAGTGTAATTACTCTGTAGCAGACATTTTGGCTAGTGTAAAGACTTCTAAAACAAATTCCATTCATGATCATGAAAAATAGTCTGTATCCACTTAATCATGACAAGTAGTGAAGTCATAACACTTTATTGTCGACAGATGCTCGTTTCCTGTGTCTCTGATATGTACCCGGTTAACTGTCTTGTCATTGATGGATATATATCTCACTGCTTTGGGTACTGGCAATAAAACATTTTGCACTATTCTTTATTTCCATGTTCTTTCTTTCTATTAATCTCATTTTATCATTGATGGGAGTCTGATTGGCAAGTTTACTGGTAAAGCACCAGGTACACTCTGAGAAAACCTTCCTTTACTTCCTCGCTGTCTCTGGCAGACTCGGGAGCCAGCATTCAGACATTTCCTTCTTTCTCTGTCTGTTGTTTTGATGTCCATGGAATGTCATCTGCAGTCAGCCCCAGAGGCCTCTCTTCTTAACCAAGCCCTCTTTAAATACTGGGGATCAGCAGAGGAAAGACCATGAAATAAGACCTATATGCTCTTTACTTTCCACTTCAACTTTTCTCTTTTTTTCTTTCCCTACATGCCCTTTCTTCAATGTCTGAGGACTTTAACGTAAGTGGAAAAAGAATAGGCAGGCTGTGAAAAGACTAGGAGGTTTACTATGAACCATGTAGAGACTTTTGTTCCAGCACACATGGTCTTCCATTTACTGTGGACAAATAAGATACTGGACCAGCTCATGTGACCGCCACAAAGATAAGTAAAATCAGCTTTGTCCTCAAGGACAAAGCCTTTATGTTCAAAAATATTCTTCCCCGTACATACACGTTGTTCTCCTTGTAAAACCTGCTTCTATGTTTTAAGACATTGATTCAGTAAAGACTTAGCAAGTGACTATTATGTTAAAGACACCCTGTTAATCAGTAGAAGTCAAAAAAGAGAATAAGAAAATGTCCCTATTCTTGCAAAGCTCCAATGGAAGATGGTATCATGGGGCCTGCTGTTCTTCGTCTTGGTTACAGAAATGACCTTGCTTCCTTTTCTGTTTTTTCGTAGCACTTCTTTCTAGCCTGGTGTCATTTGTGTTTCTTTTCTCCGATACCTTTCCATCATCTCTACCCTGATCAGCATATTTACTCTAGAATCCTCTAGAAGAACTACTTACATTTCATTCCTGCAGTAAATTTCAGAAACACATTGACTCAATGGTAACATCGACTCTTTTCTACATTTCTGCCCATAAAATCCTTTGCCCTCATAAATTTATATTATTTTTATTCTGGAATTTTTATTTCCTTATTGTGTTGTTTGACCCTTCTATTTTTTTTTTTTTTTTCATTCTTTTGTTAGACTCTCCACGTTACCAACTGATCTAAAGAATTGTGAACCTGAGACCTATCTTCCAGAATGTTAACAGTAACCCCCCAATTCTTCTGTATTACTGGGGAGCATTGTGGTGCAGTGAAATAAGAATGGGTTTCACGGTCAGACACCCCTGGATCAGAGTGTAGCTCTATTACTCACCTCTTCACTGACTCTGGGCACTGACTTGTCATGACTGCCTACGCTGCTTCTTTCTGCATTTATAAAGTGGTAATGGTGTAGCATTAAATGAGGATTCCGTAAGGTACCTGTCATATAACTTAGGTCTTCAAAAAGGTTAGCCTTCTTCCTTCCCATCTAATTTAGTAGCACCTGGATATTTTAGCAACATAATTTAAATGCCTTTATAATTAAGAATATCTTCCAATCTTACTGTGGCTAATGATAAACTTAGGGTCTGATTCCACCAAGTTTGCCTCTTAATTCTGTAAAAGCTTTCAAGTAGTCCAGTGAGGAAAAATGGCTGATTGATAGTGTAAGGTATTAATATATCAGGAGGTGTTTTAAAAATAACTCAATTAAATATTTTTCTCATGTTGCATAGATTAGGGAAAACATTCTCACTTATATTAAGGAGCAATTGTTCAGAGTTTTTTCTTAATGTTGTGTAGGGAATCAGCTAAGGTATTCAATATTGATTCCTAGGTCCTCCCTCATACCTTTGGTCTGGAATCCATGGGGAACCCAGCCATCTGCATGTTTCCAAAGCTCTCCAAATGATTCTTGTTGTTAGGTGTCATTGAGTCAGTTCTGACTCATAGCAACCCCATGTACAACAGAACAAAACACTGCCCAGTCCTGCGCCATCCTCACAATCGTTACGCTTGAGCCCATTGTTGTAGCCACTGTGTCAGTCTATCTCGTTGCGGATCTTAAGCTTAAAGGACTCTTAAGCTCTCTAAAATGAGAGAACCTCTGTTCTGGAATAACTTGAACAGAATACCTCAATATTGTTAAATATAAATACAAAATATAAATAAGCCTTATTTATAAAAGTACCTCAGTATTTGAAAAAAAATTACATGTCTACTGACTGAGAGTTGAGAGATTATGTGACCCCTCACTGTATCTCAGACACCACAAGTCTCATTCTCTCTCTAAGGGTCACCTTGTGGCTGTGTGACAGACACGTCACACATCTACATGTGGTTCGCTAGACTCTGTACATTTTCTGAGCCTCAGAAATACCAGTTCTTCTAGCAAGCATATAGAATTTACTAGGCATACCTACTTTTTGGTAATATAGCAAATAGCAAATTTCAGGCAGCCGAAAAAGCCGTAAAGCGTTTTTGCACTAAGTTCCCACTTCATGCCGGAAGCTATGGTGTTCTGTTCCCACAGGGATAACTCGTAAGAACCAGAAATAAGGTAGACCAAGGCCTGAGGTACAAAGTCTGGAAGAAAATTTGAGGAACAGTAGATTTTGATTTTAATGTGTTCAAAGTTGATTTTCAGATAAGCCATTGGAAATGTCTACCCTTAACTAGTGCATCCTCAAAAGCATCTGTCCCAGAGACAGTCACTCATACTCCTGTGATTGATTGATAACTTATTATTGACAGCTTGTTTCCTCATTTTATTACTCAACCATAATTTGAGAAAGGCAAATAGAAAACAAAGAAAGCCATTTCATCAGAATAGTAATCATCACACTAATAATTCTCACACGTTAGTGCCCAGCTAGTACGCGATAAGGCTTTGATGGATCGTCTTATTCACAGGGTGTCAGCCACATCAATAAATGAGAGCAGTAACTGTCACGAAGTTAGAACAAAAATAAACAAGTAGATTCATTTTTTAGAGAAGGTATATATCAAACAATCCACTATCTCCGTTTTATTGAAAACTCATGTTTCTGATCCTTGCTTGTAATCTGCACGTGCTCTGCGTGCACACAGTGGACATCAGAGACGAAGGAAGGTGAGAAATCCACAGGCGTAATAGGTCACAGATGGTACACAGAGTGGGAACGTGCATGATTCCAGGAGTAGGGACTGACTGCATTCTCAGGGAGGAAAACAGTGATATGTAATGTAGATGAAGAACCTTGGAGGTGTTTTGAGATTATGTATAACGTTAAGGTCCTGCTGATCAAAGCTAAACACGGACTGCAAAGACTCTTAACTTCCTGAGCAACCAGACCTGAATGGACTATGTCACAACAATCTTTAAAACCAGCATGTTGCTCTTTACAAAAAAGAAAGGAAGGAAGGAGGCCAAGGAAAGGAAAGGAATTTACCTCTTCAAAGGGTCCAAATAAACAGAGGAAAATTAATTCAGATGGATTCTCTTTTCCATAAAAATCATTAAAATGGTAATGCAAAGCAACTGAGCTTGCTCAATTAAAATTTCAGAGTGTCTTCTGGGACCGGTGGTCCCTGACGCAGACTTGAAGAAACAAGAGTGCAGTGTATTTCCAGTGTCCATTTTGTCTTCTCCTTCCATTTCCTCTCCTGTCTTATCTCATGAGGCTTCTCAACTCCCTCAGTTTCTCTTTTCAGCAAAGTTACTCTCCTCAATCTCTTTCTCTCCTTTTCCCCCAAAGAGAAGTGATATTTTGGAATTCAGTTTGCCACTAAAACTTTTTGCATGTCATAAGAATGGGGTAGTTTGTTGCTTGGGTTCAATTCAAACATCGAACCCAAACACATTTTTTCTCCCAGTATGAAACCAACCCAATGTTTCCATAGATGGCACCCCCATTCACCAGTCCCTCACACTGAGACCTAAGAATCACCTGGGGCATCACACCAGTGTGTGGCTCTTGGCAGGCCCTCCTTGGTCCCTGTGGCCTTTCAGTTCTGATTGTTCCCTCAGTTCAGGCCTTGGAGGCTTCTGGCTAGGTGGGCAACAGCCTTCCTATTGCTCTTCAAATTCCCTACCTTTTGTTTCTTCAGCTAAGCTGGTATGTTACCACCCAAATAGTCTCCTCAAGGCACAGCTCTGTTGTTTTCCGTCATCCCTTGTTTCATAAGCTTAGTATAGGCTGTTCTATCTGGTAAGCAAAGCCATTTTCCCCCATAATTCCTCAGTTCTCCAAGCCCTCCACTCCTCTGCTGCCCAACCTGTTCCTGGGCCACAGCCAGGTTAGACTAGACAATGATCACAGAAGGCTGTTTGTGCTCCCCACCTCTTTGTCTTGGCTTACGAGACATCCTTCCCACCTACCTTTGAAATCTGCCTCATTCTTCAAGCCCTTTCTTAAATGTTCCCTCCGGCAAAGAGCCCTCCATGAGCTCTCTCTCCACACTTCTCTGATCATGTCTACTGGGTTCAGTATCTCGCCCATGGCACGTAATGAGGCTTTCTACATTATTCACTGTGGTAAATTCCCTGAAGGTTGAGGTCAAGGTCTTCTTACTCATCCCTAATCCCCTGCAGAGCCTAGTTACTGTACCTTGAGCATAAATGGTAGCTGCCTTTGAGTTGGCTCTGACCCATGGTCATCTTACGCACAACTGAATGAAACATTACCTGGTCCTGCATCATCCTCATGATCACCAGAATGTCTGAGTCCATCACTGTGGCTATTGTGCCAACCCATCTCACTGAAGGTCTCCCATGTCCCCGTAGGTCCTCTGCTTCACCAAACATGATGTCCTCCACTGACAGTTGATCCCTCCTGATGATGTATCCAAAGCAAGCAAGTTGGACAGTGTTCTGTTGTGATCCATAAGGTTTTCATTGGCTAATCTTTTTTCCTAGTCTCTCTTAGTCTGGAAGCTCCCTGAAACCTGTTCACCATTGGTGACCTTGCTGTGTTTGAAATACTGATGGCATAGCTTCCAGCATCATAGCAACACGCCGGCTACCACAGTACAATGAACTGACAGATGGGTGGTGGTTGAGCATTACAAAAAAAACAAAAAACAAAAAACCAAATCCATTGCCATTGAGTGGATTCCAAAGGTACTTAATAAAGACAGTTGTTAATTTGAAGATTGTGAAAGCCAAGGTTAGCTACCGTATTTTTACACAAATAATGCTCACTTTCTACTTTTGTCAACTGTGTCCCTCCCCTCCCCCTTTACCACTCTGTACAACCCTATCTCCTTCCTCTCTCCAACTCTTGGAACCCTTCTGTGTGTCCACTGGAACTCAATTCCATATATGCTCATCCTTGTACATTCACTCTTCTAGATAACTATTTCAGAACTTCTCTCTCAAATTCCCCACACTTCCTCCCTTACCCCTGTTCCCACCTTTTACTTCTTCCTTCTCCTTTCACTGGGACAATGAAGCAATCAGAAGAAACCATTCACATGTTCCACCACCTGCTCCCACATCTACTCACTGCAGAGCTCCTGTGCCCGTGTGCTCTGATTCCCCTCCAGTTACTCTGGGGGAACAGTCTGCCCTCCTGAGTGAGCCAGCCCGTCTGCATGTGCACGGGACCGTCCCAGCCTGCTTTTTCACAGCCATCACTGCAGCGTTCATCTCCCGCACCAACCTTTCCCTCTCCGTTGGATCATGAGCATCAGCATTCAAAGATGCTATAGTTTCTCCCATCTTCAAAAAACAAAAAAGCCTTCTCCTCATCCCCACATCCTCGCTGGCTACTCCACATTTGTGCACCCTCTTACAGGAAAGTCCTGAAGAGTTGTCCACGTCCACATGAGATTCTTCCTCCTCCTTCACTGGTTCTTCTTTTCCAGCCTCCATTTCTGCTTCCTCCTCCTGCCCCAGCCTCTCTCTGTGTCTGTTCCCTGAGTGCTCTCACACAGTCTCAGAGCTTCAAAGACCATCTTGCTGACAACTCCACAATTCATGTAATAATCCTACGTATCCAACAGCCTACCTGGTGTCTACTTTTGGATGTCTGATATCTCAAACTTGACTTGTCCAAAGCCAAACTCCTGATTTCCCCACCTACCTCCCCAAATCTGCTCCTCCCACTGTCTTGACCTATCAGTAAACGGCAGCTGCATCTTTTCAGTCGTTCACACCAGAAGCCCTGATGCTGTACCAACACAGTCCACATCCAGTTCATCAGCAAACACTGATGGCTCGACCTTCAAAATATATTTCAGGTTGGACTGTGTCTTACACCTCCACTGCTACCATCTTATTCCAAACCATCATAAGCTCTCACGTGGGTGATTGCAATGGCCTCAACTGGTATCTATTCCTGCTTCCACCTCTGACCCCCTATGGTCTGTTCTGAGCACTGCTGCCAGTGTGATCCTTTTAAGATATAAGCCAGATGTATCACTCCTCACTCAGAATCCCCCCATAGTTCCCCTGCCATGCAGAGAAAAGTAGAGTTCTAGCAGTGATCTGCAGAGGATCCCCCACTCTCTGACCGTGTGTCCCACCACTCTCCCACGTCTTTCTCCACTCCAGCCCTGCCTCAACAGTGCAGTCCCATCTTACACTTTTAGCCTTTTCTCCCCCCTGCCTGGAATGCTGCTCCCTGGATATCAGCGTATCTCACTTCCTTTCCTCCTTCGGGTCTCTGCTCAAATGTCATTTCCTCAGTAACTTCTCGACCGACCGCCCAGTTTCAGCAGCAGCTCCCCACCTCACCCAACTCTTCTGCAACATCTAACTGGAGCACAATTAACATACAGCATATATTATTTATTTAAATTTATGTCTGTGTTCCTTCTCAAGAATATCAGTTCTATTAGGACCCATACCCATTGTCGTCAAGTTGATTCCGACTCATAGCCACCCTATGGGACAGAGTAGAACTGCCCCATAGGGTTTCCAAGGCTGTAATCTTTATGGAAGCAGACTGCCATGTCTTTCTCCTGTGGAGCAGCTGGCGGGTTCAAACCGCCGACCCTTCAGTTAGCTGCTGAATATTTAACCACCGTGCCACCAGGGCTTCTGTTCTTTGAGGACAGAGAGTTTGTTTTTGTCCATTTGTTCACTGCTGCAGGCCTAAGATATAGCATGGAACACAGTAGGTGCTCATAATTATCTGTTGAATAAATGAAAAACAGTGCTGGATTTTCTTCACATGTAAGGCCAGCCTAGAAATGGTCCCTGTTATGCCGAGATTCTGGGCTGCCAGCTGCCCCTTGGCTGGTCCTAGTCTTGCCTCCCCTGCCCTTTAGGGAAGCCTCTCGTTCCGTCAGGGTCAGCTGGATCCTGGTGACACAGGCAGCGTGACCAGTAGCTCCAGGTGCCCCGGGCAGCCTGTGTGACTTCCTGCGCTTGTGTCCTTGGATCTTCAGGAAGAATTTAGATAGCCAGTTCAGTAGACAGCCTTGGGCCAACCTCAAGCCCGTGGCTCGGCACATTGTGGTCTCAGCTTGGCTTGTTGACTTTATTTAACAGTGGACACTGGGCCAAAACCGACTGTTTTTTGCCAAGTTGAAAACAAACCAAATACTGGTTTGGATAGTTGTTCCCTTTTTTTGAGATGTTTCACACGAGACATTTTATCTGAAACCTTAAATAGTGCAATTTGACTGGATTATCACTCTTTTTAAAATTTTCTTGGTCATTTAAAACATTAGTAACCAAGGCTGTAACTGGGAGTCCATATCGTGGGTATCTGTGATGACCATGCTCTCCCGCGCCAGCAGCCACTCTGCCTTCCTATAATACTTGGCTTATTCATCATTTTTCATGCATATGTTCAAGGCCAAATAATGCCCACTGTTAATTATATGCATCTAGTTTATGCTCTTTAAGTGGAACTAAATGTGCAGTAAACCCTAAATAAAAAGCATATAGAAGAGAGAAAAAAAAAGCCTTTCCAAGAAGAATTAGAATTTGTTAAAATAAGAATAAAAGTCTGTATCATTAGAAACCTGGCAAGAAAATAACAAGACAGAGGGGAAAACATTATGAAAACAACTGTCTTGCCAAGAGGTTTGTAAATTATACTGCTAAATTCATAGATTTGGGTAAGGGGAAGAACCTGCCTGTTGCAGTCACTTTCTGTCACATTCTATACTCTGTTCAAGGCTGGCTGGCATCTCATAACCACAGCCACATGTTTCCACAGATATCAAAGCAGGGAGAAGAGCGTCCTCTGAGGAGAAGCATGTCAGGAGCCCCATTTCAGGCAGGGTAGAGGGCAGAGCGAACCAGGAAGCAAGAGCGTCCATACCTAGCATCCACCAGAATCAGCGCCACACCCCTCCCTGAGCAGATAAGCAGATGAGTCCTCAGAACATCTGACAGTTGGGATTTATTTCATCCAAACTTGTGTTTATGTTGATGTTTTTCCAAAGTAGTCCTATACGCAGTTGACAGAATCCGTCCGTAAGCTGGCAGTACCACCTCACCCAGGAGACAGGAGGTGGGTCACAGGCCGTGTCCGGCAGCCCCCACCAGCCCTATTCTGCGTGACTGCTACCATGATCACACTGTAGCTGTGTCACGCAGAGAGGGAACATTTCATTTTCTTGACCTGCAATGTGAAATGAGTTAAAAAGTAAGGGCTAGAGAACCATACTACTTAGCTGACAGCGGCTGCATAGCAAGGCGCTGGCTGCTGGACGAGGGGAGTCGGGGGCTGCGGTGAGATCCCCTCGCCCTGCTAAAGGGGGATGCAGTGTCACCCACCAGTTCTCCTGCAGCCCAGGTCAGACACGCAAGTCAGAGTCACAAGCTGCGTGGCTGACAGACGTGTGACCTCCAGCAGGACGCTCTCCTGTTACTGTTGATGATACATGATTGATATCAGTGTTATTTTCTATATTTAAATTTTTAGAGAGAAGTTTTTTCTAAAGAATTCCTTTCCAAAATGTTGTACTAACGGACAGAATTTAGTTACAAAAACACATAATAAGTCATTTACTTAGAAAATACGTTTGGAGAACTAGCCATCTGTAACTAGTGAAATAAAAGAAATGGCTGCCAGCACGCCAGCATTTGGAAGAGTAAAACCAATCTGGTTTTATGTTTTAAGAGTTAGCTTTCTCTAACTGGATGAAAATAATTGATTTTTTTTGTTTGTTTGTTTTGTGAATTTGAAATATGTTGGACTCCCCGAGTGGTGCACTCAGCTGCTAACCTACAGTTTGAAGGTTTGAGTCTACCCAGAGGCTCCTCAGAAGAAAGACGTGGTGATCTACTTTTGAAAAATCTGCCATTGAAAACCCTGTGGAGCACAGTTCTACTCTGACGCACACGGGGTAACCTTGAGTCAGCAACTGGTTTGGGTTTTTTGTATTTCTTTTTACACGGATTGCTTTTTTGTTCTTTGTTTTTTTTTTCACTTTTTATTCTTTATCTTTTTATTACATACACATTTTTACTCTAAAATTTCCTCAGCTATTTATTTAATGTAACAGTTTCCTCCAAATCTGTCAGTCTACAACTGGTTTTCTGTTCCATTGGTATATTGGAGTAGGGTTTGTCAGAGGCTGTTACAATAAAAGATAATTAATGTTAGTGTTTTCAGGGTTTAGCTGGACAACTAGCTTGAGTAATACTCATTCAAACAAACCAGCAGGACATCGTCTTAAAATGTCAGGAATAAAAACAGCCTGTGAAGGGTTATCCAGAGGGGTTTTTTAAAGTGTCTTTTTTTTTTTTACCTCACAACTGCTTTCACTGTGGCCATCACCTTGATTGGAAGAGCATTTGTACGGGGACCTTGGGTGGTCACTGCCCTGGGGTTTCCTGCCTCATGCTGTCACCTGACCTTCACCAGCTCCCTCCATCCGATGGCCACTGGCGTTTTTGGGTGAAGAAGACTCTGTTATAAGATCTTATGTTTGTGATATGAATTACTTTACCAAGAGACTTTGTATGTTCCCAGCAGAAACAGAGAAACAGATGGGAAGTTAAATCTTGACACTTCCTGATTTTGGGTGGTGACTCTGGTGATTGTGCCCAGCCTGCTGTGCACAAGGACCCAGACACCATGATATTAGTGGTTAAGTTTTTTAAGAATCAGATGGAAAACCCAGTAAAAGGGTAGCAAAGAGCTGGTACTGACATGCAATTTTAATGACATTTTTACCAACAAAAACAAAAAGAAAGTTCTAAGGTGAAAACTTTGGAAATGAAATTCCTGTTTCCAGAGTGACCTAATGTGACAGCTCAGATGCTGAGTTCTGTCAGGTTCTGATTGAAAAAGTGGAGGTCCCTAAAAACATGGATTCTGTTTAGTGAATTGAACGTTGTATTCATAATATTTTCATCCTGAACTCATTTAGCAGAGGAAATGGATCTTTCATCAGACATGGATGTGGTGTTCCATCACATTACACTGTAAACAGTGCAGATGATGGTGTTTCATAAATGGGGAGCGGGAGGGCTGAGACCCTCGCCACTGTAAGGTCCTGGTTATCTAATTTCACCAGATATGAGATGTGAGGGCCAGCAGTGTGATCATCACCTGCTTCCCACGTTGTGAGCAAATTGTTTAGAAGGAGACTTTTGCCTACCAGATGTGACCTAGATTTAGATTTCCAGACGTGGGGACGGGGGCACTGTATTGTGTTAAAAAACAATTGCAGGTGAAATGTGTAGTAAATGAGCTCATCTCACTTTTCCAGGTGTTTGGGCTAATATGTTACGGAATTACTGCTTCATTTATGAAAAATAATTGAGGAAAATGTTGCAGCAAATCAAATTTGGATAAAGGCTTCGGGTAGCTATTGTGTTGTGAGCAAGCTTTTAAATAGCAGAAAGAGCAGGGAGCTAATAGAGATAATAAAAATCTAAAAACTGTGCTTGAGAAGGGTCTCTTCTAAAAGGGTCAGGCGTGGCTATGCCGTCCAGCTTAGTTTGGTAAAATATTGAAGAACAGTGTGAACAATTACACTCCCTTCAGTGCATATGAAAGCTGTATTAAGAAATCAAACCTTATCTCTCTGCTGGCTCTGATAAGTCTAACTACTCTGTTAAATGCTGCAGCGAAATTTAAAAAAAGTAATATCTTTATTGTCTCTTACTCAATCTCTGTCCTTTCTCACTTCCTTTCATCCTCAGGAGCTGCCACTCCAAAGCCAGTCCCAGAGCCTGAGCAACAAACAGACCATACAGTTAAAATTGCTGGAGTCATTGCCGGCATCTTGTTGTTTGTTATTCTGTTTCTTGGAGTTGTGTTGGTGATGAAGAAAAGGTGAGTCCCTGGCTCTTGCCAGAGATGTAGCTGTATCTTATTGTTGGCCAGGTGGCTTCATATGTGTGAAAGTATTCAGTTACTGAGACGCCTTTTATGACCAAGACACATCTGTGAGTATGACGAACATTTTTACCATATAGCATTCAAGATTATGGGACCAAATTTAGAGTAGATGGCTTTGATTTTGATGACTGTACAAACCATATCATGCTAGAAGAGCATAAGAATCACATGTCTTCCCACAAAGGTGGGACAGAAAATAGCAAAGTCTTAAAAGCCATGCACTCAAAAAGAAATTTGTAGTACTTACTATGGATGTGCTGATGTATTTGAGGAGTCAGAATCAACTCAGTGGCAGTGGGTTTGGTTTTTTGGAGGATACAAGGAAGAAGACTGTTTCTTATTATTCTGGAAGACAGCAATTAAACAGAATTGACTGAGTTCATATTATGTGCTGCCACCATCCTCCGTGGGTTCATCAGTACAGCACTCTGTGAGAACAAGCATCTCAAGGAGCAGCCTGGCAGAAACCAGGGCATGACATGTGTGAGGTCGGGTACTAGGGCACATTCTATGTGATGAGATTGCCCTGTCTGGCTGAGGGTGGACTCAGGGAGAAGAAGAGCAGACATGGCTGTAATAAACAGTCTTTACCTCTGATACTTGAAGAATATGCAGTGTCTTTTGTTTTATGGAAACAAATAAAATCTTGCTTAATAATAAAGGATTCAATTTACATAAACAGTATCAACATAAAAAATATAGATGTAAAAAGTACATGCTACAATATGGATGGAGCTGGAAGACATGCTGAGTGAAATAAGTCAATCACAAAAGGGCACATATAATATGATCTCACTTATAGAGAAAGATAAGAAAAGGCAAATGTATAGAGAAAAAGTGGGTGAGTGGTTACCAGAGGCGGGAGGGAGAGGGAAAAGGGAGGTGAGTGGTGGTAGAAATATCGCTTTGATTAAGGGTAGAGTTGCCCAGCCCATTATTGTAATTGGCTGTCAGTAAGTTGTACACCTGTAAGTTGTGTGATCAATATATTTACAACAACGACTACCTATAAAAAAGAATAGCTGCTGAAGCTGCTTATGTACAACCAAAAACCTCAGGGAGTTTGATTTCTTGGTTTGGAGGTTGAGGGTCACGGTTTTATGGGACATCACAGTTAATTGACCTGATAACATATTTGGTGCTTCTGTTCTACCTCCTAGTTCGTTTCATAGTACCTGGGGTCTTTAAAGCTTGCAAGCACCGTCCAAGACACAATTCGTCTCTATTTGCCTGGAGCAAGAGAGGAAGAAGGAGAGTCAGGAATAGGAGGAGGATGTGGAATGTGTGGCTAATTGCCCCATGAACAACTGCCTCCTTTGCCATGAGACCAGAAGAACTAGATGGTGCCTGGCTACCATTACTGAACATTTTGATCTAAGATTCCATAGAAGAATCCTGATCAAAAGGGGGAAAATATAGAATAGAATTTCAAATTATCATGGGCTCCAGACTTCCTGGAGCCATGAAGGATGAACCCCTGAAACTACCCCTACTCCTCACTTATCGGCACTGTTAGGTTCCAAAGGCCAGGCTGTTAATGCAAAAATCAGCATTATGCAAGAGTCCAGGTCGTGCCCCATCTTCAGCACCAGTGTCTCCCCCCGCCCCCTGTTACTCACCATCCATTGGGCGCCCCTGGTGCATCTCAGAATGCATGTGGTGTGGTGGGCCCCCCTCCCCAACCATGCCCTCCCAACCACTGTGGAGCTCTCAAGGGTGGGGGGTGGTTGTTGGGAGTGGCAGTTGGGGGTTGCCTGCCACCTCTGGAGCAGCAGGAGACCGCCGTCACCTGACCACGCTCCACATGGACCCTGCTTCACCTCTCCACCTTCCCACTCCACTGGCCCTGGAAACAGGTGTCAGCGGCAGGAGGCTCCCAGGCCTGCGGGCAGGTGAAGCCTGGCCACCGGAGCCCGGCAGAGGCTTCAGAGGTAGAGTAGAGGCCTCTTTGGAATAAGTGACTTCCGAGCCCCCCACCCCCCAGGCTCCTGTGGCCCTGGCTTCGCTGCCCCCCTCGTGGCCGGGCAGCCATACCTCCTGCCCCACCCAGTGATACAGACACCCCAGGTAGCATGACCCCCCAGCAGCCTACGTGGGCTTACTCCCTCTCACAAACCTTGCCCTTCTCCTGCCCCTCCCCCTCTTGCCCCAGCTCCTCCTTAATGCTCAAAATAGATAGTAGATTTTTGACTATTGTTATAAATGCAAAATTTCGTGTAAGGAGATAGTCGATAAGTGAGGAGTAGCAGTATTGCCTTGAGATAATCTTTAAATCTTAAACCAAAAATGTCCCCTGAAGTTTCATTAAAACCAAACAATAATTAAGCTCAACTAGTAAAGAAAAGTCTGCCTTGAGCATTATGCTCTTTTAAGAACTATATATATGTAGGATCAAATTGACAACAGCAGCTGGAAGGATTAGATAGGAACCTTACCCACTGCCGTCGAGTTGATTCCAACTCATAGCGACCCTATAGGACAGAGTAGAACTGCCCCATAGAGTTTCCAAGGAGCAGCTGGTGGCTTTGAACTGCCGACCTTTCTGTTAGCAGTCGAGTTCTTAAACACTGCGCCACCAGGGCTCCAGATAGGAACTTTAGGGGGCAGTAAATTTATGTTAATGGGGGAGAAAGGACTCCGAAAAGGAGGATGACAATGGTTCCACAACTCAAAGAACGGATCAATGTCAGTAAATTGTATGCGTAGAAACAGTGGGACTGGTGTGTGTTTTGTTATGTGTAGTCTGAACAACAAAATAAATAAAATTGTATAATTTTAAAAAAGCAGTAATAGGATAAGCAGAGGTAATACACGGATCTTGTTCCTTTTCTCTGTGGTTTTAAAACAACTGTAGTCATAGAGGGGGAGTGAGGTCATGGGTGATAGGACGTTCAGCTGGAGAGGCTGGCAAAGCAAGGCCTCGAAACTTCTGTTCACTGGTGTAAGGAGGCTGAACTTGGTCCTAAAATCCTTTGATGGCTTTTAGCAGGTAGTAAAATGATTGGATTTTTATTTCGGAAAGATCTCTCTGATGTTAGTGTTGAGCACAATAAGGAGGGGCTTGAGCTTGAGTCAGGTGGTCCAGTTAAACGGAGAGAAGGGCTAACTTTAGAAATATTTAGGATGTCAGTTTTAGTAGCCATTAAGAGGTAGAAGCTGGGAGAAAAGGAACAATACAGAAAGAACCTAGTTTCTGGATTGGACAGCTTAGTGGCGCTATTACCGTTACCAAAATGTGGAAGGTTAGAAGTAGACCATATTTGAGGAGTGAAAATGGAGAATTCAACTTCAAATTTGAGTTCGATATCCCTGTAAAATATGTACATAAATGGAGATGTCCACTGGGCAGTTGGAGATGTGATGTGGACCAGGAATAACAGTCTTTACAGTCCGAAATTCAACATCCATGGAGCTGAAATCCCTCAAAGCTACTGTCGAGCGTAAAGAAGGAAGGTAAATGGTGAAGATAAAACCTTGGGTAACAGCACTATTAATTCTTTTCTTGCTTCCTCCTCTGTTGTCTGTTTAGTGGTCTGACTGGGCCCCAGCTATTGCTCCATCACAGCTGTAAATATCACTTAGGTCTTAGGTCCTTATTGTTGCCTCTTTCCTTCCTTCCCATTTGTCACGTGTTCTTTATTCCTCTCTCTATTTCCACCCATCTTTTAATTTCTTTCCTCACCCTTGATTCTTTGTTCCTTTTCATTCACTTCTCCGTACCTCTCTTTTCTTTACCTTTTTTCTTCTTCTTCTTTAGCTTTTATCTCTTTATAACACTTTTTCCCCATCTCTCTCTTTTCTTCTTCCTCTTTTAGCTGTCCCTTACTCCCCCGCATATGTCTCTTGCACGTTCTTCATTTGCTCCCTGCCTTCATGTTTATACCGATAGCTTCTCTTTGGCTCCAGAGGTTTGTTAACTTTTTTTTTTTTTTCCAAACCTGAACCACTATAAACTTTAAGCAACAGTAGGCCCTACTATGCCTGAATATTCAAAGAATTGTTTTGGGGAGATTTATTTTAAATTGTGCAAGTATGTTGGATTTTTGTGTCATCTGGCAAGCTCTCTATGAGGAATAGCCTGAAACTATTACTCTAGTTATCCTTGTGACCTTAGCTGCATCTTAACCAGTCCCCCAAGGATCTGTTTCTGCTGGATTAATTCATTATTCTACCTGGGGCTCTCAGGTGGTCACCAAGGTTATGTTATAAATTATACATTTGAAGAGAGTGCCTACAGTAACATATGGCCTTGATACAACTTAGTCTAAATACCAACAAGTCATATCAGGTTTGCATGATCATTTATTAGGTGATAATTTTAAAATGGTGGTTTTCACATCATGTGCCACTTTTGTATTGGCTTTATTTGAAACATAAAATATGCTTTCTGTAAGGCAAATTGCAAATATACCATACCTATAAGTAGAAAGTTTGATGTAAAATTTAGACCTACACAGTCATGTGGTACAAACTGTCCTATTTAATAGAAATTCATAATACTTCTCATTTTTTACAAATTTTTTCCCAAAATTTAAGGCTAAATTCTAAAAGTAGTATTTTTAAAGCATAAGTAAAACATGATGTTAATCATGGATAAGCTGCTTGAGTGTTATAGATATGTAATAAGTAACAGTGTTGTTTAGAAGAACATTGAATTTAGATTTAGAATTCCCAGATCTGTATTTTAACCAGCATTGTTGTTCTGTGAATGAGATAATCTCTGCATCCCTCCCAACCCCCAGATAGCAGGTGTCCTGTTTTGTAGCAACATTTGCTGTTCCAGAAGTGCTGGGGGTGGCTCATGGCGTATTCCCGAAGTGCCGGGGGTGGCTCATGGCGTATTCCCGAAGTGCCGGGGGTGGCTCATGGCGTATTCCCGAAGTGCTGGGGGTGGCTCATGGCGTATTCCCGAAGTGCTGGGAGTGGCTTATGGCTGTACTTCATTATTTAAATGTATCCGTAGTTCTTCTAAAGACTTTCTTTGTTCAGTCAAGTCATATTTCATCCATGTATAATTAAATATATTTATATAAATGAAAATAACTGAATTTTCAACATTTTTCATAAGGAATAATTTATCTCAATAACATGTTTGACAGAATTTCATATTCAAGCACCATCAATTTTACCCTGATTAATTATATTTACTATTATTTCTAAAATTGCTATAGATCTTTTAGAAGTCTGAGGACATTTGTATTAATTACAATTCCTGTCTAAGTCAGTGTGGTAAATAGAAATTGCAGAAGTTACAGGTATTTGGAAATAGTTAAAGAGGCATGCATTCTTAGGCAAAATCGCAAATGTCATTGCATGAACACACCTGTCATAGGTAAATATAACTATCATAATCCTGAAGCACTGTACTTCTACCGTCTTTCCACAGCACGTTTTAACAGATGTACGTTTTGCAAATGCAGCACATGTGATTAAATAGTTAGTACCCATTCTGTCATTTTTAAACAATACTAATACTCCCAAGGGAAAAATGCAATAAAAATGGGAAGTATTTCTGAAGACATCATGAAACAAAAAAGATAAGAGAGAAAATTTAATGAAAGCTCTATTTTCAAAGAGATGCCTCCAGCATGGGGCTGGAGGCAAGCTGACATTAACTGTAGTTCTTCTGCTCTATCCGTTTACCTATAAGGTAGGAATTTTTTTCCACTCTAGCTAAGTGCACATCTTATGTGGAAAAAGTCTTAAGCCTGGATGCTTTATTCAAGGTACTGTTTCAAAATTTCATTTTCTGAAACTACATTGAGAAAGTTATATGTAGAAATCTCTTTGTGATTATTATTATTTAGAATATGTGTGTTTCATATGCAGCCCTGTAAACAAAGTGTTAGAATGTCTGTTTTTCCTTCCTTTTAATACTCAGAGGCCGAGACTTTTCTACCCTAGTGCGTGCTTCAGAGTGCTTGAGCCAGGATATATGTGCATGTTAGTAGGTGTGGGTATGTCATCTTAATCTATGAATTGGCTAATGTTCTTCAGTTTTCTAGATGATAACTAAATGGGCTTGTAGTAGAAGGATAAATTGAACAAACTGACTTTTTAAAAGGCTCTTCTAACTTGGATTTCATATGATTTCTAATGTTGTTGTTGTTGTTAACATCTGGTCAAGTCAGTTCCAACTTACAGAGACCCTACCTACTACAGAATGAAACACTGCCTGGTCCTGCGGCATCCTCACGATCGTTATGCTTGAGCCCATTGTTGCAGCCACTGTGTCAATCCATCTCATTGAGGGTCTGTTTTTCACTGACCCTGTACTTTACCAAGCATGTTATCCTTTTCCAGGGACTGATCCCTCCTGGCAACAGGTCCAAAGTATACAAGATGTAGTCTCACCATCCTTGCTTCTAAGGAGCATTCTGGTTGTACTTCCAAGACAGATGTGTTTCTTTTTCTGGCAGTCTGTCGTATATTCAATATTCTTCGCCAACACCACAATCAAAGGCATCAATTCTTCTCCAGTCTTCCTTATTCATTGTCCAGCTTTCGCATGCATATGATGCCATCAAAAATACCATGGCTTGGGTCAGGCTCACCTTAGTCTTCAAGGTGACATCTTTGCTTTTCAACATTTTAAAGAGGTTTTTTGCAGCAGATTTGCCCAATGCAATGTGTCTTTTGATTTCTTGACTGCTGCTTCCATGGGTGTTGATTGTGGATCCAAGTGAAATGGAATCCTTGACAACTTCAATCTTTTCTCTGTTTATCATTATGTTGCTTATTGGTCCAGTTGTGAGGATTTTTGTCTTTTTTTTTATGTTGAGGTGTAATCCATACTGAAGGCTGTAGTCTTTGATCTTCATCAGTAAGATCACTTTCAGTAAGCAAGGTGTGTCATCTGTATAATGAAGGTTGTTAATGAGTCTTCCTCTAATCCTGACACCCCGTTCTTCATATAGTCCAGCTTCTTGGATTATTTGCTCAGCATACAAATTGAGTAGGTATGGTGAAAGAATACAGCCCTGACACACACCTTTCCTGACTTTAAACCACACAGTATCCCCTTGTTCTGTTTGAACAACTATCTCTTGATCTATGTACAGGTTCCTCATGAGCACAATTAAGAGTTCTGGAATTCCCATTTGTCTAATAGCTCCTATGTTGTCTAATAGCTCCTATATTATCCAGTGTTTCTGGATTCAACCTAATGGTTTATTTAACTATTTTCTATCAGTTTTTTTTTTTTTTTCTTTTTTTGGAGGGGGGAGATCTTTACAAAGAAGACTTTCTTTTTAAGGGGGAAGGTGTGGAATGTAGGCACCAAGTTTCCATATTATAGGAAGACAGTGGCAGAGGATGATAAGGGACCTGGGCTCCCTACTCAGTAGCAATGTAAGTGTAGATGAGTCACCTACCCTCCCTGAACTCAGTTCTCATACCTGAAATGTGAAGATGTTGATAATATGTACTTCACAGGAAAAGTGTGAAGATCAAGTGAAATCATTTATATATATAGTTGTTGCTTGATAAATAATAGCTTAGATAGTAGGGACCCAGAAGTTTGATAACTTGTCCAAGGTCATATAGATAGGTGGTGACAGAGCCTAGGATAAGTCCAAATTTGTCTGACTCTTAACCACTCTGCAACATTGACTCACAGCAATAAAACTCAAAGATGCACCTTGGTCTGCAAAGCTCAGTACTCTTTTGGAATCACAGTTGGAAATACAGAATAGTTAGTCCTCAGCTTGTTAGAAGACCAGCATCCTTCATTTTACCAGTACTTTAAGTCCACAAATATTTGAAACTCTGGCAGCAGGCTTTAATTTTCTTTTTGAGCTATCATTGAACAATAGCTAAATAAAACCCCTTTTTCCCTTTTCTCCTTTACAAAATATTTTTGAAATCTTTTTGAATACATGTATTATGTATGATTCTTTGATTCATCAGTTTACTTCTGATAACTCACAATAGTGAAGATACTGTGTCCTTGTCTGATTTAGTGAGAGGAATGTGTTAATTTTTGTAGTAAGCTGTGAAGAAGAAACTTCTTTATGCAGAGGCTCCTGCTCAGTCAGGGGGAGGCTGGATTATGGAAAACCACTCTCCTCAGAGAGGTCAGCCAAAGACCCTGGGACGTCAGTACCTATCACACATGAGGACCTTCCTCAAGCCCCAGGTTCTTCTGAGTGGGTATGACCTTGGCATTAAATATGAATGCTTTGGGTATCAAAACCTGTCAGACCCAGACCTTGTAAGATCCCAGGTGTCTGCCTCCTGGGGTAGGAACAAATGGACAGCATTCCTCTCATCCTTGTGCTTAAAGCCCCTGTCGGGCATCTATACAGATTTCTTGATCCTGTCGTAAATCCTGCTCATCCAACAACTCCAACCCCAGGAGGTCAGGAGAGGCCTCCTAAACCATCTGGGTTCTGAGCCCTCTTCCCTGGAGACTGGGCACTGGCCCTGAACTTCCACCACATGCATGTGGTCCCTTACCTGTCATCTCAGGTCACAGCTGTCCCGCTGATTCCTTACACCTCAATGCCCTGTCCAACAGGGCCCATTCTTATCCCCACTCCATTAGCGTGGCTTATCTTGTCTCCTGGGCTGAAGGCCAAGAGTATATATAAGGATGTTTAGAGAAGGTTGTAATATTTACCGTTACAACTGATCGTTCTTCACAGTTGATATCTCCAGTTGCCGTGGTTGACATTCCCACCCCAGTCCCACCCACATTCTTTGTGTTCTTACCAGGGTGGGTCTCTGTCAGTGTTGCCATAACTTTACTTTCTGGTCTGTAAATTGAAGAATACCGAAGATGTGAACACTCTGGGTATTTTACTTGGGATGATTGTTAAAACCTGTCCTCGTGGTTAGTGAGTCCAAAAATTCAAACGTAACATTATAATTTCTTCTATTCTTTCTAGTTTTATTAATGAGTAAACCAATATTGGAAAATACTTAGAGTATTGCTCTCTTTGGGCAAGATTCTCAATCCTTCTTCTTCTAACTTAAATCTAAATTTCTTTCTATAGGGAAAGTGGCTGTATCAGGGATCTTTAATTTTGCTTATTTTGTAGAAAAATTACATAAAATTAATTTTACAAAGATAAAGAGGAACCACTGTGTTAATTAGAAGAGGAATTTTATTTTTAAATAGTGCAAAAAAATTGCAGGGATCTCAGCATTACAAGATGGAATGTTCACCTTAACTACATTAAGTAAATGTGTTTGCTTGACTAGGCAAGGCATGTTTTTGTCCACTATCCTCACAGAATGTGCTTTTTAAAATAAAGAATCCTTTACTAGATCTATTGGAACTACTTTGTTGTTGTTATTTTTGTATACCCTGTTTCCTTATTGGTGCTGCTTTGGTGGAATTGAAATGAAGCTATTTTTATGGGTTTTACTGCAACAAGTAAAAATTGACTCATTTATTAAATTCCAGCCTAGTTTTAGTTTTATGTCTCCTGTAGGGTTGCTTTGAGTCAGAACTGACTCAATGGCAACCGTTCTGCACTCTCAGGCATGAACACAACTTTTTGAAGTTAGTTATGTTCCTGAGATGGACTCCCAGTAGCCTGAGTACCAGCATTACAATTGGGGAAGTGGGGTGGGTAGTGCCATAGGCTGCCCAGCAGTGGTGGGCCCTCAGGACAGGCGCCTGCGCCCACGAGGCTGTCCTTCCTGGGTGTTCTCAGCACAGGGTGTAGCGCTGACCAGCCAGAGCCTTGCATCCTGCCTCAGGTAGGGAAGCCAGGAAGCCTGGGGCTCATGTATGATGGGGCTCTGCGTCAGCTTTTATAGACTCTTTCATGCTGGGTTTAAGAAAGAGTGAGATTTATCAAACTGCTGTAATGAGGGAATAAGGAGATAGTATATTTCCCAATAAATCCTTCCCTGCACACACCTTTCTGACCTATTTTTAAGGAGGAGAATCAGAATTCAAATCATTTCAGGGTTCCTGAACTTTCTGAGCTGCCCCAGTATCCAAAACTCACAGCCTGGTGACCCCACTTGGGCTTTGCCTCAGGCTGTGGTTGTCATCAGCATTTTGCTGTGTTCCCTGTAGTGAGTACATGGCACGGCATGTGACCACTACAGCTCTCCCTTGTCCTCAGCTAGGCCCAGCCAGGCTCAGCCCCCACAGCTGGAGCCACACCAAGGCTCACCGGCAGCTTGCCCACGGCTTGCCCACTGCTTGCCCATGTTCACCCACCACTGGCCCACCCACTGCTCACCCACAGCCCACCTGCACCCAGGGGCAGGAAGTTTCCCCCCACCTGAGCTCCAACAGGCCTAGCCTCAGGATCAGTGTAATTTTCCAATGTCCTAATTGTTGGACTTGAATAGCCCACACATTTTCAAACACCTTCCAAAACTTTTTCCTAAATTCTAAAATTGTGATTTTCTTTTTAACTTGAACCTTTGCGATGATAGCCTGATTTTCTAGACCTTGCCTAATTCTAGATCAAGTCTAGCTTGCTGAGTGTCCTCACAGGTAACCACAAACTTGCTGGTACTCAGCTTTCCAAAGATGAAGTCCAGGTTCTGTCTATTGCACTGTAATTAGCTTGAGACGTTCCTCTACTGTCGCAACTGGTACCCAGATTGTTAGTGATTACTACCAAGCACGTAGCCCTGGACAATATTTTAACAAAGGAACACAACATAAATCAATGGTTCTTAACCTGTGTACCTTTTTACATTTATGATTGACACTGATGTGAAGAACAGCAATGGAAACAAATTTAACTGAAATTGTAAGTGATGTGTTGTTTGGTGCCATTAAGTCAATTCCCACTCCTAGCGACCCTATGTACAATAGATCGAAACACTGCCCAGTCCTGCGCCATCTTCACGATCATTGCTATGATTCAGCCCATCTTTGTAGCTGCCACGTCAGTCCATCTCATTGAGGATCTTCCTCTCTTTCGCTGACCCTCTAGTTTACCAAGCATGATGTACTTCTCCAGGCAGTGTTCCCTCCTGATAACATGTTCAAAGTACATGAGACAAAGTCTCACTACCCTCGCTTCTAAGGATTCTGGCTGTACTTCTTCCAAGACAGATTTGTTCATTCTTCTGACAGTCCGTGGTGTATTCAGTATTCTTTGCCAACGCCATAATCCAAAGGCATCAATTCTTTTTCAGTCTTCCTTATTCATTGTCCAGCTGTCACATGCATGTGAGGCAATTGAAAATACCATGGCTTGGGTCAAGCCCACCTTAGTCCTCAAAGTGACATTTTTGCTTTTTAACACTTTAAAGAGGTCTTTTGCAGCAGATTTGCCCAATGTGATGTGTCTTTTGATTTCTTGATTGCTGCTTCCATGGGCGTTGATTATGGATCCAAGTAAAATAAAATCCTTGACAACTTCAATCTTTTCTTATCATGATGTTGGTTATTGGTCCAGTTGTGAAGATTTTTGTTTTCTCTATACTGAGGTGTAATCCATACTGAAGGCTGTGGTCTTTGATCTTCATCAGTAAGTGCTTCAAGTCCTCTTCACTTTCAGCAAGCAAGGTTGTGTCATCTGCATATCACAGGTTGTTAATGAGTCTTCCTTCAATCCTGAAGTCCCGTTCTTCATGTAGTCCAGCTTCTCAGGTTATTTGCTTAGCATATGAGTTATAAGGAGCTGAGTAAAATAATCCGTTGTGAAGTGAGAAACTGATCTGGGAAGAACATAGTTGATTAATGAGCATCATTAACAAGCTCACAGTTTCAGAGATCAAAATTATAGATCTGATTATATACGATGTAGCTTTCTTCATTTGATTTTCAGGCCCTTTATAGAACACAGAGTTGAAAGACATTACCAGCAATTTTTGTTTTTAATGCTGTGTGTTCTTCGACTTACAAAATTTTGAATTCTCAAAAACATCTTTTAATTTCTGTCCTGACCGCTCCATTAGCAATAGCACTTTTTAGTTTAAACTGAGAGCACTCAGCAATCATTTTTCTTTCAGATGTTCCATTGCTAATTTTAGTCATAATTTGTGAAGAATTTACAACAATTAAGACTGGAGTTTTAAACAAATACCAAATTGAGTTAAGCTAAGGTAAATGAAATAGCCATTTAAAAAAAAAAAAGGTCTTAAGGAAGGAAAAAGAAATTAAAATAACATTTTTGGATTCTAAAATGTTGTTTATTATCTTGACTTGAGGAGCTGACTGGAGGAGTGTGTGTTAGCCAAGAAGTCTCTTCCTTAGTTAATTTTGTAATTTGGCAAACACATTTTCTCAGACTCAGGGGTAACATGTGACCCCTTTCTTAGGCATGCATGCAAGAAAGAGGTCCTGCACTGGGACCCACAGATGCAGGAAGGTCTCATTCTTGAAGACAATGATGGGGAGGTAGGTTTTGAACTCTCGGCACTGCCCTCATCCTTCTCATCAAGGGTCAGCCTCAGAGCACTAGACCAGCTGGCAGTCACTCTGGGCCAGGCTTGGAGAATGTGGTGTTTACCTGTGTTTTGAACTGTTAGCTCTCAGATGACTAGGAGAGTCACTTGGTTCAGCTCACAGCCAGGGAATATTTATGCGGCTGGTACGTGTTTACCTGTGCTAAGCGGGGTGTAGTGCTCCACTCCCCCACGTTTGAAGCAGGCAGCCTGAGGTATCCCAGCACTGTCACTGACAGTGGTGACAGGGAGCATGCTAGACGGCCTTCGGAAATCACCTCTTAAATTGTGACCGTAATACCCCCAAGCAAGGCAGAATAGCCACCAGCGGAAACACATCTGCTCAGGTGAGAGGTGACACATTGGTTATTCCAGTCACAAGGGAAGAAAACAGTACGTTCTGCTGCATTATCGTAGGCACGAGAGAGGGAAAGGGAGAGTTGGCGCATGCCTTCACAGCCGCCAATTTTTTATTTTCTTTACTAGTAATGGTGACAGTGGCACAGCTCATCTACAGACACAACATGAATATGCCTAGCACCTTGGAAGCACACAGTGCTGCAGATCAAATTCAAATAGCTCTCCACATGCAGGCCCTAGAAATGTGCAGTGTCAGTCTTAAGGAATTGATAAAAAGAAAATACATTCCACATATACCACCTAATTACTTAGGACTGGGGATTTTTAGGTTCCTCTGGGTTAAATGAAGTGTCAGTTAATGGATGCTGAATTGTTCTCTAGTTTACCCGTAGCTTTTCTATGTATAGCAGACTTGGCAATGGTTTCTACTTGACTAGAATCTCTTTGAGGGCAGGAATCATGGATTCATCATTTTTGTATCTCTCATTCCTCACCCTTGCCAGGAACTTGATAAATGTTTGTTGCTCCATTGAGAAAAATGATTGAATAGACAGCAAGTCCTACCATATGTGGCTCTTTGGTGCCCTGCCCACCTCATGGCCCCTCTCCCAGCTCATAAAAGAGTCTTGGCTGGCTTCAGCTGATTGGCTGCATGTCATTACTGAGGCAAGAAACCGATTCTATTCTTGCTCCCACTGTCTTCTTCCTGCAAAACCCCTTTCTCTGAATTATGGCTTCCTTTTTGTAACTGGAGTCACCATGAGGGAGATAGTGCCTGTCTTAGTCATCTAGTGCTGCCATAACAGAAATACCACAAGTGGATGGTTTTAACGAAGAGAAGTTTATTTCCTAATAGTCAGAGTAGGCTTAAAGTCCAAATTCAGGGCGTCATCTCCAGGGGAAGGCTTTTTCTCTCTGTCAGCCTTCTTCTCTTCAGTGTTCCCCCGGACTAGGAGCTTCTCTGTGCAGGGACCCCGGTCCAAAGGATGCGCTCTGCTCCCGGTGCTGCTTTCTTGATGGTATGAGGTCCCCCTGTCTCTCTGCTCACTTCTGTCTTTTGTATCTCAAGAGATTGCCTCAGGACACAATCCAGTCTTGTAGATCAGGTCCTGCCTTACTAACACAACTGCCACCCATCCTCCCTCATTAACATCATAGAGGCAGGTTTACAACATACAGGAAAATCACACAGTACCAGGAATCATGGCCTAGCCAAATTGATACACACATTTTTTGGGGGACATAATTCAAACCATGACAGTGCCTGTGATGGAATTGTGCTTGACCACCCTATTTTAAGGCCCCATGTATTTGTGTGTATTATTTATGGCATCTGTAAGAAACTTGTTACACAAGCCATCTTTCCTCTAAACAAGATTATTAACCAAAAGAAATGATAATTGCCAAAAAAAGAGAACAAAGGCAAGATTTACACTGAATACCATAAATTACTAATAAAACGTCTATGAACGAACATGAGTTGACTCATCTAAATAGTCTTGTCGTTTGTATCACTTGTTACTTATTTAATGATGATGATGATGAAAACCAGAGCACCAAACCTATTTCCGTGGAGTCGATCATGACTCATAGCAACCCTATAGGACAGAGTAGAACTGTCTACTGTAAGGAGCGACTGGTGGATGTGAACTGCCAACCTTTTGGTTAGCAGCCTGAGCTCTTGACCACTGTGCCACCAGGGCTCTGATGATGATAAAAGGCGATATGTGTTGTTTGCCTCATACACTTCTTAGGGTACTGTTTAAGGTTTTTACATGTAGTGTCACAGTTAGATGCTGTAACAACCCTGTGACACGTGTACTGTTACCCTGCTTCACAAACAAAGAGCCTGAGACAGAGAAACTAAGTAAGTTGTTTAGAGTCACACAGTCAGGAAGTGATAGGACAATGATGGGAAGCCAAGCCCCCTTCGTGCTTCATCAGTTGAAATGGAATAGCCATAGATAAAGATGGCCACACTCTCTACCCACTGAGCTGGAAGGAAGCCACCAGAAAATTCCATGGCCTCTGTTGTAACCAGTATTTTCCTATTTCTCCCCTCATGCATTTAGTGGAACAGAAATTGTACCCCACTGAGCCAGACATGAGTCTCAAAGCTTCCCTGGACATCCGCTCTGCTCACTTATGGTCAGGAAGCTGAGAGGAAAACTGGAATCTTCGGCTCCTTTAGAAACCTTTAAATATATCAAGCATTTGAGTAGGCCTGAAACATGCCACAAATGAGTGGTCACCTGCATGTATAAGTCATTTTCAAGTCCTGTGGTTCACCCACTGTGAAAACCCATTCTGGCTCAGCAGCCCCTCTCACCCAAGTGGGTGAGTCCTTGGTGCCTGGGAAGGCTGGCAGCCCCTCTCACCCAAGTGGGTGAGTCCTTGGTGCCTGGGAAGGCCAGCAGCCCCTCCGTTCAGCACCGTGCGGCATTTGGCACTGGACTCCAGCACACGGAGCCTGTTTTTGTCATGCGTGCACTGTGTTATCCAAGAGCTCCTGGCACTGGTGCTTCTCAGCACTGCCTTACCAGCTGAATTCACCTTTGTGACTCAGAAGTCCGTAATTAACACCCCACGTCCAACCCACAAAAAGACTGAACGTCCAGTTGTGTTCTTGTTACTGCTTCATCCTCACTTCTGAGTTCTGGGCAGAGGCGATGGGGCCACCTGTCTGGGGTGGCACCCTCCGGCCTGCCCCTCGTCACTGCTTGGCTTGGCCAGGCTAAGGAGGAGCAGCTTGCTTGTACTGACGGAGGCCTCTGGCTCAAAGGCGAGAATTCTAGAGTGGTGAATGAAAAGGGGCCGTGCAGCAGGAGGCTAGAGCCTTGGCAAGCCACTCACAGGCCCTCCATGTGGGGTTGCAAACTCTGCGTTCGGAAACAGACAGGGTTGGCATGTGTTTCTGACACGTGAAAAGTTGGGTGAAATGAATTTGCTGCAGCAGCTCATATTTTTCTGTCTCTGCTGACATAGTGTGGAATCGGATACTGAAGCAAACATGGAGGTTTACTTTGCAGTGACATAGGGAGATGGGTGCTAAACCTTTAAAGTGACTTGGGCTGACATCAGGTTCTAACCTGACTTCATACCAGCCTTCTGCCCTCACTAGCTCATTCCCAGTTGTGTTTCCAATTCGTATTATCTGCTGCTAGACAGGAAATGGTCTCTGCTTCTCAGCTCTGAACCACGCCGTGTATGTTTGTGGCACTTGGTTAAAAATATTTATTGACATTAGCATTTTTCATATAATTCAACCTTATTTTACCCATATTAATCTTAGCCTGAAAGGTATTTCCTGAGAGCTATTAAATTATCTTAAATGAATGTGACAAGGACATGTTTTCATTTTTGATCACATCTCATCCCAATTATGAAGCCTGGTGGCACAGTGGTTTAGAGCTCAGCTGCTAACCAAAAGATCGGCAGTTTGAAACCACCAGCTGCTCCTTGGAAACCCTATGGGACTGTTCTACCCTGACCTATAGGATTGCTATGAGTCGGTTGACTCGACAGCAACAGGCAATCCCAATTACATGCCAAACCATTTCATGTTCACATTAAAATTTGCAGCCCCAGATCACTTCATACCAAAGACCAAGTAATAGGGAACTATAGTAAGGTCTTCTATAATGTCTTTTGTAATTCTTACAAAATAAGATTAGAAGTATCATAAATATGGAAAATTAACTTAGCAAAATAAATGCAGAGACTATGTTTGGTGCCTGTGGCACTCTTGATTTTAATTTTTTTTTCCTCTCAGAGGCAAATTTGCTAAATTTGTTAATTTGTAGACTGTTCCTTCTTCATTAGTGAGAAAAATAAGTTAGTTCCATATTCATTTTTCTTAAAATAACTATTTTCTAAGGTTCCCTTTATAAGTAGAATCAACACTCAATTATTTGTGCTAATGGAGGAGAGAAAAGGTCCAAATGAAACAGTAGTTAATCACAAATCATTTATACAGTGAACAAGTGTTGAATTTTGTGGAACAAAGCTAATTTATGGGCCATCTACTTCTTTTGCACTGAATTTTAGGGAGCATGATTTAACCAATGCAAATCTAAGTAATAACAAATATTCTATGTAATAACAAATATTCTTGGGTGGAATTCACTCATTGGGCCTTATAGCTGCATGCCCAACCCTCGCTGGCAGCCCAGACTGCCTGTCACCTGAGAGAGTTTGTAAAGAGGAAAGTTTGCTCACCCATAATCCACATTGACTGTAATATCATGCCTGTAAGATCTGCCCTAGACTCAGTGGCAGATGTTAAATAAAATATATGGCATTCCTGTTTGCCTTCCGAATTAAATTCCTCCAGAAATATCATATTAACCCCTTAAGAGCTAGTTTCCTTAGATAGAGAAAAACTATGAGTCTGTGTCAGGGAGATGCAGACTGAAAAGGATAAATGTCATTGATTTATCACCATGAGAAGCAGCACACCTAGTGGCAGGAGGCGGGGACCCTGTTTGCTGCTGCCAGTTCATAGTCACTGTTTGCCTTCCCTTCCTCCTAGAGCACCACAGCAAGTATTAGCAGTCACTGCCAGAAGGTTCCATCTCCAGAAATACCAAAGCTACTTATCAAATTAATAAGACAAAAACATTTGGAAGGGAGGAATAATAGATCTGTTTAAAACTACTTCCCCCACTGCTGATGCATTTTCTAAACTCTTCAGAAAGTGCCCCTCCATTTTCAGATAGCAGCAGTCTAGACCTAAGAAGGTCATCAACAAAACACAAGAAGCCCTAACTGTCTAATCCAGAGCTGTCAGGAGCTTCCGTAGGATTCACAGAATTTTACTGTCATGTATGTGGGTGCTTTCATTTAGTCTTCAGAAATCACATAGATTGGTTGCTAATGTGTCGTTGTTTCCGTGGGTTTTTTTTGGCAAACCGTATATATTCGTATAGGCTGAATGGATACTAATTCCCTGAAATGTGATTTTTTGGTATGCTGGGTGCCTGGTGGTGTAGTGGTTAACAGCTACGGCTGCTAACCAAAACATCGGCAGTTCAAATCCACCAGGCACTCCTTGGAAACCCTATGGGGCCATTGTACTCTGTCCTATAGGGTCTCTATGAATCGGCATCAACTCAATGGCAATGGGTTTGGTTTTTTTGGTTTGATTCTGTAAATACTTATCCCTGAAACAGCAGTGTGAAGTCACTTGGTGGCATGATTTAGTATGCTAATATTTCCTTTGCACTCCTGTCCTTCGTAATGCATTTAGTACACAAGATTGTTTAAACTAAATGGTGCATAGAATTTCAGGAGCTGGCAGGAGCCTTGGAATTCATCTCTTCTAACCTCTCATTTTATAGATGAAAAGACAGAAGCTCCCATAAGTTGAATGCTTTCGGGGAGGAGAGTGGGGAGGGGTGGATCACAGCTGTGAATCCCAGTCTGCCCTTTCTAATAACTGCTTAACAGAATGATGTAAGCTTTGCCAGTTTCATGACTCCTCAGCGGTGAGGCGAAGGCTGCAGGACTCATTTGAAAACTTGTGTATTTCTCTAGTGCAGTTAGGAGAGCTGGGCTCAGCAGGAAGTCTTTATCGGTGGCAGCCCAGACCCTGGAGAAAGTACTCAGCAGGGCACAGGCCCAGGTGTGATTGATTGCCGTGCCAGACACACAATTATAGTCACAGTCTTTGCTCCCTCAGACTGGCAAGCAGCAGATTGGTAAATGAGCTGAGCATTTGCTGTTATTAAAGCTTCATTTTACTGTTTTCTCTGCGCAACAAACATTTAACATTAAAATCACTCAAGGGGGAAAAGAAAAAGCATCCCTCGAATTACATTTAGGCAGTCTTAGGACTTTAGCTAGTTTGTTTGGGGCCCTTAAAGTAATATATGAGATTTGCCTGCCTTCCTGTTTATTATTACAAATTCAAGTTCAGATTCATGACCTGGAGGTGGAAGGGGGAACTCATTAGAGGAACAAATGATATTCCTGCAGAATCCCTCTCCAAGCCCGAGCCCAGGCGCTTAGCTGTGTCTAGTCCTGGTATTGTCCCTGTCACTGAAGTAGAAGGCTGTGAGATCAGAGCTATCCGCTCTCCTGACATGCATCAAATGTGTCCAAGCTTCCGCTACTTTTGAAGTGACAACTACATTTGAAGGTGGTGTGGCCTGACCACTGAATTGTCCAAACTAGTCCAGAATGAAGCTGTTCATCTAAACTTACTTCTGAGTCACAAAACGGGCAGATGCCCTGCTGTAGAAATAAATTAGCTCTAAATTTTTGCGTGAGCAGGGCTTCTGGTGGCGCTGGCGTGTGAATGCTCTTTGTTCATTTTGCTGAGGGCCAGGAGGGGATGGAGGATCCTCAGGCTGCACGTGTGGTTAAAAACCCATACTCCCAAGAAAAGAGTCTACAGTAAATTTATGGATAATTAAGACAAAACACAGAAATAATTCCTTCTAGACCTAAGTAGCCTTTTCTTGCTAAAGAACTGTTCATTAAGTGTCCACATTTATGTCTGAGGGAGGCTTATAAAGGCTGTGCTTCTTGTATCCCATCCAGAACGTGCAGAAACTCTGCAGCTGTAAATGCCTCCCCAGCAAATGGGCTGTGCGGCGCGGGGCCATCACAGCTTCTAGGTGATTTATGTCGCTTAGGGACGGTAGTCTTCTAATAGATTGAACTGTTAGTTTTCAGGAAGATTTAATGAAATATTGAACCAGATGCCACTGGTCTGCCATGGATGTAGGACTGTGAGAAATGAGGAAATGTTGCTTTGGAAACAGCTCAGACCTCTGTGAGGGGGAAATGCTGGGCCTTGAGTGAGAACGAGTCAGAGCCAAGAGGAAACATGGCAGGATTCTTGTAAACGTGTATGTGTCTGCGCACTGCGCTGGCGTAGACTAGGAGGCAGGGTGTAAGCCCACGGTTCTGAATATCCAGAAAAATTGTCTAAATCTGGGGGTAGGTCATAAGGATGAGGTTTTTTTCTGAGTCATTGTTGTCCCGTGTTAACCCTCTGATTGCGCCAACAATTCTTCCAGATACACTTTTGTTATATTCCTGTTGTCAACACTGTCATCGGGTAATTGGCATTAGGATTGACCTAGAAGATTTTTGCAAGGAAAAAAATCTCTTCTGATTGAAATTCTTGCAGGTTATTGTGGCCTGACAGTCAGACGTCTCCCTGGCGTTTTCCTATCATTTGTCTTACTTCCACGGTCAGTATTCCCATTAGGATGTCCCAGGAGGTCATTTCTCTGAAAAAACAAATTATTCAGCTTGTTAACAATTTTTTTTTTTCCTCTTCTGGAAAGAAAATTATTGTTCGATACTTCTTGTCTGTAAGCAGTTATTCCACCTTAAAACACTTCTTGAGCATCATTCTGTTCATTTTGCTTAAGATAAAAAAGCTGGCATTTTTAAATCTATCTCTACTTGTCTTGTTTTGAAGAGCCTTCTTGTTTCTGCCTGCCCGATCCTGACCACGTGCCTGAGGGCACACCACAGAGGGCCACGTGCCAGGTGCAATTAGAGAGTCCTGGCATCTGTGTTAAGCATGCAAAATGCACTCGCCAATTAAAACAAAAATTGCACTTCTAAAGATGAATAGTCGAGACCACAAGGATTTCCGTCCATGGGGAGATTCTCTGTCTAGATAACTCAATGTCTGCTAAACTGGAGTAGCTGTTAGCAATGTGAAGTGGAAAGTCATCAGTTTTCTCTGAATGCTTTCAGGTAGAAGTGGACGTGGTAGTTAGAAACCTTGCCTTTGAAATTCGAGCTGGTCCTAAGCCAGTCTGTAATAGCTGGTCACTGGAAAGGATTTAGAAGCTAAAAGAAAGAAGATAGCCCTTGCCGTTGAGTTCCCAGCAGAAGTCATGGTGCCAGTCTGCCCCTCTGTATTTGTGGCCATTTCATCAGACAGCGGTTACTTCCTGCAGGTCAAGCAGGAGAATCCTAGTGGAGTATGAATGCGCTAAGAGGATCCTGAGAAAGACACAGCTTAGCTTGGTTTGGAAGCACAGGTATCGGGCTGAGTCAGGGGTCCGGATGGAAACTTCAGCAGGACCACTGAGGCATTGTGACCTTGGGTGAGCCATGTGACCTCTCTTGTTGGATCAATTCAGAAATTGCCAGTTAATGTGTAAGGTTCTTTAACTCTACCAACGTCTGATTCTAATATTACCACCCCTGTCTTTAAAACAAAGAAATAAATTGGATGAAGTAAAAGTTGGAATTACTTCTGGGCAAATTCTTTTCTGATTATTTGATTTGTTCATTTCCATGGCATCAACCTGTCATGTCTGTAGCCTTAAATGGAAAGGGAAACTTGTGTCCTGTTACAGTGTACTTCCATATGATGGCTGCATACAGCGTTTGAAACTTCCTAATGGTATTCTCTATTCATCTGATCTTGTCATCAGCTAGTTCCTTTAGAGTAGTAAGAACTCAGTACTTCTCCAATACCATGGACATCACACATGATTAATAAACAAAGAACTGGTAAATGTATTTTCATAAACTGTACCCTCATGTCGCTCAGATTTATATGGTCCCATAAACCTGAATATTCCTGAATAACTTTCCAAGTTTTGACCTTTTCTTCCGTTACAGATTAACCTACCCCTTGCAGTGCATGTGAGGTATAGATCATCATAGCCTTGTGTTATGGTCTTGCTGCTCTTCATGGCGAATTAGTAGCTATTTCTTCAGTGCACAGGGAAGAGTCTCTTTGTGGGGGTCAGAGCTGCTTCAAGACACAGTATGATGTTTTTCAACAGGTAGTCCCAGGACCCTCTGCCTCAGAATCACCTGGGGTGCTTATGAGAGTGACTACTTCTTGATCACACCCCCAGACATATTGAATCGGAATGGGGAGTGAGGAGGAGGGCATCTGTATAGAAGCTCCCTGAGTGATGCTGGTTCTTATTACTGATGTGTGAGCAGCCCTGCCCTGGAGAGTTGGGCCAGCTGCTGACATTCTTTGTATATAGCAGGACCCTAACTGTGAGGAGGGTCTTAACCATAGAATGTTGGCTTAAATCCCATGAGTACAAGATTCTTCTGCTTAACCTCAGGATAGCTCATTTAAAGCAGAAAGAAAATGTCAACGGAGCTGAGTTCTGTCGTCCTGATTCTGCTGGTACTGTGGGACCAGCCTATAGCAAACACCTTTAGGTGTGGCAATAGCTGTGTAATCTTGAGTGGATCCTAGATGAACTCCCCTGGTCCCATAATTAATTGTACCAGAGTGTGCTGATACAGAACGCAAAGCTCTGTATGTATGTATGTGTATGTCTGTATACACACAAACAGACATACTTTTTTCTTAATTTATGATGTCATTTAAGGTTTCATCCTTCTTAATAAAGGACTGTGCTCAGTTCAGGGGTTAGAAGTGGTAGAGTGACACACCAACTCATTCAGTTAATATGTGGGTCCCTACTTATCTAAGGCTCTAAGTTTGGTGCTGCAGGAGTGACAGATACCAGCCTAACCCAGGGCCCTCAAGAGCGTATAGTCTCATAGGAAACTTAAGGCATGTATTAGGTTACAAATGGTACAGTACCACCAGATATATGGGTAACATGCTCTGCCAGTTCAGAGGAAAGAATTACTCACATCAAGAGCACCAGGAAAGCCTCAAGGAGTTCTGTCTATGCTGGAACCTTCTGACATAAAAAATGAAAAACAGGTGGTAACGATGTATGTGCTGTTGGAATAAGTACTATCGTTAAGAATTGTTATTTTTATAATATTTTATAACACTTTATGTAACAAAGCACCTGCTTTGCTCATTTCATGGCAGTACATGTACTGAGTGGTATAAACAGGTCACGTGTGCTTCTGGACAAAGGATATTGGCCCATTTAGAAAGCAAATAAGAGAATAATTGTGATTTTGGAAGCAAACTTAAAAACCAAAGCAAAGACGGATGGGTTTTGGGTTTCCCAGTGTAAGAGTCGGTAATATATTACAGTTAATTTAATGGAAGACGTTATCCACCCAGGAGTGTAAGCATAGTACTGATGGAGTGTGGAGTATTGTTTAGCTCAGAAATAGCAAAGCAATAAGAGGGAAGAAACCTATATGTCGAAAGCACAACTTGCTGTCTCTTATTAAAATCAGAAGTGAACTGCTGCGTAAGTAAGCATGAGCATACTTTCTTATTAAAAATATCTTTCTGTCTTGTGATTGCCTGTTACTGTTTGACTGATAACTTCCACCGCTGCTTTCATTCAGGAGAAGCCATTAAACTCACACACTTCCCGAATGTGCCCAGTGTTGTGAAAGCTTTAATTAAATCTACAAGCAGAGCCTTAAAAGAAGAACAAGAATCAAATTAATTGCAACATGGGCCACACATTTGTTTCTCTGACAGTCCCTGTGCTTGGGAGAAGAGGCAATCTGTGTGCCTTTATCTGAATTAGTAAACTCAGTATCACTTTTCATTAGCATGGCTGGCCGGTGCCCTGCACCTTCTCTTTGACACTGTCTACATGTTAATGCCCTCACAAATAGAGTCTGTTCCAGCTGGTTTACTATCGGATTCCAAAGCAGTAAATCCATACAGTGGAATAAATGGTCTTCTGCTTTCTGCATCACTGGCTTTTGTGAGTTCTTCTCTAGACTGAGCTTCATAATTAGACTGCAGAGTAATTAAAGGAAAATTCCGCAAATGCAAACAGGGCAGAAGAATTTGCTGCTAATGAGGGTTGTTATAACACCCCACTGCCGCCGTCAAGTTGATTCTGACTCATAGCGACCCTATAGCACAGAGTAGAACTGCCCCATAGAGTTTCCAAGGCTGTAAATCTTTACAGAAGCGGACTGCCACATCTTTCTCCCATGGAGCGGCTAGTGGGTTCCAACCACCAACCTTCCAGTTAGCAGCCAAGTGCTTAACCACTGTGCCACCAGGGTTCCTTTGTTATAACATAATCAAGAAAAATTAATTTATAATATTATTATTTGGCTTTTCAGTGACCTGCGGAAGTCTAAAATAAGGAAGTGATATTTGTGCTTAAGAAAGACTTCTACAACTAAAATTGATGAATATTTGCCCCTTGAGGAAATTAGAGATGAAAGCTGTATATTTGCAATTTTAGCCAAAAGAAAAGACTCGAAAAACTCTATAAAAGCGTGATGTATGATTACTTTGTTTTCCGAGGGTGCTGTCTTTTGATATGCCACTCTTATGGCATAATCACACTAGCAATCTATAAGTAGCCACTTCCCATACCAAGTTTCTGCACTTACAACTGGGAGTTTAATTAGGCAGTTTATAGTTTTCTTGCTTTAAGGTCTTCACCTATGAATACTTTAGGTCAAACGTTTAAAACCAATGACCTGTGACTAGTGATTTTCAGCGTCTTTGAAGGAAATAGTCTTAAGCAAAGTGACCTGGCTTAGCAGGCTGAGTTGAATAGATTCCTTTTGAAGGTAGTTGTGTTGGTCACACATAGTTTAGAATTAGAATTGAAAGGATTCTGCTTTGAAACACACATTTTTAGCATGAGAATTGTTCCACAGGCAGAGGATTATGTTTCCTCACTGAAAATGCACAGCAGGTGTAGCTGAGTTCTCTGCTTGTTGCTACTGCGTGATTTTTTACTGGTTTTTCATTTCTTAGTCGCTGAAGATGAAAGGACAGACGTGTTCTTTTTATGACTGAAAAGGGGAAAAGCAGCCTTTTTAAGTGTTAAGGGCTTTGCATGTTAATTAAGAAAAGCAATACTTGCAAAGTATTAAAAATTAAAGATCTAGTCCATCCAGGGTCAAATTGGGAAATTTAAAAATTTATGAGCTTATATTGTTAATGGTTTCCTGAGGGCAAATTAATCCAGTATTTTGAGTGATTTAATGAATTGCTTGTTGTATGGCCCTATAATAGAGTTCAGTTAGACATAATCTGGAAGTTCTTTTTGGGAACAAGGGAGCCTGTGTGATCTTCACTAAAAATAGGCTGGGTAAGCATCTGTCTTCAGTGATTGCAGAGTGATATGCCCAGAGGTAGGGAGTTGGTCTGGTGACTTCTTAAGTTGCTTCCAGTCTGCAATTCCCATAATGATTCATGCAAATGTAAATACATACAGCATGGTTTTCTTTGTTCAGAATCTCGTCATATGTAAAAATAAAATCTTTAGGACCCAGCAGTCCCGTTGTAGAACTTTGCTGTCAGTTATTAAGCTTCACCTCAGAGACCTGTCTCTGTTAGTAAGGAATCAAAGTGCACCCCATCGCCAGCGGGATGGGTTCGTGCTGTCTTTTGAACGTCTGAATGATGATTGCGTGAAAGGCCGAGAGAAAGGTCATGTGAAGATTAGCTCCAGATGCACCCCGTTGTTCCTCATGAAGGATTTTACTCTGATGAGCAAAACATCAAGGGCCAGTCGGAAAAAGGTCAAGGCCAGTGACCTTCAGAAAGGGAAGCTACCCTCAGCCATAAACAAAGGCCAAATCCATTAATCTATCCTTCATTGCCACCTGAAAGGATTTATTTCTGAGTGTTTGTGGTCAGATTGAACAGAAGTGCATCTGCCTCTTTTCCATCTTTTTACCTTTCATTCTTTTCTGCCCGTCTGTTGTCTCTGTATCTATTTCCTAATCGCTGTTGAACCTCCTTTTGTTTTTCCCTGTTAACCTCATTTTCTCCTGCCTTTCTGCGGGGTGTGTTTTCTTGTTACTCATTCAAATAATGATACCCTTTGGAACAAGCTAAATGGTTTTTAATTTTTTTTTTAACTTTTTTCAAAGTGTTAGAAGCTTTTCTTAGATGCTCGATGTGTGCTTCTCAGTCCATCACCCAACCAATAAAATCAAGTCATTTCTGCAGTGAAGTCTTCATAAACTTTCCTGTGGCTTTTCTTTATGCATTCACGTAACAAATTCCTGCACACCTCCTCCGTGCTAGGCGTTGTTCTAGATGTTGTGACTGCAGCAGTGAGCAAAAAGAGAACTCCTTGCCCTTCTGGAGCTGTGAACGGTGCTGTCTGTGAGCACTAGTCAAAGGTGAGAAAGTGAGAGTTGGGGGTGCACCCCGCCATCTTCATTATGTTCATGTCGGATAGATTACCACATTCTGCTAAAACTGGGCCATGGTAGACCGGACAGTTGCTAGAGGCAAAAACGCATTGGAGCCTCTGCAGGACAGGGGAGGGAAGCTGGAAAGAGGGGAAGCAGGACAAGCAGGCTCCGCCTAGCCACTCCTCAGCTGACCTACCAAGAAGGCAGAGGCCTGTGTGGGACGTTGAACTCAGGAGCAGTGTAACCTGGAGCGGTAATGTGCATGGTTCACGTGAGGGCGTAAGGGTGAGTGGGCCCCACAAAGTGTAAGGCTGTCCATCCGAAACGTGTTTGTCCTTCCCAAGAACAAGACAGCCTAACTGAGAAGGGGAAGAAATACGAGGCTGAACGGCACCAAGTCAGGAAGGCAGATGACCTGGTGTCGTGAAGGTGGTGGGCTTGGGCAACTGTGATTCTGCCCAAGTTAATGTTTTCTGCTGCTTGTCCATATTAGAAGGGGAAATTTTTGTTGGGAAACATCTCCACTCACTATTTCTTTTAACATTAGTTGGATCCGACAGGTGAGGGCCTTTGAAGGAGTTATGAACCTGCACCACGTTTCCCAGGTCGTATCTCAGAGCCCACCGTTGCCCCTCAGCACGGTAAAGAGAGTCCTCTGCTGTGGGATCTCAAAAGTGGCCCAGCCTCTTTAAACTCCTTAAAACAGAAAAGCGGGAAACCAAAGGGAACTGTCTTATAAATGTCTTGGCTCAATTTTAGGATGAAGGTAAGTAGCGTTAGTTTGGGGACTTTGATTACGCTGGGTCTTAGGCTCACCTCATGAGCTGCCTTTTCTAATTTAACCATTTTTCCTGTGCCTACTGCATCATGAAAGGAAAACCGATCAGAAACCCATCACACTGTTCACTGCAGAACAGAATTTAACAGAGGGTAGAGATACATTTACAGTTGCTGAATATACTAAAGAACCTCATTTGTCTCATTTTTTTAAAGAAGTCTTACCTCTGAGGCCCTAAGATACTGTTCTAGCTAAAGTTCTGTGCCTTTTAAATATTTTTAAATTAAAGCAAACTTTCAGAAAAGGAGACTCTTTTCTCTTGAACTCCCTTGTTCCTAAACTTACTTCCAAATCAGAGTCACCTAAGGAACATTTTTGGTATACACATATCCTGCCCCCCACACTAAATCCCCGAGATTAACCAGGAGTCTGAGTTCACAAAAGCTCCACATGTGATCTTATTTGGGAACCACTGTTACGCTCTACTTACAAGTACATGCTATAGCTGTAAAATATCTTTGATTAAATCATAGCCTTTTTGTCTTTGGACAGTCAATACATATTTATTATGAAATATTCAATCATAGGAGAAAATGCCAAGGGACAGTAAAATAGTCTAATAACTTACCTGCCCCGAGTTCTGTGACCATTTTGATGATCATCTTTTCATACATCATTATGCATACGGACCTGTGTGTGTGACTGCCTGTCTGGGTGTTCTGGACAAAGGAGAACAACACTCTATGTGCCGGTCTGTAGCCTGTATCTTCACACAGGGTGGCAAAAACATCTTTCCATCCCAGAAGATATATTTAATAGTTTAATATTAATCGATGATATCCACAGTCTCACCTTTACCAGAATTAACTCCTAGTCACGTAATTGTAGTCCTTACAATTAGATAAGTTTATATTTCTTCAAAAAGTTGATGTTTATCGGCTTCCCTACATATACCTGAAAACATTTGGAAACACTCCTCATTCCTTGTTCGAAGTGCAAGTCCAGCTTTCTTATTTCTAAAAC
The DNA here is from genome assembly GCA_030035585.1 of Dugong dugon. Lineage (NCBI taxonomy): Eukaryota > Metazoa > Chordata > Mammalia > Sirenia > Dugongidae > Dugong > Dugong dugon. Next base: position 44,703,550 of record CM057466.1, on the reverse strand, counting down.
CTAAACAGAATAAACTATAGGTCCTAAATGGTTTTAACATTCAATGTGTCTAAAAATAAGTAGATTTTCTTCTTGACTTAAAAGAATACCTTCTTTAAATATGAATAAATACTGGTATGGTTCAAATCCTAGTTTTTATTATTGTTTCTGAAAATGTTGCATTGCGACTTTCTGATAGAATTACCATCATTGTCCATAAGACTAAAGTGAGGGAGGAGGATTGTAAAGTTGCAGTCACATAAAGTAAGTAGCTCAGCATCCTGGGTTATTTATCCTCAGACATCGTATCTCTGTTTCATTTTGCTTTTAATATAAGCTTGCTGGCTGTTTTCCTCCGTTGGGAGCCGCAGTGGAGAGTCTCTCTCTTCCATTCAGTGAGAATGTGTTGATCGAGGGCCTCCTGGGCTCCAGGCACCGGGCTCAGCATCAGCCATAATAGGCCCTCATGGAGCTTTCTGTTTTGTAGAGACTGAAAATAGGAAGTGATGACCTCAGAGGTCCTTTGTCCCAGCTCTAGATGGAGGAGCAGGTCTCAGTGGAACCAGCCCATCACCTGGGCCCCAGGCCATATGAAGCCCAGCTGGTCTAATGGTGTCCCTGATTCCAGCCCAGGAGTGTAAGTCCACTCTGAATTACCGTTTGTTTCTCTTTAACTCTAGGCCAGTGAAGGATGGACTAGAACGCTCCCTTCAATCCCAGAGTGTATGCCCATCTTCTGCAGATCAAGACTAGCCAGGCAGCAACTTTGAACTAGGGTTGAGCTATGCCTGCTTCCTCACCCCAGAGTTCCTGCTCTTGCCCCACCCACAGTGTATCCCTTACCAGACTCCCTATCTTCTGCCCTATTCTGTTAGCTCCAGCTCTTTGCACATACATATATTAAAGCAAGAAGCAAATTCACCACCTGCCCCCCAGCAGCAAGTCTTAAACCCTAAAACTTCGCCATTCCGAACGTGAAGAAATCTGTTTATATGGATGGAACTTTTGTAAAGGAGAAAAGGGCTGGTAGGAAGTCAGTGTGTAAAGTGATGAGTAGGTTGAAAGGAGCTCTCCAGAGAAGCTCAGCTGTACCCTGGGGCATCTGTGCCTTCAGGCTGAGAGCCAGCAAGGAGATGCCAAAGGAGAGATGAGTAAGTTCCACAGACTCTGGGGCAGCTGGGGATGGGGGTGGAGGGAAGGCCTCCCAGAGTATTACCAGAGTGGAGATGGTGATCTGATGCTCAGAGGAAGTGGCAGGGAAGTGCTAATGGCTTTTATTTCAGTATATCCTGGAACACACACACCAGGATGGATGGGAAAGACAGCTTACCCAAATCTATAAGCCTGGCCTCAGGTGGTCGTAGACAGTCTCAGCTAAACAAATATCATTTTGGGAAATGATTTCAATTGCGGTTTAAATGTACCTTACTACTTAGAGTTTGTGCTTTTTAGTCTTTAGTTTCTTTTAGCTTTTACTTTTTAAATTTGGTCAACTACTACGTGTGTCGATGCTGTAGTAAGTACGTGTCGGTCGGGTGTGTGGAGTGAGGTAGTCCTTTTCCCCAGTTCTCTAGTCCTGGAGACACTGCAGCCCCCCAGGCAGCTAGCTGTCCAGGTGAGACCCCTAGAAGGCCTTGCATGGGCCGTGAGTTCTAATGCAGATGTGAAAAGGAAACAGCTTTCCTTTGCCCATGTGTAAACTAAAAATCTTGTGGGCTTTTATCCAGGGTAAGAAGTTGGAAGATGTAATTTTGAGACATAATAATATCAACTTTGCTTTTCAGCAAATGTACTTTGCCATTGAGGGACAGTGGTCTATTTTACATGTAGAAAGAATAAAAGCATTGAATTCACCTGATTACTAATAGGTTTCCAAAAACAGCTAGTGTCTACCCATAAGCAGATACCTGTAGAGTTCACACATGACTGGATGTGCATCTACATGTGTGCAGGCTGGCCCCCTGCCCCAGAGCATGAGCCCGGCTGCCATGTTCTCCCCTTGACCCTCCAGGGCCCATGGGTAGGCTGCCTTATGACCCCTGCCTACACGCACACACATGTAAATCCAGGCACACAAGGTCGTATGACTAAGAAGAGCGGATGGGACTCCAGGCCAGGCAGCTTGGTGTCAGAGCTCATGCTCCCAGCCACTGTCCTCCTTCACTGCTTTTGTTTCTGCAGTTGTGGGTCTTCCCCACTAGACTGTGTATGCTTGAAGGCTGATGTGGAGTTGGCGCTGTCTGGTGCAATGCCTGGTGCATGGAACAATCAAGAGTTTCTTTGGAGCTGGTGACCGTCCCATAGGGCTGTTCATCTCTATGGGAGCAGGCTAAATATTCATGTTAACAGAAATTTCTCAGAAGTAGATACTTTGCATGAAAGCATGTGTTCCTTTTGTGAAAAATTTCTCTGGAAAAGTTTATGTAACAAGATTCTTGGGGTAGCACAAATAAAAACACACACGCACCACCACCACCAAAACCATTTAGGGACTGTGTTCATGTAGAAATTGAATGACATTAGTGTCCTTTTTGTTTTTCTTAGCCAGGGAAAAGGAGGCATAAAACTATTTGGGATCAGATTAGCACAAAAAGTAACTAAATATTTAACAATCCTAACCAATACATGAGCTTGGGACCATTTGTAAAGAAAAAATAATAATAATTAAAATAATTGACGAGAATAGACATAAAGTAAACTACTGTAGCATCTCCGCACGTAGCCCCCTAGCCCCCTCTACATACTCTCCCATTTGCCAGAGGGGGAGTCTGGTTTCTAGACATGAAAAATAAAATATATTAATTTATAGTTGATATTTCTTGGACATTTGTGAAAAAGTAGAAAAGAAAAAGTATGTAGAAAATCTAAATTGTAAAAAGAGAAATAACTCAGAAGACTTGTAAGAGTTCAGTGTTTATTCTATTCCTTCTTTACCCACTTGTTTATATATAAAGTATTTTGTGTTTGTTTTTATATAAATTGAGTCATTCCATTCTGACAGTCATGACTTTGAATTTAGCGTAACGTGTCTTGGGGCTCTTTCCATGTCAATCAGGATATCTCAATCTTCTAAACCCGTATGCAGTGTTTTAACATTCCTGATTGATGGGAATTCAGGTCATGTCCAGGTTTTTCCCTTTCTTCTGTTTTTGCTCTTACAGCAATGTCTGCCCTGGCCACTCAGGTCTGTGGCCCAGCAGGCGGCCCTCTGTCACTGCCTGCGTCTCGTCAGTGTTTTCTGTCCCCGCCACAGGAATGTGGACCAGAAGTGTGTTCTGTGTTCTTCTAGAATTCCCTGGAAAGTCATGCATTCACTCCATCCTTTTAGTGACCTAATAATAATAGTGGTGACATGGTAGTGACAGTGGTAGCAGACGCTCATGTAGCACTATGTGCCGGGGCGCAGTCGAAGCCCTTTATGTAATTAACTCACTCAATCTGCACCACAACTCTGTTTTTTGTTCCGTTTTGCGGATGAAGAAAATTAGGCACGAGGTTACAAAGATTTGAACTGAAGTCGACTGACTCTGGAATCTGTTTGGCCACCATATTGCAGAGTGGACCAGGCCCAGGACCTCACACAGTGAGACCTAACGCAGACACACATCTGCCCTTGTGACCCTCCGCTAAAGTCAAGAAGATGGCGCTAATAAAATAATCACAAAAGCAGATGTGCAAATGCGTCTGTGACAAGGGCAACAGAAGTATGAAGTGCATGGTGTTCAGTCTGCAACCCTAGAATAGAGACAGCACTCCGAGTGGTCGGAGAAGCCTTCCCTGGAGAAGGGACCTGAGTGAGCCCCAGAGGTCAGAAGGAGCTAGCTAGATGAAGGTGTGTGTAGAGCATCCTGGGCTGTGGGAGCCACAGCCACTGGGCCCATGGACCATGACAAGTGTGAGGGACTGGAGAAGGGCTGGTGAGAGGCCGCCCAGGGAGGGAGGCAGAACAGGCTGGAACCAGACCACATGGTGGCACCTTCTCGGGCAGGTTGAAGAGTTGTGACTAATCCTAAGAGCAGTGGAAACCACTCTTGTGTTTTAAGTGAGGGGCGAAGTGATCAGAAGTGTGTTTTCAGAAGCTCTCTGTGGTGGCGTGGAGCCAGTGTGCATTCGGAGAGACCTCTAGGGAGGCAGTGACAGGGAGGTAGAAGCCTAGCCCACACTGGCCGCAGAGGAGATGGGGAAAAGTCGACAGTTTTAAGACATGGAGTTAACAGGGTTGGAGAATCAGCAGTTAGGAGAGATAGAGACATACCGGAGGAATGATAGTGCCATCCACCAAGTTGGCCAAGATTAAAAGAGTGAAATGGACTGGGCGTGTAACCTTCGCCCACCTGTGGGATATATGGACTGTGCCGGTTTCCTTCTGAGCTGCTTTACCCTTGAAAAACAGCCCTACTGTTCGTATTGTGCAGTATATCATGCTTTCTCCCATCTGCTTTTTGGAGATTTTTATGCAGATGGCAATTTCAGATATTTATATTTAAAATGGTAATTTTTTTTCTGCTTCTTTCCAGTTCTCCTTAAAAGTGTGCAAGCTTTTCATCCCATGAACTAAAAATATATTTCATTCCATAAACAGAAGAAGCTGTGTCAGAAATTGTAGATTCCTCAATCTGAACAGTAAATTAAACTTGCTTATGTTAACTGGAGCCCAGGTGGCGCAGTGGTTAAGAGCTACGGCTGCTAACCAACAGGTCGGCAGTTCGAATGCACCAGCTCCTCCTTGGAAACCCTATGGGGCAGTTCTACTGTGTCCTATAGAGTCACTATGAGTCGGAATCGACTCAACGGCAGTGGGTTTTTATTTACATTAATTATTTCTGAGATATTTGTGGAGAGGTAGAAAGGTAATGTTCAGCAGAATGTCTCATGTTTTTGAAGGTAAAACAACAACGACAAAGACCAGAAGGCATGCTCTGGTTGTGCATGACATTTGAGTACCATGTGGTCACAGGAAGGCACCTCGTGTGTGCTTTACAAAGGAAGACTGTGTGTACACTGCTGAAAGGGCTCCAGCCCTTCCTTGTGGCAGCAGCCAGCGTGTCTCTGCATCTGTAACACCGAACCAACTCTGTAGGAAATATTTGAGTGAATAACACCCTTCTGTAATGAGGCAAGAACCAAATGCATCTGTCTGTAACCGGTACACGTTACCCTGTGTTACAGAAAACACTCAGCTCCTGCTGCCGTGATTGGCATGTATGTTTATGTTTAGCGCTCGAAAGACAAGGCCTGACCAATGCGCTGTTTACTTGCATTTTGTAAGGAGCAAATGGCCTAGCAAAAAAGATGATCTTTACTGTGAAACTCTTCTTGGTTTCACTGTAACTAGTTTAATGGCGAAAACCTGGTGTTTCTTAAAATGAGGGGTGTGCATCAGAAGCACCTGGGGACCTTTCTGGGGAGTTATTTTTAATATAGAGATTCAGACTCCACCAGACTTACCCAGAATCTCAGAGATGGCATATAAGCATGTGCATTTTAAAAATCGATCATATAAATTAGAATTACACCACTTCTGGTTAAAAGTCACTAGATCAGTAAGACAATAGTAGCGGACCCATTCATCCAGCTTACAAAAAGAAAATTCTTTCTGGAGATTGCTGGGTATAAATTATTTCTATATCTTACTCATTCAGAAGTCTCAGGGTTGAAAGGTAAGTGGAGTCCCTTGTCTTTGGAGAGAGAATTCAGGCAGTGCTGATCTTTCTAGTGGTCGAGGGAGGACACACTGACCCTCATCCGCACTGCATCATGGTGGGCAGCCCCTCTACTAGTCCACTCCTCAAGAGAGCTAAATTGTTCCTGCTGTCAGTTAAGCATGTGTTCTTTTGTTTATCTCAGCCCAGAGTGAAATAGGGAGATGGAAATGTTTGAGCACTACTTCTCTACACCTGAGGTCAGCACCATCTTAACTGATAGTGAAGGTGACTCACCTGCACAAGAAGTTTGGGGGGAGCCCTAGTGGCGCAATGGTTAAGGGCTCAGCTGCTAACCAAAAGTCAAAGGTTCAAACCCACTAGCAGCTCTGCAGGAGAAAAGACCTGGCAATATGCTACCATAAAGGTTACAGCCTGGGAAACCCAATGGAGCAGTTCTACTCTGTCTTATGGGGATCGCTATGAGTCGGAATCAAAGGCGCACAACAATAGTAACAACACTGTTGGCAGGTCCCCTTCCACAGCTGCCCTAGCATGCTCCAGGGAATATTGTCATCTGAGATTCCTGAGTGCAGGGTGACTGGAGCGTTGCCTGTCAGCCAGAGACTCTAAGGAATCATCTTTTAAAATGCAACAAGATATTGTTAGTAATTTCTTTTAGTGGCATATAAATGTGTTATATTTTAAGGAATACATCAATCTTTCTTTGTAGTTGCTTTTCAGATTTCTAACTAATAATTAAAATTTGTTGTTGGATGCTACTGAATCAATTCCGACCCCTAGAGACCTTATGTGACAGAGTAGAACTGCCCCATAGGGTTTTCTTGGCTGTAATCTTTACAGAAGCAGATCACCAGGTCTTTTTCCCACAGAGCCACTGGGTGGGTTCAAACTGCCAACCTTCTGATTTGCGGCCAAGCACTTAACCTTTGTGCCACTTAATTAAAACTTAATAATGCTATAATTTGAAAACATACTCAACACAGCCCTGTAAGACTGGGTTTACTTCAATTTATCACATTTTTCTGAAATGATAGCACAATTACAGCTACTAACGTGCTTTTTCTAGTGGTGGTTTCAGTCATCTTTGGCTTTCAGAAAGACAAGTAATACCGTGTGTTTCAGAATCAGTAACTAAATAAATTGTATTTGGATATTTTATGTTATATTCTACCCCATTTGAAAATAGCAAATCCACGTTGCACTGTTTATTTCATCTGTAGTAATTTCATATGTAGTTACTATAAAAAATAGATTAGACTTCTAATAAATAATTGTTAAAAGTAACATTGAATATGATTGTTTTATTAGATAAAGATTATTGTAATTCAGAGAAAACTACTTAGTCATGGCATATTTTTTCCTGATGATATAACCCGACTGAATTTCCTGTTAATGAAAAAAATTGTGTGGAAGAAAATGCTATGTGGGATAGGTCATACCGTAAGTTATAGGTTTGCATAGAAGTAATTAGTATCTTATTAGCTGGAAGCCTGCTAAGGGCACAGTTAGGAAATGGGTTGAGCTTCTGGAGAAGTTCGTGTTTGCCCCTGAAGGAATAACTGAAAGCAGGGGGTGGGGGGAGCTGAGGGTGTAGGAGGGGAGAAAGGAAAGTCTGCAGGGTGAGGGCAGAGAGGCTTCAGTCAGAAGGACCCCGTTTACAGCTCTGCCCAGCCCACCTGGGACATCTACCTTGACATCGTCTGCGGCCTGGGGCTCTGTCGGGATGTCCTCAGGTTGCTGACTCTTCATGCAGTTTTGTAGTTCTTACCATTTGATATTTAATTAGTATGCCTGGCGGTTATGTTTAAGGTTGAGGTGGTAAATCATCCTCGTAAGAACACAGGATACCAAAACCAAACTGACTGCCGTCGAGTTGACTCCAACTCCAAGTGACCCAATAGGACAGGTTAGAACTGCCCCATAGGATTTCCAAGGAGTGGCTGGTGGATCCGCACTGCCAACCTTGCGGATAGCCGCTGAGCTCCTAACCACTCAGACCCATCTAAATGGCCTGTGTTACTAAAAAAGCCATCAGAAACTATGGAACACCCCCTGGAGTTATACACAGCTATGAAGGATATGGGGAAAGAGTCCTCTGAGGTGGAGTGATTGCCCGAGACGGGCACAGGCAGAAGAAAAGCTCTTCTTTATAGAAAGATGCCACCTAATAAACATGGAAGGGATAACAGGGTAAGAAAGCTACTGGAGGAGGACCATCAATGAGATAGATTGACACTGTGGCTGCAACAGTGGGCTCGAACATACCGACTATTGTATGCTTGAGGATGACAGAGGACCAAGCAGTGTTTCGTTCTGTTGTACGTAGGTTTGCTGTGAATTCAGCACCTAACACGTTGAAAATACCAATGAAATGTAAGGTGGCAGTGACACCTTTAGTGTAAGAAAGACAATGAGATAAGTAAATATATGTGTATGCTTTATATAAACAAACACACGCACTTATTTTTTAGAAAGAAGCCAAGAAAGATTAACCCAAACCAACTAAAAATGGTTACTGATAGGGCTGAGTAAGTAGAGATGACAAGGAGGGAATGGAAACTTCTCTGAGCATACTTTTTATACAGCTTTAACTTCAGAACATGACATTGTTTTTCATATTCAGAAACTAAAATTAAATAAAAAGTATGAAACAAGCTAACTCTGAGACTGAGTCTAATAGAAGTATATGAATCTAACTGTATATCAAGTTGATAATATTACTGCCCAAAGAAAAAACTTAATTGAAGGAACTTCTGAGCACAACCCCCTGAGTACACATTCTTGATGAGTTGTATTCTAATGACAAAACAAAAGTACGGTGAACCTGTAAGTTTTATTTGGTAGATTTATTGTTAATAGTGATATTGGTATGGTTATTCTAAAATTATTTTAGATAATTAGGACAAACCAAATAAGTCAATATATTAGTATAATCAGGGACCAAAATTTTTACTGTAAGAGAAGAGATATGAATATTTTTAAAAAACAAAAAGTAAGGAAAAATTTTCAATTGGAAATATCAGTATGAAATGATATCCACATAGAGTCATGATTTAAATACATAGTATACATTGTATTACTGTATTATTGTTTGTGTGTGTGTGTGTGTGTGTGTGTGTGTAAAATTCTCTATGCTCTGTTCATTTAAGTAAGCTACAAACTATGGCATTCCTGTTGCAATGACTACACCAAGCACCTAAATCTTGGTTTCTGAATGCCACTCCCCAGTGAAAGGAACCAAGGCTTCTTGGTAAAATGACTAATAACTAATTAACTCCAGGTTTAGGTCAAGGAAAATACCAGATGTGCCTGTAGCCTCTTATGCCAGACAGCAAGGTTGTACTCAAAGACTAATGGGGGTTCTGTCAAAAGGACACAGGAGTCAGCTTGAAAGCACTCCCACAGGATAAATTTGGGACAGTCTGACTACCCAAAAGAATGACAGTAATTGGGTGTAGCAAATTAAATTGTTTAAAAATCCATGCATCTACGGTAATATTGTAAAAATCAAAAAATTAAAAAGATAAAGAGAAGAGAGTAAGGAAGCTCTTCTTTACGGAGTGATTACAGCAAGTAAATGTAGAAGTTATAGGATTAGAAAATCACCATTTTGAAAAGGTCTATGTAATAACTGATTCAGATAAGAGTCATCAGTGTTTGCCAAAACGACTGGGTGACAGGTTACTGGGAGTCAGATTATTCCCACAATTTTAAATCATTTCATTATTTTATTATGAAGGAAAGCTGAACCTTTGCAATGGAAAGATCTGGTGGACAACAGCCTACTGGTCAAATTTAGCAAAGCATCTGTGGTACAACTTAACACTCTGTCCTTCTGATGAAATGCAATTAGAAGAGTACGGAATCACCTGTGTAGCACTTGTGACAAAAATGTTTACTCTGGAAATGATCAGAAATACCTAGAATGTGACACATTCTTCAAGACCTGGGCCTGGTCTCTTCAAAAAGTCAGTGTAGTTAAAGAAGAAAGAAAAGCAGGTGGACTGTTCTGGATTAAGAGAGGTGAAACAGGCATAATCAAATGCAGTGTCTGAACCTGGTGCAGGAAGGAAAAAAAAAGCAGCTATAAAAAGCATTTGGGGCACAATTGGAGATATTGGATATGGACTGCATATTAAATGATATTGTAGGATCATTATTTTTCTTTTGCATCATAATGATCTTGTAGTTACTTAGGAGATGCACGCTGAGTTAGTGTTAAGGGATAGAAATAATATCTATAACTTTCAAATGGTTCAGGGAAAAAGCTATATGAGATGTAGATATATACAGAGTGCTAACAATTGCCGAATCCAGGGGAAGGGTTTTCAGATCTAGATGCTTTTACTGTAGATTTGAGGATTTTTCCAGATCAGAAGTTATCAGGAAGAAAGGCATGAAATAGTACAGCAATCCAGCTACATTTTCTCTCCTAGATGCTTGTAAATTGATTTTGTGCCTATTTTTATTCTTCTTTCCAGTTTTATACTTTCCAGTATAAAAGTTAACAAAACGTCTGTGTAGTTTCCAAAGCCCTTTAAAAAATCTGATTTAATGACAGCACACTGTTTCCTTCCCTGGCGAGCTCTGGGCAGCTGTAAGGAGCCCCCAGGGGCCGGGTAGCCCTCCTACAGCCTGGACACCATGTCTTGACCTGTCTTACCCAAGTGCTGTAGCTTTGAAATGGTTTTAGACACATCTCAAGTTTTCAGTTCTCATGAATACCATATTAAGAATAGCCCCACGTCCTTTTTATCTGGCAGGACTGGGATATTTTCTCTTAATGACATCTGTAATGTCACACTTCTACAAAAGTCCTCTGCATTATAAAGGTGGCCCTTGAAAGGCCATTTCTGAAACCAGGGAACAACTTTTATTTCCCATCATTCGTCCTTCCATCTTTTTTCTTCCTGTATCTAAACCCCACAGTTTAAATACATGTAGAATATTTTACTCGATGCGGAAACTTCCTGCATGCTCCTCCTCCTAGTGTTCCTCCCGTCCTCCCCCACCCTCCCTCTGAAGTCTCTCTGTACTGAAGACTAGCTGCAGCCCTCAGAGGCTCACAGGAAGCAGGAGAATGTAGGGTAATGGAGTTTGCAGGTTATATTTTAGCCAGCAGACTGTTGAGACTGTTGAGAGAGGAGTTAGTTATGAGAAACGTGTTCAAAACAGAGGGGTACCATGTGGGAAACAAGAAATGTTGAAGTAATCAGGCTCTGTGTGTCTGTAGCAGGCTCTGTCTGTCCATAGAGGGCTCTGTCTGTAGAGGGCTCTCTGTGTCTGTAGAGGCTCTGTCTGTCTGTAGAGGGCTCTGTCTGTAGAAGTCTCTGTGTGTCCGTAGAAGGCTCTGTCTGTCCGTAGAAGGCCCTGTGTGTCCATAGAAGGCTCTGTCTATCCGTAGAAGGCTCTGTTTGTCTGTAGAAGGCTCTGTCTGTCCGTAGAGGGCTCTGTCTGTCTGTAGAAGGCTCTCTGTGTCTGTAGAGGGCTCTGTCTGTCTGTAGAGGGCTCTCTGTGTCTGTAGAGGGCTCTGTCTGTCCGTAGAAGGCTCTGTCTGTAGAGGGCTCTGTGTGTCCGTAGAAGGCTCTGTCTGTCCATAGAAGGCTCTGTCTGTCCGTAGAAGGCTCTGTGTGTCCATAGAGGGCTCTGTCTGTCTGTAGAAGGCTCTGTCTGTCTGTAGAGGGCTCTCTGTGTCTGTAGAGGGCTCTGTCTGTTTGTAGAGGGCTCTGTCTATAGAAGTCTCTGTGTGTCCGTAGAAGTCTCTGCCTGCCTGTAGAGGGCTCTGTCTGTCTGTAGATGGCTCTGTCTGTCTGTAGAAGGCTCTCTGTGTCTGTAGAGGGCTCTGTCTGTCTGTAGAAGGCTCTGTCTGTCCGTAGAGGGCTCTGTCTGTCCGTAGAAGGCTCTGTCTGTCCGTAGAGGGCTCTGTGTGTCTGTAGAAGGCTCTGTCTGTCCATAGAAGGCTCTGTGTGTCCGTAGAGGGCTCTGTCTGTAGAGGGCTCTGTGTGTCCGTAGAAGGCTTTCTTTCCGTAGAAGGCTCTGTCTGTCTGTAGAAGGCTCTGTCTGTGGTGGGTTATCACGGAGTAATAACTGCACTCGGCCCAGGAAGGAGAAGGGAGCCCAGAACCCAGAGGACTTGTGGACTGATTGCAGCCTGCAGACAGGCAGCCTCCTTTCTAAACAGGGATTTGCTAATCTGTCTGTGGTGGCCTCGTTCGTTGGGTGTGATGGCAGCGTCCAAGTGATCTGTGGCCCAGGCAGTCTGTAACAGGAACAGGAAGCAGCACAGTCACACAGCTGCCCTCACCAGCATATCCTGCCTGTTCAGAGTGGATGTAGAAATCCATTTCTCATGACATTTTTATGCTATTTTTTTATTTTTTAATTTTTCTTGCTTTTGAAGTACTGCATTGTTCTGTACACTCCTGTTTGGGAATGCCACATAGTTAGAGTGATGTAGTATTAGCACAAGACTTGAGCTGCAAAGACGCTTCTGAGTATTGTAAGGACCAGGCACACAGATCTTTCCTCCCAGGAGTCAGAAGAGGATCTCCTGAGAAAACGCATCTCAGGGATGTCCCAGCAGCCAGCCTCTCCCATGGGTCTCAGGGACGCCCCAGCAGCCAGCCTCTCCCACGTACCTCAGGGACACCCAGCAGCCAGCCTCTCCCACACGTCTCAGGGACGCCCCAGCAGCCAGCCTCTCCCCCGCATCTCAGGGACGCCCCAGCAGCCAGCCTCTCCCATAGCAGGACTCCACGTTTGAAGAAATCTCTCCTGATTATGCCATTTCTGCTCAGAAACCTGTCAAGGGCCTGCAGTGTTTTTATCTGTACCTTGGCCAGGAGTATGGGGAAATAGCCAGGGTAGACATGAGTCCCATCTCTCTACTCTTAGAAATCCATGTTTTATGTTCAAGGAGAGCTGAAAACTGGCCTTTCGCAGGGGCTCCGTGAGGTCGTTGTAACCTGCGGCTCAGGTGGAGATTGGCCTTGTGGTTCAGCCTAAGGTCACCATAGCGACAGCCACCTCTGACGGAGCTCAGCCGCTGCCCTGATGGGCTCGACCAGAAGAACACAGAAAGCACCACGGTAGACTTAACCATGTAGAATGGACAAAGTGACAGTGGATAATAAATGAAACTCTATCTTGACATCTTGTCATATGAGAAAAAATCGAAAGGACATATATTCCCTAAACTTGGGAAATATTCTTATTACTAGTTAATTTGGGTTCCTTTCCAGTTGAGCACTTTGGCCAGCTGGTGACAGGCTTTTGGGGAGGCCTTTTAGGAAGGACTGCAGTTATTGAGGAGCCCTGGTGGCACAGTGGTTAAGAGCTTCACTGCTAACCAAAAGTTCAAATCCACCAGCCGCTCCTTGAAAACCCTATGGGGCAGTTCTACTCTGTCCTCTACGGTTGCTATGACTCAGAATCGACTCAGTGGCAACGGGTTGAAGGGTACAGTTACTGAGCATGTGCTGTATTGAATTAGCTGTCCTCTAGAGTTTGAACCATAGTTTAGGTTGGACAGTAACTGGTGGTCAGGAAGGTGTGTGAGATTTTCTTCCATCAGCATTTCTTAAGAACTCTGGGATCAGGTCCTCTCACATCAGTCCCTTCCAGAAGTCTGAAGGTCAGCCCAACAGAGGACACCTTCGGGTCAGTAAAACGTTTTGACTACAGATGTCACAAAAGTTGTCAGATGCCTTCTCTTTTTTGCAGGTGAAGTTCTGTACTTCTAAGGGTCTGCAAAAACCAGGTGCTCTTCCTGTTACTTGCAGGTGTGGTTGTTAGTTGCTGTCAAGTCATTTCCAACTCACAGGAGCCCTGTGTGTGCAGAATAGAACTGCTTCATAGGGTTTTCAAGACTGTGACCTTTCAGTAGCAGATCGCCAGGGCTATCTTCTGAAGCACCTCTCTGTGGGTTCGAACCACCAGCCTTTCAGCTAGCAGTCTAGTGCTTAACCATGGCAGTACCCGGGGATCTCTGTGTGGGGGTCGTAGGGAGAAAATGTGTGCTTGGAGAAAACGCTGTGTAAATACAAGGGGGTGTTGTGCAGATGGAAGATGCATCACCACAGTGGTTCTGGGAAGCTCAGAAACTCCTGTTTGCTTAGAAAGTTCAAGGATGTACGATTAGTGCCCAAACAGGGTTTGAGAAAAAAATTCTCACTGTAGCTGGCTTTTTAATTAGTTTTCACGTTTGACAGCCACTATGTTAAGAAAAGCCATTAGATAATATTTAATAAAATCAGTTTGGAGAAGTATTTGTCAGTTAGAAGGACTCCAGCGATGGTGTTTCTAAACGATGTGTGATCTTGCTCCCATATGGCGTGATGTGATCCTGGCCTCCCTGTCGTGAACTCGGGTTAGAAGCTACGACTCTTTGGACCCTGACAGGACTTGGAGAGCTCTTGGAGCAATCCAAGGGAGTTCAGAAATTAACACCTGCATAGAGTACATGATGGCCGTCCGTTATCCATGTTATATGCCTTGGTTAAGTATCTGACATGAGGGTGTGGAAACAGGCAAACTGGACGTGCATTCATAGCTATAAATTATGATTGCCTATTAGTAAGTCTAGGGAGCCCTGGTGGCACAGTGGTTAAAGTAATCAACTGCTAACGGAAAGGTTGGCATTTCAAAACTACCAGCAGCTCCACAGGAGAAAGATGTGACAGAGTACTTCCACAGAGATTTACAACCTTGGAAACTCTATGGGGTTGCTATGAGTCAGAATCAACTCAATGGCAGTGGGTTTGGCTGTTATTAGTAAGTTGACACCTTGGTGGCACAGTGGTTAAGAGCTACAGCTGCTAACCAAAAATCTGGCAGTTCATATCCACCAGCCCCTCCTTGGAAACCCTCTGGGGAAGTTCTACTGTGTCCTTGTAGGGTTGCTGTGAGTCGTAATCGAGTCGATAGCAACGGGTTTGATTTCGGTATTGTTAAATTGGAGTCCCTGGGTGGTAAAAACGGTTAATACTTTGACTGCTAACTGAAAGGTGGGACGTTTTGAGTCTACCCAGAGGTGCCTTGGAAGAAAGGCCTGGTGATCTGTTTCTAAAAATCAGCCATTTTGTGCTACATCACTATGTGGCACAGTTCTGCTCTGACACACATGAGGTCACCATAAGTGGGAATTGACTTGATGGCAACTGGATTCATCAGTTAATTGGGAATGTATTATGTAGAAAGCCAAATAAATGCTTGTTTCAAGCACCTCAAGGTAAGGGCACTATCTGATTTTGGTTTGTTTTGAGATACTGGTTTATGCACATACTAAGTGCTCAAAAATAATTGTTGAGTGTTTGAGTAAACATTAAGACATTTAAAATAACGCTGTAGCCCTGGTCTTATTTATTAGCTTTAGGCCTGTTATGTAATAAGTGAATCCTTTAAGATTCGTACGGTGTAATTATTTTAGGTAATAATGTTGCTATTTAGCCCATATATGTTTTCAAGGAAAATAGTGTGTTACAGATACTCTGTCACTAAGCTAAGGATCTGTGAAGCATCATTGATCATCGCGCAGTTGACTGTGATGTATAAATTTTAATGTGATCATCCACATATATCATTGGAAGGATATATTTATAATGAAAGGATGGGACAACGAAAACATGTTCCTTTACTTCTTATAACTTTATGGAAATTCATGAGTCACTACTTTGAGAAACTTTAGGTTCTATTCCGAAGACAAGGTTAAGAGAAATAGAATTAAGAAGCTGCTTAGCAGTAAGCTTTTCTGTTTGTTGAGAGTCAGTGTTGTGCACTCATAAATTTATGATGTACATTATGTTCCAGCCATATGTTAATGCTGAGTTCGTAAGATTAATCAGGCCACATGCTGTCCTGTGGTTTCACTAATCTGGTTCCAGTACCATCAGCGTTTTCTCCTTCACGCCGCACACAAAAAGCCTTACATAGCAGTGTGAGCAGCCTAACAGGCAGTGTTCAGACATAGTTGAAGATGAAGCTTCGCTTTCCTGTTATGGTTGGTGAACAAGATAATGTTTTTTAACTGTTTGCCAGGAGAATATCGGGGGCCAAGGCATTCAGCTGCCGAGCACATTCTCGTTGCCAAACACACTCACGCAGGACTTCCCAATCCCTACAAGCTCATTCCGAGAACCCCAGCCTCCAGGGGACCACTGAGAACCTGCAGAGGGACAGTGTGCTGTGTCTGATGGAGGGACCACCTCTGCTCTTCCTGCACAGTTTCCTGTGGGTAACCTCTGCTTGGGAAACTTTTAGTAACTGGGTGTTTTTTGGAAGATCGTTTCCTTTGGAAGGAGAAACTGGCAAAGACTGTGAACCGGGAAAATATGTGCATTCATTTCACTGGAGCAAACTGTTGGCATTGAAGGTTAAAATCTGAATCATAATTTTAAACTGAAGTTGTCTTTTTTTTATTAAAGATGCGCCTCCATATTATAACAACATAAATCAGCTGTGATAATCACCCATTCAGCAGACCCCTCCTAAGCACCTACTGCGTGTCTGGCCCTCTGCTCAGTGCTGCTTTGTCATGGTGAGAGGGACATCTGACCGAGAAGCAGTTCACCCTGTTAATCTGGGACATTGTCCTGGCTGCTACAGCCGGCTGGACTGCTGTTCGCTCGGAGTGTCCTGACTCTGGAGGCCCAGCTAGGCAGAAATACCCACAGCTCAAGAACGCCAGCAGGTTAAATTAAGTGAATAAATCATTTGGATGTTTTATTTAACTGGATAGGCTAGGCAGACTTGTCCAAATTACCAATTGTCAGTGGGCCACCAAGGTCTTGTAGTGGGGATCACAGGGTGCGTGCGTCCCAGGTGACCTGTAGGATGGGACCGTCAGTCCCACGCTCCTTCATGTGTGGCAGCTTCCGAGACCAACAGATCCGAGTCACTCCTGCTGCAGTTCCTCATCTCCCTCCACCTCCACACGTCTGTTGACTTTTTTGAATAATCGTAGTAACAACTGCTGAAATTCCTTGAATGCTGGCGTTGTTCGAAGTGTGAGCTATTTATGCTGTTACATGCCGTAACTCATCCTCACGGTAAGTCGGTAAGGAGGGCACTGCTATCATCCTTTTTACCACTGAGGAAACTGTGGTTCAGAGAATTTAAGCTACTTGCCCAGGGTCACCAAAGAAGTGAGCGGAGGAGCAAGAACTCAAAACCATGTGACCATTTGACACCAGAACCTGTGCCCTTAACTCATCTGCTGCTTGAAGCCTCAGAAATCTTGGGGGTGGATGAGACAAAGTGCACCAGAAGGAAAACACAAGGTTACATTCTCATGGTTGATGAGAACTACTCTGATGATGAATGCAGGAGACTCCCAAGCAAACGTAAAATTACGGCAAATTTGGTTGTGTAACAAAAGACAGTTAACGCTCTAAGTTTCCTCAAGAAAAACATACAACCCGGGTTTCTGTTTCCCCTACAGCTTAGTTGCCCAGGAGGGATTCATTCATTATTTATTTAAGTAATACATCACAGGGACCAGATTCACTGAAGTGAAGGTATTTCATTTCCAACTGTCCTGCAGGGAAACAGCCAGCCCAGATAAATCCTACAGATTCTCTCTGGTGAGGGAGCAGTGATTGATTCACTTTTGCATTCACGGAATGCATAGAAATTCATGCCGTGTTTTGCTCCCTCTTGTAGCAAGGTTTTCTGCCTACGGTTCACTTGGGCTTTATTGCCACTGCGGTCTGGGATAAAGGGCAAAGAAGGAGAAATAAACACTACATCCCATTTCGCAAGTCAAAACCCAACTCCAAACAAGGAAATCATACTGGTTGTTAACTAATGTGTGGGTATTGTGTTGTCACAGGAAGCTCCAAAGGAGACGGCACAGCCTCCCTGTATTAGGTGAATAAATGGTCTACAGGCCTCTTCACAGAGTTGCCAAAAGGCCTGAAATTCACCTTAAAGCCTGTGTCCTTGCGACTGGATAGACCTTCTGTGGTCACAGGACCACATGGAGTTACACAGCTGAGCAGGATTTGGAACTTCCAAAAATGATGTCCTTGATGGCAAATGTCACTGCGGCAGGCAGGGCCTGTTACAATCCAGCTACTCTCTTCCCACGGCAACCCAAAGGGGAAGACTGGTGGTAGGGGAGCCCTGGGAGTGGCCCTGGGCACCAGTGGGGCCCAGCCAGGGTGCGGACCAAGGCTGCGGGGTGTGGAGAGGTGATCGGCAGCTACCGCTGGAGCACCGTGGTCCTTACTCACTTCACTGCTGTTACCTGTTAGGTCAAGGCCATCCCAGTGACACCTTCTCACTCACTTCCTTCCCTTCTGCTTTCTTGAGTGCTGGAGAGAGGAGGTGGAGTGACCCTCAGTCCATCTAAAGGTTAGTGAGCACCTTCACCAGTTCATGTGATTGATTATAAGTAATTGGAGTTACGTGTGTTGTGATTTTTGTCTTGGCTTCCTTCCTTTTTTAAATTGCACTTATGGCTAGGTTGGTAATAACAGAGAGGCAAGTCGTGATGGAGTGCAAGTAACACATCCACACCTGCAGGACACCTGGGTTAGAGAGATGCTCTGGGCACGCTTCTCTTACCGCCACACCACAGCTACCATAACCAACAAAACACAGCAGACAGTGAGTAAAACTGCAATAATACCACCCATATCAGTAACGCTGACATTGAAAAAGTCTGAAATTTGTCCTCTTTTATTTTAACTTTAACTTTTTGTTTTTAAAATAAAGTTACAAGAATAATATAAAGAATTCCCATATACCTTTCATCCAGATTCCCCAGTTGTTCAAATTTTACCACTTTGTGTATGTGTATATTATTTTTCTTTTGAGCCATTTGAAAGAGAAAGTTATAGGCATGATGCCTTTTTACTTCTAAATACTTCAGTGTGACAAACAAAACATGCATTATCTTACATAACCACAATGCATAAATGATAATTTTAAGTAACTTAATAAGGTGTATTTATGTTATTCTACTTAAACAATAATATAAGGTTCCCTTTTTCTTCTGTTAACTTGTTTTATGAAGAATTCTATGGAGTGAAGATGAGAAAAATGGAGATTTTTTTAAAAAAATGAAGTATCATCTTTTGGCTTACGTGCACATGAATGGCTGTTTCTTTACAAAGTGACCATGTTTTGAAATCTGTGAACGGCTCTCACTGTTACTCGGGTCTTTTTAGAATGTGTTTACAAATCCTTCACCAAACAAGTTTCTGCTGCTTCCCTTCATTTCCCCACAGACTGTCTCTTCATTTGGACACGCCTGTGGACGCTGCAGGCTGACTTCCTGTCCCATCCTCCTTCACGTGAAGAAAAGGCGGGAACCCTTGAGAGGGTTTCTTCTCCCCCACCTGTTTTCCCCAGGCTTGTTTTTCGACTTCCCTCCTTCAGTGTGGTTCTGTCGGCACCACTTAGAACGACATTTTTGAGAAGGTTCTGAACATTAACGGAGAGGTTTACATTTTACCCTGGTGGTTGGGTTTAAGGGCACGTGACGGGCTCTATCTCCAGGTCGTTGATTTGGGGAACTTTAGGTCTCTCAGACTGGATTATTATAAGTTCTCATGCCACAGGAATTTTGAGGGAGTAGAGTGGAAAATAGAGATAAGCCAGAAATCAAATCCCATTTTCCCAAACCTCCCCCTGGCAACAAGTAATGGTCATATTGTCAAATATTAAACAGCTGCCTTTCTATGATGTCTTTACCGTATTTCTGTTCGTTATGTATCCAGTTTGGAGCCAAACAGGACTGAATAATGAACTTTCAGTAAGCACCACTACTTTTTACCTACCTTTTAGCCCAGATCCAGAAATCTGTCTGTGTGGAAAAAGCACACACAGATTTGTGTATATCTAGAATAACCCAGGAACACTGGTGGCACAGTGGTTAAAGCACTTGGCTGCTAACTCGAAGGTTGGTGGTTCGAACCTACCAGCAGCTCTGGAGGAGAAAGATGTGGCAGTCTGCTTCCGTGAAGATTTACAGCCTTGCAAACCCTATGGGGAAGTTCTGCTCTGTTCTAGAGAGTCACTATGAGTCGGAATCGACTCAACCGCAATGGGTTAGAATAACCCAGTCCTTGAAGATGTTTATGTCTTGGTCTAGTCAAATTTATAATTCTTCCTTCCTGCTCCCATTTAGTAAAAAACATTACCTTGTCCGCCTCTTATTCTTATATAAATGATAAGAAATTGACAGACTTCTCACTTAACTCCCTGCTTTTAGCATTCTGTGGATGATTCAGGTACCCTGTCCACCATATCAGTTCCTTGTCTCATACCAGTTTTTTCTTTCCTCACAGATCAAGATCATCATCCTATTAAGTATTTTTCTTCTTGACTCTTAAGTTTTTCTTCCCGTGTCCTAGGGAATCACCTTATCTTAATAAAAGATAATTAAAGCCTGCTATCATTCTAACAGGCCTTCCTCTACCCTAACAGCCTCCCAGCTGAGCTTGTCAGTTTATCTCCTTTCCTGTAGGCCTGCCCCTTTTCTCCATAAGGACCTGCTAAACCTGTGACCCCTCAATGCTGATGGCACACAGCTGCAAACACTTTCTCAGTCATCACCTCTGGAAAATGAGCTTTCACTTTAATTTGCCAATATAAAATATATGCATTAGTTTCCACTGAATTAAACTAAATGTGTGTCTGTGTAATTATTTCTAGTTGAGATTATCCTTGGGACGTGAAGGGAGGGACTCCATCTGTTTCAGTTACTCTTAGGGCTTGAAGGCAACATACTATAACAGGCGTCTGGATTAACACTGGTGTAATTTCTTTGTTCTCTGAAGTGCCTGAAACTCAGAGAAATATGGTACAAACTACTAGGAGTGAGCAAACCAAAGCAGTTGCTGTTGGATCCATTTGGACTCATGGCGACCCTATGTGTTTCAGAGTGGAACTGCACTACATAGAGTTTTCAATGACTGTGACCTTTCCGAAGTAGATCACCAGGCTTTCTTCCAAGACACCGCTGGGTGACTTTGAACCTCCAACCTTTCAGTTAGTAGCCTAGCACTTGACCCTTTGCGCCACCCAGTTAACGCCTATAGAGTGAGCAGAACAGATTTTTTTTCCCTTTCATAACATTGACTTTTTTAAGAATATAAGCCAGTTGTTTTATATATACTTCCTGAGACCTATATATTTTTTGAATATGACATGAAGTTAGTAGATATGTCACATTAAAAAAATAGAGAGGTCCCAAGAAGTTATTATGATACAACTGGCTCATTTTCTTTAAAAAAAAAAAAAATGTCATTGTTAAGAAAAGGGAAAAATAATCTGCTTTAGATTAAAGAGACTAAAGAAACATGAAAACTAAATGCAATGCATGATCCTTGATTAAATTCTGGAACAAAAAAAATACTATGAAGAACATTATTGAGACAATTTGGAAATTTTGAATATGGACATAGATACAATTTTTATATCAGTGTTAAATTTCTTGAGGGTGATCATAATACTGTGGTTATGTAGGGAATGCTGTACGTCTTCCAAGACAGATTTGTTCATTCTTCTGGCAGTCCATGATATATTCAATATTCTTCGCCAACACCATAATTCAAAGGCATCAATTCTTCTTCAGTCTCCCTTATTCACTGTCCAGCTTTCACATGCATATGAGGGGATTGAAAACACCATGGCTGGGGTCAGGCACACCTTAGTCCTCAAAGTGACATCTTTTTTTTTTAAAACTTTAAAGAGGTCTTTTGCAACAGATTTGCCCAATGCAATGCATCATTTGATTTCTTTTTTTTTTTTTTTAATTTTTTTTATTGTACTTTAGATGAAAGTTTACAGAATAGTTTCTCATTAAACAGTTAGTACACATTATTGTTTTATGATATTACTTAACAACCCAACGACATGTCAACATTCTCCCTTCTCGACCTTGGAGGACCTTTTTTTTTTTTTTGGTGAAAATATATGTAGCCAAAGTTACACCATTTCAAAAGTTTCTACACATACAATTCAGTGACATCGATTACGTGCTTCCAGTTGTGCTGCTATTCTCACTATCCTTTTCCAAACTATTCCATCATCATTATCTTCAATTCACTGCCCCCTAGGCTTCCCATCAAACCTTTTGAGTTGCTGTTACCAATTTGAGCTCACATAGATAATTCTTTTTTTTTTTTCTATACCTTAGATGAAGATTTTCAGTACAAATAGTTTCTCATTAAACAGTTAGTACACATAGTGTCCTATGACAGTGGTTAACAACCCCACGACATGTTAACGCTGTCCCTTCTCAACCTTCGGTTCCCTATCACCAGCTTTTCTGTCCCTTACTGCCTTCCAGTCCTTGTCCCTGGACTGCTATGCCTCTTTAGTCCCATTTTGTTTTATGGGGCTGTCCAATCCCTGGCTGAACGGTGAACTTCAGGAGGGGCTTCACCACTGAGCTAAAAGGGTGTTTGGGGGCCATACTCTCGGGATTTCTCCAGTCTCCTTAGGCCAGTAAATCTGGTCTTTTTGTGTGTGTGTGAGTTAGAATTATGTTCTACATCCTTTTCCAGCTCTGTCCAGGACCCTCTATTGTGATCCCGGTCAGAGCAGGCAGTGGTGGTAGCCAGACACTATCCAGCTGTACTGGACTCAGTTTGGTGGAGGCCGTGGTAGCTATGGTCCATTAGTCCTTTGGACTGATCTTTTCCTTGTATCCTGTTGTCTTCATTCTCCCTTGCTCCTGAAGGGATGAGACCAGTGGAGTATCTTAGATGGCTGCTCACAGGCTTTTAAGACCCCAGACACTACTCACCAAGGTAGAATTAGAACAATGTCTTTATAACCTGTGTTATGCTGGTTGAGCTAGATGTTCCCTGAGACCATGGTCCCCACAGTCCTCCGCCCAGCAATTCAGTCCCTCAGGGAGTTTGGAAGTGTCTGTGGAGCTTCCGTGACCTTTCCTTGTACAAATTGTGCTGGCTTCCCCAGTATTGTGTACTGTCTTACCCTTCACCAAAGTTACCACTTATCTATTGTCTGTTTAGTTCACGCCCCCATCCCTTGTAACCAACCATGATTGTTTCTTTTTGTCTGTAAACTTTTACATGAGTTTTTACAGTAGAAGTTTCATACAATATTTGTCCTTTTGTGATTGACTTATTTCACTCAGCGTAATGTCCTCCAGTTTCATCCACGTTACGAGATGCTTCACAGATTCATCATTGTTCTTTATCTTCGCATAATGCTCCATTGTGTGTATGTGTCATAGTTTGTTTATCCATTCTTCTGTTGATGGGCATCTAGGTTGTTTCCATCTTTTTGCTGTTGTGAACAGTGCTGTAGTGAATATGAGTGTGCATATGTCTATTCATTTTACAGCTCTTATTTCCCTGGGATATATTCCTAGGAGTGGGATTGCATTTTGTAGTGCTTTCTTTTTTTGTGGTGCTGACGTTTTCTTTGTTCCTCTTACTCTTCTGTGCTGAGTTCCTTTTGTTTGTGGATTTTTTTTTTCATTTCTTTTGTTTTTGTTTTTACTGAGACTTTGTTTTTCTTCTTTATTTTGATGAGTAGGTTTGTTAACTTTCTTTGTGATTACCTTGAAATTTACCCTTTTGTCCCTAGATTTGAACTAGTCTAATATTACTTAGTATCACCTTGCCTTCCCCTCCATTAGAAGGTTCTATACCTACACTGTTTATTCCCTCTTTTATTGTTCTGATGCTGTTGTCATTTACAGATTAACCTCTCTGGTTCCCTGTTGTAATTCTTTTCGTTTTGCATAGTCCATAAGAGTTCATTTCCTGGGTTGGTATCTGCCTAGTACAATCCTGTGTCCTATATTCAGCCTGTGGTCTGATGTTGTTTATTCTCAGATCGAAGGACTCCCTTTAATAAGTCTTGTAAGTTTAGTTTGGTTTTTACATAGTCCCTTAATTTCTGTTTATCTGGAAATAAACCTAATTTCACCATCATATTTGAATGAGAGTTTTGCAGGATATATTATTCTTGGCTGACAGTTTTTTTTCTTTCAAAGTTTTATGTATGTCATCCCATTGCCTTCTTCCCTGCATGCTTTCTGCCAGATAATCCGAGTTTAGTCTTATTGTTTCTCCTCTGATGTGACTTTTTGTTTTTCTTGAGCTGCTCTCAGGATTCTTTGTTTGTCTTTGTTTTTAGTGAGTGTGATTATGATATGCCTTGATGATTTTCTTTTGGGGTCTACCTTATATGCGGTTTGTTGAGCTTCTTGAATGGTCAGCTTCTCATCTTTCATGATATTGGGGAAGTTTTCAGTCAGCAATTGTTTGATGATCCTTTCTGTTGTTTTCTGTTTTCCCCCTGTTCTGGAACTCCAATCACACACAGATTTTTGCTTTTGATTGTATCCCACATAATTCTTAGGGTTTCTTCAGTTTTCTTTGTTCTTTTTTCTGATTTTTCTTCAAACAGAGTTGTATCCAAGTGTTTGTCTTCAATTTCACTGATCCTGTCTTCCACCATTTCAGATCTGCTCCTTAGCCCTTCTATGACACTGTCCATTTCTGAAATCTTGTTTATCTTTTGGCTTTCTAATTGTTGTTTTGGTATGATTTCTAGTTGTGAATTTATTCTAGCATTTTGTTCCTGTTTTATTTTCTTGAATTCTTCCATTTTTTTTGGTCTGTATTTTCCATGAATTTGTCTGCCTTTTCCGT
Source organism: Dugong dugon (assembly GCA_030035585.1). Taxonomy (NCBI): domain Eukaryota; kingdom Metazoa; phylum Chordata; class Mammalia; order Sirenia; family Dugongidae; genus Dugong; species Dugong dugon. The sequence goes on along the minus strand of CM057466.1, from coordinate 44,679,264 downwards.
GAATTTGTCTACTTTCTCCTCATTTTTGTCTGCTTTTTGCTTCAATTCTTGGATAATTCTGAGTATTAGAGATTTGAATTCCCTATCTATTAGGTCTAGTGCCTTTTCTACTGGAAGGTCATCTGGTGTTTTATTTTGGACGCCTACTAGAACCATCCTGTCCTGTTTTTGTAAATGTTTTGATATTGTTTGCTGCCTTTGGGGCATTCAATGGTTATTTTCCTCATTTATTGATTGTAGATTTGTTTGTTTCATCCTGCTTTTTTGTTTTATTTGGTTATGTCTCAGCAGGCGGGCTGTGTGTTCTTTGTTGTTTGCTCATCTGTGGGCACAATACTTTTCACCTCCTTCTCCAATGGACAGGGTCAGTCACTCAGGTATGGTATAGCAGACCAGGTCCATCTGAAGGGGCTTGCTGGGATGGGTTGTTTGTGGCACGTACCAGGGCTGGCAGTGTGGACCAGGAATCAGTGCAGGGCAGGTTCCAGTAGGCCGTGCCTGTGCTGCTTGGGTGTGTGATGTTCAGCGTGCGATGCTGGTAGGCAGGAAGGAGGGGGTAGATTGTGATGGGTGGAGCTAAGATTGGCATGGGAAAGATGAGAGAGAGGAGAGAGGAACAGGAGCCAAAAACATACATATGAAGAAAAAAGAGTGCTAAGGGAGCTTGGTATTGCAGTGAAGAGATGAGAGACTGAGAAATGGGGAAAAACAAAAATGAAAAAAAAAAGAAAAATAATAAAAGAAAAAAAATGAATAATCGAGAAATGAAGAAAGACAAAAAAGGAATAAGAGAGAGAAGAAAACAAAACAAAAACAAGAAAAAAGAAATGCCCACAGGGATGTCCCCATGTGTCTGCACAGAGTAAGGGAGTAGCTTCCAAGCTGCACCATACTGCCTGGCTAGAAGGGTTTCCCAAGCTGAGAAAAGAAAAAGAAAACAAACAAATCAAAACTGAACAAATCAGAGCAAACAAACAAAAAAGCCCCCGGGGTCCCACCAGCGTGGCGTCACGGGCCGGGTAGCAGTTTCACAGTCGAGCAGTGTTTCACAGACGTTCAGGAAGAAGCAAAGATGGCGTATGGAGCCAGGTATTTGAGAGAAAGGAGGGGGAGGTGGTGAGAGGTAAGGAAGAAATATAGAGAAGCAGAAAAAAGCAACACCAGCAGCCAACAAAGGCATTCAGGGAACCGGCCAGTGCAGGCAGTTGGAATCCAGGCAACACCAGGATGAAGCTGGTGCTTCCTGGCCAAGAGACTGTGACTGCAGGAAGTAGAGGAGGCTAAGTGGGGGCAAAGAAGAGTGGGGGGTGGGAAAGCATATATCACTGGTTACCGGTTGTTCTGTCTCCTGCTGGAAGCTCTGTGAAGCTGCTTTCTTGTACCCCTGTTCACTGATCTCTGATAGGAGTCCAAGATTGCGGATACGTGGTGCGGTACTGATAGAGGAACTCTGTATGTATCTCACCTCGCTCTCTGTTCTCGGTCAGTTTCTTATTCCATTCAGTGCTCAGCTGAGTTCTTTATCTCTTCATTTTATGCTTAGGGTTTCAGGATTGATGTGTGACTCTGTTTGACTTAGTTTTTCTGTTCTTTGCTGTGGAGGGACAGCGTGGTGTTTCTTACTATAGCTCCATGTTGCCTCATTTGATTTCTTGACTGCTCTTTCCATGGGCGTTGAGTCTGGATCCAAGTAAAATGAAAAAATCCTTGAAAACTTCAATCTTTTCTCCATTTATTATGATCTTGCTTATTGGTCCATTTGTGAGGATTTTTGTTTTCTTTATATTGAGATGTAAACCATACTGAAGGCTGTAGTCTTTGATCTTCATCAGTAAGTACTTCAAATCCTTCTCACTTTCAGCAAGCAACCTGCACATCATAGATTGTTAATGAGTCTTCCTCCAATCCTGATGCCATATTCTTCTTCATATAATCCAGCTTCTCAGATTATTTGCTCCCCCTACAGATTAAATAAACATGGTGAAAGGATAGAACCCTGACGCACACCTTTCTTGACTTTAAACCAGATCTTTGTTCTACTTCAACTACTGCCTCTTGGTGTATGTGCAGATTCCATTAAAAGCACAATTAAGTGTTCTGGAATTCCCATTCTTGGCAATGTTATTCATAATTTGTTATGATCCACACAGTTAAATGCCTTTGTATAGTTCATAAAACACAGGTAAACATCTTTCTGTTATTCTCTACTTTCAGTCAAGATCCATCTGACATTAGAAATGTTATCCTTTGTTCCATGTCCTCTTCTGAATCCAGCTTGAATGTCCGGAAGTTCCCTGTCAATGTACTTCTACAACCGCTTTTGAATGACTTCAGCAAAATTTTACTTCCATGTGATATTAATAATACTGTTTGATAATTCTTGCATTCTCTTGGATCACCTTTATTTGAATGGGCACAAACATGGGTCTCGTCCAGTCATTTGACAGGTAGCTGTCTTCCAGATTTCTTGGCACAGACAAGTGAGCACCTCCATGACTGCATCTGTTTGTTGAAACATCTCAATTGGTATTCTGTCAATTCCTGGAGCCTTGTTTTTCAATAATGCCTTCAGTGCAGCTTGGACTTATTCTTCAGTACCATCAGTTCTTGATCATATGCTGCCTCCTGAAGTGAATGAACATTGACCAATTCTTTTTGGTACAGTGACTCTATGTATTCCTTCCATCTTCTTTTGATGCTTCCTGTGTCATTTAATATTTTGTCCATAGAAGCCTTCAATATTACAGATCGAAGCTTGAATTTTTTCTTCAGTTCTTTCAGCTTGAGAAATGCCGAACGTGTTCTTCCCTTTTGGTTTTCTAATTCCATATCTTTGAGCATTTCATTATAAAACTTTGCTTTGTCTTCTTGAGCAGCCTTTTGAAATCTTCTGTTCAGCTCATTTATTTCATCATTTCTTCCTTTCACTTTAGCTACTCTACATTCAAGAGCAACTTTCAGAGTCTCTTCTAATATCCATTTTGATCTTTTCTTTTTTTCCTGTGTTTTTAATGACCTCTTGCTTTCTTCATGTATGATGTCCTTGATGTCATTCCACAGTTTGTCTGGTCTTCAGTCATTAGTGTTCAATGCGTCAAATCTATTTTTGAGATGATCCCTAAATTCAGATGGGTTATACTCAAGGTCGTATTTTGGTTCCTGCGGACTTGTTTCTAATTTTCTTCAAACACGTACGTACACTCGTGTTGTTTTTCTTAGTTGCCGTCAAGTTGATTCGGACTCATGGAGACCCCACGTCTGTCAGAGTAGAGCTGCTCCATATCCATATGGTTTTCAAAGCTGTGACCCTTCCCAAGCAGATTGCCAGCCCTGTCTTCCGAGGGACCTCTGGATGGGTTTGAACTGTCAGCCTTTCGGCTAGTAGTTGAACGCTTAACCATTTGCTCCACCCAGTGCTCTGTATGTAATATGCACCATTTTATATACAGGCATACATTGGAGATATTGCAGGTTTGGTTTCAGACCACTGCAATAAAGCAAATATCACAATAAAGTGAGTCATAATGAATTTTTTGTTTCCCAGTGCATATAAAAGTTATGTTTACACTACTCTGTAGTCTGTTAAATGTGCAATAGCATTATATCTAAAAAAATGCACATACCTTAATTAAAAAATACTTTATTGCTAAGAAATGCTAACCATCACCTGAGCCTTCAGTAAGTCGTGATCTTTTTGCTGGTGGAGGGTCTCACCTCAGTGTTAATGGCTGCTGACTGATCAGGGTGATGGTTGCTGAAGGTGGGGTTGGCTGTGGCAATTTCTTAAAATAAGACAGCAGTGAAGTTTGCCGCATCGATTGCCTCTTCCTTTCATGAAAGATCTCTCTGTAGCATGTGATGCTGTTTGATAGCATTTTACCGACAGTAGAACTTCTTTCACAATTCAAGTCAATCCTCTCAAACCCTGCTGCTGCTTTAGCAACTAAGTTTATTTATATTCTAAATCATTTGTTGTCATTTCAACAATGTTCACAGCATCTTCACCAGGAGTAGATTGCATCTCAAGAAACCACTTTCTTTGCTCATCCATAAGAAGCAACTCCTCATCCATTAAAGTTTTATCACGAGATTGCAGCAATTCAGTCACATCTTCAGGCTCCACTTCTAATTCTAGTTCTCTGGCTATTTCCAGCACATCTGCAGTTACTTCTTCCAGTGAAGTATTGAACCCCTCAAAGTCATCTGTGAGGGTTGGAATCAAATTCTTTCAAACTCTGTTAAGGTTGACATTTTGACCTCCTAACATGAATCAAGAATGTTCTTAATGGCTCTAGAATGGTGAATTCTTTGCAGAAAGTTTTCAGTTTACTTTGCCCAGATCAGAAGAATCACTATGTATGGCAGCTATAGCTTTACAAAATGTATTCCTTAAATAATAAGAATTGGTAATTGAAATTACTCCTTGATACATGGGCTGCAGAATGTATGTTGTGTTAGTAGGCATGAAAACAGCATTAATCTCTTTTTCTATCGCCATCAGAGCTCTTGGGTGACCAGGTGCATTGTCAATGAACAGTAATATTTTGAAAGGAATCTTTTTTCTGAATATTAGTTCTCAACAACAACAACAAAAAACAAACAAACAAACAAAAAAAACCCACTGCCGTTGAGTCGATTCCGACTTATAGCAACTCTATAGAACAGAGTAGAACTGCCCTATAGGGTTTCCAGGGAGTGCCTGGTGGATTCGAACTGCCAACCTTTTGGTTAGCAGCCATAGCTCTTAACCACTGAGCCACCAGCATTTCTATAGTTCTTAAAAGTGGGCTTAAAATATTCAGTAAACCATGTTGTAAACAGATGTGCTGCCATCCAGGCTTTGTTGTTCCGTTTACAATGTACAAGCAGAGTAGATTTAGCATAATTCTTAAGGGCCCTAGGATTTTCAGGATGGTGTATGAGCATTGGCTTCAACTTAAAGTCACCAGCTGCATTAGCCCCTAACAAGAGGGTCAGTCTGTCCTTTGAAGCTTTGAAGCCAGGCATTGACCTCTTCTCTCTAGCTATGAAAGTCCTAGATGGCATCTTCTTCCAGTATAAGGCTGTTTCATCTATACTGAAAATCTGTTGTTTAGTGTAGCCGCCTTCATCAATTATCTTAGTTAGATCTTCTGGATAACCTGCTGCAGCGTCTACATCAGCACTTGCTGCTTCCCCTTGCATTTTTATGTTATGGAGATGGCTTCTTTCCTTAAACCTCACGAACCATCGTCTGCTATCTTCAAACTTCTCTTCTGCAGCTTCCTCACCTCTCTCTGCCCTCATAGAATTGAAGAGAGTTAGGGCCTTGCTCTGGATTAGGCTTTGGCTTAAGGGAATATTCTGGCTGGTTTGATCTCCCATCCAGACCACTAAAACTGTCTCCATATCAGCAGTAAAGCTGTTTCGCTTTCTTATCATTCGTGCGTTCACTGGAGTAACGCTTTTAATTTCCTCCAAGAACTTTTCCTTTCCATTCAAACTTGGCTAACTGATGCAAGAGGCCTAGCTTTCAGCCTGTCTTGGCTTTTGACGTGTCTTGCTCACTGGGCTTAATCTTTTCTAGCTCTTGATTTAAAGTGACAGAAGTTCAACTCCTCCTTTCACTTGAACACTTAGAGGCCATTGTAGGGTTATTAATTAGCCTAATTTCAATATTGTCGTGTCTCAGGGAATAGGGAGGCCAGAGGAGAGGGAGAGGGAGAGAGACGGGGGAACGGCCAGTCGATGGAGCAGTCAGAACACACACATTTATCGATTAAATTTGCCATCTTTATAAGGGCATGGTTCGTGGAGCCCCAAAACAATTACAATAGTAACATCAAAGGGTACTGATCACAGATCAATGTAACAGATAGAATAATAATGAAAAAGTTTGAAATACTGTGAGAATTACCAAAATGTGACAGAGAGTCACGAAGTGAACACATGCTGTTGGGAAAATGGTGCCCATAGACTTGCTCGATGCAGAGTTGTCACAAACCTTCAATTTGTAACAAACGCGATATCTGCAAAGCACGATAAAGTGAAGCACAGTAATAGGAGGGTATGCCTGTATGTGTGTGTGGAAAGAGACAGAAGTAAGTTGCAAAGATTCATTCTTGTTATTCCTTATTTCTTCTAAGTAAGTGAAAGATAGGTTTCTAAATTAACTTTCCTACTAACAGATAAAAGATTTTCCTTTCTGGTTCAAAATTCTCCCTTTTACTATCCTTTTTCTTCTCTTAATAAATACCCTTCCCAGGAAATGAGAGGGGAGTGGACAGTGGGAGTGCAAACACACCAAGACCTTGCCTTTTGAGTTGTGAAGTAGAGAATGTGTTCTAACCATGTTCTTCACGGGTCTCCACATGCTGCTCTCTCCACATGTGCTGAGTTATGGTAATCCTCATGCTAATGGCAAGAGGTTTCTCCCCTGCTGTTTCTTGAAAAAACAATCCAAGAAGTTTAGATTACTTGATGTGGAATAACCTAAAGGGATTGTAATGTTTGCTGTGTAGTTCTCTTGTGAGTTAGAGGAATGAAGTCGGGGAGGGGGTTGTAGTCGTTACTCCTCACTTCTTTCTTGCAGTTTCAGCAATAGAAGCACCCCCAGACTGAAGTTTTTTTGTTTGTCATTCCTTATCATACTTTAAGGTATCCCTGAGTGGCTCAAAGGGTTAAGAGCTCGGCTACTAATGGAAGGATTGGCAGTTCAAATCCACCCAGAGGTGCCTTGGAAGAAAAGCCTACAACTCTGATTCAGAACGTCACAGCCTTAAAAACCCTGTGGAGCATAGTTCTGCTTTGAAACGCTTGAGGTCACCATGAGTCAGAGTTGACACAATGGCAACTGGGCTGAGTTTTTTTTTGGACCATACTTTGAAATGTATTTTATTCTCTCCTTTATATGTGTGTTGAATAGTATGGGGAAGTGAGTTGTGTCTTGACATTTTGAGGTAAAATAGGCTTGTTTTCTTTTGTTTAGTGAGAGAACTTCAGTAGGTTTTTGTTGTTGTTGCTGATGTATAAATGGAAGGAAGATGAGTTTTGAAAGCACAGCGGCATCTTAGAAAATAAAAAAAGAAGACTGTACCTTGATGTCAGTTACAGCTTTGGGGAAGAAAAATGCCCTAGAAATGAAAGGCAGTGGCCCAGCACCTACAAGCCGCATCAGCGAGGAACACTCTTAATGGCATAAGAATTGAAAGTATTGTGATAAGGAAGGTCATTTTCCTATACTTTGCTTTACTTAAGAGTTGTCCAAAGCTGCATTTGGACTTGATACAGAAATGACTGGATTGAGAGCTCTTCTTCAATAAGTAATTCCTATGTGGGAACTTAAAAGAAAAACCTAATATTTTACATCAGAAAACCAGATTTTTTTTTTTTTTTTGAGAATTTATATCCTTTTGTTTTTTCTCTATTTTAACTGCTTTTGTGGTTCTTCTGGTCAGAGTGTGAAAAGAGTTTAGGTTATCAGCTTGTGCCAGATTATATTTGTTTTATATACATTTGCAAACATCAAATGATATTAAACTGTTCAAGTTGCTGTTACATGCTTATTTTTTTGTCAGTTTTTTTTTTTTTTTTTTTTTTTTTTTTTTTGGTAGAGTTGCTCTTACACTATTATCAACCAAATATTGTGTGGCTAAATGATTTGAGTTTATTTAATTTGCTTGACAATTAGATAACATGTCTAGCCTTAGGAAGAAAATATGTTCCTCATTAAAAAAAAAGAAGAAGAATGTGATCTAAAGTTCAGAGCTGAAATATTAAAAACCGTTCATTGAGTAGAACTGCTTTAAGAACTTTGTGCACTTTATATGCCAAGAAACAGTCATTTCTCATTGATGAAAATTCTCCTCATAGAAGGAAAATACACAAGTGTAATCATTTGAATCATTTGATACCTCCCCTGCAAAAAAAAAAAAAACTCCATTAGGCCATTCTGTGAGTTTTTCAAACAAACACCTCTATTGTTCCTACATGTCGGTATGTCCTTAAATTTATGTGATTTCATTTTTAGAAATGTGTACCAAACATACGTATGTTTTTTATTACTAAGAATCAACTGCATTAAGTTCTTTGGATTTTCTTTATTTATTTCTTTATTATATTTTTAATTGATCATGAATGTTATAACTTTGAATGTTTTGACATTTTAGAGTAAAGCAATATGCTGTGTTACTGTATTCCATATATAGTTATATTTGGAATATGTTATGCTTGAGTTAGAAAAATAGTTTGAGATATCTACTACCAATAACATGTGTTTACTGGTTATCATGTCTGCCAAAAATATTTCCATTTACACATAGCTAGCTTTCGTACATAATTACTTACTTGCTCATCACAGGACATAATGTCAGCCTGTACTACGTAATAGAAAATAATCTCATCTGGATGCAGAATGAATTTCTGTTACCTAAGACTTGTTTCCATTCGATGACATTTTCCTTCTTAGGAAAAAACAGTATTTAGATCATGCTAATGTTTTGGCATGTTTGGAGTGCCTAGTGATTAGGATTACTACTGTTTGGCAGCAGTGTACTAGGTCTGTGAAATACAAGAAATGGTTTCTTACTTTGTGGCTGTCATAAGACATTATACTTATTGAAAGGTGATTAATTAAATAAAACAGAAAGAGGTGAGGATAATGATTACTTTGGAGTTCAGAGAAGATTGAAATGACTATGGACCAAAAGAGAGGATGTGGGGAGATTGGAACCCTTATGTACTACTGATGGGTATGCAAAATGGTACAACCATTTTGGAAAACAATATGGTGGGCGCTTCCTTTAAAAGCTAGAAATAGAAATACTGTACAATCCAACAATTCCACTCCTAGGAATATATCTGGAGAAATAAGAGCCATCACACGAATAGACAGATGCACACCCATGTTCATTGCAGCATTATTCACAATAGCAAAAAGATGGAAGCAACCTAAATGCCCATCAACAGATGAATGGATAAACAGATTATGGTACATACACACAATGGAACACTATGCGACGATAAAGAATAGTGATCGATCCGTGAAGCATCTCACAACATGAATGAATCTGGAGGGCATTATGCTGAGTGAAATAAGTCAGTCACCAAAGGACAAATACTGTGTGAGACCACTATTATAAAAACACATGAAAATGTTTCCACCCAGAAAGAAACAATCTTTGATGGTTATGAGGGAGGGGAGAAGTGGGGAGGGAAAAACACTAACTAGACAATAGAGAAGTGGTAACTGTGGTGAAGGGTGAGACAGTGCATTGTACTGGAGAAGTCAGCACAGCTTGACCAGGGCAAAGTCATAGACGCTTCGCAGACACATACAAATGCCCTGAGGGCCTGGGCTGAGGGCTGGGAACCATGGTCTTGGGGACGTCAAAGAAAAAAGTGAGAGAGGATGTGTTCCCGGGACTTGAACCTCAAAGAGTGGGCAGGAATTAGGTACTGCAGTGGAAGTAGAGAGCAAACGTGAGTGAGATGAATGAAGAGCGTGATGGAGAAAATGGAAGCAAGAGAAGATTTACATCAAGCTTGAACGTTTTGGTGAGCAACAAATGGCTGATACATTTAATGTAATCCATTCAAATCCATGATGACACACTAAGATTTTAATAGAAAAATGAGCAACAGACATGAACAGACAATTTACAGAAGAGGAAACGCAAATGACCAACATAAGTACTAAACCCTTTTCAACTTCATTAAAAGACAATAAAATGTAAAAAGTAAAATACTGTTTATTTTTTCCAATCAAATTAACATTGACTTTTGAAATCTAGTGAAAGTACAATGAGAAGGGCATCCTCATGCATTTTCTGGTGGCAGCAGAAATTGCTAAAATCTTCTATGGAAGGTTATAGTTTGCATCCCTACTTTTAAACGCACATACCCATTAATTCAGTACTTCTGAGAATTTCTTCTAAAAGAATTTTCAGGTATACTGCAGATTTCTAGATAGATGACCATCAGAGGATTATATATGGCAGTGAAAAATTTGGAAGCTACCTAAGTTTTCCACAGTACTGATATGATTAAATAAATGATGGTACAACCAAATGATAAAATACTGTTTAGTCATGAAAACCCATGTCTTCAGACAAATTTAATGACATAGGGAAATCATAAAAATAAGTAGTGAAGAGTAAGCTATAAATTTATGAATACAGTAAATCCAAATTTTATTTAAAGTACATGTGTAAAAAAAGACTGGATAAAAATATTCTGAAGTGTTACAGTTATTATTCTGCGTAGTAGAATGATGGGTGGTTTTGTATTTTTTGTTTAATCTTCTCTATATTTTCTAGATTTTATACAATGAAGATAAATTGTTTTTAGAAAAAATATATTAAGCTTTCATTTATTTTAGCAATTTATTGAAATTGAACAAATAAGATAAGTAGGATAAAGAGGGGAGAGTCCCAAAGAGAGGACTTTGTAAAGAAGTAAATGCCAGTGCTATCCCTGGACGAGTTAATGAAATGAAGTTGCAGAATGAAAAGTGATGTGTTTGTGTGTGTGTGTTGAGAGGCTAAGAAAAATGTTTGGCAGTGTGGGAGAAATATATACATTCAACAAATATTCAGAAATCAGGTATTTTGTATAAAAACCTCAAGTAGTACAGATGGGAGGAAAAACAGGAAGCGCCAAATCCCTGTTTAGAGCCTGGAGTAACCATCTATGATAGGCACTATGGCACAGCAGTGACACAGGCCAGGATCCATTCACACTCTCGTGCTGGTCTAGACCTCTGTGTACCCTGGCGTACAGTCCCTCCTCCCAGTGCACATGCCTTTATAATGGCACAGACCACACGCAGAGGCCTGTGCGTATGTGGATGCTGAGTCTCTGTTTCTTCATTCATTTAACAAATACCAAATGAGCAGCTTCTGTGAGACAGGCAATGCTTTAAGCTCTGGAGAACAAAATTAGCAAAACCCCTTCTTGCAAAACTTACTTTCTAATGGGAGAGATAGACCATAAAGACAGTAAGACAAGTGGAGTAAAGAGGGTAGTGTTCTAAAGAGAGGACGATACAGCTGGGAAGGTAAATAGGGAGTACGGGATTGGCAAAAGGGGTGGGGGGTGGGCAGTGGTGAGCATTGGAAAGGGTTACACTTGCAAATAGAGTGGCCAGGGAAGATCGCAGGGGGATCACTTTAGAGCACATAATTAAAGGAGAAGGAGTGAGCCATGGCTGTATCAGGGGAAGGAGATTCCAGGCAGAGGGAGCAGTAAGTGTAAAGCTTGAGGTGTGTGAAGAACAGCAGGAGGCCAATGTGGCTGGAACACAATAAGCAAAAGGGACCATGATGGGAGATAAGGTCAGAGAGTCAGTGGGAAAGTGAGTGAAATCATATAGAGTGTAGTACCTTTATAAGGACTTTAGCCTTTATTCTGAGTAGAGGCCCATTGGAAGATACTGAGAAAAAGAGCAACATGTTCCGATCTCAGTTTTAAAACAGAATGGTTTTCTATTCTGGTCTTCAGTTCCTTTTAGAAGAATAATTGTGCCTGCTATGCTAAGACTAGTCCGTGAGGAGGCAAGGGAAGAAGACCAATGAGGGCGGGCCAATGAGGAGGCTACTGCAGTAATCGAGGCAAGAAATGATGGTGATTGGATGAGAGTGATAGCAGGAGAGGTATGTGAAATGGTCAGATTTCAGTTATATTTTGAAGGTAGAACCACCAGGATTTGCTGATAGATTGGAGTGTGAAAGAAAGTGAGGAATCGAGGATGTTGCCAAGGTTATTAGCCTGAGCAAATGGAAGGATGGACTGGCCATTTTCTGAGAAGGAGAAGGCTATGAGAAAAGGAGGTCCGGGTGGGAGAACAGGGAAGTTAAGAATTTGTACTTTATTGGAGAGCTGTTAAAATTGAAATGTCTATTAGATATCCAAGTGGAAAAGGTGAGTTGGTGGTTGGATATGAAACTCTGGAGTTCAGGGGAGAGATCCGGGCTAGAGATATAAACTGTGATTATACAGGAACTGTATATAAATTGAGCCTTGGGGAACTATAGCATTAAGAGGTTGGGGAGATGAGGAGAAACAAACAAACAAAGCAAATGGAATGCATTGCTAGTGATGCAGGAGGAAACCAGGAAAGGATCATTCCCAAGTAAACAGTGTGTTAAGAAGCGGTTGTGTAAGAAGAGGAAAACAAAATGACCACTGGACTTAGCAACATGGGGGTCATAAGAAATCAGGTAGGACAAATTCCTGATTGGAGTGAGTTGAAGAGAACACTGGAGAGGAATTAGAGACAGTGAGTATAAAGACGCAGAGAAACGGGATTCTAGGTGAAGGGTGATGCAGAGTAAAGATAGGATGAGTAACCAAAGGACATAGATGATGCAGGAAATAGGGAGGAGATTGCTCAGACAGCTCTTTGAGTAATAGAAAGGAAGGGGATAGACTAACCTCAGATGGGGCACAGTCATTTTATCCAGTAACCAATGGAAGGCAGAGTGTGTGACGAGGGAGGTGGTGGAAATCTGGTTGCTTCAGTTTCCTAAGTGAAATAGGAAGCAAGGTCATCAGCCGAGAGTGGGGATGGGGAGTTGAATATTCATGAAGAAAGGAAAAGACATGCTGTCATTTTTTAGCAAAGAGGGAAGTTGAGTGGTCCAGGAAAACACAGTGTGCTTGCCAGGCAGCCTGCAGAGCTTACTGAGGTTGATGATCATGCGTTTCTTCCACACGGTTGTATGGGTTTCTCCAGCCTTGTCCCCGTTCGTCTGCAGGGATGCGAGCTCAGAGTAAGCAGAGGGTTGGACTCTGTGGAGGGTTGTGTGCTATGGGTGTGATGGAAGAGCTGGGGAGTTGAGGTTTTGTGAGAGTGATTGTCATGACTGGCCATGGGCACTGAGCTGGAGAAGACGACAAGTGAGGACATGAGAAGACATACAGCCCTTTGTTGAATGAATGGGCAAATATTAGAAAAAGAAACTGACTTCTGAATCAATTCACACTATAGTGAAGAAGCCATGAAAATAAGTGGTCAAGGCTACAGAAGAGGAATGCAAGAGACAATGGAAGCCCAGAGGAGGGATTGGTCTCCTCTGCTAGGGGAAGGAGGAGGAACAGGAAAAGTTTCAGAGAGAAAGGCTTCAAGAGTGAATGGAAATTTGACAGATGGGCCGGATAGGAATGGGCATATATGAGGAGAGACATCGTATGCAGGTGTGAATTCCAAAATGACAATGAAGGTGTGGTCTACAGTTAATATCTTTATGAACAACCTAGAAACTTCCTTCTTTACTATCCAGGATTATCGATGGTAATTATTACATTTCTTAATTACAGGTTTAATGCTTCTTTGTCACTGTATAGTATGTAACTGTCTAATAACTAATGTGCACATCTTTTAAGCACAGAACCAAAGCACATTGTTTTTCTTCTCCTTCTGCCCACCAACCACCTCCATTCCAACTTCCTTCTGCTAATCTGCTGAACGTTCTTCTTAGCTGCTATTAGGCCAATGCCTTCATACTATTCTGTTTACCAGTATTCCGTAAGATCAACTTGAAAATATGAAACTCAGGCTCCAATATGTTTTGTTTCAGTTCCCGGCAAATGTCATACCCAGTATTGTAGATGATATGATGGAGCTTAATATGACTTGGTGGGTATGAATCATGAATATGTCACATTGGGTTTAAAGTCTTTTTTGATTATGCACTTTAAGTCACAAAGATAACAAAGGTCATGTATGCTGAGCACATTTGTGAGGATAGTTCTTAGATGTAAAAGTACCCTTAAATGCTTAGGCAGTAATGGCATGACTTAATATGATGAGGCATCAGCATCATAAAACTCAACAGGTCACAGAATGCAATCAAAGCGTGAGTGAGCCACCTGAGACTTACAGCCTGCTGATTCCAGTGCTCAGAAAGCTTAGACCCAAGATGGCAATGGACTGCTCTACGCAGTCAGCACTACTCCTGACTAATTACAAACCTAAGGAAATGCCACTTATCAAGAATCCTATGGACCAGAGAAGTATTATTGGGAAATGAGCTGAACACATCTCCCTGGGGCAGGATTGTATCTGGGGAGGAGCAGAGAGAGCGACTTCTGGCTTGAGCACATTCTCCAAAATGGACGTGTTTGCAACACATGTTGGAAAGAACCTGCTGGTAAGATGTTGGTAAAGAATATGAAGAATAAATTAGAGGAGACGCAGAAGGAGGGTATCAGAGTGGCATCCTTCTCGCTCGTCCATTTATTCAACTAATGCCTGTACTGTTGTAGGGACTGGGACTAAAGTGGTGAAGAAGGTGGACAAGCCTGCATTCTACGGAGGGAAGATGAATGTATAAGAGAAGTATAAGATAGTAGTATTTGCTCTGCAGAAAATGTAAACGGATGGCATGATAGAGAAGGGCTGATGCTTACCTTGGTTGGGAGGTCAGTGAAGGCCTCACTGAGTGTTGAGAAGGAGGCAGCCCATGAACATGGGGAAAGAACAGTATAGGGGCACTGAGAAGACATAAGCATATTGTGCTCAAGGAGGAAAAAGAGTTAGTGTATCTTGACCATAGTAAGTGAGGGGAAGAGTGATCAGAAATGAAGTCTGAAAGGTCGGCCAGAGCTAGGTAGCTCAAGCTTCCTCAGCCACAGAGAAGAATGCAGACTTCATTTAAGTGCTGTGGAGACCACTGACGTGTTTGAAGCAAGGAGTGACCTGAAATGCTTTACATTCTTAAAAGCTCTGTTGTGGGAGATTGTGGGAGGGGGACCGTTGGGAGGCTATTGCACTAGGCCCGAGGGGAGGTGACAATGGGGTGGTAGTCGTGTAATGGAGGGAATGGAGGGACCCAGGGCAGTTTGGGACCTTGTGTTGGGTAAGACATAAGGTATGGTGAGAGGAGAGAGGTGATGACCCAGGTGTTTACTGCCACAGTGGACAATGGAGAAGGAAGGCTCTGCCTCCAGGACTCTCCAGTAATGAGCCCCGGGATGCCTCTGCCTTGGGGATATATCAGAGTCACCTTGGGACCTTTCAAACTCTGTTTCCCTTTTTTGAGAATCTGAAATGCTGCAAAAGTAAGACATTCCTCTGTTCCACCTTGAGATTAACAATCACCGCCGTTTGTACCCTGTTTTTTTGTTTTTTTTGTTTTTTAATACAGATACAGCTTTTATTTTTCACAAATGTAAGTTTCTTTGAAGGAAAATTTTAAAAGTAAAAATATATGTAATATAAAAAACATACCAATCACAACAACCTTTGATTTTAAATTTGCTGTAAAAACATGAGTGATTGGGAATTGCTGACTGAGGATCTTGGGCACTGTTTGCCTCTATGAATCAGTACCATATGAAATAGCAGTACCCAGTCATAGAATGTCATCTTTTTTTATATAATCTATTTTTGTCAATAGAGATATGACGTACCCTGCGATGTTTCTAGGCAAAAATATAAAAGGTGGAGATTACTGCTGTAGACAGTAGTTTTAGCTAACATCACGTTGCACCCTAAAATCAAGAAAGCCAGCGTGCCCCCTTTGGTAGCTGGTGTCCTAAATGTGGCCTACAAACAACCCTTAATATCTGTAGGGCTGGCATCCAATATTAAATATTCAGGATGTTCACTTCATGTTCATCTAGTGTTCATTAAACACACGTTCTATGCCCGGCCTCTCCCGAGATTAAAATGCCTGGTCCCACCCACAGAGGGCTTTGGGAGGTGACAGGTGACAGGTGGTACAGCAGGAGCCGAAGTCTGACAAGCACCCCCTTTCCTGAAAGGCCATGCAGAAATTAGGTCTTACTGTGGTCAAGAGAGGAAATCATATCCCCTGGATTCCTATAGGAACCGATTTGTTTCAGTTTTGTCGTGTATTTTGAAACTATACATTGACAGTATTAATCAGCAATAACATTAGGTTGCAGTTTCTAAACGATAGCTTTGAACGTTTGAGCAGTGATTGTTTCTGATGTCACCTGTTAAATCATTGGTAAGAGGTTTGAGTATTACCTATGATGGCAAAGAAAATGCAGATTGCTTTAAGGGATAATTTTGTGTTTTATAGCTTTCTATGTTTCTATTGATTGATGGATTTATTTTTTTACCTGCAAAGACCCTGTCTCTTTAAACTTTTAAATCTAACTTTGAGTTTTCAACAGTTTTTATTTCTCATATGAAATTCAGAGCATCCTTGTTAATGATTTAAATCCATTTTCCATAGGACAAACTTTATTTTTCTTCGATAATAACCATTTTGACCACCTCATTACCCCCAGAAAATAGAATGGATTTTGAAAGCTATGCTCTTTGAAAGTACTTTCCCTCCCTCTAGAACTGAGTTTCTGAAAAATCATGTATTAGGAAAATTAATGGTTAAGGAACAAGATTGGGAAGCAGTGGGAAGAGGTGACCTGTGACAGCCTAGTATTCCAGTACATAATACAGTAAGATGAAGCACACCTAAAAGGACTATCAGTTGCATAAACATATTTTAAAATAGTAATAATGACCATCATTCAATGTGTCAAATCTATTTTTGAGATGGTCTCCAAATTCAGATGGGATATACTCAAGATCGTATTTTGGTTCTCGTGGATTTAATTTTCTTCAGTTTCATCTTAAACTTGCATATGAGCAACTGATGTTCTGTTCCACAGTCAGCCCCTACCCTTGTTCTGGCTGATGATATTGAGCTTCTCCATTGTCTCTTTCCACAGATGTAGTTGGTTTGATTCCTGTGTTTTGTATCTTGTGATATATGGTGGCTGTTTATGCTGTTGAAAAAGGGTATTTGCAATGAATAGGTCATTGGTCTTGCAAAATTCTATCATGGGATCTCTGGTAGAGTTTCTATCACCAAGGCCATATTTTCCAACTACTGATCCTTCTTCATTTCCAACTTTCACATTCCAATCACCAGTAGTTATCAATGCATCTTGATTGCATGTTTGATCAATTTCAGACTGCAGAAGTTGGTAGAAATGACTAATGACCAAAGACCAGATGAGTTGTGGGTTGACATCAAGGACATCTTACATGAAGAAAGCAAAAACTCATTAAAAAGACAGGAAAGAAGGAAAAGACCAAAATGGATGTTAGAAAAGACTCTGAAACTTGCTCTTGAATGCAGAGTACCTAAAATGAATGGATGATGAAGTAAAAGAACAGAACAGAAGATTTCACAGGGCAGGTTGAGAAGACAAAGTATAATGAAATGTGCAAAGTTCTGGAGTTAGAAAACCAAAAGGGAAGAACACGCTCGGCATATTTCAAACTGAAAGAACTGAAGAAAAAAAGTCAAGCCTCTAGTTGCAATTTTGAAAACTTCTGTAGGTAAGATATTGAATGACCCAGGAATCATTAAAAGAAAGTGGAAGGACTACACAGAGTCACTGTACCAAAAGGAATTGGTCGACATTCAGCCATTTCAGAAGGTAACATATGATCAAGAACCAATGGTATTGAAGGAAGAAATCCAAAATACACTGAAGGCATTGGTGTAAAACAAGGCTTCAGGAACTGATGGAATGCCAATTGAGGTGTTTCACCAAATGGACAGTACTGGAGGTATTCACTCGTCTAAACCAAGAAATTTTGGAGACAGCTACCTGGCCAACTGACTGATAGAGATCCATTATTTGTGCCCATTCCGAAGAAAGGTTATCCAACAGAATGCAGAACTTATCAAACAATATCATTAATATCACATGCAAGTAAAATTTTGCTGAAGATCATTCAAAAGCGGCTTCAGCAGTACACTGACAGGGAACTTCCAGACATTCAAGCTGGATTCAGAAGAGGACGTGGAACAAAGGATATCATTGCTGATGTCAGATGGATCTTGACTGAAAGCAGAGAATAACAGAAAGATGTTTACCTGCATTTTATTGACTATGCAAATGCATTTCACTGTGTGGATCATTAACAAACTATGGATATCATTGCGAAGAATGAGAATTCCAGAACACCTAATTGTGCTCGTGATAAACCTGTATGTAGACCAAGAGGCAGTCGTTTGAACAGAACAAGGGGATACTGTGTGATTTAAAATTAGGAAAGATGTGCATCAGGGTTGTATCCTTTCAAAATATTTATTCAATCTGTATGTTGAGCAAATAATCCGAGAAGCTGGACTGTATGAAGAAGAATGTGGCATTAGGATTGGTGGAAGATTCATTAACAACCTGTGTTATGCAGATGACACAGCCTTGCTTGCTAAAAGCAAAGAGGACTTGAAACACTGATGAAGATCAAAGACTACAGCCCTCAGTATGGATTACACCTCAACATAAAGGAAACAAAAATTCTCACAAATGGGCCAATAAGCAACATCATGATAAATGGAGAAAAGATTGACGTTGTCAAGAATTTCATTTTACTTGAATTCACAGTCAACGTCCATGGAAGCAGCAGTCAAGAAATCAAAGATATATTGCATTGGACAAATCTGCTGCAAAAGACCTTTTTAAAGTGTTAAAAAGCAAAGATGTCACTTTGAGGACTAAGGTGCACCTGACCCAAGCCATACTATTTTCAGTCACCTCATATGCATACGAAAGCTGGACAGTGAATAAGGGAGACTGAAGAAGAACTGATGCCTTTGAATTATGGTGTTGGCGAAGATTACTGAATACACCATGGACTGCCAGAAAAACGAACGTGTCTATCTTGGAAGAAATACGGCCAGAGTGCCCTTGGAAGCAAGGATGGGGAGACTTCATCCCACATACTTAGGACATGTTATCAGGAGGTACCAGTCCCTGGAGAAGGTCATTATGCTTCGTAAGGTAGAGGGTCAGTGAAAAAGAGGAAGACCCTTGAGGAGATGGACTGAAAGAGTGGCTGCAACAATGGGCTCAAACATAGCACTGATTGTGAGGATGTCACAGGACCAGGCAGTGTTTCGTTGTATTGTACACAGGGCCACTATGAGTTGGAAACAACTAGATGGCACCTAACAACAACAGTAACACAACAGTAATAACCAGTAAGGAATTGTCATTTACAGTTGCTTGCTAGAAACTTTTCAAGATCTGCCATCCCCAGAATTTCATGAATGTGCTTGGGAAAGCTTTTATTCCTGCATATGTGCATGTTGAGAGCCCTTTTCCCATGTGACTGGCCTTACAGACAATTGTTCAAAGCCTTTCTGATTGAAGACACAGAGATAGTCTCTTCTGACTGTTTCTCCCCTCAGGTCCCACCTCCCGCTTCTTGTTCCCTGAGATGCAGAGGCACTTAGCTGCTCTGAATGAAAAAGTCTTGGGGGAACCTTTATTTAACCTGCACCACATATTTTATTTCATCCCCTCCCCACCCCCACAAAATCGTGATATGTAGCTCAGCTCTTTCCTTAGTAACTTAGTGCCAAAGTTCTTGATGGGGCCTCTTCCTCCTTATACAAGAGTGAAATTCTCGGCCCTGATTTCTGCTTCAGTCTCCTTTGTGTTGATTGGCTTTGTGGCTAAAACCTCTATTTCTGCTCCATTTTTAACTTCCCTTTTAGAATTCTAGCCCCAAATCTCCCTTCTACCTGTTCCCACCAGGAGTGTCTCGCCATTCATATCCTGCGTACCTGAAATTGTCCCAGGCATTTCAAGTATGTGGAGATATAAATTTAGGTGCACGAAACTTGTGAATAAGGAGAATTTGTGGTTGAAAAGGGATTATGGCCTCTTGATTTAATTAATCTCAATAAATAAATAATAAATTATTCATTTCTAAAACCACATGTCTGCATACAACAATAAATAACAGTTCAGATACTTCAAACTTGTCATCAATGCTCATAATATCCTCTAAGGTAAAGAAAACAAGTTGTGCTGAAGTTGTCTTTATTCTGAAAATCCCCTTTACTCCTAGAAGGCAGAAATTTTCCCTTCCTTTAATTCAGTCAGAAGAAAATGAGCATGTCCAAGAATGTTAATCTGCTAACACCTGTTAGCCATGCTCCATTTCTAAGACCATGGAGTGGATCTGTCTGTTTGCGTAGCATAGAAAAGACGAACTGAAGAACTGAAAATGTCTCCCTGACTTTTAAACCTTTACAATCATGTTCGAGATGTCTCTATAAATTCTCTCTGTGTGTGTAGTCAGCCTTTCTGTTAGAATTACTTACTCCTACCTATAGTGGGATCATACACACATGCACACTTTTTAATTCAATGTCATCATATTGCAATACCTGTTTTAACTTGGTTTCAGTCGTTTTTACCCTTTTTTGGTTTTGCTTTTTTTTTTTCCTGAAAGACCAAATCTCATTTGGTTCATTTTTTTCAAAATGTTGTATTTTAAATACCACATACATTGTGACTTAATTTTTTACCCAACTACTTTATGAACCATTATAAACCATGTGAGTCATATGGTGACATATTATTTACATGGGG
Organism: Dugong dugon; assembly: GCA_030035585.1. Classification (NCBI taxonomy): domain Eukaryota; kingdom Metazoa; phylum Chordata; class Mammalia; order Sirenia; family Dugongidae; genus Dugong; species Dugong dugon. Next base: position 44,658,912 of record CM057466.1, on the reverse strand, counting down.
TGTATCTAAGCATTTTATGGGAAATTGCAGTCATTTCATAGAAATTAATGCTGTTTTTTATTTAGAGCTGCCAAGATCTTCATTTGAAATGCTATAGACCAATATACTATTCATTTTCATCAGGAGTAATCAAGTAATTCCTCCAACATAGCTGAGATGGGGTGCTTGGGAAAATGACCAGTTCCCCCCTGCCCCGTCTGTCATTAGGAGGCTTCTTGTATATGTACTAGAGGAGAAGAAAGGATGTACTGTAGTCTAGAACTGCTTTATTGATGGAACAGCTTTGTATAGAATGTTTGATTCTTAGTCCATATTGAAATTTCTGCCTTAAAAATACCTCTCTCTTTCATTTAATGCTGTGGCAAGGTTAATATTTACATGTACTTTTCTGTGTGTTGTGAGATGTTAGTATAAGTTGGACATGCTGGTTTGCATTTCCTAAAGGGAACGCGTTTATCTTTGTTTTAGCCTGGAATTGCAGCAGAGAGTACGTTTCCTCCTGGGATCTGAGTGTATAGTAACTGAAGCCGATTGAAGTTGGCAGTGACTAATGAAGTCTGGTGAAGAAGTCGGGCACTTGGGTGGGTTTCTGATATCAGGGAGGAAGAGTGTCCAGAGCCCTTTTGTGATTGAGATGTTCCTTCCTTCCTCCCCTTCTTTGCCCAGCTCCGATGGGGGAAAGGGGGGGATTAAACACAAATACCCCACCTACATTCTTTCTGAAGACATCACATTCATAGTATACACATTTGGTATATTACCGATAATTCCCGGCTATCTTCCTTGTTTAATGAGCCATTTTAGCTGCCTGAAGGTAGTCTACAAAACAATAATTTTAATCAGTCACGTAAAATTTATGAAGCTGAGATTCCATGAAAGTTAGCATGAATTAGAATAGTGGTGGTGTTTCTCTGAGCTCTTTCAGCAGGCTGATCACCTTGTTCCACTGTTAGTGCTCTGCAGACGTCTGTGTATCAGTGACGGAAGCATAGGGACCACCTGGCTCGATAGGAGGTCCCCATGTGCGCTGGTGAGGGCTTGTTCGTGTTTTGTTTCATTTGAGGTCAGTATCTTTGTATGTTTCTGTATCGCTAGCATGTACATACCTTAGGAAAGTAGCAGAGTAATTTGTTTGTTTCTCTCTGGAAATATTTCATTTTTGCAGCTATTTTTTTTGACCTTTAAAATGGTTTCAGGCATCCATAGTATCACGTCATTTACTACATTACATGTATACAGTTTGCCTGGTGCATTTAGAAATATGCTTTGAAAGAAATTGGTGCCGTCTGTCTTGTTGGTTCAACTCTGACAGCCCGTGGCCACACAGAGAGCAGCAAGATTTGTGTTTTCCAGCTCATTACACTAACAGCAGAAATTAGTTTGTGGTATTAAAGCCTAAAAAGTTAAATTACAGCTACACATGTCCTTTATGCAGTGCGGCATGAGGAAGATATTTGATTTTAATGTTTGCGATAATGGAGAATTTAAATTACAATTTATGTCAAATCTCTCATCTTTGTTACAGAGTGGAATATTAATTACGCTTTTAACTATGAGAGGTAAATAAAACGAGCATCCAGTGCACGCCCCAGGGTAAATTGCAAATTACCGACGACATGACATCACGCACTAAATGTCAGATTTGTCAAACAAATTTGGAGGAACAGTTAAACTATCAGCTTCCTGTTGTTCCAGGGCATTCTTTGCAGCAAGCAACTATTTTGAGCAGCAGGGACACTGTGCCTTATGGAAGACCAAGGGAGTTAAATTGAATAAGCAAGATGAACAAGGAGACAATACCACAGACGCACTCAATTAGTTTATAACTGTCTATTAACGTCTGTGGGTGGTTTTGAATAAACAGCAGATTAGCTGCTGCACTTCGGTGGGGGGCACTCAATGGAAAGAAAGGATTTCTGGCCCTCCTTTTCCTCTCCATCTTCCGAGTTCACAGCCCCGCAGGGGCGGCCTTACTGACTGCTGTCTGTCCTTTGCTGCTTTAACAAAGACATACTGAGGGGCAGCATGTGCCTGGCTAAGCCTCTCTGTTGTTCTTGTGTGGAACACTGGCGTGCCGCTCTCGGGGCACAAGTACAATGCGGGTCTTCTGTGGCCGGGGTTTCAGGACCTGTCCTTGGGAAAAGAATAATGACTCTTGGTACTTAGAATTCGGGAAGAGAGAAACTGTCCAGAAATAATCATAGCCAGGGCCTCCTCTCTCAGAGTATGGACATGTTGAAGGGGGCTCAGGGGTTAAATTTCTCACCTCCTGCAGGAGCAGTACAGAGCCTTCAGTGGACGCCTGAAGTCAACCTTGCATCCAGTGAAGCCCTTTCTATGCTCAGAATTTATGGAAGTTGTAATGCTTCTGTGTACCCTTATAAAGCATTGAAGAAACATTGCATAGTACAATTGTTAGATTATTATCAAGAAGAACAGCAGAATTTAATATGACATTGCTACGGAAACATAGTATTAATTGAAGGGGAAGAAGGACCAAGAATATGTGGAAATGTGGAAACTGTGAATGATGATTTCAGAAACTTTGAGGTATTTTTACTGATTCCGAATTTATGTTCTTCAAATTGCATACCAGGCTGCTTTTTGGGGGGTGTGCAGACATTACATAATGCAAGTCTTTCATCAGAATCCTTCTGTATAACACAGGGTAGTCATCACAGACACAAAACACACATAGAAAACCCACTGCCCACTGCCGTCGATTCCAACTCACAGTGACCCTATAGGACAAAGTAGAACTGCCCCATAGGGTTTCCAAGGCTGTAATCTTTACAGGAGCAAATTGCCACATCTTTCTCCTGTGGAGTGGCTGGTGGGTTTAGTCTGCCAACCTTTCAGTTAGCAGCCGAGCACTTAACCACTGTGTTACCAGAGCTCCTCAAAACACACAAAGGGATTCATTTCTTCTGGCTATTTTGAAAAGGCTGAGAAATTTAGACTTGACGTTCCCATGTCAGGGCTGGGCATTTCCCGTGTGGACCTGTACCATTAGCAGCAATTGTCAAGAGAGAATTAGGAAAAAGCACAATGTATACTGGATGGCTGCACTAAATGACTGCTACTTTTTGCATTTTGAAAACTCTAGTCTCCCAAGTCTGACTTCTTCGGGGAAAAGAACCAGACCTTGATCTACCTCATGGGTATCTATTTTGATCTCTGTGACTGTAATTGCTGATGCACTTTCTAATAGGATTTTCTTTGATCTTCCCTTGAATTCCCTATCCCAAGATTCTTGATGTTTTTAATACCTAATTTTACTTTGGACTAAATGTGAGCGTTTATGTCCTGATGGATGTTATTAAATACTGCGTCTCCCTTATCAGCATTAATGAGAACCGTCAGAGTGAGGGCAGTTGACTCATCAGCAGACTGTACAAAACCCTTAGGAGAGATGGTCCCCAATGAGCAAAGTGGGAATAATCAGGCGGAATAATAGTCAAGTGATTGCCCTTGAAAAATAGAGGCATTCCGCTTAATTTGGACTTGAACTTCTTTTCTTCAGGTTCCTTTTTTCCCCTGAGCTCATGTAGATTTGAGAGGATGTTCATTTTGCAGACTGCAATTAGAGGAATTTGTCCTGGAAGAATAGTCTAGAAACAGATGTGAAGAAAAGCGTTATACAAATTATAATCCAGCGTTTACAACCTCGGACTCTGTGAAGCCTGTGTCATAACTTGTGGTGGTGTTGCTGTTGTTCCTGCCTGCCTGTGGGCTTCTCAGAGGCAGGACTGTTATCTTCACCATGTATCCCAAGCACCAGCACTGTGCTGGGCTCATAGAGGGTGCTTATGAAATGCTGAGCAGATGAACACTGGAAAGGGTGAAAGACGTCTTTTGTGGATAGCCAGATACATGAGAAAAAACAACAGTGTTGTTTAAACAGCATCAGGCTGTTAGAGAAGGTTTCCCTTTCATTCTTCCCTCCTGTCTGTTGGGCCCTTCTAAGTATCAGAAACTATGCATTACATGTATTCTCATTTAATCCACACAATCACCCTACAAAGAAGGTGATGTGCTCTGCCCATGTTACAGATGAGGAAGCAGAGACTTGGTAGGGAAAGCCAGAGCTGGCTGAGCATGTGAGACAGATGTAGGCAGGACAGCAGAGTCAAGGCGGCACGGTAAGTCTCCCCTGCTTGCTGCCATTTTCTCAGTGAAACGCGTTTTCATCTGGAAGGGCAGAGAGGAGGGGCTGATGTCAGACTGGTTTTCCTACAATGTAATCCCCTGCTCAGTATGACTGTTCTTATCTGAGAATTATCAACAAACTTCTCCACTTCACCTCCAAGGTCTTCCACAGAAGGAGCAGGGTTTCAGGAGAGGCAGCTCACACCTTAATTTTTCTCTTCTAAAAGTTTTTGGCTAATTATGATTCAACTCCGAAATGTTATAGCCATTAATAGTAATTGTGCGAAGTACCGTATCTAATCAGAATGAGATGTTAGGGAGGCTTCAAGTCAGTGGCATGGAGTTGGTGGGTAGAAATTTAGCACAGCTTTTCAGTGGATAGTTTAGCAAAAGGTTTTCAAGTCTATTGAAGTTAGTATAAAACCAAAACCAAACCCATTACCGTCAAGTCGATTCCAACTCATAGCGACCCTATAGGACAGAGTAGAACTGCCCCATAGGTTTCCAAGGAGCAGCTGCTGGATTAGAAATGCCGACTTTTTTGGTTAGCAGCCACGCTCTTAACCACTATAAGACAGTCTAAAACATTACAGATATTTTTCACGTATATAATTTTTAGCTCTAAGCACCATTAGCAGAATGATGTCCTGAGCATTATCCTCTGTGATTCAGTGAGACCCTTCACAGCAGAATAGCCCATTGCAAGGCCCCCAAAGCAATCCAAAATGGCATGATTGGGGGAAAAAATGTGTCTGATTGAAGATGATTTTGACCCATTTCTGCTGCCCGTCCCCCTCAGGAGTCTTAACTTTTCAAACTACTCAAGACAACACCCCGCTTTGTGTCAAAGGCCAGTATTTGTCTGCTGTGATACCATTGAATGTGGGGAAATAAGCAGGTCTTTCAGAAACGAAATAACACCACGAACCCTCCTATCTCATATATAGTACACGCAGGGGGAGCTTTCAAATGCCTCTACCCAGCGTTTGTTCCTCAGAGCCCTTTGATGTAGTGAAGAATGCCATAGCATGACACAGAATAGGTCATTATGTTTGGTTAGTTGAGGGTAGGCAGGGGAGATGGTGGAGTCCTTCTCTTTGCTTGAGAAATCAAAAGAAAACACAGTACCTGTTTAGGTACCTTTCCCCTGAAAGTTGCCAGCATTATTCATAGGCAGCTCCTAAATAAGCAGATGGCTTCTTTAATGATCAGGCCCAGTTTTGCTAAAATGCTAATTAGTTAGAGAAAAATAACGTGAAAGTCTGTCATACATTGCAGGACATATCTTTCATGTCTGTGTTATTTGCTGCTGGGAATCACACAGTCTTCACCTGAGTAGATGCCGTTTCTCTCTTTTTGTTGAAATCATGTGACTCTTCAGTCACAAGAAAAGGGGGGAGACAGTGAATGAGGAAAGGGAGAACCCCCTTCAGAATGAAGCACTCAATGAAAAGGAAAGCCATTTTTGTATTTCAGAAAATCAGCCTCATTAAGACTTTTTGAACTGTGCATTTGGGGCAGGCTCTTCAGTGGATCATATGGCATGTACATCTCAATTCATTTTTCTGCACATTTCCATGGAGCTTGGGGAAACCACATTGCCTGTTTGAAAGTCAGTTCTGACTCTGTGCTTGTCAAGCTAGAGGTCTTGGTCAGAATGCACTGGAAAAAAAATCAGTTACAACAGTGGGAACTTGTTGTGGTCCCACACCTGATTTATTTGTGACCCAGGGCAAGTCACTTCACCTTGGTGACGTGGAATCATCTAGTTTACCTCCTACTTTATTTATCTGTTGACTAAACCATTTGTCCTGTAGAATTCCTCACATTCTGAATTTTGCTGATGGATTCTTGTTGCGTCATTTGACATTTTATTATCTGTATTTCCTGTGAACTGGGGCTGGAACCAGAGGCATAATCAGATTCAGGTTTCTTATTTTGGTAAGAATCTTCCGTAAGTAGAGCTCTTTGTTTCCTATCACATTATGTGAGGAAGCACGTAATGCACAGATTGATTAGTGGGTTGTGGTTTTGCCAACCTGCTCCATCCATTATAAAGTTCCACATCAGCCTTTCACTTAATGGTTTTTTAAGCTACTGATGATGATTGCCTAGATCCATTATTTTATTAGGGGTTTCAGTATGGTGACATTCTAATTCTATCATTCCTTCTGTATTTATTAAGTATCATCTCTACTCAACTGTTTGGTTACCCTGAAATACAATTCATATAGGAAACTCAAGATAAATGTTTGATTCATTCCCTTTATTTACCAGTTTCAGAATGAGTTGGCGCCATAATGACCTCTTAAGATGAGCGTCATTACAAACTCATAGATTTTTAACATATATGAAATGTTTGAATACTTTGTAGAAATTAGTGTTTAGATGTTCATTATATCTCATCTTTTGACATGACCCCAGAACTCTTTGATAGCTTCTTTGATTCCAGGTACAGCAGAATGTTCTAAACACACATTCACAATAAATAAGTAGTGTGTGAAGGCCAAATCATTTGATTTTCACATTTTTATTAACAAGAAAGAACCTTTTACTACCAACATACCAAAGTATTACAATAAATCTAGTTTGTTTGAAACCTTAATCTGTAAAAAGAAAAACTTGATAATTCGTAATTAGAGTATTCAATTTGAGTGTAATTATATTTTTCCAAGAGGGAAAAGGCATTTCACTAATAAAATGATGATTTTTTTGGATAAGCCAATAAGAAAATGTATGTTGGGAAGAGTGGTTGATAGATAAATAGGTGCTTTAGAAAAGGCCAAGTGGACAATCAAGTGGCCATCAGACACTCCTGTAAGTGATAAAATACTTAAGTTCTGAGCATGGCTTGCTTTTATGCAGTTGTATTAGTTTCCTATTGCTGCTGTAACAAATTACCACAAACTTAGTGGCTTAAAACAACACAAATTTATCTTTTGGTTCTGTAGGTCAGAAGTCCAACGCAGTCTCACTGGGCTAAAGTCACCATGTCCGCAGGGCTGCATTCCTTTCTGGAGGCACGAGGGGAGAGTCTGTTTCCTTGCCTTTTCCAGCTTCTAGAGGCCATCCTCCTTCCTTGGCTCGTGGCCTCTCCCTCCTTCTTCAAAGCCAGCAATGGCGGGTTGACTCCTTCTCATGTCACATCTCTCTGACCTCCTCTTCTGCCTCCTAAAGTGTCATGTGATCAGATTGTGCCCACCCAGAGAATCTGGGATAATCTCCCTGTTTTAAGGTTAGATGATTAGCAACCACAGTTCCATCTATAACTTTACTTCCTTTTTGCCATATAACATAACATATTCACAGGTTCCAGGGTTAGGATGTGGACATCTTTGAGGGACATTGTTCTGCCTGGTAAATGAGATCCAAATCCAAGCACAAGATGTTCCTTCCTGGGTTAAATTAGCTAGTGCTTCTAAAGAAATCACTTTCCATCACTGTGTTCATTGCCAGTTACTTAAAAATCAGTTGTATTTGCTCCTGCATAAATGAACCAGCAGCAGCTGTATTTTTAACTTTGAATGGAATGCTTTTTTAAAACTTTGCATCCTATATGTTTATGAGATTCTTGGGTACTTAGTTCTGCGTACCCAAGGGGTCACCTGATTTTATAATAATGTCGTTCCTTAAATTACGATACACAACTTGAAATTTTGTAGTGCTCCTGTTTTCTGCATGCTGCCCCAGTGGCTTGCCCTGTTTCTATTAGACAGGGACATACCCAGATTTTCTGGTGAGCTTTACAGACTTCATCAACAGGAACCTGGAGGAACCTATACCAAAATGACATGCATTAAAAATCCCTCTCTTTCTCACTTGTCTTTATTGCCTGGTGGAAGTTCAACAATATACCAGTTTACTTTTGCCGCAAAGTGACATTTTTGAAACCATTAAATTTCAAGATAATATGCACCCATGGAATTCAGCACCATAAGCTAACTATAAGCGGGGAACCACTCACACTAATGACGCTTTATTCCCATTTTGCTTGATTGGGGATTGTACCAGTTTCATGTTTTCTGTGCCATTGCTGGTTCTAGTCCCTCTAGATTCACATTACCCTGATGTGAGGAATAAAACTATACAAAATATTACTAAGGATGCCAGATACTGCATCTGTTATTTTTGCTGCTGACTTTTCAAAATCTTCAGCTAGTTTGGAAGATTACATTAGCTGCACACATCAGCTGTGAGTCATTCCCAAGTGGAGGATGTTGCTTTCAGGGGGTCTCTGGGTGGGTGATAGTGAAGCACAGACTGTGTGTGCCTTTAGGAGGCCCTGCCCCAGTGCGTGTGCACAGGAGCCCATGGGAACACAGCCCCTCACAAAGCAGAGCTCTTGCCCGCCCAGCGGGACACAGGAGTCTGACTAGAAGCGGGGAACACGTGGGGCTCACAGGGTTCCTCCTCGGTGGCCACACCAGCCTACTTCTTTCTCTGTCACTTTATTTCATCACAAGTCAAAAGGTAAGCTGTGAAGCAGGCCCGAGGAAGATCAGAATCCTGGTTTGTCTTAAAGCCAGGCTATTCTCTGTGATTAGCCATAGGCCTGTTTACTAGGCAATGAAAAGCCAAAGGTAAGCAGGCTTCCTACTGAGCGCCCTCAGGAGGAGACGGCCCAAGTGGGCTTTGTAAGTGATGACACAGTCAGCACAGATATAAGAAGAATACTCTTACCTCAGTCAATGACGAGAAGGTCCCAGCTAGCAAAGAAACCAGCCCTTACTGTGGATATACAGACTTAGGCAACCGATGGTGAGGCTAATGGCAGCTTCTCAGAGCTGATTTCATCTAAACAGAAGAAAACAGTGCCCAAGGTCTAACTTCCTTCTCTAGCCACGTGGCCTCGGACAACGTACTTAATGCCTCTGGGCCTTGGTTCCCTTTTCACCAAGATAGGGAGAATAATAGTAATTTGTTCACAGGGTGGCTGTAAGAACTAACGAGCGCAGAGTTCCTCCGTCAGTACCTAGCGTGTCTGAAATGTTGCAGAATCTTTTGTGCTCCTTATTCACGTGTCATGTTTCTACCAGCCACCATCGTGCTGGTTCTTTGTGAGCTGAAATAATGAAATGTCATACCACTGGGTTTTTGTTTTTGTTTTTCCCGTAACATTTCACCTTTAAAAACAACGTTATCTGGTAATTCTCACAGATCTATCTTAAGGTGACAGCCCTTACTCATTTAGGTTTAGTCAGCTGGATCTTGGCAATTTGGTATAAAGCATGCATTGTTTGACTCAACCAATATCTATTTCATCCCGACTGTGAAAAAAAGTAAATACTTCTTCATCGTTCCACCTCTTGCCCCAGCCTTTAATTAAGCCTCTGCGCACAAACTTAATTGCAGAAGCAGGGCCCGAAAGCCATTTGCCCTCTCATTCTTATGTCTATATGTGATTTATAATCCCATAAATATTTAAAATATGTAACAGATGGTCTTAAAAAATGAAGACACCTTTTCTATGCCCAATAAGTGATCTTTGGCTCACTGCTAACAAGTCTGTCCTTGTTGTTTACACAATCCATCATGGCGGGTCCCTAAAGGAGGGCCAGGGCAGCCTGCTCGCTGGTGACCCAGCAGTGTGGCGGTAAGCCAGGAGAGCAAGTAGTGTGCATACTGAGGATGGCACTTGGATTCTTTCTCCCTGAATTTGCTGGTGTCCATGGCTCCTTCCTACTCCTCTCACAGCTGGCCCTCAGCTCAGTTTCAGAGAGGAAAGTAAGAGAAAGGGTTAGTTCTGCTGCGCTTTCAACCATGCTGCTTTGTTCTCTAGGCGGCATCTGTTTGTCCTGCAGCCCTTCAGTAGGACGCAGCACTGAAGAGTCTATTCTTCACTGTTCACTTTATCAGTTCTGAGCCATACTTGCTACATACACAGAAACTTGCCAAGAAGTTTCCATTCATTTTCCTTTCTCCCATTTCATGATTTTTATTTTTACCCCAGAAAAGAAATATGAGAGAAATATTGGAGTATAATAAGTATGAAAGATCCTTCCTTTAATTTGAATTCATCCCATGTCTCTCTCCTTTCTCACATTGATTCTATTTTGAAATCTGGGGGCTTTTTTTCTCCCTCTAATATTTTATGATTTATTTTTTGATGTTGGTAGCAACTTGTTTTTTGTTACCAAGGGCCTTGAGATTTATTCAGTCCAAGTTTGGAGATTCCAAAAATCCCCAAACCCATTACTGTTGAGTTCATTCCAACTCATAGTGACCCTATATGACATAGTAGAACTGCCCTATAGGGTGTCCAAGGAGCAGCTGGTGGATTCAGACTGCCCACCTTTTGGATAGCAGCCAAACGCTTAACCACTGCACCACCAGGGCTTCAGTTTGGAGATTAGAGGTTAAAATATTTCAGGCAAACCACTTGTTAAAAATCAAAATGGGAAATAAATTTACTTGTGTATTTAGACAAGATTACAGAGAACACTGTTTCAACTTTAGTTTCCCCTGAAATAAAGACTTTATTTTACTAACATCACAAAGTTTCTCTGATAGTTTTCAAAGTTTTCACCTGAAAAATGAAAACAGATGTGAAACAAGAAGCCCAAAAGAGAAATGGCACGGGTAAACGCCACCTTCTCCGTAGCTGTTCCCAAGCCCCAGTCTAAATCAAACCTTCCTCAACCAGTTGTAATTATGGACAAGAGCATTTGAGATGTATAGAAGAACAGAAAAAAATCTCAAACAACTCAAAAACTTTATACCTTAGGAGGCTACTTTTGGTAGGTCGGTTGTAGAAAAACTCTCCCCACTAATGCTTTGCTATGATAATGATTAATTCAGTCATTAGAGAGATTCGGGCTTCAGTTCCAGGCCCACCGTTTGGACAAGTTACTTCTCTGAGACTCAGCTCCCTCATCTATACAATTGGAGGTAAGACTGACTAACTTTCAGGGTCACTAGGATTAAATGAGATAACCCTTGTGAAGTGCTGACTTACAATGGTTGTGTGCTATATATTAGTTTCCTCTCCCAGCCACTTCCATAAATTGAAGTTCTGAGGGCTGTTTTAACAGAGAGCAGTGTGCCCACACGCAAGCTCAGTTTGAGCCCCATACTGTTTTATTTTTAAATTTGCATTGTTTGACAGTTACAAGGCAATGGATCACTTTTCTATAGCCTTTCTTGCTATGGTTTTGTAACTCCCATGAAGTGACTGGGTGGGACCATGCAAATAGGTATATGGAACCCTAACAAGGGGATTGGTCAGTTTTGCCATCCCACTATGCTTAAAGGGAGATGCTGAGAGATAGAGATTAGGAGCTGTAACGTGGAAGACAGAGGGAGAGCTGTAACACTGGAGATGGCAAGAAGCAGCGGCAGAGGAACAGCGGCAGCAGAACCAAAAGAACAGCAAGAAGCCAAACAAGACTGCAGGAGACGGCATGAGGGGCTTGACAACCCGGTGGGCTTCCTGGCCCGTGGAGCAAGAAAGTTGAGCACCATTGAGCAAGAGGCTTGCTGGTGGAGTAAGGTGCCTTTGGGCACTTGGTAGAGCTAGGTTTGCCTCCCCATGGGGCTAGAGCTGAGTGCCTTTGGGCTGAGGCTTACTGGCAGAGTGGATGGCCTCTGGGTACTTATCGTCAGAGCTAAAAGAGCTTTGTAACACTTGCCCACGCAGGGCAGAGGCCAGGCCAAGGGACTGAGAGCCAGAGAGAGACCTGCCTGCGGGCACAGCTGAGAAGAGGCTGTCCTGATGGAAGAACTGTATCCTGAGCGTTCCTGAACCTGAGTTGTAACCTGCTACTTCCCTAATAAACCCTATAACTTATGAGTATGGTCTGTGAAGTTCTGTGTGGCCATTGCAACAACTTATTGAACCCAGCAGAGGAGTAGAGAGTGCCATGGGAGGGACAGTTGGTGTCAGAACTGGTAAAGATGGCAGAGAGAGGAGGCGTGCCTGACCTCCACCTCATAGGAATCAGCCTTGGGCTGTTGATCTTGATTCTCCTTTCTACTTGTGAAGTCATACGAGGTCAGATGCCCCTACCACGTCATTTTTACAACAACACAAAAATTAAAAGCATTCAAAAAAAATCTGGATTTCTGGTTTCTCCTGAAGCTTGGAAAGTCTGGGAATGCCATGGTCTGCCTGAGCTGAGCTGGCTTTCTCCCTTTAATTTTTCCAGTCTTCACCACTCCTTATTGTTGTACACCTGCTTCACTCACACACATGACCTGCCTGGCCCTGCTGAGACGTTTGTGTCTGTGACATTTGATGAGAATGAAAACACGGTTAAAGGGTAGGGTTAATTCAGGAGGGCTTGCAGAGGACACTGTGAGCTTGATTTTGAAGGAGGCTCATGGACATACGTTGTGTGCTTAATGGATATGAGCTTAAAGCTGTGGGGATGTGACTGGCCTCTGGTTGATTTGATCAGACTCAAATGACAGGGTTCTTTTGTGCTCACAGAAGATCAGCAATGAGGTGTTTAGCTTGACAGCACTGACGCTGGTTCACACAGATGGAGGATCAGAAAGATCTTTTCCAGCACAAGCTCATCCTTCATTGATGCCCACGTCCTCACCCTCACCCACCACCAACATCACCAAGGCAAAACCCACACTAGCAGTCATTTCCAAACCTTTAGGATTACAGGAATATGAGCAAGAAGAGGCAAAGGGGAGGGTAGTGAAGTTGACTAGGCCTCTCTTTCTAGACAGAAAAAAAGAGAAAACGGAGGCAGTTGCAGTCAATCCAAAACAACTCAAAGAAATGCAAGCAAAAAGTAGGCATTTTGCCTGAATTATGGAGCTAAGTATCTCAACCCTCCACTTCAGTGTTCCTGGGGAGACCTGATCTAAGTGTGTTTTTCCAGTGAACTGGCAGATTCAGAAGTAGAGAGAAAATGTATTATTGTAGCTGCAGCTGTGGAGGCCAAGCCTGGTGCTGCCTTTCTGTCCGTTAACACCTGTCAAGAGCATCCAAGGCCCAGCTCTGGCTCTCCGACCAGCATGGCTGGCTGGGAAAAGGGACTCCACACAAAATGGTTCGTGAAGTGTCTGCACACTGGGAAGAGAGAATGCTAGTACCCAGAGCAGTCACCCCAGTTACTGTTCAAAGTCTTCGTAACTTTAACACTGTCATAGAAGCTATAGGTGATTTTCATTTTTCTGTTTAAAAATGTATCTTTTTGCAAAAACTTTTAGCAATAAAAAGGCCAACTGATTAATGAATCCCCTCTGCGTTCAAAGTATGAAATTAAAAGGTTATTATAACTACAGGCAAGAACGCGTTTGGATTATGTTGCATTTGGAAATGATAGTAAAGATTATCCATATGGTCTAATGTTGTAAATGCCTTACATCGCATTAGCAATCCCCTAATATGGTGGTGCGTTTGATTATGTGGCTCGTTTGAAATTATGCTGTGTCCTGGGCCAATCAGAGTCAAGATGATTTTCTAGGAATAACTGCCATCTTTTTTAAACGCTGTTTGGTGCTTAGGCAGAGTTAGAATATTTCAGGACCGTATTTTTGATACTATGGTGCCTTTGTCTTCTTAAACCTTCTCACTTTATACCTTCTCCTTAAGCATCTCTAATTCTGTTCTTAACTGTCTTGGTGCATAAAACAGTCTTCTAGCACCTTGGTGGTAAGCTCTGTAAAAATGTGCGTTATCTGCTTGTTTATATGTCAGTCTCTCGTAGGTTTTTGTGGTTCGTGTCCAGGTAGCTGTCACTTTACGGGGGGCTTCGGGTGGTCAGTGAGCAGGAGGCAGAAGCCAGAATAAGCTACATCTCCAAGAGAATTGGAGATGGTTCTGCTCTCCTGGGCTTTTTGCATTCTGTTCCACAGAGGGAGGGAACAGTGGGGACCCAGCACCGCGCTGCTCTTCCCAGGGCCGACAGCAACGTGAGTTCTTTTCATTCTGCCCTGAGGGTTGACCGTCCTCGATGGGGAGCTCATTCGGGTGCATCTGGGATCTGGCCAAGTGTCATAGCGCCCCTGGTTCTCCGGAGGCCTGAGCTCCTTGTCCTTTCCTGCCTCTGTCTTCATCCACTCCCTGCCACGCACACTTCCCTTACAAGATCTGAACCCCTGGTCTCGTTTTGTTCTTTAGTTTTACAGCGTGCCTTTTACATCTACCCTCGAGTTATTTCAGTTTTGTTTGGCAAATATTGACTCGAGAGATCTTCTCTTTGACCCTGAGTGTGACAATGTAGACAACAATTTGGCAAAACGTTAATAACAGCTTCAGGAGTATGTTAGTAAATAAATTACAACTGCGTTGTACTAAGATCATTGGCCATTTTAATTTAGCTTCAGCAGGAGAAACATGAAGTAATGTTTTAGACTGGAAATTCCTAAATGTTGCTGTGGTTGCCTTGAGAGTGGGCAGCAAGTGTTCGTCATCACCATACGTCTAAGGCCTGGCAGAGTGTCTGACATAGAAGGCACTGTACATTAACGTGTGAATGAATACGATTAATTCACCAAGCGTTAGCCCTCAGTGCCGGTGATACACAAGCCAAAGCTTCTGTTTCCGTCTGTGTGTATGTTGACGTAATGGACCTTTTTGTTCTAAGGAAACTGGCCAAGAAGCGGAAGGAGACAATGAGCAGCACCCGGCAGGAGATGACTGTGATGGTGAACTCAATGGACAAGAGCTATGCTGAGCACGGCACCAACTGTGACGAGGCCTTCTCCTTCATGGACACACACAACCTGAACGGGAGGTGTAAGTCCAGGCCCTTCTCTGCTTCTAATACGTCTCTCTCATTTGTCAGGATTCCCGGTAGGACCAGGGAATTAAAAAATAAAACCTCCCTGAAAAATCTTATGCCATATGGGTTTCTCCAGTCACTTACATAGCCCTGAAAACATCTATATGTCACATAGGTTGCTTAGCGGAGGTGACGTTCTAAATGTGACAGGACAAGTCAGCACAGGAACCATAAATCCACTTCTGTAAAAACTTAGGTGGCGGTGACATGAAGGTTTCTCGCCTCTTGAAGAGGAAGGCACCTGCTTGTCATCATCCTGGTGTTGTTCAGGTCCCCTTTGTAGGCTAGTCAGGTGTAGAATTACACATGGGAAGCCTGTTAGAAACAATTCACTAAATGGCAGTAACAAGTTAATTGTTTATTTGTTTAGCTGACAGATTTTGCCTTGATTATACAGCTATGAGTGACAATTAATATATTAAACTGTATTTCAACTTCCCAAGTCATACATTTCACACCAGGTGGGTAAACCAAGCTCAGCTAATACCTTCTCATACTACCACCTGTGATCCAGGTATCAGGCATTATTTTAGGAAGCTTACAATTAGATTGATTGCATGAAGTTAAAAAAGAACAATTGTTTTGTCCCTGGAGGTCTTCCCAGAAACCAGAACTAAATCCCATGGTGTGTGCCTGACTGTCGTTCAGGCATGCTGAGTTCAAGGTCAGGGTTGCTTTACCCATGTGCAGCCCATGCCCACAGATTGCCCCAGACCCTGGCTACATAATCATGACGTTGGTCAGAATGGGGTGAAATCAAAGTGCAGCTATCACTGTTACTTAAAAAAAAAAAAATGCTCGCAGGCTGGGGGCCCTCAGAACTGTAAAGAACGGCATCATTTTGTCAGCTACAGGCACAGACACAGACGTGTCTTCAGTATCAGTTTGGACAGTGTGTGCGTGGGTCCTGCCCACCCACTGGTGCCCTGTCCTGGCTCTGCAGCTCTGCCCCGGGAGCTGGGAACCCCAGTCCTCTTGTCCTCTCTTCAGTCACGGCACAACCAAGACACACACCTTTCCCAGCCTCCTGGGTGACAACCTACATTCAGCAAGTCTCTTTAAATTTGGTCTTTTTTTTTTTTTTTTTTTTCCTGTTATGCTGGCTCCAGTTGTCCCACTTAATCCTAGTGAGAGGAGTCCCCTGTATTTGTTCCGCGTGCACACAAGGCTCTATGGAGCTGCATGCAGCAGACCCTGCCTCTGTGTTGGTGGGCAGGACAGCATCACTCTCCCTTCTGGTTGCTGATACTTTGCCCTTGGCCTCTCATGGCCTCTCAGTGCAGGGTACCTCAGTATATCTCAGATTGTTCCCCGTTTTTGCATATAATTCTCTTCTGCTTTTGTGTAGTAGATATTATATTTTTTTCATTTTAAAAATCCCATAGTAGACGTCAGTGCCTAGATGAAGTGACCACTGATGCCTTTGTTGTGGGTGGGCTGGAGGTGTTCTCTCCACCACATCCCAGATTTGGGTTCTGGTAGTAACAAAAAGGTGAAGGTGAAAATAGCTGTTTTCTGTCTGCCTTGCCAGCAACATGAAAATGTCTGCAGCTAGCCTCAAGACAGCATCCTCACGCCCCCGGCATGTTTTACAGGTTCTCAGTTTTTTGTTTTTGTTTTCATCGGTTATGCTTATTTTTCCTGGCAGCTTACCATAAACATTCATTATAAATACGATACTTCTCTATTTCAGAAAAATGCCTTATGAATGATAGGCAGTCTGGGTTCTGAGTCTTGCTCTATCATAGACTAATTCTGTCACCAGTTATGTATTGATTGACTACCGGGTGATCCACACAAAATGGGGTACTTAAAGTAAATGCTTTAAAAATATATCCGCAAGGAGGCGTGGTCAACATGGCAGACTAGTTAGACGCTTCCTATATCCCTCTTACAACAAAGACCTGTAAAAACAAGTGATTTGATTCTATGTGAACATCTGGCAGCCCTCAACAAGGCAAGGTTAAGAAATCCATCTGAGTCATACCAGAGACGGAGATGGTTTGGAAGAGGTGAGGAGCGCTAGAGCTGCGGCGGCGACACAGCAGAGACACAGCCACGCTGGGCCGAGGTGAAGCAGGCAAACAGCTGTGCTGTGCGCATGCTCAAGAAGCAGTTTCCACATCGAGAGAGACCCAGCAGCAGAGATTCTGCTGGGACACTCCAAACCAGTGAAGAGCAGCTCCCAAGAGGCTAGGATAAGTATGTGCACGCACCCTTTCCTGGCGAGTTAAAAAAAAAAAAGCCCATTTGGGAAAAACCTCTCTCCCTTTTGCCTCCTACCTCCACACTTTGCACCGGATTTGGGAAAAACCTCTCTCCCTTTTACTGCCTCCCTCCCACTCTGCACTGGGAGTCCACCAGGCCAGAAATAGATCCCAAAAGGCACCCTGACCCATTCTTCTGGCCTTGGAGAGGGAACAAATAAGCTGCTGGCTCCCCTAGGCCAGGAACACAGGGTCAACACAACTCCTTTGCTGGCCATAGAAATCGGGTCTGCAGACTCTGAGTGCCATACACCCCTGTATAGACTTGTGGGGACCCATCTCAACAGCGTTGCCCCTCACTACCACAGTACAACAGGGCAAACATCTGAAGTTTAATTTCAACTGCTTCAGCTGTTGAGATTTGTGATCCTCGAAACAGCCCTGCCCCTCAAGTAGGCACTTTTATCGATCTGCAGCAGGGTCTATAGGACTGGTGATAGTTCCTAAAGTGCCTAGTCACCTGCTTCAGGAGTTCAGGCAAAAGCGGTGCCCTCGAGTCTGTGCAGCCAACGTAGTGGGGCGCTCTTAGCCCAGCTGCAAAAGTCACCTACCTATTCACCCTAGAGAATAGGGACACGCTTTTCTTTCAGACTCTCAGGGGCAGCCGTCGGCCCCCTGCCTGGCTCAGCGCGTGATCCCCTACCATAGCCAGAGTCCAGTGCCTGCACCAATCACCCATGCCTCTCTAGGACTGGGGGTGAGAGCCTGCATCACACACTTGGTGATCAACTGCCTGCACACCCAAGCTGATTCCATATAGGAAATTTTAATGAACTCCGGCGTGCACATACTTAGTTACAGAACCAACTACCTGGTGACAGGACATTAGAGATCAAAAGGTGTCAAAAATCAAACTAGTCTACACGAGCAGCCTATTTGGGCATATCAAAACAAAACAAAATAAGAAACTGGGTCTCACTAAGCAAACACAAAATAAAATTATAATAAATTATTGATGGCTCGGAGACAACAGTCAATATCAAGACACATAAAGAGGCTGTCCTTGATGGCTTCAGCAAGCTCCCAAAATAAAGAATCAATAAATTCTCTGGAGGAAGAGAACTTCTTGGAATTACCAGAGACAGAATACAAAAGATTAATATACAGAACTCTTCTAGAAATAAGAAAGGAAATTTGACAGAATGCAGAAACAGCCAGGCAACATACAGACACAGTAGTAGTGGAACTTAAAAAAGTTATTCAAGAACATAATGCCAAATTTAAAAGGCTGCAAGAATCCACAGAGAGATAGCAATCAGAAATCCAGAATATTAACAATAAAATTTCAGAATTATACAACTCAATAGAAAGTCATGAGAGCAGAATTGAGGGAGTAGAAGTTAGAATTAGTGACATTGAAGATAAAGCTCTTGACGCCAACTTATTTGAGGAAAAATCAGATAAAAGAATTAAAAAGAATGAAGAAACTCTAAGAGTCATGTGGGACTCTTATCAAGAGAAATAACCTACGAGTGATTTGGAGTACCAGAACGGGGGGGATAACAGAAAATACAGAGAAAATTGTTGAAGATTTGTTGATAGAAAACTCCCCTGATACCATGAAAGATGAGGAGATATCTATCCAAGATGCTCATCGAACCCCACATAAGGTAGATCCCAAAAGAAAGTCACCAAGACATATTATAATCAAACTTACCAAAACCAAAGATAAAGAGAGAATTTTAAGAGCGCCTAGGGATAAAAGAAAAGTCGTCTACAAAGGAGAGTCAATTAGAATAAGCTCAGACTACTTAGCAGAAACCATGCAGGCTAGAAGGCAATGGGATGACATATTTAAAGGCTTGAAGGAAAATAACTGTCAGTCAAGAGTTATATATCCAGCAAAACTGTCTCTCAAATATGATGGTGAAATTAGGGCATTTCCAGATAAACAGAAGTTCAGGGAATTTGCAAAAACCAAACCAAAATTACAAGAAATACTAAAGGGAGTCCTATGGTTAGATAATCAATAACACCAACCAACAACGCAAGACTAGAACACAGGATAGAGCAACCAGATATTGACTCAGATACGGAAATCGAAATTACATCAAAGCTAAAACATTGAAAATAGTGAAACAGATATCAATATTTAAAAAAAAAAAAAAGGATAATGTTAAAACAAAAAAAGAGGGACTTAAAAAATGGAGACATTGATTTTCTATATGGAGGGGAAGTTAAGGCGATATAAAGTAATAAAAGACTGGTATACACTTAGAAAATTAGGGGTAAATATTAAGGTAACCACAAAGGAAGGTAACAATCTTACAAATCAAAATGAAAAAGTAGAAAAACATAAAGACCCAGCAAACACAAAATCTACAACAAAGAAAAAGATTTAAAAAAAAAAAATGAAAAACAACTCAGCACAGAAAATTGAAGAGAACAAAGAAACTGTGAACAACACACAAAAAGAGATATCAGGATGACAGCACTAAACTCATACCTATCAATAATTACAATGAATGTAAACAGACTTAATGCACCAATGAAGAGATGGAGAGTGGCAGACTGGATAAAAAAGCATGATCCATCTATATACTGTCTACAAGAGATGCACCTTAGACTTAAAGACACAAACAGGCTAAACTCAAAGGATGGAAAAAAGTATATCAAGCAAACAACAGTCAAAAAAGAGCAGGAGTGGCAATATTGATCTCTGACAAAATAGACTTTAAAGTAAAATCCACCACAAAAGATAAGGAAGGGCACTACATAATGATTAAAGGGTCAATACACCAGGAGGACATAACTATAATAAATATTTCCGTACCCAACAACAGGGCTCCAAAATACATAAAACAAACTCTTAACAGCTCTGAAGAGAGAGACAGACAGCTCCGCAATAGTAGTAGGAGACTTCAACACGCCACTTTCGGTGAAGAACAGAACATCCAGAAAGAAGCTCAACAAAGACACTGAAGAGCTAAATGCTTCAATCAGCCAACTTGATCTCATAGACATATACTGAACTCTGCACCAACAGCAGCCAAGTATGTTTTCTTTTCCAACGCACATGGAACATTCTTCAGAATAGACCACACATTAGACCATAAAGCCATAAAAGTGGAAATCAACAACACAGAAAGCAAGGAAAAAAATAAAACACATGGAAACTGAACAACACCTTGCTCAAAAATTATTGGGTTATAGAAGAAATTAAGGATGGAATCAAACAAGAATGAAAACACATCCTACTAGAACCTTTGGGACACAGCAAAAGCAGTGCTCAGAGGTCAGTTTATAGCAATAAATGCACACATCCAAAAAGAAGAAAGAGCCATCATCAAAACATTAATGCTACAACTGGAGCAAGTAGAAAGAGAGCAGCAAAAGAAGCCTACAGGTGCCAGAAGGAAGGAAATAATAAGAATTAGAGCAGAATTAAATGAAATAGAGAACAGAAAAACAATTGAAAGTGTTAACAAGTCCAAAAGCTGGTTCTTTGAAAAGATCAACAAAATTGATAAGCCATTGGCCAAAATGACAAAAGAAAAACTGGAGAGGAAGCAAATAACCTGTATAAGAAATGAGATAGGTGATATCACAACAGACCCAACTGAAATTAAAAGAATCATAACAGAAAACTATGAAAAACTGTACTCTAACAAATTTGAAAACCTAGAGGAAATGGACAAATTTCTAGAAACTCACTACCTACATAAATTAGCACAAACAGAGGTAAAACAACTAAATAAACCCATAACAAAAGAAGAGATTGAAAAGGTTATTAAAAAACTGCCAACAAAAAAAAGCCATGGCCTGGATGGCTTCACAGGAGAATTCTACCAAACTTTCAGAGAAGAGATAACACCACTTCTAGTAAAGGTATTTCAGAGCATAGAAAAGGATGGAATACTCCCAAACTCATTCTATGAAGCCAGCATAACCCTGATACCAAAACCAGGTAAAGACACCACAAAAATAGAAAATTACAGACTGATATCCTTCATGAACATTGACGCAAAAATCCTCAACAAAATTTTAGCCAATAGAATTCAACAACATATCAAAAAAATAATTCACCACGACCGAGTGGGATTCATACCAGGTATGCGGAGATGGTTAAACATTAGAAAAACAATCAACATAATCCATCACATAAATAAAACAAAAGACAAGAACCACATGATCTTATCAATCGATGCAGAAAAGGCATTCGACAAAGTCAACACCTATTCATGATAAAAATAACTCTCAAAAAAATAGGAATAGAAGGGAAATTCCTCAGTATAATTAAGGGCATTTATACAAAACCAATAGCCAACATCATCCTGAATGGAGAGACTTTGAAAGCATTCCCCTTGAGAACAGGAACCAGACAAGGATGCCCTTTATCAACACTATTATTCGACATTGTGCTGGAGGTCCTAGACAGAGCAGTTAGGCTAGAAAAAGAAATAAAGGCCATCCAGATAGGTAGGGAAGAAGTCAAAGTATCTCTATTCACAGATGATATGATCTTATACACGGAAAACCCCAAGGAATCCGCAAGAAAACTACTGGAACTAATAGAAGATTTCAGCAAAGTTTCAGGATACAAGATAAACATACAAAAATCAATTAGATTCCTTTACACCAACAAAGAGAACCTCGAAGAGGAAATCACCAAATCAATACCATTTACAATAGCTCCCCAAAAGATAGAATATTTAGGAATAAATCTAACCAGAGATGTAAAAGATCTTTACGGAGAAAACTACAAGACACTACTGCAAGAAAGTAAAAGAGACCTGCATAAGTGGAAAAAGATACCTTTCTCATGGATAGGTAGACATAACATAGTGAAAATATCAATTCTACCTAAAGGAATCTACAGATATAATGCAGTCCTGATCCAAATTCCAACAGCGTTTTTTAACAAGATGGAGAACAAATCACCAACTTCGTATGGAAAGGGAAGAGGCCCCGGATAAATAAAGCACTACTCAAGAAGAAGAACAAAGTGGGAGGCCTTACACTACCTGATTTTAGGACCTATTATACTGCCACGATAGTCAAGAAGCCTGGTACTGGTACAATAACAGATACGTAGACCAATGGAACAGAGTTGAGAATCCAGATATAAGCTCATCCACCTATGAGCAGCTAATATTTGACAAAGGCCCAAAGTCCATTAATTGGGGAAAAGACAGTCTCTTCAACAAATGGTGCTGGCGTAATTGGATATCCATCTGCAAAAAACTGAAACAGGACCCATATCTCACAGAATGTACAAAAACTAACTCAAAATGGATCAAAGACTTAAATATAAAATCGAAAACAATAAAGATCATGGAAGAAAAAATAGGGAGAACGCTAGGAGCCCTAATACATGGCATAAACACAATACAAACCATAAGTAACAATGCGCAAGCACCAGAAGAGAGACTAGATAAATGGGAGCTCCTAATAATCAAACTCTTATGGTCATCCAAAGACTTCACCAAAAGAGTGAAAAGCCAACCTACAGATTGGGAAAAAAAATTTGGCTATGAGAAATCCGATCAGCATTTAATCTCTAAAATCTACAAGATACTCCAAAACCTCAACAGCAAAAAAACAAATAATCCAATTAAAAAATGGGCAAAGGATACGAACAGACACTTCACCAAAGATGATATTCAGGCAGCTAACAGACACATGAAGAAATGCTCACAATCATTAGCCATCAGAGAGATGCAGATCAAAACTACAATGAGATATCATCTCACCCCAACAAGGCTAGCATTAATCCATAAAACACAAAATAACAAATGCTGGAGAGGTTGTGGAGAGACTGGAACACTTATACACTGTTGGTGGGAATGTAAAATGGTACAACCACTTTGGGAATCGATTTGGTTCTTCCTTAAAGAGCTAGAAATAGAAGTACCATACGATCCAGCTATCCCGCTCCTTGGAATATATCCTAGAGAAACAAGAGCCATCACATGAATAGATATATGCACGCCCTTGTTCATCGCAGCACTGTTCACAATAGCCAAAGGATGGAAGCAACCTAGGTGCCCATCAATGGACAAATGGATAAACAAACTATGGTATATCCACACAATGGAATATTACGCAACGATAAAGAACAATGATGAAGCTGTATAACTTGGTGGAAGCTGGAACTTATTATGCTGAGTGAATTTAGTCAGGCACAGAAGAACAAATACTATATAAGATCACTATTATAAGAACTCAAGAAAAGGTTTAAACACAGAAGAAAACATTCTTTGATGGTTAGGAGGGTGGGGAGTGTGGGTGAGGGTTATTTACTAACTAGATAGTAGATAAGAATCATCTTAGGTGAAGGGAAGGACAGCACACACTACAGGGGAAGCCAGCACAACTGGACTAAACCAAAGCTAAGAAGTTTCCTCAGTACAGTCAAATACTTTGAAAGACAGAGTAGCAAGGATGCGGGGTCTGGGGACCATGCTTTCAGGGGACATCTGTGTCAATTGGCATAACAAACCTTATTAAGGAAATGTTCTGCATCCTACTTTGGTGAGTGGTGTCTTGAGTCTTAAAAGCTTGCAAGTGGCCATCTAAGATGCATCAATTGGTCCCAACCACTTGGAGTAAGGGAGAACAAAGAACACCAAAGACACAAGGAAAATATTGGCCCAAGAGACAGAATGGGCCACATAAACCAGAGACTTCATCAGCCTGAGACCAGAAGAACTAGATGGTGCCTGGCTACCACCAATGAACTTCCTGACAGGAAACACAACAGAGGGTCCCTGAAGGAGCTGTAGAACAATGGGATGCAGAACTCAAATACTAGTAAGAAGACCAGACTTAATGGTCTGACTAGGACTGGTGGTGCCCTGGAAAGCATGGCCCCTGGTCTCTCTATCACCCCAGAACTAAAACAATTTCCGAGGCCAACTCTTCAGACAGGGATTGGACTGGACTGTGGGGCATAAAGTGATACTTGTGAAGAATGTGCCTAATAGACAAGTAGATATAAGAGACCAAAGGGGCAGCTTCTGTCCAGAGGTGAGAGTGGAAGGCAGAGAGAGTTAGGAGCTGATTGAATGTTCATGGGGAATCGGGGGGGAGGGGAGGAGTGTGCTGTCGCAGAATGGGGTGAGCAGTTGGGGTCTCCTAACAATGTATGTTAAAAAAAAAAATTCTGTATGGGAGACTAACTTGAAATGGAAACTTCATTTAATTACATCAATAAAATATATATATACATATATATATGTGTGTGTGTATATATATATCCACAAGTAAAGACACTGTCCTAAACGAACTGCTCCAGGAGAGCTAAGATGTACTGCCTAGTCGTCAGAATCAGCATGACACACTCTCCACGGTGATGTGGTCGTGCTTCCCACAAACAGTGACATAGCTGGGTGTTCTGCTCAGGACTCGGCATCAAGTAAGTCATATAACTGCGTCAGAGGAGTCAAAATTTAGACTTATATTTAACTAACTTGAGCACTTGAGTACATTCCTATCATTTATCCATTTACTTTAATGAAATTAAACTGCTTTTTTTAACTAATGAAGAAGTGTAAGAGACTTGACAGACTACTTTATAAATAGGAAATACCCATTTTCAGTGGAGCAAGATAAATTCATTGAGATTGACTTTCCATATTAATAACATGGAGGAAGTTAGGGTGTAATAGTTAGATCTTGAATGTTTCCAAGGATTATTTAAAAGACAAATAAGCGTTTTCATAAGGATTTACTAATCTGTAGGCATGCAGTTTTAACCCTGAATATCTTCGTAAACCAGATCATAATGTTGTGGAAAATTCTCTAAATATCCAAAATATGAGGAAGGAGAAGATTTAGGAAACTAGAAAATATTTTATTTGGTATTCTTCAAGGAAAAGAGTGATTTCTTCCCAGTAACTGGTATATTAAAAAACAACAACAACCAAATCTGTTGCCATCAAGTCAATTTCAACTCACAGCGACCCTATAGGACAGAATATAACTGCTCTTTAGGGTTCCCAAGGAGCAGCTGGTAGAGTCCAACTGCCAACCGTTTGGTTAGCAGCCAAAAGCTTAACCACTGCTCCAATTGGTATATTACCTAGACTGAAACATCATCAATATAGTCTTTACCAAGTAGTTGGAAATTTATGAAAATAGAATATTTAAGCCCATTTCATTAAGGATCACTGGAAAAGTTTCCAAACAGTTATTTTGTTTGTTTTAATTCAAATAGCAGATTTAAATACCTGGGGATGAGGCCAGGAATACTGGAAGTGTAGCTAAATCACACAGTTATCAATGTGGCTGCCTTCATTTATGGCAATAGAACACCCACTGACCATTTCTTTATAATAAACATCAGTATTCAGGATATTCTCCAAAATCTATGTGCAGACACATTCACATACTTTTTGTTGTAAACATCAGCTCTCTATGACAATAGAATTCTGCAGCCAAGGCTAGACATAAAAGTAGAAGTCTAATGAATTTCTGTATTCAAAATGGTGGCTGAGTTTTTTGGTTCTTCTTCCTTTACGGGGGAAGAAAAGTGTTCAATTGATAAAAGAGCCCCTTGTCCTCTAAAGTACAGGTAACTACCCAGAGACAACTAGGCATAGCAACATTTGCCACGTGGATAGCGGGAAATCTCTGGCATTCCCTTGTACCAGCAGTCTGGACCCGCCTGCTGCCTGCCAAGGGTGACTGCGGGGTCCTCTTTCCAGGCGTTGCCTCTGCAGCCTCTGACCGGCCTTTCTTTCATTTACAGCTGTGTCTTCACCATCGTCCTTTACGATGAAAACAAGCACGCTGAGCACATCGGTGCCTAATTCCTATTACCCAGGTAACAGATTTTTCCATTGTCGCGTTCTTCTAACCCCGTAGCGGTTGGGACCGCTCAGTGCTCACTTTGCCATCCGTGGTGCTTTAGGAGCTTAACGTGTTTGGTATGTCGTAACCCAGTGCTTTCTGTGGCTTTCTACAGGGAAGCGGGGGGGAGCTTTTATCAACCATTTACTGTTCTTTCTCTTTTTACTTTCTCTGCATTGACCTGCTTATGATGTATGACAGATCCATTTGTGCCAACTGCAATTTTAGGTGAGAGCATTTCCCTTTATCACAGTTTATTGCAGGAGTAATTTAGAAGGTCCGTGGCCTCTCTGCAGGAGGCTGAAGTTTAATTCTGTGCAATGCAGGACTCGGTAGGGGAGGCGGGCCTGGGGGACAGGGGTGGGGGCGGGGAGAAAAAGGCTTTCGCTAAAACAGTCTCCATTGGTAAGAAGGGCTTGCTGCATGTATGTTGGGGATGACCCAAAGGTTCCAACGAACAATCCCAGCTCCAGTAGTGCCCCTTTCTCTGTTTAGAATCTGGAGTTAGGCCTGATCACGTGGGAAAACACAGTGTGTGCTCACTCAGTTGGCAGCTCTTACTTCTCAGAGCTGAATTCTTCCCAACATGATAGTCAGAAAAGTGAAAATAGTTCCTCAGTATTTTCACTTACTGCTAAGCACTAAAAACTTCAATTTCAAAAATAGCATTTTTCTGATTATGCCAAATGTCATGCAGAAAAAATGTCAGAGTAGCGTTCTGGCCCCCTACCTACCCATCCTCGGAGCCCCTCTGGGCACCACCCAGCTTTCAGAAGTGTCTGTCACACAGTGGCATCTCAAAGGAGCTGACGTTTTTGAATAGCGAAATGACATGATGGCACTTTATAATCATCTGGTTTATTCTGTGTCAGATGTCACTAGAAGTGAAATTAAATGTTAGCCCAGTGGAGCAGAATGCATTTAAAGTATGAAATGTTCCCAGCAGTGGGTTAAAGAAAAAAAACCCTGTTTGTCCAATATAAGAAGGGTGAAGAGAAATGGCATTACCTGGCTCTGATAACAAGATCAGCATGAGCTGCTCTTGCATCCGGGACGCATAAATAACCCAAGTGTATCATGGCCTGTATTCTCTTTCTACCACTAACCTTACCGAAAAGGAGCACAACAAAATCAACTGCAAGGTCGATAACAGCACCCTGTGGCGAGAGTTCCACCTCAGTGTTCAGCTTCTTTTCCTAACGCTCTTTACTAGGGTTTGTATCTTTGCAACGCATTTTTCCCACCTGTGCTTCTCCGTTCTCTAGGTTGTGATGATTTTTATTTAGAGGGAGATATTTTCCCCCTTTTGGTGTTATCTGGGATTAAGTAAATTTGCCTGCTGAAAAAATGCACTCAGAAGTTTAAAAATGGGCATTAAACAGGATTTGCTTCATTTTGAGGGCTTGCTAGCAAAGCCCACTACCCCCCCCCCCCATCTTTTAATAGCAACTATAAGGGAAAGAATACTGCAATTTTATTCTTTTCATGAGTGAGGGGAACAGGCTAGTCTTCAGCACCCAAAGGGTGTAATCTAAATGCAAATGACATTTGCAGAATCATCCAATCTGCAAAGGTGCGCGATTTCTTTGCTTGCTGTGGGACTCATTTGCAGGTCCCTAGATGTACTGACCTTGGGAGGGCCGTGGGAGAAGAGGACTGAGACATACATTGTCAAAGGGAAGGAAGTGTTCAGATTTCACAGCGGGATTACGATAAGCCTATTATACAAACATCATTTATTTTCAAGTCACTGCTTTGTTGTTAAAACACTAATGACATCGTTTAAAGTTGGGTAGGCTTCTTTACTGAGAGAGAATCACTTGAACAGACAATTCAAGTAGCAAAAGTGATGTTCATAGTGAAAAACAAGTCAGCTGCCTTGATAAATAATCATATCATGTATAGCTTATGTGTGTATCAGTGCAACAGATGTTGGTGCTTGGGATCTGTATTCCTGACATATGACTTGTGCAATGCGAATCTGTATATAGCATAATAAGGATTAGTGAGGTTTTCACATGGAAGCACAGGGAGGAGATAAGCTGTGTATCTACACTGGCACTCTTTGGGGATAAACCCTGTTGCTGCCATCGAGTCGATTCTGACTCATAGTGACCCTATAGGACAGAGTAGAACTGCCTCATAGGGTTTCCAAGGAGCACCTGGTGGTTTGTAACTGCTGACCTTTTGGTCAGCAGACGTAGCTCTTAACCACTGCACCACCAGGTTTTCTCTTTGGGGGTAGTACTAGTCATGATTTACTTTAAGACGGGAAGGACTGTTTTGTTGTGACTGGAAGTCAGCACGGTTAAATCCTCCAGGCGCCAGCCCTTTCTGTTCTCACATGCTTGACAGTAGCCCGGAGGTATGTGCTTTAGTATGCCTTTACCTCATTTTCTTGGGGGGGGCGCAGGGAGAGAATATGTATATATAAACTCCCTCACCTCAAAAATCTAGCATCCGTTTCAATTCAAGATTTTTTTAGCTAGTTAAAAATTCAAAATAGTTCATTGAAGAATATAGACAGAACTAATTTTCAGTTCTTAGAAATCCATCAGAACTTTTAGTGAGAAGCTTTATTTCTGGTTTCCTCTTAGAAGATGTATTTTTTAAAATGTCGATGGGTAGTTTTTTAACAAATATAGAAAATTAATCACGAATGATATTTTATCAGTAAAACTTCTTTTTAGGAAGTCAGAGGAAATTTATCAATCACTAATTTCAGTAGAATCAAGAATTTCTAATAATATTCAAAACTAAAAAACCAAACCCACTGCCGTCGATTGCAACTCATAGCGACCCTGAAGGACAGAATAGAGCTGCTATAAATCTTTACAGAAGCAGACTGCCACATCTTTCCCCTGCAGAGCAGCTGAGGGGTTGGAACCACCAACCTTTTGGTTAGCAGTCAAGCACTTTAATGACTGCACCACCAAGGCTCCTTCTAATAACATAGGCAACAATTTCCTGAAGGACATTGCACAAGAGACCTCGTCCCTCTTGGGTTTGTGTGTACCAGATGACAGTGCTCTTTTCTGAGATGGACCTGGCAGTGTTTAAATGCTTTAAGGTGTGTCCCACACTGGTGAGGATGCCGAGGTGTCATGAGGCAGTGGGAAGGATTACCTACAGCAGTGACAGCGGTTTTAGCTCTGGACTCAGAACTCAAGAACCCCTACCTCTGGGGTCAGAGAATTTCTAGATTGCTGGCATATCCATGTGAAAGGCCCAAATGATTAAGGGGAAGTTGAGAAGCTCAGTCACAATGGAGGGCATATTAATCATGTTCATCCCGAAAAGCAGAAAACTGAGAGAATGAGAGAGGCACAGGGGGGAAACTAATTCCTGTTCCATTTATTTTAGTATAAAGAAGGAACTTCCTGCTGGAGCAGCTAAAGCTCTGTGGACTCAGAACGTCAGCAGGGAACCTGCGTCCCAGTCTATTCGCTCGGCAGCTGCCAGCGAGCAAATCTGATGTGAAGATGCCCAGGTTTCTTAGCGACTGTTCCAGTGGGAACAGATGAATTACTAAATTTCAAAGCAAATCCAAATGGAAAAAAAAAAAATCATAAACTCAACTTACCACCCTCTTTTATTTTGTCTTTGTGTCTTTAGCCGCCTTGTAATGATCCAGGTGCCATTTCAGCAACAGCTACACACTTGTGTGCCACCTTTCATACCATGCATCCCAGGTGCTTTGCGATGCAGCTAGAAGTCAGGGTTCAGACCAGGCCAGCTAGCCAAGGACCCATGAACTCAATTTCCTATGGAGCTGAACTTAGTTAGAAAAAAAAACAGTAACCATAGCTGAATTCCCTAATGGTAAACAATCTGTAATAAAAAATATATGTGAATATATCCTTTCTTATATGTTTTAGTTCTTTACACCTGAAATCCATTTCGATACGATATTCTCATTTCAAGTGACGTTAGCATTATATTTTCAAGATACACACCCTCAATCATAAAATGGCTAAAGGGATTCAGCATTATAATGAGTTAACCTGTAGAATGCAGAATTCTTATCTAATAGCACTTTCCCTGCATAAGACAATTTTAATAGCCACAGTTGCTGCAGTTCATTAATCTAATTACTAGTAGTCTTACATTAAAAGATGGCCTCTTTAGGCTTGTTTGACCAAATTTTCTTATTAATTTCATAATACAATTTGGTTGACTTGTTCAAGAAATTTAAATGAGAAAATGCATTGACTACAAATAAGACTTATTTAGTCATTACTTGGTTTATGGGGGATGAAAAGCAATTATGATACTATTTTAACCTCATTTTTGTTATCAAGGGCTTAAGTTAAATACCTCCATCCTAATATGATGGAAGAAATGAGACTTTGCCCTCTGACTACCAATGAATAGAAAAACTGAACTGTAATATTAACGTGCAAAATAAAAACTACCTCTGAGTGTTCACGCAGTACTATTGCTTATTCCCTGTTTCCTTTTTCTCCTCCTCTTTTCTCCTGATATGTATCTTCTTAAAAGTGCCAATAAATGGTAAGTTCCCCATTTGCCCTGTGGAAAAGCTGTGGAGGGATGGGAGTGTGTGTCTACCCTGTAGATCCTGACAAAGCCAGCTGGTTCTCTTGTGTGTTGGCCTGCATGTTAGTTCATAGAACATTCCACACGTGGCGTAGTAGTCCACAGTATTTTGTTGAGCTTTCTGATACTGGAGCATGCAAAGTGACTCATCAAAATATTACCCCCAGGCCAGATCCCCTTTTCTTTCTCTGCTTTGCTTTGATTTCATGTATTAAGTCCACATTTTCATTGCTACCTTTATAAGCCAAACCATTTTGTGCACTTTTAATTTGCTCACAGAACATTTGTATAGAGTTTATTTACTTCATCATACGAAAGAGTTAGCTGATCTTTGGAAGAACACAAGACTGGTTTTCCACCAAGCCTTGATGAAGTTTCAGGCTGAAACTTCCGTAAACCTTAGCACCAGAAGGCTAACCAGCTTCTATCAATTAGCTTTGTGAAAGCAATACATCGTTTGGACTGCTTTGTAAAAACAAAGATTTCTGCCTCATCCCAATCAGTATTGCCAATCCCATTGAAATTTCTAAACATTTAACTTTTCTTTTTTGCAAAGTCATCCTAGAGATGATTGCAGCCGTAGATTGAGGGGATCCGGCCAGCAACAGCTCCTTAGTGTTCTCAGCAAGCAGATCCCATCCTGTTGGTTCTCCCTGACTTTCTCTGTGATCTTCTTTTCCCAGATGAAACCCACACCATGGCTAGCGACACCAGCAGCGTGGTGCAGTCACACACTTACAAGAAGCGCGAGCCCGCCGACGTGCCCTACCAGACAGGGCAGCTGCATCCAGCCATCCGCGTGGCAGACCTGCTGCAGCACATCACCCAGATGAAATGTGCTGAAGGCTATGGCTTCAAGGAGGAGTATGAGGTGAGTCCATGCCCCGCCACCTGGGCCCCTCCCCGACCTTCCTGGACATGGTGCCAGTTACTGGGGTACCCAGCTCACCCAAAGGAACGCCGGGAGGGATGCCACAAGGAACCAGGTACCTTGTTCATGGAGCCATTTCCGTGTGGTGGTACTCAGTACCGAGGAGGTAACATACGCTCAGTGGAAAGAGAAGGAGAGCTTGACATTCTGCCTTATTCCCATAAATGTGCAGTGAAAACAGAAGCGTTCCAGGGTCTCTCCTCTGTTTTCAATCACCTCGTTTGGCTTTTCCTGTCATTAAGTATGACGGTAAATCTAATTATTTTGTAGGAAGAAACTGTCCACTTAAAAAAATTATAGACCAGCCTGTGATGTCATGGGATAGAGATGAAATAACATAGACTGGCTAATGTTAAGGCCTGTGACAGCTGTCACTGTCCTGCCAGCCCAGAGAACAGCTGCTGCCCTGAGCTCTGTGTGGGCAGCTTTCAGGGGCATTTCTGGAAACGGTGACGTTACCTTACTGTGTATAAAATAGAGGCCTCTGCCGTTAGCTAACCTGGTTGGAAAGTCACTCAGGAACTGAAGAGGCTTAGCTGAAGAAGTCTGGGTCAAAGAAGCATTGAGGGGTCGGGGTGGGTGTGCATGTGTGGCCAGGTAAGGGGACTAGATTTCTTTTTGTACCTTAGGAAAATTGGTTCACAGACATTGATGACAATAAAGTAGTATGCTTACCCAACAGAATAAAAATAGGATCATATAGATATGTGGCTTTACAGATCTTAGAATGGGTTTTTGGTCCTGTATCTACCTGACTAGCTCATAGTTGGGGTGGTGGGAAACAAACTTGTTGCTGTTGAGTCGATTCCTACTCTTAGGGTTTCCAAGGAGCAAATGGTGGATTTGAATTGCCGACCTTTATGGTTAGCAGCCAATCTCTTAACCACTATGCCACCAGGACTCCATAGTTGG
The DNA here is from genome assembly GCA_030035585.1 of Dugong dugon. Taxonomy (NCBI): domain Eukaryota; kingdom Metazoa; phylum Chordata; class Mammalia; order Sirenia; family Dugongidae; genus Dugong; species Dugong dugon. Next base: position 44,626,561 of record CM057466.1, on the reverse strand, counting down.
GAAACTTGTTTGGAATTAGAGTATTTTTAAAATCAGTTCCTTCCACTCCTATGAGTTTCAAGCTCTGCTTCTTTCTCCTCTTTTGGGGACAGTCTGATACTTCATTTTATGTTCCAAGTACTGTCCTGCTGTGGGTTTGACTGCCTTTCCCAGCTTGGTCCCCAGAGACTCATTACAGTAATCGGCACGGCCGTGGTTCGGTGTTGGCAGTGTCTCTCTGTCCTTCCTCTAAGAGGAGGTCTTTGGTCGAAAGCAGAAAATAGGCAGACACACTGTTACCTGCTAGCGTCCGAGCACGTTGCCAATGACACACCTCTGCTCACTAAGACTGTAACGCCAAGGAAACTGAACCAAACCATGCCCCAAGGGTTTGCTGTAAGTCCATAAAATGTTTTCAGATAAAGTTCTGCATTTTAGCAACCCTAACACTCTTCAATTTACCTTTAGTGGTTTAACTTATAACTCAGTGGAATTGACTACCTTTGCATGTTCCCTCATGCACTTTTAAAGGCTGGCTTAGGAATTAATGGGATTAAGGGTGAGATTTCCAAAAGCATTGATATCTTATGAAAGACAAAATTAGGTTATTGAGAAAACGTTAGCCTGGTAAATAGGGGTGACGTCTTAGTTCTCCCCAGTATTCTGAATGCAGATAGTGCTCAGCTGTTTAAAGACATTAATGTCAACGAGATTAGTTATATGCTCAAATAACAATTTACAAAATACCTGAGTCCAATTTTTCATGGGCTGTTTTAAAATATCTGCCTTGGAACTTCATATAATACACTGTAGATGATGCATATTTGAAAGTATGTAAAAAATTATTTCCCATTCAGATCTCCTGAAGAAATATAATTTATAAATACAAACTAAAGCAGTTTATACTCATTTTAAGCAGATCATAGCTGACGCTTTATTAAAAGCTGTTGTACTGTGAAATAAAATGTTTATTTACTAATTGCATTTCAAGAAACATTTTTCTTATCCTAGATATTTAGTGGATCAAAGAGGATTGCTTCACAGTAAAAGCTTTTAAGCAGTAAAACCATTAACAGTTAAAAAAGAGAAGAAGGAAGAAGAGGGGAGGGGAAAACAAAGGAAGAAAACGTACTAGAGAGAAAAGCGGGGAGACACAGCCAAGTGCCGTGAGGAGAAATAGAAAATGGAAATGCTGTTGCGAATAATCAAAAAGCAAAAAACACCAAAAAAACTGCCGTCGAGTCGATTCTGTTTCTTGGAAACCCCATGTGTGTCAGAGTAGAACCGTGCTCCACAGGGTTTTCAAGGCTGTGACCTTTCGGAAGTGTATCACAAAGCCTTTCTTTTGAGGCGTGTCTTGGTGGATTTGAACTGCCAACCTTTCGGTTAGTAGCTAAATGCTTAACTGTTTGTGCAAAGTAGCCCCTCCCCCAGCAACCCTCCTGGGGGATGCAGATGCTGGCAGTAGGACCACAGTGGGACAGCGTATGTGAGAAGTGAGGAGCAGTGGTGGTGGGTGGACACACCAGTGCGTATGGTGTAGGGGACAGGCAGGGACGCCTGCTGTGGAGCTTCTCACCTGAAGCCTGATGTCCTCACCTTCCCAGCCAGGCTGCTGGGAATTAACCATGCAGGAAAGATCCCAGGCCCCAAGGAGTTTTTATTCTAGTGCAAATCTGGAAAATCCTTATACAGTTACGTTTGAAAGTTTGCCTGGTCTTTAGAGCTGTAACAAGCATCCCTCTTTTAACCATACTGGATGAGGATGGAGGATGCATGCTTTCAGATTCCCACGTGCCAGCTCTGGCAGCATTGCTTGCTGACTGCTGTGGTGCAGTGCTGTGTCCACTCAGTGTATCATCTCACAGGTCAGCACTGAGAGGCCTCGCTATTTCTTAGTTCTGTGACCATGGGCAAGTTATATAACCTCTCTGGGCCTCGGTTTCCTCATCTGTAAAGTGGGAAGTATTAAGTGAGGATTCTATCATTTAATGTGTTATAAGTGCTTAGAATTGTATCTGGCATATAATAAGCATTTATTTGAAATGTTAGCTATTAAAAGAGAAAACTTTACTAACTTACAATGGTAACATCTAACAGGAGAAGTTCACACTATTTTCTTTATAGCAGAATCGTTGTTCATTGAGCTTTCAGTACATCTGTGTTATCTCTGCTGCATAGCATTCTAAGGGCAGATTGAGGCAGTCACTTTAGGGAAAGGGGCCAGTGCATTTTTATTTCTTCTTTAGGATTATATAATTCCCTTACCATGTATCATATGTTATCATAATTTCTTGTTATGGACTGAATTGTGTCTCCCCAAAATATGTGTTGAGATCCTAACCCCTGTACCTGTAAATATGACCATGTTTGGAAATAGGAATGTTTACTATGTTAATGAGGTCATATAAGAGGAAGATGGGTCCTCAACCTAATCACTCCAAGTTATAAAAGGAGTAGACTAGAAACACAGAGACACGTAGGCAGAAGACAGATGCCAAGGAATGTCAAGGATTGCCAGCAGAAACCATGAACTAGGAGAGAGGCATGTAGAAGGAATCACCATGGCCGAGACCCTGATTTGGACTTTCAGCCTCCAGAATTGTGAGAAAATAAATTTCTGTGCTTTAAAGCCACCCATTTATATTCTGTTACAGCAGCACTAGGTAACTAAGTCAGAATTTGGTACCAGAGAGTAAGGGTTGCTCTAACAATTGCCTAAAATGTGAAACTGGTTTTGGAATTCGGTAATGGATAGAGGCTGGAGAAACGCTGATGCTCTTGATAGTAAGAGCCTAGATTGCCTTGAAGAGACCGTTGGTAGAATTATGGACATTAAAGGTGATTTGATGAGGGCTCAGCAAGAATTGTGAGCTGCAGGTAAAGTTTCTGTCACCATGAACAGAATGTTGCTAAAAATGTGGATGTTAAATGTGCTTCTGATGAAGATTTAAAAGGAAATAATGAACATATTATTGGACACTGGAAGAAAGTCAGTCCTGGTTATAAAATGGTAAAGAAGTTCTCTGAATTGTGTTTGAATGTTTTGTGTAAAGTAGAACTTGTCAGTGATGAACCTGGATGTTTAGCTGAGAAATTTCTCTGAAATTTCAAGGATGCAGCATGGTTTCGCCTTGCTGCTTATAGTAAAATGTGGGAGGAAAGAGACTGATTTATAAATGAACTGTGCAAAAAGAAATTAGACTCAAAGATCTGGAAAATTCTATCATAAAAACAAAGAGCATGCTCTGGAACTGACACCAAGGGTATGGCTATACAATCTTTTGCTAAAGAGATTAGGCCTTTGACTGGTGGATTTAATCAACAACCTCAGCAGAAATCCTGTCAGCTTAGACTGATAAGGACAGAGACAGGATGATATGAAGGAAAGCTGTCTGAGCCAATGGAGATACTTGGTTGCAAACATCTGTTGTCCTCCAAGAAAAGCAAGACACCATTCCAGGAGCAGTTCAGAGGCCAGCAGAACTGTCAAAGGAGCATGGGGGACAGGGCCACCACTTCCTCAGTTTCAGAGAGTGAAGTCTCCGCCCCTTAGGTTTCAAAGGGTGGGGTTACCACCTAGGTTTCAAAGAATGAGGCCACCACCACTGAGTTTGAGAGGGTAGCCTGCTGTTCATCAGGCCAAGAGAATTAGGCCAGTGCCCAAAGTTGAGGGACAACAGAGCCGCCCAGGTCCAAGGGGGTAGGATCATCGTCCCAGTGGGCTTGGTGGGCAGGGCTGACACCCAGGGCTTAGGGCCCTCAGCCCGGAATCCAGAGAGCATGACCAATGCCCACAGGTGGGAGGGTGGGACCCCTACCCGGATGTCCCTAGAGAACAGAAGTTTAAGCCTTGAAAGCCAAAGAGATTTGCCCTGCTAAGTTTTGGACTTGCTCAGTACCTGTTACCCTTCTTTCCCTCCAATTTCTCCCTTTTGGAATGGAAATATCTTCCCTGTGCCTGTTCCACCATTGTACTTTGGAAAAAGATAACTTGCATTTTAGGTTTCACAGGTCCACAGATGGAACACATCCAGGATCTCACCCATAGTTGATTTAGATGATTCTGTAGATGAGATTCTGGATTTAGAGTTGATGCTGGAATGGATAAGACTTTTGGGAATGATGTGATAGGGTGAATGTGTTTTGCATGTGGGAAGGACATGAATTTGAGGGGGCGGGGCAAAAGGTGGAATGTTAGGGATTGAATTATTCCCCCAAAAATATGTGTTGAAACCCTGACCCCTGTACTTGTAAACATGATCCTCTTTGGAAATAGAGGTTTTCTTTTTTCATATTAATTAGTTCATACCAGAGCAGGGTGGGTCCTAAACCCATGTCTGAGTTATAAAAAGAGCAGAATAGACACTGAGACACACAGGGGTGAGACAGATGTCAAGGAACGCCAAAGATCGCCAGCAGACATCGTGAACTAGGAGAGAGGCTCACAAAAAGAACTGATGTGGCCAAGACCCTGATTTGGACTTTTAGTCCCCAGGACTGTGAGAAGATAAATTTCTGTTCTTTAACACCCTGCTTGTGGTATTTCTGTTATAGCAGTAGGTAACTAAGAAGAAGCCTTGGTGGCACAATTGTAAAGCGCTCAGCACTGCTAACCAAAAGGTCCACGTTTCAAACCCACCAGCAGCTCCATGAGAGAAAAGATCTGGCAATCTGCTCCCATAAAGATTACAACCTATGAAATCCTATGGGGCAGTTCTGCTCTGTCTTGTAGGGTCTCTGTGAGTCGGAATTGACTCAACAGCCCACAATAACACCACCACAAAGGTAACTAAGACAATCCCTGTTATAAAGTAACTTAAAAATAAATAACCTGATTCTGTGGCTTAAGAGTTTAAAAATTGAGGAAAGAAGTTATATATTTTAAAATATATGCCGTCATATTTATTTCTAAAATAGTATTTTCATATGTTAGGAAAGTCCTGAGAAATAGTATAACTGCAGACCCCAGAATATTCTTATCCCCCACCCGCCAAAAAAGAAAGAGTATTACATACCTGGTGAATCTTGCCCTGTGCTAGATATGGGGACACAGAGCAGACTACGTATCCCTGCCCTCGGGAGGCCCACACGGGGAGAGTCAGACATGGGGCAATTTCAGTACATCTGTTAAATACCAGACAGAGGTTTGTGGGGTGTTCTGAAGGCCACCAGGGCCCCACTGAGCCAGCCTGGGGTGCAGGGCTGAGTAGCATGGCTTTCCCTGCGGGGGGAGTAGGAGGAGGCCAGGAGAAGGTTGAAAGAGTCAATTCCAGGTAGATTGCTATAGGAACATTGACAAAAAAGCAAGAGAATGGAATGCATGGGCCGGGGGGTGGCCATGGTTCTATATGGCTAAATCATAGCGGGGTCAGTGGTCATGGCTCAGACTGCGGAGGGCGTTACGAGTCACACCAAGGCCAGACTTCAGCCTGAAGGCCGTGAGAAGACAGGCTCAGAGAAGATGAGCCTCATTCCTGTGTTCAGATGGAGATCTTTTGAGAATGAACAGCTCGACTTTAAACTTTATTTGTAGGAGGCACACAGGAATTGCTTGCAAGGTAATCGCCGATCCCTAAAAAAGTAAAAGGGAGAAGGGAAATTTATATACTGAAAGAGTGTAACCTGAATTATATTGCTCTACCAGAGGCACCTTAAAGACTTCCGAGATGTCACAGCCTTGAAAACCCTCTGTAGCAGTTCTACTCTGCACATATGGGGTTGCCGTGAGTCGGAATCTACTTGACGGTAACTAACAACCACCGCCACAGCCCCTGTTCAAAAATGCTACAGAATGTTTGGCTTCAAGACGTGTTGGAGCCATGAATGAGTTCAGTGCTGAAGTGTCGCTGGGGATAAAATACAGTGAGTGGTTCCAGTCATTGCTCCAACTCACAGAAAGTCGTTATCAGGACAGTCTTTCTGTTCCTCTTCAGTCCATGTGTATGGCGAAAAACGAGTCATCCAGATTGTAAAATATTTTTGAAATAGTGACTTTCTCTCGGTTGACACTGTTTCAACCCATTCTTTATGTTTTGCAAGGCAGTAATGTCTGCCCAGGGGCCTGAGCACCTGAAGGACGCATCACTGATCAGGCAGCAACAGAGAGTTTCCAAACAAAAGAGAAGGCATGTGGTGGGGATGAGACTGAGTAGTATTCAGTGCAAATTTTTTATTGGATTTTGTTCTAACAAGATAGTCGTATTGCACTTCTCACCAGGGAAATACAGTAATTTGATTCAAACGCAACTCAGACATGAATCACAATAAAAAAGTAAACATGGTAAATTGAACAGAAAATGGCATGTTGTCAGCCGAGAGTAGTTGCGGGATCTCAAGAGGAAGACCAGCTGGAAAGGGTAGGTTTGTTTATGCTTCTGTGAAATGAGGCCTCGGTTCTTTTTCCTGACAGAGAGGAGTCTGTGCTAACCCTGGAGAAAGTCTCGGTGCACAGGAAGCGGAGAGCGCCCTCACGGGCACAGCAGGGAGGACTCACCGTCCTGCCCCTGCAGGCTCCCCCGCTTTATCACCTGCAGTCCCACGGGGATGAGATGGGGCCGCACGCCCCTTCAACCCTAATTGCTCCACTGTGCTAGAGCAGTGCGCAGGTACCGCGAGGGGGCAGGCGTTCTCGCCACCGCAGTGACCCTGCGAGCGTGGGCGCTTGAGCTTGTCTCCCGCTGCAGTCCCCAAAGGGCCTTGTTGAGTTCTAGAATTCTCAACTGATCCTAAGTCCCCTTAAGGATCCATGCAGAAAGACATTAACCTCAAGTAGGAAAGCAGTCGTGTAATTCTGAAAGAGTAAGTTTTGCTATAATTGTAAAATTAAGATAAAGTAAGGACAGCCATTTAAAACTACTTCCAAATAAGATGTCCTGAGAAACACAGATTGTCCTGCTTCATTATCTGATAAGCAGTAGCACTCTGGGGCACAGATGTCTATTTTCCAATTACTGGAGCGGAAACTTAGCATAAACCTAAGTAACTCTTTGCCTCCTACAACTCTCTCTATATAGCTGTACATGTGTACATACCTGTGTGTGTATCTAAATAGATTAGAGAAGCATCATCCTTGCCCCACCTACTTTTTTCATGCACATTTCTCCAGGGCATAAACCCTGGTGATTAACTTAGTAACTGAACATGGAGATTAATTTTTTACTTTAGCTGAATACAAAGTGGAGGATTGAAGAGATTGTACCAAAAACTTTGGGCTTAAGTAAAGCCTAGGATACTTTTTGAGGAACTTCTATATTTTTTAAATATGTCTATCTCCTGATAGGTATTTTAAAATGTAATTAGTTGTGTATTTTCTTATCTTTTATCCCCCCCCCCCTTTTCTAGGTAAAACAGCTGATTGTGTTAAATGGAAGCACAATGCTGTATTTGATGTCTTTGTCTATATTTGTCAAAGTTTTGGCAAGTTAAAAAGGAATTATCATTAAAATAACTCAGCTGCCCCTAGAAAATCGCCCTTTTTTTTTTTTTAATTTGCTTGCCACCCACCTCAGAGTAGCCGGTGTAACTTAACAAGCACCCCAAAAATCGCCTTTGCTCTGCAGAGGCGTCAGGCCTCATGTCCCACTTTAGAGGCCAGACAGCGGGCCTCAGACAGCCCGGCTGCAGCCAAGAAGCAGAGCTGCTAGAGGGAGCCCACTGGGCACCTGTGTCCTCCTGTGGGAGGCTCGTGGGCAGAGGGAAGATTGGACATACTTCTAGAAAACGAGTCAGAATCGTGTGTAAACCCCAGTGGCCATGGAATCGAGTCCATGGTCGTGCTGCAGAGTAGGACTGTGCTCCACACGGTTTTCAAGAGCTGTAATCTTTCGGAAGCAGATCACCAGGCCTTTCTTCAAAGATGCCTCTGGGTGGATTTGAACCTGCAACCTTTCTGTTAGCAGCCGGGCACTAACCCATTTGCACCACCCAGGGACTGACATAGCATCCACTTTGTTGGTTTTTGAATATGGGGCGAGGGCAGGTGGAATGAAAGGTGTGACTTAGGGAGTAGAACCGCCACCTGAACACGGCTGGTTCAGGATTCAGGAGTCTCTGTGCAGTGCGGGGGCGGGTGGTAGGCACAGCTCCCCACTCCGCTCCGCCACCTCCGTTTTCAGATGGACATTTCAGCTCCTGCTTCCTATTCTGAGGCACCAGCTGAGTCAATCATTTGCCACAATCAGTGCAGGTTATTTTATATCCCACAGGATACAAAACAAAACAAGACCGTTGAAAGCTAAGGACAGGGAGTTGGGGGAGGGGGCACGGCAAGCCCTGAAAACACAGTAAGAATCACAACAGCTGCGCCTCTCACGGCTGTAGCAGCCAAGTAATTTTTGATGTGTTTTTTCCTTTAATTCTTGTGGTGGTGGTGATCCAGCTCCATAAGAAAATGAGAAAAACTCCTGTCCAAAATTTTGAGAATGCTTCAGGCTTTGGGGGGCAAGTCAGCTGTGTGTGTGTTTCTGGAGACGTTCTTGGTAGATGTGTTTCTGCACGTTTTTAAATGATACGATAGAGAGAGTTGTTTTTACCGAGAATGCTTGGTTGAATTTTTTTTAACCAGAAATACTGAAGCGTCCGTTTTATTTGTTGCATGCCACACTTTGTCTTGCTTGCTCTCAGGACCCCTTAGCGTTTGCTGGGTTTCATGCACCTTCCTTTTGCCCTCACCCCAGTAAAAGCTCGTGCAAGTACAAACCTCAGAAAGTGGGATTAAAATTTGCTTTTTTCCACAACTCTCCACCCTCCCTCTGATGATAGCTTATTTCAGGGGAGGTTTTCCAATTTGTTTGAAGTACTTCTAGTCAACTGTCTGGTTTCCATTTGAAAGAAGCTGAGCAGTCTTTAGCCACGTGTTAGCAGAGGGCCTGGCCCGGGAAGGACTGTGCTCGTGCTGCGTCCTAGCCCCTGCTGACCTCATCTGACTCTCGTGTCATCCCTGCTTGTGATTACTTTAAAGGGGTCACCGTCACTAACGAGATCAAACTTGATGTTTGAAAATTCTCACTGCCCCTCCCTCCCCGTCACCTCCACATCAGGAGATCACAAGTCCTAACTCTTTTCCTCCCCACTGTGTTTCAATCAAGGAGACTTGGTGGCACAGTGGTTAAAGTGCTTGGCTGCTAACCGAAAGATTGGTGGTTTGAACCCACCAGCCGCTCCGCAGGAGAAAGATGTGGCAGTCAGCTTCCATAAAGATTTACAGCCTTGGAAACCCTATGGGGCAGTTCTACTCCATCTTATAGGGTCGCTATGAGTTGGAATTGACTTGAGGGTAGTGGTTTTTTCTTGTTTTGGTGTTTCAATCCTATCTCTTCTCCCCTGGCCCAGCGTGTGGCTCCCCTCTCTTGCCTGCACCACTTTAAGAGCCCCCTAACAGATCTCTGGGGGCGCAGTGGTTAAACAGTCAGCTGCTAACCAAAACGTCAGCAGTTCAAATCTACCAGCTGTTCCTTGGAAACCCTATGGGGCAGTTCTACTCTGTCCTGTAGGGTCGCTTTGAGTCAGAACCGACTCAACAACAACGGTTTTTTTTGTTTTGTTTTGTTTTTTAAATAGCGTTTGACTGATACCCAAAGGTCTGCTGTGGACTCTTTCAAACAATAAGAATCTTCTTAACATGGCCTCCTCCCCCTTCATGACTGACCGCGGCCTCTGTTTCAGGTGGATTTTAGCGACCCCCACTCTCCACCCCCCGCCTCGCGCCTGTGCTGTGCTGAATGACTCTCCTCCCTCGCACTCCGGGCGCCTCCTTGTCCCCGGGCCTTGCCCCAGCCCAGTCTTCATTTGCCACATTCCCTTCAGGACTTCTGCTCTGACACTTTCCCAGACCTCCCAATCAGAGCCAACCATTCCCTTCCAGAGTTTTATAGCTATGTGTTTGAATAATATAGCAGGCAGTTTATTAACAATTATCAGGATGGCACAGGACTGGGTAATGTTTTGTTCTGTTATATATAGGTTTGCAGTGACTTGGAGCCAACATACAGGCAAGTGACGACAACAACATATTAATTGATGTTCTATCAGGCAGTCTATTAACTGATAATATACCAAACCAGTACAGTTGCCACTGAGTTGACTCCAACTCATGGCTACCCTATGTGTGTCAGAATGGAACTGTGTTCCATAGGGTTTTCAACAGCTAGTATTTTGGAGGTAGATCACCAAGCCTTTCTTCTGAGGTGCCTCTTGATGGACTCTAACCTCCAACCTTTCAATTAGCAGTTAAGCATGTTAACTATTTACGCCACCCAGAGACTCCAAACCAATAATATAAACCAAAAACCCATTGCCGTCAAGTCGATCCAACTCGTAGCGATCCTACAGAACGTAACGTTTCCAAGATCAAAATCTTTATATAGTAGGCAGCATATTAACTGATAATATAGTAGGCAATATGTTAATTGATAAAATAGTAGGTAATACGTTAATTGATTTATACCATAGGTATTTGACAAGTACTGCTACATCTAAGATACTTTATGTTTGCTGAATTGATTTGTGTGTATTTAAACACACGTACCTGTAGAAGGGAAGATGACATTAAAGACAGAACCATTTAAAAAAAAAAAAAAAAAACCCATTGCCAGGGAGTCAAGTCCAACTCATAGCGACCCTATAGGACAGAGTAGAACTGCCCCATAGGGTTTCCAAGGAACAGCTGGTGGATTTGAACTGCTGCACTTTTGGTTAGCAGCCAAACTCTTAACCACTGCACCACCAGGGCTCCGTTAAAAATTACAAGCTTCAGATGGTGCAGATCATCATGGAGGATGAGTGAGTTCATGCTGTCCAGCCAGAAAAGCTACTCTGGCCCATTTGAACCTCCCAATACCGATCACTTAGAAATGCTGAGGATGGATGTGGTTCAGTCTGACCATTTTACTCACTGGATACCAACCATGTGCTCAGATTTTTTAGGATAAATATCTTTCGTCCATGTTTGCTTTAAATTTCTTATTTAACGCCTAATAGAAATAAGGTAGAATTATTTCAGTGTGACTTCAGTGTATTTCATGACATGACTATTCTGAGAGAAATCATTTATCATTGTATGTACACAGTTTCAAACCACATGACAGTAATTTGTGTTATTGTGGAAGTATTTCGTTGGGGGGTGGACTTTTCATAGAGCCTTTTTAGCTCCTGGCACTTTGATGATGAGGAGAATGGTACCTGTCGTTGTTGTTGTTAGGTGCCGTTGAGTCAGTTCTGACTCACAGCGACCCTACGTACAATAGAATGAAACACTGCCCGGTCCTGCGTCATCCTCACAGTCATTGCTATGTTCGAGCCTGTTTTTGCAGCCACTGTGTCAATCCATCTTGTTGAGGGTCTTCCTCTTTTTCTGCTTTACCAAGCATGGTGTCCTTCTCCAGGGACTGGTCTCTCCTGATAGCAAGTCCAAAGTACATGAGATGAAGTCTCACCATCTTCGCTCCCGAGGAGCATTCTGGCTATACTTCTGCCAAGATAGATTTGTTCCCTCTTCACCAACAGCGTACTTTAAAGGCACCAATTCTTTTTCAGTCTTCCTTATTCATTGCCCAGCTTTCACATGCATATGAGGCGATTGAAAATATGGCTTGGATCAGGCACCCCTTAGTCCCTAAGGTGACATTTTTGCTTTTCAACACTTTAAAGAGGTCTTTTGCAGCAGATTTGCCCAATGCAATACGTCGTTTGATTTTCTGACGGCTGCTTCCATGGGTGTTGATTGTGGATCCAAGTAAAATGGAATCCTTGACAACATCAGTCTTCTCTCTGTTTGTCATGATGTTGCTTATTGGTCCAGTTGTGAGGATTTTTGTTTTCTTTTTGTTGAAGTGTAATCCATACTGAAGGCTGTAGTCTTTGATCTTCATCAGTAGGTATTTCAAGCCCTCTTCACTTTCCTCAAGCAAGGTTTTGTCATCTGCATGAAACAGGTTGTTAATTAGTCTTCCTCTAATCCTGATATCATGTTCTTCTTCATATAGTCCAGCTTTGTCTAATACTTACTGCCTCATTATTGTCATACTCGTTTAAAGATGAGGAAATACACGCCAAGAATTTCCGTAACTTGCCCAAAGCCATTCAGCTATGAGTTGTAGAATTTAATCCGTGATCTGTTGACTCTTTTCACTGTACCAGGTCAGTTCTTTATACGACACCAAGAGATACAGACCTATGGAAATTTGCTTTGTCTTCTATTGATTTGACTTGTGATTTCAGAGCAGGAGTGTTACTTTTTCCTCTGTGCTGTCTTGTTTCCTTTGAATGGCGTTTTCCCTTTGGCAGAGGACCCAGTCCTGGGGCTCCGCAACAATGCCAGCTCTGGTCCATTTCCCCATCTCAGCAGCAGCAGATGCTGCCTGTGAGTTTCCCTCAGTGTCTCAGCTCTGTGGTGCAAGGTCACTCCAGCGTTGATCCTTTCCTGCTCACGTTCTCATTGCCCAAGAAATGCAGGAAAATTATTCTGAAGATCTCAGCCCCCCTGGCTCGTCTGAAACCCACCATGACCGGTTATAAACTAAAATCAAGCTTCTGTATGCCGCCTCCCTGGGCTACGTGACGTTTCTGCCAGCCAACCCTGCAGTGGGGAGAGGGAGAGAATGAATTCATAAACCTGAGCTGTGTAAGCCCAAGATGTTCTGGAAGATCCTCTCTGGAAGATCTGGAGTCTTTTTTAAATGATAATATAATGACGATAACCTTCTTGTTGACTGAATCTGACCTTTCAGCTTTGGCTAAATGATGCAAAAAATAACCCACCGAAAAGTCAATTATTTTTTTCAAAAACAGGGCTGTATAGTAGAAAGGACAGTGGATGAGGGATCAGAAGACTTGGGTCCTAGTCCCTCTCTGTGCCCCCCTAACTGTGGGGCATTGACCCAATCACTCAACTTCTGTGAGGCAACTTCAAAGTGTTGTAAAGACCAAGCGCTCGCTTGGAAAGCAGGAAAGTGGTAATATCTGTGGGATTGTTAGTAGTACTTCCCGTTTCATTGACTGGTGTACAGGGAGGGGACGTTTTTCCAGTGGACCACACTGACTGGCCGTTGGCATCCCCGTGGGAAGCGCAGCACGGCCGTCCCTGGTCGGTAGGGCGTCATCACGTAGGATCCGTGTGCAGTTCTCTGCCTCTTCATTGCCAGTTTGGATTTTAGTCAGCATTTCTGAACAAGGTGGATTCTACCCCCATGTGCCCTTCCTGTCTTTTCCCCTCTCTCTCTTACCCCCATTTCAGCCTCTTCTAAGTCTCGTTTCTAACCACCACCCCATCTCCAAATCACTGGGAACTCTAGGTTGAGGGGATATAACAGTGATACTGTACATTTTGTATCAAGCCCCCAAAATGTCTGAAATGTGCTTGTGGTCATAGTTCTATCATGTTCTAATTGCCCACTGTCCCAGTTTCCAGGGATCATGAATAGTAAGGAAATATATGGATTAAATGTTTTGAATTGCTTTGTTTCTAAATTTTTATTAAAATTAAATTTAAATTTTAAATTCCTGTATTGTTCTGTTAATTATTTAGAGTAAAACAGTATTGGACTAAAGCCCATAGTGATTTTGACCAGTCATACTACTGAAAAGGAGAACGTGCTGACTTTTCCAGTTTCTTCCATTGCATCTTCGAAAATAAAAGTAGCTTTACGTCTATGATTGAAATTCAGTAAACTTTAGAATTCACCCATAGTGATCATTATCCTATCCATTTAAAAATGCCCTTCACTCCCTTTATCTTCTATTGTTGCCCTTTAGAAAGGCATGGAAAACCTTTTATCTGTTTGTTTCAGGGAGATTATACAAGAGACACTGAATGATTATAATGTATTCACTGTTAATTATAAATATAGAGCATATGTTTTTATATGTATTGTATTTATGTGCTTTAGGTAATTATGCATTTGAGTTCCTTGCCAATTTTATGGCCAAAATATTTTACTTCGCTGATTACTAAGTGTATTTTAAGCTCACTTCTTGAAACAAGAAGAGACTATAGTAAAAATCCAATTAACATAATTTATCTGCCTAAAGAGGGTGCTTGCTTTTATTTTTTTCTCTATTTTAATGATGAAACACAGTTATGTTTTTAAACATTTCCAAGTCCAGATTTTATATTTTTAGTAACATTTATAGTTGTTTTCCTTTAGAAGCAATACATAATTTTCAAAAATATTTTAAGGAAAATGTAAAGTAAAAACAGACAGACAATAAAAATCACCCATAAACCCACTATTAATTTTCGGTGAGTTTCTCTCCAATGTTTTAATGCATTGGAATCTTAATAGAATTAGTTTCACATCTTATTTTACCACTTAATATTCTATCCTAAATATTTCCTATGTCTTTAAATAGTCAAATTCATCTTTTTATGGTTGCTTAATAGTTCACCCTATGACTATCTGGTAATTTTTGTTAACCCTTAACTGTTGGTAGACACCCTCTCGTGTTTCACTCTTTAAAGTAACTTCGCAGTGAACACGGCTATCAGTTCATCTCCATTCTTTCCTAAAGATGGATTTCAAAAGGCGGGATTCCTGGTTTACAGCCTACGATGCTTACGATGCTTTCTGCATAGCGACAGGTCACTTTTGGGAAAGGTTGCACCAAGTCAGTCCCCACTGTCACTCTCTGCAACAATGCTTCCCTCACCATACCATCTCTAAAATGAGAATTAATCTTTTTTTTTTTTTTTTAAATCTTTGCCTTTTTGGTAAATGAAAAGAGTTTCTCATTACTGTTTCCATTTGAAACCAAACTTGTTTTCATATGTTTACTGGACATTTGAGGATTTTATTTTTTGGATTGTTCCTATCCATTGCCTCCCTTTCTCTTAGGACGTCCCTGTCCCTTACTGATTTGATGAGCTCTTTTATTGCCTGTCCCCTAATTTGCTCTTCTTTAGAAATCCACTGACAAGACTTAGGCTCTGTACTTCTGTAACTTTAGAATCAGCTCGTCCGTGGAAAACTTGGGCATTTTAGACAGTCAGTTTCATGAAAATCCCTGTGTGATGTTGTTTGGAATTGCATCAGATTCATTAATAAAGCTTGGGAGAATTGAGTTCTCGACAATATTAGATTATCCTGTCTATTAATATTGTGTGTATCTCCATTTATTCGGGTCTCTAATATTTTCAATGAAGTTTCAAAATGTTCTTCATAAAAATCTTTTAGTATGTATATTTTTTGTTTTGCCAATGATATCTTTTCTGAGTTACATTTTCTGGTTATTGTAGGTGTATAGCTATGCTGTTGCCTTTTGTATATTGATCTTGCATCCAGAAACCTTGCTTGGCCCTCTTCATTTCAGTTATTTGTCTGTAGATAATTTTGGAGTCTTCTGTGAAAAATTATATCAACTCTCATTAATGACAGTTTTGTTTTCTTTTAGTCCCTTCATATTTTGGCTAGACCCTACAATATGATGTTGAGTAAAACTTAGGTTAATGAGCATCGTTGTCTAGGTCCTGATTTTAAAAGGAAAGGCTTTTAATGATTAACAATCACTTGTGATTTGGTTAAGGAAATTTCCTTCCATTCCTGGTTTATTAATATTGTTTATCATGGATAGTTATTGGATTTCAGAGAATGCTTTTTTATTAAGATACAGAATAATTACTTGATTTCTTTAATACATTAATTTGGTGAGTTAATTAATATAATTAATACTGTAATACTGAACCAACCCTTTATTCCCGGGATAAGCTTGACTTAGTCATGACATACATTAGACATTGCTTGAATACTGTTGATTTTAGTATCCATGTTCATGATTGATACTAGTCTGTTATTTATCCTTATATTTTCATTTTCTCATTTTCCAATGAAAATTATATCTGCATCATAAAATGAATTGGATGCCATTCTGTATTTTTTTTTTATTCTCTTACAAGAGTTCATATAAGATCCTAATTATCTTTTTCTTAAATGTTTAGAAGAACATGCCTGTACAACTGGCTACGTCTGGTGTTTTCCTTGTGGCAAATTTTTTAATTACTAATTCAGGTTTTTAAATAGTTATAGGACTCTTCTGGATTTCTAGTCGTTCTTGAGTTAATTTTGATAGTTAATATTTACATAGGAATTTGTTCATCTTTAAGTTTTTTATTTAGGGGCATAGATTTGTTAATAACATTTTCTTTTTATCTTTTTAATTTGTCAGCACTCATGGTCCTTTTTTCCCTTTTCAAAATTAATATTGTTTATTTGTGCCTTTTATCTTTTTTTCTTGACTATTCCTGCAAGAGATTTGTCAGTTTTATTAGTCTTTTCAAAGGAGTAAGTTTTGACTTTGTTGATCTTTAATATTGTCTTTTTATTCTTCTTTGACTTCTGCTCTTCATTAGCTTCTTTTTACTTTTTAGGGGGTTATTCTTTTCTTTTTCAGACTTCTTAAATGGGATGCTACATGCATGAATTTTCAATCTTCCCTTTTTTCTAATGTAAGTATCTGTCAGTTTGTCATACTGTGGTGGCATGTGTGTTGCTGTGATGCTGGAAGCCGTGTCACTGGTATTTCAAATACCAGCAGGGTCACCCATGGTGGACAGGTTTCAGGGGAACTTCCAAACTAAAACAGACTAGGAAGAAGGACCTGGAAATTTTTTTTCCTGAAAAAATTAGCCAGTGAAAACGTTATGAATAGCAGTGACACATTGTCTGATATAGTGCCTAAAGATGAGCCCCTCAGGTTGGAAGGCACTCAAAATACAACTAGGGAAGAGCTGCCTCCTCAAAGTAGAGTCAACCTTAATGACACGGATGGAGTTAAACTTTCAGGACCTTCATTTGCTGATGTGGCACAATTCAAAATGAGAAGAAACAGCTACAAACATCCATTAGTAATTGGAACATGGACTGTACAGAATATGAATCTAGTAAAATTGAAAGTCATCAAAAATTAAATGGAACGCATAAGGATTGATATCCTAGGCATTAGTGAGCTGAAATGGACTGGTATTGGCCATTTGAAGTGGACAATCATATGGTCTTCTATGACAGGAATGACAAATTGAAGAGGAATGATGTCATATTCATTGTAAAAAAAGAATATATCAAGATCTATCCTGAAGTACAATGCTGTCAGTGATAGGATAATATTTATATACCTACTAGGAAGACCGGTTAATACAACTGTTATTCAAATTTACACACCAACCACTAATGCCAAAGATGAGGAAATTAAAGATTTTTACCAACTTCTTCAGTCTGAAATTGATCAAACATGTTATCAAGGGGCATTGTTAATTACTGGTGACTGGAATGCACAAGTTGGAAACAGAAGAAAGAACTGTAATTGGAAATTATGGACTTTGTTATAGAAAAGACGCTAGAGATCGCATGATAGAATTTTTTAAGACCAGCAACTTCTTAATTGCAAATACCTTTTTTCAGCAACATAAATGGTGACAATACACATGAACCTCACTGGATGAAAAACACAGGAATCTAATAAACTACATCTGTGGAAAAAGACAGTGGAGGAGCTCAATATCATCAGTCAGAACAAGGCCAGGGACCCACTGCAGAACAGACCATCAATTGCTCATATGCAAGTTTAAGTTGAAGCTGAAAAAAATTGAAACAAGTCCACGAGAACCAAAATACGACCTTGAGTATATCCTACCTGAATTTTGAGACCATCTCAAGAATAGATTTGACACAGTGAACACTAATGACCAAAGACCAGATGAGTTGTGGGATGAAATCAAGGACATCATACATGAAGAAAGCAAAAGGTCATTAAAAAGACAGGAAAGAAAGAAAAGACCAAAATGGATGCCAGAAGAGACTCTGAAAGTTGTTCTTGAATGCTGAGTACCTAAAACCAGTGGAAAAAATGGTAGAGTAAAATAGCTGAACAGAAGATTTTGAAGGGTGGCTCAAGAAGACAAAGTAAAATATCGTAATGAAATGTGCAAAGATCTGGAGTTAGAAACCCAAAACGGAAAAACATGCTCGGCATTTCACCAGCTGAAAGAACTGAAGAAAAAATTCAAGCCTCAAGTTGCAATAGTGAAGGATTCTATGGGCAAAATATTGAATGACGCAGAAAGCATCAAAAGAAGATGGAAGGAATACACAGAGTCACTGTACCAAAAAGAATTGGTCAACGTTCACCATTTCAAGAGGTAGCATATGATCAAGAACTGATGGTACTAAAGGAAGAAGTCCAAGCTGCACTGAAGGCACTGGTGAAAAACAAGGCTCCAGGGATTGACAGAATACCAACTGAGATGTTTCAACAAAAGGATGCAGCGCTGGAGGTGCTCATTCATCTATGCCAAGAAATTTGGAAGACAGCTTCCTGGCCAACTGACTGGAAGAGATCCATATTTGTGCCCATTCCAAAGAAAGGCCTTCCAACAGAATGCAGGAATTATCTAACAATATCATTAATATCACAACACAAGTAAAATTTTGCTGAAGATCATTCAAAAACAATTGCCCAGTACATCAACAGGTAACTGCCAGAAATTCAAGCTGGATTCAGAAGAGGATGTGGAATGAGGGATATCATTGCTCATGTCAGATGGATCTTGGCTGAAAGCAGAGAATACCAGAAAGATGTTTACCTATGTTTTGTTGACTATGTAAAGGCATTTGACTGTGTGGATCATAACCTATCATGGATAACGTTGCGAAGAATGGAATTCCAAAACACTTAATTGTGCTTATGTGGAACCTGTACATAGACCAAGATACAGTCGTTCAAACAGAACAAGGAGATACTGCGTTGTTTAAAACAAGGAAAAGTGTGCATTAGGATTATATATTCTCACCATACTTATTCAGTCTATATGCTGAGCAGATAATCTGAGAAGCTGGACTATATGAGGAAGAACATGGCTTCAGGATTGGAGGAGGACGCATGACACCACCTTGCTTGCTGAGAGGGAAGAGAACTTGAAGCACTTCCTGGGGAAGGTCAAAAGTTACAGCCTTCAGTATGGATTACACCTCAACCTAAAGAAAACAAAAATCCTCACAGCTGGACCAATAAGGAACATCATGAATCATGGAGAAAATATTGAAGTTGTCAAGAATTTCATTCCACTTGGATCCACAATCAATGCCTATGGAAGCAGCAGTCAAGGAATCAAATGACATATTGCACTGGGCAAATCTGCTGCAAAAGACCTCTTTAAAGTGTTGAAAGACAAAGATGTCACTTTGAGGACTAAGGTGGGCCTTATCTAAGCCATGATATTTTCATTCGCCTCATACGCATGTGAAAGCTGGATACTGAATAAGGAAAACCTAAAAACAAGTGATCCCTTTAAACTAGGGTGTTGGTGAAAAATATTGAATATACCATTGACTGTCGGAAGAACAAACACGTCTGTCTTGTTAGTAGAAGTACAGGCAGAATGCTCCTTGGAAATGAGGATGGCAAGACTTTGTCTCATGTATTTTGAACATGTTATCAGGAGGGACCAGTACCTAGATAAGTACATCATGCTTGGTAAGGTAGAGGGTTAGCGATAAAGAGGAAGACCCTTGAGGGGATGGACTGAAAGAGTGGCGGCAACAATGGACTCAAACACAGCACTGAGCATTAAGTATTTTTAAATTTTCGTTTGAATTTATTATTTGACTGATGAGCTATTTAGAAGCATGTGAGGGTATGAGTGTGTTTTTTATTTGGCAGTACATGGAATTTTTGTTGTTGTTATCTCTTTATTAATAATTTTCAACACTATTACATTATGATCAGAGAAAATTCATTGGAATTTGTGGAGACTGTTAGAGTCTTATTTCTGATCAATTTTCGTAAATATTATTTTCTTAGAAAGAGTGCTGAGTTCTATATGTTTTCAATCAAGCTTTTTAATTTTTTTTTCATGAAATATACACGGCAAAACCCACTCCCATTCCAGGGTCTAGACATAATGATCAGTGACATTGGTTAAATTCTTTACATTGTGTCAATAGCATTGTTATTTGTGTTCCAGTTGTTTCACTTCCATTTACTTTCTATCCCTGCCCCCTAACCTTCTCATCTGTGCTTTAAAACAGCTGTTGACTCTTTGGTCTTACATAAAACAGAAACCAAACCAAACCCATTTCCGCTGTGTCGATTCCAACTCATAGTGACCCTACAGGACAGAGTAGGATTACCCCATAGGTTTCCAAGGTTGTAAACCTTTGTGGAAGCAGACTGCCATATCTTTCTCCTGCAGAGCAGCTAGTGGGTTCGAACCCCTGACCTTTTGGTTAGCAGCTGAGCACTTAACTAGTGCACCACTATGGCTTCTTTTGTTCTTATATAGATAATTTTTTTTAAAGTAATGCCATACTCAAGGGTGACAGTCTTCACTCTTTATGCTAAACTGTTACTTGGTTTAAAGGTGACTTCAGGGGATAGTTTCAAATCAAGATTTGAACAGAAATTCAGAACTATAATCTCAGGGACTCCTCCAGACTCAGTAGGTCCGGTAAGTCTGGATTCTTCAAGAGTTTGAAGTTCTGTTCCAAATTTTTTCTCCCTTTTTGTTACGATTTCTCTATTACGTTCCTGAATGTTTAGTATTGGTAGCTGGGCACCATCTAGTTCTTCTGGTCTCAAGGTGGAGGAGGCAGTGGTTCATGTAGACATCTAGTCTTGTAGTCCAGTTCCTTCTCTGATTCTTGGGTTTCCTTCTTTCTGTTCTGTTCCATCAAAATTTTTTATCTTGTTGTTCATATCTTCTGTATACTTACTGGCTTTTTGTCTACTTAATATATCAGTTACTAAAAGTAGTTTGTTAAATGAGGTCAAGTATTTTGAAGCTAAGTTATTTGATAATGCAGGTTTAGAATTGTTAGCTTTTCCACGTGAACTGAATGTTTTATCATTAGGTAGTGATGCCATTGACTTTAGTAATGTTTTTGCTTTATAGTTTGTCTAATTTCAGTATAACTAGGTCAGTTTTCTTATAAGTAATATTTTTTCTGGAAAATATTTTTCTATCGCTTGACTTTTAACCTTTCTATTTTAGTTTTGTCTCTTGTACATACCATATAGCTGAATTTTATTCTTGTAATCAAGTCTTAATAGCCTTTTTTAAAAACTCTACCATTTTACCATTTAGTACATTTATTTGTTGTGATTACTTATATATTTTGGCCTCATTTATATCACCTTATTTTTTTAATTGTATCTGTTCCAATTTTTCACATGCTTCTTCCCAGCCCTTTTCCCTTGCCTATTTTTTGACTGAGCTTTTGTCTCATTATGTTTTTTCCCTGTACTAATTTAGAAATTATACAGTCTCTGTTCTTTCACTTGTCATTGTAGAAATGTTAGCATGCATATTAAGCTAAAAAATCTAGAATTAATTAAACTGCTTACCCTTCTCCTCATAGACATCTTTCTTCCTCTTGTAAATATTTCCTGATAACGAGATCCGAGGATTCCCCTGAGATTTGTGGTATCTACGAGATAGGAGTTCTTCAGTTTGCTCATTCATGTATTCAGTAGACATTTATTGAGGACCCGCTAAGCTAGGCCCTGGGAATAAAAAGTTAGATATATCTTGGTCTCTGTCCTTAAGACCATCCCTTTTGTTTTCTCCTACAAGAGTAATTGGGAATTTACCAGAGATCACATATCCTTCTTACATCCTAAAACCATGCTTCCACCTGGTTGTCACATAGTTCTGGGAGTCCCTACGTTAAGTCCCTACCTCACGTCGTTAAGCTCTGAATTACTAGCCACAAGGTTGGCGGTTCAGTCCTGCCCAGAAGCACCTCAGATGTCAGGCCTGGCTGTCTGCTTCCAAAAAAGTCACAGCCTTGGAAACCCTATGGAGCAGTTCTTCTCTGCACACTTGAGGTCACCATGAGTTGGAATCAACTCAGCAGCAGCTGACAACAACATAGGCTTGTAACGATGGTGGCCGTGCCTCCTTTGGAACATGGTCTCTACCTAACCTTTGCCATCCATTATTAGTAACAGCTGTCATGCTCAGGCATCACCGTCTGTGACCCTACTGGCAGTGATGTTTTCCAGCAGTTGTCAGGCTTCTGTCGGCTTATAGCCAGGCCGCTTCCCTCTGCGTTTGCCTTCCAGTTTGACTCCTTGCTCTTCCACATAGGGTGTCCACATAAAATGGAGGGAACACCCCTGTCTAATTTCCCTTTGTTATATGGATCTCTCTCTTCTTGATAATTTTCAGCTTGACTTTTCCTCTGTAAATTGCAGTGGTTTTGAAAGACAGAATGTATATGTTTAAATCCCTCTACTCAGCTACGTCTCCTTTCATACTGCCCTGGGCCCATTCTTTATCTTCTTCTCAAAGAGATGTCACTGGATCACAGCCTGTACTTTAGCGGGGCCCAGACATCTCCCACTGCAGCTCCTATGCCTCCTTCTCTTCCTGTCCCTGGGTGGTACAAATAGCTAATACACTTGGCTGCTAACCAAAAAGTTGGAGGTTCAAGTCCACCCACAGTTGCCTCAGAAGAAAGGCCTGGCAATCCACTTCCAAAACATAAGCCGTTGAAAATCCTATGGGGCGTAGTTATATTCTGACACACAGGGTGTCACTGTGAATCAGCATCAACTGGACAGCAGCTGGTGGTTTTCCTGCCACTGCTGATTCTCCAGGGCTTTATCTAAAAGCTCTGATTTTAAACCAAGTCATCCCAGTGGAAACATCTTGTCAGTTATCAGAAGCTGGGAAAAATGAGCAGGTACAGTAGTAACAGTTGGTATAAGTGGGTGTTTCATAAGTTGTATTTGCAAGTCACAACTTCCTGTATTTAGAAACAATAAAACTTTTCCAAGTCTGATGAGCAGAAAGGAAGAGAAAATGGAACTGGAGAAGCTACTTAAAAAAGATGGAAAAGCCCTTTGCCCATTTTCCTCTGCACTTTGGAAGTGCCTCTGCATGTTAGCTATGACTGACAGTGTCCCGAACTGCAGTGTTTTCATTTCAATCCTGCAGCTCTTCTGGGGTGAGGGATGGCTGGCCTGCCCCCCAGGGTGCTCGAGCCTGTTGTCAGTGTGCTGTGAGCTTTTCCTCGTGGGCAGAGCTGACCCCCGTCGCTCCTTGCTGTGCTGCTCATGCATTCTGGGGTAGGGAGAAAATCTTTTATGGAATCCTCGATGGTTTATGCTTTGTTTAGGCTCTTGGTGTTCAATTTCCATGTCCGACTTCTTGTTTATAGCTTGACACAAATCGTATTAATATTATTGACCTCTTAACCATTTTAAGGAGCATGGGGTAGGCTGCAGAACATGGAATTTGGTCTGTTTTGTGCTAAATAAATAAATTTGTTTGTGTTCCAGCTGTGATTACTGCCTTGGTCAGACAGCCATAGTGCTTTTTCTTTTTAATGCCAATATTTGACATCAGTATTCCCATAAAATAAATATAAATGAGTCTTCATAATTGCTTTTCCAATGCTTTTGCCACGTGACTCTGTCCCATGGTTTTCCCTCCAGAATTGTCTGAGGAGTGGCTGTCATGATTCTTGTGGACCGGCGATTACGTCAAAACAATTTAATCAGTGCTTGAGTTGTGCTGACATTGCTCTGGAAGGTCCATTTTTCACAATGACATCCCTGTACGTGTTTGTTAAATAATTAGACCTAGAAACTCTCTTTCCACAAGGACCCTCAGAAGTACTGTTAGACATTCAGCAGCTTAGGGACCTAGCCTATGCACCACTAGAAGTGCCAGGACCCTATCAAGCAGAGTTAGAAAACTTTGAGCAAGGGGGGATAAGAACCAGAGTTCTCTGTCCTCAGGAAAGATTCCTCCAGTGTCATCGTCAGGAGTTTTACACAGAATTAATCAAGGATGAACTCATTGGGATTTTGATGGACATCAGAGAACATTCCAGCATCACATGTTGAAGGCTTACTAGCACAGTTTGCTATTTAATTGATGGGACATGTGTGATTATCCTTTGGCCCACAGTGGCAAGCTGCCACTGGTAGGTACTGTAAGAAAGTGACTGTGTAAAAAACTGGTGCTGGGTTTTAAAATTATGATTAAACAGGTAATAAAAGAAAGGCGTCCTCTTTCAGCTAGGTCCATTTGATTGATGAGAACGCTAATAATGGAAAAGTAAAGATTTCAGTGGTTCCAAGGGACTCTTGTGTTCAGACCATTGCAGGAAAGCAAACATAAGAACAGGTGAGTAAAGGAGCTGTTCTGTTGTTTGTGTGGGGCATGAGTGCAGCCAGAAAGTCTTAGAATCTCGAGACAGTCCGTGGTGTCTCCTCCATGCTGCCCAACTGGGGCCACATGCAGCTGTGGCTGCCTGGTGTGTGGCCACCCGGTGTGTGGCTGCCTGGCGTGTGGCCGCCTGGTGTTTGTCCGTCCTCTCCAGGTATGCCTCACAACCTCCAAACCACTCTTAGAAAAGAGGTTGGTCTGTACCTCACAGCACTGTGGTGAGAATGGTATTCATTGAATACATGTCTACGGATGCATGAAAACATGCACAGACCTTTCACTTCTTCCCAGACCGGGTCCTCTCATGCTCTGCTCATGGCTAGGGCCATTGAGCAAACTTCTCTGCTTACATCTTCTCATTGTACCACCACCAGGCTCACTTTCTTGAGTCACACTGGGATATTATTTCTGTCCCCTGTGCTGAGGAGTGCGTGTGCCTAATGCCATCTACCAGGCGGTCATAACCATCATGAGCTCAGCCCACATCTCCTTCTGTCCCCTCGGCCTGTGGTAGAAACTGTTTGCTTGCATCAGATCACCTCCCACTTTCCCTCATTTCCACTCTGGTATCTTTTTTGCAAGCGTTGTTTGCTCTGTGTGGAGCTTGTTTCTGTCTTCCCTCTATCTTTCCACATCCTTCCAGTAGGTTCCACTAGGACCAGCTCAAGTCCCACCTCTTCCTTGAAGCCTTCCCCAACCCATCAGCCGCTCACTGGCCTCTCTTTTCTCCAAACCTTCACAGCACATTAAAGTCCGTGCTGCGTGACTCAGCCTGTTTTTTTACTGCTTTGTGCCCCCTGCTCCTGTTTCAGGAGTTTTTCTCTCATCTCTGCAGCTGGACTGCATCTTCTCTAAGCACGGACCTTCTGCTCCTTGGTGTGGTCTCTCCAGCATCTAGGCCTATGTGTAGCACATAGTAGGTATGGTGGTTGACTGTGCTGGGCAAGGAACTGTTTACAGGATGTGTCAGCTCAAGCTGATGATGCTGAAGTTTTAACAACCAATCATCATTTGATGACTTTGACAATAATTAGAACTAGGCAGTGTCTTCTTCACGAGGATGGAAAGAATAATTAACACCTTTTTGATGATTGCGACTAACATTCATTAAGCATCAGCACTGGGCCAGGCACTGGGCTAAGCCCTTACATGCATTATCTCATTTAAAGCTCACCACAGTCCTCCACACTGTAGAGATAAGGAAACTGAGGCTTAGAGAGTTCATTCCCCTACCACGTCACAAAGCAATAATAGGTGCTGGAATTTGAACCCAGGACTGCTAACTCCAGGGCCCATGGCATCTTCTGGGTTCAAGAAGATGAACTTTACCTCACTGTCTTCACATACTTCGAGCCTGTAGTACCTAATAGGGAGGAGGGGGTGGCAAAAACGGGAAGAAGATTGGAACAGAGATTCTACCTGCGTGAGATACCTGGAGGGCAACTTAAACTTTCTCCTAACTGTGGATGGCAGAAATAGAAAGCATAATTTATAGATACTTGTTGAAACCATCAAAGTTTTTGTGTTTATTTTTCCCAAAATATAAAGAAATGATAGGAAATTAAATTTCCTGACTGCATGACTATATGATACAGATGTAAGAACTTTCAGCCTGTAAAGTGACCTCCTTAGTCTCTGTTTTGTTTGTACAGTTTACCCTTTATTTGAAAGTGTTGAGAGTCAGACTGAAGAGTGCATTTTCTCCAGTTAGTATTGAAGGGCCAAAAGTAATTTTCCTTTGTTGTTGACCGTCAAAGTGATGTATGTCACACTGCACTTAAAACATTGAAATGCTTTTTGCAATAAGTAAAACATGTGCTGTCAAGTAAAGCAGCGATGGAGAAGAGACACTGAAATTACTTGCAATGTTTGTCATATCAAAGTTGACATATTTCAAAATGTCAGTCTCCCAATTATACAAATACCAACCACATTTTTACACAAATAACACACGTGTTACACATTTTTTGTCAACTGGGCAACGCCCTGACACATTATTTTCCTAGGCACACTATGCATGTTATATGGGTGGGTACATTATTTACACGGGTGCATTATTTGTGAAAATACGGTAAATATTCAGACTCTAATTAAAATCCTTTAAGGTAAAGGCAAAGCTCAAAATGTTCAAGCCTTTTAAAAGTGTGTTGTTGTTCTGTGTGTGTGTGTGTGTGTTTGAAGTTGTCTTGGTGTGGTGAGCTGGAAAATGTCCCTTTGATTATTATGCGTATGCTACTAGAAGAACTACGTATATTAAAATATTTCCTGGTCTTAGCACATCTAGATGCTTACAAAGGGCTTCAGATAACAGTGATCTAAATGGAAAAGCCAGTAGGTTGTGTGCTGCTGTAACTTCACATGGGTAGGGGGGAAAGTGGCATAGGGAAAAAAAGAGCTATGGAAAAGCATGAGCATGTCTGCACAGTAGGATTTTGTTGTCTCCATATGTAATGATTTCAACTCAGCATTCTGAGTGGCTGGCACATAGGCACTGGTCCTTTAGCCCTTTTCTGGCCAACTCCCTAGAGCTGCTTTTCAGTCCAATACCCTATGTGGCATCTAAGAAACTACCTGAAATGACATCTAATGGATCTGATGAAAAAGGGATGTCTGCAGTCTTTGTAAAGAAAATGTTTATACAGCAGCCAAAGTTGCCTAAAGTTTTTCTTTGGGGAGCAAGGCACAAGTAAAAGCATCTGCTGTCTCCTCGCTGAACGTTTATAATGTTTTACAGCACTGATTTAACTTGAGTGCAGTTGTAATGACCGAAGTTGTAGGATAAAAGGGTAGAGTGGAAGTGTGCGTAAATCTTTGGTGTCCTCATCGAGCTGATAAACTGCCATACTTTCCCAAGTGTATGCAAAACAGGAAGTGAAGAAGTGTATTGCCAGAAACTAAATTATACATAAAGTCATTAAGCCTCCACCTTTACTTCTGATTGAGGGATTGCTGCCTTAGCCGGTAAGGGCAGAGGCAAAATGGAAAAATAAATAAATGAAAGGCCAGATCACATTATACATTTCAGAGGAAATGTAATTGCTTATAAGTCCCTTTGAAGTTTGTGGGTACCCGCAGAATCGTGTGTAGCTGCTGAAAATGAGGCAGGAGCCATGACACACGCGTGCTTGTGAACTCTGATCATGGCCTCCAGTGTGACGGTGCAGGAGCTAAGAGGTGGTGTTACCGCTGGTGCTGAGGGCCAAGTCTGCATACCCGCACCTTCCCCACTCTCCCTCCACTGTTGAAATGTTTGCTGTTTCGCTTGACCTGGCTTTCCACCCAGAGATGTATTTGTGTAGGCAGTTACGTAAGTAGTTTTGAAAGCGCCTCCTTTGAAAGCATGTCTAAATTGACAAACCCTTTGGGGGTTGTGAAATCCCCGTTTTCAAAGATCGTGTAACCTGGAAAATGTTCTTATCTGTCAAGGACGGTCTGAATGTGAGCGTTTTGAAGGGATGGGGATGCAGTCACAACCTCTCTGGAGGTCATCTTCCACCTCTAGGAATGTGAGATGGGAAAGGCATGAAGTCCGCCTAGTGTAAGACTGCCTAGCTCTGAGGCCTGGCATGGGAGGCGAAGCTAGAGAAAGAAGGAAGGCCTTTTTCTGACCCCTAATTAACTGCCAGGTCTCCACAGATTGCTGCTGGCTCTTTAATCTTCCATGTAGGTCTTAATTAATTCTAGCTGCTGGAGGAGCCCACACCGTGCCATTACAGAGGAAGCCCTACCAGAGAAGAGGGTTAATAGCCACGTTAGGCCTATGGGCCACATTTTCTTTCATTTGGCACTGTGTCTTGGAGGCTGTGGCAGTGGGGGGTATCCAGCTCTGCTAGTGGGTCTGTTTTAATCAGCACATGGCGGGATTGTAGGATTGAAACAGAATGTCTCCCAGCTGATGTAAACTATGACTTGACTAAGAAATCAGTGATAATAATACCTCCAAAAAAGAAATAAAGGATATGTCCACAGAAAGGGAATGTTCACTATGGGAAAGATACTTACTGAGAAAAGCAGAAACGGCAGATAAATGTCCGGCAGTGAACCTAAGTCTGAGAAGGAGGACAGTGACCTAGGGCTTTTGTGACTTACCCTCTAAAACCGTTCTGCTTCCCTTACTCCAACTCAGTGCTCACCAGTTAGCCATCAGCTTCGTGATCTGCCTGGGGCACCATGGACATAGTGGACACTGGACAAGGAAACATCCTCTGTTTTTAATTAATACACTAGCATTCTGGGATACATGCCAGATTCACTTCGGTTTAATGCTTGTGAATCCATAGCTGAAAACGTTTCATCTCTAAGTGGGCTAAAAAACTATTACTTAATCAGGAGTACCGACAGATCTTGGCAATTCGAGACCCAACCAAGAGGCTTTCCCTGAGAGATTGTACCCGGCAACCCTCTAGCACTCCTGTCTGTTCACCTCATTCCTGAGTCCCCTGTAAACCATGACCTTGCTGTCCAATATGGTGGCCACTAGCCACATGTGGTTATTTAAATTATTAATTCAAATTAAATAAAATTTAACATTCCTTAGTCATCCTAGCCACATTTCAAGGGCTAGATAGCCACAAGTGGCTAGTGGCCGTGGTATTGGACAGCACAGATGTAGAACAGGTCTGTGATTGTAGAACGGCCTTTACCTTCCCTGGCCTGGAGGGGCCACGCTCAGTGGTTTTAGTAGTCATTAAGGTAATCCCTGCAACAAGCATCCACAGCTCCCTCCTTTGTACCCACGTCTATACTGTGAATGTTAAAAGTGGAGACATGGAGCCGCTCTTTCAGCAGCACATAATCTGATTGTGATAAAAATAACGTAAGTCAGATAGATAAAGAAAACTCAAGTGGCACACACTGATAGGTTCTACAGGATTTTGGAGACAAGAAGATCAACGTAAATTGGAGAAGAAAACTCATGGAAGAGGTAGATTTGCACTGAGTTATAATAAAAACCCATTGCCGTCGAGTCAATTCCAGCTCATAGCAACCCTATAGGACAGAGTAGAACTGCCCCATAGGGTTCCCAAGGAGCAGCTGGTGGATTTGAGCTGCCGACCTTTTGGTTAGCACCCTAACCCTTAACCACTATGCCAGCAGGGTTTCTGAGTTACAATGATTAGATCAAATTTTAAAGACAAGGAAAGTGAAGGTCCTCCCTGTTGGAGGAACATCACATCCCACAAAAGTTGGAACACAGAAGGCATAGAAGACAACTGTCGTCATGCCCTTTAGCTTGGATGTACAGTGATGCCAGTGTCTTCATGCTGTCTTGTTTTGTTTGTTTGCTTCTTAGCTTCTCTTGTTCCTTTCACAGCTTCTCCTATTCATTCATTTGTACAGCCTTGGGCTCTTGTCCATCCAGGCTTATCCACAAAGATCTCCTTCGTCTGCTTTCTCCTTCTAGCACTGTTTTGTTCCTGTTCCTCTCCTTCACAACCTAAAGCAGGCAGCTGTGGATGCTTGTTGCAAGGATTACCTTAATGACTACCAAATCCACTGAGCACGGCCCCTCCAAAACGTGGAAGTAACAGCCGTTCTACAGTGACAGAACTGTTCTACGTCTGTGCTGTCCAATACGATGGCCACTAGCCACTTGTGGCTATTTAGCACTTAAGTGTGATTAAGGTACTGAGGAACTGAACAGCAGGCAACAGGGCTGGAACTGCTTTGGGTTGTCTAGGGAGCTTGATTGAGCCGTAAACTGAGAATCTGAAGCTTCTTTTTTCCTCGGGGCTTTCAACAACTCCATCCTTTCTGTAAGGGAAGCAAGAAACATTCGGCAACCCTGGGAAATGGGTGCCACCTCCCAGTCCACTCACTTAGAGAGAGAAGTGGAGGAGGGAAGGAAGGGCAAGTGTTGGAGAGCTGTGTGTAACTGGGCCACACATGCGGTTAAGGAAGGTGCCTCCTAACACATTAAGTACTCCATTGCTAACACTGAGGTCACTGACTCAATGTTGATTATTCAATGTTAGTTACTGTTCAAGTCAGTAATTTAATTATTAATCATTACAGATTTTTTAGTGTTTTATAATTCATTAGACACCTAACGCTTTGTGAAAAGTTCTTAGACATGACACCAAAAGCATGATCCATAAAAGAAGGA
This sequence comes from Dugong dugon, assembly GCA_030035585.1. Lineage (NCBI taxonomy): Eukaryota > Metazoa > Chordata > Mammalia > Sirenia > Dugongidae > Dugong > Dugong dugon. Next base: position 44,596,310 of record CM057466.1, on the reverse strand, counting down.
AAAAATCAGTAAATTGGACTTCACTGGGTAAAACTTTTGCTCTGTGAAAGATACTGTATAGAGGATGAAAAGACAAGCTACAGACTGGCAGAAAATATTTGCAAACCACATATCTTAGGAAGGACTGGTATCTAGAACATATAATGAACTCTTAAAATTCAACATAAAAAAAAAAAAAATCCAAATGGAAAATGGGCAAAAGACAGAAGACATTTCACCAAATAGGATATATGGATGGCAAATAAGCACACGAAAAGATGTTCAACATCATTAGCCATTAGGGAAAAACAAACTAAGTCCATGTTGCAATATCACTGCACACCTATTAATACAGCTAAAAAATAAAATAGGGGCGATACCAAATGCTGGTGAGGATATGGAGAAACTGGATGTCTCATACTTTACTGGCGGGAACGTAAAATGACGCAGCTACTCTGGAAAATAGTTTGACACTTTCTTACCATGTGACCCAGCAGTCTCTATGTGGGCATTTATCCCAGAGAAAAGAAAACTTACATCTGCACAAAATCCTGTAAATGATCGTCTGTGTCAACATTATTTGTAATATCCAAAAACTGGAAACAGCCAAAATGTTCCTCAGTAGGAGAATGGCTAAGCCTTGGTACATCCATGCCATGGAATACTTAGCAATAGAAAGGAATGAACTATTGATACACACAACAACTTGGATAGATTTCAAAGGCATTATGGAGCCCTGGTGGTACAGTGGTTAAGAGCTTGGCTGCTAACCAAAAGGTTGGCAGTTCAAATCCACCAGCTGCTCCTTGGAAACCCTATGGGGCAGTTCTACTCTGTCCTATAGGGTCACTAAGAGTCAGAATCAACTCAACGGCAACAAGTTTGTTTGTTTGTTTTCTTGTTTTTATATAACATTCTTGAAATGTCATATAAGTTATAGAGATGAAGAACAGATTGGAGGGTGTCAGGGTTAGGGCTGGTGGGAGGTGACTATAAAGAGGTAGCACGGGGACATCCTGGTGGTGATGGAAGAGTAGTACGTCTTGATTGCAGTGGTGTCCTCACAGATCCACACTTGGCGATCACATGGCTTAGAACCACATACACACATTGTCCCAATGTCAGTTTCTTGGTTCTGATATTGTACTATAGTTACGTTAGATGTAACCATTGGAAGAAATGGTGAGGAGTACATGGGACCTCTCTGTACTATCTTTGCAACTTCCTGTGAATCTATAATTATTTCAAAATAAAACGTTTTTTGAAAGGTATTCTTTGGTGTAGTTTAGAATTTATTTAATAAGTTATTAGTTACCGATATAATGATTCTTTAACTCACTGGTGATGGTAATAATGATGTCAACTCTTATTTATAAATATACTGGAGTATCTCTTCATGTGCATGATTCACAGCAGTAACAAGAAAATGAGGGAAGGAGGCATTTCTGTTAACAAGCTGCAATCTGTGAGACATTATGGGTAAAGCATTTAGCATACTGATTGGAACACACTGAGGGTTTCACACTTGTTAGCTTGTGTTTTCATTGCTAGTGACATGTATTGTTAGTGTTAGCTGTTGTTCTTATTATTACAACTAAGTTGATGGTTTATTGTGATTTCACTAGAAGAGTTCTTACGTAATCAAAATCTTTTGAACCAAAGTTTTTCCCTTACTACACTTCTTCTTGGCAAAAATTCAAATCCCCTTTCAGGAATTTTCTTTGCTGAAACAGCAATCTCTAGATACTGTGTGAAAGTTCATTCTGTTTTATGATAGAGATGGAAACATAAGTCCTCCAAGGACATTAGATCTTTGTTGTTTGCATTTCAGAACTGACCCTTGAGTTTAATTTACTTTTAACTCTGTTGTCTTCTTTCAGATGTTTGAAGGCAATACTTATCATAATATGAAGCATCTTATTTTTAGTTTAATCCCAAGCCTTGTAGTTCTAAATAAAAAATTTCACCATGTGCCCCTAAGGTTTTAATCTAATATCTGGTTGCATGAATCGCGGCCAGCTCTTCATTTGTTAAAGCATCAGCAGACTCTAAATACAACTTTTGGCTCCCTCCTTTGAGCATCTGACCTTGGTTCACTTAAGCTAATTGTCCTTTCAGCAGACTGATTCTGGAATGGGAAAAAAAGAACTGCATTATGGAACATTAGGAGAATTTTTAAAGTTCTGAGTACAGTGCCCTCCATGTAAAATGTGCATTTTCAGTATTATTCTTTCAATCATGATGGTAATTTATTTAAAACTAGATCTGAGCATATAATATTTTTAAAACTTTTTTAAGAACCAGGCCTGAAAAATATTAAATTCAAGCACGTTTAGGATGTCTAAATCTTCTGATGTGTAACTGTCATTTATTTATCCACTAATAGTTACAGAGTTCCTCTTATGCACCAGCTAGTGTATAGGTGCTAAGGATGGGCAGAGACCCAGCTCCTAGCCCTGTGGAGCTTACAGTGTGGGGAGGAGACACATTTGTGGTTTAATTCCCTGTGTATTTCCATAGAAGTTCTACAAATTATACATAAAAAGAAAACACCAAACCCAATGCCATCTAGTCCATTCTGACTCATGGCGACTCCATGCATTACAGAATAGTAGAACTGCTCCATAGGGTTTTCTTGGCTATAATCTTGGCTATGGAACAAGATTACCAGGCCTTTCTAGATTTTTATGGAACAAGATTACCACGGTCGGGGCGGCGGTGGGGAATCCGAACTGCCAATCTTTATGTTAGTAGTCACGCAAACTGTTTGCTCCGCCCAGTGACCTTCCAAGTTATGGGTGGTATACTAACAATAACATAACAGTCATATGGCACTCTACGTAAAAACTCTTTTCACTGACATTCATTGATTTTAATACTGAAACCGACCCTGTGAAATTTAGATGATTTAGTATTCCTGTCGTGTAAATTAAGAAACAAGTTCAGTAACTTGCCTGTGGCCATGCAGTCATTGTATTTACTCTCTAATATCTCTACCTCTGGTAAGTGTTATCGGCTGCCCATTTGCTCTATTGATGGAAAGTTTCATTTCCAGATAACTGCATTTAGATATGCAATAGCTGAAATGGTAAATAAATCAGAGGCAAGTGGCATGGGACACAGGGAAACAGTGAAGGCGTTTCACAAGTGGTTAAAGTTTGGGAAGAGCTTGTGTAATCACTGCCGACTCCTGCTGGACTCTTGTCTCATCTTTTCCTTCACCTCCCTGCTATCTCCACTTCCAACCCGCATTCATAAGATGAGCAACCATTTCTAGAGTACCTTTAGAAGAACAAGGCATAATCAATAGTGCTTTGCGTGTATTGAGAGGTGTATTCAGAGGTTTTTTCAGGATTCCCAGCGGGGACTGTGACCACCTCTGGGTCTATGACTAGTGGCCTGCATTACATGGATACTTCCGCCATGTCAAGGTTCGGGCTGCGGACCTGGTGCCCGCTCACCGTTTTGACCTAGTTTACAATCTCCTCCTCACGCCCATGGACTAAGTCTGAGTGCCAAGATTTTCCTCACAAAAATAGTCCATGGAAATCCAAAGTGATGGTATCCACAATCTTGAGTAACAAATTGTTTGGCTAAACAACAGTCAAAAAAGGAGAGCCTTAATGACTCTAAAAATACTTTGGATTATCATTTTCAACGAAACTGTTTGATTTTAAGAGAAGACAGTGAACTTTCTGACTGAGCAAATTGGGATGTTATTATTTTTCACTGGAGCCCTGGTGGTACAGTGGTTAAGAGCTCGGCTGCTAACCAATAGGTCAGCAGTTTGAATCTACCAGCCGCTCCTTGGAAACCCTATGGGACAGTTCTACTCTGTCCTCTAGGGTCCCTAATGAGCCAGAAACGACTCGACAGTAACAGGTTTTAGGGGATTTTGTTGTTGTTTTGGTATTTTTCACTAAACTGTTTGAAAAGATATTTCTAAACCTGATTTCTAAGTTTCTAAAATAATTCTTCCTTCTAAATTTTGATCTTTAATCACCATGACTTAGGTACTGGAAAAGCCTGGAGATTGTGGTTATAGGCTTTATAAATTCATAGATGTCAAAAAGAGAGTCACAGATCTCACATTAAAATTCCTTTTTCTGCTACAGTTATTCATTTCCAAGGCTGACATCTCTAAAAAACCTTGGATTTTTTCAATCATGTTTGATGGCGCTTATGTGATGCAATTTCTGAGGTGAGGATATTTTAAAACTCACAGTTCTCCAAGAAGTACCGTGGAAAGAACTTCGCCCCCTCCCCGTTATCCCATTTCTAAATACTACATAGAATCACTGAAAGAAAACTATAGGGTCACTGGAGGACAATTTTTTTAAAGATTTTTTTTTGTCAGGAAGATAATAAATGAAGAAGGAGCACGAAGTCCATATGGATTTCTTGTCATCAAAAATCTCAAGCTTTGATATTTTAATTTTAGCAAAGATAGTAATTGCTAGCCTTGGCTGAGCACTTGCTGTGCCAGGTAACGTGCCAGGTAACACGCCAGGTAACACGCCAGGTGCGTTGCAGCATTAAGTCTCTCAGTGCTCTGATGGCCGTGTTATCATTAGGGAGACTCAGCAGGTTTTCGGATAGGAAAGAGACAGGTCACAGGTGCGTTTTCAAAAAGATCACTGAGAGAAATGCAGAGCCTGGAGGAAGGCGAGGCGAACAGCTCAGAAGCCATTGAAGGGATAAGCAGGGACTCACCTTTCTGGCTGCTCTCGAAAGGAGCAGCTGTATTTTGGCAAAAACATCAGTTTTGTCTCCAGATGTTTTTGGGCTGCCTTTTTCTACAGAGGTACTCTTGTTCCTCTCTGACGATCTGGCACTTTAACACAAGCTCACTGACAGATCACTGTTTCAAGTCAGGTGCAGAGGTGGGGGAAATTACAGTTCTCAAGTACTGTTAACATCCCAAACTCTGGCAATATCTGCATCTGAGGGGAGATGGAAATTGCCGTCTCTCTGAAAAGTGGATGGCAATCATGGATGTAGGACCTCAACCAGAGTGATTTATAGATACTATAAAGCAGTTGAAGGAGCCACAGTGGTGCAGTGGTTAAATACCTAACTGCCAACCAAAAGGTCAGCAGTCTGAACCTACCAGCCCCTCCATGAGAGAAAGATGTGGCAGCCTGCTTCTGTAAAAGTTACAGCCTTGGAAACCCTATGGGGCAGTTCTACTCTGTTCTGTAGGGTCGCTATGAGTCAGAATCAGCCGGACAGCAGTGGGTTTGGATTTTGGATAAAGAAATTGAATCAGAGACTTTCATCTGCCTTTACAGCAGAGCAGCTGTCTTTGGGTACCATCAGTGACATGTTGCTCAATGACATCACTGTTTTGATACCCCATCCAAAATTTCATTGGCCTCCTTCGGATTTCCTGGGGAATACAGTGAGGACAGAAGTAGTTCCAAGTTTCAGAATCTTAGTAAACTTGATTGATCACAAGATGTACACCAGTATCAATAGATGGGCAATGCAATGTCTCAAGCCCAACTCGAAAGAGTCAAGTTTGAACAAGTTTTCTATGATGAATACAAACACTGCTATAAATCCTGTAGGAGTTTCTTCATGGCACAGTTAAGCACTCCGCAACTAACTGAAAGGTTGGCGGTTCAAACCCACCCAGAGGCACCTTGGAAGAAAGGTCTGATGATCTACTTTTGAAAGATCAGCCATTGAAGACCCTGTGCGACACGGTTCTATAGTGACACACTGTGGGTCGCCATGAGTCAGAGTCAACAGCAGCTGGTTTGGTTTGGTTTTTGGTTATAAATCCTTTGCTGTAAGTCCAGCCCCTCCACTGTGCCAGTCCTTAGCCTGTAACAAGCAGGTGAGACACTACCACCATCCCCTAGAAGGAGCCAGCAAATGCGGCCTTTGAGTTTCTACCTGAGGAAACTCCTCCCTGTGGTGGAGCCCTGAAAGCCTCCTCAGGAGCAAGTGCCGGGGAACAGGGCCTCCCCCAAACTCCAGACTGCCTCTGCAGTGTCAGGAGATGAGAACAGCATCACGTGTGTGGGCAGACAAACAGTTGGGCTCTGAGGAGCATTCCAGATTAGAGGGGTGCAGGGCACGGCTGGGAGTCAGTTGAGTTATTGAGCTGTCTCTTGGGAGCAAGGGAAGATGCAGGACCAGAAAGATACCCTCTGCCCTTTAAAACTCGGGTCTGCTGAAACTCACCCACTTACACTCAAACCTTACCCTTTTTAAAGCCTGCTCACTGCACACCGGTCTCCAATTCCACAGCGTATTTGCCTGTCTAGACTATTCAGAAACAAGACATGCCCCTCAGGTACTATTTCATCACCGAGCCGTGGTTATGCGCTTTGTCACTCAGCGTGAGAGTGCCTCTGTTCTCTCTGGCCGCTAGACCAGTGGGTCTCCCGTTTTTTCTGCTGTGATACCCTTGAGAGTTATGTCATATCATTAGCAGGAGCTTCCAGCTCAGTGATTCTGAAGGGAGGAAGAAAGGGAGCTTTTGAAATTTGACAAATTAAAAAAAGAAAACCAAGGAGATTGCAGGTCCCTCCAAGGTGTGGAATCCCCTTCCATCCCCCATGAAAACACTGCGCTGTGTGGTGGAGGGCGCCGTCTAACCAAACAGGCTCAGTCCATAAAAATGGCAGCCAGGGTCTCTTCATATGAGTGGAAATGCAGCGGACACAGACCCACCTACGTTTGCCCACCATCTGCAGTGAAGTGGAGGAGCAGCGGATTCAGAGCCAGGAAGCCAGGAGCACAGGTCCTTCAGCTCACTGGCTGCAGGGTCCTAGCAAGCTGCTTCACTGCTTGGATCCTGTCTTCTTATCTATACGATAGGAATAAAAAATGTTTACCTGATGGAGCTTCAACAATGCCATAAACATAGATTAATAAACATGAAATATATGGCATTTCTGTGAAAAGTTGCCTATATAATACCCCATTCAGAGTAATATTCAACAGGAATAAAATGTTCTAAAACTCAGCCACACGTGTGAGGGACTGTTTCTGGAAACTGAGATATTTTTTTTAGGCTGCAAATCAAAAAAGAAATACACGCTCAGTCAGGATGGCAACTACATGACATCCCCCTAAATTCTGCAAAATTTTAAACTGGATGAAGTTGCAATAAAAAATGGTCATTTGAAGTGCTTAGGTTGACAGCTGTTTGCAACTTCTTTAAAATTTTTTTAAAAATGAGTGTTCATACAAGATTTGAATGTATGCAGTAATACATGAGATACTGCAATTCATGTGTATAAATTCCTATCTCTGCCCAACACTCGTCTCTCTTGGCCCTTGAAGCATCTCTCCTGAAGCACTACACGTGTTCTTTGTCTGCCTTTGTCCAGGACATTGGATGAGGAGTGATTGGAGACCGTGTCTGTCACTGGCCCTGACTCCTGGGCCACCTTCCTGTAGACACACAGCTCTGTGGCCCGCCAGGCCATGTTAGCATCTTCAGCTGCTTTAGTGCTGCAGCAATAAATGGTTTATATGGACTTAATAAAATGTAATTCCTGGAAGACCCAGAAGGGAAGTGTGGGCAGAAAACAAAGAAAGTTGAGAGGCTTTGCATGCCCCAGTGAGTTCATTTTTCTTCTTTTGGGGTGAGGATTTGAGTCATTTTATGTGCCCAATTTTATTCTTTTAAGAAAGGGAAGAAAAACTCCACTTCAGAAGCTTGTAAAAAACTTGACCATGGACGGTGGGGAAAGCATGCTGGATGTTCTGTGCAGCCTTGACCTGCCTACCTTTCTTGTTGGCAGCTTTCCCGTGGAATAGGGTTTTTTTCTCCTTTTGTCACATCTGAGAGCCGTGGCATTTTTAACAGACTGTGTCATTTTGGGGTAACGTTCTCTCGAGGTGGGCAGCTGAGATGTATAATTATGTCCTGTGGAAACTTAGGGTGGCATGAGGGGTGGGGGTGGGGGTTACTGAGTCACAGAAACACGTTTCCTGTTCAGAAAAAAATGGCAGTGTGCAGGATATTCAGTTTCCTTGTGCTCCGAGCCCGTGGAGGAGCAGCATCTGAGAGTGTAGAAGTCATCGGTATGCACTGAAGCCTACTTGCTTTCATTTTATTGTCTCAGAGACTTATTACTCTTTCAGAGCGTTTCCCAGCTTTGCTGCCTTTTCTCAGTATATGTGAGCTAAGGTAGTTAGAGGAAACACCTTAATTACATTTTAAGTAGAATAAAAGCAGAAGCATATTTATGAAAATTCTAACAGAAGGTACAGTGAGACAATTAACTTAAATCCCCAAAATACATAAAGTGTTTTTTTCATAATAAAAAGTCCATAGTTGGCAGTGGAATTGTATCCACATATTAAAAAAACTACCCTAAACACTAAATATTGCCTAACTGTGCATATTGTATTTAAAATTCCTCCTGTAAAAAACTGTGCTGGAGCGTGGCCTGTCCCCCAGGCTCATCCTTCAGTCCCTGCTCCTCATCTGGGAAGTCACCAGCTGCTAGATGACCATTTCCGCCATGCTCCCTCTCATTGGGCCCCTTTGTCAAAATCGTGCCTGTGCTTCGGCTGGATTTGATTTCTGTGAACCTGATCATAACTCTTGTCAAGAAAAAATTATGAGGTGGGAGATTAAGGTGGTTCGTCCAAAGTCAAGCTCACGCTTGGAGATTTTATTTGAACATAAGGGAAAGATGAGGTGCAGATAAGCAGAGGCCCTCTGGGTAGCCAGAAGGCAGTGGTTGGTACATGCTCAGGGGACCCTCTGTCTCCTGCAAGCAACAGAGGTCTTTCATCTCAGCCTGGAAGGTTCAAAACCCACTGCCTTTACTTCAGACAAATTTGATAGAACAGTTCTTACCTAGACACAACGTGCATTATGTGGTGAGTAGCTAACTTCCCAAGAATATTGGTTCACGGTAGAATTCAGTAATTCTCGATGTATTTAATAATTCAATTTATGTAATTTCAAAGGAATGCATATAAATTTTGACCTTAAAGATTTAAAAAAAATAAGTCCCTGTGTGGTGCAGACAGTTAAGCCCTTGACTGCTAACCTGAAGGTGGGTGGTTTGAAGCCACCCAGAGTCGTCTCGGAAGAAAGGTCTGATGATCTACTTCAGAAACATCAGCCATTGAAAGCCCTGTGGTGCGTAGTTATACTCTGACTCACGTGAGGTCGCCATGAGTTGGAATCAACTCAGTGACAACTGCCATGGATAAAAAAGAGAGCTGAAAAACCTTTTGCTGTTGTCCAAAGAAAAACGTACAGGAGAAACCTTACAATATGTGCACTGACTTTGCTTTATTTCCTAAAAGATATTTAAAAGTCAAAAAGTATGTAAAATAGAACATAATAGAGTGATTGTGAAATTACAGATAAGTAAGGTGCTTCATTTTCCTCAGACACGTTTTGCTGGTGGGTTTATTAGTGACTGTCCATGTCATGATCTGCCATGGGCTCACAGGTGCTGAGAGAACCTGGCTCTGTTGGGAGGACTAGGCTTGAAGGAAGTCGGTTCCTGTTTCGGGAGCTGCCAGGCGGGGCTTCGTGTGGAACCAGGGATGAAGCAGTGTTCTCCAGTGCTTGTGGCCTGCGTTCCTGCCCTGTCCTGCCCTTGCTCTGAGTGTTTCCAAACCAGGAAAGCAACCAGGAGCTGCAGTATTAAGGGCCCTCCTGTTAAGCTGCCACTTCTCCAAATACCCAGTACTCAGGTGTCTGTCTGAATACCTGAGCTATAGATAGTTATATTTTCTAACTAGAAGTGTAGACAGTTCACCTTTGTCCTACATTAGGAATAAGAGGGAGTATAAAGTCTAAGGTAAATGTTTCCTCACATATTTTGAAAGCGTAATTGTAACAAAAAGCATTAACATTTAAAACTGGGTTCACCTTAGAAAGTGAAAAATAATCTTCACAAGAAAAGGGGAAAGAGCCCAGGCGGCTGAGCTGGAAAGCCCTTCCTGTCTTTCTCTGTCTGGGCTCCCCACAGGGATAGTGCTTGTTTTCCAGGCCAGGAGTGTGGACATGGCATCTGAAGAATACAAATGTACTGACTACCTTGCTGCATGCCTGGAGGCAGAGGTGTTCCAGAAAATGGGAGACACGGTCACCATACCCACAGGGAGTCATCCTGGGACTGGTCGTGCGTCTGTGGTGGCACCAGTCCTCTGACCTCATTCTTGGACCAACTGCTTTTTAGTTTTTGTTTTTTAAAAAATACATTTTGGCAGTCATGGTGATTTACACAATTCCTGGGTAGGAGGATGGGGAGGCTTACTGCAAGAACCCCAACATCTCTTGCTGTTGCTGGCGGCAGCGGACGCCTATCATAAGGATTAGAAAACGTTTACTTGACATCTTTTGTATTTTCTTGTTGTATACCTTCATATAGGAGCCCTGGTGGCACAATGGTCAAACACTCAGCTGCTAACCAAAAGGTTGATGGTTCGAACCCACCCAGCGGCTCCGCAGGAGAAAAGACCTGGCGATCTGCTTCCGTAAAGATGACAGCCTGGGAAACCCTGTGGGGCAGTTCTACTCTGTCATATGGGGTCGCTATGAGGCGGACTCGACAGCACACAACACAACATACCTTCATATAGAGACAAGGAAGTGTAATCTGTGAACGGAAAGCAGTTGCTGGCTATGTGTATTGAAATGATTCAGTAGTGTTTTCCCCTTAAAAGCCACGTCAGGGGAGTGGTTACGTGGATCAAGAGTCAGGAAGCTTGGCCGTCTAGTCCAGGCTGGCCTGCTACTAGCTGGTTGTGGTCTTTCTGCGTCTTAGGTCCCTCATCTGTAAAGCAGGGATGAAATCCCTCTGTGCCTGACTCTAGTGAAAAGCAGTTGAGATATGGACTTGCTGCTCGTTCTGCAAACACTAATTGATGCCTGCATGTGCCAAGTACTGTTAGACATACCTGGAGTGACCAAAGATGCATAAACTTGGGCCCCACCCTTACGAAAGCGTCTTGGAACTGGAGTATCCAAATACAGGGAGATTGGTTATTGCTCCATTTGCTGATTTATATCTGCCTCCCAGTCACCAATAGAATGAAAACAATTGAATTAAAGTCGCTGTTTTTAGAAGCAAGAGCCCTTGGAAGCCCTGTGGTTACCACACACCCTAAAGAAGCACAGCTGAGGTGTGGACTAATACACCACAGTAGAGCATCTGTTAGTCTGTGTGGGACGAGCATCTCGTGGCTCCGTGTGGCCGTCCTCAGGTGGTATGGGAGTGGTTCCCTCTTCTAGTCAAACACTGACAGACTTCCCTAGTGGTTGGTGCCTCTCTCTATCATCCTAGTTAACAGTAACTAGTGGTCATGGATTTGCTACAGACTTCAAGCTTGTCTCAAAGTCTATTACCTTCTTCCATCTTTCTACCCAAAAAAAAAAAAATCTGAAAACTTTTAGATGGGTGGAAAAGGCAGAGGGAAATGAAATTGGTAATTAAATCATGACAAACTTAAAGTAGAATTAAATTGTTATAGGGAAAGTTAAATAATGGTTATTACTCAACTGTAAAATAATTGTCACTCATAGAGTAACAAAGACACTATTCAGAAAGAATATCTGACTTTAAAATCCCTGAAGCTATTTTTAAATGCATATTTTATAACAAAATAGAAGTTACATGTTTGAATAAATCCCCTGATCACATAATGGTCTTGTTCTAGATGGAATTAGCTAGTGATTTTTCCTGCTAATATTTTTCTTGACTTAATTTATTAGTCAATAAAATTATGATCTTAATGACCAGGCAGTGTTCCCTTCTGTTGTGCATGAGGTCACTAAGTCAGAACTGGCTTGACAGCACGTAACAACAATTTATTAATAACCTGAAATATTTTTATTTGTATTTGTCCGGCATTATACAGTATTTTATGCTTAAAAAAACGAAGTAGAGTGTGAACCTATTAAAATAGTCAATAAATTATAACCTATTGACCTGACAGTGTTCTTTTGTGCATGGGGTCGCTATGAGTTGGAATGGACTAGACAGCAATGGGTTTGGTTTTGGCTTTTAAAGTACATCTGGTCCCAATCTGCCATGATTTTTTAAGCAATAAATATAATATACAAGTTATTACAGTAATAAGGCATCAACTATATCAATGACTAAGATACCTTAAGTTAAGACAGGCAGTTTAAAACTCTGAATTATTAAACTCATAATTATTGTTATTAGGTGCCATAGAGTCAGTTCTGACTCATAGCGACCCTATGGACAACAGAAGAAAACACTGCCCGGTCCTGCGCCATGCTCACAATCGTTGTTATGCTTGAGCCCACTGTTGCAGCCACTGTGTCAGTCCATCTCGCTGAGGGTCTTCCTCTTCTGACCCTCTGACCCTCTGCTTTACCAAGCACGCTGTCCTTCTCCAGGGACTGATCCCTCCTGATAACATGTGCAGAGTATGTGAGATGTAGTCTCACCATCCTTGCTTCTAAAGGAGCATTATGGTTTTACTTCTTCCAAGACAGATTTGTTAGTTCTTTTGGAAGTCCATGGTGCATTCAGTATCCTTTGCCAACACCACAATTCAAAGGCATCAATTCTTCGGTCTTCCTTATTCGTCCAGCTTTTGCATGCATATGAGGCAGATGAAAACACCATGGCTTGGGTCAGGCGCACCTTAGTCTTCAAGGTGACATCTTTCCTTTTCAACACTTTAAAGAGGTCTTTTGCAGCAGATTTGCCCAGTGTAATGCGTCTTTTGATTTCTTGACTGCTGCTTCCATGGATGTTGACTGTGGATCCTAAAATTACATTCCTTGACAACTTCAGTCTTTTCTCCGTTTATCATGATGTTGTTTATTGGTCCAGTTATGAGGATTTTCGTTTTCTTTAGGTTGAGGTGACAGCTGTAGTCTTTGATCTTCATCAGTAAGTACTTCAAGTCCTCTTCACTTTCAGCAAGCAAGGTTGTGTCATCTGCATAATGCAGATTGTTAATGAGTCTTCCTCCAATCCTGATGCCACGTTCTTCTTCATATAATCCAGCTTCTCAGATTATTTGCTCAGCATACAGATTGAATAAGTATGGTGAAAGGACACAACCCTGATGCACACCTTTCTTGATTTTAAACCACGCAATATCCCCTTGTTCTGTTCAAACGACTGCCTCTTGATCTATGTACAAGTTCCTCATGGGTACAATTAAGTGTTCTGGAATTTCCATTCTTTGCAATGTTATCCATAATTTGTTATGATCCATAGAGTTGAATGCTTTTGCATAGTCAAGAAAACAGGTAAACATCTTTCTGGTATTCTCTGCTTTCAGCCAGGATCCATCTGACATCAGGAATGATATCTGTGGTTCTACGTCCTCTTCTGAATCTGGTTTGAATTTCTGGCAGTTTGCTGTCGATACACTGCTGCAGCCGCTTTTCATAATTATGTTATTTATATATATATTTTTTTTTTTTTCTCTTACATGTTATTTAATAGTATTTGCTCCTGTTGTTTTGTGCATGGACAGGCTGACAACAGGACAGAAAAGGGAGAGTGGGCCAGAGCTGGAAGTGGGCTGTTCCCAGCCAGTGGCTGCTGAGGGCCGAGCAGTATCCATGACAGCAGGTCACCAGAAAGGCAGGGCCTCTGCAAACATGCAGGATGAAATCTGCATGAGCTGGAAATGCAGCTTTTCTAAGTATCAGAACCCCTCACACGCTAAGCTGTAGAAATAAAGCTTTATTTTGAGATCACTACTAAAACCTGTTTTAACCAGACACCGCAGTCATTCGTTCAGTCAATAACTAATGATTAGATTCCTACCACGAGGCGTCAGCTCTGGGCGAACAGACGTGACTGGCAGCAGCCTTTGGCCTCGGGGAGCCTCCAGGCTGGGGCCCTCTTGTTAGCAGCCAGGGGGCAGGCTCTGTGGCCACAGGTGGGCCGTCGTCAGCGAGCGGTGGTGGAGGACCTGACCTAGGGGGGGTCTGTGAGAAATCATATTCTACTGCAGTAGCACTTAAGGAGCAATTTAACTATGAGGAATAACTGGGCCCATAAAAAGGAATAAATCAATAAACATTGGTAACTGGTAGAAATGGCCAAAATGGCTGAAACCTGTGTGGAATAGGAGGCAAGAAGAGCTTGGCCCTAAACAGAACACGTGGGAAGTTACGTGGACATATTTGAGGCTATGAGTCAGCATACCTCATTCGCTGAGCCTACAGCATTGCAAAGTGGTGCTTTGATTCATTTGCTCTCCCTTTATTTTGTCTTTCTTCTCTCTCCTCTTGTTTCCCAGTTGGGCCAAGAAGTTTAAGAGTAGTTGTGGCAAAGACAGAAATTCAGTTCTTACTAAATCCTTCTTGCTACCCTCCTCCTTCCCATAACCTCCTTGTAGAGTTGACTATATAAAAGTAAAGAGTAACATGGGTTAAAAGTAGAAATAAAAGTCCCAGCTTGGTTTTGTTTTGTTTGTTTTCGTTTGTCAAGTTATAGCAGAGGACATTTTTATGATAACTTGAACAGAAAAAGAAAAAATACACACACACACACACACACACACACACACACACACACACATATATATATATATATATATATATATATATATCTGACTAATAACATGAAGATTAAAGACCCTGGGCTTAATAATGCCAAATCCTTAAATAAATGGATATCTAAGCTCCATTAAAAATGAAGAGAAAACTCTGGCAGAGTATATTGCAGGATTTCAGCCTTGAAGTCATAAAGTCTTAGCTTACCTGCTTTCACAGTTTTAACCGAAAATAACCTTCTTTCAGTTAGAAATTTGGAAGAAAAAAAGATACCTTTGTATCTCCTAGGAGAATACTGAAAAATTGCAACATAATTCAGAAATGTAGAGAAATGTTCACTTTTTCTATATTAAATATTCAGGTAGAAGGAGGGATGAACACTGAACCATTTTTAATTAGATTTACAGATCAATTGTGGGCTTCTCTCTTCTGCCCTCATCCCTGTGTGTGTGGGATGGCAGCTAAAGGAAAACACAGTTAGGAAAAGCTAAGTGAAATAATTAGAATATGAAGTAGCTTGGTGATCCTTTACCTCATTCCTGAGACTATTCTTTCCTTTTTGACCCTTGTTCTATACTTTTTAAGGACATCCTCCATCAAGATCCCTGTGTTTACTGCACCAAATTGTAATGCTTCATGTCAGCGTTCTCTTTCTTCCAGAGCTTCTTTGAAGGGCAGTCTGCACCATGGGACTCGGCTAAGAAAGATGAGAACAGAATGAAGAACAGATACGGGAATATCATTGCGTGTAAGTGTGGGCATCGTAACTGGGCTGTTGTATAACCTCCTTTTCGCCTCTGATAACATTGACCACCAGCCTCGTGCAGTGAGGATTTACAGTGCAGCTTCTGCCTTCATCCTGCTAGAAAAGCTCATACTAAAGAAAGGAAAAACTATCTGAATACCTCCACTACATCGGTGCACTCTTGCTGTGGGGCTAGTTTTACTTTGGATTTCAGGTTTGGGTACCACTGGTAATGTTAAAATGCTGAAAAACAAAATGTACTTTAGAAGGAGTAAACATAACAGCCCTAATGTTTCCCAGCTACTACAGGAGAATGAATAGAAACAATGGTGCACGGAGCACACGTTAACTCTCTAACCCTCCAGACACTTGGGTCAGGTAGGTCGGTAATAGCCCCATTTTAAGGACAGGAGACTGCAGTTCAGAAGTTAGATGATAGTCCCCATACCACAACACTGGTTAGCAAAGGAGCTAGGATTTTATCTCAGAAACTCCCCATCCTGTGAAACCAGATGTTACCCATCCGTAATGCCTTGGGCAGGTTTAAATCTAGCCAAAGCTCATTTGTGTCCTGGAACGATGCTGAGGTGCATGGTGGATGGATGAGCCTGGTTCTCCCCGCCCACACCATCCATCCTGTGTTAAACTGCTGTAAGGCATATGTGACTGCACTACAGCATGAACAGCCACACTCTCGTAGCCTAACAGAGTCAATGCTGTTTATAACAATAGGTGAAGTAAAACAACAAAAAAACCCACAAGAACAGGCGTCGACACCCTCCAGCTCATCATGTCTTATTACTAACAAGACAACAAACTTGAAAGGTTTGGATGTTCCAGGGAGCAATATCTTATTGATTGTGAAATTTTACTTGCCTGAGTTAACATTTCTTGTTATGGCAGAACCGATTCTGAAGCAGCACTGCCCAGTTGAATTTTCTGAGATCCATAGAAATGCTGTCCATCTGTGCTATCCAGCACAGTAGCCACTCACCATATGAGGTTGCTGAGCACTTGAAATGTGACTAGTGGGACTAAGAAATTCAGTGTTTAATGTTATTTAATTTTATTATTTTAAATTTAAACACTACCCGAGACTAGTGGCTACCATGCTGGCCAGCACAGTTCTACAGGGTGTTTTATAAAAAAAAGAAAAGAAAAAAAGTGTGGGAGTTCTTTTCATATACTATGAAACATCCCAGCCAAGCGTGCCCTGCTGTCTCTTTGTCTGCTAGTAAAGCTAATCGACTGGTTTTTCAGGTGACAGATGCCAGCTCCCACTGCAGTTCTGTGCGATGGCACAGTGCTGTGTTGGAGACACATACCATATTTTTATGCAAATAACGCACACCTTCTACGTTTGTTTGCCAACCACCCCCCCCCCCCAACTGGAGATATTTTCCTAAGCGCACTATGCTGTTTTTTTTACAGCAACATGAAAATATCTCAAAAGAGGAAGGAGCGGCTGGCAACAGAAGATGTGCATTATCTGGGTAAAATACAGCACTTAGTGTTGTAGAGGGTCAGGAAAGGAAAAGTCATTTCTGCCCAGAGAGTGGTCATGGGAAGATTGAGTTGGCTTATACAGGCCCTTCCAAATTCTTTCAGATTCTCTAGGAGCCTACAGAAGCTTTGAACTATTGTAAGAACCCAGATTTTTCCTTTCAGAAGTTTCTTCATGTCTGCAGCAAACTCTCAGGGGATTCAGAGAGATTAAACTGGGAATTCACAGTAGTCTCTGGGCCTCCCTTCACACACAAAATTGAGAGGATGTTGGTGAACCATTGTCCTCAGCTGTTTTCATATCAGGGCTGGCCTTCCACTGAACATCCAGAAGGTGGCTGCCAAGGGTGTGATTTTAGGAATGCAGAGAGATCCAGTGACCCTTGTCTCGTGTGACTTTGAGTCCATTCCTTCCCGGTGGCGTAGTGTGACACCTGCACTTGGTAGACGCTTGAGAAATATTACTGAATGATTAATGAAAATTATTGTAAAAGCAAACATTTACTGAGCACTTACCATGTGCTAGACACCATTCTAAACACTTTACAGGTATTAACTCATTTATTCATCATAACAGAACCATGAAATAGGGAATGTTATTATACTTATGTAACCAATGAGAAAAATGAGCACGAAGAAGGTAAAAGGGCAGGATTCAAACCCAGGTGCAGCTTTTATAACCACTGCCTGAGGGCTCCACCACCCATCCATCAGTTTCTCGTACTGCGATGACTTGTATATTGCTGTGATGCTGGAAGCTATGCCACTGGCATTTCAGATACCAGCAGGGTGACCCATGGCAGACGGGTTTCGGCTGAGCTTCCAGATTAAGACAGACTAGGAAGAAGGACATGACGGTCTACTTCTGAAAAACTTGGCCAAGGAAAACCTTATGAATAGCTGTGGGTCATGTTCTGTTGTACATAGGGTCACTGTGAGTCGGAACAGACTGGACTACACCTAACAACAGCGCAAGCCTGGCGGCTGGATGAAGAATTCTTCCCCACCAGCTTGCACCCTTCTGCCCTGGTGTCACCATTAGCAAGCTGGTGTCAGTGACAAGGGGCAGTGTAAGGAGCCTTTAGCCACCGCCCTCCCCTCCTGCATCTCCCCAGTCCACCCCCGAAGAAATATGCAAATTCAGTAAAAACCATATGCTTGCAGTTCAAAGGTAGCGTCCAGGCAAGGCCTGTAGCCCCGAGGTGACCCGCAGGTCCCCAGCAGAGGCATTCTGGAGCCGCCACGTGAATGTCTTCCCCGGAAGTTCACTCTTGATAGCTGCGTCCATGTTGCCCAAGACGGAGAGTGGGGACAGGGCCTCATTTACTTATTTAATTGATAACTGATTGTCACCTGCACAGAATGGGCACTGAGGGGAGTAGGAAGCTGGCGGTCATTTTAATAATGGGATTGATGTGGGGACGGGGCCGTAGCCTGAGTCCCATGGCAGACAGGAGGGTGGGGCAGGGGCCGGCGTGTTTGGGAAGCAGTTTGGCCTAGCCTATTTCCCAACTGTAACACAGTCAGAATTTACAGGGTATTCTTGTGAAGGCATCTCCAAACCACAAATCCGATACAAACATAAACTATTTTTATATTATAAATGTTGTCCTCGTTTTCAAGCTGAGGTGAGGGGAGATGAAGCAACCTCCTGTGATCACATAAGTAGGCAGCTGCCCTTCTGTGGTATAAAAATGATTCTTGACTTAAATTATTTAGAAAATTCTGTTTTTCTAGATTCAGGCAAAGGTATAGCCCCCAGGTGAGCATGAGGCTGGTCCGAGATTGCTTGTCCCCTGTCTGTGGGAAGTTTGCGGGCTTGCCGTGGCCTTGCAAGCGGAGTCTTCCTTTTACAGTAAGTCTTGCCCAGCCTCCAGAGGCACTGCAGCCTGGTCTCCATTGGTGAAGGGTATTAGTATACAGCTGTTTTCCACAGAAATACTGAATGCCGTTCCTCCTCATTTCTTCTCACAGCTGGACAGAGTGTGCTTAAATCAACTCACTAACCCATCCCTTCATTCCACAAATATTTATTGATCACTTGCTGCTTGCCCAGAGTCCATAGATGGCAAAAACTGGTTAAGCAATTGACTACTAACAAAAAGGTTGGGAGTTGGAATACTCCCAGAGGCACCTCAGAAGACATTCCTAGAGATCTGCTTCTGAAAGGCCATAGCCTTGAAAACCTTATGGAGCAGTTCTGCTCTGCACAGGTGTGGTCACCGTAAGTCTGACTGTACTCCACGACAGCTAACAGCAACAACGCTAATGGCCAGACACAGTGCTGGGCACTTTCACAGAAAGATGGCTGACTGTGAAATGGCGCTGCCCCCAGCAATTACAGTCAAGAGCAGGGTTGGCAAAGGTTCTCTGTAAAGGGCCACATAGTGAATGTTAGGCTTTGCAGCCAGCCAGTCTTTGTTCCCTTTATCAGCTCTGCCGTTGTAGTGCAAAACCAGACAAGTTTCTGTTGCTGGTTGCCATTGAGTAGATTCCAATTCATGGCAACCCCATGCTTGCAGAGAACTGCTCCATAGGGGTTTTCAAGGTTGTGACCACCTTTTGGAAGCAGATCTTCAGGCCTGTCTTCCAAGGTGGGTTCAAAGTAGTTGACAGTTTAAGCCACCCAGGAGTGGATGTGACTTTGTTCCAATAAAACTTTATCTTTGATAGCAGGCAGTGGGCTGGATTTGGCCACAGGCTATAGTTTGCTGATTCTCAGTTTAGTGGAGAACAGTTCCCATGAGGAGAACTTTTCATTTCTACCACCCAGGGTACATTTCTACCACCACCAAAGACAACTTCAGCCCTCAAGACCCTGCAATTAGGACCTATTATTTCATCAATATGTACTGAATGTAGTCTGCTTATCTGGCACAATGTTGTAAGGGGTGGGAAAGATTTAAATCCACCTCCTGCCACCATGAATTTATAATCCATTAGCTCGATCAGACTAAGACATACATGAAATAATAGATTTCAAGTGCACAAATAGGTGAAAAATGTATGGTGGGGGCAGTGTTGTGGACTTGTAGGAGAAGGATAAATGGTTGGGGGTAGACTAATCAGGAAGGACCTTTTGGGAAAAAGACAGTAACTTAGTATTTGGAGATACAGGCTAGAGCCCTTGGCCCGCACGTATTGGCCAAGACCTTGGGTAAGTAATGGACCCTCTCAACGTCACCCTTTCCTCAGAACGCCACCTGCTGTGCAAGTGGACCAGCATGCTACCTATAAACAACACTGGGTATTCTTACCTCAAAAAATAAAAATTAAAAAGACTCCTTTTTTCTGCATTACTCCTGTGTTACACGTCTTCAGCTTAGCAGACTCAATAGATCATTTAAAATGAAAAAAAATCAACATTTAGAAGCCTCAGGTTCCAAAGGATTAACTGGTGGGTAATTTACAGGTCCCATCTGGCTCCCCATCTGTTAGCACGGTTACGTACAGTGACCGGGTCTGAACAGACTGTGGCTCTGCGTTCCATTCTGGGTAGCTTGCTGTCTGTCACCTGTAGCCCTGGTCTCTGGGACTGCATTTTCTGGACCTCCCCTCCCCTCCATCCCGTGCCCTCATGCCGTGCATTCAGTGTGCCTTTATCAAGTTGTACTGTTTTTTCACCTTTCTGGGGACAATGTTAAAAAGAGACTTCTCTGCCTGGCTTCTCCACCCGTCTCCTAATCCTCCACCTCACCTTCCATGGTGATCGTTCACTTCCTTAGATGAGATTACTATTGATCCACTCCAGCTATCCTTTCACCATACTTATTTAATCTGTATGATGAGCAAATAATCTGAGAGGCTGGACTATATGAAGAACAAGGCATCAGGATTGGAGGAAGACTCATTAACAATCTGTGTTATGCATATGGCACAACCTTGCTTGCTGAAAAGTGAAGAAGACTTGAAGCACTTACTGATGAAGTTCAAAGACTATAGCCTTCAATATGGATTACACCTCAGCATAAAGCAATCAGAAGCCCTCACAACTGGACCAATGAACAACATCATAATAAACAGAGAAAATACTGAAGCTGTCAAGGATTTCATTTTACTTGGATCCATCATCAATGCCCACAAAGCAGCAGTCAAGAAATCAAACAACATATTGGCATCGGGCAAATCTGCTGCAGAAGACCTCTTTAAAGTGTTAAAAAGAAAGATGTCACTTTGAGGACCAAAGTGTGCCCAACCCAAGCCATGGTAGTTTACAGTCACCTCATATGCATGTGAAAGCTGGAAAATGAGTAAGGAACATCGAAGAAGAAATGATGCCTTTGAAATATGATGTTGACGAAGAATATTGAATATATCATGGGGCCCTGGTGGCGCAGTGATTAAGCATTTGGCTGCTAACCAAAAGGTCAGCAGTTCGAATCCACCAGTCGCTCCTTCGAAACACTATGGGGCAGTACTACTCTGTCTTATAGGGTCATTATGAGTCAGAATCAACTCTACAGCAATGAGTTTTTGGCCAGAGGAATGAACAAATCTGTCTTGGAAGGGATACAGCCAGAATGCTCCTGAGAAGCAAGGATGGTAAGACTTCATCTCATATGCTTTGGATGTGTTATCAGGAGGGACCAGTCCCTGGAGAAGGGCGTTGTCATGGATTGAATTGTGTCCCCAAAAAATATCTGTCAACTTGGCTAGGCCATGAGTCCCAGTATTGTGTGATTGTCCACCATTTTGTCATCTGATGTGATTTTCCTATGTGTTGTGAATTCTACTCCTATGATGTTAATGAGGAAGGGTTTGAGGCCATTATGTTAATGAGGCAAGACTCATTCTACAAGATTAGGTTGTGTCTTAAGTCAATCTCTTTTGAGATAATAAGAGAGAGGAGTGAACAGAGAGACAGGAGGACTTCATACCACCAAGAAACAAGAGCCAGACGAATAGCGTGTCCTTTGGACCTGAGGTTCCTGCGCAGAAAAGCTCCCAGTACAGGGGAAGATTGATGACAAGGACCTTCCCCCAGAGCCGACAGAGAGAGGAAGCTTTCCCCTGGAGCTGGCACCCTGAATTTGGACTTCTAGCCTCCTAGACTGTGAGAGAATAAATTTCTCTGTGTTAAAGCCATCCATTTATAGTATTTCTGTTATAGCAGCACTAGATAACTAAGACAGACATCATGTTTGGTAAATCAGGGGGTCAGTGAAAGAAAGGAAGACCCTCAATGAGATGGATTGACACAGTGGCTGCAACGATGGGCTCAAACATAGCAAAGATTGTGAGGATGGTGCAATACCAGGTAGTGTTCCGTTCCATTGTTCACAGGGTCACTGTGAGTTGGAACCAACTCGATGGCACCTAACAACAGCACCAACACCCCAGCTAAATGAGATGAGTATGATATCATATATAGATGAAGAAGTACCACTACTGTTGCTAAAATACCAGAACCGCCCTCAGTGGCAGCTCCTGCCCAGTCTGTGCTAGACTTGACGCCCAGAGATGGTTCTCAGGGAGTGGTCCGTCCAAGCAGAGCTTCCCAGGGGTCCTGATGAAGCCACTGCAGTACTTGGGACTACTCTGAGAGTGGTCATTTGAGAACCACTTCATTTAGGGCTAGCTATGTGTCTCTAGTTACAGCAGTGAAAATAACACTGAGGTATTGTTAGAGTATGGAAGGATCTGAGGAATAAAAAAGAATAAAAGACCAAACTAAGTCATGCTAATATATATATACCCAAGTTAAAAACCACTTGCTGTGGACTCGACTCTGACTCGCAGAAACCCCAAGTATGTCAGAGAAGAACTGTGCTCCATCTGATTTTCAGTGACTTATTTTTCAGAAGTAGATTGCCAGGCCTTATTTCTGTATATCCGTAGAGGATAGCATTGCCATCCCTCACCCCTCACCCCCCCAAAATTACATAATTGTAGACAGGCGTGTTTCGTTTACTGAGAATTCTGTTCAGAGAGCTGAGGC
This sequence comes from Dugong dugon, assembly GCA_030035585.1. Classification (NCBI taxonomy): domain Eukaryota; kingdom Metazoa; phylum Chordata; class Mammalia; order Sirenia; family Dugongidae; genus Dugong; species Dugong dugon. The sequence continues at coordinate 44,573,657 of CM057466.1, read as the reverse complement.
CTTGACAGTAACACCCCACCTAGCATGAAGAGGTGAGGGATCCAGTCAGCACGTCTTAGAGGTTCTTGTTAGTGCCTTTCTAAGAACACAGATGGGCTTGTAATGATCACATTCATGGTTTTGCTACAGTGTTTGCATATAAAATGGTTTTAATGTGACTTAAACACGGTTTATTGGCCTTTGCTCTTAAGTAAGTTAAACTTTTCCCTTATTTATGCCACAAATTTGCTAACTCTTTCCAAGTATATATGTATACCCCTCCACCGTTACGACCACCACACCCACCAACGCTGTTGTTATTAGGTGCCGTCGAGTCGGTTCTGATTCATAGTGACCCCATGTGACAGAGCAAAACTACCACATAGGGTTTCCTAGGTAACACTCTTTATGTCCTGAAGAGCCGCTGGTGGGTTTGAACTGCCAATCATAACTGTTGCCCACAAGGGCTCCTATCACTCAAATATAGCCTTCCTAATGCTCTAAGGAGCTCTGGTGGCATGGTGGTTAAGAGCTCGGCTGCTAACCAAAAGGTCGGCAGTTCAAATCCACCAGCTGCTGCTTGGAAACCCTATGGGGTAGTTCTACTCTGTCATATAGCATTGATGTGAGTCAGAGTCGACTTGGTGTGAGTGGGTTTGGTTTTTGGTAATACTCTAAGTGTTTCCTAATTATAATTAGTGTTAAGTTTAAGACACTCACCGAATCTCCTGGCCATGGCCTCCTGCAGCTGTGGGCTGGCACCTGGAAACAGAGAGGCAGGATCTCCCAGGTACCGCCCAGGCGCCATGCCCCCTCTCGGCTGCAATTCATTCAGCAGGTCTGCTACACGTCAGGCGCCGTGCAGACTGAAGGAGTTCTGTCAGGGACTATGCTGAGTGCCTTTCCTAGGTGTCAGGATAGAGGTTTCTGGGGCTGCTGTAACAAAGCACCACAAGCTGAGTGACTTAAAATGACAAAAAGTGATTCCCAGTTCTCGAGGCCGGAAGCCCTAGTTCAAGGTGTCAGCAGGGCCCTGTCTCTCTGAAGACTATAGAGGAAGAGCTTTCCTTGTCACTCCCAGCTTCTGGTGGCCCCAGGCCCTTCTCAGCTGGTAGCAATGTGACTCCAGTCTCTGCCTCTGTGATCTCACAGCCTTCTTCCCTGTGCATCTCTGTGTCTCTGGGTCTCTTCCTGTAAGAACACCAGTCATGTTGGATTAGGGCCCACCCTTCCTACTCCAGTGTGACCTCATGTTAACTAACAACATCTGCAGAGACCCTATTTCCAAATAAGGCCACAGTCACAGGTTCCAGAGGTTAGCACTTGGACTTATCTTTTGTGGGGACACAATGCAAACCATAATAAGCAGTGAACAAAGCAGTTGAAATTACTTGCTGGAATAGTGCTTAACAGGAGTTCCTGGGTGGTGCAAGCGGTTAAGTGCACAGCTACTGAAGGAGAGGCTGGCGATTTGAACCCACCCAGAGACTCTTCAGAAAACAGGCCTGGAAATTGATTCTGAAAGCTTACAGCCTTGAAACCCTATGGAGCATCTCTGTTCTGCACACATGGGTCACCATGAGTCAGAATCTGCTCAATGGCAACTGGTTATAGTGCTTAACATTCTGCTGGGAGATAGAAGAGACAATCACTAAGCAGATTGTATAATGTGTGTATTAGAAAGTGATGCACGTAACAGAGAGTGACGCAGGGAACGGACATGCTGGGGGTGCAGTTGTTTAAACTGTGGTCAAGGAAGGCCCCTTCGAGGAGCTGAACTTCAGGCCCAGACTTGAGGCAAGTGAGGGAGACATCTGCTCCAGGCAGAGGTCCTAAGGGAAGGAGTATGGCTGCTGGTGCATTGGAGAAACAGCGAGGAGGCCAGTGTGGCTGGAGCAGAGTGAGCGGGGTGTGTGTTGGGGAATGTGGAGATGCTGGGGTGACTGCAGTAAGCAAAAACTGACACAGCCCTACCCTCATGAAGCTTATGTTTTCTATGAGAGTGAGAGAGATTAATTAATAGTTACACCAGTGCCACAAAGAAGAGGCACATGGCCCTGTGAGAACTCATAATATGGGGAGTTGCTTATTCAGGCGGTCTGGGAAGGCTTCCCTGAGGAAGTGAAATGGTGGACAACTGAATAAAGGGGTAGAGCATGGGGGTTGCTGCAGGCAGAGGGTGCATGATGTGAACACACCCTTTCCCATGACAGAACCCCTTGAGTTGAGGAACTGAAGGAAGGCTAGAGTGGCTGGAGCTGAGAGGAGTGGGAGGGGGGTTAGGCTAAGAGGAAGGTAGGTGGAAACCAGACGTACAGGGCCTTCTAGGGCAGATGGAGGATTGTAGCCCTTATTATAAGAACAAAGGGGGCCTCATTAAAGCATAGGAAGTTGGGCTGGGAAGAAGAGTGGAGGAAAGGTTGTTAATTAAATTTGCATTTAGAAAATCTTATCTGTAGACTAGAAAATGGATTGGAGGAGGAGACCAAGATTCTCACAGTGGTCCATGTGAGAAATGGTGACGATGTGGCTAGGAGAATACACACAAGTCAGAGGTAACTGCTTTACTTCTGACTTGGAGTAGGATCAGGAGGATGGATGGACGGACGGGCGCGAACGAACAAATGGACAGTTGAATGGATAGACAGACAGATGGAAGGATAGGAATTTTACTCCCATTAGCGCTGGAAGGCATCCAGATTTGGAGAGGAGCATGGAGGTGGGCAGAAGGTTAGTGGTAGCAGAGAAAGAGTATGAGTTTGGTTTGGGGACATACTGAGATGCCTTTGAAACGTTCAAGTGAGATGTCAAGTGGACAATTATATAGACTGATCTGTAACCCAAAAGAGAGGGGTCCTTGCCTGAACAGAAATTAGTGAGTCCTGGGCAGATAGGTGGTGATTGAAGTCAGTGGCATGATGAGAGTTCTGCAGAGAGCATAGACGTATAGAGGGCCTAGCACCAGACCTAGAGGGGCAGGAGCCGTAACAATGGGAAATACTGAGAAAAAATTGCACAACCTGCACAAAAGAGCATTGTGCTGTGGAGAAAAGGTTGGGGGCGGGGGTGTCAATGGTGTCCTGCTAAAAGATCGAGTACAGTACAACGAGGACTTTGATGTAGCAACATGAGGATTATTAATGAAATTAGCAAGAGCTGCTCTGAATGGAGTGGGTAGGGGTGAGTAGATGGTGAGGACATGACAGCAGGTTTAGACAGATTCAGCTATGAAAAGGAAGAGAGAGAGGTCCCTCCCAGGATCTGGTTTTAGTCTTGATTGGGGTCACTCATGCTCTCCTACCCAATTTCCCCAGTTAATAGTGAGGTAACTGAAGGGAGAGTGAAAACTTTGGCCTAATCTTCCCCCCAAGGCCCTTAGCCAGGTGCCTAATCTTGATGGCCAATGTTGGCAGTTTCACTGTTCCAGGAGGGTTCTGTTAGTTTGTTTTTTATAGCAAAGTGGTTCTCCCAGCTAATTTAGTAACCGGAACAGTGTCATGTTTTTGAGGACTCTACTTCTATCGTGATCAGGCTCAGGTGTAACAGGCCGGGCAGTGGGTAAGGTGAGTGGAAAGGGAGGAAATGGGAGTCTAATTTGATGTGAATGGACTAGTAGGGAGAGCTTTAGGCATTAAAATTTAGTTGAACAAGAGTAAGGGAGAAATATGTCAACACAATATGTTTAGGAAGGCAAAGGATAAAATCTAGAAAAATCAGTCAAAATAAGACTCAGGGATTGCTACCAAAATCCTGAAGAATAAAGAGTAATAATCTCTGAGAAAGTGTCTAGGTAAAAAAGAGTCAGAAACAAGGCAAGACTAAGTTCCCACTAAACCCACTACTGTCAAGTCAATTCTGACTCATAGCGACCCTATAGGTCAGAGTAGAATGGCCCCATGTGCTTTCCAAGGCTATAAATCTTTACGGAAGCAGACTGCCACATCTTTCTCCCACAGAGCAGCTGATGGATTTGAACCACCGACCTTTCAGTTAGCAGCCAAGCGCTTTAACCACTGCGCTACCAGAGCTCCTAAGACTAAGTTAAGCACACATAAAACCAACAGCAAGAATAAAGCTGAATATGGAGCCCTGGTGATGTAGTGGTTAAGAGCTACAGCTACAAACCAAAAGGTCAGCAGCTCGAATCCCCCAGCTGCTCCTTGGAAACCCTCTGGGGCAGTTCTTCTCTGTCCTGTAGGGTCGCTGCGAGTCAGAATCAGCTTGATGGCAACGGGTTTTACCATTAAACTCAAGGGTCCCTCATTTGTTTCTTTCCCGAAGCCAGAGTGACTGGGCCTGAGACCCAGGTAGAAACAAACAGGACACCGTTGGCGTAGAGGTCATGAAGAGGTAGGAAGCCAAGTGCTTCCTTGTGGTTGCCTTGGCTTTTTCTGCAGTCCTTGAAACAAGGAGCTGCACAAGTGCAGCGGCAACCCTGGGTGAGAATGGAACCACAGGAGGAGAAGAGCCATTATTACAGAAATCAATTGTAATTAAAATTAATTTCAAGTCTTCTCTCCCAGGGCGAATGTTACTGAGATCCTTGTGAGTCCAATTTACCTTAATATGTCATCAATATTTAGCAGAGAGCAGGAATTGGTTAGAGGTGAAAGATTATCAATTACATATGCCATTTCAGCTGCTATCAGAATACCTTATCACACACAAGTTAAAACTGCAAAGCTATGACCAATATCCATTATATTTAATAAAAAGTATTAAAATATTTGAAGCTGCTTAGAGGTATTTTAAACATAATGTTACTCGATGGAGAGGACATAAATAACATGTTTTAGGGACTTAAGTAGAGCATAGAAACCAGCTTTAAATCTCTCACATCCAGGGTCAGATTACCCAATAAGCAAGGTAAGCACGTGCTTAGGGCATCAACAAAACCGGGGCACCAGTTGTCCAAGGCAAAGACCCATAGATGGCAAGCAGACAGGACACAAGGAAAAGCAAGCCCCACAGTGGAAGGGAACTGGCAGGGCAGTAAATGAAATTGATTCCAGCTCCAGTGCATGAGAATGTGCCAGCCAGAAAGAAAGTCCACACAGGGTCACGAGGGTGCCCACTCACAAGGTTGTTTAAGCTATGAGGCCCCTACCACTTCAACACCTACACGGATATCTGTCTCCTACGGTCCCCTCCTGTGTAGTTGAAACTCCTTATCCCAGCGGGTCTCTTGGGAGTATACTATTTCTTTCTAATAAACAAGAGGTGGGGGTGGGCTGTCAAGTCTAACTCTTGATACATTCACCCAATATGAAGCTGGATCCAACATGAGTAGTTACTGGGCAAGGACGGATTATATAAATAGACAACAGGTCTCTGATTCATTTTGAAAGAACCATCTTGTACATCTACGCCTGCTGATCCAGCAGCTCCAGCCAGGAGGGCCAGCAATACTCTTTGCCATACACAAGGGTATGCTCTTGTGCACATCTTGGTAAACAAACAATGGGAACTCCAGTCCCAGATGACACACAAAAGCGAGGGAACTCGAATAAGTCGACAATTGCAATGAGAGGAAATCGCTTATCTGCTATCTGTCACCGTAAATTAAAGAGACAACTGTGTGGCATCTGTCAGGAAGAGAGAAAAACCTCAGATTTTTTTGGCTGATTGCCAAAATTGCCAGATTTTTTTTTTTTTCCCCCCCTAAGAGGAGCCATTTAAAGCAAAATTCATTCTGGGAGATAACAGAATTTTAATTGATTGTTGAATTTTACTCATTTTCTTTGTTGTAGACTGTGTGGAATATTCTTTTTGTAGAAAATATGGTATATAGTAAAAATCTTAGTACCCCGCATCCACTAAAAAATTTATAATCCAGTTCATCTCATTCCACTAATATGGCATACACCATTTTTGCATTCAATCACTAATATTATAGTCGAATATAAAAAGAAGTTACATCATGGATAGCTAAGACACACACACATACACACACAAACACACACACACATGTATATATCTAACTCAGGTATCCTGTTCAAATGCATGAGTAAGCAGAGAAGAGGACACCACAGATTATCAATGTTTAGGGCCATCACATGCCTTCATCTGGCCCTCTCGTACATGCGTGCATGCATACTGTCATGGATTGAATTGTGACCCCCAAAAATGTGTGTCAACTTGACTAGGGCGTGATTCCCAGTATTGTGTAATTGTCTACCATTTTGTCATCTGATGTGATTTTCCTACGTGTTGTATATCCTGCCTCTATGATGTTAATGAGGCAGGATTAGAGGCAGTTACATTAATGAGGCAGGACTCAATCTACAAGATTGGGTTGTGTCTTGAGTCAGTGTCTTTTGTGATATAAAAGAGAGAAGCGAGCAGAGAGACATGGGAACCTCATACCACCAAGAAACAAGAGCCAGGAGAATAGCGCATTCTTTGGACCCAGGGTCCCTGCGCTGAGAAGCTCCTCAACAGTGAGAGATTGATGACAAGGGCCTTCCCCCAGAGCCAACAAAGAGAGAAAGGCTTCCCCTGGAGCTGGCACCCTGAATTTGGACTTCTAGCCTCCTAAACTATGAGAGAATAAACTTCTGTTTGTTAAAGCCATCCACTTGTGGTATTTCTGTTATAGCAGCACTAGATGACTAAGACACGTGCATACCTACATGCATATATTTGTGCATGCTGCATACGTGCATGGGAAAAAGCATTCAGCAGATTATGATTTTTCAGGAGTAAGTAGTGGCTTGTGATGACCAGGTCTTTATATGCTTGTTTCTTACCCAAAAATGTCATTTTTGCCCCATTTCATGTAGTAAGTGTAGGCTTTTCTGAAGGAAATGAAAGGAATGCCAACAAGTCCTTCATACAGATTGAGTTCCTCAAGGCTTGTGAGTAGTAGAGCAGCATTTGAATCAAAATCTTGGTGCATCAAAGCCCTTGTCATTTTCATTTACTGTACAATGTATATCATATGCAATGACAGGGAACTGCCAGATTCAGAAGAGGACATGGAACAAGGGATATCATTGCTGCTGTCGTATGGATCTTGGCTGAAAGCAGAGAATACCAGACAGTGTTTACCTGTGTTTTATTTACTGTGCAAAGGCATTCGACTGTGTGGGTCATAACAAATTATGGATAACACTGTGAAGAATGGGAATTGCACATCACTTAATTGTGGTTATGAGGAACCTGTACGTAGACTAAGAGGCAGTTGTTTGAATAGAACAAGGGATACTGCGTGGTTTAAAGTCAGGAAGGGTGTGCATCAGGGTTGTATCTTTTCACCATACTTCTTCAATCTGTATGCTGAGCAAATAATCCAAGAAGCTGGACTATATTAAGAATGGGGCATCAGGATTGGAGGAAGACTCATTAACAACCTGCATTATGCAGATGATACAACCTTGCTTGCTGAAAGTAAAGAGGACTTGAAGTACTTACTGTTGAAGATCAAAGAGCACAGCCTTCAGTATGGATTACACTTCAGTGTAAAGAAAACGAAAATCCTCACAACTGGACCAATAAGCAACACCATGATAAACAGAAAATATTGAAGTTGTTAAGGATTTCATTTACTTGGATCCACAATCAATGCCCACAGAAGCAGCAGTCAAGAAATCAAATAATGTGTTGCACTGGGCAAATATGCTGCAAAAGACCTCATTATTTACTTATTTATTTTTTATTGTGTTTTAGATGAAGGTTTACAGAGCAAATTAGTTTCTCATTAAACAATTAATACACATACTGTTTTGTGATATTGGTTGCCAACACCACCATGTGTCAACACCCTCTCCTTCTCCACCTTGGGTTCCCCATTACCAACTTTCCTGTCCCCTGTTGCTTCCCATCTTTGTCCCTGGGCTGGTGAGCCCATATAGTCTCATTTTGTTTTATGGGCCTGTCTAATCTTTGACTTAAGGGTGAACCTCAGGAGTGACATCAGTACTAGGTGAAAAGGATGTCTGGGGGCCATACTCTCCGGGTTTCTCCAGTCTCTGTCAGACCAGTAAGTCTGGTCTTCTTTTGTAAGTTAGAATTTTGTTCTACTTTTTTCTCCAGCTCTGTCCAGGACCCTCTATTGTGATCCCTGTCAGAGCAGTCGGTGGTGGTAGCCAGGCACCATCTAGTTGTCCTGGCCTCAGTCTGGTGGAGGCTGTGGTAGTTACTGTCCATTAGTCCTTCGGACTAATCATTCCCGTGTGTCTTTGGTTTTCTTCATTCTCCCTTGCTCCAGACATGGTGGAACCAGTGGAATATCTTAGATGGCCACTCATAAGCTTTTAAGACCCAAGGTGCTACTCACCAAAGTAGGATGTAGAACATTTTCTTTATAAACTATGTTATGCCAGTTGAGCTAGATGTCCCCCGAGACCATGGTCCCCAGCCCTCCACTTAGTAATTTGGTCCATCAGGGAGTTTGGATGTGTCTACGGAGCTTCCATGACCTTTCCTTGGTCGTGCTGTGCTGACGTCCCCAGTATTGTGTACTGCCTTACCCTTCACCAAAGTTACCACTTACCTATTGTCTATTTAGTGTTTTCTTCTCCCTACCCCTCCTGTCCCTCATAACCATCAAAAGATTGTTTCTTTCTGTGTGTAAACCTTTTCATGAGCTTTTATAATAGTGGTCTAATACAATATTTGTCCTTCTGTGATCGACTTATTACACTCAGCATAATGCCCTCCAGATGCATCCATGTTGTGAGATGCTTCGCAGGTTCATCATTGTTCTTCATCATTGTGTAATGTTCCATTGTGTGTACGTACCATAGTTCATCTGTTGATGGTCATTTAGGTTGTTTCCATCTTTTTGCTATTGTGAACAATGTTGCAGTGAACATGGGTGTGCATATGTCTATTCCTGTGATAGCTCTTATTTCTCTAGGATCTATTCCTAGCAGTGGGATTGCTGGATTATATGATATTCCTATTTCTAGGTTTTTAAGGAAGCAACGTATTGTTTTCCAAAATGGTTTTACCATTTTGCATTCCCACCAGCAGTGCATGAGATTTCCAATCTCCCTGCAGCCTCTCCAACTTTTGTTATCTTCTGTTTTTTGGATTCATGCCAGTAATGTTGTGGCGAAATGGTATCTCATTGTAGTTTTGATTTGCATTTCTCTAACGGCTAGTGATTGCGAGCACAAAAGACCTCTTTAAAGTGTTAAAAAGCAAAGATGTCACTTTTGAGGACTAAGATGTGCCTGACCCAAGCCATGGTATTTTCAGTCACCTCACATGCATGTGAAATGAGTAAGGAAGACTGAAGAAGGATGGATGCCTTTGAACTATGGTGTCGGCAAAGAATTTTGAATATACCATGGACTGCCAAAAGAGTGAACAAATCTGTCTTGGAAGATGTGCAGCCAGAATGCTCCTTAGAAGCAAGGATGGTGAGACTTCATTTCACATACTTTGGATATGTTATCAGGAGGGACCAGTCCCTGGAGAAGGACATCATGCTTGGTAAGGTAGCATCAAGGAAAAAGAAGTAGACCCTCAACGAGATGGATTGACACAGTAGCTGCAACAATGGGCTCAAACATAGCAAAGATTGTAAGGATGGCACAGGACCAGACAATGTCTCATTCTGTTGTACATAGGACACCTATGAGTGGGAAATGACTTGGTATACTCAGACTAGGCTGGGTCCCAGGCCATGCATTCCCATAGCTCTCTGTCCCTTTTTAACTTGGTGCTTATCAAAATTATATTTCCGTCGTTAACTATGAAATTGTTTAATGTCTCTTCCATTGTCTGTAAGTTCCATGAACCCAAGGGCCTTGTGACTAACTTGTATACCACTGTATCCCCAGCACTGAGCACAGTGCTTGGCATATAGTAGGTGTTCAAGAAAAAAGCTTTGGATAAATGAGAGGACCTCCTTGAGGAAGGGACATTTGAGTTGGACCTTAAAAAATGAGTAAAACTTGGACAGTTAGAGATAGGCAGGAATGAATAGGTAATTGAGATTTCTAGAAGATGAAACAGCTCAGTGTTCTGACAACATTAGATAAGCCTGTATTAAAATGAAAAATGTCGAAGATACTATGGAAACAGTCCAGACATCTTGGTGATCTTGGACTGTGGTTCGTTCATTAGATGGTGAGAGTTAAATACGTTTCTTCATGCTCTGTGTGGCCAGGGCCACATGGCGGCCTGGGCTGTGCGGTGGATGGCGCCCCCTGGAGTCCTAAAGTTGTGCCCTGTGGTCTTGGTGAAAGGAACTCTCCGCGATACGCAAAATGCATACTATGTGATGTCTGACCACAAAAGGCTGTAATCTAGTAGAATCAAGTTTAAAACAGAAATATGTATATATATATATATATATATATATGTATATATATATACTACCACGCAGATAAAGACAAAGTGAAAACAATCTCAGTCTGCTCAGGAAATAACAAGAGGGAGGTCAGAGCAATTAAATCTGGAAAAGTAACAGCCAAGTTATTTAGTTTATTTACTTTTCTGTAACCCGCTGAAATGTAGAAATGATGGGGAAACGATTTCAGAGGCTCTGTTTATGGGAAATGAGAGTGCAGTTTTGACAGAGATTGAAGTCTCTAAAGAGAACGTTACAGAACAACTTGAGAAACTCAAGTGTGGTAAATCACAGGGAATGGGTGGCACTCATCCTACGGTTCTGAGAGAAGTAACGTGTGAAAGGGGGGATTCTGACAAGGGTGTACAATATGTCCTCTCCACAGCCCTGCCTAATGCTGCACCTGCCTTTTAAAAGGCTGCCCAGGGAAAGTCCAGGTGGCGCAGGAAGCTAAACCTCATCTGCCTTCAGGAGGTGCTGACTAAAAGCCCAGTGTGTGCAGAATGACCGTGATTCAGTCCCATTGCAGCATCTTTCATTCCGTAAGCTCCAAGGGCTTTGCCAGCAGAATTGCTTATAGCTCCACTCTGTGAAATAGCTGTGTGTACGCACCAGCGCTCCTAATAAATACAAAAACGATAACAATCCACACATTCCCAGAGCTCCAGCAAGTCACCTTCCCCACGACATGGGCAAAATGTGGGTAGGGAACTTCTGGTTATCAGCAAAATGTGTTCTGGGAAGCTAGTTCTTATAGCTAATCACCATGAGGAAAAATTCTGAATGCATATGTGTCATGATTGAGTTATGTCCCCCAAAAAATGTGTGTATCAGTTGGGCTGGGCCATGGTTCCTGGTATTGTGTGATTTTCCTGTATGTTGTAAATCCTGCCTCTGTGATGTTAATGAGGGAGAATGGGTGGCAGTTGTGTTAGTAAGGCAGGACTCAATCTACAAGATTGGATTGTGTCCTGAGGCAATCTCTTGAGATATAAAGACAGAAGTGAGGAGAGAGACAGGGGAACCTCATACCACCAAGAAAGCAGTGCCAGGAGCAGAGCACGTCCTTTGGACCCGGGGTCCCTGCGTGGAGAAGCTCCTAGTCCGGGGGAAGATTGATGAGAAGGCCCACAGAGAGAGAAAGCCTTCCCCTCGAGCTGACGGCCTGAATTTGGACTTTTAGCCTACTTTACTGTGAGGAAATAAACTTCTCTTTGTTAAAGCCATCCACTTGTCGTATTTCTGTTATAGCAGCACTAGATGACTAAGACAATATGGGTCGGTTCTTGGGGTTGCTATTGTCTGTTTGGACGTCAACTCTAAAGACTGTGAGGGGAAAAGTGCAGGGGTCTGTACACAGCATATGGTGATAATAGTGGTAACTGATAACTTATTCATCACTAGGTGTAGGGTTTTTCTAATCTCTTTGTATTATTATTTTTCATATGTAGTTTTATTTGTTTGTTGTCATTGAGAATATACACAGCAAAACATACACCAGTTCAGTAGTTTCTACATGTACCATTTAGTGACATCGGTTACATTTTTTGTGCTGTATTATTTTAATGTTGGTAATAATTCCATGAGGTAGGCACTGTGTGTTCCCATTTTATAGATAAGGAAACTGAAGCACAGAGTGATTAAGTGCCTTCCCCAAAATCACAAGTGGCAGAGCTGGGATTCTAACTCACACACCTAACCCTGGGGCTCATACACACCCAACCCCACAGCTCATAAACACCTGACCCCACAGCTCACACACGTGTGACCCCACACCTCAGACACACACACGTGACCCCACAGCTCATACACACCCGACCCCGCAGCTCGTACACACCCAACCCCGCAGTTCATACACACCTGACCCCACACCTCAGACACTCCTGACGCCACACCTCAGACACACACACCTGACCCCACAGCTCACACACATAAACCACACCTGGTTCTCCTTTGAGCAGAGCAAGAAAGCAAGGCTTCTGGCAGCTTTTCCCCTGTCTGGCACAGGTGGTCACCACATTCCAGATGAAGGTATTGAGCCCCACCTCAGTGTAAGGCACTGACATGAACTGATTTGATGACTATGTCATGGAATGCATTAAACAGCCCCATCCAGGAGGGAGGGTTAGCAAATTGACACAGATGTCTTTCTGCCTACACTGTTGAAAACAAACAAAACATGCATCCAGCAGGGTGAACTTCAGGGACCAATATGCAGTTTTGGCTTTCACACATTAGCATGTTAAGCCAAGCAATTCCAAGTCGACTCTTTGTCCAGCGATCAGGGTTGAAGTGTTCTCGTAGCTGGAGGTCCCTGGCTCTTCTCTCAGACCGTGGACTTCACTTCTCACCCACTCACCCATGAAGTGCTGAGCGAAGTGGGCCTCAGAAGAGGAGGCAGCGTTGTAGAAGTGGGCCTTCTACTGCCCCGGCACACCTGCAGGGGGCTTTGCAGAGTGGGGTTCTCATGCCACCTCTGCTGAGACCTGAAGGGACTCCCTCAGAGCAGCTGACTTACGTGATGTAAATATTGGGTCTTGGTGTAAGCTTTAAGAAGAACATGAATGCAGAAAATTAAGTTTTAAAAAGTCATATCTTTTAAAAAAAATGAAAAGTTCCCTTTCCGTTCATTTAGAAAATGTGTGAGCCTGCTGTGTTCAGGCTCTAATCACTGTTCGGGTGCCAGAAAGACAGTAGTGAGCATAACAGGGCAACTCGGCCCTGATGGAGCTTCTAGTAATCTCCTTTCTAAAAATACAGATTTTCAAAGAAATAAGTGAGATGTCTTGGCAATATTCGTGGAGAACAGTTTTCATGCAGAAAAGTTTTAAAATAGAGCTAATCACCATCACCCTAGGGTGCTTACTGTGTGTGTCAGCATCATGCTTGGCAACTTCTATTCTCATTTGATTCTTGTTTCTGTTGGTAGCTGACATCAGGTTGGCTCCAAATCATGGCGACCTTACGTATAGCAGAACAAAGCACTGCCCAGACCTGTGCCATCTTCATAATCATCGATGGTTTAATCCATTGTTGTGACTATTGTGTCAGTCTTACTGAGGGTTTCCCTCATGTTAGCTGGTGCACCACTTTGCCAGACATGATGTTCTTCTCCAGCAATTAGACCACCGCTCGTCTGTCAGTTTGCGGTACTATGGTGGCTTGAGTGTCACTATGATGCTGGAAGCTATGCCGCTGGTATTTCAAATACCAGTGGGGTCGCCTATGGTAGACAGGTTTCAACAGAGCTTCCAGACTAAGACAGACTAGGATGAATGGCCTGGTGATCTACTTCTGAGAATCAGCCAATGAAAACCCTGTCTGAAACTTCAACTCACTCTGAATGTGTCATCAGGAGGGACTGATTTGAGGCGGGCAGTCTCCTCCCTTTTCCGATGAGGAGGCTGAGCCTTGGCAGAGTGATTAACTGACCTGTAGTCGCACAGCTGATAAGTGGCAGCACTGTCTTGCCTAGATGCTCCAGGTGCTGATGGAGGGCTTAGAGAATGCATAGATGACCAAGGTTAGAACCATCACTGAAGGCTGGGCTGGGCATTTATAACCATCATTTGTCAAGATGGATGTCATAGACAACCTTCAAAATCTCTGGGTTTGTATGTGATTTATTGAAGTTGCTGAAAGTTCCAATCCAAAGAATAATTTGTTATGGTTCAAAGGACTCTATATAAAAGCCTCCAAACTTTGCTAATGCGTCATGTCTGTAAATGATTAAAGAATAAGTTAATGAGATTTACTGTAAAGTGTAAAGAATTATTTAAGTCCTTCTCAGTCTTAATAGGAAGTTTAGATGAAGTGTAGTAAATAATGCTTTGTTTACTTTTGAAACAGCAGATGTGGATGATCTCCATGTCATGTGCTTACACTCCGGGGCTCTGAGCTGCACAGCAGGTTCCTTTTCCTAACTGCTGTTATCCTTTCCTTTTCCTTTGCAGATGATCATTCCCGGGTGAGGCTGCAGACAGTAGAAGGAGACACCAACTCAGACTATATCAATGGAAATTATATTGATGTATGTATTTCGAAACTTTCAATAAACCCACCTGTTCTGACATGTAGCAGATCATGTGTCTACTCTAAGATTGATGGACACACATTGGGCTAGATGCAGGACTAAATATGTTAATGTTGCCCCATACACTGGTACCGCAGAACTCCACAGTGAAAATACCCTCACTCCTTTGCTCAAGCCAGCCTATTTATGGGTGAATTTCTCTGTAACATTCTGTGGCTTCTTGCTTTCCAAGCTTATGTGGACTAAGAAAATGTTATTTCCATTTTTGTCAACGACTTGGATTACTCGCCACTTAAAAAATCTATTGGTATATTAATGGGACAAAACTCTATAATTCCTAATATGGTGATTTGCCACCTCTTGTCATTGCTACACTTTTAAGTTGCCTTCAAAGTAGTCTGCAGCTGTTAACCAGGACTTCTAATGCAAGCAAGACATGTCATTAAATATGTAGGCTGTTTAATTATTGAAGACTGCCTCTTTGTTCATTCTGCATCATGTTAACTTAATGTTTTACATTAGAATAAGTTCTTCAGAAGACAGCATATTTTCAGTTGAAAGAATGAACGAAATCAAAAGTAGACGGAGAATCAAGGGAAAGTTGCAGGTACCTCGAAGGCCCAAGTTTACGTTACTTAGATTTCAGCTCCCTTGGAGCTTACAGGGGGCACTCTGTGTCTGGCTGCCTGATTATCTCTTAGTCCATCAGTACTTTCATGGACAGGTTTTATCCATATATATATGGATTGTCTTATTTTCTTGGTTGAGTATTATTTGGATGCTACTAAAAGTAGCTAATACAACCATCTCTAGAAAAGAGTTATCTAAAATTTCTGTAAGTATGTTATTTTTAATGCTAATTAGAAAGAAATGTTTGACATATTTAGTTACAGATTTGGGAGTAGGGCTTGGGGGATGGTTGTTTAAACAATAATTCATTATCTCATATATCAAGAAAATCTCTCTAAACCATTTTGATAATGGCCAAAACATACCCAACACAGGTATTTTGCTTTTTTGTTTTATTAAAGCAGAGTTTCTTTCTAAGGTTCATTGTACTTACTCCTTCATTCAGCAGATGTTTAGTGTGTACCTTATGGGCATCCTCAGAGATGACCAAGACCTGTCACCTTCTGCCAAAGGGCTCACAATTTAGAATCTGGACTATACAGACAACATCCTCGCCACGCCCCCTTGCCTCCTGGTCAACATGAAAACACCTTCCAGTGGGAGGTTCCAGTGGAGCCTGTTCACACCCCATCCTAGCTCCTACACCCCCTACTAGGTCCTTGAGGACAGGGACAGTGCCCCACTCATCTTTGTGTCTATCCCCTGCACTTGGCACATGCCTGAACTAGAGTAAGCACTTAGTAGGTGCTTGAAGAGTCACTGACTGATGGAGTAAATGCGATCAGAAGAGGCATCATAGGCAAAGGGATTTGAGCTACACTGTAAAGAATGCCAGAGTAGAGGTACAGAGGTAAGAAGGCATTACAGCCTGAGGAAATAACATGAAGAAAGATATAAAAGGAGGAAAATACAGAATAATGAGTTTTAATTTTATTTCAACAGAGAGAAGGGTCAATATTCAGGACCCCTTTATACCTTCAGTCAATAAAATCTTATTAAGTACCTGTTATGTGCCACTTACGTTCTAGGTGCTGGAATTATTACTGAACAAATTAGATTTAAAA
The DNA here is from genome assembly GCA_030035585.1 of Dugong dugon. NCBI lineage: Eukaryota > Metazoa > Chordata > Mammalia > Sirenia > Dugongidae > Dugong > Dugong dugon. The sequence goes on along the minus strand of CM057466.1, from coordinate 44,557,648 downwards.
GAAAACCCTGACGTAATGGAGTTGATGTTCCAATCAGGAGCAATAGATAATAAATAAGTTAATTCTAGGTAGTATGTTAGAAGGTAGTATGTATTATGAAGAAAAATAAAGCCATAAAAGGGAACAGGAGTGCCAGGCTTTTGAACAGAGTGGCTGGAGTAAGTTCTTCTGAGAAGGTGACTCTTCAGCCAAGATGATGAGGGATGGAACCACGTAGATCTCTGGGGGAGGAGGGTTCCAGAGTGAGAAATGGCCATGCAAAGGCCTTGAAGTAGAGCGTGCCTTGCAAATTTGAAGAAAGGCAAGAGGCGAGTGTTGGTGGATTGGTGTGAAGGAAGAAAGTGGTAGGAGCTGAAGTACAGAGGTCATGGTGCCAGGTAATGTAAAGAATAGAGAAGACTTTGGCTTTTACTGTGAGATGGGCAGTCAGTAGAGTGGTTTGGAGCAGATGAGTGACATCTGGCTGCTGAGAGGAGAATAGAGTGTAGGTGGGCAGGAGAAGCAAGGAGACCTGTTGAGTGGCTACAAAATAATCAGAGAAGATGGTGGCTTGGTCTGGGCAGTAGTAGTGAAGGTGATGAGAAATTGAGCATTCTGGATATATTTTGAAGATAGAGCCAAAGGGATTTGCTGGCAGATTGGATGTGGGGGAGTAGAAGGAAAAGAAGCATCAAGGATGCCTTCAAGATCTGGAGTGGCCATTAACTAAGAAGACTGCGGGTGGAGCATATTTGGGTGGGGCTTAGGGAGAAGATGAAGAGTTCAGCTTTGGACACACTAAGCTTTAAGTATATATATTAGACATCTGAGCAGAAATGTCAGGTAGGCAATTTGATATCAAGTCTAGATTCCAGGGAAAAGATCTGGGCTATAAATAAAAATATAGGATTCACCAGTCTACAGATGATCTTTAAAGGCCCGAGCCTGGATGAGATCACCAAGGGAGTGGTTGTGGACAGAGAAAAAGTTCAAACACTGGGCATTCAGACATTGGCATCAAGGTGAAAGTGACAGGAACCAGCGAATAAGAGTGAGGAGGAGTGACTAGGGAGATAAGTAAGAGGAAGACCAGGAGCATGTCATGTCCTGGAAGCCAAGTGAAGAAGAGTATTCCAAAGGGATTAATTGTGTTCATGCTGTTGAAAGGTTACCAAGATGAAGATTGAGCAATCTTTATGGACTGTGTGGATTAATTCGGTTTATTAAGTTCCTCCTAGTTTCCTCCTATCTGCTAGGTGGAACTCTGGTGGCACAGTGGTTAAGAGCTCGGCTGCTCATCAAAAGATCAGTAGTTCAAATCCACCAGTCCCTCCTTGGAAATCCTAAGGAACAGTTCTACTCTGTCCTGTAGTGTCACTATGAGTTGGAATTGACGAGCATTTTGGTTTATCTACTGGGTACCTTGCCAAACCCTGGACAAGAGTTGAGACCCACAGCAGGTCAGTTGTATAAAAGCAAGTGTTGGGTTTGCTTTTGTTAGTAACTTGTTTTTCGAGCAAAAAATCTAACAGACAGACATTTGTTTGAGAAATCTGGATTTCCTGTCCACATTTATTTATGCTGTTTTCTTGCTCTTTGGACATAGCATTTTGGGTAATTTCAGGGGATAGAAATGGAAAGCCTTGAGGTCCATGGTGATGTAGTGTGTACATGGTGAGTAGTGTGTAATTTTCCCTGAGTTAGTTTTCTCTTTCCCAGGCAAGTCTCCTACAAGGTTCTTTGCTCCCTGCTTTTTTAGTCTCAATTTTCATCTTCCCCTCTTCTTAGAGGGTCATGATAAAAGGAATGGGTCCAGCAAAACTTCTACCTCTTTAATTTCTGGTCCTTGCTACAGCATTGTGGCATGGCATTAGCAGTCTTTAAGAGTGGTGTTTAGTATTAGTATTGATATAACTGCCTATACTGATAGAACAGAATATGTGTTAAACCCTTGGCACATTGCCAATAACATCCCACACACAAATGAAATTCTGTTGCACGTTCCCAGCCTGTTTGCACTCTAATAAGAACTGCGGTCATGTTATTACAGAGAATCCATAAGTTGTTAGTGTTTACTGCTCATCCATCATCTCACAGCCATGTAGGATTAAGTTACCATGCCTCCGTGAAGGCATCAGAACGATTATATTTGAAGTACCTTCGCTTATTAAGAGAAACTAGCGGCTCTGGGTTTAGTAATTTACCTTTCAAGAGATGTGATTCTTGGTATTTGTGTGTGCATTCATTTCAGAAAACTTAGCGTGTGACTTCTGTGTTGGTTATTGATTTTAAGTTTGTCAAATATTCTTTCTCATTTATTTTTAGGGTTATCATCGACCCAATCATTATATTGCTACCCAAGGTAAGTTTATTCCAGCTCTGCCGTCTTTCTTTGGTTGTTCACCCATCCTCTGTCATTGCGGACCTGCTTCACCCTCGCCCAGACAGACAGTAGTCATTGCTGTAGCGCTATTTATTGCAGTTCTAATCATCAACACACACGTCCTTCTTTTCAATGGACTGGCTTTGTTAGAACTTCATGTTGAGATCGTTAGAAGAAATGTGTTCATCAGTTCATTATTGGAGTCAGTATGTCTACCTCAGGAATTAATTTACATTTGCAAAAATAGATACATAGATATTCATTCAATAGATATGCACTCAATACTCTGTACAAAGAACTGTGCTGTGACCGCTGGGGAGGCAAGGTGACTCTGGCCAGCATCCCCCTCCCACATCGGCTGTTGTTTATCGGGAGAAATGTGAAGTGATCGGTACATCAGTAAGTGCAATATTGGTGAAAACTCCTGTCAAAGGTCCAGGTAAAATGTTAAAGAAATCCAGGAAGAAAGAGGATGATCCAGAACCAGCTTTGTGGCAGAGGTAAAGATGAGAAGGAGACTTCCAAATGAGGGAAACATCATGAGCCCCGACCTGAAAGGAGGAAATTCGTTCTCCTGGGTGAAAAGCACTTGGTGGATCACCTTGGCTAAAGAAGAACAAAGGAAAGCTGGAGAAAAGGCTTAAGGAAGCTCATGGCCATGGTTTTTGTGTGATCTTCCTAATGACGATGGGGCAGGCTCCGGAGAGTGAAGGTAGTGAGATCCTTGAGGCTTTAGGGAAGTAGGCATTGTGAGGGAGTCAATCAAAGATGAAGTAAAGGAGTGGTATTAGGAAGCAGAGAGGACCCAGTTAAGGATGAAGAGCATATATTCTCTCCATGTGATCATTTGATTTTTTCCAGTAATACATTATATCCCAGAAACGACAGTGTGGAAGTCGAAAGAACATGATCTGCGAAAGGTTAGGGATTGGCAGGGGTGCACAGCAGAAAGTCAAGGAGCAGAGGTACCAGAAGCCAAGAAGACAGTGCTTGGAAAGGCAAGGCTTGGAGGCTGGTGAGGTTGAGATGTCCAGTGGGCCATGAGGAGTGGGAAGGATCAAGGATTGAAGGCAGGTTCGGTGGATGAGGCATGTGATGGGAGAAGAGGCAGTTGTGGCCCGAGAGCAGAATTTCAACACTAGAGCAGCACTGCCCAGTGGAGCTTTTTGTAATGGTAGAAATGTCCTATATCTGTGCTATCCAGTATGGTAGCCACTAGTCACATGTGGCTACTGAGCACTCAAAGTGTGCTACTATGATGGAGGAACTGAATTTTAAATTTTAATTTTAATACCTACATGTAGCTAGTCCATACGGTATTGGACAACGAAGCTCTGGAGTGGAAAAGCTGTAGGTGTGGGTGAAATGGGCAGCTGTGGAGCCTTATCATTCCTAGTCCCCACAGGTGCCCTGAGAACCTGGGTGGCACCACACAGAGTCCACAGCCTCACAGGGCCACTGATAGACACCGCACCCTGTGTCGAGGTGACCTGTCTAAGCTGGGAGCGTGCTTCTTTCTATGTGAATGAAGTTAACAAGGGCTCCTTGCAGGGTGGCCTGGCCACTCAGATGAAATGGCATGTGTGGAGTGCCCACTGTTAACCTGGCACAGAGCAGACACCTGGTAAGCACCCATTTTATGCAGGAGGAGCTGAGGTCTTCAGAGTACAAGTGCTGGCTCACACTCTTACCCCTGGGGCAGAGCAGGGATGTGGGCCAGGAGGCTCTGACTGTGACCTCTGACCTGTGGTCTTCACCTGTATGCCACTGCTTCCAGGTGGAATTAAGCGATGCCATTAAAGGAGCCCCCCGTTACGTCTTCGAAACCCACACTGATGGTTTTCAGCATGTTCTAAAGTAAAGGTGGTAACAGAGCTGATCTAATAAATGTAGCAATACTTTGAAATTAGCAGTTTTTAAAATTTATGTGAAAAGCTGAGTGTAAAATACACAAACTGCCCCAGAGTTTCTGATTTATCCAGTAACTTGGTTAACAGGAGAGTGAACATAAAGTTAAATCTTATTTAAATTTTCAAGATGGAGGAGCTCTAGATTAATGTAACTAGACAACCGCTAAAAACAGAGGCTGAAACCCCAGAAGTCGCTTGGGTGGTCCCTCACCTGCTTTCCTTTTGTTCATTCTCTCTGCCCCTTTGTTCCTGAGGGAGAGTATTCTTTGAAGAAAAATGCTGGTAGGGAAGTGGCTCTCTGGCCGCGCGGAATCAGTTAGAATGATACTTAATTTCTCGGTAGGCATCTATGGCAGCTTTCAGCCATCAAGTGTTATTAAGCAGATGTATCTGTAGGCCGCTGAGAAATGGCAAATGCTGTGTGTTTGTGATGGACTACCAGTCCGAACAGCGGCACTAGCTGCCATCATGGGTCCCTTCTCCAGGGCCGGGCCTTGCTGCAGATGGGAATTCGCAAAGAGGAAGCACTAGCATCACTGCGGTTGAGTGCAGCAGAGAGGTGAGAAGGTGAGCCAGTGTCTTTAATATCACAGGTAGTCAAGACAGTACACATCTTATTGAGAATAATACGTTCAGTGTATGATGTTCAGATTAGAATCTCTTTTCTGGTATGTTCCATGAGCATAGTGTAACCGATGGCCTCGATTTGCCAGTAATAAGGATTTCTGGTAATCTGTAGTAATTAGTTTGGACGGACAGAACATGCTCATGGGTTGCCTTCATTGAAAAACAAAAGCTCCTCCCTGAGAGTGTAACAAAATGGATGATAAAGACTAACAGATAGGTGCCATTTGAAAATCTCTCCTCACTTCTTTTTGTTCTCTGTCTTTTGCACTGATAAAATTCTTTAAAATCTATTCACAGCAGGAACCCATGAAACTATATGAATGGGCCAATTCACTGATAACCAGCTTTATTCCCAAGAGTTAGAAATACACAGATCAGATTTTCACAAAGTTCCTTCAATACAGGGTGCACGTCATGAATTTACCCTTTCGGTCTCTTTCGTTATTGATTTTTCTACCAGTAACTGACTTCGACCGTTGGTGATAATGACAATGTTTCTGCCAACTGAGGGGACCACATTCACCAGTATGGTTCCTGTTTTCATATGTTCTTCCTCTCTGCCTCTCTTCTGATTGTTTTCTGTTTGGTGCTTAAATATATTGATGACCCAGTATTAAATTCATCACGTCTGATTGACCAGACATTAATAAAATTGTAACATTCAAGATTTATTGTTTAGCAAACAGGGGGTCGGAGGGAGGAGGTCACATCTGTTATTGATGCCTCTGCGTAGAGCCAGTGGTTCATGGTCAGGGGCAGACGGGTGCACAGGGCATAGGATTGCCCGTAACTGGTCACATTTCCCGATCACAGTCTAACCCATAGAGATGGTACAGGCAATCAGCTGGAGGCAGCTGCGCACGTGAAGAACTGCCCCTGCCCTGTGCCACGAGGTGGGCGAGCGGGGCCTTCCCCCAGCCTCCTGGGGCCCTAGAGAAATGTTCTTTTCATCGTTCAGTTTACTTTTAAAACAGACTTAAAGAGAGTCCTGCTTTAGATAACTCAGAGACAACAGTGCAAGGCAGTTGTCAAAGGAAACATTGCCAGTTAGTGATGAGCATGGTTTGTGAGTCTCTTGCCTCACTTTGAAGCAAGCATTTATCAGTATCACCCATGTGCTGGAGCCAGCCAGAAATAGCGGAGGATGCCTGCTAGAGGAGCTTGCCTGTCAGTTATTTGGGGAGAACAAGTATGCATCATGTAATCTGGAGTTCACTCCACTGATCATCTCACCCAGGTGGCACGGCATGTGACTGGGGATTTCTGATGAGCCTGGCGAAGGGCAAGATCTCTGTGGGTGGAGGTGGGTCCTCAGAGAGCATGGAGGGAAGGCTTTCCCTGTCAGAGGACTGGGCAGAAATGGAGGGCCTCACAGTTCAGGGCACTCATCAGGGGACGGGGGGAGGCCTGACGGGAGGTGGCCTGGTTCTTAACTTTTGTAGCATTTTGGATCTTTTTGATCACTTGCTGCAGTAGATTTTCTCAGAAAAATTCCCACCTACCCAGCATTTTACTTAGAATTTCAGGGCTCAGTGAACTTACTAAAGTCAAGTCACTCTTGTCGTTGTTAGCTGTCATCAAGTCATCCCCTGACTCATGGTGACCACATGCAAATGGAACAAAATGCTGCCCGGTCCTGCGCCATCCCTATGATCACTTGGGGATCAGACCATTGTGATCCATAGGGTTTTCATTTGCTGATTTTTGGGAGTAGATCACCAGGCTTCTCTTTCTAGTCCATCTTAGTCTGGAAGCTCTGCCGAACCTGTTCAGCTTCATAGCAACACACAAGCCTTCACTGACGGACAGGTGGTGGCTGCACATGAAGTGCATTGGGCAGGAATCAGACCCAAGTCTCTCACATAGAAGATGAGAATTCTACCATTGCCCTCTTTAAATCCATACACCTCATTAAAAAAACTTTGAGTTAGAGGGCCTAAGAAAAAAGAGCTGGCAGGTAAAGTGAGCACAGTTGTTAAAAGGCTTTGAATAAGGAGTTTTATTTAAAGGAAGGGAGGGAAAAAGGAAGTATGTTTCTAAGCCATGTGGTGGTAAAAACAGTGCTTTGAGAAATATAATTGATATGGAGTTATTCTGGAAAGAAAAACTGGAAACAAAGATACCAGTCAAGGGATAACCACAAAAAAATCTGGACGAGAAATGAATTTAGATCACAATACTGGCAGTAGGGGTGAATAGGCAGTTATGTATTTCAGTCCATAATCCAGGTTGCATATAGCTAAAATATGTTTTCTAATATTAAATATATTACACCGTCAAAAAACTGCTGATTTTTGCAGACAATTTAGGGGAAGTCAGCACAACTTGACCAAGGCAAAGTTATAGACGCTTCCTAGGCACATCTGAATACCTTGAAGGACCGAGTTACTGGGACTGAGGGCTGGGAACCATGGTCACGGGGGACATCTAGGTCAGTTGGCATAATGTAATTCATAAAGAAAATGTCCTACATCCTACTTTGGTGAGTAGCATCTGGGGTCTTAAAAGCTTGCAAGTGACCATCTAAGTTCCATCTACTGGTCCCATCCTGTCCAGATCAAAGGAGAATGAAGAAAACCAAAGACACAGAAAATTTTAGTCCAAAGGACTCATGGACCACATGAACCCCAGCCTCCACCAGCCTGAACACAGAAGAACTAGCTGGTGCCCACCTACCACCCCCAACCTCTGACAGAGATCACAATAGAGGATCCCAGACAGAGCGGGAGAAAAACGTAGAACAAAATTCACATTCAAAAACAAAAAAACAGGCTTACTGGTCTGACAGGAACTGGGGGAACTACCGAGACTGTGGCACCCAGCCACCTTGCTAACTCAGAACTGAAGCCTCTCCTGAAGTCCACTTTTCAGCCAAAGATTAGATAGTCCTATAAATCAAACAGTAACTCAAGTGAGGAACAGGTTTCTTAGTTCAATCAAGTGTATGAGACCAAATGGGCAACACCTGCCCAAAAGCAAAGGCAAGAAGGCAAGAAGGCACAGGAAAACTGGACAAATGGACACAGGGAATCTGGGGTGGAAAGGAGGAGGGTGCTGACACATTGTGGGAATTTCAACCAATGTCACAAAACAATCTGTGTATAAATTATTGCATGAGAAACTAATTTGCGCTGTCAACTTCCACATAAAGCACAATAAAATTTTTTTAAAAACTTGATTTTTAAGTGTTTTTCTGTTTCATTTAATAAAAAGTCATAAATGTTTCTTTCAATATTAGTAGCTTTGGCTGATACAATACTTTTCTTTCTGAAACTTGCTTATTTATTCATCCATTCCTTCAATAAATATTAAATGCCTCTTATATACTAAGCTTTGTGCTATTACTAATTTATCATCTATCCTCTGACCATTTTAGATATGACTTTTCTCATTTCATAAGCAGAAGTATTGGGGCCATGGGGAGGAAGGAGGATTGAGAACAGCACTAGCGGGTAGTTGAGGGCCTGGAGTGCCCAGGGACGGGACTTCCCACACTCCTCTTCGGCTGAGCGTCTAGGAATGCATAGGTATGAGTACCCCCGAGGCCTGGACTTGCGTTCTCTCTCCCCTGTCCTCTATGCTGCCTCTTACACAGCATGTAGGGAGCTGCCCCCTAAAAATGACACACTTAATCTTTTTTTTTAAATTGTGCTTTAAGTGAAAGTTTACAGTTCAAGTTAGTTTCTTATACAAAAATGTATACACACATTGTTATGTGACCCTAGTTGCTCTCCCTATAATGTGACAGCACACTCCTCCTTTCCAACCTGGATTTCCTGTGTCTGTTCAACCAGCTCCTAACCCTCTCTGCCTTCTCATCTTGCCTCCAGATGGGAGCTGCCCATTTACTCTCATGTATCTACTTGAGCTAAGAAGCACACTCTTCACAAATATCATTTTATGCCTCATAGTCCAGTCTACTCTTTGTCTGAAGAGTTGGCTTCGGGAACGGTTTCTGTTCTGGGCCAACAGTCTGGGGGCCATGTCTTCCAGGGTCCCTCCAGTCTCAGTCGGACCATTAAGTCTGGTCTTTTTACTAGAATTTGAGTTCTGCGCCCCACTTTTCTCCTGCTCCGTCAGGGACTCTCTGTTGTGGTCCCTGTCAGGGCAGTCATTGGTGGTAGCCAGGTACCATCTAGTTCTTCTGGTCTCAGGCTGATGCAGTCTCCAGTTTATGTGGCCCTTTCTGTCTCTTGGGCTAATATTTTCTTTGTGTCTTTGGTGTTCTCCTTTGCTTCAGGTAGGTTGGGACCAACTGACGCATCTTAGATGGCCGCTCGCAAGCTTTTAAGACTCCAGACGCCACTCACCAAAGTGCAATGCAGAACATTTTCTTAATAAACTTTGTTATGCCAATTGACCTAGATGTCCCCTGAAACCATGATCCCCAGACCCCCGCCCCTGCTAGGCTGTCCCTCGAAGTGTTTGGTTGTATTCAGGAAACTTCTTAGCTTTTGGTTGAGTCCAGTTGTGCTGACTTCCCCTGTAGTGCGTGCTGTCCTTCCCTTCACCTAAGGTAATTCTTGTCTACTATCTAGTTAGTGAATAACACTCTCCCTCCCTCCCCACCCTCGTAACCATCAAAGAATGTTTTCTTCTGTGTTTAAACCTTTTCTTGAGTTCTTATAACAGTGGTCTCATACAATATTGGTCCTTTTATGACTGATTAATTTCACTCAGCATAGTGCCTTCCAGATTCATCTATGTTATGTTTCACGGATTCATCATTGTTCTTTATCTTTGTGTAGTATTCTGTTTTGTGAATATACCATAATTTGTTTATCTGCCTGTTGATGGGCACCTAGGTTGTTTCCATCTTTTTGCTATCCTGAACAGTGCTGCTATGAACATGGGTGGGTGTATATCTATTCGTGTGATGGCTCTTATTTGACACAGTTAATCTTTAGTAAAACGAATCTAGGACCCATCCTTTTCCTAATAAATTATGATGCTTTCCACTACAACAAAACTAAAAAGCGAATTTTCTTGATACAGTGATATATGAAAATACCTCTTAATTGAAATTTTCTTAGATGTTACAACTTGAACTATCTATTTTTAAAAGCCACAGATTTTATTCTTCTTGAGTATAAGTGCGGTAAAGCCTACCTCATTGTTTCTTTTTTTCTGAATTTTGCTAATGTGACAGGGTTGGCTGCTCAGTTGGGGTTTTGACCACAGCCTTGATCTTATCATGCGGAGTCTCTGTAGCCATCGGCACTAGCTTGGTGCAGCACCCTGGGGGGCTCTGGCCTAGTGGGTCTTCCTGTGGGTTCTCACATGCCCATTTGGAAACAGGGCAAATCCTGTGTCTCCCCCATGTTCTCTCTCATGCCCCGCCTGATGATCCTCACCTTTTGGGGGCACAGAACTCCCTTCCGTATCTGATGAAGTCTGTAGACCCTCTCCCCAGGAAGAACATTTCATACATGCACATGTACGCAACAGTTTATACCATCTGAGGTGGTTGGTAGACACCCCAAATCCCATTTATGAATTATCTTAGCTTCTGTGGACCTCAGGTTAAGGGCCCTGGCTCTGTGGTCAGAAACTTAAAGCCATTTTAGGGTAAAACAGAAAGCACAGACTTAATTAATATGTCTTTAAAAAAATAAAAGCATACGTCTTAGGGGTTAAAAAAATGTTATGCATTGTTTATAACTATGTTAAATACACCTCTGAGAGTACTGAATTATTTACATGCCTAACCTCTTACTGAAAGACCTTGGAGTATTATTTACTCGTTAGTATTTTACTCTCTCAGCATAGATCCTACACATTTTAGGCGATTGGCAATTACTAACCCTTATGCAGCACCTTCTCAAAACCGTGGTCATCAAGCCTGGGCTTCCTGTTTGTCTCCGGCTGGGTTTTCTGCCTGGGTGTTACTAGTTTGCATTTGTTCTGAAAGGCATATGCCTTTGCCCACTTGTCAACAGTTTTAATATTCATGCTAGCAAGCTCTCTCAAGAGACTGGAGTAGCACGTCCCATAGCTTATGCCCGTTTCTTAAAAGCACGGTATACCAGAAATGACACATTTGCTGCAATCAGAAGGCCCGGGTCCGAATCCTTGTGTTGCCTCAGAAAAGTTATTTGACCCCCTAAAATTATTTAACATAGAGTCCCAGTGTTTGGTAAACAGTAATAATAAGCATTATAAGAGCAAACACTTAAACATAGTGCTTACTATGTGCCAGACAATGTTCAGAGCACCTTACCTGTGCTAACTTATTTAATTAACCCACAGATAAGGGGAGGAGGTACCTTTATGGTCCCCAGTTTACAGGTGGGAAAACTGAGGCTCAGCAACGTAAGCTGCTAGGGTCACAGACCTAGTGAAGGGCGAGCTGGATTCAGACTCAGCTGGTGAACTGCGGCATCAGAGCTGATCACCACTTCACCATACTGCCTCTCGCAGGCGGCCATAGGGATACATCAGCTAATGTGTATAATAACATGGGTAGGGCAGTGCATAGTGAATGCCATGGACATGTGATAGGCAGCACGGCTTACAGGTGAAGAATATGGACTCTGGAGACATGTTGTCCAGGTTCAAATCCTGACTCCTCCACTCTGTGACCTTGGACAAGCTACTTAACATCTCTGTGCCTCATCATAAATGAAGATGGTGATAGCCTACCTTCTAGGGTTGTCATACAGATTAAATGAGTTAATATTTCCAAATCACTTAGGACAGTATCTAGTACCTAGTAGATGCCATATACATATTTGCAAAATAAATGAGTTCCCCTTTCGCTGGCCTTGAAAATATCCTCAAACAACACAAAGTAGGTCTTACTAATTACTAATGTTCACATTTCAAAATGTAAGCAGTCTTGTGTAAACCTCTAAGTAGCTAGCGACAGAGACTTTCATTTCTCACATGGGAATAAACCTGTGTATGTTGAGGCAGCCATGGACCAGTTCATAGAGACGGTGGCCTGTGGAGAGCTGGCTGTCCAGACAGGTCCTCCACAGTATGTCATTGACCTTGTAACTGCCAGCCTTTCAAGCTCAGACGTTCCAAATGCTCAGCATCATACTTGAGGACTCCAAGTCACACTGGCAAAGTCTGCAGGGACTAATGTATAAAACCAGACACTAGATATTTGTTTACAATGAGAAATATAACTGTTCATCAGACAGAACAACCCCACAGCCTGGCAAGGGCATTCTGGCCAGCTAAAGAGGAAAAAGCATTAGCAGAAAGTTGATTGATGACCAGAACATGAAAAGAAGGGGTCACTAAGTTCACTCCTTTATTCAGCAAGTGTATACCAACTGCCTGGTAGAATGAGTAAATGAATGAATTAGTGGATAGTTATTGTGGAAGAGACACAAAGTAGGTAGTAGAATGGTCCAGCGAGACAGGAAGGGTGTCTCATGTTGGCCTGACAAAGCATCTACTTCCTGGGGCAGATTTGGGGATCATTATCTTCATCACCTGTGATGCTTTTGTAAGTTAAGGACTGGTCATCTCCTATTCTTACGAACATTTTCTTTAGGTATGTCAGTAGATCACAGCGCTGTCTTTGAGATAATCCATCTTGTTAACTGATGTTCTTTGTGTAAATCTCTCCCCGAAGTACAGCTTATATAATCAGTTTTGTTTGTCTGTAATTTATTATATAAAAAAAAACCTGCTGCTTTCAAGTCGATTCCAACTCATAGCGACCCCTATAGGACAGAGTAGTAGAACTACCTCACAGGGTTTCCAAGGAGTGGTTGGTGGATTCAGGCTACTGACCTTTTTGATTAGCAGCCGAGCTCTTAACCACTGCGCCACCAGGGATTACATGTGTATATGTGTGTGTGTGTGTGTGTGTGTGTGTGTGTGTGTGTATAACTTGTCAATAATTTGAAAAAGAAACACCTAAAAAAGTTGTCCGCAGATACTTGCAGCTAGGAACAAAATTTTATGTGAAAATCATAAAAACGTGGGGAAATGATGGTTTATAACGGAAATAGTTACAGAGCCCTAACTACTGCACAACAGTTGAAACTTTGCTAGAGTGACTTCATTGCGTTTGCTGTTAATCTGTTTTTCTTCTACATTTTTTCCATGTATTCTGTGTTGAGTGAACATTTTTAATAAGGATTTTCGGAAAGATAAATATGGTTTATATTTTCCCAGCTCAGAATCCTCCTTCAGGCATCTGAGCCAATCAATAATAGTGCTTTGGCTGGTAAGCTTTCCTTGGCAAGTCGTTATTGTAGCTGAGAGTTGTCAGAACATCGGTGCAAGTTCTGGGTACGGTAGACAGAGGCCTTTGTCTTCAGCATTCTGGCCTCCAGGAGGAGGTGAACACTGGAAATTATTTTGCAGTAGAACTGAAAGAAAAAAAATTCTTAAAAGCTCAGCTTTCAGTAAACAACTTTCGTTTTTATTGTTCCAAGCACCAGCGAAGTTTGCACTTCAAGTACAAATTATCCGTTAGCTGACATTGTTCTTCCTGGCTGAGTTGTTCCCACATTGTTAGTGGGTTGTAGGTTAAGTTTCGGACTCGTTTACTGTGTCCTATTTGAGACTGATTTAACAGTATTACTTGGTGAAATGGAGTATTCTCTAGTTTCCATATTTAAATTGGGAGGCTTTGAAAAACAGTGACTCTCAGGAGGGCTAAACATCCCCTATACCCAGTGCCTGTCTCTCTGTGCAGGATCATCTTGCCTGTTACCACCCATCTGTGGTTTTTAAAGAGAAAGATGAACAATTGCAATCAACACTTTTCCCCAAACTTCCCTTGAAACACTAGTTTTTCTTCACCAGATTAATTTCAGAAGAAACTGGTCAATTAGCCAAATGGTCCACTCATCCATGTGCTCTTAATAAGCTTGCTCATTAGTAGTGGGAACATTTAAAGATTGGCTGCAAATGAAAAGATGATGCCCAGAATAGATCATGCTGGTAACACCCACCCAAGTTGTTATAGCTGCGTAGCAGAAACATAGCCCTTGAGTAGTGCAACCTAAGGCACAGAACCGTGTGAGGACAAATGGGTCCTGTCGTTAGGCAGGACCAATCTTAGATCGTCTTGAAACAAATGATTCTTAAATCTTTAACAGTAATTTAGAGGTGTTCCTTGTAGAAGTAGAAAATTATAGAATCTTTTAGAGCTGGTAGAAACTTAAAGTACAACTTGCTTGTTTTTTAGTTGAAACTTAAAGCACAAATTGATTTAAAGTGACCTTAAGCCATGCAAGTTCAAATGAGTCATGTATACAAAAATATTTGCCAACTGTATGGACTAACATTAATATTTTATCAAAGTATGTGCAGTATTCAGCTTAGGAGAAACTTCGTATGTTGGAGACGACAGACCAAAGAGGTCCCATCATTCTTCCCGGATCAGTGTCTGAGAGGACAGAGCTGCCTGTAAATACCCAGGTTGTGTCCAAGGGGCTGGCCTTCAGCACCATGCACCCTTGCAGAGTGAAGCCACTCCTTTCACGCCTGGTTTCCAGAACTGCACAACGTTTCTGTGCCGCTAACAAGTGCCTGGCTCAGTGCCACACGGGGAGCACAGCAGTGACAGCAGGAATTACAGGGTACAGGCAGGTGCTGTATATAAATGACATCTGCTACTGGCTTGAGATCTTGATGCAACACCAGATTTGGGAACTTCTTTAAGCCTATTTCTCTCCCCTCACCTCGCTCATCCCACTTAACAGATGGAAAAATAGAGACCCTGGGCAGACTTCGAACCACTTTCACTGACTCCAGGACAGGCCCCTTCATCACCTATTGGCACCGTCTTGGACACCTTTGTCAAAGCCACAGAGGAAGGAGGAAGCTTCTGGCCACTGCAGGCTCCTTGTGTTTCGTGCCTTACCCTTCCAAGGGATGCTGCTGGAACTTGCAGGTGCCCTGCACTGCCACTGAACATTTGCAGTTGCCTGCCCTGAGCTACATCCAGAGAGTCAACTCATCTCTGCTTTATTCATTCATCAGACTTACTCCCTTTTTTCTTAAGTAAAGGCTGATCCCACTTGTGTACTGAAAGAAGCTTAATTAAAGAAGATGGCGCCTAATGAAAGCCTTTATTTCCACGGCAGGAGCCTCTGAAGCCTGTGAGTGTAGGCTCTTCTCTTCCCTTGACGCCTCCTTGACAGACGGCAGCCACATCCTCTGGGTCACCAGAGCCCTCCATCCTGAGGACCCCATTCTTGCCTTCCTCCTTGATTGTCTTCTGCCTGCTCCCCTCGTCACAGCCCAGATTCTGAGGGCTCTTTGGAGAAGCACTAATGAGGCTCTGACTCCGCCAGCAGGAGGCCCTTGTGCTGAGAACATGTGTTGTGTTCCTCCCTGCCGAAGTGACAGACGCTCCCTCCAGGCCTCGTCCAGCTCTCGATGCTGTTTTCCATACAGCCCATCCCAGGGTTTGGGGATCCCAGCTCCCTCTGGAATTGCTGTCTCTTTGTCACTGTAGAACAGATTGTGCCCTAACACCTACCAACCCTTGGGTTCTTTCCTATATAGGACTTTCTCTTCGAAGGCTGTCTTAGTCATCTAGTGCTGCTAAAACAGAAATACCACAAGTGGTGGCTTTAACAAAGACAAGTTTATTCTCTCACAGTTTAGGAGACTGCAAGTCCACATTCAGGGAACCGGCTCCAGGGGAAGCCTTTCTCTCTCTGTTAGCTCTGGGGGAAGGTCCTTGTCTCTTCTAAGTTTCTGTTCTTGGCAGTCTTGTGGCATGGCATCTGTCTTCCCCCAACCGCTGCTTGCTTAGTCTCTTTTATATCTCAAAAGAGATTAATTTCAGATGTACCGTACACTAATACTTCTACATGAACATAACAAAGAAAGCCCATTCCCAAATGGAATTCTAACCACAGGTATAAGGGTTAGAATTTATAACACTATTTTGTGGGGGCACAGTTCATTCCACAGCAGAGACCTAATCTTTCCCCCATCCCTGAAATCTGATTTGTCCACCCTTTCGGCTTCCATGTCACCAATAACGGCCGTCTTTGCATTCTGTCCACAGTGCACCGCTGGAAACCAACCGTCCCTGTGAGCGCTGGGGAGGTGTGGTTCTAGAGCAGGGCTGAGTACAGTCCACACAGAAGTGGGTGGGGTTTCTGGCAGCTCTTCCTCTGACATTCCAGTTCCAAGTACAAGTCACGCTGGACGTCACCCCGTGATGTTTTTACCCACAGTTGCTCGTGCAGCATGCTCACAGTCGGATCTTCGAAATTTGGCGCTGAGATTCCTTCTGTGTACAGACACGCTTTATGTCAGTTACAGGAACAAGGCTTTTCCCCAAGAGGTAATCAAGCATAGTGATGATGAGAGCATAGGCTCTGGAGTTAAACCACCCGGGCCTGGGTAGCAGCTCCACAGCCCTTCACCGTGTGACAGAGGGCAAGTTATCCAACCTCAGTGAGCTGCATTTTACTCATCTGTAAGATGGCAGTGCTGAAGTTCATTGAGATCTCCCTCATAAAACTATTATAAAGGTTAAATGATATGTGTAAAGTACCTATAATAGTGCCTGACCCCAAGCAAACCTTCAGTAAATATTAGCTACAATTCTTATTATCGTTACGGTCCTATGGATTCCAATAGTAAATAGGCAATACCGCTGCTAACCCCAGTATAGACTCCTATCATTTTCACAAAAGCAGAGGCATCCTGTACTTGCTGATGCTTCCTTCCTACGAGGATATATCGGGGGAACCACTGACAGTCTCACCAACATCCTTTACTCCCCTCCAAAGTACAGAGGTTAGCATCATAATTAACTTTAACACAAAAAAACACGAGTTGGAAAGACAATCAGCTGTACTCATAAACGGGGAAAAGCATATTTGACTTCAGTGTGTGAGCTCGTGCAGAGATTGAGCAGCTGTGATAGCAGCAGAGAACCAGCACCCTGCACCTTGTGCTCTGAAGCCTTCCCTGTGCACAGTCAGACTGCGTGTCAGTGGACACACAGCTGAAGTCCAAGGACCAGACAAGTTCTACAGGTTTCAGCCAAGCCAAGTTCTGAGATAAGAATAACAGGGCTATTTTTCAAGGGTCTTTGGAAGGACTAAGAGACCACTGGAGAACAAAATGGGGCTCAGAAGTGATCTTCTGGCAAAGAGAATAATAACAACAGAGGCACAGAAAGCACATGAAAGGGACACAGGGAAAGATGTGCCCTTGGCCTGCTGCTGCACCTGTGTGGTGGGCTGAGAGCTGACTAAGCCTTCTGCTTGGCGAGAGGCTGACCACATGCCTCCGAGTGACCAGTAAGGATCTGAACCAAGGGGGCAGAAGGTAAAGTGGGACAGAGCCAAAAGGAACTCCTGCTATCCCCTGCGTGATCAGCACCACCCAGTGGGGTTTCGGAAGTGCAGGTATCAGCTTAGGAGATGGGCCCAGGAGTCAATAGTAGATGGGTGTCACAAGTTTAAAGAATTATTGTTACCTTTGAGGCGATATAAGAGTGTTGTGCTTACGTTATTAGAAATAAGATACCTAGGAAATGCTTACATGCGGGCGGTAGGATGTAGACCTCCACGGGTACATAGTTGTGCCCACGGTTTCAGATACTTGGAGATGACTCCTTGCTGACCCCCACCCACGGCTTGCTACTCACATAGGTGACAGCACGGTGGTGTGAAGGATTTCCCCAGTGATTTACTAACAAGCTTCCAAAACAGAATTTCCTAACAACACAACCAGGTGGGACTTACTCCATCTCTATTTTACAAAGAGAAAAGGTACTTTGTTAAAGATTCCTGAACATTTAGATCACTTTGATAACCTTTTGGTTTTAAGCTTGTGTATGTGTGTATGTACGCACACATAGACTTATATATAAAATACATTGTGTGTGTATGTATATAATTTTTACAGAACTCATGATTGAGATTTAAGTCATCACATGGTATATGTGTTATGGGAGCAACCAAAGTTATTCTAAAATGACTTTATTTGTAAATCCTTATTTGGGATTTTATTAACATATAAACCTGTCTAACATTGTTAGAAGTGTGTATGTATGTGTATCAGAAGTAATTTCCTTTAAGGCATATGTCTTAGTCATCTAGTGCTGCTATAACAGAAATACCACAAGTAGATAGCTTTAACAAAGAGAAATTTATTCTCTCACAGTTTAGTAGGCTACAAGTCCAAATTCAAGGCATCAGCTCCAGGAGAAGGCTTCCTCTCTCTCTCGGCTCTGGAAGAAGGTCCTTGTCATCAGTGTTCCCTTGGACTAGGAGCTTTTTTGTGCAGGGGCCCCGGGTCCGAAGGACACACTCTGCTCCTGTCACTGCTTTCTTGGTGGTATGAGGTCTCCCATTCCCTGCTTGCTTCCCTTCCCTTTTATCTCTTGTAAGATAAAAGGTGGTGCAGGCCACACCCCAGTCAAACTCCCTTTACACTGGATCAGGGATATGACCTTAGTAAGGGTGTTATACAATCCCACCTTAATCCTCTTTAACATAAAATTACAATCACAAAATGGAGGACAACCACACAATACTAGAACTCATGGCCCAGCCAAATGGATACACACATTTTTTGGAGGGCATAATTCAATCCATGACAGCATATAACAATGACTTTGTAGATAGTTATTTTGAAATTCTTCACTAAAAAAATTTAACACGAGTAGCTTTTGTTTAAGGAAAAAAAACCTTCAAAAATATGACAAACTTAGGTCTCAAAGAAGCTATTTTCATTCCTTTTGTTTTGCAGAGGTCTTGAAATTGTAGGGGAGTGGGGATGAATAGAGTATTTGAGTTATTTTGTTTTGAGTTTACTTTTTTAAAAAAATTACTTTATCTGTCTTTATTGTGGCTTGAGATGTAGTTAAGTATTGTGGAAATTCATAAACGTTATCTCAATAAGGAAATTAAGGAAAACTTCAATAAAAACCATGAAGGTGTACAAAAATTTGTAGCACCAAAATAAGTAATTATAGTAATGACTAATTGAGGTAGAATAAACTCATGTTGGAACTAAGATACTAAACAATACTAATATGGAAAATGGAAAGGTAAAGATTACATTTTAAACATACTAAGCTCCTTGTGTTTTTTAGGAAGAGAATAGTTATTGATTAGATTTATCTTTATTAAGATATATTAAGTAACAACTACAGTATTATCCTTCATCGTTTTTTAGTTTTACAATATTTGATTTTTATTTTTAAATGAATAAAATGAAAGCTGGATCATTAACCAAAAGAGAGTGGTTGCAAGGCTGGTGGCTGGTACCACAGACCAGGCTGCCAGGCTATGTGAATGTTCACAGGCAGCCTGTCTATTCGTGTTTGGTTTATACCAATTTTCTCTTAATTAAATCTGATAGAACTTCGTGGTGTCCAACCCAGGATTTCATATATTCTCAGTAATACTCCTAGAAGCAAAGATTCCATGAAACGAATTATCTAGAGAAAGTCACGAATGCAGGTACAGTTAATGGTACCACACTTTCTTATTTCAGTCTGAAAGGAGAATTTGGGGGAATGTGATGAGGGAAATGCAAGCATCGCGTATGGGTTACGTGTTGCTGTTGTGACTCGGGCTAACGCCATCCTTAAAGCAGTGTGGCGTACTTTACCTTCTGTGTTTCACGACTGCAAAAATGAAAAGCTACTAAATGTTGTGGAAGTATGTTACTGAAAAATCTCATAAAGTTTTATAATAAAAACGGATTCAGAAACCACTGAGGGGGCATTGAATGAATGTTGAGTAACTTTATAATACTTATTATAGATTATTGCCAGCAACAACAACAATAATGGATTCAAAATTTAGGGCCACTTTTATTTATGTGGCAAGAGCTGCTACATAAATCCCTACACCCAGGATCATCTTTCTGTACCTCAGTATTCCCTCCCCGGTGGTCTCGGGTTCTGAGGAGGGCCTGGGCGCTGCAGAAGCTGACAGGACCTCACCCTGCCTGGGCCCAGAGTGAGGACTCCTGGTTTTCCACAGTGCCTTTCCCTCTGCACTTCCATGGCACAGGGGTACCCCACTCCTACCCCTCACTCATCTCAGGCCCAGACCCAGCCCGCACCTGTCAAGCAGGTAGAAAACTGGCATGTTGTTCAGTTCATTCTGGTTTGACCAGAGTTGATCCCAGCTTGCCACTTACCACACAGCCTCCAGAAAACAGTCCCCAAGCCCATTTCTCATCCTGAGATGGGGGTCTGCTTTCTGCCCCGCATCATGTCCTGGTGAGTAAGTGAGATAGCACACACTAAGCCTTCTTTCGATACCTGGCTGGTACCAGGAATCCAAACACATGCCTCGTTTAATTGTTCACCATCCTGTCGGCTCCCTGCCTGGGTCACCCTTGCTGTCCAGTGCTCCTTCCAGCCCAGGGACCTCAGCATCTGTGATTGCTGACAAGTCAGTGGTCTTCCAGCAGTGACAGTAGGATCCCTGTCAGTGCCATCCAAAAGAGCCCCAGTCTTTCCCAGTCTGATTCTAAGGTACGCCCGTCCCCCCCACCCGTCAGTTTTCCAGCCAGCCTGGCCTCGAACACCCCCCGATCCTCACCTCCACAAGCAGGGAGCCTCAGATGCCACCCTGTCCCTGCCAGCCGGGTTAGGTCAGTCTGGTGCCTGTCATCCTGCCTGGGGACTGTCTTGTGCCCCCGGCTGCTCTGACCTTCATACCCCCCGGCTCCCTGTGCTGCCCATGTTGGGTCACCCCAAAGCTGTCCTTTGGCTGTCTGGAGTTCTCACTGCCTGGAAATTCCATTTTTAATATATCTGAAGTAAAATATTTAACACTCGGTCCTCTCATTACTCAGGGAACTCTTTATCTACAGTCTTTTACTGTTTGTGTTTTGGGGAGTTCTTCATTCAGCGAGGAGAGTGAATTTCTCCACACTGGATGCAGGCATGGGTTGAAACCACGCAGCCCAGCTCAGTGGGGCCCTTTGGCCCCACCTGCCGATGGATGGGCTCAGTGGTCCAGTCAGCTCTGTCCCTTCTGCCCATGTCCACCTGTTCCCCTTCCCTCCCTCCTCCTCAGCTGACTAAGGCTGAGCCCCCCTCCATCAGAACAGCCTTGGCTTCTCAAGCTGCTCCCCTGAGTGTGCTCAGAGAACCAAGCCCTCATCTGCTGGTCACCTCTCTTGACTTGCCCAAGCTTGGAGTCTGAAAGAGTGCTTGCTCTCATCCTTTCCTCGTTGCTTTGTCTAACCTCTCTCTTCTGCTGCTCATAAAACCTGAACCCTAGTTTTTATAAAAGTGTCATGTTGCCTCACAAGACTGCTCCCTTCATGTCCCCTTCCTTCTCAGGAGCCATGGGCCTGCTCCTGCGGGACGTTCTACCTGGGGGGTCCCCACCCCACCCTCATTGCTACCCCTGGAGGCCACTGCAGGTGCCACATCTTCAGAAAGCTTTTTCTGATTTTTATTCACCTGCCAGATGTAACCTCTTCCTGATTTTAATGAGCATAGAAGTACTCATACGTGACTCATTGACAGTGATCTTCAGAGTTTGCTTGTGTATTCCCAAAAGGAGTTTGAAAAAAAAAATATGTACCTCCTTGAACATTTTAAGTTGATATCTAAACATTTTCATCATGTGTGTATATGTTTATTTGTTGATGGGAAATAAACAATATTATTATTTTCTAAGATAAAATACAGTGGACTCGAGCATAACAGTGACTGTGAGGATGATGCAGGACCAGGCAGTATTTCGTTCCATTGTACATAGTGTCACTGTGAGTTGGAACCAACTTGACAGCATCTGACAACGCTAATAACAAAGATAAAATAAGATGAAGATTGATGTGATAAGATTATTTTATGATGTTTGATAAATATATTTTAACCACCTTATAGATCGAAGGACACTGTCTTAGGCTGGGTTCTCTAGAGAAGCAAAACCAGTAAAGTGTATAAATATATATACAGAGAGAGATTATATCAAGGAAACAGCTCACAAGATTGAAGAGGCTAGAACGTACCAAGTCCGTGGATCAGGGTAGAGGCCTCTCCCAAGTCACACAGCTGCAGAAGCTGGCAAGCCCAAGATTGGCAGGTCAGAGAGCAGGGCTCCTGCTCACAGGCTGTGCAGATCGACGAATCCCAGGTTCGGCAGATAAGCTGACAGCTCAAGTCCCAAGAACAGGAGATGAGACGACAGGAAGCAACCACAGAATCCAGAGAGAGCAAAAAGCCAGAATGTCTGCTTATATACAGATGTGGGCCACACCCCCAAGGAGACTCCCTTTCATCTGATTGGCTACTCACAGTATACTCAATCATGGGAGTGATTACGTTAAAACACTGAGAAACATGGCCCAGCCAAGATGACACACAATCTTAACCATCACACACACCAAACCTGAAAGAACACACATAAATGGGTTAGGTATTTATCTGTGGGTTTCATCCAAGAAAATTTTGTGGCCCCACAGAATGGTCCAGTTCCATTTACAAGAATAAGTATCACTGGTCTCTGCTGCTTCTGGTGTTCTGAATTCAGAGCATCTCAACATGAGCCCTAATACTGTGCTTCTAACATAAGACTTAGCCTTAACAGAAGCATGAGTGAGGCAGGAAGGGCAGGTTGTTGTTAGCTGCTGTCAAGTCAGCTCCAATTGTGGTAGCCTTTTGTATCAAGAATGAAATGTTGCCCGGTCCTGCACCATCTACATGATCTTTGGTGTGTCCGAGCCCATTGCTGCAGCTGTTTTGTCAATCCATCTCAGGGACAATTTCCTTTGTTTTCGCTGACCCTCCACTTTACCAAGGGTGATGTCCTTTTCTAGCAATTGGCCTTTCCTGATGATGTGTCCAAAGTAAGCAAACAAAGTCTCTCCATCCAGGCTTCTAGGAAGCATTCTGGCTGTACATTCTCCAAAACTAATTTGTTTGTTCTTCTGACTGTCCACGATATATTCAATATTCTCCACCAGTACAGTTCAGATGTGTCCATTCTTCTTTGGTCTTCCTTTTTCATTGTCCAGCTTTTGCATGCACATGAGGCAGTTGAAAAGACCATTGCTTGGGTCGGGTGCACCTTAGTTGTCAGAGTGACATCTTTGCTTTGTAACACTTTAAAGAGGTCTCTTGCAGTAGATTTTCTTAATGCTATACGTCATCGTTTAACTTCGTGACTGCTGTTTCCATGGGCATTGATTGTTGATCCAAGTAGAATGAAATCTTTGACAACTTCAATTTCTTTGCCATTTATCATGATGTTGTTTATTGGATCAGGATTTTTGTTTTCTTTATGTTCAGGTATAGTCTGTATTAAAGGCTGTAATCTTTGACCTTCATCAGTAAGTGCTTAAAGGCATCTTCTCTTTCAGCAAGCAAGGTTGTGTCATCTGCATAATGCAGGTTGTTAATGATTCTTCTGCCAATCCTGATGCCATGCTGTTTATATAATCCACCATCTTGGATTATTTGTTCAGTGTCTGTATGCATCTGCACGCTCCTGTATATGTGCCTCTGTATGCGGAACAAATAATCTGGCAGGATCCCCATGAATTTCCAGTGTCAGTATTTCAGACTTCCCTCTAGTTTCATACCTGCAGGTTGTTACACTTGGGGCAGAGCACCTGAGCAATGTTTCAGATGGGTGATGTGTTTGCCTTTTGTCGAGTGTGAAAAGACTATTGTGGATGTATGTGCATTTTCGGAGGAACAGTCTTGGCAAAGTGCACAGAGAAGTAACTGTAAATGACTAATTTTAAGACTATTCCTGTGGACCCTGGAGAATCGTCATGTGTCTCCAGGGGGATGCATACATCACTCTGAAGCTGCAGTGTCAGGATGCTTACCTGAGTGTTTTGTATCAGAGCGTAGTGTGTTCTGGCATTATCTCTAAATTAGAAAATTAGGAGCTTCTTGAAACTACGGACTACATTTATATTATTTACCTTTGTACCCCTTACATGCCTCACAGAAGTCCTGGTACAGAGCAGCCCAGGTAAACATTGTTGAATTGCTAACTGCAGCATACAGGGCTTGCAAACTCAAGTTGCCGTTGAGGTCGAGAAGGTCCTCCAGATGAGGGAAGCAGAGGAGCACAGAGAAACTGCTGACAGACCAGTAAGGGGATGAGCATTAAAGACACACTGGGGCCACAACTGAAAGTAACCTTGTGAGGGACTGAGGGATCTAACTCGGATCTTGGCGAACTTGCCCAGGGAGTGACTTTCAGATGGGTGGGCTGAGACCAGCAGGTTGTGTGGGCTTTAAGCCAAAGATGAGGGGACAGTAGAGGGGCCACTGGGGACAGGCCCCCTGCAGAGGAACATGAGATTGGCCTGAGGTGCGTGGTCGTAAGGGCCATGCACCTCAAGTAGTCAAAGCCGAAACTGGAGGGGCAGGCAGGCCGTGGACGCCTGTGCCACACGGCCTTATTGGAAACAGGTTTACTCTAAGAGCAGTGCAAAAGCTTTCAGAGAGTTTAGTCAGGAAAATGGCATCATCAGACCTTCCATTTTCAGAAACCAGCTCTGGCGGAGGTGTCAGGAGTGGATTGAAGGGATGCCCCTATGTGGCTTCAGGAAGCCTTGTTAGGCTGATTCCCAGGAGAGCGAATGATGGCTCGGACGAGGATGGTAGGAATGGAAGTGGAGGGAAGTAAAGCAGGACTATGTTCTGAAAATGTTTCCGAGTGGGCACAGCCCAGGCCAGAGGAGAGGTCTGGGTGGGCGGAGAAGGTGACTCGGGGCTGACTGTGCCCATGAAGTCGGATTTTATTCTGTGAACAGTAGGATGTCATTGAAGGTTTTAAGGTAAAGAAGTGACCTGACATAAAAACACATTTAAAGAGGTAGTTTTTGTGTGTTTGACCTGGGTTTTCTTCTGTTTTACTCTTGCTGGGATTGTGGTGGTTGTACAGTACACACCAGTCAAGTAGAGCCCCTCTGAATTGCTTTTGATACCAATGGTGGCAGTAGGCATGCTGGCTTTGTGATCTTGGGCAACTTACTTGACCTCTCTATGCCTCAATCTCTGCTCCATCAAATGGAAAGAACAGTTGTACCTATTTCATAGGATTATTGTGCACTTTTGATGTAATGAGATAATACATGCAAAATACTTCAAATAGGACCTGGGAAGTACTGCTCAAAAGAAATTAGCTATTATTCAGTTTATGGTGGAATACCATGTTCTTATTTGTACTTCCTTTCTTCACTTCAAAAACCTTGAATATGCCACTGTGAGCTTAAAGGACCTTGACTTCTCAGCAGCTCTAGTTGACACAGAAAACATAACATATAGAAATTAGAATGCGAAAAGAGAGGGTACAAGTCATCTATCAAGGTTTTAAATTATAATTGTTAATATCTCTTGCTTGCCATGAACTAGAGAACCCATCTTACATGATAGAGTTCATCCTTGGATATCTTTCAGTTATGCTTTTCATCATACTTTTATTTTATTGTGCTCCAGTTCTTTCTGCTTTTTTTCCCCCTCCAGGGTGGAGTGTTGGTAAAAATGACCCCTCTGCATATTTCCTTCTCAGCAGAGGTCTGTACTTGCCCACCATCGTGAGGGAAATGGAATGTAAGACTGGCCTGATAGTGTCGAAATGTATAGACCTTACCTTTCAAACGCTTTAGTCTCATAGGGAGACAACTGCTGAGAATAACCTCCTTGCCTTTTGTGCAGACATCTGTAAATGCACTGCCACAGCAATTCTAGCACCTCCCAGTCAGCCAGAAACTGCAGAAATCAGATACTGGAGCTATCGAACACATCTGCTCATACTTGAGGGATGGTGGTTTCTCAGAAGTCTTTTGCCTGATGTTGTGGATTCCTTTGTCTCGGGAGCTGAATTGCTTGTCCACTCTGAGAGCAATCCTAGTAACATCTTTATAGAGCTTTCTTATGATGAGGGCATTCACCACACCCGCTTTCAGGATCCGGAGGTGGAAGGCAGAGGTATATGGCCTCTTGCAGTGCTCCTTCTGACATTTCCATGGGGCTGAAGACAACCATCATGTACTCTGTACAAGCATCTGTAGACCTGCAGCTCACGATGGTGCCAGCCACGCAGATCCCAGCAAGAGCAGCTAGAATCAGTGGAGTAGCTCCCAGTGACAATACATGCTGTCCCTCACGGTCTCCAGTGTGCTTTTTGATTTTGGAAAGAGACAAGTATCTCTAAGTACTAATTTATTCAGATCTCAGGACATAATTTGAAATATGCCAAAGAGAAAAGAAAAATAGGATTGACAAGTTTAAAAGCCTCATATTTGGATGCCGTGACGGTTAAGGTTGTAGGTCAGCTTAGCTGGGCAATGATTCCCAGTGGATTGGCAGTTATGATGTAGTTTGGCAGTTATATAATGATGTAGTCACCTCCTTGATGAGATCTGGTATTATGGAATCACCTCCATGATGAGCAGTCAATCATTTGAAAGGGAGCTTCCTTGAGGATGTGGCCTGCATCCATGTATATATGGACTTTCGTGCAAAGGTTGCTGGCTTTTGCTCGCTCTGTTTCTTGCATCTGGCTCATCATCATCTGACCTCCAGTTCTTGGGACTTAAGCCAGCAGCCTGCGATATTGCCTGCCAGTCTTGGTATTCATCAGTCTCCGCAGCCTGTGAGCCAGTAACCTGCCATCTGACCTACCAGTCTTTGGTTCATCAGCTCCTACAGCTACATGAGTCAGGATAAGCCTCCAGCCTGATGCCTGACCATTGGACTTGGGACTTTCCAGCCTCTACAACTGCACGAGCCATTTCCTTGAGATAAACACACACACACACACACACACTCACACATAAACACATACGTGTTCTCCTTCTTCCATTCCCCCAACACCTCCAAAAATAAATAAAATACAGGGTTGAATGAACATTCAAGAAAATATCTTGGTTTGCACGTGTAATCATTAGCCAAGAATCTCCAGTGGCCACCCCTGAGCAGTTTTATTGTTGGACTCCCTTAGAGGGCCAGCCAGGCAGAGGGCCACCTGGTGTGGCAGAGGTAGACAGCTTTCGTGTGGTGACAGTGCCCGGTGCACAGGGAAGGAGAGCCAAGACGAGAGAGAATCCAGCCAAGCTGCCCCACGAGGGCATAGGTGCCCTTTGTCTCCTGGAACATTTTTTTCCTCCCATTCTGGGATTATTTTAGAATCTCTGTGTTCAATTTCACTTCCAAATTTTAACACCAAACTGTTTAGTTCTTCTGGATACCTGTACCTAATTTTAGTATCAAAAAAAACCTCACTCAATTAAATTCTATCCTAATCTTTTTTTTTTTTTCAGTCCAGCTCAAAGGGCAAGAAAACTTTGAAGGGTAATATGTATGTTATGTTACCAATGCAGTGGCCACTAATCTTTATAAACACGTTTTATTTTAAAGATAACCCAAATTAGTTATGTACACGTTAAAGAACTCTCGTCACTTTACCTGACCCTGAGCCCTAATGGTGAAATGACCCAGTCATGTTCCTAGGTGGCATTCTATGAGTGAGTTCCCTCTAAATCAGAGAGAATGGGATTCCTTGACTCAGGGAGCTTGATTAGGGCCAAACAGTAGATTCAAAACAATCAAGTCTTTGGTGCTGCATAGTAACACCTCTGCTGAGATCACCCTGAGGGTGAGGTCATAAGGGAGGGAGTGCCTTTGATGCTGTACCTCAGTGGTTCTGCTCCAGGACAGACCCAGCCCTACCCCAGGCCAACTGAATTCAGTCTCCTTGACTGTCACATCAGAACCTTTTAAAAGCTCTGCCCTGGTTTTAATATGCAGCCAGAGTTGACAGCCACTACCTTAGACGGTGGTCACTAGGAGGCTAGGGTTGCCCCTGGTTACCAGGGTAATGGAGTGAGGTAAGGCTTGAGACAAAGCCTTGGGCCAGGGAAACATGGTGGAGTGGTCTCCTTGGTGGGTGAGCAGCAGTCCAATTCCAGCACACTGAGGAGTAAATAATAATCACTCTCATTCTGAAGAAGCCCTTGTAAAAGATGCCACCCTTTCAATGAATTGAAAAAGAGTAAAGACTGTGTTTTCAAGCGTCTACAGATGATCTCAGAAATATGTCAAGAGAGGGAATCATATAAATAATATTGCATGTCACTAGTATTTATTAATATTATTATAATATTAATTGTTGTTGTTATTAGCTGCTGTTGAGTCAGCCCCTGACACATGGCAACCCGATGTCTTATAGAGTAGAACTGCTCCATAGGGTTTTCTTGGCTATAATTTTTAGGGAAGCAGTTTGCCAGGCCATTTCTTCCACAGAGCTGCTGGGTGGGTTCGAACTATCAACCTTTTTAGGTTAGCAGTCGATCGCAAACCATTTGTGGCACCCAGGCTCCTTATAATATCAATTAATATTAATAATTTTATAATAATAATCTGTATGTAATATAGCGAGTAATAATAAATAATAATATTTACACACATGCATACAGACTTACCCATTCATTCACTTGTTCATTGAGCCCCTGCTGTGTGTCATGTATTCCCTAAGGCAGTAAACCAAGACAGCCATGTTCCCTTCCGGGGCAGCTGGAGGTAAGTAATAACAAGAGTGTTGAATACTAAGGAGGGGTAATTTAGGAGCACTTTGGAAGCACAGAGCCCTGATGGTGTAGTTTAGAGCTCGCTGCTAACCAAAAGGTCGGCAGTTTGAATCCACCAGCTTGCTCCTTAGAAACTCTGTGAGGCAGTTCTACTCTGTCCTGTAGGGTCACTATGAGTCAGGTTGTTTGGGTTGGAAGCACAGAGCAGGGGCCCTGTTCTAGCACGTCTCTGGGAAGACCCATGTTGGGCATTGAGAGATGGCTTTTCTTCCTGAAGGCCACACTGTCAGTGATGCTGTGATTTGTCTGCTGCGGTAGCCATTGTCATCAGAAGGATATCTGGAAGTTTCAGAGCATAGGCCTGTGTATCTAGCAAAGGAAGCAGAAAGCGTCTGGGCCACCCCTTTGTTTCAGAGGTCACATTGGGAAAACTGTCCTTTTGCGCAAAGATCTTTTTCCTTCATAAATTACAAGCTGTTAAATACACAGTGAATGTGCCTCTCTACGAGCAAGAAATCTAGTGATTGATGGAATCCGATATTGACTCATTTCCTCTGTAACTTCGGATTAAATGTTGCTTAAATCTTTAGGCTGTGCCCAGGGACGTGGCAGAAATGGCTGGTGTGGCTTCATGGGTGGGGGCACATCTGATCTCCTAAAGGGGTTAGAATGGAGACATCAGGCAGTCAAGCCAGTCTGACTGGGAGGTGAGGGTGTAATACAAAGCAGCAAAAGACACACGATGAAAGTCTGTGTTGTGGAGACAGAAAGGAGGCTTCGACAGTAACCCAAACCACTTGCTTGGAGTCGCCTCCGACTCATGGTGATCGCGTGTGTGTCAGAGTAGAGTTGCACTCCATAGGGTTTCCAGTGGCTGATTTTTTGGAAGTAAATCAACAGGCCTTTTCTTCTGAGATGCCTTTGGGTGGACTCAAACCTCCAACCTTTCAGTTAGCAGCTGAACGCATTAACGTTTTGCATCACCAAGGGGCTCCTCGATAGTGAGGAAGGAACTAATTGATAATGGGACAAGAGGCTGGCAGGTGGCGGAAGTCTCAGCACAGGGACCAAAGCATTAATAAATATCTTTAAATGCACCTTCTTTTTCATCTAATGCTTTATTATTTGTAAAGTGCCTTGTGTGCATTAACTCCATGATTCCTCAAAGTAATCCTGAGACCTGTTATTGTAATTAGCATATATATGAAGTAAGATGAAAATGCTAAAGCTCACAGTGGCTGAGTAACTTGTGCAAAATCACACAGCCCAAATGTAACATGGGTGGTTAAACCTGTTGCCTTCAAGTCGCTTCCGACTCACAGCAACCCTATAGGACAGAGTAGAACTGCCCCATTGGGTTTCTGAGAAGCAGCCGGTGCATTCAAACTGCCAATCTTTTGTTTTGCAGCCAAGTTTTTAATTGTACCACTGGGGTTCCAAGGTAGAGACAAATCTCAAATTCAAATATTTGAGCTCCAAATCCAGGAATCTGTAACGTCGAGATACTACAGTACAGTTCTAGTTTCTAGTCACAGCATGTGCCTTGAACATTGGCATGATTGCTCATCCATCATGTAACTCTTCATGCCTCTGAAGTTGCATTTCTGCTTGTTTTATATCAATGTTTACTGTTATGGTCAAGTGTGTGTGGGCATAGAGTTTTGTTTTGTTTTTTAATCTGGAATGAAAGCCATCTTAAAGTCCAGGTTTCCATACCTGATAGTACCCGTAAGACTGGCATTTTGTAATGCATATTTCCCATCTTTTTTTCTTTTTCTAGTCCATAGGAAATAGCTTTTTAATACTGGGATCCCAAGAACTAAGGAAGCAGATGCCTGGTCATGTCCTGCCAGGAATCTTTATGTTCTATGAGAGGAAGTACAGAACTCTTAATTTCTCTCTCACTTTCGAAAGTCAAGCAAAAAAAACAAAACAAAACAAAAAAAGGATTAATTTGACAGATAGCACAGAATAAGAAAAATACTAGAAACAAGAAAAGGCCATTTTTCCTATAGAGGCTCGTTTCATTCCAGATAACATTTCCCTGGATATCTGCCAGTTGTTAGCAAGAAGAGTAATGTTATCCATTTTTTAAAATTTCACTCTTGAGTATTATGGAGATAAATAGCTAAATGATGGAGAAATAACTTTCTTTCACGGTAATAGTTTAAGAGCAGTAAAAAGGTCAAATGCAGATAGGTTTGGTGACATGAAAAAAATGCAACCATGAATGAAAATTATGATTTTTCTATAGATGCTGTTTTAGAAAGAGCTATGTCCATCTATAAAAGTGAGAGAATTGCAAGTAGGTATTTATAGTTTATTTGCAAGCCCCAGAAATTTTCCAGTTGAAAACCTATGACTTATATTTTGCTTCAGGACCAATGCAAGAGACCATCTATGATTTCTGGAGAATGGTGTGGCATGAAAATACCGCAAGCATAATTATGGTGACCAACCTTGTGGAAGTTGGAAGGGTAAGTCAGATTTATACTGTAAATTACCATTTTCTTCATTGGTTAGTTTGTAATATGAAGTAAGGCATGAGCCAGGTTTTCGAAGTATTCTGTGTACTCCATAAAACATTAACTAATACAGCTCCTCCTATTGCCCGCTGCACTTGCTTATAAATTATCAGTGAACAAAGCCTGAATTGCTTTCATTTGTTACGATAGCAACAGACAGGAAAGGCACTCAAGATTTAAAAGCAGTTTTTATCTGGCTATATTGAGCACACAGAAACGCCTCTAAGCATGAATGCTTGTTGTGGGGCATCAAAACTCATTGAGTGCTCCCTTGGATATGACTACATTGCTTAACTCAAGAAAACCGACTCTAAAAACAGTGTGCTTCACTGTATTCGATCATTAGATTAGAATTCCAGCATCTTCTCTTGCTTAGTTTTGACTTTCCTGTGCCTTAGTTTCCCAAGGTCCTGTATTACTTGATCTGTACTAACTGTTTATAAGTGTTGTTTCCTCTTTAACCAGGAAACTCTTCAATTGTTGTAATCTCAGTAGTGGCACACTATAGGATTATTTCCAAAAAGAAATTTAAAAATAAGAAAATGCACAGGGTGCAATCACTTTCTTTTACAGTGGGTCCAGTTTCATTCTTACACTCAACTCAAGAGCAGAACCCTTTTCTTAGACAAGTTGACACTGAGTGATTTACTCTCAGCAAAGTCAGCCTAGGGGTTAGACTAGAGTTAAAATATTGTAGCAGAAACCTTAAAGGCATTTTCTGTTAAGGTTCTAGGAAAGTATTAAGAGACACAAACCAAAAAGGAAAGAGACATTAAGAAGTGAAAGATGCTTCCAATTCTGGATAAATGGCTGACTAAGTAACTGAAAACCCTCTCTCTACAAAACCTAGAGATTCTAGATAAAGTCTAAATATATATTGCAATACATTGGCTGCCCCATAGGGTATCCAAGGAGCACCTGGTGGATTCGAACGCCGACCTTTTGGTTAGCAGCCATAGCTCTTAACCACCATGCCACCAGGGTTTCTATGTATTCTATATATTACATAGATATGTAAATATATACATATATATATATTACTGTTTACCTTAGCACTCAAGAAAGTAAAGAAAACTACCAGAGATCAGAAACAAAGTGAGAACTAGAGACTAGAGAGAGAATGGACACTGCATCTGCCCTTAGGAGGTTGGGTGAGGGTGCTATGCATCAGTCTCAGTGAGAGGATGAGGGCTGACAGTCTTGGGGATCTTGGATCTTGGCTCTAAAGCCCACCAGGGATGGGAATAAAGTCTTGAGCCTGTGTGATGCTAACAATATGAACTGAGATTGCCACGTAAAACCAGAACCCACCAAGGGTAGACACTCAGTGAAAGGGGTAAGACATAAACACAGGGAAATAACAAGGAACTTCATCTGTATTCACTTAGGATCTGGGTGGAAATGCACTTCCACTCGCTCATGGATCAAAGAAAACACAATAATATAAATCAAAAAATATTTATAACTGTAGAACTGTGAATCATAAATACTAAACTTGTAGAATACAACTAACCTGGTACCTAAAAGGAAATAACATATTGTTAAATGTGTTATTAGAAAAGAAGGAAGATTAGCTAAGCATCTGCAGTAACCAAGGGGCACAGTGGGCATATCCAACCTTCACTGCTTCATGTGTTATCAGGATCAGTGTGAATTCAATTCTCAAAGTGTGGAAATGGATCCAGTGCCCACCTTCCCACTTCTCCATCCTGGTCACCAGCCACTCATTTGGCACACTCCCTCTCAGCCCCAGCCACCCACAGCTGGATCAGTGCTCACAAGTTTGATGGACACTGTCTTTCAGCCCCAGCCTCCAGGGCTAGGTCAGAGCTCACAAGTTAAAAGGACTTCTTTCAGACTGCCAAACAGGCAGGGACCAGCCCCTGCTGGCTCTCACTGCTCCTGTGGGTTTGCTAATTCACTCTAACAACTACCTGAATTCACAGAGAATACACCATACTTACTACATATTTATTATAACCAAAAAGGATATGAAGAGACACATAGGGCGAGGTCTGGGAGGGGTCACAGCATGGAGCTTCCATGTCCCTGAGGGACACACTGTCCTCCCCTGTGCATGCTCACCAACCAGGAAGCTTTGTCATAGTCTCTGTGTTCAGGGACCTTATTGGCCTCACCACATAGCATAATGGATTCCATCAGCCTTGTGAGGGTTAGTCAGCATCAGGCGCCCAGGTGGTCCTTCTTGGTCTAGTCAGCCCCCATTCATTAGCAGCAGGTATTGGCCAAGCTTGAAAAAAATGAAAGCACAGTCCAAATAGCTTTCTGCAAGGTGATTCCATACTTTACAGCATTTAATTCAAGAAAACAGATTTAAAAAAAAAAAAAAAAAAGAGGAAATAATAGAATAAATTTATTAAATAGAAAGCAAAGAATCTATAATAATATTAACAAAATCAAAAGCAGTTTTTTCAAAAATACTAATAAAATAGACAAACCCCTGGCAGTAGATCAGAAATTTGAAAGACTATAAAAAACATTAGGAATAGTATAGATATTTTATCATAATAGAATAATATGAATAACAATAAATTTGAACATTCAGATACATTAGGTAATTTTCTAGAAGAATATTTTCTAAAACTGACGCTAAAAGGAACTGAAAATCTGAATAGACCATAATTATTTAAAAAGTGAATGATGACAACATCAAGCAGACCAACGTATGCACTATGGGAGTCTCAGAAGGAGAAGATAGAGAAAAAGAGGGAGAAAGAATATTTGAAGAAACAATGGCTGCATACTTCCCAAATTTGATGAAAGACATGAATGTACACATCCAAGAAGAAGCTCAGTTAACTCCAAGTGGGATAAACCCAAGAGATACACTGAGACACATTGTAATCAAACTCTCAAAAAACAAAGAGAGAATCCTGAAAGCAGCAAGAGAGAAGTCAGTCATCACATACAAAGTATCCTCGGTAAGATTAAGGGCCAGTTTCACCTCGGAAACCTTGGAGGCTTGAAGGCAGTGGGATGACGTATTTAAAGAGCTGAAAGAAAAAAACTGTCAACCAAGAATTCTGTGTCCAGCAAAACTGTCATTCAAGAATGAGGGAGAAATTAAGACATTCCCACATAAACAAAAGCTGAAGGAGTTTGTTACCGCCAGACCTGATCTACATAAAGAAATAAGAAATAAATTGATTTATGGTGAAAAATTGATTCATTAAAAAGCCCAAATAGATATACAGGTATGTTCTAATAAATATTCAAGAATGGACAGCTCAAATTTTATAAACGTTATTCTAAGAGAATAGAAAAAGAAAGACTGTTCCCCTATTTTGTTTTAAGAGACTAATACAACTTTGATATCAAAACCTGACTAGGAGAGTAGGGAAGGGAAAATTATAGACCAGACAAAGTGATAGGAAGGGATGAATAAAACAATGGATTAAAATGGAGGGTCCAGATGTTGACATTAGGCGTATCGGAAGATACACAATTAGTGGGGATAGCATGAACTTTTCAGTCCACAGAGCTTAGACATTTGGTTATCCATGTAGACCCCCCCAAAAAAATTCCCTCCTTCTTCAAAAAACACTCAAAATGAATAACAGATAAAGACTCAAATATAACAAATACAATTTTTAACTTTTAGGAGAAAATGTTTAGGTTTTTTTTTTTTTTTTAAGACTGTTTCAAAGACACCAAAAGCCCAATGCATTAAGAAAACAATTGGCAAATGTGAGGATATTGAAATGTAAAATTTTCTGTACAATAAAGAATATATAAGTAAAGTACCAAGACAAGGGGAGGGATACTATGGGACAGAGAGACAGTGCAAAAGGCTGGCATGACCTGCCTGAGAAGCCGGCACCTCCAGCTCCTCACTCCATGACCCGCCTGGCCAGTTTCTAGGCCTCTCTTGCAACAGATCTTTCACCTGTGAAGTGGGGAAATACTAGTAGCTGTTTCATAAGGTTCTTGTGAAAATTACACGTCAGGTGGGGAGAGAAGTTACTGCCTCACAGCAAGGATTCAATAAATATAAGTGTTAGCGTAACCCTTAAGTTTCCAACAACCCACGGTGGCATATCTAACGACCTTCTTTCCTCCCCTCCCAAAATCTGCTTTCTTTTGCTGTAAAACAGTAAAAAGTATTCAAACAAAGTGTCAACTCCCCTAGAGAACAAGCTTCTTAAAGGGAAGAGACTGTCTTACTCATTGTTGAATTGTCCTGGCACAGGACAGGGCGTGGCACCCAGTGAATGCTGAGGAAGTGAAGGAGTGAGCACACTTTCAGCCTGGATAAAAGGAGCAGTTAGCATATGCTGAGTTAACTGCAGAACTGATAAGCTAAATGTTACCTCTGTTTTCATTTGCTCGTGTTTTTTCCCCTGAAATGTACGCTAGATTCTGAGTCCTTCATTCATTTTACAATATTTGTTGAACACCTACATATGAGGATGAGAAGGAAGCACCCAGAGGCTGCTCTGACAGTGTTTTCCTTATACAATAACTGGATTCTTTAAAACTTACTCATCAATTCAGATTTTAAATGTTTGTATGGGAGCCCACTTAAAAGGATCCTAAGGCAAATTATTTTGAAAAATAGTTAATTGTTAAAGTAAGAACTACTGGCTTTTTGTTTGTTGTTGTTTTGTTTTACGTAAAGGCACGTATTTTTTTGTTTTGATTAATTGAAATTCCAAAGTACACCGTATCCAGACTCAGTGGCTCAAGAGGTTAAACTGTTCTCATGTGGTAAACCCTCGTTGGGCACGACAGCATCGTTGGGCTAAAACGTGAAAAGAAGATTGTGCTGTAAAATTACTTCCATAACCAGAAGTCATCCACGGAAGTCTCCTGCACAGGGCACATTTTGCAGGAAGCCAAATCTTGTGACGAGTCACCTGGCTTTGAAAAAGTAAAACCAAAAAGGACAAGTGGCTGTGGTCGCTGTTTCTTCCATCAGCACCCAGACCTGCTCCACAGGGGTGGTTCCTGTTCATTTTATGGCGTCAACTCTTGTAACAAGTAACCGTGGAAATCCAGCTGACAGGGTGTAGCTGAAAGGGAAGGGAGGGTAACTGGGTTTCATTTTATGCATAAGTGTAAGTCTGCTGGCTTAAAAATGACTCCATAGTTTCAGGTCTGTTAAGTATCTTTAAAAAAAAAAAAAAAAAGCCCTTCCAAATTCTTACTGGGTTCGTGGGGACACGGGCAAGCACCTAAGAGGCTTCATCTTGTTACCACCAGCCCCTTAGGCTGGTCTGCCTTCAGTTAGTAGTGGATTTTATGGCATGTCTTGCTGAAATGTCTGAGCTGATTTGGGGGTTTTGACAAGAGGTCACGAGCCCTCCGGGCAAAGGTGCTAACCTGGTCCCAGGCTGCTTCCCATCGTTAATGCTGCTCGTGTATTTGGAGATGACTGCCCCATTTTCCATGTTTAAAAATGACAACAGCAAACCACCCCAGAAATCAAAATGACATGGATTGTGAGGGCAGCAGCTCCCCACTTACCATGTGGGCTGCACATCGTGGGCCGCCATGAATAAGGCATGAACGGGCGGTGCGTGTTTATCTACACAGCCAGCCATGCTGTGAGCCATTAAGTCCGAGCAGGAACCTGTTTCTCTCGCCTTATTTTTGCCCTGAAGCACTCTGCATTAGGCGGCTGTAATTGCCCAAGCTGGCGCCACTGGGAGGCCTTCCCTGTCACAGCACCTGGTGCAGAAGACACAGACGCTGCACTTCCCGCCAGCGGGGTCCCCAGTACATCTGCGAGGCCCCGTCATTATCTGAGACTGCCTTGTCACACCGAGCAGCCCCTTTCAGCCCACGTACTCTGGGAGGGGATGCTTGTCAGTTTCCCTGGCACCTGCAGACGGCCGCACACCTGGCATTTAAATGGCACTGGAATGTGTTGTGATTGTTTTCCCTCTTTAATGAACCCACCTGAGGGACATTTTGCTTTTTAGCCAGGAGCCTGTTTCCCAGCCTTTCACATCCACCATTTGTGTGGAGATTCAAAAACTCAGTGGTGTTGTTACATTCATCCATCTGCCAGCAGTGTCCTAACCAAATCTGCAGGTCTCCCAAAGGAGCTCTTTGCACCGGTAATTTAAGCTAATGATTTCTAAACATATTTAGTCAGTTTTATGAAGACCTCATTAGAATGTGACTGTTTATAAGAAATCTAACTGAGGTCTCAGAGTCATTTAGGGAAATTGTTGTTAAGATGCCGTGAACAGTTCTGGTAACAGGTGAGAGAATGTTTTGGAGCTAAGAGAAGTAGGGACCAGAAATGTTAACCTCCTTCAACACAGGGATGGTAGAAGCCGCTGAAACAGATGCTTTGAAGAGCACGATCAGCTCGAAGAGTTTAGCGTTTCTTTCCCTATGTCTGTCACTAAAAAAGTAATGGAAGAAGAAAATGGAAGATGAACACTAGACGTCAGAATTTACTTTCTAGTTCACATCAAGGCCACCGTCACAACAAAGAACATCTGCTTTTCCGCAATAGCCAGTAGATCCAGGATGGATGGAGGAAGCAAGGGAGAGGTCCAGCTGCCCCTTTATAAGAC
The DNA here is from genome assembly GCA_030035585.1 of Dugong dugon. Taxonomy (NCBI): domain Eukaryota; kingdom Metazoa; phylum Chordata; class Mammalia; order Sirenia; family Dugongidae; genus Dugong; species Dugong dugon. The sequence goes on along the minus strand of CM057466.1, from coordinate 44,520,198 downwards.
ATAGACATATTGCTTAATGACATGAATAACTTAGATAATGTCTAACAATACAAAATAATGTATTGTTCCATTATTTAACGAATTCCCTCATGTCCCAGACTCTGCCTGCTCTGAATATCAGCCACAGGAGAAAAGCTTTGAGTCTAGATTTTTAAAGGGAATGATGCAGTGAAAAGGCATGAGCACATCACTTCCTTCAGAGAGAGCCGTCAGCCCTCTGTTCTGGGTTATTATACATGAATGCTGCAGAAAACTGTAGTGATGAGCACAGTGTGGGACTAGGTGCCAAGGGGACAAAGTCTGCCGGTGCTCTCCCTATGATTATGCAGACCATAAAAGATATCCAGTCTGTACTTTATAGACCTTCTTTTGAAAATGATTTAATCCAACTACAGTAAACTATGATTGTTAACATATTCTTCTCAAAAGTTGTCAGAATTGTTTATCACAATCCACTGGTTTATCAACTGCGCAGTAAGTCAGTCTTACCGTCCAAGCATATCTCTATTTAGCTGACGATCAGCGGTACCCGTCTGCACCATTGACGCCTGCAGTAGGGAAGGAGCCCTTGGCGAACATGTGGCTCACGCTGGAGAACTCTCACCATCACGTAATAAAGATATCTGCAAGTCAACAGTGTGTGCAACATTGGCGAGAAAAAGAGCGTAGCAAGTGGCGGTACAGTGCCATCCACACCCCCAGGTTCTGTGTAACTGCAGACGTGACGTTTGCATCTTGTGTGAGGTGTCCTTTGGCACAGAAACAGTTATTTTATCCAAAATGTCTAATCAGTAGAGACTCATCGCTCAATGTGGATCAATCCAATTTAGATAGCAAATGTATTTAATTGAAAGGTAAACTGTGGTACAAAGGAAATGCAAAAACCAGAATATAACTGTAAAACAAATTCATTTCAGTAGGAAACACTTCATTGAGCACTCAGCTGGAGGTTGATTTTGAAAAATGTGAGACAAAGATAAAGTGAATGGTCTCAGAATAAAGCAGGGATAAAACCACATATTTCTCTTTATTCTTCAGTCTTACTGAAGGTGTATTAAGCATTTTAAATTAAATACTGAGTTCTGCATTCTATAGCTTACAGAAATGAGATATCTTATTTAAAACTTCATATGTGCAGTGCTAACCCTAGCTTCCGTAAACTTTATTCTGATAGAGTTCACACACGTACACATACATACATACATACGTGTGTATGTATATGTTGTTGTTGTTATTGTTAGGTGCCATCAAGTTGGTTCCAACTCATAGCGACCCTATGTACAACGGAACGAAACACTGCCTGGCCCTGCGCCATCCTCACAATTGTTGGCTATGCTTGAGCCCATCATTGCAGCCACTGTGTCAGTCCATCTTGTAGAGGGTCTTCCTCTCTTTTGCTGACCCCCTACTTTACCAAGCATGATGTCCTTCTCCAGGGACTGGTCTCTCCTGATAACATGTCCAAAGTACGAGACGAAGTCTCGCCATCCTCCCTTCTAAGGAGCATTCTGGCTGTACTTCTTCCAAGACAGATTTGTTCGTTCTTATGGCAGTGCATGGTATATTCGGTATCCTTCGCCAACACCGTAATTAAAAGTCTTCAATTCTTCTTTGATCTTCCTTATTCATTTTCTGATTTTTCATGCATATGATACGATTGAAAATACCGTGGCTTGGATTGGTCACACCTTAGTCTTCAAAGTGACATCTTTGCTTTTTAACACTTTAAAGAGATCTTTTGCCGCAGATTTGCCCAAAGGAATACGTTGTTTGATTCTTGACTGCTGCTTCCATGGGTGTTGATTGTGGATCCAAATTATATATATATATACAAACAAGCCCTGGTGGCACAGTGGTTAAAGCATTCGAAACCACCAGCAGCTCCGCAGGAGAAAGATGTGACAGTCTGCTTCCGTAGGGTTTTAAAGCCTTGGAAATCCTGTGGGGTTGCTATGAGTTGGAATTGACTCGACGGCAGTGGGTTTATATATATACAGATACATATGTGTGTGTGTGTGTGTATATATATATATACATATATGTGTATGTGTGTGTATGTATGTAAAATTTTAAGGCTAGCCATTTCCCTCTCATTGGCTTACATGAGTAACCAGACTAGATCTCCCTCACAACGTCCACATTCTCATACCTAATAAAAGGTCCTTCCCAAGTGTATGTCTCTTTCACACACATACACACACACTCCCCCGCTCACACATCCTTAACCTCAGTTTCAGAAATGCTGTTTGCCTTGTTGGGATCAGCAAATTGCTGTTTGCTCTAAGTACGGTCCCTGGTCTCTTTATTTCTGAGTTCTGTGTGGGTTGTCACAATGAACTAATGAATTTCCTGTGGGAAAGAGAATCAGTCTCATCCCTTTTTCATCCACACCTCCCATTTCTCTGCACTCAGGGACTCTTGGTGCTGCTGTCACTGTTAGAAGCCTTAACCCTTCCCATCTCTGTTCATCTGCCTTGGTGGGTCTGCTTGGTACACATGCAGTGAGTTAACATGCAGGTATCAGTGTACCTCTCAATGGGCTTTAGGTGAAGACAGGAAAATAGAAGCCAGGATCCCTGCCCTCTAGACATTCACAGAACAGTTCTAGAGGTACTGCATATGACTGAAGGAGCGAACACCTTCTGCTGCCGTTCCGTCCTCCCTCCTGTGAGCAAAGGCCAGGTTATTCTATCTGTAAATCCCTGAAGGCTGGACACATGAAAGTATTCAGTGAATGTTTTTGTAGAGGTGGAAGAATAACTACAAAGGAACATATAAGCTAGTACAAAATGACTTACTAAATACCAAGGAAATGTCCATGTACTGCTCTCCTTTCCTTGATTGCTTCCACGTGGGGAAAACAGACTTTAAAGTCCTATGTGTTATATAATGTGTTCGTTATGGATGTGAGTTAAGTTCCCTGCAGCACTGTTTATTACGACAGAAATATGTCAACACTTAGTCTACTTGACCAACCCTTTTGTACTAAGTTCTTGTCAATTCAGCCTAGTCCGTTATGTCCCTTTTATAAAAAGCAATCATCATCTTTACTCAAATATCGATGAATTATAAATTAGGCTTCAGAGACGATTCTTTGTGTGCTGTAAGTCATCCGACACTTGAGTAGCAGCCATCTCTGATATGGCCACAGTGGCAGGATATTGCCGGATCAAAGCAAATTTGCAGGTCTGAATAACAAGCGCTTCCCAGGTAACGGCGAGTCCTGCACACATCAGCTCTCCAGCATTCCCTGGCCGAGCCCAGGAAGATGACTGTGCCTCTGTGCCTGCTTTTCCTGGTCACCATTTTCAAGCCCTATCACTTGCCTCCAGCCGGGCATTCTTGCTGCTTCACCACAATTGGCTGGCCTGGGAAATCCCCGTTTCATCTCTTCTGTGCCGCCTCTGTGTTGTTTTCCTCTCCAGGGTGGATCCTTTGTTGTCCCACGCTATCGCCTCTAACTTCACCTCCTGCCTTTCTCTTTGGGGTACAGGTAGGTGGTCACCTGCCTTAGTGTCTACAAAGCATTTAAGAGGGTCCTTAATGTGTAGCAGATGGACAGGTGGACCTTGGGATACATCTTTATAGACTGCAGGCATTTCCAGCACACCCCCCAGTCAACAGCTGTCCTCACTGGGCCGTGAGCATCTGTAGTTTCCCAGCGGTGTAATTGGACGCAGTATGGGATGGTCTCAAAGCTGTGATCCTCCTCCTCTGTTCTGCTCACATGAGCACTTGAAAGTCAGCTTTTTCCCACTTTGCACACTGCAGGTATCTTCTGTGCTTGAATACTTTGTTGGAAAGCAGTACACGATGTCCTTTCTGGACAGCAGAATTCTTTTTTCCCTTCTCCACTTTCCAAATCTGCCAGCTTCATCTTCTGAGCTCTTGCTCTGCCATTCCCTGAAGACTCGTATCTAGCTAAGTGAGTATATAAGTAAATGCCAGGAGCTTCCCAGGAGAATAGGGCCAAACGGTAAAGTAATCCAGGGAAAGGTTTTGTCATCTTTATACAACTTCCTTCAGATTAACGAAGTGGCAAGACATCAGTATCTCTACTTTAATTTAATTAATTAGGGAAAAAAATAAGGAAGAATCTAATTCAGCAGACTAACAGACAGCCAGCATTCACTGCTGCAGAGCTATTTCTCTGAAACTATCTGCCGTATATTTAAGGCCAGGAGAGGACAAGAGCTTATGGCTTAAGCAACTGCCGTGTTTCTCTGGGACCAGGCTTTTAGCAATGAGAAGGGAGAACAGGTCTGGACACTTCTCTGACGTTGTCATGGATTGAACTGTGTCCCCCAAAAATATCTGTCACCTTGGCTGGGTCATGATTCCCAGTATTGTATGACTGTGTAATCTGATGTGATTTCCTTATGTGTTGTAAACTCTGTCACTATGATGAGGTTATATGTGATCTCCTTATGTGTTGTAAATTCTATCACTGTGATGAGTTTATACTGATGAGCTTTACAAGATCAGTCAGTGTCTTAATCCAGTCTCATTGGAGATATAAAAGAGAGAAGCCAGCAGAGACACATGGGAACCTCACACCACCAAGAAAGCAGTGCCGGGAGCAGAGCACGTCCTTTGGACCAGAGGTTCCTGCCCTGAGAAGCTCGCAGACCAAGGGAAGACTGATGACATGGACTTTCCTCCAGAGCCGACGGAGAAAGCTGATGCCTCAAATTTGGGCTTGTAGCCTACTGGACTGTGAGAGAGTAAACTTCTCTTTGTAAAGCCATCCACTTGTGGTATTTCTGGTAGAGCAGCACTAGATGACTAAGACAGATATCAAATCCAATCAAATAACCTCCCTCATACCTGGCAAGAAGGTCTCTAGTACATCGCTCCCTTATGCCCCAATTACAAGTTTGTAAGCATCAGGATCAAGGAATATACATTTGGGGAACATTCTTTGAAAACCGTGGGGAGGCTACTTGGTTGCAAAGGTAGTGGTTGTAGAGCCAGTTGTGAGTACTGGGAATGGTGACAAGGTAACTACCTGGGGGTTTCTCTGGATTACTGGCTGGAGTTACAGAAAGCAGTACAGTCTGAAATGGAGAAGCTGAAGGAAACCAGTGCTATCAGTGAGGGAATACTGCCTGCAGAAGGGAATATGAAAAGTAAGAGGGAAATAGATATTTCGGAACTCGACATTGTTTGGGTTTACGTTTTTTAGCTTCAGATGTCTCCTTGGAAACAGAAACAAAACTCTTATCACTTAAGCTCCTAGACAGACAGAGAATTCTTTGTTCTAGAAAAAGACAGTAAACACCTCATCTCACCAAGGACAGATTCTTTACTGATGTTGTGGGGTGGAGAATACCAGATCCACAGTGAATTTGGAGGAGTTTTAATCCATTCAGCTGGTTGAATCACAAACTTCACATCCACATCCTTAGGACTATTTATATGATGTCAGGAATTAGGCAGGTCACTATATTCTTCCAACAAGGAGCCCTGGTGGTGCAATAGTTAAGCACTCAGCTGCTGACCAATAGGTCTGCCGTTCAAATGCACCAGCTGCTTCAAGGGAGAAAGATGTGGCAGTCTGCTTCTGTAAAGACTACAGCCTTAGAAACCCTATGGGGCAGTTCTGCTCTGTCCTGTGGGTTTGCTATGAGTCAGAATTGATGGCAACAAATGGGTTTGGTTTGGGGTGAAGTTCTTCCAAGTCTTTTACTCTTTTTAGCAATTCCTATGGTGACCTAAGGAATAGGGCAATACAGCAGGTGAAGACATTGTGACCCAGGGGCGGTGCCTTTTTAAGTTTCTCTTTCTTGTTTCCTTAACCCCTAGAGCCTTCTACCTCCCAGAGACATTACCTAGGACAAGTGTGTACCTCAGAGTCTCAGAGGAGTTTGTCCCAAATTAGTGTTTCTGAAAAGAAGGTCTCCCTGATCCTTAACCCGTCTATCATCTTGTCATACTGTGGTGGCTTGTGTGTTGCTGTGATGCTGGAAGCTATGCAACCGGTATTTCAGATACCAGCAGGGTCACCCATGGCGGACAGGTTTCAGCAGAGCTTCCAGACTAAGACAGACTAGGAAGAAAGGCCTGGGGATTTATTTCCAAAAATTAGCCAATGAAAACTCTATGGATCATAGAATATTGCCTGAGACTTCAACTTGCTTACTTGTCATGTCATCAGGAAGGACCCATCACTGGAGAAGGACATCGTGTTTGGTAAAGTGGAGGGCCAGTGAAGTGAGGGAAACCTCCTCCAATGAGAGGGATGGACACAGTGGTCATGACAATGGACTCAAACGTGCCAATGATTGTGAAGATGCCATAGGACCAAGCAACTTGTCACTCGGTTATCATGGGTCACCCTGAGTCGTAGGCAACTTGATAGCAACTGACAACAACAACAATCCATGCACAGACCATAAAGCATGCAGTGTTATAATCAATAGAGCAGCTAGAGCTTCTGCAAGTGGCTCCCAGATTAATAACAGTGGTGATGACGCAGTGGTAAGATGGCAACTTCTGACAGTTAGTGGATACTTCTGTCAACCAACGAAGTGAGCCTTAGATCCTCACGGTGACTCTGCAAAGTAGGCATTATTGTTATCCCCACTTTCCAGGCAATAAACTGAAGCTTAAGGAGGCTAGGAAACAGGTCAAGGGCCATACAGCTAGTAAATATCAGACTCAGGGCTTGAACTCCTGAACTCACACTCTTAACAACTGTGCTGTATGACTTCAAAGAACCACATTTGAGAATCATGTAATAGGATAATTATAGGACTTGGAATAATGTTAACAACCATATGGTCTAGTGTCTTCTTTTGCAACTAAGGAAACTGAGGACAGAAGGGGTCTGTGGCTTGCACAAGGTTACCTGCCTGGATTGTAATGGTCTAGAATTAACCTGAAGCCCTCTTCACCTCAACCCGTCCTCTTTCCATCACACCCACTATTTCATCATTAATGTTCATTTTTAAAAAACGTTACAAGAACCTTATTTATCAATGGTCCTTAAAACATCCCTTTCCTAGAAGATTGTCAGTGTGTGTGGTACAGTGGTGTGTTTCCAGAATATTTCCAGGTCTGTAACTGAGCCACAGAGGTCACGTCCTGGCAACCTGGGAGACCTAGTCTAAGCTCACACACTCCAGGAACCAGCTGGCAGCTCTGCCCCTGAGGTGCCTCGGTTACGGAGATCACCTCAGGCCTAAAGCCGCTTGCTTCTGCAGGCAATGGGGATGACCCAAGCAAGCCACCGTGTACCCAGCAGCTGGTGAAGGAGATGCCACGATCATGCGCACGGACCTTGGCCGGCTCCTGGCTCCTGGCCCCCATGCCCGGTGCACCCTCACATCCTCCGGCACTCAGTGTGCACTCGGGTTCAGAGCCGGCCCTGGCAGGGCACGTGGCTGCAGGGAGCCCCACTGTGGCTCCAGGGACCATGCACCCTGGCACAAAGGGACTGTGTGCCCTTCAGAATGCTGGTTCTGTAGAAATCTATTTCCTGCATTGCCCCCTCTTCTTCCGTCCACTTTCTATCCCAGCGTCGTTCCTGTTACATGAAAGTGAGCACCAGAGCTCAGCCAGGACAGTATAAGAGCAACTGCAGATGGTGGAAAGGGGCCTGTTTCCTACTGCCGGTGTGAGGATCCCATCGTTTCAGACCCTTGACCTGACAGGGACTCCCTGAAGGTGCCACGTTACTGCTTCCATAGCTCTCTGTCAACCTCCTCCATCTGGAACACCTCCTCCTTCTCATCCATCCATGGAAACAGCACATCAGCGTTCTGGTCTCCTTCCCCATGTAGTCTCCTTCGTGAAGCCTTAACCCTGTAGAAACAGCACGTCATCCTTCTGGTCTCCTTCCCCATGTAGTCTCCTTCGTGAAGCCTTTACCCCGTGGAAACAGCACATCATCCTTCTCGTCTCCTTCCCAGTGTAGTCTCCTTCGTGAAGCCTTTACCCCGTGGAAACAGCACGTCATCCTTCTGGTCTCCTTCCCCGTGTAGTCTCCTTCGTGAAGCCCTTACTCCCTTCCTCTGGAATTATGAGTTGGAATCCACTCGACGGCAGCGGGTTTCTGATTTCCAGTAGCAGTTTGCAGAGGGGAAAAGGGAGCCACAGGGAGGTTAGGTAACTTTCACAGGGTCACACAGCTAATCAGTGGGGCCAGGCTTTGAACCCAGACGATGTGGTTCCAGGGAATGTGCTCTTGACACTAAGCTTGCTTCTCATTCTGCCCTGAATTTGGTTTTGTGTTTACCTAGCTGTCTCCCCCAGGAAATTGTCGGCTTCATGAGCCATGCTAGAACGGCCTCCTTCCTCTCTTTATCCCCAGCAATGCCTGGACTGGGTTCTGCTCTTTGGGGGATCAGGCCATCTGAATGACTGGCAGGACAGCCTGGATGCCAGAGCCCTGAGCTCAGACACGGGCTGGGCCACACTGCAGCCAGGATTGTGATCCCTTAAACCTCCTAAGTCTGTCTCTTAATCTTTCCAACCTCAGACCATTTATTTGTGAAATAGCAGTGATAATATTCACCTCCCAAAATTACTGAGAGGAGTCATGTAATCAGATGATGTTAGGACTTGGAATGATTTTAAGAACCCTACGGTCTAGTGTCCTTCATTGCAAATAAGGAAACTGAGGACTAGAAGGGTTCTGTGACCTGCACAAGGTCAGTAGATCTAAAACTCTGTAAACTGCAAAATCCCGCATAGCATCAATCTGCTTTACACCTGATACATCTAAAGACTGCCTATGAGGTAAAACACGGAATGTTTATTTTCTCAACAGATAGTTCACCTCTCACTCTGAGAGTGTCCCCTCTGGTGTACCTCTGAACACCTAGGTGTATTCTAATAATGTTGTCTTTGCTCAGACAAGTTCTGAAACTCTTCTTTCAGAATGATATCTAGAGTATGTGACACACTCTTCTTGTCTTGACTGTGGCAAATGTCCCTTCTTTAGCAGGACGACTTAAATTTGGGGCAGAGCTAAAAGTCAAAGCCCAGTCCACTAATGCAAAGCCTTTGTGTGTATTATCTCAGTTGGTCTTCCCTAGGAAATGAACGATGCTATGCCATCTTATGGATGAGGAAGCTGATGCGCAGAGGGGGTAAGTCACTTGCTGTGACATCACACATTAGCAAGAAAAAAGCAAACGCGTGTCCATCTTCCTCCGTCACACCACGACCAAAGCAATGCGCATGTTCAGGGTGCTTACGTGAGTGACTGTCTATAGTGCTGGGAGAGCTCTGTGCAAGTGGTTTTTTGGAGACAGTAAATCTGTTCTCTTGGAAACTGAGCTGGCAGTTGCTCTTGGCTGGGGATCCTTTTGGTAACTGTGTATCCATGGCAATGTTTTTTGCTCTTGCTATCCAATATCTCCATCAAAGCTGCACTCAGCTGGCCCTGAACAAACTATAATAGAACTGGGGTCACTCACTCTTTGGATGTCTCCTTTCAGAAAACCTCTTGACAAATCAAAACTTTTAACAGTGCTCTTTTTTTTCCCACCCTCTACCCCATTAAAGTTGTGTTTATTAGCTCACACCATGGCACCCCTAACCTAAAAGCTAACCATTCACTGTCTTGATCCTTCTTAATCGTGGGCTTCTTAGTTAACAAGTCCTTGCACCCATGTATGGTACACATAAACAGGCCTCACGCTCCACCCCAGGTCCCTTCCCAGTGATACAGGAGGCACCAGCATAAAGGTGACAGCTTGTGATCAGGGACAAAGTGATTGGCAGCTCTTCCTGCCTCCCTCCATCCCCCTCCCCCCACCCCAAGAAAGGTAACTGAGCTAGTTCCAAGGCTTCCTACTTGGTATCTGTTCCTGAAGCCAGAACCCCTGACACCTGAGGAAACCATATGGGTATGGACCTTCATCCTTCCCAGGGAGCACACCTCTCCTTCCCACCATCTGCCTTACTGAGCAAGGCACCTGCCCTCGCTGGGCCTGCCTGTGGATTCTTGATTGTCCTGCACTAGGAAGTGGAAGGAATGGAAACCCCTGCCCGTCATGGCTGTCTTCTCTCTGGCAAATCATAGCCTCCCTGAGCCGCTGAGCAAGGCCGTGGTTGTGAGGACACAGTGCATCCGTGCTGAGTTCAGAGTATCAAAGGCTCCGTGTTGGGAGTTGCAAATGGGATCTTGAAAATGAGGGCTTGGAAACTGAATGTCTCTGTGGTTACTCACAGCTCTACTTGTTTTGCCTCTCCACCCCCCAAAAACAGACACCATTACAAGGACTAGAAGGCAGAAGGGGACAGGAAAGCTGGTGATAGGGAACCCAAGGTTGAGTAAGGACAGTGTTGACATGTAGTGGGGTTGTTAACCATCGTCATAGGGCAACATGTACTAACTGTTTAATGAGAAGCTATTTTGTTCTGTAAGCCTTCATCTAAAGTGAGAATAGCAGCAAAACTGGAAGAATGTAATCGATGTCACCGAACTGTGCATGTAGACATTTTTGAAATGGTGTATCTTTGGCTATGTATATTTTCACCAAAAAAAAAAAAAAAAAAGAAGGTCGAGAAGGGAGAGGGTTGACATGTCGTGGGGTTGTTAACCAATGTTATAGAACAATATATGTACTGACTGTTTAATGAGAAACTGTTCTGTAAACCTTCACCTGAAGTACAATAAAAAAAAAAAATTAAACAAAAAAAAAAAAGTGAGGTTCCCCAGAGAAGAAACAATTTTGTCCTAAGACTGCAGTGTTAATATCTGCCTGAGTTTCTAGACTTTCAAGTCCCACAATACGTGAATATATATATATGTGTGCGTGTATAAAAAAAAAGACACCATTTCCTAATTTCGGGGGGAAGCTAATCCAACCACACTGATGGAGGATGGACGTGCCACCTCTCTCAGGTCTTCTCAGTACCCAGAATGAGGTTTGTGAGAGAGGAGACAAGGAAGCCAAGGGTTCCTCCCCCATCAAACCACCCACATGGCAGTGCTCCACCTGGCCCTACCCGCTATAAACCTGCCTCCTCCCCAGGCCTGCAGTCAGCTCCTTGCCCTCCAAGCTCTGGTCATCACCAGTAGCCCCAATCACAAACAATCACTTAAGAATACAAATTTCTATGTTTTAAGCACTTAGGATAATCTGGGCCCTCAGCCAAGTGTTTAATTGCATTATTTCGCTTAATCCTGTGGTTCCCAAACTCATCTGCACTTTGGAATCATGTGGGGAGCTTAAAAAAAAATAAACTGATGTCTCTCGTCTCTGTCTCACCCCCAGAAATTGAGTGAATTGGCCTGGAATAGGGTCTGGGCTTTGGACTTTGTTAAGACACCTCCCACCACAAGTGATCCTAACGTACAGACAAGTTTGGGAGCCACTGACTTAAGCTTAGGACCCTGCAATAGGAACTCTATAATCACTCCCTCTTTATACACCAAGAACCCCAGGTCGAGCAAGCATGATTAACCTGCCCAGGCTCACACCAGCGTTGCACGAGGGAGCCAGCACTGTAGCCCAGGACTCTGAGTCCAAAGCCTTTGCAGCAAAGTTGTGTTGTCTAAACCCTCACTACTCCACGTGTGCTCCCTGGAGCCGGCAGGGGTAGCACCACCTGGGGAACTTGTTCTAAATGCAGATTCTTAGGCCCCACCCCAGCCCTGTGAATCTGACTCCAGGGCTGTGGTTTAAGAAGCCCTCCGGGTAAAGCTGATGGCTGCTACAGCTTGAGAACAGCTACCACCGGGATTTCCACATCACCTGTAGGTGACAGTAATATGCTGCCTGTCTGGGGGCCACACCTCCAACTCCCCTCCGCGGGGTCCTCTGACTGTGAAGTGCAGGGGCTAAAAATGGCCCACCCCAAGGATTTTCATTCAGGAAGGGAGAAGCCTTGGAGTTACAGTCCTCTCCTTATTGCTTGAAGATGGGGAATTTCACAGCTGACAGTGTAACCCCTTTGGAGGCAGGGAGCATATCGGCTCCAGCCCTGGCAGGGTAGTGAGCAGGCAGCTGTGCTCAGTCAGTATTCGCTTGACTGATGGCCCAACTGAACCAGCGCTAGGCACCGAGGTAATCATACAGCGCTAAGCACAGGCGCCTTTTCTGGGCTGGAGGCTGTTGCCTTTCACCATCAGGAGCGCGTCGAAGGCTCACTGGCCTGCACGCTGCGCGGGGAGCTCTGGGCTGCGGGAGGCAGCCAGCCTGGCCCAGGAGGAGAGCCGGCGATGCGCCTGGTTCTGTGAGTTCCCGCCGCAAACAGGCGCCTCACAATCAGTGGTTTTACCATCTCTATTCTGACCTCATAGGTGAGGAGGTGGCTGCAGGTCCCAGATTCCTCGGGCATGGAACGCCTTCATCCACACAGAAAGCAGCAGAAATTGCTTTTTTTTTTATAGAGCAAAATAATTTGACGCAAATCCAAGAAGTTAAAAAGATACGAAAGGAACCCAACTTAGAGAGGTTTTTAGTAGGCTAAAAACAGATGTGGCGAACCATTTCAGGATATTCTGGGAGATGGGATGGGGCGGGCCGGATCTGAAATGGCTGGTGCACCTCCTCGGCCCGTCCAGCCAGGTGGCTGTGCGCGGGGGCGCTGCCTCCATAAACGTTCTGGAAGGAAGCAGCCCAAACCGTCCTCCCTAATCGCTGCTCACCCGCGGCGTCCGGGCAGTGGAGGGCCGGAAGCTGCGCGGTGGTTCGGAGCAGACCGAGCCGTTTTCTGGTTGTTGAGTTACTCAGCTTTGAGCCGGCAGGCGCCTGTCTGCAGGGCGCCGCTGAAGTTAGAAACCCTAGGCTGGGGCGCCAGGCTGCATCGCCATGGAGGCAGACAGGGATCCCCTTGCGGTCCGAGGGCGCGGGTCCGGAGGCCTGGGCAGGCTCAGATTTCCAATGGAGCAGGGGCTTGCTCAGGGTAACGGGAGCGCTGCTCAGGAAGGACAGGGGCTTTTTCTTTCCCTGATTCCAAAGCATTGAAGTCTCTCCCCGTATTTACTGAAAACCAGGGAGCGAGGAGGGTAAGGAGCCTAAAATAGAAGAGGTGACTATACCAGTGTTCCAAAATGCCCTGGGACAGTTGTATCCTATATTAGTAAAATCATTTTTATTAGATAAGATACAGGTAGTGTAACATAGGTTGCAGGCGTGGGGGTATGTTCTCTTGTAATTTTCAGGAAAACGCGTGAATTTTTGAATTGTATGTTCATCCCATGGAGGATTACTTAATTTTTAAAAAATGCCCTCTAATATACTCTAGTTGTGGTTGTTTATTCATCCACCACCTTCTGCTTACCTAACTGAAGTCTCCTGAAGGCCAAAGCAAGTCCCCCCAGTGTGGGGGAGAAGCACATATGTCCCATATAAACATCTTCATTAATTAGCATTGCATATAGTGCTAGAAATTCTATAAACGACATTAGGGTTGCTATCACATTTGACATTGCTGAAATATATGTGAACTCGGATTTGCTGTACATCCAGGAAAGGAACTAGGAAAATTATAGATATCTCCTACTCTGGGATATTTTAGAATCCCACACAAGTCTCAGTGAATAAATTTCTGAAATATAATAGATAATGTTCTCAAGAGAAACAAAGACTCCCAAAGGAGACAGAAAATGCGGTGAGGGCGGGGGCCGTCTTTATCTCATGCTCCGCTGTCTCCCCAACTCCTAAAGTGTCTGGCTCACATCTTCCCAACTCGGGACAATAAGGTTTACAGAGAACAGCACTGAATCAACTCCAGAAAATTCTCTAAGGAAGCAGCTAAAACAATGACCAGCCACATACCACAGCGGAAACGTTAGTGTACCACAGGTGTTTGGCATAGTGGGAAAGGTCATCTCGACCCATATTCCTTTTTTTGTAAACTTTCCCAGTCTGGAATTTTCCTTCCTGCACAGATCCAGCCTTGACCCATATGATCTTCTTCCATGTAATTCAGTTCTAGCTATACCTGTTACATACTTAGAGTTCAAGGACACAATGCCAGGTGCTAAGGGAATGAAGAAATAAGCAAAAAAAAGTTACCATCAAGTTGATACCAACTCACGAAGTAGAACTGTGCCATAGGGTTTTCTTGGATATAATCCTTACATAAGCAGATTGCCAGGCCTTTCTTTCATGGTACTGCTAGGGTGAGTTCAAACCACCAACCTTTTTTTTCTTTTTATTATTGTACTTTAAGTGAAAGTTTACAATTTGAGTTAGTCTCTCATACAAAAATTTATACAGTTATATGACCCTAATTGTTCTCCCTATACTGTGACAGCACACTCCTCCTTTCCACACCTGATTTCCTGTGTCCATTCAAACAGCTCCTGACCCTCTGCCCTCTCATCTCACCTCTGGACAGGAGCTGCCCATTTAGTCTCATGTATCTACCTGAGCTAAGAAGCACGCTCTTCACAAGTATCATTTTATGTTCCACAGTCCAGTATAATCTTTGTCTGAAGAGTTGGCCTCAGGAATGGTTTTAGTTCTGGGCTAACAGAGTCTGGAGGCCGTGCTTTCTGGCATTCCTCCAGTCTCAGTCAGACCATTAAGTCTGGTCTTTTTACTAGAATTTGAGTTCTGCACCCCACCTTTCTCCTGCTTCATCAGGGACTCTCTGTTGTGTTCCCTGTCAGGGCAGTCATTGGTGGTAGCCGGGCACCATCTAGTTCTTCTCGTCTCAGGCTGATGGAGTCTCTGGTTTATGTGGCCCTTTCTGTCTCTTGGGCTAGTACTTTCCTTGTGACCTTGGTGTTCTTCGTTCTCCTTTGCTCCAGGTGGGTTGGGCAATTGATGCATCTTAGATGGGCGCTTGCTAGCTTTTAAGACCCCAGACGCTGCTCACCAAGGTAGGAGGATACAGAACATTTTCTTAATAAACTTTGTTATGTCAATTGACCTAGATGTCCCCTGAAAGCATGGTCCCCAGACCACTGCCCCTGCTACTGTGTCCCTCAAAGTATTTGGCTGTATTCAGGAAACTTAGCTTTGCTTTAGTCCAGTTGTGCTGACTTCCCCTGTAGTGTGTGCTGTCCTTCCCTTCACCTAAGATAATTCTTGTCTACTATCTAGTTGATGAGTAATCCCCTCCCTCCCTCCCACCCTCATAACCATCAAAGAATATTTTCTTCTGTGTTTAAACCTTTTCTTGAGTTCTTATAATAGTGGTCTTATACAATATTTGCCCTTTTGTGACTGACTAAATTCACTCAGCATAATGCCTTCCAGATTTCTCTATGTTATAAGATGTTTCACAGATTTATTGTTGCATAGTATTCTGTTGTGTGAATATACCATAATTTATTTATCCATATGTCCGTTGATGGGCACCTAGGTTGTTTCCACCTTTTTGCTATCATGAACAGTGCTGCAGTGAACATGGGTGTGCATATATCTATTCGTGTGATGGCTCTTGTTTCTCTAGGATATATTCCAAGGAGCAGGATTGCTGGATCGTATGGTACTTCTACTTTTAGCTTTGTTTTTTATTGTACTTTAAGTGAAGGTTTACAGAACAAATAGTTTCTCATTAAACAGTCAGTACACATATTGTTTTATGACATTGGTTAACAACCCAACAACATGTCAACCCTCTCCCTTCTTGACCTTTTTTTTTTTGGTGAAATTATACATAGCCAAAGATACACCATTTCAAAAATTTCTACCTGCACAATTCAGTGACATCAATTACGTTCTTCCAGCTGTACTGCTATTCTCACTTTAGATGAAGGTTTACATAACAAAGTAGTTTCTCATTAAACAGTACACATGTCCTATGATAATGGTTAACAACCCCACTACATGTCAACACTGTCCTAACGCAACCTTGGGTTCCCTATCACCAGCTTTCCTGTGCCCTTCTGCCTTCTAGTCCTTGTCCCTGGACTGCTGTGCCTCATTAGTCCCATTTTGTTTTATGGGGCTGTCCAATCCCCGGCTGAACGGTGAACTTCAGCAGTGACTTCAGCACTGAGCTAAAAGGGCGTCTAGGAGCCATACTCTTGATGTTTCTCCAGTCTCTTTCAGGCCAGTAAATCTGGTCTTTTTTGTGGGTGTTAGAATTTTGTTCTACATCCTTCTCCAGCTCTGTCCAGAACCCTCTGTTGTGATCCCGGTCAGAGCTGTCAGTGGTGGTAGCTGGGCACCATCTATCTGTACTGGACTCGGTCTGGTGGAGGCCTTGGTAGCTGTGGTCCATTAGTCCTTTGGACTAATCTTTTCCTTGTATCTTGTTCTCTTCATTCTCCCTTGCTCCCGAAGGGGTGAGACCAGTGGAGTATCTTAGATGGCTGCTCACAGGTTTTTAAGACCCCAGACGCTACTCACCAAGGTAGAATGTAAAACACTGCCCTTATAAACTGTGTTATGCCAGTTGAGCTGGATGTTCCTGAGACCATGGTCCCCACAGCCCTCTGCCCAGCAATTCAGTCCCTCAGGGGGTTCGGATGTGTCTAGGGAGCTTCCATGACCTTTCCTTGTACAAATTGTGCTGGTTTCCCCAGTATTGTGTACTGTCTCACCCTTCACCAAAGATACCACTTATCTATTGTCTATTTAGTATTCCCCCCCACCCTTCCCATCCCTCCTAACCAGCAAAGATTGTTACTTTTTGTGTGTAAACTTTTTCATGAGTTTTTACAGTAGAGTTCTCATACAATATTTGTCCTTTTGTGATTGACTTATTTCACTCAGCATAATGTCCTCCAGTTTCATCCATGTTATGAGATGTTTCACAGATTCATCATTGTTCTTTATCGTTGCATAGTACTCCATTGTGTGAATATACCATAATTTCTCCATTTGTCCATTGATGGGCACTTAGGTTGTTTCCATCTTTTGGCTATCGTGAACAGTGCTGCAGTGAACCTGGGTGTGCATATATCTATTCGTGTGATGGCTCTTGTTTCTCTAGGATATATTCCAAGGAGCAGGATTGCTAGATTGTATGATACTTCTACTTCTAGGTTTTTAAGGAAGCACCAAATCAATTT
This sequence comes from Dugong dugon, assembly GCA_030035585.1. Taxonomy (NCBI): domain Eukaryota; kingdom Metazoa; phylum Chordata; class Mammalia; order Sirenia; family Dugongidae; genus Dugong; species Dugong dugon. The sequence continues at coordinate 44,503,265 of CM057466.1, read as the reverse complement.
CCAAAGTGGTTGTACCATTTTACATTCCCACCAACAGTGTATAAGTGTTCCAGTCTCTCCACAACCTCTCCAACATTTATTATTTTGTGTTTTTTGGATTAATGCTAGCCTTGTTGGGGTGAGATGGTATCTCATTGTAGTTTTGATTTGCATTTCTCTAATGGCTAATGATCGTGAGTATTTCTTCATGTGTCTGTTAGCTGCCTGAATATATTCTTTGGCAAAGTGCCTATTCATATCCTTTGCCCATTTTTTAATTGGATTATTTGTCTTTTTGTTGTTGAGGTTTTGCAGTATCTTGTAGATTTTAGAGATTAGACACTGATCAGATTTGTTTTAGCCAAAAAATTTTTCCCAGTCTGTGGCTTGTCTTTTTACTCTTTTGGTGAAGTCTTTTGATGAGCATAGCTGTTTGATTTTTAGGACCTCCCAGTTACCTAGTCTCTCTTCTGGTGCTTGTGCATTGTTACTTACGGTTTGTATTCTGTTAATGCCAAGTATTAGGGCTCTTACTGTTGTCCCTATTTTTTCTTCCATGGTCTTTGTCATTTTTGATTTTATAGTTAAGTCTTTGATCCATTTTGAGTTAATTTTTATACATGCTATGAGGTATGGATCTTGTTTCAGTTTTTTGAGATGGATATCCAGTTATGCCAGCACCATTTGTTAAAGAGACTGTCTTTTCGCCACTTAATGGACTTTGGGCATTTGTCAAATATCAGCTGCTCATAGGTGGATGAATTTATGTCTGGATTCTCGATTCTGTTCCACTGGTCTATGTATCTGTTGTTGTACCAGTACCAGGCTGTTTTGACTACCATGGCAGTATAATAGGTTCTAAAATGAGGTAGTATGAGGCCTCCCCCTTTGTTCTTCTTCTTGAGTAATGCTTTACTTATTAGTGGCCTCTTCCCTTTCCATATGAAGTTGATGATTCATTTCTCCATCTCATTAAAAAATGCTGGTGGAATTTGAATCAGGATTGCACTGGATCTGTAGATCACTTTGGGCAGAATTGAGATTTTCACAATGTTGACTCTTCCTATCCATGAGCAAGGTATATTTTTCCACTTATGCAGGTCTCTTTTGGTTTCTTGCAGTAGTGTCTTGTAGTTTTCACTGTATAGTTCTTTTACATCTCTGGTTGTATTTATTCCTAAGTATTTTATCTTCTTGGGGGCTATTGTAAATGGTATTGATTTGGTGATTTCCTCTTCGAAGTTCTCTTTGTTGATGTAGAGGAATCCGACTGATTCTTGTGTGTTTATCTTGTATCCTGATACTTTGCTGAAATCTTCTATTAGTTCCAGTAGTTTTCTTGTGGATTCTTTGGGATTTTCTTTGTATAAGATCATATCATCTGCAAATAGAGATACTTTGACTTCTTCCCTACCAATTTGGATGCCCTTTATTTCTTTTTCTAGCCTAATTGCTCTGGCTAGGACCTCCAGCACAGTGTTGAATAAGAGTGGTGATAAAGGGCATCCTTGTCTGTGAGCTGCCAACCTTTAGGTGAGTTAAGCACAAACCATTTGTGCCACCCAGGCACTAGAAATAAGGTGCTAGAAATTACCTGTAAAGCAGAGCCCTTTACATCCTGGCAGGTAATGCAGCTAGACAATAAACAACAATATCAAGCATTTAAGAAGTGTGTCACACTAGCAGAATAAGCCCATTTTATCAGGGGATCAAAAAGAGAGTTCACATCAATGGAATAAACTTTAGAGGGGTGTGACATTTGAGATATACTTGAAGAATGGATAAAATTTTCAGCCGAGAAGATATGGATGGGAGGAAAACATTCTAAACAGAAGGAATGGCAAGAAGAAGGATTTGGATCATGGGGATTGGGGCAAACTACTTGTTCCTGAACATAAAATGTATGCATGTATAAAGGACAGTAGGGAAAGATAAGGCTGAAGATACTTATTGTGACCAAGTGGAAGTCCTTACATAAAACCAAAAAACCAAACCCATTGCTGTTGAATCAATTCCAAATCATAGCAACCCTATAGGACAGAGTAGAACCACCCCACAGGGTTTCCCAGTGGATTTGAACTACCAGCCTTTTGGTTAGCAGCCATAGCTCTTAACCACTATACCACCAGGGTTTCCAGTCCTTACATACCAGCCTGAAAATTTCTATGTAATTTCATGGGCAGTAGTTGGAAATAGAAGATTCTTGAGCAGAGGAAGTAAATGCCATTGGGATTACATTTTTGAAAGTTTTTTTGGTATTGATACATTTAGAATGCCTATGCAAGAAGTTACCAGAATGTATATGCATCTATGTGACTGTATGCACAGATATTCGTATGTGTAATAAAGCACATGGGGGCACAGTTACGGGTACTTCTCAGACATCAGCAAACACCTCATGAGGTTGGATATCTGGGTTTGAAGGATTAGGACCATAGGCTCGTGGGACATCTCAGTCAACTGGAATAATATAGTTCATAAAGTTATGTTCTACCTCATAGTTTGGTGAGTAGTTTCTGGGGTCTTAAAAGCTTGCAAGTGGCCATTTAGGATACAACTATTGGTCTCTACTCATCTGGAGCAAAAAAGAAAGGGAAACCAAAGACTCAAAGAAGAAACTGGTCTACAGGACAGAGAGTCTACATGAACCTCAGCCTCATCTACTCTGAGACTAGAAGAACTAGATGGTGCCCAGCTACTACTACCAAATGTTCTAATCAGGGCCACAATAGATGGAGCCTGATAGAATGGGAGAAAAATGTGGAACAGAACTTCAGATTTCTAAAAAATAAATAAATAAATAACATAAAAACAGATCTATTGGACTAGTTGAGACTGGAGGACTCCCCAAGACTATTGCCCTTAGATACTCTTCACACCTTGAACTGAAACTAACCTCTGAGATCACCTTGTAGCTAAATAACAAATTGGCTTAAAAAATAATGAATATCACCCATAAGTACTGTGCTCCTTTAGAAAATCACCCATATGAGACCAAACAGTCAACAATTACTTTAAAACAAAGGTGACAATGTAAGGGGGCAGGGAAACTAGATTAATGGAAATGAAACAACCAGAACAGAAATAATGACAATGTTCATGCATTGTGAAGAATGTAACCAGTGTCACTGAACAACTTGTGTAGAAATTGTTGAATGGGAACCTAAACTGCTATGTAAACCTTCACCAAAAATGTAATAAAATATTGTTGTTTAAAAAAAGAATATTTCACCAGGGCCTGAACTAAGATTGTGGCCAAGGGAATAAAAAGTTGGAAAATGTATTTCAGAGATATTTCAAAGACACTCTTAGTTAGACTTGGAGACTGGTTGGGTTTGAGAAGGAATCGTCAAGTTTTTGCCTGATTATCTACTTCCAAAAGTTAGCCAGTGAAAGTCCTGTGGATCACAATGTGATCCAGTCCACAACCTGTCATGGGGATGGCGAAGGACCACCAGCGTTTCATTCAGTGTGTGTATGGGGTCGCTCGCCACGAGTCGGGCGGATTTGAAGACCACCACCACCAACAACAAGCTGGGAAAATTGTAGTGCCATTAACATAGGAAGTCAGGATGTGGGTCAAAGAATTCTCTTCGGGACGTATTGCGTTTCAGGTGATTCCAGGGCATTCAAGGAAAGATGCCTACAAAAGAAGTTAGAAATAGGGCCAGCATAGAAATTCATCCACAGAGGGGCAACTATGGGAGTGGCGGGAACTGCCAGGAATTGAGAAGAGAGTGATTGGAAGAGGCTGTGGACATAGTCTTGGGGTATGGCCACAGGTCCCCGCCCATGTGCTCCAGCCGTTCCCTTCTCCCAGCAGTTTGCCAGGAAAGGACAAGTCAAACAAGCTTCTTACCCTGAAAAATCCTTAGAGATTTGAGATAATATGAAGAGACTGTTCATATTTTATCCAGTTTTATATATTGAATTTACTCAGATTAAAATCAATCTGCAGTCCTCACTTGGGAAAACCACAAGCCACTTCTGTCTTCAGAAAAAAAAGAAACTCTTTACTTTGGCTCTGATTTCCTGCTCACCCCTCCTCAAAGATTGTCAGTCGATTTCTGAAATAGCAGATGCCTAAAATTCAGAGGAGCTACAATATTGCCAACTACCTTTTATAGTTCATTTTTCCAGGCCATCCCCTGAATAGAGGTACACAGGAAATGAATGGTTCCTGTAACTGGGATATATGAGTATAAATACAATTTGTCTTGATTTCAGATGATGTTCCTAGGTTTGCCCCTCCCATAACTCAAATTTTGTTTTCTTCTGGGAGAGAAAAAAGGTATAAGTGACCTACCCCCAAAAATAGACCTTGCTCTTGAGTTTACAGCTTACTTTTTTTGTGTGTGCAGATTTTATCCTGTAAATCCTAGTGACCCATCATTGGGGGAGCTTCAGAGAAAAACCCTAAACCTTTCATGTCCTTTGTGTTTTCTCAAGGTCAAATGCTGCAAGTACTGGCCGGATGACACGGAGATCTATAAAGACATTAAAGTGACCCTGATAGAAACAGAGCTCCTAGCAGAATATGTGATAAGAACATTTGCTGTTGAAAAGGTACGTTTTCATACTGCTTCTAAAAGCTCTGGTTAGATGTCAGTGCTACTATACTAGCCTTGGTAACGTAGCTAGGGTAACTTATACGTGCTCACACCTGAATGCAGGTAGGCTCTAGCTAGTCATTTCTCAAGACTGCATCTTGTCCTCAGGGCCTGTAAGAGCTCAGTTCCATCTTAACAAGTCATTACCATTTCATAAGATTCTATAATTTGCTACTAAACCAAAAAATAATGTCAATTTGTCTGTTACCCTTTTTTGTTCTACCCATATGTTTCTCTTTGTTCACAGATAGTTTGATAAATTTCCTTCATGTTTTATGTTCATATGGGTTTCCCGTTAGTGGGTTAGTACAAGTGTTGAGAAACAGGCCCCAGCTCCTCCTGGGACCCCTCTACTTCCTTGAGACTTCTCAAGCCTACAGTGTAACATGGACTGGTGGGTTTTCCAGGAAGAAGTGACCTGCCTGGAAGCACAGCTGGCTGATTGGCTGTGAGACATGGGAAACTCTTACATGAACAACACGTTCAGCCATGCTCACTCCCATCTGAGTTTAGCCTTTTGCAGTTGTCGGTGTGGGGTCGGGGCGTGCTGTGTGGGGGCTCTACTCGGCCTCACCCCATGCGCATGGCTGGGCTCCTTCTCTGGGAAGCACTGTAGGGCATAAAGGGAATTTCCTTATTCCCCCCTTTCTGCTGACATAGGGAGGGGTCGGAAGTGAAGCAAACCGCAGTCCAGCCAGGAAAGTTATCACAGGTAGGCTGTTGAGACAGTGGAGGTGGTGTGGCTGAGCACTCTGCCTTCAGTCCTCATCTTGCCTATGATGAAGGGGATACACGCTTTTGTCTCTGAGGTCTACAGACTTCATGTCAAGAGCTGACTCTGCAGAGCTGAGTGCTGCACATCAGCCCTGGACATAGCCATTCTGTCACGGAACAAGGAAGACCTGCCCCCTTCAACAGTAGCAGGTCCCTTTGGAGTTCCTGGCTCATAGTGGACTGCTGGGCTCTGGGCGCTGGGCACTGGGCCTCCCTCTCTACCCTGTATCCTCATTGCATCTAAATGCACTTTGGGGTTAACAAGAGCAGTTTTAGGAAGTCAAGGAAATTGCAGTATCTGCTTATTGGGTGATTTGCCCTGATTTTTTGAACCACCTACTTGGCAAATCCATATTTGTCATAGAATCACAAAGACTTTGGTTTATTTTAATCTGTTTCTCATACTATTTAGCATTTTTTTCTTGGCCTGTCTTTTTAAAGAAGCAGGCAGGAGGCATGGAAATTTCAAAGAATGTGGGGTTCTGGGGACTCAAGTCTTCAAGTTCTGAGCCTCATGCTTTGATGTCACTTTTTTCCTTCTGAGGCAGGATTGGGAAAAAAAAAACTCATGGAGGATTTTTGTGTGGCTCTTGGCAAGAGCACTCATGAATAACTGCATTAAAACAGATAGTGATAAAAGACCCTCAGTGTTTTTTCTTTAAAAAAAAAATTCCTCCAAAGGCCATCACTTAAACACAGAGTTCTTTGAACAATAGTCAGCTCTCTAATAAGCTGGAAATGCATGTCTGTTGCAAAAGGAAGGGTTTGTTTGTTTCTTTGCTCTTTTTTTAACCTCTCACTGTACTCGCGCACATCCCCAGTGGCACAGAAATGTGTCTGGAATACCCCGTTATTTCAGTCATTAGACAAGCCGTGAAGAGGTGGGGGAAGGAAGGAGAGGAAGAGGAGCTTGTTAATACATTTGGGGAAATCAAAATGACATGTTAGTGATTTTCTGACTGGGCAATTGGAATCTTTAAGAAAAACAAATCATTGGTACTCTTGTGGAGCTCTTCAAATAGGCTTCAAACTTTCTCATTAGAGGAGAAAGAAAAAAATAGTCAAGCATGTACTTTAGAGATTCCTGCAATTCTGATTCTATTTTGAGAGTATGTTCCAGTGGGGGACCTAAAGGTGAAAAAACGGATTTGTGCTTTACTCTGCAAAACAAACAGATGCTTTACAGCTTGAAAAACTGATGGATTCCTGTTTTGCATCTGATTGTCATCTTTCCCTTCCCACATATCTGATGACTCAAAGCTGAACAACATTGTGACAGCATATGGTGCCCGTCACATCCAGAGGAGGACGGTTCCCAGGTCTCTGTGGATCAAGGCTCTCTGCTGAGCCTGTCCCTCTTCTCTAATGGGCAGGAAGGGAGCTGACAATGGGCACTGAATTCTCTCTGCCCTGGAAACGCCTGGGGCTCAGAGGGGCCAGTGGTCCTTCTGCCTCAAAGACAGGACATGTGGAGCGTGATTCATTCCCTTTACAAATACTGATTAAGTGCCCACTCTGTGCTAGGCACTACTGTACATCTTGTGCTCTTCTTTCCTGCTATATTACATGGAAAAGTGGGTGACTGTCACTTTTTATATATCATTAATACTTGCTATAATTTAAAATAAAAAATATAGACAAAATATCATTGATACCAATTGGGAAGTATTTGGTTTGTGGCCACTGGTCACATCTTATGATTTTCTTCCCAAATGTATTACAGAAGAGCAAAAGGAGAAACCATGTTAATGAACAAGAATGAGAGTTGGCTCAGGAACAATTTCTTTTGCTAATCTTGTAAATAATGAACACACTAGGGGTGGTTATTTGAGAAACACGTTTTCTGGTTATCGGAAACTGACATTCACCTTGCTAAGAAAATAAGTCTTAGAGAAATCAGCTAAGGGCCCATCTCATGATGGATGGGGTTCAAGACTTGGGGATGGTGGAGCTGAAATCTAGCAAAGCCCAAAAGGGACATGTTGCAAACAAAAAGAAGCAAAGCAAAAACATGACATGGGAGTAGTGTCCCCTTTGGAAAAAATAGATGTATTCCAAGTAAGCTTTCCCAGTTGGTGGAATGCTTGTCACCAAATTGGGAGCATCCCTGAACAGTCACCATACAGAGACCCTGGGGAGACCCCTCTAGAGGCTTGGAGGTGTTCGTGGCCAACCATATGTCCTCTGATGGAGAGGTGGAAATGACCAAATGTTTCCATGGTTTCAGCAACAAGAAATTTGGGCTCCAACCACCGAGTAGTATTACTCTGTAATCACAGAGCATATTTAGCAGACGACAATGCTGATTTTCATTTGTAACTCTCTGACTGCATAATTCCTTAGTACTTAAACTCCATGAAAGAATAGCATCCCAGAGAAATAAAGCCTCAGCATTTTTGGGCTATTAAACTAACACATACTACCACATTGATAGCACACAAGTCTTACCTTAAACTCTGTGATTGTTTGCCTCTGCTAGTGTTTCAAAGCACATAAAAATTCTGAATTTCTTCTCTTCTCACTGATGTATGTGAACAATGAGTTATGGTGAACATGGTAAGGTTAGTGGGTGTTCAATTTTACAGTATATAACCCCAAACCTAGGGCCTCACACAAAGATGGTATCTGGTAAACACTCCTTGAATAAGGGAAGGAAGTCAAATCTGGTCCCCAAAGTACACTAGCCTTGATTCTGGAAGTCATTTTTGCGTTCAAAGAAATCTTTTGCTTTAAAACACAGTCTTGATATGTATACTCAGAGCTAGAAAAAAAATTGGGTATATAAATCAACCTAATTATTCTGAAAAACCTGAAGTTATCTTTCTTTTTGCCTTCCCTTCAGTTCAATGGCCAGGCGACTCTCTCCAATTCACTGATCTAACATTGAACTCCAGCAGATACACCCTTTGATTTCCATGGTACACATTGCCTGTTTCCCACAAGCTGACATCCGATTGCAGACAGAAGGCTGTGCCCTGTAGTCACCCCACTTGTTGATGATTGAATGAATGGGCTCAGTGTTTACCTGAATTAAAGGAGAAACCTAACTAACTGAGTTGCCACTGAAAATGAGTTCCCTGAGGTATCTAGTTGGGAAGTAGCGCTCTTTATTCATACAGCCAACATTTCTGAGCACCCACGACGGGTGCCTCTAAGGCGCCAGTTAACCAGTAAGCAAGGTACATACGGGCTTACTTGTGCTTTCTTACTCATCTGTAGTGCACAGTTTCACATGGGTTTCACCACATCTTTGCTGTGATGAAAACAGGTGAAACTATGCAGTACAGATGAGTCGGTAAGCACAAGTAAGCCCATGCATACCTTGCTTATTGGCTAGTCTGTCCCTGTTTTGTTGGAGGCCCTGTACAAAGAGATTCCAGAACACGAAAGACACAGAACTCAAGGGTCATGCATTTCAGTAGCTAATATCCTTCAGTTCCTTTAGGTCCCTGTTCTGTGCCTCACCTCACAGCGCTCCATAGGCTCTAAGGGACACACAAACTTTTTACATGTTTTATGTTTTAGAAAGGAACTTCAAAGAATGAAAGAGATCCGTCCATTTGCTGGAATTGTTCGTGTAAATTAGCTTTTTACCCAAGCGTCACGCCCCCTTTCACACCCATGAACGTCTCCCTAAGTCTTAAGGCTTTCTAATTGTGGACTGAACCTAAGAACGACCGTCTTCCCCGGCAGTGCAGAGTTTTCCAGCCCCAGGCTTACAGTGTAGGGGTGCTTTACACTGCCCTGGTTGTTCTTACTTATTGTCTCTTTTCCTTTGTCCTCCTCCTTGTGTGGCTGGTGGTCATGGGCAGAGAGGCATTCATGAAATCCGGGAAATCAGACAGTTCCACTTCACTGGCTGGCCTGATCATGGGGTCCCGTACCACGCTACAGGGCTGCTGGGGTTCGTCCGGCAGGTCAAGTCCAAGAGCCCGCCCAATGCAGGCCCACTGGTGGTGCACTGCAGGTAAGCAGAGTGTCCAGGGCGTCTTACGAGAAGCACGGTGGCTAATGGCCACAGGGTCTCCTTTGGGGGTGATGAAAATGTCTGGAACTAGATAGAGGGGTGGTTACTCAGCATTGTGAATTCACTGTCACTGAGTTGTACACATTAAATGGTTAATTTTGTGTTACGTGAATTTCACCTCAATAAAATGTTTGAAGAAGAAGCAGCACAGTGATCCCTGTTCCTTCCACTGATAAACCCTCTTGTCCTTCAGTGCTGGTGCAGGGCGGACTGGCTGTTTCATCGTCATTGACATCATGCTGGACATGGCGGAAAGAGAAGGGGTGGTGGACATCTATAACTGCGTCAGGGAGCTGCGTTCACGGAGGGTGAACATGGTGCAGACGGAGGTACTCTGCTCTGCTCCCCAGTGTCTCTCCCCCTTGCCATCCCAGAACCAAGAGGAAAGAAATCCAGGGAGTTATCTCTGCAAAACTCCCTAGAAGGAAAGATGATACACCTGGCAAATCCCTGTTTCCTGCTGTCCTTCCTTCCTCCCTTCCTTTTATTTTTCCTTTCATAAACAAACAAAAAGGCCAGGAGTTTTCCAAGTAACAGAGTCTGCAGCCCTAGGCCTAAATTTGTTCCCTGCATCTGATTCATGGGACCAGATCACTCTACATTATTATTGTTTTATCTTAACTAGCTGGTAACCAGAGTAAGGCCACTCCTGAGAACAGCCAGGCTCTGCGAGGTGGCTGTAGGGTAACCCCTGTATATTCGTTCTTCTTCAGGGGTGCTGGCAAGAATAGTAGCCTACTGCCTCTAAAGCTCCTGTCCGTTGCTGGCACAGTGGGGCTGTCCTGATGTGTAGAAGTGCTATATGCCACCTAGTAACTCTGTCCACTAGAATTCAAAGGGTATCAGGAATTTAAGTTGTTGAGGAATAGTGTTAGGTTCTGCTCCTAGGAAATTCCTATTTTTACTAATATTTGATCACTTTTAGTAGGCATTACACCCACCCCCTGCAAAATGATTCATGAAGGAGAATGAGGAACCTTATTAGATTGTGCATTAAAGTTTATAAAAGCCACTGGGAAACCTGATTTCTTTTTTTTTTTTTTTTTTTAATAGACATAAAGAAAGAGTAGAAACTGTCAGTGCTGCTCTCAGTCTCTTTTCTTTGGAATAAGACTATTTTGTTTTAAAGATAATAATGATAATTTATTTTTAATTTGTACTTTACAGTCGATCAAATGTTGCCCCATCCATTTTCTCACTCGGTCCTCTTATTTAAGGTGGTGGTGTATAGAAGTGGCTGTTTTTGAGACTTAAGAGTTATAGTTATTTATAGAAATTAAAAAGTAACAAGAGACTTTTTTACATCTAGTGTAATGAAACAGTTATAATAAATATGGTAAAACTGTACTAATTAGTTGTAGGGCAAGTCAGTGCCAATTCAGAATGAGAGGACCCGTTTTCAAACTGTGGGTTTCTTTAACGTACTACAAGAGTTCTATGGGCACGTGCAGGCAGTCCCCGTGTTATGAACATCCAACTTACAGCCGACTAGTACTTGCCCTTTAATGTTATGGAAATTTGCCCTCACTTTGAAAAGATTGAACCAGTCCCTACTCAAACAACAAATGCTTCATCACAATCACCTTCACTTGCTGCATGTGCAGCTCTTAAAAAAGGCTTTGAGCTTTTCTTGCGCTAAAGTCAGGCTGAGTAAGAGCCGTATGCACCTGTTCCGAGTTACCTACAAATTCGACTTAAAGACACAGTTAGGAACAGATCTCCTTCGTAAGCTAGAGACTGCCTGTAAGGGCTTCTGTAGTTATCACATTAATTAATGTTTTAAACTAAGTGATTCTGAGTGCTCAGGACATTATAGAGTTACAGTGCTGGCTCTGATGTTTATCAGTGCCTGGTTGTGTCTAGTCAGTCAGTAAAATACCTCGGCTCTGAGCCCGTTTGTCCCTCCCTCTTTGTGCCACCACACGTGGCCAGCCAGGTGACTTGCCCAGCTGTGCCGTTAGGAAGCAGATTCCTGACACTAGAATACCCAGTCTCCTGGTGCTCAGCGTCTCAGGCCTCTTTTCTGTCAGGAACACATTGTCTGCCATAGGCTGTGGTTCCCGTATCTGGACCCTGTGGGGTTAGACCGCTGCTGTGTCTTCCCCCCTCCTCCAGCCTAGCACCTTGGTCTCTCTCACTAACTAGTCCCGTCTGCCTCACCAGGAGCAGTACGTGTTCATCCACGACGCGATCCTGGAAGCCTGTCTCTGTGGAGACACGTCTGTCCCTGCTTCCCAAGTCAGGTCTCTGTACTATGATATGAACAAACTGGACCCTCAGACAAACTCCAGCCAGATTAAAGAGGAGTTCCGGGTAAGTCATACCAAAGGGAGAGGCAGGCTGGCAGTAATCTTGCTCCTCATGAAGGATCTCCAGGTCAGCCCTTGGACCCTTAAACTAACACAGGGCTTCTCAGGACTGTTGATGTCTGGGGCCATGTAATTGCTTGTTTGGGCGGCTGCCCTGCATTTTAGAGCATTTAGCAGCATCCCTGATCTCTACCCACTAGACACCAGTAGCACCATCACCCCACCTGCAGCTGTGGCAACCAAAAATGTGCCCGGACATTGCCCCATGTTCCCGGGCGGGAGCGAGTGCCTAGCTGAGAACCACTAGGCTAACAGGGCTATTTATTCCCCCTTGGAAGCAAACAGCGAGGTATCCCCATACACCCTGAACCCCTTGTTCACAGTGTAAACATGGATACAGTCAGCCATAGAAATGTGCATTAAGAAGACTTTCTGGACAGTATTTCTTCATTGAATTCCTCACATTCAAGCTTTGTCTAAATGTACCTGGCTGTAGGGCCAAACTCTTCCCCAGCCTCTCACCTTCCAAATCCCCAGATGTCCAGCTCTAGACAGACTCGATGGCTCTTAATCGTAGGGATCCATGTGGCCCCAATGCCTCTGTCTCTGGCCCTTATGTCTGATGGGCACAGTCTGTGGACAAGATCCAGGGAGCGAAAAGAGATATGAAAATGTACCCGTGCATGGCCGAGCCCCCCTGTATGGGGTGTGTGTGTGTGTGTGTGTGTGTGTGCGCACCTGTCGGGTGAGGGGACTGTCTTGTAGTTAGCTGCAGGGAACTTGGGTCTTCTCAAGTCTGAACGTGAGACAAATGCCAAGTTGCCTCGTCTTTGTGTCTGTCTTTGGTCATGTAGACCCTGAACATGGTGACGCCGACGCTCCGTGTGGAGGACTGCAGCATAGCCCTTCTGCCGCGGAACCATGAGAAGAACCGGTGCATGGACGTCCTGCCCCCAGACCGGTGCCTGCCCTTCCTTATCACCATCGACGGGGAGAGCAGCAACTACATCAACGCCGCGCTGATGGATGTAAGCCCTCCGTCTGCACAGGGACAGGGAGCTATGTTCTCTCCTGGGGACAGGCCCTCTTGTTCTACTCACCTACTCGTTTTCTTTGTTTTGATACAAACTATCTTTTCAACCAAACGCATTTCAGATCCCGCATATGTTTTCGTGTCAGGGCTGAGGTACTTAGTCTCTCAGAGACAACCCATCCGGAAGTATTGATAAATGAAACATGTCTCAGTTACTCCAGGAGCACTTACATTTAACCTGCTGACCAGAGAGCAATAGACAGCTATTAAGCCACTGAGGCAGTGAGGTGGGATGATGTGGTTTACAGCGTTATTTTAGCCCCCTTTCCTCCTAACTTCGGCAGTAATTAACATGAGGGGAAAATTGCCTGTCAGTACAGATCGTACACAACTCATTCTGTCCTGTCAGTCTATTTACCGCTAACTAAATGAGCACTTGCTCTTCAATTGATGGAAAAAGTGAAGGAATATTTTCAGAGCTCATGTGGAAATTTTAATTCCATCGGTGTGGTATCAGTAAAACTGAACTGAAATTTGTTTGAAGTTCCCCAGAGCTGTAAAGGACAACTGCATCCTTTTACAGTAGAAATAGGTAGCACCGTTGCACATACAAATGACAAGCAGATTTTAGGGAAGGCAGAACTATTTTAATTATGCTTAATTTTTAAAGAAAAGTTAAATATTCTCCATTAAAATAATTATGTATGGGGTGATATACCCTTCTACTAGAAATACCAAAAATTTATGAGCTATTTATTAAGTTCCCTTGATTTCAAACTGAGAATATTTTATTATTGTTATTTTGCAGATAGGTTCATATTTAGTCTATTTTGGTGCCGATGACAGCGATACAATTCTAAATATGTTCAGTTGCTAAATATGTTGCTAAATAGGCTTAGTGTTTTGTGCCACAAGCTTCCATGTGTACAAAATAGCTTCCTTCTGTAACATTTTCCTGGGTATATTTGGATCTTTCTGCTTTGTGTTTGCAGAGCTATAAACAGCCTTCCGCTTTCATAGTCACCCAGCATCCTTTGCCAAACACAGTCAAAGACTTCTGGAGGCTGGTCCTGGATTATCACTGCACGTCTGTAGTTATGCTAAATGATGTGGATCCCGCCCAGGTGAGACTCATGAATTACTGCTGTCAGAGCTGGTGCCACAGGGTCACATCCGGGTTTGCTTTGTCTGCATGTGAGAAGGGCAGGCACTGCACCGGCGCCAGACCACAGACACGAGCAAAGATTGAGAACTGCAGTGCTGAAATGCGAATGTGAAAACCAGCTGGAATCAGGGGTGAGAGCAGAAAGTCGGCAGAAAGCAAAAAGACGGGCAGAGATGATAGAGTAGGAGTGACAGGGCAAGGCGGCAGTCAGATGTGAGGCTGTCCCAAGAGGATGAGAACACCGACTGGAGCGGGGACAAGGTAGTGGGCAAGTCAGAACTAAACAGGAAACCGAACACATCAGAGCGGACGGCAGAGCAGACTTGGGAGCGGTAAGGAAGGGCTCCACCTCGTGACGTAGCCCTTGGTCCATCCCTGGAGCCTTTCTGAGCTTTCTGGCACGGCTCATCTGGAACCTGCAGGTAGAGATGGGGGAGCTGACGAGGAGGTGCAGAGAGAGGCAAATGATTTTAACGGACAGTAATTAATTTTGTCAACCCTTTGGTAAAGATATTAGAAAGAATTAATACTAGGGCTTAGAGATAAGGGAAGATCAGAATGATCAATGGGTTTTTGCATTGCTTCTCTTCTTAAACATGAAGAGAGACAACTGCACAGTGATAACTCAGTCTCAGTAATGGGCTTAGAACTGCTTTCCTACAGGAAGTCAGCAGGTGAGCGTTAGCTCAGTGGTCCTGTAGCAGGAGGATTTATTGTTGTATTTGATGCCTTACAGTGAGGTTATACCCATGACAGACGTAACCACCATGACAGAGGGTGTTACTGAAAGTTTGAACTTGTTCTGGAATCAAGTTAATTTACTATTTAATAGAGAGAAATTCTTTAAAAAACAAAAAAAAGAGGTCTGAATTATTTCAGCTTCCAGCTGGACAAGATGTGTCCTTCCTAACATCCACTTTGTGGCCATCAATCTACCCATCAATGGCATGGACATCACACCCAATTCTCTACTGTTCTTAATTATGTTTGTAGCACAACGTTATATCATTAAGACTCTGCCCAAAAGCTAGTGAATGAAATAATAATGCTGCTGCTTGTTCTCATCTAGTCCTTTTGCTTAAGGAGCTTAAATATTTAGAACTGGTCCCACTGATCCTTTCAGAAGGATACATTGCAGATGGTCATAAACACATGCAGGTGCCTGGGTTCAGGGAGCGTAAAACTCAGAATGGAGCCCAGGAGCCTGGTTGTCTAACTTAAGTACCACGGGTTAAATTTCACTGGTTCAGAATTCTTCACTAGCAGACAGTTATGGGATAAGGGACATGACATCTCTTTAGAACTGCCCTGTTTCTTTCCTAAAGTGAATCCGGAAATGTAGTGATATAACGGTTTCTGTTCGTATTAGTGAACAAGACTTTAATGATTTTAGTGTGTTCTTTTTGAACAGGAGTGTTTGGATTCTAAGCTGCATTCTAAACCCAGACTATCTGGATTCACACCAACAGTTGGCTTACTGTGGTAGATGAGACAAAGGGATACAGGTCTGTTCAGCAGACAGCTGATTTTCAGAGTGAGAGAAAGAGAGGGCTGGGACTCAGTCTCTCAGGGAACACTAAACTGAGCATTTGCATGTAAAGGCCTTGCAATTGTACAAGAATAGCACTCAACTTTCAACATATTTGTAGGTCCGGCTCATGGATGTGTTACGTACCATTTAAGCCATTTTCTACCCAGTTTACTTGGGCAAAGGGTAGAAAGGGCTGAATGCCAAGAGCCCGGCCCTGGCCTGGGCCATTCATATTTCTGGCGTGAGTGACAAGCCTTTTAATCAGGAGGTTGAACTAGGAGGAAGCAGAAAGCAAAACTAAGTAGGAAAGCGGGCAGGACAGTTCACACGTGCACATTCTGGCTTCTCTTACCATCTCACGTGCCCCTTGTAATGCCTGTTCGTTTCCACCGTGGGTACATGACAGATCGCAGAAAGAAAACAAACATCAGCATGCTATGACAAGGCAGTTTTAGAACTCCTCATCAGGAAGTTCTGGCAAAGAAGGAAAACTTTCATGGAAGTATTATTTAAAATAAATAAATGCAATTTATAAAATGTCATAGACTCAGATAACATAAAAGCACCCTTGGTTATCCTACTTTCAGTCTTAATCACAAAGTCAGAACCTTCAACTTCTTCATAATTGAGAAAATATTGCTGTTTCAGTGAACCGCTGTTAACTGAAAACTTTCTCGCCACCTCGGACATAAGTCAACCTTTGACAATGAGATTTTAGAGCCTTTAGAAAATGAAATTCAGCAGCGGATTCTCTTTTTGTGGTGTAAAGAGTGTCACTCATCATTGTGCCTGAAATGAGGTGACATGTTTTGTGTCTGCTCTGGGCCCAACAGGTTATAAAATAATGAAGTACTTACCCTCTTGCCTCACCACAAGCCATTTGTCCCTCAGGTAAATCAGAAAATGCCAGTGGGACACCAAGTCCCAACAGAAGTTTGCTTTCAAACTTTAAATGCCTGTTAGGGTTTCAGGGTTATCTTTTTAGGAAAGGTGTTTAAGGAGAAGAGATCTCTATCATGGCTCTTCTGCCCTGCCTTTCTCCGGGTTCAGTATTTTTGTGAGCAGTGTAGTATTTTGTGGGAAAGGAAGCCCCTCTCTCGGATGCCGCCAGGCCCGGCATCACTCATACCACGCAAAGTTGTGTGTTACATTTGTGCGGAAGTTCTGGTTACCCAGTATTGCCAGTACCTGGGGTTTGAGACCCTAGGAAACTGTGTTTTTAGTTAAAACCCCCTCCAGGTAAAACAGAAAAGCATTTCCTATATCTTCCAATATGTGAACTGGAAGGGTTTGGACCAGAACATGAAAAAGCAACCCAACACTGTTATCAGCTCTGAAACATGGCACAAAATAGCCCCATTCCCAAAAGTGATTATGGACTATGATGCGAGCCCAGACAGTGGAGGATGGAGATTTTCGTGTGGAAAAGTATGCGTGCCATCTTCCTTGTGACGGTAGCCAGCGGCATCTCTCCAGGGCCTGATAAGAGTTCCTTCCGGCATGCAAAAGAGATTGTACAAAGGGATGTGTTGAACCATATCCACATGCCCTTCTAGGAAAGCAGGATGGTTCATCAGTAAAGGATGTTTTCTGGGAAAACAAACAAAAAACTACCGGAAGGACAGTGGGAGTTGGGGAATCAGCCAGCAAAAAAGACCTGAATTACACCTGCCAGAAGGAAAGAAAGGACAATGAAGTGAATCAATGAAGTACTAAGAATTACTGAATGTTTATACTGGCCTTATTCAAACCGTTCAGAGTAAAATTATTGTTAACCTTGCATTTCTGTGTTTCTGTGTTTTGAATTCAGTTGTGTCCCCAGTACTGGCCAGAAAACGGCGTACACAGACATGGCCCCATCCAGGTGGAGTTCGTTTCTGCTGATTTAGAAGAGGACATCATCAGCAGGATATTCCGTATTTACAATGCAGCCCGAGTAAGAGTTATAACCAGTGTCGCTTGTTATTATGCTCTCGTTGTTTTCTCATTCCTCAAATACTTAGAGTGCCCGCTCGATGCCCAGCCCTGTTCTCAGAGTTTGGAACACATCGTGAACCAAACAAGCTCACTGACCTTGTGCTTGTGTTCTCGTGGGAAAAGACAGACAATACATAATGGATCTAATAAACTATGCAGTGTGTTAGAAGGCTATAAATGCTATAGAAAGACAAAGGGGTAGAGAGTGCTAGGGCCTTGAGCAGGAGGAAGAGCTGGCTTCTTTTTTAAATAGTTCCTGCTGTTTGAGCCAAGACCGGAAGGAAGTGAGGCAGTAGCGTGATGGGGACTCTGGCAGATGTGACAGCCGGTGCTAAGGCCCAAAGGCGGGGCCTGGCCTGGTGGGGTCCCAGAGCACAGCAAGCACAGGTGGGAGCACCAGCGAGAGCAGTTCATGCGGGAGGGCTGGGGAGCAGAGGTCAGATAGGTAGACAGTGTGGGCCATAGGCGGGAGCAACTAAAGAACCATTACAGGGTTGTGCGTAGAAGAATCGCGTTCTGTAAGTTATATTTACGAGTAACACCCTGGCCTCCATGCGGACAGACTGCACAGGGTAAGAGACCAGCCAGGAGGCTGCTGCAGTCATCCATGGGACGGGACAAGGGCCAGGACCAGAGTGCCAGCAGGTGGGGAGATGCCAAGGGGAGGTCGAGCCAAGGGCCAGAGTCAAGGATGGCCCTTGAGATTGTGTGCAGATGACTCGGAAGGCAGGTCAACAAGCACTGAGTTATGGAAGCCAAGGGTGTGGCAGGATTGGGGTGCAGGAGAATGGGGAGAGGATGGGGAGTTCAAAATTGGCATATCAAGCTCGGAATGACCCTGAGACATGCAAGTGGAAATAGCGAGTCAACAGCTGATTGTTCGAGGATGAATTCAGGAGCAAGGTCTGGCCTAGACATACAACTCTGTGACTTTCTGGAATACTGGTGGTATCTGAAGCCAGAAGGCTGAATGGAATCATCAAGGGAGGGAATAGAGAGAGAGAAGAGAAGGGGACTGAGGACTGAGCTTGGGGCCCCCATCAGTAAGAGATCAGAGAAAAGAAAGCCGAGGCAGAGACGGAGAGCTTGGTGAGGGAGGAGGAGCAGCCAGAAGGAAGGGAGCAAGAAGAGCTAAGGGGCTGGGCCCAGTGCTGCTGAGGCCACAGGGAGTCGGTCAGGGGCTTAGCCCAGGTTGCAGCGGAACGGCGTCGTTGCTTTTCTACACAAGATAAATAACACGTTTTTGAATCTTGCAATTCCATTTAATTATGATGAAAGATTAATTAACGATTAATATATTAGCAAGGTTCACACCAATAAACAAAAACATGTTATAGTCATAGTAAACACAGTGTAATCTGTATCACACTGAGCTTGCAAACATCTCAGATTATAATTTATTCTTTAACTTCCTTGTAATTAAAGTAAAGCCATTTTCCCACTTAATGCACAGTGTGGTCCAGCTTATCCTGCTTATGTTATTTTTCCCTTGGCTTTTGCAAAGTTGTGAGTGTTCTGCTTCACTCTTGTTTGTCTGGCCTGTCATTTAAAGCACCTAGTTTTTTATAACAGATCAAGATTAAAAATCATAACTCTTCAGGCGGTAGTCCCTAGCTACATTATTTATAGGCAGTACTCCCCTTTAATAATGTCCTGCTTTGACGAGACCATCCAGTAAGGGGAATCAGCTCACTGGAATTCAATAAAGTAAATAATGCCTTTTCCTTTGGCTCCTTGACGGTCCCCTGACTCTCCACAGCCCCAAGATGGATATCGAATGGTACAGCAGTTCCAGTTCCTGGGCTGGCCCATGTACAGGGACACGCCAGTGTCTAAGCGCTCCTTCCTGAAGCTCATCCGCCAGGTGGACAAGTGGCAGGAGGAATACAATGGTGGGGAAGGCCGCACGGTGGTGCACTGCCTGTAAGTGCTGAGGTCCACTCTGACCTCCTGCTCACTCTTTTGTTTCACTGTAAATGGAGAAGAAATAAGTAGGGCTGAGTGAAAGACGATCATGGGTTTCCCAGAATGAGTCCACTCACTGAGGGTTTAATTTGCTTTGCAGAAAGCAAAGTATGCACATTTCATATTTGCATGGTCTATCTCAGCCATCAAAATAAGCACTGACCCTGTGGTTGGAACCCAAAATAAATTTGGGTGGGTTCAGTGGGTTCCAACCAGCTCCTGAAAGCCAACTGTTAGACCTTCAGGAATTTTGTGAGCTGGTTGTTAAACTGGTGGTAGCTTGAAATCACCCATCGGGAGAGTATTTACACCACAGAAATCAGCAGACGCTACAAGACAGCTCCTACCCCAGCTGGCTTACCAGCGCACCACCTAGTAAGTCTGTTAGAGATCATGTCAGAGGCTCCAAAGGATCTTACTCTTTTTTGACTTCATGGTTCTTACAAGAGCTTTTTGTCTGGGAACGTGGGAGGATGTGGCAGAGCAGTGGTCCCCAAAGTGTGGTCTCCAGGCAGCAGGTTGGTGTCGCCCACAATCTTGTGAAGAATGTAAGTTCTCGGGCTCCACCCCAGACCTGGGGCCTCTGGGAGTGGGTCCCCGAGATCTGCATTTCAACTAGCCCTTCAGGTGATTCTGATGCGTTAAAATTGGAGACCAGCTCCTACTGGGAAGCATTGATTCTCAGCCTTGGCTTCACCTTAGAGTCATCTGAGGAGCTTTAGAAATCACAACACAGTAAAACCCCATGCCCGGGCCACATCCAAACCACTTAAATCACCGTCTCTGGGGGTGGGGCTCAGACATCAGTGTTTATGTAACTCCCAGATTATTTCCATGTACAGCCAAAGCTAGGAACACTGAGTGTAGACGGCCATACTTTCCAGAGCACTTCCGCCTGTGTTTCCTCACTGGCAATAATATGGAGCTCATCGGCCAGCTGGAGGGGGCTGAATGGAGCAGGCAGTTAAAAAGTCATGGTGGTTAGGGAAGACGTTTAGAGAACTGGTGGAAACTTGAAGCCTAAGCATCTGTCGCTTTTCCTGGGAGTGCCATTAGCAGCACCCAGTAAGATCTTCCCCAGTTTGAAGGGGAGGGAAAGTTTTACTGTGGCCAGACCAACCCTAGCTGCAGTTGCAAATTTGGCAAGGGCTTGGCTTTCTCTCCTTTCAGTTCATTTGTCTCAGGTAATGCCATGCGCACCCAGCTCCCAGGGCCCCAGGAAGCCTCCCTGGCTGCCCAGAATCCTACCTGCTCCTTCCTCTCTGCCCTGCCTCTCACCCACCCAGATTAAAGCATGACAGCGTCACATTCTGCAGGAAACCGGTATTCCCTTGGAAGAATCTTATACACCTATTCATGCTTGTCGTCAACCAGAGGTCCCAACCCTTTGTCCTCTAGAAAGCTGCTCTATTGCCCCTTCCCCTGACTGGTTTCCCCTTCCAGCTCATGGCCCCGGTGCCTTACAGATATCTCTACTGAGAAAATGCCAAAAAGAATGTATTAACACTTCACATCCCCATTTTTCTTTATCTAAGTCTAGGTGTAGCCTCTGATCAGAATTAAACTAAGAGGGTCCACCACATTGAGTTGACACAATCCCAGCAAAGAAAATGGGCGTTTTAGAATTTGTATTATATCTTCTGGGATTTTTTGACATGCTAAAAAAAATAGTTTGCAGATAACCATCCACTTAAGAAACCCACAGCATCTCGAGTTAGGATTGGGTCTTTCTTCTCAGGATTATCAGCATTCTAGTGAGGGCCCTTGCTGTGGCCCCAGGTCTGAATCCTAGTGGAGGAGTTTGAGGCACCAGGACAGGCTTGTGGAGGAGCACACAAAGTCGGCTTTCCAAGGCCACGTTCAGTTGTTGCACCTTGCAGACAACCACTGCTGTATTCGTCCAAGAGATGGCTGTGACCCTAGAACTGAGATGATTGTGTCTCCGATTCAGTAACCATAGAAGATAAGGGGCTGTTCTTCAACTGTAGTGGGCTGGGGTGACATCTGCTGCTTCCCCCTCCTGCCTGTCCGGCATCGCTTTCTCCTGGTGAGAGAAACTTGGCTTTTCTTTGGGGACCCCTTCTCCCCCACTTTAATGTCCTTGTGGTTCCTGAACCTCCTGCTTGCTCTTGGCACTAAGGGTGGGCTTGGGACCCAGGCCTGGTCAGAATCTTTATTTTCGTTTAAATGTATAGATCATAAAGCTAAGACTTTTTTTTTCAGCTGTGAGAAACAAAGTTAGTTTAAATTGGTATCCTCTGGTAGCCAAAGTGCTTTGAATTCCTGCCCTTCCTCGGAGGTAAGAACATCACATTCAGCATAGTGTAGCACCACCCAGTGGCTGTGGTCTGAGAGTTTCTTCCCCAGAGACAGAGTTTCCTTGAGTCACGTATACTCAAGGTAAGCAAATAGTTGATGAGGAATTATTTTCTTTATGCGTATCTTCCATCTAATAAAAGCAGAAGAAACGATAGAATTAGGCTATCACCATTTTGCAACTCTTGATGAAAATAAGGAGCCCTGGTGGCACAGTGGTTAAGCACTCAGGTGAAAGGTTGGCGGTTCAAATCCACCGACTGCTACAAAGGAGAAAGATGTGGCAGTCTGAGTCTGTAAAGATTTACAGCCTTGGAAACTCTATGAGGCAGTTCTACTGTGTCCTCTTGGGGTCGCTGTGAATCAGAATCGACTCGAAGGCAGTGGATGGGATGAAACTAATGGATGTATACAATGATCATCGACAGCTGCTTAAACCATTAGGTGGAGAGCTGATGAAGAAAAACAGTGTGGCACTAGTGAAAGGATAAAATAGAGACAAATGGAGCAGAAGAGAAAGTCCAAGAACAGACCTCAGGGTGACCTCACTTATAACAAAGATCCCACTGCAGCACAACCCACCAGAGGCAGCAGGAAAGAGACTACCTGGAACATTGCTCTTCCTCCTCACAATATATACAGAAGTCAAGTCCAGCTGGATGCTAGACCAAATTGTGAAGAGTAAACTAGCAAAGCTTCTACAAGAAGACGTAGGAAAAAATCTTCGTGACCATGAGCTGATCACAGATTTGTTAAATAGAATGCAAAACTCGAACTCTAAAGGAAAATATGGATGAACTGGAGTTCATTCAAGTTAAACACTCCTATTTATCAAAAGACACAGAGTGGGAGAAGATTTTCATGACACGTATATCTGACAAAGGACTCATAGCCAGAATGTCTGTGAACTGCGAGTCAATAGGAAAAAGACAGACAACCCAAGTCTTTAAATGGGCAAAAGATTTGACGGGCACTTCATTTAAAAAGGATATCCAAAGAGTGACTAAGTGTAGGAAAGGTACCCAACATCATTAGTTTTCAGGAAAATGTATATTAAATCCAGGATTAGATACTACTGCATAGTCACCAGAATAGCTGAAGATTAAAAAACAAACAAGTAAATGATAATACTGAGGGTTGATGAGGCTGTGGAGTAACTGGAACTCCCACACATTCTTGGTAGGAAGTGAATTATAAGTACTTTAGAACTATTTGATAGCATCTACTAAAGCTAAATAGACACTCTCTGGCTGAACTCTCTGCCCCTAGGTGTATTACTGACAGGAGTGCATGTATGCACCACAAGACATGTTTATAGCAACTTTACTCATAATACCTAAAAACTGGAAGCCACTCAAATCGTCCTCAGCTGTTGGATAAGTAAATTATATAGTATATTCATTCAATGGAATTCTGCTTAGCAATGTAAAAGAATAAACTGCCGATACACATAACATAGATGATTCTCACATAGATACTATTGAGTAAAAGAAGCCAAACTCAAGAGATTAAACTGTATGATTCCATTTATACAAAGTTCAAAAACAGGCAAGAGAAATTTATGATGCTAGCAATGAGAACAGAGATTACTTGTGGTGGTGTTGATGGTACTGATAGTGTTGACTCAGAGTATGAGGGAGGACCTGTGGACTGATGGTGGTCTATATCTTGATCTGGATGGTGGTCACATGGTGTGCACATTCATAAACACTAACTGAGATGTACACTTACCATTTGTAAACTCCATTATAGGCATACATAGGGGGACCACTCATCTGTCAGTTTGTCATACGGTGATGATGTATGTTACTGTGATGCTGGAAGCTATGCCACCAGTGTTTCAAATACCAGCAGGGTCACCCATGGTGGGCAGGTTTCAGCAGAGCTTCCAGACTAAGAAAGACTAGGAAGAGGGACCTGGTGGTCTACTTCTGAAAAAGTTGGCCAGTGAAAACCTTATAAATAGCAGCGGAACATTGTCTGATATAGTACCCAAAGATGAGCCCCTCAGGTTGGAAGGCACTCAAAATACGACCGGGAATGAGCTGCCTCTTCAAAGTAGAGTTGACCTTAATGATGTGGATGGAGTCAAGCTTTTGGGACCTTCATTTTCTGATGTGGCACAACTCAAAATGAGAAGAAACAGCTACAAAGATCCACTAATTGGAAGATGAAATGTACTAAGTATGAATCTAGGAAAATTGAAAGCTGTCAAAAATGAAATGGAATACATAAACATCAAGATCGTAGGCATTAGTGAGCTGAAATGGACTGGAATTGGCCATTTTGAATCAGACAATCATATGGTCTACTATGCCTGGAATGACGAAGTGAAGAGGAATGGCATCGCATTCACCATCAAAAAGAACATTTCAAGAACTCTCCTGAAGTACAATGCTATCAGTGATAGGATAATATCCATATGCCTATAAGGACGACCAGTTAATACCACTGTTATTCAAATTTACGCACCACCACTAATGCCAAAGATGAAGAAATTGAAGACTTTTACCAACTTCTGAAGTCTGAAATTGATGGAACATGCAGTCAAGATGCATTGATAATTACTGATAATTGGAATGTGAAAGTTGGAAACAAAGAAGGATCAGTAGTTGGAAAATATGGCCTTGGTGATAGAAACAACGCTGGAGATCACATGATAGAATTTGCAAGATAGCGACTTATTCATTGCAAATACCTTTTTTTAACAACATAATGGTGACTATACACATGGACCTCAACAGATGAAATGGAATACACAGGAATCAAATCAACTACATCTGTGGAAAGAGACAATGGAGAAGCTCCATATCATTAGTCAGAACAAGGCCAGGGGCCAACTGCAGAACAGATCATCAATTGCTTATATGCAAATTCAAGGTGAAGCTGAAGAAAATTAGAGCAAATCCATAAGAGTCGAAATACCACCTTGAGTATATCCCACCTGAATTTAGAGACCATCTCAGGAATAGATTTGACACGTTGAACACTAATGACCAAAGATCAGACGAGTTATAGAATGACATCAAGGATATCATACATGAAGAAAGCAAAGGGTCATTAAAAAGACAGAAGGAAAAGACCAAAATGTATGTCAGAAGAGACTCTGAAACTTGCTCTTGAATGTAGAGTAGCTAAAGTGAACAGAAGAAATGATGAAGTAAAAGAGCTCAGCAGAAGATTTCAAAGGGCAGCTCAAGAAAACAAAGTAAAGTATTATAATGAAATGTGCAAAGACCTGGAGTTAGAAAACCAAAAGGGAAGATCATGCTTGGCATTTCTCAAGCTGAAAAAACTGAAGAAAAAGTTCAAGCCTCGAGCTGCAATATTGAAGGCTTATACCGGGAAAATATTGAACAATGCAGGAAACATCAAAAGAAGATAGAAGGAATACAGAGAGTCACTGTACCAGAAAGAATTGGTTGAAGTTCAACCGTGTCAGGAGGTAGCATATGATCAAGAACCAATGGTATTGAAGGAAGAAGTCCGAGATGCACTGAAGGCATTGGCGAAAAACAAGGTTCCAGGAATTCATGGAATACCAATGGAGATGTTTCAACAAACAGATGCAGTGATGGAGGTGCTCACTCATCTACGCCAAGAAATTTGGAAGACTACCTGGCCAACCAACAGTAAGAGATCCATATTTGTGCCCATTACAAAGAAAGGTGATCCAACAGAATGTGGAAATTATCGAACAATATCATTAATATCACACACAAGTAAAACTTTGCTGAAGATGATTCAAAAGCAGTTGCGGCAGTATATCAAAAGGGAAGTGTCAGAAATTCAAGCCAGATTCAGAAGAGGACATGGAATGAGGAATATCATTACAGTTGTCAGATGGATCTTGGCTGAAAACAGAGAACACCAGAAAAATTAGAGCAAATCCATGTGTTTTCTTGACCTGTGTTTTCTTGACTATGCAAAGGCAATCAACTGTGTGGATGATAACAGATTATGGGTAACATTTCGAAGAATGAGAATTCCAGAATAAAGAATGGGGATTTCAGAACACTTAATTGTGCTCATGAGTAACCGGTACATAGACCAAGAGGCAGTTGTTCTAGGAGAACAAGGGGATACTTCATAGTTTAAAGTCGGGAAATGTGTGTGTCAGGGTGGTATCCTTTCACCACACTTATTCAGTCTGAATGCTGAGCAAATAATCTGAGAAGCTGGACTGTGTGAAGAAGAACACAGCACCAGGATTGGAGGAAGACTGATTAACAACCTGCGCTGTGCAGATGACACAACCTTGCTTGCTGAAAGCGAAGAAGGCTTGAAGCACTTACTGATGAAGATCAAAGACTGCAGCCTTCAGTATGGATTTCACCTCAACATAAAGACAACAAAAATCCTCACAACTGGACCAATAAGCAACATCATGATAAATGGAGAAAAGATTGAAGTTGTCAGGGACTTCATTTTACTTGGATCCACAATCAATGCCCATGGAAACAGCAAACAAAGATGTCACTTTGAGGACTAGGGTGCGCCTGACCCAAGCCATGGTATTTTCAGTTGCCTTGTATACATGCAAAAGCTGGACAATGAATAAGGAAGACCAAAAAATTTTATGCCTTGGAAGAATATTCAATATACGTGGACTGCCAGAAGAACAAACAAACCTGTCTTGGAAGAAGTATAGCCTGAATGTTCCTTAGAAGCGAGGATGGCAAGACTTCATCTCACGTACTTTGGGCATGTTATCAGGAGGGAGCAGTCCCTGGAGAAGGATATCATGCTTGCTAAAGTAGAGGGCCAGCGAAAGAGAGGAAGACCCTCAATGAGATAGATTGACACAGTGGCTACAACAATGGGCTCAAACATAGCAATGATTGGAAGGATGTCACAGGACGGGGCAGCGTTTTGTTCTGCTGTACATAGAGTCATTATTAGTTGGGAAATGTGTGTGTCAGGGTTGTATCCTTTCACCGTACTTATTCAGTCTGTATGCTGACCAAATAATCTGAGAAGTTGGACTATGTGAAGAAGTTGGACTTACCAACACTAACAACAACAACAACATCGTAGGCGTATTATACTTTATTTTAAAAGCTAGTTTGACCCTCTATCATGGACCGCACAAACAGACACTTGAATGTCATGATCAATCTTAAAATCACAAAAGGAAGGACAACCAGCTATCTTGTGCCTACCTCCTAATGAAAGTATTCTTATCGGTTAATCAGTCAATCAATCAATCCTGAATTCTTATCAAGTGCTGAGGCTAACTACCAATTTATTTGGAACGTAGGTTAGGGAGGAACGTGGTAAATGATACCACAGAGATGTAATGAATAAGGAAAAGCCAGGATGTGGGTATCTCTACAGGACAAATGACCCAGTTTTCTCAACAAATTGCCAAGAAGAAGGAGCACATAAAGAAAACCTGTAGATTAAAACATCTTGCAAGACTTTGCAGCCGAATGCAGTGTGTGGACCCAAACAAAGCAACTGTAAGAAAATATCTGAAGCAATCTGGGAAACTTGAACACTAACTGGAAACATGATTATATTAAAACAGGGTTTATTCATTTTAGGAGTGATAATGATATTGTGATTATTTAAAAATAGAGTAAAATGAAATACAAAGAGCCCACAGCTCCTTGGAGAAGTGGTTAATTCCAGAGCTGGTGCCGGGAAAATACAGAATGAGCCTGGACCAGCTCATGGCTACAGAAAGTAAGGAAATACTCAGAGCCAAGCTGAAGGAGCTCCTACTGGCCCAAGCTGGAAAAATTTGAGCAACAAAATAAATATGGGTACTATCGGGTATTAACTCATAGATAAAATTAATATCTGTAAGTCCATACTAATATAAATAATAACAATTTTAAAAATAAACAAGCAAATAGTTTTTTGCTGGGGAGAAGAGACAGCTGTTTCTTATAGTAGAATTCCAATTAATAAATGTTGAAGAAAAGAAGGAAATAGAGAATCACCATTAGGCAAACACTTGGTGATAATTATTGCAAACGATATCCACCAATGGGTGCTGAAATTATTGGGTAGAGAAGCAAGATACTTGCAGAATCCCAATGAATCTCCCCAAGAGAGAAAGGTAGTAACTTTACAGAGTAATAATCTGGCAAACACCATTTTAGCATGTGTCTTAATCATGTAGTGCTGCTATGACAGAAATACCACAAGTGGATGGCTTCAACAAACAGAAATTTATTCTCTCACAGTCTAGGAAGCTAGAAGTCCGAATTCAGGGCACCAGCACCCGGGGAATGCTTTCTCACTCTGCCAGTTCTGGGGGAAGATCCTTATCATCAATCTTCCCCTGGTCTAGGAGCTTCTCAGTGCAGGGATCGCAGGTCCAACAGACACCCTCTGCTCACAGCACTTCTTTCTTGGTGGTATGAGGTCCCCTTGTCTTTCTGCTCGCTTCTCTCTTTTATATCTCAAAAGAGATTGACTAAAATACAACCTAATCCTGTATATTGAGTCCTGACTCATTAACATAATTGCCTCTGAATCCTGCCTCATTAACATCATAGAGGTTAGGATTTACAATACATAGGATAGTCACATCAGATCACAAAATGGAAGACAACCCCATAAAACTGAGAATCATGGCCTAGCCAAGGTGACACATATTTTAGGGGGACACAGTTTACTCCATGACAGCATGTGACCAAGGTTAACGTCACCAGTAGTAAGACAGATCAACATCATGAGCCCCTTGATACAATTCCCTCTGAAGACCTTGCATTATCACTTCTGTGATATTGCTGCCAAAAATGCATAACCTGATTTCAATCATGAGAAAGAGCAGACAAACCCCAATCAAGAGACATTCTACAAAATAACTGATTGGTACTCTTCAAAAGTGTCAAGGTCCAGAAAGACAAGGAACAGCTGATGAACTGTCTCAGGTTGGAGGAGACTAAGGAGACATGGCAACTAAATACAGTGTGGGATCCTGGATTTGATACAGGGCCAGAGAAAGGACATTGGTGGAAAAACTCGTGAAGTTTTACTAGCATCTATAGTTCAGTCGGCAGTATAGTAAAAGAAACCAGAAACCTGTTGCCATTGAGTCCATTCTGACTCATAGCAACCCTACAGGACACAGTAGAGCTGCCCTCTAGGGTTTCCAAGGAGCAGCTGGTGGATTCAAACTGCCAGCGTTTTGGTTACCAGCCGAGCTCTTAACCACTGCGCCACCGGGGCTCCTGGCAGTATAGTCCCAATGTTAATTTCATGGCTTTAGTAATGTTGTATGGTTATGTAAGATGTTAACATCAGAGGAAGTTCAGCCTACAGTGGAACTATATACTGTTTTTTGCAACTTTTTTGTTTAAGTCTAAAATTAGTTCAAAATAAAAACTCGTCTTATTTTTTAAAAAAAACTCATGTTTTAGAGATAAGTGATTAAATGCTAATAGATTTTTATAAAGGCCAGGCACATCTTTGAACATAACTGCTCATCATCAGTTTTTCTGGCAGATACTAGATGAGGTGCGTGTTCACTGAATTCTCTGGGCCCTTCCTGTAGCGCTAGATGAGGTGCTGTCTCGAGGTAGCGCCTTCTGGGGTCAGCGCAGAGCTGGGGATGGAGAAGGTGCTAGGTCCT
The DNA here is from genome assembly GCA_030035585.1 of Dugong dugon. NCBI lineage: Eukaryota > Metazoa > Chordata > Mammalia > Sirenia > Dugongidae > Dugong > Dugong dugon. The sequence goes on along the minus strand of CM057466.1, from coordinate 44,473,991 downwards.
CATCTGGTTACAGGTGAACCGTGGGCCAAATGCTGTGGCAAATATACTCCTTTTGCTTTAATGAGAATTGCCCAGGTGAGAGTCACTGGCCTCAGAGGTCCGCGTCATTACCGTCTCACTCAAGTTTAGATGACATGTTTCTGTGGCTTGTTGAGAGATGTAACGTGAGGGTGAAAGTCAACAAACCATCTTATTTCTCTTATGACAGAAATGGAGGAGGCCGCAGCGGGACATTCTGTGCAATCAGCATCGTCTGCGAGATGCTACGGCACCAGAGGGCAGTCGACGTCTTCCACGCGGTGAAGACACTGAGGAACAACAAGCCCAACATGGTGGATCTTCTGGTAGGAGCGTGCCCTTCTGCTAACTAGAGCATTTCCCTGTGAGCCTGGGGCTGACGCCAGTGCTCAGGTCTGCAGGGAAGCTTATTCACAAAGGAAGAGCCGTTCTCAAAAGCATAATGTAATCACTTCACTCATAAGGGCTCTCTTCTGCTCCTTCTGTCTTTGCTTTTTCACAAGGAGACTCTGTCTCAACTTGTTTGAAATGTGGAAATAGTTGAAAGTCACAAGTACACATCCTTATTAATTTCTGCTCCTGGCAGTGCCTTCCACGTGGCTAAGCACTTAGTCTTCCTGGAGAAGAAACAATCAGAGCAAATGAAATGCCAGATTTCCAAATTATATATTTTATAAATAGCCTAATCCCCTGATATTTATCCAAGCTGTGAATTTTAGTTTGACATCCAGAATACTGCATTTAATTATGGTGACCATATCTGAGAACAGGATTAAAGGAGTTGAGAAACATAGGACAATGTGCAATTATTTTTCTTAGAGTATTCCATGAAATCTCCTTTTATGTGGAGCTGTTGAAATGCCAACCACTGTGACTCAAGAATAGTAGAATCGCTTCAAGGAGGAAGCTTTTAGATTAGCTTTTTGTACTTCTCTGTTAGGGGAGGAAGGATCTGAAGAAAATGCAGGATTAATTCCAAGGTTGGAGGGATGGCCTAGGGCAGGGAGTGTGAGGAAGAGATGACCCCGTGCTGACAAGTTTTGCATTCCTCTGGACACAAAATTGTAGTCATGAAGTTAAATTCTTTGAGGTAACTTTTTAAAAAATTAAAGGAACGAAACAGATAATTGAGATTCAAGCTAATGTTGAGAAAGTAGTCATGGTCCCCATGCAGAATTTGAGAAGCCATTGAAACACTGCCACAAGCTGGGGAATGATGGTGACCCCAATGATGACTGACTCCTGGGACATATCCAAGTCCTGGTCCACACAAGCCAGGCTCTGTGGACATCTGCTTTTCCCCAGATGTGTTGTGTGTCTTCTGCTTGATCAGCTTATCTGTTTCCAAGAAGCCTGGTGTTGGCCAGGGAATTTGGCAGAGGGAAGCCTATCTGGCCGGATGCACACTCTCAAAACCATTACCATTACTGCTTTGGCTTCTGTGGTCAAAAGGAGAGTGCTCCCCAAGTCCTGCCTGCTAGGCCCCTTCCGGAGCGAAAATCCACAAAAGCCCAAATTCTAGTCTGGGCTCTGCTGTTAGGGCTAGTTAAGTGACCTTGGACAGATTAATGTGGGTGATTTAAGGGACCTATGACAAGCCACTTAACTTCCTTGGGCCTTCATTTTGTAAAATAGGGACAGTGTCAGCTTATTGCGGGGATACAGTGTGAAAGTGAGAAATGTGATCCTTGGTAGCGTGGGTGTTTCCAGGGCGGGGTGTTTCAGGGACCATCAGAGCCAGTGTGACATGATGTGCAGAGGATGACGAGGAGAAGGAGGAGGATGCTACCAACGGCCGTTTGCGTGGTGCTTATGAGGTGCCAGGCCCGTTTCTAAGTGCCTTTCAGATACCCACAGATTACATGTGGAGGCACTGAAAGGCTACCTGGCATCCTGAGTGTGCAGGTTCCCAGCAACTAGCCCCTCCTTGAGGGCAGGGTACACCTCCTTCCCTGGTACCCAAATGAATTTGGAGAGTCCCACCGCCCCTGAACTCTTAGTCGTCTGGGCTTCGTGGGTATTCATGCCGTCAGTCAGTACAGATTGGAACGCTGGCAGGAGATGGAAACCAATGCATCAGCTCAAGTATTCTGTCTGTGGTGTCACTTGGTATTTAACCCCACCAACTGAGAGATGGATGGGAAGCTTCCAAAGTTGGGTTGGTACTTGGGAAAAGCTGACCTTGACAAAAAAGGTCATCTCCCTCTCACTACCACCTGAATTAAACAGATGATTAGAAGTAGATCCTCCAGGCCTTTCCTCTAGGGCTCTGGCTGTGGCTTTTCTACTCATGGATTTTCATGAGCAGATGCAACATGGATTTTTCCAAATCAGTGGTGCAGATTTGGGACGGTGGCAATTCTTCATGAAATGACTGGAGACCTGGGTAGTTGGACCAGAAGGGATCCTCTCGACCTCGCCCACAATCCTGGAATAATCTGAGTGTTTCCGTAGTTAATATGTAATTTTAATGGAGATAGTAGGATCCCTGGATGCCCATACCCCTGAGGGTCAGCATGAGTTTTGGGATAAGGTCAGTGGCTAAGGAAGACAGGAAAGTTTTGCAATTTCCTGAGAAAATTGTCAGAAAAATTTGTCATGGTAACTGCTAGCAGGACAACAGATAATATCCAGTGGCTAGAGAAGATCACAGTGCTCTCTGCGGTGGGTTTGAGCATCCTCAGGTGGATAAAGGTGCTTGTCGTTGTGTCTGTAAGTACAGTTTCTGTTTAGTCTGGTACTCACACATGTGTATGTTGGCTGACAGAATTAAGTAACTTAGGTCAGGGTGATAAAATCTGGTAGGATTTTATCAGGTGTAAAAGGCCGTCTGAGGTCTGCATTCTTCCTGAGTACAAGATTTCGTGCCAGCAGCTGAAAAGAACGGCGTGCTATGTCTTCTTGTTGCACCGTCATGGAAGGTTGGCACAGTGCGTGCCCACCAGCCCTGGCAAGTGCTTCTGGGCCAGCCACTGAGAAAGAGCAAGCAGAGTGTCGGCTCATCTCTCTGTCTCCATCTATCTCTGCATCTCTGGTATCCTAACTTGCTCCTGAGTTTGAAAATTCATCAGTTCAGGTTGAAGCACGGCGTTCTCAAGGGGGATCCAGAAGGCTCTGAAGATTTATTTCTCCAAATTTTTAGTTTGGGGGGCTCTGGAGAAAAGCCAGTTGATTGCCAGGGGCAAAATTCTTTAAAACATGAGACTAGTTTTTTTTTTATTTTATTCAGTGGGTACAGCTGGCTTTCTTCTGACCGGCTTTTTCAGCCCAGCTTCTGACTTATCCATGTCTTCAACCAGCCATAAGACCCCATCAAAAACTGGCCCCAAGAGAACACGGAGTAGCACAGTCCGCCCAAGCTTTCCAGGATAGTCCCATGGTACGCCGAGGCTCCTTGGAAGCTGTCCCAGTTGTGGGAAAACAGGCTGCTTCAAAACCAGTCCTCCTTCTCCCCTTTGTCTTCTGCACGAGGCATCTGAAGTTTCCAAAGCTCTATTTTAGCAGAGAAACAGACTTTGAAGGAGAGATCGTACCTAAGAAGCGTTATCTGTCCTGGGCAGCCTGGGTGGAGCCCTGACGTGGTGCCTATTCAGGAATGGACTAAATGGGTGGCATTCGCCCACAGGCCCCCTACAAACCTGCAGAGCTGCCTTTTAAGGCAAGCAAACACTTCAGACTATCCTTTGTTTTTGAGCTATGTGTCAGCCGGCACCTCCTGATTCTTGAAATCTAAATGCCACTGGTCCAGTTCCCAGTATAGAAGGTCCTTCTAGGGGTTTCTGTGAAGTGCCTGGGAACTTACAATCTCATGGTCTTCTTCAACTCCTGACTCTGCTCTGTGGAAACACAGATGTGAAATTCAAGCCTTCCTCTACCAGTCAACAGCAACGCCAACACTCACTCAGAACATCTGTTACTGTGGTACACAGACTGCAAATTCAGGCAGACTTGAAGGAGACCATCAGGAATCATCCTTCTTAGTGCCCTTTAGCCCCCTCCCACAGGGCAGTCACCTACTCCTGCCCTTTTCCATTTGGCTGGCTTCTCCTTCCTCCTTGTCCTTCTTCTCAGGAGCAAAACAAGTGTCTACAAAGCACATATGCCCTTAGAAGTCTCATCTTCTGCCAAAGGCCACAGACCATGGTGTTTTCCCACACAAAGCCAGTTTCCCCTCCAAGAGACACTCTGGTCTCAGCTGCTAAGTTCATAAAATTTTGCCTTCTAACATGTTACTGGTATGAGCAGCCAGTTGATCTGATCATCTGACCTTCATTCCATTCCATTCCAGCACCCATATTGTTCTCACTTCTCTGCTGGGCATGGTAGTAAACATGAGAAGTGGAAGACATGGTCCCTCAGGGAGCTTATAACTAGTTGGGGAGGCAAAACAGAAATCCTTCCTGAACCTCAGTTTTTTCCTCTGCAGAGTAGAGATAAGAATACTAAGCACAAGCCATTCACAAAGACAATGTATGGCATGATTCCATTTATATGAAATGTCCAAACCCATTGCCATCAAGTATAGACAAATCCACAGAGACAGAAAATAGATTAGTGGTTGCTAGTGGCTGGGGGCAGGGGGATGGGGAGTGACTGCTAATGGGTACGGGGTTCTTTTTGGAGTGATAAATATCTTCTCAATGTAGATCTTATACAACTCGGTGAATAAACTAAAAACCACTGACTTGCAGTCTTTTAAAAGGTGAATTTGGTGGTGTGTGAATTATATATCTCAATAAAGTTGTTACTTAAAAAATAGTAACATATCTTAAAAAACAAAAAATACCTATCATAGATTCCTCTAGAGCTTTTCTGTTTAGCATGGCCCCATCAGTGACCTCGTTACTCCATCTTCACAAAAGGCAAAGAAAGTACTGCTTCTACATCCCCTGCTACAGACAGGTGACTTGTCCTGGGAGCCTGTTGTGTTTCTCCCATCCCACAAAAATCCACGCAAGCTGTCTTACCAATGTAAAGGCCAAGGATTGTCTCCCAGGGTTTGTCGTGGACAGAAAGGGCAAGGGAAACCATCAGCAATTTACAGAAATCCAATAGAGAAAAACTCTAAGTAGGATTTAGCCAGATATATACAGGTAGTCCCCAACTTATGACGTATTCAAGTTACGACGAACTGCACTTATGACCGTCTTTTTTTTTTTTTTTTGGTACCTCTTATCATTAGTAATACGGACTGTATACAGTATCGCAGCACGTAATTTGCTGTTATCGTTCTCAGGTGTTCGCTCGCAGGTGTTCAATGTTACGATTTACTGTTCAAAACATTGCCATATAGCAGGCTGTGGCCTGGTCTACAGTGAAGTCGATGTCAGTATCTGGATGAGGGGTAGAAAGTTGGGCAACATTCAGCTCTAACCATATGTGATAGTTGAACTGTGCACAGCTCATGCCCGACAGCCATTACGACTGTGACTTCACTGTTAAAACACTGATGCCAACTGCATTGTAGACCAGGCCTGGAGCGTGATCTTAGTCAGCGTTTTGTTCCATCAGAACCATCAGTTGTTAATTTGAAGCCACGTTGTTCACGTTTCTCACACTGTGACACCTGCACTGTTTATACCCCAGCAATCTGTCCAGCAAAAGAAGTCACACCACTGGAAGTTCTAACCCAAACAAGAAGGTGAGGAAGGCTCCAGACACAGCTATAAAGATGAAGGTCACTAAGGCCTATGGTAATGGAGAACAAGTCAGCAGAATTACCTATGTGTGTATTAAAATATATGTATACATTTATATGTCATCTCTCCAACCCCCAAGGACAAATAAAGACCAGGTTTATAAAGTGCAGTGCAATGGATCACTTTTGTGTGGCCTCTCTCGCCGTGGTCTTGTAACTCCCACCCAAGTAATTGGATGAGACTGTGGCCCACCAAGAGGATTGGTGTGTTTTGCCATCCTGCTCAGCTTAAAAGAGAGCCAATTCCAGAGCAGAAAGAGAATCTCTCCACCACCAAGGAAAAGGAGCCAGGAGCGAACTGCGTCCTTTGGACCCAGGATCCCTGTGCTGAAAAGCTCCTGGAATGAACCAGGAGACTGAGAGAGAGAGAGAGAGAGCTGTAACACTGAAGATGGCATGAAGCAGTGGCAGAGAAATGGCAGCAGAACCAGGAGACAGACAGCAAATGGCACAGTGGGCTTCCCGACCCACGGAGTGAGAAAGCTGAGTGCCTTTGGGCAGGAGGCTTGCTGGCGGAGTGGAGTGCTTCTGGGCCCTTGGTGGAGCTAGGTTTGGTTTGCTGACCAGCAGAGCTAGAGTTGAGCGCCTTTGGGCCGAGGCTTCCTGGCAGAGTGGGATGCCTCGGGGCACTGCTGGGCAGAGCTAAAAGAACTTTGTAACACTTGCTCGAGTAGGACAGAGGCTAAGGGGCCAGAGAGAGGTGTAGCTGTGGGCACAGCTGAAAAGAGACTGTCGTGATGGAAGAACTGTATCCTGAGCATTCCCAAGCCTGAATTTCCCTAATAAACCCCATAATTGTGAGTATTGCATGTGAGTTGTGTGGCCATTGCAATGAATGATTGAACCCAGCAGAAAAGTAGAGAGCGCTGTGGGAGGGATGGTTGGTGTCAGAGCTGGTAAAGATGGCAGAGAGAGGAAGCATGTCTGACCTCCACCTCAGAGGAATCAGCCTTGGGCTGTTCATCTTGATTCTTCTTCCCCCTCGTGAAGTTAGAGGAGGTCAGACGTTGCCACCACACCATTTTTACATAAAGATACTTACAATTAAAGGCAATAATTATGAAAGTTAAAAATGGAGAAAAAATTGAGATTGTCAAGGATTTCATTTTTACTTGGATCCACGATCAGCACCCATGGAAGCAGCAGTCAAGAAATTGAAAGACACATTGCATTGGGTAAATCGGCTGCGAGAGATCTCTTTAAAGTGTTAAAAAGCAAAGATGTCACCTTGAGGACTCAGGTGCGCCTGACCCAAGCCATGGTGTTTTCAATCACCTCATATGCGTGTGAAAGCTGGACAATGAATAAGGAAAACCGAAGAAGAATTGTCACCTTTGAATTGCGATGCTGGTGAAGAATACTGAATACACCATGGACTGCCAAAAGAAGGAACAAATCTGTCTTGGAAGAAGTGCAACCAGAATGCTCCTTGGAAGCAAGGGTGGCAAGACTGCATCTCACATACGTTGGACATGTTGTCGGGAGGGATCAGTCCCTGGAGAAAGTTGTCACGCTTGATAAAGCAGAGGGTCCGAAGAGGAGGAGCGTCAACGAGATGGATTGACACAGTGGCTGCAACAGTGGGGATGGCGCAGGACCAGGCAGTGTTTCGTTCTGTTGTGCAGAGGGTCACTCACTGTGAGTCGGAACCGACTCCACAGCACCTAACAACAACAAAAAGAAGGATTGGACTTACCTCAGAACCAACTTACAACAGACTAGTTGTGGGGGAACCTCATTTTAAGTCGGCAACTACCTGTAATCACAAAACGGATGGAGCCCAGAAGGGAAAGGGTCACTCTCAAAGCTGTGGTCATAAATCCTTTTGGGTTGATGTGCTGTTGGTTGACTGGTAAGGACAGAGAGTTGCCAGGAAAGATTCAGGGTAGAGGGGCAGTGAAGGAGGATGTCCTCTCATGCCTGGAGAAAGAGCAAACAGATTAATGCATGGAAATAGGGAAGGGAGTGGGGTCTAATAAATGTTTACAAGCTTAATTTCAGAAAGCATTTAATGTGCAATAAGCGGCTTTCATGATAACGCCCCCTCCTCACCACCACGCGTGCCTTGTAAGGTTAGGAAAATAAAGTATCCTCCTCAGTGGGTCTCAAACCTGGCTGCACACTGAAGTCACCTGGGAGCATGAAAAAAAATCCTGACGCCTGGGCCCCACCCCCAGAGGTTCTGACTTAACTGATCTGGGCTAGGGCTCAGGCACCAGAATGTTCAAAGTACCGTGCCAAGGTTAAGAAACTTAGTTCGAATCTGGAATGGCTGTCAAGCCAGGCTACCCATTAGAATTGCCTGGGGATCTTTAAAAACTACCCATGCCCAGGCCGTGCCCCAGACTAATTAAGTAAGAGAGCTAGGGGACAGTGCCCAAGCCAGGTGATTCTGACGTGCAGCCAGGGCTGAGGAACTTTCCCAGTGTGACTGTAGGGGTCATAGGCCTGCCTGCCTGGCCCGCCACCTTCACCCCATCCATCATTATTGCACGGCTTGAGGCTCTCTCCTTCTGTAATTCAGAGCTGGCCGCTTTCTGCCTCATGTTCCTCTTGAATACACAAAAAAATAACACACTTTACAATGTATACCCCTACAAAATGGGCCTGCAATTCTATCTATGTTGTAGGCACAGTTAATCTACTCACTCACACGTATAAACTAGCTCCTCTATAGCCTTAGCTGTAAAATTGTGTGAAATTTGCAGGCTGGGTTGGGTGTGTGTGTATGGGAGGGGGTGTAGAGTCAGGTGGGGAGACAGACAGGCGAGCTCAGGGCCCTAACTGTGCCTCCCACCAGCCGTGTGACCTGTCTCTGCTCACCCTCAGCCAGCATCCCACAAGTGCCCTCGGAGGCCTGTCATCCTGGAGCCAGCCCCCAGGACCCACACTCAGCACCCTGACTGTTGTCAGCCTGCCTGCCCCTGAGGAAGGGTTTGCAGTAACTCTTGGTTAAAGCCCTGCCATTCCCTGCCCCAGACTCTGCGCCCCTGCAGCGGGACGGTGGGGCTGGCTGGCCGCACGCCCTCGGCACTCAGAGTGCCTGGCTTCCAGCGGAGAGGCTGGACTTTCCCTCTCTGCAGCCCACTCAGATCCACCCTGAGCTGACAGTTCCCATGGAGAAGAGATTCTGCCGCTCAGACTGAGGGGCTCTGGACAGGGAATCGGCCTGGATTTTGTATGGCGCTTCGAATGAAGCAGGTTCTGCATACATTTTTAAAGATAAAGATGTAAGTAATGACCCATTACATCCATTGTCAGAGAAATATAGCTGTCTCATTGCGGGTGATGCTAATTTAGTGGTCTCCTTGGCCACACAGAAGCTGTTCACCTGGGGTGAGATGCCTGGGAACATTGAGCCAGAGGATCCTAGCATGGTTATTAGCACTCGGGGACTGCTTCACCCCCACTTCACGCACTGTCAGGGCCAGCGCTGAGAAGGGATTTTTCTGACTGAAGGATCTGTCGGTGCAGGAGCAGTCCAAACGGTGAACCTTGTCTTGGTCTCAGACAGCAGGGCAGCAGGAGGGAGGCTTTGCCCCGGTAGGTTGTGTTGACTCATCTCTTTGAATCTCGCCTGAGACTCAGGCCATGAGGAGCAGCAGAAGTGCCCAGCGCCGGCAGGCCTGCAGACGGGGCGTGTATGCTGAGGTAACGATAACTAAGGACCCCTAAGTGAGGTCCACCAGCCCTCAGCCTGCTTCCCGTCTGGCCTCCCGCCCCCGCACTGAGTGGAGAGTTTTTGGAGCGCAGTTTCACCTTTAGGTTCGCTTTGAGATTACTTTCTCGCACTTAGTGGGGACAAGAAGAGTGGACGCAGTGGGGAGAGATGCCAAAGGTCTTAGTCCTCTAGTGCTGCTGTAACAGAAATACCACAAGTGGACGGCTTTAACAAAGAGAAATTTCGCACAGTCTAGTAGGCTACAAGTCCAAATTCAGGGCATCAGCTCCAGATGAAAGCCTTTTCTCTCTGTCGGCTCTGGAGGAAGGTCCTTGGGATGTATCAGTCTTCCCTTGGTCCGGGAGCATCTCAGCACAGAAACCTCAGGTCCAAAGTACGTGCTCTGCTCCTGGCACTGCTTTCTTGGTAATATGAGGTTCCCATGTGTCTCTGCTCACTTCTCTCTTTTGTATCTTAAAAGAGATTGGCTTAAGACACTGTCTTATCTTGTAGATCTCATCAGTATAACTGCCACTAATCCATCTTATTACATCACAGAGGAAATCATAGCAGATTACAAAATGGTACACAATCATACAATACTGGGAATCATGACCCAGCCAAATTGATACACACATTTTTGGGAGGACAGAATTCAATCCAGGACAGAGAGTAACCAGTCCCCTGGGCCGTGGCCTTGCACAAGGACGTGGTTGGGACATGCTGAGTCCCAGCCCTGAGACCCTGCTCACGCCATTTTTTTCAGCCTTTGTGTCCCCAGCCAGCTCATGTCGCCCAGATTGGGGGTGCTTGGGGCCCACACATAAACATTCTTTTTTTTTTCTCCGTAAAGCACAGGGATTGCTCATGTGGCTTAATTATACTCTTCAAAGGCAAGTGAATTGCAAGAGGACACTGTGCAGAAGACAGACCTGTACCTGGTGATCAAGTGTAATCAGTTTCCAATGTAGGAAGATTTCAGGCATTTACCGAGATGCTTGGTGGGGGGACACTGCAGTTTATGGCCTGCCTTCTCGTTCCCCTTATTTTTCTGATTCAGAAACCAGTCATCACAGAACCTCTGGGGGTCGGCAGCTTGCTTAGGGCGGACAGGATGGGAGAGGGAGAGCTCATGTGGGAAATTACAACCTCACCAAGGACAGGACCTGCCATGACTTCCGGGCAGCACTTCTGCGCACTGAAGCTGGAAAGCACCTTTCCCCGCCCAGTGCATTATCAGTGTGTTAAAGGGATGGTTCTTTGTAGTCACTGAAGTTAATGTCACAGTTATGTTTGTACAAAGTCATTTTTACACATTGTGGAATTGGAAGTCTTAGGATTTCCTGAAAAGAACTAACGATCCCTGTGCTTACCAAAAACAGCAGAAATGGTTGGCCCATTCCACAGAAAGGATGCCGGCATGGGTCTGCCAGCATGGCCTTTTACAATTTGAAATTCAAACACTTGATTTCTTTTTAAATATTCTCAAAATAGAAGTGTCAAATCTGGAAATAATAAATATTAGAACCAGTTGCTATGATAGAACTGTGCGCCATAGGGTTTTCAATGGCTGATTTTTCTGATGTAGATTGCCAGGCCTTTCTTCCAAGGCACCTTGGGGTGAACTTGAACCTCCAACCTTTCCATTAGCAGCTGAGAGCATTAACCAACCATGTGCAGTACTCAGGGACTCCTGAGTACTACTGGAACGTAAATCAGAATGTAACTCTACCTTGGATGAGTAATAGTTTTTCCAGTTCAAGAGTTTGGGGAAAAAAAGACTACAAGATTTATTGGCACTCCCTTATGGGTATGGAGAGAGTGATCTGATTGAGAGAAATAACAGGCTGGTAGAACGCTTATTATTTGCAAGATTAGATACTTTAGTGAATGCTTTTGCATCTTTGCATATGTCATCAGACTTACTTTAAAGGAAAACTCAGTCTTCAAATCATAGGATTCTAGGTTAGCAGGCTGGAAGGAAACCCTAGGTATGATCCAACCCCCCTGTTTTATAATCGGAGGGACTGATTGGCCGATATCCCAAGGCTAATAAACAGGACCATGGTAACAGTGGGGCCAGCTCAGATCCATAAATCCTTGGAAAGCAAATGCAACCAAGGGCAACTGGATTCATGCTTAACATTAAAGCTTTCCCGGTTCCAGTTCAACCTGACCCTTGATTGATACAAGAGTAAGGATTCATAGCATGGCATGAGCAGTCTGCCGTTGATTTTTTTTATTTGATTTTTGTGCATATTTTTTGTTGTGATGAAAATATACACAACAGAACATATACCAATTGAACAATTTCTACATGTATAATTCAGTGACATGGATTACATTCTTCAAATTCTGCAACCATTCTCACTCTCCTTTTCCGAATCGTTCCACCACCATAAATATAAACATAATGCCCGCTAAGCAAAAACTCCCACTTTCCCCCTCCCTCCCACCCCTGGTTATTGTTGTTGTTAGGTGCCATCTAGTCTATTCCAGCTCACAGTGACCCTGTGTACAACAGAACGAAACACTGCCCAATCCTGCACCATCCTCACAATCGTTGCTATGTTTGAGCCCATTGTTGCAGCCACTGTGTCAGTCCATCTCGTCCAGGGTCTTCTTTTTTGCTGACCTTACTAAGCATGATGTCCTTCTCCAGGGACTGGTCCCTCCTGGTAACATGTCCAAAGTACGTGAGATGAACTCTCATCAAGAGATCTTTTGCAGCAGTAACCACTAATAATCTTTCATTTCTATATATTTGCTTATTTCATATAAGTGAGATCATACAGTATTTGTCCTTTTGTGAAAGACTCATTTCACTTAGTGGAATGTTTTCCTTAGCATAAAGGTTGGTCCATCTGTAGCATACATCAGGTCTTTATTTCTCTTTATGGCTGGGTAATACTCTATTGTATGTTGTGATGGTTAAGGTTGTGGGTCAACTTGGCTGGGCCGTGATTCTCAGTGCTTTGGCAGATATGATGTAGCTTGGCAATTATGTAATGATGTAATCACCTCCATGATGAGATGTGATATAAATTAATTACCTCCATGATGAGATCTGCTGTGAGCAGCAGTCAGTTGAAAGGGAGTTTCCTTAGGGGTGTGGCTTGCATCCAGTATATGTGGACTTCCTGGCAAAGCTTGCTGATTTTTGCTCTGCTCTGGATCCTGCATTTGGCTCATCACCATTGACCTCTAGTTTTTGGGACTTGAGCCAACAGCCTGCCATCTTACCTGCCAATCTTGGATTCGTCAGCCCCTGCAGCTACATGAGTCAGGAGAAGCCTCCAGCCTCCACCCTGACCTACAGACTTGGGACTTGCCAGCTTCTCCAACCCCTTGAGCCATTTCCTTGATATAAATTTCTCTCTCTGTATATATATATACACATACATACATATATATATATATATATACACATACACATACATATATATATATATATATATATATGTATATATATGCTTCAGTGATTTTGCTTCTTTAGAGAACGTAGCCTAAGACATTTGGTACCAACTGTGGTTCTAGAGAAACAAAATTGTAAGGATGAGTTTTCTAAATTGGTTCTCAAAATCTGGTTAGTCTTACACAGTACAGGGGAAGTCAGCACAACTGGACTAAACCAAAAGCTAAGAAGTTTCCTGAATACAACCAAACACTTCGAGGAACAGAGTAGCAGGGGCAGAGGTCTGGGGACCATGGTTTCAGGGATATCTAGGTCAACTGGCATAACGAAGTTTATTAAGAAGACATTCTGCATCCCACTTTGGTGAGTGGTATATGGGGTTTTAAAAGCTAGGAAGTGACCATCTGAGATGCCTCAGTTGGTCCCAACCCACCTGGAGCAAAGGAGAATGAAGAACACCAAAGACACAGGAAAATACTAGCCCGAGAGACAGAAAGGGCCACATATACCAGAGACTCCATCAGCCTGACACCAAAAGAGCTAGATAGTGCCAAGCTACCACCAATGACCACCTGACAGGGAACACAACAGAGAGTCCCTGACAGAGCAGAAGAAAAGAGTGGTGCATAACTCAAATTCTAGTAAAAAGACCAGACTTAATGGTCTGACTGAGACTGGAGGGACCTGGGAAGACATGGCCGCTGGACTCTCCATTAGCCCAGAACTGAAACCATTCCCAAAGCCAGCTCTTCAGATGAAGATTAGACTAGACTATGGGACATAAAATGATACTTGTGAAGAGAGGTGCTCAAGTAGATACATTAGACTAAATGAGCAGCTCCTGTCCAGCGGCGAGGTGAGAAGGCAAAAAGGGACAGGAGCTGGTTGAATGGACACAGGAAATCCAGGGTGGAAAGGAGGAGTGCACTGTCACAGTATAGGGAGAGCAGCTAGGGTCACATAGCAATGTGTGTATAAATTTTTGTATAAGAAACTGACTTGAACTGTAAACTTTCACTTAAAGCACAATAAAAAAAATCTGGTTAGTCTTTAAGATGTTGATGACTCTGCTTGCAGTAGTAAAGAGCGTACTGCTAATCCATGGCGTGAGGTGGCAAGAGAAATACACACAATATCACTACCAGGTGTTGACGGAGCATCGTGAATATACCATCTACTGCCAGAAGAATGAACAAACCTGTCTTGGAAGAAGTACAGCCAGAATGCTCCTTAGAAGCAAGAATGGTGAGACTTCATCTCACATACTTTGGACATGTTATCAGAAGAGACCAGTCCCTGCAGAAGGACATCATGCTTGGTAGAAAGGCAGCAAAAAAGAGGAAGACCCTCAATGAGATGGACTGACACAGTGGCTGCAACAATGGGCTCAAGCATAACAGCAATTATGAAGATGGCGCAGGACTGGGCAGTGTTTTGTTCTGTTGTATATAGGGTCACTATGAGTCAGAACTGACTCGACAGCAGCTAGCATCAATAGATCAAGTATTGGTGAGAGACAAGGCTCTGGGTGACCACATGTTTGATACTCTTCTACAATTTTGTCAGAATGAGAAGTATAAGGAAGCTGGTTGGTTGGTCCTACTTTCACTAGACAAAGTAGTGAAAGAAAGAGATGAGCTCAGGGCTTCAGAGTCAAAGCTTAACCACCACATAAGTGACCTGAAAGTTGCCACTTGTGCCCAGAAAGAGTGCTTTATTTCTTGTAGTAACAGAGATTATATTGCTGAAAACCAGACCTAGAGTTTTATGATGAGAGGGGCTGAATTACAACCCCAACTCAATTCCCAACCTCGAGTGGTGTCTTAAAGTGAGGACATTGATTGGGAAGAAGTGGGATCCTGAACCTTGGGATGGGGACATATGGGCAGATAATCAGAAAGCTGGGGACACTGGGCCCTTAAATTCCATTGAATCACTCCTGCCAACATAACCATTAGCCCCTACACCCCTATCTGATGAGATTAACCCAGCTGTGTCTGAAGAGCTTTTGTCTGAGAGACCACCTGGGTAGGCATCTGAGTCATCACCTGGAGCATTGCCTGAGATAGATGCCTTACAGGACATTCCTGAATGTTCTCAAAACACACTACCACCACCCATTTTTACTTCTAGACCTACAACTAGACTTAATCCCAGTGAGCCCCAAAAACTGATGTGAAAAGTGTGACTCAAGAGGAGGTACACTATACCCCCAAAATACTGCTTGACTTTTCTAATATGTACAGATAGACACCTGGGGAATATGTGTGGGAATAGCTATTAAGGGTGTAGGATAATAGTGCAAGGAACAGAAAGATGGATCAGTCTGAGTTTATTGATATGCGCCCACTAAGCACAGGTTCTTCATTCAGTGTTTCAGCTCAAGAGGTTAGGAAAGAATCTAATAGTTTATATGGTTGGTTCGCTGAAGCATGGATTACGCAGTGGCCTACACTAAATCAAGTTGAAGTACCAGACCTGCCTTGGTATACTGTAGAGGAAGGTATCCAAAGGCTTAGGGAAACTGGCATTTTAGAGTAGATTTATCAGGTTAGACCCACAGACCCACACATGGAGTGCCCAGAGGATACACCTTTTACCACAACAGGGAGGAAGAAATTTGTAAAGGGAGCCCAGCATCTTTAAAGACTGCTGTGATTGCTGTTTTATGAAAGTCAGATTTGACAGTGGGAACTGCTCTAAATTAAGACACCTAACTACAGTGGGGCTGATTGGACCCCATAGTGGTGGGGGCCAAGTGGCAGCACTCAATCAACAAAGACAAGGTGGGCATGGTGACATACCATAATGGACAGCAGAGCCAAAGCATTAATCGTAATAGTCTGACTCGTATGGACTTATGGGTTTTCTACTTAGTCATGGTGTCCCTGGGAGTGAAATAGATGGGAAATCAACTAAATATTTACTTGATCTGTACAGGTGGATGAATTCTAGGTCAAGTGAAGAGCAGTCTAACTCAAATCACCAGAATAGAGAGTCACAGCCCTTCAGTCAATTCTCAGACTTGAGCAAGTTTACAGACTTACAGCCCCTTGAATGAAGGGGAGGCTGAGTCCCCTTGAGGAAGGACCCCACTACACTGCCAAAAGTTTATACCATTAATCTTTCTGTCAGCCTTCCCCAAATGGATCTACAGCCTTCTATGAGAATGACTGTTCACTGGGGAAAGGGAAATAATCAGACTTTTGGGGATTACTGGATACTGGCTCTGAACTGACACTAATTCCAGGAGACCCAAAAAGTCACTGTGGCCCACCAATCAGAGCTGGGGCATAGGGAGGTCAGGTTATTAATGGAGTCTTAGCTCATGTCCATCTTATGGTGGGTCCAGTGGGTCCCTGAACCCATCCTGTAGTGATTTCCCCAGTTCCAGAATGTATAATTGGATAGACATACCCAGCAACTGCCAGAACCCCCACATTGGATCCCTGACATGTGGAATAAAGGTTATTATGTAGGACAGGCTAAGTGGAAGCCATTAGAACTGCCCCTACCTAGGAAAATAGTAAACCAAAAGCAATACTGTATTCCTGGAGGGATTGCAGAGATTACTGCCACCATCAAGGACTTGAAGGATGATTCTAACCATATCCTCATTCAACTCGCCTGTTTGGCCTGTGCAAAAAACAAATGAATCTTGAAGAGTGCCAGTGGATTATTGAAAACTTAACCAGGTGATGATTCTAATTGCAGCTGCTGTTCCAGATGTGGTTTCATTGCTTGAGCAAATTAATACATCTCCTGGTACCTGGTATGCAGCTATTGGTCTGGCTAATGCCTTTTTCTCCATGCCTGTTTCGAAGGACCACCAGAAGCAGTTTGCCTTCATCTAGCAAGGCCATCAATACACCTTCACTGTCCTGTCTCAGGGGTATATCAGCTCTCCAGCCCTGTGTCATAATTTAGTCTGCAGGGATCTCGATCACCTTTCCCTTCCACAAGACATCACAGAGGTCCGTTACATTGATGACCTTATGCTTATTGGACCTAGTAAAGAAAAAGTGTCAGTGACTCTGGACTTAAACTGGTAAAACATTTGTGTGCTAGAGGGTGGAAATTAATCCAACAAAAATTCAGGTGCTTTCCACATCAGTAAAATTTCTACAGATCCAGTGGTGTGGGACATGTTGAGATATTCTTTCTAAAGTGAAGGATAAGTTACTGCACTTGGCCCCTCTCACAACTGAAAAGAGGCACATCTGGTGGTCTTCTTTGGATTCTGGAGGCAACACATCCCTCAGCTGGGAGTGCTACTCCAGCCTGTTTATCAAGTGACTAGAAAAGCTGCAAGTATTGAGCAGGGCCCGAAAAAGAGAAGGCTCTGCAACAGGTTCAGGCTGCCATGCAAGCTGCTCTGCCACTTAGACCATATGATCCGGCTGATCCAATGGTGCATGAAGTGGCAGTAGCAGATAGAGATGCTGTTTGGAGTCTTTGGAAGGTTCCTATTGGTGAGTCACAGTGCAGATCCTTAGGATTTTGGAGCAAAGCCCTGCCATCCTCTGCAGATAACTATCATCCTGTGAGAAACAGCTTTTGGCTTGTTACTGGGCCTTAGAAGAGACTGAACACTTAACCAAGGACCCCCAAGTCACCACACAACCTGAGCTGCCCATCATGAACTGGGTGTTGTCTGACCCACTGTCTTAGTTATCTAGTGCTGCTATAACAGAAACACCCGAAGTGGTTGGCTTTAACAAAGAGAAATTTATTCTTTCACAATCTGGGAGGCTAGAAGTCCGAATTCAGGCCCACTGGAATGGCAACTCTCCTCCTTCAAATTTGGGCAGCCCCATTCTCCTAGTCCGTCTGAGTGGCAACTCCACCCTTTGAGATCCCAGAGGTCATGGTTCTACCCTTTGAGACTGAGGCAGCTCTGCTTCCTGTGTTCCTTGTCTCTTAAGCTTTTGCTTCCTTGACCTCTCGGTCCCTCGGGCCTTGCAGCCTGAGTCTGCCATGCTCAGGCAATGTTCCAAAGCTCTGTAGCTCCACCAATAAGTGCCTGGATGCACCCCAGTATGCCAGTAAACTTTGACCAGAAAACACTCAGCTCTCTTGCTCCATGGGTTGACAAGCCTGGCTCCACCAATAAGTGCTCAGAGGCAACCCACTCCACTAGGAAGCCTCCTGCCAAAGATGCTCAGCTCTCGCTCCGTGGATCAGCTCCAGCACTGTCTCATGCTGGTCTGCTGATTCTGCTGCCGCCGTTTCTGTGCTGCCACCATTTCTCTGATGCTGCTTCTGCCATTTGTGCCATCTCCAGTGTAACAGTCTTCTCACTTCCTTCTGAGTCCTCTCCAGAATTGTCTTTGATGTCCATAATTCTACCAACAGTCTCTTCAGGGCAATGTAGGCTTTTGCTATTAGGCACTTTAAAACTTGCCCAGCCTCTACCTATTCAGTTTCAAAACCACTTCCACATTTTACGTATCTGTTAGAGCAGCACCCCACTCCTGGTGCCAAATTCTGTCTTAGTCATCTAGTGCTGCTATAACAGAAATACCACAAGTGGATGGCTTTAACAAACAGAAATTTATTCTCTCACAGTTTAGACCTTTATCAGATATGTGGTTCCCAAAAATTTTCTCCCAATCTGTAGGCTGTCTTTTCACTTTTTTGATAAACTACTTTAATGAACAAAAGTATTTAATTCTGGTGGTGTCCCATTTATCTATTTTGTTTTTTGCTGCTCGTGCTTTTATTGTCATATCTGATGGTCCATTGTTAAAAACTAGTCCTCTGAGCCATACCCCTATATTTTATTCTAAGAGTTTTATGGTTTTAGTTCTCACATTTAGGTTCTTGATCTATTTTGAATTGGTTTTTGTGTATGATGTGATGCATGGATCCTGATTCATTCTTCTGTATGTGGAAATTCAATTTTATCAGCACCGTTTATTAAACAAACTCTTCTTCCCCATTGAATGGACTTAGGACCCTTGTTGAAAATCAGTTGACCATAGACGTATGGATTTATTTCTGGATTCTCAATTATATTCCATTGGTCTATATGTCTATTATTATACCAGTACCAAGCTATTTTAACTGAAGCTTTATAGTATGTTTTGAAATTGGGAAGTATGTGTCCTCCTACTTTATCCTTCTTCTTTCAAGATCACTTTAGCTATTCAGGGTCTCTTTCTCTTCCATATGAATTTGGGGATTGGCTTTTTCCATTTCTGCAAAGAAGGCTGTTGGAATTTTGATGGAGATTGCATTGAATTTATAGATTGCTTCAGGTAGTATTGACATGTTAACAATATGAAGCCTTCTAATCCACAAACACAGAATGTCTTTCCATTTATTTAGGTCTTTTTTAAATCTGTTTTAGTAATGTTTTATAGTTTTTAGTGTACAAGTCTTTCACCTTCCTGGTCAAATTTATTCTTAGGTACTTTGTTCTTTTAGATGCTATTATTTTTTTAATAAAAGCTTTATTGGGATATAATTCATATTCCGTAAAATTTGCCCTTTTAAAATGTACATACAATTCAGTGGTTTTTAGTATCACAAAATTGTGCAACCATCACCACAGTCCAAGTTTAACACATTTTCTTCACTGCAAAAAGAAGCCCTGTACCTGTTAGCAGTCACTCCTCATTCCCCCAACCTCAGCCCCTGTCAGCCATATTTTCTGTCTCAATGGATTTGCCTATTCTGGCCATTTCATATACAGTATGTGACCTTTTGCATCTGGCTTCTATCCCTTAGCATGTTAAGATTCATCCATGCCGTAGCATGCATTAGAACTTTATTCCTTTTTATGACTGAATACTATTCCACTGTATGGATATACCACATTTTGTTTATCAGTTTATCTGTTGATGGACATTTGGGTTTTTACTTTGTGGCTACTATGAACATTTGTTACAAGTTTTCGTATAAATACACGTTTTCAATTCTCTTGAGTATATAGATAGTATTAGAATGCTGGATCATATGCTAAACTAGGTTTAATCATTTGAAGAACTGTCAGACTATTTTCCAAAGCACTGCACCATTTTTCATTCCCAGCAGCAGTGTATGGGGGTTCCGTGTTTATCACATCCTTGCCAACACTTGTTATTGTCTTCATTTTTATTTTGGCCAGTAGGTGTTACTGCTGTTGATTTTTTATCTTGTAGCACCTTCAGTATATTGAAATAATTGTTTTGTTGACTTTCTGTCTTAACCTCTATAGATCGTAAGCTCCTGGGGAACTCAGACTATATCTTGAAGCCCCCATCTCTAGCATCAATGTTTATTGAGTTGAATCAAATTCTGAACCCATGTCTTGTCATTCATCTATGTATATGATCTGCATTTAACTCCCAACTATGTGTCAGGTTCTGTGCTGGAGACTGATGCGTTGTATACAAAGAGGAATAAACTATATTCTTTGTCTTCAAATAAATAGCTTGACTGTCAGGGCATTTGGAGAACAAAATGTGGGTGAAGAAAAGGAAATTTCAATGACTAATGACTAATTAGGAAACACATAGGAGAAAATAGTGGAAATTTATTTTTAATTAATTTGGCAAACCAGAAGTTAAAGGTGCGTTTCCTTGGTGATGGCCATCGTGATGGGTAAGGAGACAGCAGAGCTGAATCTCACAAACTGCAAGCACGGGTCTCATGCTGAAGGGGGTAGTGCTGAGCCCCTCTGCCCCAGGCACTGTGCTACAGCCAGGGGCAGGAGGGGACATCCTCAGCCCCTCATCATCGCTGTCCTTGGCTCCGAGGCCACATCCAGGGGAGCTCCCACCAGCACCCTGCATAATCACAGACACAGAGACACCCTCCCCAATCCTCTGAGACCCCACCTAGGCTCACCCAGGCCCAGTGACAAGATCTGAGAAAACTGTGCCAAGGAAAATGAATCCACCACCTGGTTGAGAGCAGGTGTGTGCTTCCCAGATGATTTAAAACATCTTTTCTGTGCCTTTCCTAATCCAGCTGCTTCTTCCTGGAATGGCTGTTTTCATCCCGGTTAGAGTGACCATATACTTTATCATCCAAACTGGGACACTTTTAAAAGTGAAAAAGAATGCAAATAAAAATTATGCCAGGTCAGCAGGCATAAACCAGACCATCCTGGGAAAACTGATGTATATAACTACCTACCCCAGCTTCACACATCAGCTCTGTCCTCCAGGGAAGGTGCTGTCGACCTCCTAGCTGGTGCCTCTTTCCAGATCTGCCGTACGAAGATCTGCTGTCTCCTCCACTGAACTCACAACACGTACCCGGGGCCATTCCTGGGGCTCTTTCTCAACTCTGCCTGTGTGTTGTCATTTGGTTACTGGATCATGAGAGTCTCAAAGTCAGGGGTCAAGGGGCTTGGTCCTTAACAAAAACCAAACCCACTGCTGTTGAGTTGATTCCAACTTGTAACGACCTTACAGAAGAGAGCAGAACTACCCCCACAGTTTCCAAGAAGTGGCTGGTGGATTCAAACTGCCAACCTTTTGGTTAGCAGCCAAGCTGTTAACTGCTGTGCCACCAGGGCCCCTGATCCTTAACAGATGCTTAATAAATTCCAGTAGAATTGAGGAAATCCTGTTGACCGAAAATCAAAGGTTAAGCTGGACCAAGAGTGACACTGCGTATATTTATTAAGGCCCTCCCTATAAGATTTAGTCATTAAGGCATTCTCCGCAGGCCCTTATTAGCTTTCCTTTTACCACTTAATTCTCTCTACGAAGCTCAGGAAATCAATGCACACATAACCATGTATGTGTGAGCAGAGAGTGTTAACCATTTGTCCGGAACTTTCCTGGAATTCTAGTGAGCCTTGCCAGGGAGCCGCTACAGTCAGGGAATATGTTTTTGGTCGTGACTTCTTCATTTCTGATTCAAAATCCTCATCAGTTTGATTTATTCCCTAATGGATTTAGTAGAAACAGCATTTAGAGCTCACAGAGCTGACATTTACCCTTCTGTTTTCCAGGATCAGTACAAGTTCTGCTATGAGGTGGCTCTGGAATACTTGAATTCTGGCTGACAGCACCAACAACTCTGCAAGGAAACCCTTCCTACCACAAAGCCAACATGCTCCATGGTGTTCGCCTACATGAGATGAAGACTCTCAATATGCTTATTTTGCTTTGCATAATTGGCTCTTTTTAAGAGCCCAGGAAAGTGTCTATACCGCTGCCTGCACTGCCCAGTTCCCACGGTAGCACTGCTGCCCGGCAGGCCCACACCTAGCACTGCAGCAGTCAGATGCTCTGCTCCCCACCGCCAGCCTTGCAGGGAGCGCAGACAGCTGGTCAACCGAAGAGCACAACTGTATTCTTATGAAGGAATTTGTACCTTTGGGTATTATTTTGTGGCCCGTGACCCTTTGTTATTGTTGCAGCTGAGTGTACATTTTTGTTCTGTGGAGAATGCTACCTGGCATTATGATAATATATTATTTTAGTTAACGTTTGTATTTTAACATGTTGCATAATATAAGCTTCTGTAGCTTTCTGGGACTAACAGATAAACATGTAATGAGCAAAGATACGCGATATGACTTATTGTTTCGATCAGATTTGTATTTGTTTCCAAGGGAAAAGCTTGGAAGGAATTCAGTTCACATACGCAAAACCTGCTGATCAGATTCAAAGAGCCAAAGCTTTTCCAGTTGTTTATATTGTAAATATTTTTGATTTCATCAAATTATTTATTCATTAAAAGAAAATTTTGTGAAGCACAATGAGTGACAATCATTTTTCTTCAGCCCTGGAAATAATTTACTGTATGCTGTTAACTTGTGTGAATTCTCAACTCAATAAAGAATGACGCGTGGTATAATTGTGTTGTGTTCCGAGAGTCTCAGAGTACAGGTGCTGGAGGCAGCGTCCCTGAGCCATACCACTGAGAGAGAGATTGTATCTAGGGTGTATTTGGCCCGAACAGGTGCAGCTGGGATTCCCGAGAGAGAACTTTTGTCAGTAAGAAATCTAGGCCTGTCGTACTAGCCTACCCCACGTGCTAAAGACACACAGATATGAGTGCCCGCCTGGCCATGCAGGCTGTTAGAGAAAGCACGAGCCAGACTCCAGGACGGGGACCGTGATAAACGCCTTCCTTTCTCTGTTACACCTCAGTCAATTGGGGATAATAGCTGTCCTCTCCATGCCTCACGCAACCCTAAAAACTGCTGAGAGAACAGTTCTTAGAGAGTTACAGGATCAAGAGTGCATTCAAGCAGGACACAAACCTGAACAAGACCGTTCCTGCTGAAGGGCCCTCAGGTACAGAAAGGACAGCCTGCTCAGTGCCACTCGAGGGCTGGGACCGACCTCTAAAGTAGCAGGCAATGCTGGTGGACTTGCAATATCATTGGAAACTCAGTTTTAGGCTGTGTTAAATGGTTGCAGGTGGACGGTGAGACCCTCCTTTATTGAACACCTGTTCTGTGCCAGACACCATGCGAGGCGCTCCCCACCAGGAAGCACACCTTCTCCAACGTATGAGCTAGGGACAGTCATGAACCCATTTTATAGATGTGGGCACTCAGAAAAGCTAAAGTTACTTGTCCAAAGCCACACCAGCTAGTAGCTACCAGCTGCCTCCAGCACCCCTGGGGGTCATGACAGCAGCATCACTGGCTTAGTTTCTCTCCCCTTATCATAGGCAGGGTTAGGGACGACAACTGCTGAAGTAGGGAAACTGGCCCCATCATCCACTGTGGAAAGTGGGAAGGTCTGAGGGTGTCTCTCCGGCCTATTCTGGGGATGTTGGTGACCAAGGACAACAAGAGTAAAGGTTGTCCACAGAGAACTGAAGCTTCCCTCTGCAGCTTAGGCCTCCACTGCTTTGCTGTACACCAAGCTACCCATACCCCCTGATGGGATACATTTTCCCCCAGATCCTTCTCTTGTAAAAGCACCTGTTACTAAGGGTGTGTGGAACTCTGAAACAGGAAGAGCTGGCTGGAGCTCAGCGGTGAAAGGCTGGCCTAAACACGCTTCAGGCTCCTCCTGCAGAATCACCTCTCACCACCCCACTCTGAAAACATGAGAAGACAGCTATTTGTGTCTGTTTTCCTCTTCAGAATGATTTCTACAGGATCCAGGACTGAGGATGAATACATGTGGAAAACCACACCCAGATGTGTGTGAGCTGGTCTTGACCAGGTGGAAGTATGGACAGTGTGGTGAAGCCTTAGCTTCTGTACAAACCTGTGGCTCTGGGCTTCATCCCCTTAGCCTGAGGTGAAAAGGGCCATCACTTAAGCACAACATACTGAAGTCACCTGAGATCTGAGTTTAATGATACGTCCCTTTCCTAATCGAACCCTACATTATCAAACCCCATTTCTCACACTGAAGCTAATCGTTCCCTCTAGACTTTTGACTTATCTTGGATTTTCATCTCTTTCTTTCAGCTGGTTTCATCTCTTAGCAGAAACAGTGATAAGAGAGAGGGACATTTTGTGGCTTTTTCTGATTTCCCATGGGGCCTTGCAGCATGGTTGGGATTCCCATTACTTAGTACGCAGAGAAAGTCTCTCCCCCTTGCAAACAGAAGAGGCAACAACTCTTGGCTACGTGTCCCTTCCCTGTGTTTCTTTTCTCAATACTCTGGGTTCACCTCTGTTGTGGCATCCTAGGCCCCCCAGACACTTTAATGCCCATGACTGTTATGAAAACCAGATAATCCTGGCTCCTGACATGGTCCTCTTCAAGGACAACTTCCTAACAGCATCTCTTTGGGATGCTACTGTTGCTCTGTAGTATGTCACCTTGGCCACACTGAACTGTATTTCCAAGAATCCCATTCTCTGTATGTTTTGGTTAGGGGGACCCCAGGAGTCATTTTGTGCAAAATGCAGAGGAAGAAGTAAAGCAGCAGCTATATTGTTCTCACGCTCAGAAAGTGGAGTAGCTGCAGGCCCAATTGCTTCCCCAAGCCAACAAGCTGAGCTAGCAGATAGGTGACCCTGTGCATGAGCTGCCCACCAGCACTGTCCTCAGAGTCCTTTGTCCTGGTTCCAAAGCCATGCCCAAAATTTTAGCTTTTGTTAAGGCAACATCCCACTTCCAGGTCCAAAATCTGTATTAGAATTTACTGCTGAGTAACAAATTGCCCCCAAATTTAAAGACTTAAAACACCAATAGACATTTATTATCTCACGCAGCTTCTATGGTCAAAAATTTAGGGGTGGCTTAGCTGACAAGAGCAATAAGAGTAGAGGTTGTCCACAAAGAGGACCAGATTTTACATCTACATCTTAGGCCTCCACTACTTTGCTATACACCAAGCTATCCATACTCTCCTGGTGGACATGTATTTCCCCAGATTCCTCAGTAAGGTGGAATGTTGCAAACACTCAGGAAGAGCTGGCTGGAGGTCAGTGGTGAGAGGCTGGCCTAAACACCTCACTATTCAGGTTTGAAGTTCACTCATGAGGTTGCATCAAAATGTCAGTCAGGGCTGCAGTCTTCTGAGAGCCTGACTGAGGCTGGACAATCCACTCCCAAGGTAGCTCACTCACATGCCTGGCAAGCTGGTGCTGGTTGTTGGCAGCAGGACTCAGTTCCCCCATGTGGGCCTCTCACAGGCTGCATAGAGGTCCTCGTGACATGGTGGCTTCCTTCTCCCAGTGATTCAAGAGGGAATATGGCAGAAACCATGATTTATTTTATGACCTAGCCTTGGAAGTCACATGTCATTTCCATAATATCCTATTGGTTACAAAAGTCAGCACTATTTAATGAACAAGAGTCTTTGGGTGGTGCAAACAATTAACACACTCACCTATTATCCAAAAGGTTGGAGATTGAAATCCTAAAATGAATGAAATCTTAAATGAATGTGCCAAATTCTGACACCAACCTCTCCAACTGCTAGCCTTCTCTTTGCCTTATTCCTGCCATCCTTGTTCTTTGAACTTATGAAGAACTCCAGTCCGTTCTCTGAGCGCAGGACTCCTTCATGGCTTAGTTGTTTTCACAGTACAACCTAAGCCCCATGATGTACCATTTCAACCAGTTTTGCCAACACCCTCAGTGCCCTTGACCCCTTATAAAACCCAAAAAATCAAACCCACTATTGTTGAGTCAATTCCAACTCACAGTGACCCCATAGGGTTTCTGAGGCTATAAATCTCTATAGAAGCAGACTGCCGCATTTTTCTCCCATGGAGCCATTAGTGGTTTCAAACCACTGACCTTCTGGTTAGCAGTCAATCACTTTAACCACTGCACCACCAGGTCTCCTTACAGTTCCATCATATCCTGCAGTTCCATCACCACTCTGTAAATGGTCAACTTTAAAGAAACCCAGGGATCTCCCTGATTTGAAGTGATGGAACTGGGAATTCAAGGAGGCCAGGGTGGTTACAATTTGCAAGGCAGAGTCCCAAAGAGGAGAGAGGGCTACAGAAAAAGAGTTCTGAAGATCTGCATCCTGTCCCCTTCAAGTCTTCAACTAAGTACTAATCAGCACAAGCATGTAGGGAAATTACCTGAGGCCAAAGAACCACCCAAAATGATTAGAGGGAACAATACTAGCTTACACAGGGCCAAAATATGTCCTTTTCCCATTGGATAGAGTACCCAGAAGGGTTTTGCCTCAGCAGTGGGACAAAATCATCTCTAGACTAAACACAGCTGTGATTCTGCTTAACAAAGCTTACAATTAAAAATTGAAAGGCTCAAACTGTTTCCAAGTAACCTATTGCATCATAGAGAAAAACTAAAGAATATTTACAAGAATCAAAAATACCCAACAAAGTAAAATTCATAACTTCTGGCATCCAACTCAAAATCACCAGGTAGGCAAAAAAAAGTAGAAAAACACAAAAAATAATGAGAAGTGAAATCTACGAATTGAATGACCCTGAAATGACAAAGATGACAGAATTACTAGACAAGGACATCAAAGCAATTATTTTATAACTGTATTCCATATGATCAAGAAGATAGAGGAAATACTGAGCATGCTAAACAAAGACTTTGAAGATATATATTTTTTTTTAAAAGACTCAGACAGAACTTAAAGAGATGAAAATTACTAAATCTGAGATTAAAAAAAAAACACTAGATGAAGTTAACAGATCAGACTTTGCAGAAGAAAAGGTTAGTGAATTTGAAGACATCGGTAGAAGCTGTACAAAATAAAACACAAAGAGAAAAAAGACTGGAAATGACCAGAGCATCTGTGACAGGATAACTTCAAGTAGCCTAATACACGTATAATTGGAGTTCTCCCAAAGTGGGGGAGAAAATGGACAGAAAAAATATTTGAAGAATTAATGGCCAGAAATGTCCAAACTTGATGGAAATTATAAACCCACACATCCAAGAATGCTCAATAAACTCCAAAACAAGAAGTATGGAGAAAACAACACCAAGGTACATCATAATCAAATTGCTTATAACAAGTGACAAATGGAAAAATCTTAAAAGCAGCCAGAGAAAAGACATGTTGCATGCAGAGGAAAAAAGATAAGAATTACAGCAGACTTCTTTTTTGACACAATGCAAACCAGAAAACTGTGGAGGAATTTAATGTACTGAATAAACAGAAAACTGTCAACCCAGAATTCAATCCCCAGCAAAGATATTTTCCAAAAAAAAGTAAAATAAAGACATTTTCTGTTACAGAAAACTGGAAGAATTCATCACCAGAAGACCCATGCCACGGCAAATGAAATGAATGATATCCAATGGAAATGCGCATTTACGCAAAGGAATGAAGAGCACTGGAAAGAGTAACTACCTGGATAAATACACAGAACATTTTTATCATTATTTAAATATCTTCAAGAGGTAATTGACTGTTGACATAAAAAACAATAACAATGATGCGTGGTTTATCACATAGGTAGAAGTAAAAGATATGACAATAGCATAAAGGCAGGGAGGGGAGAAATAAAAGTAGATTGCTAGAAGATTCTTACCACATATGTGAAGTTGGGTATAATATCACTTCAAGGTAGACAGTGATAAGTTAAAGATATATAAATTCTAAAGCAACCACTAAAATAATGCAATGAAGAATTATAGCTACTAAGCCAACAAAGAAGATTCAATGGAATCATAAAAAAGAAAGACTCAAATAATCCAAAAGATGGCAGAAAATGAGGAAAATGGGGCAAAGAACAGAAGCGACAAACAGAAAACAAACAGCAAGATGGTAGATGTAAATGCAACTATATCAATAATCACATTAAAAGGTAAATGGACTAACCACCCAATCAAAAGTCAGAGATTGTCAGATGGGATAAAAAAGCAAGACCCAACTCTTTGCTGCCTACAAGAAACCCTATTTAAACAAACAAATAGAAACCCATCCATCTGCTGTCTTTAATACACCCAAGGCGCTAAGAGCTGGTAGGAAAAAAAAAATTACCCAAATGGGCTTATTATTCCTGCTATAAATTCATGGCATCCATCTTTCCTTTCCCACTCCCCACGGCAAATAATCCAAGCCTTTTCACCAAATTCAGAGGAACAGTAACCACTTCTCTCCTCAGAAAACAGGTCCTGAGAGCAGGAACCATCTTTGTAGCCACAGGGCTTACAACCTTATCAGGAACGGACTGGGTGGGTTTGCTTTCTCTCTCTCCCCGGGAATCCTTCTCTCTGCCTCTATATATGGCACCCCATTCACCAGCTGCGTAACCAGGAAACCTGAGCATTTTCAGACTTCCTCCCAATGCTCAGATCTATTCTCTCTTTCACACCCCCACTGAAACAACACTCTTCCAGGCCCCCGTTTCTCTGCTCTGCAGCGATATCCCAACTGTTGTCCCTAGTGTTTAATTGTGCTCTTTTCAGTCCATTCCCCAGTCTAGATCCAGGGTGATCTTTTAAAAGCCAAATGTGTCCCTGTCACCACCATCCCTCCCCTCTCTTCCCATTGCCTTTGCGAAGGAACGCTGACATTTTACTCTGCCTTACACGACCTGGCCACCATGTCCTTCTCCAGCCCCCTGACCCCACAGCCTACTGGGCCCTGTGTTCCAGTCACTGGACCTTTCATGTCCTCCCACATCCTGAACTCTTTCTAATCTCACGATGCTTTCTGCACTCTTCCTCAGCCTCCAACACTATTCCTCCCTGTTACTCCTCCTCGCCTTTGCCCACTCTTCCACATTCAGCTCCAAACATCTCTCCCTCGATTTCACAAGATGGTTCAGAATACAAACTCAGGGGATGCAAGAAATGACTCCAGCCCCAGCCATGGCTGGCTGGAGGGAATTAAATCTCAATCTCAGAGAATCTGTTCTGAGTGTTAGCAAATTGAAACTCGAAACAAAATTTTTTTTTTTTTTTTTTTTGCTCTTACTTGGGAAACTGCTATAAATCCCAGCTCACCTGGGCTAGAAGAAGAAGAATCAGGTATTAGCCTCGGTCCTCACAGAAAAAAAGAAAGAAAAGAACTGCAGAAAGAAGTGCACATGGTCTAAAGAAGCAGAAGTCAAAATGTGGGTGCTATAGACTGAATTGTGTCCCCCCAAAATATGTGTTGCAAATCCTAACCTCTGCCTGTGGTTATAATCCCACTTGTTAATGGGTTGTGTTTGTTATGTTAACAAGGTAGGATTAGTGTAGGGTGTATCATGAGTCAATCTCTTTTACATATAAAAGAGATTAAACAAGCAATCGAGTAAAGAGATGAGGGAAGAGAGATGCCAGGCCACATGAAAATTGCCCAGGAGCAGAAACTCGAAAGAGTCTATGGAGAGAGAAAGGCTTCCCCTAGAGCCGGCGCCCTGAGTTTGAACTTCTAGGCTCCTAAGCTGTGAGAAGATAAATCTGTTTGTTAAAGCCACCCATTTCTGGTACTTATGTCATAGCAGCACTAGATAACTAAGATAGAATTTGGTAATGGAAAAATACCTAAACTGTGGAAGTGGTTTTGGAATCGGGTAATGGGTGGAGGTTGGAAGAGTTTTAAGATGCCTAATACTAAAGGCCTAGATTGCGTTGAAGGGACTGTTAGTAGAATTATGGACATCAAAGCCAATTCTAGTGAGGGCTCAAAGGAAGTGAGGAGAACTGTAAAGAAATTCTCTATCGTCTTAGAGAATACATACAGCACCAGCAACAGAATGTTGCTAGAAATATGGATATTAAATGTGCTTCTGGTATGGTTTTAAAAGAAAATGATGCATATGTGATTGGACAATGGAGGAAGGATGATGCTTTATACAGTGGCAAAGAACTTGTCTGACTTATGTTCAAATGTCTGTTGGAAGGTAGAATTTGTAAGTGATGAACTTGGATATTTGGCTGAGGAGGTTTCTAAGCAAGATCTTAAAGAAGCCATGTGGTCTCTTCTTCCTGCTTACAGTAAAATGTGAGAAGAAAGAGATGAACTTAAAAATGAACTGTGCAAAATGAAAATAGAACTTAAAGATTTGGAAAATTCTGTTGTACAAACTAAGGAGACAAATCCAAAAATTTTCACCAAGGACGTGGCTACACAGTCTTTTGTTAAAGAGATTAAGCCTGTGACTGATGTATCTAACCAACTACCCAGCAGAAAACCCATCAGCTTAGACTGAAGGGGACAGAGAAAAAATGAAAAGAAAGAACACTGTCTACCTCTTGGAATTCCACAAGCAGGAAACAGACTGTCTTAATCATCTAGTGCTGTTATAACAGAAACACCACAAGTGGATGGTTTTAACAAAGAGAAGTTTATTTCTTCACAGCAAAGTTGGCTAAAAGTCCAAATCAGGTGTCAGCTCCAGGGGAAGGCTTTTTCTCTCTGTTGGCTTTCTCATCAATGTTCCCTGGGACTAGGATCTTCTCTGCACAGGGACCCTGGGTCCAAAGGACATGTTCTGCTCCTGGCACTGCTTTCTTGGTGGTATGAGGTCTCCCTGTCTCTCTCCTCACTTCTCTCTTTTATATCTCAAGAGATTGCCTCAGGACACAATCCAGTCTTGTAGATTGAGTCCTGCCTTACTAACACAACTGCCACCCATCCTCCCTCATTACCATCATAGAGGCAGGATTTACAATATATAAGAAAATCACACAACACCAGGAATCATGGCCCAGCCAAACTGACACACACATTTTTGGGGGGACGTAATTCAATCCATGACACAGGCGCAAGTAGCTACATTTGTTGTCCTCCAAGAAAAGAAGAAAATGACCATCCCTGGAGCAGCTCAGAGACCAGCAGAATCGTTGGAAGGAGCATAGGAAGCAGGGTCTTCTTGGCTGCAAAGGGTTGGGCCACAGCCCCCTAGGTTTCAAAGAGTCGGATCTTCGCCAACTCAGTTCCAGAGTGTGGGGCTGCCTTAAGGTGTGTCAGGGGGATGGGACTGCCGCCCAAAGCTGAAGGGGTGGGCTGCCATGCCCAACGGACAGAAGAATGGGGCTTGCCAGGGGCCAAAGGGGTGGGGTAACCACTCAGATGGACTAAGAGAATGGGGTTGCCCAAAGCCAAAGGAGCAAAGTTGCCATCCCAGTGGGCCTAGAAGGCAGGGCTGAAGCCCAGGGCCAAGGAGCTTCCACCCAGAATCCAGAGGGCATGGCCAACACCCAGAGTCTGGAGGCCGAGGCCGTTGCCCAGAGGGTCTCAGAGAAGAGAGGATTATTTCCAAGCCTTGAGAGCTAATGTAATTTGTTCTGCTGTGTTTTGGACTTGCTTGATGCCTGTTATCCCTTCTTTCCCTCCAGTTTCTCCTGTTTGTAATGGAAATGTCTGCCTGTGCGTGTTCTACCATTGTACTTTAGAAGCAGATAACTTGTACTCTAGATTTCACGGGTTCACAGATGAAGAGGAATTTTGCCCCAGGGTGGAATATGCCTACCATCTCACCCATATTTTATTTAGATGCCTCAGGAAATGAGGTTTTGGACTTGGAATTCACTTAAGACTTTTGGCATGATGCGGTGGGTGAATGTGTTTTGCATGTGGCAAGGGCATGAATTTTTGGGGGCCGAAAGGTGGAATGTTATGGATTGAATTATGTCCCCCCAAAATACGTGTTGCAAATCCTAACCTCTGCCTGTGGTTATAATCCCATTTATGAATGGTTTGTGTTTGTTGTGTTAATGAGGCTGGGTTAGCATAGGGTGTATCTTGAGTCAATCTCTTTTGAGATATAAAAAGTGAGTAAGCAGAGACAGGGGAAGAGAGAGGCCAAGCCACATGAAGATTTCTCAAGAGCAGAAGCTGAGAAAATACCAGGACCTTCCTCCAGAGCTGACAGAAACAGAAAGACTTCCCCTAGAGCCAGGGGACTTCTAGCCTCCTAAACTGAGAAAATAAATTTCTGTTTGTTAAAGCCCCTCATTTGTGGCATTTCTGTTATAGCAGCACTAGATAACTAAGACAGTGTGCAATTAGCAGACACCACATCATTTCACTGTTTTTATTCCAGCTAAGGGCATTTAAAAACAGCCTGGGTAGAGCAGTGGTTAAGGGCTTGGCTGAAAGGTTGGCAGTTCAAATCCAGCTCCTATAAGGGAGAGATACGTAGCAGTCTGCTTCCGTAAAGACTACAGCCTTGGAAACCCTACAGGGCAGTTCTACTCTGTCCTATAGGATTGGAATGAGTCAGAAATCAACTTAGCAGCAACGGGTATGGGTTTCTTGCTGTAAGGTCACTTAAATGACTGTGGTGATGTAGAGTGCCTATGCTGGGCATTGCATGCACTCTTGAAAGGGAAACCTGACTTGTGGGAGCAACATCTGCACCGTCTCTTGCACTCCTCATTCAGAATAACAATCCTAGCCTCATGCCCAGCATTTGTGGTTATGGGGAGCTGTTTTTCAAAATAGGTCCGTAAATTCTTTGTCATACCTCCCTTCAAGAGGGGGAGCCTAATTAACCTCTTCTTGAGGGTTGGCTGGACTGAGTGACTCACTTCTAACAATGGTGTGCACCTTCAGAAACTCGGGAATAAAAGGGCACTGTGATTTCCTGCTTGCCCTCCCTCTCTCATGGGTCACTTGCTGTGGGGGAAGCTAGACACCATGTTGAGAAGCTCTATAGAGACACCCAACTGGCAAAGACCACTCATGAGGCTGAGCTTGGAAGTGAATTTCCAGCCCTTGTCAAGCCTTCAGATGACTGCAGCCCCAGCCAACATCTTGACTACAACTTCCAGAGACAGCCTGAGCTGGAAACACCCACCTAAACTGCTTTCAGGTTCCTTGCTTTCAAGAAACTTCGGGAGATAAGAAATGCTAGTGATTTTATGTTGTTAATTTTTGGGAATGATTTTGTCTGTCTTGGGCTCCAATTCTGGTATTCAGTAAAAACATCCTGAAAGGGATACTTCCAGCCTAGAAATTTAAAGCTGCAGGTCAATGCTCCTTATTATGTTCTAGGTTCTGGGACCTTCTGCCCCCAGGCAGTATTTCCCAATCTTTGTAGCCCATGGACCTCAGGTGGCTCACAAGATGATTCTATCTCATGCAAAGTGACTATTTATATAATATCTTTGAATTTATTTTACTATGTATTAGAAAAGTGCTGGTTTTCCATTTTCATTGCTGAGGGATTCTTCAGTGTCTGGGGGCATTTGTGCATGGAGAGTAATACTTACTAATTGTAATTTATGTACCATCCTAATTATTAATCTTAGGAATTTATTAGACAATTAACATTCTTTTACATATTAAACAATCAACTTCGCACTAAATATTTACAGTTACTTACAATTAGTAAATAATGAACTATGGATTTAACAAAATAAGTTTCCCTAATCAATAAAACCTAGATTACAAACTTAACAGTTTTAGGCATTTAAGTAAAATCACAAATCTAACATATTAACTCCCCTTAAATGCAAAATGGTCGAACAAAAAGTATAAAGATTACAAAACTGATTACTATCTAATTTACACCAAAGGAAGTTACAATGGTGTTGGTATCACGTTTTGTTTCCCATGTCTTCCTCACTCCTATTCTTGCACGTTTTCAATGTCAACGTTCTTTACACTATCGTAGGTATTTTACAGTCAATAATGGATATTTTTATACCTTTACAGAAGTTTAGCAATTTTAGCAGACCCCAAAGTAAGAGAACATTCTCCTGATCCCAGCGGGAGATGGCATGTCCTGGGTTGGACATCTATTGGTGTTTGGTCAGGGTGTGCTTGTACAGCCCACGTTGATTCAAACCTGAGCCACTGGTCGTCGGGTAAAGTCCCTTTTTTCTTACAAGGAAGCTGCAGTTGTTAAACCATAGGACTTTTATGTTCCTATCTTTCTTAATGATCTTAACTTTCAAGACTTGGGATCTTTGCCAGAAATGAAGTGGCCTTTAAGTTTTGTATGTGGCTTGTACTTATTGTCCAGTAAGTATGACTTGTTAGTCTGGCCTATGAGCATAATTGGAAATTCATGATGTGTGTCTTATTACTTTCTCATTGTAATCAGTGGGGTTATCCAGGGGTTTCATTTTTTTGAAAAAAAGAGGGAATAAGTCTGTGGTTACTTTGATCTTTAAAGGATAATTGGCTACTTTGTGATCTATGAACACTTCTGGACATACTTTTAACTAGTTATGGTATGAGATTACCAGGGCTAAGCAACCCGGATTCACTTCCCACTTGCCATCCATACTTTCTTATTCATGGTGTGATCCTTTTTTCTCTGGGATTATTTTAATTGACTCACAGGTTCAAGTCACTCCTTCCTGCTGACCATGGTCCAGATCTATATATTATATGAGTCCTGCTTATCATAGAAATACAATATCCACATACAGCAATACATTTCCATTACTAAAAATAACAAGGATGGGGCATATTATATTTATCCTTTCTTTGAATCACCTCTATTTTTTTTTTTTTTTTGTATATTTTTTATTACCTGTGCTGATTTTTATTTCCATGCCCCAAAACATACAATCAACCCTCAACCAGAGTGTCTTTTTCTAATTTGGAGAACAGCATCAGAGACCAAACTCTGGGCCCCAGGAGCGTGCATGAGCTTTGCTGGTGGAAAATGCTGTTTCTGTTGTTGCTGTTGGTCCATTTTTCCTAACACCTGTCCAGGGTCTTTCTTTCAAGGTCACATATTCACAAATTCACAATTCTCAAATTTAGTGTATTATCATATTAACATATCTTTTTTTAAAATTTTTTTAGTGTACTTTAGATGAAGTTTTACAAAACAGTTTCTCATTAAACAGTCAGTACACATATTGTTTTATGACATTGGTTAACAACCCCACAACATGTCAACACTCTCCCTTCTCGACCTTGAGGACATTTTTCTGGTGAAAATATGCATAGCCAAAGTTACACCATTTCTAAAGTTTCTACATGTACAATTCAGTGACATCGATTACATTCTTCCAGTTGTGCTGCTATTCTCACTATCCTTTTCCAAATTATTCCATCACCATTATCTTCAACTCACTGGCCCCTAGGCTTCCCATCAAACCTTTTGAGTTGTTGTTGTCAATTTGATCTCATATAGATAATTTTTTTTTTTGTACCTTAGATGAAGGTTTGCAGAATAGTTTCTCATTAAACAGTTAGTACACATATTACCCTATGACAATGGTTAACAACCCCATGACATGTCAATATGTCCCTTCTCAACCTTGGGTTCTCTATCACCAGCTTTACTGTCCCTTCTCACCTTGGGTTCCCTATCACCAGCTTTACTGTCCCCTCCTGCCTTCTAGTCCTTGTCCCTGGACTGCTGTGCCTTAGTCCTGTTTTGTTTTATGAGGCTGTCCAATCCCCGGCTGAATGGTGAACTTTGGAAGGGGCTTCACCACTGAGCTAAAAGGGTGTCCCGGGGCCATACTCTCGGGGTTTCTCCAGTCTGTCAGGCCAGTAAATCTGGTCTTTTTTTTGTGAGTTAGAATTTTGTTCTACATCCTTTTCCAGCTCTGTCCAGGACCCTCTATTGTGATCCCACACTGTGAGCAGTCAGTGGTGGTAGCTGGGCACCATCAAGCTGTACTGGACTCAGTCCAGTGGAGGCCTTGGTAGCTGTGGACAATTAGTCCTTCGGACTAATCTTTTCCTTGTATCTTGTTCTCTTCATTCTCCTTTGCTTCCAAAGGAGTGAGACCAGTAGAGTATCTTAGATTGCTGCTCACAGGCTTTTAAGAATCCAGACACTACTCACCAAGGTAGAATGTAGAACATTGTCTTTATAAACTGTGTTATGCCAATTGAGTTAGATGGTCCCCAAGACCATGGTCCCCACAGCCCTCTGCCCAGCACTTCAGTCCTTCAGGGAGTTTGGAAGTGTCTATGGAGCTTCCATGACCTTTACTTGTACAAGTTGTGCTGGCTTCCCCAGTAATGTGTACTGTCTCACCCTTCACCAAAGTTACCACTTATCTGTTTAGTTCCCCCCACCCCTCCCATCCCTCGTAACCAACAAAGATTGTTTCTTTTTGTGTGTAAACTTTTACATGAGTTATACAGTAGAGGTCTCATACAATATTTGTCCTTTTGTGATTGACTTATTTCACTCAGCATAATGTCCTCCAGTTTCATCCATGTTATGAGATGCTTCACAGATTCATCATTGTTCTTCATCTTTGCATAATACTCCATTGTGTGTATGTACCATAGTTTGTTTATTCATCTGTTAATGAGCATCTAGGTTGTTTCCATCTTTTTGCTATTGTGAACAGTGCTTCAATGACGCTTATTTCTCTAGGATATATTCCTAGGAGTGGGAATGCATTTTGTAGTGCTTTTTTTGTGGTGCTGACATTTTCTTTGTTCCTCTTTCTCTCCTGTGCTGAGTTCTTTTTGTTTGTGGATTTTTTTCTTTTGTTTTTGTATGTTTTGTTTTTACTGCGATTTTATGTTTTTCTTCTTTATTTTGATGAGTAGGTTTGTTAACTTTCTTTGCAGTTGCCTTGGAATTTACCCTTATCTTCCTAGATTTGAACCAGTCTACTATTACTTGGTATCGCCTTGCCTTCCTCTCCATTAGAAGGTTCTATACCTACACCGTTTATTCCCTCTTTTATTGTTCTGATGCTGTTGTCATTTACAGATTAACCTCTCTGGTTCCCTGTTGTAATTCTTTTGGTTTTGCATAGTCCTTAAGGGTTCATTTCCTAGGTTGGTATCTGGCTAGTACAATCCTGTGTCCTGTATTCAGCCTGTGGTCTGATATTGTTTGTTTTCAGAACCAAGGAGTGCCTTTAATAAGTCTTTTCAGTTTGGTTTGGTTTTTACATAGTCCCTTAATTTCTGTTTATCTGGAAATGACCTAATTTCACCATCATATTTGAACAAGAATTTTGTGGGATATATTATTCTTGGCTGGCAATCTTTTTCTTTCAAGGTTTTATATACGTCATCCCATTGCCTTCTTGCCTGCATGGTTTCTGCTGAATAATCTGAGTTTACTCTATTGTTTCTCTTCTGTATGTGACTTTTTGTTTTTCTTGAGCTGCTCTCAGGATTCTTTGTCTTTGGTTTTAGCGAGTGTGATTATGATATGCCTTGGTGATTTTCTTTTGGGGTTTATCCTCTATGGGGTTCACTGAGCTTCTTGAATGGTCAGCTTTTCATCTTCCATGATATTGGGGAAGTTTTCTGTCAGCAGTTCTTCAGTGATCCCCTCTGTGTTTTCTGTTTTCTCCCCCGTCTGGAACTCTGATCACGTGCAGATTTTTCTCTTTGATTGTAGCCCACATAATTCTCAGGGTTTCTTCATTTTTCTTCATTCTTTTTTCTGATTTTTCCTCAAACAAAGTTGTATCCAAGTGTTTGTCTTCAATTCTGCTGATCCTGTCTTCTACCATTTCAAATCTGCTCCTCAGCCCTTCTATGACACTGTCCATTTCTGAAATCGTGTTGTTTATCTTTTGGATTTCTGATTGCTGTTTTTGTATGATTTCTAGTTGTGAATTTATTTTAGCATTTTGTTCCTGTATTATTTTCTTGAATTATTCCATTTTTTTTCCTGTATTTTCCATGAATTTGTCCATTTTTTCCTCATTTTTGTCTGTTTTTTGCCTCAACTCTTGGATAATTCTGAATATTAGAGATTTGAATTCCCTATCAGTTAGGTCTAGTGCCTTTTCTTCATTGGAAGGTCAGCTGGTGTTTTATTTTGGATGCCTACTCAAACCATCCTGTCCTGTTTTTGTAAATGTTTTGATATTGTCTGCTGTCTTTGGGGCATTCAGTGGTTATTTTCCTCATTTATTGATTGTAGATTTGTTTGTTTCATCCCGCGTTTTTGTTTTATTTGGTTATGTCTGAGCAGGCAGGCTGTGCATTCTTTGTTGTTTGCTCGTATGTGAGCACGATACTTTTCACCTCCTTCTCCAGTGGGCAGGGTCAGTCACTCAGGTATGGTACAGCAAGGCAGGTCCAGCTAAAGGGGAGTTGCTGGGATAGGTTTTTTGTGGCACCTACTAGGGCTGACAGTGCGGACCGGGAATCAGTGCAGGGCAGGTTCCAGTTGGCCATGCCTGTGCTGCTTGGGAGTGTGATGTTCAGCATACGGTGTAGGTAGGCAGGAAGGAGGGGGGTAGACTGTGATGTGTGGAGCTAAGATGGGTATGGGAAAGATGAGAGAGAGGAGAGAATAACAGGAACCAAAAACATACACACAAACAAAAAAGATTGCTAAGCACGCTTGCTATTGGAGTGGAGAGATGAGAGACTGAGAAATGGGGGAAAACAAAAATGAAAAAAAAAGAAAAAGGGTAAAAGAATAAAATGAATAAATTGAGAAACTGGAAATGAAGAAAGACAAAAAGGGAATAAGAGAGAGAAGAAAACTAAACAGAGAAATAAAAAAAAAAAAACCAAAAACAAACAAACAAAAAAACCCCAAAAAACAAGAAAAAAGAAATGCCCCCAGGAATTCCCTGTGCGTCTGTGCAAAGTAAGGGACTAGCTTCCAAGCTGCATGGTACTGCCTGGCTAGTAGGGACTCCGAAGCTGAGAAAATAAAAGAAAACAAACAAATCAAAACAGAACAAATCAGAGCAAACTAACAAACAAACAAAAAAAACCCCAGGGATCCCACCAGCACGGGCCAGGAAGCAGTTTCACAGTCGAGCAGTGTTTCGCAGCCTTTCAGGAAGAAGCAAAGATGGTGCACAGAGCCAGGTATTTGAGAGAAAGGAGGGGGAGGTGGTGAGTGGTAAGGAAGAAATCTAAAGAAACAGAAAAAAGCAACACCAGCAGCCAACAAAAGGCACTCAGGGAGCTGGCCAGTGCGGGCAGGTGGAATCCAAGTGGCATTGGGAGGAAGCTCGTGCTTCCTGACCAAGAGACTGTGGCTGCCGGAAGCAGAGAAGCCTAAGTGGGGGTGAAGAAGGGTGGGTGGTGGGAAAGCCTATATCATGGGTTACCAGTTGTTCTGTCTCCTACTGGAAGCTCCGTGAAGCTGCTTTCTTGTACCTCCTGTTCACTGATCTCTGATAGGAGTCCAAGATGGTGTATCCATGCTGCAGTAGCTGATAGGGGACCTCTGCATGTATCTCTCCTTGCTCTCTGTTCTCAGTCAGTTTATTATTCCATTGGATGCTTGGCTGAGTTCTTTATCTCTTCATTTGATGCTTAGGGTTTCAGATTGACGTGTGACTCTGTTTGACTTAGTTTTTCTGATCTCTGCTGCAGAGGGACAGCGTGGTGCCTCTGACTATAGCACCATGTTGCCCGGAAGTCCCATAACCTATCTTTTTAATAACATATGGTTTCATCGACCATCAAGACTTTCTCCAGGACTGATGTACTGTAGGCATACACAGCTTCCATTTTAAATATATGTATTTTACATTAATAAGTGAGACAATGAAAAATGCACAGTAAACAGTAGTGCATACAGCACTGAGATACAAAAAGCACCTTGAGTGTGGGTTGTGGAAGAGTAAAGTGTGAAACTGCCCAGCGCAGCTCTGAACCTGCCCTCTGTCTCTGGGCCTGGCCACCTCAACCCCACTCCTACTCCCCCAGCACAGGCCTGCCAGGAGCTGTGCTTGGCCTCAGCCTGGTAAACGTTCTAGCCTAGCCCTTTAGTCAAGGTCAACAAGAGCAGAGGATGCAGAAGTCCAGAGGCAATGATGCTTCAAATTTGGGGAATGGCTGGCTTCATAGGGGCCTTCGAACATGCCTTCAGCCTCTGGACTTGACCATGGGGCTTCAGCCTTTCTCCTTTGGGTCATCAGGGCAAGATCTCAACCCAGTAGGATGGTTGGTTGATCAGAATTAAAACTGGGAGTAGAGAGAGAGATTAGAGAAGGGAGAATAGTCTCACTTGTTTCTAATTTGTTCCTGGGTAGTGCAAACAGTTAATGTGCTCAGCTGCTAACCAAAGGATTGGCAGTTTGAGTCCACTCAGAGGTGCCTCAAAAGAGAAGCCTAGAGATCTACTTCTGAAAAATCAGCCATTGAAAACCTTGTGAAGCACCATTCTGCTCTGACACAGATGGGGTCCCCACGTGTCAGAATCAACTCAACGGCAACTGGAAAAAAAATAACTTTCTAATTTAAGAAAAAATTCAAGCCTCAAATTGCAATAGTGAAGAATCCTATGGGCAAAATACTGAACAACGCAGGAAGTATCAAAAGAAGATGGAAGGAATACATATAGTCACTGTACCAAAAAGAATTGGTCAACATTCAATCATGTCAGGAGGTAGCATATGATCAAGAACCGATAATACTGAAGGAAGAAGTCCAAGCTGCACTGAAGACATTGGCAAAAAACAAGGCTCCAGGAATTGACGGAATACCAATTGAGATGTTTCAACAAACAGATGCAGCGCTGAAGTGCTCAATTGTCTATGCCAAGAAATTTGGAAGTCAGCTACCTGCAGCAGTACATTGACAGGGAACTGCCAGAAATTCAAGCTGGACTCAGAAGAGGACATGGAATGAGGGATATCATTGCTGATGTCAGATGGATCTTGACTGAAAGCAGGAAATACCAGAAAGATGTTTACCTGTGTTTTGTTGACTATGCAAATGCATTCGACTGTGTGGATCATAACAAATTGTGGATAACGTCTCAATGAATGGGAATTCCAGAACAATTAATTGTGCTCATGAGAAACCTGTACATAGATCAAGAGGCAGTCATTTAAACAGAACAAGGAACTACTGTGTGGTTTAAAGTCAGGAAAGGTGTGCATCAGGGCTATATCCTTTCACCATATTTATTCAATCTGTATGTTGAGCAAATAATCCGAGAAGCTGGACTATATGAAGAAGAACGCGGCATCAGGATTGGAGGAAGACTCATTAACAACCTGCAATATGCAGATGAAACAACCTTGCTTGCTGAAAGTGAAGAGGACTTGAAGCACTTAGTGATGAAGATCAAAGACCACAGCCTTCAGTATGGATTATACCTCAACATAAAGAAAACAAAAATCCTCACAACTGACTGATAAACAACGTCATGATAAATAGAGAAAAGATTGAAGTTGTCGAGGATTTTATTTTACTTGGATCGACAATCAATGCCCATAGAAGCAGCAGTCAAGAAATCAAACAATGCATTGCATCAGGCAAATCTGCTGCAAAAGACCTCTTCAAAGTGTTCAAAAGCAAATATGTCACTTTAAGGACTAAGGTGCACCTGACCCAAGCCATGGTGCTTTCAATCGCCTCATATGTATGCAAAAACTGGGCAATGAATAAGGAAGACCGAAGAAGAATCGATGCCTCTGAATTATGGTGTTGGCGAAGAATATTGAATATACCATGGATTGCCAGAAGAACGAACAAATCTGTTTTGGAAGATGTACAGCCAGAATGCTCCTTAGAAGCAAGGATGGTGAGACTTCGTCTCACATACTTTGGACATGTTATGAGGAGGAAACAGTCCTTAGAGAAGGACATCATGCTTGGTAGAGTAGAGGGTCAGCGAAAGAGTGGAAGACCCTCAACAAGACGGATTGACACAGTGGCTGCAACAATGTGCTCAAGCATAACAATTATGAGGATGGTGCAAGACCAGGCAGTGTTTCATTCTGTTGTACCTAGGGTGACTATGAGTCAGAATCAACTCAATGGTACCTAACAACAACAACCATGATTTAGAGTTTCCTCAAAGATAAAATGAGGGGATTAGGTGAATTCCAGTGGTTTCTCAGCTTTGCTCCAGGAGGAACTTAGGGCCATGTTCCACAATAGCCCTGCTGTGATTTCTTTTACCATTTGTGCAGCTGTCTACTCTGTGCCATAATGAAAGTTGGGTTTCTTGTGTATAGTTCTTATTCCTTAATCTTTACAACAGGTCCACATGATGTATATGATTCCTATTTTTTTTTAGAGCAGAACACAGACTCAGGTAGACTAATTTTTTCAAGAACACTTGGATATTGCCTGACTGAGGTTCAGTCAAGCATTCAACAATTATTTATTTTTATTGAGGCTCAACCCTGTGCTAGGCATTGGGAACAGAGCAATGAGCAAAATAGTCTTGTTCCCACCTAAATGGGGAGAAGTTAAAAATGAATAAATTACAGGTCATGGAGAATGTTTTATAGATGGAGCATGTGAGAGGGCATCAATCTAATTCAGATGAGGGATCCGTGAAGGCCTGTCTGGGCCATAGTGGGAGAGCAATCCCTGCCAAGGGATGATGTGCAGGGCGACCTTGAGGATCATGGAGTTGGAGCAGCCAGCGGGGGTGGGAAACAGGCACAGAGTGCTAGGGAGGCATCCGACAGAGGCCCAGGTGGGGCCTTGTATGAGATGTGAGACATGGTGGAGGTTTTTCTCTAAGAGCAATGGGCAGCCATGAAGGATCTGGAAACAAAAACCCAAACCCGTTGCCATCGAGTCGATTGCAACTCATAGCGACTCTGTAGGACAGAGCTGAACTGCCCCATAGGGTTTCCTAGGCTGTAATCTTTACAGAGGAAGATTGCCATATCTTTCTCCCACAGAGCAGCTGGTGAGTTCGAACCAAGGACTTTCTGGTTAGCAGCCAAGAGCTTAACCACTGCAACACCAGGGATCATTGAAAGATTTGGAGTAGGAGATAAATACAGTCTGATTTTCACTTTAAAATCACAGCAGAATGTGATTCTCTAGAGTTTGGAGGGCTCTGGAAGTGCCCAATTCCAAGAATTGGAGATGTTCACTCTCCCTACTTCCCCACCCTACTCCTAATTTTTTGAAAACTTCGCATTCTGACCCAATCTCAAAAAGTGGGAAGATTTAAAGTAGCTTAACCTGAATAACGGATGCCTGAGAACTTCTTGGGAGTTAGCCGGCACACACGTCTCTTGGCTTGTGGCTGTGGCCGTCCTCAGGGACTGTCCCGGCACATTGCATAAAAGCTGCAGGGCACGGGTGTGGAGCTTTCCCCACAAAGCTTTAATTTAACCATTCCAATGGCTTACCTTTGCTGTCCTTCTCGCTGAGGACATGCCTGAGAGCTTCCTCACCAAGTTCTTAACCCTGCCACAGACCACTCATAGGAGGGGAGCCCCTCCCCCAGTAGATTCAGAAACATTTCTAGCTCACAAAGCAGTCTCCAGTGGTGTTGGGGTGGGTTTTAGATTGGTTGATGTCTTTCTCTAGCTCAAGAGCTACACTAGAATCAATGTGTCACCAAATAGTCACGAAGCACCAACCAAGTGTTCAGTAATGTGTGCAGATTTCCACTGATCCACGCAGGAGGCATGAGGTTGAGGGTATAGACTCTGGAGTCAGGTCCAAGTTCAGATCTCAGCATCTCTACCAACTAGCTGTGCCACTTTGAGCTCAACACCGCTGCCTTCATCTGTAAAGTGGGATTGTTGTGAAATTTAAATGAATTAAAGTTTAGAACACAATGTTCTTAGCAGCATGACTGGCTACTGTAGTTGTTGTGATGCTGTTGCTGTTATTATTAACTAAGCACTGGAAATGGCTTTCAGATGCCTGTCAAATCCCTAGCACTGGTGATTATACCTCCCTACCTAGGCTCCTCCCTCCAATGCTCACCCCACCTCTAGGCTTTTCACTTTACCGAATCCAATCCAACCCAACCCCTCAGCCCTCTTTATGGGGAGGAGGAGGAGGGGGCCCACACATGAAATCCTTAGGAATCTAATTGGGCCTTGGGGCAAGAGGTGGAGTTTTTCATGGGAAAAGATTGGAGGACTTAAAAGCTCTTCATTCACCATTGCTCTCTCTTTTGACCTTTAAAAAACATTCCTTCCTATATTTCAGATGAAGTAAGTGCCTCAAGATAAGGGAGAAATCTTCCATCTACTCAAACCTGCACAGCTCACAAATGACCCATGGGTGGAGGAGGAGGGGGTGGGGGGTGAAGTCAAAACTTAATGCAGAGATTTTCAAACAAATTTTTAGCAGTGACGCCTTTGTTTAGAACTTCTATCTGGATGAAAGCAGAGGTGTGCTAGTTAAAGCACTGAGCAGGGATGGGAGTCCTCTTGGTCTCTCCCTTTGCATTGTTCCACAACCCCAACTCCACCCTATCTCTCTGCTGGGGCCCTAGGGTTCCAGGAATAACAGTTTGGAAAACCCTGGCCTAGAACTTCCCTCTGCAGGTAACTCCCGTAGGTTTTAGGTTTGCCTTGGTAGGATTTGAAGTGAGAATCAGAACTTTTTTTTTTTCCCTTAGCAGCATGAAGAGATAATTGCAGATGACTTTCATATTGATAAAGGAGCCCTAGCGGCACAGTGGTTAAGAGCTTGGCTGCTCACCAAAAGGTTGGCAGTTCGAATCCACCAGCCGCTTCTTGGAAACCCTGTGAGATAGTTCTACTCTGTCCTATAGGGTCACTATGTGTCAGAATCTATTTGATGGCAACAGGTTTGGTTATTTTTTATTTTTTTTTATTTTTATAATGGTGGCAGAACACTTGCTTGTGTGCACCTCTAAACCAGTTCTGGGTCCTGTTAGCCTAAGCCTTCTTGCTCAACCCAACCCATAGTGCCCCCAGGCCCTCACTATGCCTCTCAGCAA
This sequence comes from Dugong dugon, assembly GCA_030035585.1. Taxonomy (NCBI): domain Eukaryota; kingdom Metazoa; phylum Chordata; class Mammalia; order Sirenia; family Dugongidae; genus Dugong; species Dugong dugon. The sequence goes on along the minus strand of CM057466.1, from coordinate 44,429,344 downwards.
AAATCTAACTGGATAATAGGTCTTACCACAAATACTTCCCATGTCTGCAGGCCTTCTCTTCCAGTTCTCTTGTCTTTAGGAAGGGGGTGGGGAAGTTTCTGTGCTATGGCTGGCACGGGGTCCTTGTTCCTGACCCTGTCTTGAACTTCTTGTTCTTTTTACTGTGCTAGTGCTGAGCTGGAACCTGCCAAATAAAAGATCCAGTGTAACAAAGCCACTTTAATATGATTGTCTAATGATGTGCTAAAGACTGGGAAAACCTAACCGTGTAACTTCCTCACCTTTTCCCGTGAGAGAAATGGCATCCGCCTCACCTACCCTTTCTGGGTTGTAAGAGCTGAATGTAACTTTTTAGTCCTGGAGTGATCCTAGAAACACAATTTCATTGGCTTCTTCTCAAACTGTATTTGGCAAAAGAACAGGACAGAAATATACTCCACTTTCTCTTCCCGTAAGACAGCCGAGAGGATTCCAAAGCCCCTGATGCCTTCAACAAACAGAAATTAAACTAAAGTAGCCAGCGGGCCGGGCAACTTCCGTGCCTTGTCTCCTCACTGGTCAGGAGGCAGGGTTTTTCCTATTTCTCCTATAAAATGTGGTGTGGAACAAAATGAAATATAAAGATGTGATGGACATTAACAGAAAATACAGCCTGCATGGGTATCGGATGTAAAGAATTATATCTACCACAAGCTTTTCCCATGGACACAGTAAACAATTACAGTAAATGAAATGTCAGTTACTTACTATACCTTACCTACAGTGGACAGGAATGTGAAGGGAGGTGCTCCTCACTGGCCAGGGCACGCTCCGGCCTCTTCCGTTTTGTGAACGAGATGGCCCCGAGGCCTTCAACACCAAGAATGGCTGGCGTGTCCCATCATAATGGAACAACTACCACAAATGCTTTGCTTTGCAATCTGTGGAGGTTTTCTCTTGGTTCATTAAAGCAACATTAAAACGCCCCTTTGTCCTGCTAGGTTAATATAAATAACAGAGCGAAAGTCTAATTACCACAGCTAACTCGATCAATTAAGAACATTTCTGGAAGTTGCCCCTTGCTCCTAGTGTTGAAAGGACTGTATTGGGAGAAATTCGCCCTCACCAGCCCCACGTGGGACCAGGGCCCTGCTGCCAGGTCAGACCAGAGCCATGGGCCTCCACTGAGCAGGATCCAGGACCGCGTGGGACAAGCCCCTGGCCAATGCCATTCGCTCCTCAAAAAGGGCCCTAGGAAGCTGATTTTACCAGTCCTGTTTTGCAGGCGAAGACACTGATCTTCAGGGAGGGCGAATGGCTTCCCTACGGTGGGCAACCAAGAAGGGGCCAAGCCAGGCTTTGAACTTGCCCCTTCCCCTGGTGCTCACGGCCTCAGTGCTAAGGGCTCAGGTCTGGGGCACCCCCCCCTACCCCCAGCCGGGTTCACCTCCGGCGCCTACTCTGCGCCCGGTGACCTTTGGCAGCTTATCTGCCCTCTGCGGCTTCCAGTCCTCACTGCGAGGCTGGCCAGGCCTCCGGGCAGCGGGCGGATTCGGAGACAGAACGCGGCTTCTGTCCTTCCTTCCTCATCCCCGTATTGACAACGCAGTTCTGTCTGCTCGGCAGCCTCGGCAGTGATGCAGGGCATCCACAGGGGCCCCGCTTCCCTTCCGGCCTGGAAGACGAGGAATTAGCGCCATGGGGAGCACGCAGCGAGTGGCCTTGGCTATCACGTGCCACGGCCTCCTGGAAGACCGGCGCCCCCCGGAGTCACAGCGCCCGGCCCAGCGGGAGTGTCCACACATCCCTCGGCTGTGCCTGGGTGCCAGCCCCTCCAGCAGAGATGTCTGCCCGCCCAGCCCCCTCTCCCACTGGGTGGAGAAGGAGGAGGTGGGGAGCAGCTCATGGATATGGGCCCGGAGACCCTCCATCACGGTCATCCGTCAAGGCGGCTGCAAATGCTGAGAGGCAGGAACCTGAGGAAGGATTTTGTGACACGGCCATTGCACTCAATCAGGACAGTAGTCCCAGCCCCGAGGTAGGCGGCAGCCATCTCTAGGTGGAGAGCCCACAGGTCCTTTCCTGAGAGGTCAAGGTGTCCAGTGTGGGCAAGGTGCAGTTAGCCCTAAGAAGCACTCTGTCCTTGAATGTCACAGCTGTGACCTCCCTGGGAGAGCAGATGGCTGCCCTATTGTGGTAGGGGAATGTCAGGCCTGCCTGCTTCCTCCAGGGAGTGTGACCTGGCAACAGTAGACATCAGCCTAGAGGTCACCCCAGCAAAGGAGCAGGCCTAGGGCCCAGCCTAGCGTCCAGGCCAGTAGGGCCCTGCTCCAGTGGCAGGGGAACCATCAGGGGCCCCCATCAGGCAGCATGGCCCTGCAGCCCTCCAGCGTGTGTGCTGAACTGACAACTCCTGGCCGCAGAGCAACACGGGGAAGCTAGCGGCAGACTTACCTTCCTGTGCTGGAAGCTTTATCAGATTTGGGGGGCTGGGGGAGTAACCCAACCTGAGGCAGGAGGCCCTGCCAGGTCAAGGCAGAATGCTGGATTTTATGCTCATCTGCTGACTTACTGAGGGGCTTGTGTCCATCTGCCCAAGAATCCCCCTTTTCCTCACGATACCTTAGCATCTCCATCTATTTCCTAAAACACCGATTTATTGGCTAGTACACTCATTTCAAATTATATGTATCAGTTCAAACATAATTCCCCTTGTCTTTCAGATCCCATTAGCTTACACAAGCATTAGCAAATTGTCACACGTTTAAATGACCATGTAATAGCTATTGGTTTTAATTGTCAGTACTTAAGTAGCCGTTATAACCAAGTGTTTTGCTTCATAAGTCAGCTAAGCCCCTCACTCTCCAGGGAAAAATGCTTGAGACTTGGCTGCTAAAAAGCTTAAAGCCAAATTTGTAACCCACTATTGGTAACATGTATGCAGGGCTCCTTGTGTATTTTCACATGGGCCACGGGAGTCTGAGTTTGGGGTTTATGTTCCAGTCCTTTTGTTTTCCCTTTTCTTTCTCATCTACTTCTAATTTGTGCTTCTCTCTGACCAACCCCAGATCATTACGGCCCCTCAGTGACCCCTTCAAACTACCTGAGCATCGAGCAGTCTAAAATCAGTGTGAGAGACGAAATTCCAAAGTCAGATGAGCCTTCCTGCATACAAAGGTTCTTAATCATGTTGGGGTCACCAACTGTGTTGCTTTCCTAGGACTGCCGTAACAAAGTATCACAAACTGGAGGGCTTATAAGGACAGAAGTTTATGGTCTCACGGTTCTGGAGGCTAGCTGTCCAAATTCAGAGTGTCAATGGGGCCAGGCCCTCTCCAAAGGCTAAAGGAGAAGACCCTTCCTTGTCTCCCCTGCTGGTAGCCCCAGGCGTTCCTTGGCATCTTATGTGGCCTTCTGTGCTCAGTTTCTTTTCTCCTGTTTTATAAGGACATCACTCAGATGGGGCTAGAACCCACCTAATCCAGTATGACTTCATGTTAATTTAACAGATAACATGTTTAAATACCTTATTTCCAAACAAGGTCACTTTCGTTCATGGATACCGGGGCTTAGGACTTCAACATATCTTTTTGGGGGGGACAAAATTCAATCTATAACAGCAACCCAGTTGAGAATCTAAGAAAGTTTTGGACACTCTCCCATTAAAAAAGCACACATGCTCATACAAAAATTACATTTTTAGTTTTCCTGGACGCCCCTGAAGCCCATCCTTAGACCAGAGGTTTATCTCTGCTCTAGATAATTAATCTATTCCTCCAAAAGTTGTAAATCTAAAATTTTCAAATCAGAGCATGGTTGAAATGCTTGAGTAAAGCAAATAATCACTTCCAGTTTGACAATCATATACAACTGGATGTCTGTACTTGGGGTCTTCTTACCATGGAACACAGAGAATCTCCAAAAACTTGGAAAGTCGGTAACAGAAATATGAGTACCATTCTAGAAGCAGAATAGACAAGTGACAGCAGGACATTTAAGGAAAAAGTGCAAGAAACAAGGAGCCTGCCAGGGCAGGAGGCAAGCTCCGTACTCACTCTAAACAGGAGTCTCTTCCCCGTGCCTGATTCTTCAGTCCCAATAACTGGCAACTCTCTCCACCACTCCTCACCCTGACCCCCACTTCAGGCCAAATATGTCCCACTTTCCCACGTCAGGGAATCAGTTAGGGCCAGGATACCCCAGTTTCCAATATAACTGCAACATAACTTTGTGTTCCCTGCCTAGGAAAGGGCTTCAACAGGGATGAAAGGCAGATTTCTGCCTGAGGGGAATTCAGTTGAACAGGTGGTGGCTGCCAGTAGCCCAGTATTATCCAGTCCTAGCTGCAAAGAGTGCAGTGGTCAGTCAGCATTGTCACCTGCAGGTGGGGAGTGCCAGCTACATATTTGCCATGCCTGAGCACCAAAACCAAGGTCAGACTATACTCAACATAGAGCTCATGCGGGACCTTTGCCGACCTGCACTGGAGGATTTGTGCTCTGATAACCAGACATCTTTATGGGAGGTGATTTGTGTGCAAGAAGTGGATCCTTGAGTGGGCACCTGGGAGCAGAAACACGTGTGTGTGCGTGTGCATGCGTGTGTGCATGTGTGTGTGTGTTGAGGTATGGGGGAAGAGGGATAGAGGAGGACTGCACAATGTCTGCTGGCTGGTCTCACCTGGAGGGCAGAGCTACAGAAAAAACCCAAAGACCACTTATCCTGGGGACTCTACACACCAGGGACACTAGTAGCATCCCCACAGTGCCCCCAAAAAGTGCAGGAGAGGGACAGGGAGTCCTGAGGGACCACAGCCAGGTGGCTCCATTCCCGGTGCTCTGTTTTGGTAGAACACAGGCACAGCACAGGCACATTTTGGGGGACCGGCCGGGGAGCAGAGGCAGCCCTGGGGGGGATGCTCTTCCCACTCCCCAGAAAACTTGAAACCAAGTGACTTGCAACTCTGGCCACCTGGTTGCAAGAGTCATCTGGGGCTTTTAAAAAATTCTGATTTGGGGCCCCCATTCCAGCCCTGTTATACAGAAGAATCTCTGGGAGCAGGGTCTGGGCAGAGGCATTTTTAAAGTTGCCCAGGTGATTCTAATGTGCAAGCGAGACCCACTGGTGATCTCTGCATCATTCATCTCCACGGACCCCTCCGGTCTCTGGTAATGCATGCTTGGTCACCGTTAAGGCACCCAACTACCGTATTTACTCAACTCCAAGATGCACATTTTTTCACGTTTTAGGATCTCCGACTGGGATTTTTTTTACCATCACTGTCAGACAGGTGATAGGTATAACAGCATGCTATAGCTGCCATTAACTGTCCATGAACTTCACTTCAATTGGGTCATGGCCAATATTGGTACTGCACATGGGGCAAGCGTATGTGCTATTTAAAATACCCTGAAAAATATTATATTGTGATTTGGCCTTGAAATGAAAACACAGTGTGCATGTGATAAGCATGAAAACAGAGTGGGCGGCATACTGCAAATATTTGCAATGAGCAAATACTCTCATTGCGACACCGCGTTTTGCAGAGAAACAACCAAGTGCTTACAGGAACCTGACAAAGGAAGCTGCCCACAAACAGTGATACACATGACACACACCTAGAAACGCAACTGAAGGGAGAGGAAATCACCAATGCCCGGAGGCACTTTTGTATGAAATGTTACATCTCTAATGCCCTCTATGGCCCAGACACATGGGAAACACGCATGTGGACAACTCCTCAGAGTCAGGTGTAGATGCTGAATGGGAAGCAGCTTTAGAAGTACCCTAACCAATGTATTTCCCTTTCACGTTTTCTGTAAGTACAAGAGTGGCGTGTGACGAAAATCTGTCTATGAAGTCTAAAAGAGCTCTTTCAATAAATATAAAGTAAAAACTTGAAGTGATTTAAAAAAGCATGTGACAGTTTAATTGACAGTATTTTTTCTTTCTTCTTGTTGTTAGCAGCTACTGAGTCAGTCCCTACTTGTGGCAACCCCATGCACAACGGAAAGAAACGCTGCCCAGTTCTGCACCATCTCCATGATCAGTTGCAGATTAGACTGCTGTGATGCATAGAGTTTTCATTGGCCAATTTTCAAAAGTAGACTGCCAGGCCTTTCTTCCTAGTCTGTCTTAGTGTGGAAGCTCCACTGAAAGCTGTTCAGCATCATAGCAACCCACAAGCCTCCACTGATCAAAGAGGTGGCAGCTGCACATGAGGGGCATTGGCCCGGAATTGAACCTGGGTCTCCTACATGGAAGGCAAGAATTCTACCACTGAACCACAACTGCCCCCCTCTTCTTCCTTGGTGATCCATAAAATGGGTGCATTTTAGAATCAATGGTTTCTTAGTTTCTATGAAGTATGTATGATATTTTACTGCTGTTCTTGCGTGCCATTGAGTCGACCCCAACTCAGAGACCCCATGTGACAGGGTAGAACTGCTCCATGGGGTTTTCTACGTTGTAATCTTGACAGATAGCTTCCACACCAAGTTTGCTTCCAAATTTGCACAGTCTATAACTCAGGGCAAATCTCTGTCCTAGGAGATGGGTGGGGATAAAGAAACGGTATGGGAAAGTGGTCCCTGTACACACGCACCCTCTTTCCAGGTGCAAGGTGGCCCACCTCCCTCCCGCGTGAGCCCCCCATCTCCCCTCAGGCCATCATCCTCGCTCCTCTTAGCCCCACGTTCTCACCCCAGGCACAGACTGACGTGTTTATCTGCGCGCCGCCTGGTGCCATCATGGTTTCTTCAGCATTCATACGTGCGTGCCTTGTTTTCTCAACTATTCTGGGGCTCCTTAAAATTAGGGAGCATAGGATTTCATTTTTATTTTCCCACAGTGCCTTGTGGAATGCTTAGCTTATTTTGTAATTGACTGAACATCACACTAAATGAAGCAAAGTTGTAACATAAAGAGTATTGCCTTCAAATCACGTTTCCCCAAATCGAAAACCTAACCTGCTGTCGTGGAGTCAGTTCCGGCTCATGGCGGCCCCATGTGTTACAGAGTAGAACTGAGCTGCATAGGGTTTTCTTGGCTGTAACCTTTACGGAAGCAGATCACCAGACCTTTCTTCCAAGGTGCCTCTGTGTGGGTTGGAACTGCCAACCTTTAGGTTAGTATTGGAGTACAAACTGTTGGTGCCATCAGGGCTCCTCACAGACCGTGAACTGGCCGCCTTGTGCCTCAGCTGTGTGAGCTGAAGCCTGGGCTGCTGCTTCTGCATGTTCCAGAACAGAGCCCCCCCCTTCCCCCACCCCCACCCTCTGCTTGGCTCTGCCTCTGTTGGGAGGAAAGAGTGGCCTGAAGTTCCTTTCTTCACACTCCACGTAGCTGCCCAGTGTTCCCTGCTAGGGTGACGAAGCCACACTTTGACCACAGAGGGTTCTGCACCCAACCAGGCAGGGAATCAGCATGTGGCTATTTCCTTCAGAGCAAGGGGCTGTGGTCTGGTAATGCCAGCCGTCACCTCTCTGCGTGGCCCTGGACTCAGGTGACAACAGAGTGGGTCTTCCTCTGCCGTGAAATGCCCTGCTCTGGTAGACTAATTACAGAGCACGCTCGGTGCTCACCTGCTCATCACAGCATCCTTGGTGAGACTAGAGATCCAATTCCTCGGCATGGGGGAGTGGGCCAGGGGGTAGGCTACAGCGGGCAAGAGCAGGCCCCACCAGCTGCCAGAGTAAATTCTCCTGCTAAATCAATAAGCAGAAACGGTGCTTGTAACTTTATCATCATACACAGGGCTTTGCTACATTCATGTCTTCCTTGTAGTTAATGGCATTTTAACCTACTGGCGCTCCATGACAAATTTCATCAATTTAGGGAGGGGAGGCTGCCTGTCCAGAGCTTCGAGCCAATTTGCAAATACGGAGTGATGAATTTTGTCAGTAAATTTATATCAGAATGAGGCAAGAACGTTCCCAAACAAATTAATGTGTCTTGGCAGATGTTTAGCTTTCGAATATCCTGATTTGGATATATATTACCTGATAATGTATATATGCTGAAATTATTTTTTATTTCCATTTATTAAAGCTCAATCAAACCAGCAAATGTCCCAAACTACAGAGGCACAGAATCCCCTGTTTCCCTTTTCATCAAGTAATAGCAGTTGACTGTGGTGTAAAATAAATCAGCTGCTAACACAATGGAGAAATAACCAGCACCACCAAAGCCAATGGCGCTCTGCCCCTAGGTGGGGGTGGTGGGTGAGCTGAGGGTTCACGGGGCAGTTAGAGGGACAGTGTGGGGCCTGGATGTGAACCCTAGCTCTGCAGCTGACTGTGACCTTTACCAGTTACCTCATCTCTCTGTCCTGCATCCCCTCTTCTGCAGAATGGGGACTGTCGTAGTTCTACCTCACAGGGGTGTTGGGAGGATGAAAATAGTTGATACATGGAAAGCATTGAAAACTCTCCCTGGTCTTATATAAGCTTTTGCTCTTTTTATGTTCTCAATTACCCAAGAGATAGAAGGAAGCAAGGAAAACAGTCCTTCAGGCGCAGGCCTGGATGTCAAGGACAATACCAAGAGCTTTTTCTACCCTTCCTCCTCCTCGTGTGACTCGTGGGAACACAGAGCCTCAGTTTCCACAAGTGCAGGGATGAATCACCACTCTCCTCTCCTCCCAGAGTGCAGGGTCCCACAGATCAGCTTGCATATTCCTTCTGAAGTGCCACCTGCCTATAGGAACAGGAGACAGACAAAGCCTGTGCTGTAGGGGCTCGGAGGTTGACAGATAGGAAGGCTGATGGAAGACGCCGAGCAGAATAGACAATGCAAACCAAGGTGTGGGGTCCCAGGGCTTTGGGACCCATGGGCCCCTTCTTCTATCAGGGAGCAATACCCTCACGTGGTTCACCTTCCATCTTTCCCAGCTCCTTTGGTCTTGGGCTGCCTTTCAGCTTTGCCATCTTTTTATTCCTTATCTCTCTTACGAATTGGATTAAGTCCCCCAAAGTATGTGTTGAAATCCTAACCTCTGTACCTGTAAATATGACTCTGTGTGGAAATAAGGTTTTCTTTTATTATGTTAATGAGGTCAGACCGGAGTAGGTGGGTCCTAAATTTAACCCCTTCTCAGTTACAGAAAGTGCAAAATAGTCCAAGAGACAGACACCACGGAATGCCAAAGAACACCTAGGAACGCCGGCAGACACCAGAAACTAAGAGAGAGGCCCACAGGAGGAACTGACAAAGCTGAGACCCTGATCTGGAAAATAGATTTCTGTCCTTCCAAGCTACCCACTTATTGTGGTGGCATGGCGCTAGGTAACTGAGACGGTCTCCTCATCTCCTTTTCTTTTCTTACTCTGTTAACTTGTTTGAGACATTCTGGATTTTTTTCTCTTGTTGTTGCTGTTTCTGATTTTTAATGCTGTTCTCACCTCACTTTTCTCCCACTTGTTTCGTGTTTTCTGGCTTTTCCGATTTCTTTCCCCGGGAGGCTCATTCCCAGAGCTGTTCGTTTATGAGGGACTTGTCAGCTGATGGAAGCTTCCATCAGCCCTCCTGCCTGTTGTCTAGCAGGGTTTTGCGTTAACGACAGGTGCATGGAATAAAATGAAGGTCTAGAATGTTAGCACAAGAAGGGCCTTAGAGCCTTCTTTTAGCAGTGAGGAGAGTAAAGACCCAGGTGGCCACTCTGCTGTCCCCACTGGGTCAGTGGCAGAGCCAGGACTACGACCCAGGCCTCCAACTCCCACCTAGGGCTCCCCCCACCTCACTGTGGGGATGGACTTGGCTTGGGGCAGAGGGGTGGGGCTGAGAGGCCCTTTCAAGCTACCCTTTAACTGAGTATCTAACATGGATCAGGCACTGTGTTGAGTGCCCTGCATGCAAAAAAGGTTTGAATCCCACAACCTCACTGAGGAGGGCTTATTACGTTCTAGGCGCTGTTCCTAATGTTTATACTATTGGTTTAAGCCTCACAAGCTGTAATCATGTGGTTATTATTCCCATCCTCACTTAATACGTGTCGTGGATTGAATTGTGTCTCCCAAAAATGTGTGTCAACTTGGCTAGGCCATGATTCCCAGCATTGTGGGGTTATCCTCCATTTTATGATCTGATGTGATTTTCCTATGTGTTGTAAATGAGGCAGGATTAGAGGCAGTTATGTTAATGAGGCAGGACTGAATCTACAAAATTAGGTGGTATCTTGAGTCAATCTCTTTTGAGATATAAAATAGAGAAGCGAGTGCAGAGACAGAGGGACTTCAGGCCACCAAGAATGAAGAACCAGAAGTGGAGTGTGCCCTTTGGACCTGGTCCCTGCACTGAGAAGCTCCTAGACCAGGGGAAGATTGATGACAAGGACCTTCCCCCAGAGCCAACAGAGAGAGAAAGCCTTCTGCTGGAGCTGGCACCCTGAATTTGGAATTCTGGCCTCCTAGACTGTGAGAGAATAAACTTCTGTTGGTTAAAGTCGTCCACTTGTGGCATTTCTGTTACAGCAGCACTGGATGACTTAGACAATAGGTGAGGAAGCCAAAGTAACACTATGGCAGGTGGCAGGGCTAGACTTTGCTCAGGCCCTCATCGCCTTTCAGTGGTGCGACTACTTACTTTGGTTGTACACATTAGGAAATTGAAGTTCAGAGACATGAGGTGACTTACCCAGGTCACAGAATTCATAAGGAGAAGTGCCCGGTCTTCACCCAGACGAGTCTGAATCTGAAGTCCATACTGTTGGCCGTAGACTTCTGATCAAACTGGCTGCAGCTGAGGGCTTCCTAGAACATCCTGGTTGGCCAGGCTGACCACCAGGACTGCCCGTGAATCCTGCTCCAGGCTCAGGCCCCAGCCCCCCAGCCCTTCCCAACACACTTTGGGGTGACTTTCTTGGACATTTCTGGCTCTCCGGTGCTCAGGACTAGCTGAGGCTGACAGTGCCATCAGGGCAGGGCTCCCTGAACCTGTACTGGGTCCTGCATGGCCCAGCAACTAGGAGGGAGGGCTCTTCTCTCTCTCCAGGCCCTGGAGGCATGCTCAGCTTCTCTGGTGGCTGACTTCTTCAGTCTGCAGCACCAACAGATTCATTCCGCAGCACATCAGATGACGGCCCTACAGCCAGCTCTGAGACGTGCCCCCCCACCCCCGACCCAACTGTGGGCAGCTTCCCTGGTTCCTCAGAGGGCAGACTCCTAGTCAGTTTGCTGGCACGGTCACTTCTCTGCCCCCAGTGAGCCATGGTGTGTCCTCTCCAAGGAGGTCTGGGTCTCAGCCCTGGGTGGGGGGCTCTCCTTAGGTGTCCTATATCAGCCCTTGGGTGGCTGCTTCTTTTGTGGGTGACACCTGGGTTCTGTAGCGCTCTCTTTACTTCTTAGTAGCCAATCTCCCGTTATTCCAATCCCCTATAATAGTTAGTAAGTCTTTATGTCACACTTTCAATCTATGGTATGGACCCTGTTTCCTGCCTGGGTCCTATGAGACTCGGCAACAGCAATGCTTTAGGGCAATTGGGGACCAACATCTCCACCACCACCCAGCAAGGATCTCATGTATCGACCAGATCGCACACATGTAACACGTGCTTATATGATTCACTTAGGGAATTTCATACATTGAAAGCACATCCACGCGTGAGTTCTATACAATAGGTTTAAGGACTAAAATCTGTCAAGGGTCCTCAATCCTCCTGAAACATATTTTTGGCTATTCAAAACCAAAATCAATGGGCCATAAATCTGAGAGCTAGAAGAGACCTCAGGGATCCACAGTCAGCCCCTCTGCGTTTGTGGTCAGGATTCTGCCTGGGACTGTACGTTTTATGTGTACGCTTGGCTAGGCTGTGATGTCCAGTTGTCTAGTCAAACACTAGTCTAGATGTTGCTGTGAAGGTATTTTGCAAATGTGATTAACATGTACAATCAGTTAGTTCTAAGTAAAAGAGATTACCCATGATGATGTGGGTGGGCTTGATCCAATCAGTTGAAGTCCTTAAGAGCCAAGATAGAGATTTCTGAGAGGAGATGGATTCTGTCTCAACACTGTAACATAGATATCCTTCTGGAGTTTTAACTTTTCCACCTGACTTATGGATTTTGGACTTGCCAGCCCCCACAATCATGTGAACGAATTTGTATATACATACATACACACACACACATATGTATATATATATATGTATATCTCCTGTTGGTTCTGTCTCTCTGGAGAACTCTAATACAACAGCCTAGGCCACAAAGATATTTATCTGTTTGCTCAGAAAAGAGGAACAAGTGAAGACTGTTATAAAGTAAGGAGGCGGGGGTGGGGGTGGGTGGAGTTGAGAGCCTACCCATCTGGTCGCAGGAGACAGACCTGGCAACCAATTAAAATGCTGAGGGAAGGGACATGACACTTTGGCCAAACGTTTCCAACATAGAAATCATGGGTTTTTAAAGATCCAAGAAGTCTTAAAGTTTGCATTTTATCCCACCCCCATTTTAGGGATGAAGAAAATGAGGCCTGAAAATAAGAAGTAGCTTGAATGAAATCTAACTCCAGTCCTGCGAGCTCACACAAGATGGGAGCTAGGTAGCTGTTGCTCAGAGCAACTAACGAGACACTAAGCACCATCCTTGACACTTGTTAACATATAAGCTTTGAATAATCATAAAACTTATGCACGTTCTACCCCATTCTAGAAGGCATATTCCCCTTGACCCAACTTTAAAATAAATAAAAATTAAAATAACTTTTAAAAATAAATGAATAAATAAATCCATTGCTGGTGGGAATGCAAAATGGTACAGCTATTGTGTAAAACAGTGTGGCAGTTCATCAAAAATTTAAAAATGGAACTACCATATGATCCAGCAATTCCACTCCTATGTATATATATCTAAGACTTGAAATCAGAGACTCAAACAGAGACTTGTATACCAGTGTTCATTGCAGCACTATTCACAATAGCCAAAAGGTGGAAACAACCTAAATGCCCATTGATGGATGAATGGATAAACAAAATATGGTACATATATACAATGGAGTACTACTCAGCCAGTAGGAGAAATGAAGTCTTGATACATGCTACAGTGTGGATGGAGTTTGAAGACGTTACGCTGAGGGGAAATAAGCCAATCACAAAAGGACAAATATTATATGGCCTCACTTATACAAAAAGACAAGAAAAAGCAGATGTATACAGACAAAGTTTATTAGTGGTTATCAGGGGTGGGAGAGAGAGGGTAAGGGGGAGGATACTGCTTACCAAGTACTGAGTTTTGATTTATAATGATGGAAAAATCACATTGATTAAGGATAGGGTTGCACACACAATTAATGTAATTGCTGTCAATAAGTTGTACACCTGGAAAAAGTTGAATTGGCAACAGTTGTGTAACAACTATATTTACAACAATGACAAAAAAAAAAAGAGTAGCTGCTGAGGCTGCTTACGTACAACCAAAAACCTCATGGAATATGGGATTTGGTTCCTTGGTTTGGAGGTTTTGGATCATGTTTTCATGGGACATCCAGTTAATTGGCCTAATAACATGTTTAGTGCTTCTGTTCTACCTCCTAGTTCATTGCGTAGTGCCTGGGGTCTTAAAAGCTTGCAAGTGGCTATCCAAGGCACAACCATTGGTCTCTATTCACCTGCAGCAACAGAGGAAGGAGAGTCAGGAATAGGAGGAGGATATGGAAGGTGTAGTTAATTACCTCCATGAACAACTGCTTTCATTGCCATGAGACCAGAAGAACTGGATGGTGTTCAGCTACCATTACTGAACATTTTGATCAAAGATTCTATAGAAGAATCCAGATCAAAAGGGGGAAAATGCAGAACAGAATTTCAAATTCTTATAGACTTCAGTCTTCCTGGAGCCATAGAGGCTGGATGAACCCCAGAAACCATTGCCCTGAGACAATCTTTAAACCTTGTTTTATGCTGGGTTCTAACTAGGAGCAAAATCAGTGAAGCATATATATAAATATGTATACAGATATTTACTTCAAAGAAATATCTCACATAATTATGGGGCTGGCAAGTCCTAAATTCATGAGTCAGGCAACAGGCTGCAGATCAAGTGGCAGGCTGAAGGCTTCTCACGTCCCAGGAACTGGATGTCAGACAGGACGAGTGCAGGATTGAGAGAGAGAGCTTTGCCAGAAGATTCATTTATGTACTGGATACAGGCCACACCCCCAAGGAAACGCCCCTTCCAACTGATTGACTGCTCACATCAGATCACAAAATGGAAGATGATACACAGTGTCTGCCAAAGCATTGACGATCATGGTCTAGCCAAGTTGACACATAACAGTAATCATCAAAAACCTTAAACCAAAAATATCACCTAATGTCTTCTTAAAACCAAACAATAGTTTAGGTAAACTAGTAAAAAAAGGTCTGCCTTGAGCATTATGCTTTTTTAAGAATAAGATCAAATCAACAACAGCAACTTGAAAGATTAGATAGGAACTTTAGGGGGCAGTGAGTTTATGTTAATGAGGGAGGAAAAATTCAGAAAAGGAGGGTGAGAATGGTTGCACAACATGAAGAATGTAATCAGTGCCTTTGAACTATACGTGTAGAAATGGTTCAATTGGTGTATGTTTTGCTGTGTATATTCTCAAGAACAGCAATAACAAAGTAAATTAAAAAGATTTAAAAAGATATATAGATATAGATGGTCCCTGGGTGGCACAAATAGTTAAACACTGGACTACTAAATGAAAGGATGATGGTTAAAATCCACCCAGAGGCGAGTTGGAAGACAGGCCTGGCGATCTGCTTCTGGAAGATCACAGCCTTGACAACCCTGTGGAGCAGTTCTACTCTGCACACATGGGGCCGCCATGAGTCAGAATCAACTTGACCCCTATATATATATATGTGTGTGTGTGTGTGTGTGTGTATGTGTGTGTGTACATATACCTATTTGGTTTACTCTATTTTCATTTTCTGGCTTTTTGAGCTCAAAGTTAAATTCATTCTTATTTTTTCATGTTTATTGATAAACTGTTTTAGGCTATGACTTTTCCTTTGATAACTGTTTTAAATATATCCCATATATTCTGATGTGCAATCCTTTTATTACCATTATTTTTAGAAACTTCTGATTTTCGTTTGTATTTCCCTATTCACCCAGTTTTTTAGCAGAGGTTTTTAAATTTTAAGGTGCAAGGACTTTTTTCTTTCTGAATTAGTATTTGCTAAGTTTTTTTGCATCGTGATCAGAGGGTATTATTTGTAGTATTTCTACTTTACTGAACATACTGATTTTTATAGCGACCTAATAATATGATCGATATTTCTGTATACATTCCATTTGGGAAGGTGCATTATCTATTAGCAGGGCTTAAAATTTTAGACAGATGTACAACAGAACAAAATGTTACCCAGTCCTGCATCATCCTCACAATCACTGGCCTGTTTGTGTCCATTGTTGTGACTATTGTGTCACTGGCCCTCTACTTCACCAAACATGATGTCTTCCTCCAGTGACTAACTCCTCCTGACGATGCGTCCAAAGAAATCAGACAATGCTCTGTTGTGATCCACAAGGTTTTCATTGACTAATTTTCAGAAGGAGATTGGCAGGCCTTTCTTCCTAGTCTATCTTAGTCTGGAAACTCTGCTGAGACCTGTTCACCATGGGTGAACTTGCTAGCATTTGAAATACCAATAGTATAGCTTCCAGCACCACAGCAACACACAAGCCACCACAGTACAACAAACTGACAGATGGGTGGTGGAAATACATATATGTATACACATATGTCTGAATCTACCATGTGTATGTATACATATATATATGTATATATATGTGTGTGTATATGTGGAAACCCTGGTGGTATAGTGGTTAAGAGCTACAGCTGCTACCCAAAAGGTCAGCAGTTCGATTGTACCAGGATTTCCTTGGAAACTGTATGGGGCAGTTCTACTCTGTCCTGTAGGGTCGCTATGAGTCGGAATCGACTCGACGGCAACGGGTTTGATTTTTTTGGTGTGTATATGTGTGTGTGTGTGTTTGTGTGTATATATATGTGTATGTGTATATATATACATGTATGTGTATATATACGCATATGTGTATATATATGTGTGTATGTGTATGTTACGGATTGAATTGTGTCCCTCAAAAACATCTGTCAACTTGGCTAGGTCATGATTCCCAGTTTTGTGTGATTGTCCACCATTTTATTATCTGATGAGATTTCCCTATGTGTTGCAAATCCTATCACTATGATGTTGACGAGATGGATTAATGGCAATTATGTTGATGAGGTCTACAAGATTAGATGGTGTCTTAAGCCAGTCTCTTGAGATATAAAAGACAGAAGCGAGCAGAGAGACAGGGGGACCTCATACCACCAAGAAAGGAGCGCCAGGAGCGGAGCGTGTCCTTTGGACCTGGGGTTCCTGTGCAGAGAAGCTTCTAGTCCAGGGGAAGACTGATAAAAAGGACTTTTCTCCAGAGCTGACAAAGAGAGAAAGCCTTCCCCTGGAGCTGACGCCCTGAATTTGGACTTCTAGCCTACTAGACTATGAGAAAATAAACTTCTCTTTGTTAAAGCAATTCACTTGTGGTATTTCTGTTATAGCAGCACTAGATGACTAAGACAGTGTATATATATGTGTATGTGTATATGTATGTGTATGTTTACATATATGCGTATGTGTATGTGCATGTGTAATGTGTATATGTATATGTGTGTATATATACATATATGCATGTATACAACATGTATACATGTATGTGTATGTATATATATATATATATATATATATATATATACACATAGAGAGAGGGAGAGCCTTGGTGGCACAATGGTTAAGTGCTTGGCTGCTAACCGAAAGGTACATGGTTCGAACCACCAGCCAGTTCCATAGGAGAAAAGACCTGGCAATCTGCTCCCATAAAAATTGCGGCCTGGGAAGCCCTATGGTGCAGTTCTTCTCTGTCATATAGTTCCTACGAGCTGGAATTGACTCAACAGCACACAACAACAACAAATATATATATCTTTACGTATATATATACACACATATACATACACATATATATGTCGATCTGCCTCCGTAAAGATTATAGCCAAGAAAATCCTAAGGGACAGTTCTACTCTGTTCACATGAGGTCGCTATGAGTTTGAATCGACTCAGTGGCACCTAACTATATATATATATCTATATATATGGGGCCCTAGTGTTGTAGTGACTAAGGGCTCAGCTGCTAACCAAAAGGTTAGCAATTTGAATCCACCAGCCGCTCCTTGGAAACCCAGTGGGACAGTTCTACTCTGTCCTATAGGGTCACTATGAGACGGAATTGACTTAAAGGCAGCAGGATATATATATATATATATAAAAGCCTCTGGGTAGTGCGATGGTTAAGTGCTTGACTACTAACTGAAAGGTAATGGTTCAAACTCACCCAGAGATGCCTTGGGAGACAGACCTAGTGATTTGCTTTCGAAAGGTCACAGCCTTGAAAACCCTATGGAGCACAATTCTGTTCTGCACACATGGGGCCATCCTGAGTTGGAATCTACTCAATGTCACCTAACAACAACAACTCTATACCTATTATGTTGTTTAAATCTTCTTTATCTTCATTCTTTTGTCCACTTGATGTTTTGTGGTTTGTTAAAGTCTCCTATCATTAAAGTGTTTCCTCTATGTCTTCTTGCGTGCCTTGATGTTTTTGCTTTATAAAGGTGATTACTGGGTTTCTTGGTGCATAACTATTCATAACTGCTATGTCTTCATTGCAGATTGTGGCTTTTAGCTTAAAAATGTTCTTTGTCATGTTTGATGTTTTTTGGTTTGACTTGTACTTTATTTGATATCAGGGTTGCAATCCCTGCTTTCTTATTATTTCCTTTTGCCTGATACACTTCTGCTCTTCATTTCATTTTTAGCCTTTCTGAATCACTTTGTTTTAGTTGTATCTCTTATATACAGAATATAAATGGGTCTTTCTTTTGAGCCAAATTAATTTTTTAAATAGGTGAACTAACCCCTTTGTATTTATTATTGTATTATACGTTTGGTCTGAACTATATCGTATTACTTTGTTTAAAATTACATTATCTATTATGTTGAAAGTGCTGTTTCTGTTTCTGTGTGATGAGTTTTCTTTGCTACTCTTGTTTTTAAATTTCTTTTGGTATTTAGGAAGGTTTAAGTTTTTATTCTAATGGTTACCTATTTACTTACATCTTTTTAATGCTGTTGTTGGTAGGTGCCGTCAGGTTGATTTTAACTCATAACAACCCCGTGTGATAGAGTAGAACTGCCCAATAGGGTTTTCTAGGCTGTCAAGGATTTCATTTTTCTTGGTTCAGCAATCAATGTCTATAAAAGTAGCAGTCAAAAATTCAAGCAACACATTGCATTGGGCAAATCGGCTGCAAAAAGTCTTCTTTAAAATATTAAAAAGCAAAGATGTCCCTTTGATAACTAAGGTGTGCCTAACCTAAGCCATGGTATTTTCGATCTCATATGCTTGCGAAAGAGGGACAGTGAAAACAGCAGACCGAAGAAGAACGGTGCGTTTGAATTACGGTGTTGGCAAAGATGACTGAATACACCATGGCCTGCCGGAAGAACAAACAAGTCTGCCTTGGAGGAAGCTCCTTAGATGTTAGGATGGTGAGACTTCATCTTACTTACTTTGGACATATTTATCAGGAGGGACTAGTCCCTGGAGAACGATGTCCTGCTTGGTAGAGGGTCAGCAAAAAAAAAAGGAAGAATCTCAACCAAGTGGATTGACCCAGTGGCTGCAACAATGGGTTCAAACGCAACAATGATTGTGAGGATGGCGCAGGACCAGACATTGTTTTATTATGTTATACGTAGGGTTGCTATGAGTTGGAGCGGACTCCACAGCACCAAACAACAACAACAATCTTTACGGGAGCAGATCACCAGCTCTTTCTCCTGTGGAGCCTCTGGGTGGGTTCAAACTGCCAACTTTTCAGTGAGCAGCCAAACACTTAACATTGCGCTACCAGGGCTCCTCTTTAATGCCATTAAACCCATTGCTGCCAAGTTGACTCCAACTCATAGTGACCCTGTAGGACAGAGCAGAACTGCCCTATAGGGTTTCCAAGGTGGTAATCTTTACGGAAGCCAACTGCTACATCTTTCTCCTGCAGAGCAACAGTTGAGTTCAAACCACCAATCCTTTAGTTAGCAGCCGAGCACTTTAAACATTATGCCACCAGGGATCCTTCTAATGCCATGAATCACCTATTATTTTATTTTTTATATTTTATTATGTGGTTGTTAGTTTTTAATGGTATCTTTACTCACTCTCATTGCCTATACAACAACCAATGAGATTATTCTGCTTTTCTCTTTTTTGCTCCCTTTCCTCCCAATTCTAGTTGATTTCTACTCTGTGAGAACATATAACTCATAACATCTAATATATAGTATGTAAAATATTATTCTTCCACCCTTGTTTTGATTTTTATTCATGGACTTACCGTTAAATACATTAAATGCCTACTACCAGTACTTTTGATGAAGTTTTTCCAGTCATTTCTTGGATGAAGCTCATCCTCTAGTTGATTCCTCAAGAAGTCCTCGTAGATAATTACATATATTCTGTCTTAGTCATCTAGTGCTGCTATAACAGAAATACCACAAGTGGATGGCTTTAACAAAGAGAATTTTATTCTCTCACAGTCCAGTAGGCTACAAGTCCAAATTCAGGGCAGTAGCTCCAGGGGAACTCTTTCTCTATCAGCTCTGGAGGAAGGTCCTTGTGATGCATCAGTCTTCCCTTGGTCTGGGAGCATCTCAGCAAAGGAACCTCAGGTCCAAAGGACATGCTCCGCTCCCGGCACTGCTTTCCTGGTTGTATGAGGTCCCCATGTCTCTCTGCTTGCTTCTCTCTTTTATATCTCAAAAGAGATTGGCTTAAGACACTATCTAATTTTGTAGACCTCATCAGTATAACTGCTGCTAATCCATAATATTACATCATAGTGACAGAGTTTACGACACGTAAGAAAATCACATATAACCTCACCATAGTGATAGAGTTAACAACACATAAGGAAACCACACCAGATTTACAAAATGGTACACAATCACACAATACTGGGAATCATGACCCAGCCAAGTTGATAGATATTTTGGGGGGGACACAATTCAGTCCATGACACCTTCATACCTTTTTTTTTTTTTTTTAATTCTTTTTCTATAGCCTCCCAGCATATTTTCCAAAAGTCAATACGGAACAAGAAGAGCAAACGAAGCCACATGAAACCTAACCCTCAACATAACTGGAAGACAGAGAATGCCCAAACTTTAAATTACCTTTAAGTAGAAAAATAAATACCAAATCTTACTTACATACTTGAAGACTAGCTTGGCTTGATATAAATCTTTGGTTCATATTTTCCATGACTTTAAAAAAAAAAAACAAAACTATTTCATTGTTACATTTCTTGTATGTTGTTTTGAAGAACTCTGATGCCATTCTTCTTCCTGTGCCCTTGTAAATCATTTGATCTTTTTATTTGGAAGCCTTGAGGATTTTTCCTTTACCTTTAAATTCTCACAGTTCACTAGGCATATGTCTCAGAGTTTATTGTTCTTGGTCAATTTTTCCAGGTACTAAGTAGGCCCTACCAATATGTAAATTCAAGCTTTCTCTTATTTCTGGAAAGTTTTCTTAGGTTAGTTTTAAATATTAATTTTGTTTTTCATCTTCATAATTTCCAATTACATATATTGTTTTTCTCTGCCTTCTTCCATTTCGATTGCTTTCTCTCTGAGCCTTTTTACTTCTTTATCTCATTTTTCTTCTCTTAGCTGCTTTCCTACCTTTCTTCAATGCACCTTATTACATTTTTGTTTGAGTCTCTTCTCCCTTGGGTAACTTGTAACTTATTTTTTCATTTCTGAGGTCAGCTTGTCTTTCTTCTTCCTTTTCCTTCCTGAGAGTTGTCAACCCTCTTTTCATTGCTTTCAGTTTTTGTCTGTTTCTGGTTTTAACTTTTAAGTTCTTGATTTCAGAGTGGGTTTTATGTCACCAAATGCTTGTTTGATGATATTTAATTCTGTTTTCAGGGTTGTGTTATGGTTATCTTCTACTTTGTGATCATTTGGGGAGTTAGATTTTCATCAGCCTAGGTGTTCTAGTTTTTTTAATAACATTTTTGCACGTATTTGGTCTGCTTTACTTATTTATTTTACTGGATGGCTTACAAGAGTCCTGGTTCAAGGTCACCTCTTCTGTAGTTGTAGGAAAGTACAATTTCTTTAATGGATGACATTTTTAGGGGGTGAGGGGTTGTGTGGACATTTTTCCTTCTCTCCTGCCTTCAGAACCCTAAAACATCCCCCTGTTGCTTCTTTCCCTTATACCAGCGATTCTCCAAAGAGTGCATCTCCCTTCTTTCATAGCTTTGCCCCCAGAGGTGTTGCCTTTTGGAGGCTGCCACCTCTAATCATGCTCACTTAGCGTTTTTGCACATAAGGTGGACTTTCTCTAGGGGGCAGAGATCTTAGGTCAGTCTGAGTTTCACACAGGGTCCCTCTTCTCTTTTCCATTCTGTTCTTCCCAGACTGCTTCTGCTTCCCAAAAAGTCATGAAGTGAGCACATGAGAAATAGCTTGCTGAGATTTGGTGTTTATTCTCCTACTTACAGGTAATTAAAGTTCGGGCATTCTCCGTCTTCCAGTTATGCAGTGAGTTGGGTTTCATGTTGTTTCATTTGCTCTTCTTGTCCCGTTTTGACTGTTGGAGGATATGGGGGGAGATTTGGATTTATGCCTAATTCTTGACATGTTTTTGAATAACATAAAAGAAAAAGATTCAGTTGTTGTTTTTTAATTGAAAAATCTACAAACAAAACTAAATACACGGTAATTATTATCTACTTATTGGAGGTTCTAGGGGTGTCATCAGTTCTGATATAATTATGAACAATTTTATAAACAAAATCTATCAAAATGTGATATCCTTAGAAGGAAAAAAAGAAAACGTGTCCTTGGCGGTGTTAACATCAGATATTTCTGGAGTAGTTTTTTCCGATCTGACTCTGGAATCCCATGACTCTCTGATCACAGTCCATGGTTAGGTTGACGGAGGGTGCCACCTGCGCTCGGCCGAGAGGTGGGGGAGTACAAATCTACGCAGTCACTGCTTAATTACACCCCTCTCTGGCAGTGGTAGAACTCTCCCTTTCCATGAAGGAGACCCCAGTTCAATTCCAGCCAATGGATCTCATGAGCAGCCACCACTTGTCTGTCACTGGGGGCCTGTGTGTTGCTATCATGCGGAATATGTTTCAGTGGAGCTTCCGGACAAAGATGGACTCGGAAGAAAGGCCTGGCAATCAACTTCCAAAAGTCAGCAAGGAAAAGCCTGTGGATCACCATGGTCTGATACCATTGTGCATGGGGTTGCCATGCGTCAGGGCTGACTGAGTGCAGCAAATAACAACCGGCTTCTGGCTAGCGGTTTGTTGCTGTCATCGGCACCAAACTGTAATCCACCCACATCCTGGCATTTGTCACAATCAAAGATAAGAAAAATGTTTAGTCTGTGACCAAGTGGAGGCAAATGCTGTGAGATTCCTCCTCTATCTCCTGGCCCTTTAACAAAAGCAGTGATACTAGGGGCACAGAGACACGCAACCATGCATGGCCACAGCTTGCACCGCGCCAGGGCAGCAGATCGGTCCTGTGGGTCTTCATCCCACTTGGTCACTGTCTCCAGCCGCTGTGCTCAGGCTCCTTGTGAGCTGCCACACTGGTCACGCACCTCCTGCTGTGGCCCCACTGGGGCTTCTGTCAACTCACACCCAGAGGCTTGAATTGCTGCCTTGTCAGAGACCATTAGTCCTCAGCAGGGTCATCATAAGCCCACGAACGGAGCTCGAGGCAGACTATCCGGCTCGGTGCTGGTGCAGAGTGTGGGTACCAGCCGGTAAGGGCCAGCCTGTTCTACCTTTGACCTACCTGCATAGTCGGCATCTTGCCGCCTCTTTTCCCGTTTCCTGCCAACGGTTGCAAAGAGCACGGTTTCCAAAGGGGGAAAAAATTAAGAAAACTGCAACATGGAAGATCTTTCCTCGCTCCTCTACAGTTTTTCGGCAGCTCCAAAGATTTCTTTTGTGCAAAAAAAAAAATATCTCGTTTGCCAAGATTCTTACTTATCACATATGAAAGGGAATCGTCTTACACTGATTTTGAAATGCCTTAAAAACTGGTATCAAAGAGTCCAAGGCCCATTAATCTAAATTGCTTTAGCACTTACAGAAGAATAAAAGGCACTTTCTAAAATCTGCAAATGAATGTAACCTACAAAATTACAGATTAAATGCTGGGGAAAAACTTCTTAGTTTGCCAGCTTGGAACAAGTACATTTAAAGGGAAAGAAAAATATTACTTCAATATTTTAAAATCGTGTTTTGAAATAGATTAGGAAAAGAAAGATACGTTCTTAGACCCAATGGAAAGACGGGAAAAAATTCTACTTCAGCTAAGACTACTTGCCACTAAATTTCATTTAGTAACATTTCTCAAGGAGGTGCTCAGCCAGTAGAAGAAACAAAGTCCTGATACACATTACAATATGGATGGAGCTTGAAAACATTCTGCTGAGTGAAATATGTCAATCACAAACGGACAAATATTGTATGATCTCACTTATTACGAAATGACAGTAAAAGACCAATGTATGGAGACCAAAGTTTATTAGTGGTTACCAGGGGCAGGAAGGAAGGGGAAAGGGGTGGGGAGGCAGTCAACGGTGATGGAAAACTTCCATTGATTAAGGGTAGGGTTACATAGCCGATTATTGTAATTGCTGTCAGTAAGTTGTGCACCTGGAAAAAAATGAACTGGTAAAAGTTGTGTGATAGATATGTTTACAACAACAACGACAACAAAGAGTAGCTGCTGAGGCTGCTTATATACAACCAAAAACCTCATTGGATTTGGTTGCTTGGTGTGGAGATTTAGCATCATGGTTTCATGGGACATCCCAGTTAACTGGCCTGATGACATGTTTAGTACTTCTGTTGTACCTCCAATTCATTGCATAGTGCCTGGGGTCTTAAAAGCTTTCAAGTGGCCATCCAAGGCACAACAATTGGTCTCTATTAACCTGAAGCAACAGAGGAAGGAGAGTCAGGAGTAGGAGGATATGGAATGTGTAGCTAATTGCCTCTAGGAACAACTGCCTCCTTTGCCATGAGAACAGAAATACTGGATGATGCCCAGTTACCATAAATGAACATTTTGATCAAAGATTCTATAGAAGAATCCTGGTCAAAAGGGGGAAAATGTAGGAAGAATTTCAAATTCTCATGGACTGCAGACATTCTGGATCCATGGGGGCTGGATGAAGCCCTGAAACTATTGCCCTGAAGATAATCTTTAAAATTTATACCAGTAGTTTACTTCAACATATGCTTTTCTAGCTCTTTTCAATTCTTCATTCATAGTAAGAAAGTCTTTAACCCTAGCAAACTTACTCAAGTTCTTTTGAATCAAGATGATGATATGTTAAACTTGTACTCAACCTTGTCTTTCAATTGACATTGCCTTTGAGGCTGTTACAAATAAACATACTAAATTCAATGTTTTTAGTCTAAAAAAAAATCTTAAATAAAAAATATCCCTTGAAATCTTAAAACCAAACAATAGTTCAGCTTAACTAGTAAAAAATGTCTGCCTTGGGCATTATGCTCTTTTAAGAACTATCCATATGGGATCAAAATGACAACAGCAACTCGATGTTACTGCACACATAATAGATGAGATCATGCTATATTTTGTTAATATAATATGTAGTAACGTTATATCTCCTAAAACTTATTTCATATTGGTATATATTTATCAATATATATACATGAGCATTTTTTAAGGACTTCAGAGATTTTTGTTTTTTCCAAGTGCCAAATCCCTTTAGCTGAACAACAGGAACCTTAGGGGGCAGTGAGATTATGTTAATGGAGGAGGAACAACTCAGAAAAGGAGAACAGTCGCACAACTCGAAGAACATAATATAAGTCACAAAATTGTACATGTAGAAACTATTGACTTCGTCTAGTTTTTGCTGTGTATATTCTCAAAAACAACCAAAAATAAACAAACGAAAAAATTTCCCAAGGAGGGATCAACTTCAAAGACATTTTCACCACCTTTACAGAAACCCTTACACATGAATCGAAACTACTAATTCATCTTTTTCTCTTGGGGAAAAAAACACACATACACAGTTCTCAAAGTTTAGACCTGAATTCACCGTTATAACTGGTGGGGAAGAGGTTATCTTAATTTTCAATCTCCCATTTAAATGTATTATCTAAGACTCTGATAATAAAAATAGAATGTAAGGCCTGTAATATTTGATAGTCTTGATTTTGCAGCCCCAGCTGGGATGGGGAAGTCATAATAATGTAATAAGACCTCAAATTTATAGCCTGCATATCTCTAAGGAACTATGAGTTTTACACGGCAGTTTTTAAATCTGATTAATCCCATCATCATCCCTGACAAGTAGGTACTGAGGAGACAGGGTCTTTTCATGCTCTCCCCTTTCCAGGGTGCTGAAATGTGACAGAGAACAACCTCTAGGGCTGACCACTGCCTGTCAGACCCTCCTGCACCTCAATGACTGAAAGCTAGGGGGAGCCACATTGCCCTGACACCTGTGGAGAAGCAGGCACTCTCCTAGAGGTCATCTTGTATTTTTTCCTGTATTACAGAAGTAATATAGCTATTTGTCATACTGTTGTGGCTTTCATGTTGCTGTGGTGCTAGAAACTCTGCCACTGGTATTTCAAATACCAGCAGTGTCACCCATGGTGGGCAAGCTTCAGCAGAGCTTCCAGACTAAGACAGACTAGGAAGAAAGGCCTGGCTATCTACTTTCAAAAGTTAGCCATTGAAAACCACATAGATCACAGAATACTGTCTGAGACTTTGATTCGCTTACTTTGGGTGCGTCATCAGGAGGAACTGATTGCTGGAGAAGGACATCATGATTGGTAAAATGAGGGGTCAGTGAAGGTGAGGGAGACGTTCAATGAGATGAATTGACACAATGGTTACAACAATGGACTCAAACATACCAATGATCATGAAGATGATGCAAGATAGGACAATGTTTCGTTCCATTGCATGTGGGGTTGTCATGAGTTAGAACTGACTTGAGGGCAACTAATGACAACACAACAATGTGTAAAAACTAGAATATTCAGGTAAACAATAAACTATGGGGGGAAAATGACTCAACACCACAACCAAAGACACCCCAATTATCATCTGGGCACACATCCATTCAAACAGGCTGCTCGTGCTGCACACATACATAGAAAAGATCATGCTCTATCTTGTTAATATAATATCTAGTAACATTGTATCTCCTGAAACCTGTTTCATTTTATCAATATATATACTTCAGCATTTTTTAAGGACTTCAGAGATTTTCGTTTTTTGCAAGTACCAAATCCCTTTAGCAGAACAATTGTTTCTAAATGTTTGCCATCACAAAGTGTTTACAATGAACTTACTATATATACTATATACTTTTATTATTTTTAAAGTTATTTTATTTCTAAATCTTTTATTAAATTTTATTTTAAATTTCTTCTCTGTTTATTATCTTCCCTCTCCACATTTTATCTCTTCCTACACCTCCAATTTAACCAAAATTATTGGCTTGATTTCTATCTTTCTACACATTTCTCTATGTGTAGAGACACATACACATGTATATGGTGATGGCCACATATTAAGAGGGTTACAGAGGAGGCTGGGCCAAAATAGCGAAGTAGTCAGACACTTCCCTGTGGTCCCTCTTACAACAAAGACCCGAAAAAACAAATGAATTGATTGTATATGACAATCCAGGAGCCCTGAACATCAAAGGCAAAGCTGAGGAATTGGACTGAGTGACGGGGGAGGGAGAGATGGTTCAGAAGCAGCAGGAGTTGCCAGTCTTAACCTGGCAGGAACCAGCACCCCACAGGCTGGATCAGCTGGCGTGCACGGTGAGATAAACAATGGCGCTGGGTAAGTGTTTTCCACACTGGGAGAGACTGAGTGGTGGAGAGTCTTTCCAAGCCTCCAGAACCAGTGAGAAGCGGTGCTCAACCCACAAAAGATAAGTATATGCATCTAACTTACCTCATGGATCAAAAAACACCCCTTTGGGGGCTTAAAAGCTAGCTAGCAGCCATCTAAGATGCATTAGTTGGACCCAACCACCAGGAGCAAAGGAGAATGAAGAATACCAAAGACGCAAGGAAAATACTAGCACAACAGACAGAAAGGGCCACATAAACCAGAGACTCTACCAGCCTGAGACCAGAACTAGATGGTGCCGAGCTACCACCAATGACTGCCCTGACAGGGAACACAACAGAGAGTCCCTGACAGAGCAGAAAAAAAGTGGGGTGCAGAACTCAAATTCTAGTAAACAGACCAGACTTAATGGTCTGACTGAGACTGGAGGAACCCCAGAAGACAGGACCCCCATACTTACTGGTAACCCAGAACTAAAACCATTCCTGAAGCCAACTTTTCAGACAAAGATTAGACTGGACTATGGGACATAAAATGATACTCATGAAGAGTGTGCTTCTTTGTTCAAGTAGACACATGAGTCTAAATTGGCAGCTCCTGTCCAGAGGTGGGATGAGAAGGCAGAGAGGGACAGGATCTGGTTGAATGGACACAGGAAATCTGGGTTGGGAAGAAGGAGTGTGCTGTTACATTATAGGGAGAGCAACTAGGGTCACAGAATGATGTATGTGTAAATTTTTGTATGGGAAACTAACTTGAGCTGTAAACTTTCACTTAAAGCAGAATTAAAAAAAAAGAGGGTTACTAGTAGAATCAGATACAGTGTGCTTATCCACAAATAACAGAAGCCTAATAAACAGCTAATTAAGGAAGAATTTGTTTTTATCATCTAACAACTATGAGTCAGAATTGACTCGATGGCAATGAGTTTGCTTTGTTTTTCTTTTTAACAAGAAGGTTGGAAACAAGTAGTGTTGGTGTGGGCTCAGCTACTCAATGATGTCTTCGGCTACTCAATGATGGCATCAAGCTCTCTTTGTCTTTGCTAAACTCTAGGCTGCACTACCTCAGTTATCTCTTCATCCTCATGTGTGTCATCTCGTGGTCACGAGATGTCTACTGTAGCCCCAGACGCCATATCCTCATGCCAGGTTGGAGGAGGGGAGGAACCCTTTTCTCAAGAAACCGAACTTCCCCTTAGCCAACTTCCCTTCTCATCTCATTGGCTAGAACTGGGTCACATGACCACCCTTAGCTGCAAAGGAAGCTGGGAAAGCAAGCACTTATGCTGTCTTTAGTGATGGAAGTGGCATAGGTAAAAGGAATACTAAACGGTTGTTGTATCAGATAACCATGGCTTCTACCAAAACAATATATAAGCAGGTCAGGAGGGAGTAATTTAAAAAAAAAAGAGAGAGAGGGACGGGAATAATATTAACAATCCCTCACAAGTAATTCCTCTTACATATATTAATATATTCATTTAATTCTCATTTAATCATTTCACGTAGACTTTATTATTATCCTCAGTTTATAGATAAAGAAGATCAAGATTTATTGCATGCTTATCATGTGCCAGGCTCTGTGCTAGACCTTTACAATTTTTCTATCATTTAACCCCCATGCCAGCACTATGTATGTGGCATTTGTGATAGATTGTAGAGATGCCCACATTTCTCCATCCTTTCTATAAAGAAGCAGAGTCTAGTTCCCCACCACTTGAACCTGGGTGGGCCACTTGACTGACTTTGGCAACTGGAACATTAGCAAATGTGATGCAAGTAGAGGCTTGAAAGTGTGTGTACACTGGGCTTTCTCGTGCTGTTTGGGGATCACTTTCACCACGCGAACGAGCTCGAGCCAGCCTGAGAGCACGTGGCCGTCCCCCTATCCTGTCTGACTACCCGATGCAAGTGAAGCCACTCTGGACCTGCCAACACCCAGCCAACCTGCCTGTGACTGCACACACATGTACAAGCCCAGCTGAGATTAGCTTACCCAACCCAGCCAGAAGAACTGCATGTCAGAGCTATGAACCTAAGTAACTGCTCTGAAGCCACTATGTTTTGAGGTGGTTTATTATGCACCCACAGATAACCAGTACAGCTGTATTGCCTCCATTTTATAGAATAGAAAACTTGGGCTGAGAGACTTGGTTTATACGTGGGAGACTTCAGTACCAGTTCTCTCTGATAGCAAAGCAATGTCTTTCCAGTCAACCCGATGGACTCCTAGCAAAGATAGTAGAATCCATGCCATAGGGGAAGAAGTTGAGAACACTCCATGTGCTTAGTTTGAAAATCAAAATATTAAGAGTAAACATTAAGGATGTCCTTAAATATCTGTAAAGAAGGAAATATTGGGTTTATTCAATGGGTCCAAGGAATAGAACTTTCAGGGAAGCAAAATTTAAGTGAAAAAAAGAAGAAAGTGATAACATCCAGAGAGATTTTCCGTAAGAAAGTCAGCCACAGAAGAAGATCCACTAGTGGCTAAATGACACCTCCTGAGTGAGATTCCTTCTTTGGGGATGATGTTGGCTTACGGACCAAAAAGGCACCCTCCTATACACCAGAGTTCCAGAGACTGTGGAATTTACTGGATTCTTCAGATCTTCTTTGGAAGTCTGAACAACCCAAAATCATTTT
The DNA here is from genome assembly GCA_030035585.1 of Dugong dugon. NCBI lineage: Eukaryota > Metazoa > Chordata > Mammalia > Sirenia > Dugongidae > Dugong > Dugong dugon. The sequence continues at coordinate 44,399,707 of CM057466.1, read as the reverse complement.
GTATAGGCCTCTGGGCCCTGGAATGAATTTGATCCACGTGGAAGTTTGCACCATCACAGATGTGATAATTTGCCCCTGGCATGTGTCTTGTCACCCAGTTCATTTTATCTTTCTGCAGTTGAGACTTCTATATTGCACAGGTAAAATCTGGCCTCATGTCAAGTTGGGCTGAACTTTTGGTCCTTTCAGTGTTGTGGGAACCTTGTGAAATCCCAACCGACCTCCTTGTAGGCTAACGTGTGGTTGCTGCTACCATTCAGTGTCTGTGCCGTTATAGGTTATTCCCCTCTTTCCTTTCTCAATCCCCCTTAGCCATGGGTTTCTGCAGACCAGAACTCCTTGAACTTAGCCTGGAGTGGCCGAGTTTGGGCTCACTCTCTCAGGACAGAGGCAGCAGTCAGCTGAGCCCCCACCATGGCTATCAGCTTTGCATAGAAGGTCAGAGCAACCTCTTGCAGCACTTGGTCAACACTTCAGTGGTGGTGGCTTCAATGACTCGGCAATATACAGATCTTCTACATTTTCTTGTGTTACTATATGGAGCCCTGGTGGCACAGTGGTTAAGTGTTCAGCTGCCAACAAAAAGGTTGCAGTTCCAATCCACTAGCCATTCCTTGGAAATCCTATGGGGCAATTCTGTTCTGTCCTATACGGTCTCTATGAGTCGGAATCAACCCCATGGCAACCGGTTTGGTTTGGGTTTTTGTGTTACTATGATGTAATCCTGCATTATACTAGGTGTCACTCTTTGGTGAGGGAGAATTATCTAATAGGGAATTGCCAGTCATAAACTGGATAATATAGGAGACACAAATTAGAAATTAGACACACCTTCCCAGATTGTATTGAAAACTTTAAGAAACATCAACACAACTATAAGGGAAACTCCTTTTGGTAAAATAATTATTGCTCAGAAGATTATTTTGTTTGCACTGCATGCTGGTTTATACAGGAAATCTACTCCTACAGAAATCTGTCAAGCTAAGAATCAGCAGCAAAGAGGTTCATAGTTCACTTTTAATCAGTTGGTTTAAATTTTTTTATTTGATTGAAGAGTGCTTCCTGTCTTAGTTATCTAGTGCTGCTATAACAGAAATACCACAAGTGAATGGCTTTAACAAAGAGAAATTTATTCTATCACGGTCTAGGAGGCTAAAAGTCCGAATTCAGGGTGCCAGCTCCAAAGGAAGGCTTTCTCTATCTGTCAGCTCTGGAAGAAGGTCCTTGTCTTCAATTCTCCCCAGTCGAGGAGCTTCTCAGAGAAGGGATCCCAGGTCCAAAAGATGTGCTACTCTACTGGCTCTTGTTTCTTGGTGGTATGAGTTCCCCATGTCTCTCTGCTTGCTTCTCTCTTTTATATCTCAAAAGAAAATTGACTTAAAACACAATCTAATCTTGTAGATTGAGTCCTGCCTCATTAACATAGCTGCTGCTAATCCCACCTCATTAACATCACAAAGGTAGAATTAACGACACAGGAGAATCACATCAGATGACAAAATGGTGGACTATCACACAATACTGGGAATCATGGGCCACCCAAGTTGACACACTTTTGGGGGGACACAATTCAATCCATGACACTGCCTACAAAATAAATTTTCGTTCAGTGGCCAAAACAATAAACCCAGTCGTCCAACCAATTCCCATTGAAGGTGTCCTTGTTTTGTGTTGTGTTTCCAGATTCTGTCTGTGAACGGGAATGGATCTGGTTGTCTCTTGTGGACTTGGGCTGGTATTTCATGTGCATGGCTGCTTGGGTGACCTGTCTTTGTTTGATGTTAAGAAAGTTTGTGCAGAGATTTATTTTTCTCCCACAGCCTTTTGATGTGATCATCAATATATAAACCCAATGTCATTTGGGGAGGAGGTGGAGCAAAGCAAACACTGGAAGAGAATTTGGGAAGGAGAGTGCTCTAGTCTCCCTGGGAAGCCTCTGGTCCCCACTGTTCCTACACCAGAGTCCAGCAGGCCCCACCACCTGGCCCTCGGGGGATGTATACAGAGGACTAATGAGGGTTCTGCTGCAGGATTATGACTTTTGGTGATAATATTATAAACAGCATGGAGACTCATTTAGAAACTAAATTTATAGAACAAGAGCATAATCCTAATAACTTTTACACCAGTAGCAATAAAATGGACATTGCCACTGTTAGTTCCTTGTTGCTATCTCAGAAGCATGACTCTTGGTTGTAAGCATTGATAGCAGCAGCGTTTGGAACACTGACTGTCATTTCTGTTTATGTGTAATGATCTTTAACATCAGGAAGAAGCTCTGCTATTGAGTTCTCTCCTAGGCGACTGTGATTTAGACCTTATGGTCTGTGACATCTCCATTCGTCCAGTTGTTACTCCAAGACAAGTAGATTCTCTTCAGCAGTTGTTCTTCTCCCTCAGCCAGCACCACTACCCCATTCTCCTCACTCCTCCTTCCTGGGCTCAGAGTAGAGACCAACACTAGTCACCATGTGACCGCTGCCTCGTCCCAGAGAGAGATGCAGGCTGGTGGCAGCTCTCCAGCTGTGGGAAGCCACAGCTGAGGGCGGGTGGGGAAGAAGGCATTCGGGGACCATGTCAGCATCAGGTTTGTCTTTAGAGTGAAACAAGCAAATAGACAATAAACGTGGCTGGAAGCTGAAATGAGTGTCTGTCTCAGTAGCTTCCTCTTTCCAAGCAGAGGTGTGGGAAAATCTGTATTTGTGCCACCCTCAATGCCCACCTCAAGGATAAAAAGTTGTTGAAATGTAAAGATTAAAAATGTCTGTGGAGAGAGGTTGCTGGCATGAGGGAGAGGGAAGATATTTTCCTTTCTCAAATCTAGTAAGGGGATTTCAGGAAGAACCTTCAGAGTGCTGAATACTCAGGGCTGCCTTTACAGTTGTGCAGGTTTGCCCTGCAAGAGGGTGCCTGGCCCACAGGTAAGAGGGAGCTGAAATCAAGCCCTTGCATCTCCCTAAGCCTTGCACACTTCTCTATGTTGCTGCGTCCACCTGGAGGAAGGACATCTTTTTCTAATTTGTATATGCACACACAGATACACACACCCCCATATACACAAATACCATACATCACAAATGTACATACACACGCCACCACACCCACACACCACACCCACTAGCCACAGCCACCATACCCCCCCCACCACACACACACAAAACACACACAAACCACGCACCACACACACCACCAATATACACACCACACACACACAAACACCACCTACACTACCCACATCACGTGCGTGCGCACACACACACACACACACACACACACACACACACACAGTTACACACACTGATCATACAAACACCTCTATGATCTTATGGAATTACTAGAGGCCCTGATGACACCTGAAAATAAAAGTCCTCCGCAGAAAAGGCATTTGACAAAGTCCAACACCCATTCCTGATAAAAATTCTCAATAAAATAGGTATAGAAGGGAAATTCTTCAACATAATAAAGAGCATCTATACAAAACCAACAGCTAACATAATTCTTAATGGAGAGAGGCTGAAAACATTCCCCTTGAGAACAGGAATAAGACAAGGATGTTCTTTATCACCACTCTTATTTAACATTGTGCTGGAAGTTCTAGCTAGAGCAATAAGGCAAGAAAAAGAAATAAAGGGCATCCAAATTGGTAATGAAGAAGTAAAACTGTCCCTATTTGAAAATGATATGATACTATATATAGAAAATCCAAAAGACTCCACAAGAAACATACTGGAATGAATAGAAAGATTCAGCAGAGTAGCAGGATACAAGTTAAATGTACAAAAATCCGTTGGATTCCTATACACCAATAAAGAGAACAATGAAAAGGAAAACAATACCATTTATAATAGCCCCTAAAAAAATAAAATACTTAGGAATAAATCTAACCAGGGATGTAAAAGACCTATACAAAGAAAACTATAAAACACTACTGCAAGAAACCAAAAGAGATCTACATAAATGGAAAAACATACCATGCTCATGGATAGGTAGACTCAACATTGTGAAAATGACAATTCTACCCAAAGCAATCTACAAATACAATGCAATCCCAATCCAAATGCCAACAGGATTCTATAAAAAGGTGGAAAAAACAATCATTAACTTTATATGGAAAGGGAAGAGGTCCCGGATAAGTAAAGCACTATTGAAAAAGAAGAATAAAGTAAGAGGACTCGCATTACCTGAACTCAGAACCTACTATACAGCTACGGTGGTCAAAACAGCCTGGTACTGGTACAGTGACAGATACACTGACCAATGGAACAGAATTGAGAACCCAGATGTAAATCCATCCACCTACGGTCACCTGATCTTCAACAAGGGCCCAAATTCCATCAAACGGGGAAAAAACAATCTTTTCAACAAATGGTGCTGGCAAAACTGGATGTCCATCTGCAAAAAAATGAAATGGGATCCATACCTCACACCATACACAAAAACTAATTCAAAATGGATTGAAGACCTAAACATAAAACCAAAAACTATAAAGATCATAGAAGAAAAAATAGGATCAACACTAGAGGCCCTAATACACTGCATTAACAGGATACAAACCGTAACTAACAGCACACAAACTCCAGAAGATAAGCTAGATAACTGGGATCTTCTAAAAATTAAACACTTAGGCTCATCAAAAGGCTTCACCAAAAGAGTAAAAAGACAACCTACAGACTAGGAAAACAGTTTTGGCTCTTCCAAATCCGACAAAGTTCTAACCTTTAAAATCTACAGGAAAATCCAACACCTCTACAACAAAAAGAAAAATACTCCAATCAAAAAATGGGCAGAGGAAATGAACAGACACTTCAAAGAAGACATTCAAGAGGCCAACAGACACATGAGGAAACGCTCGGGATCACTAGCCATTAGAGAAATGCAAATCAAAACCACAACAAGATACCATCTCAGCCCAGCATTACTGGCACGAATCAAAAAAAAAAAACAGAAAATAACAAATGTTGGAGAGGCTGCGGGGAGATTGGAACTCTTATACACTGCTGATGGGAATGCAAAATGGTACAACCGTTTTGGAAAACGATCTGGCACTTCCTTAGAAAGCTAGAAATAGAAATACCATATGATCCAGCAATCCCACTCCTAGGAATATATCCTAGAGAAATAAGAGCTGTCACACGAATAGACATATGCACACCCATGTTCATCGCAGCATTGTTCACAATACCAAAAAGGTGGAAACAACCTAGATGCCCATCAACAGATGAATGGATAAACAAACTATGGTACATACACACAATGGAGCACTATACAACGATAAAGAACAATGACGAATCTGTGAAGCATCTCACAACATGGACGAATCTGGAGGGCATTATGCTCAGTGAAATAAGTCAATCATGAAAGGACAAATATTGTATGAGATCACTACTATAAAAACTCATGAAAAGGTTTACACACAAAAAGAAACAATCTTTGATGGTTACAAGGGAGGAGAGAGGTGGGAATGGAAAAACACTAAACAGAGAATAGATAAGTGGTAACTTTGGTAAAGGGTAAGACATGGGGAAGCCAGCACAACTTGTTCAGAGTAAGGTCATGGAAGCTCCATGGACAAATCCAAACTCCCTGTGAGACCGAATTATTGGGCTGAAGTTTGCAGGGACCATGGTCTCAGGGAACATCTAGCTCAACTGACATAACATAGTTTATAAAGAAAATGTTCTACATTCTATTTTGGTAAGTAGTGTCTGGGGTCTTAACAGACCGTGAGTGGCCATCTAAGATACTCCACTGGTCTCACCCCTTCAGGAGCAAGGGAGAATGAAGAAAACTAAAGACACAAAGGAGAGATTAGCCCAAAGGACTAAAACACCACAACTCAGGCACTGTGTCAGTCCATCTTGTTGAGACTCTTCCTCTTTTTTGATGACCCTCTACTTTACCAAGCATGATGCCCTTCTCCAGGGACTGGTCCCTCCTGATAACATGTCGAAAAGTACATGAGACACAGTCTCACCATCCTTGCTTCTAAGAAGACTTTTGGCTGTCTGTCTTCCAAGACAGACTTGTTCATTCTTCTGGCAGTCCATGGTATTCAATATTCTTCACCAACATCATAATTCAAAGGCATCAATTCTTCTTCGGTCTTCCTTATTCACTGTCCAACTTTTGCATCATGCATATGAGGCAGTTGAAAACACCATGGCTTGGGTCAGGCACACCTTAGTCCTTGAAGTGACTTCTTTGCTTTTAAACACTTTAAAGAGGCCTTTTGCAGCAGATTTGCCCAATGTAATATGTCATTTGATTTCCTGACTCCTGCTTCTATGGGTATTGATTGAGGATCTAAGTAAAACGAAATCCTTGACAACTTCAGTCTTTTTCTCCATTTATCATGATGTTTGCTATTGGTCCAGTTGTGAGGATTTTTGTTTTCTTTATGTTAAGGTGTAATCCATACTGAAGGCTGTGGTCTTCGAACTTCATCAGTAAGTGCTTCAAGTCCTCTTCACTTTCAGCAAGCAAGGTTGTGTCATCTGCATATTGCAGGTTGTTAATGAGTCTTCCTCCAATCTTGATGCTGCATTCTTCTTTTTATAGTCCAGCTTCTCAGATTATTTGCTCAGTGTACAGATTGAATAAGTATGGTGAAAGGATACAACCCTGATGCACACCTTTCCTGATTTTAAACCACTCAGTAACCCTTTGTTCTGTTCGAACGACTGCCTCTGGGTCTATGCATAGGTTCCGCATGAGCACAATTAAGTGTTCTGGAATTCCCACTCTTTCAAATGTGATCCATAATTTGTTATGATCCACACAGTGGAACACCTTAGGTCACAGGGCTCACACAAATTCTGTTCCTACCATGATTGGCTGCACAATTGAACAACGTTCAGCATCACATACAGAAAAAAGCAACAATGACATGTTATTTTTCACCACACTAGCAAATATTCCAAAGTGAGTAGTGCTCAAAGCTGCTAGGTGAGGTGAGATGGACACCCTGATATACAAACGAGAGTATTAATTGTTAACAGCTTTCTGGAAAGCAAAATGTAACAAAAACCTTACAAATACTCCAACTATTTCACTAAGTAACTACTCTAGGTAATTACTGCAATTACGCTTGCAGGACTCTATCCAGGGAACCAAGAAACGAACACATGTATACAGAGATTTTCCTTGCACATATGGAAAGAAAAATTTTAAATGACCAAAATGTCTAACACCAGTTTTTTTTTTTTTAAAGTCCATTACTAAGTGGTATTTCAATTGAGTATTTGTAGGCATTAAAATTAGGTTAATGAAGTTTTTAAGGCCTCAAACAAAATAAGTGAAAAAACTGGAATTCTAACAATGAGTACAAAAGAAAATGCACCACCAGGCGCAGTCCGCTAGACTCCAACTCTTGGAGACCCCGTGTGTGTCCGAGTAGAACTGTGCTTCATAGGGTTTTCAGTGATTGATTTTTCAGAAGTGGATTGCCAGGCATTTCTTCTGAGACGTCTCTGGATGGACTTGAACATCCAACCTTTCCATTAGCAGCTGAGCGTGCTTGTAAATAATAGTTTTCTCTGGGGGATGAGATTATGGGGGACTGTTATTTTCTTCTTTACACTTTATACTTCCCACAATTAGTACTCTTCGAATTAAAGAAAGAAAGAAAGTAAAATAAAGGAAGAAAAAGCTGCGGTCCCGGCAGTCTGGTAAACAGAACTCTGGGTGGTGCTGACAGGGGGCGGGGTGGGGCTGACGGGGGTCTGGGTGTGGCCGACGGGGGCGGGGCCGACGGTGGCGGGGCCGACGGGGGCGGGGTGTGGCTGTCGTGGAGCCGGGTGGGGCCTGTGGTCGAAGGCGCACTGACCCTCTTGACCCGGTCTGCCAAGCAAAAGCTCAGTTCTGAGTCCTGTGGGCACAGGCGTGGGGCCGAGGCTGCAGGCGGGCCTGGCAGCCACCCTCTGGTTGAGGTGTGTCCTCACCCTGAATGCTCAGGGTCCTTAGCGAGCTCTGAAACCTTGCTCTAGAGCAGGCCTCTCAGACTTTAGTGTGCAGACCAAGCACCTGGGACTTGTTCAAATGCAGGTGCTGATTCAGAAGCTCAGGGGTGGAGCCTGAGAGTCTGCGTTTCTATTAAGCTGTGGTGATAAAGCTGCCGCCAGTCTGAGGACCGCATTTGGAGGGCGTGGATCCAGAGCACAGTTTCTCGGACTTTACTGTGCCCAAGCCTCCTTTGGAGGGCGCGTGAAGGCTCGGTGGCCGGGGCGCACACCCAGGGATCCCCATTCCAGCAGCCTGCGGCAGGCATCGATGATCTGCTTTTCCAACAAGCTGCCGGCTGATGCTGAAGCTGTGCTCTGCACGCCTCGGTGGGTAGCACCTTAACGCTACCTTCTCCAGCGGTTGCTACTCAAGGTGCAGCCCAAGAACCAACAGCACCAACATCACCGGGAAGCCTGCTAGCAATGCAAATTGTCGGACCCCGCCCCAGTCCCAGGAAATCAGAAAATGCACTTTAACAAGATCCCCAGGTGCTTTAATGGACATTAAAGTTTGAGATGCATTGTTCTAACAGAGACTGCCAACGACCTCAGCGAGAACATTTTCCAGATGAGCAATCAGTGTCTTACTCCACCCAACTCTCCACTGGCTGGAGGAATAAGAGGGCTCAACCTCAACAAAACTGAGCTACTTCCTTCTTGTCCCTATCCTTGTCACGTGGCGGGTCACCTCAGACAAAGGACAAAGTTTCTTGGTTCACTGCCTTGAGTGCTGCTAACCATGACCTTCAGGAAAAAAACGCCTCAGTCACCATTGAGCAAACTTGGAATTCTTACATCGATTCCTTAAATCCAAACTCCTTGCCCAGACAAGGGGAGGTGACTGTGGGAGATGGTTTTCAGGTGGAGGGGAGGAATGCTAATGATTGCAGCATGGAATTCTGGGATCAGCTGAAAATGTAACCTGTCAGTTACTAGAAGAAATGTGAGATTGCTTACCTTCCTGATTTTAGGACTTCAGAACTAGGACTGGGGCTGGGGTCTCATGCTCTGAGTCACCCCAAAGTAATGCTGTACTCTAAAGAATTCAGTGTTATTTCACTGGAAGTATCTCCTTTGACAAACATCCTGCCTTTATTATTCTTTTAAATATAACTTTAGGGAAAAAATTTCCTTGCCCAAGATGGCAGAGTATTGGAAAAAGAAAAAAAAAAAAGCTCTCTTTATAGAAGACTTATATTTATTTGCTAAGATTTCCCTAGCCCTGGGCAGAATGAAATACGCAGTCTCGATTTTCTCTTTGCTAGAATTTAAATGCAGTGTGTGTTGTCATATCTCCTGCTAGATGAAGGTTTTTTTGTTTTTTGCTTTTTAAAAACCTTGACAGGAGAGTGGGGAGGGAGGCTATTCACCACTGGCTATTTGAAGTTTAGTTATTGCCTTGGATGAAGAAGAATTTAAAAAAAAAAAAGCCCCAATGTTATTTTTTGAGCAGTGATTATTTTTCACTCTGCTGAGAAATTACTGCAAGTTGACACATGAAATCTAAGACCTCGATAAGTGTGATCTTGAAAAATTGTCTTTTGTTGGTTTGATGGTAACCAAAAAAAAAAAAAACCATGTCAATGCTATAGGCATTTTCCCATGGTTTAATGGGAGACCAGCCCATGCACACAAACCCAGACCGCTCTTTGCGTTGTTCTAACAGGGAGAATGGAGCTGACTTCTGGAAAGGATATAGAGACCATCTTGCCCACAGGGTGAGGCCAGTCATGGTTGTCACTTCTTGAAAGGAAATCATTTGAAATGAGTGTAAGTTTAAGATGAATTACATATTCTGACAAACTTCTGTCCTCTTTAGGAAAGGGATGGAATTACCCAATTGGTTGTTTTTTTTTTTCCCCGTTTTTGAGAAAAATCCATCTGCCCTCTATGTCATATTTAATAGGCTGGGTCAACCGTATGGTTTTTTCAAGTTTTCATTTACCAGTAGGACTAGTAGACAAAAATCTTGGAATAAAACTTCAGCCTCTGAAGACATTTCCATGCGAATTCCTCTCTTTCAGAGTCACTGTATAAGCTGTCATCCTCCAAAGGTGACATCATAAGCGTTGTTGACCTTGTCCCTCTGACCTCATAGCAGAAGTGAATGATGGAAGCAAGGTTCTGGGGATGGTCTCCATACCCAGATATGGATATGAAGGTAAAGTCCAGGCTGCCCCAAGTGAGCTTCCAAGATCCTTTACAGAGCACTCAATGTGTGCTTGTGTGTGTTTGTATTTTTTGTCTAGTACTGCCAGGTGGAGCCAGTTCCATGAAAGCCAGCTGCCTACAAGGCTGATTGGGACAGCTTAGTGGGCAAGGAAGGAACAAACGGGCATTTTCCAGGGACGTAAGCCTGACAGAGGGCGGTCCAAACTCCTGATGTCTCTTAGTCATCAGAATGAACACATCTCACACTGCCTGTCTCTTCTTTTTTACATCATCAACTCCATTCCTTTTGGAGACAACATTATCTGAGACAATCTTAAAAGCCTTTCCATTCCATATTAGTTTGAATTAATACGTGGCCCTATGGAAGTGGTGAAACTTCTAGCTTTTGCAACCAACTCACTCACTAAGGTTAGTAAAGACTCAGTCAATGGCCAGAGATATTAAAAATGTAATTTAGTTATGGCTTTTTTTTTTTCTTTGGAGAGAGAAAGAGGAATAAAATACTACAGTCATCTTTTGTAACTTAAGAAAAGAGTATATAAAATAAACAGAACAAAAAGTGTCAATGGGTTTCATGTCTGTATGTGATCAGTTGAGAGTGATGGAGAAGAGAGTAGTAATGGGAGGAGAAATAAAGGGTGGAGGACGGAGAGGAAGATCTTGAACAGAGATGCAGAGAAGCACCAAGATGCATAGGCTGAGAAAGACAAAGAAGGATGCATATACAAGTGGGATTTATTGTTTAAAAGGAAGAAACAAATAAAAACTGGTTTCCTTTAAGCCTAAAGTGCAAAGCACAGATGTTCTGAAAATCTTCTCTCTCCATCACTGAAAGATAGAGTGAGCTAACCAAAAGGTCAGCAGTTCGAATCCACCAGGTGCTCCTTGGAAACCCTATGGGGCAGCTCTACTTTGTCCTATAGGGTCGCTATAAATTGGAATTGAGTCGACGGCAGTGGGTTTAGCTGGCTGGCTGGAGAGCCAGCACTACCTTGTGAGTGGTGCCATATCACCAATAAGACCTGTCCAAGGCCCCGCTCTTTTTCAACCCTAGGCATAACTGCTGCTGGCTTTAGAAAGCTCTATCAACCCTCTGGAAGTAAGTGAAGACTGAGTCAGCTACAGACTAGTTGGTGCCAAAAGGTATAAGCTGCTGAATTTTTAATACATTATCGAAAGGAAGTTTGTCTTGACTATTTGTAGATAACAAGTTAGAATGTGTGGACATTGCCACAGCATGTCTAAACAGAATGTGAAGGAAATCATCTAAGTGAAAGTGAAGGCTTTTCTTTTTCCCAAACAGCAGTCTTTCAAGTGGCCTTTACATCCTCTTGCGGGGCATTGGTGGTTCACCATTAGAATTCCCGCCTTTAATCTGGGTAACCGGGGTTCAGTGCCCAGCCAATGGACATTATATGCAGCTACCACCTGTCTGTCAGTGGAGGCTTGCGTGTTGCTATGATGCTGACCAGGTTTCAGTGGAGCTTCCAGACCAAGACAGACTAGGAAGAAAGGCCAGGTGATCTATTTCTGAAAATCAGTCAATGAAAACCCTATGGATCACAACAGTCCAATCCCACTGTGCATAGGATTACCATGAGTTGGAGGCTGACTCAATGACAGCTAACAACAACTACATCCTATTACAAAGTGGTCCCAGAGACCCTGGTTTCTGTAACCAGATCAAGAAGTCATATAATTCCCAACTGTCCTAGAACTCAAGTGAAGAAGTTGCAGGCATGAATTTCTCACAGAAAGGAGGACAAAATGCCAGGTTTTGATAGGTCATCTACAGAGTGTTGCACCCAAGCATTAACCAGGAGGCTTCAAGAGCCAGTCTCAGGCTTCACACAGTGACTGGCATTTAGTATGTTCTCAATGTGCTGAACTGAACTGAAATAGTCACAGAAATCAATGACTGTGCTTATGTGGGTTAGGCCTAACTGTCATCCCTCATTTGGTTCCCTAGCTTTCTTCCAGTTAAGAAAATGAATGATCCACTGAAGACTGGATGAAGGGTCAATAACAGTCTTGTAAAATAATGCATCCCTTATCTATCTATAACACGCTTACTGGCACCATGCCCATGTCAGTGTCTTGTCTCAGGTCCAGTTTATTCACTTTACAGACACAAAGGCTTTTCTCAAATCCTCTTGCACACTTACAGCCCCTAGGATCCATGGCCAAGCCAAGTACATTCCCTGTGTATTCCTAGAGCGTGTTATATTTTGCTGTTAGGCCAAGAGAAGAGCTTCTTTGAGATAGCTGATGATCTAACGCTGACACCTGGAAGCACATCTCACCTTCCCCTTCAGAGCAAGGTAGTCAGAACAAACATCTCTGGGCTAGGTAAACCCATTTCCCCCCACTGCATTAGCCCTGCTTTGAAACTCCACGGTTCACAGAACTGCATCGTCTAGTCTCTGAAACGCATGCCTCCCCCAGCCCCATGGAGAGCATTCGGCCCCGATTGCTGTAACCTAGATGACCATGCTTTCTGCTGCACAGGGTGAAACTAATGAGATGAAGAGCTTCTCTCTGATGTGACCCTGCTGGCCCTCTGCCTAATGCGTCGTGCGGGCCCCGGGGGGCCCACCTCCCAGATTGCTGATGGGCCCGGTTGCAGTGGAACGTGCTGATGTGTCTATGGATTGCGATAGGATGTAAGTGGAGTGTAAAATAGAACAGCAGGTGGAAGGAAACCCTGCAGGGGAGCGACTAAACGGTTCCTCACAGCACACTAGATATTAGCATTATCGCCTTAATAGCCTCTTCTTGGTCACAGGGCGATTAACCTGCCCAGAGTGCCGTGGAGTCGGGTAGGGAAGTGACAGAGCCATTGGATTTCACCTGTAGGGGGTGCAGCAGCTTCCCAGCCACAGCCATCAAAAGTGAAGCTCCAGACCCAAAAATCTGTGTCAGGGAGAGTTATGCTTTATTCCCCATAATGACGGGTCTTGCAGCCATTAGAATATATTCTTAATGTGAGTCCAGACCAGTTAGAAGCACTGGTGAAGTGTTATTTGCTGAACTTGTTCTTCTAAGTTAAAAGGGCGAATGGATAAAATAGACTGGAAATTAGAAGCTGATGATATGTTTCTATTTGTGAGCCAAATGCTGACAAAAGGAGATGAGGAGTAACGAGCTTCAGCAGTGACGGTTCTCCAGAAATAATTAGAAGCTTTCCGAAGTGATCACCTGGCCATTCCCCACACCCCGTCTGCTCCTCTGACAAGAGGCAGGCAGAATCCCAACCTTTGCAGAAGGGTCGCAATCATTGTTGTTAGGTGCCGTTGAGTTGGTTCCGACTCATAGCGACCCTATGTACAACAGAACAAAACACTACCTGGTCCTGCGTCATCCTCACAATTGTTGCTACGTTTAAGTCCGTTATTGAAGCCACTGTGTCAATCCATCTCATTGAGGGTCTTCCTCTCTTTCACTGACCCTCTACTTTATAAAGCATGATAATTCTTCTTCAGGGACTGGTCCCTCCTGATAACATGTCCAACATACGTGAGACAAAATCTCGCCATCCTTGCTTCTAAGGAACATTCTGGCTGTACTTCTTCCACGACAGATTTTGTTCGTTTTTCTGGGAGTCCATGGCATATCCAGTATTCTTCACCAACACCGTAATTAAAAGGCATCAATTCTTCTTCGGTCTTCTTTATTCATTATCCAGCTTTTCTATGCATATGACTAAATTGCAGCTGTGTTTTCCTACTTCCTGGATTTGACATGCCTTGTTATCCGGTCTACCTCTCTGTTGGGATCAGGATGGCTAACTACATTAGATAGAACAAATGGAAACAAAAATTCTCTGCTTTGCCTTGAATCACTAACTCTTTCCTAAAGATGAGCCACCAAAGCCACATTCTCCATGTATTTGCTGAATTTCCATGAGTTCCATGTGCATGGCAAACCCAGCACCTGTCTTTCTCAGGTATCCGCTGGATTATGAGCCCAATTAAACACCTAAGGAGAGAGAAGGGGCTCCTTCCCGAGTCTGGGGCTGGTTCTCTCTGGAAGCACTGCCACTTTCACCTAGCAGAAGAGCGCATCTGGTGTGTGGGCTCTGTTGACCTTCCTGAGGTCTCACTGCCTTCATGGTGGACAGGCCTCTGACCTCCGTGTTCCCACTCTGTTCCTGGGATCGCCTCTCTGGATGATGCCAAGACAAAGTGGGTTCAGCCTTGTCATTTGAGCAGGAGAAGGAAGAGTCTGTGATGAGGTTTTGTGGGCAACAAGACACGAAACAAATCAACTCCACAACATGCAACGACCTTGGACTCTGGCTGCAGAAACTGAGGCACATTAGGGCTTGGGCCAGCACCAGGGTTTGCAATACCCTCAACCACGTCCCTTTCCCAGTCCCTTTTCTGAACCAGGAGCCGAGTCCCCTCCAGGATCTCTATGGAAACCAGTAGCAGGCACTTATGTGTTTTACAGGGTCTCCTACCTTGACACCAAGCTCATGACATCTAGCAGTTGACAGAGAATCTAGAGAGCTCTGCTCCTCCACTAACTTTTTTAGTTCTCATTGTACCAGCCGTCTTCCAAGTTCCAGAATGCTCTTCCTGCTTTTCTCTGAGGAACACTTGGACTTTAATCTGGGAACTGAGGTTTGCTCTGCCGGGGGTTTCCCAGGGAGGGACATCTGAACGATAGAGCCAGCTTGGAACTTGTCAGCACTGATAAAGTCACCTGTGCCAAGGCTCACTCCAGGCCAGGAGTACCTGCGCGCGGCCAGCTGTCTCTAAGTACAATGAAGAGAGGGTTTTCTGCACGTGAGCCTTCTTAGCTAGAAGATTGAGACAGTTACAAAACACTACAGCGAAACCTACCTGGGGCAATGTCGAAAATTGGAAGTGAGCTTACTGAAATGAACATATGTATGTGGGATAGGTGTTTAGTACTTTCATCTGTCCATAAATACTTTTTAAGCCTGTGCTTTTTGCCAGCTGCTGAGCTAGGGGCTCAGGGGGTTGATTCCCTGTGACTCCTGGCAGGAAACTCGTGGGTCGGCTGGAGGGGTGAGCTTTAGACACAGGGACATGACCCTATGCGGACGGGGTAGACGATAAGAGACGGGAGGGAGGAGGGAAGGCGGTGAAAGGCACAGAGTGAGGAGTGAGGGCTTCTTAGTGGCTCTCGTCTTCCCACTGGAGCAATGTGTTTGTGGTTGGCAGCCACCCATGTCACTGTAGGTGGCCGTGGCTGCTCTCCATGACGGAGCGACATAGATCACTGTCACATGAGACTAAGTTCTTTTATAGGAAGTAAAATCCTGTTGGCCTTGGTTATCAGATGAACCTGCAGAAACAAAACAAATGTTTGCTGGATGAATTAGTGCATCTCGTAAGCCTTCCTGCATGTATCTGGTGGGGAACTGTCCTAAACCCAGGCCTGGCCCTCTCTGAACTCATATAAACTCATATAAACTCATGTTCATAAAAAGGAAAGTACGGTGTTGGTCCAGGGGGCACACAGAAGTGCTTCTGCTTCTAGGGGTTCCAGAACGGGCTCTGTCAGCTTGGGAGAGAGGATGGCAAATACGCATGAATTGTGTGAACCCGTTTTAAACTGTTAGGACCTCAAAACTCAGCACACACTGCACATTAGGGTTATTTTATTTCTTTTTTTGAGTATCTGTTCACCAGCACATCACTGGTTCTGTGACTTACTGAACCCCTCCAAGCCTCGGCTTCCGCATGTGTCAATCTAATAATGATGCCAATCGCCCAGGTTAAATGAGGAAAGATATGTGAACTGCACACATGGGACGGTGCCTGGCACATGGGAGGCCTCACTAAATGTCAGCCATGTTAGTGTTCTGTCTATGACAGGAGGAGCAACCTTTCCTAGAGTCCAGAGCAGATTGCTTCAGAGCCCAGTGATTTCCCAAACTCTGTTCTCCCCAGAAGGAAAAAATACTGCTACTCTGGTAGATGAGAGCAGTCTTCTGGAGCTGCCAAGCTTAAGAAGTCTTCGCAGATCTAAGGAAACCACATGGATCATTTCCATGACCAGGGCTGGCAGCCTGAGCTTTCCCACCAGTGAACTGAAGGACAGTGAGTCACTGTGTCCTTTGAGGCCCCAGGAAGCTCCGTCATTACTGATACCCTAACTGCTCAGCAGGAAAAACCTATAATGTGCCCTTCTATAAAACTTGGGCTGGTCCTTCCTCAGACAGTATGACATGCAAGCCACTCCCTCCCCTTGGTTTCAGGAGTCAGCCTGCCCCATGCAGCCCCAGCACGTCAACCACCCAGTTCTTCTGGAGCTTTTAGTTGAGGAAGAGTGGGAGCTGATTTTAAGGTTCTTGTAAAGTAGTGTGTTCTGGTCTGCTCTGATGTCTCAAGAAGCCTTCTACTCAGTTCTATTACATTAATTTTACTTTTCTCTGATTACAAAAGCCACACAATTCTCCAACGAAAATCAGAAAATTGCCATTTATTTTAGAATAGTTGATATTTATACTTGAGTTTATTCAAATATGGCCACAGGTTCTCTCTCAGTAGAGACGTAAGTGGGAGAGGAAAAGGCGGGTGCCTGATGCCCAATTTTCAGGGGCCTTTCTAAGAGGGGAGGAGCTCTGTTGACGCAGTGGTTAAGCTCTCGTCTGCTAACCAAAAAAGTCAGCGGTTCAAACCCACCAGCCACTCGGAGAGAGAAAGATGTGGCAGTCTGCTCAAGTGGAGATTTGTTGTTGTTAGGTGCCGTCGAGTCGGTTCTGACTCGTAGTGACCCTATGTACGACAGAATGAAACACTGCCCAGTCCTGTGCCATCCCCACAATTGTTGATATGTTTGAGCCCATTGTTACAACCACTGTGTCCATCCATCTCAGCGAGGGTCTGCCTCTCTTCTCTGCCTTGGAAACTCTATGGGGCAGTTCTGCTCTGTCCTATGGGGCCCCTGTGAGTCGAATCAACTTGACAGCAACGGGTTTGGTTTTAGGTTTCTATAAGAGGGAGCGGGAGTAAGTGGTGCCTTGGTCTCCTAGGCCTGTCATAACAAATACCACCAGGTGTCTCTAAAGAACAGAAGCATGTCGTCTCACAGTTCTGAGGCTAGGCGTACACGTTCAGGACATCAACAGGGCCATGTTCTCTCTCAGTGGACTCCAGGGGAAGAGTTGGCCTCATCTCCTTTAGCTCTGGTGGCCCAGGGCATTTCTCGGCGTGTAGATGTTTCCTCACGTGGTGACTGTCTTTCCTCTGTGTATGGCTCTTTTTCCATGTCTGTTATCTCTTTTCGTAAGACACCACTCAGAGGGGATTAGGATTAGGGCCAGCCTACTCTGGTGTGACCTCATTTAACTTGACTGGTAACAAAAGAAAAATCCTGTTTCCAAACAAAATCACACTCATAGGCACAAGGGTCGGGACTTCAACATATCTTTTCAGGAGACACAATTCAATCCATAACAAGTGGTTAATTTAGGGGCACTGATTTTGAAGATAGGTTACAAATTTAATTTCTTCTAGAGCCTTTGATGACAAAAATGATATCCAGCCATTTAAAGTCTCCTTACTTCAGCAGTGAACTCTTCAAAATGGACTCAACTTTCCTCAACGGGTGCCCAGCTTCCAGGAGGTAATGAAAATCTGACAATCCTCTGTACACACAGGAGCACATTTTCCTTTGGAGTCATCAGAAGACTAGATTCATTAAACTAATCAGAGACCGGAAGCTGTGATATGAGATCGTCAAATATGCATTTAGTCAGCTCGAGTAGCCTAGATTTGATTATTTGCATCTTCAACCCCACTGTCATCATCTTGGAAAACCAGGTTGAGTCTTTTGAGGTCAAGAGTATTAGCAGCAGTGATAAAAACCAAAGACCCTAGGAAAAAGATATACATCTGGATTTCGCCAGAACAGCCAAGAAGTGTGAATTTTATTTTTTTGCTGAATAATTTCTATTCCCTGAGGCAGTGCTCAAGATGCTGATGGGATGAATGAGTAAGCAGATGAATAGTGAATGCTGCCCTGAATTGGCCCTCAAACCTACATAGTAAGTTCATTGTTTATGAGCGTTGCTAATGATAGTCAAGTCATATGATGTCTTAGCCCCCTTTGTGTGGCACATTTGACCCTCTAATGGGAGCCAAGTTCTGGGTCAGCTGGTTCTAGCCAACCCCACCAGCTGGTCTGGGTTGTTATTCGGGCCCCCATGCCAAGGCAGAGCTTCTCTCTGTCTTCTTTCATTTCCTTGCATCCTTGATCTATTTATTTAAGTCACTCTTCTCCTTCTACTCCCACTTGGCATCTTTCTTTCCTTATCATCAAGGATGGCCCCACGCTCACTTGAGAAAGAAGTCAAGATAGTCATCAATATCCCTCTGATGAACCCACAAATGCTAAGAAGTTAGAGACAGTGTTTTGCTCTTTTATTGAGTATTGCTAATTGAAAAGAGGAGCCGGCTGAATTTAGGACACCATCACATCTACAAAACCTTCAGGGATGGTTACTGGTTGTGGTGAGTCATCTGGCTTCTTAAATCCTACCTCTATAGGTGAGATGAAATAGGATTCCTTGTGGGGATGCTGACTTCGACTGATCTGTGACCTGGCCTCCTGGAGAAGGTGGAACAACTTAGTGTGTCTTGGTGTAGTTGTCCTGTTAACCAAAGAAAAGTGAGTCCACTGTATCTTCAGGAACTTCAGTTTCACACTCCTGGACTCAAACAGTCAGGGTATTTTGAAAAGTTGTCAAAACAAATCTAAGAGAAAAAGACCGTCTGACATTTTTTGTTGTTGTTGAACTGGGAAGGGTTTTAGTCTGAAAAATAATTCACAAAGTAATAATTACATGAAATAAAATAACTTCTATGTACTTTTATCTCTGATGTGTTTTATAGTAGAGCCACATGTAATGACTTTTTATAATTTGCGTCAATATTTGACTCATTTTCCATTTATTTTTATCATTGTTCATCATATTTTAGTGTTCTCTTGGCATCTATGATAGCCAGTGGGGAAAAGGATTAAAAACATATTTTAAAAATTCAACAAGATGCGTAGTTTGAGGTTTATAGGCCTGACTGATAATAACATCACCATCATGCGTTATCCTTATACAACACCTTTCAAAAAAAGATTGAGAAAAATCTTTAAAGCCATAATTTAACTCTTGTAGTGTCTCCGTAAAAGAGGCATTATGATCCCTGATTTATAAATGAGGAATCTAGGATTTCAAGTAGTTAGAGAATAAGCCATGTCCCTCTGCAGACTCATATTCAAGCTACAGATACCAAAAAGCTGAGGGTGCAAACCGTGCCATTTGCACGCACACACACAGGTGCACACACACCAGAACAGCACTGGGGAGATGAAATAGGAGTTTTTGCTTTTCTTGAATAAACAGAGGTGTATGTTATTCACCCATTCCCCCAAAGTTCACCTTTCACTGCTCTCTCCCTTGTCTCTTCCTCTCCCTCCTCCCTTCCATCCTCCCCATTAGACCAAAGCCATCTCCCCCCTTCGTAGCTGGATAAGTAGCTCCTTAGTCTCAGCATCTAGACTATACCACCGTCAATAACAATTCTCACTGAGTGTCAGCCACTAGTGAGCACGTGACAAGCACCAACTCATTTTGAAATCACTATCCCATCTTATGGATACAGAAATGAAGGCCAAGGTCACCCAACTGCTAAGTTGCAGAGCCGGGTTCACAAAGCTCCTATCTGGCCTCAGAGCGCTTTATTGAGCACCTACCTACCTAGTACTGAGCTCTGTGCTGGCACTGGGGACGTGCCATCCCTTCCTCAAGGAGCTCACAGCCAACCCCGCCAGGAAGGGGCCCCTGGAAGCTGTCACAGAGGAATGGATGGCCAGCTGAGTCTTCAGAACTGTGTGAAGGAGGCCAGGCTGGGCAGCATGAGCCATCCAGCACAGTGTGCTGGCCTCACACAGCGTGGTCTGTGGGGTGAACTGTGGCCAGTCCCCATTCCTGGGCACGAAGGTCCCAATAGGGAGCCTTCAGATGGCAGGTACAAAGCTGAGGTAGGGATGGGCGCCATGGAGAGGCTTTGTTTCTTGTTGGGGTTTGTTGGTGGGGTGCAGGTGACAGATGGGGGACAAAAGTGAAGATGGTGAGGAAAGGAATAGACTCAGATTGAGGTGCGCCTGGGACATGTGGTTCACAGAGGGAGAGCTGACAGACAGCCCTCATGTATGCGTGGTCAGACCATGGGCACAGACATGCTCAGGGAAGGACAGGGTGAGAGCCAGGGGAGAGGGTACAGGAAGGAGCACCTGCACCTGAGGGGCAGGGAGAGGGATGGAGACTTCCAGAGAGTCTGAGAAGAAGTCAAGCAGTCTGCAAAGAAAAACCAGGAAAGAAACAAGCTGAGTTAACTATTTCATGAAAGCAGTTTTGGTCAACAGTGTCAAGTGCTGTAGATCTGACAAGATGAGGGCTGAAAAAAAAACACCAACTTGAGCTGCAGAAGGCCAGTGGTGACCTTGGTGGGTAGAGATCCGCTGGCTGGCTGGCTGGGGCTGCAGCAGGGAGGAAGTGAGGGTGGGCGCAGACAGAGCTCACTTAGCCAGCCTCTGGGGGAGGGAGAGAGGGACGTCCTAGAAAAGGAGCTGGATTTTTGTTTTGTTTTCTTCTAAGAGGGAAAAGACTTAAATTTCTTTTCTTCTATAGAGAAAGAACTTGTAGAACGGGATGGAAAGAAGATGTGTTTAGGATAAGGGAACAATAGAATGTTGTCTGTTGTCTCTGAGGAGGTGAGAAGGGATGGGATCCAGGGCATAAGTGGAAAAATCAGCCTCAGAGGGGTAGCAGAAAATGTGACTTCCAATGGGAAGACTCCCCCATCCTCCTTCCATCCATATTTGGAACCAGCTGAGAAATAACACATAGGAAGCAGAGATTCAGGAACCTGATTTATTATGAGAAATATGATAAGGGAACAAGGCCTCTCTTATCACTCTTCTCTCCACCCTACCCAACACACACACCTCCTGCTTTCAGAAATAAAATCCCCACCATGCACAGGGCGAGCCGGAGAGCGCAGCATCCTGGGTCCCAGAAACCACTTACCACTCCTGGCCACGGAGGAGACACCAGCTTCCCACCGACTGCCATTCCAAAGAGAGAAAGAAAGGGGCTGGGCCATTGTACTCACTGCGTCTCCCAAACTCACCCGGTGGGAGTGAGTGAGGAGGTGGGGAGAGGGCAGAAGAGGCTGTCCCTGATGTTTCTGGAAGGGCAAGAGTTTATATTTAACAGACCCAGCAGGAAGGAGGGGAGATGATAGTTTCATGCACATGCACACGTAGGCAAACAGGAAATTGAGGGGTCAAGGCTATTTGTGTGGTAGGTGGTGGGAAGGTCTGCTGAGAGTAAATGACAGCCACCATAACAACACTAACAACTGTGTGGATGAGTGCCCAAAGTGCCTGGTGCTGTGCTGGGCACATGACAGCTAATCCTTCCAACATCCTTGTGACAGATGAGGCAACTGAGGCTCAGAGTTCTTAGGCAGGGTAAGCTGCAAAGCTGTGTGTGTCTGATGGCCAAGCCATGACCAGGTAGAGGGTTGAAGAGCTGGAGAGGAGCTAGAAGAGCTGTGATGAGGACCAGAGGGAGCTGGCGAGGGACCCATCAGCAGGCTGTTGAGCAGCACTGAGTACCCAGTAGAGACTGGAAACTCTACATTGGCAGTGGTCCACGTCCGTGGGATTGCATGTGCTCAGCAGGCCAGGGTGAAGAGTGGAAACTACAGACAGTTGGATTGATCAGGGTTGCAGGTTTGCTAAGCAAGGCAAGGAGGTTGAGGGTATCGGTAAGAGAGGGACTGAAGAGACAAATTGCAGGTCGAGATACTCAGAGCAGTAGACCTTGGACCTGGCTGCACGTTAAATCACAGGAGCTTTAGGAGCAGATGAAGCTCACCTCTAAAGGGTGGATGTAATTACTGGGGGAGCCTAGGCAGAGCTGCTCACAAAGCTCCCGGTCACTCTAACGTGCAACCAGGCTGACAGCCACCTCTCAGAGCAGGGGAACTCAGTGTGGGGCCCACACCAGCAGCAGCAGCACCTGGAATTCCTTAGATATGCAAGTTCACAGGCCCCACCCCAGGCCTACTGAGTCGGAACCTTTGGTTTGGGCCCAGCTCTCTGTTTTAACAGGTTCTCTAGGAGATTCTTACGTACAGTAAATTTTGGGAACCACTGGCTGTGAGAGGAAACAGAAGGGTTTAAGATACTCAGACCTGGAGGCACCTGGGCATTGGGAAGGTCCAGGGTGGATGTGGCTGGCGACATGGAGTGACATGCCTGGAGTTCAGGGCATGGGGAAGCCACAGAGCTGGAGAGCTGGTTTGTTGTTGTGGACAGTGAGTTCACTCAGGTGACAGTAGAATGTGGGAGGGGCAGAGAGTGTGGGATTCCCCGCACATAATCCTTCCACAAGGTAAGGGAGCGAGGGGGGCTGGCAGGTGAGAGGGAAACTGTGGGGTGAAGGCTCTGAGCAGACTTTTGAACAGGGAGGGTGCCTCAAAGAAAGTTCAGGGAGCAGAATGCTGGCTCCACCTCTGGGTCTGGGGTGCTGGGGTCACCTCATGAGCAGGCTGTCCTCCAGAAGGCTGCAAGGGAAACCACGTCTGTGGGAGAGTCAAGCTGCAGGTGTAGCCAGCAGGTGCAGAGGTGGCGAGATCATGCTATGAAGATGTGGAGGACTCTGAGAGCTTGCTGGGCAGGAGGGCAGCATGATGAAGTGTCTATGCCGCATTCTGCCTCTCCTCTCGCTCTGAGGCCTTGGGAGAGTCACTTGCGCTCTCTGAGCCCCAGTCTCTCTGCCTGTAAAATGGGGAGAGGACCAAGGCCACGCATGCAAGGCAGGGTAGGGCTCGCTTTCCCCAGATTAAGGTGCTCCTGTGTCAGTGCAGACTGAGACCTCATAAGGAGGGCCTTTGCTGTCTCGCTTGCTCCTCCATCTGCTTTCCAGGCCTCTTCCTGCCCCCTGCCCCCACCCTCCGGGCTTGCGCTCTGTGAGGTTGAATCCTCACCTTCTTACCTCCTTCCTATACAATCTGGGCGGAGAAGACTATCACTGTGAGACCGGTTTCTTTATCTGCAGTACATGGGGTCGTGCTTACCTTGCAGGCGGTGGGAAGGATTAAATGAAGTAGCGTGCCTGCAGACACCCGGCACGCTGTGTGTCTGACTCTTGGCTTCCGTTCTTCTTCTCCTTTGCATAGCATACAGGGCTGGTCGGGTCCAATGCTTCCTACAGAAATGGCCTCTTATTACAAATCCTCACCCTCCTTGTGCCTTTCAGAGGGCGTAAGGTGCTATAGAAGCCCTAGTGGCTCAGTGGTTAAGAGCTCAACTGCTAACCAAAAAGACAGCAGTTCGAATCCATCAGCTGCTCCCTGTAAACGCTATGGGACAGTTTTCCTTTGTCCCATGGGGTCGCTATGAGTCGGAATCAACTGACGGCACACAACAACATCAGCCGTAGAGCAATCTGTCAAATAATCCCTCAAGGTGCTATGGTGGGGAGGTGGGGCGACAGGTGTGTCTCTTACTCCTTTTAGCTCACTAACCCTGTCTGCACTCTCGAATCACCTGGAGGAGCTTTCAAAAATGCCACTGTCCTTCCCACCCTAGACCTTCAACCAGGGTCTCTCTGTGGCTTCTCACGCGCTCAAGCTGGAAACTACCTGGGCTGGTTTGAGGACCTCGACAGAGGAAGGCAGTGTTGGTGGGGACCATGTGGCAGGCAGGCAGTCCTTCCAGAACTTCTCATGTCTCGCCCACCCCTCGGTCCAGATGCTCCCTGGAACCCTCTTTTCCTCTGCTGACCCTGCTGGGTTCCTCCAGCCAGGTAAGCATGTCCGCAGGACCTCACTCTGGGGCAGGGGAAAGGATTTCTGCCAAGGACGGCCCAGCAAGTGTGCACACAAACATGGCTGCTTGTGTGAGCACAGCCCTGTGCTTTACGGTTTGCTTGGGGAGGGCTGTTTTCCTTGAGTGAAAATGAAGAGCTACTTGAGCCCCCGTAAACTACCTTCACCCCGAGACCTTGAATTAAGTGCTTTGCAATTGAATCAGGCTGCAGGAGCAGTGTGCTTCTTGCCTATTAATAGTAGAAACCAACCCACTTTGAAAATTGCAGGGAGAAATGTCTTCTTTAGGATTTATAGGAAAAAAATTATTCCACGATTTTAAGCACAGCTTTTTCTCCCCCATTTAAACAAGGTTTTGGGGGAAAAATGATGTTGCCTAGAACAGCTGTGTTAAAAACATCTGTTTACAGATGTTCTTTTATACAGTGTTGGTATCCTGTTTGTTAAAGCATTAAAGTCACCTAGTAACAAATTAAGAGACCATTAAAGGAAAAAGAAAAAACAAAAGAACAGCCGACTCTAGGATACCAAGCAGCAGGGAGGCCTATAAATACTGCATTCCAGAACACTGACATCGACCTACGCGGTTTGACAGAAACATTAAAACATGGAAGCATCTGACGAGTTCTACTGAAATTTCCTTTCCCAAAGGTAACGTCCAGAATGGAAGGTAGTTGTCTGGACTGCCAACAGCGCCACCCTCAGGCCTGGGTGAGTACTTGCCGTCGGTTAAATATTCCCGGAGAGGAGACACAGGCCGGATTCAGTAGCCTTCGCTGTAGCTACAGAGCCATCTGGTGGCTCTGCACAGTATTCGTTCCAAGGAAATTAACACACCGAGCCTTTCTAAGTACCAGAGCCTGAAATCCATTCCTTCGCCAAGCACGGTGTACGAGTGTGTAGGACTATTGTGAGTCGGGGAGTGTGAATCATATGGAAAGAACAGGGAAAGAGATGGTGGGTTTAAGAACTGACAAGCAGCTCCAAGAGTCCTGTGCTCCTCTATCCACAGCCCTACACAAGCAATTTACTGGCTAGGTCAGGAGAAATGCTGTCTAGCCTTTTCTGTGTGACAAGAAAACAGTAACAATAGACAAGAGACCTTTCAGAATGTTCAACCATTCTCCAGGCCTGAAGCCTGGCTACCTTTGGAAAAGGAAATTTCAGTAGAACTCGTCAGATCCCTCCATGTTTTAATGTTTCTGTCAAACCATGTAGGTCGATGTCAGTGTTCTGAAATGCAATATTTATAGGCCTCCCTGCTGCCTGGCATTATCTTGCTTTCAGGAAGACAAGCACAACACAGCCACGACCTGCTCTGTGGCCTTTATCTTTGATGCGTTTTGTTGGAAATGGCAGCTGGCTTTGTTAATTATGACTGCTATGGAGCCTGGAGAAGATCTAATAAATATCTTTATTGTAACATTTAAATGGAATAATATAACTTCTTAAAACAGTTGGAATAAGCTTGAGACCTCTGTTAGATAATATGAAGAATAATTTGAGATCCACAATAACTCTGTAGATAGAAAGATATGATGGCTGAACTTTTTATTCATTTTTAAAAATTCAAAATTTGATATAGGTAGTTAGAAACACAAGTAGCTAAGAATTAGAAGAGACTTTGAAGAGACTTAGAATCTTGGGATATCTTTGAAGAGATTTTATGTTACTAACCTGATTTCAATGATACAAATCTATCAATGCTATGTTGCTGTTTTTAGGTTCTGTAGAGTAGGTTTCAACTCATAGTGACTGTATGTTAAACAGAATGAAGCACTGCCTGGTCCTGCCCCATCCTCATGATCCTTGCTATGTTTGAGGCCATTGTTGCAGCCACTGTGTCAATCCATTTCACTGAGGGTCCTCCTCTTTTTCTCTGGCCCTCGACTTACTAAGCATGATGTCCTTCTCCAGGGACTGGTCCCTCCTGACAACATGTCCAAAGTACATGAGACAAAGTCTCGCCATCCTCGATTCCAAGGACAACTCTAGCTGTACATCTTCCAAGACTTATTTGTTCATTCTTCTGGCAGTCCAGGGTATATTCAATATTCTTCGCCAACATCCTAATTCAAAGGCATCAGTTCTTCTTCAGTCTTATTCATTGTCCAGCTTTTGCACGCATATGAGGTGGTTGAAAATATCATGGCTTGGGTCAGGCACACCTTAATCCTCTAAATGACCATCTTTGCTTTTCCACACTTGAAAGAGGTCTTTTGCAGCAAATTTGCCCAATGCAATATGTCGTTGGATTTCTTGACTGCTGCTTCTATGATTGTGGATAAAACGAATGAAATCCTTAACAACTTCAATATTTTCTCCATTTATCATGATGTTGCTTATTGGTCCAGTTGTGAGGATTTTTGTTTTCTTTATGTCGAGGTGTGATCCATACTGAAGGCTGCAGTCTACGATCTTCATAAGTAAGTGCTTCAAGTCGTCTTCACTTTCAGCAAACAAGGTTGTAAATGAGTCTTCCTTCCACCCTGATGCCACATTCTTTTTCACATAGTCCAGCTTCTCAGATTATTTGCTCAGCATACAGATTGAATAAGTATGGTGAAAGGATACAACCCTGACACACACTTTTCTTGATTTAAAACCTTGTGGAATCCCCTTGTTCTGTTCAAATGACTGCCTCTTGGTCTATGTACAGGTTCTTCATGAGCACTATTAAGTATTCTAGGATTCTGATTCTTCACAGTTTGTTATGGTCCACCAAGTTGAATGCCTTTGCATAGTCAATAAAACACAGGTAAACATCTTTCTGGTATTCTGTGCTTTCAGCCAAGATCCACTTGACATCAGCAATGATATCTCTTCTTCCACATTCTCTTCTGAATCTGGCTGGAATTTCTGGCAGTTCTGTCGTTGTACTGCTGCAACAGTTTTTTAATTATCTTCAGCAAAATTTTACTCGTATGTGGTATTAATGATATTGTTCAATAATTTCCATGTATATGGTCTCTTCCAGTCTTTGGCCAGGTAGTTGTTCTCCAAATTTCTTGGCATAGACAAGTGAGTACCTCCAGTGCTGCATACATTTGTTGAAATATCTCAATTGGTATCCCGTCAATTTCTGGAGCCTTGTTTTTCACCAATGCCTTCAGTGCAGCTTGGACTTCTTCCTTCAGTACCATCAGTTCTTGATCATAAGCTACCTCCTGAAATGGTTGAACATTTGACCTATTCTTTTTGGCACAGTGACTATATTTGTTTCTTCTTCTTTTGATGCTTCCTGCATCGCTCAATATTTTGTCCGTAAAATCCTTCAAAACTGCAACTCGAGGCTTGAATTCTTTCTTGAGTTCTTTCAGCTTGAGAAATGCCGAGGCTGTTTGTCCCTTTTGGTTTTCTAACGCCAGGTCTTTGCACATTTCTTTATGATACTTTACTTTATCTTCTTGAGCTGCCCTTTGGAATCTTCTGTTCAGCTCTTTGACTTCATCATTTCTTCCATTAGCTTTACGTACTCTACATTCAAGAGCAAGTTTCAGAGTCTTTTCTGACATCCATTTTGGTCTTTTCTTTCTTTCTTGCCTTTCTAATGACCTTTAGCTTTCTTCATGTATGATGTCCTTGATGTCATCCCACAATTTGTCTGGTCTTCGGTCATTAATGTTCAGTACATCAAATCTTTTCTTGAGATGGTCTCCAAATTCAGGTGGGATATACTCAAGGTCATATTTTGGCTCTCGTGGACTTGTTTAAATTTTCTTCAGCTTCAGCTTGAACTTGCATATGACCAACTGATAGTCTGTTCCACAGTCAGCCCCTGGCCTTGTTCTGACTGATGATATGGAGCTTTTCCATCATCTCTTTCCACAGATGTAGTTGATTTGATTCCTGTGTTTTCCATCCAGTGAAGTCCATGTGTATAGTTACTGTTTATGTTGTTGAGAAAAGGTATTTCCAGTGAAAAAGTCCTTGGTCTTGCAAAATTCTATCTCGCGATCTCTAGTGTTGTTTGTATCACCAAGGCCCTATTTTCTAACTACTGATCTTTCTTTGTTTCCAATTTTTGCATTCCAATCACCAGTAAGTACTAATGCATCTTAATTGCATGTTTGATCAATTTCAGACTGCAGAAGTTGGTAAAAATCTTGAATTTCTTCATCTTTGGCATTAGTGGTTGGTGCATAAATTTGAATAATAATTGTATTAGCTGATCTTCCTTGGAGGCGTATGGATATTATCCTATCACTGACAGCGTTGTACTTCAGGATAGATCTTGAAATGTTCTTTCTGATGGTGAATGCAATGCTATTTCTCTTCAGTTTGTCATTCCTGGCATAGTAGACCATATGATTGTCTGATTCAAAATAGCCAATACCAGTCCATTTCAGCTTACTAATGCCTAGGATATCAATCTTTATGCATTCCATTTCATTTTTGACAACTTCCAATTTTCCTGGATTCATATTTTGCGCATTCCAATTTCCAATTATTAATGAATGTTTGCAACTGTTTCTTTTCATTTTGAATCATGCCACATCGGCAAATGAAGGTCTTAAAAGACTGGCTCCATCCACTTCTTTAAGGTTGACTCTACTTTGAGGAGACAGCTCTTCCCTGGTCTTTTGAGTGGCTTTCAACCTCAGGGGCACATCGTCCAGCACTATATCAGACAGTGTTCTGCTGCTATTCATAAGCTTCTCACTGGCCAATTTCTTCAGAAGTAGACTGCCAGGTCCTTCTTCCTAGTCAGTCTTAGTCTGGAAGCGCCGCTGAAACCTGTCCACCATAGACGACCCTGCTGGTATTTGAAATACCTGTGGCACAGCTTCCAGCATCACAGCAACATGTAAGCCACTACAGTATGACAAACTGACATACGTGTGGTAGATTGATGCTATAGGAAGTTTGTTTTAAAGCATTTATTATACTTTCCATTAAAAAGCAATATATATTCATTATATAAATTTGAAAGGGCATAAAGTAAAAAGAAGATAAATTATTCTTTTTTTAATTGTGCTTTAAGTGAAAGTTTAAAATTCAAGTTAGTCTCTCATAAAAAAATTTCTACATATATTGTTATGTGACCCTAGTTGCTCTCCCTATACTGTGACAGCATACTCCTCCTTACCAACCCGATTTCCCGTGTCTTTTCTACCAGCTCCTGACCCACTTGGCCTTCTCATCTGGCCTCTGGACAGAAGCTGCCCATTTAGTCTCATGTATCTACTTGAGCTAAGAAGGACACTCTTCATGAGTATCATTTTATGTCCCATAATCCAGTCTAATCTATGTCGGAAGAGTTGGCTTCAGGAATGGTTTTAGTTTTGTGCTAACAGAGAGTCCGGCGGGCCATGTCTTCTGAGACACCTCCAGTCTCTGTCAAACCATTATTTCTGGGCTTTTTACTAGAGTTTGAGTTCTGCACCCCACTTTTCTCTTGCTCCATCAGGGACTCTCTGTTGTGTTCTGTGTCAGGGCAGTCATTTGTGGTAGCAGGGCACCATCTAGTTCTTCTGGTCTCAGGCTGATGCAGTCTCTGGTTTATGTGGCCTTTTCTGTCTCTTGGGCTAATACTTTCCTTGTGTCTTTGGTGTTATTCATTCTCCTTTGCTCCAGGTGGGTTGGGAACAATTGATGCATCTTAGATGGCCGCTCGCTAGTTTTTAAGACCGCAGATACCACTCACCAAAGTGGGATGCAGAACATTTGCTTAATAAACTTTGTTATGCCAATTGACCTAGATATCCCCTGAAACCATGGTCCCCAGACCCCTGCCCCTGCTAGTCTGTCCCTCAAAGCATTTGATTGTATTCAGGAAACGCCTTAGCTTTGGTTTAGTCTAGTTGTGCTGACTTCCCCTGTAGTGTGTGCTGTCCTTCCCTTCACCTAAGATAATTCTTGTCTACTACCTAGTTAGTGAATACCCTTCTCCCTCCCTCCCCACCCTCGTAACCACCAAAGAATGTTTTCTTCTGTGTTTAAACCTTTTCTTGAGTTCTTATAATAGTGGTCTTATACAATATTTGTCCTTTTGCGACTGACTAAATTCATTCAGCATACTGCCTTCCAGATTCCTCCATATTATAAGATGTTTCACAGATTCATTGTTGTTCTTTATTTTTGCATAGTATTCCATTGTGTGAATATACCATAATTTATTTATCCATTCATCCGTTGATGGGCACCTAGTTTGTTTCCATCTTTTTGCTATTGTAAACAGTGCTGCAATGAACATGGGCGTGCATGTATCTATTCATGTGATGGCTCTTATTTCCCTAGGATATATTCGAAGAAGTGGGATTGCTGGATCATATGGTACTTCTACTTCTAGCTTTTCAAGGAAGTGCCAAATCAATTTCCAAATTGGTTGTACCATTTTACGTTCCCACCAACAGTGCATAAGTGTTCCAGTCTCTCCACAACCCCTCCAACATTTATTATTTTGTGTTTTTTGAATTAATGCTAGCCTTTTTGGGGTGATATGGTATCTCATTGTAGTTTTGATTTGCATTTCTCTAATGGCTAATGATCATGAGCATTTCCTCATGTGTCAGCCACCTGAATGTCTTCTTTGGCAAAGTACCAGTTCATATCCTTTGCTCATTTTTTAACTGGGTTGTCTTTTCGTTGTTGAGGTTTTGCAGTATCCTGTAGATTTTAGAGATTAGATGCTGACTGGATTTGTCATAGCCAAAATTTTTTTCTCAGTCTGTAGGTTGTCCTTTTATTCTTTTGGTGAAGTCTTTTGATGAGCATTAAGTGATTGATTTTTAGGAGCTCTCAGTTATCTAGTCTCTCTTCTGGTGTTTGTGCATTGTTACTTACAGTTTGTATTCTGTTTATGCCATGTATTAGGGCTTCTAGCATTGTCTCTATTTTTTCTTCCATGATCTTTATCGTTTTTGATTTGATATTTAGGTCTTTGATACATTTTGAGTTACTTTTTGTGCATGGTGTGAGGTATGGGTCTTGTTTCAGTTTTTTGAAGATGACAATCCAGTTATGCCAGCACCGTTTGTTAAAGAGACTGTCTTTTCCCCAATTAACGGACTTTGGGCCTTTGTCAAATATCAGCTGCTCATAGGTGGATGACTTTATGTCTGAATTCTCAATTCTATTCCATTGGTCTATGTATCTGTTGTTGTATCAGTACCAGGCTGTTTTGACTACCATGGCGGTATAATAGGTTCTAAAATCAGGTAACGTGAGGGCTCCCACTTTGTTCTTCTTGTTGAGTAATGCTTTACTAATCCGGGGCCTCTTCCCTTTCCATGTGAAGTTGGTGATTTGTTTCTCCATCTCATTAGAAAATGCTGGTGGAATTTGGATCAGGATTGCATTGTATCTGTAGATTGCTTTGGGTAGAATTGACATTTTCACAATGTTGAGTCTTCCTATCCATGAACAAGGTATGTTTTTCCACTTATGCAGGTCTCTTTTGGTTTCCTGCGGTACTGCCTTGTAGTTTTCATTGTGTATGTCTCTGGTTAGATTTATTCCTGAGTATTTTACCTTCTTGGGGGCTACTGTAAATGGTATTGATTTGGTGATTTTCTCTTGGAAGTTCTCTTTGTTGATGTAGAGGAATCCAGCTGATTTTTGTATGTTTATCTTGTATCCTGAAACTTTGCTGAAATGTTCTATTAGTTCCAGTAGTTTTATTGTGGATTTTTTTGGCTTTTCTGTGTATAAGATCATATCATCTGCAAATAGAGATACTTTTACTTCTTCCTTACCAATTTGGATGCCCTTTATTTCTTTTTCTAGCCTAATTGCTCTGACTAGGATGCCCAGCACAATGTTGAATAAGAGTGGTGATAAAGGGCATCCTTGTCTGGTTCCCGTTCTCAGGGGGAATGCTTTCACACTCTCTCCATTTAGGATAATGTTAACGGTTGGCTTTGTATAAATGTCCTTAGTTATATTGAGGAATTTCCCTTCTATTCCTATTTTGCTGAGAGTTTTTAACATGAATGGGTGTTGGACTTTGTCAAATGCATTTTCTGCATCAATTGATAAGATCATGTGGTTCTTGTCTTTTGTTTTATTTATGTGATGGATTACATTGATTGTTTTTCTAATGTTGAACCATCCCTGCATACGTGGTATAAATCCCACTTGATCATGGTGAATTATTTTTTTGATATGTTGTTGAATTCTATTGGCTAGAATTTTGTTGAGGATTTTTGTGTCAATGTTTGTGAGGGATATTGGTCTGTAATTTTCTTTTTTTGTGGTGTCCTTACATGGTTTTGGTACCAGAGTTATGCTGACATCATAGAATGAGTTTGGGAGTAGTCCATCCTTTTCTATGCTCTGAAATACCTTTAGTAGTAGTAGTGTTAACTCTTCTCTGAAAGTTTGGTGGAATTCTCCAGTGAAACCATCTGGGCCAGGGGTTTTTTTTTGTTGGGAGTTTTTAAATCACCCTTTCAATCTCTTCTTTTATTATAGGTTTATTTGGTTGTTCTACCTCTGTTTGTGTTAGTTTAGATAGGTAGTGAATTTCTGGAAATTTTTCCATTTCCTCTAGGTTTGCAAATTTGTTAGAGTACAGTTTTTCATAGTTTTCTGTTATGATTCTTTTAATTTCAGTTGGGTCTGTTGTGATATCACCTATCTCGTTTCTTATACAGGTTATTTGCTTCCTCTCCAGTTTTTCTTTTGTTGGTTTGGCCAATGGTTTATTGATTTTGTTGATCTTTTCAGAGAACCAGATTTTGGTCTTGTTAACTCTTTCAATTGTTTTTCTATTCTCTATTTCATTTAATTCTGCTCTAATTCTTATTATTTCCTTTCTTCTGGCACCCAAGGGCTTCTTTTGCTGCTTTCTTTCTACTTGAGTTGTAGGGTTAATGTTTTGATTTTGGCCCTTTCTTCTTTTTGGATGTGTACATTTATTGCTATAAGCTGACCTGTGAGCACTGCTTTTGCTGTGTCCCAAAGGTTCTGGTAGGATGTGTTTTCATTCTCGTTTGATTCTCTGAATGTCTTTATTCCATCCTTAATTTCTTCTATAACCCAGCAGTTTTTGAGCAAGGTGTTGTTCAGTTTCCATATGTTTGATTTTTTTTCCTTGCATTTTCTGTTATTGATTTCTACATTTATGGCTTTATGGTCAGAAAAGATGCTTTGTAATATTTCAACGCTTTGGATTCTGTTAAGGCTTGCTTTATGGCCTAATATGTGGTCTATTCTGGAGAATGTTCCATGTGCATTGGAAAAGAAAGTATACTTGGCTGCTGTTGGGTGGAGTGTTCTGCATATGTCTATGAAATCAAGTTGGTTGATTGTAGCATTTAGATCTTACATGTCTTTGTTGAGCTTCTTTCTGGATGTTCTGTCCTTCACCAAAAGTGGTGTGTTAAAGTCTCCTACTATTATTGTGGAGCTGTCTATTTCTATTTTCAATGCTGTTAGAGTTTGTTTTATGTATTTTGGATCCCTGTCATTGGGTGTGTAAATATTTATTATGGTTATGTCTTCCTGGCGTATTGACCCTTTAATCATTATATAGTGTCCTTCCTTCTCCTTTGTGGTGGATTTTACTTTAAAGTCTATTTTGTCAGAGATTAATATTGCCACTTTTGCTCTTTTATGAATGTTGTTTGCTTGATATATTTTTTCCCATTGTTTGAGTTTTAATTTGTGTTTCTAAGTCTAAGGTGTGTCTCTTGTAGACAGCATATAGACAGTCGTGTTTTTTAATCCATCCTGCCACTCTCTGTCTCTTTATTGGTGCATTTAGTCCATTTACATTCAGTGTAATTATTGATAGGTGTGTGTTTAGTGCTATCATTTTGATGTCTTTTTTTGTGTGTTGTTCACAGTTTCTTTGTTCCACTTAATTTTCTGTGCTGAGTCTTTTTTCTTTATATATTTTCTTTTCATCTTTTTTTATTGTTGTTGATTTTTTATTTGCTGAGTCTTTATGTTTTTCTTCTCTTTTATTTTGACATGTAGGATTGTTAGTTTCCTTTGTGGTTACCTTAATATTTACCCCTATTTTTCCAAGTTTAAACCAGTCTTTTATTTCTTTATATTGCCTCAACTTCCTTTCCATATGAAAGATCTATGACTACATTATTTAGTTCCCCTTTTTTGTTTTAACGTTGTCATCTTTTACATATTGACATCTCTGTTTCCCTATTTTCAGTGTTTTAGCTTTGATTTATTTTTGTGACTTCCCTATCTGGCTTGATATCTGGTTGCTCTGTCCTGTGTTCTAGTCTTAGGTTGTTATCTGATATTATTGATTTTCTAACCAGAGGACTCCCTTTAGCATTTCTTGTAGTTTTGGTTTGATTTTTACAAATTCCCTAAACTTCTGTTTATCTGGAAATGCCCTAATTTTGCCATTATATTTAAGAGACTGTTTTGCTGGATATATAAGTCTTGGCTGGCAATTTTTTTCCTTCAAGGCTTTATATATGTCATTGCATTGCCTTCTTGCCTGCATGGTTTCTGCTGAGTAGTCCGAGCTTATTCTTATTAACTCTTCTTTGTAGATGACTTTTTGTTTATCCCTAGCGGCTCTTAGAATTGTCTTTATCTTTGGTTTTGGCAAGTTTGATTATAATATATCTTGGTGACTTTCTTTTGGGATCTACCTTGTGTGGGGTTCAATGAGCATCTTGGATAGATATCTTGTCATCTTTCACAATATCAGGGAAGTTTTCTGCCAACAATCTTCAACAATTCTCTCTCTATTTTCTGTTATTCCCCCCTGTTCTGGTACTCTGATCACTTGTAGGTTATTCCTCTTGATAGAGTCCCACATCATTCTTAGGGTTTCTTCATTTTTTTAAATTCTTTTTATCTGATTTGTCCTCAAATAAGTTGGTGTCAAGTGGTTTATCTTCCATCTCACTAATTCTGACTTCCACTGCCTCAATTCTTCTCCTATGACTTTCTATTGAGTTGTCTAATTCTGAAATTTTATTGTTAATCTTTTGGATTTCTGATTTTTGTCTCTCTATGGATTCTTGCAGCCTGTTAAATTTGTCATGATGCATTTGTATAACCTTCTTAATTTCCTCTATGGCTTTGTCTGTATGTTCCTTAGCTTGTTCTGCCTTTTGTCTGATCTCCTCCTGATTTCTTGAAGCGTTCTGTACATTAATCTCTTGTATTCTATCTCTGGTAATTCCAAGAAATTCTCTTCTTCCAGAAAATTTGTTGATTCTTTATTTTGGGAGCTTGCTGAAGCCATCATGGTCTGCCTCTTTATGTGATTTGATATTGACTGTTGTCTCCGAGCCATCAATAAGTTATTCTATTTATTTATTTTATGTTTGCTTACTGTGTCCTAGCTTCTTGTTTTGTTTTGTTTTGATATGCTCAAATAGGCTGCTCATGTGAGCTAGTTTGATTATTGGAGCCTTTGAAGTTCTAACGTCCTGTCACCAGGTGGTTAAATCTGTTACTAGGTATGTGAGCCCAGGACTTTGTTTACTTTTCTTGTATGAACTTAGCTCAGGTGTCCAGGTAGTCAGTCACCAAGTGTGTGGTGCAGGCTCTTGCCTACAGTCCGAGACAGGCATGGGTGATTGGTGTAGGCACAGGTCTCTGGCTGCAGTAGAGTGTCATGTGCTGAGCAATGTAGGCGGCTGCCCATGAACGTCTGGGAGGAAAGTGTGTCCCTGTTCCCTAGAGTGTGTAGGTGGGTGGGTTTTGTGGCTAGACTATGAGCACCCAGTGCTGTTGGGTGTAAGGACTGGGGGGCACCACTTATTCTTGGACCCCTGTCGCGGGTGGCTAGGTGGAGTGAGTGGAGCCACTAGTCCTCAGGCCCCTGATGTGGGTAGGTGAGGACTCTGCTTAATGGGCAGAACAGTGTCAAGTGTCACGAACATGCCACTTCATCATATAGCTGATTTGGTCGTAGTTAGGCTTCAAGTATATACCTGTTGTACTGTGGTAATGAAGGCCTATGCTATTGAAATGGGCCCACACAGGTCTATGCAGGGGTGAAAGGCATTCAAAGTCCATGGACCCCTTATGCCTGTGCCTAGGCAAAAGAGCTGTGCCTACCCTGTGTTCCGGGCTTAGGGGAGCCGGCAGATTTGTTTTTCCTGTTTGTTAATTTGTTCCCTCCCCAAGGCCAGGAGAATAGCTCAGGACCCCGTGAAGAGTCCTACTTCCTTCCCAGGGGACTTGGCAATCACTGAAGCTGGCCTGGGACCTGGTACAGAGTGGGGATGGGGCAGGTAAATGGGAAAGAGGTTTCTTCCAAGGGGGGTGTTTCTTGATTCACGTGGTAGGTCAGAAGCAAGTACTTATCTTTTGTTGATTGAGTGCTGCTTTTCACTGGTTCTGGATGCCCAAGTAGACTCTCTGCCGCTGGGTCTCTCTTGCCATGGAAAATGCCTCCCAAGCGCAACTGCTTGCCTTACCATGCACGTGAGCCAATCTACCCTGAAGGGCACCGGCTTCCACAGGGTCAGGTCTAGTGACTCCTCGCTGCTTCCAAACTGTCTCTCCCTCCCTCTGCCACTCAGTCCAATTCCTCAACTTTGCCTTTAATGTTCAGGGCTCCTAGATTGTCACACAGAATCGATTCTTTTGTTTTTTTCGGGTCTTTGTTGTAAGAGGGACCACAGGAAGCATCTGACTGCTCCACCATCTTCAGATAAATTATTCTTATTTCTATTGCTGTTAATATTTAATTGTATTGCTTTCAGTTTTTTGTCTTTTATAGCTTTTTTTTTTTTTAATTGTACTTCAGGTGAAGGCTTACAGAACAAATAGTTTCTCATGAAACAGAAGTACGCATGTTGTTTTATGACATTGGTTAACAACCCCACATCATATTAACCCTCTAACTTCTCAACCTTTTTTGGGGGGGAGGGGTGGGATACACATAGCCAAAGATACACCATTTCAAAAATTTCTACATGCACAGTTCAGTGACATTGACTATGCTCTTCCAATTGTGCTGCTATTCTCACTTAGGATGAAGACTTGCAGAACAAAATAGTTTCTGATTTAACAGTTACTACAAATGTTGCCCTATAACAATGGTTAACAATCTCACAACACATCAACAATATCCTTACTCAACCTTGGGTTCCCTATCACCAGCTTCCTTGTTCCCTTCTCCTTTCTGGCCCTTGTCACTGGACTCCTGTACCTTTTTATGGCTTTTTTACATAGATTATAACAGTAGATACATTATTTTGTTTCCTTTTTCTACTAACATCATAACCTAGTATTTCCATGTTACCAAATTCTTTATAAACGTCATTTTAATAACAGCACAATTCTGTTATAGACAAAAGGTTATGCACAGACATATATTAACATTCTTATTAAAATTTTTTAAATACCCAAATATATATAACTATGATCATTTCTTATTCCTTGCTATTATAAATACCACTGCAGTGCAAGTCTCTTTGCAAAAATCTGTCTGGATTTAAGATTATTGCTTTAGGTTGCATTTCAGAAGTGAAATTACTGTATCAAAGGGTACAAATGTTTTCAAAGGCCTCAGTTACCATGTTGCTTGTGTTGTCATTGTCATTGTTGTTACCTGCCATAGAGTCAGTTCCTACTCACAGCGACCCTATAGGACAGAGTAGAACTGCCCCATAGGGTTTACAAGGGGCAGCTGGTGGATTTGAACTACAGACCTTTTGGTTAGCAGGCTAGCTCTTAACCACTACACCACCAGAGTGTCTCCCCAAATGGATATACCATTTGACAATTCCACAAACAATAGCTGCAAATATTTATTTTACCCACGCCCTTTGCACACGGTATATGAATTTCACCCTTTGGTGACCTAATTATTTTCTGCTTTGAATTTTTTGTTGACATCATGTGTTTTCATTAATGGAAGCAGTCTGAATCATTGAGTGTCTGAATTTTTGGTAGGTAATATGGATTATTTTTCTTGCCCTCTCCCACCAGCCTACCCTAAATGTTCGATAGTACATATGAAGTGCTACTAATTGTACCCCAGAGCCCCTGCCAGGTCTATCAGTACACACGTGTAACAAATAAAAATTTTCAAAATTTCAATTTTTCTGACCAAATGTTCAGACACCTCATACGGTACCCTGTAAAAACAGTGATTGTCTTCAGTTTCAAATGGCCATCAAGGCTCCTGCCTTGCAACAGCACTCACTGTCAATGGTACAGCAGCTTCCCAGTAAACCCAGAGGCCGAAAAAGTTCATGGTCACTGTACGTACTGCCAGTGATGAAAGGGTTAAGAAAGCCTCAGTACTGTCCCCTGACCACATGATCATCATCCTTTCCTCAGAGAGCAAATGAACCCCCTGGCAGGGTTCCTTGTGACGACTCAGCTTGAATCCCCAGGCCCTTCCATAACAGGTGCTTATACCACCACCCCCAACAAATAAGCAAATGGGCATGGTTTCTGACCTTCTCTTTATGAGCCACCTCCATCTGTTCAGCACTCATAGAGCACCAACCATGTGCCAGGTTCTGTGGGAGTCTCTGGAGAATCAGAGATCAATAAAGTAATCTTTACCGTGTCGTTCTCTCATCTTCTTCTGGAATAACTTTCCTTCTTTTCTCAAGCTATCCAAACTCTATCCAATCTTCAATGTGTGATTTTCAAGGTACTATCTAATCTACTCAGGTTATCTGACTCCCAGATGTATCTACCATTTGTCCATTACAGATCTAATTCATTTCTTTGGGTTAAAGTATAAATAGATTTTCTTGTCACCTTTTAAACTACTAGTGCTCTTGGGAAAGTTTAATTTATCAAACTGTTGTGGATCATAATTGTCTTAATATGAGCTTATTTGTCAGATTCCCACCTCCCTCCCATCATTCCTTTCTCCTTCTGTTATTCCTTTCTTTTTGTCCCTTTCCAAGCAAAGTTTTATATAGAAACACTTTAAAAAGTCAAATCATTTTATAAGGCTTATGACAAAAAAGAGAACTCTACTTTTCCACCCATCCCCACCTCCCGATTCTGACTCCTTAAAAGGCAACAAACGGCTCTTTTAGCTTTTTCTTCTGGATTTTGCCTCCATATTCTAAATAAAATGTAGATGCTGCTATTTCTTGATATTTTTTCACTTTTAGATAGTGCTTATTGATTTCTGCTGTAGAAAATGAAAGTATAGCTTTTTTTTAACCCCAACCTACAAAAACACACACACACGTCAATGTTTACATTATTGTAATAATTAAATATTATTCACAGCTGAGCCATATATGGAGTCCTGGTGGCACAGTGGTTAAGTGCGATGGCTGTTAACCAAAAGGTCAGCAGTTCGAATCCACCAGCTGCTCTGTGGAAACCCTATGGGGCAGTTCTATTCTGTCCTGTAGCGTAGCTATGAGTTGGAATCGATTCGACAGCAAAGGGTTTGGTTTTTGTTTTGTTTTTTTGAGCCATATATATGAAGTAGTTAAATTTTTCTTCTTTTACAACTTTATTTTGTTAGAGTTATTAGTTGTTATTTTTTTAAGTTTCCCTTGTAGTTATTGTTAATTTATCCTCAAATTCTCTACCATTTGTGTAAGTGCCTCTTAATATGTTCAAATATCTCAATTTCACCTTTTTTTCTCAGGACATCTTTCTTGGAGCCCCTGCCCAGTTCTAACCTAGGCCCCTTTCTCATCATCCCTGTTCCTCCCTCCTGTGCTGGACACCCTGAAGAGATCCTGTGTCTTTTCATCTCAGGACTTACCCCCTTGTGTTAGTGGAGTACATCTTTCAGTAGCTTTCTTAGAGTACACGGAGAGTGAATGTGAAAACTTGTATGTCTAGAAATCTCTTTATTCTGCCTGTATTCTTGATTGATAATTTGGCTAGATAATAAAATTCTAGGCTGGGAATTATCTTCCCTCCAAATTTTAAGGACATTGCTCCATTGTTTTGTAACATCCAGTGTTGCTTTTGAGAAAAGCTGTTCTGATTCCTGATCTTTTTCTATTACTTGTTCTTTTTTTCTTCCTTTGGAGAATTTAAGAGTCTATTCTTTTTTCTAGTATTCTAAAATTTCATGCTAGTGTGCCTTCATATGGGCCTTTTTTCATATATTGTGTTGGATATTCAATGAGCCTTTGCAAACTAGAAACTCTTTCAGTTCTGATACTTCTTGAATTATTTGTCTGATCATTTTCTTCCCTGCATTTTCTCTGTTCTGCATTTCTGGAATGCTCATTACAGTGTTTGTTGGAGCTCCTAAAGTGTTCATTTAATTTTCTTATTGTTTTTCTCCTGTATTACATCTTCTGTCATTGCTCTACAGTTGGGGAAATTTATCATCACTTTTCCATCCAACTCTTACGTTGGATTTTTTATTTCTTCTGTAAGAGTTTTAATATCTCCTGATTAGGGATGAAGCCATTGTTCTTGTCTCATGTCGTTTACATCTTCATCTGAAGATGTAAATTATAATTGGCTAAAACTTGTTCTCTCTTGCCTGTGTTGTCACTGTCTCCTCTGAGTTCCTTATTTCCCTTGTCTTGGTCTCTGTCGTTCATGTTGGGGGATTTCCTCAAATGCCTGGTGATCCTTGGCTTCCTTCTTTAAGGGTGAGGCACTAAAATATTCATTAGGCGCTCGGTGTATGCATGTTTGTGGGAGGGGGCGGGGGTATTGATCAGTGGGCTTCACTGTGCAGTGAGTTGGGTTGGCCACTTCATTTGAAGAACCCCCTCCCCCCAGTTGCCAGCCTCTTCAGCGTTTTTCTTTTGGTGTGGCCAGGTTCCGCCAGGAGGGGTTCTGGCAGGTGTAAGTCTGGCTGTAAACATCCTTGGAGTCAGGTTGGGGAAGAATGTTGTACCCCTGATTTCATCTGTACCTGGTATCGCCATGTGCAGATTTCCTATGGTTCAGATTCTCTGCAAGTAGAACTCTAGTCTTCTGCTGTGGATGGAGAGGGGAGTCACTCACTTGAGTGGAGTGGGGAGGGTTTGTGGGGCTAATTGTTTTTTACACAGATGTTCAAACAGTCTTATTGTTAACACCACTTATACTTCCACGTGCCAAGGTACCTGGTATTTACAATTCTTGAGACTTGTTTTGTTTTGTTTCGGAATCAGTCTGCATCTGGGCACTGATGGCATAGTTTTTAGCTTTCTGCAGCCTGCTAAGTCCATTACCACTTTTTCATTTATTTTCCAGCTTCCAGAATTTTATTGTCATCTCCACTCCTGATTTCTTATTCCTCGTAGATTTATTTCTGCTGTGTTTGATGGGGAGAGAAGGTGGATTTGTTGTTATTTGTTTATTGTTTGTTTATGCCTTATACATTTAACTGGAACTGTCAGTCATGTATTTTTTTTTTATCATAAAGATTAAGAGTTTTAATAGGAGCAGGA
The DNA here is from genome assembly GCA_030035585.1 of Dugong dugon. NCBI lineage: Eukaryota > Metazoa > Chordata > Mammalia > Sirenia > Dugongidae > Dugong > Dugong dugon. The sequence goes on along the minus strand of CM057466.1, from coordinate 44,358,385 downwards.
GGAGAAAGAGAGATTATGGATTTAATTGGGTCTTCCAAAGAGGTCAGTTGAAGTTCTAGCCCCTGGTACCTGTTAATGTGTCTCTGTTTGGAAATAGGGTCTTTGAAGATGTAATCTGTTAACATGAGGTCTTACTGGAGTAGGGTGGCTCCTAATCCCATCTGAGTGGGGAAGAGACACAGAGGAAGGACTGCCATGTAAAGGCGCAGCCACCAGTTAAGGAGTGTCTGGGGCTACCAGAAGCTGGGAAAGATAAGAAAGGATCTTCCTCTAGTGACTTCAGAGAGAGCATGTCCTGGCTGATGTGTTCGTTTGGACCTCAAACCTCCAGAACTGTGAGACAATAAATTTTTGTTCTAATAAATCTACCCAGTTTGTGGTATTTTGTTACGTCAGCCCTAGGAAACTAATACAAGAGGTTTATAACATTGGTTCTAGCCACACAGGGCACGGACAGTAATGTCAGAAACCAGGGGTCCTGGGCAGCCAAGACACTGAGGATAAAGGCTGTCAGCAGGAAAGAGACAGGAGAGAAGGAAGGCGAGGGAGCGCCAAAGACATTCTGCTGCTTCAGCTGTGTGCATTCGGCCAGCCAGGGCCACAGGAAACTGAGTGACATTAATTTACGAATATGTATTGAGCATCCACTATGTTCCAGCTCCTGGGAAAGGCCTGGGCATAAAGTGCAGCAAGAGAGACCCAGCCTTGTCTGGAGTCACGGAATGACAGAGTGAGACAGCTGGAAGGGCCCATCATGACTGTTCACCCTACCCTTTCAGTTTCCAGGTATGTAGTGAGGCCCACCAGGGCCAGGGCTATGTCTGGGATCCTTCACTTACTATGACAAAGTGGTGACAACCTCAGCATGGTGCAGCCAGCAGAGGGACAGCACTCACTGCCCCACATGCTCCTCTGGCTCCACACAGCTTTGTGGCAGGGTAGCGGTCAGCCCTTGCGTGCCCTGCCTGCCCCCTCTGCAGTAACCTCCCCACATCCTACCCTCCGGCTGTCCTGGGTCCCTGCAGTTCAAATTCATCATCTTCTTTGCTGCTTCTGAGCCTTGAGGTACTATCCTCTTAGCTTGGCATGCTCTTTAGCCCCTCTTTGATTCTGAGTTACATTGAAGATAGTCACTTTTGTGGCTTGTTGGCGGACGTGTTGGAGTAAGGCAAGAGTGAAAGCAGCTGTTGTCATGTTCCAGGCACTAGATGAGAGTGGCCTGGACAAAGAGGAGGTGGCAGGGCTAGAGAGAAGTGGGCAGATTCAAGGCATATTTTGGGAGAAGAACTGATAGAACTTTCAGGTGGATTAGTAATGAAAGGGAGGAATCAAGTAGGATTCCTTGTTTCTGACCTAAGCAATTGGAGGAAACATGGTGTCATTTACTCAGGAAAAGCTGGGGAGTAGGAAGCTGGTTTTAGGGAGATATCAAGAGATTTTTAAGACATGTTAATTTTGCAATCCACCACTCGTCTGTCATTTTGTTGTGCTGTGGTAGCTTGCGTGTTGCTTTGATGCTGGAAGCTGAGAGAGTGTCAAAGACTGGTGTTTCAAATACCACCAGAGTCACCTGTGATGGTCACGTTTCAGTGGAGCTTCCAGACTAAGACAGACTAGGAAAGGACCGACACTCTACTCCCAGAAATTAGCCAATGGATACCTTATGGATCACAATGGAATATTGTACGATATAGTGCTGGAAGACAAATCCCCTAGGCTGTAAGGCACTACACAGTGGCCCCAAGAATGGACTTGAGTGTACTAATAATCAAGAAGATGGCACAGGGCTGGGCATCTGTTTCTGTTTTGTTATATATAAGGTTGCCACAAGTTGGAGCCAACTCAACGGCAACTAACAACAACTATTTTTCCACTTTCCAGACAAATATAACTGGAGGTCCTCTGAAAATTCCAAATGGACATAACTCTGAACTCTGTGGGTCTCAGTTTCCTCATCTGTGAAATGAAAGAGTTGAGTAAAATAATCTCGATGCCCCCTCCACCCCATCAGCCTTCATCCCAAGACTCTAGTCTAGGGTGTTGCTTCTCTCTTCTTTGTATCTCCAAGGAGCTGGGGATTTATATCTCAGAGGACAGGTCTGGGGGAATGACATGCAGTTGAGAGTATAAAAATGGCACTGAAGTTCATGGGAATTTATGCCGTCATCTGGGAAGAAAGTGTGGAAAGGAAGGAGAAGGCCATCCAGGACTGACTGAGCCCTTAGGAGCCCCAACATTCCGTGGTCAGGTAGAAGAGAAAGACCATGATAATTCGAGTTCTTTTAACACTTCCAAAAGAAGGTGGACAGAACAATAGAAAGCCTGTTCAAATTTAAATAACTCAAGTTTTTCCTATAGACGTGGGGCATGTCTGGTAGGGAAGGAGAACACAGCAACCAGTGGAAAGTAAGCCTGAAGGGAAGCACTGCAATGCTCCATCGGAAGGACTGTGACTCGTTAACTCTAAAATGACTCAAGACGCCAAGAAGAGGCTCCTTTTAACAGAAAGTTCCTTTCTGTTAAAGCCGCTGAAAACTGAAGATAGGATAGAAAATAGTTGGACAGTTGGTTCCGTGGTGGAATGCGTTAGTCATGCATAAGAAAACAGTTAATGATAGAAAACATAATCGTTCTGAAGGAGGGAATCAGAGAAGCTGACTTCTGCCTCAGGAATTCCACAGGAGGCACCAAACTAGCTAAGGGCTAGTTTGCCCACATACGGTGAAAAATGAAGAGTAAGAATAAAAGCAGTAAACCTAAATAACAGTGACTACAGGTCCAAATTAAGTAATTCATACAATAAGCAATTTGCTGTCATTTTTCAATGTAAAATTGGGAAGCTTCTGCAGCATCTTTTCTTTTTCTCATCAAGATAAAGTAAGTTTTCTGCCACATTGAGTATCAGGCTAACTTCTAGCTAATTTACTAAATTAGAAGTAAATTTAGAAACTACAATAGGATTTTTAAAAAAAAAAAGACATGGTACTTACTTACACATTTTCATCTCAGACAATTTAATTTCTAAAGTTGCTACCTGGACTAAAATGAACAAGATCATTCATTTTAATTTTCAAATTACCACATTTCTAAAAAACACAACCCCGTAGTTTACAGCTCAGAAAAGTCCTTTTCCTATGAGTCTTAATAGACATTTATGACTGGGAAAAATGAAGTTTTAAAATGGAGATTTTATTTCAGACTCTACTAAGTGCTGCCTATACTTTGCTCAGAAATACCCTCAGCTATATTAAGTCTGGAGGAGACTTGGTGATGCAGTGGTTAAGTGTTAGGCTGCTAACTGAAATGGTGGTTTGAAATCACCAAGCGGCTCCTCAGGAGAAAGATGTGGCAGTCTGCTTATGTAAAGATTTGCAGCCTTGGATACCCTATGGAGCAGTTCTACTCTATCCTATAGGGTCACTATGAATTGGAATCTACTCAATGGCAGTGGGTTTTTTTTTTTTTTTTTAATATTATGATCATCAGAAAACTGCATATTTTCCCTCTCCTGAATGAGGATTATCACACCTTCCAACATGAGATCATCATCCACCACATATAAGAGTATACTTTCAATGTAAATAACTGAGATATTCTTTTTAAAAAATTAATGCCCAACTTCTGTTTTATCACATTTTTCTAGCATTATTTTAGTTTGTTGCAAAGAAAGATACCGTAAGTTACAGAAAAATTGCTGATACACAGAGATAATATATGCATATGTATGCATATGCAGTAGTACATCAACAGGGTTCTACCAGAAATTCAAACCAGATTCAGAAGAGGACATGGAATGAGGGATATCACTGCTGATGTCAGCTGGATCTTGGCTGAAAGCAGAGAATACCAGAAAGATGTTCACCTGTGTTTTATTGACTGTGCAAAGGCATTCGACTGTGTGGATCATAACACATTATGGATAACATTGCGAAGAATGGGAATTCCAGAATATTTAATTGTGCTCATGAGGAACCTATACCTAGAACAAGAGGCAGTCGTTCAAACAGAACAAGGGGATGCTGTGTGGTTTAAAATCAGAAAAGGTGAGTGTCAGGATAATATTCTTTTACCGTACTTATTCAATCTGTATGTTGAGCAAATAATCCAAGAAACCGGACTATGAAGAAGAATGTGGCATCAGGATTGGAGGAAGACTCACAAACAACCTGCAATATGCAGATGACACAACCTTGCTTGCTAAAAGTGAAGAGGACTTGAAGTACTTATTAATAAAGATCAAATCAGTATGGATTACACCTTAACATAAAGAAAACAAAAATTGTCACAACTAGACCAATAAGCAACATCATGATAAATGGAGAAAATATTGAAATTGTCAAGGATTTCATTTTAGTTGGGTCCACAATCAACGCCCATGGAGGTAGCAGTCAGAAAATTAAATGACATATTGCATTGGGCAAATCTGTTGCAAAACACCTGTTTTCAAGTGTTGAAAAGCAAAGATGTCACTTTGAGGATTAAGGCGCACCGGATCCAAACTATGGTATTTTCAAATGCCTCATATGCATGTGAAAGCTGGACAATGAATAAGGAAGATTGAAGAATAATTGATGCCTTTGAATTATTATGTTGGCAAAGAATATTGAATATACCATGGACAGCCAGAAGAACGAACAAATCTGTCTTGGAAGACTTACAGCCAGAATGTTCCTTAGAAGTGAGGATGGCGAGACGAGACTTTATCTCATGTACTTCGGACACATTATCAGGAGGGATTGGTCCCCGGAGAAGGACATCATGCTTGGTAAAGTAGAAGTTCAGCGAAAAAGAGGAAGACTCTCAAGGAGATGGATTGACACAGTGACTACAACAATGGGCTCAAGCATGGCAACAATCATCAGTATGACACAGGACCATGCAGTGTTTTGTTCTGTTGTACATAGGGTTGCTGTGAGTCGGAACCTACTCAGTGGCACCTAACAACAACCACAACAAGCATGGTTAGCCCTAAAAAAAAAAAAAAGGTACATGGTTCTGCACTTGGCTTTTTTCACCCCTAGCTTGGGGACCTTCCTGTAAGGCACATACAGACCAGAGTCTGGACCACGCTCCGTCAGGCAGGTGTGCCATCATCCACTCTGGGTGACTGTTAGGTGCAGCCTACAGGACAGCTTTGAAAACATTCTTTAGTGTGTAGAGTATGTGCTACAGGATAACTATTAGAATTTTTAAGCTGGGGAGGTAGTCTATGCACCTCTGAAATTATATATGACATCATGAACTAGAATTCTCCCAAGGTGTGCCAAAAAATTGCGGATATAATGGAAAATACTTTGGAGAGCGTTATAGTTTGGGAGAAAGGATATATTTATTACATGCTTAGTATAAAGTAAAATTTAAACAATACAGTAAAGTATAAAAGAAAAATATAGGTAATTATTACCTGCAATTATTACCTGCAATTTTACCACCTAGAGATAATGAGAGTTAAGATTTTGTGTGCATAATCACAGTCTCTTTCTCTGTGTGCATGTGCCACCACACACACAAGGACAAGGTGGTCAGTCTGTATGTGGTGATATGGAAAAATCTTTAAGATATACTATACTTTTAAAGTGGAAAACAGTGGGTATCATATACTATCATTTAGTGGAAATAGATCAATTGTTGTATTATGCTTGGATATACATAGAAAATTACTGGAAGAACACCCAAGAAATTGTTAAGAGAGTTTACTGCTAAGGAGTGGGATTAAAATGGAAAACAGAGAAACGACGATACACGAATTTTGGTTTAAGACTGTATTTTGAATTTCAAAATAATTTTCTTGGAAGTTGTGGTAGGCAGAATACTGGCCCCCAAAGATGTCCAAGAGGGCAGTGGCAGTTCAGTGGTAGAATTCTCACCTTCCCTGCGGGAGACCCGGGTTTAATTCCTGGCCAATGCACTACATATGCAGTCACCACTGGTTTGTCAGTGGAGGCTTGCATGTTGCTATGATGCTGAATAAATTTCAGGGAAGCTTCTAGACTAAGACAGACTAGAAAGCAAGGCCTGGTGACCTACTTCAAAAAAATAGCCAGTGAAAACCCTATGGATCACAACAGTTTGATCCCGTTATACATGAGGGCACCATGAGTCAAGAACCAACTTAGCAGCAGTTCCATGTCTTAATCCCTGGAACCTGGGCATACATTACTTTGCATGGCCAAAGGGACTTTACAGATGTGATTAAGAATCTTGAGATGAGGAAGTTATTCTGCATTGTCTGGGTGGGCCTAATGTAGCCACAAGGGTCCTTATACAGGAAAGAGGGAGACAGAAGTGTCAAAGAGAAAGGTTTGAAGATACTACGCCACTGGCTTTGAAGATGGAGGAAGGGCCACAAGCCAAAAAGTGCAGGCAGCCTCAGCAGGCTGGGAAAGGTTAGGAAACAGATTTTCCCTGAAGCTTCTAGAAGGGAGCACAGCGCTGCACACACCTTGATTTTAGCCCACTGAGATTCATTGCAGACTTCTGAACTAGGAGATAACGCATTTGTGTTGTTTTAAGCCACTGTTTGTGGTAATTTGTTACAACAGCAATAGGAAGCTTATATAGAAGAGAAATTTCCATCTTCACTCTGCTGAATTAATTTTCACTTGAAAATGTAGATGCTGTTTTCCAAAGGGACTTGAGAAAATGTGTTATTTGCCTCTAAATTCCCACTATCAAATATACATGAAAATTATATACACCGTTAATAGTCGCATAGAGCAAATTATCTAAGCACAGTTTTGTCTTCCATGTGTACAATAACGGCTGTTGGAAAATACGGGCTTTGGAGTTAGACAGACCTGGCTTCGTATTCTACCTTCAGCACTTAGTAATTCGGTGACCTTGGGCAGGTTACTGTCCTTTCATTTATTAGGACGGGTGTAGTAATGCTTCCTCTCTAGGACCACCATGAGAATTCAGTGAGCTCATGCAGGTAAAGTGCCCAGTGCAGTGTAGGCACAAAGTAAGTGACTTCCCTGCCCTGTTTCATATCAGAGGGGCAGTGGTGGTTAGTGATAGAATTCTCACCCGCTATGTGGAGGACCCAGGTTCAATTCCAGCTAATGCACCACATGCACAGCCAGCACCCATATGTCAGTGGAGGTTTGCGTGTTACTATGATGCCAAGCAGGTTTCAATGGAGTTTCCAGATTAAGACAGTCTAGGAAGAAAAGCGTGATGATCTACTTCTGAAAATCAGCCAATGAAAACCCTATGTGTCACAATGGTCTGATCTGCAACCGATCATGGGGATGGTGCAAGACCAGGCAGTGTTTCATTCCATTGGGCGTGGGGTTGTATTTCTTCCATCTTCTTTTGTTGCTTCCTGTGTCATTCAATATTTTGCCCCTCAGCATTGGAACTCAAGGTTTGAATTTTTTTATTCAATTCTTTCAGCTTGAGAAATGTCGAGTGTTTTCTTCTCTTTCGGTTTTCTAATTTCAGGTCTCTGCACATTTCATTATAATACTTTACTTTGTCTTCCCAAGCCAAATGAGATGTTTCAACAAATGAATGCAGCGCTGGAGGTGCTCACTCGTCTATGCAAGAAATTTGGAAGACAGCTATCTGGCCAACTGACTGAAAGAGATTCATATTTGTGTCTATTCCAAAGAAAGGTGATTCAGCCAAATGCAGAAAGTATCGAACAATATCATTGATATTACACACAAGTACAATTTTGCTGAAGATAATTCAAAAACTGTTGCAGCAGTACATTGACAGGGAAATGCTAGAAATTCAAGCTGGATTCAGAAGAGGACATGGAACAAGGGGTATCATTGCTGATGTCAGATGGATCTTGGCTGAAAGCAGAGAATACGAGAAAGATGTTTACCTGTGTTTTATTGACTGTGCAAAGGCATTCGACTGTGTGGATCATTACAAATTATGGATAACACTGCAAAAAATGGGAATTCCAGAACACTTAATTGTGCTGATCAGGAACGTGTATATAGACCAAGGGGCAGTTGTTCAAACAGAACAAGGGAATACTATGTGGTTTAAAATCAGGAAAGTTGTACATCGGGGTTGTATCCTTTCACCATACTTATTCAATCTGCATGCTGAGCAAATAATCTTAGTAGCTAGACTATATGAAGAACGGGGCATCAGGATTGGAGGCAGACTCATTAACAAGCTGTGATATGCAGATGACACAACCTTGCTTGCTGAAAGTGAAGAGGACTTGAAGCACTTACTGATGAAGATCAAAGACTACAGTCTTCAGTATGGATTACACCTCAACACAAAGAAACAAAAATTCTCGCAAGTGGACCAATAAGCAACATTATGATAAATGGAGAAAATATTGCAGTTGTCAAGGATTTCATTTTACTTGGACCCACAATCAATGCACATGGAAATAGCAGTCAAAAAATCAGACATATTGCATTGGGCAAGTCTGCTGCAGAAGACCTCTTTAAAGTGTTGAAAAGCAAAGATGTCACTTTGAGGACTAAGGTGCACCTGACCCAAGCCATGGTATTTTCAATAGCATCATATGCATGGGAAAGCTAGATAATGAGTAAGGAAAGCCAAAGAAGAATTGATGCCTTTGAATTATGATGTTGGCTAAGAATACTGAATATACCATAGACTGCCATAAGAATGAACAATCTGTCTTGGAAGAAGTACAGCCAGAATGCTCATTGGAAGCAAAGATGGTGAGACTTCATCTCACATATTTTGGACGTGTTATCAGGTTGGACCAGTCCCTGGAGAAGGACATCATGTTTGGTAAAGTAGAGGGTCAGTGAAAAATGAGATGGATTGACACAGTGGCTGCAATGACGGGCTGAAGCATAGCAACGATTGTGAGGATGGTGAAGGACCTGGCAGTCTTCCTTTTGTACACAGGGTCACTATAAGTCAGGACCATCTCAGCAGCACCTAACAACAGCAACCCAAAATAATATTTATATATGTCAGTGAAATTTGATATACATGGTTTGAGTATTTAACATATAACAATAAAACTCTATTTATTGAGTGTCTGCTGTTTGTAAAGCACTGTATCAGGTAGTAAAGGGGATACGAAGGTGTAACAGGGAAACCAAAACCACTCCTGCTATTAAGAAATGTAAAAATAAAGTAGGAATGGAAGAGGCATGTCCTAAAATAAGGGCAGGGCAGTAGAAGTTAGAATGTGACAAATGCCACAAAGGACAAGAGAAGAGTGGAGGTGAGAGACAACAGGTGGAGATTACTTTGAAGGTGGGTAACCAGAAGGGCCTTCCTGGAGGAGTTGGCCTTCAAGCTGAGCCTAGAGGATGTGTGAGAGTCCTGCCACTGGGGTGACAGAGCTGAGCTTCCAGAGAGGGAGAAACAAGACACAGGCACAGAGATTGGAAAGGAAGAAGTGTGTTTAGGAGTGGCCGGTGTCTTTCTTGATGGGACCAGGCCGAAGTGGAAGCTAGGGCTCATGGGTGAGGGTGGAGGAGTGTGTGTGCTGTGGGGTGGGCATCAAGCCAGACTGTAGAGGCATTGAGTGCAGGGTTGAGTAGTTTCCCTAACTCATCCAGGAATGGACAGTCTTTGCTGTTGCCTGAGCAGGAAGTTACCCAATCAAAATGGTGGTAGGAAGTTTCATCTGTTCCTGCGCCCTGAGGTGTACAAAATGAATTGGAGTGGTCAGAGGCCAAGAAATGAGCCATGGGGTTATTATCACACCCAGGTGTGAAGTAACAGGGGATTAGCGTGGGACTAGACAAGAAAGCATGAATGGGCTTTTGCAAATAAAGAAGCAAGGGAATCTGAACGGAGGGAAGAGTAAAAGAAGAATAGGGTGTGACCTTGAGGTTTGGAGCCTGAAAAAAAAATACAGGAGAAAGTCGTTTTGAAGAAATATGTGTGGTTCTGTTCTGAATATACTGACTTTGAGAAGCCACAGGGCCCTCAGATCCCCACGGCCATCAGGCGTTTTTTAGAGCAGAGCTAGGGCAGAGCTGTCCAGGCTGGAGAGCAAGGCTGGGATTCGAGACACCCAGCTCCACAAACTCAGAGAAGGGGAAAGGCCTGTCTTCAGCTGGATTTTCTAGCCTAAGATTTATGGAGGGGTTGTTCCCAGGAGGGAATGGTAAGGAAACCAGGGTGGAAAGGGGACAGAGCCCAAGATGTGGCTTCAGCTGCAGTCTGGCTCCAGTCTGATCCCAAAGGAGCTCTGGCTCACACATTAGAGTGCAGTCTTGAGGCAAGCGAATGGAATCCCGTACTCCCACCCTCTGAGTCATTGGCCACCAGCTGCTGGGATAGAAGTGGGGGCAGTAAAACTCCCAGGCCCCAGGAGAGGGAATTGCTTGCTCAGGGGCTGCCTTGGGACAAGGTGACAGGTGCAAACCATTAGCCTAGCATCCAAGAAGCTGGGGGTGGGTACACCAACCATACCAGCAACAGGGGCCACAGGGGAGCTGGCAGAGCACCTATAGCTTGGCTATGCACCCCCAGCCTACCCATACCTGCCCTCACCAGTTGAGGCCCTCCACCCGCCACAGCTATCAGATTCTGACTGACCACAGGTCCAGGGAGAACTTCTGAGAGGAGAGCTGAGGGACAACTACAGTCCCCACAGTTGCAGCTGGTCCAAGGATGTAACGATACTCATCCTGCCCAGCCTCCCCTCTCCAGTGCCCTCAGTGTGCTGAGGGAGTCCAGTTCCAACACAGCCTTTCCGACATTGGCACTGGGCCACAGAGAGCAGACCTGATGGAGCCCCTCAACAGAACCAACTTCCTCCTCTCCAGTGCTGTATAATTTTCTGTTGCTCCATAACAACTGGCCACAAACTTAGCTGCTCGGAGTGGCACACACTTATTATCTCCCAGTTTCTGTAGGTCAGGAGTCTGGACATAGTGTATCTGGGTCCTTGCTCAGGGTCTCACTGGGCTAAAAGCAGGTGTCAGCCGGAATGAGTTCTCACCTGGGGCTTGACATCCTCTTCCAAGCTCACTGCTTGTCGGCAAAATTCAATTCCTTATGGTAGTAAGACTGAGGTCCCGTTGTCCTGCTAGCTGTCAGCTGAAAGCACTCTCAACTCCTACAGGCCACCCACGGTTCCTTGCTGTGTGGCCTCCACAGGCAGCTCACAACATGATATTTGCTTTCTTCCAGGCCAGCCAGAACTCCTCTCTCTGCCTTCCGCTTCTGTGATGAGCCAGAGAAAACTCTACTTTTAAAGGGCTGCCCTGATTAGGTCAGGCTTACTCAGGATAGTCCCCTTTCCATTAACGTAATGTAATCATGGGAGTGATATCTCTTCATATTGACAGGTTCTGCCCACCCTCAGGGGAAGGGTGGGAATCTGGGGCATCCTAGAATTCTGCCTGCCACAAGCACACACATTATTGCCTTGGTAAATGGCATGTCCTTCAGCCCTTCCCAAGACATGCAGTCATCAGGTGAGTTTCAGACCTTACATAACGGAGCCCTTCCAGTATTGCATGTATCTGAGTCTTTTGATTCCTCTTCCATCCTCTGCTATAGCAGTTCAATCATCTCCACCTCACTTAATGTGGGCCAGGGTTTCTTCCAAACTTCTGAGAAGTCTCCCAACAGGGCATCTGGACTGGACCCCAGTGCCTTGGCCAGGACATTAAATGCTATGTCACAGAAGTGTGCTACCAAGTCCCCAAGCTCTCCCAGATCCAGCTTCACATTCTGCATGCTCTTCCCATTTCTGCTGGAATATAACCATGTCTTCTGTCCCTTCAGCATATAACTCTTCTCTTCCTCTCTCCCTCACTGGGTCTTGTTGTGACTTGATCCTTGATTTCAATCTGGTGGCCAGGAGGGGAGATGGGAACAGATCCTGAGGGTAGGAGGTGGGCGAGCATTGTCCTATGAGCTATCTGTCTTATTTGAGGCCTCTGTCTGGTCTCCATACTTCCATCCTCCAATTAGAGGGTGTGGGCCAGTTCTACAGGCCCAGGAAGTTCAGAAATATCTGGGGGTCCCAGGTGCTCAAGTGGATCCACCCAGATATCCCCTTCCCAAGTCTCAGGGTCCAATCCCTTCCCTACCAGTGCCCTGCCTTTAGTGTAGGAGACTGAGTGAGGCTGATAATTCAGTCTTCCCTGAGGCTCAGCTTCTCCCATCATTAAGTTGTGGGTGTGTTCTTCAGCATGTTCAGCCCGATGGAGGTGAGGATCCCTTTAAACACTGCCAAGGAGGACTCTGACTGCTTCTGTGGGAACCCAAGGGAGGGAGGAAAGGACTGCAGATTGTACTGGCCGGGACTAGGTGAGCCACACAGCTTCCTGTGACCTAGTGGTTTCTCCCAGGTCATCTCTAGACTGCTTTGGGGGAGCATAGTAAGTTTAAACATGTTCATTAAGCAGCTGTTTTGTGCCAAGCACTGTATTCGGGCTGTAGGGTAAAGAAAGGATTAAGAAGCACCCCATTCCCCAAGCACCTCACCAGCCAGCTGGGACTGACGAGTCCTGTGTGTGGCCAGCTGTCCAGGGACAGTGAGAAGTGCAGGAGCAAAGCTCTCAGCGTGATGAGCAGTTCTTAGGACAGGAACAAGGATGATTCCTGCATCAACATTTGACCAAGTAAAACACATGATGTGATTGGCTCTGTCTGTAAGTTGTTAGGAGCACAGGTTTTGCACACAGAGGTCTGGTTTTGGGGACACGCCAATTAGCTCTGAGACTTGGACGCGACGCTTAAGTGCTGTGTGTTCTCAGCTCCCACGTTAATAAGGAGTTAACGAGACTACTTCAGAGGTGTTTTCATGCTTAAATTAAATACAATAGCTTACAAACCGTGCCTGGCACGGGATAACAGCATGATTATTTACGGAGTATTACAAGACTCATAAATGGCACCATCACCTGGGAGGGCTCTGGAGACAGTTTTCACTATAGGTCAGTGAGGTGCAATGGTTGGCTAACAGGTGAGACTGCTTGCCGATATGGCGGGAGGACAGGTAGTTAACCATCTTCTGCCCCAACAGTGCAGCAGGGCCCACTGGACGGCATGGAAGCTGAGTCGGAAGTCCCACCCTTCCCTGGCCTGGCTGATGGCGCCTGCTGACTGTTTACAGGCTGACCACAGGACGGGCTGCTTTCCGCTCCGGGTGTGCCGGAGTAGTGTGAGTTACAGCCTCTGGAGATAAGAGCCTGTGGCTGCTTCATCAGCCTCCTCCTGCTGTCTGCAGACCTGCTGTGGAGACCTGCCCTGCTTGCTCCTTCTCAGGAGGGCCTCACCTGGGACACACTTCCTAGGCCAAGGGCTGTGGGCCGGGAGCTCCGACCATCCTGTCTTATCATGGCCCATCACAACCTTAACTGTAACAGTGTGTGTGTGTGATGTTATTCACACATCATTACCTTGGATTTTCTGCCAAATTATGCCCTATTGACATGACTTTTTCACCTTGTTCCCCACTGTTAATGACTTTCTCAGGCTGCACTTTTCCTAACATTCCGTGTGTAGTATCACTGGAAGAACACGGGCCAGAGCTGGCTTTGAAAGCAGGCTTTGCCGTGTAACCACACGGTGACAAGTACATCATTAACATCTGTGTCCCAGGTTCCTCACCTGTAAAACAGTGACATAGCACCTGCCACAAGGGCTTGTACAGAGGATTAAATGAGACGCTATTGGGACACACCTAGTGTGGTGCTGTTGGGTCGATTCTGACTCATAGGGACCCTATAGGGCGGGTAGAACTGCCCCATTGGGTATCTAAGGCTGTAAATTTTTACAGAAGCAGACTGCCACGTCTTTCTTCTGCAGAGGAACCACCAACCTTTCAGTTAGCAGCCGAGTGCTTAACCCCCATGCCACCAAGGCTCCTTGCCTGGCTTATAGTAGGAGCTTCATAGGTGTTCTTTACTTCCTAGTTAGCTTACAAGACCTTCTAGAAGATTTTATCTTGGGCTGTCATCAATCACTCTATCAAGAAAAGCACGTTTTCCTAGTAAGAACTATAATGTTGCTTAAGGAAAAGTGTGTGGAGAACCTGGGCCAGTGCATGGGGGAAGCCCAAGCTGAGGGAAGTCCCTTCTGCCTGTTCCTTTCTCCTCCCTGTGAAAGAAGGTGGCTCACGGACATCCAGGATCTGCTGGTACTCAGCCTGAAGGAGCTGCTTCACACTTGCTGAGCTGAACACTCCTCTCTGGTTACGTGGACGACACGGCCAAGTAAACAAATTCAGGGAACAGATGGAGCGATGAAAATGTCATCAGTAGCTGCCTGATGACTGAAGCAATTTCTACCACACTTTAAGTTAGCGTTTCCTACAGTGTGTTCCAGGAAACACTATCCCACGTTATTCTGAGGGAGGAAAGGGTACATGGTAAATACATTTAGCAAGCTCCGGGATAGATTAGGTTAGGTCGGTGTTTCTGCTACATGACTTCTCAGACAATTTAAGTTCTCATGTGCTTCTGAATCTCTCCACAAGAAATACCTACAGTGGTTCCCAAACATACTCGACTGCAGACCTTTTTTTTAAAGAACTCTTACTAACACACCATAAAGTCCCTTGGATGGCGCAAATGGTTTGTGCTCGACTACTAAGCAAAAGGTTGGTGGTTTGAATCCACCCAGCCACCCTGCAGGAGAAAGGGATGGCAATCTATTTCCATAAAGGTTACATCCAAGAAAACCCTATGGAGCAGTTCTACTCTGTACCACATCGGGTCACAATGAGCTGGAATTGACTCGATGGCAAAGGGTTCAGCTTGTTTTATTAACATATTGTAGAACTCGGATTCTTCTGAGAAATATTTCTAGAAACATTGCTTTTTATTACAACTTTATGGAAGCATATTTTACATATGATATAATTCACCTATTTCAAGTGTACAATTCAATAATTTTTAGAAAATTTACCAAGTTGTACAACCGCCACCATAAATTCGTTTTAGAGCATTTGCATCACATGACTGACTCCTCGGCGCCCATTTTACTATTCATCCCTGTTCCCATCCCCTGTCCCCGGCAACTGCAATCTACTATCTGTCCCTATAGATTTGCCTTGAGAAACATTGCCCTTTTTGCTTATTTAAAAATCTAACAGAAAAAGAGAGTCAGCCTGCTCTCAAAACAGGATTCTTATCTTTCCTCTAGAAATACTGTTTAAGCTAGAACCCCAGATATTCAGTTGTTTTGACCATGAGACTTAGCATATGGTTAAACAACAGTTGTTGCTTCTGTGCACCAACAACATATCAGACACAATCAGAAACTGAGGTACAACTGATTGTCACGCTCCAAGCTGACAAAGTGGATGAGAGGCATGCTTATAGTAAAGACTCAGTCACAAGTGAAAGAATCCAATTTAAAATAGCTTAGGCACAAAAGCTGATGTAGCCAAAATGTTGAGGAGGAATATAATGGTTTAGCTAGATCCACAGGCTGTCTCTTAACTCCGTCTCCCTTCCTTCTTCCCTTCCTTCCTCCCTCTCTCCTCCTCTCCCTCCCTCCCTTGTTTCCTTCCTTTTTCCCTTTCTTCTCCTCTCTCTTTCTATCTCTATCTCAATTTCTTGCCTCTGCTTTTCTGCTTCCTCTTACCTGTTGGCCTCTTACCTCCTACCATATAGAACTTCCTTTTTGCCTCTGGAAGATGGTCATGAGCAACTGTAGCACTCATTTCCTTGGTGTATGATCCCAGTAATTAAAATATCACATCTCAGTGACTACACAGAAAGGTCTTCCTTGGATCATGTGTCCATCTCTGAACCAGTCACTGTGGCAAGGGAATGTAATGCTCTGCTTGGTCAGTCTGGGTCATGGCCCAACCCTGGGAGGCTCAGGGATAGGGAAGCCATGCAATAGATCTACATAGATGCTCTACAGCACACTCAGCTGAACAGTGTACAAGTAATGACTATTTTCCTGTTTTCCTCTTGCTGTTGTTAGTTGCCATCGAGCCGGCTCTGACTCATGGCAACTTCGTGTATGACAGAATGAAACGTTGCGCAGTCCTGCGCCATCTTCATGATCTTTGATGTGTTTGAGCCCATTGTTGTGGCTGCTGTGTCAATCTGTCGCATAGAGGGTTTTCCTTGTTTTTGCTGACCTTCTACTTTGCGAAGCATGATAACGTTTTCTAGTGATTGGTCTTTCCTGATGACGGGTCAAAAGTAATCAAGACAAAGTCTTGCCATCCTTACTTTTAATGAGCATTCTGGCTATACTTCCTCCAAGACTGATTTGTTTGTTCTTCCGGCAATCCACAGTATATTCAATATTCTTCACCAACGCCACAATTCAAACTTGCCAATTCTTCTCCTGTCTTCCTTTTTCATTGCCCAGGTTTTGCATGCACATGAGGCAACTGAAAAGACCATGGCTTGGGTCATGCACCTGAGTCATCAGAGTGACAGCTTTGCTTTGTAACACTTCCTCTTAGTGATCTTTTTCTTTCTCCCAATTTTTCTCATTTGGTGGGATTTTTGTGGCTATGGCTGGGAACATTATGGCTTTATAAAACTGAGAAAGATCCTTTGAGCCATGAAAGTTTCCAGTAGGAAGAAACATTTGAGGGGTTCTTTGGATTGGAGGACAAATAACCTTATGGGTAAGGTAAGTGTATGTGTGTGCACCCATATGTGTGCACCATAGCTGAAGGCTTTGACACTAATATGAGAAATTATGGCAGAGAATTTGAGTGTCAGTGATTAATCTTTCGGGAAGCAAGAAGATTGAGAGATATAATAATGAATATGGCTATTAGAAGGGTATTTCAGGATTCCTTTGGTTGTAAATGACATAAAATCAGTTTGGTGTAACTGGCTTAGACCAAAGAAGGCAGCCTTTGATTCATTTCACTGAAGAGCCCAGGCACAGCTGGATCGAGGACTCAGACAATGTCTGCGGGTCTGTCTCAGCTCCTTGTCCACTGGTTGGACACCCTCCTCAGGCTATACGTGACTCTCCAGTCACAGCTCCAGGCACTTCCCTTATAGCTGCAGCAGTTCCAAGCCTCCCATCCTCACACCAGGGGACAGACAGCATGTGGGCCCCAGGACTCCCAGAACTGGGCCTGACAAGCTTAGATCATGACCCCTCTCCCTATGAGTCACGATGACAGACAGCCTGTTGGGCCCATCCCTGACGTGTGGTCCAGTCACTGTATTAGGGGACAGGAGTACACTGACTGGCCTCTGGGCCTGAGGGTGGGGTCAGTCCCACTCAAACCATGTGACTGAGAACAAAAGAAGGGGTGGTTTTAAAAAACAAAAACAAACGAAAACAAAACCTGACACTGTTGTCAGGAAGGAAGAGGAATGTGTTCTGGGAGCAAACAGGTGTCCACTATAAGGAGTGTACTTCTTAGAGAAAATACAATAATTTGATTACTGAAGGTAATCAAAATGAACGACCAAGCCAGGGCTGAGCAGCAAAGGGCCATCTGAAGTGAATTATGAGGTCAGCAAATTTTTCAGTACTTAAATACATACACCTATGTGTTTGGTTTACTGCAGCAAGCTTTTGGTGAGCTACTGGGTTGTAATTGCAGTGCCAGCTACTGTAGATGAGAGGAAAAGACCCAGCCATCTCCCAGGAGAAGCTCACAGTGTGGTGGACAGGTAAACAGGTGCGCCGCCATAACCACAGGCACTAACGGCCCTCAGACTCTCAGGTCACTGGCCCTAACACCCCAACTTCAGACCACGTGGTTCAGAAACTGTGAGCCCGGAACTGTAGAGGCCTCACTGACTTGAGCTAAGTAGAAGTTAAGAAAAGTATCTCTCTGACAGCTTGGTGGAGAGAAGTTCCCTGGAAAAGAGAGTATCTTGTGAGGCCTCAAAGATGCCTGACAATCCAAGGAGAAAGAAGAGAGTTTTGGGGGAGTGGGGGGCTTGAATGAAGGTGTGTGTGTGTCAGGGATACGTGACAGCAGAGAGGGGAAGCAGGATGAGGACAGTCTTGTACAGCCCACGTGTGTGAACGCAATCCTGGCAGACCACAGGAAACTACCACAGAAATGACACGTGGTCTGTGGCAGTCTTCTGGGGCACTGAAATCTTAGAAACAATTTAGTAGCAAAGGGGAGAGATGCTGAAGCCCAAATTAGGGCCATGGTTGGGAATGAGGAAGGGACAGTTCTGAAGAAGAGGCAACGGGTCTCGGTGGCTGCTTGGAATTTAGCACGTGAGGGAGAGAGTTGTATTAACTGAAAAAGTAACAAGCACATAGTTCTCAAAGGCATAGAGTTTTTGAGTCATAGTTCTTTCTCTGTTTTTATCGATAGTGTAACTTGAACTTTTTTTTTTTTTTTTTTTTTTGAGACAGAAGGGCTGAGATGTCTGTTGTTTCTCTGCAGGGAAGTTCCCAGCTGATGGCAGATCCAGTTCAATTGGAAACCGTGGCTGACTTGATCTGAGTCTCCCAAGGTCCCCGGCCCACACGTGCCCTTCCTGCTTCCAGAATCTGGTTCCTATTTCTACTGCAGAGTTACCCACAGTGTTTTGGAAAACAGAAAACTTTTCTTTACTTGGCTTTGAAGCGTGTCAAGGGCAGAAGCTTCT
This sequence comes from Dugong dugon, assembly GCA_030035585.1. Lineage (NCBI taxonomy): Eukaryota > Metazoa > Chordata > Mammalia > Sirenia > Dugongidae > Dugong > Dugong dugon. The sequence continues at coordinate 44,339,903 of CM057466.1, read as the reverse complement.
CAGATACGAGGTCCTGCTGAAGGAGCCCCAGCTCAGTGTGCTCCTCCTGGTGGACTGTGGGAGCCTGTTCCAGGAGGCCAGGACCAGCAGCTCTACTCCGTCGACACTATGGCCAGTGGAAGCTGCCGGCGGGGAGGAAGCACTGGATCCAAGCAACCACTGGCCACCACCTGAGGGTTCTCAGTCCCCAGATGCCAGAGCACTTCAAAGGCCATCTCATTCCACACCCCTATTTTTCTGTGATGGCACTGTTGCCAGGTGAGTAATGCCAAATGAATCAGAGCAGAACCCCAGGCAAAGTGAGAAAGGATGTTGCCCTCAGTGGGCCATTAAGGGTGTCTGCATTGAGAAATTCTAATCCAGCTTCGTTCTGACCTGGCAACGTGCCGGCCACAAAGGTTTGCTGATTGATGGATTGAGTCTATTCAGAAGCAGCTGCCAAGATCCATTCCCAAGGACTGGTCATCTCCTTCTTCACTGACTTCACATCTTGATTTAAAAAGAAGTATGTATTAGATGCCAACCACGCATTCCTAACATATTGTTCCCGAAGAATGTGATTTATTCTATTAGTTTAAAAATCCAGTCCATCATGTATTATTATATTTTTGTCATCGTGTATATCTAAACACATTCCTTTTAGTGGATTTAAAATGCTTTTATTTTATTCCCTTAATGTGAATGTTTTATTTTATTATTTTACTCACCTTGAAATGTGACAGCCAGATTGGCTTTAGGCAGAAAAAAATAGTTTATCCTTTGAGCAAATTCATTACTGGTGCGTTTTCTTATATACTTTCATAAAGGCCAGTCTCTCACTGCACATTAATTTTACGACTTTGTTTGTAGTTCACGTGAATGCCAAACTCTAATTCACTTTTCTATCTATTCACAGACTGAATGGTTTTATTTTCCTTTGTGAAAAACAAAGTGTTATACTGGGCATGAATTTATAGCAGGCTTAAAATTTAGCTGCCTGGAAGAACTCTTTCAGGAGGCTACGTTTGTATAAAAACTAATTCAGCTTCATGGCAGGACAAGACTATTCGTAAGCTTCCCATAGCAGCCTGGCTTTGATTTGGTGCGTCTTTTTTATTGGCTGTATTGAGACTAACTACAACACAAGTATTCCATAATCCCCACCTGATGTTTTCGGTTCAGTGGTTCAACCATCTCCCAGAAATCATGTATTCAGTCTGCTATAGCCAGTGTCCATTTTTCCTTCTCATTCTGCTCCATCTTTTGAGTAACGAGGACAGTGGTGATGAGTGTAATAGGAGTAATGAGTCCATGGCAATGAGACCTCAGGGTGGAGATAGAGGGTCCACCTCTGCACAGCTGCTTTGCACACACCATTGACTGCAGACACATCTCTCCAGGTGGGGCACGTGGATCTAAGACAGAATTCCATGTCTTCCTCCTAGTCTAATCTCACAGAACAGTTTCTGCTTTTGTTTGTTCTCCAGCTTCAGTTGGTTAAATTGTACATTCTACAATCATTTGTATTAAGAATGAATACCATTTATTATTAAAAATAGGATGGTAGATGAATGACTAGGCAGATAAAGCATCCTATTGCGTTTGAACCACCCTTTTAAATATTGGGTTCAATTATTGGCATGGTATGAAAGAGGGCCAGAGTACACACCTAAAACCTAAAAATCTATTAAATAAACTTGTCCTGCCAGGTGTCAACTGAACCTCCTCTGGTCACATGCAGACCTTCTGACCCTTGGACTGCCACGGTTACGGGAACCTCCCCGTGGGCCCTTCCCACCCACATGCACCATCACTCCAAACACTCAGACAAGCAAATGTGGATGGACAGGTGAGCCCAACAGAGGTCTAGGAGTCTAGGAGGGGTGGGGTCAGTAAGTACAGTTAGAAGGAGAAAATGCAAGAAGGGCTGAGAAGAGACAGGCCTGAACGCTCCCGGGGGCTGATCTCAGGGACAGCTCCTGCCCAAGAAAATTGCTGCTCCTCAAATTAAAGAGAGGCTAAAAGAGCAAATGTAGTAAGCCAAGGTCAGTGCCAAGGTCTAGAAAGGCTGGCACACCCACCTGGGCATCTGACAGGGACCTTGCCTGGTGGAGGCAGCTTAACACAGCTCTCGGTCACCAGTAGGTGTCAAACGGGGATGTAGTTATGAGAGCAGTGGATTTGTGGTTATATTTCCACATCTTCTGAGGAAATATTCTGAGTTGTATAAAAATACCTTAGTTTTTTAAAATTTAAAACAACTTGCATAACACTCTCACATCCCTGATCTCATGTGATCATAACTATGGTGAAACCTGTGAGAGCCGGAACTCAGTGGGACTGCCTTGTTTTTCCAGGTCTCGAAAGTTTTCTGCCTTTGACAGAGTGCAGTCTTACCACTTTTCTATCCCTCTCTATTAAGAATGCTACCTCATAAAAACCCAGAAAGTGTTTCTTTTCAATTTTGTAGGGCTGGAAAATAGACCATTTTTTTATGATTTGCATGTTTATTCAAATTATGTACAGATATGTGCATATACTGGAGCCCTGGGGGCACAGTGGTTAAGAGCTCGGCTGCTAACCAAAAAAGTTAACAGTTCAAATCCACCAGAGTTCTACTCTGTCCTATAGGGTCGCTATGAGTTGGAACCAACTCAACAGCACTCAACAACGTGTACATATACTATTCAAAGATATGGGTAAAATTGAGTTTTATAAAAACATCTAACATCAACTGTTTAGTTTATTTTGATTTTTTGATGAAATTATTGAAACAAATTTCTAAATCCGTAGCCTCATCAACAAACTCTTGGTCTCCTTTAACTTTTCCAAATTCCTTCAAAGGGTTTACATAACGGAAAACCTGTGTTTGACTTGAAGGCTCAGGCTCTTCTGGGTCTTCATCGTCTTCATCGTCATTTTTAGATTGTGAGTCCACAATTTCTTGCAGGTTTGTATCATCCACTTCTGTGGCAGTTTCTTTGCTAGTATCAGTGTAAGATGTGCCAGTGACTCTATTTTCTGAAACACCACCATAAATGTCATTTATTCTGTCTGAATCTTCATGATGTTAACGGGCTCGATAACTGTTTTGTTTTGTATACTATCCACTGCCAAATAAGAAACTGTGATTCTTAAAAAGAATTTTCTTACAGTTTCTTCCTTAATCACTTTGGTTGATCACTTAAGAAATGAAATTGTATCAAGGACATCAATTTTCCCCTAAATCTCCAATGCCATCATCGCATCTCAATGTTGGCAATCACTTTTTGCAGCAATAACTTCCTGTAGTTTAATATTTTGAATAATACCATTATTCAGAGGTTGTAGGACTGACATCATGGATGGTGGAAAAAATTAATTTAATATTGTACAGAGGCAGTGACCGATGACAAGTAGCATTGTCAACAAACAAAAGAACGCTTCGATGTTGTTTTTTCATATTATTGTTAAATTTATTTAAAAACTCTGAGTAAATTCCTCCTGTCATCCAAGTTTTTTATGCTACTTCCATTCTACTAAAAGCTGATTAATTTCTATATTCTTGAAGCATAATTATTTCTCAGTCTTTCCGATTACCCATGTTTTCAAAAGTCCCATCAAAAATGTGGTCAAGAGCACAGTAAGCTGCTCTTTGAAAAACCCACCCTGGAAGCATTAATCCCCCTTTTTTTTCAGCATCCTATTAGGCATTGCCCTGTAAAATAAAACTGTCTCATCAGCTAAAGGAAGAAATGATGAAGTAAAAGAGCTGAACAGAAGATTTTAAAGGGTGGCTCAAGAAGACAAAGTAAAGCGTTACAATGACATGTGCAAAGACCTGGAGATAAAAAAGCAAAAGGGAAGAACATGCTCAGCATTTCTCAAGCTGAAAAGAACTGAAGAAAAATTCAAGCCTCAAGTTGCAATATTGAAGAATTCTATGGGGAAAATATTAAATGATACAGGAAGCATCAAAAGAAGATGGAAGAAATATACACAGTCACTGTACCAAAAAGAATTGGTTGATATTCAGTCATTTCAGGAGTAGTCTTATGATCAAGAACCCATGGTACTAAAGGAAGAAGTCAAAACTGCACTGAATGCATTGGCAAAAAACAAGGCTCCAGGAGTTGATGGAATACCAATTGAGGTGTTTCAACAAATGAATGCAGAGCTGGAGGTGCTCACTCGCCTCTGCCAAGAAATCTGGAAGACAGCTACTTGGCCAACTGACTGGAAGAGATCCATATTTGTACCCATTCCAAAGAAAGGTGATCCAACAGAATGTGGAAATTATCGAACAATCTCATTAATATCACACACAAGTAAAATTTTGCTGAAGATCATTCAAAAGTGGTTGGAGCAGTACATCAACAGGGAACTGCCAGAAATTCAAGCTGGATTCAGAAGACAATGTGGAACAAGGGATATCGTTGCTGATGTCAGATGGATCATGGCTGAAAGCAGAGAATACCAGAAAGACGCTTACCTGTGTTTTATTGACTATGTAAAGGCATTTAATTGTGTGGATCACATTTCGAAGAATGGGAATTCCAGAACACTTAATTGTGCTCACGAGGAACCTGTACATAGACCAAGAGGCAGTCATTCAAACAGAACAAGGGGATACTGTGTGGTTTAAATTTAAGAAAGGCATGTGTCAGGGTTGTATCCTTTCACCATACTTATTCAGTCTGTATGTTGAACAAATAATCTGAGAAGCTGGACTATATGAAGAAGAATGGGGCATCAGGATTGGAGGAATACTCATTAACAACCTGCAATATGCAGATGACACAACCTTGCTTGTTGAAAGTGAAGAGGACTTGAATCACATACTGATGAAGTTCAAAGACCACAGCCATCACTATGGGTTACATCTCAACATACAGAAAACAAAAATCCTCACAACTGGACCAATAAGCAACATCATGATAAATGGAGAAAATATTAAAGTTGTCAAGAATTTCATTTTACTTGGCTCCACAATCAACGCCCATGGAAGCAGCAGTCAAGAAATCAAACGACACAATGCATTGGGAAAATCTGCTGCAGAAGACCTCTTTAAAGTGTTAAAAAAGTAAACATGTCACTTTAAGGACTAAGGTGTGCCTGACCCAAGCCATGGTGTCTTCAGTCACCTCATATGCATGTGAAAACTGGACAATGAATAACAAAGACGGAAGAATTGATGCCTTTGAATTACCTACGGTGTTGGTGAGGAATATGGAATATGCCGTGGACTGCCAGAAGAAAGAACAAATCTGTCTTGGAATAAGTACATCCAGAATGTTCCTTAGAAGCAAGGATGGTGAAACTTCATCTCACATACTCTGAACATGTTATCAGGAGGGACCAGTCCCTGGAGAAGGATGTTATGCTTGGTAAAGTAGAGGGTCAGCGAAAAAAAGGAAGACCCTTAACAAGATGGATTGACACGGTGACTCCAACAATGGGCTCAAGCAGACAACGATTGTGAGGATGGTGCAGGACTGGGCAATATTTCATTCTGTTGTCTATAGGGTCGCTGTGAGTTGGAACTGACTCGCCACACCTAACAACATTGGCATCTGGAATGTGTTTAGGATCATATCCCCTGTGACCTCTGTTACTTTCGTGAACCAGTTTTGAACATCTTTGTCAGTCTCATTTGACTTCTCACAAGCTACACTGCAAGTGATTCCATGTTTTGTTTTTGTTTGTGAAGCTCTGAAGCCACCCATTAGATGCTAAGAATCCATCAGCTTTGAAAAGTGTCACTGTTTCCTTTGCTTCTGCTTGCACATTAGGCTCTGAAATGGGAACATTTTTGGCAAAGGCTTGAAGAAACCACTCAAAAACAGATTTGTTGATTTCTGCATGATTTCCATTCTGTACTTTCTTGACATTTACGTTGATTCTGCTCATGTGTTTTTCAATTATTTTATCCTTTTCTTTCATAGTTGAGTAAATTTGCATTTTGCTGCACTTGAACTTAATTACAGCTCCCTTGACAGTCTTTTTCTCTTCAGTTATCATTTTGACAACATCAAACTTCTCTTTCAGAGATAAATTTTTCACTCTTGTCTGTGGCTGTGAAGTAATAAGCTTTTTTAAAAAAAGGAAATAAGTTTTATAAAATTAGGGAATTTATGATCTTCTCAAAAACATGAATATCTCAAATAAAAAGAAAAAAATGAAAACTATCAACATCATTACATGATAAAGTAAGTTAGTACACTTCAGTAAAATTTTTAAGGGAAAAAAACACGTGAGAAGAATGTTTTTGCTTTTGTGCACATATTGAATGTGTTAAGCGAGGAAATGCTTCTCTCATTTCTGGCAAAAGAAGAAATTTTGAAGGAAGTAATTTCAAGAAAATAAAGGAGTGGATTTTGAAACTTGTAATAGCGTGTATCAAAACTACAAATAACTAACGTGAAAACTAAAAATTAATGACAAGAAGAAGACTAAAACCTTTCAAGACAAGGAAAAAAAGTGTGCTTTGCTAGATTTTAATGAAAATAAAGGAATTTATTAGTGTCTGTTTCTGCTTTCAAACTTGTGTACAGAACAGACATACACAGAACAGTAACCATGCACAGTACACACTGACACACAGTAACAATGCAAAAGGAAGTGGAAGACTGAGCCTTCATCTCTGACTCTTGTATTTCTTGGAACAATCTCCAGCTTTTACATCTGCACGTCCTCGTGTTGGGTTTGCAAAACCAACAATTTTCTGATTCTCTCTGCCTCTGGAAGGTTCTAGTTTTCAGACAATGTATATTAGGCTGAAGAAATTGTCTTAGTAGAAAATATTCGAGTTTTCCTTGGACAGATTTCTGCCTTACACAGGCTCTGGCGTTTACAGAGATAGGCAAAAAAGCTATTCTTATCCTCTTTTTACAGGTAAAAAAAAACCAAACCAAACTTTGGTTGGTTAAATCGCTTGCCCAAGGCCTCATAGCTAGAAAGTGGCAAGTCTGACCAGAACTCCTGTGCTCAGTTTCTCTTTCCTGGAGATGTTGGTCTGTGCAGACCGGCCGGCACTTCCTGGAGTTTGGTGTTTTTGGTTCAGTGTTTCAACCATCTCCCAGAAATTATGTATCCAGTCTGTTACAGCACCTGTCTATTTCACAGTTCCCATATTTTTCTCAAGGGAATTTTATGTCTAAGTTGATACTGTTTGAGTTTCATTAAGAAGTTCTGACCTCTCAACTCCTTACCTTCTCTAGGTGTTTAATTGACCATGTTGGGATACTTGTGAAACCATTGGCGGAGAGCACTTTTTTTTTTTCCCTAGTAGGATGCACCTTGCAGCTGCTTAGGTAGCCCATTGTTCTTTTGTGTATGTGTGGGGATGCTTTAGATGAAAGTTTACAGAGTGAGTTTCTCATTAAAGAATTAATATACATATTGTTTTGTGACATTGGTTGCCAACCCCACGACATGTCAACACTCTCCCCTTCTTGACCATGGGTTCCCCCTTACCAGCTTTCCTGTCCCTTCCTGCCTTCTTGTCCTTGCCCCCGGATTGATATGCCCATTTAGTCTCATTTTGTTTTATGGGCCTGTCTCGTCTTTGGCTGACAGGTGACCCTCAGTTAAAAGGGTGTCTGGGGACCATACTCTCGGGGTTTCTCCAGTCTCTGTCAGACAAGTAAGTCAGGTCTATTTTTGTGAGTTAGAATTTTGGTCTACATTTTTCTCCAGCTCTGTCCCAGACCTTCTATTGTGATCCCTGTCAGACCAGTCAGTGGTGGTAGCCAGGCACCATCTAGTTGTGCTGGACTCAGTCTGGTAGAGGCTGTGGTAGTTGTGATCCATTAGTCCTTTGGACTAATCTTTCCCTTGTGTCTTTGGTTTTCTTCATTCTCCCTTCTCCAGATGGAGACCACTGGTGTATCTTAGATGGCTGCTCAAAAGCTTTTAAGACCCCAGACGCTACTCACCAAAGTAGGATGTAGAACATTTTCTTTACAAATTATGTGATGCCAATTAAGCTGATGTCCCCTGAGACCATGGTCCTCAGCCCTCAGCCCAGTAATTTGGTCCCTCAGGGAGTTTGGATGTGTCTATGAAGCTTCCATGACCTTGCCTTGGCCAAGTTGTGCTAACTTCCCAAGTATTGTGTACTGTCCTACCCTTCACCAAAGTTACCACTTGTCTATTGCCCAGTTAGTGTTTTACCCTCCCCACCCCCCTCCCTCATAACCATCAAAGATTGTTTCATTCTTTGTGTAAACCTTTTCATGAGTTTTAATAATAGTGGTCTCATGCAGTATTTGTCCTTTTATGATTGACTTATTTCACTCAGCATAATGCCCTCCAGATTTACCTATGTTGTGAGATATTTCACAGATTCATCAGTATTCTTTATTCATTCATCTGTTGATGGGCACTTAGGTTGTTTCCATCTTTTTGCTATTGTGAACAATGCTGCAATGAAAATGGGTGTGCATATGTATATTTGTGTGATAGCTCTTATTTCTCTAGGACATATTCCCAAGAGTGGAATTGCTGGATTGTTTGGTATCTCTACTTCTAGCTTTTTAAGGAAGCACCGTACTGTTTTCCAAAACAGTTGTAGCATTTTGCATTCCCACCAGCAGTGCATAAGAGTTCCAATCTCCTCACAGCCTCTTCAACATTTGTTATTTTCTGTTTGTTTGGTTTTTTTTTTAATTCCTGCCCGTAATGCCAGGGTGAGCTGGTATCACATTGTGGTTTTGATTTGCATTTCTCTAATGGCTAGTGATCGCGAGCATTTCCTCATGTGTTTGTTGGCCTCTTGAATGTCTTCTTTGGTGAAGTGTCTGTTCATTCCCTTTACCCATTTTTTAATTGGATTATTTGTCCTTTTTTTGTAGAGGGGTTGGATTTTCTGTAGATTTTAGAGATTAGACCTTTGTCAGATTTTTAATAGCCAAAATTTTTTTCCCAGTCTGTAGGTTCTCTTTTTACTCTTTTGGTGAAAGTCTTCTGATGAACATAAGTGTTTAATTTTTAGAAGATCCAAATTATCTAGCTTACCTTCTGCTGTTTGTGTGTTGTTATAGTTTGTATCTTATTTATGCTGTGTTAAGGCCCCTAGCATTGACCCTATTTTTTCTTCTATGATCTTTATAGTTTTTGGGTTTATATTTAGGTCTTTGATCCATTTTGAATTAGTTTTTGTGTGTGGTGTGAAGTATGGGTCGTGTTTCATTTGTTTACAGATGGACATCCAGTTTTGCCAGCAACATTTGTTAAAAAGACTGTCTTTTCCTCATTTAATGGATTTTGGGCCTTTGTCAAAGATCAGGTGACTGTAGGAGGATGAAATTACATCTGGGTTGTCGATATTGTTCCTTTGGTCAAGATGTCTGTAGTTGTACCAGTACCAGGCTGTTCTGACTACCGTAGCTGTATAGTAGGTTCAGAGTCCTCCTACCTTATTCTTCTTCTTCAGTAGTGCTTTACTTATCCAGGGCCTCTTCCCTTTCTATATAAAGTTAATGATTAGTTTTTCCATATCTTTAAAAAATGCTGTTGATGTTTGTGCAATGCTTTGGGTAGAATTGATGTTGTCAATTGAGTCTGCCTATCCATGAGCATGGTATGTTTTTCCATTTATGTAGGTCTCTTGGTTTGGTACAGTGGTTAAGAGCTATGGATGCTAACCAAAAGGTCAGCAGTTTGAATCCACCAGGTGCTCCTTGGAAACCCTATGAGGCAGTTCCACTCTGTCCTATAGGGTCGCTATGAGTCAGAATTGACTTGACAGCAGCAGGTTGTTTGTTGTTTGTTTGGTTTCTTGCAGTAGTGTTTTGTAGTTTTCTTGGTATAGGTCTTTTACATCCATGGTTAGATTTATTCCTAAGTATTTTATTTTTTTAGGGGCTATTATAAGTGGTGTTGTTTTTCTGGTTTCCTTTTCATCGTTCTCTTTATTGGTGTATAGGAATCCAACTGATTTTTGAATGTTTATCTTGTATCCTGATACACTGCTGAATCTTTCTGTTAGTTGCAGTAATTTTCTTGTGGAGTCTTTTCCGTTCTCTATGTATAGTATCATATCATCCACAAATCAGAATAGTTTTACTTCTTCTTTACCAATTTAGATGCCCTTTATTTCTTTTTCTTGCATTATTGCTCTAGCTAGGACTTCCAGCACAATGTTAAATAGGAGCGGTGATAATGGAATTGTTGTCTTGTTCCTGTTCCCCGGTGGGGAATGTTTTCAGCCTCTCTCCATTGAGAATGCTGTTGGCTGTTGGTTTTGTATAGATGCCCTTTATTATGCTGAGGAATTTCCCTTCAATACCTATTTTATCAAGAGTTTTTATCCAGAATGGGTGTTGGACTTTATCAAATGCCTTTTCTGCATTGCTTGATATGATCATGTGATTCTTTTGTTTTATTTGTGGTGGTTTATGTTGTTTGAGTTTCTAATGTTGAACCATTCTTGCATACCTGGTATGAATCCCACTTGGTCAAGGTGTATTATTTTTTTTGATATGATGCTGATTCTGTTGGCTAGAGTTTTGTTGAGAATTTTTGCATCTATATTCATGGGAGATATTGGTCTATAATTTTCTTTTTTTGTGGTGTCTTTGTCTGGTTTTGGTATCAGGGTTATGCTGGCTTCATAGAATGAATTCAGAAGTCTCTCTTCCTTTTCTATGTTCTGAAATAGTTCGAGTAGTACTGGTGTAAGCTCTTCTCTGAATATTAGGTAGAATTCTCCAGTGAAGCCATCTGCGCCAGGACTTTTTTTTTGCTGAGAGTTTTCCTTATTACCTTTTCAATCTCTTCTCTTGTTATGGGTCTGTTCAGATTTTCAACCTCAGATTGTGTTAGTTTAGCTAGGTAGTGTGTTTCTTAAATTTGTCCATTTCCTCTAAGTTTTCAAATTTGTTGGAGTGTACTTTTTCATAGTGCTCTGTTATGATATTTTTTTTATTTCAGTTGTGTCTGCTGTAATGTCCCCCATTTCATTTCTTTTTTGTGTTATTTGCATCCTCTCCCATTTTTCTTTGTCAATTTGGCCAATGGTTTGTCGATTTTGTTGATCCTTTCAAAGAACCAACTTTTGATTTTGTTGGTTCTTTCTATTTTTTGTATTCTCTATTTCATTTATTTCTGCTCTGATGTTTATTATTTCCTTTCTTCTGATAGCTGTGGGCCTCTTTTTGCTGTTCTCTTTCTATTTGTTCAAGTTGCATAGCTAATGTTTTGATTCTGTCCCTTTCTTTTTTTTATTTTTTATTTTTTGATGTGTGCACCTATTTCTATAAGTAGACCTCTGAGCACTGCCTTTGCTGTGTCCCAAAGGTTTTGGTATGATGTTCATTCTCATTTGATTCTAGGAATTTTTTTATTCCATCTTTGATTTCTCCTATTACCCAGTGGTTTTTAAGCAAGGTGTTATTCGGTTTCCACATATTTGATTTTTTTTTTTCCTTGCTCTTCCTGTTATTAATTTCTACTTTTATGGCATTGTGATCAGAAAAGATGCTTTGTATTATCTCAGTATTTTGGATTTTGTTGAGCGTTGCTTTGTGGCCTAAGATATGGTCTATTCTGAAGAATTATACATATGCATTGGAAAAGAATGTGTAGTTTGCAGCTGTTGGGTGGAGTGTTCTATATATGTCTATGAGGTCAAGTCGGTTGATTGTGGCCTTTAGATTTTTTGTGGTTTTTTTTTCAGTTTCTTTCTAGACGTTCTGTCCTTTACTGAGAGTTGTGTGTTGAAGTTTCCTACTATTATTGTGGAACTGTCAATTTCTCTTTTCAGTGCTGTTAGAGTCTGTTTTATGTATTTTGGAGCCCTTTCATTAGGTGCATAGGTATTTATTATGGCTATGTCCTCAAGATGGATTGTCCCTTTAATCATTATATAATATCCTTCCATGTTTTTTATGGAAGATTTTGTTTTAAAGTATATTTTAACTGAGATTAGTATCACCACGCCTGCTGTTTTTTGGTATCTGTTTGCTTGATGTATTTTTTTCCATTTTTTGATTTTTAATACATTTGTGCCTTTGTTTCTAAGGTATATCTCATGTAGACAGCATATTGATGAGTTCTGTTTTTTTTTTTTTTTTTCTAAATTCATTCTGTCATTCTCTGTCTCTTTATGGGTACGTTTAAGCCATTTATGTTCAGTGTGATTATTGATAGGTGTGAGTTTATTGTTGTCATTTTGTAGTGGTTTTTTTTTTTTTTTTTTTTCTTTTGTGGTGCTGACATTTTCTTTGTTCCTCTTACTCTCCTGGGATGAAATGCTTTTGTTTTGGATTGTTTTTTCATTTCTTTCATTTTTGTAGATTTTGTGTTTACAGAGACTTTATGTTTTCTTCTTTATTTTAATGAGTAGTTTGTTAACCTTCTTTGGGTTACTTTGAAATTTACCCCTATCTTCCTAAGTTTAAACCAGGCTTTTATAACTTGATATCACTTTGACTTCTTCTTCCTTTGAATGTTCTGTATCTACACATTTATTCCGTCTTTTATTGTTCTGATGTTGTTGTCATTTACAGATTGTCCTCTCTGGTTCTTTGTTGTAAATCTTTTATTTTTGTTTTATCCTTGAGAGTTCATTACTAGGTTGGTAACTGGCTGATGCTGTCCTGTGTCCTAGATTCAGGTTGTTGTCTGATGTTGTTGGTTCTCTAATTGAAGGACTCCCTTTAATAATTCTTGTAAGTTTGGTTTGGTTTTTACATATTCCCTTAATTTCTATTTATCTGGAAATGTCCTAATTTCACCCTCATATTTAAGCAAGAATTTTGCAGGATAATTGATTCTTGGTTGACAATTTTTTTCTTTCAAGGTTTTATTTATATCATCCCATTGCCTTCTTCCCTGCATGGTTTCTGCCAAGTAATCAGAGCTTAGTCTTATTGTTTCCCCTTTGTATGTGACTTTTAGTTTTTCTTGAGCTGCTCTCAGGATTCTTTGTCTTTGATTTTAATAAGTGTGATTATGATGTTTTGGTGATTTTCTTTTTGTGATGTATCCTATATGGAGTTGGTGGAACTTCTCGGAAGGTCAGATTTTCATCTTTCATGATATTAGGGAAGCTTTATGTCAGCAAATCTTCAGTGATCCTCTCTATGTTTTCCGTTTTCTTCCCCTGTTCTGGAACTCTAATCACATGTAAGTTTTTTGCTTTCGATTATATCCCACATCGTTCTCAGGGTTTCTTCTTTTTTCTTCATTCTTTTCTCTGATTTTTCCTCATACAAAGTGGTATTTAAGGATTTGTCTTCAATTTTGCTCATCCTGTCTTCCATTGTTTCAAATTTGCTCCTAAAGCCTTCTATTGCGTTGTCCATTTCTAAAATCTTTTTGTTTATCTTTTGGGTTTCTAATTGTTGGTTTTGTATGATATCTAGTTGTTTATTTATATTTACATTTTGTTCCTGCATTGTTTTCCTGAATTCTTCCATGGTTTTGTCTATTGTTTCCCTGACTTTTTCCTCACTTTTGTCTGCGTTTTTCTTCATCTCTTTCTTAGTCTCTTGAAGAGCCCTGAATATTAGAGTTGTTAATTCCCTATCAGGGAAAGTTCCAGTGCCTTTTCTTCTACTGGAAGGTCATCTGGTGTTTTATTTTGGTAACTTTCTAGGGCCATCCTGTCCTGTCTTTTTAATATGTTTTGATATTGTCTGCTGTCTCTGGGACCATTCAGGAATTAATTTCTTCATTTATTGATTGTATATTTGTTTCATCCTGCTTTTCCTATTTGGTTATGTTTGGGCAGAAGTGCTGGGTGTGTTTTGTTGCTAGTTTGCTTGTGTGCACCATACTTCTCACCACTTTGTCCAGGTGGGCAGGGCTGGTCACTCAGCTATGGTGCAGCAGGCAGGTCCAGCAGAGGGGAGAAGCAGGGATCGGTCATTTGTGGCATGAACTGGGGCCAACTGGGCAGGACTGGGATGCAGTGCAGGGTGAGTTCCAGGGTTCAGGGGTCTGCACTGGTGCTGCTTGGGGACGTGGCACTTAGTGAGCAGTGCAGATGGGCATGAGGGAAGGGAGAGAATGTATGTGGAGCTAAGTGGGTGAGAGAAAGAAGAAAAGTGAGAGAGAAATAGAAGCAAAACAAAAGAAGGAAAAAACAGAAAAAAATAAATAAAATGGTGACATGGTAGAATTCAATGGGTGGGGGCAAACCAGACCCAGCAAGACCATATACCAGGGGCCTGTAGAAAAGGGGCATGGGCAGCACATGGGGCTAGGTGTGCAGGAGAAAGAAGGGAAAGAGAGAGAAGAAATAAGACAAAAACAAGCAAACAAAATAAATAAATATGGTGCTGTGGGAGCTGGCTGATGTGGGTGGGGTGAAATTGGGGTGGTGGATAGCTGATGGCTCTCTTGCTGGGCTTTGCAGCACGGCCCATCAGGAAGGGGTGGAGGCAGCACAGGGCCTAGGTGGGAGGGAGAAGGAGAAAGATGAAGAAAAATAAAAAATATGGCACTGAGGGAGCCAGCCTGTGGGAGCAGCACAGATCCAGGAGGCCGTGTGCCAGAGGCTTTTTACCATACAGCACAGCCCCTCTAGAAGGGGGGGTAGCACACATGGCTAGGTGGGTAGGAGAAGGTAAAGGAAGGAAGGGAGACAGAGAGAAGAAACAACAACAACAACGAAGAAGAAACAGAAGCAAACAAACAAAAAATGGCACTGAGAGAGCTGGTCAGTGGTGGCGGTGCAGACTCGAGGAGGTTGTGTGTCAGTGACTCTCTAGCTGAGTGGTGCAGCACAACCATTCAAGAAGGGGTGGGGCAGCACATAAGGCTAGATGAGTGGGAGAAAGGAACAGAAGGAAGAGAAAGAGAGAGAGAAGAAACAGTGAAAAAAAAAGAACAAAGCAACAAACTAAAAAAATATGGTGATGAGGGAGCTAGTAGGTGGGGGTAGAAGAGACCCAGGGAGGCTGTGTGCCAGTGTTTTTCTAGCTGAGTGGTGGGATAAGGCCCTTTAAGAAGGAGGCGGGACAGTGCACATGGCTAGGTGGGTGGGAGACAGAAAAGGAAGGAAGGGAGAGAGAGAGAAAAGAAACAACAAAACAAAAAAATATGGCAACGAGGGAGCTGGCTTGTGGCAGTGGCACAGACCCAGGGAGGCTGTGTGTCAGTGGCTCTCTAGCTGAGGGTGCAAAAAATAATAATAATAACGCTGAGGGAGCCTGCTAGTGGGGGCAGTGCGGACCCAGTAGCTCTGTAGCTGAGTAGTGTGTCACAGCCCATCAAGAAGGGGAGGGGATGGCACACGGGGCTAGCTGGGTGGGAGAAAGGAAAGGAAGGAAGGGACAGAGAGAGAAGAAACCAAAAAAAAAGCCAAAAAAAAAAAAAAATGGCGCTGAGGGAGCTGGCCAGTGGGTGTGGGGCAGACCCAGAAGGCAGTGAGCTAGTGTCTCTCTGGCTGAGCAAACGTGGCCCTTTTGAAAGCAGTGGAGGACAAATAGGAGGAAGAAGGGCGAGGGATGGGAAAGCGTGTATCTCTGGTTACTGGGTGCTCTGTCTCCTGTTGGGACCTCTGTAAATTGCCTTCCCATACTCCCTATCTGTGTTGCTTGGTGCCTGTAGTCCAAGATGGTGAATCCATGCTGTGTTAGCTGGTACGGGACCTCCACTCCGTAGCTCTCCTTGTTCTCTGTTCTCTGTCAGTTTCTAATTCCATTGGATACTTGATCGAGTTCTTTATCCCTTCATTTGATGCTTAGGGTTCCAGAACTGACATTTGTATCTGTTTTACTTAGTTTTTCGGGTCTTTGCTGCAAAGGGACAGTGTGGTGCTTCTGTCTATTGTGACATGTTGGCCTGAGAGCACTCTTGATCTAGATGTAGCAATTGCACACAAGTAACTTAGAGTGCATGACAGGAATTCCTTTAAAAACAGTAGGGCTTCCATTTCAGTTTTTAGGAATCAATCAAATATTGTCAGAATCCTAACATTTTGCTTTAGGTTAAGCCCTCTTCCCCAATTAAGTTGAGGTGGGAATTGCAGCAGCTGACCTTGATCTCTTTCCATCCTTATATGTTCAGCAAGACTTAAGGGTCTGCGTCTGTATTCTTGAGATTCAAGCCCAGATAATAGAGAATTATTGCCTCCATTGGCCATAAATGGCACATACATTTAAACTCCCTTTTAATAATTCTAAAATCTATTTTTTTAGTAGAAATCTAAAAGAGAAAGCAAGGATGATGGATCTGATGCTCATCCTACTATATAAATGTCTGTTCTTTTTATCACTTGCTTAAAGCCATTTTCCATTTAGAATACTTGAGGCTTTACACATAGCAGTAGCCTCAGTAGCAATGCGTTGTAATTTCATCTTCACAGAGAATTTAAGCAACAGAAATCCCTGCTGCCACATTCACACTTTGATTAGCTCTTCTTCACTCCTCAATAAGGTGTAATGAAGAAAGCATTGAGCTGAGCCTGAAGACCAGAGTTCTCACCGTTGTGTCTGCTCCTCCCTATCTTAAAAACAAAACCCATTGCTGTGGAGTGGATTCTGACTCGTAGTGACCCCAAAGTCCTCCCTATCTTATACCCATACCCCATTGCCATCAAGCTGATTCTGACTCAAAGTGACCTGCTATCTTAGCCCCAAGCAAATCACTTAACCTATTTCTGTAGGACATCTTCCATTGGTCCCAAGATGCATGCTGTCCCCCTACCCCCATCTGTGCCTGGGAGGCTGAGCTATGTGGACTGCATGGACAATTCTCTTACCTCTGGCTTCTGACTGGGCTCGTCCAAGAAGAGGCGGTCACCACAGGTCAGAGGGCTAAGGAGAGTGGGGGCAGGGTATGTGTTGCTGGACAAGATGCTGTAGGTTGACTCTGTCTCTCTAGTGAAACTGCCTGTCCAGAAGTACCGGCTCTGGGTTCTCATAACTACCTCCCTTTGCCTCTTTGGATGTTGTTCCCTGATGTTGCTTTCCCTCTCCCTACCCATACATTTTAAAATAGTTACTGTATTAAACTCTCTTCAAGATACCCAGTTTGAGTGTGCCATCTGATTCCTCCACGAGCTGTCTGATCCTTGATTGTCTTATCTGTAGAATGGGAGGAGTAATAGCTATACCCAACATTCTGCTTTAGGTAAGTCTTTTTCCTCCATTAAGTTGAAGATAGTAGCACCCCCAACTACCTCAAGAAGTAGTAGTAAGGATCAATCAAGATAATGGATACTGAGAGTGTTGTATAAATTGTAACAATCTTTAGCTTTACAAATATAATAAAAAAAACTTGTTATTTCTAGAATGTGTATTCTGGAATCCTGATTTCCTTTCTAAAGAATGGTGTTTTCAATGCTTCCTATTTACCTTTTAACCAGCAACCAGTTGCCATGAAGTCAACTGTAACTCATGGAGACCCCATGTGTGTCAAACCCACTTGCTGTAATATAATCACCTTATGAGTTGGAATTGACCCAATGGCAACAAGTTTATTAAAAGTAAATGTGAAATATCTCAAAATACAAAGTCTAATTGTAAAAAAAAGTGAATATGAGAAGCTTTGGTTTCCAGCCCCAGCTGTGCTGCTTTTCAAACTGACTCCATGACTTAAGACCCAATACTAATTGCTCTCCTTCTTGCATCCTCTGGTAGAATCCAGATCTCCATTCCCTCAGATTTGGACATACATGTTACTGATATTACAGGCTTGGAAGCATGCCCCTGAAAACTATGACAATGAGGCAAATATACAGTATGGACAAAAGCAAATTCCCACTGAGAATTAAAATCATGAGTGTTGTCCTGGCCAAGAACAAAATAAGCAAGAGCAAGCACCTCCCACTGAAGTGTAGGCAGCTCTCAACCACCCTCAGGACTGAAGAAGTAAAAAATTTCATCGCCACAGAGATTTCCCAAGGAAAGAAGAGGGCATTTTCTTAACCCATACACCTACCAAGGCATGATCCTCAGGAAAGGCAATCAGTTTCACTTTGTTGCTGACGTTGCGGAGGCTATGAAGGTGGGCAGCTGCATTTCCAGCCCTCCAGAGAGTTTATCTCCCACATGAAGCCACTTCCATTGTTCACACTCAAGGATAGCTTCTTTGCTCTTAAGAAGAGTATTATTTCTGCCAAAATTAAAGGTGAGCTGCACAGAGTTGAAGTTTTAAAATGCCAGAATATTACCACCAAAGCCAAAGTCAAACTTCTCCTGTTTGCAGAAGGAGATTTTGTTGAGCTGGTTGATGAAGCTGGGCCAGTGAGACTGCAGGAACTGTATCAAGTCGGGAAACTCCAGTGTCATATCAAAGTGGTCAGCCCAGATCCTTTCAGGGCAAGGGACCCCCTGTAGGGAATTGAGGATCTAAGAGTTGAAAATGTCATCATTAACAGTACCTCGTAGCCAAAGACTTGGCTTTTCCAGAAGACATCTGCTCAGACTGTTCAGAAGATATCTACTCAGACTTAACAGAAGGCACATTTGAAATCCCAGTTGAGAAGATAAGCACAGAGGTGTTAGTAGTTGAAGAGCACCCATGCGAGGGAAGAATCAGGAATGAGACCAGCTTGGCCCTCCAGAGCATCGAAGAGATTACTGAAGCTGAATCCTTGACCTTTGGTAACTGTGTGATTGTTCCTCATCCACCACCATGCCCTCCAAAGCCCAGAAGTTTGTCTTAGAGCAGAAAATGCTGACCACTAGAGTGCCTTGGAAGAAGTGTCTGGCAATCTACTTCCAAAAAATCAACCATTGAAAACCTGATGAACTCAGTTTTACTGACACACATGGGGTCAGCATGAGTCACAATTGACTCCACAGCAACTATTCATTTTGTTTGTTTTTTGTCTCTATGAAACATCATCTGTGTATTCTGGATCTGAGTATCTGGAGTTGCTGGAGAATGGAAACAGCCACGGGCATCTGGGAGATGGCCTCTGATGCACACCTAGTGGACAGGAGTGCTGGCTGACCTATTCTGGGTCCCTCTCCTCAGAGTTCCCAGATCGACCAAGCTGCTGAGCCAACTTGATTGAAATCAGAGATGGTTAAAATTGCCTATCATTTTCTTCACTCTTGTACATTTGCTGAACGTTGTCATTATGTGATAAATTTTAGTTTTTTACTTGATTTGCATGGAAATCAGTGCTGTAATAATGTTTTTGACATGGTCACTGCACTCTTCCTTCAATTAAAGCTAAATTACATTTATTAAGCAGAAGGGTTTATTTGTTGCACAGTCCTGGGTCACCAGGCACAATTCTTTATCCCATATTTCTCCAGACTTGGAATCACACTACTCTAGTTACTTTCACTCTAAACAGTACCTGGCATGTAGCAAGCACTCAACAGATACTTGTGGGATGAATGGGTGAATGCATCCTTTGGGTTGCTGGCACCTACCTTAGTAACCCCTTGTCTTTCTACTTGCCCTGACTCTTCCTCCAGTTAATGAAAAACACCATCATCTACCTGGTTTCTCAGGGTAGAAACCCAGGCATCAGTCTTGACTTTCTCCCTATCCCTCATCACATCCAGTCTATCACCCCGCCCTCCCAATTCCACCTATTATCTCTCTCTCACCTTTCATCTCTTCTTAACGCACACTGCCACTTCCCTTGTTCAGACCACTATCTTTTCTTGCCTGAAAACTGCAGCAGCCTTTAAGTGGTTTCCCTATCTCCTTTCCTTCCCCTTTCCAATCCATTTTCCACACTAACCAGAAAGCTTTCTGAAAAGCAAAACTGCTGGATCATTACCCTGTTTAAAACCCTTCTAAAGCTCTCTATGGAGGTCTTCATGCCAAAGCCTCAAACCTGTCACATCCTCTGTCATCCAGCTAGTATATTTCTCTGACACTCAATGCTCCAGCCAGAACAACATGTCTGTGACCCTTACGAGACGCTGTTGCCTGGAAAACTCTCTATCTCCCTTTCCAGGGATAACTTCTGCTCATTCTTCAGATCTCAGTGTAGACATCACTTCCTTCAGAAAGTCTTCTCTGAACCCCCAAGTCAAGCTCAGTATCTCTTTTCCATTCTAAAGAATCATCGCAGCGTGGTGGTTAACAAGTCACAAGAACCTTCATTTGAATCTTGGTGTTGGCAACTTTATGTCTTTGGAACCCCAGTTTCTTCCCTTTAAAATGTGGATAATATTAATCTCTATCTAATTATTGTTCTAAGAATTGAATTAGATTATCTATTAAACCCTTCAAACACTGCCTGCATATAAGTAGGAACTTGATAAATGAATGTTCAATAAATATATCCCAGTTGCTTCTGTGCCACCCTCTCGTTTGGCCTGTGCTCCCAGGGTTAGAAAGTTGGATGAGTCATTCTAGTTCTTCTGTTGGGCATTCAGGGCTCATGTCTTCATTAATGCTGTACTCCTAGTCTGAAGTGCTTCTCTTCCCCATCCCACCCACCAACATCCTGCTCATTCTTCGGGGTCCTGCTACATACATATCTACTTCTCCCATAATTGTGCTGGCCGTCACTGATTATTCCCTTCTGAGTTCCTATAACATTATTTGTCTATTAATGTCAATAGTTACCTCCAATCATTGAGTGCCTACTGTATGCCCCACACCACAATGGATGATTAACATTTGTTGTCAGTTTCATCCTCTGAATAACCCCATAAAGGATGAGTTATGATTATCTCCCCTCAGGTGAGGAAATGAGTTATGGCAAAGTTCTCTTCATTATGAGTGATGGAGCTGAAATTCAAATCCTCCCTGATTGTCATGGCGCTCGCTGCCACCATCATGGTTTTACCTTGTGTTGCAGTTGTGGGCTTACTTATCCCCCTTCGTTACTAGAATGAAAGCACTGTGGTGTTAGAGAAAGATGGTCTTGTTCACTGATGTATCCTTGGGAAGGGGAATATAAAGCCAGAGATTGGGAGGCTGGCTAGGTGTAATGAGAAGGAGGAAATGCAGGGTGGCAAAGAAAGAGTATGAGGAAGGCAGGTTTGGGAAGGGCCAGTGTCTGAGCACTGTTGTTAGAGTTGCCCTGCCCTAAACTTCTGTGGTCTGTAACTTTGGGGAAAGGAAAGAGGAGAAAACACAATTTACCAGTCTGGGAAGAGGTCAAAGAAAGGAACTAAATCCTGAGAGATATTGAGGACAAATAGCTTATTTGGAAGGTGATCCCAGGGGAGTAGGGGAAGTAAGGCAGAGAAGAGAAGGAAGCAAGTACAAGATGCACTAAAGAGCAGATTACTGCTATGGACAACTGGGCTCAACCTCACTGGGGACCTCTGGAAGACTTTAGACGTGGGATCAGCAAAGTACAACTGAATCAGCCTACTGTTTTTCTATGGCCCATGAACTAAGAAAAGTCTTTACGTTATTAAATGATTGAAAAATAACCTAAAGCAGAATAATATATTGTGACACATGAGAGTTATTGAAATTCAAATTTCTGTGTCTGTCATGGATTGAATTGTGTCCCCCCAAAATGTGTGACAACTTGGCTAGGCCATGATGGCCAGTATTGTGTGATTGTCCACCATTTTGTTATCGGATGTGATTTCCATGTGTTGTAAATCCCGCTTCTGTGATGTTAATGAGGCAGGATTAGAGGCAGTTATGTTAATGAGGCAGAACTCAATCTACAAGATTAGATTGTGTCTTAAGCCAATCTCTTTTGCGATATAAAATAAAGAAGCGAGCAGAGACATGGGGACCTCATACCATCAAGAAAGCAGAGCCAGGAGCACGTGTCCTTTCGACCCAGAGTCCCTGCGTTGAGAAGCTCCTAGAATAGGGGAAGATTGGTGACAAGGACCTTCCCCCAGAGCCGACAGAGACAGAAAGCCTTCCCTCGGAGCTGGCACCCTGAATTCAGACTTCTAGCTTCCTAGACAGTGAGAGAATAAATTTCTCCTTGTTAAAGCCATCCACTTGTGGTATTTCTGTTTACAGCAGCACTAGATAACTAAGACAGTGTCCATAACTAAAGTTTTGTTGGCATATAGCCATGCCCATTTATTTACATATTGACTGTGGCTACTTGTTTGGTACAACAGCAGAATTGAGTTGTTGTGACAGAGATCATATGGCCCACAAAGCCTAAAATATTACTACTTGGCTCTTTATAGAAAAAGGTTTCCAACCTCTGGTTTAGACAATGCTTCAGCATTTGTTTCACCCAAAGGGCAAAGAACTCCTCTCTGTCATTGCTTGGAACTATTCCCAAGGGCTTTAACTCAAGTCACTTCTAACCTGCCCCTTGGGCCAAGCATGCTCTTAAGTGGTTAAATCAGATGGATAGTAAGCAGAGGAGCTGGGGTCAGAACCTAGAGCTTCCCTTTCTCCTCCCTTGCATGTCACTCTATGTATATCTCCTCCATATCATCTTGACTCTATGAAGCAGGTCTTGGATGACACAGGAACATTACTTTTTGAGCTTGGGGTGCAGAATTACAGTCAAGCAAAAAAGGATAAACAATTTAATAGAAAAGAGAAAAGGAGAGAAAAAGGAAAATCAGAGAAGATGAAATAGAAATGGCCAATAAATACATTAAACAATGGTTATTTTTTCTAGGAGTAGCTTTGTCCCTAGATTTCCACTAATTGGGGAGGTCATAGGTTAGAGCCTGGGTTTGCAGTTTTCATCAAAGAGAGGTTTTTGAAAGAACAGGAAACAGTTACTTCCTTTCCGGAGGTAAGAGAACATGCGGAGAAGCCTGTCTGAGGGAGGGCTATGATCTGAATTGTCCTTTCTAAAAATGGGGTTGTTTTCAAGAAGTTTTCTGAATTGTTTCTCTGCTTAGAGAAAGTGGAGGTTGAAGTGATGGTGAAATATCCATAATTAATTAGGGAGATGATCTTGTGAACTAGATACATGATGGCATTAATAAAACTGAGTCTTTTTCTTTTTTTTAAGACAATATGTGTACTGGATGGCCACTTGCAAACTTTGAAGACCCCAGGCACTATGCAACGAACTTGGAGGTAGAACAGAAGCTCTAAACATATTATTAGACCGATTGACTGGGATGACCCATGAAACCATGACCTTAAACCTCCAAGCCAAGAACAAAATTCCATTAGGCCTTTGGATGTACATAAGGGAAGTGGCCATCCAAGAAACAACAATTGGTCTCTATTCACCTGGAGCAACAGAAGAAGAAGGAGAGTCAGGAATAGGAAGAAGATATGGAATGTGTGGCTAATTGCCTTCCAGAGCAACTGCCTCCTTTGCCATGAGACCGAAGAACTGAATGGGGCCTGGCTATAATTACTGAATATTTTGATAAAAAATTCTATAGATGAAACAGCATCAGAAAAATAAAAGAGGGAATAAATGGTGTAGATATAAAACATTCTAATGGAGAGGAAATCAAGCAATACCAAGTAATAACAGACTGGTTCAAATCTAGGAAGATAAGTGTAAATTTCAAGGTAACTGCAAAGAAAGTTAACAAACCTACTCATCAAGATAAAGAAGAAAAGCATAAAGTCTCAGTAAAAACAAAACCTGTAAAACAAAAGAAATGAAAAAAAATCCGCAAACAAAAGGAACTCAGCACAGGAGAGTAAGAGGAATAAAGAAAATGTCAGCACCACAAAAAAAAAAAAAAAAAAGCACTGCAAAGTGCAGTCCCACTCCTAGGAATATATCCTAGAGAAATAAGAGCCATCACACTAATAGACATATGCACACCCATATTCTTTGAAGCACTGTTCACAATAGCAAAAAGATGGAAACAACCTAGATGCCCATCAGCAGATAAATGGATAAACAAACTATGGTACGTACACACAATGGAGTATTATGCAAAGATAAAGAACAATGATGAATCTGTGAAGCATCTCATAACATGGATGAAACTGGAGGACATTATGCTGAGTGAAATAAGTCAATCACAAAAGGACAAATATTGTATGAGACCTCTACTGTATAACTCATGTAAAAGTTTACACACAAAAAGAAACAATCTTTGTTGGTTATGAGGGATGGAGGGGTGGGGGGGGAGGTAAATAGATAAGTGGTAACTTTGGTGAAGGGTAAGACAGTACACATTACTGGGGAAGCCAGCCCAACTTGTACAAGGAAAGGTCATGGAAGCTCCATAGATACTTCCAAACTCCCTGAGGGACTGAACTGCTGGGTGGAGGGCTGTGGGGACCATGGTCTCGGGGAACATCTAGCTCAATTGGCATAATACAGTTTATAAAGACAATGTTCTACAGTCTACCTTGGTGAGTAGCATCTGGGATCTTAAAAGCCTGTGAGCAGCCATCTAAGATACTCCACTTGTCTCAACCCTTCAGGATCAAGGGAGAATGAAGAAAACAAGACACAACGAAAAGATTAGTCCAAAGGACTAATGGACCACAGCTACCAAGGCCTCCACTAGACTGAGTCCAGTACAGCTAGATGGTGCCTGGCTACCACCACTGACTTCTCTGACTGGGATCACAATAGAGGGTCCTGGACAGAGCTGGAAAAGGATGTAGAACAGAATTCTAACTCACACAAAAAAGACCAGATTTACTGGCCTCACAGACTGGAGAAACCCCAAGAGTATGGCCCCCAGACACCCTTTTAGCTCAGTGGTGCAGCCCCTCCTGAAGTTCACCATTCAGCCGGGGATTGGACAGCCTCATAAAACAAAACAGGACTAATGAGGCACAGCAATCCAGGGACAAGGACTAGAAGGCAGGAGGGGACAGGAAAGCTGGATCGGGAACCCAAGGTTGAGAAGGGACCGTGTTAACATGTCATGGGGTGGTTAACCATTGTCATAGGGCAATATGTGTACTGTTTAATGAGAAACTATTTGTTCTGCAAACCTTCATCTAAGGTACAGAAAAGAAAAAACAAGAATTATCTATGTGAGATCAAATTGACAACAGCAACTCAATGGGAGTTTGATGGGAAGCCTAGGGGACAATGAGATGAAGATAATGGGGATGGAATAATTTGGAAAAGGATAGTGAGAATAGCAGCACAACTGGAAGAATGTAATTGATGTCACTGAATTTTACATGTAGAAACTTTTGAAATGGTGTAACTTTGACTATGTATATTTTCACCAAAAAAAAGTTCCTCAAGGTTGAGAAGGGAGAGCGTTGACATGTTGTGGGGTTGTTAACCAATGTCATAAAGAGAAACAAATGTTAACCAATGTCATAATGAGAAACTATTTGTTCTGTAAACCTTCATCTAAAGTACAATAAAAA
Source organism: Dugong dugon (assembly GCA_030035585.1). NCBI lineage: Eukaryota > Metazoa > Chordata > Mammalia > Sirenia > Dugongidae > Dugong > Dugong dugon. Next base: position 44,314,808 of record CM057466.1, on the reverse strand, counting down.
AATTTTTAAAAAAATTCTATAGAAGAATTCTGATCAAAAGGGGGAAAATGTAGAACAGAATTTCAAATTATCATGGACTTCAGACTTCCTGGAGTCATGACGGTTGGATGAACCCCTGTTACTACTGCCCTGAGATAATCTTAAAACCTTAAAACAAAAATATCCCCTGAAGTCTTCTTAAAACCAAATGACAGCTTAGCTTAACTAGTAAAAAAAAAAAATGTCTGCCTTGAGTATTTTGCTCTTTTAGGAACTATCTATATGGGATCAAATAAACAACAGCAACTCAAAAGATTAGATAGGAACTTTAGGGGACAGGGAATTTATGTTAACAAGGGAAGAACAACTCAGAAAAGGAGGGTGAGAATCATTGCACAACTTGAAGAATGTAATCAGTGTTACTTAATGGTACATGTAGAAACTGTTGCATGGATGTATGTTTTGCTGTGTATATTCTCAACGACAACAAAATAAAAAATAAAAAGATAATATGTGCCTTAAAGTTCTGGTAAGTGGTAAAGAAGCAGCCAAAGAGACTAGCCCTCTTTATAATCACAAGAGAGGGACCTGAGACCCACTCCCCTTGTCTGTGCAGGAGCCATCTCGCTCTTTGGTGCTCTAAAGCCAGGGTTCCTTTCGAAAGGGTAAAGCTACCAAGGCAAAGTGGCTTGGGTACCTTTTCTCTGAAGATCTCAAGCAGGCCCTGAATACCTCATGACCAGTCTGGAAGTGGCGTAAAATATCTGCTCTCTCCAGAAACTTCACTTCCTTCTGATTCAGGGATCATGAGCACAGGTCTGTGATGACATGGCTTGGGAGATCCACTCCTTTCTGTCTAATTTCGCTCAAACTAGGCTCTGATACTGGGATGTTTTGTATTATTACTCAATGCTGTATGAGTGCAGCAAGTTTTGGCCACTCGGATGGTTCTTTTTCTGTTTGTGAGTGCCTTGGCAGCCCTACTAGACTCCAGTAGGTAATATGGAAGCCTGTCTTCTCTTGATCAAATGTCTCAGGTTTCGAAGGAGCCATACTGCACACACAGTGGTCAGAAAGATCTGTTGTTCACTATTTTACTGATGACGAGAGCCTTGTGTGGACAGCCTGAAAAAACCGGATACAGTTATGAGCTGGCTTTCTAGGTCCCCATTACATAGAAGAGATATGACTCTTTTCAGTCATATTGGAATCTTCTAGCTTTACAGAACAAAAAGTTTAGAACAAGTGTTTGGTTTTTTAAAATTAACCTTTTTTTTTTAGATTATAGAAGTAAAGCGCATTTAAACTAGATCCCGAAGCATTATTCTTATGTTTTCTTCTGAAGAGTTTTATGGTTTTAGATTTTACATTTAGGTCTTCGATCCATTTTGAGTTAGATTTTGTATATTGTATGAGGTATGGGTCCAGGCTCATTCTTTTGTTTGGGGAAATCCAGGTGTCCAACATCACTTATTTAAGAGGCTATTCTTGTCAAAGATCAATTGGCCATAGATACGCAGGTTTATTTCTAGACTCTCAATTCTATTCCGTTGATCTATGTATCCATCATTATACCAGAACCAAGGAGCCCTGGTGGTGCAGTGGTTAAGTGCTCAGTTGCTAACAGAAAGATCGGTGGTTCAAACCCACCAGCTGCTCCACAGAAGAAAGAGGTGACAGTCTGCTTTCGTCAACATTACAGCCTTGGAAAACCTATGGGGCAGTTCTATCTTGTCCTATAGGGTGGCTATGAATTGAAACAATGGATTTAAACCAGTACCAGACCGTTTTGAGACTGAGAAGTGTGAGTCCTCCTCCTTTGATCTTTTTCAAGATTGCTTTGGCTGTTTTGGGCCCTTTGCAGTTCCATATAAATCTGAGAACTGGCTTTCCCATTTCTACAAAGAAATGGAAATTTTGCTGGAAGTTTGATAGGTATTGCGTTGAATATATAAATTAATTTAGGTAGTACTGACATCTTAAGTATGTTAAATCTCTCTATCCATGAGTATGGAATATCCTTCTATTTATTTAAATCTTCTTTAATCTCTTTCAGTGTCATGGATTGAATTGAGTCCCCCATAAATATATGTCAACTTGGTTAGGCCGTGATTCTCAGTATTGTATGGTTGCCCTCCATTTTGTGATTGATGTAATTTTCCTATGTGTTGTAAATCCTAATCTCTACTTGTGGTTAATGAGGCAAGATTAGATTATGTTAAAGAGGATTGGGGTGGGATGTTTAACACCCTTGCTCAGGTCATATCCCGGATCCAATGTAAAGGGAGTTTCCCTGGGGTGTGACCTGCATCACCTTTTATCTTACAAGAGATAAAAGGAAAGAGAAGTGAGTAGAGAGTGGGGACCTCATACCAGCAAGAAAGCAGCACCAGGAGCAGAATGCATCCTTTGGATCTGGGATTCCTGTACCTGAGAAGGTCCTAGACCAGGGGAAAATTGATGACAAGGACCTTCTCCCAGAGCCCACAGAAAAGAAAGCCTTCCCCTGGATTTGGACTTCTAGCCTACTAGACTGTGACAGAATAAATTTCTCTTTGTTAAAGCAATCCACTTGTGGTATTTCTGTTATAGCAGCATGAGATGACTAAGACATTCAGTAATGTTTTACAGTTTTCAGTGGACAAGTCTTCCATCTTCCTGGTTGAATTTATTCCTAAGTACTTTATTCTTTTAGATGTTACTGAAATGGTAATTTTTCCTTAATTTCCTTTTCAGATTACTTATTGCTAATATATAAAAACCCAACTGATATTTGTGTGTTAACCTTGTATCCTGCCACTTCGCTGAATTCATTTAATAGCTCTAATAGCTTTCTGGTAGATTCTTTGGGATCTTCTACATACAGGGTCATACCATCTGCAAAAAGGGATAGATTAACTTCTTTCTTCCTGATTTGAATACCTTTATTTCTTTTTGCATAATTCCTCTGGCTAGAACTTACAGTATGCTGTTGAATTGCAGTTGTGAGTGTGGGTTTCCTTGTCTTGCTCCTGATCTTAAGGGAAAAGCTCTCTGTCTTTCTCCATTGAGTATGATGTTAGCTGTGGGCTTTTTGTGAATGCCTTTTAGCATGTTGAGGAATTTCCCTTCTATTTCTAGCTTTCTGAGTGTTTTTATCATGAGAGGATGTTTGATTTTGTCAAAAGCCTTCTCTGCAGAGATTGAAATGATCATGTGGTTCTTTTCCTTTGTTGTATTAATATGGGGCATTGTATTGATTGATTTTCTAATGTCGTACCACACACTGCTAGCATAAATCCCACATGATCATGGTGTATAATCCTCTTAACATGCTTTTGGATTTGGTTTGCTAGTATTTTCTTAAAGATTTTTGCATCTGTATTCATGAGGCACATTCGTCTGTAGTTTTCTTTTCTTGTGGTGTCTTTGTCCGACTTTGGTATCAGAGTAATACTAGCCTCATAGAATGAGTTAGAAAATATTCCCCTCTTCCATCTACTCTTTGTTAATGCCACCTACTTGTGGTATTTCTGTTATAGCAGCACTGGATAACCAAGACACATAAGTTTATACTTATTTTTTATGCATTTGTTGTTACAAAGCATAAAGGACATAACAATTAGAATTGTTAAGTAAGAATACCTTAAAACTTGCCTTTATACTTGCCCATGCAATTACCTTTAATGAAGATCCTGTTTTCCATAATCTTCCATATCTATCTGAAGGTTTTCTTTGAGCATTTCTTGCAGGGTCAGTCTAATGAATAGGAACTCTCTCAGCTTCTGTTTATATCTGAGAATGTCTTAATTTCTCTCTCATTCTTTAGGGACTGTTTTGCCAGGTATATTATTCTTTGTTGGATTCTTTCAGCACTATACATATACCATCTCTTTGCCTTCTGACATCCAAAGTTTCTGAAATAAAATCAGCATTTAATCTTATTAGGGATATTTTGTATGTGATTTTTCTCTTCTGTCTTGCTGCTTTCAGGATTCTCTTTTAGTTTTTGAGAACCCGATTATAATATGTCTTGGTGTGGATCCCTTTGGTTTTATCCTACTTGGAGTTTATTGAGCTTCTTGGATTTGTAGGTTTATGTCAGTCATCAAAGTTAGAAAATTTTCTGCCATTATTTCTTCATAGATTTTTTTCTGTCCCTTTCTTTCTCTTATCTCCTTCTGAGATTCCCATGATGTGTATGTTAGTTTGCTTGGTGGTGTCCCATAGTTCCATTAAACTGTGTTCAGCAGCCTTCAGCCTTCTCCATGTTGATCTTCAGTTCATGATTCTTTCTTCTGCCTTATCAAATCTGTTGTTACATCCTTCCAATGTGTTTCTCATTTCAGTATTGTCTATTTCAATTCCAGTATTTCTGTTTGTTTTCTCTTTATAGTGTCTACTTCTTTATTTAAATTCTCATTTTGTTCATGCAGTTTTCTAATCTCCTTTAGTTCTTTGTCTGTACTTTCCTTTAGTTCTTTGGGCTTGTTTAATACAGTTGTACTGTATTCTTCCAATTTGTTCATTATTCGAGCTTCCATAGATACGATATCTCTCCCTTCAACTTGTTCATTTGAATGAGCCATCATTTCCATTTTATTTGTGTGTCTTGTAATTTTTGGTTGTTGTTGTTGAAGCTGGGGCATTAGGATTTTACAAGATATTAACTTTCTCAATTCTCTCTGGCCGGTATTTGGTGATTTCAACAACACTATTTTCTGCAAGAAACTCTTAGGCAGGCAAAGTGTTTAGACTTATTGCTTTCGCTCTGTGATAGTTGCATCTCCCTCTCAAAAAGTTTGAAAAGTCCAGACCAAAATTTCAGTCTTTCAGCATCTCCCAAACAAGACAAAGAGCACACACTAATCTATCTGTCCACCGGGGGGTGCAATATGCATTCTTTGATTCTCTCTCTCTTTCCTACTTTTTGCTACTTCTGAAACTAATGAGGAAGCCCACACCATATGAACCACCAGCTGGGCTCAATGAAGCCCTCAGTCCTTATTCAGAGCTCCCTTCCTTGCTCTCTGAGGGCCCACTTGTCTCATACCCAGAAATTGAGTACCTTTCCTGTGCATAGGCAAGCCATGGGTCATCTAGGATTGAGACAGCTATCTTTCCATAGTGCTGGGAAGGGAAGTGAGTGGCAGGTAAACCCTAAAAGGACCACCAGGGAGATTAGTCCTTTTAACTTTAGCCAGAACTTGGGGGACTTTCTCTGTGCACAGGCAAATATGTGTTCCCTGGGAGCAAGCTCCACCACAGCCACCAGTCTGCATGCCGTACTGCACCCATCTACGAGTTCATGGCACCGGGAGAGGGAGGAGAAGAGACAGTGGACAAAGCACTTCTCCTACTGTATGAGACTCATAATTGACTTGAGTCCTTCTGTAGGTCCTTGCTGCTGTCCTCTGCCCACAAAGTCAGTTCCTCTGGGCCAAGCACATATTTCTTGTTGTATTTCTTGGTGATCTTGTGAGGAGTGTTGGAAACCTAGACCTGCTCATGCCACCATCTTCCAGAATCTGCTTTTGAATTTAAAGTCAGCATTTTATTCAAGATGGGACCTATGATTGGTATGTGTCATACAAGAGGGGAGTGCTATCCCTGAAATTTGTGGCTGTTCCTAGAAAGGAGTATATAACAATCGCCTTTTTCTAGAGGACTGAAAGATGCCTTGGTTTTTGGTGTTTGGGAGTGGGATGTTGTAAGATGAAGAAGCAAGGAGAAGAAACCATCATTCCTGAATAGCTAAACATTCCCCCTGCCAGGATAGTACATTTCATTTCACTTTTGGAGCTTTGTCTCAAAGATTTTCTCCCTACTATTCCCTTTCTTCTTTCAGGGTGCCTTGGTCATTATTTCACAAAACAAAGAGCCTGTGACCCTTACTCAGTTGCGTTACTTAAAAAGAAAGAAAAAGTAGTTGGTTCTTAAAATAAGTTTTTTGAATTGTAAAGCTTAAAGGTTTTTTGCACACATTTTTAACTTATTCGTTTTTTATTTTTATTTTTAAAAAATAGTACTATAACCACTCCTAAAATTCATCAACCGCTGACATCTTGCCACACTTGCTTCATCTCTTTTTCTGCACACACACCTTCCTTTTGCCATACCATCTAAAAGTCACCTCCAGACCCCACAGCAGGTACCCTACATACTTCAACAACAGCACTTCTGCCATCCCTAAGAAAATCAACATTCATTCCCTAAAATAATCTAACATAGAGTCCATACTGGAATTTTCTCAATTGTCCTGAAGGTGTTCTTTATAGATCTTTTTCCTGTAAATTCAGATGCGATCAAGGTTCACACATTTGCATTTGGGTGTTCTGTCTTGTTATTCTTCCCAAATATGGAAGAATCTCCTCATCTCACTGTTCTTCATGGCATTGAGTTCCTTGAAGAGTCCTAGCAAAGCATCCCACATTCTATATTTGTCTGATGGTTTACTTGTGATTCTATTTAGGTCAAGCATTTCCAGCAAGAACACTATTTGGTGAATTAGTGAATTTCTCACTACTTCACAATAGGAGCACATAATATTGTTGGTTTTTAAAACCATAGTATCAAATCCAACAACACAGAGTTCTTCCACGCCTTCCCCATTCTGATTCTCCCATAGTGGAAACCCTGGTTCCCAAACATGAATATATTTACTCATTTGCCCTAATCTACAATTCACACAAAACCATCTCAGAATTAAAATTCCAATACCATTGAAAAGAACACATCCACTATATAAAGTTTAAAATATCGTTGGAGTTCTTTTTGTCCTTAGAACATATCACACTAAATGTGTATTGTCAGAATACTGTTTTTACATTCCATTACTCACTACTGTCAAGTCAATTCCACTCACAGCCAAGCTATAGGACAGGGTAGAACTGCGCCACAGGGTTTCCATAGCTATAATCTTTACAGCTTTTCCATTGTCTCTTTCCACAGATGTAGTCGATTTGATTCCTGTGTATTCCATCTGGTGAGGTCCATGTGTATAGTCGTTATTTATGTGGGTAAAAAGAGGTATTTGCAATGAAGAAGTTGTTGGTCTTGCAAAATTCTATCATGTGATCTCTGGCATCATTTCTGTCACCAAGGCCATATTTTCCAACTACCAATCATTCTTGTCTCCAGCTTTTGCATTCCAATCACCAGTAATTATCAATGCATCCTGATTGCATGTTTGATCGATTTCAGACTACAGAAGTTGGTAAAAATCTTCAGTTTCTTCATCTTTGGCCTTAGTGGTTGGTAGGTAAATTTGAGTAATAGTCATATTTACTGGTCTTCCTTGTAGGCGTATGAATATTATCCTATCACTGACAGCGTTGTACTTCAGGAGAGATCTTGAAATGTTCTTTTTGACAATGAGTGCAATGTCATTCCTTTTCAATTTATCATTGCCGGAGTAGTAGACTATATGATTGTACAATTCAAAATGGACAACACCAGTCTATTTCAGCTCACTAATGCCTAGGATATCAATGCTTATGCATTCCATTTCATTTTTGACAATTTCCAATTTTCCTAGATTCATACTTTATACATTGCACATTCTGATTAATAATGGATGTTTGCAGCTGTTTCTTCTCATTTTGAGTCACATCAGCAAACGAAAGTCTTGAAAGCTTGACTTCATCCACGTCATTCAGGTTGACTCTATTTTGAGGAGGCAGCTCTTCTCCGGTCGTCTTTTGAGTGTCTTCTAACCTGAGAGGCTCATCTTCTGGCACTATATCAGACAGTGTTCTGCTGCTATTCATAAGGTTTTCACTGGCTAATTCTTTTCAGAAGTAGACTTCCAGGTCCTTCTTCCTAGTCTGTCTTAGTCTGTAAGCTCATCTGAAACCTATCCACCATGGGTGACCCTGCTTGTGTTTGAATACCAGTGGTATAGCTTCCAGCATCACAGCAACATGCAAGCCCCCACAGTACAACAAACTGACAGATGTGTGGGGGAACTGACAGACGTGTGAGTCATTAAAAAGGCAGGAAAGAAAGAAAAGACCACAATGAATGTCAGAAGAGACTCTGAAACTTGCTCTTGAATGTCGAGTAGCTAAAGCAAAACAATGAAGCTAAAGAAATGATGAAGTAAAAGAGGTGAACAGAAGATTTCAAAGGGCAGTTAGAAAAGACAAAGTAAAGTATTATAATGACATGTGCAAAGACCTGGAGAGAGAAAACCAAAGGGGAAGAATACACTCAGCATTCCTCAAGCTGAAAGAACTGAAGAAAAAATTCAAGCCTCGAGTTGCAATAGTGAAGGATTCTACAGGGAAAATATCAAACGATGCAGGAAGCATCAAAAGACGATGGAAGGAATATACAGAGTCACTGTACCAAAAAGAATTGGTTGATGTTCATCCATTTCAAAAGGTAGCATATGATTAGGAAATGACGGTATTGAAGGAAGAAGTCCAAGCTTCACTGAAGGCATTGGCAAAAAACAACACTCCAGGAACTGATGGAATATCAATTGAGATGTTTCAACAAACAGATGCAGCACTGGAAGTGTTCACTCATTTATGCCAAGAAATTTGGAAAACAGCTACCTGGCCAATCACCTGGAAGAGACCCAAATTTATACCTATACCCAAGAAAGGTGATCTAACCAAATGCAGAAATTATAGAACAATATCATTAATGTCACATGCAAGTAAAATTTTGCTGAAGATCATTCGAAAGTGGCTGCAGCAGTATATTGACAGGGAACTGCCAGAAATTCAAGCTGGATTCAGAAGAGGACGTGGAATGAGGGATATCATTGCTGATGTCAGATGGATCCTGGCTGAAAGCAGAGAATACCAAAAAAGTGTTTACCTGTGTTTTATTGACTATGTAAAGGCATTCAACTGTGTGGATCATAATAAATGATGGATAACATTGCGAAGAATGGGAATTCCAGAACACTTAATTGTACTCATGAGGAACCTGTACATAGGCTAAGAGGCAGTCATTCAAACAGAACAAGGGGATACTTTGTGGTTTAGTTAGGAAAGGTGGGTGTCAGGGTTGTAGCCTTTCACCATACCTATTCAGTCTGTATGCTGAGCAAATAATCTGAGAAGCTGGACTATACAAAGAAGAATGGGGCATCAGGATTGGAGGAAGACTCATTAACAACCTGTGATGTGTAGATGATGCAACCTTACCTGCTGAAAGTGAAGAGGACTTGAAGCACTTACTAAAGAAGATCAAATACTACAGCCTTCAGTATAGATTACATGTTAACATAAAGAAAACAAATATCCTCACAACTGGACCAATAAGCAACATCATGATAGATGGAGAAAAGATTGATGTTGTCAAGGATTTCATTTTATTTGGATCCACGATCAACACCCATGGAAGCAGCAGTCAAGAAATCAAAAGACACATTGCATTAGGCAAATCTGCTGCAAAAGACCTTTTTAAAGTGTTGAAAAACAAAGAAGTCACCTTGAGGACTAAGGTGTGCCTGACCCAAGCCATGGTATTTTCAATTGCCTCTATGCATGCGAAAGACTATGAATAAGGAAGACCGAAGAAGAACTGATGCCTTTGAATTGTGGTGTTGGTGAAGAATATTCAATATACCATGAACTGCCAAAAGAATGAACAAATTTGTCTTGGAAGAAGTACAACCAGAATGTTCCTTAGAAGCAAGGATGGCGAGACTACGTCTCACATACTTTGGACATGTTATCAGGAGGGATCAGTCCCTGGAGAAGGACACCATGCTTGGTAAAGTAGAGGGACAGCGAAAAAGAGGAAGACCCTCAACAAGATGGGCTGACACAGTGGCTGCAACAGTGAGCTCAAGCATAACAATGATTGTGAGGATGGTGCATGACTGGGCGGTGTTTCATTCTGTTGCAAGTAGGGTCACTATGAGTCGGAACCTACTCAACAGCATCTAACAACAACAATCTTTACAGAAACATACCACCACATCTTCTGGAATCAACTGCACAGCAATGGGATTTTTAAGTTATTTTAGTTAATTATTTTGTATCTGTACAGGACATTATGGATAAAGCTAAAGGACTTTAAATAGAACTAGTGTATGCTATGCCCTTCTGTTAAAATAAATATAAAAATGTTAAGTAATGCTATTTCCTAGTTAAAAAAAAAAAAAGGTGGAGGAATGAAAAGGAAAATGCAAACAGAACAGTGGAATTTTAACAAATTTTTGGAGTAGTGGAAACTGATTTAGCAGAGAAGAGGAAGCCACAACCTACAGGGGTATGTCAAAGAGTTGAAGTGTAGAAAAGCAGCTGGCTCGTCCTGCACTCCAAGGATGGTCTGAGGACCTGCGGCAGCAGATGCAATGGAGAGCTGCTTGAAGCATGAGGAAGGAAGCAGGGAATCAAGTTAGAGCCTTCAGAGAGGGCAGTCGGCCTCACAGCTTCGCTTTCTCACCTTGTTCGCTGAATGCCTGGCACCCAGGTGGCTACTCCCAGCAGGCTATCAGAGTATTCTTCCTGGAGAAATCGAGCTGTCACCCTAAAGAGAAGCTCTCCATGCTGTACACTCTCAGCAATGTCTCCTTCAAAACCTTCCAGAGAATTCTGGCACATTGGGCAAGTATGGACATGGAATCCCTGTCTTAGTTCCTTAATGTTGCTATAATAGAAATAGCAAAAGCGAGTGGCTTTAACAAACAGAAATTTATTTTCTCACAGTTTAAGAGGCTAGAAGTCCGAAATGAGGTTGCCAGCTCTAGTGGAAGGCTGTCTGTCTCTGTCGGCTCTTGGGGAAGGTCCTTGTCTCTTCAGCTTCTGTTCCTAGGTTCCTCTTCGTTTGTGCTTCCTTCTCTGTGCCTGATCTGCTCTTTTTATATCTCAAAGCTGATTGGCTTAAAACACACCCCGTACTGATATGGTCTCATTAACTAAAAAAGAAAGTCCTACCCCAAAAATGGGATTACATCCACAGGTATAGCAGTTTAGGATTTACAACACATATTTTGGGGGGACACAATTCAATCCATAACAATTCCCAAATTAAACACTAATTACATGTTAATTCTTGCTTTCTAGAGGCCCTGGCTGAGATATCATTGATACCTAATCGCAAACTCTTGTCATTACGGTACAGTGCTATTTGTCAAGCAAAACAAATGGGGGAGGGGGGTGTGAGAAACTTTTGCCCCAATATCACTTTGATTTCAGTTCATTTTGGAGGCATCCTTCACTCCTTTCTCTCCCTCGCTTCTGACAATACATCACTGCGTAGCAGCGACTGTCTCGCCAACACATTTCTCACATTCGCTCATTCTCTTTGTTCTCACAGCCTCTGCCATTCCCTGTCACCTCTCACCTGGGCCATTGCAAGAGCATTCTAAAAAACCTCCCAGGCTCTCCTCTCTCCAGCCTATAAGAACTACTTTTCTGAAACAGATGAGATCTCCCCTTATCACGCTTCGACACAGCCTCCAGGAACAAATGAAACAAGGCAGCTGGTGACCACGCACATAGCCTTGCTTTCACAGCCTAACCCCATTTACCTGTCCAACCTCACTCACAGTATATGCTGCTTCATTTGCTGGCCCTTTATATATATATATATTTTAACATTTTAAGGTAATCTATTTCATGCATCTTTCTAGAAGGCAGAGGGATAGCCCTAATCCCAATGTTAATGGAGGAAAGTAAGGTTAGGGGAAAAAAACAAAAAGACCAAGAGATTCACTCACAATTTCAGGGTCCAATACATGGTATATAATTAATACAAAGCAAATGTAAGTGGTAAATGATTAAAATAACTTGTTCTACTTATGAAAGTCAAGATAAAATGCTAAATCACAATTTTATTAAACTGAAAAATGATTGGTAGGATCAGGAGACAGTGGCTTCTCTTAGGGAGACTTGACTTGCGCCAGCAACCCCAGCTTTGAGATAAAATCTCCCTTAGGGAATGTCTGAGTTCCCAGTTCTTTGTTCACTTGCCCTCGTTTGTCTTCTGAACGTACGTGAGCTCACCAGTCTTCTCTCATCACTTTCCTTCAGATTGCATCCCGGGCGTCTGCAGCTTTCTGACAGGTTTCTTGTAAGATTGGATCCTAGCATCTGATGGGCATCTTCCTGACGGGTTGTCGACGCTGCTGTTACTCCTCGCTGCGATCCTCTGTATTGACTTTTGTGATGGCCACAGTTGCCTCTCACGGAGCCAGGCTGGCTCACCTCTGCTCCTGCTTGCTGCTGATCTTTGGTATGATGCATCATTCACTTGGCCACAGTTGGTAGCAATGAGCTGCACTAGAGGGGACGTGTGGTTATAAAAAACTCCTGTGGTCTTTCTCTGTGGGAGAGACCGACCGAGAAAATGTTTAGATGCTGAAATGTTAGAATTTCAAAAGTGGGACAAACAATCTGAAACCTGGACAAATCTGGAACATTCAGGAAAATCTGGAACATTTGCCTGGTGTAGCCTGGAGCAGATCAGGCAGAATAACATTATGTAAAGTTTAACTTGTTTAGCTCTGAATGCCATAATCTCAACTCTAATGTTCAAGTAACGTCCAAGAATTCCAAGCGCTTTATACGTAATAATATCTGGATAAGTCCTTTAATTCCATTTGTAGCGAAAACTATTTATGTCCCCTCTCTCCCCCGACTCAAGTAATCCAACTAAACCAACAGAAGTGTTAGCATAGATGATGAATATTATCTATGCCCTCATGACCACTACGGCAGCAGGATGTACAACCCGCCTCTTGTAAAAGTTTACCCAGAAACTGAGACCAACCATCATCCTGAAGAAACCGTGAGAGGTTAGAGTGAACGTAATGTGACATGGACGTGGATCAAGCAGTGCAAGAGGTGGACTATAGGGAACATTTTCATGCTCCACCAAGATCCCATTCCCCTTTTGTGCGCTTCTGCATGAGTGCTTTTGTTTACAATGCCTCATACCAACAACTCTTCCCAGAGACTCCCCTAAGGCTACTCAAGTTGGACGTGTTTGGGAGCTTATATCCTGCCAGTGGCTCTTAGTCAATGGCTGAGAGTATGATAACCCAGCTCCCTGCCCTGCAGTTCATGCTAAAGCTGCCCTCTATAAGACTCACCTGAGATGACACCGTGCCTGGCCTCTTCTCCTTCCTGTCCTGCTGCCCCCACTCTCTTACCAGTTTCTCCTCAGAGTACATCCTTAATAAATCATTTGCATACATATTCTCATCTCAGGGAATGTTTTCGCAGAACATCACCTAAAACACCACTTATTTTTGTTAAATTATTGAGCATTTAGAACCCTCCCAATAAATCATATTTGGCATTTGGAGGATGCCGGAGTCTGACTCGAATTCCGTGAGTTACTCAGATGGTTGAGTTGACAGTGGTGTTCAGGATTTCAGAGTAATTGAGTAAAGCTAAAGGGTCTGAATTAGAACGTACTGAATGGGGGTAAGGGTGGCAAATCCAACAATCTGTCAAATTTCCCGCTGGAGCTACTGCCTGGGGTACTATAACAAAAGCATTCTCTTTCCATAATTGGGCTTCAGATACAAGCAGGGAGAAGCAAACAAATACAATCAATTTATTCATTATCAAAAGAATGTTTAAAAAGTATATTGGGTTACTTGTTCCATTGGTCTTGGGAAAGCTGTTAACATTCAAAGACCATCTGCTTCTAGGTGACCTGGAGAAAGCTTTATCTTGAGGTCATCTGTCAGCACTGCAGTCCAGGCAGCTGGAAGCACTCACTTGAGGTGAGAGATGTAGACCTAAGGTTCGACTCCTGCAAGTTTAGCTGCACAGTGGGTGGTCTACAATACTAGGCCAACAATACTTACGTAAAGTGTCCTTTACATAAGTTTCTGGTATCATCCACTTTTTGTTGAAATATTCTAATCAATCACTTTCAGGGAGTCAGCAAAGTAAAAACTGTCTGAAGAAGACAAAACGTAAAAATGGCCATGGTTAACTTATTACCAGTAATAAAAAAAACTCGATGAGAATTCATTACAAATTAAAGCAACCAAAATGAAGTTAATTTTAAAAACTTTAGAGAAAATATCTCTAAACATAATGATTAACCCTATTTTGGAAGAACTTCAGAACTAACATATAATAATCCTGAGACATAATAGCATACCTAGAATTTATTAAGATTATCAAGTCTCTAAACATCTGAATATTAATAAAACTCCATAGGTAAACCAAGTGGATTCCCAATTAAAGCTGCGACCAAGTTAGCAATTTAAAAATCATGTTGTCATGAGACTAAATGGGCAGCTTCTGTCCAGAGGTGAGATGAGAAGCCAGAGAGGGTCAGCAGCTGGTTGAATGGACACAGGAAATCAGGGGTGGAAAGGAGGAATGTGCTGTCACAGTGTAAGGAGAGCAATTAGGGTCACGTAACAAGGCGTGTATGAATTTTTGTATGAGTGACTAACCTGAATTGTAAACTTTCGCTTAAAGTACAACTAAAAAAATAAAAATCATGTTGTCTAATGTCAGGCAAAACATCACAGGAAGCACTGACACTCATACAAAATTTTAACCCAAAGAAAATTAGGCACTTCTCTTGATTTGACAACACGTTTCATGAAACTCATAGCGCATTAAATGAACCTTATTATTTCTAGCATTTTTCTCCTACAAAGAAGAAGCAAATCTTTTATGTATTTTCAAGAAGTTTCAGAGTTGTCAGGAGTTTATCATCAGTCACCAAGGAACAATACTTAAATAGCTATCTAACCAAAGCGATAATGAAAGATTTTAAAAGTAAAAGCTTAGCTTTTTTAAAAGCCACAAGGCTTGCTTTTCAAGAACATGAAGAATTCAGCTTATTTTAATGAGACATAGAACTTCTGCCTTTTAAGTAGATTACACAGAAGTTAACCCTTAACCAATTTTAGTCTAGTAATTGAAGAAAATTTTGTCGTTTTATCAGAAAGAAACCCAATTTTTAGCTTTATACACTTTTTGATAATAAAGCTCTTTAAAATCTCATAAATAACACATTAAACTTTAGCCATGACAGATAAAAACTTTGATCATTATCAAATGAAATTCCCTTTCATAAAATTCCCTTTTATAAAGCTTTCTGTCTTTAGCACATATCTCTTACAATACTTTTTAAAGTGGCAAAAATGAACACATTATCTAACCCAAATATACATATTTATATCAGATATATATATACATACATATATATCCTTTCTGTGATATAAAAAAGCAAAAGTATATAAATGTAAATTATAATGAATATTACTCAATTTAATATCAATAAGTTACCTAAAAATCTTGGAAATTATTTTTAAGCCCATAGCACAAAACATAATTACTGTTGAACTAAAGTGTGTTTAAATATTCTAAATTTTCTTCCAAATGATTACCGTTTCCCATATTTTTTCCAATCTAACCTTAGCCCTTTTAAGATTTTATCAACTGGTTTTTGGAAATCACAAAGTACCTGCTCAACTCAATCAATTCATTGATATGAACATAACTTTAAGTATCTGGCTAGGGGTAGAAATATTTCCCTAGGCAATTTTGGGTGTGTCTCATTGTGATTTTTATGTTTTGGCTTTTTAAAAATTCCTCTACAATGTTGTTGTTAGGTCCCCTCAAGTTGGTTCCTAGGTACGTTTATTCTTTTTTATTCCTTAAATCCTTCCTCACTTAATGATATGTAAGAGTTATTTTGACTCATTCTATGAGGCCATCATTACCTTGATACCAAATGTTGTATGATCCCACTTACATAAAGATCTAGAATAGACAAATACATAAAGACAAAAAAGTTTATTAGTGGTTACCAGGGGCTGGAGGAGGGGATATGAGTTACTGCTTACGTGGTACTGAATTTCTGTTTGGAGTGATGAAAAACTTTTGGAGAGAGACAGCTGTGATGGTTGCACATGATGAAGGTAATTAATGTCGCTGAATTGTACACTTAAAAATAGTTAAAATTAAAAATTTCATGATATATATTTTACCACAATAACCAATTTTTAAATGGTCAGGAAAAAAAAGTAAGTAGAGCCAAGCAAAGTAGGTGTCTACCTGGGGTGGTGGGAAGCAGTAAGCTGTGGTGTCCTCAGAGCTGGAGGCCTGAGGAGAGTGAGGGTATCTCCACAGAGGACTGAACCACTTGGGGGTATCAAAGCCTGAATGGGGTGAGAAAACCATCCTTTTGGGGGCCCAGCCTGGTGTGGGCACAGGCATCCACACGTGGTGAAGAGAGCATCTGCACAGGTATAGGGGCAGGGACGGTGGTGTGATGGGAGATTGGGTACATTGAGAAACCAACCAAATAAGTAAATATACTAAAGATAATGGGAACCAGATTTCTCACTGTTGGAGAGGTGGAAAGTGAGAAAACCAGCTTGAATCATGTCATTTGATTAGAATTGAAGACATGAACTTTTCAATATAGGGAGATAGATATAGGGATAAATACAGATGCAAATGTATGCATGCGTATATACATATATGCATACGTTCCCTACATCTGCCCTCCAAGAGGGTCTGGGAACAGCAATACTCCAAAAGCAATGAGCACATTTAGTGACCACATCTTGGTTTCTAATACCGTTTTTCACTAAGAAGAACAAGGGCACCTTGGAGAAATGGATGATTCCAGGGCCAGGGCAGGGAAAGTGCAAGATGAGCCTGGAACATCTTGTGCCATAAAGTAGGACATTGCTCAAAGAATGACAAGACCTATCACAGAAGCCAGCTTGAAGAGCTTCCCACTGACCAAATCTGGGATCTTTTTTTTTTTTTTTTTTTATTGTACTTCAGGTGAAGGCTTACAGAACAAATAGTTTCTCATGAAACAGTAGTACACATGTTGTTTTATGACGTTGGTTAACAGCCCCACAACATATCAACCCTCTAACTTCTCAACCTTTTTTTTTTTGGTGAAAATACACGTAGCCAAAGATACACCATTTCAAAAATTTCTACATGCACAGTTCAGTGATATTGACTACGCTCTTCCAATTGTGCTGCTATTCTCACTTAAGATGAAGGCTTACAGAACAAAATAGTTTCTCATTTAACAGTTACTACAAATGTTGCCCTATGACAGTGGTTAACAATCTCTCAACACATCAACAATATCCTTACTCAGTGTTGGGTTCCCTATCACCAGCTTCCTTGTCCCCTTCTGCCTTCTGGCCCATGTCACTGGACTCCTGGACCTCGTTATTCTCATTTGGTTTTATGGGGCTGTCCACTCCCAGGCTGAACAGTGAACCTTGGAGGTAACTTCACCACTGGGCTAAAAGGGTGTCTGGGGGCCATACTCTCAGGTGAGACCTTTTTGAGCGTGCAAACTGACAATGATAGTAATTGATTAAAATGCATTAAATAAAATGGCAGTCCTCAAATCCATAATTGATATAAATAAGAAAATGCATGAACTTGAAAGTTGAAAGTTTGATGAGGAGGAATATATTTACAGTCTCAGAAAGTCTCCCTCCCAAATACTTGTTATTTACGAAGGAAAAGAGACACTGCAGGGTGGAGAAGACTGGCAGACACCACCTGTGATGGTTAAGATTGTGTGTCAACTTGGCTGGGCCATGATTCTCAGTGGTTTGGCAGTTATGATGTAGTTTGGCAGTCATATAATATGTAATCACCTCCATGAGGAGATCTGATATAATATGATCACTTCCATCATGGGATCTGTTGTGAGTAGCCAATCAATGGAAAGGGAGTTTTCTTGTGGATGTGGCCTCTATCCAATACAGGGTGGACTTTCTGGCAAGGCTTTTGCTCGCTCTGCATCCTGCAGCTGATTCTTGTTCATCCGACCTCTGGTTCTTGTGACTTAAGCTAGCAGCTTGCCTGCCAATCTTAGGATTTATCAGCCTCGGCTGTCTGGATCTTGGGTTCGTCCCATGTGGTCTGGATCTTCGAAGATGTGAGTCAGGAGAAGCCTCCAGCCTGACCCATGGATTTGGGACTTTTTGGGACTTTCCAGCCTCTACAACCACATGAGCCATTTCCTTGATCTCTCTGTGTGTGTGTGTGTGTGTGTGTGTGTGTGTGTGTGTGTGTGTGTATGTAGTTGCTTCACTGGTTTTGCTTCTTTAGAGAACCCAGCCTAAGCCATCACCTTAATTAAGTGATCAGAGTGAACATTGCCAGTCATGGGATAAGCTGAAATGTGCAACCTGAAGAAATGCAATGGGAGCATAACATCATTTATATGATATTCCTGCAAAGATACGTAATCTGAATTTAACCAGGAGGAAAGATCAGACCAACCCAAACTGAGGGACGTTCTACTAAAGAGCTGTCTTGTAATATTCAAAGATTAAGGTCATGATAGTCAAGGAAAGACTGTGAGATAATTCAAGATTGAAGGAGATTAAGAGACAACTTTAGTTGAGTGAAAAAGATAAAGGCCCTCGATGAAATGGATTGACACAGTGGCTGCAACAATGGGCTCGAATATAGCAATGATTATGAGGATGGTGCAGGACCAGGAAGTGTCTCATTCTTTTGTACATGGGGTCAGTATGAGTCGGAACCAACCTCATGGCACCTTACGGCAACAACAAAGAGACCACTGAATGCAAAGCAAGAGGCTAGACTGAATCCTTTGGCTACATAGAACATTATTAGGACCATTGGCAAAATTTAAAGGGAGTCTGAGGATTAGATGGTAGAAATATATCATGTTAATTTCCTGACTTGAGCAGTTGTGATGTGGTTATCTAGAAGATGTCCTTGTTGTAGCAAATACATCTGAAGAATTTAGCAGAGATGGGACATCATGTGGGCAAGTTACAAGTGGTTTAGGAAAAAATAGTTCTGTGTAGTGTATTTATAAACTTTTCTCTAAGTCTGAAATTGCTTCAATTTTTTTAAAAAAGAATACAAGAAATACCCTAGGGAATAGCAATAGGAACATGGCACACAGCACCCATAGAACAATGGGATAAAAAAGCAAGTCAGTGTTATCTAAGATAGATAAAATATAATCCTTCCAGTTGGCATAGTTAAGAGGATGTTTCCTTTTGGGAAAAGGGGTTGAAGTAGTAATATTTTAAATCGTTTCAAGTGGAAGAATAATAATAGTATGGGTATCAATATTTTTCTTATGCAATAATACAAGGAACAAAAGAAAATGGAGCAAGATGGACAGATAGGGGAAAATAATAAATTAGTTACTTTGCACAGGAATAACACCATTTGGAAAGACCTATGCAATACGCAAAGTAGATGGGCAGTGTAACCTAGCATCGGAACTTGCCTAAATTACCAAGGAAGGATTAGAATCAAGATCAACACAAAACTGCTTCCTACGAGGTAGAAGTCAGACATACCTCCTCTCTCCAACTTTTTCACCATTTCTGATACCAAACATATCCCCCATGGTGCTCTATACTTCTCTGCTGGCTTCAATAATTCATTGCAATGACCACACAGAACTCACAGACCATACTCTCAGTTATATGGTTTATTAGGGAAGTAACAGGCTACAACCAGGGATCAGGATCAACTTGGAAGTAACAGGATACAACTTAGGACACAGGATGCAGTTCATCATTCAGAACAACTTCCAACCAAGACAGTTCTCAGCTTTTTCCTGGCCCTGCCTACAGACCAGCCCTTCTCTCAGCCACCGGGCCTCACCAGGCCTTGCCTCTGCTGCTGGGCCTTCCTGGACATCTGCCCTTCTCGGGAAAGTGTTACAGCTCTTTTGGCCCTGAAGCTCCCCATTCTGCCAGCAAGTCTCCTGTCTGAAGGCACTCAGCTCTCTGTCTTTATGTGGGCCAGCAAGCACCACCTCAGCCATCTGCCGGTCCAGTGGTTCCCACTGCTCATACTGCTGCCACCATCTCCCACTGTCTCTTGGTGTCTACAGTGTTACAGCTCTTGACCTATATTACAGCTCTTTTAGGAAGTTCTGTCTCTCTCCCATTGCCTCTCTCTGTCTACTTCTGTTGGGTTGGCTGCTTATATACACAAGCTCCTTATCAATTTCAAGGCATGGCCCCCTCAGCCGGGCCACAAACTAACCAATCCCCACAAGGTCACTTAATCTTATTGGTGGTTTTACATACCTTATTTGCATAGTAAACTGACCAATCCCTGCAAGGCACATGAAATAGACCAATCACAGGGCAGGCTGCAGCCCAATCAGTCGTTTTTGGCATAATTATAAACCCAAGGCCAGAAAGGCCGTAAGTAAGAGAAACCCATTGCACTGACAGGAGGAGTGATGTGAGGGAGATTCTGCTGTATAAAGAGAAAAAAAGTCATCAGGATTGACTAGTAGAAATAAAAGGAGGTATTTTGGGGTTCTCAGGGAAGACTATCTAGGTCAGCCAGAGTTTGGAGTGTAAGGAAGGAGGGAGGGATGTAATCTGGCAGAACCTTGGAACGGTTTGCATTCTTGTGACCACGAAAGTGAGGTGAGCCGAGAGAACACAATTAGAGTTTAATCCCATGAAGCAGAACGAATCAGCGTCTAACCCAACCTGTTCCACAGCCAGCTGCCTGGCTACGGGACCCTGTCTTTATGTAAAGGGACTATAAGGAGCTGAGCCTCCAGAAGTGGAAGTGAACACTGCAATCTGGGCCACCTTGGTTAGGGTTAGTTCCACTTTGGGGTACAACACAAAGACTACACCCTAATGTAAACTGTGAACTTCAGTTAATTATGATATAACAATATTGGTTCATCAGCTGTAAGAAATGTACCACACAGTGCAATGCAAGATGTTAAAAATAGGAAAACTGTGCAGGAGTAACAAGGGGCTTATGGGAATGCTCTGTACTTTCTGTGCAATTTCTCTGTAAACCTAAAACTGCTCTAAAAAATAAAGTCTATTAAAGAAAAATCCTCTCCTCTCTATTAGAATCTGGGAGTGACTGCTCTTAGCTTCTGACCAATCAAGCAGAGACCTCTGAGCACACGTTGCCCTGCTGTGGGGGTGGACAGAAAGAGTGGATCCCCTGATGATGGAGGATGTTTGAATCCACCAGTTACACAAAGCCAGCTGCAAATGGTTGGTGTTCAGGGTTGAAAATGTTGACAGAGAGAGGAATATTCAAGAAATCTTTCTGAATGTTTTCAATTGCTTGGTACTAGAACATGATCTCTGAATAAATGTAAATTATGCTTTTCCATTGTGTCAGAATTTTAATGAAGACGGTAAATAATGTCTAGTAGAAAATGGCTTTGCTTTGTGGGTGCTCTTGCCACACTATAAATGAGGTGTAAATAGTTTTCTAATTTAGGAAGAAGAGTGAGAAGATTGTCCTGCTTGAGAAAGGGAGTTTTAGTGTCAGAGTAGTGGCATGAAACCCAGGAGCAGATGAAGTTCAGAGAGCTTCTGGAATGTCAAATGCCGCTACCTTTGTAGAGAGGATGTGGGCTATGCTTACAGCTGCAAGACAAGGGGTGTGACTGAAGAAATAAGCTGACAAAGTTACTTTTGCTGCTTAGGGCGATGCTCTTGGTCACTCTTTCCTCTATGGGGCGCCCTTGGGTGGGAGGGACCCAGAACAACATACATAATCTGGCTGTCTGCATTGCGCTGAACTAAGGACAATTTCCGCCCCAGGAGATCATTAGGCCTTATCCCAGACATTCCCACTCCCCTCCTCCGGGCACGGTGATGCTGGATTAGAACAGTGGGGACAATATGCCTATTCAATCCAGTGGTGCATCAGAGTCTACAAACAGCAGACCAGAGAGCCCAGTAGCTCTCTCCAGCACACAGGTTCAATAACTCAAAGTCTTCTCTTCCTCGTTCGCCTGAGGGACAAATAACTACCCAACTGTTCCATTAATTACAGTCACCATGTGGTGCAACCATCACAGCTATCTAGCCCCACCATTACAGCATCATACAGAACAGTTTCACTGCCCTAAAAATGCCCTGTGCTCCACCGACTCATCCCTTTGCACCTTCCCCTGAGCCCCTGGAAACCACTGATCTTTTCACTGTCTCTTTTGTTGGTGGTGGTGCCTTCAAGTTGGTTCCAACTCGTAGCGACCCTGTGTATATCAGAACCAAATACTGCTCGGTCCTGCGCCATTTTCACAATCTTTGTTATGCTTGAGTCCATGGTTGCAGCCACTGCATCAATCCATCTTGTTGAGGGTCTTCCTCTTATTCACTGGCCCTATACTTTACGGAGCACGATGTCCTTCTCCAGGGACTGATCCCTCCTGATAACATGTCCAAAGTATGTGAGACATAGTCTCGCCATCCTTGCTTCCAAGGAGCATTCTGGTTGTACTTCTTCCAAGACAGACTTGTTCGTTCTTTTGGCAGTCCATGGTATATTCAATATTCTTTGCTAATACCACAATTCAAGGCATCAATTCTTCTTAGGTCTTCCTTATTCATCGTCCAGCTTTCACTTGCATATAAGGCAATTGAAAACACCACGGCTTGGGTCAGGTGCACCTTAGTCTTCAAGGTGCCATCTTTGCTTTTCAACACTTTAAAGAGGTCTTTTGTGGCAGATTTGCCCAATGCACTACGTCTTTTGATCTCTTGACTGCTGTTTCCATGGGTGTTGATTGTAGATCCAAGTAAAATGAAATCTTTGACAACTTCAGTCTTTTCATGCTGTTACTTATTGGTCCAATTGTGAGGATTTTTGTTTTCTTTATGCTGAGGTGTAATCCATACTGATGGCTGTGGTCTTTGATCTTCATCAGTAAGGGCTTCAAGTCCTCTTCACTTTCAGCAAGCAAGTTTGTGTCATCTGCATAACACAGGTTGTTAATGAGTCTTCCTCCAATCCTGATGCCCCTTCTTCTTCATATAGTCCAGCTTCTCAGATTATTTGCTCAGCATACAGACTGAATAGGTATGGTGAAATGATACAGCCCTGATGCACACCTTTCCTGACTTTAAACCATGCAGTATCCCCTTGTTCTGTTTGAACCACTGCCTCTTGATTTATGTACAGGTTCCTCATGAGCACAATTAAGTATTCTGGAATTCCTATTCTTTGCAATGTTATGTTATCCATAATTTGTTATGATCCACACAGTCGAATGCCTTTGCATAGTCAATAAAACACAGGTAAACATCTTTCTGGTATTCTCTGCTTTGAGCCGGGATCCATCTGACATCACCGATGATATCCCTGGTTCCACGTCCTCTTCTGAATCTGGCTTGAATTTCTGGCAGTTTCCTGTCACTGTACCGCTGCAGCCGTTTTTGAATGATCTTCAGCAAAGATATTAATGATATTAGTGATATTGTCGGATAATTTCCACATTCAGTTGGATCACCTTTCTTTGGAATAAGCATACATATGGATCTCTTCCAGTCGGTTGGCCAGGTAGCCGTCTCTACAGTTTGGCCTTTTCCAGAATATCATGTAGCCTTTCAGACTGGCTTCTTTCACCTAAGAATGTACACTTAAGATTCCTCCATGTCTTTCATAGCTTAATAACTCATTTCTTTTTCTAACTCTCCATTCTGCCTCCCCCATCCGCTAGTAACCACTAGTCTTTTGTCTTGAGGGATCTGCCGATTCTAGATATTTTCATTTAAGTGGGCTCATACAATATTGGTCCCTTGTGTCTGACTTATTTCACTTAGCATAATGTTTTCAAGGTTCCTGTGTGTTGTAGCATATATCAGGACTTCATTGCTCTTTTTCCCAGAATAATAATCCATCGCATGTATGTATCGCATTTTGTCTATCCAGTCCTCTGCTGATGAGCCCTTGGGTTGTTTCCACCTTTTGGCTATTGTGAATACAGCTCATTTATCACTGAATAACTGTATAGATGTACCACAGTTTGTTTAGAGGAAGGTTGTGAAACCATTTAAAAAGTTACATGTTTTTCTAAGCTACAGTTTCCTAACACGACTATCTGAGGTTGTGTCAATAACAACAACAACGATGCCCAGAACACCCCTGCTGTCACCCTTGTGTTGAGAAGGCCAAGGCGAAGAAACTGGTATTTCTGCGTTTCTGGACACCTGAGGGAAGCAGATTTTGTCTCACTGGGAGTATTAACATACCAAAACTTTGCCAGAATCAAACACTGAAAGATTACCAGCACAAAAGATACAATACGCCAAAAGAAGGCAAATACATGCAAGCCACTTAAGAAACCATAGACTTTAAAAGGCAGAATCGCAGGGAGCTAGAAGTGGGGGTAAACCCAGGGCAGGGAGGTCTCTGGGTTCCGTGGCATGTGGCCTGCGTCTCTAGGAATGAAGAGAACACCGGGTGGATTTAAGCCCTGGGGGTACGATGCCGAGAGCCGCTCCCTTCCCTGGACCGGGACGCTGGCTGAATAACAATTCCCCGATTGAAACTCACCCTGTGTTCGGCACACCTGGGCCTTTCCCAAGTCCCTCTCCTTCAATCCTGGTTACAGCTCAGCCCCTGGCACCACACATGGACACAGCCAACCAAACCAAACCCACTGCCATCCAGTCGATTCAGGCTCACAGCAACCCCACAGGACAGAGTAGAGCTGCCCATAGGTTTCCAATGCTGTAATCTTTAGGGGAGCAGACTGCCACATCTTTCTCCTGCAGAGCAGCTGGTGGGTTTGAAGCCCCGACCTTTCGGTTAGCAGCCGAGCACTTAACCACTGCACCACCAGGGCTCCTTGTGGACAGGCAGATGCTCCAGGTGCCCCCAAAATAGGTGTTAAGTTGTCTAACAACACCATCAGTACTGTTATTATCATTTTATGGACAAGAACTCAGACTCAGGGAGGCAAAGCTGCAGGCCAAGGTCACCCAGGGTTGGGGCCACTATTTGCAGCTCTGTTTCCAGGGCTCCTTCAAAGCCTCCTATTCCCCATACAACAGTCAGGGAGGATCCTCGGCAAGCATAATTCAGATCAGGTCACCGCCCTGCCCTCCATCTTCCCAGGCTGCCCACCCCAGCTTCATTCCTGGCCTCCATGTCCTGCGTTTTCCCCACCGCTATGATTTTGCTTTTTACATTCTTCACGTGGCCTCGGAGGCCCTGCGCGTGCTGCAGCCCAGCCTCCTCTCAGGCTCCCGCTCCCCAGCCACCCCTTCACTCCTGGTTCCATCCCTCACTGTGCCTTTGCACTGGCTGTCTCTCTGCCTGGAATCCTCTCCCTCAGGGAATCACATGGCCTGGGCTTTCCTGAATTCAGAAGTCTGCAAATGTCACCTCCTCAGAGAGCCTCTCCTGAGCACATTGCCTAAAGAGGCATCACAAACACTCTGAACCCTCACCTGCTTTCTGCACCTGGAATTACATCCTGTACTAATTTGTTTATTGAATATTTCCTCCTCTAGTAAATTAGCCCCATAAGTTCAGATACTTTGCATATTTTGGTCACTGCATTCCTCCCCAGTGCCGAGTCTTCACTACATATGTGCTGAATAAATGAATGATTGAATGAATGAATGACAAGCCCATTCATCCCACTTTGAGGCTAGTAGTTGACTCCACCCCAGGTCAATTTTCTTTGCCACCAAGTTTGTACACGTGTCCCTTGAGCACAGAAAACCATGTCACAACACAGATGCGTTACACGTGGCATCCCCGCGTGCTATGCACACACCACCTCCACGCCTCATCTCGTACACTCAGCACAGCGAGTGTCCGCCTACCTATCCTGTGCCTGCGTCCTTGTCCTGACTTTCTAAGCCCCCTTCACTCCCAACAAACAACCCAAACCCTAGACTTTACACCCTTGCATAGGTGCTAGCTGAATCATCCCAGACCAGAGAAGTGGCTCATCCCAGAGGAAGGTCATCTCACAGCATGGGAACCTGGTAGAGCATCCAGAGCAGGGGTGGGACGGGGGGCTGGGGGAGCTCAAAGGAGCGCTGGCCTCTTTCCCTCGCCTATCATCTCCTCTGGACTCAGGATTATTCTAAAGTACCTGGATCATTCACCATGTCACTGCATGTCACTAATGAGAACTCTCAGTAGAATGGGCCCCCGGGGAGCCACATGGGAGAGGAGGATCAGCAGGGCACCGAGGGCGCGGTGCAGGGCATGGTGCAGGGCATGGTGCAGGGCACGGTGCAGAGGTGTAACTAAGGTACGGCAGGTAGGGCGCCTGCCCCAGGTGCTGCCTGAGAGGGGCGCTAATGAGCAGTTTCTATTGGCCGTCGCCATTTTCACTGCCAGCTGTGAGAGATCATTCAGCAGTCTAAGACTAATTGCCATGGGTGTTAGTTTTTCCACAGATAGGCCCTGGCATGGTGCCAAGGGATCCTGCATCTGCGGCAGATCAGAGTAGATGCGGTCTTGGGGCACTAGCATTTCCAAAGTTCTCTGATTCCCTAACATTTGCTCTGTTTAAGTGGCTGCAGCTGCTCTTTTACAGGCTGCTAATTACCGGACGCACCAAGCACCAGGCACATATCACCATGGCGTAACAACCCCCTGAAGCCCTGGACCTTCTTGTTCCTGTCTGTATCAGGGAGCTTTTGCTGCATAACCAACCATCCCAAAACTCGGTCACTGAAAGCAACCACCCCGTATGTGTTCACTGTCCGGTGGATTAGCCCTGAGGACTAAATTCAGCTGAGACAGCTCATCCGGGCTCCAGATGACACGGCTGTGCTCCCTTGTGTGCTCACCATCAGCTGGCACCCATGGCCTCACTCACATGTCTGAAGGTTGGCTGGCTATCGGCAGGGACTGTGGACACCACCGGGCCACATCTTTCTCATCTCGCAGGGCAGGCGGGGTTCTTCGCATGGGTTTCCAGGAGCAACGAGAGAAGCCAGTCCCAGTGCAGACTCACTGGTAGGCCTCTGCTCACCTCTCATTTGCTCAAGTCCCACTGGCCAACCCAAGGCATGTGGCAAAATGCAGCTTCAAGAGGTGACCAGCGCACTTAACCTATTGGGAGGGAGCTGCAAAACTACACTGCAAAGGGGTGCTCATGCATAAATAGGAAGAGTTTATGGCAGTTTTTGCAGTTGACCATGTTGCCTGTCTCAGCACAATATCATGTCCAAAAGAAACGAAGTCCAACTCCCAAAGAACCAAAAAAAAAAAAAAAAAACAACCCGGTGCCGTCAAGTCCATTCCGACTCTTAGCGACCTCATAGGACCGAGTAAAAGTGCCCATAGTGTTTCAAACTGCCGACCTTTTTGCTTAGCAGCCTTAGCTCTTAAAGAGAGACCCTGAATTGAATAACATACAGCAGCAATTTATCCTAGAATTCCTTTACCCATCCAATCCCCGGGAATCCTGACCTTCAAGGCCACTGCTTTGTTTCCCTCTTACCTCAAAACCCCAGTCCTTGCCTTCTCTTCACTTGTCACGTCTCCTCTCCACCTGCCTTCCAGGTCTTTTCCTGTCTTCTCTCTTCTTCCCCAGGGATAGCTTCCCTCCGCTTATGAACCGACGAATCCACACAACACACGGCCAGAGGCAGAGAAGTGCAGACACTACCTAGGAGGAGTTTAGAGGTACTAGGAGGGTGAACCACTGTACCTACTGGTCTGTCACATACGGCTGAGGACACTGAGGCCCGCAGGGCCATCTGTGGTGATGCCGACTTTCAGGCCCAACCACCCTGAAGTGAAAGGGCCATCAGCCTGCTTCTCAGAACTCTGTGCTGAGTGGCCGATGAGCCGCTGCGTTTCTCAGGCCTTTACAAATTGGCGCTTAAGGCTATTTAAATATTTCCTCTGCCCTCCTGGACTGTAATTACCAAGTTTAAGCACATTACTGGGATTCTTATGTATCTGAACTTCTGATGCCTCATCTTTCTGAATGCTATGAGGACAAATTTAAAAAGAGAGAAGAGTTACAACTGCTAATCGCCACTACTTGCCAGCCTGCGGATTAGGTGGTTCGAGTCTGACATTTCAGTTTCCAACAATCCCATAAGGCAGGCATCGTTACCTACATTTATAGATGAGGGAACTGACAATCCAAGAGTTTAGGTATCTGCAGAAGCTGGGCCTCCTGGTTTAAGCCCATTCTCCTGACCCTGGCTAAGGTCTGGCTTCTTTGGAGAGAAGCCACAACAGTGGAGTAGAGAATCAAAAGTGGTTCATAAAGTATGAAATTAGTATTGGAAATAGTAACGCAACTCAGAATAATGTTGAGGACTTGCCAGAATCTCTGGGTACCTGCTGGCAAAGCTTTATGGGATTGCCAGGGGAGCTTCGGGCCTCAGAGGAGAGTAGGTGGTAGAGAACTCTAATGACAGACGTATTTGTCTTTGATGCCAAATAGTTTCTCAGCATGTGGGCCTCTGATTCCTGACATTCCTGGTGGTCTGTCAGTTACTCCACAGGCCAGTTAGCTGTTTTGGAGGACCACGTAGAAGAAAGAATCTGTATATATACGCATTCAAATTTTATACATAGAATTAGTTGCGATTTTCAAAGAAATTCTAAATATTATTACCTAGGCTAAAGACTGTTGGTCAGGTCATTTCAGCTATCAGTTGATAGCCTAGTCTTTTGTTATATTGTATTGTTTCTGTTCATTGAAAGGGCATTTTTTGTTGTTTCTATTACGGTATCTTACATCCACAATTTACAACAGTGGAGTAGTGAATCAAAAGTGGTTCGTAAAGTATGAAACTAGTGTTGGAAATAATAATGCTGGTAATACAACTCAGAATAATGTTGTATAAACAAATACTGAGTATAACATCAGTGAGAATATACGCTGCGTGTGTACCAAACCAAAAAACCAAACCAAACCCATTGCCGTCGAGTCGATTCTGACTCATAGTGACCCTACAGGACAGAGCAGAACTGCCACATAGGGTTTCCAAGGAGCAGCTGGTGGATTTGAACTGCCAGCCTTCTGGTTAGCAGACGAATGCCTAACCACCGCACTAGAACAACAGAATCTCCAACTGCGATGGTTTTGCTTAAGAAGCCAACATTGAAAAGTGCAAATGGGAGAGTGCTATTGTAAACTTTGCCAAAAAGAAGCATGAAACCATTGAAGCCATCACAGCATTTTCAGGGGCCTGTGATCCCTTTGGTAAACGTAATGAGTTCCCCTAGAAAAAACTCAAAACCAAGCTTTCCAGCAAAAAAAAAAATCTGTTCTTTATGCTGGGGAAAAAGACCAAAATGACGGGAGTCACATTTAAAGTTACATTCCCCAGAGCAAAAGCAGGTAAACTCACAGGATTCCTGAGAAACTTTGAAAAAGTAGTGCTAATGTTAATGATAAATGCTATGCTCAGAAAGGAGAGAGAGAAACTACTTGGAAAACTCCTTTATCAAAGAATCTGTAGGAGGTGCATTTGTTCCTGTGGCTGCCACATCAAAGGACCACAAACTGAGCAGCTTAAAGCAACAGTTTACTCTCTCACAGTTTGGAGCCTAGAAGTCTGAAATTAAGGGGTCAGGGCGGCCATGCTCCCTCCAAAGGCTTTGGGAAAGACCCTTCCTTGCCTCTTCTACCTTTTGGTGGTTCCTGGTGAACTTTGCGTTCCTTGACTTGCAGCTGCATCCCTCCAATCTGTGCCTCTGTCCTCACATGATGTTCTCCTGGTGTGTGACTGGGTCTTCTCCCTGTGTCTGTCCCTCTGTGCCCAGATTTCCCTTCTCTCATAAGGATGCCAGTCAGATTGATTCAGGGCCCACCCTAATCCAGTATGACCTCATCTTTACTTGGTTACATCTGCAAAAACCCTTTTATCCAATAAGGTCACATTCACACGTTCTGGGTGGACATGACTTTGGGGGAACACACAGGATAACATGGTATCAATGGCATATAATGTGGAAAAGCAATTTCTATTGCATGTTCCTGCTAGAAGATACCGCTACTGGCAGTTGAACAAAGTCTTCGTGAGCAGGGTGTGAACCAGCCCTTGGCATACACAGACAGGAGACATCTATGAGAGAGGTGTTTGATGACATTTTATTCTGTTTATTACTGAAAGCTCATGCAACAAGAGCACATACTTCCGTTTAGGTAATTTTTGTATTGTGACTCATGATGTAGCCTGGAGAATATGTACCAGAATCGCGATTGATGGAGCACAAGCTGCAGGAACACAGCCAGTCCACACACAGCCCTTGTCCTGGGAGCAATAGGAGGTCCGCGTTCTGGCCCACCATGATTCCTGAAGGATCGCGATTCCCTAGTGGATATCTTCAGACCTCAGGCCCTGAAACTAACATTGCCTACTCTCCCTTTCCTGTCACTTGTTTGCTAACTGTTGAAAAGGAATGAGATTTTCAAAAAAAAAAAAAAAAAAAAAACTTCTTTATAAACTGATAATGCCAGCAGACCAGTTCTATGATTTCAAGGGTTTACTCAAAATAGCTCAGCAATAGAGGCAGAATCTTAAATATTCTGAAACTGTTACTTCAGGGCTGGACAACATGATTTCTAATGCAGGAGGTTAAGAAAACCAGGTTCCTTAAGACTAAATGTGACATAAATGGCTTAGTCAAGGAGAGTTTTTGATATGCTGATATTTTATGCATTTCTCTAATTGTAAGAGAAGAAATTAAAGATCTATGAGTGAGTTAACTTAAAAACCACATAAGCATACTGTAACAGTAAAAGAAGAAATACTGCCCAGAGAGTCTACTGAATACTAGTAAAATGAAGGGACATACTTCACCAGGGCACAAAATAGAAAATTTCAGAGCACTAGGGATCAGAAAAGACCTTGTAGAGCAGTGGTTCTCAAACTGGAGTGTGCGTCTGAGTCAGCTGGACGACTAACCAAGTCACAGATTGCTGTACCCACCCCAGAGTTTCCGATTCAGCGGGTCTGGGCTGGGGAAGGAAAACTGCACTTCTAACAGTTCCTCTGCTTCTTCCTCTGCTTCCTCTGCTTCTTCCTCTGCTTCCTCTGCTTCCTCTGCTTCTCCTTCCCTCCCTGTCTCCCTCTCTCTTTGCGTATCTGTCACTTTGAGTATCTATTACATTAATCAAGCATAATAAAAAATATGTTTTTTATTATTTATAACATTGACTATTTATTACAATGACTATTAGTTATATTGGTTTAAAAAGTAATAAAAGCTACTTAAACAAGAAAGGAAGCAAAGAAAAGAAAGGACAGTTGAAACAGCCAAGCGTAGAGCCCGACCTCAGGAAGCTGTCCGAGACCTTAGTAGCTAAGGTGGATCTGGAGGTCATTTGAGCCACAAACTCGGATCCCCTTTGCAGAGGCTCTGCTGGCTCTGTAACTTCACTTGTCTAACCTGTTTGCCAGTAGATGGAGCATGCAGAGGTGCTCTGAGAGAAAGAACGCCACCTTTTATCTCTTCACGTCTCACTCTGCAGGCTCTCACGGAACCCTGGCGGCCCAGGCACAGGCTGGCTCTGGGGGACATGTGGCTGCGGCTGTGGTTAGCAGGACTTCAGGCTTCCTTAGATGTCATTCTTCTTTAGTCTATGTCTTAGTCTGCAAGCTCTGGTGAAACCTCTTCCGCATCACGGCAACATGCAAGCCTCCACTGACAGATGGTGGTGGCTGAGCATGACCTGCATTGGCCAGGAATTGAACCCAGGTCTCCCGAATGGAAGGCAAGAATTCTACCACTGAACTACCAGTGCCTCGATGCTTCCCACGTATTAGACTGCCTTTGTGAAAAGAGGTGAGATTGTAATCGGTCTAAATTGATGGTACAAACAACCTGATATTTTTCACTAAAGTTGCCCTCTTAGTTTGGCATCAGCTCTGAAAATATTAAAGATCTAATTAACTTAGACTGGGCTAAAAATAAATTTAAAAAGTAAAACCTTTAGGTCACATTGTCAATAGCTTGCAAAATTCTCGGATCCTATTCGCTGACTAGGACACCCATGATGATGTAAAGCACTGGGGGAGGGGAAGGTTGCAGCCAAAAACGGGTGGAGAGTGTTTAATGCTTTAATTACAGTTCAGGTGAAGGTCCTTGTTGCTCTGCAGTGATTGTTTTTCCTTTCCCAAAGTGTGGCTTTTTTTGTCCTCATTCCTTCTGCGCCTTGAGCCATTGCCCTCTGCTAATTAACTTGGTTGTGAAGGGTCTTTGGATGTAGGCGTGTGTGAATTTGTGCTGCAGGATGCTGCTTCATGTTGTCAACTTTAAACTACTCAGTAGAGATTTGCCATTAACAGATTGTTCTTTATTTCGTATTTAACATACATTTTACCAAAAGTTCTCTTTATTGCATTTCCAAAAATGGCTTTAGATGGCCAAAAACACCTTCATTACAGAAATTGTTGATGCTAGAAGCTTTTGTTTACAATTCAAAAGATAATAATATTTTTATTCTATTTCTAATATAGAAAAAAAATTCAAGGTATTTAGATCAGCGTATGTCTATGCTTCAAAACAGAAGGCTTAGGTTGTGGGGCAGTGGGTAAGGGAAGATGGTTTTCCAAGCAAGGGGATTAGCACATGTGAAGGCTCAGAAGCAAGCGTGAAAGGAAGAAAGACGAGGCCTGAGAAGTGAACAGGGGCAGATCCTGAGGCTCCGACACCAAGGACATCAACCTGGGAAGCCACAGTATAAATTAAATGAGTCAGTATCTAAACAGAGCAGCCCAGGTTTCCAGTTCTGGGTGAGGATAAGTTGGCACAGATAAAGCGGATGCATTAACCAAGGCGGGGTGGGTCACAGAGTCCTGCGGGTTCATGCCCCTCTCTTTAATGGGGCTCTGGTTTCCTTGCTTTTGGGATCAGAAGCCTGATTTTTTTTTTTAATTGTTGTGATGAAATATATATAACAAATTTTTTTTTCCATTTTAACCATTTTTAAGTGCACAATTCAGTCATATTAATTACATTCACCATGTGCTACTATCTCTACTATCTATTTCCAAAAATTTTCACCACCCTACAGGAACTCTAAAACAATGACTGCCTGTCCCTCCTCTCCCAACCCCTGGTAACCACTAATAAATTTTAGTCTCTGTACTTTGGCCTGTCCTAGATATTTCATATAAATGGGATCATACAATATTTGTCCTTTTACATCTGACTTATTTCATTCAGCATAACGTTTTCAAGGTTCATCCATGTTGTAGCCTGCACTCTGTAGTATGGATATGCCACATTTTGTTTCTCCATTCATCTGTTGACAGGTACTTGGATTCTTTCCATCTTTTGGCTATTGTGAATAGTGCTGAAATGAACATTGGTGTCCATGTGTCTGTGTCCCTGCTTTCAAGTCTTCCATGAACATAGCTAGGAGCAGAAAGTCAGGAGCCTGGTTTTATCTGAACACCAAGCACAGATGCACTTCTCGAGGACAGGCTCAGATTAACCAAGTTCCGGGGACTGATGGAGGAAAACAAAATGCTATTTGTGGCAACAGCAGCGGGGACCTAATACATCTCCCCACAGCAGGCCTTCAGGGGAAGTTCATCTAATGGGAAGGCTGCTGTGGGAGCAGGTCTAGGGGAGCTGTGTGCATTTCACTGGGGAGGGGGGAGTAGGGGGCAGCCTGGGGCCAGGACTCCCCCTTCCTCAGACAGCACTCAGGTAGACGCTCCAGGCTTCATCTCCTAACTCGTCTCTCGTTTCTAATTTACTATTTTCTTCTGATTGACACAGTCAGACTCTTGATCCGTGATGTCCCATACAGTCGCCTCTAGCCATACAGTGGCTACTGAGCACACGAAGTATGGCTGGTCCACACTGGGATGTGCTATGCATGTAGAATATACACCAAACGTCATGACTTTGCAGGAGAAATCAAATGGAAAACATTCACTAATGTTTATATTGACTACGCATTTAAATGATGTTATTTTTTGAATATGGGAAACACTGGTGGCATAGTGGTTAAGAGCTACGGCTGCTAACCAAAAGGTCGGCAGTTCAAATCCACCAGGCGCGCCTTGGAAACACTGTGGGGCAGTTTTACTCTGTCCTATAGGGTCACTATGAGTTGGAATTGAGTCAACGGCAATGGGTTTGGTTTTGGTTTATTTTGAATGTATTGGGCTAAATAAAAAATATTAAAATAAATTACTCCTCTTCCTTTTTATTTTTATTTTTTATCATCACTTAAGATCAGAGCCTTCATAGATCTATCCCTTCATGATTGTTTTTGCCTGTAGAACGTGTAATAGAGGTGGAGGAAGTTTCTGAAATGATGGTTCCTCTCTCCTGTAATGCTTGCGGGTTGGGCAGCAGTTGGGAAAGATGTTGCCATGTCTGAAGTCCTTCCTACACAGGTTCTAAAAATGCAGCACTGTGTCTGAGGACATTTTAAACCAGGGCAGCGGAGAGTCTACAGAGGCCCGCTGGGACTGTGCGCAGCACCTCTCTCTCTGAAAACATCATTCACTCCCAGCCTGTTTCCTCATCCATAACACAGAAATGGTAACTCTTCAGACGCTTGTGAGGATAAAGGATGTAGAAACCTACAAAGTGCCATTTAAACATTAGATATTTTACTCAAGGTAACAACTCAACTGACCTGAGAATCTAAATTCTCTCTGGTATTAAGCTTAGTTAAACCTGAGCTGCTGTCTTGGGGGCAGTGATCAAGGCTGTAGAAGCAGGATGATGAGCTAGACAACTTACTGCAACCACCTTGTTTTCACTCTCTTTGTGTCTAAACCTGGCTCTGTTCTGGACAAACCTTATGTGCCTTTCCTATAAATATCCTGGGCACCCTAATCCCTCTGTAGAATATCCCAAAACCTTTTTTTTTTTTGTCTCTAGAATACTTTTATCTTTAAATCTGATGAAGCTATTTGGTCCCCAGGCCCACCGTAAGTATATGATAGATTATTACAGCAGTTCTCAAACTGTTTGGTGTCCTGATTACATTCTTAATAATTACATTCTTAACCTCATAAACATTAATGTCTATGTGTGTGATATGCACACACACACACATGTGTATATACATACATATTTGTGTGTTATATTGATGTTTACTGCCTTTGAATTTAAAACTGAGAAATTTTTTAAGTATTTATTAATTCATTTTTTTAAAACAATGATAATAATCCCATTGCATGTTAATGTAAATAACATTTTCAATGAAAAAAAAAAATTTTCCAAAACAAAGAACAACTTAGAAGAGTGGAGTTGTTTTACATTTTTTCCAATCTCTTTAATCTCTCACGTAATAGGGGACAGCTGAATTCACATATCTGCTTCCACATTCAATCTGTTACCACGTGTTTTGATTGAAGTAGATGAATCAATATCTGGTCTCACCAAATATGTAGTTGGAAAATAGAAGACTATTTTAACAGCCTTTTAAGACAATTGTGGATATTCTTCTTGGATACTACATCAAAACCCTATGCATGGTAGTTTGTTAAAGGTTAGTTGCAGTGTGGAATCCTGAAACTAAAAAGACAAGACCAAAGTCTACCTATCTTCCTGGAGTTCTACCAGTGGGTTTGTCTGGAACCAAGTAGATCTGTTAGATCTGCCAAGAATCGGGTTGATTAATACTGACTTCCTAGTTGTCAAACCAATGATCATCTTTAATTATGTTTTAAAAATAGATTCATTAGGTATTTTATGTTATTGATCATTCCCTCTTTCTTGGAATTCTCTTTCCTTAGTTTTCTTGATTCCAAAGCCTTCTGTTTTGTTCCCTGGATTTTTCTAATACCACTACTTGAGAGGTAGTACGTACAGTGTTAAAAGTTCTCTAAGTTAGTCACAGATTAGAATCCTGAATCTACTGCTTACTAACTGAGACCTTGGACCAATTACTAAATACCAATAAGGCTCAGTTCCTCATCTATAAAATAAAGATAATAACCTACCAAGTAGGATGTATACGCAAATTCTAAGAAAAATGGTTTGTGTTAGGGTTTGGCACACTGTGAACACCTGGTGGACATTAATTCTTCCTCAACCGCTTCTACTACTGACAGTACATGTTCTCTGCCTTCAGTATGGGGTGCTCCCCTGAGTACATGCTTTGTGATCTTCTCTGTGACTGACCCCGTCAGCTCCCACTACCACCTAAATACAGGTAGCTTCCATTCTCATCTCTAGCCCATATCTGTCTTTTGTGCATTTCTCTTATAGCTTCAGAACAACTGCACCGGATGTCCGACAGTCTGGCATCTCATACTCAACAAGTCAAAAGCTGGACTTTGCCCTTACCTCCAAAACTTGGTCTTCCTCGTGTGCTACCTTTCCTTTTCCATGGCACCATCATCCACCAAGTTATCCAAGCCAGAATTACTGATGTCAGTCTAACTCCTCCTTCCTCATGTAAAACAACTTCACTCTTCTAAGTTGTTTTTTGTTTTGGAAAATATATTTATTTTTCATTGAAAATGTTATTTACATCAACATGCCGTGAGTTGATTATCATTGTTTTAAAATGAATTAATACTTTTAAAATTTCTTGGTTTTCAATTCTAAGGCAGCAAACATCAACATAATACATATATACATATATGTATATACATATAAATGTATGTGTGTATGTGGATGTGTGTATATCACACACATGTTGTTGTTGCTGACACTTGGGATAGTCTGCCCAGCTTCCTTTTCTCTCTCATCCACAGGGTAAACTCTAGAATCACTATGTTAGAGCAGTGGGACCCTGTATCCCATGCCAGTGACTTGGTCTAGAGGTGGACACTTAATCCAAGCTGGATTTGGACTTGGGCCCAGAGAGAGCTTGAAGTCCATTTTATTAAATGCTAGAAGCTGTAACATTGCAAGTCTGGAGCCATTGGTGGCCATGTTTCCCACCACATAGAGAAAACTAACCTGCAGTGAATGAAAATGACACTAATAGCAAAGACAGACACAGCAGAGAGAGCTGTGGTTGTGGTTAGTTGCTGGCGAGTCTATCTTGACTCATGGCCGTCTCACGCATAACAGAATGAAGCGTTGCCCAGTCCTGTACCATCTTCATGATCATTGTGTCAATCCATCTCTTTGCAGGTTTCCCTTTGTTTTCACTGGCCCTCTACTTCACCAAACATGGTGTCCTTTTCTAACGATCGTTCTTACTTGATGACATGTCCGAAGTCATGATACAGGCGAAAGTTGGATAACGAAAAAGGAAGACAGAAAAAGAGTTGATGCGTTCAAGCTGTGATGTTAATGAAGAATGTTGAATGTATCGTGGACTGCTGAAAGAACAAATAAATCTCAGAAGAAATTAACTAGAATGTTCCTTAGAAGCAAGAATGGTGAGACTTTGATTCACTTACTTTGGACATGTCATCAGAAAAGAGAAACAGCCAGAAGTATTTAAATCCCTGGTTGTTTTTGAGGCCCAGGTGCCTCCCTCCTCTTCCTTGTTTTCTTTTTCTGTTTGTTTTTTACATCCTAGTTTCTCCCCCCAGCACTGTAGGCTTATTTTGCCAGAGCTCCAGTTGTAACTTCCCTAGTAATGATCGAATAGGACTATCATTCTCTTCTTACTTTCCTTAAAGTGGCTACCAGGAAATTGGGAATTGCACATGTGTCTTGTATTACATTCCCACTGAAGAGTGCTGCCCTGGGTAGACAGGCCTGTACACACTGCTCTAAAAGAGGCACACACCTGTCCTGGCTCCTTAGTGTTGTTTGTAAGGTTCCCAGGAGAGCGATGAAGGGCGTGGGGAGCAAGACAGAGAAGGTGAGGAGCCAGGCAAGGGGAGGAGCCCAGAGGTCAGCCACATCCTGCAAGGGGAATGGCTCCCTGTGCTGTCCCAAGCCATGACAGTGAGCTGGGCTTTCATATCCACCCCATTTGCTAGAGAGTAGTTGGTGGGGGGAGGTGTTAAACTCCCAGGCTCTCTGGGGACAGGCCAGAGTGACTCTAGCAGTCCCAGGGCATCTGCTGAAGAAGAGTGAAGTGCTGGGTTTTGGAAGCACAGAACTCAAAGGGGGCGATGTGCATAAATAAAGAAAAAGACCCCTGGGGTCTGGGGTTTGGATGCTCCAATACTGCCTCCATGGCAGAATTGCAAGGCACCTGCTGTTTCTTGAGGAAATGCTGGTCAGTAGCCCCAGAATACTGACCACACACCACAGAGCAGGAACGAGGTTGCGTGCAGTAAGTTACTGAGCTCATATCCTTGCCTTTCTTCCCTGTGTTTGTCCAGCACCCATGTCAATCACGCTAACATTTTTTTTAACATTACCGAGGAAACATACTGGTAGAGTCGTAAAGGCACATCATCACCTGTCCTCTGGAGTCAAATGCTTATATACTCAGACAAGCCTAGTAATTCCTACAAGCTTCAGTTTTATTGAAAATTACACTAGGCACCTCCAGATGCTCTGTTAACCCAGAACTGAAACCATTCCCGAAGCCCACTCTTTCTTCAGTCAAAGACTAGACAGAACTATAAAACAAAAAATAATACATGTGAGGAACGTGCCTCTTAGTTAGGTCAGGTATACAAGACCAAATGGGCAGTTCCTGTCCAAAAGCAGGATAAGAAGGCAAGAAGGGACAGGAATGGGATGAATGGACTCAGGGAACCCAGGGTGGAAGTGGGGAGGGTGCTGTCACGTTGCGGGGATTGCAACCAATGTCACAGAACAAAGTGTGTATAAATTTTAGAATGAGAAATTGACTTGAGCTCTAAACTTTCACCTAAAGCACTGTAATAAAAATTAAAAAAATTATATCCGCAAAATTAAAAAAGAAATCAAACGACGTATTGCATTGGGCAAATCTGCTTCAAAAAACCTCTTTTTTTTTTTTTTTCATTAAAAAGCAAAGATGTCACTTTGAGGACTAAGGTGTGCATGACCCAAACCATGGTATTTTCAGTTGCCTCTATGCATGTGAAAACTGGACTATGAATAAGGAATAATGAAGAAGAATTGATGCATTTGAATTATGGTGTTGGTGAAGAATACTGAATATACCATGGACTGCCGGAAGAACAAACAAATCTGTCTTGAAAGGAGTACAGCCAGAGTGCCCTTTGGGTGAAGACGGCAGAACCTCATCTCACATACCTTGGACATGTCATCAGGAGGGATCAGTCCTCGGAGAAGGACATCATGCTTGGTAAGGTAGAGGGTCAGTGAAAAAGAGGAAGACCCTCAATGAGATGGACTGACACAGAGGCTGTAACAATAGGCTTAAACATAGCAACGATTTTGAGGATGGCACAGGACCGGGCAGTGTTTCATTCTGTTGTACCCAGGGTTATGATTCGGAACCCACTCGATGGCACCTAACAACAACAACAACATCTTCATAACTCAGTAGATATGACACAGACCCAATTCCCCAGCTATATCACAGTCATTTGTGATTGAGTGTAAGTTTCCGCCTTGTGTCTCCAAGTGCCATTTTGTTGAATTGTCAGCAAACATAATTCAGTGAAACATGTAAGAATTAGAATAAAATAATTCTTATTAAGAAAAAAATTATACTAGGCAAACTCATAAAGACAGAAAGTAGAATAGAGTTTACCAGAGGCTGGGGGTGGGCAGTAATGGGAAGTTAATGTTTAATGGGTATAGAATTTCTGTTTAGGAAGACAAGAAAGACGTGGAAATAGTAGTAATGCTTGCACAACATTGTGAATGTACTTAATGCCACTGAGTTGGACGGCAGTCCCCAGATTATGAGTGAGTTCTGTTCCTAAGTCTCTCTTTAAGTGGAATTTGTACATAAGTAGGAACACTTAAGTATGATTGGTATCTTAGCATATAGTATATTTGTCTTAGCATATAGTATATACTGTATCTTTCTATGCATAAAAAACATTATTAAGAAACACTTCCAGATACACTAAAACATCTTGAACATAATTATGCAGTAAATAATAATACTGTTTTGATGCACATTGCAAAGTAGTGCCCATTTGTTATTATGAACCACTGTATGTACCTCAAAAATTTAATATAATAGGCTTTACAGGGATTGGTTTGTAACTACGAGTTGTACATAAGTCAGGAGCTGCCTATATACTCAAAAAAATAGTAAAAATAATAAATTTTAGGTTACGTATATTTCATCACAATAAAAAAAAAATGCATCCACATACACCAAGGTAACCACCAAATCTGGAAACAGGTGTGGTAGACAAAATAATGCCCCCCCAAAGATGTCCACATCCTAATACCCAGAACCTATGAACATGTTACCTTACATGGCAAAAGGGGCAGATGAAGTAAAGGATCTTGAGATGGGGAGATTATTTTAGATTATCTGGTTGGGCCCAATATAATCACAAAGATCCTTATAGTAGGAAGGCAAGAGGGTCAAAGTTAGGGACAGGAGTTGCGATGACAGAAACAGAGGTTGTAGAGGCTTTGAAGATGGAGGAAGGAGCCATGAGCCAAGGAAAGCAGGCAGCCTCCAGAAGCTGGAAAAAGCAAGAAAATGGATTCTCTGTAGAACTTCCAGAAGGAACCAGCTCTGCTGGCACCTTTGTTTTAGCCCCTAAGACCTATTTAAGCCAATGAGTTTATGGTAATTTGTTACAGCAGCAATAGGAAACTAATACAGTAGTCAAATACATAGTAAATGGTTTATTGATATCATGGTCCACATGTAAAATAATAGCATCTATGTTGATGGCCACCCTGTAGTTTAAATTTTCCTACAGTTTTCTGGTGAACAAATTAGAGCGGCCAGTTATGGAAATTCTCCTAAAGCTGTGATGTTTTAAGTGCCAAGTCCAGAACAAAAATGAAATCAGTCTGTTTTTCCCTTTCCAAATTACAGGGCATAATTCATCCTTCAAAGCCATTAAAAAAGATTATTGTGTTCCTCTGCAGCCTCCCACCCACCATGGCCCTGGCCCACGAGACAAGGCCAAGTGCCTTTCCTGCCATTCACTGGAGAAGATTGACTACATCGCTCTAGAGCTTACTTAAAGGCCACAGTGACAAGTTCTAGACCTTTGCCCATGGCGTGGAAGAAGCCCTGTCAACCTTTAAGGCTTAGCAGTTAGAAGAAACAGGATTTGAAGTAGAGGAAGTAAGAGAGCGTCCTGACTCTTCTGGACTCAAGGCATTGCACGAAAGAGAGGGAAAGGAGGGAAGTGGAAGATGAGGAGAAAGACAGACATTTGGGCTCCCTCATTCTATCCACCTTACCGCGTCCATGTTGAGGCCAGGCCTTGTGGGAGGATAGTGTTAGAACATGCAGGTAAAGTATAGCATAGCTCAAGGATAGAGCAGTACCTGCCCACTTCTTAATCTATACATCTGGAAGAAAATGGCTTCCAGAATGCCCTTTGCCATTCCATCTGCTGTTATTAGGCAGAAGAAAGCCCAAGTTTCTCCTCAGAGACTCCCTTGATTCCTGTGTGACAAGGAAGGTGTCCAGAAGAATCTACGTGACTGAGCCCAGAAGGCAATTGAGGGCAGGACATAACAGTTGTTCAGGCTGTGCACTGCACAAGGGCACTGCGTCTAAGAAAGGAAACATTCACATGTGAGGCACCTTTATTACTGTGGATTTTTAAAAGGTTTTTTACATTATATCTTTGTTCACACAAAGATGAGCAATTTGTATAATTCCTATGACAATTTTTCAGGAGATGGCAGTAATGTATCTTGTTTTTCCGAAGTCAATATACTTTGCTAATTGTTGATGAATAGAAGAAAAATGGCCTGTTCCAAGAGGGTAAAATACATATGATTCTTCATTAACTTATGAAGAAGGAACCAGGCCATAATCAAAGGATCTTGTTGATCTAATTCATCTAAAGAAATCTGTGCTTTAAATAAGGAGATGTTTTTCTGTCTGATATACTAATCAATGAGCACCTTGAAATTTTAAAATTCTCTATTGCTATTAGTGCACTAATTAATTTTATATTTTGTATTGCAATTTATATCATCTGCTGATTATTTATCAGAATTTAAATCTACAATACTTTCAATAAGATGCGCCTTTCTAAGAAAAATCTAGTATTTGTTTACTATTTACAATTTCCAAATATTTTATATTATAGCAGTTATTTAATTTACTGTTGTAAAAATTTTGTCATTTAAAAATTACATACTCACAGCCTCCACAAGCCTGAGCCCAGAACTAGATGATACCTGGATACTACCACCGACTGCTCTGACAGGGATCACAATAGAGGATTCTGGACAGACTGGTAGAAAAATGTAGAACAAAATACAAATTCACAAAAAAAGACCAGACTTACTGATCTGACAGAGTCTGGAGGAACCCCCGAGACTATGGCCCCTGGACACCCTGCTAACTCTGAACTCAAGCCACTTCCAAAGTTCACCTTTCAGCAGAAGATTAGACAGGGCTCTAAAACAAACAATAACACACGTGAAGAGTGTGCTTCTTAGTTCAATCAAGTATGAGACCAAATGGGCAACACCTTCCCAAA
Organism: Dugong dugon; assembly: GCA_030035585.1. Taxonomy (NCBI): domain Eukaryota; kingdom Metazoa; phylum Chordata; class Mammalia; order Sirenia; family Dugongidae; genus Dugong; species Dugong dugon. Next base: position 44,272,702 of record CM057466.1, on the reverse strand, counting down.
AGCAAAGACAGGAAGGCAGGAAGGGACGGCAAAACTGGGCACAGAGGACTTAGGATGGAGAGAGAAAGGGAGAGAGCGCTGACACATTGCAGGGACTGCAACCAATGTCACAAAACAATTTGTGTATAAATTTTTCAATGAGAAACTAATCTGCACTGTAAACTTTCACCTAAAACACAATAAATTTTTTTTTTAATTAAGTGCTATTAAAATTAAGAGGTTTGTTAAACACACGTTATTTTTTAAAGTTACAAATTCCAAGATAAAATACTAAATTATTATATTGTTTCTAACAAGATGGCAGAAAAAAATTAATAATCAGGATTAGAAAACAGAAAAGAAAAATATAATAATTAACACTATTCAGATCATTGAGTAAATCTTTGAAAAAGGTGTATAAAATGCGAGAATAAAAGGACTCCAGAGAAGACTGTAACACAGCCATAGAACAGACGAGCATGATGTGACCAATTGCTTTGGTTATACATCAGCCATAACTGATAAATTTCAAGAAAAACTGGAAGACATTTTTCTTTAATGCGTTAAACCAAATATATTTTCTGTCCATTCTCATACATGACTTTCTTGTTAGTTATGCTGCCATAACAGAAATACCCAAGTGAGTGACTTTAAAGAACAAAAAATTTATTTTCTCACAGCTCTGGAGACTGAAAGTCCAAATCAGGATCTTGGGCGTGTTAACTCCTTCTCTAAGCCTCTCTCTTAGTTTTTGATGTCTGTCAGCGATCCTTGGTGTTGCTTGACGTTCCATAACATCTGTCTTCCCACGTGTGTCTCTGAGTCTATTCTGCTTTTTTTTATAACTCAGAAGTGATTAGGTTTAGGATCCATCTCATTTACGTAAAAAAAGCAATAACCCTATTTCCAGAAGGATCACAACCACAGATGCAGGCACCAGATCTTCAATAATATTTTGGGGACACAATTCAATCCATAACAACGACCCTGTTATTTGTACGTTAGAAACTAGAGACCCTTGTTGAGAACTATCTACCCTCATAATGATAACCATGTTTTTAGAATGTTAAAAACAAGACACTCTTGTTGAAAACTATCCACCTCAAGGAAGAAATTGTATCTTTCTAAAAGTAGTATAGGTAGGAAGTTTTAGAAACTTATTACACATAAATTCTTCCCAAATGGAGAAAGGAAATCACTAGATCCTTGTTACTTTACCTGGATGACTCTGTATATTGGCTTATTGCAAACTCTTCAGGAATGAAAAATAAATGAAGAATGAGAATGGGTGCAAAGATTGTCAGCAATTGTCACATATGCTTGTAAAACATGAAAAAAGTAAAATGCACATCTTCAACAATATTAAGTATTTAAAAGTAAAAACTAATTTGAAAAAATGTAACTGATCATGTAACTGTAAAGAAACCATATGAAAATGAAAAAAATAATTGACACACGGAATGCTTAAATGTACATGATACAACTTTAGCAGGCCAATATCTGCTATTGAAGGATTGCCTAAGAAACTTTATGAGTATGATAGTAAAAATTGTCTCCATTTGACAGAAACCATGGCAAAACTTAATAACATTTTAACAGAACATTTATACAGCATACCAGGACCAATGTGAAATATTATGCTTTATTTAGGGAATGAAACACAAAATCAATTAAAAGTGCAATAGATGTGATGAATGAAATCATTTTGAATAAGATAAGAAATGAAAAATATTACACAGTTGTTTGAGACAAAATCCCAGTTGTAGTCATGCAGAGCAGATATTATTTGATTTATGGATTTCCAGAATGCAAATACTTCTGTATGTGAACATTTTGTGGGATTTTACCCAGACGATGACATGGCTGGGGCAGATTTATGCATTTTTTTAGTAGGCTAATACCAAAAGTGAATTTAGGCAGAAATACTTGATGGACCATAAACATACTAGAAAATATAATAGATTGCAACAACAGATCCTCAAAAAATTCAAAGGCATTCCATATTCCTTATTTTGCACATTTTAAAACATGTAAGTGAACTTTGCAGTAAAATCTTCCTATGACAACACTGAATTCTATTATAATTTCTAAGAATTGCACAACTACTGTACTTTTAAGCAAAGAACGTGCACATTACACATTTCTTTGCAAAATGCACAACACCCAGTGCGTTATTTTCATAAGCTTGCTATACCAATATTTTTTTACATATTGATAACTTCAGTTTCAATTTTTTTTTCTGTCCAACAGATTTAATGTTACCAGGATAGAACTGATGTCATGGAAACTTCATTTAAGGTAGGTGTTTTCCTAAACCAAGTGCAACTGATGGTGAACTGAGCAGGCGCTCGATGAAGGTGGGACACCATGTTGAAACCAAAGAGAATGAATGCGCGAAGAGCTATAAATGAGTAAGAAATGATCCTAGGTTTAAAACTACAAGAACAAGATGTTGTTTATATTTTATTGCTTTCATAAATCTTCAACTGAAACAGAATTTATTATAATCAATGTCTTTGAAATTAACAAATAACAGTCACCAGAAGAAATTGTTTTCATCTTAAAATAGACCATTTTCATTTACTTATTCTTTATCATTATCAGTGGTTCTCATTCTCACAGAAAGGCCATTCCTTTTCCCGAATTTAGAAATCCAGGTGAAACTCGCCTTAACATCTGAGATTCGTTTCATTTGCCAGAAGCTTCCCTTTGATCTGAACTGTGACAGAGACAGCTTGATTTTGTTCCCCTGGAAAAATAATCCACTGTTTCAAGTCGTTCTCCCACTCGGGCCATCTCACTTTGGGCCCACAACGCGTGCATCTTGGTAAATTCATTTTCTCCAGCTCCTTTCCCTCCTTTCGCCGCTTGTGAATGGACAACTCTCAAACCTCCACGTCTCTCGCTGCTCTCTGTTGCCTGTTTCTTCTGGCCTCGCAAGAACTTTCAATTTGAAGCTGGCAGTGTAGGACTTGCGTTTAATTCCTGCCTTGATCCTAAAGGGGTCTAAGATTTAGATTTATAAGCGGAAAGATGTGCACAATATAATCAATGACTGGCTGATTCTAGTAAAGAGATGGCAAAATTCAAATGTCAGGCGTACAAGAAGCAAGGGTCTTTTTATGTGCTTCCAAGCGTATGGCCAAGGTGACTTATGATCATTGATCAGAGGCATTGGCACTAATAAGACATAATTGGACTATGAAATACACAGATCTAACATAGCTTAATGGTTTCACTTATGATGATCTGGTTAAGATTTTCTAATTCAACTGTTGAGCCAAGAGTGATCGTTTTGCTTTGTTTACTCCTCCAATTAAAAGCCAGAGTCTGAAGGGGACTGTGATAATGATGTCAATGCAGATTGAATGGAGATTCCTACCGACGGCTCTCTATGCCACTTATGCCAGTGCCGGCTTGCTTTGTTTACATTTTCAAGTGATAGTACGTGATTTACAGACAAGCTTCAGTAGGTTCAAGGTTCCCTACTGATGACTCAAAAGCGTCAGGGATATAATTATCAATTTAAATTAATGGAAACAAATGCAGTTTCAATTGTTTGTTTTCCAGTTAATGGGGTACTACCAAACTCAGTCCATGACTTCTTGAGCATGGCTTACACTTCGATTATACAAATACGATCAAACGTAGCATTTTCGGACTATTGAATGAGGGTGAGAGAGGCTGAAATTCACTTCTGGGAATGTCACGGTATATGCACATGCGCATTATGCCAGAAAGTTTTTATGTAATTTCATCACTTCCGCAGGTTACGTGTGTGTGCGTGCTATATACACGTGCGCGTTATTTTCTTCTTCAGTGAAACGTTGGGGTTTATTAGGAACACATATGCCAAGCACAAATCTGAAACCATTGTTGAATCTGCAATGAGAAGGCAAGATTGATCCCATCAGATGACAGATTAACTCTCTTAGAATCACTGAAAATATAAATAAAGATACACATTCCGGGATGCACGTCAAACGAATAATTTCTAAAAATATTTTGAAGTAGCTACTTTCAGCTGCATTCATAAAATTAATGTTATAAGCAAAGTGGTACAGTAACAAAAATTCTATAAGCGTAATGCCCATGAAAGCATCAAAGGAAGTTAAGAAATTCTTCGAAGAAAAATGCAGTATGATATTTATTTTAAAATATGGTATTTAGGTGAAACAAATTGCAAAGTTTCTGGACATTGAAATCAACTTCTCCAGTGTAGAAAATACTAAAAAAGGGAGGAAGAGAACTAATTTTGACTACAGATCCCACAGCTGGCTGATTTGTAACCCAAAACTAAATTTCAAAATTAATTTTTTCTTTTCCCATATGGGATACAACAATATCCTTAAAAGAAAGGTTTATAATATTGAAAAAATAGAGGCCTTTTCATTGTTCAGAAGGCATACATAATTTGGAGATTGTAATAAGCATTAATTCCTGCACCTATATACATTTACTACAGAAATTGATGATAAACATGGCAAGGAATATTATATTGATGGGATATCAATATGAGGAACTAAACCTGAGTGATTTTCCAATACATGACATGACCCCTATCAAATAATTACAATATATTTGCAGGAATAATTTGTCAGACACATTTCTGAGTATTTTTTTCTTTTTTTTATTTTTTATTGTACTTTAGATGAAAGTTTACAGAACAAACTAGCTTCTCATTAAACAGTTAGTACACGTATTGTTTTATGACATTTGTTAACAACCCCACAACATGTCAGCACTGTCCCTGCTCAACCTTGGGTTCCCTATTACCAGCTTTCCTGTCCCCTCCTGCCTTCTAGTCTTTGGCCTTGGCCTTGGGCTGGTATGCCCTTTTATTTTATGGGCCTGTCTAATCTTTGGCTGAAGGGTGAACCTCAGGAGTGACTTCATTATTGAGCTAAAAGGGTGTCAGGGGGCCGTACTCTCGGGGTTTCTCCAGTCTCTGTCAGGCCAGTAAAGCTGGTCTATTTTTGTGAGTTAGAATTCTGTTCTACATTTTTCTCCAGCTCTGTCCAGGACCCTCTATTGTGATCTCTGTCAGAGTAGTCAGTGGTGTTAACTGAGCACCATCTAGTTGTACTGGACTCAGTCTGGTGGAGGCCGTGGTAGTTGTGGTCCATTAGTCCTTTGGACTAATCTTTTCCTTGTGTCTTTAGTTTTCTTCATTCTCCCTTGCTCCCGAAAGGGTAAGACTAGTGGAGTATCTTAGATGGCCACTCATAGGCTTTTAAGACCCCAGATGCTACTCACCAAAGTAGAATGTAGAACATTTTCTTTATAAACTATATTATGCCAATTGAGCTAGATGTTTCCTGAGACCGTGGTCCCCACAGCCCTCAACCCAGTAATTTGGTCCCTCAGGGTCTGAATATTTTTGTAGCTCACAAGATATATTTAACTTTGCTATTTTCAGTCACCTATGTAGACTATAGCTTCTCAAAAGCAAATTTTTAAAAAATTACTCAAGATCTATAATGTCACTAGAAAATCTTCAAACCTTGTTATCATTTCCATAGGAAATGGTGGTGGTCTTGTTAGCTGCCATTGAGTAGGCTCCAACTTATGGCTACCACATATACAACTGAACAAAACACTGCCTGGTCCTGTATCAGACAGTATCCTCTTATTGTCCAAAGGGTTTGCATTGGTTAATTTTTGGAAGTAGATCACCAGGCCTTTCTTCCTAGTCTGTCTTAGTCTGGACACTCCACTAAAACCTGTCTACCATGGTGACTCTGCTGGTGTATGAAATACACAGCATCATAGCAACATGCAAGCCACCACAGTACAACAAACTGACAGACGGGACGTAGTATACACATGACAAAATGCTCTCCCCAGCATTGATTCTAGGTGGTCTCTCTCAGCCCCAGTGCCTGAAAATCACTATCTGTAATCTCTCTGAAGACAGAACCTGAATAACACAGTTGGGTCAAATCCCATCATCCCATCCCTAGTGTAACAAGAGTGTGGGTGTTGGGAGAGAAAGGTCACATGATGCCAGCTTGGAATTAAAACCCACTGCTGTTGAGTTGATTCCGACTCATAGCAACCCCATAGGGTTTCCAAGGCTGTGAATCTCTATGGAAGCAGTCTGCCACATCTTTCTCCCTGAGAGCCCCTGGTGATTTCAAACCACCAACCTTTCTGTTAGCAATCGATTGCTTTTACCACTGCCTCCCAATTTGCTTGAGATGTTGGTAATGGGTAACTCTCAGGTAAGGAAACTGGGGCAAGGCAGGTGTCCCAAGGAATGATCTACTACAACCATTGTAGGCAAAACCTTAAAGACTGAAGTAGAACTCTCAGGCAAAGTCAGCACCGTGACCTATTGGGGCTGGAACAAACTTCTATCCCATTCCACTTAGCTGGTAAATAGTGTAGTGTAATGGAGGGAGGAAATGGCTCCACCAGCTTATTCCAACAAGCCTGGGGACCGTTACGCACACGAGAAATCAGCGATGATTTTAACCCAGAACTAGAAAAAGAGTAGGAGTGATCTTCTCAAGTACACACAGACACACACTCCCCTCAGCCGACATTCTGTGATTTTTCTCCCCTCGTTAACACTGTTCATTCATTTTAAACAGACAAAATCCACTCACATGTGGGGTGAGGGGGCTATGGAATGGAAAGGAAACACTAGTGTTTTTTTTTCTGTCTGTGTCTCCTAAGAGTGGACACAGATCCTACGTCTAAATGAGGACAGTCCTATGTCCTTGGAAAATTTCATTTAAGCAAGTACATATGCGTTTTTAAAAGAAAAATTAGACAATGTAAAGATATAGTGTACTTGGTTTCAGGCTACAGAAATTTAATAGTGATGGCTTAGCAAAAAGGAAAATGTGATTTTAGAATATGGGGATGTCACACAGAAAGCAGAGAGAGAGCTGCCTGAGACCACAGGGGTAAAGTGGGACAGAGGCTCAGCCACAGCCACATTTCCCCCTCCTGCCCTTTGTGCTGTTTTCCGGGGGACAGCTTCCTTTGTGTCTCTTGTTATCACTCTCCTTTCAGGTTCCATGGGAAGGAAAAAGGATGATAAGCTTACATCTCTTTGTCCTAGTTCCAAATTTTCAGGGAAGGCCTCTAATTGGCCTGCCTTGGGTCTGTGCTCCATCTTTAGACCAGTAAACTGTGGTGAAGAAAATGGCATTGTGTAAGGGCAGGGCAGCTCTCCTGTAACCAGATTAGTACAAACGGGGAGGCCAGTTCTAGAGAGTGGAGAAGGGGAGGTCGAAAGGGCACGGGCAGTGAGCTACAGAGATGAAATCCTAGCTGTGTGCTTCAACACACAGGCAAAAGAGAGGCGAGAAGCCTTAAACCTCACCGTTTAGAAGCAACGCTTGGAACACTGACTACTTTTTTCTTTTTTTTTTTTAATGAATAGACGCTTTCTGTTCATACTTTAAGTAATAAATAATGGTAGGATTTTAATATTTTTATGTATTTTCTAAATTCTCTACAGTGAGTTTCCTTTTATAATTTGGAAAGAATAATATATATTTAAGAGTGATAATAGAAGCAACTCAGGAAACATCAAGTTTTGCAAAGTTTTTTTCTGTATTCTGAGCGCTGGTTACCTGCTGATTGAACCGACATGGTTCAATAATAATTTTATTCCTATTATTTTAAATGTATTCAGTGAGGCTAGTTTTTCCCTGTCCCTAGATAAAAACTTTGGCTGCTCTATGATTTTTCTTGAAAAGTACAAATTGTCTCAGTACAGAAATTAGGATGCTCAGCCCCCTGTAATAGTCCAAACCCAGACGTGATTTAAATTGAGGCCCCCACTACAGAGGGCATGCTGTGGTGGGAAGCCTGCAGCTGAGGAAGGCAGCGAGGAAACCGGTCTGTCTCTCTTTCCTATCTAATATTCTATTTCTTCCCAGGCCCTCCTCCCGTTTGCTAACCATGATTTCTGACACCTCTCAGGTTGGGGTTGCACGGTGGGGTAGCAGGGAAACGAAGGAGTGATCGGGATAAACTGATAGTGTCATGAGCTGGCCTCTTGCTCCCAGGTCCTGGAAGGTGTTTAAGGCTGACTCTTCCTCTCACAGACTGTTCTTGTGGACTCTTCAGAGATCTTCCTCCAGCAGACCAAGTGAGAGGGGCTCTCTCATTTGCGGTTCCCTTATTAAAACCAAAATCAAACTTGTTGCTGTCGAGTTGACTTCTATTCATGGCAACCCCATGTTACAGAGAACTGCTCCACAGGGTTTTCCTGGCTGTAATCTTTATGGAAGCACAGGCCTTTCTTGTGTAGCGCCACTGGGTGGGTTTGAACTGCCAACCTTTTAGATTAGTAGACGAGTGCAAATCATTTGTGCCACCAAGGGACCTTTAGTTTCCTTATTGGTGATGATTTCTCTCAGGCTCACTGCTCCACCCATAACTATGGGAACCCAGCAACACTTGCAGCCATTTGTCCCTCCAGGTAGCCCTCTTGTACAAGACCTAAAGTGACCCCATAATGGCTTCCTCATGAGTCCGCTCACTTTTGGTCCTCAGATCTTGCTGGCCTCCCACACAGTTGACCATCCCACTCCGCCATCAGCAGAGGGCCACCATATCTCACCCTCTAGATTTCTCCAGGTGAAATTGAACGCCAGTGTACCGGGCCCCCAACTGCATGGGGTGTGTGTCATATATGTCACATGGTCTGCTTACTTTCCTTCTCAGTAACTTAGTTGAGGGTGAGTGCTCCCCACTCCTCCCCGTAGGGGGCCTCAAATTAAAACACTTCAGTAGCTGTCTCTAAAAATCCTCATACAGCTCCTTCCAACCTTACGCATTCTGACCCTTTTACAGCTTTGACGTAGGTGAGAGTGAACAGTCATTAGCAGTCTCGCACAACCCATCTTAAAGGTTTGCATCTTTATTTGAAAACTCAGTTTGGAATATGATCTTTCTCATGTTCGGCATGTTCGGGTCTCAGCCAAAATTCCCTTTTTTATATCCTATTACACACTAAATGAGGAGTCCCTGGGTGGCACAAATGGTTAAGCATTTGACTACCAGCTGAAAGGTTGGCAGTTCAAACCCATCCAGAGGTGCCTCGGAAGACGGGCCTAGCAATCTGCTTCCAGAGGTTATAGCCTTGAAAACCCTATGGAGCAGTTCTACTCTGTACACATGAAGTCACCATGAGTCAGAATCGACTTGATGGCAGCAAACTACCCCCACAACAACACACACTGCATAACCCATTGCTGTCATGTTGATTCCGACTCAAGACGATCCTATAAGACAGAGTAGAACTGCCCCATTGGGTTTCCAAGGCGAAATCTTTAGGGAAACAGACTACCACATCTTTCTCCCGAAGAGTGCCCTGGTGGGCTCGAACTGCCAACCTTTTGGTTAGCAGACAAGCGTTTAACCACTGTGCCACTAAGGCTACTACACACTACATAATGCCCCCTTTTTTGTTTTTGCTTGTTTTTAAAAAAATAAACACTGCTTCATCCTTGAGAGGTTTTTTTTGAAAAATTAAAAAGCAAACCTACTTTGTTTTCTGTCCATCCATTATTAAACATTAGACGTTTGAGGAGTTGTATCTCCCTCCGCTTTAGAGTTAAAACGGAAATGACAGTACCTTTCCTTCATGCAACACCTCAGAGTTTTAGAAGGAGTATTTTCAAATTGCTTATTCCTGCGCTCAGTTGCTCAAAATCAGGAGATACAAAAGAATTGTTAGAGAAAAGATGGAGCTATGAATGAGGTATCTGTCTGCATCTGCCTCAAGCAAGTAAGCAGACGAGAAAGCACATGATGGATTTTAAAACTATGGAAGAAGATTTATACCTAAATCAGGATTGCAGTTTTTTATTTTAAACATTCTTATGTCTCTCCTCATTAACAGCCATACTGTTAAAAAAAAAGAAGAAGAAAACAAGTTTTTCCCAGAAAGGAGCTTTTGGACTTGAATGTTAAGCCCAATGACACTGCATTTTAATACTGAAATGCTCCTGGTGTTGATGATGTGAAATGATTGTTCTCCAGGTGACCTTATCTCTCAGGGAGAGTTTCCCACACAATACAAGTGAAACTGTTCTGAGCAGGCTGTTTGTTCAAGATGGTGGTGGCCCCAGCTACCCCATTGCCCATATAATACACAGTTCTTTTACTTGCGCCCTTAATTTCATCTCCACCGTTTGAAGCTACGGTCTCACCTGGGACAAGTCATTTTATTCAAAATAATGGCTCATTAGTGATGGACCTGTGGCTTTCTGCCACCAAAAAAAAGCACAATTTTTATCTGTCTCTGTTTCTCGTTCTCTATTAAACCATCTATTTCAACTTCAGACTAGCCTAGCAGACACCTTCGCATTGGGCCTGGTGACAGAACCTCTGTTTTTCCCCAGTTAGGAGAAAGAAGGCTAATAGAATTGGCAGTCAGAAACTAAGGTCTGCCTTATCTTACCAACTGTCCTTCCTCCTTATGCCTGGGCATGTGACAACAGAAATTTCCCTGAAGCCCCACCCTGCTTGTCCACTACATTGGTGATATCATATTAATTGGATCTGGTGAATATGACCTGGCAAGAATTCTAGTTGCCCTAGTAAGATACAATGCCTCCAGGCATTGGTTTCTCACCATAGGAAGTCACCAGCCTTTGTGAGGAAGTGGGCTAACTTTAATCTCTACCTCCTCAATACTTCTTCAATTTCTTAGATTTGACTACATATTTAAGAAATTTGATGAGAAAAAATGGATTTCTCTATCAGTAATATAGAACTTATCAAAAAAACCTTAGTTCTTGTAGTCCATCAGTCTGGATGTTGGCTGGATTTCTAAGTCTGGGTCAGGTCAGAGCCCCCCCTCCATCCATCATGCCCTCCAACTGACGTCCAGGCACAAGCAAACTGGATTCAATGGCACTTTTTCTTTTAGAGTCCTTTGGTACAGTGAATATCCATATTTGCCTCGCCTTTTAATGTGATCTGGGTCTTTCAATGCAATGCCGAGGTATTCATTTAATTAATGTATTAGTTTGTGCATATCAGGTAAAACTTCTACCTGACAGCTCCTGTTAAAGGAAGTCTGTAAAAGGATACCTGCCCTTTAAGAACTTAAAATTCAGTAAGAAATATGTATCTATATCTGTATCTGCCTAGCATAGGAGGTATTCAGTGTATTAAACACCTCTGGGTGCCACTTCAAATCCTTCCAGCCCCACATCATCCTCCAACGCACTGCAGCAGCCTGCACAAAGCAGGCTTTGAAGAGCTTAGTAAAGGATCAACCTGACAGCCCCTGGCCTACCCCAGGGCTTCTCTGAGCTGCGGCAACACCACATCCTGAGATACTGCAGTGATTGGCATCACCATCAAAGACTTGAAGGAGCAGGGGGTATGATTCTCATTATTCCTTTGTTCAATTCCCTGTCTGGCCCTTGCACAACCCAGATGGATCATGGCAGATGACAGTGTGTTACTGCAGACTTAAACAAATGGTAGCCAGTCGCAACAGCTGTGTTGTATGTGATGTCTTTATTGGCGTAGACCAGCTCTTCTTTTGGCAGCAGGTACACAGCTCTTGATCCGGTGCATTTCTCTCAATCTTCACCAATAAGAAGGAGCAAAAGCAGTTTGCTTTCACAGGGAAGTACACCAGTACTTTCTTGAAATGGGCTATGTTTACGCTCCTACTCTCTGTCACAATAAAATCTGCAGGAACACTGATTATCTTAACGTTCCACAAACCACCATGCTGGTCCACTACATTGGTGGTATCATATTAATTGGACCTGGTGACTATGACCTGGCAAGAATTCTAGATTCCCTAGTAAGATACAAGCTTGACAGAGAGTGAGAGATAAATGCCATGAAGTTCACTTTGATAAAGACTTTAGGGATCTAATGGTCTTAAGGAAGAAGGGAAATTTCCTTTAAGGGACAGGGCCAATTGTTGCACCTCTCATCTTATACCAGTAAAAAAAGACAAGGCAATTATGAGCCTCTTTGGATTTTGGAGACACCACATATCACATTTGGGAATACTACTCTGACCTGTTTACTGGGTGATTCAGAAGGCTACCAGTCTAAGTGGAGCTCAGGGCAAGAGAAAGCTCTCCAGTGGGTGCAGACGAGGGTGCAATCTACCCTGTAATAGGCTATATCACCCAGAAGAACTGATGGTCCTAGGGGTATCCACAGTGGCTAAGAAGGTTGAGTGGTAAGGCTTTAGGATTCTTAAGCAATACCACTGTGTAGCAGAGAACTACTTTCCATTTTCAAAACAGCTACTGGTATGCCACTGAGTCCTCGTAGATACTGACTTTCTAACCAGAGGCATCAAGTTAGTATGTAACAGCAGCTGATCATCGTGAGATGGGTATTATGAGAACTACCATGCTCTCAGCTCAGAAGTTAATGATACATTCAAGATCAGCCCAAGCAGGCCCAGAAGGCTCAAGTAAATTATATACACAGGTGGTCCAGAATCTCAAGGTAAGAATTTCAATAGCACTGATGCTTCTCCCTCAACTCAAACCTCTGGCTATATGGGAAGGAGAGGGAGGAGAAGTTCCTGTCACTAGCTGGTAGAGGAGAGAAATATTCAGGCCTGATTCATAACTGTCTTTGCATGATATTTTGGTACTAGCCATAAATGGATTGCTTCTACACCACAGGTCTGCTCAGAGGTAGCCTTAGAAAGAAAATCCTCCCAATGGGCCGAGATGCAGGCAATATACTTAGTTGTTCACTTGTGTGGAGAAGTGGTCAGAGGTATACACAGATTCCTGGGCAGTTGGCTAGTTGATCGGTGACTGGAAAGGAACAAGACTGGTAGACTTGAACTCCATTAGGACTAGTGAATTTAAAGGTCTCAAGATATATAGATGGGCTAAAATATCTTAGAGACATCCATTCTTGTATGAACAATATATTCTTAGAGATGAGGTTCAAGCATTGATCTTAAAACAGTCTTGTATTATAACCTCCTGTTAGTTAGGAGAAAATTTGGTTGCCTAATCCCTAATGTAAGAGTAATAGATTACCGCCTCTGAAATATTGGTTCACAGAGTGACCCTTTCTTGTGGGGTGGTAGTTGACTTGAAACCTCTAAAAATTTCATAGACTTGACATTTCATAAAGCATACAGAACAGGTTTTATGAATTGTTCTGTGCCTAATTACTAATAAATATTTATTTATTAAATGTTTGTATGTGTGGTAGAATCTGGTTGGAGACATGCTTTCATTATAATCTAGTAGCAATGTTGTAGTAACCTTCACCCACCTCAAACATTTTGGTGGCTATCATTATGCACTGAAAAGTAACTAAGAGTCATGCATGATCACATTAGCTTAGGAAGTTTGCAACACAAGCAATTGGTCAGGATTAGGATCCTGGGCTTGAAATGGCTGAGGCAAGAATGAGTGAGGCTGTCAGAGAAACCTGGTGAATCTAAAGAATCCAGGAAAACTAGGATTGGCTAAAATTAGTAAAGATCTGCCCAATAGAAAAATGTACAAAAGATTTGAGCAAGCATTTTACTAAAGAGGAATTCTAAATGCTAATAATCTTATGAAAACCTACTCATCCTCCTTGATATTTAGTGAAATGCAAAGTATAACCACAATGGAGAGGAGATGGTCCAAGACGACAGCTTAGTCAGACACAGCAGGACAGCAAAGACCCAAGAAACCAAGTGAAACAGATGCAGATGACAATCCTGGAGCATCAAAAGGAAGGATGAAGAATTAGATCGAACACCAAATGGAAGGACGTGCTCTGGTCCCCGTGCTGCTTTCTTGGTGGTATGAGGTCCCCAACTCTGTTTGCTTCCCTTTCCTCTTATCTCTTGTAAGATAAAAGGTGGTGCAGGCCACACTCCAGGGAAACTCCCTTTACATTGGATCAGGGATGTGACCTTAGTAAGGGTGTTACAATCCCACCATAATTCTCTTTAACATAAAATTACAATCACAGAATGGAGGACAACAACATAATACTGGGAATCGCAGCACAGCCAAACTGATACATGCATTTTTGGGGGGACATAATGCAATTCATGACAGACTTTAAGCCAAAATCCATTATAAGAGACAAAAAAAGGCATTATATAATGATTAAAGGGTAAATTCACCAAGAAGACATAACAATAATAAATACTTATGCACCCAGTGACAGAGCTCCAAAATACATATAACAAATTCTAACTGAATTGCAAAGAAAAATAGACAGTTCTACAATAATAGTAGACTTTAACATACCACTTTCAATGATGCACGGTACCACTAGAAAGAAACTCAATAAAGATACAGAGTATCTAAATAACACAATCAACCAACTTTACCTTATAGACATATACAGAACACACCACCCAACAGCAGCACAGTACATGTTCTTCTCCAACACACATGGATCATTCTCAAGAACAGACCTTATTGTAGGCCACAAAGCAAGCCTCAATAAATTCAAAAATATTGACATAATACACAGCATCTACTCTGACCATAACTCTGTAAAACTAGTATCAATAACAGAAAGAGCAAGGAACAAAATTAAATACATGGAAACTGAATAACAAAATATTTAAAAACTATTGAGTCATAGAAGAAATTAAAAACGAAATTTAAAAAATTCTTAGAGTCAAATGAGATTGGTGATACAACATAACAAAACCTCTGGGACACAGAAAAAGAAGTGCTCAGAGGAAAAATTATAGCAATAAATGAACACATCAAAAAAGAAGAAAGGTCCAAAATCAATAACTAAACCCAACAACTCGAACAAATAGAAAAGGAACAGCAAAAGAAGTCCACAGTCACCAGAAAAAGGCAATAATAAAGATCAGAGCAGAAATAAATGAAATAGAAAAACAATAGAAAGAATCAATAAAACAAGAAGTTGTTTCTTTGAGAGGATCAATAAAATTGACAAACCACTTGCCAAACTGACAAAGGTAAAAGAAGAGAAGATGCAAATAACCAAAAGAAAAAATGAAATGAGCGACATTACAACAGAACCAACTGAAATAAAGAGAATCATAATAGAATATTATGGAAAATTGTACTCAACAAATTTGAAAACCCAGAAGAACTGGACAAATTTCTGAAACAAATTGCTACCTACCTAAACTAACACAAATAGAGGGAGAAAATCTAAATAGACCCTTAACAAAAGAAGAAATTGAAGAGGTGATAAAAAAAACTCCCAACAAAAAAAGCCCCAGCACAGATGGCCTCACTGGAGAATTCTACCAAACATTCAGAGAAGAGTTGACACCAGTTCTACTATTCCAGTACATAGGAAAGGAAAGACTACTCCTTAATTCATTGTATGAAGGCAGCATAACCCTGATACCAAAGCCAGGCAAAGATACCACCAAAAAAAAAAAAAATTACAGACAAAGATGCCTCATGAATATAGATTTAAAAATTCTCAACAAAATCCTAGCCAAAAGAATACAACAGCATATCAAAAAAATAATATATCATGATCAGGTGTAATTCATACCAGGCATGCAAGGATGGTTCAACATTAGAAAATCAATCAATGTAATTCACCACATAAATGAAACAAAGGAAAAGAATCACATGATCATCTCAATTGACACAGAAGAGGCATTTAATAAAGTCCAATACCCTTTCCTGATAAAAACTCTCAGCTAAATAGGAATAGAAGAGAAATTCCTCAACATAATTAAGAGTGTATTTGCAAAACCAACAGCCAGCATTACTGTAAACAGAGAGAGATTCAAAGACAAGGATGCCCACTCTTATTCGATAATGTACTGGAAGTCCTAGCTGGAGCAATAAGGCAAGGAAAGAAAACAAAGGGTATCCAAATTGGTAAACCAAAAAACCAAACCCGTTGCCATCAAGTTGATTCTTAAGTAAAACTATCCTTATTCACAGATGACATGATACTATACATAGAGAATCCTAGCTATTCCACAAGGAAGTTACTGGAACTAATAGAAGGGTTCAGCAAAGTGGCAGGGTACGATACCAATATACAAAAATGTTGGATTCCTCTGCACTAACAAGGAGGACTCTGACAAGGAAATCAAGAAAACAATACCGTTTACAATAGCACCCAAAAGGATAAAATACCTAGGAATAAATTTAATTAGGGACGTAAAAGACATATTGTGCAAGCAAAACTACAAAACACTACTGCAAGAAACCAAAGGAGATCTACATAAACAGAAAAGCATTCCATGCTTATGGATTGGAAGACTTAACAGTGTGAAAATGCCAGTACTACTCAAAGTGATCTATAAATATAATGCAATCCCAATCCAAATCCCAACAACATTCTTTAACGAAATGAAACACTAATATCCAACTTTACATTGGAAAAAAGAGGCCCTGAAGAGCTAAAGCAATATTGAAGAAGAAGAACAAAGTAGGAGGCCTCACACTTCCAGATCTCACAACTTACTATACAGCCACAGTAATCAAAACAGCCTGGTACCCATACAATGAAATACACATAAACCAACGGAATAGAATAGAGAAGCCAGAAGTAAATCCATCCATCCATGGACAGCTGATCTTCAACAAAAAGTCAAAGTCCATTCAATGGGGAAGAGACAGTCGCTTTAACAAACAGTGCTGGCAAAACTGTATATCCACTTGCAGAAAAATGAAACAGGATCCATACCTTGCACTATACACAAAACTAACTCAAAATGGATGAAAGACCTAAATGTTAAAACTAGAACTATAAAGTTCCTGGAAGATAATATAGGGATGAGCTAGGGGTCCTAATCTGTAGTTAAAATACACTATCAAACACAACTAACAAGGCACAAACAACAGAAGATAAACTAGATAATTGGGACCTCCTAAAAATTAATACCTATGCTCATCAAAAGACTTTACCAAAACAGTGAAAAGAGAACCTACAGAGTGGGAATTTTTTTTTTTTTTTGTAAAGACATGTCTGACAAGAACCTAATCTCTAAAATATATAGAAAACTTCAACAACAAAAAGACAAACAATCCAACCAAAAAATGGGCAAAGGGCACAGCTTGATTAAGACAAGGTCATGGAAGCTCCATAGACATATCCAAACTCTCTGAGGGACTGAATTACTGGTCTGAGGGCTGGGGACCATGATCTTGTGGAATATCTAGCTCAATTGACATAACATAGTTTATAAAGAAAATGTTCTACATTCTACTTTGGTGAGTAGCATCTGGGATGTTAAAAGCTTGTAAGAGGCCATAAAAGATACTCCACTGGTCTCACCCCATCTGGAGGAGAGCAGAATGAAGAAAACCAAAGACATATGGGAAAGATCAAGTTAAAAGGACTAATGGACCACAACTACCACAGCCTCCACCAGACAGAGTCCAGCACAACTAGATGGCACCCGGCTACCGCCACTGACTGCTCTGACAGGGATCACAATAGAAGGTCCAGGACAGAGATGGAGAAAAATGTAGAACAAAAAAATTCTAGCTCACACACACGAAAAAGACCAGACTTACTGGTCTGACAGAAACTGGAGAAACCCTGAGAGTATGGCCCCCAGACACACTTTTCACTCTGTACTGAAGTTACTCCTGAGGTTCATCCTTCAGCCAAAGATTAGGCCCATAAAACAAGATGAGACTAAATGGGCACACCATCCCAGGGGCAAGGACTAGAAGGCAAGAGGGAACAGGAAACCTGGTAATGGGGAACCCAAGGTTGAGAAGGGGAGAGTGTTGACAAGTCGTGAGGTTGGCAACCAGTCACAAAACAATACGTGTATTATATTAATTAATGAGAAACTGATTTGCTCTCTAAACCTTCATCTAAAGTACAGTTAAAAAAAAAATGGGCAAAGGACATGAACAGACACATTTCACCAAAAAGAACATTCAGGCAGCTAACACATGAAGAGATGCTGGTGATCATTAGCCATTGTTGTTGTGGTTAGGTGCCGTCAAGTCAGTTCCAACTCATAGTGACCCTATGTACAACAGAAAGAAACACTGCCCAGTCCGGCGCCATCCTCACAATACTTGTTATGCTTGAACCCATTGTTGCAGTCACTGTGCCAATCCATCTAGTTGAGGATCTTTCTCTTTTTTACTGACCCTCTACTCTACCAAACATTATGTCCTTCTCCAGGGACTCATCCCTCCTGATAACATGTTCAAAATACATGAAACGAAGTCTTGCCATCCTCACTTCTAAGGGGCATTCTGGCTGTACTTCTTCCAAGACATATTTGTTCATTCTTTTGGCAGTCTATGGTATATTCAATATTCTTCACCAACACCATAATTCAAAGGCATCAATTCTTCTTCAGTCTTCCTTATTCCTTGTCCAGCTTTCACATGGCTTGGGTCAGGTGCACCTTAGTCCTTAAAGTGACATCTTTGCTTTTTAACACTTTAAACAGGTCTTTTGCATTATACATTTGAGAGATGAAAATCAAAACCACAATGAGATACCATCTCTCTCCTGGAAAAATGGCAATGATCAAAGAAACAGGAACATTCTGGTTGTACTTCTTCCAAGACAGGTTTGTTCGTTCCTCTGGCAGTCCATGGTATATTCAATATTCTTTGCCAACATCATAATACAAATGCATCAATTCTAGATAGTAGGCATGTGTTAATTCTGGTGATGAGAAAGGCAATACACTATACAGGGGAAGTCAGCACAACTTGACCAAGGTAAATGAAATAGTGAGAGGTACACAAGAATAAAGGATAAACTATGGTAAATGCTAAAACACATACAATTTTGCAACAATAGTAAAAACAAGCAAAAAATATGTGGTTACATAGGGAGATATGTATGCTACATGGGTGTGGGAAGGCACGTGGGAGTACATGCATGTGCATATATAGGTATATTTGTGGGCATATGTGTATACATGTTTGTAGGTGCTGCATATATATTCAAACATACAATAAAGCTCATAGGGGGCGCAGTTATGGATACTTCCTAGACATACCCAAACACCTTGAGGGATTTATTTACTGGGTTTGAAGGCTCTGGACCATAGTCTTGTGAGACTTCTAGGTCAACTGGCATAACTTGGTCCATAAAGATAGTGTTCTACATCTTAGTTTGGTGAGTAGTATCTGATGTATTAAAAGCTTTCAAGTGCCCATCTAAGACACAGCTATTGGTCTCTTCCTGTCTAGAGCAAAGGAATGTGAAGGAAACCAAAGACTCAACAAAGAAATTAGTCCACAGGACTAATTTGCCCATGCAAACCACAGCCTCTTCTAGCCTGAGACCAGAAGAACTAGATGGTGCCCAGCTACCACCAACAACCATTCTGACCAGGGACACAATAGAAGGTCCTGGATAGAATGGGAGAAAAATGTAGAACAAAACGCAAATTTATAAAAAAGACCAGACTTACTGGACTAATAGAAACTAGAGGAACCTCCAAGACTAACATCCTAACATAGCCTTTTAACCTGGAACTGAAGGCACTCTCAGAGGTCACTTTTCAGCCAAATAATAGATTGGCCTATAAAATAAACAATAACAGCCATGAGGAATGTGCTCCTTTAAACAATCAACCATACAAGATCAAACAGTCAACATTTACCCAAAAGCAAAACTGAGAAGGCATTGAGGGGCAGGGAAACCGGATGGATGGGGCAAGAGGGGTGGAAATGGTGAGAGGCTGACACATTGCAGGGTCTATAACCAATGTCACAGAACAATTTGTGCGTGAATTGTTGAATGGGAATTTAACTTGCTGTGTATACTTTCACCTAAAACACAATAAAATATTTAAAAAAAAAACCCACAATGAGAAATCTTACACACCTATCAAACTAGCAAAATTAACTTGCACTGTAGTGCCACCTCTGCCTTAAATTCAAATGTACATGCCTCTATTTCTGGACCCTGTTTTAATTGCCCAGATAATAAACCCAGTGTCTTCTGTTAGGAAGGGGGAAGGGCAGTTTCCAGCTGAATGGAACTGGGAAGAAAGCTGGGAGTTTTTGTTTGTTTGTTTATATATAAAACATATCACCAGCTATCCTTATTCATCCATCCCTTCCAGAAGTATCTATGCTTCAATTCCCTAGCTGTTTGGATGACTCTGCAGGATAGATCATGTCGCTTCTCAGCTTTCCCTACTTCAGGCTTAAGAGCCAATCTCCTTGGGTTTACTGAGTCATCATTCTTTCACCAGCTTTTAGCATCCAGATTTTGTTGTTGTCTGTTATTCCATCCTTGTAGGATTATTCCATAAAAACAACAAAAACTATTATCATCTTGGTAACATTTCAGGAGGAAGATAATGTCTGTATATGTATATAAATTAATTTTCATTACAGCATTATTTAATATCAAAAAGGTGGAAACAAACTAAGTGCCCAACAATAGATGAATGGATAAACAAATTGTGGTACATATAGACAATGGAATACTAAGCTATCAAGAATAATGATGAGTCCTGAAATATAACATAGATCAATATGGAGGACATCATGCTGAGTGAAATAAGTCAATCCAAAAGGACAAATATTGTGTGATCTCACTTTTATAAAAAGACAAGAATAGGTATACGTACAGAAAGCAATGTTCTTTGGTGGTTACCAGGAATGGGAGGGAGAGGGAGGAGGAATTACTTTCTAGATAGTAGACACTTGTTATTTTGGGTGATGGGAAGGGCAGTGCCAAATGCAAGTGAAATCTGCACAACTTGACCAAGGTAAATGATGACACTAAGAAGTACACAAGAATAAGGGACATTTTTGGTAAATGCTACAGATATACTATTTTGCAACAACATCAATAACAGCCAAAAAATATGTGTGGTTACATAGGTAGATATATATGTACACATGTGTATAGGAAGTCATATGTGAGTACATGCATGTGTGTGTATAGGTGTATCTGTAGGCATGCGTATATACACATTTGTGTGTGCTACATATCCATTCACGTATACAATAAAACACAGAGGGGCATAGTTACACATACTCCCTAGACATAACCAAATACCTGGCAGGATAGGTTTACTGGGTTTGAAGGCTTAGGATCATAGTCTCTTGGGACAACTCAGGCATAACATAGTTCATAAAGTTTATATTCTACATCCCAGTTTGGTGAGTAGTGTCTGGGATCTTAAAAGCTTGCGAGTTGTCATCTAAGATACAACCATTAGTCTCTACTTGCCTGGGGCAAGAGAGAGACAAGGAAACCAAGGACTCAAACAAAAAACTACTCTACAGGACCCCACACGAACCACGGCCTCATTTACCCAGAGACCAGAAGAACTAAATGGTGCCAGCTACCACTACTGGCTGTTCTGACCAGGGACACAATAGATGATCCTGGATAGAATGGGAGAAAAATGTAGAACCAAACTCAAATTCTTGAACAATCCTAGATTTACTGGACCAGTAGTGACTAGGGGAACACCTGAGACTGTTGCCCTAAGATACTCTTTGAACTTGGCACTGAAGCCACTTGTGGAGATCACGTTTCAGCTAAGTAACAGATTGGCTCATAAAATAAACAATATCACCAATGAGTATGGAACTCTTAAAAAATCATCTATATAAGACCAAATGGTCAACATTTACCCTAAAGCAAAGATGAGAAGGTAAGGGAGGGTGCAGGTAAGCTAGATTAATGGAAAGAAAACAACCAGAATGGAAATAATGAGAACATTGACACATTGTAAAAAATGTAACTGATGTCACTGAACAATATGTATAGAAATTGTTAAATGAGAAATTAATTTGCTGTGTAAACTTTCGCCAAAAACACAACAAAATATTATTTAAAAACGTTTTTAAGTGAATATAAGAACAAATCAAAACAAGGTACCCTTCAGTTTCTCACTGTCAACAGAATAATAGAGAACTGCAGAGGACTAGCACAAGAATAAATTATTTTATCCATTCTTAAGGAAGATTTTATGTCATGACTGTTTTCTTATTTTCAAATTTGAGGACCTACTTAGAGGACATTTTAATGAGTCCCTGAGTTGAGTGTCAGAACCATACACAAATCATCCAAATTTTCTGATTATGACCCTTCGGATGGGCTGTGGAGAATTTCAGGAGTACTCTCCCACAGGGTAATTCAGAGAAAGTGAAGTTTCTTCTCTCCATGGAAGTATAGAAGGGTTACAAATTTGTTCACACTACAATGATTCAGATGTGCATAATAAAAATGTAGTTTATAGTCCACAGGACTAGTAGCCCACACAAACCATGACTTCTTCTAACATGAGATAAGAAGAACTAAGTGGTGCCCAGCTACCACTACCAGTCTTTCTGACCAGGGACACAATAGAAAGTCCCAGATAGAATGGGAGAAAAATGTAGGACAAAACACAAATTCCTAAAAAAGGTCAGACCTACTGGGCTGATAGAGACTAGAGGAACCCCTGAGACTATTGCCCTAAGATACCCTTTAAACATGGCACTGAAGCCACTCCTGGAGGTTATCTTTCAGCTAAATAATAGATTGCCTTATAGAGTAAACAATATTACCTATGAGTAATGGGTCCCTTAAACAATCAACTATATGAGACCAAAGGGTCAACATTTACCTAAAGCACAGATGAGAAGGCGAGGAGGGGAAGGGAAGCTAGATCAATCGCAACAGAACAAACAGAAAGGAAATAATGAGAATGCTAACACATTGTTAAAATTGTAACCAGTGTCACAGAACAATTTGTATAAAAATTTTTAAATGGGGAGAAAAATCAATTGGGAAAAAATTTATTTTATTTTTAACTTATCTGGCCTTTCTGCATAGTACTGGAGTGGGAGACAAAACTTTATTCAGCCCCATCAGTCAATTCAAGAAATGTTTAATGGTTCTCTATAATACGTTCAGTCACAGAGTATCCTCCACCCTTGCACTCTGCCTCCGTTTCTCCTCCTGAGAGGGCATCTGGGTTAGTGCAGGGGCTTAAAGAGGCCTCTTCACAGAATGGGGCCTGGGTCTGCACAAGGTCCCCTGTATCCTGGGGTCTCTGATGCTGAAAACCATGGCGAAGGGCTCTTGTCAACTCTTGGGGCTTACGTGATGCTTCTGAAAGCATCAACCATCTCCTTCTTGCTGGTTAATGAAAGCTGGTACAACTCCCCATGGGTTCCCAACTCTGTATAGTTTGCTCTGCAGTTCAACTACAGGCCTAATTCACATGGCCCTCAAGCTGCTCCCCAGCCAGGGCCACTGCTAACCCTATGGTGCCCCAAGAAAAGGTGCCCTGCTCAAGCAAAAACTTTTTAACTCATATTTGTATATTTTTCATAAATAAAAGTATAATAAGACATTCTTTAAAAAATTATACAGATCAAATAAATGAACATAAGATAACCTGAGATTCAAATGGTCAGTAACAATAATTAGCAACTGTAAGTCATTAGGCCATAATTAGGTTTTCAAGGGTATGCAAATACCTATGACAGTTCCAATGCATAATTGCTACAGTTTACCATTTTCTATGGATCACAACAGGATATTGTCCAATATAGAGCTGGAAGATGAGCCCCCTAGGTTGGAAGGCACTACTCCATAACCACAACAATGGATTTAAACATACCAATCATCATGAAGATAGCGCAGACCGGAGACATCTCGTTCAGTTGTACATGAGGAAAAGGTATAGTAATTGGATAGAGGGGGTAGGAGATGTTGGAATGAAGAGAAGGTGGGTTAATTATACACATTTAATTCTTTTAAAAAGTAAAAACCACTGATTTTTGAAAAACAATAGACTATTACAGAATTTCTGGTTAAATAAAAGAAAGAATTATGAGGCCCCAGTCCACTCCCAGGTGGAGTTGAGCAGCAGTAGTTAATCAACTCTGGATGTCATCTATGTTCATTTTCTTCAAAGAAAAAGATTCACGTTTAAAGCACCTTGACCAAAAGACTGGCTCCCTTTGAAATTACTCACTTCTGGTTTGTTTGTTTTCATTTTTACTTTTTTAATCTAAGTAATTCTTTTTATTGTGCTTTAGATTAACGTTTACAGAGCAAATTAGTTTCTCATTAAACAATTAATACACATATTGTTTTGTAAAACATTGGTTTGCCAACCCTGTGACGTGTCAATACTCTCCCCTTCTCTACCTTGGGTTCGCCATTTCCATTCGTCCAGCTTTCCTGTCCCCTCCTGCCTTCTCGTCCTTGCCACTGGGCTGGTGTGCCCATTTAGTCTCATTTACAAGGTCAAGCTATGTGCATTATTATTTGTTTTATGGGCCTGTCTAATCTTCAGCTGAAGGGTAATCACTTACGATTTTTTTAAAGCGCGCGCACGCACGTGTGTGTGTACATGTATTATATTTTCACAATTCAAAGTGTAAGATTTTGATGTCTAATGCATTGTGTAAGTTACTACCAGAGTATCTGGATTCTCTTCTTTTTGACAGGAAGGAACATGTCCCTCCCACACACACACATTCTGAGGATAACTTTATTAAGCAGCATAACTTGCAAAGATGTGTTATTGAAATAATAAAATGAACAAAACCATATTGTTCAGTTGAGCAATTTCATGCAGCTAAACATATTCAGGTCAAATGAAAAATAATGGCTAAAAATTTCAACTAAAATATTTTTGTGTGAAAAAATTAACATACTGATAAGCATAATAAAATGTCCAGACAACACGTTTTTAGGAGGGTCGTAGGTAACCTGCAGAAATTCAGCAGGGTGGGAACTTGGAGAATAAAAACTCACTCTCTTCCTACCCTCTGAAGGGCCAAGCCAAACAGGAAGCTGGCGGGCAGGGATCTGTGGAGGCAGCCAGCCCGGTCAGCCTCCCGAGCTCAAGCTAAGTGGGAAAGGCTGCAGAGTGGACGTGGGAGTGCCCAGCACTGAGACCAGGTCCCTCTTGTCCAGGAGTCTATCCCCAGTGCCCAGCACAATACCTAGCACATAGTAGGTACTCAGCTGATGCTCACTGAATAAATGAATGAGTGAATCTATACTAATAGTTTATCTCCTCTTCCAAAATTCTCAGCCCCCTTGCTGGTTCCAGAATATGTGCTAAGCATTTGCATCTCTACATCTTTGTTTAGGCCTTGGGTTGTTTTCACCCTTTTCCACCTTACTGTGGTCTCAGAGATCGGGATGTCCCAGCCAGAAACCCAGGATGGGCAGAGTGGAGAGCTAGAGCAGATGAGGCAGTCATACAGGCATGGACAGGCTGGCTGGGTAAAGCCACAGACAGACACACAGGCAGGGCAGGAGAGTGCACCAGTTTGATTCACGTTTGAAGGTGACACTTACAGCAGAAACTATTGGCTACCTACCCGACATCCATTCTTCCCTCTTCCTTGCTAGCAAAGCACTGGTTTTGTTCAGGTGTCCAGCGTTCCCCAGTGATTCAAGGAAAGCTGACAAGCACCAGAGGTAAATCCTAACTGATGGACCCATTTTCCTTATTCTGGCCAATGGAAGATGAAGACAGTCTTCCCATGTTCTAAATACTCTCTCCAGAGGCAACTTGGAATTTCTGAATGGAAAGGAGTTGGACGATGCAGCTAGGAGACGTGTTTTGAAACTGTGTTTGCATAGCGCGTAACATAAAATCGAGAAAATGTCAAATAACTATTTCACAAAACTGTAGGATGGTGGTGAATTACTGATTAACATTATGGGGGTGAGGAAGAGGGGACAACACCCTGACCCACACAAGTCACCCTCTGGCAGCTCCCTTAGCCCTACTGGATCACTGCTGGTCTTGCTCCCCTGGACCTACTTGTCCATAACAGAGGCTTCCTGTTCCTAAGGGCCTTGCAGTAGTCTAAGGGAAGATGGAGGATCAGCCAGGGTGGTTGCTGGAATTCCAGAAACCAGACTTTATCCCAGAGCTGGGTCTTAAAAGTAGAGTATTGACTAGGGTCTTTGTGAGGAAATTTGTCATTGAAAACGTTACGGAGGCAGAGAGAATAGAGCTTCAGTTCTGAATAGCATAAAGGGCAGACCACGCCTACATCTAGAGAACCAGGAAACCAGACACACCAACAACGAGGGCTGGGCGGAGGTTTAAGAGAGAATTTGATATTTCCCAAAACAAAACAAAAAAAGCATCAAAATAATTGTCATGAGAAAAAAACAAACAAAAGAACGGAATTCCTTGGCCCTTCTTAAATTTACATTAAGTTTTGTTTGCTTTTTCTTTTTAATTACTTATGAAGATGTGGCCGAAACAGTAAGGGAGCCCACACTCTCTTCAGTGCTCATGACTTCTAGCAGTCTTAACCCAGCCTTGGACTCCACAGAGATAATAACATGAAGACAGATAGTTGAGGGACTTTGAACATTCTGATAGTCTGCTCTTCTCCTGTATTAGTTTGCTAGTGTTACCAGAACAACAACTAAAAAAAAAACACCACCGTGAGTTGCTTTAAAAAACAGAAGTTTATTGTTTATCACAGTTCTGGAGGCTAGCAGTCCAAATTCAGGACGTTGGCTCTAGGGGAATGTCCTTCATTGTCTTTCAGCTTCTAGTAGCTTCCAACAATCCTTGGCACTCCTGGGCTTGTAGATTCATCTGCTTCCATCTTCACATGGCGTGTTCTCCTGGGTTTGTCACTCTGTGCCTGTTCTCCCTGTTGTCCCCGAAGGGGTAAGACCGGTAAGGATCTTAGATGGCTGCTCACAGGCTTTTAAGACCCCAGACGCTACTCACCAAGGTAGAATGTAGAACATTGTATTTATAAACTGTGTTACGCCAGTTGAGCTAGATGTTCCCAGAGACCATGGTCCCCACAGCCCTCCACCCAGCAATTCAGTCCCTCAGGGAGTTTGGATATGTCTTATGGAGCTTCCATGACCTTTCCTTGTACAAGCTGTGCTGGCTTTCCCAGTACTCTGTACTGTCTAATCCTTCACCAAAGTTACCACTTATCTATTGTCTATTTAGTTTACCCCTTTACCCCTCCCATGCCTTGTAACCAACAAAGATTGTTTCTTTTTGTGTGTAAACTCTTTCATGAGTTTTTACAGTAGTGATCGCATACAATTTGTCCTTTTGTGACTGACTTATTTCACTCAGCATAATGTCCTCCAGTTTCATCCATGTTATGAGATGCTTCACAGATTCTTCATTGTTGCTTATCGTTGCATAATACTCCATTGTGTGTATGTACCATAATTAGTTTATCCATTCATCTGTTGATGGGCATCTAGGTTGTTTCCATCTTTTTGCTATAGTGAATAATGCTGCAATGAACATAAGTGTGCGTATGTATATTCGTGTGACGGCTATTATTTCTCTAGGATATAGTCCTAGGAGTGGAATTGCTGGATCATATGGTATTTCTATTTCTAGCTTTCTAAGGAAGAGCCATATCATTTTCCAAAATGATTGTATCATTATGCATTTCCACCAGCAGTGCATAAGACTTCCAATCTCCTCACAGCCTCTCCAACATTTGTTATTTTCTGTTTTTTTTTCTTCTTCCTGCCAGTAATGCTGGGGTGAGATGGTATCTCATTGTGGTTTTAATTTGCATTTCTCTAACAGCTAGTGATAGCGAGTATTTCCTCATGTGTCTGTTGGCCACTTGAATGTCTTTGGTGAAGTGTCTGTTCGTTTCCTTTGTCCATTTTTTAATTGGATAATTTGTCTTTCTGTTGTAAAGGTGTTGGATTTTCCTGCAGATTTTAGAGATTAGACCTTTGTCTGATTTGTAACGTCCAAAAATTTGTTCCCAGTTTGTAGGTTCTCTTTTTACTCTTTCGATGAAGTCTTTTGATGAGCATAAGTGTTTAATTTTTAGAAGATCCCAGTTATCTAGCTTATCTTCTGGAGTTTGTGTGTTGTCGGTTATGGTTTCTATTCTGTTAATGCCGTGTGTTACAGCCTATACTGTTGATCCTATTTTTTCTTCTATGAACTTTAAAGTTTTTGGCTTTATATTTAGGTCTTTCATCCATTTTGAATTAGTTTTTGTATATGGTGTGAGGTATGAGTCCTGTTTCATTTTTTTGCAGATGGACATCCAGTTTTGCCAGCACCGTTTGTTAAAAAGACTGTCTTTTCCCCATGTGATAGACTTTGGGCCCTTGTCGAAGAGCAGGTGACCCTAGGTGGATGGATTTACATCTGGGTTCTCAATTCTGTTCCATTGGTCAATGCATCTGTCTTTGTACCAGTACCAGGCTATTTTGACTATCGTAGCTGTATAGTAGGTTCTGAGGTCAGGTAGTGTGAGTCCTCCTACTTTATTTCTTCTTCAATAGTGCTTTACTTATTTGGGGCTTCTTCCCTTTCCATATAAAGTTAATTATTAGTTTTTCCATCTCTTTAAAGAATGTTGTTGGTGCTTGGATTGGGATTGCATTGTATTTGTAAATTGCTTTGGGTAGAATTGTCATTTTCACAATTATGAGTCTGCCTATCCATGAGCAAGGTATGTTTTTCCATTTATGTAGATCCCTTTGGGTTTCTTAGAGTAGTGTTTTGTAGCTTTCTTTGTATAGGTCTTTTACATCCTTGGTTAGATTTATTCCTAAGTATTTTATTTTTTTAGGGGCTATTATAAATGGTATTGTTTTTCTGATTTCCTTCTCATTTTTATCTTTATTGGTGTATAGGCATCCAACTGATTTTTGTATGTTTATCTTGTATCCTGCTACTCTGGTGAATCTTTCTATTAGTTCCAGTAGTTTTCTCTTGGAGTCTTTAGGGTTTTCTGTGTATAGCATCATATCATCTGCAAACAGGGACAGTTTAACTTCTTCATTACCAGTTTGGATGCCCTTTATTCCTTTTTCTTGCCTCATTGCTCTAACTAGGACTTCCAGCATAATCTTAAATAGGAGTGGAGATAAAGGACATCCTTGTCTTGTTTTTGTTCTCAAGGGGAATGTTTTCAGTCTTTCTCCATTAAGAATGATGTTAGCCATTGGTTTTGCATAGATGCCTTTTATTATGTTGAGAAATTTCCCTTCTATACCTATTTTATTGAGAGT
This sequence comes from Dugong dugon, assembly GCA_030035585.1. Taxonomy (NCBI): domain Eukaryota; kingdom Metazoa; phylum Chordata; class Mammalia; order Sirenia; family Dugongidae; genus Dugong; species Dugong dugon. The sequence goes on along the minus strand of CM057466.1, from coordinate 44,243,827 downwards.
TTTTCTCAGGAAGGGGTGTTGGACTCTGTCAAATGCCTTTTCTGTGTCAATTAAAATGATCATGTGATTCTTTTCTTTCCTTTTATTTATGCAGTGGATTACATTGATTGATTTTCTAATGTTGAACCATCCTTGCCCACCTACTTGGTTGTGGTGTATTATTTTTTTGATATGCTGCTGAATTCTATTGGCTAGAATTTTGTTGAGAATTTTTGCATCTATATTCATGAGAGATATTCATCTATAATTTTCTTTTCTGTGGCATCTTTGCCTGGTTTTGGTATCAGGGTTACACTGGCTTCATAGAATGAATTCAGAATTGTTGCTTCCTTTTCTATGTTCTGAAATAGTTTGAGTAGTACTGGTGTAAGCTCTTCTCTGAATGTTTGGTAGAATTCTCCAGTGAAGCCATCTGGGACAGGGCTTTTTGTTGTTGTTGTTGGGAGTTTTTTTTATTACCTTTTCAACCTTTTCTCTTGTTATGGTTCTGTTCAGATTTTCAACAACGCTTTGTGTTAGTTTGGGTAGGTAGTGTGTTTCTAGAAATTTTTCCATTTCCTCTAGGTTTTCAAATTTGTTGGAGTACAGTTTTTCATAATACTGTTATGATCCTATTTATTTCAGTTGGGTCTGTTGTAATGGCCCCCATTTCATTTCTTATTTGGGTTAGTTGAGTCCTCTCCTGTTTTTCTTTTGTCAGTCTGGCCAGTGGTTGTCGATTTTGTTGATCATTTCGAAGAACCAACTTTTGATTTTGTTGATTCTTTCTATTGTTTTCCTATTCTCTATTTCATTTATTTCTGCTCTTATTTTTATTATTTCATTTCTTCTAGTGGCTGTGGACTTTTTCTGCTGTTCTCTTTCTATTTGTTCGAGTTGCATAGTAAACGTTTTGATTTTGTCCCTTTCTTCTTTTTTGATGTGTGCATCTATTTCTGTAAATTGTCCTCTGAGGACTGCCTTTATTGTGTCCCAAAGGTTTTGGTAAGATGTGTTATCATTCTTGTTTGATTCTAGGAATTATTTATTCCATCTCTGGTTTCTTCTGTTACCCAGTGGTTTGTAAGCAGGGTGTTATTCAGTTTCCATATAATCGATTTTTTTTCCTTGCTCTTTCTGTAGTTAATTTCTACCTTGATAGCATTGTGGTCAGAGAAGATACTTTGTATTATCTCAGTGTTTTGGATCTTGTTGAGGATTGCTCTGTGGCCTAAGATGTGGTCTATTCTGGAGAACATTCCATGTGCATTGTAAAATTACATGTACTGTGCAGCTGTTGGGTTAGTATTCTGTAGTGTCTATGAGGTCAGGTTGGCTGATTGTGCCCTTTAGGTCTTCTGTATCTTTGTTGAATTTCTTTCTAGAGTGGTGTGTTGAAGTCTCCTACTATTATTGTGGAACTGTCAATTTCTCTTTTCAGTGCTGTTAGAGTTTGTTTTAAAATATGGAGCACTGTTATTGGGTGCACATATGTTTATATGGTTATGTCTTCATGATGGATCATCCCCTTAATCAATATATAGAGTCCTTCTTTGTCTTTTATGGTGGATTTTGTTCTAAAGTCTATTTTATCTGAGATTAATATTGCCACTCCTGCTCTTTTTTGGTAGCTGTTTGCTTGATATATTTTTTTTCCATCCTTGATTTTTAATAAATTTATGTCTTTGTTTCTAAGGTGTGTCTCTTGTAGACAGTGTATTGATGGATACTGTTTTTTAATCCATTCTGTCACTCTCCGTCTCTTTATGGGTGCATATAGGCCGTTTGTATTCAGTGTAATTATTGATAGGTGTGAGTTTATTGCTGTCATTTTGTAGTGCTTTCTTTGTGGTGCTGACATTTTCTTTGTTCCTCTTACTCGCCTGTGCTGAATTCCTTCTGTTTGTGGATTTTTTTTTTTCATTTCTTTTGTTTTTGTAGGTATTGTTTTTACTGAGACTTTATGTTTTTCCTCTTTATTTTAATTAGTAGGTTTGTTAACTTTCTTTGTGGTTACCATGAATTTTACCTTTATCTTTCTAAGTTTGAAGCTGTCTGTTATTACTTGGTATCACCTTGCCTTCCTCTCCATTAGAAGGTTCTATACCTACACCATTTATTCCCTCTTTTATTGTTCTGATGTTGTTGTCATTTATAGATTAACCTCTCTGGTTCCCTGTTGTAATTCTTTTGGTTTGGGATAGCCCTTGAGATTTCATTTCCTAGGTTGGTATCTGGCTAGTATGATCCTGTGTCCTATATTCAGCCTGTGGTCTGATATTGTTTGTTCTCAGATTGAAGGACTCCCTTTAATAATTCTTGTAAGGTTGGTTTTGTTTTTACATAGTCCCTTAACTTCTGTTTATCTGGAAATGTCCTAATTTCACCATCATATTTGAATGAGAGTTTTGCAGGATATATTATTCTTGGCTGGCAATTTTTTTCTTTCAAGGTTTTATATATGTCATCCCATCACCTTCTTGCCTGCATGGTTGTTGCCAAATAATCCAAACTTAGTCTTATTGTTTCTCCTCTGTATGTGACTTTTTGTTTTTCTTGAGCTGCTCTCAGGATTCTTTGCTTGTCTTTGGTTTTAGTGAGTGTGACTATGATATGCCTTGGTGATTTTATTTTGGGGTCTATCCTATATGGGGTTCGTTGAGCTTCTTGGATGGTCAGCTTTTCATCTTTCATGATATTGGGGAAGTTTTCTGTCAGCAGTCCTTCAATGATCCTCTCCATGTTTTCTGTTTTCTCCTCCTGTTCTGGAACTCCGATCACTCACAAATTTTTGCTTTTATTGTATCCCACATAATTCTCAAGGTTTTTTCATTTTTCTTCATTCTTTTTTCTGATTTTTCCTCAAACAGAGTTGTATCCAAGTGTTTGTCTTCAATTTCATTGATCCTGTCTTCCATTGTTTCAAATCTCCTCAGCCCTTCTATGACACCGTCCATTTCTGAAATCTTGTTGTTTATCTTTTGTATTTATAATTGTTGTTGTTGTATGATTTATAGCTGTGAATTTATTTTAGCATTTGTTCCCGTATTATTTTCTTGAATTCTTCCATTTCTTTGTCTGAATTTTCCATGAATTTGTCAGCCTTTTCCAGGAATTTGTCTGTTTTTTCCTCATCTTTTTCTGCTTTTTGCTTCAACTCTTGGATAGCGCTGAATATTAGAGATTTGAATTTCCTATCAGGTAGTTTTAGTGCCTTTTCTTCTACTGGAAAGTCATCTAGTGTTTTATTTTGGACATCTACTGGAACCATCTTGTCCTGTTTTTGTATATGTTTTGTTATTGTCTGCTGTCTTTGGGGCATTCAGAAGTTATTTTCCTCGTTTATTGATTGTAGATTTGTTTGTTTCATCCTGCTTTTTTGTCTTATTTGGTTATGTCTGAGCAGGCGGGCTCTGCATTCTTTGTTGTTTGTTCATCTGTAGGTACAATACTTTTCGCCTCCTTCTCCAATAGGCAGGGTCAGTTGCTCAGGTATGGTACACAGGGCAGGTCTAGCTGAAGGGGAGTTGCTGTGATGGGTTATTTGTGGCACGTACTAGGGTCGACAGGGTGGGCTGGGAATCAGTGTTCGGCAGGCTCTGGTAGGCCATGCCTGTGCTGCTTGGGGGTACGATGTTCAGTGCATGGTGCAGGTAGGCAGGAAGGATGGGGGAGATTGTAATGTGTGGAGCTGAGATGGGTATGTGAAAGAGGAGAGAGGAATCAGAGCCAAAAACATACAAATGAACAAACAAAAAAGAGTGCTAAGGGACCTTGCTGTTGGAGTGGAGAGATGAGAGACTGAGAAATGGAGAAAAAAACAAAAGAAAGAGGGTAAAAGAAGAAAAATGAATAAATAAAAAATTAGAAAAAAAAGAAAAGCCCCCAGGGATCCCACTGGTGCAGCTACAAGGACTGGAGAATTTGCTCCCAGGCAGTGACGTACAGTCTGGCTAGAAGGGGTAGAGGTGACACATACTGTCAGGTATTCAGGAAACAGGAAGGGAAGATAAGTATAGAGAGATGAGAAACTGGGAAATGAAGAAAGGGAAAAAGAGAGAAGAAAACAAAACAAGGAAACAAAAAAAAAAGAAAAAAATTCCCGCAGGGCTGCCACTGTGTGTCTGCACAGAGTAAGGAAGTAGCTCCCAAGATGCACAGTACTGCCCAGCTAGAGGGCCTCCCAAGCTGAGAAAAGAAAAAGAAAACAAACAAACAAATCAAAACCAAACAAATCAGAACAAACAAACAAAGAAAAAAAGCCCCAGAGGTCTCACCAGCACGGTGGCACAGGCAGGGGATCTGTTTCACAGTTGAGCAGTGTTTCGGAGCCTTTCAGGAAGAAGCAAAGATGGCACACAGATCCAGGTATTTGAGAGAAAGGAGGGGGAGGAAGTGAGAGGTAAGGAAGAAGTCAAAAGAAGCATAAAAAATCAACACCAGCAGCCAAGCCAAGAAGCAGCACTCAGGGAGCCAGCCAGTATGGGTGGGCAGAATCCAAGTGGCACAGGGATGAAGCCAGTGCTTCCTGGCCAAGAGACTGTGGCTGCAGGAAGCAGAGGAGGCTAAGTGGGAGTGAATGGGGGTTAGGAAAGCATTATTGCTGGTTACCAGTTGTTCTGACTCCTGCTGGAAACTCTGTGAAGCTACTTTCTCATACCCCCTGTTCACCAATCTCCGACAGGAGTCCAAGACAGCAGATCCATTCTGCATTAGCTGATAGGGACCTCTGCATGTATGTTTCCTCACTCTCTGTTCTCTTTCAGTTTCTTATTCCATTTGGTGCTTGGCTGAGTACTTTATCTCTGCGTTTCACACTTTGGGTTTCAGGATTGACATGTGTCTGTGTTTGACTTAGTTTTTTGGATCTTTGCCATGGAGGGACGGTGTGGTGTTTCTGTCTATAGCTCCATGTTGCCCAGAAGTCTCCATAGGGTTTTTAATGGCTAATTTTTCAGAAGTAGATCACATGCCTTTCTTTCCAGGCACCTCTAGGTGGATTCGAATGCCAATCAGTTAGCAGCCTTGTTCTTAACCTTGTGCACCACCCAAGGACTAACATAACAAAAGAAAAACTCTATTTCCAACAGGATCACATTCACAGGTACAGGGGCTAGAATTTCAACGTGTATCTTTGGGGGACACAATTCAACCCGTAACATTTTCTTTCCTTACAAACCTGTTGGTCACTACCCCAGGGCTGACATCCTTTCTCTTTTTTCATAGCAAAGGGGAAAGCCCTCCATCTGCTCAGAGCTAAGCCTCATCTCCTGCACCTTTGCCCTCCTGTTTCCTTTGGGATTTTGCTCTATCAATTATCTCCTCAATAGGCTCCAAACTCTTTTTCTTGTCAACGAATTCTTATATAGACTTGCCAAATATATAACAAATGTTCTTTTTTTAGTATAAAATTATTCTATGCATTCATATTTGAATCATTTACTCATCTTGTTGAGTAGTGAGGAGAAAATGACTATTTCTATTTTGGTTAATATAAAATTGTGAGTTGGAATTTATTCAGATGCTGATTTATCATAAATGATGAAGCTTAAGCTTCAGGATCCCACATTTGCTAAGGCTGTTCCAAGGCCTGGAAGGGGTCCCAACACTGTGTTCACATGCTCAAGTGTTTTTGTAAAATTTGCAAGAGAATAATTTATTTCAATTCATTAAGGCAATGCCTCTTTCTATTCCTTCTTTCCTTCCATCACACTTCCCCTTATGTCAGGCTGTATTTGAATGCCATGGCTAAGGGGAGAGAGAATTGGGGGTACATTTAGTTTAGGTTTAATGAAATGTATTTGTGTATGTCTACAATCTCTTCTATTTGTAGTTAAATTACTGCTAATAATTATAGGTAGGAATAAGCTTGCTGACCACTGTGCCTAATAGCCCAGAGTCATGGCACAAAGGTTCATGTTCAGAGGTTAACACAATTAGAATGTATCCTACAGGGTGGCATGGCAAACGTGAGCAATGGAAGGGAGATGGCAGGCAGAGCCAGAAGCTCATCTGCAGAAAATTCTTCCTATCATCAGAATTATAAAACTGTAAGCAGAGAATTCAGGTCTCATCACTGTCTAAGCAAAGTGAGATTCTCTCCTGTACAAGCTGTAGTTAATAATGGAACATAAACAATTATAAACACTTGATCCATGTAGTTTACTTTTTGGATGAAAATGAGTGGATCAGAATTCCTGTGTTTGAAGAACATAAGCCTGTAGCAGAATTATAAACAGAGTATGTCTAGGTATGAAGTCACATGTTTTACACATTCCAACTACCAATAACAAAAAATCAAATTCCAATCAACCATGCTAAAGGAAAGACTGCATTTCAATTATCTCTGTAAAAATATTACAAAGTCGTTGTCATATGATCAAGTGTATGCAGTAAATAAATGTAGTAAAAAATATTATAGAAGTGTACCCGGCAATTAATCAATAAAAATACAAAGTTTTAATATTGCGTTCATTTCGAGGGACAGGGTAGCAGGGGCAGAGGTCTGGGGACCATGCTTTCAGGGGACATACAGGTCAATTGGCATAACAAAGCTTATTAAGAAAATGTTCTTCATCCTACTTTCATGAGTGATGTCTGAGGTCTTAAAAGCTACCGAGAGGCCATCTAAGATGCATCAATTGGTCCCAAGTCACCTGGAGTAAAAGAGAATGAAGAACACCAAAGTCACAAGGAAAATATTAGCCCAAGAGTCAAAAGGGCCACGTAAATCAGAGACTCCATCATCCTGAGACCAGAAGAACTGGATGGTGACCAGCTACCACAAATGACCACTCTGACAGAGCAGAAGAAAAGTGGAGTGCAGAACTCAAATTCTAGTAAAAAGACCACACTTAATGGTTTGATTGAGACTGGAGGGACCCCAGAAGACATGGCCCCCAGACTCTCTGTTAGCCCAAAACTAAAACCATTCCTAAGGCCAACTCTTCAGACAAAGATTGGACTGGACTATGGGACATAAAATGATACTCGTGAAGAGTGTGCTTCTTAGCTCAAGTAGATATGTTGAGACTAAATGGGCAGCTTCCGTCCGTAGGTGAGATGAGAAGGCAGAGAGGGTAGGGAGCTGGTTGAATGGACACAGTAAATCAGGGGTGGAAAGGAGAAGTGTGCTGTCACAGTATAGGGAGAGCAATTAGGGTCACATAACAATGTATGTATAAATTTTTGTGAGAGACTAACTTGAATTGTAAACTTTCACTTAAACTACAACAATTAAAAAAAGGAGAAAAGCTTTAATATTGTGTTTAGAGAATTTATCAACTCTTTTAAATTTATAAATTGTTGTCATTTATTTTATCATTCCAAATAAACATTCACTTTATACTAATTTTTGTTAGGAGACCATTCTCCATGGATGTCTCATGTTTCTGCACATTTTGTGAGCAGAGGCGCAAACAGCTTTTGTTCTGAACGATCTTTCCAAGGATGTCGTATTGTGAACAACCTTGGGATATAGAGAAAATATCTCCCTTCAGGGAAGAGATTATTTGTTTGCTGACCAGTATAATAAAGACAATGTCTCCCTCCTGAGCAAAGGCTGGGCAGGCTTGCAAGCAGCCCCTTTAAAAGACTAGGGTTTACTTACCTCTAGGTTCTTCACCTGTGATGCAAACCCACTAAGAGTGTGACAGTCATCTGGGCCCAGTCCCACAGCACTCTTATGGGACTTGGGGGAAAAGAGAAACTGAGGCAAATATGAGGTTCACATCACCTACTGTGCTGTAATAAAGTCATAGAATAAAGTAGTAAAAGGCATCTTGGCAGGAACAAGATTGAGACCTACTTGCTTCTCTGTGTTTCTGTATCTCTGACCCAGGAGTCTCGTGTCTTCTGTCAGCTTCCATGAAACTTTGACAGGCTAACGTGCCAGCTTGCAAGCTGGGTAAGATATCACACCCTGCATAGTTCTTGACAGTTCTGTATTTGTAACTTCAAAATTTCTTTTCTTAAAGAGGGACCCTGTCTTAAGCTGAGTTCTCTAGAGGAGCAAAACCAGTAAAGCGTATATATACTTAAATATATACCAAAAAAAAAAAAAAAAAAAAAAACCTCAAATCTGTTGCCAACAAGTTGATTCCAACTCATAGCGACCCTATAGGACAGAGTAGAACTGTCCCATAGGGTTTCCAAGGAGCAGGTGGTGGATTCGAACTGCCTACCATTTGGTTAGCAGCCAAGCTCTTAACCACTGCACCACCAGGGCTCCATAAATATATATAGAGAGAGGCTTATTTCAAAGAAATGGCTTATGCATTTGTAGAGGCTGGCAAGTCCCAAATCCATGGGTCAGGGTGGAGGCTTCTCCTGACTCACGTGGTTTCAGGGGCTGACAAACCCAATATCAGCAGGTCAGACTGCAGACTGCTGGCTCACAGGGCTTCGGGATCTGATGAATCCCAATATCTGCAGGTCAGACAGGAAGCTGCTGGCTCACATCCCAAGAACCAGAGGTTGGAGGATGATGAGTCGGATGCAGGATTGAGAGAGAGCAAGTTTTGCCAGAACATCCATATATATCGGATGCAGGCCACACCCCCAAGGAAACTCCCCTTTCAACTGCTTGACCGTTCACATCACAAAAAGGAGGATGATTACATAATATCTGCCAAACCACTGAGAATCCTGGCCTAGCCAAGTTGACACATAACCTTAACCATCACAGACCCTAAAATTGTAAAAGCTTCAAGCCCCACAAAACCTGAATCCACTCTGAGGTTTTAGATGAAGCTTTCTTTTATCAGTCTCAATATCTTACAGAATCTTACTTTTCCTTCCAATACTGAGAAATATACTAAATTCTGTATTCTTCTTTACTTACTCCTATCGATTACCTTTCCATCATAGCCAGTACGAAGTATAGTTGTCATCTCCAGTACCATGAAAGACATGTGCAGTATGATCAATTGTAAGGTACATGATGAGTAATTTGTTACTGATAAAATAACAAAGTTTGTGAATTACATTCTTTTTTTAAAAAAATTCAAGTTTTATAAACCATGGCCAACTGGGATTTATTCTAGGGATGCAAGAATGGTTCAATATTAGAAAATCAATCAATGTAATACATCACATTAATAGAACAAAGGGAAAGAGCTACATGATCATCTCAATTAACACAGAAAAGGCATTTGATAAAACCAACACCCTTTCTTGATAAAGATCCTCAACAGGATGGGAATAGAAGGGGAGTTCCTCAATATGATTAAGGGTATTAATGAAAAACAAACAGCAAGCATCACACTCAATGGAGAAAGATTGAGAGCTTTCCCATTGAAATTGGGGACAAGACAAGGATGCTCACTCTCCCCACTCCTATTCAGTATTGTATTGGAAGTCTCAGCCAGAGTAACAATGTAAAAAAAAAGAAAAAAAGAAAAGAAAGAAAGAAAGAAAAGGTATCCAAATTAGAAAAGAAGTAAAATTGTCTCTACTCATGCATGACATGATTTTATATATAGAAATCTCAAATCATCTGCAAAAAAGTTTCTAGCACTAATAGAAGATTTTAGTAAAGTTGCAGGGCGGAAGGTCAACACAAAAAAATTAGTTGGCTTTCTGTACACTAGCAATGAGAAATCTGACAGGGAAATTAAGAAAACAATTTCATTAACAATAGCATCTTGGAGAGTAAAATATCTAGGAATAAATTTAACCAGGGATGTGAAAGACTTATACAATGAAAATTATAAAACACCACTGAAAAAGATTAATAAAGACCTAAATAAATGGAAAGGACATTCCATGTTCAAGGATTGGAAGATTTACTATTCTTAAGATGTCAGTACTACACAAAGTGATTCAACACAATCCCAATCAAAATTCCAACAGCCTTATTTACAGAAATGGAAAAACCAATCCTCAGTTTTATGTGGAATGGCAATAGGCCTCAAATAGCTAAAGCAATTTCGAAGAAAAAGAACAAGGCTGGAGGACTCGTAATTCCTGATTTCAAAACATACTATATAGCTACAGTAATCAAAACAGCCTGGTACTGGTATAATACTAGACATGTAGACCAGTGGAATAGAATTGAGAATCCAGAAACTAATCCATTCATTTATGGTCAACTGATTTTTGACCATTCATTGCAGAAGGAAGAGTCTCTTCAGTAAACAGTGCTGGGAAAATGGAATTCCCACATGCCAAAGAATGAATCAGGATCCATGCCTCACACCATATACAAAAAAACAATTTGAAATGGATCAAGGACCTAAATGTGAAAACTAAAACCATAAAATTCTTAGAAGAAAATATAGGGTCGTGGCTGTTGGGTCTAGTTTTTAACGATTTTAATTATCTAGTATAATAGCGAAAGCACGAACAGCAAAATATAGAATAGATAAATGGGACTTTATAAAAATTAAATACTCTTTTTCACAAAGAACTTTACTAAAAAGTGAAAAGACAAACTACCGATTGGGAGACAATATTCAGGAACCATATATCTGATAAGGGTCTAATATCCAATATATGTAAAACTTCTACAACTTAACAGCAAAAAGACAAATAACCCAATCAAAAAAAAAAAATGGGCAGAGGACTTGGATAGACGTTTCATAAAAGAGAATATTCAAATGGCCAGCAAACACGTGAAAAGATGCTCAATGTCTTTAGCCATCAGAGAGATGCAAATCAAAACCACAATGAGGTACCACTTGACTCCCACCAGGATTGTTGTTGTTGTTGTTGTTGTTAGGTGCCTGTCTTAGTCATCTAGTGCTGCTGTAACAGAAATACCACAAGTGGATGGCTTTCACAAAGAGAAGTTTATTCTCTCACAGTCCAGTAGGCTAGAAATCCGGATTCAGGGCGTCAGAGGAAGGTTTTCTCTGTCAGCTCTGGAGGAAGGTCCTTGTGATGCATCAGTCTTCCCTTGGTCTGGGAGCATCTCAGTGCAGGAACATCAGGTCCAAAGGATGCGCTTTGCTCCCGGCACTGCTTTCTTGGCGGTATGAGGTCCCCATGTCTCTCTGCTGCTTCTCTCTTTTGTATCTCAAAAGAGATTGGCCTAAGACACTGTCTAATCTTGTAGACTTCAACAATATAACTGCCGCTAATCCATCTTATTACATCATAGTGACAGGATTTACAACACATAGGGAAATCAATCATATGATACTGGGAATCATGACCTAGCCAAGTTGACAGATATTTTGAGGGACACAATTCAATTCATGACAGTGCTGTCAAGTTGGTTCCAACACATAGCTACCCTATACACCACAGAACAAAAAACTGCCTGGTCCTGCACCATGCTTACAATGTTTGTTATGCTTGAGCCCATTGTTGCAGCCACTGTGTCAATCCATGTCATTGATGGTCTTCCTCTTTTTTGCTGACCTGTACTTTACCACACATGATGTCCTTCTCCAGGGGCTGATCCCTCTTGACAACACATCCAAAGTATGTAAGATGTAGTCTCACCGTCCTTGCTTCTAAGAAGCATTCTGGTTGTACTTCCAAGACAGATTTTTCTTTTGGCAGTCCATAATATATTCAATATTCTTCACCAACACCGCAATTCAAAGGTGTCAATTCTTCTTTGGTCTTCCTTATTCATTGTCCAGCTTTCCCATGCATATGATGCGATTGAAAATACCATGGCTTGGGTCAGGCACACCTTAATCTTCAAGGTGACATCTTTGCTTTTCAACACTGTAAAGAGGTATTTTGCAGCAGATTTGCCCAACACAATGCGTCTTTTGATTCTTGGCTGATGCTTCCATGAACGTTGATTGTGGATGCAAGTAAAATGAAATCCTTGACAATTTCAATCTTTTCTCAGTTTATCATGATGTTGCTTATTGGTCCAGTTGTGAGGATTTTTGTTTTCTTTATGTTGAGGTGTAATCCATACTGAAGGCTGTGGTGTTTGATCTTCATCAGTAAGTGCTTCGGGTCCTCTTCACTTTCAGCAAGCAAGGATGTGTCATCTGCATAACCCAGGTTGTTAACGAATCTTCCTTCAATCTTGATGGCCATTCTTCTTCATATAGTCCAGCTTCTCAGATTATTTGGTCAGCATGCAGATTGAATAGGTATGGTGAAAGAATGCAGCCCTGACGCATACCTTTCCTGACCTTAAACCACCCAGTATCCCCTTGTTCTGTTTGAACAACTGCCTCTTGATCTATGTACAGGTTACTCATGAGCACAATTAAGTGTTCTGGAATTCCCATTCTTCACAATGTTATCCATAATTTGTTATGATCCACACAGTCAAATGCCTTTGCATAGTCAATAAAACACCAGTTAACATCTTTCTGGTATTCTCTGCTTTCAGCCAAGATCCATCTGACATCAGCAGTGATATCCCTGGTTCCAGGTCCGCTTCTGAATCTGGTCTGAATCTCTGGCCGTTCCCTGTCAACATACTGCTGCAGCCGCTTTTGAATGATCTTCAGCAAAATTTTACTTGCCTGTGATATTAATGATATTGTTCGATAATTTCCACATTCAGTTGGATCACCTTTCCTGGGCATAGGCATAAATATGGATCTCTTCCAGTCAGTTGGCCAGGTAGCTGTCTTCCAAATTTCTTGGCATAGACAAGTGAGCACTTCCAGTGCTGCATCCATTTGTTGAAACATCTCAGTTGATATTCTGTCAATTCCTGGAGCCTTGCTTTTCATCAATGCCTTCAGTGAAGCTTGGACTTCTTCCTTCAGTACCATCAGTTCCTGATCATATGCTGCCTCTTGAAATTGTTGAACGTCAACCAATTCTTTTTGGTATAATGACTCTGTGTATTCCTTCCATCTTCTTTTGATGCTTCCTGTGTTGTTTAATATTTTCCCCATAGACTCCTTCACTATGGCAACTCTAGGCTTGAATTTTTTCTTCATTTCTTTCAGCTTGAGAAATGCCAAGTGTGTTCTTCCTTTTTGGTTTTCTATCTCCAGCTCTTCACATGTCATTTTAATACTTTACTTCGTATTCTCGAGACGCCCTTTGAAATCTTCTGTTCACTTCTTTTACTTCCTCATTTCTTCCTTTTGCTTTAGCTACTCGACATTCAAGAGCAAGTTTCAGAGTCTCTTCTGACATCCATTCCGGTCTTTTCTTTCTTTCCTGTCTTTTTAATGAACTCTTGCTTTCTTCATATATGATGTCCTTGATGTCATTCCACAACTTACCTGGTCTTCGGTCACTAGTGTTCAGTACATCAAATCTATTCTTGAGATGGTCTCTAAATTCAGGTGGGATATACTCACGGTCATACTTTGGCTCTTGAGGGCTTATAATTTTCTTCAGTTTCTACTTGAACTTGCATATGAACAACTGATGGTCTATTCCTCAGTTGGCCCCTGGCTTTGCTCTGACTGGTGATACTGAGCTTTTCTATCATCTCTTTCCACAGATGTATTCAATTTGATTCCTGTGTATTCCATCTAGCGAGATCCATGTGTATAGTCACCATTTATGTTGGTGAGAAAAGGTATTTGCGATGAAGAAGTCATTGGTCTTGCAAAATTCTATCATGCGATCTCCAGCATTGTTTCTATCACCAAGACTGTATCGTCCAACTACTGATCTTTCTTCGTTTCCTACTTACGCATTTCAATCACCAGTAATTATCAATGCATCCTGATTGCATGTTCAATCAATTTCAGACTGCAGAAGCTTGTAAAAATCTTCAGTTTCTTCATCTTTGGCCTTAGTGGTTGTTGCATAAATGTGAATAATAGTCATATTAACTGGTCTTCCTGGTAGATGTATGGATATTATTCTATCACTGACAGCATTGTACTTCAGGATTGATCTTGAAATGTTCTTTTTGATGGTGAATGCAATGCCATTCCTCTTCAAGTTGTCATTCCCAGCATAGTAGATCATATGATTGTCCAATTCAAAATGGCCAACACCAGTCCATTTCAGCTCACTAATGTCTAGGATATCAATGTGTATGTGTTCTGTTTCATTTTTGATGATTTCCAATTTTTCTAGATTCATACTTCATAATTCCACGTTCAGATTATTAATGGATGTTTGCAGCTATTTCTTCTCATTTTGAGTTGTGCAAATGAAGGTCCTGAATGCTTGACTCCATCCACGTCATTAAGGTCTACTCTACTTTGAAGAGGCAGCTCTTCCCCAGTCGTCTTTTGAGTGCCTTCCAACCTGGGGGGTTCATCTTCCGGTACTCTATCAGACAAAGTTCTGCTGCTATTCATAAGGTTTTCACTGGCTAATTTTTTCCAGAAGTAGACTGCCGGGTCCTTCTTCCTAGTCTGTCTTAGTTTGGAAGCTTAGCTGAAACATGTCTGCCATGGGTGACCCTGCTGATATCTGAATACCGATGGCATAGCTTCCGGCATCACAGCAACACGCAAGCCCCCACAGTATGACAAACTGATAGACACATGTCTGTCCCCGCCCCCCACCAGGATTGCTAAGATTTAAAAAGAAAAAGGTGGAAAATAACAAATGTTGGTGAAGACATGTGGAAATTAGAACCCTTATTCGTTGTTGGTGGTAATAGAAAATGGTACAGCCATTGCAGAAAACAGTTTGATGATCCCTCAAAAAATTAAACATAGAGCTGCCATATGACCCAGAAATTCCACTCCTAGGTATATACCCAAGGGACTTGAAAGCAGTCATGCAAACAGACACATGGACACCAATGTTCATTGCAACACTATTCACAGTAACCAAAATGTGGAAATAACCGAAGGGTCCATCAACAAATGAATACGTAAACAAAATGTAGTACACACATACAATGGAATAGTACTCAGCCAACAGGAGAAATGAAGTCTTGATACATGCTACAATATGGATGGAGTTTGAAGACATTATGCTGAGTGAATTAAGTCAATTACAAAAGAACAAATATTGTATGATCTCACTTATTACGAAATTACAAGAATAGGCAAATGTATAGAGACCAAACTGGTTACAGGCATGGAGGAAGAGAGATAGGGAGCCACTGTTTGGGAAGCAGTGAGTTTCTGTTTCTCATGATGCCAAATTTGGCATCGATTAAGGGTAATAGCTTCACAACATGATTAATGTAAGATGTATACATGAAAAAATGTTGAATTAGCAAATGTTGGATCATATATATTTTTAGAACAGTAGAAAAAATGAAAAAAGTAATATTAAGAGAAAAAGATTGGAGATGATTCAAGTTTACCTCTACTATGCCAGCATATTTGTGAGGATGCATTCCTGTATTTGTCAGGATTTTTTCAGCTCCAAGGAATTAAAAAGCCTAACTCAGAATGTTTAAACAACAAGGAAATTTATTATCTTGCATGGTAAGATTTCCCTAGGCAGGGGGTCTCCATGGTTGGTCTATTCTGTGATTTCACAACCACATCAAAGTCCCAGGTGTTTTGGTTTTTTTTTTTTTTTTCTGTCTTTCTACTCTGCCACCTACAACGTGTCAGCTAGCTCACCTCAAGGTTGCAAGATGGCAATGCCACACATTACAAAGGTCCAGAGGCAGAAAAGAAACTATCTTCCTTGGGTCTCTTTTTAAGAGCTAAGAACCTTTTACCAGAAACTTCCATCCTCCCAAAAGTTCCCCTTCATTTCTCACTGACCAGGTTTTAGTTCTATGCCATTTCCTGAGCCACTTACTGGCAAAGAGAACAGAATCAGAATGATTAGCTTAGACTAACCAACATTCACCCCCTGGGCCTGATGCTTGAAGCTTGGGCTTTACTTGAAGCACAGGACTTCACAGATCAGTGTGGCTATCTGGACAAAAATCAGAGTCTATTAGCAGAAGAGAATATGGAGTGATTGCCGTGGTTCCTCACTTGCTCTCCTGAAGGAGAGAAAAAGAGGTTAAGATATAACTAGAGGAATAGGAATCACCCATAACACTGCATATCTTTTTGGGAAAGTGTAATGAGAATGGCTAAAATGCATCTTGGCAAGCACAAGACTGAGAGATCTGCTTCCTTCTGTATGTCTATGGTCTTCACTTTGCATGTATTATTCAATTCAGTGCAATCTGATTCCACCTGAATGGTAATGAAAGCTTTTCAACACAGGCAATCCTCTAATTGCATGATTCTGATAGGAGGAAATGTCTGTTCCTTACTGATCCCCAAACAACATGGTTCAAATTTCAGGTGCAGTGGTATATCAACTGTGAGTAAATGCATACAGTACAAACTTGGCTACTAGCCCTTCAATCCACAAATGAGACACGGATAACAGGTGGACATCATGATCCGTGGCCAGTCAAGGTTGTGGTGGTCATCCTGCAGAAACAGATGGACTGCCATCCTCCACCCAAAACTTGGTTTGAACGTCAAGACTGATGACAGCATACACACACCAAAATGGTATCAACAGTTTTGTGACTTAATAATTGAGGCTTTCTGGGGAAAGCAGGTTTGAAAATGGCTTGAGATAGTGGGGGAACAGAGACTGGCTTGGGGTTTTCATTGTGACTAGGGGTGAGGCTGGGTGAGAGTTCCAGAACATGACCAGGAGCTTGCATGGTGTGAATTTTCTGCCTGTGCTCAAGGAGGGAGCACCCACGCTTTCTTAGCAGCTTGCCTAGATGTGGGGCAGGGGGGAGGGGGAAGGCTAAGGCTTAAAACTGTCAGCAGTCAAACATCAAACAATGGAGTCAGACTCTTTATTACTAGGTCACTTCTTGGCAACTTTGTGGGTGATTGGTTCCTATGCATGTTATTGAGCTCACACACAAAAATGAAGAATCAAAAGAGGAAATTGGCCAACAAGATGAAGGTGCAGCAAAGAAACAAAAGGTGATAATGCCTGAGGTGAAATCTGAATCAAGCCTAAATGAAGTTTAAAAGAAATAGCTGACTGGGAGTGTTGACGCTTCCATTTCTAGGAACTCTAGAGACTCAGCAGAGGCACGTGTGACGGTGAGCTCATCAACATAAATGTGGAAAGTTGTTGTGATGAAAAGGATGAAGATGTCCCAGGGAAATGACACCAGCAAAAAACTTAACATTAAATGAACTCCTGGAGATATTCCATAACATTAAAAGCACAAAGAATAAAATGCTGGAAGCAGATCCGGACCTAGAAAGGAATAGGACAACTTGCCAAGATACAGAAAAGATGTTCAATCCTTATCATAAGTTATATGACAGAAGGAAGAAGGCAAGCTCTATTCAAACTATCCTTGCTAGTTCTTTTTTACAAAGAAATAAAACACTTTGATTTTCAGTGTTTCTGGTGTTTTAAATTAAACAACAACAACAAAATAAATGAAAATCAGTTGCCTTGGAATGGACTCCAACTCATGGCAACCCCATGTGTGTCAGAGTAGAATTGTATTCCACAGGGTTTTCAATGACTGATTTTTTGGAAGTAGATCACCTTGCCTTTCTTCCTACATGCCTCTGGGTAGACTTTCGGTTAGCAGCTTAACTGTTTGAATCACCTAGTGATTCCTGTTTTAAAGTACAGGATCCTAATATCAGTTCTTTCCTGTCTTTTAATGATCTTTTGTGATGTCCTTGATGTCATCCCACAAGTCATCTGGTCTTCCGTCATTAGTGTTCAATGCACCAAATCTATTCTTGAGATGGTTCTGTTGTACAAAGGGTTGCTATGAGTCAGAACTGAGTCAATGGCATCTAATGTTAGTTCTACTCTTTTTTTTTTAATGCCCATATACATTTATAACTGACAGCAGAGAGTTTTTGATGTTTTGACAAAAATTCTTAAAGGCTATAAAACAATCATCACTTTTTCCATTGATTTATTAAGATCACTTTGCACAGTTTGAGTTTGCAAGATCATTTTCACAGCCCCACACTACCTTGCAAAGTGAGGACAGCTTGTGCTTATTTTACTTGAGCATTCTGTAACGTTTGACACTTTTGATCACCCCACATTTGTAAAACACACTCGTCTCCTATTTTTCCATGATCCCACTCACTCCAGATTCCTCCCTCCCTCCCTTTCCAGCTTGCCTCTCCAGCTTCTCTCCCTTTGACTGTCTTTTAAACGTTGGTGATTCTGAGATTTGTCTTTGACTCTTTGTTTTTCACTCTACATACTCTTCTGGTTCTTGCCTTTTGTAAAATTTTCAATTTCTCTGTATTAAATGGTGATGATGGTGTTAGGTGGTTATGAAGAAAGGGGGCCTTACCAAGCAGTAGAGAAGAATGATTAAAACACACAGACACACACACAAAATCTGCAAGGTGGAGTACCCCCTTTGTTTCACAACCTGAGTTTGTGGCAGAGCCAAAGGAACCACCTTTATTAATATGGGTATCTATGAAAATTTCTTTCATTCATTAAACAAACATTTACTGAATACATGCTATTTATCAGGCTCAGTTCTAGGTGCTGAGAGCACTGTTGGGTGGCATAGATAATTGGTTTAAAGCATTGTAACTGAGCTCTCCCAATGTACCACTTGAACTTCTGTGATTCAACCCATTAATGCAAACAGAAATGACAGATTTGCTTTAGAGGAAGACAGTTCATTTTGGGCAAGAGGGTCTTCAGCCACACAAGCCATGCCACATTCATCTGTCTATTGAGACAGGCAGTGCTATAAATTATAATTGCTTTAATTAAAAAGCTTGAGATTGCCTTTGCAGCTGTGCCTTGCTTTGTGAAATATTCCTGAAAAGTTGTGCAGAACTTAGTTTCTTTAATTCCTTACATTTACATAATGCTTTACACGGACTTTGCATAGACTGTTAATTGATTTTTTTTTGACATCGCTAAGCCCTGGTGGTAGTGGTTAAGAGCTCAGCCGCTAACCAAAAGGTCAGCAGTTCGGATCCACCTTGGAAGCCCTATGGAGCAGTTCTACTCTGTCCTATAGGGTTACTAGGGGTTGGAATCGACTGTACAGCAACCAACGGGCCTGTTGGGTGGCTATGAGTGGGAATCGACTTGATGGCACAGCAACAACTCTCAGTCCTACTGAACAGAAGAGAAACCCACAGCTCGGCGAGAGTCTGTGAGTGGCTCACAGAGATGACTGTAAGTGATGCAGCTGTGTTTAAAATAATAGAGATCAAATCATATTTTGAATATTCTAGGAACTATTGAAAAGACTCCTATTGTGATTGCTTTTGGAAAACTAACAACTCTCTCATAAATGTAAACTTCTTCCATTTGCTTTGTGGGCAATGTAGATTTTTACAAATCGGTTTGTGGAGTAACATAGTCAAGTACTATGCGTTTGTAAACATAGCTCTAAATAAAGCTCAGAGGACGAGCTGAAGTTTGATGGGTAACGTGATCATTCCCGCAAACGTGCCAGCTCATATCAGATTTAGAACCCCGTGTACTGAAGCGCTCGAAGGTCATGCTCAGGAATGAAAGCCATGGTTTCTGTACCCCTAAATCCTTTCAAATAGAAATGGCAAAACATACTAATGGAGTCCGTACTCCTAAACTTTTAAAAGTTTCAATCTTTTACCACTGTTTCTTTTAACTTGCACGCTTCCCCAAAGGAGCATGACATTTATTTGCTTTTAAAATCTAAAGACATAAAAATTTCTGGACTCCCTTGAGTGACGCAGCCATCAGAGTTAAAAATAACTGATCTAGCTTGTTTCCTGTGAAACGTGGAAGACAAGCACGATAAGGACAGATAAAGAAGTGTCACCACCCATGGGACGTGCAGGGCTTCTAGCACAGCAGTAGGTGGTGTTTGTGCGCGACGGCCAGGGCAGACACGAACCCGAGGTTTGCAGGGTGTGACCAGGAGGCCTGGCTTAGGGGGCTTCAGAGCCCCAGCTACACGCTGAGTGTGTGACAGTGATTTGGGAGAAGCATTTTGAGAGGCTAATACGGTGTGCCTAGTGTCTGGGGACTGTGCACAGCAAAAGTACGGAAGGAAGAGATGGGGGAGAAGGGGGGGTGAGGAGAAAGAAAAGATAAAAGAGCCGACAGAAAGAAAAGAGATGGAAGTGCGGGCTGGAAGGCACGTGAAGGCAGAAAACCAGCAGGCGCGAGCCCAGAACCAACGGGAAAGAAGACGAGAACCGGAAGGCGGCCTTAGAGTGCGGTCCTCCGCGCGGCAGGGGGCGCCCGCGCGCCCGCCCCGCCGGCGCGCCGCTTCCTGCCCCTCCTCGCCGGGATGCTGCTGCCGCTGCTGCGAGGAAGGTGTTTCCCTTCTTCCTCTGCCGGCGGCGGCGGCGCGGACAGGGGCGCGGGGGCCCGGGCGGCGGCGCAGCTGCAGCGCGGGGCCGAGCGGGCGCCGCATGTGTGCATGGATCCGGGGGCCGCGCTGCACAGGCGGGCCGGGGGCGGCGGCGGCCTGGGCGCGGGCTCCCCGGCGCTGTCGGGCGGCCAGGCCCGCCGGAGGAAGCAGCCCCCCAGGCCGGCTGACTTCAAGCTGCAGGTCATCATCATCGGCTCCCGCGGCGTGGGCAAGACCAGCCTGATGGAGCGCTTCACCGACGACACCTTCTGTGAGGCCTGCAAGTCCACCGTGGGTAAGGGCGCCCGGCCGGCAGACCCGGCTGGGCCCGCGCCCCGGGACCGTCCCCTCCTCCCAGCAGGGCCCTTCCTTCCCCCCGGGTGGCCCCCTCTCTCCCCCGGGGACGGCCCCCTTCCTCCGCAGGATGCCTTCCCCGCCGCACGCCTGGGTCCCCGGTTGCGTGTCCCGGGGCCGCCTCGCAGTTGGGTAGGTGGGCCTCTCGGTGAAAACGGGACGGGAAGGGGGACGGGAGTATCTCAGCGCAGGCCCCTCGGGTCCCGTTCTTGAAGCCAGGCAGGGATTTTCCTCTGGTCTCCGCGCAGACTTGCCCTTGGGCCTTTCGGCCCCAAATCCTCCCCCATCAGCGGCGCCCGCAGCCCTCCCTCCCCGGTGGGAGCCCGTCCTTGTGCCCTGTCGTCGCCGGCGGCGGGTCCTGAGGTCAGGGTGAGGCATTGTCTCGCCAGCCCCGTAGACAGAGCGCTTCTCCCGGAAACTCCCGGCCCGTGACTGACTCACCCGAGGAAGAGGGCAGTGCCCGGTGGGAAGCAGGCAGTGGCTGAAATGAAAGGGAAGCAAATTTTTACCAGCTTTGCCTTAGAAGGAATACTTCCCATGTAGAACAGGGCTTATTTGCTAATTTTGAGCCCATTTTTAGGATACACTGAAATAATGAAGTTTAAAATTCTCTGTGGAAAATTTTAACAGTAAAACTACACCAGAAATTGTTGTGTTAGCTGTAAATGCAGGCAGAGGGACTTCTGTGTTTACCATGACCTCAAATAACCCAGCACTTGCTAAAGTGTGGACAGTTCACCCCGTAGCACCAGGTCAATGAAGTAGGACACCGGAGAAAACATAGTACCCCTTCAGGTCAGGAAGTAGCTGATCCTCAAGATCTGAAGTGGAAACTGCAGGGGAGATTTTTTTAATGAAGTCAGATGTGCAGGACTTGACATTGAGGCTTATCAGGTCGGTGTGGTTAACACTTCTATGGAAAAACCTCTTGAAAACTAGGGGAACCCCACAGATGAGATAGTTCTTCAAAATAAAGGGCAGTCATCTTCAGTGACAAGCAATTAGGGATTTCCCCAGGTAGGCTCCAAGAAACATTGCATAGTTTCATTTTCTGTAATAGTTATTTAGATTTTAAATACAGAATTGAAAGTATCGTTCTGTATACTTACGCAAGGGTCAAAGAGCCCTGACTGGTTTAATTAGAAATTCTTATCTCTTTCTTGTGCTCTCAAGGCATCCAGACAACATTTCACTTGCTTGTTATCCAGAACTCTTGCTTGGACATGGAATGGTATTTAGTATTGTAAGCAGTGGTAGTTCCAAGGGCGTGTATGTGTGAAATTTAAAGAGTACGATACAGTTTTGAGATGAATTGGTTTTGGGACACAACAACGCAGTACTGCATTTAAAATTTCTATATTTAAAATTTCTTACAGGCAAATTAAACCCCCAATGTTTGTGTTGTCCTTTTTGATTTGTTTTGTTTTTGAGCACTTGTTTCCCATAGTGTTCTGTTCTTGTTACTGTTGTTGTGAGGTGCTATTCAGTCAGTTCTGACTCATTTTTACAATATTTATGCTCTTTGTACTGTTTGTTCATTTATTTTTAAAATGATCACCATGGGACCGTGATATTAAATTTGGTTGCATAACTATATCTGTATTTCAAATATCCAATCTTGGATCATATAGAGTCACAGGGAGTTATTACACCATCAAATAAGGTTTATACTATAATTTTAGTATCTGTTCTAAGTAAAATCCAAAAAACCCATTGCCATCGAGTCAATTTGCGACTCATACGACCCTGTAGGATGGAGTAGAGCTGCCCTATAGGGTTTCCAGGGAGCGGCTGGTGGATTCAAACTGCCCACCTCGGTTAGCAGCCGTAGCTCTTGCACCACCAGGGCTCCCAATCTAAGTAAACTAGAGTTAAAAACAATTCAGAATTACTAATCTTTCATGGATCTAAACTTAAATGTATAAAAATGAAGGATAATATTTGTTGTACTATGTGATGAGGAGCAGACAGTACAGAAATAAGTGAATAACTGTGAGAGCTTGGGTAGACGGAGGTGAGGTTTGAGACGGGCAAAGGTGTGCTTTGAGCAGTGGAGAAGAGGAGGGATGAAGAAGGGTTTCTAAAGTGGGGCCACCTCAGAGCAGCACAGCCCACATTCTGAGAAAGGTTCCTTAGGGGACCTTGGGAATGGATTCAGCAGGACCTTGACTACCTGGATTCTGTCCTACAGGCAACTGGAACCATAAAGACTTCTTGGTAAAGCACTGACATGAGGCAAGTTAATTCAGCAGGATTGCGTAGGATGTTTGGGAATGGGGAAGAAACCGGGAAGCAAGGAGGCCAGGTGATGGTTCCTTTGTCCACTTGACAGCCAAACATAAGGACACACGTCTCCCTGCCACCACTGCCACTGTGTGGTTGAATTTTTATCTTGCTAGTTTTTTGTTTCCTCCATACATAGTCTATGGTGCTTGGCTCAATGCAAGTTTATTAATAAATTGTTTATTAGTTAAGACACTTTAAGAAAGCCTCTAACATTGCCCCCCCACAACCTGTGCCTCCGAGTTACCTTTTCCTTTCAGGCACCAGACCATTTAGTGGGTCTCCATTGTGTATTGGGTACTCTGCCACCCACTGGGGACTGACTCACTAGTAGACAGGGCATGCATGGTCTCTGTTGGCAAGTGGGTCAGAGCTCATGGGGACTAGATGTCAGGTTTCTAAAGGCAGCGGTAGAGATGTGTGTGGATCGTTTGGAGACACAGCGGAAATGCCTCCAGTTGGGATAGGCGTGAGGGCTGGTCAGAGGAGGCTTCTTCATCACTGGAATGTTGTGAAGGTAAATTCATTCCTCGTGTTCCTTTAGAAAAATGTTATTTAAACATGGCGTGGTGTAGAATTGGGGTCACCTTACCTAAATGCCTACAGCTTGAGTAGGTAGCTCATAGGGTCCTTCTGAGGCCAGTTTTTCAAGTTTCATTTCTGTATAGTATAGTTAGCTAACATAGAAAAAAAGTCTCTTCCATGGTGGTGGTTTTCCCCTACCCTCTTCGGGCTTGCAAGGGTGTGCTGCTCCTGACTGCAGAGGGCCCGGGAGATTCTCTGAGCATGTCCAGACCAAGATGGTTCACTCAGGTGATGGTGTCCTGTAATTCAGAGGCCAGAAGAGGGTGTCACTAGTAAGGTGCCTTTTTAGTCTTTTTTTTTTTTTTTTTAATAGTTTATTGTACTTCAGGTGAAGGCTTACAGAACAAATAGTTTCTCATGAAACAGTAGTACACATGTTGTTTTATGACATTGGTTAACAACCCCACAACATATTAACCCTCTAACTTCTCAACCTTTTTTTTTTTTGGTGAAAATACGCATAGCCAAAGATACACCGTTTCAAAAATTTCTAGATGCACAGTTGAGTGACATTGACTATGCTCTTCCAATGGTGCTGTTATTCTCACTTAAGGCTTACAGAACAAAATAGTTTCTCATTTAACAGTTACTACAAATGTTGCCCTATGACAATGGTTAACAATCTCACAACACATCAACAGTATCCTTACTCAACCTTGGGTTCCCTATCACCAGCTTCCTTGTCCCCTTCTGCCTTCTGGCCCTTGTCGCTGGACTCCTGTACCTCGTTAGTCTCATTTGGTTTTACGGGGCTGTCCACTCCCAGGCTAAACAGTGAACCTCGGAGGTAGCTTCACCACTGAGCTAAAATGGTGTCTGGGGGCCATACTCTCGAGGTTTCTCCAGTCTCCTTTAGGCCAGTAAAACTGGTCTTTTTTTTGTGAGAATTGTGCTCTACATCCTTCTCCAGCTCTGTCCAGAACCCTCTGTTGTGATCCTGGTCAGAGCAGTCAGTGGTGGTAGCCGGGCACCATCTAGCTGTACTGGACTCAGTCTGGTGGAGGCCTTGGTAGCTGTGGTCCATTAGTCCTTCGGACTAATCTTTTCCTTGTATCCTATTCTCTTTATTCTCTAAGGTGCCTTTTTAAAGTGAATTAGACTCACTTGAACTTTCTATAAAAGATCTGGATAGAAATCCTTAGGAATTTGAGATGATGAACCTACTCTGTAAAGTTATTAGTGAGTAAAATGTTGGGTTTTTTATCTTGTTATTCAAATCAGAAGCTGATTTGGTTTTTAAAAGACACAAATTCACAAGGGTATGAAAAGCTGGAATGTTATAATAATTGACCTTAAATAGGTCATTCAATATGGAAATTGTCTAGGTGAGATATTATTTTCAGGTTGGATTTTATATTAATAGAATTGAGTTACTTAGTGTGATATACCTAGCTTAATTTGACAAGTTCTTTAAAAGTACAAGGGCAGGAAAATAGTTGACGTAGAAATTTACAACTAACTGATGTCTGTATCATAAGTATGCTTAACTACCATGACTCTGTATGTGTGTGTGCACGTGCGCTCACACGTTTGTACGCACAGTTTATTTAATGATTTTCTGAGTAGAAGCTACAGAAGGCATTTCTCTCTGGCAACTCTGCATGGTTGGTCTCGCCTTCTCCTGTGTGGCTCCCTCTAGAATCAGCATAAACAGGTAAATGAGCTTCTAAAAATATTTCAGGAAAACAAATATGGTGAGGATGTGGAAAAATGGGAACTGCTGATGGGAATGCAAAATGGTGCAGCTACTATGGAAAACAGTTTGATGGTTCTTCACAAACTTAAACATATGCCCCAGAAATTCCACTCCTAGGTATATACACCTACTCCTTATTTATCTACTGTCTCATTATCCAACATTTCACATTTACAACAATAGTAAAAAAAATCTATCCGACTGTTTTGCACGTTAATGACGTACGTCTGGCAGTAGTGAACACCAAGTTGTAAGGCGAGAGTAATGCTGGCTGTGATGGTTAGGGATGTGTGTCAACTGGGGTGGGCCATGATTCTCTGTGATTTGGCAGTTATGTAAGGATGTAGTCATCCTCCGTCCTCCATTTTGTGATCTGATGTGGTCATCCTCCATTTTCATATAATGCCAGTTTTCACATAACGGCCTGGTCTTTGAAATCTAACCATGTCGATAAGTGAGGAGCTGGCATACTCGAGAGACTTGAAAGTGTACACCAATGTTCACTGCAGCAGTATTTGCAGTAGCCAAAAGGTGGAAACAACCTAAATGTCCATCAACGGATGAATGGGCAAACAGAATGTTGTACATACGTACGATCGCATACTACTCAGCCATAAAGAGAAGTTAAAGTCCTGATACATGCTGCAACACGGGAACGTTGAAAACATGCTGAGTGAAATCAGACAATCATAAAAGGTCAATACTGTATGATCTCACTTACACGAAGTATCTAGAACAGGCAAATATATAGTGACCAGAGTTTTCTCAGTGGTTACCAGGGGTGGGAGGGAGGAGGGAAAGGGGGAGTCATTGTTTAGGAAGCAGTGAGTTTCTGTTGGTGGTGATGGGAAACTTAGCAATGATTGTTTGTGATGGTTCACAGTATGATTAATATAATTGATATCACTAGATTATACATGTAAAAAACATTGAATTGGCTGACTCCCCTGACAGGGAATACAACAGAGAGCCCCTGACGGCACAGGAGAAAAGTGGAGTACAGAACTCAAATTCTAGTAAAAAGAC
The DNA here is from genome assembly GCA_030035585.1 of Dugong dugon. Taxonomy (NCBI): domain Eukaryota; kingdom Metazoa; phylum Chordata; class Mammalia; order Sirenia; family Dugongidae; genus Dugong; species Dugong dugon. The sequence continues at coordinate 44,217,764 of CM057466.1, read as the reverse complement.
CAGACTTAATGGTTTGACTGATACTGGAGGGACCCTGGAAGACATGGCCCCGGACTCTCTGTCAACCCAGAACTAAAACCATTCCCGGGGCCAACTCTTCAAAGATTAGACTGGACTGTGGGACATAAAATGGTATCTGTGAAGAGTGTGCTTCTTAGCTCAGGTAGATACATGAGACTAAGTGGGCAGCTTCTGTCCAGAGGTGAGATGAGAAGGCAGAGAGGGTCCGGAGCTGGTTGAATGGACACGGGAAATCCAGGGTGGAAAGGAGGAGTGTGCTGTCACATTATAGGGAGAGCAACTAGGGTCACATAACAATGTGTGTATAAATTTTTGTATGAGAGACTAACTTGAATTGTAAACTTCCACTTAAAGTGCGATTTTAAAAAACAAAACAAAACATTGAATTGGCAAATGTTGTGTTATATGTATTTTACAACAATAACAAAGTATTTTCAGAAAATAACCCAATACACTTATACATTGTCAATCTTCATTTTATTTCTATATGCTATTGGAAACTAGTCTGTTGGCCTGCAAAATTAAGTTACTCATTAACAGCTTTAAGAATGCTGTTAATTTTGTTTGGATTGAAATGGTTTTACCATGTAGAAGCCCCCCTGCCCCCACTTAGCAGTATTGCTTTCTAGGAAAAAACACTAGATTAAGAATGAGGGGTTGGGCTGCTGATTTAGGTTCTGCTGCTAACCTGTTTGTGACTTTGGATAAGTGATTTAGTTGTTCTGTGCATACGAGAGATGACATTCTGTTAGTAGTAGCTACTATTTGTTGAGCACTTACTAGGTGCCAGCAAGTACACTCTCTAATGCCCACAACAGTCCTGAAAGTTATCCTCATTTTACAGATGAGGAAACTAGGTCTCAGAGAGGGTAGACACCTTACCCACGGCTGTGCAGCTGGGCCAGGGTTGGAAGTGAGCCATTTCTAATCTTTTTGCTCTGTGTTTTAGCTTGCTTCAGAATTTAAATATGCTTTGTTGAAAACACCGACAATATAGCATGAAGCCCTTCCTGGTTATCTGACTTGGTCCTTGTGACAACCCTGTAAAGACAGTGGTCTTAAGTGTTCCATGGTATCAGTGAAATGTTTATGACTGTATCGTATTTGTCACTTGTCTTGTAGATATTAAAATAGTGCTCTAGGAGTTGTATTTCTACGTAAATATTCAGTTACTCAGATATTTTAAGTTTTTTTCATATTTATAAAATTTTTCCAAATTCCATTAAAATGGGTATATTGGAATGCAGACAGATGTAGGAGTAAGCAGTTTAGACCAGAATTGTGATTTTCATGGACAGTAAAATTTCTCTCAAAGTGCGGAGGCCAAGATAGGATTACCAGTTATTTAATTTTGCCAAGTAAGAACATTTTTAAAAAGCCACTGTCACCAGCCTTTTCGAAAAAGAAGACTTAAAATAAAGAAGATCCCCCCGCCCCGCCCAACAAAAAAGGGAGGGGAAGAAGAAGACTAGGAAAGACACAAACTCAGAATTAAAAAGTTCTTTAAATTTACCAAACAACCAACAAATTAAAACAAAGATGAGAATATAAGGAGCAGGGAAACTAGATTAATGGAAAGCAAACAACCAGAATGGAAATACTGAGAATGTTCACTCATTGTGAAGAATGTAACCAGTGTCACTGAACAGTGTGTGTAGAAATTGTTGACTGGGAACCTAAACTGCTGTGTAAACCTTTACCAAAAACACATTTTGGTTTTTTTGTAAGTTCTTTAAGTTGAGTTCTGAGAACCTCACTGCCTTCCCTTCATTTTTCTCTTTTTGCAGCAGTGAGTTTAGACACTCCGTAGACTGGCCTTTGAGAATAACTGGTCTTAGGAGATGGTAGTGCTGTGCAGAAGCCCTGTTCTAACTTCGTTAGTGGCCTGGCCCCTGTGTTCTGGTTGCCTGACTCACCCCTTTTCGTCAGGTGTATAGATGAGGGTAGGACCTAGGCAGGGGCAGGACGTGCCGCGGGGCAGCTTGGCGGGGCGGGGACTCCATTTACTCAGGACCAGCAGTTGAGGTGGAAGTGAAATGTGAGGTGCATGAAATAGGGGGGGGTCTCAGCACCTACAGGAGTCGCTAACAGTGGGTCTGGCCTCGAATGTTACGTGGTGTGACTTGTGTGATGTAGTCCCACCTGTCTGCTCGGCTCTACCTGAAGCCGCGCGCTGGCTGTCAGGGAAAATTGGCTACCTGTACATTATTCTAGAAACTTGTCAGAATTTTTGTTAGGAAACCCAGAATGAGGAGCTAATACTGGATTAAAATTCTCAACTGTATTTTATTTTGATCTTCTGTTTTCATAAGCAGTCTTCCAAGGCATGACTGATCTGCCCAAGTGTTTCACTTAGAAGAGAATCGGGGAAAATCGCCCAGGGTTTTCACTCCCAAAGCCAAACAGTGCAGACCTCCAGCGCAGTTTCGCTCCATCTGGAGAGTAACTTGCATGAAAGATGCCACTGCCAAGATGATGTAACGCGATGACTCAGGGAGATGTGGGTTAGGAGACCGTCTTGGTTAACATTTAGTTTTTATACCAGCTTACGTTATGCATTGTGTGATTAGGTTTATTTCATGCAAACTGCTGTACTGGTACATGGCAGTTTTGTGGCATAAAGTAGCTATCGTTCAGAGAAAGTATGCAGATTGCGTTGGGGTTGGGTTGTTTCAGGTTGATTGAAAATCTATTTAAAGACCTAGGCATAAGTGTGTTCAGCTTTCTCTCCGTGTTCTTCACTCACTACTGGTCGGTCTTGAAGAAGAAAGGCTTCATTATGCATGATAGCGATCCAGATCCTTGGAGACTGCCTCTGTCCCTCCAGTCTGTGAGATATGCCAGGAGCAGTCTCTTAACAGATTGGTGAACTGGGTATAGAAGGCAGAGGAAGTTCCTGTGAGAACTGATACGTCCAAATTGTTCTCTAGCCTTCAGTACCAGATACATAATTTTAAGTAAGCATTTGTTTGAAATTGCTTTGTGTACAGTAATTGCTCAGCAGATACTTTTTGAGAGACTATATTTATGTAAGAACCGTTCTAGCTATTTTATAGGGCACGAAGCTAATGCTTGCTTACCTGGCTCTTGTCCTTTTCTGAAGGGGAAGTGAGTCATGGAGCTAGCTAGCCACAATAAAGTGCTTTAAAAGAGGTAAACTGCTGTTGTACTTCACCAGGGAAGAAACTGATTATTCCCCCTTTGTCCTTTTAGTTCACGTCTTTGACATTTGGGAAACTGAAACCACAAACATAAAGTAGTGCCCTTATTTGAGTGTGGATATGTTTTTTAAAAACCCTTACCCTTAGAACCAAGACACATAACACAGGCTTAAGAGAAAACTCTATTCCGCAGAAGGCCGTCCCCCACGTCCAGCAGATCCACTGTTCCGTTTCTGATGCTTACAGAATATCTTCTTAGTTTAAAAGGCAAAACAAAAAAACTGCAGTTCCATTCAGGCAGGGCTGCAATGGAAGTAGCTAAGAGATGAGACTTTGTTTTCCCAGCCCTTGGTTTAATGCAGGAGCTTCAAAATTCCCTAAACCATGACCCAGGTGAAGGAACCAAAAACAAAAACAAAAAAAAAAACCCATGGCTGCCAAGTTGATTCTGACTCATGGCGACCCCAAGTGTGTCAGAGTAGAACTGCGCCACAAAGGGTTTTCAGTGACTGGTTTTTTTTTTTTTTTCCCCCAGAAGTAGATCACTGGACCCTCTGGGTGACTTGAACCTCCAGCCTTCCAGTTAGCAGCCGAGCTTGTTAACCGTTAGCACCACCCAGGGACTCCCAGGTGAAGGAACAGTCTCCTTTAAATGAGTCAAACTCTCCTGGGCATAGTAGTGGGGTCTGCCCCCCACGTTCTCTGTCTCCCTCTCCATGCCTGGTACATGGTAGAACAACACTCTTATTGGCTGGCTGAAGAATAACACACCTACAATCAAAATGCTGCTTTTAAGTTTTTACTTAAAAAAAAAAAAAAAAAAAAAAACACTTGTCCTTCTCCTTGGCCACACCATTGTTCTGGACGTTCCCGCGGGTGGCGTGGCACATGGAAAGTGTGTGAATTTTGGAGTTGGGCCAACAGCCCTGGATTTAAATCCCAGCTCTTCAACAAGCCGTCTGTGTCTTTAAGGAAGCGCCTTAACCTCAAATTTCCTCATTCATAAAAAGAAGGAAAAATATGGGACTTACACTATTTCCCTGTCTCATGGTGAAGGGAGAAATTATTTTAGGTACCTGGGCCAGAAAAGGCACTATAAGCGTTGGCTATGTTCCTTTCTCTTCCCGGCCTACACTATAGGTGCAGAAGCTCTGAAGCACTGAAGACAAACAAAATCCTTATCCTTTGGAGAGACAACAAACTCGGAAGCACTCAAAAAAAATAAAAATAAAAAAAAACCTTCTCCTTTAAACAAACATACTGAATTATATACAGATGAATGTGAAAATGTAAACACATGACCTACGTTAAGTGCCATTGACAGTCACTGAATTTTGATGAATCCATCTGAATAGTAGTAAAGTTAATATTCTTTGCAAATGAAGAAAATGTCACTGATCTACTATTTGACCTGGATTTTTTCCCCGTTCTCCTGCCCCACTCCCACCCCCACCCCCCAGTCTATATTCTCTTCCCCTTGTGACCAAGAGCTGGAACTGACAGTGTGCTTTTCAGCCAGGGGTGTGTCTGCAGCCAAGAGCAGAGCCAGGCCTGTTGGGCACACTGGCTCAGGAGCAGCGTCTGTCCCAGTCAGAATACCTCACTCTCATTTTGAGGAATTATAAGGTTTCCTAACATGCAGAATTCTTTTTTAACATTAAATATATGTTTATACCTCCCTTCCATCCACCCCCTCCTTTTCCGATTTATCTTTGAGAGGTAGCACAGTGAGTGGGGAGGAGGTAGCCTGGAGCCAGGCTGCCCAGGTCCAAGTCCATGCTCTGATACCACCAGGTGACCCTGGGCAAGTTGCTGGCCTCTCTGAACCTCGATTTTTTTCATCTGTAAAATGGGGACAATGATAGCATCCATCTCATAAGATTGTTAAGAGGATCAAAGAAATTCGTGTATAAAAGGCCTTTAAAATAGTACCTGAAACACAGTAGATGCCATAGAAGAGTTAGTTGTTCTTGCTCTTCTTATTTATGAAGGGGACAAGCATGTTCTGAGAAGTCCCTTCAGGCGTGTACCCTGCCATGAAATGGAGCTGTAGCCGTGCCGAGGGAGCCTCTCCTGTGGTGTTGGTGTCCGTCTCCCTCGCCTGACACGGGTGGTGGTGGTGCTGCGCGTGTGAGGCCGTCTCCGTGTGCCCTTACGCGGGTCAGGGCAGAGACAGGACACGGGGTGGTGTGCATTTGCTGCCCGGAAAGCAAGCACACAGGGAATGAAAGAGAGGCCAGTCCTGTTCAACTTAGACATTCGATAGCCTTAGGCCTGGTGAGCATCTTTAAATGATGGTAATTTTATTGTTTCAATATACCTATTTCTTAGACTATCAAAATATTGTACAGTTATAGTACTTAGTTTCTACTTCATTGAATGCTCATGTCATGCTTTAGGTTAGGATACAGTTTCACTGATTAGGGTACTTGCTGGAGACATATGGGAATTGAATGTAGGTCCACTAACGGGCAGTTTGCTGTATTTTCCCCTCATAAGATGCTGTCCCGTGGGAATCTATCTGCCGTATGCTCTTCTCTCACAGGTTGGTGTTAGTGTGGGGAGAAGACTGGCCCCGAGTTCAGTGAGGACTTCCGTCCTCATGTTACGTTGGCCCCATCTGTGTGACCTTGACACATTTATTTTTCTTATTCTCACACTGAGAATACTTGAAATCCTCTCCCTTCACAGGAATGTTATTTCCCAAGTTGGATGACATTCTATAGCTGTGTCCTTGGAAGAAAAGCCACAGTGCAGACTTAGTTATTATGAATCGACAGCAACATCACAACCACTCTTTGAATTGAGACTTCTTTCAAAATCTGCGGAAATCCTTGAACTTCCTGAAAGTGTTAAGTGAAATAAAATCTATAGTCTGGCTCAAACTCTGGATCTTTGGTGGTGGGCGAGAGGGGGAAATGAGCACAGGAGAAAAAGGGGAGTAAGTCTTCCCTCAGCCGTCATAGTGTTAGTTCTGCTTTTCTTTAGCTTTCTGCTGTAAAGGGGTGTGAAGAAAGAAGCTTCTGTTGTGTTGGCGATTTTCATTTTTGTAACTTTTTATAGAAAGAAATCCAGGGTTTTAGAAATAGTTTGCCTACAGGGGGACTTAGAAGTCTTATCAGCACGGACTGTGCTAAGTCCTCACTTTATCACTAAGATATGTGAAGAACAAATACAAAGACCATGAAGTGCACAGTTGAAGCTTTGTTCTTTAGCAGCTTGATTCTGGCAATTCTAGTTTATTTGCAGAATATTTTGTACTTTTTCTTCCTACCCAGCTGACTTGTCTTATAACAGCGTTTCACTCTGGTCAGTGTATGTGTTCGAATCTGGGTTCTGCCACCCAGCTAGGATGGGATAGGACCTTAGCAAATGACCTTGTACTCTCTGCTCCAGCACCTTCCTCTGTAAAGTGGGGACAGCGGCACCACCTCAGAGGGCTGTTGTGAGGTTTCAGAGCATTTGATAAATGTCAGTGATCATTATTATTAAAGGAAATAAAGACCACAAAAGAAAACACTGGACTCAAATAGAGCGCTCTAAGACCAGTGGCATAGGGGTTGTAGCCCTGTGACCATGCCCTTTCTAAAAGCACTCTTAAAATATATTTAGGAAGGCTTCCATCAAATTGGCAAACAGTTCTGCTTAAATAGAGGTAAGCTTCTGTTACCAGAATAACCATCATCTCACTTACTGAATAAATAAACTATGACAGTAATAATTCATTGTGATGAGTATATGTAGGGAATGTCACTTAAACATAGATTGTTTATCTCTGAAATATGAAATGATGTGTTGGGGGGAAAATAACTCTCATAAAATTCTATAAAGAATATTTGAGGTACTGTGAAGGAAAAGGAAGGCAAATATCCTTTCCCCTTACCCTTGCCTAGGTCATAGTCCCTCAGGAGGAAGTGATAGAAATTAAATAAATCTGCCTTGATGCATAAAGCAGATGCTGTTGGCCAGTCAGCCATCAATAGGAATGCTCTTCTAGTTGTTTGAGTTGTTTGTCAGTCTCCAGACCTGTATTCACCTGATGAGTTCTAGTAACCGGTAAAGCTTCAAGGACTTGTGTGTGTGTGCACATACATGCTCATGGAGGGAAAGCACTGGCCTCAGCCTCTGCTCTGAGCCCACCAGGTCCTCTGGTGTCCACTGAGCAGCTGCAGGCTGAAAGACCTTTGTCCTCTCCAGTGGACCAAGGAGGGAGGTGAGGAAAGTTAGCATCTTCTACTGATTAAAAAGCCAGGAGGTGGGAGCTCCTGGTGGGTCATTTAATGCACACCCAAGTGTCTGCGATTTTGTCTTCCCAGTTAAATGTAGAGGTTCTCCAACTCCCTGTGGTACTTGGCTGGTGGTCAGCACTGTAGAGGTGGCATCCTGGGTGCTGCTCAACTCTGGCACTTTAGGAACAGGGATTATCATAGAACCTTCATCTCATGTGACTCCAAGACACAAGGAGAGACTACAGCAACCCTGCAATAGCGGAAATAATGTTCTGACCTGACCTGGTAGCTGGAGCTGCTTTCGGTTCATGTAATCTTTGGAAGGGTAGATGGGGCCCGTTTTCCATTTTCAAAATGCTGCTGTGTCACATCATGTCATAGGTACAGCAGGAGACACAGGATGGTCTTTTCAGATGTCGACACTGGCACGGAGAGGTTCCATGGCTTGGAGCAGCAAAGTGAGGGCAAACGGAGGAAGTCTGCCCTCCATAGGCAGGAAGTCATGTGGAAGGAGAAGACACATCTTCCGTGAGGCTAGAACCTCACTATAATGGTGATTCTTGTGAGTTCTTTAATGACCACAACTGATTCTTATAGGACATTTGGTATATTGAAATAGGAACCAGCCGTCTGGTATTTTGAACTAGGATCTTGTCATTGTAAAATAGTACTGAATTCTAGTGACTTTTTTTCTTTTTGGAATATATTGTACATTGATAAAGTATAAAATCATTTTGAAAAGTCATAATATGTATCATGTACAAATTCTTAACCTGTGAGATAAACATACATAGTCTTTATGCAGATAATTATTTATATTCAATGTGCCTATTAAATTTTTTCCTTGTTTTTTTAGTCTTGCCCCATTTTACTATTTTAAAAAGGTGTGGTAAACTAACAGAGACCTGTTGCCATCGAGTCGTTTCTGACTTACGGTGTGACCCCATGTGTTACAGAGCAGAACTGCCCCGTAGGGTTTTCTTGGCTGTAATCTTTATGGAAGCAGATCACCAGACCTTTCTTCTGTGGCACTGCTGGGTGGGTTCCAGCCGCCAACCTAGGTTAGCAGTCAAGTGCAGACTGTTTGCGCTACTCAGGGACTTCCTCAAGGTATGGTGACTGGTATGTCATTGGCATTGGAAGTTTTTATCACAGAGGTAAATACTGACCAGTTTGTCAGTCTGTAAACGGAAGACCGCAGTGCTCCATAAACCAAGTAAAGGAAATCTTATCTTGTGGTGTCTTACTGTGTGCTGCGCTTGTGCTGAGCACCCGAGGCAGGGTGAGTGTGAAGACCACCCCACCCTTTAAGGGTTTATAGTCAGGACTGCAAGTTGGAGGAGAAACACAATGCTCGTTTCTAGGGTGCTGTGCTGTGAGCCGAGCCCCTGCCTTCCCTGCTCTGCCCTCAGACGGGGCCGAACACGTCTGTCCTTTCTTTCTGCGGCTCGTGTGCTTTGTCTCTTCTCTCATCAGCCCTGTGTTTCCCTGCTTTTTCCCACAGTGGTCGGCGTTTGTCCGTGCAGTGCAGTGCGGCGTTGGATGGGAGGAGGGGCGCATTTCTCTTCATCCCACGTTTACTGAGTTGCTCTTGTGTGTTGGGTAGCGTCCTAGGCCTTAGGGAGCCAAAGATGACTGAGCCCTGGGGGCACACGGCCTCATGGGGGAGACGGACAGATAAATGAGGAACAGTGTGGTAAGGCTGTGGGAGGGTCCAGGTCCAAGAAGTGGGAGCATAGAGGAGGGGTGAGGGGTGAGGGGTGCAGTCGCAGAGGGCTTCACATGGGAAATCGCTCAGCACTAAGGAGAGTTTTCTGGGCCCACAAGGAGGTTCCCCTTGTCTAAGAAGAGAGAACAGCCACAAGAGGCCCCTGCTGCCCAGCACGTGGTACGCTGACGTAGCTCAGTGTGACAGCTCTTTCAGGGAGGACCGTCTCCACAGCTGACATTGTAGGGCTGATCCTTCCCCTTTCCTCCAGATGCTTACAGGAAAGTGGGTTGTCAGCAGTGGTGGAAATGAAGTCTCCAGCTTCCCTTGCCCCTTACTGTTCCTAAACATTGGTTCTCAGAGTCCCTCCTCTTGAGTGTTTGAGGCCAGCAGTGACTCCTTACCTGACATGCGCTAGTGCATCTACTCCACATGTTAAAGATGGACAGCACTAAGAAAGTGTTTAGAAATAGTTGTATGCTTTAATACAAGTACAATATATGTTTCCAAGCCATAAGTTGGATTAAGTATCCAGTCATTACAAGCTGTTTAGGTAGTGGCTGTTTGATATGGTAAAGCATATTTCATTTAAGAGAAAGACTAGTTCTCTTCATGAAGTTTCAGAAATAGCCACCGAATGCTTTTTCTGTTCTTAGTGATGTTACTGTAATCTACTAACGAGATAATCTTCATTTTGGCTAAACAGATTCTTAATCCTAATCACTGTCAGTTAATCTTTGTTTTGTTTTCATATTAAAATTAGTAACTGTATTTAGAATCACAAGGTGATAATATCACTGCGTATTTCCTGATTTTGAATATGAATGCCCTTTCATTTTTATTAATTAAACTTTGTGATTACGAAGTAGTCCTGGGGTAGGACTGCTGAAGCTGGTTGAAAAGGAGCATCTGACATGTTCAGACTCTGAACAATTCTTAGCAGAGAATGATGGGCTCAGAGCAAAAATTGTTTGCTCTGGCTGTTTTGAGGGATTCTTTTGATTTGAAGCAGAGCTCCAAAAGAGGCATCATCTGCCAATTCCTTTCAATAAAGTAGCAGCTATTGTGACAAGCTTTTAAAAGTCACAGCTCCCTTAACTAAAAATGAAAAAGAAAGACCCTCATTTCAAGTCATTGGAAACAAAGTAAACTGGAACAGTGGTCACATGATAAACTATGAATGGTTCCTAATTGCCACCACAGAGTATCGTTGTGATGATGAGATTCTAACTTGAGTTACTGTAATGAAGACAGTGATTTGTCATTAAGCTGTGCCTCTTTAATAAGACATAGCACATAGACCTGGGCAGTTTTTATGTTCCCTAAACTGTCACTTTCAGTTATACTGTTACTTGTGAGTCACGAAGGCGTTCTGTCTGCTGATGCTGGCTGTGCACAAACATGCCTCCCATTTCAGGGCCCCCCCGGATGTTGTTTGACTTGGAAAAGCAAATCCATTCCAGAACTGAAAGTGAGATTGAATTAACCAGCTCTCCTTCAGTGGCATTTGAAAATACATCTGGCATGAGAGATTAGCTTTGTTGTCTTGTGGCTTTTTCTATTCATGCAACTTATCTTTATTGTACGTAAGGAGGACTGCCTTGCTGCCCCGCACAGTCCCCCAAGGTTGTAAACATGCCTTTTGCTATTGCCTTGGCGTCTGCCGAATGTTACTAATTATAAAGGTTAGTCGCATGTCTTTCACTTCACTCAGACTCGTCACCTGACATGGAAGTGTTGCGTCAGTTCCCGGAGATGAGTTCGGAGGGCCGAGTGTGCTGTGCTCCCCGGCCGTGCTGCACTGCGTACCCGGGCGTGCTGATGGACTCTGGGAGCAGGCTGGAAGCAGCTCTTCCACGGTTCTCACAGCTAGCCAGCTTCCCGTCCGTTTCTTTTTCTTAGCTGTCAAATTGGGTAAAACGTATTGTTGAAATATTTACGTGTTCTATAACTGAGAAGCATATAAGGTAACATGTACAAATGAAAATTTGGTTTTCAAAAATATACGTGAAAGAAGACAAGTGTTGGCTTGGAGATGTGGAGAAATTGGAACCCTCATCTGTTGCTGATGGGAGCATAAAATGGTGCAGCTGCTGTGGAAGACAGTTTGGTGTTTCCTCAAAAAGTTAAACATAGAACTACCTTATGACCCAGCAGTTTCACTCCTAGAAGACGTGAAAGCAGGGATGCAAGACTTGTATACCAGTGCTCATTATTCACAATAGCCAAAAAGCAGAAACAACCAAAATGTGGTATATCCATACGATGGATATTATTCAGCCGTAAAGAGAAATGAAGTTCTGATACATCTATGAAATGCATGAAACCTTGAAAACATTATGCTGAATGAAATAAGTCAGACTCTAAAGGACAAATACTGAATGATTCCACTTACATGAACTGTCTTGAACAGGAAATGCACAGGGGTAAAAGTTTATCAGTGGTCACCAGGGAGGCAGGAGAGGAGACTTATAGCTGAACGAGTTGCAGTGTGGTGACGTCAGACCTCATCTAACTTCAGGAGGAGGAGAGAGTCCTGTGAAGTGGAGATCAAGTGTACCTCCACTTTCCAACTTTTTTACCTTTTCTGACAGCAGCCGGTCTCCCCATTACACTCCATTTTTCTGCTGAGGTCAGTAATTTGTCACAATAGCCACACACAACTCACAGACCGTATTTAGGATTATGTCGTTTATTAGGGAAGTAACAGGCTACAACTCAGAATACAGTTCGTCAATCAGGACGCTTCTAACCAGAACAGTTCCCAGCTTCTTCTCAGCTATGCCCCCAGGCAGGCTGCACTGCTTGGGTGTCTGCTGCTGAGTCCCACTCGGCCAGGCCTCTACCCTGCTTAGGCAAATGTTACAGCACTTTAGCTCTGCCAACAAGTGCCTGAAGGCACCGCACTTCGCCAGCAAGCCTCCTCCCTGAAGGCTCTGAGCTCTCTCTTGCTCCGTGGGTTGGCAAGCCCACTGCAGCTGCCTCACTCCATGGGCCAGGAAGCCCACTGCAGCTGCCTCACTCCATGGGCCAGGAAGCCCACTGCAGCACCTCCCACTGGTCTCCTGGTTCTCACCATCTCATGACACTGCTGTGCCCATCTCTCTGTCTTCAGTGTTACAGCTTTCTCTGTCTCCTGGGCCTAGGAGGTTCTCAGCTTAGGAACCTTGGATCCAAAGGACATGCTCTTCCACTCGAGGTTCTTCTTGATGGTAGTGAGGTCTCCCTGCCCAAAAAAAACCCCTCTGTGGGATTAGCCCTCGTAAGCCTAGCAGGATGACAAAACTGATCAGTCTCCTTGGTGGGTCTCAGTCGCCTAGTTTACTAGTAATCACCCAATTCCCACAAGGGTTTTACCTACCTTATTTGCATAGGAAACTGTCCCATCTCTTTGCAAGATTGTGGCCTAGCAAATCATCTTAGCAGAACTACAAACCTAGGGCCAGAAAGACCTATAAAAGGAGAAACCCATGGCACTTCAGGGGTGCTGGGTTTCTGTTTTGGGTGATAAAATTTTTTGGGAAATGGACAGTGGTGATGGTTGCACGGCATGGTGAATGTGATTAAGGTCATTGATTTATACACTTAACACTGGTTGAAACAGCAGTATTTTGTGATACATATTTTACCACAGTGGGGAAAAAAAAAACAATGTACATCTAAAGCTTTAAGGGCTGAATTGGAAAAGATGATACATGATGGTTTGCTCAGTAATATCAAAATGAAACAAATTAGAATTGGGTGAGTTAATTTGTATAAGAGTAAAGTTTTAAAGATAGTTTTCCCCACGTTTATGATATGATTTTAAAAAAGTCATGTTTATATTTAATTTTTTGTGAATGCTAAAAATTAATACAGAAATTTCTAAATTCAGACTATGGCTGTTTGAAATCAAGATGAAAACTTCCCAGTGTTCCATTTAAGAATTTTCCTCAAGATAACATTTCTTTTAAAGCCATTTGCTTTTTCATGTAATTTTTAAATGTCATTTTTAAAATGGTTTTTATGCTAAGCTTAGAATAGTAATATATTATGAACAGCAAATGCTAGACAGATCATTCAGGATAAAGCAGAACATAGCCACATTCACGCTGGAGTCCTGAAGTGAGAGAGTATCTCAGTAGGTACAGGTGTTGGGGTACTTGTACCTATACATTTCAGGATTTAGTGGTGACAGTGGCTTGTTTTTCCATTTTTCTGGTACTGACATAAAATTACAAGATAGGATTATTTTTATGACAAACTAATTTCTGTTGTTTTATTTATAGGTGTTGACTTTAAAATCAAAACTATAGAGCTAAGAGGAAAGAAAATTAGATTACAGATCTGGTAAGTGGAAGCGTGTGCACCCCGTGATGTGCTGTATGTGTTTAGCGTCGGTTCATGTGCTTGTCTAATGAAATTAACCTTTAGAGCTGGTTTGCCTCTCCTGCTTCTCTTCTCCTTTGCTGATTTTAAAGTTAAATGGACAGTGCTTCCTTCGAGAGAGCCCTTATGAGAGAGTCTGCTCATTTCATACTCCTTTACACCCGGGGGTTGTGGAAAGAAGAATGGTACTTGGTGGTAATTCATTTGGAGCCTTTATGCCTGTGTTGCCAGTCATTTGACACGCATATCCAGACTGTCACCACTGAGAGAAGACTGCTCAGATGCTTGTCTCCATGTTTTTAAAGTTATTTTGTATGATGATGTTCAGAGAAAGTCCAATATGTTCATAAGCAGACTTACCCAATTCAAAGGCTGGCCACCCACAGGAGAACCCAGAGGCACTTCTTCATGAGCCAGTGTGGGTGTACATTGCTATGGGGCAAGCCTGATCCTGCCAGCTGTGTCACTGGGGCCCCGTGATGTCATTCCTCCATTAATGCCAGCTGGAAGATGAGGCCAGGGGCCCCTTTCTGAAGGGCAGCCACTTTCTCAAAGTCAGCTTACTCAGCTCCTAACCTTACTGAGCGAGTAAACCAGCCGTGCCGTACTGTGCTCAGCACTGAGAGCTTTCAGCCCACCATAAATGGAGGCCCACGGGCGGTGTAAAGACACGTGCTGTGCCGCCAGCAGTGCTCTCTGGAAGGAAGGAGACGGGGCTGGTGGCGGTGGATAGTGGCACCGTGAGGATTTCTGAGAATGCCGTTTTGTTTCTCGTGACACAGATGCATTCCGCTTACTAACTCCTCGTGGCAGGTCGCTCGACTGAGTGTTTGTCCACCGTGTGTGTGTGTGCTTTCATCTGCGGTCCTTGCTGCTCATCTGTGGCATCACCAGTCACCTAATGCGTGGGTGTGAGTGGCATGTCTCCATTCCTCACCTGTGTCCCTGTCTGGGGCACACTGCAGCTGAACCAGCCTGCTTGCCTGAGGTAATACCTTCATTCGGTCATCTGTCACTCTCTAACTCACCTTGAGGATTTTTGTTGTTTGTTTGTTGTTTTTGGCTTAATTATGAAACATTAACAGCTTTGCCTAAAATACGACTTGAATAACAAAATACAGATATTTCTTATTTATATTACTGCATGATTCAAAAGGCAGCAAACTGTTTTGTACTTTGTTGCTCATTGTTTGAAGTCTGGAAATGGCAACAAAGCATTTTGCACAGAGGTTCTGTTTCTAATTGTAAGCTCTTTAAAGTAAAGACAGCATCTTTAAAAGGATTTTGGGTATGTCTGTCTCTGTGCCTAGCACCTATGGGTGAAGTACTTTTTGATGCGATTGTTGACAAAGGGCAATACAGCTAACGTTTGACTCTTTGTGAAGCTTGCTGTTGCCTGATGACCACAGCGTATCTACAGAGAGTTGTGTAACGTAGTAAGACTCCGCGTTCACCTCTGCCAGCATAATCTGACTTAGGAAAGTATGTCCAGATATCCTGTGCCTCCCTGGACATTCTGCCCTTAGCTAAGACTGTCTGATGCTGGGGACATTCGGTCCTTCTGGAGTCTACCTGCAATGCCTTTAACTCTGACCTAGGAAGCCCTGCCTTAGCAGGTTCCACTCTGAACCACGTTTCTCGTGGATGTCAGAGCATTCTCAGAAGAAGAACTTCTCGGCTACTCCCTTGGCTCGTCACTCCTTGCCTTTGGTCTGTAATTTTTTAAAGTCTTCACAACATTGGTGAAAAATATAACTAAGGGAGGAAAGATGAGATTGATTTATTGAAAAGTTGATAGTGGGTTTTCTACATAGAATATTCCAGTGATTCAGTTAGGAAGTGGGATTTGTCTTTTCCCGAAGGGATTCTCAACAGCGAGTAATATATCTCCAATATACCAACTACTTTGTTAATCATATAATACTCAAAATATGATTTTTATCTTCTGAAGTATTTTAAAAGATGAAAAAACCTTTTTCTTCATTATTGCTATCCATTTGGTAAAAAGTAAATATGGGAGTCATAGTTGAATTGTTGTTGTTGCTATTGTGGGCCCTCTAGTCAATTCCGACTCATAGCAACCCCATTCAACAGAGTAGAACTACCCCATAGGGTTTCCTAAGCTGTCATCTTTACAGGAGCAGATCACCAGGTCTTTCTCTGGCAGAACTGCTGGTAGGTTCGAACCACCAGCCTTTCAGTTAGCAGCCAAGCACTTAACCATTGTGCCACCAAGGCTCCTTTAATTCTTATTCAAAGTAACATGTGGCTTACTGGGCGTATGAGCCCTCCTCCGGCTGATGCTGTTGTATGTGGTTTGTCTTAGCATGTGGCTGTCGGTTGAGGCCACAGAAGAACTCCCATTGAGGAGACTCAGGAGACAGTGCTGTGCCGGGAACAGCTGAACTCTGATGTTCTGAGCAGTGAACCCCCAAGAGCGTTGATTGCTGGGCACGGCTGAGCCCACAAAGTGTACTTACTGTAGAGTCTTGAAAGTTTAAAGTGCTAAAAGCTACAGCGTCGTCACATTTCTACCTAATATTTTATGTCATCGTCACATTTTTTTTGGTTCCTTGATTATCTGTGGTCAGAAAAGGGACCATTTTTCTCATCTCTATACTTATTTTTATGCGTATGTATATAGAAATGTTACGTAAGTCTAACTAAAATAAAATGTGTTAACTAATGGTGCTTTGAATATATGTCCAAAGTGCTATACTGGCAGTTATACAAGGTGAACTTACAGTCATTGTTTTGAAATGGACTTGAAACCATGAAATTTGTCTCCTACTTTTAGGCAAACATAAAATTAAAATGATTCACATTAAGATTCCTTTGTTCTATAAATCATTCTGGTCTTCACTGTTTGGGAAATTTAGTTTAACCAGCTATTCTTTCTGTTGGTGTCATGCCCCGTTTGCTTTGGTTCTCTGCTTAGAAGAGATGGACTGTTTCAGGTGTTTGAAATTACTTTCTGCAGATTAGTAATTTCATCATTTAAATGGGTATACTAAGTACAACAAATAAGAATCTTTGAATAACTGAAGCATCATTTTGTTACCTGACTGGGGAAACAGAATTGTAGGAATTTTTCAATTTGTACCAAAAGCAGCGAGAGAAGAAGCGATCAGATGCCAGCTGTAGTAAATGATGATTTAGCTGACATGAGTAAACTGTGAATCTCTAGAAATGAGCCCTTTCCGTGAGCGTGAAAGTTGCAGCTCACAGAGATAAAGGTGGGAGACACTAGGATCCCACAGCATCACAGACAGAGGGAAGCCCGGTCGGTGTGTTGGTGCTCTATCTTCATCTGGGTTTTTGAAAAGTAGAGGCCTGTGTGGGGCTTTTTATGGTACTTTGTTGAACTAAATTGGTCTTTCATTTACCCTGTTCTTTGATCACACATGACAGCAGAGAGTTTAATAGATCAAGCAAAGGAGCTTTTGAGAGGAGTAGAAAATAAAAACTTTCCCAACCAGAATCTTTGGGAATATGGAGTATTCTCCCAGAGGAAGCTGCTTTTTTACCTCCCGCATTCAGAGCCAGGCACAAACAGATGGAATTTAAGGAACAGCTTTAAATGGGGAAACACGAACTTCTTAGTAGATTTTTGTTAAATAAAATTATTTGCTCATTTCTCTGTGTTAGAATGATTGCCTCAGATTTTGTGTTTTGAAGTCATCATCCTGTTTCTGTATGTCTAACTTAAAGCCAACAGACAGGGCTAATTTTGGAATGTTTCTAAGCTTCTTAGGAATCCTGGGTAGTGCACATGGTTAACACACTAGGCTGCTAACCAAAAGGTTGGGGATTCAAGTCCACACACAGGCACCATAGAAGAAAGGCCAGGCAATCTACTTGTGAAAAACCAGCCATTGTGAACCCTGTGGAGCACAGCTGTACTCTGACACATATGGGGTCGCCATGAGTCGGAGTCGACTCCGAGGCAGCTGGTCGGTTCTAAGATTCCTAAGTACGCTATTCACACAATGTTTTCTCCTATATCAAACATGCCTTTTATTTACTATCCTGTTTTTTGTTGGATTTTTATTAAAATGTCCATTATCTTTAATTTCTCGATTCTTGATCTCCCAATTTCTGAATTATAAATACTTTGAATGTGTATAGAAATGAATGTGAGCTGATTACACTAAAAGCCAGCTTGAACTGCTTAGAATAAAGACATGAAAGTTGTAGCTGCAAAATGCTTGATGAAGATCTTACATCTGATTGCTAATTAAATTAGTGATGTGCCTATATTGTGCTAAGCCACAAATTTCAGAGTAGAAAAATGCACGTTATTTTGACATTTTAAAGAAACGAGAGATGCTGTTTCTTAACAGTATTCAAACAGCACAGAATAGTTTTTAAAACATTAAAAATATTTTGTCAAATTCTAAGCTGAGTAAGCCATAACTTGTGGTAGAACAGGGAAGCACGCTGTAAAAGATTTGAGTCTTATTGGTTTGAAAAGTATTAATGTATGCCCCTAAATGCCTAGGAGTAGAGAAATAATTTTACTCATTGATTCCACATGTAATCAAAATGGTATCTGAATCACTTCCTTCTCAACCCCTGTGAAGTCATCTGTTAGTGTGGTTTTTACGTTGTTCAGCCTCCATCTATCATATTCTTCAGTTCTCTAATATTTTGGCAGTTCTGGGTCAAAAAATAAAGTGTATTTTGCCTTGAGGAGGCAACATTCCATACCTGTCTCCTTCCATTCAGCACGTGTTGATCAACTGCCCGCTGTGGACCAGGCACCATGGTGGCCAGCCGAGGGCAACAGGGCACGTGGCTTTGCTGTGTGTGGAAAGAATTCCCAACAAGCTCGTTTGTTTGTTCAACGCTATAATGGACCATTAATGGAACTAATTTGGCAGGAAGTCTAGTCTGAATGAAGCCATAAGTCGTAACATTTCCAAAGAGTGTTTTTAGGGACACGGGCCCACAGGTTTATCTCAGAAGTCTTCTTTCATCAAATACATTTGGAAAATGTTGCACATTATCTCTCCCTTTGGAAAAACCTTGCAGTAAAGAACCTTTTTTATTTCTTGTTTAATCTGTTGCCACTCTCCCTCCCACCCACTTACTTTACCATGACCTTGACTGACTTGCCTTGTTTCACGTACCTCCTGTTAATGTGCCACATAATTAGGATTCCTTGGGATTTGTTTCGGGAAAAGCTAAATTAGAGATCAGAAGCCTACTGTGTTTGTGTGATGAAGAGAAGAATCTCATTTGTAATTAGGTAGATATGATGGTTCTCAAGCAGTTTTTTGGCTTATTAGATGGAGACAGTCTCAACCGGCTTCTGTAGACTGTTAATGTGCTTGCTTATGTCGCTCTTCATGTTGGAATGTTCCCCGTAAGCCTGGAGAATAGTTTTTAAGGTTTCAGCTGAGCAGGAAGAGAATATAGATGTTTACTGTATTTGCAGACCTATTTGGTATTTCTCCTCCCTTTTTTCTCAACAACACACACGCACACGAAATACCAGTTTAGAGAACAAAATGCCAGGAAAAACTTGGTAGAGCGTAACGCTTTACGACAAAAAAGTTTAAATCAGCCCACTACCTAATTCCTTGTACATCTCTGTTCGTCCTCTTATTTCTTCCATATCAATTTCCTTCAGAGTCTCATAGGTCAGGAACTTAGATCCATCTAGAACAAAGGTCTGGTTTTGTGGGGACAAGGTGTGTGCACGTGCACTTACATAATTCATAGTACTAAATCACCTTATGCTCATAATTTTATTCCAAAATATCAAAAAATTCATTACAAAGGTATTGTTAGCTTAATTAGGTCTTAAGAGATGAGTTAAGAAATAAAATACTGTTATGCTTTTCTTTGTGAATTTTCACATTGGAAAGATGGTTCATTGGAAAAAATTTAAGATGTTGCTACGTGCAGGATTTTACAATCTTTAGTTAGATTATAAGAAGCGAGGATGGTGAGACTTCGTCTCACGTACTTTGGACATGTTATCAGGAGGGGCCAGTCCCTGGAGAAGGACATCATGCCTGGTAAAGTAGAGGGTCAGAGAAAAAGAGGAAGACCCTCAAGGAGATGGATTGACACAGTGGCTGCAACAATGGGCTCAAGCCTAACGATTGTGAGGATGGTGCAGGACTGGACGGTGTTTCATTCTGTTGTACATGGGGTCACTGTGAGTGGGGACAGACTCAATAGTACCTAGCAACAAAAGTTAAATTATTATGGATCTGCCTTCTCCCTTATATTACAGTTGTCTTTTTGTCCTAAAAATTGCTTTTTTTTATTTCAAAATCTTGGCTTGAAAGACATTGGGAAGTTTTTATGTTTTAGTTTAACTATAATAGCTCAGAAAAGCCCTAGTGCTAATAGTCATAACCTGTGCACGGGGTGTGGTGCAGAATCAGGAGTTAGCTGATGGGTAGAGGGGCACATTTGTAGGAGGGCACCAGTCTGCCTCTGTGGGGTCAGGCCAGGCCACACGCACTCCCGGGAGCGGGCGCCGCTGCTGGTCGCCACAGAACCACCCAGTGCTGCTGATGGAGACTCCCTTCTCGGAGTACAGTCATGACGCTTTCTCTTCTTTCCTCACCTGAAGTGGTAATAGGTAAACTGCCCCACATGCCCCAGACCCACCCATAGCACTAGCACCGGGGGCCAGTGAGAAGTGAATCCTCTGGTGACGTGGAGGGTGTTCGTTTTGTATAATCTTAGGATACCTGCTGCTTAGTGCCTGTGGGTGTGAGCGCGTGTGTGCACGTGCATGGTGCATATGTGGGAAATCTGTATTTCCTGCGTGTCATCATTGTTCTCAGATATGTTTCTGATTGCTTTGTAAATCACCTGGAATGAGCTGTTTTTTAAGTACTGTGTTATTAAACATTTTTTATCTTAGAAGCATACATTTTGATGTTGTGTCACACCCACTGCTGATTGACTTTTAAGGGAAAAGTGATTCGGGATACTTAGTTAATCTTGGTTCACAACCTGTCTCCATTCATCCCCTGTAGTTGTTAACCACGCACAAACGTGCCTTGTGTCTCATGTGGTTTTAGTCAGCTGAATTCTTACTGCTGTCTTTACTGTGGTTATCAGGGGAAGAAAGAGAGAAAGAAATAGACGTGGTGTTCTTGTCTCCTCATAGGAGAAAAACAGTGCTATGTGTGTGGCACTCCTCGCTTTGTTCATTGCTGGGAAACTGATTTCTGCTGCTGTTTCTTAGGGACACAGCAGGCCAAGAGAGATTCAACAGCATTACCTCAGCTTATTACAGAAGTGCCAAGGGGATCATATTAGTGTATGACATCACCAAGAAAGAGACGTTTGATGATTTACCAAAATGGATGAAGATGATTGATAAGGTAGGTGTTGCATTTTTCTCTCAGATGTGAACTTTTTGCTTACGAGTGTTAATCGTGATAAAAGACAGAAGGGGGAAACATATTTACTGAGCACGCTTTATATACTGAGCATCATTTGCTACATATTACAACCTTCAGAGTAGATTCGTGCATTCTTGTGTTACAGTGAGGCAAAGAAGTGAATTTATCCAGGGTCACACAGCTAATAAATAATAAGCCAGGAGTTTTACTCTAGTACCCTGGACTGTCTGACTTCAAAGCCTCAACATGCTCATTCAGTTACATCCGCTGCTCCCATGGAATTAGCTAGAGGGCGCTCATGTTTCTCTAGATTATTCAGCTGAGCACCTACCCACCTGTGAGTGTCCTCTGAGTACATGTGCCCTCCAGGGGTCACTGTCCCCATAGAGTCTGCGGATGGGCCTCTGTCATCACTGGACACTCATGGTTATCAGTATCCTTTAGTTCACCGTTTTGAACAAAAGAAGATGTTATTCTTTGGCTATGATTAAATATATTTAGATAGCCTGTGTCTATATGAGTAATGTAAACCATGGGTTCCCCTCTGAAAAAAGTGTACTCAGAACACACACTGAGAGGGCAGAGCAGGTGGGGATGAGAGGTGGTGGTACACAGGTGGCCCCATTTGGAGAGTTTTCTTCCCCTTATGGGATAATTAATGTTTAGTTCCTTTGCATGACAAGCACACCTAATAGTGATAGGATTTTGTTTACAAATGGTGCTTAAACTGTGTGTTAAGTAATGTTGGAGAATGTTTGCCAGTTTTACCAAGCATGTTGTCAGCGTGTCGGGGACCAGGGCTCCCCCACGGTTGCAAAGACGAAGCGGCCCTCAGCACAGGCCCCGCTCTCCCCGCTGGCGGTCAGACCTGGGCGCCACACTTCCTGCTCTGTGGCGGGAGCCACAGGTGGTGCTCCCAGGGGGCTTAGCAAGGGGCGGTCCTCACTGCAGACTAAAATTTCCAGAACTTACGGGATGAATTTAAAACCGAAAGGAACGGCCTAAGTCCTAAGGGCCCCATTAGGTGCTCCAGTCTCTTTGTTTCCCTCCATTAGTTGAGTTTCCAATTAGTTGGTAAATGTTTCAGTGGTTACGTGCTGAGGTCTTCAGTCTAAGGCTCCCTTGGATACTTGGATGCTTCCTCTTGCCTTTTACCTTCATTTGAGTAAGTTCTGTCTGTCGTTGGTTGGGTGCTTGTCGTGTGCCAGGCACTGTTCTTAGTCCTCCCCGCAGCCCGAGCAGGCAGTCACCCACCCATCACCCAGAGGGAGGCTGAGACACCCACTTAACGAAGTAACTTGGCCAGGTTCACACGGTTTAGGTGCCTTTTATTGTTACACATCAAATTAAATGAGTTTTCCTAATTACAAAATTCATAGTAACTTTTCATTAAAGAAAATTTGGAAAATGAAGAAAAGCACAAAGAAGTAAGTAGAAAATCTATAGTTATATAATCCTGAAAAACTAAATTGGACTCATACTCCATTTCGTTTTAAATCCTGCTTATTTTGCAAATACTGTATCATGAAGTTCTTCCTGGCTCATTAGATGTTTTCCCAAAGCATGGGTTCTTTATAACTGAAGTTTGAATTTACCTTCTTTCTCATCTGTGGTGTTTGACATTTGGGGCTTTTTTGACAGATGACCATTTTGAGTTTGGAGTTTTGCCTGTATCTTGAATCTTTTTTCATGCTAGATCCTTAGGAATTGTTGGGCTAAAACGTGGCAAGCCTGTGAGGGCTGTGGGGCAGCGCTGTGGTTGGCCCTGCCTGGGACACGTAGACTCAGAGACTTATGGGGTGAATGAACAAATGAGTGAGCGGGTGAAAGGCGGGCTCGGTTTATGCTGCTGGTAGATGACAGTGCCCGTCTTGGACATGCAGCTTCTGTTAACATTCCACAGTATGCTTCAGAAGATGCAGAACTTCTCTTAGTTGGAAATAAGTTGGACTGTGAAACTGACAGAGAAATCACCAGACAGCAAGGTGAAAAGGTAAGAGAACTATGGGAAGCCAAAGAAATAGATCACAGTTCTCACACTCTCTGTTGAGCAGTTGATATACGTTTTCTTTTAATAAATTATTTTTGTAAGTTAGAAATACTTTAAACATTAAAAAGTACAAAGAAGAACATACCATATTTTATATCTATGGTATGAAAATATTATATGATATTGCATGTTATTTTTATCTGTACTAGATAGAGCTGTGACTAACGGTTTCTAAAAGAAAGAACTGTAGGTACAGTTGTCCTGCAGTCACCCCTTCTCATCTGTTTGCCTTCGTTTTGGATGCAGAGAAAAGTGTCAGCACATACTGCATTGTTAGCTAACCTCATATTTTCTACAGAGAAAACACTTTTCTTAAACCATAAAGTTGCTTTCATGGTTTTCCCTCACTCTAACCTATTTTAACCTTCCTTGGTTTTTGCCAAGGACTCGATCACAGAGGGTCGGTGATATTCCCATTTTAAATGTCAGATGTGTTACAGTTTTAGAAACTTGGGCGAGTAATTTAACTCGAGGAGCTTGGTATCATCTCAGGGGTTTTGGTTTTGTGTGTGTGGTTTACTTACCACGTAAGAAGTCCCTGTACTTTGTGAAATTTGTGCTTGCGCATGGGTGGGACTCTGCAGACCTCCTGGTCCCACCTTCCCCTCTGGGCAGACCATGACTTCCCCAGACACAGCTGCCCGATGGGTCTTACGGTGGACCGTAGGACGGTGTTGCATCCCACCCACGGGATTTTTTTTTCTTAGTTTGCTCAGCAGATAACTGGGATGCGGTTCTGTGAAGCAAGCGCCAAGGATAATTTCAATGTGGATGAAATATTTCTGAAACTTGTTGATGACATTCTGAAAAAGGTAAAAGAGAAGGATCTCGAAGTATTTACTGTAAAACCTATTGTTTTATTTTTTTGTTTGTTTAGAAAGGAAAGTGCAGTAGTTATTCTGAGGCTCAAGAACCGGAGAAGTTGACTAGGCCCAAGGCATCCAGTTTGCTGTCATGGCTGTGATCTCCACCCGTGGGTTTTGGTGCCACTTAGTGTTGACATATAGCATACATGCTTAATGTGGGAATACAGTGGGCGGGTGACGTGAGCACGGCATGACAACATGCCGTGTTCCTTGGACATTTACTTTTCTTTTTTCCTGTTTCCTGTGAGAATTAATTTAAAATACAGTGGAGACTAGCAAAGTCTGCAAGTCTCTGAGCTGAGGGTACTGCCCACCTTGGTGCCTGCCCCGCACTGGGTGTCCTCCTGCCTGTACCTTGGCCTCCGTGTGGTGCTGAGTTGCAAGAGATGTGTTGGACAGCTTCAGTGAGCAGCAGCAGCTGCTTTGGGCAGCTTTAAGCTTACCTTCAAAGATTTTTAGTGGGAAGCTTACTTACAGTATTATTAAGTATAATCTGCTCAGTTCAAATATAACTCAGAAGCTTTTACTAAAATAGTTGTTTATATAATTGCCAAAGGAGTTCTTTCTTTCTTTAGTAATGGTGAAACTAACCCCTGAGAACGCAGAACCATTTTTTTTATTTATTAATGTATTAAATTTTCATTGTACTGGGCTCTATGAAAGTAAATGTCTATAAACGTCAAGTATTTATGATGTTGGTCTACTCTCTTTTTAACCAAGGGCATTACATAGACTGGGCAGTGTTAATGTTTTGATATGAAGCTCTGTGAACCTGGCTTTTAATTTTTGGCTTAATATTTTGATGTCTGGTTAAACTTCGATGATTGGAGAGGTTTATAGAACAGTACTTTGTTTTTGTGTTATTGTATGGTTTGCAAAGCATTTACATATACATTGCATAGTAAACTGCTTTTAATTTGTCTTTTTCCCTTGTCTTGAAGATGCCTCTGGATATTTTAAGGAATGAGTTGTCCAACAGTATCCTCTCGTTACAACCAGAACCTGAGATCCCACCAGAACTGCCTCCACCAAGACCACATGTCCGATGCTGTTGATTCGCTACTTGGGAGACACAGTGGAAGTGATCCTGGGAAGGGGAAAAATGTTCTGTTCTGCACTACAATCATTTTGACAATTTCTTTTCGCACTTTGTAATCCAAGTCAGAGCTATACAGTAACTTGTAAATATGCAAATATGCAATCCTGGGTAAGGTTTGGTTATAATTACATATTTCCCTCCAAATTACTCTATTTAATTCATTGTCCCAGTGTCTGGTGTACATGTGCTGGGAAACGTAGTACTTCTAATATGAAGAGTGGGCAAGATGAAAGGTATCATGTTTCTTGAAATAAATAATATAATTGTCCTTGTTAAGTATATTATGAGGACAGAAGATATTCTGCTAAGAAGAGAAAATGTGGTGCTTTGCTTACTGTTTTAAAGAAAATGTGTAAAACTAAAGACTTTTTGAAAAAAGCTATCTGAAGTGCTTTTTCTTTATTTACAAGACATTTTCCCCACAGCTGTAGCATCTTGGAAGTATTGGAGTATTTCTGCACAAAGCGAACTCCCCTAAAGCCGTCATTGGCTGCTTATTAGTGTTCTGTATGGTAGGCTGTTACACTTAGAGGTCCCTGGCCACAGAGCCACCATCATGGTTTCCTAACGACATACCCTATACTTTTAAGAACTATAAAGATTCAGTAAAGAAAGAAGTGTTTTTGAAACTATAGAAGATTTTAAAACAACGCTGCTGTCCTAAACAAATCCTGTTTAAAGGAATTTTAAAGAGATACATTTTACTATATCAAAGAACATAGATGTATTTGCCTAAACATTCTGTCCCTTTGTAATGATAAAACTCTTCTCCCTATGGTGGAGCTTATTCTTATTAATAATGCCTAGACTGTGTTCCTTTTTTTTTTTTTTTTTGGTCTGATAATGAATTTGTGAACTCTTATCTTTGGTATATCTTTTAAACTTCACTGTTTTGTTTAGTCAAAGTAAATAAGCAATTATGTATTTGAATAACTTGGTGTGTCTTGAATGTTGTGGTATTGAAAAGCATTGTGGTCTTTCTACACTAATGAAGTGCAAATAAAATTTTGTATTTATGAATGACGGTTGAGTCGGTACCTTTATTTGTGCAATTATCAGTTGTATCTGACAGTATTCTTCTTAAACAGCACATCTTTTGACTGTTGTAGGTAGAAAAAATATGCACATAACTTTTATCATCAACACTTGATCGTGGATGGTGCCAGTTATTAGCCTGTTATTTCTCATGTCAAACCCACCCCTTTATGCTCTGCTCTGTGATGTTCGGGCTAAGACTGCGTTTGCCATTCCTGTTAGTTGGCTCCAGCCTCCAGCTTCCTTTGGGATCTCCAGCTCCAGCCTCTCTGCACCCAGTTAGAGGCACCAGTGGCACATAGACTGCTGCCTGCGGGGTCACACCTGCTGGGCCATCGAAGCCCCCAGCAGAGTGCCCTCCTCACAAGTCCATGCACGCGCCAGATCCTGCCCCTTGTGCCAGGCCATACCCTCCTCAAGTTTTCAAGCTCCATCTTGCACGTTTCCTTCCTCTCTGCTGCTAAGTGCGGCAACACCCTCTTCCCTCGTGTTCCCCCAGCCCTGGTGGTGGTAGTTATTTATTGCCAAGTTACCTTACAAAACCAGTTGCTGTCAAGGTGACCACAGTTCATGGTGACCCCGTGTGAGTCAGAGAGAAAGCTATGCTCCATAGGGCGTTGAGTGGCTGCCTTTTCAGAAGTAGATTGCCAGGCCTTTTTTCTGAGGTACCTCTGAGTGGACTTCATTAACAGCCAAGTATGTTAATCATTTGCATCACCCAGGGACCCCTTTTGTTTGTTTAGATCTTAAGTTCCCTGTGTTAAATCCCTTCTGTTTAAAAATACCTCATTTGTGTCTTTTTCAGACTGATCGTGAGCACTTGGTGTCAGGAGCAATCTCAGAAATACGTCCTCAAAGATGAGTTTCTGAAAAACATTTTTGCTGGCCATGGGCATTTGTGGCTAACCCAGTCATCTGTGCTGTGCTGTGTGTTTACCACCGTTCTTGTTCCTACATGTGTCTGTCAGCTGTAATTGAACAAGAGTGCCATTCTTACTTAGTAGGGTAGTTGGGAGTTAATGGTAGGACTGCAAGGAGTCTTAGTGTGTGTTATAGCTCTGAGTTTGGTTAAATTTTTGTTCTTTGGTTTTCCAATGTACTTCTGGGGTTTTTTCTCCAGTCCATAGGGTTTTGTGACAGTAGGACTAGGATTCTTTAGTTTACTATCATCCTCCACACGTGTTTTTAGGGGAAGGGGTGCTGGTTGTTTAGTATCCGTTTCAAGAGTGATTCTCTCATTGATTAGTGGCCTCTGTTGCCTACGTGTTGGGCCAGTGGGAGCCTCCACCATTGTGTGATAAGCTGAAACTCCATCTAGTCTCTTGACTTCTAAAGGGAATGCTCTTTTAAAAACTCGTTGTAAATACTACTTTACATTTTTATAGCTCATTGGCCTAGATTAGTGTCTCATCTGATGCTCACAGAAACTCTTACGTAGAGCCAAGTATAAAATTTTCACTTGCCCATGCAGATGGAGAGGAATTCAGTCCAAGAAGATGCAAATAAAAATCACGTAAGACCAGAAAAGCTTCAGATTTTGTTATGGCCACAAAATCATACTTCAGGTCTCTGAACTAGTTATTAAACTTGGAGTTCAGCTTCTTCACAGACAATTAGTGTGAATTAAGGTGTTTTGAACGCAGTAGGGAAACAACAGGGTGATTCTGCATGTACGGATCGCTGCTCTTTTTTTACCTTCTGGATCTTTGAAGTGCTTTGTTCAAGTTGGCAGGTGATTTTACAGCCTGAATGCTCTTTGGAAGTGAGTATGGCAAGACTACGCCTAATGCACATGTTATTAGGGACCAGTCCCGGGAGAAAGACATCATGCTTGGGAAAGCCAAGGGTCAGCAAAAAAGAGGAAGACCCTTAAAGAGATGGACTGACACTGGCTGCAACAATGGGCTCAAACAGCAATGGTTGTGAGGGTGGCACAGGACCGGGCAGTGTTTTATTCTGTTGTACATAGGGTTGCTAGGAGTCAGAACTGACTTGACAGTGCCTGCCTAACAACAACAACAACAACGAGGTAGTTTTATTAACTAATGGTTTGAAGTGTTTGGAATGTGAAGTGTGAATGTTAGCTGATAACGAAAGGAGTCTAGCTGCTGTCTGGCTGTAAAACAAACAAACTTGTTTTATAAAAACTCAAGGTTTACGCACAGAAGAAAACATCTGTGGTTACGAGGGAGGGGAGAGGGGAGGGAAAGTCACTAACTATACAGTAGACAAGTGTTAACTTTGGTGAAGGGAAAGAACAAAATATAGGGGAAGTCAGCACAGCTTGACCAAGGCAAAGTCATAGAAGCTTCCTAGACACATCCAAACACGTTGAGAGACCAAGTTACTAGGGCTGAGGGCTGGGGACCATGATCTCAGGGGACATGTAAGTCAATTGACGTAACATAGTTCATGAAGAAAATGTTCTACATCTTACTTTGATGAGTAGCATCTGGGGTCTTAAAAGCTTGCGAGCAGCCATCTAAGATCCATCTGTTTGTTCCATCCCATCCGGAGCAAAGGAGAATGAAAAAAATCAAAAACAAGGAAAATTTTAGTCCAAAAGCCTAATGGACCACATGGACTACAGCCTCCACCAGCCTGAGCCAGAAAAAACTAGACGGTGCCTGGCTACCACCATCAACAGCTTCGACAGGGATCACAGTAGAGGGTACCAGACAGAGCAGGCGAAAAATGTAGAACAAAATTCAAATTCACCAAAAAGACCAGACTTACTGTTGTGACAGAGACTGGAGGAACCCCTGAGACTGGCCCCCAGACACCCTACTAATTCAGAACAGGAGCCACTCCCAAAGTCTAGCTTTCAGTCAGAGATTATTAGACGGGCCTATTAAAAAAAAAAACACGTGAAGTACATGCTTCTTAGTTCAATCAAGTATACGACACCTGCCCAAAAACAGACAAGAAGGCAAAAAGGGACAGGAAACCTGGACAAATGCACATAGGCAACATGGGATGGAAAGGGAGAGAATGCTGACACATTGCAGGGTTTGCAACCAATGTCACAAAACAATTTGTGTACAAATTTTTAAATGAGAAACTAATTTGCACTGTAAATTTTCACCTAAAGCACAATAAAAAATTTTTTTAGAAGCTAGAGTAGCTGGAACCTCTGTAAGGTGGAAAGCTGTCAGAGAAGGAAAACTCAAGTATTTCCCACTAATAGAGAGCAATAGAAAAGTGGTAAGACTGCATCCTGTCAAAGGTGGAAAACTTGCAAGACCCAGAAAAACAAGGAAGTCCCGTCGAGTTCAGCTCTGACAATGTAGACTTCAGAACAAGAAACATTACCAGGAGTAAGAGGACAGCCTTTTGGCATATAATGATAAATGGGCCAGTTCACCAAGGAAACATGCCAATCTTAAATGTGTATGCACCTAACAACAGAGATTCAAAATACATGAAGCAAAAACTGGTAAAACTGAAAGGAGAAATACACAGATCCACAATTATAGTCAGAGATTTAAACACTCCTTTCTCAGTAATCAATAGAACAAATAGAAAATAGTAAGGACATGGAAGACTTGAACAACAACTTGACCTAAATGGATTCCATCCAACAACAGAATACACATTCTTTTCAAATACACGTGAAACGTTCACCAAGATAGACCAGATTCTGGATCATAAAACAAACCCCAACAAATACAAAGTATCTTCAAAGACCATAACTGAATTAAACTTAGAAATCAATAACAGAAAGATATCTGGAAAATCTCCAAGTATCTGGATATTAAACAAAACACTTTTAAATAACTCACGTATCAAAAACAAGTCAAAATCAAATGATTGATGGAAATGGAACAACCAGAATGAAAATGAGAATGTTCACACATTGTGAAGAATGTAACCAATGTCACTGAACAACTTGTAGTAATTGTTGAATGGAAACCTAAGCTGCTGTATAAACCTTCACTGAAAACACAATAAAATATTTTTTAAGTCAAAATGAATTTAAGAAAATATTTTAAATTGAATGAAAATGCAAATACAGCATATTAACATTTATGGGATATAGCTACAATAGTGCAGAGGGAAATCTATAGCATTAAATGCATATATTAAAAAAAGAAAGAAGGTCTTGGGCAACTGATTTAAGTTTCCACCTAAGACTAGGAAAAGCAAAGTAAACATAGCACGAGCAGAGGGAAGCAAATACTAAAGATGAAGCATAAGTCAATGAAACTAAGAACATAAAAAGAATACAAAATGTCAATAAACCAAAACTGAATCTTTGAAAAGATCAACATAACTGATAAACTTCTAGCCAAATTCATCAGGAAAAATAGAAGACATATTTAAACATTGAACCGGAACTATCCCCCGAGATCACCTTTTAGCAAAATAACAGATTGGCACACAAAAGAAAGGATATTATCTGTGAATACAATGCTCCATTAGAAAACCATCTATATGATCCGACTTCCGGCAAAATGGTGCCCTAGGCAGAAGCACCATGCTGTCCCTCCATAGCAAAGATCTGAAAAACTAAGCCGAACAGAGAAAGCAACAATCCTGAAACCCTAAAACATCAAATGAAGAGATAACGAACTCAGCCAAGCACCAAATGGAGTGAGAAAACTGACAGAGAACGGAGAGCGAAGAGAGATTCATGCAGAGGTCCTCTACCAGCTAACGCAGCACAGATCTGCCATCTTGGACTCCTGTCGGAGACCAGCAAATGGGGTACGAGAAAGCAGCTTCACGGAGCTTCCAGTGGGAGACAAAACAACCAGTAATTTGCGATATACACTTTCCCACCCCCCACCCTTCTTCACCCCCACTAGGCCTCCTCTACTTCCCGCAGCCACAATCTCTTGTCCGGGAAACACCGGCTGCTTGGATTCCACACACCCGAACGGGCCGGCTCTCTGAGTGCCATTTGTTGGCTGCTGGTGTTGCTTTTTTCCGCTTCTTTTGATTTCTTCCTTACCTCTCACCACCTCCCCCTCCTTTCACTCAAATACCTGGCTCCGTGTGCCATCTTTGCTTCTTCCTGAGGGGCTGTGGAGCTCCGTTCGAGTGTGGAGCTGCTTCCCAGTCTGGGCTGCCGCGCTGGTGGGATCCCAGGGCTTTTGTTTGTTTGTTTGTTTTGAATTGTTTGTTTTCTTTTCCTTTTCTTGAGTTGGGAGCCCTTTCTGGCCAGGCAGTGCTGCGTGGCAAGGAGACTACCCCCTCGGTTTGCACAGAGGTGCAGAGGGATCCCTGAGGACACTTCTTTTTTCGTTGGTTTTTTTTTTTCTTTTCTGTTTTTTTGGGGGCTTTTCTTGTTCTTTTTTTTTTTTTAATTTGTTTTCTTTTCTTTTCCCTTTTTCTTTTTTTGTCTTTCTTCATTACTCAGTTTCTCGTCTCTCTATATCTTCCTTCTCTTTCTGTTCCCTGAATACCTGTCATTGTATACCTCTATGCCTTCTAGCCAGGCTATACTGCAACACCTGAGAGCAACTTCCCCAGACCTCATAGCTGCACCAGTGGGATCCCTGGGAAATTTGTGGTTCTTTAACCTATCTGATTTTTATTTATTCATTCTTTTCTTTTCTTTTCTTCCTCTTCCCCTTTCTGTTTTTCTCCATTTCATAGTCTCTCATCTCTCCACTCCAACAGCAATCTCCCCCAGAATTCTTTTTTGTTTGTATGTTTTTGGCCCCTGTTCCTCTCTTCTCTCTCCCATATCCATCTTAGCTCCACACATAACAATCTCCCTGCTACATCCTGCCTACCTGCACAGTGCGCTTAACATCACACCACCAAGCAGTACAGGCACGGCCTACTGGAACCTGCCCTGCACTGATTACCAACCCGCCCTGGTGGCTGTAGTAAGTGCCACAAACAACCCGTCCCAGTAACTCCTTTTCAGCTAGACCTGCCCTGCCGTACAATGTCTGAGTGACTGACCCTGCCAATTGGAGAAGGAGGCGAAAAGTATTGTGCCCACAGACAAGCAAACAACAAAGAACACACAGTCCACCTGCTCATAGTCAAATTTTTTTTTTAAAAAAGGGATGAAACAAACAAATCTACTATCAATAAACGAGAAAAATAACCACTGAATGCCCCGAAGGCAGCAGACAATATCAAAATATTTACAAAAACAGGACAGGATGGTTCCAGTAGGTGTCCAAAATAAAACACCAGATGACTTTCCAGTGGAAGAAAATGCACTAGAACTACCTGATAGGGAATTCAAATCTCTAATACTCAGAATTCTCCAAGAGCTGAGGCAAAAAGCTGACAAACATGAGGAAAAAATAGACAAGCTCATGGAAAATACAGACAAAAAATTGGAAGAATTCAGGAAAATAATGCAGGAACAAAATGCCAAAATAAGTTCACAACTAGAAATTATACAAAGACAACAATTAGAAATCCAAAAAAATAAACAACAAGATTTCAGAAATGGATGATGTCATAGAAGGGCTGAGAAGCAGATTTGAAATGGTGGAAGACAGGATCAGTGGAATTGAAGACAAAACACTTGGCTACAACTCTGTTTCAGGAAAACTCAGAAAAAAGAACAAAAAAAAATGAGACCCTGAGAGTTATGTGGGATAGTCAAAAGCAAAAATTTTCGAGTGATTTGAATTCCAGAACAGGGGGAGAAAACAGAAAACACAGAGGATCATTGAAGAACTGCTGACAGAAAACTTCCCCAATATCATGAAAGATGAAAAACTGGCCATCCAAGAAGCTCAATGAACACCATATAGGAGAGACCCCAAAAGAAAATCACCAAGGCATATCATAATCACACTCGCCAAAACCAAAGACAAACAAAGAATCCTGAGAGCAGCTCATGAAAAAGAAGAAGTCACATACAGAGGAGAAACAGTAAGACTAAGCTCAGATTATTCGACAGAAACCATGCAGGCAAGAAGGCAATGAGATGACATATATAAAATCTTGAAAGAAAAAAATTGCCAGCCGAGAATAATATAGCCTGCAAAACTCTTGTTCGAATTTGATGGTGAAATTAGGTCATTTCCAGATAAACAGAAATTAAGAGAATATGTAAAAGTCAAACCAAACTTACAAGAATTATTAAAGGGAGTTCTTCGATCTGAGGACAAACAACTTCAGGTCACAGGCAGAATCTAGGACACAGGATCGTACCAGCCAGATACCAATCTAGGAAATGAACTCTCGAGGACTATCCAAACCAAAAGAAATACAACAGGGAATCAGAGTAGTTAATCAGTAAATGACAACAACATCAAAACAATAAAAGAGGGAATAAACGACATAGATATAGAACCTTCTAATGGAGAGGAAGGCAAGGCGATACCAAGAAATGGTAGACTGCTTCAAACTTAGAAAGATAAGGGTAAAATTCATGGTAACCACAAAGAAAGTTAACAAACATACTCATAACAAAAAAGAGGAAAAACATAGTCTCAGCAAAAAGAAAACCTACAAAAACAAAAGAAATGAAAAAACCATCTATGAGACCAGAAAGTCAACAGTTACTCTAAAGCAAAGATGAGAAGATAAGGGGGCAGGGAAACTAGAGTACTGGAAACAGAACAACCAGAATGCAGTCAGATAATGTTGACAGATTGTGAAAAATGTAACTAATGTCACTGAACAACTTCTGTAGAAATTGTCAAAAGGGAACTTAAGTTGCTGTGTAAACTTTCACTGAAAACACAATAAAATATTATTGAAATAGAAAAATAGAAGACACAAATTACCAATATTTGGAATGAAAGAGGGGACATCACTACAGACTGACCCTAAAGACAGTAAACAAATAATAAGAGAATTACAATAAATTTAACAAAAAGATGAACCTCAATCCATACCTCTCACCCTATGCAACCATATCACGGACCTAAATATGTTTTCTTCTAGAAGAAAATCATATCTGAGTGACTGAAAACATAGGAGAAAATCTCTGTGACCTCAGATTGGGCAAAAATGTCTGTCTCACATATAACACCGAAAGCATGATTCATAAAAGAAAAAAAAGATAAATTGAACTTCATCAAAATTAAAAACTTCTGCTTTTCAAAAGGCTCTGTTAAAAGAATGAAAAAACAAAACAAAAAACTCCCCACAGACTGGCAGAAAATATTTGCAAATCACATATCTGATAATGGACTTGTACCCAGAGTATATAAGCAGTTCTCAAAATCCATAATAATAGAACAAACAGCTGAAGTTAAAAAAAAAAATAGCCAAAATATTTGAACAGCCAATTCATCAAAGAAGATGTTGTTGCTATTGTTGGGTGTCGTCGAATCAGTTCCGACTCATAGAGACGCCATGTACAACAGAATGAAACATTGCCCAGTCCTGCACCATCCTCACAACTGTTGTTGTTATTGAGCCCATTGTGGGAGCTACTGTGTCAATCCATCTCGTTGAAGATTTTCCTCTTTTTTTCTGACCCTCTACTTTACCAAGCATGATGTCCTTCTCCAGGGACTGGCCCCTCCTGATAATATGTCCAAGGTACGTGAGAAGCCTCCCCATCCTTGCTTCCAAAGAGCACTCTGGCTGTATTTCTTCCAAGACAGACTTGTTCGTTCTTCTGGCAGTCCATGATATATTCAATAGTCTTCAACAGCTCCATAATTCAAAGGCATCATTTCTTCAGCCTTCCTTATTCACTGTCCAGCTTTCCCATGCATATAAGGTGATTGAAAATATCATGGCTTGGGTCAGGCACACCTTAGTCCTCAAAGTAACATCTTTGCTTTCTAACACTTTAAAGAGGTCTTTTGCAGCAGATTAGCCCAGTGCAATACGTCCTCTGATTTCCTGACTTCTGCTTCCATGGGTGTTGATTATAGATCCAAGTAAAATGAAATCCTTGACAATGTCAATCTTTTCTCCATTTGTCATGATGTTGCTTATTGGTCCAGTTGTGAGGATTTTTGTTTTCTTTGTGCTGAGGTGTAATCCATACTGAAGGCTGTAGTCTTCGATCTTCATCCATAAGTGCTTCAAGTCCTCTTCCAGCAAGCAAGGTTGTGTCATCTTCATATTGCAGGTGATTCACGAGTCTTCCACCAATCCTAACATCACTTTCTTCTTCATATAGTCCAACTTCTCAGATTATTTGCTCAGCATACAGACTGCATAAGTATGGTGAAAGGATGCAACCCCGACACACACCTTTCTTTATTTTAAACCATGCAGTATCCCCTTGCTCTGTTCGAACGACTGCCTCTTGGTCTGTGTACAGTTCCGCATGAGCACAATTAAGTGTTCTGGAATTCCCATTCTTGGCAATGTTATCCATAATTTGTTATGATCCACACAGTCGAATGCCTTTGCATAGTCAATAAAACACAGTCAATAAAACATCTTTCTGGTATTCTCTGCTTTCAGCCAAGATCCATCTAATATCAGCAATATTTTGCCTCGTTCAATGTCCTCTTCTGAATCTGACTTGAAATTCTGAAAGTTCATTGTCATTGTACTGCTATAACCACTTTTAAGTGGTCTTCAGTAAAATTTTACTTTCATTTGATATTAATGATATTGTTCAATAATTTCTGCATCCTGTTGAATCACCTTTCTTTGGAATAGGCACAAATATAGATCTCTTCCAGGTGGTTGGCCAGGTAGCTGTCTTCCAAATTTCTTGACATAGACGAGTGAGTACTTCCAGTGCTGCATCTCTTTGTTGAAACATCTCAATTGGTATTCTGTCAATTCCTGGAGCCTTGTTTTTCACCAGTGCCTTCAGTGCAGCTAGGATTTCTTCCTTCAATACCATCGGTTCTTGATCATATGCTACCTCCTGAAATGGTTGAGCATCAACCGATTCTTTTTGGTACAGTGACTCTGTGCATTCCTTCCATCTGCTTTTGGTGCTTCCTGTGTCGTTCAATATTTTGCCTGTAGAATTCTTGAAAATTGCAACTTGAGGCTTGAATTTTTTCTTCAGATCTTTCAGCTTGAGAAATGTCAAGTGTGTTCTTTCCTTTTGGTTTTCTAGCTCCAGGTCTTTGCACATTATAATATTTGACTTTGTCTCCTTGAGCCACCTTTTGAAATCTTCTGTTCAGCTCTTTTACTTCATTTCTTCCATTCACTTTAGCTACTCTACATTTAAGAGCAAGTTTTGGTGTCTCTCCTGACACCCATTTTGGTCTTTCTTTCTTTAATTTCTTTTTAATGACTTTTTGTGTTCTTCATGTATGATGTCCTTGATGTCTTCCCACAACTCATCTGGTCTTCTGTCATTAGTGTCAATGCATCAAATCTATTCTTGAGATGGTCTCCAGATTCAGGTGGGATATACTAACGGTCATATGTTGGCTCTTATGGACTTGTTTTAATTTTTTCAGCTTCAACTTGAACTTCCATATGATCAATTGATGGTCTGTTCTGCTGTCAGCCCCTGGCCTTGTATTGACTGATGATATTGAGTTTTCCATCATCCCTCTCCACAGATGTAATTGATTTGATTCCTGTGTTTTCCATCCGGTCAGGTCCACGTGTATAGTCACCATTTATGTTGTTGAAAAAAGGTACTTGCAATGAGAAAGTCCTTGATCTTGCAAAAGTCTACTGTGAGATCTCTGACAGCATTTCTATCACCAAAGCCATAGTTTCCTACAACCAGTCCTTCTTCTTCGTTTCCAACTTTTGCATTCCAATCACCAGTAATTATCAGTGCATGTCGATTGCATGTTTGATCAATTTCAGACTGTAGAAGTTGGTAAAAATCTTCAATTTCCTCAATGTTGGCATTAGTGGTTGGTGCGTAAATTTGAATAGTAGTCATCTTAACTGGACTTTCTTGTAGACGTATAGATATTAACCTATTACTGACAAAGTTGTACTTCAGGATAGATCTTGAAATATTCTTTTCCACCCTGAATGTGATGCCTTTCCTCTTCAATTTGTCATTCCCGGCAGAGTAGACAATATGATTGTCTGATTCAAAATAGCTAATACCAGTCCATTTCAGCTCACTAATACCTAGGATATTGATCTTTATGCATTCCATTTCATTTTTGATGTACTTTGTACATTTCACATTCCAATTATTAATGGATGTTTACAGCTGTTTCTTCTCATTTTCAGTTGTGCTACATCAGCAAATGAAGATCCTGAAAACTTGACTCCATCCAGGTCTTTAAGGTCGACTCTACTTTGAGGAGGTCGTTCTTCCCCAGTTGTATTTTGAGTGCCTTCCAACCTGAGGGGCTCATCTTCTGGAACTATATCAGACAGTGTTCCACTGCTATTCGTAAGGTTTTCACTGGCCAGTTTTTTCAGAAGTAGACTGCCAGGTCCTTCTTCCTAGTCTGTCTTAGTCTGGAAGCTCTGTGAAACTTGTCCACCAAGGGGATACCGGTGGCAAAGCTTCCTTATCACGGCAACATGCAAGCCACCACAGTATGACAAACTGACAGACACGTGGTGGAAAGAAGACGTAAGGATGACAAATAAGGACATGAAAAGATGCTCAACAGCATTAGTCACTTGTGTTGTTGTTAGTTGCCATCAAGTCAATTCTGTGCACCAAGTAGAAATGCTCCATAGGATTTTCAAGGCTGTGACTTTTCAGAAGCAGATCATCAGGCATGTCTTCTAAGGTACCTCTGGGTGGGTTCGAACTGCCAACCTTTCAACTAGTAGTCGAGTGCTTAACTGTTTGTGCCACTCAGGGACTGCCCATTAGTCGTTAGGGAAACACAAATTAAAACCACAATGAAACACCATTACAAACCTGTTCCAATGGCAAAAATAAATAAAGTCCTGACAGTACCAAATGCTGGGAGGATGTGGAGCAAATGGAAATCTCACACCAGCAATGTATGAGAATGAAAAATGGCACAGCCACTATGGAAAACAGGTTCCTGTAAAGTTAAACATACACTTACTATATGACCAGCAATTCCACTGTTAAGTATTTACCCAAGGGAAATGAAGACTGATGTTGATACAAAACCTATACACAAATGGTTTTAACAGCTTTATTTGGAATCTCCCAAAACAGGTAACAGCCCAAATGTCCCTCAACTGGGAAATGGAAGAACAACCTATGGTACTGCCATATAAAGGAACACTGCTCAGCAGCAAAAAGCATTAACTATTGCACAGCAACAGAGATGAATTTCAAATGCATTGTAGTTAGTAAAAGAAGCCACACTCAAAAGGCTCTAAACTGCATGACTGCATTTATATGGCATTCTAAAAGAGGCAGAATTACAAAACAGGAAACAGATCAGTTGTTCCTAGGGGTTGACTGGGGGTAGGGCTGACTATAGAAGGGCATGGAGATGTTTTTGTGGTGATGGAACTGTTCCGTATCTTGATTGTGTTGGTGGTTGCATGATTACATAATTTGTCAAAACTCACAGAATTGTACACTAAAAAGGGAAAATCACACTGTATGTAAAATATACCTTTAAAAAAGTGTTTTAAAAAAAATCATTAGATGAATGATGATGAAGAACCAGATTTTTTCTGTAGCCTTTTTTTGTTTTTTTAAATTTTTTTAATTGTACTTTAGATGAAGGTTTACAGAACAAATAATTTCTCATTAAACAGTCAGTACATATACTGTTTTATGACATCAGTTAACAACCCCATGACATGTCAGCACTCTCCCTTCTCGACCTTGGAGAACTTTTTTTTTGGTGAAAATATACATAGCCAAAGTTACACCATTTCAAAAGTTTCTACATGTACAATTCAGTGACATCAATTACATTCTTCCAGTTGTGCTGCTGTTCTCACTATGCTTTTCCAAGTTATTCCATCACCATTATCTTCAACTCACTGCCCCCTAGGCTTCCCATCAAACCTTTTGACTTGCTGTTGTCAATTTGATCTCACATAATTTTTTTTTTTTTGTAGCTTAGATGAAGGTTTGCAGAACAAATAGTTTCTCATTGAACAGTTAGTACACATATTGCCCTATGACAATGGTTAACGACCCCACGACATGTCAACACTGTCCCTTCTCAACGTTGGGTTCCCTATCCAGCTTTCCTGTCCCCTCCTACCTTCTAGTCCTTGTCCCTGGACTGCTGTGCCTCATTAGTCCTGTTTTGTTTTATGAGGCTGTCCAATCCCCAGCTGAACGGTGATCCTCGGGAGTGACTTCATCTCTGAGATAAAAGGGTGTCCAGGAGCCATACTCTCGGATTTTTCCAGTCTGTCAGGCCAGTAAATCTGGTCTTTTTTTTTTTTTTTTTTTTTTTGTGAGTTAAACAACTTTATTCCACATCCTGTTCCAGCTCTGTCCAGGACCCTCTATTGTGATCCCACACTGTGAGCAGTCAGTGGTGGTAGGCGGGTACCATCTAGCTGTACTGGACTCAGTCTGGTGGAGGCCATGGTAGCTGTGGTCCATTAGTCCTTTGAACTAATCTTTTCCTTGTATCTTGTTCTCTTCAT
Organism: Dugong dugon; assembly: GCA_030035585.1. Lineage (NCBI taxonomy): Eukaryota > Metazoa > Chordata > Mammalia > Sirenia > Dugongidae > Dugong > Dugong dugon. The sequence continues at coordinate 44,178,465 of CM057466.1, read as the reverse complement.
TCTCCCTTGCTCCCCGAAGGGGTAAGCCCAATGAAGTATCTTAGATGGCTGCTCACAGGCTTTTAAGACCCCAGATGCTACTCACCAAGGTAGAATGTAGAACATTGTCTTTTTAAACTATATTATGCCAGCTGAACTAGATGGTCCCCGAGACCATGGTCCCCACAGCCCTCCACCCAGCAATTCAGTCCCTCAGGGAGTTTGGAAGTGTCTATGGAGCTTCCATGATCTTTCCTTGTACAAGTTGTGCTGGCTTCCCCAGTATTGTGTAGTGTCTTACCCTTCACCAAAGTTACCACTTATCTATTGTCTATTTAGTTCTCCCCCTCACCCCTCCCATCCCTCTTAACCAACAAAGGTTGTTTCTTTTTGTGTGTAAACTTTTACATGAGTTTTTACAGTAGAGGTCTCATACAATATTTGTCCTTTTGTGATTGACTTATTTCACTCAGCATAATGTCCTCCAGTTTCATCCATGTTATGAGAAGCTTCACAGATTCATCATTGTTCTTTATCTTTGCATAATACTCCGTTGTGTGTATGTACCATAGTTTGTTCATCCATTCATCTGTTGATGGGCATCTAGGTTGTTTCCATCTTTTTGCTATTGTAAACAGTGCTTCAAAGAATATGGGTGTGCATATGTCTATTCGTGTGATGGCTCTTATTTCCCTAGGATATATTCCTAAGGGTGGGATTGCATTTTGTAGTGCTTTTTTTTTTTGTGGTGCTGACATTTTCTTTATTCCTCTTACTCTCCTGTGCTGAGTTCCTTTTGTTTGTGGATTTTTTTCATTTCTAGTTTTTGTAGGTTCTGTTTTTACTGAGACTTTATGTTTTTCCTTTTTATTTTAATGAGTAGGTTTGTTAACTTTCTTTGTGGTTACCATGAATTTTACCCTTATCTTTCTAAGTTTGAAGCGGTCTATTATTACTTGGTATCGCCTTGCCTTCCTCTCCATTAGAAGGTTCTATACCTACACTGTTTATTCCCTCTTTTATTGTTCTGATGCTGTTGTCATTTACAGATTAACCTCTCTGGTTCCCTGTTGTAATTCTTTTGGTTTTGCATAGTCCTTAAGAGTTCATTTTCTAGGTTGGTGTCTGGCTAGTACAATCCTGTGTTCTGTATTCAGCCTGTGGTCTGATGTTGTTTGTTCTCAGATCGAAGGACTCCCTTTAATAAGTCTTGCAAGTTTGGTTTGGTTTTTACATAGTCCCTTAATTTCTGTTTATCTGGAAATGTCCTAATTTCACCATCATATTTGAACAAAAGTTTTGCAAGATATATTATCCTTGTCTGGCAATTTTTTTCTTTCAAGGTTTTATACATGTCATCCCATTGCCTTCTTGCCTTCATGGTTTCTGCTGAATAATCCAAGCTTAGTCTTATTATTTCTCCTCTGCGTGTGACTTTTTTTCTTGATCTGCTCTCAGGATTCTTTGTTTGTCTTTGGTTTTGGCAAGTGTGATTATGATATGCATTGGTGATTTTCTTTTGGAGTCTATCCTATATGGGGTTCGTTGAGCTTCTTGGATGGTTAGCTTTTCATCTTTCATGATATTGGGGAAGTTTTCTGTCAGCAAGTCTTCAATGATCCTGTTTGGGTTTTCTGTTTTCTCCCCCTGTTCTGGAACTCCAATCATTAGCAGATTTTGCTTTTGATTTTATCCCACGTAATTCTCGGGGTTTCTTCATTTTTCTTCAGAAAACCAGATATTTGTATAGTATCCAACTAACACAACATAGTTTATGTTCTGATCACAATGGGAATAGTATAACTGTACAGAAGACGCTAGTCATCCTGATCCAGGAGTCCTGGAATATTCCACACGTACTTATATTTATTTTGTAATAAAAGCTTCTTAAATTAAAATACAAAAATTAAAAACAGTAGCAACAACACAGAAGGGGCTCAAATGGCTCTAGAAAAGCTGATATAACTTTGGAATTAGTCCACACTTGGATCCTGGTCAGGAAAGACTGCTTTCGGCAGGTGGCTTATATATTGGACATGGAAAAGTATTGAGCATCTATAGGGTCGCTATGAGTTGGAATCGACTTGATGACAACGGGTTGGGTTTGGGTTTTTTATGGCAGGTACGGGAGCCCTGGTGGTGCAGTGGTTAAGAGCTGGGCTGCTAACCAAAAGGTAGGCAGTTCGACTCCACTGGCTGCTTCTTGAAAACCATATGGGACAGTTCTACTCTGTCCTATAGGATCACTATGAGTCAGAATCAACTCGACATCAATGGGTTTTGCAGGTACACAAAAGGAAGAGTTGTGCATGCTCACCACTAGCCAACACACTCCCTGTGTTTGCAAAAAGAAAACTCCACTTGGTGCCTTTCTGTTCATTTCATCAGGACAGCAGTATACGATCTGGTCTCCTTAGATTTTTCATTCGTGCTCAGGATGGCCAGCCAGGCCAACCAGGCCATGGCCCACTGACGTACCACCATCTGCCAGCAGCTAAGCAAGGTCTTTGCTCTCTCAGCCTCACAGGCATAGTCATTTTAAAGGTTGGCTTATAGGATTGTTGTGAAGAGTAAATGAGATAGCAAAACCAGGGTGGCTAACTCAGTTCTTGCTCTTTTAAATATTGGTTTCTTTGTCACATCCCTTCTCCTCCACACCTCCCCCCCCCCCATGACTGAGCCCAAATTAACTCATCTCAGCCCATTTTAAGAAAGCAAATCAAGTGTCAAGTAATTGTGGCTGAACTGAATACCAAGAGAGATGTTGAATGGGTTAGGATGCAACAGCCTGGGCAGCCCTCCATTCAGGCTCACACTTCCATTAGGCTTTTTATTTTCCACCAGAAATGAAGGCACCCCTACCATCTGCGGGGTGCTTTTTAAACATATGGATTGCTCTTAATCAGCCACACAAAATACCCACACTCCAAGCTGTTGACACTGAATACAAGCTTCAAATATCTGCTGCTCAACTTTGTCAAGAACTCTGGGGAGCATAGTTCACAAGACACTCTCTCTGTGCCCGTCTTTGGTATTATCCCCCAGATCAAGACCACTCACATGACAGCTGGACCACGAGGCCCCTGGCCCTGGCTCCCAAGGATCCTGTTCACTGTGCTGCTGAGTCATGCCTGCAACTAACACTCAACACTTGAACTAGCCTCTGGTGGAACCCAAGAAACATTTTGTAGAAGAGATGTTGTTCAGTACATTAAAAGCCTGAATTTCAATTTATTTTTCAATGCTACTGAAGTGTGTATATTCATTTAGTCACCTCAGATCCCTGGAAACAATATGGACTATAAATACAACACAATGTCTTAGTGGTACTGGGATAATCTCTGAACAGCTTCTGCAATAATGCAAATTTTCCTTTAAGGGGAGCCAAAGCACTAATTATAAGAATCCTGCAGGTTAAAATAACATTTATAAATAGTATAATTATTTCTAAATTAGAATATTTTTAAAATGCTTTCAACTATATACAAAAGGCATATGTAATTGAAAGTTCTCACATGTAAATTTTAAACATAATGCCTTATATTTAGCAGTAATTTGAACAGACCTAGTGAATTTAGTTTGAACTCAGGGGAATTTTCCCAAATAGAAGGCTGATTATTTTTAAGCATAAGAAAGTGTTAGAGGTGGACAAAGTACAATAATGGTTTTAGAGATAATTCTTTAGATAAAATCCAATCAACTTTATTGTTTGCTTTTTGTCCAGGTGCCGTTTAAGGAAGACAAATTGTATTTTACTCACTGAATCCATGTGGCATTTGCCTTTTTAAATTTTAGTCCTGAACCATACTCAAAGATTGGCTTCCAAGATGGTTGGAAAATATCTAAGGGCCAGCTGAAGAGAGGGGTGGGAGACTGTTAATGACACAGACAGGGTGATGGTCGGGAATGCAGAGAATCATGAAAGGGAGGTTAACAAGGAGCCAGTTTCCACAACGCATCACAGTCCTGGGGCAGGACTGGGGGAAGGAGTTTAAAGAGGACACAGCCACCTCAGTTACCCTGTGAGGAACGAAGAAGCATCAAGTATTAAGTAACTTCTCTGAGAAGGAGAAAAAAGGGAAGAATTCAAGTGGATGCCATTTTGAGCTGTAGTTTTTAAGTCTGTAACGTTGGCAAGGATGCCTTCCAGCATTATGATCTACCTTACAACAGCTAGAGGAGCCCCTGGGTGGTGCAAACAGTTAACAAACCTGGCTGCTAACCAGAAGGTTGGCAGTTGGAGTCTACCTAGAGGTACCTCTGAAGAAAGGCCTCATGATCTACTTCTGAAAAATCAGCCATTGGAAACTCTATGGAGCACGGTTCTACTCTGACACACATGGGTTCACTCTCAGTTGGAATCACCACGATGGCAACTGTTATACCAACTAGAAGCAAAGTATGATTTCTCTTACTCTATGGTTATAGTTAAATAATGATTAGGTTTAAACCAAAAAAAAACAAACCCATTGCTGTCAAGTCAATTCTAACTCATAGCTACCCTGTAGGACAGAGTAGAACTGCCACTAGGGTTTCCAAGGAGCAGCTGGTTGATTCAAACTGCCCACCTTTTGGTAGCAGCCAAGCTCTTAACCACTGGGCCACCAGGGCTCCATGATTAGGTTTAGGATGTAAGAAAAGGATACTAGCTTTCCTCTGATTTCTTTCTCTCCTTGGCAACTGGTAAACAGGTGCAACTGGTGAGCAACCAGAATTGTGGGACAAAGGTGATACTCTCCTGGCCTCTTGAAAGGTGAGAAATCAGCAGGAGACCAGACATGGCTGCCAGAGGGCCAGGGGTTCCCTGGACTGGAAAAGACCAGGCTTCTCAGGGGCAGGCTGTCCTGGAGGCTTTTTGGTTTGTTTCTGTTCTGTGTTGCTAACTTTTGCTGCAGTATAACATACACGAAGAATACAAATCTTAAGTTCCTTCTTACACGTCTCCTACCTTCTGACTCCATAGATTTGTCTGCTGATTTTTGAACTTTATATAAATGAATCATACACCAGGAGCTCTCTTGTACCACCTTCTTTCACTGGACACTGTGTTTGTGACATTTATCCATGTTGTTGCAGGAAGTCATACTAGTTTTATACTCATTGTATACAGTATTCTACCACACGAGTAAACCACAGCTTATCCATTCTACTGTGGATGGGTATCTGGATAGTTTGGGATTATTAAAAATAGGGCTGATGTGAACATTTTTGTTTATTCTTCTTATGAATATAGGTATTTCTGCTGGGTATACCTAGGTGTAGAATTGTTGAGTCATAGAGTATGTCTGAGGATATGATAGGTGTATAGTGATATCTCACGTTTTAACAAAGGATCTCAAGCCTGATCACTAGGAGAGACTGTTATGTCTGGGGAGACAGCTCCCACAGAGATGGCGGGAAGGTGGGAGAGTGAACCTGCCATTAGCAGCCACGACTTGTGGGTCCCGTGTGTGGTCGAAGCTTCAGGAGCAATAAACAGCCTGACCTGAGACCCCCAGAGGTCAGCCTGAGGCGCTGGCTGAGTATGAAGCTAATTGAAGTACTTACTCATTGTCTCATGGAACTTTGCTTCTAATGATGCTAATATTAATAACCAGGCTCACATGAAAACTGGGTTTCCTCACGTGACGTGAATGAAGAAGTGGAAACTGCAGACAGGATGACCCTGAGGTAGCTCCTCTGCCTCGTGGGGTGGTAAAACCAGCTTCGACCATAAGATGATCGCGCTGGAACTGTGAACATGCTCGGTGTCTGGTGGAGAGAGAAGGGCCTTGGACTCCCACAGATTTAGGTTTCAGTTTTAACTCTGCTGCTTACTAACCATATGAATTTGGAAAATTCACTGGATGCCTTGGAGCATCGACTTCCTCTCATTTATGCGCTGAGATTGTCAGAAGTTACAAGGTAATGTCCGTAAATTCCTGAGACAGAGAGTGTTTACATTCCCATCATTTGTGTTGCAAAGAGGGCCTGTTCCCTGACAGCCAGGGGCTCCATGACCAACCTCCAGAGCAGCCAGGCTTTGATCTTGCTGTCCAGCTACCTTCCCAAATCCTCTTCCTGCCTATTCCCCTTCCTACTCATATTCCCCAACCTTCCTCAGGTGACCAGGAGTCTCTCTTCACTGAGAAATTTGAGTTGACCCTTGGCTTCCAAGGATTTATGATTGGCCGTTCGGAGACTCTTCAAAGGTGACGTTGAAAGTCTCAGATAGGTAACTCAAACAGGTAGTCAGATAGGTAACTTCATTGGAGCTGGAACTGCAGCCCCGTGCACTGCCAGTGTGTGTGCCCGAGAGCCCCATGCCCTGGTGCCGTGTTTACTGAGTACTTACTCCGAACCTTTACAGATGAGAGTCACTGAGTCCAAGAGAGCCCTGGGGGTAAGCATCATAAGCCCTACTTCATAACCGAGAGCACTCAGAACTGTTCACGGAGTTCCTCAAGGCCATGTAGTGACCGAGAACCAGGCTCTCCCCTATGGTACTCCCACCGGCTGGAGTCCTACGCTCACCTCTAAATGAATTCTTCGTTCTTGAATCTTATTTAATATTTCCTACCCCAGTCTCGACTGTAGCACTTAGCGCTTTTGTTAAAACATGTATCATATTCTACTTTGAATACCTCTCCTTCCCCTCCAAAAATACCACCTGATTCTACCACCAGTTTTGCAATTTTTGAATATTATACAAATGGACTCACAGGGTATCCCATTGTTGGACTTTTACAAAACACTCACTGCTATGTTTCTATCAGAGGACACAGCCTCGAGATGGAGTCTCATATTGGAGTGAGTAAAACCCGCTTCCTAGGGACAACAGTCAGGAACAATTTCCTGAAAGAGAAAGCTTACGGAAAAAAAAAAAAAAAAAAAGACTGCCTACCCAATGGCTGACTAGAAACTGCAGCAGTATTCAGGCACCTCTCTGACCTGGACTTCTGGCTGTCTGGGATCCCCCACGGCTTCCTGGATGACTCTCTTGAAGATTATGAGACCTGTGTACTCTAAGAAAAAAATCCGTGTGTGAAAATCCAACCCAAGTCAAGTTGGCTAATCACGGTCATGACAAAATGACGGTAATTGTCTTGCTCCCACTGTGTTTCAAAATATATGATCTAAAATGGACTTAGCCAATTTTCAGGAAGATATCCATATCCAGATCAAGGCACACCTGAACTAGACATGTTTATGTTTTCATTCATTTATTTGTTCCTTTACGAGCCTACATGAAAGCACAGCAAGGATGGCCCGGGTGGTCAGCCCAGGTGAGGAGACTTCACTGGTGGAGGTGGGGCCGAGAACAGGCATTCTGGCTGGTAATATTGATGTGACCTTTCCTGACTCCACAGGCTGGGGAAGCCTGCTTGACATTTGAGTTTGAATGATTTCTTGTGTCTGTCTTCCCAACTAGCTTGTGAGGTACTTGAGGGCAAGGAACATGTCTGTCTTTGTAAAGGAGTGTCTGACCCAGGGTAAGCGTTCAAAGAATGTCTGTTGACAATAAATGTGCCCACCAAATGAGGGTGGGGGGATGGGGAAGCCATGCAATTGGATATGGCTGTGGTGTGTTTGTGTAGATGTATGGATGGATACTGTTAAAACAAAAATCATATTATGCCAATAATAGAAATTGATAGACATTTATTTAATATACAATATGCAAATCAGAGTAACATTTAAACTAGAGAATCAAAAATATTGCAAAGAGAAATGAATTTCCAAAGATTCTTATACCCGAACTTGTCAACATTGCCATGGAAAAGGGCAGAAATAAAACTGCTAAAACAATCTGTGGTCAGGAAGGATTCACACAGCATTGTCCTAAAGAACAACTAAAACAATTACTGATTTACCCTAAAACACAGCTCTATCTAGTCTGACCTTGGAGTCTCCCTGTTTCTCAAAACTGACTGCCTGTAGATAATTCTTCAAAACAGCACAATGCCTAAGGCAAATGGTCTTTACTAATTAGCTAGACTATTGTTTGACTTTGAGGCTCAAGGTTCAAAGATCATCTCAGGGCTATAGCTTGGGTGAGTCACCCCAACCTCCATGGAGCCCAGAAATCTGTATTCCACAAGAATTAAAAACTCCGTTCCTCAGTACATAGATCCATTTTAACCACAACCTTACAAAGTTATTGAAGAAATGTTATTTCTCTACAATTCTGAGACGGAGAAAGAAAAGTCTCTATACTCCTCCAGGATGGATTATCCTGTAAGCAAGGTACTCATGCGTTTACTTGTGCTCACTATAGATTAGTAAACACAAGTGAGCCCCAGCATACCTTGTTTACTGGTTAATATGCCCGATGCTCTACAAGCCTCATTTTCATACTGTAACTTGGAAATTCACATTAATTGCTACACAGAAAAGCAAACGTAACTCACTTCTGAAGACACAAAGTGTACTGTTGCATTTTTTAGCCTATTAATAGTGTCATGGATTGAATTGTGTCCCCAAAAACATGTGTATCAATTTGGCTAGACCATGATTCCCTGTATTGACTGTCCACCATTTTGTCATCTGATGTGATTTTCTTGTGTTATTAGTCTTATCACTTTGATGTTAATGAGACGGATTAGCTGCAGTTATGTTGATAAGATCTATAAGATTAGATTGTGTCTTAAACCAATCTTCTTTGAGATATAAAAGAGAGAAACAAGCAGAGAGATGGGGGACCTCATATCACCAAGAAATAAGAGCAGGAGCTCGTGTCCTTTGGGCCTGGGGTCCCTGAGCTGATAAGCTCCTGGACCAGGAGAAGATTGATGACAGGGACATTCCTCCAGAGCCCACGGAGAGAGAAAGCGTTCCCCTGGAGCTGACGCCCTGAATTTGGACTTGTAGCCCACTAGACTGTGAGAGAATAAACTTCTGTCTGTTGAAGCCATCCATTTGTGGTATTTCTGTTACAGCAGCACTGCATGACCAAGACATACAGATTGAATAATAAATGGTGAGCCATCACACTGCAGTTGATAGTGTTAATTGTAAGAAGGATTAGGGAGGTACACAGCAGGCTAAACTAATGACAGGGTCCACAATTCCCACGGACTGCTAGAGTTCGCCTTTGCTAGTTTAAGAGGGTCCCTCCGTTGCTAAAGCTCATTTTAACTTTTTTCCTTCCTCCTCCTTGCTGTGAATTTACCCAGGAACATAGCAGAGGCTGTCACCTAGGAAACTGGCTCTCACACTGGCTAATGGAGATTGGAAATGCCACCCTTTCTCATTACGAATTAGCATTTGCAGCTGGGCTCCGGGCGACCTCGCAGGACAGACAACTAATCCGCTTGCGCTGATGAATGAGGGCGCTGCGCTCGGCACAGCCCACCTGATCCCTGAGAACCCCGCAACCAGGCCGCAGCGTCTGCTTCTGGGAGGAACGACGCAAGCTGTGAAACACGCCTTCTTCTCCCTCAAGGGGGAGGCTGGAAGGTGTTTTTCTTTTAAGAATGGGAATGAAACCATGCTCTTTGGATTGTCTCTCTCTGAGGGGTCCTGTGGCCTCTAGCTTTGACCACCGTTTCTTTTCCCCATTTTCTCAAAAAGCTGCAGGTTAGCACTGACTTTGAGACAAATGAAATGAGGACAAAGACCTTGGATTCCCAGTTTAGTTATGTTAACGCAGAAAGAGAAAGAGGGAGTGTGCGTGGACAATGAGGAGCCTGTGGCGTTTGTCAGCAGGCTAAGTCTTTATTCTGTGGCGTTGGCAAAGCCTCTCCTTTCTTTGCCCCATTGTGTGCCGGTGGCCCTCTGACTTCCGCAGCGAGGGACTGAGCTCCAGCTGTATGCAAATTGGGGAGAAGGGGCGTCCTGTGCGCGGTGAGACAGCGCCTCTTTCCTTCTCTCCCTCTCCTTTCCTTTATGTAACAACAGCTAACTCACACCTCTTTAGCTGGCAGGTGTTACTCTAAAATTTTGTAGGAAATGACTTCATGTTTACAGCAACCTATGAGACGGGCACTGACTTGACACCGATTTTAGAAATGGGAAACTGACGCAGGGAGGATTAATCCAAGGTCCCCTCGCTTGGAGGTGGCAGAGCCAGGGCGCAGTCTGACTCTAGAAGCGTCCGGCACCTTGGAGCCCCCCAACTCCCCGCCCCCCCCAACACGCACGCACAGCTGCAATGCTCAGTCTGGAAAGGGGGGCGCGGTGTCAAAGCTAGTGAGAGCAGGTGCAGCGGAGGTTAATGACCAGTCAGGCTGGGTCTTCCGTAACGTCTGTAATCGCGATCGGGCTAGAAAGCCCGCCATCTGACCACTGGGGTCTAGCGTGACCGCCTCCCACGCTCTGCCGACGAACTACCTTGGCCCCTTCAGCCACAGGCCCTGTGCGCAGGTGTTGGTGACCTTATGTGATTAAGAGCTGGTCTGGGGTGCCGCCCCTCCGTCCCACCCCAGTGCTCTTGTGGGTTCCCGGTTAAAGCCCAGCCCCTCTCGTAACCCAAGGGCGCATCAACGCCGCTACTCTCAGCAAGCACGGCCGATTTCACAGGAAAGAAGCTTTTTATTCTCGAAGACCCTGTCCTTTAGAGAGAGGCTGTATGTATATCTAATGCCCGAGAAAGAATTAACGAATTACTGATTTTAAGTAGCGCTTTATGGGTGTCTACTAAATGCCAAGCCCTGCGCTGAGTGGGGGGACACCCTGGGGACAGGCAGACAGGGTCCCTTCCCTGAGGGCTGCCCTTTCACGGACAGTAAGCAAGGAAAGGCGTTAAAACGAAACAGTAAGGGCAGGAAGAAAAGTAAATATGGTTCTAGCACAGAGTGAAGAAGTGGAGGAAAACGGCTCTTGGGGAAGGAGGCTGATAAGGCAGTGACAGGGGCAGCCTGGAGGAGGTCTGGGGCAGCCCCCTACCCCGCCCCCCCACACACACAAAGAAAAGAAACCTCTGGGAATGCAGAGGATGTGCTGGGGGAGCAGGGAGAGGAGGGATGGGGAACAGCTCCTGCAGGGCCCCACCTGGGAGAGGAATCTGGACTTCATTCTAATACAATTGTTCCCATAAAAAAAGGAAGTCAGCCTGGTGCAGTGACTTGTGCTTCTGAAATAGCCACCTTGCAGTTTGTTGTGAGAGTTAAATGAGATTATGCATATACATTTGCTGACACAATAGTGGCCTCAAACTGGTGACTGTTATTATTGCTCATAACAGCCGGCCTTTGTTGGAGTTTCCCGTGGAGGAGGCCTTATAGGCATCATCCCTCTGGGCCCATGTTGCACCCCTTGGACTGTGCTTGGCTCAGAGACTCAATACTCACCTAAGCCCACACAGCAGGTCAATGATCTCCACTACCCCTCACTGCTTCAGCAGGTGACAACAAGGATGACAGTAGTATTCATGGACTATTCCCCATGGACCAGGCATGAGGGAGGTAAACCAGATCCCTATCTTAAACGTGCAAATACAAATACAAGTGATTGAAAAGTGCTGTGTTTGAATATGTGTTGAACCTGATAAATCCTTCCTGTGTGTGGGCTCAAGCTCATTCGATCCTCCTGTTGTATGTGAGGCCTGCCATGGATGTTACTTCCCCAGAGTTAACCACTTCGTACATGGCAGAGCCTGAACTTGAAATCGGTCAGTCTGGTGGGTGTTCCAGTTCGAAAGAAAGAGATTTATATGAATGGACAGAACAGTATCATTATGTCACTCTGAAGAGTGGTAAGGAAAGGAAAGGATTAGAGAGAGGAGGTACTGGGCTGTGTTGTGTTCTAATATTTGGATGTGCTTGCAGAATTACTACACAGTAAACAAGTGGAAAAGATGGGGAAAATAAAATGTAAGGATTTGGAGAGTTAAGTATTTTGAGGGAGAGAAGACTAAAGATAGAAGAGAAAATTTATCAACTTAAGAGATCAGGGTTTTATCTGTTTTTACTGTGAAGAGTAATTACATGTTATGTTTTGCCTGTTTCAAAAATTATGAGCCCATGTTTCTGCTCTGACATTCAAGCATATTTGTCAAAAAGCTAAAACATTTTTCACTTAGTAATGGACAGACTGTTGCCGTCGAGTTGATTCTGACTCATAGTGACCCTACAGAATAGAGTAGAACTGCTCCATGGGGTTTCCAAGGAGCAGTTGGTGAATTTGAACTGCCGACCTTCTGGTTAGCAGCCAAGCTGTTAACCACTAGGCAACCAGGGCTTCTCTAATAATCGATACTTAAGTCTCTAATAAAGATGGGATGTCCAGAAAGATGTCGGACCCCTACCTACACTATGCAGAAAAAATTAACTCAAAATGGATCATAGACTTCAATGTAAGAACTAAACCTATAAACTTCTTAGAAGAAAACTTAGGAATAAATATTCATGAACTTGGGCAACGACTTCTTAGATATGGCACCAAAAGCACAAGAACAAAATAAAAAAATAGATAAGTTAAACTTCATCAAAATTAAAAACTTTTGTACTCAAATGATACTATCAAGAAAGTGAAAAAACAACCCACAGAATGAGGTTATCTATATCAAAATCGTTGCAAATCATATATGTGAAAACACACTTGTATCCAGAACATGTAAAGAGCTCTTACAGTCAGTGAAAAAGACAACTAATCCAGTTGAAAATGGGTAAATATTTTGAATAGACATGTATCCAAAGAGGACATACAAATGGCCAATAAGAACATGAAAAGATGCTCAATATCATTAGTCATTTCGGGTAATGCAAATCAATAGCATAGTGAGATACCACTTTACACCTATGAGGATAGCCAAAATAAAAAACACAGACAATACCAAGTGTTGGCAAGGATATAGAGAAATTGCATGCCTCATTCATTGCTACTGGGAATGTTAAATGGTGCAGCCACTTTGGGAAAAAGTTTGGCGGTCCCGCAAAAGTTAAACACAGAGTTATCATTCAACCAACCAATTGCCGTTGAGTGGATCCTGACTCATGGTGACTCCAGGTGTTTTAGAGTAGAACTGAAGTCCATAGAGTTTTCATGGCTGTGACCTTTCAGAAATAGATTGCCAGGCCTTTCTTTGAATGTTTCTCTGGGTGGGTTTTGTTAAAAATAATCAAAATTCTATGAAATTTGAACATAATGTTTGCTCTGAGCAGTTATTCTATACAAATGTAAGGAGAACGTTTTGATTCCCGAGAAAGCAAATGGCTTGAAGAAGCTAGATACAATGAGATTTATAAAGAGAAGATGAGAGAGAAATATAGAAAATCAACCACTGGCTAATTGACTGATTGAACCCTGCCCTCCTCCTTTTACTGAGATCAACAGATATCAGGTTACAAGATGGTCTCTGGCCCTCCACCCAGCCACATCGTTTGAAATTCATATTTGGTAATCACGGCTATGAACAGGAAAGAAAGGATTTGCAAGTTTGGGTGAAAGAAAAGCTGCTGAAGGAATAATTTTAGTCAGGGATTTCTTTGAAGTGAATATTTGGTTCCGTGGGTAAGAAAACCCCAAAATCAAAGCAAGATATCCACTATCAATTTCTGTCTTTGACAGTTCGAACCACCAACTTTTCAGTTAGTAGCCTAGTGCTTAACTGTATGAACCACTCACTGAGGGATTCCTAGAGTTATCACGTGACCCAGTAATTGTACTCAAGAGAAATAAAAGCATATGCCCACACAAAAACTTACACATGGATATTTATAGCAGCATTATTCATAATAACCAAAAGGTGGAAACAACCAAATGTCATCAACTGATGAATGAATAAATAAAATGTGGTCTATCCGTACAGTAGAATATTATTTGGCCATAAAAAGAATACATGCTTGACTTAGGAGTTAAAATTGGAGCCATTATTCCCTGTCCTTGAATATAAAGAATGTGTCCCAGCTGGAGTTGTACTCATAAGAACACATCAACCGGGCCCTGAGGTATAAAAACAATAGCTAGGACAATCTTGGAAAACATCTTTTAGGGACCCATTCACATAAAACATCTTAAATAGAGCACAAATGACCCACATATTTTCCACTTTTATCTTTTTCTATTAAACCAAACCAAAACCCTTTGCTGTCTAGTCAATTCTGACTCATAGCAACCCTATAGGACAGAGTAGAACAGCCTCATAGGAATTCCAAGAAGCGGTTGGTGGATTTGAACTGCCAACTTTTGGTTAGCAACCAAGCTCTTAACCACTGCACCACCAGGGCTCCTCTTTTTCTATTAGTATTTAGTAAATAGTAAGATTTGTTGGACCAATGAAGACCCTCCTGACCATCACTGAAATTTGTACCAGTGATTATTAAGAACGACAATTCAAAATGTAGAATCATGGTGATTTAGCAGTTTTTAGCCAATCTGTGAAAAGGTGAAACTTTTAATGATTTTGCCCATTTGTAATGTCAGTATATACTGATGATTCTGTAACATTCTTTGGACTGGGGCAGACATAGCTTTGGCAGCAATGCTTGTCCATTTCTCACTTTTGCCTCTTGGAACATACGCCAGATAAGATCTTTCTCCTTGCTTTACTATAACTTTGTGGTGATTTTACCCTAGGACAATTAATGGCGTAGTTTGGCAGTATTCTTCTAAAGCCAAGAATCCAGTTGACCTCAGGGAGACCTGGACTGCAGAGCAGAAGCTGGCAAAGAGATGTCCTGTCTTCTGGACTCCATGTCCCTTCAACACCGATGAAATAAGTACTCTCAGAAAATGAGGTTTTGCTTATTATTTTTTGTTCTCTTTCTCACATTTTCTTAAGTTTTGTTCAGTGTACTGTTTGAAAACTGGTTGTTTAAGGAGAATCTTTCTTTGATTTTTCTTTGATCATTTGGTTAAGAGTGACATTTAGTGTCTGTTTTGATGAACTGAAGTTTGGTATCTGGATTTAGGTATTTGAAACACTAAAGAGGCAATTTTATTTTCTAAAGAGCTCTGGGTCACTACAAGTCACAAAATTCGGGCACAGGTTGACAAGTAAAAACCATTAGCTCAGTTGCCAGCATTAATCATGAGCATTAAGGACTTCCATGACAGGATAAAGTGGTTGGGAGACAGACTAGAGCAGTAGCCTGCCTTCCACCTGCAAGCAAACTCATGCAACGAAGGTACACATTGGTTTAGGTGAAACACTGCCCAAATCCTGCAGCATACCTCTTTAGATTTCTTTCTGTGACTCAAAGAAAATCTGGAAAACAGTATTCTGTTTAGAAACCTCTTTTTCTACCTTTTCCAAATTTAAAATGGGAAGTAACCAAGGGAAAGGTGAAATTGGCAGCCTACCATCTGGCACACCTGCTGCCTATATGATAAAGAATTTTGGGCCTAATTCAGCTTAGCATTTAGAAAAATGGCATGATTTGACAAAAGAAAATTATTTGTTGCAATGGCCTAAATGGGGGACTTTTGAGTTGGCCAAATTAGTCTTTTTAAGATGTAAATTAGAAGCAAAAGGATCTAAAATAAATTAAAATCAGTGGGAAGTATTTTTCTTACATACCTGCTGAAAAGCCTTTTAGCTCTTTGGGTCCTTTTCGTTGTTGTTGTTGTTGGCCTTGTATTTTTACCTTTCTTTCTGTTTGTCTTTTTATGTTGACCTGTTTCGTGAACACAGGGGGAGGTGGCAGCTCCTGACCTGTTTTATGAAATTTGCAGGTGGAGGTGGCAGCTTCTGACCTGCCTTATGAGATTTGCAGGGGAAGATGGTAGCTCTGAACCTGTTGTATGATACAGTTTCTCAATAAAGAATCACACTGTTAAAATTAAAACTATCAGTAGTTACTTTAAAATACTTTCCTACTGGAGGAACTATTTCCAGTTAGAGGAAATATTTAAGGTCTAAAATGAGAGACTAGGTTTTAAAAAAAAAAGGAAACCAAAAGCTTGAACCTTAGAGCTTAACATCTTTGATAAACCTGGATTTTTTCCCCAACCCCTACCAGGATGCTGGTTTAGGATTCATATTTGAAAACAGTATAAGCTGAGTATACTAGAAGTAATTTGAAATTTGAAGGATCACTTTGGGAAAATGAGTTTCAATCTGCTCTGTTTTTTTCCTTCCTTCCACTTTGGCAAAATGAGATACCATTTCTGTAGTCTTTTCTTTCCTCTTTGAAGAACTTCTGTTTGATGCTCAGATTTTGTCAAAAGGTCTAATATTCCTCCATCCAAGGCTCTGTCAAGTTAATAAGCTTTATCTAGAAACTGTTTTTTCCGTTGAATTGAGTCAATCTTACCAAAAATTGCTATACACACTTTAAGAAACAAGGTTCCCCATATCCTTGTTTTATGTGGCATTGTATAAGCCTGTTATGTGAGCTGGCCTCACAGACTGATGAATTCATGTGGTCTTTCTGGCTCATTTTGTTTTGAGAGCTTACTTCTGGTCTATAGTGTTGTGTCTGAGTTTCTGTCTTGTATCAGGTTGGAGGCTATGACTGACAGTTTTTTGTAAGGCTGTCTTAAAACCTCAGTTCTTTCCTTGTCCAAGAAAAACTGCATCTCCTGTCTGTCTTCTGATTTAGAAATCATGCAAAAGTAGAGACTATGTCAATCTCAAAAGCAAAACTTTTCTAAGTAACTTAAGCTACATATTATGTGGAATATGTTTTATTAAATTAAAAGGGATAATTTTGTCTTAAAGTAAAACTAGTAGTTCCAGAGTGGGAAAAGGGAGGGTAGGACAAGCCTGGTGGGGAGAAAAGGCTAGCCAAGAATTAATGAGTTCATTTACAAAATTGCTAAAGAGCTTTGGTATGTATTGGGTAAATAAAAGGTTGTGATAAGGAGAAAGCAGAACTGCTTACCAAGAGAAGAGTAAAAGGGAAAGAAATTAGTTATCTTTTGACTTTAAAAATTGCTAGACCAACTGAAACATATGTGAATGAGTTGGAATGACATAATCTTGTCTTCTACCATGAGTCAAAAGAGAGGGAGGGCGAGGCAAGATCAGGCTTCCCAAGCCCCCAGCCTCTGAGGTCATATAGCTCCAGGGAAGCTTTTGAAAGACCACTTCAAACTAGCTGAAGGCATTTTGAGACCACAGAAAATAAAAAAAATTACTGCCTTACTATAGCTATCAGAAATTGAGTGGATCTGAATCATAAAAGTACTATAAAAAAGTTCTCTCTATAGGACCACAATGAGACATACCTGAAATGGCCTGGGGAAATGTTTCCACCCCTAGCCAGACACTTATTATATCCATATCAATGAATCAGCCCTTTGAGCAGAGATTTTGTGATTTACAAAGCCAGCTGATAAACTAAGGGCTAAAATTAGATTGGGGAAAATATGGGAAATATTAAAAGTTGAATGAAAATTTAGACTATTTAAACAAACTTTATTTCAACAATAATTATTTTTGATGGTATACAGGCTTAAAATAATTTCCAAGATATTTTAAGTAACTTAATATATTAAATTGAGTTACTAGATATTCATGATAATTTCAGTTTATATATTTTTGCTTTTATGCCACAGAGAAAGGATACGAACATATACATGTATATATATATGTATGTATGTGTATGTGTTTGAGTCTGCTAATTAGTGTGTTCATTTTTACATTTAAAGGGATATACTATAAGAGATATGCAATGAAGGCAATGTTTAAGAGGTTTATTAAAAAGAAAAGTATTCAGGAGGTGGTTCCAACATGGTGCTATAGACTGAAGCACCACCATCCCTCCACAGCAAAGACTATAAAATCAAAGTAAAACAGAGACAAATATCAATCCTGGAACCCTAAGTGTCAAACAAAGAGATAAAGAACTGACAGAGAACAGAGAATAAGAAGAGATATGAGTGGAGGCCCCCTATCAGCTAAAGCAGCACGGGTTCGCCATCTCGGAATCTCATCAGAGATCAGTGGACAGGGAGTATGGGAAAGCAGCTTCACAGAGCTTCCAGCAGGAGACAGACCACCTGGTAACCAGTGATACATGCTTTCCCACTCCTCACCCTTCTTTCTCCTGCTTAGCCTCCACTGCTTCCCAGCTGGCCAAAGTCACTCAGCCAGCCAGGAGGCACAAGCGCCATGCTCTTGGATTCTTTCTGCCCACACTGACTGGCTCCTTCAGTGCCATTTTGTTGTTGCTTTTTTGGGCTTCTTTCGGTTTCTTCCCTGCCTCTCACTGCCTCCTCCTCCTTTCTGTCTACCACCTGACTCCATGTGCCATTGTTTCTTCTTCTCGACAGGCTGTGAAGTACCACTTAGCTGGGGAATTGCTTCCCCAGTCCATATCGCCATGCTATTGGGATCCCTGGGGGCTTTTGTTTTGTTTGTTTTTTTCTTTTTGTGGCTTGGGAGCCCCTTCTAGCCAGGCTGTACTGCGTGGATTGGTAGCCACTTCCCTGGTCTGCACAGCCAAGTCAGTGGGATCCCTGGAGGCATTTCTTTTTTGTCTTCCTTCATTTCTCAGTTTCTCATCTCTCCCTACTTACCTTCTTTTCTTGCCTCCTGAATACCTGGTGCTGTGTGCCATCTCTGCCCCTTCTAGCCTGGCTTTACTGTGCAGCTTGACAGCAACTTCCTTTGTCTGCACGGCTGCACCAGTGGGATCCCTGAGGACTTTTCCTTTTTTTCTTTTTAAAATTATTATTATTTTTCTTTCATTTCTTAGTTTCTTATCTCTCTCTATTTACCTTCCTTTCCTGTCTCCTGAATACCTGGCGCTGTGTGCCATCTCCGTCCCTTCTAGTTGGGCTGTGTCCCAAGGCTTGGGAGACACTTCTCTGGTCGCCAGTGGGATCCCTGGGGTCATTGCTTTCTTTTTTAAAATTTTTTAAATTTATTTTTAAACATTTTGCTTTTCTTCACTTCTTGGTTTCTCATCTCTTCACACCAACAGCAAGCTTGTTCAGCACTTTTTTGTTTTTGTTTTTTTGGGGGTTTTTTTGGCTCCTGTTTCTATCTCCTCTATCTCTTCTTTCCCATACACATCTTAGCACCACACATCACCACCACTCCTTTCCCACCTGCCTACCTGCACTGTGCACTGAACATCACACCCCCGAACAGTACAAGCATGACATACAAGATCCTGTCCTGCACTGACCCTCAGCCTGCCTTGTTGGCCCCAGTATGTGTCACACACAACCCATCCCAGGCCCTCTCTTTCAGCTGGACTTGCCCTTCTGCACCATAGCTGAGTGACTAGCCCTGCCCATTGGACAAGGAGGTGAAAATTATCATGCCCACAGATGAGCAAACAACAAAGAATGCACAGACTCCCTGCTCAGACATAACCAAATAAAGCAAAAAAGGAGGGTGAAACAAACAAATCTACAATCAATAAATGAAGAAAATAACTACTGAATGTCCTGAAGACAGCAGACAATAGCAAAACATATTTTTAAAAAAGGACAGGATAGTTCCAGTAGGCATCCAAAATAAAACACCAGATGAATTTCCAGTAGAAGAAAAGGAACTAGAACTACCTGGTAGGAAATTCAAATCTCTAATATTAAGAGCTATCCAAGAGTTGAAGCAAAAAGCAGACACAAACGAGGAAATAATACAAAAATTCATGAAAAAGGCAGACAAGTTCATGGAAAATACAGACAAAAAATGGAAGAAATCGGGAAAATAATACAGGAACAAAATGTCAAAATAAGTTCACAACTAGAAAGAATACAAAAACAACATTTAGAAATCCAAAAGATAAACAACAAGATTTCGGAAATGAATGGTGTCATAAAAGCTCTGAGGAGCCGGTTTGAAACAATGGAAGATGGAATCAGTGAAATTGAAGGCAAATACTTGGATACCACTTTGCATAAGGAAAAACCAGAAAAAAGAATGAATAAACCCTGAGAATAATGTGGGATACAATCAAAAGAAAAAAATTTTTGAGTGATCAGAACTCCAGAATGGGGAAGAAATGGAAAACACAGAAAAGATATTGAAGAATTGCTAACAGAAAACTTTCCTAATATCATGAAAGATGAAAAGGTGACCATCCAAGAAGCTCAACGAACCCCGTATAGGGTAGACCCCGAAAGAAAATCACCAAGGCATATCATAATCACACTCACTTAAAAAAAGACAAAGAAAGAATCCTGACAGCAGCTCAAGAAAAATGAAAAGTCATATACAGAGGAGAAACAAAAAGACTAAGCTCTGATTACTCAGTAGAAACCATGTAGGCAAGAAGGCAATGGAATGACATATATGAAACCTTGAAAGAAAAAAATTGACAACCAAGAATAATATATCCCGCAAAACTCTCATTCAAATATGATGGTGAAATTAGGACATTCCCAGAGAAATGGAAATTAAGGGAATATGTAAAAGCCAAACCAAAATTACAAAATTATTAAAGGGACTCCTTCGGTTTGAGAACAAACAACATCAGATGACACCCAGAATCTAGAATGCAAGATCACAGCAGCCAGACATCAACCTAGGAAATGAACTCTCAAGGACTATTCAAAACCAAAAGAATTACAATAAGGAACCAGACAGGTTATCTGTAACTGACAACAACATCAGAATAATAAAAGAGGGAATAAACAGTGGAGGTATAGAACTTTCTAATGGAGAGGAAGGCAAGGCAATGCCAAGTAACAATAGACTGGTTCAAAACTAGGAAGAGAAGGGTAAATTTCAAGGTAATCACAAGGAAAGTTAACAAACTTAATCATCAAAATAAAGAAGAAAAACATAAAATATCAGTAAAAACAAATCTACAGTAACAAAAGAAAAAAAATCCACAAACAAAAAGAATTCAGCACAGGACAGTAAGAGGAACAAAGAAAACGTCTGCACCACAAAAAAAAAAAAAAAAAAAAAAAAAACACTACAAAATGACAGCAATAAACTCAAACCTATCAATAATTACACTCAATATAAATGGCCCAAATACACCCATAAAGAAACAGAGAGTGACAGAATGGATTAAAAAAGCAGGATCAATCAATATGCTGTCTACAAGAGAAACACCTTAGAAACAAAGACATAAATTTATTAAAAATCAAAAGATGGAAAAAAACATATCAAACAAAAAACTACCAAAAAAGAGCAGGAGTCACAATACCTCAAACAAAATAGACTTTAAAGCAAAATCCACCATAAAAGACGAAGGACACTATATAGTGATTAAAGGGACAATCCATCATGAAGACATAACCATAATAAATACTTATGCACCCAATGACAGGGTTCCAAATACATAAAACAAACTCTAACAGCACTGAAAAGAGAAATTGACAGTTGCATAATAATAGTAGGAGATTTCAACACACCACTCTCAGTAAAGGATAGAACATCTAGAAAGAAACTCAACAAAGATACAGAATATCTAAAGGCCACAATCAGCCAACTTGAACTCATAGACATATATAGAACAATTCACCCAACAGCTGCGAAGTATACATTCTTTTCCAATGCACATGGAATGTTCTACAGAATAGACCACATCTTAGGCCATGAAGCAATCCTCAACAAAGTCCAAAAAACTGAGATAATACAAAGCATTTTCTCAGACCACAGCACCATCAAAGTAGAAATTAACAACAGGAAGGGCAAAGAAAAAAAAATTACATGGAAACTGAATAACGCCCTGCTTAAAAACCACTGGGTAAGAGAGATGGAATAAAAAAATTCCTAGAATCAAACAAGAATGAAAGTACACCATACCAAAATCTGTGGGACACAGCAAAGACAATGCACAGAGGCCAATTTAGCAATAGATGCACACATCAAAAAAGAAGAAAGGGACAAAATCAAAACACTAGCTACACAACTCAAACAAATAGAAAGAAAACTGCAAAAGAAGACCACAGCCCCAGAAGAAAAGAAATTATAAAGATCAGAGCAGAAATCAATGAACCAGAGAATACAAAAACAATAGAAATAATCAACAAAACAAAAACTTGGTTCTTTGAAAGGATCAACAAAGTCCACAAACTAAATTGACAAAAGAAAAACAGGAGAGGACACAAATAACACAAATAAGAAATTAAATGGGGGACATTACAACAAACCCAACTGAAATAAAAAGGATTATAACAGAGTATTGTGAAAAACTATACTCCAATAAATTTGAAAACCTAGAGGAAATGGATAAATTTCTAGAAACACATTACCTACCCAAACTAACACAAAAAGATGTGGAAAATCTGAACAGACCCATAACAAGAGAAGAGATTGAAAAGTAATAATTAAAAAAAAAAAAAAAAAAAAATCTTGCAACAAAGAAAGCCCTGGTCCAGATGGCTTCACTGGAGAATTCTACCAAAAGTTCAGAGAGAGCTTATACCAGTACTACTCAAATTATTTCAGAACATAGAAAAGGAAGCAATACTTTCAAATTCATTCTGTGAAGCCAGCATAACCCTGATACCAAGACCAGGTGACTGATGGAAAAAAATTGCCAGCCAAGAATTATATATCCAACAAAAATGTCTCTCAAATATGATGGTGAAATTAGAGTATTTCCAGATAAACAGATAATGCAAAAACCAAAACAAAATTACAAGAGATACCAAAGGGAGTCCTCTGGTTAGAAAATCAATAACATCAGATAACAACCCAAAACAGAGCATCCAGATATCAACCCAGAGAGGGAAGTCACAAAAATAAACCAAAGCTAAAACACTGAAAATAGGGAAACAGATGTCAATATGTAAAAGATAACAACACTAAAACAAAAAAGAGGCATCTAACAAAAGTAAACATAGATTTTTCATATGGAGAGGAAGTCTAGGCAATATCAACAAATAAAAGACTGGTATAAACTTAGAAAAACAGGGTTAATATTAAGGTAACCACAAAGGAAACTAACAATTCTACAAGTCAAAATAAAAAACTAGAAAATGATAAAGACTCAGCAAACACAAAATCAACAACAATGAAAAAGATGAAAACAAAATACATAAAGAAAGACGACTCATCACAAAAAATTAAGTGGAACAAAGAAACTGTGAACAACACAAAAAAAGACATCAAAATGACAGCACTAAACTCTTACCTATCAATAATTATGCTGGATGTAAATGGACTAAATGCACCAATAAAGAGACCAACAGTGGCAGATTGGACTCAAAAAAATGACCCTTCTATATGCTGCCTACAAGAGACATACCTTAGACTTAAAGACACAAACAAACTAAAACTCAAAGTATGGAAAAAAATATATCAAGCAAACAACACTCAAAAAAGAGCAGGAGTGGCAATATTAATCTCTGACAAAATAGACTTTAAAGTAAAATCCACCACAAAGGAGAAGGAAGGACACTATATAGTGATTAAATGGTCAATACACCAGGAGGACATAACTACAATAAATATTTATGCACCCAATGGCAGGGCTCCAAAATACATTTAAAAAAACTCTAACAGCATTGAAAAGAGAAACAAACAGCTCCACAATAGTAGTAGGAGACTTCAACACACCACTTTTGGTGAAGAACAGAACATCCAGAAAGAAGCTCAACAATGACATGGAAGAGATAATGCTACAATCAACCAACTTGATCTCATAGACATATACGGAACACTGCACCCAACAGCAGCCAAGTATACTTTCTTTTCCAACGCACATGGAACATTTCCCAGAATAGACCACATATTAGGCCATAAAGCAAGCCTTAAGATTATCCAAAGCATCGAAATATTACAAAGCATCTTTTCTGACCATAAAGCCATAAATGTAGAAATCAATAACAGAAAAAGCAAGGAAAAAAAATCAAACACATGGAAACCGAATAACACCTTGATTACAAACTACTGGGTTATAGAAGAAATTAAGGATGGAAAAAAGAAATTCATAGATCAAAAGAGGATGAAAACACATCCTACCGGAAGCTTTGGGACACAGCAAAAGCAATGCTCAGAGGTCAGTTTATACCAATAAATGCACACATCCAAAAAGAAGGGCCAAAATCAAAACATTACCCTACAACTGGAACAAGTACAAGGAGACCAGCAAAAGAAGCCCTCAGGCATCAGAAAAAAGGACATAATAAGAATCAGAGCAGAATTAAATAAAATAGAGAATAGAAAAACAACTGAAAGAGTTAACAGGGCCAAAAGCTGGTTCTTTGAAAAGATCAACAAAATCGATAAACCACGGGCCAAACTGACAAAAGAAAAACAAGAGACGAAGCAAATAAACCGTGTAAAGAGATGGCTGATACCACAACAGATCCAACTGAAACTAAAAGAATCATAACAGAATACTATGAAAAATTGTACTCTAACAAATTTGAAAACCTAGAGGAAATGGACAAATTTCTAGAAACTCACTACCTACCTAAACTAACACAAACAGAGGTAGAAAACTAAATAAGCCAATAACAAAAGAAGAGATTGAAAAGGTAATTTAAAAACTCCCAACAGAAAAAGCCCCTGGCCCAGATGACTTCACTGGAGAATTCTACCAAACTTTCAGAGAAGAGTTAATACCACTACTACTAAAGTTATTTCAGAGTATAGAAAAGGAAGGAATACTCACAAACTCATTCTCTGAAGCCAGCATAACCCTGACACAAAAATCAGGTAAAGACACCACAGAAAAAGAAAATTATAGACCAATATCCCTCAGGAATATTGACACAAAAATTGTCAACAAAATTCTAGCCAATAGAATTCAGCAACATATCAAAAAAAAAAAATTCACTGTAATCCAGTGGGATTTATACCAGGTATGCAGGGTTGGTTCAACATTAGAAAAACAATCAATATAATCCATCACATAAATAAAACAAAAGACAAGAACCACATGATCTTATCAATCAATGCAGAAAAGGCATTTGACAAAGTCCAACACCCATTCATGATAAAAACTCTCAACAAAATAGGAATAGAAGGGAAATTCCTCAATATAATTAAGGGCATTTATACAAAGCCAACACCCAACATCATCCTAAATGGAGAGACTTTGAAAGCATTCCCCTTGAGAATGGGAACCAGAAAACAATGACCTTTATCACCACTCTTATTCAACATTATGCCGGAGTTCCTAGCCAGAACAATTATGCTAGAAAAAGAAATAAAGGGCAACTAAATTGGTAGCAAAGAAGTCAAAGTATCTCTATTCGCAGATGATTTGATCTTATACACAGAAAACCCCAAAGAATCCAAAAGAAAACTACTAGAACTAATAGAAGATTTCAGTAAAGTTTCAGGATATACCATAATTTCTTTACCCATTCATCCGTTCATGGGCACCTAGGCTGTTTCCATCTTTTTGCTATTGTGAACAGTGCTGCATTGAACATGGGTGTGCATATATTTATTCGTGTGATGGCTCTTATTTTTCTAGGATATATTACAAGGAGCAGGATAGCTGGATCGTATGGTACTTCTATTTCTAGCTTTTTAAGGAAGCACAAAATCAATTTCCAAAGTGTTTGTACCAATTTACATTCCCACCAACAGTGTTTAAGTGTTCCAGTCTCTCCACAACCTCTCCAGCATTTATTATTTTGTGTTTTTTGGATTAATGCTAGCCTTTTTGGGGTGAGATGATATCTCATTGTAGTTTTGATCTGCATTTCTCCAGATAAACATACAAAAATCAGTTCGATTCCTTGACACCAATAAAGAGAACCTCGAAGAGGAAATCACCAAATCAATACCATTTACAATAGCCCCTAAGAAGATAAAACACTTAAGAGTAAATCTATCCTGAGACATAAAAGACCTATACAATGAAAACTACAAGACGCTACTGCAAGAATCAAAAGAGTCCTGCTTAAGTGGAAAAGCATACATTGCTCATGAATAGGAAGGCTCAATATTGTGAAAATATTAATTCTACCCAAAGCAATCTAAAGATACAATGCAATCCGAATACAAATTCCAACAGCATTTTATAATGAGATGAAGAAAAAATCACCAACTTCATATGGAAAGGGAAAAGTCCTCGGATAGGTAAAGCACTACTCAAGAAGAACAAAGTGGGAGACCTCACACTACTTGATTTTAGAAGCTATTATACTGCCACGGGAGACAAAACAGCCTGGTACTGGTACAACAATAGATACATAGACCAATGGAACAGAATTGAGAATCCAGATATAAATTCATCCACCTATGAGCAGCTGATATTTGACAAAGACCCAAAGTCTGTTAAGTGGGGGAAAAGACAGTCTCTTTAACAAATGGTGCTGGCATAACTGGATATCCATCTGCAAAAAACTGAAACAAGACCCATACCTCACATGATGCACAAAAACTAACTCAAAAATGGATCAAAGACTTAAATATTAAAATCGAAAAGGATAAAGATCATGGAAGAAAAAATAAGGACAATGCTAGGAGTCCTAATACATGGCATAAACAGAATATGAACCATAAGTAACAATGCACAAGCACCAGAAGAGAGACTAGATAACTGGGAGCTCCTAAAAATCAAACACTTATGCTCATCAAAAACCTTCACCAAAAGAATAACAAAACAACCTACATACTGGGAAAAAAATTTGGCTACGACAAATCCAATCAGCGTCTAATCTCTTAAATCTACAAGATACTGCAAAACCTCATCAACAAAAAGATAAATACTCCAATTAAAAAAAAAGGACAAAGGATATGAACAAGCACTTCGCCAAAGAAGATATTCAGGTGCCTAACAGACACATGAGGAAATGCTCACGATCATTAGCCATTAGAGAAATGCAGATCAAAACTACAATGAGATATCATCTCACCCCAAAAAGGCTAGCATTAATCCAAAAAACACAAAATAATAAATGCTGGAGAGGTTGTGGAGAGACTGGAACACTTAAACACTGTTGGTGGGAATGTAAATTGGTACAAACACTTTGGAAATTGATTTTGTGCTTCCTTAAAAAGCTAGAAATAGAAGTACCATACGATCCAGCTATCCTGCTCCTTGTAATATATCCTAGAAAAATAAGAGCCATCACACGAATAAATATATGCACACCCATGTTCAATGCAGCACTGTTCACAATAGCAAAAAGATGGAAACAGCCTAGGTGTCCATCAACGGATGAATGGATAAACAGATTATGTTATATCCACACAATGGAATACTACGCAATGATAAAGAACAATGATGAAGCCGTGAAACATAACATGGAGGAATCTTGGGGTCATTATGCTGAGTGAATTTAGTCAGTCACAGAAGGACAAATATTGTATAAGACCACTATTATAAAAACTCAAGAAAAGGCTTAAACATAGAAGAAAACATGCTTTGATGGTTACGAGGGTGGGGATGGAGGGTGAGGGTTATTTATTAACTAGATAGTAGATACGAATTATCTTAGGTGAAGGGAAGGACAGCACACACTACAAGGAAAGTCAGCACAACTGGACTAAACCAAAGCTAAGAAGTTTCCTGAATACAACCAAACACTTCGAGGGACACAGTAGCAGGTACGGGGGTCTGGAGACCTTGGTTTCAAGAGACTTCTAGGTCAATTGGCATAACAAAGTTTATTAAGAAAATTTTCTGCATCCCACTTTGGTGAGTGGCACCTGGGGTCTTAAAATCTAGCGAGCAGCCATCTAAGATGCATCAATTGGTCCCAACCACCTCGAGTAAAGGAAAATGAAGAACACCAAAGACACAAGGAAACGATTAGCCCAAGACACAGAAAGAGCCACATAAACCAGAAACTTCATCAGCCTGAGACCAGAAGAACGAGATGGTACCAGGCTACCACCAATGACCACCCTGACGGGGAACACAACAGAGAGTCCCTGATGGAGCAGGAGAAAGGTGGGGTGCAGAACTCAAATTCTAGTAAGAAGACCAGGCTTAATGGTCTGAATGAGACTGGAGGAACCCCATAAAGCATGACCCCTGGATTCTCTATCAGCCCAGAACTAAAACAATTTTCGAGGCCAACTCTTCAGACAGGGATTGGACTGGACTGTGGGACATAAAGTGATATTCATGAGGAGTGTGCCTTTTAGTGCAAGTAGATACAAAAGACTAAATGGGCAGCTTCTGTCTGGAGGTGAGATGGGAAGGCAGAGAGGGTTGGGAGCTGGTTGAATGGACATAGGGAGCCAGGGGAGGAAAGGAGGAGTGTGCTGTCACAGTATGGGGAGAGCAATTAGGGTCACATAACAATGTATATATAAATTTTTGTATGGGAGACTAACTTGAAATGTAAACTTCATTTAAACCACAGCAATAAACAAAAAATAATTTTTTTAAAAAAAGGTGACAACATCACAAAAAAGACCAATATCTCTCATGAATATAGATGCAAAAATTCATGGCAGACTTCTAGCCAATAGAATTCAGCTTCATACAAAAAAATACATCATGACCAAGTAGGATTCATACTAGGTATGCAAGGATAGTTCAACATTAGAAAATCAATCAACATAAACCACCACATAAATAAAACAAAAGGAAAGAATCAAATGATCATCTCAATTGACACAGAAAATGCATTCGACAAAGTCCAACACCCATTCCTGATTAAAAAAAAAAAAAAAAAAAACTCTCAAGAAACAGGTATAGTAGGGAAATTCCCTAACATAATAAAGGGCATCTATACAGAATCAACAGCCAACATCATTCTTAATGGAGACAGGCTGAAAACATTCCCCTTGAGAACAGGAACAATATAAGGATGTCGTTTATCACCACTCCTATTTAACATTGTGCTGGAAGTCCTAGCTAAAGCAATAAGGCAAGAACAAGAAATAAAAGGCATCCAAATTGATAATGAAGAAGTTAAACTTTCCCTATTTGCAGATAATGCAATGCTGTGCATAGAAAACCCAAAACACTTCACAAGAAAACTACTAGAATGAATAGAAAGATACAGCAGAGTAGCAGGATTCAAGATAAACATACAAAAATCAGTTGGATTCTTATACACCAATAAAGAGAAGGATGAAAAGGAAATTAGGAAAACAATACCGTTTATAATAGCTCCTAAAAAAAATAAAATACTTAGGAATAAATCTAACCAGGGATGTAAAAGACCTATACGAAGAAAACTACAAAACACTACTGCAAGAAACCCAAAGAGATCTAAGTAAATGGAAAAACATACCATGCTGATGGATAGGTAGACTCAACATTGTGAAAATAATAATTCAACCCAAAGCAATTTTCACATATAATGCAATCATGATCCAAATACCAACAACATTCTTTAAAGAGATGGAAAAACTAATCATTAACTGTATGCGGAAAGGGAAGAAATCCCAAATAAGTAAAGCACCAAGGAAGAAGAACAAAGTAGGAGGACTCGCACTACCTGACCTCAGAATCTACTATACAGCTACGGTAGTCAAAACAGCCTGGTTCTGGTACGATGACAGATACATTGACCAACGGAACAGAATTGAGAACCCAGATGTAAATCCATCCACCTATGGTCACCTAATCTTCGACAAGGGTCCAAAATCCATCAAATGGAGGAAAAGGGAGTCTTTTTAACAAATGGTGCTGGCAAAACTGGATGTCCATCTGCAAAAACATGAAACAGGTCCCATACCTCACGCTGTATACAAAAACTAATTCAAAATGGATCAAAGATCTAAATATAAAGCCCAAATCTATAAAGTTCATAGAAGAAAAAATAGGATCAACGCTAGAGGCCCTAATACATGTCATTAACAGGATACAAGCCATAACCAACAACACACAAACTCCAGAAGATAAGCTAGATAACTAGGATCTTCTAAAAATTAAACACTTATGCTCATCAAAAGACTTCACCAAAAGAGTAAAAAGACAACCTACAGACTGGGAAAAAATGTTTTGGTATTACAAATCCGACAAAGATTTAATCTCTCAAATCTACAGGAAAATTCAACACCTCTTCAACAAAAAGACAAATAATCCAATTAAAAAATGGGCAAAGGAAATGAACAGACACTTCATCAAAGAAGACATTCAAGCGGCTAACAGACACATGAGGAAATGCTCGAGATCTCTAGCCATTAGAGAAATGCAAATCAAAACCACAATGAGATAAAATCTCACCAGTATTACTGGCACGAATCAAAAACACTGGAAATAACAAATGTTGGAGATGCTGCGGGGGAGATCGGAACTCTTATGCCCTGCTGGTGGGAATGCAAAATGATACAACCATTTTGGAAAATGGTATGATGCTTCCTTAGAAAGCTAGAAATAGAGATACCATATGATCCAACAATCCCATTCATAGGAATATATCCTAGAGAAATAAGAGTCATCACATGAATAGACACATGCACACCCAAGTTCATTGCAGCTCTGTTCACAATAGCAAAAAGATGGAAATAACCTAGATGCCCATCAGCAGATGAATGGATAAACAAACTACGGTACATACATACAAGGGAGTATTACACAACAATAAAGAACAATGATGAATCTGCAAAGCATCTCATAACATGAATGAATCTGGAGGGCATTATGCTGAGTGAAATAAGTCAATCGCAAAAGGACAAATATTGTATAAGACCACCAGAGTAAAAACTCATGAAAAGATTTACACACAAAAAGAAATAGTCTTTGATGGTTATGAGGGAGGGGAGGGTTGGGGATGGAAAAACACTAAACAGACAATAGATAGCTGGTAACTTTGGTGAAGGGTAGGACAGTACACAATACTGGGGAATCCAGCGTAACTTGTCCAAGGCAACGTCATGGAAGCTCCAAAGACACATCCAAACTCCATGAGGGACCAAATTGCTGGCCTGAGAGCTGGGGACCATGGTCTTGGGGAACATCTAGTTCATTGGCATAACATATTTAGAAAGGAAATGTTCTACATTCTACTGTAATGAGTAGCATCTGGGGTCTTAAAGGCCTGTGAGTGGCCATCTAATATACTGTATTGGTCTCACCCCTTCAGGAGCAAGGAAGAATGAAGAAAACTAAAGATATAAGGGAAAGATTAGTCCAAAGGACTAATAGACCACATCTACCAAGGCCTCCTCCAGACTGAGTCCAGTACAACTAGATGGTGTCCAGCTACCACCATTGACTGCTCTGACAGGGATCACAATAGAGGGTCCTGGACAGAGCCGGAGAAAAATGTAGAACAAAATTCTAGCTCACAAAAAAAGACCAGACTTACTGGCCTGACAGAGACTGGAGAAACCCCGAGAGTACGGCCCCTGGACACCCTTTTTGCTCAGTAATGAAGTCACTCCCGAGGTTAACCCTTCAGCCTGAAAATTAGACAGCCCCATGAAACAAAAGGAGACTAAAGGGGCACGCCAGTCCAGGGGCAAGGACTAGAAGGCAGGAGTGGACAGGAAAGCTGGTGATAGGGAACCCAAGGTGGAGAAGGGAGAGTGTTCACATGTCGTGGAGTTGTTAACCAATGTTATAAAATAATATGTGTACTAACTGTTTAATGAGAAGCTAGTTTGTTT
This sequence comes from Dugong dugon, assembly GCA_030035585.1. Taxonomy (NCBI): domain Eukaryota; kingdom Metazoa; phylum Chordata; class Mammalia; order Sirenia; family Dugongidae; genus Dugong; species Dugong dugon. The sequence goes on along the minus strand of CM057466.1, from coordinate 44,147,228 downwards.
TGTAAAGCTTCATCTAAAGTACAAAAAACAAAAACACAGACCTTGAAACACAAAAGACCCCAGATTCAATCCTCGCTTCTCTGCTTATTACTCTGAGACCCACGATTAATTACCTAACCTTGTTAAGACTCACTGCCCTCATTCACAATGTGAGGATTTTAATACAGTCTGTCTTATGAGATTGCTGTCAGAATAAATTGATATGATGCATGAAAAAAAAAGATTAAGATAAATGACTACATCTATAATCAAGGAATCTCCAGGTCAATGGCAGGCAGTTAGGGAATTTACTTTTGGACTTTTTTTTTGCCAAACTCCTCAATTTGTACCACATACGTCCAAGGCTGCCCTTGAGTTAGACTTATAGACATTACTATAAATGCTCTGATTGAATTCAGTTTAACCAAAAAGAAAATTAAAAAAGAAATAAAAATAAAAATCCAAAAAAAAAAAAGAGAAGAAAGAAATGTATTCAACACGGTCAAAAGTTTTATCTGTCTGGCTAAAGTTTAATGGTTTAATTTATGAGAGTTTTAAGAGCTTTAATGTTAAAGAATTACACCAGAATTCTCCTTAGAAGCAAAGATGAAGAAACTGTCTCATGTACTTTGGACATATTATTAGGACGGCCCAGTCCTTGGAGAAGGACATTATGCTTGGTAGAGAGTCAGCGAAAAAGAGGAAGACCCTTAACGAGATAGATTGATACAGAGGCTGCAACAGTGAGCTCAAGCATAACAACGATTGTGAGGATGGCACAGGACCAGGCAGTGTTTCATTCTGTCTTACATAGGGTCACTATGAGTCAGAACCGATTCCATGGCACCTAACAACAACAACGATGTTAAATAGCATATAAAACAAAGAATTGGGTTTCTCGCAGTTAAAAGAGCAAATTTGCTTTGATTGCTAGGTTGAAGTGTTAATTTATTCTTTGTGTAATCCACTTTGAAGGCAAAGGTTTTGCTTCTCATTAGAATAAGATTCCTGAGTCTAAAACCAAGATGCATGGCTTAAAAAATAAAATAAAATAAAGCTAAGGTTTCTACCTTTAAAATCTTTGGTTAAATAACCTAAGTATTATTTCTTGGTGACCTATAATAAACTGTTTGCAACTTTGAAACTTCATGGAAAGTCAAAAAAAATTTTATAAGGGAAAAGTGCTAAAACAGTTTATCTAATATATTATAAATTACATGGAACATGTCAAAATCAAGAGAAGAACCAGATGCTGTTTCTGTTAAAATGTATATGTTAGTATTTCCTCACGTTTTGCCTAATATTAGACAACAAACACATAATTATATGTTATTATTTTATTTTATTTTTTAATTGTTAACTTTGTCACAATTTTTTTTTTAATCTAGCATCATTGAGGCCAATGATTTGACTGGGGAATTCACATCATTTACTCATGAATTTTTCTTTTTAATTACTATTCAGGTATTTAGAGAATTGATAATCTTGGTATATTCTTGGTATATCCTGACTATATGGCATTATGTCTCAAGATTATTATGTATTATATCTGAAGCTCTTTGAAAATAAAGTTAACCATTATATTTAGAGATATTGTCCAAAGTTTTTTTTTAACTGACTTTATTTTGCTTTGCCTTACCTTTGTAATTAATTTCTGTCAAGTCTTTCACTTTTTAGAGTATTTTTATAAATTAATCATGGCAATTTAAGTTTTGTCATCTGCAGATAAGTTTTTACTTTGCTTTATTTGCTGAAAATTTTTACCAGAATATCTCAACAAAATGATTGATTGTGTCTAGACTGAATCAAGATTTCCAGAACTCTTATGTAGGAGCTGATGGGTTCACAGACTGCGACTGATCTAGAATCATGTGGAACAGAAATTAACTACATAAGACTCAGTAAACTAAAGGATTATTATGGGTTTTATGTAGGAATATTGCTGATGTTTTAAGATCTTGTTTTCTGGATATAAGAAACCACTTTCCTTCTTTCTCCTAAATTATCTAACTAATGGGTTTAGATATTACAACTCTTGAATTAGAAGTTCCTGTTGGTAAACTTAGCAAACTTGTAAATATCATAACCAGAGAAGTATCTGAAGTTCAAACTATGATTTTACAGAATAGAATGGCATTAGATTTCCTGTTCGTCTCCCAAGGAACAGTTTGTGCCTTAATAGATAAATGTTGCTGTATTTATATTAATACACAGTCTGAGGTTTTTCAGAATGTAGTTGCTGCTGAGGCACATGAAAAGCAATTACTGATGCTGCTTATGTATATACAAACACCTCATGAGAATTGTTTCCTTGGTTCAAGGGCCTTAGGGTCATGGTTTCATTGGCTATTTTAGACAATTGCTTAATATTATTGTTAGTGTTTCTATTCTACTTCTTAGTTTGCTGTATGGTGTCTGGGATATTAAAACCAGTAGTGCCCAACTACCATTACTGAACGTTTTTTATCAAAGAGTCTATAGCAGGATCATGGTAAAACAGGAGGGAATGATGAAAGAGTTGTAATTCTCCTGGAATCCAGATTTCTGGCTTTCATGGAGGGTGAGGTAACCCACACTGACCATTGCCTTTGAGGTAAAAAAACAGGATCCTGAAGCTACTTTTGAGTCAAACAATGGTCCAGATAGACTGGTAAGACCATTTTGTTCTGGACGTTGTGCTTTTTTGAAGAATTTGGTCTGTTTAGGGAAACTAACTTGAAAGATCAGACTGGAAGCTATGTTTAGGGTAAATCAGTAATTAGTTTAATTAGTCTCAAGACAATATTGTATAAAATACCATCTAATGTTTGTTATCAAAGTGTTACCTTCTTGCTATGCAGAAAAGTATGTATCTTAAAGAAACCAGCTTCTCAGAGGAGACCAACCTCATGGCCCAGACTCCATTTTGCCTTAGGCTCCACTTCTGCTTATGAGAAAGTGACCCATGACTATTAATAGTTAAACCAGGAAGGGTTAGCTTGCCCTCAGGAAGAACACTTAGTATATTTTAAATAGATTAATTAAAACCTCCAAAAGGAGGGGTCCACCCTGTATTGTCTAGCTAATCATGTATTCTCTAATGGAAACTTGGTTGTCACATGTAAATTCTTCTATACCTTTCTGTTTCCTCTAGACAAACTTTGAGTGCTCCTTATGGATATATGTTTGTGTGTGGTGGATCCAACTCTACTAGTTTAGATGATCCCTTTCCAACTGACAGTGAGTTTATGTGGGCAATCTCTTGTTTAGATTCCTGGTGAATGCATGAGCAATACACTTTGGGAACTTTAGGATTACCTTTAGATACTCATAGTAATGATGCTAGTAAATATTGGAAAGGTAATGTTAAATTGTTACGCATAGTAAAATGAGAGTCAGAAGAGTGGTCCAATACTCAGGGTGGGGTTGGTAATTTCTAAGAGTTTTAATTCCTACATATAGTATAGTTGAATTAGATAGATCTTTAAGAAACTTGTCAATCACTATGGGACAAATAGCAGACAAAGTTGCTAATAGGATGGAAACACAACAGCGATCTCTGACCTCATTAGCCAAGGTTGTATTAGTTAACAGAATAGCCTTAAATTTTTTATTAGCCTGAGAAGGTAGAGTCTGTGCTGTAGCATATACCTCTTGTTGCATTTGAATAAATAACACAGGAGAAGTAGGACAAGATATACATAGAATTAGACAGTAAGCTACTTGGTTATACACTATACCACCCTTACAAACACCAAATTTATTTGGTTGGTTATCATCAGGAATAAGTACAGGGACTAGATCACTATTGCACGGAATAGTAATATTCTTAGTCTGCATCCTGATAGTATTAGGCATAATAAAACTTATCTTCTATTGTCTTACACACTTAAAAGGCAAAAGAAATGCTTGGGCTGAAACGTTGACGTACACTCATTCAGGTAGAGAGTCCTCTGAAAATTGCTAAGTCCTAGTTGAGAACATGCACACACACGGCAGAGAGGAAGCTCTTTCCAGAGGTGTGAGTGCAGTTTACAAAGGTCCTGAGGAAGGAGATTTCTGAGCAGAGAATAGTACTAGCTAATACTGGATGTCTACTCACTATGCTCCACTCACTGTGAAATGAATCTTATTTATTTCATCTTCACTGTTCTGTTAGGATTACCTGCATTGAGGTTTGTAGTGTTTACAAGTGTCCGGCACATCCTAAACGCTATATGTGTGTTTGTTAAATCAAATAAACACATAAATGGAAAAGAGGTAGGTACATAATGGCCACGCTTCACAATGGAAGAACTGAGGCATCGAGGCACAAGACAGACTTGGCCAAAGGTACAGAGCTAAGAAAGAAGACAAGCATGTAGTGTAACCCCATGCTCTACTAAGAAAATGGGAGAAAATAAGAAAATGAGCTAATTAGAAATTGAAAGAGAAGAAAGCTTTTCAGATTCAAATGAGTTGGTTGGCAGGGTTTAGATTTAGCTCTCTTGCTTTGGGAGACCCTGGATGGTGCAAACAGGGTTAACGTGTTCGGTTGTTAACCAAAAGGTTGGAGATATGAGTCCACTCAAAAGCACCTCAGAAGAAAGGCCTGGGCAATCTACTTCTGAAAAATCAGCCATTGAAAACCTTATGGGACAGAATTCTACTACAACACACATGGGGGCGCCATGAATCAAAGTCTACTCTATGGCAACTTGTAGGTATTGCTTAGGGTGAGGCTCCAAGGACTTGTTACCTGTGCCTAGGAGTAGAGATCTAATATATGGAGGGAAAGAGTCTCCTCTGTAGCTTCTAATTATACAAATAATGTTAAAAAGTAAACACAATTTTAAATGCTATTTCAAATTATATAATAGCCAGGAAAATCATTTATGCTAGAATTTTAAGGGAAAAAGCAGAAAATGTAATATAGTGTGATATATAGTGTGATAATGACTGCATTTGAAAAAAAGCGAAAGTCCTGTGAAATAAGAAGTCAAAGGAGAGTACGTTTAACAATAGGATTTCTTTCAGCAGGTCTTTTAATTTCTTCTAATTTGTTATTTTAAATTATATGGAGCAATGTACATTCGAAAAGTTGCTCTTTGTTGAGTATGCATTATATTAATGATAAAACGTAACACTAAAGGTTTAATTTTTTAAGAGGAGAAAATAAATAAACTAATGGGAGATTGAAGACCTCATCTTTTTGTCTCTACTTCCTGGCTGGAGAGAAGTGTGAATGAAATGTGGAAAGGGATTGATTGCTATGAGTACTCTGAATTTAATGGACCACTGCAGATTAATCTTTCCTAGCTTTTGTGGAAATGCCTTCTATTCTCTTATACTGTTTTCACATAAAGATCGTTCTTCCAGACATTTGTACAAAACATTTTTTATGTTTTTTGCCTGCCCACAGCCCTTCACTATACAGCTGGTCCCCAACCTTCTCTAAACATCCGAATTACCCAAGGAACTTAAAAAAGAGACTAATGCCTGGATCCCAGCCTCAGAAACCTGGATTTAATGTGACTGGGTTGGGGCCAGGCATCAGTATTCCAGGAGATTCTAATGGGCAGTCAGGGCTGAGAGTAACCACTCTGCACCACTTGACCCTCCACATTAGCCCATGATTTCTGACTTCTGACCAATAATATTTTTCTCCTGAAAGTTTGAAAATTGGGAAATGATGTTTCCATCTTGGAAATCTGGAGATGAGTCAGCTGCTGGTGGATGGAGTGGTGAGGCTGGGTGGCCACGATGGCAATGGGAGCCAGCGTCATGGGGAACAAGAAGTATGAGTGGTCAGAGAAGAGGGCTGGTGAAGGGAGGAGGAGAGAGATGTGACAGAGATGACCGTCAAGAGAAAATAACTCAGCAGTGATGGCCTGCCAACTCCCAAGGCCAGTGTGCATGAACCTGACCCTTTTGTCTTTAAAACCAGGTATAACTCTTTCAAAGTAGGAAGTTGGGACTTTTCTCCACTGAAATTAAAGGGATGGTGGTGTGGGGGAGGAGAGGACAGGAAACAGAACCAGAAGATCTCATGAGAGGGGTTACTGTGGTAAGGTCTGTGCCTCATGAGGGGGTCCTCAACCTGGAGTTGTGAACGTATGGGCTGCCAGGGTTGTGAGTCCCCTTAGAAGCCCAGGTGGAATTTTATGTTCATCTGTGCATAAATGCATTTTTATGCAAGAGAGGTCTATAAGTTTTATTCTCAGAGGCATCCATGAACCTAACAATTAAAAGCAACTACCCTATAAGAATAGAGAATTCTAAGAGCATCTATTCTTCCAAACACTAGGTAGGAATTTAAATACATTAACCCTAAAGACAGCAGAGGGAGGGAGACCAGTATGTTCAGTGAAAATCCTAAAAGATGTGTGTGTATTGCGTGTGTATGTTTATTGGAATTTAGCTTGCTTTTAAAATTTATATGGAAGAATAATGCCATGTGTTGGAGCAACAGTAACTCTCATATACTTTGATGAGAGCATAATTTGGTACAGACACTGTGTGAAACTATTTTGCATTATCTACTAAAATTATAGCCAACAGAACTACATGCACATGTGCACCAAAGGATATGTCCAAAAATATTTATAGCAATATCGTTCTGAATAGCCCCAAACACAATCTAAATGACCATAAACAGCAGAAAGTATAAATAACCTGTGGCAGTCACACAATAGAATTCTATGCAGCAATGAAAATGAATAAAATACAGCTAAGTAGAACAATATGTGAAACTCAAAAACAGAATATTAGACAAAAGAAATAAGACACATGTCATGGATTGAATTATGTCCTCCAAAAATATGTATATCAATTTGGCTAGGCCATGATTCCCAGTTGTGTGCGTGTCCACAATTTTGTGATCTGTTGTGATTTTCCTATGTGTTGTAAATTCTATCTCTATGATGTTAATGAGGCAGGATTAGTGGCAGTTATGTTAATGAGCCAGGAATCAATCTACAAGATTAGATTGTGTTTTAAGCCAATCTCTTCTGAGATATGAAAGAGAGAAGCGAGCAGAAAGACCAGGGGACATACCACCAAGAAACAAGAGCCAGAAGAATAGTGTGTCCTTTGGACCAGGGGTCCCTGTGCTGAGAAGCTCGTAGTTCAGGGGAAGATTGATGACAAGGACCTTCCTCCAGAGCCGACAGAGAAAGTCTTCCCCTGAAGCTGATGCCCTGAGTTTGTACTTCTAGCCTACTAGACTGTGAGAGAATACACTTCTGCTTGTTGAAGCCATCCACTTGTGGTGTTTCTGTTATAGCGGCACCAGGTAAATAAGAAAACACACTGAATGATTCTATTCATGCCAAGTTTAAAACAGGCAAAACTGATGGTGTTAGAAGTCAGGATTCTAGTGGTTACCTCTAGTAGGAGCGTGAAGAGGCTTCTGGGGTGCTGGTAACATTCAATTTCTTGGGTATATTCATCAAGCTGTACACTTACGGTTTGTGTACTTTTATCACTAAATATTATACTTCAATTTTTTAAAAAGATGTCTGGTCATATATCTACAAACACATGTGTACTGTATTACATTTAAATGACAATGGATTTGTATGCACAGTATATGAAGAATTACTACAAATATAAAAGGTAGAAAATTGGTAAAATTAATGAAAAGGGGTTCCACAAAAGAGTGTCAAGCTGTCAAGAAGTTCCTAAACAGTGGGGGCTGCTAGGCTGACCTGCTTACTCCCATGGATTTGGGCAGAAAGAAAACAATGATCCCAAATGGATTTAGATAGTTTAATCCTCATGGCACAGCAGGCAGCATGAGCTTGTTCAATGAAAATCTGAAAACATGTATGTACTGCATGTGTATGTGTGTGTTTATGTTATAATTGGTTCCTCTTACCCCACAGGTACCAGAATGGCTATGTAGAGGCAGGCTCGGGGTGCTGCTGCACACACAGGGATCTGTGTTCCAGCTGAGGATCACTTAGCTTAGGAAACCCCCGATGTTAGAAAGCACTGCTGGGAAAACTGCATTCTATCCTCCAGAGAGACATTACCCTGAAATGGAAGCAGATCTTCTCTGGGGAGGGCTGAGAGAGGTCTTTATCTTTACTATCTAGGAATGACTCCAGGGAGAGTCACATTCTCTGTCTTATTCTCCTGGGGAGGACACAAATCTGCCATCTGACCCAGAGGGAGATGCTATCTCTCCATAAACATTCTTAGAAAGAGCTTGGCACCAGCTGTGTGGAGATGACATGGAGAAATATCTCCCAGCCGGAGTGTGAACACATCGTTCATAAGCATATGAAAAAAGAGCTCATTATTACTAGTAATCAGGTAAAATTAAAAGCATAGTGAAATGCACAGATACCACCAGATTAGAAAAATTTAAGGATCAGATAATCCTGAGGATCAACAAGGATGTAGATTAATAGTATCTCTCTTGACAGCTGGTGGAGTGTTAAAGGGAGAAGGAAAAAGTTTGGCATAATCTCTTAAAGCTGAATGTGTACGTATCCTATACCCAGTAAGTACCCTACAAAATATATAGCTTAGAAAAACTCATGCACATGTACACAAGGAGAAAAGTACAAAAAAGGTTATCGTAGTGTTGCTCATAATAGGCAAAAACTAGAAACAACCATAAAGCCCACAAACAGCACAAAGGATAAAAAAATTGTGGTATTTTTCATACAGTAGACTATTATACAGCAATGAAGATGAATGAAGCACAGCTGCATGGATCAACATGATGACTCTAAAAACATAGTATTGAGCTAAAATAGCAAGTCATATGATTCCACTTATATAAATTTCAGAACAGGTAAATAGAAAAAAAAAAATCATTTAGTGATACTTATTTAGCTGAAAACCAAAAAGGAAAGGACACAAAATTCAGGACAGTAGCTACCACTCAGAAGAGGAAATAAGACGCTGTGGGCGGGGGTCGTGGCAGGATGCAGAGGGACTTCTAAACACCCATAATTTTCATTTTATTATTTTTTGTTGAACTTTAAATGTGTATTTATTGTTGTTAGTTAGTTAGTTGAGATGATTCTGACTCATGGCGACACACTCTCGTATCTATGCTGGAGCTCATAGTTTTAAATGTATTAAAAATCAAGAGCAACGATGGCAGAAGAGTTAAGAGTTTTGCTTTCCTGCACCCCTTTCCTTCTGTCTCTGTACGTGCCTTCCTAGATGCCTGAATCTCTGGGGTCTCTCTTCCTATGTGTTTGTGTCCTTCAGCAAACTTAAGCTGTTACCTGTGTGTGAACTCACAATGTACTCGTGTTGTTGTTGTTAGGTGGATGGAGTTAGTTCCGACTCGTAGCGAACCTACGTACAACAGAACAAAACATTGCCCTGTCCTGAGCCATCCTCACAATCGTTGTTATGCTTGAGCCCATTGTCGCCGCCACTGTGTCAGTTCATCTCATTGAGGATCTTGCTCTTTTTTTGTTGACCTTCTACTTTACCAAGCATGATGTCCTTCTCCAGGGACTGATTCCTCCTGATGACATGTCCAAAGTATATGAGACATAGTCTCACCATCCTTGTTTCTAAGGAGCATTCTGGTTGTACTTCTTCCAAGACAAATTAGTTCATTCTTCTGGCAGTCTATGGTATATTCAAAGTTCTTCGCCAACACCTTAATTCAAAGGCATCAATTCTTCTTCGGTCTTCCTTATTCGTTGTCTAACTTTCACATGCATATGAGGAGACTGAAAACATCATGGCTTGGGTCAGGCGCACACTAGTCTTCAAGGTGACTTTTTTGCTTTTTAACACTTTAAAGAGGACTTTTCCAGCAGATTTGCCCAGTGCAATGTGTCGTTTGATTTCTTGACTGCTGCTTCCATGGGTGTTGATTGTGGATCCAAGTAAAATGGAATCCTTGACATCAATCTTCTCTCTGTTTATCATGATGTTGCTTATTGATCCAGTTGTGAGGACTTGTGTTTTCTTTACTTTGAGGTGTAATCCATACCAAAGGCTGTGGTGTTTGATCTTCATCAGTAAGTGCTTCAAGTCCTCTTCACTTTCAGCAAGCAAAATTGTGTCATCTGCATAACACAGGTTATTGATAAGTCTTCCTCCAATCCTGATGCCCTGTTCTTCTTCAATACTCCAGTGTTTCGGATTATTTGCTAGGCATACAGGTTGAATAAGCATGTTGAAAGGATATAACCCTGAGCACACCTTTCCTGACTTTAAACTACAAAGTATCCCCCTGTTCTGTTTGAACAACTGCTTCTTGATCTATGTACAAGTTCCTCAGGAACACATTAAGTGTTCTGGGATTCCTATTCTTTGCAATGTTATCTATAATTTGGTTTGAACCACACAGTCCAATGCCTTTGCATAGTCAATAGAAAACAGGTAAACATCTTTCTGGTATTCTCTGCTTTCACCCAGAATCCATCTGACATCAGCAATGATATCTCTGGTTCCACATCCTCTTCTGAATCTGGCTTGAATTTCTGGCAGTTACTTGTCGATGTACTGCTGCAAGCACTTTTGAATGATCTTCTGCAAAATTTTACTTGCATGTGATATTAATGATATTGTTCGATAATTTCCACGTTGGTTTGGATCAACTTTCTTTGGAACAGACATAAATATGGATTACTTCTAGTCGGTTTGCCAGGTAACTGTCTTCCAAATTTCTTGGCATAGATGAGTGAGCACTTCCAGGGCTGCATCCGTTTGTCGAATCATCTCAATTAGTATTCCATCAGTTCCTGGAACCTTGTTTTCCAACAATACCTTCAGTGCAGCTTGGACCTCTTCCTTTAGTAACATCAATTCCTGATCATATACTACCTCCTGAAATGGTTGAACATCAACCAATTCTTTTTGGTATAGTGATTGTGTGTTCCTTCCATCTTCTTCTGATGCTTCCTGCGTCTTTTAATATTTTTGCTGTAGAATCCTTCAGTATTGCAACTCAAGGCTTGAATTTTTCCTTCAGTTCTTTCAGCTTGAGAAATACCAAGCATGTTCTTCCCTTTTGGTTTTCTAACTCCAGGCCTTTGTACACGTCATTATAATAGTTTGTCTTCTTGAGCCATCTTTTGAAATCTTCCATTCAGCAATATTACTTCATCAATTATTCCATTTGCTTTAGCTAGTCAACATTCAAGAGCAAGTTTCAGAGTCTCTTCTAACATCCAGTTTGGTCTTTTCTCTTTCCTGTCTTTTTAATGATCTCTTGCTTCCCTTTTTTAAATTTTTTTATTCTATTTTAGATGAAGGTTTACAGAGCAAATTAGTTTCCCATTAAACAATTAATACATATATTGTTTTGTTTTGTGACATTGGTTGCCAACCCCACGACATGTCAACACTCTTCCCTTCTTGACCTTGGGTTCCCTATTACCAGCTTTCCTGTTCTCTACTGCCTTCTCATCCTTGCCTCTGGGCTGGTGTGCCCATTTAGTCTCATTTTGTCTTATGCGCCTGTCTAATCTTTGGAGGAAGAGAACCTCAGGAGTGTCTTCATTACTGAGCTATAGGGTGTCCAGGGGTGATACTCTCTAGGTTTCTCCAATCTCTGTCAGACCAGTAAATCTGGCCTTTTTGTGTGTGTGTGTGTGTGTGTGTGAGTTACAATTTTGTTCTACATTTTTCTCCAGCTCTGTCCAGGAAACCTCTATTGTGATCTCAGTCAGAGTAGTCAGTTGTGGTAGCCAGGCATCATCTAGTTGTGCTGGACTCAGTCTGGTGGAGGCTGTGATAGTTGCAGTCCATCAGTCCTTTGGACGAATCTTTCCCTTGTGTCTTAAGTTTTCTTCATTCTCCCTTGCTCCAAACAGGGCGAGACCAGTGGAGTATTTTACATGGCCTCTCACAGGCTTTTAAGACCTCAAATGCTACTCACCAAAGTAGAATGTAGCACAGTTACTTTATAAACTACGTTATGCCAATTGAGCTAGATGGTCTGAGACCATGGTTCCCACAGCCCTCAGCCCAGTAATTTGGTCTCTCAGGGAGTTTGCATGTGTCTATGAAGCTTCCATGACTTTGTCTTGGATAAGTTGTGCTGGCTTCCCCAGTATTGTATGCTGCCTTACCCTTCACCAAAGTTACCCTTATCTATTATCTATTTAGTGTTTTTCCCTCCACACCTCCCCTCCCTTGTACCATCAAAGATTTTTTATTTTTGTGTGTAAACTTTTTCATGAGCTTTTATATTAGTGGTCTCATACAATATTTTTCCGTTTGTGATTGACTTATTTCACTTGGCATAATGCCTTCCAGATTCATCCATGTTGTGAGATGCTTCACATATTCATCATTGTTCTTTATTGTTGCATAGGATTCCATTGCGTGTATGTACCATAGTTTGTTTATCCATTCATCTGTTGATGGGCATCTAGGTTGTTTCCATCTTTTTGCTATTGTGAACAGAGCTGCAATGTACACGGGTGTGCATATGTCTATTCGTGTGATGACTCTTATTTCTCTAGGATGTATTCCTAGGAGTAGAATTGCTGGATCATATGATATTTCAATTTCTAGTTTTTTAAGGAAGGACCATATCATTTTCCAAAATTGTTGTACCATTTTGCATTCCCACTAGCAGTGCATAAGAATTGTAATCTCTCCGCAGCCTCTCCAACATTTGTTATTTTCTGTTTTTTTGATTTGAGCCAGTATTGTTGGAGTGAGCTGGTATCTCATTGTGGTTTTGATTTGCCCTTCTCTAATGGCTAGTGATCCTGAACATTTCCTCAGGTATCTGTTAGCCTCTTGAATGTCTTCTTTGGTGAAGCATCTGTTCATATACTTTGCCCATTTTTTAATTAGATTATTTGTCTTTTTTGCTGTAGAGGTGTTGGATTTTCCTATAGATTTTAGAGATTAGAACTTTGTTGGATTTGTCATAGCCAGAAATATTTTCCCAGTCTGTAGGTTATCTTTTAACTATTTTGGTGAAGTCTTTTGTTGAGCATAAGTGTTTAATTTTTAGAAGATCCCTGTTATCTAGCTTATCTTCTGGTGTTTGTGTATTGTTAGTTATGGTTTGTATCCTGTTAGTGCCGTGTATTAGGGCCTTTAGTGCTGATCCTATTTTTTCTTCTATGATCTTTATAGTTTTTCTTTTCATATTTAAGTCTTCAATCCATTTTGAATTAGTTTTTGCGTATGGTGTGAAGTATGGGTTCTGTTTCATTTTTTTGCAGATAGCCATCCAGTTTTGCCAGCACCATTTGTTAAAAAGACTGTCTTTTACCCATTTATGGATTTTGGGCCCTTGTTGAAGATCAGGTGACCATAGATAGATGGATTTACATCTGGGTTCTCAGTTCTGTTCTGTTGGTCAATGTGTCTACCGTTGTACCAGCACTAGGGTGTTTTGACTACCATAGCTGTATAGTAGGTTCTGAGGTCAGGTAGTGCAAGTCCTCCTACTTTATTCTTCTTCTTCAATAGTTCTTTACTTATCCAGGGCCTCTTCCCTTTTCATATAAAGTTAGTGATAAGTTTTTCCATCTCTATAAAAAATACTCTTGGTATTTGGATCGGGATTGTATTCTACTTGTAGATTGCTTTGGGTAGAATTGACATTTTCACAATGTTAAGTCTGCCTATCCATGAGCATGGTATGTTTTTCCATTTATGTGTATCTCTTGGTTTCTGGCAATAGAGTTTTACAGTTTTCTTCGTATAGGTCTTTTACATCCCTGGTTAGATTTATTCTGAAGTATTTTATTTTTTAGGGGCTATTATAAATTTTTTTTTCTTGATTTCCTTTTCATCATTCCCTTTATTGGTGTATAAGAATCCAGCTGATTTTTGTATGTTTATATTGTATCCTACTACTCTGTTGAATCTTTCTACTAGTTTCAGTAGTTTTCTCATGAAGTCTTTTGGGTTTTCTATGTATAATATCATAACATCTGCAAATAGAGACAGTTTAACTTCTTCTTTACCGATTTGGATGTCCATTATTTCTTTTTCTTGAATCATTGCCCTAACTAGGACATCCAGCACAAAGTTAAATAGGAATCATGATAAAGGGCATCCGTGTCTTGTTCCTGTTCTCAAAGGGAGTGTTTTTAGCTTCTCTTCCTTAAGAATTATGTTGGCTGTTGGTTTTGAATAAATGCACTTTAATATGTTAAGAAATTTCCCTTTTATACCTATTTTATTGAGAGTTTTTAAAATCAGGAATGGGTGATGGACTCTGTCAAATGACTTTTCTGTGTCAATTTAGATGATCATGTGATTCTTTTATTTTATTTATGTAGTGGATTACAGTGATTGATTTTCTTTTTATTATTTTTTTTTTCCCATACAAAAATGTATACATACGTTGTTAATGTGACTCTAATTGCTCTCCCCATACTGTGACAGCACATCTCCTTTCCACCCCGGATTCCCAATGTCCATTTAACCAGCTTCTAACTCGCTCTGCCTTCCCATCTCACCTCAGTACAGAAGCTGCCCGTCTAGTCTCTCGTATCTATGTGAGCTAAGAGGCACACTCTTCATGAGTATCACTTTATGTCCCACAGTCCAGTTCAGTCTCTGTCTGAAGAGTTGGTTTTGGAAATTGTTTTAGTTCTGGGCAGATAGAGAATCCAGGGGCCATGCTTTCTGGGGTTCCTCCAGTCTCAGTCAGACCACTAAGTCTGGTCTTCTTACTAGAATTTGAGTTCTGCACCCCATCTTTCTCCTACTCCATCCAGGACTCTCTGTTGTGTTCCCTGTCGGGGCGGTCATTGGTGGTAGCCTGCCACCATCTAGTTCTGGTCTCAGGCTGACGAAATCTCTGGTTTATGTAGCCCTTTCTGTCTCTTGGGCTAATACTTTCCTTGCGTCTTTGGTGTTTTTCATTCTCCTTTACTGCAGGTGGCTGAGACCAATTGATGCTTCTTAGATGACCGCTTGCGAGCTTTTAAGACCCCAGATGCCACTAGCCAGATTAGGATGCAGAACATTTTCTTAATAAGCTTTGTTTGCCAGTTGACCTAGGTGTCCCCTGAAAGCATGCTCCCCAGACTCCTACCCCTGCTACTCTGTCCTTCGAAGTGTTTGATTGTATTCAGGAAACTTCTTAGCTTTGGTTTAGTCCAGTTGTGCTGACTTCCCCTGTAGTGTGTGCTGGCCTTCCCTTCGCCTAAGATAATTCTTATCTACCATCTAGTTAGTAAATAACCCTCACCCTCCATTCCCACCTCTGTAACCATCAAACAATGTTTTCTTCCATGTTTAAACCTTTTCTTGAGTTCTTATATAGTGGTCTTATACAATATTTGTCCTTCTGTGACTGACTAAATTCACTCAGAGTAATGACCTCCAGATTCCTCCATGTTATAAGATGTTTCTCAGCTTCATCATTGTTCTTTATCGTTGCGTACTATTCCATTGTGTAGATATACCATAATTTGTTTATCCATTTGTCCGTTAATGGGCACCTAGGTTGTTTCCATCTTTTTCTATTGTGAACAATGCTGCAATGAACATGGGTGTGCATATATCCATTCATGTGACGACTCTTATTTCTCTAGGATATGTTCCAAGGAGCGAGATAGCTGGATCATATGCTACTACTATTTCTAGCTTTTTAAGGAAGCGTCAAATCAATTTCCAAAGTGATTGTACCATTTTCCATTCCCACCAACAGTGTTCAAATGTTCCAGTCTCTCCACAGCCTCTCCAGAATTTATTATTTTGTGTTTTTTGGATTAATGCTAGCCTTGTTGGGGTCAGATGATATCTCATTGAAGTTTTGATCTGCATTTCTCTAATGGCTAATGATCATGAGCATTTCTTCATGTGTCTGCTAGCTGCCTGAACATCTTCTTTGGTGAAGTGCCTGTTCATATCCTTTGCCCATTTTTTAGTTGGGTTACTTGTCTTTTTTGTTGTTGAGGTTTTGCAGTATCCTGTAGATTTTAGAGATTAGAAGCTGATCGGATTTGTCGTTGCTAAAATTTTTTCCCCGTCTGTAGGTTGTCTTTTGACTGTTTTGGTGAAGTCTTGATGAACATAAGTGTTTGATTTTTAGGTGCTCCCAGTTATCTAGTCTCTCTTCTGGTGCCTGTGCATTGTTACTCATGGTTTGTATTCTGTTCATGCCACCTATTAGGGCTCCTAGCATTGTCTCTATTTTTTCTTCCGTGATCCTTATTGTTTTCGATTTTATATTTAAGTCTTTGGTCCATTTGGAGTTAGTTTTTGTGCATGGTCTGGATTCCCAATTCTGTTCCTTTGGTCTATTTTTCTGTTGTAGTACCAGTACCAGGCTGTTTTGACTACTGTGGTGGTACAATAGGTTCTAAAATCAGGTAGCGGGAGGCCTCCCACTTTGTTCTTCTTGTTGAGTAATGCTTTACTTATTCGGGGCCTCTTCCCTTTCCATATGAAGTTGGTGATTTGTTTCTCCATCTCATTAAAAAATGCCATTGGAATTTGGATCAGGAGTGCATTGTATCTGTAGATCACTTTGGGTAGAATTGACATTTTCACTATGTTGAGTCTACCTAGCCATGAGCAAGGTATGTTTTTCCACTTATGCAGGTCTCCTTTGGTTTCTTGCAGTAGTGTCTTGTAGTTTTTATTGTATACATCTTTTACTTCTCTGGTTAGATCTATTCCTAAGTATTTTATTTTCTTGGGGGCTATTGTAACTGGTATTGATTTGGTAATTTCCTTTTCAAGGTTCTCTTTGTTGGTGCAAAGGAATCCAACTGATTTTTGTATGTTTAGCTTGTATCCTGAAACTTTGCTGAAATCTTCTATTAGTTCCAGTAGCTTTCTTGTGGATTCTTTGGGGTTTTCTGTGTATAAGATCATATCATCTGCAAATAGAGATACTTTGACTTCTTCCCTACCAATCTGGATGCGCTTTATTTCTTTTTGTAGCTTAATTGCCCTGGCCAGGACCTCCAACACAATGCTGAAGAAGAGTGGTGATAAAGGGTGTCCTTGTCTGGTTCCTGTTCTCAAGGGGAATGCTTTCAAAGTCTCTCCATTTAGGATGATGTTGGCTGTTGGCTTTGTATAAATGCCCTTAATTATATTGAGGAATTTCCCTTCTATTCCTATTTTGCTGAGAGTTTTTATAATGAATAGGTGTTGTACTTTGTCAAATGCCTTTTCTGTACCTATTGATAAGATCATGTGCCTCTTGTCTTTTGTTTTATTTATATGATGGATTACATTAATTGTTTTTCTAATGTTGAACCATCCCTGCATACTTGGTATAAATCCCACTGGATCATGGTGAATTATTTTTTTGATATGTTGCTGAATTCTATTGGCTAGAATTTTGTTGATGATTTTTGCGTCAATCTTCCTGAGGGATATTGGTCTCTAATTTTCTTTCTCTGTGGTGTCTTTACCTGGTTTTGATTTCAGGGTTATGCTGGCTTCATAGGATGAGTTTGGGAGTATTGCATCCTTTTCTATGCTTTGAAATACCTATAGTAGTAGTGGTGTTAACTCTTTTCTGAAAGTTTGGTAGAATTCTCCAGTGAAGTCATCCAGGCCAGGGCTTTTTTTTGTTGAGAGTTTTTAAATTACCTTTTCAATCTCTTATTTTGTTATGGGTTTATTGAGTTGTTTTATCTCTTTTTGTGTTAGTTTAGGTAGGTAATGAGTTTCTAGAAATTTGTCCATTTCCTCTAGGTTTTCAAATTTGTTAGAGTACAATTTTTCATAGTATTCTATTATGATTCTTTTAATTTCAGTTGGGTCTGTTGTGATATCACCCATCTCATTTCTTATACAGGTTATCCACTTCCTCTCCTGTTTTTCTTTTGTCAGTTTGGCCAATAGTTTATCAATTTTGTTGATCTTTTCAAAGAACCAGCTTTTGGTCTTGTTAACTCTTTCAATTGTTTTTCGATTCTCCATTTTATTTAATTCTGCTTTCATTCTTATTATTTCCTTTATTCTGGCACCTGAGGGCTTTTTTTTGCTGCTCTCTTTCTACTTGTTCCAGTTGTAGTGTTAATGTTTTGATTATGGCTCTCTCTTCTTTTTGGATGTGTGCATTTGTTGCTATAAACTGACCTCTGAGCACTGCTTTTGCTGTGTCCCAAAGGTTCTGGTAGGAAGTGTTTTCATTCTCGTTTGATGCTATGAATTTCTTCTCTCCATCCTTTATTTCTTCTATAATGCAGTAGTTTTTGAGCAACATGTTGTTCAGTTTCCATGTGTTTGATTTTTTTTCCTTGCTTTTTCTGTTGTTGATTTCTACTTTTATGGCTTTACGGTCTGAAAAGATGCTTTGTAATATTTCAATGCTTTGGATTTTGTTAAGGCTTGCTTATGGCCTAATATGTGGTCTATTCTGGAGAATGTTCCATGTGCGTTGGAGAAGAAAGTATACTTGGATGCTGTTGGGTGGAGTGTTGGGTGTACAAATTATTTGGTATATGAATTATTTATCTAGGAGATCAAGTTGGTTGATTGTAGCATTTAGATCTTCCGTGTCTTTGCTGAGCTTCTTTCTGGATGTTCTGTCCTTCACGGAAAGTGATGTGTTGAAGTCTCCTACTACTAATGTGGAACTGTCTACCTCTCCTTTCAGTGCTATTAGAGTTTGTTTTATGTATTTTGGAGCCCTGTCGTTGGGTGCGTAAATATTTATTATAGTTATGTCCTCCTGGTGTATTGACCCTTTAATCATTGTATAGTGTCCTTCCTTCTCCTTTGTGGTGGATTTTACTTTAAAGTCTATTTTCTCAGAGATTAATGTTGCCACTTCTGCTCTTTTTTGAATGTTGTTTGCTTGATGTATTTTTTCCCATCCTTTGAGTTTTAGTTTGTTCATGTCTTTAAGTCTAAGGTTTGTCTCTTTTAGGCAGCATATAGGCAGTTTACATTTTTTTATCCAACTTGCCACTCTCTGTCTCTTTATTGGTGCATTTACATTCAGTGTAATTATTGATAGGTATGAGTTTAGCGCTGTCATTTTGATGTGTTTTGTTGTTGTTGTTCACAGTTTCTTTGTTCCACTTAATTTTCTGTGCTGAGTTGTTTTTCTTTATGTATTTTGTTTTCATCTTTTTCATTGTTGTTGATTTTGTGTTTGCTGAGTCTTTATATTTTTCTAGTTTTTTATTTTGACTTGTAAGAGTGTTAGTTTCCTTTGTGGTTACCTTAATATTTACCCTTATTTTTCTAACTTTATACCAGTCTTTTATTTCTTTATATCACTTTGACTTCTTCTCCATATAAAAAATCTATGTCTACCTTTTTTAAGTCCCTCTTTTTTGTTTTAATGTTTCATCTTTTACATATTGACATCTCTGTTTCCCTATTTTCAGTGTTTTGGCTTTGGTTTATTTTTGTGTCTTCCCTATCTGGGTTGATATCTGGTTGCTTTGCCCGGTGTTCTAGTCTTGGGTTGTTATCTGATGTTACTGATTTTCTAACTGGAGGACTCCCTTTAGTATTTCTTGTAATTTTGGTTTGGTTTTTGCAAATTCCCTAAACTTTTCTTTATCTGGAAATGCCCTAATTTTGCCATCATATTTGAGAGACAGTTTTGCTGGATATATAATTATTGGCTGGTAGTTTTTTTCCTTCAACACTTCATATATGTCATCCCACAGCCTTCTTGCTTGCATGGTTTCTACTGAGTAGTCCAAGCTTATTCTTATTGACGCTCCTTTGTAGATGACTTTTCGTTTATCCCTAGCCGCTCTTAAAATTCTCTCTTTATCTTTGGTTTTTGGCAAGTTTGATTATAATATGTCTTGGTGACTTTCTTTTGGGATCTACTTTATGTGGGGTTTCATAAGCATCTTGGATAGATAGCTTGTCATCCTTCACAATATCAGGGAAGTTTTCTGCCAACAAATCTGTAACAATTCTCTCTGTATTTTCTGTTATTCCCCCCTGTTCTGGTACTCCAATCACTCCTAGGTTATTCCTCTTGATAGAGTCCCACATAATTCTTAGAGTTTCTCCATTTTTTTTAAATCCTTTTGTCTGATTTTTGCTGTAATAAGTTGGTGTCAAGTGCTTTATCTTCAGTCTCCCTAATTCTGATTTCCTTTGCCTCAATTCTGCTCCTATGACTTTCTATTGAGTTGTCTAATTCTGAAATTTTATTGTTAATCTTCTGGATTTCTGGTTGCTGTATCTCTATGGATTCTTGCAGCCTGTTAATTTTGTCATTATGCTCTTCTCTAATCTTTTGCATTTCTTCTATTGCGTGTTCTGTGTTTTGCTTAATTTCCTTCCTAATTTCTTGAAGAGTTCTGTATATTAATCTTTTGTATTCTGCCTCTGGTAATTCCAAGAAATTTTCCTCCTCTGGAAAATTCCTAGATTGTTTACTTTGGGAACTTGCTGAAGCCTTCATGGATTGCCTCTTTATGTGACTTGATATTGGCTGTTGTCTCCAAACTATCAATAAGTTGTTATATTTATTTATTTTATGTTTGCTTACTGTGTCCTAGCTTCTTGTTTTGTTTTAATATGCCCAAATAGGCAGCTCGTATGAGCTAGTTTGATTATTGGCACCTTTGAAGCTCTAATGTCCTGTCACCAGGTGGTTAGATCTGTTCCTAGGTATGTGAGCTCAGGAGTCCTCCTACTCCCCCATATGAATTTAGCTCATGTGCCCAGGTAGATAGCCACCAAGTGTGTGTTGTAGGCTCTCACTTACACTCCTAGACAGGCATGGGTGATTGGTGTAGACACAGTCATCTGGCTGCAGCAGAGGGACACATTCTGAGCAAGGCAGATGGCTGACAGCCACACCCTAGTGTCCAGGAGGAAGGCGTGTCCCTGTTCCTTAGAGCGCATAGGTGAGTGGGTTTTGCAGCCAGAGTTTGAGCACCTAATGCTATTAGTTGTAAGTCCTGCGAGGCACCTGTTATTCTTGGGCACCTATAACAGGTGACTAGTTGACATGGGTGGAACCACCAGTCCTCGGTCCCCTGATATGGGTAGGTGAAAACCCTGCTTAATGGGCAGAGTAGAGTCAAATGTCAAGAACCTGCCCCTTCACAGCTGAAACAGTTGAAGTTAGTGTTCCAGTATATACCCAGTTGTACTGCAGTAATCAGGGCCTATGCTGTTGAGATGGGCCCACACAAGTCTATGCAGTGGGAAAGGCACTCAAAGTCTGTGGATCCTTTATGTCTGTGCCTAAGCAAAGGAGCTGTGTCTACCCTGGGTTCCTGGCTTAGGGGAGCTGGCAGTTTATTTTTTCCCCTGTTTGTTAATTTGTTCACTCTCCAAGGCAGGGAGAATGGCTCCTACTTGTGGACCAGGGGACTCAGCAATTGCTGAAGCTGTTCAAGAACCCAGTGCAGAGCAGGGAGCAGGGAGGTAAATGGGAGAAAGGTTTTTCCTTAAGGGGGGGTGTTTTTGATCAGCACGTTAGGCTGTATGCAATTACTTATCTTTTACCAGATTGAGGGCTGCTTCTCACTGGTTCTGGGCAGCTTGGTCTCTCCTGGTGAGGAAAACGTGCCTCCTGAGCATGGCTGCTTGCCTTCCTCACTGCTCAGCCCTGAGCTGGTCAGGCCTGAAAGGCTCAGGCTCTCGTCGGGTCAGGTCTGGCATCTCTTCACTGCTTCTGAACCACCTCTCCCTCTCCCTGCCACTCATTCCAGTTCCTCAGCTCTGTCTTTGTTGTTCAGGTCTCCCAGATTGCCATATATAATTGAATCTCTTGTTTTTTCGGGTCTTTGTTGTAAGAGGGTTCACTGGAAGCATCTGACTACTCTGCCATCTTGGCCCCACCTCTTCTGATTAATTTTCTAAAGTTGAACCATCCTTGCATATCTGGTATGAATCCCACCTGGTCATGGTGTATTTTTTTATATACATAATGCTGAATTTTATTGGCTAGAATTTTGTTGAAAATTTTTGCATCTATATTCACGAGAGATATTGGTCTGTAATTTTCTTTTATTGTAGTATCTTTGCCTGGTTTTGGTATCATGGTTGTGCTGGCTTCATAGAATGAATTTGGAAGTATCCTTTCCTTTTCTATGTTCTGAAATAATTTGAGTAGTACTGGTGCAAACCCTTCTCTGAATAGTTGGTAGAATTCTCCAGTGAAGCCATCTGGGCCAGGACTATTTCTGTTGGGAGGTTTTTTTTTTTTTTTTTAAATTATTATTACCTTTTCAATCTATTCTCTTGTTATGGGTCTGTTCAGATTTTCAACTTCAGCTTGTGTTAGTTTGTGTGGGTAACATGTTTCTAGAAATTTGCCCATTTCCTCTAGGTTTTCAAATTTGTTATAGTTTTTCATAATACTCTGTTATGATCCTGTTTATTTCAGTTGGGCCTGTTGTAATGTTCCCCATTTCATTTCTTGTTTGGGTTATTTGCATCCTCTCCTGTTTTTCTTTTGTCAGTTTGGCCAATGGTTTGTCAGTTTTGTTGATCCTTTCAAAGAACCATCTTTTGGTTTTATTGATTCTTTCTATTGTTTTTCTATTCTCTATTTCATTTATTTCTGCTCTGATATTTATCATTTCTTTTCTTCTGTTGACTGTGGGCTTCTTTCGCTGTTCTCTTTCTATTTGTTTGAGTTGGGTAGCTAATGTTTTGATTTTATCCCTTTCTTCTTTTTTGATGTGTTTACATTGCTATAAATTGACCTCTGAGCACTGTCTTTGTTTAGTATGATGTCTTCATTTTCATTTGATTCTAGGAATTTTTTTATTCCATCTCTGATTTCTTCTATTACCCAGTGGTTTTTTAGCAGGGTGTTATTCAGTTTCCATGTATTTGATTTTTTCCCTTGCTCTTTCTATGATTAATTTCTACTTCGATGGTGTTGTGATCAAAGAAGATACTTGTATTATCAAAATGTTTTGGATTTTGTTGAGGGTTGCTTTGTGGCCTAAGATGTGGTCTGTTTTGGAGAATTATCTATGTGCATTGGAAAAGAATGTGTACTTTGCAGCTGTTTGGTGGAGTGTTCTATATATGTCTATGCAGTCAAGTTGGCTGATTGTAGCCTTTAGATCTTCTGTATCTTTGTTGAGTTTCTTTCTAGATGTTCTGTCCTTTACTGAGAGTGGTGTGTTGAAATCTCCAACTATTATTATGCCACTATCAATTTCTCTTTTCAGTACTGGTAGAGTTTGTTTTATGTATTTTGGAACCCTGTCATGGGGTGTGTAGATATTCATTATGGTTATGTCTTTATGGTGAATTGTCCTTTCAATCATTATATAATGTCCTTCTTTGTCTTTTATGGTGGATTTTGTTTTAAAGTCTATTTTATCTGAGATTAGTATTCTGACTCCTGCTATTTTTTGGTAGCTGTTTGCTTGGTATATTTTTTTCCATCCTTCGATTTTTAATAAATTTATGCCTTTGTTTCTAAACTGTGTCTCGAAAAAGACAGTGTATTTGATGGATCCTGTTTTCTTTATCCATTCTGTCACTCTGTATCTCTTTATGGGTACATTAAGTCACTTATGTTCAGTGTGATTATTGATTCTTGTGAATTTATTGTTGTCATTTTGTAATGCTTTTTTATGTGGTACTGATGTTGTCTTTGTTTCACTTACTGTTCTGTGCTTAATTCCTTTTGTTTGTTTTTTATTTTTTTTTTTACTTTTCTTTGGTTTTTGTGGATTTTGTGTTTATTGAGCCTTTGTTTTTCTTCTCTATTTTGATGAGTAGGTTTATTAACTTTCTTTGTGGTTACCTTGAAATTTACCCTTATCTTCCTAAGTTTAAACCAGTCTTATTACATGATATCACCTTGACTTCCTCTCCATTTGAAATTTCTATACCTACACCATTTATTCCCTCTTTTATTGTTCTGATTTTGTTGCCATTTACAGATTGATGTCTCTGGATCCTGTTGTAAATTTTTAAGTTTTGTTTTATCCTTGAGAGTCCATTATCTAGGTTGGTATCTGGCTGATGCTATCTTGTGTGCTAGATTCAGGCTGTCATCTAATGTTGTTTGTTCTCTAATCGAACAACTCTGTTTAATAATTCTTGTAAATTTGGTTTGGTTTTTATGTATTCTCTGAATTTCTGTTTATCTGGAAATGTCCTAATTTCACCATCATATTTGAGTGAGAGTTTTGCAAGTTATATTATTCTTGGTTGGCAGTTTTTTTCTTTCAAGATTTTATGTATGTCATCCCATTGCCCTCTTGCCTGCATGGTTTTTGCTGAGTAATCAAAACTTAGTCTTATTGTTTCCCCTTTTTATGTGACTTTTCATTTTTCTCGAGCTGCTTTCAGGATTCTTTCTTTGTTTTTGGTTTCAACAAGTGTGATTATGATATGTCTTGGTGTTTTTCTTTTGAAGTCTATCCTATATGCAGTACGCTGAGCTTCTTGGATGGTCAGCTTTTCATCTTTCTTGATATTAGGGAAGTTTTCTGTCAAAAAATCTTCAATGATCCTCTCTGTGTTGTTTCTATTTTCTGCCTCTGTTCTTGAACTCTGATCATAGGGAAATTTTTGCTTTTGATTGTATCCCACATCGTTCTCTGGGTTTATTTATTTTTCTTCATTGTTTTCTCTGATTTTTCCTCAAGGTAGTATCCAAGTATTTGTCTTCCATTTCACTGATCTTGTCTTCTGTTGTTTTCAAATTTGCTCCTAAAACCTTCTATTGCACTGTCCTATTCTGAAATCTTGTTGTTTGTCTTTTGCATTTCTAATAGCTGTTTTTGTATGATTTCTAGTTGATTATTTATTTTCACTCTTTTTCCTGTATTATTTTCTTGATTTCTTCCATTGTTTTTCTCTCTTTTCCATGATTTTGTCTGTATTTTCCATGATTTTTGTCTATCTTTTCTTTATTTTTGTCTGCATTGGCCTTCATCTGTTGGAGAACCTTGAGTATTAGAGTCCTGAATTCTCTATCAGGTAGTTCCAGTGCCTTTCTTCTAGCAGAAGGTCATCTTATGTTTTATTTTGGTCACATTCTGGAGCTATCCTCTCCTGTTTTTTGTATGTTTTGATATTGTCTGCTGGCTCTGGGACATTGAAGAGTTATTTTCTTCATTTATTGATCGTAGATTTGATTATTTCATCTTACTTTTGGTTTTCTTTGGTTATGTCTGGGCAAGTGGGCTGGGTGTGTTTTGTTGCTTGCTTGCCTGTGGTCATGATACTTCTCAACTCCTTGTCCAGGTGGGCTTGGCTGGTCACTCAGCTATGGTGTAGCAGGGTGGGTCCAGTAGGGGTGGAGGGGTGGGGATGTGTAGTTTGCAGAACGAACTGATTGTGACAGGGTAGGGTTGGGGTGCAGTGCACAGTGGGGTCTGGGGGACTGTGTCAGTACTGCTCGGATGTGTGTCACTTGGTACAGGGTGCAGACAAGCAGGAGGGAAAGGAGAGGATGTGATGTGCAGAGCTAAGTAAGTGAAAGACGAGGGAGAAACAAAAGCAAAAAAAGAAGTAAAAATAAATAAATAAATTCATAAATAAAAAGAAAAAAGTAAATAAAATGACAGTGTGGTAGGATTCAGTGAGTGGGGGCAAGGCCATGTGCTGGTGGCTCTCTAGCTGAGTGGTGTGGCTCGGCCTGTCAAGAGGTGGTGTGAGTGGCCCATGGGGTTAGTTGGGTGGGAGAAAGGAAAGGAAAAAGGATAAAGAAAGAGAAGAAGCTAAATAAGTAAATAAATATAACAACAACAAAAAATATGGTGGTGGGGGTGCTGACCATTGTGGGCACGGTGGCATTGAGGTGGCAGTGAGCTGAAGTCTCCCTTACTGGGTGACACAGTACGGCCCATCAGGAAGGGGCAGAGGTGATGCGGGGCCCAGGTGGGATGGAGAAGGGAAAAGATAAAGAAAATATATGACACTGAGGGAGCTGGTCTGTGAGGAAGGTGTAGACCCAGGGATACCTTGTGCCAGAGGCTCTCTAGCCGAGCAGTACAGCACAGCACACTAAGAAGTTGGGGTCAGTGCACAGGGCTGGGCAGATGGGAGAAAAGAAAGGCAGGAAGGTAGAGAGAGAGAAGAAATAATAGCAACAACAAAACAAACAAACAAAATGGCACTGAGGGAGCTGGTCTGTGACAGTGGCACAGACCCAAGGAGGGCATGTGCAGTGACCCTTGTCTTCTTCATGTATGATGTCCTTGATGTCATTTCACAGCTTGTCTGGTCTTCAGTCATTAGTGTTCATTGAGTCAAATCTATTCTTAAGATGGTCTCTACATTCAAGGGGGATAAACTCAAGGCCATACTTAGCCTCTCGTGCACTTGTTTTAATTTTCTTCAGCTTCAACTTGGACTTGCATATGAGCAATTGATGGTCTGTTCCACAGTCAGCCCCTGGCCTTGTTCTGTCTGATATTGACCTTTTTCATCATCTCTTTCCACAGAAGTAGTCGATTTGATTCCTGTGTAGTCCGTGTGGTGAGGTCCACATGTATAGTTGCCATTTATATTGTTAAAAAAAGATATTTGCAATGAGGAAGTCATTGGTCTTGCAAAATTCTAACATGCAATCTCCAGCATTATTTCTATCACCAAGGCCATATATTCCAACTACCAGTCCTTCTTCATTTCCAACTTTTGCATTCCAATCACCAGTAATTATCAATGCATCCTGATTGCATGTTCAATCAATTTCAGCCCGCAGGAATTGGTAAAATCTTCAATTTCTTCATCTTTGGCCCTAGTGGTTGGTGCATAAATTTGAATAATAGTCGCATTAACTGGTCTTCCTTGTAGGCATATGGAGATTATGCTATCACAGACAGTGCTATACTTCAGGACAGATCTTGAAGTGTTCTTTTTGAAGATGAATGCAATGCCATTCATTGTCAAAATGAATTAGCCAGTTAAAACTTTATGAATAGCAGGGTAATGTACTTGTGTATATACATACAGTAGCAGATTTGCCTATATATATATATAAATGTACATGAAAGCAGCAGTCAAGAAATCAAACAATGTATTGCATTGGGCAATTCTGTTGCAAAAGACCTGTTTAAATTTTTTTAAAGCAATGATGTCACTGTAATGACTAAAATGAGTCTGACCCACGCCATGGTTTTTCATCATCTTGTTTACATGCAAAAACTGGACAGTAAAAAAAGAAGTCAGAAGAAGAATTGATGCATTTGAATTGTGGTATTGGTGAAGAATATCAAATATACTGTAGACTACCAGAACAAACAAATCAGTCTTAGAAGAAATAAAACTAGAATGCTGTTTAGAAACAAGGATGGTGAGACTTCTAGTGACTGGTGTTTCTAGAAAAGGACATCATGGTTGGTAAAATAGAAGGTCAGTGAAAATGAGGGAAACCCTCAATGAGATGAACTGGATGATATGTTTGGATCCACAACACTGGATTCAAACCTATCAGTGATCATCAAGATGATGCAGGACTGAGCAATGTTTTGTTCTGTTGTACATAAGGTCACCATGAGTCAGAGACAACTCTATGGCAACTAACAACAACAACATACATATTCCAAACCTGTGCTTGTCCCCATCCCTCTATGTGGTGTGTGTGCTGAGAGCCCTAGCCCAGCAGAGACCTGGATTCTGAACAAATAGACCAGAGTGTCAGGACTCCTAGAGTGAAGGTCAAGGCCCTGGACTGTGGGCTCCTACGTGGGAGCCCAAGCATCACCCCAATCAGCATCACCCCATTCAGTGTTTACAGTCAAAGGACATGCTAAAACCAGTGGGGATCCAGAGGACAACACATGGAACTAGGGCCGGAGCACTGTCAGCCCTCGAAGGGGAGAGGGAAGAAATCCCAAAGATGAAGTCATTAGTGAGGATAAGGAAAGAGATTTTAAAATGTTTTAATCAGACCATAAAGAGCCCTGAAGGCTCAATGGTTAAGCACTCAGCTGCTAATCAAAAGGTCAGTGGGAGGAAAGACCTAGTGATTTGCTTCCATAAAGATTTCAGCCTAGGAGGAAAGGAGAATGAAGAACACCAAAGACACAAGGAAAATATTAGCCCAAGAGACAGAAAGGGCCACATGAACCAGAGGCTCCATCAGCCTGAAACCAGAAGAACTAGATAGTACCTGGCTACCACCAGTGATCACCCTGACAGGGAACACAACAGAGTCCCTGATGGAGCAGGAGAAAAGTGGGGTGCACTACCTTGGTGAGTATTGTCTGGGGTCTTAAAAGCCTGTGAGCAGCCATCTAAGATACTCCACTGGTCTCATCCCTTCGGGAGCAAGGGAGTGTGAAGAGAACAGCATACAAGGGAAATTAGTCCGAAGGACTAATGGACCACAGCTACCAAGGCCTCCACCAGACCGAGTCCAGTACAGCTAGATGGTGCCTGGCTACCACCACTGACTGCTCTGACTGGGATCACAACAGAGGGTTCTCGACAGAGCTGGAGAAGGATGTAGAAAAAAATTCTAACTCACAAAAAAAGGACAAGATTTACTTGCCTAAAGGAGACTGGGAGTATGGCCCCAGACACCCTTTTCGCTCAGTGGTGAAGTCACTTCTGAGGGTCACCGTTCAGCCAGGGAGTGGACAGCCCCATAAAACCAAATGGGACTAATGAGGCACACAGCAGTCCAGGGACAAGGACTAGAAGGCAGAAGAGGACAGGAAAGCTGGTGATAGGGAACCCAAGGTTGAGTAAGGATAGTGTTGATGTATTGTGAGGTTGTTAACCATTGTCATAGGGCAACATGTGTACTGTTTAATGAGAAACTGTTATGTTCTGTAAGCCTTCATCTAAAGTGAGAACAGCAGCACAACTGGAAGAGCGTAGTCGATGTCACTGAACTGTGCATGTAGAAATTTTTGAAATGGTGTATCTTTGGCTATGTATATTTTTACCAAAAAAAAAAAAAAAAAAAGGTCAAGAAGGGAGAGGGTTGACATGTTGTGGGGTTGTTAACCAATATCATAAAACAATATGTGTACTATTTCATGAGAAACTATTTGTTCTGTAAACCTTCACCTGAAGTACAATAAAAATAAAAAAAGTGGAAAAAAAAAAAAAAGATTTCAGCCTAGAAAACTCTCTGGGGGCAGTTCTACTCTGTCTTATAGGGTCGCTATGAATCAGAATTGACTTGACAGCAACGGGTTAGATTTGGTAATCAGACTGAGCTATGGGATTGGACTAAAACGCAGCATGGTGGGGAGGCTCCTGAGTAGGATTACATTACATATTATAAAGAACCTACATTTTCTTTGCACATCTGAATGTAGGCTAAGTGTCTTAGTCATCTAGTGCTGCTATAACAGAAATACCACAAGTGCATGGATTTTAACAAACAGAAATTTATTCTCTTACAGTCTAGTAGGCTACAAACCTAAATTCAAGGTATCGGCTCCAGAGGAAGGCTTTCTCTCTCTGTTGGCTCTGAGAAAACTCCTTGTGATGCTTCAGTCTTCCCTTGGTCTGGGAGCTTCTCTGCGCAGGAACCTCAGGTCCAAAGGACATGCTCTGCTCCCGGCGCTGCTTTCTTGGTGGTATGAGGTTCCCATGTGTCTCTGCTCACTTCTCTTTTTTATATCTCAAAAGAGATTGGCTTAAGACACTGTCTTAGTCGTCTAGTGCTGCTCTAACAGAAATACCACAAGTGGATGGCTTTAACAAAGAGAAGTTTATTCTCTCACAGTCCAGTAGGCTGCAAGTCCAAATGCAGGGTGTCAGCTCCAGGGGAACGCTTTCTTTATCGGCTCTGGAGGTGGGTCCATGTCATCAATTTTCCCTTGCTCTGGGAGCTTCTCTGCGCAGGAACCTCAAGGTCCAAAGGACTTGCTCTGCTCCTGGCACTGCTTTCTTGGTGGTATGATGTTCCCATGTGTCCCTGCTCTCTTCTGTTTTATTTCTCAAAAGAGACTGGCTTAAGACACTATCTAATCTTGTAGACGTCATCAGTATAACCTAGTCATGGTGACAGAGTTTACAACACATAAGGAGATCACATATAACCTCATCATAGTGATAGATTTTACAACATGTAAGGAAATCACATCAGATTACACAGTCATACAATACTGAGAATCATGACCTAGCCAAGTTGACAGATATTTTTAGGGGACACAATTCAATCCATGACAGACACTATCTAGTCTAGTACACCTCATCAGTATAACCGCCGCTAATCCATCTTATTACATCATAGTGATAGAGTTTACAACATATAAGGAAATCATATCAGATTACAAAATGTTGCACAATCATACAATATTGGGAATCATGACCAAGTTGATGGATATTTCTGGGTGATACAATTCAATCCATGACACTCAGTAAATTTGTAACCCTGCACCACTTAAAACCAAAATATGCATTTTATGTATTATGGTGAATAAAAAGAATTTTTGTTCTTGATCTCAATTTTAAGATAAATTGATTTTTTGATTCCTTTTTTTGTCTAATAAGACTAAATAAAGACATTTTTACTAATGCATCCCTCAAATGAGTTTTCTTCTATGCATTTGTATGCGTGGTAGAAAAAGATAACACCCTACCCTACTCTGTTCTGTTTCCATTTCTGAGCTAAAAAAAATGTGTAATGCCGTTAATTTTTACTGGTAATTAATTGTCGAATTTTAGGTGGTTATAGTTTTACTCCAGAAGGTGTTTGTGACAAAGTTCTCAACTTTAATGAGGTTGAGAAAAGAGGGCTGAATTTTTGCACTTATACATGTTACCAATTTCTCCAGCTGATATTAAATAAGATGTAAAATGTTTAGTTAAATCAGAGGTGATAAAACTTCATTCGGTTAAGAAAATATTTAACTTACGAAATTTTTTAGTCCTTCGTTTACAAAATTGCCATTTTCCCTTTATAAAGCAGAAGGGAGATTTATAAAAAGGCATCTCAGTTCAGGACTGCCTTGAAGTTCTTACCCAGGGTTACACAGCCTTAAGTGAAGAAGGCAGTGGCACTCTGTAACAGAGTTTCATTTTTAGTACGGGGATTTCTCAGTGCTTAGAGGAGAAGATTCCTTAAGACGAGACTTAACCTGTTATTATAAATAAATGGGAAATAGCAAGATGTGGTGAAAAGAAAATTGGACAGAGAATTGTAGTGAGGTTTATGAATGATTAAGCCTGTCTTTGTTTAGTTCTTTCATACTTAAAATGCAGCGGGGGCGGGGGGGCTGTACAAGGTACAGAATTTTTTTTATTTTTTTCTATAATTTAATGAGAATTGAAACAACGGAAAGATGATGTTTACATGTAAGAAGTCAGATTTCAGGCTCCAGCTCATCCTCTCCAACGCTGTGCTGGGCCCAGTCCTAGGAGGTAGGAAGGGGTTACAGATGGAAGGCGGGCAGTTAGGCAGGGGCCAGAAGGGGACGGTAGGTCCTCTGTATCTACACCTGTGGTTCTCCAGGTGTGCTCCCTGGATGAGCAGCCTCAGCTTCACCTGAGATCTTATTTGAAATGCAAATTCTCAGGCCCCTCCCAGACCTGCTGAGTAAGAAACTCTGGGGTGGATGCCGGCAAGCAGTGTTCAGACAAGCACTCTAGTGGTCCTGTTGCACACTGAGTGTACTTGCTGTGGCCCCCTACCATTTATCTTCTCATATATTTTAGGAAGATAAGGTTTTATCTAGCATTATTTTCTGTTACGGTTTTGTTTTTTGCTATTTCGTTTTTTTCCTGTGTTGAACTGAAGTCTGAAGGTGCTCATAGAGGCAGCTAGATAGTTTATTGGAAAATGATCTTGTCTTTGGAGGTATGGAGCAAGTACAAAAAATGATAATTGTAACTAATGGATAAAATGTTATTTTCCATAATTTGGTCAAAGGATTTGAAAAATTACAGCTAATCTGAAAGAAAAAGTACTCCTTTTTATTTAGGACTTATCACTTCTCAATTTCCTTTTCTAAAGTCTCCTAGGAATCGCTGATGTAAATATAAACTACCAGTTGCCATCCAGTCGACTCTGACTCATGGTGGCCACAAGTGTGTCTGAATACAACTATGCTCCACAGAGTTTCCTTTTTTCTTTAATATTTTATTGTGTTTTTGGTGAAAGTTTACACAGTAAATTAGGTTTCCATTTGACAATGTCTATACAATTCGTTCAGTGATATTAGTTACATTTTTTACAATGAGTCGATATTCTCTTTCATTGCATTCTGTTTGTTCCATTGCAAGTACTCTAGTTTCCCTGCCTCCTTATCTTCTCATTTATGCTTTAGATTAATTGCTGATCCCTTTGGTCTCAAGTAGATTTTATTTTAAAATAGAACACCATACTCATGTGTAATATTCTTTATTTTGTGGGCCACTGTGTTATTTCACTAAAAGGTGGTCTCAGGGTACCATAGGGTTTTCAGTGGCCGATTTTTTAAAAGTAGATTGCCAGGCCTTTCTTTGAGGAGAGTCTGGGTGGACTCAAACTGCCAACCTCTCAGTTAACAGCCAAATGCATTAACCATTTGCATTCCCCAGGGATTCAGGTGTAAATATAGAAACTATTTAATAAGTGTAAACACAGTGAAGCATATGAAAGCTGAACAATGAATAAGGAAGACCGAAGAAAAATTGATGCCTTTGAAATATGGTGTTGGCAAAGAATATTGAGTATACCATGGACTGCCAGAAGAAAGAACAAATCTGTCTTGGAAGAAGTACAGCCAGAATGCTCCTTAGAAGTGAGGATGGCAAGAATTCGTCTTACATACTTTGGACATGTTTTCAGGAGGGACCAGTCCCTGGAGAAGGACATCGTGCTTGGTAAAGTAGAAGGTCAGCAAAAAACAGGAAGACCCTCAATAAGATGGATTGACACAGTGGCTGCAACAATAGGCTCAGACATAGCAACGATTGTGAGGATGGCACAAGACCAGGCTGTGTTTTGTTCTGTTGTACTTAAGGTCGCTATGAGGTGGAACCGACTCGATGGCCCCTAACAACATCTAATAAGTATAAACACAGTGAAACATATGTTCAGGATTTTCTTTCTTCCCAATATGAAAATAACAAAAACAATAGTTAGAATTCCCAAAGAAGGACACTTCAGTCTGTTCTTACTGTCAAAAACCTAAATGTGCAGAGAAATACCAAAAATTCATGTAACAGAATATATTTCTTGTGAGCAGATATGATTCTAATCAGGCAGTGTCAACCTGAACTTACTGGGAAGGCGCTCTGAAGAGGTATAGTGGAAATGGGTTATATAGGTCATTGTCATGTTAATTTCTCAGGTGATAGCATCAGAACATGTGTTGGGGTCCATGGTCCACTGGTTGTAGAAACTGAAGACATTTTCCAGTCAGACCCTGCGGTTCTGCTCCTTGAAACTGACTGCATGTAGATAATTCTCTAAAAAGGCCCAATGCTTAGGGCAAAAAGATCTCCACTAAGCTACTTACTAAGCTATTGTTTGACTTGAAGGTGACTTTAGGAAAACAGTTCCTTAAAAGCTCAAGGTTCAAAAGGACACCTAAGGGCAGATGGTCACCTCAACTCCATAGACCCATAAATCTGGATTCCAGGACAATTAAACTGTTTCTCATTACTTATGGCACCCAGTTAATCAATGGTTGACATGCCATGTGGCAAATAACACTAGTTTGCTCATTGCTAAAAAACCTGAGGAAGAAGTATTTTCTTTAATAATAAATGTCAAACGAATATATGGTTCACTATACTACAGGTAGAAATGCAAGTACTTTGAGATTAAAATAAACCAGGTCAACTCCTCCCAAAGAGACCGTTCTTGCTACTGGAAAAGAGACCCCAGATGGCCAGAGGTGTCGTGAAGACAGGACCTCAAAGTGCATCCTACTGCAGACGTAGAGTGGGGGGCAGCAAGCACACGCTGTCAGATGGAGATGTCCTGCATGATCTTGCACTCTGGCACTGTGTTTTAGTTAGGAGTTCCTGGATGGTGGAAGCGGTTATGCACTCAGCTATTAACCAAAAGGTTAGCAGTTGGAATCTACCCAGAGACTCCTCAGAGGACAGGCCTGATGATACAGTTCTGAAAAATCAGCCACTGAAAACCCCATGGAACACAGTTCTACTTTGACACAGAGAGGGTTGTCATGATTTGGAGTCAACTCGATGGCAACTGATCTGTTTTTTGACTGGAGTCTTAGTTACCTAGTGCTGCCATAACAAAAAATATCACAAGTGGGTGTCTTTAAAGAACAAGAATTTATTTTCTCACAGTTCAGGATAGAAATCCGAATTCAAGGTGTGGCTCTATGGGGTGGTCCTTCCTTGTTATTTCAGCTTCTAGTAGCTGCCAGCAATCGTTGCTATTCCTTGATGTTCCTTGGCATCTGTCTTCCCCTGTGTGTCTCTGTGTCTATCCTGGTATTTTTATAACTCAGAAGTGATTAGGTTTATCACTTATTCTACACTGGTATGACCTCATTAAATACAAAACAAAATAAAAAACTTTATTTCCAAACAGGATCACCTCCACATGTACAAGGGCCAGGAATTCAACACATATTTTGGGATGACACAATTTAACCCATCACACACTGGATTCCCACCTTGCCTCTTGGTGTAAAGTTGTGATGAGTCAAAACGCTACAAATAAAAATGTAACTTCTATTGATGGAAAGTTTTAGAACTATTGATAGAAATTAATTTTTGGAAACAAACAAACAAAAGAAGGAAGAAAGGAGGGGAAAAGAGAATAGAGAAATCTCCTTGAAGTGAACACGTCTCGACAAGGATAGAATTAAATGTCACATCTTTATAAACCCTTCCTGCTAATTTTAAATAGCTGTTGTCTTGGTTTGTTAGAACCACAGAGTTTCTTTATCATAGATGGTGCAAAATAACACACACATGCTATCCAAGGTTTTGGATTACGGTAAATGATACGGTTTAGACCCTTGAGATCAACATACAATTTTACTCATCCACAATTTTTCAGTAATAGGAAAATCTTTGACAAAATGGTCACACTTCTCTTGAGTGTGACGAGGGGCCTAACTAAGGAAAGTAGCGCCTAGGGCAATTAGTGTTAAGTTGTTGAATGATCTCTCACAGCTGGTGATGGAAAATGTGATGGCCAATAGAAACTGCTAATCAATGCCCCACTTCAAGCGGCCCTTGGGCACTCATGCCCCCTCCCCTATTAGACCTTTGAGTGTAATGAAGAAGAGGTTTGTGACTATTCCCTGGGGTTCCGAGCTGGCAGACCTGAGGATTTCTCTGATCCGTGGCCTTGAGGTGCATAGGGACTAAGAACACCTGAGCCTTGGGGCTGCACAAGGCATGCAGCCAATGAGCGTGATTCAAGTCCTGGACACAGGGAACCAGATCCTCCATCAGATCTCCTGAATCCCTGATGGATTCTCAGAAAGGAGGCAGAGGCAGAGAAGACACAAATCTTTACTGAATATCTGCTCTGCGTCTCGAAATGTGCTAGGTATCCTACACACCTAGTCCCGTGTGTGGCAGAGTTCTGGAGCAGGGGCGTCTGTGTGGGCCATTTCACTCAGGGGCTGAGTGCATTCTGCCTCCTGCCCACACTCCCCCTCAGGGAGACGATGATGGTCCTTCCCTCCCCCCACCAACTGGAGGGAGGGGCTATTGTAGAGTAAGTACACTCACTTCTGTTAAAGTAAAAGCAAAGAGATTTATTGAGGGTAATACAATTTAGGAATTGGGGAAACACAGGGCAGAGGGGAATCTACCAAGTGCCCCCCTCCCCTTCTGAGAGAGAAGTGAGCCTTTTATATGGTAATATGAGGAGGGTAAATGCTTGACAGCACATTACTAATAGTAAAATGGAACCGAGTAGCAAGAGACCATCAACACCATAATCTTCTCTTAACATCAGCAAACCGGGGAGGGGCAGCAAGAGACCACCAAGATCATAATCAACAAACCCTTCCCAGAACAACCACATTCTCCCCACCCCCCACCTCTCACCCCTTATTTGCTAAGAGGGGTTAAGGTTTAGGGAAGTTGCAGGCTACCTTCTTAGGAATGCAGAGGCAGAGGCTTTGGTCAATCTAAAGTCTGATTCAAAATGGAGTCTAGATAAGAATATGGAGTTTGATTCGAACTGGGATTAGCTACCCTGTTTCAGCCAGGTGCCTCAGTTTGGGGCAATTCCTACACAGGGCACACACTTGCCCCACATTAAGTCGAAGTCCCCAGGACATGTTTGATGTGGGGAGCAGAGCCATAATGCCATGTACAGTCACAGCCCAGTTCACAGAAGGAACTGAAGAATCATGTGGTGTAGGGGAGATAAGGCCCACCCTGTGGTGCAGTGGGGCCCTGCTCCATTTCATCCCTCAGATGCCTTCCAGAGTGGCGGCTGTATCTTTAGTACAACCACCTTTTTCTTGAGCTAATTTAGTGGGCTTATGTTCCTGGTGTAAAATAATACATGTCCTGTTAAAAATAATCAAACCTCACCAAAATTTAAAAAAAAAAAAAAAAAATCACCAAAATTTGAACATAAGGTTTATTCTGAGCAGTTATTCTATATGCATATAGGGAGACTTTTGATTCCACAAAAAGCAAATGGCTCAAAGAAGGTAGGTACATGGGGTTTATTAAGGGAGGAGGAGTAAAAAATATACAAGATCAACCATTGGCTAATCTCTTTACTGAGATCATCTGATATCAGGTTACTTCTGGCCTGATTGCTAATAGTTTGGCCCTCCACCCACCTGCAGCTATGAGACTTTTTGAGACTTAAATTAGGAGGTAATGGCTTGATGTTTATTCTTTCTTAGCTGTATAAGACAAATTTACATTGCTATAGAGCAGTTTCTGGCAGGCTTTTGCAATTTGGGTCAGGGCTTTTTATGGTTAAAATGTGGTTTCATAGACAAGAAAAACCTTAAAATCAAAGTAAGATGTCTGCTATTAATTTTCCTATTCAACAGTCCCAAACCTGGTCTGAGACAGAATCTAATTTTGCATGATGTAATTCTCAACTTCCTTCTGGGAAGAAATTAGCATTCTTGATTAAAAAAAAACAACAACAGTAATTTAACAATAAACTTTAATGGGATTAAGATTTGTTCTGAGAAACTTGTCACCCAACCAGTCAAGGAAACAAAGGTGATCTTCAGTCAGATATCCTCTTCTTATTGGATCAGGTCTAACAATAGTCATCCAGTAACCTTTTTCTTTTCCTGTAAAATGTCCCTACCAAAGATAAATTCTATTGTTCTACTAGGGGCCTTTTTGTTTGCATGTAAAACCAACTCAAAACCAATTCTGTTGCTGTCCAGTGACCCTACAGGGAAGAGTAGAGTTGCCACAGAGGGTTTCCAAGGGGCAGCTGGTGGATTCGAACTGCCAACCTTTTGCTTAGCAGCCGAGCTCTCAACCACTGCGCCAGGTAGTACTAAATCTTCAACAAGTGCTCATACCTAAACTGTCTGGAAAGTTTGCTTTATCAAGGACCGCCAATCATGTTCTGAGGCAGTGGTTTTCAAAACGTGGTCACAAGCATCAGCTTCGGCAGGGAACGTGCTCATTCTTCAGCCTCACCCCAAGACCAAAACCAAACTCACTGCCATCAAGTCAATTTTGACTCATAGCAACCTTGTAAGACAGAGTAGAACTGCCCCATAGGGTTTCCTAGGCTGTAATCTTTATGGGAGCAGACTGCCAGGTCTTTTCTCCAGCAGAACAGCTGGTTGGTTTTAACAGCCGACCTTTTGGTTAACAGCCCAGCAATTAACCATTGTGACACCGGGGCTCTAGTCTCACTCCAGACATATTTGAATCAGAAACTCTGGGAAGGGGAGCAGGAACCTGTGTTTAATAAGCCCTCCAGGTTTCAGGTGCAGGCTCAAGTCTGAGAATTGCTGCCCTGAGGAAACTACGCCTCACAATGGTGGTCCGTGGATGCATGTAAGGACTGCTTTTGGGTTGGATTTTACTGAAGTGGAGCCCTGGTGGTGTAGTGGTTAAAAAAGGTCGGCAGTTTGAATCCACCAGTCACTCCTTGGAAACCCTGTGTGGCAGTTTTACTCTGTCCTATAGGGTCGCTCTGAGTCGGAATTGACTGCAACGAGTTTGGTTTTTTTTTTTTAAGTTCTTGTTGGGTCCCATCGTATCACAGAGGTGGAGCATTGGAAACAGCCATGTTTTTTCCACTTCTCAACCTCATCATGTGGGGCTGATTTTTGTGTTCAAATAAATTCTTTAAGGCTTCTCCTTCAGATCTAGACGGGTTTTCTATAAGCATATTAAAGGATTGCTCCAATGTGTGGGACCATACATAACTGTTAAAAGTTTGTTAGGAGTATTGACAGAATTGAAACAAGAAGGAGTGTGATCCTTAAAACTGTGGGAAAATACATGGTCCACAGCAGCAGAAATATCTCCCCACCAATAAGTTTCTAAAGCTTGGATCAATTCATCTGTTGTTATTCCTATGTTATCACGCCAATAATTTCAAACAATAGGGACGTACAAGCATTCTGGCAAGATGGATTTATTATTAGGCCCTATGCACAGTCTAGTGGTTGGATCTTGATGACAGCCAGCCTGCTCCCATTCTCTAATTTCATCTGTTGATGTCAATTGTTGGTGTTTAAAAGGTGACTTTGAAATTTCTTTTGGTTCAAATTTAGGTGGGCAAAATTTTACAGATGCTATATTTGGAAACACTGGTGGCATAGTGGTTAAGAGCTACGGCTGCTAACCAAAAGGCCAGAAGTTTGAATCCACCAGGCCCTCCTTGGAAACCTTATAGGGCAGTTCTATTCTGTCCTATAGGGTCGCTATGAGTTGGAATTGACTCGACAGCAACTGGTTTTTTTTTTTTTAAATAATTGTTCTGGCAATATTAACTATTCTCTCCTTTTCACCATGATCATGAGTGGGATCATTGCAGTCATGAATGAGGATGATGTCTTTCAAGGGTGATTGTGAAGCGGCCTGTTTAGCTGCCCTATCAGCCAGGTCATTTCCTCTGTTTGTGGAAACCTTTTGAGTTAGTGGGCTTGAATTTTAATCACAGCAATTTCAGAGGGGAGCAAAATGGCTTCTAAGAAGTCTACTACTAGGGATCCGTTTTCAATATGAGTTCTGGAAGAAGTCAAGAATCACCTCTGTTTCCATAACATACCAAAATCATGAACAACCCCAAGTCCATACCTCGAGCCTGTACAAACAGTTACTGATTGTCCAGAAGCCAGTTTGCAAGCCCTCGTGAGTTCCGTTAGTTCAGCTTGCGAAGCTGGTAATTTCAGGAAGTGCACCGCTTTCGAGGACCAGCTGAGGTGGTTATGGCATATCCTCCCTGATAATGACAGCTGGTAGGTTCAGGGTTTAAATATGACCTGTCAACAAATAGAACTAAATCAAGATTTGATAATTAGGTTTCTTGTAAATCTTGTCTAGGAAATAAAAGCTTTTCAGTAAGATTTAAGCAATCATGGGGTGGAAGATCATTGTCATGAGGTAGAGGTAACAATGTAGCTGGATTCGGAGAGATTACAGTATGTAGCCTAAAATCGGAAGCTGCCAAAAGTAGAACTTCATAAGAAGTCAGCCTGATGGCTGAAAGATGTTGAGTTAATGTTGAATTTAGAGTGGCTGACACCACATGAGGAAGATAAATATCAAGAAAATTCTCTAAACTATATCAGCTGTGGCTTCAACTACTCTAGTTGTTGCAGTGACTGCTCTAAGGGTGTAGCCCCTTGCAACAGGGTCCAGTTAGATACCATAATAACCAATGTGTCTCTATTGTCTTCCATATTTTTGAGAGACGACTCCTAAGAGCATTCCCAGAAGTCTCATGGACAAAAAGTGAAAAGTGTGGGTTATAATTAGGAAACCCAAGAGCAGGAGTGTTAATTAATGCTTCTTTTAGTTTAGTGATGGCCTTTGGCCATCCATGGAGAGCTGCAAGGAATCAGGCTCCAAACTTTTTAAATAATAGTAAAGAGGTTGACCCAGCAAAGCAAAATTAAAAACCCGAGTTCTGCAATAGCTGCAGAGTACTGGAAATCCTCTTAATTGCTTCTTCGTAGTAGGGACAGGATAAGCTAACATAGTCTTTTTTCTTTTGGGGTCTATAGTGATCCCTTTTACTGAAATAATATGGCCTACATATTTAACAAAATATTCGGCTAACTGTAATCTTTCTTTGGAGGCTTTGTGACCTCTTCTGGCTAAATGTTGTAACAACAGGATTCTATCAACAAGACATGCCTGTTGAGAGCTAGAACATATCAGTAAATCATCAACATACTGCAACAATGTAGACCCCTGACAAAATTGGAGAGGCTGCAAATCAGCATGTAAAATCTGAGAAAAGAAGCTCAGGGACTCAGTAAATCCCTGAGGCATCATGGTCCAAGTAAATTGTTGGTCCCTTCAAGTGGAAGCAAATAAGTATTGACTGTCTGGATGGCCTGGAAAGCTTAAAAAAGAAAAAAGCACTGCAAAGATCAACTACTGTAAAATGAATTGCTTCAGGAGGTACATTAGAAAGAAACAAGTAAGGGTTAGGAACTACAGTGAATCTTGGAATTACTACACAATTAATAGCACATAAGTCTTGTACAAATCTCCAGCCTTGATTGTTTGGTTTCTTAACAGGGAAGACTGGAGTGTTGCAGGGACTGTTGGAAGGAATTATTATTAAGCCTTTAGCTAGAAAGTCTTGAATTATTGGGACAAATCCCTCTTTGGTTTATTGTTTTAAAGGTTATTGTGAAATTTTAGGAAGAGGTTTTGACGTATTTATTTGGGTTTTAATTGGTTCTGCTGACACTACTCAGCCATCATCAGTAGACGTGGTAGCCCATAGACTCTCAGGGACAGAGGAAAGACATTCCACAGAATAGGATAAAGGAAGGGAACGACTTTCTTGAAATTACAAACCAAGTGCCAGTAAACAGTAATAGGCTTCTTCACTTAAAGTATTTTCTATCATACAGAGTCTATCTGATGATTTGCTTCAGATAAATCTAACGGCATCTCTCCTGTTTCTGAAAATTTTATATGACAATTCCATTTGGATAACAAATATCTTCCTAAGTGAATTTACTGGGGTATCTAAACTGAGTAAAACAGAGTGTATGTCTACTATAGAATCCAAAGAAACAGAAACAAGTTGGGAATGGGTTAAAAGTTTGGTCCTGGTTAATAACCCCTATTATTTTGGAAATTATTGTACTCCAGGGCAAGGGCTTTTGTAAACAGGCAGGTTTTATAGCTGACAGGGTAAAATCTGTATCAATTAAAAATTTTCATGGTTCTCCATTTGTTTGAGCAGTAGTTTATCCTTGAGTGTTTAGTGCTACCATAGGAAAAACCCCTGACTTGTCCCTGGAGCCCTTTCATTCTATTTTCTTTCACCCTGTGTCCGGTGTTACATTGCTCAGTATATTTTTCAGTTTTAAACTGTCTTTAAAACGTCCAGGTTTCTTGCAGTAGTAACAAATGATGGTCAAGTTACTGGGCCCAAACTTAGCCATATGTTAGGCAGACTTATTCTGTGTGGGGAATTTATTCTGAGGTTGGGTCTGCAATTGCTGCAATTGCAGAGCCTTAAGTTTATTTTGTTTAGTTTTAGTTTTTTGTTCTGTTTCCTTAGTCTTTTGTTCTAGTATTTGAGCCAACTTGTAAGATGAAGTAATTAGTTCAGGATAGGGAACATTTTCCCAATCTAACCTGTGACATTTAACCAGATCATCAAGCTCGGGTTGGAGCCCATTAACAAAGAATTGAAAGCAATGTGTGGGTCCTGGCTCTTCTAGTTTTAGGCCAGAGTATTTTTGGAAAAGTTTAGTTAAATTGTTCCTGTAAGCATAAACATTTTCATCTTTGTTCGGTTTACAACTTTGAACTTTAGCCCAGTCTATTTGATGAAGAAAACCCCTGGACATGGCATCAATAAGGTTTGTAACAATAGTTTTAGTTTCAGCTAGTAACAGGAACCAGGAACATAGGCCCTGATAGCTAAAGGTTCCATATAACTTAATAAATATGTTAATCCAACCAGGCAACACAGAAAGGTGGAAGGAAAAGGCCAGATGGGTCTTTTCCTTCCACCTGTCTGCATTGCCTGGTCAAATTAACATATTTATTAAATTATATAAGTCTGCTGGGCCAGGTTCAAAAGTTTCAGCTAAAATCCTAAATTCTTGGGTGAACTTGGGGGATTTTTTAAAAATTGTATTGATTTTTTTTGTTTGTTATTGTAGTTTAAATGAATTTTACATTTCAAGTTAGTCTCTCATACAAAAATTTACACACATAGTAGTATGTGACCCCAATTGCTCTCCCCATACTGTGATAGCACACACCTCATTTCCACCCCTGATTCCCCATGAGCTTGTGGGGATCTTTACGAGGATTAGGGAATTCTTTTACAATTGTACAAAATTCCACTTTGGACCAAGGGGTGAACATGACTTGAGGGGGTTTCTGAGCCTCTTCTGGATATTTAACTTCAAAGGGCATTTCAGAAACAGGTTTTTTCTCTTCTAACAGTTCTCTAGAGTAGTATGGGAATTTAGATAATATATTCTTGAAGGCATAGGACAGTAAATGTGGGTAAAGAGGAGTGGCTGTTGGAAGGGCAGAAGGAAAGGAAGGGAGATGGGTTTCAGAGACTGGGGGTGGACTATGGATGCCAGGTACTTTGCCATTTGGGGAAAGGGAGGGTATAGGGGCTGTTGCCAGGCAGGTAGCTGGTGAGATTACAGAGCTCTGACATTGTAACTCTTTAATTTGTTTAGCATGTTTTGAAATGGTCTCCTGCAAGGAGGTGAATTTATCATTTTGTTTCTTTTGGAAGCTTCCAAGTACCAATTTAAAAGGCCTCCCATTGTGTCTATTTTATTTGGGGGCCCTTAGCCTCCAAAATGACCATTGGTCTTTTAAATTTCTCTCAGTAAGTACATGCCAGCAGCCTAACTACAAGACTGAACTGGGGCCATAATGTTTATTCGTATGAGCTTCAGGAGTCTCAGTAGGGGGTCCTGCTTCAGTCTTGGATGTGGCATTCCCCATCTTACTGAGTAATTTGCAAGTATTAAAGACCTAAATGTGCATAGAAACCTTACGGTGCACCAGAAAGAAAAGGGCATGCAGTAAAATAAAATGGTCGCTAGATGGCAGTCTTGCCAAACTTAATTTGGCAATGACCCCAGCAGGATGCTCAGGAGATGAGCAGAAAATGAAACTACAGTGAAAAGGTGAACACTATATCTCCCAAAGAGTTGTCTTCGCAACACAGTGGAGGCTGGAGATTCAAGAGGACTTACCTTAAGTGGTCCCTGAGATTTCAAGGAGAAGGTCTGAGCACAAAGGAGGCGTGCTTGGTACCAAAGAGGTGCATTTGTGATCAGGAATGCAGAAGATAATGCTCCTTCAAATCCTGCCAACTATACCAAAGAATGTCATAGAGTAACCACCATATTCTTTTTAAAATAAAATCAAGAGATTTATTGAAAGTAAAGAGATAGCTTGAGCTGGGAAGACACAGTGTGAAAGCCAACACTTCAAAATGACGAAGCTGCAGGGACATTTTTAAAAGGGAGACTGAAGAGCTTGAAGTACACTACTTGATTGTAATTACAAACTTAGATCATCATTTGATTGGTAGTTACAATCTTAAATCATTGCAAGGCAGGACTTCCTGAAGTGGGGCTCATAAGGTGGGACTTCCTGAAACAGGGGCTAGTAAGGCAGGACTTCCTTAAAGTACATATGTGTGTTTCTTAGATTGGTTACAGCATGGTAATTGCAAGGGTACACAACAAGAGAGGGCATTACCAGGTACATCATAATTACAGGACATGCCTTCCTTAGAAACAGCCTGTTCAAGTAGAATTTTTCCTGTGGGTGTTTGTGTTGGAGATTTAAATAAAGGTCAGCACCAAAGTCAGCTCTCAAAGATGTTGTTTTTATATCCTTTATCACAGAGGGAAAACATTTCCTTAGCTTCATGATTAAGTCTTCACAGAAGATGGCTGTTGCTAGGGTAAAGGCAGAATTAACAAAAGGGAGTCAAACCCAGACCTCAAGCATGACATTTCAGATTTTACCAGGTACCTCAATTTTAAATTCCCTTGCACAAGTTTAAAAAAAGCTTTCAAATGGCTGTCACAGTTAATAAATATTCCATCTATATAGAATTAGTATCCTCCACTTTCCCCCAAATACCATTGTGGAAGAAAAAATAAATAAATAACAGACATCTTACTTTGATTTTTAGGGATTTTCTTATGCATGAAACCAAAACTTAACAGTAAAAGCCTGACCCTAAAAATTGTAAAACCATTAACTTGGTATTTTCCTCTAGCTTTAAGGAGTGTTAATAATAAGGAAACTGAGGCCCAGTTTAATATAGTGATTAAATCTTCACAAACCCCTTTGTGACAAAGACATTTGTTAACCATAAGCTAGATGAGAGTTTATCTAATGCAAAAGAATGTAACTTTAGGTAATTTCCCTTGCTTCTTGAGAGATGAGATACCTTGTATCATTTTAAAACCTCCAAACTACACTTAAAGGTTGGTGCAAGTGAATAAGGGGACGGACAGCTAGGCCAGAGACCACGTAGTAACCTGACATCAGCTAATCTCAGTAAAGGGGGCAGTGTTCAATCAATCACGTTAAGATTAACCAGTAGCTGATTTTCCATTCTTCTCCTTCCTCTTCTCTTTCTAAGCATCATTGTAACAATCCTACATGGAGCTATTTGTTTTTTAGAAACAGAATGATCTGTCTATATGCATATAGAATAGCGGCTCAGAATAAACCTTATGTTTCAATTTCTTTAAATTTTGATTAATTTTTATCACCACATACTCATGGTGTAGCACTACTCTGCATAGGTTCATTTCTATCTGCATCACTGAACGTACAAGACAAACCGTGAGACCCTATACCACATGTCAACCTTGTTGCTTGCTCAGGGGTTAGTTAGAGTGTGCCTTTGCACTACCAGTTAAAGTAGGTAAGAAATGAGGAGTGTCAGTAAGGTTTGCTCCATTCAGGGACTTAAGTGCCATTTACATACAAGCAGTATAATTACAGAGAAAGCAGGAGCTGGCACCAGCTAGGCTAGTGCTTGAT
Source organism: Dugong dugon (assembly GCA_030035585.1). Lineage (NCBI taxonomy): Eukaryota > Metazoa > Chordata > Mammalia > Sirenia > Dugongidae > Dugong > Dugong dugon. The sequence continues at coordinate 44,102,369 of CM057466.1, read as the reverse complement.
GTGCTAATTTCAATTCTCTAACCTAAGAAGCCTCTTTGGAAAAAGAATTTAGAGTTGGAGAGAATTGCAACCCAGTGAGATTTAGTGACTTGCCCAAAGGTCACTAAAAAACCCACTGCCGTCGAGTCAATTCCAACTCATAGCGACACTATAGGACAGAGTAGAACTGCCCCATAGGGTTTCAAAGGTCACACCGCTAATTAATTGGAAATACGCTGTGTTTTTAATGTGCAAAGGGTTTTGCATACCTTATCTCATTTAATCTTCATGGGTATTTTATTACTAATAGCATCATGCTGTTAGTAGACAAGGGGAACAACACAGAGAGAAGTTAACTACAACTTGCTCAAATGTGCGCTGTTAGAAAGAGGAGATAGCAACTTAGGTCCACTGAGATTTCAGTTTAGGTCAGGCTGGTCCCAAAGCAGGAGGTTTTCAGGTCACTCTTCGCTTACCAGGGACAGAGCTAAGATTGGATGTCCCAGTTGTTAAATCAGTAAAGAACATATATGCTGCCTAGTTCCTATGCCTGAACATAAAAGTCTGCATTTATTAAATTAGGAAGTAAAAAAAAACAGGCTTTCTACAAATTGAATTTATCCTTCTATTTAGTTCCTACTAAATTTACTATTATCAAGATATTTACTACATTTCATTCTATTCATAAGTTGTCTGAATGGCAACAAAGATTTTATAAACACTGCGAATCAGGAGTAAAAAATTTCACAAATGTCTTTTTCCAGCCCTCCCCCCACCCATTTGAGATATGCAGTGTATCTAGTACAAAATGATTAGTATATTCTCGGTCCTTAATTGTAAACATTAAAAGGAAAGAAAAAAGCCAACATTCAGGTTTAAGTATTTGGAGATGAGTACTTATGCTTTTACATAGCAAAAATGAATTTCTCCTTTACTCAAGTAATTTCTCACCAGCTGGCGGGACAGCTCTTAGATGTATCTTGCAATTTGTACCCACTCTGGTCCTGGTTGTTTGGGCAGGATAAATACGTGAATGTTGCGATGGCATATGCCACAAGCCTTGGCTAGGCATTCGGCTCCCCATGCTGGGCCTGGAAGGTGGCCAAGCATGCAAGGATGGGAAATTTGGGGCCATTCACTACCTAGAGGCCTTAAAAGAACTTGGAAAGGTGTGCACAGTGGAGCCAGCATGGGGTGGAGAGAGTTTTGAGGTAGGGCACTATGAAGGAGATGTGTAGTGGCTGTGCCTGGCACATAGTAGATGCTCAATAAAAACTCATGATATAAATGGGTGGCTTGAAGTCTTTGGGGAAGAAGGAGAAAAAGGAATGTTAAAAGCAAAATGGAGTTTCTGTAAACTAAAAGAAGAGTTTTATTCAGATTTAAAGATTTGCAAAGAACCATGCCCATATAAGATGGTGAACTTAATTGATAAATGTTTTGTGTGTTCTGAGTGCTCCACTGATTGGTCATTCCCCCATCTCTCTCCCTATCCTTAGGCCTCCCTATTCCCTGTGACATGACAGTATTAGGCCTACTAATAACCCTACAATGGTCTCTAAGTGTTCAAATGAAAGGAAGAGGTGCATGTCTCTCACTTTAAATTAAAAGCTAGAAATGACTAAACTAAGTGAGGAAGTTACGTCAAAAACTGAGATAGGCCAAAAGCTAGCCCTCTTGTGCCAAACGTTGAGCCAAGTTGTGAATGCAAAGGAAAAGTTTTTGAAAAAAATTAAAAGTGCTATTCTAGTGAACACACGAATGATAAGAAAACAAAATAGCCTTATTGCTGATGTGGAGAAAGTTTTAGTGGTCTGGAAAGAAAATCAAACCAGCCACAACATTCCCTTATGCCAAAGCCTAATCCAGAGCAAGGCCCTAACTCTCTTCAATTCTATGAAGGCTGAGAGAGGTGAGGAATCTGCAGAAGAAAAGTTTGAAGCTAGCAGAGGTTGGTTAATGGGGTTTAAGGAAAGAAGCTGTCTCCATAACATAAAATTGTGAGGTGAAGCAGCAAGTGCTGATGTAGAAGCTGCAGCAAATTATCCAGAAGATCTAGCTAAGATAATTGATTACGGTGGCTACGCTAAACAACAGAATTTCAGTGTAAACAAAACAGCCTTATGTTGGAAGAAGATGCCTAGGAAGAAATTCTAGGACTTTCATACTTAGGAGAAGTCAATGCCTGACTTCAAAGCTTCAAAGTACAGGCTGACTCTCTTGTTAGGGACTAATGCAACTGGTGACTTTAAATTGAAGCCAAAGCTCATTTACCATTCCAAATATCCTAGGACCCTTAGGAATCATGTTGAATCTACTTTGCCTGTGCTCTATAAATGGAACAACAAAGCCTGGATGACAGCACATCAGTTTACAACATAGTTTACTGACTATTTTAAGCTTACTTTTGAGACTTACTGCTCAGAAAAAAAGATTCCTTTCAAAATATTGCTGCTCATTGACAATGCACCTGGTCACCCAAGAGCTCTAATGGAGATGTATAAGGAGATTAATGTTGTTTTCATGCCTGCTAACACAATATCTATTCTGCAGTCCATGGAACAAGGAGTAATTTCAACTTCCAAGTCTTATTATTTAAGAAATACATTTCATAAGGCTAGAGCTGCCATAGATAGTGATTCCTCTGATGGATCTGGGCAAAGTAAATCGAAAAACTTCTGGAAAGGATTAATCATTCTAGATGCCATTAAGAACATTTGTGATTCATGGGAGGAGGTCAAAATATCAGCATTAACAGGATTTTGGAAGAAGTTGATTCCAACTCTCATGGATGACTTTGAAGGTTTCAAGACATCAGTGGAGGAAGTAATTGCAGATGTGGTGGAAACGGCAAGAGAACTAGAATTAGAAGTGGAGCCTGAAGACGTGGCTGAATTGCTGCAATATCATGGTAAAACTTCAATGGATGAGGAGTTGCTTCTTATGGATGAGCAAAGAAAGTGGTTTCTTGAGACCACTGGAATCTATTGCTGGTGAAGATGCTGTGAACATTGTTGAAATAACAAGGGATTTAGAATATTACATAAACTTAGATGACAAAGCAGCAGCAGGGTTTAAGAGAATTGACACCAATTTTGAAAGAAGTTTTACTGTGGGTAAAACGCTATCAAACAGCATTGCATGCTGCAGAGAAATCTTACATGAAAGGAAGAGTCAACTGATGTGGAAAACTTCATTGTTGTCTTATTTTAAGAGATTGCCACAGCCACCCCAGCCTTCAGCAGCCACCACCCTAAACAGGCAACAGCCATCAACATCAAGACTAGACCCTCCACCAGCAAAAATATTATGACTCATTGAAGGCTTCGATGATGGTTAGCATTTTTTAGCAATAAAGCATTCTTTAATTAAGGTTTGTACTTTTTTTTAGACATAATGCTATTGCACACTTAATAGACTACTGTATAGTGTCAACATAACTTTTATATGCATTGGGAAACCAAAAAATTCATGTGACTTGCTTTATTGTGATATTTGCTTTATTGCGGTGGTCTGGAACCGAACCCACAATATCTCTGAGGTATGCCTGTATTAGCAATGGCACAAACTTCTCCTTGTTTGGCTAGAAAGAAATCAATAGATATTCTATTATCTAGTACAACTTTAAAAAGAGATTCTAAAGATTTCTATAGGGCTGACATTCCATCTGCAATATCATCAGCAAATTGAGACACTGTAGCAGATAAATTGTGAATAGATTTTTCAAGCTGAGGAACAACATAGTTGGGTACAAGTGCTCAGAATACCCATTCCATCTCAGGTTTTTCAGCTATTGGATTATGTTGTGGCATAGTTTCTCCTATTCTGAGTGAGGATCTTCAAATGACTAGTCCAGTGTATACTTTCATTACAGGAGTGGACCTCTAAAAAACCTGTTGTCATCAAGTCGATTCCAACTCATAGAGACCCTATAGAACAAAGTAGAACTGCCCGACAGGTTTTCCAAGGAGTGGCTGGTGGACTCAAACTGCCGATCTTCTGGTTAGCGGCCAAGCTCTTAACCACTGTGCCACCAGGGCTCCTGGACATCAAAAGGAACTCCTAAAAGACCTAAAGTACGTTGACCCATCATGTTCCAGCTATCTAAGCAGGGTAATGCCCAGGCAGGAGGTTCGTCACTTGGGTTCAGTTCCTTTATTGTGGGATAATATGATCCTCCATACAAAAATACATACCCATAAGGTGCACAAATCATGTCACTTCCAGTATAATTGTGTGGAAAGGGAATGGTTTGATTGACTTACTCAAGCCAATTTTCTGTTAAAGAATTGTTACAAATGGACAGTTGTTCCATCCTTAGTGGGTTCCAGAGTCTAATACAGAGAGGGGACAAGTTGTTTAAGTATGTTTTATTTCTCTTTAGGCAGTCTGGTAGTTTCGGTGCCTGCACCAATAAATTCGTAAAGTTTATCTGGGGAGATCTTCTTGTTGGACTGGAAAGTCAATCTGACAACTATGACAGGAAAGATTTCTTTCACCCTAGAGCAATTTTGTATTCTTTCTATGATTTGGGTTAGATTAAAGCATGGTACCTGGAGTTGGACCAACAATCCAGGGGGAAGCCACAGTCTAACATGTATGGCTTGTTTAAAGGCGATGTTGGTGTTAACAGTAACATTGGTTACAAGACTGTAATTTAGCATAGAAGATACTAGTGGATCTGAATTTTCATGCCCAGATTTTGTAGAGGGATTACAGAGCCAACATTCAGTCAAATTGTTAATTTAACAAATGCATTTTCTCTCCAAGCATTAGAAGAAATTGTTAGGAATAGAAGAATAAGGCTTAAATGGACTTTCGGGTTGAATAAAACTACCAGGAAATAAGGTCATAGGTATATAATAGAGCTAATACCATGAGGATAGCTACAACTACTAAGCAAAGTGCACAAAATTCAGCAAAATGAGTAAGGCCTTGTTCCGTGATCTTGGGACTAGCTGTCCACTTCCATGGTTGTCTGCTTCTGGGATACCTCAGTGTAGGTGAAATTTGAGGTCACCTGCTGGTATATTTGTCTAATATCAGGAGGTGTACGTTTAGGTTGACTCACATGTATCCACGTTGAATTTGGCTGTGCACTGGTTAGTCAGCAACACCTGAAACGGTCCCTTCCAGTGGGCTGCTAAGGTTTTGGAGTTGAAACTCTTCCAGCAGACTAGGTCTCCAGGTTGCAGACCATGGTCAGAGAAGTCGGAACCTCAGGATATTTGTCCGTGAAAGATTGCTCTACCTCTGAGGTACAAGCTTGAGAATAGGCCGTCAGTCCTTTGTAATACTTAAGAATATCTGCATTAACAATGTGTGGATCAGTGTAAGTAGTGTAAGTAATGTAAGTGTAAGTAAGGTCTTTCAGTGACTATTTTATTAGGAGACAGCTTGTGTTTTCCAAATGGAGAGGCTCTAAGAGTTAATAGCAGCAAAGGAAGTACTTTAGGCCATGGCACTCTAGGCTGTCTGTCAATTTGGTTGTTTTTTAATATTTCCATTGGTATGTTCTACTAATGCAGAGGACTGGGGATGATAAGGAGTATGCAAAAATTCAGTGATTGGAAAAGTTTTGCAAATTTCTTTAATAATCTGTCAAGTAAAATGCTTTCCTCTGTTACTGTGAAGTGCAGTGGGGGTACCCCATGATGGTATGAGAGTCTCTAGAAATTTCTTAACAACAAAAGTGGCAGTTGCTTGGTGAGTGGGATAAGTTTCAACCCAATGAGTGTACAATACAAATCATTACTAAGACAAATTTATATCCCATAGAGGAAGGAAGTTGAACGAAACCTATCTGCCATTCCAACATTGGACCCAGAAGTGGAGGAAATTCTCCTGGTGATGCTTTCAAGGACTTCTCTGGATTGTGCCTTTGACATGTTTGACATTTGTGCATAAACTTGTTTGGCTACAAGGCAGAAATTCCCCACCAATGTTTTTCCATAATTTGGGCTATTTTATCAACTGCATGGTGGCTTAGAGAATGAATTGTGTGCAGCATGGGCAACTTTACGCTTTCTGGTAGTGTAGGTTTTTTATTTGGCCCCATTACATTTGTACCCTTGTTATTTACATTCATTTAATTCCTCAGTAGGTGTTTGTCATTGTTTAGTGGCCAAATAATGGGGTGGAACTCGCATGTTAGGGACCATGACTTCATTCAACTCAAGTACAGGCATGATCGGCTAAGTCTAGCAGCATGATCTGCTAAATCATTTTTTTTTTTAACCTCAGAGAGCTTTCTAATATATTAAAATAAGTAGTTACAGAATACCTAGCTTGGTAAGAACCATTAGAAGTCCTTAAATAAGACCCAACAGTAAATGAAACAAGATATGGATTATGTAAAGGAAAATCTTTAGATCAGCCATAGGAACTAACAGTTGTTAAGTCAAATCTAGGCAACCATGGTCAGGGGTTCCATCTTCAGGCAAAGGTAAGAAAGCACTAGGATTAAGTAGTGTGCTGCAACACAGGTGAATGTGCGGAGAGTATAAAAGAAGAATTTCATAAGAAGCGAGGCTGCTAACAGAAATATGCTGAGTGAGAGCAGAATTTAATAAGGATTCTACCAAATGTGGGACAAGCACATATAAATCATTTCCCATAACAATGTCAGCAGTGGTTTCAACAAGTTTGGCAGTAGCTGCAGCTGCTTCTCAAGCAAGTGGATAGTCTCTAGCTTCTAACTGAAGACTATAATATCTAATAGGTCTCTGCTGATTTCCTTGTGATTAAAGACTCCTAACACATTTCAATTTCTTTCATGAACAAATAATGAAAAACTTTTATCATAGCTAGATAGGCTAAAACCTGGGGATTGGTTGGAGTCCTTTTAAGTTCACAGAAATATCCTATTTGTTCAGGAGTCCATCACAGAGGCTCTGGGATCTCTGTTTTAAGCAAAACATAGAGTGGTTGAGCAATCAAATAGAAGTTCAGAATTCAGTTGTGGCAGTAGCCACAAAGGCCCCAAAAAGCCCTCAGGTGTTTTTTTTTTTTTTTTTTTGTATTTGGCAAGGGATGGCTACAAATGGTTTGAAGTCTTTGTGGATCTAACTGGATCCTCTATGAAGTTAAATATGGCCTAAATATTTAACTTGGGTTTTAACAAATTGAAGTTTATGTTAGAGGCTTTGTGCCATCTAGTGGCCAAGCAACTAAGTAGACATATAGAATCTTCACAATCTTAGGGATTCCTGGAGCAAAGTAGAAAATCGTCAACATATTGAATGAGGAGAGAATCATCTGGAAACATTAGGTCCTCTAAATCAGCTTTTAAGACTTGGGAGAAATAGCTGGGAGATTCAGTAAAGCCCTGAGGCATGGCAGTCCAGGTATATTGGTGTCTGTCCCAAGTGAAGGCAAATAAATATTGACTTATCAAGGTGGATCGGGATACTAAAGAAAGCACTACATAGGTCCACTACAGTAAAGACTTTAGTCTTGGGAGGTATTTGAGACAACAAAAGATGTGAATTTGGAACTACCAGAAATCGGAGAATCACCAGACAATTGATGGCCCTAAGGTCTTGAACAAATCTTGAATTCTTTCCATTAGGTTTTTTAACTGGAAGAATTGGGGTATTACATGGCCTAGTGCAAGGTATTATTGGCGCTTTAGTAATTAATTCCCCAGCTATAGGGGTTAATCCTTGAATTTCTTCTTGTCTTAGAGGGTGTTGAGAAATCCTCAGAAGTAGTTTCATTTGGTCAATTTGAACTTTAGTTGGTTGTGCACTATGTATTCTTCCCACATCTGTGGAGGAAGAAGCTCTTAAGACTGCAGACACAGGATAACAATGGGGGCTCTTTTCCTAAAGTAGAGGTGTTCTTATTCATTGTCAAAGCCTCTAAGTGACCTAAGAGGTCTAGTTGGGGATTCTCTGGAAACTGTAGGGTCATTTTCCCCTTTTTATCAAATATTATAGATCAGTTCCACTTATTTAATATATCTTATCCTAAAATACTGACAGGTGTAGTATCACATAACAGGAAGGAGTGGCTTCCAGATAAGGACACTAACACTGGCATAGATTGTGTGTATGTTGAATTTACGACTGTGGTTTTTCAAGTGTCCAGGTATCTTGCAATAATGCCACACTCCAGAAGAGGAATGCCTAGGATTATTGCCTCTAAAAGGAGTTTAAAGCTGTGGGAACTGCAGAGCCATAATGCAATTTTGTTTCTTGCATTTATCTCTTTGGAAAGTGCAGAACATCTGTTCATCTATGTTAATAAGTTCAACTATGGGAATATTCTCCCAGTCCAGTCAATGGTGCATTACTAAGGTTGCCAATTCTGGTTTGAGACCATTGATAAACATAGTCTTGAAAGCTATTCTGGCATTTGCAGCTCTAGATAAGAGTGCTCAGAAAAAGCCTTGATAAGTCTTTCTTTCAAGTTATACACAAATTCATCAGGTTCTTGTTTGTACTCTTGAATTCTTCCCCAATCAATTTTATGGGGGGAAAGCCTTTGGAATTGCGTCTAGCAGTTTTTTGTTGTTGCTGTTGTTCTGTTTTTTAGCAATAGCCTTTGATTCATCATAATCAGCTGCTGAATTGATACAATTTTTTAGATTAATTGATTTATTGGCTTCTTTCCAAATCATGAGACTAATCCAACTTTGTGCTTCTCCTGATCAAACTATCACATAGATTAGCTGATACAGATCAACCAGACCAGGTTGGTAAGCCTTAATTAAAATGAGGAATTCCTTTTCACATTTCTCAGGGTTCTCAATGGGTTTTGGAAACTCCTTAGCTATTGCTCTTTATTTGGCTTTAGATCAGGGAGCTAAAGTAATTACTGGGGGTTTGCTCTCTCGCACTTCAACTGGTTTAACCTTAAAGGGCATCTGAGACATGGGAGGAGGTTTAGGGTCAAGAATTGGATCATCATTTGCAAATGGCATTTCAGACAGATCAGAATCTTTCCAGGATATGAAGGGAGAGTAGGATACAAAGATGGAGGAGGAGAGAGCGGTCAGAAAAAGTAGATTCATCAACTGTCTTGTGTGTTTCCTCCTTAAGAGACTTATTAATCTTGGTTAATTTGGGTGTTGTGTCTTGTAAAGATGCCAATTAAAATCATTTACCTTTTTATAAACTTCTAAATACCAATCAAAATAAGCATCCCAAACCTTTTGTTTAGTTCCACAGTTCTCTAATATAGATCTCAGATATATCAATTTTCCCAATTCAAATAAATTCAAAGGGGCCACTGGTCAGACAAAATTGTCTTTGGTCATGGCATGCCAAAATTTTAAATGCAAACATGACCAAGGCCCATAAGTCTTGGACATGTATCACAAAATCCAGTAGGGAAATCTGCAGGCTTAGATTCAGCAGAACACATGACCACACAAAAAGACAGATACAAACGTCTAAAGACACAAACCAAAATCTGAACAAAATGGAGCTGAACTGCAATATAATGAGACAGAGCTTTAGATCTGAGAAGATTCACCAAATGGCCTCCAAGTCTCCTTGCAGAGATGAAGAGCCTAAAAGGGTTCAGTGGGATCCTTCTCCCATGTCCAACGAGGGCTTCAAGGCCATAGGCTGGTCACTTTGGTCTTGCTTGACACTAAATAATTGTTAAAAACAAAACAGAGTTCCTGTAAAATAAGAGTTTTATTCAGATTTAATGATTTGCAAATCAGGAAGTGTCAAAATGAAAGATCAAAATGGTGCTCCAAAGAGGGAGCATAAGCACATGTCCCTTATACTCAGTTTGCAGAACTCTGTACAGAGTTGGAAAGAGTATGGGGGTACATTTGATTGGTTTATATTCAACCTGCTCTGTAAGACTCATTTACCAAGAATTTCTATTGGCTGGGGTACTCAACCTTAGCTTCAGTTTCCTGCATTCCAGAGTTGTTTCCTACAACTATCTGGGTGGGCCACCTTGAAATGTTGCAGAAGAAGTCGTTTTGGTCAAGAGCGTACTCTAAAAAGTGGAAGCAGGGAACTAGGACAAAACAGAGTCCAGTTCAGACCTGTGTATCCATTTTAGTTATGTCAAGCACCTCAGTTTTAGAGTGTTCATTCACAGGAACCTTCTGGAGCCCAGTATTAGCTTAAAGCAGTACAAAAGCAGTCTGGTGAAGGGGGCTTCCCTCCTTCTAAGCATTTGCCTGCTTTTCTATTCTCTGTTCCTTCCTACTAGAATTTCAGGAGTATGCTCCTAGCCATTGCTTTTCTTCCTCTTTTATCTAGATCCACCCTCAGATGGAACATAGCTCTGGTAAGATCTCAATGTCCTCCAGAATGGACAAAACAGAGGAAAGGTGTGATGGTGGCAACTCTCTCTGCTAGTGGGTAAACATTCCCATGTGAGGTGAGGAACTGAAAATGTTTAAATTAGTCAGTGACCTAAAGAGATAAGTCAATCACACACACACACTATTATCAATAATATTATGACTACTGATGATGTGATTTTTGCATCAGGATGCTATTATTATTACTAAGGGCTTATACACAGCTGGCTTTCCTAAAACATCATGTTAAATCAGCGTTTGATCCAACCACATTGTCTCTGTACTCAAATGAAAGTCTAAACTTGAGATACTTCCAGTTTTTGAAGGTGTGGATTCACAACCATGGCTCTTTTCCATCCTGCAGGACATTAGTACAACCCAAGAGCATTCTTGGTATCTTGAAATTTGCCCACTGTTTATTTCACTCTGTGGCACAAAAGAAAACTGGTCCAAACACAATAGTGTTCTTGAATGACATTGAAAATCACAAGTAGGTTCTCTGGTGCCTTAATGGTCTTTGTTTTTTCAAAGTCTCAAAGAATCTAATTGCTTCTTTCTTTGCTCTTCTCAAATAGCATTCTCCCAGGACCACATTTAAACTTTGGCGAGATCTAAAGGCAATAAGTTAAATCAGGAACTCAAGGCCAGCCTTTCCCTGAATTGCCATATGTGGATTTGCCTGCTCCACACTCAATGGCCCAGTTCAAATTTTTAATTAAAAGCTACTTCTTTTCTTTAGCCATTTTTAACTTACAAAGGATCAGTTTAGACTGACCTACTCCTTCATGCACTCCCAAAGGACTCCAATTCAAATTAACATAAACCCTCTTTACTCACTATCTCATTTATGAATGGAAATGCCAGAACTGCTCCTGGCCTTTAGAACCCAGAGAGCAGACATCTAGCCTTAAACTTCCCTTGAAGAAGTAAGACACCTATGGGTATTAATCTTCCTGATGACTATTAGTGTTTCCCTTATGGTGGCTTCTCTAGCATTTCTTTCATCTGTGCATCTTGGAAGTCACCTCCATTTCACCAGGAAAGATGCTAAGAAGTTCTGCTAGTTGCCTGATCACCACGTGAGAAGGCATGGGGCAGGGCTGGGCAGCAGCATAGGTTGGGAGGCAGCATAGAGTAAGGCAGGTAGTGTGTGCATTCACACAGAACTTCTGAATTCAAAGTCTGGCCCTGCCACTTAATGTTTTTGTTAGTTGCGGTCAGGTTTGCTTCAACTCATGGTGAATGAAAAACTTCACCATCATCACGATCATTGGTATGTTTGAATCCATTGTTGTAGCTATTGTGTCAACCCCTCTCACTGAAGTTTTCCCTCACCTTCACTGGTCCTCCACTTTACCAAACATGACGTCCTTCTCCAGTGATGGGTCCCTCCTGATGATGTGTCCAAAGTAAGCAAGACAAAGTATCAGACAATATTCTGTGGTCCATAGAGTTTCCCTGGACTTAATAGTTTTGTAATGTTAGGTGAATTATTTATCTTCACCGTGCCTTGGTTTTCTCATTTGTGAAACTGAGAGAATAATGAAATCTAACAACCCCACCCCCTCGCCCACTTTTTCATTTGATAAGGCTCATTAGCTACTTCCTCTATAAAGCCTTGCCAAACTTAATTGCTTCCCTCTGTATGTTTTTGTTCTTGCTTTTTAAATTTGTAAACCAGAATACCTGTTTATTATCTTACAGTGAGAAATGAAACTATCAAGCACATTCTTTGCCTGTAAGCAGATTTATATAGGAAGCTAAATTACTGTCAGAAATTTGGTTGGTGAGCATGGACTCGGAGAACCTGGTGTTATAAAGCAATGACCGCCTCATACCTTCATCTCCACTAAAAATAGCTAATATTCATTCAATTCTTGCTAACGTCAAGTAATAAGATTCTAAATGTTTGCATGTATTAAAATTTACCCTTCACAATAACCATATGGGTTACGCACCATTATTATCCCCATTTTACAAGCAAGAAAATACAGAGATTAAGTAACTAACCCAAGGATACATGGTTGGCCTGCCGGGAGCTGGTCCCAAAGCCTGAGTCTCAGCCTTTGCATTGTGTTGTCTCTATTGGGGAAAGCCTGTGTGTGGACTTGATGGTGCTTTTCACTGCACCTTTTACACTACACACAGGCATACAACCAGGCTTCATGGATACACAACCTAGACAGTCACACACAGTCCCATGCTTAGAAGGGACTTACCCATGGTTTAATGCTCTGTTGTTGCTATCTTGAAATTCTTAATAAACTTATTAAGAATGATAAGAAATTTGAGCCTGCGTCTTCTAGTGGAAGTCTGATGAGACACTGGAGCACACACATAGGCAGCAGAAACAATATGTATAGTCATTGTTCCTTGCTACTTCATTTAAATGTTGCATTCATGGTCCTCCTGAGCTAAGAATTCTGGTGGGTCCACAATGCTTGCAGCTTGCAGTACTCAGAGAGACTGTAAGGTGAATTAGATTCCCAGGGATGCTGTAACAAAGTACCCAAACTGGGTGGCTTAAAGGAACAGAAATTTATTGTCTTACAGTTCTGGAGGCTGGGAGTTTGTATTCAGGCTGTCAGCCATGTTGATTCTTTCTAAGGGTTCTGTTCCATACCTCTCTCCCAGCTTCTGAAGACAGCCAGTGATTCTTGGAGTTCTTTGTCACTCTCATCTCTGCCTCAGTCTTCACATGGCTGTCTTCCCTCTCTGTGTCTCTGTCTCTCTTCTCCTTTTTTAAAAGAACACGAGTCATATATGATTAGGGTCCACCCCACTCCAGTATGACATGTTAACTGATAAAATCTTAACTGACAACCCTATTTCTAAACAAGTTCACCTTCACAGGTACAGAGGGTTTGGACTTCGACATATCTTTTAGGCGGGCACAATTCAATCCATAACACGAGGTAAGTGTGTTGTGTCTATGAAGGAGTAAGCCATGGGCACTGACAGGCCTGGGGGACTGGGCTTTCCTTTTGAACCAGAACTTGCTTGGACCAGAACTTACTTTGAACACAGAAAGAAGACAATCATGTTCAAAGAAACACAAACAGCCCAGGAACTGTATATATTCTTTCATACTTGTGTTACTTTCCTGGGTTAGCCAATAGTTCACACTGAAAATGGTGGCGCACAGTGGCCCAGTTCCTTTTCTTTTCAGTTGCTCCTGACTCGTCAGTAGGCCAAAAGCAGAGAGTGTTGGTAGAATGTGTGTGTATGAAGAATCAAAATAAAAACAGCTGAGTTGGTTTTGTGCTGTATATCCATTGATCTGCTAAGAACAAAACATTTGAAAAAAACATATGAGACTCAAAATACAAATTGTGTGATTTTGGTGACTCTTCATAAGAGTTAAATGCTCTTACATTTGTGTTTGAACTGGCATTGTACAATATAAAGATTTATAGTAAAATTCATGCTAATCTAAAATTTAAATTTTTCTTTATTTAGAACAACATTGAATAGCAACTAGAAAACACCATGACAAATCAAGAGCGAGACCACAGAAGAAAGGAAAAGCTATATATTTTAGAATATTTAATGGTGCTTTTTCCTGCTTTTTGAACAAGAGATCCATCCATATTTTCATTTTGCACTGGGCCCTGCAAATTATGTAGCTGGCCCCAGGTACTGCTATTATAGCAACTTTCAATATTTTACTTTTTTAAATGTCTGTCTCCTCGTAAACTTCTCCAGGGCAGGACCCAAGCCTTTTCATCTTTTATACTCAGTGCTGTCACAATACATGCCTTTTGGAAGAATAAGTGAAAATGTAGTCTGAAAGGTAACACGTATCGTAAGAAGCAAGTTACAGAGCACCTCTGAGCTGTCTTCCCCATCAGCAGCCCTTGAAACCAGTTCAAAATCAATTGTGGGTCTCAGTACTAGTAATCACATTCATAAACTAGAGTGGCTTATTTAGTATTGATATTTTCCACTTCGGTATGCTCTTGTTGATTTTAAATGGTTTGGTTGTCTTACCTTGGCTCACAGTTTTTCTTTTGTTTGTTTGTGTTTATTGTTTTTTCCCAAGAGAGAAACTAGCGTTGGTGGATTCCCGGTTGAAATGCATCTTGAGGTTTCCCAGAAAGGGTCAAATGGCAGCAAACTACCAACTGTGGTTTAGTTAAGAAACTTACCTCTCAATTACATCTTTCAATCCACCTTATGTCTATTTCAGGAGGCAAGGATACACAATTCACATAAAAATTACACACCATGGTTCTTTGCAGTTTTCACACCGCTCTTAAATTCTCAGAGCACTTGCCTGCTTCTTAGCAGCTCCTAAATGTACAAACTCTTAAAGTGTATGAATCTGGCTTAATTTGATTTGAAAAGTTGCAGGTATTTGTGCAGTATTAACTGTGGAAACTTTGATTTTGATTTCTCTACACTTCGTTAATTGAGATTAAAATGAGTTTCTATTTGAAAAGATAAATGTACTTTTGATCCATCTTCTCCCCACTGTAAGTATATGTAGAGCTAGTATAAAGGAAAGCTTTTGGTCTCTATAAATTTCAGTGAATAAAGCAAAAATAAAATCCAGAATGTTCTACTTGACAGAATGTTGGGTCAGATTCTAGAATCTTGCAGAGTGAATAGATGGAAGGGCATCATCTCTGAAAGAAGGGCTTAAGCAAACTCCCTTGGACTTGGTGGCACATTTATAGAAACTTTTAAGAGTAGGAACAAAGAAAGAGAAAGGCAACTTTTCTGATTGCTAAGCTTTTTCTTGGTGTGTGGAATGTTCAAAATGGCAGAGAATGACAAAGATACTACATTTTTAAGAACAAAGACCAGAGGATAACTGAAGGAACAGATCTCCATTCTGCACATTCCTAGCTGTTTTGTCGTAGACTTGTTCTGCTGGTGAGTTACAGTAGTTACCTAACAGGCAAAGACACATTAACAACCCACTATGTGCAGATTTCTGTACTGCCTTGTGGGTCTGTACTTGATAAGATTATGCTCTAAGGAAGACAGCAAGAATAAAACTGTACAGATGAAATGGAACCCCTTTCCCAGATAAGAATCTTCTCTACAGCACCCTTGAAAGATGGCCATCCAGCCTTGGCAATATGCTTCCAAAGACAGGGAACTTGCAATTGTACTTTTGGAGGCAGCCCATTCCATTCTATCTCATTTACCTTTTGAGGGATGAAAACAATCATATCCTTCAAATACTGTGTTTCATTCCGTTGGAATGTTAAGAATCAATGGATTTTCACTTTCTTAATTTCTGTCTATGCTCCTATGATTATTTCATTTTTCATTACTTGATAAATTTCCAACTTACATTAGTAGTTCCTTGCTTATCTCTGAAAGCACCCTACAGAGAAAATAGAAATAAACACAAATTCAGTTGCTTAGGTTGAGGGGACTTGGGTGTTCACAAAATCACTGAATGCTATATTCTAAATTATAAAATGGCTCTGCGTTGGTGCAAAAGGTAAGATCCCCACTTCACTGGAAAACAAAAGTAATTCATGAAGCTAAAAGGCTTTCTACTCAGCATCATCCCCAAAGTTGGCTCTGACCTGGGGGCAGCTATTAAGCAGTTTAACTGCTGAAAGACTGATAGCGTTTACACATACCAGTAACTTTTTCCAAGACTTGTGCAGTCTTTCTTAAGGAGGCACGAGACCCATTAAAGCACAAGAGTAATGTTTTCACATATTTAGATATTTGTAAAACAGGGAATGAATGCTAATTTCAATTTTATCTTGATTTTTTGCCTTATGATGACAGTCATAATTGTCAACTGGGAACTCACCTGTGGTTGAACAAGTTGGTTTTGCTCGTTACAATGAGGTTGAACGCACACCATGGGGAACTGTGAAACGTCTTAGTAAGACAGTGTTAGAAAGGACATGAATTTGGGTTTGTGTTAGATGATTTGGGGGAGGGTTCAAGGAAGTGGGACTTTGCTATGTGTTGGAGTTGTCAGGAAGTGGGTGTAATTCTGAGTGGGTATCTTCATAAACCTCATGTAGAAGAAGAGAGGGTTAGAGTGAGGCTGTAATTGGTAAGAAGCAACAGTCACTCATATTAGCTGGAGAGGGGGATGTTTGTGGTTTAGAAAATGTTCATGTTTTCTCTCTGCTCCGACATGATTATGGAGTGGGCTTTCTGTCTTGATCCATCCTTGTCCCTGAGTGGCCTGTCTGCTGTTAAGGTTCTATGGGATTGCTCATGTCTAACAGGAGAACAACAGAGCCTTGCTTTGAGAGCAAGGCTTGCACCCCAGCACACCGAGATGCAGGTGACAGCAGGAGCCAGCTCCAGACACCAGGGCAGCTTTCTCTTTCTCATAATATTTTCTGTGCAAGATTATGAGCCCTATAAAGGCAGGTACCACGTTTTATTCATCCTTGCTGTTTCCAACATCTACACATAGCCTAGCATTTTAGAAGGTGCTCAATAAATCATCTTCAAATGAATGAGTGTATAAATGAGTGAGTGTATGAACAGGCTGTGGGGATTCTTTAACAGTTTTCTATCCCAATTATATTTGAAAGGGTTTAACAAGATAATATGCTCATGTCTTCTTAGTGTAAGTAAGTTTGATTCAATCTGGATATGTTCTTACCTTGAGGAACCTTACATGAGTCACAGAGGGCCATACAGCCAAGCCGCCGGGCCTGGTCAGGTCTGTGCCTGTTGTTCTGTGTAATTACTGACAATGCTTCTGTCACTCGCAAATGTGTTTCTGATCTGGATGATCACTGTAATTACAGGACGGAGGGCTGCTTCAGGACAATAGCCAGCAGATAGCAGTCATGAGATTTCCAAAAGATGTGGGGTGACAAAGAGGACGTACAGATGTTTTCTAAGGCCTCTTTCTGCTCCCAATTCTAAGAAGCTGTGAGAAATATTTAAAGAGCCAAATATGAAATTTATTTACTCTATGTCCATAATATTAAAAACCACTTAAAAACATGGTTGACTCTCAATATTCTACCCCAACAGGGTAATCAAGAACATGTATGGCTAACATTTGCCATATTTATCCCATCATATTAACTTTCTTAATTATGCTAGTCCTCTATTAAAAGTAGCTTACGTTCTTTGAGTATATATTGTCTAAGAATGAACAGAGGTGACATACAATTTACCATGGATAATCCCATGTTGACAATTAAAATAGCACTTACAAGTTCACTTCAACTCTTGGATTCATAAAGCTGGAAAGTATACTGAGTTTATTTCAGCTCAACTTCCTGACTGTATAGATGAGGCCTCAAAGGCCTAGGAAGACTGAGTAAAATAGCTCAGGTAAATAGTTCAAGGTAACTGAATAAATGATAGTGTCCAGGCATAGAGCCCACCTTGTTCTATCTTTTCATGGGTAAAATTTGTTTGGCTCTAATTATCATATAGTCATAATTAAAATGCATTTTTTTCACGTGACCTTATGCAGTGTCCTATCTCTGGAATTGATTAGGTGCCTGGGTGGTGCAAATGGTTTGCCCTCGACTACTAACATAAAGGTTGTCATTCAAACCCACCCAGGCCTGGTGATCTGCTTCCGAAAGATTATAGCCAAGAAAACACTATGAGACAGTTCTAGTCTGTAACACATGGCGTTGCCATGAGTTGGAATTGACTTGACAGCAACAGGTTTGGTTTTTGGATCCATTGTTCTATATTTTTGCCTTCCATGTAAACCCACCCTTACTTTGTATGTAAAGACGAGCATTAAAGTTAGGCAGGAAAGCCAGAGTGGGCAAAAAGAAGTGGTCATTGGCATCTTCTATTTCGAATCTCCATTTCTGCTTTGAAGGACAGTAACTCTGTAGGTAGAGAAACAAGTAATGCTGACTTACAGTGCAAACATAAGACATGCTGTCCATTTCAGAATCTACATGTCAAAAACGTGGAATTTTCTAAATTATAGGATGAGGACATACTCATTACATAATTTCCCTTCCTTTTTTGGCGTGCACATGCTGCTGACCAGACAGGACAGAGAACTTGGAGAAATGAAAAAGAGAAAGTAGGAAAAAAAAAATAATAAAGGCAAAATATGTCAATGGTGTAGGGGTGGGGTCTAAAAACAGACCAAAATCAACCAACTTTGAATAGTTTTATTTATTTAACAACTTAACTTACCCTGTGCATCAAGTTAGAATCACAGAACGGTTTTTAAAATAATTGAAGAATCTTCAGCAGTTACGTTGTGAGAAGAAAGGAGTCCGAATTTTTAATTTCAAGTTTAACAAGCATGCTAAACGCTTGTGTAGAGGACTACTGCCTCCTCTAATGAAGTGAAGTCTCTCAGATAAATCACCTGGAAGCTATTTTAAATTATACTCCTACCTCCACCATCATCCCCTTTGGTTTTTTTTTTTTGTTTTTTTTTAATTGTGCATTAGGTGGAAGTTTACAGAGCAAATTAGTTTCCCATTCGATAGTTTGTACATAAAGTGTTCCATGACATTGGTTTCATTCCCCATAATGTGTCAGCACTCCCCATTTCTCCCTTGGCTCCCCGTTTCCTTTCATCCTGATTTTCCATCCCTTCCTGCCTTCTCATCTGTGCTTTTGGGCAAATGTTGCCCTTTTGATTTGTTATAATTGATTGTTCTAAGGAGCAAGTTCCTTCCGGGTGTTATTGTTTACTTTATGGCTTGTCTATTGTTTGGCTGGACTGTGGTCTCCAGGAATGGCTTCAGTTCCAGGTCAGAAGAGTGTCTTAGGGCCATAGTCTCAGGGTTCCTCCATTCTCTGTCAGACCAGTAAGTCTGGTTTTTTGTGTGTGTGAATTTGATTTTTTGTTCTACATTTTCTCCCGCCCTGTCCAGGACCCTCTGTTGTAATCCCAGTCAGAGCGGGAAGTAGTGGTAGCTGGGCACCATCTAGTTCTACTGGTCTCAGGGTGGTGTAGGCTGTGGCTCATGTAGTCCATTAGTCCTCTGGACTAACTGCTCCCTTGAGTCTTTGGTTTTTCTTCACTCTCCTTAGCTCTGGCCTGGAAAAGACCAATAGTTGTATCTTAGATGGCCACTCACAAGCTTTTAAGATCCCAGACACTGCTCACCAAAGTAGGAAGTAGAACATTGTCTTTAAGAATTATGTTGTATCAACTGACCTAGATGTCCCCCAAGTCTATGGTTCTTCACCTTTGAGCCTGGGAACTTCATCCTGCTAGGTGTTTAGTTATGTCTAAGAGGTTTCCCTGACTATGCCCCTTGTGTGCTCTATTGTCTATATTAATATATGAAAAGTACCTACAGTCATCTATGTAGAAATCTCCACCACTAAACCTGTATCTACCAGTAGGTGTGCTCCCTTACACTCTCCCACACCTCTTGGCATATCTATCTACATATTCATTAGTAAATTATTGTTTGTTAGTACTATTGTTGCAGGATTGTCTATATTATAGTAGATTCTGTAGCTGCCCTTTATTCTTGCATTCCTCTCAGTGTCCTTTCTTGACTTGGTCATGTTGTGCTGACTTCCTCCTATTGTGTATTGCCTTTCCCTTCACTGATAATAATATGTGTCTACTCTGTTAATTTTCCCTCCCCCCTCCTCTCACCCCTAGTACTATTGAAGAATTTACTTTTTTTCTGTGTGTAAACCTTTTGTTGTTACTTTATAATAGCGGTCTCATACAATAGTTGTCCTTTTGTGATTGACTTATTTCACTCAGCATAACGTCCTACAAATTCATCCATGTTGTGAGATGTTTCACAGATTTGTCATTATTCTTTATGGTTGCATAGTATTCCATTGTGTGCATGTACCACAGTTTGCTTACCCACTCATCTGTTGATGAGCACTTAGGTTGTTTCCACATTTTTGCTATTGTGAATAATGCTGCAATGAACATGGATGTGCATATGTCTATTCATGTCATGGCTCTTATTTCCTTAGGGGTGGAATTGCTGGATCATATGGCATTTCTAATTCTAGCTTTTTGAGGAAGCACCATACCGTTTTCCACAGTGGTTGTACCATCTTACATTTCCCACCAACAGTGCATAAGAGTTCCAATCTCCCCACAACCTTGCCAATATTATTATTTTCTGTTTTTTTGATTAGTACCAGTAATTTCGGAATGAGATGGTGTCTTAGGCTGGGTTCTCTAGAGAAGCAAAACCAGTAAAGTGTATAAATATATACATAGAGAGAGATTATATCAAGGAAACAGCTCACGTGATTGTAGAGGCTAGAACGTCCCAAGTCCGTGGATCAGGGTAGAGGCCTCTCCCAAGTCACACAGCTGCAGAAGCTGGCAAGCCCAAGATCGGAAGGTCAGAGAGCAGGGCTCCCACTCACAGGCTGTGCCGATCGATGAATCCGAGGTTCGACAGATAAGCTGACAGCTCAAGTCCCAAGAACGAGAGATGAGATGACAGGAAGCAGCCGCAGGAGCCAGAGAGAGCAAAAAGCCAGAACATCTGCTTATATACAGATGCGGGCCACACCCCCAAGGAGACTCCCTTTCATCTGATTGGCTACTCACAGTATATTCAATCATGGGAGTGATTACATTAAAACATGGAGAATCATGGCCCAGCCAAGTTGACACACAATCTTAACCATCACAGATGGTATCTCTTTATAGTTTTGCTTTGCATCTCTCTAATTTCTAATGATCGTGAGCATTTTTTCATGTTTGTTAGCAGCCTGAATTTCTTCTTTGGTGAAGTATCTGTTCATATCCTTTGCCCATTTTTAAACTAGATTATTTGTCTTTTTGTTATTGTTGTTGAGGTGTTGAAGTCTTCTATAAATTTAAGAGATTAGACCCTTTTCGGACATGTCATAACCAAAATTTTTTCCCCATCTGTAGGTTCTCTTTTTAGTCTTTTTGAGAAAACTTTTGTTGAGTATAAGTGTATAATTTACAGGAGGGCCCATTTATCTAGTTTATCTTCTTCTGTGTGTTCATTTTTAGTTATGTTTGGAATGGCATTTATGCCATATATTAGGTCCTCTAGCATTGTCCCTATTTTTAGCTCCATGATCTTCAGTTTTAGGTTTTATATTTAGGTATTCGATCCATTTTGAGTTAGTTTTTGTGTATGGTGTGAGGTATGGGTCCTGTTTCATTTTTCTACAGATAGCCAGTTTTGCCTGCACCATTTGTTGAAAAGACTGTCTCTTCCCCATTCAACAAACTTTGGTCCTTTGTCAGAGATCAGCTGTCCATTGGTGGATGGATTTACGTCTGGGTTCTCAATTTTGTTACATTGGTTGATGTGTCTGTTATTGTACCAGTAACAGGCAGTTTTGCCTGCCATGACTGTATAGTAGGTTCTGAGATCAGGTAGTGTGAGGCCTTCTACTTTGTTCTTCTTCTCTAATAAAGCTTTACTTGTTAGGGGTCTCTTTCCTTTCCATATAAAGTTAGTGATTAGTTTTTCCATCTCTTTGAAGAATGCTGTTGGGATTCAGATTGGGATTGCATTATGTTTATATATTGCTTTGGGTACTATTGACATTTTTACCATGTTAA
Source organism: Dugong dugon (assembly GCA_030035585.1). Taxonomy (NCBI): domain Eukaryota; kingdom Metazoa; phylum Chordata; class Mammalia; order Sirenia; family Dugongidae; genus Dugong; species Dugong dugon. The sequence continues at coordinate 44,080,635 of CM057466.1, read as the reverse complement.
GTCTTCCTATCCAAGAGCATGGTATGTTTTTTCATTTATGAAAGTCTCTTTTGGTTTCTTGCAGTAGTGTTTTGTAATTTTCTTTGTGTAAGCCTCCTACATCCTTGGTTAGATTTATTCCTAAGTATTTTTTTAAATTTTTTATTTAATTGTAATTTAGATGAAGGTTTACAGAACAAACTAGTTTCTCATTAAACAGTTAGTACACATACTGTTTTATGACATTGGTTAACAACCCCATGACATGTCAACACTCTCCCTTCTCGACCTTGGGTTCCCTATTCTCAGCTTTTCTGTCCTCTCTTGCCTTCTAGTCCTTGTCCCTGGGCTGCTATGCCCCTTTAGCCTCGTTTTGTTTTATGGGCCTGTCTAATCTTTGGCTGAAGGGTGAACCTCAGGAGTGACTTCATTAATGAGCTAAAAGGGTGTCCGGGGGCCATACTCTCAGGGTTATTCCTAAGTATTTTATCTTTTGGGGGGCTATTGTAAATGGTATTGTTTTCCTGATTTCCTTTTCAAAGTTTTCTTTGTTGATGTAGAAAAATCCAACTAATTTTTGTATGTTGATCTTGCATTCTGCCACTTTGCTGAATCCTTCTACTAGTTCCAGTAGCTTTCTTGTGGAATTTTTAGGATTTTCTATGTATAGTATCATATAATCTGCAAATAGGGATAGTTTTACTTCTTCCTTAACAATTTAGATGCCCTTTATTTCCTTGTCTTGCCTTTACTGGTCTTGCTAGGACTTCCAATACAATGTTGAATAAGAGTGGTGATAAAGGGCATCCTTGTCTGGTTCCTGTTCTCAAGAGGAATCCTTTCAGATTCTGTCTGTTGAGAATAATGTTGGCTGTTGGTTTTGTACGAATTCCATTTGTTATGTTGAGGAATTTCCCTTCTATTCCTATTTTGCTGAGAGTTTTTATCAGGAATGGATGTTGGACTTTATCAAATGCCTTTTCTGCATTGATTGATATGATCATGTGATTCTTTTCCTTTGTTTTATTTATGTAAATTATGTTGATTGATTTCCTAATGTTGAACCATCTTTGCACGCCTGGAATGAATCCCACTTGGTTATGATGTATTTTTTTTAATATGCTGTTGAATTCTATTGGCTAGGAATTTGTTGAGAATTTTTGTGTCTATATTCATGAGAGATATTAGTCTGTAGTTTTCTTTTTTAGTGATGTCTTTGCCTGGTATTAGGGTTATGCTGGCTTCATAGAATGCATTTGGGAGTATGCCTTCCTTTTCTGTGTTCTGGAATAATCTGAGTAAAACTGGTGTCAGCTCTTCTCAGAATGTTTGGTAGAATTCTCCAGTGAAGCCATCTTGGTGGGGTTTTGTTGTTGTTGTTGGAAGTTTTTGTATTTAATGACTCCTTCAATTTCTTCTTTTGTTATGGGTATATTTAGTTTTTCTACTTCTATTTGTGTTAATTTAGGTAGGTAGTGTGTTTCTAGAAATTTGTCCATTTTCTCTAGGTTTTCAAATTTGTTGGAGTACAATTTTTCATAGTGTTCTGTTATGATCCTTTTTATTTCAGTTGGTTCTGCTGTAATGTCCCCCATTTCATTTCTCATTTGGTTTATTTATATCTTCTGTTTTTCTTTCATCAGTTTAGCCAGTAGTGTGTTGATTGTATTTGTCCTTTCAAAGAACCAGCTTTTAATCTTCTTGATTGTTTCTATTGTTTTTCTGTACTCTGTTTCATTTGTTTCTTTGCTAATATTTATTATTTCATTTCTTCTGGCAACTGTGGGCTTCTTCTACTGCTCTCTTTCTAATTGTTCGAGTTGTAGGGTTAATGTTTTGATTTTGTCCTTTCTTCTTTTTTGATGTGTGCGTTTAATGCTATAAATTGATCTCTGAGCACTGCTTTTGCTGTGTCCCAAACGTTTTGGTATGTTGTGCATTTGTTCTTGTCTGATTCTAAGAATTTTTTAATCCCATCTTTGATTTCTTCTATTACCCAGTAGTTTTTAAGTAGGGTGTTATTTAGTTTCCATGTATTAGATTCTTTTCCCTTGCTCTTCCTGTTATTGATTTCTACTTTTATAGCATTGTGATCAGAGAAGATACTTTTTCGTATTATTTCAATGTTTTTGAATTTGTTGAGGCTGGCTTTGTGGCCTAAAATGTGGTCTATTCTGGAGAATGATCCATGAGCATTGGAGAACAATGTGAACTTTGCTGCTGTTTGTCATGTTCTGTATATGTCTCGAGGTTAGGTTGGTTGGTTGTGGTATTTAGATCTTCTGTGTCTTGGTTGAGTTTCTTTCTAGTTGTTCTATCCTTCACTGACAGTGGTGTGTTCTCTTTTCAGTGCTGTTATAAAGTTTGTCTGATGTATTTTGGAGTTCTGTCATTGGGTGTGTATATATTTATTATGGTTATGTCCTCTTGGTGGATTGAATCTTTAATCATTATATAATGTCCTTCCTTGTTTTTTATAGTGGATTTTGCCTTAAAAATCTGTTTTATCAGAGATTAATATAACCACTCCTGCTCTTTTTTGGTTATTGTTTGCTTGATATATCTTTTTCCATCCTTTAATTTTTAGGTTATTTATATCTTGGTGTCTAAGTTGTGTCTCTTGCAGACAGCATATCGATAGGTTATGTTTTTTTAATCCATTCTGTGACTCTTCATCTCATTACTGGTGCATTCAGGCCATTTACATTCAGTGTGATTATCAATAGGTATGATTTTATTGCTGTCAGTGTGTTATTTATTTATTTATTTTTATGTGGTGTTGACAGTTTTTTCGTTCTGCTTGATTTTCCGTGCTGAAGGTTTTTTTTTTTTTAAATTGTGGCTTATCTTTTCATTTCCTTTGTTGTTTTGGTTTTGTATGTACTGAGTCTTCATGATTTTCTTCTTTTATATTTTGATGAGTAGGTTTGTTAAATTTCTTTGTGGTTATCCTGAAATTTACCTTTATTTTCCTAAGTTTAAAGCAGTAATTTATTTCTTGATACTGGCCTGACTTCTTCTCCATACGGAAGTTCCAAACCTACACCTTTTATTCCCCTTTTATGCTTTGAAGTGGTCATCAGTTATAGATTGACACCTCTGGTCCCCTATTTTCTGTTTTTTTGGCTTTGTTTTATTTTTGAGACTTCTTTATCTGGGATGATATCTGGCTGATATTGTCATGTGTTTTAATCTCAAGTTGTTGTCTGGTGTTGATAAGTTTTCTGTCCAAAGGACTCCCTGTAGCATTTCTTGTAAAGTTGGTCTGGTTTTTACAAATTCCCTTAATTTTTGTTTATCTATAAATGTCCTAATTTCACCATCATATCTAAGGGATAATTTCGCTGGATATATAATTCTTGGTTGGCAGTTTTTTTTTTTTTTCTTTCAAGGTGTTATATATGTTATCACATTACCTTCTTGCCTGCATGGTTTCTGCTGAGTGATCAGAGCTTAGTCTTATTGATGCCGCTTTGTAGCTGATCTTTCATTTTTCCCTAGCTGCTTTCAGAATTCTTTCTTTGTCTTTGGTTTTGGAAAGCTTGATTATGATATGTCTCGGTGTTCTTCTTTTGGGATCTATCCTGTATGTGGTTCATTGTGCTTCTTGTATAGTTATCTTCCTGTCTTTAATGACACTATGGAAGTTTTCTGTCAGCAAATCTTCAACAACTCTCTCTATGCTTTTTGTGGACTCCTTCCCTTCTGGGATTCCAATCACATATAAGTTATTCCTCTTCATGGTGTCCCACATAACTCTTAGGTGTTCTTCACTCTTGTTTTGATTGTTCCTTGAACAGACGAGTGTCAATGGATTTGTCTTCTATTCTGCTGATCCTATTTTCCATTGTTTCAATTCTACTCCTATGACTTTCCGTTGAGTTGTCTGTTACTGACATTTTATTGTTAAGCTTCTGGATTTCTACCTGCTGTTTTTGTATGGTTTCCAATTGTCAATTTTTTTGTCATTTTTTCTTGTCTTGTTTTCCTGAATTCTTCTAGTGTTTTGTCTGTGCTTTCCATGATTTTTGTCTGTGTTTTCCATAGTTTTGCCTGTGGCTTCCTTGATTCCTTTGAGGACCCTATACATAAGTCTTTTGAATTCCTTATCAGGAGGCTTCATTACCTTTTTCTCCTCAGGGAGGATTTCTTTTTCTTTATTATGGTCACTTGCTGGGGCCATCTTGCCCTGCTTCTTTGGGTGGTTTGCTATTGTCTGCTGTCTCTCGGACATTAAGAGGTTATTGTATTTATTTTTTAAGTATAATTTTTGCTGGGTCCATTTTTTTGTTTTGTTTTGAAAATTCCTGGCAGGTGTGGCTGGTATGGTGCTCTGGTCACCGAACTGGCCATGCTGGAGTGCTCCCTGTCTCTGGGCGAGTTGGGCAGTGGGTGGGTGTGGGAGCTCGGGTCTCTGTTAATTGATCTTGTGAGGCAGCTGAGGATGGGTTGGTCAGGCTTTGGCCTCTGTCTGTCTTCTGTTCTGTGGCACCGGAGTGGGGAGCAGTGCTTTCAAGTAAAGCAGCCAGTGTGGTGGGTGTGGCAGGCAAGTGGGATTGTGGTTGTCTCCTCTCATCAGTTGGGGAGGGAGATGTGGGTGGTAGAAGGGGGGTGGCAGGAAGATGTGTGCACAGTTGCTCTACCTCCACCTCCTCTTGGGCAGGGGGGAAGGAGGAAGGAACGGTAGGCGGATGCTCACTCAGTCGCGTGGCATCCATCTGTTGGGGTAAGGAGAGGGAGGAAGGTGCAGTGGGTCGATATGTGTGCACTCACTCCACCTCTGCCATGCGCTGCGCAGGCAGGGGGAGAAGAGGGCCTCAAGAGGGATGTGCACATAGTTGCAGCTCCTCTGCCCCTCACTGGGCAGGTTAAGGAAGAGTTGCACCTGGCAAGTGGATGTACAGTGGTGCCACCTTGCATGCATCAGGTGGGGGGAGGGAGGAAGGGGCTGCGGGGGGATGCACATGCAGTCATGGCTCCTCTGCCCCTTGCTGGGTGTGTTAAGAGAGCTGCGCCTGGAAATGGGTGCACAGTGGCAACACCACCACCTTGTGCTGGGCTGGGGGAAGGAGGAGGGTACTGTGGGTGGGCTCTCCTGCTGTCTTGTCGCTGCTGCCCCCACAGGGCCCTTAGAGGTAGTATAGGTGGTGAGTGAGGCACACATGGGGACACATCTAGTCTCGCTTGTCGGGTGGGCAAGGGGAGGTAGTGGACAGGGTTGTGTGGGGTAGGTGGGACGAGGCTAGGCTTGTGTTGTGTTCCCTCAGTCAGGTGATGCAGTTGGGATATGGGATCCTCTGCGACCTCCGATCAGGAGGATGGGGTGAGGGGGTGTGCATCCCTCCAGCTAGGATATGTTGGTGCGAGGGCACCTTGCATTGGCTGCAGCCAGTGAGCAGGACCTGTCCTCTCTTCAGTCTGAGGACGGGGGGCTACCCGGGGACCGGCTGGGTGGGAGACTTCCCGCCAACATTCTGCGGGTCCACTGCCTTGTGCATGCCACTCACCCCTGAGGTCAGGAACCACTGCTCCTGAGTATCTCCAGTTCTGGATCCTGACTCCCTCTCTGTCTCTACTTCTTTCCATGTGTGTCTACAGACTTTCTCTGTCCCTTTTGGGATAGTCGTGAAGTTGCCTTGCTGTTTTCTTCACCCAGGGTTGCTGCTGGCTTTGTCCTAAGATGGTCACATTGGGCTGGGACATCTGGCTGAGCTCCTCCACTCTCTGTTATCCCTTTTTTGGTGCGTTCACTCCTTTTTCCTTCCAGTTGGTGTTCGGTTCAGTTCTTAGACCTTCTTTTTTGATGTTTAGGGCGACTGAATTGTTATCTACTTCTGGTTTGCTTGATTTTTTTGGGTCTTTGGTGCAGGGGGACATTATGGTCAATGTGACTAAGCTGCCGTCTTGGCTCCACCTACAAATGTTGCCCTTTTGATCACGTATAATTGATTGTCCTAAGGAACACATTCTTCTTGGGTGTTATTGTTTACTTTATGGGCCCGTCTATGGTTTGGCTAAAAGGTGGTCACTGGAAATGGCTTCAGTTCTTGGGGGTTCCGCCAGTCTCTGTCAGACCAGTAAGTCTGGTCTTCTTTGTGAATTTGATTTTTTGTTATACAAATTTTCTCCTGCTCTGTCCAGGACCCTTTGTTGTAATCCCTGCCAGAGCAGTGGGTCCACCATTCCCTTTGGGGCTGATACTTTTGGCTTCTGCTACTTACTCCCTGTGAAGGGAGAGGGCACCATCCTAACACCCACCACTAGATGGCATCCTCCAAGACATCTTAGCTCTTTCCCAGCAGGAGCAATGGTTCTTGACCCTGCCATAGCCTTCCCCCCCTAAAAAATCTGTTGCCTTGTAGTAGATTCTGACTCATGGCGACCCCAAGTGTTATAGAGTAGAACTGCTCCATAGGGTTTCTTGGCTGTAATCTTTATGGAAGGAGCCCTGGTGGTGCAATGGTTAAGTGCTTAGCTGCCAACCGAAGGTTGGTGGTATGAACCCACCCAGAGGCTCTGTGAAAGAAAAGATCTGGCAATCTGCTCTTGTAAAGATTACAGCCTACAAAACTCTATCTGGGCAGTTCTACTCTGTTGCACGGGATCACTGTTTTGGTTGTTGTTAGGTGCCATCGAGTCAATTCTGACTTACAGCGACCCTATGTACAACAGAACATAACGCTGCCCAGTCCTGCGCCATTCGGAAAATGACTCTAGGGCACCTAACAACAATAATTACAATGTTTATGGAAGCAGTTTGCCAGGCCTTTCTCCTGCGAAATGACTGAGTGGATTGGAACCATTAATCTTTAGGTTACAGCCCATTGCAAACCACTGGCACTACCTCAACACCCACTTTGATGAAATAAAAATCTGTGTATGTGTATCACTTCCCTAAACACATATCTAAAAAAATAAACGATATAAATAAAAATAAATATACTGCTCTAACTAATAAAATATAATGCTATAACTAATAACTAAAAATAAATACAATGCTCTAAATAATAAGAAAGTGATTTATAATGACATACAAATGCTTTGGCACAAATACACTAGAAAATACAATGAAGTAGTCAGATTCTATACGTAGAATTTTCTGAAAAGAGGAAAAACTCACTGTAAAATTCCAAATAAAACGATGAAGTCCAGTCTTAATTTCTATTGCAGCTGCATTCCTAAAAAAATTTAGTAAGCATTAAAATGACCCTAAAAACACTACTTTATATGTACAAGTATTGTGTTTATGTGTAAAACAGTTACATTCTAAGCTAAGATAATGATAAACAGATATTTTTTTCCTATCTGAATGTTTCAGAAGAACAGATGGAAGTGATGCAGTATGTGGGAAAACTCTTTTGGGGGCACATTGCAAGACATCTAGCATCTCTGACTCCCACCTACTAAATGCCAGTAGTATCCCTCAGTCATTGTGACAACAAAAAAAAAACCCCAAACTTTCCAAAATGCCCCCTAGGGGGTGCTCCTATCCTCATTAAGAATCGCTGGTCACGAGCAAAAGAGCCTCCGGTGCACCCTTGGCATCCTTCCTTCTCAGTTCTGGGATCAGCGGGAGACTCACCGCTTCCCTTAGAAGGGTGACTCCAGGACAGGCCTTGGGTGAGACACTGGCTCCAGCTCAGGTGTAACTGAGCAAATCTCCATGTTTCTGTCTAAATCTCTATCATTTAGGATTTCACACTAACACAAAGATGGCTTATTCCTTCACAGCTTTGGGAGGAGATTCACGCAGAGCCAGGAGGAGATGCAAATGGCAAGAAAATGACACTTGTAGCTTCACTGGCACATTGTGGTCAGATGACTACCTCCATCAAAGGTATTTGTTAAAAATACAGATTCCAGGGTTCCTGTCCACACCTTTTAAATCAAATCTCTGGGAGGTTCGGCCAAAAAAAATTGTAATTTTAACAAGCTCACCAGGTGATTTTAATAACTCAAGGTTTGAGCGCCTCTAAAGCCATCATCATCATCATCATCCTGATCTTCACTAACACCACACACAGCTGCCAGTTGGGCCAGGAGAAAGGGTCACTGGGTCCTCACAGGACTGGCCTGCTTCTGGTTGGGTTCCAGAGGGCTTTTTGGCAGTACCCCTGCAAGGGGAGCTGGGGAGTCACCAACACTCCCCAGTGCTGGCAGCATCAGCTTTAATCTCAGGGAAGCCACCTGGCCTCAGGTGACCTCTTTAACCATAACGTTCCTGAAGCATCAAGAAATTGCCTACTCTGTTAAAAATCTTTTTTCCACTGCTTCCAAGGACGGTGATCTTGCATGACTTAAACCAGGGATGGTTTCATATTCTAAATCTGCCCCTGTGTCAAAATAAGAGAAAGAACTGGAAAATAGGTATGTGCCCAGCTTTGGACAAGGCTTTGAGAGTGCAGAACCTCTGCATATAATTCTGCCTGTGTGTGTCCAGCACTAAGGGAAGTGTAGCCATGAGTAAATTAGTTTTTTTTTTTCCCTCTATGAGTCAAAGTATTTACCTGTGTTTTATTGACTATGCAAAGGCATTTGACTGTGTAGGTCATAATAAATTATGGATGACACTTCGAAGAATGGGAATTCCAGAACACTTAATTGTGCTCATGTGCAATCTGTACATAGACCAAGAGGCAGTAGCTGTTCGAACAGAACAAGGGGATACTGCGTGGTTTAAAGTCAGGAAAGATGTGCGTCAGTGTTGTATCCTTTCACCATACTTATTCAATCTGTATGCGGAGCACATAATCCAAGGAGCTGGACTATATGAAGAAGAACAAGGTATCAGGATTGGAGGAAGACTCATTAACAATCTGCAATATGCAGATTATTCAATCTTGCTTGCTGAAAGTGAAGAGGACCTAAAGGAATTACTGACAAAGATCAAAGACTATAGCCTTCAGTATGGATTACATATCAACATAAAGAAAACAAAAATTCTCAAAACTTGACCAATAAGCAACATCATGACAAATGGAGAAAATACTGAAGCTGTCGAGGATTTCATTTTACATGGATCCATGGTCAACATCCATGAAAACAGCAGTCAAGAAGTCAAACGATGTATTGCATTAGGTAAATCTGCTGCAAAAGAACTTTTTCAAGTGTTGAAAAGCAAAGATGTCACTTTGAGGACTAAGGTGTGCCTGACCCAAGCCATGGTATTTTCAATTGCCTCGTATGCATGCAAAGGTGGACAATGAATAAGGAAGACCAAAGGAGAATTGATGCGTTTGCATTATGGTGAAGAATATCAAATATACCATGGACTGCCAGAAGAATGAACACATCTGTCTTGGAAGAAGTACAACCAGAATGCTCCTTAGAAGTGAGGATGGCAAGACTTTGTCTCACGTACTTTGGACATGTTATCAGGAGGGACCAGTCCCTGGAGAAGGACATCATGCTTGGTAAGGTAGAGGGTCAGTGAAAAAGAGGAAGACTCTCAACTAGATGGATTGGCACAGTGGCTGCAATGGTGGGCTCAAGCATAACAACAATTGTGAGCATGGTGCAGGACCGGGCAATGTTTCATTCTGTTGTACATGGGGTCGCTAGGAGTTGAAACTGACTTGACGGCACCTAACCACAACATGAGTCAAAGTACAAACATGATTTCATTTCTCTTTATATAACTGTGTCATATACAGTCTAGATTTCTAACTCACTCAAATCTTGATTTGCCCATATTTGAGACTAATGAAGATTATTTCATTGGTACAAATAATAACAATGATAGTGATAATGACGATAAAAACATCTTACCCAAGGCCACACAGACACCAAGAGAGTTAGGCAGGATTTGAACCTGGAGTTACCTGCAGTGCCAAAGTCTCTGCCATCGTCATCTGTCACACGGCTCTTTGACGAAGAAATAATGAGGAAACATGATTTATCACACCAACACTACACGTGGTTCATAGGCCAAAGCTTAGGCCTCTACAAAAGCAGGTAAGGTCGAGCCCTGGAGGGGTTTACAATATGGAGTTTAATGAGGGGAATCTGTGATGAAGTGATCAAGAGCCAAATGGGATAGTGAAGGACCAGCGATTCACAACCCCAGGAAGGCAGTGAAGTCACCAAAGAAATCAGGTCACCCAGTGAAAGCTGGAGCCACAGTGGAGACTTAGCCCTGGCTGGAGAGGCCCCCTGAGGCAGAGAGGCACCAGAAATGCCTTGGTTATTCCTTCCTGTCCGCCTCCGATCTCCTGCCAGTGCTTCCCATGGGCCATACTTAATGAGCACACCCAGGAGCCTGGAAAACCATCGTTATGGATTCTACCCCTCCTAATACAAAGCAGAGTCAAGCGGGGCAAGGATTGGGCCTGAGGACACAGACCCAAACTGGTAGAGCTCTGGATTTTATTCTTGGCTCCTTTAAATAGAAACCTTCCCCCTCCAGTGTCTTTAGAGGAACTTGTACCAAACTTTTTTTTTTTTTTTTTAATCTCATGTGACTTTTTAAAAACATCTAGTTTGCAAACAACATCCTGGGTGGTGCAAATAGTTAAATGCTCAATTACTAGCCAAATGGCGGGCAGTTTGAACCCACCCAGAGGTGCCTCAGAAGACAGGCCTGGTGATCTGTTTCTGAAAGGTCACAGACTTGAAAACTCTATGGAGCAGTTCTACTCTGCACACATGGGGTCGCCATGAGTTGGAATAACTCACAGCAAACAACTATGCAAATAGATATCTCTTTATACCTGTAAGTGGCTGAATACTGGAAAATAAAGAAACGCTTACTGAACATCTCCTTGCGAACAGCTAGTAGAAACATTTGCCAGGCTAACAATAAGGACTATGAATTTTGTTTGACTTATTACATGGGGGAACGGTAGGCAACAAACAGTGAAGTGGTTTGGCTAATGTTTTTCAATGTCTTTGGAAACTAAATTACTGAAAACTTTGGGGGTCTTTTGCATGATTCTACATGTCTGAGGCAGCTGGCAAGCTTGCAGTAAGAGTCCTGGACATAATTCTTCAGAAACATGAGGGCTTCGCAAACTTCCGGGTCTCTGAACGAAGCTCTAGGATAAAGGCCAGTTAGCTAACTCCAGGGACTGAGCTGCCGCTTGCGAACTGATGGGCAGTCTCACTAAAGCGGGTGTTGGGGCACTTTCCGGAAAGAGATGACCAGGCAGGGCATGGGTGGGGCACCTTCAAACAAACCTCCCTTGCTGCTAAGACAGTCAACCGGTTTTTCCTTTCCTCCAAGTCACGGTTCATGAGCTATAGCTGAGGCCTTTCTAGATATGGCACTAAAGGCGATTCTGGGCAGATTCTATTTGGCTGCTGTCTCACTTTCAGAGGGATTTCCAGAAAAACGACTGACAAGATGGTGAAGCAGCAGAGCAGGCCAGGTTCCAGCCCCAGCAGAGCTCAGAGCAGGACACCACCAGCACCTCCTCAGATACCTGGGAGAAGCTGGCAGGATGTATTCTGAGACCACATCTCTCCCCCCTAACAGGATTAAAAAAAAAAAAAAAATCAGTTTACCTGCATTTTTTGAAGGCGTGGGATAAGTAGGGTAAATTTGTGGTTAAGATCACAGACTTTGGAATATATTTTTCCTTATAATTTCGTAAACCTGTTCCCTTTTTCCTCTCCTTCTTCCATTGCCCGAATACAGCCAGTTATCACCCTTCACCTGTCACAGCCACTGAGGGCTCCCCAGGGCTCCCCCAGCCTGTAGGACAGGTCCACATTTCCGGGCAGGACATTTCACTTGCTTGCCCTCCAGCCTCTCTCTAAAGCCTGACTGACTGCCCCCCGCCCCACCTGCTCTCCCCATGCGTCTGTGCTGGGCTTCACCTACAAGACAACCTTGAGGTATAACCCAACCACCATGCCCGGGCGAGGTCTTTCTCCGCGTCGTGTCCTGGCTGGGTTCAGTGCCGTCCTGGCTCCTTGGACCTATTGTCTGCTCTCTGCCTCCTCCAAAGCCAACTCCAGAGGACAGGCTGTGTCTTATTCCTTTTGTCATAGCCCAACATCTACCGCCAAGGACATAATATCTGGAAAGCACTTCACAGTTTGAAAAGTGTTTTTGCGTATTTGCTCATTGAATCGTCACAATACTCAGGTGGCAATATTTTCTCATTATACAAGTGAGGGAACTGAGGCTCAAAAAGGTCAGGTGACTTGAGCATGTTAAACTGTCACGCTCTGCTTTCCTGGGTCCCCGAGGGGCCGAGAGAAAGCATGGGATTGAGAACTGTGCAGGCCTGGGTTTGAATCCGGCTCGGCCACTGACTGGCTAAACAGCCTCTGGCAAGCACTTCACTGCCCTGGGTTTATGTCGTCATGTGCAAAGAGGATAATAATTCCAACTCGGGATTGTTCTGCGGCTTAAATAAAACTACGCCTATGCAGTATCTAGCAGCACTTGGCGCGTAGCCGGAACTATAAATTTGAGTTCCCTTTCTGACCCCAAGCTTGGCGAGCCGCTTCTCCTGTTTCTACAACAGCTCCTCCTTCTCTGAGCTCCCGAGGCCACTGGGAGTGCCAACTGTGGAACGCTGTGCCCGTTTGACGCGATAGCTGCATCGGGTACCAGTCATCCTTAAAGGAACTTGGGGACGCTACATGCATAGCTTGGAGAGGGCAGCGGGGAGAGCACCTAGGGACCCTGGAAGGCAGGGGTGGGATAGAGGGGTCTGTGGGGGTGTTGGTGCACAAAGGGAAAGCTGGTGCACCACCCTCACTCCACCGAGAGGACAACAACGCCTCCCGGACCTCAGTCTCCCCCGAGTGAGTGCTCAGTGCTCGCTCCCCACCCCCCCCTTCCCAGCTCCAACACGGTCTCTAGGGCCTGGAGAAGCCGGGCGCATGGCAGCGCAGGGAGGGCACCGGCACACCGCCCCTCTGTCCCCCCAACCCCCACCCTGAGCGGAGCGGGCCGGCGGCGGTGGCGGCGGGACATGCGCAGAGCGCCGGCCGCAGGCGGCGGTGGGCCGGGCGCGCGCTCGTACTTTCTCTCTAGTGGGAACGGCGGGCGGGCGCTACGGGGGGCGCGGCCCGCCGGCGTGGGAGCGGCGCCAGGCGCGCTGTCAGCCCCGGCCCATGGACGCGGACCGTGCGGCTGGGACGGCCGCGGCGGCGGGACCTGCGAGCTCGGAGCGGGGCTTCTAGGTGATGCGAGCGGCAGAACTTGAGCTGCGGTGACCCGAGCCAGGGGAGAGCGAGGCTAGGCGACGGCGGCGAGTCCCTGGGGACCCTCGGGCCGCGGGTGAGGGCGGCGGCGGCGGCGGCGGCGGCGGCGGCGGCGGCGCGGGGGCTGGGGGCGGAAGGGATGCGAGCGCGCCCGGGTAAGCTGCCCGCTGCCACCAGGAGCATCTGCCACCGGCGCCGCTGCGCGCGGCCCGGGACCCGGCCATGGAGGCGCTGAACGGCCCCGCGGGCGGCGGCGCCCCGGACGCGAAGCCGCAGGCGCCCGGCCAGCACCACCGCCACCACCACCTCCACCCGCTGGCCGAGAGGAAGCGGCTGCACCGCGCACCCTCGCCCGCCAGACCCTTCCTCAAGGACCTGCTCGTGCGGCCCGCGGCGCCCAACCCGGTCGCCCCCCACTCGGCTCGGGCCCCGGCACCCGCCGCCCCGCGCTCGCCCAGCCTTGCGGGCAAGACGCCGCACTCGCCCGGGTCCCTGGCCGCTCCCGGCCGCCTCTACCGGCGCGGTGGCGGCGCTCCCGGCGCGAAAGACAAGCCGCCGGCGGGCGCCGGGGCCAGGGCGGCGGGCGGCGCCAAGGCCGCCCCGGGCCCCAAGAGGGCGGCGCGCGCGGCGCCCGCCGAGCCGCTGCCCCGGTCCGGGAAGCCGCCGCCGCTCGGAAGCGAGCCGCCATCGGCAGCTGCCAAGAACCGCAAGGCCCGGCGCGGCTCTGGGCTCCCCGGCGTGCCCTCAGCCCGGGCCGCCGAGTCCCCGTCGCCCGCTGCCCGGCTCCCCGCCGTGACCCTCCCAGTGACCTCGGCGGCCGCCACTGGCGCGCGTATCAGCTCCACGGACAGCAGCTCCGACCTCTCCGATTGCCCCTCCGAGCCCCTGTCCGACGAGCAGCGCCCGCTGCCCGCGGCCAGCAGCGACGCCGAGTCTGGCACCGGCTCCAGCGACCGGGAGCCCCCGCGAGGAGCTCTCGCGCAGAGCCCCGCAGCCCGGGGCGCGCCACCGGGCAGCCCCGAGTCCCCCGCGCTCCTCGCCGCGTCCCCCGCCAGCACCTGGCCCGGGGGCCGGAGCAGCCCGGGCGGGGTCTCTGCGGGGTCCCTGGGGTCCGGCGCGGCCGACGATGCCGGGGGCCGCGCGCCACTAGAGCGAGCGGCCCCCGGGAGGGCGGAAGGAAGCGGTGGGACCTCCAAGGAGCCCGGCCCGGACGAGCAACCCCGGATGATGCCGGCAGCGGAGGAGGAGGAGCTGCTGCGGGAGATGGAGGAGCTGCGCTCCGAGAACGACTATCTCAAGGTGAGCAGCGCGACCCGCGCCCCGGGGCCGGATACCGCGGGATCGACGAACAGCCCTCGGGGCTGTAGAGCCCCTTCTCGCTCTGCCCTCCTCCCGGCGCGCGCTGGGCGCTAAGAATTTGAGCCAGAACTCCCAAAGGCTCCGAACCCCAAGACTTGTGGGGCCCGGCCAATGCGCGTCTACACAGCTCTTGTTTCTAGAAGTTTTGCAGATACCTTGGCCCTTCTTGACGTTTTGGGGGACATTTGGATATGTCAGCCGATACCTCCGCCCCCATGTGCCCACCCTCACCTGTGGGAAGGTTCTCCCTAGCGAAGGAGCGCGGGTGCGGGAAATGGCGTGTTTGCGTCGGTTCCGGCCGGTGCGGCGGGTTCTCCTGCCAGCGGAGAAGAGTGAGGGACCTGTGGTGTCTCATCGGGGCACCCATGGCACAGAGAGGACCCCACCGTTTTCGGTGATAAACCTTAAGTTCGGGGTCTCCGGAGTGTTCCGCTGGCGGGTCTTTTGTGAGTGCCCTGGCGCTGGCCTTTTCTGCGTTAGGAGAGGCCGATTCCTTCTAACGCAGACACTTTCGAGGGAATTGCAGCTTCCGCCGCCCGTCTCAGTCCTCTTGGGCAGGGCCTGCTGGTGATGGCCTCCCAGTGTTGTTAGCGTTAGGGCACTTAGACCGACTCCATCTTTTCTCAGAGGGGAGCTGGTGCTGCAGAACAGAGGGCTTTAGGCGGCACGTTGGCCGGCCAAGGCAACCGAGGTGCCTTGAGAGGAAACGAGGGCCGTTGTACAGAGTGCAGTTACTTCAGTATATTGAGATCCTCGGGGTAGTAAATAACTCAGTAGTATCTGTCAAGATTTTAATGAATATCCTCTCTCCATCGGTGGGTTGTGTGATTTGAGCTGTTTCCCCAGATGAGCCTCCCCGATTTAGAGCCAGGCTTTGGCCCCGGACCTACGGCCTGGGTTTTTAAGGTGAGTGTGGTGGAGCGTGCTGTGCAGACTGGAATCGGCGCACCTTAGCTGCTGACTAGTGCTAAACCTGGTCTTACCAGGAGCTGCTCTAACCACCCGGCCCAATAGTTATTTTGTTGTGGAAAGCGGTAACAGTGAGGCCGAGAAGGAGGTGAGAAAAGAGAGCAAATTGGCGCCTGGCCTGAGATGTTTCTCATAGATACATTTGCTTTTGCCACCTTCTTTTGTGTCATAGGCAAGGGAGTGAGATCCAAAGGTGTTGAAGAGAAAGGGCAGCTATGGGGTGTGTGACTTTATCAGGAAAACAGCACTTTACAAATCTTCAACACGTGAGAGCTGTCTGTAAACTAACGTGAGCTAATCTTGTGCATTTTTGTAGCCTCAGTTTTTAGCGTAATCCTTGATCACCGTGTTTCTAACTGAATGACGTTTCCCCAAATCATGACCGCTAAGCAATAGACAGTTGAGTTTCTTGAAAGAAAAACTGTTCTCATTACATCTCTGATCTTAAGGTAGTCAACCCAACGTCATTTCAGGGTTCCTCTCTGGGTAACTGGTTATTTACTGTATCTTTTCACATTGTTAAATGCTCAGTGAATGAAATGGGCCTCTGCCCCTGCCGCCCATCCTGGTGTATTTGATATAGCAGTTGGTCCTCTCAACAACATGGGTTATGTTATCATAAGGATGCTGAGGACCCAGTATGTCAAATGACTTGCCCAAGGCCACACAGCTAGTAAGTGGGGAAGCTTTTATTTCCTTGTTTCCAGAGCCTTTGCTCTTTTCCCTGTACCTGGCTGCACCTCTGTTTCCAGCAAGGTTACTTAGAGCACACCGCTTCAGAGTTGTTATATTAGTGGAAGATGTACCCTGTGTTTAGCTTTTCTAGGGGACGTCTGTCTTCTTTTTAGGGGAAAGGGCCATCATGAGCACCTGTCCAGTAGAACCCACTGGAAATGTTAAAGTTGTGGAAAATGTCTAGCTGTCATTTTCTGTGAGGAAGGTGCTGTGGCCACTTACTGTGCCATGTCCAACTCCAGCCTCTCCTTGGACAGTAGGAGAGAGAAATAGGTAGAGAAGACCAGAAAAAGTCTGGGAAACAGGAGCACTGGGCCGTGCATATGTGTGAGTTACATGGCTGATCATTCAAAAACTTGTATTACAATACAAGCAATTCCTGGGTTACGAATGTCCAACTTAGATACAACCCGTAGTTACAAACCAACCCTGTAAACCCTACTGGAGTAAAAACTTGAGATAACATACGATGGTTCGTAATAATGAATGGGCGATACTTTGGTATCAAAACATTATTACTATAATTTTTATGTTAAAGATGTTTTAGTGTATCTGGAAGTGTTTCTTTAATGGTTTTTTTATGCATAGAAGGGTACACTTATACTATATGCTAAGACAAACATTTGACTAACTGATGTTAGATACAAACTGTACCTAATGGTTCCGATTTACGTACAAATTCAGCTTAAAGACAGATTTCGTAATGGATTTTGTTTGTAATCCGGGGGCTGCCTGTAGTTCAGTTCAGGAAAGAAACACAAGAATCTGGATGGAGTTTTCTAAAGGTCAGAGCCGCCTACTTATGAAAAATTGAGCGAAGAGCTTGATGACCTTTTGGGGCAAAAGGCAGAAGTCATGCCTTTCCACATGACCTTTAGAGTGTGCACATTGTGATTGAAATGACTCTGGTTGTTGCTGTTTAGGGGTACTTTTTTTGGATGGTGGGTAAAAGTGCATCCTTGCCCTGCTCCTCTCTTTGGGAACGTTGCACAGAACTCTCGTGATAGATGCAGCATCCAGCCATTGGTTACCATTCTGCCTCCGTGCTGTCAGTGACCACCACCTCTGGCAGAAATTTTACTTTGATAAGTTCTGGAGGATTGTGACCACATAGAGTAGTGCTTTCTTTCCCGGGTCAGTACTGGCACTATTGCTGTAGAAGGCTGTCACAATTTCTGAGCTAGAATGACCAGAGAGTAATCAAGCGGAGAAATAAGGCCAGCAAAACCATACAAGGACATCTTATTGACGAGGAAATTCAACTGTTTTTAACCAGACTGCTGTGTTGGTTTTTTTTTTTTCTGGTAACAAGTGTGTCCCCTACACAACTTCCCTAACTGAGTGCTGTGTGGGGCTGCCCCTGAACTCATTTTCCATTCCTTCTGCACCTTCAGTAAAGGTACCAAGGTAACCTTCAGTAAAGGTACCAAGGTAACTAGGTGAAAAAAATGCAAAAATGATTCAATCCAGGTAACTGACTTTTTATGTGAAAACACAGTCAGAAAATCACTCTTGTCTTCCTTTTACCTCTGATGAACCTGAATAGATTTGGAAATATTCAGAAATTCAGGGGAGCAGTTGAGTTCAGTTCCCCACACAAAACCCAGGCATGTTCCTTAATGATGAAGACTTGGGCTAAATGCTGGTGTTTCCTTCCTCCCCGCCTGCCCTGACAGTGTTTCGCTTGAGTGCTCCGAGACAATCAGACACACCTTAGTGCTCATTGTGAACATATTAATTATGTTCTCTGTTTCCACAGGCTTCTCAGGAGGGCTTAATCACTCTGAGTTTATTGACCTATTTTGAAAATGCTTTTAGTGTTGCTGAGCCCATACGCCTCCCCTCCCCACAGTGAGTGTCCTATAACAGCACTCAGGTCCTGCAGGGTGACAGAGGACTGGTGTGGGGAGGGCTCTCGATTTCTCTCTGCCTCCTCGGTTATTATAAGAATTATTTTTGGTAAAAAAGCAAGTGAGTGCTAGCTACAAAGTGAGATAAAATGGGCTTTTTTGAGGTGAATGAGCTCCTAAGGGACATTACTGTTGAGGCCATCTTGATTTTCTGGGCTGCAGTTGGTCACGTTGACCCCTCCTAACCATTGTGCTTCTCACTTGAGGTAGTTCTTTGAGTGTCAGGCTCTGAAGTGGGTTGTTAAAACTCCCCTTGTGGCCTGGAGGGGAGACACTAGGAGGCAAGAACATGCATTACCAGCACTGCAAAGCCTCCAGCTCCCCATTCCCTCCCCTGGTTCCTCACCTTTTAGCCCTCTGGAGGGTAAAAGCGGACAGTATTGCCTGTTTTTTCCTGACATTGCCGATTTCCACATGCATTCTTTACTCAGCCTGTGAAAGAACGGCTCTAATAACCTTAGGTGGCAGGATCATGCATATCATGGCAAACGGTGCCCATCAGCTGCAGCATGAACTGTCACTCTGGTAAACAGTGGTGACCGGCTCCAGCCTCCTTAACTACAGCTGGGATTCCTTGGAAAACATTTCCATTGTCCAGAGGGAAGTGAGGTGGATTATCTGTATATTACAACAGACAACAGTTTCTGTCTGCAGCTCCCTGAAGATAGAATTATTGCAACTGCAGCCAGGTGACTGCTCCTACGGTCTCAATTAGGTCTATTTAAAGAGGGGTTATTACAGTAGAAATAGTTACTGTTTTCAGGTTGTTTAAATGAGGTGAAGATTCGAATAAAGTTATCAGTATGATCAAGAGTGTTTATTACTTATATAAAGAAACCATGAATTCAGTTTTTAGTTTATATTTGTGGATAAAATTATCCTCTTAGACGTTTTCATTGAAACATTTTATTTTAATCTTGTTTTATCTCATTATTCCTCTAATCTGGTATTTGCATGTCTGTGTATATGTGTGTGTGTGTGGAGCCCTGGTGGCGCAGTGGTTAAGAGCTCGCCTGCTAACCAAAAGGTCAGCAGTTCAGATCCACCAGCTGCTCCTTGGAAACCCTATGGGGCAGTTCTACTCTGTCCTGTAGGGTCACTGTGAGTTGGAATTGACTCACGACACTGGGAATATGTATGTGTGTATATAAATAAAATGAGGCTTGATTTGTTATCTGCAGGCAAATAATTGAGCAGCTTGATGCTACTCCAAGATTTTATATAAAAAAATTTTCAAAAAAAATTTTGAAAAAAAAATATTCAACTCAAACTAGATTAGCTTTTCACTGAGATAAATGATCTAGTATTTAAGTGTCGGCAGACCTGAAGTTAATTTACTATAAAACTGTTTATTAAGGGAAGGTTTTTTCTGATTAATTTCTCTATATAAAAACCAGCAGTAATTTTCCACTTTTACTTACAATTGCTAAATTATATCTGCTGGAAACATTATATCTTCTGCTTGATTTGGTTTCCTTAGACATTTATATGGCAGACATCTTTAAGGTTCTGAAATACAATGATTTCTAAATTGGAGCATGCTGTCAGAAAATTAATATAATGTTAGTTTAAAAATTACTATCCATCATGACCCTCATCTGAATAATTATAGGTTTTGCTTTTCAAACAGCTGCTGCTGTGGTCTGTAATTTGCTTTTCTTGTAACTTTTCTTCGCTGAACCTGAAAATTGCTTTTTCAAGGCTGTATGGCAACACTGGCCTTGGCTCAATCTCTGCGACAGACTAGTGTTGGGAAGCCGTTGGGACTTTTGGAATCTCAACTTCCTCTTTTTAAAGTGGGGGCATTAGTATCTGTGCTGCTCATCACAGTGCTTTTCAGAGGGCCAGTTGCTGTAATGTTAGGTTGCTTTTATTATTTTACACTGAGGGTGGGCTTTTAAAAGTGCAGTTTAAGGTCTGTTACGGTTTCTTCTGCCTGATTGTAGCAAATAATTTATAGTATCTACTGGAACAACACGTGTTTGGAAGCAGACTGCAAACCCAGGGTTTGCAGTCTGCCTTCTGTTTACTAGCTGTGAGGCTTTGGGCAAGCTAACTTGCCTGAGTTTGGTTTTCTATAAAATGGTGGATAACATGTTCCTGGCAGAGTAGAGATAATGAAGGTAAAGCACTTAATAAAGGATGTCTTCTAGTATAGAAGTTTAGGTATCTGTTATAAAATTAGTGATTCAAATACATGCAATTACGGTCTCTCCCTAATTTTCTTTTCAGTACAACTAATGTTAGTGATTATTTATGCCAGAAAAAAAATGAGCTGTTTACACATGACCTGCTCAGTGATTTGGAGGTGTGTCTAGCCCTTCCACAGTTTTTTTAGCCTGGAGTGATTGTTTACACATCTCTGTAACATCTCCAACATTTAACATTAGGTCGATAATAGCCCTCGTGTTTTGAAGTCTGAGAACTAGAGAACATTTTTATACCTGGAAGCTGTCTCTTACATCTTATGCGATATACTATTTTAAAAACTTCTGTTTGATAGATCATCTTTCTAGAAGGAAAAGCCATCACAAAGGATTCCTTCCATGAACAGAAGTCACTGTCTATATATTTGTATGGCATACAAAACAGATGTTGATTTAGTGGCTTAAATCAATCTTCGCTCACTTTTATTGTATGTATTGAACTTTTTTTAGTTACCCAATGAACAGTTACCTTTTAAGTGAACACAGAAACTTAAGTGTAGAAATTAGGCTGTTTCCCAAAGTCAGATCCATCAGATTCATGGATGCGACCGGAGTGAAACCTTACCTTGATTTTGGAAGATTTAGCACTACCTTTCTACACTTTGTCTAAAGAATGGCAACAGCAAAGGCACATTTTAAAGCTTGCCATCTGTGGTTGGCCCCTGGCATGCTCTGGGTTAGGGCGCACCCCCCCCCCCCCCCCCCCGTAGTCTCATTAAAGCCTCAGCGTGTGGATCGGGCACCTGTGACAACACCCTCTTTGCTGAGTGTTGACAGTCCCTTTCCAACATAGCTGTACTCTCCAGCCACCTAAAGAGCCCAGCCTTTCCATTCTGCTCCTGTACATTCATCTGACCAGCTTTTATGCTGTGTCAACTAACTACCAGGCCCAGCAAATTTTCCTGCTGGGAACAAGACTTGTAGGGAGACATATCTCTAAGGGAAATAAAAGGAACTTGGTTAAGGCACATTAAAACACCTTACTTTTTAATGATGTTTTTCACCATTGGTATAGAAATCCTGTAAGGACACTTGGTAGCCAAGAAGAAAAAGATTTCATTCATTTGTCCACTAGGAAGTTGGTAAAGCTTTCTTCTTTAACATCTGTTCTCCTTGGTAGTCCATTGAAACAGGCTCCATATGGAGTCTTGATTAGGATCGTGTGAACACAGCAAGAAGAGTCTACAAGCTGGAGGGAGGAGGGAATGAGCTGCCACATTTGTGCAGAGACCGTTTCACACAGTGGAGATGTCCTGGAGAATCCTCTTCCCCCCATTTTGTGCCAACCTGCATTTTTCCGTAAGGACTCCCAGTTTATTTGTTGCAATTCTTAGACTTAATCTTACCCAAGATAAAAGAATCTTCAGATTTCTTTCTGTTCAATTCCTTGTCCATCTGAAGGCGCTGATGTTGGGAAACCTTGTTCTTTATTATAAGTAAATCCCAGGTTTTAAGAACAAATGCAGGATTAGTAAGAGTGGCAAGAAGCCAGGAACAAACTGAGTTTAAGAGTACAGAAGCGTACAACTTAGTGGTCCAAGTTTGGGAGATAATTTTTTTTCTTGAGCCTCGATATTAATTGAACAAAGTAAGAGGGAGTGACTCAGAACACCCTATTCTGGAGGCCTTTATATCTCAATTTTCAAACTATTCAAGGAAATTCTTAGAATACTTTCCTTATTCCCTACCCTTCTAAATTGCTTCTAGTTAAAATCTTTGATAATACTTCAGTAGAATTTATATCTAGTATACTGAAGCTATGGAGCCCTGGAGGCGCGTAGTTAAGAGCTCGACTGTTAACTGAAAGGTCAGCAGTTCGAATCTACCAGTCCCTCGGTGGAAACCCTGTGGGGCAGTTCTACCCTGTCCTGAGGGTTGCTATGAGTCAGAGTCAACTTGACGGCCATGGGTTTTTTGGTTTTATACTGAAGCTACTTCTGTGGACTTGGGAATAGTTTTTCATAATTGTGATAACAAGACTGGAGCAACAGAAAGATATAGTAACATCTGATTTTAGTCATTGAGCTTATGCTTTAGTGTGGGTGGCAGAAATGATATTGAGCAGTAATAAGAGCTGTGAAGAAAGCAGAGCAAGGCAAGGAGTGGAGATGGTGAGCTGACAGGACTCCGGGTGGCCTGCACGTGGAATGGAGGGAAAGAGGAGGATTCTCCTGGATTCTGATTATCCTCATGCTGATGGCGATGGACTGGCGATGGGAATAAAGGATAGGTAAATGGAAAAAACCCACTGAACACTTATTTCACATATTTGAGAAGGTTTCTTGTTTAGAATGGCCATCTGCATAGTCACATGCTAACATTTGCATTGTGGAATAGAATTTTCAGGACATTTTGAAGGGATGTTATAATTCCAGTGGCAGTTAACAGTTATGTATTGTTATTATCCCACTAAAGTTTATGTTCTTTGAAGGCAGGGTTGGTCTGATTCATCTTAGAACCTAGAGTGGGGCTTTGAGATATCGGCTTGGTCAGTGTTTGGTTTGAATCTATGGAAAAAAAAAAAACAAAGCCCATTGCCATCAAGTCGATTCTGAGTCATAGTGACCCCGTAGGACAGAGCAGGACTGCTCCATAGGGTTTCCAAGGAGTGCCTGGTGGATTTGAACGGCTGACCTTTTGGTTAGCAGTCAAGCTCTTAACCACTACACCACGGGTCTGTTTATTTGCAGATTTGATTTTGTTTATGCTTATGATTATGTAAGGAAGTACTAAGAGTGGAGTAAGTTCTGAGAGGCTGCTGTGAATACGCCAGGCTGGTTTTTAATTTTGGGGTATATAAGACGTGGACAGACATTTGGTGGTGTTACCTCATGTGAGCATGTACAGAGGCTGCCCTGCCAGGTCACATGTGTGGCCCTAAGCTGGTGGGTACGAGTGCAGGCGTTTAGTATTTAGAGTTGAGGAGTGCGAGTTGGGGAAGAGGGATACCACCTTGTTTGATGGTCTTGGCTCATAAATCTACTCTGTCTGGCTTGTGTAGGATGAGCTGGATGAACTCCGTGCCGAAATGGAAGAGATGAGGGATAGTTACTTAGAAGAAGATGTGTACCAGCTGCAGGAACTTCGGCGGGAACTGGACCATGCGAATAAAAACTGCCGAATTCTGCAGTACCGTCTCAGGAAAGCCGAGCAGAGGAGCCTGAAGGTGGCCCAGACTGGGGAGGTGGATGGCGAGCTGATCCGGAGCCTGGAGCAGGACTTAAAGGTATGTGAGCACGATCGCCATCTGGAAATGAAGGCCCAACATGGGACCCACCGACTCGCTGTTTCAATGTTGTTTTGAGTGTTTGTATTTGTCTCAGCAGATTTCAGCATAAACATTGTTTCCTTTGTGGCTTACAGGGTGATGTGGGGTCATGTGACTGTCGATAGCCCAAGGCTTAAATCTGTGATAATGTGAACTGGAATTTTAAAACCAAAGGAAAGACACAGTAATGGATCTACAGTAAAAAATAAGACTTGCCAACTGATTTGACAATTGGAAACAAATTATACAGAAATGCTTTCTAAAGATCTGAACTATTTTAAAAAATCTGTTGGCTATCAGTTCAGTTATAGTTTAAAGGCCACTCTTAAAGGTTGATCATAATCACTTAACATTTTTGTATTATTTACGTTTCTAGGATGCAGAACATCTGAAATTCCCATGACCCTAGTGAACTTGTGTAGGGTAATTTAACTGAAGGAGAAGTGGTTCTTTGAGGACCACTGGCAGAAATGGGAATGAGGTGAAGAAATTCCAGACCTTACACCATTTCTCTGTCCATCGGCAGCATCGCTCTCTGATGATCCAATTACGAAATCATTTATCTAGAGGTGAATTATTCATGATGTCCTCCTTATTACAGGAGTGCTTGTGAAATCCCATTTTGCCTTTTCATTAGGATAACAAGAAAAGAATCTCTGTAATTCTACAGAAATTATAAACCACTAACAGTGTTATTCAGTGTGATTTAAGGGTGATTTACATTTCTCTTCCAAAGTCTCTTCTCATTTGCTACTAGAAAGTAAAAGTGTTCAACTGCGTTTAACATTAAAGCATTTTGCCACACCAGAGCCATAGCAGACAATGTAAAACTTGAATATATTAAACATCTAATGCATACAGTATTATTATTATTATTTTTTTAGCAGACAGGTCCAGTATTACCTTAAAAAAAAGAAACCTAACCTGTTGGCGTCAAGTTGCTTTTAACTCACAGCGACACTATAGGACAGAGTAGAACTGCTCCTTAGGGTTTCCAGGGAGTGGCTGGTGGATTCCAACTGTTGGCCTTCTGGTTAGCAGCTGAGCTCTTAACCACTGTGCCACCAGGGCTCCTTAGGGGACAGAAATGCTGATTTGTGATTATTTTTAATTTATCACTTAAAGCATGTGAGCCTGGGCAGAAGTAGTATTCTTGCTGATATTCTGTAATAAACCCGTTGCCGTCGAGTGGATCCTGACTCATAGCGACCCCACAGGACAGAGTAGAACTGCCCCATAGGGTTTCCAGGGAGCGACTGGTGGAGGGTAGGGTTATTCAGTGTGGCCTTTTAATCCAGGTGAAGGTCATACTCTCCCTCATAACGTGGATTTCATGTTTAGAATTAACACCCTCCTTTAAAGATGGTTTTATTCAGTACCACCAGGGTCTTTGGTATAGTACCTGCTTATTCTGTCTCTGCAGTTGTGCAAACGTGTCCTTAGCAGGCAGAAAGCTCCCTGTCCTAATGGTCATTCCCTGTGGGTCTTACAGGTAGCCAAAGACGTCTCTGTCAGGTTGCACCATGAACTTGAAACTGTCGAGGAAAAGCGTGCTAAAGCCGAAGATGAAAACGAAACCCTCCGACAGCAGATGATTGAAGTGGAAATATCTAAGCAGGCCCTCCAGAACGAGCTGGAGAGGCTGAGAGAGGTAACCCAGAAAAGAATGGGGATGCCTCCTGGGCTTGGTGGGTAGCCTGGAGCTGCAGGGGGTCAGCAAACTAAGGCCTGTGTGTATGGCCCCAGAGCTCAGGATGGCTTTTACATTTTTTATAGCATTGTAGACACACACACACACGCACACATGCATGCACGCATGGATGCACACACACACACCCCAAAACAGAGGCAATACAACAAAAACTGTCTGTGGCCCGCAAAGCTTAAAATATTTACTCTCTGACCCTTTACAGAAAAAGCTTGCTGAACTCTGGTCTAACGCTGTTTTTATAATTTCCTTTCTGATGAGCTGATCATTAATTCCTTTTATGTGTCACAGTTGGGTATATTATTACTAGCACACAAAATTAAGCAGTAGCTTTTTTCCCTAGAGTTGTCTCTTCTAACGAGCTGGAAAATATGTATGGCTGTCTATGAGAGCTGAGTAAACACATAATGTCTGTGTCCTACCAGTGTATATATCTCAGCCAACATAATTTAAATATACGTTGTTTTTTTTTCTTATTTTAAGGAGTGATTGTATTATAACAAAGATGTCTAGAAAATGAATAGATATTATTTTCATTCACATACGGTAATGCAAATCCTATTTTCCTGTGGTCTTCCACTATAAGACTGAAGCTGCGTATTTTTTTGGAAAATATCATGCGTATTGTTTAAATTAAAAACTATTGGTGAAGGCATTCAGATGATGGTTAAAGCCAGCATATTACCTGCTAAGATATGGACGTCACTTAGCAGTTCAGTTTTTCTTTGGATCAGTTTCACGATTCACCCAGTCGTTAGCCATCCATCTAGCTGTCCATCCACCCACACCTAATTCAGGTCCTGGCCTAGGCCGTGAATGTGGCAGCACAGTCCCTGCCCTCAGTTGGGCACCTAGATCGCAAAACAAGTAAGTCACAACAAAGTCATAAGTGCCGCCGCCTCTGGTCCTGCCTTCCCCGTCCTCCTCCCTGCTCTGCTGGCCTCCCTGCTGTTCCTCAGACTTGTTGGTTTTGCCTTCCTCATGCCTTCACCACTCCCTCTGGAATGTGAGCTCCACTGGACAGGGCTTGTCCGTCTGGCTCACCTAGCCCAGGATGGTGCCTAACACACAGTGGTCACGCGGGATGGTCACACGGGACCCTCTGTGGTGAGGGAATGAAGGGCTGAGAATATACGGCTGTGGTGGTCAGAGCTTGCTGGAGGGCCTCGGTGCGGCTCCGCAGGAGGAGAGACCTGAGTCTGAGTTTGAGTCCTTACTCTCATCATGATAACACTTGCCCCTTAACTTACATGTGTATTTGGCCCCCCCTTTTATCCCCTTCTGGACTGGAGGGGCTTCTCCTCTAATTGTGGGTCTCTTGCCTCTGCATTTGCACTTCTCCTCTCGTTTTCCTTTGGTCTAAGTTTGAAAAGGTATGTTGTAATGATTTTTTTCTCAAAATTTCCAGTTTGAGTTTGATCTCAAGGATATGGAAAACACCTTAGAAGTATATATTTTAGAAATTGTATGTGTATGTTTGTGTGTGTGTAAATATGTAAGTATACGTATACACACGTAACTGGTTGCTACTGATTCATGGCGACCTCACGTAGGTCAGAGTAGAACTGTACTCCATAGAGTTTTTAATGGCTGACTTTTTAGAAGTAGATAGCCAGGCCTTTCTTTTAAGAAGTTTCTGGGTGTACTCAACCTCCAAGCTTTCAGTTAGCAGCCAAGCAGATTAACTGTTTGCACCACCCAGGGATATATACATATAAAAGTGCATGTGTGTGGATATGTATGTAAACACATATGTACGTGCATATCCACACACACACATACACACACAGACATATATGTATATATAAAGCAAGCAAAGATTCTCTTGCGTATGCACTTAAATGGATTTGTGTAGGACTTGGCATCAAGTCATGAATGGCCCTTTAGGGAAAGAGATGGTTACTGTTGCTCTTGATATGCCAGGCAGGAGGGCTCTTTGGAGACGGTGATGTTGGCTCAGGGTGGATGTGAGGAGAGAAGAGTGAAGGGCTCCACCGCTCCCTTCCATTGTGTGTTAAAATTACTCAGAGGAATTGCTCAATTGGGATGAAATAAGTACTTCATCTCCACTGTTGCAGGCAGACTAGTGAGGCCACATATTTGCAGCAGCCTTTTTAAATGGATTGTAAAACTGATAGAAGTCCTTGGAGAGTTAGATGCTGGCATATGATGCTGGATCAGAGAATGATAGAACCGAGCCATGCAGGGTTCAGAGGGGGTAGAGGAGATATTTATTGGAAAATGCCAGCTGTTGTCTCCATGAATGGGTTCTTTTTACAAAAGCCAGAACAAAATACACTATGACTTTTGCTCCGGGGTGAGGATAATCTTTTCTCTATCCAAGCTTTGCTCTTTGTTGTTCACCTCTGAAGTTTTGTAATGGATGCATGCCATTCTTAAAAAGACAAGGACAGTTCATGTGTTGTGTGCATCTCCACACAGCAGAGGTAGCTACCAGTGTATGTGAACACCGTCAGCATCAGAGAACAGAGAAACACAGCATCGCCATCCCTTTGCAGCTACGGTGGCACTTCTCTCTTAAGCTCCAGACAGTATTTACAGCTGCCTGGTGGACATTTCCAATGGAAATTTTTCTAGAACGTCACACCCAGTGTGTCCAGAAGCAAACATCACTCCAGCCCAGCCTGCGTTTCCTTCTGTCTTTCCTGTTTGTGTGAATGATACCGCTGTCCTTCTAGTCTCCCAGGCTCAAAAGATTGCGGTACCTCCACTCTCTCGCTCGCTCCCCACCTTCGCTTGCTTGCTAAGCGCATTAGGGTCTGCTTTTGCAGTCTTAATATTTTTTCTTCCTCACTGATGCATGCTACGACACGGATGAACCTCAGCAGTATTATGCTAAGTGAAAGAAACCAGGCACAACAGAAACCACACATGTTGTATAATTCCATTTATGTGACATCCAGAGTAGGTAAATTTATAGAGACGGAGAGCAGATTAGTGGTTGCAAGGGTTGAGGGGAGGAGGGAATGGAGAGTGACTGCTGGTGGGTCTGGGGTTCCCTTTTGGGGTGATGAGATGTTTTGGAACTAGATCGAGGTGATAGTTGCATGATGTCACGAGTACACTAAATGCCACCAAATTGTGCACTTGAAAATGGTTAATTTTATGTTACATGAATTTTACCTCATAAAAAAATTATTTCTCTCATCTATTCATACTGTCACCAGTCTCCCCTCAAATGGATATTTGAGGGCTGACAGTGTGCAATCACCACTTTAAAGGTAGACACTGTTTCTAGTCTTTTCCTTTTCTGGTCTGTGCTCTATCTACATCCTAAATTCTGACAGTGTCATTCTCTTCTTAAACAAACAAACTTGCCTTGGCTCCAGTTGTCTACCTCTTTATCATAACTCAGAGAGCCTTTACCACCTGCCCATCCCTCTCTCCCAGCTGTGCCCAGCCATTTCAGTGAACCCTGGAGTGAAATAAGACCAATCCAGAAGGATGGTAATAGACTGTCTGCTCTGGTCCTCTTTGAACTCATAGAGGTGTGTCCTTGGAAAAGTCACCTTCCCATTGATAGATGAGACGACTAAAGATATTAACTCACATGGATTTGTCCCTTCTAGCTAGTCAGCTGTTGAGCTTGTTTGCTTCTTCCTGTGCCCGTTCATTCCCTGTGTCCGTATACCCGAAGCACCTACACACTCCTCCACTGGTGCAAAGCTCAAAAAATTCTTGTTTTTTAGAGAGGAGATGAAAGGATTCTCCCTGAGAACAGGAACAAGACAAGGATGCCCTTTATCACCACTCTTTATAGCATTGTGCTGGAAGTCCTAGCTAGAGCAATAAAGCAAGAAAAAGAAATAAAGAACATCCAGATTGGAGAGGAAAAAGTAAAACTATCCCTATTCACAGATTATATGATATTATACACAGAGAGCCCCAAAGATTCCACAAGAAAACTACTGAAACTAATAGATTCATCAGAGTAGCAGGATACAAGATCAGCATACAAAAATCTGTTGGAGTCCTATACACCAACAGAGAACTTCGAAAAGGAAATCAGGAAAACAATACCATTTATAATAACCCCCCAAAAGATAAAATACTTAGGAATAAATCTAACCAGATTTATTCAAAGAAAACTACAAAATGCTGATGCAAAAGACCTACATAAGTGGAAAAACATACCATTCTCATGAATAGTGTCTTAGTTATCTAGTGCTGCTATACCAGAAATACCACAAGTGGATGGCTTTAACAAAGAAAAATTTATTCTCTCACAGTCTAGGAGTCTAGAAGTCTGAATTCAGGGTGCCAGCTCTAGGGGAAGGCTTTCTCTCTCTCTCGGCTCTGGGGAAAGGTCCTTGTCATCAGTCTTCCACTAGTCTAGGAGCTTCTTAGCACAGAGACCTCCAGTCCAAAGGACACGCTGTTCCTGGCATTTTTTTCTTTGTGGTAATGAGGCCTTCCTGTCTTTTTGCCTGCTTCTCTCTTTTGTATCTCAAAAGAGATTGACTCAAGACACAACCTGATCTCGTAGATTGAGTTTTACCTCATTAACATAACTGCCTGTAATCTTGCCTCATTAACATCATAGAGGTAGGATTTGCAACATATAGGAAAATCACATCAGATGACAAAATGGTGGATAATCACACAATACTGTGAATCATGGCCTAGCCAAGTTGACACACATTTTTGGGGAACTCCGTTCAATCTGTAACAGATAGGGAAGACTCAACATTGTCAGTTCTACTGAAAGCAGTCTACAGATATAATACAATCCTGATCTAAATACCAATAGTATTCTTTAATGAAATGGAAAAACTAATCACCAACTGTATATGGAAAGGAAAGAGGTCCTGGATAAGCACAGCGTTATTGAAGAAAAAGAACATATTAGGAAGCCTCATATTACCTGGTCTAAGAACCTTCTAGATAGCCACGGTATTCAAAACAGCCTGGTACGACAGACACACAGACCTGTGGAATGGACTCGAGAACCCAAATGTAAATCCATCCACCTCTGGTCAGCTGAACTTTGACAAAGGACGAAAGTCCATTAAATGGGTAAAAGACAGTCTTTTTAGCAAATGTTGCTGGCAAAACTGGATGTCCATCTGTAAAAAAATGAAACAGGACCCATAGCTCACATAAAACTAACTCAAAATGGATCAAAAACCTAAGTATAAAACCTAAAACAATAAAGATCATGGAAGAAAAAATAGGAACAACACTAAGGGTCCTAATACATGGCATAAGTACAGTACAAACTTTATCTAACAACGCACAAACACCAGAAGAGAAACTAGATAACTGGACGCTCCTAAAAGTTAAATACGTGCTCACAAAAGACTTCACCAGAAGAGTAGAAAGAGAACCTACAGACTGGGAAAACACTTTGGGCTATGACATATCCAACAAGGGTCTAATCTCTAAAATCTATAAAATACTTCAGCATCTTAACAACAGAAATACAAATAACACAATTAAAAAATGGGGAAAGGATACGAACAGACACTTCACCAAAGAAGACATTCAGGCACCTAACAGACACATGAGGAAATGCTCACAATCATTAGCCATTAGAGAAATGCAAATCAAAACTGCAAGGAGATAACCATCTCACCCCACCTTTACTAGCATGAATCAAAAAACCCAGAAAATAACAAACGTTGGAGAGGTTGTGGGGAGATTGGAACTCTGCATTGCTAGTGGGAATATAAAATGGTACAGCCACTGTGGAAAATGATATAATGCCCCCTTCAAAAGCTAGAAATAGAAATACTATATCATCCAGCAATCCCACTGCTAGGAATATATCCTAGATAAAAGCTGTCACACGAATAGACATATGCACACCCATGTTCATTGTAGCATTATTCACAATAGCAAAAATATGGAAGTGACCTAAGTGCCCATCAACAGATGACTGGATAAGCAAACTGGTACATGCACACAATGGAATACTAGGCAACAATAAACAATCATGAATCCTTGGAACAGCTCACAACATGGATGAATCTGGAGGGCATTTAGCTGAGTGAAATAAGTCAATTACAAAAGGACAGATATTTTATGAGACCATTGTTTACACACAGAAAAAAACAATCTTTGATGGTTACAAGGGAGGGGACAGGTGAGGAGGGGAAATCACTAACTAGATAGTAGACAAGTGTTAACTTTGATGAAGGGAAAGATAATACACGATATAGGAGAAGTTATCACAACTTGACCAAGGCAAAGTCATGGAAGTTTCCTAGACACATCCATACGTCTTGAGGGACCCAGTTACTGGGGCTGAGGGCTGGGGACCATAGTCCCAGGGGACATCTAGGTCAACTGGTATAACATAGTTCATAAAGAAAATGTTCTACATCCTACCTACTTTGGTGAGCAGCATCTGTGTTCTTAAAAGCCTGGAAGCAGCCATCTGAGATACATCTATTGGTCCCATCCTGTCCAGAGCAAAGGAGAATGTAGAAAACCAAAGACACAAGGAAAATATTAGCCCTGAGGACTAATGGACCCCATGAACCACAACCTTCACCAGCCTGAGCCCAGAAGAACTAGATGGTGCCCGGCTACCACCACTGACCGCTCTGACAGGGATCACAATAGAGGGTCACAGACAGAGCTGGAGAAGAATTTAGAACAAAACTCAAATTCCACAAAAAAAGACCAAACTTACTGTTCTGACAGAGACTGGAGGAACCCCCGAGACTGTTGGCCTTCAGATGCCTGCTAAATCAGGGCTGAGGCCAATCCCGACGTCTACCTTTCAGCCAAAGATTAGACAGGCCTGTAGGACAGTGACACACATGAGGAACAGGCTTTTTAGTTCAATCAAGTGTACGAGACCCAATGGACAACACCTGCCCAGAAGCAGGGACAAGAAGGCAGGAAGGGACAGGAAAGCTGGATAAATGAACACGGGGAATCAGGGGTGGAAAGGGAGAAGAGTGCTGGCACATTGTGGGGATTGCTACCAATGAATGAGAAACTAATTTGCACTGTAAAATTTCGCCTTAAGCACAATAAAATAATAAAAAAAACAAACTGGAAAAAAAACTCATTTGTGTGTATGTATTTTTTCTACTACTTCAAAAGGTTGAAAACGGTTGATCTTAGGTTAGAGATTTAACTTAACTTTAACTTAAAGATTGCCCAAAATGCTTTCATTTAACAGTATTTTATTTTACTAAGAACTTTTTGAGTACCCATTACTTGCTAGGAAACGCTGATGGTGTAGTGGTTAAGAGCTACAGCTGCTAACCAAAAGGTTGGCAGTTTGAATCCACCAGGTGCTCCTTGGAAACCCCATGGGGCAGTTCTACTCTATCCTGTAGGGTTGCTATGGGTTGGAATCGACTCGAAGGCAGTGGGTGTGGTTTTATTACATACTAGGCACAAATAGTAACCAAGTTAGTTGTCACTTGCAAAGGACAGAGACAGGTTAGAAGTTACCCAGTGGACTTGGATTGTTGAAAGGAACTGAGGGAACCAGCTAGCAGTCAGATAGTTCTCTTGGACTAGAGCATCTTTCATCTCGACTCAGGATTTGATTTTCATTCTTTGGGTTTGGTTGAGGTTTCTTTTCTGCCTAGGAGATGGTCAGATTTTGTAAACACGTCTTGTGTGCTTGAGAAGAACGTGTTTGCTCTAAGTTTGGGGTGAAGACTTTTGTTTTAAGCTCATCAAATCAAAGACTTTCAAACTTTAACCATAATCCACAGTAAGACATCATTTTATGTCATTACTCGGTATACAAATATAAATAAAACTTTCAGAAAACAGTGCTTTTCTTTGCCATATGGAATGCATCCTGATATTTTCAATTATATTCAGTTTCATTTATTTTTAAATGGTATAGTCTACTAGATTGATTTATAGTCCATTAGTGGATTGTGGCAACTTGGAAAAAATGTATTAGATTTCTTAATTGTGTTTTTCAGGTGTTCTGTATCCCTTATTGTTTTGTTTTGTCTGCTAAATATATCAATTTAGGAAAAAGATGTGTTAAAAATTGCCCATTTTGATTGTATATTTTAAATTTCTTCTTGTAATCTGTCAAATTTTGCTTTACATATCTGGAAGCTGTATTTTATAATGCGTACAGATTTAGGACGGTTAATGTTGTGATGAATTATTCCCTTTAACATTTGGTAATGACTCCTTTATCCTAATTTATTGCTTTTTGCCTTAAACTCTGCTTTACCTGCTTTTAACACCTATACCAAATTCATTTTGGTTAATATTTGCCTGGTTGTAGCTTATTTGTGGAGCCCTGGTGGCACAATGGTTAAGGGCTCAGCTGCTAACCAAATGTTTGGTGGTTCAAACCCACCAAGCAGCTTTGAGGAGGAAAACCTTGTGATCTGCTCTTGTAAAGACTACAGCCTAGAAAACCCCATGGGGCAGCTATACTCTGTCACATGAGGTCACTATGAGTGGAAAATCTGCTTGATAGCACCTAACAACACCAACATCTTAATTTGTAATTCCTTTAGTATGTATTTTTCTATGTCATTATGTTTTAGGTATGACTCTTGTGAATAGAATATAGCTACGTTTTTAAAAATGGAATCTGAGAATCTCTTTTTTTTAACTGGTGGGTTTAATCCATTTGCATTTAGTATGATTATGATGTGTTAAAGTTCATCTCTATTATTGTACTTGATGCTCTCTGTATTTTCTGTTTCTTTTCCCTTGTTTTTTATGTTGCCTTCTCTGAGTTTTTCATTGTGTTGATTGGAAATTTACACATTTTATTTCTATTCTTTTAATGATTACTCTTAAATTTTTAACATGCATGTTTGACAAAATCTAAAACTAATCATTATCTTCTATTCTCCTCCTGAATAATTCAAGCATGTTAGAAAGCTTCAATGCCAACTAACTCCTTTTACATTGTTATCTAGTATTTTAGTTTCATTTTTTAATCCTCCAACTTGACTAATTTAATAGTCAATGCTTATTTCCATTTATCTACAGATTTACCCATTTATTCACTTACCATTGCTTCTTGAGTGTTTGCTGAAGGATTAATATAGCCTTCAGTAGTTTTTTTTTTTACTAAGTGTTGTTGTCCAGAAATGTTTTCATTTCATACTCAGTCTTGAAAGATATTTAATTGGGCATAGAATTCTAGTACTTTGAATATTTTGTTATCTTTTGACTTTATTTTGCTATTGTCATTGTTTTGGTAGGTAATCTGTCTTTCTGGTTACTTTCATGATTTTCTCTTTGTATTTGGTATTATGCAGTTTCAATCAGATGTATCTAGATTTATTTTGCTCAGTACTCATTGTCAATCTGAGTTTTTGTCTTTCATGAAGTCTGGAAAATGCTTTGAATATTGATCAATAGTGAATATTGGTCAATAGCAAAATTATCTCTTTGGATAGTGTTTTTTCCCATTATCTATTTCTTCTAGAATTTTTGTTAGTCATAAGTTGAAACTTCTTAGGTTGGACGTTCCTATTCTGTCCTCCATTTCACTTAACTTCTCTCTGTTTCTCTCTCTATATATATTTATCTTTCTGTGCTGCATTCTGGGTAATTTCTGCTGTTCTTGTCCGAGTTACTAATTCTCCTCTTTTGTAAAGATGAGAATTGCTGTTTTATTCATTCATTAAATTTTTTATTTCAATGAGTTTAGCTTTTATTTCTAGAATTAAAAAAATGTTGCTATTCTTTTTCATGGGGTTTTTCTTTTTTCTTATTGTACTTTAGATGAAGGTTTACAGAGCAAATTAGTTCCTCATTAAACAATTAATATACATCTTGTTTTGTGACATTGGTTGCCAACCCCATGACATGCCAACACTCTCCCCTTCTTGACCTTGAGTTCCCCATTACTAGCTTTCCTGCCCCCTCCTGCCTTCTCATCCTTACCCCTGGGCTTGTGTCCCCATTTAGTCTCATTTTGTTTTATGGGCCTGTCTAATCTTTGGCTGAAGGGTGAACCTCAGGAGTGACTTCAGTACTGAGTTTAAAGGGTGTCTGGGGGCCATACTCTCAAGGTTTCTCTAGTCTCTGTCAGACCAGTAAGTCTGGTCTTTTTTTTTTTCTGTAGGTTAGAATTTTGTTCTACATTTTTCTCCAGCTCTGTCCGGGACCCTGTACGTGATCCCTATCAGAGCAGTTGTTGGTGGTAGCCGGGCACTATCTAGTTTTGCTGGACTTAGTCTGATGGAGGCTGTGGTACTTGTGGTCCGTTAGTCTTTTGGACTTATCTTTCCCTTGTGTCTTTGGTTTTCTTCATTCTCCCTTGCTCCAGATGGGGTGAGACCAGTGGAGTGTCTTAGATGGCCACTCACAAGCTTTTAAGACCCCAGACACTACTTACCAAAGTAGGATATAGAACATTTTCTTTATAAACTATGTTATGCCAGTTGAGCTAGATGTTCCCCAAGACCATGGTCGCCATCCCTCAGCCCTGTAATTCGGTGCCTCAGGGAGTTTGGATGTGTCTTTGGAGCTTCCATGACCTTGTTTTGGTCAAGTTTTTTTTCTTGGGTTTCTTTCATTATCATCTCTGTTTCATCTTTTAAGTCTTTAGACATTTTAAACAGTCATAATCTCTTCCGGTTTGTTCCATTATCTAGAGTTCTTGGTGTTCCTAATTCTTTTCTTTGTCAGATCTGCTGACTCTCACTCATAGTGGATTTTATTATGATCTCACCTTGAGTGGGAATTCCATGAGGTCTATCAAAATGCCCTTCTAGTGAAATTTTTGCATTGATCTTTTCCAGAGGCCTCCGTTGTATCACTGGTCCAGGCACAATTTTTAATTTCTGGCTTGTAGAGTTCTGCATAAAATGGGTCGTGCGACTGTGCACACCACACTTGCATGTGGCATAGACCTAGGTCATTTTTATGCTGCAAAGGAGATTATTTGAACAATCCAGAGTCCTGAGCAGAAGCTCACTCGCCCACTCCCTGAGTGGCTTTTAGTTTGTTGTCATTGGGATGCATCTCTTAGATGGGTTGCATGGGTGCCTGAACTGAAGCCTCTTCTCAGTCCCCTGGCTGTAAGGGTCTGTGAGGGCCTATTTCTGGATCTGGTAATTTCTACCATTTCCCTACACCCCAACAAATACTTTGCTAACTTCTCTGGCTTTCAATTCCTTCTATCTTCCTGGCTTGAGGGAAATTTTCTTTTTTTTCTCAAGAGTTCAACCATGTATTAAATTTTTGTTTGCTGTATTTTATCTAGCATGTCTAGCTGTTTACTGGGGGGAGGGTTCACAATTTGGCGCTGTGTTGCCAAAATAGGATGTGACCCTTCAGGGTTCTGCTGAAACTTGCCAGTAGCTGCGCCAGGGCCCCACGAGCATATCCAGTTTTCATCCAGGTCATGACATAGCACCTTCATCTCTGCCCATCTCTCTGTTTCCTTCTCCTCGGCTATTCGCCAGCCTCCATTTATCTCTGGGCTTCTTTTTACTCTTGTCTTCTGCTACTTCATGGCTTCTACTTACTGTCTTCTCTCTGAGCATCTTCCTGCTTCTTTCTTCAGCAGTGAGTGAGAACTTTTCTCCGTATCATTACATTCAAACTAGCAGGTGACCATAAAGTGTAGAAATATAGGTGTACAAACCCAGTAAATGGTTGATAGCTATTATACTACAATGCAGTAAAATATTATCTATGTTTCTAGACTTTACAGCCCCCTTGTGAGAAAGAGTTTGCTTGGGTCAGCCAGTAGAAAGCCTCTTTGGGCAGAGTCTTCATGCCAGAGCATCTCATAGGACATGGACCAGGTTTTCAATGGCTGCCTTTAGGGCAGGGGCTCATCTCTGGCCCAGGCAACAGTGGAAAAGGTAGGTAGGTCACCTGGTGTAATGGCAGGGTTCATGTGTACTGGTGTGGTAAGCTGTGTAGAACAGCTTGGAAGGAATAGAGTAACACTAGTCATGATAAATAGCCAGTTTCGGTGGGGAAGGGGGTCTCTAGCCAGAGAAGGAAGGAAGGAAAGGGGCAGAAATTTGATGCTGTAAATGATACTACCCTTATGTGAAGTAAAATGGAATGGAAAGTGGGAGGAGGAAGAATTAGGGGTGTCTAGTGAAGTCTTTCCCAAACATCCAAACTTGTGAAGAGTCTGGGGGTATGTGTGTGTGTGTGTGAGAGAGAGTGTGTGTATGTGAAAGAGAGAGTATGTGTGTGTGAGAGAGAGAGAGAGTGTGTGTGTTTGCGTTTAATGGCAGCAGTCTGGAGGGAAACCAACTTCCTTGCTGCTGCAAGCGTGAGCTTCATTGTGTCATTCATCTAGACCAGGAGGGCAGGGAACAGGATTGGACTAAACATGAGTCAGCCAAGAGGAAAAAAAAAAAAATCCGGCTGGGAAATCCAGAGTTCAGAGGCTAGAGAGGATTAGGAACAGTAGGAACTGCAGAAAGATTTGGCATAAATATTTTCAAAGGGCCTAAGCTGTAAGTGGAACAGTTTGGGTAACTGGAAAGTTAGGGGGTGTGTTTTCAGTTAAACAGCCATAAATAGCACTGATAGCTGATTCACACTGTTGCCGAAAAGGCTGAGCAAGAGAGTATCAGTCTGTTTTGGTCACTCAGAACCTACTCCCTTGGAACAATTTCTTGTCAAAATCAAGACAGAATCACATGAAATACTTTGACCCACTCCTCTGGTGTCCACGTGCTGTTGATGGGGCTTGATCCTCCCATCGCCATGCGTGCACGCAGGGCAGCATCGTCTGCTTCTCACGTGAGCTGTGGCTGAGACTGGGAAGAGGTGAGGGGCTTGCCCAGGTTCCAGTATTTTAAATGCTTCAGTTTCTGAGGCTTATGCAGTCTGAGCACTTAGTAATTATGTTCTGTTGTCAAAGGAGTATTTTATTACCACTTTGTGTGACTGTCGTTATGTTGGAAAAAAAGAAAATTGTGGTAAGGGAAAAGGAGCAGAAGGAAAGGGAGGTCTGAGCATAGCATAGGTGTGTGTGAGCATGGGCAGGAGTAACTGCATTTGATTTGACAACTTGCTTCAGATAGGGTGGGAAGATTCGCAAGGCCAAACCTCATGCCTGAGGACCTCAGGATTACTGAATGTTAGAGCCAAGAGAATCCTTGAGATGAGTAGCCAACCTTTTTCATCATATACATGATGTAATCAAAGTACTTAAATCAAGCAGCCAGTTAAGGACAGAACTGGGCCTGTAACCCAGGTGTCCTGTCTCCCAGCCAACCCTCTTCTATCCTCTTTTTCTTTCTGACCTTACCTCTCCACCTGTCTCCTCTATAGTTTGTAGATCTAGAAAGAAAAGACTGATTACGAGGGTCAGAACTTGTAAGCCCTCCTGGAGCCAGCTTGAATTGGGTGTCTTTCAGGGGAAGCTGTTGGTGTCTATTGTGTGTGCAACGAATACCTCCCTGGTCCTTGTTCTGATGGGCTGGTGAGGAAGGGCATCTGTCTCCTTCTCAACTCGTTAATGCTTCTGTATAAAATTAATCTCTACTTTTACAAGTATTTATTATGCTTCTTTCATCTCTACTGAGAAAATTATAGATAGAAGGAGGGTGGGACTTACCTTTGAAGAGAATGAGTGCTGGCCTCCCCGTGTTTGGGGGTCCCTGATCCACCAGCAGCTCCTTGAGAAAACTGGCAGAAGGTCCTATTGCTGGTTCAGAAGCAGTGACTTCAGGGGAAACTGCCATGCAGGTACAGGTGGTCATGACTTGTTGCTATTACCTTGATCTTGAGAATGTGCTGACTAGGCCTTACTCTGTGGTACTGGGTGGAGCCTGGTGTGGGGCAATAGTCCTGGATTGGGAGCCAGGAGATCTGATGCTAGTCCTAGCTTTCCCACTAGCAAGTTTTGTGATGACTGGCAAATCCTGTAAATCCTCTGAGCCTCAGTTTCCCCATCTGTAAAATGGAGAAGTGGGACTGGCTGGTCGCCAAGGTTCTCTCCAGCTCTGTTGTTTAGTGGCTGTGATTCACCAAGCTATATCTGCATTGCTGACCATATCCAACAGTGGGCACAATGGACTTCCCCATTCTCTTTCTTTGGTTCAGAAAGAGCTAGAACTGAAGAAGATAAATCACAGTAAATGTCACAGAATGTTGGTTTTATCCCTGAGGTAATACCAATAAGACCAAAAGTTGATAATAATTCTTCCTCTTAGATATCATGAAGAAACCAGATTATACCTCTACAGAGCCTCCTTATGGGTCACTTCCTTTTAATTCATGGGAACTTCATCCCATGTCAGCCTGTATAACTTCATAGTTGACTGTGATGGTTGCCTGTGAACTTGCCTGTCTGGGCCCCATCCCCTGGGCAAGCCTAGTCTAGTGCCAGGTATCTCACCACCCTCCCTCCCTTCGAAGCCACCTGCTCTGGGCTTTCCTACACTGCCCTTATTCCTTCCTGTCATGGTTTGAATTATGTCCCCCAAAAAATGTGTGTATCAATTTGGCTGAACCATGATTCTCAGAATTGTGTGGTTGGCCTCCATTTTGTGATGGTAATTTTATGTTAAAGAGGATTAGGGTGGGATTGTAACACCACCTTTACACAGGTCACATGCCTGATCCAATGTAAAGGGAGTTTCCCTGGGGTGTGGCCTGCACCACCTTTAATCTCTCAAGAGATAAAAGGAAAAGGAAGCAAGTGGAGAGTGGGGGACCTCATACCATCAAGAAAACAGTGCCAGGAGCGGAGCGCGTCCTTTGGACCGGGGTGCATCCTTTGGAGCGGGGTCCCTGTGCAGAGAAGCTCCTAGTCCAGGGGAACACCGAAGAGAAGAAGGCTGACACAGAGAAAAAGCCTGCCCCTGGAGCTGACACCCTGAATTTGGACTTTTAACCTACTTTAACTGTGAGGAAATAAACTTCTCTTCATTAAAACCATCCACTTGTGGTATTTCTGTTGTAGCATGACTAAGATGAGTAACACAGAATTTGGTACCGAGAGAGTGGGGTGCTGCTCTAACAGATACCTAAAATGTGGAAGCGGTTTTAAAACTGTGAATGGTTAGATGTACGGCAGTGACAGAGGACCAGCAGCAGCATAGAGCCTACAGCAGCAGAGAAGCGGCAGCGGCAGAGAACCAACAGCAGCAGAACCAGGAGACCAGTGCGAGATGGTGCTGGAGCCAACCCATGGAGCAAGAGAGCTGAGTGCCTGTGCGCGGGAGGCTTCCTGGTGGAGTGGGGTGCCTCTGGGCACTTATCAGTGGAGCTAGGCTTGCCGACCCATGGAGCGAAAGAGCTGAGTGTCTGTGTGCACGAGGCTTTCTGGCGGAGTGGGGTGCCTCTGAGCACTTATACTGGTGGAGCTACAGAGCTTTGGAACACTTGCCCCAGCAGGGCAGATGCGGGCGTGAGGCCCAAGGGCCAAGAAGCCACAGGAAACAGAAGCAGAATCTGAAGAGACAAGGGACCTCATACCATCAAGAAAGCAGTGCCGGGAGCAGAGCGTTTCCTTTGGACTGGCGCCCCTGCACCGAGAAGCTCCTAGTCCAGGGGAACACTGATGAGAAGGCTGACAGAGAAAAAGCCTTCCCCTGGAGCTGACACCCTGAATTTGGACTTCTAGCCTACTTTGATTGTGAGGAAATAAACTTCTCTTCGTTAAAACCGTCCACTTGTGGTATTTCTGTTATGGCAGCGCTAGATGACTAAGACACTTCCCATCACAGTAATTCCTCTTGTAGGATGGTACCCCGATCCCACCTTAATCTGCTGAAATCCTGCCCGTTCTTTAAGACTCTCTCTGGAACACCCCCACCTCATTGAAGCCTTCCTTTGTCACTCTTTTCTGAACTCTGAACAAACTTTTCCAGATGATTAAACCATTACAGGAGTCCCTAGGTGGCACAAACAGTTAAGCGCTCAACTGCTAGCCAAAAAGTTGGTAGTTTGAACCCACTCTGAGGTGCCTCAGAAGACAGGCCTGGCAATCTGCTTCCAAAAGGTCACAGCATTGAAAACCGTATAGAGCAGTTCTACTGTGCACACATGGTTTCACCATGAGTCAGAATTGACGTGATGACAACTAACAACAGTAATAACAACAAACCATTACATGGTTATTGTAGAAAACGTGAAAGACAGAAAATTGTAGAGGGAGAAAGTTGCCATAATTCTAAAATATATCATATTTTTTATATGCAAAAACATATATACTTCATAGTATATACATATATACTATGTATTACCTTTTATTTATTTTTAAACTTACCAGGTTTTATCTTTTTGTCTCCATATTTACGGGGAAAATATAGATCAAAATAAAGTTTCATATCAGGAATTGCATTTCTCATCTACAAAGAGCAAATTTTTTCAAGATTGTGTGCTAAGTAAATCTTACATCAAACTCCTTGCTAGTTTTCTGTCCCGGTTAATGACCATAGAAGATCAGAATGGTGCAGTATTCTCCAGGATCAAAGAAACAGTGTTAGTCCCAGGAAAAATAACTTCAGACATTTTTAGGAGATTTTCAACAAGACCCTTATCTTCCTAGGTTTGAACCAGTCTATTATTATTTGGTATAGCCTTGCCCTCCTCTCCATTAGAAGGTTCTACACCTACACCATTTATTCCCTCTTTTATTGTTCTGATGTTGTTGTCGTTTACACATTAACCTCTCTGGTTCCCTATTGTAATTCTTTTGATTTTGGATAGTCCTTGAGGGTTCATTTCCTAGGTTGGTATCTGGCTGGAATGATCCTGTGTCCTAGATTCAGCCTCTGGTCTGATGTTGTTTGTTCTCAGATCGAAGGACTCCCTTTAATAATTCTTGTAAGTTTGGTTTAGTTTTTACATAGTCCCTTAATTTCTGTTTTTCTGGAAATGTCCTAATTTCACCATCGTATTTGAATGAGAGTTTTGCAGGATATATTATTCTTGGCTGGCAGTTTTTTTCTTTCAAGATTTTATATATGTCATCCATTGCCTTCTTGCCTGCGTGGTTTCTGTTGAATAATCCGAGCTTAGTCTTATTGTTTCTTCTCTGTATGTGACTTTTCGTTTTTCTCGAGATGCTCTCAAGATTCTTAGTTTGTCTTTCATTTTATCGAGGTGATTATCATATGCCTTGGTGATTTTCTTTTGAGGTCTGTCCTCTGTGGGGTTCGTTGAGCTTCTTGGACGGTCAGCTTTTCATCTTTCGTGATATTAGGGAAGTTTTCTGTCAGCAGTTCTTCAATGATCCTCTCTGTGTTTTCTGTTTTCTCCCCCTGTTCTGGAACTCTGATCACTTGCATATTTTTGCTTTTGCTTGTATTCCACATAATTCTCAGGGTATCTTCATTTTTCTTTGTTCTTTTTTCTGATTTTTTTCAGAGTTGTGTCCGTGTGTTTGTCTTCAGTTTCACTGATCCTGTCTTCCATAGTTTCAAACCTGCTCCTCAGCCCTTCTGTGACACTGTCCATTTCTGAAGTCTTGTTGTTTACCTTTTGGATTTCTAATTGTTGTTTTTGTATGATTTCTAGTTGTGAATTTATTTTGGCATTTTGTTCCTGTATTATTTTCCTGAATTCTTCCATTTTTTTGTCTGTATTTTCCATGAATTTGTCTATTTTTTCCTCATTTTTGTCTCCTTTCTGCTTCAGCTCTTGGATAGCTCTGAATATTAGAGATTTGAATTCCCTATCAGGTAGTTCTAGTGCCTTTTCTTCCACTGGAAAGTCATCTGATGTTTTATTTTGGACACCTACTGGAACCATCCAGTCCTGTTTTTGTATATGTTTTGATATTGTCTGTTGTCTTCAGGACATTCAGTAGTTACTTTCCTTTTTTATTGATGGTAAATTTGTTTGTTTTGTCCTGCATTTTTGTTTCATTTGGTTATGTCTGAGCAGGCGGGCTGTGTGTTCTTTGTTGTTTGCTCATCTGTGGGCATGATACTTTTCACCTCCTTCTCCAATGGGCAATGTCAGTCGCTCAGGTATGGTACA
The DNA here is from genome assembly GCA_030035585.1 of Dugong dugon. Classification (NCBI taxonomy): domain Eukaryota; kingdom Metazoa; phylum Chordata; class Mammalia; order Sirenia; family Dugongidae; genus Dugong; species Dugong dugon. Next base: position 44,037,450 of record CM057466.1, on the reverse strand, counting down.
GCAGGGCAGGTCCAGCTGAAGGGGAGTTTCTGGGATGGGTTGCTTGTGGCATCTACTAAGGCCAACTGGGCGGGCCAGAAATCAGTGCAGGGCAGGTTCTGGTAGGCCATGCCTGTGCTGCTCGGGGGTGTGATGCTCAGTGCATAGTGCAGGTAGGCAGGAAGGAGGGGGGAGATTGTGATGTGTGGAGCTGAGATAGGTATGGGAAAGAGGAGAGAAAGGAGAGAGAAACAGGAGCCAAAAATATACAAACAAACAAAAAAGAGTACTAAGGGAGCTTGCCGTTGGAATGGAGAGGTGAGAGATGGTTGTTCTGTCTCCTGCTGGGAGCTCCGTGAAGCTGCTTTCCCATACTCCCTGTTCACCGATCTCTGATAGTCCAAGATGGCGGAGCTATGCTGCCTTAGCTGATAGGGGACCTCTGCATGTATCTCTTCTTGCTCTCTGTTCTCTGTCAGTTTCTTATTCCATTCGGTGCTTGGCTGAGTTCTTTATCTCTTAATTTGATGCTTAGGGTTTCAGGATTGATGTTTGTCTCTGTTTGACTTAGTTTTTTGGATCTTTTCTATGGAGGAACAACGTGGTGCTTCTGTCTGTAGCACCATGTTGCCTGAAAGTCCTTATCTTTATTTTTTAATGAAACTTTTTATCTTGAGAAGATTATGGGTTCACGTGCCTTTGTAAGAAATAATACAGAGAGAGTCCCTATGTCCTTTATCCAGTTTCCTCCAATGATAACGTCTTGCAAAACTGCTGTAATATCACATCCAGGATATTGATATTGATTCAGTCAAGATACAGAACATTTTCATCATCGCAAGGATCCCTCATGCTGCCTTTTTATAGCCACACCCACTTCCCTCCTGCCCTGACCTCCTACTTAACTCCTACCAACCACTAATCTGTTCTTCATTTCTATAATTTTGTCATTTAAAAAATGTTATAAATGGAATCAGACAGTATGTAACCTTTTGGGATTGGTTTTTTTTCACTCAGCGTAATTCTTTTGATATTCATCCAGGTCGTTGTGTGTATCAATAGTCTGTTTCTTTTTGTTGTTGAATAGTATTCCATAATATGGATGTACTACAATTTGTTTAACCATTCACTTGTTGAAGGACAGCTCATTTCCAGTTTTGGGCTATTACAGATAAAGCTGGTAGGAACATTAGTGTACAGGTTTTTGTGTGCACCGAAGGCTTCATTTCTCTGGGATAAAGCCCAGGAGTGCATCTGCTGGGTCGTATACTAGTTGTGTGTTTAGTTTTCTTTTTAAGGAAGTGCCAAACTGTTTTCAGAGTGGTTGTAGCATTTTACATTCTCACCAGCAGAGTATGACTGCTCCAGTTTCTCTCCATCCTTATTAGCATTTGGTGTTATCACTATTTTTTTTTTAATTTTGTTGTTGAGAATGTGCACTGCAAAACATACACCAATTCAACCGTTTCTACATATGCGGTTCAATGATATTCTTCAAGTTGTGCATCCATTCTCAACCTCCTTTTCGGAGTTGTTCCTACCCCATTGACGTAAACTCACTGCCTCCTAAGGTTGTCACTTTGATCCCATACAGATAGCTCTTAAAAGAGCATAATGCTCAAGGCAGACATTTTTTACTAGTTAAGCTGGACTACTGTTTGGTTTTAAGACAATTTCAGGGGATGTTTTTGGTTTAGGGTTTAAAGATTATCTCAGGGCAGTAGTTTCAGAGGTTCATCCAGTCTCCATGGCTCTGGAAAGTCTGGAGTCTATTAGAATTTGAAATTCTGTTCTATATTCCCCCCCCCCCCGACCCTTTTGACCAGCATTCTTCTGTAGACTCTTTGATCAAAATATTCAGTAATGGTAGCCAGGCACCATCCAGTACCGGTCTCATGGCAGAGGAGGCAGTTGTTCATAGACGTAATTAGCCATACGTTCCATATTCTGCTTCTGTTCCTGACTCTCCTTTCTCTGTTGCTCCAGGTGAATAGACACCAGTTATTGGGCCTTGGATGACCGCTTGCAAGCTTTTAAGACCCCAGCCACTATGCAGTGAACTAGGAAGTAGAACAGAAGCACTAAGCGTGTTATTAGGCCAGTTAACTGGGATGTCCCATGAAACCATGACCCTAAACTCCCAAACCAACGACCCAAATCCCATGAGGTTTTTGGTTGTACACAGTAGCCTCATCTGCTACACTTTTTTTTTTTTTAATCATTGTTGTAAATATATATCTATCTCATAACTTTTGCCAGTTCAACTTTCTATAGGTGTACAACTTATTGACAACTATTAAAAAAATCAGCTGTACAACCCTACCTCTGTTCCATGTGATTTTCCATCACTGTTAACCCACCCCCCCCACCCCTCCTCTTTCCTCTCGCCCCTGTTAACCACTGATAAACTTTGGCCTCTATACATTTGCCTTTTCTTGTCTTTTTATGTATGTGCGGTCATACAATATTTGTCCTTTTGTGATTGACTTACTTCACTCAGCATAATGTCTTCAAGCTCCACCCATATTGTAGCATGTATTAAGATTTTGTTTATCCTACTGGCTGAGTAGTATTCCATTGTGTGTATGTACCACATTTTGCTTATCCTTTCATCTGTTGATGGGCATTTAGGTTGTTTCCATGTTTTGTCTATTGTAAATACTGCTGCAATGAGCATTGGTGTATAAGTCTCTGAGTCTCTGCTTTAAAGTTTTGTGGGTATATACCTAGGAGTGGAATTGCTGGGTCATGTGATAGTTCTATTTTTAGTTTCTTGAGGAACTGCCACACTGTTTTTCACAATGGCTGGACCATTTTTCATTCCCACCAGCAATGGATAAGGTTTCCAATTTCCCTATATCCTCACCAACATTTGTTATTTTCTTTCTTTTTTTTTTTAATCTTAGCCATTCTAGTGGGAGTAAAATGGTATCTCATTGTAGTTTTGATTTGCATCTCTCTGATGGCTAACAATAGCTAATAAAAACATTAGCATCCTTTTATGTGTTTGGTGGCCATTTAAATGTCCTCTTTGGTGAATAGCTATTCAAGTCTTTTACCCATTTTATGATTAGGTTATTTGTCTTTTTATTGTTAAGTTGTTGAAGTTTTATATATATTTCGATTATTAGATTCTGATCGGATGTGTGGTTTCCAAAGAGATTCTCACAGTTGGTAGCTTGTCTTTTCACTTTTTTGGTAAACTCTTTTGATGAACAGAAGTTTTTAATTTTTATCAAGTCCCGTTTATTTTGTCTTTTCCTGTTTGTGCTTTTGTTATTATATTAGATAATCCACTGTTAAAAGGTAGGACCAACAGCGTTGCCCCTGCATTTTCTTCTAAGATTTTTATGGTTCTAGATTGCACATTTAGGTCGTTAGCCCATTTTGAATTTGTTTTTGCATATGGTGTGAGGCATGGATTCTATTTCATTTTTCTGTGTGTGGAAATCCAGTTTTCCCAACACCATTCATTGAAGACTCCTCTTTCCCCATCAAATGGACTTAGCACCCTTGTCAGAGATCAGTTGACCACAGATGTGTGGGTTTATTTCTGGACTCTTAGTTCTATTCCATTGGTTTATGTGTTTATTGTTTTTCCAGTTCCAGGTTGTTTTGATAACTGTAGCTGTATAATATGTTTTAAAAGCAGGAAGTGTAAGTCTTCCTACTTTGTTCTTGTCTTTCAGCATTGCTTTAGCTATTCAGGGCCTCTTGCCATTCCATATTGTCATGAGTTGAGTTATGTCCCCCCAAAAATGTGTGTATCAATTTGGCTGGGCTATGATTCCTGGTATTGTGTGATTTTCCTATATGTTGTAAATCCTGCCTCTATGATGTTAATGAGGGAGGATGGGTGGCAGTTGTGTTAGTAAGGCAGGACTCAGTCTACAAGATTGGATTGTGTCCTAAGGCAGTCTTTTGAGACATGAAAGAGAGAAGTGAGCAGAGAGGCAGGGGGACCTCATGTCATCAAGAAAGCAGCACTGGGAGCAGAGCGCGTCCTTTGGACCCAAGGTTCCTGTGCAGAGAAGCTCCTAGTCCAGAGGAACATGGATGAGAAGGCCGACAGAGAGAGAGTCTTCCTCTGGAGCTGATAACCTGAATTTGGACTTTTAGCCTGCTTTACTGTGAGGAAATAAACTTCTCTTTGTTAAGGTCATCCACTTGTGGTATTTCTGTTATAGCAGCACTAGATAACTAAGACACATATAAAGCTGATGATTAGTTTTTCCATTTCTATAAAGAAGGTTGTTGGAATTTTGATCGGGGTTGTCTTGAATCTATAGGATCACTTCAGGTAGTATTGACATCTTGAGAATATTAAGTCTTCCAATCCCTGAACATGGAACATCTTTCCGTTTAATTAAGTCTTCTTTACTCTCTTTCAGTAGTGTTTTGTACTTTTCCTTGTATTAGTCCTTCATGTCCCTGGTTAGATTTAGATTAGGAATTTTATTTTATTTCCTAATAAAATAGGAAAGACATTTTATTCTCTAGATGCTATTGTAAATGGAATTGTTTCCCTAATTTCCCTTTCAGATTTCTCATTGCTGGTGTATAGAAACCCAGCTGATTTTTGTTTGCTGACCTTGTACCCTGCAGCTTTGCCAGATTCCTCTATTAGTTTTAGAAGTTTTCTTGGGGACTCTGGGATTTTTTATATATAAGATCATATCATCTGTGAATAGAGATAATGTTACTTCTTCTTTTCCAATCTGCATTCCTTTTTTTTTTTCTTTTCTTTTGTTTTCTTATTACCCTGGCTAGGAGTTCTAATACAACATTGAACAGAAGTGGTGAGAGCAGGCACCCTTGTCTTGTTGCCGACTTCAAGGGGAAAGCTCTCAGTCTTTCTCCATTAAGTACAGTGTTGGTTGTTGGTTTTCATATATGCCCTGAATTGTACTGAAGAACTTCCCTTGTATTCTAATCTAATCTTATTTTTAGGGTTTTTATCAAGAAAGGATGTTGGATTTTATCATATACTTCTTCTGCATTCATAGAGATGATCATGTGGTTCTTTTCCTTTTGTTGATGTGGTGTGTTGAGTGATTTTCAAATGTTGAATTATCTGTGCATTCCTGGAATAAATCCCATTTGGTCATCAGGTATAACTCTTTTAATATGCTGTTGGATTCTGTTCGCTAGTATTTTGTTGAGGATTTTTGCATCTACGCCCATTTCTCACTTATCGACATAGGTTCCAAAGACCAGGTCATTATGCAAAAATTGGCGTTACGTGAAAATGGAGGATGACCACTTCAGATCACACAATGTGGGATGACTACATCATTATATAACTGCCAAATTACATCATTACATAACTGCCAAACCACTGAGAATCATGGCCCAGCCAAACTGACACATAACCTTAACCATCACATCCAGCGTTACTCTTGCCTTGCCCCCCCTCAGCATTAGGTACTACCAGACTATGTTGTTAATGTGCAAAATAGTCAGATAGCAGATTTTTTACTGTTGCTGTAAATGCAAAATGTTGGATAATGAGATAGTCAATAAGTGAGAAATAGGTGTGTATTCATAAGAGAAAATGGCCTGTAGTTTTCTTTTTTTATGATGTCTTTGTCTAGTTTTGGTATCAGGGTTATGTTTGCTTCCTAGAATGAATTAAGGAGTAGTCCCTTCATCTGTATCTTCTGGAAGAGTTTAAACATTATTCATGTCAATTCTTCTTATCTATATGTTTGGTAGAATTCTCCAGTGAAGTCTTCTGATCCAGGGCTTATTTTTTTTTTTATTTTAGCCATTCTGATAGGTGACATCTCATTGTTGTTTTGATTTTCCGTAATGGCTAATGATGTTGGTCATCTTTTCAAGTGCTAATTTGCCATCTGTATAGCCTGTTTGGTGAAATATCTGCTTATGTCTTTTGCCCATTTTCTAATTAATCTGCTTTTTTAAAAACTTTTCTTTTTTACTGATAAGTTTTGAGAATTCTTTATATGTTCTAGATAGTAATCCTTTGTCAGATACGTGATTTACAATGCTTGTCTTTTCTTCATTCTCTTAAGAGGGTCTTTCATAGGGCAAAGGTTTTAATTTTGATGAAGTCCAAATTATCACTATGGTACACTTGTATCTGTGAGAGCCAGGACTTGATGGGACTGCCTTGTTTTTCCGTGTCTTATAACTTTTCCACCTTTGAGAGGGTGCAGTCTTACCACTTTTTGGCTCTTTCTATTAGTGGAAAATATTTGAGCTTTCCTTCTCTGACAGGTTTCTGCCTTACCAAGGTTCCAGCTTTTGAGGTTTAACTATATTAATTTTAAAACTGTTTACCTAGCCTTAGATCCTGAAGATTTTCTCCTATTTTTTTCTAAAAGTTTTATAGTTTTACATGATCCATTTTAAATTAATTTTTGTGCAAGGTGTGAGACTTGGTTAAAGTTCTTTTTTTTTTGGTCCTATGGATTTCCAATTGCTCTAGCACCATTTGTTGAAAAGGCTATCTTTCCTTCATTTACTTGCTTTTGCACCTTTGTAAAAAATCAATTAAGCATATCTGTATGGCTCCATTTCTGGGTTCTGGATTCTGTCCCATTGATTTATGTGTCTACCCCCCTGGTGATGCCACACTGTCTTGACTGCTTAGTTATATAATAAGTCTTGAAAATTAACAGACTGATTCTTCCCACTTTATTCTTTTTTTTCAAATTGTATTAGTTTTCCTAGTTCCTGTACTTTTCCATATAAATTTTAGAATAAGCTTGTCTATATCTAAAACAAAAACAAAAACAGAAGAAATCCTGGGATTTAGATAATGTCATGGATTGAATTGTGTCCCCCAAAAATATGTGTCAACTTGGCTAGGCCATGATTCCCAGTATTGTGTGATTGTCCACCATTTTGTGATCTGATGTGATTTTCCTACATCTTATAAATTCTGTCTGTATGATGTTAATGAGGTGGGATTAGGGGCAGTTATGTTAATTGGGCAGGATTCAATTTACAAGATTAGCTTGCATTTTAAGCCAATCTCTTTTGAGATATATAAGAGAGAAGTGAGCAGAGAGACATGGGGACCTCATTCATACCACCAAGAAAGAAACACCGGGAGTATAACATGTCCTTTGGACCTGGCGTCCTGGGCTGAGAAGCTCCTAGACCAGGGGAAGATTGATGACAAGGGACTTTCCCCTAGAGTTGACAGAGAGAGAGAAAGCCTTCCCCTGGAGCTGGCACCCTTAACTTTGACTTCTAGCCTACTAGACTGTGAAAGAATAAACTTCTGTTTATTGAAACCATCCACTTGTGATATTTCTGTTATAGCAGCCCTAGATGACTAAGACAGATAGGAATTGTGTATGTCAATATCATTTTGGGGAGAATTGACATATTTACTGTTTGAGTCTTCCAATCCATGAATATGGTACGTGTCTCCATTTATTTAGATCTTCTTTGATTTCTCTCATCAGCTTTGTGTAGTTTTTAGCATAGAAGTCCTGTACATGTTTTGTTATATTCACAGCTAAGTGTTTCTCTCTTTTCTGATCAGTTGTAAATACTATTGTATTTTTAAATTTTGGTGGCCATGTGTTCACTGCTACTATAAAGAAATAGAATTTTATTTATTTTTTGGCATGTTTATCTTATATCCTGTAACCTTGCTGGGCTCACTTATTAATTCTAAGAATTTTTTTTTTAAAGGATTCTTTGGGATTTTCTACATAGACAATCAGGTCATTTGCAAACAGAGGCAGTTGTATTTCTTTCTTTCCAATCTGTATGCCTTTTATTTACTTTTCTTGCCTTATTGGACTGACTAAAGTGTCTAATACTATGTTGAATAAGAGTAGTAAGAGCATTCTTGCCTTATACCTGATCTTAGGTGAAAACATTGAAACTTTCACCAATACATATAATCTTAGCTGTAAGTGTTTTTATTTTATATTTCTAAATTTATTTTGTTGTTGTTGAGAATATACACAGCAAAACATACACCAGTTCAACAGTGTCAAGTGACATTTATTACATTCTTCAAGTTGTATAACCGTTCTCACCCTCCTTTTCTGAATTGTTCCTCACTGGCCCCTAAGGTTCTCTAAGGTTCCTATCTAATCACTTGTGGGTGTTTTTAAAATACTCTTTTTTAAGTTGAGGAAGCTCCCCTTTATTTCTGTTTTTCTGAGAGGTTTATTTTTCATAAATGGGTGTTGACTTTATCAAATGCATTTTCTGCATCAACTGTGATATGATCATGTCATTTTTTCTGTTAATATGATGGATTACATTGATGATTTTTGAATATTGAATCAGCCTTGTAAGCCCCACCTAGCTGTGATGTATAATTTTTTTCATTATTGCTGAATTCTATTTGCTGATATTTTGCTAAGGGTTTTTGCATCTGTATTTATGAGACATAGTGGTCTATAGTTTTATTTTTTTGTACTGTCTTTGTCGAGTTTAGGTATCAGTATAATACTAGCTTCATGAAATGAATTGGAAAGTATTCTTTCCACTTTTCTTTTCTGGTGGAGACTGTGTAGAATTGGTGCTAATTCTTTGGATGTTGCACAAAAATCTCCAGTGAAACCATGTGAGCCTGAAGATTTCATTTTTTGGAAGTTTTTAAAATACAAATCCAGTTTCCTTAATGGTTATAAGGATATTCAAATTGTCTGTTTCATATTGAGATAGTTATGGCAGTTTGTGCTTTTTGAGGAACTGATCCATTTTTTTCCGAGTTGTCAGATTTGCCTATGTGAAGTTATTCATGGTATTTCTTTATTATCCTTTTGACATCTGCAAGGCCTGTTTCATTCCTGATATTGGAAATCTGTATCTTCCATCTTTTTTACTTTGTCAGTCTTAATGGAGATTTGTTGATTTTATTTATCTTTTCAAAGAATGAGCTCCTTACTGATTTTTCCTTAATGTTTTTCTATTTTCAATTTAACTTCTGCTCTTATCATTGTTATGGCTTTCCTTCTGCTTGCTTTAGGTTTATTTTGTACTTATTTTTCTAGATTCTTTAGTGGGGAGCTTATTGATTTTAGACTTCTCCTTTCTAATGTATGCGTTTAGTACTACCATAAATTTCCATGTCACCACTGTTTTAACTCTGTCCCACATATTCTCCTATTTTGTATTTTCATTTTTATTCAGCTCAGTGTGTTTTTTTTACATTTCTTTGACTCATGAATTATTTAAAAGTGTGTTGTTTAGTTTTCAAATCTTTGGAGATTTTCTTTTACTTTGTGTTACTGGTTTCTAGTTTGATTCCATTGTGATGTATGATTTCATTTCTTTTATATTTGTCAGGGTTTTTTTTTATGATTTGGGATATGGCCTATCTTGGTATATGTTCTGTGGATACTTGAAACAAATGTGTATTTCCCTGTTGTTGGTTGATGTGTTCTTTAAATGTCCATTAGATCCTTTTGGTTGAAGGTGTTCTTGAATTCTTCTGTATGTTTGCTGATTTCCTGTCTAGTTCCATCAAATGTTGAGAGAAAAGTGTTAAAATCTCCAACTATTATTGTAGATCTATTTCTCCTTTCAGTTCTATCAGTTTTTGCTTCATGTATTTTACAGCTCTTTGGTTTGGTTTGTACACATTTAGGATTGCTGTGTCTTCTTGATGGATTGACCCTTTTATCATTATATAATGCCCTTCTTTGTCTAGTGTTTTTTTTTTTTTTCTTTTTGCTCTGAAGTCTGCTTTATCAGATATGAATAAAGCAAGTCCAGCTTTCCACTGAGTAATGTTTCCATGATATATTTTTGCATCCTTTTACTTTCATCCTGCCTTTATTATTATATTTGAAGTAATTTTTTTGTATATAGCATTTAGTCATTTTTTTAATCTACTTTGTTATCTCTGTCTTTTAAATGGTATATTTAGACCATTTACATTTAATGCCATTGTTGATATGTTAGGCCTTATGCCTGCCACTTTATTATTTATTTATTTTTGTTTTCTATTTCTCTGCTTTCTTTTTCCTGCCTTCCTGTCTGTGGATTACTTGACCATTTTTTAGAATTCCATTTTGGTTTATCTATAGTGTTTTTGGAAGCCCTAGCGGAACAATGGTTAAGAGCTGGACTGTTAACCAAAAGGTTAACAGTTCACATCCACCACCCACTCCTTGGAAACCATTTGGAGCAGTTCTGCTCTGTCCTGTAGGGTCTCTGTGAGTCAGAATCAACTCGATGGCAAAAGATTTTTTTTTTTAATACTGTTTTTAAGTGTTTCTCTTAGTATAAGCTTTTAGTGGTTGCTCTAGGTATTTATATATACATACCTTACCACAGTCTACTCGTGTCAACATTTTACTAGTTTTAGTTAAGTTCAGAAACCTTATCTCCCTTAACTTATCTCTACTCTTCCCCTGATTATAATTGTCTAAAATATTTCTTCTATATATTTTTAGAAACAGATGACAGAGTGCTATAATTTTTACTTTAATTGTCAAACATAATTTAGAAATCTCAAGAAAAGAAAGCAAGCCTATTATAGTTATGTATATTTTTGCTTACTGTATTAGTTCTTCTGTTCTGATGTTTTAAGATTTCTTCTTTTATAGTTTTCTTTCTGTTCAGAGAACTTTATTTAGCAATTCTTTTAGGATAGGCCTGCTGGCAACACATTCATCTGAAGAAGTCTTCATTTACCCTTCATTTTTTGAAGGATATTTTTTTTTTTTTTTTTTTTAATATATATTTTATTGTACTTCAGGTGAAAGCTTACAGAGCAAATAGTTTCTCATGAAATAGTAGTACACATGTTGATTTTTGACATTGGTTAACAACCCCACAACGTATTAAGCCTCTAAATTCTCAACCTTTTTTTTTGATGAAAATTACAGATGGCCAAAGATACACCGTTTCAAAAATTTCTACATTCACAGTTCAGTGACATTGACTACGCTCTTCCAACTGTGCTGTTATTCTCACTTAAGATGAAGGCTTACAGAAAAAATAGTTATTCATTTAACAGTTACTACACATGTTGCCCTATGACAATGGTTAACAATCTCACAGCACATCAAGAATATCCTTACTCCACCTTGTGTTCCCTATCACCAGGGGGCTTCCTTGTCCCCTTCTGTCTTCTGGACCTTGTCAGTGGACTATTGTACCTCTTTACTCTCATTTGTTTATTTATTTATTTATTTATTCTTATTTTATTTAAACACCATTTCAAAACTTTTTACTTACACATTTAAGTGATATTGACTATGCTCTTCCAATTGTGCTGCCATTCTCGCCCAAGATGAAGGCTTACAGGACAAAACAGCCTCCCATTTAATAGTTACTACAAATGTTGCCCTATAGCAGTGGTCAACAATCTCACAATACATCGACAGTGTCCTTATTCAATTTGTGTTCCTTATCATCAGTTTCCTACTCTCCCTCTGCCTTCTGGCCCTTGTCACCGGACTCCTGTACATCGTTAGTCCCATTTAGTTTTACTGGGGTGTCCATTCCCAGGCTTAACATCGAACCTTGAAGGTAACTTCCCCTCTGAGCTGAAAGGGTGTCTGGGGGCCACACTCTCGAGGTTTCTCTAGTATTCTTTAGGCCAGTATATCTGGTCTTCTTTTTTTTTTTTTTTTTTTTTGGGAGTTAAAATTATACTCTACATCCTACTCCAGCTCTGCCCAGAACCCTCTGTTGTGATCCTGGTCAGAGGAGTCATTGGTGGTAGCCGGGCACCATCCAGCTGTACTGGGCTCAGTCCCGTGGAGGCCTTGGTAGCTGTGGACCATTAGTCCTTCGGACTAATCTTTTCCTTGTATCCTGTTCTCTTCGTTCTCCCTTGTTCCCGAAGGGATGAGATCAGTGGAGTATCTTAGATGGCCGCTCATAGGCTTTTAAGACCCCAGACACTACTCACCAAGGTAGAATGTAGAGCATTATCTTTATAAGTAGTGTCATGCCAATTGAGCTAGATGTTCCCCGAGATCATGGTCCCCAGAGCCCTCCGTCCAACAACTCAGTCCCTCGGGGGGTTTGGATGTGTCTATAGGGCCTCCGTGACCTTTCCTTGTGCAGGTTGTGTTAGTTTCCCCTGTACTATGTACTATCTCATCTCTCACCCAAGTAACCACTTACCTATTACCTATTTAGTATTCCCCCCCCCTCCCATCCCTGGTAACCAACAAGGATTGTTACATTTTGCATGTGAATTTTTTCATGGGTTTTTACAATAGAGGTCTCATACAATATTTGTCCTTTTGTGATTGACTTATTTCACTCAGCATGATGTCCTCCAGTTTCATCCATGTTATGAGATGGTTCACCGATTCATTGTTCTTTCTCGTTGCATAGTACTCCATTGTGTGTATGTACCATAGTTTGTGTATCCATTCGTCTGTTGATGGACATCGAGGTTGTTTCCATCGTTTTGCTATTGTGAATAATGCTGCCATGAACATAGGTGTGCATATGTCTATTCGAGTGATGACTCTTATTTCTCTAGGATATATTCCTAGGAGTGGGATTGCTGGATCGAATGGTACGTCTATTTCTAGCTTTCTGAGGAAACGCCATATCATTTTCCAAAATGGCTGTATCATTTTGCATTCCCACCAGCAGTGTATAAGAGTTCCCGTCTCCCCGCAGCCCCTCCAACATTTGTTATTTCCAGTGTTTTTGATTCGTGCCAGTAATGCCCGGGTGAGATGGTATCTCATTGTGGTTTTAATTTGCATTTCTCTAATGGCTAGTGATCGCGAGCATTTCCTCATGTGTCTGTTGGCCATTTGAATGTCTTCCTTGGTGAAGTGTCTGTTCATTTCCTTTGCCCATTTTTTGATAGGATTGGTTGTCTTTTTGTTGTAGAGGTGTTGGATTTTCTTGTAGATTATGGAGATTAGACCTTTGTCTGACTTGTACTGTCCAAAAATTTTTTCCCAGTCTGTAGGTTCTCTTTTAACTCTTTTGGTGAAATCTTTTGAAGAGCATAGATGTTTGATTTTTAGAAGATCCCAATTATCTAGTTTATCTGTTGGGTTTTTTGTGTTGATGTTTATGGTTTGTATCCTGTTAATGCCATGTATTAAGGTCTGAAGTGTTGGTCCTATTTTTTCTTCTATGAATTTTATAGTTTGAGGCTTTATATTCAGGTCTTTGATCCATTTTGAAGTAGTTTTTGTATATGGTGTGAGATATGGGTCCTGTTTCATTTTTCTACAAATGGATATCCAGTTTTGCCAGCACCATTAGTTAAAAAGACTGTCTTTTCCCCATTTGATGTATTTTGGGCCCTTGTCAAAAATCAGGTGACCATAGGTGGATGGATTTACATCTGAGTTCTCAATTCTGTTCCATTGGTCAATGTCTCTGTTGTTGTACCAGTACCAGGCTGTTTTGAGTACTGTAGCTGTATAGTAGGTTCTCAAGTCAGGTAGTGTGAGTCCTCCAACTTTATTCTTCTTTTTCAGTAGTGCTTTACTTATTCGGGGTTTCTTCCCTTTCCATATAAAGTTAATAATTAGTTTTTCCATCTCTTTGAAGAATGTTGTTGGTATTTGTATCGGAATTGCATTGTATTTGTAAATTGCTTTAGGTAGAATTGCCATTTTCACAATGTTGAGTCTGCCTATCCATGAGCATGGTATGTTTTTCCATTTATGTAGATCCCTTTGGGTTTCATGCAGCAGTGTTTTGTAGTTTTCTTTGTATAGGTCTTTTATATTCCTGGTCAGATTTATTCCCAAGTATTTTATCTTTTTAGGGGCTATTGAAAATGGTATTGATTTCCTGATCTCCTTTTCATCGTTCTCTTTACTGGTGTATAGGAATCCAACTGATTTTTGAATGTTTATCTTGTATCCTGCTACTCTGCTGAATCTTTCTATTAGTTCCAGTAAATTTCTCGTGGAGTCTTTAGGGTTTTCTATGTATAGTATCATATCATCTGCAAACAGGGAGAGTTTAACTTCTTCATTACCAATTTGGATGCCCTTTATTTCTTTCTCTTGCCTTACTGCTCTAGCGAGAACTTCCAGCACAATGTTAAATAGGAGTGGTGATAAAGGGCATCCTTGTCTTTTTCCTGTTTTCAGGGGGAATGTTTTCAGCCTTTCTCCATTAAGAATGATGTTGGCTGTTGGTTTTGCATAGATGCCCTTTATGATGTTGAGAAATTTCCCTTCTATACCTATTTTATTGAGAGCTTTTATCAGGAATGGGTGTTGGACTTTGTCAAATGCCTTTTCTGCATCAATTGAGATAATCATGTGATTTTTTTCTTTCCTTTTATTTATGTGGTGGATTACGTTGATGGATTTTCTAATGTTAAACCATCCTTGCATACCTGGTATGAATCCTACTTGGTCGTGGTGTATTATTTTTTTGATATGATACTGAATTCTATTGGCTAAAATTTTGTTCAGAATTTTTGCATCTATATTCATGAGAGATATTGGTCTGTAATTTTCTTTTTTTGTGATGTCTTTGCCTGGTTTTGGTATCAGCGTTATGCTGGCTTCATAGAATGAATTTGGAAGTGTTGCTTCCTCTTCTGTGCTCTGAAATAACTTGAGTAGAACTGGTACGAGCTCTTCTGTAAATGTTTTGTAGAATTCTCCAGTGAAGCCATCTGGGCCAGGGCTTTTTTTGGTTGGGAGTTTTTTTATTACCTTTTCAATCTCTTCTCTTGTTATGGGTCTGTTCAGATTTTCAATATCACTTTGTTGTAGTTTGGGTAGGCCGTATGTTTCTAGAAATTTATCCATTTCCTCTAGGTTTTCAAATTTGTTGGAATATAGTTTTTCATAATATTCTGTTATAATCCTTTTTATTTCAGTTGGGTCTGTTGTAATGTCCCCCATTTCATTTCTTATTTGGGTTATTTGTGCCCTCTGCTGTTTTTCTTTTGTCAGTCTGGCCAGTGGTTTGTCGATTTTGTTGATTCTTTCAAAGAACCAACTTTTGGTTTTGTTGATTCTTTCTATTGTTTTTCTGTTCTCTATTTCATTGATTTCTGCTCTGATCTTTACTATTTCCTTTCTTCCGGTGGTTGTAGGCTTTTTTTGTTGTTCTCTTTCTATTTGTTTGAGTTCTGTAGTTAATGTTTTGATTTTGTCCCTTTCTTCTTTTTTGATATGTGCATCTATTGCTATAAATTGTCCTCTGAGGACTGCCTTTGCTGTGTCCCAAAGGTTTTGGTATGATGTGTTTTCATTTTCATTTGATTCTAGGAATTTTTTAATTCCATCTCTGATTTCTTCTATTACCCATTGATGTGTAAGCAGATTATTATTCAGTTTCCATGTGTTTGATTTTTTTTCCTTGCTCTTTCTAGTGTTAATTTCTACCTTGATGGCATTGTGGTCAGAGAAGATACTGTGAATTATCTCAGCATTTTGGATCTTGTTGAGGATTGCTCTGTGGCCTAAGATGTGGTCTATTCTGGAGAACGTTCCATGTGCATTGGAAAAGAATGTGTACTTTGCAGCGGTTGGATGGAGTGTTCTATATATGTCTATGAGGTCCAGTTGGCTGATTGTGTCCTTTAGGTCTTCTGTATCTTTGCTAAGTTTCTTTTTAGTTGTTCTGTCCTTTACTGAGAGTGGTGTGTTGAAGTCTCCTACTATTATTGTGGAACTATCAATTTCTCTTTTCAGTGCTGTTAGAGTTTTTTTTATGTATTTTGGAGCCCTGTCATTGGGTGCATAGATATTTATTATGGTTATGTCTTCATGATGGATCATCCCCTTAATCATTATATAGTGTCCTTCTTTGTCTTTTATGGTAGATTTTGTTTTAAAGTCTATTTTATCTGAGATTAGAATTGCCACTCCTGCTCTTTTTTGATAGTTGTTAGCTTGATATATTTTTTTCCAACCTTTGATTTTTAATAAATTCACATCTTTGTTTCTAAGATGTGTCTCTTGTAGACAGCAAATAGATGGATCCTGTTTTCTTATCCATTCTGCCACTCTCCGTCGCTTTATGGGTGCATTGAGTCCATTTACGTTCAGTGTAATTATTGATAGATGTGAGTTTGTTGCTGTCATTTTGTAGTGCTTTTTTTTGTGATGCTGAAGTTTTCTTTGTTCTTCTTACTCTCTTGTGCTGAGTTCCTTTTGTTTGTGGATTTTGTGTTCATTTCTTTTGCTTTTGTAGGTTTTGTTTTTGTTGAGACTTTATGTTTTTCGTCTTTATTTTTATGAGTTGGTTTGTTAACTTTTTTTGTGGTTACCATGAATTTTACCCTTATCTTTATAATTTTGAAGCAGTCTACCGTTACTTGGTATCGCCTTGCCTTCTTCTCCTTTAGAAGGTTCTATACCTATGCCGTTTGTTCCCTCTTTCATTGTTTTGATGTTGTTGTCATCCTTTGATTGATTTCTCTGATTCCCTGTTGTATATCTTTTGTTTTTGGAAAGTCGTCTGTAGTTCAGTTCCTAGAATGGTATCTGGTTCATGTTAACCTGCATCCTAGGTCCTAGGTCCTGCCTGAGGGCTTAAGCTGTTTGTCCTCAGATCGAAGAACTCCCTTTAATAATTCTTGTAAGTTTGGTTTGACTTTTGCATATTCCTTTAGTTTCTGTTTATCTGGAAATGACCTAATTTCACCATCAAATCTGAATGAGAGTTTTGCAGGATATATTATTCTTGGCTGACAATTTTTTTCTTTCAAGATTTTATATATGTCATCCCATTGCCTTCTTGCCTGCATGGTTTCTGCTGAATAATCTGAGCTTAGTCTTATTGTTTCTCCTCTGTATGTGACTTCTTGTTTTTCCCGAGCTGCTCTCAGGATTCTTTGTTTGTCTTTAGTTTTAGCGAGTGTGAATATGATATGTCTTGGTGATTTTCTTTTGGGGTCTATTCTATATGGGGTTCGTTGAGCTTCTTGGATGACCAACTTTTCATCTTTCATGATATTGGGAAAGTTTTCTGTCAGCAGTTCCTCAATGATCCTCTCTGTGTTTTCTGTTTTCTTCCCCTGTTCTGGTATGCCAATCACTCGTAAGTTTTTGCTTTTAATTGTGTCCCACATAACTCTCAGGGTCTCTTCATTTTTCTTTGTTCTTTTTTCTGAGTTTTCCTGAAACAGAGTTGTATCCAAGTGTTTGTCTTCAGTTCCACTGATCCTGTCTTCCATGGTTTCAAATCTACTTCTCAGCCCTTCTATGACACCGTCCATTTCTGAAATCTTGTTGTTTATCTTTTGGATTTCTAATTGTTGTTTTTGTATAATTTCGAGTTGTGAATTTATTTTGGCATTTTGTTCTTGCATCATCTTCCTGAATTCTTCCAATTTTTTGTCTGTATTTTCCATAAATTTGTCTATTTTTTCCGCATGTTTGTCAGCTTTTTGCCTCAGTTCTTGGAAAATTCCGAGTATTAGTGATTTGAGTTCCTTATCAGGTACTTCTAGTGCATTTTCTTCCACAGGAGAGTTATCTGGTGTTTTAATTTGGACGCCTATTGGAGCCATCTTCTCTTGTTTTTGTAAATGTTTTGATATTGTTTGCTGTTTTCGGGGCATTCAGTAAATATTTCTCTCGTTTATTGATTGTAGATTTTTTTTTTTTTTTTTTCGTTCTTGTGGTACAGCTGGGCAGATCTAGTTGAGGAGGAGCCACTGGGATGGGTTGCTTGTGGCACTCACCGCAGCCACCAGGACGGTCGGTAGTCAGTGCTGGGCAGGTTCCAATAGGGCGTGCCTGCACCGCTTGGTGATGTGATGTCTAGTGCACGGTGCAGGTAGGTAGGGTGCAGCGGGAAGATGGTTATGTGTGAAGCTAAGCTGGATATGGGAGAGAGGAGAGAGGAGGAGGAGCAAAAAGCGTACAAACATAAAAGAATGCTAGAGGAGTTTGTCGTTGGAATGTACAGATGAGAGACTATGGGATGGAGGAAACCAGAAGGGGGAAGAGAAAGAAAAGGAAAGAATGACCAAATGAAAATCAGAAAAGTTAAAAAACTGCAAAGTTCCCAGGGATCGCACCGATGCAGCTATGAGGTCTGGGGGAGTCGGTCTCAATTTTCACAGCTCAGCCTGGCCAGAAGGTACAGAGGCATACATCGCCTGGTATTCAGGGATCAGAAAGAGAAGGAAGAGATAGAGGGACAAGAAATTAAGCAATGAAGAAAGACAAAAGAGAAAAAGAGGTAAAATATGACAAAACTAATCAAAAAAGGAAGAAAAGTAAAATTGAGAAAAGAAAAAAAAAAAAAAAAAGGGCAACACCAGCAGTCAGTGCCTACAAATGGGACCCAGAGAGCCCCCACTCAGGGGCGCGAATTCCAAGAAGCCGATAGTCTCGGGGTTAAGTGACCGTGGCCACAGGAAGCAGAGGGGCCAACGAACAAAGGCCCCAGGATCCCACCCGCGCGGGAGCCCAGACCTGGAAACAGCCACACACCGGAACGCAGCCCTACAGCCCCGCAGGAGAGAGCAGAGACGGCCCTCGGAACCAGGCACCCAGGCAAAAGGAGGGGGAGGCGGCAGGAAAAGTTCCGCTAGGTGCCAGCAAATGGCTCCCAGAAAGCCCCCAGCCCGGGCGCGCGGAACCCAAGCACCGGCGCCCCCCTGCCCAGGGACCCCGGCCACGGAAAGCAGAGGGGTGAACGAACAAAGGCCCCGGGATCCCACCCACGCGGGAGCCCAGACCCAGAAACAGCCACACGCCCGCACGCAGCTCCACAGCCCCGCAGGAGAGAGCAGAGACGGCACTCGGACCCAGGCACCCAGGCAAAAGGAGGGGGAGGCGGCAGAAAAAGGTCCGCTAGGTGCCAGCAAACGGCTCCCAGAAAGCCCCCAGCCCGGGCGCGCGGAACCCAAGCACCGGCGCCCCCCCGCCCAGGGACCCCGGCCACGGAAAGCAGAGGGGCGAATGAACAAAGGCCCCGGGATCCCACCCACGCGGGAGCCCAGACCCAGAAACAGCCACACGCCCGCACGCAGCCCTACAGCCCCGCAGGAGAGAGCAGAGACGGCACTCGGAACCAGGCACCCAGGCAAAAGGAGGGGGAGGCGGCAGAGAAAGGTTCGCTAGCTGCCAGCAAATGGCTCCCAGAAAGCCGCCAGCCCAGGCGCGTGGAATCCAAGCACCAGCACCCCCCAGCCCAGAGACCCTGGCCACGGAAAGCAGGGGATCCCCAGCTGAGGCGGAGAGGGGTGGGTGGTGGGAGAGCGCGCACCGCAGTTTACCGGTCGTTCTGTCTCCGACCAGATGCTCTGCAAGGCTGTTCTCCCGTTTGCTGGTCTCTGATAGGAATCCAAGATGGTGGATCCGCGCTGCGTTAGCTGGTAAGGAATCTCTGCCTGAGTCTCTCCTCGCTCTCCGTTCTCTTTTAGTATTCTCACTCCGTTTGGTGTTTGGCTGAGTTCTTTATCTCTTCATTTGGTGTTCTAGGGTTTCAGGATTGTTGATTCTCTGTTAGGCTTAGTTTTTCGGATCTTTGCTGTGGAGGGACGGCGTGGTGTTTCTGCCTAGAGCGCCATCTTGCCCCTCTCTCTGAAGGATATTTTTGCTGAGTATAGGATTCTGGCTTGACTGTTCTTTTCTTTTAGCATTTGAAAGATATTGTGCCCCGTCCTTCTGGCCTTCCTAGTTTGTGATGAAAAATCTATTGTTATTTGAATTCTTTCTTCCCCTATAGGCAAGGTGTCATTTTTCTCTGGCTGCTTTCAAGACTTCTTTATGTCTTTATTTTTCAGTTTAATTATGTGTCTTGCCATGAATTTCTTAGGGTTTATCCTGTTTGGGGTTGGCTCAGCATCTTGAATCTATAGGTTTATATCTCTTGTCAGATTTGGGGAGTTTTCAGTCATTATTTCTTCCAGTACTTTTTTAGTCCTGCCCTCTTTCTCCTCTCCTTCCAGGAATCCAATAGCACCAATATTAGATCTTCTGTTATAGTCCCACAGGTTCCTGAGGCTCTGTCTTTTTTTTTTTAATTGTTTTTTCTATTTTTTTCTCTGTTGTTTAGGTAATTTCTCTTGTTCCGTCTTCCAGTTCACTGATTCTTTCCTGTGTCCCCTGCATTTTGCTGTTTCGCCCATCCACTAAGCTTTTTTGTAATTTCCATCTGTTTCTCCTTTATATCTTCTGTTACTTTGATGAGGCTTTCTATTTTTTTGTTTGTTTCAAGTATGTTCATAATTGCTCACTGAAGCAGTTTTAACATAGCTGCTTTAAAATCTTTCTCAGGTAATTCTTTAAAAAAAAAATTTTTTTTTTTATTGTACTTTAGGTGAAGGTTTACAGAAAAAATAGTTTCCCATCAAACAGTCAGCACACATTGTTTTATGACATTGGTCAACAGTCCCACAACACGTCAACACTCTCCCCTCTCGACCTTGGAGGACCTTTTTTTTTTTTTGGTGAAAATATACATAGCCAAAGATAAATCATTTCAAAAATTTCTACACGTACAATTTGATGACATCGACTACATTCTTACAGTTGTGTGGCCATTCTCACTATCCTTTTCCAAATTATTCCATCACCAGTCTTCAACTCACTGTCCCCCAGTCTTCCCATCAAACCTCTTGAGTTGCTGCTGTCAATTTGATCTCACATAGATAATTCTCTTTTTTTTTTTTTGTACTTTAGATGAAGGTTTACAGAACAAAATAGTTTCTCATTAAACAGTTAGTACACATATTGCCCTGTGACGATGGTTAACAACCCCACGACATGTCAACACTGTCATTTCTCAACCTTGGGTTCCCTATCACCAGCTTTCCTGTCCCCTCCTGCCTTCAAGTCCTTGTCCCTGGACTGTTGTGCCTCATTAGTCCCATTTTGTTTTATGCAGCTGTACAATCCCTGGCTGAACGGTGAACCTCAGGAGTGACTTCACCACTGAGCTAAAAGGGTGTCTGGGGGCCATACTCTCAGGGTTTCTCCAGTCTCTATCAGGCCAGTAAATCTGGTCTTTTTAGTGTGTGTTAGAATTTTGTTCTACATCCTTCTCCAGCTCTGTCCAGGACCCTCTGTTGTGATCCTGGTCAGAGCAGTCAGTGGTGGTAGCTGGGCACCATCTGGTTTTACTGGACTTAGTCTGGTGGAGGCCATGGTAGTTGTGGTCCATTAGTCCTTTGGACTGGTCTTTTCCTTGCATCCTGTTCTCTTCATTCTCCCTTGCTCTTGAAGGGGTGAGACCAGTGGAGTATCTTAGATGGCTGCTCACAGGCTTTTAAGACCCCAGACGCTACTCCTCAAGGTAGAATATAGAACATTGTCTTTATGAACTGTGTTATGCCAGTTGAGCTAGATGTTCCCCGAGACCATGGTCCCCACAGCCCTCTTTGGCAGGTAATTCTAACATCTCTGTTAGCATCTATTGTTTATCATTTTTCATTTGGTTTGAGATCTTCCTATTTCTTGGTATCATGAGTGATTTTTGGTTGAAACCTAGATATTTTAAAAAACTGAATTTTTAAAATCTTCTGTTTAAGCTGGTTTTCTCTTACACCACTCTGGCAAGAGAAGGGGGGATTTCATCACCTCATAACTGACAGGTGGAGGTAGACGTCCCCTTGGCCTCCTTTGACTGAGGGCAGTGGGATCTTTGTTCTTGCTGGGTGGGGGGTGAGGGTCCTGACTCTCCAACAAGCCTTCCCTGACACAATCTCACCTCCAAGTCTGGGATATATGAGGCAAGAAGAAAACCCAGGGACCTAAATACCTTTTCATTCCTTAGGTCTCGAGGTCCATAGCTGGTCTGCCTTCTTCTCTCTATCTTTCAGAATCTTGTTATGCCTGCTTTTATATATAATGTCCATGGTTTTTAGTTGTACTTATCAGGAGGAATATGGAAATTAAGTCTATTTCATCTTCCTGGAAGCAGGAGTCTCTCTTAGTATATTAAGTTGAATATATCTTGAACATTTTCTAATATTCTTACATATTCTTCAGCAACGTGCATTTTAGTAGCCATGTAGAATTCTGTTGGTCTTAGCTCTTCCCTCATGTACTGTTCCCTTGCAAGCCATTCGCCACTAAGTGACTTTTTTGAAATGCAAATCTGGTCATGTCATGTGCCTTCTTCAAACTCTCCCTTGCACTGAGAATAAAATTGAAGTCCTCCCCTGGATTTACAAAGCCCTACAGCCTGGGGCCATGCCAGCCTCACTGACTTTCTCCACCCCATCCACCCTCCTCTGTTACAGCCAATGGGCCTTCTTCAAATTCCTCACATTCTCTTGTGCTGGCTCTTCCTTTTGCCTGAGGGGCTTTTCCCCTGACCTTGGGTGATTGTCTCTTGCCCTTTGGACATCTGTGAAGGGGTCTTCTCTGACAGCCCAACCTCAAAGGGCTGTCCCCTCTGCCTGTATCCCTCCATTCTGCTAACCTCTCTGCCTGCTACGTCTGGAACTTGTCTTATTGACATGTTTCGAGTCTGTCTGCATCACTGCAGTGTAAAACCCCTATCTTGTTCACTACAAATGAATGGTTTAACAAAATTGCTTATTGTTGAACATTTAGGTTATTTTCAATTTCTTTTTTTCATTATGAAGGACATTTTTATATACATTCTAGGACCTAACTACATGTGCTTTTTTTTTAAGGAAAGCTTTCTGAAACTGGTGGTGCAGTGGACGGACATTCAGTGTCCGCTCCTGCCAGCAGCCTGAGAGCCTCACTTGGTCCCTTAGTGGCATTTTGTACCACTCAAATCTTTGCCTTGAAACATGTGCATTTCTCTGCATGTCCCTGCCCTGATCAAGCATTTGGTAAATATTTGCTGAATGAATAAGGGTTTTATCATCTTTATTTTTCCTTGAGAAAGAGCCACACATTTAAAAATCTCTTGGTGAGGAATTTCTGATTCTGCAAATGATTACCTCAGGACACAATAGAAACCAGTAACTCCACTGTAGGTCAACTTTTTTGACAGTGACTGGGGGTCATAAGATCACCTTGTTTGGTTAGTGATAAGCAAGGTTTCTTCTGTTCATCAACTTCCTGAACGTTCACCCAGGCTCACAGTGTCTACCACTGGGTTTTGCAATACCAGCTGGCCGGCATCTGCCAGGATGGCCACTGTAGAAGGAGTGAGACTGTGTGAACAGCCTGTCAGTTTGTGGCCTGACTCCCCTCCTCCAGAGACTGAAGGTCCACATTTCTCCCCTTGCCCAACATAGCTTTTCTGTGCAGATAAGAATCGTTTATAGTGTGGGGGGTGGTGCTCCATGTTACCTACGAATGCTCAAAGATTAAAATGGAACTTGTGAACTTTAGTGACAGCTGTGTTAATGTTGCTTTTCTTAAACATAATTAAAATGTAGATACAGTACATATTTGAGTAATTTAGACTTTCACCAGGCAGTTAACTACATCAAGTTTGTAACATCGTTTGCGCTATGGGAATAAATAAAAATGCTTACTTCTTGTTTAAAAATTACATCTGTTTCTTGGAGCCTGTCACATTTATGTGCTATAAGTAGTGTTACAGATGGAATACAATTTAGGAAACTTTTATCCGTAAGTGCAGAATCAAGGTTCAGAGAAATAGAAATGCTGAGAAAATAGCAGTATGCTTTCTGGTCATTTCTCTGACTCAAGTGTGAGCCGTCATTAAATGGGTGGTATGATTATGAGCCAAGTAAACTTTTGGTTTTCTCCTGCAGTCATACAAAATTATTCAGTACTGCAAAGACACCACGTTATATCTGTGGTTACACAGTCATAAATGTTTTACCGCTGAGCAGTCTGAGCCTGAGGGAGAAAAGACCCCGTGCTTTCCCTATGGGCTTCTCCTAGTGATTTCTTTGTATAAGCTGGTTAATTCTTTTACTGAAGGGATGTTTGTGTGGGTTGCTAAGGCTCTTGGTTTGCCCCCCAACACTGCAGACGCTGTCTCATCACCACAGCAGTTTTACTGGAACAAGGGAAGGTAGAAAATGTTGGCTGGATTCATCAAACAGTTGGCATTTGAATATAGATGCAGTTCATCTTTGGATACTCATGTGAGGTGGTTGCCCAGGCTAGGCAGTAGCAATATTTATTCGTCAAGCACATATGCACGTTTATTTCATCTTGAGGAGCTGGCGTCCACACTGCTCAGTTTCTTTCTCGTTGCATTTTTTTCATCTCTTCCCGGCTGTAGGCAGGGGGAGGGCAGGACTGCGGGGAGCTGGGAGGGCAGCTTGCTGAGTGGGGAGGAGACCAGTGGGATGGCATCAAGTGTTCCTTTCAGGACTGTTGGAATACCGTGGTGAGGTGGGACTGAGACGAGGCTTGCAGATGTTTACTCCTCTGTGTTTATTCACAAGGATTAGCAACGGTTGTTTTTCATAAATGAGTGAATCAAAGTCAGTTCTGAAAAATCCTTCATTTATTATTTTTGTGAATCATAGGAAATAATAAAATTTAAAGATGGTATAATTTTAGGCAACAAGTGCCTGTTTTGGTCTAATACATGTGCCTAAAACACTTTTAATGACCAAGAGGTTGAAACATGCCCATTTGAGGAGAATTGAAAGAACATTCTCTCGTGCGAAATGAGGAGAGTTCTTCCTCTGGGTAACATATTCACTTGTAGGGCTTGACTTGTCTTCTTGGCCATGCCAGTCTTTGACTTCTCAATTTTGAGGTCACACTCAGAGTGTCTTGTTTGTGTCTAAGGGTTCTCTTAGAAGGATTTTGGGTTTGGGTTTAATTTTAAGCAAGGTAACTCACAGAGTCACTTACCTCATGAGACCCAGGTGTAAGCAACCGCCATGGAAACTCACAGGTGAAGATTGTGTTGAGGTTTCACTTTTGAAGGATCATTTAGAGCAGGATTTCTCAACCTCAGCCCTACTGACAGTTTGGGCCAGATACTTATTTGTTGTGGGGGCAGTCCTGTGCTTTGTGGGACGTTAGTAGCATCCCTGGTCTCTACCCAGAAATGTCTCCAATCACTGTAAGATGTCTTGGGTAGGGCGGAAGGGGCAAATTTGGCCCTAGGTGGGAACCACTGGTGTAGAGAGACAGTAGTCTCTGCCTCCTTTTCCTTCAGCTCTGGATGGGGGAGTCCTGATTTGACCCAGATAAGCACATGGTGTTGTTGACCCTTTCGCGTTTGGCCACTGCATTAGGCTCTTTACTTGAAGGAGAAATTTGTTTGGCATGATTGAGGTATCTGTGCAAGGTTTGTTCTTGTGCCTTAGGAAAACTCTCATCTCCTTTCTTAACTACATTTGGGTTCAAATATTACTCAGCCGTCCCAGCGAAACCTATAAAACCAAAAAAAACCCCCAAACCCGTTGCCATCGAGTCGATTCTGACTCATAGCGAACCTATAGGACAAAGTAGAACTGCCCCAAAGGATTTCCAAGGAGTGGCTTATGGATTGAACTGCCAACCTTTTGGTTAGCAGCTGAGCTTTTAAACACTGCGCCACCAGGGTCCTATAGTTTTGTTAATTTTTCTGTTTCCTAAGGGTGGGTCAGCCTGGGATTTCTAACTCAGTGAAGAGATAGTAGAAGGTGCCCTTTAAAATGATTATGTAGACATTTGGAATCTTCTTTGCAGACAGATTAGAGAGCAGCAATGCTCAGAGCAGTTTTTTGACAAGTTGCTTCTTGTACGACGGCTTTTATTTAGGTGGTGGCAGAGATTGTATAATTCATGCCAAGGATCAAACCCTTTATCCCGATGATGCTCTAACTTTGGCTGCACATTGGGATCCTGGGAGCTTTTAAAAATTCTGATGACCAAGCTACGTCCCACACCAGTTAAATCAGAATCTCTGGTGGTGGGGCCCCGGCCTCAGTGTTTTTTGAAACTCCCCAGGTGATTGCAATCATTGGGTCTGCTTCTAGGAGGTGTCTGTTCTGAAGCATCTCCATGACTCTTGCTAAATATTTCTGACCTGAGAGAAGGACGTGGGGCTGGTTAGGTTAATGAAGGGTAAAATAAGGTTTCCCAAAAAGGAGTTTTGTGAAGATGAGGCCTTGGAGTGACTTACTTGAACACATGACTTCTTTCTATCAAAGCAGAGGGCCCAGATGATTCAGCCTTCCTGCAACATATACTTAATCTAAGGAGTTAAGTCAATTCAGTCTTGATTTTTATATTTATATGGCTACATCAGTTGTAAAGGATAGGATAATAACTATGGGTTTCTGTCCATTAATTACAGTTTTCCTAAAACAAATCAGAGGCCACATTCTCGCCTACTCATGAAAGTGGCCTTTGTTTGTCAATGGTTAATTTGAACCTGTAGACTCCACTCTTCCCCTCCACCTTAGCTTTTTTTTTTCCCTCTTCTATTCTTTTCCCCTTTTACTCACCTTCTAGCTGTGGTGGAAGATTGCACTGGTTGTGGGTGGCACTGTTATTCCATGTCTCCAGCGGACGATCATTAAAATGTGTCTTAGGCTGGGTTCTCTAGAGAAGCAAAACCAGTAAAATGTATAAGTATATATAGAGAGAGATTTATATCAAGGAAACGGCTCACGCGATTGTAGAGGCTGGAACGTCCCAAGTCCGTGGATCAGGATAGAGGCTTCTCTTGATTCACACAGCCACAGGGGCTGGTGAACCTAAGATCTGCAGGTCGGAGAGCAGGGCTCTTGCTCACAGGCTGTGAAGATCGATGGATCCCAAGATCAGCAGATAAGCTGATAGCTCAAGTCCTAAGAACCAGAGGTCAGACGAACAGGAGGCAGCCACAGGATCCAGAGCAGAGCAAAAACACCAGACCGTTTGCTTATATTTGTATGCAAGCCACACCCCCAAGGAAACACCCTTTCAACTGATTGGCTACTCACAGCAGATTCCATCTTGGGAGTGATCACATATAAACACTGAGAATCGTGGCCCAGCCAAGTTAACACATAGTCTTAATCATCACAGAGTGCAAGCAGCTGCTGGCTGGTCAGCTCTCTGCAAAGTCCCTCTGGCTTGCTCCTGAGCCAGGCCTCTGAGCTGCTTATTGGTCTGTTCAGCCTACCTCATCCAAGCGCAGGGATTTTATCTTGTTCCACTGCTGTTGGGGTGGTAGAACACATTTTCAGTAGCGGGAAGGAGGAAGTGGAGGGTGGTTTACTAGCCTGGGCAGTTTTATTCTCTTTATTCCTGGTGATTTCTCTCATCCAGGTGGGGATGGGCATGGTGATGGTGGGTAACTGGGAAAAGACAAGGTGAAAGAGCCTGTAAACAAGAGCAAGTGAAATGCTGCCCGTGAGTCACCACTGGTTGAGGTTTCCTGTCTGCTGGGCACAGGAGTGAATGCTTCAAGTACCTTATCTTGTTTCCTCCTTAAGTAGCCTAGGCAGCTGGTGGCGGCAGACCCATTTAACTGAGAAAACTGAGCCTCAGGGAGATTAGATAACTTGCCACAGGTCACACACCTTGTAAATGGCAGACAGGACCTGTGTAACACTTATTATATATAAGGAAAGGAGTAAGTATTTATTTATTTATTTAAATATCTTTTCCTCTCCTGAAGAGAAATGTGGAAATTCAGGAGTATATGTGTGAAATATATTAATATGCCTACTATTATATACTGAGAGCCCTAGTGATGCGGTGATTAAAGAGCTTGGCTGCTAACCAGAAAGTAGGCAGTTCGAATCCCCTAGCAGCTCCTTGGAAACTCTGGGGCAATTCTGCTCTGTCCTGTAGGGTCACTATGAGTTGGAATCCACTCGACGGTAGTGAGTTTATTATATCATAAGGATGTGTGTATCTAGACTAAAAAATAAAAAAATGGGTCCTCATTTTTTGATCCTGTGTCACCTAATCACTCTGTTACCATTGATAAACCATACTGCACTGGTTCTAAACTGTCATCAACGAAAAGGGATACCATTAAGAGAGAATAAAACATGCTGCCAATTAAGTTATGACATACCATATAGAAAAAGATGCAGCCTGATTTGAGATTTGAAAATGCGTATCTTAAAATCAATGAAATGTGCTAAGTGTATATTTTAATAGTTCCCTTGGATATTATGTCCCATGCCTCAGGAAGCGTAAAAATCCATAGAACTATTTGTTACCTTATAAGGCAACAGAAAGAATTTTTCTAGCATCTTTTTGAAGAGTAGTCGTAGAACATGTACTGAATATTACCTGTGTTTCTTCATACTCTCTTCTACTAGATAGTAAAATCCTTGAAGGCAGGGCATTTGTATATAAGTACTGGGGGTCTTTACTTTCATCTTAAAAGCAGCAAACAAACTAAACAGTAGAGTAATTGACATTTATTATAAAAAGTTTTGTTTATTTCTTGCTCTATTTTGACATTTAGTAAAGAATTTAAACAGAGACAGAGAAATTTAAAGAGTTTTAAGGATATGTTTAGAGAAAGCAATAAGAAGGCCCCTATGGTAGTGTTGCTTCGTGCCTGGGTTTAAAGATTCTGGCTGGTTTAAACAACCTCTAGAATGTTCACAATGATTGTGCCTGGTGACACTGAAGGAACATCATGGACGCGGTGGCCTGGGCTGTTGTCCTGGTGGGTGTTCTTGGAACTCTGTCTACAATCTAATTGACCTCAGGTGGAGTAAGTGGGCATCACTGAAGCTACCAAGCAAGGGACTAATGAGAGGGCATTTGGCTTCTGGGCCATCTCCCTTGATTTCTTCAGAAGTGAGAAGATGCCTGAGGTGATTTCAAATATTTAATGCTTCAGGCCAAACCCAGAGCACTGACACACTTTGAGGAGGAAAAGCATCCCTTGGCTCTTTTTAGAACTGTTCAAGAATTGGGACCATGCGGGGTTCTATAACCAACTGCAGAGCAGAAACTGCTTCTAAATCTAGGCCACAGTCTGTCTTACCAGGGCATTTGCTTTCTCGTTTGTTGCTTTCTTGGGCCATTTCAACAAGACAAACAAAGTGAGTTTGGTTTGGGACAGTGTCAGCTGCTATATTATTAGGTGCTTTAACCAAAATTCATGATTATTCTATCTTGTTAAATTGTTCTTTTTCTATTATTAATGCTTTTGACTTATATTCTAATTTGATAGTAGTATTGCTACGTCAGTTTTCTTTTAGTTTTTGCTAGTATAAATTTTTTATTCCTTTGTTTTCAACTTTTCTGTATCATGTTTCAGGGTCCCTGATCAACAGCCTATGGCTGTGAGAGAGAGAAGGAGTGTATGTGTGTCTGTGTGTTGCCCACATACACACCTTAATCTGAGCTTGTCTTAAATTAATAGGCGAGTTTATTCCATTTAGAGTTATTGTGATTGCAGTTATAGCTGGCATAGTTCTATCTTATTTTCTATTTTTTGTTACTGTGTTTTTGTTACTGGGTGGAAACCCCAGGTTCGTAAGAAACCCCAGGTTCGGCATGACTTGTATTGGCCAATAAACAGGAGACTGAGGTAGGAGAACACGAAAGCCACCTTTATTTTGTTGTACGAGGAAATGGAGTCAGTCGGAGCTGCTGCTACCAAGACTGCTCACCAGGGGTGGACAGGCAAGTTACTTTTAAAGGGGTTTACAAGTAGGGAGTTCATACAAGTTACATCAGCAACATTCTTAGTCATACTACGCAGGTGCAGTGGGGTTTACATATAACCTCCAAGTAAAAGCAGGATTCAAATGCAAAGCTGGGCGGTGGGGAGCCCAGAAAAGGAAATGATTTTTCAGTACAACACTGTAGAGGAGGAAGCCAGGTAAAGAATACAGCACTGTGGGGGCTCCGTCTCATTTTCTTTTATTTCATCTTTTTACCTTCCATCAAAAATATTGGGCTTGTTTTTAATTCTTTCTATGGGTTTAGAAGTTATATGTTCTCTTTCTGTTCTTTTAGTGGTTGCCTTTGCAATTTTTAACAAACATAAAGTCTAAGCCTAGTATGTTTATCAATATCCTAAATGAGACAAGCTCCTTTAACTTTTCTCCAGAGTTTCCACTTGCTGACCTCAGGGTTATTGTCCAATAGTTTAGTCCCATCTTGCTTTTAAGCCCCCATTGTTTTTCTTGTAATTGTAAATACTTTATATAGATTTACCATTTAGATTTAACATCTCTTAATACCTTTCCCCACTTTCCTTTCTGGATTTCATTTTCTTCTTCCTGAAGTACATCTTTTAGTGTTATTTCAGTGAAGGTAATTAGGAGGACCACCACCTGCCTGTCAGCTTGCTGTACTTTGGTGGCTTGCGTATTGCTGTAATGCTGGTGGCCAGGTTTCAGCGGAACATCCAGACTAAGACAGACTAGGAACAAAGGCCTGGTGATCGCCTCCGAAAAATTACCCAATGAAAACCCTACGGATTACAGCAGATCCATTTTTGCTGATTGCCAATGAGCGTGATGGTGGTGCAGGACCAAGCAATGTTTTGTTCTGTTATATGTGGGTCTCCATGAGTCAGTGCTGGCTTGACAGCAACTAACAACAACAACAGAAAATCTCTCTTACCTTTGTATATCTAAAAAAAAACTTCATTTTGTCTTTACTCTGAAAATGGCAATTCAATTTGATAGACACTTTTAGGCTAACAGTTATTCTTCCTCAGCACTTCTAAAGATGTAATTCTGTCATTTTTGGGTATCTGTGTTCCTGAGTGATGCAAACCGTTACCACACCTGGTTGCTAACCAAAAAGTTGGCAGTTTGAGTCCACCCAGAGTCACCTTGGAAGAAAGGCCTGGTGATCTGCTTCCAGAAAATCGGTTATTAAAAACCTTGTGGAGCACAGTTTGACTCTGACACACATGGGGCCGCTGTGAGTCGGAATCACTTGCTGGCAATTTTTCTTTTTTTTTTAATTGTTACTGCAGCAGCTGTCAATCTAATAGTCATTCTTTTTTTGGTAATCTGTCTGACTTTTGCTTCTGGTTCCTTTTAAGATTTTCTTTTTACCATTGCCATTTTGCTATGATGTGTCTAGCTGGGGGTTTCTTTTCATTTAGTCCTCTTGGGCCTTGAAGTATGTTTTCCTCCTTTCTTATATTTAGGATCATTTTGAACAGAGTAGTCCAGCCTGTCTGGCTAGGATATATTTGCCTGATGTCTGGGTCCGATTGCCTGGCAACAATGGCAGAGAGTGACTGGTAGCAAAAAATCTCAGTCATGTCTTTTAGAAGTTAAAATCTGTGTCCACTAAAAGCAGAGTGAACTGTTGCTCTCTGAGGTGGCCATTAGGTAAATCTCACAGTAATGCGTTGGTCTAAAAGAATAAACATATTTTTCACTTTTCTTATTTTTCCATCAGTACTATTCACGAAATAACAGCTTAGTCAATAATTTGGTGGTTAACAACATTTTCCTCCAAAACTGTTTTGCCTGGCTCCCCGTTTCCTTACTGGGGCTTCGAACTCATTCAGCCATGGCCAGCGAAGCGAAACTGGAACAGACCCGAGTTTTCACAATCTGGGTGATCCAGAATGATAACCAGAATGGGAAATATTACCAGCTGAAGCCCTGGAATGGGAGATTTGGAAGGGACAAGTGAGCCCTTTCAGGAGCCTGATGCAGGAGACTGGATTTTTGTCAGGACTATTATTGTAGGGAAGAATCATCACAAAGTTTAGTAAAGCAAAAAGAAGGTTTTATTCTGCATATATTCAAAGAGGCAAAAGTGGGAACTGGACAAGCATGCTGCCACAGCCATGTCTGCTCACGTCCAAGGAAATATTACAGAATAGGCAAAAATGGGAAAACGGACAAGCATGCTGCTAGAGCCATGTCTGCCCAAGTCCAAGGAAATATTACAGAATAGGTAAAAGTGGGCAAAAGGACAAGCATGCTGCCACAGCCACGTCTGCCCAAGACCAAGGATATATCACAGAATAGGCAAAAGTAAGAAAACGGATAAGCATGCTGCCAGAGCCAAAGACCATTACAGAATCATCAGTATATATTGACATTACAAATGGGCAAAATCATTGAAAGCTTCTCCTTTTCATAGATTGGCTACAAAGTGTGATCCTACATTTTGAACTGTCTTTCTTAACAATCATTGGTACAGGCTTCAGTAATGACAGTCAGGAGGGTCTTCATTGGTCCAACAAATTTTCTGTTCACTAAATGCTAATACAGAAAGATAAGAGTGAAAACTCTTTTGTATTCTGTTTGAATGGCTTATGTGAAAGGTTCCCTAAAAGATATTTTCCAAGATTATCCTAGCTGTTGTCTTTATACCTCAGGGTCCAGTTCATGTGTCCTTGTGAGTCCTTTTGAGCCCTTGTGAGCCCAGCTCCAGCTGGGTCACATTCTCTATGCTCAAGGACAGGGAATAATGATTCCAAGGTTATTTTCTAAATCACTGTGGAGAGCAGGGCATCACTGTTTCCAACTCTGCTCAGAATCCAGCGGGCAAGAGATTTGATTGCTATGGATCACGAAAGCTGCCCTTGTTGTCTGTGAGGGAGATCAGGTTTCTAGCAGGGCTTCGACCTGTAATTTTTCCCATTCTGATTTCGTTCACCCAAATTTTAAGAATTCGAGTCTGTTGCGGTTTCACTTCCTCGGCCATGACTCCCCCGGGAAGAACCAGTTCAAAGCCCTGTTCCATACAAAAGACCTAGTCCTTTGTCTCTGTAGCTGCAGTGAGGAATAGGCAGCGTCCGAGTGATATGCCTATAGACCCATTTTCCACCTGCACCCTCAGCTGACTACTGCAGCTTTTAAAAGGTAATTTCATGCACTAACCACCTCCTTTAAGGCAACATTGTCATTTTAGTTAAGTCGTTCTGTGCATTTAAATGGGTATTACAGTTGTTAGTTATTACCCCTCCCCTCCCTTTACCTAAAGAATGAACAAATAAGTGATGTTTGCCTCCTCTTACGTTAAAATAATTAAAACTCATCGGAATTTGAACTTAAGGTTTATTCTGAGCAGTTATTTTGCATGCATATAGGGAGGGCATTTTGATTCCAGAAAAAGCAAATGGCAGAGAAGCTAAGATCAGTGGGGCTTCTAAAGAGAAGAGGAGGGAGAAATACAGAAGATCAGCCATTGGCTAATCGCACCATGATTGATTGAACCCTGCCTTCTGCCTTTGCTGTGACAATCAGGTTACTTCTGACCCGGCTGCTAGTAATTTGGCTCTCCACACACCTGCAGCCATGAGGCTTTTTGAGATTTAAATTATGAGGTAATGGTTTGATGACTATCTTTTCCTAGCAGGATGAAACAAATTTACATTGCTATAGAGCAGTTTCTGCCAGGCTTTTGCAGTTTAGGTTAGGTTTTTTTATGGTCATTAATCTGGTTTCCTGGATAAGAAAAACCTAAAATCAAAAAGATGTCTGTTATTAATTTTCCTATTCAACATTCGCAAATCATTGTTTAGAGATACTTTTAATGCAAATCCGTGTGGGTTTATAGCATGATTTTTGAGGTGGTGTCTTGGATGTTTTCAGGCACATTGCCCAATAAATGCAGATACTTAGACAACTACCTTGGGGAGATCCTAGTTGACCTCATATGATGAGCAGAAAACCGAAAGTTTGATGTTTTCTTTTGCTTTCGAAGTAAAATGTAGAGCAGTTGCTTTTGAGATTCCCCTCTTTCCCTGCACACGAGATGCAGTTCTGCCCGAGAGCTGACTTTTTCAATCAGGTCAGGCTGGCCTGGCATGCTTGTCAGTTAGAATACGCTGCTTCGAGAGTGGAAGACAGGCTCACAGATCCTTCTTGGCTGACATCAACCCTGAATGTTCCGGTAGCATCTATAACAAGTCTGCAAAACTAGTCTCAACAGAGTGAAAAGCCACAAATCAAAGGCTCATATGCAAATACCATATTGAAGCGAGTATCCGCTTAACTCATAGAAGGCATCCCAGAAGTCTGGAGCTGGTGTAGTTCAATACATGTCACGTGTTCATCTGGGCCCCAGACGTGGGAGCTGAGGGATGGGGGACCAGTGAGGAGCAGGCCAAGGCTGCTACCCTCCACCCCACCAGGAGGCGTGTCATCTAGGGGTGTGTGTGCGCGCACGCGCGCGTGCACGTGAGCATTCTAGCGGGGAGGCCGTGACAGGGGTGTTCTGCTAGAAATGTGAATGTGCTTTTCCCTAGAACTTCCTAGCACATCTCTGGTATTTATAGAATCTCCTACCCTGCCCACCATGAAGGATGTGTCTTGTATTTGGAGAGAGAAGAGTAATTCAGGAACTCAGAAGTTCAGGGAGGGCATCACCTTGTGAACGGGCACTGATTGCCACCGCTCTCTGGTAAGAAGTATGTGTGCACGTGTAAGTGCTGGTGCAAACAGAGTGCCACAGCTGTTTGTGTTGAGATTGTGAAGAGGAAATTAGAGGCCCATCTCCTTTCTCCTTGTCAGGAATGTTCCTGCCTCCTAGAATCCATTATGCTGATTGAGTTTGGAGCCAAATATGTCTTAGTAATTGGTTAGTAAAGGAGTAGTTGTATAGGGGACTTTTCACTCACTAACCTTTATCCAGGTTGTTTTTCCATAAACCAAATCCAGTCTGCAGAGCTCTCTTACGTCTGTGCTTTTAAGAAGCAATAATTGCGCAAGCATGGAACATCCTTCAGAAACAAGATAATGGCCATCTCTGTGTAGAGCTTCCTGCTTTGTTTTCCTTTCTGCTTGATAGCCCTGTGAGGCTGAGTGATTGTTATATCACCCTCATTGGACAGATAGCCCAAGGCCAAGGAGATTAAGGATTTAGTCTTGGGATAATTTGTTTAGAAAGTGATATAGCTACTGGGCTGTGAGCTTCTTAAGGGCAGGACCTGTGTCTCGCTCATTGTTTCCATAGCACCCAAGGAATGTAGGAGTTGCTCTTACGTTTGTTGAATTGATGAATTGAATCGAGTTGAAAATTCAACATCAAAGCAGATTTTTTTGCCTCTCAGGTCTTCTTACCGCAGATTCGGTGCTTTTTCCTCTAAACAGCTGGAGACTGTCCCCTTTTGCTCGGGGCAGCATTAAAGCCCAGCATGGCTAAGTGGTATCACCAAGATTTCTTGAGTCCCAGTCTCCTTACTGCACAGCTTCATGCATGATGATATTTTGTTATGGCTGACATTTTGAAGTGGGACCTATGGAAGGAGTTTGAGGGTTATGGGATTTTTGCCTAGAAACCTTGGTTGGGTCTTCATGAGATCAAAGGCTCGACTGCGTGACTCTGGATAATTACAGTGGTGTTAATTACCCAGGAATAATGGTTTCTTGTCCCTTTTCCTGCCTTCCCTGAGGAAATAATGCAAAAACTCTTGTTTTAATCATTCATCAATGTTCTTTGTCTCAGTTTCTGTTTTCTAACTGAAGATAAACTACTTATAATAGGAAGAACATTTTACACCATCGTTAACACTTTAGAATTTTTAAAGGGTGGGATTTAATTGGTTTCATTAATAGAAGGAACTGACTACTTTTCCAGGGTAAAAATTACATGGATGGCGATAGAAAAACTATGCAACTAAGTAAAAGATCGTGGGATAGGAAAAATAAATGGAATAACAGCTAACTGGAAAACTACAAAAGATGAGTGGAGCCAACTAATGCAAACACAAACCAGGAGGATGAGAGAAAATAAGAAATGATTTACATCTGTGCCAAGCTGTACAGACTTGCGCATCAGTTAATGGGTACAGTAAATTATGATGTGCTTGCTGTTTGCGAGTTTATCTCAGTGTACTTGGTGGCCGTCCAAGAACTCATCAAATCAAGGTAATGGAGAGTTAAATGGCTCTTGCAACCAATCCCCTCAAAGGCAGCTGAAAGCTGGGGCCTGTGTCAGGGTGGCTTAGCCGTTAGGTGGGCATGCTCTGGCAGGAGAGTTCTTTTTGGGGAGAAGAGAAGGTGTAAGGGGAAGCTGTTAAAAAACAGTTATCTGTGTCTGTAGTACAGTCGCCGCTTTCCTTGACCCTAATCAGAGCTGCCTACATGGAGCCGTTGGGCCCCAGCAGCTCTAACGCAGTGCAGAAAACCACTGTTTCTGCTGCTGAGCCAAACCATTTCTATACCTGACAAGCAATCTGGTTTGATGAGAATATATGTGCAGGTGGGATGCATACCTGACTTAATTTTTTTTTATTGTTATTATAAAGGGTTTCAAACATATACAACATTTAGAGAATTGTATAATGAACATTTTGTCAATTTTGATTCATCAATTTCCTCTTCCTTTCTTCTTTCCTCACTTCCTCCCTCTCTTCCTTCCTCTCTCTTGAGTATTTTAAAGCACATCCCAAATATCTACATATATTACATTGTTTGTTATGGTTTTTGTGTTTGTTATGGTTTTTGTGTGCCGTCAAGTTGATTCTGACTCGTAGCGACCCTATAAGACAGAGTAGAACTGTCCCACAGGGTTTCCAAGGCTGTAAATCTTTACGGAAACAGACTGCTGCAGGGCCAAAGTATGTGAATGAAGTCTTGCCCTCCTTGTTTCTAAGGAGCATTCTGGTTGTACTTGTTCCAAGACAGCTTTGTTTGTTCTGGCAGTCCATGGGATTGCCAACACCATAATTCAAGTGCATCAATTATTCTTGGGTCTTCCTTATGCATTGTCCAACGTTCACATGCATATGAGATGATTAAAAATACCGTGGCTTGGGTAAGGCTCACCTTAGTCCTCTCCCGCAGAGCAACTGGTGGGTTTGAACCAGCAACTTTTTAGTTGGCAGCAGAGCGCTTAACCACAGTGTCACCAGGGCTCCTCACATTATATTAACAAAAAAAAAAAACCCACTGCTGTTGAGTCGATTGCGACTCATATCAACCCTATGGGACAGAGTAGAACTGTCCCATAGAGTTTCCAGGGGGCCCCTGGTGGATTTGAACTGCCGACCTTTTGGTTAGCAGCCGTAGCGCTTAACCGCTATGCCACCAGGGTTTCCTACATTATATTTAGTACTTCTGAATTCCTCATTTTTCAAATGGAAACTGTAAAGCATCTAATAACAAGCTGCAGGAGTCCATAATTTACACAGTTTTTCTTTAACAAAGCTCACAGCACCTTGACTTCACTGAGAGGGGGCAGAACAACAGCAGTAATACCAGGGATTTAAATATGCACACACTACTTATGCCTGGGGGCCTCAGGTTATTTCCTGGAGGTTTGAAATAGAAGATATTAACAGTATTTTTCTAGATATCGCAATTAAAACTACATAGTCTTATTAAGTTAAAACCATTTGGGAAAAATGAATGAGTTACTTTAAACTGTTGTGAGTGGAGCCAGAGCTAGAGAAGACTTGATACTTAACTTTGATTCGTTGATATTTTCCTGTTCTTTAGTACAGAATATTGTTCTAATAGTAGGCTGAAACTATTTATTATATATATGAAAACTTATAACATACACAAATGAATTGATAAATATAATCACATAATACATTACTGGTGTATTGGTGTGTTAGAGTATTTTTTAATGTTCTTTTTTAGCATGGTTCCCTCCTCCCCAGCATAGTACTAGGTCTAGTCCCAAGTGTAGTAGCTTGTAAAAATGGTGTAGGGGCAGCATCTGACCTAACTTCACTAGGGGGAAGGAAAATCAAGATCAACAGCCCAAGGCTGATTTCTATGAGGTGGAAGTGGAGGCATGCCTCCTCTCTCTGCCATCTTTACCGGTTCTGACACCACCAGTCCATCCCATAGCTCTCTCTGCTTCTCTGCTGAGTTCAGTAATTCATTGCAATGGCCACACAGAACTCACCATACTCATGATTATGTGCTTTATTAGGGAAGTAACAGGTTACAATTCAGGTTCAGGAATGCTCAGGATACAGCTCTTCCATCAGGACAGCCTGTTCTCAGCCACCTCTCTCTGGCCCCTCAACCTCTGCCCTGCTTGGGCAAGTGTTACAAAGCTCTTTTAGCTCTACCAGTTAGTGCCCAGAGGCACCCCACTTTGCCAGTAAGCCTCAACCCAAAGGCACTCAGCTTTCTCCCTCCGTGGGCAGGGAAACCCCTTGAGCTGTCTCCTGCTGGTCTCTCCTGCTGCCGTTTCGCTGCCACCACTTCTTGCCATCTTCAGTGTTACAACTGTCTCTCTCTCTCTCTCTCTCTCTCTCTGTCTCCTGGTTCCAGGAGCTTCTCAGTGCAGAGATCCCAGGTCCAAAGGACACGCTCTGTTCTTGGCTCTTCTTCGTTAGTGGTGGTGAGATCCTCTCCTTCCTGCCTCTGGAATGGCTCATTTTAAGTCTAGTGGGATGGCAAAACTGACCAATCTCCTCGTTAGTGTTCCATATACCTTATTAGCATGGTCCCGCACAATCATTTGGTGGGAGTTACAAGACCATGGTGAGAAAGGCCCCACAAAAGTGATCCATTGCACTGCGTAGTCCTTAGTACCATAGATAAATGTATTAGTTTCTTCTGGCTGCTGTAACAAATTACCCCAAACTTGGTGGCTTACAACAACATAGATTTATTATCTCACAGTTCCATAGTTCAGAAGTCTGAAATAGGTCTCATTGAGCTAAAATCAAGGGTCATCAAGGCTATGTTCCTTTCCGAAGGTGCTAGCAGAGATTTTGTTTGCTTGCCCTTTCCAGCTTCTAGAGGCTGCCCACATTCTCTGGCTTGGGTCCACTCCCTCCATCTTCAAAGCCAGCAACATTGGGCCAAGTCCTTCTCACACTGCCTTCTCTCTGGTTCTCTCACTTCTGCTTCCCTCTCCCACTTTTAAGGATCTTGTGATTACATTGGACCCACTTAGACAATCCAGGATAATCTGTCTATTTTAAGATCAGCTGATTAGCAAACTGAATTCCCCTTTGCCATATAACATAACACATCACTGATCCTGGGGATTAGGATGTGGACATTTTTTGGGGTAGGATGGGGCAGCAGTATTATTCTGCTTACCACAATAGGGAAACAAAATTTTAGGGCTGGTGAGGTTACAGCTCATTCACTTCTTCTTGCATTTGCAGAGTTGGTAAACTGAGGCCCAGATCATAACATTTATTGTATACCTCGGGGTGCTAGGTGCTTCCAAATACTCATCTAATCTTCATGCAAGCCCTATAAAGTAGGTATTACTATATTCCTGCTTTAAAGATTGGAACACTGGGGCTTAGAGTGGCTAACAAAGCAACCCTATGTCCCATAGCTGGTAGGTGGCAGAGCTGAGGCTCACTGAGCCCAGGGTTGTCAGCCTCCCAAGCTCACCCATCCTATTCTACCCCTTGCTGAGTGTGTGTTGCCAGCACCAGGTCTCCTGCTTCCTGTCTGGTATTCTTTTTCCATTATACTATTTGTCTGAGCTCACATTTTCCTCCGATGATGTGTGTAATAATGTGTTTTCCACAAGTTCCTTTTAAAAAAGATTTAAGTTCATTGGTGTATTCAAGCCATTTAAATGTTTGTTGCTCCTGATTTCCTTCTTAAGGAGACATCATCTTTTTTTCAATGTCTCGGAGCATAATTTTTCTTGTAAGTTACCCAGCTCAGACACATCAGAAGGTTTATGTGGAAATTCCAAGATAAAAATTTCACCTGATTTCCACTCTTTGCCCTGCCTCCTGCTGCTGCTTATAACTGAATCCCATCTTTCTTTCTCTTTTTGTCTGTGACACATTTCTTCTGCTTGTCTTATTTATCCCTTTAACAAGCTCGGATTCTGTTTTTGGAGCATTTGAACTCTGGTTTGTAAATGTCCCATTTAAAACCCGGTGCAGTACCTGCTATGTTTTGTGAATAGCCACAACAGCCTTCTCTGTTGAAGACGAGGGCACTTGTGTATTGTTTTCGGTTCCTTGTCTGTTGCAAAGACCTGGGGTATGCTGAATTTCTGTGAAAGATGTCCTCAGCCGCCACTGCAGCCCACAGGTTTGGGTTTTGATGACAGCTGGAGGCATGTGCAGGGAGTGTCGGGCAGTGGGGGGCCCAGAGCAGGGAGCCAAGCCCACTGAAGCAGTCCACTGTGGTCTTCTGTGATCTCTACTCACCCTATGATCCACAAGGAGCTCACAACCAGGAAGTGGCCTGGACCACCCTGAAGCGGCTCAAAAGAGGATCTGAGTAATGAATTCACCTCATGCCTCCTACAGTTTGGAGAAGGCTTGAGATTTGGAGATGGTCAATTTTAAACAAAGTCTACGACCTTAATTTTTTATGATTTAAAAAAATTGAAACTGCATTATATATAAATATAGTGTCTGCAATATACGTATCATTTAAAAAAGAGGAATGGTGTCATGGATTGAACTGTGTCCCCCCCAAAATGTGTGTCTACTTGGCTAGGCCATGATTCCCAGTATTGTGTGGTTGTCCACCATTTTGTGATCTGATGTGATTTTCCTATGTGTTGTAAATCCTACCTCTGTGATGTTAATGAGGCAGGATTAGAGACAGTTATGTTAATGAGGCAGGACTCAGTCTACCAGATTAGGTTGTGCCTTGAGTCAATCTCTTTTGAGATATAAAAAAGAGAAGTGAGCAGAGAGACAGGGGGACCTCATACCACCAAGAAACAAGAGCCAGGAGAATAGCGCATGCTTTGGCCCCGGGGTCCCTGGGCTGGGAAGCTCCTCGACTGGGTAAGATTGATGACAGAGACCTTCCGCCAGAGCCGACAGAGAGAGAAAACCTTCTCCTGGAGCTGGCACCCTGAATTCAGACTGCTAGCCTCCTAGACTGTAAGAGAATAAACTTCTCTGTGTTGAAGCCATCCACTTGTGGTATTTTTGTTATAGCAGCACTAGATGACTAAGACAGATGGTAAAAAGAATGCTCATCTTGGGAAATAGAACATTACCAGTTTGTTTGAAAATCCATGTTTGAGTCTATCTGCCACCCTCCAATCATCGTTTTCTTGAATTGTGTTAGTTATTTTTCTTGCTTTTCTTATGCATGTATCCCTAAAAAGTATATTGTTTAGTTTTCTTATTTTTGAATAAGCAAAGAAATAGAGTCCTAGAGTGGGCTTTCTTCTGTGGTATACATATGTTGCTTGACAAAATGTTCTTGAAAGTAGCATGCTGATGCATGTAGCTGTAGTTCATCCTTTTTGACTGCTCCCTATTAGTCCATGGTCTGGGTGCCCCACAGATTATTTATCTGTTCTCTTGTCTTGTGAATTGTTGGTGGTGTTTTCCCATGGTTTGTAATGACAACAGCGTGTTGCTATGGCCATGCTTCCCTGTGTCCTGGTGCATGAGTACAGTAATTTCTCTGCTGTGTGTTCCTGGGAATAATCGGTTGGGCCATAGGGTATACACACGTTGAGTTTCACTAGGTAATCCAGGTCCTTTTTCAGAGTGGTTGTAACAGCTTGTGTGCTAACCAGCAGTTTCTGTGAGCTCTGTTCCACATTGGGCCAACTCAGCTACAGCCAGACATTTTAATTTTCGCCAGGCATGAAATGATTTATCCTTACGGTTTTAGTTGGCATTTCCCTGTTGGTTGTGAAGTTGAGAGCATCTTTATAGATATTTGTGTCTGTTTGTCTTTTTCTCTGTGAAATGCCTGTTGGTGTATTTTGTCCCCCCTTTTTTAAATTGGGATGTTTGTCTTGTCCTTACGAACAAGTTCTGGACACTAACCCTTTGTCAGGAGCCCCTGGGTGGCACAAATGGCTAAGCGCTTGACTATTAACCAAAAGGGCCAGCTCTATATGCTGTAATGTGTCTTCTTCCAGGTGGTGCCTTAATTTTCACTTTTTGTGATGTCTTTTGATGAACAGAAGATTAAATTTGAATGCGGTTAATGTTGTTAATCGTTTCCTTTATGGGATATATGCCCTAAGGTCATGAACATGTTCTCCTGTAATTTTATAGCTTTGCCTGTCACGGTTCTTGATCCAGGTGGATTTATCTTTTTGGTATGGTGTGAGGTAGAGACCCTTTTCATTTCTTTCCCCATATGGATGATCCTTGGCTGCAGCACCATCCTTTGAAGAGTTCTTAGAGTGGTGGAGTGGGAGGTGTCCCAGAATGGGCAGGGAGCATCTGCAAACTGCACCACACATTCTGACAGCGGAGTCCTGGATGCAGGGTATGTGTGAGTGAGAGTGAGAAGCTCCTTGGCTGACTCTGATGCCTGTCTTCCCTGAGAACCATGGCCATGGAGGATGGCTGCTTGACATCTATCGATTACAAAGCTGCTGTAATGCAGTTCTGCTCATCAGAGCTGGGCTCGAGCCATGTTCAGAGCTAACTGACAGCCCTCTCAGGGTCGAGGCTGACAACTTTCTTACAGTGATACGCTTTTGCACACCTGTTTTCTGAAGAAATGAAGAGAGGTGGGTGGCAAGCTTATTACCAGGTAACCAGAAATTTAATGTAATGATGCAGTGTCCTGGGTAAAACTAAAGGAATTACAGGACCCATTTTTTTCCCGCCTGGAGGGTATTTTCTTGACCTGTCCCCCATTCCTGTGAGAGCTGCTGTTTTCTAGGAGGCCTGAATTTTCTTTTCTAATTGGGGCTATTCGTGCCCACCCAGCTAGGTTGTTATGAGGACCCGAGATAATATATCCACAGTGCTGAGGATATTAGTGGAGATGTTGCTGCTGTTGTCAGAGTTGTTGGGGGTGGGTGGGGCAGAGGTCCCATGCCATTTCAAGCCAGAATAACTCTGGTTATGTGAACGGGGATGCTTTCCCTCACAATTGCTTGTCTTGTCTGGAGTGAATTTGGGGATGAATTTGTGGTTTTTTTCAGAGGTCTGTTTTAGGGGTTTGCAGATCCTGCTGGAAGGTTCCCCGGGCGTGTTCACTTTCTGTTTGCCTGTATTGATTCCAGTGCATCCCCGGAGATTAGGAGTCCTTTACTTCATGGTGTGGCGAAGTCCTCGGAGTGACAGGTGTGGGTTACTGATGTGGAATTATTAAGCAGATAATTATTTCATTCTATCTCATAGTAATGACTAAATACCTGAGACCTGAGTGTCCCTATGCTGGGTGTTTTTTAATTAGGCTGACTTCTCTGGGCGGCTCATGGAAAAACTGTCCTTGTGGGACTTAAAATGCCGGGTTTGAAATCACCATAAGTGCGCCGAGGGAACACGTCTGTTCACAGAAAGGAGGTAAAAGCTGAGTGGAGCAGGGGAGCAGGATTAAGACTTAGTGTGAGGATCTAGCTGGTTTCCCCCTGACTGCTCACACTTG
The DNA here is from genome assembly GCA_030035585.1 of Dugong dugon. NCBI lineage: Eukaryota > Metazoa > Chordata > Mammalia > Sirenia > Dugongidae > Dugong > Dugong dugon. The sequence goes on along the minus strand of CM057466.1, from coordinate 43,994,549 downwards.
GGCCGTGAAGCTGGGGCCTGTTTAGAGTCACAGGGGTCATTTTTCTGGAGTGTTGGCCTGGCTCTTCCCAGCCTCGTGTGCTAGCTCCTTCAGGTGGAAATCTTAGAGATGGTCAGTCATTTGGAGTGACGAGGCCTAGAGCCCCACCTCCCTGTCTTAGTCTTCTAGTGCTGCTATAACAGAAATACCACAAGTGGACGGCTTTAACAAAGAGAAATTTCTCATAGTCTAGTAGGCTACAAGTCCAAATTCAGGGCATCAGCTCCAGGAGAAGGCTTTCTGTCTCTGTTGGCTCTGGAGGAAGGTCCTTGTGATGCATCAGTCTTCCCTTGGTCTGGGAGCATCTCAGCACAGGAACCTCAGGTCCAAAGGACACCCTCTGTTCCTGGTGCTGCTTACTTGGTGCTGTGAGGTTCCCATGTGTCTCTCTTCGCTTCTCTCTTTTATATCTCAAAGGAGATATGCTTAAGACACTATCCAATCTTGTATACCTCCTCAGTACAACTGCCGCTAATCCATCGTGTTAGATCATAGTGATAGAATTTACAACACTTAGGGAAATCATATCAGGTGATAAAATGGTAGACAGTCATACAATACTGGGAATCATGACCCAGCCAAGTGGACAGATATTTCTTGGGGACACAATTTAAGCCATGACACTCCCCTCACCTCTGCTGCTGGTCCACACGGTTACCGGGATAAGTACAGAGATGGAGAGTAAGCACCTCAAAATCAGGGACCTGACACTGCTAGGGCATCCAAACACTGGCTCGGTGGACTTGTGTTTTCTATTTCTTTTCTTACTTCATTGTTTTAGTAATTCATTGTCATTTGTATTTTTCCTGAAATATTGGTCCTGGAGGGATAGCGTGAGCAGCCCCTGGAGCTCATTTCTTCCCACCTCTTCCCTGTGTACCCCAGGCTGATGTCCTGCTGAGAGGCAGTCCCAGAACCTGCTCTCCTTCCTCACTTCCATCTTTCTGCTGGTGGTGCCACTGGGCTTCAGTCACCAGAGCAGCCTGCAGAACCACCCCGGCTGCTCTCCTTGGGCCCTGCTTTTCCCAGCAGCTTCTCCATCACAGTGTCTTGTGGTTCTGCCTCCACCGAGTCGAGGCGTCCAGACCTCACACCAGAACTATCACAGTAGTTTTGTGCCTGACCACCTGCCATGGTCCCTCCCCGCCAGTCCGTTCTGCATGGTGCTGCCAGGTCAGTCTACTTCAGGGGGCCCTACGGTAGTCACTCTGCCCACAGAAATCATCTGGGACTTGTTTTCTGGTGAATGAAGTTAAACTGCTTAGCCTGGCAGGTGACACCCTCCATCCTAGGCCCCAACCTCTCTTTCCAACCTTATCTTCTACCATAGCCCCAAGAGCCCTAGTGACCACACTTGGCCAGGATCTACCAGCCCACTCGCCAACATTCCCTGCAACTCATGCGATTGGCTTCATCTGCAGGGTCCTCTTGCCTTATGTCTCCACCAGCTGTGGACTCTGAAATTTCTTGAAAGACAGCTGGAGGTGAGCGCTGTCCCCTCAGAAGGCTTGAGCTCTCATCACAGTCTGCCTGATTTGGTTAATTATTTGAGGATGGGTCTCAAAGTCTCTGCTAGACTCTAAGCTCCTTGAAAGCAGGCATTGCCCTATTCATTTTTATCTCATTACAGTACCTGCTTAACACGTGGTGAAACTCTGATGAATATTTGCTGAATGAATTATCTCCATGCAAACTAAAGCAAAGAGCTCAGTCTAGTGCTTGAAAGCTGAGGGTCCTTGGCACATGCTCCCCCACAGCAGGCAGGCCCTGCCCCTCTTCTTCCTCAGCTGAGAACGGAAGACCTCAGTGGCATCACCACTAGATTCGCTATTGGCACAGACATAATCAGTTGATCAAGAATAATTTTTTGGTCAGTCGGCATAACAAACCTTATTGACAAAGTGTTCTGCATCCTACTTTGGTGAGTGGCGTCTGGGGTCTTAAAAGCTTGCAAGTGGCCATCTAAGATGCATGGTCCCAACCACCTGGAGTGAAGGAGAATGAAGAACACCAAAGACACAAGGAAAGTAGTAGCCAAGAGACAGAAAGGGCCACATAAACCAGAGACTCCATCAGCCTGAGACCAGGAGAACTAGGTGGTGACTGGCTACCACCAGTGACTGCCCTGACAGGGAACACAACAGAGGATCTCTGATGCAGCAGGAGAAAGGTGGGGCATAGAACTCAAGTTTTAGTAAGAAGGTCAGACTTAATGGTCTGACTGAGACTGGAGATACCCCGGAAAGCGTGGCCCCTGGATTCTCTATCAGCCCAGAACTAAAACAATTTCCGAGGCCAACCCTTCAGACAGGGATTGGACTGGACTGTGGAATATAAAGTGGTACTCATGAGGAGTGTGCCTCTTAGCTTAAGTAGATACAAGAGACTAAATGGGCAGCTTCTGTCCGGAGGTGAGATGGGAAGGCAGAGAGGGTTAGAAGCTGGTTGAATGGACATGGTGAATCAGGGGTGAAAAGGAGGAGTGTGCTGTCACAGTATGGGGAGAGCAATTAGAGTCACATAACAATGTATGTATAAATTTTTGTATGGGAAAAAATTTAAAAAACAATAATTTTTTGAACTATAAAAATTTCTACCCATATCTCCTAAATTTCCTTTTGTTTCTGATTGCTTTTTATTGACAGTAAAATATTTTACAACATTGGCGTAACACACATAATGAGCAAGGTGAGTCCCCATTTGGAGAAAATATTATACAAAAATCCCCACAAACTTAATAAAAACAAACATTTATAAAGAAATAAGATTAAAATAGGTGATGGAAACTTATTTTATAACTGAGAATGAATGCAAATGCAGAGCTAGAGAAAAATAGCACTGTTTCACATTTTCAGATGCTGAGGTATGAAGTGTATGTATATTTCTGTTAGAGCTAGGGAAATGTTTTGATAGATGAGTACAGACTTCAGAATTTTTTTTTTTTAACGTTAATTTGCCCAGGGTTGGGTGGCAGTCACTGGAATGAGTGTAAGATTTCAACAAAAGAAGCTGCTTTGTTTATAAACTGGGACCTCTCGCGTCCTTGCATCTCACAGCCAGACATCATAGGTAACATGGCTCATCTCGGGTCACCACAGCCACCTAAGACGTGTAGTCTTTCTGAGGCAGTTGCTGGTGGAAGAGCAAATGCAGCGTTCTCATGAGGACCACCAGCAGCACATGATACTGCCCTCCCTCACTGTGCTTCATCTCTACTCTTGGTTCTCTTGTAAGTGGAGACCCTGGCCTTGCCTCAGGTGACCTCAGGAGATGTGTGCCCACTTGCCGTATGTGTTAGCCGTCAAAGCTGGAGCTTTTGATCTATGGGCAACATTTTCAGTTCCTGGTTTGTTCTTCCCTGCGTGCTATCTCCAGACTCATGACACAAAGGCATTGAAGAGCAATGGGAAAGAGCAGATGTGCCATAGCACACCCACATGTGGTTGCCCAGTCCTCAGGCTTTACCAGTAATTAAATCATCTTAAGGCGGGGATGCACTGTAGTGGGAGGGTAAGATTCAGGGTGACTGCAGCCAGGGACGTAGGGCATGGAGTGGTGGGAGGTGAGACTGGGCGAGGACTGGCCTCAGGATCTAGCACCCTGTGCTGAGGGTGCTGGATGTCATTCTCAAGGCAGTGGGCACCACAGAAGGACTTCAGCAGAGGGGGGATGGTGGTCAGGATTGTATTTCTGAAAGATGAGTGGCAGTCAAGTGGAGTGAGGCAGAGAGAGACCAGTTAGGCAGATACTGCAATGGTCTAAGTGGGAAAAAAGCAGAGCCTGGCCCGAGGCCTGTGAGATGGTAAAGAGCATTGCCAAGGTTGTGGTCAGTACCCAGGAGCACATGCCTCTCCCCGCGGTGCCACTAGAATTCTGTGTTGAGTGGGCCAGGGCATGAGTTTGGCATCTAGACATTGGACCCTGTTCTGTCACTTAGCCTGTGTGACTATGGGCAGGTTGCTTAGTTACTCTGACTTCAGTGTCTGCAGCTGTGAAGTGCAGCCATCAGTACCTGCCTCGTAAGCTTACTATGATGTTTACATGAGAGAGAGCTTTGCTCTAAGAGGAGGTACGGACCAACATGAAGCTGTACTTTTTATTTGTTTCTGTTAATCCACAGGGAACATTTAAGATGTCCTTAATTGGGAGGCTGTGTGTAGGCCTGGGGAGCCCAGACCTGGATCCCCCCCAGTCCCTACAGGCAGCCCCTGGCAGAGGGCCGGGCATTCTGTTGAGTGTGTGTGCTTGTCAGCTGGCTGGGGTGGGGCGGGGGGCACGAGGGGAGGGACCCAGCATGGCCCTGTAGAATCCATCCACCAGTTTCTTCTTTTCCATCAGGTGGAGGACAGGAGGGCAGGGAGGAACTAGAGAATGCTGTCAGCTGTTTCTTGGGGTGACCAGCTTGGACCCCAAATGCATAGATGCAGGGGATGGTGCTCTGCAAAGGGCATGAGAACATTCTTTCCAGGTATGGAAGGTACCCGAACAGGGAAATGATTAACATGCTTTTTGAATGCACTGCAGTTGTCATTGGATTATTTGCTTTACTTAAGGGAGTTCTTGGCTGCAGTTTATCTTCGTTACAGTGAAGCCTCTTTGCTGGTCAAACTTCATATATTTCAGGAAGTCAGTTGATGATAACCTCCGGCATTGCTCGGACTGAGGCCTGCAGAGTTATCTTCTATTTATACCTTGATGTATTAAAAATACAGGGCCACTATCACTGCGCACGCTCTGTTACTGCTCACCCCTGCTTGCTGGGGTGGCTGCTGCCGGCGTCCCGCTCCTGCCCAGGGGTACCAGGGTGGACGGGTGTACCAGGCCCAGGGCTGGACAAGTGGGGGTGGACGAGTGGCATGATCCGTGTGCACGTCTCCCTGTCAGCACATGGGTTGTGTGTGTCTGGATTCTATTGAGAAGAAAATATTTGCAGAAAAAATGGATGTGTAAGGCTCAAACTGCTGCTGGCTCAGCCCTTTCGCTTGGATGTTTATAAGGAGCTTTAAACATGTTTAAACATGTGTGTTCTGTCAAAGGGTGCTCACCAGGCACTGGGGTCTCTGCTTTATGTTTTGTCTGGACAGACAGTAAGCACATCTCTTTCAGCGACCGCCCAGGAGTGTGACTTGGAATTTTATCTGTGCTTCTGGGGCTAGAAGTAATGCTGTTGCTACCTCTCGGGCTGTGCGCAGAAGTCGGCCATCTGAGTCTTTTCAGAGTAGGCTGGTGGCATTTCAGAACAAGAAACAACAAGCTTGTGCTATCATTTCTCACTGGGCTGCCTCTGGACCCTCATTTCCCAGATGTCAGCATTGTAAAAACAATGACATGTTGTTCGTGGGGGGCTTTGCTCCAGGTCTTTTGGTGGTCGAGAAGACCATCCAGTGCAGGATGGGGAGGAGGTGGGGGTGGGCTGGTTGGGGGTGGAAGTGTGGGCAGCTGCTGCTCAGACAGCCATTGGCTGTTTTTGACAATGGGGATAGCTAATAAAAAGTAGTCTTTTGTGTTGTTCTTATGAAGGTTAGATTAGATTAGATTAGATTAAAGCTACTTGGAGTTGGGAAACATGGCGGTCTGTGATTCTCTTCAGAAAGCTGCTTCATTAACCTGGGCTTGCGGTGTCAAAGGCCTAGATTAGGGTAGTGATACCAGAAACCAGGAGGGAAGATAAGGGTGGAGGCATTTTGAAAGGAGGTTTGTTGACTGGGTCTGAAACTAAAAGGAAGGGAAGGGAAGGAAAGAGAGGAAAGGCTTCTAGGGCTCGATGTCTGGGCCTTTCTGATGACAGAAATGGCTGACGGGAGGAGAGGACTGCCACGTCAGTGCAAAAACTGTGTGTGGGCCTTGCCTCTCTTCCCTCATCAACTCGTGTCTAAAACGTAATGGCACCAGGGGTGGGGTAATTCACTAGCCCCACTGCTGGCGACATATGCGGTTTTCACTCTTGATGAAAGAGGACTAACCCGAGCAAGGCTTCATTCTGCCTGGACCCCTTCAGGGGTATCCCACACCCTCTCCTTGCTTTCCCTGGGACCAGCTGTGTCCCAGAAACACCCCCTGAAATGAATCCAGCTTTTGAGGAAGAGTGCCAGGATTTCTCTCAGGAGCCCCATGATAACCTGACCTATTTCGTAATGGATCATGACTATTTTTAATGCCTAAACCACCTTTGAAAGATACACTGTCATCTTCTTTGAGAGAATACAGTCTTTTGAAGTCATCAAGAATCTGTTCACAGTTTGTCACTCATGGAGCAGGGCTCAGTGGTGGAGGCTATATCATAAGTTATCAAACGTTGCTCTGATATTATTTTCATTTATTTTGTTAGACTTGTGTTCAGTATAAGAATTAACGTGCACGAGGAGCGGGCAGAAGGCTCTCTCCTGTGAGGAGGTGAGCTGTAATGGGCAAATGCTGGGGTCTCTTCTGCAGAGTCTTGGCCCTTCTTTGCTAACAGTTAACTGGGGGAGGGGGGGTTGCCAGATGGTTTGGTGACTTCAGACCCTTGTCACCTTACCATCACAGAACAACGTGAGATTTCAGCCTTAGCGGTGAGAAAGAGTTGTATATATTAAAGGCAAGAGACTCAAGTTCTCACCTAGACAGAGTTCAGGAATATGGAAGGATAGAGGCAAACTTTTTGGAGAAAAGGAGAATTTAGAGAGTTTACTGGGGAGCTGGAAGAAGATAAAGTATGAAAGTTGAGCGGATGTATTTGTTTCTTTATGCAGTGACATCCCACATATTCAGAGTTCAGGTACTGTCCATTCTAAGCATCTGGAACATGGCCACAAGCCCAGAGTGCTTTAAAGAAAAAAAAAAAAAAAAAGCCTCTGAACCCCAAGGAGCGACCTTGAATGTTAAATGTGTTTAATGTAGAGGTCTTCTCCTGGAGCCCTCCCACCTGCTATTAGTGGCTTTGGGTGTCTTAAGTCCCCCAGCCCTGAGTCGATGTGACACTAACATGGTTGGCTTAAGGAGAGCAAGGGGTGGGGGGGCTCAACTGATGCTCAGCAATGAGTGGGGAAGCAGCATGAGCCCCACAGTGTAGTCCCCAGAGATTGGGAACGGGGCCCTACAATGCGAGGAAAAGTTGACATGTGCTCTGTAAGTTCTGCTTAAGAAGCCAGGAAAAAGTTCAGTACAATTTTTAGAAGAGTAACTGGGAATTAGAACTGCTGCTCCTCCACTAGTGACTCTTGGGGGCCATGGTACTCTCATACTATGCTCATACCTCCAGGAGTCTAGAACAAATAGCCATCAATAATGGTTGATTTAATTTTTAGGTCTTTTTAGTATCATTAATAAAATGTGCAAGTGCTTTTGATACAGGTAAATTTTTCTGCCTTTAACTGGTTCTGTAACTATGAATTTGGCTATAAAAGGTTTTCAGGGTTGTTTTGTCAGCTTTTTATCGGGGAGAGAGAAAAGGAAATGGCACAAGCTGCTCTTTTGTGAAGTGTTTCCAGTAATGACTCATCACATAGATGGGTCACACACACTTTCCTCATCTTTCCCTGGGGAATTAGAACAGACATGAGATTTTCCCAGTTATCTAACTGGTTCTCCTTACATTTCCTAAGTGGATACCGTTCCACTAGATATTTTCTTCTTCTGTAGCTGATAGTGGTGCCCATCACCTGGGCCTCCCTTAATCTGTAGGATTTGGGTAATTAAAGACAATGGATAAATTTCCAGGTTCCTTAATCTCATCTATGATGAGCTTGATACTTGGGCCACAGGATTCTAGTTAAACTCATCAAAATGTGATAAATTTATAGAAGCCTGGCTTTGAATAAGCTATGTTTGTGTTACTCTGTGCTGTTGAAGTTTTCCTGAATATTGTTAATGCTGATAACAACAACGTTCAATATTCAGGCACTGTCTCGTCTCTCAAGCTCAAGGGACCTCAGTGAACTGGGAATTCTTGTTTATCAAATGCTTTTGATTGAACAATAGATTGAAACCTGACAGGAGTAGCGTGGCGCAAGGAAACGAAACTGTATTGTTGCAGACTGTGCTGATACCCCAGGAAACCAGGTGACAAGTTTTCCAAAACAGAGACGAAGAGGGCTGAATAGAGCAAAGGCGTGGACCTCTGTCAGGCATCCCTTCTTTTCTCTACTTAGTGTAGCCAGCAAAAAGCAGTTGAAATGCCTCCTCCCAAATATCAGTCCAGGGTAGTAATAGCGGAGAAAGAAAAGAGTAAAAGGACAGAAAGGGCAGGGGGTGTGTGGGGAGATGAGGTGGTTGTTGTTTTTTAAGTCTGCATTTGAGGCCACTTTTTAAGGATAGCTGCCTTTGAATGGAAGACCTAAGTAGGAGATCACTCACTCACACAGATGATGCCAAGTGTTTCCATCTAACTGATGGTGTCTCAGGCCACACAGCTCACCCTTCTGTGAAGTGAATTTGTAGTATAAGGTCTCAGAGTGATTGCTTGTTATTCTCAAAGCAGAAGAAAATGGTGACGTGTTTCCAGGATTTTTCCTGAGGTCCAGTAATTTTATTCAGTCTTAGACCTGCGATGATCTGGAGCTGCACAGAGGAGCTCTGCTCTGACGGGACGACTGGAATTTCAAAGGCTCTGGTGGAGCACTGACTCTGAGATTGAAGAGTTGGCTTCAAATTTCTCCCACACAGCTAGGAATTCACAGCTCAGCTCTTTCCTCGCTTCTTATTTTATCTGAGCCTGCTTTCCCAAGGACACACCAAGACCCTCCTGATGGGGGGAGTTGAAGAGGTTCTCACTTGTCACAGACAATGTAAACACAATCTCCTTGGAAGAAAACATGTTTCAAAAAGAAGATGCCATAATGAGGTCCTTATTACAAGGGTGTTGTACCCCTAGGGCCAGAAGTTTTATACAAGTGTATATGGGCAAAAGCAACAAGCCATTATTATAGGTGGTCTTCTGTTTCCAGCAGTAACCTAGAAAACACTAGGCCCAGGTCTTTGGGCCCCAGAGCTTGAAGAGGGTAGAGAGTGAGCTGGCTGTGCCCTGACTGAGAGAAAGAGGGCCTGGCTTGGGATCTTGGGCTTCTTTAGGGACCCAGGGACCCTTGGAGTCCTGAGGATTAGGTGTGGTCCAGGGCTTCACTGAGGCCCTGGGTTTTCAGGTGTTCTGGAGTGGACTCCTGTCTTCAGTTACATAAAACAGATACAACTGAAACAACTCTAGTGGAAGTGGGAGTCCTTAGCCCTTTACTTGCCCCCTTTGAGGCCCCCTAATCATCAAAGCAACAGCACTAATCCTTGTTGTAGACTCCTCTAGAAAGTGGGCTCACATCACACCTGGCATCCAGCACAGGAGGAAATCACCACTGAGATGAATGGTACCTGGTTGTTTCTGACCCAGATTTTCTCTCACACTCCTCCTCAGAGAGGCACTGTGGTAACATGGGAAGACCCGGGCGTCAAAGGAAGAGAGACCCGGGTTCAAATCCTGCCTCTGTGATGGTTGGCAAGGTACTTACCTGTTTCCTTACAGTGAAATGAGAATAATAACACTCACCTTATAGTGATGTTTTTAGGATTAGAGCTCTTGAATGTAAAGCATTTGGCTATAACGGAGCAGGTTATTAGATATGAAATGTAAGCAGTGAAGTTCTTTATGTTAATCCTTTGGTGGAATGTATTGTCACCTCATCAGGGTGTGCTCCTGACCCATCAGAGAGCAAATGTGGTGGCAGTGATGTTTAGCAGAGGGTGAGGTAGATGCTCTGCTGAAGCTCTGTCCGGAGTAGAACCTGAGGCTCTGAGTTTTGCTCTTTTTATTTCCCTCTTATCTTCATTCTTTCCAACTTCCGTTCGTTTGTTTCCCCACATTTCCATAAGAAGCAGTATATTTGTGTGTGTGTGTATAAAACAAGTATTATAAGATACTGGAGAAGGTACTCCTACATTGCTTCCAACAAGGTTTAACATTTATCCATGAAAAAAATCAAAATCTCTTCCACTAGTATTATCTAGAATTCTATATTCTAGAAAAAAATTTTCCATAGATAAATTATGATCACTGGGAGAAATTATGTACTTCTTTGAAGAAACCATGTATTTAATAGTTGATTAGAATATACTGACTTAAAATGGCAATAGAGGAGATACTACCTTTAGAAGTACAATAAAATAAAAATTTTAAATATGTGTCATAGTTTAAAAAAAGTGAGGTCTTTGGAGAAAAAAACTTGTAAAAGCTTTGGTCACTGTTTAAAAACTGCCTTCAAAACATTTATAAACAGTATGAGTCCATCTGAATGTGTATTTTACAGATTAAAAACAGACTAGCTAATCTTAGCTTCTTGGCTATAAAAGGAGAAAAAGGAGAATGTATAGTACCGTACACACAGAAAAGTTCAATAAATCACTGAATCTTATAGTTACACCCGATATAAGCTATAACAATCCATAGGGTTTTGTTTGGGTTGCTGTGTGTGACTCTTACCAGGGGCTATTGTAGATGTAATTAGCGTTTTAGAAAGGTGTCTTTCTGTGGGCTGAGATTTTAAAAAATGTGTAAGAGGCACATCGCTGAGTGACGTTCACTTGCTTCATGCACACCATTCCTGGCATTGTGAGATCATAATAGTTAAAACTGACCATGGATCTGTGAACACCCTACACAGCACAGAAACACATTGTCCAGCAGCCAGATAGGTAATCACACTCCCTTCATAAGGAGCGTTGAGACTAGAGAGATGCCACTGAGGCTTTTTTTTCCTCCAAAATACTAAGTAGTTCAGGATCAATTGCAGGAGAGCAGCCCTCGAGGTGGGCACCCACCAAAGAGGCCTTCAGCAGAATAGTCTGGGTGACCAGCGTCTTCCCTGGGATGCAGGAGAGGGGCAGAGGGACAAATCTCCACTGTGAGCTCATGTTGACCTAATCGAAAACATCTTCAGAGACCCTGTTTCCAAACAAGGTCACATTCACAGGTACAAGGATTAGAACTCGAGCATATCTTTTGGGGGACACAGTTCATCCCATAACAGATGGCATGTTAAATGTGTGCAGTGAAGAACAGCATGAGTTGGTGATGATGACTGCATGGCTTCTTTCTCGAGGACAGACGGGAGGGCTGCCTGGAGTCCCCAACAGGGACTTAGACACTGAGTAACATAGATGGTAGCTGACAACACGGAATGGGAAGGTATCGCAGGTGGAACACAGGCTGTGCGAGAAGGATCACAAGTGGGGGCCCTCACCTGAGGGGCCCCTCTCTCCGTGGGTGACGGGAGGTGGGAGAGAAGCAGGAGATAAACGTAAGAAAACAGGCAGAGGAGGTCAAGGTGGGGTGTGTGTGGATAGCAGCTCACCCTCAGAAGGATGGGGCGATGCCCGCGTGTCCTCCAGACGGCCGCCTTTGAGTTGGTTTACACAGGGTTTGTGCATCTTCCTCCTCCTTGTCAATATCATTCTTAGTGACTTTTTGGTAGCTAGAAAGTCTTCGGTAGGTTTTAAAGTCATTAGGTGAGGTCATTAGGTTATGACATGAAGTCATACCAGAGTAGGGGACCCTAATCCTTCACGACCTGTGTCCTTATAAAACAAGAGAAGACAGAGACTGAGGAAGGACACCACATGATGACGGAGGCAGTTGCGTCTACAAGCCAAGGAATGCCGAGAAATTTGCAACCCTAGGATGTTAATTCACAGTGAAGCCCCTTAAAAAGTCCTCATTTATAATAAACTTCCAATCTTTGTCCAGAGTGAAGGAGCCCCTGTGTCAAGAGGTGTTGAAGTCGTTCCTGTCAGTTTTCAGTTGTGTGGAACAAAACAGAGAACCAAGACTCAGAAATTATCAGGGGAGTTAGAAATAAAGGAGGAAAAACTGTCCAAGCAGGGTAACTCTGTGGGAGGGGAATCCTTAAGGCAGATCTGAGGCAGCTGGCTGGGGCACCTTCCTTGGGTACTGCCCACCATACAAAGGTCTGACGTAGCGTAAAGGGCCCATATACGCCATAATGTAACTCTCTTCTCATTTTTCCCAGTGGGCTGTCGGTTTCTCTTGAGGTGAGAGTCCTGTATTTGTGTGTCTGGCTGTTGTCCTAACTGGAGAGGGAACCTTCCCAACGATCTCATCTCACACTATGTGTGTCTCAACCTCCACGCGAAGTCTGAGCTGCGCTGGCCGGCTGTGTGGCAGAGGTTTCACGTCACCTCTTCTCTCGATTCCCTTTTCTTCTGCTTCATGCTTTTGTTTGTCCTTTTGTTCCACCAGTGTCTCTCCGCCTTATTATTCATTTTATTTTAAGGCGTTGAAGGGTAGCTTTGTCAGTCACAACGAGGATTGTCTCCTTTGGTGATTAGGGTCTTGTAGCAGGGGAGGGAGCGGGTGTCATCCCATGTATCCTGGTGGTTTGACTCACCCTGTAAGTTTTGTGAAACCATTTTGCCATTCGCTCTTGGCGTACTTCATTGCACTGTGAAAATCGGACCTACTTGTCTTCCTGAAATGATAGAAATAATGCCCACTTATTATGGAAGAGGATTTTATTAAGTTAAAATTTCACCAGAATTATTAACAGACAATAGTAAGACATTTTCACAACAGATTTTGTATGACTTGTGCTATGATTTAGGGTTCTAAATGATCTAAATTCCATTCCTTATACAGAAAAGAATGTAAAGAAACCACACAATTGAAAAAGTTTACACACCAGTCACTTATAAGGATGTTGCTTCATTTATCCTTACAACAACCCTTTACATAACATAGGTGCTACTATTATTCCCACTTTTAAATAAGAAAATTGGGGCCCCAGAAGCTCAAGGAACTTGCCCAGTGTCACAGGCTGAGTGACATGTCTGCATTTGGACATGAACACCCGTGTTCTTAAATTGTGTTTTCTTTTATACACCAAGCCAAACATTTGGAAGATGTTGGGCCAGTTTTGGAATAAAGTTACTGATCCAATTTGAATTTTCAAAGCTTCTCTAAGCCGTACTGCAGAGGCTTTTAAAATCAGAATAAATCACACATTTGACTCTGGGGGGTCTTAGGTGATAAAAAGAGAAGAAATAAAATGTCCAAGAGAAGAGCCAACTGGGGTAGTCGAGCGCGGGCATGTATGACTGAGACCCTTCGGGCTGGCAGGATGCGTGAGCTGGGGAGCAAGGAGGAAGAGGAGGCTGATATCCTGGGGATGAAAAGGTCTTCTCAGTGACATTTTCCTATCTGGAGGCCATTTGCTACTTAAATCGCTAAAGAAGTCGTTCTCTAAAACTAGGTACTTTGCTGAAGCATTTTTGCATCCCTGGATAAATGCTCCAGTGGTCAAGCCTGTGTCCTAAGTAAGGCTGGAGCAGAGAGGTGGGAGGAGAGCAGGGTGCCTCTGGTCTGCTGCCTGAGGCTGCCCTTTGGGAACTTGTGACAGCCGCACAGGAAGTAAGTGGGATGGAAACTTGGGGCCGTTACACGAAGGGTACACCCAGGGCCTTGGAAACCAAGTGGCTAGATACAGCGAAGTGATTCAGTAACTGGCAGAACTGTGAATTCTCCACGCCCAGTTGCTGAATCTCCGTGATCTCAGTGCTTCAGAATGCCCTGAAGTGCATCGTCACCCCTGACTGCATCATCTTGGGCAAGTCAACGAACCTTGCCAGCCTCAGTTTCCTCCTTGGTAAGCGCATCCCCGGTGTACATCTTAGGGACACGTGGCTCAGTGACACGCATGTGCAAATGTGAGGCCCTCTGCATGGCAGGGGATCCTCTTTACTCTGACGGTTCCGCCTGGGAAGTTCGCCACTAGTGGGTTGGGGTGGGAGTGGCTTTGATGGACAGTAAAACCAGAGAAAGTAAGGGCGAGAAGGACCTGAGACACCCACTTTTTACTTCCTGACCTGCCATTGCTCAGAAGCAGGCAGGCTTGTCAGGGGTGCATGGTGGCCAGGCGGGGGACCTGCCCCACAGGCACGGCCATGACAGCTTCTCAGGGGAGGAAAAGGACAAAGCTCTCAGGCAGGCAGTTCATCTGACTAAGTCCCTGTGGTCCTGTCATCTCCGACTCCTGAGAACCCAGCTTGATTACACAAAGGAGTTAACATCCAGCCGCAGCAGGAGGTGGCCTAGTGGGGTGCTGCAGCTAGTCAGAATAAAGAACATCCTCACCTGTCCCAGCCCAGACCAGGTCTTCCCAAATTTTATAGCTTGCAGATAAACATCTAACCACATCTGGATTTTCTCTGACCAGAATTTCAAGGGCGAAATTGATTATGGTTTTGGTGTCACTTAGAAGACTTTAAGTGAGGGACAGAAAGGTAGATGGATGTGTTTGTAAAAGAACTAGCAGACTCTATATGTTAGAAAGCAGTAGTTGATGGATACACGAGCGTTTCACTGCCTCTCAGGAGGAGCAGGCGGTAGAATGACGGCCAAATCCCACGACTTCGTTATTCCCGGTGTATGTCTTGTCCCATGAGCTACACCTTGATGCTGCTGTTACTAGCAGGGCACAGGCGTGGGGCCGCTTGGGCGGAGAGGAGCAGGTGGTCCCTGTGGATTGCTATGCTGGGTGTCTGGAGGGACGCTCCCGCAGGCTGAGTGACGTGGACCTTTGGTCCGAGCTGGGGCCTGTTGTGGAGGAGATGCTGGGGTCACAGACCGACCACCGGCTCTAATACTGGGCTCTGTCTTGGTTGTTAGAGGACGTGGTGGAAACACCTGGTCTGTCCACAGACGATGCTTTCAAACGCTGTCTGGGATTTTCAGTCTCATAAATGTAACATGCTAGTTACAGATACTCGTGGTTTGAGGCAGAAAGCCTCGTAGCTCATGTTTTCACAAAAGATAGCACCACAGATCACAAAGTTGGCTCACTTGGTTTTAGTCATGGAGAACCAAGGCCTGTTGGTATTCTCCCTGAGAACGCCTGCTCCTAGCCGGAATTCTGTCTGCGCCGCCGCCCTCCTGGATGAGGTCAAGCAGGACGAGCCTGAGGGGCAAGAGGGCCGCCTACCCCTCCCTTTGTCCTCCTCCCGTGTGGCTCTGGGCCAGTCCTACCCCAGGGCTGGGTTTTGTTCCTCTGATGGAAGTTCTTTGCTCCCAGGTTACATTTTCAGAGAAGCATGTTTAATTTCCCAGCCCACAGGGGCTGACCCACCTCCAGGGTGAGGCTGCCGTCTCCTCTCTCAGCTAGCTCTGTGGCCTCCAGGGTTTCTCCCACTGCAAGAGCAGGCAGCATCCCGCCTCCTCGCCTGCAGCTCAGTTTCTGGTCTCATCAAATTGAGTCAAATTGGTGGAGCCCTGGTGACGCAGTGGTTAACTGCTCTACTGCTAACCAAAAAGTTGGAGATTCGAACTCACCAAGCAGCTAGCTCCGTGGGAGAAAGATGTGGCAGTCTGCTTCCATAAAGATTTACAGCCTTGGAACCCTCTGGGGCAGTTCTGCTCTATCCTGTAGTGTCACTATGAGTCAGAATGACTGATGGCAATGGGTTAATGGAGAATAGGGAGTGTTGTGTTTGCTTCTAATAATCATGGTGCCAGGGGTCAAAACTCCCCACCTCCCCTAAATCCCTTGAAGAGTGTGCCCTGGTTAGGTGCATAGAGGCGGGGATCTGAGTAGCCACCACTCAGGGATGAGAATTGCTGAGGATTTACCCAGGCGACACAAATGGCTTTTGTGCAGATGCTAGCCCTGAGCAGCGGACGTTTCCAAGGCACTTGGGCAAATGATTAATGGAGCAGAGCTGTGGCTCCAGATAATGAGGATCTTGTGCAAATGAGGATCAGCAGGTCGTCCAGTGGGACGGTGTCTCGTGTAGCAGCCATCAGCCTGGGAGGCACCTTAGATTTCAGGGTTCCATTTGCATCCCCAAATGTCCATTAGGCCCTTCTTTGTCCTCTGTGTGAAGATGTGTTTGATGATCCCAAGTAGCCCAGAGCTAATTCTGCCTGGGGGTTAATCCTCCTGTTTAATTTCCTGTTCATATCTGTCTCGGTTGAGAGGCCATGGGGCACAACTCCAGACTCCATTACTTGCAAGTGAGGCTAGGCAAATGCAAGACAATGTTAGGTTTATTGGGATTTGTGTGTGTGTGGTTTTTTAGTTGTGTATGTGTTTTGTTTTGTTTTCATTATGGGTCAATTCTGTTGTCCTTAAAAAATAAACATCTTTTCTGATTGGGGAAAATATATATATATATATACACACATACACATATACATATACACTAATTGTGAGTATTTGGGGGGAATACAAAAACCTATAAAGAAGAAAATTAAGTTACCCATAATTCAAATACTAATTGATAAGACCTGTTGCCATTTTACTGTATTCATTTTCAAACACTTTAAATACAAAAATCTCTTACCTTGTTGAGATTATATTAACTATCTAGTTTTTATCTTGCATTTTAAAAAAGACTGGTGTCTTATGAAAAAACATCTATGTCATTAAAATTTTTAGTAAGCATAATTTTAATAGCTGTCCAATAGTATAGTAAATGTTTTCATTGAAATTCAAAACTTACGTGCGTGTTTTTTCTTGCTGTCTTAGTCATCTAGTGCTGCTATAACAGAAGTACCCCAAGTGGATGGTTTTAACAAAGAGAAGTTTATTTCCTCACAGTAAAGTAGGCTACAAGTCCAAATTCAGGGCATCAGCTCCAGGGGAAGGCTTTCTCTCTCTGTCGGCCTTCTTCTCTTCAGTGTTCCCCAAGACTAGGAGCTTCTCTGTGCAGGGACCCTGGTCCAGAGGACGCACTCTGCTCCCGGCACTGCTTTCTTGATGGTATGAGGTCCCCCATTATCTCCTTGCTTCACTTTTATCTCTTGTAGGGTAAAAGGTGGTGCAGGCCACACCCTAGAGAAACTCCATTTACATTGGATCAGGGATGTGACCTGGGTAAGGGTGGTATTAACAATCCTACCCTAATCCTCTTTAACATAAAATTACGATCACAAAATGTAGGCCAACCACACAATTCTGAGAATCATGGCCCAGCCAAATTGTTATACACATTTTTGGGGGGACATAATTCAAACCATGATACTTCCCAATATTTTATTATGAAAATTTTCAAAGATACAGCAAAGCTGAAAGAGTTTTTGTAGCTAACATCCCCACTTAGATTCGTACTAACATTTTACTACACTGTATCTAGTCGTCCATCTATTTATCTGTTAGCCCATCTTATTTTTTGATGTACTTGAAAGGAAATTACAGATACCAATTCACTTCCCCCTAAATGCACATCGTTAACTAGAGCTTAATATTTGTTTTCTTTTTTGAGTTAATTTACGTATACCGAAATACACAGCTCTTAAGTCTATTTTGCCAGTGTCTTAAGTTATCTAGTGCTGCTATAACAGAAATACCACAAGTGGATGGCTTTAACGGAGAGAAATTTATTCTCTCACAGTTTAGGAGGCTACAAGTCTGAATTCAGGGTGCCAGCTCCAGGGGAAATCTTTCTGTCTCTGTCGACTCTGGGGTAAGGTCCTTGTCATCAATCTTCCCCTGGTCTAGGAGCTTCTCAATGCAGGGACCCAGGGTACAAAGGTCGCAGTCTGCTCCCTGCTCTTCTTTCTTGGTGGTATGAGGTCCTTCTCCTCTCTGCTAGCTTCTCTCTTTTATATCTCAAAAGAGATTGACTCAAGATAGAACCTAATCCTGTAGATTGTGTCCTGGTTCATTAACAGAACTGCCTCTCATCCTGCCTCATTAACGTCATAGAGGTCGGATTTACAACACATAGGTAATTACATCAGATCACGAAATGGATGACAACAACATAATACTCGGAATCGTGGCCTAGCCAAGTTGACACACATTTTTGGGGGACACAGTTCAATCCATAACACCCAGTTTTGACAAATGTGTGCACAAAGTCTTACCAGTATAACAGTGTGCTCTTACTTAAGTGATGTTCAAAGTCACATTGGAGGGCCTGAAGGGTGCGAAGGCAGATCACTATGAATCAGGGTCAGAAGTCACTCAGAACTCGTTTGTATACTCTCTTACTTGAAGCCTAGAAAATAAAGTAGTAAATGTTTTCTCATGTGAGATACATGTGAAGAAAAACGAGTGATTCATTTTCTCTGAAAAGACGACAACGTTTCTTCTTTCAATTTTATTTTGTGTTTTCGGTGAAAGTTCACGTAGCAAATGAGGTTCCTATTTAACAATTACTGCACAAACTGTTCAGTGACATTGGCTACAGTTTTTACAATGTGTCAACATTCTCACTGATTCCCTTCTGGATGTTTCACTTTCAGTAATCTGGCTTCTCTGTCCCCTTAGCCTTTCATCTTTGCTTTAGAGTAATTATTGATCATTTGGTCTCATACAGATGATCGTTTAAAGGTATGCTGTGCTCACTGTAATGCTTTTTTACTTTATGAGCCCATCTGTTGTTTAGCTACAAGGTGACATAAGTAGGTAGTTTTGGTTTAAGGTTTGTGGAGTATCTCAGGGCGATAGTTTCAGGGAGTCCCCTAGTCTCAACTGGTCCAGGAAGTCTGGACTTTTTAAGTTCTTTTCCACATTTTTCTCCAGGACGGCAACATTGTTATATATCATCTATTAGTATAATGTTTGGTTTTGTCTTATTTTTTAAAATACTTCTCACTCTTTTGTATTATTTCATTATACTAGGAAGTAATTTGCCTCTCTAGATGGGCTCGTATATTTCCTTCCAGTAGACCAGGAGTGGGCCACAACCGGATTGTTTTTTAAAAAATACAAACCGTATCTCCAGCTCTGACAGGCAGATAGCATGCATTCCTGTACATTTTTAACTTTATGAGTGTCCAAGAGCACTTCGGTATCCCTACGAAGTCAGTCAGTAGGGGCTATAAAACATGGATTCTAGCGTGCTACTTGGTATCCTGCTTGGTGTTCTTGCTGCGTGCCTGCCCGTATGTGCACATGCAGAGTGGAGAGTCCTGAAATATTGGGAAAGAATACTGTGGTTTTGGTGCACTCATCATTATGGTCTTGTGATGGTCATGATTTTCAATTTTTCTTTTTTGCATATTAATGATAATTACAGTTTTACTTTATCATCTTTAGTCACATCTTTACACCAACCTGAGTTTGGGCCAGCAATTTTCCAGTAACGTTGTTGTTGGTTGCCGTTGAGTTGCCTCTGACTCATGGGCCCCATGTATAATGGAACAGAATGTTACCTGGTTCTGCACCATCTCCATGATCCTTGGTACGGCTGAGTCCATTGTTGAAGCTATTGTTTCAGTTCATCTCATTGAGGGTTCCCCTTGATTTCACTAACTAGGCTTCAAGGTATGCCTGTCAGGTTTTCAAATGAATCAACCACACCATATCTCAAAGCAAATGGTTGCCAGATTTGCACGGCAGTGATGCATCATTGTTACTGTTGTTGGGGGTGCTGCAGGTCTCCGATGTCCCCGTGGGCCTGTGCCCCAGACAACGTGGTTGTGAAGCATCTGTTACCGTTTTGCCTTTCCTCTCCATCTTGGCAGCAGGGAGTCTAGAGCTGCCTGTTGCTTTTATGGCTGCACCTTTCTTCAGCCAAAGTCTCTCAAGATAACTTTCCTTCTTTTCTCCTCATTTACTTGATGGTATTTTGTCCTCTGGTAATAGTTTTCTGTCTTATTCTTCCAAATAAGGACTCGTACTGTCTGCAGCCTCAGATCTTTTCAAAATCACTTTAGTGCCAACAAATATTAGTTCATAGCTCTGAGGTACTTTGTGAAGATAGTAATTTGCAACCATTCCTATCATAGGCGTCAGCTATATTGCTGAAGAAAGGCAGAGACTTTTTGGATAAGAAAACTCAGCACTTCGGGGCTCAGAAACCAAGAGAAAACAAAAAGAAAAGCACCCTAACTTTTGGAGATAGGGCTGTGGAAGTCCGGGCCAGCAGTCTTGTGGGCAGGTGGGTGGTGACAGGCCTCAGCTCTGGAGTGGATGCCGGTTTGAATCCATCACAAAGTTGGGGGACCTTGAAATGTTACCTGGCTTCTGACTTCTATGTTTTTGTTTTTTTGTCTGTTAACTAGCGATAGTAATAGATGCTTCTCAGGGCTCTTTTCAGAACTAAAGATGTGTAAAGAAAGAGTTTCTCCCCTCTGTCTGTCTGTCTGTCAGTTTGTTGTACTGTACTGGCTTGAATGTTATTATGATACTGGAGGCTATGCCATCAATATTTCAAATACCAGCAGAGCTTCCAGGTTAAGACAGACTAGGAAGAAAGGCCTGGTCACCTACTTCTGAAAATTAGCCAATGAAAACCCTGTGAATCACAACAGAACAGTATCCGATATAGTGCTGAAGATGAGCACCTAGGTTGAAAGACACGCAGAATACATAGGGCTGCAACACTGGACTCGAGCACACCAATGATTGTGAAGATGGCACAAAACCAGGGAGTATTTTGTTCTGCTGTACAAGAGGTCACCAGGAGTTTAGACAAAGAGTTTAGCATTGTTACTTGCATTAGTTAAGTGCTAACAAATGGTAGTTGTGAACACCATCACTGTCTTCCTCAACAGGGAAGAAAGGTTTGCTCCCACTGTGGTTATGGAGGGTTTCCCACTGAATCCGAGGTTGGGGGGTTCTGTGTATCAGGGTCCTGCAGTGCAGCCGAGTGCAGTGGCAGACTTACAGGGGTGTGGAGTGAAGGGCACCAGTCTCCCTGGCAGTGGTTTACAGGAAGGTCCTTTAAAGGGGTGTGTGCAAAGGAGGAAGGGGAGGAGGCATTCCAGCCAAGACCCAGTGCTTCTAGTTTGAGGGAGAAACTCACAGTTCTTATCCTTCGAATCTCCTAACATTTCAATAAACTTTGATATGGGCCAAAGAATCTTGCTGACTTTCTCCTAAAAGGAAAAAGACCTATATACCTTCATTTTCTAGATCTGATTATCTAACTGTGTGTTGTAACTCAGCCCAAAATCAACTTTCTAAATAATAAAGAAATCTGCAAAAATTCTGAGAATCATTTGCCTACGTCTATCCCTACTTCCCCATCCTGAATCATAATTTGCAGTTTCCTGATTTGTATTTGGAAACCCTGGTGGCGTAGCGGTTAAGAGTTCGGCTGCTAACCATAAAGGTCGGCAGTTCGAATCCACCAGGCACTCCTTGGAAACCCTATGGAGCAGTTCTACTCTGTCCTACGTGGTTGCTATGAGTCGGAATCTATTCGATGGCAATGGGTATCAGAATTTGTATTTGAAGGAGTCCTGGTAGCCAAGTGGTTAAAGTGCTCAGCTGCTAATCGAAAGGTTCAAACCTGTGAGCCATTCCAAGGGAGGAAGATGTGGCAGTCTACTTCCATGAAGATCACAGCCTTGCAAATCCTGTGGAGCATTCTCCTCTGTCCTAGAGGGTCACTGTGAGTCAGAACGGACTCGACGGCAACGGGTTGATTTGTATTTCCTCCTTTACTACCAAAATAAATTTTAAGCCCAGTCTGTCTCTGAAAAATTTCAGCAGTTTTTTCTGAAATTACTTGGAAGGCACAGGCTAACTTAAAATAGGAAACATTAAGAATTGACATGAAAGTCCAAATAATTGCCTAACTTCGTATTTTACTTCATCACATTTATTAGTCAGCAAATGCATCAGCCTTAGATGGATTCAAATTAGACTCACACACTGACTATTTTTTTCCTTTTCAGTAGGAACTTAGAGCTGATTTGTTGGCAGTTGACCAGACTGAAAAGTGAGAGTAGCATTAATCAGCCGGCAGTTCCCCCATTCTGCGCTCCGTTTATTTGCTTGTCTACATTTACCCTTTCTTGTAATTATTTCTTGGAAGAGACTCTCCACGGGGACTGTGACGCATCCACTGGAGAGAGCTGGGCGTGGGTCGTGCTCACACAGCTTGTCTTGCACCTAGGGTCCCTGAGCCATGTGCCCAGAGTACCCCATACTCTGCAGGTGAGCCAGTGAGAGACGATGCGCCCCCTGCTGGTAGCCTGCCCTTTGTGGCTCCTCCTTTGCAGGGGGCCATGTGTCCAAGGACCTGTGGTGTTGCTGGATACCTGCCTGTTCACCCAACCCTCAGGGGGCTTCCTGGTCAACCATATAAGTCAACCATATAAGTTCATGTTATACCTGAAGGGCCAGGCCTGTCGAAACAGGATCTCATCTCCCAGAAGAACTAGATGGTGCCCAGCTACCACAATGACCGCCCTGACAGAGAACACAACAGAGAGTCCCTGATGGAGCAGGAGAAAAGTTGGGGGCAGAACTTAAATTCTAGGAAAAAGACCAGACTTAATGATTTGACTGAGACTGGAGGGACCCCAGAAGACATGGCCCCCGGACTCTCTGTTGGCCCCAAACTAAAACCATTCCCGAAGCCAACTTTTCAGACAAAGATTAGACTGGACTACAGGACATAAAGTTATACTCGTGAAGAGTGTGCTTTTTAGCTCAAGTAGATACAAGAGACTAAATGGGTAGCTCCGGTCTGGAGGCGAGATGAGAAGGCAGAGAGGGTCAGGAGCTGGTTGAATGGACACGGTAAATCTGGGGTGGAAAGGAGGGGTGTGCTGTCACTCTATAGGGAGAGCAAGTAGGGTCACATAACAATGTATGTATAGATTTTTGTATGAAAGACTAACTTGAATTGTAAACTTTCACGTAAAGCACAACAATAAAAAAAAAAAAAACAGTCTCATCTCATGGCAGAGACCCAAGGTGAGAAGCCGAAATGGACGGGCGTGTAACTTCTGATGAAGCACCACTGCACTCTGCCTAGAAAAGAGTAAAAATTTCAATTTAACTAAAAGGAATAGTACTTACTGTAGGAAATTTGGAGACTGAAAAGCCACGAAGAAGAAAAAATAAAGATCACCCATAGTTCTATCACCCGATGATTATCACTGTTAACGTTTTGTGATATATTCCTCTAGTCCACTTTTCTAGAATACACACATGTATGCATATATACCCGTTGCCATCGAGTCGATTCTGACTCATAGCAACCCTATAGGACAAAGCAGAACTGTCCCCATAGGGTTTCCAAGAAGTGACGGGTGGATTCGAACTGCCAACCTTTAGGTTAGCAGCCAAACTCTTAATCACTGTGCCACCAGGGCTCCATATATATGTACACATATATATATTTTAACAAAACTGGGATCTCAAAATACATGCTGTTTGTAACCCGTATTGTGAACATTTCCTGCATCCTTAACCTGTTCCTCAAAAACATCATTTTAATACCTCCATAGCATTCGTTACTGCTGTAGCAGGCACTGTGTTGAGTGTCCTCACACGTCAGTCTCTGCACCTGTCTGCATGCTGCCTTAGGTATGCTGCTGGAGGTGGAACTACTGAGTCACAGCATATACATTTTAAGGCCACATAGCCTTCCTGCTGCTGTGTGTACTTGCCCAGTGCCCTGTACGCTTTTGACATAGGTCATACAAGTGAAAAAACGGTATCTTGCTGTTTTAATAACTAGCAATCATGTTTGGAGCCCTGGTGGCACAGTGGTTAAGAGCTAGGCTGCTAACCAAAAGGTCAGCAGTTGGAATCCACCAGCTGCTCCTTGGAAACCCTGTGGGGCAGTTCTCCTCTGTGCTGTAGGGTCGCTGGGAGTCAGAATCAACTCGACGGCAAGGGTTTTGTTTTGTTTTTGGTTTTACCCACATGTTTATTGGCTGTGTGTTTTTTTTCTCCTGAAAGTGGTTTCCCTGTTGATTTGCAACATGTTACTCTTGTCTGTCATATGTAAGAAAAATCTTTTCTCCAGTTTGTCCTTTACCTTTTAATATGATAAGTGCTTTTTTTTGATATATAAAAAATTTAAAATCTTACCAATCTGTCAGCCTCTTCTGTAGACATTTCTGTGTTTATAAAGGCCATGCCCCCAAAACAAATAGAAATTCATCCATTTCTTTCTAGATCCTTTACAATTTTTTGCGTATAAATTTTTAGTTCATCTGGGATTTATTTAGATATTTGGTATATGGATCTCACTATTTTTTTTGCTTTTCCTGTATTAGCTAATTGTTCCACCAACATATACCAAAATAGCCCATTCTTTCCCCACTGGTTTAAAATGCTACCTGTATCAATTGTTAAAATCTTGTATACTCTCGAATCTATTTCTGAACCTTTGATATGTCTATTCTTGCAGCAGCAACAAACCCGATTGTATTTTTATATCTAATGCACACGCCTCTCTTCATTATTCTTCCTTTACAAAGTGTTCTTGGCTGTTTTCACCAATTTTTCTAGACTGGGGGTCAGCAAACTTTCTGTGAAGGGCCAGGGAGTAAATATTTCAGGCTTTGTGGGCCGTAGGGTTTCTATGACAACTACTCTGCTCTACTCTAGTAGTGCAGAGCAGCCATAGATAATAGTCAGAAAGGCTGTGTGCCAATAAAACTTTATTTACAAAACAGGCAGTGGGTTGATTTGTCTTGAGGGCCATAGTTTGCCAACCCCTGTTCTAGATAAATTTTGTAATCTTTTTTTCAAATCCTTCCTTCCTCTTATCTCATACACACACACACACACACACACACACACACACACACACACACAAAATATGTGTGTGTATATGGGGAGATTTGACTAAAATTGCATTTTACTTATAAAATGATTTGGGAGAAATGCAACATCTTCACAACATAGGGTCTTCCCAACAGGCTGCATTAAGCATTCTTTTATACCTTTTGCCAAAGTTTTATGGTTTCTTTCCCATTGGTCCTGCAAATTTCTTACTAACTTTAATCTTGGAAATAAATGTTTTTCATTTTGAATGGGATCTGCATTGGGGGTCCCGTGGCTCCCTACATATTTGGTGATTCCTCAGAAGGGTTACAGTTACTAGAACAGCTGGCGAGGGGGAGACGCGTCAGACGAGTCTTGAGGACCCAGGCACGGGCTCCTGCCCCCCCACCTCCTAGGCTCACAAGGGGGGCACTCGTTTCTCCCTCATTGAAATGCAGCAACCCACCAGTGGGCAGAGCTTGACAGAAACGTCTGTTCCCACTTTTGACTTTTGCCTCACTCCTGGATCCTGGTTTACCTCCCCCGTGGACAGCATCTGTTTTCCATTCTTCAGGAGAAAGCGATGAGGTGCGCCAGTTCTGGTTGTAGCACCGCCCCAGAATCCAGTCCTTGATCGTGAAGCCTTGGGGAGCAGCTTTCCTCCCTACCTCTTTTCTGTAACTCCTCCCTGTAGTGAATCATCACAAATGTTCATCTCTATCCGCTCACTCAAAGGAAGGAAACTCCTTCACTGCAGCAGAGGACTTGTGGAAGACCTACTCTCTGTGATGGAAAACCCAAGCTATTCTGAAGCCACTCTTGACTTTACCTAATGGAGGAGACAGTTTCTGTAGTTTGACCTTGCTTTTACCAAAAAGGCTGTCTAGAATCCTTCGCCCTTTGATTCTTGAAGCCACTTCTGCAGCTGGAGTTTGGCAGCAAGCTACCACCACCCTCTTTGTTGACCAGGGAACGCCTGACATACCATGCTGATTCTACAGCCTTCTCCATCTCCTTGCCCAGAGGGCCTACTCTCAGTTACCTATTTTTTTCCCAGATACCCAGGCCTCCAGCCTGCTAGGGGCCAAAGGGCAGGTAGATTTTAAGTACTAAGACAGTAGTGGTCAGTGGTAGAATTCTTGCCTATAGGAGACCCAGGTTTGATTCCAGGCCAGTGCACCTCATGCATAGCCACCACCCATGTGTCAGTGGAGGCTTGCGTTTTGCTATGATGCTGAACAGGTTTCAGTGGAGCTTCCAGACTAAGCTGGACTGGGAGGAAAGGCTTAACAATCTACTTCTGAAAATCAATCACTGAAAGCCCTATGGACACAGCCGTCCAATCCCTTACTGATCACAGGGATGACACAGGACCTGGCAGCATTTCACTGTGCATGAGGTTGCCATGAGTTAGGTGTCAACTTGATGACAGCTAACAACTACCAAAACAGATTTTAATTGTTGCTTAATCTGAAATCCCTTCAATAAGTGTCAAGGCCTGGCATTCTGAGAGTGAAAAGCTTAAAATGCAAATGGTTAACTTACTTGATTAACTTAAATTCTAACTGCGACGTAAGTGATTTGCACAGGAGCCTCCTTTCCAGACTGGTTTGTATGGAGGAGGAGTGGAGGAGTGAGACAAGGATCAGGGCCCTGCCCCTGCCTCACGATGCTGTGCTGGGGGCCCAGGGTCAGCACGCCAGGACGGAGGCTGACGTAGGAGGGAGTGGTGGTGGTCAGGGACAATACCCTCCTACCTCTGGAGGGGCCAAGATCAGAGTGATGTGCAGCAAAACTTTACTTTTCAGACTTTCTTCCACCCCTCTCAGGGTTCACTTAATCTTTTCAGGTCTCAAATCCCCTTTCTTCCCCTAGGATGCTTCTCTCTCTTCCTCTGGTCATTTCTTTCTGTCTTCACACTTTACCTTAGTGGGAAATATCTTGGCTCCCTGTAATTCTGTTTCAGACAACACTTGGCCCATTTATTAATATTCATGTTTATATTTGAGACATACTTGCAATTTCTTGTTTAGAGCAGCTAAGGTGCATCTGCGATGCGTATCAACTAGTCAGGACCCAGCCCACTGCAGGCCACAGCCACAGCCAACTCACACAGGTACGGACACTGTGATACCGCTGAGCTTTAATCATGGATTAGAATGGGCTGTTCGTGGAGAGGATTCCCTGGGTGGTGCAAACAGTTAACGTGCTTGGCTGCTAACCGAAAGGCTGGCGGTTTGAGCCCACCTAGAGGCGCTGCCAAGAAACCAGCCGTTGAAAACCCCATGGAGCACAGTTCTACTCTGACATACACAGGGTTGCCATGAGTTGGAATCTACTTGACAGCACCTGGTTTGCTTTGTTTTGCTTTTATTGGAGAGTTTTGCAGCCTAAATTAGGTTTTCTCCATAAACATGGGCCACCATTCTGCCTTTCTTACCACTCTTTCATCTGGACTTGTACCTGTAGGCACCAGGCAGCATCAGTGAATTTTGATATTAGCCCAAACAAAACATAATTAGGAAGGTAAACAGCTCTAGACATATTGCATGTCTATGTCCAAAACGCCTACCTTTCTCTTCTTCTCATCCTCTCCGTACTGTGCTAAGTTATCCAAACCACCCTTCTTTTTCATTAAACATGAATAATTGAAGAATCCCCCAAGTGCAGTTTTAAAGCCTCTTAAGATTTGAGGACCTCACCAAACTTTTTCAACTGCATGTGAACGTTGACCCTAAATTGCTTCTTGATTCCAGTGAAGGAAAGCACCTCCATCCATTGTGTCTACCCAAACGGTGATGACAGTTGACCAGGTGCCTGGCTCTCAGTAATACAGTGTTGCTTGGATCTATTTCAGAGTTCCCTGAAAAGGAGAGGCAGTCGGGAAGTGCACAAAGAAAAGAAAACTCTGAACCAGGTAAGCAGAGGTTTTATGTCCCCTAATGGGTTCTGTCATATGGGGTTGCTATGAGTTGGAATTGACTCAATGGCACGCGGCAACAACAATGGGAAAAATCACCTCATCTTGAATTTTCTCAAAAAGTTTTAACTTTGCCTTTAAAACATTCAAAAGAAACATGACCTGCCAAAAAATTTGGACTCTTTAGAAAACTCCATTGAATGAAAAGTTTCCTTCCAAACCCCCTTTCTGGCAGTGATAAACTGATGATTTTCTTCAAGAAAATAGAAACAAACTGGCTCTGTGTAAAACGTAATGAGATGCAGTTCGTGGGTCTACCAGGAGGACTTAACTGCTAAAAAGTGTATTGGCCTCCACAGCCATTCACCCAGTAAGGTGACACAGCCGCTGTACTGGTGGCAGTTCACGAGGCGTTGTCTCCAGGGTTGGCCTCTTTTTAATGGACATGCTGAACAGTGTCCTAAATTGTTTTCTGGTTTTTTTTTTCGAAGTAAAAGATTCCACCTGGAAGATGGTAAAATCTCAGCCCTTTCTCTGAACTCATGTTTGCTCTTCAGAACTTTTCTTAGCTTTTCTGAAAAGTTGTTTTACTGGATTCCTTTCTGCCTTTTTTTTGTAAATTGCTGCTAGTATGAGGTGGTAGAGAGAACAAAGGCTGTACTGGGATATCGAGCAAGTGGTGATTAGAGAGCCACCCTAAGTCCTGGTGCCGCCCTGGCCCCCCGGTGCCACCCTGGCCCCCTGGTGAACTCTGGCTCTCCGTTCTCCACATGCACTGTCCCCTCAGGAATGCCGAGATTAACTTCTTTCTTACACCCTCTCTGCTGGTTTTCTGACACCCCCTCTACTCCCCAAATCTCATCTGGAATCACTGATACCAGGGAAAATACAATCTGCCGTCCCACTGCAGGGTGCTGAAACCTTCCTCGGCTCAGAGCATGCTTCCTTTCCATTTATTCTTCATCCATGAAGACCTTTTCTTTACAGAGTGCCCCGTTGGGGAGTGCACAGCCTGGGGTCTCATTCACCTGTTAGTGGGTGGAACAGGCTGACCTAAGCCTCGCCCCTAAGGCTCTGGAAGAGCACCGTGGAGGGGGAGGGTTTAGGTTGCTCCTCTGCGGTGTTATTGAGAGGGGGAGTTTCTGTTCAGCAGAACGGTGGAGTGGAGCGCCTTGGGACCAGCAGGTCTGCAGCCAAAGCTCAAAGGAAACTGGTGCCCCAGCACAAGGTAGGAACAAGAGCAGCCCACCTGCTTGGGGTGCTGGTTAGGCAGCAGACTTGCAAGCAAAAGAATATATTCCAACACTGATATATTTCTGTTGCTTGGCAAGGCCTTTTCCAGCTGCCGGTGGTGGTGATGGCGGTCCTGTGTGTCCTCCCCTCCATACCATGCTTGTATTCTCTGCCTGCAAAAGGGAGCGTTCATGTGGAAAGCTGACTTGACCTTCTGCTCTCATCCTGCGTTCCTGGAGCTCTCTGATCTCTGGAAACCAGAGCTTGATATTCTTAAGCTTAGGATACAGCCTGGTGACTAGAGATTAGACCCTTCCCCTAGAATCTTGGCAGAGTTTTGGAAGTTTGTAATTACAAGATAAGGTGGGTATCCAGCCACCTACTGTTTGAGCAAGGCTGTGATTCTCCTGTCTGAAGAGATGGAGTGGCTTCCCTGTAGCCACCATCTTCCCACAGCGAGTCCCGAAGTGCCCCTGCCCTGCTGTCAGGCCTCTCCACGGATGGACCAAGTCTGACCCTTTGGTAAGGAGACGCAGACTCCCTGGGCTCAAAGATTGTCTAGTTGTGCTTGGGTGCTGAGCAGAAATGCTGGCATGCTTCAGTCCTGTGTTAGAGTTCCTGGTGTTTGCATAGTCTCTGTCTTTAAGGAACAAGAAGCATTTTTGGACATGTTATCAGTCCTCAGGTAATCTACAAATCAGTCACTCCTTAGGGTGTGTCGTGGAATCCAGCTTCTGTAACTGCCCCTTTTGGCAGTTAAGTAAATTGAGACAAATCAAGTTGTCTGGTTGTGTGTGTGTGGGAGCGGGGAGTAGGCACAACGTTTAAGGTTTCCAGAAATCTAGGTGACTTGGGGGCTGTTTCGGATTGTTTGTCTGTTTAAGGGGTAGAGATGAATACATATAACCTCCCAAGTGGTCAGAGCCCTGGGGAAGGCTCAGGTTCCACGTGCCTCTCAGATCCTACCTCTGCCCAGAATGCTCAGTTCCACTTGTGGGGGAAGACCCTCAGGAGAAGTCACCTGAGACTCTCTGCTTGAGACTCCAGGTACTAGGAGGACTCTCAGTCTCAGTAGAAAGCTGCTGCCCCTTGTCTCCACTTCCCCTGCCCTGGCCATCACCTGGTCACCAGCCTCTCCATTTGCAAGTGTCCACTGCCACACCTTGTCTGCCGTTGGTGTCCCAGGCTTGAGGTGGGCAGAGGGGGGGAGCAGTTTCCCTGCAGCTGGAGAATGTTCTGGTCAGTGGTTCCTGCTGCCATTCTCAGACGTGAAAACGCATTTCCCTACTTCAGAAGTGTTGGTCAGATCGTTTAGGAGATTTTAGACGGTGGATAAACCATGGCTGTAGAGTTAGTGATGGGGCTGGGGACCCTTCTGTCTTCCTGCCCCAAGCATTTAATTCCCAAATGAATTCATTTATAAAGGATTAAAAATCTGTCTCCACTAATAAATATTTCAGCTTAATTTAAACTCCAGACTTCTTGTGAACAATGGAGAATTGTCTGTCGTTTTTGGATTTCTTGAAAATCTTATGTTTAACAGAAAATAAAAGTGCTTTTGATTGTTCTGCTTTTGAAAGTTCTAGGAAGCTGGGGTTGTTTAAAAGTAACATGCCAATTTCTGTCTACAGTAGATAATCTAAGTACTTACTGAATGAATGAACCAATCAACATACGCGCCAGCATGCTTTTCCTTTAGTGTTAGGATGAAGCATGATGTGTGTCTCTACAGACCATCTGCTCTGTGTAGGCTCTTTGAAAGTGGACCCTGACCCTCACAGCCATGATGATAGCACATTTTGCTCTTGAGTTTTGACTCAGGCAGGCAGACTTACTTCCCCTTTGTCAAAGACACTGTTTTCCTGTCTTCCTAACCAAAGCCAAGCAAAATCTCTAATGCGATAAGTTTTTAGAACGTGAAGACACTTAACTGCCTACCAATGACTCGTATTACTCCTCTAAGGCACAGATAGAAAGAGGCAGAGCTCCTGCTCCTTTCCCCAGTATTAAGAAGAAAGTCCATCCCAGGTGCTGGAGTGGTGATTGACCATTTACCTTCACAGTAACCTTGGTGCCAGGGCGTGCCTGCCTTGGGGACCGGCTTTATGGTTGGTCTTAGATTGCTCCTTGAGTCTTGTCAATGTCGTTTTGTTTGTTTTGTTCCCCTTCCGTCAGTTTTCGGTGAGGGAGGAGAGGTCAAGGCAGGGTGGAAGGTGAAGAGTTGGGAGGCTCTGAGGGAGGACTTTTCTCTATCTTCCTGTCCAATGGTGCATGCTACAAGAACAAGTGTGAAAGTTGCATTGAGTCTCAGACCAGACTGTGGAGCACAAGCAATCATCTGACAAGCACGTCCTCTCCCGGGAGAGCTGACGTCCTCCGGAGACTGACTGACAGCCTGGAGAGCCCAGTTCGACATGTCTTTCCTCTCTGGGTATTGACGGGGTTGGAATGCTGCAGAGTGTGCTGTTGGTGTGTTTCTCTGGGGAGGGAAGCCTTTGTGCAGTCTTTGTCCCCATGACAGCCTTTCAAAGCTTCTGCTAGCCAGTCCAGCAGGAATGATTTGTGACATGGGTCATTTTCCCCACTCACTGAGTGTGAGTGGCAAAATATTTGTGTAAGACCAAAACAGAGAGTTCAGACAGCTCAGAGCATTGAGACCTGCATTGACAGTGTAAAGTCGGCTTTCCAATCTGTTAAAAAATGCCTCTTGGACCACCTCATTAAAAAACGCCTCTTGGAGGTGTGGGCTTTTACTAGCAGAGGGTCTGTGCTTCAGTGACCCTCCAGAATCCTCTGTATTCTGATGAGAACCACTTCTCAGAAGATCAGACACTGAACTCCTAGCCTTGGGATTCTGAGCCTAAATTCCTGCTGTGTTACAGTGACTGATGGGAAAGGACCGGAACCACAACCTCAGAAGTCATACTTGTGAGGCAAAAGGTTGTGAGTCCTCAGCACTTAGGTTTAGGGCCCTGCGTGCCACACCGTCAGAGCTGGTGGTTTTTAGCAGCTCCACCTCCCAAGCACACTCCTACATGTCATCTCATTTTTTGTCCTCATATCCTTGTGATAAGTTGGGGATGGAAAGCTAGGAGGGAGAGAGGTGAATTGACTTAGCTCAGGTACCTCAACAAATCTGTGGAAAGCTGGGCTGCGATTCAGGGTCACCTGACACCGCCCTTCCTAGATTGCTTTGTGGGCTGCGGGGCAGTTTGAGTGAGGACTCTGTGCTCTGGGGGGAGTAAGTGGCCACAGGCTAGAAACAGCAACGGCTTTCCCATTTGTCTGCACCCAGCTTCGTATTGCATTGGGCAGATCTGCTGCAAAAGACCTCTTTAAAGTGTTCAGAAGCAAAGATGTCACTTTGAGGACTAAGGTGTGCATGACCCAAGCCATGATATTTTCAGTCACCTCATATGCATGCAAAAGCTAGACAATGAGTAAGGAAGACCGAAGAAGAATTGATGGCTTTGAATTATGGTGTTGGCGAAGCATACTGAATATACCAGAAGAATGAACAAATCTGTCTTGGAAGAAGTACAGCCAGAATGCTCCTTGGATGTAAGGATGGTGAGACTTTGTGTCACGTACTTTGGACATGTTGTCAGGAGGGACCAGTCCCTGGAGAAGGACATCATGCTTGATAAAGTGAAGGTCAGCAACAGAGAGGAAGACCCTCCATGAGATGGACTGACATAGTGGCTGCAATGACGGGCTCAAGCATAGCAATGATCGTGAGGATGGCGCAGGACCGGGCAGTGTTTTGTTCTGTTGTACATAGGGTTGCTCTGAGTTGGAATCAACTCAATGGCACCTAACAACAAGAAGCTCTGGCGAAGGGTTCTGCTGTCTCTTTTACTGATGCTGACAGGTCACCAGGTTGAACCTACAAAGTAATTAGGATCTCCACATTATGGATGGGTGTTGGAACCTCATTTAATTTTCTCCTTCACTCATAACTTGTGTAATGGTTTTTATGTGCATTTTTCTTCTAAACTGATTTTTGGTGTCTTTTGTTTCTGTGACAAAGCACAGAAGCAGTAGGCATGGAGTGTGTCCCCGCCACAAAGCCCCCAACTTCCCGTGCTTTGTCCCAGCTCCTTTCTACATGTAACTCAGCAGCACCAACAGAAAGAGTGGCAGGGTGTGTGTGTGTGTGTGTGTGTGTGTGTGTGTGTGTGTGTGTGTGTGTGTGTGTGTGTGTGTGTCGGGGAGAGGTGCAAGGGAAATCATCAGAAACACTGACATGTGCTATTTTCAAATCATCTTCTCTTGGGCTGTGCTTTCCCCGCAGGACGACAGTGCTGATCTGAAGTGCCAGCTTCAGTTTGCCAAAGAGGAAGCCTCCCTGATGCGTAGAAAGATGGCCAAGCTGGGGAGGGAGAAGGACGAGCTGGAGCAGGAGCTGCAGAAGTACAAGGCCCTCTATGGCGACGTGGACAGCCCGCTCCCAACCGGGGAGGCGGGCGGGCCGCCCAGCACTAGGGAGGCCGAGCTAAAGCTGCGGCTGAAGCTGGTGGAGGAGGAAGCCAACATCCTGGGCCGCAAGATCGTCGAACTGGAGGTGGAGAACCGAGGCCTCAAGGCCGAGATGGAGGCCGCAAGGGGCCAGCATGAGTGTGTGAGCAGGGACCACCCCTCAAGCATTCCTACCTCACCCTTCGCTGACTCGGCCGAGTCCTCCTCGGAGCTGCGCCGACACCTCCAGTTTGTGGAGGAGGAAGCGGAGCTGCTCAGGAGGTCCATCTCCGAGGTGGAGGAACACAACCGGCAGCTGACCCACGAGCTGAGCAAGTTCAAGTTGGAGCCGCGGCCGGAGCCCGGCTGGCTGGATGGGGGCGCGGGCCTCCCGCTGCAGGAGGAGCTCAAGGCGGCGCGGCTGCAGGTCAGCGAGCTGAGCGGCAAGGTGCTGAAGCTGCAGTACGAGAACCGCGTGCTGCTGTCCAGCGTGCAGCGCAACGACCTGGCCGCACACCTGGGGCTGCGCGCCCCGAGCCCCCGGGACAGTGATGCCGAGAGCGACGTGGGCAAGAAGGAGAGTGACGGGGAGGAAGGCCGGCCGCCCCAGCCCAAGAGGGAGGGCCCCATAGGTGGAGAGAGCGACTCGGAGGAGACCTTCGAGAAGACGTCAGGGTTTGGGAGCGGGAAGGCCTCCGAGGCTAGCGAGCCGTGCCCCACCGCGCTCACGCGGGCCCCAGAGGACTCCGAGTGCCTAGCGAACATAAAGCAGGAGGCGGAGCGGCTTGGGCGCACGGTGGAGCGCCTCATTACAGACACCGATGGCCTGATCTGTGAGGCCACTGAGCCTGGTGTCCAGGGTGGCTGGGAGGAGCCTGAGCTGCTGGGCACCATCAACTCCAAGATGAAGGCTTTCAGGAAGGAGCTGCAGGCCTTCCTGGAGCAGGTGAACTGCATTGGGGACAGCCTGAGGGAGCACCTGGAAGACCTGGCCCCCTTGCCCCACCTCACTGAGTCTTCTAGCTTCCTGTCCACTGTGACCTCCATGTCCCGGGACTCCCCCATTGGGAACCTGGGGAAGGAGCTGGTGGCAGACTTGCAGGTAAGGGGGCTCCTGGGCTTGCCTTCCCGCTCTGCCCTGCTCTTCCTCCTGCTGGCTGGCATTGCTGTGCTAGAGCTCACCCTGCTCACGGCTGCTTGGTTATGATTTCAGCCTGCCTTGTGCTAAAGCCCACAGTGTCAGCCCAAGCCTTTCTGCTGGTTGGGTTTCTTTTTTCTTTCTTTCTTTTTTTTTTTCAGTTCTCTTGTTTTCTTGTTTCTTTTTACCTTTTTCTGTCTTACTTTCAACTGGGCTACAGCCCTTGGTCTAGAGGTCTTTTCAGGACACAAGGCTAATCCCGCTGGAAGCAGTAGGGATTGACGCAGTCTATTGTTGCTCTTTTTTGCTGTGTCAGCCAGCCGGCTACCTGGTGAAGCAGCAACGAGGAATTTAAAACCACGTACAAACTCATTTTCACAGTCAGGATGATATAGCAGACTTGCCAATGAGCACTGGAACCCCTACTTGGGTCCTATTACCACAAGGGACAAGGCACAGTTCTGAAGGGCCCTGGGCAGCCCAGGCCCATCAGCTCCCACGGAGGATAAGCCAGAATGGGGGAGAGGAGCAAGTCCCAAGAGAAGGAGGGTTTTGATGGAAGAGCTTGCCGACGGCCCGCTCCTGCTCCTGCCCTCCGAGAGGTGAGGAGGAGTGGAGAGGCCATGAGGACTGCCTTCTGCACATCACCCTTGGGTGCATGACCCAGCGGCCGCCCTGGATTTTGGCTTTTGCTGCTCGGCCCACAGGAAGGAAGGAGAGCCTTGTTTCCGTATCCTTCATGGGTAGTATGCTTGCGATCGGTTTTCTGATTCATGCACCCTCATTGCATGCGCCTCATAACCAGTGTTTTGCATTCTTTCCCCTTTCTCTTTTTGCTTTTCAGATGTTTCGGCCCTTCATTTTGCTCATCCTCGTTTTGGTTCTGTCCTTCTCACTCTCTCACGCCGCTGTATTTAAGTTGGTTTTCTGTTCATGCTTTTCTTTGTCTGGCAGCTTCTTCAGTTGTGTACCTTACCCATTGTTGTTTTCTTATCCTCCCCCTTCCTACCCTCTGGCCCTTTGTTTTTGTTTACAATTAAAAAAAAAAAAAAAAATCCCTCCCATGCACCTAACAGTCCAAACTGAGAGATCAGACGGAGTGGCAGCTCGGCCAGGACCACGGGGAGGAACAAGGGGACCTGCGCCTTCGAGACGGCCCAGAACTGCACCGCAGAGCCGACGGGGACGCCAGCCGCTGCAGGCCCACAGACAAGAGCTGTCTAAGCCTGGAGGTGAGTGCCGGCCAGCCCACTGACCAGCCTCCAGCCCTGACCCCCAGCCCTTCTTTTGCTGTCTCATGAAGGTTCTGCTCCAGGAACAAGGCCAGCTGCTCTGGGGGCGTAAGGGAAAATAACAGGAGGACCCGGATCTGGGTGGCACTTCCCTGGGCTCCAGACCCATCATAGGCAACAGGAACTGGAGGGTCTAATGGGGCAGATGTGGGCAGGCTGCCAACACCTCTGTCAGCCAGAAGCCATGGCTCAGTGCAGCCCTCCTACCATAACCTGTGTCTGCAGGCCCGTCAGCCTGGACATGTTTTAGGAATAGGAGACCAGTGGGTGAGCGTTAACTGGCTTCTTGTCAAATCATAGTGATCGTGGGGAGGAAAACCAGGCACTGTTTTTCTAGGATTTTCCTTTTCACTTGTCCCTCTGCGTCTCAACTGATGACAGTATTTCTGGCAGTGGGCATAGTCGGGGCAGTCCACTCGTGGAATCTTTGTCAGTCTCTGTCGCCATAGTAACCCATGTAAATAACGCTCCAGCCACCATAGACACTGCCACTGTTATGAAACAGTTGTCAGCAGCCCTGTGAAGGAAAGCTGTTGGGTGGAAGTAATTCCGCCCGGGACCCAAAGGCAGATGCTCCGAGGGGTGCTCCCGGCACGCTGATGCTGGTGGTCAAGCCCGGGTACTGGCAGTTGTAGAACAGCATATTCTAGATTAGAAAAGGACACTAACTCCTCTAAGATACTGACAAAGATCCCTAGCTTCTCGAGCCCAGTGTGGACGTTCAGACTTGGTTTCGAGGCATGCTAGGGGCTCTGGAAGGGCAGGGATGAGGAAGACATGGCAATCTGACAACTAAGAACAGAATAGAACTCGCTCAGCAAAAAGCCAGGCCCTGGAGTAGGGCAGCACTTGTGCTGTCTCCTTAGTTTGCTGCTGACGACCTGGTTAGCATGCAGGCCCACTGCCAGATCTGGGGCTGTGGGGCTGCGGCCTTGCCCAGACATCAGGGTCAGTGTCTCTCATTTGGGGCTTTTCCTCCTTGTCCTGGGAGAAGGTATGTCACATCTCTACCCGTACAATTAGGCATAAAAGCACATTAAAACTGCCCCCAGGAAAGCTTAGGTGGAAGCAAGGAAAGTATCCAGAAACAATCCTGGCAGTCCCACCATCCTGCTTCACCTGGGTAGGCAGAGGCCTGGCACGCCCGAGAAGGTGGTCCATGCTGAGAGGAGAGTAAGTGGAACACCAGAGGTGTGGCCAGTAGATATCCCACATGCGGGAGAGCCAAGCCCACGGCGGGGCCTTGTTTTCAGATGACTGTATGATCCCAGGCATTGGAAGAGCTGCCCTGGGCAGTCCCCAGCCCTCCGGTTACACTGGAATCTTAAAAGAGTAAGCCCCTTGGGAGCTTGTGGTCCCCAGAAGAAGCATTTGTCATTTTTTAAAATGTTTTCTAAACTATTCCGGTGGACATGGAATTAGATGGCATTTCAGCATAACAGTGTCACTGTGTTTGCTCCAAAGGTGCAGGTGAGGTGTCTTAGGTTTTACAGAGGAAGAAAAGTTTGCAGAACCATTCTCCCTATGGGTTTGTTGGGTGGGCGTGTCTTCTCACTCCCTGGAAGCTTCATAGTAAGCACCTTTGATTTGCCCAGGCTCCACATAGCGTCTTCCTCTGCGAATGCTGGTTGCTTGGGTGGTAGCAAATTCACAGTTATGCACATTTCAGGTGGCTTGGATGATCCATCTCCAGGATGGAAGCCTCAGGAAGAGGTATTTTCCAGCCTTCAGTTAACATCATGCCACTCCACTCCTGCTCATGAGGACCCTGCACTGCAGTGGAATCAGCACGGGTGTGGGCATCACGCACCAGGGCTGGCCCAGCTGGGTCCATTACAAGCCCTGTTTTTCAGACAGGTCATAAGACTCTGGCTTCTGTTTTCTCATCTGTAAAATGGGAGGAAAAATAATACCCTGGCCTGCCTTACAGTTAAGCATGGATGATTCTCAGAGCAAATGAGCTGTTGAATTTGAAAGTGCTTTTTAAAGTGCTAAATGCTGTGTAAATGTTAAGTATGATGAACAGTGAAGAGTAGACAAAACGTCCTGCAACTAAAGCCCACCAAGAGAGAAGGGGTGTCACAGGCTCTCCCAAGTCATGGGACCAATGTGCCCTTCCCACCATGGCCCTTTCTCATTTTCCACGGAGTGTTTCCTGATCCTGTACCAGAATCATGGCTCCAACGCAGCTTCTCTGCTCTTTGCTACACGTTTTCCAGGAACTGCAGCTCCCTTCCCATGTGCATTGTCATTCAAGGCATGGCATGTGCCCTCAACCTGTTTAGTCAAACTCTCAATCCCCCGGGTTCTTCCCAGATCCTGGGTATTTAACCTGGGGCAAGGATAAGCATTCCCATTGCTTGCCACAGACATGAACGTATTGCGTAGCTTCAGCAGCCGGCAGTAATTTGGGGAGAAAACAATACTTAGTTGAATCGAACTGAATGTTGTGGGAAGAGGAACCTCCCTAAGAGGTGGATTGGTAGTTCAGTGGTAGAGTTCTTGCCTTCCACACGGGAGTCCCAGGTTTGATTCCCAGCCAGTGCATCTCATGCATAGCAACCACCCACCTGTCAGCAGAGGCTTGCATGTTGCTGGGATGCTGAACAGGTTTCAGGGAAGCTTCCAGACTAAGATGGACCGGGAAGAAAGGCCTGGTGATCTACTTCCTAAGGTCCGATCCACAGTTGATCAAGGGGATGGTGAAGGACTGGGCAGTCTTTGTTCTGCTGTGCATGGGTTTGACTCCACAGCAGCTAACAACAACAAGAGGTGAATTAGCACAGTTGGTGCCATATGGCAGCATAGGGTCATTGAACAGGATAGCTAAGGAGGAACATCAGATCTTTACAGTAATCCCCACACTCTGCAAAGGTGGGGCCTGAGACGTGGACTGACTGGGCAGTAAGCCCCACAGCTGGCTGGTGACAGAACTGGGTCCAGAGCAGTCTCCACGGCCTGGCTCAATGCTCTGCCCCCCTGTAAGGCAGAAAGTCACTCTGTAGTGGCAGTGGGTGGTCAGCACTGGTCTCCGCTGTGCCCACACACACCAACAAGGTCCCCACTGTCCATGGGGACAAATTGTATGGCCAGCTCTCTTGCTATGGGATGTTTCCTCTTTTAAACCTCTGTCTAGTTTCCTTTAATTTTGTAGTTGTTAATGAGAAAGTAAAAAAAAAAAAAAAAACCTCATAGTAAAGGCGAGGTTTGGGGAGCATCGTTGCCTGGAAGGGGAAGTAGCATTAATTAGGAGTCAGGCATTCTTTGTGCTGACTTTTTTATTTACTCAGGCATTCCACACAGGAGAGAAAATTCAATTATATATTCCAACACACATTATATTTTAAAATACTTTTTTTAAAAGTAAAACATATTCTAGGGCCACTTGGACATATTTTTAGTTTTTCTTTTTACTAGACCACTTGCCTTGGCGTTGGGCCCACTCGTGGTGACCCTGTGCCTGTCAGAGTAGAGCTGTGTCCCATAGGGTTTTCAAATAGAAGAGCCACATAGGAGCCCTTGCAGTCTCGGGAAGCTGCTGGATCAGCACAGATGTCTGCCTCGGTCCTGGTGTGATGTCACTCAGACAACCTTACTAGTTGGCTCTTTGAATATTACATTGTGGTAAAGAATTGTGTAACTCCCATTCTAGGGAGAACTGTTAAAATCCTTCAAAGTAAAACGTTCCTGAATTCATTGCAAACAGTTGCTTTCCTCTGAGGCTATAACAGAACCAATACACAGAGCTTCCATAAACTAGCGGGGCACACAGAGCTTCCATAAACTAGTGGGGCACAGAAGCAGTGGAGCTGCCTGTGTGGAAGCCTTGCCCAGCGGGAGGACTCCTTTCCCAGAGAAGGCACGCAGACATGGGCACCGAGGATGAAGCCGTGTGTGCTGCTGGCCGTTCTCTGTACTCCCTCTTACTTTGCCCTGTAAACAACCTAATTTTGACCTCACACCAGCTACGACTGTACGTGTGTGAGTTTCCTTTAGCTCTTTGCTCCACGATCCTCAGGTGAGGCGGATAGGACACCTAGGATTAACAGCAGAGGCTAAGAAACAACTTTCTGCATTTAAGCTGCAGGTTTGAAAAAGGATCAGCTTCTCAAGTTCCATTTGTGCGTTGCTTCTATATTTTTTGCCTTATGCATCTTTAGACTTCATATTCCAAAATAAGAAGGTAAGTTCTCACTTTGGAAGATTTGGGTATTTGGCTAGGTTAAAAGTACAGCTAGTAGCAGCAGCAGCAATAACAAGAAGAAGACAGGGAAAAAGAAAGACTGCATTCTCCGACTCTGACGTCTTCAGCAACGGGCATGCACCCTTGCCGTGTAGGGGGGCTGTGGCTCGCTGGACCACACACTCAGCCTAGAGGCACTGGGACAGCTGGGCCCAGCCTTCTTAAAAGCAGGCACAGCCAGAGAAAGCAGAAGTCGGAACCCAGCACCCACTCATGTGCCCACACAGAAATTAAGTGCTGCAAACAAAAGCAGATTTCAGAAGGACAGAAACTCCTGCTGCACATTTATCTCAGCAGATACTGGCAAGACCCTCAGGCTGTGGACTGGATTTGTCCCTGACTTTGCTCCCACGGTTCCCATCAAATCTGCTGAGAGGTTTGCGTCTGTTGAGAGCGGTGTGTAGAGTATGTGCTATGGAATGTATGGGCGCCTTAAAAATAGTTCTGAATGAGAAGTAGCCTGGCAGCACCCTGGTCAGATTTCAGATATAAAGGAAAGCCAGCCTGCACCCGGAGGATTGGGTTTCTGGCTCAGAAATCTCTGAGCTCTTCTCCCTGGATCTTCCTTTTATCCTTCAACCCAAGCAGCACACCAGGCATTTGAGATCCTTGTGGCTCAGCTGAATACCAACCCCAAGAAAACTGCTTGGGGCTTTATGCCAAGTATTTGTACACATGTGCTGACCTTATCTACTGCTTTGGCAAGAAATGATAGCAAAACTGGCCAGGACAAAATGGAACTCGTGAGAAAATGAAGCCAGGCCAGTGCAGGCAGATCAGGGTCCTAACATTCAAGCAGCAGTGTTAAGCATCACAATGGCAATAGGGAAAACCATTTCTTTTTTTTGTTGTTGTTGTTTTATTTTGTTTATTGAGACAGTAATATTATCTTAAGCGTGGCAAATAGGGTACAAGCCATTTTCTCTGAAGATGTGTAGGAAATTAGCAGTATAAATCAGTGTGGAGCACGTCCTCTGTGGACTGAAGTATGGCTCCTGGCCTTTAGACACTACTAACAAGAGGTAAGGGTGGCTCTGGGGTCCTGGTGATAAGTCTGAACGGCCACTGGAACAGTGGGAACTGCCTGAATAGAGAGATCAAAATGAATTCGATGTATAATCCAAATCTTAGGTAAGTGAGCAGGGGATGGTTTTGACAATCACCTTTGGTGATGAAGGGAAGTATTTATTTTCTAAAGGAAATATTTGTGTTATGCGAAAACTTTCTTCAAACATATGTGATTATATTCAGTTGTGTGGCATAGAGTACTTCTAGACTGCAGCATGTACACTGTGTTTGTATTTTGTATTGACAAGTTTTTTATTTTGGTAGCACTGGAGTGACATTGGCATCCCAGCTAGGAGCAGTTGTCCATAGGAGTTTTCCTATTCCATTAGCAAAAAAATATACAATAAAGGAAAATAAAACCTCAGCCCCTAGGATCTAAAAGTTTCTCTTGTTGCCTGGGCAACAGTCTCCAGAGCTGACACTGGGTAGGAAATCAAATGCCCCTGATGAAAAACCTCATAATTTTCCTTTTCTGTGACCCTTCAGAGGGGTGGTTCCAACAGAAGGACACAATTTTTGTTTTA
This sequence comes from Dugong dugon, assembly GCA_030035585.1. Lineage (NCBI taxonomy): Eukaryota > Metazoa > Chordata > Mammalia > Sirenia > Dugongidae > Dugong > Dugong dugon. Next base: position 43,953,197 of record CM057466.1, on the reverse strand, counting down.
TTTTATTTTATTGTACTTCAGGTGAAGGCTTACAGAACAAATAGTTTCTCATGAAACAGTAGTACACATGTTGTTTTATGACATTGGTTAACAACCCCACAACATATTAACCCTCTAAATTATCAACCTTTCTTTTTGGTGAAAACACACATAGCCAAAGATACACCGTTTCAAAAATTTCTACATACACAGTTCAGTGACACTGACTACGCTCTTCCAATTGTGCTGTTATTCTCACTTAAGATGAAGGCTTACAGAACAAAATAGTTTCTCATTTAACAGTTACTACACATGTTGCCCTATGACAGTGGTTAACAATCTCACAACACATCAACAGTATCCTTACTCAACCTTGGGTTCCCTATCACCAGCTTCCTTGTCCCCTTCTGCCTTCTGGCCCTTGTCACTGGACTCCTGGACCTCGTTAGTCTCATTTGGTTTTATGGGGCTGTCCACTCCCAGGCTGAACAGTGAACCTCGGAGGTAACTTCACCGCTGAGCTGAAAGGGTGTCTGGGGGCCATACTCTCGAGGGTCAGAGGGACACATTTTTAATGAAAGGACGATGAAGTATGAGGCTCGTATATTTACTGTAAAAATAGTTTATATGCATTATTAAGATTAAAACCAAAGTAAATAGTGTAATACATAGAGACTAAATTAATAGATCTTTGCTTTTCTTAAAAGGTAAGCTTGATTAGGATGCCCATTTTAACATCTAACAATATACAGCTTTTGGCCAGTGCCTGATGTGTGAAATTATGTGGAGGGTCTTTAAATGTACACGGTAACATATAATTGAAAGGAAAGCTAGCAATAGAGCAGCCCAGGTCCTTTGAAAACACTCCTGAACAAAAGTGGACAAACTCCAGCACGGCTGGGGTTTCTCTTGGCTTCATTTACTGCTGTGTCCCTGCTACTTTGGACAGTACCTTTTGTTGAAGGTGCTCAGTAGATATTGGTTGAATAAAATGCTCCATAAAAATATAAAATATCCTTTTAAATGTATAGCTGGATTCCAAAAAAAGTTGGAAACTCTTCAAGGGTTGTGATTGATTTCAGAATTGAAAACCAGAGCAGCGTCTGTGGCTCTGGGTGAGGTGGGTTAAGGGTGGATACCAGAACTGCTAACCAGGAGCCTCGGGCTTTAATAGCTCCATATGGATAGGAGACAGGGTCTTCGGCCCAACACCGGCAGGTCCCTCAAAGGGCCACACACTCATCAAGAAAACCAATCTACCCACTGGTGGGGGAGCCAACAAGGAAGCTGTCAGCCTTAGCAGGGGCTCTGCATCAAGAGGAAGGGAAAGCCCCCTCCTTCTGCCCCCCCGGGATCTGTAAGGACAGCCCAGCCTGCACACAGGAGAAGGTTTCTCATTTACATGACCCATTTTGTCCAAGAGTTCCCAAGGAAAGAAATTTATATTGCTAACTTCAGCAAACACAAAACCAGTCTGCAGGCACATTCTCAACCCTAGTCACAGGTGAGATTCAGAGATAGCTCCCCATTAAAGATGAACTCACAGTGCAAACCTTGAAACCCACAAGTAGGCACCATCCGTGGGAAACAAGAGTCCACAGACGCGGCAAAGAGCAGGGTTAGACTCTAAGACCTTCTGGAATTATCAGATGGAGACAGTCACTAAGTGTGTTCAGAACTATTAAAGGTACAGCAAACATGGGAAAAGTGTAAGTTACTATTCTAAATGACCACGCATACTAAAAAATGATAAAATAGAACTTTTAGAAATGAGAGATTCGTCATTAGCGTAAATTCGTGTGTAGAGAAATGCCTGTCTTTAAAGAGAACCTGCAGTACTACTTAATCACTAGATAGGAAAGACTCCAGGAATAGTCTCTAACAGCTAGCAAATCCAAGACGCCCGTAAGTTCTCAGTACTGCTTTGAGTTTCTCAAAGGTGGGCTGAGTGTGTGTCTCCAGCTTTCAGCATTTTCTCCTCTGCTTCCATCCTTTTTGTGAACTCTCACTCAGTGTGCCCTTTATTTTCTGCATTTCCTGTTCTGGAGTATGGTTTTCACTCGGGACAACACAGGTGATGTCCGATTAGGAGGAGCTAAGAGCGTCCAGTGAGAAATAACAAAGCAGTTAAAGGTGATGGGAATGACAGGCCAGTGAAATGACGCTTCTTTTCGTTACAAGCCCCTCAAGTCTCCAGTTTTATAAATCACATATCTTCAAGTAGCATAAACCATAGGTAAAATGTCATACTTAAATTTTAATTATGCCTGAGATTTTTGGTATAACAGTTTTCCATCTCTTAAAAAAAAGTTTTATTTCAAAAATAGTAACTAATTCTTTTATCATTGCCATTTGGACAGAGAAAGTAGACTTTGCCAGTGAAAAGAATAAAGATTTTTTTGGCTATTTCTAAACTAAAATATAATACGTAGATCTTCATACAGTTCCTTTTAGGAAATGTGTATAATTTAGAGGTCTAAAATGATATGTCTGCTAATTGAAGGATCCCCACCCAAATTCCTCAGAGCATCCGGGGTCAGGTTGTGTGAGAAAAGAAAGGCACTCCTAGTTGGGCAAGAAAACTTCTTGTAAAAAGGCCTATGAGCAAATTAAGGATGCAATTTAGAAAGACATACGAGTTTGGGAAGTGAATCCAAGAGGCTGATTTTGCGTCAAGTGGTCATACTTGAAGGAGACCTGGTGGCGCAGTGGTTAAAGTGCTTGGCTGCTAACCTAAAGGTTGCCAGTTCGAACCCACCAGCCACTCCAATGGAGAAAGATGTGGCAGTCTGCTTCCGGCAAGATTTAAAACCTTGGAAACCCTATGGGACAGTTCTACTCTGTCCTGTAGGGTCACTATGAGTCGGAATCGACTCGATAGCAGTGTGTTTGGTTTGGTTTGGTTGATCATACTTGATTCAGCCAGGATCGCCAAGCTTTGAGTGCACCCAGTCTAGAAGCTTCTAGAAATTTTAAAACTGTCTCCAAGCCACTGTGGAGTAAGGACCGCTCTGCTGCATCTTGGCCTCCCTGGCCTCTCTAGGCCTGGCTTGTGGTGTTGGTGTTGAAGTTCAGGTGGTAGGCGCCTTGGACCTACCTTGTCTCTTAGGTAAGGGATGAAGGGCAGGTGGACGTGTCCATCCACGGGTAATGCAGGTGATCTAGAGCCCAGAACACCAGGGCTGCTGTGGAGGGCTATCTCCCCACAGGAGGTCGCGGGAGAGGTAGCCACAGACTCACTCCACTGCTGCAGTGCCTGCACAGCCGTGTCACTGTGTGTGTGTCCTGGCGTGTGCAGATGTCTGTCTTGCATCATCACCTCAGCCAGCGTGCTCTTCCACTAAACCCCTTCCTTTATCCACCGATCAGCTCAGGGGCCCGTTTCACCTGAACAGAAGATATCGGTAGAGGAGCTCCAGGGTTAGCTCACGCAGGTAACCAGACTGCATCACGGGGAGAGCTTGAGATGTGTGCACAAGATCCTTAAGGTGAATGTGGGATGCACCCTGCTCTGAGGAACGGCAACATGTATCTGGAAGAACACTGTCCATCCTGCAGGCTTACAGATTCACAAGACTGGAAGGCAAATGGAAAGGTCCTCCGGTCGAGCTGCCCCTCAGACCGTCTCCTGAGGAGAGAGAGCTATCTACCCTTTTGTTCTCTGACATGCTGCTCTTCAGTATTTGCATTGAGATCTCTGGAAATTCTTCCTAAGATCTATTCTAAATTTCCCCTGCAGCAATACCAGCCAGCAAAGCAAAATAAAATAAGTGCAACTGGATATGAAAGTTGCATGTATAGCGTTTATTGTGCTGCAAATTTGAAAGTTTTGTCCATGTTAGGTAAATTTTCTGATAGAAACATTAGGAACTCACCCTAAAATGTTGTCTTCAAAAAAAACGGCCATTAGACACCCCAGTAAAACTAAATGGGACTAACGATGTACAGGAGTCCGGTGACAAGGGCCAGAAGGCAGAGGGAGAGTAGGAAACTGATGATAAGGAACACAAATTGAATAAGGACACTGTCGATGTATTGTGAGATTGTTGACCACTGCTATAGGGCAACATTTGTAGTAACTATTAAATGGGAGGCTGTTTTGTCCTGTAAGCCTTCATCTTGGGTGAGAATGGCAGCACAATTGGAAGAGCATAGTCAATATCACTTAAATGTGTAAGTAAAAAGTTTTGAAATGGTGTTTAAATAAAATAAAAATAAATAAATAAATAAATAAACAAATGAGACTAAAGAGGTACAATAGTCCACTGACAAGGTCCAGAAGACAGAAGGGGACAAGGAAGCCCCCTGGTGATAGGGAACACAAGGTGGAGTAAGGATATTCTTGATGTGCTGTGAGATTGTTAACCATTGTTATAGGGCAACATGTGTAGTAACTGTTAAATGAAAAACTATTTTGTTCTGTAAGCCTTCATCTTAAGTGAGAATAACAGCACAGTTGGAAGAGTGTAGTCAATGTCACTGAACTGTGAATGTAGAAAATTTTGAAACGGTGTATCTTTGGCCATCTGTAATTTTCATCAAAAAAAAGGTTGAGAATTTAGAGGCTTAATACGTTGTGGGGTTGTTAACCAATGTCAAAAAAAACAACATGTGTACTACTATTTCATGAGAAACTATTTGCTCTGTAAGCTTTCACCTGAAGTACAATAAAATATATATAAAAATTAAAAAAATATAAATTAAATAAATAAATAAATAAATAAATAAATAGATAAAAAAAAAAAAAAAAGCGGCCATTAATTGAGCTGTGGCCTGATTAATTCTCCTAGCTATTTTAGAATGACCTGTTACTGGCTAATTATTCTTTATCCTTTAAATCCTTCCCCAGGGCTCGTAGTAGAAGGGATTCGCAGATACAGGAAAACACTCCTTGCCCAGAGACCCGCCTGGGGACTGGCCAATCTCTGCTGCCACCCTGGATCTAATTAAGTTGCTAACAGATATCAAGGCTTAGAACTGTATTGCTGCTTTTCTCCCTTATATCTGCTTTTGAAAGATAACTGGGTCTTTAAAACATGGTTGGTCTTGAATTGCACAGCATGGTGTTTCAAAATGCATATCCTGTGCAGAATAGAGATGCCAGGTGTGTCCAAGAACTCATTTTGGCAAGGGATTGTGTCTCACTTAAGTCCCCATATCGTCCTTGGTTTTGCTAATCGAAATAGGTCAGAAACCGATTAAGGGGCTGCCTTCTGTCCCAGCAGCTTAGAGCAAGGATGAATGCCATGGTCTAATGTGCCCTACCAGCCTAAGATATCTCATGCATAGGTCAACTTTATGTATCAATACAAGAGGAAGATAATTTCATATTATTAAACAAAGAGAAATTTTTTTAAGTGATTTTTTTTTTTTTTTTATTGCCCCAAAAACACATAGCATAGCAACGATTGTGAGGATGGCGCAGGACCAGGCAGTGTTTCGTTTTGTTGTACGTGGGGTCGCTAGGAGTCGGAACTGACTCGACGGCATCCAACAACAACACATTTGGAGAGTTTATCACTGGAGATGTTGATAGCGAAATGTAGGGGCAGGAGTTTCCAGCCCTTGGGTTCTGGGTGAGGCGTCTGTGGACAAGGTTCCAGACCCTGGTCAGAGGAGGTGGAGTGTCATTCAGGCTTGTCCAGAAGAGAAGGGAAGGGGAGGTGTCCCCTAACATACCCAGAGGGCCAGCTCTGAGCCCTGGGAACAGAAAGCAGTGGGGGAGAGGTCAAAGAGGAGAGGGCAGGTCACGTGGGAGTCAGGAAGGAAAGTGTCCAGGGCAGCTGGGCAGTGATGTTGCAGGTAAAAAGTCAAAGAATATCCCCATCCCCCAGGGCTGCATCTGGGCCAGCACACTGGAAGCCTCCCAGGAGCACCTGTGTGTGTGAGGTCCTTTGCACAGACTATCTCCATACTCTGTGAGGCTCACGGTATCTTCATTTTGCAGCGGAGGAAACTGAAACTTTACTAGAAGGAGTTCATGGCCTGAGATAGCACTGCAAGTAACTTCGAGTACGCTCGGCTGCCCTGCCACCCACTCTGTCCCATTCTGGGTCCACAGGGGCAAGTGCTGGGTCTCTGGCTGCTGAGATGGGGAATAAATTGCCACTACTTTCTGTTAAGGAGGCCCGGGGCCGGGTGTGGGTGGGCAGGAAATGCAAATGGTTAAGCAATCAACTACTAACCAAGAGGTTGGAACCCACCCAGAGGTGCCTTGGAAGACAGGCCTGGTGATCTGCTTCCAAAAGGTCACAGCTTTGAAAACCCCTATGGAGCACTTCTGCTTTGCACACATAGGATCACCATGAGTCAGAATCAACTTGATAGCAACTAACAACAACAACAACTTTGTTAGGTTAACCTGAAGTACAAAAAAGATGTGGTGTGAAGACAGGCGGACCTTGTGCACACCCTCAGCCTTTCCAAGAGCTGCATCTCCCATGCTCAGTGCCTGTAGCACGCGGGCCCATTGGTGTCAGCCGCAGGTTGCCATGCTAATGCTCCTGAATTAACTAATCTGGTACTTTAGAAAAAACAACAAAAGCACAGCTTTGGTTTTTGGCCCAAGAGGGAGTGTTAAATTAGGAGAGGACAGCTGGTAATGATAAGTAAGGCTAGCATTCTAATCCTTTTTTTGATCTGTGGAACAGAAAGCGTTGAATGTACGTACTGCACTGATTACAATTATTATTCTTGTGCCCTTATCTGTAAAGTAAGATTGTATTCCCACACTCCTGCTTTGTCAATATTGACACATAATAACTGCTTGTTGCTTGAAAGAGTGCCTGTACCTATGTCTTAAAAACAGGGACTTAATGTCGAGATGGAAAACATTTCCTCTGAGCACGCTTTTATTTCCCTAAGAGATATGCCTATCCCATATGACTGTTAAGCGTTAAGCTTGGAAATAGGTTATCAGCTCACTTTCCTGTTGCACACCATTGTGTGCAATGGAGTGCTATGCATCGGGAAAGAATTCCCTCTGACCCACAGCTCTCTGTCTGGCTCTCTGTGGGTCTGGTTTTCTCTTGTTCCTAGTTGGGCTGTGGGGAGCAGAGGGTACAGGAAGTTAGGGGGAGCATTTGATTTGTTTCATTCTACCATTGCAGTGTGCCTTAGTGTGCCAAGGCCACGTCCAGAGGGGACATGGAATCCACATTTAAGTCAGCTACAAGCCATACAAGAGACAATTTTTCTGAAAGCGTTTAGACCCAGCTAAAGATAGCGAAGACTTGACAATGAAAGATGTTTATAAAAATGCCTTACCTTGAAATAGCACTTGCTTCTGAATCACCACACTCAAGGTATCTTCAGAATGTAAATCTTCAAATGTAAATATCTAGGGGAGTTACTCAAACCAAGCTTTTGGGGACATCTGTGTTTCCCGTCCCCATAGACCCACCGGATCAATAAAATGTAAAATGATGTCGATTGACTGGAAGTTTGCGGAGACTCTTGGTTTGGTTTGGGTGGCACATTGGGGTAGTTGCTTGTCATGCTCTGTCTTTTATGCCGTTAAAGATGGAGGAGGAACATCTCTATGCCTTGAGGTGGAAAGAGCTGGAAGTGCACAGCCTGGCTTTGCAGAACACCCTGCACGCCCAGACCTGGAATGATGAGAAGAATCTGATACAGCAGGAACTCCGCTTCTTGAAGCAGAACATCTTCCTCTTCTACGTCAAACTCAGGTGGCTGCTGAAACACTGGCGACAGGGGAAACGGATGGAGGAGGAAGGAGAGGATTCAACCGAGGTAACTCTGCCTGCAGAGGTCTTACTGTTCTTGTCCCTCAGATGCTGCTGCCCCGCCCCCCAGTCTTGTTCTGTTATTTTAGAATATTTTGTCAGGAACAGTCCAAGCAGCAGAAATGCAGTGGGTTGTCCAGTTACATATTAAACCAAGCATTCCATGCCATACACTGACCTCGTTTTCAGAGCACTTTGGTTTGAGGCTATTCTCTAGCGCTGTTTTGCTGCTGTCTCCCTTGTTGCTGATTTATTTTATTAATTCATTTAACTTACTGCCCTCGGGCCTTTGACCATCTCATTCAGGCTTGCTGGTTTGTAAAGCCTGACTCTAAAACTTTCTCTCTACTTCCCATTTCAGTTTCGTTCCTATGCCAGAACCACTTCTGGTAGCGTTTTGTAAGGGTTTCTTTTAAGCTTCAGGTGGGTCACATTTTTGCCACCTCTTAAATTTGTATATGTTCTCCTTCTTATGTCTCAATTCCCAGACTCATAACATACATGGAACAGAGTTATTTGCTTTTCATTAATTTTTACTTATGAAGGCATGGTGGCCTGTGACTCCCATCTCGTTTCTGGTCTTGCTCCTTGGTGAGCACATGGATGGGGTCGCTGGCGCTCTCTGTGTTTTGTGCATCTGGCCCCTTGCAGCATTGTTTGTCAGCCCTCCGAGTCATCGTGAATGCTTGGCTTCTTTTATTGCCCAGAGGTCTTTTGTCTGCTAGTAAGCAGTATATGTAAGTTTTAAGTCATCATATAGTTGGGAAGATACAGTAATTCTCTTTCCTCATAGTGAAGAAAGTCTTCAAAGATTACCATATTTTTATGCAAATAACACGAGCTTTCTACTTTTGTTTGCCAATTGCACCCTCCCCCCACTAGGTATTTTCGTAAGTGCTGCTATGCTAGTTTTTTTTTTTTTTTAACGTGTTGCTGTAAAAAACTTAGCATAGCATGCTTATGGTAATTATGGAATACAGTAGTTCAGCCATCTTCCACATACCCATGACATACTAAACCATCGTTAACAAAATCTAGAAATAGTTGTAAAGTTTCTTGTTGATCAATACTTTTGGAGTTTCTCCTCCTTAATATATGAAACCATAGGTATAAGCAATAAAACACCCATTGCTGTGGAGTTGATTCTGACTCATAGCAACCTTATAGGACAGAGTAGAACTGCCCCACAGGGTTTCCAAGGGGCGCCTGGTGGATTCGAACTGCCGACCTTTTGGGTTAGCAGACGTAGCTCTTAACCACTACACCACTAGGGTTTCCGCTATAAGCAATAGCAACTTGTAAATAGTAAATTTTTTCTAATAAATTGAACATCCACTCTGTGTTATTTAAATGGAGGAAATACCAATGAATAAATGGCCAAAATGAATGCATCTGGAGAAGGAACTGAGAAACAGAGGACTTGATAACCCATCAAATGGATAATTATCCTCCAGTCCTAAAAATCAGACTGGGCAGCAAAGGCCTTCGGTGGAGCTGTGAGCATCATGTCCTGTGTTTCCAGGGCGAGCATCCAGAGAGCCTCCCCGAGCTTGCTGAGCTTGGAGTCCAGGGGGACCACAAGGACGATGGCCCAGGCGGTGATGCAGACGACCGGGGCCTCGGCTTTACGATAGGGGAGTATCCCCAGCACTGCCCGGTGGAGATGGGCGCCCATGGATCACGGCTTCAGAGTGCAGACCTGGGACAGCACCACAAACAGGTGTGTGGCCAGACCCAAGGCTGTGCGTTTTACCCGTGCTTGAGGGAGGAGGTTCCTGATCTACTTCTCTGTCCTCTTATGGTAAGTGCTGGTGCTCCAGGTCACAGGAAATTTGTCGGGCCTACTGTGACAGCCTGCCATTGTTTGTGAGGCCATATTCTTGCTGGAAATCACATGATTCAGATTTCCATTTTCATGTAAGCCTGTGAATTAGGTTGGCATGCACGTTTATAAGTAAAGGCCATAGTAAGGATCAGGTCAATGGAGTGCACCCTCCTCGGGGGCCAGTATTGTAGCGTGGACTTCTAAAGGGTGACCTTTCTCCCCAGGAAACAAGTGCATTCTGAACGCATTGCCAGAAGAAGAACTCCAGGGCTCTTTTTCTGCTGGTGTTTAGCTGAATGGACATCAGCAGCATCCCTGATTCGGCATTTTAATGTGTAGGAGTAAAGAAGAGGTGTTTAAAAAAAGCCCCAAATGTGTATAAAGAATTTCAGGTTTTCTTTGGGCCACTTGAAACAAAATACCGCAAAGAAAAGTATGTGATGACATTAAAAAAAAAAATTAAAGCGTGTGTAAAGAAAGGTGGGATGCCAGTGTCATAATATTAAGTGATCATTAGTATTGCCAGACCCCACAAACACAGGCCTTAATAAACCAAAGGCTGCTCGTGGTGCCATCCAGACTTTCTGCATTTTCACAGAAAACAGCAGTGCTGGCAGCGTGGGACACAGTGACTCCTGAGAGGGACCCCGTGCTAGCTTTCTTGCTCCAGACCTTGTAGTCTGAGTCGCTTCTTACCCTGCGTGGCTTCCCAGAGGCTCCACCAAGCCTTGAGGTTTCTTTGTTGAGGCGTGTATGAGCAGGGCTGGGGCTCGCGGCTGCAGCGGTCACTCCGGGCGGGCGAGGGCCCAGGCTCTAGGCAGACATTGTCAGCCACTCCCTCTGCACCTGACACCCCAGCTGCTTCTCATCCCTCCCCAGGCGCCCGCAGCCCAGAGCCTCCCACAGCAAGTGAGAGTGAGCACCGGTGTTACCGGAATGCTGGTTCAGATACAGATGAGGAGAAGGGATAACGTGCTAAGCTCAGGCTAAGGGGAAATTCTTATTTCTCTCAACTGCTTTCTTTCTATATACAAATCAGATTTTCACCAAAAAAAACAGCCGTTTTCTCTGTACACCCATCTACCCTTCATTTTCCCTGTATAGTATAACTCATGAAGTAACACTTTCAAAGGAACTTTTAATTAGAGTTATTCGGAAGTGTGTCATTCCCTCAGTGTCCATGGAGAGATTTTAGGTCATGGAATGAGTTTTCTAGCAGTGATCCAGTTAGAAAATAGAATGTTACTTTATAAATAATTAATAACAATCTAAGATCTACTAGTTTCATTATTTCTAAAAGAAATTTTGCCAGTCGATCCTATAAAGTGTTTGTGGTTAACTCACATAGGATTCCTTGATTGCCATTTATCCAGAAACCTACTGCATCGAGGGACAAATGTTGGGTGTTTCCCATGGGTGCATCCCCATGCTTTGGAAAAGGAAAAAAATGTAACACATCTGGTTTTCTAAACAAGAGTCATGGAAAATTTTACCCTTGGGGTGGAATATCACTCCGCTGGAGCCTCACATTCAGGGTATTTTAATGGTCTCCCTTTGCCCTTCTCTTCTCCTGTCGCTCATTTTTAGCTATTGGCCTTGAAAGTAGATAGGGGCACATGTGTGGCTAACAGGGTAGGGTCCAGGAAGTCAGAATCAGGTCTGCTTTAAGTAGCGCCTGTCCACAGCAGTAAGAGGATGGCAGCATGCCTTGAGAGCCTCTGTGCCTTTCATGCAGGGACAGAAGATTAACAGGCTCTACTGTAACCAGCAGCTGTTTGACTGAGAGTGAGCCTTCTCACTCAGGAGGTTTGCCTGTCTTGTGATGGCATGGTTAAGAGCTAAGCGGCTTGGATACAGGAACAAGAACGCATGTCACACAGAGCTGCTGTCCAGAGCTGAGCTCTTTTCAGTCAGTAGCCATCGAGTCAACTCCGACTCAAGGCGACTTCATGCATGTCAGAGCGGACCTGTACTCCATGGGGTTTCCAATGGATGATTTTTGGAAGTAGATCAATAGGCCTTTCTTCTGAGACACCTCTGGGTGGACTGAAACCACCAACATTTTGGTAGCGGCCAACCACATTAATCGTTTGCACCACCTGGGAACTCTTGGGCCCTTTTCAAAAACTAAAACCTCATAAGGTGATAAACAGAATGGGAGATGTGGCGGACCTTCTTTCCCAAGGATAAATTCACAAGTAACAGAATGTCCCAGGCCTTTGTCTCTGCTTTGTAGCATATTGAACAGTCTCACAGTTGAACATAAAAGGTGGCAACGTTTATCATGTCCAAAGAGATTTAAAAAAACAAAAAAAAGACATACACTGAGTCAGCCTTGGGAGTAGTTCATAAAAAATCAACAGGCTGCAAAACGTTGGCTCCGCACATGCCCCGTGTTACCACTGTTCAGCAGCCCTATTGTTCTCCGGCACAAAGGCTGCATTCAGCTTCCCAGCAGTCTGCAAGAGCAGAGGCTACAGCAAGTGCCAGCCTGTTGTCTGTTTCTCACTGAGACTGAGACACTTGCCGTTACCTGACAGGTTTTGGAGGCCAGCACTCATAAGGCTGTCAGTGCTTTTTTTTTTTTCACTTACTAGTAATTCCTGCGATTAAGTTTTTTGGTATACGGTGATGAATGGTGCTGGAATGTGGCCCAGTGGTTCCAACAGCCAGTCTTCCCAGCATTGAATTAATTTATTAAAAGAGAAGTTACTTTTTCATTCAGTGATGTGACATAATACTCTTTATTAAAACAACTGTCAGTGTTAGTGACTTAATATAGAGTTCAGAGGAAGATCTAAAGAAATTGTTTCCTATTAGTCTTCAAGTATTCAACTATTACTAGTCACAAACGTCTGACCCAGTGTCCTGCCTCAAGACTGAGCAGAATCTATCCCCCAGGGCCTTTAGTGACCTGTCCAGACCTCCTGTGCAGCTGTAGAGCCTTCAGGAGCTGCTCTCAAAACCAGCTTTTTTTCCAGAAGATCCCTTGGCTTCCTGGACCTGGACTCAGCCAGCAGTGCCCAGGCTGCCCACTTTTCTGCTTTGCCCGAGTTGCAAACACTTAAGGGAAGAGCAGCTGTCCCAGATGAGGCCGGCACATTGGAATTGTGAACCATAGTGTTTGTTGTTGTTTTTACTAAGGAAGCTCTTCTCCTCTTGAATCTGGATAGTACGTATATTTCAGTTTTTCGTGTTGTACCCAGATTTATTCTTTAGAACCTGTTTCAGCTTCTCTGCAGCTTTACAGTCTTCTGTGAGATTGCTACTCTGTATAAAAGGAACCCTATCAGACCAGAGCTTATGATAATGAAACTATTTTTCCAGGTATCTTTTTTGTTCTGTTACTCTGGAAACAGCACGTGCACGTGGAAAATACACACGCAGTAAAGGGAACATCATGGAAGGACTCTGTCTCTACCCCAGTCTTCCTTCCCAGAGTTCACTATGGTTAGCAGTTTGTGAAATGCCTTCCAGAAGTGCGTAAGAAAGCTCTAAACCTCACTAATAAGGGTTGTTTCCCCCCCCCCCCCCCATCTGACCTCTTGGTTTTCATCAGACCTGCCCCGGTTTCTTTGAAGCCTTTGGGCTGAGAACTCTGTGTTTATAACTTAGCAAGTGTACGTCTTGTTACTTCCTTCACACACCCGTATTTGTCCTTGGGAAGCCCTCAGGGGCAGAGCCTCGGCAACCGGGATCACCGTACAAACAGCAAGACAGAGCAGATGACGTATGTGTGCAGATGGCTCTGTCATTTCAGTGCACCTCCATCCGGGAGGGTATTTTCATGGCCGGTGCTCAATGGCTCATTCTCTGTTTTCTGTGGGGAGATGATGGCCTGAGAAAAGAATATTAAAATTAATCAGAAGGTAACAATGAAGGTAAAAATGACAGTATCTGGCTTATTTATGAAAAATGTTGCGGGACGTTCAAATGTGTCATTTCTGGCTAATCTCACAGAAAGGGCATGTCTCATGACTCCTTCTGTAGAGGGGTTATCTTACTGAACACTGCATGAGGGGCCCCTCGTATATGTGTCAAATAGGAATATGTATGTGTGTGTTGGGGGCAGGGACAGCTGCCACAGCATTCTGGAATTTCCCTGCCTTGTGTCTAAGAGCCTGAATGAGGAGCAGGTGGAGGCCTTCACCTCTATATTGAGACTGGCTTTTGGGTCAAGCCACAGCAACAGGTCCATGTCTCACTTCCATCTGCAGACAAGTCCATCTCCAAAGTTCATGGCCAACACGCAGGCAAAGTCTTTGGTGGTGTAGCTCTTGCACAGAGTTATGATTTCACCTGGTGCTGCACATGTCTTGGAAGTCTTGGGCAAGAATGATTTCGAAAAGTGGCTGGCCTTGTGTCACAGATACCCTGGTGTCTTAAATTTTCCATAAACTTCCTTTTCACTTTCTATTAATAAAATTTATTGTATACTTGAATAGGAGTCAGATTGGCTGAAGTTCAACTTTGAGCTTGTTGTAAAGTTTAATATTATATTATACAGTCAAGCTTATGATGCCAATTATAGGATCATTTTCACCCTCATTCAAGAGAAATGAGCTTGGAAGGACAGAAATGCCCAGAGACTGAAGAGAGGGAAATACTGGAGCCATTTTACCCTGCTTCTTTGCTAGAAAACCAGCCAGCTGATCTCTGAAGAGACTGAAAAGTGGCTTTTAGTTGACCTGGACCTATCCTTGCAGGTGCGTCATTTAATGTCTGTATGTATGACTGGGCACTGGCACAGCAGGTTCAGAGAGCTCTGTGTCCAAGGAGACTTTTCAGCTTAAAGGCCTCCGCGTGGACCAGAGTCTTCACTTGATTCTGGACTTGATTTGGGCCATCTGTTTATCAAGAACATAGCCCAGCAAGGGGCACCACCAGGCAGAAAGGGGGATGGCCCACTATTGCTATTTCCCTCGATACCAGGACGAAGTTAGGTGAGGTTAGAAGAGATTAGTGACTTCTCTAAGGCAAAGTCAAAAAAACAAAAACACCTGGGCAGGATGTAATGTCAGAATTCAAATATCCTGACCTGGTATGTCTACCTGGAGGTGAGGCACAGCTGGGTTACAGTCTTGGCTCAGCAGGGGCGCAGGCAAGCTACTCAGCCGCTCCAGGCATTGGTTCCCTCCTCTGTAAAATAGGAATAGTACACGCCCCAGTGAAATGTAAATAAGATAAAGTAGACCAATCATTTACAATACCCCAGGCCCATAGGAAACAGTATTAAATGTTATCACTGCTAACTTTTTATGTAAGGCGTTTAGCTGAATCATGCCAGCCTCTGACTCATCCTTGCCGTTGGCACGCCCATGCCAGAGAGCTAGCCTGGCTTCCTGCTGTACGAGTCGGGGCTTGCAGTGATTACAGTTAGTACTAGTAACATTGATTCTCTGGGCTCTTTTGCTCCCTTTGGCTCCCTGCTCCCACAAAGCAATTTTGGAGCTCATTCCATAGTGAATAATACTATAGAGCATTCAGGTGGATTGCTTTGACCCACGTATGCATAAAAACATTAAAGCTTTATTGTATTTAATCCAATATCTGCTAATACAAAAAAGCACTTCCAGAGGAACCAAATTTCAACTGCAAAAGGACTGTAGTGTGAAAACCCTGCCTTCTGGAAGCACCAAGTTCAGATTCAGATGGTGTTAGTAGTGGTTTGGTGTCTGGGTTAAGAGCACCACAGGTTGATAACTTATGTAACTTAGGAGTCATAGAAAGCTATGGATTCCATATTTGAATTTATTACATGGTTTTCTGTTCTCTCTTCAGTGGAAAAAGATGACTAACAAGACTGTATCAAAATTATTAGTTTTATTTTATGCTTGAAATCATTTGTCTCAAAAATGACTGATCTTTTTTTTGTTGTTGTTGTTGTACTTCAGGTGAAGGCTTACAGAACAAATAGTTTCTCATGAAACAGTAGTACACATGTTGTTTTATGACATTGGTTAACAACCCCACAACATATTAACCCTCTAAATTACCAACCTTTATTTTTTTTTTTGGTGAAAATACACATAGGCAAAGATACACCGTTTCAAAAATTTCTGCATACGCAGTTCATTGACATTGACTACGCTCTTCCAATTGTGCTGTTATTCTCACTTAAGATGAAGGCTTACAGAATAAAATAGTTTCTCATTTAACAGTTACTACAAATGTTGCCCTATGACAGTGGTTAACAATCTCACAACACATCAACAATATCCTTACTCAACCTTGGGTTCCCTATCACCAGCTTCCTTGTCCCCTTCTGCCTTCTGGCCCTTGTCACTGGACTCCTGGACCTCATTAGTCTCATTTGGTTTTACAGGGCTGTCCACTCCCAGGCTGAACAGTGAACCTCGGAGGTAACTTTACCACTGAGCTAAAAGGGTGTCTGGGGGCCATACTCTCTAGGTTTCTTCAGTCTCCTTTAGGCCAGTAAATCTGGTCTTTTTTTTTGTGAGTCAGAACTGTGCTCTACATCCTTCTCCAGCACTGTCCAGAACCCTCTGTTGTGATCCTGGTCAGAGCAGTCAGTGGTGGTAGCTGGGCACCATCTAGCTGTTCTGGACTCAGTCCGGTGGAGGCCTTGGTAGCTGTGGTCCTTTAGTCCTTTGGACTAATCTTTTCCTTGTATCCTGTTCTCTTCATTCTCCCTTGCTCCCGAAGGGATGAGACCAGTGGAGTATCTTAGATGGCCGCTCACAGGCTTTTAAGACCCCAGACACTACTCACCAAGGTAGAATGTAGAGCATTGTCTTTATAAGTTGTGTCATGCCAGTTGAGCTAGATGTCCCCCGAGACCATGGTCCCCAGAGCCCTCCGCAGAGCAATTCAGTCCCTCAGGGAGTTTGGATGTGTCTGTGAAGCCTCCATGACCTTTCCTTGTACAGGTTGTGCTAGTTTCCCCTGTATTGTGTACTGTCTCACCCTTCACCCAAGATACCACTTATCTATTGCCTGTTTAGTATTTCTCCCCCACCCCTCCCATCCCTGGTAACCAACAAAGATTGTTACATTTTGGGTGTGAACTTTTTCATGGGTTTTTACAATAGAGGTCTCATACAATATTTGTCCTTTTGTGATTGACTTATTTCACTCAGCATAATGTCCTCCAGTTTCATCCATGTTATGAGATGCTTCACAGATTCATCATTGTTCTTTCTCGTTGCATAGTACTCCATTGTGTGTATATACCATAGTTTGTTTATCCATTCATCTGTTGATGGGCATCTAGGTTGTTTCCATCATTTTGATAATGTGAACAATGCTACCAAGAACATAGGTGTGCATATGTCTATTCGAGTGATGACTCTTATTTCTCTAGGATATATTCCTAGGAGTGGGATTGCTGGATCGAATGGTATGTCTATTTCTAGCTTTCTGAGGAAGCGCCATATCATTTTCCAAAATGGTTGTATCATTTTGCATTCCCACCAGCAGTGCATAAGAGTTCCCATCTCCCCGCAGCCCCTCCAACATTTGTTATTTCCAGTATTTTTGATTCGTGCCAGTAATGCCGGGGTGAGATGGTATCTGATTGTGGTTTTAATTTGCATTTCTCTAATGGCTAGTGATCGCGAGCATTTCCTCGTGTCTGTTGGCCATTTGAATGTCTTCTTTGGTGAAGTGTCTGTTCATTTCCTTTGCCCAGTTTTTAATAGGATTATTTGTCTTTTTGTTGTGGAGGTGTTGGGTTTTCTTGTAGATTGTAGAGATTAGACCTTTGTCTGACTTATACTGTCCAGAAATTTTTTTCCCAGTCTGTAGGTTCTCTTTTTACTCTTTTGGTGAAGTCTTTTGAAGAGCATAGGTGTTTGATTTTTAGAAGATCCCAGTTATCTAGCTTATCTGTTGGGTTTTGTGCATTGATGGTTATGGTTTGTATCCTGTTAATGCCATGTATTAAGGCCTGTAGTATTGGTCCTATTTTTTCTTCTACAAACTTTATAGTTTTAGGCTTTATATTCAGGTCTTTGATCCATTTTGAAGTAGTTTTTGTATATGGCGTGAGGTATGGGTCCTGTTTCATTTGTTTGCAAATGGATATCCAGTTTTGCCAGCACCATTTGTTAAAAAGACTGTCTTTTCCCCATTTGATGGACTTTGGGCCCTTGTCAAAGATCAGGTGACTGTAGGTGGATGGATTTACATCTGGGTTCACAATTCTGTTCCATTGGTCAATGTATCTCTCATTGTACCAGTACGAGGCTGTTTCGACTACTGTAGCTGTATAGGAGGTTCTGAAGTCAGGTAGTGTGAGTCCTCCAACTTTATTCTTCTTCTTCAGTGTGCTTTACTTATTCGGGGCTTCTTCCCTTTCCATATAAAGTTAATGATTAGTTTTTCCATCTCTTTGAAGAATGTTGTTGGTATTTGGATCAGGATTGCATTGTATTTGTAAATTGCTTTGGGTAGAATTGCCATTTTCACAATGTTGAGTCTGCCTATCCATGAGCATGGTATGTTTTTCCATTTATGTAGATCCCTTTGGGTTTCATGCAGTAGTGTTTTGTAGTTTTCTTTGTATACGTCTTTTACATCCCTGGTCAGATTTCTTCTTAAGTATTTTATCTTTTTAGGGGCTATTGAAAATGGTATTGTTTTCCTGATTGCCTTTTCATCGTTCTCCTTACTGGTGTATAGGAATCCAACTGATTTTTGAATGTTTATCTTGTATCCTGCTACTCTGCTGAATCTTTCCATTAGTACCAGTAGTTTTCTCCTGGAGTCTTTAGGGTTTTCTATATATAGTATCATATCATCTGCAAACAGGGACAGTTTAACTTCTTCATTACCAATTTGGATGCCCTTTATTTCTTTTTCTTGCCTTTTGCTCTAGCTAGAACTTCCAGCACAATGTTAAATAGGAGTGGTGATAAAGGGCATCCCTGTCTTGTTCCTGTTTTCAGGGGGAATGTTTTCAGCCTCTCTCTATTAAGAATGATGTGGGCCATTGGTTTTGCATAGATGCCCTTTATTATGTTGAGAAATTTCCCTTCTATACCTATTTGATTGAGAGTTTTTCTCAGTAATGGGTGTTGGACTTTGTCAAGTGCCTTTTCTTCATCAATTGAGATGATCATGGGATTCTTTTCTTTCCTTTTATTTATGTGGTGGATTATGTTGATTGGTTTTCTAATGTTGAACCATCCTTGCATACCTGGTATGAATCCTACTTGGTTGTGGTGTATTATATTTTTTGATATGATGCTGAATTCTATTGGCTAGAATTTTGTTCAGAATTTTTGCATCTATATTCATGAGAGATATTGGTCTGTAATTTTCTTTTTTTGTGACGTCTTTGTCTGGTTTTGGTATCAGCGTTATGGTGGCTTCATAGAATGAGTTTGGAAGTGTTGCTTCCTCTTCTATGCTCTGAAATAGCTTGAGTAGTACTGGTACAAGCTCTTCTGTAAATGTTTTGTAGAATTCTCCAGTGAAGCCATCTGGGCCAGGGCTTTTTTTCGTTGGGAGTTTTTTTAATTACTTTTTCAATCTCTTCTCTTGTTGTGGGTCTGTTCAGATTTTCAACATCACTTTGTTGTAGTTTGGGTAGGCCGTGTGTTTCTAGAAATTTATCCGTTTCCTCTAGGTTTTCAAATTTGTTGGAGTATAGTTTTTCATAATATTCTGTTATAATCCTTTTTATTTCAGTTGGGTCTGTTGTAATGTCACCCATTTCGTTTCTTATTTGGGTTATTTGTGTTCTCTCCTGTTTTTCGTTTGTCAGTCTGGCCACTGGTTTGTCGATTTTGTTGCTTCTTTCGAAGAACCAACTTTTGGTTTTGTTGATTCCTTCTATTGTTTTTCTGTTCTCTATTTCATTTATTTCTGCTCTGATCTTTACTATTTCCTTTCTTCCGGTGGTTGTGGGCTTTTTTGCTGTTCTCTTTCTATTTGTTTGAGTTCTCTAGCTAATGTTTTGATTTTGTCCCTTTGTTCTTTTTTGATATGTGCATCTATTGCTATAAATTGTCCTCTGAGGACTGCCTTTGCTGTGTCCCAAAGGTTTTGGTATGATGTGTTTTCATTCTCATTTGATTCTAGGAATTGTTTGATTCCATCTCTGATTTCTTCTGTTACCCAGTGATGTGTAAGCAGGGTATTATTCAGTTTCCATTTAGTTGATTTTTTTTCCTTGCTCTTTCTAGGGTTAATTTCTACCTTGATGGCATTGTGGTCAGAGAAGATACTTTGAATTATCTCAACGTTTTGGATCTTGTTGAGGATTGCTCTGGGGCCTAAGATGTGGTCTATTCTGGAGAACGTTCCATGTGCATTGGAAAAGAATATGTACTTTGCAGTGGTTGGATGGAGTGTTCTATATATGTCTCTGAGGTCAAGTTGGCTGATTGTCCCCTTTAGGACTTCTGTATCTTTGCTGATTTTCTTCTTAGTTGTTCTGTGCTTTACTGAGAGTGGTGTCTTGAAGTCTCCTACTATTATTGTGGAACTGTCAATTTCTCTTTTCAGTGTTGTTAGAGTTTGTTTTATGTATTTTGGAGCCCTGTCACTGGGTGCATAGATGTTTATTATGGTTATGTCTTCATGATGGATCGTCCCTGTAATCATTATATAGTGTCCTTCTTTGTCTTTTATGGTAGATTTTGTTTTAAAGTCTATTTTATCTGAGATTAGAATTGCCACTCCTGCTCTTTTTTGGTAGTTGTTAGCTTGATATATTTTTTTCCAACCTTTGACTTTTAATAAATTCACATCTTTGTTTCTAAGGTGTGTCTCCTGTAGACAGCATATTGATGCATCCTGTTTTCTTATCCATTCTGTCACTCTCCGTCTCTTTATGGGTGCATTGAGTCCATTTACATTCAGTGTAATTATTGATAGATGTGAGTTTGTTGCTGTCATTTTGTAGTGCTTGTTTTTGTGGTGCTGAAGTTTTCTTTGTTCTTCTTACTCTCTTGTGCTGAGTTCCTTTTGTTTGTGGATTTTTTTTTCATTTCTTTTGTTTTTGTAGGTTTTGTTTTTGCCGAGACTTTATGTTTTTCGTCTTTATTTTTATGAGTTGGTTTGTTAACTTTCTTTGTGGTTACCATGAATTTTACCTTTATCTTTCAAGTTTGAAGCAGTCTACCATTACTTGTTATCACCTTGCCTTCCTCTCCATTAGAAGGTTCTATACCTATGCCGTTTATTCCCTCTTTCATTGTTTTGTTGCTGTTGTCATCCATCTATTAACTGCTCTGATTCCCTGTTGTATTTCTTTTGGTTTTGGATAGTCCTCGAGAGTTCATTTCCTAGATTGGTGTCTGGCTGGTATGATCCTGTGTCCTAGATTCTGCCTGTGAGCTAAAGCTGTTTGTCCTCAGATTGAAGAACTCCCTTTAATAATTCTTGTAAGTTTGGTTTGACTTTTACATATTCCCTTAATTTCTGTTTATCTGGAAATGACCTAATTTCACCATCAAATTTGAACGAGAGTTTTGCAGGATATATTATTCTTGGCTGACAATTTTTTTTTTCAAGATTTTATATATGTCATCCCATTACCTTCTTGCCTGTTTGGTTTCTGCCGAATAATCTGAGCTTAGTCTTATTGTTTCTCCTCTGTATGTGACTTCTTGTTTTTCACGAGCTGCTCTCAGGATTCTTTGTTTGTCTTTGGTTTTGGCGAGTGTGAATATGATATGCCGTGGTGATTTTCTTTTGGGGTCTCTTCTATATGGGGTTTGTTGAACTTCTTGGATGGCCAGCTTTTCATCTTTCATGATATTGGGAAAGTTTTCTGTCAGCAGTTCCTCAATGATCCTCTCTGTGTTTTCTGTTTTCTCCCCCTGTTCTGGAATGCCAATCACTCGTAAAGTTTTGCTTTTAATTGTGTCCCACATAACTCTCAGGGTCTCTTCATTTTTCTTTGTTCCTTTTTCTGAGTTTTCCTGAAACAGAGTTGTAACCATGTGTTTGTCTTCAGTTCCACTGATCCTGTCTTCCACGGTTTCAAATCTGCTTCTCAGCCCTTCTGTGACATCATCCATTTCTGAAATCTTGTTGTTTATCTTTTGGATTTCTAATTGTTGTTTTTGTATAATTTCTAGTTGTGAATTTATTTTGGGATTTTGTTCCTGCATCATCTTCCTGAATTCTTCCAATTTTTTGTCTGTATTTTCCATGAATTTGTCTTTTTTTCCTCATGTTTGTCAGCTTTTTGCCTCAGTTCTTGGAAAATTCCAAGTATTAGAGACTTGAATTCCCTATCAGGTACTTCTAGTGCATTTTCTTCCACAGGAGAGTCATCTGGTGTTTTAATTTGTATGCCTACTGGAACCATCCTCTCCTGTTTTTGTAAATGTTTTGATATTGTCTGCTGCTTTCGGGGCATTCAGTAGTTATTTTTCTCGTTTATTGATTGTAGATTTGTTTGTTTTGTCCCTTTTTTACAAAAAAAATTTGACTATGTCTGAGCAGGCAGACTGCGTGTTCTTTGTTGTTTGCTTGTCTGTGCGCTCAATACTTTTCACCTCCTTCTGCAACTGGCAGAGTCAGTCACTCAGATATGGTACAGCAGGGCAGGTCTAGCTGAAGAGGAGTTGCTGGGACGGGTTGTTTGTGGCACTTACTACAGCCACCAGAGCGGGTCGGTAATCAGTGCAGGGCAGGTTCCAGTAGGCCGTGCCTGTACTGCTTGGTGGTGTGATGTCAAGCGAATGGTCCAGGTAGGCAGGATGCAGTGGGGAGATTGTTATGTGTGGAGCGGTTGTTTTGTCTCCCGCTGGACGCTCCGTGAGGCTGCTTTCTTGTACCCCCATTTGCTGGTCTCTGATAGGAGTCCAAGATGGTGGATCCACACTGCGTTAGCTGGTAGGGGACCTCTGCCTGAATCTCTCCTCGCTCTCCGTTCTCTGTCAGTTTTCTCACTCCATTTGGTGCTTGGCTGAGTTCTTTATCTCTTCATTTGATGTTTTAGGGTTTCAGGATTGTTGTATTCTCTATTTGGCTTAGTGTTTTGGATCTTTGCTGTGGAGGGATGGCATGGTGCTTCTGCCTAGAACGCCATTTTGCCGGAACCTCCAAAAACTACTGATTTTTAATGTAAAATCCAAAGATGAAAATATACATAGTTTTCCAGCAAACAGATTCGTATTTATGAAGATCTGTGTTTCCAAAAAGATTGTTGTGACCTCTTCTCACTCAGCTGCACTTACACATTTTTTAAATACATTTGGTGTTTAAATGGGGTTTGAAAAAGTTCTGCATTTATTACAGCTTCACACATTTTATGAGCATCTTTTTGAATATCAGGGTAATTTATTTCTACTTAGATGGTCGCAAAGAATACGTAGGATTTTTGGAAGGCTGAAAGTTTCAAATATTAACTGAATTGTACTCTTTTTTTTACTGCCTTTTGTCCCAGTGGTGTTAAAGTAAAAGTTTGTGTCAAGGTGGAAAATTCAAACAGAATAAAAGTTAACCATAGACCTTTCTACGGTCCCAGAAGTCCGCTGTGTCTAGTACTACAACTTCTCGGATAAATTACAGTAAAAACTATGGGGTTTTCAGTAATAAATCTGCCCATATTAAAGAATTGCTCTTCTAATTCAGCTTCATTTAAATCCAACCATATATGCAAAGCATCTTAAATTTTTCTCCTGTCTGTTTTAGACTGTTTCTATGTGTACACATGAGTATGTTTTTTGTTGATCAGCTATATGGTTTTCGAAGCAGTGACTGACCCCTTGACAGGACTGAGGAGAGACGACTTGATATCCATGCAGGACCTGAGCTAGGGACCACGGTGTGCTTTCCTTGCCACACCTGGCAGAGGAGTTTCACAGAGTGTGAGGTGTGTGTCCTCTCTGGGGGTGTGGTGATCATGTCCTCAGTGTGGAGGTTATCTACATCCAGCAGGACTTAGACAACTTCGATCGCTCCTACCTCATCAGGGTACCAGACTAGCATTGCCCTGAGCTGTCTGCAGGAGAGCTTGGGGTCTGCTGTTCATGCTGTCTGCTGCACGGCAAGAGATGGGCTTGTGTGGCTTTCATCATCAAGCTGCCATTATTGGGTTAGTGTGTTAAATTCATTTGGACAAACCTTTCTGATACAACACTGTCTCAGGCTGCATTCTCTACAGAAGCAAAACCAGTGAAGCATGTGTGTATGTATATATGTATATGTATGTGTATACACACACACACACACACACACACACACACACATATACACATGTGTACATATATTTTTTTTAAAAAACCCACTGCTGTCAAGTCAATTCTGAGTTATAACGACCCTATAGGACAGAGTAGAACTGTCCCCATAGGGTTTCCAAAGAGTGTTTATATACATGTGTGTGTGTGTATATATATATATATATATATATATACGTCCATACTACACTGAAGGCATTGGCAAAAAACAAGGCTCCAGGAATTGCTGGAATACCAATTGAGATGTTTCAACAAACACATGCAGTGCTGGAAGTGCTCACTCGTCTATGCCAAGAAATTTGGAAGACAGCTACCTGGCCAGCCGAATGCAGAAATTATTGAACAATATCATTAATATCACACGCAAGTAAAATTTTGCTGAAGATGAATCGAAAGCAGCTGCACCAGCACATCGACAGGGAACTGCCAGAAATTCAAGCCGGATTCAGAAGAGGATGTAGAACAAGGAATATCATTGATGATGTCAGATGGATCTTAGCTGAAAGCAGAGAATACCAGAAAGATGTTTACCTGTATTTTATTGACTATACAAAGGCATTCAACTGTGTGGATCATAACAAATTATGGATAACATTGCGAAGAATGGAAATTCTAGAACACTTAATTGTGCTCACGAGGACCCTGTATATAGATCCAAGAGGCAGTCATTGGAACAGAACAAGGGGATACTGTGTGGTGTAAAGTCAAGAAGGGTGTGCATCAGGGTTGTTTCCTTTCACCGTACTTATTCAGTCTGTATGCTGACCAAATAATCTGAGAAGCTGGACTGTATGAAGAAGAACGTGGCATCTGGATTGGAGGAAGACTTATTAACAACCTGCGTTATACATGTAACACAACCTCACTTGCTGAAAACGAAGAGGACTTGAAGCACTTACTGATGAAGATCAAAGACTACAGCCTTCAGTATGGATTACACCTCAACATAAAGAAAACAAAAATCCTCACAACTGGACCAATAATCAACATCATGGTAAATGGAAAAAAGATTGAAGTTGTCAAGGATTTCATTCTACTGGTATCCACAATCAACACCCATGGAAGCAGCAGTCAGGAAATCAAAAGACCCATTGTATTGGGCAAATCTACTGCAAAAGACCTCTAAAAAAACAAAGATGTCACCTTGAAGACTAAGATGCACCTGACCCAAGCCATGGTGTTTTCAGTCACCTCATATGCATGTGAAAGCTTGACAATGAATAAGGAAGACCTAAGAAAAAATGACACCTTTGAATTGTGGTGCTGATGAAGACTATTGAATATACCAGGGACTGCCAAAAGAACAAACGAATCTGTCTTGGAAGAAGTACAACCAGAATGGTCCTTAGAAGCAAGAATGGCAAGACTGCATCTCACATACTTTGGACATGTTATCAGGAAGGATCAGTCCCTGGAGAAGGACATCATGCTTGGTAAAGTAGAGGGTCAGCAAAAAAGAGGAAGACCCCCCCAACGAGATGGATTGACACAGTGGCTGCAATGATGAGCTCAAGCATAGCAACGATTGTGAGGATGGCACAGGACTGGGCATTGTTTTGTTCTCTTGTATGTAGAGTCACTATGAGTCGGAATCGACTCGACGTCACCTAACAACATACATATATACACACATATATATACACGTGAATATATATATATGTATGTATGTATGTATACACACACACACGTTGTGATCCTTACGGTTATGTGTCAACTTGGCTGGACCATGATTCTCAGTGGTTTGGCAGTTATTATGTAGTTTGGCAGTCGTATGATGATGTGATCACTTCCACAATGATATTTGATGTAATGCAATCACCTCCATGATAGATCTTCTGTGAGTAGCCAATCAGATGAAAGGGAATTTCCTTGGCGGTGTGGCCTGCATCAAATATAAGCTGACTGCCTAGCAAGGCTCGTGGGCTTTTGCTCCCTCTGGATCTTGCAGCTGGCTCCTGTCCATCTAACCTCCAGTTCTTGGGACTTGAGCTAGCAGCTCACCTGCCATCTTGCTTGGCAATCTTGGGATTCATTGATCTTCACAGGCTGTGAGCAAGAGTTTTGCTGTCTGACCTGCCAATCTTGGGTTTGCCAGCCCCTGCGGCTATGTGAAACAGGAGAAGCCTCTCTCCTGACCCACGGACTTAGGACATTCCAGGCTCTGCAACCATGTGAACCATTTCCTTAATATAAATCTACATATACATTTATACACTTTACTGGTTTTGCTTCTCTAGAGAATCCAGCCTAAGATTCATGTCTTTGTATATACATATATATGTCAAAAAAACAAACCTGTTGCTGTCTAGTCCATTCCAACTTATAGCAACCTTATAGGATCGAGCAGAACTGTCTTGTGGGGTTTCTAAGGAGCAGCTGGTGGATTTGAGCTGCCAACCTTTTGATTAGCAGCTGAGCTCTTAACTACTGTGCCACCAGGGCTCCATATATGTAGACATGTATATATATATATATGTATATATACACACACACATACATGTATATGTATATACACACAGGTATACATATGTATACATACATGTATCGATATATATAATATCTCAGAAAACCAAACGTGTTGCTGTCCGGTCAATTCCAACTCATAGCCACTCTATAGGACAGAGTAGAACGGCCCCGTGAGGTTTCCAAGGAGTGGCCAGTGGATTCGAACTGCTGACCTCCTTTTGTTTAGCAGCCGAGCTCTTTACCACTGTGCCACCAGAGCTCCATGTATACATATAGAGAGAGAGGGAGAGAGAGAAACTTACATCAAGGAAGTGGCTAATGTTGTTGAGGCTAGAAAGTCCCAAGTCTGTGAGTCAGGCATCAGGCTGGAAGCTTCTTCTGACTCACATAGCTGCAGGAGGTAACAAACCCAAGATCAGCAGGTCAGGCAGCAGCCTGCTGGCTCACAGGCTGTGGAGGGCAAAGTATCCCAAGATTAGCAAGCTGCTGGCTCAAGTCCCAAGAACCAGAGGTCAAATGATGACAAGCTGGATGCAGGATCCAGAGCAAGGAAAAGACAGTGAGCTTTGCCAGAACATTCATGTATATTGGATGCAGGCCACACCCCTGAGGAAACTCCCCTTACAACTGATTGGCTGCCCCTATAAAATCGCAACATGGAGGTGATTACATTATGGCAGAGCAATCGGTCCAGTGTCTGCCAAGTTACATTATTACATAACTGCCAAACCACTGAGAATCATGGCCCAGCCAAGCTGACACATAACCTTAACCATCACAAACACCTGTGCTGACATATACCAAGACAGAAATCATGCTTTAGACATTTGCCTTCAAAGATCAGGTTTTAAAAGCTATAAAATCTTTTTAAGTTAGCTATAAGCAGATTAGTAATAAAAGAGCATTCTTCCATTCTCCAGACGTTTATTGCCTGAAACAGTTAATGCTCTCAGCTGCTACCCAAAAGGTTGGAGATTCAAGTCTACCTAGAGGTGCCTTGGAAGAAAGGCCTGGTGACATACTTCTGAAAAATCAGCCTTTGAAAACCCTATGGAGCACAGATCTGCTCTGTCACACATGGGGTGGCCATGAGTTGGGATCAACTCATTGGCAATTAGTTTGATTTGGTGTTTTTAGTAAGTACAAGTACAAATCAGAGTTATTAGCACCCTATGTTTGTAAATTTATAAGAGTTTAAGTGAATTAATTCCCTTCTAGTTCAATAACTGGCACTGAAATGACAGCCTGTGTGTGTAAGTGAGTGTATACACTGTTACAGCTGTACCCCATGGGAGTTTACTCAGCCCACCTCTAAGCCTGGGCCCTGAAGTCACTCTGAGCTTCCTTAGCTCTGGCTCTGGGGGCCTCGCGGCCTCCTGCACTCTTTCCCCTCTGTTCCTGTGGTCTGGAGCCCTCAGCTCTCTGGGTTCCCAAAAAGTTACAGCTTCCCAGCAGTGCCCGGTAGCTGCAGCTGCTGCCGTTAGCCTCCTGATGGAACAGGCCCTGGTGGTCTCAGCCCCAGGAGACCCAAGGCCAGCAACGCAGCCCTCACTCTCCCACTAACTGCAGCTTTCCACCCACGCTGCATCCGCTGCAACTGACACCTGTGGGACCCTGCACCTTATTAGGCAGCAGCCCCAGTGCTACCTGTTTGCAGGCCATGGGATCCTCTCATTTTCTGACTAAAGAGCACACTTCCGTGGGGCTCGGAGGTCCGACTCCCGTCTTTCCACAGGTAATGGAGAACCGGCAGCTGTTCGGCGCCCTTCGGTCCCTCCTGGAGGACTTCCGTGTGGAGCTGCGGGAAGATGAGCGGGCACGGCTGCGGCTGCAGCAGGAGTATGCCAATGACAAGGCTGCCTGGGACGTGGAGTGGGCCATGCTCAGGTGCCGCCTGGAACAGGTACCACCCCGGCGAGTCTCCACTCGCTCCCGCTGTCAGGAGGATGCACACTTTTGGTTCGGATGCCACAGTGCCCTTGCCCAAGGGGAAGAAATATTCCCATGAGAGAGCGAGAAGCAGCCACTCGCTGTCTCTTCAAGGCCCCTAGTGTTCCCTAATGTTCCCTCTCCCAAGAGTGAAACACCCCGTCTGCCAAGCAGCATGTTTAAGGGGGCCTTCGTTTTCCCATTCACATCCCACATGGTTGTATTTGGCCCCGTTAAAGGATGCCCGGCATGAAGCTGTCAGACTGAGGTGACACAGACAGGAGCAAAGAAAAAGTAGATTGTGATTTAGTTATCACTGAAAAAGGTAAATGCACGCTTTTCTTTAGAGTTTTCAAAATATTGAAAATACTTGTAGATGTAGGAGTCTGTAATCAGCTTTGGTCTCGTTATATAAGGACACTGACGCCCGGAAGGAAAGTACAGCCCAGGACCACATAGCCACTTAGTGGCAGAGTGGAGGAGAGAGCCCAGGTTTCACCCCACACGACAGAGTGAAGTCTTCTCTGAGATTCGACCACAGGACTAGATGTAACAAAGAGCATCCTTTTCTAAATGTCTCTGCCCTGGAAACCCTTAAATGTAACACCACTTACCTCACATTGTCTGCTTGCTCAGGTCATATCCTGAGGTTCCTTCCAGTCCTTCGATCAGGACGAGTTAGGAAAAGTCCATGTATCTTTTATAATCTATTTTCTAGGCCCTAATTTGAGGCAGACCATGAATAATTAAAACTTTATATGAATTGGCTTGGTCATGAAGGAAAATTGCACAGAAAGGAGACCTCTTTCAAACGGGCTTGATAAAAGATTAAGTGGCCTGTCATGTCAAAAGAAAACAGCTCCCCTGGTGCCCACAGGTTCACCTGTATTGCCATCTGGACCGATCAAGTGTGGTGTCAGGTTCACGGGCCTGAGTAGAGCAGGTACATAGCCTGCTCTCCAGAGGAAGTAGCAGTGTGTAGCAAAACCAGAGCAGCAGGCCAGGCCCATCAATGACAGAGCACCTGACCCAGTTATGAATCCTGCCCACTGCCCAGTGGGGGTTCTCATGCAACACTTGGCTTACCTTACTGCACAGCCTGAAGAGTTAGTGGTGTCAGAGGATGGGAAAGGACATCCTCTGATGAGCTGTCTTTAAACCTATTTAAAAAGATATTTATGGGGGGAAAAATAAACCTCGTTATTTTCAAAGACTTTAGTTAACGAAGGGAGGCGTAATCTTCGATGCTGGCCAGCTCCAAAATATTTCATCTCTGTGTTAGAGAAACCTGGTATGCACCTGCTGTGGTTGCTACAGGTAAAGCCTCAAGGAGAGTCAGTAAACACCAAGAAACAAAGCTAGTGAGAATTGGTAAAGAATTCATCTTCTGCCCAAATTGTTTAAGAAGTTCCCTACACATTTACAGCCCAGGAAGCAATGAAATGTGGCTGATGCTAGTCCATTTGAAATACACCCATCTTTGACTTAAATACAAAACAGTTCAACTCTACCAAACATTAAATACATTCTCTCAGCAGCAGCCGTGTTGGGTCAGTTCCCAAATAACGTGATTCTGTCAGCTGGTTCTTAAGTCAGGCATTGTTCTAAGTGCTGAGAACACAGCAACAAATAAGATATTCCTTGAAGGGGCTCTCAATCTATTGGGAGTACAAACAACCGCTGCAGGGTTTAATACTGTGAGAAGAACCACACAGCACAGGGGCATGCAGATCACATCCTTCAGTGAGGACACAGGGAAGAGTGGTTTGTGAAAGTCTTCAGTGAATCTTGAAGGATGAATAGGATGGAGAAGGAGAGGAGGGACATTTCGGGCAAAAAGGAACATTAGGAGGAGAGAGCAAGGCACATTTGAGGAGCTGCACTTCCATCAGGTAGGAAGGAGAAGAAGAGTGTTACAAGCATTGAAACTTTAATCCTGGATGTAAAGGGTTTAGATTTGAATTTTTGAAAGATTGATCTTGACTTCAAGGTAGAGAATGGATTAGAAACCATTAGAATGGAAAGGATTAACCTAAGATCCATGGATAGAATTCAGAGATGTGCTGTGGGATAGGAATACTATACATCTTTATGCTCGCTAACTAAAATTTAGCGTGTCTTCTGATTATAAATGTAGGCAACAAGCCCAATAGAAATCATAGATACTTCCATTTCACGTGACAGTTGTAGGTATCTCAAAATTAATATTGAGCAGGAGACCTTTGCCTTCACCAGACTGCCAAAGAGGTCTGCTGTAAAAAGGCTTCGCAAGCTTGGATTGCAGAGAAAATTAGTTGGAGGCTGAAAGACTCTTGCAGTAATACAGGTGAGAGATGATGTGGACCAAAAGTGAGGCTGTTACAATGGAAATAGAGAGAGGCTTCAAATCTGAAATACCATAAAAAGTATAAATTGGCAGGATCAACAACCAGTTAGAGGCTATGGAGAGACATGTATGTTTCTAGTTTGGGTGACTGGGTGATGGTGCCAGTCATTCACCAAGGCAGGAATACAGGGAGAGAAGTCAGTTAGGATGGAGAAGGAACAAGTTGAACTTGAGGTATCTGCCATGATAGATACTGGGATATAGAGGGCTGAGCTGAAGATATGGATGCCTGAGTGTCAAACAATAGGTGGGAGTGGAAGCCAGGGCCATGACTAGAATCTCCAGTACAGTGTGTAGAATGAAAGAAGTTCAAAGAAAGAACTTAAGGAAATACTCATTTCCAAGAATTTGGTAGAGGAGGAAGAGACTGAAAAGGAGCAGCCAGAGAAATGAATGAAAATCCAGGAGCAAATGCTGTCCCAGAAGTGAAGGGTAGAGATACCACAGAATCTCATGTGGAGTTTGACAATATCACATGCTTTGGAGAGGTCAAGTAGGATAAAAGATGAGAAGTTTGTTGAATTTGGCAATTAGGAAGTCACTGGAAAACTTGACAAAAACAGTTTCATGGAGTGTGGAACTGAAGCAAATTACAGTGTGCTGAGAAAGTTTGATCATGAAGGGAAAAGAACAAAGGGCAGAAACTAAACCAAAAGGAGGCAGGGGGACAGGGGAGGTTTTTTTTTTGTTTTGTTTTGTTTTTCCCCAGATGGGTGAGACTTGAATGTGTGAGGATAACTGATGAAACAGGATCCCTGAGTAGGGAAAGGGTCAGGGGTGTAAGCATAGGTGGTGGGATTATCGCTAACCATGAGCGAGAACTGGGCAGTGAGGGGTACAGATGCAGATCGTTTTGTGGATATAAGGAATTAGTCTTTACTGTCTCTATGAAGCAGGCTGGCAGAGGTCGTTTGCTGCCAGTGAAGGGGATAAGTACTTGAGCTGATTCTAAAGAGAGGAGGTACTGGACTTCTGGAAAGCATCTGCATGTTAGCAGATATATCTAGGAGAGTCTCAGCACCATATCTTTTCACCAATATGCATTGTTAGGAACTCTTTTAAATTGGAATTTTGTGGTTTTTCATACTTACCAGTAGTCTTCTGGTTAACTCTAGATGTTTCTCCTCCTTTTTGTTTTTTTGTTTTTTTGTCTTTCCATTTGAAAAAAAAGAGGGTGTTTTATTTTCTCCAAATACACATTTTATAAATACCTGATCAAGAAGCATTTTCCATGATTCTGTTCTTTAGCGTATTGTCAGTATATCCCAGCTTATGTTATCTGCTTCCTCAAACATTTACCTACCCTGATTCATCCCCAGATCCAGGCACACACTCCGCCTTACTTCCCGAGAGGCTCTCAGTTAGAGGACCTGTGTTCTACTCAGATGCAGTGGACAAAACAATGTGCTTTTCTTTCCATGGGTTTACTATCATAGAGATGAGTGTTCAGTATTCGTTTTCTCTCCATGAGCCCCTTATGAGTAAGAACTTTCAGTTTAACTGAGAACACCACTTAGCAACACGATACAAGCAGAGAAGCTTTCTGAATAATACTGAGTGGCTTTAAGTCTTTGAGCAACTGATTTCAAAAAGGTTAAAGGAGCTGTTCAGACATGGATAATCAACTCTGAATGATTTGGTGGGACTTTGAATAACACATTCTAAGATATTTAATTGAATCTAGATGTGCGTAATGAAACAAAGTTGGTTTAATTTGCAAGGTGTTTACTGATGACGTTAATGTTTAATAGCAGTTAAAGAAAACCCACCTAGTTTCTAGTCCCAACTCTTTAGGCAAGTCCCTCAAGCACTCTGAGCTGCCATTTCTTAACCAGTGGATTGGGAATAATGATATCTGTACTTAACAGGATTCCTGTGAAGACCAGATGAGGTAATACATGTGAAAGACCTTTTTTTTGAAAACTGTAATCAAACAAACAAAAAGTCAAAAACCTCTAAACAAATTTAGAGACTATGTATCAGGATAAAAATAAGAGACAAAATTGTTTTTGTAATTTTTGGTTGTTGCCTAGGGTTTGCAGTATTTATCAGTAATTAATCAGAGTATGACTTGAAATTATACTACTTCACATGCTTTACAAGGATCTTATAACAGTATGTTCTCAATGTCTTCCTCCCATCCTTTGCATTATTGCTGTCATACATCTAACGTCTACATATTCTATACGATACATTGCAGCTATTTTTGCTTTGTCTGTTACATCCAATGAGACTTTAAAGTAATTGAGAAAAAAATGAATTTCATATTTACCTATTCATGCCTTTTCTGTTGTTGTTAGGTGCCATCAAGTCGATTCCAACTCATAGCAACCCTGTGTACAACAGAACAAAACACTGCCCGGTCCTGCGCCATCCTCACGATTGTTGCTATGTTTGAGCCCATTGTTGCAGCCACTGTGTCAGTCTATCTCATTGAGGGTCTTCCTCTTTTTCACTGACGCTCTATATTACCAAGCATGATGTCCTTCTCCAGGGTCTGGCCCCTGCTGGTTTTCAGCAGTTTGAATATGATATGCCTATATGTGAGTCTTTGTTTTCTTTGGGTATTTAACCTGCTGAGTGTTCCCTAAACTTACTGGATCTTTAATTTTGAAAAATTCTCAGCCATTATTGCTTTAAGTATCGTTCTGTTCCATTCTTTCTGTCTTCTCTTAGGATTCCAGTTGCATGTATGTTAGTCTACTGGTTAATGTCTTACAGCTATTGGATGCTGTTTTTTGCTTTTTTTTATTGGCTTGGTTGTTTTGGGTTTTATTTTGCCATTGTTGTTATTTTACTCTTCTGTCTCATTTGTTTCAATTTGGATAATTTCTGTTGATCTGTTCAGGTTTACCACTTCTTTCCTCAGCAGTATTGGACCTATTTGAAGCATTCTTCATTTACCATGTTTTGCATTTTTAGCATTTCCATTTGATTATTTTTCGTAGATTCCATCTCTCTGTGAAAGTACCTATCTGATCCTACATGTTGCCACTTCTTCCACTAGAGTTTTTGTTTGTTTTTTTTTTTTTTAATTGTACTTCAGGTGAAGGTTTACAGAACAAATAGTTTCTCATGAAACAGTAGTACACATATTGTTTTATGACATTGGTTAACAACCCCACAACATGTCAACCCTCTCCCTTCTAGACCTTTTTTTTTTTGGTGTAAATATACATAGCCAAAGATACACCATTTAAAAAATTTCTACATGCACAGTTCAGTGACATCGACTACGCTCTTTGAATTGTGCTGCTGTTCTCACTTTAGATGAAGGCTTACAGAACAAAATAGTTTGTCATTTAACAGTTACTACACATGTTGCCCTATGACAATGGTTAATAACCTCACAACACATCAACACTATCCTTACTCAACCTTGGGTTCCTTATCACCAGCTTTTCTGTCCCCTTCTGCCTTCTGGCCCTTGTCCCTGGACTGCTGTGCCTCATTAGTCCCATTTGGTTTTATGGGGCTGTCCACTCCCCGGCTGAACGGTGAACCTTGGAAATGACTTCACCACTGAGCTAAAAGGGTGTCTGGGGGCCATACTCTAGGGGTTTCTCCAGTCTCCTTTAGGCCAGTAAATCTGGTCTTTTTTTTGTGAGTTAGAATTTTGTTCTACATCCTTCTCCAGCTCTGTCCAAAACCCTCTGTTGTGATCCTGGTCAGAGCAGTCAGTGGTGGTAGCTGGGCACCATCTAGCTGTACTGGACTCAGTCTGGTGGAGGCCATGGTAGTTGTGGTCCATTAGTTCTTTGGACTAATCTTTTCCTTGTATCCTGTTCTCTTCATTCTCCCTTGCTCCCGAAGGGATGAGACCAGTGGAGTATCTTAGATGGCCACTCACAGGCTTTTAAGACCCCAGATGCTACTTGCCAAGGTAGAATGTAGAACATTGTCTTTATAAACTGTGTTATGCCAACTGACCTACATGTTCCCTGACACCATGGTCCCCACAGCCCTCCACCCAGCAGTTCAGTCCCTCAGGGAGTTTGGATTTGTCTATGGAGTTTCCATGACCTTTCCTTGTACAAGTTGTGCTGGTTTCCCCTGTATTGTGTACTATCTCACCCTTCACCCAAGATACCACTTATCTATTGCCTATTTAGTATTCCCACCCCCCATCCCTGGTAATCAACAAAGATTGTTACATTTTGTGTGTGAACATTTTCATGGGTTTTTACAATAGAGGTCTCATACAATATTTGTCCTTTTGTGATTGACTTATTTCACTCAGCATAATGTCCTTCAGTTTCATCCATGTTATGAGATGCTTCACAGATTCATCATTGTTCTTTCTCATTGCATAGTACTCCATTGTGTGTATGTACCATAGTTTGTTTATCCATTCATCTGTTGATGGGCATCTAGGTTGTTTCCATCGTTTTGCTATTGTGAACAATGCTGCCATGAACATAGGTGTGCATATGTCTATTCGAGTGATGACTCTATTTCTCTAGGATATATTCCTAGGAGTGGGATTGCTGGATCGAATGGTATGTCTATTTCTAGCTTTCTGAGGAAGCGCCATATCATTTTCCAAAATGGTTGTATCATTTTGCATTCCCACCAGCAGTGCATAAGAGTTCCCATCTCCCTGCAGCCCCTCCAACATTTGTTATTTCCAGTATTTTTGATTCGTGCCAGTAATGCTGGGGTGAGATGGTATCTCATTGTGGTTTTAATTTGCATTTCTCTAATGGCTAGTGATCGCAAGCATTTCCTCATGCGTCTGTTGGCCATTTGAATGTCTTCTTTGGTGAAGTGTCTGTTCATTTCCTTTGCCCATTTTTTAATAGGATTATTTGTCTTTTTGTTGTAGAGGTGTTGGATTTTCATGCAGATTATGGAGATTAGACCTTTATCTGACTTATAGTGTCCAAAATTTTTTTCCCAGTCTGTAGGTTCTCTTTTTACTCTTGGTGAAGTCTTTTGAAGAGCATAGGTGTTTGATTTTTAGAGGATCCCAGTTATCTAGCTTGTCTTTTGGGGTTTGTGCATTGATGGTTATGGTTTGTATCTTGTTAATGCCGTGTATTAAGGCCTGTGGTGTTGGTCCTATTTTTTCTTCTATGAACTTTATAGTTTTAGGCTTTATATTCAGGTCTTTGATCCATTTTGAAGTAGTTTTTGTATACAGCGTGAGGTATGGGTCCTGTTTCTTTTTTTTGCAGATGGATATCCAGTTTTGCCAGCACCATTTCCACTAGAGTTTTGATGTATTATAAACAAACAAACTCATTGCTGTCAAGTCAATTCTGATTCATAGCGACCCTATAGGACAGAGTAGAACTGCCTCACAGGGTTTACAAGGAGCGGGTGGTGGATTTGAACTGCCAGCCTTTTGGTTAGCAGCCTAATGTTTAACCAATGTTTTAGTTACATCATCTGTGTCATATCTGAGTCTACTTCTATTGATTGCCTTGTCTGTTGACAGTGCACTGTTTTTTTCTTCCTTGCTTCTTTGTACATCTCATAATTTTTTGTTTAAAGTCAGACATCTTGTATAGGATAAGGCAGAGACTGGTGTAAATAGTTTTATGACTGAAAACAGGCATACTTGTTTTTTGCCTAGGGCACGGGTTGGCAGATGTTTAAAGAAACAGAGAGCAAACATTTTATATTCTGCAGGCCATATGATCTGCCACAACTACTTAACAGTGTCATTATATCACAAAAGCAGTCCTAGGCAATACATAAACAACTGTATGTGGCTTTGTTATAATAAAACCTTACTTAGAAAAATAGATGGCAAACTAGATTTGGCCCACAGGTCATAGTTTGCCAAACCCTGCCCTAGACCTTTAGTGGGGGCAGGGGGCTTGAGTCAGTCTTTGTGGGACTTTAGCTGGGTTTAGGTTTGTATTATTGCTCTGGTTTTCCTCAGTTCACCACAAGCTTCAGGATCTTCTAGTGTTAGCTTATGTTTATGGTAGTTTGCCCATTTTTCTCAATGTCTGCTCCATCCTCGGC
The DNA here is from genome assembly GCA_030035585.1 of Dugong dugon. Classification (NCBI taxonomy): domain Eukaryota; kingdom Metazoa; phylum Chordata; class Mammalia; order Sirenia; family Dugongidae; genus Dugong; species Dugong dugon. The sequence goes on along the minus strand of CM057466.1, from coordinate 43,916,729 downwards.
TTTAGAGCTTCCCTTTGCACCTATGCTTCAGAGAGGGTCTCACTCCACACTCTTGCTCCTCTTCCGGCAGTAGACTACTGTTTCTTGTTACTTGACACTTGTTAGTCTGAGAGTAGGAAGTTGGGAGTACAGGGGAGGCATTCTCTGCTGTTCTGATTCAGCCTCAGTCTTAGACAGGTGTTGTATCCCTGGATCTCAGTAGTGAGAATTTCTAAATGATTCTTCCTTCCCCACCCCAATGTAGGATGCCTCTAGTGGCCTGTGCCTATTTTGTATTCCTGCCCGTCCTTTTAATATTAGAGGATATTTTTCTCCTCCCTTCTCCAAACTGCAGTGAGTATTCACCAGTGCCCTAGAGCAACAGGGTTTGCTGCCCTTCCCTCAGCAGCTTAAGACTTTTGTTCCCTGGGGAAGACAGGGGAGAAACATCTGGGCAGGGCCTCATACCTTTTTTTCAGGGGCTTCTCTGCTCCCCAAGTCATGCACCCGGGGTGGTTTTCTTAGGACTCACCATTCCTCCAGTCTTTCTTGTGAGCACCTGGTAAGGTTTCTGAAGAAGAGCTCATTAGTTGGTGAGATTTCCCTTGTGTCCCTTGTGTGTGACTCCCAGGGGTTCTATAGTCTCACCTAGCCCAGAATCAGCTTCAGCAATTCATTAAAAATTTTAGCTGAATTCTTCTTACTGGCTTGTATAGTATCCAGCAGTGTCTGCTACAGGTAAGCAGGTGCTTACGTCCTGTCTGCTCAAAGGCAGTTGTATCCTTAGAGCTTGGGTTAATTGGTTGCCCTATGACCTCAACTCTTAGATATATTCAAGAAAAGTTGGGAATTTTCAGATTGATTACGCTGTATGTTGTTGTTGTCATAAGTATGGGAGCGATGCACTTTTCAGCTTTCCATATCCTAAGAAGGAAGCAGAAGCTGGAAACCACAAGCTGGTTTTTAAATAATTTCATTAGATGATTGATTAAAATAAGTTACAGCAAAATTAAAGGAATTGAATTATTTTGCCTTCTCAGTACAAACAGTTGCTGGCATTTCTTGAATGTCAAAATTATTGTACCAGGTACTCTGTGAAGAACTTCTAATGATTATCACTATTAATCTTCACAACAATTCTAATTACCAAAGATCACAGAACCAAGATTTGAACTCAGGATGCTTGTCTTCAGAGTCCATTCTCTAAGCTACTGTGCTCTACTGTAGTCTATCCAAATCTAGTGATTTTTCTATGTACCACATGACTATACCAGTTTATTGGGGAAAGTGACTTAATTCACTTATTTGTTAAATATTTACTGATGACTACTAGGTTCCATCACTAGGATCCACGTAGGGGCTAAGGATATAGGAACAGACATGGTACCTGCCCTCATGGAGCTATACAGAAGTGCAAGCAAGAGATGGTGGTGACTTAGAATAGAAAAGCTTATGCCATAGGAAGCGTAACAACTCTTAATGGACTTACTGCTTTACATTCTGTGTGACTATATCAACTATTCTTAATTAGGACTTTACAGTGAAATTTGTTTTTTCTGTGGGATTGGTCAAATCTTAGTTTAAAAACACGGTTCCAGGATAAGATGTAAACGGGCTAAGATTTTCTTCATGTACTAATGGAAGACTTGCCAGGGGTGAGTTCCTAAGTCTTTTCTCCTTGACAGCTGGAAGAGAAGACTGAGAAGAACTTGGGGGAACCAGGTCCTTCCACTGACAGCAAAGGGGCATTTTGGAAGGAGAGGGAAGCACACAAGAAGTTGCTTGCTGACAGTCACGGCCTGGTCATGGACCTGCGCTGGCAGATCCATCACAGCGAGAAGAACTGGAGCCGTGAGAAGGTGGAGCTTCTTGACCGCCTGGACAGAGACCGACAGGAGTGGGAACGGCAGAAGAAGGAACTTCTGTGGAGAATAGAGCAGGTACGGAGGCACCCCAGGCACCAGAGAAGAGGGAAGAGAGTGCAGGTAACTAAACTGACCTGGAAATCAAGAGCATTTATGAAACAGAACATCAGAAATCAGGCTGCGTGAGGTCCTTGTTGCATCAGTGTGTTTCCTGGGCTTCCACGAGAAGAGCAGGAAACACTAGAATTTCTAGCACTGGAGGTCTAGGCTCATGCCCGTCCATTACACAGATCTTCTCATTGCGAAGTTTGTAGGCAACTCTCTTGTTGGGGAGGAATGGAGAGTGGTGGGGGAAGTAACTGTTTTAAAGGAATTTAAAGAATGAACTTGAAAGCTGAGGTTATTTCAGGTCTTATAAAGTGATGCCTGCCAAAAAGCAAACTAACTTTTCAGTTTGCCATGAAGGTGTAGTCACAGTGGCTGCTTCAGCTTGAATGGGATTGTTGTCCATTAGTAAAGAAATTGCTGAATTGAGTTGGAAGTCAGGCTGTTTGCTGCTGTTTGCACCTGCTGTGGATATTGCTGAGCTGTGATTAGATAGGACCTCCATAAAGGGAGGTAGCACATCCTCTTTGGCTGAACAGATGATTCTGAAAGCCAGATGAATATAGGGGGAGGGGAAGGGGTGAGTCGCCCAGATAATCATTCTTTGTGTTGTGTCAGACAGTTGGCTTCGTTGCAGTAGTTCCTGAGTGTTCACACATTAAATTTTCACATTAAATCGAAGGTTTGGAATTCCTCCCTGGCCAGATCTGTTCATAACATACATACATGTTATTTATTTCAGCCTGTCACACTAAAAAATTCATGAGGCCTCAAAGAAATTCATTAATCAATGAAAAATTGAATGCAGGAAAAATAACCTGATTATTCTAAATACTCATACTGCGTGCATTTACGTGGGAGGCTTTTGAAAAATGTGCTCTGTTCTCCACAGATGTTGTAGCTGTTATGCAGGTACAAAGACAACGGTTAGCTTAAATATAAAGTTGGAGAGTGAGGGAAGAAGGAAAATGGACTAAGTGATAAAACCAAACACAGAAATAAAAACCAGGTGCCTTTGGCTTAGAAACCATTGAGAAGAAGAAAGTACTGAAAGGAGCTGACCCACTTTTGTTCTTCCTGGGTTCAGTTACAATTGTCTCCTTACTGATTTTGATATGGCTCCATTTCAAAATTCCTAAATCCTATCAAGAGGAATGTTGGCCACTTCCTGTTTGGCTTGGAAATGGAGCACTTGGGAAGAGTCTTTTGTACTCAACTCCCTCCTATGTCTGTGCTCCAGTGAATGGTGGTTATGTGGAAGTTGTAGTGGTAAAAGGAGCATGTATTCTTATGAACACAGTCACAGGTTTATCATACCCAACTTTAGTTAACCAGTGTCACAAGTAACTTCAGGCAGCTTGTCACCAGATAGCTTCCTTCTTGGCCTTCCCTCTAGGATCCTTCACTTTGTATGTCCCTCCCGCACTCCAAGGGGGCCCTCATGGTCCCTGCCATGACCCTTTTAGGGTCCCCTTTATCGATTTGTTGCAGTGACTTGTTGGTCTTGGCCCAGCCTTCATTTTGAAAGCCACACTTTGGTGTAAGTTAGGCAAGTATTTAAGTTTTTATTTTACTCTTGGGGATGAGGAATTTCTAATAAAGGAAAGCTGGGTAAGACACATGCAGTGATCCTCAACTTTAAACAGCTCATGCCCTAAGGATGAGCAGTTGTCTCTCCTTAATACCATATTTTGGAAAGATTAGAGTGGTCAGGAGTGGAACCCTATTTCTGAATTGTCAGGATTGCAACATTTTAACCAAACTGACCACCTCAGGACTTCAGTCCTCTTGATGGCTCTGAGCATAATGTATTCACAACACGAGTTTCGAGCGTTCATCTGTTGTGGCAAAGCCCAGTCTTTGTGCAGTGATTTCCACTGCTGTTTTTAGAAGAGGATTTGTTACCAATGAACTGATGCTTCAGACATGCAATCGTGGCTTTCAAAAATAAATCTGGCCTTTCTCCCAAAGTAATCAACATTTTTAAAGACTGTTTTACAAACCTAGGTGCCAAACCCTGAAAATTAGGTAAAGCAGTTATAGGCATGCTCTGTAAGACAGGAAATTGGCTGAGGTATATGTGTGCATATAGATTTTGTCTGTTTTGTTTTTTTTTTTTAAATCAGCTATAGGATTGCTCATTCATTTAACTTTCAGCTACACATTCCATGGATAAACAAGAAATGTAACTGAACATCCTTCAGAAACTATTTGACAATGCATGCTTTCTATGTTTGACTGCTTGGTAAGCCTAGAACCTTGACTGTGACCACCCTAATGCAGATGGCGAAAGAAGTGACACTAAATCCATTTTCCACTTTCAGAACACATGCTTCATGCTTGTCTGGTGTCATTAAATTCCTACGTAATTTCTGTGCCCCAGAAGGCATCTTGCATGATGAATGACTGGGAGCGTGATGACGATCATGTAATGCATACCATCTAGCTTATCAGCATCTCTTATCTCAATCCATATTCCATTGGGTGGTGGTTAACGTTTATGGGCTCACGCTACATTTCTCCTGGGAACTGTATGTTCGCAGTTGACCTGCAGATAAGACAGGACTGGGCTGTGCTCACTGTTCTTAGGGCATTAAAGGAAAGCTCATAATATGTCAACCCAGGCTCTTTCCAGTAACTTTCTTAAAGCAGCTACCTTTGCAGCCTGAAAGGCACTTCTTTCATAGTCTGTTTACAGAGAGACCTTTTCTCTTTGGACCATGCCAGGTAAGGTGATGCTCTTGAGGGTTTGTTTCCTGTATTATTTGAAATGCAGATCTTTAAGATTTTCTATTTGCCTTAAAAGTTGTTTGACTACAAGGCTCCAAGTAGAGTGCTGATTCCTGGTTTGAGGTGACTCCCCTAGGAAACCCCATCCTTTAAGGACCCATTCTTCAATGGCAGCTCCCCAGAGGCATCTGCACCGCAGAGACCTCCAGCCAAAGCCGTTGCAGTTCGTTCTGAGGAAACCTAACACTCTCCAGCTTTAGTGCAAGCTGCTCCTGGCCCAGGTCTATTTTTGAGCTCCCACCCTCCGCAGGCCTGTTGCCAGCTCTCCCCTCCAGCTACTCCTGCTCCCTCCTCGCTCACGCTCTCAGCACATTGACAGCTTCAGATGTGATTCTTGCATTTTAATTCCTTGCCCAAAATAGCTTGGAGATGATCATGTGTTGAGGCTAAATTGTGCTGACATACATTAGATGAAGATAATAAAAAGCTTTCCTTTTCATTTTTTTAAAGAAAGCACTTAGCATCTTTAAAAGAGAACTGCTAAGAAGTGTGCCATTGGGGAGGGGGTGGAGGGCGAAGAGAGCTGAGCTCAAGCCTAGAGCGATTGTCTGCTCCTCACATTGGCTGTGATTCTGCCTCAGATGCTAACATTTAAACTCCAGCTGCTTGGACCTCCATCTCTTCGTAACAGAGCTAATGCTCTGAGACTTGAGTCACCACCTTAGAAACTGCTAAAGATGAGTAAATGTCCTTGAGTCCCCATTACATCACACAGCTTTGTTCTCACTGTACATAGGCCACACTTATATCCAACTTATGGGTGAAGATTTAAGTTAGGACACCAAGGTACTGTTTGTAAAGATGCTCTTTTACAAAATAAATCAATATGCTTCCAAGGGAGTTGTAGAATTTCCTGGCACCGTCTCAACACTTGATGACTGAAGGTTTTTATTCTGCTGTTCCTTCAGGTCAAATCCAAAATGTCACTGTACTCATTCAGATAATTCACTCATTAATAAGAGCAGTCGACCCAGGAAAATGTATGAGCATGTTGTCCTGTAATAAAGCCCTCACTCATGGAGCTCAGGAGAAATGACCTCAGGTCTTGACCATGCTTCCTCTGCATGTTTGGAAAGATCTGGAGTGAAGCTCAGTGGAGCCAGGGCAGCCTTCCCTGTCTGTCTCAGCAGTTCCCTGTGACTGTACTGCCTTCTCTCCTGAAATGCCCTGTGGGATCTAGTCCCAGGCTGTAAAATAGGCCAGAAAGCCATGATCTGTGGGCCAAGGCCCGAGGGAACAGGGTGGATGAAAGGGAAGTGGGTGGTGGTCTAACCAACACACTGATGGCTACGCCAGTGCTAGGGGCACGGTTGTCCCCATTCTACAGATGAGGAGCTGAGAGACCTCAGGTGGTTCACCCAGCCAGCCAGCCAGCGAGTCACATAAGCGTAATGCCAGCTCAGGTCCTGCTGATTCCATGGGCCTGGTGTTTCCCCACAACTGCTTCTGGAACATGTTTAGTCAGGCAAAAAAATTGTGACTATAAACTATGTGGTTTATTCATTTTTTCAGTCCTGTTGGGTCTTTAACTGCCTTTTCAGCTGAGTTTTAAGCTTCTCAAGCAAAGTATAAGTTGTTTTTGACACCAAACAGTCACAGCCCAGTTTGGTGGCTCAGTTTGATGACCTGGGTTATGTATAGGACCTGTTCCACATGATTTGGGGGTAGTTGGGAAAGTCAAATCCACCCTCAGACGTTTTCTATCACAGGGGACATTCCACTGAGTGTGCCTTAAGTTTGGAAGGTGATTCCAAAGAGAGTTCTAAACGTGTTGTTTAACAATGTCAGGTTTAAAAAATAAATGCGCAGTTCCTTATGAGCATGGCACACAAATCTGTGTATGATAACATTTATTCTAGCTAAAATGAGCTGACCACACTTGTGTGATTTAATGAAGAGTTTCTATTTCCAGATAAATTTTCTAACCAGATAAGACTGTGGGGTTTTTTAAGAATTTGTAACAGCTGCCAACCTAAAGGTTGGCGGTTGAAACTCACCCAGCAGCACTGCAGAAGAAAGTTCTGGCAATCTGCTTCTGTAAAGAGTATAGCCAAGAAAACCCTATGGAGCAATTCTACCCTGTAATGCGTGAGGTCACCATTAGTCAGAATCAACTTGATAGCAACAGGTATAGCGATCTTGTATTGTATTTTGAAATTAAGGTCAGTACTTCAAGAACATTTGCTTCTCTCAAAGTCTTTCAAGTTGACCCATGTTTAATTCCAAATTGTGGAGAAAATATGGCCTTAGGGAGAGCAACGGAGAAAAATGTGAGGCTAATTATTTTCACTTTTACCACTTTCAAGTTGCAGAAGGAAAATAGTCCCCGGAGAGGCAGCAGTTTCTTCTGTGACCAAAAAGAAGGCAGCCCTCGCCCCTTCCCCCACCAGGGAGGTCTCCGTGTGCCTTGCGCCATGGGAACGTGGTCCTGCTCTGACGCGGAATCCATGCCCTTTGAAGACCAGCCACTCTCCAAGCTGAAGGAGTCGGACAGGTGCACGGCCAGCGAGAACCTCTACCTGGATGCTCTGTCGCTGGATGAGGAGCCTGAGGAGCCTCCGCCCCGAAGGCTGGAGCGGAAGTTCAGGCACTGCCTTCCAGAGGTCAGCGCGTCTTCCTCCATTCTAGCTCCTTACGGCAGCATGAAGGCGCTTTACTTCACCCGTGCCGCTGGTCAGGTCCCCTCCTGGATTTCACGTGTCCCAACCTCTCAATTTAGGAAAAGTGAAATCCTCACACTGGTAGGATTTTGTGTGTGGTCCTCACCCTAAGTCACTTGGTGCTCCATGGTAAGCTTGATTTTGCCAGCTTGTCCCCAGTCTGGTTTAGAAATCCTGGGGTAGTGTCCTGGAGAGAAGGAAAGGTCTCACAAATGATTATGCCTGGCAAAACATACAACAGGAGTAATTCTGTGAAGTGTGCCTTTTGAATTTTTCTTTAAATCATAATACAGCCTTCTGATTATAGAAAACTAATAACCAAAATAAATTCTGTTTTAAGGTAGTAGCCCAACATCTGGAAGCAGCAAATATCACTCACCAGTGACACATTATAAATATTCTGTGCAGAGGGAAATGAACTCAACACTTAGAAACCTTTGTAAGTCAGATTATCAGATGTGAGCTAAGCTTTATGCTAACATTTCCTCAGCTCAGTGTTTGTTAGGTTTTTCTGGTTATGCCTTTTTAAAACCGGGTTTCAAAAATTTCCTGTAGGAATCCTTACCTGAGAATACATTTAACAGTTGCTGTACCTGTAATTTGGACTCCCAAACACTGAACAGAATTAGAAGAGTTCACACCAAATAGTTTGTTGTTGAAATACGTGGAAATGACATGACAGTCACGTGTCATGAAGTAAAGTGCCTTATCCTCAGCAGTAGGTATTAGGTTGAACCATATGCAGTCACCAATATTCCACCATTTTTCATCTACTGACAGTTTCATATGGTTCAGTTTAATAGTCGAGGGAAAGTGGGATCGGGTCAGGAGACGGGTAGGGGCCTGGACGTCATACTGATCTGCATGCCAGAGATAATTGGTGTGCTCACTAAAGGGAAGTGTGCCCCTTGCTACTTACTGTGCCCAGGAATCAATTTCAGTTACTATCAAAGGCTCTCTCGGGTCCTTGTTGCTTCTTCCAGAACATGTCAGCACAAGAGTGTTTTCCCAATAGACAACCTTGTGTTGATATTGTTCTCTGCCAGCCCAGCTGGCACTCTTTTTTGTCTTGTTTACTCCTTTAATTCTGTCTGTATTTTCTTCTTGTAATGTTCTTTTTTTTTTCTTGTGCCTTTTGTGAAAGTTTACAGCTCAAGTTAGTTTCTCATACAAAAATTTATACACATATTGTTATGTGACCATAGTGGTTATCCCTGTAATGTGACAGCACACTCCTCCTTTCAACCCCAGATTCCCGGAGTCCATTCAACCAGATCCAGTCCCTTTCTACCTTCTCATCTTGCCTCCAGACAGGAGCTACCTATAAAGCACACTCTTCATGAGTATCATTTTATGTCTTATAGTCCATTCTAATCTTTGTCTGAGTAGTTGGCTTCAGGAATGGTTTTAGTTCTGGTTTAACAGAGAGTCCAGGGGTCATGGCTTCCGGGATTCCTCCAGTCTCAGTCAGACGTTTAAGTCTGGTCTTTCTACTAGAATTTGAATTCTGCACTCCACTTTTTTCCTGCTACGTCAGGAACTCTGTGTTGTGTTCCCTATCAGGGCGGTCATTGGTGGTAGCCAGGCACCATCTAGTTCTTCTGGTTTCAGGCTGATGCAGTCTCTGGTTTACGTGGCCCTTTCTGCTCTTGGGCTAATATTTTCCTTGCGTCCTTGGTGTTCTTCATTCTCCTTTACTCCAGGTGGTTGGGACCAATTGATGCATCTTAGATGGCCGCTTGCAAGCTTTTAAGACCCCAGACGCCACTCACCAAAGAGGGATGCAGAGCATTTTCATAGTAAACTTTGTTATGCCAGTTGACCTAGATGTCCCCTGAAACCATGGTCCCTGGACCCCTGCCCCTGCTACTCTGTCCCTCAACATGTTTAGTTGTGTTCAGGAAACTTCTTAGCTTTTAGTTTAGTCCAGTTGTGCGGGTTTCCCCTGTATGGTGTATTGTCCTTCCCTTCACATAAGATAATTCTTGTCTAGTTAGTGAGTTCTCTCTCCCTCCCTCTCCACCCTTGTAACCATCAAAGAACTTTCTCTTCTATGTTTAAACCTTTTATTGAGTTCCTGTAATAGTGGTCTCATACAATATTTGTCCTTTTGCAACTGACTAATTTCACTCAGCATAATGCCTTCCAGGTTCATCCATGTTATGAGATGTTTTGTGGATTCATCATTGTTCTTATTGTTGCATGGTATTCCATTGTGTGAATATACCATAAGTTCTTTATCCATTTGTCTGTTGCTGGGCACCCAGGTCATTTCCATCCTTTTGCTATTGTGAACAGTGCTGCAGTGAACATGGGTGTGCATATATCTATTCATGTGATGGCTCTTATTTCTCTAGGTATATTCCAAAGAGTGGGATTGCTGGATCATATGGTACTTTTAGCTTTTTAAGGAAGCGCCAAATTGATTTCCAAAGTGGTTGTACCATTTTACATTCCCACCAGCAGTGTATAAGTGTTCCAGTCTCTAATGTTGAACCATCCCTGCACAGCTGGTATAAATCCCACTTGATCATGGTGAATTATTTTTTTGATAATGTTGCTGAATTCTATTGGCTAGAATTTTGTTGAGAATTTTTGCATCTATGTTCATAAGAGATATTGCTCTGTAATTTTCTTTTTTTGTGGTGTCTTTACCTGGTTTTGGCATCAAGGTTATGCTGGCTTCATAGAATGAGTTCAGGAGTATTCTATCCTTTTCTATGCTCTGAAATACCTTTAGTAGTAGTGGTGTTAACTCTTCTCTGAAAGTTTGGTAGAATTCTCCAGTGAAGCTATCAGGGCCAGGGCTTTTTTTGTTGTTGTTGTTGAGAGTCTTTAAATTTCCTTTTCAAGCTCTTATCTTATAGGTTTATTTAGTTCTACCTTTGTTTGTGTTAGTTTAGGTAGGTAGTGTGTTTCTAGAAATTTGTCCATTTCCTCTAGGTTTTCAAATTTGTTGGAGTACAATTTTTCATAGTATGATTCTTTTAATTTTGGTTAGGTCTGTTGTGATATCTCCTATCTCATTTCTTGTTGAGGTTATTTGCTTCCTCTACTGTTTTTCTTTTGTCAGTTTGGCCTAAGGTTTATCAATTTTGTTGATGTTTTCAAAGAACCAACTTTTGGTCTTGTTAACTCAATTGTTTTTCTATTCTCTTTAATTTTTATTATTTGCTTTCTTCTGGTGCCTGAGGGCTTCTTTTGCTGCTGTCTTTCTATTTTTTCAAGTTTTAGGGTTAATGTTTTGATTTTGGCTCTTTCTTCTTTTTGGATGTGTGCATTTATTGCTATAAACTGACCTGAGCACTGCTTTTGCTGTGTCCCAAAGGTTCTGGTAGGATGTGTTTTCATTCTCATTTGATTCCATGAATTTCTTTATTTGATCCTTAATTTCCTCTGTAACCCAGTAGTTTTTGAGCAAGGTGTTGTTCAGTTTCCGTGAATTTGATTTTTTTTCCTTGCTTTTTCTGTTATTGATTTCTACTTTCATGGCTTTATGGTCAGAAAAGATGCTTTGTAATATTTCAGTGCTTTGGATTTTGTTAAGGCTTGCTTTATGGCCTAAAATGTGGTCTATTCTGGAGAATGTTCCATGTGCATTGGAAAAGAAAGTATACTTGGCTGCTGTTGTGTGGGGTGTTCTGTGTATGTCTATGAGATCAAGTTGGTTGATTATGGCATTTAGATCTTATGTGTCTTTATTGAGCTTCTTTCTGAAGGTTCTGTTCTTCACCAAAAGTGATGTGTTCAAGTCTGCTACTATTATTGTGGAGCTGTCTGTTTCTCTTTCCAATGCTGTTGGAGTTTGTTTTATGTATTTTGAAGCCCTGTCATTGGGTACGTAAGTATTTATTACGGTTATGTCCTCCTGCTGTATTGACCTTTTAATCATTATATATAGTGTCCTTCCTTATCCTTTGTGGTGGATTTTGCTTTAAAGTCTATTTTTTCAGAGATTAATATTGCCACTCCTGCTCTTTTTTGAGTGTTGTTTGCTTGATATATTTTTTTCCATCCTTTGAGTTTTAGTCTGTTTGTGTCTTCAAGTCTAAAGTGTGTCTCTTGTAGGCAGCATATAGATGGATCGTGTTTTTCAATCCAGTCTGCTACTCTCTGTCTCTTTATTGTACATTTAGTCCCTTTACATTCAGTGTAATTATTGATAGGTATGAATTTAGTGCTGTCATTTTGATGTCTTTTTTTGTGTGTTGTTGACAGTTTCTTTGTTCCACTTAACTTTCTGTGCTGAGTAGTTTTTCTTTATGTATTTTCTTTTCATTGTTGTTGGTTTTGTATTTGCTGAGTCTTTATGTTTTTCTTGTTGTTTTTTTTTTTTTGATATGTAGGATTGGTAGTTTCCTTCGTGATTTCATTAATATTTACCCCTATTTTTCTAAGTTCAAACCAGTCTTTTATTTCTTTATATTGCCTTGACTTCCTCTCCATATGAAAAATCTGTGACTACATTTTTTTAGTCCCTCGTGTTTATTTTAATGTTGTCATCTTGTACATATTGACATCTCTGTTACCCTATTTTCAGTGTTATAGCTTTGAATTATTTCTGTGACTTCCCTATCTGGTTTGATATCTGGTTGTTCTGCCCTGTGTTCTACTCTTGGGTTGTTATCTGATGTTATTGATTTTCTAACCAGAGCACTCCCTTTAGTATTTTTTGTAATTTTGGTTTGGTTTTTGCAAATTCCCTAAACTTCTATTTATCTAGAAATACCCTCATTTCACCATCATATTTGAGAGACCATTTTGCTGTATATAGAATTCTTGGCTGGTAATTTTTTTTCCTTCAAGGCTTTATATATTTCATCCTGTTGCCTTCTTGCCTGCATGGTTTCTGCTGAGTAGTTCAAGCTTAGTCTTACTGACTCTCCTTTGTAGATGACTTTTCATTCATACCTAGCCACTTTTAAAATTCTCTCTTTAACTTTGGTTTTGGCAAGTTTGATTATAATATGTCTTGGTGTCTTTCTTTTGGGATCTACCTTCTGTGGGGTTTGATGAGCATCTTGGATAGATATCTTCTCATCTTTCACGATATTAGGGAAGTTTTCTCCAACAAATCTTCAACAATTCTTTCTGTATTTTCTGTTATCCTCCCTGTTCTGGTATGCCAGTCCCTCATAGGTTATTCCTCTTGATAGATTCCTACATAATTCTTAGAATTTCTTCACTTTTTAAAATTCTTTTATCTGATTTTTCCTCAAATAAGTTGATGTCAAGTGCTTTATCTTCAGTCTCATTTCCATTGCCTCAATTCTGCTCCTATGACTTTATATTGAGTTGTCGAAGTCTGAAATTTTATTGTTCATCTCTTGGATTTCTGTTTGCTGTCTCTCTATGGATTGTTGCAGCATGTTAAATTTGTCATTTTGCTCTTGTATAACCTTCTTAAGTTCCTCTGTTGCTTTGTCTGTGTGTTCCTTGGTTTTTTATGCATTTTGCATGATCTCCTTTCTGATCTCTTGAGGAGCTCTGTATATTAATCTTTTGAATTCTACCTCCAGTAGTTCCAAGTAGTTCTCTTCCTCTAGAAGGTTTCTTGATTCTTTGTTTTGGTTGCTTGCTGAGGCCATCATGGTCTGCCTCTTTATGTGATTTGATATTGACTGTTGTCTCTGAGCCACTGACAATTTATTATATTCATTGATTTTATGTTTGCTTACTGTGTCCTAGCTTCTTGTTTGTTTTGATATGCCCAAATAGGCTAGTCATGTGAGCTAGTTTGATTATTGGCACCTTTGAAGCTCTCACATTCTGTCACCAAGTGGTTAGAGCTGTTACTAGGTATGTGAGCCCAGGAGTCCCTTTACTTTTCTTGTGTGGATTCAGCTTAGGTGTCCAGGTCATTGGTCACCAAGTGTGTGGTGCAGGCTCTCACCTACAGTCCTAGACAGGCTGGGGTAATTGGAGTAGGCACAGGTATCTGGCTGCTGTAGTAAATGTAAAACATTTACATGCGCTGAACAAGGCAGGGGGCTGATGGCTGCCCCTGAGTGTCTGGGTGGAAGGCTTGTCCATGTTCCCTAGAGCACGTAGGTAGGTGGGTTTTGCAGCCAAACTATGGGCACCCGATGCCGTTGGCTCTAAGGACTGGGAGGCACCACTTATTCTTGGCCCCCTGTAGCAGGTGGCTAGGTGGCATGGGTGGAATTACTAGCCCTCAGGCCCCTCATGTGGGTAGGTGAGGATCTTGCTTAATGGGCAAGGCAGTGTCAAATGTCACGAATCTGCCACTCCCCCTTATTGCTGATACAGATGAAAATAGGCTTCAGGTATATACCCTGTTGTACTGTGGTAATGAGTACCTACACTGTGGGCCCACACAGGCCTACGCAGGGGTGAAGGGCATTCAAAGTCCTTGGACCCCTTATGCCTGTGCCTAGGCAATGGGACGGTGCCTGCCTTGAGTTCCTGGCTTAAGCATGCTGGCAGATTGTTTCCTCCCTTTTTGTTAATTTATTCCCTCTCCAAAGCCAGGAGAATGGCTTAAGGCATGCTATGGGTCCTACTTCCGGTTCTTTGCGAATCACTGAAGCAAGCAGGGCCCGGAACAGAGCGGGGAGGAGGCAGGTAAATGGGAGAGAGGAACTTCCCAAAGGGCAGGTTTTTTTGATCTGCGTGGTAGGTTAGGTGAATATACTTATCTTTTGCCGAGTAAGCGCCACTTCTCGCTGGTTCTGGAGGTTTGAGAGTACTCTCCACCACTCGCTCTCTCCCAATGTGGAAAACCCATCCAAGCGCCACTGCTCGTCTCACTGGGTGCCAGCTGATCCAGCCCACAGGGTGCTGGGCAGGTCAGGTCTGGCACCTCCTCACTGCTTCTGAACCCTCTCTCCCTCCCCCAGCCACTCAGTCCAATCCCTCAACTTTGTCTTTGATGTTCAGAGTTCCTAGATTGTCATATATGATCGAGTCACATGTTTTCTAGGGTCTTTGTTGTAAGAGGGACCACAAGAAGCATCTGACTACTCCACCATCTTGACCCTGACCTTTTTTTTTGTGTGTGTGGAAAAAATATATATTAAAACATTTACTAATTCAATAATCTTTACTTGTATAATTCAGTGACATTGATTACATTCATCATGTTGTACAACTGTCACTAACTACTATCTTTTTCCCAGTTATTCTACCACTGTTAACATAAACTCTGTGCCCCCTAAGAAGCGACTCTCCCTTCCCCCATGCCTCCTGCCCCTGGTAACCACTGATAAGCTTTGGTCTCTGTGCATTTGCCTGTTTCCATAAGTGAGATCATACAGTATTTGTCCTTTTTTGACTTAGTTCACTCATTATAATGTTTTTAAGGTTCATCCGTGTTGTAGCATGTATTAGGACTTCATTTCAATTTATGGCTACATAATAATCCATTGTATGTATGTACCACATTTTGTTTATCCATCCGTTGATGGACATTTAGATTGTTTCCACCTTTTGGCTATTGTGAATAGTACTGCAGCGAACATTATTGTACAGGTTTCTGCTTGCATTCCTGTTTTCAGTTCTTTTTGGGTAGATACTCAGGATTGGGATTGCTGAGTCATATGGTAATTCTATGTTCAACTTTTTGAGGAGCCACTAAACTGTTTTGCACAGCAGCTAGACCATATTGCATTCCCACCAGCAATAGATGAGGGTTCCAATTTCTCCACATGCTCACTAACATCTGTTATTTTCTGTTTTTTGTTGTTTTTTAATCATAGCCATTCTAGTGGGGGTGAGAGGATATTTCGTTGTGGTTTTGAGTTGCCTCTCCCTAGTGGATAATAACATGGAGCATCTTTTCATGTGCATGTTGGCCATTCATAGATTCTGTTTGGTGAAATATCTATTCAAGTCTTTTGCCAATTTCTCTGTTGGATTTTTTGTCTTTTTGTTGTTAAGTTGTAGGAGTTCTTCATATATTCTGGATATTAAACCCTTATCAGATAGATGGTTCCCAAAATTTTTCCCCCAGTTTGTAATTTGTCTCTTCACTTTGTTGATAAAGCCCTTTGATGAACAAGAGTTTTTAATTTTGATGCAATCTCATTTATTTATTTTGTCTTCTGCCGCTTGCTCCTGCTTTTGATGTCATATCTGATTGTTAAAAACTAAGCCCTGTAGCAATGCCCTTATGTTTGCTTTTAAGAGTTTTATGGTTTTAGTTCTTACATTTGGCTCCTTGATCCATTTGGAATTGGTTTTTGTATATGATGTGAGATATTGATCCTGCTTCATTCTTTTGCACGTGGTTCAGCTGTCACTCCTCTTCTTCAGGGGAAGTCATTGAAACTTCACCTCTGCGTCTATGTGGAAATGTTTGCTCAAGTCTAAGGGTATCACACCAACTTCTATAGCAAGGTTTGAGCCAAGGAACACCCACCTTCCATCTTCCCTCATCCCACCCTCCATCTCCCTTCCTTCCACCCTTTCCTGACAAACACTCTCATGCACACTTGTACTTACATTCATACAAGTAGTTATAAAAGCTGGCTTTAGAATTCATATAGTAGCTAGGTCCTTGGAAGAAGCACAAAAGAGCCACCTTCCTCCATGGCAAAGTTTATAGCCAGTTTTTCTCAGTCATTTGGGCCCCTCCCTTGACTACTGAAGCTACAACCCCCTCATCAGGATGTGGATTCTTGGTTTTATTATTGTACTTCAAAGGACTTAGGGCAGTAGCCCCCTGACCAAAACTTTGCCTCAGTGTATGATTTAGATGGTATTTCTGTAGGAGAGCAGAGCAAAACAAATCATTTTAACACATTCAGGGCTCCAGGGTAACCAAAATCAACTGATTCAGATGAACTTATTTCTTCTTTATAGGAAGAAGAAAATCACAAGGGAAATCTTCAAAGGTGAGTAAGATTGATGAAAATAATATAGACTACTGAAGTGTAAATCTCTTGGTTTTAAAATTCCATCTTGTTGATGCAGCCTATTGTAACACTCTCTTCAAAATGACTTAAAATCAGAGTTGTGAATAAATAGTTGCTTTATTATTAGTAATTGCACAAATATGGTACTGATTATTAACAACCAAAGGCCATTTGTGCCATGTTTTTGAGATGTCTTAGTTGTATGATGAGGATCTTACAGGTTTAGTTGTGTGGATATGCAAAGGAATAATTTATCTTATATGTTTTTTAATAGTCCACAGAAACCTCTCTCTTCTAATTAAAATTTGGAAAAACTTCCTCCTCATATGCTATGAGACACTTTATATATATACTGTGTATTTAAAAGCTCTACTAGGAGAGGATTTATTAAAATATTTCCTGGCAGTAATCCTTGAAGAAAATACAAAGTAGTTGATATCGTCAATGTTAGTTATCTGCCCATTTTTCCCCTCCCAGTCTAACCTTCTCTAGTTTGGCTTTTTCTTTACAGATATGTATGTGCCGTATCCACTGCATGAAATTTCCTCTCAGGGCAGTTTGCCATTTTTAGGTCTCCTCATCCTTGGTTTTCTCATGAACTGTCTCGTCCCCATTTTGTGCTTTACCAGATTCATCCAACACCTGCATTGCCAGGTCACACTTCCACCCTTGAAGCTTTTGTTTTCGCTGGTCATTCCCAGGCAGCCCAGGGCAGTCCTCATGTGCCCAGGCTCTAGAGCCAAACCTCCAGGGTCAAATCCAGTTCTGCCTCGTGCTACTGAACTGCTTTGTGCCTCAGTTTCCACAGCTGTAAACAGGAGGTACTTAGACGTTTTGGTAACTTAAAATATGTTAAGACACATAAAACAAAGTAGTCCCTAACAGAATAAACATTAAATGAAGTTTAGCTATTAGTAACCCCCATCCCAGCCCCGCTTTTCCTTCTTTTCATAGCAGTATCCACATCAATGTCTCAAGTGAGGATATATGTTAAAAAATGTACACACACACGGAAACAGTTGTCATCAAGTCAGTTCTGGCTCATGGCAACCCTAAGTGCGTCAAAGTAGAACTGTGCTCCATGGCGTTTTCAGTGGCTGATTTTTCCGAAGTAGATCACCAAGCCTTTCTTCCAAGGTGCCTTTGGGTGGACTTGAACTTCCAGCCTTCTAGTTAGCAGCTTAGTGCATTAACCATTTGCACCACCCAGAAACTTCAAGGGTTTATAACCACCCGCTTTTACCACCCAAGACATTACCTTTCTGTGTTCCCTTTTTTTAAACCTTAAGTGCTTCTGTTAATTGCAAAAGTAATCCAGTCTTCTAAAATTCAAGCGGGATCAAAATGTCCAAAGTAGAAAAGTGAATGTGTCCTCCTCAATCCCCTTATCTCCTCGCTCCTGACAGTTTGTGGGTATCTTCCATACTTCCTTCTCTGCATCTGCAAACACCCGCCCATTTGTCAGATATACCCTGTGTCTCTGTAGTTATTGTGTTGCTTTGCTTTGGACACTGCTAAGGTGGATGCCTCTCCATTCTGTCCACTGTATCCATCTGAGCCCTGATGTCACAGAGGTGCCACTGACGTCCCTCAGAGAGCAGATCCTCTGTGGGCAAAAGTGGAGTTCGATGAGCTAGGTCCAAAGGAATGTGGAAAGAATCAGAGTTTCAGTGTCCGTAGAGCACTTACAGGGAGCTCTGGTGGTGCAGTGGTTAAAGGGCTCAGCTGCGAGCCAAAAGGTCAGCGGTTTGAACCCACCAGCTGCTCCATGGGAGAAAGATGTGGCAGTCTACTTCTGAAAAAATGTACAGCCTTGGAAACCCTAGGGGGCGTTCTGCTCTGTCCTGTAGGGTCACTATGAGTCGGAATTGACTTGGCAGCTGTGGCTTATTTGGATAGAGCCTCTCAGGGAACAGTGTTCTGGAAACCCATTATTATTTGAGCAATTCCTTGTCTTGACCAGAGGCAAGAAGAGGAAAAGCATGCTTGCCTGAAAGCTCAAGACCTAGTGACAAATCAGTCCCTTCGGTTTCCTTCCATGGCCCCTTTCTGCTATCCAAAGGGTCCTTGTACAGCGTGTAGATCATCTCTAACAAACAAAAATACCACGTATTTTCTGTCTAGTGAGAAAGACAGGAATTCCTAAAAATGTCCCCAAGGTGGTGACCACAGGCATGTGTCTTACCCCCCGCACCCCACCCAAGGTGAAGGCAGCTGTCAGCAAAGCTGCCCAGAGCTGGCTGGTTCTGTGGGCCAGTCCACAGGGTACTCAGATGTGCTCCCAGCAGGATCTCAGTTCTGTGCTCACGTTGTTCATGGGGCTCATGCACTCAGCTGGCACCTCCTAGCAGGGACCCTGGGTATGTAAACCTCTGTTGGGATCAAGGGAATAGGAATATATCCTATGAGAAACTGGTCTGGTGACAATGAGTCTATAGAACCCTCACTCCCTCTGGCCCCAGCAGGAGTGATTCAGGCCACAGAGGTTCCGGGGCTCAGGAGCTGCAGGCACAGCCAGCCCCCCACTTCCTTCTGGCCCACCCTCCTTCGCCCTGGGTGGATTGACAAGGGGCCCAAGCGCTCTAGCTGCCTCCTAATCTCAGCTTCTTTGAGTGCCCAGCACGTCACAGTGCCTGCTAGGTGCAGAGGAGGCAGGCAGCACTTCCAGGAAATTCGTGTCTGGTGGAAATCCCTGGAATTAAAGTGCTAGCATGGTGAGCAGTCTACATCCAAAGACAGCAGGCGGCTTACTGAAGCTGGCTGTCAACTTCAGCTCACCTACCTTCACCCCTCCATGGTGCTCTTGTGTCTGAGGAAGTTTTTCTCTTACCTAGGACTAAAGGAGGAGAAAGAACAAAAAGCTTGGCTATAAAAAAGGAAGCAGAGAATGAAGGAGAGAGCTGAGCCCCTTTGGTGAATTGGGAAAGGGCCAGGTAGAATTTTTTTTCAAATAAAACTGGAAATTACTTGCCAATCTAAATGCATCTCCACTTCCCTCCTTTCTTCCGCATCTCCTTCCATTTGGTCTTTGGAGACTGTTAGTACTTAAGGCAACAGAGGATGAGGCCAGAGGGTGAAGAGGCTTCAGACTGAAGTGACAGTGTTGGGTGCCCATCAGGATTGTGAGCGCCTGACTCAGTGTCTGGAACTAGCAGGTTCATGGTCATCATGGCGATGGCCCTCTCCTCAGTTGACGGGTACCCCAGGCCACAGCTGGATCCCAGCGTTTCCCTCTTCTCGGGCTCACCAGTAGGCTAAGCATGAAGCTGTTCCCCAGGGTGGGTGTGGTGTTGGTCTGTGACTAGCTCAGCCGTTGAGCCCCACCCCTCCCCTTGCGTCCTCAGTATCTGAGAGTTGATTATATTAAATTCTGGCCAGTGCAAGGCTCCAGGAACAATTCCAGGCCCACAGAAAGTCCATGCAACATCTGTAGGTCAGCTCACGAGTGGAGAGCATCAGGCAGCTGGAGAGAGTCCTCAGATGCCAGCAAGTAGTGTGGGTGGACCGCCTCTCAGCATGCTGCCTTGCGAGGGTGCGCTGCGTGTGTCGGGGACCACAGCTGTGTGGTCTTCCCATGGGGCGGATGGGTGCGGGAGCGGCAGAAACCCTGTGGGCTATTCACACTGTCTCTCCCTTCCCCACAGGGCCGTGTCCGTGACCTCCATGTCCGAGTTCCAGCGCCTGATGGACCTCTCTCCCTTCCTGCCTGACCAGGGCCTGCCTTCTGCAGGTAGCAAGGAGGATACCACCCCTCCCCTGTCTCCTGATGACCTCAAGTACATCGAGGAGTTCAACAACAAGGCCTGGGACTACAGCCCCCCCAGGGACTGTGGCGGGGTGGGACCAGGGAGGCCCACAGACTCGTGGACAGACAGGACCGAGGTGGGGCTGGCTGGGGCGGACGTGGTGGCAGACTCGTTCCCAGACTCCTCCTGGTACCTCACTACGAGCATCACCATGACCACAGACACAATGACCCACCCCGAGCACTGCCAGAAGCAGCCGCTGCGCAGCCACGTGGTGGCAGAGAGGTCAGGCTTGCGTGTGCTCCACAGCCCACCCGCCGTGCGCAGGTTCGATGGTGTGGTTGCAGCCATGGGCAGCGAGGAGCAGAGCCCAGGGGAGGCTGAATTCCTGTTCCCCACAGGCAGAGCCAGAGCGGGCATAGGGGAAGCCAAGGGGGCCCCGGCAGAGCACATGTTTGACAGGTGGCCTTGTGACCTCCCCAGACATCCCCGGGACTATGGGGATGGTGGGCTTCGCTCTCGCGAGGGCCCCCTCTGCACCTCCCTGGGGCTTGCCTCCCCACTGCACAGCCTGGAGATGTCCAACAACATGAGCGATGACATGAAGGAGGTGGCCTTCTCTGTCAGGAGTACCATCTGCCCCGTGGAGCCTCAGGTCAAGGACATGGCCTGCCAGACCAACGGGTCCCGGACGACCGGGACACAGACCGTCCAGACGCTCAGCGTCGGCCTGCAGACCGAAGCCCTGCGTGGGGGTGTCACCAGCAGTCCACACAAGTGTCTCACGCCCAAGGCTGGGGGTGGTACCACACCTGTGTCCTCGCCTTCCTGCAGTCTGAGGAACAGGCAGGTGGCCCCCGCCATTGAGAAGGTGCAGGCCAAGTTTGAACGTACATGCTGCTCCCCCAAGTATGGCTCCCCCAAGCTGCAGAGGAAACCCTTCCCCAAAGCTGACCAGCCAAATAACAGGACCTCAGCAGGGACACCCCAGAAGGGCTGCAGCGAGTCAGCCTGGGCACGCTCCACCACCACAAGGGAGAGCCCTGTGCACACAACCATCAATGACGGCCTCTCCAGCCTCTTCAACATCATCGACCACAGCCCCCTGGGGCAGGACCCCTTCCAGAAGGGGGTGCGGGCTGGGAACCCGTCCCGCTTGGCGGAACCCCGACCAGAGCTGGGCCTAGGCCAGGAAACAGGCACCAGTTCTCGGGGACGGTCACCCAGCCCCCTGGGGGTTGGAGCGGAGACATTCAGGGAGGAAGGGGGAGAGGGCACGCCAGTGAGGCAGGACCTGTCCGCTCCCCCTGGCTACACGCTTACAGAGAACGCCACCCGCATCCTCCACAAGAAGCTGTGGGAGCACGCCTTAAAAGAGGAGAGGAGGCAGGCCGCCCCCAGCCCCCCGAGTCTGAGCGGTGACGGCCACGCGGGGGAGATGGGCAAAGCGGAACCAGGGTCCATCGAGGTAATGAGTGCCGAGGGTTCCCACCCTCACCCTGCTGACTTTTCATTTAACTATGTGCATGTTTGAATCTGGGGTTGTAGGAGTCCATTGGATTTCAGAAATCATAGTCCATAGCAGGTTGTGAGCGGTGAGCAGCTGGGTTTATGGGAGAATGGAACAAACGGAAAAACCACCCTGAGCTACTTTGCAAAGAAAATGTCATTTTATTGTCCCCAGAAAATCACAGAGCATATGGTTTCTTTCAGGTCTGTCCCTGGTCTAAGGGAGGGGTGCTCTCTGTTGGATCTGGATGTTTCTTTCCTTTGTGGCCATAACTTGCCCTCGTTCTGTATGCATTTATGTCCTAGAAATGTGTGTGTGTGTGTGGTGAAAAGTATGTCAGAATTGTGCCAGGTTACCCGGATGCTGCAGGCCTTGAGAGATGACAGAATGTGAGGTGAGCTGGAGAAGGTTTCGGCAGCCTGGAAACGAGCACATACCAGAATCCACAGGAAGGACAGGTGGATTCCAGCGCTGGCTTAGTACAGAATGGCAGCCTGACATGTCACAGATCACTTTGTGTCCACATACCCCCTAGCAATAAATGCAGATGAAACAAATGGATGAAATCCAAAATTCCAACTTAATACAATGCAATTATTATTATCCCCCTTAGCATCATTCACAAACCAGTCAGCCTCGATTTCTGTTCTGACGCAGTTCCCCGTGTATATTTATCCCAGACCACTTTAAAAATCCCCATTCGAATGCTGGTGGTGAAAGCCACAAGGACGCCAGCCTCACATTCATGCACCGCTGGAAGGACACATATCCCTGTTGGTCCATTTGGTGATTGATCCTCAGTGTGCACTTGACCCTGAGCCCGTAGCCTGGATGAGCAAACTCCCCACCAGGAAGAGTGAGCTCCTGGAAAAGCAAACACCGGAGCCCCTTCCACGCCGGACAGCTCCTGCAGATGGCAAGGGCCAGGCAAACACCGGAGCCCTGTCTACGCGTGGCGGCTCCGGCAGATGGCAAGGGCCAGGACAGGAGGAAGACATGCTCCCTGTGCTGGTCCTGCGCCTTCCTAGCCGTGGCCCGGGCAGCCGTAGGCTTCATGGGTGAGGAAAGGAGGAAGGTATATGTCCTATGTCCACCTTCTACCCCACGTCACCCTACACGGGGACAAATGATGGTTAGGTTCCCAGTCTAGCCCACCACGGAGTGTTTAACGCAAAGGAAAGTGTTTAAAATAGGTTAAAGCATGCAAAATTGCCAGTGATCTACAGAAATGTCAGTTTCATATGATTCAGCCTAATACATAATATTTGTGCGATCGTTTAAATAACATAACCAAAATATAGGATCTTATTTCTGTGGAAGTGTATATCGGTTCTAAACAGCATGCCTATAAATGAATGCTCGCAAGGAGCTCTATGTAGGTTGGGTGGTTGCCATATAATCATGTTGGTGGTCCAGCAAAACAAGTAATGTGGGTGCCTGACCTTGTGTAACGGGCAGCTCAACTTCCTTAGCTTTTCTCCAGTAGAGAATCCTGTTTCTTAGAAATGGTAGCGACGCCCATCTTCCTCTCTGTTAAACAGTCAGACCAGCAATTTCAGATACATGTTCTCCAATATGAGCTGTGGAGGTGAAGGGGTCTACTCCAGTCCATTATGGATTTTACTATTTTAAGCACAACAGCCTGGCTTCAGGCCACACTTTTCATCTCCTTGAGCACTTTTGATCATCTTCCTAGTAGTTAGCCCATGTCTTCTGGGCTGACTTGTGTTCAGCAGACAAACCCTCAGGTCTTGATACACATCCTGGAAACCGAAGATGAGACGCAGCTAGGGTGGGGCCAGCTCCTGCTCAGTCCAGCTCCGCGTGCCGTGCATCATTAAGAGCTGCTCCCTTGCCCTTCTCCATGCAAACCTGTCATTTATCTGGTCTAAATGAGGTCAAAACCAGTGCTTCCACTCTGCATTTTCCTCCTTTCCCATGCTGGCTCTCAGGATGGTCACTCCAAAACACCTTCAGATACCTAATCCTAATTGTCTGGGTAACTTAAACAACGTGCATTACCCAGCTCCCGTCTCCGCAGACCCACTTGTCCAGCTGTCTTCCCAGTCTTCCTAGGCTCCAACCTTCAGAACCTTCCTGGTTATTTGCATTCCCTGCCCCCACGTTCAGCCATAGAGGTACCCTTTGTATCTATCCTTCTCGCCATCTTTGCTGTTGCTTTCCTGATTCCTGTCCTCTTTGCCTCTTGCTTGGAGTTTTTTTTTTTCTGTCTCTCTTTTCCTGTTCCAATCCAACACACAATTGCCCAAATCATCTCTACCTCACTTGTCTTACTTCCCTCCAACTTTCTGCTTCATGAGTTCAAGGCTATTCTCAAAGAAAATACGTCCTTTCCTATCTCTGCCTCTACCCATGCAGTTCCACCCTTCAAACTACCGCTTTACCTGTTGAAATCTCCATTGGTTCAGGCTCAAATGCTGATTACAGATCAAACCTTCTTCCTCCTCCCCACACCTTAACACTCCCACCTCTGTTCTTCCAACAAACTGTACTTCTATGATTCATGTAGGATTTATCAAATTTCCTTGCAAAGTGCATAAAATTCTTATTTCTCCTGCTGGACTGGAAGCGTCTTTTGGGCATGGACTGCATTTTGATTTCCCCAGTGCCTAAATGGATATATGGACATTCACTAAATTACAGTGAATCTATACAAAACTACTTGGCTGATCTGTAAGCACTTCCTTTTCGGGGTCTTCCCTGGAGAGTGGCCCCATATCTCAGTAGGGTGTACTAAGGCAGTCTTCAAACCGTGCTCTGAGTGAGAGCTGTGTGACATGTCTCTTCTTGCCTGCAGTTCAAAGAAGAATTGGATGAGTTGGCCGTTTCAGGCTTGTCTTGCCCCTGCTTGCCTTTCAGCTTTTTGTATTGTTCCTTATCAGATTGTATTGGCTCAGTTCATGTTTCATATACTGGCTCAGTTCATGTTTCATATACTGGCTCAGTTCATGTTTCATATACTGGCTCAGTTCATGTTTCATATACTGGCTCAATTCCTGTTTCTCTATATAATCAGCTTTCTCATTCCCACATTATTAAAAAGAACCCTGTAGTGCTCAACGGCATTTTTAATGATCCTCAGAATTTTTAATCACACCTGACATACCTGGCTATTTTCAGTGCTTTCTCCAGCACTCTGAGGTCCTGGCAATACCTATTGTCACTGATACCACCTGCAGTGATCATTAGGAGCTGCTTCCTTGCCCTGCTCCAGAAATTTTCGGCATCCATTGAGTCTAAACAAGGTCAAAGTCAAAAGTGACCTTGATGGATCTATTAAATATCTCCTGGCTACTAAACAGCCATTTAAAAACATCACCCTTTGTTTCTAAAGCCCTGATCCATTTTTAAGTCATATCAAGCTTGCAGTTAAATTTGCTGAAGTACCTTACTTACTAAATTTAAAATACATGAGATCTATAGCATACCCTTTTCTTGAGGAGAAATTTTGATTTAAAAAATTTCACAACCTCCACTCAACGTAGTCACATCTCTTTGCATATCTCTGAGCCATCGTCCATAAGGCCACCTTGCAGCCCAGCATTTGAATGTCTGTTGTGTGTATGTGGGTGCATACGTGCATGGACGTTCCCAGGGGATTATCTAAAATCCCACCCTGAGCCCCTGTAGGGAACTCAGCATTTCTTAGGGCTTGATCCACACAGTTCGTCACCCTTTTGATTGCTGCCTTCTCCAAATGGGTACTTGAAGTAAGGCTTGCAACTTTGGAATCTGGCTCCACTCCTCACCAAACCATGCAAACCTTCCCCCTTCAGAGTTTTTCAAGTGTAGTATCACCACAGCTGTCTTTCTAGTCCAGGCCTTAATTTTTCTGGTTCTGGACACCTATAGCAGCCCTATGAATTTCCTCTAGTTTGTCGAGTTCTCCAGGCAATTCTGCACACAGAAAAAAGCATCATTAGACCATATCCCTCTCCTGATCAGAGCTATGATTCCCAATTAACCTTATGTCTACCATAAACTCCTCCTCAAGGATCTTCCCCAATTGGACATATTTCTCCTCTTATCTCTAATCGCACTTACAGTATTTATATGTACTTATTTATTGCATTTCAAAATGTTTTTAAGGCACTCTCAAAGCCTTTTCAGTAAAATAACATGGTTATGGTACAGATCCAGAGAATGTTCCATAAAAATCAAAATATGACGTGCAGAGTTATTAAATCAGTCACTTTTCATTTCTCAGGTAAATAGAGTATTCAAATAAAGAACAGCAAGGTTATATTACAAAGTACCATACCAGACTTCTAAGTCTGTTTGAACAAATTTAGGATAAAGATAATGTAAGTAATCAAAAAGACAACAAATGAGATTTTGTTATAATTATCATATAAATTCATTAAAAATTATTCCAGTAGTTATCCAATTATCTAGAGCGAATAATGATTTATAATTGACAAATAATAAACAATGACTTTAATCTCTAGATTCTCTATTTGTAGAGTGTTCGATGCCTGTTCCTTAATTAAAAATCTGAAGCACATAAATGTTTAAATAGTTTACAGTATATAAACTTACATTCAAGAAATTCAAAGTTTTCTTTTGTAGTTACAACCAACATTGTTGTTGTTAGGTGCTGTCAAGTCGGTTCCAACTCTTAGCGACCCTGTGCGCAACAGAATGAAACACTGTCTGGTCCTGCACCATCCTCACAATCGTTGTTTTGCCTGAGCCCATTGTTGCAGCCACTGTGTCAGTCCATCTTGTTGAAAGTGTTCCTCTTTTTAGCTGACCCTCTACTTTACCAAGCATAATGTGCTTCTCCAGGGAATGATCCCTCCTGACAGCATGTCCAAAGTATTTGAGATGTAGTCTCGCCATCGTTTCTTCTAAGGAGCATTCTGGTTGTACTTCTTCCAAGACAGACCTGTTCGTTCTTTTGGCAGTCCATGGTATATTCAATATTCTTCGCCAACACCACAACTGAAAGGCGTCAGTTCTTTGGTCTTCCTTATTCATTGTCCAGCTTTCGCATGCATATGATGAGATTGAAAATACCATGGCTTGGGTTAGGCTCACCTTAGTCTTCAAGGTGACATGTTTGGCTTTCAACACTTTAAAGAGGTCTTTTGCAGCAGATTTGCCCAATGCAATGCATCTTTTGATTTCTTGACCGCTGCTTCCATAGGTGTTGATTGTGGATCCAAGTAAAATGAAATCCTTGACAAGTTCAATATTGTCTCCGTTTATCAGGATCTTACTTGTTGGTCCAGTTGTGATGAATAACTTCTGATTGTATCATAGTAGTGAATATTTCTTTCCTTTTTATTGGCAAAGATATTTTTACTATAATAACAAACCAAACCTGTTGCTGTCCAGTCAATTCTGACTCTTAGCGACCCTAAAGGACAGAATAGAACTGCCCCATAGGGTTTCCAAGGAGCACCTGGTGGATTCAAACTGCTGACCTTTTGGTTACCAGCCATAGCTCTTAACCACTACGCCACCAGGGTTTCCATTTTTACTATAATAGGTATATGTTAATTATGAGAATTTTTTTATGCCATTTAAAAAGTGTGACTATGTGAAAATACACCCAAAATGTATGTGAAATGTGGGTTAGCATATCCCATTTTATTGTTGTTACATTTAAGAAGGTACAGCTGTTTCCCTGCCTTTTTTTAAAATTATGCATTTCTCACAGTTCTGTTCATATAAATGTCTATGAAATTCCAGGGGACATATACGTGGCTCCCACAAATAACTCATGCACTTCAGTATGTTTCTTGTTAATCTTCCTGATTAACAAAAGTCTTCAGAACAATCTAGGATTCTTCTGAGCAGAATTTTTCTTGCAAAACTCCAGGAAACAAAGAGAGTACCCCAGGATTCTGAAATAATCTCCCTGATTTACTTTTGGGGATCTCGAGAAAGCCAAAACCCCTTCTTCCCATCCTTATTCAGCCACTCCCATACCCCCAAGTTGAAGTGTGGCTCCCAGCTTTCATGGGCACACCTCCACAGTTCCTTCTCTTCACTGTCCACAACTCCTAAAACACTCCCTGCCATCATGCCTGTGGATCCACAGACAGCCAGAAAACTACTGATGGTGTATGCTTGGCCTTCATGTCCCTAAGCTATGGTGCTCTGTCCTAAAGTTGTTTACATGCTCTGAGGAGAACAAATATTGCTGGTTGCATGTTCTCAGGTGACAGATGGTATCCTGTGTGGGCTGTCATCCCATCCCCTGGGCCCATTGGTAGGTGCCTCGCTGCTGTGGAAGGTCTGTGTGTATGGGAATGCCCTGCCCTGCTAGGGCTCTGTGGGAATCTGCTGAGGTTGGGGCTTTGTCCAAAAGCATTAACTTGGTTGTGTCTGTAGAGCCTGTTTGTATT
The DNA here is from genome assembly GCA_030035585.1 of Dugong dugon. Lineage (NCBI taxonomy): Eukaryota > Metazoa > Chordata > Mammalia > Sirenia > Dugongidae > Dugong > Dugong dugon. The sequence continues at coordinate 43,888,821 of CM057466.1, read as the reverse complement.
AGAAACTAAATAGAAATTAATTTTTAGAGACAAAAAAAATTGCTTTGAGCTACTACAGTGCTTCCTATAGTCCATGACAATATAAAGAAAATGGTGGAATGACTGAATCACAGCACTAGGGCATGAGATGGTTCTATCAGTGCAAAGCTGTGCCCCGCTTTGGTCCTTTGTAAAGTGTGTGTTTAGATTTTCTTCTCACTTGGTGATTGGCAAGAGCACTGGCCCGTCTCAGGGATTCAGACCTAAAAGGGAGCACTCACTAGCAGTGCTCAGCTCTCACAGGGCTTTGCCCTGTCTGTTGAGATTTCACTTGTTCTAAATGTTCCAATGGAATTGTCCCTGATTTGAATTAACTTCCAGTATTAGACCATTGGAGACTCCTTCCCACTACTTCATAAATTATGAAATAGTTCTGGGTTTTCATTCCAGAATAACCAGAACTACCACTGAGCTCATTCTAATTCCCCACCCACTCTGAGCATTCTGTTATGATATCCTTCCCTGAAGATTACCTCGGGTTTGTAGACACAGGAGTGACGTGGGCCTCCCTACACTAGGAATATGGACAACAGGAAAGAGAAAATCCCCCTTTCTCACCTCACTCTCACCCCTAAATCTACATAATTTCTCCTTTTCTCTTGAAGCTAGAGCATCCATTCTGCAATACAGAGAGAAGCTGCGTGAAGGAGTGCTGGGGTAAAGAGAAAGAGTGTAATCTAAAAATGTAAATGCTAGTCTTGCCTTCCATGTGGCGGCGGGCGGTGGGGGGAGTTTGTAGTATGAGTAGTGGTGGCTTGATCATTGTGACCAAGCAAACTAAGCGATATCATGGCCTCTGTTTCAAGTACAACAGTCACTTGAGTTCCATCTCTTCATTCGCCAAACGATGTTTGAAATGTTTGAAGAACAACTGAAGGGCTGTTGGGGAAGAACGGAAGGCAGGAAGGGATGTCTGCAGCAGTGATGCATATTGTGTCTTAGATGGTTATTTCCTAGCTCCAAGTTAATGGCAGATGAGAAGCCCTTGGCTGCTCCAGGGCTGTGCTAGACTCTCCATACTCCCTTGGAGTGAAGATGCCCAATTCTGTGGGGCCTCAAGTTTCTCCTGAGGGGAATCCTCAGCCACTGGACTTGCTGACTATAAAACATTTACTCTGTTCTTTTTTGAAAAATGCTTTCCAACCTACTTGCTTTTCTTTTCTCTTTCTGTCTGTTCTGTCCAGAACCAAACTGTCTTACTAACTGCCCCCTGGGGACTCTAGCCTGCCTGCCTCATGCTGTAAGTGCCTTGTTCCTTGTTCCCAAAATGTCTGGAGAGGCCATTTTGTGTCACTGTGGTTGGTGTCTGACATTCCCAAATGAGGCAGAGTCATCTGAGGTAGATCTCTGCTCCCACAGAGGCCACCTCCCACACTCACCAAGGGTTCTGCGTGGGTTAGCGCATTGATGGGGACAGATTTAGCAAGCCTGAAAATTCCCATTGGCCCCCCAACTCAAGTGTTGACTGCTCGATGGGAAGAAACATGTTTAGGTTACTGAAAGTTTTAGCTACTGAGTCTACTGAGACTTTTCCTCCCTCCTGTGCTTTCAGAGGAATGAGGAGGTATTGGCTCGGCAGGGGTGAGAGGTCTCTCTGGCACAAGAGCTCTTGGCCTGAGCAGATCTCTGAGCTAGGCTCTGTCAGAAGCTGGGTCTCCGGCCAGCCCTCTGGCTTCCAGTCCTGCCACATGTGTGTGCTGCCATATGCTGCAAATGAGGTATGACTGTATGTGAGGAAGCTTTTTTTTTCCCCACCAATCATACCAGAAGCAATAAATCCACACGTATCTTGTCCTTCCAAGTGATCACCCCAGGCGAGATAGTCAGTGCTTAATAAATTTTTGTTGAATGAATAAACAACAAAGCCATCCCTGCCCCAAATATTTTGAGAACTTCTCTTAGAATTGCTTTCAGAGCCTGAATTAAGGCACATGAAAAAGTGCATGCTTCGTTTTTGATCAAGGATATGGTGACCTACCCACCTTGTTCGCTGGTCTCAATGCAGTGTTAAGTACAAAAGTACAGTCCTAGTCTGCTTTCCAAGACGAAAGATGTGCCCCCATGAAAAAATTACATGGAAGGCCATGTGGAAGAGAGGCGCTGTGAGGACGCACCCCAGAACTGGAGGCATGCAGAGCCCACCACAGTGGCTTCTCGAGAAAGGACAGCACTGCTTGCCTGTTCATGCTGGTGTGTTACCAAAAAAGAATCCACTCCATGGAGTTACGGTTACACAACATTGCTTTATCCTGTAGGAATCCACAAGGAGATGCTAGTGAAAAGCAGGGTCAAAATTTCTAGTAAAAAGCCCATTGTTCAACATCAGCAAAGTGGGAGCAGGGGCTGCAGCACTGTCAGTAGAATACACAGACAGCAGCAGCATTGGCAAGCACACACACACATCTTAAAATAACGGGAGTAGGAACACAAGACACCACAACAGCAGAGCTTTCCCTCTTCCTGTCACCTCTTGCAGTTATCACAGCTCCTATCATCTTCTGTCAGAGGGTCTCAAAATGGTAGCAGGTTTCCCAAGCCCCGTGTCCCCTTTTGAGGTGAGGGAAGGACACAGGCAGCCCCAGAGTTTGTAGCTGAGCACTGACTGTGACGTGGAGAGGTATTTCTTGTCATGGGGTCCATTAGCAAAAGTGCTTTGCTAACTGAGGCTTCTCCCCTTGTAACATAAAATCCCAACCACAAAAGAGGCCGGAAACCTTAACAAGTCGTCTACAGTGCTAATGGGGTAGCTTTTCTGTTGACCACACAACGAGGCAGGGGAACCAGCTCAGTCCATTGCTCTTCCAGCAGTCTGTGGGTCCCACGCTGCCCTCAGGCCCTCCTGTCACCACCGGTCCCCTGTGTGCCTCCTCCCACGTTGTAACACTGCCATGTGACTCAGCTGTTCTGTCTCTCACCACCCCTCATGTTTCACTGCTGCACTGGCTGATCTTTCCTCATTCTGGTCTTTTCCATCGCATATCACATCTCTGCAAATTCCCCAAGGCAGAATTCACTCACTCGGGGGTCCTTGTTCTCTGCTCGCTCTTCTTCTACCTTCCATTGCAGGGGTTTTCCATCTTTGCTTCCGGTTGTTTGGGCGTCATCTGGGCAGATGGGTCCACCATGTAGAACTCATTGTTTTCCTCATGCCTCAGCTTTTTGCATTTCTGTGTGCCAGCAAGGTCCACATTTGGGTGTCCTTGTTTCCTAACGTGCAGACAAATAGCTGGACATTCTTGAAAAACAAAGTACTGTGAACCCTAGAAAATAAGCGTCATAGGTGAATTGCACCGGGCTGTGTGTGTGTTGCATGGACCGGTACTCAGAACAGGTAACAAACAATCACAGTGCAGTCTGACTCCATTTTAAAAGATGCTGCTCCAAGGAATAGTCATTAAAGAACACTAGACCCAGATTACAGTTCCTGCTGGTAGCATTTTTCCCATGTTGTGGGAGTTTGTTTAACCTACTGCCAGCCAGTGTGGGGTAAACAGACTTGTTTAGGCTGAGTCTCATTGCTAAGACAGCTGGGTGGAATCACAGGTCCTCACGGGCCCAGAGGGAGCCTGGCCTTTTGGGACAATGTGGCCGTTGCCTAATAGATAGTTCCATAGAGCCAAGATAATCGGAGCAGCTGGGTTGGAATATGATGAAGTGGTCTGTGGAGATCACAGCCACAGTCGCTTTTCCCCCAGCTTGTCTATGTTGCCACCCCACTCTGAGGGACCTGTGCATGGAAACAGACCCGTATCACAGCCTTGCGGTAGTTTGATGATAATTTGACATCATCCCATCAATGTAATAATCACCGATCATTTGTGTTGACTTGTCATTTCAAGTTATTCTCCATGAGCAGAAAGTAGCTCATCTTCAAAGTTGCATGTGACTTCCATCTGTTAAGAGTGTGTTTGGTGGAAGTAAAGCTGAGACGCTGCTGGTCTGAGTAACACTCTCTCCTTTCCCTGCTCTGAAGGAACTGCCTTGTTGGGCACTCGCCCCTTCCCTAGAGCCCTGCTTCTCCAGGCCCGAGAGACCAGCAAACCGTCGCCCTCCGTCCCGTTGGGCCCCACACTTCCCCACTGCCTCACAGCCTCAGGCGCCTGGAGACCTGCTGCCCGAGGAGGACCAAGGCGACACAGAGCCACCTGTGGAGAAGCTGCACCCGTGATGCCAGCGTGCATGAATTATCACAGAATAATTCACTGTAATTTGCATAACACCCTATCATCCTGAACCAACCTCTGCCCAAAAGGAGAGAGCTTGTTTTTCTCAAGGTCAAAGAATGTTTTTAAAAAACACACAGCTGCTGAATGTTCAACCTGTGAAACTGAGATTTGTTTCCAGAATGAAACAGTAAATGTGCCTGTAATAACTTAATTTTTTTCATAGCTCAGAAAACTATTTTTGTCTCCATCTTTTTTACACACGGTATATTAAACAAAAAAGGTAAATAAGATATAAATTAAAAAAAATAAAGGTTTTAAAAAAAATGGACATTTTAAGAGATCCTGAATGCCCTCACTCTCAGTAATGACTGCCTTTCTGTTCAGTTTGAACTGATTCATTTTGGTTTGGTTAATTTCCATGTTGAATCCGAGTATTTTAAGTTAATTTTATTTTGCCAGTGTTACTATTTTTTTTAGAAGTTTTGAAATGCTTCTGACTTTCTGAATCAGTGAACTTTGTAGTGAAAGGCCATGAAGACAATAGACAAGACCAGTGTCTGTAAATTGGAGGGATCCAGGTCATGTGTCGGAAAGGTACAGAGTACTCAGGGGTGCACAGAGCCATGGTGCAGTCCACATATTCTCCTTGCCTTGCATGTCTTGGGTTCCCAGCACTGGGTGCATGTACATACCGCTGCTGAGTCTCATCTTCACCTCAATGTGAGTCCATGTGTTTCACTGTAATACATTGTGAATTTCCTTGTATTGTACTTTTATTGTCGGTCCTCTTGCATCGATGATAGAACAGCAACATTTATAAATTATTGTTAAAAGATTAACTGGTGATGTACGGTGTTTATTCAGTTCTCTTGTTGAAGGCAAAACCCCACCAAAAGTCGTGAGGATGCCAAATGGAGAGAGACGATGGTGCCTCTGAGTCTGTGAGACCGTGAGGAAGGAGAAATAAAGCCTTTACAATGGCAGCGTGCTCTCTGATCTCACGTATCTCACGCGCCCTCCATTTTTTCCTAAGGACTCAAACCGGAAGTTGTTTGTAGCTAGGGGAACGAAGGAAAGAGGAGATGGTGTAAAAAGGCAATAGCTGCTAAAATGTTTAACTTGGAATATACCCAAAGTACATGATCATGTTGCAGTTCTACTGTATTCTGTAAGAGGGTCCTGGGATTAAAAAAAAAAAACTTCATATGAAAACAGCCAAAACTGGGCTAGGTGTGTGCGAGGAAACTGGATATCTGCAAGTCAAAATGTGCTAAGTCCTCTCCCCTGATGAGGAAAGAAAGTGGCTGCTAACTCCAGAGGACGTTTCCATCTGATGTGGAGATGCTAGCACAGCCTGTAAGATGGAATAGAGTAGGGCTTGTCAAGGAGTGGGACTACAGAAGAGCAAAGGAACAAGGACCTTATGCCAAAGCTTCCAGCTTCTATGTTTCAGTAGCCCAACTATTCTTATCTAGACGAGCTGATGGAGTAAATTCTACTCCCAGCATTACCACAGTTGCATCTCTAAACCTAAATACTTCGCTTAACTAACCACCCTAGACATATCTGCAAGCAAATTGTCAATAAGTCAGTTTATCACCTAGCCTCGTTGTGATAGGTGGTGCATCAACATGTTTCTGGTTGGAAGAAACCCAACCGGCATCAGGAAGGCAAGTTGTTGGCTCTCATAACTGAAAAGGATGGTGCTGGCGACAAGCATGGTGCATCCAGAGCCCCAAACAAAGCCATCAGGACTCTATCTCCTGGCTCCACTCTCTGTATGGCTTTCTTTTCAGACAACCATCCCATGGTCACCAGCAGCTCCTAATAGTATAGCAACTCCTAGAGAAAGGGTCTTAACCAGTAGCTCCAGCAAAAATCCCAGGGCCGATGATTCTCATCGTTTTGGATTAAGTCACGTGCCTCACCCTGAACCAATCACTGTGACAGATTGGTCCAGCAAAGGCAAATCAGAATGCTGTTAGAATAGAGGGAAGAAGAGGTCTAGAAGACAGTTAAGGCAGTATACTACTGTGGGACATCCCGAAATTACACGGAGTGGTTGCTTCCATCAGGTTGGAGGAGATAAATCCCCAGCCATAAAAACAATGAAATGCTGAAATGGTGTGGTGCAAATTCTGAGTTGGGCCTCAGAGGATGAACAGATTTAATATGAAGGAGGGTGAGGCTGTCAGGTGGGGGGAGCAATAGGAGCAAAGGGGTGAGAAGGTCATCGTGCACATGACAGGGCAGCAATGTGGTCATCAGAACAGAAAATCCATGCTGAGCAGCAAGCAAAGCCAGATCATGCAGGCCTGTGCCTTGAAAGCTGGTTTGGAGCTGATCCAACCATCCAATTTTCTAATAGTTAGGCATACGTATTCTCAAGTCTATTTATCATGGAACCACTCCAACTTTGGGAAAGGCAAGACGGTAAAATGAAATCATTTTCTGCACTCATCCAAATGAATGCCGAGGCAGCCAAGTGGCTAATGCCTGTCTCTGAGAGGAGAGCAGCTGCACAGAGGAAATGGCCCACAGGAAGTGTCTGCTTATGCCCCCATGAGCCATCACTAATGTGCCATTTGCTTTTATGTCCTAAAGAAAGATGCAGAGCAGATTCCTTAAACACAGCTAATAGCCCTCGCACGCTGGGTATGCCCGGCCCGTTAGGTTGTGGCCAGCACGGCAGCCCCAGGACATTTCTCGCTCAACCACCATCCATCGGCAGCAACAGCTGCGTTCTGCCCTCTCCTTTGTTCTCCTGATGAGAAAGGAAAGTGTTGTATTAAGCTTTTCAATATTCTGTGTCTGTTTTCTTTATATCTGTGTATATCATAATTCTTATTTAGTACACTTGTGTTTCATCTCTTTCATTAAGCTTGCCAGAGTTACGGATATTTAAAGCAACTGACAAGTACAATTACCATTTTCTATTTTCTAATTGATTGATTTCTTTTTAATTGTGGTAAAGTATGCATAACAAAATTTACCATTTTAAAGTGTTCGATTTAGTACATGTAGTACACAACCATCACCCCATCTAGTACCAGAACATTTTCATCCCTCCAAAAGGAAACCCCATATACATTAAGCAGTGACACCCCATTCATTGGCAGTCACTCCCCCTACTCCTCCAACCACTCATCTGCTTTCTGTCTCTATGGCTCTGCCGATTCAGGATATTTTATATAAATGGGGTCATATAATATGTCACCTTTTGTGTCTGGCTTCTTTCACTTAGCATGATGTTTGCAAGGTTCATCCACGTTGCAGCATATATCAGTACTTCCGACCACACATTCATCGGTTGATGGTGTGTGCCTACTTTTAAAACAAAAGAAAACCCCTTGGTCACCTTACTTTCAGCAGCTTTGAGCAGTTCCCAGTAGGAAGCAAGTCACAATGAATAACAAGGATGCTCAGCGATCAATGTACACGATTGAGACACTTTGCATCTTTCCTTAACTCTTAAGCACAGTTGCTCCAAGAGGACACCTGGTGATATTGTCATGCTTTGCCTTTAGTCCTTTCTCCATTAGTCTTTGAATGCAGCATGCATTTGAATTCAGTGTAGCAAAAAAACAGGCACTGAGTCGTAAGCAAGTTGGCTACTTGAATGACTTTGAAGACCCTGCATCTTCAAGACCCTCTCTGGATCACTCGAAGCAGTGTGGCACCAAGAGTGAAAAATCTGGACTTGAATCCTGGTTAGGACACTTAAAGTAATGCAACTTGGAGCCATCTTGTTAAGACTTACTTGAAAAATAGCAAAAATAGGGTTGTTGAAAGGATCAAGGTTTATTGTGTACCAACTGTGTGCATGATAGGAGTTGCAAACACTGGAGGTGGACAGAAAAGCCAAGCTTTCTGCTTTCATGGAGTTAATATTCTAGTGATGGGAACACAGAATACCAGGTGTAAGTGTGATAGATGGTGATTGAGACTTCTCTGGGAGATACCATTTGATCTGAGGCCTGAACAAGAAGAGACTGAGCCAGGCAGAGGGAATAGCTGGTGCAAAGCTGGGGCGAGGAAGGGGAATGAGCATGTTCCAGGAAGCAAAAGGGTGTTGTGGCCAGACATGGAGAGATAGAGAGAGGCAGTGGGGGATGTTGGAGCAATTAGGAGAGGGCAAACATGGAGGACCTAATAGTCCATGGCAAAGGGTTGGGATTTTTTTCTAGGTGATCTATATTCAAGCCATTGAAAGATACTAATTAAGCACGGGAGTTAAGTTGTCTGATTTACATTTGTAAAAGATATTCTGATGTTGGGAGAGGAAGGGGCATTGTGGAAGCAAGGCTTCCAGATAAAAAGCTGTGGTGTTAACCCAGGGATACACTGATAGGGCTTGGACAGTGTTTCTGTTGCTGTTATTATTGGCTTCACACTCACCAGGCTTGTCACATTCTGTTCATCAGGAACAGTGTTTTAGAATCCACTGCTGAAAATCCTCAGTGACCGCTGCTAAACCACATGAAGTCTTTGGGAACTCCAGAATCCACCCCAGTTGTTCAGATAAAAGCTGGAGGAAGCCTTGTTTATCCTCATGCTGCTTCATAGGCCAGGTCCACCATCTTGTCAACTGCCTGGGCCAGGAAGCCCCTGTCTCCCATCTTTGCCCCATTCACTTCTGATCCTTCTCCAAAAGGAAGTTGGCATTTCTACACTATTATCAGTCATTTATACTTTAGTAACAGTGGGTTCTTGCTCTTTGTAATTGTTTTTTTATAGAGGGACAACTGAGGGCTCTGGTGCAGGGGATGGTGGTGGAAAGGCTCAGGAGGTCAATGTAGGCAGCGGCACAACCTAATCTAAGAGAATGGAATAGGAACATAAAGAGTGCCTACTTTTTATGGTTTCTAGGCCTAGTTCTATGAGATTGAAAGAACTCAATCCATTTCAAAGATAGAAGCTTCTATAATTTCCCAGTGAGCTAATAAACTTCAGCAGAGCTCCCGACATCCAAATCAATCCTGAGACAAATTCCTCACGTGTTGTCTCAGTCATTTAGTGCTGCTCTAACAGAAATACCACAAGTGGATGGCTTTAAGAAAGAGAAGTTTATTTCCTCACAGTAAAGTGGGCTAAAAGTCCAAATTCAGGGTGTCAGCTCCAGGGGAAGGCTTTCTCCCACTGTCGGCCTTCTCATCAATGTTCCCCCGGACTAGGAGCTTCTCCGCGCAGGGACCCTGGGTCCAAAGGACAAGCTCTGCTCCCATTGCTGCTTTCTTGGTAGTCTGAGGTCTCCAATTCTCTGCTTGCTTCCCTTTCCTTTTATCTCTTGCAAGATAAAAGGTGACGCAGGCTACACCCTAGGGAAACTCCCTTTACATTGGATCAGGGATGTGACCCTAGTAAGAGTATTATAGAATCCCATCCTAATCCTCTTTAACATAAAATTACAATCACAAAACGGAGGACAACAAGACCATACTGGGAATCATGGCCCAGCCAAATTGATACACACATTTTTTGGAGTGTATAATTCAATCCATGACACTCGTCAATGGCCCCTGGTCTACAGGCCAATCCCAGTCTACACTGGTCACCTATAAATGTAAGTTTAAATGGTTAAAATAAAAACAAAGCCTTGAGGATACCATGATGAAATAGCTCACCTAAAAATAGCTGGTAGAATTCTAAATTGGTTCAATATTTCTGGAAGTAGTCAAGCAATATGCAGTTACCTATAAAACTGTTCATACTTTTTGAGTCAGTTGTTTCACTTAGAGGAATTTACCCCTAAATAACTTCAATGAAATGAAAGCTAATTAATAAAATACATTCATAGCAGCACAAATTATACAGTGAAACTTAGAAACACTGATCTGTTTATGGAGCCCTGGTGGCACACTGGTTAAGAGCTCAGCTGCTAACCAAAAGGTCAGGAGTTTGACTCCACCGACTGCTCCTTGGAAACCCTATGGGGCAGTTCTAGCCTGTCCTATGGGGTCACTATGAGTTGGAATCCACTGGACAGCAATGGGTTAATCTAGTTATAGTCCACCAGCGGGTTTGAATATTGTGCTCATTCACCTGATAAGCATTCCTAATGAACAGACACTGAGCTAGTCATGTGGGAATGCAAAGGTAAATGTGACAGACCTGCTCCCAAGAGGTTTACTATCTAGTCAAGAGAGTCAAACTACCTGGGCTTAAATCCCACTCCACAGCTTTATCTAAGTGAACCACCTTAGAAAATTTGCCCACTCCCTCTGAGCCTCAGTTTTCACATATGCAAAATAAAATAATAATAGTAATCACCTAATAGGTAAGTTCATCTTGTTAGAATTGACTCGATGGCAACAGGTTTGGTTTTTTGGTTTGGAATAGGTGAATTATGAGGATTAAACAAGATAATGCTTGTTAAGCACTTAGAATAGTGCCTGACACTACATTTTACTAAATAAAACAATTATATAAATGTCAAATTATAACACAATATGGTAAGTACTATGATAAAATTACACGTAAGTGTAGAGTGAGTGTATAAAACAGACTAACCCCGTTGCCATCAAGTCAATTCCAATTCATAGCGACCCTATGGGACAGAGTAGAACTGCTCCATAGGGTTTCCAAGGCTATAATCTTTATGGAAGCAGACTGCCACACCTTTCTCCCTCGAGCAGCTGGTGGGTACCAACTGCCAAACTTTCGATTAGCAGCCGAGCACTTAACAACTGCACCACCAGGGCTCCTTAAAGCGAGTATATAAAAGGGATTAATTCTGCCTGGGGGGATGATCAAAGAAGACCTCACATTGACCTGTTTCATAAAAGTCTTGAAGGATGCATGAGATTTCTCCAGATAGAAATGGTGAGGGAAGATGGAAAGTGAGAATTTCAAAAAGTACTGCACAGGTTATGCATGTAATACTCATTATTTGGGATTTTCAATTACTTGTGGATATTGGGCTAGTGTTTTTATCAAAGGAGACACCATGCTAAGCTTTACTGAAAAGAAAACCAAAGCGGGGGAAGGAGCTCATCCATCCTGACACCCAGGACTTTTCATTCATCCTAACAGATGGATCCTTTAACAATGGTTGATGAAGGACCGTGGATGTCCTAGCAGGAACACCACTTCACTCCTTCCTGGGCACACCATCTTCCATGGTATTTTGTAGGAAGAGTCACTTCTAATCTTGTTCCCATTTCCGTAGATTTCCCTCCCCAAGTCCCAATCAGTTCATGCTAACTTCCTCTAGCTTCCTGCCAGTGTGGCCCCAGGGGTGCCAGCCGCCGCATCTATACTATTATATTGCAGGTCTGTGCCTATTTACTTGTGAGTTAGACTCTGGACAGGTATCAAAGTCCTCAGTTAGTACTAATAAAAATTAGATATAAATGAACTTTGTTGTGCTTACTTTTGTCATTAGAACTATTAATGAATATTCCATTTCTCTCCCTCTGGGCACATGATAAAATGGCACTCCTCCATCCCTCCTTCTTTGGTCAATGAAATGTGAGCAAAAGTCGCATGTGCCACTCCCTGCTGGAAGTTTTAAGAGCCAGTGCACCGTTTACTTTTTCTGCCTTGGCAATTGTGGATGCATGCGTCCATTAGCCTGGGTCCCTGAGTGGCTCTGATACACAGACCCACTTTAAATGTGTAGCATGAGTACAAAAGCCCTTGTTGAGTTAAGCCACTGAGATGAGGGAGTTGTTTGTTATTGCAGCATAACTTAGCCCATCCTGACTAAAATAACTGTCCCAAAATATGGAGATGCATGTATAAATAATACCAAGGGAAGAAATCAGAGCAGAAGATCAAATTTACATAGCATATAAAAACATCACTTCAGTTTAACAAAGAGGCAAGAGAATTTAAAGCTATGCAGTTTTTTTTTTTATTGAATTCTTTTAATTCATAATAAAAGAAATTTCCAGTTCCTTTAGCTAAGAGGGTAAATGAAAGTACAACTGTGCCTACTGTGAACTGATTAACTTAATGTATGAAGCAAAAGTGAATGGACTACAGTTTCCAGTGACGCTGCTTTCTACCCGTTTCCTTCTTCCTAGATACACTGGTTGGAAAAGTACAGATTGAGCTCCTCCCTTGAGCCAGCAACCTGAGACAAAGGTGAACGGTAATTTCCCTAGGGAATTACAGATGTGCGTTGGAAGGGACCTTAAGATTATCCTTACCAAGTCTTCATTGTACTCATAATCTGAATAGTGACACTCATTTTCTGAGTGCTTACTAGAGCTATGGTCTCCACCTGGCTGCATCTCAGAATCACCCAGAGACTGAATACATCAGACTCTGTTGGGGCTAGGCCTGGCCATTGATATGTTTTTAAATGTTTTCCCTGGTGATTCTAATGTGCAGCCAGGATTGAGAACTACTGAAAAAGCAGAATTTCACTAGTGGTTCCTAGTCTTTGCTGCACCTTGGAATCACCTGGGGACCTTTACAAGCACTGCTGCCTGATGCCCACCCCCAGCATTCTGGTGTCATGGGAATTTTTTAAAGCTCCTCAGATGATTTTATTTTGCAGCAACATTTGAGAACCATGGTCTTAAACAAATTCAAGAGCTCAAAGTGGGTGCAGTTGTTGACTCTGCTACAAACTGTGTGGTCTTGAGCATGTCCCTTCCTCTCCAAAGTTCAGTTTTCTCATTCTGTAAAATGAGGAGATAGTAGTACCTACCTCACAGGGTGTAGTGAGATACCGAGTTAGCACAGGGCCTGGCCTATGATAATTTCTCAGTAAATGTAAGTGATTATTGTCTCATTTAATTCTCTCATAAGCCTGCAAATCAAGGCTATTATCCTAATCTTACAGCTAAAGAAACTATAAATCTGAAAGGTTATTGTCTGTCTCAAGATTAAACCAGTTGCCATTGAGTCCAGTCGGACTCGTGGCAACCTCGTGTGTATCAGAGTACAACTGTGCTCCACAAGGTTTTCACTGGCATATTTTTCAGAATTAGATCACCACGTCTTTCTTTCAAGGTGCCTCTGGGTGGACTTGAACCTCCAACCTTTTGGTTAGCAGCTGAGCACTTAACCATTTGCGTCATCCAGGGACCCATTTTCACACAGTCATAATTAGCAAAGTTGGGATTCACACCAAGACTTTATCGACTGGACTCTTGCCACTGTCTTCAGTCACTTCGGACAGAAGGAGGCTTGGTCCTGGTGCGCGTTAATTGGCCCCACTAAGGGAGATGTTTGGGCCAGACAGTGTGGACCGAGGCCCATGTCTGTTCACCTGTCTCTGCCATGGAGCTTAATAGACAAAACCATGTCTTGAATTTCATTGACTTCATTTCATCTCCTTTCAAGGCTGTAAAATAGTGTCAACTGACTTATTGACCAGAACTCTTTTCTAGTATATTCTCAAAAAGCAATGATTATCTACGACTGTTTACTCTTTCTAAAGAGATCATGGCACATCAAGCCCTCATACGCCTCCTGCTTCATAAGCTGGGGGTGTTCTACCCATTTTACTGGGACCCATTATTTATATTTGCTGAATGGATTACAAAGAAAGCACTTCCACAGGCTTGAAGTATAATACTCTGTGAAGAAAAATATAGATTCACAGGACTAGACGGGCACCCAGCACCCACAGCTTAGACCACAGGCTTACTCCGTTCATTCAAAAATATGTTTATCAGTAAGGAGGTGTATGGATTGAATTGTGTCCCCTAAAAATACATGCTGTAAATCCTAGCCTGTGTTTATAATCCCATTTGGGAATAGGTTGTCTTTGTTATATGAATGAGTCAGGATTAGTGTAAGATGTGTCTTGAGTCATTCTCTTTTGAGATATAAAAGAGATTAAACAAGCAATTGAGAGAAGCAGAGCTAGGGGAAGATTGATGCCAAGCCATATGGAGATCTCCAAGGAACCAGGTAACAGAAGCTGAAGAGACAAGGACCTTCCACCAGAGCTGACAGAGAGAGAAAGCCTCTCCCTAGAGCTGGCACCCTGAATTCAGACTTCTAGCCTCCTAAACTGTGAGAGAATAAATTTCTGTTTGTTAAAGCCATCCCGTTGTGGTATTTCTGTTATAGCAGCACTAGATAACCAGGAAGGAAGTGTGGACAGTGCAGTGCCCAGGTGAGCCCAGTGTAGGCAATGTCTGAAATATTCCTGTGGGCAGAGGGGCAGCACACAAGGGTTGGCTGGGTGGGCCGGGTGGGGGACCTCCTCTCAGCTCCACCACCACGCCTCCAATTTGAATATGAACAATTGATTTTTCACTGTTTATGTAAAGTAACATGAAACCAAAGTTTCTAGACGTTTCCTTGTCTCATCTGACTGGAATCTTCGAAGCCCTGAGCTGTTCCCACGTAGGATCTTTGGGGCGGGCACAGCCTCGTTAAGGCAACGTTTCCTCAGCAGATGCCGTGGGCTGCAGGGACGGTCTGTGGCCTAGAGAAAGCAGAGGGACAGCTGTGTGAAGAGCCGCAGTTCTCCCGGCAACAAAAGGAACCACTCCAGTCACCTCGCCCTTTGTTAGCTCTCCCCAGATCCTGAAGAATGTCATTCCCAGGCCATACTGGTTAAAGCAAACGCTCAAAATAATAAGGCAGGAACATCTTCCCCCTGAGAACACTGTGTCCTTAAAAGTCAAGTCCAGATTGAATGGAATTCTCACAGCCACTGAAGATCTTGTCTAAATTTACCCTGACCCACTTACGGGAGAGGCAGCGCCCAGCGGATCCATCTTAATGGGGTTTGGGACATTGCACTCAATGCTCAGATGCCCCACAAAGCAGCCTGTGGCCAGTGTCGAAGTTCAGTACAATATTAACCCGCTGCCTGTGACATCAGATGGCCGCAAACCACTTCAGTCTCCGCCAGGGCGAGGCCCGCTGCCGGCACCTGGTGCTACCACCGCACTGCAAGAGCCGGGACGCGGCTTCCGGTCTCGTTGCCTAGCAACGCGAATGCAGACGTCACCCAGGAGCTTGGCAGCCCCGTCTAGCTAGCGTATTACATTGGCATTACAGCACAACCTAATCGGGGTTTTAAGTCACAGCTCCTGGTGAGCGAGAAAACGCAGTGGGTGCTGCGGTGCGTCGGAACGGGCACCCCAACTCTTCCTCGGTTTGAAAAGACGTCATCCCCCTTCCCTGGGCTGCAGCGCAGCCCGTGTGGGAGCGCAGTTGCGGGGGTGGGAGCGAGGGGTGGGGGATGGGGGGAGTGAGGGGATTGAAAGGGTGGTGGGGGGAGGATGGGGAAGTCGGGGGATTAGGGGGTGGTGGGGGGAGTAAGGGGGTGGTGGGGCAGGGGGTGTAGGGGAGTGGGGGGGAAGGGAGCGGGTAGCCCTGCGGGCTGGTGCGGAGTCACCGGGATGGTGGGTTTGTATTTCCAGCGTCCTGCATCCTCGTTCTGCTCTTGGCAACAGGAGAGTGAAGCTACGGGGCCCCATGTGCACCGGGTTGTGGGCCCTGAACTCGTAGCCTCAAGGCGCCCTGCACGGATTCATAGACCGCAACCAATGCCTGCCAGATCCAGTACTCTCATTGTCGGTGTTTTGTTGTGGGCGAGAGGAGCATTCACATTCAAGGACCTTTGCCTAAGCCAAATGACCTGAAAAGACCCGTGCCTGGAGTGAACACGGAAGTCACCATAACCAGCATATTTCAGTATTGATATTATTCATTCACCAAGCGCTACCACACTCATCTGTCCTCTAACATGTTTAGGACTTAGGGACCTAATATGGTGCCTTTTACCCTGAGTCACTCTTAACCCTTTCGACACCTCTCACTCCTCAGTTTTTGGTCACTTGGAGGCTCCCCAAGCCACTAACTGCTCCTCAAAGCTTCTCAGAGACCCTGCCCCCTCAGACTTCCCTGGGGGTCCTCTGGGAGAGAGCGAGGCAGGTGCTGAGCTAGCTAAGGCTCAGGGGAGGGGGGACAGCAATAGGGAGGGGTCCGAACCCCACCTCTCCCCTCTGCCCTAGGTAAACTGACCAATCTGTGTCCTGCCTCCACCTGGCACCTGGAGAGCTGGGCCCAGAACTGTCCCGGTATTTTAATTAACAATGAACAAATGACAGTCACTGAGCACTTGCCCTGCGCCAGGTATTATCTCACTGAATGCAGCAATCCTAGGCATTTTATAGATGAGAAACAAGAGGCTCAACGAGGCTGAGTAATTCATAGCCAGTCAGAGTGGGACCAGGGGTTTGGATCCTGGATTATCTGACCCAAAAGCCTATGCTCAAAGCCCGATGCTTCCGCAGTGTATCCTCTCTACCCCCAGCAGCATTTCTGAGTAGCTCCAGAACACCAGTCATTAGTCCTCATTTCACTGCCTTAGTGCCACTGAAGGGCCGTTGTGGAACAGAGCGGTGAGGTTTTGTGTCCCTCTACTCACGAAAGCAACAGACGCCTGAGGACCGTTGCTCCCTCCCGCCACTCTGCCGGGCTCTGGATACAGAGGAGAATAAACCGGCTCCTGCCCTTGAGTAGAGAAGCTGTGTACATGAGCAAATAAATTCGGGGTGGCATGCGGATAAAACAGAAATACGCCCGAGTGTCATGGGGCACGGGGAGAGGGGGCGCCACTCTGCTGGGTGGCTCAGGAGTGACACTGCCGAAGAGGAGACATTCAGCCCTCTGTTTTCATCTTCAGACAAGGTGGACTGAGCCCCGCAAACAGGAGCCCTGGTGGTGCAGTGGTTAGCATTCATACCCAGGGCTGTTAGAAATAGATCCCCTCCCTTAACGTCTGAGAACAAATCCCATCCCAGCTCTCCCTGGGTGGTGCCCCTCATTCAGTCATACAGCAAACACTTGAACTCCACTATGTACTTGGTGCTCCGGGGCGGCTGGCAGTGCAGCAGGAGCCAGAGCAGACCAGGATACTCCCCTCATGGAACTGGTGGCTTTTCACCAGACCTATCACACACTGAAAAACTGCCCAGCTATGCATTTGCTACAGTACCAGTTCTTACTGGGATTTATTGTGGTGCCGTTTGAAAATGCTGGCACACACACAGTAGTTGCAACCAAAGCTTGTTTGAACAGGGAGCCGTATCACTGGATGCCACAGTCATGGTTAGGCCGGAGGCACTGCCAGCTTCTGCAATGGCCAGGGTCAAAGTACTAATGCCTCAGCACTGGCCAAGTGGTATGCTTCTGCAAGATGACATTTTGTCAAAAACAGGTGATCCATGTGAATACGCCCATTTCTCAAAATCTTCCAAGAGATGTAAGCATATTTCATTTGTCCTCATCACCATCCTCCAAATTCTGCTCTTCTATTAATTGTGTAAGTTAAGCCATTGTGAAGTTTTATGATTACTAGGTAACAAATGAGCATGGCTTGGGATTGGGTGTGCTTAAAATCCTGATTGTGTTTTAAGCAACTATTGGACTTTTATAACTCTAGGTCCCTATCCAACCAGCCTGGCCAGACAATAAAGAGATGTCTGATGCCTCTGCCTCAGTTCCTGGTATAACTTTTTTTATTATTACAAATTTCTTTCTGTTTGTCCAACAATCTCCTTATCCATCCACCCACCCATCCATCTATTCATCCATCCTTCATTCATTTGACTATCTTGTTCATGCTGGGACGCTGATTATTAACAGACCTCCCCCCCCCAACCCCAGTACATCCTCCCTGGCCCAAAATAAGAGATGGTTTTGCAGGGAAAGGAAGGAAGAGGTAGTGAGGAAGGCTGTATGAGTAATTAAAGAACACTGATGTGACTTGTGAGAAGATGCTTCCTGGAAAGCTCTGTCTGATAGTAGATCTGGGGTTCACACAAGGGAAGAGCTGCTTGGTTCCACATGGGCATTATCAGTCATCTCCCATTCCAGATGTCCCCCAGGGATCATGCCACTTGCAAAGGCACACTTCCCTTCTGCAGGGGCCAGCCCCAACTCTCAGGGAGGCATAGCTCTGGGTTAGGTGGCTACCCTTACACTAGTAGCTAGGAAAATCCTCTCTCCATCCTCCCAAGCACCTCTATTAATAGGCTGTAGCCCAGGATCTCCTGGAGCAAGGAGTGATGATGCTCTGTTGTACCACATATTCTTCCTCATATGCATGAAAGACAAGGAGTGAGATATGAACACAGTTCACATGTGCCTCTAGAGCCATCTTATTAATCATAATATGATTCTAAATAGAGTACAAATACAACAATTGTCCCGCTCACCTTCCAATTTCTGATTGCATGCTCTTACTAGACTACCCCAGGAAGCTTACATCAACTTTGTCAAAGAAAAAAATCTCAGGAAGACTGGCTCAGACTTCCGGGCAACATGGCGCTATAGCTAGAAGCACTACGCCATCTCTCCACAGCAAAGATCCGAGAAACTAAGTCAAACGAGGCAAACATCAGTCCTGAAACCCTAAGCATCAAATGAAGAGATAAAGAACTCAGCCAAGCACCAAATGGAATAAGAAACTGACAGATAACAGAGAGCGAGGAGAGATACATGCAGTGATCCCCTATCAGCTAACACAGCATGGATCTGCCATCTTGGACTCCTATCAGAGCCTATCAGAGATTGGCAAACAGAGGGTATGAGAAAGCAGCTTCACAGCTTCCAGCAGGAGACAGAACAACCGGTAACCAGTGATATATGCTTTCCCACCCCCCACCCTTCTTCACCCCTACTCGGCCTCCTCTGCTTCCTGCAGCCACAGTCTCTTGGCCGGGAAGTACCAGCTTCACCCCAGTGCCACCTGGATTCCACTCACCTGCACCGGCCGGCTCCCTGGGTGCCATTTGCTGGCTACTGGTGTTTCTTTTTTCCACTTCTTTTGATTTCTTCCTTACCTCTCACCACCACCCCCTCCTTTCTCTCAGATACCTGGCTCCATGTGCCATCTCTTGCTTCTTCCTGAAAGGCTACAAAACACTACTTGACTGTGAAACTGCTTCCTGGCCCATGCTACCACACTGGTGGGATCCCCGGGACTCTTTTTATTGTTTGTTTGTTCTGTTTTAATTTGTTTCTTTGTTTGTTCTCTTTTTCTTTTCTTGGCTTGGGAGCCCCTTCCAGCTGGGCAGTACTGGGCAGCTTGGGAGCTACTCTCTTACTTTGTGCTGATGTGCAGGGGGATCCCTGGGGGCATTTTTGTTTTGTTTTGTTTTTCTTGGATTTTTTTGTTTTTCTTCTTTGTTTTCTTCTCTCTCTTTTCCCCCTTTTGTCTTTCTCCATTTCTCAGTTTCTTGTCTCTCTATACTTACCTTCTCTCCCTGTTGCCTGAATACCTAGTGCTGTGTGTCACCTGTACCCCTTTTAGCCAGGCTGTGTTTCGCAGCCTGGGAGCCACTTCCCTAGTCTTTGCAGCCACACCAGTAGGATCTCTTAGGGCTTTGCTTTCTTTTTTTCTAATTTTTATTTATTTATTTTCTTTTACCCTTTTTCTTGCCTTTTAGTTTTTCTCCATTTCTCAGTCTCTCATCTCTCCACTACAATGGAAAGCTCCCTTAGCACTCCAGTTTGTTTGTATGTTTTTGGCTCATGTTCCTCTCTCTTCTATCTCCTGTTTCCATACCCATCTTAGCTCCACACATCACAATCTCCCCCTTCCTTCTTGCCTATGTGCACTGTACACTGAACATTACACCCCAGAACAGCACAAGCACAGCCTACTGGAACCTGCCTGGCACTGATTACCGGCCCACCCTGTTGGCCCTAGTGTGTGCCACAAACAATGCATCCCAGCAACTCCCCTTCAGCTGGAACGGCCCTGCTGTACCATACTTGAGCAACTGACCCTACCCATTGGAGAAGGAGGTGAAAAGTATCGTGCCTACACACTAGCAAACAACAAAGAACACACAGCCCGCCTGCTCAGACATAACCAAATAAAACAAAAAAGCAGGATGAAACAAACAAATCTACAATCAATAAATGAGGAAAACAACTACTGAAAGTCCCAAAGACAGCAGACAAAATCAAAACATACAAAAACAGGATGGTTCCAGTAGGAGTCCTAAATAAAACACCAGTTGACTATCCAGTAGAAGAAAAGGCACTAGAACTACCTGGTAGGGAATTCAAATCTCTGATTTTCAGAGTTATCCAAGAGTTGAAGCAAAAAAGCAGACAAAAATGAGGAAAAAATAGACAAATGCATGGAAAAAGCAGACAAATTCATGGAAAATACAGACCAAAAAAATAGAAGAATTCAGGAAAATAATACAGGAACAAAATACTAAAATAAATTCACAACTAGAAATCATACAAAAACAACAATTAGAAATCCAAAAGATAAACAACAAGATTTCAAAAATGGACAGTGTCATAGACAGGCTGAGGAGCAGGTCTGAAATGATGGAAGACAGGATCAGCGAAATTGAAGACAAACACTTGGCTACAACTCTGGGGGAAAATCAGAAAAAAGAAAGAAGAAAAAAATGAAGAAACACTGAGAATTATGTGGGATACAATCAAAAGCAAAAATTTTCGACACATCAGAGTTCAACAACAGGGAGAGAAAACAGAAAACGCAGAGAGGATCATTGAAGAACTGATGACAGAAAACTTCCCCAATATTATGAAAGAGGAAATGCTGACCATCCAAGAAGGTCAATGAACCCTGTATAGGATAGACCCCAAAAGAAAATCACCAAGGCATATAATCACACTCGCTAAAACCAAAGACAAACAAAGAATCTTGAGAGCAGCTTGAGAAAAAAAAGTCATGCACAGAGGAGAAATAATAAGACTATGCTCGGATTATTTGGCAGAAACCACGCAGGCAAGAAGGCAAAGGAGTGACATATATAAAACCTTGACAGAAAAAAATTGCCAGCCAAGACTAATATATCCTGCAAAACTCTCGTTCAGATATGATGGTGAAATTAGTACATTTCCAGACAAACAGAAATTAAGGGACTACGTAAAAACCAAACCAAACCTACATTATTAAAGGTAGTCCTTCAATCTGAGAACAAACAACATCAGACGACAGGCTGAATTTAGGATACAGGATCATACTAGCCAGGTACCAACCTAGGAAATGAACTCTCAAGGACTATTCAAAACCAAAAGATTTAAAACAGGGAACCAAAGAGGTTAATCTGTAAATGACAACAACATCAGAAAAATAAAAGAGGTAATAAATGGTATAGGTATAGAATCTTCTAACAGAGAGGAAAGCAAGGTGATACCAAGTGTCATGGTTTGAATTATGTCCCCCCAAAAATGTGTGTATCAGTTTGGCTGGGCCATGATTCCCAGAATTGTATGGTAGGCCTCCATTTTGTGATTGTAATTTTATGTTAAAGAGGATTAGGGTGGGATTGTAATACCACCTTTACACAGGTCACATCCCTGATCCAATGTAAAGGGAGTTTTCCTGGGGTGTGGCCTGCACCACCTCTTATCTCTCAAGAGATAAAAGGAAAGGGAGGCAAGCAGAGAGTTGGAGACCTCATACCATCAGGAAAGCAGTGCCGGGAGCAGAGCACATCCTTTGGACCAGGGTCACTGTGCAGAGAAGCTCCTAGTCCGGGGGAACATTGATTAGAAGGCCAACAGAGAGAGAAACCCTTTCCCTGGAGCTGACGCCCTGAATTTGGAGTTTCAGCCTACTTTACTGTGAAAAAATAAATTTATCCTTGTTAAAGCCATCCACTTGTGGTATTTCTGTTGTAGCAGCACTAGACAACTAAGACACCAAGTAATAATAGACTGGTTCAAATCTAGGACAATAAGGGTAAATTTCAAGGTAACCACAAAGAAAGTTAACAAACCTACTTATCAAAATAAAGAAGAAAAACATAAAGTCTCAGTAAAAACAAAACCTAAAAAGACAAAAGAAATGAAACAAAATCGACAAACGAAAGGAATTCAGCACAGGAGAGTAAGAGGAACAAAGGAAACATCAGCACCACAAAAAAGTACTACAAAATGACAGCAATAAACTCACAGCTGTCAATAATTACACTGAATGTAAAAGGCCTAAATGCACCCATAAAGAGACACAGAGTGACAGAATGGATTTAAAAAAAAAAAAAAAAAAAACAGGATCCATCAATATGCTGTTTCCAAGACACACATCTTAGAAATAAAGAAATTTATTGAAAATCAAAGGATAGAAAAAAATATATCAAGCAAACAGCTACCAAAAAAGAGCACAAGTGGCAATACTAATATCAGATAAAATAGAGTTTAAAACAAGACCCACCATAAAAGACGAAGAAGGACACTATATAGTGGTTAAAGGGATGATCCATCATGAAGACATAACCATAATAAACATCTACACACCCAATGACAGGGCTCCAAAATATATAAACTCTAACAGCACTGAAAAGGGAAATTTACAGTTCCACAACAATAGTAGGACACTTCAAAACATCCCTCTCAGTAAAGGACAGAACATCTAGAAAGAAACTCGAAAAGATACAGAAGACCTAAAGGGCACAATCAGCCAACTTGACCTCATAGACATATATAGAACATTCCATCCAATAGCTGCAAAGTACACATTCTTCTCCAATGCACACGGAACGTTCTCCAGAATAGACCACATCTTAGGCCACAGAGCAAGCCTCAACAAGATCCAAAATGTTGAGATAATACAAAGTATCTTCTCTGACTACAATGCCATCAAAGTAGAAATTAACAACAGGAGGAGCAAGGGAAAAAAATCAGTTACATGGAAACTGAATAACACCCTGCTTGCACATCACTGGGTAATAGAAAAAAATAAGAGATGGAAACCAAAAATTCCTAGAATCAAATGAAAATGAAAACACATCATACCAAAACCTTTGGGACACAGCAAACACAGTCCTCAGAGGACAATCTATAGCAATAGATGCTCACATCAAAAAAGAACAAAGGGACAAAATCAAAACATTAACTACAGAACTCAAGCAAATAGAAAGAGAACAGCAAAAAAAGCCCACAACCACTGGAAGAAAGGAAATAGTAAAGATCAGAGCAGAAATAAATCAAATAAAGAACAGAAAAACAATAGAAGGAATCAACAAAACCAAAAGTTGGTTCTTTGAAAGAATCAACAAAATGGACAAACCACTGGCCAGACTGACAAAAGAAAAACAGGAGCGGACACAAATAACCCAAATAAGAAATGAAATGGGGGACATTACAACAGACCCAACTGAAATAAAAAGGATTATAACAGAATATTATGAAAAACTATACTCCAACAAATTTGAAAACCTCGAGGAAATGGATAAATTTCTAGAAAAACACTACCTACCCAAACTAACACAAAGTGATGCTGAAAATCTGAATGAACCCATAACAAGAGAAGACACTGATAAGTTAATAAAAAAAAAAAAAAAAACTCCCAACAAAAAAAAGCCCTGGCCCAGATAGCTTCACTGGAGAATTCTACCAAACATTCAGAGAAGATACCAGTACTACTGAAATTATTTCAGAGCGTAGAAAAGGAAGCAACACTTCCGAATTCATTCTATGAAGCCAGCATAACCCTGATACTCAAACCAGGCAAAGACACCACAAAAAAAGAAAATTACAGACCAATATTTCTCATGAATATAGATATAAAAATCCTCAACAAAATTCTAGCCAATGGAATTCAGCATCATATCAAAAAAATAATACACCACAACCAAGTAGGATTCATACCAGGTATGCAAGGATGGTTCAACATTAGAAAATCAATCAATGTAATCCACCACATAAATAAAAGGAAAGAAAAGAATCACATGATCATCCTAACTGACGCAGAAAAGACATTCGACAAAGTCCAACACCCATTCCTGATAAAAACTCTCAGTGAAATAGGTATAGAAGGGAAATTTCTCAATATAATAAAGGGCATCTAGGCAAAACCAACAGCCAACATCATTCTTAATGGAGAGAAGCTGAAAACATTCCCTTTGAGAACAGAAACAAGATAAGAAAATCCTTTATCTCCACTCCTACTTAACATTGTGCTGGAAGTCCTAGCTAGAGCAAAAAGGCAAGAAAAAGGAATAAAGGGCATCCAAACTGGTAATGAAGAAATTAAACTGTCCCTGTTTGCAGATGATACGATACTACAGAAAGAAAACCTAAAGACTCCAGGAGAAAACTACTGGAACTGATAGAAAGATTCAGCACAGTAGCAGGATACAAGATAAATATACAAAAATCAATTGGGTTCCTATACACCAGTAAAGACAACAACAAAAGAAATCAGGAAAACAATACCATTTATAATAGCCCCTAAAACAATAAAATACTTAGGAATGAATCTAACCAGGGATGTGAACGACCTATACAAAGAAAACTACAAAACACTACTGCCAGAAACCCAAAGGAATCTACATAAATGGAAAAACATCCCATGCTTATGGATAGGTAGACTCAACATAGTGAAAATGACAATTCTACCCAAAGCAATTTACAAATACAATGCAATCTCGATCCAAATACCAACAACATTCTTTAAAGAGATAGAAAAACTAATCATTAACTTTAGATGGAAAGGGAAGAAGCCCCAAATAAGTAAAGCACTATTGAAGAAGAAGAGTAAAGTAGGAGAACTGGCACTATCAGACCTCAGAACCTACTATAGAGCTACGGTAGTCAAAATAGCCTGGTACTGGTACAATGATAGATACCTTGACCAATGGAACAGAATTGAGAACCCAGATGTAAATCCATCCACCTGATCTTCCACAAGGGCCCAAAATCCATCAGATGGGGAACAGGCAGTCTTTTTAACAAATGGTGCTGGCAAAACTGGATGTCCATCCGCAAAAAAAAAAAAAAAAAAAAAATGAAACAGGACCCATACCTCACACCATATACAAAAACTAATTCAAAATGGATCAAAGACCTAAATATAAAGCCAAAAACTATAAAGTTTATAGAAGAAAAAATAGGATCAATGCTAGAGGCCCTAATACACGGCATTAACAGGATAAAAACCATAACCAACAACACACAAACTCCAGAAGATAAGCTAGATAACTGGGATCTTCTAAAAATTAAACACTTATGCTCATCAAAAGACTTCACTAAAAGAGTAAAAAGAGAACCTACAGACTGGGAAAAAATTTTGGGGACATTACAAGTCAGACAAATGTCTAATCTCTAAAATCTACAGGAAAATCCAACACCTCTTTAACAAAAAGGCAAATAAGCCATCTAAAAATTACAGAAAGGAAATGAACAGACACTTCGCCAAAGAAGACATTCAAGCAGCCAACAGACACATGAGGAAATGCTCGGAATCACTAGCCGTTAGAGAAATGCAAATCAAAACCACAAGAAGATTCCATCTCACCCCAGCATTACCGGCACGAATCAAAAAAACTGGAAATAACAAATGTTGGAGAGGCTGCAGGGAGATCAGAACTCTTATGCACTGCTTGTGTGAATGCAAATTGATAACCATTTTGGAAAATGATATGGCACTTCCTTAGAAAGCTAGAAAATAGAAATACCACAGGATCCAGCAATGCCACTCCTAGGACTATATCCTAGAGAAATAAGAGCTGTCACACGAATAGACATATGCACCCCCATACAGCATTTTTCACAATAGCAAAAAGATGGAAACAACCTAGATGCCCATCAACAGATGAATGGATAAACAAACTATAGTACATACACAGAATGGAGTATTATGCAACCATAAAGAACAATGATGAATCTGTGAAGCATCTCATAACATGGATGAAACTGGAGGACATTATGCTGAGTGAAATAAGTCAACCACAAAAGGACAAATATTGTATAAGACCACTACTGTAAAAACTCATGAAAAAGTTTACACACAAAAAGAAACAATCTTTATTGGTTACCAGGGATGGGAGGGGTGGGGGTGGGGGGTTACTAAATAGACAATAGATAAGTGGTAACTTTGGTGAAGGGTAAGACTGTGCACAATACTGGGGAAGCCAGCACAAAGTGTTCAAGGAAAGGTCATAGAAGCTCTATAGACACCTCCAAACTCTCTGAGGGACTGAATTGCTTTGCAGAGGGCTGTGGGGACCATGGTCTTGGAGAACATCTAGCTCAACTGGCATAACACAGTTTGTAAAGAAAATGTTCAACATTCGACCTTGGTGAGTAGCGTCTGGGGTCTTAAAAGCCTGTAAGCAGCCATCTAAGATACTTCACTGGTCTCACCCCCTTGGGAGCAAGGGAGAATGAAGAAAACAAGATACGAGAGAAAGATCAGTCATAGGACTAATGGACCACAACTACCATGGCTTCCACCAGACTGAGTGCAGTACAACTAGATGGTGTCCTGCTGCCCCACTGACTGCTCTGACTGGGATCACAACAGAGGGTCCTGGACAGAGCTGGAGAAAAAAGTATTCTAACTCACAAAAAAAGAGCAGACCTACTGGCCTGACAGAGACTGGAGAAACACCGAGAATATGGCCCCTAGACATCCTTTTAGCTTAGTAGTGAAGTCACTCTCGAGGTTCACTGTTCAGCCAAAGATTAGACATCCCCATAAAACAAAATGGGACTAATAGGACACAACAGTCCAGGGACAAGGACTAGAGTGCAGAAGGGGACAGGAAGGCTGGTAATAGGTAACCAAAAGTCTAGAAGGGGCAGTGTTGACATGTCGTGGGGTTGTTAACCATTGTCATAAAACAATATGTGTACTAACTGTTTAACGCGAAACTGTTTGTTCTGTAAACTTTCATTTAAAGTACAAAAAAATATCTCATACTCTGTTAGGAGTGAAAGAAAAGGAATTTTATTGAGGAATAATACAGTTCAAGCTGGGCAATGCTGAGTGAAAACACAAAGCACTCTACCATTCAAATGGAGTTGTTGTTGATGTTAGGTGCTGTCGAGTTGGTTCTGACTCTATGTGCAATGGAATGAAACACTGCCCAGTCCTGCACCTTCCTCACAACACTTGCTATGTTTCAGCCCATTGTTGCAGCCACTGTGTCAATCCATCTCATTGAGGGTCTTTCTCGTTTTTGCTGACGCTCTGCTTTACCAAACATAATGTCCTACTCCAGGGACTGGTCCCTCCTGATAACATATCCAAAGTATGTGAGACGAAGTCTCACCATCCTCGCTTCTAAGGAGCATTCTGGCTGTACTTCTTCCAAGACAAATTTGTTCATTCTTCTGGCAGTCCATGGTGTATTCAATATTCTTCGCCAATACCATAATTCAAAGGCATCAATTCTTCTTCAGTCTTCTTTATTCATTGTCCAGCTCTTTCGTGCATATGAGGCAATTGAAAATACCATGGTTTGGGTCAGGTGCACCTTAGACCTCAAAGTGACATCTTTGCTTTTTAATGCTTTAAAGAGATCTTTTACACCAGATTTGCCCAATGCAATACGTCGTTTGGTTTCTTGACTGTTGCTTCCATGGGTGTTGAATATGGATCCAAGTAAAATGAAATCCTTGACAACTTCAATATTGTCTCCATTTATCATGATGTTGCTTACTGGCCCAGTTGTGAGGAATTTTGTTTTCTTTATGTTGAGGTGTAATCCATACTGAAGATTTGATCTTCGTCAGTATGTACTTCAAGTCCTGTTCATTTTCAGCAAGCAAAGTTGTGTCATCTGCATATCGTGGGTTATTAATGAGTCTTCCTCCAATCCTGAGGCTGCGTTCTTCTTCATATAGTCCAGTTTTTCAGATTATTGCTCAGCATACAGATTGAATAAGTATGGTGAAAGGATACAACCCTGAAGCACAAGTGGAGAGAAGTCTATATAGAGAGAGAACAAAGGAAAGGTAGGGATTAAGAATTGATTATGGATGCGATTAGCTTCAGCTTGAAGTCCTTTGAAATGTAAAAGTCAGCCATTGACTAAGAGTGAGTAAATTACCACCTAGGTGAGTGGTACCAGCCGGTTTGGTCATACATAATTGCAGTCATGAACACAATTTTCCCAGGAAATTGTTTACATCTTGACCCATTCTTCCCATGAACAAATGGTTTACATACTGACCTTTGGTTCCTGGGAATGCATGTTGGCCTGTCATTCTTACATCTGACACGAGTGCTTCCAGCTTGAAATTTGTCCATTTACACCTTGTACATCCATCTTACAGCCCCTGGGTGCAGTCTTCCTGTGCAATAACCCAATGGACTGTTTTATCACATGACCATGCTTTCAGTGTAATGTCTATTACAGATCTAGACTATAGTCTTAAGATTCTCCCATCAGTCAGTCAATCCACACACATCTACTAACCATCTAGTATACCCCAGTCCAGGTTCCAGGGCCACAGAGATGAGTAAATAGAGACATTGTCTCAGGGAACTCCTCAGTGTTAAGTTGAAGACAAAGGCATAATTCCACCTCAGCAGAGGAAAGGGCTATGGGAGCACAGAGGAGGGTGGGCCTCATGCTACTGTGCGGGTAGACGACTCAAACAAAAATGAACTCCATTTAGACAATTTTCTCTGGGACATTAAATAGCCCACTTTGGGGATGAGATTCTTGACTCAGAGTCCCTCTAAATAATTTTTTTATATGAAAAATATCTAGCTAGGTTCTTTAATTCAGAACTTTATGAAGATGCAAAAGGTTTTATTGAGATTGACTGAAGTCACATCTAAATTACAAACTATATACAATTTTGCATCCATATTGTTTTTGTTGCTGTTAGCTACCGTCGAGTCGACTTCGACTCATAGCGACCCCATGTACAACAGAATGAACACTGACCGGTCCTGTGCCATCCTCACAATTGTTGTTATGTTGAGCCCATTATTGCAGCCACTGTGTCGATCTATCTCTTTGAGGTTCTTCCTCGTTTTCCCTGACCGTGTGCTTCACCAAGCACAATGTCCTTCTTCAGGGACTAGTCCCTCCTGGTAACATGTCCAAAGTGTGTGAGACATAGTCTTCCCATCTTGCTTCTAAGGAGCATTCTGGCTATACTTCTTCCAAGACAAATTTGTTCATTCTTCTGGCAGTCCATGGTATATTCAATATTCTTCGCCAACACCACAATTCAAAGGCATCAATTCTTCTTTGGTCTTCCTCATTCATCATCCAGCTTTCCCATGTGTATGAGGCTATTGAAAACACCATGGCTTGGGTCAGGTGCATCTTAGCCTTCAAGATGACACCTTTGCTCTTTAAAAGTTTAGAGAGGTCTTTCACAGCAGATTTGCTTAATGCAATGCGTCTTTTGATTTCTTGACTGCTGCTTCCATGAGTGTTGAATGTGGATCCAAGTAAAATGAAATCCTTGACAACTTCAATATTGTCTCCATTTATCATGATGTTGCTTATTGGTCCAGTTGTGAGGAATTTTGTTTTCTTTATGTTGAGGTGTAATCCATACTGAAGACTTGATCTTTGTCAGTAAGTATTTCAAGTCCTCTTCATTTTCAGCAAGCAAAGTTGTGTCATCTGCATATTACAGGTTATTAATGAGTCTTCCTCCAATCCTGAGGCTGCGTTCTTCTTCATAAAGTCCAGCTTTTCAGATTATTGCTCAGTATACAGATTGAATAAGTACGGTGAGAGGATACAACACTGATGCACACCTTTCTTGACTTTAAACCACGCAGTATCCCCTTATTCTGTTCAGCAACTGCCTCTTGATCTATGTACAGGTTCCTCATGAGCACAATTAAAAGTTCTGGAATTCCCAATCTTAGCAATGTTATCCATAATTTGTTACGATCCACACAGTCAAATGCCTTTGCATAGTCAATAAAGCACAGGTAAACATCTTTCTGGTATTCTCTGCTTTCAGCCAGGATCCTTTGGACATCAGCAATGACGTCCCTGGTTCCATGTCCTCTTCTTAAACTGGCTTGAATTTCTGGCAGTTCCCTGTCGATGTATTTCTGCAGCTTCTTTTGAATGATCTTCTGCAAAATTTTACTTTCGTGTGATATTAATGATATTGTTTGATAATTTCTGCATTTGGTTGGATCACCTTTCTTTGGAATAGGCATAAATATGGATCTCTTACTGTTGGTTGGCCTGGTACATGTCTTCCAAATTTCTTGGCAGAGATGAGTGAGCACTTTCAGCGCTGCATCCATTTGTTGAAACATCTCATTTGGTACTCCGTCAATTCCTGGAGCCTTGTTTTTCACCAATGCCTTCAGTGCAGCTTGGATCTCTTCCTTCGGTACCATAAGTTCCTGATTATATGCTACCTCCTGAAATGATTGAACGTCGACCAATTTTTTTTTTTTTTTTTTTTGGTATAGTGACTCTCTGTATTCCTTCCATCTTCTTTTGATGCTTCCTGCGTCACTCAGTATTTTGCCCATAGAATCCTTCAGTATTGCAACTCAAGGTTTGAATTTTTTCTTCAGTTCTTTCAGCTTGAGAAATGTCAAGCATGTTCTTCCCTTATGGTGTTCTAACTCCAGGTCTTTTCACATGTCATTATAGTTCCTTACTTTGTCTTCTCGAGCTGCCCTTTGAAATCTTCTGTTCAGCTCTTTTACTTCATCATTTCTTCCATTTCCTTTAACCACTCGACGTTCAAGAGCAAGTATCAAAGTCTTTTCTGACATCCATTTTGATCTTTTCTGTCTTTTTAATGACCTCTTGCTTTATTCGTGTATAATGTCCTTGATGTCATTCCACAACTCATCTGGTCTTTGGTCATTAGTGTTCAATACATCAAATCCACTCTTGAGATAGTCTCTAAATTCAGGTGTGGTATGCTCAAGGTTGTACTTTGGCTCTTGTGGAATTGTTCTAATTTTCTTCAACTTCAACTTGAATTTGTATGAGCAATTGATAGTCAGTCCTGAAGTCAGCCCCTGGCCTTGTTCTGACTGATGATATCGAGCTTTTCCATTGTCTCTGTCCACAGATGTAGTTGATTTGATTCCTGTGCATTCCATCTGGTGAGGTCTATGTATATACTTGCTGTTTATATTGTTGAGAAAAGGTATTTGCAGTGAAGAGGTTGTTGGTCTTGCAAAATTTTATCATGCAATCTCTGGCATTGTTTCTGTCACCAAAGCCATATTTTTCAACTACCTATCCTTCTTCTTTGTTTCCAACTTTTGCATTCCAATCACCAGTAATTATCAATGCATCCTGATTTCATGTTCGATCAATTTCAGATTGCAGAAGCTGGTAAAAATCTTCAGTTTCTTCATCTTTGGCCTTAGTGGTTGGTGCATAAATTTGAATAATAGTTGCATTAACTGGTCTTCCTTGTAGGCGTATGGATATTATCCTATCACTGACCATGTTGTGCTTCAGGATAGATCTTGAAATGTTCTTTTTGATGATGAATGCAATGCCATTCCTCTTCAAGTTGTCATTCCCAGCATAGTAGGCCATACGATTTTCCGATTCAAAATGGCCAGTACCAGTCTATTTCAGCTCACTAATGCCTAGGTTATTGATGTTTATGTGTTCCATTTCATTTTTTTAAATTGTGCTTTAAGTGAAAGTTTACAGTTGAAGTGAGTTTCTCATACAAAAATTTATACACACATTGCTGTGTGATCCCTAGCTGCTCTCCGTATAATGTAACAGCACGCTCCTCCTTTCCACCCCGGATTTCCCATGTCCATTCAACCAGCTCCTGTCCCTTTTTGCCATCTCATCTTGCCTCCGGACAGGAGCTGCCCATTTAGTCGCATGTAGCCACTTGAGTTAAGAAGCATTCTCTCCACAAGTATCATTTTTTGTCCCATAGTCCAGTTTAATCTTTGTGTAAAGAGTTGGCTTTGAGAATGGTTTCAGTTCTAGGCTAAAGGAGAGTTTAGGGGCTATATCATCTGGAGTCCGTCCAGTCCCAGTCAGACCAGTAAGTCTGGTCTTTTTACTAGAATTTGAGTTCTGCACCCCACTTTTCTCCTGCTCCATCAGGGACTCTCTGTTGTGTTCCCTGTCAGAGCAGTCATTGGTGGTAGCTGTGTACCATCTAGTTCTTCTGGTCTCAGGCTGATGGAGTCTCTGGTTTATGTGGCCCTTTCTGTCTCTTGGGCTAATATTTTCCTTGTGTCTTTGGTGACCATTTCATTTTTGATGATTTCTAGTTTTCCTAGATTCATACTTCTTACACTCCACATTCTGATTATTAATAGAGGTTTGCAGCTGTTTTTTCTCATTTTGAGTCATGCTACATCAGCAAATGAAGGTCTTGAAAGCTTGACTCCATCCATGTTCATTAAGGGTGACTCTACTTTGAGAAGGCATCTCTTCCCTAGTCAATTTTTGAGTGCCTTCCAACCTTAGGGGTTCATCTTCTAGCACTAAACCAGACAGTGTTCCAAAGCATAATGTTTTCACTGGCTAATTCCTTTCAGAAGTAGACCACCAGGTCTTTCTTCCTAGTCTGTCTTAGTCTGTAAGCTCAGCTGAAACCTGTCTGCCATGGGTGACTGTGCTGGTATTTTAATACCGGTGGCATAGCTTTCAGCATCACAGCAACATGCAAACCCCACAGTACAAACTGACAGACACGTGGGGGCATCCATATTAGAGTCAGTAAATAAACCACAAACACTGGATGTGAACCCAGTCTCCTTCTCATAAAGGAGGTAGTCTGGTTATGGCTAGGGTTGAGTCCCATCTCATGCTGTCTCAAGTCTCTCTGTCTAGGCTTGCAGGTCTTTGGATTCCTCTGCTGATGTAAATCTTTATCCACTGGGTTCTTTGAAACGGCATGCGTCCCTTCAGTAGGTTCTGCCCAGTTCTGTCTCAAATCTAGCCTCAGTCTCTCTAGCCTGGGTGCTCTGCTTGGGACCACTGCTCTCTTTGCAGGATCAGTGGTCTTCATAAAATCAGTATCCTCTGTACTGTAGCTGTAGCTATGAGAGAAGTAGCACTTCCTTTTAGAATCTGATCTGCAAACAGATCCTCCATTGCACAGATGCAAGGACAGCAGAACAATTTCTGTGTATCTGGGAAGTAGTAAGTCACCATGTAACTGCTGAATCACTTGATAGTGTGTACTGTGTGGGCTGCTGAGACTGGAGAAAGAGTATGGATAGGAGTGATGGTTAAGGTTGTGTGTCAACTTGGCTAGGCCGTGATTCTCAGTGGTTTGGCAGTTATGATGTAGTTTGGCAGTTATGTAATGATGTAATCAACTCCATGATGAGATCTGCTATGAGCAGCCAATCGGTTGAAAGGGAGTTTCCTTGGGAGTGTGGCCTGTCTCCAGTATATAAATGGATGTTCCAGTAAGGCGTTCATTCTGGATCCTGCATCCAGCTTGTCATCATCTGACTTCTGGTTCTTGGGGCTTGAGCTAGCAGCTTACCTACCGATCTTGGGATTCATCAGCCTCCACAGCCTGTCAGCCAGCAGCTTGCCATCTGACCTGCTGATCATGGTTCATCAGCCCCTGCAGCTATGTGAGTCAGGAGAAGCCTCCAGCCTGATGCCTGACCAATGAACTTGGGACTTGCCAACCTCTGCAACTGCGTGGGCCATTTCCTTGAGAAAAATCTCTCTCTCCTTCTCTAAACACACACACACACACACACACACACACACACACACACACATATCTAAGCCCTGGTGGTGTAGTGGTTAAGAGCTTGGCTGCTAACCAAAAGGCTGACAGTTCAAATCTACCAGCTGCTCCTTGGAAACCCTATGGGGCAGTTTTACTCTGTCCTGTAGGGTCAGTATGAGTTGGAACAGACTTGACAGCACCTAACAACAACAATAACAAGCATATATATATATATATATATATGTGTGTGTGTGTGTGTGTATGTATATATGCATAAGACAACAGGGAAGGAAATAACACAAAGAGGAAGCTGAGAATCTGGAGGAGAAAGCAGTCTATCAAAAAACTGGTCTCAAAGAGGTTGAAAAGCAAACATAATGTGAAAAAGAGCTTGAACGATAGGAGACTGTGGTTGTAAAAATTAGGAGTAAAACTGACTGTGAGAGACAGAAAACCCAAAAGAACTGTGTCTTAAACAAGATTGACATTTATTCTCTCATAGGAACACAGGAAATGCAGGCTGGTATGAAGCATCATGATCATTGGGAACCCAGGTCCCTATCTATTATAGTCTATAGTCCTCACCATGATAACCCATGGCCCAAATGGCTGCTCAATCCCTAGTCATCACATTCATATTCCAGCCAGAAAGAACGAGGAAGGATTAAAAAATGGACAGAGCTCAGAAAATGCACGTACCACTTCTACTTACATCCCACTGAGCTAGAACTTAGTTACATCACCATACCTTGCTGGGAGGGAGGCTGGAAAATACATGCTTTATTGTAAACAGCTTTGTGCCCTTCAATGGAAACCAAAGGTTTCCTAGCTCTTTCTATGATGTAACCTGAATAAAACATTGAAGTTGAAGATCCCAGAGATGAAGCACCTTCAGGAGATGACACAATCAAGACTATGACCCTACTTATAAGCTTACGAGCAGCCATCCAAGGTACAATTGGTCTCTATTCAGCTTGAGCAACAGAGAAAGAAATAGAGTCAAGAATAGGAGAAGGAAATGGAATGTGTGGCTAATTGCCTCCATGCTATCAAACCAGAAAAACTGGATGGTGCCCAGCTACCATTACTGAACATTTTGATCAAAGGCTCTTTGAATCCTGACCAAAAGGGGGAAAATTTGGAACAGAATTTAAAATTCTCATGGAATTCAGACATTCTGGAGCCATGGAGGCTGGATGAACCCCTGAAACTATTACCCTGAGATACTGTTTAAACCTTTCACCAAAAATATTCCCTGAAGTCTTCTTAAAACCAAACAATAGTTTAGCTTAACTGATAAAGAACGTCTGCCTTGAGCATTGCGCTCTATTAAGATCTATCTATATTGAATCAAATAGACAAATGCCGCTTGCAAGATTATATAGGAAAGATAGAAGGCAATGACCTTATATTAATAGAGGAGGAACAAGTCTGGAAAAGGAGGAAGTTTTGGATTGTGTCTCACAAAAATATATGTTGTAAGGTTATGATCCCATTTGGGAATGGGTTTTCTTTGTTATGTAAAGAGACCATATCAGTGTAGGGTGAGTTTTAAGTCAATCACCTTTGAGATATAAAAAGAGCAGATTAGGCTTAGAGAAGCAAGGAGAGATGGGGGGAAGAGAGATGCCAAGCCACATGAAGATCACCCAGGAGCAGAAGCTGAAGAGAGAGAAAGACCTTCCTCCAGAGTCAACAGAGAGAGAAGGCTTTCTCCTTGAGCTGGCACCCTGAATTCAACTTCTAGCCTCCTAAACTATGAGAAAATAAATTTCTGTTTGTTAAAGCTACCCATTTGTGGAATTTCTGTTATAGCAGCACTAGATAACTAAGACAGAGGGTGAGAATGGTTGCACAACTCAAAGAATGTAATCAATGTCACTGAATTGCACATGTGAATTTGTTGAACTGGCGTATATTCTGCTGTGTATACTCTCAACAAGAAAAGTAAATTATGTATATATATATACATTAAAAAAAACTTGAATAGATCAGTAGTCTTAGAGGGAATTGTACATGTTGCCAAAGATCTATTTCCTAAAAGGTATCAGTATCCTCCACCAATAGATGAATGGATAAGCAAAATGTGGTATATACGTGCAATCGAATATTATTCACCAGAAAGAAAAAAGAAATTCTGAAAAAAAAAAGAATATGACCATAAAAATCAGTGACTGAAGGCAGTCAAAATGAAGGTCATGGACATATTGAAGTCAAGGGCCTATGAAGCTTCTCTGTTGGATGGTCATTTGCAGTGTAGACAGTGAAGTCACATGGGCTGGCTGCTGGAGGTAGGGTGAAGAGGAAGATTCTGAGGCCACATGTTTGCTGCATGTAGGACTTGGACCATTGACTTAAAGTGTTCTATATTATTTCATTTAATTATCTCACAAAATGTGTGTACGCACCGTAAGGAATCAGAAAGCTTCTCTGCTAACTCTCTTTTGATTTCTCGCAGCACTAGAGATGTTGAACCCTCTTGATAATACAAGCTGAGTGGATGAATCACAAACACTTGCTCAATTGCAGGAGATGACCAAATATGTCGCCTTCCCCACAAAGTGCTCACTGACTCAGCACTAGAAAAAAAATCACAAATGCTCTTTTCCTTGTGGTGTAGCATTTTGAGAAACTGCTTCACTGAACAGATGACCCAATTGAAATGTGCTTCCTGTTCTTTCAAGATTGGAATTAATTAGGGGGAAAATATATATAAAACAAGAAAAAGTAAGGACCTGTTACATGTGTTGTGTTGCTAGAGCAGGATGAGAAGAGGCCTGAGAGTTAGAGGGCAGCATCTGTTTCCCAGACAGCCAGGCTGAAGCGGATTCTCTTTCTACATTCTTTACTAAGAAAAAGGATCACTGTTTTCAAGAGGGAAGGACGGAGAAACTTCTTTCATGTTACGGTGAAGAGGATTTCCTTAAAAAGAAAACCTGCTGGCTTCCAAGTAAACAATGTACTTAAAAGGGTTTCTGTGTCTAAAGCTTCATGCCAGCCCTGAGCGAGTGAAGCTGCAGGCCAGGGTGGGTAGGGCAGGGCTGGCAGGCTCTTGGACCAGCCCTTAGCGGCTGCTGGGCAGCTGTGAAGCAGGTGCTGCCTTCGGACCAGCCCGTCTCCTCCTCCCTCCAGAACTGTCTGCCTTCACCCTCACTCCAAAGGCTTTATATGCTCAGTGGTAGTGGTGAGGTGTGGCCGGCCTGAGACAAACTAGAGCCCTGGAAAGGCCTCATGCACATCTTAACCAACCAACCAGTTGCCTCGGAGTGGACTCCAACTCACAGGGATCCCATGTGTGTTAGAGTAGAAGTGTGCTCCATAGGGTTTTCAATGGCTGATTTTTTGGAAATAGATCACCAGGCCTTTCTTCTGAGGCACC
This sequence comes from Dugong dugon, assembly GCA_030035585.1. Classification (NCBI taxonomy): domain Eukaryota; kingdom Metazoa; phylum Chordata; class Mammalia; order Sirenia; family Dugongidae; genus Dugong; species Dugong dugon. The sequence goes on along the minus strand of CM057466.1, from coordinate 43,851,900 downwards.
TCTGAGTGGTCTCGAACCTCTAACCTTCGAGTTAGCAGCTGAATGCATTAACTATTTGTATCTCCAAGGGACTCCTATGCACATCTACACCCAGATGCTGACCCAAGTGAGATCAGGACAAACATTTGACTGATACAGAGAGAGCTGCCTCAGCAATCTTTTCCCTTGAGACCCCTGATTTGGAAGCCCCTACACTCTTTTTTTTCTTTTGGTGAGAATTTTAAGTGTACATGCTAAGCTGATACCCCAAGCAGGAGAGAAAAAGTTCTTAAATTATCCTGCGCTTATACCCCAAAGCAAACTGTTTGTTTTTTCCTTTTCCAACAACAAAATATAGATAATAAAGAATAAGTAACAATACCCATGTCTCCAACATTCAAACTGAATAGTTAACATTTGCTAACATTTATATATTACATAAATTATATATATACATACATATATGGTATTATAAACACAGTATAATTTAGATAAATGTTTTTATTTTTTGAAATGCATAAGAGATAAGATGGATGGATGGATGAATAATCTATCAAGTACAGTAAAAGGTTAAGATCTATGGTAAGTATATGGATGTTCTCTGTAAAATTCTTTCAACATGGTTATATGTTTAAATTTGTTTAATAATAAAATGTCAAGAACAATGTTTTTATATTAAGTACATATATAAGTATCCATAAAAAGAATGTAGTATTGCTCTGTGAGGTTTATAAACACTTTATATAAGCGATATCATACTGTTCCGATGTTCTGCAATTTACTTTATTAACCCTCTTAATTGTGTGTTTTTAGGATCTACTTATATTGAAACAGAGATCTAATTCATTCATTGAAACTTTAGTATAGTACTCCAGACTAAACAGTTAGATGGAATCAGTCATCAGGGATTCAGGCCCTTCCAAGGAAAAGTTGTTGTTCATTCTACCACAAAATAGTTGTCTTTAAAAAACAAATCTGGTCAGCTTACTCCTTTGCTTAAAAAATTTCTGTTGAACTGTACTATAGAGACTATACTCAGCACTCCTCAGTATATCACTATCATTCTCAATTTCACCTCAGGACCATGCACCTCTGACGTCATCTCCCATCACTCCACCCCCTGCAATCAACGCTGTGATACACATCCTTTTCATGGCTTTTTCCATTGCAAATGCTAATAGCTTTGCCAAGTAGGTTATTCCCTTCTTCCTTTGTCTGGCAAACTCCTAGACAACTTAAAAAACCCAATTCAGATGTCATCTGTAGAGGCAGATTTACCACGGAGCCAATGAAATTTAAGCTTCAGGCCTCTCATTTGCACAAGCCTCTACCAAGACTGTAGGGGAAAGGGGAAGGGCATTGTGTCCAGTAATGTGCTCACGTGGACATTTGTTGTTTTTGTAAAATTACAGAACTAGGATATTTTGTGTTAAAGAATTTGGTCTTTGTCCTCAGTTCCTGGGGTTAATACCTTAGAATTTTCCTAATGGTTTGAGTCTCTTTGATGGAGACTCCAGACAGCACCTAACTAACAAGTTGCTCTGGTGAGGTGACTCTTGGGTGGGGGCTGGCCAGGCTGGAGGGTCCAACCTCAAGATACTACCTCATAATGACCACCTCATGATGACATGGCCACAGGGACCCACCTCATTATGCCATCTGTCTTAGTTATCTAATGCTGCTGTAACAGAAATACCACAAGTGGGTGGCTTTAGCAAACAGAAGTTTATTTTCTCAGAGTTGAGGGGGCTAGAAGTATGAATTCAGGGCACTGGCTTTAGGAAAAGACTTTCTCTGTCCACTCTAGGGCAAAATTCTTGTCTCAACTTCTCTAGCATTCTTCTTGGCTTTCCTTGGAAATCTCCAAGTGGCATCTATCTTTCCCCATTCATGTGCTTGCTTGCTTCTGTGCCTAATCTGTTCTTTTATATCTCAGGAGTGATTGACTTATGACACACCTTACAATGATGTGGTCTCATTAACATAACAAAGAAAACCCTACTCCCATAGGATTACATCCACAGGTATAGGGTTTAAGATTCTAACACATATTTTGGGGGGACACAATTCAATCCATAACACCATCTTTTAATGATTGCCTCATGATGACATGGCAAAAATCCTCAATAAACACTCTGGATACTGAATCTCCAAGAGCTTCCTGGTTGGCAAAGGACTTTTGCTCCCCAGAGGGTGATATGCCCTCTTTCAGACTTCTGTGTTGGGAACCCTCCAAGACTTTGCGCTACGTGTCTCTTCTTTGTGCTGATGCTGATTTGTATCCTTTATAATAAATCTGTAATCGTAAGTATAGCATTTTCTGTGAGTTCTGTGAGTGGTTCCAGAGAATTATGGAGCCTGAGGGAGTACTGGGATCCAGTAGGTCAGAAGTGAGGATGTTCTGGGGACTCCCAAGCTTACAGCTAGCACCTAAGGTTTTGGGAAAGCTTAGCAGTCTGGAGGACTGTGTCCTTTAACTAGTTAGGGTCAGAGGAAGTTCTGCATTGTGGCTGCTGTCAGAACAGAAGTAGCAGAGAAGTGAAAACTGTGGATTTTGATTTATGTCGATTATTATCCCCATAAAGTTCCATCCAAATTGTATAACCTTCAAACCCCTCCAATCCTGGATCTGCATTGCATGAAGCTTTCCATGACCACCTTAAAGGGAAGCCCTCGGAGGTCCCACAGCACTTTCTTCTTAAGTCTAATATTAACATACTTTTGTATGATTTATCAGCTCACATATGACTTGACAAGAAATAACAGGATACCTGTTCTTTTGTCTATCTCAATCATACATATTCAACAAACATTTGTTAAATGCATACTACTGGCAAAAATATAAACGGAGATCTGTGCATTTATTTGCTAGTTTCGTGCCACCATTTTCAGACCCTGCCACTTTCCTTCCTCAGAGGTACACCTTCCAGTGCCTGCTTACCTCAAACTGGCAGATGCCGGTGGGGAGGAGTGATGCAATAGGCTAGATGACAGCAAGAGGGGAGGGGATTTCACGAGGGAAGTAAGCAGGGCTATGAAGCAAAATCACAAAGGGTATGGGAGTCAAATAGAAAGTGTGACTGAGTGTTTACATAAAGATGGAGACAATAAAATGAAACTATAATTTGGAAAGAACTCATGTTTTAGAGGGTGGAGGTGGTTTCATTTAGAAACAGGGAAAAATACAGAGTATGTAAAAAGGGAGATATAAAGAAAATCAGTATTTAGTTACAATTAGGTGGATTAGATTTGAGATACCAGCTAACCTGAGTTCTAGTACAAGTTCTATTTCTGCTGGAAAGCCTTCTCCCAGCCAACTTGTACTCATCCTTTAAAAACCAACTTTGACATGACCTCTATAAAGCCATCCCTGAACCTTCCCTTCTTAATGCCCCAGATTTCATTTCTTCCTCAGCTCTGCAACCAAAACTATAAATACAACTATAAATGTAAATATACTTTGTTTTATTCATTTTAAATATCTGAGTAATTACTGAAACATGCACATATAGAGAAACTATTTTTTATATTTTCATTTGATGTCCTTGACTATTCCATAATTAACTATTACACAGAAATTCTTGGTGTATTATATTTAAAAACATCCTTCTATCACGTATGCCCAAGATTGACTGATGTTCAGGAAAAAATATGACATAAACACCATGCCATCCGTCCATAGCAAAGACCCAAAAAACTAAAACAGAGACAAACATCAATCTTGGAACTGTAAGTGTTGAATGAAGAGATAAAGAACTCAACCAAGCACCAAATAAGAAACTGACAGAAAACAGAAAGCAAGGAGAGATACGGAGTGGAGGTCCCCTATCAGTTAATGCAGCACAGATTCACCATCTTGGACTCTTGCCAGAGATGGGCAGACAGGGAGTACGGGAAAGCAGCTTCATGGAGCTCCCAGCGGGAGACAGAGTACCTGATGGACTGGCCCTGCCACACCATACAAGGTGGTGAGAAGTATCATGCTTACAGATGAGCAAACAACAAAGAATGCACAGCCTGTCTGTTCAGACATAACCAAATAAAACAAAAAAGTAGGACAAAACAAATCTACAATCAATAAATGAAAAAAATAACTACTGAATGTCCCAAAGACAATATCAAAACATAAAAAAACAGGAGAGGATGGTGCCAGTAGCTGACCAAAACAAAACACCAGATGACTTTCCAGTAGAAGAAAAGGCACTGGAACTACTTGATAGGGAATTCAAATCTCTAATATTCAGAGTTATCCAACAGTCGAAGGAAAAAGCAGACAAAAATGAGGAAAAAATCGACAAAATCATGGAAAACACAGATAAAATCATGCAACAATGGATGAATTCTGGAAAATAAAATGTCAGAATAAATTCACAACTAGAAATCATACAAAAATAGCAATTAGAAATCCAAAAGATAAACAACAAGATTTCAGAAATGAACAGTGTCATAGAAGGTCTGAGGAGCAGATTTGAAATAATGGAAGACAAGATCAGTGAAATTGAAGACAAATACTTGGATACCACTTCTGAGGAAAAATCAGAAAAAGAATGAAGAAACCCTGAGAATGATGTGGGATACAATAAAAGCAAAAATTTTCGAGTGATCGAACTTCCATAACTGGAGGAGAAAATGGAAAACACAGAAAAGATCACTGAAGAATTGCTGACAGAAAGCTTCCCTAATATTATGAAAGATGAAAAGCTGACCATCCAAGAAGCTCAAAGAACCCCATATAGGATAGACCCTAAAAGAAAATCACCAAGGCATATCATAATCACACTTGCTAAAACCAAAGACAAAGAATCCTGAGAGTACGTTGAGAAAAAAGAAATGTCACATACAGAGAGGAAACAAGACTAAGCTCTGATTACTTGGCAGAAACCATGCAGGCAAGAAGGCAATGGGACAAAATATATAAAATCTTGAAAGAAAAAAGTTGCCAACCAAGAATAATATATCCTGCAAAACTCCCATTCAAATATGATGGTGAAATTAAGACACTTCCAGATAAACAGAAATTAAGGGAATATGTAAAAACCAAACCAAACTTACAAGAATTATTAAAGAGAGTCCTTTGATTTGAGAACAAACAACATCAGATGACAGCCTGAATCTAGGATGCAAGACAGCCAGACACCAACCTAGGAAACTAACTTTCAAGGATTAAGCAAAGCTAAAAGATTTACAGCAGGGAAACAGAGAGGTTAATCTGTAAATGACAACAACATCAGAACAATAAAAGAGGGAATAAATGGTGTAGGTATAGAACTTTCTAATGGAGAGGAAAGCAAGGCAATATCAAGTAATAATAGACTGGTTCAAACCTAGGAAGATAAGGGTAAATTTCAAGGGAACCACAAAGAAAGTTAACAAACCTACTCATCAAAATAAAGAAGAAAAACGTAAAGTCTCAGTAAACACAAAATCTACAAAAACAAGAGAAATGAAAAAAATCTACAAACAAAAGGAATTCAGCACAGGAGAGTACGAGGAATAAAGAAAATGTCAGCACCACAAAAAAAAAAAAAAAACTACAAAATGACAGCAATAAACTCACTCTTATCAATAATTACACTGAACGTAGGCCTAAATGCACTCATAAAGAGATAGAAGTGACCGAATGGATTCAAAAAACAGGATCCATCAATATACTGTCTACAAGAGACACACCTTTAAAAAAAGAAGTAAATTTATTAAAAATCAAAGGATGGAAAAAATATATATCAAGCAAACAGCTACCAAAAAAGAGCAGGAGTGGCAGGCAATACTAATCTCAGATAAAATAGAATTTAAAACAAAATCCCCCATAAAAGAGAAAGAAGGGCATTGTATAATGATTAAAGGGATGATCCATCATGAAGACATATCCATAATAAATATCTATGCAACCAAACTACACAGGGTTCCAAAATACGTAAAACAAACTCTAATAGCACTGAAAAGAGAAATTGACAGTTCCACAATAACAGCAGAAGACTTCAATACACCACTCTCGGTAAAGGACAGAACATCTAGAAAGAAACTCAACAAAGATACAGAAGATCTAAAGGCCACAATCAGCCAACTTGGCCTCATAGACATATATAGAACACACCATCCAACAGCTGCAAAGTACACATTCTTTCCCAACGCGCATGAAGTGTTCTCCAGGATAGACTACATCTCATGCCACAAAGCAATCCTCAACAAAATCCAAAACACTGAAATAATAGAAAGTATCTTCTCTGATCACAACGCCATCAAAGTAGAAATTAACAGCAGGAAGAGAAAGGGAAAAAAAATCAATTACTTGGAAACTGGATAACACCCTGCTTAAAAATCACTGGGTGACAGAAGAAATCAAAGATGGAATAAAAATATTCCTAAAATCAAACAAGAATGAAGACACATCATACCAAAACCTTTGGGACACAGCAAAGGCAGTCCCCAGAGGTCGATAGATGCACACATCAAAAAAGAAGAAAGGAACAAAATTAAAACATTAGCTACACAACTCGAACAAATAGGAAGAAAACAGCAAAAGAAGTCCACAGCCACCAGAAGAAAGGAAATAATAAAGATCAGAGCAAAAATAAATGAAATAAAGAATAGAAAAGAATCAACAAGACCAAAAGTTGGTTCTTTGAAAGGATCAACAAAATTTACAAATCACTGGCCAAACTGACAAAATAAAAACAGGAGAGGACACAAATAACCCAGATAAGAAATGAAATGGGGGACATTACAACAGACCCAACGGAAATAAAAAGGATCATAACACAGTACTATGAAAAACTATACTCCAACAAATTTGAAAACCTAGAGGAAATAGACAAATTTCTAGAAACACACCACCTACCTAAACTAACACAAAATGATGTTGAAAATCTGAACAGACTCATAACAAGAGAAAAGACTGAAAAGGTAATAATAAAAACTCCCAACCAAAAAAAGCCCTGGCCCAGATGGCTTCACTGGAGATTTCTACCAAACATTCAGCAAAGACCTCACACCAATACTACTCAAACTATTTCAGAACACAGAAAAGGAAGGGATATTTCTGAATTCATTCTATGAAGGCAGCATAACCCTGATACCAAAACCAGGCAAAGACGCCACAAGAAAATAAAATTACAGACCAATAGCCCTCATGTATATAGATGCAAAAATTCTGAACAAAATTCTAGCCAATAGAATTCATCAGCATATAAAAAAAATACACATGACCAAGTGGGATTCATACCAGGTATGCAAGGATGGTTCAACATTAGAAAATCAATCAACACAATCCACCACATAAATAAAACAAAAGAATCACATGATCATCTCAATCGATGCAGAAAAGCATTCAATAAACTCCAATACCCATTCCTGATAAAAACTCTCAATAAAATAGGTATAGAAGGGAAATTTCTCAACATAATAAAGAGTATCTATACAAAACTAACAGCCAACATCATTCTTATTGGAGAGAGGCTGAAAACATTCCCCTTGAGAACAGGAACAAGACAAGAATGACCTTTATCACCACTCCTATTTAACATTGTGCTGAATGTCCTAGCTAGAGCAATAAGGAAAGAAAAAGGAATGAAGGGCATCCAAATTGGTAATGAAGAAGTTAAACTGTCCCTATTTGCAGATGATACGATACTATACATAGAAAATACAAAAGACTCCACAAGAAAAACACTGGAACTAATAGAAAGATTCAGCAGAGTGGCAGGATACAAAATAAACATACAAGAATCAGTTGGATTCCCATGCACTGATAAAAAGAACAATGAAAAGAAAATCAGGAAAACAATACCATTTATAATAGCCCCTAAAAAATATAATACTTAGGAAAAAATCTAACCAGGGATGTAAAAGACCTATACAAAGAAAACTATGAAACACTACTTCAAGAAACCAAAGGAGATTTACATAAATGGAAAAACATACCATGCTCATACATAGGTAGACTCAACATTGTGAAAATGACAATTCTACCCTAAGCAATCGACATATCCAATGCAATCCTGATCCAAATGCCAACAACATTCTTTAAAGAGTTGGAAAAACTAATCATTAACTTTATATGGAAAGGGAAGAGGCCCTGGATAAGTAAAGCACTATTGAAGAAGAAGAATAAAGTAGGAGGACTGACACTACCTGACCTCAGAACCTACTATACAGCTATGGTTGTCAGAACAGCCTGGTACTGGTACAATGACAGATACATTGACCAATGGAACAGAATTGAGAACCCAGATGTAAATCCATCCATGTACAGTCACCTGATCTTCGACAAGCACCCAAAATCCATCAGATGGGGAAAAGTCAGTCTTTTTAACAAATGGTGCTGGCAAAACTGGATGTCCACCTGCAAAAAAATGAAACAGGACCCATACCTCACACCATGTACAAAAACTAATTCCAAATGTATTAAAGACCTAAATATAAAACCAAAAACTAGAAATATCATAGAAGAAAAAATAGGATCAATGCTAGAGGCCCTAATACACAGCATCAGCAGGATACAAACCATAACTAACAACATGCAAATGCCAGAAGATAAGCTAGATAACTGGGATCTTCTAAAAATTAAATACTTATGCTCATCAAAAGACTTAACCAAAAGAGTAAAAAGAGAACCTACAGACTGGGAAAAAACTTTTGGCTATTACAGATCTGACAAAGGTCTAATCTCTAAAATCTACAGGAAAATCCAATGCCTCTACAACAAAAAGATAAATAATCAAATTAAATAATGGACAAAGGAAATGAACAGACACTTCACCAACAAAGACACTCAAGCAGCTAAAAGACACATGAGGAAATGCTCGGGATCACTGGCTATTAGAGAAATGCAAATCAAAACCACAATGAGATTCCATCTCATCCTGGCATCACTGGCATGAATCAAAAAAACAGAAAATAACAAATGTTGGAGAGGCTGCGGGGAGATCGGAACACTTATGCACTGCTGGTGGGAAAGCAAAATGGTACAACCACTATGGAAAACAATATGGTGCTTCCTTAGAAAGTCAGAAATAGAAATACCATATGATCCAGCAATCCCATTCTTAGGAATATATCCTAGAGAAATAAGAGCCGTCATTGCAGCATTGTTCACAATAGCAAAAAGATGGAAACAACCTAGATGTCCATCAACAGACAAACGAATAAACAACTATGGTACATACACACAGGGGAGTACTACGCATTGATAAAGAACAATGATGAATCTGTGAAGCATCTCACAACATGGATGAATCTGGAGGGCATTATGCTGAGTGAAATAAATCAATCAGAAAAAGACAAATATTGTATGAGATCACTACCATAAAAGCTGTTGAAAAAGTTTACACACAAAAAGAAAAAATCTTTGATGGTTATGAGGGAGGGGAGGGGTGGGGATGGAAAAATGCTAAACAGACAATAGATAAGTGTTAACTTTGGTGAAGGGTAAGACAGTACACAGTACAGAGGAAGCCAGCACAAATTGTCCAGGCAAGGTCATGGAAGCTCCATAGACACATTCAAACTCCCTGAGGGACCGAATTACTGGGCTGAGGGCTGTGGGGACCATAGTCTTGGGGAACATCTAGCTGAACTGGTATAACATAGTTTATAAAGAAAATGTGCTACATTCTACTTTGGTGAGTAGCATCTGAGGTCTTAAAAGCTTGTGAGTGGCCATTTAAGATACTCCACTGGTCTCACCCTATCTGGAGCAAGGGAGAATAAAGAAAATAAAAGACACAAGGGAAAGATTAGTCCAAAGGACTAATGGACCACGACTACCACAGCCTCCACCAGACTGAGTCCAGTACTACTAGATCGTGCCTGGCTACCGCCACCGACTGCTCAGACAGGGATCGCAACAGAGGGTCCTGGACAGAGCTGGAAATAAATGTAGAACAAAACTGTAACTCACAAACAAAGACCAGACTTACTGGCCTGACAGAGACTGGAGAAATCCCAAGAGTATGGCCCCTGGACTCCCTTTTAGCTCAGTAATGAAGTCACTCCTGAAGTTCACCCTTCAGCCAAAGATTAGACAATCCCATAAAATAAAATGAGACTAAAGGGGCACACCAAAAATGAGACTAAAGGGGCACAGCAACCCAGGGGCAAGGACTAGAAGGAATGAGGGGACAGGAGAGCTGGTAATAGGGAACCCAAGGTTGAGGAGGAAGAGTGTTGACATGTCGTGGGGTTGGTAACCAACGTCACAAAACAATATGCGTACTAACTGTTTAATGAAAAGCTAGTTTGTTCTGTAAACCTTCATCTAAAGTACAATAAAATAACAATAATAATAAAAGAGTTATTTCCTGGCAACCAAGCCAAACAATACACCTTATAATGAATATTCAACAGTTCTTTGTTCAATATAGTTCAATTGTTCACTTTTATTTTAAGTGTTCTCAAATCTATGGCAATGACCCTTCTCCTTTTGCTTTGAATAAAAAGATGAACAATAATAATAATAATAAAAATATAACATTGTTCTGCTGGTAAGAGGTAAGGATGTAGGAAAAGCAGAAGGCCAAACCAAAGCACATTTGAAAGCATTTCCCATGGGAAAGAATGTCACATTTAAAAACAGATGCCTCTATTGCTTCCTCTGTGTAAGCATAAGTTATGTGCTCTGTAAAATTTCAGTTGAAACCAGTGTTCCAGATCAAGTGATTTCTTACCCTCTTGCTGCAGTTATCACTATTCAAACAGAATCTGAGATAATTCAAAATTTAAACAGTGAATACAGAAATCAAAATATCACAGGTGTCTTAGTTATGGATCTAGTACTGCTATAACAGAAATACCATAAGTGGTGTCTTTAACAAACAGAAATTTATTTTCTCACAGTTTAGGAGGCTAGAAGTTGAATTCAGGGTGTTGGTTCTAGGGGAAGGCTTTCTCTCTGTCGTCTCTGGAGGAACATCCTTGTCTCTTTGAGCTTTTGCTCCTGGGGGATCTTCATGTGTCTTGGCATCTGTCTCCCCCCATCTCTGCTTGTTAGCTTGCTTTTAATCTCTTTTATATCTTAAAAGAGATTGACTCAAGATGCACCCTACACTAATCCTGTCTCATTAACATAAAAAAGACCACCCATTCCCAAATGGGATTATAACCACAGGCACAGAGGTTAGGATTTACAACACTTATTTTTTGGAGACACATTCAATCCATAAGAATCCACCCTTTAGCCTCCCAAATTCATTTCCTTCCCACATGCAAAACACATTCACCCATCACATCATCTCAGAAGTCTTAAATCAAAACCAAGTCCAAAATCTCGACCTCTGAATCATCTAAATAAACTATGGGTGAGATGTTAGGCATATTCCATCCTGGGGCAAAATTCTTCTTCATCTGTAAATCTGCAAAATCTAGAATTCAAGTCATCTGTTTCCAAAATACAATGGTGGAAGAGGCACAGGTAGACATTTCCATTACAAATGGGAGAAATTGGAGGCAGAAGGGATAATGGGCACCAAGCAAGTCCAAAACCCAGAAGAATAACTTACATTAGCTCTCAAGGCTTAAAAATAATCCTCTGTTCTCTAGAACCATCAGGGCAATGGCCTCACCTTCCAGACTCTGGGTGTTGGTCACACCCCCTGGATTCTGGGTGGAGGCCTCTCAGAACTGAGCTTTAGCTCTACTTTCCGGGCCCACTGGGATGGCAACTCTGCTCCCTTGGCTTTGGGCGGCCCCGTTCTCCTAGTCCATCTGAGTGGCAATCCCACTGCCTTGGCCTCAGCAGGCCCCATTCTTCTGCCCCTTGGGCTTGGCAGCCTTGCCAACTCAGCTTTGGGTGGCAGCCCCAACCCCGTGGCACACCATAACGTCAGCCCTACACTCCAGAACCGAGTTGGTGAAGATGCGACTCTTTGATATCCAGGAGACCATGGCCCCACACTTTGAAACCAAGAAGGCCCTGATTCCAATAGTTCTGCTGATCTCTGAGATGCTCCAGGGATGGTCCTTTTCTTTTCTTGGAGGACACCAATATAGTTCCTTTGGTCTGTTTCCTGCCTGTAGGATTCCAAGAGGCGGACAGCAGTCTTTCTTTCTTTCTCTGTCCCTGTCTTAGTCATCTAGTCCTGCTATAACAGAAATACCACGAGTGGATGGCTTTAACAAAGAGAAATTTATTCTCTCACAGTCTAGTAGGCTACAAGTCCAAAATTCAGGGCGCTGCACCACGTAAAGACTTTCTCTCTTTGTTTGCTCTGGAGGAAGTTTCTTGTGATGCATCAGTCTTCGCTTGGTCTGGGAGCATCTCAGCACAGGAACCTCAGGTCCAAAGGACGTGCTCTGTTCCCAGCACTGTTTTCGTGGTGGTATGAGGTTCCCATGTCTCTCTACTCACTTCTCTCTTTTATATCTCAAAAGAGATTGGCTTAAGATACTATCTAATGTTGTAAATGTCATCAATATAACTGCCACGAATTCATGTTATTACATCATAGTGATAGGATTTACAACACATAGGGAAGTCACATCAGATGACAAAATGGTAGACAATCATACAATACTGGGAATCATGACTTAGCCAAGTTGACAGATATTTTGGGGGGACACAATTCAATCCATGACAGTCCCCTTCAGTCTAAGCTGATAGTTTTTCTGCTGTGGTAGTTTGTTACATCTATCACTCACGGGTTTAATCTCTTTAACAAAAGATTGTGTGGCCACGTCCTTGGTGAAAATTCTAAGACACATCGTATCCTTAGTTTGTGCAACAGAGTTTTTCAAATATTTAAGTTTTGTTTTCATTTTGCACAGTTCATTTTAAGTCTATCTCTTTTTTCTCACATTTTACTATAAGTGGTAAGGAGAAATCACACAGCCCCTTTAAGTTCTTTCTTAGAAATCTCATCAGCCAGATATCCAAGTTCGTCACTAACAAGTTCCACCTTCCCCCAAACATTTGAACAAAATTCAGACAAATTCTTTGCCACTGCATAGAAAGCATCACCCTTCCTCCATTGTCCAATCACATGTTCATAATTTTCTTTTGAAGCCTCACCAGAAATACATTAAACATTGACATTTCTAGTAACATTCTGTTGCTAGCACCATATGTATTCTCTGAGATGATAGAGACTTTATAGCTCTCCTCACTTCCTTCTAAGCCCTCACCAGAATTGCCTTTGACATGCATAATTCTACCAACAGTATCTTCAAGACAATCTAGGCTTTTACTATTAAGCACCTTAAAACTCTTCCAGCCTCCACCCATTACCCAATTCCAAAACCACTTCTACATTGTAGGTGTCTGTTACAGCAGCACCCTACTCTGCTATTACCATATCCTGTCTTAGTTATCTAGCGCTGCTATAACAGAAATACCACAAGCGAGTGCCTTTAACAAACAGAAATTTAGTTTCTCGAAGTTTAGGGGGCAAGAAGTCCAACTTCAGGGTGCCATCTCTAGGGGAAGGCTTTCTTTCTGTCATCTTTGAGCTTCTTCACCTGAGCAATCTTCATGTGTCTTGGCATGTGTCTTCCTCCCATCTCTGCTTGCTAGCTTGCTTTTAATCTCTTTTATATCTCAAAAGAGATTGACTCAAGATACACCCTACACTGATCCTCTATTATTAACATAACAAAGACAGCCCATTCCCAAATGGGATTATAACCACAGGCACAGAGGTTCGAATTTACAACACATATTTTTTGGGGACACAATTTGATCTATAACACTAGGTTAGAGGAATGAATGAATAATTTAGCTCACTAAAAGTTCACATGTAAAAAAGACAAGATTTGCAAATTCCAGGAGGTAGTGACAGCCTGGAATAAAATGGTGCCCTCTCTTCAACTAAAAACAAAAGCAAAAAAAACAGACCACAAAATCTTCTGTTGACCTCTCAGACACCTCACTTTTTTTTGGCAGGAGTATGTTTCAGATCTGAGAGGCAGGAGCCAGAGTTTTCAGAACACCCTGACAGAGCATACAGTAGCATTATTTGAGTTCAGTTCATCAAAGATTTGTTGGGCTTCTACTAAGCCAGGTCTTGGGCTAGGTGCTGGTGAAAGCTGAGGGAGGAGAAGGAACACTGAGAAAAACCTTCCAACACCACAGGTCCCACACTAAGCACAAGATTAAAGTAGCCCACTGCAAGAGGAAATTGTGGTGGTTAAGATTGTGTGTCAACTTGAATAGGCCATGATTCTCAGTGCTTTGGCAGTTGTGTAATGTTGTGATCACTTCCTAGTTGAGATCTGATATGTGATCACCCCCATGATGGGATATGCTGTGGTACCAGTGGGGGCGGGGCATGTGGCAGCTCACTGCCCCCCTCAGCCTTCATCTCGCCACCCTCCACCACCTAGCTCTTCCTTCTTGCCTTGCCAGGGCTTTTTTTTTCTGCTTGTTTTATGTCCTGCAGCTGGCTCCTGTTCCTCTGATCTCCGGTTCTTGGGACTTGAGCTAGCAGCTTACCTGTGATCTTGCCTGCCAATCTTGAGATTTGCTGATCTTCACAGCCTGCAAGAGCTCGGCTCTCTGGCCTGCCGAACCTGGGTTCACTAGGCCCTGTGGCTACGTAAATCAGGAGAATCCTCTTTCTTACCCCACGGACTTGGGAAGTTACAGCTTCGAGAAACCATGTGAGCCATTTCCTTGATAAAATCTCTCTCTCTCTCTATACTTTACTGGTTTTGCTTCTCTAGAGAACCCAGCCTAAGAAATGAAAAACTGTAGTGGACTGAGGGTAACTACAGCAACAACAAATCCCAAATCAACTCAAGTACTGACTAGATTGACTCAACCCATACAAACAACTTGACAGATGTGGAGTATCCATTTCTGGGTATAAATACTATTTTCTTTACAGTAAGTACTCTACTGGGTACTTGTCGAAGTTCCGGCAAAATGGCGCTCTAGGCAGAAGCACCACACCGTCCCTCCGCAGCAAAGATCCGAAAAACTAAGCTGAACAGAGAATACAACAATCCTGAAACCCTAAAACATCAAATGAAGAGATAAAGAACTCAGCCAAGCACCAAATGGAGTGAGAAAACGGACAGAGAACGGAGAGCGAGGAGAGATTCATGCAGAGGTCCCCTATCAGCTAATGCAGCATGGATCCACCATCTTGGACTCCTATCGGAGACCAGCAAATGGGGGTACGAGAAAGCAGCCTCACGGAGCATCCAGCGGGAGACAAAACAACCGGTAATTTGCAGTGTGTGCTTTCCCACCCCCCACCCCTCTTCGCCCCAGCTTGGCCTCCTCTGATTCCTGCAGCCACGGTCTCTTGACCGGGAAGCGCCGGCTGCTTGGATTCCACACACCCAAGCAGGCGGCTCTCTGGGTGCCATTTGTTGGCTGTTGGTGTTGCTTCTTTCCACTTCTTTTGATTTCTTCCTTGCCTCTAGCCATCTCCCCCTCCTTTCGCTCGAGTGCCTCGCTCCCTGCGCAATCTTTGCTTCTTCCTGAGGGGCTGCAGAGCGCTGGCAATTTGTAATATATGCTTTCCCACTCTCTACCCTTCTTACACATACTAGGCCCCCTCCGCTTCCTGCAGACACAGTCTCTTGTCTAGAAACACCAGCCTGCACTAGCTGGCTCTCTGAGTGCCATTTGTTGGCTGCTAGTGTTGCTTTTTTTTTCTGCTTCTTTTGATTTCTCACTTGCCTCTCGCCACCGCCCCCTCCTTTCACTCGAGTGCCTCTCTCCATGTGCCACCTTTGCTTCTTCCCGAGGGGCTGCAGAGTGCCGGCAATTTGTGATATACACTTTCCCACTCTCTACCCTTCACCCACACTCGGCCTCCTCTGCTTCCCGCGGACACAGTCTCTTGTCCAGAAACACCAGCCCGCACTGGCTGGCTCTCTGAGTGCCATTTTTTGGCTGCTGGTATTGTTTTTTTTTTTTTTTTTTTCCTGTTTCTTTTGATTTCTTGCTTGCCTCTCGCCACCTCCCCCTCCTTTCACTCAAGTGCCTGGCTCCGTGCGCCATCTTTGCTTCTTCCTGAGGGGCCATAGAGCTCCATTCGAGTGTGGAGCTGTTTCCCGGTCTGGGCTACCACGCTGGTGGGGTCCCAGGGCTTTTGTTTGTTTGTTTGTTTTGAATTCTTTGTTTGTTTTCTTTTCCTTTTCATGAGTTGGGAGCCCTTTCTGGCCAGGCAGAGCTGCATGGCAAGGAACTCCCTTTCAGCTTCCACAGACATGCAGAGGGATTCCTGAAGGCATTTCTTTTTTCGTTGGTTTTTTTTTTCTTTCTGTTTTTTTGGGGGGCCTTTCTTGTTCTTTTTTTTTTCTTTTTAATTTGTTTTGTTTTCTTTTCCCTCTTTTTTGCTTTTTGTATTTCTTCATCGCTCAGTTTCTCGTCCCTCTATATCTTCCTTCTCTTTCTGATCCCTGAATACCAGGCATTGTATACCTCTACGCCATCTAGCCAGGCTGTACTGCAACACCTGAGAGTGACTTCCCCAGAACTCATAGCTGCATCGGTGGGATCCCTGGGAAATTTGCGGTTCTTTAAACTTTCTGATTTTTATTTATTCAATTTTTTCTTTTCTTCCTCTTCCCCTTTCTGTTTTTCTCCATTTCATAGTCTCTCATCTCTCCATTCAAATGGAAAGCTCCCCTAGCATTCTTTTTTGTTTGTTTGTATGTTTTTGGCTCATGTTCCTCTCTCCTCTCTCCCATATCCATCTTAGCTCCACACATAACAATCTCCCCACTGCATCCTGCCTACCTGCACTGTGCACTTAACATCACACCACCAAGCAGCACAGGCACGGCCTGTGGGAACCTGCCCTGCACTGATTACTGACCCGCTCTGGTGGCTGTAGTAAGTGCCACAAACAACCCGTCCCAGTAACTCCTCTTCAGCTAGATCTGCCCTGCTGTACCATATCTGAGTGACTGACCCTGCCAGTTGAAGAAGGAGGCGAAAAGTATTGAGCACACAAATGAGCAAACAACAAAGAACACACAGTCCACCTGCTCAGACATAGTCAAATTTTTTTTTAAAGTGATGAAACAAACAAATCTACAATCAATAAACGAGAAAAATAACTACCGAATGCCCTGAAAACAGCAGACAATTTCAAAACATTTACAAAAACAGGACAGGATGGTTCCAGTAGGCTTCCAAAATAAAACACCAGATGACTCTCTTGTGTAAGAAAATGTACTAGAACTACCTGATAGGGAATTCAAATCTCTAATACTCAGAATTCTCCAAGAACTGAGGCAAAAAGCTGACAAACATGAGGAAAAAATAGACAAAGTCATGGAAAATACAGACAAAAAATTGGAAGAATTCAGGAAGATGATGCAGGAACAAAATGCCAAAATAAAGTCACAACTAGAAATTATACAAAGACAACAATTAGAAATCCAAAAGATAAACAACAAGATTTCAGAAATGGATGATGTCATAGAAGGGCTGAGAAGCAGATTTGAAACGGTGGAAGACAGGATCAGTGGAACTGAAGACAAACACTTGGATAAAACTCTGAGGAAAACTCAGAAAAAACAATAAAGAAAAATGAAGAGACCCTGAGAGTTATGTGGGACACAATCAAAAGCAAAAATCTGAGAGTGATTGGAATTCCAGAACAGGGGGAGAAAACAGAAAACACAGAGAGGATAATTGAGGAACTGCTGACAGAAAATCTCCCCAATATCATGAAAGATGAAAAGCTGACCATCCAAGAAGCTCAACAAACCCCATATAGAAGAGACCCCAAAAGAAAATCACCAAGGCATATCACATTCACACTCGCCAAAACAAAGGACAAACAAAGAATCCTGACAGCAGCTCGTGAAAAACAAGAAGTCACATACAGAGGAGAAACAATAAGACTAAGCTCAGATTATTCGGCAGAAACCACGCAGGCAAGCAGGAAATGGGATGACATATATAAAACCTTGAAAGAAAAAAATTGGCAGTCAAGAATAATATATCCTGCAGAACTCTTGCTCAGATTTGATGGTGAAATTAGGTCATTTTCAGATAAACAAAAGTTAAGGGAATATGTAAAAGTCAAACCAAACTTACAAGAATTATTAAAGGGAGTCCTTCGATCTGAGAACAAACAACATCAGATCACAGGCTGAATCTAGGACACAGGATCATAGTAGCCAGATACTGATCTAAGAAATGAACTCTTGAGGACTATCCAAAACCAAAAGAAATACAACAGGGAATCAGAGCAGTTAATCAATAAATGACAACAACATCAAAACAATAAAAGAGGGAATAAACGGCATAGGTATAGAACCTTCTAATGGAGAGGAAGGCAAGGCGATACCAAGTAAGGGTAGACTGTTTCAAACTTAGAAAGATAAGGGTAAAATTCATGGTAACCACAAAGAAAGTTAACAAACCAACTCATAAAAATAAAGACGAAAAACAAAGTCTCAGCAAAAACAAAACCTACAAAAACAAAAGAAATTAAAAAAAAATCCACAAACAAAAGTAACTCAGCACAAGGGAGTAAGAACAACAAAGAAAACTTCAGCACCACAAAAAAAAACTACTACAAAATGACAGCAACAAACTCACATCTATCAATAATTACACTGAATGTAAATGGACTCAATGCACCCATAAAGAGACGGAGAGTGACAGAATGGATAAGAAAACAGGATCCATCAATATGCTGTCTACAAGAGACACACCTTAGAAACAAAGATGTGAATTTTTTAAAAATCAAAGGTTGGAAAAAAATATATCAAGCTAACAACTACCAAAAAAGAGCAGGAGTGGCAATTCTAATCTCAGATAAAATAGACTTTAAAACAAAATCTACCATAAAAGACAAAGAAGGACACTATATAATGATTAAGGGGACGATCCATCATGAAGACATAACCATAATAAACATCTATGCACCCAATGACAGCGCTCCAAAATACATAAAACAAACTCTAACAACACTGAAAAGAGAAATTGACAGTTCCACAATAATAGTAGGAGACTTCAACACACCACTCTCAGTAAAGGACAGAACAACTAAGAAGAAACTCAGCAAAGCTACAGAAGACCTAAAGGGCACAATCAGCCAACTTGACCTCATGGACATATATAGAACACTCCATCCAACTGCTGCAAAGTACACATTCTTTTCCAATGCACATGGAACGTTCTCCAGAAGAGACCACATCTTAGGCCCCAGAGCAATCCTCAACAAGATCCAAAACGTTGAGATAATTCAAAGTATCTTCTCTGACCACAATGCCATCAAGGTAGAAATTAACAATAGAAAGAGCAAGGAAAAAAAATCAACTAAATGGAAACTGAATAATACCCTGCTTACACATCACTGGGTAACAGAAGAAATCAGAGATGGAATCAAACAATTCCTAGAATCAAATGAGAATGAAAACACATCATACCAAAAGCTTTGGGAGACAGCAAAGGCAGTCCTCAGAGGACAATTTATAGCAATAGATGCACATATCAAAAAAGAACAAAGGGACAAAATCAAAACATTAGCTAGAGAACTCAAACAAATAGAAAGAGAACAGCAAAAAAAGCCCACAACCACCGGAAGAAAGGAAATAGTAAAGATCAGAGCAGAAATAAATAGAGAACAGAAAAACAATAGAAGGAATCAACAAAACCGAAAGTTGGTTCTTTGAAAGAATCAACAAAACGGACAAACCACTGGCTAGACTGACAAAAGAAAAACAGGAGCGGACACAAATAACCCAAATAAGAAATGAAATGGGGGACATTACAACAGACCCAACTGAAATAAAAAGGATTATAACAGAATATTATGAAAAACTATACTCCAACAAATTTGAAAACCTAGAGGAAATGGATAAATTTCTAGAAACACACAGCCTACCCAAACTACAACAAAGTGATGTTGAAAATATGAACAGACCCATAACAAGAGAAGAGATTGAAAAGGTAATAAAAAAAACTCCCAACCAAAAAAAGCCCTGGCCCAGATGGCTTCACTGGAGAATTCTACAAAACATTTACAGAAGAGCTTGTACCAGTACTACTCAAGCTATTTCAGAGCATAGAAGAGGAAGCAACACTTCCAAATTCATTCTATGAAGGCACCATAATGCCGATACCAAAAACAGGCAAAAACGTCACAAAAAAAGAAACTTACAGACCAATATCTCTCATGAATATAGATGCAAAAATTCTGAACAAAATTCTAGCCAATAGAATTCAGCATCATATCAAAAAAATAATACACCACAACCAAGTAGGATTCATACCAGGTATGCAAGGATGGTTCAACATTAGAAAACCAATCAACATAATCCACCACAAAAATAAAAGGAAAGAAAAGAATCCCATGATCATCTCAATTGATGAAGAAAAGGCACTTGACAAAGTCCAACACCCATTCCTGATAAAAACTCTCAATAAAATAGGTGTAGAAGGGTAATTTCTCAACATAATAAAGGGCATCTATGCAAAACCAATGGCCAACATCATTCTTAATGGAGAGAGGCTGAAAACATTCCCATTGAGAACAGGAACAAGATAAGGAGGCCCTTTATCACCACTCCTATCTAACATTGTACTGGAAGTTCTAGCTAGAGCAATAAGGCAAGAAAAAGAAATAAAGGGCATCCAAATTGGTAATGAAGAAGTTAAACTGTCCCTGTTTGCAGATGATATGATACTATACATAGAAAATCATAAAGACTCCACGAGAAATCTACTGGAACTAATAGAAAGATTCAGCAGGGTAGCAGGATACAAGATAAACTTTCAAAAATCAGCTGGATTCCTATACACCAGTAAGGAGAACGATGAAAAGGCAATCAGGAAAACAATACCATTTTCAATAGCCCCTAAAAAGATAAAATACTTAGGAATAAATCTGACCAGGGATGTATAAGATGTATACAAAGAAAACTACAAAACACTACTGCAAGAAACCCAAAGGGATCTACATAAATGGAAAAACATACCATGCTTATGGATAGGTAGACTCAACATTGTGAAAATGACAATTCTACCAAAAGAATTTACAAATACAATGCAATCCCGATCCAAATACCAACAACATTCTTCAAAGAGATGGAAAAACTAATCATTAACTTTATATGGAAAGGGAAGAAGCCCCGAATAAGTAAAACACTACTGAAGAAGAAGAATAAAGTTGGAGGACTCACACTACCTGACTTCAGAACCTGCTATACAGCTACAGTAGTCAAAACAGCCTGGTACTGGTACAATGACAGATACATTGACCAATGGAACAGAATTGAGAACCCAGATGTAAATCCATCCATCTACGGTCACCTGATCTTCAACAAGGGGCCAAACTCCATCAAATGGGGAAAAGACAGTCTTTTTAACAAATGGTGCTGGCAAAACTGGATATCCATTTGCAAAAAAATGAAACAAGACCCATACCTCACACCATATACAAAAACTACTTCAAAATGGATCAAAGACCTGAATATAAAGCCTAAAACTATAAAGTTCATGGAAGAAAAAATAGGACCAACACTACAGGCCTTAATACACGGCATTAACAGGATACAAACCATAACCATCAATGCACAAACCCCAATAGATAACCTAGATAACTGAGATCTTCTAAAAATCAAACACCTATGCTCCCAGACTGGGAAAAAATTCTTGGACAGTACAAGTCAGACAAAGGTCTAATCTCCATAATCTACAAGAAAATCCAACACCTCTACAACAAAAAGAGAAATAATCCTATTAAAAAATGGGCAAAGGAAATGAACAGACACTTCACCAAAGAAGACATTCAAATGGCCAACAGACACATGAGGAAATGCTCGTGATCACTAGCTATTAGAGAAATGCAAATTAAAACCACAATGAGATACCATCTCACACCGGCATTACTGGTACGAATCAAAAACACTGGAAATAACAAATGTTGGAGGGGCTGTGGGGAGATGGGAACTCTTATGCACTGCTGGTGGGAATGCAAAATGATACAACCATTTTGGAAAATGATATGGCGCTTCCTCAGAAAGCTAGAAATAGACATACCCTTCGATCCAGCAATTCCGCTCCTAGGAATATATCCTAGAGAAATAAGAGTCGTCACTCGAATAGACATATGCACACCTATGTTCATGGCAGCATTGTTCACAATAGCAAAATGATGGAAACAACCTATGGTACATACACACAATGGAGTACTATGCAATGAGAAAGAACAACAATGAATCTGTGAAGCATCTCATAACATGGATGAAACTGGAGGACATTATGCTGAGTGAAATAAGTGAATCACAAAAGGACAAATATTGTATGAGACCGCTATTGTAAAAACCCATGAAAAAGTTCACACACAAAATGTAACAATCTTTGTTGGTTACCAGCGATGGGAGGGGTGGGGGGGGGGAATACTAAATAGGCAATAGATAAGTGTTATCTTGGGTGAAGGGTGAGACAGTATAGAATACAGGGGAAACTAGCACAACCTGTACAAGGAAAGGTCATGGAAGCCCCATAGACACATCCAAACTCCCTGAGGGACTGAATTGCTGGGCGGAGGGCTCTAGGGACCATGGTCTCAGGGAACATCGAGCTCAATTGGCATGACACAGCTTATAAAGACAATGAGCTACATTCTACCTTGGTGAGTAGTGTCTGGGGTCTTAAACGCCTGGGAGCAGCCATCTAAGATACTCCACTAGTCTCATCCCTTCGGGAGCAAGGGAGAATGAAGAGAACAGGATACAAGGAAAAGATTAGTCCAAAGGACTAATTGTCCCCAGCTACCAAGGCCTCCACTGGACTGTGTACAGTACAGCTAGATGATGCCCGGCTACCACCACTGACTGCTCTGACCAGGATCACAACAGACGGTTCTAGACAGAGCTGGAGAAGGATGTAGAGCATGATTCTAAGTCACAAAAGAAGACCAGATTTACTGGCCTAAAGGAGACTGGAGAAACCTTGAGATTATGGCCCCCAGACACCCTTTTAGCTCAGTGGTGAAGCTACCTCCGAGGTTCACTGTTTAGCCTGGGAGTGGACAGCCCCGTAAAACCAAATGAGACTAACGAGGTACAGGAGTCCAGTGACAAGGGCCAGAAGGTAGAAGGGCACAAGGGATTTGTGGTAGGGAACCCAAGGTTGAGTAAGGATATTGTTGATGTGTTGTGAGATTGTTAACCATTGTCATAGGGCAACATTTATAGTAACCGTTAAATGAGAAACTGTTTTGTTCTGTAAGCCTTCATCTTAAGTGAGAATAACAGCACAATTGGAAGAGCATAGTCAATGTCACTGAACTGTGCATGTAGAAATTTTTGAAATGGTGTATGTTTGGCTATGTGTATTTTCACCAAAAAAAAAAAAAAAGGTTTAGAAGTTAGAGGGTTAATATGTTGTGGGGTTGTTAACCAATGTCATAAAACAACATGTGTACTACTGTTTCATGAGAAACTATTTGTTCTGTAAGCCTTCACCTGAAGTACAATAAAATATAAAAAAAGGAAAAAGAAAAAAAAAGTACTCTACTGTTCTTCAATACATAATTTTTTTTTTTTTAATATATATTTTATTGTACTTCAGGTGAAAGCTTACAGAGCAAATAGTTTCTCATGAAATAGTAGTACACATGTTGTTTTTTGACATTGGTTAACAACCCCACAACGTATTAAGCCTCTAAATTCTCAACCTTTTTTTTTGATGAAAATTACAGATGGCCAAAGATACACCGTTTCAAAAATTTCTACATTCACAGTTCAGTGACAGTGACTATGCTCTTCCAACTGTGCTGTTATTCTCACTTAAGATGAAGGCTTACAGAACAAAATAGTTTTTCATTTAACAGTTACTACACATGTTGCCCTATGACCATGGTTAACAATCTCACAGCACATCAAGAATATCCTTACTCCACCTTGTGTTCCCTATCACCAGGGGGCTTCCTTGTCCCCTTCTGTCTTCTGGACCTTGTCAGTGGACTATTGTACCTCTTTACTCTCATTTGTTTATTTATTTATTTATTTATTTTTATTTTATTTAAACACCATTTCAAAACTTTTTACTTACACATTTAAGTGATATTGACCATGCTCTTCCAATTGTGCTGCCATTCTCGCCCAAGATGAAGGCTTACAGGACAAAACAGCCTCCCATTTAATAGTTACTACAAATGTTGCCCTATAGCAGTGGTCAACAATCTCACAATACATTGACAGTGTCCTTATTCAATTTGTGTTCCTTATCATCAGTTTCCTACTCTCCCTCTGCCTTCTGGCCCTTGTCACTGGACTCCTGTACATCGTTAGTCCCATTTAGTTTTACTGGGGTGTCCATTCCCAGGCTTAACATCGAACCTTGAAGGTAACTTCACCTCTGAGCTGAAAGGGTGTCTGGGGGCCACACTCTCGCGGTTTCTCTAGTTCAATACATAATTTTTGACATTAAATTTAAAATTACAAATTACAAACACACAAGCAAAGAGAAACAACCCATTGTCAAAAGATAAAGCAACCAACAGAACTAGACCCTGGAATTACTCAGGTGTTGGAGCTATCAGATAGGGACTTTAAAATAATTATGATTACTATGTTAAGGAATTTAGTAAAAAAGTAGACAATATGCATGAAAAATTGTGGAATTTCAGCAGAGAAATGGAAATGACAGGAAAGAATCAAATGGAAATGATAGAAATAGAAACTATTATGAACTATTATGGACATAGCTGAGGAGAAAAATTGGTGAACCTGAAATTAAGACAATAAAAATTATACAAATTGTAACAGAAAGAGAAAGGAAGAATGGGGGAAAAATCCAGGACATAGTATCCAATAGCTGTGAAACAGTATCAGATGGTCTAACATAGATGTAATTGGAGTTCCAGAAGAAGAAGAGACAGAAAAGAAATATTGAAAGAGATAATGGCCAAGTGTCTTAGTTTCTTAGTGCTGCTGTAACACAAATATCACAAGTGAGTGGCTTTAAAGAACAGAAATTTTTTTTTTCACAATTCTGGACGCTAAAAGTCCAAGTTAGGGTCTCAGTCATGTCAATTCCTTCCTTGTCAGTAGTCCTTGGTGTTCCTTGGTTCTTGGCAGTCCTCACATGGCATCTGTCTTCCCTCATATGTGCCCACCTCTGTGTCTAGCCTACTCTTTTTATAATTTTATGATTAGGCTTAGGACACACCCTACATTGGTATGGCCTCATTAATATAACAAAGAAACCTCTATTTCCAAACAGGATTACCTCCACAGGAATAGGGGTTAGGATTCCAACATATATACTGGGAGGACACAGTTTAATCCCTAACACTCTACTCTTTCCCGCAATTCAAATTCGTGTACTTTCCATGTGCAAAACATATTCACCTTATCACTTCATCCGTAAACGTCTTAACCCATTCAGCATCAAGTCAGTAAGTCCAAAATCTCATCTTCTGAATCATCAAATTAAGTATGGGTGAGACTCTGTTTTCTATCCTGGGACAAAATTCCTTTTCATCTGTGGACCTGTGAAACCTAGAATACAAGTTATCTGCCTCCAAAGTACAATGGTGGAATAGGTAGATATTTCCATTTCAAATTGGAGAAATTAGAGGGAAAGAAGGGGTCATGGGTACCAAGCAAGTCCAAAATCCAGCAAAGCAAATTTCATTAGTTCTCAAACATTGAAAATAATCTTCTGTTCCCCAGGTACATCTGAGCCACGACTATGACCTCCTGGTTCTGAGCATTGGCCATACTCTCCATATTCTCCAAATTCAAGGTTAAAGCAGGGCTTCCAGAAAAGATGATGTGATGAGTCGTCAAGATATGAGAACACTTTAAATGTCTTCTGATTGGGAAAAAGATGGATTGCAGAGTTTAGGAATGGGTTGTAGGAGCTGCAGGGTCAGCTCTGTGAGGGCAGGGACCATCTCTCCTGTTTTCTTCTGTAACCTCACAGGCACAGTGCCTAGCAAATACAGGCACTCCATAATGCTTACTGAGTGGACCAATAAATACACACAGAAATAGGAAGCCAGGCAGGTCATTACAAATTTACAAGCAGGGATGTGACTATATGAATGGGAAAAATCATCTTTCTAGATCAATCCTATTTCTTTTCAAACAGTATTTCTTAGATTTCCCAAAAGAATGCAGCCTTCTTGGCACAGTGATTAAGAGCTTGGCTGCTAACCAAAAGGTCAGCAGTTGGAATCCACCAGCTGTTCCTTGGAAACCCTATGGGGGAGTTCTACTCTGTCCTATAGGGTCACTATGGGTCAGAATCAACTTGATGGCAAAAGGTTTTTTTATTCTTGGAAAGATTTTTTCTTTTGTTGACACTGGAGGTATTCTTTGGGCCTTCCAGTGTATGCCAGGAAATCTGTAAGATTCCTGAAACTGTCCCAGAATATAACATAGTGTCTTAGGCTGGGGTCTCTAGAGAAGCAAAACCAGTAAAGCATATAAATTTACATATAGGGAGATTTATATCAAAGAAACAGCTCACACAATTGTAGCAGCTGGAACATCTCAAGTCCGTGGATTAGGATAGAGGCTTCTCCTGATTCACACAGCCACAGGGGCTGGTGAACCCAAGACTGGCAGATTGGAAAGCAAGGCTCTTGCTCACAGGCTGTGAATATCAACAAATCCCAAGATTAGCAGGCAAGACCACAAGGCTTCCCCTGATTCACATAGCTGCAGGGGCTGGTGAACCCATGGTTGGCAGGTAGGAGAGCAGGGCTCTTCTCACAGGCTGTGAAGATCGATGAATCCCAAGGTCGGCAGATAAGCTGATAGCTCAAGTCCCAAGAACTGGAGGTCAGATGAATAGGAGGCCACTGCAGGATCCAGAGCGAGCAAAAAACCAGAACATCTGCTTATATTCGGGTGCAGGCCACATCCCCAAGGAAACTCCCTTTCAAATGATTGGCTACTCACAGCAG
Organism: Dugong dugon; assembly: GCA_030035585.1. Taxonomy (NCBI): domain Eukaryota; kingdom Metazoa; phylum Chordata; class Mammalia; order Sirenia; family Dugongidae; genus Dugong; species Dugong dugon. Next base: position 43,825,087 of record CM057466.1, on the reverse strand, counting down.
ATTCAATCATGGGAGTTGTCTCAGTCATCTCGTATTGCTGTAACAGAAATACCACAAGTGGATGGCTTTGACAAAGAGAAGTTTATTCTCTCACAGTCCAGTAGGCTACAAGGCTTCTACGTGGCTTTTCCTACCATAATAGCCCTTACTCCACATGTCAGGGATCCAATGTGGGGGTTCTTTCAGTTTCTGAATATGCCTGTTCCAATAATGCATTCTGGAACTGGGGAAATCACTACAGGATGGGTTCAGGAATACACTGGACCTACTGTGAGACGGACATGAGCCAAGACTCCATTAATAACCTAACATCCATATGCCTCCACTCTGACTGGTGGGCCACAGTGACATTTTAAGTCTTCTGGAATTAGAGTCAGTGCAAGCCAGTATCCAGTAATCCCCGAAAAATCTGATTATTTCCTTTTCTCTGATGAACCGTCACCCTTGTAAAAGGCCGTAGATCCCTTTTGGGAAGGCTAGGAGAAAGATTAACAGTGGAATTTTTTGGCATTGTATTGGAGTCCTTCCTCAAGGGGACACAGCCTCCCCTTCATTCAAGGGGTTTTGGATCTTTAAACTTGCTCAAATCTGCAAACTGATTGAGGGACTCTGACTGTCTATTCTGCCAATTCGAGTTAGACTGCTGTTCATCTGACCTAGAATTTATCCGTTTATACAGATTAATATTTAGTAGATTTTCTATCTATTCACTCCTAGGAACACGATGACTAAGTAGCCAATGCATAAGTCCATACGAGTCAGACTATTCTGATCACTGCTTTGACTCTGCTGTCCATGACTGTAACCACTTGTCAACTACTACCACAGGGTCCAATCAGCCCCATTGTAGTTAGGTGTCTTAATTCAGTTAGGGAAGTTCCCACTGTCAAATCTGATTTACATAAAATAGCAATCACAGCAGTCTTCAAGGATGCCAGGGCTCCCTTCACAAATTTGTTCCTTACAGTTTTGGTGAAAGGTGTGTCCTCTGGGCACTCCATGTGTGGGTCTGTGGGTCTAACCTGATATATCCATTCTAGCATGCCAATTTCCCTAAGCCTTTGGATACCTTCTTCTACAGTCTACCAAGGCAGGTCTGGTACTTCAACTTGATTTAGTGTAGGCCACCTCATAATCCATGCTTCAGCAACCCAACAAAATAAACTATTAGATCCTTTCCTAATTTCTTGAGCTGAAACACTGAATGAAGAATCTGTGCTTAGTGGACTCATATCATTAAATTCAGACTGATCCATCTTTATGTTCCTTGCACGATTCTCCCACAATCTTAATAGCCACTCCCACATATTTTCCCCAGGTTTCTGTTTGTACATATTAGAAAAGTCAAGCAGTTCTTTTGGAGTGTAGTGTACCTCCTCCTAGTCACACTTTGTACTTCACCTTTTGGGGCTCGCTGGGACTTAAGTCTAGTTATAGGTCTAGGAGACAGAATTGGTAGTGTGGAATTGTTTTGAGAACATTCAGCATTATCTTGTAAAGCATCTGCCTCAGGAGATGCCCCAGGCAATGACTCAGGCAAGGGCTCTTTAGAGGCAGCTGGGCAAGGGATAGTCTCATTAGAGGAGTGTGGAGGGGCTAATGGTCTTTATGGGCAGGGGGTTTAGCAGACAAACATAAAGTAATCTCTTCAGATGGGAGTGGTTCTCCTGGCAGGAGTGATTCAATGGAATTTCGGGCTCAGTGTCCCCAGCTTCTTGATTATCTTCCCATATGTCCCCATCCTAAGTTTCAGGATCCATTTCTTCCCAATCAATGCCCTTACTTTAACTTCAGACACCTCTCGAAGTTGGCAATTGAGCTGGCATTGTAATTCAGCTATTCTTACGATAAGAGCCTGGGTTTGGTTTTTTGGCAATTTCAGCTCTGTTACTACAAGAAATAAGGCTTTCTTTCAAAGCACAAGTGGAAGCCTTGAGGTCATTTATGCGGCACTTGAGCTTTGACTCTGAAGCCCTGAGTGCATCTCTTTGTTTCACCAGTTTGTCTAGTGAAAGTAGGACCAGCTAACCAGCTTCCTTACAGTTCTCATTCTGACAAAACTGTAGAAGGATATCACACATGTGTTCACCCCAAGCCTCGCCTTTCACCAATACCTGATCTACTGGTGGTGATATTTTGTGTATTTGTATTGCCACCTTACCCCATAGATTAACAGTACCCTCTTTACTGCTGAAAGCAGAGTCATCAATGTCTTTAAGACTAACCAGACTTGAGAGCGATTTATAAAACTCATCCTTACAATTTTGTTTCTATAGACTCACTCTCGTACCAAATGTCTTAGGCTGGGTTCTCTAGAGAAGCAAAACTAGTAAAGCATATACATACATATAGAGAGAGATTTATATCAAAGAAACAGCTCATGCAATTGTAGAGGCTGGAATGTCCCAAGTCCGTGGATTAGGCTAGAGGCTTCTCCTGATTCACGTAGCCACAAGAGCTGGCAAACCCAAGATTGGCAGTTCGGAAAGCAGGGCTCTTGCTCACAGGCCATGAATATTAACAAATCCCAAGATTAGCAGGCAAGACTACAAGGCTTCTCTTGATTCGTGTAGCTGCAGGGGCTGGCAAATCCAAGATTTGCAGGTCGGAGAGCAGGGCTCTGCTCACAGGCTGTGAAGATAGACAAATCCTAAGCTTGACTGATAGCTCAAGTCCCAAGAACTGAAGGTCAGATGAACAGAAGGCAGCTGCAGGATCCAGAGTGAGAAAAAAGCCAGAATGTCTGCTTATATTCTGATGCAGGCCATACCCCCAAGGAAACTCCCTTTCAACCGATTGGCTACTCACATAAGATTGAATCATGGGAATCATCACATATAAACATTGAGAATCATGGCCCAGCCAAGTTGACACACAATCTTAATCATCACACATAGTAAAAAAGATTTTTAATCACTTTTCTCCCTCTTTGCTGGGGGAGAGAACAAGGGTTCTAGCCTGACGGGAATAACACAAATGAGGACCACGAAGACCTCTTCTTTAATGAGCCAAGAAACCAGCAGGGGAGAGCTGCACTGAGGTTTGTTCTGGCACCCGGAGGATGGGGCCAGGCATCTGGGCATTCCAGGGAGGACATGTCTGCCTGAGCCAACAAAAGTCTTGATTTTATTAGTGCTCTGAAGAGAATGGGCTGCTGTCATGGATTGAATTGCATCCCTCAAAAAATGTGTCTATCAGATTGGCTGGGCCATAATTCCTAGTATTGTGTAATTTTTCTATAGGTTGTAAATCCTGCCTCTATGATGTTAATGAGGGAGGATTGGCAGCAGCTGTGTTAGTGAGGCAGGACTCAGTCCATAAGATTGGATTGTATCTTGAGGCAATCTCTTGAGATATAAAAGAGAGAAGCAAGCAGAGAGACAGAGAGACCTCATACCACCAAGAAAGTAGTGCCAGGAGCAGAGCCTTTCCTTTGGGTCCAGGGTTCCTGCACAGAGAATCTCCTAGTCCAGGGGAAGATTGATGAGAAGGCCCACAGAGAGAGAAAGCCTTCCCCTGGAGCTGATGTCCTGAATTTGGACTTTTAGCCTATTTTACTGTGAGGAAATAAATTTCTCTTTGTTAAAGCCATTCACTTGTGGTATTTCTGTTATAGCAGCACTAGATAATTAAGACAGCTGGGTCATGGAAAAAGAATGCCTCCTTTAAGAATACACTCAAAATAAAGTAAGACCATTTCAACTGTCTTCATTCAATGCTCCTAAACTACTCTTTCAATGAGATTGTAGCCTATTTGTTTCTTGGTACAGAGGAATGGGGTCCCTTATGATAGTTAGTTAGTTCCTTATGATAGTTAGTTAGGCTGGAAAGATGCTTCTACAGGACTGAAATTTGTCAGTAGGTCCTGGTGTTAACGTTGCTATCTCGCTTTCGAACATTATCTCACGTTGTTTTATCCACATTAAAAAAAAAAACTCTTGCTATCAAGTTGATTCTGACTCATAGCAACCCTATAGGACAGAGTAGAACTGCCCCACAGGGTTTCTAAGGAGTGGCTGGTGGATTCAAAGTGCTGACCTTTTGGTTAGCAGCCAAGCTCTGAACCACTACACTACCCAAGCTCCGACATATCCACATAGCCACATGCAAATGAGAGACTAAAACCCAAATAGATTAAATAATTAGCCCAAGTCATCCAATTTGTAAGAGGAAGAACAAGGATATACCAAAATTGGTCCTCAAATCCAGGTGTACTGACTGTTGAGCCTGTTCTTTTCACAACAGTACTTTGGCTTCTCTTTTACCCAGTTCCAGTCCAACTTATGATGACCCCATGTGTGTCAAAGTAAAGCTGTGCTCCATAGGGCTTTCAGTGTCTGATTTTTCTAAAGTAATTGTCAGGTCTTTCTTCCTAGGCACCTCTTGGTGGACTTGAACCTCCAACCTTTCCATTAGCAACCAACCATGTTAAATGTTTGCACCACTTGGGACTCGTTTATCCAGTTACTATCCATTAAAGCACTACTACTGATACTCATCAGAAGAATGACCCAGGAATCTGTACTCAGCATCATAGGTCGTTGCTAGTTAAATTCATGGCTTATTTGGAACCATCAGACATTCCATGAAGCCTGATGTCAGATTTGGGGTTAAGGAGACCCATGGCCTCTCTCCTGAAACTTTCCTGTGAGTCTGGCTGGGATAGAAGATATAGATCCCTATGTCTTCATTAAGGTCTCGGTCATTATGACTGGAACAGTGGTGCTCTCATGTTCTTTCTGTTGTTTTTCCATCACTCAGTGAGAAGCCCATGTGAGGTTACCAAGGAAGCTGGGAAAGGTAGAGGAAGTCAGTCATTGAGTGGAACAGGCTTATGTCTTCCTTGTTTCTGGCTTCTTCATCATTGACAAGTCAAGGTTGTGGTGCTGGCAAAGAGGAAACCCAAAGCAGGAGAACTCACAGTGAGTTCAGACAAAGTTATTGTTGTTGTTGTGTGTGTATGTTTTGTTGTTTTTAACTCGGATTATCTTGGCAAAGTCTAGCAAAGCATAAGGAGATCTGGCCTAAGATGGTAGCCAGGAAAAGAAAGAAAGGCGCCGTAACCTTTTAAAGAACTCAATAGTTGGCAAGTCTTCAGTTTCTAATGCTGGAGAATGATAAATTATTCCAAATGAAATCATTCTGATTCCCACTCAGCACAGTACAAGAGTACTGATCCTACCATTACTAACCCACAAGGGCCTTCGTTATAAAAGGCCAATGTGAAAAGTGGTGGCGGTGGGGGGAGACAGTTTTTCTGCTGTGGACTTTTTACCCCCTCTGAGTTTTACTTTGCTCTTCAGCTTCCAGAAATGAACTGTTCTTCCAGTCACATCAAACAGCAACATAAAGATCCAGAACTACATATAAATTCCCTGTTGTGCTCAGGATTTCAGGTAACCGAGACTGATTCAGGAGCCCTGTGCCCACACAGGATCACTATTTCCTTATCTAACATGTAGACCAGTGCTTTTTAAACTGTGGTGTACACAGAATTGCCTGGGGATCTTGTTAAAATGCAGATTCTGATTCAGCAGGCCTGGGATGCCTGAGACTCAGCCTTTCTACGAGGCTACCAGTGACACTGCTCTGCTGGTCCACAGACCTCTTTCCTGGGTGGCCCTCCCGGGAAGACTGCTATCCAGGCTCCAGTGTTCTGGGACACCAGGGAGGGCCTCCAGCTGTCAGGAGAAGACAGGACTTCCACTTTTTCTTTGCAAATCACTTTTCTCCTTTGCAGACAAGTGGGTCGGTCATCTGTTGCGCTTAAACCGGAGTCGTGTCCAGTGGCCTCCATGCCCCTGTCTGTTCCTTTCCGTTTGGGGCAGGAGGCATGTGTGACAGGACCCATCATGTGGGAGGAGAGTTTCCCATGGCTACCAGTCCTGAGATTCACAGGTGACCCCTGGTGACTTACTGTCTGCTCCAGCCACCAGCGCTCATGGCTCAGCCACACAGGACAGGGGACACGCAGCCGCAGACACAGGTGGCCTCACGGTCTGGGTGCCATCTGTGCAGCTCCTTTCAGGCCAGGACTGTGGGCCTGGTTACAGCTGCCACAGAGGGTGTGCTCCAGCCCTTGCATCGACTCAGCTATTGTCAGAGTCTTTTGGGGCCCTCATGAGAATGACACCGAGATGGGACAAGTACCTAAATCGCTGTCCCCAAGGAGGCGGCCCAGGTCTGCATCCCTCAGAGTGTTGCCTTTGGCTAAAATGGAAGGGAAGACGCCCTGTATAACCCCCTTGAAAGGGAGTCAGGGGGTCGACGCTGTCAGTTTGCCCTGTTTGAGATGTCAATTTGTGAGTGGTCTTCAAGGACATGTCAAGCACTCACATGATCCTTATGGACCTGTGAGGGGGTATGACCTTCCTGTGTCTCAGGCCAGGACACTAAGGCCCGGAGAGGGCGATGATCTTGGACTTAAGTCCTGTGGCCTGGCTCCCAGCTGCTCCTAAACCCTGACATCCTCTGCTTTTCTTTCTGGCTCCAGAAGGTGATGTCGATATCTCTGATCTCATCTGTTCCATCAAAGTGCTTAGCGGGTTGGCCACAAAGTCCTGCCTCTGGTTACACTTACTGGAAGGAAAACAATGCTTCCCTTCCCACCACGGGGACAGGGGAGGGGTGCAGAGGCCCTCACACGTACGCGTTGGCCACTGTGGTGTGAGTTGAGATTTGCAGTATATTGACAAGGCCTATCCAAAAAAATAGTTATATTCCAGGCCTGCTACATGCCTCAAATGCCCACCATTTGTCCTCTGAGCTTTTCTTAAAGTATGATAAAAGGGAAGACATATCTGTTAACATTGCAGACATCTTGCCTTTGTGAATTACCCAGCCCTGTGCCAAGCCTGCCAGGATGGGACTCAGGAAAAATCATTTGAGGATGAGGGAAAATTTAGGGATAAACTATAATTTAGGATTCCATCTAAGAGCCCAGGACCCAATGGGGTCCTGTAGTGAACTCGGGCTTTGTGGATGGAGTATAGGGCGAGAGAAAAATGCTGAAAGCAACAGAGAGATTTTCCTACTCCAAAATGCTATTGGGAATTTGTGTTGTGGAATGTGAAGAACTGGGCAGAAGTGGGGTCACCCGCTGTGTACCCATGGGCAAGCTGCCTGAGCTCTGAATCTCAGTCAACACTGGCTACAAATCGGAGATTTTCATACCTACCCCCAGGGTTGTGGGCAGAAGCCTCCATGGATGTAAAGGACCTATCACAGAGGCTAGGGCACGGAGGTGCTCACTAAATGGTACCTTGCATGCTGCTTGTAAACTCCATCTGGAGGCCTTGGAAAGAGGAAGACAGGGAAGGACGACAGGCATTGTGGCGCTCTGCGGCTAGAGACACGGTGAGTGGGAACCTCTGTTCCAGTCAGCCATGTTGTTTGCTTTCCCCTCCCAAACCAAGTTGGACAAGGGGCCATATTATGTGTGATAAAAGGCCAGCCTCTTAGCACTGGTGGAAATAATTACAACCTCTCGGGATAGAAAATATCTGTTATGGTTGGGTTAGGCTGGATTGGGTTGGGTTTCCTACTGCAAACTGCTGGAGATAAGATTATGGAAAATCTCCCCGAGCAGCTAACTCCACCACCCTTCTGTCAGTGTGTTGTACTGTGGTGGCTTTCGTGTTCCTATAATGCTGGAAGCTATGCCCATGGTATTTCAAATGCCAACAGGGTCACCCACGGTGGACAGGTTTCAGCAGAGCTTCCAGACTAAGACAGACTAGGAAGCAAGGCCTGGTGATCTACTTCCAAATATTAGCCAATGAAAATCATGTGGATCACAACAGAACACTGTCATATAGTGTTGGAAGATGAGCCTCCTAGGTTGGAAGGCAGTCAAAACACACAGTGGCTGCAACGGTGGACTTGAGCTTACCAATGATGGAGATGGCACAGGATGGAGCAAAGTTTTGTTTGGTTGTATATGGGGTCGCCATGAATCAGAGCTGACTTGATGGAGCTAACTACAGAATGAGCCGATCAACCTTGAGAACCTTGAGATGGCAGCCAGGTGGGGGAAGGACAATCATTTGCTGAGTGCAAGACTGAAAAGACCTCCTCAAGGAGCTGATTTTAACCTTTAACTAGTGAATACACCTGAGGTAAATAAAAAATGTTGAGGAGAAACACTAATAACAGACATCTTACTTTGATATTAAGGTTTTTCTTATCCATGAAACCAAATATTAACCATCAAAATGCCTGACCAAATCCTGCCAGCAGCTTTTTTCACCCCAAGTTGCTAATCTTTTCTTTCCTGTTCCAAGGCAGGCTCGCTTAACTTAAATTTCAAAAGACATCATGGCTATAGGTGGGTGGAGGGCCAAAGACAGCCTTGTGACCTGATGTCAGTAAATCTCAATAACTGGGGAGGCAGGGTCAATCAATTACGTTAGGATTAGCCAATGGTTGACCTTCTCTGCATCTCCCACCTCTTCTCTTCATAAACCTCGTTGTAACCAGCCTTCTTAGAGCCATTTGCTCTTTTTGGAATCAGAATGGTCTCCCTATATGCATATAGAATAACTGCCCAGAATAAACCTTATGTTTCCATTTCTTTTCATTTTGATTATTTTTAACCAGAACAAGGAGAAATGAGAATTAAAGTTTTCAGAGACTCTGAGTGGTGGAGCTTCCAGAGAAGAGGGAAGGAGGTGACTTCAGGGCCCTTGCATGACAGCCTGGATGCGCAGGAGGAATTTAGAAGTGACGTGGAAAATTTCCTTCCTTGCTTAGGAGGGGTGTCCTGAAGAAGGAGCAGTTCAGCCCCAGCTCAGAGATTCCAAGCAGACCCAGAGCCAAACTAGGAAGCCGATTCCAGGAGGAGGAGTCCACCAGTGTCTGCTCTTGCTCTCCAATGGTGAGGGTGGTGGTTGGGGAGGGGGAAGCCTCCTCTAGGCAGTGGCCTGACACAGCACGGGGGCAGCGGATTCTATTCTGAACCTGAGTCCCAAGGCCCAACAGTCCCAGCCAAGAAGCTAATCCAAAAGCAAAACTAAGCTGCCATGCGTAAGAATAAAAGAGCTCCAACTATCCAGAAGGCAGGTCACTGGGAGTGATTACTGCAGAAGTGGAGCCGAGGTCCAAAGCCAGCTGGGTCAGAAGCCAGACTGCTCCCGGCCAAGGGGCCCAAAGAAGAGCAGGGCAGAGGGAGACCAGAGTGATCCTGGGACCACCAGGCAAACCAGTGATTCACATTATGGCCTTTGACTAATGCAAGTTAAACTCTTTCGATGTGCAGAAAATGAGGAAGCACTTTAGAGCCAGCCCCGTGGGGGGCACAGGCCTTGGAAAGGGCAGCAAAGTGGAGCTAAGTGCCATTCCGTGGCAGTCTCAGCAGGCGGGCGTCAAACCTTGTGAGCAGCTTGCCATCCTAAAAGCGATTTTGTTGTCATATTTTTCATGCAAAAAAGACCCCTAATGCAAAGCCAACAACTTCTTCAGATGCTCAACTCAAAATAAATAAATAAATACATAGATAATGCGGTCAGTTCCCCCCCAGGGGGAAAGCTGGCTGAGGTGGTGTCCTGAGAAGCGTCACTCAGCATAATGGGGGTGAACTGAAGGACTTTCCAGGGTAATTCTGGCTGTGTGCAATTTCACCCTAAAGTCTGACTAGACAACCCAAACCCTGCATGAGGACCAGCCCACTCTTCACTGGAATTCTGTGGCTACACGGAGTGGGGCGGGTCTCCAAGGTCCAAAGCACAGTCAGACCTCCGGCAGGACAAGCTTAAACCCACCTTGAGCCCAGGGAATCCAAAGGGTTTGGGAGAAGAAAATATACCGAAGGCCAAAAGAATGGCAACTATGTGGTCAACTGACCTTTCCAGCCCAGGTGATCAAAAAGAGCCAAATTAGGATAATTTGCAACCTGCTTAGTATGTTTATCTACTTGTATGGTTTGTGTTTTTACTCCATTTTCTTAGGAACTGAAAAAGTCCAGCCTTGTCTCAGTGACCTGAGGGGTGAGATGCTAGTTCACCCTTTGCAGGGTCACAGGGTGGGGGAGCGGGGGGGTCTCTGTGTCCCCAGAGGCTGGCTGGGGATGCCAGGCTTCTCCAGTTCCTAAGACAGTGGGCATCAGGGCAGATGCCTCTCTGCTCCTCCATCTCCTTCCACACTCAGCAAGCTCAGCTGGAGGAGCATTCTGGCCTCTGCCCCTTCACTCTCTTCTGCCCAGTGGTGGTGGTTCGGGACCTATCCCATGGGAGGGGGGTCAGGATGGGTACCCCAGCCCCTTCCTCTCCCCACCTGCCTGGGAGCCGGCTCTTGCAGGCTGGCCCCATGCAGCACTGGGTCTACTTATCTCAAGCTCTGTGCTTAGAGGCCCACTGGCTGGGAGATAGAACCTCATTCTGGAAGACCACCTTCCTCAGTAGAAAAGGTGCTCAGTTGGTCTCCTTCTGCCGTCTCCTTGGTCTCTTTCTGTGGTTTAGAATCTGAGTCGTCAGAGACAAAAATGCTGGAGGAAGGTTGAAGGTATGAGTCATTTGAGCATGCCCCTTACAGCCTTCCTGGGACCACTAGGGTGGGAATGGTTCCAGTCCTCAGCGGAATGGTTGGTCCTTGGCTGGGACACATCTCAGCCTAACAGCAAGGAGCTTACTGGGTCTGTAATCACAAACTGGCCTTGCCCTGAGGGGCTGCGTGTCCCACGGCCAGACTGGGGTGTGGCTGCTGGGAGGATCTTCAGTCTAGCAGGTAGAACGCAATGTGGGGAGGGCAGGGCCACAGACAAATAGGACAGCTGGCACAGGAGGCAGCAGTTCACTCAAACATGGTGGATTGGTTTCTATTGCTGTGTAACAAATTTCTACAAATTTATCACTGTGATCTCAGTTTCTGTGGATCAGCAGTCTGGGTCCTCTGCTTGGGGTCTCACAAGGTGTCACCAAGCTGTGCTCTCATTTGAGGCTCAGGGTCCTCCTCCCTGCTCACTGGGTGTTGGCACAGTTCAGTTCCTTGCGGTTGTGGGACTGAGGTGCTCAGCTCCTAGAGGCTGCTGGCCATTCTCTGCCAGGTGGCCTACCTACAACACAACAGGCCAACAGGAGAGCATCTGCTGCTCAGCTGCTGCTTCTTCTAACTGCTCCAACTTCTTCCATATCTGACCTGCTTTAAAAGGGCTCGACTGATTAGGTCAGGCCCATCCAGAGGTAATCTGCCTTTTGATTAACTCAAAATTAACTGATTTAGTACCTTAATGACATCTGCAAAATCCCATCGCCTTTGCCATATAATGTAATACTGGGGTGCAGAGAATTACTTAACATGGTCTTCTAGTCATAGTCTTTGTAATTCCCACCAAATGACTGGGTGGGCTATGCAAATGAGGTATATGGAACCTTAAAAACGAGGGGATTGGTCAGTTTAACGAGAAAGAGAAGGAGCCGTAACATGGAACACAGAGAGGGAGAGCTGTAACACCAGAGATGGCAAGAAATAGTGGCAGAGAAGTGGCAGCAGCAGAGGCAGGAGACCCGGCAGGAGACAGCACAGTGGGCTTCCCAGCCCACGGAGCAACAAAGCTGAGTGCCTTCAGGTAGGAGGCTTGCTGACAGAGTTGAGTGCCTCTGGGCACTTGGTAGAGCTAAGTTTACCGACCCATGGAGCTACAGCTGAGTGCCTTTGGGCCAAGGCTTACTGGTGGAGTGGGTGTCAGCAGGTACTTATCGGCAGAGCTAAAAGGTTTCTGGAACACTTGCCAGAGCAGGAAAGAGGCCAAGGTGCCGGAGAGAGGCATGCCTGTGGGAATCGCTGAGAAGAGGCTGTCCTGATGGAAGAACTGTATCCTAAGTGTTCCTGAACCTGAATTGTAACCTGTTACTTCCCTAATAAATCCCATAATCATGAGTATGGTCTGTGAGTTCTGCGTGGCCGTTGCAATGACTTATCTAACTCAGCAGAGAAGTAGAGAGTGCCGTGGGAAGGACGGTTGGTGTCAGAATTGGGAAAGATGGTGGGGAGAGGAGACGTGTCTGACCTGCACCTCGTTAAGAATTAGCCTTCGGCTGTTGATCTTGATTCTCCTTCCCCTTTGTGAAGTTAGATGAGAAGGTCAGACACTACCCTCATGCCATTTTTACAAGAATAATCACAGGAGTAAACACCATCATAACCACAGGTCTCACTCACACTCGAGGTGGGATTATATGGGTGTGTACATCAGGGGGTGGGAATTTGGGGGACCATCTCAGAATTCTACCTACCACAGTGGGGTATTGGGAGATGAGAAAGGGCAGGTGCTAGTCAGAGGCAGGCAGGTGAACAGCATCAAGGGAATTTGACAGCAAGTAATAGCGCCCTGGCCCTGGAATAGAATTCAGTCCCTGGGACATAACTTGGCAAGAGCTGGTCAGGTCACGGTCTGAGCTCAGGAAGCCAGGGCACAGCAAGCAAGGTGGAACCCTAGTGAAAGGCCCACTTACCTGAGCAGGCAGGGGTGGGGGACTAGGATCCTGGAGTCCACAGTGCAGGGCCAGAGCTGTGTAAGTCCTTAGGCCTGAGGTCTGGCTGGGCAACTAGAGCTGAGAAGGGCTGAGGCTGCACTGTGTGGAGAAGACAAACACCAGACAAAACCAGGCTGGCCTCCTAGCAGAGGCTTCAGAAGACCAGGTCATCATCCTCTGGTCATCTCTGAGGAGTCAAAGCATCTTTGCTCACAGAGGACAGTCCTGACTGCATTCTGTGGAGCCTTGGGCAGCCTTGGGCTTGGCATATGCCGTGACCTCAAGAATCCAGCGTCTGGGGAAACTGGCCTGGTGGCGAAAGCAGACCCTAGAAAGGGCGGCAGGGCAGAGCGTCCATTCCCGTGGTGGTGCAAGCTCGGGGACCTGGGCACTGTAGACTGTTGTCTCTAATTTACCCTACCTGGCAGCAAACAGTGCTAGGTGGTAGTCACACTAGGAAACCATCAGTATCGGGTGGTTTGTCCATGTGCTGTCTAAACTGCACCCTTGGCATCCTCCTGTGCCCACGCGGAGCCAGGAGACCCAGAAACACCTACCAGGAACCGAGGGGCTGGCAGGCCCCCAGATGGGTGGAGATGGGGCTCCCCCCACCCCCCCCAACAGCAGTGTTGTCAGGGGCAACCCAAGGTTCTCCAGATGAAGATCTGAATCAGACTTAAGCAGGAAGGCCCAGCTGGAGCCAAACAAAGGCCTGGATTCTCCTCGGTGGCTGGAAGCCTGGCCAAAGCCATCCTGAGGCCAGTTGGCTGGTGGGCGACTCCCCTGCCGACGCAATCTTCTAACAATGAACAATGCAGAATGTTTCCTACCCGGAAGGCCCCCTTTGGGAGCCATCTCTGGTTAGCCAGGGGTCCACAGGACAGGACTGAGGTCAGGAGGAAGGTGGACAGGAGACGGCCGCAGGGTAGGAGTCAGAGGCCTAGGCCTGTGACGAGGCAGGAGATGAGGCGGAAGGTACAGTCTTGGGGCTGGGCCCTGACTGACACTTTTTCTGCAGACCCGGGGCCAAAGCCAGGAGTCTGAAGCCAGCTGAGGGCCCGGGGTCCCAGCTGTGATGGGCATCCAGGTAAGTGACTAATTCTAACCCACTGCGGCAGGGCTGAGGCTGCTGCCAGAATGTTCCCTCCGTCAGGACAGATGTGGACAGTAGACGGGGCTGGCTCTGAACGGTACAGCACCCTCATCCTCTACGGGTGGGAAGGCAGAGGCTCCAGGAATAAGGCAACCCTGACAGGGGCCTTTAAACTCCTCATCCGGACACCAGCTTCTCCAGGGATTAACTACCCAGCCAGAAACATGCTCTCAGCTGCCCGCTTCCAGCAACCCTGCTCCCTTGCCCCCACGCTGCTTTTGCCCCCTCCCTGTCAGCTCTTGGCCATTGTCAGGCCTGTCTCTTCCCGGCTTTGTCTCTTCCTCAACTGCTGAGCTCTCTTTAACTGACTAAAGGCTCCTGCTGTGCCTGGAGTGCTTCTTGGGAAGGTGGAGGCTGGGCCGAGCGTCTCACCACTGCCCATTAGTCACTGGGACGGGCTGTGTCTGCTTCCTGGCCAGCAATCAATGCTGATAATGGCCTCTGGTCCATTAGCGGCGGAAGGATCGCGGCCTGTGCCGGTCAGCAGCAAACAGCTTATCAGCCCTGCCAGGCAGAGATGCTGGAACGCGCCTTGGTGAAATCCTCCAAGCACTCAGGGCGGGCCACAAGGCATAGCCTGTTCCCTGGGCCGGCTGAGCCTCCCTACTCTGACCTCCCTCCTAGTCCTTAGGAGAGAACTCTTGCAGAAACTTGCCCTGGGGAAACAGCTTTCTTGGCTGTTTGTTTAGCAGAAGGGTTTAAACAGTCTGTTCAAGCAGCCATCCTTCTGCCAAAGACTCCGGGCTAGTCCTGGCTGTTATTTTAACGTAACATTTTAAGCTCCAGCTTCCAGAGAGGAGAAAGAAGAAACTGGACCAGATTCACAGGACCGAGACCTGGAGGAGGCCTGGGTAGACACCTGTATCAGTCAGGGTTCTCCAGAGAAACAGAAACAATAGCATACGTATATTGATAGATACAGTTCCTGGGTGGTGCAAATGGTTGCACTCAGCTACTAACCAAAAGGTTGGCAGTTCAAACCCACCTAGTGGCACCACAGAAGAAAGGCCTGGTGATCTGCTTCCGTAAGATCACAGCCATTGGAAACCCTATGGAGCTCAGTTTTACTCTGAAACACATGAGTTTGTTATGAGTCGGAACTGAGTCAGTGGCAACAGGTTTGGTTTTATATATATATATATACAGAGAGAGAGAGAAAGAGATACGGGAGAGAAACAGATTTATTTTAAGCAATTCGTTTGCAAAATTGTGGTGGTGGGCAAGTCTGAAATCCATAATGCAGGTGGCAGGCTGGAAACTCAGGCAGGATTTCTGTGTTAGTCTTTAGACAGAATTCTTTCTTCCCCAAGAAACCTGAGTTCTGCTCTTAAGGCCTTCAACCGATTGGACGAGGCCCACCCACGTTATGGAGGGTAAGCTCTTTTACTTCGAGTCAACTGATAGTAGATGTTCATCACATCTACAAAGGACCTTCACAGCAACCCCTAAACTAGTGACTGACCAAACACCTGGGCACCACGGCTCCACCAAGTGGACACATGAAATGAACCCCCACAATACCATCATGCCCTCTGCCGGGTGTGAAGTCGGTGCCTGGCCTGTTTACAGGATCAGGGCTCTTGGGAACCCCAGCGAGGACGTATTATTCCAGAAAACGAGCTCTGTGATGAGCACCAATGAGTGTTTTCTCGTTTTAACGGGCAGCACAGGAAGGTCACACAGCCCTTGAGTATGCAGCGTACATTCCAGCTGTGACTCCCCAGCACTGCGATGTCAACGTCACTCTGCGTACCTCATCTCACCCAAGCAGCAAGAGCTTCTTTATTACATCTTTGTCATAGAAGTCCATGTTCTAGCAGCTGTGCATTATGCAGATCTTCACCCCTAGTGGTGTATCAGATCCCAGAGCCGCAAGCCAAATGTGGGCAATGGCTGGGCTTCCCCATTATACGGACAGCAACTTTGGGGAACACAGAATAGAATGGAATGGGGCTGGATTCTCTTTGCATCTTAAAACCAGCAGCTAAATGAAGCCCTGACTCCTCATTTTTTTCCCCCCATCATTTATTTTACCACTCCAAAAACAAGGTTGCAGCAATTATAAAGCCCATCATACCCACTACCTGTCAGGATCTAGATTTTACCGATGCTTTCTTTGTAATGGTTGTTGTACCTATGCCTTCTTTCCCATTCTTTATATGTTAGCTAAGCCTTCTCATCTGTTGCTTGAAATCCTCCCTGGCTAGAATGCTTGTGATGCAAGGAAGAGAAAACCCTAACTCAAGTGAGACAAACTCTAAGGACATTTATCACCACCTATAGCAAGGAGTCCAAGACGCCAGGGAGGCTCCAGACGCCGTGGATCCGGGCTCTGGTTCTGTTTCTCTGTTCTCTTCAGTCTCCCCTTCTCTCTGTGTTGGCTTCAGCCTCAGGCTAGTTGCAAAATGACTAACACATTCCAGGCATCACATACACACATGACAAGATCAGTAGAAAAAGAGGGGCTGTTTTTTGTCCCTACCTTTCTTTTAGCACATTGAAACCTGTGAGAGCCGGAACTTGGCAGGACTGCCTTGTTTTTCCAGGTCTTGCGTGTTTTCTGCCTTTAACAGGTGCAGTTTTACTGCTTTTCTGACACTTGTTTTAGTGGAAAATACTTGATTTTTCCTTCTCTGACAGATGTCCGCCTTACACTGGTGCCGGCTCTTGCATGTTTTACTGTAGTATAGTGGATGCTGTGATGTGCTGCCCATATCCCTCTTTAGGATTAAAGTACTTATTCTCCCAGCTGCTGGAAGTGTTTTCAGTAGACAGCCTGGAGCTGTCAGCCCTTTTTGGAAATGCCTTCTGCTGAAGATAACTGCTTTGCCTAAATTCACATTCCTTTCCTGGAAGCAGCCCATACCCAATAACTATTTGTCACAAATATGTAAAGACCCAGCCTCCTCACCCCCAAATTAGGATGACTCTGAAGGACCATCACAGCTTCAGAGTTTCTTGTTTGGTTGGCTGAGGCCTTCATAGATACTGCACCGAAGCTGAACTTCTCTCTCTGCCCACTCCTACTTCCTTCTTTTTCCTCCTCCAGATGTTGATCCCAAGTACACTCCCTCATGAACCTCCTGCATCCTCTTCACCATCTCAGAGTCAGCTTTTCAGGGAACCCGACCAGTTTATGGCTTCACGGTGTCTTCTGCTCCAGGTAAGCAGATCTTGGCTGTGACTCTGTACATTCGTCTGTCTTTCCAGATTAGGGGATGATGATTTGCACAGGAAACTCAGTTCTCTGTTGAGTCCAAGAAAGTCAATGATTTTCAGTTTGCCCAGCTTTTCTTGTTGTAAGGACAGGAATGATGACTTCTAAGCTCTTTTTATTACTGGTTTTCCACTGGATACCATCGGGTTCTTCACTAGGTTCTTAAGTAAGAGTGATGTTCTCATCAATTATATTGTTGGAGTGAGCAGATGCAATGTACATCAACATTTCAGCCTGAGGCCTTCTTTGCCTGAACAGTAATAAAAAAAAATCATAGGTAAATGATGCGAATTCCTCAATCAAACCATTGGCTTTGTCGAAGGGATATGGAGTGGGAACCCATGGGTCCAGAAGATAGGACCTCTCTTTGCTAGCTTCTGCTCCACAGTCCAGGTCTCCTTGAGGTCAGCTGGATTCGTAGCTTCAGAAATCCTTGACGACTACGCCACTAACTGTTGTAGGGTAAAAACATCACAAAGTTTAGTAAAGCAAAAAGAAAGTTTTATTCGGCATATATTCAAAAAGGCAAAAGTGGGAAACGGACAACCATGCTGCCAGAGCCATGTCTGCCCGTGTCCAAAGAATATTACAGAATAGGCAAGAATGAGAAAACGGACAAGCATGCTGCCACAGCCATGTCTGCCCAGAGTCTAAAGACCTGATTCCCCTTTTTGATGAGTTTCCAGGTTTGATCAAACTGACCCAGGCCCCACCTGTCAGGTGTGATAATGGGGTTTTGAATGACCCACTTGTGGCTCAAGTAGTAAAGCCCTAGTTAGCACGCCCCTGATAAAACAATACTGTCTCCACTCTTAGCCAGAGTGCAGAAGGAGCTCAGTCCACTCATGGCTGATACTACCCACAGATCTGTGGCTAAAAGGGCAATGAGTCCTACTATTGGCTTTTTTTTTTAATAGCCTTGTTTCTAATATAAGTGACCAACCCACCCACCTCTGAATGTCAGCATTAAAGTGACATCATTGAAAATTGCCATTAATAGTGCAAATATTTTTTCAATATGATCTTGATTATGAGTTGGGTAATATAGTAAGCACAACCACTCCTCCATCCTCCCCAATAAAACCAAACCCGTTGCAGTCAAGTCGATTCTAACTCATAGCCACCCTAGAGGACAGAGTAGAACTACTCCGCAGAGTTTCCAAGGAGCACCTGGTGGATTCGAACTGCTGACCTTTTGGTTAGCAGCTGTAGCAGTTAACCACTGAGCCACCAGGGTTTCTTCTTCCCCAATACCAACTAAAATAAAAAATATTTTAAGTTGCTTTCCCACTATTCCAAGCCAGGGCCTTTCACCCCCTCCTATTTGAAATGCAAAGCAGAATTTTTAAGACTCTACACTCTAGAGTTAGATGTACCTGGAGTCACAAACCAGCATTGCAAGTTATTATGGGGTGTGGTGATTTTAAAACATGGTGGGAACTCTTTAATGCTCCTCCCATCAAGAGCTGGGGTCTATGTGCCCTGGCCTTGAACCTGGGCTCTGTGATTGCTTGACCAATAAAATACAAGAGACATAAAGGTGCCAGTTTCCAGACCCAGGCCTTCAGAAATGAGCAGCTTCTATTTCCTTCTCTCAGGAGCTTTTTCTCCTTCTTGGAATCCAGTCACCATGCTATAAGGAAGCTCAACAGCCCATGAAGAGGCTCATGGAGTGAGCACCCAAGTTCTCAGACCCACAGGCCCAGCTGAACTCGCTGGGAGTGACTGATGCCAGACTGGTGCAGCCACCCCACCCACTGCCTGCCACACGGAGGAAGGATGAGCCTTTCCTGACTACGTGAGCACGATGAATGGTAGTACCTGCTTTAAGTCACTAGGTTTTGTGGTCGTTTGTTGGCAGCAGTAGATAATGGGAGCAGAAAGTGTCACCTTAAGCAAGGCATGTTGCTAAGCCTCTGTTTTCTCATCTATCAACTGGAGCTAACAGTAGAGCCTCCCCCTTAGGACTGTGCTAATATTGTATGAGATTATCTATGTGGAGCACTGAACACAGGGTCTAAACCTAGTGAGTGCACCAAGATGTTAACTGACACAGTGTTAGGATGTTGTTTTTGAAGGTGGCACCATCCAATGGCAATTGCTGCCTTCATTTAACAAAAAACAGTCCCTGGAGTAGTGTCTGCCTGGCACGCAGCAGGTGGCAATAAATAATCAATGCATAAGAGAAAAAGGCAGCATGAAGTTGAGGGCAGATGATGAAGATAGAAGAAGGTCTAGCTCATGAGCCCTGCATCGGTTTGGGGCCCTGCTGGCAGAGCTACCTCCTCTCCACCTCCCTGGTGACCCTGAGCCACAGCTCGCCCACCCGGTCTCTGCAGAAGCCCAAGGTAGTGACCTGCACAAGTAGCCCAATTCTCCACACCTGAGGACGGCTTGACCTGTGTGAGGTGAGGAGGGGCTGGAGTTTAAAGGCCTGGAATGATGGGGTGGAGAAGGGATGGTGCCAGAGACCCAGGGTATAGCCAGAATAAATTTAAATCTTATTAGTTGGGGGAAAATTTTAAGTAAGAAAGCACACACTGGCACTATTCAGCATCTGTAAATCACGAGAGAAAGAAATCAATTTCTCACTTCTCTTTGAAAAAGAGCTGCATGATGTATATTTTTTAGGTTACAGTCTATCACTAGAAGAAATAACAACAATAAATAATTTTCTTCACTTTGGCTACTATTTTAGACAAATGGTTTAAAACTTTCTACCAATATCTGCATTGTAACAGTCAGGAATAATTCATCAGAGTCATAGAAATTTAGAACTGCAGAAGACCTACACATTATCTAGTTCAACCCCCTGGGTTTTGTGGGTAAGCACTGAGGTGCAGAGAGATGAGGCGGGTAAGAACGGAGGTGCAGAGACCCCCGGTCTCAGAGCCAGTTAGCGCCCGAGTAGGCACTGGAGCCAGCTCTCATTACAGCGAGGTCAGCTCTTGCTCTTTCTTTCTTTCCTTTTCAAATATATTTTACTTTTTGAGTGATTCCCTGTTTATGTTGATGTTAGTTGGTGTCGATTCCAACTCATGGAGACCCCATGTGTACAGAGAAGAACTGCTTCATAGGGTTTTCAAGGCTGTGAACTTTCAGAAGCAGATTGCCAGACCTGTCTTCCGAGGCACCTCCGGGCAAGTTCGAACCATCATCCTTTCAGCCAGTAGTTGAGTGCTTAGCCATTTCTGCCACCCAGGAATCTTCTCAAAAAATGTATTTATGCACATAGACAAAAAGTATGGGTGATGTTAACAGCAGTTGTCTCTTCTTTTCCTTTTTTTAAAACAATACCTTTACTGAAATATAATTCACATGTCATACAGTTCACCCATTTAAAGTGTATAATTCAATGATTTTTTTTTAATTCAATAGTTTTTAGTATATTTGCAGAGTTGTGCAATTATCACCATAAGCAATTTTAGAACACCTTCATCACCCCCTGCAAAAAAGCAAAACAAAACACCTGGACCCATTAGCAGTCACTCCTCATTCCCCCCGCCTCCCAGCCCCAGGTAAACACTAGTCTATTTTCTGTCTCCATAGATCTGCCTACTCTGGACAAGCCACATAAAATGTAATCACACAATACGTGGTCTTCTGTGACTGGCTTCTTTCACCTAGAATCATGTTTTTAATTCATCCATCTGGAGCATGTATCATTACTTTATTCTTTTTTATTGTGGTAAAATACATATAAAATTTGCCATATTAACCATTTTTAAATGTACAGTTCCATGGTGTTAATTACATTCACAATGTTGTGAAACCATCACCGTGATCTATTTCCTAAACCCTTCTATTACCTCAGACAGAGTCTCTGCACCTATTAAGCAAGAAGTCCCCATTTCCCTCTCCCACCTGTCCCTGGTAATCACTAATAAAGTTCAGTTTCTATGCATTTTCTTCTTCTAAATGTTTTATATAAGTTGGATCATACAACATTTGTCCTTTTGTGTCTGACTTCTTCCACTTAGCATAATGTTTTCAAGGTTCATCCATGTTGTAGCATGTATCAAGTCTTCATTCCTTCTTATGGCCAAATAATATACCATTGTATGAATATACCACATTTTGTTTACTCTTTCATCTGTTGGTGGGCCCTTGGGTTGTTTCCACCTTTTGGCTACTGTGAATAACTCTTCAATGAACACTGGTGTACAAGTATCTGTTTGAGTCCCTGTTTTCAATTCTTTTGGTATATAACTAGAAGTGAATTGCTGGGTCATATGGTAATTCTGCGTTTAATTTTTTGAGGAACTGCCAAATTGTTTTCCACAGCAACAGCGTTCATTTACCTTCCTACCAGAAATGTAGGAGGATTCCAATTTCTCCACATTTTGCCAACACTTGTTATTTTCCTTCATTCCTTGTTTATGGCCGAATAATATTCAGTTGTGTAGACATACCACATTTTGTTTATCCATTCATCAACTGATGGACATTCAGGTTGTTTCCACATTTTTGGCTATTGTGTATAATGCTTCTATGAACATTCATCTACAAATTTTTATGTGGTCATATATTTTTATTTCTCTTGCTTATATACCTAGGAGTGAAGTTGGTGGGTCACATGGTAAATTCTACGTTTAACCTTTTGAGTAACTGTCAACCTGTTCCCACAGTGGCTGCACCATTTTACATTCCCACCAGCAATACATGAGGGTTCCAATTTCTCTGTAGTCTCACCAAACACTTGTAATTTTTGATTATAGCTTTCCTAGTGAATGTGACGTGTTATTTCACTGTAGCCTTGATCTGATGGCTAATGATGCTGAGCATCTTTTCATGTGCTTGTTGACCATCTGCATATCTTCTTTGAAGAACGTCTATTGAAATCTTTTGCCAATTTTAAAACTGAGTTATGTGTCTTTTTCTTATTGCGTTGTTAAGAGTTCTTTATACATTCTGGAGACTAGACCCTTAGTAGATATATGATTTGCAAAATTTTTCTCCCATTCTGTGGGTCATCTTTTTTTTCTGATAGTGTCCTTTGATGCACAAGAGTTTTTAATTTTGATAAAGTACAATTTATTTATGTTTTATTTTATTGCTTGTGCTTTTGGTGTCACATCTAAGAAACCAATGTCTAATTCAAGGTCAGGAAGATTTATGCCATGTTTTTTCTAAGAGTATTATAGCTTTAAACCAAAAAACCAAACCAGTTGCCGTTGAGTCGATTCTGACTCATAGTGAACCTATAGGACAGAGTAGAACTGCCCCATAGGGTTTCCAAGGAGCAGCTGGTAGATTTGAACTACTGACCTTTTGGTTAGCAGCCGAGCTCTTAACCACTGTGCCACCAAGGCTCCATTATAGCTTTAACTTTTACATTTAGGTCTTTGATCCATTTTGAGTTGTTGTTGGCATGTTGTGTGAAGAAGTAGTGGATCCAATTTCATTCTTTTACATGTAGATGCCCAGTTGTCTCATATCCATTTGTTGAAAAGACTATCCCTGCATTGAATGATCTTAACACCCTTGTTAAAAAATCAATTGACTGCCAAAGTAAAGGATTATTTCTGAACTCAATTCTATTCTACTGATCTATATGTCTATCCTTACACCAGTACCACCACCACCTGTCTGTCAATTTATTGTGCTGTGGTGGCTTGCATGTTGTTGTGATGCTGGAAGCTATACCACTGGTATTTCAAATACCAACAGGATTACCCACGGTGGACAGGTTTCAGCGGAGCTTTCAGACTAAGACAGACTAGAAAGAAAGAACTGATGATCTGCTTTCAAAAACTAGCCAATGAAAACCTCATAGATCACAATAGAATATCATCCAACTCACTTGCTTTGGAAATGTCAGTAGGAGGCTTCAGTTGCTAGAGGAAAAAGGGCATCATGTTTGGGGAAGTAGAGGGCCAGTGAGGGGTTGGCACAACAGTCACAGTGATGAATCGAACATGCCTGTGATGGTGAGGATGACCAAGGACTAGACAACGTTTTGTACTGTTGTACATACATAAGATCACCATGAGTAGAAGTTGACTCAATGTTGTCTGTTTGTTTGTCTATCATGCCAGTACCACACTGTCTTGATTTCTGTAGCTTTGTAATAAGTTTTGATTTCAGGAAGTGAGAGTCTTCCAACTCTATTCTTCTTTTTCAAGATTGCTTTTGTTATTTTGAGTTCCTTCATTTCCATACGAATTTTAGGATCCGACTGTCAGTTTCTGCAAAGAAGCCAGCTGGAATTTTGATAGGGATTATGTTGAATGAACCTGTAGATCAACTTGAGGAATACTGCCATTTTCACAATATTAAGTCTTCAATCCATAAACATGGAAGGTATTTCCGTTTATTTAGGTCTTCTTTCATTTCTTTCAACAATGTTTTATAGTTTTCAGAGTATAAGTTTTGTACTTCTTTTGTTAAAGTTAACCTGAAGTAGTTTATTCTTTTTGATGCTATTGTAAATGGACAGTTCTTAGTCTTTCCGCTGTATTGAGAAGCTCTTCCTTACTAAGAGCTTAATCTTACACAGGCATTTCAGCTACCTGGGGGTTTCTGACTTCTCCAATTAAGTCCTTGTTGTTTTACATTTTATCAACTGGAAATAAACCCCACAATGAAGATCTTGCATGTTCCAGTCTAATAGACTCTAACAAATTAAGTTAAGGCTTTCAAGAGGCTTACTTCTTATTTTTGAAAATACTTTTTACTTTTATGTCTCAGCTTAAGTGCAATTAACAGCAAACTAAAGTGTGGCTCACTATGATTTGCTCAATAACCTTTATTTTAAGAAAAAATAAGGCAGAAATTCTTCCCCAGTTGCTTTCCTTGGGAAAAATTCTCCCCCGGAGGCTATTTCTGCATGCCCTTTCAGCAACAAGAATTTTAGTCGCAGTATATGTGAATTTAAGCTCCTTCTTTGTTGGGAATAATTAGAACTAGCATGAAATGGAGCTCAGAAATAGAAAAGTGAGATGATACAAAAGAATATCAGTAGGAGTTTTGCCAAGAAGCCTTGAGTGGAGTGAAGGAAGGGAGGAAGGCCTGTTGGACCTTGAACAGCACCTTGCTCTGTGAGAGCGGGGCCTGGCCTGGTGCTCTGGCTTCAGTCACCAAAACCAGAAAAGTGCCAAAGAGGGTTTTTTTTTAATGAAACAATTCAAATACACATAATAAAAAAGAATAAGTAAATTGTCATAATGAACTATTATAGTGAAACTTCCATGTACACATTATTCCAGATTCAGCAATTAGCAACTCATGGCCAAACAAATTTTATCCGTAAACCTACTAATTCCCCACTAACCCCAGATGATTTGGGAGCGAATCTCAGACATTATTTCACCTATAAACATTTCATTATGTGTCTCTAAAATATATATATATCTATATCACAGCTTTAAAAATTAACATTTCCTTAATACTATAAAACATCCAATCTGGGTTCAAATTTCCCCATCATCTCATTTTTTTCTACTAATTCCCCACTAACCCCAGATGATTTGGGAGCGAATCTCAGACATTATTTCACCTATAAACATTTCATTATGTGTCTCTAAAATATATATATATATATATCACAGCTTTAAAAATTAACATTTCCTTAATATAAAATATTCAATGTGGGTTCAAATTTCCCCATCATCTCATTTTTTTTTCTTTACACTTTGTTTGACTCAGGATCCATGTAAGGCCCATTCATTGCAACTGGTAGACGTTTCTCTTAAAGTCTTTTAATCCATGTACTGAAGTTTTCAATGAAGACAAAGGCACCTGGGGAAATACTTTTTAGCATGTGAATCTCCTGTAACAAAATAAACCAAATGTTGATTGTCCTGTGGAAACCATAGGCTGAGAAAAATCTTTACACTTCTAGCAACTAAGGGAAAATAACAGTGGTTATAAATTTCGTAGGTCATAGACTCAGAAGTATAAAACTATAACTTCATTTTACTAATATTTAACTTGCACTCCCTGTTGTCTCTTGTCGAAATCTAGTCTCTTTTGGATAAATTTAGTCAAATTTGGTGAGTTTTCCATTTTAATCACATTCAGAACACCCTCCCCCCATTCTCCATAACAAATTACCACAAACTTAGCAGCTTAAAACAACAGATTTACCACTCACAGTTCTGTAGGTCAGAAGTCCAGCATGCCTGGCTGGGTCTGTGTTCAGGGTCTCACAGAGTGAAGTCAAGGTGTTGGCCGCGCTGAGTTCTCGTCTGGAGGCTCTGGGGAACAATCCACTCCCATGCTCATTGTCACTACTGGCAGAATTCAATTTCTGGAGGTGGGAGGACTGAGGGCCTGGTTTCCTTGCTAGCTGTCAGCTGGGAGCTGCTCTCAACTCCCAAAAGCCACCTGCATCCTTGCCACACGGCCCCCTCCATCTCAAGCCAGGGCACATCAAACCTCGTGCTTTGAACCTCTGACTTCCTCTTCTGCAACCAGATAGAGAAAATTCTGTTAAAGCACTCATGTGGTTAGGCCAGGCCCACCCAAATAATCTCCCTACCTGAACCTCGACAGATCTGGGGCCTAAATTACATCTGCAAAATACTGTCACGGCAGTTTCTAGAAGGGTTTTGATTGAATAACTGGGAAAAGGTGTATGTGCACCAGGGGCCAAAGAATCTTGGGGGAACCAGCTTAGAACTCTGCCTACCACAAACTCCATGGCAAAAATCCATGGGAGCCAGCTACACTCTGCACTGTCTGCGCCATATCTTCTGATGGTGGGTCTCCTTGACTTGCTGGGAACACTGAGCAGGTGTTAGGGACAGGATCTCTCTCTCTCAGCTGACCTCCAGCAGTACAGAAGGCAGGACTGGGGCTGATAGAGAAGGTGACCCTCAGTGTGTTGGAAACTGCGGTTCAGCCGGTCCTAAGGGAAGCTGGCTGAACAAATGGAGACACTGACCGTTTATTTCCCCACATCAGCCAGTCACTGACCACAAGGCACGTCCTGGGAGGAAGGGGTGATGCATAATCGTGGCGAGCAGTTCCCTTTGGGCGAGGGCAGAGCACTGCAGTAGTATCCACCCACCCAACCTCCCTCCTTTCTCTTTTTTTCTACGTTACCCCTGGGCCTGTCCTTTTAAATTTATAAGCCAGGAAATTTGGCATCTTTGCTGGCTAGTTTTGCCATGTCTGGGCTAGCAAAAAGGCTTACTATTCTGCCTAGTGAAATGGATATTCAAATGTATAATATCCATCATTACTAATTTAATGTATAATACCATTTTATAGATATTTTTATTTGTAAGTGTACTGCTTTACAGGTTGCTTCTATGTGAATAAAAATTTTAAGCTGCCTCAAGTTCTTTCTGGAACAGAGTGAGAAATAAGAACATCACATCTTTATGGGTTCTCATGCCAACTCTGCTTTTCCCATAAAATCCTATTGGTGTGCTTTCTAAATGCCCAGCCCTGGGTTCCCTCCCCCAGAAGACAGCAGGTTTCTGAAGCCTGCAGTCCTGTCTGTCTTGTTCATCCAGCACTAACATGGTGCCAACTTGGCAGGTGCTCAGCAGTGAAGGAACCTGACATGCATACATACACACAGAAATAAGATGACCATAGTTTTCTATTCCATGGTCTGAGTCCTAATGGATATAAAAACTAAATGAGATGAAAAGGTAAGATAAGGCAGGCATTTTGACACTGTTATTGGGAAAATGAGGCCTTACGAGGAACTCTTAAAGCCTCCTCCCCTTTGGTGTGCCACTGAAGCAGGGTGGGAATCCAGGCTCTGTTCAGAGATGCACTTACAGAGCTACACTTTTACCTGTGAGAGCCACAAATATGCTGTCCATTCCACAGATTTTCTTCACTCACTCTGAAAGAGAAGTCCAGTGCGAAGACAACCAAAGAACTAGATTCTTCCAGCACTGGGCTGGGGTTGAACTTGCTGGTTTAGGCACACCTATCTTAGCCAGGAGCAGAGGGAGGCCTGGGTGATTCTGCTGGGATAGAGTGGGTGACAGCCCCAGGTTGGGGTGGAAAGGAGGTGGACACTGAGGAAAGCACGCGCTCAACTAATTCAACAACTGGCTGGTGAGAACGCCCAACCCCTAAAACATTCCTTCTGAGCTCAGGGACAGCAGAAGTGGCTGTTGGCTGGGCTGTACTCAATGCAGAGAAAAATTTCCATTTGATTCTGAATACCTTCTTATAAAAGACAAATATCTAGAGCACGGTTTTATGAGTCTGGCATATAAAGTAAGCAAATTCACTGAAAGCAATTCCTGTGTTAAGCTGCCATCCAGCTCACAGCCAAATTGATAGGATCCTGTTTCCTCACCTGACAGCTATTTGTGTCTTCTAACTGGTATTTGATCTTAAATCTAGCTCAAAAATAATTTTTTTTAAAAATTTTAAGAAATTTACTATTAATATTAATTTGAAATAAATTATGAAACTACAATAATTAAAACTGTGTGGCATGAGTACACAAAAAACAGATCAATTAAACACACTAAGAATTTTAGAAATAGATTCATATACAAACAGAGATTTAAGATACAAGAGTGGCATTTAAATTAGTGGGGGAAACATTTTATTCCATAAAAATAAAGTTGAATCTATAGTCACATTTTAAACAAGGATACGTTGCAGATGGATCAAAGATATATGCTCAGAGGAAAAGAAATAATTCAGAAACTAGAAGAAATGATGGGGCAATTTGTTTTTAAATAATCTTAGAAAAGGGAATACATTTCTAAATATAATACAAAATCCAGAATCTGTAAAGGAAAGTTCTTTCTGATAAAATCCATCAAGTTTGACTACATTGAACTAAAAAAATTCTGCATGGCCTCCTCACAAGCAATGTAAAAAGATCAAAACAAACTGGGGAAAATATCTGCAACTCGTATCGATAAAAATTACCAATTTTCCTAAAAAATAAAGAACATCTACAATAAGAAAAAGATGAACAACCAAGTAGAAAAAGAAACTTAACCAAAAATGAAATGCAGATGTTTTTTAAATTTATGAAAAGATGCTTGACATCACTCATAATGAGAACAAGGAAAAATGATACTTTACCATATTGTTAAAGATCATGAACTTTGATATGAAACTGTGTGTGGAAGAAGTGGAAAATTAAGTACTCTTATTCTGTGATGGTTAAGGTTGTGTATCAAAGTGGCTGGGCTATGATTCTCAGTGGTTTGGCAGTTATGATGCAGTTTGGCAGTCTTATAATGATGTGATCACCTCCATGATGAGATTTGATATAATGTGATCACCTCCATGATAAGGTCTGCTGTAAGCAGTCAATCAGTGGAAAGGGAGTTTTCCTTTTGGGTGTGGCCTGCATCCAATATAGGTGGACTTTCTGGCAAGGCTAGAGGGCTTTTGCTTGCTCTGGATCCTGCACCTGGCTCCTGTTCTTCTGACTTCCGGTTCTTGGGACTTGAGCTAGCAGCTTACGTGCCATCTTGCCTACTGATCTTGGGATTTGTCAGTCTTTGCAGCCTGTGAGCAAGAGTCCTGCTATCTAATCTGCTGACCTTGGGTTCGCCAGCCCCTGTGGCTACGTGAATCAGGAGAAGCCTCTATCCTGTCCCATGGACTTGGGACTTTCCAGCCTCTACAATTGCGTGAGCCATTTCCTTGATATAAATCTCTCTATAGGTGTGTATTTATATGGTTTACTGATTTTGCTTCTCTAGAGAACCCAGCCTAAGACACATTCTGGTGGGAGTATAAATCTGTTTAACCTCCAGGGAGGGCAATTTGGCAATAACTATCAAAATTTTAACTGCACATCCCCTTAAACTCAGTAATATCACTTCTATAAATTGATCCTATAGATATACTTGTCCATGAGGAAAATTATTTATGTATAAGATTATTTATTAAGATTTTTTTTACTGTGGTACAAATATACATAACAAAGCATTTGTAAATTCAACAATTTTTACATGTATAAATCAGTGACACTGATTATTCTTCATGTTGTGCAACAATTATCACTATCTTTTTCCAAATTATTCCACCACGATTAACATAAACTCTATGCCCCCTAAACTAAATTCCTCCTTTTCCCCTCCCACCTACCCCTGGCAACCACTAAAAAATTTAGATTTCTATATATTTGCCTATTTCATATAAGTGAGATTATACAGTATTTGTCCTTTTGTGACTGACTTATCTCACTCAGAATAATGTTTTCAAGCTTCATCCATATTGTGGTATGTATCAGGATTTCATTTATCTTTATGACTGGGTAATAGCCCATTGTTTGTACATACCACATTTTGTTTATCCACGCATCTGCTGATGGACATATAAGTTGTATACACCGTTTGGCTATTGTGGATAGTGCTGCAATAAACATTGGTGTATTGCATTTTTGCTTTCAAATCTTTTGTGTATATACCTAGAATTATGATTGCTGGGTCATTTGGTAGTTCTATGTTCAACTTTTTGAGGAACCACCAAACTGGTTTCCACAGTGGCTGTACCATTTTGCATTTCCATCAGCAATGGATGAGGGTCCCAATTTTTCCACATCCTTACCAACAACTGTTATTTTCCATTTTTGATCACAGCCATTCTAGCTGGAGTGAGGTGGTATCTCATTGGGGCTTTGATTTGCATCTCCCTAATGGCTAATGAAGGAGCCCTGGTGGCACAGTGGTTAAGTGCACAGCTGCTAACTGAAAGTTCAGTGGTTCAACCCCACAAGCCCCTCCATGGGAGAAAGATGTGGCAGTTTGCTTCCATAAAGATTTACAGTCTTGGAAACCCTTTGGGCAGTTCTACTCTGTCCCACAGGGTCACTATGAGTCAGAATTGATGCAATGGCTTTGGGGGTGGTGTTAATGGCTAATGACCCTGAGCATCTTTTCATGAGCTTGTTGTCCATTTGTATATCCTCTTTGGCAAAATGTCTGTTCAAGCCCATTTTTTGATTTTTTTTTTTTGTTAAGTTGTAAAAGTTATATATATAGGATATTATACCCTTATCAGAGATATTGTTTCTAAAAATATTTTCTCAATCTGTAGATTGTCTCTTCACTTTTTTGATAAAGTCCTTTCATCAACAAAAGTATTTTATTTTTTTGAAGTCCCATTTATTTATTTAGTCTTTTGTTATTCAGGTTTTAGTGTCATATTTGATCACCCAATGTTAAAAACTAGGTCCTGTAATCATACTATGTTTCCTTCGAAGAATTTTATGGTCTTATTTCTCACATTTAGGTACTTGATCCATTTTGAATTGGTTTTTGTATATGGCATGAGGCATGAATCCTGCTTCATTCTTCTGCATGTGGAAATAAATTTTTCCCAGCACCATTTATTAAAAAGGTGCTTCTTTCCTCATTGAATGGATATAACACCCTTGTCAAAAATCAACTGACCACAGATGTATGAGTTTATTTCTGGGATCTCATTTCTATTCCATTTGTCTATATGTCTGTTATTATACCAGCACCAGGATGTTTTGATTGCTGCAGCCCTAGAGTGTCTTTTGAAATCAGGAAATGTGTGTCCTCCTACTTTATTCTTCGTCTTCAAGATTGCTTTAGTTAATTGGAATCCTTTGCCCTTTCATATAAACTTGAGGATTAGCTTTTCCATTTCTGCAAAGAAGGCTGTTGGAATTTTGATGGGAATTGCACTGAATTTACAAATTGCTTTCGGTAGTACTGATATCTTAACTATATTAAGCCTTCCAATCCATGAACATGGAATGTCCTTCCACTTATTTATGTCTTCTTTTATTTCTTTTAGCAATGTTTTATGGTTTTCTGTGTACAAGTCTTTCATACAATGTACTCAGCAGTTAATACAAATGAACTGGATTGAGGTCAGGCGAACTACAGCCTGTGGGCCAAATCTTGGCCCCCTGTTTTTGCAAATAAAGTTTTATTGGCACACAGCCCTGCTCATTCATTTAGGTATTATCTATGGCTGCTTTCACACTACAATGGCAGAGATGAATAACTGTGACAGACATTGTATGACCAGAAAAGCCAGAAATATTTGCTATGTGACCCTTTACAGAAAAAGTTTGCTGACTCCTGAACTAGAGCCATATTTGTCAACATGAAAAAATCTCAAAACATAATGCTGAATGGAAAAAGAAGGTTAAAACGATATATACAGCATGAATTCATTTACATAAAATATATAAATACACCACACAGTAGTATATATTGTTACGGCTCCATACTATATGTGAATGTACAAAAACATAAAAATGATCAAAAACACAATATACCACAGCTTAGGGCACTGATTCCTCTGGAGATGATGGGAAGGTGAAAACCTTGGGAAAGAGGTATTAGCTGCACCTGTAATCTTTTCTTTAATCCTTTCTTTTTTTTAAAGAGGGCTCTGAAGCAAATATAGCAGACTGTTAAAATCAGGTTGATCAGTTAATCAGTGCATACCTAAATGTCTGTTCTGTTGTTTCTTGCACGTTTATATATTTAAAATAGTTCACAGTTTCAAAATTTAAAAAATAATAAATAAAAAGGGAAAACAGAAAAGGATAACTAATGCACATAAATAAAGGTCTGTCTTCCAAGATGATTATCACAGTGTTGTTTATAAAGAAAAAAGAAATGAACAAGCTAAATGTTCAGCAAAAAAGGACTGGTTACATTAGTTATAGAACGCTTATATGAATGCAATCATCAAAATGCTCTGTAAACAACCCCAATATCCATCAAGAGTAGAAGGGAGAATTAAATTATGGCTTATTCGTACAGTGAAATAATATATAGCAATAAAGAGAATGAACTACAGCTTCACACAATATAGATCATGCTAGCACACAAAATGATACCAGCAAAAGAAATCAGATCCAGAAGGGTATGTACTATACGGTCCACTTATATAAAGTTCAAAAACAGGAAAAACCAATTGACAGTGTTAGAAGTCAAGATACTGGTTACCTCAGTAAAGAGGTAAGGGAGCTGGTATGGACTTTGAAGTGGCACAAAATGACGTTCTGGGGTGTGGAAATGTTATATAACTTGACATAGGTGGTAGCTACACAGGTGGACACGTGAAAATGCACTGAGGAATATAATACTTTACACTTCATGTATGTTCTATCTAGTAAATTGTAATTGCTTTTGTAGAAGAACATTGAGTGTTTGGGATATATTTTTGAATAAGAGAAAAGTAGTTTCAAAGCAGTATACATAATGTGATCACCCAAAAAATTAATATACAAGATGTATACATATGCACATAAAAAGTGCTAACCCTGGGAATAAAATGTTTTTACAACCCATTCCACCTTTTGATTTTTCTGTGCATTGCCACAGTAACTGACAGCACAGCTAGCCTCCAGAGATGACCCCAATGACCATGTTTCCCAGTATTTCTGCCTTGGGAGCCCTCTCCCACACTGAATCAGGGCAGACCTATGACCCATTAACCAGTAGAATGTGGAGGATATTACACTGTGCTAATTCCAGGCCTAGACTTGAAGAGGCTTAGCAGATTCTGCATCACATCTCTTGGACTGCATGCTTTTAGGGGCCCTGAACTGCCATGTGAAAAGACTGGCTATCTTGTTGGAGAGAAAAAATGGAGATACCATGTGGAGACAGAGAGAGAACAGGATGGCTGCCCAGCAACCCAGTCTTCCAGTCATTCCCTCCAAGACTTCAGACTTCTCCAGCCCATTCGAGCCCCCAGCTATTGGAAGCCCCAGCCAACATCACATGGAACACAGCCACCCAGCTGAGCTAATATAGTAGCGGTTGCTTTAAACCACTGAGTTCTGGGGTGGTTTGTTACTAGCAGTAGAAAACTGAAACACTGACCCAGACAAATTCCATCAGAAATGTACCAGTCACTTCTGTCCTATTGCCCACTAACATCACAAATTCAGCTGGTCTGCAACCGAACTAATCATCTTTCCCCAAACCCTGCCCTCCTGCGATCCTCACAGCATTGGTTACACCACCCTTGGAGTTGCCCAGTGATCCCATGGATAGGGAGGGGAACAAACTAAATTCTAACTGTGATAACAGGGACGTTCTATGCCCAGTACTCTGCCCAGGCCTGGCAATGCTGCCTGCTCAAAAATTACATGTTGAATGAATAAATAAACACATGCAGATCCACGAATTGTTCTGTGTTCTCACATTTCCATTTTCCAAGCTGCCTCTTTTACCTCCAACATTATCCTACTCAATTGATTAGCTGAACTCTTTACTTTTCAGCCGAAGGTAGAAGTCACTTTTCCACTCCTGCTTCCTGCTCTGTTAGTGGGGCACTCCCCTCCATATTCCTGAAATCGTCATGCGTACAGAGGAACTCCCTCACAGTAATGCCACTGTGATGGTTAAAGTTCTGTGTCAACTTGGCTGGGGCATGATTCTCAGTGGTTTGGCAGTTGTATGATGTTGTGATCACTTCCATGACGAGATCTGACATAACGTAGTCACTTCTATGATGGGATCTGCTGTGAGTAGCCAATCAGTTTAAAGGGAGTTTTCCTTTTGGATGTGACCTGCATCCAGTATAGGTGGACTTTCTGGCAAGGCTGGAGGGCTTTTTCTTGCTCTGGATCCTCCAGTTGGCTCCTGTTTGTCTGACATCCGGTTCTTGGGACTTGAGCTAGCAGCTTACCTGTGGTCTTGCCTGCTGATCTTGGGATCCTTCGATCTTCACAGCCTGTGAGCAAGAGCCCTGCTCTCTGACTTGCCAATCTTGGGTTTGCCAGCCCCTGCAGTTAGGTGAATCAGGAGAAGCCTCTATCCTGACCCATGGATTTGGGACTTTCCAGCCTCTACAACTGTGTGAGCCATTTCCTTGATATAAATCTCTATATATATTCCAAAGAAAGGTGATCCAACTGAGTGTGGAAATTATTGAACAATATCATTAATATCACAAACAAGTAAAATTTTACTGAAGATCATTCAAAAGCGGCTGAAGCAGTACATCAACAGGGAACTGCCAGAAATTCAAGCCAGATTCAGAAGAGGATGTGGAACTAGGGATATCATTGCTGATGTCAGATGGATCCTGGCTGAAAGCAGAGAATACCAGAAAGATGTTTACCTGTGTTTTATTGACTATGCAAAGGCATTCCGCTGTGTGGATCATAACAAATTAGGATAACATTGCAAAGAATGGGAATTCCAGAATACTTAATTGTACTTGTGAGGAACCTGTACATAGATCAAGAGGCAGTCGTTGGAACAGATTAAGGGGATACTGCATGGTTTAAAGTCAGGAAAGGTGTGCATCAGGGTTGTATCCTCTCACCGTATTTATTCTATCTGTACACTGAGCAAATAATCCAAGAAGCTGGACTTCATGAAGAAGAACGGGGCATCAGGATTGGGGGAAAACTCATTAACAACGTGTGACATGCAGATGACACAACCTTGCCTGCTGAAAGTGAAGAGGACTTGAAGCACTTACTGATGAAGATCAAAGACCACAGCCTTCAGTATGGATTACACCTTAACATAAAGAAAACAAAAATCCTCACAACTGGACCAATTAGCAACATCATGATAAACGGAGAAAAGACTGAAGTTGTCAAGGATTTCATTTTCCTTCATTTTCCACAATCATGGAAGCAGCAGTCAAGAAATCAAAAGATGCATTGCACTGAGCAAATCTGCTTCAAAAGAACCCTTTAAAGGGTTGAAAAGCAAAGATGTCACCTTGAAGACTAAGCTGTGCCTGACCCAAGCCATGGTTTTTTCAATCACTTCACATGCATGCGAAAGCTGGACAATGAATAAGGAAGACCGAAGAAGAAATGATGCCTTTGAATTGTGGTGCTGGCAAAGAATATTGAATACAGCATGGACTGCCAGAAGAATGAACAAATCTGTCTTGGAAGAAGTACAATTAGAATGCTCTTTAGAAGCAAGGATGGCGAGACTACATCTCACATACTTTGGGCGTGTTTTCAGGAGGGATCAGTCCCTGGAGAAGGA
The DNA here is from genome assembly GCA_030035585.1 of Dugong dugon. Lineage (NCBI taxonomy): Eukaryota > Metazoa > Chordata > Mammalia > Sirenia > Dugongidae > Dugong > Dugong dugon. Next base: position 43,790,347 of record CM057466.1, on the reverse strand, counting down.
CATTATGCTTGGTAAAGTAAAAGGTTAGCGAAAAAGAGGAAGACGCTCAACGAGATAGACTGACACAGTGACTACAACAATAGTCTCAAGCATAACAGAAATTGTGAGGATGTCACAGAACCAGGCAGTGTTTTGTTCTGTTTTACATGGGGTTGCTATGAGTCAGAACTGACTCGACAGCATCTAACAACGACGTATATATATTTATACACTTTACTGGTTTTGCTTCTCTAGAGAACCTAAGACAGCCACATACAGACAGGACTCATATCTCCTCTGCTATGTGGGACAGGTTGACACTTTCTTTGAAGAGCCTCTGACATTTCCCCATCATCACCTCACTGGGTTGTTCCCCAGCAGCCTTTCTACCACTGAGGCTCAGCCACAAGCGTCACCATGCTGAATAAGGAGAGTGAGTAGGTATGGCCGAGAACAAAGTGGTTCTGGATCAACTTTGTGCTGAAGACTGACTTTTTGGGAATCCATGGCACTATAACAGTCCTACAATCCAGATTGGTAGAGAGAGAAAAGGGTTTTCTAAGTTCTCGAAACTCCCCTTACATATCAAGACTTCGGACAAGACTAGGGTGCAGATGCACCTGTGTGACTTATGGAGCGCTTCAGCAGGGGGATGTGAGTGGAGGCCAGGGCTGAGACTGGGAAGATCTGTAGCACCTGCAAGAGTGCGGGGAGTGGTAAATCAGCTGGGGGGGGGGGCACACGATGCGGGGGTGCTAGGCCCTAGACTCTGGTTATGCTGAGAAACTGGATCTCGAATCAGATCAGCTACAGGCAAGTCAGCAACGGGTGTCTGCACAGCTACCGAAGGACCCCTTCCACCTGAGCAGAGCCAGAGGCCACCCCCAAATCCTGAGGAGTCACTCCGCAGCCAGTGAATTCAACAGAGAAGATGTGTAGGGAGAAAATCCAGCTCTTCCTGGAACAAGAATTCACACAGGGAATCCATATTCATGGAAAGACAGGGAATAAGAGAGATGAAGAAAACAGCCCAAGTAAGGAACTGAACTTGAGAGGGACTGCTTTCAACTGAAAAGGGCCGGAAGAGATGGAGACACATTTAAGGGACACGTTTAAGTCTGTGCTGCTGTCAGGAGAACCTCGCCTGGTGCTCACTGAGATGGAGCACAGATAACAGGGTGCTGATTTTGTACGTCCGAGTGCACTATGTACACTTCACTCCCACTGCATACTGGCTGGTGGCCTCTGCAAGCCTCAGCTTCCTCATCTGTAAAATGGAGACAATGGCACCCAGCTCCAAACAATGTGGTGAGGAGATGGCACAACCTTCCAGGATTGGGGCTGGGATAGAGTTGGTCCTGAAAATGTGGAAGGCATTCCGCTTCCCTCCGTTCTGACACCACTGAATTCCACCTGCGACTTTCTTCCCTGTCTCTTGCCCAGACATCCAGCTCACTATGTGTAACTCAAGGGCAGGGATGCTGTCTTATTCAGTCTTGTGTCTTAGGCACTTAGCATAGTAGTGAGCTTGTGGTAGGTGCTCACCTGTGTTTCTGGAGTGGATTTATCCTGAAAAATGAGGATAAGGCAAGGTAAGGCTAGAGGCCTCCCAGAGGGCTGCCCATCAACTCAGGTGCAGGCTTGGGAACCCACCTTGGCTTCCTGCCTCCATTCCTTCCCTCCTTCCCGACGGGTTGCAGGGCCTGCCAGCTATGTGGTGCCAGGGACTGCCTACAAACACCATGTGTTTGATGCAGTGGGTACCTGCCCGTCAAGACAAGCCTAAGCTGCTATCATTCACGAGGACTGTTAATGACATGGGGACGCTGGCCATCTGCCATTAGAAGCTGAACAGCTGCCTGGCAGGAGAGGCGTGCCATCTAGCTACTGAGAGCCTGTGGGAAGCTTCAGGTCTAAGAGATGAGTGAGTAAATGTCAGGCCAGAAGGAGCGATGGGAATTTGCTCTACGAATGGCAGTAACTGACATTACCGAGCATTTTCTCTGTGCTGGGTCATATGCCCAGACACTCTATGTGTTAGCAAATCTTCACAGTAACTTTCCCAGAAGGTCTTATTAATCCCATTTCACAATGGAGGAAATGAAAGTTGCAGAGACTTTAAGTAATTTTCCCAGTTACATGGAGCTAGCGAAAGGTAGAGCACAGAAGCGAACTCAGGCAGTTGGACCCCAGGGCACCACACTGTACTGTGTACCTACAGACCCCAAGGCATCATACTTCACTCATGCTGGTGTGTAGCCCAGAGTGCTCCCTACCTGGAACATGATCCTGGGTCCTATCTTTCTGACTAGACCCCCCCGCCCCAGCTGCAACATCTCCCCTTTTAGTCTCTACAGTCCCTCCTCCCCATGTACTTCTGCAAACATCGCTAATAAAGTTAGACCATGGGGCTTTAGGGTAGGAGTCTGGCTACCGGGATTCCAGCCCAGCTCTGCCACTAAGCAGCAGCTCTTGGACCTCAGTTTTTTTTTTTTTCTGCTAAATATGACTAGATGACCCTAGCTAAGAGCGCTTCTTAGCTCAGTGTTTTCAGTGAATTCAGTGAATTGCTACCCAAAGTAGTCCATTTCGAAGGACTGTGTCCCATCTTTATGGACACTACCAGCTCCAAACAGGGTCTGATTAAAAACCTCACACTACAATTTAGTGGCTCCTCAAAAAGTGGCATGACGCAGCAATGCCACTCCTAGGTACATAACCAAAATACGTAAAAGCAAAAACTCAAACAAATACAGGTATACAATGTTCACTGCAGCATTATTCAGCTAAAAGTTGGAAATAACCCAAGTGTCCGTCAACAGATGAATGGATAAGCAAAGTATGATATATACATACAATGGAATATTACTTAGCCATAAAGAGAAATGAAGTTTTGATACATGCCACAATAGGGATGAACCTTGAAAACATCATATTGAATAAAGTAAGCCAGACACAAAGGGACAAATATTATATGATCTCACTTATATGAAATATTTAGAGTAGGCAAATGCATAGGGACCAAAGTTTATTAGTAGTTACCAGGGGTAGGTGGGAGTGCAGAAGGGGAGTCATTGCTTAAGGGGTACTGAGTTTCTATTAAGGGTGATGAAAAGATTGGAAATAGTGGTGATGGTTGTACAACATGGTGGGTATAACAATGTCAGCTGGGATGCACATGTAAAAATTGCTGAAATGGGAAAAGTTCTATATATACATATAAAACACACACACACACACACAAAAAAAAAGACTATGGCTTTGTCACAAATTCCCCCACCCCTGAAAAAAAAAGTCACACTAGAAAAGTGTCATAGAAGTAAGAGCATGTGATGAATGGCAGAATCTGGCTCCCAAGTATGGCACTACTAAAATAAACATGGACACGTTAACCACAGAGACCTCAAAGTCGGCTACTAACATCACAAAAGCTTCAGAAAGGAAGACACTAGTCATCTAGCTGGCAGGCTTGGAGGCTTTAATTTACAGAAACAGGGGCATGTGTGGCTCGAAAGCACATCTTACCTAGCAGTAGCCTCAAACCTTGTGGGCTAAGGTCTCCACCTAGATAGAAATCAAAGGAAATCTCTTTCCTAAGCTGCCCAGACAAATGACATCAATTCAGTCCATTACAGGAACACTCTAGTCCACCAGGCAGCAAGTTGTAGAGAAGATTTATTTAGGGAATAAAACATGCAAAAAATATAGATCTTATGTCATGGCAAATAATAGCCTTTTCACAAGTATAGCACATATTTCTTTCCAAAGTACATCCACATGCCATTTCTCTAATTTCTGGTGCCAGAGGGGAGAAGCTACACCCTATGCAAGTTCCTAACTTTGTGGGCCTGGGGCTTCTGCAGAGAAGGTGGTGTTGACTATACTACATAGGGTTGGTGCTCAAATCAATGTCTTTAACATCTAGCTCTAAAAAGAACAAGGCCTAAAGAAAATAACCAACTCAATTTCTAGTTTTACAGTCTTTGAAAGGGAGCAAACCAGACTTTCTGGCCAAATGCTTAGATTTTTAGCAGAGCAACAATAATTTTCGACTTTAACGACTTGTAAAGGACCCATAAAAATTCTTCAATGACCTAGAATAGAGGGTGAGTGCAGAGGGTGTTTAACTGAATCAGAGGAGCAGGACTTGCTTTCCTCCTGCCTAGCTAAGACCCCACGCTCATCACCAAGCCTGGCTTTGGTTCATCACCCCCCAGGTGCTATCTCCCATCGGAACAAATACTATCGCAAACGGATTTTTGACCCCTTGATGACATCTGTCTGGTGACCCAACACACACACACACACAGATACACACACATGCCCAAGGTGACAAGTGAACAGTCCTGCATTCCACAAGAAAGCAAGCAGCAGATGGAGGCTGCCTAAAGTGCCTTTGGGAGGGGCAAGGGGGCGGGGTATTTGGGGAGCTATCACCATAACAACAGCAAAAGCATTGCTGAAGTTTCTATTTTGGTGCTTCCACTAATTACTATGAATTTTTTATTCTACCCTGTGATCCAGACTCTCCGAAACAGCCGGCTATCGAAGCAGCCAGCTACTGGCAGATGGCTTCTTTTCTTCCCTCTAGAAAGTTAGCCAAAGACCTCAACTGTGTTTGGTTGTTTAATTCTTTTTTAAAACACTGACAGGCTCAAGGATGCTTTGCTTTTGCATTTATTGTAAAAGCTCAGATGCCTCTAGATTCTCTCCAAACAAATATTATTCAGTGGAAATAAAAGGCAGGCCCAGGAGTGTAAACTAATTTAACAAGTAAACATACGTATAGGGGGAAAAAGCCCACTTACAATTAGAAATACTTAACAGCTCTTCTCTCTGTTGTCTCCTCTGACAAGCAGATCAGTATGAGGTTATTTGTGCAAGTTAAACTTTCCCTATTCATAGATTAAAAGTGTTACTTACTGAACGTCATCCCAGAAAAGAGGTGGCTTAGGGTTGGCGTGTAGCCAACTCCCAAACCAGTACAGGTTGAGATGTGTTTGGAGTGGTTCTGGAGGCAGAAGAGAAGCCAAGTTTCATCAGGATGGCAACAACTTAATCTACTTTTCTAAGTCTATTTATACTAACTATATTCCATAAAAGTTTGAGGCACTTTTTAAAAAATGCATATAACATATAAAGATATTTGAGGGAGTTGATACCAGAAAAACAACAAGCAGGAAAATAATAAAACTAGGGTGAGATTAAAGCAAAGAAATTCACACCATAGAGTCCTGCACATTTTTAGAGGAAACAAATACCATATTGCAAGATATTTATTTCTTGCAGAAGCCAAAACAAACCAAATATTCACAAGAAGCCCAACTTTTCCTGCCACTGTAGCCTGAGGGAAATACCTCTCTGCCTTCCCATGAAGGCCCATCCCCCAGCCCACAAAAGTGTAGTCTTTTTGTGCATTCCTCAGAGTGCTTCTTAGGGAGGTCTCATTGTAAACTCTTCTTCCAAGAAGACAAAGCATTGTGATTCACAATCCAATCAAAAACTGGGGAAAGGACTTGTATAGACATTTCCAAAGAAGATATACAAATGGCCAACAAGCACAAAAAATATGCTCAACATTATTAGTCATTACCCAAAAAAAATCAAACCCGTTGCCATCAAGTCAATTCTGACTCACAGCAACCCTACAGGACACAGTAGAACTGCCCTACTGGGTTTCCAAGGAGTGGCTGGTGGATCTGAACTGTTAAACTTTTGGTTAGCAGCCATGGTCTTAACCACTCTACCACCAGGTCTCCTATATTACAGTCATTAGGGAAATGTAAATCAAAACCACAATGAGAAACCACCTTACATCCACTAGGATGGTTACTACCAAAATAACAAAATAGCAAGTGTTGGCAAGGATGTGGATAAATTGGAAACCCTAGTGCATTCCTGATGGAAATGTAAAATGGTGCATCTGCCGTGAAAAACACTGTGGTGGTTCCTCAAAAAGTTAAACATAGCATTAACATATGACCAAGCAATTCCATTCACTCCTGGGTATATGCACAAAAGACTTGAAAACAAAGACTCAAACAGAAAAATGTACACCAATATTCACTGCAGCATTACTCACAATAATCAAAAGTAAAAGAACCCAAGTGTCCATTAACAGATGAATGTGGTATATCTATACAATGGAATATTACTCAACCATGAAGAGAAGTCCTGATACATGCTATGATATAGATGAACCTAGAAAAAATTATGCTAAGTGAAATAAGCCAGACACAAAAGGACAAATATTGCATGATCCCACTTACATGAAATATCTAGAATAGGCAAATGCATACAGACAGAAAGTAGATTAGTGGTGTTACGGAATAACAACTTTCACCAAAGCCTTTTGCAACAAAGAAACCTTTATTGTGACACATCAGAAAACAAACAATCAAAAATTGGCTGCAAGCCCTCAGGCTATAAGCAAAACAAAATCCAAATAAGTACAATTTTCAGGTGCTTTTTATACAGTTTTGATAGGTGCTGATTCATTGTAAGTCTTTCAACATGCCCTTTACAGTCATTGGAATGTGTACCTATACTCGCATGTACCTATATTTACATGCTATGATTGGTTACAGTAAAGACAAATAACTAAGATTATGATTGGGGGACCCTTTTTTTGTTTTTGTTTTTCCTAGATTTGATCTCTTTGCTCAGGGGTCCTGAGTCTGTCATATGATGGGTTTTTTTTTGTTGTTGTTGTTATATGTGCTACATGCAACACTGGGTAGAACTTTAACTCACTTCCTGAGGTAAATTGTTATTTAGTTTTTGATACACAAGTTCACAGTCCACTGAACTGGTTAGAGCACTCTGTTCTGCCCTTTGATGTAGTCTTTTATTGTTTGAAGTTCTATAGATCCTGACAAAAAAGTTGACCTTTGAGTTTATGGCCTGCTGTGGTTACGCAAACCCTTTATCAATCCCTCCTTTTGATCACTGATTACTGTAAGTACACTGATGATCACAAGATGATTCCTGGACTTTGCTGGGCTCCTAGGTGGCAGCCAGGGCAGAAGCTTTAAACTCACAGTCTGGATTTCCCTGGATACCATCTGATTCTTCGCCAGGGTTATTAGGTGAGGGTTACAGCTCCATCGGTTGTATTGCAGAAGTGGGCAGAATTAAAATATATTATTTGTTTAGGAGTTGGACATGGTCTAGGGTGCTGGCATTTATTAATTCTAGTGACCACACATTTGAACAAAATATAAATTAAGCCAATTAATATTATTATCATTAAAATGCCTTGCAGGAACCAGTGAGCCCAAGTTCCTAACCCTTGTGGTAGCCATCCAAATAAAACTGGGGTTTGTAAAGGAGGAATAGAATGTAGCCAAACAGCCTGCTAATTTTATGGATGTTATGGATTGAATTGTGTCCCCCAAAAATGTGTGTAAACTTGGCTAGGCCATGATTCCCAGTATTGTGTGATTTTCCACTGTTTTGTCATCTGACGTGATTTTCCTATGTGTTGTAAATCCTACCTCTCTGATGTTAATGAGGCAGAATTAGAGGCAGCTATATTAATAAGGCAGGACTCAATCTATACGACTAGCTTGCAATTTTGCCCAATTGATTTTTGGAGGGAAAACTTTGAAGAAACAGTCTATAAGCTCTCCTATTAATTTCTTGGTATCTGTTCTGACAGTTGTGCCTGAGGCACCTCTAGGGACACTTAAAGATTTTTCAGGATCTACCAATTTTGCTGCTTCCATCCATCCACGGGCATCACTGGGATGTAACAACATGTTTATTAAATTATAGATATCAATGGAACCAGGGTCATATGTTTCAGCTAATATCCCAAATTCATGAATAAATTTGTGGGCATTTTCCCTTGGATCAGGGAACTCTTTTACAGTGGCCCTAAGTTTGGCCTTAGATCATAGGTGGAAGAAGAGAGGGCTTCCACCTTCAGTCCTTTGTTTAACTACCAACAGCATGGTGGGATCAAGATCTTCGGACCCAGCAAATGGCATTTCAGATAAAGCCAAATTCTCTAAGTCTGGATAGAGATTGGAAAGGTGATAATTTGACTAAGTCAAATTTGCACTGTCTACCAACCCTTTTTGCAATGTTTGAATTTGTTTGGCTTTTGCTTAGACATTACTTCCTGTAGGGAGGTAAATTTGTCATGCTGTTGCCAACAGGATGCCTCAAAATACCGATTATAATAAACTTTCACTGTAATTGCTTTACACGAGATTGTTGACTTTCTAGTTTATATTTCATATATAATTTAGCTAAATCATAACTTCCCCCAGGGGACATTGTTCAGCCTCACAGTCCTTAATGAAATTGTGCCATTTTTCTAAATACTGGTCAGGAGTGGTGCCAAAGTTTTGAACCATGAAGGCAGCTGGGGTTCCAGATGAGGGGCATTTGTCACTCTTATTATTATCATTTCCCATTTTCTTTCACTAGCTAACACAGAAAAGAACAGAAGGGGGAAAAAAAAAACCAAGCATAAAATCAAGAACTGCAGTTTTGCCAAAAGACCTCCAGATGGAGCACTTAAACAAGAAATCTCAAAATGAAACTTCAAACAAAAGATCCCAAGACTGTTCAACAGAATATGCTACAATAACATCTCCTGTTATGCAGAAAGGCAACAAAGTTCGTACTTCGATAGCACTTACTTTGGTCCGGGAATCTCTGAAGGGGGCTCAGAGTGCAAGAAGTAGAACAGAATGGATCCCCTGTGGCGCCAACAAGCAGTCCACATCTCGAGATGTGGGATCCAATGAGGAATTCACTAGTGACGACCCTGCTTACAGCGCCAATCTTTTGTCAAGCAACAACTTTCACCAAAGCCTTCTTCAACAAAGAAATCTTTATTGTGACACATCAGAAAACAAAACAAAAACAAAGGGGCCAGGGTGGGGGGGAATTAGCTGCAAGCACTCAGGCTATAAACAGAACAAAACCCAAAGAAATACAATTTTCAGGTGCTTTTTATACCATTTTGGCAGGTGCTGATTCATTTTAAGATTCTTTCAATGCATCCTTTACAATCATTGAAATGTGTACCTATGAGTAGGTTATTGATTATGATTATGATCGTTATGATTGATTAAAGTAAAGACAGAGAACTAAGATTACGATTGGGTGACTTTTTTTTTTTTTTTTCTTTTTCCCTAGACTTGGTCTCTTGGCTCAGGGGTCCTGGGTCTGTCATATAAAGTTTGTTTTTTTGTTATGTGGGCTATGCATGGTATTGAGTAGATCTTTTAACTCGCTTCCTGGGGTAAATTGTTATTTAGCTTTTGGTCCATTGAACCAGTTACAGCACTCTGTTCTGGCCTTTGATGTAGTTTTTTATTGTTTGAAGATCTATACATCCATCAAAAAGTTGGCCTTTGTGCTCATGGCCTGCTGTGGTTAGGTTAACTCTTTATCAGTGGTTACCATGGGCCAAGGGGAGGGAAGAATGGGGAGTTAATGCTTGGTGGGTATGGAGTTTCTGTTCAAGGTGATAAAAAAACGTTTTAAAAAAGGTAATAGTGATGACTGCATAGCATTGTGAATATAATAAATGTCACTGATAGCTACATTTAAAAACGTGGTTAAAATGGCAAATTTTATGTTATGTATTTCTTATGGATTGAATTGTGTCCCCCAAAAATGTATGTCAATTTGTCTATGCCATGATTCCCAGTATTGTGTGATTGTCCACCATTTTGTCATCTGATGTGATTTTCCTGTGTGTTGTAAATCCTACCTCTATGATGTTAATGAGGTGGGATTAGTAGCAGTTATCAAGAGGCAGGACTCAATCTACAAGATTAGGTTGTATCTTGAGACAATCTCTTCTGAGATATAAAAGAAGCAAACAGAGGAAGCTCATACCACCAAGAAAGAAGAGCCAGGAGTGAGTGCATCCCCGTGCCGAGAAGCTCCTAGACTAGGGGAAGATTGATGACAAGGACCTTTCCCCAGAACCGACTGAGAGAGAAAGCATTTCCCGGAAGCTAGCGACCTGACTTTTGACTTCTAGCCTCCTAGACTGTGAGAGAATAAAATTCTGTTTGTTAAAGCCATCCACTTGTGGTATTTCTGTTATAGCAGCACTAGATAGTGAAGGCAATATTTTACCACAATAAAAAAATTTAAAAAATGTGATTCAAGTACACAGGTCTCAGATGGTCAAACATCAAGAAGAACTTTCTAAAAAGAAAAGCTGTCCATATGGGGTCCTTCTTGTCACTGAATGTCATTGATTCCAAATAGGGGAGGAGTGGAGAATCACTGTATCATTGAATCAGGAGCAAGGAGTGCTGTTTTAAAAAGCATATTCATTATAATATAGTTTTCTCTTAAAAATTAGAAAAAAATATTTTCAAGATGCCAATAAAAGAATAAATCTTGACAACAACTTTCCAGATTCTGGAGACACACAGAAGACAATGATTCTCCACCAGGAGGGTGTAACATTATCCTCCAGGGTCTGTGAAATGTCTCTGTTCATCAAAGAGGATGAGGAATGGAAAGGAGCAAGACAGACTACAGGTCAGGTGACATAGTTAAGAGAATTCATAACATCAAACAGATGTTGAACTTTTGAATACTACAGAGTATATACTAGGAATTGTGCTCTTAAAACAAGTAGTTGCAACTAGTCCAATTTAGAAAAAAATAAAAATTAGAATAGTTATTTAAAAATACCAGTACCAGTTGTGTTCAAGTCAACCCAAACTCATGGCAATCCCATGTGGGTCAGAGTAGAACTGTGCCCCATAGAATTTTCAATGTCTGATTTTTTGGGAAGTAGATTGCCAAGTATTTCTTCCAAGGTGCCTCTGGGTGGATTCAAACTACCAATAGTTAAAATTGTTGTTGTTGTTGTTAGGTGTCGTCGAGTCAGTTCCGACTCATAGCAACCCTACATACAACAGAACGAAACACTGCCTGGTCCTGTGCCATCCTCATGATCATGATTACAGTTGAGCCCATTGTCGCAGCCACTGTGTCGATCCATCTCCTTGAGGGTCTTCTTCTTTTTTGCTGACCCTCTACTTAACCCAGCATGATGTCCTTCTCCAGGGACTGGTCCCTCCAGACATGTCCAAAGTATGTGAGATGAAGTCTCGCCGTACTTGCTTCCAAGGAGCATTCTAGTTGTACTTCTTTCAAGACAGATTTGTTCATTTTTTTGGCAGTTCATGGCATATTCATTATTCTTATGCCATAATTCAAATGCATTAATTCCTCTTCAGTTTTCCTTATTTGTTGTCCAGCTTTCATATGCGTATGAGGTGACTGAAAACATCATGGCTTGGGTCAGGCACACCTAAATCCTTAGAGTGACATCTTTGCTTTTTAACACTTTAAAGAGGACTTTTGCAGCAGATTTGCCCAATGTAATACGTTGTTTGATTTCTTGACTGCTGCTTCCATGGGTGTTGATTGTGGATCCAAGTAAAATGAAATCCTTGACAACTTCAATCTTTTCTCCGTTTATCATGACATTGCTTATTGGTCCAGTTGTGAGGATTTTTGTTTTATGTTGAGGTGTAATTCATACTGAAGGCTGTAGTCTTTGATATTCTTCAGTAAGTGCTTCAAGTCCTCTTCACCTTCAGCAAGCAAGGTTGTGTCATCTGCATATCACACGTTGTTAATGAGTCTTCCTCCAATCCTGATATCCCGTTCTTCTTCATTTAGTTCAGCTTCTCAGATTATTTGCTCAGCATACAGATTGAATAAGTATGGTGAAGGAAAACAATCCTGATGCACACCTTTCCTGACTTTAAACCACACAGTATACCCTTGTTCTGTTCAAATGACTGCCTCTTGGTCTAAGTACAGTTTCCTCACAAGCACAATTAAGTGTTCTGGAATTCCCATTCTTCGCAATGTTATTAATACTTTGTTACGATCCACACAGTCAAATGCCTTTGCATAGTCAATAAAACTCAAGTAAACATTTTTCTCGTATTCTCTGCTTTCAGCCAGGATCCATCTGACACCAGCAATGACATCCCTCGTTCCACGCCCTCTTCTGAATCTGGCTTGAATTTCTGGCAGTTCTCTGTTGATGTACTGCTGTAACCGCTTTGGATGATCTTCAGAAAAATTTAACATGAGTGTGATATTAATGATATTGTTAGATAATTACCACTTTCTGTTGGATCACCTTTCTTTGGAATAGGCATAAATATGGATCTCTTCCTGTTGGTTGGCCAGGTAGCTGTCTTCCAAACTTCTTGGCATAGACGAGTGAGCAACTTTCACATTGCAATTAGCATTCCATCAATTCCTGAAGCCTTTTCTTTTTTTTAATAATTTTTTTTTACTGTACTTTAGATGAAGGTTTACAGAACAAATAGTTTCTCATTAAACAGTCAGTACACATATTGTTTTATGACAATGGTTGACAACCCCACGACATGTCAGCACTGTTCCTTCTCAACCTTGGGTTCCCTACTACCAGTTTTCCCGTCCCCTTCTGCCTTCTAGTCCTTGTCGCTCGACTGTTGTGCCCCATTAGTCTCGTTTTGTTTTATGGGGCTGTCTAATCTTTGATTAACAGTGAACCTTGGGAGTGACTTCGTTATTGAGCTAAAAGGGTGTCAGAGGGCCATACTATAGGGGTTTCTCCAGTCTCTGTCAGGCCAGTAAGTCTGGTCTTTTTCTGTGAGTTAGAGTTTTGTTCTAAATTTTTCTCCAGCTCTGTCCGGGATCCTCTGTCGTGATCCCGGTCAGAGCAGTCAGTGGCAGTAGCTGGGCACCATCTAGCTGTACTGGACTCAGTCTGGTGGAGGCCATGGTAGTTGTGGTCCATTAGTTCTTTGGACTAATCTTTTCCTTGTATCTTATTTTCTTCATTCTCCCTTGCTCCCAAAGGGGTGAGACCAGCAGAGTATCTTAGATGGCTGCTCATAGGCTTTTAAGACCCCAGACACTACTCACCAAGGTAGAGTGTAGAATATTTTCTTTATAAACTGTGTTATGCCAATTGAGCTAGATGTTCCCCAAGACCATGGTCCCCATAGCCCCCATAGCAATTCAGTCCCTTAGAGAGTTTGGATGTGTCTATGGAGCTTCCATGACCTTTCCTTGTACAAGTTGTGCTGGCTTTCCCAGTATTCTGTACTGTCTTACCCTTCACCAAAGTTACCACTTATCTATTGTCTATTTAGTACCTCCCATCCCTGGTAACCAACAAAGATTATTTATTTTTGTGTGTAAACTTTTTCATGAGTTTTTACAGTAGAGGTCTCATACAATATTTGTCCTTTTGTGACTGATTTATTTCACTCAGCATAATGTCCTCCAGTTTCATCCATGTTATGAGATGCTTCACAGATTCATCATTGTTCTTTATCATTGCATAATACTCCATTGTGTGTATGTACCATAGTTTATCCATTCTTCTGTTGATGGGCATCTAGGTTGTTTCCACCTTTTTGCTGTTGTGAACAATGCTGCAATGAACATGGGTGTTCATATGCCTATTCATGTGCCGGCTCTTATTTCTCTAGGATATATTCCTAGGAGTGGGATTGCTGGATCATATGGTATTTCTATTTCTAGCTTTCTAAGGAAGCACCATATCATTTTCCAAAATGGTTGTATCATTTTGCATTCCAACTAGCAGTGCATAAGAGTTCCGATTTCCCCACAGCCTCTCCAACATTTGTTCTTTCCAGTCTTTTTGATTCGTTCCAGTAAGGGGGTGAGATGCATCTCATTGTGGTTTAATTTGCATCTCTCTAATGGCTAGTGATTGCGAGCATTTCCTCATGTGTCTGCTGGCCGCCTGAATGTCTTCTTTGGTGAAGTGTCTGTCCATTCATTTCCTTTGCCTATTTTTTAATTGGATTATTTGTCTTTTTGTTGTAGAGGCGTTGGATTTTCTTGTAAATTTTAGAGATTAGACCTTTGTCTGTCTTGTAATGTCCCAAATTTTTTCCCCGGTCTATAGGTTCTCTTTTTTACTCTTTTGGTGAAGTCTTTTGATGAGCATAAGTGTTTAATTTTTAGAACATCCCAGTTACCTAGCTTATCTTCTGGAGTTTGTGTGTTGTTGGTTATGGTTTGTATCCTGTTAATGCCGTGTATTAAGGTCTATACCGTTGATCCTATTTTTTCTTCAATGAACTTTGTAGTTTTTGGCTTTATATTTAGATCTTGGATCCATTTTGAATTAGTTTTTGTATATGGTGTGAGGTATCGGTCCTGTTTCATTTTTTTTTACAGATGGACATCCAGTTTTGCCAGCACCATTTGTTAAAAAGACTGTCTGTTCCCCATCTGATGGACTTTGGGCTCTTGTAGAAGATCAGTGACCATAGGTGGATGGATTTACATCTGGGTTCTCAATTCTGTTCCATTGGTCAATATATCTGTCTTTGTACCAACACCAGGCTGTTTGACTACCGTAGCTATATAGTAGGTTCTTAGGTCAGGTAGTGTGAGTCCTACTTTCTTTTTCTTCTTCAATAGTGCTTTACTTATCCAGGGCTTCTTCCCTTTCCATATAAAGTTAATGATTAGTTTTTCCATCTCTTTAAAGAATGTTGTTGGTATTTGGATCGAGATGGCATTGTATTTGTAAATTGCTTTGGATAGAATTGTCATTTTCACAATATTGAGTCTACCTATTCATGAGCATGGTTTGTTTTTCCATTTATGTAGATCCGTTTGGATTTCTTGCAGCAGTGTTTTGTAGTTTTCTTTGTATAGGTCTTTTACATCCTGGTTAGATTTATTCCTAAATATTTTATTTTTTAGGGGCTATTATAAACAGTCTTGTTTTCCTGAATTCCTTTTTATCATTCTCTTTATTGGTGTATAGGAATCCAACTGAGTTTTGTAGTTTATCTTGTATCCTTATACTCTGCTGAATCTTTCTATTAGTTCCAGTAGTTTTCTCACGGAGTCTTTAGGGTTTTCTATGTATAGTATCGTATCATTAGCAAACAGGGACAGTTTAACTTCTTCATTACCAATTTGGATGCCCTTTATTTCTTTTATTTGCCTTATTGCTCTAGCTAGGACTTCCAGCACAATGTTAAACAGAAGTGGAGATAAAGGGCATCCTTGTCTTGTTCCTGTTCTCAAGGGGAATGTTTTTAACCTCTCTCTGGAGGCTTGTTTTTCGCCAACGTCTGCAGTGTGGGAACTCTTCCTTCAGTAGCATCTTGATCATATGCTACCTCCTGAAATGACTGAACATCAATCAGTTCTTTTTGGTACAGTGACTCTGTGCATTCCTTCCATCTTCTTTTGATGCTTTCTGTGTCGTTCCGTATTTTGCCCATAGAATCCTTCAATATTCCAACTCGAGGCTTGAATTTTTTCTTCAGTTCTTTCTGCTTGAGAAATGCTGAGCATGTTCTGCCCTTTCGATTTTCTAACTCCAGGTTTTTACATGTCATTATAATACTTTGTCTTCATGAGCTGTCATTTGAAATCTTCTGTTCAGCTCTTTTACTCATCATTTCTTCATTTGCTTTAACTACTTGACGTTCAAGAGCAACTTTCAGTGTCTCTTCTGACATCCATTTTGGTCTTTTCTTTCTTTCCTGTCTTTTTAATGATCTCTTGCTTTCTTCATGTACCATGTCCTTGATGTCATTCCATAACTTGTCTGGTCTTTGATCATTAGTGTTCAATGCATCTAATCTATTCTTGAGATGGCCTCTAAATTCAGATGGGATATGCTCAAGGCTTCTGTGGACTTGTTCTAATTTTCTTCAGCTTCACCTTGAACTTGCATATGAGCAATTTATGGTCTGTTCTGCATTTAGCCCCTAGTCTTGTTATGACTGATGATAATTTTCCATGGTCTCTTTCCACAGATGTAGTTGATTTGATTCCTGTGTATTCATCTGGAAAGTTCCAAGTGTATAGTCACTGTTTATGTTGTTGAAAATGGTACGTGTAATAAAGCAGTCATTGGTCTCACAAAATTCTATCACTTGATCTCCAACATCATTTCTATCACCAAGGCCATATTTTCCAACTATACATCCTTCTGCTTTGTTTCCAACTTCTGCATTCCAGTCACCAGTAGTTTCAATGTATCTTGATTGTACATTCGATCAGTTTCAGACTACAGAAGTTTGTAAAAATCTTTAGTTTCTTTATCTCTGGCCTTAGTAGTTGGTGTATAAATTTGAATAACATTTGTATTAACTGGTCTTCCTTGTAGGCATATGGATATTATCCTATCACTGAGAGCATTGTACCTCAGGATAGATCTTGAAATGTTCTTTTTGACGATGAATGGAACGCCATTCCTCTTCAAGTTGTCATTCATGGCACAGTAGTCCATATGATTGTCTGATTCAAAATGGCCAATACCAGTCCTCTTTAGCTCACTAATGCCTAGGATATTGATGTTTATGCATACCATTTCATTTTTGACGATTTCCAATTTTTCCTAGGTTCATACTTCGTACGTTTCACTACGTACATTTCACTACATTCCAATAAGTAATGGATGTTTGCAGCTGTTTCTTCTCATTTTTAGTCAGGACATGTCAGCAAATGAAGGTCCAGAAACTTGACTCTATCCACATCATTAAGATCGACTCTACTTTGAGGAGGCAGCTCTTCCCCAGTCATATTTTGATTGCCTTCCAGCCTGAGGGGCTCGTCTTCCAGCACTCTATCAGTGTTCTGCTGCTATCCATGAGGTTTTCACTGGCTAATTTTTTTCAGAAGTAGACCACCAGGTCCTTCTTCCTAGTATGTCTTAGTCTGGAAGCTCAGCTGAAACTTGTCCACCATGGGTGACCCTACTGGTATTTGAAATACTGGTGGCATAGCTTCCAGCATCACAGCAACATGCAAGTCCCCACAGTACGACAAACTGACAGACGTGTGGGGGTATTTAAACTGAGTGTGGGGGTATTTAAACTGAGAAGTTTAAGAGTCTCTGAGTCCAGGAGAAGGAACATGAATCCCAATGAGAAGAGTCTGGGTGCATTCAGTTGGTGAATTATTAAGTTAATAGCGATAGTAGCTCTCACACAGTTAAAAGCAATTTTCAGTTTTTCTTACTCTTGGTCCAATTCTGGCTAAACACAGAAGGCAGAAGGAACAGTGATGATGAAATTCAATAATTTAGTGGGGAGCATAAATATGGTGATAATTCTGCAAATCCACCTCAAGTTGTTTCCTCTGCTGTGCAGAAATCGTGCTCCTCCCACGTCCTAATGTTCTACAATGTCTTGTTCTCAGCCTGTGTCTGTGCTGCCTTGGGAACAGAGGAATATATGTCCACGTTGTCAGGTGAGGCTAGTTAGAGTGAGCTGAGGAGCCAGAGATGTGAAGAAAGGACCCGGAAATGGTAAAGAAGGGAGCTAGGACAACCAGGACAGGTGAGCACCTGTGCAGCCTTGGGTTCCTGCAGTTGTGCAGCTGATTCCAGGAGGTTAGAGGACCAACTCCCGAATGAAGTGAAGCCTAGTTTTAAACTCACATCATGCAGTGCTCTTAAGTGTGTGCACATACCCCTAAGTGTTTGACGAGTGAATGCAAGAGTGCACTGACAGTGCCAGCTTCCTGTGAATGTCTAGTTTCTTTAAGCTTCTGGAAGAATAAATATCCTCAAGGCCCAGCCATGCTTCCTCAGGCCTGCCTCCTCTGTGCTCTCCTGGTATGTTCACCAGGTCTGATACCGCTCTCAGGAGGAGGAAGGGGCAGTGTGCTCTATACAGTGGACCAGTACAGTCTGTGACACCAGAGAACCCTGGATTCCAGGCCCTGTGCCTCCACAAGCTGTGTCACCATGGGCGGTTTACTTAGCCTTCCTGAGCCTCCATTTCCTCATTTGGAAAAATGGAGCAATCATTCTTACCTCCTAGAGTTATTGTAAGGAACCCTGGTGGTGCAATAATTAAGTATTCTCTGCTAACCAAAAGGTCAGCGGGTTTGAACCCACCAGCCACTCTGAGGGGAGACAAGACCTGGCTGGCTATCTGCTCCGGTAAAGATTACAGCCTAGCAAACCCTGTAGGGGCAGTTCTACTCAGTCTTACAGGGTCACTATGAGTCAGAATCAACTCAACAACACACAACAACAGAGTCATTGTGAGCATTATATAAAATTGTCCTGAAGGACTTTTATTTTAAGAATAAATAAAGAAATGTTCAGGTCTGTCTTGCATAAACTTGTTTACTTTATCGTAAGGTAGTCATGGCAAGGCATGCAAGTAAGACCTCAAGACATTCATTTAGCATTGGGGAATCAGAATTAACAATTATAATGTTAGCTTAAATGTTAGAGTCCAAATCTTTAGACTTCAGGCTTTTTCTTGTACGGAGTGGTCTTGGGAAGAGATCTGACCAATTCTGAAACTCTGGGGAGGTGTCCCAGAATTAGGATCCAAGG
This sequence comes from Dugong dugon, assembly GCA_030035585.1. Classification (NCBI taxonomy): domain Eukaryota; kingdom Metazoa; phylum Chordata; class Mammalia; order Sirenia; family Dugongidae; genus Dugong; species Dugong dugon. The sequence goes on along the minus strand of CM057466.1, from coordinate 43,772,010 downwards.
TCGGTTGTGGTGAGCAGTGTCTCAGCAGGCTCCCAGTCTTCAGACAGAGAGTCAGAGAGATCTTTTGCTTCTGTTTCCCCCCAAAATGAGCAGAAATCCACGGATTTATATACCATGCATGCTGTCATGTTCAACTATATTTGATATACTATATTGCCAATTAAGGGCATTGTTGTATGACATATTTATGTTTTGTTAATTTATAGAGATTTGAATTATGGCCAAATAGCGCATGACATATTTACGTTCTTGTGTACTACATATGTTTCAAGGCTGAGTTAATTAAAAATTATGAGATTTGTTTAGTGACATACTTATGTTTTGCTGATTTATAGAGACTTGATTAATGTTACATTCCGTTACTATGGAATGCAGGTGCACAGGCCAATTTCAGAGAGTTATTTATGACATATTTTATCTATTTCCGAGGTTAGAACAACTTTTTAATGACTTACAGTTAATGGTTAAAGAGCATTATAAGAGTATACATATTTCTGTTTCTAAGTTCAGAAATTCCCTATTTTTAATTTCACATTATAAATGACTTATACAGATGTTTAAAAACATTACAGAAACATCACAACAGTATAAAAAGCATTATAGAAGCATACACAATAGTGACTTACACACGTGTGTTTTAAGAACATTACAGAATCTGATGTGCTATGACAGCATACGAAATGTATACATAACAAAAAGGGTGTATACAATGAGCACCGAGCACTCAATAAATAGAAGCTATTCTCATGGTTGTCTGACAGTAGACTGTGAGACTGTGAGTCCTCCTGGGAGGGAATGTGTCTTGGCATCTCTACCTCTCTCTCCTCTCACCCAGGACACACAGCTCTTGGCCCACAGTGGACGGTCAGTGAGAGTGTGTGAGTGAATGTTGGATTGACCTATTGGCAGGAATGGCCAGAGACAGAACAGCTTGGTCAGTTGCCCCCTGCAACACCTCAGGCTCAGACTCTTTAATCCTGAGTAAACTCAAAACAAACACTTAACCTTTTCTTGGCAACCCAAAGCCTTCCTCAGCCAGTCCCTCTAAACCTCAGGGCACAGTGGGTCTCATTCTCCTCAAGTCACCCTTAAACCAAAGGTCTTCTTCTAAAAATACATTTTTTAAAAAAGCATCTCTTGGCTTCTGTTTTGGATTTCTGTGGCATGTATTCTTCTCTAAACTTCTCATGACCTTTCATAATGTCTAAAACATGATCTCCCCAGCTTGCTTGCTCATCCCTCCTACTTTTAGGAAAACATCAGAAGAATAAATGTGCTGCTTCTAGTAACTGCACTTTCTCTGTCGGTTCAGTAGTGACAAGATGTGTACTCTCACGTTTATTAACTATAAGCCAGTGGTTCTCAACCAGGCAGTGGGGGGGGGGGGGTGATTTTCCTCCTCACCCCCCCCCCCCACCCCGGGGACATTTGTCAATGCCTGGAGATATTTCTGGTTGTCTTGACTGGGAGTAGGGGAGGGGTGCTGCTAAACATCCTACAAAGCACAGGTTAGCCCCCACAATAAGGAATTATTCAACCAAAATATCAACAGTGCTGAGGTTGAGAGACCCTGCTATAAACTAAAACAAGAGGAGAAAGGTAGTCATTGTTAAAAACTACTTTTCAGAAAAAGATAAAATCATGACTCTCAGACAGATATAAAAAGGTACACATGATAAAGATTTTATTTAACTCATGAGGGAACCAGACATATAACCAGTTCAACAGAGAATCGAAGAACAGACAAATTTATGCCCCAGGAATATTGAAATTAATATGCAAACTGAGGCCAAACAGGTTTTTTCATAGTGGGGGAAGGGAATAAATTGAACCTCTACTAGATAAGACCTAATATGCATCTCTCTCGGTTACCTACACTTCTCAGCATTGGAAAAGAGCTCCCACACAACCAGAATTACATGGAAAGAGGTATTACAGATTTATAAGTTAATTTAGACTCAATAATAACTCAATTTATATTCATTTGGGGGTTAAGAATTAACTTGAAGAAAAGTTTCAACATGAGAGTATTGAAGTCTGTTCTCCTCCCAGCCAGAAAACCTACAACCTCGAAGCTGGGCCTAGATTCATGACTTTCAAATTCATAGCCTTACTTAGAAGTCCCTTCCTAAGGGCTAATGAAGTTCAAGGATGGGTGTGAATGGGGCAGTTTCTTTAAGGCTGCAGGCTTGGGAGTTGTCTCAGTCTTCTTTCTGCCTGGCTTCTCAGTCCTATCATCAGAAACTTCCTCTTTATCTGGTTGTTTAGAGCCACGTGTCTCTAATTTAATGTGCATATAAGTCACTGAGGATCTGATTAAACTACAGGTTCTAATTCAGTAGGTCCACAGTGGATTTGACAGCTGGCCTTTCTAACAAGCTCTGAGGTTAGGCTGGCCAATGCTACTAGTTTATGAACACATTAAGCATAGAAAGGGTCAGATTTCAAGAAATCTCTTTATTACAAGGCAAGAATCTTAAAACACACACTCTAAAAATGGCTGTGGTTACAGAGCTCGCCAGTCTCCAGGGTGGAGAAACAAGACTTTGAAATTCCACAAAAACCTATTCCTTTTAATTTTGGTCAGTTGCCAGAGTATAAACTCAGGAGCTTTCACCTAAATACCTGGGTTTCCAGCTTCTCCTGAAGACTGGAAAGGCCAGGCCACACTGCTGGCACTCCTTAGGGCTATGGCCGCTGCCATGAGAACAGCCACCTCCTGAGGTGGTACCTATGCATACCCTCGTCACAGAGCCAGCTGCTCCATGGTCTCCCCAACACCATCAATCATTATGCTTTTTCTTATTGGTAGAGTTATCAGAAAAATGAAATAATTCCTATACCTACATCAAAACTTGTACCCACATCAAAAACTAAAATAGACCAACATGACTTTGTTTCAAAAAGGGGAGGAGGATGGGAACATATTTCTTTGAAACTGTTAAAACTTCTACAAGATTAAATTTGTGTACAAACTCATAAGCCTTATTTGCAATTCATGAATTGGGAAGCGTCTGGTCTGGATGTCAGAGAAGAGCTTCAAAGAGCTGGACAAAGCAGAAGGGTTTTATGAGCACAGACACACAGGAACAAGGAAACTACTGGGCAATTTTGGATTGGCTGGTGAGCATTTTCTTTCCTTATTGGGATTAAAGGGAAATTTTGAACTAGGTTAAGCTGAGCAGGCAAATCCTAATTGGTTAGTTTAGGTTTCTGTTTCTGGGAGAGTCGAACAGTTACAAAAAATAGAAACTTACCTAAGTTCTGGTTTGCTGATGTGGAGCTTACCGTGAGTGACTCCCTTTTTGGGCCTAACAAGATTTACTTAACAGAAGTGAAGTATGTTACTGGAAGTTTACTATGCGAAGTGTGTCTATAATTAAAGTTTGTTTGTTTTTTTAATCGACTTCACTCATTTACAGTTACTGGCCTGACTCTTACATGCATTTGAGTTTTTATTACTGATATAAACGCAATATAAGAAAATACTTTCCTTAACTCAGAAGAGCCTCCTGACATGTCAGCTAAACACAATATGTGGTTCTTGTTTGGTTCACGATTCAGACAACTGTGTAACGGAATTAAATAAAAATTTGAGGTACCTGAAATGATCTGAAATGGCCAATTTGAGGATTGGGTGAGATTCCCTGTTCGCGGTTCCATTTTCACCTTAGAGGCAGCCATCTTCCATACTGTTTCTAAGAGAGGAATGTCTGGTAATGATGATGTAACTACACTGGGACCCCTCCCTGTCACATATGCATGTAATTACTGCACTATAACCAATCTAAGCAAGAGACGCATACCCTTTTAAGCCAATCGCCTTTCAGAACTGGGCACAGGAAGCCCTGCCTTAAAATGATGAACTACCAATCAAGTAATGCCTTTCAATGATCCAAGCCTATGATTACCAATCCAGCAATGTCTTTCAGTGATTTAAGTTTGTAAATACCAATCAAGTAACGTGTTTCGTATTTATTGTTCTCCTATAAAATGTCACTGCTGAGTTGTCATTTTGAATTTCTGGATTCCACCTCATAGAGTTCAGTTTATTCCCAGCTGGAGCTGTCTCTTTTCTTTCAGTAAGTCTCTCGATTTTACACTAATCAGAGTACAGATGTTTATAACACAACGAACTTTAATAAGACAGTTTTGAGACAATCAGTGTAGTTTAAACAGACTGAGGCTCAGATGATATTAAGGAATTATTGTTATTTTTAGTGTGACAATGTTATTTTGTTATGTTTAAAATATTTTTATCTGTCAAAGCTACCTAAAGAAATATTTACAGGTAAAAAGACATGATGTCTAGGATTTGCTTGCTCTGAAATATTCCAGGAAATGTGCACATTTGAAATTTTTCCACAGTAAATGGCTTGAAAAATAGTGTCTATCCCACCACCACCTGCCTAGGAGTCTGTGAGCTCATTATCATGCAAGGTAACGTGGTTTCTTCTTACCCTTTGTACTCTTTGTTACCCCCAAAAACTGCTGCAGTGCAACATTGCAGTGCAAGACTACTAACTTCTTTCATTATGCTGGAAAAATTCTCCTGTATGGCACGATTCATATAAATATTTTAATACATTTGCTGATAGTATTTTTTTTTTTTTAATATATATTTTATTGTACTTCAGGTGAAAGCTTACAGAGCAAATAGTTTCTCACGAAATAGTAGTACACATGTTGTTTTTTGACATTGGTTAACAACCCCACAACGTATTAAGCCTCTAAATTCTCAACCTTTTTTTTTGATGAAAATTACAGATGGCCAAAGATACACCGTTTCAAAAATTTCTACATTCACAGTTCAGTGACATTGACTACGCTCTTCCAACTGTGCTGTTATTCTCACTTAAGATGAAGGCTTACAGAAAAAATAGTTATTCATTTAACAGTTACTACACATGTTGCCCTATGACAATGGTTAACAATCTCACAGCACATCAAGAATATCCTTACTCCACCTTGTGTTCCCTATCACCAGGGGGCTTCCTTGTCCCCTTCTGTCTTCTGGACCTTGTCAGTGGACTATTGTACCTCTTTAGTCTCATTTGTTTATTTATTTATTTATTTATTTATTTATTCTTATTTTATTTAAACACCATTTCAAAACTTTTTACTTACACATTTAAGTGATATTGACTATGCTCTTCCAATTGTGCTGCCATTCTCGCCCAAGATGAAGGCTTACAGGACAAAACAGCCTCCCATTTAATAGTTACTACAAATGTTGCCCTATAGCAGTGGTCAACAATCTCACAATACATCGACAGTGTCCTTATTCAATTTGTGTTCCTTATCATCAGTTTCCTACTCTCCCTCTGCCTTCTGGCCCTTGTCACCGGACTCCTGTACATCGTTAGTCCCATTTAGTTTTACTGGGGTGTCCATTCCCAGGCTTAACATCGAACCTTGAAGGTAACTTCCCCTCTGAGCTGAAAGGGTGTCTGGGGGCCACACTCTCGAGGTTTCTCTAGTATTCTTTAGGCCAGTATATCTGGTCTTCTGTTTTTTTTTTTTTTTTTGGGAGTTAAAATTATACTCTACATCCTACTCCAGCTCTGCCCAGAACCCTCTGTTGTGATCCTGGTCAGAGGAGTCATTGGTGGTAGCCGGGCACCATCCAGCTGTACTGGGCTCAGTCCCGTGGAGGCCTTGGTAGCTGTGGACCATTAGTCCTTTGGACTAATCTTTTCCTTGTATCCTGTTCTCTTCGTTCTCCCTTGTTCCCGAAGGGATGAGATCAGTGGAGTATCTTAGATGGCCGCTCATAGGCTTTTAAGACCCCAGACACTACTCACCAAGGTAGAATGTAGAGCATTATCTTTATAAGTAGTGTCATGCCAATTGAGCTAGATGTTCCCCGAGATCATGGTCCCCAGAGCCCTCCGTCCAACAACTCAGTCCCTCGGGGGGTTTGGATGTGTCTATAGGGCCTCCATGACCTTTCCTTGTGCAGGTTGTGTTAGTTTCCCCTGTACTATGTACTATCTCATCTCTCACCCAAGTTACCACTTACCTATTACCTATTTAGTATTCCCCCCCCCCCATCCCTGGTAACCAACAAGGATTGTTACATTTTGCATGTGAATTTTTTCATGGGTTTTTACAATAGAGGTCTCATACAATATTTGTCCTTTTGTGATTGACTTAATTCACTCAGCATGATGTCCTCCAGTTTCATCCATGTTATGAGATGGTTCACCGATTCATTGTTCTTTCTCGTTGCATAGTACTCCATTGTGTGTATGTACCATAGTTTGTGTATCCATTCGTCTGTTGATGGACATCGAGGTTGTTTCCATCGTTTTGCTATTGTGAATAATGCTGCCATGAACATAGGTGTGCATATGTCTATTCGAGTGATGACTCTTATTTCTCTAGGATATATTCCTAGGAGTGGGATTGCTGGATCGAATGGTACATCTATTTCTAGCTTTCTGAGGAAACGCCATATCATTTTCCAAAATGGCTGTATCATTTTGCATTCCCACCAGCAGTGTATAAGAGTTCCCGTCTCCCCGCAGCCCCTCCAACATTTGTTATTTCCAGTGTTTTTGATTCGTGCCAGTAATGCCGGGGTGAGATGGTATCTCATTGTGGTTTTAATTTGCATTTCTCTAATGGCTAGTGATCGCGAGCATTTCCTCATGTGTCTGTTGGCCATTTGAATGTCTTCCTTGGTGAAGTGTCTGTTCATTTCCTTTGCCCATTTTTTGATAGGATTGGTTGTCTTTTTGTTGTAGAGGTGTTGGATTTCTTGTAGATTATGGAGATTAGACCTTTGTCTGACTTGTACTGTCCAAAAATTTTTTCCCAGTCTGTAGGTTCTCTTTTAACTCTTTTGGTGAAATCTTTTGAAGAGCATAGATGTTTGATTTTTAGAAGATCCCAATTATCTAGTTTATCTGTTGGGTTTTTTGTGTTGATGTTTATGGTTTGTATCCTGTTAATGCCATGTATTAAGGTCTGAAGTGTTGGTCCTATTTTTTCTTCTATGAATTTTATAGTTTGAGGCTTTATATTCAGGTCTTTGATCCATTTTGAAGTAGTTTTTGTATATGGTGTGAGGTATGGGTCCTGTTTCATTTTTCTACAAATGGATATCCAGTTTTGCCAGCACCATTTGTTAAAAAGACTGTCTTTTCCCCATTTGATGTATTTTGGGTCCTTGTCAAAAATCAGGTGACCATAGGTGGATGGATTTACATCTGAGTTCTCAATTCTGTTCCATTGGTCAATGTCTCTGTTGTTGTACCAGTACCAGGCTGTTTTGAGTACTGTAGCTGTATAGTAGGTTCTCAAGTCAGGTAGTGTGAGTCCTCCAACTTTATTCTTCTTCTTCAGTAGTGCTTTACTTATTCGGGGTTTCTTCCCTTTCCATATAAAGTTAATAATTAGTTTTTCCATCTCTTTGAAGAATGTTGTTGGTATTTGTATCGGAATTGCATTGTATTTGTAAATTGCTTTAGGTAGAATTGCCATTTTCACAATGTTGAGTCTGCCTATCCATGAGCATGGTATGTTTTTCCATTTATGTAGATCCCTTTGGGTTTCATGCAGCAGTGTTTTGTAGTTTTCTTTGTATAGGTCTTTTATATTCCTGGTCAGATTTATTCCCAAGTATTTTATCTTTTTAGGGGCTATTGAAAATGGTATTGATTTCCTGATCTCCTTTTCATCGTTCTCTTTACTGGTGTATAGGAATCCAACTGATTTTTGAATGTTTATCTTGTATCCTGCTACTCTGCTGAATCTTTCTATTAGTTCCAGTAAATTTCTCGTGGAGTCTTTAGGGTTTTCTATGTATAGTATCATATCATCTGCAAACAGGGAGAGTTTAACTTCTTCATTACCAATTTGGATGCCCTTTATTTCTTTCTCTTGCCTTACTGCTCTAGCGAGAACTTCCAGCACAATGTTAAATAGGAGTGGTGATAAAGGGCATCCTTGTCTTGTTCCTGTTTTCAGGGGGAATGTTTTCAGCCTTTCTCCATTAAGAATGATGTTGGCTGTTGGTTTTGCATAGATGCCCTTTATGATGTTGAGAAATTTCCCTTCTATACCTATTTTATTGAGAGCTTTTATCAGGAATGGGTGTTGGACTTTGTCAAATGCCTTTTCTGCATCAATTGAGATAATCATGTGATTTTTTTCTTTCCTTTTATTTATGTGGTGGATTACGTTGATGGATTTTCTAATGTTAAACCATCCTTGCATACCTGGTATGAATCCTACTTGGTCGTGGTGTATTATTTTTTTGATATGATACTGAATTCTATTGGCTAAAATTTTGTTCAGAATTTTTGCATCTATATTCATGAGAGATATTGGTCTGTAATTTTCTTTTTTTGTGATGTCTTTGCCTGGTTTTGGTATCAGCGTTATGCTGGCTTCATAGAATGAATTTGGAAGTGTTGCTTCCTCTTCTATGCTCTGAAATAACTTGAGTAGAACTGGTACGAGCTCTTCTGTAAATGTTTTGTAGAATTCTCCAGTGAAGCCATCTGGGCCAGGGCTTTTTTTGGTTGGGAGTTTTTTTATTACCTTTTCAATCTCTTCTCTTGTTATGGGTCTGTTCAGATTTTCAATATCACTTTGTTGTAGTTTGGGTAGGCCGTATGTTTCTAGAAATTTATCCATTTCCTCTAGGTTTTCAAATTTGTTGGAATATAGTTTTTCATAATATTCTGTTATAATCCTTTTTATTTCAGTTGGGTCTGTTGTAATGTCCCCCATTTCATTTCTTATTTGGGTTATTTGTGCCCTCTGCTGTTTTTCTTTTGTCAGTCTGGCCAGTGGTTTGTCGATTTTTTGATTCTTTCAAAGAACCAACTTTTGGTTTTGTTGATTCTTTCTATTGTTTTTCTGTTCTCTATTTCATTGATTTCTGCTCTGATCTTTACTATTTCCTTTCTTCCGGTGGTTGTAGGCTTTTTTTGTTGTTCTCTTTCTATTTGTTTGAGTTCTGTAGTTAATGTTTTGATTTTGTCCCTTTCTTCTTTTTTGATATGTGCATCTATTGCTATAAATTGTTCTCTGAGGACTGCCTTTGCTGTGTCCCAAAGGTTTTGGTATGATGTGTTTTCATTTTCATTTGATTCTAGGAATTTTTTAATTCCATCTCTGATTTCTTCTATTACCCATTGATGTGTAAGCAGATTATTATTCAGTTTCCATGTGTTTGATTTTTTTTCCTTGCTCTTTCTAGTGTTAATTTCTACCTTGATGGCATTGTGGTCAGAGAAGATACTGTGAATTATCTCAGCATTTTGGATCTTGTTGAGGATTGCTCTGTGGCCTAAGATGTGGTCTATTCTGGAGAACATTCCATGTGCATTGGAAAAGAATGTGTACTTTGCAGCGGTTGGATGGAGTGTTCTATATATGTCTATGAGGTCCAGTTGGCTGATTGTGTCCTTTAGGTCTTCTGTATCTTTGCTAAGTTTCTTTTTAGTTGTTCTGTCCTTTACTGAGAGTGGTGTGTTGAAGTCTCCTACTATTATTGTGGAACTGTCAATTTCTCTTTTCAGTGCTGTTAGAGTTTTTTTTATGTATTTTGGAGCCCTGTCATTGGGTGCATAGATATTTATTATGGTTATGTCTTCATGATGGATCATCCCCTTAATCATTATATAGTGTCCTTCTTTGTCTTTTATGGTAGATTTTGTTTTAAAGTCTATTTTATCTGAGATTAGAATTGCCACTCCTGCTCTTTTTTGATAGTTGTTAGCTTGATATATTTTTTTCCAACCTTTGATTTTTAATAAATTCACATCTTTGTTTCTAAGATGTGTCTCTTGTAGACAGCAAATAGATGGATCCTGTTTTCTTATCCATTCTGCCACTCTCCGTCGCTTTATGGGTGCATTGAGTCCATTTACGTTCAGTGTAATTATTGATAGATGTGAGTTTGTTGCTGTCATTTTGTAGTGCTTTTTTTTGTGATGCTGAAGTTTTCTTTGTTCTTCTTACTCTCTTGTGCTGAGTTACTTTTGTTTGTGGATTTTGTGTTCATTTCTTTTGTTTTTGTAGGTTTTGTTTTTGTTGAGACTTTATGTTTTTCGTCTTTATTTTTGAGTTGGTTTGTTAACTTTTTTTGTGGTTACCATGAATTTTACCCTTATCTTTATAATTTTGAAGCAGTCTACCGTTACTTGGTATTGCCTTGCCTTCTTCTCCCTTAGAAGGTTCTATACCTATGCCGTTTGTTCCCTCTTTCATTGTTTTGATGTTGTTGTCATCCTTTGATTGATTTATCTGATTCCCTGTTGTATATCTTTTGATTTTGGAAAGTCGTCTGTAGTTCAGTTCCTAGAATGGTATCTGGTTCATGTTAACCTGCATCCTAGGTCCTAGGTCCTGCCTGAGGGCTTAAGCTGTTTGTCCTCAGATCGAAGAACTCCCTTTAATAATTCTTGTAAGTTTGGTTTGACTTTTGCATATTCCTTTAGTTTCTGTTTATCTGGAAATGACCTAATTTCACCATCAAATCTGAATGAGAGTTTTGCAGGATATATTATTCTTGGCTGACAATTTTTTTCTTTCAAGATTTTATATATGTCATCCCATTGCCTTCTTGCCTGCATGGTTTCTGCTGAATAATCTGAGCTTAGTCTTATTGTTTCTCCTCTGTATGTGACTTCTTGTTTTTCCCGAGCTGCTCTCAGGATTCTTTGTTTGTCTTTAGTTTTAGCGAGTGTGAATATGATATGTCTTGGTGATTTTCTTTTGGGGTCTATTCTATATGGGGTTCGTTGAGCTTCTTGGATGACCAGCTTTTCATCTTTCATGATATTGGGAAAGTTTTCTGTCAGCAGTTCCTCAATGATCCTCTCTGTGTTTTCTGTTTTCTTCCCCTGTTCTGGTATGCCAATCACTCGTAAGTTTTTGCTTTTAATTGTGTCCCACATAACTCTCAGGGTCTCTTCATTTTTCTTTGTTCTTTTTTCTGAGTTTTCCTGAAACAGAGTTGTATCCAAGTGTTTGTCTTCAGTTCCACTGATCCTGTCTTCCATGGTTTCAAATCTACTTCTCAGCCCTTCTATGACACCGTCCATTTCTGAAATCTTGTTGTTTATCTTTTGGATTTCTAATTGTTGTTTTTGTATAATTTCGAGTTGTGAATTTATTTTGGCATTTTGTTCTTGCATCATCTTCCTGAATTCTTCCAATTTTTTGTCTGTATTTTCCATAAATTTGTCTATTTTTTCCTCATGTTTGTCAGCTTTTTGCCTCAGTTCTTGGAAAATTCTGAGTATTAGTGATTTGAGTTCCGTATCAGGTACTTCTAGTGCATTTTCTTCCACAGGAGAGTTATCTGGTGTTTTAATTTGGACGCCTATTGGAGCCATCTTGTCTTGTTTTTGTAAATGTTTTGATATTGTTTGCTGTTTTCGGGGCATTCAGTAAATATTTCTCTCGTTTATTGATTGTAGATTTTTTTTTTTTTTTTCGTTCTTGTGGTACAGCTGGGCAGATCTAGTTGAGGAGGAGCCACTGGGATGGGTTGCTTGTGGCACTCACCGCAGCCACCAGGACGGTCGGTAGTCAGTGCTGGGCAGGTTCCAATAGGGCGTGCCTGCACCGCTTGGTGATGTGATGTCTAGTGCACGGTGCAGGTAGGTAGGGTGCAGCGGGAAGATGGTTATGTGTGAAGCTAAGCTGGATATGGGAGAGAGGAGAGAGGAGGAGGAGCAAAAAGCGTACAAACATAAAAGAATGCTAGAGGAGTTTGTCGTTGGAATGTACAGATGAGAGACTATGGGATGGAGGAAACCAGAAGGGGGAAGAGAAAGAAAAGGAAAGAATGACCAAATGAAAATCAGAAAAGTTAAAAAACTGCAAAGTTCCCAGGGATCGCACCGATGCAGCTATGAGGTCTGGGGGAGTCGGTCTCAATTTTCACAGCTCAGCCTGGCCAGAAGGTACAGAGGCATACATCGCCTGGTATTCAGGGATCAGAAAGAGAAGGAAGAGATAGAGGGACAAGAAATTAAGCAATGAAGAAAGACAAAAGAGAAAAAGAGGTAAAATATGACAAAACTAATCAAAAAAGGAAGAAAAATAAAATTGAGAAAAAAAAAAAAAAAAGGGCAACACCAGCAGTCAGTGCCTACAAATGGGACCCAGAGAGCCCCCACTCAGGGGCGCTAATTCCAAGAAGCCGATAGTCTCGGGGTTAAGTGACCGTGGCCACAGGAAGCAGAGGGGCCAACGAACAAAGGCCCCAGGATCCCACCCGCGCGGGAGCCTAGACCTGGAAACAGCCACACGTCCGAACGCAGCCCTACAGCCCCGCAGGAGAGAGCAGAGACGGCCCTCGGAACCAGGCACCCAGGCAAAAGGAGGGGGAGGCGGCAGGAAAAGTTCCGCTAGGTGCCAGCAAACGGCTCCCAGAAAGCCCCCAGCCCGGGCGCGCGGAACCCAAGCACCGGCGCCCCCCCGCCCAGGGACCCCGGCCACGGAAAGCAGAGGGGTGAACGAACAAAGGCCCCGGGATCCCACCCACGCGGGAGCCCAGACCCAGAAACAGCCACACGCCCGCACGCAGCTCCACAGCCCCGCAGGAGAGAGCAGAGACAGCACCCGGACCCAGGCACCCAGGCAAAAGGAGGGGGAGGCGGCAGAAAAAGGTCCGCTAGGTGCCAGCAAACGGCTCCCAGAAAGCCCCCAGCCCGGGCGCGCGGAACCCAAGCACCGGCGCCCCCCCGCCCAGGGACCCCGGCCACGGAAAGCAGAGGGGCGAACGAACAAAGGCCCCGGGATCCCACCCACGCGGGAGCCCAGACCCAGAAACAGCCACACGCCCGCACGCAGCCCTACAGCCCCGCAGGAGAGAGCAGAGACGGCACTCGGAACCAGGCACCCAGGCAAAAGGAGGGGGAGGCGGCAGAGAAAGGTTCGCTAGCTGCCAGCAAATGGCTCCCAGAAAGCCGCCAGCCCAGGCGCGCGGAATCCAAGCACCAGCACCCCCCAGCCCAGAGACCCTGGCCACGGAAAGCAGGGGATCCCCAGCTGAGGCGGAGAGGGGTGGGTGGTGGGAGAGCGCGCACCGCAGTTTACCGGTCGTTCTGTCTCCGACCAGATGCTCTGCAAGGCTGTTCTCCCGTTTGCTGGTCTCTGATAGGAATCCAAGATGGTGGATCCGCGCTGCGTTAGCTGGTAAGGAATCTCTGCCTGAGTCTCTCCTCGCTCTCCGTTCTCTTTTAGTATTCTCACTCCGTTTGGTGTTTGGCTGAGTTCTTTATCTCTTCATTTGGTGTTCTAGGGTTTCAGGATTGTTGATTCTCTGTTAGGCTTAGTTTTTCGGATCTTTGCTGTGGAGGGACGGCGTGGTGTTTCTGCCTAGAGCGCCATCTTGCCCCTCTGTTTGCTGATAGTATTTTTAAGATAATATATCAGATGGAAATCTTTTCATTTTAGATAGAGATAGAAAGCTGCTGTGGCATCGCCTCTGACTCATGGTGACCTTATGTACAACAGAACAAAACGTTATGTGGCGTCAGGACAAATACAAATTGAAAATAAGAGGTTTTAATTTTTCCTATTGAAAATAAGGGAAAAGGGTGCCCTCTTCACCTGTTCTTTCCAAATTCACTTTAACCCATTGCCATTGAGTCGATTCTGACTCATAGTGATCCTATAAGGACAGAGTAGAACTGCCCCATAGAGTTTCCAAGGAGTGGCTGGTGGATTCCAACTGCCAACATTTTGATTAGCAGCCGAGCTCTTAACCGCTGAGCCACAAGGGCTCCAGGTTCACTTTAGGTAACTTGTAAGTTCTTTTTCTTTGAAAAGTATGTAAATCAAAAATGTTTCCTTAAGGACCTGGGAACCACCTCTTTTTAAATGTAACCATCAAGGAAGATCACATCCCTACACCCCAGTTTCCTAGAAGGAGATTAGCATAACTTCAGGGATCCTGCCATAAAGATACTAGAAAATGAGCAATTTTATCTTGAATACTTACAGGTAATAGGTGGTATCCACTTAGCTATATAAAGGGTCAGATTACTTTCTGTCTTTGCAATCTCTTTAGCAGTTGCCTATGATGCATCATGTTGTGATTTAATGCTTATCCAATAATAACTTTTCTTTCTCTTCTGTATTTGTGGAGAGGTTTTCTGGGGTGGGAGTAGATTTTATTTTTAGTAACTTTTCCTCAACACTGGTCCTGCATCATCCTCACATAACTGGCATATTCTAGCCAATCGTTGCAGCTACTGGGCCAATCCATCTCGCTGAGGGTCTCCCTTGCCCTCACTGGCTCTCTGCTTCACCAGACATGATGTTTTCTGTCAGTGATTTCTCCTGATGCCGTGTCCAAAGCAAGCGAGTCAGACAATGTTCTGTTGTCATCCATAAGTTTTTCATTGGTTGCTTTTTGGAAGGAGATCATCAGGCCTTTCTTCCGAGTCTGTCTTATCCTGGAAGCTTCACTAAAACCTGTCCACCATGGGTGACCCTAATGGTATTTGAAATACTGGTGGTATAGCTTCCAACATCACAACAACACACAAGCCACCACAGTACTACTGACATATGGTGGTCTTTTCACTTTACTCTGTTTAAAAGTGAGGTGTTGATAGTTCTGGAGATGTGTTATCTCCATCATGCCTCAGTATAGCAAATTCGAGCCGACTATGTCCCGGGTTTGAGGACCTCTTCCCCCGAGCCCTGGTGGCACAGTGGTTAAGAGCTCGGCTACTAACCAAAAGGTTGGCAGTTTAAGTCTCCCCGCCACTCTTTGGAATACCTATGGGGCAATTCTACTCTGTCGTATAGGGTTGCTATGAGTCAGAACCAACTCTACGGCACCTAACAACAACAACAATGTCCTGAGTGTGAAGTCGTCTTCCCCCGACACTTTAGCATTTCTCACTGAGCTCAATAATAGCCTGCTGAAGCATCAATCCTGTGGATCACAAAACACCCACTCCACAGGTAGTACCAAAAAGCAACTTGCACTTTGATGACAATCACAGGAAGTTAGATTTTCAATATACTATCTTTCAGCCAGCCTAATTCCAGGCAAGAGCTTTCTTGGGAAATTCCCTGAAGCTATGAAAGGATCCTTTCCTCAGTCCACAAATCACAGTTCTTTACTTCATGTCTGACACAATTTCCTCCCGTGGAGCCACATGTGCTCAACGCTTCCCTTTGCACTAGCCAGTCTAAATGCTTCAGGGGGGAAATGTGCACGTAGATGAGTCAGTCTGCCATCACCTCCCACACCAGGGAAAATTAAGATGTGGAGCTTTTCTTCAGCTAGGGCTAAATGGCATATCATTAACCTCAACTCAAAAACTTCCTATTCCATAGTCGTTCCTCAATCTCCTTGCATACACTATAAGAGCCTCTCAGCCCTTGGTTCATATATTACTGTACAGAAAGGTATCATTTGCATCATAGGAACAAGGGCCTTCCAGGTACGAGGGAGGGAGGAGGTTGTAGGGAAAAGGAAAACATATTACTAGAGAGACATCCCAGGCTGGTCGTAACAAGCTGTGTGAACTTGGCAAGCCTCTTCACACTCCTGGATTCTGTTTCCCGTATACAGGAGGAAGGGTAGACTGTCTATGGCCCTCATGGTTTTGGAGTCTACAAGAACTTACATTTATTGAACAAATATTTATTGAGCAGCTAATTCATGCCGGACACTGTGCTAGATGCTAGAGATGTTTGGTCAGCTTCCAGTCTAGTGAGGGAGAATGACATAAATCAGAAGTGACATAAACTCGTGAAACTGCACTGTGATGAGGAGACTAACACCCTGCTGGGAGACCCTGAAGTATTTGACCTGCCAAGGAGGTCAGGGAGGCTTTCTCTGAGGAAGTGGAACTTATCCGAAGATTTGAAGATTGATGTGGCCTTTATCAGGTGAAAAAGAGCAAAGTTCCAGGCAAAGGTTATGTGGAGGGGAGGAAGCATGGACAGTACAGCGACACCTTGTATGGGTCAGGGGCAGGGAGAGCAGGGGAGCACAGACCAGAGGAAGTTAGAGAAAGGGAGGAGCCAGACCACACAAAGTCTCAAGGCATTATTAAGGGATTTTTGTCTCTATCCAAAACTAAATAAACAACAATATAATAGTTAACACTTATTGATCGCTGGGGAGCCCTGGTGGCACAGTGGTTAAATGCTCGGCTGCTAACCAAAAGGTCAGTGGTTCGAACCCACCAGCCACTCCACAGGAGAGAGATGTGGCAGTCTACTTCGGTAAAGATTACAGCCTTGGAAACCCTATGGGGCATTCTACTCCATTCTATAGGGTTGCTATGAGTTGGAATTGACTCAATGGCAGTAGGTTTTATTGATTATTCACTGTGTCTCTGAGGGCTCTAGAAACATGTTGTAGTTATAGTAACATTTGCTAGTAACTAGTAACACTAGTAAGAGGTGGGTAAGATTGGTGAAAGTGGACGGAAGTGGACAGATACGTGAGAAATTGAGGAGGTAATAAATCAGAGGACTTGGCAATGAATAGGATGTGGAAAGTGAGAAAAGGGCGATTTTAAAAATGACTCGGGATTTTTGGACTTTTGAAATGAATAGATGATGATACTCTTCACTGGGACAATGAACACCAGAAGAGGACATACTTGGGATGTGATGAATCAGAAGGGCTTTGAAGATACCCAAGAGGAAATGTCAAGGAGAAAGTTGGTTGCTGTGGGCAGCCTGGCCCCCTAAAGGTGTACATGTACTAATCTCTGGATCCTGGGACCATGTTACATTACATGGCAAAAAGGACTTTGCAGATGTAATTAAGGTTATGAGCCTAAGGGATAATCCTGGATTATCTGGGTGGGCCCAATCTAATCACATGAACTGTTAAACTCAGAGAGCTTTTCTTAACTATGATACCAAAAGCATGAGCAGCCAATGAAAAGGGAGAAAATTAACTTCATCAAAATTTAAAAAATTGTGCATCAAAAGATACTATCAAGAAAGTGAAAAGATCCACAGAATGGGTGAGAATATTTGCAAACCATAAATCTAATAAAGGTCTAGTATCTTGAATATATTAAGAGGTCTTATAACTCAACAATAAAAAGACAAACAACCCAGTTGAAAAATGGGCAAAGGACTTGAATAGAAAGTTCTCCAAATAAGATATGTTAATGGCCAGTAAGCACATTAAATGATGCTCAACATATTTTTTCATTAGGAAAATGCAAATCCAAACCACAATTATGAGCTACCACTTCACACCCACTAGAATGGCTATAATTAAAAAAAAAAAAAAAAAGGGAAACTAACAAATATTGCAAGGATGTAGAGAAATTGGAACCCTCATCCAATGCTGGTAGGAATGTAAAATGATGCAGCCACTGTGGAAAATAGTTTGGTAGCTCTTCACAAAGAGATACCACATGAACCAGCTATTCCACTCCTAGGTATACACCCAAAAGAAATAAAGACATGTTTACACAAAAATATGTATGTGACTGTTCATATCAGCATTATTCATAATAGCCAAAGGTGGAAGCAATCCAATGTCCATCAACTGATTAATGGGTAAACAAATGTAGTATATCCATACAATGGAATGAAACCATAAAAAGGAATCGGAGGTGGAGCCAAGAAGGTGAAGTAGATGCTTCCTGTGGTCCCTCTTATAACAAAGACCAAAAATAAAAACAGGTTAATCGATTATATATGACAGTCTAGGAGCCCTGAACATCAAAGGCAAAGTTGAGGAATCAGACTGAGTGGCAAGGGAGGGAGAGACGTTTTGGAAGCAGCAAGGAGTTGCCAGACTTGACCCAGCAGGAGCCAGCACCCTTCAGGCTGGATCAGCTGGTGTGCGCTGTGAGGAAAGCAGTGGTGCTTGGGAGGCGTTTTCCATATTGGGAGAGAATGAGTAGCAGAGAGTCTACTCGGGATTCCATAACAAGTGAAAAGTGGCACTCAGTTGGCAAAAGATAAGTACATGCATCTGACATACTACATGGATCAGAAAAGCCTCTCTCCTATTTACCTGCCCCCTCCTCGCTCTGGTCCCAGTCCAGCTTCAGCAATTGCCAAATCCCTGGGCTGGAAGTAAGATCTGTCATGTACCCTGAGCCATTCTCCCAGGCTTGGAGACGGAACAAATTAACAAACAGGAAAAAATAATCTGCTGGCTCCCCTAAGCCAGGAACTCAGGGTAGGCAAAGCGCCTTTACCTAGCCACAGGCATAAGGGGTCCACAGACTTTGAATGCCTTTCACCTCTACATAGACCTGTGTGGGCCCATTTAAACAGCATAGGCCCTCATTACCACAGTACAACAGGGAATATACCTGAAGTCTAACTTCAACTGTATCAGCTATATGGTGAAGTGGCAGGTTCGTGACATTTGACACTGCTCTACCCATTAAGCAGGGTCCTCACCTACCCACATCAGGGACCTGAGGACTGATGGCTCCACCCATGCCAACTAGCCACCCATGACGGGTCCAAGAATAAGTGGTGCCTCCTAGTCCTTACAGCCAACAGCATTGGGTGTCCATACTCTGGCTGCAAAACCCACCCACCTACACACTCTAGGGAACAGGGACATGCTTTCCTCCCAAACATGCAGGGGCACCCGTCAGCCCACTGACTTGCTCAGCATGTGATCCCCTACTGCAGCCAGTTGCCTGTGCCTACAGCAATCACCCATGCCTGTCTCGGACTGTTGTTGAGAGCCTGCACCACACACTTGGTGACTGACTACCTGGACACCTGAGCTGAATCCATAAAAGAAAAGTAAACAGACTTCTGGGCTCAAATCTAGTAACAGATCTAAACATGTGGTGACAGGACATTAGAGTTTCAAAGGCACCAGCAATCAAACTAGCTCACACGAAGAGCTTATTTGGGCATATCAAAACAAAACAAGAAGCTAGGACACAGTAAGCAAACATAAAATAAATAATTATAATAACTTATTGATGGCTTGGAGACAACAGTCAATATCAGATCACATAAAGAGGCAGACCATGATGGCTTCAGCAACTTCCCAAAACAAAGAATTGGAAACTTTCTGGAGGAAGAGAACTTCTTAAAATTACCAGAGGTAGAATACAAAAGATTATATACAGAACTTTTCAAGAGATCAGGAAGGAGATCATGCAAAACATAGAACAAGTCAAGGAACACACAGACAAATCAATAGAGAAACTTAAGAAGATTATAGAAGAGCACAAAAACAAAATTAACAGGCTGCAAAAATCCCTAGAGAGACCACAATCAGAAATCCAGAAGATTAACAATAAAATGTCAGAATTAGACAACTCAATAGAAAGTCATAGGAGCAGAATTCACGCAATGGAAGTCAGAATTAGTGAGATTGAAGATAAAGCACTTGACACCAGCTTATTTGAGGAAAAATCAGATAAAAGAATTTTAAAAAATGAAGAAATCCTAAGAATTACATTGGGCTCCATCAGGAGGAATGACCTATGAGTGATTGGAGTACCATAACAGAAGGGGATAACAGAAAATACAGAGAGAATTGTTCAAGATTTGTTGGCAGAAAACTTCCCTGATATTGTGAAAGATGACAAGATATCTATCCAAGATGCTCATCAGACCCCACAAAAGGTAGATCCCAAAAGAAATTCACCAAGACCTATTATAATCAAACTTGTCAAAACCAAACATAAAGAGAATTTTAAGAGTGGCTAGGGATAACAAAAAGTCACCTACAAAGGAGAGTCAATAAGACTAAGCTCGGACTACTCAGCAGAAATCATGTGGCAAGAAGGCAATGGGATGACATATATAAAGACTTGAAGGAAAAAATTGTCAGCGAAAAATTATATATCCAGCAAAACTGTCTCTCAAATATGATGATGAAATTAAGACATTTCTAGATAAACAGAAGTTTAGGGAATTTGCAAAAACCAAACCAAAATTACACCAAATACTAAAGGGAGCCCTCTGGTTAGAAAAATCAATATCATCAGATAACAGCCCAAGACTAGAACATAGGACAGAACAATCAGATATCAAGCCAGGTAGGGAAGATACAAAAACAAATCAAAGCAAAAATGCTGAAAATAGGGAAACAGAGATGTCCATGTGTAAAAGATGAAAACATTAAAAAAAAAAAAAAAAACAGGGATTAAAATATGTATTCTTAGATCTTTCATATGGAGAGGAAGTCAAGATGATATAAAGAAATAAAAGAGTGCTTTCAACTTAGAAAAATAACGGTAAATATTAAGGTAACCACAAAGGAAACTAACAATCCTACTCATAAAAATAAAAAAAAGAAAGACTCAGCAAATACAAAATCAACAACAATGAAAAAGATGAAAAAAAATATATAAAGAAAAATTAGAGGGTATAGATGGGATCCATCAGCAAGGCAACATTCAGCTCCATCTGCCTCTGTGTTCTGTAAACTGCTGATATGGCCCAAATGATGAGGGATTCCTACTCTTGGTAGTGAAATTCAATACATAGAACTCTATATTGGTCTTTATCTAAAGTGTTAATTGAAAAGCAAAAATAAAAACAATAGGACTTCCAGACAACATAGTGCTATAGAGACAAGCACCACACTGTCCCTCCACAGCAAAGACCCAAAAAACTAAGTCTGAGAGAGAGAAACATCAATCCTGAAACCCTAAGCATCAAATGAAGAGATAAAGAACTAAGCCAAGCCCGAATGGAATAAGAAACTGACAGAGAACAGAAAGCGAGGAGAGATATGTGCAGAGGTCCCCTATCAGCTAACGCAGCACAGATTCGCCATCTTGGACTCCTGTCTCAGACCGGAAAACAGGGAGTACAGGAAAGCAGCTTCACGGGGCTCCCAGCGGGAGACAGAACAACCAGTAACCACTGATATACGCTTTCCCACCCCCTATTCTTCTTCACCCCCACTTGGCCTCCTCTGCTTCCTGCAGTCAGAGACTCTTAGCCAGGAGGCACTGGTTTCAGCCCTGTGTGGCTTGGATTCCACCCACCCACACTGGTTGGCTCCATGTGTGTCATTTATTTGTTGCTGGTGTTGCTTTTTTCCTCTTCTTTTGGCTTCTTCCATACCTCTCACCACCTTCCACTCCTTTTTCTCAAATACCTGGCCCTTTGTGCCATTTTGCTTCTTCCTGAAAGGCTGTGAAATGCCACTCAACTGTGGAACTGCTTCCGGGCCTGCGCTGCCATGGTGGTGGGATCCCCAGGACTTTTTGGGTGTGTTTGTTTTAATTTGTTCGTTTGTTTTCTTTTTCTTTTCTTGGCTTTGGAGCCCCTCCTAACTGGGCTGTACTGCACGGCTTGGGAGCTGCTTCCTCAGTCTATGCAGCCACGCAGTGGATCCCTGGGGACATTTCCTTTTTCTTTTTTGTTTGTTTTCTCTCGTTTGCTCTTTTTGCCTTTCTTCATTTCTCAGTTTCTCTTCTCTGTATACTTACCTTCTCTTCCTGTCTCCTGAATACCTGGCGCTGTGACACCTCTACCCCTTCTTACCACGCTGTACTTTGCAGCCTGGGAGCTACTTCCCCAGTCTTTACAGCCACACCAGTGGAATCCCTGGGGGCTTTTCTTCTCTTTCTTTCTTTTTTTCTCCTAATTTTATTTATTTTACTCTTTCTTTTTCTCCATTTCTCAATCTCTCATCTCTCCACTCCAACTGCAAGCTCCCCTGGTATTCTTTTTTGTTTGTTGTTTGGCTCCTGTTTCTCTCTCCACACTCTCCTCTTTCCCATACCCATCTTAGCTCCACACATCCCAATCTCTCCCCTCTTTCCTGCCGACTTGCACCGTGTGCTGAACATCACACCCTTGAGTAGCACAGGCACAGCCTACCAGAACCTGCCCAGCACTGATTCCCAGGCTGCCCTGTCGGCCCTAGTATGTACCACAAACACCCCATCCCAGCACCTCCCCTTCAGCTGGACAGGCCCTGCTGCACCATAGCTGAGGCACTAACCCTGTCCACTGGACAAGAAGACAAAATATCCTTCCCATAGATGAGCAAATAAAGAACACATACTCCACCTGCTCAGACATAACCATATAAAGCAAAGAAGCAGGATGAAATAAATAAATTGACAATCAATAAACAAGGAAAATAACTACTGAATATCCTGAAGACAACAAACAATATCAAAACATACAAAAACAGGACAGGATGGATCCAGTAGGCATTCAAAATAAAACACCAGATAACATTCCAGTAGAAAAAAAAGCACTAGAACTACCTAATAGGGAATTCAAATATCTAATATTTACAGCTATCCAAGAGTTGAAGGAAAAAGCAGACAAAAATCAGGGAAAAAATAGGCAAATTCATGGAAAATACAGACCAAAAAAAATGGAAAAATTCAGGAAAATAATACAGGAACAAAATGCCAAAACAAATTCACAACTAGAAATCACACAAAAACAACAATTAGAAATCCAAAAGATAAACAACAAGATTTCAGAAACGGACAGTGTCATAGAAGTGCTGAGGAGCAGATTTGAAATGATGGAAGACAGGATCAGCAAAATTGAAAACAAAAACTTGGATACAACTCTGAGGAAAAATCAGACAAATTTGAAAGCCTAGAGTAAATGGATAAATTTTTAGAAACACACTACCTATCCAAACTAACACAAAGCGATGTTGAAAATCTGAAGCACCTCATGACAAGAGAAGAGATTGAAAAGGTAATAAAAAAAAAAACTCACAACAAAAAAAAGCCCTGGCCTAGAAGGCTTCACTGGAGAATTCTACAAAACTTTCAGAGCAGAGCTTAAACCAGTACTCCTCAAACTATTTCAGAACATGGAAAAGAAAGCAACACTTCCAAATTCATTCCATGAAGCTAGTGTAACCCAGATACCAAAGCCAGGCAAAGATGCCACAAAAAAAGAAAATTATAGACCAGTATCTCTAATGAATCTAGATGCAAAAATTCTCAACAAAATTCTAGCCGGTAGAATTCAGCATTGTATTAAAAAATAATACACTACAACCAAGTAGGATTCACACCACTTATGCAAGAGGGTTCAACTTCAGAAAATTAATCAATGTAATCCACCACATAAATAAAAGGAAAGAAAAGAATCACATGATCATCCCTACCGATGCAGAAAAGCATTCAACAAAGTCCAACAGCCATTCCTGATAAAAGCTGTCAATAAAATAGGTATAGAAGGGAAATTTCTCAACATAATAAATGGCATCTATGCAAAACCAATGGCCAACATAATTCTTAACGGAGAGAGGCTGAAAACATTCCCCTTGAGAACAGGAACAAGACAAGGATGCCCTTTATCACCACTCCTATTTAACATTGTGCTGGAAAGTGCTAGCTACAGCAATAAGGCAAGAAAAAGAAATAAAGGGTATCCAAACTGGTAATGAAGAAGTTAAACTGCCCCTATTTGCAGATGATATGATACTATACATAGACTCCACGAGAAAACTACTGGAACTAATAGAAAGATTCAGCAGAGTAGTAGAATACAAGAAAAACATACAACAATCTGTTGGATTCTGATACACAATTAAAGAGAACGATGAAAAGGAAATCAGGAAAACAATATTATAAATGATTTTAATAATAGCCCCTAAAAAAATAAAATACTTAGGAATAAATCTAACCAGGGATGTAAAACACCTATAAAAAGAAAACTACAGAACACTACTGCAAGAAACCAAAAGAGAGCTACATAAATGGGAAAACATACCATGCTCATGGATAAGTAGACTCAACATTGTAAAAATGACAGTTCTACTTAAAGCAATTTACAAATACAATGCAATCCTGATCCAAATATCAATGACATTCTTTAAAGAGATGGAAAAACTAATCATTAACTTTATATGGAAAGGGAAGAAGCCCTGGATAAGTAAAACACTATTGAAGAAAAAGAAGAAAGTAGGAGGACTCACACTACCTGACCTCAGAACCTACCATACAGCTATGGTAGTCAAAACAGCCTGGTACTGGTACAAAGACAGATATATTGACCAATGGAACAGAATTGACAACCCAGATGTAAATCCATCCACCTAGGGTCACCTGATCTTTGGCAAAGGCCCAAATTCCATCAAATGCAGAACAGTCTTTTTAACAAATGGTGCTGGCAAAACTGGATGTCCATCTGCAAAAAAGAAAAGAAAAAGAAACAGGACCCATACCTCACACCATGTATAAAAACTAATTCAAAATGGATCAAAGATCTAAATATAAAGCCAAAAGCTATAAAGTTCATAGAAGAAAAAAATAGGATCAATGCTAGAGGCCCTAATACACAGCATTAACAGGATACAAACCATAATGAACAACACACAAACTCCAGAAGATAAGCTAGAATTGGGATCTTCTAAAAATTAAACACTTATGCTCATCAAAAGATTTCACCAAAAGAGTAAAAAGACAACCTACAGACTGGGGAAAAAATTTTGGACATTGCAAGCCAGACAAAGGTCTAATCTCTAAAATCTACAAGAAAATCTGACACCTCTACAACAAAAATGCGAATAAGCCAGTTAAAAAATGCACAAAGGAAATGAAGAGACACTTCACCAAAGAAGACATTCAAGTGGCCAACAGACACATGAGGAAATGCTCACAATCATTAGCCGTTAGAGAAATGCAAATCAAAACCACAATGCGATGCCATCTCGCCCCGGCATTACCAGCACGAATAAAAAAACTGGAAATAACAAATGTTGGAGAAGCTGCAGGGAGATTGGAACCCTTATGCACCGCTGGTGGGAATGCAAAATGATACAACCATTTTGGAAAATGACATGATGCTTTCTTAGAAAGCTAGAAAATAGAAATACCATATGATCCAGCAATCCCACGCCTAGGAATATATCCTAGAGAAATAAGAGCTGTCACACGAATAGACATATGCACACCTATGTTCATGGCAGCATTGTTCACAATAGCAAAAAGATGGAAACAATCTAGATGCCCATCAACGGATGAATGGATAAACAAACTATGGTACATACACACAATGGAGTATTATGCAACGATAAAGAATAATGATGAATCTGTGAAGCATCTCATAACATGGATGAAACTGGAGGACATCATGCTGAATGAAGTAAGTCAATTACAAAAGGACAAATATTGTATGAGACCACTACTGTAAAAACTCATGAAGAGGTTTACACACAAAAAGAAACAATCTTTGTTGTTTACCAGGGATGGCAGGGGTGGGGGGAAATACTAAATAGGCAATAGATAAGTGGTATCTTGGGTGAAGGATGAGATAGTACACAATATTGGGGGAAACCAGCACAACTTGCACAAGGAAAGGTCATGGAAGCTCCATAGACACATCTGAATTCCTTGAGGGAGCGAATTGCTGGGCGGAGGGCTGTGGAGACCATGGTCTCGGGGAACATCTAGCTCATTTGGCGTAACAAAGTTTATAAAGACAATGTTCTACATTCTCCTTAGGTGAGTAGCATCTGGGGTCTTAAAAGTCTGTGAGCAGCCATCTAAGATACTCCACTGGTCTCACCACTTCAGGAGCAGGGGAGAATGAAGAAAACAAGATATAAGGGAAAGATTAGTCCAAAGGACTAATGGACCACAATTCCCACTGCTTACACCAGACTGAGTCCAGTATAACAAGATGGTGCCTGGCTACAACAACCAACTGCTCTGACAGGGATCACAATAGAGGGTCCCAGACAGAGCTGGAGGAAAATGTAGAACAAAATTCTAAGTTAGAAAAAAAGACCAGGCTTACTGGCCTGACAGACTGGAGAAACCCCAAGAGTATGGCCTCTGGACACCCTTTTTGCTCAATAATGAAGTCACTCCCAAGGTTTACCCTTCAGCCAAAGATTAGAGACCCCATAAAACAAAATGAGACTAATGGGGCACAACAGCCCAGGGACAAAGACTAGAAGGCAGGAGGGGATAGGAAAGCTGGTAATAGGGAACCCAAGGTCAAGAAGTGAGAGTGTTCAGATGTCATGGGATTGTTACCAATGTCATAAAACAGTATGTGTACTAAATGTTTAATGAGAAACTATTTGTTCTGTAAACCTTCATTTAAAGTACAATAAAAAAAAAGAAAAAGAAAAACGACTCAGTACAGAAAATTAAGTGGAACAAAAAACTGTGAACAACACACAAAAAAGACATCAAAGTGACAGCACTAAACGCATACCTATCAATAATTACACTGAATGTAAATGGACTAAATGCACCAATAACGAGACAGAGACTGACAGAATGCATTAAAAAACATGATCCATCTATATGCTGCCTACAAGAGACACACTTTAGTCTTAAAGACACAAATAAACTAAAACTCAAAGGATGAATAAAAATATCAAGCAAACAACAATCAAAAAAGAGTAGAAGTGGTAATATTAATCTGTGATAAAATAGACTTTAGAGTAAAATCCACCCTAATGACAAGGAAGGACACTATATAATGATTAAAGCGTCAATACACCACAAGGACATAACCATAATAAATACTACGCACCCAATGACAGAATACACAGTATATGTATTATACTCCAAAGTACATAAAACAAATTCTAACAGCATTGAAAAGAGAGACCACTCCACAGTAATAGTAGGAGACTTCAACATGCCACTTTCGGTGAAGGACAGAACATCCAGAAAGAAGATCAACAAAGACACGGAAGATCTAAATGCCACAATCAACCAACTTGATCTCACAGACGTATACACAACACTCCACCCACCAGCAGCCAAGTAAACTTTCTTTTCCAACGCACGTGGAACATTCTTCAGAACAGACTACATATTAGGCCATCAAGCAAGCCTTAACAGAATCTAAAACATCAAAATATTACTAAGCATTTTTTATGACCATAAAGCCATAAAGGTAGAAAGCAATAACAGAAAAAGCAAGGGAAAAAATGAAACACATGGAAACTGAACAACATCTTGTTCAAAAACTACTGGGTTATAGAATAAATTAAGGACCGAATAAAGAAATTCACAGAATTGAATGAGAATGAAAACACACGGTACCAGAACCTTTGGGACATGGCAAAAGAAGTGCTCAGAGGTCAGCTTACAGCAATAAATGCACACATCCAAAAAGAAGAAAAGGCAAAAATCAAAACATTAACCCTACAACTTGAACAAGTATAATGAAAGCAGCAAAAGAAAACCGCGGGCACCAAAAAAAAGGAAATAATAACAATTAGAGCAGAATTAAATGAAATAGAGAATAGAAAAACAATTGAAAGAATTAACAAGACCAAAAGCTGGTTCTTTATGAAAAGAGCAATAAAATTGATAAACCATTGGCCAAACTAACAAAAGAAAAACAGGAGAGGAAGCAAATAATCTGAATAAGAAATGAGATGGGTGATATCACAACAGACCCAACTGAAATTAAAAGAATCAGAATACTATGAAAAATTTTACCCTACAAAATTTGGAAACCTAGAGGAAATGGACAAATTTCTAGAAACAGACTACCTACCTAAACTAACACAGAGTTAGAACAACTAAATAAACCCGTAACAAAAGAAGAGATAGAAAAGGTAATTAAAAAACTCCCGACTTCTGGGAAAATGGCGCTCTAGGCAGAAGCACCACGCCATCCCTCCACAGCAAAGATACGAAAAACTAAGCCAAACAGAGAAAACAGCAATCCTGAAACCCTAAAACATAAAATGAAGAGATAAAGAACTCAGTCAAGCACTAAATGGAGTGAGAAAACTGGCAGAGAACGGAGAGTGAGGAGAGATTCATGCAGAGATCCCCTATCGGCTAACGCAGCACAGATCCGCCATCTTGGACTCCTATCAGACACCAGCAAATACGGGTACGAGAAAGCAGCTTCACAGAGCTTCCAGCGGGAAACAAAACAACTGGTAATTTGCAATAAATGTTTTCCCACCCCCACCCTTCTTCACCCCCACTCGGCCTCCTCTGCTTCCCATGGCCACAGTCTCTTGTCTGGGAAGCACCAGCTGCTTGGATTCCACCCACCCACACTGGCTGGCTCCCTGAGAGCCATTTGTTGGCTGCTGATATTACCTTTTTTCCGATTCTTTTGATTTCTTCCTTACCTCTCACCACCTCCCCCTCCTTTCACTCAAATACCTGGCTCTGTGTGCCATCTCTGCTTCTTCCTGAGGGGCTGCGGAGCTCCATTTGAGTGTGTAACTGCTTCCTGGTCTGGGCTGTCAAGCTGATGGGATCCCGGGGCTTTGTTGGTTTGTTTGTTTTGAATTGTTTGTTTTCTTTTCCTTTTCTCGAGTTGGGAGCCCATTCTGGCTGGGCAGTGCTGCGCGGCTTGGGACCTACCCCCTCGGCTTGTGCAGATGTGCAGAGGGATCCCTGAGAGCATTTCTTTCTTCACGGGTTTTTTTTTTTTCTTTCTGTTTTTTGGGGGCTTTTCTTGTTCTTTTTTTTTTTTTAATTTGTTTTGTTTTCTTTTCCCTCTTTTTCCCTTTTTGTCTTTCTTCATTTCTCAGTTTCTCATCTCTCTATACCTTCCTTCTCTTTCTGTTCCCTGAATACCTGGCGCTGAATACCTCTACAATTTCTAGCCAGACTGTACTGCAACACCTGAGAAACACTTCCCCAGACCTCTTAGCCACACCAGTGGGATCTCTGGGACCTCTGCTGTTCTGTTTCCTTTCTGATTTTTATTTATTCATTCTTTTCTTTTTTTCCCCTTCTTCCCCTTTCTGTTTTGCTCCATTTCATAGTCTTTCATTTCTCCACTCCAATGGCAAGCTCCCCTAGCATTCTTTTTTGTTTGTGTGTATGTTTTTGGCTCCTGTTCCTCTCTCCTCTCTCCCATATCCATCGTAGCTCCACACATAAAAATCTCTCCCCTCCATCCTGCCTACCTGCACTGTGCACTTAACATCACACCGCCAAGCAGTACAGGCACGGCCTACCAGAATCTGCCCTGCAATGATTACCAACCCACCCTGGTGGCTGTAGTAAGTGCCACAAACAACCCATCCCAGTAACTCCTCTTCAGCTAGACCTGCCCTGCTGTACCATATTTGAGCGACTGACCCTGCCAATTGGAGAAGGAGGTGAAAAGTATCATGCCCACAGATGAGCAAACAAAGAACACACAGCCCGCCTGCTCCGACATAGCCAAATTAAAAAAAAGGGATGAACCAAACAAGTCTGCAATCAATAAACAAGAAAAATAACTACTGAATACCCCAAAGAAAGCAGACAATGTCAAAACATTTACAAAAACAGGACAGGATGGTTCCAGTAGGCGTCTAAAATAAAACACCAGATGACTTTCCAGTGGAAGAAAAGGCACTAGAACTACCTGATAGGAAATTCAAATCTCTAATACTCAGAATTATCCAAGAGTTGAAGCAAAAAGCAGGCAAAAATGAGGAAAAATAGACAAATTCATAGAAAAGGCAGACAAATTCATAGAACCTACAGACAAAAAAATGGAAGAATTCAGGAAATAATGCGGGAACAAAATGACAAAATAAATTCACAACTAGAAATTATACAAAAACAACAATTAGAAATCCAAAAGATAAACAAGATTTCAGAAATGGACAGTGTCATAGAAGGGCTAAGGAGCAGATTTGAAATGGTGGAAGACAGGATTAGTGGAATTGAAGACAAACACTTGGATAAAACTCTGAGGAAAACTCAGAAAAAAGAACAAATAAAAATTAAGAGACCCTGAGAGTTATGTGGGATACAATCAAAACCAAAAACTTGAGAGTGATCGGACTTCCAGAACAGGGGGAGAAAACAGAAAACACAGAGAGGATCATTGAAGAACTGCTGACAGAAAACTTCCCCAATATCATGAAAGATGAAAAGCTGGCCATCCAAGAAGCTCAACGAACCGCATATAGTATAGAAACCAAAAGAAAATCACCAAGGCATATCGTAATCACACTTGCCAAAACCAAAGACAGACAAAGAATCCTGAGACCAGCTCGTGAAAAACAAGAAGTCACATACAGAGGAGAAACAATAAGACTAAGCTCAGATTATTAGGCAGAAACCATGCAGGCAAGAAGGCAATGGGATGACATATATAAAACCTTGAGAGAAAAAAATTGCCAGACAAGAATAATATACTCTGCAAAACTCTCGTTCAGATATGACAGTGAAATTAGGACATTTCCAGATAAATAGAAATTAAGGGAATATGTAAAAACCAAACCAAACTGACAAGACTTATTAAAGGGAGTCCTTCGATCTGAGAACAAACAACTTCAGCCCACAGGCTGAATCTAGGATGCAGGACTGTACCAGCCAGATACCAATCTAGGAAATGAACTCTCGACGACTATCCAAAACCAAAGGAATACAACAGGGAATCAGAGCAGTTAATCAGTAAATGACAACAACATCAAAACAATAAAAGAGGGAATAAATGGCATAGGTATAGAAACCCTTAATGGACAGGAAGGCAAGGTGATAGTGAGTAATGGTAGACTGCTTCAAACTTAGAAAGATAAGGGTAAATTTCACGGTAACCACAAAGAAAGTTAACAAACCAACTCATAAAAATAAGGACGAAAAACATAAAGTCTCAGCAAAAAGAAAAGAAATGAAAAAAAAAATCCACAAACAAAAGTAATTCAGCACAGTAGAGTAAGAAGAATAAAGAAAACGTCAGCACCACAAAAAAAAAGGCACTACAAAATGACAGCAACAAACTCACATCTATCAATAATTACACTGAATGTAAATAGACTCAATGCACCCATAAAGAGATGGAGAGTGACAGAAAGGATCCATTAATATACTGTCTACAAGAGACACACCTTAGAGACAAAGACATGATTTTATTAAAAGTCAAAGGTTGGAAAAAAATATATCAAGCTAACAACTACCAAAAAAGAGCAGGAGTGGCAATACTAATCTCCGATGACGTAGACTTTAAAACAAAATCCACCATAAAAGACAAAGGGGGACACTATATGATGATTAAGGGGATGATCCATCATGAAGACATAACCATAATAAACATCTATGCACCCAATGACAGGGCTCCAAAATACATAAAACAAACTCTAACAACACTGAAATTGACAGTTCCACAATAGTAGTAGGAGACTTCAACACACCACTCTTGGTAAAGGATAGAATAACTAAGAAGAAACTCAGCAAAGATACAGAAGACCTAAAGGGCACAATCAGCCAAGTTGACCTCATAGACATATATAGAACACTCCATCCAACCACTGCAAAGTACACATTGTTTTCCAATGCACATGGAACATTCTCCAGAATAGACCATATCTTAGGCCACAGAGCAATCCTCAACAAGATCTAAAACGTTGAGATAGTTCAAAGTATCTTCTCTGACCACAATGCCATCAAGGTAGAAATTAACAACAGAAAGAGCAAGGAAAAAAAATCAATTACATGGAAACTGAATAATACCATGCTTACACATCACTGGGTAATAGAAGAAATCAGAGATGGAATAAAAAAAATACCTAGAATCAAACAAGAATGAAAACACATCATACCAAAACCTTTGGGACACAGCAAAGGCAGTCCTCAGAGGACAATTTATAGCAATAGATACACACAACAAAAAAGAAGAAATGGACAAAATCAAAACATTAACTACACCACTCAAACAAATAAAGAACAGCAAAAAAAAGCCCACATCCACCAGAAGGAAGGAAATAATAAAGATCAGAGCAGAAATAAATGAAATAGAGAACAGAAAAACAATAGAAAGAATCAACAAAACCAAAAGTTGGTTCTTTGAAAGAATCAACAAAATCGACAAACCACTAGCCAGACTGACAAAGGAAAAACAGGAGAGGACGCAAATAACCCAAATAAGAAATTAAATGGGGGACATTACAACAGACCCAACTGAAATAAAAAGGACTATAACAGAATATTATGAAAACCTATACTCCAACAAATTTGAAAACGTAGAGGAAATGGATAAATTTCTGGAGACACAGGCCTACCCAAACTACAACAAAGTGATGTTGAAAATATGAACAGACCCATAACAAGAGAAGAGATTGAAAAGGTAATAAAAAAACTCCCAACCAAAAAAAAGCCCTGGCCCAGATGACTTCACTGGAGATTTCTACAAAACATTCACAGAAGAGCTTGTACCAGTACTACTCAAGCTATTGCAGAGCACAGAAAAGGAAGCAACACTTCCAAATTCATTCTATGAAGCCAGCATAACCCTGATACCAAAACCAGGCAAAGATGCCACAAAAAAAGAAAATTACAGACCAATATCTCTCATGAATATAAATGCAAAAATTCTGAACAAAATTCTAGCCAATAGAATTCAGCAGCATATCAAAAAAATAATACACCACGACCAAGCAGGATTCATATCAGTTATGCAAGGATGGTTCAACATTAGAAAATCAATCAATGTAATCCACCACATAAATAAAAGGAAAGAAAAGAATCACATGATCATCTCAATTGACACAGAAAAGGCATTTGACAAAGTCCAACACCCATTCCTGATAAACACTCTCAATAAAATAGCTAAAGAAGGGAAATTTCTCAACATAATAAAGGGCATCTATGCAAAAACAATGGCCAACATCATTCTTAATGGAGAGAGGCTGAAAACATTCCCCTTGAGAACAGGAACAAGACAAGGATGCCGTTTATCACCACTGCTATTTAACATTGTGCTGGAAGTCCTAGCTAGAGCAGTAACACAAGAAAAAGAAATAAAAGGCATCCAAATTGGTAATGAAGAAGTTAAACTGTCCCTGTTTGCAAATGATATGATACTATACATAGAAAACCCTAAAGACTCCACAAGAAATCTACTGTATTTAATAGAAAGATTCAGCAGAGTAGCAGAATACAAGATAAACATACAAAAATCAGTTGGATTCCTATACACCAATAAGGAGAATGATGAAAAGGAAATCAGGAAAAAATACCATTTATAATAGCCCCTAAAAAAATAAAATACTTAGGAATAAATCTAACCAGGGATGTAAAAGACCTATACAAAGAAAACTACAAAACACTACTGCAAGAAACCCAAAGGGATCTACATAAATGGAAAAACATACCATGCTGATGGATAGGTAGACTCAACATTGTGAAAATGACAATTCTACCCAAAGCAGTTTACAAATACAATGCAATCATGATCCAAATACCAAGAACTTTCTTCAAAGAGATGGAAAAACTAATCATTAACTTTATATGGAAAGAGAAGAAGCCCCAAATAAGTAAAGCTCTATTGAAGAAGAAGAAGAAAGTTGGAGGACTCACACTACCTGACTTCAGAACCTACTGTACTGCTACGGTAGTCAAACAGCCTGGTACTTGTACAACGACAGGTACATTGACCAGTGGAACAGAATTGACAACCCAGATGTAAATCCATCCACCTACGGTCACCTGATCTTCAACAAGGGCCCAAAGTCCATCAAATGGGGAAAAGACAGTCTTTTTAACAAATGGTGCTGGCAAAACTGGATATCCATCTGCAAAAAAATGAAATAGGATCCATACCTCATGCCATATACAAAGACTAATTCAAAATGGATCAAAGACCTAAATATAAAGCCAGAAACTACAAAGTTCATAGAAGAAAAAATAGGACCAATGCTAGAGGCCCTAATTCACCTCATTAAAAGGATACAAACCATATCCGTCAACACACAAACCACAGAAGATAAGCTAGATAATTGGGATCTTCTAAAGATCAAACACCTATCCTCTTCAAAAGACTTCACCAAGAGAGTAAAAAGAGAACCTATAGACTGGGAAAAAGTTTTTGGACAGTACAAGTCAGACAAAGGTCTATTCTCCATAATCTACAAGAAATCCAACACCTCTACAACAAAAAGACAAATAATCCTATTAAAAAATGGCAAAGGAAATGAAGAGACACTTCACCAAAGAAGACATTCAGGCGGCCAACAGACACATGAGGAAATGCTGACGATCACTAGCCATTAGAGAAATGCAAATTAAAACCACAGTGAGATACCATCTCACCCCAGCATTACTGGCACAAATCAAAAACACTGGAAATAACAAATGTTGGAGGGATTGTGGGGAGATCAGAACTCTTCTGTACTGCTGGTGGGAATGTACAATGATACAACCATTTTAGAAAATGATATGGTGCTTCCTTAGAAAGCTAGAAATAGAAATACCATCAGATCTAGCAATCCCACTCCTAGGACTATATCCTAGAGAAATGAGAGCCGTCACTCTAATAGACATATGCACACCTATGTTCATGGCAGCATTGTTCACAATAGCAAAAAGATGGAAACAACCTAGATGCCCATCAACAGATGAATGGATAAACAAACTATGGTACATACACACAGTGGAGTACTATGCAACGAGAAAGAACAATGATGAATCTGTGAAGCATCTCATAACATGGATGAAACTGGAGGACATTATGCTGAGTGAAAAGTCAATAACAAAAGGACAAATATTGTATGAGACCTCTATTGTAAAAACCCATGAAAATATTCACACACAAAAAGAAACAATCTTTGTAGGTTACCAGGGATGGGAGGGGTGGGGGGGAAATACTAAATAGGCAATAGATAAGTGGTATCTTGGGTGATGGGTGAGACAGTACACAATATTGGGGGAAACCAGCACAAGTTGCACAAGGAAAGGTCATGGAAGCTCCATAGACACATCCAAACTCCCTGAGGGACTGAATTGCTGGGCTGAGAGGGCTGTGGGGACCATGGTCTCTGGGAACATCTAGCTCACCTGGCATAACACAGTTTATAAAGACAATGTGCTACATTCTACCTTGGTGAGTAGCGTCTGGGGTCTTAAAAGTCTGTGAGCAACCACCGAAGATACTCCACTGGTCTCATCCCTTCAGGAGCAAGGAAGAATGAAGACAACAGGATACAAGGAAAAGATTAGTCCAAAGGACTAATGGACCACAGTTACCAAGGCCTCCAGCAGACTGAGTCCAGTACAGCTAGATGGTGCCTGGCTACCACCACCGACTGTTCTGACTGGGATCACAACTGAGGATTCCCGACAGAGCTGGAGAAGGATGTAGAACAAAATTCTAACACACACAAAAAAAGACCAGATTTACTGGCCTAAAAGAGACTGGAGAAAACCCAAAAGTATGGCCCCCGGACACCCTTTAACTCAGTGGTGAAGTCACTTCCGAGGTTCACAGTTCAGCCGGGGATTGGACAGCCCCATAAAACCAAACGGGACTAATGAGGCACAGCAGTCCAGGGACAAGGGCTAGAAGGCAGAAGGGGACAGGCAAGCTGATGATAGGGAACTCAAGGTTGAGTAAGGACAGTGCTGATGTGTTGTGAGGTGGTTAACCATTGTCATCGCGCAACATGTGTACTATCTGTTTAATGAGAAACTATTTTATTCTGTAAACCTTCATCTAAAGTGAGAATAGCAGCACAATTGGAAGACAGTAGCTGATGTCACTGAACTGTGCATGTAGAAATTTTTGAAATGGTGTATCTTTGGCTATGTATATTTTCACCAAAAAAAAAAAAAAAAAGGTCAAGAAGGGAGAGGGTTGACATGTCGTGGGGTTGTTAACCAATGTCATAAAACGATATGTGTAAAAAAAATAAAATAAAAATCCCAACCAAAAAAGCCCTGGCCTGGACTGTTGGTTTCACTGGAGAATGCTACCAAACTTTCAGAGAAGAGTTAACACCACTACTACTAAAAGTATTTCAGAGCACAGAAAAGGATGGAATACTCCCAAACTCATTCTATGAAGCCAGCATAACCCTGATACCAAAACCAGGTAAAGACACCACAGAAAAAGAAATTACAGACTAATATCCCTCATGAACATGGACGCAAAAATCCTCAACAAAATTCTAGGTAGGGTGCAGAACTCAAATTCTAGTATAAAGACCAGACTTAATGATTTGAGTGATACTGCAGGGACCTCAGAAGACATGGCCCCTGGACTCTAGCTCAGAACTGAAACCATTCCCGAAGCCAACTCTTCATGCAAAGATTAGACTGGACTATGGGACATAAAATGATACTCGTGAAGAGTGTGCTTCTAAGCTCAGGTAGATACATGAGACTAAATGGGCAGCTCCCATCTGGAGGCAAGATGAGAAGGCAAAAAGGGACAGGAACTGGTTGAATGGACACGGGAAATGGGTGGAAAGGAGGAGTGCGCTGTCACATTATAGGGAGAGCAGCTGGTCACATAACAATGTGTGTATAGATTGTTGTATGAGAAACTGACTTGAATTGTAAACTTTCACTTAATGCACAATAAAATAATAATAATAATAATAAAGGAATGAAGTACTAATACATGATATAACATGGATAAACCTTGAAAACATTATACTAAGTGAAAGAAGCCAGTTACAAAAGATTGCACAAGCGTATTATTCCGTTTATATGAAATATCCAGAATAGGCAAATTCAGAGACAGCACATAGACTAGTGGTTGCCAGGGGATGATACGTGGTTTCTTTTTGGGTTGATAGAAGTATTCTGAAATTACATAATGGTGATCATTGGACAACATTGTGAATATACTAAAAACCTCTGAATTGTGCACTTTAAACTTGTGAATTTTATGTTAGGTAATTTTTTTCTCAATTTTTAAAATTGTAAAAAGGGAAAGAAAGAAAAATAAAAGCAGAGAACTTTCTCTGACTGTATTCAAAGAAAATGAGGCTGAAGGAGAAAGCAGAAAGATCTGAAGCATGAGAAGAACTTGGCACATAGTTGCCGGTTTGAGGAGGGAGGGGCAATGTGACCAGGAATACAAGTGGCCTTGAGGATCAGAATGGGGCTCCCCCTGACAACCAGCAAGGACACGGGGACCTCAGTTCTACAACAAGGAACTGAATTCTACCAACAACCTTAATGAGCTTGGAAGTGGATTCTTCCCCAGAGCCTTGTGAGACTCTAAGCAGAAGACTTAGCTGAGCCACACTTTTTCTGGATTTCTCACCTACAAAATTGTGAGATAAGTGCTGGGTGTTGTTCTAAGCTACTGTATTCATGGTAATTTGTTACAGTAGCAATCAAAAACAAATCCATTGGTTATATACAGACAAATGTTTTGACTGGACATACCATCTGTGCAGCCATGGAAACGGTTAAGAGTGCCAAGAGAGGGAAAGGTGCTGGAAGGTGAAGCAGACTAGGACTGAGGTTCAGGGATCGCTTCATTTAGTGGCCCGGTAGAGTTACCAAAGGACACAGAGGAGGAGGAGCCAAAGGGGCAGAAGGAGAGTGAGGATGATATATGTTATTGTTGCATTTTTGGTCAGTGGTCTCCATCTGAGACAACAGAATCCACTCTAGGTAATTGAAGAAAAATAGATTTATTAAAAGTCATAAACTACTTACAGAATTGCTGGAAGTCAAAG
This sequence comes from Dugong dugon, assembly GCA_030035585.1. NCBI lineage: Eukaryota > Metazoa > Chordata > Mammalia > Sirenia > Dugongidae > Dugong > Dugong dugon. The sequence goes on along the minus strand of CM057466.1, from coordinate 43,734,710 downwards.
AAATAGACTCTAGGCTGAACTTCCAGGAATAACTCCTAAACCACTCTGCAGTTTTGGTCCTCCACAGAAGCTGCTGCGTCTGCCATCATCAGGAAGCTACTACTCTGCTTCTCATTTAAGAAACTTCCTGCCTCCCCTACAAGGCACACTGCCTCTCTGTCCATTTGTCTCAGTTTCAAATGAAAGTCTTGTGAGAGGGCTTCTGACTGGTGAAACCTACATCTCCTCTGGAAACCTGGTGGCAGTGAACTATGGAAAATGTTGTTTTAAGCTTTCTACCCCTGCCAAGAAGGAATTCGGAGAGGGGAATGGAATGAATGTTGAATGAGCCAACCCACAGTATCTTCCACTGAAGGCAAGGAAAGGCAGTATTTCAGTTGTAGTCTGGCTGAGAATCCAGGTAAGCTGTGCTTGGATTCTTCACCCACAGAAACTGAGATCATAAATGAGTGTTGTTTTAAGCCGCTAAATTTGTGGTAATTTGTTACGCAGTACAAAAAATGGATACAATATGTAAACATAAGGAAAATAACATTTGCTTTGCTGGTTGATGTAAGGATTATATGAGATACATGAGCATAGTCAACACAATCCTGGCACCCAGTGAGCACTTCCCCTCTGTCTTTCCAGGGAATCTTACATCCCGGGTAAGAAGTGATCCATTCCAACTCAAGGATCACCTGGGGATCTTATCGAAATGTAGATTATTATTCAGTATATCTGGGGTGGAAATGCAAATCCTCAGCAGGAGTTCAAGCCAGAATGAAACGGTTTGAAGCCCTGTTGGAAACCTGTCCCTGTGGTTACACCAGGGCTATACTGTTTAAGACCTACTCCCTGCCAGTGACTGAGTGCAGCAGGATTCCAAGGCAGGCCCTTCCCAGAGTCTGGCAGGCAGCTTTGGCTCAAGTACTCCGAGCTTGCCTTAAACTTGTGTCTAGTCTGGAGGCTTCCAGTTACCTTCCCTCCTTTTTTCCTTGGGCTCAGACTAGCACTGCAGTTTGCTGGGTCTCCTTTCTCCCCAGCTCTCTCCCCGTTACCTCCCACAGATGTTGCCCCTAATAAACATCCTGAAGGTTTAGTCCTGTCTTGGCATCTCCCTCTTGGAGGACCCAGAATAATATGAGTTGTGGCAAGAATGTTTCGAAATGAGGCAGTAAGATAGGGATTTGGAACTGACCCATCTACCACCCAGCAGGTGAAGAAGGTGTCATACTGGTGGCAGGTGGGACATCACTAGTCCCTGGCATAAGGTGGTGGCTCAGTTGCAAATGATTTTCCCACTGGAGACCTGGAAAATGTTCTAGTGGAAGGAAATGCAGTGGCAGGTACCGTGACAAAGGAAATATGGGTGGAAAGATGCCTGCAGGAAGTAGCAGAGTTGGTTGGATGCCGCTAGGTTATTTTGATGCCCAGCAGAAGAATAATAAGGGAATGAGGCTTGTTAGCATAGGGTCTGCAGTGGAAGAGCAGACACAGCTGCAAGGCAGGGTGATGACATAATTGTTAGTGCCACAGAGCCCAGAGAGGTTTCCATGCTCATCCAAGGAGGTCTGTTATGCAAAGGCTGGGACCTTGGTGTGGAAAACTGGGGACCTTGAAATGTGGAACAGGGATATCTAGATGGATGCCCCTGAGGATGTTGATTCTCTGGGCTGGCAGAGGCAGTCCACCCTCCCCTAGTAAGGTCTCCCACTTCCAGTATTCTAGAAGATGCTGAAAGGTGTTGCAGAGGCCCCTCCCTCACAGAGCAATGCTGCCTTGAGGAGCTCCCCTACCTCTTCTCCTGGCCTCAGGGGAGTGTAATAACAGAGATTCCATACGGAATAGAAAAATGGCAGAATGGAGAACAACAGTGCGAACTGCCCCTGTGTTGGACAAAAGTATTTTAGCTACTTGTACCATGAAATACTTGCTCCCGGAGATAAAACGCATCTGTCAGTTTGTCGTACTGTGGGGAATTGTGTGTTGCTGTGATGCTGGAAGCTATTCCACTGGTATTCAAATACCAGCAGGGTCACCCATGGTGGACAGGTTTCAGCTGAGCTTCCAGGCTAAGACAAACTAGGAAGAAGGACCTGGCGGTCTACTTCTGAAAAAGGTTAGCCAGTGAAAACATTACGAATAGCAGCAGAACATTGTCTGATAGAGTGTTGGAAGATGAGCCTGTCAGGTTGGAAGGCACTAAAAATACAACAGGGGAAGAGCTGCCTCCTCAAAGTAGAGTCGACCTTCATGAAGTGGATGGAGTCAAGCTTTCGGGACCTTCATTTGCTGATGCAGCAGTACTCAAAATGAGAAGAAAAAGCTGCAAACATCCATTAACAACTGGAACATGGAATGTACAAAGTATGAATCTAGGAAAATTGGAAATCATCAAAAATGAAATGGAACACGTAAACCTCAATATCCTAGGTGTTAGTGAGCTGAAATGGACTGGTATTGGCCATTTTGAATCAATCATATGGACTACTATGCCGTGAATGAAAACTTGAAGAGGAATGGCGTTGCATTCATCGTCAAAAAGAACATTTCAAGATCTATCCTGAAGTACAACGCTGTCAGTGATACGATAATAGCCATACGCCTACAAGAAAGACCAGTTAATACGACTATCATTCAAATTTACTCACCAACCACTAAGACCAAAGATGAAGAAACTGAAGATTTTTACCAACTTCTGCAGTCTGAAATTGATCAAACATGCAATCAAGATGCATTGATAATTACAGTGATTGGAATGCGAAAGTTGGAAACAAAGAAGAAAGATTGGTTAGTTGGAAAATATGGCCTTGGTGACAGAAACAGTGCTGGAGATCGCATGATAGAATTTTGCCAGACCAGTGACTTCTTCATTGCAAATACCTTTTTTCAATGACATAAACCACAACTATACAGGGGACTCTTGCCAGATGGAATACACAGGAATCAAACTGACTACATTTGTGGAAAGAGATGATGGAAAAGCTCAATATCATCAGTCAGAACAAGGCTGGGGGCCAATCGTGGAATAGGCCATCAATCACTCATATGCAAGTTCAAGTTGAAGCTGAAGAAAATTAGACAAGTCCACAAGAGCCAAAGTATGACCTTGAGTATATCTCACCTGAATTTAGAGACTATCTCAAGAATTGACACATTGAACAGTAATGACTGAAGACCAGATGAGTTGTGGAATGACATCAAGGACATTATACTTGAAGAAACCAAGAGGCCATTAAAAAGACAGGATAGAAAGAAAAGACCAAAATGGATGTCAGAAGAGACTCTAAAACTTGCTCTTGAACATCAAGTAACTGAAGCAAACAGAAGAAATGATGAAGTAAAAGAGCTGAACAGAAAATTTCGAAGGGCAGCTCCAGAAGACAAAGTATTGTAATGACATGTGCAAAGACCTGGAGTTAGAAAACCAAAAGGAAAGAACACACTTGACATTTTTCAAGCTGAAAGAAATGAAGAAAAAAATTCAAGCTTTGAGTTGCGATATTGAAGGATTCTATGGGCAAAATACTGAACGACGCAGAAAGCATCAAAAGAAGATGGAAGGAATACACAGCATCACTGTACCAAAAAGAATTAGTCAACTTTGAGTCATTTCAGGAGGTAGCATATGATCCAGAACCGATGGTACTGCAGGAAGAAGTCCAAGCTGCACTGCAGACATTGGTGAAAAACAAGGCTCCAGGAATTGACAGAGTACCAAATGAGATGTTTCAACAAACGGATGCAGTGCTGGAAGTGCTCTCTCATCTATGCCAAGAAATTTGGAGGACAGCTACCTGGTCAACTGACTGGAAGAGATCCATATTTACGCCTATTCCAAAGAAAGGTGATCCAACCGAAGGTGGAAATTATTGAACAATATCATTAACATCACATGCAAGTAAAATTTTTCTGAAGATCATTCACAGGCGGTTGCAGCAGTACATCGACAGGGAACTGCCAGAAATTCAAGCCAGGTTCAGAAGAGGATGTGGAACTAGGGATATCGTTGCTGATGTCAGATGGATCCTGGCTAAAAGCAGAAAATACCAGAAAGATGTTTACCTGTGTTTTATTGACTATGCAAAGGCATTCGACTGTGTGGATAACAACAAATTATGGAAAACATTGCGAAGAATGAGAATTCCAGAACACTTAATTGTGCTCATGAGGAACCTGTATACAGACAAAGAGGCAGTCATTTGAATAGAACAAGGGGATACTGCCTGATTTAAAGTCAAGAAGGATGTGTGTCAGAGTTGTATCCTTTCACCATATTCATTCAAGCTGTATGCTGAGCAAATAATCCAAGAAACTGGACTATATGAAGAACAATGTGGCATCAGGATTGGAGGAAGACTCATTAACAACCTGCAATATGCAGATGACAACCTTGCTTGCTGAAAGTGAGGAGGACTTGAAGCACTTACTGATGAAGATCAAAGACTACAGCCTTCAGAATGGGTTACACCTCAACATAAAGAAAACAAAAAGCCTCACAACTGGACCAATAAGCAACATCATGATAAACGGAGAAAAGATTGAAGTTGTCAAGGATTTCATTTTACTTGGATCCACAATCAATACCCGTGGAAGCAGCAGTCAAGAAATCAAAAGACGCATTGCATTTGGGCAAATCTGCTGCAAAAGACCTCTTTGAAGTGTTAAAAAGCAAAGACTAAGGTGGGTCTGAATCAAGCCATGGTGTTTTCAGTCGCCTTAAATGCGTCGGAAAGTTGGACAATGAATAAGGAAGATCAAAGAAGAATCGATGTCTTTGAGTTATGGTGTTGGCGAAGAATGTTGAATATACCATGGACTGCCAAAAGAACGAACAAATCTGTCTTGGAGGAAGTACAACTAGAATGCTCCTTAGAAGAAAGGATGGCGAGACTTTGTCTCACATACTTTGGACATGTTATCAGAAGGGACCAGTCCCTGGAGAAGGACATCAATCTTGGTAAAGTAGAGGCTCATTGACAAAGAGGAAGACTCTCAAAGGGATGGATTGGCATAGTGGTTGCAGCAATGTGCTCAAGCATAACAATGACCATGAGAGTGGCGCAAGACCAGGCAGTGTTTCGTTCTATTGGACATAGGGTCACTAGGAGTCAAAAACGACTCAACAACATGTAACAACAACAACAAAAAAGATAAAACAAAAATCCCTGATGGTTCAGTGGTTAAGTGCTCGGCTGCTCTCCAAAAGGTCCGTGGTTCAAACTCACCAGCCACTTGGCTAGAGAAAGATGTGGCACATCTGCTTCCATAAAGATTACAACCTGGGAAACCCCCTGGGGCATTTCTACTCTGTCGGATAGGGTTGCTATGAGTTGGAATTGACTTGACAGCAACAGGTTTAAAGATAATACCAAAAAACCAAACTCACTGCCATCAGATCGATTCCAACTCATAGCAACCCTATAGTACTTACTAAAACTAACTGCTTGCTGATCAAGATACTTCAAGACCCTTGCCTCATTGTGCTCATCCATTCAAAGCGATTATGTTTTAGATGTTGCCCAATCTCAACCTACTCCTTGCCTTGCAAGACACATGTTAAAACTACTCAATTCAGGCCTTAACACTCTCCATACACCCTTTCTTCATTTCTCCATTTGGAGACATGACTGAGACTCTGACATTGTAGTGTCCCCTTACTGCTGCAGGTCTAATACTGCTTAGCTTTGCTCACCAACAGGCTTCTCTGGTGATCTCTTTGGGAAGAGGACACTTAGCAAAAACTGGTACAGCAATAATAACATAGAAGAATGTTAACATATTAGACACTTCTCACTATGGCACTGGCCTGTTTCTTTGCTTTGTTCTCGTATTATTTACCTGATTGAGTCAGTTCCAGCCCATGTCCCCACCAGTAACTCCTTCTCAACAGAAAAAAACAAAAGAAAGAAAAAGAAATATTTAAGAAACGAGTATCAGTCTGAGAAGGGAATATAACCAGGAAAAAGATCAATGAATGCTCTTCACATCTGAGTGTCAAGGAAATCATTGTTGCCTCATTTGAGGGAGGAAATAATGACTTTTCTTCATTGATTTCTTACTTTTGTAAGAGTTTCTTGGTGACTTGACCCTGCTTCTTTTACTTAAAACATGACATACTTGTCTGGATTTATTCAGCTGAAGAAGATTTATCTTAGTTAATGGTTATCTCTTGTCTGGCCCTTCTAGGTTCTGAAATAATTGCCAAGTCTGTGATACATGTACTAGAGACACAAAGAACAACATCTGGTATACCTCAGCTATTTGGCACTTACAAGGACAGACCAGATTTTGATAGGAATGTTCCTTTTAATGGATACAGCCTTTGGCCCAGTCAGCAAAGGTCTTCACTGTCCAAATTTGTCCAAGTTGAATCATTGTAATTGTTCAGGCAAATAATGTAGGTAAACCTATCAGAACAGTTATGTATTTGTTATTGTTGTACATGACCAGCTTTTTAAATATATTATTTTATATGGGTTTACAAATATATTCAAAATATAATGGGTGTTAAAAAAAAAGACATGATTTTTCATACATACTGATCACGACTCAAATATAAATGCTGCACAAATACATGTAAATTCTGCACAAATTCTATTCTTTCCTCGATAGAGACTCCCTTCCACCCAAAGCAGGTCCTGCTTGGTGCCGCCTCTCATCAATAAAGACACACTGAGGTGAAGAGGGAGGAAGAGCATTTACTCCAAGTGCGCAGGCAAGGAGCAAGGAGGTGTATGCCTCAAATCAAGCTCCCTGAACAAAAGGAGGAAACTCTGGTGGCGTAGTTGTTAAGTGCTACAGCAGCTAACCGAAAGGTCGGCAGTTCAAATCCACCAGGTGCTCCGTGGAAACTGTATGGGACAGTTATACCCTGTCCTATAGGGTTGCTGTGAGTCAGAATCCACTTGACGGCAATAAGTTTGTTTGTTTGTTTGTTTGTTTTTTTTGAACAAAAGGAAGCAGAACCTTTTATACCATCTCTCACAAGGAAGTACATACAAATATTATAGACGACATAAGTTATCATGGCATAAAGGCGCAGTAAGACAAATTCCATCTTTTTCTTTGGCATGTAGGCTAGTAAACTAGGTTTGACTGGCCTGAGCCACACCCAGCGCTTTGAGGACAATGGACAGCAGGGGGCAGATTCCACTTAGTCTGAGCTGCTGTTAATTAAGCCACACCCAACACCATCACTTCTTGCTTGCTAAGGGCTAAGCAGTTCATGGCTATCAAAAGGAGTTTTTAATTCTTGTGGAATACAGATTTCTGGGTTCCACTGAGTTTGAGGTGACTCACCCAAGCAATTATCCTGAGATGATCTTTGAACCTTGAGCCTTGAGAATGCTGTCTCCTCGCCTTTAAGTCAAACCAAGGTCTAGATTAATTAGTAAAGGGTATTTTGCCTTAGGCATGGTGTTCTTTTAAAAGAATTATCTATGTGCAGTTTCCAACAGAAACTGCGAAAGTCAGACTAGAGCTATGTTTTAGGGTAAATCAGTAATTATTTTAATTGTTCTACAAGGATGTATGGAATCCTTTCTGACCACAAATTGTTTTTTGTAAGTTCTGTTTTGGCCCTTTTTCCATGACAACACACAATTACTAGCGATAAGATGTGGTATAAAAATCTGTGAAAAAGCTTACGTCTTTGGAACATTTTTGACTCCCTAGTCGAAATGTTAGTACGATTTGTAAATCATATATTAAATAAACTTCAATAAACTTCTATTAATTGGATTAATATGATTTTTTTTAACAGTACAAATCAAGGTTCATAAATCTGGCTCTTTTCCCTTGGTTTTCATTATGATGTCCAGTCTCATCATCAGTTCTAATGAGAAGTTGGTCCTGAGTGTTTACTAGGCATTATCTGCTTTCTCTGTCCCAGAGAGTCTGTAATCTAGTTACAATCCATGTTGTAGCATGTACCAGGACTTCATTTCTCTTTCTAGCTGAGTAATATTCCATTGAATGGGCATACCACATTTTGTTTATCCATTCATCTGTTGATGGACATTTAGGTTGTTTCTATTTTTCAGCAATTGTGAATAATGCTGCAATGAACATTGGTATACAGGTTTCTGTTTGTGTTCCTGCTTTCAATTCTTTTGGGTATACACCTAGGATTGGGATTACTATATAATTCTATGTTTAACTCTTTGAGGAACTGCCAAACTGTTTTCCACAGCAAAGAGTTTTTCTGCCAAATAGTTAATCTGTAAATAAACTCTTAAATATACTCAGGGCATTCCTATTCTTAAAGCACATCTTGATTGCACTGGCCATCTGATCAGAACTTTCCAGGTCTCCCCACTCACTGCCTTCTAGGAAAAGGTCAAAGTTCTAATGCTGAAATTTAATGTTCTCTAGAATCTGTTCCCTGTTTATCCTTCCAGCCTTGTCTTCTTGCTATTCGCTTCTGCAATCCAGAGGCTCCAGCCAAATTGAATTATTCAAGATTCCTGGTATATACCCTGTATTTTTCTGTCTCCAGGCTTTTGCTTATATATTTTTTTAAGCATTTCAGGCCTGCCCTCCCTGGCTCCGGAGGCTTAGCCAGGTTTTAGGGTTAGGAGGAGACAATGTGAGGTGAGGAAAGGCTAGGGAAGGGATGGGACCTGTACCTGGGTGGGGCTGGGGTAGTTAACGCAGAAAACCTCATCACTCTTGAAGACCTCTTTCTCTACTTGTTCATTGTCCTGCCTTCTGCTCTTTAACAATGGATGTGTGAACATCCCTTAAAAACGGTATACGTGTACATACGGGGGAATGACCGTTGCTCTTGCTCCCCTCCCCCAAACACCACCTGGTGTGTTCAGCCCATTAACAGCCCACCCTCCTTCATCCCAGCTCCCCCTCACTGGATTCCCTTGGACTTTATTTGCAACCAGTAATATGGTTCTTCACATATACAAATATTCTGCTGGTATTTGGGTACCCCTCTCATATGTTTAATTGTGGTAAAAATATATTTAACAAAACATTTACCAATTTAAGAATTTTTACAATTCAGTGACATTGATTACGTTCATCATGTTATACAACCATTACCACCATCCTTTTCCAAGTTATCAGTCACCACTAACAGAAACTCAGTGTCCCCTAAGCAATGACTCTCCTTTTCCCCCTGCTTTCCACCCCTGCGGACCACTGATAAACTTTGGTTTCTATATATTTGCCTATTGCATACAAGTGGGATCATAAGTTCTGTGACTGACTTACTTCACTCCACATAATATTTTCCAGGTTCATCTATGTTGTAACATATATCAGGACTTCATTTCTCTTCATGGCTGAGTAATATTCCATTGTATGGGCATACCACATTTTGTTTATCCATTCATCTGTTGATGGACATTTAGGGTGTTTCCTCTGTTGATGGATATTTAGGGTATTTCCACCCTTTTGGCAAATGTGAATAGTGCTGCAGTGAACACTGTTGTACAAGTTTCTCTCTGCATTCCTGCTTTCAGGTCTTTTAGGTGTACGTGGTAGTTCTATCTCTAGTCTGCCCTTAAAGGCTGGGATTCTGCCTTATAGACATCCCTATCCCTACATTTACCAGCAGAGGGTTTTGCCTACAGTACATGGCATTGAATCAGAGAAAAGCAAGAAAAGAGCCACATATTTTAATGACATGAGCAAAACATTTGTAATAAGAATAACCATTCATAGTTACCTGCAGTATGTATCAAGCTCTGTTGAAGCCAGAGCCTACCTGCAGGGATTATCCACTTTTTTTTTTTTTTCCTGTTTGTTCACTCATTCTCTCGCTTTTATTTAATGTTGGAAGAGCTAAGTGTCCATTTTGGGCCCACCTCATCTAGGAAGTGGGAGAAATGGTCTCCCATGCATGCAACAGGTTTTTGTCTGCGTAGTGCCAAATAATTGAATTGCTTTTTTAAATTATTGAATTGACTTAAGCAAACAGTAGTTTGGGTGGTTCAGAACAGCATGAATCTGATCAAAGAGAAAGAATCATAGAAAAACAAAGGAATTTGATGTAGCATCTGAGGTTTTATCTTGAGCAGAAAAGTGTCCAAGGTTTCACAGCAAAAGCACTAAAGTGTAGGTATAGAAATGTCAGCAGTAGAAAATTCTTATCCTTACCCTAAAACTTAATTCATTGACCTTGGTAAAAGGAGCCCTTTGCTCAGCCTCTTCTGTGTACAGGCAAGTACAAACACGTCACCTTCTTGTGGCTCTTTTGCCCTCAAAAGGATGCTTTAATAGGCCACATAATGATGGTCAAGTCCTTCCAAAGGATAGACCATGACAACATTAAATGGCTTATTTACTTCCTGTACCTGTTTTGTTATTCCCAGGCCCTGGAGAACAAAAGGCAGTCTTTCTGCTTATATGAGAAATTACTCCTTCTAGAATATGTGATCACACACCAGAGCAGGCACCCAATGGGAAATTATATTCCAGATGTCCATCCAGGCAGCAGAAAGCTGACCAGAACACTGCATCCCCTAATTTAAAAGACCCCAAAGCTCACATCAATCCTGAACTGGTCTTCTCACTCCTGCAACTCATAGGCTGAGAATCCTAGCATAGTGAGCAACTGAGAAATTCTGTAGTTCATTGCACCCATTTTTCAGACTGAGACCCAGACAGGTTAAATGATAATCCCCATCAATTAATAGCTGACTAGTGGCAGATCCAGGTCTAGAAGGATCCCAGGTAGATCCAGGTGTTCTAGCTGCAAACCGTGATAGAAGGGTATGGGCTATCAAGTTATCTTTTTACTCATTATAATATTCCATGTTATTTCACATCATAGAATAAAGACATTTCATTTCAGAAACCATGTTCACTCCCAGCCAGATTTCAATAGATAAGATAGAGAGGACTTGAACCAGCTAAATCCATCTTAGAAAAAGCACGTGGTATTTCTCAAACTTGGGAACATTGAGGGTTTGACTACTCATCATCAAGTCAGACTCCAAATTTTTCATCCCAAGAAGTTGGTAGAGAATAGAGTCACATTTCTGACATTCACACGTTACAGAACTAAAATGACACCTTAAGACTATTTGGACATCTTCAAAGAGGTTAACTATACAAGCAACCTTTCATGATCAGTGGATTTTTTTCCCCAAATGCACTGGTAAGTAAGCTCTTTGGAGCTCAGTGTGCCTTTTCCCATAGGAGAAGTATCAACCATGGAAGGGAGATTTCTGAACTGGCCCATCAAGGCCTATTTGACTACAAGGTGGGCGTACTCCCGTCCTTATAGGCCTATCCTGAAACCTTTCTGGATAGCAGGAATTCATAACTGCAAGAGTGAGGAGGTCACTGTCAGGATGGAAAGAGCCTTCCATCCCTATCTAACCCTTACCAACCCCATGACCTTTGAACAAGTTCCTTATTGCTTTTGAACGTCAGTTGCCTCTCCCATAGAATGGAGATAATAAGAACTGACCCACAGGCTCTTGTAAGGATAAGATGAGCTAAGAGTCTGTGAATCTTCCAGCATTGTGCCTGCTCTTAACAGGTACTCAGTGAACTTACTCCCTGACCTTAGCTTCCTAGGTGTACAGTCAGTCCTAGGTGAAGTTGTGAAGTCACCTTTTTCCCTCTATCAGGGTGTGTGTTAGTTTCCTAGAGCTGCCGCAAGTTGGGTGCCTGATAAAAACAGAAATTTACTATCTCACAGTTTTGGAAACTGAGAGTCAAAGATCAGAGTGTCCCTATGTTGATACCTTCTGAGGTTTTAGGTGGGGAATCTGTTCCATGTCTCTCTCCCAGCTTCTGGTAGCTCCAGTAGTTCCTTGGTTTACAGCTGCAGCGTTACATAGCATCCTTCCTCTGTTTCCCTGTCTTTGTGTATCTTCTCTTCTTTTATAAGGACAATAGTCGCATAAGATTAGGACCCACCTTACTCCATTCTGACCTCATGCTAACTCAACTAATAATGTCTTCGAAGACCCTATTTCCAAACAAGATCACATTCACAGGTACCAGGGGTTAGGACTTCAACATGTCTTTTGGGGGGACACAATTCAACCCATAACAGTGTGTTTTTCCTCTAGGTTCCTAATACTAGTGGTGCCCTAAGCCCTTCACTGGGGCACCCCAACTAGTCCTGCTACAATCCCCTGGTCCTCAATCAATTCCCTATCCCTTAGTTGAGCTAGGTGTTAGAGAAGAAAAATATCTGATTGAATGGATTTTCATTCAATGGCTCATAGTGTCAGAAACCTCTGGAAAGTGTGTATATCTTTTTTTAAAAGTGCTCAAAAACCCAGGTGAATCTCAAATTGTAAAGGCAAGATAACAAATTCAAAAGAAAGGTTTGAAGCAGTATTGAGACAGGCCATTATGATGGGCAGATGCAGCCCTGCCTAGAGCCAGCTAGGAATCAGCTCTCAGAGTATTCTTGCTTTGCCCAGCTTCTTCCTTTTCTTCTCGTCTAACACTTCTCTGTACACTGCACACACACACACACACACACACACACACACACACACACACACACACTGTGGTTGCCATGGCGGCAGCAGTGAGGTTCAGGCCAATAAGTGAGAGGGTAGGTGCTACCTCCTTTGATGGTAGGGTCATGTCATTTGATGGTATTTGCATGTCAGGGACTGTCTGGGCTGCCCTTCCTCTGGGCAATCCTTCTCCATTCTTTAAGAGGGAGAGATTCTAAATGATGTGATTGAGTATGAGTGGTCAAAGTAGCAACCTCACCTTTCCCAGCCTGAGATATGAGGCCTCCTTGTTTTTAGGGCAACAAGAATACTGTGTATGTGTCTATATCCCCCAAAGGGCCTAGAATTACATTTAGTACAGGTTCATTGAACAAATGAATGAATGAATGAATTTTAAAATCTGGTAGACATTACTAATACTCGCCTCCAGTTCTCTCCAGGCACAAAACAGGCTACGTGCCAAACCTCTCTGCCATTAAATGGGGCTATGTGACTAGTTCTGGCCAATGGACTGCAAGCAAAGTGATGTATCACTTCTGGTCTGAACCATAGATGAGACCTGTCCAAGCAGGATCTTAGCTTGCATAGGCCACCAGAAAATAGATGGTTTCCTGAGTGTCTCAGTGGAGCAGATTACTCCCCCACACTTGCTGACCTGTATTGGATATATACCATGAACAAAAAATACACTTCTGTGGAAGAATCCAGGACTTCTTTGTTCTGCAGCATAACCTTGCCTATCCTGACTAATACAACTAGTAGCCACTTAAAGGTAAAGACAAAGAGACTACATATTTTTAAAATTTGTAAATGTTCTTAAGAATATATTCTTGTCCAAACTTGGGTTATTGTGTGACCTGACTCTTAATAGTCAGGCAGGATCTAAAGGTTAGAACTCACTTGGCGAAGGATACTCAGTCTACAGAGTTTTGCTTGTGTGAGGACTGAAAGCTAACAGTGAGTCCATTCCTCCACTGCCCTACAAGTTAAAACAAGCAGCATATCAAGGGAATACAGAACGCACACTATGAAAAGATCCTCACGGCATCATGTGCACAGCCTTAGAACCATATTCTCGATTGATCTGTGCGTAAATGTTTAAAATGCACTTGGTTTCATTTTCAGGTTTTTAAATAAGTGGTTGATATTTGCAGAAATGAGTACCATATGCTCCTTGTCAAGTCTGCAGCTTTCTCAGTGATCACACCAGCCCCATTACAGGGTGCCATCTACTTAGCAAGCCCCGGGACACCTTCCTTTTACTCCACAAGCAGTGTTTGGCCAGAACCCACAGGCAGCAGGGCAGGGCAGGAAGAGTCCACTTGTGGGCAGTGTCTCCACATCCACTTCTCCCAAAATTCCCACTGTTTTCTATTCTGGTGTTGGCAGTGAATTCCACTAGGATGGGTACCATATGTTTTAGTGTTTCTGAAACCATCCCAGTTTCTAATATTTTGCTTGTATTTGTAATCCATCAAAATGACCCAGATTCCAATGTTTTAATATACACACTACATCTGTCAGACAACTTTTCACGCTAGGAAGCAATATAAAATTTCACCTTGTCAGCCTGTCCCTCAATTTTTGATTGAAAGTAGTTTACTTCAGCTTCAGATACCAACAAACTCTATGATGGTAAGGTTTATTGCTGCCAGAAAAGTCTGGCCGAAGCAGCAGTACATTGAGTCCTCTTGGTCAGAGGATCAATTTCAGAACGTGATCTCACTGGCTCGCCCATGGTGTCATCGCTCTTTAGCAGAAAGGCTTTGGCCCAGCTACCTCCAGTGAACACGTTCCAGACGTTTTGTGAGACGTACGTTTCAAGCCCGGATATGTCACTCAGCCTCTGTGCAGACGTTTGATCCACAATGTGTGCTGCCTCTCTGTTTTCACCAGTTGACCAGCCTCAGACCATTCAGTTTCTCCAGCTGATCATTCCCTCCACTCCAGCCCCCCTCTCGGCCTGAAAGAGGAGGCAGTGGGGCCCACAGCGGGATCTAAATTGCACCGTGAAGGTCAACTGCTCAACTACCACTCCCAGGTCTGCCCCATGTGTCTGAGGTACAGTCAATAAACAGTCTTCTTCAGCTTGAAAGCTTGAGCCCTGTTCAAAACCAGCACCCCAGGGGGCCCTGCACATTAAAACCATGGGCTGTTAACCCCTCTGCCTGAGCATGTCCATGAGCTCCTTTCAAAGGGCATCTGCTGAGAGCGAGCCCAGGAAGTATAGAGATGGGCTAAAGCAGACAGGTTTCTAGAGAAGAGTGTAGAGGAGGACAGGGTTGTGGGGGTGCCAGGGGGAGGGCGGAGAGATAAGGACTTCCAGATGGAATGGGTGCTTGGAGTCCTTACTCTATGCCAGGGATGATGCCAATTGCTTTATGTATATTAGTATTGGCTTTAATTCCCTCAACGACCCTAGGTAGTAAGGCATTATGCTTATTTACAGATGAGGAAAGCACACTTCAAGGTGGCTAAGTGGATTCCCCGGGATCATACAGCCAGGATATAATGGAGCCATGTCCTGAGTCCGAGAGTCTACTTCTAAAGCACTTACTCGTCCCACTCTCTAGATTGCCCTGGGCCTCAAAGCCAATTTTAGTGGTAGCCTCACAACCCCTATGACCAAGCTCCATTGGTCCAGGCCCTGAGATGGAGGAGTTAAAACATGAAGATCCCAAGCTTCTGTTGATTACCATGGCCAGTGCTACAGTCTCCCTTGGCATCATCATAAATTCAAGGCCCAGAGTTTTCAAACAATCATCATGGAACCATATGCAACTCTTGGAGACTCTGGTTTGTGGGCATGGATTGTTTTGTAGAGGGCTGGCCCGGTCCATTTGGGTTAAACTCTTCCCAGAAACCTAAAAAGCATACCCTACCGAACACTGGCAAGTACCCTGAGCATTATATATTAGAGCAGCATTAAATTAGAAATAGAAACATCCTCACACATTCACCCATGCAGGGTGAATTATGGCCTGTGTGAGATGAGCGTTCTCTGCTCTGGGGGTTGTAAGGGCTGGGACAGCACCATCCTCTGATGGCCATTTGCCCAGAGCAGTGGGGCCCTGCTCCACTAGAACACTCACCCCCAGACCCTACCTGTTGATGCTCTTCAACATGACTGCTTGACTGTGACAGTAGTTATAAGGCTGGGCCCCAAGCACTATGTCTCCCCTCCACACCTCGCTCTCTGCTATCAGCCCCACTAGCTAGGCAAGCTCTTCTCAAAACTGCCTCCCCTCTCTAGAGTATCCTCCCTCCTCCCAGAGCCTCCACCTTCCTGAAAGCCTCCCAGCAGCCTCTTCTTCCATCAAGTGCTGCTCCCAGTGCCCACAGTCATGGACGAGAACCAAGAATGGACTAAGGCTCACCTGGCCCCACCTACTGGCTGTGTGACTTTCAGCAGCTTACTTGGCGACTTGGAGCAGTGGTTCTCAAACTCCGGAGTGCATCAGAATCACCCGGGACACTTGTAAAAGATCTCTGCAGGGGGACCCTGGGGCCGACATTTTCAAAACAAGTGTGATTCTGATGTCAGTGATTATGTTTTGAGAAACAACAAATTGGAATTTCCATTCTTCTCCTTTATAAATGAGAATAACCATTCTTTACTGAGAGAATTAACTGAGGTAATACCCAGGACAGCATCAAGCATAGCATGTGGTCCAAAGTGGACATTCAGCATGTCTTAGATTTGAAATTGAATCTAGTAAGATACAGTGGTGTGCGAGCATGTACTCCTGTCAAGGGGATAAAGGCTAACAATAAGTCTCTGAAGTAGTGGGCTTGCTACCACTGGTTCTAATGAGATATAAAGATAAGTGAATTCGATTTCCAAATTCATTTTCAGAGACTAAATTCATTATCAGAGATCAGCTGTGGGAACAGCTGAAAGTAGTTATGGCTGAACCAGTGATCAACAATTCAGGAACAGGTGAATGTGACTAAGATGGCTGTTCTAGCAAGGGTGAAAAGCAGATGCTTCAGCCACTCAGAAATCAGTGTAAGAAGAGTGTAAACCGGCATTCAAGCCCAAAAGAGCTGGTGGTTTGCCCAGCCTTCATATCTCAGCTTTCTTTGCTTGTGTCTCTGGAAATATAGCAATATCACAAAATATAAAAACAAACAAAAAACTCCAGGGCAGGATTTAGACTCTGCCCTTAAATATCCTCTTTTATTCATGAGTCACAAAGTGTTTTTTCCACGTTATATTATTCTGCTAGGTAGTCATAGATGGCAAGTTGGCAGGTAGAAGCAGCCAGCCCACTTGATGAAGTAAATATAACCTTTCTGGTAGAAGGACCCAGGCAGTGCCCCTTTTGGAATCTAAGTTGAAGAATTTGTTGGTTGGTTTGTAATTATAAAATGTTAAGCCATTTTATAAATCTACTGATTTTACCTAATAATTTGACAGAAGGGGAAACCGCTAAGGCCTCACAGGAAGGGGAGACCTCGCAGGAAGGAAGTCCTCAGTGGCCCATGACACCTCCTAAGGCTTTGGCTTCTCTGCCTAAATTTATTTCTGTCTGTAATACAATTGAGAAAAGGAGACAATGACCATTTATGGAACAGTGCGTGCACAGTTACTTACCCAAAAGTAAGAGTATGGCAATGACTTATGCATGAGATTCTACCCCTTACCCATTGCCGTCGAGTTGATTCCAACTCATAGCAACCCTATAGGACAGAGTAGAACTGCCCTGTAGAGTTTCCAGGGAGCACCTGGTGGATTCGAACTGCTGACCTTTTGGTTAGCAGCCATAGCACTTCACCACTATGCCACCAGGACTTGTAATGAGACTCTAGTACGACAAAATTACTTAAATCATTTCAATTTGCCAAAAGATTCCACAACCAAATGCTTACTTCTTCCCACAACTGCTGCACATTGACCTATTTCACTCATGGCGCACACAGGGAATGAGCATGTTTCCTAGCTATTAAGCGTAAAAACAACATTCCTCTCGAACAGGGAAAAAAGATTCAGTGGAAACAAATCTCATTCATTTGTTCATGCATCAAACAAATATTTACTGAGCACCTATTATATGCCAGCGACTATGTTAGCCCAGGGAATATAGCTGAGAACAGTTCACGTGTTGCCCCTGTCCTCCTGAAATCCACGAGCTAGTGAGCCAAGGGAACACTTTGGGACTCACAGGAAATTACAACCCAGTGTTGTAAAGTCTGTGGTGGGGAAGTTTGAATAGCTAAGGGAGCATCTAGGATGGTGTATCAGGGTTCAGTCAGAAAAAGAGAACAGAACCATAGGAGACAGAAAGAGAGAGAGGTAGGTAGGTAGACAGGTAGATAGATGTGTGTGTCTGTGTCTGTGTTAGAGAGAGAGAGAGAGAGAGAGAGAGAGAGAGAGATTGAGATTGATTTGCTACAAGGATTTGGACTTAGGCAATTGCCTGAGCTAGTTAAGCAATCTCCATGTAGCCAGCAATCTCTGTGTAACCAGCAGTTTCTGTAAGCCTGTTGTCTTCACCTGTAATGCTAGAGCTTCAGGCCACAGGGCAGGTAGTCAGGAAGGGAAGACAGATTTTAAGTGGGGGAAATCAAAAACAAGCTGGCACCCATGTTAACTGCAGCGCTCTTGACAATAGCCATAAGGTGGAAACAACCCAAACGTCCATCAACAGATAAATGGATAAACAAAATGTGGTATATACATACAATGGAATTCTACTCAGTCATAAAGAGAAACGAAGTCCTGATGCATGGTACAACATGGATAAACCTTGGAAACATTACGCCGAGTGAAGCAAGTCAGTCACAAAAGGACAAATATTTATGATTCCACTTACATGAAATATCTAGAATCAGCAAATGTATACAGGCCTGAGGTTATTAGTGATTACTAGAGGCAGAGGGACTGATGGGAGGGAGGGGGAAAAGGGGACTCACTGCTTAGGAGACACTGAGCTTCATTAAGAGTGATAGAAAAAGTAAATTTGAAGAGGATGGTGGTGATGGTTGCACTACATGGTGAATAAAATTAATACCACTAAATTATACATCTGAAGATTGTTGAAACGGGAAATGTTTTGTTATATACATTTTTATGACAATAAAAACAAAAACAAGCTGGAGTCCAGAGGATGGACTGAAACCTGTGTCAGTCCTTGTGGCCTCTGTCCTTTGTGGAGTGGGTGCCCTGCAAAAGCCGGTGTCCTCCATAACAGAGTTCAACACACATACCTGGCCCAGGGGTCAAGAAGTTGGAGGAGGATCCAGAGACAGGGAGCAGTGCAGGTTGGCCACTGCCCCATGCCACCGAGGCAAGCTGGCAGATGAGGTACAGCGTGTTGGCTGCCAATGGCAGCTGCTTTCGTTCCCACCATCCAGGCCTCTGACCAGGGTCTCCTCTGTGGCTCATCCTGACTGGAGACATACAGGGAGGGGATTCCTTGGAAATGTAGTTCAGCCCCGCTGCCTGAACACATCTTAAAGTCACCCCAGACAGTTACCTAGCCTGGGCCTGGGAGCCAGGGGAAGCATCAAGGAAGAAGTGACCTGTGAGCTGAGGCCCAGGGGGAGCGAGGGAAGGCTTCCCATAAGGGCAGTGTCATGGGAAAACAAACAGACTATGGTTTGCTGTCTGGAAAAGCTTTGTATTTTTAAAAGGAAATGGGAATAAAAAGGGGAAAGATGTGTCCCCAAAGAATGAAGTTGTTCCAAAACAAGAATATGGCCTAATTTATTGAGTAATTATGTGAGTTGAAGTCACACAGCTGGTTGAAAAGCTGCTCTGCAAATCTGAGTGTTTGATTCAAAACTTCCTCCCTTCCATCTTTCTTACTTGCCTTCCAACCCTTCCCAATCTTCATTTCCCTCCTATTTATTGGCAAGGAAATTTCAGGCTGAGATCCTGGTCACACAGATACCTCAGCTTGTTTTCTTAGACCCTATCCAGGAGTGAGGTCAGTCATAGAGTAGAAACCCCACAGCTTGGGGCTGCAGGCAGGCTCTTACATCATCATGGGAAGAGCCCGATCCTCCTTTATATCTGTACAGTCAGAGCCAGGTGACCCACCCCAGCAAACAGTAGGGAAGTAAATTTCCACATTTGGGACCCTGGGTCAGGGTTTAACCCAACAACAAACACATCCTCCAGATTCCAGTTAGTCCATTTCCTGAAGCAAAACCAAATATGCTGGAAGAAAGGCGGCTTCCTGTCTCCCTAAACCAAGTGCAAAGCCTGAGAAAAGCTGCTTCTTCTCAGCTTCTCCAAAGAGAACATTCTTGAAAATGTGTTCCTTCTCAGGAAAGCCACCCTACCAGGGCTACACCTCAGAGGGCTGCTTCCAGCCCAACATGGGGGCAACAGTGGTGACCTAGGCATGGTGGGAAGTGGGGAGTGGTGGGGGGAGGCTGTGCTGAGAAGGGATAAATGACTCCAAACAGAAACACAGAGTCCAGGTTTCAGGTCCTCTCTCCCCACCATGAGGCAGCAGATCCTTGTGTCAGGGTCCCCAAGACCACCACAGGTTCAATGATTTGCTAGAAGGATTCACAGAACTCTGAAAAGCTCTTATACTCACAGTTACTGTTTATTACAGTGAAAGGATACAGATTAAAATCAGCAAATAAAAACGTGCATGGGGCAGAGTCCCAGAGAGACCAGGTGAGAGCTTCCAGTTGTCCTCTCCCAATGGAGTCATACTGACAGCACTTAATTCCCCAGCATCGATGTGTGAAAACATGCACAGAGCATTGCCAACCAGGGAAGCTCCCCCAAGCCTTGATGTCCAGGCTTTTTATAAATTGAGGGTTGTCACACAGACATGGATTGCCTGTGTGGCTGACCTTAGTCACTCAGACTCCAGCCTCTCCAGAGATCAAACAGATATTGTGTAGCCAAGGCCCCCACCATAAATCACTTTGTTCCCATAGCTACCTGGCTGGCCCAAGGCCACAGGTAAACAACAACACTCTTCTCAGGCAGGGCAGTCCGAGGGCTTAGAGGTTATCTCCCAGGAGTGGTCAAGGGCCTTTCTTTGGTGTGTGCAGGGTTTTAGCACCCCAGACTTGCTGAGTCAGCCCTTCACTGTGCATCCACGAATTCCTCTCATCTCCAATGTGGAGTCTGAAGGGCCGCCCCATGTCTAGACATGGCAATACTTGGCAGGAGCCAGGGGGCCAAGGCCAGCCCATCTCTATTCATAAATAGCCACGCGACCTCTGGTAAGGACCTCTAAGTTGCAGTGCCTCAGTTTCCTCATCTGTAAGGTGATGGCAGTACTGCCCACACTGAATTTCCTGAAAGGTGTAATGAGAATCAAACCACACAGAGGATGGCTACTAAACATCACATACCTGCCAAGCATCAGGACTAACCAGGTGCAGAGACCAGACAGCCCCTCCAGGGGCCTCTGCCCGTGTGACTGCCGTTCCACTTTCCCCTGACATTTATACAGCACTTCCTGTGTGCCAGGCTCTGCAGCAGTGCTTTATGCAGGTCATTCTGTTTATCCCTCAAAGAATTCCCAGAGGAACGTGCTATGATTACCCCCACCTGAGAGGCCTGAGGCTCAGTGAGGTTATCTAAGGTCACGTCACTAGTTCAGTAGTGGAGACAGATCTTAAACTGTACAAAGACAGTCGGAGCCAGCAAACGAAAGCCAAGTTTATCGCTTGCCAGGCAAGGGAAAGCTGCTTCTCTCACTCAAACGTGTGTCAGCAAGTCTCCCAAGCTAAAGGTAAAGGCTAGATGCAGGGCGAAAAGAAAAGGCTTTGCCCAAAGAAGGTAGAATTCTGAAGACATTATTGGTTGTTTGACAAGAGGACTGTAAAGTCTCCTTGGGACTCGGCCATGCCTCTGGTTTTTGCTGCTCTCAAACAGGTCCAAAGGGGTTTCACAATCAAACCTAAGCAGGCTCAGGTCAAGCAGCAGGCAAAAGCGTGTGCACCTGGGGTGGGAAGATCTTGACCAGCATGGAGGCTGTCCAACCCTTTTGCTCCACGTAGCTCTCTTCTCCACCAGCCCCAGCCCAGCCCCCCTTAGCTAACAACCCATTAGGGAACTTGGACAAGCTTCAGAATATGCATTTTGTCAGTTTTTAACAACCTTGCCTTAAAGGAACACGTCATTTTTGAGAGCTGCAGAGATAAATACCACCGTTGGGCAGTGATTTGTGCTTCTTCTACATAGGCTCATACGCTGTTCCTTGTCCCCGAAGATAAAACTGGAAGAGGTAACAACTGTTCTGTTGCTACAAATCATGCCAACGCTCTGGGGAGAGAAATCTCCATAAAAGACTTCAGGAGAGAAGCACGTAATTTTAGAGGAAAGGCAGAGCGCTTGGCATAGAAGCTGCAGAAAGCTTTTCCACACAGAAGGACTCTGTGCGGGATGTCAGGACCCTATAGACAGCAGGTCTGACACTCAGTAAAAGGACAAAGGAGGGAAAGGACACTGCATGGGGAGGAAGGCAGGTCCCCTGTACGGCTTCTCCTGACTCAGACAAAGTCACATGGACCTGAAGAGCAGGAGCACGTCTCTACAACATCCAGGGCTTGGAAACATAAGTGGAACATTCAGAGGAGTCGAGGGAGGTGGAGGTTGTTGTCATACAAGGCTCTGCCTTTGAGATGAGAGTGCCTGGGCATTATATGGAATGCTTATTATTATAGGAAAAACCTGAAATGTCCTCAGAATACGTCAATGTTACCTTGACCAAAATACAAAAATGGAAAATTAAATTGGGGTACAGTTCTAAGTTTATTGTCCTTACCCCTCTCTGGCCCACCCTCTCACTTCCATTCCTGAAAACATTCAAGAATTGACCCTTCTATAGTTCAAAGAAGACTGACGACTTCATGCTGTGGCATTTGAGCTTCTGAGTGAAACATGGAAACATGTTTTTCTTGCCCCAAAGGCCTAGAACCTGGCCCCTGGGGAAGTGTTTCTTTTTCTGTGGCGGTCTAATTCTCTTGCCAGTCAGACAGTGTCTCGTCTGATGATAACAATGACAACAACCGACATTTATTGAGGGCTTTCTATGTGCCAGGTTTCATGCTAAGCACTTTATTACATCTCCCAGCTCTACCAGTTACAGATGAGTGTGATGGGGAAAAAAACACTAAACTCTCTGATCTGCAATGTCTTTACCGATTAAATACAGAATTAGTAACACTTATCCAACAAGTCTGGTCTGAGGAATAAAGGAGACGCTTTATTTGAAAGTGAAAAACACTATACCGGCTTTTTCTTTTCCTCTTCCACTCAGTATGTCCCTGAATTTATCTTCACTTCACCTAACCTGCTGTTTATTTTTCCTGTCTTGCACGATGCCCTCAAGATTCTCTGATTGCCTTGGATTGTGTTTTTGTTCCCTCAGCTGTTCACATAGACCATTACCTCAGCTTCAGGGAACAGCAGCCTTAAAAAGCATTTATTAAGTACCTAATCAGACTTGCCAGCATGCTTGAAATACAGCCAAGGGGAGGACAGCCCTTTGAGCAGCCAGGATGACGGAGTGGGAAAAGCGTGGAGTTGAATCTCAGGAGACCTGGATTCTGGCCCCCATTCCCTCTACTAGTTTTGTGCCCTTAGAAAGGCATTTAGTCTTTAGACTCCATGTCGGTAAAACACCACCAGTACCCTTGTCTTGCCAACCTCAGGCAGGTGGGAGGATTGAATGAAAGAGTGTATGTGGACACTTCTGAAACCAATCAACTGTTGTATGAATACAGGAAACAATGATGTAAGGCAGCACTGAAGCAGACATATAGAATCCCACATACATACATCTAGAAGAAACCTGGAACCACCTCATATAAAGGCCATAAAGAAAAATGGCACAAGACAAGCACGCCCACAACATATATCCAAATTATCGTCATGTTCATTCTGGCAGGCAGTTGTCAGGGAGGGCTGGAGAAAAGGGACACATTCATCTTTACAAATGTGATTGGGAGCAGAAATGTACTTGAAGTCTCTGTTCGTAGGAAAAAACCCAGTGACAAAAAGGAAGAATGTCCGTAAGTGTATCTTGAAAATGACAATGATGTGATTCCCTAGGTAGCATTAATGCATTCCATAAGGGTGTTCAAGTAGCTCAACCCCTGTGACAAACATGGATTTCTGAGGTGATAAGCAGTTGAAGCTCCTAGATCTAAGAGGGTTAGAAATCTAGAGCTGCCCGTGAGTGGGTTCAGAAAAGGCCACATAGCTTGCCTCATCCGCTTAAAATCTAGTACTAGCTTTCCTCAGGAAACCCTCGTTGGCATAGTGGTTAAGAGTTACAGCTGCTAACCAAACGGTCAGCAGTTGGAATCCACCAGGCACTCCTTGGAAACCCTATGAGGCAGTTCTACTCTGTGCTATAGGGTCGCTATGAGTCGGAATCAACTCGACAGCCATGGGTTGGTTTTTGTTGGTAGCTTTCCTCACAGGACATAAAAGAGATGTGTTGAGTGTCTTTGTTAAAAAAAAAAAAAAAATGAGGGCTTTGGGTTTATATCTAAGGTGGTGCTAAAGTTGAAGTAAAAGACCTCATTTAAAATCCTACCTTGGCTACTTTTGCTCGTTCATTTAACAGATGTTTAGTCAGGCACTGTCCTAAGCCATTGGAATGCCCCAGTGAACACAGGTGACAAAAATCTCTGAATTTGTAGAGCGGGTAGATTCTCCTTGTGGGGTGTGGTAGAGGCTGGGGACAGACTATATGCAACAAACCTAATAAATAAGGAACTTATAAAAGAAATGAGAAGGTGATAAATGCTACAGAGAAAAGGAAAGAGCAACTCAAAGGGGGATAGACGTGCAGGCTGCGGCAGCCACAGTTTTAAATACTGTGGTCATCTTGAGCCCATTCCTTAACTTCCTAGACCTCAGTTCCTTTTCCATTAAGTGAAACTAGTATCTGCCTCATAGGGTCACAGCCCTGATAAATTGAGGTAGTGCTCTGAATGTACCCTGTATAATACCTATTGAGAATAATACCTGAGAGGTTATCAATGCCATTATCATTCACTTGAGTTTTGTACACATCGAGAGTTCATCACAGCATGATTTGTGGAGCTGACACCCTCTCTCCCTCAGCACCACTGAGCCTGAACACACTTTAACAAGAAGCCAAGGCTATTTTGAGCCACAGTAATAGAAAAGGTTTTAAAAGCAAATACCCTTGAGATAGAAAGCATAGTGATTTAACTTTCAGTTCTTTTACCAGTAGTCATACTGTGTTGGTGGAGGAAGGTAACGCCAAGATGAGAAGAAGGAGAGCGAGCACAGGGGCCTGAGGGCAAGAGAAGGAGGTTACCAACAGGGAGAGGAAAGATGAAAAGAAAAGGTCCAGCACATTAGCTGGCTTCCTGACTTTATATCCCAGGGCCCTGCCCAGTAGGCGCTCGGTACAGATGCCTCACACAGACCATGTCCACACAACAAACGTATACATCAAGGAACAGGGCAGAACTGAGATGACTTCAGTTATGCTAAGGACCTGCTTAGTCTCATGGACTGTATGGGAGTAGGAGAAATAGCTGACATTAGAGATAGGAGCTGCATCCAATACTACCAGTAGCCATCAAGTCAACTCTGACTCATGGTGAACCCATGTGTTTCAGAGTAGAACTATGCTCCAAAGGGTTTTCAGTGACTGAGTTTTTGGAAGTAGATCACCAAGGAGCCTCTGCAAGGACTCAAACCTCCAATCTTTCTGTTAATAGCCAAGCATGTTGACCATTTGTACCACCCTGGGTCTCCAGCTATAGCTTAAGAATCAGAAATAATAAGGAATCAATCATTCATGATTAGTCTACGGTGGCAGGAAACATGATTTATCACTGGCCCCAGCAATGTCTTGTCCAGGCAAGTTTATGCCTCACAAAATTCCACCTGCTGCAGGCTAGTATTAGTTTTAGTTCCAATGGCTATTTAGGTTCAATGTTAATATGTTTTTTGTTGTTTTTACTAGCTGTTAACTTCTCACAAGTATCTTAGGAACTAATCAATCAAGCATTAGCATAGAAATATATTTCTATTTATTTGTATAATAAATTTTATAAAGCCAGTCAAATTGTGTCCTTAAAAGTTATGCTTTTTCTAGCTTGCATTGGAAACTCCTAGGTCAGAGGAAGCAGAAGAGATCAGATATATCAGAAACCATGGGAGAAATCTACTCTATGGTTGTGCTAGTTACTAACGAACTATTTAATATACATGCAAATTCAGGAAGTGGCTGGCCTGGTCCTAACAAGAGGTTTCTGGTGATGGTGACTGCTTAAATGGCAACTCTATCTAGTTCAGGTAGAGTTACCTCCTCAACTAGACCTTTAAGACAGAGGTTCCCAACTTATTTAAGTATGAGGACACCATTATAACATCAGAAAACTTCATAGGTCCCTCTGATAGTTAAGTTTATGTGTTAGTTTGGCTAAACTATGGCTCATAGTGGTTTGGCTAAATACCAGACTAGTTGCTATTCTGTATTGTAATGTAACATAATGTAATGTAATGTAATCACATTTCATAATGTAATCTAGTATAATATAATCAATCAATCCATTGGAAAGCGAGTTTCCTTATGGTGTGTTATGCTTCCAGACTATAAATAGATATTTTGGCAGAACTCTCTCTCCACTCTGCACTTTTTCTGTTATCTGACCTATAGATCATGGGACAACAGTGTGCAGAAGTCTCTGGCCTGCCACCTGACATACAGATTTTGAACTTTCCAGTCCTCACAATCCCATGAGCCAGAAGGAGTCTTCAGGTTGTCACCTGACCTACAGATTTTGGACTTTTAATCTCCCCACAATCTCGTGAGCCAGAAGGAGTCTCCAGTCTGTCTCCTGACCTATGGATTTTGGACTTGACAGCCCCCCAAAATCACATGAGCTAATCCATTGAAGTAAATCTCTATATCTATCTATTCTCTCTCTTTAGAGAACCCTAAGATGTCCCTATTAATAGTCCTTATATCATTTATCAAAAAAGAAAAAACCTGTTTATAAGAAGCTAAATAAATTTGGTAACATTTTAATGTTACTTTTGTATTTTATAGATCACATTAGCAAGCCATGCCATGTCCACACACCCTCGATACAATACAGACCATAGATAATGCTTGGTGAGTACATCAACAGGACAAGCATAGCCTCAATGTGTTCTTCAGAAGCAGAGTTTGTCAGAACAACATGAGAAGCATTTAGAAAGAATCAATGGCATGAACGAACTACCATTTGCCAACAGTTAATTTAAACAAATACACATGGGAAACTGAGATAAGATTCAACTGTGATTATGTTGTGACGATAGCCTTGTCCTGTGCTGACCTGGGCGTTCCCTTCTATTTCTGGGCTCCTTTTTGTCTCCAACGTGAACTGTCTCCTGCTGTCTCCTACGGCACCACACAAATGGACATAAATGTTGATGTGCTTGCTGCAGAGAACACTCAGTCTCTTTGCATTTCTCAAAGTTCAATTCTTAAAGCACATATTTTCCACCCCAAGTTAACCTAGCATTTCCCTTGTTCTCACTATTGTTCTCTTCCTGCTCCTGCTGCTCCAGATCCAGGAACCCAGGACTTGCAGGAGGTGCCTCGCCTCACAACCTCCCTCAGATGGTTCCTGAATGCCTTCTGAGGATGGGCCCTGTCTTAGTTTCTTGACACTGCTATAAGAGAAATACCACAAGTGAGTGGCTTTAATGAACAGAAATTTATTTTCTCACAATTAAGGAGGCTAGAAGTCCAAATTCACGGCCCTGGCTCTAGGGGAAGGCTCTCTCTCTGTTGTCTCTGGGGGAAGATCCTTGTCTCTTTTGAGCTGCTGTTCCTTGGTTCCTTGGCAATCTTCCCCTCCATTTGTGTTTGCTTCTCTATGCCTAATCTTCTCCTTTTATATCTCAAAAGTGATTGGTTTAAGACACACCGTACGTTGATATGGCCTCATTAACACTAAAGAAAACCCTAATCCCAGATGGGATTATATCCACATGTATAGGAGTTAGGATTCACAACACATATTTTGGGGGACACAGTTCAATCCATAACAGGCCCTGTGAGGGCCTGGAGTGTACAGCTATGAGGAGCATAACCTCCATTCTCAATGGCCTTTCCCTTGGGGCTTGTTTCCTGTTCTCACCACACACTTCCCAACCACGAAGAAACACTTGTCCCTGATGATGAGATTAACTTTGCCATGAAGCCAGGGCAGGATACCTACTGGGGGCCTTCTTTCTGTGAAAGTAGACCCAAGAGAGGATCTCATGTTGGAAAAACAGGATTATCACCGAGATTTGGGCTGTGTCAGTGTCCAACCGAATTTCTGAGATTGCTGCCAAGGAGAAAGGAGAATTCTGATGAGAAAGGAGCTAAAGACTCCGGGGACCCATTTCAATATCTAACTCAGGGAGAAGTTGAGATGGCCACCACTGCACCGTTGGGAGGACAGAGAACTTCAGACAGTCTCAAGAGGCTTTCAACACCAAGGCAATAGATTGAAGAAGGAGTTTCTGATTTCTCTCTTTGAAGCTGAAAGTGGAAGAGGAAGAAAAAGATCCTGAAGAGTGTCCCTAACAATCGTAAAAAGGCCCTAAGGAGGCCCTGCAACAAGACTGTTGCCTGAAGGTAAAATTAGGTTCCTCACTCACACATCTGCCATGCTAAGGGCTGTCATGATTTTGGTCCCTAGGATCAGTGATAGAGCATCAGCCCAAATCCAGTAGAGCTACCAGTGATGGGGGCTAAAGCAAGGGGATCCTAGACCCATGATGATGATGATGATGATGATGATGATGATGATGATGCCAAACCAGCTTCCGGAAAGCAGTCTAACCAAAAGTGGAAAGATGTTAAAAGTGACCATCAACCAGACCTGTGTACAAATCCCAACTGGCTCACTTGCTAGTTTGATTCAGTAAGCCCCTGAGCCTCTTTATGTCCCATATCCTCATCTGTAAAGTGGTGGTCATAGTAGTACCGGCTTATTTATTATGGCAAATAGCCTTGCAATGAACTTGGGGGATTATTTTACAGTGATTTGGGTCTTCAGTTTAATAAGCTTGATTCCAAACGTAGTACAAAATAGGCCCTCAATAAATATTAATTGCTTGAATGAATATCAATAATAAATTCTTTGAAGAGATAGCTGGAAAAAATGTTCATGACTCATAGATGTTGTGCAGGGTGGGTTTAACAAGGGAATCCTGATACTTGTGGAAATAAAGGAAAATAGTCTTAAGAGTTTAATGATTCACCATTTGGTAGATGAGAAATAAGTACTATATCAAACCTCATGGAAATGGCCTGGGCATCAACATACCTAAATTTTAGTCCTGATTTTGCTTTTAATTTGCTTGTAGCATTGAATAAGCCTACTTTAAAGTCAATTTTTTTCATTTGTAAATTGAAGAAGTTGGACCAGATTATATCTATGGTTCATTTCTACTCAGTGTATGATTCTGTAATGGTCTCTGGTACTTCTGCAAGTCAAAAGTCTTCTAAGGAAAAAAAAATAGGTCTACATGCTATTGAGAAACAAAAACATCATCATTGCCAGTCAGCATCACCATCACCATCATCATCCTCATCACTACTACTTACTAAGTGTTTACTGTGTTATGGTCTCTGCACTGGGGCATGTTATCTACATCATTCATTCAATTCTCTAGACAAGTCTTAGCATTCCCCAGAATTCATTCAAAAAGAGATTTATATTCCCTAAAAAAATAATGGGATAATTACTGACTATATGACTTGTTGTTCTCAGGTGTCATGGAGTCTGTTCCCACTCATAGCGACACCATGTACAACAGAACGAAACACTGCCTGGTCCTGCACCAACCTCATGATCTATATGACTAAAGGCTACCATTTATTGGGGGTCTCCTACATACCAGGTACTTTACATACTTTTTCTCTAATCCTCACAACAACCCAACGAAGTAGGTAGTATGATTCTAAGTATTTGTTTTCCATTGCTGCATAACAAATAAACACACTTTTAGTGGCTTAAAACAACACCCATTTATGATCTCATAGTTTCTGTAGTCAGGAGTCTGGCATGGCTTAACTGGGTCCTCTGCTCAGACAACCTTGGGAGCCCGGTGGTGGCATAGGTGTGACCGGCTGTCTTTGCGTGATGTCTGCCAGGATAACCCCTCCTCATCAGAATTCCTCACAGGCGAGAAGACAGTGTGTGACCACAGGGCGCTGTCCGGATGGAGAGAGGGAAGGTGGGAAAGGAGAAGAGCGAAGTCCGTGTGCATGTGGGAAAGAAGACGCCCCTGTGCAGGGGTCTGAGCGAGAGACGTCCTAGCCCGGAGTCTGTCGGAGGCGAGTAGGGGTAAACGGAGAGGCCAAAAGCAGAATGTGGGGTGAGGATCTAAGAAATCAATGGTCAGTGGACGGAAGGAAAGACAAGATAAAATAGGTGTAGGCAGAGGTGAAATCCAAAACCCTGCAAGGCTGCAATAAAGGTGTCAGCCAGGTCTATGATCTCATCTAAGGTTTGAAGTCTTCTTCTAAGCTCACTGGTTGTTGGCCCCTAAGATGTCCCGCCTCCTGAAAGTAGGGGTTCCTTCCTCACAGAAGGTGAAGGCGCTTGGGCTTAGAACTACTCCCTGCTGGCTGTCAGCTGGGGGCTGTTATCAGCTCCTAGAGGCCAGCTATTTTTCTCTAACATGTGGTCTTCCTCACAGCACGGTGGTTTACTTCTTTAAGGCCTTCAACAGAATCTTTCTGATTCTGTCTCTGACCTCTAGACCTTCTTTTAAAGGGCTCACCTGATCACATCATGCTACCTGGATAATCTCCATTTTGATTAACTCAAAAGTAACTGATCTGGCACCTTAATTACATCTGCAAAATCTCTTCACTTTTGCCACATAATATAATCACAGAGGTGATATCCCATCATATCCACAGGACCTGCCCACACTCCAGAGGGAGAGATGATTAGTTAGGGCACGTATACTAGAGAGTGGGGATCTTGCGGATCATCTTAGAAATCTGCCTACCGTAAACCCTGTGTTAGAAGTCTTAAGGTCATGGGTAATAAGAAGTTAAATTGGACTTGCAATCAAGTGTGTGAGACTTCTGAGCCCAAGCCCCTTCTTAAACATTGCACCCCTGTTCTAGCAACAAACTTCAGGATCCCAAAATATCGAGGTCATCAGGGTCACCTGCAGTTCATAAAATATGCTGTGTTAAATCCAGTTCAAGATTCCCGTGGGAGCCCCTCTCAGCAACATGTCAATCAACTCCAACATGAGCCATCAAACCCAGTTACCCAGAAAACAGCTGATAAAACTCTTAATAAAGTCATAGGTGGCAAGGGAGCAGACATATTACTCTCTCTCTTCTTCTTTCTCCCTCTTCTCCCCGCCCCACCCCATCCCCCGCCACTGTCTCTCCTGAACACACCCAGTTATCATACCATTGCTCATGAAGCTTCTCCACTTGGCCTATTTTCCGTCTCTGCTTATGCCTGGCCTTGTATCTCTCCCAGATTAAACACTCAAGAGATATCTGTTGGCAATAGTATATTTCAGGTTATTTTTGTTTTCTTAATTTTTTAATTTTCTCCCCTGAAGTTCCAAGTGCTTGTGGAAGTTAGAGCTAGTGGATGGATGTTCCCTGTGTCTAGAGCAGTGTGTGTTAGTGTAGGTAGACAGTGCACTCAGTACACTAGTCACCTCCACAGAGAAGTGTTCAGAATATGGCACTTAACTCCTTTCTCTTCACAGGTAGCAAGATACTCTTCTTATACTGAAGAGCAAAGTTGAACACTGTTGAACACCTACTAAATACGATTATCACCCTTTATAGTTGTAGAACCTGAGGCTCAGAGAGATTAGATAACATGTCTGAGCTCATGCAGCCATTAAGTGTTGCAGGATTTGAACCCAGAACTGTCGGATGGCAACACCGTACGATTTCCATATTGCATTATTGAATTCTACTTCTTTTTTTTTCTTCTCAAGTCTAGTGTGGTCTTAAAAACTTTGGACAGCATTTAGATAAGTATGAGATGTAAGGGGGACCTTCAAGAGTCCTCAGGGGACTTCTCGTTAACGGATATGCACTTCTCAAGAGTGACAACCTAACAGATTAATATCGTTTATGACTTGATATTTGTATTGAATTTTACATGACATTTTTGTTCTTAAGTGCCTCTATTGGCCTAAGAGATTATTAGATGTTCAGGAAACATTTGAAGAGAACAAGGTGGAAAGGGAAGAGAGGATGTTTTGTGAGATCAGAATACCTGCTCTGCTACTGAGAGACCTTGCGCAGAGCGTTCTCTCTGCTTCAAGCATGCTTCTATTGCCACCTAGCCATCATGGGTGGAAATGCCTCTCTCTTCAAATATCTGTCCTCCCTGAGTGCTGTTTGCCCAGAGACCCGTGGATTCCTTGAGGCTCTCGATCCACCTGCAGTGCTTCCCACAGAGCGTGCCTGTGTGCTTGTCTTTTTCTATTAGCAGCTTTTTTTAGTAGCTGATTCCAAGGTCTAATGCATTTAAAGAGAAATATAGAACTTTGATATCACAAAGGACTGATATTGCTCAAGTCTTCTCAGCCCAAAAGAGTGGGATTTGTCACTTCAGAAGCTCCTTATGGGTAAGAAAAATACCCTCATTATCTCTCAGGTTCTGACACTAACCTGTGCACTCCATGTCTTCATGTCCATTTCCCACCTTTCTTTAAGGCCAAGGTCACGTGCTGTTTCCTTCATGAGACTTCCCAAATGGTCACTCTGTTTATTCCACACTTACCACATGCCGGGTGCTTCATGAGCATGTAATTCTCATGACAACCCTCTGAGGTAGGTATGATCGTTTCCATTCTATAGTTAAGGAAACGGAGGCATAGTAAGGTCACACAGCTAGCACTTGACAAAGCTGGGATTAAACCCAACTTGGCCGCCTCCCCACACCTAAGACCAGGCTGTAAATCCTCCTCTCATCAAACACTCGACTCCTCCAGGCAAAATGGTGGCTCTATCCTCTGCGAGCATTTTGTTTCTATGTCTTTAGTGCCATTTTTCACTTTCCCCCTCAGATTAGTTTACCTCCTTCTCTAAACCAAAAACTCCATGAGGGACACTGTCCTTGGCTGTATCATCTTCGTATACACACAATCTTACGTGTGGTGATAACTCAATAAAGATTTGTTCATTCATTCATTAAATTCACGAAACAGCAACTGCTTCCATTACCAAAAGGTTTGTAGTTCCAAATTAATGTCTCCCAAGGTAGGCATCTGAGGATCCCTGGTGTCAGAGAATAACTCCGACCTTTAGCTAGTTATGTGCACACTACTGTGCTCACCTGTGAGGGAGGCTAGTGAGTAGAAAGAGGCAAGGAACGGAGGCAAAGTAAGATTTATGCCTGAGAGGGGAGAAGAGAGCGAGCTGCAGACTGAGAGCCTGCGTCTGGGAGCAGGGAGTCTTGGTTGACGTTTTCTGGTAAACTGATTAGCAGGCAGGGACCAGATAGGTCCGTCTGGGTGCGCCATCCTTGAGCAGGCTGACGAGGAATCAGAGAAAACGATGTCACTTGTTTACTGATTCTCAGACAACCTTGGGAGCCCGGCGGTGGCGTAGGTGTGACAGGCTGTCTTTGCGTGATGTCTGCCAGGATAACCCCTCCTCATCAGAATTCCTCACAGGCGAGACGACACTGTGTGACCACAGGGCGCTGCCCGGATGGAGAGAGGGAAGGTGGGAAAGGAGAAGAGCGAAGTCCGTGCGCGTGTGGGAAAGGAGACGCCCCTGTGCAGGGGTCTGAGCGAGAGATGTCCCAGCCCGGAGGCTGTCGGAGGCGAGTAGGGGTAAATGGAGACGCCAAAGGCAGAGTGTGGGGTGAGGATCTAAGAAATCAATGGTCAGTGGATGGAAGGAAAGACAAGATAGGTGTAGGCAGAGGGGAAGTTCAAAACCCTGCACAGCGTGGGGCGAGGATGCAGGCCTTTCAGACAGCGGAGCGGGGGTCTCCGCGGGGCCTGGGGGGTGGCAGCGCGCGGGCTGTTCAGCATGACACAGTATTTCCGCATTTGCACACTGCTGGCCAAAGGGTATCCACGCACTGGGAGTGTCAGCACTGCGTAGAGAAAACGGGAGAGAAGCTCGATATCTGAGATCAAAAAGGACATGGAGGCCGGAAGAGATCCGACTGCCGCGTGCAGCCGCTGCGGGTCTGGCGTCCCCTGTGTCGGTGGAGACCTGGCTCCTGCCTGTCCAGCTGGCCCGCGTCCCCAAGGCCGGGCAGCCAGCTGATCCGATGGGCCGGAGCCCAGATAGTGAGACCTGCAACCCGATCTGGCAGTCTCTTGTGCCCTCTCGTCTGTCCCCACAAGCCCTCAGGTGGTTCTCCATAAGGTGGAGTCAAAAACGACATCCCTGCCGGCTGAGGAGAACCAGTTGAGCCGTCTGTCTCTGGTTTCCACGAAATATGTCATTCTGATCTCGCTCCCCTCCCTAAAATTTCTATTAAAAGATCCAGAAACTGTGACTTTCCAAGAAGGCACCCACAACCATACCTTCGTGAAAAACAACAGATGTGGAAGTTTTCAGAGCCAGTTCCTCAATTTCTACAAGCTCCAGAAAGCTGAGAGAATATAATCACCTCATCAGAGCCCTCCACATGTCATCAATATTGCATCCAACAGTTGTTCCCATAATATCTTCAGTACATTTTTTTGGCTGTTTCTAATTATTCCCTGCACTTAGGGAGTTCATTTTGCATTACAGTTTTACTTTGGGCAGCCTAAAACTATTTCCATCTTCCTGTATGTTTGGCTATCACTAATTGAGGAAAGTCGTTTTTAGTATCTCCTCCTCTTTCCATCTATGCAGATCTGCCCTATTTAGGAGAAAAAAATCTAGAAAAGAGTACATTTTTTTTAGAGGCATACCAGAGATGCTTTTACAGTTTTACAAGCAACTTTTTCATGTTCAGTTTAGAGGTCAGGAAAGGGGACCAGGAGTTCCTGGGTGGTGCAAATGGTTAATGCACTCAGTTGCTAACAGAGGTTGAAGGTTCAAGTCCACCCAGAGGCACCTCGGAAGAAAAGCCAAGTGATCTACTCCTGGAAAATCAGCCACTGAAAACCCTATGGAGCATAGTTCTACTCTAACACACGTGGGGTTCCATGAGTCAGAATCAGAACTGATTTGGTTTGTTTTTAAAGGAGACCAAAAGCCAAAATCCTAGATTTTATCCTCTACTGTCTCCACTGGGATAGAAAGAAAACCAAGGATTCTATTCATTCTTCAAGACCCTGGTCAATTGTCATCTCCTCTAATAAGTCTCTCCTGTATTTCCTCCCATCCCACCTGCCTCAGCCACACCTACGTTCCCTAAATCTCAACACCACACTGCAACCACAGCCTAGGTATGTTTTTACATTTCAAATACTACCTATACCCCACAGAATTATGCCAGATTTAAGGTCTTTATTATACTACATATAAAGAATTCAAATCGTATTTAAAATTGTTTTAGCTAGTCTGTACCACAAAGCAACTGAAATCTACGAATTAGTAATTTGATAAGTAGATTTAGAATTATTTTACTACTTTAAATTAATTAAAAATAAGAACAGTATCAGCACACAAATATTCATTTATTGATGTCAAAATTCAAAAATAGTATTTTCTTATCATTTGGCTTAATATTTTGTTTTTAAATACCATTTGCTAAAAATATTTAAAAAGTAGTTTTTGAACCATATAGAAACACCAATCTTTTACTAATTTTGGAAGAAATCAGTTACTATTGAACCAGTTTAATTTCTCTCAGTTCCTCATCACTCAAAGACTCACAATTAACATCTTGTTCAAATATGTGAGCAGCGAGTTTTATAAAGAATTAATTTAAAAATTCAAGAAAATTGTAGCCAATAGAATTCAGCAACATATCAAAACAATAATTCACCATGATCAAGTGGGATTTGTACCAGATATGCAAGGATGGTCCAACATTAGAAAAACAATCAATGTAACCCATCACATTAATAAAAGAATACAGTCAACACTTTGAGGGACAGAGTAGTGGGGGTGTGGGTCTGGGGTCCATGCTTTCAGCGGAATCTAGGTCAACTGGCATAACAAAGCTTATTAAGAAAATGTTCTTCATCCTACTTTGGTGAGTGGCATCTGGAGTATTAAAAGCTTGCAAGCGGCCATCTAAGATGCATCAATTGGTCCCAACCACCTGGAGTAAAGGAGAATGAAGAACACCAAAGACACAAGGAAATTATTAGCCCAAGATACAGAAAGGGCCACATAAACCAGAGACTTCATCAGCCTGAGACCAGAAGAACTAGATGGTGCCCGGCTACCATCAATGACCACTCTGACAAGGAACACAACAGAGAGTCCCTGATGGAGCCACAGAAAGGTTAGGTGCAGAACTCAAATTCTCGTAAAAAGTCCAGATTTAATGGTCTGAATGAGACTGGAGCAACCCCAGAAATCTTGTCCCCTGGACTCTCTGTCAACCCAGAACAAAAACAATTCCCGAGGCCAACTCTTCAGACAAAGACTGGACTGGACTGTGGGACATAAAATGATATTCGTAAAGACTGTGCTTCTTAGCTCAAGTAGATACAGGAGACTAAATGGGCAGCTTCTGTCCAGAGGTGAGATAAGAAGGCAGAGAGGGTTAGGAGCTGGTTGAATGGACATGGGAAATCAAGGGTGGAAAGGAGGAGTGTGCTGTCACAGTATAGTGAGAGCAATTAGGGTCACATAACAATGTATGTATAAATTTTTGTATGAGAGACTAACTGGAAATGTAAACTTTCACTTAAACTACAACAATAAACAAATAAAAATAATTAGCCACTCAATGCAATCCCCATCAAAATTCTAACAGCCTCCTTTACAGAATTGGAAATGCCAATCCTCAAATTTATATGGAAGGGCAGGGGACCATGAATAGCTAAAGCAGTCTTAAAGAATAGGTGGGAGGACTTGCACTTCCTAATTTCAAAACATACTATAATGCTACAGTAATTAAAACAGCATGGCACTGGTATAATAATAGACACGTAGATCAATAGAGTAGAATTGAGAATCCAGAAATAAATCCGTGCATCTGTGGTCAACTAATTTTTGAGAAGGGTGCTAAGTCTATCAATGGGAAAGGAAGAGTCTCTTCAATAAATGGTGCTGGGAAAATTGGATTTCCACACGTAGAAGGATGAATGAAGATCCAACCTTCACATCATACACAAAATACCAATTCAAAATGGTTCAAAGGCCTAAATGTGAAAACTAAAACCATAAAATTCTTAGAAGAAAATGTAGGGGCAAAGCTGTGGGACCTAGTTTTTAGTGATGGGCTATCAGATATAACAACAAAAGCATAAGCAATAAAGACAAAATAGGTAAATGGGACATCATACAAATTAAATAATTTTGTGCATCATACAGCTTTATCAAAAAAGTGAAAAGACAAACTATAGACTGGGAGAAAATTTTGGGAACCATGTATCTGATAAGAGTCTAATATCCAAAATATGTAAAATACTTCTACAAATTAACAGCAAAAAGACAAACAACCCAATCAAAAATTGGGCAAATGTTTTGAGCAGACTTTTCACCAAAAAAGATATTTGAATGACCAACATGCACATGAAAAGATGCTCAAAGTCATTAGCCATTAGGGAGATGCAAATCAAAGCCACAATAAGATAGCATCACATCTCCATTAGAATGGAATTGATTTTTAAAAAAACAAAAAGGTAAACATTAGGTGTCGCCAAGGCTGTAGAGAAACAGGAACCCTGATCCATTGCTAATGGGAATGTAAAATGGTACAGCCACTATATGATCCACCATATGATCTACCATATGATCGAGCAATTCCACTATTAGGTATATACCCAGAAGACCTTAAAGCAAGGACGAGAACAGACAAATGTACACCAAGGTTCATTGCAGCACTAGTCACAATTGCCAAAAGGTGGAAACAAACAAAATGTCCATCAACTGATGAATGGATAAACAAAATGTGGTATGTACATACAATGGACTATTACTCAGCCTTAAAGAAAAATGAAGTCATGATACATGCCTCTATATGGGTGAAGCTAGAAAACATTATGCTGAACAAAATAAGTCAGTCACAAAAAGACAAATACTGTATGATCTCACTTATATGAAATAAGCAAAAATATAGAAGCCAAAAATTATTAGCCGATACCAGGGATGAAAAGGAGGGGATAAGAGGGAGGTTTTGGTGAACATAAATGTATGTTAATGATGGTCAAATAATTTGGAAAAGGATAGTAAGAATGGTTGCACAACTTGAAGAATGTAATCAATGTCACTGAATTATACATGTAGAAATTGTTGAATTGCTGTATGTTTTGTTGTGTATATTTTCACCACACAAAAACAAAATTAAACAACTCTGCTTAGAAGACATTAAGTCTTTTGCCTATTTCTATCTTCCTAGTCTCTCTCATTATCTTATATATCCAAGAAATTAACTTGGGAAGGAAAAGGGAGAAGTTCTTGTTTTCATATGCTGATAAGACATTCTCGTATTACCAGGTCCAAATATAAGCTTTAAAAGTATAGGCAATTGGCGGGGGCTCTGCCATTACTGAAAACTAAGTAGACATATCTCTGCTTTTTAAGTTAGAGGTGAGAGGTAGAAAATACAAATACGTTCAGAGCAGATTCTAATTCAGGGTTTTTCAAATTTGAATGTGCAAACAAATCATCTGGAGATCTTATTAAAATGAAGGTTTTGATTCAATAGGTCTGGGACAGGGTCTGAAATCCTGCATTTCTACCAAGCTTTCAGGTGACATCCATGCTGCTGGTCCAGGAACCATACTTTGGTGACAGGGACGTACGGCACTGTGTCTATTGGTATAGGTTAATGAAGCTTTCTATTGAACTCAAGAGTTTCTTATTCATTTGTATGTCCCCAGCACCTAAGGAATGCCTGACTCCAAGATAACAGTCAACAAATATTTACAGAATTAATGAATCTTAGCCTTTCCATTTCTGGAAGAAAGCACTTTTCTCAAGCATATGTGAGATAACATCCAAAAGTATACTCTGTTCATGAGACTTGAAAAGAAAGTTGCAAAGAGAAAATTTGAAAATTCACCAGCCCAAAAGTGCTCATCATTGCACACATATCCACTTTCTTTTTGTAGAAATGATAAATGCAGTAGGAAAGAAAATAGCTTGGTGGGATTACATGGTTATGAGGCAAAGGAGGATTCCAGAGAGAGTGGATATGGTAAGGGCTCATGCTGGCAAATGAGAGAAAGAGGTCCTTTTTCCAGCAGATACAGTCAGGTACCAGTTTTCAAACTCTGCAATTGTAAATAGAGCCATGGTGAACATCCTTAATAATGGAATCCATGTGCACAAGCATGATAATTTCCTTCAAATTTTTATATTCTAAGGAAATTAAAAGAGAGTATGCATGTCCTTTCATTGGCATGCTTGGATGTTCTTTAACAAGTCCACCCAAGGATTCTTTAATTCTCTAGGAAAATGTCCCTGTGTTTACTACTTGAATATACCACAAACACTGTGAAATTATACGTTAACTTTGTAAGATTTCTGTCCAGTACAAAAGATTATCCACAAAGGTTATGGTTTTATTGCCCTGCAGAATATTACCCAGTTTTGTATGTAATCATCAATCTTAGTCTGACATTCCATTTTCAAAATGCCTAGAAATACCCCGTTCCTCAAAATGCTTTTGAACCAGTTTTAGCATTTTGCTGGATCCTTCACTGATAAGTTGAATAAATATTGGACATGTATTTATTTTACACTTGCATGAGAGTTATGTTTTTAACTTTTTGAAAATTATACTTTGACAGAAAAAATTTTCAGAAGTATAACTGGTCTCTGTACTTTACATGTCTTCAGATTGATTCAAGAAGTTGTCCTTTCTTAACTTTATCTGAGGAGCCTCATCTGCACCAGGGCCTTATCTAGATGTCAGCATCCTGGATTTTGGGCTGATGCTTATAGGGATGAGACTGGGGGAGCGGGGGCGGAGATGAGTGTATTTTGCATGTGAGAGGAATGTAAATAATTTTTGGCCAGTGAGAAAACTGTGGCAGCTTTTGAATATGTCCACAAATTCTTTGTCACTCCTCCCTTTGGTGGAGCTGGATGCCCCTCCCCTTGAGTGTGAACTGTACTTAACGACTCACTTCCAGTAAGTAGAATGTGGCATATGTGACAGAGCATGACTTCTGAGGTTGGGTCATCAAAGACATTATGGCTTCCCTCATGCTCCTCTTAGATCACTCATTCTGAGGGATGTGACCTGCCATATGTCAGCAATGCTCAAGCAGCCCTACGAAGAGGCCCCCATGAAAAAATTGAGGCCTCCTGCCAATAGCCACTGAGGAACTGAGGCCCCTTGCCAATAGCCACGTGAGCGAGACATCTTAGAAGCAGATCTCCTAGCCCCAGTCAAGCCTTAAGATGACCATAAGTCCCTGCTGATATCTTGACTGCAACCGCATGATGGATTCTGAGCCAGAACAACCAAGCTAACTTTTCTCCAAATTCCTGATGCACAGAAACCATGAAATAACAAATGTTTGTTATCTTAAGCAACTTAGTTTTGGGTGATTCATTACACAGCAATAGACAACTAATACAACTGGTTTATCAGACATATGTATTTTAAGACTTTCATGTATACTGCAAAATTGTCTTCCTGAAATGTTAGACCAATTTATACTCACACCAGTAGCTGCAAAAGAGTGGTCATTTCTCCAATCCTCAACCTTGTTGAATTCTATTGTATTTCTTTATTATCTTTTCCACTGTGATGATATAAAATGGTATCTAATTGTTTTATTATTTTGGTTTATATAGTCTCAAGTGAGGTTGAACATTTTTTCATATATTTATTGCCTATTTTGTGAATTTCTTGATCAGGTAGTTCCCTAGTACATGTTTTAAATTGTGGTGTGAATTTGCTTGTTTATTGATTCATAAGAACTCTTTGGCTCATACGTATTTTAACCTTCTGTCTGTTATAACGTGGCAAATGAAGCCCTTGTGGTGCAGTGGTTAAGAGCTCAGGCTGCTAACAAAAAGGTTGGCAGTTCGCATCCTCCAGCTACTTCTTGGAAACCCTATGGGGAAGTTCTACTCTGTCCTATAGGGTCACTATAAGTCTGAATCGACTCGACAGCAATGGGTTTGGTTTTTTGGTTTATGTGGCAAATATTTCCCCCAGTTTACCCATAAACATGTAGATGTCTCTGTGTGTGGACATGGAGAAGCACTACCTAGACCCCCTTCCAAGCAAGAACTTGCTGCCAGCTGCCAGTGGGCAACCTTCAGTAGTCTCTTGCCTCAGTTGCAGAGAGCCACCTTGCCCAAGCTCTGCTCTTCCTGAGATGATCCATATCCATTGACTAGTTGTAGGGGACAGCAGTCCTGCCTGTTAGCCAAACACTCTACCCCACCCAATAGGCCGTTTACACTCCAGAGCCCTCTATAAGGTTAGTATTGCTGAGCCTGCGTTGTAATTCCACCTCTCCTTCTGAGAAATCCTGCTTCCTTCACCTCCTTCCCACAGGTATTGATCTCTAATGAACATCTTGTACACCAGACTCCATCTCAGCATGTGTTTCTAGAAAACCCAGCTTGTGACATCTTGGCATTAATTTGCTTAATTGGTAACTGACATAAATACGTGTATACCTCAACACATAAATTCATTATCCTTGAAAATGTTGTTGCTGTTGTTAGCTGCTGTCGAGTCAGTTCCAACTCGTAGTGACCCTATGTACAACAGAACAAAATATTGCCTGGTCCTGTACCATCTTCACAATTATTGTTATGCTTGAGCCCACTGTTGTAGCCACTGTGTCAATCCATCTCGTTGAGGGTCTTCCTCTTTCTCGCTGACCCTGTACTTTACCAAGCATGATGTCCCTCTCCAGGGACTAATCCCTTCTGATAACGTGTCCAAAGTACATGGACAGAGGCTCACCATCCTTGCTTCTAAAGAGCATTCTGGTTGTACTTCTTCCAAGACAGATTTGTTCATTCTTCTGGCAGTCCATGGTATATTCAACATTCTTTGCCAACACCACAATTCAAAGGTGTCCATTCTTCTTCAGTCTTCCTTAACCATTGTCCATGCACATGAGCTGATTGAAAATACCATGGCTTGAGTCCGGTGCACCTTAGTCTTCAAGGTGACATCTTTGCTTTTTAACACTTTAAAGAGGTCTTTTGCAGCAGATTTGTGCAATGCGTCATTTGATTTCTTGACTGCTGCTTCCATGGGTGTTGATTGTGGATCCAGGTAAAATGAAATCCTTGACAACTTCAATCTTTTCTCTGTTTATCATGATGTTGCTTATTGGTCCAGTTGTGAGGGTTTTTGTTTTCTTTATGTTGAGGTATAAAGGCTGTGGTCTTTGATCTTCATCAGTAAGCGCTTCAAGTCTTCTTCACTTTCAACACGCAAGGTTATGTCATCTGCATATCGCACATTGTTAATGAGTCTTCCTCCAATCCTGATGTCCCATTCTTCATGTAGTCCAGCTTCTTGGATTATTTGCTCAGCATACTGATTGAATAAGTATGGTGAAAGATACAACCCTGACGCACATCTTTCCTGACTTTAAACTACACAGTATCCCCTTGTTCTGTTCAAACGACTGCCTCTTGGTCTAAGTACAGGTTCCACATGAGCACAATTAAGTGTTCTGGAATTCCCATTCTTCGAAATACTATCCATAATTTGTTATGATCCACACAGTCGAATGTCTGTGCATAGTCAATAAAACACAGGTAAACATGTTTCTGGTATTCTCTGCTTTCAGCCAGGATCCATCTGACACCAGCTATGATATCTGTGGTTCCGCGTCCTCTCCTGAATCTGACTTGAATTTCTTGCAGTTCCCTGTCGATACACTGCTGCAGATGCTTTTGAATGATCTCCAGCAAAATTTTACTTGAGTGTGATATTAATGATATTATTTGATAATTTCTGCATTCGGTTGGGTCACGTTTCTTGGGAATAGGCATAAATATGGATCTCTTCCAGTCGGTTAGCCAGGTAGCTGTCTTCTAAATTTCTTGGCATAGATGAGTGAGCACTTCCAGCACTGCATCCGTTTGTTGAAACATCTCAGTTGGTATTCCGTCAGTGCCTGGGGCCTTGGGTTTTGCCAATACCTTCAGTGCAGCTTGGACCTCTTCCTTTAGTACCATCAGTTCCTGATCAAATGCTACCTCCTGAAATGGTTGAATGTCGACCAATTATTCTTGGTATAGTGACTCTATATTCCTTCCATCTTCTTTGATGCTTCTTGCATTGTTTAATATTTTCTCTGTAGAATTCTTCAATATTGCAACTTGAGGCTTGAATTTTTTCTTCAGTTCTTTCAGCTTGAGAAATGCTGACTGTGTTCTTCCCTTTTGGTTTTCTATCTCCAGGTCTTTGCATATGTCATTATAATACTTTACTTTGACTTCTGGAGCCAACCTTTGAAATCTTCTATTCAGCT
The DNA here is from genome assembly GCA_030035585.1 of Dugong dugon. Taxonomy (NCBI): domain Eukaryota; kingdom Metazoa; phylum Chordata; class Mammalia; order Sirenia; family Dugongidae; genus Dugong; species Dugong dugon. The sequence goes on along the minus strand of CM057466.1, from coordinate 43,691,783 downwards.
CTTTTACTTCATCATTTCTTCACTTTAGCTACTTGACATTCAAGAGCAAGTTTCAGAGTCTCTTCTGACATCCATATTGGTCTTTTCTTTCTTTCCTGTCTTTTTAATGACCTTTTGCTTTCTTCATGTATGATGTCCTTGATGTCATTCCACAACTCTTTTGATCTTCAGTCGTTAGTGTTCAACCATCACATCTATTCTTGAGATGGTCTCTAAATTCAAGTGGTATATACTCAAGGTCATACTTTGACTCTCAAGGACTTGTTCTAATTTTCTTCAGCTTCAACTTGAACTTGCATATGAGCAATTGATGGTCTCTTCTGCAGTAGGCCCCTGGCCTTGCTCTGACTGATGATATCGAGCTTTTCTATTGTGTCTTTCCACAGATGTAGTCAATTTGATTCCTGTGTATTCCATCTGGTGAGGTCCATGTGTATAGTCACCATTTATGCTGTTGAGAAAAGGTATTTGCAATGAAGAAGTTGTTGGCCTTGCAAAATTCTACTATTAAATCTCTGGCATCATTTCTATCACCAAGGGCATGTTTTCCAACTACTGATGCTTCTTCTTTGTTTCCAAGTTTTGCATGCATTCCAATCACCAGTAGTTAGCAATGCATCCTGATTGTATGTTCGGTCAATTTCAGACTGCAGAAGTTGATAAAAAATCTTTAATTTCTTCATCTTTGGCCTTAGTGGTTGGTATGTAAATTTGAATAATATTCGGATTAACTGGTCTTCCTTGTAGGCGTATGACTATTATCCTATCACTGACAGCGTTGTACTTCAGGCTAGATCTTGAAACAGTGTCTGTTTTTATCATAGGGGAAACTGGTTCTTCTATAGAATGATTGTTGGAATAAAAGATACAGAAAACTGAATACCATTAAAAATGGAGTCTTTTTCTAAAGATTCAAGGTCACTTCCCACCTTCCAACAGCTATTATTCAAACCCATTATCTATATTATGTTTCTCCATATATAGCCCCCTCTGTACTTTGGCATATATGCCCTGTCACTCACTGTCCCCTTTATCTTGCTATATTTTTCTTCACTGTGTTTTATTTGCATATCTTTTATGTCTATATCTGCCTCTCCCACACTTAGAATGAAGCATGATATAATAGGTATTCAATAAATATTGGTTGAATGGATAACTAGATAGACAAATAAATGAATAAGTGACTTTTGGCCAAAGGCAGATAAAGTATATCCAGACAAGTAATGTATTTGGCTTCTCTCCTTATGAAAATGAAGTGTAATATTAACTTGCCTGGGTGGTGCAAACAGTTAACTTGCTTGGATACTAACTGAAAAGTTGGAGGTTTGAGTCCACTGAGAGGTGGCTCGGTAGAAAGACCTGGTGATCTACTTCCAGAAAATCAGCCATTGAAAATCCTATGGAGCACAGCTCTACTCTGACACACATGGGTTGCCATGAGTCAGAGTCAACGTGACAGCAACTGGCGGTGGTAGTATTATCTTATACAGAAATTGCCAAAAATATTCATTGTAGATGCACTTATGTATCCAGATTGCTCTGGAAATCATTTTTTCTTTGCTCTTGTCTTTCTCATAGCCTCACCCCTATTGTAAGTTGGCTGCAGAATTGCACAGCTTCAAAAGAACTGACTAGAAGCTTGTGCTCAGGTGATCAGCAATGGTAATAGTTGGCTGGATGTCCTCATTCTGCATATGCCACAATATCCTTGCTGCTTAAAAGCATTTTAACTTGTATCGTGTGAGGAATGTATTATCTTCTGATTGCAGCCCAAGTTTCTAGAATCCCAGATTAGTATCCAGCCCCTTAAATCTGATCCTCTGTGATGGCTCCTGTGCATCTGTTAATGTTGGGTGCTTTCAGACGTCAATGAATTCTACTTCACTGTGTCTTGTTTTGGTTCGGATTTCCTCCAGCATTAGCTCTTTGGATTGGAATGTGGTTGGCTCATATTTTTTTCCAGACTATTTAAAGACAAGTGAATAAACTTGGAAAGGGTAAGTCAAGGTGACAAGGGGGGCCTGAGGTAGAGCTAGGACTTCACCATCGATCCTCCTTATCAGAAGCAGCCATTAACCTTATTGTTGTTGTGTGGCAGGATGGAGGATGGCACCGGTCGATTTAGGGATTCGGGACTATGGGGCACAGCCACTCTTTCCAATTCTTCTGGAGAAAGAGCTAATCTAAAGAGAAAACCTAACTGCACAGAACACCATAAAAACACAGTCCATGTGTTCATTTAAGTTCCCCTGCAGCCTTTTTGTCGCTTCTGGCCACAATGTCTTTAAGGTTGTCATTGTCCAGTAGCTTTCCATCTAAAAGTGAAGGACATTTATGTTGCCTTTAAGCAGTAGCATCTTTCTAAGTTTCTAAATTAACCTTTTCCAATTTAAGTAATACATAGGGGACAAAATGTAATCTTTTGTTATTTTTTTCCCAGAACGAATTGATTTTTTTTTCCCTCTGAAGAAATTGATTAGACAGAACCAATGCAGAAGATCCCAAGTGTTGAAATTAGAAGAAGATCTCTAAATTGCATAGAATCACATTTCTTACAACACAATTCTACCTGTGTTGCTGAAAATACAGCTGAGAAATCCATTAGCTCTTTGCATTTTCTTTCAATATTGTGATTATAGCTGTTGGTTCCTCTATTGTGAAGTGCCTGTTATGCAAATCCCATTGCGAGCAGCTTTTCCATCAAGATCAGCTCCTTGATGCTGTCAGTAAAGAGTTCCCTGGAGATGCTACTGAAAGTTAACCCAGAAAAGAGAAAACAAGAGCACGAGGAGCTTTGTTAGCCTGACATTGTGGTAGCCACCAAGGTTTATCCTAAACGTTTCAGGATTCTTTTGAGCCACAAAAACATATCAGAGGAGACACTCACGTTTTGGTGTCTTTTTTATCCTCTTCAACAGAAATATGACCAGCCACATTTTAACAGCCATGTTGTTGTTGTTATGTGCCGTTGAGTCAATTCTGACTCATAGAGACCCTATAGGACAGAGTAGAACTGCCCCATAGGGTTTCCAAGGAGTGGCTGGTGGATTCGAAGTCCCGACTTTTTGGTTAGCAGCCAAGCTCTTAAACCCTGCACCACCAGGGCTCCTTTAATAGCCATAGAAGGAGTAAAATCTTTTTCCCTGGTGGCAATTATTTTCATTGGGTTTGTAATTTTGAGGTAATTGTTGTGGAAAAAAGATCCATTTCTTGAAGGAAGGCAAGTGAGGAAAGAACCTGGTAAATCTTTCCAAGGAAGAGAAATGGGTAAAATGTAAAATTATAAACATGAAGAACTTGACTGTTCATGCAATGATAATCTTTACTATATAAACTAACTAAGGGTTAATCTAACTAACAGCATGTTACCGATTGCTAGCAAGTCCGTTCCAACTCTCAGTGACCCTACAGGACAGAGTAGAACTACCCAGCAGGGTTTTCAAGGAGCAGCTGGTGGATTCGAACTGCCAACCTTTTGGTTAGCAACTGAGCATATTAGACACAGGTAAATAGAGAATGAGTGAATTGAAATAAAAATCTTTAAAAATCTATAGAACAGGGATGAAAATAGCAAAGAATAGTCAATATACATGAAAGACAGAATGAGAAATCCCAAAATATATCTAGCAAAACTACAAAACAAACAACAGAAAAAATAGAAGGGGGGCAATATATGAAAAGTTAAAGGCTGTAGAGATCCGCACAGGTAAGAGAGGAGGAAGCATTTTTTCATAGTCCTTTGGCTAAAGATTTGTCCTCTGGGCACTAATTCCCTCACAGTTTCAGGCTGCGTACTTGAGGACACGTAAAGGGACATAACTTAAATAGATTTTCCAACTATATTAACTTAGGTAAAGGCGTAAATGGTTGAAGTCAGTGTTCATATAAGGAAAAGAAGAATCAGGGCAGAAAATACCCGCCTCATAAACTTACCTGCATGAAGGCCGGAAGGCATGGAAAGCTGAAAACCCTGAGTTATAACCATCTGTATTACCTAAGTCTATATCTAGATTTTGGGGGCACTTGCATCTCAGGCCTACAGCAAACTGATGCCAGTTAGTAAGCTTCTGGTTTTTGCAAGAGTAAATTTTTAAAAAATCGATGCACGCATTCCAAAGGGCCTGTGGATTCTAGCAGCAGTTGAGGATACCATCACGTGCTCTGCCGACCTCCAGAGTGGACCTGTTTGCCAGTTGTGGGCAGTGGGGGAGGGAGAACTGGGAGGCAGAGGAAAGGCTTAATAAAAGTTCTTTAAACCTCAACACTATTAACAAGAGAAATGTAGAGATGGAGAGAAAGCACTAAACCTACTTGCTTCTTAAGCTAAAATCCTGGGAAGCAGCTCCGGTTTTTTAAAAAAGCATTTGAGTTCAGAGTTAACCGTAGTTAATTCCAACCAATGGATGGAGAAAAACATATGCGTGCTCAGTAAGGTTGAATGTGACTTCATTTAGCTATCCCTTTGTCTTCAGTCTGGATGTGGGGAGCAGTCAGGGTCTGGCCCTTCTGCTGTCTGTGGCACATCAGACTGAACAATGGTCCCATGAACCACCTTCTCCCAGCTTAAATCCAACTGAAAGCAGAAGTGTAAGGACACTGAAGTCCAGAGCGGTCAAATGGCTTGCCCCAAGTCCTTCATTCATTCACTTCACACATATTTGTTGAGCATCCCTTGGTGCTGGGTTCTGTGTAATATCCACAGGACTACACTACAGAGGCCAATTCCAGACCGGAATCTGTAACTCTAAGTTCTCAATGAGGGTTTTTCCACTGCCCCACCCTGCCCTGGCCATCCTGTCTGTGGGCATTCAACGCACGTGAGGATGTGATTCCAGGACACTGGGGCTTCCAAGAGTGCAGGGCAGAGATAAGAAACAGTGAGTGTCAGTTCCAGATAAGGGATAGGCTCTGGGGCTTGCTTGGATAGTGGGAGAACAGAAGAGGCTGTGGCTTAGAAGAAGATTCTCCTCATTCTGGAAGGGAGTGAAGAATGAGTCCCAGGAGTAGAGGAACCTACTCCATTGCAGAACCCAGGTAGGGCAGTGCCTCAGAGGAATGGCTTGTGCGATCCCCCCCTCAAGGATTGTGCCCTGGGCACCAGGATCCCAGCCTCAACAATCCTGTCCAGGGCAAGCTGGTCATGGAAGTAGTGGTGTCTCCTGTCTTTTAAGGACCATAAGAGTGTAAAACCTGAGAACAGAAGGCCCTCCCCAGAAGTCTGGACTGCATGAGAACACATGGCCTTTGCAGGATGTGAGACAGTGGGAGGAAAGGGCCACAGTGATGACCAAGCTTACATTTTCAACAAACTCTAGATTGTGGGGGCTCAGGTTTTGGTTTAATTTTATTTTTAAAAAGGAAATATCAGTTGTGTCTTGATCTGAGGGTTGTAGAACTAAATCCACAGGCACTACACATATATATAGAACAAGACTATTCATTAGACGAGTGTTTTTCAAGCTGTAGGTGAGACCCATTAGTAGGACATAAAAATCAATTTAGTGAGTCTTGATCAGCCTTTTTTATTAAGTGAAACGGAATGGAAAAGAAGAGAAAATATCAGAACGCTATTTTAGAGTTCGTTTCTTTGTTTCCAATTATAGATCAGTATGTATGTACAGGGTAGCAATGTAAATGTATTCCATATCCTGGGGCATGGTCCAAAAAAGTCTGAGAAGCACTTAAATGACCACATTACTGTGAGTAAAAACTCTCTCTCCACTGTCTAGTGGCAATTGATTTCTATAGGATCCCAGCCTTGGATCCTTAAAAGAAGTAATGGGAATATTACAAGCTATTTTCAATAATAATAGCTATCATTTATTAAGACTATCTTGGAAATGGGTATTATCATCTCCATTTTCTAGAAATCAAGATTACTCATACTATCTACTAAGGTGAAGAGCTGGATTTTAAGTCCAGATACTTCTGATCCCAAAACAATGCTTTTTCCAATATACTTCAATAATTCATAAAGCTTATTGAAAATAATATATGTGCCTACAATAAGGCTGCACAGACTAAGAAAAAGAACAGGTATGAGAATATTTTATAATGTCGGCTAACTCGTGAAAAACCAAGTAATAAGAAGATATGTGTGAAGTATTCTAGAAATCATACAGCACAATAAAAATATAAGGTGGTGTTGAGGTTGGACGAGGCCATCTTTGTGTCTTTTCCTCAGATTTCTCAGATCCATAAGTCAAACCCATACCACAACAGACCTTGTGGAATCAATGGATTGGTTTAAACATGACTGCTGGTATCCTCTTTCAGAAATTTCCATGCATTCAGGACCTACATCCTGTCATCTCTGGCTACTTTCTGTCTTGTCCGCTGACTGCTGTTCACTTCACAGGACTGACTCCTACTCCTTCATTTGCTTTTCATGCAAGCACAGACCAGAGCTCTTTCCTTTTCCCCAAGCATCTACCCCTCTTGGTCTGAACACGGTCTTGTCAAGTCATCTTCAAATGGAGAAGCGGTAGTCTACAAATAATAATGAAATTTTTAAAGAAGGTTATCTTCCCACGCTCCCCAGAACAGATATTCCTATGGTAGCTCTTAGGTCTTAGTCCTCTAATAGTTATGACTATACTTAATAATATTATTATGAGTGCATTGATGTTATTTTTACTCTGTCAGAAGCAGCAAGGAGTAAGTTACTCAGAAGTCATCCCCCAAGTAAAGCTCATTGTGATAGTGAAGGTTGTGCTTCAACTTGGCTGGGCCATGATTCTCAGTGGTTTTGCAGTTATGTAATGATGTCATCAGCACTGTGATGAGATCTGCTATAAGCAGCCAATCAGATGAAAGGGAGTTTCTTTGGGAGTGAGGCCTGCCTTCAGTACATAAATGGATGTTCCAGCAAGGCTTTCTCCCTGGATCCTACATCCTGCTCATCATCGTCTGACCTCTGGTTCTTTGGACTTGAGCTAACAGTTTACCTGCCAGTCTTGGGATTTGTCAGCCTCCACAGCCTGTGAGCCAGTAGGCTGCTGTCTGACATGCCGATCTTGTGTTTGTCAGCTCCCACAGCTAAGTGAGTCAGGAGAAGCATCCGTACTGATGCCTGACCCATGGACTTGGGATTTGTCTACAGCCACATGAGCCATTTCCTTGAGATAAATCTCTCTGTCTCTCTCTCTATATATATATACAATATATATGTATGTATGTACGAATATATATATGCTTCACTGGTTTTGCTTCTCTAGAGAACCCAGTCTGAGGCATTTGGTACCGAGACTGGTTCTAGAGAAACAAAATTGTAAGGATGCGTTTTCTAAATTGGTTCTCAAGTCTGGTTAGTCTTAAAGATATTGAGGATTCTGCATCCAGTATAAAGAGGGCACTGCTAATCCATGGTGTGAGATGGTAATAGAAATACACAAAATATCACCACCAATAGATCAAGCATTGGTGAGAGGTGAGGCTCTGGGTGATCACATGTTTGACACTTTTCTACCATTTTGTTAAAATGAGAAGTATAAGGAAGCTGGTTGGTTGGTCCTACTTTCGTTAGACAAAGTGGTGAAAGAAAGAGATGAGCTCAGGGCTTCAGAGTCACAGCTCAAGTGCTCCATAAACAACCTCAAAGTTGCTACTTGTGCCCTGAAAGAAAGCCTTATTCTTGTAGTAACGGGGCTGATATCGCCAAAAAACAAACCCAGAGCCTTATTATAAGAGTGGCTGAATTACACCACAAATTGAATTCCCAACCTTGAATAGTGTCTGAAGTTAAAGTGAGGGCATTGACAGGAAGAAATGGGATCCTGAAACTTGAGATAGACACATGGGCAGATAATCAGGAAGCTGAGCCACTAAATTCTTTTGAATCACTCCTGCCAACAGAACCAGCTCTCTCACTACTATCTGAAAAGATTATTCCATCTTGTTTTACTAAACCACCCTCCCCAGTAAAACCATTAGCCCCTCCACCCCCATCTGATGAGAGAAACCCAGCTGTGTCTGAAGAGCCTTTGTCTGAGTCATTGCCTGGAGCATTGCCTGAGACAGATGCCTTACAAAACATTGCTGAATGTTCTCAGAAAATATCCCCCACAGCCCATTTTGGCTTCTGTACCTATAACTAGACTTAAGCCCCAGTGAGCCCCAAAAGGTGAAGTATAAAGTCTGACCAAGGAGGAGACACACTACACTCCAAAAGAACTGCTTGACTTTTCAAGTATGTACAAACAGAAACCTGGGGAATATGTGTGGGAGTGGCTATTAAAGGTGTGGGATAATAGTGCAAGGAACATAAAGTTGGATCAGTCTGAGTTTATTGATATGGGCCCACTAAGCACAGATTCTTCATTCAGTGTTTCAGCTTGAGAGGTTAGGAAAGGATCTAATAGTTTATTTGGTTGGATCACTGAAGCGTGGATTACACAATGGCCTACACTAAATCAAGCTGAAGTACAAGACCTGCCTTGGTACACCGTAGAAGGTATCCAAAGGCTTAGAGAAATTGGCATGCTAGAGTGGATTTATCAGGTTAGATCCACAGACCCACACATGGAGTGCTCAGAGGACACACCTTTTACCCCAACAGTGAGGAACAAATTTGTGAAGGGAGCCCTGGCATCCTTGAAGACTGCTGTGATTGCTAGTTTATGTAAGTCAGATTTGACAGTGGGAACTGCCCTAACTGAATTAAGATACCTAACTACAATGGGGGCTGATTGGACCCTGTGGTGGTAGTGGCCAAGTGGCAGCACTCAATCGATAAAGACAAGGTGTGCATGGTTACTGTAAGAGACAGTGGAGTCAAAGCAGTAATCAGAATAGTCTGACTTATATGGACTTATAGCATTGGCTACTTAGTCATGGTGTCCCTAGGAGTGAAATAGATGGGAAATCTACTATTTACATGATCTGTACAAGTGAAAGAATTCTAGATCGAGGGAATGGCTGTCTAACTCAAATCACCAGAACAGAAAGTCACAGTTTCTCAATCAAGTCCCAGATTTGAGGCAGTTTGTAGACCCACAATGTCTTGAATGAAGGGTAGGCTGGGTCCCCTTGAGGAAGACCCCACTGCACTGCCAAAAATTTATACTGTTTCTCTTTCTCCTAACCTTCCCCAAAGGGAACTATGGCCTTTTATGAAAGTGACTGTTCATTGGGAAAAACGAAATAACTAGGTTTTCAGGGATTACTGGATACTGGCTTTGAACTGCCACTAATTCCAGGAGACCAAAAATGTCACTGTGGCCCACCAGTCAGAATGGGGGCATATGGAGGTCTGATTATTAATGGAGTCTTAGCTCAAGTTTGTCTCACAGTAGGTCCAGTGGGTTGCCAAACCCATACTGTAGTGATTTCCCCAGTTCCAGAATGCATAATTGGAATAGACATCCTCAGCAACTGGCAGAACCCCACATTGGATCCCTGACTGACATGTGGAGTAAGGGCTATTATGGTAGGAAAAGCCAAGTAGAAGCCATTAGAACTGCCTCTACCTAGGAAAATAGTAAACCAAAAGCAATTCTGCATTCCTGGAGGGACTGCAGAGATTGCTGCCACCATCAAGGACATGAAGGATGCAAGGGTGGTTTTTCCCACCACATCCCCATTTAACTCGCTTATTTAGCCTGTGCAAATAACAGCTGGATCTTGGAGAATGACAGTGGATTATTAAAACTTAACCAGGGAGTGACTCCAATTGCAGCTGCTATTCCAGATGTGGTTTCATTGCTTGAACAAATTAATACATCTCTTGGTACCTGGTATGCAGATATCGATGTGGCTAATGCCTTCTTGTCCATAGCTATTTTGAAGGACCACCAGAAGCAGTTTGCCTTCACCTGGCACTGCCAGCATTATACCTTCATTGTCCTACCTCAGAGGTATATTGACTCTCCAGGCTTATGTCATAATTTAGTCCGCAGGGACTTTGATTGTTTTTCCCTTACACAAGATGTCACACTGGTCCATTATATTGATGAAATTATGCTAGTGGAGAAGTGTCAATAATTCTGGACTTACTGGTAAAACATTTGCATGCTAGAGGGCGGGAAATTAATCTGACAAAAATTCAGGCAATTTCTACCCCAGTGGAACTTCTAAACGTCCAGTGGTGTGGGTAATGTCAAGATATTCTTTCTAAAAGGAAGGATAAGTTATTGAATCTGGCTCCTCCCACAACTAAAAAGGAGGCACAATGCCTGGTGGGCCTCTTTGGATTTTGGAGGTAACATATTCGTCATTTGGGTGTGCTACTACAGCCTATTTATCAAGTGACTCAAACAGCTGCTAGTTTTGACTGGGGCCCAGAACAAGCGAAGGTTCTGCAAAAGGTTCGGACTGCCGTGCAAGCTGCTCTGCCACTTGGGACGTATGATATAGCTGATCCAATGATGTCGAAGTGGCAGTGGCAGGTAGAGGTGCTGTTTGGAGTCTTTGGCAGGCCCCTATTGGTGAATAGCAGTGCAGACCCTTAGTATTTTGCAGCAAAGCCCTGCCATCCTTTGCAGATAACTACTTTTGAGAAACAGCTTTAGGCTTGTTACTGGGCCTTAGTACAAACTGAACACTTAACCATAGCCCACCAACTCACCATGCAGCCTGAGCTTCCCACCATGAACTGGGTGTTGTCGGACCCACAGAGCCATAAACTCAGACATGCACTTCAGACATGCACAGCAGCACTCCTTCATTAAACGAAGTGGTATATACAAAATTGGGCCTGAGTAGGACCTGAAGAAATAAGTAAGTTGCATGAGGAAGTGGCCCAGATGCTCATGGTCTCCACTCCTGTCACATTACCTGCCCTCTCTCAATCTGTACCTATGGCTTCATGGGGTGTTCCTTATGACCAGTTAACGAAGAGAAAACTCACGCCTGGTTTTCAGATGGTTCTGCATGATATGCAGGCATCACTTGAAAGTGGACAGCAGCAGCACTACAGCCCCTTTCTGGGACCTCCCTGAAGGGCAATGGTGAAGGGAAATCCTCCCAATGGGCAGAATTTCAAGGAGTGCACCTGGTTGTTCACTTTGCTTAGAAGGAGAAATGGTCAGCTATATGATTGTATACTGATTCATGGGTCAGGGTCTTGGAAGGTATATGATTGGAAAATTGGTGACAAGGAGGTATTGGGAAGAGGTATGTGGATAGACCTCTCTGAATGGGCCAAAGAAGTGAAGATATTTGTGTTTCATGTGATTCAAAGGGTGACCTCAGTGGAGGAGGATTTTAACAATCAAATGGATAGGATAACGAGTTCTGTGGAAACCAGTCATCCTCTTTCCCGAGCCACCCCCGTCATTGCCCAATGGGTTCATGAACAAAGTGGTCATGGTGGCAAGTATCTTAGGCTGGGTTCTTTAGAGAAGCAAAACCAGTAAAGCATATAAATATATGCAGAGAGAGATTTATATCAAAGAAACAGCTCACATGATCGTAGAGGCTGGAACGCCTGAAGTCCTTGGATTAGGATAGAGGCTTCTCCTAATTCACATAGCCACAGGGGCTGGCGAACCCAGGATTGGTAGGTTGGAAAGCAGGACTCCGCTCACAGGCTGTGAAGACTGACAATTCCTAGGATCAGCAGATAAGCTGCTAGCTCAAGTCCCAAGAACCTGAAGTCAGATGAACAAGAGGCAGCCGCAGGATCCAGAGTGAGCAAAAAGCCAGAACATCTGCTTATATTCAGATGCAGGCCACACCCCCAAGGAAACTCCCTTTCAACTGACTGACTACTCACAGCATATTCGATCATGGGAGTGATCACATATAAACACTGAGGATCATTGCCCAGCCAAGTTGACACACAATCCTAACCATCACAACAAGGATGGAGGTGATGCATGGGCTCAGCAACATGAGCTTCCACTCACTAAGGCCAACTTGGCTACAACCACTGCTGAGTGTCCAATCTGCCAGTAGCAGAGACCAACACTGAGTCCTCAATATGGCATCATTCTTTGAGGTGATCAACCAGCATCCTGGTGGCAAGCTGATTGCATTGGACCACTTCCTTCATGGAAAGGGCAACCCCTTTGTTCTGAGTGGAATAGACACTTACTCGGGATACAGATTTGCTTTCCAGGCACGCAACGCTTCTGCCAAAACTACCATCCATGGATTTATAGAATTCCTTATCCACACTCATGGTATCTCACCCAGCATTGCCTCAGATCAAGGGACTCACTTCACAGCAACTGATTTTGCTTCTCTACAGAACCCAGCCTAAGACACTCAATGACCTCATCACAGATGTGCCTTCCTCTTCAGGCACAAATCCTGACACATAAAGCCACCCAGTAAATATCTTAATGAATGAAAGCATATAACCTTTTGTCTCAGTCATCTAGTGCTGCTATAACAGAAATATCACAAGTGGGTGGCTTTAACAAACAGAAATTTATTTTCTCACATTTTAGGAGGCTAGAAATCCAAACGCATGGCATCAGCTCTAGAGGAAGGCTTTCTCTCTCTGTGGGCTCTGGGGGAAGGTCTTTGTCTCTTTTCAGCTTCTGTTTCTTGGTTCCTTGGAGACCTCTTGGGGTGTGGCATATATCACCCCATTTTTCTGCTTGCTTGCTTGCTCAATCTGCCCTTTTTATATCTCAGAAGAGATTGACTTAAGACACATCCTACACCAATACTGCTGCATTAACATAACAAAGAACCCATTCCCACCTGGGATTATAACCACAGATACAGGGGTTAAGACTTACATCTCATATTTTGGGGAACACAATTCAATCCATAACACTTAGTTAGACTCCTCAGTTTTCCCCAGATGATATCGGCTCCCACTCCCTTTTTTTTGTTTGGCTTTAGTTTAATGCCATCTGCCAATATAAAGAAGGGTAAAGGCATGCAAAAAACCAAAATCAAACCTGTTGCCATTGAGTCAATTCTGACTCATAGCAACCCTATAGGACAGAGTACAACTGCCCCATAGGGTTTCCAAGGAGTGGCTGGTGGATTTGAACTGCTGATCTTTTGGTTAGCAGCTTGAACTTTTAACCACTGCACCACCAGAGCTCTAAGTAAAGGCATAGCTCTCTGAAATTCAGGAAATGCAGAAATGGTTGTGTTTCCCAAAAATAATTTACAATTCTTTTAACTTACAGTTTGAATTATGTAACTTATCAGCTTTCTCTCTTCTAGCAGAAAAAGAAAAAAAGAGTCAAACTGATGGCCTATTGTGCACATTTTTGTATTAGCCTCAGACCAGGCAGTATTTCACGTCCTTGTCCTTGTTTTTCTTTCTTTTTTCTCCTACTTCATGTTTCCTTGCTATAGTCTTTGTATTTTAGTAAGCCACTTAAATCCTTTTTGGAACAAGGACGAAAATAAATACATAACCTCATGAATAGAGGTAGCTTAGTATGCAGGTCTTCTAAGTGGATACTGTCTCTCTGCCATGTGTTTAATACAGATGTGGTAGGTGGAACAGGTCTTTGGAGTGAAGATTACTGAGTCACCTTTGAGAAGCCCTGGTGGCACAGTGGTTATGTAAATACTTGGCTGCTAACCAAAAAGTTGGCTGTTTGAACCCAACAGCCACTCCTCAGAAGAAAGATGTGGCAGTCTGCTTCCATAAAGATTTCAGCCTTGGAAACCCTATGGGGCAGTTCTACTCTGTCCTACAGGGTTGCTATGAGTTGGAATCAAATTGACAGCAATGGGTTTTGTTTTTGTGTTTGGCTGTTGGCAGTCATTTATTCATTGGGAGCCTGTCCTATTTTGACAACTTTGCATCTTTTTTCTTCTGGACCTAGAAACAATTATGTGTCTAAGAATTATTTTTGTTGTTATCAAGTCAGCTCTGTGACTTTACGCATAACAGAACGAAGTGGCCTGGTCCTGCACCATTTTCATGATCGTTGGTATGTTTGAGTCCATTGTTGTTCCTATTGTGTCAATCCATCTCATTAAGGGTCTCCCCTGTTTTCACTGACCCTCTACCAACCATGATGTCCTTTTCTAGTGCTTAGTCTTTCCTGATGATGTGTCCAAAGTGAGTTGAAGTCTCATCATCCTTGCCATCCTAAGATACATTCCAATTGTATTTCTTCTAAGAATAGAATACCAAAACCAAACCAGTTGCCAGTGAGTCAATTCCAACTCATGGCGACCAAATGTGTGCAGAGTAGAGCTGTGAAATCCACAGGGTTTTCAAAGTTGTGAAAGTAGATTGCCAGGCTTTTCTTCTGAGGCACATCTAGTTGGGTTCAAACCACCAACTTTACAATTAGTCACCCAGTACTTAACCATTTGCGCCTCCCAGGGATTCCAAGAATCAAATACTCCCGATCTGAGAGCAAAGGCTCACTGGACTGATCCCAAAACAATATCATTCTCAGGCTTTTTTGTTTTTTACAAAGTTGTTGTTGTTAGGTGCCATCGAGTCGGTTCCGACTCATAGAGACCCTATGCACCACAGAATGAAACCCTGCCCGGTCCTGCGCCACGCTCACAATCACTGTTGTGCTTGAGCCTATTGTTGCAGCCACTGTGTCAATCCATCTTGTTGAGGGTCTTCCTCTTTTTCGCTGACCCTCTACCAAGCATGATGTCCTTCTCCAGGGACTGATCCCTGAAACATGTCCAAAGAAGCATTCTGGTTGTACTTCTTCCAAGACATATTTGTACATTCTTCCGGCAGTCCATGGTATATTCAACATTCTTTGCCAACACCACAATTCAAAGGCATCAATTCTTCTTCGGTCTTCCTTATTCACTGTCCAGCTTTCGCATGCATATGATGCGATTGAACATACCACGGCTTGGGTCAGGCGCACCTTAGTCTTCAAGGCGACATCTTTGCTTTTCAACACTTTAAAGAGGTCTTTTGCAGCAGATTTGCCCAATGCAACGCATCTTTTGATTTCCTGACTGCTGCTTCCATGGGTGTTGATTGTGGATCCAAGTAAAACGAAATCCTTGACAATTTCAATCTTTTCTCCGTTTATCATGACGTTGCTTATTGGTCCAGTTGTGAGGATTTTTGTTTGTATTATGTTGAGGTGTAATCCATACTGAAGGCTGTGGTCTTTGATCTTCACCAGTAAGTGCTTCAAGTCCTCTTCACTTTCAGCAAGCAAGGTTGTGTCATCTGCATATTACAAGTTTGTAATGAGTCTGCCTCGAATCCTGAAGCCCCTTTCTTCTTCATATCGTCCAGCTTCTCGGATTATTTGCTCAGCATACAGATTGACTGGCAGGCATGGGGGTGCAGACCTCACCTGGTGACACTGTCAGAAAAGGTGACACCTAAGTGACTGTCTATAAAATTTGTGTACAGTGTTTTCAGCAGAAATTTATGAGGAAAGAAAGAAAAGACCAAAATGGATGTCCAATGTTAAAAAGTCAATCAATAGACAGGCCTATAAAGTGAACAATAACACTCATGAGGAACGTGCTCCTAAGAACAATCAATCGCATGAGACCAAAAGGGCAGCATTTGCCGAAACAAAGTTCAGAAGGCAGGAAGGGGCAGGAAAGATGGGTGAATGGAAACAGTGAACCCAGGGAGGAAGTGGGTAGAGTGCTGTCACACTGAGCGGATTGCAACTTCACAAAACAACATGTGTATAAATTGTTGAATGGGAAACTAATTTGTTCCGTAAATTTTCACCTAAATCACCAAAAAAAAGAATGTCGTTGGGATTTGTATCAGGATTGCATTGTATCTGTAGATCACTTTAGGTAGAATTGACATTTTCAGTAAATTAAGTCTTCCAAAACATTTTTGTAGGTCTCTTTTAGTCTCTTGTAGTAGTGTTTTACAATTTTCATGGTGTAAGTCTTTTATGTCCCTGGTTAGGTTAATTGCTAGATATTTTATCAATTCGAGGGCGATTGTAAATGATATTGTTTTCTTGATTTCTTTTTTGAAATAGTCTTTGTTGGTGTAGAGGAACTCAGCTGATTTTTGTGTGTTGATCCTGTACCCTGCAACATTTCTAAATTCTTCTATTGGTTCCCAACAGTTTTCTTGCAGAATCTTTAGGGTGTCCTATGTATAGAAGTGCCAGACTTGAGCCCACGTGTCTGTCAGTTTGTCGTACTGTGGGGGCTTGCATGTTGCTGTGATGCTGGAAGCTATGCCATCGGTATTTAGATACCAGCAGGGTCACCCATGACAGATAGGTTCCAGCTGAGCTTCCAGACTAAGACAGCCTAGGAAGAAGGGCCCAGCAGTCTACTTCTGAAAAGAATTAGCCAGTGAAAACCTTATGAATAGCAGCGGAACATTGTCTGATATAGTGCCGGAAGTTGAGCACCCCCCGCGGGTTGGAAGGCACTCAAAAGACAACTGGGGAAGAGCTGCCTCCTCAAAGTAGAGATAACCTTAATGATGTGGATAGAGTCAAGCTTTCGGGATCTTTTTTTTACAATGAACCCTCAAAAGTCCTGGGAGCACCAGTGAGATTCCTGCATCATAACATTTTTGTGTCTACTATTTCTCTGTTGGCTCTGAGAACTTCTTCCTGGATCCTTTTCCTCAACTTCAAGCCACAGGATGTTTACTGAAGGAAGAAGACCGTCTACAGTATGCTTAAAAAGGAAGAAGAGTCTCCAGAAGGAGAGTTCCTCAGCACATGCTATGACTCAACATGGCCTCAGTAAAGAGAACTGGGAAGCTCATCCAGGCCCCAAGCCTGCTCCAGATATGCCCTGCAAAGGAATACCCTCTGCTGCTGCTGGACTGAGTTTCACTCCCTCAGACCTGAGCCAATCCAAGATGGGACAGGTGTTTACTGAGCACCTACTTTGTGCCAAGAAAATGACTTTTCAATTTGTATTTTCTAAGCTAGAATCTCTCTCTCTCTCTCTATATATATATATATATACATATATGTATGTATATACAAAATATTTTATTGTATTTTTGGTGAAAGTGTACACAACAAGTTCCCATTCAACAATTTCTACACATATCATTCAGTGACATCAACACCTTGTGTCAACATTCACATTATTTCTGTTCTAGTCGTTCCATTCCCATTAACTCTCACTGCTCCCCAGCCTTCTCATCTATGCTTTAGAGTAGTTGTTGGCCACTTGGTCTTATATAGGTGATTTTTTTTTTAATGCAGTACTGAAGGTTAATATTCTTTTTTTTTTTTAATTGTACTTCAGGTGAAGGCTTACAGAACAAATAGTTTCTCATGAAACTGTAGTACACATATTGTTTTACGACATTGGTTAACAACCCCACAACATGTCAACCCCCTCCCTTCTCGAAATTTTTTTTTTTTTTTTTTTGGTGAAAATATACATAGCCAAAGATAACACCATTTCAAAAATTTCTACATGCACAGTTCAGTGACATTGACTACGCTTTTCCAATTGTGCCGCTATTCTCACTTTAGATGAAGTCTTACAGAACAAAATAGTTTCTCATTTAACAATTAGTACACATGTTGCCCTATGACAATGGTTAACAGCCTCACAACACATCAACACTGAAGGCTGATATTCTTTACTTTATGAGCTAACCTGCTATTTAGCTAAAAGGTGACTTGAGGGAATAGTTTCAGTTCAAGGTTTAAAGAGTATCTCAGAGTAATAGTCTTAGGGATTCTTCCAGTCTCAATGGGTTTAGTAAGTCTGGATTTTTTGAAAATCTGAAGTTCTGTTCCACATTTTTCTTCCTTTCTATCAGGATCCATCTACTGTGGTCCTGATCTGAAGAATGGTAGCCAGGCACCATCTAGTTATTCTGATCTCAGCATAGAGGAGGCTATGGTTCAGGTAGATAACTAGTTCCGTAGACCAGTTCCTTCTCTGAATCTTGGTTTCTTTCTTTCTCTTTTGCTCCAGACAAGTAGAGACCAACAGTTGTATCTTGGCTGCTCCCAAGCTTAAGACCCCAGACACTACTCACCAGACTAGCATGTAGAACATAAACTTTATGAACTATATTATGCCAGTCGACCAAGTTGTCACACTAGGCTATGACCCTAAGTCTTCAAACCAAGAAAACTAATCCCATGAGGTGATTTGTTATGTCTGAAAGTATCAGTTTCTGTCCCCCCTATTTATTTTACTATATAAATATTATATATATGACCTAACCTATTGCCATCGAGTTGATTCCAACTCATAGTGACCCTATAGGACAGAGTAGAACTGCCCCATAGGGTTTCCAAGGAGCAGCCAGTAGATTCGAACGGCTGACCTTTGGGTTAGCTGCCAAGCTCTTAGCCACTGCACCACCAGGGCTCCATTGTATATATATAGGTTACTGTTGTCACAAAAGTACATATAACATTGCTTTACTCACAAATAGCAGAATCTTTTTCAAAAGTGAAATATTACACAGAACTTCAATATACAAATGTAACTAGGGCTGGTGTCACCCAGTCTGGTAACTCATGGTGTCACCCCCTCATGCTAATTATCACAATATTGTAGCTAAAACACCAGAAAATTTGACAAAATCAGCGACTAAAAAACACTGCAGAAACTAAAACAACAGTGCATGCAGATAAAACTACGTGATTCGAACCATCAAGTAATTGGGTAATAATGACGGTTCCGACCAAAGCACATAAGAAGTTTCAAAAGGTAATTAGCATAGTTTTAACCTTTTAGGTATGTGGATACATGGAAGCTGGGCTTACAAAAAGTTTTTTTGTTGTTATAACTAACCACAGGGATTTATTTTAAAAAATAATACATTTCTGCTGAAACACTGCACAAAAATTTTATCGGCTGTTATTTTGGTGTCACCCCCTCTGTCAGTGTCACTCGGTGCAGTCCCCACCCCTGGCGCTCCCCACCCCTGGCGCTCCCTAGTGACTCCACTATAAAAGGTGGAGCTGGTTAAAGTAAGGGAAATTGCCAGGTGTGCGGATGGGGGAGAGAGACAATCCCTGCCCCTCATCAGCTCCTGGGAGCACAGATTGAAAACCTCTGTGCTAGCGGACTCAGAGGTGAATCGGCTACTCTCCATTGAGCAGGACAAACAGACAAACCACGGATACAACACAGGGAGGCAGGGCTATGGCGGAGTGGGCATTGGAGCCCACAGAAAAGGTCACCTAAGCCTTAACAGGTGAAAATACAGGGCAAGAAGTACTGCGTGTTGAGGACATGCCCAAAGCTCAGGAGGGCAGAATGAAGAAGGCCTGTAGCCTTAGTGAGAGGTAAGATGGGGAGCGGCCGAGTGATCAGACACCTGTGTGCCATTCTAAGGAGTGTAGATTTTATCCAAACTTACCTGAATCCTATAGAAGATATCAAGGATCAAAGGAGGGACGTGATAGGTTCTCAGATTAAAGGGGTAGGAGGGAGTGTGGTCAGGGGGCTCTGTCACTGTTGCAGGGAAGGCCCAGATTTGGGGCTGATTTATAAATTCCTTCTTGGAGCATTGTGTCCTGGTCTTTCCGGACCCCATCAAGCTTCGTCTCTTCGTCTCCATTACTCTTCCAAGAAATTTATTTCTGCCCCAACTCTCTGATCCAGAAAACGGATACAAATGGGAATACCACTGAAGTCCTTTCACAGTAATATTCTTAGTTTTCTCTTCCCCTCACTGGCTAAGAAGAATGCTGTAAATTATTCCACATTATTCCTGTTATGAAAATTTTATTTATTTATTTACTTATTTAAAGAACAGAGCCTGGCATGTAGTAGAAATTCAATCAATGCTTGTTGAATCAATAAGCGAATGAATGAATAAGTAAAAACTAGGGGATGTTGACATTTCTTCAACTCTGATATCATGATTGTTAAGGTGACCTTTAAGGAGGGAGATGATGTATAACTCAGTAGGGGACTGAACTGTGTGCTGCTTTATCAGGAGGAAGGCTGATTTTGTGTCAATTGTACTACTTGGATTTGGAGTTCTTTAGATTTTGGAGTGCCATTTCTGATTTTGGCTATGATCAGACGCATACTTGAAGAAATTAAATTAACTTCTCTGGGACTCAGTTTGCTCATCTGTAAAATAATAAAAAATAAGGCCTACCACCTTACAGAATTGTTGTCAGGTTAAACGTGATAATGGTGCATAAGGACATCATGCTTTACCTTGCTCCTGGGTCTTAGGGAGGAGTGGAAAAGAGAAAGCATCTCTGTGACTGGGCTGTTCATTCATTCAGCATTTCTTTTCACCTGGAGATTCTCCTTCCAGAATCCTTCAACAAACCTGAAGAGCTTTGTGTTCAGTTTAGCAAGTCAGCTGCTCCAATACAATGTGAAAGAACTTTGTGGTCATCTTCTTGTGCCAACCTGCTCTTGTCCTATGCCCATGAGGCCAGTTCAAAGCCGTGGACAGTTATACATATTGTGTACTACACAAGGTTATCACATCTAAGGGGGTACCTTTCACATTGTAGACATCATATGTATATTTATGATAATTTTCTGGTAGATAGGCGCAAATACAAACGTCAGTATTTTATGAACATTTTTCCAACAAATAGAAGTATACTTCCTCAAGAGAGATGTGCTTTTCCCAAGTAGCATGAAGGTGCTGGGCTGAGCCAGATTGAATCGATGTGGCTCCCAGATTTTTCTGCTTGCTCAAGGAACAGCTGCAGTGGTCGCTGCTTTGCCCCACACTGCTGCCTGTCTCAGCCTCCCCACATGGCCTCCATAACCTCCACTGCGGTGGGAGCCACGGCTCCAGCACCAGGTGTGAACCAAACAGACCCACAGAGCCTATGACATCCCCAGTAGCCGCTCAGAGGGACTGGATAACCCACTCAGAAACGCAAAGGAGTTAATGCCCTGGTGAATTTGACCAGTGAGAGGCAGCATAGGAAGGAGCTGACAGATAAATTCCTCATTTCCTGTCCGCAACTCACCATTCCAAGAGCAAGGGCTTAATACAGCCTCCACAATGCCCTGTGTACACCTCTGCTCTTTGTGAGGCTGCGTTCAGCTCTGTATAACCTTGTATCTGTTTCCTTGCTTCCCTGCCTCAGGGTCCTTTCCCTTCACTCTCCGTGTCCTGGGCCTGTACACTCCAATGCAGCACATCAGCCCTGTTGCATTTTTTTTTTTTAATTTTAGTTTAAGTGACAGTTTACAGTTCAAGTTAGTTTCTCATACAAAAATTTATACACACACTGTTATGTGACCCTAGTTGCTCTCCCTGTACTGTGACAGCACACTCCCCCTTCTCTACCCCGGATTTCCCATGTTCATTCAACCAGCTCCCTTCCCTTTCTGCCTTCTCATCTCACCTCCAGACAGGAGCTGCCCATTTAGCCTCATGTATCTACTTGAGCTAAGAAACACTCTCTTCACGAGTATCATTTTATGTTTTACCGTGCAGTCTAATCTATATCTGAAGAGTTGGCTTCAGGAATGGTTTCAGTTCTAGGCCAACAGAGAGTCCAGGGGCCATGTCTTCCGGAGTCCCTCCAGTCTCAGTCAAAGCATTAACTCTGTTTTTTTAAATAGAATTTGAGTTCTGCACCCCACTTTTCTTCTGCTCCGTCAAGGACTCTCTGTTGTGTTCCCTGTCAGGGCAGTCATTGGTGGTAGCAAGGCACCATCTAGTTCTTTTGGTCTCAGGCTGATGGAGTCTGTGGTTTCTGTGGCCCTTTTGTCTCTTGGGCTAATATTTTCCTTGAGTCATTGGTGTTCTTCATTCTCCTTTACTCCAGGTAGGTTGGGACAAATTGATGCATCTTACAGGGCCGCTCACTAGCTTTGAAGACCCCAGACACCACTCACCAAGTAGGATATAGAACATTTTCCTAATAAACTTTGTTATGCCAGTGACCTTAGATGTCTCCTGAAACAAAGTCTCCAGACCCCTGCCCCGCTATTCTGTCCCTCGAAGTATTTGGTTGTATTCAGGAAACTTCTTAACTTTTGGTTTAGTCCAGTTGTGCTGACTTCCCCTGTAGTGTGTGTCGTCCTTCCCTTCATCTAAGAGAATTCTTGTCTACTATCTAGTTAGTGAATAACCCTCTCCCTCCCTCCCACCCTCTTAATCATCAAATAATGTTTTCTTCTGTGTTTAAACCTTTTCTTGAGTTCCTATAATAGTGGTCTGATACAATATTTGTCCTTTTGTGACTGACTAATTTCACTCAGCATAATGCCTTCCAGATTCATCCATGTTATGAGATGTTTCACAGATTCATCACTGTTC
This sequence comes from Dugong dugon, assembly GCA_030035585.1. Classification (NCBI taxonomy): domain Eukaryota; kingdom Metazoa; phylum Chordata; class Mammalia; order Sirenia; family Dugongidae; genus Dugong; species Dugong dugon. Next base: position 43,669,696 of record CM057466.1, on the reverse strand, counting down.
TTTGTCATTGCATAGTATTCCATTGTGTGAATATACCACAATCTGTTTATCCATTCATCTGTTGATGAGCACCTAGGTTGTTTCCATATTTTTGCTATCATGAACATTGCTGCAATGAACATGGGTGTGCATATATCTATTCATGTGGCAACTCTTATTTCTCTAGGATATATTCCAAGGAGTAGGATTGCTGGATCATATAGTTCTATTTCTAGCTTTTTAAGGAAGCACCAATTCATTTTCCAAAGCAGTTATATCATTTTACATTCCCACTAACAGTGTAGAAGTGTTCCAGTCTCTCCACAACCTCTCCAACACTTATTATTTTGTGTTTTTTGAATTAATGCCAGCTTTGCTGGGATGCAGTAGTATCTCATTATAGTTTTCATTTGCATTTCTGTCATGGCTAATGATCGTGAGCATTTCCTCATTTATCTGTTAGCCGCCTGAATGTCATCTTTCGTGAAATGCCTGTTCATATCATTTGCAAATTTATTAATTGGGTTATATGTCTCTTTGTTGTTGAGATTTTGCAGTATCTTGTAGATTTCAGAGATTAGATCCTGATCAGATTTGTCATAGCCAAAAATTCTTTCCAGTTTGTAGGTTTTTTTACTCTTTTGGTGAAGTCTTTTGATGAGCATTTAAGTATTTGATTTTTAGGAGCTCCCAGGTATCCGTTTCTCTCTTGGTGTTTGGGTTATCTTCTGTTTATGCCACGTAATAGGGCTTCTAGTGTTGTTCCTATTTTTTCTTCCATGATCTTTATCTTTTTTGATTTTATATTTAGGTCTTTGATCCATTTATAGTTTTTGTGCATGGTGTGTGGTATGGGTCTTGTTTCAGTTTTTTGCAGATGAATATCCAGTTATGCCAGCAGCATTTGATAAAGAGACTGTCTTTACCCCAGTAATGGAGTTTGGGACTTGGTCAAATATTGTTTGCTCACAGGTGGATGAATTTATGTCTGGAGTCTCAATTCTGTTCCACTGGTCTATGTATCTGTTCTTGTGATAGTACCAGGCTGTTTTGACTATTGTAGTGGTATAATAGGTTCTAAAATCAGGTAGTGTGAGGCCTCCCACTTTGTTCTTCTTCTTCAGCAATGTTTTACTTATTCAGGGCCTCTTCCCTTTCCATATGAAGTTGGTGATTTGCTTCTCCATCTTGTTAAAAAATGCCATTGGAATTTGGATCGGGCTTGCATTGTATCTGTAGATTGCTTTGTGTAGAACTGACATTTTCACAATGTTGAGTCTTCTTCTCCATGACCAAGGTATGTTTTTCCACTTATGCAGGTCTTTTTTGGTTTCTTGCAGTAGAGTCTTGTAGTTTTCTTTGTGTAGGTCTTTTATGCCTCTGGTTAGATTTATTACCAAGTATTTTATCTTCCTGGGGGCTATTGTAAATGATATTGATTGGTGATTTCGTCTTTGAAATTCTCTTTGTTGGTGTAGAGGAATCCAACTGATTTTTGTACGTTTATTTTGTATCCTGAAACTTTGCTGAAATCTTCTATTAGTTCCAACAGTTTTCTTGTGGATTCTTTGGGGTTTTCTGTGTATGAGATCATATCATCTGCAAATAGAGATACTTTGACTTCTTCCCTATCAATTTGGATGTCCTGTATTTCTTTTTCTACCTTAATTGCTCTGGCTAGGACTTCCAGAACGATGTTGAATAAGGGTGGTGATAAAGGGCATCCTTGTCCAGTTCCCGTTCTCAAGGGAAATGCTTTCACACTCTCTCCATTTAGGATGATGTTGGCTGTTGGCTTTGTATAAATGCCCTTAATTGTGTTGAGGAATTTCCCTTCTATTCCTATTTTGTTGAGAGTTTCTATCATGAATGGGTGTTGGACTTTGTCAAATGCCTTTTCTGCATCAATTGATAAGATCATGTGGTTCTTGTCTTTTGTTTTATTAATGTGATGGATTCTGTTGACTGTTTTTCTAATGTTGAACCATCCCTGCATACCTGGTATAAATCCCACTTGATCATGGTGAATTATTTTTTTGATATTTTGTTGAATTCTATTTGCTAGAATTTTGTTGAAGATTTTTGCGTCTATGTTCATGGAGGATATTGGTCTGTACTTTTCTTTTTTTTGTGGTGTCTTTACCTGGTTTTGGTGTCAGGGTTATGCTGGCTTCATAGAATGAATTTGAGAGTATTCCGTCCTTTTCTATGCTCTGAAATACCTTTAGTAGTAGTAGTGTCAACTCCTCTCAAATTTTGGTAGAATTCTCCAGTGAAACTGTCCAGGCCAGGGTTTTTTTTTGTTGGGAGTTTTTAAATTACCTTTTCAGTTTCTTTTGTTATAGGTTTATTTAGTTGTTCTTCCTCTGTTTCTGTTAGTTTAGGTAGGTAGTGACTTTCTAGACATTTGTCCAATTCCTCTCTGTTTTCAAATTTGTTAGAGTACAATTTTTCATAGTATTCTGTTATGATTCTTTTAATTTCAGTTGGGTCTGTTGTGACATCACCCATCTCATTTCTTATACGGGTTATTTGCTTCCTCTCCTGTTTTTCTTTTGTCAGTTTGGCCAATGGTTTATTGATTTTGTTCATTTTTTTAAATTTTAATTTTATTGTACTTTAAGTGAAAGTTTACAATTCAAGTTAGAATTTTGAATTTTCGTACAAAAATTTATACATACGTTGTTATGTGACCCTAGTTGCTCTCCATATACTGTGACAGCACACTCCTACTTTCCACCCCTAATTTCCCATGTCCATTCAACCAGCTCATGACCCTCTCTGCCTTCTCATCTTACCTATGGACGAGTTCCCCATTTAGTCTCATGTATCTTCTTGAGCTAAGAAGCACACTCTTCACAAGTATCATTTTATGTTCCATAGTCCAGTTTAATCTTTGTCTGAAGAGTTGGCCTGGGAAAGGTCTTCCTTCTGGATTGACAGATAGTCCAGGGGCCATGCTTTCCGGGGTTCCTCCAGTCTCAGTCAGACCATTAAGTCTGGTCTTCTTACTAGAATTTGAGTTCTGCACCCTACCTGTCTCCTGCTCCATCAGGAACTCTCTGTTGTGTTCCCGTCAGGTGGTCATTGGTAGTAGCCGGGCACTATCTAGTTCTTCTGGTCTCAGGCTGATGAAGTCTCTGGTTTATGTGGCCCTTTCTGTCTCCTGGGCTAATATTTTCCTTGTGTATTTGATGTTCTTCATTCCTCTTTGGTCCAGGTGGGTTGGGACAAATTGATGCATCTTAGATGGCTGCTTGCTAGCTTTTAAGACCCCAGACACCACTCACCAAAGTAGGATGTAGAACATTTTCTTAATAAACTTTGTTATGCCACTTGACCTAGAAGTCCCCTGAAACCATGATCCCCAGAATCCTGCTCCTGCTACTTGTCCCTAAAGTGTTTGGATATGTTCAGGAGACTTCTTAGCTTTGGTTTAGTTCAGATGCTCTGATTTCCCCTGTAGTGTGTGCTCTCTTTCCCTTCACCTAAGATAAATCTTGTCTATTACCTAGTTAGTGAATAACTCTTTCCCTCCCTCCCCACCATCGTAGCCATCAAAAAATGGTTTCTTCTGTGTTTAAACCTTTTCTTGGGTTCTTATAATACTAGACTTAGACAATATTTGTCCTTTTGTGGCCAACTAAATTCACTCAGCATAATGCTTTCCAGATTCCTCCATGTTATGTTTCATGGATTCATTGTTGTTCTTTATCGTTGTGTAGTATTCCACTGTGTGCGTATACCATAATCTGTTCATCAAGTCATCTGTTGATGGGCACCTAGGTTGTTTCCATATCATGAACAATGTTACGATGAACATGGGTGTGCATATATCTATTCATGTGATGGCTCTTATTTCTCTAGGATATATTCCAAGGAGCGGGATTGCTGGATCGTATGGTACTTATATTTCTAGCTTTTTAAGGAAGCGCCAAATTGATTTCCAAAGTGGTTGTACCATTTTACATTTCCACCAACAGTGTATAAGTGTTCCAGTCTCTCCACAACCTCTCCAGCATTTATTATTTTGTGTTTCTTGGATTAATGCTAGCCTTGTTGGGGTGAGATGATATCTCATTGTAGTTTTGATCTACATTTCTCTAATGGCTAATGATCATAAGCATTTCCTCATGTGTCTGTTAGCTGCCTGAATGTCTTCTTTGGTGAAGTGCCTGTTCATATTCTTTGCCCATTTTTTAACTGGGTTATTTGTCTTTTTGTTGTTGAGGTTTTCCAGTATCTTGTAGATTTTAGAGACTAGATCCTGATCATATTTGTCATAGCCAAAAATTTTTCCCCAGTCTGTAGGTTGTCTTTTGACTCTTTTGGTGAAGTCTTTTGATAAGCATAAGTGTTTGGTATTTCAGAGCTCTCTGTTATCTAGCTTCTCTTCTGGTGTTTATGCATTGTTACGTATGGTTTGTATTCTGTTTATGTCATGTATTAGGGTTTCTAGCATTGTCCTTATTTTTTCTTCGATGACCTTTATCTTTTTCGATTTTATATTTAGGTCTTTGATCCATTTGGAGTTATTTCTTGTGCATGGTGTGAGGTATGGTCTTGTTGCAGTTTTTTGCAGATGAATATCCAGTTATGCCAGCACCATTTGTTAAACAGAGTGTCTTTTCCCAAATTAATGGACTCTGGGCCTTTGTCAAATATCAGCTGCTCATAGAAGGATGAATTTATGTCTGGATTCTCAATTCTGTTCCATTGGTCTATGTATCTGTTGTTGTACCAGTGTCAGACTGTTTTGACTACAGTTGTGGTATACTATGTTCTAAAATCAAGTGAGATCTCCCACTTTGTTCTTCTTCTTCAGTAATGCTTTACATATCTGAGGCCTCTTCCCTTTCCCTATGAAGTTGGTGATTTGTTTCTCCATCTCATTAAACAATGCCATAGGGGCAACATGTTGCTATAAACAGAAGCACCACGCTGTCCCTCCACAACAAAGATCTGAAAAACTAAGTCAAACAGAGAAAACATCAATACTGAAACCATAAGCACCAAATGAAGAGATAAAGAACTCAGCCAAGCACCAAATGGAATAAGAAACTGACAGAGAACAGAGCTAGGAGAGATATACACAGAGGCCTCTATCAGCTAATGCACCGTGGATCTGCCATCTTGGACTTCTATCAGAGATTCAGTGAACAGGGGTACAGACAAGCAGCGTCACAGAGCTTCCAACAGGAGACAGCATAACTGGTAACCAGCGATATATGCTTTCCCACCCCCACCTTTCTTCACCCCCACTCAGCTTCTTCTGCTTCCTACAGCCACAGTCTCTTGGCCAGGAAGCACTAGCTTCACCCCTGTGCCACCTGAATTCCACACACCCACACTGGCCAGCTCCCTGAGTGCCATTCGTTGGCTGCTGGTGTGGCTTTTTTCTGCTTCTTTTGGTTTCTTCCATACCTCTCACCACCACCCCCTCCTTTCTCTCAGATACCTGACTCTGTGTGCCATCATTGCTTCTTCCTGAAAGGCTGTGAGATGCCACTCGATTGTGGAACTGCTTCATGACCTGTGCCGCCATGCTGGTGAGATCCCCAGGGCTTTTATTTGGTTGTTTTGATTTGTTCTGTTTTGATTTGCTTGTCTGTTTTCTTTTTCTTTTCTCAGCTTGGGAGCACCTTCTAGCTGGGCAGTACTGTGCAGCTTGCGAGCTACTCCCCTAGTCTGAACAGCTGTGCAGTGGGATTCCTGGGGGCATTTCTTTTTTCTTGTTTTGCTTTGTTTGTTTTCTTTTCTCTCTTTTTTCCTTTTTGTCTTTCTTCATTTCTCAGTTTCTCATCTCTCTATACTTACCTTATCTTCCTGTCTCCTGATACCTGGCACTGTGTGATTTCTCTACCCCTTCTACCCAAGCTGTACTTCACGGCCTCGAGCAACTTCCCCAGGTCTTTGCAGCTGCATTAGTGGGATCCCTGGGGGCTTTTCTTTTCTTTTTTCTTTTCCTTATTTTTGTTCACTCATTTTTTTCTTTTATTTTTTTTCCTTTTCCGTTTTGTTTTTCTCCATTTCTCAGTCTCTCATCACTCCACTCCAATGACAAGCTCCCTTAGCACGCTATTTTGTTTGTATGTTTTTTGGCTCCTGTTCTTCTCTCCACTCTCTCCTCTTTCCCATAGCCATCTTAGCTCCACACATCACAATCCCCCCCTTCTTCCTGCCTAACTTCACTGTGTGCTGAACATCACAACCCCAAGCAGCACAGGCACAGCTTACTGGAACCTGCCCTGCACTGATTCCCAGCCCACACTGTCAGCCCTAGTATGTGCCACAAACGACCCATCCCAGTCCCTCCCCTTCAGCTGGACCTGCCCTGGTATACCATATATGAGCAACTGACCCTGCCCATTAGAGAAGGAGGTAAAATGTATGATGCCCACAGACGAGCAAACAACAAAGAACGCGTAGTCCGCCTGCACAGACATAACCAAATAAAACGAAAATGCAAGATGAAACAAACAAATCTACAATCAATAAATGAGGAAAATAACTACTGAATGTCCCAAAGACAGCAGACAATATCAAAACATATAAAAAAATAGGACAGTATGCTTCCAGTAGGCATCCAAAATCAAACACCAGATTAGTTCCCAGCAGAAGAAAAGGCACTAGAAATAACTAATAGGGAATTCAAATCTCTAATCTTCAGAGCTATCCAAGAGTTGAAGCAAAAAACAGACAAAAATGAGGAAAAAGTAGACAAATTCATGGAAAAGGCAGACAAATTCATGGAAAATACAGACAAAAAAATGGAAGAATTCAGGAAAATAATACAGGAACAAAATGCTGAAATAAATTCACAACTAGAAATCATACAAAAACAACAATTAGAAATCTGAAAGATAACAAGATTTCAGAAATGGACAGTGTGGTATGTTTCACAGATTCATCTGCACCTGAGGTGCGGGTTTGAAACGATGGAAGACAGGATCAGCGAAATTGAAGACAAACACTTAGATACAACTCTGTCTGAGGAAAAAACAGAAAAAAGAACAAAGTAAAATGAAGAAACCCTAAGAATTATGTGGGATACAATCAGAAGCAAAAATCTGAGAGTGATTGGAGTTCCAGAACACAGGTAGAAAACAGAAAACAGAGAGGATCATTGAAGAACTGCTGACAGAAAACTTCCCTAATATCATGCAAGATGAAAAGCTGATCATCCAAGAAGCTTAATGAACCCCATATAGAATAGACCCCAAAAGAACATCACCAAGGCATATCAAAATCACACTCACTAAAACTAAAGACAAATAAAGAATCCTGAGAGCAGCTCAAGAAAAACAAGTCACATACAGAGGAGAAACAATAAGGCTAAGCTCAGATTATTTGGCAAAAATCATGCAGGCAAGAAAGAAATGAGATGACATATATAAATCCTTGAAAGAAAAAAATTTCCAGCCAAGAATAATATATCCTGCAAAACTCTCATTCAAATATGGTGGTGAAATTAGGACATTTCCAGGTAAGTGGAAATTAAGAGACTAAGTAAAACCAAACCAAACTTAGAAGAATTATTAAAGGGAGTCCTTAGGTCTGAGAACAAACAACATCAGACCACAGGCTGAATCGAGGATGCAGGATCGTACCAGCTGGATACTAACCTAGGAAATGAACTCTCAAGGACTATCCAAAATCAAAAGAATTATAACAGGGAACCACATTAATCCATAAATGACACCAACATCAGAACAATAAAAGAGGGAATAAATGGTGTAGGTATAAACCTTCCAATGGAGAGGAAGTCAAGCGATACCAAGTAATAACAGACTTGTTCAAACCTAGGAAGTTAAGGGTAAATATCAATGTAACCAAAAAGAAAGTTAACAAACCTATTCATTAAAATAAAGAAGAAAAACATAAAGTCTCAGTTAAAACAAAAGTTACAAAAACAAAAGAAATGAAAAACAATCCACAAACAAAAGGAATTAATCACAGGAGGGTAAGAGGGACAAAGAAAATGTCAGCACCACAGGAAAAAAGTAATACAAAATGACAGCAATAAACTCACACCTATCAATAATCACACTGAATGTAAATAGCCTAAATGTACCCAAAAAGAGACAGACAGTGACAGAATGGATAAAAAAAACAGGATCCTTCAATATGCTGTCTACAAGAGACACACCTTAGAAACAAAGACATAAATTTATTAAAAATCAAAGGATGTAAAAAAGTACATCAAGCAAACAGCTACCAAAAAAGAGCAGGAGTGGCAATACTAATCTCAGATAAAATAGACTTTAAAACAAAATCCACCATAAAAGACAAAGAAGGATACTATATAATGATTAAGGTGACGATCCATCATGAAGACATAACCATAATAAACATCTACACACCCAATGACAGGGATCCCAAATACATAAAACAGACTCTAACAGCACTGAAAAGAGAAACTGACATTTCCACAATAACAGTAGGAGTCTTCAACACACCACTCTCAGTAAAGGACAGAACATCTAGAACGAAACTCAACAAAGATACAGAAGACCTAAACGGCACAATCAGCCAACTTGACCTCTTAGACATATATAGAACACTCCACCCAACAGCTGCAAAGTACACATTATTTTCCAATGCACAGGGAATGATCTACAGGATAGACCACATCTTATGCCACAGAGGAACCCTCAACAAGATCCAAAACGCTGAGATATTATGAAGTATCTTCTCTGACCACAACATCATCATGGTAGAAATTAACAACAGGAAGAGCAAGGGAAAAAAAATCAATTACATGGAAACTGAATAACACCCTACTTAGAAACCACTGGGTAATACAAGAAATCAGAGATGGAATTAAAATCTTCCTAGAAACAAACCAGAATGAAAACACATCATACCAAAACCTTTGGGACACAGCAAAGGCAGTGCTCAGAGGTCAATTTATAGCAATAGGCTCACATCAAAAAAGAAGAAAGGGTAAAAATCAAAATATTAACTACACAACTTGAAGAAATAGAAAGAGAACAGGAAAAAAAGTCAAAAACCACCAGAAGAAAGGAAATAATTAAGATCAGACTGAAATAAATGAAATAGAGAATAGAAAATCAATAGGAAGAATCAACAAAACCAAAAGTTGGTTCTTTGAAAGAATCAACAAACCACTGTCCAGACTGACAAAAGAAAAACAGGAGAGGATGTAAATAACCTTAATAAGAAATGAAATGGGAGACATTACAACAGACCCAAATGAAATAAAAAGGATCATAACAGAGTATTATGAAAAACTATACTCCAACAAATTTGAAAACCTAGATGAAATGGATAAATTTCTAGAAACACTCTACATACCCAAACTAACACAAAGTGATGCTGAAAATCTGAACAGACCCATAACAAGAGAAGAGATTGAAAAGGTAATTTAAAAAAATAACTCCCAACAGAAAAAAGCCTTGGACCAGATGGCTTCACTGGAGAATTCTAATAAACATTCAGAGAAGAGCTTATACCAGTACTACTCAAACTATTTCAGAACATAGAAAAGAAGCAACACTTCCAAATTAGTTCTATGAAGCCAGCATAACCCTGATACCAAAACCAGGCAAAGATGCCACAAAAAAGAAAATTACAAACCAATATCTCTCATGAATATAGACGCAAAAATTCTCAACAAAATCCTAGCCAATAGAATTCAGTGTCATATCAAAAAAAAAAAAAAATACACCATGATCAAGTAGGATTCATAGCAGGTATACAAGGATGGTTCAACATTAGAAAATCAATCAACATAATCCACCACATAAATAAAAGGAAAGAAAAGAATCACATGATCATCTCAAGTGACACAGAAAAGGCATTCGACGAAGTCCAATACCCATTCCTGATAAAAACTCTCAATAAAATAGGTATAGAAGGGAAATTTCTCAACTTAATGAAGGGCATCTATACAAAACCAACAGCCAAAATCATTCTTAATGGAGACATGTTAAAAACATTCCCCATGAGAACAGGAACAAGATGAGCATGCCCTTTATCACCACTCCTATTTAACATTGTTCCAGAAGTCCTAGCTAGAGCAATAAAGCAAGAAAAAGAAATAAAGGGCATCCAAACTGGTAATGAAGAAGTTAAACTGTCCGTATTTCTGGATGATATGATACTATACATAGAAAACCCTAGAGACTCCACGAGAAAACTACTGGAACTAATAGAAAGATTCATCAGAGTAGCAGGATACAAGGTAAACATACAAAAATCTGTTGGATTCCTATACACCAATAAAGAGAATGATGAAAAGGAAATCAGGAAAACAATACCATTTATAATAGCTCCAAAAAAGATAAAATACTTAGGAATAAATCTAACCAGGAACATAAAAGACCTGTAAAAAAAAAACTACAAAACACTGCTGCAAGAAACCCAAAAGGATCTACATAAATGGAAAAACATACCATGCTCATGGAGAGGTAGACTCAACATTGTGAAAATGACAATTCTACCCAAAACAATTTACAAATACAATGCAATCCCCATCCAAATACCAACAACATTCTTTAAAGAGATGGAAAAACTAATCATTAACTATATATGGAAAGGGAAGAAGCCCCAAATAAGTAAAGCACTATTGAAGAAGAAGAAAGTAGGAGGACTCACACTACCTGACCTCAGAAACTACTATAGAGCTACGGTAGTCAAAACAGCCCGGTACTAGTACAATGATAGATACATTGACCAATGGAACAGAATTGAGAACCCAGATGTAAATCCATCCACCAACGGTCACTTAATCTTCAGCAAAGGCCCAAAGTCCATCAGATGAGGAATAGACAGTCTTTTTGACAAGTGGTGCTGGCAAAACTGGATATCCATCTGCAAAAAAATGAAATAGGATCCATACCTCATGCCATATACAAAGACTAATTCAAAATGGATCAAACACCTAAATATAAAGCCAAAAACTATAAAGTTCACAGGAGAAAAAACAGGATCAACGCTAGAGGCCCTAATACACAACACTGACAGATACAAACCATAACCAACAACACACAAACTCCAGAATATAAGCTAGATAGCTGGGATCTTCTAAAAATTAAACACTTACAAAAGACTTCACCAAAAGAGTAAAAAGAGAACCTACCGACTGGAGAAAAATTTTGGACATTGCAAGTGAGACAAAGGTCTAATCTCTAAAATCTACGAGAAAATCCAACACCTCTACAACAAAAAGACAAATAATCCAATTAAAAGATTGGCAAAGGAAATGAACATACACTTCACCAAAAAAGATATTCAAGGGACCAACAGACACATGAGGAAATGCTCGAGATCACTAGCCATTAGAGAAATGCAAATTAAAACCACCATGAGATACCATCTCACCACGGCATTACTGGCACGAATCAAAAAAACTGGAAATAACAAATGTTGGAGAGGCTGCGGGGAGATCGGAACTCTTATACAATGCTGTGGGGAATGCAAAATGATACAACCATATTGGAAAATGATATGGCGCTTGTTTAGAAAGCTAGAAATATTAATACCATACAATTCAGCAATCGCACTCCTAGGAATATATCCTAGAGAAATAAGGGCTATCGCAGGAATAGACATATGCACACCCATGTTCATTGCAGCATTGTTCCCAATAGCAAAAAGATGGAAACAACCCAGATGCCCATCAACAGATAAATGGATAAAAAACTACGGTACATACACACAATGGAGTATTGTGCAATGATAAAGAACAATGATGAATCTGTGAAGCATCTCATAACATGGATGAAACTGGAGGGCATTATGCTTAGTGAAATAAGTCAACCACAAAAGGACAAATATTGTATGAGACCACTACTATAAAAACTCATGACAAAGTTTACACACAAAAGGAAACAATCTTTTTTGGTTACAAAGGATGGGAGGGGTGTGGGGGAAATACTAAATAGACAATAGATAAGTGATAACTTTGGTGAAGGGTAAGACAGCACAACTTGTACAAGGAAAGTAATGGAAGCTCCACAGACACATGTAAATTCCCTGAGGGACTGAACTGCTGGGCAGAGGGCTGTGTGGACCATGGTCTCAGGGAACAACTAGCTCAACTGGCATAACACAGTTTATAAAGAAAATAGTCTACATTCTACTTTGGTGTGTCTGAGGTCTTAAAAGCCTGTGAGGAGCCATCTAAGTTACTCCACTGGTCTCACCCCTTCGGGAGCAAGGGAGAATGAAGAAAACAAACACAAGGAAAAGACTAGTCCAAAGGACTAATCGACTACCACTACCACAGCCTCCACCAGACTGAGTCCAGTACAACTAGATGGTGCCCGGCTACCACCATTGACTGCTCTGACAGGGATCACAACAGAGGGTCCCTGACAGAGCTGAAGAAAAATGTACAACAAAATTCTAACTCACAAAAAAAGACCAGACTTACTGGCCTGACAGAGACTGGATAAACCTGGAGAGTATGGCCCCGGATACCCTTTTAGCTCAGTAATGCAGTCACTCCCAAGGTTCACCATTCAGCCAAAGATTAGACAGCCCCATAAAACAAAACGAGACTAATGGGACACAGCAGCCCATAGAGAAGGACTAGGAGGCAGGAGGGGACAGGAAAGCTGGTAATAGGGAAACCAAGATTGAGAAGGGACAGTGCAGACATCTCGTGGGGTTGTTAACCATTGTCATAAAACAATATGTGTACTGTTTAATGAGAAACTATTTGTTCTGTAAACCTTCATCTAAAGTACAATAAAACAAAACAAAACAAATTCCGTTGAAATTTGGATCGGGATTGCATTGTATCTGTAGATTGCTTTGGGTAGAATTGACATTTTGACAATGTTGAGTCTTCCTATCCATGACCAAGGTATGTTTTTCAACTTATACAGGTCTATTTTGGTTTCTTTAAGTAGGGTCTCATAGTTTTCATTGTATAGGTCTTTTACGTCTCTGGTTAGATTTATTCCCAAGTATTTTATCTTCTTAAGGGCTATTGTAAATGGTATTGATTTGGTGATTTTCCCTTTGAAATTCTCTTTGTTGGTGTAGAAGAATCCAACTGATTTTCGTGTGTCTATCATGTATCCTGATACTTTGCTGAAATCTTCTATTAGTTCCAGCAGTTTTCTTGTGGATTCTTTGGGGTTTTCTGTGTATAAGATCATATCATCTGCAAATAGAGATACTTTGACTTCTTCCCTACCAATTTGGATGCCCTTTATATCTTTTTCTAGCCTAATTGCTCTGGCTAGGATGTCCAGCACAATGTTGAATAAGAGTGGTGATAAAGGGCATCCTTGTCCAGTTCCCATTCTCAAGGGAAATGTTTTCACACTCTCTCCATTTAGGATGATGTTGGCTATTGGCTTTGTATAAATGCCCTTAACTATGTTGAGGAATTTCCCTTCTATTCCTATTTTGTTGAGAGTTTTTATCATGAATGGGTGTTGGACTTTGTCAAATACCTTTTCTGCATCAATTGATAAGATCATGTGGTTCTTGTCTTTTGTTGTATGTGATAGATTACATTGATCGTTTTTCTAATGTTGAACCATTCCTGCATACCCGGTATAAATCCCACTTGATCATGGTGAATATATATATATATATATATATATATATATATATATATATATATATTTTTTTTTTTTTTTTGGATATTTTGTTGAATTCTATTGGCTAGAATTTTGTTGAGGATTTTTGTGTCAGTGTTAATGAGGGATATTGGTCTGTAATTTTCTTTTTTTGTGGTGTCTTTGTCTGGTTTTGTTATCAGGGTTATGCTGCCTTCATAGAATGAGTTTGGGAGTATTCCTTCCTTTTCTACGCTCTGAAATACCTTTAGTAGTAGTGGTGTTATCTCTTCTCTGAAAGTTTGGTAGAATTCTCCAGTGAAACCATCTGGACGAGGGCTTTTTTTTGTTGTGAGTTTTTTAATTACCATTTCAATCTCTTCTTTTGTTATAGGTTTATTTAGTTGTTCTACCTCTGTTTGTATTAGTTTAGGTAGGTAGTGAGTTTCTAGAAATTTGTCCACTTGCTCTAGGTTTTCAAATTTGTTAGAGTACAGTTTTTCATAATTTTCTGTTATGATTCTTTTAATTTCAGTTGGATCTGTTGTGACACCACCCATTTCATTTCTTATACAGGTTATTTGCTTCCTCTCCCAGTTTTCTTTTGTCAATTTGGCCAATGGTTTATTGATTTTGTTGATCTTTTCAAAGAATCAGCTTTGGTCTTGTTAACCGTTTCCATTGTTTTTCTATTTTCTATTTCATTTAATTCTGCTTTAATTTTTATTATTTGCTTTCTGCTAGTGCCCAAGGGCTTCTTTTGCTGGTCTCTTTCTATTTGTTCAAGTCATAGAGTTAATGTCTTGAGTTTGGTTCTCTCTTCTTTTTGGATGTGTGCATTTGTTGCTATAAATTGACCTCTGAGCACTGCTTTTGCTGTGTCCCAAAGGTTCTGGTAGGAAGTGTTTTCATTCTCATTTGTTTCTGGGAATTTCTTTATTCCATCCTTAATTTCTTATATAACCTAGTAGTTTTCAAGCAAGGTGTTGTTCAGTTTCCATGTGTTTGATTTTTTTTTTCTTTGACTTTTCTGTTATTGATTTCTACTTTTATGGCTTTATGGTCAAAAAAGATGCTTTGTAATATTTCGATGCTTTGGATTCTGTTAAATCTGGCTTTATGGCATAATATGTGATCTATTCTTGAGAATGTTCCATGCGCATTGGGAAAGAAAGTATACTTGGCTGCTGTTGGGTGGGGTGTTTGGTATATATCCATTAGATCAGATTGGTTGATTGTGGCATTTAGATCTTGCGTGTTTTTATTGAGCTTCTTTCTGGATGTTCTGTCCTTCACCAAAAGTGTTGTCTTGAAGTCCCCTACTAGTATTGTGGAGCTTTCTATCTCTCTTTTCAATGCCGTTAGAGTTTGTTTTATGTATTTTGGAGCCCTGTCATTGGGTGTGTAAATATTTATTATAGTTGTGTCCTCCAGGTGTATTGATCCTTTAATCATTATATAGTGTCCTTCCTTATCTTTTGTGGTAGATTTTGCTTTAAAATCTATTTTGTCAGAGATTAATATTGTCACTTCTGCTCTATTTTGAGTGATGTTTGCTTGATATTTTTTTCCATCCTTTGAGTTTTGGTTTATTTGTGTCTTTAAGTCTAAGGTGTGTCTCTTGTAGGCAGCATATAGACAGATCATTTTTTTTTTTAATCCATTCTGCCACTCTCTGTCTCTTCATTGGTACATTTAGTCCATTTACATTCAGTGTAATTATTGATACGTATGAGTTTAGTGCTGTCATTTTGATGTCTTTTGTGTGTGTGTGTTGTTGGATTTCTTTGTTCCACTTAATTTTCTGTGCTGTCTCTTTTCTTTATGTATTTTCTTTTCATCTTTTTCATTGTTGTTGATTTTGTATTTGCTGAGTCTTTGTATTTTTCTTGTTTTTTATTTTGATGTGTAGGATTGTTAGTTTCTTTTGTGGTTACCTTAATATTTACCCCTATTTTTCTAAGTTTACACCAGTCTTTTATTTCTTTATATTGCCTTGACTTCCTCTCCATATGAAAAATCTCCGTCTGCATTTTTTAGTCCCTCTTTTTTGTTTTAATCCTGTCATCTTTTAAATATTGATGTCTCTGTTTCCCTATTTTCAGTGTTTTAGCTTTGATTTACTTTTGTGACTTCTCTGTCTGGGTTGATATCTGGTTGCTGTGTCCTGTGTTCTAGTCTTGGGTTGTTATCTGATGTTATTGATTTTCTAACCAGAGGACTCCCTTTAGTATTTCTTGTAATTTTGGTTGCTTTTTGCAAATTCCCTAAGCTTCTGTTTATCTGGAAATGCCCTAATTTCGCCATCATATTTGAGAAACAGTTTTGCTGGGTATATAATACTTAGCTGGCAGGTTTTTTTCTTTCAAGGCTTTATATATGTCATCCCATTGCCTTCTTACCTGCATGGTTTCTGCTGAGTAGTCCAAGCTTAGTCTTATTGACTCTCGTCTGTAGATGACTTTTTCTAGCTGCTCTTAAAATTCTCTTTGTCTTTTGTTTTGGCAAGTTTGATTATAATATGTCTTCATGACTTTCTTTGGGATCTACCTTATGTGGGATTCGATGAGTATCTTGGGTAGATATTGCCTCATCTTTCATGTTATTAGGGAAGTTTTCTGCCAACAAATCTTCAACAATTCTCTCTGTATTTTCTGTTATCCCTCCCGTTCTGGTACTCCAATCACTCTTAGCTTATTCCTCTTGATAGACTCCTGCATAATTCTTAGAGTTTCTTCATTTTTTAAAATTCTTTTGTCTGATTTTTCCTCATATAAGTTGATGTCAAGTTCTTTATCTTCAATCTCACTAATTCTGACTTCCATTGCCTCAGTTCTGCTCTATGACTTTTTATTGAGTTTCTAATTCTGAAATTTTATTGTCAGTCTTCTGGATTTCTGATTGCTGTCTATGGATTCTTGCAGCCTATTAAATTTGTCATTGTGCTCTTCTCTAATCTTCTTAAGATCTTCTATTTCTTTCTTTGTATGTTCCTTGGCTTGTTCTGCATTTTGCCTAATCTCCTTTCTGATCTCTTGAGAGTTCTCTATATTAATCTTTTGTATTCCACTTCCAGTAATTCCAAGAAATTATCTTCCTCCAGAAAATTTCTTGATTCTTTATTTTAGGGGCTTGCTGAAGCGATCATGGTCTACCTCTTTATGTCATTTGATATTGACTGTTGTCTCCAAGCCATCAGTAAGTTATTATATTTATTTTACGTTTGCTTACTGTGTCCTAGCTTCTTGTTTTGTTTTGATATGCCCAAATAGGCTGCTCATGTGAGATGGTTTGACTATTGGCAGCTTTGAAGCTGTAATGTCCTGTCACCAGGTGGTTAGATCTGTTACTAGGTATGTGAGCCCAGGAGTCTGTTCACTTTTCTTGTATGGAGCTGGCTCGGGTGTCCAGGTAGTCAATCACCAAGTGTGTGGTGCAGGCTCTCATCTACAGTCCTAGACAGTCATGGGTGGTTGGTGTATGCACAGGTATCTGGCTGCAGTAATGGGTCATGCACTGAGCAAGGCAGGGGGCTGATGATTGCCCCTGAGTGTCTGGGAGGAAAGCGTGTCCCTGTTCCCTAGATCTAATAGGTGGGCGGGTTTTGCAGCCAGACTCTGAGCACCCAATGCTGTTGGCTGTAAGGGCTGGGGGGCACTGGTTATTCTAGGACCCCTGTCACAGGTGGCTAGGGTGGCATGGGTGGGGCCACCAGTCCTCAGGCCCCTGATGTGGATAGGTGATGAAACTGCTTAATGGGCAGAGCAGTGTCAAATGTCACAAACCTACCACTTCACCATCTAGCTGAAACTGTTAAAGTTAGACTTCAGGTATATACCCTGTTGTACTGTGGCAATGAGGGCCTATGCTGTTGAAATGGGCCCACACAAGTGGTATTCAAAGTCTGTGGACCCCTTATGCCTGTGCCTAGGCAAAGGAGCTGTGCTTACCCTGAGTTCCTGGCTTAGGGGAGCCGATAGACTATTTTTTTCCTGTTTGTTAATTTGTTCCCTCTCCAAGGCTAGCAGAATGGCTCAGGGTGGGTGGCATGTCCTACTTCTGGCCCAGGTGACTCAGCAATCACTGAAGCTGGCCCGGGGCCTGGTGCAGAGTGGGGCGGGTGTGTAAACGGGAGAGAGGTTTTTCCCAAATGGGGTGTTTTTTGATCTGCATGGTAGGCCAGATGCAAGTACTTATCTTTTGTCAGTTGAACGCTGCTTTTCACTAGTTGTGGATGCCTGAGTAGATTGTCTACTGCTAAGTCTTGCCCAATGTGGAAAATGCCTCCTGAGCACCACTGCTTGCCTTACCAAATACGTAAGTCGATCCAGCCTGAAGGGTGCCAGCTCCAGTTGGGTCAGGTCTGGTAATCTCTCGCTGCTTCCAAACCATCTCTCCCACCCCCTGCCACTCAATCCAGTTCCTCAATTTTGCCTTTGATGTTCAGGGCTCCTAGATTGTCATATATAATCAATTCATTTGTTTTTTCAGTCTTTGTTGTAAGGGGGACCACAGGAAGTGTCTGACTACTCCACCCATCTGTCTTTTAAATTTTTTGGTAAAGTCTTTTGATGAACTAAAGTTTTTAATTTTTGTGAGGCCCCATTTATTTATTTTGTCTTTTGGTGTTTGTGCTTTTGTAATTTTATTAGATAATCCACTGTTAAAACTAGGTCCAACAGTGTTGTCCTGCATTTTCTTCTAAGAATTTTATGGTTTTAGTTTTCACATTTAGGTCCTTAATGCATTTTGAAATTTTTTTTGTGTGTATGGTGTGACTTAGATCCTGTTTCATTTTTCTGCCTGTGGAAATCCAGTTTTCCCAACCAACATCACTTACCCAAGAGACTATTTTTTTCCCCGTTGAATATACTTAGCACCCTTGTCAAAAATCAGTTGACCATAGATGTTTGGGTTTTTTTCTGGACTCTCAATTCTATTCCATTGGACCAAGTGTCTATTGTTATTCTAGTTCCAGGCTGTTTTGATTACGCTAGCTGTATAGTACATTTTAAAATCAGGAAGTGTGAGTCCTTGTACTTTGTCCTTCTCTTTCAACATTGCTTTAGCTATCCAGGGCCTCTTGCCACTCCACATAAAGCTGCGCATTGGTCTTTCCATTTCTTTAAAGAAGGCTGTTGAAGTTTTGATTGGGATGGCATTGACTCTATAGATCACTTTGGGTAGTACTGTAGTCCACCCTTATTCATGGGGAATACGTTTGGAAACCACGGATAGTACTGAACCCTATATATACTATGATTTGTCCTATACATACATACTTATGATATAGTTAAATTTATAAATTAGACACAGTAAGAGATTAACAACAATAACTAATAATAAAATAGAACAATTATAACAACATACCATAACAAAAGTTACATGAATGACAGAGCAGGATGGCATGAGATTTCATTATGCTACGTACTCATTGAACATTCGAACCATGGTTGACCGTGGGTAACTGAAACCACAGAAAGTGAAACTACGGATGGGGGGCGGGGGCTACTGTATTGACATCTTAACAATATTAATTTTGTGCTGATTCTTATTAACGAAATAATAATATTTAATCATTTTGTTGTTAACCTTTATAATTTGGTATAAACAAAAACATCAACAATAAAACAAACTTGTATTGATGCTGGAAGTTACTACCTAAGATCTGTTAAAATGGCACCTAGGTACCATTGCCATGGGGACAGGCTATAGGAGAGTAATGAATGTAGCTCAAAATACTAGGAAGACAATAAGTGAATTGCTCTCCAGTAAACTTGTGATTAAATATCTTACGTTTGTACCTTTGTTTTCTTTCTTTTTTAATAACAAAGCAAACCAGAAAGGAGCATCAAAAACAGCAACAATAAGAAACACATCATCAGCTTCTTAAATGACAGAACTTTAGTTTAAATGACTTTTGATTCGTGTGTACCCTTTGCTGATGATAATTACCTAGGTTCCTCTCTGAAAAGCAGTGAGCTGGGCTTAACATCTGACATGATTGCAAATTAGCACCACCACTACCACCCCCCAATTCCCCATTCCCTACCCCTGGAAAAAATATGAGATTTATCTGATGTTTATTCAAATGTTGTGTATTAAATGGTTGTTGTTAGTTGCCACTGAATCTATTACAACTCATGGTGACCAAGCATTCAGGGTAGAACTGCTTAATAAGGTTTTTAAGGCCGTGACCTAGAAGACACAAAAAAGGAGTTCTGCATGCTACGCTGCAAACTGGCACAAGGAACCCATTCATTCTACCAGAAAATACTTCTGTATTTTACCCTTGCTACTTCTCTGTCCAATAGTATTCCTTCTCTCTCAGGCTGTGTTATTTGTCTTGACTGAGCAGTTAATATTTGCAACGGAAAGGGCACTGAGCTGGGTATGTTGGGTAATTTGGGCCATAGTTGTGTCTCTGCCACTTGTCATTGGGTAATTTATTTGAGTGACAGGGAAAAACGTCCTGACTTACAAATATCTACAGTTTTCAGCCCCCACCTTCCAGGAGGAGGGATCCTTTGTTCACCACATCAGGGTAGGGTCTGTGTTATGCAGATCAGTAAAAGGGTGGACAGGAGAGAATTGGATAGAGCTGAGGTCTGTCAAATTACTTTACATTTCAAAGGAAGAAACGTGATGCTCCTCAAAAAGGAACACAAAGAGGGTATGCGGGAAAGAGGAGTAAGAGAAAAACTAAAGTAAACTGATTTGTGGTGAAGGGAAAGCGTGGGGGAAAGTTTTTTTTTTTTTTTTTTAGTCAACTTTTTGGAAGTGCCATTTACGTACACTAAAGTCCACCCATTATAAGTGCAGGGGTCAATGAGTTTTGACAATTGTATACAGTCAGGTAACTACTCCTATGATCAAGAAAAAACATTTCCATCTCTCCAAAGAGTTTTATTCTGCCCCATCTATTTTCTGATATTAAAGATTAGATTTGTCTTTTCTAGAGTTTCAGATTAATAGACCCTTACAATATGTAATCTTTTGTGTCTTGCTACTGTTTTTACTGTAGTAAAAATATATATAACAAAACCTTTGCCATATCAATATTTTTTATGTACATTTCAGTGACATTAATTACATTCATTATGTTATGCAACCATCACCACAACTTTTTCTAGACTTTTCCAACACCCTTAACTCAGTACCTTCTAAGCATGAGTCCTCCTTCTCCCTCCCTCCCACCGCTGGTAACCACCAATAAACTTTGGTCTCTATGCATTTGCCTGTTCTAAATATTTCATGGGATGAGACAATATTCATCCCTTTGTGCCTAACTTATTTTACTCAGCATAATGTTTTCAAAGTTCTTACATGTTGTGTCATGTATCAGGACTTCATTTCTCTTTATGGCTGAGTAATAATTCATAGTATGTACCACATTTTGTTTATCCATTCATCTGTTGATGTACATTTAAGCTGTTTCCACATTTTGACTATTGTGAATAGTGCTTCAATGAACATTAGCACACAAGTATCTGGTATCTGTTTGTGTTCCTGCTTTCAATTCTATGGGTATCTACCTAGGAGTGGAATTGCTGGGTCATATGATAATTCTGTTTAACTGTTGAAGAACTGCCAAACAGTTCACCACAGTGGCTGCATTGTTTTACATTCCCACCAGCAATGCATGAGGAATTCAATTTTTCCACTTCCTTGTCAACACCTGTTGTTTTTTTTTTTTTTTAAATCATAGCCATCCTAACCAAAAAAATCAGTTTCCTTCAAGTCAGTTCTGACTCGTGGCAACCTCATGTGTGTCAGAGTAGAACTGTGCTTCATAGGGTTTTCAGTGACTGATTTTTCAAAAGTAGATCAGCAGGTCTTTCTTCTTAAGCACCCCTGGATGGACTTGAACCTCCAACCTTTTGGTTACCAGTCCAGTGCATTAATCTTTTCAGCACCCAGGGACTCCTATTGTTATTTCTTGGTTGTAATCTTTACAGAAGCAGATCACTAGGTCTTTATCCCACAAAGCTGATGGGTGGTTTCATACTGCCAACTTTTCTGTTGGCAGCCAAGCCCTTAACCGTTGCACCACCAGGGTTCCATTCAGGAACTCCTAAGGCCAGGGAAACAAAGGCTGGATTCCAGAGTTTATGTCTGTATTGTCACAGAGGTGGGAAGAATAGGCCTCTGTAAAGTACTTTTTCCTCTTCCTATCTATGGTAGGCCTGTATATCACAGATTGTTCCCCAGCAAAATGGAAGCATATTAAATGACTCAGGAGTTATGAGGTAGGTTTGGAAGGCCATTGTTTTACTGTTTAAAAAGGTACAATCTACATAAAGAATAATGGTGAGTAGTTGAAATATCTTATAATGTGGATGAATTTGGAGGACATTATGCTGAGTGAAACAAGTTAATCACAAAAGGACAAATATTTTATGATCTCGTGTTTATAAAAAGATAAGAACAGGCACATATACAGAGATTAACATTCACTGGACTCCCTGGTGGTGTAGTGGTTAAGGATTCGGCTGCTAACCAAAAGTTCAGCAGCTTGAATCCACCAGGTGCTCCTTGGAAACCCTATGGGGGCAGTTCTACTCTGTCCTATAGGGTTGCTGTGAGTCAGAATTGACTAGACGGCAATGGGTAATATTCACTGGTGGTTACCAGGGATGGGGAGGAGGGAGAGGGTGAATCACTGTCTAGATAGTAGACACTTGTTATTTTTGGTGATGGGAAATGCAACACCAAATATAGGTGAAACGTGCACAGCCTGACCAAGGCAAAAGATGTCACTAAGATGTACGCAAGAAAATAGGACCTTTTAGTAACCGTTATGGCATATAGAATTTTGCAACAACAACCAAAAAACATATGTATGGGTATATATGCATGCATATAAGTATAGGTATGTATATGGGAGTATATATGCATGCACAAACATACATGCATATGCATATACATATATCCACAAATATATGTGGAGCCCTGGTGCCTTAGTGGTTAAGAGCTTGGCTGACCAAAAGGTCGGCAGTTCAAATCCACCAGCCACTCCTTGGAAACCCTATGGGGCAGTTCTACTCTGTCCTATAGGGTCACTATGAGTCGGAGCTGACTCATTGGCACTTAACAACAACAACAACATATATATGTATATGCATATGCATGTATGTATGTGCATGCATTTATATCCATATACATATTAAAGCACATAGGGGCCACAGTTATGGATACTACTTAGACATAACTGAGCACCTCACGGGATTATGTTTCTGAATTTAAAAATTTAGGACTATAGTCTAGTGGAACAACTCAGCCATTGGCATAATATAGTTCATAAAGTTTATGTCCTACATCCTAGTCTGGTGAGTAGTATCTGGGGTCCTAAAAGCTTGTGTGTGAGCAGCCTTCTAAAATTCAACCATTGGTCCCTACTCATCCAGAACAAAAGAGACAGAAGGAAACCCAAGACTCCAAGAAGAAACTAGTCTCAGGACTAACAGTCCACACAAACTATGGCCTCATCTACCCTGAGACCAGAAGAATGGTGCCTGGCTACCACTACTAATCATTCTGACCAGGACCATAGTAGATGAACCCTGATGGAATGGGAGAAAAATGTGGAACAGAACTTCAATTTCTTAAAAAATCCAGAATGACTGGACCAGTTGACACTAGAGGACTCCCCAAGATTATTGCCCCGAGATACTCTTTGTATCTTGAACCAAAAGTACCCCCTGAAGTCATCTTTTAGCTATCAGACAGATTGGCTCACAAAGTAAAAAATGTCACCTATGAGTACCGCACTCCTATAAAAAATTATCTATAGAGACCAAAAGGTCAACAACTACTTAAATTTAAAAAAAAAAAAAAAAAAGGATGAGAAGGTAAGGGGGCAGGGAAACTAGATTACTGGAAATGGAACATCCAGAACAGAAATAATCAGAATGTTCATGCATTGTGAAGAATGTAACCAATGTCACTGACCAATTTGTGTAGAAATTGTTGAATGGGGACCTAATCTGCTGTGTAAACTCTCACTGAAAACACAATAAAAAATTATTTAAAAAAAGACACTATCTAGCCTGGATAAGAACTATTTAAACTGGTTTGTTATGCATTTGTGAACACACTCAAGGTTCTTCCAGTAAAATCAGACATTTTGAAAAGAAAACTAGTTATGATTTGTAAGACTCAAAATAAAGATACTTTGAATCCATGGTATAGCTTGCCAGAAACATGACATTTTTTATCTAGAGATTTAAAGTAGGTGCATTATGTTTAAGAACTACTGTCAGTTTTACTTGGATTTGAAGTATAGAAGAATTTATATCTCTTTTACAATAAAAACATTTGCAGCTCTCTACATGGCATATATTTTTCATTATGAAAAAAATTATTGTGAATTTGTTTGTCCTGATATCTCATCAAGCAGAAAACAGTTGCAATCATTTCATGTAACCTCTTCAGAAACTCGACAATGGAAAAATAAATGAGCAGTGTGCAAATCTTAGGCCAACTTAACATGTCTGGGAAAGAAAATTGTGTATATAATGGAAGAAGTGTGAGCACTCAAGTCTGAACTTAATTAATAAAGGCAGATGAGCCGAGGAGTTATTTTCCTTTGGAAGCTCATGAGCTTGAAAGTCTTGTTCTGTAAGAAATTATAGTGTAGTAGAATTTCAAGCCTCCAACCAAAGTTGCCTAACCACATATTCTTTCACTGCAGAGCAGAAACTATAATGCATGGATATGGCACCTCATGACCACAAGCCATCACTTCTCAAGTTCCAGCTACAGGAAAGTGATGTGAGTAACAACAAGCTAAAATGATGTTGTCTGTTTGAAGATAATTTTTGGCAGCAGTCATAGGGCTTCTGCTTTCTCCAGCTGTGTTTGTGTCTAATTATTTTCCATCTTCTCTACTTTTGATACTTGCTGTACTTCATATGAAGTCCCTGGGAGGTGCAAACAGTTAATGTGCTCACCTGCTAACTGAAAGATTGGAGGTTCGAGTCCACACAGAGCTGTCTTGGAAGAAAGCTCTGGTGATTTACTTCCAAAAAATCAGCCATTGAAAATCTATGGATCATGGTTCTACTTTGACACACAGTGTCACCATGAGTTGGAATTGACACAATGGCAGCTGGTATTTCACATATACAGTTCTCTGAGATATCTAGGTTCGGGGACTTAATGGAAACAGGTAAAATTCTTTGACCCTATGAAGCCTGTTCCTTGCCAGATAATTTTCCTCTGGCAATTTCTTCATAATTCAATTTTACTTTCTTCATGAAACTACAGAGAAGGGAATCAGTAATGGAATTAAAGTCACTACACATGGCAGTAGGTCAGAAGCTGCCATCTTTCTGACACTGAGCATCTCTGCTACTAGTATTGTCAATGGGGGTCAGTTTAATATCATGTCAACTTGGATTTATAATAAATGTGTGTTAGCTACACAAAGTAAGGAGCCCTGGTGGAACAATGGTTAAGCACTTGGCTGCTAACTAAAAGATCAATGGTTTGAACTCAGTCAGCAGCTCCGCAGGAGAAAGATCTGGTGATCTGCTTTCGTAAAAGTACATTCTAGAAAACCCTATACGGCAGTTCTATTTTGTCACATGAGGTCCCTATGGGTCAAAAATTGATTCAATGGAACCTAAAAACAAAAACAGCTACACTGATTGTGGGAGCAGCACCCTGAAATTTGGGCTGCAAGAGTAACTAACACTGTCTCTCCAACAGAGGGATATCAAGTGGTAGAAATCCCATGAGTTCACTGATAAGAGTGAACATTTGAAATACTAGCAGCAAACAGCACGGTCATCATATTTTCTTCCTGTCTACACTTGTATTCATGGTGACTGGTGAATGATCCCAGACTTGACCTAAACTCTGTCCTATATTGCCCTTCTTGATCCCTTGCCAACAAGGCACATCTACATTAAAGTGTTTTCATATCTCAGAGTACCAGGAAACCTAAAACTCTAGTGTAATAATGACCAGTGGCAATGTCTATAAGTGGTGTGAATTGCCCTCCAAAAATTTTTGTGAAAATGTAGTATAGGACGTCACTGAAACATCAACTTTGCTTGCATTCTCTTCACATTTAAGGTCAATATTTGGTCTGCTAATTTCTTCATTTTCTTTATGCATTATGATTACATAAAAATTCCCTATGCTCAAAGATACGAACAGACACTCACCAAAGAAGACATTCCAGCGGCTAACAGACACATGAGGAAATGCTGGCGATCACTAGCCGTTAGAGAAATGCAAATCGAAACTACAATGAGACACCATCTGTCTTAGTTATCTAGTGCTGCTATAACAGAAATACAACTGGATGGCTTAAGAAAGAGAAATTTATTCTCTCACCGTCTAGGAGGCTAGGAGTCCAAATTCAGGGCATAAGCTCCAGGAGAAGGCTTTCTCTTTCTGTCAGCAAGGAGAAAGGTCCTTGTTATCAATTTTCCCCTGCACTACGAGGTTCTCCGCGCAGGAATCTCAGGTCTGCGCGCTGCTTTCTTGGTGATATGAGCTCCCCCTGTTTCTCTGCTTGCTTCTCTCTCTCTCTCTCTTTTTAAATTGTACTTTCGATGAAGGTTTACAGAACTAACTAGCTTCTCATTGTGCAGTTAGTACACATATTGTTTTACGATTGGTTAACAACCCCACAACATGTCAACACTCTCCCTTCTCGATCTTGGGTTTCCTATTACCAGCTTTCCTGTCCCCGCCTGCCTCCTAGTCCTTGCCACTGGACTGGTGAGCCCATTAGTCTTGTTTTGTTCCATGGGCCTGTCTAATCTTTGGCTAAAGGGTGAACCTCAGGAGTGACTTCATTACTGAGCTGAAAGGGTGTCCAGGGGCCATACTCTTGGGGTTTCTCCAGTCTGCCAGGCCAGTAAGCCTGGTCTTTTTTTCGAACTTAGAATTTTGTTCTCCATTTTCCTCCAGCTCTGTCCGGGAGCCTCTACTGTGATCCCTGTCAGAGCAGTTGGTTGTTGTAGCCAGGCAGCATCTTGTTGTACTGGACTCAGTCTGGTGTAAGCAGGCTGAATTGTGGTCCATTAGCCCTTTGGACTAATCTTTTCCTTGTGTCTTTAGTTTTCTTCATTCTCCCTTGCTCCAGTAGGGATGAGACCAGTGAACTATCATAGATGGCTGCTCACAAGCTTTTAAGATCCCAGATGCTACTCACCAAAGTAGAATGTAGAACATTTTCTTTATAAACTATGTTATGCCAATTGAGCTAGATGTTCCCTGAGACCATATAATTTGGTCCCTCAGGGAATTTAGATGTGTCTATGGAGCTTCTATGACCTTGCCTTGTACAAGTTGTGTTGGCTTCCCCAGTATTGTGTACTGTCTTACCCTTTACCAAAGTTACCACTTATCTGTTGTCTATTTAGTATTTTTCTATCCCCACCCCTCCCCTCCCTCCTAACCATCAAAGATTGTTTCTTTTTGTGTGTAACCCTTTTCATGAGTTTTTATAGTAGTGGTTTATAGTCATGATGGATCATCCCTTTAATCATTATATAATGCCTTTCTTTGTCTTTTATGGTGGGTTTTGTTTTAAAGTCTATTTTATCTGAGATTAGGATTGCCATTCCTGCTGTTTTCTGGTAGCTGTTTGTTTGATATATTTTTTTCCATCCTTTGATTTTTAATAAATTTACATCTTTGTTTCTAAAGTGTGTCTCTTGTAGACAGCATAATGATGGATCCTGTTTTTTTAATCCATTCTGTCACTCTCTGTCTCTTTATGGGTGCATTTAGGCCCTTTACATTAAATGTAATTATTGATAGGTGTGAGTTTATTGCTGTCATTTTGTAGAGATTTTTTTGTGGTACTAACATTTTCTTTGTTCCTCTTACTCTCCTGTGCTGAACTCCTTTTGTTTGTAGATTTTTTTCATTTCTTTTGTTTTTGTAGATTTTGTTTTTACTGAGACTTAATGTTTTTCTTCTTTATTTTGATAAGTTTGTTAACCATCTTTGTGGTTACCTTGAAATTTATCCTTATCTTCCTAGGTTTAAACCAGTGTTTTACTACTTGGTATTGCCTTGCCTTCCTCTCCATTAGAAAGTTCTATACCTACACCATTTATCCCCTCTTTTATTGTTCTGACCTTGTTATCATTTACAGATTAACCTCTCTGGTTACTTGTTGTAAATGTTTTAGTTTTGAATCATCCTTGAGAGTTCATTTGCTAGGTTGGTATCTGGTTGGTGCGATCTTGGGTCCTATATTCAGGCTGTCATCTGATGTTGTTTGTTCTCAAACCGAAGGACTCCCTTTAATAATTCTTGTAAGTTTTGGTTTGGTTTTTACATATTCACTTAATTTCTGTTTATCTGGAAATGTCCTAATTTCACCATCATATTTGAACAAGAGTTTTGTGGGATATATTATTCTTGGTCAGCAATTTTTTATTTCAGTGTTTTATATATATCATCCCATTGCCTTCTTGCATGCATGGTTTCTGCTGAGTAATCAGAGTTAGTCTTATTGTTTCCCGTCTGTATGTGATTTTTCATTTTTCTCGAGTTGCTCTCAGGCTTCTTTCTTCCTCTTTGGTTTTAGCGAGTGTGACTATGATACGCCTTGGTAATTTTCTTTTGGGGTCTATCTTATATGGGGTTCATCAAGCTTCTTGAATGGTCAGCTTTTCATCTTACATGATATTAGGAAAGCTTTCTGTTAGCAATTCTTCAGTGATCCTCTGTGTGTTTTCCGTTTTCTCACCCTGTTCTGGAACTTTGATCACTTGAAAATTTTTGCTTTTGATTGTATCCCACATCATTCTCAGGGTTTCTTCATTTTTCTTCATTCTTTTTTCTGATTTTTCCTCCAACAAAGTGGTATTCAAGTTTTTGTCTTCAATTTCACTGATCCTGTCTTCCACTGTTGCAAACCTGCTTCTCAGACCTTCTATGACACTATCTATTTCTGAAATCTTGTTGTTTATCTTTTGGTTTCTAATTGTTGTTTTTGTATGGTTTCTAGCTGTGAATTTATTTGAAATTTTGTTCCTGTATTATTATCCTGAATTCTTCCATTGTTTTGTTCTGTATTTTCTGTGATTTTGCCTGCCTTTTCCATGAATTGTCTTTTTTTTCCTCATTTTTGTCACTTTTTGCTTCAACTCTTAGATAGCTCTAAATATTAGAGATATGAAAAAGGTCATCTGGTGTTTTATTTTGGACGTATACTAGTATCATCCTGTCCAGTTTTTTTTATATGTTTTGGTAATTGTCTGCCGTCTTCGGGCAATTCAGTAGCTATTTTCTTTGTTTATTTATTGTAGATGTATTTGTTTCATCCTGTTTTTTTGTTTTATTTAGTTATGACTGAGCTGGCAGGCTGTGTCTTCTTTGTTGTTTGCTCATCCCTGGGCATGATACTTTTCATCTCCTTGTCCAATGGGCAGGGCTGGTCACTAAGCTATGGTGCAGAAGGCAGGTTCAGCTGAAGGGGAGGAGCTGGGATGGGTTGCTTGTGGCACATACTGGGGCCCACAGGGTGGGCCGGGGGTCAGTGCAGGGCAGGTTCTGGCAGGCCGTGACTGTGCTGCTTGAGAGTTCAATGTTCAGTGCACAGTACAGATAGGCAGGAGGGAGGGGAGAGGTTGTGACGTGTGAAGTTAAAGTTGGGTATGGGAAAGAAGAGAAAGAGGAGAGGGAAACAGGAGCCAAAAAAAATGCAGAGGAAGTCTGCCATTGGAGTGGAGAGAAAAGAAACCGAGAAATGAAGAAAAACAAAACGGAAAAATGAAAAAGAGAAAAATATAAATAAACAAAAATTAAAAAAAAAAAATCCCCAGGGATCTCATTGGTGACTAGGGAAGTGGCTCCCAGGCTTTGTGGCACAGCCTGTCTAGAAGGGTTAGAGATGGCACACGGCACCAGGTATTCAGGGGACAGAAAAAGAAGGAAAGTAGAGAGAGACAAGAAACTGAGAAATGAAGAAAAACAAAAAGAAAAAATAATAAAGAATAAAATTAAAAAAAAAAAAGAACTACCCCTAGAGATCCCACTGGTGTGGCTTCACAGACTGAGGAAGTGGCTCCCAAGCCTCACAGTACAGCCCAGCTAGAAGTGGTAGAGACAGCACATAGCACCAGGTATTCAGGGGACAGTAAAAGAAGGTAAGTAGCGAGAGAGGAGAAACTGAGAAATGAAGAAAAACAAAAAGGAAAAAAAAGTCCCCAGGGATCCCACCAGCATGGCAGCACAGACCAGGGAAGCAGTTCCCCAGCCAAGCGGTGCTTCACAGCCTGTCAAGAAGAAGCAATGATAGCACTCGGAGCCAGGTGTTCGAGAGAAAGGAAGGGGAGGAGGTGAAAGAGAGGGAAGAAACCAAAAGAAGCTGAAAAAAGCAACACCAGCAACAAAGAAATGGCACTGACGAAGCTGGCTGGTGTAGGTGGGATAAATCCAAAAGGCAGAGAGATGGCATCTCCATGCCGAGTGACCTCAGCCCACTTGGAAGTGGCAGAGGCCAAGTAGGGGGAAAAAGGGTGGGGAGTGGAAAAGCGTGTATTGCTGGTTACTGGGTGCTTTGTCTCCTGCTAGGAGCTCTGTGAAGCTGCTTTCCTGTACTCCCTGTTTGATGATCTCTGACAGGAATCCAAGATGGTGAATCCCTGCTATGTTAGCTGATAAGGGACCTCTACTCTGTATCTCTCCTAACTTTCTGTTCTCTGTCTGTTTCTTATTCCATTTGGTGCTTGGTTCAGTTCTTTATCTCTTCATTTGATGCTTAGGGTTCCAGGATTGATATTTGTCTCTGTTTTACTTAGTTTGTCAGGTCTTTGCTGTGGAAGGATGGAATGGTGCTTCTGTCTATAGTGCCATGTTGGCTTTGCCTCCTAGTTTCTTTTTTTTTTTTTAAATATTTTATTGTACTTCGGGTGAAGGCCTACAGAACAAATAGTTTCTCATGAAACAGTAGTACACATGTTGTTTTATGACACCACAACACCACAACATATTAACCCTCTAACTTCTCAACCTTTTTTTTTTTTGGTGAAAATATGCATAGCCAAAGATACACCGTTTCAAAAATTTCTACATGCACAGTTCAGTGACATTGACTACACTCTTCCAATTGTGCTGTTATTCTCACTTAAGATGAAGTCTTACAGAACAAAATAGTTTCTCATTTAACAGTTACTACAAATGTTGCCCTATGACAATGGTTAACAATCTCACAACACATCAACAATATCCTTACTCAACCTTGGGTTCCCTATCACCAGCTTCCTTGTCCCCTTCTGCCTTCTGGCCCTTGTCACTGGACTCCTGTACCTTGTTAGTCTCATTTGGTTTTATGGGGCTGTCTACTCAGCTGGCTGAACGGTGAACCTCGGAGGTAGCTTCACCACTGAGCTAAAAGGGTGTCTGGGGGCCATACTCTCGGGATTTCTCCAGTCTCCTTTAGGCCAGTAAATCTGGTCTTTTTTTTGTGTGTGTGAGTTAGAATTATGCTCCACATCCTTCTCCAGCTCTGTCCAGAACCCTCTGTTGTGATCCTGGTCAGAGCAGTCAGTGGTGGTAGCCGGGCACCATCTAGCTGTACTGGACTCAGTCCGGTGGAGTGGTAGCTGTGGACAATTAGTCCTTCAGACTAATCTTTTCCTTGTATCCTGTTCTCTTCATTCTCCCTTGCTCCAGAAGGGATGAGACCAGTGGAGTATTTTAGATGGCCGCTCACAGGCTTTTAAGACCCCAGACACTACTCACCAAGGTGAAATGTAGAGCATTGCCTTTATAAGCTGTGTCATGCCAATTGAGCTAGATCTTCCCCAAGACCATGGTCCCCACAGCCCTCTACCAAGCAATTCAGTCCCTCAGGGAGTTTGGATGTGTCTATGGGGCTTTCATGACCTTTCCTAGTACAAGCTGTGCTAGTTTCCCCTGTATTGTGTACTGTCTCACCCTTCACCCAAGATACCACTTATCTATTGCCTATTTACTATTCCCCCTCCCACCCCTCCCATCCCTGGTAACCAACAAAGATTGTTACGTTTTGGGTGTGAACTTTTTCATGGGTTTTTACAATAGAGGTCTCATACAATGTTTGTCCTTTTGTGATTGACTTATTTCACTCAGCATAATGCCTCCTAGTTTCTGTCTTTTATATCTCAAAAGAGATTGACTCAAGACACAATCCAATCTTGTAGATTGAGTTCTGCCTCATTAACATAACTGCCACTAATCCCATCTCACCATATCATAGAGAGAGGATATACAGCACATAGGAAAATCACATCAGATGACAAAATGGTGGACAATCACACAATACTTGGAATCATGGCCTAGCCAAATTAATATACATATTTTTTAGGGGCACAATTCAATCCATGACACCATCTCACCCCAGCGTTACTGGCATGAGTCATGAAAACAGAAAACAACAAATATTGGAGAGGCTGTGGGGAGATTGGAACTCTTACACATTGGTGGTGGGAATGTAAAATAGTACAACTGTTTTGGAAAATGATATGGCACTTCCTTAAAAAGTTAGGAATAGAAATACCATATGATCCAGCAATCACACTTCCTAGGAATATATCCTAGAGAGATAAAATCTGTCACATGAATAGACACAACCACATCCATTTTCATTGCAGCATTATTCACAACAGCAAAAAGATGGAAACAACCTAAGTGCCCATCAACAGATGAATGGATAAACAAACTATGGTAAATACACACAATGGAATACTACACAATGATAAAGAAAAATGATGTGTCTGCGAAACATCTGACAACATGGATGAATCTGGAAAGCATTATGCTGACTGAAATAAGCCAATCACAAAAGGACAAATACTGTATGAGACCACTATTATAAAAACTCGTGAAAGGGTTTACACACAGAAAGAAACAATCTTTGATGCTTACAAGGGAGGGGAGGGATGGGGAGGGAAAAACACTAACTAGACAATAGATAAGTGGTTTAACTTTGGTGAAGGGTAAGACAGTACACAATACCGGGGAAGCCAGCACAACTTGACCAAGGCAAGGTCACAGAACCTTCATAGGCACATCCAAACTTTCTGAGGGACAAAATTACTGGGCTAAGGGCTGAGGGCCATGGTCTTGGGGGACATCTAGCTCAACTGGCATAACACAGTTTATAAAGAAAATGTTCTACATCTTACTTTGGTGAGTAGCATCTAAGGTCTTAAAATCTTGTGAGTGACCATTTAAGGTACGTCTACTGGTCCCATACTGTCTGGAGCAAGGAAGAATGAAGAAAATGAAAGACACAAGGGAAAGATTAGTCCAAAGGACTAATGGACCACAACTACCACAGCCTCCGCCAGACTGAGTCCAGCACAACTAGATGGTGCCCGGCTACCACCACTGACTGCTCTGACAGGGATCGCAATAGAGGGTCCCAGACTGAAGAAAAATGTAGAACAAAATTCTAAGTCAAAACAAAGACCAGATTTACTGGTCTAATAGAGACTGGAGAAACCCCGAGGGTATGGCCCCTGGACACACTTTTAACTCAGTACTGAAGTCACTCCTGAGGTTCACCCTTCAGTCAAAGATTAGACAGACCCGTAAAAAAAAATGAGGCTAAATGGGCACACCAGCTCAGGGGCAAGGACGAGAAGGCAAGAAGGGACAAGAAAGCTGTTAAGGGGGAACCCAAGGTTGAGAAGGGAAGAGTGTTGACCTGTCGTGGGGTTGGCAACCAATGTCACAAAACAATCTGTGTATTAATTGTTAATGAGAAACTAATTTGCTCTGTAAACCTTCATCTAAAGTACAATAAAAAAAAATTACCTTCACTGTAGGTAAAACTGGTATTGGAGAATGTGGCTTATAGACTCATCTACCAGCCACAGATGTTGCTGGAGCACTTCTCCCTTCCCCACTGGAGGTGGGCCACTACATCATGTAGGGCATGGGAGTAGGTGCCACATCCATACAAGAGGAAGGCCCCCAGGGCATGAGAGTCTGTCTTCCCATGGCCACGAGTGGAGAACGGAATGACCAGTGGGCATTGCTACTAGGTCCTTTGTTCAGAATACCCAAAGAAAAGCCTCCTGTCTCTGTTTTTAAAAGTACCTGGTACTAAGTGCTCAGTTCTGTTAAAACACACAGAAAATTAAAGTTTACTCATTTTAGCCAACACACACTCACTTCCCATGAAAGATGCTTTTGAAATGTAGGTAATGAATGTATCATAGGCACCTGTTTGTTTGACCAAGGCTTAGCTCATCAGAGATGTCTCTATATGCTCCAGAGGGATTTACCACTCAATTCTCCCATGAAACTACTCTTGTGCACTTCCTCAAAATGGAAGCTCTCCAACACTGAGTTGAGATGCTCCATAGTCATTGGGAGTGTTTGAACACGAGATAAACAAATTTACTGTTTTGGATGTTATAGAGAGGATTCCTAGGAGCATAAGAGGTTTAGAAGTGATAACTACTAAGGACTTTTTAAATTTAAGCACTCAATCATTTAAGAGCAGTTTTTATGAGGCAAAGCATAAAGTTCATGCTATAATTTCTAATCACTATGTATACTACTGCTTTCGTGAACAGTCCATGGAGCAAGACGATAGAATGTCCATAAATTTACTGGTTTATCTAGCATATAAAACCTAGATTCCATGAGCAGTCAGATAGAGAAAAATAATAATGAAGAGAAGACTCTTTTGTAGTTGTTAATGCTGTTGTTAGGTGACATCAAGTCTGTTCTCAGTCATAGTGACCATATATACAACAGAAGGAAATGTTGCCTGGTCTTGTGCCATCCTCACAATTGTTGTTATGTTTGAGCCCATCATTGCAGCCACTGTGTCAGTCCATCTCATTGAGAGTCTTCCTCTTTTTCTCTGATCCTCTATTTTACCAAGCATGATGTCCTTCTTCTGATTGTAATCCACGCAGTATCCCCTTGCTCAGTTCGGCCAACTGCCTTTTGGTCTATGTACAAGTTCCCCATGAGCTTAATTAAATATTCTGGAATTCCCATTCTTCACAATTTTATCCATAATTTATTATGATCCACAGTTGAATGCCTTTGCATAGTAAATAAAACACAGGTAAACATCTTTCTGGTATTCTCTGCTTTCAGCCAAGATCCATCTGACATCAGCAATGATATCCTTTGTTCCACGTCCTCTTTTGAATCCAGTTTGAATTTCTGGCAGTTCCTTGTCAATATGCTGCTGCAAGCGTTTTTGAGTTATCTTCAGCAAAATTTTACTCGTGTGTGATATTAATGATATTGTTCAATAATTTCCACATACTGTTAGATCACCTTTCCTTGGAATGAGCACAACTATGGATCTCTCCCAGTCAGTTGGCCAATTACCTGTCTTCCAAATTTCTTGGAATAGATGAGTGAGCACTTCCAGCATTGCATCCGTTTGTTGAAACATCTCAATTGGTATTCCACCAATTCCTGGAGACTTGTTTTTCGCCAATACCTTCAGTGCAGCTTGGATTTCTTCCTTCAGTACCATCGGTTCTTGGTCATATGCTACCTCCTGAAATGGTTGAACATTGATAAAAAAATTTTTTGGTACAGTGACCCTGTGTATTCCTTCCATCTTCTTTTGCATTGCTCAATATTTTACCCACAGAATCCTTCAATATTTCAACTCGAGGCTTAAATTTTTTCTTTAGTTATTTCAGCTTGAAATGCTGAGCATGTTCTTCCCTTTTGGTTTTCTAATGTCAGGTGTTTGCACGTTTCATTATAATACTTCACTTTGTCTTCAGGAGCCACCCTTTGAAATCTGTTCAGCTCTTTTACTTCATCATTTTTTCTGTTTGCTTTAGCTACTCTAAGTTCAAGAGCAAGTTTCAGAGTCTCTTCTGACATCCATTTTGGTTTCTTCTTTCTGTCCCATCTTTTCAATGACCTTTTGCTTTCTTCATGTATGATGTCCTTGATGTTATCCCACAAGTCGTCTGGTCTTCAGTCATTAGTGTTTAATGCATCAAATCTATTCTTGAGATGGTCCTAAATTCAGGTGGCATATGCTCAAGGTCATACTTTGGCTCTCATAGACTTGTTTTAAATTTCTTTAGCTTCATCTTGAATTTGTATAGGATGGTGAGATGGTTAAGATTGTGTGTTAACTTGGCTGGGCCATGATTGTCCGTGTTTTAATGTAATCACTCTCATGATTGAATATACTGTGAGTAGCCAATCAGATGAAAGGGAGTCTCCTAGGGGGTGTGGCCCGCATCTGTATATAAGCAGACGTTCTGGCTTTTTGCTCTCTCTGGATCCTGCGGCTGCTTCCTGTCATCTCATCTCCTGTTCTTGGGACTCAAGCTGTCAGCTTATCTGCTGAAACTGGGATTCATCGATCTGCACAGCCTGTGAGTGGGAGCCCTGCTCTCCGACCTTCTGATCTTGGGCTTGCCAGCTTCTGCAGCTGTGTGACTTGAGAAAAGCCTCTACCCTGATCCACGGACTTGGGAAGTTCTAGCCTCTACAAATAGATGAGCTGTTTCCTTGATGCAATCTCTCTCTATATATATATTTATACACTTTACTGGTTTTGCTTCTCTAGAGAACCCAGCCTAAGACAGATGGTCTGTTCACAGTCAGCCCCTGGCCTTGTTCTGACTGATGATATTGAGCTTTTTCATCGTCTCTTTGCACAGATGTAGTTGATTTGATTTCTGTGTATTCCATCAGGTGAGGTCCATGTGTATAGTTTATGTTGTTGAAGAAAGGTATTTCTGATGAACAAGTTGTTGGTCTTGCAAAATTCTATCATGCTATCTCTGGTGTTTCTATCACCAAGGCCATATTTTCCAACTACTGATCCTTCTTCATTTCCATCTTTTGCATTCCAATCACCAGTAATTATCAATGCATCTTGATTGTGTGTTTGATCAACTTCAGGCTGCAAAAGTTGGTAAAATTCTTCAATTTCCACATCTTTGGCATTAGTGGCTGGTGTGTAAATTTGAATAATAGTCGTATTAACTGGTCTTCCTTGAAGGCATATGGATATTATCCTATTACTGATAGCACTATACTTCAGAATAGACCTGTTCTTTCTGACAATGAATGAGACGCTGTTCCTCTTCAATTTGTCATTTCCAGCATAGTAGACCATGATTGTCTGATTCAAAATGACCAATACCAGTCCTTTTCAGCTCACTAATCCTTAGGATACCAATTTTCAAACATTCCATTTCATTTTTGACAACTTCCAATTTTCCTTGATTCGTACTTCATACATTCCATATTCTAATTAGTAATCTATGTTTGCAGCTGTTTCTTCTCATTTTTAGTTGTGCCATATCCACAATTGAAGATCCTGAAAATTTTTCTCCACCCACATCTTTAAGGTTGACTCTACTTTGTGGAGACAGCTCTTCCCTAGTCGTATCTTGAGTGCCTTCCAACCTGAGGGGCTCATCTTCTAGCAATATATCAGACAATGTTCTGCTACTATCCATAAGGTTTTCCCTGGCCAATTTTTTTTTTGGGGGGGGGAGTAGATCACCAGGTCCTTCTTCCTAGTGTGTCTTAGTCTGGAAGCTCCGCTGAAACCTGTCCACCATGGGTGACCCTGCTGGTATTTGAAATATCAGTGGCATAGCTTTCAGCATCACAGCAACACACAAGCCATCACAGTGTGACAGACTTACAGACAAGTAGTGTAAGAGAAGACCCTAGGAAAAGGATTTTTCTACTTTAATAAATAAATGTCAAAATTAAATGACTTCCACTGGGGAAAATACCAAATCCAAAAAGGATGGAGCCACAATAATGGGACGGTGCTTTTCCTATTTTTTAAAAACCATATCCCAGAATGAAATACTTCTGACATCATGATTCAGCACAGTCATATACACACACACCCCTAAATGTAACAGAAGTTTCACAAAACAACTCTTACCTTTATTATGGGCAAAGCACTCTGATATTTTCTATTCTGTTCTAGTTTTTAATAATTAATTATTTTTTGAAGCACAGCAAATACACAGGAAAGTGTATGATTACAAGTGTACAGCTTGATGAATCTTCATGTAGTGAACACATCACATAGCCTAGTTTTATTCTATTCTGTTTCATTTTCTAAAATAAAAAATGCTAGTTATAACCCATTACATTGTTTTTTTGACCTTGAGAAACACTGCTGGACTAGTTAATGAATTGAAATCAAGTGTACTCTTTCCTGTGAGCCAGATACAGCTAGCCAGGGCATTAGACTCTTTTCCTGATTTCCTTGAACTGTGAAGAATCCTTAGTGAGTGATAGAAGGGGTGATAAAAGAGCGGAGTTTTGTCCTTTAACAATGTAAGTTGCCCAACAGTGGAACGTGTTATTTCATGAAGGATAATCCCTAATTTAGCCACCTTCTGGCATAAACTAAGCCTTCTCATTGAAAATGAGATAGTTCAGTGGCCAGCCAGTATTGTAGCATGTTTGAGTCTGAGGTGTATAACAATAGTTATCACACCTACTCCTAAGTACACAACTAGCTGAATTGGACTCATTCAGGAAATTTCTGTGTGTCTACAGACTAACAGTTGATTATTTACTTGCTGTGTACATCCTTTGAAAATAAGTCTTGTTAAGAGAAACTACTATTGTTACATAATAAAACACCTCAAAACTTAGTAGTTTTAAATAGCAGCACATCTGTGGGTTCACGATTTGGGTTTAGCTTGGCAACTCTGCTGGCTGTCTTGGAGTCACTCACATACTGGGATCCTCAGAAGCTCCACTGGGGCTGGATGGTCCAAGACGGCCTCCCTCTCAGGTTCTGGCTATTGGCTGGAGATTTCCTTTCCACTGGTCTCTCATCCTCAGGGTTCTGAGAGAGGGAGGAACTGAAAGGTTTTTCAGGCTTAAGTTTGGAAGTCCTACACTATCAATTTCTCCGCATTTTATTAGTCAAAGCAAATCACAGGCAAGCCCAGTTTAAAGGGGTGGGAAGATAAACTTTACCTTTTGGTGATGTTGCCGTTGTTGTCATAGTGACCCTCTGTACAACAGAATGAAACACTGCCTGGTCCTGAACCATCTTCATAATCATTGTTATGTTTGAGCCCATTGTTGCAGTCATTGTGTCAATCCATCTCATTAAGGGTCTACCTCTTTTTTGCTGATCCTCTACCTTGCCAAGCATGATATCCTTCTCCAGGGAATGGTCCCTCCTGATAACATGTCCACAGTACTTGAGATGAAGTCTCGTCATCCTGCTTCTAAGGAGCATTCTGGCTGTACTTCTTTCAAGACAGTTTTGTTCCTTCTTCTGGAAGCCCTATTGGTATATTCAATATTCTTCGCTAACACCATAATTCAAAGGCGTCAGTACTTCTTCAGTCTTCCTTATTCATTGTCCAGCTTTCATACACATGCGAGGCAGTTGAAAATATCATGGCTTGGATCAGGCACACCTTAGTCTTCAAGGTGACATATTTGCTTTTTAGCACTTTAAAGAGATCTTTTCCAACAGATTTGCCCAATGCAATATGTTGTTTGATTTCTTGACTGCTGCTTCCATGGGCGTTTACTATGGACCCAAGTGAAATGAAATTCCTTACAACTTCAATGTTTTTTCCATTTATCATAATGTTGCTTATTGGTCCAGTTGTGAGGATTTTTGTTTTCTTTATGTTGAGGTGTAATCCATACTAAAGGCTGTAGTTTTGATCTTCATCAGTAAGTGCTTCAAGTCCTCTTCACTTTCAGCAAGCAAGGTTGTGTCATCCGTATATCCAGGTTGTTAATGAGTGTTCCTCCAATCCTGATGCCATGTTCTTCCTCATATAGTTCAGCTTCTCAGATTATTTGCTTAGCATACAGATTGAATAAGTATGGTGAAAGGCTACAACCCTGATGCACACCTTTCCTGACTTTAAACCAGCCAGTATTCCCTTGTTCTGTTCAAACCACCGCCTCTTGGTCTATATACAGGTTCCTCATGAGCACAGTTAAGTGCTCTGGAATTCCCATTCTTTGCAATGCATTCTTTGTTATGATCCACACAGTCGAACGCCTTTACATAGTCAATAAAACACAGGTAAACTTCTTTCCAGTATTCTCTGCTTTCAGCCAAAATCCATCTGACATCAGCAATGATATCCCTAGTTCCATGTCCTCTTCTGAATCAGGCTTAAATCTCTGGCAGTTCCTTGTCAATGTACTGCTGCAACCTCCTCTGAATTACTTCAGCGAAATTTTACTTGTGAGTGGTAGGAGTGGCAAAGTCACATTGTAAAAGGGTGTGCAAACAGAGATAGAAGGAATTATTATATCCATCTTTGCCAACAATCTGCTATACCCAATACACCTACTCTTGTTGCTAAAAAAGTAGGGTATTGACCCAACATTCTCACACATACAAAATGATGCAGATATGAGGTTACTCATTGTAGCACTCGTTGTAAGTAGAAACAACCCAAGTATCAGTAAATAGAGCACTGATTAATAAATCACGGTACATCAACATAATTGTCTTAGTTAACTAGCTCTATTGTAACAGAAATACTACAAGTGGGAGGCTTCAAGAAACAGAAATTTATTTTCTTACAGTTCCAAAGACTAAAAGTCCAAATCAGAGTTTTGCATGTCGATTCCTTCTGTGAGCCTCTCTCTTAGTTTCCGCTGTCTGCCAGGGATGCTTGGCATTTGCCGGTTTGTATCTCTGTGTCTATTCTGGTCTTTTTATAACTCAGAAATGATTAAGTTTACAATCTACCCTACACTGACATGACCTCATTAACATAAAAAAAGAAATACCTTGTTTCCAAAAACAGTCACATCCACAGGTACAGGAGTTAGGATGTCAACACATATTTGGGGGATGCAATTTAATCCATAATAATGATACAATACTAAACATCTGTAAAAGGACTAAGGATGCTTTTATATATTGACACAGAAAGGTCTCTAGGATATATTGTTTAATGACAAAAATCAGAGTACTTAACGACATACACTGTTCCAAAAGTCTTTGTGTAGTTTTAAACTTTAATAACGTCATAAGTATAAATGCTACAAGCTTGCAAAAAACATGATTTGAAAACTTAATTATGTATATTTCTTATACATTTGTTTATTTAGTCTTGTGAATTTTGAATAAGTTTAATATTTTTGTTTCAGTCAGTGTTTGCTATCTTCAATCAGAAATACTGAAACAAAAAGTTAAAATAAAATGTATTATTTAAAATTCATAAGACTATATAAGTGTAAAAGAGATTAAATAATAAAACATTCCAATTATTTTTTTTGTAAGTTTGTAGCATTTATAGTTCTGAAGTTATTACAGACTTTTGAGACATCCCATGAAAGATATGCCAATTTTTGTTCAAGAAAAGGATGAAAATAAGTTGTATTAGTTTTCCATTTTTGCTATAACAAATTTCTACAAACTTAATGGCTTAAAACAATACAATTTTTTTTCTCTGATAGGAGGCTCTAGGTGAGTCCCATTTCCTTGCCTCTTCTAGCTTTTAGAGGCTACTCACATTCCGTGGCTCCTATGCCCATCCTCCGTCTTCAAAGCCAGCAGTGTAGCATCTTCCAATTTCTCTCTCTCTCTGCTTTCATCATCACATTACCTTTCTCTGTCTCTAGCCCTCCAGCCTTTCTCTTATAAGGACCCTTGTGATTACATTGGGCCCACTGGATAATCCAGAATAATCTTCCCATCTCAAGATCATTAATCATATCCACAGCATCCCTTTTGCCACATAAGGTGAGCAGGGCTTCTGAGGCTCTGGAGCTGGACAGCTGAGCTCCCTCAGCAGCCACAGGTCTGCATGGTCTCCCTGTCCAGGAACTCCCCAAACCCTGTCGCCCTTGGTCAACACGTGCCAGTAGTCTCAACGTCAAACCAGTAAGGGAGTGTGGATAGATAATAACTATAAAAGAATAATGGGATTAAATAATTTACACCCAGATGAAACGGGCAATAACAATAAATTGTAATTATCAACCATAGCCCTCTACTCCACCCTCCCTCAAGGAAAACTGATTCTCAGGCCTTTGTTTGAGGTGGATAGGGAAGGAAGTAATTCAAATAAGAAATTTATAGAATAAAGGAATAGGGAGAGAAGGGAGTGGAAAATTAACAAGAGCAGATTTCTACCTTAGAAGGAGACAGGCAGAGAGCGGAAAGGTTTTGAGAGACTAGAGGTCCTAGAGGGAAATTTGAGCATCCTGGTAGGGAGTGGGACTTTGAGGAAAAAGTGATAATGAAATGGGAGTTCTAGGAAAAATTTCCATGTTGTATGTGGTACAAATTCTCTTCTTTTTATATACCCTCAAAAGAGCCTCAGAAAAGACCCCAACTGCTTTTCATTGTGTTGGAATCGGATTAGTGGTTATATGTGTATTTTAAAATGAAATGGGGGAGGTGGGGCCAAGGATGGCAGAGTAGTCAAACGCTTCCTGTGATCCCTCTTAAAACAAAGACCTGAAAACAAACTAGTGAGTCAAGTATATATGACAATCTAGGAGCCTTGAACATCATAGGCAAAGCTGACAAATCGGACTGAGTGGCAGGGAGAAGGAGACACGGTTCAGAAGCAGCAAGGAGTTGCCAGACCTGACTTGGCAGGAACCCACACCCTGCAGGCCAGATTGGCTGGCACATGTGGTGAGGTAAGCAGTGGTGCTCCGGATGCATTTTCCACATGCGGAGAGACTAAGCAATGGAGGGTCGGGTCAAACCTCCAGAACCACTGAGAAACAGGGCTTGATCGGTAACAGATAAGTACAAGCATCTAACCTACTGCAAGGATTAAAAACATCCCCTTTGGGAAGAACCTCTCTCACATTTACCTGCCCCTCCCTATTCTGCACTGGGTCCTGGGCCAGCTTCAGCAATTGCCAAGTCCCCTGGGCCAGAAGAAGGACCTGTCACACATCCTGAGCCATTCTCCCAGCCTTGTAGAGGGAACAAATTAACAAACAGGAATAAATAATCTGCCAGCTTCCCTAAGCTGGGAACTCAGGGTAGGCACAATTCCTTTGTCTAGGCAGAGGTGTAAGGGGTCTACGGAC
Organism: Dugong dugon; assembly: GCA_030035585.1. Classification (NCBI taxonomy): domain Eukaryota; kingdom Metazoa; phylum Chordata; class Mammalia; order Sirenia; family Dugongidae; genus Dugong; species Dugong dugon. Next base: position 43,627,178 of record CM057466.1, on the reverse strand, counting down.
TTTGAATGCCTTTCACCCCTGCATAGACCTGTGTGGGCCCATTTCAACAGCATAGGCCCTCATTACCACAGTACAACAGGGTATATACCTGAAGCCTAACTTCAATGGTATCAGCTATATGGTGGAGTGGCAAGTTCCTGACATTTGACACCACCCTGCCCATTAAGCAGGGTGCTCACCTACCCACATCAGGGGCCTGAGGACTGGTGGCTCCACCCACACCCCTAGCCACACACAACAGAAGTCCAAGATTATCTGGTGCCTCCCAGGCGTTAGAGCCAACAGAACTGAGTGCCAATAGACCAGCTGCAAAACCCACCCACCTATACACTATAGAGAACAGGGAAATTCTTTCCTCCCAGACATTCAGGGGCAGCTGTCAGCCTCCTACCTTGCTCAGTGCATGACCCCCCTACTGCAGCCAGATACCTGTGCCTACACCAATCGCTCATGCCTGTATAGGACTGCAGATGAGAGCCTGCACCACACACTTGGTGACCAACTACCTGGACACCTGAGCTGAATCCATACAAGAAAAATAAACTGACTCCAGGGCTCACATACCCAGTAACAGCTCTAACCACCTGGTGACAGGACATTAGATCTTCAAAGGCACCAATAATCAAACTACCTCACACGAGCAGTCTATTTGGGCATATCAACACAAAACAAAACAAGAGGCTATGACACAGTAAGCAAACATAAAATAAATAAATATAATAACTTATTGATGGCTCGGAGACAACAGTCAATATCAAATCACATAAAGAGGCAGACCGTAATGTCTTCAGCAAGCTCTCAAAACAAAGAATCAAGAAATCTTCCAGAGGAAGAGAACTTCTTGAAATTACCAGAGATAGAATTTAAAAGATTAATATAGACAACTCATCAAGATATCAGGAAGGAGATCATGCAAAATGCAGAACAAGCCAAGGAACACACAGACAAAGTAATAGAGGAACTTAGGAAGATTATAGAAGAGCACAATGACAAAATTAACAGGCTGCAAGAATCCCTGGAGAGACAGCAATCAGAAATCCAGAAGATTAACAATAAAATGTCAGAATAAGACAACTCAATATAAAGTCATAGGAGCAGACTTGAGGCAATGGAAGTCAGAATTAGTGAGCTTGAAGATAAAGCACTTGACACCAACTAATTTGAGGAAAAATCAGATAAAAGAATTTTAAAAAATGAAGAAACCCCAAGAATTATGTGGGACTGTATAAAGAGGAATAACCTATGAATGATTGGAGTACCAGAACGGGGGGGATAACAGAAAATACAGAGAGAATTGTTGAAGATTTATTGGTAGAAAATGTCCCTGATATCATGAAAGATGAGAAGATATCTATCCAAGATGCTCATCGAACGCCACACAAGGTAGACCCCAAAAGAAAGTCATCAAGACATATTATAATCAAACTTGCCAAAACCAAAGATAAAGAGAGAATTTTAAGAGCTGGTAGGGATAAATAACAGAAAAAACAAGGAAAAAATAAATAAAACACATGGAAACTGAATAACACCTTGCTCAAAAACTACTGAGATATAGAAGAAATTAAGGATGAAATAAAGAAATTCACAGAATCAAATGAGAATGAAAACACATCTTACCAGAACCTTTGGGACACAGCAAAAGCAGTGCTCAGAGGTCAATTTATAGCAATAAATGCACACATACAAAAAGAAGAAAGGGCCAAAAATCAAAACATTAACCCTACAACTCGAACAAATAGAAAGAAATCAGCAAAGGAAGCCCTCAGGCACTAGAAAAAGCAAATAATAAAAATTAGAGCAGAATTAACTGAAATAGAGAATAGAAAAACAATTGAAAGCGTTAACAAGACCAAAAGCTGGTTCTTAGAAAAGATTGACAAAACCAGTAAATCACTGGTCAAACTGACAAAAAAAAAAAAAAAAAAAAGGAGAGGAAGCTAATAAACCAAATAAGAAATGAGATAGGTGATATCACAACAGACCCAACTGAAATTAAAAGAATCATAACAGAACAGTATGAAAAATTGTACTCTAATGAATTTGAAAACCTAGAGGAAATGGACAAATTTCTAGAAACTCACTACCTACCTAAACTAACACAAACAGAGGTAGAACAACTAAATAAACCTATAACAAAAGAAGAGATTGAAAAGGTAATTTAAAAACTCCCAACAAAAAAAAAGCCCTGGCCTGGATGGTTTCACTGGAGAATTCTATAAACTTTCAGGGAAGGGTTAATACTGGTACTACTAAAGGTATTTCAGAGCATAGAAAAGGATGCAATACTCCCAAACTCATTCTATGAAGCCAACAAAACCCTGATAACAAAACGGGGTAAAGACACCACGAAAAAGGAAAATTACAGACCAATATCCCTCATGAACATAGACGCAAAAATCCTCAACAAAATTCTAGCCAATAGAATTCAACAACATATCAAAAAAATAATTCACCATGACCAAGTGGGATTCATACCAGGTATGCAGGGATGATTCTACATTAGAAAAACAATCAATGTAATCCATCACATTAATAAAACAAAAGACAAGAACCACGTGATCTTATCAATCAATACAGAAAAGGCATTTGACAAAGTCTAGCACCCATTCATGATAAAAACTCTCAACAAAATAGAAATAGAAGGGAAATTCCTCAACATAGTTAAGGGCATTTATACAAAGCCAACAGCCAACATCATCCTAAATGGAGAGACTTTGAAAGTGTCCCCCTTGAGAACGGGAACCAGACAAGTATGCTCTTTATCACCACTTATTCAATGTTGTGCTGGAGGTCCTAGCCAGAGCAATTAGGCTACAAAAAGAAATAAAGCGCATCCAGATTGGTAGGAAAGAAGTCAAAGTATCTCTACTTGCAGATGATATGATCTTATACACAGAAAACCCCAAAGAATCCACAAGAAAACTACTGGAACTAATAGAAGATTTCAGCAAAATATCAGGATACAGGATAAACATACAAAAATCAGTTGGATTCCTCTACACCAACAAAGAGAATTTCGAAGAGGAAATCACCAAATCAATACCATTTACAATAGCCCCCAAGAAGATAAAATACTTAGGAATAAATCTAACCAGAGACGTAAAAGACCTATACAAAGCAAACTACAAGACACTATTGCAAGAAACCAAAAAAGACCTGCATAAATTGAAAAACATAGCTTGCTCATGGATAGGAAGACTCTCAACACTGTGAAAATGTCGATTATACCCAAAGCGATCTACAGATACAATGCAATCCCAACGCAAATCCCAATGGCATTTTTCAATGAGATGGAGAAACAAATCATCAACTTCATATGGAAAGGGAAGAGGCACTGGATAAGTAAAGCATTACTGAAGAACAAAGAACAAAATCACACTACTTGATTTTAGAACCTCTTATACCGCTACAGTAGTCAAAACAGCCTGATACCGGCACAACAACAGATACATAGACCAATGGAACAGAATTGAGAATCTAGACGTAAATTCATCCACCTATGAGCAGCTGATATTTGACAAAGGCCCAAAATCCATTAATTGGGGAAAAGACAGTCTCTTTATCAAATGGTGCTGGCATAACTGGATATACATCTGCAAAAAATTGAAACTAGACCCATACCTCACACCATGCACAAAAACTAACTCAAAATGGATCAAGGTCTTAAATATAAAATCTAAAACGTTAAGGATCATGGAAGAAAAATAGGGACAACACTAGGAGCCCTAATACATGGCATAAACAGAATACAAACCATGAGTAACAATGCACAAACACCAGAAGAGAAACTAGATAACTGGGAGCTCCTAAAAATCAAACAGTTATACTCATCAAAAGCCTTCAAAAAAAGAGTAAAAAGACAACCTACAGACTGGAAAAAAATTTTGGCTGCAACATGTCCAATAAGGATCTAATCTCTAAAATCTACAAGATACTGCAACACCACCACAACAAAAAGACCAATAAGGCAATTACAAAATGGGTAAAGGATTTGAACAGACACTTCACCAAAGAAGACATTCAGGGGGGCTGACGGATACATGAGGAAATGCTCACGATCATTAGCCCTTAGAGAAATGCAAATCAAAACTACAATGAGATACCATCTCACCCCAACAAGGCTAGCACTAATCTAAAAAACACAAAATAATAAATGTTGGAGAGGTTATGGAAAGACTGGAACACTTACACACTCTTGGTGGGGATGTAAAATGGTACAACCACTTCAGAAATAGATTTGGCACTTCCTTAAAAAGCTAGAAATAGAAGTACCATATGATTCAGCAATCCCACTCTTTGGAATATATCCTAGAGAAATAAGAGCCGTCACACAAATAGATATGTGCACTCCCATGTTCATTGTAGCACTGATCACAATAGCAAAAAGATGGAAACAACCTAGGTGTCCATCAATGGAGGAATGGATAAACAAATTATTATATATCCACATAATGGAATATTCCGCAACAGTAAAGAACAAAGATAAATCCACAAAACATCTCATAAGATGGATGAATCTGGAAGGTATTATGCTGAGTGAAATTATTCAGTCACAAAAGGACAAATATTGTATAAGACCCCCTTTATAAGACTCAAGAAAAGGTTAAAACAGAGAAGAAAACATTCTATGATGGTTACGGTGGTGGGGAGGGATGGAGAGGGGTATTCACTAACTAGATAGTAGACAAGAATTATCTTAGGTGAAGGGAAGGACAGCACACACAACAGGGAAAGTCAGCACAACTGGAATAAAGCAAAAGCTAAGAAGTTTCCTGAATACAACCAAACAGTTTGAGGGACAGAGTAGCAGGGGCAGGGGTATGGGGACCATGGTATCAGGGGACATCTAGGTAAATTGGCATAATAAAGTTTATTAAGAAAATGTTCTGCATCCCATTTTGGTGACTGGTGTCTGGCGTCTTAAAAGCTAGCAAGCAGCCATCTAAGATGCATTAATTGTTCCCAACCCACTTGGAGCAAAGGATAATGAAGAACACCAAAGACATAAGGAAAATATTAGCTCAAGAGACAGAAAGGGCCACATAAGCCTGAGACTCCATCAGCCTGAGACCAGAAGAACTAGATGGTGCCCAGCTACCACCAATGATCACCATGACAGAGAATACAGCAGAGAATCCCTGACAGAGCAGGAGAAAGTGGGGTGCGGAACTCGAATTCTAGTAAAAAGACCAGACTTAATGGTCTGACTAAGACTGGAGGAACCCAGAAGACATAGCCCCCAGACTCTCTGTTAGCTCAGAACTGAAACCATTCTGGAAGCCAACTCTTCAGACATAGATTAGATTGGACTATAAGACAAAAAATTATACTCATGAAAAGAGAGCTTCTTAGCTCAAGTAGATACATGAGACTAAATGGGCAGCTCCTGTCTGGAGGCGAGATGAGAAGGCAAAAAGAGACAGGAGCTGGTTGAATGGATACAGGAAATCTGGGTTGGAAAGGAGGAGTGTGCTGTCACATTACAGGGAGAGCAAATAGGGTCATATAACAATGTGTGTACAAATTTTTGTAGAACTAACTTGACCTGTAAACTTTCACTAAAAGGACAATAAGAAAATAAAGAACTCTTACAACTCAACTATAAAAAGACAAATAATCCAATCTTAAAATGGCAAAGGATCTGAATAGACACATCTCTAAAGAAGATATTCAAATGATCAATAAGCACAAGAAAAGATGCTTAACATCATTAGCCATCAAGGAAATGAGGATCAAAACCAGAATGACTGGACTTCCGGGCAACATGGCACTATAGATAGACGCACCATGCCATCCCTCCACAGCAAAGACCCGAAAAACTAAGTAAAACAGAGACAAATGTCAATCCTGAAACCCTAAGCATCAAATGAAGAGATAAAGAACTCAGCCAAGCACCAAATGGAATAAGAAACTGACAGAGAACAGAGAGCAAGGAGAGATACGTGCAGAGGTCCTCTATCAGCTAATGCAGCATGGATTCGCCATCTTGGACTCCTGCTGGAGAGCAGCGAGTAGGGATTACTGGAGAGCAGCTTCACAGAGCTCCCAGCAGAAGACAGAACCAATGGTGACCAGTGATACACGCTTTCCCACTCCCCGCACTTCTTAATCCCTACTCAGTCGCCTCTGCTTCCTGTGGCCATAGTCTCTTGGTGGGGAGGCACCGGCTTCAGCCCTGTGCCTCTGGGATTCCACCTGCCCACACTGGCCAGCTCCTTGAATGCCATTTTTTTGTTGCTGGTGTTGTTTTTTTCTCCTTCTTTTGACTTCATCCATACCACTCACCACCACCCACGCCTTTCTCTCAAATACCTGGCTCTGCGTGCCATCTTTACTTCTTCCTGAAGGGCTGTGAAATGCCGCTCAACTGTGGAACTGATCCCTGGCCCACACCGCCACGCTGGTGGGATTCCCAGGGCATTTTTGTGTGTTTGTTTTCATTTGTTCTGTTTTGATTTCTTTCTTTGTTTGTTTTCTTTTTATTTTCTCAGCTCGGGAGCCCCTTCTAGCTGGGGTGTACGACGTGGTTTGGGAGCCACTTCCTCAGTCTGAACAGCCACGCAGTGGGATCCCTGGGGGCATTTTTTTTTTCTTTGTTTCTTTTTGTTTTCTTTTCTTTCTTTTCCCCTTTTTGTCTTTCTTCATTTCTCAGTTTCTTGTTTCTCTATACTTACCTTCTCTTCCTGTCTCTTGAATACCTGGCACTGTGTGACACCTCTATCCTTTCTAGCCAGGCTGAGAGCCACTACCCCAGTCTTTGCAGCCACACCACTGGGATCCCTGGGAGCTTTTCTTTTCCTTTTTTTCCCTAATTCTTATTTATTATTTTTTCTTCTTGTTTTTCTCCATTTCTCAGTCTCTCATCTCTCCACTCCAACAACAAGCTTCCTTGGCACTCTTTTTAGTTTGTTTGGTTTTGGCTCCTGTTTCTCTCCTCTCTCCCCTCTTTCCCATACCCAACTTAGCTCCACACGTCCCAATCTCCACCTTCCTTCCTGCCTACCTGCACTGTGCACTGAACATCACAGGCACAGCCTACCAGAACCTGCCCTGCACTGATTCCTGGCCCACCCTGTCGGCCCTAGTACGTGCCACAAACTACCCATACCAGCAACTCCCCTTCAGCTGGACCTGCTGTGCTGCATCATAGCTGAGCGACTGACCTGGCCCATTGGACAAGGAGCCAAAAAGTATCATGCCCACAGATGAACAAACAACACAGAACCCACAGCCTGCCTGCTCAGACATAAACAAATAAAACAAAAAAGCAGGAAGAAACAAATCTACAATCAATAAACAAGGAAAATAACAACTAAATGTCCCAAAGACAGCAGACAATATCAAAACATACAAAAAAACAGGACAGCATAGTTCCAATAGGCATCCAAAATAAAACACTAGATGACATTTCAGTAGAAGAAAAGGCACTAGAACTACCTGATAGGGAATTCAAATCTCTAATCTTCAGAGGTATCCAAGAGTTGAGGGAAAAAGCATACAAAAATGAGGGGGAAAAAAACAAACTCATGGAAATGGCAGACAAATTCATGGAAAATACAGACAAAAAATGGAAGAATTCAGGAAAATAATACACGAACAAAATGCCAAAATAAATTCACAACTAGAAATTATAGAAAAACAACAACTAGAAAACCATAAGACAAACAGAAAGATTTCAGAAATGGACAGTGTCATAGAAGGTCTGAGGTGCATGTTCGAAATGATGGAAGACAGGATCGACAAAATCGAAGACAAACACTTGGGTACAACTCTGTTTCAGGAAAAATCAGAAAAAGAACAAAGAAAAATGAAGAAACCCTGAGAATTATGTGGGATACAATCACAAGGAAAAATCTGTGAGTGATGGGAGTTCCAGAACAGGGGGAGAAAACAGAAAACACAGAGAGGATCATTGAAGAACTACTGACAGAAAACGTCCCTAATATCATGAAAGATGAAAAGCTGACCACCCAAGAAGCACAACATATCCCATATAGAATAGATCCCAAAAGAAAATCACCAAGGCATATCATAATCGCACTTCCTAAAACCAGACAAAGAAAGACTCCTCAGAGCAACTTGAGAAAAAAGAAAAGTGACATACAGAGGAGAAATAATAAGACTAAGCTTGGATTATTTGGCAGAAACCATGCAAGCAAGAAGGCAAAGGGATGACATATATAAAACCTTGAAAGAAAAAAATTGCCAGCCAAGACTGTGAAACTCTCATTCAAATATGACAGTGAAATCAGGACATTTCCAGAAAAACAGAAATCAAAGGACTATGTAAAAACCAAACCAAACTTACAAGAATTATTAAAGGGAGTTCTTCGATCAGAGAACAAACAACTTCAGATCACAGGATGAATCTAGGACACAGGATCATACCAGCCAGCTACCAACCTAGGAAATGAACTCTCAAGCACTATCCAAAATCAAAATAATTACAACAGGGAACCAGAGAAGTTAATCTGTAAAGGACAAAAACATCAGAACAAAAAAAGGGAATAAACAATGTATGTATAGAACTTTCTAATGGAGAGGAAGGCAAGGTGATACCAAGTAATAATAGACTGGTTCATTTCTAGGAAGATAAGGATAAATTTCAGAGTAACCACAAAGAAAGTTAACAAACCTACTCACCAAAATAAAGAAGAAAAACATAAAGTCTCAGTAAAAACAAAACCTACATAAACAAAAGAAATGAAAAAAATTCACAAACAAGAGGAACTCAGCACAGGAGAGTAAGAGGAACAAAGAAAATGTCAGCACCACAAAAAAAAGCGCTACAAAATGACAGCAATAAACTCACAGCTATCAATAATTACACTGAACATAAATGGCCTAAATGCACCCATAAAAAGACAGAGAGTGACAGAATGGATTTAAAAAACAGAATCCATCAATATGCTGTCTACAAGAGACACACCTTAGAAACAAAGACATAAATTTATTAAAAATCAAAGGATGGAAAAAAATATTTCCAGCAAACAGCTATCAAAAAAGAGCAGGAGTGGCAATAGTAATCTCAGAGAAAATAGACTTTAAAACAAAATCCACCATAAAAGACAAAGGAGGACACTATATAGTGATTAACGGGATGATCCTTCATGAAGACATAACCATAATAAACATCTACACACCCAATGACAGGGCGCTAAAATACATAAAACAAACTCTAACAGCACTGAAAAGAGAAACTGACATTTCCACAGTAATAGTAAGAGACTTCAACACACCAGTCTCAGTAAAGGACAGAACATCTAGAAAGAAACTCAACAAAGATACAGAAGACCTAAGGACACAATCAGCCAACTTGACCTCATAGACATATATAGAACACTCCACCCAACAGCTGCAAAATACACATTCTTTTCCAATGCACATGGAACGTTCTCCAGAATAGTCCACATTTTAGGTCACAGAGCAACCCTCAACAAAATCCAAAACACTGAAATAATATAAAGTATCTTCTCTGACCACAATGCCATCAAGAAAGAAATTAACAACAGGAAGAGCAAGGAAAAAAAATCAATTAAATGGAAACTGAATAACACCCTGCTTACAAACCAGTGGGTAATAGAAGAAATCAGAGATGGAATAAAAAAATTCCTAGAATCAAACGAGAATGAAAACACATCATACCAAAACCTTTGGAACACAGCAAAGGCAGTCCTCAGAGGACAATTTATAGCAATAGATGCACACATCAAAAAAGAAGAAAGGGGCAAAATCTAAATATTAACTACACTACTCAAACAAATAGGCAGAGAACAGCGAAAAAAGCCCACAGCTACCAGAAGAAAGAAAATAATAAATATCAGAGCAGAAATAAATGAAATAGAGACTAGAAAACAATAGAAAGAATCCACAAAACCAAAAGTTAGTTCTTTGAAAGAATCAACAAAAGTGACAAACCACTGGCCAAACTGAAAAAAGAAAAACAGGAGAGGACACAAATAACCCAAATAAGAAAAGAAATGGGGGACATTACAACAGACCGAACTGAAATACAAAGAATCATAACAGAGTATTATGAAAAATACTCCAATAAATATGAAAACCTAGAGGAAATGGATAAATTTCTAGAAACACACTACTTACCCAAACTACAACAAACTGATGTTGAAAATATGAACAGACCCATAACAAGAGAAGAGATTGAAGAGGTAATAAAAAAAAAAAATTCCCAAGAACAAGAAGCCCTGCCCCAGATGGCTTCACTGGATAATTCTACCAAACATTCAGAAAAGAGCTTATACCAGTATACTCAAACTATTTCAGAGCATAGAAAAGAAGCAACACTTCTGAATTTATTCTATGAAGCCAGCATAACCCTGATACCAAAACCAAGCAAAGATACCGCAAAAAAGAAAATTACAGACCAATATCTCTCATGAATACAGATGCAAAAATTCTCAACAAAATTCTAGCCAATAGACTTCAGCATCTTATCAAAAAAATAATACACCACGACCAAGTAGGATTCATAGCAGGTATGCAAGGATGGTTCAACATCAGAAAATCAATCAATGTAATCCACCACGTAAATAAAACAAAAGAAAAAAAATCACATGATCATCTCAACTGACACAGAATAGGCATTTGACAAAATCCAACACCCATTTCTGATAAAAACTCTCAATAAAATAGGTATAGAAGGGAAATTTCTCAAGTTAATAAAGGGCATCTATGGAAAACCAATGGCCAACATCATTCTTAATGGAGAGAGGCTGAAAACATTCCCCTTGAGAACAGGAACAAGACAAGGAGGCCCTTTATCAACACTCCTATTTAACAATGCGTTGGATGTCCTAGCTAGAGCAATAAGGCAAGAAAAAGAAATAAAGGGCATCCAAATTGGTAATGAAGAAGTTAAACTGTCCCTATTTGTGGATTATATGATACTATTCATAGAAAACCCTAAAGACTCCACAAGAAAACTACTGGAAAGATTCAGCAGAGTAGCAGGATACAAGATAAACATACAAAAATCAGTTGGATATCTATACACCAATACAGAGAATGATTAAAAGGAAATCAGGAAAGCAATACCATTTATAATAACCCCTAAAAAAATAAAATAAAATACTTAGGAATAAATCTAACCAGGGTTGCAACAAAGAAAACTACAAAACACTACTGCAAGACACCCAAAGAGATCTACATAAATGGAAAAAGATACCATGCTCATGGATAGGTAGGCTCAACATTGTGAAAATGACAATTCTACCCAAAGCAATTTACAAATACAATGCAATCCAAATCCAAATACCAACAACATTCTTTAAAGTGATGGAAAAACTAATCATTAACTTTATATGGAAAGGGAAGAAACACTAGATAAGTAAAGCACTATTGAAGAAGAAGAATAAAGTAGGAGGACTCACACTACCTGACCTCAAAACCTACTATACAGCTACGGTAGTGAAAACAGCCTGGTACTGGTACAATGACAGATACATTGACCGATGGACCAGAATTGAGAACCCAGATGTAAATCCATCCACCTACCATAACTTGATCTTCTACAAGGGCCCAGAGTCCATCGGATGGGGAACAGTCTTTTTCACAAAAGGTGCTGGCGAAACTGGATGTCCATCTGCAAAAAAAATGAAACAGAACCCATACCTCACACCATATATAAAAACTAATTCTAAATGGGTCACAAACCTAAATATAAAGCCAAAAACTATAAAGTTCATAGAGGCCCCAATACACAGCATTAACAGGATACAAACCATAACCAACAACACACATACTCCAGAAGATAAGTTAGATAGCTGGGATCTTCTAAAAATTAAACACCTATGCTCATCAAAAGATTTCACCAAAAGGGTAAAAAGAGAACCTACAGACTGGGAAAAAAAATTTGGACATTACAAATCAGACAAAGATCTAATCTCTAAAATCTACAAAAAAATCCAACACCTTTATAATAAAAAGACAAGTAATCCAATTTAAAAATGGGCAAAGGAAATGAAGAGACATTTCACCAAAGAAGACATTCAAGCGGCCAACAGACACATGAGGAAATGCTCATGATCACTAGCCATTAGAGAAATGCAAATCAAAATCACAATGAGATGCCGTCTCACCCCGGCATTACTGGCACGAATCAAAACAACTGGAAATAACAAATGTTGGAGAGGCTGCGGGGAGATCAGAACTTTTATGCACTGCTGGTGGGAATGCAAAATGATACAACTATTTTGGAAAATGATATGACACTTCCTTAGACAGCTAGAAATTAGAAATACCATATGATCCAGCAATCCCACACCTAGGACTACGACCTAGAGAAATAAGAGCTGTCACACGAATAGACATATGCACACCCATGTTCATTGCAGCATTATTCACAATAGCAAAAAGTTGGAAACAACCTAGATGCCCATCAACAGATGAATGAATAAACAAACTATGGTACGTATGCACAATGGAGTATTAAGCAATGATAAAGAGCAATGATGAATCTGTGAAGCATGTCTCAGCATGGATGAAACTGGAGGACATTATGCTGAGTGAAATAAGTCAATCACAAAAGGACAGATATTGAAATGTCACAGTAGTAAAAACTTATGAAAAAGTTTACACACAAAAAGAAACAATCTTTGTTATTTATGAGGGATGGGAGTTGGGGAATACTGAATAGAAAATAGGTAAGTGGTAACTTTGGTGAAGGGTAAGACAGTACACAGTACTGGGAAAGCCAGCACAATTTGTCCAAGGCAAGGTCATGGAAGCTCCATAGACACATCCAAACTCCCTAAGGGACTGAATTGCTGGGTGGAGGGCTGTGGGGACCATGATCTCGGGAACATCTAGCTCAATTGGCATAACGTAGTTTATAAAGAAAATGTTCTACACTCTACCTTGGTAAGTAGCATCTGGGGTCTTAGAAGCCTGTGAGCAGCCATCTGAAATACTCCACTGGTCTTACCCCTTCAAGAGCAAGGGAGAACAAAGAAAACAAGATACAAAGGAAAGATTAGTCTAAAGGACTAATGGACCACAAATACCACAGCCTCCACCAAACTGAGTCCATTACAATTAGATGTTGCCCAGCTACCACCACAGACTGCTCTGACAGGGATCACAATAAAGGGTCCCAGAAAGAGCTGGAGGAAATTGTAGAACAAAATTCTAAGTTACAAAAAAAGACCAGGCTTACTGGCCTGACAGACTGGAGAAACCCCAAGAGTATGGCCCCTGGACACCCTTTTAGTTCAGTAATGAACTCACTCCCAAGGTTTACCGTTCAGCCAAAGATTAGACAGCCCCATAAAGCAAAACGAGACTAATGAGGCACAAAAGTCCAGGGACAAGGACTAAAAGGCAGGAGGGGACAGGAAAACTGGTAATAGGGAACCCAAGCTTGAGAAGGGACAGTGTTGGCATGTCTTGGGGTTGTTAACCATTGTCATAAAACAGTGTGGGTGTACTAACTGTTTAATGAGAAACTATTTGCTTTGTAATCCTTCATCTAAAGTACAATTTTAAAAAAATTATCAAAATAATAATAAAGTACAATTAAAAAAAAAAAACCAGAATGTCACCACATCTGCTAGAATAGCTGTTATATATATGCCTATATATATATATGTATTTTTTTTAAAGCCTAACAAATAAAAATAACAGAAAATAACAAGTTTTGGCAAGAATATGAGTTTGCTTTTGATGTGATGAAAATGTTCTATAGATTGCCTGTGGTGATGGTTTGCACATATCTGTGAATATACTAAAAATTATTGAGTTGTACATTTTAAATGGGAGAATATGTTATGTGAACTATATCACAATAAAGCTGTTTTTAAGAACAAGAAGAAAATGAAACAAGATCCATACTTCATGCCATACACAAAAATGAAATCAAAATGGATCAAGAACCTAAATGTTAAATCTAAAGCCATAGAGTTCTTGGAAGACAATATAAGACCAAAGCTTTGGCACTTAGTTTTTTTCAGTGCTAGATTATCAAACACAACAATGAATTCATGAGCAACAGAAAACAAAACAGATACCTGGGACCTCATAAAAGTTAAATACTTATGTTCAGCAAAAAGTTTTATTAATGAAGTAAGCTGACAACCTACTGCAATTTAACAACAAAAAGACAAATAACTCAACCAAAAACTGGTCAAAGGACATGAACAGACACTTCACCAAAGAGGATATTCAAATGGCCAACTGGCACATGAAAAGATGCTCAACATTATTAGCCATCAGAGAAATGCAAATTAATACCACAATGAGATGTCATTTTACCCCCAATAGGATGGTTCAGATAAAAAACAGAAAATAGCAACTGTTGGAGTGGATGTGGAGAAATTGGAATCCTCATCCATTGTTGGTGGGAATGCAAAATGGTACAGCCATTGTGGAAAATATTCTGGCAGTTCCTCAAAAAACTAGAGGTAGAGATGCCATGTTGTTGTTAGGTGCCATTGAGCTGGTTCCTACTCACGGCGACCCTATGTAAAACAGAACAAAACATTACCTGTCCTGCCCCATCCTCATAACAGTCGTTTTGCTTGAGCGCATTGTTGCAGCCACTGTGTCAACCCATCTCTTTGAGGGTCTTCCTCTTTTTCACTGACCCTCTACTTTACCAAGCATGATGTCCTTCTCCAGGTACTGGTCCCTCCTGATAATATGTCCAAAGTATGTGAGATGAAGTCTCGCCATCCTTGCCTCTGAGGAGCATTCTGGCTGTACTTCCTCCAGACAGATTTGTTAGTTCTTTCGGAAGTCCTTGGTATATTCAATATTCTTCACCAGTACCATAATTCAAACGCATCCATACTCCTTCAATCTTCTTTATTCATTGTCCAGCTTTCACATGCATATGCCCTTTCACATGCCATATGACCTAGCAATTCCACTTCTAGGTATGTACCCTAGGAATCTAATAGAAGTGACATGGACAGACATATGCACACCTATGTTCATTGCAGCACGATTCACAATAGCAAAAAGACGGAAACAACCTAAGTGCCCATCAATGGATGAATGGATAAGTAGAATATGGTACATGAATACAATGGAATACTACTCATCAATAAAGAAAAATGAGTTCCCAAAACATCTTATAATGTGGATGAACTTGGAGGACATTATGTTGAGTGAAATAAGTCAATTACAAAAAGACAAATACTGTATGTTCTCACTTTAATGAAATGATATGAATAGGTAAGTATATAGAAACTAATGTTCATTAGGGATTACCAGGGATTGGTGGGAGGGGAGAGAGGGGGATTCATTCTCTAGATAGTAGAGACACTTGTTATTTTTGGTGATGGGAAAGGTAACCCTGAATGAGGGTGAATTGTGCACAGCTTGACCTAGGTAAATGATGTCACCAAGATGTACACACAAAAAAAAGGACCTTTTGGAGGTGGGGCAAGATGGTGCTCTAGACAGAAGCACCACACAATCCCTCCATAGCAAAGATCCGAAAAACTAAGCCTAACAGAGAATCAACAATCCTGAAACCCTAGAACACCAAATGAAGAGATAAAGAGCTCAACCAAACACCAAACGGAGTGAGAATACTAAAAGAGAACAGAGAGCGAGAAGAGACTCATGCAGAGATTCCTTACCAGCTAACGCAGCGCGGATCCACCATCTTGGATTCCTATCAGAGACCAGCGGGTGGGAGAGCAGCCTCGCAGAGTGTCCAGTGGGAGACAGAACGACCGGTAAACTGCGGTGCCCGCTTTCCCACCCCCCACCCCTCTCTGCCTTGGCTGGCGCTCCCCTGCTTTCCATGGCCAGGGTCCCTGGGCTGGGGGGCGCCAGTGCTTGGATTCCGCGCACCGGGGCTGGCGGCTTTCTGAGAGCCGTTTGCTGGCTGCTGGCGAAACTTTTTCTGCCGCCTCCCCCTCCTTTTGCCTGGATTCCTGGTTCCGAGCGCCGTCTTTGGCCTCTCTTGCGGGGCTGTGGGACTGCGTTCGGGCATGTGGCTGCTTCCACGTCTGGGCTGCCGCGCTGGCGAGATCCCGGGGCCCTTGTTCGTTCGCGCCTCTGCTTCCCGTGGCCACGATCTCTTAACCCCGAGATTGCCGGCTGCTTGGAATTCGCGCCCCTGAGTGAGGGCTCTCTGGGTCCCATTTGTTGGCTGTTGGTGTGGCATTTTCTGCTTCTTCTGGTTTCTCGCTTGCCTCTCGCTGCCTCCCCCTCCTTTTGCTCGGGTGCCTGGTTCCGAGCTCCGTCTTTGGCCTCTCTTGCGGGGCTGTGGGACTGCGATTGGGCGTGTGGCGGATTCCAGGTCTGGGCTGCCGTGCTGGTGAGATCCTGGGGGCTTTGTTTGTTGGCCCCTCTGCTTCCCGTGGCCACGGTCTCTTAATCCCGAGACTGCCGGCTGCTTGGAATTTGCGCCCCTGAGTAGGGGCTCTCTGGCTCCCATTTGTTGGCACTGACTGCTGAGGTTGCTTTTTTTTTTTTTTAATTTTATTTTTCTTCTTTTTTGATTAGTTTTGTCATCTTTTCCCTCTTTTTCCCTTTTGTCTTTCTTCATTGCTTAATTTCTCGTCTCTCTATCTCTTCCTTCTCTTTCTGATCCCTGAATACCAGGCGATGTATGCCTCTGTACCTTCTGGCCAGGCTGTGCTGTGAAAACTGAGACCGACTCCCCCAGACCTCATAGCTGCATCGGTGGGATCACTGGGAACTTTGCAGTTCTTTAACTTTTCTGATTTTTATTTGTTCATTCTTTCCTTTTCTTTCTCTTCCCCCTTCTGGTTTCCTCCATCCCATAGTCTCTCATCTGTACATTCCAAAGACAAGCTCCCCTAGCATTCTTTTATGTTTGTATGCTTTTTGCTCCTGCCCCTCTCTCCTCTCTCCCATATCCAGCTTAGCTTCACACATAACCATCTTCCCGCTGCACCCTACCTACCTGCACCGTGCACTTGACATCACACCACCAAGCTGTGCAGGCACGCCCTATTGGAACCTGCCCAGCACTGACTACCGACTATCCTGGTGGCTGCAGTGAGTGCCACAAACAACCCGTCCCAGTGGCTCCTCTTCAGCTAGATCTGCCCAGCTGTACCACAAGGATGAAACAACAACAACAAAAAAATCTACAATCAATAAACGAGAGAAATATCTACTGAATGCCCCGAAAACAACAAACAATATCAAAACATTTACAAAAACAAGACAAGATGGCTCCAATAGGCGTCCAAATTAAAACACCAGATAACTCTCCTGTGGAAGAAAATGCACTAGAAGAACCTGATAGGGAACTCAAATCACTAATACTTGGAATTTTCCAAGAACTGAGGCAAAAAGCTGACAAACATGAGGAAAAAATAGACAAATTTATGGAAAATACAGACAAAAAATTGGAAGAATTCAGGAAGATGATGCAGGAACAAAATGCCCAAATAAATTCACAACTCGAAATTATACAAAAACAACAATTAGAAATCCAAAAGATAAACAACAAGATTTCAGAAATGGACGGTGTCATAGAAGGGCTGAGAAGTAGATCTGAAACCATGGAAGACAGGATCAGTGGAACTGAAGACAAACACTTGTATACAACTCTGTTTCAGGAAAACTCAGAAAAAAGAACAAAGAAAAATGAAGAGACCCTGAGAGTTATGTGGGACACAATTAAAAGCAAAAACTTACGAGTGATTGGCATACCAGAACAGGGGGAGAAAACAGAAAACACAGAGAGGATCATTGATGAACTGCTGACAGAAAACTTCCCCAATATCATGAAAAATGAAAAGCTGGCCATCCAAGAAGCTCAACGAACCCCATATAGAAGAGACCCCAAAAGAAAATCACCAAGACATATCATATTCACACTCGCTAAAACTAAAGACAAACAAAGAATCCTGAGAGCAGCTCGTAAAAATCAAGAAGTCACATACAGAGGAGAAACAATAAGACTAAGCTCAGATTATTCGGCAGAAACCATGCAGGCAAGAAGGCAATGGGATGACATATATAAAATCTTGAAAGAAAAAAATTGTCAGCCAAGAATAATATATCCTGCAAAACTCTCATTCAAATTTGATGGTGAAATTAGGTCATTTCCAGATAAACAGAAACTAAAGGAATATGCAAAAGTCAAACCAAACTTACAAGAATTATTAAAGGGAGTTCTTCGATCTGAGGACAAACAGCTTCAGCCCTCAGGCAGGACCTAGGACCTAGGACGCAGGTTCATATGAACCAAATACCATTCTAGGAACTGAACTACAGAGGACTTTCCAAAAACAAAAGAAATACAACAGGGAATCAGAGAAATCAATCAAAGGATGACAACAACATCAAAACAATGAAAGAGGGAACAAACGGCATAGGTATAGAACCTTCTAAAGGAGAGGAAGGCAAGGCGATACCAAGTAAGGGTAGACTGCTTCAAAATTATAAAGATAAGGGTAAAATTCATGGTAACCACAAAGAAAGTTAACAAACCAACTCATAAAAATAAAGATGAAAAACATAAAGTCTCAACAAAAACAAAACCTACAAAAACAAAAGAAATGAACACAAAATCCACAAACAAAAGTAACTCAGCACAAGAGAGTAAGAAGAACAAAGAAAACTTCAGCACCACAAAAAAAAGCACTACAAAATGACAGCAACAAACTTCCATCTATCAATAATTACACTGAACGTAAATGGACTCAATGCACCCATAAAGAGACGGAGAGTGACAGAATGGATAAGAAAACAGGATCCATCAATATGCTGTCTACAAGAGACACACCTTAGAAACAAAGATGTGAATTTATTAAAAATCAAAGGTTGGAAAAAAATATATCAAGCTAAAACTACCAAAAAAGAGCAGGAGTGGCAATTCTAATCTCAGATAAAATCGACTTTAAAACAAAATCTACCATAAAAGACAAAGAAGGACACTATATAATGATTAAGGGGATGATCCATCATGAAGACATAACCATAATAAATATCTATGCACCCAATGACAGGGCTCCAAAATACATAAAAAAAAACTCTAACAGCACTGAAAAGAGATATTGACAGTTCCATAATAATGGTAGGAGACTTCAACACACCACTCTCAGTAAAAGACAGAAGAACTAAAAAGAAACTCAGCAAAGATACAGAAGACCTAAAGGACACAATCAGCCAACTGGACCTCATAGACATATATAGAACAATCCATCCAACCGCTGCAAAGTACACATTCTTTTCCAATGCACATGGAACGTTCTCCAGAATAGACCACATCTTAGGCCACAGAGCAATCCTCAACAAGATCCAAAATGCTGAGATAATTCACAGTATCTTCTCTGACCACAATGCCATCAAGGTAGAAATTAACACTAGAAAGAGCAAGGAAAAAAAAATCAAACACATGGAAACTGAATAATAATCTTACACATCAATGGGTAATAGAAGAAATCAGAGATGGAATTAAAAAATTCCTAGAATCAAATGAAAATGAAAACACATCATACCAAAACCTTTGGGACACAGCAAAGGCAGTCCTCAGAGGACAATTTATAGCAATAGATGCACATATCAAAAAAGAAGAAAGGGACAAAATCAAAACATTAACTAAAGAACTCAAACAAATAGAAAGAGAACAACAAAAAAAGCCTACAACCACCGGAAGAAAGGAAATAGTAAAGATCAGAGCAGAAATAAATGAATAGAGAACAGAAAAACAATAGAAAGAATCAACAAAACCAAAAGTTGGTTCTTTGAAAGAATCAAAAAATCGACAAACCACTGGCCAGACTCACAAAAGAAAAACAGCAGATGGCACAAATAACCCAAATAAGAAATGAAATGGGGGACATTACAACAGACCCAACTGAAATAAAAAGGATTATAACAGAATATTATGAAAAACTATATTCCAACAAATTTGAAAACCTAGAGGAAATGGATAAATTTCTAGAAACATACGGCCTACCCAGACTACAACAAAGTGATATTGAAAATCTGAACAGACCCATAACAGGAGAAGAGATTGAAAAGGTAAAAAAAAAACTCCCAACCAAAAAAAGCCCTGGCCCAGATGGCTTCACTGGAGAATTCTACAAAACATTTACAGAAGATCTTGTACCAGTTCTACTCAAGCTATTTCAGAGCATAGAAGAGGAATCAACACTTCCAAATTCATTCTATGAAGCCAGCATAACGCTGATACCAAAACCAGGCAAAGACATCACAAAAAAAGAAAATTACACACCAATATCTCTCATGAATATAGATGCAAAAATTCTGAACAAAATTCTAGTCAATAGAATTCAGTATCATATCAAAAATATAATACACCACGACCAAGTAGGATTCATATCAGGTATGCAAGGATGGTTTAACATTAGAAAATCCATCAACGTAATCCACCACATAAATAAAAGGAAAGAAAAAAATCACATGATCATCTCAATTGACGCAGAAAAGGCATTTGACAAAGTCCAACACCCATTCCTGATAAAAGCTCTCAATAAAATAGGTATAGAAGGGAAATTTCTCAACATAATAAAGGGCATCTATGCAAAACCAACAGCCAACATCATTCTTAATGGAGAGAGGCTGAAAACATTCCCCTTGAAAACAGGAACAAGACAAGGATGCCCTTTATCACCACTCCTATTTAACATTGTGCTGGAAGTTCTAGCTAGAGCAATAAGGCAAGAGAAAGAAATAAAGGGCATCCAAATTGGTAATGAAGAAGTTAAACTCTCCCTGTTTGCAGATGATATGATACTATACATAGAAAACCCTAAAGACTCCATGAGAAATCTACTGGAACTAATAGAAAGATTCAGCAGAGTAGCAGGATACAAGATAAACATTCAAAAATCAGTTGGATTCCTATACACCAGTAAAGAGAACAATGAAAAGGAGATCAGGAAATCAATACCATTTTCAATAGCCCCTAAAAAGATAAAATACTTAGGAATATATCTGACCAGGAATGTAAAAGACCTATACAAAGAAAACTACAAAACACTGCTGCATGAAACCCAAAGGGATCTACATAAATGGAAAAACATACCATGCTCATGGATAGGCAGACTCAACATTGTGAAAATGGCAATTCTACCTAAAGCAATTTACAAATACAATGCAATCCCGATCCAAATACCAACAACATTCTTCAAAGAGATGGAAAAACTAATTATTAACTTTATATGGAAAGGGAAGAAACCCCGAATAAGTAAAGCACTACTGAAGAAGAAGAAGAAAGTTGGAGGACTCACACTACCTGACTTGAGAACCTACTATACAGCTACAGTACTCAAAACAGCCTGGTACTGGTACAACAACAGAGACATTGACCAATGGAACAGAATTGAGAACCCAAATGTAAATCCATCCACCTACGGACACCTGATCTTCGACAAGGGCCCAAAATACATCAAATGGGGAAAAGACAGTCTTTTTAACAAATGGTGCTTGCAAAACTGGATATCCATTTGTAGAAAAATGAAACAGGACCCATACCTCACACCATATACAAAAACTACTTCAAAATGGATCAAAGACCTGAATATAAAGTCTCAAACTATAAAATTCATAGAAGAAAAAATAGGACCTACACTTCAGGCCTTAATACATGGCATTAACAGGATACAAACCATAAACATCATCACAAAAAACCCAACAGATAAACTAGATAACTGGGATCTTCTAAAAATCAAACATCTATGCTCTTCAAAAGACTTCACCAAAAGAGTCAAAAGAGAACCTACAGACTGGGAGAAAATTTTTTGACAGTACAAGTCAGACAAAGGTCTAATCTCCATAATCTACAAGAAAATCCAACACCTCTTCAACAAAAAGACAAACAATCCTATCAAAAAATGGGCAAAGGAAATGAACAGACACTTCACCAAGGAAGACATTCAAATGGCCAACAGACACATGAGGAAATGCTCGCGTTCACTAGCCATTAGACAAATGCAAATTAAAACCACAATGAGATACCATCTCATCCCAGCGTTACTGGCACGAATCAAAAATACTGGAAATAACAAATGTTGGAGGGAATGCGGGGAGATGGGAACTCTTATACACTGCTGGTGGGAATGCAAAATGATACAACCATTTTGAAAATGATATGGCGTTTCCTCAGAAAGCTAGAAATAGACATACCATTCGATCCAGCAATCCCACTCCTAGGAATATATCCTAGAGAAATAAGAGTCATCACTCGAATAGACATATGCACACCTATGTTCATGGCAGCATTGTTCACAATAGCAAAACGATGGAAACAACCTCGATGTCCATCAACAGGTGAATGGATACACAAACTATGGTACATACACACAATGGAGTACTATGCAACGAGAAAGAACAACAATGAATCTGTGAACCATCTCATAACATGGATGAAACTGGAGGACATTATGCTGAATGAAATAAGTCAATCACAAAAGGACAAATATTGTATGAGACCTCTATTGTAAAAACCCATGAAAAAATTCACATGCAAAATGTAACAATCCTTGTTGGTTACCAGGGAGGGGAGCGGAGTGGGGGGAAATACTAAATAGGCAATAGATAAGTGGTACCTTGGGTGAGAGGTGAGATAGTACACAGTACAGGGGAAACTAACACAACCTGCACAAGGAAAGGTCATGGAGGCCCTATAGACACATCCAAACCCCCCGAGGGACTGAGTTGTTGGACGGAGGGCTCTGGGGACCATGGTCTCAGGGAACATCTAGCTCAATTGGCATGACACTACTTATAAAGATAATGCTCTACATTCTACCTTGGTGAGTAGTGTCTGGGGTCTTAAAAGCCTATGAGCGGCCATCTAAGATACTCCACTGGTCTCATCCCTTCGGGAGCAAGGGAGAATGAAGAGAACAGGTTACAACGAAAAGATTAGTCCAAAGGACTAATTGTCCACAGCTACCAAGGCCTCCACCGGACTGAGTCCAGTACAGCTAGATGGTGCCCGGCTACCCCCACTGACTGCTCTGACCAGGATCACAACAGAGGGTTCTGGACAGAGCTGGAGAAGGATGTAGAGCATAATTTTAACTCCCAAAAAAAAAAAAAAAAAAAAAAGGCCAGATTTACTGGCCTAAAGAATACTGGAGAAACCTCAAGAGTGTGGCCCCCAGACACCCTTTCAGCTCAGAGGTGAAGTTACCTTCGAGGTTCGATGTTAAGTCTGGGAGTGGACAGCCCAGTAAAACTAAATGGGACTAACGAGGTACAGGAGTCCGGTGACAAAGGCCAGAAGGCAGAGGGGGAGTAGGAAACTGATGATAAGGAACACAAGTTGGGTAAGGACACTGTCGATGTGTTGTGAGATTGTTGACCACAGTTATAGGACAACATTTGTAGTAACTATTAAGTGGGAGGCTGTTTTGTCCTGTAAGCCTTCATCTTGGGCAAGAATGGCAGCACAATTGGAAGAGCATAGTCAATATCACTTAAATGTGTAAGTAAAAAGTTTTGAAATGGTGTTAAAAAAAAAACCAAATGAGACTAATGAGGTACAGTAGTCCAGTGACAAGGGCCAGAAGACAGAAGGGGACAAGGAAGTCCCCTGGTGATAGGGAACACAAGGTGGAGTAAGGATATTCTTGATGTGTTGTGAGATTGTTAACCATTGTCATAGGGCAACATGTGTAGTAACTGTTAAATGAGAAACTATTTTGTTCTGTAAGCCTTCATCTTAAGTGAGAATAACAGCACAGTTGGAAGAGCGTAGTCAATGTCACTGAACTGTGTATGTAGAAATTTTTGAAACGGTGTATCTTTGGCTATCTGTATTTTCATCAAAAAAAAAAAAAAAAGGTTGAGAATTTAGAGGCTTAACATGTTGTGGGGTTGTTAACCAATGTCATAAAACAACATGTGTACTACTGTTTCATGAGAAACTATTTGTTCTGTAAGCCTTCACCTGAAGTACAGTAAAATATATATATATAAAAAAAAAAGGACCTTTTGGTAATTGCTGTGGCATATATAATTTTGCAACAATAGCAACAACCACCAAAATATGTATGTGGAGTTATATATGTATGTATGTAGGCATATGTGTGTGTATGTATGTATACCAAAAAACAAACCCGTTGCCGTTGAGTCAGTTCCGACTCCTAGTGACCCTATAGGACAGAGTAAAACTATCCCATAGGGTTTCCAAGGTTCCAACTATGAATCTTTTGGTTAGCAGCCAAGCTCTTAATCATTGTGCCACAAGGGCAAGTATATATGTGTGTATATATAGGTATTTTCATATGTATATGCATGTATGTGTGTGCATGCATATATATTCATATATATAATAAAACATTTAGGGAGCACAGTTATGGATACTTCTTGGACATAACCAAACACTTCAAGGGATTGGTTTTCTGGGCTTGAAGGCTTAGGACCATAGTCTTCTGGGACAACTCGGTCAACTGGCATAATATAGTTCACAAATGTATGTCTTACATCCTAGCCTGGTGAATAGTGTCTGGGATCTTAAAAGCTTGCGAATGGCCATTTATGATACAACTACTGGTCTCTACTTGTCCAAAGCAAAAGAGATAGAAGGAAACCAAAGACTTAGAGAAGAAACTAGTCTACAGGACTAACTGTTCTCATGAGCCACTGCCTCATCTACTCTGAGACCAGAAAAACTAGATGTGCCCAGCTACCACTACTGATCATTCTGGTCAGGGCCACAATCAATGGATCCTGATAGAACGGGAGAAAAATGTTGAACAGAACCTCAAATTCTTTTTAAAAAATCCATAATTACTGGACAAGTTGAAACTGGAGGACTCCTCAAGACTATTGTCCCGAGATACTCTTAAACTTTGAACTCAAACTGGCCCCTGAGGTCACTTTTTAACTAAATAACAGATTGGCTAATAAAATAAAGAATATCACCTGTGAGTTCTGTGCCCCTTTAAAAAAATCATCTATATGAGACCAAAGGGTCAGCTATTACTTTAAAACAAATATGAGAAGGTAAGGGGTCAGGGAAACTAAATTAATGAAAGCAGAACAACCAGAATGGAAATAATGACAATGTTTATGCATTGTGAAGAATGTAAGCAATGTCAATGAATTATTTGTGTAGAAATTGTTGATGGGAAGCTAAACTGCAGTGTAAACTTTAACTGAAAACACATTTCTTTTTTAAATACAATATAAAAAGAAGAAGCAGAAGAAGAAATAAGTTTTTGAAGATCCGGAGTAGAACACTTAAAGCAGCATCTTGAGATTTTGTTGTATGCCTTGGTGCTTTCACCACCTCTGGCACATAGAGGGAGTGAATAAACGTCTGTTGAATTTTATTAAGTTCAAATTCTATTTCAAAGAAATAAGCATCTGGCTTACCCATTGTTAAAGAAAAGGCATCTCCCCTTTCAAAGATCTTTTGCTGAAAATGACAAACTATTTAGATTGCTCCCTCACTGGAGAAGCTAAACTCAAAGGTACAGTGTTGATAGTAAACTAAGCAGATATTGTGTTACATAAACACTTCCAAATCACCTATGCAAAGATGCTATATCTGCCAAATCCACATCTGTAAAATGGGAATTTAACACTTGTCTAATAAAGTTAACTTGAGGATTAAATAAAATTATGCATGAAAGTTCTTTGTAAAGTAACTTGTACAGGAAGTTAATGGCATTACAATTACAAACCCTTGCCAAGCCTTAGTCCAATCCAAGGCAAATTAAACCTGGCATTTGGAAATTGTAAAAGGCCTGGTCATTGGAAAACCGAATGTTTCATTAAAGAACAAGCCTCTGGTAAATTCAGCTGCTATTGCTGATGAAAAGTTTCCTAAACAATTGCCTCTTTGTGATCCTCGATGATGGAGCTCCAGGGAATCTCAGAGGCTGTTACCAGCTATTTCCTTTGATCAGCAGGCTGAAACAACTCTCTTAATTAATAGGGAGCTCTATAAACTTTTAATAGATACCAGATCAACTGTTTCAGCTATAAACCCCAACTCATTATCTCAGCCTCTGCCCCAGAGTAAACAAATCATGAATATTGCTGGAGTAACTAACCAAGTTCAAACTTCAGTGAAAGCTGAACTTGTTCAAAATAACTGTGGACCTATCAAAGATTTCCGTTCTTTCTTGCTTTGCCCTGATACTCTTATTAGCCTTTTAGGATGGGACTTTCTAATGAAATGGAATTGTTCTTCCATCACCTTTGATGAAAAGGGGGAAACTATTTTAAATTTTCCTGATGTTTCCTCCAAGGACACCTCTGAGGAATCCCTTTTACAGTTATGCTTGTTTCAAGTTTTAGACCATGCTCACTCAAAGTCCAAAGAGTCCCCGGAAACATTTTCCATTCTATTAGTCCATGCCCTCTACCCTATGGGCCACTAATTCAACAGACATAGGCAGGATTAAATCTGCTGAGCCCATTCATGTGCAGATCTCCCCAGATCACAAATTGTCTAAAATTCCTCAATACTCCCTTAAACCTGAGATAATTGAAGGGTTACGGCCCATTATTGAGGATTTCTTATAGAAGGGATTGATAATCCCCTGCACCAGTCCATGTAACACCCCTGTGTTCCCAGGGCAAAAGCCTAACAATTGAGGTTAGAGATCAGTCCTTATACAATAAATATATGGATGATCTTTTACTTTGCTCTACAACTCAAGCTGATTGTTATTTATGACAGTATTTATTTACTTACCCAGTTACTTCGTAAGGGAATTAAAGCTTCTAAAGAAAAACTCCAGCTGGCCTTTACTCAAGTTAAATATCTAGGTCACTTTCTTTCTGTAACTTCCCACCTCTTAAAACCAAGAGGCAATTGAGAGGATTTTTAGGGTTGTGTGCCTATTGTTGGACATCAATTTTAAACTTTTCATTAACGACTCAACCCTTATACAAATTATTAAAGGGAAATGCACCTGATCTCCTGATTCTGGCTTCGGATGAGAATAGAACTATTGACAATTTGAAACGTGCCTTGCACTCCGCTCCAGCTTGAGGATATCCCAATTATAATTTAGATTTCTCTCTGCTTATTCATGAGAGAGAAGGGACTGCCTTTAAGTGCTAACACAAAAACATAATGGTCAGCAAAGACCTATAGGGTATTACAGTTTACAAATAAAGCCGGTGGCTTGTGCCTCTCCCCCTTGCTGGTGAGCTACTGCAGTCACTGCAAAATTAATAAAAAATACTGCTGATATAGTACTGGGGAATAATCTTTATGTTTTTGTTCCCCCTGCAGTTGTTGCTGTATAAATTCTCAGGCAACCCAACACATATCCATCAGTCAAACGGCTACATATGAAACTATTTTATTTTCCTTTCCTCGCATTTACATTCTGCGCGTCAAAGCCCTAAATCCAGCTACTTTATTACCCGTCACAGACTCACCTGAGCCAATGCACAACTGCTTTAATCTTACTAAACTGTTACTAACTCCCAGGCCTGATTTACAAGAACCTCCTTTAGAAAATCCCGACCTTGCTCTGTTTATAGATTGGTAATATCTTAAATCTTTCCCAAACTTCTCCAAATTTTAGGCTTGTTATGCTGTAGTCTCCCCTACTGAAATAACAGAAATGAGACCCTCCCTAAAGCCACCTCAGCCCTGCAAACAGAACTATATGCTCTGACCCGAGCCTGTATGTTAAAGGCCTAATAGCCAATATTTTTTTGGAAAGTCAGTATGCAATTTAGGTTTTACATGATTTTGGACTATTAGGGAAACAAAGGGGATTTTTAATATCAGCTGGGACTGAAATTAAAAATAACTAGCTCATAAAGGAGCTATTGAATGCATTATTATTACCAAAAGGACTGGCCATTATTAAAATACAAGCCCACCAAAGGGAGCTTATTTCTGTAGAAATTAAAGGAAATCATTTTACAGATAGTATGGCAAAAAAGGCAGCTACCCAGATTTATGCAAATAAGTCTTGTTGTCAGAAATAACTGAGCCACAGCTTTATGAAATTTCCCAGTTTTCAAAGGATGATTTAATAACGAAACAAGAAAATTCACAACCTTAGGAAAAAGCTTTATGGACAAAAGAAGGATGCACAATAGACCCAACATCTGAGTCACGGGTTGGACCACATAAAAGAATTGTCCTTCCCTCATCTCTACACTATTCAGTGCTTCATCATTACAGGAAGCTAGTCAATATGCTATAGATAAAGTGATACAAATTATGCAAAACTATTGGTGGGGTAAAGTTTGGAAGGCCACTACGGAAGGCTTGCCCACCTGTCCCTTGTTTAACACTAGAAAACACTTAAATCCTCCCCCTGGTCATTTTCTGCAGCCTTCAGGACCTATGTCAGTATGGTAAACGGATTTCATCTAATTGCCCCTTTCTCAAGGTTATCAGTTTGCTTTAACAATGATCTGCATGTTTTCTCACTGGGTAGAAGCTTTTCTTTGCAGAAAAGCAGCTGCCACTTTTGTAGCAAAGAAGCTCTTAGAGAATGTAATTCTACATTGGGATGCTCTTTCAAAATTACATCATGATTGAGGGACACATTTCACTGCACCAATAATTCAAGAATTATGCTGAGTCTTTCCCATTCATCAATGATTACATTGCCCTTACCATCCTCAATCCTCTGGGTTGGTAGAAAGAACAAACGGAATTATTAAGAATCAGATAGCTAAACTTTGTAGTTCTTTAGAACTGCCTTGGACTAAAGTCCTTCCTTTAGTTTTACTGAACCTAAGGTCAATTTCCTTTGGAAAATATAAACTCACATTTTATGAAATTGTTACTGAAAGACCCATGATTTTAGCTCACGTTGAATTTATAGAACTAAATATAGCTCAACTAAACCAAACTAAACCAAACCCATTGCTGTCGAGTCGATTCCAACTCATAGTGACCCTACAGGACAGAGAAGAACTGCCTCATAGGGTTTCCACGGAGCAGTTGGTGGATTCGAACTGCAGAGCTTTTGGTTAGCAGCTGAAGCTCTTAACCACTGTGCCACCAGCGCTCCTAGACCTTCTTAAATGTTGTAAATCATTACTGTACTACTTTGGAGGCCAGAAGGCAATGGAATGATATATTTAAAGTGCTGAAAGAAAAAAACTGTCAACCAATCGTGGAAGCTCCATAAACACATCCAAACTCCCTGAGGGACCAAATTACTGGGCTGAGGGCTGTGGGTACCATGGTCTCAGGGAATGTCTAGCTCAAGTGGCATAACATAGTTTATAAAGAAAATGTTCTCCATTCTACTTTAGTGAGTAGTGTCTGGGGTCTTAAAAGCTTGTGAGTGGGCGTCTAAGATACTCCATTGCTCTCAGGGAGCAAGAAAGAATGAAGAAAACCAAAGACACAAGGACTAATGGATCACAACTACCACAGACTCCACCAGACTGAGTCCAGCACCACTAGATGGTGCCCGGCTACCACCACTGACTGCTCTGACAGGGATCACAATAGAAGGTCCTAGGCAGAGCTGGAGAAAAACATAGAACAAAATTCTAACTCACAAAAAAGACCAGACTTACTGGCTTGACAGAGACTGAAGAAACCCTGAGAGTATAGCCCCCAGACACCCTTTTAGCTTAGTAATGAGGTCACTCCTAAGGTTCACCCTTTAGCCAAAGACGAGACAGGCTCATAAAACAAAACGAGACTAAATGGGCACACTAGCCCAGAGGAAAGGACTAGAAGGCAGGAGGAAACAGGAAAGCTGGTAATAGGGAACCCAAGGTTGAGAAGGGGAGCATGTTGACATGTCATGGGGTTGGTAACTGATGTAAGAAAACAATATGTGTACTAATTGTTTAATGAGAAACTAGTTTCTGTAAACCTTCATCTAAAGTACATTTAAAAAAAAAAAAAACTGTCAACCAAGAATACTATAGACAGAGAAACTGTCCTTCAAGAATAAGGGTAAAATTAAAACATTCTCAGACAAGCAGAAGCTGAGAGAGCTAATATCAACCAGACAAGCCCTACAAAAAATACTAATGAGAGTTCTGTAGATGGAAGGAAAAAGATATTAGAAAGTAATTCAAAGACATACATAAAAAGAAAGATCTCTAATAAAGGTAACTGTATGAACAAGTATAAGAGCTAGTAACAAGGTATTCATACTTGATAATTCTAATTGTTTTGTTCTTCATGATTTTAATAACAAATGTATAAAAAGCAGGGATAAAATCATGTTAAAATTTAAAAAATCATGTTACAGGGTACATAAAATATAAAGAAATAATTAGTGATAACAACAACAAAATGAGGGAGGGGCAGGAGGAATGGTATAGGTATAGAATTTCTTGTATGTTATTGAAGTTAAGTTGGTACCAACTTACCCTAGGATGTTATAAATACAAACTGTTAAATGTAATATTCATGGGAACCACTAAGCAAATATCTTAAAAACATACAAAAAAGGAAAGGAAAAGGAAACCAAAATGTCTCACTACAATAAACCAACAAAACACAAAAGCAAGCCATAGTAAAGGACAAAGACAAATAGGATTTAAGACACGTAGAAACAAATAACAAAATAGCAGAAGTAAGTAACTTCTTATCGGTAATTACAGTGAATGTAAAGGGACTAAATGCTCCAATCAAAAGGCAGAGAATGACAGAATGGATTTTAAAAAAATGACCCAACTATAGCTGTTTACAAGAGACACATCTTAGAGCCAAGGACACAAATAGGTTGAAAGTGAAAGAACGGAAAAAATATTCCATGCAAATAATAACCAAAAGAGAGCTGGGGTGGCAAGCTTAATATCATACAAAGTAGACTTTAAGACAAAATCTGTCAGAAGAGATAAAGATGGACATTATATAGTGATAAAAGGATCAACTCATCAAGAAGATTTAACAATCATAAATATATATAGACCCAACATCGGAACACTTAATATATAAAGCAAACACTGATAAAATTGAAGAGAGAAATAGATAGCACTACAATAATAGTTGGAGACTTTATCACTTCACTTACAATATTAGACAGAACATCTAGAAAGAAGACCAACAAGGAAACAGAGGATCTGAATGACATTATAAACCAACTAGACTTAACAAACATATATAGAACTCTCCACCCAACAACAGCACAATATACATTCTACTCCAGTGCACATGTATCATTATCCAGAATAGACCACATGTTAGATCACAAAGCAAGTCTTGATAAATTTAAAAAGACTGAAATCATACAAAGTATCTTCTCTGAACACAAAGGAGTGAAGCTAGAAATCAATAACAGAAAAAAACTGGAAATTACACAAACATATGGAAATTAAATAACACACTATTTAAACTACCAATGGGTCAAGGAAGAAATAAAAAGAGAAATCACAAATTTCCTGGGGTCAAATGAAATAAAAGCACAACGTACCAAAACTTATGGGATGCAGCGAAGGCAGTACTCAGGGGGAAACTAATAGCAGTAAATGTCTACATGAGAAAATAAGAAAGATCTCAAATCAATGTACTAACTTGACAACTGTAGGAACTAGAAAGAGAAGAGCAAACTAAGCCTAAACCTACGAGAAGAAAGGAAATAACAAAGATCAAAGCAAAAACTGAAAACAACAAAGAGAATCAATGAAACCAGAAGTTGGTTCTTTTGAAAAGACCAATGAAATTGACAAACCTTTAGCTAGACTGACAGAGAAAAGATGCAAATAACCAAAATAAAAAATGAAAGAGTGGACATTACAATTGACCCAATAGAAATAAAGAGAATTATGACAGAATATTCTTTGTCAATATTCTTAGCCAAGAATACTGAGTATACTATGGATTGCCAGAAGAAGGAACAAATCCATCTTGGAAGAAGTATACCGAGAACACTCCGTAGAATCAAGGATGACAAGACTTTGTCTCACATACTTTGGACATGTTATCAGGAGGGACCAGTCCCTGGAGAAGGACATCATGCTTGGTAGAGGGTCAGTGAAAAAGAGGAAGACCCTCAATGAGATGGATTGACAGAGTGGCTGCAACAATGGGAACAAACATATCAACGATTGTGAGGATGGTGCAGGACGGGGCAGTGTTTCATTCTGTTGTACATAGGGTCTCTATGAGTCGCAACTGACTTGACAGCACCTAATAACAACAATAAATGACAAAATATTATGAATAACTGTAGGGCAGCAAACTGAATAACCTAGATGAGATGGACAAATTCTTACAAACACAAACCTACCCAAACAGATTCAAGAGGAAATAGAAAGTCTCAACAGACCCATAAAAAGTGGGGAGATTGAATCAGTGGTCAAAAACCTCCCAACCAAAAAAAAAGGGGGGGAGGAGAGGCTGACAAGATGGTTTCATTGGAGAATTCTACCAAACATTTAGAGAATTGACACCAATACTGTTTAAACTCTTCCAAAAGATAGAGAAGGAAGGAATACTCCTTGATTCATTCTATGAAGCAAACATAACTCTGATACCCAAACCAGACAAAGATGCCACAAGAAAGGAAAACTACAGGTCAATATGCAAAAATCCTCAACAAAATACTAGCAAACAGAATCCAACAGCATATTAAAAGTGTCATACATCATGACCAAGTGGGATTTATTCCAGGAATGCAGGAATGGTTCAACAGTAGGGAATCAATTAATGTAATACACTACATCAATAGAACAAAGGAAAAGAACCACAGGATCTTCTCTATGGATGCAGAAGAAGCATTTGATAAAATCCAACATCCTTTCTTGATGAAAAACCTCAAGAAGACTGGAATAGACGGGAAATTCCTCAAGATGATTCAGGGCATATACAAAAAGCCAACAGCCAACATTATAATTAATGGAGAAAGACTGAGAGCTTTCCCCATGAAATCAGGAACAAGACAAGGGTGCCAGCTCTCACCACTTCTATTCAATATTGTGTTAGAAGTCCTAGCCAGAGTGATAAGACAAGAAAAAGAAATAAATGTATCCAGATTGGAAAAGAAGTAAAATTATCTCCATTCAAGGATATTATGATCCTATATATAAAAAATCCAAGGAGCACACACAAAAAAAACAAACTTCTAGAGATGATAGAGGAATTTAGCAAAGTTGCAGGGTACATGGTCAACAAACAAAAATCAGCTGGGTTTCTATATACCAGCAATGAGAAATCTGAAAGATAAATTTGTAAAACAATTCTATTTACAATAACATCTAAGAGAATAAAATAACCAAGAATAAACCTAACCAGGGACATGAAGAGCTTATACAATGAAAATTATAAAACATTGCTGAAAGAGATTAAGGAAGACTTAAATAAATAGAAAGATGTTCTGTGTTCTTAGGTTGGAAGACTTGATATTGTTAAGATGTCAATACTACCCAAAGTGATCTATAGATTCAATGCAATCCCAATCAAAATTCCAACAACATTCTTTACAGAAATAGAAAAACCAATCCTCAACTTTATGTGGAATGAGCCTCAAATGGTTAAAGCAATATTGAAAGAGAAGAACAAAGTAGGAGGACCCACACTCCCTGATTTTAAAACATATTATACAGCTACAGTAATCAAAACAGTGTGGTATTGATATAACAATAGACACATAGACCAAAGGAATAGAATTGAGAGTCCAGAAATAAACCTACATGTCTGTGGTCAACTGACTTTTTTTACAAAGGTGCTAATTCCATTCAATGAGGGGAAAAGGGTCTCTTCAATAATGGCTTTGGGAAAACTGGATTTCTACATGTGGAAAAAGGAAACAGGATCCATGCCTCCCACCATACACACAAAAAAATTCAAAATGGATTAATGACCTAAGTGTGCAAATGAAAACCATAAAATTCTCAGAAGAAAACGCAGGGGCAACGCTGCCAGGCCTAGCTTTAAACACTCACTGATTTTCTCATTATCTGACATTTCACATTTATGACAATAGTAAAAAAATCTACTATCTGACTATGTCACCCACTAATGAGGTGGTGGGCACAGCAGCACTGGCTGCAGAACATACCATCCCACAAGTAGGGTCTCCAGGCTGCCTCCAGGAAGCTGAGCTGTGCTGCCCCCCAACATCCCTCCCCTCCTGCTTACAGGGGAACCACATCCAGCTGCCACTTGGGCCAGCCACCTCCGTGGCCAAAGTGTGCCTGTTCTGGGTTCCCAGCTCCTATGCAGCCTAAGGCCCTCAGTTCAAAATTGCCGTGGAGTAGGCAACCAAAAAAAAAAAAAAACAAGCCCATTGCAATCGAGTCAATTCCAACTAATAGTGACCATATAAGACAGAGTAGAACTGCCCTATAGGGTTTTCAGGTGTGCCTGGTGGATCGGAACTGTCGACCTTTTGGTTAGCAGCCATAGCTCTTAATCACTGCTTAGAATCAGGGTTTCCATAGGATGGGAAGTGAGGAAAGAAAAGCATGGGAGAGTGTTTGGAAGAAATGTGTGCAGGTTTAATAACATCCCAAAATGAGCTGAACTGATCCTGAAGCCTCATTGCTTCAGTGGGGCCAGGTATGTGGTCAGGCTCCTAGCACCCTCACAGGTGGGTGACTCTCCAGGCCCAGAAGGCAGAGCAGGCTCTGAGAACGTGAACGCATGGCTTGCAGGGGTGGGAGTGAAGTCCTAGAGGAGGCTCCTCGAGAGAAGCTCTGACCTAGCACAGGGGGAAGGTGAGGTGGTTAAGCTGTGGGCCCTCCAGTCACACAGCCCAGCTTTACCCAGCTTTGTCTCCTGCAAGCCTCCACCACAGAGGAATAATCCATGACTGGACTCATCATAGTGTTGAGCACATCAGTAAATTTTAGCTGTTATTATTTCTATGATCATATTTTCTAAATAAAAAATTCAGACAAATGGATGGTCTGAAAATAGAAAAAAAACTTCCATATTTGCATAACGCCAATTTTCACACAAAGACCTGATCTTTGGAATGTAACCATGTTAGTAAGGGAGGCGTGGGTGTACAATAACAAAAGTACAAATAATGAAAGACAAAATTAAAAAATGGAACCTCATAAAAATTAAAAACTTCTATTCATCAAAAGATTTTACAAAAAAAGTGAAAAGACAAACTGCCAACTGGGAGAATATCTTCAGAAACCATATATGCAATAAGAATCTAAAAACCAAAATATAAAGCTTTCACAACTTAACAATAAAAAGACAAACCAATCATAAAATGGGCAAAGGGCTTGAATAGACATTTCACCAAAGACATTCAAATGGCTTCTAAACACATGAAAAGATGCTCAACATCATTAGCCATCAGAGGGATGCAAATCAAAACCACAATGAGATACCATTTCACTCCTACCAGCATGGCTAAGATTCAAAAAAAACAAAAACACAAAATAACAAATGTCGGTGAGGATATGGGGCAACTGGAACTCTTATCCATTGCTGACGGGAATGCAAAATGGTACAGCCATTGTGGAAAACAGTGTGGCAGTTCCTCAAAAAAACTAAAAATAGAACTACCATATGACCCAGCAATTCCACTCCTAGGTATACACCCAAAAGACTTGAAAGCAGAGACTCATACAGAGACTTGTACACCAATGTTCATTGCAGCACTATTCACAATAGCCAAAAGGTGGAAACAACCTAAATGCCCATCAACAGATGAATGGATAAGCAAAATGTGGTACACACATACAATGGAATACTACTCAGCCAGTAGGAGAAATGAAGTCTCCATACATGCTACAATATGGGTGGAGCTTGAAGACGTAATGCTGAGTAAAATAAGTCAATCACAAAGGGAGAAATATTGTCCTTTTCTCTTATATAAAAAGACAAGAAAATTCGAATACATAGAGACCAAAGTTTATTAGTGGTTACCAGGGGTGGGAGAGATGGACACAGGGTGGTTAATTGCGATGGAAAAAATTGCATTGATTAAGGATAGGGTTGCACAGCCAGTTATTGTAATTGCTGTCAATAAGTAGTACACCTATAAAAAGTTGAACTGGCAAAAGTTTTGTGATGGATATATTTACAACAACAACAAAAATTGTAGCTGCTGATGCTGCTTATAGACAACAAAAAACATAATGGAATTTGGTTCCTTGGTTTGGAGGTCATCTTAGGCTAGGTTCTATAAAGAAGAAAACCAGGAGAGCATATAAATGTATATAGAGATTCATATCAAGGAAATGGCTCACGTGGTCGTAGAGGCTGGAAAGTCCCAAGTTCATGGGTCAGGCTAGAGACTTCTCCTGATTCACGTAGCTGCAGGGGTGGTGAACCCAAGATCAGCAGGTCAGATAGCAGGACTCTGGCTCACAGGCTGCAGAGACCAATGAATCCCAAGATCAGTAGGCAAGACGGCAGGTAAACTGCTAGCTCAAGTCCCAAGAACCAGAGGTCAGACGAACAGGAGCCAGCTGTAGGACTCAAAGCAAGCAAAAGGGCACGAGCCTTGCCAGAAAGTCCACCTATATTGGATGCAGGCCACACCCTCAAGGAAACTCACTTTCAATTGACTGGATACTTCCACAGATCCCATCATGGAAGTGATCACATTATATCAGATCTCATCATGGAGTTGATTACATCATTATATGACTGCCAAACTACA
Organism: Dugong dugon; assembly: GCA_030035585.1. Lineage (NCBI taxonomy): Eukaryota > Metazoa > Chordata > Mammalia > Sirenia > Dugongidae > Dugong > Dugong dugon. Next base: position 43,590,720 of record CM057466.1, on the reverse strand, counting down.
TCATAACTGCCAAACAACTGAGAATCATGGCACATCCAAGTTGACACACAACCTTAACAATCACAGTCCACCTCTTGTCAACTTGGCACCTGTACCTATCTCCTTAAACCATACATACTTTCTGAATAAAGACAATTATAAAGTCCTACTTGCACCTAAAATGATACAACTAACATGCATACAACTGAAAACGCACTAGCCCTGTTTACATCTTATATTTTATAACTGAAGAAAACAAAAATATTTGGTGCACACATAAAACAAAGAAATACTCATAACAATTATAGTCCTCATTTCTGCAACTGGTCATGTGGCCATGACTGGTATGTAGAACTTCCATCTTCTACCATCCATTCCATATTCCCTTTGCCCTCAGCAAGCACCTAAGCTGGTAATGGTTCTTTGCCTGGTGGGGTGACCAAAATCTTCATTCCTGAAGGGTCTGGGCAATTAGTAGTCATGTCAGAATTGGGTTACTGTAGTTTTCAATTGACTTTTATCACAGGGCATGGTGGTAGTAAGAGATGCTCTAAGGGATCTTCTGCATTCCAGACATACTTTTCTTTGCTTCCATTAGGTAATATCAATCCGATTTCCTCTTGGTAATCAGGATCAATCACACCAGCCAGTATGGTAACTACCTTCTTTGCCTGTTGATCCAGAGACATAAGGAGCACCAAGTGGTCAGGTGGAATTCTTAGTTTCCAGTTCAATGGAATCAGTGATGTGTCTCCAGGTGGGAGCATTCCTCCCTTTGGAACTAAGACCTCTAGACCTGCAGTGCATAAGGTCGTGGGGACAGGAAACAAAAATCTTGTGAGTGGGTCATTAGGGGTAATAGTGACTGCTGCCTCTCCCATTTCCACCCTTTGATTCCCGGACCCATGAATCCTGGCTATGGGAGAAACAGAACCCTGTTTCTGGATGCTGGTTTAGAGCATATGCAGCCTCCTGGAGAAGACTGCCTCAGACTTGCAAAGTGTTGCCTCCTAGCTGACACTGTAATCGTGTCTTTAGAAGCCCATTCCATCTTTTGATCAAGCCAGCTGCTTCAGGATGATGGGGAATATGGTAAGACCAGTGAATTTCTTGAGCATGGGCCCATTGTCGCACTTCATTTGTTGTGAAGTAAGTCCCTTCATCTAAGGCAATGCTGTGTGGGATGCCATGATGATTGATAAGGCATTCTGTAAGTCCACAGATGATAGTTTTGGCAAAAGCATTGCATGCAGGGAAGGCAAATCCATATTCAGAGTAAGTGTCTATTCCAGTAACAATGTAACACTGACCTTTTGATCGAAGTGGTCCAATGTAATCAATCTGCCACCAGGTTACTAGCTGATCACCTTGAGAGATGGCGCCATATTGGGGACTTAGTGTTGGTCTCTGCTGCTGGCAGATTGGGCACTCAGCAGTGGCTGTAGCCAAGTCAGCCTTGGTGAGTGGAAGTCCATGTTGCTGGGTCCATGCATAACCTCCATCCCTGCCACTATGGCCGCTTTGTTCATGAGCCCATTGAGCAGCGATAGGAGTAGCTGGGGAAAGAGGATGACTGGTTTCCACAGAATGCATCATCCTATCCACTTGATTGTTAAAATCCTCCTCTGCTGAGGTCACCCTTTGGTGAACATTCACATGAGACACAAATATCTTCACTTCTTTGGCCCATTCAGAGAGGTCTATCTGCATTCCTCTTCCTTATAAAACCTTGTCTCCAATTTTCCAATCATGTTCCTTCCAAGACCCTGACCATCAAGTAAAACCATTGGCCACAGCCCATGAATCAGTATACATCACACATCTGGCCATTTATCCTTCCAAGAAAAGTGAAAAACCAAGCACACTGCTCGATGTTCTGCCCTTTGGGAGGATTTCCCTTCACCACTGTCCGTGAGGGAGGTCTCAGAAGGGGGCTGTAGTGCTGCTGCTGTCCACTTTTGAGTGGTGCCTGCATATCACACAGAACCACCTGTAAACCAGGCAGGAGTCAACTGATTGTAAGGAACTCCCTATGAAGCTATACGTGAAAAGTGGGAGATGGAAGGTAATGTGACAGGAGTGGAGACCATGGGCATTTGGGCCACTTCCTCATGCAACTTACTTGTGTCTTCAGATCCTGCTTGGGCTTGATCTTGTACATACCACTTCAATTTAATGATGGAGTGATGCCGTGCACATCCAACTTTAAAGCTCTGTGGGTCAGACATCACACAGTTCATTATGGGCAGATCAGGCTGCACAGTGACTTGGTGGTCCATGGTTAAGCATTTAGTCTCTACTAAGGCCCAGTAACAAGCCAAAAGCTGTTTCTCAAAAGGAGAGTAGTTAACTGCAGATGATGGCAGGGCTTTGTTCCAAACTCCTAAGGGTCTGTGCTGTGATTCACCAATAGGGGACTGCCAAAGGCTCCCAGCAGCATCTCTATCTGCCAGTGACTCTTCAAGCACCATTGGATCAGCTGGATCATATGGCTCAAGTGGCAGAGCCGCTTGCACAGCAGCCTGAACCCATTGCAGAGCCTTCTCTTGGTCTAAGCCCCACTCAAAACTAGCAGCTTTTCAAGTCACTTGATAAATAGGCCTGAGTAGCACATTCAGATGAGGAATGTGTTGCCTCCAAATCCAAAGAGACTCACTAGGCATTGTGCCTCCTTTTTAGTTGTGGCAGGGGCCAGATTCAATAAATTATCCTTCACTTTAGAAGGAATATCTTGATATGCCCCACACCACTGGACCCCTAGAAATTTCACTGAGGTGGAAGGCATCTGAATATTTGTTGAATTAATTTCCCACCCTCTAGCATGCAAATGTTTTCCAATAAGTCCAGAGTCATTGATGCTTCTTCCTTACTAGTCAAATCAGCATAATGTCATCAATGTAATGGACCAGTGTGATGTCTTGTGGAAGGGAAAGCAGATCGAGGTCTCTGCAGACTCAGTCATGACATAGGGCTAGAAAGTTGACACACCTCTAAGGTAGGACACTGAAGGTATATTTTGGTCTTGCCAGCTGAAGACAAACTGCTTCTGGTGGTCCTTCAAAACAGGTATGGAAAAAAATACATATTAGCCAGATCAATAGTTACATACCCGGTAACAGGAGATGTATTAATTTGCTCAAGCAATGAAGCCACATCTGGAACAGCAGCTGCAGTTGGAGTCACCACCTGGTTAAGTTAATAATAATAATAATCCACTGTCATTCTCCAAGATCCATCTGTTTTTTGCACAGGCCAAATAGGCTAGTTGAATGGGGACGTGGTGGGAACCACCATCTCTGCATCCTTCAAGTCCTTGATGGTGGCAGCTATTTCTGCACTCCCTCAGGAATGCAGTATTGCTTTTTGTTTACTATTTTCCTAGATAGGGGTAGTTATAATGGCTTCCACTTGGATTTTCCTACCATAATAGCCCTTACTCCACATGTCAGGAATCCGATGTGGGGGTTCTGTCAGTTTCTGAGTACGTCTATTCCAATTATGCATTCTGGAACTGGGAAATCACTACAGGATGGGTTTGGGGACCCACTGGACCTACTGTGAGATGGACATAAGCTAAGACTCCATTAATAACCTGACCTCTATCTGTCCCCACTCTGACTGGTGGGCCACAGTGACGTTTTGGGTTTCTTGGAATTAGTGTCAGTTCAGAGCCAGTATCCAGTAATCCCCAAAAAGTCTGATTAGTTCCTTTTCCTCTAATGAACGGTCACTCTAGTAAAAGACTGTAGATCTCTTTTGGGAAGGCTGGGAGAAGGATTGACAGTATAAGTTTCTGGCAGTGTAGTGGGGTCCTTCCTAAAGGGGACCTGGCCTCCCCTCCATTCAAGGAGTTTTGGGTCTGCAAACTCGCTCAAGTCTGGGAATTGATTGAGGGGCCGTGACTCTCTATTCTGATGATTTGAGTTAGACTGCTGTTCATTTGACCTAGAACTCTTCTGCTTGTGCAGATCAAGTATATATTTAGTAGATTTCCTGTCTATTTCACTCCAAGGGACCCCATGACTAAGTAGCCAACACCATACTTCCATCCAAGTCAGTCTATTCTGATTACTGCTTTGACTATGCTGCCTATTACGGTAACCACGCCACCTTGTCTTTGTCAGCTGAGGGCAGCCACTTGGCTCCTACTACCACAGGTTCAATCAGCACCATTGTAGTTAGGTATCTTAACTCAGTTAGGGCAATTCCCACTGTCAAATCTGACTTACATAAAATAGCAATCACAGCAGTCTGCAAGGATGCTGGGGCTCCCTTCATAAATTTGTTCCTCACCGTTGTGGTAAAAGGTATGTCCTCTGGGCACTCCATGAGTGGGTCTGTGGGTCCAACCTGATAAATCCACTCTAATATGCCAATTTCCCTAAGCCTTTGGATACCTTCTTCTATAGTACAGCAAGGCAGGTCTAATACTTCAATTTGATTTAGTGTAGGTCACCACGTAATCCATGCTTCAGTGACCCAACCTAATAAATTCTTAGTCCCTTCCCTAACCTCTCAAGCTGAAACACTGAATGAATAATCTGCGTTTAGTAGGCCCATACCAACAAACTCAGACTAATCCATCTTTAGGTTCCTTGTGCCCTTAATAGCCATTACCACACATATTCCCCAGGTTTCTGTTTGTACATATTAGAAAAGTCAAGCAGCTCTTTTGGAGTGTAGCGTTCCTTCTCACAATTTGTACTTCACGTTTTGGGGCTTGCTGGGACTTAAATCTAGTTACAAGTCTAGAAGCCAAAATCGGTGGTGGGGATGTGTTTTGAGAACATTCAGCATTGTCTTGTAAGGCATCTGCCTCAAGGCAATGCCCCAGGCAATGACTCAGACAAAGGCTCTTCAGACATAGCTGAGTTAATTTCATCAGATGGGGGTGGAGGGGCTAATGGTTTTACTAGGGAGGTTGGCTTAGCTGACAAAGATGTAGTAATTTCTTCAGATGGGAGTGAGAGGGCTGATTCTGTTGGCAGGAGTGATTCAATAGAATTTAGGGGCTCAGTGTCTCCAGCTTCCTGATTATCTGCCCATATGTCCCCATCCCAAATTTCATGATCCCATTTCTTCCCAATCAGCGACCTCACTTTAACTTCAGACACCTCTCAACGTTGGGAATTCAGTTGGCATTGTAATTCAGCCGCTCTTATGTTAAGACTCTGAGTTTGGTTTTCTGCAATATTAGCTCCATTACTACAAGAAATAAGGCTTTCTTTCAAGGCATAGTTAGAAACTTTGAGGTTGTTTATGCAGTGCTTGAGCTTTGACTCTGGAGCCCTGAGCTCATCTCTTTCTTTCACCACTTTGTCTAGTGAAAGTAGGACCAACCAACCAGCTTCCTTATACTTCTCATTATGACAAAATTGTAGAAAGAAATCAAACTTGTATTCACCCAGAGACTCACCTCTCACCAATACCTGATCTATTCGTGGTAATATTTTGCATATTTCTATTGCTTCCTCATGCCATAGATTAGCAAAGCCCTCTTTACTACTGAAAGCAGAGTCATCAACATCTTTAAGACTAACCAGACTTGAGAACCAATTTAGAAAACTCATTCTTTCAATTTAGTTTCTCCAGAGCCAGTCTCGTTACCAAATATCTTAGGCTGGGTTCTCTAAAGAAGCAAAACCTGTAAAGCATATAAATATATAGAGATTTATATCAAGGAAATGGCACATGCAGTTGTAGAGGCTGGAAAGTCCTAAGTCCGTGGGTCAGGCTAGAGGCTTCTTCTGATTCATGTAGCTCTAGGGGCTGGTGAACCCAAGGTTAGCAGGTCAGACAGCAGGGCTCTGGCTCACAGGCTGTGAAGACCGATGATGGCAGGTAACTGCTAGCTCAAGTCCCAACAACCAGAGGTCAGAAGAACAAGAGCCAGTTGCAGGATCCAGAGCAAGCAAAAGCTCAAGAGCCTTGCCAAAAAGTCTACCAGTATTGGATGCAGGCCACAGCCTCAAGGAAACTCCCTTTCAGTTGATTGTATACTTCCACAGATCCCATCATGGAGGTGATCACATTATATCAGATCTCATCGTGGAGTTAAGTACATCATTATATGACTGCCAGATTACATCATAACTGCCAGACCACTGGGATTCATGGCCCAGCCAAAATGACACACACACTTAATGATCACAGAAGTTTAGGGTCATAATTTCATAGGATATCACAGTTAATTGGCCTAATAATGTGTTTAGTGCTTCTATTCTACCTCCTAGTTCATTGCGTAGTGCCTGAAGTCTTAAAAGCTTCCAAGAAGCCATCCAAGGCACAACAATTGGTCTCTATTCACCTGGAGCAACAGAGGAAGAAGAAGCATCAGGAATAGGAGGAGGATATGGAATGTGTAGCTTGCTGCCTCCATGAATAATAGCCTCCTTTGCCACAAGACCAGAAGAGCTGGATGGTGCCCAACTACCATTACTGAACATTTTGATCAAAGATTCCATGGAAGAATCCTGATCAAAACTGGGAAAATGCAGAACAGAATTTCAAATTCTCATGGACTACAGATTTTCTGGAGACATGGGGGCTGGATGAATTCCTGAATATATTGTCCTGAGATAATCTTTAAACCTTAAACCAAAAACATCCCATGAAGTCTTCTTAAAACCAAACAATAGTTTAGCTTAGCTAGTAAAAAAGAAAAAAGAAATGTCTGTCTTGAGCATTATGCTCTTTTAAGAACTATCTATATAGGATGAAAGTGACAATAGCAACTCAAAAGATTATATAGGAGCCTTAGGGGGCAGTGAGTGAATGTTAATGGGGGGAACAACTCAGAAAAGGAGGGTGAGAATGGTTGCACAACTCAAAAAATGTAATCAATGTCACTGAATTGCACATGTAGAAATGGCTGAATTGGTGTATGTTTACTGTGTGTATTCTCAACAACAACAACAAAATACAATTTTAAAATATATATATAGAAAAGGGGAAAAGAAGAAAATTACAATGTCACTATACAAAAATATCAGCTAAACACAAAGAAAGGCAGTAATGGAGGAATTGAAGAACAAAAAGTATATAAGACATACAGGAAACAAACAGCTAAATAGCAGAAATAAGTCCTTCTTTATCAGTAATTAAACGTAAATGAGTTAAAAGGCAAAGGTTGGCAGAATGGATAAAAACAAACAAAAATAAACAAACTATTTATATACTGTCTACAAGAGACTCATTTAAATACAGCAACACAAAGAGGTTGAAAATGAAATGATGGAAAAAGACACTTCATGCAAATTATAACCAAAAGAGAGTTGAGATGTCTAGATTATTATCAGAAAAAAATATATATCTTCTGATGGTTAATGTTGTGTATCAACTTGGGCCATGATTCTCAGTGGCTTGGTAGTTATGATGCAGTTTGGCAGTTATGTTATGATGTAATCACCTCCATAATGAGATCCAATATGATATAATCACCTCGATAATGAGATCTGCTATGAGAAGCCAATCAGTTGAAAGGGAGTTTCCTTGGGGGTGTGGCCTGCATTCAATATATATGGACTTTCTGGCAAAGCTTGCTAGCTTTTGCTTGCTCTGGATCCTGCATCTAGCTCGTCATCATCTGACCTCGAGTTCTTTGGACTTGAGCCAGCAGCGTGACATCTGACCTGCTGATCTTGTGTTCGTCAGCCCCTGCAGCTATGTGAGTCAGGAGAAACCTCCAGCATCATGCCTGACCCACGGACTTGGGACTTTCCAGCCTCTACAACCACATGAGCCATTTCCTTGATATAAATCTCTCTGTCTCTCTCTCTCTCTATGTATATATATGTGTGTGTGTGTGTGTGTGTGTATGTATATATACAAGCCTAAGACAGAATTTAAGTAAAAAGGGTTATAAGAGACAAAGAAAGACATTGTATATTGATAAAAGGTTCAATCCAGCAAGAAAATGTAACAGTTACAAATATATATACGCCTAACAAACTCTAACCCACTGCCATTGAGTGAATTCTGACTCATAGCAACCCTATAAGACAGAGTAGAACTGCCCCATAGGGTTTCCAAAGAGCAGCTGGTAGACTTGAACCTAACAAAAGATCCCCAAAATATCTGAACCAAAAACTACAGAATTGAAGAGAAATAGACAAATCTAAAAAAAAGTTGGAGACGTCAATACCCCACATTCAGTAATAAGGAGAACAACTATTGCTTTTGTTAGTTGCCATTGAGTCAATTTTTACTCCTAGTGACCCCATGTGACAGAGCAGAACTGCTCCCATAGGATTTTCTAGGTTATAATCTTTATAGAAGCAGATCCACCAGGTCTTTTTCCCACACAACTGCTGAGTGGGTTTGAACTGCCAACCTTTTAGTTACTAAGTGCTAAACCATTGCACAACCAGTTCTCCTAAGAAAAACCATACAGAAGTTTAATAAGGAAATAGAGAACTTGAGCAACAACTATAAACCAATTAGATCTAATAGACATATAGCAAACACTCCACCCAACAACAACGGAATACACATTCTTTTCATATACACATGGAACATTCTCCAGGATAGACCATATGTGAACAGCCATAAAACCAGTCTTAATAAATTTTAATAAAAGACTGAAATCATAGAAAGTATCTTTTCCAACCACAGTGGAATGAAATTAGAAATCAATAACAGAAGGAAAATGAGATCAAAAATATGTGGAAAGTAAACAACACACTCTTAAACAACCAAGGGGTCAAAAGATACCACAAAGGAAATTAGAAAAGCCCTTGAAATGAATGAAAAAGGAAACAGAACATACCAAAACTTATGGAATGCAATGAACGTAACTGTCAGAAGAAAATTTACAGCTGTAAATGCCTACATTAAAAAAGAAGAGCTCAAACTAGTAGCACCAGAAATGACTTAGGAGTTTTATTAAGTGCCTTAGCAGCCTGATGTTAAAGTTTTAAGATTTTATTTGAAGGTGTTCTTCCAGAGAGTGAAGCCCTAAGGACTGTATCTCTCTGTGCCTACTTTATGATCAGGAATTCAGTCAATACTTTATAAAGATGCAATCTTTGTGTGTCATTAGCACTGACTGGTCTTTTTAACATTGCTTTGAGCTGATTGCAGTATATGTATTGGGATTTTCTGTAAATTTGGTGTTGTTGTTGTGTGCCAGCCTGTCAATTCCAACTCATAGTTACCCTATAGGACAGAGTAGAACTGCCTCATAGGGTTCCCAAGGCTGTAAATCTTTACGGAAGCAGACTGCCACATCTTTCTTCCACGGCGCGGCTGGTGGGTTCAAACCACCAACCTTTCAGTTGGCAGCCGAGTGCATAACCACTGCACCACCAGGGCTCCTTAAATTTGGAGTAATTTTCCCTAAATACAATATGTGATGAGAGGAGAAGTGCTTGCGTGCTAACTCAAATGGTTCTATATACAAATGCAGTTAAAAGAGAAAACAAAGTTATCCTAGTGCCTTAAGTTTTTTTTAATTTCAAATTTTAACACCATTTCTTTATAAAGACCATAGCAAGTAAAAAGTGTGCTTTCTTTTCTTTTCTTTTCTACATGTGTTGTTGTCATTGTTAGGTGCCATCGAGTCGGTTCAAACTCATAGCGACCCTATGTAAAATAGAACGAAACACTGCCCAGTCCTGCGCCATTCTCACAGTAGTTGTTATGTTTGACCCCATTGTTGCAGCCACTGTGTCAATCCATCTCGTTGAGCATCTTCCTCTTTTTCGCTGATCCTCTACTCTACCAAGCATGATGTCCTTCTCTAGGGACTGATGTTCCTGATAACATGTCCAAAATATGTGAGACGAAGTCTCTACATCCTTGCTTCTAAGGAGCATTCTTGCTGTACTTCTTCTTCCAAGTCAGATTTGTTCCTTCTGCTGGCAGTCCATGATATATTCATTACTCTTCTCCAACCCCATAATTCAAAGGTATCAATTCTTCTTTGGTCTTTCTTATTCATTTTCCAGCTTTCACATGTATGTGAGGCTATTAAAAACATCATGACTTGGGTCAGGGGCACGTTAGTCCTTAAAGTGACATCTTTGTTTTTTAACACTTTAAAGAGATCTTTTGCAGCAGATTTGCCCAATGAAATGTGTCGTTTGATTTCTTGACTGCTGCTTCCATGGGTGTTGATTGTGGATCCAAACAAAATGAAATCCTTGACAACTTCAGTCTTTTCTCCATTTATCATGATGTTGCTTATTGGTCCAGTGGTGAGGATTTTCTATAGATAGTTTAATAAATGTATTGAAGAGTTCTACTATATTGAGGGAAAAATCCCTATGTTTTATCAATTTTTGCCTTATGTATTTTGAAGCTATAATATTAATTGCATACAAGTTTAGAATGTTCCTGTTGAACTGAAAATTTTATCATTATGTAGTAACACTCTTTATTCTTAGTGCTTTTTTATTTATGTATTGTATGATATAAATTGTCTCCCTTCTTCTCTCCCTCCCTCCCTTTATTTCTTTTTTAATGGTTAAACCTAATACCATCACTCACTGAGCCCATTGTTGCAGCCACTGTGTCATCTTGTTGAGGGTCCTTCTCTTTTTTGCTGACTCTTTACTTAACCAAGCATGGTGCCTTTTTATACAGATGAGGTCATACAATATTTGTCTTTTCGTGATTGTCTTATTTCACTCAGCATAATGTTTTCAAGCTCCACCCATATTGTAGCATGTATCAAAATTTCATTTCTCCTACTGGCTGAGTAGTATTCCAGTGTATATATGTACCACATTTTGTTCATCCACTCTTCTGTTGATGGACATTTAGGTTGTTTCCACCTTTTGGCTATTGTGAATAGTGCTGCAATGAACATTGGTGTACAAGTCTCTGTTTGAGTCTCTGCTTTCAAGTATTTTTGTATATACCTAGGAATGGAATTGCTGGGTCATATAGTAGTTCTAATTTTAGTTTTTTGAGGGACCACAGCATGGTTTTCCACAATGACTCTACCATTTTGCATTCCCACCAGCAATGGACAGGGTTCCAATTTCCCCACAGCCTCACCAACGTTTGTTATTTTCTGTGGGTTTTTTTTTTTTTTTTTTTGTTTTGTGTGTTGTTTTTTTTTTAACCATCCTAGTGGGAATGAAGTGTACCTCATTGTGGTACTTTTTTCCTAAATTTTATTTATTTTGTTGTCATTGTTAAGAATATACATAGCAAAACACATACCAGTTCAACAGTTTGTACTTGTACAATTTAGTGACATTGATTGCATTCTTTGAGTTTGCAATCATTCTCATGCTTGTTTTCTGAGTTTTCCTCCCTCATCAACATACACTCACTTGAGTAATCTTTCAAGTTGGTATTGTCAATTTGATCCCGTATAGATAGTTCTTAAAGGAGCACAATGCTCAAGGTAGATCTTTTCTACTAGTTAAGCTAGACTTTTTCAGTTTTAAGGTGACTTCAAGGGATATTTTTGGTTTAAGATTTAAAAATTATCTTAGGCAATAGTTTCAGGGGTTCATCCACCCTCTGTGGCTCCAGAAAGTCTACAGTCCACGAGAATTTGAAATTCTGTTCTGCATTTTCCCACTTTTGATCAGGATTTTCTATGGAATCTTTGATCAAAACTGGACACCATCCAGTTCTTCTGGTCTGATGGCAAAGGAGTCAATTGTTCATGGAGGCAACAAGCTATTATCCTCCTCTTATTCCTGACGCTCCTTCTTCCTCTGTTGCTCCAAGTGAATAGGGACCAATAGTTGTGCCTTGGATGGCTACTTGCAAGTTTGTAAGACCCCAGGCACTATGCAACGAACAAGGAGGTAGAACAGAAACACTAAACACGTTGTTAGGTCAATTAACTGGGATGTTCCAAGAAACCATTACCCTAAACCTTCAAACCAAGGAATCAAATTCCATGAGGTGGTTGGTTGTACAGAGGCAGCCTCATCAGCTCCTTTTTTTTTTTTTTTGGTCATTGTTTTAAATACGTCTATCACACAACTTTTGCCAATTCAACTTTTTACAGGGGTACAACTTATTGACAGTAATTACAATAATCAGCCATGCAACCCTATCCTTAATCAATGCTATTTTTCAATCACCATTAACCCCGTTTCCACCCTTCCTCCTGCCCCTGATAATCACTAATAAACTTTGGTCTCTATATATTTGCCTTTTCTTGTCTTTTTATATAACTGAGGTCAAACAATATTTATCCTTTTGTGATTGACTTATTTCCCTCAGCATAATGTCTTCAAGCTCCATCCATATTGTAGCATGTATCAAGACTTCATTTCTCCTACTGGCTGAGTAGTATTCCATTGTATGTATGTACCACATTTTGTTTATCCATTCATCTGTTGATGGGCATATAGGTTGTTTCCACCTTTTGGCTATTGTGAGTAGTGCTTCAATGAACATTGGTGCACAAATCTGTTTGAATTTCTGCTTTCAAGCCTTTTGGGTATATACCTAAGTGTCTAGTGCTGCTATAATAGAATATACTACAAGTGGATGGCTTTAACAAAGGGAAATTTATTCTGTCACAGTCAAAGAAGCTAGAAGTCCAAATTCAGGGTGTCACCTCCAGGGTAAAGCTTTTTCTCTCGGTTGGCTCTGGAGGAAGGTCCTTCTCATCAATCTTCCCCTGGACTAGGAGATTCTCCACTTAGGAACCCTGGGTCCAAAGGACTTGCTCTGCTCCCGGCACTGCTTTCTTAGTGGTATGAGGTCCCCCTGTCTCTCCACTCGCTTTTCTCTTTTATATCCCAAAATAAACCTGCTCAAGACACAATCCAATCCCATAGATTGAGTCTTGCCTCATCAACACAACTGCCGCACATCCCCCCCGTTAACATCATAGAGGCAGGATTTACAACACATAGGAAAATTGCATCAGATGACAAAATGGTAGACAATCACACAACACTGGGAATCATGGCCCAGCCAAACTGATACACACATTTCTGGGGGACACAATTCAATCCATGACAATGACATAGGAGTGGAATTGCTAGGTTATATGGTAGTTCTATGTTTAGTTTTTTGATGAACTGCCACACTATTTTCTATAATGGCTGTACCATTACCTTCCCGCCAGCCACGGACAAGGGTTCCAATTTCCCCACATCCTCACCAAAGTTTGTTATTTTCTTTTTTCTTTTTTTTTCCTATCTTAGCCATCCTAGTAGGAGTGAAGTGGCATCTCATTGTGGTTTTGATTTGTGTCTCTCTGATGGCTAATGATGCTGAGCATCTTTTTATGTATTTGGTTACCATTTGAATGTCTCTCATTATGGTTTTGATTTGCATCTCTGTGATGGCTAATGATGTTGAGTATCTTTTCACGTTTGGTGGCCATTTGAATGTGCTCTTTGGTGTCTTTTCACTTTCTTGATAGTATCATTTGATGCACAGAAGTTTTTTTATTTTGATGAAGTCCAATTTTTCTATTATTTTCTTTTGATGATCATGCCTTTGGTCTTGTAGTTAAGAATCCATTGCTAAATACAAGGTTTTGAAGCTTTACTCCTATGTGTTTTCCTAAGAATTTTATGGCGTTAGCTCTTATATTTAGGTTATTGGCTCTAAACTAATTTTGAATGAATTTTTGTACATAGTGTGAGGTATGGGTCCAACTTCATTCTTTTGCAGACAGAGATCCAGTTATCCCAGAACCATTTTTTAAAGAGACTATTCTTTCTCGATTGAATGGATTGTGCACCCTTATCAAAAATCAGTTGGCCAAGAAACTCTTCAAACCTGAAACAGAAACTAACCCGAGGACACCTTGTAGCTAAATATCAGATTGACTCACAAAATAATGAATATCACTTGCAAGTACTGTGCTCCTTTAAAAAAATCACCTATATGAGACCAAACAGTCAACAATTACTTTAAAACAAAAATAAGAAGGTAAAGGGGCAGGGAAACTACATAAATGGAAATGGACCAACCAGAACGAAAATAATGGGCAATGTTCACACATTGTGAAGAATGTAACCAATATCACTGAACATTTTGTGTAGATATTATTGAATGGGAGCCTAAACTGCTGTGTAAACCTTCATCAAAAACACAATAAAATATTATTTTAAAAATATTGGCCATAGATGTGTGGGTTTATTTCTGGTTTCTAAATTCTGTTCCATTTGTCTATAAAACCAAAACCAAACCAGCTGCCATTCAGTCACTTCTGACCCATGGCAAACCCATGTCGACCCCATTTGGTGCAGAGTAGAACTGCCCTCCATAGGGTTTTAGTGGCTAGAACTTTCAGAAGCGTATCACCAGGCTGTTCTCCCAAGACATCTCTGGGTGGGTTCAAATGGCCAACTTCTTGGTTAGTAGCTGAGCACTTAACTGTTTGCACCACTCAGGGACTCCCATTGGTCTATGTATCTATCCTTATACCAGTACCACTCTGTTTTGAATACTGTAGCTTTGTAACACGTTTTGAAATTATTAAGTGTGAGCCCTCCTACTTTGTTTTTGTTTTCAAGATTGTTTTAGCTATTCTTGACCCTTTGCAATTTCACCTAAATTTGAGGATTGGCTTTTCCATTTCTGAAAAAAAAGACTGTTTGGATTTCGATAGGAATTATATTGCATCTGTAATCACTTTGGGTAGAATTGGCATCTTAACAATATTAAGTCTTCCAGTCCATGAACATGAGATATCTTTCCAATTATTTAGATCTCTTTTAATTTCTTTCAGCAATGTTTTATATTTTTCAGTGTACGAGTCTTTCCCCTTCATGGTTAAATTCATTCCTAGATATTTTATCCATTTAGGTGTTAACGTATAAATGGAGTTGTTTTCTAATTTCCTTTTAATCGTAGCCTTTGAAAAATCACCTGTATGAGACCAAATGGTCAATAATTACTCTAAAACAAAGATGAGAAGGTAAGGGGACAAGGTATGAAGTAGTATCTCATTGTGATTTTGATTTGCATTTCTCTAATGAATAATGAAATTGAGCATCTTTTCATGTGTTTGTTGGCCATTCATATTTCTTTTCTGGTGAAATGTCTATTCAAGTGCCTTCCCCATTCTTTTCTTGGGTTTTTTTGTCTTTTTGGTCTTAAGTTGTAGGATTTCTTTATATATTCTGGATATTAAACTCTTACCAGATATATGTGTCCCCAAAACTTTTTCCCAATCTGTAGATTGTCTTTTCACTTTGATAAAGTTCTTTGATGAACAAAAGTTTTTAATTTTGATGAAGCCCCATTTATCTATTTTGTCTTTTGTTGCTCACACTTTGGTTGTCATATCTAAGAAGCCATTGTTAAAAACTAGGTCTTAAAGCATTACCTCTATGTTTTCTTCTAAGATTTTTATGGTTTTACTTTTCACTGGTGTTACACATTTTTATAGAAAAAAATAATAACTATTATATAGTGAAATCTTAAAAAAGAGAGAAAGAGAGTTTGCAAGCAGCTTCCAATGCAGGATGTTGATTTGGGTCCCACTCAAATGATATTAATTTATGAGTTAGTTTTCCACTGCTGCATAATAAATTATGACAAACTTAGTGGTTTAAAGCTACACCCGTCTATTAGCTCACTTCTCTATAGATCTCACTTCTCTGACAGAAGTGGCTAATTTCTCTGTTTAGGTCTCACCTGTCTGAAATCATGTTCTCAGCCAGGCTAGGCTCATATGTGGAGGGTCTGGCCCATTAACCCCATGCCGTCGAGTCAATTCCTACTCATAGCAACCCTATAGGACAGAGTAGAACTGCCCCATAGGGTTTCTAAGGAGCAGCTGGTGGATTTGAACTGCCGACCTTTCAGTTAGCAGCAGCCAAGCTCTTAACTACTGTGCCACCAGGGCTCCTAGAATAATCCATTTCCAAGCCCATTCAAGTTGTTGACAGAATTCAACTTCATGCAGTTGTTAAGTCTGAGATCCCCATTTCCCTGCTGGCTGTTGACGGAGATTTGCTCTCAGACCTAGAAGCCACTCTCCAGTTCCTGCACATTGCCCCCTCCATCTTCGAAGCCAGCAATGTCACATCGAATCCTTCTCTGACTTCTCTTCTGCTACCCACTAGAAAAAACTCTTTGCTTTAAAAGGGCTCATATGACTAGGTTAGGCCCATCTAAATACCTTCCCTATGTTAAGGTCAACTGATTAGTAACCTTAATTAGATCTGCAAAATTATTTTTGCCAGTTAACATAATCATAGAAGTAACAACAGGGGTGAAGGTCATGGGGCCATGTTATAATTCTGCCTATTACAGACAATATCAAGAACCAAGCAGAAAGCCTAAGTATGGCATACTGCCTTCAATACACAAGTCATCCAGTAATGGGCTGGCCTGCTTTTTGGTGGTGGTGGGTCAAATTAACAGCCTTTTTTCCCTTGATTTCTGGAGACACCGATCATCTCGAATCTACCCACATAGTCCCAAGATACTTTACTTGTTGAAATGGCCCCTGAATTTTGTTGGGGTTTATCAAATATTCCTGCTGATAGAGGTGTGATAACACAGCAGTCAGGGCCACTGAAACGGAGGCTTCTGGCTTGTCAACCAACAGAACATCAATTATGTAGTGAAAGCTTTGAATATCAGAGGGTAGAGGCAGTTGTACTAAATCCTGACACACTCACTGGAGCCAAATGGCGAGGAAATTTGCCTTTACTAGCACTTCTCTACCAATATCTTTTCCTGTTCAGGAGGACCACCTATGGTACACATGGCATGGGCAAGTACAAGCATATAAACTCATCAATTCACCCGATAGATTCAAACGTAGATGCAACAATACTACATAGAATTGGCCCGAAGGGTCCCATCCACAAGTTCATGTTAGCTTCCTTTTCCCAGTGAGAACTCGGCCTAAACCTCATCAGCTGAATCTGAGGGTCCCTTCTCCCTATAGGACCAGGTATGATGTCACTTGGGTGCCTGTATTCAACGGAGCCATAAAAGTTTGAGTCACTCCCCCTCCAAGCATTCTCCAGCATAATTAGATTGGTGTTTATGACTTTCTGTTCCCCTTGGGGCAGGGGCACTTTGCCCCACCTTAATAATCTTTTTTCTTGAAGCAAGTGAGGTCAGGGAGGGGGAAGGAGATGGTGGGATTGGGGCACAATAGGAGAGAGTAGCTCTGTAACAGTAAGCAAGGCATACTTACTTTTAGTTTTGAGCAGCTGCTTGCTCAGGCTCAACCAATTAACTTTTGTTTTAGGCCCACCCAAGGCTCTATGTCTTCGTGGCTGACACTGTTTATTTTAGCTTTGGGGACACGTTGACTCAGCATTCACAGTCGTATTGTCTCTGGGATTGCAGGATATGATAACACTCCTTCCTCCTCCTGCCTAGAGGAGAGTGAATAACAACCAAAGCCCCACTTGCATGGCTTATTTCAATCCTACCTCTTGATACTCAGCCTGTAAACATTCATTAACAGTTAAGACAATGGGAGACTCTTACTCCCCACCCATCATTACTTGGGCAAGAGCATTCACTACTGAATCCCAGGAAGTATTCTCCTGTCACCTAACCAGCCCATGTGACCTTTGTCCTTCCTCTTCCAGAAAGCCATGACTCTGTCAGATTCCTGTTTTCCTCTTCAAAGCTGTAAAAGTTCTGAGATTTTACTCTAAACCTGTCAATTGAGTCAATTCCAATTCAAACTGACTGTATAGGACAGAGTGGAACTGCCCCATAGGGTTTCCAAGGAGTGACTGATGGATTCGAGCTGCCCACCTTTTGGTTAGCAGTGGAACTCTTAACCACTGCACCTGTTACTGTTTTATGGATGCTGGCAGAAGATACAAGACTCCTGAGTCAGAGAAAAAAAGACTCTATCACTACTCATGGCACAGTAGGTAGCATGAGCTTCACGTTCATGTCCGTATCCCTTGCCTTCCAAGTCCCACGGGGGCAGCATGAAAGGACCCAAGTTACGCACACAGTGGGTTTACATCATAGCTGAGGAACCATGAGCTGCAAGTGAACCTACCTAACATTTGTCCCAAAGGGAAACATTATCTTTATTACACTGGAGAGCAAACAAACCTATCTTCTGATCTACTTTCCAATATCCTTGAAAAGATAGTCTGAACAAAAGTTGTCACAGCTTATGCTCACAAGGCATTCAGAAATGTGAAAGACCCATGGAGAACTGTCTCCCAATAGGGACATAGACTCCAGTCCTTGATGGGGAAAATGGCAAGGTTCTGGAAGAGCATATGTGATGGAATATATTATTGCAGCCATTTTTAGAAAATATCACTTGCTACAGAGTCAGAATCAGCTTAACTGCAATGGGTTTGGGTTTTTTTTTTTTTTTTTTTTTTTGGACAGTGGCCTTGGACAATTAATGTTTCAGTGTCTTCATTTCTTTCTCATTAAAAATGGAGATATAATAGTATCTACCTGGGGTTGTAAAAGCTTAAAAGCCATCTAAGATACATCTGCTGGTCCCACTCCATTTGGAGCAAGGGAAAATGAAGAAAACCAAAGGTACAAGGGAAAGATTAGTCCAAAGGACTAATGGACCACAACTACCACAGCCTCCACCAGACTGAGTCCAGCACAACTAGTTGGTGCCCAGCTACAACCACCGACTGTTCTGACAGAGATCACAATAGAGGGTCCTGGACAGAGCTGGAGAAATTTGCAGAACAAAATTCAAACTCAGAAAAAAAGACCAGACTTACTCGTCTGTCAGAGACTGGAGAAACCATGAAAATATGGCCCCGGACACCCTTTTAACTCTGTACTGAAGTCATTCCTGAGGTTCACCCTTCAACCAAAGATTAGACAGGCCTATAAAACAAATAATAACACATGTAGTTCAACCACGTACATGAGACTAAGTGGGCATACCAGCCCAGGGGCAAGGATGAGAATGCAGGAGGGGACAGGAAAGCTGGGCAAATGGAAATGGGGAACCCAAAGTCAAGAAGGAGAGAGTGTTGACACATCACAGAGCCAGCAACCAATGTCACAAGACAATATGTATATTAATTGTTCAATGAGAAACTAATTTGCTCTGTAAACTTTCACCTAAAGCACTATAAAAAAAAGAAAGAAAGAAAGAAAAATCTTGGATAAAGCTGCTCTAGTTTTGTAAATTTATACATCATGGTATATAAAAATTGAAATACATGGATATGTGTAACAAATGCACAGATTATTAACTGAGTGACTTCGGCCTACTTGCTTTACTAAACTAAATTTTTTTCAGCTATAAAATGGAGATGTTGTTGTTTGTTGCCATCTAGTCGATTCCACTCATGTTGACCTCATGTGTGCAGAGTAGAACTGTTCCATGGGGTTTTCAGGGCTGTGACCTTTTGGAAGCAAATCACTTCTGAAACAGTGACACCAAAAAACCCCCATGACACTTCCCAAATGACAGAGTACAGGCAGGTTTCACTGAATGGTAGTTTATATCTATACATGCCAAGAGAATATTAAATAAAAATGAAATTCAGCAATAGTGATAGTTTACTTGGTGGTCATTACCTTTCCCAAAATTATTACCTTCCATTGCCCTATCTCACTTTCTCTGAGGTGCCTCTGGGTGGGTTCAAACCACCATCCCTCTCAGTAGTAGTAGAGCACTTACCCTTTTGCACCACTCAGGGACTCCTTAAACTAGAGATAAGATTGCTAATATCTACCTATGAGACCACAGTGAGAATTAAGTGAGTTAATGTAAATGAAAGTATGTTATAAACAGTAAAGGTATTACTTATGATGTAGGTCTATACCTTCATAGAGACTGGTTTACCATATGAACATTTAGAGCTGTTATATAAATGTAAATACTATATAAAATACAAATAATAAGGAGCTCTGGTGGAGAAGTGGTTAGGCACTCAGCTGCAAATGAAAAGGTCAGCAGTTTGAAACCTCCAGCCACTCCGAGGGAGAAAGAGGTGGCAGTCTGCTTCCATAAAGATTACAACAATGGAAACCATATGGGGCAGTTCTACTCTGTCCTGTAGGGTCGTCACTTTGAGTAAGAATTGACTCAATGGCTATGGGTTTTTTATATAAATATTAACAAGTACTTAAGTGCTTAAGGAGAACTGGTGTTGAGGTAGTTAAAGCGATCAACTGCTAACCGAAAGGTCCGTAGTTGGAAACCACCAGCAGCCCCACAGGAGAAAGATGTGACAGTCTGCTTCTGTAGACATTTATAGAATCCACCCGACAGCAGTGGGTTAAGTGTTTGAGTGTCAACTTCAAGTAGCTATTGTGAATTCATAACTCTGGCCTCCATTGGCTCTTAAAACCACCCAGGCTACTTACTGTGAGAAAAACTGTACTAGAACAAGGGTAAGAGAAGTTTCCTAAGCATAAAAACAACGGGGAAGAAAATTGAGAGAAAAACTCAATACATTTGACTAAATAACATTTTTTTATTTCTTTTTTTAAAAAAACATAAAACAATTGTGATGGTTAAGATTGTGTGTCAACTTGGCTGGGCCATGATTCTCACTGTTTATATGTGATCACCCCCAGGATGGTAACTGTCTGCTGTGTGTAGCCAATCAGTTGAAAGGGAGTTTCCTTGGGCATGTGGCTTGCATCTGAATATAAGTGGACATTCTGGCTTTTGCCTACTGCGGATCCTGCGGCTGCCTCCTATTCATCTGAACTCCAGTTCTTGGAACTTGAGCTATCAGCTTATCTGCCAATCTTGGGAACCGTCGTTCTTCATAGTCTACGAGCAAGAGTCCTCTCCTCGACCTGCCGATCTTAGTATTGCCAGCCCCTGCAGCTACATGAATCGAGGCGAAGCCTCTATCCTGATCCACAGACTTGGGACGTTCCGGCCTCCATTTACCTAAGGTAAAACTTGCCGAAAGTTGAATAACCTGCTTCAAATCACAGTGCCTAGCAAGGTGAGGAAGTGAATTCAAGTCTATTTGACTACAGTCTTTCAACATAGATGTTCACACTCTGCCACCTGATTTCATATAGTGCTACTCCAGTGAACACATGAATGATAAGAAAGCAAAACAGCCTTATTGCTGATATGGAGAAAGCTTTAGTGGTCTGGATGGATCAAACCAGCCACAACATTCCCTTAAAGCAAAGCCTAATCCAGAGCAAGGTCCTAACTCGCTTCAATTCTCTGAAGGCTGAGAGAGATGAGACAGCTGCAGAAGAAAAGTTTGAAGTTAGCAGAGGTTGGTTCATGAGGTTTAAGAAAAGAAGCTGTCTCCATAACATAAAAGTGTTAAGGAGAAGCAGCAAGTGCTAATGTAGAAGCTGCAGCAAGTTATCCAGGAGATCTAGCTAAGATACTGGATGAAGGTGGCTGCACTAAACAACAGATTTTCAGTGTAGATGAAACAGCCTTGTATTGAAAGGAGATGTCATCTAGGACTTCCATAGCTACAGAGGAGAAGTCAATGCCTGGCTTCAAAGCTTCAAAGGACAGGCTGACTCTCTTGTTAGGGACTAATGCAGCTGGTGACTTTAAGTTGAAGCCAATGCTCATTTACCATTCCAAAAATCCTAGGACCTTAGGAATTATGCAAAATCTACTTTGTCTGTGTTCTATAAATGGGACAACAAAGCCTGGATGATACACAACAGTTAGTAACATAGTTTACTGAATATTTTAAGCCCACTTTTGAGAACTACTGCTCAGAAAAAAAGACTCTTTTCAAAATATTACTGCTCATTGACAATGCACTTGGTCACCCAAGAGCTCTGATGGAAATATACAAGGAGATAAATGTTGTTTTCATGCCTGCTAACATAACATCCATTCTGCAGCCCATGGATCAAGGGGTAGTTTCGACCTTCAAGTCTTATTATTTAAGAAATACATTGTGTAAGGTTATAGTTGCCATAGTGATTCCTCTGATGGATCTGGGTAAATCAAATTGAAAACATTCTGGAAATGATTCACCATTCTACATGCCATAAAGAACACTCATGGTTCATAGGAGGAGGTCAAAATATCAACATTGACAGGAGTTTGGAAGAAGTTGATTCCAGTCCTCATGGATGACTTTGAGGGGTTCAAGACTTCAGTGGAGGTTGTAACAGCAAAAATGGTAGAAATAGCCAGAGAACTAGAATTAGAAGTGCAGCCCGAAGATGTGACTGAATTGCTGCAATCTCATGATAAAACTTTAATGGATGAGGAGTTGCTTCTTAGGGATGAGCAAAGAAAGTGCTTTCTTGAGATGAAATCTACTCCTGGTGGAGATGCTGTGAATATTGTTGAAATGACAGCAAAGGATTTGGAATATTACTTAAACTTAGCTGATAAAGCAGCAGCAGGGTTTGAGAGGACTGACTCCAATTTTGAAAGAAGTTCTGCTGTGGGTAAAACGCTATCAAACGTATCGCGTGCTGCAGAGAAATCTTTAAGGAAAGGAAGAGCCAATCAATGTGGCAAACTTCATTGTTGTCTTATTTTAAGAAATTGCCACACCCACTCCAGTCTTCATCAACCACCACCCTAATCAGTCAGCAGCCATCAACATCGAGGTACAACCCTCCACCAGCTAAAATATTACAACTCGCTGAAGGCTCAGCTGATGGTCAGCATTTTTTAGCAATAAAGCATTTTTTAATTAAGGTACATACATTGTTTCTTTTTTAGACATAATGCTATTGCACACTTAATAGACTACAGTATAGTGTAAACATAACTTTTCTATGCACTGGGAAACTGAAAAACTCATGTGACTCGCTTTATTGCAGGAGTCTGGAACTGAACCCGCAAAATCTCCAGGGTATTCATGTATAGATGCCTCAGAAAAGGCGGGATAGGGTGATAGGGAGTAATAATTTGGGAAACTTTACCAAACCCGTTGCGATCGAGTATAATGACCACCAAATAAACTGTCACCATTACCAGATTTTATTTTTATTTAATTTTCTCTTGGCATGGATAGACATGAACTACCATTCAGTGAAACTTACCTGTACTCTGTCATTTGGGAAGCATCGTGGAGGTTGTTTTGGTGTTACTATTTTAAATGTTCAGAAATAGAAGCAACCATACTGTGTTAGAAAAGCAAATCAAGTAGAGTAGAAAAGAAAACGTCTTGTATTCTCTTGCCTTAGAAGTGTCTGTATCAAATTAGTAGTGTTGTAGTAAAGAGACTTGGGATATATTTTATTTGTTTATGTAACTTTTACTCACTATTTTCATTTTGTGGTGAGTAAAGGAAAAATGGAATAAGAACAAGATGACCTTTCCATTTTGTCCTAAGACAGAAAACAGGAAGAGGGAGTACTGCCATCTTTTGGTTACGCAATATAATAATTTTCAACCGTTATACTTAACAGCTAGGAGAATATTGTTAGTCATCACCAAATGAGCAGAAACACTGACTGACCCAGCATGAGTCAGTTCTTTAGACTATTTCCTGGTGATCTCTTTCCTCTGGAAAATAATCACAGACTATCCCAAATCTAATTTTTCTTTTAATGGTAGACATTGAAAGAAAGTGCTAGTGGGTTATTCAGAGTGAGCAAACAGAAAAGAGACAGAGTACCTTCACAAGACAGCTTCGCAACTGCCCCAGTGGCCAAGAATCTGAGCACAGGGTGGACTTCCTTAGGCCAAGGAAAGGGTACAGCAGAGTTGGCCAGATATTCACTCCAGGATTTCACTCACACCAGGCAAGAGAAAAAGGATAGCAAAGAAGTTGCCTTTTAGGAAGTCTGAGCAGGGAATAGAAACATTCCAGGAACATTCTATTTTTTAAGGCAATGCGGTGCTACCGTAGAAGGAACCTGAACAAGTTTACCAGAGTGCACTGCTTGGGGATGGCCTCTTCGGAAAGTTAGCTACAAGGCGGCCACAGACACTGCCACTACATGGTACATGTTTTACTAACAACAAACCAGAAGAAAAGCCTTGGAGTAGGAAGAGGGCATATATTTTTAAAGGGACTGAAAACGAAAGGAGTCTGGAAAGGAAATATAATCTCCTCATATCACTTTTGGATCTGGAGAGGCAGGTATCAAAGCACATTTTTTAAAAGATTTATTGTGGTGACAAAAACTTGAAGTTAAAACTCAAACGAGGATTTTAATGATATTTGATATTTAGGATAAAAGGGAATTATGGAAATGTCATAGCAAGTTGAGTGAAAGGAAATGAACCTAAACTTGAAATTTATTTGGATATCCTTGGAGTCTACCCTGATAGACTCCTTCGCTGTAGAGACATATCCTTTTTCCACATAAACTGACATGTTTTTGGAGATAAAAGAGTGGCTTTACCTCTTCTTTTTATAAAAAACATTTCTACAGGTACCAGAGAGTAGACTAGGGGAACGGAGGTCTGGTTTCTAGTCATACATCTCCTGCTAACTAGCTGGGAACCTCCCTGAGCCTTGGTTTCCTAATCTACAAAAGGAATTTGTTGGGTTACATCATTGCTTCTCAAACTAGGGTCTGAGGACTTCTCAGCACTTAGGGATTATTTTCAGAGTTCCATAAGGTTCTCTAGCTTAAGAAATACCAGACTTGACATTTTCTAATGGCCTTCCTAGTTCTAAAATTCTAAGACATAAGATTTTCCCCTCCACTATTAAATCCCTCCAAACTAATAAAAGGAAGAAAAGTAAACACAGATTACCACCCCACCCCACCCCGCATCTACATTACTTTTCCCTTCCTGACATGCAGTTATTCTACTGTTCTGAATTTCCAGAGCAATGCTTTCCAATAGAAATATATTTAACTTTAAATTTTGTGGTAGCCACATTTTAAAAAGTAAAAAGAAACAGGTGAAGTTAATTTTAATGGTATATTTTGTTTAACCCAATATGTCCAAAATACTATCATTTCAACATGTATTCAATATAAACATTGTTGAGATATTCTACATTCTTTTTTTTTCTCTATGAAGTCTTCAAAATTGGTGTGTATTTTACACTTACAGCTTATCTCCATTCAAATTCGCCAATTTCAGGTGCTCACTAGCCACCTGTGGCTGTGGCTACTTGCGGGACCGCGCACTGACAGAGCCGTGATGATGAGAGCTGCTGCACCGTCTTCCTGATACGGGACTGACTCTGAAAAACAGGCTGTTGGGTTACCCAGTACCAGAACTTGAGGAAGGTCTGTAACCCACAGAAAAGGCCCAGAGCATGAGCAAAACATCTTTCTAACCAAAGCTCTTCAGTAGAGGAGCGTTCACAGGGCAAGTTCTTCCTTGCTCAAGCCATCTGTCATCCCTTCCCAGAACACATGAGAGGTGGAATTCCTTTCCCTTCTAACCCTAATGCTGCTTCTCAGCAACAAAACCAAAAGTGTTTTTCTCAACAGACTATTCCCCAGGGAAGAAAGTAATGATCTCTATTTTTGGATTCAGACAGATAGTGATTACCCACAAAATCCCTGCTGTAGAATATTTGTATTAGTGTTCTTCATTTTTTAAATGATGTGGAAATTTCCATTAATTCACCAACCTTATTGCAGACGCCCTGATTCAGAGACTGTTTACAATTAATGTGGTTTTTGTTGTATGATGCAATAGCAAAAGAGGATGGAAATGATTAGAATCTATTTTGGAAGTCAGTGATCTAGATTCCAGATTGAGATATTACGCCTGTTCTTCTATATAAACACTTGGAACAGTGAGTAAATGGCATAAGAAATTCTGCAAATTAAGATGAGGAGGATTATTTTGTATGAGGGAATATAAAGATGTTTTTTCATTCAACCCACATAAAATAAAAGTACCATATGTATATATGCCACCATCCGTCTGTCAATTTGTTGTACTATGGTGGCTTGCATGTTGCCACGATGCTGGAAGCTATGCCACCGGTATTTCATGTATTAGTAGGGTCATCCACGGTGGACAGGTTTCAGCAGAGTTCCAGACTAAGGCAGACTAGGAAGAAAGCCCTGGTGATCTACTTCTGAAAATTAGCCAATGAAAATCTTATAGATCACAAAAGAATATTATCCAATATAGTCCTGGAAGATGAGCCCCCTTGGTTGGAAGGTACTCAAAATACACAGTGGCTGCAACGATAAACTCATGCATACCAACGATTGTGAAGATGGCACAGAAACGGGAAACATTTCATTCTGTACGTGGGTCACGTGAGTCAGAGCCACCTAGGTGGCAACTAACAACAACGTGTGTATACAAGTACAGGGTTTCCTATTTCTTACTAAAGTGGCTCTGACATCTTTAAATTTTGTAATCCTTCCATTTTTGTCATCTTTTCCTACTTGGGAGGGAAGCATAGTTCGGAGGGGTAAAGAGAAGTACTGGATTCAAGTACTTCCTAGTTTCTTAGAAAAAACAGCCAGCACAGACTGTCTGTATCAACATCAGCTTATTAATATGTCATTTGGTTTAGTGTGTCTTTCTGACCCTCTCCTTCATCTCCCCAAGAACAGATTTTGGCTAGCCAGTCAGGCTGGGAAAGCTAGAGGGAAACATGAGCTAAACCACTATCGTACTCACTGGTGGGAAAGTGAATTTTCACTATATCTCCCTCAAACCTATTGCTATAATATAGATTCATTTGTATGCTCTTTGTGTTGAAATTTCTAGGCAAGCACCATCACAGTTTCCTCCCTTTCCAACGGAAGGAAGTGGGATTGCACTGCACATAGACAAACATTAGATTTGCAGGGCTATCAGACTTAGTACATTACCAAATTACTACTGTACACTTCTAAAAGGTTGATATTTTCTGAAATGATGCCCCTTCCAGTGTTACCTTGCATGATCAGTAACTCTTCTAGGTCATTGTACCCCACCCCCAACCCCAGCACTCACCATGGGTATCAGCTGGCTAGTGCCCTCTTTGACGTCAGTTCCACAGAGGAGGCAGGTGGACTCAACAGTAATGACATGAACAGGACAAGTTCAGCACTCCAGTGGCCTAGCCATTTCAAACCTCTTGAGAGTAAATAACATATGGGTTCTTTGTAAAAATAAAAATCCTGCATTTTTTTGTGGCCTAGCTTCCACTCCCAGGCAGAAGTAGGCATGGAGAGCTAGGATTTCGTTTGCTTTCAGCAGCCATTATCTGTTACCTTTCCCCTGAAAATTAACTTTCCTCCTGTCTCCACCCTCTACTCAATCCTAAGGGTTTATAGAAAGGACTCACTCAGTATCCGGAGATACTGAGTAAAGAAGCATCAATACTTTGAAAATTAACCTGTGCCCTTCAGTTCCATCTAAGCAGTCCTCTTTAACTTATATCATCCAGCACTTCAGAAAAGGAGCCTCTTCCAGCCAGTCCTGGGGCATCTGCCCTGATCCCCTTTGTTTCACTCCAAGCTACCTCTCCATCCCAGAACAGGGTACTAGACAACTCCTTTGAGAGAAAGATGAGGCCTATCAAGAACTGTGAAGGGTCTGAAATTTTACCCAATCTACACTCTAACAAGTTATTCTGTTACTGTTTCATGGATGCTGGCAGAAGATGCAAGACTCCTGGGTCAGAGACAAAGGACTTTATTACTCCCAGCACAGCAAGCAACATCAGCATATTTGCATTAGTTCCCTTTGTCCCCAAGTAACATTGGGGTTATGCAGTGGCCCCAGGTAACACCGGTACATGCAGTAGGTTGTGTTACAGAGTGGAGCCCAGGGCCAAGGGCCCAACACTTGAGCAAGCAGCAAACAAACCAGTTCCCCTCCACTTTGACCTACTTAATTGCCTATGTGACTGGCTAGAGAGACCACTGGGAATCAGGAGACAGGGAAGCCTTTACAATCTGGCTCACTCAGCGAGAACTTGCAAGGATGTTCTAGGCCTATGCCTCACTACTCTCTCAGCACACACATACACTTTATAATTCCAAGCTGTGCCTCAGAATTACCTTAAACCAAGGGCCCACAACACTGAGGACTAATGACCCTGGGCCAGCCGTTGAAGATTACTTCCAATGTGGTTTTAGTTGTTAAAGGAAAATTGATTGTGGAATGTAAATCTGTCTCTAAATTTAAACAACAACACTCAAAACCCTCCTCCCCAACCCTTCTGCTTTTTTCAGTTCCTGCTAGACTATAACGTAATTTCTCAGTTCCTGTTCTGTTGTAATATTGAGAAAGAAACACTATCTACTGACCAGTTTGGATGGAGAATTCAGCATAAGTAAGAAAATATGTCTACTAAGCAACTCAAACTCAACATGTCCAGACTAAATTTCCAATCTTCTCCACACACCAAGCCTGCTTCTCCTGTAGCTTCCCCTCCCTCCAGTAGCTAAGGCCAAAAGCCTTGGAGTCGTGCTTGACTCCTCTCTTTCTGTCATATTTCATAGCATGCTCAACCTCCAAAGTGTACCCAGAAACAGATGCTTCACTCCCTCCATGGCAAAGCCACCATATTTTCTTGCCTAGATTATTACAATACCCTGCTAACTCTTTTGCTGCTTTAGTCTTTGCTTTCTAATGTCAATTCTCAATCCAGCAGCCAAGAGATCCTTTCAAAATACAAAGCCGGGTCATGTCACTCCTCTGCTCAATCCCCCACTGACTCCCAACTCACTCAGAATAAAAGGCCAAGTTCTTACAGTGACCTGCAAGGCCCTAGACAATCTGCAACCCCAACTTACCTCTCCCACCTGATCTCAGATTGCCCTCCCCACACTCCTCCACTCCAGTCAGTCTGGCCTGCTGTCTGCTCCTGGAATGCACCAAGCCCACCCCTAGCTCAGGGCATCTGCCATTCCCTCTGCCTGGGTGCTCCTCCCTAGATATCCACAGAGCTCTGCTTCCTCCTGCCTCAGCATCCCCACCCCCTCCACTACTTGATTTTTATCCATAGCACGGATTATTATCTGACACACTACAGCTTTCATTCATTTCCTTCCTTTTATCTGCTTCCTCCCACTGGAATGAAAGCTCCATGAAGTCAGCGAGCGATTCTTCTCAATGCCTAGGAAATTGCCTGCTATACACTAGGCATCCAAAAAATAGTTGTTGAGTTCATTTATTCAGCTAATATTTATCATCTACTTTTTGAGTTTACAGTCCAAGGGAGAGAGAGACAAATCAACAGGTACTTATGATACAGTAGGTTAAGTGGCACATTTGTAGAGGGGTGGGGTGTTACAGGATCATAACAAAGGGCTGGATTGGGAAGAGCCAGATGGAAATTATTTTAAATGTAAGGACTTGTCAAGAAGTCTTTCGGACATCCTAAAGGCTCAGTCTGGCACACCCAGCATCCTACAACAACCAGGGAGTTGGGGTGTTCTTGTTTTAACTATGATTATAAATGTGTCAGTCATTGCCTTTATAAATAATAGCAAAATGAAGGAACATCTACTTATCAAAAGTGATAGCCCAAGAATACAGTTTTCAAAATAATGTTATTTCTTAGTGCTTCTCACACTTTTTATATGAATTTAAGTGTCTTTTAAAATTTTACTGAATATATTATAATTATGTCAAATTCTCTTCTAATCTTATTAATGTGGATGAACGACTCATAAAATTGCAATTTTATGTACATATTGGTATCTGCACCTTTTCATGGAATACCATTTCAATTGCACACATCCCTCCATGCATGGTCTGTGAAGCTGTCCTATTTTTCTGCTCTTTCTTTTGCTTTCTCTCTTCAAGCAGCATTTTTTCAAATAGGCCGTTAAAATGGAATATTTTTGTATATGCCTTCTGCTGCAAAATCAGCTTTTCTCGTTGTTTCTTTCTCAGTGTCCTCCTCTTCCTCCTTTTGTCTTCCCTTCCTAGAAGGGGTTTTTGGACAGAGGAATTTAGGGCATTTAGGCAACTTAATCCCTACACTTCCTTTCCCAAAGACCGTGGAGCGTTTGCCTGCCTGTCTCTCCCATAGTTGCCACCCATTCATTCTCTGGCCTACATTTTTCCCTACTCAGTTCTAAGGTAATCAGGCCCAGTGGAAGCAGGAATCCAGAAATAAAAATCCCCTTAAAGTTTATAAAGATAATAGCTAACAGCCAACATTTATTATGTACTCATAATGTGTCAAGCATTTTACCTATATTCTATCACTAGATCTTCCTAACACCACCATGACCTAGGTAAAAATGAAAAAACTGAGGCTTAGAGAGGGTAAGTGGTGGAGAATGATTTATCCCTAAACAGTCTGACTCTGGAGCCCAGCTCTGACCACCACGCTACACTGCTGGGGAAACACAGAGTAACAAACAGGGAGCATGATGGGAGATGTTACCAGAATTCACTAGAAATGTTGACTTGCAGAATACTGGCAATATTTGGTCCTGGTCTTTGAGAAAATGTAAATAGGGCTAGGGTTACTTTTAGAATATTTTCTCTACTAGTTTTCTTGGTTTTACTCTGGGGTGAGCCATACCCAGCCTGGACTGAGTAGAATGCTCAGTAAACTACTCAGATTTCGGTCCCAGGATGGTTCAGTTGGCATCACTGATGAACACAGTAGTAAGAGTCTCCACATCTATCAGAACCTACCTCTCATGTTTGCACCCTTCCTACCTGCCATCCCTCTGACCCAGGACCCAACTGTTAGCTCAGCAGCCAAATGAGGACAGCAGATCCTACAGGATCCAGCCTGGTCTCAACGTTCTATTAAGAAAGGCTTTTCCCTATCTGTCTTCAAAAGTTCCTCTCCTTGAATTCAAACTATCCTTGGCCTTAATCAACTTGGATATGAACTCATTCACCAACACCAACCCCACCCCAGAAGCTTCTACAGCTCTGGCTCCTAGAAAATAAGCTGCCCTTGCCTTTTTCTTCTGTCCTTTTCATCAGCAAGCCATTCTGGTTGGGCCTCTGTCCTTAAACGGATCTTGGCTCCTCTTTACCTACACTATTGACTTGGCATCTGGCCTGTTGTCACTGGGCCTCGTGACCACAGTGGCAGGTGCCACTATTGGGGAAACCCTTCCGCCTGGCGTAGGATCTTCCAACAGAAACTGTTACTTCCTGTTTGAAAGCGTAAACCCCAAGTACATCCACCACCAAGTCAGAGTTTCCAGCCAGGGGGAATTTTCTACTTCACAACTCTTTTGCAGAACAGAGATGACACTAAACTCAGACAGCATCCCACCCCTCCAGCCCACATGACCAGCTCTGCCAACCCCGTGCTCCTCCCCTTGTTCTCTCTGATGATTCATCTGTGAATGACACACCTTCCCCATCAAAGGACTGTCCTCTAGCTTAGACTCCACATGACCTTTTTACAGTATTAAAACTGTTTCTACACCTCAGTCATTCATAGACTGTAGTCACAGTTTTTGTCATGGTTGAGTACCACCTGTACTATTGATTATTTACTGTATTTTTCTTTAAATCAACTCATTTTTTAACTTTAAATTTAATTTACTTCAGTGTTGTCCTGAATAATATCATCTTCAAGATTAGTGGTTTGATGTGCTAGTTATATATTTTTGAATACATACCAACTAAACATATAATTATGAAAACTGAGTCCGTCTGTGTCAACATGACACAACTGTTTGTTTCAGGAAATTCTTGCTCAGGAAGGTAAAACTGTAAGCCAATAAATCACTTTACTTCAGGCAAACAGTCTGCCTACCTGGTAAATAGCTCTCTTAGTAGACAACAGTTTACTCATCAAGACCCTTGCCATGCCGTGTCCGCCAGTCCGAAACCACTGTGCCAGAATCTGTGCCCAATCCCAATCCGCTCTCTGCGTTGGAAGACCCAGACTTCCAACTCCTATAAATACTCTTCCTGGAACTTCTCCTTCTGCGATACAGCTACAATTCCCGCAAAGTGGCTTTCTCCCTTTTGCAACAAGTCTAATGCACAGCTTTGCTTTGACGCCAGCTTTGAACATCTTTTGGGAGCTGACAGTCAGCAACCATAAAATTTTAAAAAGTGCAAGTGTGTATCATCTAGAATGATCTCATCCACAGTGGTTGGTACACATGGTATCCTTTGACAAACATTTTCTAAAAGCAAACAAACAATAAGAGGAAAGTGGCTCTTTTACAATGTGCTCCGTTCGCTCCCACTACCTGCCTTTCTCCTCCCTCCCCCCTCTTATTTCCTTCCTCCTTCCTAAATCCTTGTCACCAATCCCTTGTCACCTCATCTCTCCCCACCCTATACGACTGTGAAGGTAGGACACAGACTAAGGGGACAGGGAAGTCATACCAGTGAGTAGCTAGTATTATAGAGAGTTATACAGTAAGAACTAGCCTCTGTGGTTTGGAAACACTGGCTTGAAACAGCGCAATGAATCATCCATGGTGGTATTCATGCAGTGGCCACTCTATAACCCAATTCCAAATTACATGTCAGTTAGCCATTCTAGTGTACAACAGTGTCACTCGGCTCACTGCTTACATGGTATGCTTTGAGGATGTCAAGAAGGATCCCCTGCCCCAAATTTCTTGCTTTTCCCCACTTTCCTCACACTCCCAGGTGTTACAGGGTATGAAATGTTGACTTTAAAGTTTAAGGCCCTTTGAATACGCAAAACTGAGGGAGAAATAATAATAACAAACTCTAACATTTATTGAACATTTAGTATGGCCAAACCAAAAACCCACTGCTGTCGGTCGAGCCCATTCTGATTCATAGCGACCGTAGAGGACAGAGTAGAACTGCCCCATAGGGTTTCCAAGGAGCACCTGGTGGATTTGAACTGCCAACCTTTTGGTTAGCAGCCAAACTCTTAACCCCTAGGCCACCAGGGTTTCCTTAGTAAGGCTAGGATATATTTTAAGGCATCTCTCTACACTATGTGTTTTGATCCCTAAAGAACTCTATAAATGGTAGGTACTATTGCCCGGAATTTATAGATGAGAAAACTGAGGATTCAGAAAGTTTGCTTATTGCTGAGCTAGTAAGTCTCACAGACCTAATGCTTCGTTCACACTACCGTTAGTGGGTTACAGTACAAAAACAGCACCGAGTCTTTGTATAACCCATATTGTTCATAACAGCTTACGCATGCACTTTCTCCTTTCCTCATCAGGACAGTCTCTTGAGGGAGACAAGATAGGTGATATTTTTAGCGACTGCTTGTCAGTTCAATTTCCTCTGCAAGACGCAGCAGCAGGTAGAGGAGGGAGAGAGGGAGAAGCAGACACCGGCTTGGCAGGGAGACCAAGCTGGAGGGAAGCTCCGGGAACAGACCTGTGTCTTCACTCCTCTCCCTGGCTGCTCTGCTCACACGAAACACTGCTGTGATGTTTGGGTAGTACGGCACCCAGCAGAGCTTCCCGCTTACAGAAGGAAAACTGTCAGAGATCCACATCTCTGCAAAATATAGACGGTGCTACAGACATCAGGCAAACAGTTCTGCTGAGACTCTGATAAATGAGAGTCATAAACGCAGAGCACAGAGTTCACGCTCTCACTGAACTGCTTTGAAGAAGGAAAAAACCTTTATTTGGGTGCAGGCTCAGTCGGAGGTTTTAAAGTGTTTTGAGGACCTTTACAATTCCAAAATATAGAAATCTAGGGCAATAAAGAAAGATGAGAATTGTGATCTTGCTCTTTCTGATAGCGACTGTGTACTGCACACCTGTCAAATGTTGGGCACATCGGCTATGTTATTTATTTCTCATGACCAGTCTGTGCAGTGAGAGTCACTAGCCTCCTTCTCAGATGAGGATTCTGAGGCACGGAGAGGCTCATGGACAACTAGCACGTTTCTGTACTGGAATTCAAAACCGGGTTTCCCCTGTTCCAAAGCTGTGCTTCCTCATTGCAGTGTTTCCAGATGAGTCCTACATTATTGTTGCATCAGAGGGAAAGCATAGAGGGGCTTCAAGCTTTTCGTTATCATTTATTTGCCTCTGATTCCATTCAATTTACTGGCGGGGGGGCATCTTAAACTGCCTTTTTTAGAAATACAGAAGTATGTTTACATTCAAGGAAACCTGATTCATTTGAAAAACAATGTAGATTTTAGTTTGAATTTTTTAAAGACCAGTAGAGCAGAGGCTTTTGAACTCCTTGGACCTGACCTGCAGTAAGAAATGAGCTTACATCTTGTCCCAGTACACACCAATATAAGCACATGCAGCCAAAGCCTTCCCACCTTTACAAGTGGGAAGCACTCTGACATTTCATATTCTATTCTGGTCTTGTTTTTTTAATGCTGGTCACGATCCACTCTGTTGACATCAGGATCCACCTGAGTGTTGCTTCTGTGGTGAAGCCCAGGTCTCCTATTAGGTTTTGCTTAAAATTGCACAACAGAGTAGTTCCGGTTGTACTGAAGATTTGTGAAGTAGGTAGGAAGATGCAGAGGGAGGGAGAGAGGAAGAGAGAGAAATTTAAAATTAATTGTTAGTGGCAAGTCAGTGGAAATATTAACACCCTTATGAATTTTTACTTCTCGAGTAGAAGAGATGCCATGTATAAATGCTGCTTATATTTTTCCTACTGGCTGATCAGAGATGATGAAATGTCAGGTTTGATTCACTACACAGACATTTTAAAGTCCAAAGAAAAATGAAACTCAAAAGTTAGTTCATCTTGTGTGTCTCAGATCATGTTCATCAGCTGGTCAGCTAGCTAAGGGTGGTTTCCCTCTGAAGAAGTACAAAGTGCACGGGTATCACTGTCCACTAGATGGCAACATAGTACAGGGCTAACCCTTCCCCTACCCTGTTTACAGATCCATGGGTTGGCGAGAGCTAAGAAAATTAGAAATGGAGGCTACCCAGTAATTCACACAAATTTTGTCTGAAAGGTTACTCCATACTCCTGGCTTGTCTCTGCCTCTTCTTGGGTCATTTCTGGATTCAACTTCATACTTGCTGACAGGCTGACATTTAAAATTAGTAATATCCTTGGTGATTTCCTCATGGCAGTGCAGATGAACTGCTGCTGCATAAAGTCAAAGCCAATGTAATGTCTATATTTATTAATAATCTACAAAGAAAGCATATACCATGAGATGGTTAAGATTGTGTGTCAACTTGGCTGGGCCATGATTCTCCATGTTTTAATGTAATCACCCCCATGACTGAATATACTGTGAGTAGCCAATCAGATGAAAGGGAGCCTCCTTGGGGCTGTGGCCCACATCTGTATATAAGCAGACGTTCTGGCTTTTTGCTCTCTCTGGATCCTACGGCTGCTTCCTGTCATCTCATCTCCCGTTATTGGGACTCGAGCTGTCAGTTTATCTGCCAAACCTGGGATACATCAATCTGCACAGCCTGTGAGTGGGAGCCCTGCTCTCCGACCTTCTGATCTTGGGCTTGCCAGCTTCTGCAGCTGTGTGATTTGGGAGAGGCCTCTATGCTGATCCACAGACTTGGGACATTCTAGCCTCTACAATCACATGAGCTGTTTCCTCAATATAATCTCTCTCCATATATATATTCATACACTTTACTGGTTTTGCTTCTCTAGAGAACCCAGCCCAGACATTTGGTACTGGGAGTGGTTCTAGAGAAACAAAATCGTAAGGATGAGTTTTCTAAATTGGTTCTAAAGTCTGGTTCGTCATAAAGACGTTGATGATTCTGCTTCCAGCAGTAAAGAGGTCACTGTTAGTCCATGGAGCGAGGTGGCGATACAAATATGCAAAATATCACCACTGGTAGATCAGGTATTGGTGAAAGGTGAGGCTCAGGGTGAACACGTGTGATATCTTTCTACTGCTTTGTCAGAATGAGAAGTATAAGGAAGCTGGTTGGTTTGTCCTACTTTCACTAGACAAACTGATGAAGGAAAGAGATGCGCTCAGGGCTTCAGAGTCAAGGCTCAAGAGCCGCATACACAACCTCAAGGCTTCCACTTGTGCTTTGAAAGAAAGCCTTATTTCTTGTAGTAACAGAGCTGAAATTGCTGAAAACCAAACCCAGAGTCTTACCGTACGAGTGGCTGAATTACAACACCAGCTCAATTGCAAACCTCAAGAGGTGTCTGAGGTTAAAGTAAGCACATTGATTGGGAAGAGATGGAATCCTGAGACTTGGGATGGGGACATATGGGCAGATAATCAGGAAGCTGGGGACACTGAGCCTGTAAATTCCATTGAATCACTCCTGCCAGCAGAACCAGTCCCATCTGAAGAGATTACTTCATGTTTGTCTGCTAAACCTGCCCAGAAAAAACCATTAGCCCTTTCACTCCCATCTGAGGAGATTAGCCCTAGTCCAGCTGCCTCTAAAGAGCACTTGCCTGAGTCATTGCCTGGAGCATTGCCTGAGGCAGATGCTTTACAAGATAATGCTGAATGTTCTCAAAACAATTCCACACTACCGATTCTGGCTTCTAGACCTATAACTAGGCTTAAGTCCCAGCAAGCCCCAAAAGGTGAAGTACAAAGTGTGACCCAGGAGGAGGTACGCTAGACTCCAAAAGAACTGCTTGAGTTTTCTAATATGTACAAACAGAAACCTGGGGAATATGTGTGGGAATGGCTATTAAGGGTGTGGGATAATGGTGCAAGGAACATAAAGATGAATCAGTCTGAGTTTACTGATATGGGTCCACTGCGCACAGACTGTTCCTTCAATACTTCAGCTAGAGAAGTTAGGAAGGGATCTAATAGTTTATTTGGTTGGGTTGCTGAAGCATGGATTATGAGGTGGCCAACACTAAATCAAGTTGAAGTACCAGACCTGCCTTGGTATACTGTAGAAGAAGTTATCCAAAGGCTTAGGGAAATTGGCATGCTAGAGTGGATTTATCAGGTTAGACCCACAGACCCACACATGGAGTATCCAGAGGACACACCTTTTACCACAACTGCAAGGAACAAATTTGTGAAGGGAGCTCCAGCATCCTTGAAGACTGCTGTGATTGCTGTTTTATGTAAGCCAGATTTGACAGTGGGAACTGCCCTAACTGAATTAAGACACCTAACTACAATGGGGCTGATTGGACCCCTTGGTAGTAGGAGCCAAGTGGCTGCACTCAATCGACAAAGACAAGGTGGGCGTGGTTACAGTGATGGACAGAGGAGTCAAAGCAGTAATCAGAATAGTCTGACTCCTATGGACTTATGGCATTGGCTACTTAGTCATGGTGTCCCTAGGAGTGAAATAGATAGGAAATCTACTAAATATTTACTTGATCTATACAAAAGGATGAATTCTAGGTCAGGTGAACAGGAGTCTAACTCTAATCGCCAGAATAGAGAGTCACGGTCCCTCAATCAATTCCCAGATTTGAGCAAGTTTAAAGACCCACAACCCCTTGAATGAAGGGGAGGTTGGATCCCCTTGAGGAAGGACTCCAATACACTGCCAAAAATTTTTACTGTTAATCTTTCTCCCAGCCTTCCCCAGAGGGATCTACGGCCTTTTACAAGAGTGACTGTTCACTGGGGAAAAGGAAATAATCAGACTTTTTGGGGATTACTGGATACTGGCTCTGAGATGACACTAATTCCAGGAGACCCAAAACGTCACTGTGGCCCACCAGTCAGAGTGGGGGCATATAGAGGTCAGATTATTAATGGAGTCTTGGCTCATGTCCATCTCACAGTAGGTCCGGTGGGTCCCTGAACCCACCCTGTAGTGATTTCCCCAGTTCCGGAATGCATAATTGGAATAGATATACTCAGCAACTGGAAGAACCCCCACATTGGATCCCTGACAAATAGAGTAAGGGCTATTATGGTAGGAGAAGATAAGTGGAAGCCATTAGAACTGCCTCTACCTAGGAAAATAGTAAACCAAAACCAATACTGCATTCCTGGAGGGATTCCAGAGATTACTGCCACCATCAAGGACTTGAAGGGTGCAGGGGTGGTGATTCCCAACACATCCTCATTCAACTTGCCTATTTGGCCTGTGCAAAAAACAGATGGATCTTGGAGAATGACAGTAGATTATCAAAAACTTAACCAGATGGTGACTCCAATTGCAGCTGCTCTTCCAGATGTAATTTCACTGCTTGAGCAAACTAATACATCTCCTGGTACCTGGTATGCAGCTATTGATCTGGCTAATGCCTTTTTCTCCATACCTGTTTCAAAGGACCACCAGAAGCAGTTTGCCTTCAGCTGGCAAGGCCATCAATACACCTTCACTTGCCTACCTCAGGGCTACATTAACTCTCCAGCCGTATGTCATAATTTAGTCCGCAGGGACCTTGATTGCCTTTCCCTTCCACAAGACATCACACTGATCCATTACATTGATGACATCATGCTGATTGGACCTAGTAAGGAAGAAGTGTCAATGACTCTGGACTTATTGGTAAAACACTTGCGTGCTAGAGGGTGGGAGATTAATCCCACAAAAATTCAGGCACCTTCCACTTCAGTGAAATTTCTAGGGGTCCAGTGGAGTGGGGCATGTGGAGACATTCCTTCTAAAGTAAAGGATAAGTTATTGCATCTTGCTGCTCCCACAACTGAAAAAGAGGCATCATGCCTAGTGGGCCACTTTGGATTTTGGAGGTAACATATTCCTCATTTGGGTGTGCTACTCTGGCCTATTTATCAAGTGACTTGAAAAGCTGCTAGTTTTGAGGGGGACCAGAACAAGAGAAGACTCTGCAACAGGTTCAGGCTGCTGTGCAAGCCGCTCTGCCACTTGGACCATATGATTCAGCTGATCCAATGGTGCTTGAAATGTCAGTGGCAGATAGAGATGCTGTTTGGAGTCTTTGGCAGGCCCCTATTGGTGAAGCACAGCACAGGCCCTTAGGATTTTGGAGCAAAGCTCTGCCATCCTCTGCAGATAACTACCCTCCTTTTGAGAAACAACTTTTGGCTTGTTACTGGGCCTTAGTAGAGACTGAATGCTTAACCATGGGACACCAAGTCACCATGAGGCCTGAGCTGCCCATCATGAACTGGGTGTTGTCTGACCCACAGAACCATAAAGTTGGATGTGCACAGCAGCACTCCATCATTAAATGGAAGTGCTATATTCGAGATCGGGTCCGACCAGGACCCGAAGGCACAAGTAAGTTGCATGAGGAAGTGGCCCAAATTCCCATGGTCTCCACTCCTGTCACATTACCTTCCATCTCCCAGTCTGCACCTATAGCCTCATGGGGAGTTCCTTATGATCAGTTGACTGAGGAAGAGAAAACTTGTGCCTGGTTTACAGATGGTTCTGCATGATATGCAGGTGCCACTCGAAAGTGGACTGCAGCAGCACTACAGCCCCTTTCTGGGACCTCCCCGAAGGACAGTGGTGAAGGGAAATCCTCTCAATGGGCAAAACTTCAAGCAGTGTACCTGGTTGTTCACTTTGCTTGGAAGGAGAAATGGCCAGATGTGCGATTATATACTGATTCATGGGCTGTGGCCAATGGTTTGGCTGGATGGTCAGGGACTTGGAAGGAACATGATTGGAAAGTGGGAGATAAGGATTTATGGGGAAGAGGTATGTGGATAGACCTCTCCGAATGGGCTAAAGACGTGAAGATATTTGTTTCTCATGTGAATTCTCACCAAAGGGTGACCTCAGCAGAGGATGATTTTAACAATCAAGTGGATAGGATGGCACGTTCTGTGGAAACCACTCATCCTGTTCCCCCAACTACTCCTGCTGTTGTTCAATGGGCTCATGAACAAAGTGGCCATGGTGGCAGGGATGGAGGTTATGCATGGGCCCAGCAGCATGGACTTCCACTCACCAAAGTTGACGTGGCCACAGCCTCTGCTGAGTGCCTAATCTGCCAGCAGCAGAGACCAACATGGAGTCCCTGATATGGCACCATTCCTCGAGATGATCAGCCAGCAACCTGGTGGCAAGTTGATTACATTGGACCACTTCCATCATGGAAAGGGCAGCGTTTTGTCCTTACTGGAATAGACACTAACTCTGGATATGGATTTGCCTTCCCTGCACGCAAAGCTTCTGCCAAAACTACCATCCGTGGACTTACAGAACACCTTATCCACCATCATGGTATCCCACACAGCATTGCCTCAGATCAAGGGACTCACTTCACAGCAAATGAAGTGCGGCAGTGGGCCCATGCTCATGGAATTCACTGGTCTTACCATGTTCCCCATCATCCTGAAGCAGCTGGCTCGATAGAACGATGGAATGGCCTTCTAAAGACACAATTATGGTGCCAGCTAGGTGGCAATACCTTGCAGGGTTGAGGCAGTGTTCTCCAGGAGGCTGTATATGCTTTAAACCAGCGTCCAATATATGGTGCTGTTTCTCCTATAGCCAGGATTCATGGGTCCAGGAATCAAGGGGTGGAAATGGGAGTGGCACCACTCACTATTACCCCTAGTGACCCACTTGCAAGATTTTTGCTTCCTGTCCCCTCGATCTTATACTCTGCAGGCCTAGAGGTCTTAGATCCAAAGGGAGGAATGCTCCCACCTGGAGACACATCACTGATTCCATTGAACTGGAAGTTAAGAATGCCACCTGGCCACTTTGGGCTCCTTATGCCTTTGGCTCAACAGGCCAAGAAGGGAGTTACCATACTGACTGGTGTGACTGATCCTGATTATCAAGAGGAAATCAGATTGCTATTACATAATGGAGGTAAAGAAGAGTATGTCTGGAATGCAGGAGATTCTTTGGGGTGTCTCTTAGTACTACAATGCCCTGTGATTAAAGTCAATGGAAAACTACAGCAACCTAATTCTGACATGACTACTAATACACAGACCCTTCAGGAATGAAGGTTTGGGTCACCCCACTAGGCAAAGAACCACGACCAGCTGAGGTGCTTACAGAGGGCAAAGGAAATACAGAATGGGTGGTGGAAGAAGGTAGTTCTAAATACCAGTTACAGCCACGTGACCAGTTGCAGGAACGGGGACTGTAATTGTTATGAGTATTTGTACCTTGTATGTGTGCATCAAATATTTTTGTTTCCTTCACTTATAAAATATAAGCTGTGAATGGGGCTAGTGTGTTTTCGATTGTATGCATGTTAGTTGTATCATGTTAGACACAAGTATGACTTTCTCATTGTCTTTATTCAGAGATTATGTATAGTTTAAGGAGATGTGTACATGTGCCAGGTTGACAAGGGGTGGACTGTGATGGTTAAGATTGTGTGTCAATTTGGCTGGGCCATGATTCTCCATGTTTTAATGTAATCACTCCCATGATTGAATACACTGTGAGTAGCCAATCAGATGAAAGGGAGTCTCCTTGGGGCTGCGGCCCACATGTGTATATAAGCAGATGTCAAGCTTTTCTCTCTCACCCCTTCCATGTAACATTATAAAAATACCATGTGTCCTCATATCATTTCCCATTGCTAACAATTTCTGTATCTCTTAACTGCTCTATAATCATTGGAAATATTTGGTGAACATCTTGGTCCTTATTGTTCAACTGAAAAGGACAGGCTTCTCAAATACAAATTGACAAGCCATTTTCCCTGAAAGAGCTAATAGTTGTTAAGGTGAAAATTTGTCACAAAATATATATATATATGTTTTTTGCAATGTAGAAACTGTCCTTTGAAATACATGTATGAGAGATTTTAAAAGTCCTTATTGTCATGGATTGAATTGTGTCCCCCAGAAATGTCTGTCAACTTAGCTAGGCCATAATTCCCAGTATTGTGTGATTATCTACCATTTTGTCATCTGATGTGATTTTCCTATGTGTTGGAAATCCTACCTCTATGATGTTAATGATGTGGGATTAGTGGCAGTTATGTTAATGAGGCAGGGCTCAATCTACAAGATTAGGTTGTGTCTTAAGTTAGTCTCTCTTGAGATATAAAAGAGAGAAGCGAGCAGAGCAACATGGGGACCTCATCACCACCAAGTAAGAAGTGTCAGGAGCAGCGTGTCCTTTAGACCTGGGGTTCCTGCACCAAGAAGCTCCTACACCAGGGGAAAATTAAGGACAAAAACTTTCCCCCAGAACCAACAGAGTGAAAGCCTTCTCCCGAAGCTGGCACCCTGAATTCGGTCTTCTAGCCTCCAAGACTGTGAGGAAATAAATTTCTCTTTGTTAAAGCCATCCACTTG
This sequence comes from Dugong dugon, assembly GCA_030035585.1. Classification (NCBI taxonomy): domain Eukaryota; kingdom Metazoa; phylum Chordata; class Mammalia; order Sirenia; family Dugongidae; genus Dugong; species Dugong dugon. The sequence goes on along the minus strand of CM057466.1, from coordinate 43,548,976 downwards.
TGGTATTTCTGTTATAGCAGCACTAGATGACTGGGACACTTATCAAGTGATGCCTATTCATAAAACTTACTTATATTTACTTGGAATTCTTACTTATTTTTACAATACGTACATAAAGTAGGTAAAGAGAAGATACTTATGAATGATTTTCCCTTACTACTTGTATTTGTATAATTTGAAATTTTATGAATAGGTAATTTTTCAAATAGAAAAATAGAGATGTTTTTGTTATAAAGTTATAAAAAATTTAAAATTATAAAAATAATAAGTAACTGAGAAAAAACAAAGTTTTAGTACTGTAAAACCTAGAAAGTTATGACTAATTAGCCAGTTGAATGCTCACACAATTTAAGGGCTGCTAGGTTAATCTTGAGCATGAACTGCTGATTTTGGACATACTATTTCTGAATTTAGGTCATATCTACAGTATTCCTGTATATAATTAAATACCCTCCTTAAAGTGGAAAGAGTATCAAGTTATTTGTGGGTTTTTTTTTTTTTTCAAAAACAATTAGTAAAAGAGCTGGTAGTAGTACCTTCAGTTGTTAAAAATAGCAAAATTCATATATCTAATGTTTTACTCATCTTTACACTGGCAGAAGGGCCATACAGTAACTCACACCAGTGTGCTGCTTTATAGGTTGGTGGTACAGGAAGCACTTTCACTTACAGTAGTTCATCTTATACTCATAACAGCTTTCTGAGATAGATGGGGCAGCATCTAAAGTTCTAAGATATAAACACCTCCATGTAAGTGATACATCTAACAAGTTACAGAGCCAGGAAGGACCAGCCATGTGATTCTGAGTTCAGACTATCTGTCTTTCATTTTTGTGGGTTGGAAGACTGTGCCTCAGACACACCATGCTGTAGATGAGCAAGAGGAAAGCTTTTTATCATTTATTTAAAGGATTGCTTTCTCTTCATCTGCCTGTGGGGCGTGTGCTAGGGAGATGGATGAGGAAGACAGAGGCAGGAATAGTCCAGAACAGACTGTGTGTGTACATCACACGTTCATACCTAATATCAGGTATGTTTTTTCTTCACAGCTCTGTGAAGGTGGCTCCACAGATCTTATTAATGCTGAATCCTAATGTCATATTAACTTGTGGCATTGTCCACCACCTTTCAAGTCATCTCCCTGTGGCAAAGCTATTTATTCATTTCACTGATGAACATTTACTGAGCAGCTCCTAAGTCCCAGGGATTCTGTCAGGTGCTGTGTGCACAGAGGTGAGCACAGCAGATAGGGTCCCTGCCCACGTGGGGCTTGAAGTCTAGCAGGGGGAACAGACATTACCTAGACAAGCACAGAGGCAAAGATACAGTTTCTAATTCTACTGTGAAACAAAACTGAAAGATTTATGAGATCAGATAACATAGGGAGAGGCATAACTTAGATGTGGGGGTGGTGTCAGGAAGTTGTTCTCAAGAAGTATTTAGGCTGCAACCTAAACAATGAGTAGGGATTCACCAGAAAAATTGTAGGAACTATTCCAAGAAGAGGGACTATCATATACAAAGGCCCTGGGGTAGGAAAACACTTAGCAAGTTGGAGGGACTGAAAGAAAGCCAATGTGGCTGGAACAGAGTGAGCAAAGGGGATGTGGCAGGGGACGAGGGCCAGAAGCAGGCCTTCACTTGAGAAGTCTACATTCAGAATTTTTTATTTTATCCTAAGAAGAAGGGCAAGTTTTAAATAAAGAAGATATATAATCAGATGTATGTTTTTAAAAGATTGGCAGCTTTGACTAGGTTAGAATGGGAAGAACAGATTAGATGGGGAAAGAAGCATTGTGGAAGACCAGCTAGGAGGTGCCTGTGGTGATCTGGGGGAGAGCTGATCCAACCTGGACCAGGGTGGTGATGGTGGGGGGAAAAGAAACAAGATTTGGCATGGATAGGACATGAGGGTTGAGGAAGAAGGGCACATCAAGAAGGCCTCCAGTTTTCTGGCTTGAGAAGCAAATGCATGGTGCTGTCATTTACTGAGATACAGAAGAATGGGAGGGGAGCAGGTTTGTTGATTGGGGAGTGGGATGCACTCAGGAGTTCAGTTGTAGGCTTATCTTGGAGATGCCTATGAGACACTCAAGTAGAAATGTCAAGGAGGCATTCAGATTGAAGAGTCTGTTGAAAAGAAAGGTCAGGCCAGAGTTATCACTTCAGGAGCTGTCATGCTGGAGATGGTACTAAAATCCATGAAAACTGATGAAACCACCTAGAGAGAAAGAGTACAAGGGAAAGAAGGCTCAGAACCAAGCCCAAAGAAACATCTACGTGTAAAAACAGGTAAAGGAGAACAAGATGGTAAAGGAGGTTCAGAAGGAGCCACCAGAGACGTAGCAGAAAACCCAGGAGAGTGTGCGTCTGACAAGGCAAGTGAAGAGAACGCTTCAACAAGGAGGAAGTGGTCACCCACTTCCAGTGCCACTGAAAGGCCAAGAAGACAGACGACTACAACTTTGTCTTTGAAAAGCACTTTACAGCAGTCAAGTAGGAGAGCACGACATATGACAAATGAAAAATCTCCTTTCTAAAAATTTTGAACACGAGTAGCTGGTATTCTTTTTTTTGTTCAAGGAGGGACTTGAACCTACATAACTGTAAAATTGACTTGATTGAAATAATCTATTGTAGGACACTCAAATTTCTGAACTTTCCGTAGCAGCCAGATTAGTAGGATCAGTCAGTACCACTTTTTTTTAAACGTTTAATTATGAAAATTTCAAACATACATAAAAATTGAGAGTTAAGCAATCAACACCCGTGTATCTACCACCTAGATTCTACAATTAACATTTTACTATACTCTCTTTATCACATCCATCTAATCATCCCTCTATTCATCCATCAATCCATCTTATTTTTTGGATTCATTTCAAAGAAAATTTTAGACATAAGAACATTTGGAGACTAAACACTTTGGCATTTGTATCATTAAGTAGAGTTTGATATTCGTTTACGATTTTTTCTTTTGAGGCAAAAATTGACAAACAGTGAAACGTACTAATGAATCTTAAGTGTTTTGCTTGATGTTTTGTGACAAATGTGTACCGTTGTGTGCCCATTCTCCTATTAAGTTGTAGAGCATGATATCACCCTGAAGAGTGTGTCCCTGCCACTGTATCTTTCAGAAAATGCAGATCATGTAGGTAAAGCGCCCTAGCACTGGCTTTCTTCCTGGTCAGCACACAACAAATGTTGAGTTCCTTCTCCCTTCTGCCAGCAGACCCCACTACCACTCAGATACATTCACCCACACTTCCACAAAGAGAGAAGTAGATATTGAACTCTTCCTAAGAGTGCTTTTGTAAACGTATCATAATGAACCCTTTGTTGAGAAGGACAATGGTGTCCAGTGAGCCAATCCCAGCTAGGGAAATCATAATTCCTTACTTACAATCCTGCTCTGCTAGTGCTGAGCAAACAACCAACTGTGGCTGTCATGTCGCAGGACTTTTACTTGTAAAATTGGAACAATAACCATCTATATCATAAAACCTGTTGCCGTCAAGTTGATTCTGACTCACAGCGACCCTATAGGACAGAGTAGAACTGCCGCATAGGGTTTCCAAGGAGCAGCTGGTAGATTCCAACTGCCGGCCTTTTTTGGTTAGCAGCCGAGCTCTTAACCCCTGCACCACCAGGGTTCCCCATCTGTATCACAGAAGTATAAAAATGACTTTGGTACTTTAATGTATTAGCTAAAATAGCCCTGGGAAAAAACGGTAAAAAGTCTTCATTACCAGGTTATGAACATTTTTTCCAACCTGCCATATTTGTATAGTTTGCCTCTGTTGGGGCCATAAGCTGGCCACAATGCTCATGTGAGGCCCTTGAGCACAGGCTTGAGTCAGAAACAACCTGTATGAAGCATTGTACCTGGTTGGGTTTGGCTGCAGAATAGGACGGTGGTTGCTAACTTGGCCCTCTCAGTTCTAATGTCTATCGTTAAGAATCCCTGAAAGAGGCTTCGGGGTTAGCATGCTTGTTTATTTTGTTTTTGTTTTGTTTTATGTAAGAGATTGGTTTGTTGGAATCAAAAGAGGTTTCCTGAATTACTTAAGCCCAGTTTTAAGGAACCCAAAGACAGAAGTTGAGGTAACAGCATCTCTTAAGATTTAATTAAAATTCGCTGGTGCCTTCTTCCCAAGCTCCATGAGAAGTCCAATGATCTCCCCAGATTGACATTAACTGCTGAGGTTTTACAGACTCATGTTCACTTCTAGCTCCAAAATCCTGCTCTTGTTGAACTTACATCTCTCCTGGTATCAGCTTAGCTGTGGTTGTGTTTTTTCTGCTCTGGGCCAACCTAGACATGGAATCAGCCTCTTTTCTTTGATTTTGTCACTACCACTTTTCCAAGACAAGGCCTCCTACATCCTCTCTCTTTAATCCTTCTCCGATCTCTTCTCTTGATGCTTTATCCCTACTCCCAAAATCCTGCTGATTTTTAGATTCAGATTGGTTTAGCTATGGCTTTACTTCCTTCTGTGCTTCCACCCAATGGCCCCAGGGCCTTATTTTCCACCCATAAGTATCAAGGTATTTTTCTTAACAAAGATGGTTCTCTAAGAGGAACGCTGGTGTGAATTCTTTAGGTTACACACACACATGCACACACACACACACATACATACATACATAATAAACATAAACATACATATGCATATGTATAATATATAATACATATAAATATATGAATAAATATATGTGTAATTAAATATATTTTGTTGTTACTGTTGTTAGTTGTGGTCGAGTTAGCCCTAACTCATATCAACACCATGTACAAGGGAACGAAATGCTGCCTAGTCCTGTGCCATCCCCATGATCAGTTGTAATCAAACCATTGTGATCCATAGGGTTTTCACTGGCTGACTTCCAGAAGTAGATCTCCAGGCCTTTCTTCCTAGTTAGTCTGGAAACTCTGCTAAAAACTGTTCAGCATCATAGCAACACGCAAGCCTCCACTGGCAGATAGGTGATGGCTGAGCATGAGGTGCATTGGCCAGTAATTGAAACTGAGTCTCTCACATGGAAGGCAAGAACCACCAATGCCTCTTCTATTAAATATATAATACTCGTATAGGAGACAAAGGCAAGCGTGGCATCGTCCCTCTTTGCCTTCGCTCGTGAGCTACTTTTCTCAATAAAGCTTTGTTCGTGCAGAAAAAAATATATATATAATACTTGCATAATACCACACACACACACATCCTCACTGTAAACATGATTCTAAGCCCCTTCTCTATGGAATTGGCGAAACTTTAGCAATCTGCCTCATCCCATTGTATCCTTAGTCTCATCCTTTTATTTCTGCATTGCCACAGTCCTCCTCTCTGCCTGAAACTGATCCCATCCGGTTTGCACTGTTCAGGAAATGAGAAACTGGAAATATTTGCTCAGTCATTGATTTACTCAACCACACACTCATTTAACATATAATAATTGAGCACTTACAGTAGAACACCATATGGGACCCTTCAGAAGAGAAGAGATGGGTAAAAGGGGGGAAGTGTCTTTAGGAACTTCAAATCCAGCTGGATGTGCAAACTTGACACACAAGGCAACTGTCTGCAGATGCCTATGCTTGCCAGAAGAGCAGCAAATGAGAGCAGAAGCTGAAGCTGCACTGAGTACCCGAGTTGCTGCATCAGCAGAAGGAGCAGAAGAAAAAAAACCACTGTGGTTAGAAGAAACTGCTGCCTTGTGAGGTTTTCTTAATTACAATTTGCATGCTCTTCTAACAGTTGTTAGCTCTGCTTAGGTGGCAGAGTGGTTTCAATGAAAGTATGAGCTCAGCCTCCTCTTATGCCTGTTTATAAAGGAGGTCAGGTAAAAATGACTGTTGTAACTGCACCAAGCTTGTTGAAAACCACGTGATGAGACAGAAAACCACAGCCAGGAAAATTTCTGCCCACTAAAATCCACTTGAAGTTGCCTCAGAAACACCAGCTAGGCAGTCTCCTCTTTTTCTCCTTAGGACTGTTCTCAAGGAAAACAGCTTTCCAAATCCAGAGTGTTACCGTTGGGGAGCCCTTTGGCAGCCTGGGTAAATGCTGAACGGAGCAGCAGGTGTGCTGAGTATTACAGACAACTTGGAGCTTCCCAGTGTATGGTCAAATCGCAGATGTCCTGAAGAGAAACCATTCTGATTCACCCAGGTCAACACAAACTCACCAGGCACCATGCTATGAATTCAGTTCCTCTAAAAGGAGTAACAGAAGCTCCTGCTTCTTTGCTATTTTCTTCAGATTTGGTTTTAGACTGTGGCAAAAGGGGAAGATGCGGAACGGAGATAAGGCAAAATAATAAGGGATTTATCTTATTTTTAACCTCTACTTCTCTGCAGGGGCAGTAGTGGTTCAGAGGTAGAATTCTTGCCTTCCTCGCAGAAGAACCACGTCAGTGCACCTCATGCGGCACTGCCACTTGTCTGTCAATGGGGGCTTTTGTGTTGCTATGATGCTGTACAGGTTTCAGCGGAGCTTCTGCCCTAAGATAGACTAGGAAGAAGGTCTGGCGATCTACTTCTGAAAATCAGCCAATGAAAACCCTATGGATCACAATGATCTTTGGGATGGTGCAGGATCAGGCAGCGTTTCGTTCCATTATGCGTGAGGTCACCATAAGTCCAGGGTCAACTGGACAGATGCTAACAACAGCTAAAACTTGTCAATACTTGGCGTGAGGGATTTAATCCTTATCACTCTTCCAAATCTCTTCATATAATACTGCAATTGATAACTGACCTCTACCCTGAATATCTGAATCGCTTAAAATGTTTTAAGCCACTTTGGAACAGAAATGAGGAATGGCTGAATGTATTTGCAAAACCCCATGCCACAGATATTGTAGGATGTCTGCACCGGAGCTGAGGAGCTTCATCAGTGTTCACTTGATATCAAAGTGGACCCAAAGGCAGAGAACAGAAGTAATCTCATCGGAAATTCTCCTAAATTTGATCTGTATTTATACTGATGATATTTTTTATTCACAAATCAAATGAATTTTTAATGTATCCATGTTGTTGTTGTTAGTTGCCTTTGAGTCAGTTTGACTTATGCTGACCCCATGTGTGCAGAGTAGATCTGCTCCATAGGGTTTTCAAGGCTGTACCTTTCAGAAGCAGATCACCAGGCCTGTCTTCCAAGGCACCTCTGTGTGGGTTCGAACCATCAACCTTCCAGCTAGTAGTTGGGTGCTTAACTGTTTGTACCAGCCGGGGACTTCTGTATCCAAGGAGGGATTTAAATATGAATTTCATTAAGAATAGCAAGCCTTAGCATCCTGAAGGATGGTGTTTACGTATGCAGTCAACTGCTTCTCTGTGGTGGTGAGGTATAACAAATGACTTCATTCCAAAGAGCCTCCAAAATAGATGAACGCAGGTGTTCCTTGCTTCACATTCTAGCCAAGTTAGCTATATGGTACTTTCTTAGGAATTGGCTCTGTTTTTCCTTGTATGCTTCTGCGATAAATTCAAGATAAATTATTTGTAAGAGGAAACACTAGTGTTCTTCCTTTGGAAACATTTAGTAAGACGAACCCAGCATGCCGGACATGATACTAAGAGAATCCATCTGTTCATTTAATAAATTTGCAGTTCTTTGTTCACATACTTCCCCAAAGCATAAAAGAATTGACCGATCCTGGGAAATCCTTACTTCTCACATGACACCCCTTTTTATTCTTTTACTTCTTTAACTGCTTAATGAAATCAGATGCTTAATACAATATACTGCTTAATGAGACAGGATATACTCTAACCTGAAAATCCTTTAAATTGACACTTCAAATTCTATAAATTATATCCAGATCTAATATGAATTCTCTAAGTTTGCCCAAATGCTAGAAAAGTACTTTCCTTGTATGACAGAGGTGGTACTACAACCGAGTGGGAAATGGTGGCGTATACAATAAATAATATTGAAAACATCAATGGTGACTATCTTAGGGTACTAGAATGTTAGGTGATTTTTTATAAATTACTTCATATTCGTAGTTATTATTTTGAATTTTAACAACGATCATAAATTGTTCACATAATCTGAAAGAAACCAGAAAAAGCTATTTCCATTAGAAAAATAACTGTATTGGAAAAATTGGCATCTATATGTAAATAAATAAAATTAGATCCTTACTTAATACCATATTCACAGATGTTACAGAAAGATTAAAGACTAAAATATGCAAATAAAAAGTTTTAAGCTATTAGAAAGAAATATAAAGAATATCTTCATGATGTTGAGTTAAGCAGAATGTCCTAAAACAAGACAGAGAGCACGAATTATAAAGAACTATAATTTGCTTGTAATTTTGTAATTTACAAATGATACCAAAATTAAAAAATAACTAAAAAATTAGGTTAAAAAAAAAAGACACAGACTATGAGGAGGTATTTGTAATATGTATTACAAAGTATTAGTGTCCAAGAGAGACAAGGAATTAAAATTAATAAGCAAAAAAAAAAACCTCAATTTTTACATATGGGCAAAAACATATGAGCAGGAAACAAAAGGAAAATTAAAACGCTAAAAATTATGAAAATATGTTCAGTCTCACTATAATTAGAGAAATACTAATTAAAACAACATCCCGAGAAATGGTTAGCCAAGATGTTGGCAAGGATGTAGAAAACAGAAGCTTGCATATTCTACTGGTGGGAGTGAAAATTAGCACAGCTATACTGGATGTCAAATCAGCAATATCCTTTAAAGCTAAAAATGTGCATTCCTTATGACCTAGCAAGTCTTCTCTAGAGAAACTTGCAAATATGTGCATAAGGAGATAATGTTCAAAAAACTGAAAACAATCTAAAAGTTCATTGGCAGGGAATAGAAAATAAAACATGTATTCCTACGAACATTAAAACAGTTTATAACATGAACTAGGTCTCTTTGTATTAACAGTACTAATATAGATCACAAAAACATAAGATTGAAAGAGAAAAAAAGAAAAAAGCAGGTTGAAGAAAAATTTAGAGTCAGATACAAATTATTTTAAATTTAAAAACACTAAGTATCGATGATAGACCCGTACACACACAACAAATAGAATCCTGTACTGGAAGGAGACTCTCAGGAGTTCTCTCTGGGGAGAAAAGTAGAGAAATGCAATTGAGCAGGGGAACAAAATGGACCTGAATTTTATCTGAATATTATATTACTTTCATTAAAAATACACTGAAAGCATGTTGTAAGACATACAAGTAATTTTCTTAGACTCCGGCTCCCCCTCGTCTGCGACCCCGCCAGCCTCAGCTGCTGAGTCCCCTTAAGTGGAGTGCGTATTAACAGTAATGACAGCGCAGCAGTGCTCCAGCCTCAGTTTCTATTTACAATCATGGCAAGAAAAAAGCACAGTGCGATCCCAGCATGCATCAGAGTGCTCACTGTGACAGCCATCTCACTCACAGACACTCCAAGATGCTAACAGAGTTTCCAAAACAGACACCCATAGCACTGGAGGGAAAAACAACTCTTGGGTTGAGGGAGATCAAGAAGTGGAAAGCACTTTGAAGAAACACTCAGCTTGAATATGGGATTGGTACAAGGCAACACACCAAAACTGCGAGCTCCTCACAGGTTGCCTCTGATTTCTCAATAGCCACAAAAAGGGCATCGATCACTAAAGGCGATTCCTCCATGAACACCCCATCCTTCCAGTCAGAGCCTGAACACAGTTAGCACATAGAAAGTAGCTTTTATTACTTACGACAAAAAGCAGACAGCATACAACAGGTGAGTGGTTCCCCCTTGCTCAAACACTGTCTGGGCAGAGATGATGACTCTTCCACGCACACCCCACTTGGTGCCATGGGTAAGGGGCCTACCTTCTGCCAGTCCCCCCACACCAGGTAGGCTTACTCAGGTGGCCTAATACTTCAGCAATGTGTTACCCACTAGCACCACAACTGAGGGGACGCTGAGGTCCTCTGCTATTTTTTACCCCATGGGTCATGCCACTAGGGTCTACATGACCCACTACACGAAGCATAATGTAATTTCCCAGCCTGACCATCCTGAAAGGGGTTGGGGGGCGGGGCACCAAGCCTGGGATTGTATCTCTTTAACCCTACTGACACTTAGACAAACTATTGGGCTGGTGGGGGTGGGGTGGGGTAGGATGGGGTGGGGGCTGAGGGGAGGATTGCGATGATTTGTTCCAAAACCTAAAGATACTAGCAGGGAGAGGAGCGGGGAAGACCATAGACTTTGGGCTCATCCCAAGGACTGCCTCTTCACAATTAGTCAGGTCGTTCTGAAAATATACTCCCAAAGGAATCTACCCCCAAAATACTCCTGGGGAGCACAAGTGTTTGAGACACAAGTATTTTCCCAGCAGAACATTTAAACGGTTTTCCTCCATCTCGACTGCTCTCTCCTCTGCTAGCCTTTTGATTGGGCATCTCTGTTGGAAGGTGTCTGATAACGTCAACCAGAACCTTTTGATGAAAAATAAGAATCTGACTTTCTTCATAGTGGAGGTTATCCACGAAAGCGTGCATTTACCCATCCTATTTGAATTTTGTTAAATAGGAAATACAAAACCAAGGTCCAAATACAAACTCTGTAGTAGAGTTTATACGCTAAAATGTGTTTACTTTTGCCATGTGGTCACTTAAACTTCCAACCCAGAGGTCAAAGCAAGAGCATAGCCACCCCTTTGGGACCTGGTTGGACCTTGCCTGGGGCAGAGGTGGGGCCACTTAAGTCTTCCCTCAGCAATCTGTTGATTTATAGCTATCAAGGATGATTTTATTTGGTCAATATTGGTTGATATTCTAAAAATTATTGAGAAGTCTTTATCATTAAAAAAATGGTTATCAACCAAAAGATAGGGCAAACAGTTTTCTCTTGAGAAAAGTATAACTTTGTATTTTTCCCTTCTTTTTCTAGGTCAGTTTAAGGATATTTGATACAAGAATCATAAGTGTTGTGATTAAATAGCTACATTTCTCCAAAAGTTGCAATGTTTTTTGTAGCCACCTCCCATGATGGTTGATTCTCTGTCAACTTGGTTAGGCCATCGTGCCCAGTTATTTGGTCAAACACTAGTCTAGATTCTGTTATGAAATATTTATGTGTGATTAAATCAGTTGGCCTTAAGTGAAGCAGATTAATCTCTATAATTGGGTGGGCTTCATCCAATCAGTTGAAGACACTGAGGTGAAAAGGAGGTTTCTGGAGGGAAGATTCTGTCTCCAGACTATAAAAAGACATCTTGCCAGAACTCCTCCACTCTTCCCTGTTGCCTGACCTACGGATTTTGGGACACAGGACTGCAGGAGTCACCTGACCTACAGACACTGGACACGCCTGAGTCAATTTCTCAAAATTCATCTCTCTCTCTCTCTGTATATCAAAAAAAAACCCTTGCCGCTGAGTTGATTCCGACTCATAGCGACTCTACAGGACAGAGTAGAACTGCCCCAAAGGGTTTCCAAGCTGGTGGATTCAAACTGCCGACCTTATGGTTAGCGGCCAAGCTGTTAACCACTGTGCCACTTACGTGTACACCTTACTGGAGTCCCCGGGTGGTCAAACAGTAGAAGTGCTCAGCTGCTAACTGAACCGTTGGAGGTTCAAATCCACCCAAAGGCATCTCAGAAGAAAGACCTGGCTTCCGAAAAATCGACTGTTGAAAACCTTACGGTGCACAGTTCTACTCTGACACACGTGGGGTTGCCATGAGTTGGAATCAACTGTATGGCAACTGATTACTGGTTGGTGATATCTTACTAGTTCCGCTTCTCTAGAGAACGCTGACTAAGACACCTCCCCATCTTTCTAACAGGCGTAACACAAATTTAGTTTGTTATGTGCGAGTCTTGGAAATAGAAAATTCCCCTAGTTCTATGTATTAATTACTACCTAGAACACAGATAGATAAGTACTCACAGTGCTATCGACAGGCCCCAGGCTGATATTCAGCAGTCACTGACAGTCATCTGGCATACTGATCAGTGCCAATTTTAACTGATTAATACTGGAGCTTTAAACCAAAAACTAAACCCGTTCCTGCTGAGTTTATTCCGACTCACAGTGATCCTATTTAAAAAAAAAACAAAAAACTAAACCCATTGTGGTTGAGTAGATTCAAATAACTTCACGGCAGGGTTTCCAAGGAGCTGCTGGTGGATTCGAACTGCTGACCTTTTGGTTAGCAGCAACCAGTGCGCCATCAGTACACCTCTGGAGCCTTGCCAGGATTTAAATATTATGAATGTCAACCTGCCCTATAAGATTATTATTGCCCCAGATGCTAGGGTCTTCATAGCACCGAAATCTAGTTTCAAGCCCTTCCTAGTCCACTGCTTCCCCAGCCTTTCTCTTTTGTAGCTGGGGCAGTGTGACCCTCATCTTCACCCTGAACATTATCCAAACAGACCTTAGGCAGGAAGTGTTTAAACCTCTCTACTCATCACTCAGGAGTTAGTGTTGATTCCCTGTAGGAAACACATGATCTGGCACCCTGACTTCCTTTCCAGCCTTACCTCTCCCTCCCGTAATCTCCTCCACCCGCAGGCACGTGCAGACACACACACACAGACACACACGGACACACACACACCACACACCCACACACACACTCACTCCAGCTGAACTAATCAGCAGATCGTTCTCAGAAAGTGCCAGCCTGCCAATACCTCCAGTCATGACTTCAGTCATGTCACACAGCTTCCTCTTTCCTGTGCCTGGAAAGCATTATTTTCAGCGAAAGTGGTTGGCTGATACAAGGAAGTAACACGAGTAAGAAAGGATACGACAGAGTTCTTTGGTCCTTCATGTTTCTTAGATGCCATTGCCTTCTTTCTGCGTTCAAAACAAGTCTGGTTTCAGGGGAAAGCGTGGCCTCTCGGGGCTGTCCCTGCTTACTCAGACGTAGGTGTACCACACATGCTTGGCCTCCCACACATCAGAGGTCCACCTGAGCTCTGTGTTCATGGGATGTCACAACACTATAATATGCAGATGAGATGCCAAGGATCGGTGGGGAACTAGCATATTGCACATATCTCCTCTACTCACACACAGGCTCCACTGTCCCATCAGACTTCACTTATAAAACTACGAAAATCAAATTATTAAGAATTTCCAGTAGCGACAGCAGAGCATGAAACTGAGCATGGAGCCCTTCTGAGCACGGGACTCTGTGCAACTTCACAGTTCATACACCCATGAAGCTGGTCCTGGACAGGAACCATGACTTCTTGTCTTTTCTGTCCCAAGGCATAGCATATAGTAGGCACTGAATGTTTGCTGAATGAATGAAAGAAGTTACTCTTACAGCTGCTTGGATTCCCTTCTCCTTTGTGCCCCAATTCTAATACATCTATTACTATTATCATTAAGTGCTCTCATCACCTAGTGAACTCCCATTGGCCCTTTGGTATTTTAATATGTTTACTGACAATGAGAATAACAGAAGGAAAGAACAGCACAGAGAATAGCTTACAACTTCCCCCGGGTGAGGCTATGCTCAGGGTCCCAGGCCCATTCTCCAGAACAGCCTGATGATCCTGCCCATCTTCCAGACGTTCAACCCTGAATTCAGCCCTTAATTCATGACCTACACATCAGTGCTTCACAGAAGCCTTCTGTGAACCCCCAGCACAGATGTGGGTCTGCTGCTGTCCTCCCTGTAGTACTTCCGTGCATCTCCTTACAGCACTTTGCATGCTTTGTTTCTTTACTTTCTACTTGTTCACTATTTTCTGCTATAATGCAAACTTGTGTCCTTCACTGTATTCTCAGTACTTAGCACTAGGCCCATCCTAACTTTGGCAGAGTCCAGCGCAGAAGGCAAATAGAGGTCTATGTACCATGTGTTTAAATGTTCAGGAGTTGAAAATCAAACTAACATGCTTAAATACAGTAACTTCTGTTTTTCTACCTTGACAAATACACCTCCATGATGACCTGGAAGGCCAAGTTGGAATTTATAATGCTCAGATTCCTGAGTTACTCACTGAAACAAGGCAGCACAGAGTGAGCCAACTTCTGGCCCATGTTCCTTCTCTTCCCACCTGGCATCTGCAAGTGGTCTCAAACCCACACTCACACACACCACTACATCAATTTTCTATTTCTGCATAATAATCATCCCAACTATTATCACTTCTGGGTCTATGGGTCATCTGTTGATTTGGGCTTGCTCATGCATCTGTGTTCAGCAGGAAGATCATCCAGGGGACAGCTGATCTAGGTTAGTGTGGTGTAATGAATTACTTAATATAACCCTTCTATCCATGGTCTGGTAACTCCCACCCAAGTGACTGGGCGGGACTGTGTGATAGAGTAATTGTGGCCCACCAAAATGATTGGTCCATTTTGCCATTCTGCTGGGTTTGAAATGAGCCCACCCCAGAGGTAGGAGAGAGAGTCCCACCACCACCAAGTAAGAACAGCCAGGAGCCAGCACATCCTTTGAACCTGGGATTCCAGTGCTGAGAAGCTCCTGGAACCAGGAAACAGAGACAGAGAGCAAGCTGTAATCCTGAAGATGGTAAGAAGTGGTGGCAGTAGACACCCAGCAGCAGGAGACAGCGTGGTGGGCTTCCTGGACCCTGGAGAGAGAAAGCTGAGTGCCTTTGGGCAGAGGTCTAGGGCCAGGGAGAGGCCTGCCTTTGAGCACAGCTGGGAAGAGGCTGTCCTGAAGGAAAAACTGTATCCTGGGTGTTCCTGAGCCTGAATTGTAACTGTTACTTCCCTAATAAACCCGTAATCGTGTGTATCATCTGTGAGTTCTGTGTGGCCATTGCAATGAATTATCGAACCCAGCAGAAACTAGAGAGTGTTGTGGGAGGGACGGTTGGTGTCAGAATTGGTTAAGATGGCAGAGAGAGAAGGCGTGTCTGACCCCTGCCTCATAGGAATCAGCCTTGGGCTGTTGATCTTGATTCTTTTTCCACTTGTTGAAGTTAGAGGAGGTCAGAAACTGACACCATGCTGTTTTTACACTGGGTCTCCTGCATGAAAGGGGAGAGTTTTACAACTGCATCACCACTGCACTCTAGTGAGCCCATACCAAACTCCATTGTCGTCGAGTTGATTCCAGTTCATAGTGACCCTATAGGGCAGAGTAAAACTGCCCCATAGGGTTTCCAAGGAGCTGCTGGTGGATTCAAACTGCTGAGCTTTTGGTTAGCAGCCGAGCTCTTAACCACTGTGCCACCAGGGCCCCCATTAACATCAGAGTTAGGATTTACAACGCATAGGAAAACTACACCAGATCACAAAATGGAGGACAATCACACACTACTGGGAATCATGGCCTAGCCAAGGTGACACACATTTTGTTGTTGTTTTAGGTGTCGTCAAATCAGTGCCAACTCGTAGCGACCCTAAATACAACAGAACAAAACCCTGCCCGGTCCTGCTCCATCCTCACAATCATTGTTACGCTTGAGCCCATTGTTGCAGCCGCTGTGTCAATTCATCTCATTGAGGGTCTTCCTCATTTTCGCTGGCCCTCTACTTTACCAAGGATGATGACCTTTTCCAGGGGCTGATCTCTCCTGCTAACATGTGAAAAGTATATAAGATGTAGTCTCGCCATCTTTGCTTCCAAGGAGCATTCTGGTTATACCTCTTCCAAGACAGATTTGTTCATTCTTTTGGCAGTCCATGGTATATTCAATATTCTTTGCCAACACCACAATTCGAAGGGATCAGTTTTTCAGTCTTCCTTATTCATCATCCAGCTTTCGCATGCATATGAGGCAATTGAAAACATCATGACTTGGTTCAGGCGCACCTTAGTCTTCAAGGTAATATCTTTGCTTTTCGACACTGTAAAGAAGTCTTTTGCAGTAGATTTGCCCACCGCAATGAGTCTTCTGATTCCTTGACTGCTGCTTCCATGGGTGTTGATTATGGATCCCAGTAAAATGAAATCCTTGACAACTTCAATCTTTTCTCCGTTTATCATAACGTTGATTATTGGTCCAGTTGTGAGGATTTTTGTCTGCTTTATGTTGAGGTGTAATCAATAGTGAGGGCTGTGGTCTTTGATCTTCATCAGTAAGTGCTTCAAGTCCTCTTCACTTTCAGCAAGCAAGGTTGTGTCATCTGCATGACACAGGTTGTTAATGAGTCTTCCTCCAATCCTGATGACCCATTCTTCTTCATATAGTCCAGCTTCTTGGATTATTTGTTCAGCATACAGATTGAATAAGTATGGTGAAAGGATACAACCCTGACGCACAGCTTTCCTGACTTCAAACCATGCAGTATCCCCTTATTCTGTTCAAACAACTGCCTCTTGATCCATGTACAGGTTCCTCACGAGCACAATTAAGTGTTCTGTAATTCTTGTTGTTCGCAATGTTACCCGTAATTTGTTATGATCCACACAGTGGAATGCCTTTGCATAGTCAATAAAACACAGGTAAACATCTTTCTGGTATTCTCTACATTCAGCCAATATTCATCTGACATCAGCAATGATATCCCTGGTTCCACATCCTCTTCTGAATCCCGCTTGAATTTCTGGCAGTTCCCTGTCAATATACACACATTTTGGGGAGACACAACTCAATCCGTAATAGGGGGTCACATAGGTCACGATTACCAGAAGGCGGGATCATTGAGGGAAATCTTAGATATCTGCCTACCACAATGTCCTTACCACATGGTTATAGTAAGTGCTCAGTAATATTTGTTATTTTGAACGTTTATTATTCCTAAAACAGTAGGGCAAGTTGCAAAATTGCACTACAGTAAAAAAGAACAGCAGATTTCAGAGGGGCAGATGACATAATAGGAGAATTTGGGGTTGTGAATTCCATTCTCTTTAGTGGACAGATCCACCAAGGAACACAGTCATGTACTAGTGTCTAGACTGTGATCTCCTGAAGGCAGCACCATAGGCTTTATGTCAATTTTTTCAACACTTAGTGCACCCTTCCCTGTCACATGAAAAGGAACTTAGCAAACATTGAACAGATTGAGGAATGGTCCAGTGAATGACAGACACACTGAACGATCCGTTATCTCAGTTTTAGAAAGTAGTCATGGAAAGGAGCCCTGGTGATGTTGTTGGTTAAAGTGATCAACTGCTAACCAAAATGTCGGTGTTTCAAAATCACCAGTGGCTCTGTGGGAGAAAGATGTGGTAATCTGCTTCTGTAGAGATTTACAGCCTTGGAAACCCTGTGGAGTTGCTATGAGTCGGGTGGTGAGTAATCATGGAAAGGGGAAGTTTACCATTGCAGGAAAAAGGTACTAAATAAACATTTGATTAAATGAATGTAAACAAGGCATTCTCCATGTTGGCTCTGGGTATCTTCCTTTTCCAATAATATGCTTTCAGAATGCTAATCTGCAGAAATTTATAATGTGGACAAATAGAAACTGCATTCAGTGAAATCTACACTTGCCGTTACAGGCTAAAGGAGTCTGCTGCATAGTCATGGGGCAAGTGGAATTTAGAATTCAGTTTTATCTAAAGAGGAGCCAGCAAGGTTGAGGGCTGCACATACTCTGGTGAGCAGCAGCTCACATGGAGGTTTTAGCATTGGTACTCAGCAGGAGGGTGAGTCCATGTCAAACCTAGTGCCAGCTTTTTTCTGCACAAGGCCAGCTTTACATTTTTGCAAGCGCTTAGAAGTCTAGGATTGCAGTGAGTTGCAAGAAAGTGTCCATTGTTTCATTATTTACCTTGGATGAAACACTGATTACAAAAGAGAAAGCTCAGTTATTCAGAGAAATTAATCCTTGATCTCAGAACTGATATACATCATTCTCTCTCTCCTCTCTCTCTCTCCATATGCTGTATATATATTTTTTCCTTTATTTCTTTTTCTCTGTCTCTTTCTTCCTTCTTTCCCTGCTTCCCTCTCTCCCTCTTTTTCTTTTTCCCTTTCCTTTCCTTCTATACACATAAGTCCTACTTCACTGGAACATGTCATAAAAATAACAGAGCTTTTCTGACCCATTCTCTTATTTTAAGCCAAATCAAATGTTATGCATTGAACTGTGTCCTCCCAAAAGATCTGTTGAAGTCTTAACCCCTATATCTGTGAAAGTGACTTTGTTTAGGGAAATAGGGTTTTTATTTTGTTAGCTGTTGGGCCAAATGAGGTCATATAGGAGTAGGGTGGGTCCTAGTCCTAATTCCTTCTTAGTGATGTCTTATAAAAAGGGAGTGACACACACGGGGAAAAGATGCCACGTGATGATGGAGGGAACTGCTTCTATAAGCAGCAAAGGAACGCTAAGGATTGCTGGCAGCCTAGAAGAGAAGGATTGCACAGAAGAAATCAATATAGCTGAGACCCTGATTTGGCCTTTTGGCCTTCAGAACTGCGAGATAACGAATTTCTGTTGTTTAAAGCCACCCACTTGTATTGTTGCTACAGCAGCACCAAATAACCAAGACATTAATATTCACAAAGATATCTTACCACAAATGCAGATTGAGTTTTAGTTGGAGTATATACTTTTAAATAAATTTTTAAATATTGCTTTTCATGACTCTTCTGATTTAAATATATCATGACACTGGTTGTTGCAGATTGAGGCCTTTAGTTGAACTTCAAATTTCTCTAACCACTATTCTTATTTTATTAAATGATGCTCACTCTGTTGTTGGTGGACTGGAGTAGGACTCTTGCCCATGAAGTCCACTCCAACTCATGGTGATCTGATGTACAACAGAATGAAATGTTGCCCAGTCCTGCATCATCCTCACAATCACCAGCATGTTCAAATTCATCATTGTGGCTATTATGCCAATCTATCTCACTGAGCATCTCTCATACTCTCCTTGGCCCTCTGCTTCACCAGACAATGTCTTTCTGTAGTGATTTATCCCTCCCGATGACGTGTCCAAAGCAAGCGAGTAGAACAATGTTCTGTTGTGATCCACAGGCTTTTCATTGGCTAATTTTTTGAAGTAGACATCAGTCCTTTCTTGCTAGTCTGTCTTAGTCTGCAAGATCTGCTTCCTGTCCACCATGGATGACCCTACTGCTGTTTGAAATACCAGTGTTACAGCTTCCAGCATCACAGCAACATGCAAGCCACCACAGTTTGACAAACTGACAGACTGGTGGTGGGATGCTAACCCTATCACTTTGCATTCCACTGCTTCACATACTATACTATAAGCCTGCAGGGTTACGTATAGTCAAACTGGCCTACGTGGTTTTCTTAGGAGGCAGCCTTTTGCACCCTTCTGCAGGTATGGTCCCTGAGAAAGTAAGGGCAGACTTGTGCATCTTTGATTAATTTGTTTATCATTTCCTCTATCTCAAGGAGAAGTTATTTCCTGGCTCTATACACTAAGATATTTATGGAAAGTCACAAACATTATGGTCAATTCAGCCCTCTCACTCTGTTTTGGGTGATTTAAACCACACATATTAATACTAACATTCCTTAGATGATGATAGATGAGTAGGAATCAGGTTGTGTACTTCGTAATAACCACAGGGGGTTCCCAAGAGCTACAAATTCTCCAAAACAAATCCCTTAAGTAAATAATGGAAAATGATAGTTTATTTTTAAGCCTTCTGAAAAGTTGAAAAATGATGCAAAAGGAAAGAGCTCATCTGTTCTTAGTCAGCTTTTGACCTTTGACTGTATAAACACAAGAAGTGCATAAGCTCGAGCCAGGAAACAGAGCAACCAAAATAAACCTGCCCCTTACGTTCCACAGGGTGTCCTACAGTACCATCCCACAGAGCATTAGGTTTAAAAATGCATTAATGAGGAAGGTAGTTGTTAAGATCTTAGCAATCTCAGCAACATTTTCTTTTCTTTTTTTCTTTTTTTTAGTCTTTAAAATGAGGTGATTAGATCTAATGTTTTCTAATCTGTCCTCTAAAATGCTGATGCCAGGACTAATCAAATGAGGTTATCTCAGAATCCACATAAAAATTCCTGTCCTTCCACTGCCCTGGTACTGCAGTGCCTTTCCACTTGAAAATTCTATCATGCATCATCTTGTCCTTAACACACAATGACTGGTTTAGATAGAAGCACCGTGTTTCTATAAAGGACGAGGAAGGCCGGAGCGCCAACATCAACTATGATGCACTGAAATCACCTGGCAGGAAGTAGGCCCCAGAGAAAGGGTGGAAATGTCTCCTTCAACCTTTTTTATTAGCAGAAGCAGGTTAGGAGGTTAGTTATTTGCCACCTTGACCTTTTAGCAGCTCTCTAGTAATACGTATCTTTTACTTCTTTCAGGTGAAAAGTCATCTCCAAGAAATCCTATTTATGACGAATTCCTATGTAGACTTCAAGTGTCAGCACAAGAATCATAAACTCTGTGAAAGTTATTCTGACCACTCCACCCTCCCAGTGAGACTTTGGCACCCTTTCCTTTAAGTTACCGTTTCGTCTCGCACATATACTCTATACTGTAATTGTTCCCTGCCAAGCTGTAAGGTCTTCCCAAGAAGGAACTACTTTCTTCCACCTTTGTGTCTCCAGTGCCCTCACATCTGGCACACAGTAGCGGCTGGAAATGATGCTGGGGTCTTCTGCCCAACCTGGGCAGCCCCTATGAGGTTCTTACCTTCTACTGACCAAGAATGACCAGGAGAGGCTCAAGTTTTCTGCACGAACAAAGCTTTATTGAGCAAAAGTAGCTCACGAGTGGAGACAAAGAGGGACGATGCAATGCTAGCCTTTGTCTCCCCAAATAAAGGATTGACTAGGGCTTATAAAAATTTTTAGGCTGGAAAAGGCATCATCTTTATTCATGAAAGAGGATGGGGTTATGAAGATTAGGTGCACAAGCAAGACATAATTCAAGATGGAACCCGTAACAAAGGCTCCTGGGACCGGATGGCAGGACTTATTATGGGGTGCCGCACCTGCGCAGTGACCCCATGGTGCCGGCTTGATTCCTTTCATGGGTCTGTCGGTCACCTTGAGGATGTCTGCGCATGCTCCAGCGACAAGATCGGGCCGGTTCTTCTGAAAAACATCTTATCAAGGAAGTACATTGAGAGCTGGGTGGGTTGTTCTTTCATTATTGCATGTTCCAAGATAATGGGTTTTGTGTCATTAGTTAAGTGCATGTTTTTAATTCAGGGTTCTTTGCGTAGGGGCTCAGTCCCTTTTTCCCCTCCCTATCTCAAAATCAGTTACTGACATGGTCCCAGAAATACCTTTTTAAATAAAGATACCCAGAGGAAACTAATAAACCGCTGTAGGTTTCCTTTACTCCTTGGTCTAAAGCAGAACTCCATGCAATTGTAAAGGAATTTCCTAACCCTTATAAAGACACACAAAGGTTCACCCAGGAATTCAGCAATTAATAAATATGCTAGTAAGACCAGAGAGGCTTTGAGATGGATGGAATAGACTATCTGGAAACACCAAGAAAGGTCATTAGCTATAAAACCCAATACCTCCAGCACAGAACTAACTCATGGATTCTATCCACAAAGTCCCTTGCCCCAGGAAAATAGGTTGGACCAAAGGATAATTATAGCGATCACTTGAGCAAACTTTTTTGCTGAACACTCATACTTAAATCTAACAGAGTCCTGAGCTGAAATAGCTTTCAACTCCATATTTCTAAACAGACTTCCCTGAATTATCTGAGCTAATCAAACATCACAGACTAGACTGGGAAGCTGTTCCCCACCCTGCTAGGAATTTTATTTGACTCCTGGAGACCAAAGTTTCAGTGAATTCTTAACATCCTTGATAAATGAGTGGGGTACCGGTTTGGGGTTTACATTTAAAAACACTGTAAGCTGAATATACTAGAAGTAATTTGGAATTCCAAATATAGCAATGATTGTGAGGATGACGCTGGACCAGGCAGAGTTTTGTTCTGTTCCACATGGGGTTGCTATGAGTCAGAACCAATGCAATAGCACCTAGCAACCCAACAACAATTTGGAATTTCAGTGATCACTTTGGTAAAATGAGCTCCCATCTACTCTGTTCTTTTTTTCTCTTTTTACTTTTGGGAAAATGAGCTCCCATTTGTGTTGTTTTTCCTTTTATCTTTGGGAAACTTTTGTTTGGCACTCAGGTTTGTCAGCGAGTCTGAGAGTCCTTCATCTGAGGCTCTGGAAAGTTAATAAGTGTCATCTAGAACCTATTTTTTTCCATCGAATTGAGTCAATCATATCAAAAATTGCTATATAAACTTTAAGAAGAACTAGGTTCCCCATATGCTTGTTTTGTGCAGTATTGTATAAGCCTAGTTTTTGAACTGGCCTTACAGACAAGTGAGTTTATGTGGTATTTCTGTCTCATTTTGTTCTAAAAGCTTGCTTCTGGTCTAGAGCATTGTGTCTGATTTTCTGTCTTGTACCAGGTTGGAGACCACAGTTGACAATTGCAGGTTGGAGGCCATGGCTGACAGTTGCTGTTTTTTATGAGGCTCTCTTAAAACCTCAGTTCTTTCCTTGTCCAAGAAAACTGCATCTTGCATCTGTCTTATGATTTAGATTTTAGTAGCTACTTTGAACAACTTTGATATAAATTGGTCTATTAGAAAAAGTGAACTTAAGAAAAATTAATCATTTATTTTATAGGTACAACAGGGCCTTAAAGAGAGAAATTCTTGTAAATTTCTTCTCCAAAAGATCCTATAAAACATGCAAAAAATAAGGTTAAAAAATATAATATTTTCCTACCTCCACATGGTATTATTAAAACTAAATTATAATATTCTTTATAAGTACTCTATTCTGGTTGGTTTAGTGATAAATAAGCACTTATATAACTGAATATTACCAGGAATTAATGAAAGTGAATTCATTCTGACAAAGGTTTTTATATTCTGTACTATGTCAAGCTTAAAAGCAAAACCATTCTAAGTAATTTAAGCTAGATATTATACGAAATATGTTTTATTTAAAGAAAAGGGATAATTTTGTCTTAAAGTAAAAATAATAGTTCCAGAGTGGGGAAAAAAGAGGCACAGGACAATCCTAGAGGAGAAAGCAAACAACAAAAACAAAACCAAAATGGATAACCAAGAACTAAGAGATTCATTTACAAAATTTTTAAAAAGCTTTGGTATTTACTGAGTAGAAAAAAGGTTGTGATAAAGAGAAAGCAAAACTTCTAACTAAGAGAATAATAAAAGGAAAGAATTTAATTATCTTTTCTTTCAAAATACCTAGCCAACTGAAACATATGTAAACAAATTTGAGATGACTAATTCTTGTCTCTAATCATGATAAACAGAGAAAATATTGACATTGTCAAGGATTTCATTTTATTTGGATCCACAATCAACACCCATGGAAACAACAGTCAAGAAAACAAATGCCGTATTGCACTGGGCAAATATTCTGGGCAAATATTGAAAAGCAAAGTTGTCACTTTGAGGACTAAGATGTACCTGACCTAAGCCATGATATTGTCAATCTCCTCATATGCATGCAAATGCTGGGCAATGAATAAGGAAAACCAAAGAAGAACTGATGTCTTTGAATTATGATGTTGGTGAAGAATATTGACTATACCATGGACTGCCAGAAGAATGAATACGTCTGTCTTGGAAGAAGTACAGCCAGAATGCTCCTTAGAAGCAACAATGGCAAGACTTTGTTTCTTATACTTTGGGCATGTTATTAGGGAGGCCAGTCCCTGGAGAAGGACTTCATGTTTGGTAAAGTAGAGGGTCAGTAAAAAAGAGGAAGACCCTCCATGAGATGGATTGAAACAATGGCTGCAACAATGGGCTCAGACATAGAAACGATTGTGAGGATGGCACAGGACCAGGCAGTGTTTCATTCTGTTGTACATAGGGTCACTATAAGCCAGAACTGACTCGACAGCATCTAACAACAACAGCAAAAATCATGAGCCAAAAACAGGGACAGCAGGACAGGATCAGGCCTCCTCAATTCCCAGCTTCTGAGGTTATATAGCTCCAGGGAAGCTTTTTAAAAGCCCTTCCAACTAGATGGAGACTGTTCTAGACAAAAGAAAAATGTTGCCTTACTATAGTTATCATAAATTGGATGGATCCCAATCATAAAAGAACTGTAAACAAGTTCTCTCTATTGTAGAGGCATTTTAAGAAGCCAAAAGACAGAAATAACAATGAGGCACACCTGAAATGAGCTGGGGAACTGTATCCACCACTAGCCAGAGACTTAAGGTTATATCCATATTAATGAATTGGTCGCTTGAGCAGAGGCTTTCTGATTTCCAAAGTCAGCTGATAAAATCTTAAAAGGTAAAGTCAGATTGGGAAAACTATGGGAAGTGGTAAAAGCTTGAATTAAAATTTAGAATATTTAAACAAACTTTGTTTCAAGGTTAATTATGATTTGTGATATCTAGGCTTAAGATAATTTTCAAGACCTTTAGGTAAATTACTAATATTAAGTTAATAGATATTCATAGTAATTTAAGTTTATATACTTTTATTTTTTATGCCACAGAGAAAGGATATATATTTGGGACTGCTAATGAGTGTGTGGAGCCCTAGTGGCACAGTGGTTAAGAGCTCGGCTGCTAACCAAAAGGTTGGCAGTTCAAATCCACCAGCCCCTCCCTGGAAACTCTATGAGGCATTTCTATTCTTTCCTACTGGGTTGCTATGAGTTGGAATCGACTCAACAGCAACAGTTTGGCTAGTTGGTAATGAGTGTGTTCTTTTCTTTTGCAACTTAAAGAATAGAATACATAGGAATCAAAACAACTACTTCTGTGGAAGGAGATGTTGGGAGAAGCTCAATATCAATCAGAACAAGGATAGGGGCCAACTGGGGAACAGACCATCTATTGCTCATAAGCAAGTTCAAGTTGAAGCTGAAGAAAATTAAAACAAGTACACAAGAGCCAAAATATGACCTTGAGTATATCCCACCTGAATTTACAGACCATCTCAAGAATAGATTTGATACATTGAACATTAATGACTGAAAACGAGACAAGTTGTGGGATAACATCAAGGACAGCATACATGAAGAAAGCAAGGGGTCATTTAAAAAGACAGGAAAGAAAGAAAACACCAAAATGAATGTCAGAAGAAACTCTGAAATTTGCTCTTGAACGTAGAGCAGCTAAAGCAATGGAAGAAATTATGATGTAAAACAGTCGAACAGAATATTTCAAAGGGCAGCTTGAAAGACAAAGTAAAATATTATAAAGAAATGTGCAAAGACCTGGAGTTAGAAAGCCAAAAGGGAAGAAGATGCTTGGCATTTCTCAAGCTGAAAGAAGTGAAGAAAAAATTCAAGCCTCAAGTAGCAATTTTGAAGGATTCTATGGGCAAAATATTGAATGACATGGAAGCATCAAAAGAAAATGGAAGGAATGCACAGTCACTGTAGCAAAAAGAATTGGTCAATGTTCAACCATTTCAGTAGGTACATATGATCAAAAACCAATGGTACTGAAGGAAGAAGTCCAAGCTGCACTGAAGGCATTGGTGAAAAACAAGGCTCCAGGAATTGACAGAATACCAACTGAGATGTTTCAACAAACAGATGTAACAATGGAAGTGTTCATTCATTTATGCCAAGAAATTTGGAAGAGAGCTACCTGGCCAACTGACTGGAAGAGATCCGTATTTGTGCCCATTCCAAAGAAAGGTGATCCAAAAGAATGTGGAAACTATCGAACAATATCATTAATATCGCACACAAGTAAAATTTTGCTGAAGATAGTTTAAAAATGACTGCAGCAGTACATCGACAGAAATTCAAGCTGAATTCAGAAGAGGACATGGAACAAGGGATATCATTGCTGATGTCAGATGGATCCTGGTTGAAAGCAGAGAATACCAGAAAGCTGTTCATCTATGTTTTATTGACTATGCAAAGCATTCGACTACTGGGTCATAACAAATTATGTATAAAATTTCAAAAAATTGGAATTCCAGAATGCGTAATTGTCCTCTTGGGGAATCTGTACATAGACCAAGAGACAGTCTTTCAAACAGAATAAGGGGATACTGCGTGGTTTAAAATCAGGAAAGCTATGTGTAAGGGTTGTATCGTTTCACGACACTTATTCAATCTCTATGCTGATCAGATAATCCAAGAAACTGGATTATATGAAGAAGAATGGGGCATAGGATTGGAAGAAGACTCATTAACAACCTGTAATGTGCAGATGACACAACCTTACTTGCGAAAAGTGAAGAGGACTTGAAGCACTAACTGATGAAGATCAAAGACTATAGCCTTCAGTATGGATTACACTTCAACATAAAGAAAACAAAAATCCTCACAACTGGACCAATAAGCAACATCATGATAAATGGAAAAAATATTGAGGTTGTCAAGGATTTCATTTTACTTGGATCCACAATCAATGACTATGGAAGCAGCCGTCAAGACGTCAAACAATGCATTGCACTGGGCAAATCTGCTGCAAAAGACCTCTTTAAAGTGTTAAAAAGCAAACATGTCACTTTAAGTACTAAGGTGTGCCTGACCCTAGCCATAATATTTTCAATCTCCTCACATGCATGCAAAAGCTGGACAATGAATAAGGAAGACCAAGGAAGAACTGATGCATTTGGATTATGGTGTTGGTGAATAATATTGAAAATATACCATGGACTGCCAGAAGAAAGAACAAATCTGTCTTGGAAGAAGAACAGCCAGAATGCTCCTTAGACTCAAGGATGGAGAGACTTTTTCTCATGTACTTTGGATATGTTATCAGGAGAGACCAGTCCCTGGAGAAGGACATCATGCTTGGTAAAGTAGAGGGTCAGAGAAAGAGAGAAAGACCCTCAACAAGATGGATTGACACAGTGGCTTCAATGGTGGGCTCAAGCACAGCAACAATTATAATGATGGCGCAGGACCAGACAGTGTTTCTTTCAGTTTTACTTAGAGTCGCTACGAATCAGAACCAACTCGATGGCACCTAACAACAAGCATAAGAGATATGCAACAAAGACAAAGTTTAAAAGGTTTATTAAAAAGGGAAATTTATTTGATATGGTGAAAGTTTTTATTTGCCTGGCTAAAGTTTGATGGGTTAATTTTTAAGAGATTTAATGTCAAACAGCATATAAAACAAAGAATTGGATTTCTCACTGTTAAAATAACAATATTTTCTTTGATTTCTGGATTGAAGAGTTAATTTTATCTTTTGTTCAATCTGCCTTGAAGGCAAGGATTCAAGAGAATAAATTCCTAAGTGAAAAACCAAGTCATGTGCCTTTGAAAAAAGCTAAGGATTTTTCCTTTATGACTTTTAGTTTAATAACTTAAGTATTTTTCTTAGTTTCCTGTGATAAATTCTGGACAACTTTGAAACTTCATGGAAAACCACATTTGTTCCTGTTTTTTTTCTTTTTAAAGTTTATGTGTTATGAGTTATATGTAATGTGTCATCAAATCAAGAGAAGTGTCTGATTTTCTTTAGGTTAAATTTTGTGTGTTAGTATTTCCACTTATGTTTTTGCATGTAATAGACAACTAGCACATAATATTATGTCATAATTTTATTGTATCAATTGCTAACTTAGCTACAAATTTTTTCTTTTGAATCTAGCATCATCAAAACCAATGTTTTTAGCTGAGGAATTCACATCATTTAACCTTGGAGTTTTGTTTTGTTTTGTTTTTTTTAATTCAGCTGTTTAGAGACTTAATGATCTTGGTATATTCTTGGTGTATCCTAACTATGTGGTATTATGTCTCAAGATTATCATGCGTTATATCTGAAACTCTTTGAAAATAAAATTAAGCATTGTTTAGAGAGATTTTTGTCTTACTTTTTAAAAAACGGCTTTATTTGGCTTTGCATTACTTTTGTAATTAATTTCATCAGGTCTTTCACTTTTAAAAGTATTATTTTTATAAGTTAATCATGGCCATATTAAGTTTTGTTGTCTGCAGATAAGTTTTTACTTTGTTTACTTGCTGAAAACATTGAGCAAAATATTTCAATGAAAAGATGGACTATATTGGACTTATGAGGAAGACTTTGATATTTTTGAACATGTATACCACTAGACTAAATCAAGATTTCTGGAACTCTTATGTAGAAACTAATGTAGTTTTCAAACTGCTGTTGATCTAGAATTGCATGGAACCAAAGTTAACTACACAGGACTGAGTAAACTAAAAGAATTACTGTAAGATTTATATGAGAATATTGCTGATGTTCAATGTTCTATTTTTAGTTATAAGAAACCTTTTTTTTCTTTCTCCTTTCCCTCTTTTAGTGTAAGAATATTGTTAATGTTGGATCTTAACAATCCTGTTCCTTCCTCAACTGATATTATAAGTAATTGATTTTCGTCTTGAGGCGGATGATGGAAAAAAATTGCTACCTTATTTTGTGATAAAATGCTGTATCTGCCATATGTAATTCCCTTTCAGAGAATATTTTTCACACTTTAAAATAGTCTTTGTTGGTCAGAAGTGAACATCCCAAAATATGTTTAACATTGCCCCAGTCTCTTGAGCCTTGATGGAAAGTATCTTATTTATTTCTCCCTACCAATCCACGTGATGCTAATTTCAACTGAAGAAGGCCAGCATCAGCTGTACTTGGACTGTTGAACCTATTGATGAACTTAAGCTAAATGTAAACATTACAAGGATCAGAAACAGGTAACACTTGGTGTAGACTGTTCTTCCCAAGACTCTGGAACAGGCTTGTAGCCAACCCATACCTAACACAAGCTTTTGAAATTGTTGGACATGTTTTAATGCTTATTGCTTTCTATTGACATTTTGCTATCATTTTCTTGCTTGCAGTTACCTTGTGTGTTTTTGTCCTACTGCTCAAATGTTGTTGTCATTATCCTCTGTTAGTCATTCTGATTTGATGACCTGCTGAGGATTGGAATCATTGCTATACATTTTTTGTTCTGAGTATTTTGACTATTTTTCTGCTAATCATTTTCCTATGTACTCTGTATTCAGTTAGTCCTATGATGGTAACTGAAGAGGTTTATTTTGCAGTAGCCATCATTTTCTTAGTTTTTACATTCGTGTATTATGTTGGGGAAGTCTTCTTCCATTATGAAGCTTTCCTTAGGCTTTATTCTGCTGGAGTTCACCACTCCTCTTGAGGCTTGGCATGAAAATGCTTTGACCAAATTGTTCCAAGCAGTGGCTTAGGCCAGCAACTTAACTAATTGTCAGATTTGCCACCTGACCCCTCCATCTAGACATGAGAACTCCGATTCTCTAGTTTATCCAGTTACAAATTAAATTTAGGAGTCCCCTTTGAAATTCATTCCTATTATGATAGCATACATTGGACCTATAACTTAAAATTACTGGAAAAAAGAAGAACCAAAAGAGCTGATGCTCAAGGAAGAATAAGTACCAAGACCTTAGCTAAAAGCCCAGGGCTCAGATATTCTTCCTTGGAGAATTTTGCCCTGGTATGGAGTAACAGCTTTAGAACATGCTGTCTGTAACTTGTCTAATACTATGGAAAAGTTAGCAGGAAACATTGCTGATAGCATTGAAGCCCAAAAACTGCCTCTAAATTTCCTTGTTGAGGTTGTGTTGGATTATATAATTGTCCTGGATTTTCTTCTAGCCCAACAAGGAGGGTTATGTGCCATTACTAACACCTCTTTTTCTGCCTGGATAAACACATCAGGGGAAGTAGAACAAAACGTCAAAACAATTTGCCAGATGGCTACCTAGCTCCACATCTCTCCCCAGCCTGACTCCCCTTTCTTAGACATATATAGTTCATTACCAAAAAAGAATATATCATGGATTAAGTCTAGCTTACTTGCTGGTTTAATAATACCAAAAAAAAAAGAAAAACCAAACCCATTGCCATCGAGTCTATTTCGACTCTTAGCAACCCTATAGGACAGGGTAGAATTGAGGAGTGCCTGGCAGATTAGAACTTCTGACCTTTTGGTTAGCAGCCGTAGCTCTTAACCACTATGTCACCAGGGTTTCTGGTTTAATAATACTCATTGTAATTGCAATTACTGTTGGAACTATGAAATGTTGTCCTAATGAGAAGAATTATGTGCATTAAGAGTACTCATATTTCTGATGAACTCAAGGTCACTCCTTAAACCAGCCCCCTTTAAAGCCAGGTTACTCCTGATTTAGGATATAATATTGGAATTATTATTCCCTGTCCTTGAGCATAAAGAATGTGACCCAGCTGGAGCTGGGCTCACAAGGGCTCACCAGGACTCACAAGGACACATCAACTGGGCCCTGAGGTATAAAGACAATAGCTAAGATAATCTTGGAAAATATATTTTAGAGAAACTGTCACATAAAGCCAATCAAACAGAACACAAAAGATTTTCTACTCTTTTTCTATTAGCATTTAGTGAATAGAAATTTTTTGGACCAGTGAAGACCCTCCTGACTGTCGTTACCGAAACCTGTACCAAAGATTGTTAAGAAAGACAATTCAATATGTAGGATCACAGTTTCTAGCCAATTTGTGAAAAGGTGAAGCTTTTAATGGTTTTGTCCATTTGTGATGTTAATATATACTGATGACTGTGGACTCTGGCTGACGTGGCTGTGGCAGCATGCATGTCTGTTTTCCCACTCTTGCCTATTCTGTAATATTCTTTGGACTCAGGCACACATGGCTGTGGCAGCATGCTTGTCTGTTTTCCCACTTTTGTCTGTTCTGTGATATTTCCTTGGACTTGGGCAGACATGGCTCTGGCAGCATGGTTGTCCATTTCCCATTTTTGCCTTTTTGAATATATGCTGAATAAAACTTCCTTTTTGCTTTACTTTTTTACCCTACAACACTCGTCAATCTGGCCCACTCTATACGTCATTCAAAGATTAACACTGCAGAAGTAGAAGCTCCAGCTATGGCATAGTGAAAATTTTAGATGGTGCCTGGCTATTTATAAATAGTATCTAAAGTCTTAAAGTCTTAGGATAGTAAGCAGCCATCTATAAGAATCTCTGAAAGACAGCAAAATGCTGTCCTACTGGGAGATACCAATCCAAGTCCATGCAGAAGAAAGCACTCTCCCCAAAATGGTGGTTGATAATGTGGTCAGAAACTCTTGATCGAAAGGAAGGAATGAATAAGAACTGCAGAACAGAGGTGCCTGGCATATCTAGGGTGGCTGGCCTAGCAGTAGGCCTGACTCCATTTTGTTTTACACTCCTGCTTTTGCTTTAAAACTATAACTCTTGTACTAATTTCAACAGTTCGTTGAAAAGGCAATGTGGTTATGCTTAAACAAGTCCAGGCAAGCCCAGGCTATGCTTAGACAAGTCCAGGTAAGCCCAGGGAGGGTCTGAGGAAATAATTCTCACCAGAACGTGGCCATGCCCAGGCAAGTCCAAGCAAGCCCAGGCAAGTCCAGGGAAGTCCAGGGAGGGTCAAGCAGTCAGAATCTTACTGGGAAGTTCTTGGTTCTGTCCTATAACTTTCCCTATGAAGCAGCCACCCTTAGATTCATTGGTTCTCACTTTGTGTGGGCTAACGTCTCCCCATTTGAACGTTCCTTATGCTTTCAATAAATCTCTTTGTTCTGCTTTAACTGCATCTGAGAGCTTTTGCACTTCGACAGAGGTTATAATTTGGTGGTAATTGGGGTAAGTGTTATGAGATTGGAAGCAGGGAATAATTAGGGAAGGTATAATGAGAACGCATCTAGTCATAGGGTCAACATGAGTCAGAATCAACTGGATGGCAACTGATTAAATTTAGTCTGGAAGAACAGTTGCTGTTAGTTGACATCCAGTGATTTCCAACTCATGCAGACCACATTTGTGTAGAGTTGAACTGCTCCATTGGGTTTTCAAGACTGTGACCTTTTGGAAGCAGATCACCAGGCCGATTTTCCAATGCTTCTCTTAGTGAGTTCAAATCTCAAAACTTTTGATTAGTAGGTGAGCGCTCAACCTTTTGTGCTATACAGGACTCCCTGGGAGGACAGAGAAGGCCCTAACAGAATTCAGCATAGGCATGTATATTCAAGTTAATTTTCAAAAGCAAATTCCAAAAAGAATCCACACTGTAGCAATCAGTATCTTCTGTCTGCAAGTTTGTTTGTATTTAATTTGTGATATGTTTGGTTTTAGCTGTATAAGAGCTATAACTGCGTTATGTGTATAATAGTGTTGGGTGTATGTATATTTAGGTAATAGTATAATAAAATTCTTTAAATCAACATTGAGAGTCAGAATATTTTTCCTTTTTAAAGGGAAATACTGAAGACCATTTAGGTGAAGCGAACTAATATAAAAGATAAAGCAAAGAAATAGGAACCAAGGCATTTGGTGTCGATTCCTACCTCACTGGGGACAGCCACCTGTGTCTTGAATCCCATAATTTGTAAAATATGATTTACAAGGGGTTGTAACAGAATATTTTAGAGGTTTTGAGCTAACAAAGGATAAAATTTAAAAATCCCCGTACTACTGAGAAAGTTCCAGAAATTATTCACGAGTTTATTAAAGAAAATGGAGAAAAGGAAGGGGGCAGTTACAGCGCGTAACACACAAGAAAACAAGGCACTGAAAGGAAAAATGAAGAGGCAGAAAGTGTCTGGTAAACTCTCCACAGCAGGAAACAGTACTGTGCATACAGCAGTTACTGAAGAAGTACTTGTTGGAATTTCCAAAGATGACCAAGCAAACATGAAAAAGGAAGTGGCTTTTTAAAAGTTTTATTATGGAAGATTTCTAACATGTACAAAAGTACGGAGAGTATTATTAAGAACTCCCACGCAACTACAATAGTCATCATCACACATGACCAGTCTTGCTTCCTTTCTCTCTACCCCTCGCCATTATTCTGAAACAAATTCCAGATACATCATTTCAACCCTAAAAATGTCAGCACACATCCCTAAAAGATTTTTTTGTTTTTTTTTAAGTAATCACAGTAAAGAAGGACGTGGTTAAGTTTTTTGACAAAGCTCTCCAGTAGGGAAGCTCACCCCATAAATCCACGCCCCAAGGAGCGAGAAGACCTCTCCCGCCCCCACCACTTCCTTTCAAGGCCGGGACCGCTGGACCTGCCTTTTAAGGCTGTGGCTGATCGTCGCCCCGCCCCTCTCCCCGGGAAGTTCCCGCCCACTGGGCTCCCGCTAACCTGGCGCGCCCCCGTCTACCAGCGCAGCCTCAGCGTAGGGAGGGGTGCGCCGCCTGCAAACGCTGGGCCCGGAGTCGGGAGCGCGCACGCCGTGCGTCTCGGGCGCGCGCTGGATTCTCGCCTGGCACCGCCTGGGAAAGGCGAACGGTTTGGCCTGCCATGTTGTTCTCCGCGGCGCTCCGGGCCGGAGTGGCTGGCCTCACCGCCCTGTGGGTAAGGAGGCTCGGGATGAGCCCGAGCACTGCCGCCGCCTTTCGTCTTGTCTCCGTGCCTCCCTTTGTTCTGGGCACAGGAGAGCCCTGGGCTCCGGACGGGCGTTGCAGGCGAGGGCAAGGACACTGTGGCCTTCGCCTTGTCCTTAGGGAGGACGCTGCCGCCCCACCACGAGTAGGGAGCGCCGAGCGAGGGTCGGCATGTGTGGCTGCCGCCGGCGCCTGGCCTCCCCTACAAAACTGGGGAGTTTACGCTTAGTTTGTCAGGAGAAGGTGAAGGAGGGGCCGGTCGGTGGGCTGATTTTTGCCCTTTCGCTCTAGGGCGGGTCTGGCAGATCTGTTCCTCGTCCCCCATGGGCAGGCGTCTTGCATATCAAGCCCAGTGTACTTGTTGCTGAAAGGTCGCAGCATACTGGAGGGAACGCTTCAGGTTGTAGGCTCTGGCTTTCTTGGTGAAGGATTCCTGACAGTTGCCTTAGGCCCAGAGAAAGTGACCATTGTTTCCTTTAGTGCGTTTATGCTTCGTGTATCGGAAATGCTCGGTAAACACTCGTGACAAACTACATTGGTGAAAGACCGTCCGGGAACAGCACCACAGATAGAGCACCCAGTTCAGGAATCTTAGGATTTTAGAGCTTGAAAGGTCTTTGGAGATGAAGTACATCTCCTAATGGGTAAAGATATTGAATCTCAGAGGTTGAAACACTCATTCAAGTTAATTTTAAAAAGCGGATTCCAGAAACCGACAATAATAACAACAGGACATTTACTGGAAAGAAAAAAGCTTTTTTCCCCCCCTTCCCCTAGAGGTAAAACAGGGAGTTAGTGTGTGTTAGTATAGAATGAGCTTGAGGCTTTAAAGCTAGACCCGAGTTAGGATCATGGCTTCACCACCTTTTCTAGCTGTGTGACCTTCGGCTGTTTATTTTTGTCACTTTTAATTTCTTCTGTTGTAAAATGGGAATGTTCCAGTTTGCAGAGTTTAGCCTTCCAATAAATATTTGAGGTCCTCTGTGGCTCCAGGTCTGCAGGGCCCAGGGAACAATAGAGGTCATATTTGTTGACTTACTTTTAATGTGCCAAGCACTGTGTTAAGTATTTACATTCCACATTTCACTTAATCCTTATGTAGATGAGGAAACATTTAGACAGTCCCTGTTCTTGTGGAGCTGATAGTTTCTTGTAAGAGGGTAAATGTGATACGGTGTAAAAATACAATGTTAGAGATGTAAATTAAAAAAACAAACAACAGTTGCCATGAGTGAGACTCTAGGTGGCCCCGTGTGTTGCAAAGTAGAACTGCTTCATAGGGCTTTCCTTTCTTCCAAGGCACCTCTGGGTGGGTTTGAACCTCCAGCCTTTTGGTTAGTAGCTGAGCGCTTAACTGTTTGCACCACCCAGGGACTCCAGAGATATGAATAGGGCCATCCAACTTGGTTTGAAGGTGGGATAAGATTTTTCCTGGAGGTGGTAATAACATCTTAGCATTGGCTGTGTTGGAGAGGGGATTCTAGGTGGGAAGGACGGCATGAGAAAAGTTTGGTGGGTGTGAAAAGCCTCAAGCCATGTTGCTGGACTCCACTTTTAAGGTAGGGTGTGTTCTGAGAGGAAATAGAGAGGTGGGCAGGGGCAGATGGTGGAGTTGCTTGCATGCCGAGCGGAAGAATTTGACTGTCTTAGAGACAGTGAGGAGTCAGTGCAGAGTTTGAAGCAGCAGAGGGGCAGGTCAGGTTTCTCTTGTGGATGGATCACTGGGTGACACTGAAAGTGGGATGGGTTTGATTGGAGCCAGAGACGGGGGTTATAGATAAGAGGCTCTTGCAGAACCTCAGGTGAGAGATGAGAATCAGAACTTGTGTACTAGCAGAAAGGATGGAAAGAAGAGACATTTCTTCTTATTTTCTTTTGTGTTTGAGGTGAAGTGGTTAAAAACACTAGTTGCTGTCAAGTCGATTCCGACTCATAGTGACCCTTTATTAAAAAGCAGTTTTAACAGTGAAAAAGAACTATAACTTCAGCTAGTGGAGGAAATTTTTAATCAAGTTTCGTGTTAGTTAGTTTCTGCAACTTAAATTTTTTCCTTTTTTACAAACAGTACCTGGTATGCAGTATGTGCATAATTTGTTGAATTGATGAATAATAGTTGTTTTACTGTACAACTAATGCATTGTTAGGGAAAACAATACATTGTAGGAAAAACAATATAGACAGCAGCAAATAGAATGAACTAAAAAAAAAAAAAAAAAAACTCCATGGCCTCATCGACCTGGAAATTACCAGTTAATATTTTAACATTAAGAGAACTTACTGTTCAGAATTTTTTTTTTTACAAAAATGGAATGGTATTGTTTATGCTGTTTTATAGCCTGCTTTTTTCTGTAATACATTTGATCAGTCAGCTTCGTATGTCAGTAAACATTACTATCATTTTTTTTGTTTTATGGCATTCCATTGTGAGGCTGTTCCTTAATATATATAATCAGGCGCTTAACTTGATCATCTTCTAGTCTTTGACGAATAGTGGCATATCAGAATGAATCAAGCAAAGATCAGGAAAAGAAGGAATAAAGAGATCTGGCTAAGAATCTTTCTTTCTTAAAAGGGAAACCTTTAAAAAGACCAATTACATTTTCGAAAATAGTGCCTATACTGTTACAATTTTTGTGTTGCTAGCTAACTGCCAGTCTCTTCAGCTACAGGTTTTTCAGCTCATCATTGCTTAAAAAATATCTAGAATTTAGTACTGTGGCTGGGACTACATGACAGATATACCAATTCTTTTTGGTAGAGAAGCAAGTGTTTGGGATTAAGCTGCAGAATTGCATAGTTATGGTGGTGAGTGAAAACAGTTTAATTTTATCAGTTTAGTAAAAGTATACATTTTGAGGGGGAAATTAGGAAATTTTGTTCGTATGCTGAGGTTCTAAGCTATGATTTGCAACGCAGAAAAGTGATCTTGTAATTATCAACACCGGTTTAATGTGCTGTTTAGTAAAATAAAGATTTATTAGAATACTTAGAAATGGTCAATAGACTGTTGAAAATATAACAGAACATACTTCTATCCTTGTCTTAACCGATGTATAATGCACATGGAATACTGCATACAGTTTTTAGTCCCCTTCACCTCAAGAATGGCATAATGAAACTAGAAAATATCCAGAAAATGGTAACTAAAATCAATTGAGTGTTTTCAGCTTGTATATGAAGTTAGATTTAAAAAACTGTCTGCCTGAGAAGGGTAAGGTTCAGAAAGGGGATGTGAAGTATAAACCATGAAGAGGAGAGAAGGGGTAAAAAGACTTGTCACCTCAGTTACAAAATATTAGCAGTTAATGTTGACAGGAAATACTCTTGAATCAACTAGAAGAATGCCATGCTGTTTTTAGGGGATATCATGGTAGTATCATGAAAAAATTACACAAGTTGGAAAATACAAATAATGTCATGCTGTGTTTAGATGGTTAAATTTGTTGTGATATGTAGCACATGTCCTTGATTGTTTGAGGTATGGAGAAGTAAGTTCCTTATAATCACTGGCTAAATATTCCTTAATACTTCCAAAGGTAGAATCTTAGTTGGCATGTCTTTTTCTTGGTTTCATTAGCATTTCAAGAAACATTCATAAAATCCATTAACTGTGAACTAGGATCTGGATAAAGTATCCCCCTCCATTGCTGTTGTGTCGATTCTGACTCATAGCGACCCTATAGTACAGTATACCCTAAAGGAGTAATTCCCAGTCCTGATCAAAGAATCACCTAGTATGCTTTTAAAAATACAGGTAGTTGGGCTCTTCTTGGAGGTAGGTTTATTAGTTTTTTTTTAGTTGTACATTAGATGAAGGTTTACAGAGCAAACTAGTTTCTCATTGAACAATTAGTACACATATTGTTTTGTGACATTGGTTGCCAACCCCATGACATGTCAACACTCTCCACTTCTCAACCTTGGGTTCCCCATTACCAGCTTTGCTGTTCCCTCCTGCCTTCTTTCCTTGCCCCTGGACTGGTGTGCCCCATTAGTCTTGTTTTGTTTTATGGGGCTGTCTAATCTTTGGCTGAACGGTGAACCTTGGGAGTGACTTCATTACTTAGCTAAAAGGGTATGCGGGGGCCATACTCTCGGGGTTTCTCCAGTCGCTGTCAGGCCAGGAAGTCTGGTCTTTTTTTGTGAGTTAGAATTTTGTTCTGCGTTTTTCTACACCTCTGTCTGGGCCTGTCTGTTGTGATCCCTGTCAGAGCCATCGATGGTGGTAGCTGGGCACCATTTTGTTGTGCTGGACTCAGTCTGGTGGAGGCTGTGGTAGTTGTGGTCCACTCGTCCTTTGGACTAATCTTTCCCTTTTGTCTTTGGTTTTCTTCATTCTCCTTTGCTCCAGATGAGGTGAGACCAGTGGAGTATCTTAGATGGCTGCTCACAAGCTTTTAAGACCCCAGACACGACTCACCAAGGTAGAATGTAGAACATTGTCTTTATAAACTATATTATGCCAGTTGAGCTAGATGTTCCTCAAGAGGTTTATTAAATTTTTTAATGAACAGGTCTTATCTGAGTATTAGTGTTCAGGACTAGAAAATAAAGCAATTTTAATTTATACAGCATTTGTGTTTATTTGATTCTCAAGTTAAACTCAAAAGTTTGTCCTTAAATTTTACCAGTTAATTTCTTTAGGCCAAAAACTGTTTTAATCATTTAAAATTTGGAAAATGGAGGTTAGCTTTTACAGCCTGCTCTTAATTATTTAGAGTCTCATCTGTTTATGAGATTATTGAGGCCTATTGTTTGGCCTTTTTCTTTCCCACAGTAGCATTTTAGAGTTTGCTTGTTTTGACCCCTTACCCCATCCTGTCCTGAGGAAAAAAGCTAAGAGAAATTAAAGCATTGCTGCTTAATTAAAGCTGTAATAATAATGCTAACATTGAAGAACTTGAGGTGACACTAAGCTACTTTGTCTCCTTTGATTTTCCTAATAACACTTGTAGAGAGATACAGTTGTTACTTTATAGATGAGGAACCTGAAGTGTAGAGAGGCTGAGCAGGTTGCTAAAGTTGCAGGAATCGGTGAAGAAGAGACCATCCGGGGCCCGTTGACTAAAGTGATGTTTGGGTATTTCATTTCTGTGAATTATTTTTGCCCTTACAATGATTGAGTGTTGCCTATATCCGTATTGGGTTTTAGATATCTAAAGAATGCCTTATTTAATTTGTGGTCAAGATGACTGAAATTAATCATTAATATAATTGCCATTAATATGGTTATCTTAATCTGTAATGCCCCTGTAATACCTTGACTGTCATATAGCTTTTCTATACTATAAAATTTAACCAGATTTTATTTGTTAATTCTCTTATAGTGCCTGGGAAAAGCCCTTGTGTTTCTTTAACCTGAATTAACGTTTTTAGTTAAAATACTGATGGAGCTTTACTTGGAGAACGTTTGTAAAATCCTTCCTAAGATAAATTCGAAAATTTAACAGAACTTAAATTTCAGTGTTTAAGGCACGTACCCTAGTCAGGAAAGCCTGTGTTTGACTCTGGCTCTTCATTTAGCTAGCCGTGTGGTCTAGGGAAAGTTTTTCCCCTCTTCTTTGAGCCTTTGTTTCCTCATCTGTAAAACAGGGGGTGATGATAGTACTTATCTGGCAGGATTGCTGTGAGGAGTAAATGAGTTAAAGTATTTGTAAAGTTTGTAGTGCACTATCTGATGCAGAGTAAGCATTTGTATTTATTATGCCCATCCTTGAAATAGAGTTCACAGTTACTGTTAACCCACCAACTACTTTATTAAAATAAAATGCATTGAAAACTTATTTTTCAGACTTTTTTAAAATGTAAAAATACCTATTGTGATATATCACGGACACTATCTTTTTGGAGAGCTTTTAGTTTTTTCTGCCTACCTTTGCTCTAGACAGTCAAAAGAAGTGGCATTTGCTTGAACTGGTGGTAGAGGAGGCTTTGGGTAATAAGCTAGCAGGTACTGTTGAACAGTGGGAACAAAGTATAGAGGGATCTCACGTCACTTTTGACTCTCCAGGAGGTGTTTCCAGATGTGAGTTGTGACCCCTGTGCAGGTGCACACCTACACCTGTAAGTGTTAGGGAGAGCCTAACAGCCTGAGTTGGCTACCAATAAAGAAGAAGACTGTTTTTCAGTTGCCTGATCTTAGCCTTGTCTTTCTAATTAGGTTACTGCTTCTGTCAGTTTTGTCTTACACCTTCCTTGTCCCTTATAAAGTTCCTCTGGCTGGATGTGGCCTTTTATTGTACAGATAAATGTCTGACAGAACTGAAAGGTGAACAGAGTTTGGATACTACTAACGTTTGAGCAGCAGAAGAAATGCTGGGAAAGAGCAGGGTCCACACGAGATCATTAAGGATCCTATTTTTGGGAATTAGGTGGAAGAATATAAACTTTATTTTTTGTCATTTTGAGCTATTGGTGGTAGTATTGCAAATGATAAGAGGAAAAGGATAGTAGAAAGAGCATAGGACTTAGATTCAAAGGGCTTGAAGCAAAATCCATTTCTATGATTAATTGCATGGTTTGGGGCAAGTTACTGTCACCAAGCCTCACTTTCTTTAAATGTTAAATGTAAATAACTAACCATATATTTTTAATGAATCAGTGTAAAAGATATGTAGAGGTGCTTAACACAAAGCCGCTCGAGGTTACTTAGATCTGAAGAAAACAGTGCCACCATTTGCCTGGCTGTAAGTCTTCTCTTGTTCCTTCTGAAACATTCTGCAAAAAGAATAAGCTACAGTAGAAACCCATTTTAATTCTGTCCTATATGAGGATGTGTTCTTGATTAGAAAAAGCTTCACTTGGGATTCGTTTTTAGAGTATTAAAGAATCTCAGAGTCTAATGGGAAGGGGGGAAAACTCAGCTTACTCTTCAAGTTAGTTCAGCCTAGCTAAGTTTTCTTGCAGTTCTAACACTGATTAGTTCTAGAGTGCTTCTTTATTCCTGTATGAAACTGAATCTGAATGGTTCATTAAGTAGTGTAAAGAAACTGATTCAAATTTTTAATATTTATTCCTTTATTGAAAGTGTCTGACATGGATACTACAATGAGTGTAAAAATAGGTGAAGCTCTTAAAGATATATATATATATATATATATATATATATATATATACATATATATATATATATACATATATATATATATATATATAAAATAGGGCAGCTTTGAAAATGGCCATGTGCTAACTTGCTGTGGATGAGTAACAGTTTGTGCCCATTAAAAAAAAAAATAAGGGCTAATTTTATCAGTTTACTCTCATTTTGATTGCTTCTTTACTCTCATTTTGATTGCTTCTTTTGCTTTATATCTAAGCTGTTTGTGTACTGTTTTGAAGAGGCTGACTTCAGGCATTGAAATTAAGTTTTTCAAATAATATGCTAATGTATAATGGAATTCAGTTTTTCTGTAGGAATAGAAGGGTGGCAAAGATTTAAAAAAAAAAGTTGTTTTAAGTAGAGTACATACCTGCCTCCTTTTCTCTACATAGAAGTGTTGTGAACCAAGGGAGGCAGGCCTGTTCGTTTCTTATCTGTCTCCCTGTATGTGCATGCCTGGTTTCCTTCCTGAAACTGCTTGGTCCCTGAGATCTGTAGGTAGTTCCTGACTTACGACAGGGTTCCCTCTTGATGACTCTGTCGTAAGTTGGTTCTGACATAAGTAGAATCTCTTTTCTCGTTATTACTGCCTTTTATTTATCAGTATCTTTATAAATCTGATCTTTATTTGTCTTTGGAGGTGGGAAACATTACCTGTAAATGTACAGGTATACTTTAATACATACATACATTAAAAAAATGCACAAATGATAAAAATTCACTCCAGTGATGAAGGAAGAGTTGGATGATGTTTGCATTTTGTCAGTTGCGGTAAAAACTCTGCTTGTGGAAGGTTCTGGATCATCTGTATTATCCCTGGGAATGGGGATAGTGTTTCGAGTCAGAACATCAGTGAGGGTCATCTGTTTGGTTCTTTTCTTTTTCTTCGTATGTTTTGTGGTAACATCTCACTGTTTCCCGAATCTGCCTTTCAACTTTAGTTGTTTTCAAGCAACTAAGGCCCTTGATTTAGTTCAGAAAAATCTTCGGCTGATCCTTTCACTGTAAATTTTTTGACAGCTTCTCTCCTTCCTCTTCGTCATTATTTCTTCTTCAGCATATCTGTCCTTTTCCAAATCCATTAAATCCTGATCTGTCATTTCCCCTTTGTTGTGAACTATGAGCTGTTCCACAAATGATCGTTAAGTGCGGTTCGAATATGTCGTAAGTCAGGGACTGCACGTACTCTGTTCTTCTCGATCTCTGATGCCATCAAGGAAAATAACCATGGCCAAGTAGCCTTTGTATCCCTAAGATCCATTGTGAGCTCAGTCGCTAATTAGTGATCCAACCTTTAGGAGTTTTCATAACTTGTTTAAAGCTCTGTTTTTCTAGAAATAATACCCACCTTGCAGGAAGGTAGTGAGAAA
The DNA here is from genome assembly GCA_030035585.1 of Dugong dugon. Taxonomy (NCBI): domain Eukaryota; kingdom Metazoa; phylum Chordata; class Mammalia; order Sirenia; family Dugongidae; genus Dugong; species Dugong dugon. Next base: position 43,507,281 of record CM057466.1, on the reverse strand, counting down.
TAATCTTTAAAAAGCTCCATGCCTGACACATAGTTCTTATAATAATAGCTAATGATTGCTGTTGTTAGCTGCCGTTGAATCAACTCCCGCTCACGGTGACCTTATGTACAACAGAACGAAACGTTGGCTAGTGCTGTGTCATTTTCACAATCTCCAGCATGTTCAAGTTGATTGTTTCAACTGTTGTGCTGTTCCTTCTCACCGAGGGTCTTTCACGCCCTCGATGGCCCTCTACTTTACCAAACATGATGTCCTCCTCTAGCAATTGATCTCTCCTGATGATGTGTCCAAAGCAAGTGAGTTGGACAGTGTTCTGTTGTGACCTATAAGGTTTTTGTTGACTAATTTTCTAAAGTAGATCACCAGGCCTTTCTTAGTCTGTATTAGTCTGGAAGCTCCACTGAAACCTGTCTACCATGTGTGACCCTGCTGTTATTTGAAATACCAGTGGCATAGCTTCCAGCATCACAGCCACACGAAGGCCGCTGCAGTACAACAGACTGACAGACCGGTGGTGGAGAGCTAACGATAGGTAACGCTGATGGAGTGCTTACTACGTGCCAGACAGTGTATTAAGCATTTCGGGTGGATTCTTTCTTTTAATCCTCACAACAACCCTATAAATTATATACTCTTGTTACAAATGAGGAAACTAGCTCTGCAGCTGGGCTCTTAACCACTTGGTTATATTGTCTCTTTGCATATAGGGTATGTATGGAATATTAGATATCAGTAATACATCCGAATTTCAGAGATGTTAGAATGTGAAAAATGTGTTTTTTAGGAACGATGATACTGACATTTCTTATACCAGAAGATATTTGGTATTGGTCCTCTTTCACACCACCACCAACAGGACAGTATTTTTAAAATTAGTTTGGTGACATTAGACAGGATGATTTAGATTGGGAGAGTGATCAGCTAGAAATCTGTTTCAGTAATGCACAGACTTGAAATAGTGTCTGAAATAAAGTGGTGATAGTAGCAACAGAGGAGAAGGTCTAAAGACTTCAGTAGTTTTAAAAAATTGAAATGTAATACATTTACATGGGCAAAAAAATTCAAATGGTATACAAGGATATATATAGGTAGTCCCCAACTTACAATGTATTCGAGTTGTGATGAACCGTGTTTACAACCATCTGTTTGTTTGGTTTTTTTAATTGGCTTACATAACGTGTGTGTATAACTGGAGCAGCCCAAAGCAGCGATGTTGAAGCTGTAAGTTTATATGTAATGTTTTCAACCCCCAAAGACAAAGATCAGATTTATAAAGATACTGCTAATAAAAGGCAATAATAGTGAAAACTAAAAAAAAAAAAGGTATTTGACTTATGTCAGAACTGACTTAGGATGAAGTCATCAAAACGGAACCCGGTCGTAAGTCGGGGACTACCTGTATATTATAGTAAGTTTGTAATATATATTACATTTATTAAAGTAAAGGATAGGAATACAAAGATATATTCACAGTCTTCAACAAGAAGGTCAATAAATTCTAGAAGTAACACCATCTTTATGTCCTTTTGATTTGTCTGTCAGGATAATTCTATGGTATCTGTTTTACAGGTACAGAAATCAGGGCTTAAAAGAAATAAGGGACTTGGGCAGGGGCACATGTTATAAGTGGCAGAGTGGTGATATGAATCTTAAAAAACTCTGAAAGTGTAGTTTTTTTTAATAACTTAGCTGCTTTTTGCTGACCCTTCTCAACCAGCAAGTTTGTCTTCAACTATTTGGACTTTAAAGCACTTTATTTTGCATAGACGTGTGTGTGTGTGTGTGTGTGTGTGTGTGTGTATGTGTGTGTGTGTGTGTGTGTGTGTGTGTGTGTGTGTGTGTGTGTCTGTGTGTCTGTGTGTCTGTGTGTCTGTGTGTGTGTGTGTCTGTGTGTGTGTGTGTGTGTAAACTCATATGCTTATCCAGATCTACAGGTCAGCCACCAGGGAGTGCCTCAAAATATGTTATTCAATATGTACTTACATAGCCCTAATGAACAGTGTTCAAGATTTATCTCTAATTTTTTTTTTTTTTAAAGGGAAGTATGTGGCAAATCCCAGGTTAATGAGGAAGGCTGTTATCCTAAAACAGAAGCCAATTTAACTTAAGAGTTGGTGGTGTTTAATGAGATATACAGGGAAGTTGGAAGGAGTTAAAGGTTTTACGGTAGAGGTGATGTTTCATTTCACACATGATTAATGTTTTAAATAAGATTTTTTTCAATTTTTCATATTAATCCATGCTAAATAGAAAACTTGGAAAATATAAGAAACAAAATATGAGGCCCTTATACTCTTGTTAACGTAATAATAGAGTAAGCACTTTTAATGGTTTATGGCCTTTCAATCTTCCCATTAATTTCTATATTTGATATAATTGGAATGATACTTTATACTTTTTTGTTGGTTTATTTTATTTAGCTTAACTCTGATATTTTCCAGTTATGATTGTGGCAGTGGTTTCCTATGCTGTTATGTTTAGGAAACGTGATTTTTGTTAGCTACATAATATTCCAGTGTTGAATTATCAATATTTATTTAAAACCACCCTATAATGGGCTTTTGGGTTGCCCGTGTTTTAAAGAACATTACAGAAAACGACATACTTGTATTTAAAACTTTATCCTCATTTTATTCCATTCTGTAGAATAAAATTCTAAAAGTAGAATTATTAGATTAAGAGATGGAAACTTTTTTCGGATCTCCATACTCATGCCAATTTGCTTTTCTAAAAGGCTGTACCAATTTTTAGCTAATGTATAAGCATGCCAATCTCTCCATGTGCTCAACAGAATTGAATGTTATCTTTTTATAAAAGCTTTGCTAATTTAATAGGTGGAAGTATTATCTTATTTAAAGTTTAATGTTGTTAATTACTGATAAGTTTATTAACTACCACAGGCATACCTCAGATATTGTGGGTTTGGTTCCAGACCACTGCAGTAAACTGAATATCACCATAAAGCGACTCACACAAAGTTTTTGGTTTCCTAGTATGCATAAAAGTTAATATTGTAGTCTGTTAGCGTGCAATCGCATTACGTCTGAAAAAACAATGCACATACCTTAATTCAAAAATACTTTATTGTTAAAAACTGCTAACCATCATCTGAGCCTTCAGCAAGTCGTAATCTTTTTGCTGGTGAGGGTCTTGCCTCCATGTTGATGGCTGCTGACTGATCAGGGTGGTGGTTGCTGAAGGCTGGGGTGGCTGTGGCAGTTTCTTAAAATAAGACAACAGTGAAGTTTGCCGCATTGATTGACTCTTCCTTTCACTTAAGATTTCTCTGCAGCATGTGATGCTGTTTGATAGCATTTTACCCACAGCAGAACTTCTTTTACAATTGAGTCAATCCTGTCAAACCCTGCTGCTGCTTTATCGGCTACATTTATGCAATCTAAATCCTTTGTTGTCATTTCAACAATGTTGACAGCATCTTCACCAGGAGTAGATTCCATCTCAAGAAACCACTCTTTGCTCATCCAGAAGAAGCAACTCCTCATCCGTTAAAGTTTTACATCATGAGATTGCAGCAATTCAGCCACATGGTCAGGCTCCACTTCTAGTTCTCTTGCTGTTTCCACCACGTCTGCAGTTACTTCTTCCATGGAAGTCTTGAACCCCTCAAAGTCATCCATGAGGGTTGGAATCAACTTATTCCAAATTCCTGTTAATGTTGATATTTTGAATCACAAGTGTTCTTAATGGTATCTAGAATGGTGAATCCTTTCCAGAAGTTCTTCACTTTACTTTGCCCAGATCCATCAGAGGAATTATTATCTATGGCAGCTATAGTCTTGTGAAATGTATTTCTTAATAATAAGACTTGAAAGTTGAAATTACTCCTTGATCCATGGGCTGCAGAATGGATGTTTTGTTAGAAGACATGAAAACAACATTAATCTCCTTATACATCTCCATCAGAGCTCCTGGATGACCAGGTGCATTGTCAGTGAGCAGTAATATTTTGAAAGGAATCTTATTTTCTGAGCAGTCAGTCTCAACAGTGGGCTTAAATATTCAGTAAACCATGTTGTAAACAGATGTGCTGTCATCTAGGCTTTTTTGTTCCATTTATAGAGGAGAGGCAGAGTAGATTTAGCATAATTCTTAACGGCCCTAGGATTTTTGGAATGGTCAATGAGCATTGGCTTCAACTTAAATCACCGGTTGCATTAGTCCCTAACAAGAGAGTCAGCCTGTTCTTTGAAGCTTTGAAGCCAGGCATTGACTTCTCTGTAGCTATTAAAGTCCTAGATGGCATCTTCTTCCACTACAAGGCTGTTTCATCTACAATGAAGATCTGTTGTTTAGTACAGCCATCTTCGTCAATTATTTTAGCTAGTTCTTCTGGATAACTTGCTGCAGCTTCTATGTCAGCACTTGCTGCTTCTCCTTACACTTTTATGTTATAGAGACGGCTTCTTTCCTTAAACTCATGAATCAACCTCTGTTAACTTGAGACTTTTCTTCTGCAACTTCCTCACCTCTCATAGCCTTCAGAAAATGGAAGAAAGTTAGGACCTTGCTTTGGATTAGGCTTTGGCTTAAGGGCACGTTGTGGCTGCTTTGATCTTCTGTCTAGACCACTAAAGCTTTCTCCGGATCAATAATAAGGCTGTTTTGCTTTCTTATCATTGTTGTGTTCACTGGAGTTGTTGTTAGGTGCCCTTGCGTTGGTTCCGACTCATACAGCATTCACTGGAGTAGCACTTTTAATTTCCTTCAAGAGCTTTTCCTCTGCATTCAAACTTGGCTAACTGTTTGGTGCAAGAGGCCTAACTTTTGGCCTGTCTTGGCTTTTGACATGCCTTCCTTACTAAGCTTAATCTTTTCTAGCTTTTGAGTCAGTGAGAGACATGCGACTCTTCCTTTCAGTTGAGCACTGAGAGACCATTGCAGGGTTATTAACTAGCCTAATTTCTATATTGTCATGTCTCAGGGAATAGGAAGCCCTGAGGAAAGGAGATGGGAAATGGTTGGTTGGTGGAGCAGTCAGAACACACACAACTTTTTTCCATTAAGTTTGCTGTCTTATATGGGTGAATTTTGTGGCACCTCAATACAATTAACTTACAATAGTAACATCAAAGATCACTGATCACAGATCACTATAACAGATACAATAATAATGAAAAAGTTTGAAATATTGTGAAAATTATCAAAATGTGACACAAACACGAAGTGAGCACATGCTGTTGGGAAAATGGTGCTGATAGACTTGCTTAATGCAGGGTTGCCACTAACCTTCAGTTTGTGAACAACGCAGTAGCCTTGAAGTGCCATAAAGTAAGCACAATAAAACAAGGTATACTTGTATTTGAATTCTGTGAAGTTTTTGTTTGTCGTTTACTTGATTGTTAACCTCTTGTCAACAGATGTGTGTTAAGATTCAACAATCATTAGAACAGAGTTAATAGATGAGAATGGTTAACCGCTAAGAGACGAAGCATCATAGGTTGCGAACTGAGCCTTGAGGAAAACCTACAGGGAGCAGGTACAAAACCTAGCCAGTAAAGTAAACAGAAAAAGTTAGGGTTCAGAAATTAAGAAAAGAGGACTAAATCCCTCCCCCAATCTTAAATGAATGCTTCTTTACTTTATTACAAAATCCTTTGTTTTTTCTTAGAATTTCGTTAAGTAACTCACTAATACTTCTTAATTTTGTTTTTTCTTTCTTCTTTTTAAAAAATATTTTAGCTAACTTTATGACAGGGACTGTCTTCCAGATTTTAGTTTTGGTTAGTTTTTTTTAGAGCTTTATGCTGATTTTTTCCTTAAGGTATTATTGATTACGATCTTATTTTTATGTTTGTTTATCTCAGTCCAGGTTCTGGGCAGGCAAATTGGGAAAAATTGAATAAAAGTAAAGGAACACAGAATTTCTTCTTGACTGTAAGTTTCCTCTCTCTTTTTAAAGTTTATTGTATAATAAAGACATAAAAAGGCATAAAGAATATAATAAGCACTTGCGTATCCACCTGCTGCCTAAAAAAAGAAAACACGGTTAAAGCTCCCTTGTGTACATTTCTGATTGCACCCTCCTCCGTTCGTTACCCTGAAATTGGTATTTTTCACTCCCATACTTTTGTACCTATGTCTCACATTCTCTACCGGGGTCTTGTCTTATTAATTAAAACAAGTGTTCCATGCAGACTTATTTCTGCAACTGAAGTAGTGTTTGGACGTAGGGAAAGGTTAATGATTGTGTTATAGCACTGCTTTTACCTTCTTCTCTGTTGTTTGCCCTCTTTGAATTGTCCAGCTCTTTGTCAGTTCCACGTTTGGTTTAATCCAGTGTTCTGCCATCTGTGGTTAGTACAACTCAGAAATTGGAGAATTTCAGAACAAGAGTTGAATTGCTTTCTTGGGGGGAGGGGGGTGGAGCAAGATGGCAAGAGAGAAATGAAATCAATAGAGACAGCAATCCAGTGGATTTCTCCCAACACAATTGAATGTGGCCAGTCTGCATTAATCAGCATCACAGCTAGCTACTGAAACTACTATTAAGGCTGAAGTTTCTGAACTTAAAAATAGGAATTTAAATATAGCTAATTGAATTTAGTTAAGAACTGAAAAGGGGGATAGAGTTGACTCATCTGTGCAGAGTATATGACTCATTTGTACAAATGAAAACATGTTTATGAAGGTCCATGTATAAGAAAAGTTGCCATCCAGCTTGATTCAGACAAAAGGAAAAGGCAGTAAGTTCATGGTACATTAACTTCCTGAATGCCTGCTAGCAGAGTGGAGTAGAAGGGATACAAGGATACACAACTCAGGAGATCTGGGTTGTGCTGTTGGTTCTTCCAGTGACTGTTTGATGTAACCTTAGGCAAGTTAAAAAATGTTTGGATTTCTGTTTCCCTACTTCTCTTGAAATAGAGTTGGGCAGGCTATAGGGTATTAGTTCATTGCTCTTAAGATCTTTTACTCCTAAAAGTTGATTCTATTGTTTTTAAGTATGGATCTGAAAGTACTTTTTAATGAAAATATTCTTAAGCTTGTGATTTACTGAACTTGAAATTTTGATTTTCAGGGAAGACATATAAGGAATTTGCATAAGACAGTTGTGCAGAATGGAGCTGGAGGAGCCTTATTTGTGGTAAGTAATACTGAGATTTCTTCAGAATAAAAGGAGTTGGAAATTTGGGTAAATCCATTATAACAATCTAAACCTTCTTAATTCCAGTGTCTTTGGTATATGCTGGCCATTGTAGGAATTTAAATATAGCTAATTGAATTCAATACTTTTCAAAAGATGTGTGGGTCTAGCTGAACCCCTAAACTTTAAATTGGCACCAAGGCAACTCTGGAAATAAGAATTTAGATTGTTCTTTGGTGAAATTACTGTGAACCCTAACCTGATTTCTAGTCATACTTTGGGTTCTTAAAAATCAGTCATGTTGGGTCACTGAAGATTCTGAGGCTGCGATTTGGGGACTGCAAAATGGCATTAATTTGAAATTCATGGATTTTAGGATACAGTGAAAACATTAGCAGTTGGACTTATGTTTTCTTTTCCATGGTTTAATTACAGGTAGAGGTCAGTGGGCAACTCAGCTTAATTGAACAAGTCTCAAAAAACACAGTGTTGTAAATAGTCCTTCTTTTTCTTTTATTTCTATTTATAGCCAAAAAAAGAAAAACCAAACCCATTGCTGTCAAGACAGCCACCCTATAGGACAGAGTGGAACTGCCCTATAGGGTTTCCAAGGAGTGGCTGATGGATTTGAACTGCAGACTTTTTGGTTAGCAGCCAAGCTCTTAACCACTTCGCTACTAGGGCTCCATTTATATCCAGGAAGGATAAGATAATGTATTCTCTTTTTGACAAGCTGCAGTTTTCAGGGATTAATCTAGTATAGTTTAAAGGCAATTTAGTGGATTTGTATGATGATATAGAGTCAGTGGTATAGTTTTGTAAACTGAATTATTTTCAACCTAATCTGAAAGAATGAGTTGGGGTTCATACTATTGAGAAGTAGACGTCTGTTTTATGTTTTATCATTTTTGTCTGAAAACATATCAGATTGGCCACATATTTGAGATCATTGCCCAAAGTTTCCCTTTTCTTTTTTCTTTGGTTTATGTACTTGAAAAAGCAGAACTTTTGAGAGTTAACAAATCGAGAATTCAGTTCTGTATTCAGTACACATACAAAGCATTAATAGATGTGTTAATCTCTGTGACTCATTTGATTTTCTCTTGACATGTCATTTCTTGTCAGATTTTGAAGAGGACCTGCTCTGCTCTTTTAAGGAGAAGAAATAAAGCTTGCTGTTGGCTAGTTTCTGATTATTAGGCCTCTAATAATTGATAGTGTTTGAGTAATTACATTAGAAAATTGTATTCTCTAAGTTGAATAACACTTTTTTTTGTCTTGTTTTTTAGTTTCTACAGCTATTTTTCTTAACTTTTAAATGATGCTTTCTAAAGCTTTTCTAAAATTTTGAAATCTGCTAAAGTTAATTTGGTCTTATCCCACTTCCATATAGTCATCACATGTGTATTTAGTCATTAGTTTACCATCTGTTTGAGATGGAAGAATAGATTGTTATGTTTCATGTTGGAATTAAAGTGAGGATGTTAACAATCAGTAGTAGTATAGCAATGTACAGAAGTTATTCACACTTTTGAGATAAATTCAAAATTTTTTTTTTCTTTGTGTAGCACAGAGATACTCCTGAGAATAATCCAGATACTCCATTTGATTTTACACCAGAAAACTATAAGGTATGATATTAAGTTAAAATTATAGTTAATCTATAAAATATTTAGTATCTTCCAGGTGTATAAAACGGATGCTTTTTTTTTTTTTTTTAATTATAGAGGATAGAGGCAATTGTAAAGAACTATCCAGAAGGGCATAAAGCAGCAGCTGTGCTTCCAGTCTTGGATTTAGCACAGAGACAGAATGGATGGTTGCCCATCTCTGCTATGAATAAGGTATCGAATTAATTTTTGCCTTAGTTCAAAAAGAGGAGAGACTTTACGTGGTGATTTCCTTATGTAGAAATTCCTCTTATGAATCATTAATGTCAGAATCTAGGTGTTTGAAGCCCTTTAATCATTCATATGTTTCCTTACAGAAGAATCACATGTGTTTTTGTTGGTTCCCTTAGTAATGCAGAGAACTGAAAAGGTAGACCTTTTTATCCTTGCAGAAAGTACTAAACACAGTCACTTTATCGTGAAAGAGGGTTTTTTTGTTTGTTTTTATTTTTTCTTTTATAAGGTAAATGGTCATAATAATTATAAAAGTTCAGAAATTTCACAAATGTGTATAATTTGGCGTCAAGGTATTCTGAAAATGCAATATTTAAACACTAGAATTACAAAGAAAAAGTCTACTTAGGCCAGTGGGAGATAGATATAAACATATGTTAATTTCAACTAGTAAGGTAAATGCTGATAAAAAACCAAACAACCCATTGCCATCAAGTTGATTCCAATTCATAGCAACCCTATACAGACATATCTCAGAGATACTGTGGGTTCGGTTTCAGACAACTGCAATAAAGTGAATTTTGCAATGAAGTGAGTCATATGAATTTTTTGGTTTCCCAGTGCATATAAAAGTTATGTTTACACTATACTGTAGTCTGTTAAGTGTGTGATAGCATTATGTCTTAAAAAACAATGCACATACCTTAATTCAAAAATACTTTATTGTTAAAAATTGCTAACCATCATCTGAGCCTTCAGCGAGTCATGATCTTTTTGCTGGTGGAGGGTCTCACCTCAGTGTTGATGGCTGCTGACTGATCAGGGTGGTGGCTGATGAAGGCTGGGGTGGCTGTGGCAGTTTCTTAAAGTAAGACAACAGTGAAGTTCGCCACATCGATTGACTCTTCCTTTCACGAAAGATTTCTCTGCAGCATGCGATGCTGTTTGATAGCATTTTACCCACAGTAGAACTTCTTTCAAAATTGGAGTCAGTCCTCTCAGCCCCTACTGCTGCTTCATCAGCTAAGTTTATGTCATGTCCTAAATCCTTTGTTGTCACTTCAACAACGTTCACAGCATCTTCACTTCAGGACTAGATTCCATCTCAAGAAACCACTTTCTTTGCTCATCCATAAGAAGCAACTCCTCATCCGTTAAAGTTGTGTCATGAGATTGCAGCAATTCAGCCACATTTTCAGGCTTCACTTCTAGTTCTCTGGCTGTTTCCACCACATCTGCAGTTTCTTCCTCCATGGAAGTCTTCAACTCCTCAAAGTCGTCCATGAGGGTTGGAATCAACTTATTCCAAATTCCTGTTAATGTTGATACTTTGAATCACAGGTGTTCTTAATGGCATCTAGAATGGTGAATCCTTTCCAGAAGTTCTTCAGTTTACTTTGCCCAGATCCATCAGAGGAATTACTATCTATGGCAGCTATAGCCTTGTGAAGTGTATTTTTTAATAATAAGACTTGAAAGTTGAAATTACTCCTTGATCCATGGGCTGCAGAATGGATGTTTTGTTAGAAGACATGAAAACAACATTAATCTCCTTATACATCTCCATCAGAGCTCCTGGATGACCAGGTGCATTGTCAGTGAGCAGTAATATTTTGAAAGGAATCTTATTTTCTGAGCAGTCAGTCTCAACAGTGGGCTTAAATATTCAGTAAACCATGTTGTAAACAGATGTGCTGTCATCTAGGCTTTTTTGTTCCATTTATAGAGGAGAGGCAGAGTAGATTTAGCATAATTCTTAACGGCCCTAGGATTTTTGGAATGGTCAATGAGCATTGGCTTCAACTTAAATCACCGGTTGCATTAGTCCCTAACAAGAGAGTCGGCCTGTTTTTTGAAGCTTTGAAGCCAGGCATTGACTTCTCCTCTGTAGCTATTAAAGTCCTAGATGGCATCTTCTTCCACTACAAGGCTGTTTCATCTACACTGAAGATCTGTTGTTTAGTGCAGCCACCTTCATCCGTTATCTTAGCTAGATCTGGATAACTTGCTGCAGCTTCTACATCAGCACTTGCTACTTCCTCTTACACTTTTATGTTATGGAGATGGCTTCTTTCATTAATCCTCATGAACCAACCTCTACTAGCTTTTAACTTTTCTTCTGCAGCTTCCTTACCTCTCTCCTTCAGAGAACTGAAGAGAGTGAGGGCCTTGCTCTGGATTAGGCTTTGGCTTACGGGCATATTGTGGCTGCTTTGATCTCCTGTCCAGACCACTAAAGCTTTCTCCCTGTCAGCATATTGCTTTCTTACCATTTGTGTGTTCACTGGAGGAGCACTTACAATTTCCTTCAAGAGCTTTTCCTCCACATTCAAACTTGGCTAACTGTTTGGCACAACAGTCCTAATTTACAGCCTATCTCAGCTTTCGACATGCCTTCCTCACTAAGCTTAAACTTTTTTAGCTTTTGATTTAAAGTGAGAGACGTGGGACTCTTCATTTCACTTGAACACTTAGAGACCACTGGAGGGTTATTAACTGACCTAATTTCAATATTGTCGAATCTCAGGGAATAGGAAGGCCCAAGGAGAGGGAGAGAGATGGGGGAATGAACGGTTGGTTGGTAGAGCAGTCAGAACACACACATTGATTGATTAAGTTTGCTGTCTTATATGGGCGTGGTTCGTGGCACCTCAATACAGTTAAAGTAGTAAGATCACTGATCACAGATCACTATAACAGATACAAAAATAATGAAAAAGTTTGAAATATTGGAAGAATTATCAAAACGTGACACAGAGACACAAATTGAGCACATGCTGTTGGGAAAATGGCACCAATGGACTTGATCGATGGAGGGTTGCCACATACCTTCAATTTGTAAAAAAAAAAAAAGCGGTATCTGCGATGTGCAGTAAAGCAAAGCCCAATAAAATGAGGTCTGCCTGTATAGAGATGTATAAAAAGAGCTTTAGGGGGGTAGGTAATGCCTACCTGAGGGGCAAGATCATTGTTAAGGAAAGCTTTGCAGAAAATGAGAGTGTGTGATGAGTAGATACCTGAAGAAGAACCAAAGGTTTGCTGAGAACAGAAAATGTAAAGGCATTCAGAAACCAAAACCAAACCAAATCCGTTGCCGTCTAGTCAATTTTGACTCATAGCGACCCTATAGGATAGAGTAAAACTGCCCCATGTGGTTTCCAAGGAGCGACTGGTAGATTTGAACTGCTGACCTTTTGGTTAGCAGCCGTATCTCTTAACCATTGTGCCGCCAGGGCTCCAAAGGAATTCAGAGAGAGGAGAAAAGAGCTTAAGTACTCTAAATATAAAAAGAGATAAAAATAGAAAATGTCACTTTCTGAATATTTGAAATTTCATAAATCATTTACAAAGTACATGAATCTTTTTAGTATATTAAGTCTTTAGCCATAGGCTTTAATAAAAATCCATCAATATATGCTATTTAAGCTACTTGATTATGACAGCTTGGAATCATCAGCCTACACCCTGCAATGGGTGACCCATTTTATATGAAGTTAGTCTATTTAGATATATTTTAAGACTCATTTTTTTCTAACAGTGTTTTTATCAACAGTCTACATTTCAGCTTTATTCACATCCTAGTAATATACAGTGAACCTGTGTGAGCCGGGATTTCACGAGATTGCCTTGTTTTTCCGGGTCTTTCAGGTTTCCCACCTTTGACAGGGTGCAAGTCTTACTGCTCGTCTACCGCACATTTTAGTGGAAAATATTTGATTTCCTTCTCTGAGAGGTTTTTGCCTTACATAGGTTCTGGCTTTTGTAGGTTTTACTATAATAAATTTATATTACAGTTTATAGTTACAAAGTGCCATACAAAATCACATTTTTTGATTCTTACCAGAACCACACAACTAATAAGCGAGCATGATATAATGGAAAACATATTTGACTTAGAGTTAAGAGACCTGAAATTTAGTCTCGGTCATGCTGCACACTAGTTTTGTGACTGAGGGTCTTAAATGCTCTGGACTTATTTCCTCACCTGCAGAATGAAGGTTTTGAACTAGGTAGGTATCTTCAATTACTAAGTTATGATTTCTAAGTGAGCAAGAGTTGGAACTGTATCCAGGTCGTCTGGCTTCCAATTCAGTGCATTTTCTACTTGACTATCATTGGGATTCTGTTATACTTCATTCTTCTTATCCCTTTCTAAACTTTATTTTGTTGTAACTATGACGCTAGAGAGCGGGAGAAAGATGTGGCAGTTGGCTTCAGGAAAGATAACAGCCTTGGAAACCCTATAGGTCAGTTCTACTCTGTTCTGTGGGGTGGCTATGAGTCGGCATCAACTCGACAGCCATGGGTTTTTTAAATTTTTTTTTTTTTTTTTAATTAAACTAGATGATTGGCACTTTTCTTGGAGAATAGAAGTGTTGCCTTTTTTTTCTCTAATGGAATCCCAAATGCAATTTCATGTTTAGTTCATTGATCTCTTATCGTGGGCCCTTAGCATCTTCTTGGCTATGAAAAACATTATAAAGCAAGCTTAGTAGTGAGGTACTACAGTATATACTTGGTAGGAGTCCCTCGGTAGCACAATGGTTAAGTGCTCAACTGCTAACTAAAAGGTTGGTGGTCAAACCCATCCAGGGTTGCTTTGGAAGGTCTGGTGATCTGGTTCTGAAAGGTCACAGCTTTGAAAACCCTGTGGAGCACATAGGGTCACCATGAGTCTGAATCAACATCACAAAACCAGAATATACATAGTAAGCAGAGATAGGTGGTTATTTTGTTTTCAGTAAATGGCATGTTTCTTGGGAGTTTTCTAAATTATGGTTTTTTTTTTATATTACAGTAGCCAACTTCCTAAGTAATACTTAGGCATATGTTCTTAATCATAGGTATCTTTGTTTTTTAATTCACAATTTGAATAATGACAAGGCTGTTGGAAGTCTTGCTGAGGTGTAGGCTTAGCAGAGAAAAATAAATAAGAAACTAAGGTGAGAACATTTCAGAAATACTGTTCTGTTCTACTAGAATTGGATATGTGTGGAGGTGAGGCGAGAAACAAAATATAATCGGTCTTTCTGCTTTACATTTGGGACTTTATTTTGAAGTTACTGCTTGTTGGTTTCCCCCAAAGCCCAACCGTACAACAAAAATAACCTCCAGAAGCTCATGTGTTAGTTTAGTAACCATCACTCAGGCTTGTGTGGCAGAATCCTGTGGGAACTTTTTCAAGTTAAACATCAGGGCCTCACTCCAGATTTATTCAGTTATGATCGCCAAGGCCCCTGAGTGGTGCAGATGGCTTGCAGTTGGCTACTAACTGAAAGGCTGGCAGTTTGAATCCACATAGTGGTGCCATGGAAGAAAGTCCTGGCAATCTACTGTAAGACTACAGCCATTGAAAACCCTCCGGAGTGCAGTACTACTGTGACACACATGGGGTCACCATGAATTGAAATCAACTCTATAGCAATGGGTTTAACACTAGTTCATTGTTCAAAAAGTAATCAATGTAACCTACCATATTAACAGGATAAAAAAGAAAAATCACATGATCATATCAGATACAGAAATTAAAATCTTCAATGGTAGGACTCCAACATGTTTATTTTGAGAGCTCCCCAGATTCAGGGGTACCTGCCGAGTTTGGATCACTGAATTAAATAGTACAGTTACTTATGTTTCACAAATGGGCAAAGATTAGATACCTTTTAGGAATATATTTCCTTTGGAATTCCTGATATGAGGAAGTTCAGCATATTTATCATCTCAAATGCCATTTAATGAGCTCTTATGTCATGTTAAGACATAGATAAATGTATAATTTTTAGAAATGCTAGATATGAAATCTTAAAATCTGATAAATGATAATAGATCACCTAGAAAGTTGTAGCCAGGATCATAGTCATGATTGACTGTATATGGACCAGCTGTAGCGGACAGTTAAAATCCTTGTTTCCCACAGCTGACTTACCCTGAGCAAGAGAGGTATGCTGAGGTAGCGATTCCCTTGGTCCTTAACTCCAGTATGTCAAAACAAGTATTTTCTATAAATGCCTTGATGTGAAGAGGTGGGAAGTACTAGACTCTAAGATCCAGCTTTTGTAAAGAATATTGCAGTATGAAATTGAAGTAGTGTTTTGATTATTCTGGAGAGCTTTGTGTGTGTGTGCGCGTGTGTGCGTGTGCGCGCGTGCACAGCATGTGCATGTCTGTATGTCTGTAGGTAGAGATATAAAATTTTATGTTTACATATCTAAATGTAGATGGATGTATAAACAAATATAGATGAACAAGTAAGCTTTGATTCTCAACCTTTTTTCTGTCTCCATACCATTTGTTTGCTGTATACACCACCAGTAACATCAAGAGTTTTTTGAAGAAAATCGGTGAATGGTTTAGAAAATGTAATTGTTTCATGTATTGGGGTTTGGCCATAAAATTTTTGCCATTTGGAAGATTTAAATTATGAAATATAAAAGTTGAAATGATATAAGCAGAAATTCTTTATAGTGCAAGATTTAAAGATTTAGAGAAAAAGAATAGCCTTTGTGAGGCGAGGAGTGGGGTAAAGAGAGAAGGAAGTGCTGTAGAGTTCGCCTCGGGCTCTGTGTGGTTTAACTGTAAGGTGTCTGCGAAAATTGAAGGGCTTGCTTCTAACTCACAGCTATCTGATACAGGTACGTACTCTGCTTTTAAAGAAAATTGATAGAATATTAAAATTACATATTTTAAGACACACCTAAGGCTCATTTAATAAACATTGTAATTATCTTATTTAAAATTTTCCGGAATGTTTCAGGTTGCAGAAATTTTACAAGTACCTCCAATGAGAGTATATGAAGTAGCAACTTTTTATACAATGTATAATCGGAAGCCAGTTGGAAAGTATCACATTCAGGTCTGCACGACCACTCCTTGCATGCTTCGAGATTCTGACAGCATATTGGAGGCCATTCAGAGAAAGCTTGGTATGGGATACATTACATTTGTAACTTTTAGGAAAAACAGAATTATCTTTTCTAGAGTTGACCTGTTTCTACCTGAATTTTCCAACTCTTACCATTTTATTGGATCTGTACTTTTCCCAGTACATTTTTGTCTTCCTGTGTTTTGCTAGTAGTCAGAAGCGACTTGATGGCAGTGGGTTTTTGCATTTGCCCACTTTATTTCTTCCTGTTTTTATGTTCATCCTTAGTTCTCAGCCTCAAAACTGAGTTTTCACCTTTTCTTTCCCAATCATTAAGTATGTTTGAAAAGTTTCTAGTTTTAAAATTTTCATTGTTTAGAAAATTAAGTTTGACTTCTTACATAATAACACGTGGTACATAAAAAACTGACTATAATCTTGTATGTGTATCCTTCCAAAGGAGCCATGGAACAAGTAAGTGTGTAGTAAGAATGCTTCAGTGAGGGAAATAGGAAATAGGAAATGTTATTATAGTAGCATTTGTAAAATAAAATGGCATTTTTTTCCATACAAAATGGCGATTACTGCATTTATAACTATGTTAAGTGAAGTAAAAGGAGGAGGTATCTTTTAATTTTGTGGTTGTTGGATATAACATACTTGCATGTGGTAAAAATAGTTAGGCAGTATGGAAGTACATAAAACAGCTAAAGTCTGCTTAAAATCCCCTACCCTCCACAAGATATAAATTCTGATAATAGTTGGGTATATTAGTTTTAGATTTCATGTCATTTTAATTAACTTTCTTTGTAACTATTAAATATACTAATGTAATATGTCTAACATTATGTTACAGTATAATTATACAGTTTTTAAAAAATTTAATTTCTTAAACACTTTTTATATATGTCTAATATGTTCATTGTTTTCTGTGTTTTTTTTTTTTTTTTTTTTTTTCCTCCCTTAAAATCTCTATTAAAATACAACTTGGTCCTTACAGTGATCATTTATATTTTTAGGAATAAAGGCTGGGGAGACTACACCTGACAAACTTTTTACTCTTATAGAGGTGGAATGTTTAGGTGCCTGTGTAAACGCACCAATGGTTCAAATAAATGACAACTACTATGTGAGTATTTCACTTAATATAAACTAAAGTTGTGTGATGTCTTTTAAAAAACTATTTTTAAATATTTGGGTCCGTATCCTATATACGTTGTTTTTAGTTACTCATTTAGAAGAAACAATTAGGATAAATATCCAGAAGTTTTAAAAAAATTATTATCCTTTAATATTTTTTGCATTTAACTCCAGGAAATGATAATTTTTTAAAACTTTTAAATTATGAAAAATTTAATAATTTACATACAGATACAGAAACTAATGCTGGTGTACCAACCACCAAGACTTCCAGGCATGAACATTTTGGCACCTTTACTTCAGATACTATTATTTAGAAATAAGCTACAAGACACAGATGAAGCCCTCGTAACCTCACTCAAAATTGTATTCCCTTCCTTTCATCCCTAGAGATAACCACTACCTAAATTTAGTGTATACGCTTCCTGTACAATTTAAACTTTTTCTGACATGTATTCAACCATACTGGTATATATTATATTGCAAAGATGGTATTATGCCACTCTCTTTAGTAGTTTTACCCAGATCTCACAAGTTTTGATAAGTAATATTTTTATTATTTAATTTCTAAATATTTTTTAATTTTTATTTTGATTTCTTCTGTGACTTGTGAATTTTTTTTAGGAGTGTTCTTAGTATCCAAGTGTAAAGAGTTCTCCAGTTTTCTTTTTTTTTTAAGTTGCTTGCTACCCTAATTATATCATGGTTTTCAATCTATATCCCTTTCTAACTCATATTTCTTAGAATTTTGTTTATGGAAATTCTTTGAGGCCTGTGTGGAGGTAGATTCTTTAAGAAGGGATTTGCTGTTTCTTCTTGTTCCTGGAAGTACTACTAGCCCAGGATCACTTTAAATTAAATTCTATGCTAGTTTATTAGACAGTCCTGGGGAGTTCTCAAAAGAAAACCCTTCTCCTTATCCCTACCCCTACATGCTCAAGGTTCCAGATGAGCAGTTTTCTTTGAGGAACAGTTTATTTCTAGTTCACCCTTCTATAGAGGGTGTAGCTTTTTGGGTCTTTACTTCGTGTTATTTGGATGGTCTTTTGTTAGACTCTCTTGGGCTGGCCTGGGGCTTTACCCCCTGCCATTCTAGGCTGGCCATGAGACCCTGAGCCCTGGTGTGTTGAAATGAGTTCCTTTATGTGGCCTTTTGCCCTTGGTTCTTTGGAAAAACAGCTTGAGAGAATGTTCCTCTAAGCTTTGAGTTACCTTTGTCCTAGTTTTCTACTTTAGAGGGTTTGTTTTGTTCAGGTTGATGGCCATTTCCTGGGTAAGCTGTAAACAAGGATGGTTTGATACTTTTTTGCTTGGCCCTGGGCTGCAGCCTGCCCTGTGATTGATATGCACCTTGTAGGGACTGGTCAGTAGATTATGCAAATGAAGTGTCTGTGGCCTGCCAAGAGGGGGATTGGTCAGTTCATGGCCCTAGCATGAGGGCCATGCCTTGAAATTGTCAAGGAGTTGTAGATGGAAGCAGCCAACCCCACAGAGATTTCAGACAGAAGAAGACAGGAAGCAGGAAGAAGCAGAAAGGAGAAAAGTCAAGAGAAAAGCAGCAGAGAGAAGGGAGTCAAGGGACATCCTCAAAGATCTGTAACATGGGTCAAGGGTTGTAACACTGGCAACAGGCCCAGAAGGGGTTCAGTGGTAGAGCTGGTGGCAGCAGGTCCAGAATGGGCCCTGTGGCAGAGGGAGTGGTGACAGACAGCAGGGCCAAGAGAATCCTGTCCTGAAGGGGCTGAAAGGAACCTGTCCTGAGGGGCTGGGAGGAGACTTTCCTGAGGGGGGCTGAAAGGAGCCTATCCTGAAGGGCCCAAGAGGAGGCCTGTCTTTAGGGGCCTGAGAGTAGGCCTGTCCTCAAGGGGCTGAGAGGAGGCCTGCCCAGCCGAGAGGAGGTGAGAGAGCTGCCCTTCACTGAACAAGGGAGACTATGCCTACATGCTTCCTGATCTGAGTTGTACCCTGTCACTTCCTTAATAAACCACTTATCTTATGGTCTATGAGGTCTGTGTGGCCACTGCAATGGGTTATTGAACCCAGAAGAGAAGTAGAGAGGGCTCTGGGAGGGATGGCTGGTATCAGAATTCATAAAAAGGTTGGAGACTGGAGGTATGTCTGACCTCCACCTCTTAGGGATCAGCCTTGGGCTCATGTTGATTCGCATTATCCTCCCTGAAGTTAGGCAAGCTTTGAGACTGTTATTACCATTACCACCCTTTTGTAGCTGCCGTCAGAATGTAGAAATTATCAAACAATATCATTAATACCACACTCAAGTAAAATTTTGCTGACGATCATTCAGAAGCAGCTGCCAGCAGTATATCGACAGGGAACTGCCAGAAATTCAAGACAGATTCAGAAGAAGACGTGAACAGGGGATATCATTGCTGATGTCACATGGATCTTGGCTGAAAGCAGAGAATACCAGAAAGATGTTTACCTGTGTTTTATTTACTATTCAAAGGCATTTGACTGTGTGGATCATAACAAATTGTGGATAACATTGTGAAGAATGGGAATTCCAGAACACTTAATTGTGTACATGTGGAACCTGTACATAGACCAAGACAATCGTTCGAACAAAACAAGGGGATACTGCGTGGTTTAAAATGAGGAAAGGTGTGGGTCAGGGTTGTATCCTTTCATCATAGTTACTCAATCTGTATGCTGAGCAAATAAACTGGTAAGCTGGACTATGTGAAGAAGAACGGGGCATCAGGATTGGAGGAAGACTCATTAACAGCTTGCGATATGCAGATGACACAATCTTTCTTCCTCAAAGTGAAGAGGACTTGAAGCACTTACTGATGAAGATCAAAGACTGCAGCCTTCAGTGTGGATTACACCTCAATATAAAGAAAACAAAAATCTTCACAACTGGACCAATAAACAACATCATGATAAATGGAGAAAAGATTGCAATTGTCAAGGATTTCATTTTACTTGGATCCACAGTCAACACCCATGGAAGCAGCAGTCAAGAAATCAAAAGATGCATTGCATTGGGCAGATCAGCTGCAAAAGACCTCTTTAAAGTGTTAAAAAGCAAAAGATGCCACTCTGAGGACTAAGGTGCGCTTGACCAAAGCCATGGTGTTTTCAATTACCTCATATGCTTGTGAAAGCTAGACAATGAATAAGGAAGACCGAAGAAGAACTGATGCTTTTGAGTTAACGGTGTTGGTGAAGAAGACTGAATATACCATGGACTGTGAGAATAACAAACAAGTCTGTCTTGGAAGTAACACAGCCAGAGTGCTCCTTAGTGAGACTTCGTCTCACGTACTTTGGACATGTTATCAGAAGGGACCAGTTGCTGGAGAAGGACATCATACTTGGTAGAGGGTCAGTGAAAACGAGGAAGACCCACAACAAGATGGATTGACACAGTGGCTGCAACAATGGGTTCAAACATAACAATTGTGAGGATGCAGGACCGGGCAGTGTTTTGTTCTGTTGCATGAAGGGTTGCTATGAGTTGGAACTGACTCGATGGCACCTAACAACAACAACATTTGGCATCACATCAAGTTTACTTGATGTTCCGCTTATGTCTCTGGGTTTTCATTGAGTTTTTGGTCCCTGGCTGTTTCTTTCTTTCTTGTAGCGTATTGATGAATTTTTAAAGGCCTTTTTTTTTTTTTTTAATCTGGTATTTTTAGTTGTTACAACAGGAGGTTCAACCAGGATAGCCAGTCTGTCTTAATGCCTGAAATGGAAATCTGTTATTTTTTTTTTTAAATGAAGATGAAATTTGATTTCTTTGAACTTTTTGATGTCTAGGGTGCTTTGGAGCCCTGGTGGCGCAGTGGTTAAGAGCTCGGCTGCTAACCAAAAGGTCGGCAGTTCGAATCCACCAGCTGCTCCTTGGAAACCCTTTGGGGCAGTTCTACTCTGTCCTATAAGGTTGCTATGAGTTGGAAAATTGACTCATCAGCAACGGGTTTGGTTTGGTTTTGGTTTCATTCCCTAGAGTGATTTTCTTCATTTTCATAACGAATGATTCAAACTTCTTAACATCTCTTTTATTTCCCGTACTTAACAAACAAAAAAAACCCTTTAAAGATATGGCAATGACTTTTCCCTTTTCTCACACTTCTGCAGTTTACTCATATTTTAACGGGAATTAGTAAAGACTTTGTGTGAAGCACTGTAAATCTACTGAATATAGTAGTGTATTTATTTGTCCAAGAGATAGAGGTTCTTCCAGTTAATAGCAGTATGATCTTGGGCAAGACAGTTAACTTTTATGGAGCTTAGTTTATCAGTAGAGAAAATGAGATAGTTACGTATACCGTGATAGCTTTGAGAGCTGGAACTTGACAGGACTGCCTTGCTTTTCCGGGTCTCGCAAGTCTTCTGCCTTTGACAGGGTGCGGTCTTACCACTTTTCTATCACTCTCTGTTAGTGGAAAATATGTGAGTTTACCTTCTCTGACAGGTTTCTGCCTTACACAGGTTCTGGCTTTCTCAGTGTACTTTGATTGGATCTTGCTTAGAAAAAAATAGCTATCAAATACATTTTGAGATGGGTGGGAAGATTTGAATATGGACTTGACATGGATGGTATTAAGGAACTAGTTAATTTTCTTAGTTGTGGTAATGGCATTGTGGTTATTAAAGAGAATATTCTTACTAGGCGATGCCTGCTGAAATAATAGCGAAGTGTCATGATGTCTGCAACTTGCTTTCAGATTGTACAGCAAAAAAAAAAAAAAAGTACAAATGCAAATATAGTAAAATTAAAAAATTATTGGCCAGGTGACAGAGATACAGGTATTCATGTAGTTTTCAAATTTTCATAATACAAACTTATGGTGGGGGGATGAGATCATGAGATGAACTTAAGGATTCTTTCTAGCTGTTAGGTTCTAAGCGTCTCATTGAAACCTAAGTGGTTTAAATAGAGCTTCTTATTTCTATAACCGTTTTAATCATTCAGCATATATTATTAATAGCCTTGTATGTGCTAAGCACAGTTCTAGGCACTTGTAATACAGTATTGAATCGTGATTTCTCTAGCATAGTTAGTACCAGGAGCAATTGTTCAGGGCCTTCCAATGAAAAATTTATTAAATATTTAACAGTTGTGAACGGGGGAGGAGGGGATAAGATGTTGTGTGGCTGTGATTTTTCTCTTAGTTTAATCTCGCTCATTCTGTTTTGACTGTTCCCCTTTTGATTAAACCCAGACTGCAGGTAGGCTTGTGTGTGTGTATATGTATGTGTGTCTGTGCATGCATGTTCACAGGTGCTTTAATTGTATTTTTTTATTTTAAGTAATAGAACTTTCTTGAAATAAACTGTTGCACGGTATACAAAATATAGAGCTGCTCTGGTTGAAATAGAGGGAGTAGGATCGGAGGTTCAGGATCAGTGAAGAAAATAAAGGGTGTTAGAACTTTAGGTTGGGGATAGATATTAGGCATCTGCTTCCAAATTACTGCACTGCTGCTACCACTAGTCCTGGCACTTTTGTGTCTCGCGTGTCCTCAAGAATACAACGTCTACTGAGCACGTGCTTCTGCACTGTTCTACTTTATATATTTTCTCATTTAATTCTCAAAAGCACTCTGAGGTAGGTTTATAAACGAAGAAACACACTTAGGGAGGCTGAGTAACACGGCCAAGATGATTCTTTATTATGCGGTAGAGCCCGGACTCAAACACAGACCTCTTTTCCTCAGAGTACTGCTCTGCGTTGCCTCTTCACCGACAGCTCTTACTGCCTGTTGCATTTAGCAGTATACGTTATAAACAAAGTATTCATTCATACTTGTTGCTACCTTGGTAACTGTCTTGTGATCTAAGAGGGACAGACAGACAGTAAACTAACTGGTGTCAGGGGCTTATACATATTCTAGCAGTAGGAAGTAATTTTAATATGACTATTGTAATTTCTGTTTTTCTAGGAGGATCTGACACCTAAGGATATTGAAGAAATTATTGATGAGCTCAAAGCTGGCAAAATTCCAAAACCTGGGCCAAGGTATGCTTTTATTTATATGTAATAAATTTTAATGGGCTAACCTAAATTAGTCTTTCATGTAATATTTAATTTCAAAAATTGTATACCCCAAGTTTACAGGAGTTGGAAAGAGCCATTATAAAAAAAAACTAAAGAAAAATTTTTGTTTCTAAAATCTTATCAGATGATCATCTATCTGCTTAAATATTTGTGGAGAAGGGAAATTGACTACACGCAGAAATCAATTCCATTGTTTAAGTTTATACTGTTAGAAGATTGACCCAAAGTCTGTCTCCTTTAATTTCCACCTAATGGTCCAGCTCTGACCTTTGAACAGAAGGTAATTTTAATGCCTCTTCCAAATGACAGCTCTTCAGTTAGCTGAAACAGCTATCTTGTCTTCCCATATCTTCTTCAGCTTGAATATCGATAGGTCTTTCAGTGTTTTCCCTTATATGACATAGTTCTGGTCTCCCTCCTCTACAGGCTTTTTAGTTGGTTAGTGAATTTCTCAATGTGATACTTAAACTAATTACAGTTAATATGAACTGAGCAGTGCAGAGCATTGTGGTATCGCTTATTTTGTTTCAGACCCCAAAAACCACCAGCTGCCATGGAGTCAGTTCTGACTTATAGTGACTCCATGTGTCAGAGTAAAACTGGGCTCCATACGGTTTTAAATGGCCAATTTTTCAAAAGTAAACTGCCAGGCCTGTCTTCCAAGGTGCCTCTGAGTGGAATTGAATCTCTGGCTTTTCAGTTAGCAGCCGAGGGCGTTAACTATTAGAGTAGCATGAAGTTACTTAAAAACTCTCTGAGGGCCTAAAAATGAGCTGAAGTTTGTGAAAATATTGTGGACTTTTTGGGGGGCCTACACTTGGAGGAAGAGTAAGTAAGGGATAGTACCACTGTCTAAGAGCTATTGTTCCGTTAACAAGTGACAAGAGGTTTCACTTCATTCACCTCTGTAAAGAGAATGATTCTTCTCAATGGAAATGTTCTACCTCCCCAGAAAGCAAGTGTAGCCCAAGAGAGTAACTAGGAACAGGATGCCAACTTCTTTAAGCCAATTCAATTCTCTAGGCTCTGGGTGCTGGAAGAAGTATATGTTTCTTCGACAAGTAGTCAATAGGGGCCAGCTTGCATTTACTAAATTTCAGTTATCCTGAATTGACCTCATTTTCTCATTAGCTTGGATTATTAGTCTGCCAGAAGAATGGATGAATTTCTAGAGCACAAATTACAGAACCACCTATGCCCTCTGAACTAGTAATTTAACATCAGAGAATAGTTATTTATAGCAAAAATTAGGAAAAATATACATAAATAGGGGCATAAAAAACACACTGTAGATTTTTGACCCATTGGAATATTATATAGCCATTTAAACCTAGAAGTATGTTGAGAGAAGGAAAATTTTATATGACTTAGCAGGAAAAAATACATACAAAGGGATTACAACTATTTAAGACTACACAGACATTTACTTCCATGAGAGATAATTTGGAGATACGTGAATGCTTAGATCTGGAATTAGGGTTTGGTAAAAGTTGCTCAAGTTATAATTAAAACAAAAGCAATTAATACAACTACATGATGGTAGCAACATGGCAGAACAGAAGATAAGATGAAAAGATCTGGACATTTTCACTGACTATAAATTAAATTGTGTAATGTATCCAAAATGACAATTGATGTAATTAGGCTGCATTATGACAAGTGTCCACCAGCTGTTTGTCAGTGTGGTGGCTCGCATGTTGCTATGATGCTGCAAGCTATGCCACCAGCATTTCAAACACCAGCCAGGTCATTCATGGTGGACAGGGTTCAGCGGAGCTTCTAGACTTATGACAGACTAGGAAGAAAGGCCTGATGATTTACTTCCGAAAACTGGCCAATGAAGATCCTATGGATCACAACAGATACTGTCTGACATAGTGGCTGGAAGATGAGCTTTGAGATTGGCAGGCACTCAAAGTATACAGTGGCTACAACAATGAACTCAATCATACCAACAGTCGTGAAGATGGCAAAGAACTGGACATTTCGTTCTATTGTATGGGAGGTTACCATGAGTCGAAATCAACTCGATGGCAACTGGTTAGTTAGTACTTTTATATTTGGACTTAAACCCATAATTTGAAACTGTCAGCATTTGGGTACTTTTAATATCTCTAGTACAGATTTCCTTGTGGAATCAACTTGGTTTCTTTAGATGTCCTTCTTTCTTCTGATTACATCTTTATAATTCTGTAGTCTTTGTAGGTTAGAACCTCCTATTACCCTTCTTTTGAACTCTGATGATTTAAGGATCACAGCGTTAATCTGCTGCCCCTCAAATAGACAGTAGTTTCTTTGCCCACTTTTATTACATTCTCTCACCATTTTTTTTCACAAACATGAGTGCCTGCTGTGTGCCAGCACCATTTTGGACTGGGGATACAATTGTGAACAGCATAAACTATTCCTATACCTTCTATTCTAGTAATGGGGATAGAAAGCTCGTGTAATGTCTCATAGTGATAAGTGATATGAAGGAAAATGGAGCAGAGTTAGAGGATAGACAATGACAGGGGTTAGATTTAGTCAGGTCTCTCTGAGGTGGTAACCTTTGAGCCATGGTCTGAATGAGGTGGGAAGAACCATGTGAAGAGCTGGAGGAAGAATGTTCTAGGGAGAGGGAAGAGCATGTATAATGGTCTTGGAGGAAAGAAAATGATAGTTTGGTTGCAGTGAGGTGATTGAGGGGGAAAGTGGTGGAAGGGGTCAAAGAGGTTGATAGGGGCCCAGATAAGTAGTTTCGGTTGGACTGTTTTAAGTTGATAGCAGTGATTTTGTTAAAATATTGCCGTAGTTGCTATGTGGAGAATAGAATTTAGTGGATGTTGCAGAGTGAAGAAATTATGGGTGATTCCTAGCTTTTTGGCCTGACCACCTGGGTGAGTCCTTTAATTAAAATAGAGAAGATCTGGGGTAGAACAGGTTTGGAGAAGAAATTCAAGAATTTTGTTTTGGGCATGTTAAATTTCAGATGCCTATTAGACATCCTGCTGGCACAGTGGTTAACTTTGAATCCACCAGCCGCTCCTTAGAAACCCTATGGGGCAGTTCTACTCTGTCCTATAGGGTTGCTGTGAGTTGGAATTGACTCAGTGGACATGGGTTTGGTTTTTTTTTTTTTTTTTTTTGGTATTAGACGTCCGTGGTAGAATGCTGAAAGGTAGATAAAAGCCTGGAACTTAAAGAATTGATTAGGGCTGGAAATAGGAACTGGAGATTCATCAACTATTAGAGGTATTTAAAACCAAAGGAATGGAAGAGATTACCAGTGGAAATTAGAGTTGTTTTTGTTGTTTTAAATCTAGGAAAACTGTAACATAATTGTATTTTAACATTAAATAGGAAGAACTAAGTATCACAGTTAAAGCACTCTCTACATGTAACAGGGATGCTACTTATCAGTAATTGTAAACAGTTCTTCTCTGGGATTTTGTTGACAGTGTTCTGGATTTCAGCCAAAGACTTTATAATTATTGGTCTCTGAACCTAATTTTATTTTCTACTTATCACTTCTTATTTAAAAAGCAGAAACAAATCTACTTGTTTTTCAGTAACTACAGAGAGTTCATCAATAGTCTCTACAGCTTATTTATTTGGACGTGGTAATATTAGGATGTCTTACCAGCCTATGAAAACAGGAACTTTCCCAAGTTAATTTCTTCAATATACAGGATGATGAGAGACTACAATGATAGTAATAACCAAAATAGTTATAGTAATTCTTTAAATTAATCAAAGCTGGTTCACTCTTTTTCTAATATTTTAATAATAAAGCTCTTTGCTCACATATTTGAGAGATGCAAATTATGAATCTTTAAGTAATGAAGAAATGAGAGAAATTAAACTGGTTCAACAGCAACTGATTTTCTAAGGTACATCCATTAGGTCTGCCTTGACCAAAATTAGTAAAAAACTGATGTTTTCTATGTGGTTAAAAAGCTGCTTGTTTTATCATTTTTGGTAAATGACAGTTAAAAAGAAACTATTAAACTAATGGTAAGAAAATATTAGCTTAATTTTGGCATCAATAAATACTTGTGTGCTAAGATTTTCTTACTTTAATTTAAAGTACTACAAATAATTTCTAAAGCTGCTTTCAAATAATTACTATATATATTTTAGTGTAGATTAGTTAAAACTAATACTAAAACCAATTTGATTTCTTTATATTTAGTTTTACAAAGATATCTTAAATTTTGCAGAATTCTGTGGGGTACAGGTAGAATCTGAGATGTAAAAAGACATAGCTAGGCTACAGTTCCAGTATGATTGTTGATAGATGACTAGGCAATAAAATCACTTCTGTTTTTAATACTAAAAATAGGGGCAGTAGTTGATATATCTCAGCAATATTGAAAAGATCAGCACTAATTTTTTATAAAATAGTTTGTCTATATAAAGTCCTTTTTTAGCCACTAAAAATTTACAGAAAAGCCAAGTTTTCTAGAATGCCAATGAGTTAAAATGATGAATGCACGTTTAGTGTTGAAATGGCTCAATAACCACATTTACTTTTTGAATTGTAATGAAGAAGGCAGAGTGTAATAGATGACATTTTAAACATACCAGGGAAAAATTTTTTGCTTTTTGGTAAGTGAAAACCCCTAGTGTAAATTGTGGCTGTCAGGAGAATGGATAGGGTTAGATCACTGCTTCTCAAGTGTTTTTTTTTGGGGGGGAAAGAAGTTACATAATTCGTAGATTAAATGAATTTGTAGGCTTTATTGTACGATTTTGTAGCCTTTCTAATTCTCTAATGTGGATTGTATGAATGGCAGGGGAAGGAGAAGGTTTGCAGTCAGGCACACTGAACCATAGAATCCCTTTTTCCCCCTGAAGAATGTCCTGGGACTGTAATTTCATGTAACAAATTTTAGGAAAGTCTGGACCAGATAATTCCTAAAATTATTTCCATATAGAAAATTCCATAATGCTGTGAGGAGCTCAGGCAATATACATGATTAATTCTCCTCTTTAATGTTATTAGTTATTTGTATTGGTAAAGATGGTATTAGTACTAAGTAAGGAGCTTATTAAGGAGCCTTCGTGGTACAGTGGTTAAGTACTCGGCTGCTAACTGAAAGGTCAGCGGTTCAAACCCACCAGCCACTCCATGGGAGAAAGATGTGGTAGGTAGTCTGCTTCTGTAAATATTACAGCCTTGGAAACCCTATGGGACAGTTCTACTCTGTCTTACAGGGTCGCTATAAGTCAGAATCTACTCGAAGGAAACGGGTTTGGGTGTTTTGTTTTGTTTTTTTTGTAAGGAGCTTATTGATTTGAAAATATTCATGTACCTATCCAAGTGGACCCCAGTGTGTTTGTCAGTTTGTTGTACTGTGGGGGCTTGCGTGTTGCTGTGATGCTGGAAGCTATGCCCACTGGTATTCAAGTATCAGCAAACTCACCCATGGCGGACAGGTTTCAACTGAGCTTCCAGACTGAGACAGACTAGGAAGAAGGACCAAGCAGTCTACTGAAAAAATTAACCAGTGAAAACCTTACGAATAGCAGTGGAACACTGTCTGATCCAGTGCCGGAAGATGAGCCCTTCAGCTTGGAAGGCACTCAGAATACACAGTAGCTGCAACAGTGGGCTCAATTATAGCAGTGATTGTGAGGATGGCGCAGGACTGGGCTGTTTCATTCTTTTGTGCGTAGGGTTGCTATGGGTCGGAACCGACTTGACGGCACCTAACAACAGCAGCAATACCCAATTGGACGATAAGAGCGTTCAAGATACCCTCTGAATGCTCAGCTTTCAAGATACATCTAAAAGAAAACATTTAATCACATTCCATTCTGACATTTGATCAAGAAACAAGTTTTAAGCAGAGAAATTTGATGGAAGAAGTAGCTGAGATTAAACCACTAGCTGATACAAAAAAAAATTTACAAATCCAACTGCTTTTTTTAAAATATAATTTTGCCACTTGCCCTACAAAGTTATTGTTAGGCTCTGACAGATAGTACACAGTGACTGCTTTTTGGTCTGGTTTTTAGTGTGAACAAAAAGACCTGTAAGAAAAAAAAACAATTGCCGTGGAGTTGATTCCGACTCATAGCAACCCTGCAGGACAGAGTAGAACTGCCTCACAGGGTTTCCCAGGCTGCATTCTTTACGGGGGGCCCTGGTGGTGCAGTGGTTAAGAGCTACAGCTGCTAACCAAAAGGTCAGCAGTTCAAATCCACCAGCCACTCCTTAGAAACCCCATGGGGCAGTTCTACTCTGTCCTGTAGGGTCGCTGTGAGTCAGCATGGACTTCCTGGCAGCAGGTTTTTGGTTTAATCTTCATGGAAGCAGACCGCCATATCTGTCTACCGGGGAGCGGCTAGTGGATTTGAACCGTAGAGCTTTTGGTTAGCCGCGGAGTTCTTAACCACTGTGCAAACCCTATAATGCAAACATATTAACTGATTCTGACTTTGTTGGCATTCTTCATTAGAGTATATTACTAAGTTGTATCATGTACTGTGCTAGCTTGAAAGACTTATAAATGATTAAGTGGTATCACCCTCCTGTCTCCTCAAAAAATGATTTGCTAGGGCTCAAAAGAACAGACTTCTAGGACTGATGGCAGAATGTGAAGGGCAAAGCCAGATGGGGTTCAAAAGATACGAACTGAACAAATTCTTCAGCTAAACTCTGTGGCAGGAACAAGGTAAATTAACAAAGCCAGGGAGTAGGAGGGATGAAAATGATAGGAAATAGGTGCTGGACTGTGCTCCAGCAACACAAGTCATACAGGCCAGAAGGTGAATGATTACCTGGGAGAATCTGTGTGTGGGTGAAGAAGGACAGACAGGTTCTTGTACTTGTGTGCTGCCTCTCTTCATGGATTCCTTTATCAGGACCTGTTCTTGTTTTATTTTCTTCATGTTTATAGGAGTCACTCTGATCACAAACTTTTATTTTGGGGGCAGGAGGCAGTATAAAATTAATACCACTAATATAGCTGTTAAAAACTATATAAATATAGACTTTGACTTCACTACTTCTAAGGGACATCCTCTCAAATCGTCAAATTCCTCAAGGAATTCAGTTTGTGTTTACTTCTAAATACAGTGTACAATAATGAATTACAACTGTGTGTATTCCCTTCTCTGCACTGAGACAGTGGATCTCAATTTAAATAAAATACAAACATGAAAAGAATAAAGTTTATTAAAACATGACTTTAAAAGACATCCTCCACGGTTGGGTTATTTTTGCCATTGCTTGTAGTGGTAATCATCAGTCAGATGCTTAATCTCCTAAGCCTTGGTTTCTGTATCTGTAAAATAAAGCCAGTATTACTTGTCTCTTAATTGTTGTAAAGATTAAGTGAGCTAGTGTATGTACACTGCTCAATAAAGGAGAACTATTATTAGTGTTGTTTTATAGTTTTCATATTCACGATGAGTTTTGGTGTGTCTGTTTTCTTATTTAACTTTAGGAAGAGAAAATCTTGCAGCAGTTGAAATGTTTCAATTAAGTAATCCATGCTAGTTACTGGGGAAAAAATAGTACTTAACTGAGCTATTATGAAGTAATAATTAAAATTTTTTTAAGTAGAAGTTGTTAAATGTTACTTGATAAAATTATTAGTCAATAAAATGTTAATTTGCTTTTCTTTTCAGGAGTGGACGCTTCTCTTGTGAGCCAGCTGGTGGTCTTACCTCTTTGACTGAACCACCCAAAGGACCTGGTTTTGGTATACAAGCAGGCCTTTAATTTATATTCAACTGTACATATGTCATATGTCACTGGAGAAATAAAATATGCCTCTCCTGCCTACATAAATTTACTTTTTATATTAGTTAATTCCAGTTTGTATATACCTGGTGGTAACCTTAAGTACCATGTTAAACCCACGAAGCACCATTTTAAATCTGTGGCTGACTATGAAGACTTTATTATATAACCTAGTCATCAGTTACTCCAACATCACCCATTTTCAACTGCCAGGTCACTTTTGTCAAAGATAATAGTATTAGGTTACTACGAAGTAAAAATTCTACCAAATTTCAAATGTTTTGCTTTCCCATCTTTATCCACAGGCAAGTCTTAAGTTAATGTGATCTTTCTATATATAAATCCTATTTATGTCAATATCTATTCCAAACATGGAGGGAAGGCAAGAATATAATATACAGCACACAGTTGTCATTGTATTTCCAACTGGTAAGTGACATCTCAAGTCACTTTAGATGTAATTAGGATAAGGTAGTTGTCTCTAGGAGCATCGTTTATCATTTTTAAGGAAGAAAGATACAAAACACCCTGACATTATCTTTGGCTGTTCTGGCACTACAAGTGGAGGTTTCACTTGTATCTGAAAGTACAGTGTTCCTGTGAAACCTTCCGTAAGCCGAAATGGTGTAAAGCAAAGAAGCAACTACGAAATTTTTGAGCATTCCCAGACCCAAAGATTAACCTACCAAATCATACCACATACCACGTAAAACTGTGACGAGCTCTCT
The DNA here is from genome assembly GCA_030035585.1 of Dugong dugon. Lineage (NCBI taxonomy): Eukaryota > Metazoa > Chordata > Mammalia > Sirenia > Dugongidae > Dugong > Dugong dugon. The sequence goes on along the minus strand of CM057466.1, from coordinate 43,475,836 downwards.
TAGGCTTTTCTGATATCTTAGGACGCATCTTGCTAACAGATGTGCAAAATAAATTGAGATAAAGCACAGATGCTCAGACAAGTTAAAAGCTGTGGTGGCTTGATGAGCTGGGATGCTGAAGGTGTTTCCTGGCGAGGCCACTCTCACTGCTCGGGGTTCGCGCTGCCTCTTTAATGCCTCAAATGCTGAATGCTAATTTCCACTTTTCACCAAAGCAAAAATCTCCAGATTTCTTTCGGTTAGGAAAAACAGGTACTAATCTAGATTTTTCATAAAAGCAAAGTGGCGTAAAATGAACTTCTGAAAAGCGGGGATACTTGTATACAAAAACATTAGGGAAGAAATTGGAAGTACAACCTGAATTGGATTAATCAGTGGGTATGAAAAATATACTCTTCAGTTGTGTGGATATTACCATTTAGAAGCAAGCATAAAACCTCTTGCTATAGTAGTTTCGAAAATTGGAAAAAAAAGAATAGCTTGGATAAATCTAAACTAATCCAGTTGTTTCAGGGTTTCTCGAAGTCACTGTGATCCTGCTTTTGAGGTACATTCATTACTAATTATGATGCCTGAAAACAAGGATTAAAATATTTTTTAAACTAGTTTTTGTCTTTTAATTGAGAAGGTAAACATAATTTTTAAAATGGCAAAAAAGATAACACAATGAAAATGTCCCCCTTCTAGCCTAGAGTCCTCCTGACCTCAGAGGTAGCCACTTTTGCAGTTACTTTTATTTCTTTTTAAAAAAGTCTATATACATTGACTTCTTATCCTGTTTGCTAACTCGGTTAAACCTTTTATTTAAAATTATGGAAAAATACAGGTATTGCTTTAAATTAATGCCACTATGTCCTTTTTAAATAGGAGTGGGGAGGTTTCACATAATGAAGGAAAAAGCAAAACCACGAATGTAAAGATATGCACTGGTTATCAACCTTTATATAGTGTTTTAGAAGTAGAAAATTGATTTTAGATCATTATAATTATAGGCACACTATTAAACCATTATAAAAAATTCAGTGTTCTTAGGTTATCACTTACATTGTACTATAATATATGTTAAGATTCTGAGTTGGGCCTTGCTTAATTTTTTTTTTTTTTCCCATTTTTTGGAGGGGATCATACCAATTTTAATAGAGAGCACTGGTTTTAAAGATGGTTTTCTGATTAGCTTTTTTAAAAAATACTTGGCAGGTAAAATTCCATTACAGTAATCCAAGATAGTTTCAGAATGTATATCAGCACACTGATTAAAATTTCCTTGTCAGTTTTTTGGAGCTGGAGATGACAGCTGTATCCCCGCCTATTTCTCAAACCAGCGGGGAGGAGAGGCATCATTTACATATTACCACCACCCACTTCCCCCTTACCTCTTCTCAGCTCCTAACTTTGTAATCTTATGCTGTTATAAAAGGGGCATTTCAGGAGGAGAGGTTACTTATTGCTGTTGGATGGCAGAAATAAACTAACAAACAATAACAATTCACTATTTTCATTCTTGTTGTTGGCAAAGAATCAAATATCTATGTTTTGTTTTTGGAGTGGCTACTAAGTTCTAAGGAAAGCTACTAATTGTTTAGAATTACTTACTATAATCTGATGGGGTCATTGCTCCAGAAAATCCTATACATATGAAAACAGTTATCTGCAAAGGCAAGATACGACCTAAAATTCTGTTTCATTTATTAAATTCACCTTTCTGAAATATGGCAGCATTTTTAGAATCATCTGATTGAACTGGACTTAATAGGGGAAAACATAATAGTAGTTTACGATTCTAAAGATGTACAGAACTAAACAAGATGGAAAGAAATGAAATTTAGCAGAATGGTTTCTAATCAGGTATCAAATACACACATTTTAAGTGTTTGCTAGTGATAATCCTAGATAAATGTGATAAAACTTTGGCTACAACTGTAAAAGAAAATCTTGTAATATCTTTCCAATAAATTAGTGGTTACCTCTTCGAGTCAGAGTCTACTAATATTTAATACAAATAATCTGATTTCTGACATACAGAAGACAAATCTGAAATTGATGTTTGATGCTTGGGGTCCTTGACTTCCTGGTACATTGTTCCATAATAAAGAACTGATAATGACTATTAAGAAAACTAGGAGCCCTGGTGGTGGAGCGGTTAAAGCACTTGACTGCTAACTGAAAGATCAGCGTTTCGAACCCACCAGCTTTTAGGTAGAAAGATGTGAAAGTCTGCTTCTATAAAAATATACAGCCTTGGAAACCCTATGGGGCAGTTCTATCCTATTGGAATCAATAAGACAGCAGTGGGTTTTTGGGTGTTAAGAAAACATGTTTCATCTGCTTGCTGAAGGATGGATTCCATGACCTGAGACAGGGCTAGATCACAGTTAAAAGCCTTAGCAGCTTACTAATCAGCTAGCACAAGGATATAAGGTAGTTTTCTTCAAGCTTCTTTTGAGACCTTTATCCAGAGTACAAAGTCTTTGGCCTTGGCTTTAATTTTTTTGTAAAATAAGAATATATTTCTTGATTTATACTTCTAATTTCACACTGAAAAGGAAAATTAGCTCCTCTTTGGACATTCTGAGTAACAAAACGTAGCTGATTTATAATTTGCCACGTTTAATACATAAGACCGGCAACTATAATCTTATAATAATATGAGCTTAAATTTTTAAATTTTTTTTAACTGATAAATTCTACAATGAACTTTCCTTTTACAGACAGCATTCTGTTAAGCATGGTCAATACAGTCCTTTGGATCACACTTGCTTACGAATCTTTAATGTACTCAGTAATTTCAAGTAATAAGGAACATCATAGATATAGCTGTTACCATAAATTTATGCTTAAATTATTTCAGCAATTTTAAAATCTAGATTAGCTACCTTTCAGTTTTGAAGGCATTACTCTTTTGGGAGTACTGGTGGCTCAGTGGTTAAGAGCGTGGCTGCTAACCAAAAGGTCGGCAGTTCGAATCCACCAGCCTCTCCTTGGAAACCCTATGGGGCAGTTGTACTCTGTCTTACAGGGTTGCTGTGAGTTGGAATTGACTTGACAGCAATGGGTTTGGTTTTTTGGTACTGTTAGAGAAATAGCTGATTTTTCCACTGCCATCAGTACTAAATGACCTACTCCTGATGACTGTAGGCTAAAGGAGAATCAACTCAGGAGATGTCAGCAAACAAGTTGGTTAAATTTTCAGTGGATTTCTTGTTTTCTTTGTATTTCACACCATAAATAATCAAATTAAATGTAACACTACTCCACCTCTAGACGTAAGTTTCTCTCTGCTATTCTGCGGAACCCAGTGATGTAGAGGTGGGAGAAATCAGGAACTGAGCAAAGGAAAAACGGTGATCTTTCATGCAAGTTTACACTTTGTATAACAACCTGCGATAATGCAGGTGACACAGCCTTGCTTGTTGAAAGCAAGAGGGCTTGAAGCACCTAACTGATGAAGATCAAAGATTACAGCCTTCAGTATGGATTGCACCGCAACATAAAATCCTTACAACTGGACCAATAAGCACCGTCATGATAAACAGAGAAAATACTGAAGTTGTCATGGGTTTCATTTTACTTGGATCCACAATCAACGCCCATGGAAGCAGCAGTCAAATCAAAGGATTCATTGCATTGGGCAAATCTGGTGTAAACGACTTCTTTAAAGTGTTAAAAAGCAAGGATGTCACTCTGAGGACTAAGGTGCGCCTGACCCAAGCCGAGATATTTTCAGTTGCCTCATGTGCATGGGAAAGCTGGACAGTGAATAAGCAAGACCAAAGAAGAATTGATGCCTTTGAATTATGGTGTTGGTGAATAATACTGAATATACCACAGACTGCCAGAACGAACAAATTTGTCTTGGAAGAAGTACAGCTAAATTGCTCTTTGTAAGTGAGAATGGCAAGATTTCACGTACTTTGGACATGTTATCAGGAGGGACCAGTCCCTGGAGAAGGACACCATGCTTGGTAAGGTAGAGGGCTGGCGAAAAAGACAAAGATCCTAGACAAGATGGACTGACACAGTGGCTGTAACAATGGGTCAAACATAATTATGGGGATGGCACAGGACCAGGCAGTGTTTCCGTTGCATATAGGGTTGCTATTAGTCGGAACTGACTTCATGGCACCTAACAACATAGTAACTTGTTGGGACTTAGCTTTCCTCGTCAAATGTGAAATGTCACATTATCTGTGATCACTACACATCTGAGCCCTCAGCTTCTGTTTGTATTTTTGACAAGAGTCTTACATAAAGAAATTTCTAACTGCACTCATTGTCACAAATGGATGTTGCAATAGTTGAGGCTACAACCCACCCAAAAGGGCCTGGGAAGACAGGCTTGATGATCTGCTTCTGAAAGGTCACAGCCTCGAAAACCCTATGGAGCTGTTCTAGTCTGCACACATGTTGTTGCCATGAGTCACAATCTACTCAACGGCAACTAACAACGTTAAAGAGGGAGAAGAGGTTTCCCTCCAATTGCACAACCCCTTCAGTGGTTAAATTATCAAACCAGTTGTCTTCTGACTCATGGTGACTGAGGTCAGAGTACAACTGTGCTCCATAGGGTTTTCAATGGCTGATTTTTCAGAAATAGATCGCCAGGCTTTTCTTGCGAGGTGCCTTTGGGTGGACTCAAACCTCTAACCTCTAATGGTTACATTAAGGCACATACAAACTATTGCAGATTAACCTAGATGTAAAAGGTATCCAGGAGGAAGTCGGAATACACGCTACTGCGACACCCTTATTAAATGAAGAGCTGGTAAATGTTCCTCATGCACTCATCCCCAGTACCTGCGTAACCCTCCCCCCGGAACTCATACAGTCTGTTCAAGAGCAGAGCGTAGTCTCCGCCAGTCCACCGTCACCCCAGCAGGTGCACGTGTGGCGCTTTCGGGCCCGACAAACGGGGCCCCAAGCGGCAGACCGGCGCGAGCCAGCATCTCCACCCTGGCGGCGTCCCGCGCTCCAGATTCGCGGCAAGGGCCGCGGGCTCCGGAGTAGCCCGGTCGTCTCAGCGGCGACGCCCCGCCGCGCGGCGCAGGCGCACTGTAGCGCGGAAAGAGGGGCCGCCGCCCCGCCCCCTCCTTGAACGCCCTCAGCCAGCTGCTGGCAGCCGGAGCTGGGTGGAGAAATCTTACACGTCCGCCTCAAACCGCAATCGCTTCAACGTGTGGCCTGGGTCCGAGCTCACAAACTGGCCCAGCTTACCCCCCTGCATAAATAACTTATGAATACCCTTCGTGTGGAGGCGCTTCTTCGTCGCCGCCACCACAATTTCCAGAAGTTTCCAGTCACAGCCACGGCCATGGTCGCCACGAAAAGCCACTACAGAGCCGTTTCCCCGGCAGCGTCAGGGGCGCCTGCGCCGCCTCCGCGCTTACCCTTTGGTTACCCCCTCCCAGTTAATGCCGGTGACAGGAGCGGAGGGGAGGGGGGGAGACACTGCTGGTTCCCCGGAGAAGAGAGGGCACAGAGGGTGGAGTTCAGACCTCCACCCCCCATGTCGTCTCAGGCTTGGTACATTCCGACTCCCTCCTCCCCTCGCCCCCCCGCGGAGCGACTGAGCTGAAAGAACACGCCGGGGGGAGTAGGGCGGGCCGGGCGGAAGGCCGCGGGGCGGGGCCGGCACGCCGCTCGTCCCGTGCTGCTGGGGGTCACGTGCAGCGCTCCAGCCAATCGCCGGGCGGCGCTTGTCCTGGGAGCGAGGAGGCTGTGGTGAGAGACGGACAGACTGGAGATGTTTTCAAACCCGACCCTGGCGGCGTTAGTGGCGGTTGCAGCGGCGACGAAGACATCGACAGCGACGGCAGCGCCAGGTCCCTAGTTCCGGGGTTAAACCCTCCTGCACAGACCGTGCCTCCTATCTGAGAGGGCTAGGGGGGCGTGGCGAGACAACAGGAAGGGGGCTCGGTCTCGGCTCTCCGGCGCTGGAGAGGAGACCCCCGTCCGCACCGCGCCAGCCCCTCCCCAGAGGCAGGTGAGAGCCGCGCCCCCGTCCCCCGCCGGCGCTGACAGACCGTTGACGGGTCCACGGCCGCCCGCCCCTCACCCCGGTCTCGGGCTCCCGCGGGCTGGTGGCAGGTGGGAGGACGCGGGTGGCGGGCGGGCGTTGTCACGGCGAGGGCGGCGCGGGGCCCCGGGGACCGGGCGGAGATCCCAGCGGAGGCTCGGCGGGGCGCCACTGCCCGCCGCCGCCTTGGGAACATGGCGGGGCGGAGGAGCGCGTGCGTGCGAGCGAGCGAGCGGCGAGCACGGCCCGGGGAGGCGCCCCGGCGTTCGGCCGGCTCGGGGGAGGCGGGGCGGGCGCGCCCATCCGCTGCCGAGGCTCGGCTGTGGACGGCTGCTGAGACGGCCTGCCGCTCCTCCGAGAGGCCGGAGGTATCGGGGTCCTGGGGCTGGGCGGGGATTGAAAGGAAATTGCTTCTTGAGTCGCTGCTTGCAGGAGAAGGGGAAGCGGCAACGCTACACTTCTGCCTTAAATGCCAGTGTAATCGGCCACTGCCGCATTGGGCAGTCGGCTCTCCTCGTCGTTTTTCACGTGCCCATTCGGAGGAGGTTCGTAGACCCCGAGAGTACGTCAGGTTCTTAGATCTCATTTTGAGGAGTAATGTGGTTGTGACGCATCCTCGAGGATCCCAAAGCGTTTAGTGCCTGGTTGTACAAAGAGGTTACCCAAGCCTAGCTGACAGCTGTTTTGGTAATAACAGTATAAAACTGTTTAGGATGGGAAGTGATATTGCACCACTTGAAACCGTAGGAAATGTTTTAAGTAGTGTAGTTACCGCCATTGTGCTGGACACGCGTGGCTAGACAGTACACGGGTGAAATGTGTTGCCGATCTAGTAATCTGTGACGCTTTGGAATTAACTCTAATCCTGAAGTTGAAATGAACCTGTACTCTCAGTAAAGAGTTTCGTTTATTTAAAAACTGCTTTTTATAAATTATGAAGGAAGGAGCACTAGTAAAGAAAAAACAAAAACTATTTTGAAATAAATTAGCTGTTTATTAAAAACATATGCTCAAGTAGGCTGTTAAAGATCTTGGGTGCTGATCTGTTTCAGTTGCTTCAGTCATTATACAAAGGCTTTTCTGGAGATTAGCTCAGAACTGGCAGAACATATGCTCTGTTGATGCCAAGTGGCTTAAAAACAAAATGAGATAGTGTCGACCGTGTAAGATCAAGTCGTTATATTAACTAATCTTGTCGGAAAAAGTCTTTAATTTGGGCTAAAAGAACAAAAAGTTTAAAGATTTGAAATGTTACTCTCAGAGATTATAGACAGCGGAAGCACTAAATTTGTAAAGGTTTGCTGACAGCTTTACTAAGGTCAAGCTTGATTATGTGCTCTATTTTAGAGATAGGCGAGGTAGTAAAATGAAGGAAAAGCCAATCTTTTAGTGGTATTCATGGAAAGAAAGTAAAAAGCAGGATGTCCTTAATTAATCGTTTTTGGTTTCCATAGTAGTTAAAATAGTTTTGTGAAAGAAGCAGAACTGGGAAAGTGGAAATCTCTGGGTGTGTATTCCATGAAGAATATTTGAGGAAGAGTAAAGAGAACAAAAACGTTCAGATGAGGAAAGAACTTAGTGGGTGAAAATACGTTGTGCAGTCTCTGGTATTCTTTAGTGTCCAGGAAGGGGGGAAAAAAGCTTGAATTTTATTTGGAGAGAAGTGACAAATCAGTGGAATGAATTTAAGGAAGGTGATTTTATCAAAATCCTGATATGTTACTTTTTATTTCTGTAGAAGTGTTGAAAAATCTGTCTGATATTCTTCTGAGGTAGATTGGAGAAATGGTAATCGGTAGGAACATTTGAAGAATGTTTTGTTGGAAAATAGATTATTTTATTCTAAGGAATATGAAGAATAATTATACAAATGTATTTCAGTTTCTTGGTATTAGTTGACCAGTAGTTAAATTTTCTTTAAACCATTTTCATGTTTTAAAAGGATTATTTCAGTCTAAGAAGAGTGGTTGGTGAGATTGGTCATTTCCACATAAGCCATGAGAGGCTTAGACTGCTTTCTGTATACAGATTTGATGATACTGAATGAAGCAGCGTTTATCAGATAGTCATGAAGAGTTTGTTTAATAATTGCTATAGGTTGCTTAAGAACTGTTGACACTACTTTATGACTTGGAACTTGTTACTATCAAGGACATGTGTTTGTAAAATGGCTTACTAAAATAAAGGGTATAGTCTTGGAGATTTATCCCAAGATCTGGACGGGACTTCAAATTTTCTAATCCAGTTCTCTCATTTTGCAGATGAGAAAATAAAGGCCTGGAAAGGTGAAATGAGTTATGAAAGGCAGCGCAGCTAGTTAAAACAGTCTGAGGTTTGGCCTAGAGATTTCTTTCTGTGAAGATGCTAATTTGCCTCTTTCTTTAGAAGTAGCTTCTGGGGTAGCGGAAAGAACGTTGACATATAAGTAGGAAAGCATGGGTTTAAATTCTTAATTTGTCATATCCTAACGGTGTGGGTTTTTTTTTTTTTTTTGACAGATCACTTTAACTTTCAGAACCTTGCCTTCTTAATCTACAAAAATAATTTTCCTACATAATTTACAGGGTTGTTGGGTGGAGCAAATGAGAATATAGAAAGCACATTGTATACTGTAAACTTTAGAAAAATAAGAAGTAGTGATATTTTTGAAGAAAAATACAGTTCTTAAAAGTGTAACGAGATGTTTAGATCCCTAGGTTTTTGCTTGGCCTTGGCATTTTTTGGTTTTGTTTTGAGCACCTGCTGTTTTGCAGATTATAACTCCCTGTAGATAACATTCCTGATCCTCATTTAGTTCTAATCTTAGAAAAGCCCCTTACAAACATTTTAAATATCTCAGTTGTTAGAGCCTGACTCCCTGTGGAGAGTATGAAGTTTCTTCATATAGCATTTAAAAACGTTCTCATATACATTCATGCATGCGTAATCCATCTTGTTTCTCTACCAGGCAGTGGCTTTTTAGAAGAAATGGTGAGAGCATCTTTTAAAAATTCCTTTAACAACAACAAGAAACTGAAATGGAGGGAAAATAGCAATGCTGTTTGTCTGTTGCTAGTTTGGAGATATAACAATGGCAGACGATAATTTCCTTTATAAACTCAGCTTTGAATAGTTAATATTAAGGTTGTCTCGTAAATCGAAAATATACAGAAATGTTAAAACAGTTGAGTTTTTGCTGTTAAGTTTTAAGACCTTATCTTCTAGTGCTTTAAATTGTTAATGTTGGTAACTGATACATCGATGTTGTAGTATTACATAGGAATCCCTGAGTGGTGCAGATAGTTAACGTTCTTGGCTGCTAACTGAAAGGTTGGAGGTACAAGTCTGCCCAGAGGTGCTTCAGAAGAAAGGCCTGGCAATCTACTTCTGAAAAATCAGCCATTGAAGACCTTGTGGAGCACAGTTCTACTCTGACACACATGGGGTTGCTATGAGATGGAGTCAGCTCTGCGTAGGCTGGAGAAACTAAGGCCTAGAGCAGTTATGTGGTGTTGATATTCACACTGAATGAGTGACAGTGGGAATTCTGACTTGGGCCAGCTGCCCCCATCGTCCCCACTCTTAACCGTTTTTCTGTGCTTTACTTCTAATTAAGAGTGTTTGGCTGGTTTTGAGGAGTTTTTTTTTTTTTTTTTTTTTCTCATTTGTTTATTTATTTATTTATTTATTTATTTTTATTTTATTTAAACACCATTTCAAAACTTTTTACTTACACATTTAAGTGATATTGACTATGCTCTTCCAATTGTGCTGCCATTCTCGCCCAAGATGAAGGCTTACAGGACAAAACAGGCTCCCATTTAATAGTTACTACAAATGTTGCCCTATAGCAGTGGTCAACAATCTCACAATACATCGACAGTGTCCTTATTCAATTTGTGTTCCTTATCATCAGTTTCCTACTCTCCCTCTGCCTTCTGGCCCTTGTCACCGGACTCCTGTACATCGTTAGTCCCATTTAGTTTTACTGGGGTGTCCATTCCCAGGCTTAACATCAAACCTTGAAGGTAACTTCCCCTCTGAGCTGAAAGGGTGTCTGGGGGCCACACTCTCGAGGTTTCTCTAGTATTCTTTAGGCCAGTATATCTGGTCTTTTTTTTTTTTTTTTTTTTTTTTTTGGGAGTTAAAATTATACTCTACATCCTACTCCAGCTCTGCCCAGAACCCTCTGTTGTGATCCTGGTCAGAGGAGTCATTGGTGGTAGCCGGGCACCATCCAGCTGTACTGGGCTCAGTCCCGTGGAGGCCTTGGTAGCTGTGGACCATTAGTCCTTCGGACTAATCTTTTCCTTGTATCCTGTTCGGTTTTGAGGAGTTTTAAGGCAGTGTTTCTGAAATTTCAGACTTAATGAAAAATGTTTAGGGGTCAGCTCTTCTTCTACTGGGTGGGTCAAAAAAAAAAAAAAAAAAAAAAAAAAAACCAACAACAGCCCTCTTGCCCTCTCTCCAAAAAAGGAAAGGAGAAAGAAATACCTTGTGAGAATCATGTAAGGTAGGCCAGCAAGTCTTTCTATGAGATGCTGATACAGTTTTTTCTTTTTAAGTATTAGGTGTCAAAAACAGATTACTCTCACTAGCTACACAACGACTACAACTGTTAATGTTACAGGGGGCTATCCTGACCAAGCCCATCTTGGTATTAATGCCATTGTTTACTTTAGTAAACAATTCAGACATTGTGTACTTTAATCAGAATTAGAAGAAAAAGATAACTAACCAAACCCATTCAAGATTCTTAAAAAGGAATAGATCCAGCAATACAAAGTTTGAGTTTGTCCAGGTTAGAAAATAGAATCCAAAACTAGATTTTTCTGATTAGTGAGACCTTTCAAAAATCTAAGAAATTTAAATTTAATGCCTTAGGAAATTAAGTTTAAGCACAGAAATGCTTGTAAATTAAAATAAGTAATAGAGGTATATTATAAAGGTGCAAATTATAAGGTGGAAATAATTTCTTTTCCTTTGGCTTTTACGAATTCTAAATTTAAAAATTATATGTTCTTTGACAAATCCCTTACCATCTGTTTATTGCACTAAAATTGTTTCAGAATATGAAGTATTTACTTTTCTGATTATCAGTTTGTATTTGGGCCATAATTTGAGTAAATATCACAAGTATTAGCAATAAATATCATATTTTATACCTTATTGCCCTGAAGCAGCTTCTCAGATTTCAGATTGTTGTTCTTGCCACATAGGTCCTGTATCTGTTGGACATTCTGACTTCTAATAGAGAACAAAAACCACGTGTGGCTCTCTCTTCTTGCTGGAAATAGCTATATTGCCTAAAGATAAAAGAAGAATAATGTCTTAAAAACTGTAATGCTTTGTAGTTCACAAAGTACTTTTTACATTCAGTTTCATTTAAATTTTGCAACAGCGCTGTCAGGCAAAACAAGGATTGTCAGCTAATCTGATGATACTGAGTCATGGATTGAAACCAGGTTAAAATTATCTGGAGTAATGCTAGACTCTCTTCAGTTTCACTCCTAAAAGAGACTCTTTGGCAAATGTAAAGAAAGACGAAGGTTAGACCTTTTTTTTTTCTTTTTCACTAAAACCACGTTGTACACAGCTTTCTTTCCATTCTACATCTTTGAAGTAAACACTAACAGCATTCTTTATACCACTTTACTAATTAGTAGTGGTTAATGGTATTAAAAGGATTCATAATATGTATTTTTACAGCATCTACGTTGAAGAATTCTAAATGTTTGCATCTCCCAGGTCGTGACGAATGTAAATATTATATGGAGAATAAGAAAATTAAAGTTTCACAGAATGTTTTTTACCATAATGTGTATGGGAATATTATAACTAGGAATAAAGCCTTGGCTAACATTTTGTAACCTCTGAGTTTGATTCTCACTATTGGATGATTAAGGAAAAGAACTTCCATTGAGCTTGTGTGCACTAGGTATAGTTAGATACTTTCGTGTTTGTTATTTTATTATGTGATGAGAGTAGATGTGTTACATATCTAGTTAAGAAAACACTTTAGAAAGTTGTTACTGGAATATCTTCAATTCTAGATCGGATTACTGAAGAAGTAATTTGAAATTTAGGAAGTGTTATAAAATCTAAGTATATTATTTTGAGTGAAAATTTTTCTTGATTAGGATCAACCCAGTTCTTTCCTGTATTTATAGCTGAGATGTTCATCCAGTGGTGATTATTCAGCCTTCAAAAATTATTTCTGTCTTCTAGGATTCTTAAAAACATCCCAGGAATGAAGATGAGTATTCTTTTTAAGCGGCAGTTCAACAGGGCAAAAATACCTCTTTACCAAGTTTCTTTTAGACTTCATGTTATTGAAAGTAAACAGGAATGGTTAACAGCAAATTGGCTTACTCATTCTTCCTTTGCTTTGTCCTTTTTCCCCTCTTAGTGGTTCCTCTTTCCCCTTCAGGTGTTAACTATTCTCTTGCTTTGCAAATACTTTTCCAGTGAAAATTAAGTCTTAGTGTTAACAATTTAAATTTTTTATTAAATTAAATATATATGTTTAATAATTTAATGTTATGCATTATATAATAGTATATGGTTACTATATTTCCACATTTGTCTTACATTTTAAGACTTTTATCTTTAATTGTGTTATTAATGTATTTGAGTATTAGCCAGTACATGGTGAAATAATCATTTGCGTTTCCTCTCCTACAAATTGAAGCTTCCTGTACATTGGCCATCTTTCTGTTCTCTTTGTTTCCTCTTACTGAAAACTTCCAAGAGTAACTTCTGAGTTTTAAGTAAAAAATTTAAATAATTTAATATTTTTATTAGTTTTTTAAATTATAAAATTAGTATTTGCTTATTGCAATTAAGGAGTCCCTGGATGGTGTAAACAGTTAAATGCTCAGATACTAACTGAAAGGTTGGTGGTTCAAATCCACCCAGGGATACCTCAGAAGAAAGGCCTGGCAATCTACTTCTAAAAGGTCACCCCCACTGCTGTCAATTCTGACTTATCGAAAACCTACAGGACAGAGTAAAAGTGTCCCATAGGGTTTCCAAGGCTGTAAATCTTTACAGAAGCACGGCCACATCTTTCTCTTGTGGAGCAGCTGACGGGGTCTATCGGTTAGCAGCCGAGTGCTTAACCATTGCATCACGAGGGCTCCTCCAAAAGGTCACAACCATTGAAAACCATACAGAACGCAGTTCTACTTCAGAACTCTTGGGGTCGCCATTAGTCAGAATCGACTTGACTGCACCTGGTATTGTTACAGTTAAAGTTGTATGATAAAAAAGTTAATAATTTGAGACTTCTCGTCTTTTTATATTAGAGATTAATATTCTACATGTTATATGTATTATTTAATCTATCATTTGTCTTTTTTAAATGATAGTAATAACTTTATTGGGTCACCTGGGATGTGTAGTTTTATTTTTTATAATTTATTTTTTGTTGTTGAGAATATACACAGCAAAACCAAAAAAAAAACAAACTCTTTGCTATCGAGTTGATTCCAACTCATAGTGACCCTATAGGACAGAGTAGAACTGCCGCACGGATTTGAACTGCTGACCTTTTGATTAGCAGCCGAGCTCTTAACCACTGTGCCACCTGGGCTGCATACACAGCAGAATATACACCAATTCAGCAGTTTCTACATGTATTAGTATTAGTGACATTGATTATATTTTTCAAGTTGTATAACCATTCTCAGCTTCATTTTCTGAGTCGTACCTCCTCTATTAACATCACTGCCCCCTAAGTTTCCAATTCTTCGAGTTGCTGTTGTGTTTGATCCCATATAGATAGATTGTTGGTGCTTTGGTGGTATAGTGGATAAGAGCTCATCTGCTAACTAAAAGGTTGACAGTTTGAATCCCCCAGCCCCTCCTTGAAAACCCTAGAGCCAGTTCTTCTCTGTACTGTAGGTTCGCAATGACTTGGAATCCACTTGAGGGCAACGGGTTTTTATATCTTGAAAGAACACAATGCTCGAGGCAGACATAACATTTATCTTTTGACTCAACACTTACAGCACCACAGCCCGTTCACAAACCCCAAAACAAACTGGTGCTCTCCAAACCACTGTGTTATTTGGGTGGTAAATCTTTAAGCTCTTTATTATGTCATTCACATCTCTAATCTCTAGACCAAGACTTTTTTCCTGCGTATAGCTTTTGTATACTCAGAATATTAGGAAACAGAATGTTTTGAGCGTAAGAGAAAACATGAGGAGCCTCACAGTTGAGTCATATTCGTTGATGAAGTGCTAATTGACAAATAGTGGTGTAATTACAAATACTCTAAGTTGATAATAGGCTCTCCACGTAATTTTTGTTTCGCTCCTTTCAGTGACCTTGTGAAGTTTTCTTATTCCCATTTTACAGATGAGGCTCAAGTTATGTAAAGTCACGCATATCTAATAAGGGATGATGACTGTATTGCTTCTTGACAAAATTATGCCTTCAAAGAGCTTGATATTATTAAGAGAAAAAAGCAGGATAAAACGGTAGGTAAAATTTGAGACTTTGGAAGGCTCAAATATGTATTCTCTGAATTTTCTGGTTTTACTATAATGAAAAATAGGGCTATAATAAACAAAATTTTAAACACTGCATGTCCAGTTAACAATTTTTAAATGAATGTCTGTGCATAGCATTGGATATGGCAGCGTTGAGGCAGGAATTCGGGATACAAAAATAGAAGCAAAGGCAATATTATAGTCTGTACCTTTTTAAAAGTACACTCAGGTAACAAAACATATACATGTGAAATACAAGACCAGTGTTATCCTATAATCATCCGTACTGCTTTCTTGTTGGAGTAGGAAGGAACGTGGTAAGCCCTGTGAGGACATGGATTATGTCTGTATTGTTCACTGTTGTATTGTCAAATGCCAGTACATTGTAAATGATAGCATGTATTTATTGCATGAATGAGAATCACTTCTTTGTTGATGACAGGGGAATGATCAGACTGACATATGAGAATGAGCTGGGAATAGGGAGAGAGAAGGTGGGTAGCAGTTGAGGAAAGGCTGTGATTATTAGGATGGGGGAGTTAGAATCTGAATTTCCAAGATGGTGAATGATATAATACAAATTTTTGAGAAAATAATTTTACAAGTTGTATGGAATTCAAATTGGAGAAGAGGAGGTCAATGAGAAGACTGTTATATATTACAGTTTTAGGTTCTGACGCTAAACACATACATGAAGAAAATACTTTTGCTTGTGTAGAGCATAAAAGTGATAACTACTTAAAATTTGGGTCCATAATTATGAAGAGAATCTATGAATATTTTGAAGTTACATTACAATTTATTTTTTAGTGAATATGTGTTCAAGGGAAGAGACCCATGGCTTCAGGCTCTGAAATAGGTTTATAATCAAAAAAGTCTAAGAATCACTGACTTGGAATTTTAAATTCAGTTTTTGATGTAGAGTTATTACATTGTTAAAGACTCCTAGACTACTACTATTTTTTTTTATTTATAATTCTTTTTTTTTCCTATACAAAAATTCATACATACATTGTTATGTGACCCTAATTGTTCTCCCCATACTGTGACAGCACACTTTTCCTTTCCACCCGATTCCCCATGTCCATTCAGCCAGCTCCTAACCCTCTCTGCCTTCCCATCTCACCTCTGGACAAAAGCTGCCCGTTTAGTCTCTTGTCTCTACTTGAGCTAAGAGGCACACTCCTCACAAGTATCACTTTATGTCCCACAGTCCAGTCCAATCCCTGTCTGAAGAGTTGGCCTCAGAAATTGTTTTAGTTCTGGGCTGATAGAGAATCCAGGGGCCGTGCTTTCCAGGGTTCCTCCACTCTCAGACCATTAAGTCTGGTCTTTTTACTAGAATTTGAGTTCTACACCCCATCTTTCTTTTGCTCTATCTGGGATGCTCTGTTGTGTTCCCTGTCAGGGCAGTCATTGGTGATAGCCAGGCACCATCTCATTCTTCTGGTCTCAGGCTGATGAAGTCTCTGGTTTATGTGGCCCTTTCTGTTTCTTGGGCTAATACTTTTCTTGTGTCTTTGGTGGTGTTCATTCTCCTTTATTCCAGGTGGTTGGGACCAATTGATGCATCTTTGATAGCCGCTTGCAAGCTTTTAAGATCCCAGACACCACTCACCAAAGTAAGATGCAGAAAATTTTCTTAATAAGTTTTGTTATGCCAGTTGACCTAGATGTCCCCTGAAGTCCCCAGACCCGTACCCTGCTCCTCTGGCCCTCAGAGTGTTTGATTCTGTTGAGGAAACGTCTTAGCTTTGGTTTAGCCCAGTTGTGCTGACTTCCCGTGTAGTGTGTGCTGTCCTTCTTTTCGTCTAAGATGATTCTTATCTACTATCTAGTTAGTGAATGACCCTCATCCTCTCTCCCCACCCTCGTAACCATCAAAGAATGTTTTCTTCTGTGTTTAAACCTTTTCTTGAGTTCTTATAATAGTGGTCTTCCACAGTATTTGTTCTTCTGTGACTGACTAAATTCACTCAGCATAATGTTCTCTGGATTCCTCCATGTTATAAGACGTTTCATGGTTCATTGTCATTCTTTATCATTGCGTAGTATTCCGTTGTGTGGATATACCATAATTGGTTTATCCTTTTGTCTGTTGATGGGCACCTAGGTTGTTTCCATCTTTTCTCTTTATGAACAGTGGTGCAATGAACTTGGGTCTGCATACATCTACTCGTGTGATGGCTCTTATTTCTCTAGGATATATTCCAAGGAGCGGGATAGCTGGATCCTTCAGTACTTCTATTTCTAGCTTTTTAAGGAAGTGCCAGATTGATTTCTAAACTGGTTTTACCATTTTACATTCCCCCCAACAGGGTATAAATGTTCCAGTCTCTTCACAATCTCTCCAGTATTTATTATTCTGTGTTTTTTGGATTAATGCTAGCTTTGTTGGGGTGAGATGATATCATCTCGTTGTAGTTTTGATTTGCATTTCTCTAATGGCTAATGATCGTTAGCCTTTCTTCATCTGTCTGTTAGCCGCTTGAATATCTTCTTTGGTGAAGTGCGTGTTCAAATCCTTTGCCCATTTTTTAATTGTGTTATTTGTCTTTTTGTTGTTGAGGTTTTGCAGTATCTTGTAGATTTTAGAGATTAGACTCTGATTGGATTTGTTGTAGTCAAAAAGTTTTTCCCAGTCTGTAGGTTGCCTTTTGACTCTTTTGATGAAGTCTTCCGATGAGCATAAGTGTTTGATTTTTAGGAGCTCCCAGTTACCTAGTCTTCCTTCTTGCGCTTGTGCATTGTTTTCTATGGTTCGTATTGTGTTTATGCCATGTATTAGGGCTCCTAGCGTTGTCCCTGTTTTTTCTTCCATAATCTTACTCGTTTTTGATTTTATATTTAAGTCTTTGATCCATTTTGTGTTAGTTTTTGTGCATGGTGTGAGGTATGGGTCTTGTTTCATTTTATTGCAGATGGATATCCAGTTATGCCAACACCATTTGTTAAAGAGACTGTCTTTTTCCCAGTTAACGGACTTTGGGCCTTTGTCAAGTATCAGTTGCTCATACGTGGATGAATTTATGTCTGGGTTTTCATTTCTGTTCCATTGGTCTATCTATCTGTTGTAGTACCAGTACCAGGCTGTTTTGACTACTGTGGCAGTATAATAGGTTCTAAAATCAAGTAGTGTGAGGCCTCCCACTTTGTTCTTGAGAAAGGCTTTCCTTATTCCAGGCCTCTTCCATTTCTATATGAAGTCGGTGATTTGTTTCTTCATTTCATTAAAAAAATTGGAAGAATTTCGATTGGGATTGCATTGTATCTGCAGATAGCTTTGGGTAGAATTGAAATTTTCACTATGTTGAGTCTCCTTATCCATGAGCAAGGTATGTTTTTCCACTTAAGCAAGTCTCTCTGGTTTTTTGCAGTAGTGTGTTGTAGTTTTCATTGTATGGGTCTTTTACGTCTCTGGTTAGATTTATTTCTAAGTATTTTATCTTCTTGGGGGCTATTGTAAATGGTATTGATTTGGTGATTTCCTCTTCAAGGTTCTCTTTGTTGGTGCAAAGGAATCAAACTGATTTTTGTATGTTTATCTTGTATCCTGAGACTTTGCTAAAATCTTCTGTTCTAGTAGTTTTCTTGTGGGTTCTTTGGGGTTTTCTGTGTATAAGATCATATCATCTGCAAAGAGGTACTTTGACTTCTTCCCTACCAATTTGGATACCCTTTATTTCTGTAGCCTAACTGCTCTGGCTGGGAACTCCAGCACAGTGTTGAATAAGAGTGGTGATACAGGGCATCCTTGTCTGGTTCCTGTTCTGAAGGGGAATGCTTTCAAAGTCTTTCCACTTAGGATGATGTTGGCTGTTGGCTTTGTGTAAATACCCTTAATTATATGGATGAATTTTCTTTCTATTCCTATTTTGCTGAGAGTTTTTATCATGAATGGGCGTGGGACTTTATCAGATGCCTTTTCTGCATCGATTGATAAGTTCATGTGCTTTTTGTCTTTTGTTTTATTTATGTGATGGATTACATTGATTGTTTTTCTAATGTTGAACCAACCCTGCATATCTGGTATAAATCCCACTTGATCATGGTGAGTTATTTTTTTGATATGTTGCTGAATTCTATTGGCTAGAATATTTTTGAGGATTTTTGCATCAATGTTTATGAGGGATACTGGTGTATAATTTTCTTTTTTTGTGGTTTCTTTACCTGGTTTTGGTATCAGGGTTGTGCTGGCTTCATAGAATGAGTTTGGGAGTATTCCATCCTTTTTTACGTTCTGAAATACCTTCAGTAGTAGCGGTGGTAACTCTTCTCTGGAAGTTTAGTAGAATTCTCTGGTGAAGCCATCCGGGACAGGGTGATTGTTTTTTTTGTTGAGAGTTTTTAAATTACCTTTTCAATCTCTTCTTTTGTTATGGGTTTATTTAGTTGTTCTATCTCTGTTTGTGTTAGTTTAGGTAGGTAGTGAGTTTCTAGAAATTTGTCCATTTCTTCTAGGTTTTCAAATTTGTTAGAGTACTATTTTTCATAGTATTCTGTTATGATTCTTTCAGTTTCAGTGGGGTGTGTTGTTATATCACCAGTCTCATTTCTTATACGGGTTATCTGCTTCGTCTCCTGTTTTTTGTCAGTTTGGTCAGTGGTTTATCAATTTTGTTGATCTTTTCAAAGAACCAGCTTTTGGTATTGTTAACTCTTTCAGTTGTTTTTCTATTCTCTATTTCATTTAATTTTGCTCCTATTCTTATTATTTCTTTCTTCTGATGCCTGAGGGCTTCTTTTGCTGCTCTCTTTCTGCTTGTTCCAGTTGTAGGGTTAATGTTTTGATTATGGCCCTTTCTTGTTGCTGGACATGTGCACGTAATGCTGTACACTGACTTCTGAGCACTGCTTTTGCTGTGTCCCAAAGGTTCTGGTAGAATGTGTTTTCATTCTCATTTGATTCTATGGATTTCTTTATTCCATCATTAATTTCTTCTATAACCCAGTAGTTTTTGAGCAAGGTGTTGTTCAGTTTCCATGGGTTTGTTTTTTTTCCCTTGCTTTATCTGTTGTTGATTTCTACTTTTATGACTTCATGGTCAGAAAAGAGGCTTTGTAATATTTTGAAGTTTTGGATTTTGTTAAGGCTTGCTTTATGTCCTAGCATGTGGTCTATTCTGGAGAATGTTCCATGTGTGTTGGAAAAGAAAGTATACTTGGCTGCTTGTTGGGTGGAGTGTTTGGTATATGTCTATGAGATCAAGTTGGTTGATTGTGGCATTTAGGTTTTCCGTGTTTTTGTTGAGCTTCTTTCTGGATGTTCTGTCCTTCACCATAAGTGGCACGTTGAAGTCTCCTATTACTGTCGTGGAGCTATTTCTTTTTTCAGTGCTGTTTCTTTTATGTATTTTGGAGCCCTGTCGTTGGGTGCGTAAATATTTATTATAGTTATGTTCTCCTGGTGTATTAACCGTTTAATCATTATGTAGTGTTTTTCCTTCTCCTTTGTGGTGGATTTTACTTTAAAGTCTATTTTGTCAGAGATTAATGTTGCCACTCCTGCTCTTTTTTGTGTTGTTTCCTTGATACATTTTTTCCATCTTTTGAATTTTAGTTTGTGTCTTTAAGTCTAAGGTGTGTCTCTTGTAGGCAGCATATAGATGGATTGTGTTTTTTTTATCCAATCTGCCACTGTTTCTTTACTAGTGCATTTAGTCCATTTACCTTCAGCATAATTAGTGATAGGTATGAGTTTAGTGCTGTCATTTTGATGTCTTTTTTTGTGTGTTGTTCATAGTTTTTTGTTCCACTTAATTTTATGTGCTGAGCTGTTTTTCTTTATGTATTTTCATGTTTTTCACTGTTTTTGTGTTTGCTGAGTCTTTAAATATTTTTCTAGTTTTTTGATTTGTAAGATTGTTTCCTTTGTGATTACCTCAATATTTCACCATTATTCTAAGTTTATACCAGTCCTTTATTTCTTTATATCGGCTGGACTTTCTTTCTATATGAAGAATCTGTTCCCTCTTTTTTTTTTTTTAATGTTGTTTTTTACATATTGACATTTGTTTCCATTTTCAGTGTTTCAGCTTTGATTTACTGTTTTGACTTCCCTATCTAGGTTGATATCTGGTTGCTCTGTCCTGTGTTCTAGTTCTGAGTTGTTATTTCGTGTTACTGATTTTCTAACTGGAGGGTTCCGTTTAGTATTTCTTGTAATATTGGTTTGGTTTTTGCAAATTCCTTAAAATTCTGTTTTTCTGGAAATGCCCTAATTTCACCATCATATTTGAGAGAGAGTTTTGTTGGGTATATAATTCTTGGCTGGCAGTTTTTTTCCTTGAAGACTTTATATATGTCATCCCATTGTCGTCTTGCCTGCATGGTTTCTGCTGAATAGTCCAAGCTTAGTCTTATTGACTCTGCTCTGTAGAAGAGTTTTCATTTATCCTTAGCTGCTCTTAAAATTCTCTCTTTATCTTTGGTTTTGGCAAGTTTGTTTATAATATGTCTTGGTGACTTTCTTTTGGGATCTACCTTATGTGGGGTTCAGTGAGCATCTTGGATAGAGATCTTGTCATCTTTCACGGTATCAGGGAAGTTTTCTGCCAAGAAATCTTCAACAGTTCTCTCTGTATTTTCTGTTATCCCCCCCCCCCCGTTCTGGTATTTCAATCATTCATAGGTTATTTCTCTTGATAGAGTCCCACGTAATTCTTATGGTTTTTTTCATTTTTTAAAATCCTTTTATCTGAGTTTTTTTAAAGTAAGTTGGTGTTAAGTGCTTTATCTTTAGTCTCATTAATTCTGACTTCCATTGCCTCAGTTCTGCTCCTGTGACTTTCTATTTAGTTGTCTGACTTTGAAATTGTATTGTTAATCTTTTGGATTTCTCATTGCTGTGTCTCTGTGGATTCTTGCAGCCTGTTAAATTTGTCATTATGCTTTTCTTTAATCTTTTTAATTCTCTGTATTTTGTGTGCTGCTTTTTGCTTAATTTCCTTTCTAATTTCTTGGAAAGTTCTGTATATTAATCTTTTGTGTTCTGCCTCACGTAATTCCAAGAAATTTTCCTCGTCTGGAAAATTTCTAGATTCTTTATCTTGGGAGCTTGCTGAAGCCATCATGGATTGCTTTTTTATGTGATTTAATATTGACTGTTGTTTCTGAGCCATCAGTAAGTTATCATATTTATTTATTTAATGTTTGCTTAATGTGTCCTGTCTTGTTTTGATTTGATATGCTCATATAGGCTGCTCATATGAGCTAGTTTGATTATTGGTAGCTTTGAACCTCTAGTGTCCTGTCACCAGGTTGTTAGATCTGTTACTAGGTATGTGAGCTTAGGAGTCCGCCCACTTTTCCTGTCTGGATTCAGCTCAGGTGCCCAGGTAGATAGCCATCAAGTGTGTGGTGTAGGCTATCACTTAACAGTCCTAGACAGGCATGGGTGATTGGTGTAGGCACAGGCTTCTGGCTGCATCAGGAGGACACACTCTGAACAAGTCAGAGGGTTGACAGCCACCCCCGAGTGTCCAGGAGGAAGGCGTGTCCCTGTTCCCTAGAGTGCGTAGGTGGGTGGGCTTAGAATCCGGAATGTGAGCACCTAATGCTGTTGGCTGTGATAACTGGGGTCACCTGTTATTCGTGGGTATTGCAGGTGGCTAGGTGGCGTGGGTAGAGCCACCAGTCGTCAGGCCCCTGACATGGGTAGGTGAAGATTCTGCTTAATGGGTAGAGCAGCGTCAGATGTCAAGAATGTTCCACCTTGTAGTTGAAACAGTTTAAGTTAGACACCTGGTATATACCCTGTTGTACTTTAGTAATGAGGGCCTGTGCTGTTGAAATGGACCCACACAAGTCTGGACAGGGGGAAAGGCACGGAGAAGTCTTTGCATCCCTTATGTCCTTGCCTAGGCACAGAAGCTGTGCCTGCCCTGTGTTCCTGGCTTAGGGGAGCCAGCAGTTTGTTTTTTCCCATTTGTTAGTTTGTTCACTCTCCAAGGCAGGGAGAATGGCTCCAGGTGTGTGTCGGATCCTACTTTTTGCCCAGGGGACTTGACAGTTGTTGAAGCTGGTCCGGAACCCAGTGCAGAGCAGGGAATGGGGAGGTAAACGGGAGAGTTTTTTCCCCTAAGGGGGTGTTTTTGATCCGTGCGGTAGGCCATAGCAAGTACTTATTTTCATCCGATCCAGGACTGCTTCTCACTGGTTCTGAGTGGCCATGTAGGCTCTCTGCGGCTGGGTCTCTCCCGGTGTGGGAAACGTGCCTCCCGAACACTGCTGCTTGCCTGCCTCACCACTCACCCTCGAGCTGATCAGGCCTGGAGGTCTCAGGCTCTCGCTAGGTCAGGTCTGGCAAGTCCTCACTGCTTCTGAACTGCCTCTCCTCCCCCTGCCACTCAGTCCAGTTCCTCAACTCTGCCTTTGATATTCAGGGCTCCCAGATTGCCATATATAATCGATTCACTTGTTTTTTTGAATGTTTGTTGTAAGACGGTCCACCAGAAACATCTGACTACTCTGCCATCTTGGCCCCGCCCCCTCCCTAGACTTCTTTTTTAAGACATTATATTGTCATTGGATGTTTCTTTTAATAGATAAAGCTGTTTAATGTTTGAACCATCAATAGAATTTGCCTTTTTTTGAATTGAACGTAACAGTTATGTGGTTACGTATAAGAAGATGTTTTTTAAGATAAAACCAGATACATTTTCTTTCTCATTGAGGTTGGAAGTTTTCAAAATATCAACCTTTTTATGTTATTTTTTTACATTAGCTATTAAAATATGTCTGTCAGTTTGTTTGGCTTTGGTGGGTTGCATGTTGCTGTGATGCTGGAAGCTATGCTACTGGTACTTCAGATACCAGCAGGGTCACCCAGGAAGCTATGCTGCCGGTATTTCAAATACTAACAGGGTCACCCATGATGGACAGGTTTCAGAAGAGCTTTCAAACTGAGACAGACTAGAAAAAGGACCTGGTGGTCTACTTCTGAAAAAATTGGTCAGTGAAAATGGTATGCATAGCAGCACAATATTGTTTAATATAGTGCCAGAAGTTGAGCCCCTCAAGTTGGAAAGAACTCAGAATATGATTGGGGAAGAGCTATCTCCTCAAAGTAGAATCGACCTCACTGATTTTGATAGAGTTAAGCTTTTGCGACCTTCATTTGTTGATGTGGCATTACTCAAAATGAGAAGAAACAGCTGCAAACATCCGTTACTATTCAGAAGGTGGAATGTATGAAGTATGTATGAATTTAGGAAAATTTGATGTTTTCAAAAATGAAATGGGATACATAAACATTGATATTCTAGGCATTAGCCAAAATGGATTGGTATTGGCCATTTTGAATTGGACAGTCATATGGTCACTATGCTGGGAATGACGGATTGAAGAGGAGTGGCATCACATTCATCCTGAAAAAGGAACATTTCAAGATCTATCTGGAAGCACAACACTGTCAGTGATAGGATAATATTCATACGTCTACAAGGAAGACCAGTTAATATAGCTAATGTTCATATTTACACACCAACCATAACGCCAAAGATGAGGAAATTGAAGATTTTTACCAACTTCTGTAGCCTGAAATCGATGAAACATGCAGTCAAGATGCATTGATAAGTATTGGTGATTGAAATGTGAAAGTTGGAAACAAAGAGAAAGAATCTGTAGTTGGAAAGTATGGCCTTGGAGATAGAAATGACTTCAGAGATCGCATGATAGAATTTTAGAAGACCAGCGGTTTATTCATTGCAAATATGTTTTTCCAACAACATGAACAGCTGCTACACACATGGACGTCACTGGTTGGAATACACAGGAATCTAATTGACTACATCTGTGGAAAGAGATGATGGAGAAGCTCAATATCAGTCTGAACAAGGTCAGGGGCTGACTATGGAACAGATAATCTGTTGCTCATATACAAGTGCAACATAAAGATGAAGAAAATTAAAACAAGTTCATTAGAGCCAAAATACGAACTTGAGTATAAAACCAAAACCAAACCCGTTGCTGTCAAGTCGGTTCTGACTCTTAGTGA
This sequence comes from Dugong dugon, assembly GCA_030035585.1. Lineage (NCBI taxonomy): Eukaryota > Metazoa > Chordata > Mammalia > Sirenia > Dugongidae > Dugong > Dugong dugon. The sequence goes on along the minus strand of CM057466.1, from coordinate 43,451,349 downwards.
CCCTATAGGACGGAGTAGAACTGCCCCATAGGGTTTCCAAAGAGTGCGTAGTGCGTTCGAACTGCTGACCTTTTGGTTAGTAGCCATAGCTCTCAACCACTACACCACTAGGGTTTCTGACATTGAGTATATCTCACCTGAATTTAGAGATCATCTCAAGAATAGATTTGACACATTGAACACTAATGATTGAAAACCAGACGAGTTGTGGAATGACATCAGGGACATCATGTGTGAAGAAAGCAAGAGGTCATCAAGAAGACAGGAGATTCTGGAACTAGCTTTTGAATGTAGAGTAGCTAAAGGGAACAGAAGAAATGATGAAGTTAAAGAGCTGAATAGAAAATTTCAAAGGGTGGCTCAAGAAGACAGAGTAAAGTATTGTAGTGAAATGTGCAGAGACCTGGAGTTAGAAAATCAAAAGGGAAGAGCATACTCGGCATTTCTCAAGCTGAAAGAACTGAAGAAAAAGTCAAGCCTTGAGTTGCAATGTTGAAGAATTCTATAGACAAAATATTGAACAGCGCAGGAAGAAATCAAAAGAGAAATAGAAAGAATACAGAGTCACTGTACCGAAAAGAATTGATCAATCTTCAGCCGTTTCTAATGGTAGCATATGATCAAGAACTGGTGGTATTGAAGAAAGAAGTCCAACCTGCGCTGAAGGCATTGGTGAAAAACAAGGCTCCAGGAGTTGATGGAATACCAGTTGAGATGTTTCAGCAAATGGATGCAGTGTTGGAGGTGTTCACTTGTCTTTGCCAAGAAATTTGGAAGACAGTTACCTGGCCAACCTACTGGTAGAGATCCATGTTTGTGCCCATTCCAAAGAAAGGTGATCCAACAAAATGTAAAAATGATTGAGCCATATCATTAATAACACACGCAAGAGGACTTGAAGCACTCACTTATTGATGAAGATCGAAGACTACAGCCTTCAGAATGGATTACACCTCAACATAAAGCAGTAAAAAATTCTCACAACTGGACCAGTAAGCAACATTATGATAAACAGAGAAAAGATAGAGGTTGTCAAGGATTTCATTTTAGTTAGATGCACAGTCAATGCCCATGGAAGCAGTAGTCAGGAAATAAAACAAAGTATTGCATTAGGCAAATCTACTGCAGAAGACCTATTTAAAAGTATTGAAAAGCAAAGATGTCACCTTGAGGACGAAGGTACGCGTAACCCAATCCATGGTATTTTCAGTTGCCTTTTATGCATGTGAAAGCTGGCCAGTGAAAAGGGAAGACCAAAGAAGAATTGTACCTTTGAATTAACGATGTTGGTGGAGAATATTGAATATACATAGAATGGACAGCCAGAAGAACGAACAAATGTTCCTGGGAAGAAGTACAGCTAGAATGCTTCTCAGAAATGAGGATGGTGAGACTCACTCTCACGTGCTTTGGATGTGTTGTCAGGAGGGACCAGTCCTTGTAGAAAGACATCATTCTTGGTGAAGTGGAGAGTCAGTGAAGGAGAGGACCCTCAATGAAATGGATTGACGTCATGGCTGCAGTGATGGGCTCCAGTATAGCAACAATTGTGGGGATGGTGCAGGACCATGTGGTGTTTCATTCTTTGTACATAGGGTTGGTATGAGTCAGAACCTACTTGATGGCGCCTAACAACAACAACATGAGTATGGTGCTGTCAGTTAGTTGGGAGTAACTTTTTTCTCACTGTTGGGTATGATGGGTTGTGTACACATGGGTATCATCTATCGTTGGGTGCATATTTTTTTTCTCATAGGATTGCATGGAGGTGTGCGAATAGGTCCCTTCCCTGTTGTGGGTCTTCGGGTATCAGTAGTCAGGATTTCTCCACAGCCCTTGTGGGTCCGCTTGGTTCTTCCGCATTGGCGTGTGCTGTTAGTGCGACCTCTGGAGAGCATGCCTAGTTGTCTTCACAGACCCAGGGAGGCAGACCTGGGCAGGGCAATCTTTGGGCAGGTCTCTGGGGTACCTTGCTGTGCAGGCAGTGGGGGTGAGGCGGGGGAGGGGGGTGCTCAAGTGGAAGGGGAAGGGTAGGCACTAGTCTGGTTAAGAGAGAAACTTCTGATTATTATTCTGCTGTTTTACTATTCAATGGATGTCTCCCTTCCTCATGGACGTCCCCCCCCCCCCCATAGGAAGACCCATCCCTAGTTTCTAGGTCCCTCCCTTGTCTGTGCTTGCCAGGAACTTTGAAGTTCTCGCCACCTTCCTGTACTTACCCTTTTCCTCCGTAGAAATGCACTCCCTGTCTTCAGTCCCCCATCCCGAGGCTCCAAGGATTCAGTCTGCCTCACTTTGCTCCAGTGACACTTCCTTGTGTTTCTCTATTTTTAAAGCTATGCCACTGTGTCTTCTTGGGCTGGTTCATACCCTGCACATGACCTGCCTACCTTGTTTTTTTCAAGTTTCTTTACTCAGTGTCTATGCCTCCAGGTGTGTTTTCCGTGAAGTTGCCTTCCAGTGTTTCTCACCTGGCGATATTGTTTGCTGCTGTCATCTCAAAATGGCCATGCTGGGCTGGGCTGGCTAGCCCGGGCACAGACAGTGTGAAAATCTTAGCATTCCTTCTGATTTCCTTCTAACTGTCTTTCCAATAGGTACGCAGTCCAGTTCTTCGACCTTCTGTTTGATATTCAGGAATCCAGGTAGTTGGTTTTGTCTGTTTCATTTGGTTTCTCAAGTCTTTATTGCAGTGGGGTGTTAAGCTGCCGCCCTAACTGGAAGTTAACTGTTAAACCTACACCCGGTCATCTAAGCAATTAAAAGTCCTTTTGTTTTCATTTAAGGCCAAAGTGTGTGCCTATCATTTTTAAAGAAAGAGTGAAAGTGAATTAAAGCTGTGAATAGTACTTAGAATAAGGAGCCCTGGTGGCGCAATGGTTAAGAGCTACAGCTGTTAACCAAAAGGTCGGCAGTTCAGATCCACCAGCCACTCCTGGGGAACTCTGTGGGGCAGTTCTGCTCTGTCCTATAGGGCCGCTATGAGTTGGGATCGACTCCACAGCAATGGGTTTTCAGTACTTAGAATGGCTCCAGGCTTACTTATGGTTGTTACAGTGTATTATAAACATTCACTGCAATAGCTCATCTTTTTAGGGAGCAGGATAAGGGGCAATGTTAAAACACTAACAGTTTTTTTATTGTGAAATATTTCAGATAATGAGAAAGATCTGGGTAATACTATAACAGACACCTGGGTAAGAGTTAAGCATTACAAATTTAGTTAAAGACTCCTGTATACTTTTCCTTATCCATTTTCTTACTCCCTCCTATAGTAATTGCAGAAACTTTTACCAACAGGGGCTTTTCTCCTTCTCTAAACCAAACCAGTGCTGTTGAGTTGATTGTGACTCATGGCAATCCCATGTGTTTCAGAGTAGAACTGTGCATCATAGTTTTCAGTGGCTGACCTTTTGAAAGTAGATCGCCAAGCTTTGCTTCCAAGCCGCCTCTGAGTGGATTTGAACCAACAACCCTTTGGTTAGTAGCCAAGCACTTAACTGTTTGTACCACTCAGGGACTCCTCTTGTTGTTAGTTGCCATCAAGTTTTTTCCAACTCATGGCGACCCTATGTTTGCAGAGTAGAACCACTCCATATGGTTTTCAAGGCTGTAATTTTTTGGAAGGAGATCACCAGACCTTTCTTCTCAGATAGCTCTGAGTGAGTTCAAACCACTAACCTTTCAGCTAGTAGTTAAGAACTTAATTGTTTGTGCCACCCAGGGTCTCCTTTAAACCCCTTCCTGTGAGTCATTTCCCACTCATAGTGACCCTGTAGGACAGAGTAGAACTGCCCCATAGGGTTTCTAGGCTGTAATTTTTATAGAAACAATAAATATTCTTTTTTCAAAGTTCACCTGAATTGTGACTTATTGAACATAACTGTGAGAGCAGTTTGGAAAATAAGATTGTATACATGAGGTAGAACTCGACCTTAAAATCTAGGCAAAGGAAAGTTGGAATTCAACATTATGTGCAGAACAGAATTGATAAAGTGAATGTGAGCATAATCTAATGAAACATTCATTTTAGGAAGATTAGTCGGGTGGCAACAGTGTGGTGCAGTGGGTCTGAAAGGAAGTATTTAATTGCTAATTCATTTTGATTAATTTTTTTCCTCTTCCCCCAATTATTCTGTTAGTGAGATTTTCCTTGGCTTCCAGTTCACCGTTTGCAAGAAGAGACAGAAGGTGATGGCAGAATTCTTAATTACAGAGTGATTCTAGTTTTCAGGATTTGAGAGATTATTCCTCTCCGCTTTTAGAATCTGTAATCTCTTTCCGCTATTGACAGGGAAGTGAATGTTAGATTTTTACTTTGAGCATTGGTAATTTTTTCAGGTCCCAGTGCCAGAAATGCAAGTAAAGCTTAAGCATTTTTTCTGAGCTCTTGCAGCCCTCTGCTGGTTTGTGGAAGTTGCATCAACTTAGAACTAGCGGTGGTTAAGTGCTTGGCTGCTAACCAGAATGGTTGGCAATTTGAACTCACCAGCTACTCTGCGGGAGAAAAGACGTGGCGATCTGCTCCTGTAAAGATTACAGCCTAGGAAACCCTATAGGGAAGTTCTGCTCTGATCTGTAGGGTTGCTATGAGTTGGAATCGACTCGACAGCACAACAGCAACAGAACCTTAGAAGTCATCTGTGTCAGATGAGTATTTCGTATGCCTCCTTTAATAATTCTGGTGGGGGTATATATAAATTATATGTAATGTTAGAGGTTGTGTACATAAATGTTAGATACTCACTAGGGCAAATAGATAATGGTAAATACAGGTCCTTGTGTTTACTTTCTTCACAGACTAAGTATATTGTTAGAATGTGGTCCTTTATAGTCAGATGTTTGACAGTGTCAGAAACTCTTGTTAAAACTGATCCCTATTGTAAATATTATCTAATGAAATAATGCAAATTTTATTTTTTCATTTGAGGTGTTGCTTAATTATTACTCTTAGAAAAATGCAGCAGATAAATGCTAATTCTTTCTTTTACATTATCATCTGTTGCTTGTGTATTCATTTCCTCTTGAGTCCTACTCAGAGTATTGTAGTTCTCTAGACAGGTGGGTACCTGACAGAAGTGGATCATTTTTTTTTGATTTACTGATTGTGAAAGTTCTTGTTAGCTGTCGTTCTGTTAAGTTGGCCCCGACTCATGGCAACCCCATGCACAATGGAATGAAATGCCGCCCAGTCCACCATCCCCATGATCTGTTGCTAATTGAACTGTTGTGATCCATAGGGTTTTCATTGGCTGATTTTAGGAAGTAGATCACCAGGCCTTTCTTCCTAGCCCATCTTAATCTGGGAGCTTCACTGAAACCTGTTCGGCATCTTGGTAAATGCAAGCCTTCACTGACAGAGGATGGTGGCAGCACATGAGGTGCATTGGCCGGGAATCCAACCTGAGTCTCCTGCATGGAAGGCAAGAATTCTACCACTGAACCACCAATGTCCCCTCCCCCAATGATAAAAGTAGTGCATGTTCATTATAAAAGTTCAAGTAATACTGACTGTATAAAATAGACTGTAATAGTCTCTTAAGGACTTTAAAAACATTGTTTTAAGGACGTTGTTGAAGACAGTTTACAGGATTGTGGATGGTTATACTTTTGTCTTTGTTGCATTCTGTTGGTTAAATTTCTGATTTTTGTGATAATAAATTCTTGGTCTGGAATGCAGTCATCAGATAGGTGTTCTTGTGGAGAAAACGTTATGGAATAGCTGCCAGTAAACATTGTGGTGAAAATGAACCGTTGTTTGCTTTGGGAAGGTGTAATAAAACTTGTTGCCTTTTCATGGACTGAATTCTCACTTAAATGGTATGAGTAGTTAAGCAGGGAAGAGTGCAGTTAATGTTTTGGAAGCATAGCCATTTATTTTAAGGCCTTTTCCATTATTTTTCAAAGCCACTTTTTAAATGTGAAGGAATTAAGCTGTCTGATCTTGGTTTAAGTGGGAAATATTTAGTATTTATATATAATGGTTTGTTTTTTGCATGGGAAAAAAGAGCAGTGTGTTTAATTATTTAATAAGCTTTCATAGAAAAATATTATTAGAATGTGGAATGAAATTGTTCTAAACCTCTTATTCCGGAGTCAGAATTTTGGAAAGAGAGGCGATCTTAAGTGTCATCTAATCCACCTATTTTAAAGAAGAAGAAGAAAAATATTGAGAAGTGATGAAGGCAAACAGTAGTCAGTGGTAGATCTCAGAATAGAATCTTGGACTTAAGGCTCCCAGATCAAATTCACAGAGAAAGTAAGGGTCACTTTCCTAACGGAGTGACCCTCGAAGATGGTTGAATTCTCTTACTGTGACTCGGCCCTTTACTAGTTGCCTTTTTCTTGGAACAATTCTAGTGGAGTCTTTTTTTTTACTCCCACAGCAGTTGCTGCCCAGCAGAAGCTAGAACAGAAGATCATTCCCATTCCTATCCATGCTTATGGTTATCTCTTTACATTCTTTGTGTAGGATATAAAATTTATGGTAATTTTAGAGGGCAGTGTTTTTAATATTTTGTACATGCAGGGTTTATGCTAGGATGTAATTTCATTTATTTCCCATAGCTTTATGAGTTGAGCTTTATTATTTTATTATATAGAAGAAATTACGGAACTAGGACTTTATTTTCAGTTGTATTTAATTCTAAAGTACGTTTTCTGGTGACTTCTGGACAAGCCGCTTTCTCTCCAAATATATGGAAATATTAAATGAAAAGTCAAACGTTTAAAAAATACACAGCTGAGCTTGAAAGCAAGAAAGAGAAATCTGTAGGTGCCTGAAATGAAAACAACTCATAAAGTCTTAGCAGAAAACAGATACCGAAGCCCTGTTCTCTAGGGAAAGTAGATAATGCACATTAGTCTCTGTGCTTTAACACGGCTTTAAGATACACAGTTTAGTCTTTGAGCTTTAACGCATAGTACCAGGAATGCATGGGAGCTGAAACTGGTGCCAGACTAGGAAGGATCTGAATTATTCAGGAATGAGGCCTAGAAAAAAAGCCCGTCTACCAGTCTGGGTTTATATTTCCTGGTATACCTTCTTCCTTTTCTTTTCAACCTTTTCCGTGGTGTAATTTTGTTGTCTCATACCAAGAGTGTTGCCAGGTTTTGTTTTTTATTCAGTCTCACAGACTCTATTTTGCCATTTGTGAGTTTAATATATTTTCATTTATCGTGATAACATATATTAGAAATTATTTGTTTTATTTACCGTTATTATAATTTTTCTGTCTTTGGTCTTCTATTATATAGGTTGAATATTCTTTTTTTTCCATTGACCCACATTAATTTGATATATTTATTGAGACATGTACTTATATTTGAAGCCCTTGGGTGGTACAAACAGTTTGTGCTTGTCTACTAGCTTAAACGTTGGCAGTTTTGAACATACACAGCAACACTGTAGAAGAAAGGCCTGGAGAACTGCTTCTGTAAAGATCACAGCCAAGAAAACCCTATGGAGCTGTTTTACTCTAACATATAGAGTTGCCATGAGCCGGAATTGACTCAGTAGCAGTGGATTTGTTTTGATTTTATACTTCTTTCACTCTCCATGATCGGTTTCTTAATCTTAAAAATATTTATCTTCCCCCCATATACAAATGGACAGTAAGCACATGAGAAGATGCTCAGTGTCATTAGTTATTAGGGAATGCAAATCAAAATCACAGTGAGATGCCACTTCCCACCCACTAGGATGCCTATTATAAAAAACTGGAAAATAACAAGTGTTGGTGAGGATGTGGAGAAATTGGAATCCTCCTGTATTGCTATGGGAATGTAAAATGGTGCAGCCCCTGTGGAAAACAGTTTGGCGGTTCCTCATTGTTTTTGGACATACAAACAGATACACAAAGATAATATACACAGATTGTCAGTGACTGTATATTATATTTGTGTATTTGTTTAAGTACACCTATAGGATAAATTCCTAGAAGCTGAATTACCAGGATAAAAGACTGTGTATTTGTATATACTTTGATGGCTTTTGCCAAATACCCCTCCAAAGAAGTTATCTCAGTTTTCATTCCCATCAGCAATGTTTGAATATGCAGGTTTCCTTGCACCCTTGCCAACATAGCCTTAAGCTTTGCCAGTCTTTTAAGTGAAAAGTAGTGTCTTAATATTTTATAGTTTTAAGATTATGAATGAGTTAGAGCACATGTATATTGAATGTTTGTATTTCTTCATCTTTAAACTGCCTCTTCGTGTCTTCTTATTTTTTGTAGTAAGTTGTTCATCTTTTTTTTTATTAATTTGCTGTAACTCTTTGATTATTCTTTTTCATATGTGTGGCAAATATTCTCACTTCATTTTTACTCATGATATTTGCATTGTAGAAGTTTTACATATTTATTTAGGACTTTTAAAAATGGCTTTTAGGGTTTATATTACATGTTAGAAAGGCTTTTCTTACCTAAGGCTTTTTTCCTAGTACTTTTAATTTTTATGTTTATATCTTCGAACCAGCTGCCAACATTTTTAACTTGTCAGAATTATTCTGAAATTCATTTGGTGAGGATTGATAATTTTGAAAAAGGAGAATGATGAGGGACTAAAATGTTTTATAAATACAATAAAAACAATATATTATTGGTAAAAGAATGGAAAGACAGAATAGTGGGAAAGACTATAAAGTCCAGAAATAGATTCAGGTATACAAAGGATAAGATTGTGATTCGAAATGGCATAACAGGTGGATGAGAAGAATAAACATCAAAAAAAGTTAAAGGAAATAAGGTTGAATATGTTTTCTGATGTGGGGATATAGAAGGCTTACTTAAGCCTAAAAGCAAAGGAAGGATCCATAAAGAAAATTACAGGCATCTAGGATATATTTGCAGGACCGTCATCCATTGCTGGTGGAAATGCAAAATGGGACAGCTGCTTTGAAAAACAGTTTGGTAGTTCCTCTGAAAATTAAACATAGAACTACCATATGACCCAGCAATCCCGATCCTAGGTATATACCCTGAAGAAGTGAAGGCAGGAACGGGAACAGAAACCTGTACGCTGATAGTCATTGCAGCACTATTCACAATTACCACAAGGTAGAAACACCTTACTTAAATGCCCATCAACAAGATGAATGGAAAAACAAAATGTGGTATGTGCATACAATGGAATATTACTGAGCCATTGAAACAAATGAAGTCTAGTGGAAGAACCATGAATACATCATGCTTAGTAAAATAAGTCAGTCACAAAAAGACAAATACTGTATACCAAACCAAACCCATTGCCGTTGAGTCGATTCCAACTCATGGTGACCCTATATGACAGAGTAGAACTGCCCCACAGGGTTTCCAAGGAGCACCTGGTGGATTCAAACTGCCGACCTCTTGGTTAGGAGCCGTAGCGCTTAAGCACTACGGCACCAGGGTTTCCCACTTATATGAAATAGGTAGATTTATAGAGCCAAAACACTAGTGGTTACCAGGGTTGGAAGAGGGGGAAGGGAGACTCATTGCTTAGGAGGCACTGAATTTCTGTTAATTCTGGAATAATTTGGAAAAGGATAGCGGTAACAGTTGGCATCTGGTTCAGACATGAATGATGAACTTAATGTCACTGAATTGTGCATGTAAAAAGTTTTGAATTGGCTAATATTTGGTTATACATATTTTTACCACAGTTTTTAAAAGCGCAAAACGTAACATTTACAAGAAAAATGGCAGCATTGTTTTTCTTCTATTACAAATCGATAGGAAAAAGATTATGACCACAATAGAGAAATGGGTAAAGGATATGAACAAAATTTTGTCGAGGAAATATAGGGAGTAAGTGGCTAAATGGAATTGGAAAAGGTTTTTGATAGAAGTCAGAAAAGCTAAGGAACCAGAGTGTGGGATGAGATACAGACATGGCCTTTGATGAGAACCTGGATGGTGGCAGAATTTCAGGTAGAGGTAAAGACTGAAAGTGACAGCGGGTCTGTATGAGATGTGAACATGCTGACAGAGCACCTGAGAAGCTTTCAGATGGTTTTTCTCTCCTTAAAAAACTTATTTTAGATTAGTTTTAGATTTACAAAAAAATTGGAAAGGTATTACAGAGAGTGTCTGTGTACCTCACACCAGTTTTCTTTGCTGTTAATATCTTACATTAGCGTGGTAGATTTGTCACAGTTAATAAATAGATATCGATACATTATTATTAACTGAACTTCATGTTATTCAGATTTCTGTAGTTTTATTGAATGTCCTTTTTAATGTTGCAGTTTACTACATTATATTTAGTCATCACGTGTCTCTGTCAAAGTTTCTCAGACTGTCCTTGTTTTTGATAACCTTGACAGTCTTGAGTACTGGTCAGGTATTTTTTAGGATGCCCCACTATTGGGATGTCTGATGTTTTCCTCACGATTAGACTGGGGTTGTGTGTTTTGGGGAGGAAGACAACAGAGGGAAAGTTTCGTTTTCTTCATGTCTTATCAAGGGTACATACTATCAACGCTCTATATAGTTTTATCACAGTTGATGTTAACTTTAATCACTTGGCTGAGGTAGTGTTTGTCAGGTTTCTGTACTGTAAAGTTACTCTTTTTCCCCCTTTCCCATACTGTACTTTTCGAAGGAAGGAAGTCACTATACAAAGCCCACACTTGAGGAGGGAGTTACATGTGCCTCCTCCTTGAGACCTGAGTATGTATACAAACTGTTTGGAATTCTTCTGCTGGAGAGATTTGTCTGCTCTCCCCTATTTATTTATTTATTCAATCATTTATGTCAGCATGGACTCCTGGACATTTGTATTATACTTTGATTTATAATCCGGTACTACTTTATTTTGTTGCTCAGATTGTGCCAGCTTTGGTCACTGGGAGTGCTTTCAGTTGGCTTCTGTATTCCTTTGACATACCCTTATTGTGTTCAAGTATATGTATACATGTATGTGTATATATACGCTGAGCATTTTTTTACTTTCTGGCCCTGCAAGATGTTCGTTCCAGGCTCATCTTGTATGCCCCAGTTCTAGAATCAATTCTCTAGAGAACCCTGGTTTCTTTTATTGGAGAGTGATGTTAGAAACCAAGATCTGGGTACTAGGTGTCCTCCTTCTTAACAGGATTTTGTTGCTTCTGTACCCTGTCAGCTGACATAGGAAGGATATGTATGTGTGTATACTAACTCTAAGGAGCCCTGGTGGTGCAGTGGTTAAGCACTCGAGTGCTAACTGAAAGGTCAGTGGTTTGAACCTACCAGTCACTCTGTGGGAGAAAGATGTGGCAGTTGGCTTCTGTAAAGATTATAGCCTTGGGAACTCTATAGGACAGTTCTACCCTGTCCTGTAGAGTTGTTATTAGTTGGAACCAACTCGATGGCAACAGCTATACTAACTCTGTATACACATACGTATAACTGTTTCCATTTGTAACCATCTCTATCTAAATAAGCTAAGCACGAGTTCATACTTAGTCTCCACCTCTAATCCATCACCACATTCTAGCCTCCCCGCTTGCGTATCCGTAACCTTTGACTCCAGTAGTGAGAAACTTGGCCCCCAGCACTCATTTCCTTAATTGTTCGTTTCCAGTATACGTGCGTAGTCGTTTCAGAGTTGCTAGCCTGTGCCCCTGGAGAGTTTTGTTTTAATTGATAAAATTCACAATAACATATGTTTGACCATCTTAACCATTCCAAAGTGTATATTTCAGTGGTTTTTAGTATAGTCACAATTTTGTGCAACCATAACCAGTATCTGATCCCTAAACATTTTCATCATCCAGAAGGAATACCCATACCCACTAAGTCATTGCTCCTGATTTGCCCTTTCCCCAGCCCCTGGCAATTGTAGGGGAGCTTTTTAAAAAGCGATTTCTATTGCCCCTCCCAGATATTCTGATTCAGTGTATCTAGGATTAATTTAGGAATTTGTATCTTTAAAAAGGTTTTCTACTTCTAATACCAAGGCAGGTTTACATTACCAAGTGGCATGAGCCTTAAAAGAGCAGCATTTTTTATTTGAGACTAAATCGAAATGCTCTGGAAGCAGTAATGTGATTCAAGAAAGCAAGGGCACCTCATCAAAATTTAAACCAATGTCAGCACGGTTTGATTATCTTTAATTTAAAAGTCAGCTTAGGTAGGATTGAAGTGAGAGAAAGGAAACATTTTATAAACTGTTAGCTTGTTGCATCTGTGTTTAGATTTCAGTTAAGTTTTAATCTATAGTGTATATTCACGTATTATTAAATTTTTGGTGTAGATGTTTTGTTCTGTTTGTTTTCTCCTAGTTTTTTTCCTTTTTTTGATTTGTTTTAAACTTCAACTTCTTTTAACCCAAATCACAAGAAAACTACCTGTCTCCCTGCCCCAGTACCTCGGTAAAACTGTGCTCTTTGAGGCAAAGTACTGATTTTTAAGTAGCTGTGGAGCTGTGGTGGAGCTAAGTATATCTGATGATTTAGTTGGGAAAGATTTGCTGACAGGCTTTAAGTTTGATTTCTTGTTTTCTTGTAGATGGAAGTTAAAGACTAATCCCAGTGTTTGGTGAAGATCCTAAGAAGAATTTACAGGTCAGATTTATAGTGGAAGATATGTTAGTGTGACTAGGGCAGACAGAACATAATACGTTGTTTAAAGCATTGATTCTGAGAACCCAGAGCCCACTAAAATGCTGAAAAGACTATAAAAAGTGATCTCAAAATGTAAACTTTTTAGTTTTTAGAGGAACAATTCTGCTTATTTTTGTATTGTCACTGTTGCCTTTAGTTAATTGTATTGCTGGTTCTGCCTGGTTCTGCTGTTCTTGTTATTAAGTTATAATTTAGCCTTAGTTTAGTAACATTGCTACTTACTAAATTTACTTGTTTGATTAAATTTTACAATGTGTGTAGCAATATCATTTTTATCAAAACTATTTTTTGACAAATTTTTCAATAACTACATTTTTTCATATCTTAGATGAGGATTTACAGAACAAATTAGTTTCTTATTAAGCAATTAACACACATACTGTTTTGTGACATTGGTTGCCACCCCCATGAAATGTCAACATTCTCTTCCTGACCTGGGTTCCCCATTAGCAGCCTTCCTGTCCATCATGCCTTCTCATCCTTGCCCCTGGGCTGGTGTGCTCTTTTAGTCATATTTTCTTTTATGGGCCTGTCTAATCTTTGGCTGAAGGGTGAACCTCAGGAGTGACTTCAGTACTGAGTTAAAAGGGAATCCAGGAGCCATAGTCTTGGGGTTTCTTTAGTCCCTGTCAGACGAGTAAGTCTGGTCTTATTATTTTTTTCAGTTAGAATTTTGCTCTACATTTTTCTCCAGCTCTGTCCAGGACCCTCTATTGTGATCCCTGTCAGAGCAGTCTGTGGTAGTAGCTGGGCACCATCTAGTTGTACTGGACTCAGTCTGGTGGTGGCTGTGGTAGATGTGGTCCATTAGTCCTTTGGACTAATCTTTCCCTTGTATCTTTGGTTTTCTTCGTTCTCTCCTGCTCCAGAGTGAGACTAGTGGAGTATTTTAGAAGGCCGCTCTCAAGCTTTTAAGACCCCAGGTGCTACTCACCAAAGTAGGATGTGGAACATTTTTCTTCATAAGCTATGTTATGCCAGTTGAGCTAGATGTTCCCGAGACCATAGTCCTCAGCCCTCAGCCCAGTAATTCGGTCTGTAAGGGAGTTTGGTTGTGTCCACGGAGCTTCTATGACCTTGCCTTGGTCAAGCTGTGCCAGCTTCCCCGCTATTGTGTACTGTCTTATCCTTCATAGCAGCTACCACTTACCTGTTGTCTACTTAAGTGTTTTTCCCTCCCCAGTCCTCCTCTCGTAACCATCAAAGGTTGTTTCTTTTGTATGTGAGCCTTTTCATGAGATTTTACAGGAGTGGTCTCATACAATATTTGTCCTTTTGTGATTGACTTATTTCACTTAGCATATAATGCCTTCCAGATTCATCCATGTTGTGAGGTGATTTCGCTGATTCATCATTGTTCTTTATGATTGTGTTTATGTACCGTAGGTTATGTATCCATACATCTCTTGATGGGCACATAGATTGTTTTCATCTTTTTGCTATTGTGAATAGCACTGCAGTGGACATGGGTGTGCATATGTCTATTTGTGTGACAACTTTTATTTCTGTAGGATATATTCCAGGAGTGGGATTGCTGGATCATATGATATTTCTGTTTCTAGCTTTTTAAGGAAGCGCCATATTGTTTTCCAAAATGGCTGTACCATTTTGCACTCCTACCAGCAGTGCATAAGAGTTCCAGTCTCCCCGCAGCCTCTCCAACATTTGTTGTTTTCTGGTTTTTTTTGATTCATGCCAGTAATGCTGGGGTGAGATGGTATCTCATTGTGGTTTTGATTTGCATTTGTCTGATTGCTAGTGATTGCGAACATTTTCTCTGTTAGCTGCCTGAATATTTTCTTTGGTAAAGTATGTGTTCATAACCTTTGCCTAATTTTAATTGAATATTTTTTTTGTTGGAGAGGTGTTAGATTTTCCTCTAGATTTGAGAGATTAGACCTTTGTTGGATTTGTCATAGTCAATTTTTTTTCCCAGTTTGTATGTTCTGTTTTTATTTCTTTTGGTGAAGTTTTCTGATGAGCATAAGTGTTTAATTTTTAGAAGATCCTAGTTGTTTAGCTTATTTTCTGGAGTTTGCGTATTGTTAGTTATGGTTTGTATCCTGTTTATGCAGTGTGTTAAGGTCTCTAGCGTTGACCTTATTTTTTCTTCTAAAATGTTTATAGTTTTAGGGGTTTTTGTTTTTAATTGTACTTTAGATGAAGGTTTACACAACAAACTAGCTTCTTATTAAACGGTACACATACTGTTTTGTGACATTGGTTACCAACCCCATGACGTGTCAACACTCTCCTCTTCTCAACCTTGGGTTCCCTTTTACCAGCTTTCCTGTCCCCTTCTGTCTTCTAGTCCTTGCTCCTGGGCTGGTATGCCCCTTTAGTCTCATTTTTTTTATGGGCCTGTCTAATCTTTGGCTGAAGGGTGAACCTCAGGAGTGACTTCATTACCGAATTGAAAGGGTGTCTGGGGACTGTACTCTCGGGGTTTCCCCAGTCTCTGTCAAGCCAGTAAGTCTGGTCTATTTTTGGGAGTTAAAATTTTGTTCTGCATTTTTTCTCCAGCTCTGTGTGTATTGTGATCCCTGTCAGAGCAGTTGGTGGTGGTAGCCAGGCACCATCTAGTTGTCCTGGACTCAAGTCTGGTGGAGGCCGTGGTAGTTGTGGTCCATTAGTCCTTTAGACCAATCTCTCCCTTGTTTCTTTAGTTTTTTTCATCCTCTTTTGCTCCAGAAGGGGTGAAACCAGTGGAGTATCTTAGATGGCTGCTCACAAGCTTTTAAGACCCCAGATGCTAGTCACCAGAGTAGAGTGTAGAACATATTGTTTATAAACTATGTTATGCCAGTTGAGCTAAGATGTTTCCTGAGACCATGGTCCCCACAGCCCTTAGCTCAGTGATTCGGTCCCTCAAGGAGTTTGGATGTGTCTGGAGCTTCCATTACCTTTCCTTGTACAAGTTGTGCTGGCTGTCCCTGTATTGTGTACTGTCTTACCGTTAACCAAACTTACCGTTTATCCGTTGTCAATTTAGTGTTTTTCAATCTTCACCTCTTTCCTCCCTCTTAACCATCAAAGACTGTTTCTTTTTGTGTGTAAACTTTTTCATGAGTTTTTATAGTAGTGGTTTCATACAATATTTGTGCTTTTGTCATTGATTTAGTTCACTCAGCGTAAGTCCTCCAGGCTCATTCATGTTGTGAGATGCTTTGCAAATTCATCATTGTCTTTTATTGTTGTGTAGTACTCCATTGTGTGTATGTACCATAGTTTGTTTTTCCATTCATCTGTTGATGGGCATCTAGGTTGTTTCCATTTTTTTTGCTATTGTGAATAGTGTTGCAGTGAATGTGGGTGTGCATATGTCTATTCGTGTGATGGCTCTTATTTCTGTAGGGTATATTCCTAGGAGTGGGATTGCTGGATCATATGATATTTCTATTTTTAGCTTTTTAAGGAAGCGTCATATTGTTTTCCAAAATGGTTTTATCATTTTGCATTTTCACTAGCAGTGCATAAGAGTTCCAGTCTCCCCATAGCCTCTCCAACATTTTTTATTTGCTGTTTTTTTGATTCGTGCCAGTAATGCTGGGGTGAGATAGTATCTCGTTGTGGTTTTGGTTTGCATTTGTTTAATTGCTGGTGACAATAAGCATTTCCTAATGTGTCTGTTAGTTGCTTGAATGTCTTCTTTGGTGAAGTGTCTCTTCATTTCCTTTGTCCTTTTTTAAATTGGATTATTGTCTTTTTGTCATAGAGGTATTGGATTTTCCTGTAGATTTTAGAGATTAGATCTTTGTTGGATTTGTCATACAAAAATTTTTTCCCAGTCTGTAGGTTCTCTTTTTACTCTTTCGGTGAAGTTTTTGGATGAGCATAATTGTTTTAATTTTTAGAAGATCTCAGTTCTCTAGCTTTTTTTCTGGAGTTTGTATGTTGTTAGTTATGGTTTGTATCTTGTTAATGCTGTGTTTTAGGGCCTCTAGCATTGATAGATTTTTTTCTTCTATGATCTTTATAGTTTTTGGTTGTATATGTAGGTTTTTAATCCTTTTTGAATTAGTTTTTGTGTATGATGTGAGGTATGGGTCCTGTTTCATTTTTTTGCAGATGGATGTCCAGTTTTGTAAGCAGCATTTGTTAAAAAGACTGTCTTTTCCCCCATTTGATGTACTTTGGGCCCTTGTCAAAGATAGGTGACCGTGGGTGGATGGATTTATGCCTGGGTTCTCAGTTCTTTTCCGTTAGTCAATGTATCTGTCATTGTACTAGTACCAGGCTGTTTTGACTACTATAGCTGTATAGTAGGTTCTAAAGTCAGGTAGTGTGAGTCCTCCTACTTTATTTCTCTTTTTCAGTAGTGGTTTACTTATATTGGGCCTTTTGCCTTTCCATATAAATTTAATGATCAGTTTTTCCATCTCTTTGAAGAACGCTGTTGGTATTTGAATCAGGATGGCATTGAATTTGTAGATCGCTTTGGGTAGAATTGTCATTTTCACAATGTTGAGTCTACCTATCCCTAAGCATGGTATGTTTTTCCATTTATGTAGGTCTCTTTTGGTTTCTTTTTTTTTAATTGTACTTTAGGTGAAGGTTTACAGAACAAATAGTTTCTCATTACACAGTGAGTACTCGTATTGTTTTATGACATTGGTTAACACCACCACAACATGTCAACACTCTTCCTTCTCGACCTTGGAGGACCTTTTTTCTTTTTTGGTGAAGATACACATAGCCAAAGATACACCATTTCAAAAATTTCTGTGTGTACAATTCAGTGACATCGATTACGTTCTTCCAGTTGTGCTGCTATTCTCATTGTCCTTTTCCAAATTATTCCATCATCATTATCTTCAACTCACTGCTCCCTAGGCTTCTCATCAAACCTTTTGAGTTGCTGTTGTTCAGTTTTTCTTTTGGTTTCTTGCTGTAGTGTTTTGTACTTTTCTTGTATAGATCTTTTACATCCCAGAGATTAAGAGCTACAGTGAGCTACGGCTGCTAACCAAAAAGTTGGCAGTTCGAATCTACCAGTTACTCCTTGGAAAACCTACGGGACAATTCTGCTCAGTCCTATAGGATCATTATGAGTCAGAATCGACTCAACAGCGATGAATTATTATTATTGGCTAGATTTATTCGTACGTATTTTATTTTCGGGGGGGGGGTATTATAAACAGCATTGTTTTTCTTCTTGTAGTTCTGTTTATTGGTGTGTAGGAATCCAACTGATTTTTGTATATTTATCTTGTATCCTGTTACTCTACTGAATCTATTAGTTTCAGTAATTTTCTCATGAAGTCTTTTGGGTTTTCCATATATAGTATCACAAAAGAAAACCTGTTGCCTTTGAGTCGATTTCAATTCACAGTGACCCTGTAGCACAGGGTAGAACTGCTGCATAGAGTTTCCAAGAAGCGGCTGGTGGATTCAAACTGCTGACCTTTTGATTTACAGCCAAACGCTTAACCACTGTGCCACCAGGGCCCCTGTGTATTATCATATCATCCTCAAATAGGGACAGTCTTACTTCTTCCTTGCCAATTTGGATCCCGTTTGTTTCTTTTTCTTGCCTTATTGCTCTAGATAGGATTTCCAGTACAGTGTTAAATAGGAGTGGTGATAAAGGGCAACCTTGTCTTGTTCCTGTTCTCAAGGGAAATGTTTTCAGATTTTCTCCATTAGTAATGATGTTGACTGTTGGTTTTGCGTAGATACCTTTTATTATGTTGAACAATTTCCCTTCTATACCCATTTTATTGAGATTTTTTAATCAGGAATGAGTGTTGGATTTTGTCAAATGCCTTTTTTGTATCAATTGAGATGATCATGTGATTTATTTATGTGGTGGATAATGCTGACTAATTTTCTAATGTTGAACCATCCTTGCATACCTGGTATGAATTCTACTTGGTCGTGGTGTATTATTTTTTTGCTATGATGCTGAATTCTATTGGCTAGAATTTTGAGAATTATTTGCATCTATATTCATGAGAGATACTGGTCTGTAATTTTTTCTTTTTTTGGTGTTGGTCTGGTTTTTTGGTCTCTACCTCTTTTTTATATCAGGGTTATGCTGGCTTCATAGAATGAATTCGGAAGTATCCCTTCCATTTTTGTGTTCTTAGATGTTTTGAGTAGTACTGGTGTAAGCTCTTCTCTGAATGTTTGGTAGAATTCTCCAGTGAAGCCATCTGGGCCAGGACTTTTTTTTTGTTGGGAGGTTTTTTTGTTTTTTAATTTTTTTAAATCTCTTGCTATACGTCTGTTCATATTTTCAATTGTAGTTTGTGTTAGTTTGAGTAGGTAGTGTGTTTCTAGAAATTTGTCCGTTTCATCTAGGTTTTATATTTGTTGGGGTATGGTTTTTCATAGTATTCTGTTATGATCCTTTTTATTTCAGTTAGATCTGTTCTAATGTCTCCCATTTCATTTCTTATTTTGGTTATTTGCATCCTCTCTGGTTTTTCTTTTGTCAGTTTGGCCATTGGTTTGTTGATTTTGTTGATCCTTTGAAAGAGCCAACTTTTGGTGGTGTTGGTTCTTTCTATGGTTTCTTCTCTATTTATTATTTTCTTTCTTCTGGTGGCTGTGGGCTTTTTTTGCTGTTCTCTATTTGTTTGAGTAGTGTAGTTAATATTTAGATTTTGCCCCTTCTTTTTTGATGTGTGCATCTATTGCTATAAATTGTCCTCTGAGGACTGCCTTTGCTGTCTCCGAAAGGTTTTGGTATGATGTGGTTTCATTCTTGTTTGATTCTAGGAATTTTTTGATTCCATCTCTGATTTCTTCTATTACCCAGTGGTTTGTAAGCTGGGTGTTATTCAGTTTCCATGTATTTGATTTTTTTCCTTGCTCTTCTTGTTGTTAATTTCTACTTTGATAGTGTTGTGATCAGAGAAGATTCTTGGTATTATCTCAGTGTTTTGGATTTTGTTGAGGGTTGCTTTTCGGCCTAAGATGTGATCTATTCTGGAAAACGTTCCATGTGCATTGGAAAAAATGTGTACTTTGCTTCTTTTGGGTTGAGTGTTCTATATATGTCTATGAAGTCAAGTTGGTTGATTGTGGCCTTGAGATGTTCTGTATCTTTGTTGAGTTTCTTTCGAGATGTTCTGTCCTTTACAGAGAGTAGTGTGTTGAAATATCCTGTTATTGTCGAGCTCTCAGTTTCTCTTTTCAGTGTTGTTTGTTTCTTTTATGTATTTTGGAGCCCTGTCATTGGGTGTGTAGATATTTATTATGGTTATACCTTCATGGTGGCTTATCTCTTTAATCGTTATAACTAATATACTTTATTTTTTATGGTGGATTTTGTTTGAAAATCTGAGGTTAGTATTGCCATTCTTGCTTTGGTTACTGTTTGATGTATTTTTTTCCATCTTTTGATTTTTAATATATTTATGTCTCTGTTTCTAAGGTGCATCTCTTGTGGACAAGATATTGTTTGTTTATTATTTATTCTGTCATTCTCTGTCTCTTCATGGGTGCGTTTAAGCCATGTATATGTTTAGTGGGATTATTGATAGGTGTGAGTTTATTGCTGTCATATTTTAGTGTTTTTTGTTTTTTTTGTGGTGCTGATGTTTTCTTTGTTTCTCTTACTCTCCTGTGCTTAGTTCCTTTTGTTTCTGGATTTTGTTTCTTTCATTTTTGTAGATTTTGTGTTTATGCAAAACTTTTTCTTCATTTTGGTGAGTAGGTTTGTTAACTTTTTTTGTGATTATCTTGAAATTGACCCTTATCTTCCTGAGTTTGAGCTTGTCTTCAGATGCTTGATATTGCCTTGACTTCTTCTCCATTCGAAAATTCTATACCTACACTGTTTATTCCTTCTCTTATTTTTCTGACGTTCTTGCCATTTACAGATTGACCTCTCTGGTTTCCTGTTAAAAGTTTTTTAGTTTCGCTTTGTGCTTGAGAGTTCATTACTTAGGTTGGTATCTGGCTGATGTGGTCTTGCATCCTAGATTCAACCTGTAGTCTAATGTTGTTGGTTCTCTAACTGAAGGGCTCTTTTTAATATTTTTTGTAAGTCTGGTTTCATTTTTACATAGTCCGTTAATTTTTGTTTATCTGGAAATGTCTTAATTTCACCATCATATTTGAGCGAGAGTTCTGCAGGATGTTTATTCTTGGTTTTATGTATGTCATCCCATTGCCTTTCCTGCGTGGTTTCTGCTGAGTACTTAGAGCATAGTCGTAACTGTTTTCTGTTGTATGAGACTTTTCGTTTTTCTCGGGCTGCTCTCAGGATTCTTTCTTTTCTTTGGTTTTAGTGGGTGTGATTATTATATTTCTTTTATTTCTTTTGGGGCCTAGCCTGTATGGGGTTCGTTGAGCTTCTTGGATGGTCAGCTTTACATGTTTCATGGTATTAGGGAAGTTTTCTGCCAGTAAATCTTCAGTGATCCTTTGTTTTCTCTCTCTTTTCTGGAACTCTGATCACACTCAGATTTTTGCTTTTGATTATATTCCATATCGTTCTCAGGGTTTCTTCATTTTTCTTCATTCTTTTCTTTGATTTTTCCTCAAACAAAGTGGCATCCAAGGATTTGTCTTCAATTTCGCTGCTCTTCCATTGTTTCAAATTTGCTTCTAAAGCTTTTTGTGGCACTGTTCATTTCTGAAATCGTGTTATCTTTTGTATTTCTAATTGCTGTTTTGTATGATTTCTAGTTGTTTAACATTTTGTACCTGTATTATTTCTTTGAATTTTTCCATTGTTTTGTCTGTTTTTTCCTTAATTTTATTCTTATTTTCCATGACTTTGTCTATTTTTTCTATTTTTGTCTGTGTTTTACTTCGTGGTTTGGAAGCCTTGAATATTAAACTTCTGAATTTCCTTTTAGGTAGTTCCAGTACGTTTTCTTCTACCAGAAGATCATGTGGTGTTTTATTTTGGACGTTTTCTGGAGTTGTTCTATCCTGTTTTTTTAAATATGTTTTGATATTATCTGCTGTTTTTGGGGCATTTAGGAATTATTTTCTTCATTTATTGACTGTGGATTTGTTCGTTGTGTTCTGCTTTTTTGTTTTATTTGGTTATGTCTGTGCACGTAGGCTGGGCATTCTTTGTTGTTTGCTCATCTGTGGGCATGATACTTCTCACTACCTTGTCCAGGTGAGCAGGGCCGGTTGCTCAGCTGTAGTGCAGCAGGGCAGGTTCAGTGGAAGGGGAGGGACAGGAGTGATTCGTTAGTGACATCCACTGGGGCTGCAGGGTGGGGCCGGCGGACAGTACAGCGCGGGATCCGGTGGTCTGCACCTGTGCTGCTTGGGAATGCGGTGCTTAGCACACAGTACAGTTAGGCAGGAGTTAAGGGAGAGGATGTGATGTGTGGAGCTAAGTTGGGTTTGAGTAAGGAGAGAGAAGAGAGAGAAACAGAAGCCAAAAACACAAGCAAAATGCCCCAAGGGAGCCCTCTGGCATGGCGGTGTGGGGCAGGAAAGCAGCTTGTCAGTGGCTCTCTAGCCAAGCGGTGTGGCACAGCCCATCAAAAAGTGGGGGAGATGGCACATGCGGCCAGGTGGTCAGGAAAAAGGAAAGAAAGGAAGGTAAAGAGAGACAAGAAACTGAGAAAGAAAAGAAAAAAAATGACTTGAGAGCTAACTGGCGTGGCGTGAAGTAGGGAAGCCATGAGCCGTTGTTCCCCCAGCCAAGCAGTGTGACACAGCCTGGAGAAAGCACAAGAGGCCAGGTGGTCAGGAGAATGGAAAGGAAGAAAGGTAGAGACAGAGAAGAAATCCAGAGGGGAGAAAAAATGGCCTGAGGGAGCCTGCTGATGTGGTGGTCTGGACTGGGGAAGCTGTGTGCCAAGGGCTGGAGCAAAGCCCGTCACAAAGTGGCAGCGGTGGCACACATAGTTGGGTGGCCAGGGAAAAGGAAAGAAAGGAGGGTAGAAAGAGACAGGAAACTGAGAAATAAATAAATGTCCTGAGAGTGCCCAGTATTGTGGTGGCTTGGATTGGGGTAGGCGAGTGTCGGCAGTTCCCCAGTCTAGTAGTGTAGCAATGCCCGTCAGAAAGTGGGGAGACAGCACCTGGGGAAAGGAAAAGAAGGAAGGTAGAAAGAGTCAAGAAATTGAGAAGAAATAGAAAAGAAAAAATAAATGCCCCAAAGGAGCCCACTGACATGGCAGCGGGGATGGAGAAAGTGGCTGCCCAGCTGAGTGGAGCAGCACAGCCTGTCAAAAAGCAGCGCAGATGGCACACGGGGCTTGCTAGACAGGAGAAAGGAAAGGGAGATGAGAGAGAAAGATGAAACAAAAAGAAGCCAAAAAACCAACAACAAATGGCACTGAAGGAACTAGCCAGTCGGGCGGGGCAAATCCAAGTAGCAAGGAGTTGGTGTCTCTCTGGCCGAGCGACCTGTGACTTCACTGGAAAGCGGTGGAGGCTGCATAGAGGGAAGAAGGGTGGGGGATGGGGAAGCATCTGTTCCTGGTTTCTAGGTGCTCTATCTCCTGCTGGAAGCTCCTTGAAGTTATCTTCTGGTACTCCCTGTCTGCTGCTCTTGGTGGCTGAGGGGTCTGAGATGGCCATGCTGTGCCAGCTGATAGGGGATCTCTTCTCAGGAGCGCTCCTCATTCTCTGTTTCCTGTCAGTCTCCTACTCTGTGAGTGCTGGGTTGAGTTCTTTATTCTCTCATTTGCTGCTTAGGGTTCCAGGATTGACAATTGAACTGTTTCACTTTAGTTTTTAAGGTCTTTGTTGTAGAGGAATAGTGTAATGGATTGAATTGTGTCCCTCAAAAATATGTTCATCAATTTGGCTAGGCCATGATTCCCAGTATTGTGTGACTGTCCACCATTTTGTCATCTGATGTGATTTTCCTGTGTTATAAGTCTTACTTTTATGATGTTAATGAGGTAGGATAGGTAGCAGTTGTGTTAGTGAGGCAGGACTCAGTCTGTAAAATTGGACTGTGTCTTGAGGCAGTTTCTTTTGAGAAAGAGAGAAGTGAGCAGAAAGCTGGGGGACCTCATGACCCCAGTAAAGCAGCGCCAGGAGCAGAGTGCATCCTTTGCACCCGGGGTTCCTATGTGAAGAAGCTCCTAGTCCAGGGGAAGATTGATAGTAAGACCTGCTTACAGAGAGAGAATGCCTTCCTCTGGAGCTGATGCCCTGAATTTGGCCTTCTAGCTTACTAGACTGTGAGAAAATAAATTTTTCATTGTTAAAGCCACCAACTTGTGATATTTGTGTTACAGCAGCACTAGATGACAAAGACAGATACTAACTGGACTTTTTAGGCATGTGTGCATTGTGTCCCTAAAATGAGTTAGACTCTTTTTGCTAAAACAAATGCATATGTAATCCAAGAAAATTTGCTTGTAGAGTTACTTTTATCTGCTGGAAAGAAGGATTAGGCGAGGTAGATAGAAGATGGGATCTTTTTCACCACCTTAAGTAGGCCAAAATCAAGAAATTTGAGATACAGTTATTTTTCTTCTAGTTGTGTGACTTCCCCCTGCATCAAAACCAGTTTCTAGACATCCAGTGAAGCAGAATTTGAAACATGCTGTTTGGAAAATACTGTTACAGTTAATCCTGTTTAAGTGTAAAGAGTTATGTAAAACTTAAATCGTATTCTACTTACATAACGTAAGAGGACCGTTGCATCAAAAAAAGTTTTAACTGTTTTGTACACTTCTGTTGAGACTATTTTATTTTATAGAGGGCGGTGACTGGCTAAGGAAACAAATTTTGTATCTGAAGCAGAGGAGAAAATAGGCTTCATAGAAGCCATTGCTAAGGTTGTAATTTAGAGGCGTGACAGGCAACCAGTAATTGTTACATAGGACTACGCAGAAGAAAATGGAAATAGGTCAGTCAGGTAGAAGAAAACTATTGTGTTAGTCTGGTTTCCATAGAGAAGCAAAACCAGTGAAGTGTGTATATATAGAGAGAAAGGGGAGATAGAGAGAGAGAGGTCAAGGTTGATTGACTCGTTTATATCAAGGAGATGGCTTACACGGTTGTGTTGTTGTTAGGTGCCATCCAGTCAATTCCAACTAATAGTGACCCTATGCATAACAGAACGAAACACTGCCTGGAACTGTGCCATCCTCACAGTTGTTGCAGCCTCTTAAGCCCATTGTGGCAGCCACTGTGTCAGTCCGTCTCGTTAAGGGTCTTCCTTTTTTTCCCTGACCCTCTACTTTACCAAGCATGATGTCCTTCTCCAGGGACTGATCCCTCCTGATAAGATGTCCAGAGTATGTGAGGCGCAGTCTTGCCGTATATAAACTTTTAAGGAGCATTCTGGTTGTACTTATTCCAAGACAGATTTGTTCTTTGTTTTGGCAGTCCATGGTATATTCAGTATTCTTTGCCAACCCTACAGTTCAAAGGCATGAGTTCTTCTTCTGTCTTTCTTGTTCATTGGCCAGCTTTTGCATTTATATGAGTGATTGAAAACATCATAGCTTGGTCAGGTGCATCTTAGTTCTCAAGGTGCCATCTTTGCTTTTCAACACTTGAAAGTGGTCTTTTGCAGACAATTTGCCCAATGTAGTGCGTCCTTTGATTTCTGGACTGCTTCTTCCATGGGTGTTGATTGTGGATCCAAGTAAAATGAAATCCTTGACAACTTCAATCTTTTCTCCGTTTATTGTGATGTTGCTTATTGGTCCAGTTGTGAGGATTTTTGTTTTCTTTATGTTGAGGTGTAATCCATACTGAAAGCTGTGGTCTTTGATCTTCATCAGTAAGGGCTTCAAGTCCCTTTCAGTTTTGGCAAGCAAGATTATGTCACTTACAGGTTGTTAATGAGTCTTCCTCCAATCTTGATGCCCCATTCTACTTCATATAGTCCAGCTTCTTGGATTATTTGTTTAGCATACACATTGAATAGATATGGTGAAAGGATACAACACTGATACACACCTTTCCTGACTTTAAACCGTGCAGTATACTCTTATTCTGTTCATACGAGTGCCTCTTGATCCATGTACAGATTCCTCTCGAGCGCAATTAAGTGTTCTGGAATTCCCATTCTCCACAGTGTTCTCCATAATTTGTAATGATCCACACAGTCGAATGCCTTAGCACAGTCAGTAAAACACAGGTAAACATTTTTCTGGTATTATCTGCTTTCAGCCAGGGTCCATTTGACATCAGCCATGATATCCCTGATTCCATGTCCTCTTCTGAATCTGACTTTAATTTCTGGCAGTTCCCTGTGGATATACTGCTGTAGCTGCTTTTGAATGATCTTCAGCAAAATTTTGCTTGCGTGTGATACTAATGATATTGTTTGATAATTTCCACGTTTGGTTGGATCACTTTTCTTGAGAATAGGCATAAAGATGGATCTCTTCCAGTTGGTTAGCCAGGTAGCTATCTTCCAAATTTCTTGGCATAAACGAGTGAGCACTTCCTGCACTGCATCCATTTGTTGAACCACCTCACTTGGTATTCTTTCAATTCCTGGAGCCTTCTTTTTCACCAGTGCCTTCAGTGCAGCTTGGAGTTCTTCCTTCAGTACTGTCTGTTCCTGATCATACGTTATCTCCTGAAATGGTTGAACGTTGTCTAATTCTTTTTGGTATAGTAACCCTGTATATTCTTTCCATCTTCTTTTGATGCTTCCTGCATCGTTTAGCATTTTCCCCATAGAATCCTTTAGTATTGCAACTTGAGGCTTGAATTTTTTCTTTAGTTCTTTCAGCGTGAGAAATGCTGAGCATGTCCTTTCCTTTTGGTTTTCTATCTCCAGATCTTTGCACATGTCATCATCATCATCATCATCATATTCTACTTTGTCTTCTTGAGCTGCCTTTTGAAATCTTCTGTTCAGCTCTTTTACTTCATCATTTTTTCCTTTTACTTTAGCTACTCAATGGTCAAGAGCAAGTTTCAGAGTCTCTTCTGACATCCATTTAGGTCTTGTTTTTGTCTCCTGTCTTTTTAATGATCTCTTGCTTTCTTCGTGTATGATGTTTTTGATGTCATCCCACAACTCGTTCGGTCTTCGATCATTAGTGTTCAACGGGTCAAATCTATTCTTGAGATGGTCTCTAAATTCAGGTGGGATATACAGTTGTAGAGGCTGGAAAGTCCCAAGTTCGTGGGTCAGGTGTCAGGTTGGAGGCTGCAGAGGCTGATGAACCCGAGATCAGCAGGTAAGATGGCAGGCTGTTGGCCTAAGTCCCAAGAACCGGAGTTCAGATAATGACAAGTGAAATGCAGGATCCAGAGCAGAACAATAGCCAGTGAGCTTTGCCAGAAAGTCCATATGTATTGGATGGTGGCCATACTCCCAGGGAAACTCCCTTTCAACCGATTGGCTGCTCACAGCAGGTCTCATCTTGGAGGAGATTACATTATATCAGATCTCATCCTGGAGGTGATAACGTCATTACATAACTGCCAAACTACATCATAACTGCCAAACCACTGAGAATCTTGGCTCAGTAATGTTGACATACAGCCTTAACCAACACAGCTGTGGAAAATTCATGTTATAACTAACAATCTGTTTGTTATTGTTGTTAGTTGCCATTGAGTCAGTTCTGACTCATGGCGACCCATTGTGTGCGGAGTAAAACTGTTCCATAGGGGTTTCAAGGCTGTTATCTTTCAGAAGCAGATTGCCAGGCTGTCTTCTGAGGTTTCTCTGAGTGGATTTAAACTGCAAAGCTTTTGACTAGTCAGTGAGCACTTAACTGTACCATCCAGGGAATCTTATTAGTAGAAGGAAAAACTAAATATAGTACTAGTGTTTGAGTACTTTTGAGGATCAATCTTCTTATAAGCCAAAATACTCTATCAAAGAGTTATCATCCTGGTAAAAAAGAAAATGAACATAATTAAAAAAAAAAAAGTTTTTAAATG
Organism: Dugong dugon; assembly: GCA_030035585.1. Taxonomy (NCBI): domain Eukaryota; kingdom Metazoa; phylum Chordata; class Mammalia; order Sirenia; family Dugongidae; genus Dugong; species Dugong dugon. The sequence continues at coordinate 43,423,964 of CM057466.1, read as the reverse complement.
GCGCTATCAAGACACCTAATACTATTTTAAATGAAGATGAACCCTCCCCCCCCACACACATGAATTTTTGTGTGTGTGCATATATATATGTGTGTGCGTGTGTTAATATTGTGAAGGCCACTATTTTAAATTATCCTAAGTAAATCTTTTTCTGATAATACCTTTTATAATATCATTAAATATATTCTCTAATTTATGTCTGTCTTGAGCATTATGCTTCTTTAAGAACTTTATATATGAGATCAAATTGACAACAGCAACTCGAAAGATTAGATAGGAAATTTAGGGAGCAGTGAGTTTATATTAATGAGGGAGGAACAACTCACAAAAGTAGAACGAGAATGGTTGCACAACTTAAAAGAATGTAATCATTGTCACTGAATTGTACTTGTAGAAACTGCTGAATTTGTTTATGCTTTGCTGTGTATACTAACAACAAAAAAGAAAATAAAAGTATTCTCTAATTTGTTTTTCAAACTTCTCTAGTGGTAAGAACCATTGAAGTGCTTATTAAGAATACAAATTCCAGTAGCTATATGTATATACATACGTGTGTGTGTGCATGTGTATATGTTCATACATACAATAAAGCACATAGGGAGAACAGTTACAGATACTTCTTAGACATAACCAAACATCTCGTGGGATTTTTCTAGGTTTGAAGCCTTAGGACCATAGTCTCTTGGGACAGCTTGGTCAGTTGGCATCATATAGATCACAAAGTTTAGATTCTATATCCTAGTTTGGTGAGTAGCATCTGGGGTCTTAAAAGCTTGTGAGCAGCCATCTAAGATGCAGCTATTGATCTCATCTCGTCCAGAGCAATAGAGAAAAGAAACGAAAGACTCAGAAGAAACTAGTCTACAGGACTAACATGGCTTCATCTGTCCTGAGACCAAAAAAACTAGAAGGTGCCTGGCTACCACTAATGACCAATCTGATCAGGACCACAACAGATGGATCGTGATAGAAGGGTAGAAAACTGTGGAACAGAACTCAAATTCTTAAAAAGTCCAGACTTACTGGCCCAGTTGAGACTAGAGAATTCTGAGGCTATCGCCCTGACATACTCCATAAACCTTGAACTGAAACTACCCCCGGAAGGCCCCTTTTAGCGAAATGACAGATTGGCTCATAAAACAGAGTTTTACCAGTGAGTACTGCACACCTTTAACAGATCATCTGCATGAGACCAAATGGTCAACAGTTACACTAAAGCAAAGATGAAAGGGTAAGGGGACAGGGAAACCAGATCACTGGAACTGAAACATCCAAAGATAATTAATGAAAATTTTAAAACATTGTGGAAAATGTAACCAATGTCTTTGAACAATTTGTGTAGTAATTGTTAAATGGGAACTTAATTTGCTGTGTAAGTTTTCACCGAAAACACAGTAAAATATTATTTAAAAAAAAAAGAATAGAAATTTCTGGGCCCGTTCCAAATCTACTTACTCAGAATCTCCAAGGAAGAGTCCTAGGGAATATTTTTTAACAAGCACTCCAGGGAATTTTTATTGTCAGGAAGTCTGGGAATGCTACCATAATTTATTTGCTTGACAAATTTAGGTTGATGTGGATTAGATTTTAAGTACTAGTCAAATAATAATGATGAATTAATTGGTATGAAGTAGTAATTCTATGGCCATTTTGGGGAGCTGTGAATATTCTGAGTGTTCTTGAGAGCAGTGTACATGAAGGAAGAAGAAGGAAATGGGAGATGAGACTGGATAATAGAGAATGGTTTTTAAGATAATGATGTGAGCCAACTAGAAAATTCACTCACCTGTGACTCCCCACTATGATAGAAAATGTTTGGTATAATTTGGACTGAGTTAAGAACCACTTTTGTTCTTAAGGTGCTTATCACCAGTTGCTATTGAGCCGATTCCGACTCGTGGCAACCCAGTGTGTGTCAGAGTAGAGCTGTGCTCTGTAGGGTTTTCAGTTACTGATTTTTCAGAAGTATGTCGCCGGGACTTTCTTCTGTGGTGCCTCTGGGTAGACTTGAACCTACAACCTTTTGGTTAGCAGCTGAGTGGTTTAACTGTTTCTGCCACCCAGGGATTCCCAGGGTGCTTAAACTAAAGAAATAAAAACTGTATACAACTTCTTCTACCGGTATTGTTTATACTAGAGTTTTTGATGTTCCTGTACCTCTGAATGGAGCCCTGGTGGTACAGTGGTTAAGAGCTCAGGCTGCTAACCAAAAGGTTAGCAGTTCGAATTTTTCAGCCACTCCTTGGAAACCCCGTCAGGCAGTTCTACCGTGTCCTATAAGTTTGCTATGAATTGGAATCGACTCGAAGGCAACGGTTCTTTTTTTTTTTTTTTGTACCTTTGGATAGCAATAAGAATGTTCTTACTTTCATTCTAAACAAAAATTTTAGAGATAACAGTAATATTAGAAGATATATTTAGCATCCCTTGAATTAACACAAATTGCCATGCAAAAAAATTGTAACAAAAAAGAAAATACTGGGTTATTTTGTTTTAGAAGAAGGTATATTTTACTGCTGAATTAAGTATAGTGGGAAAGCTTTGGAATGTGATAGCATACTTTTAGATAGATAGCTGCTGTCAAGTCAGCGCTGACTCATGTTGACCTTATATACAACAAAATGAAATGTTGCCAGGTCTTGCATCATCCTCCCTTGAATACTAGCATGTTCGAGTCCATCATTGTGCTGTTGTGCCAGTCCATCATTGTGCTATTGTGCCAGTCCATCTCATCGAGGGCCTCCTTGCTGGCCCTCTGTTTCACCGAACATGATGTCGTCCTCTAACAATTGATGCCTCTTGATGACATGCTCAAAGCAAGCAAGTCAGACAGTGTTCTGCTGAGATCCCATAAGGTTATCTATCATTGGCTAACTTTTGCATGGAGATTGCCAGGCCTTTCCTCCTAGTCTGTCTGAGTCTGGAAGCTCTGCTGAAACCTATCATAGGTGGTCCTGCTGGTATTTGAAGTACTGGTGTCATGGCTTCCAGCATTACAGCAACATGTAAGCCACCACAGTATGACAGACTGACAGATGGGTGGTGGAGCAGAGTTTTATGGGCTTTCAAAGCTGGAAATGAGTTACTGTTCAGTGAATACTCTTTGGTCTTTAGGGAGCAAGAGTGTATTTATGTTTCATAGGTGTAAACATTTTTCAAAAATTAGAATCAAACCTTTAAACTGTAGCTGTTGGGTAGCAAAGTCTATAGTACTGATGCCAATATCCACCAAGACTGTTTTGCAAAGAATGGTAGAATATGAATAATTCTTCTCAGTCACAGAAAGATACCACCAACTGTTTTCATATATGAAGTGTCTTTATTATGTTGCAGTCCTCCTCCCCCAACCCCAGCAATGTATAGAGTTCAGCTTTCTCTCCTTCCTTACCAACACTTAGCATTCTCAGTCTTTTTACTTGCAGCTGTTGTGGTGGGTGTATAGTGGCATCTCATTGTAGTTTTAATTTCCCTTATGACTAATAGGTTGAGCAGCTTTTCTTGTGCTTATTTGCCATTGATTATAATATTCTTTGGTGAGCTGTTAAAATCTTTTGTTCCTTTTAAAATGGATTATCATATTATTCATTTTTAAGAGTTACTCATGTATCCAGGATATAAGTCCTTTATAAAGATATGATTTGCAAGTATTTTCTCCCAATGTGTGCCTTTTTCATTTTCTAAGCAGTGCCATTTGAAGAGCAAAAGATTTTTAATTGTAAAGTCCTGTTCATTTTTTTCTCCCTTTTATAGTTTGTGCTTTTCATAGCCTATTTAAGAAGTCTTTGTCTAACCCAAGGTCACTGAAATATTCTCTTAAATTTTCAGCTGTAAGTTTTAAAGTTTTAACTCATATACTTAGGACTATGTATGATGCATTTTGAGTAATTTTTTTGTGGAGTGAAGTAAGGATCAAAGCTTTTTTTTTTTTTTTTAAAAGTATGGATATACAATTGTTCTAGCATGATTTGTTGAAAGGAATGTCTTTTCCTGAATAAATTGCATAGCAGCTTTTTCAAAAATCAAGTAGACGTGTGTGGGTTTCTTTCTGGACTTTCCATTCTGTTCCATTAATCTGTAAGTTTATCTTTAGGCCAGTAAACACTGTCTTGCTTACTGTATCTTTATAGTAAGTATTGTAGTCAGGTAATGTAAGTCTGTCAGTTTTTTTTTTTTCCTGAAATTATTTTGAGTTTTCTAGGTACTTTGCATTTTCATATACAGTCTAGAAACAGTTCGTCAATTTCTACAAAAAAGCGTGCTGGGATTTTGACTAGGAATACACTGAATCTATTAATTTGAGGAAAATTGACATTTTAACAGTATTGAGGCTTTCTGATTCATGAACACAGTATACTTCCATTTATTTAGGTCTTACGTTCTTTCAGTGGTGTATTTGTCACTGTAGAGTCTTACACATATTTTATTATATTTATGCCTAAGAATTTAGTATTTCTGATGCTACTGTGAATTTTGTATTTTTAATTTCAGTTTCTACTAGTTTATTAATAATATATGTTATAGATTGAATTGTGTCCCCCAGAAATACGTGTCCACTTGGCTAGACCGTGATTCCTGGTATTGTGTGGTTGTCTTCCATTTAGTAAGCTGAAGTAATTATGGTATGTGTTGTAAATCCTAATCTCTATGATGTTAATGAGGCAGTTATGTTAATGAGGCAGGACACAATCTATAGAATTAGGTTGTATCTTGAGTCAGTTTCTTTTGAGATATAGAAGACAGAAGGGAGCAAAGAGGAGAGTCAGTAGTGGAGTGCATCCTTTGGACCGGGGGTCCCTGTGTTGAGAAACTCCTAAACCCAGGGGAAGATTGATGACGAGAACCTACCCCAGAGCCAACAGAGAGAGAAAGCCTTCCCCAGAGCTGGCACCCTGAATTTGGACTTTTAGCCTCCTAGACTGAGAGAATAAATTTCTGTTTGTTAAAGTCATCTACTTCTGGTATTTCTGTTATAGCAGCATTGGATAACTAAGCCACTGTATAACCAAAGGGAAAGAAAAGCCAAATCTGTTGCTGTCAGGTCAATTCTGATTCATGGTGACCCCGTGCGTTACAGAGTACAACTACTCCATAGGATTTTCTTGGCTGTAATCTTTATAGAAGCAGTTCGCCAGGCCTTTTCATCTGTGGAGCCACTAGGTGAATTATTATTTTTAATATTTTTATTGTGCTTTAGATGAAGATTAACAGAACAAACTAGTTTCTCATTAAAGAGTTAGTACATATATTGTTTTATGATATTGGTTAACAACCCCATGACATATCTGTACTCCTTCTTCCTGACTTTGGGTTCCCTATTACCAGCTTTCCTGTCCCCTCCTGACCTCTTAAGTCCATGCCCCTGGACTGATGTGCCCCTTTAGTCTCGTTTTGTCCTATGGGTCTGTCTAATCTTTGGCTAGAAGGTGAACCTCTGGAATGACTTCATTACTGAGCTGAAAGGATGTCTGGGGGTTATACTCTCAAAGTTTCTCCAGTCTCTGTCAGGCCAGTAAGTATGGTCTTTTTTTTTTTTTATTAGTTAATTAATTTTTGTTGTATTTCAGGTGAAGGTTTACAGAACAAATGGTTTCTCTTGAAACAGTAGTACACATATTGTTTTATGACACTGGTTGACAACCCCACAACATGTCAACCCTCTAACTTCTCAATCTTTTTTTTTTTAGTGAAAATACACATAGCCAAAGATACACCATTTCAGAAATTTCTACAGGCACAGTTCAGTGACATTGCCTACACTCTTCCAATTGTGCTGCTATTCTCACTTAAGATGACGGCTTACGGAACAAAATAGTTTCACATTTAACAGTTACTACACATGTTGCCCTGTGACAATGGTTAACGATCTCACAACACATCAACAATATCCTTACTCAACCTTGGGTTCCCTATCACCAGCTTCTTTGTCTCCTTCTGCCTTCTGGCCCTTGTCACTGGACTATTGTATATCATTAGTCCCATTTGTTTTTACGGGGCTGTCCACTTCCAGGCTGAACGGTGAACCTCGGAGCTAAAAGGGTGTCTGGGGGCCATACTCTTGGGGTTTCTCCAGTCTCCTTTAGACCAGTAAATCTGTTTTTTTTTGTGTGTGTGTGTGTGTGTGAGTTAGAATTATGTTTTACATCATAGTATGGTCTTTTTTTTGAGTTAGAATTCTGTTCTACATTTTTCTCCAGCTCTGTCCAGGATCCTCGATTGTGATCCCTGTCAGAGCACTTAGTGGTGATAGCCGGGCACCATCTAGTTGTAGTGGACTCAGTCTAGTGGAGGCCATCTTAGTTGTGGTCTGTTAGTCCTTTGGACTGATCTTTCCTGTGTGTCTTTAGTTTTCTTAATTTTTCCTTGCTCCTGAAGTGGAGTATATTAGATGTCCACTTACAGGCTTTTAAGACCTCAGATGTTACTTACCAAAGTAGAATGTAGAACATTTTCTTTGTAAATTATGTTATGCCTATTGAGCTAGATGTTTCCTGAGATCATGGTCCCACATCCCTCAGTCCAGTAATTTGGTCCCTAAGGGAGTTTGGATTTGTCCATGAGGCTTAGATGACCTTACCCTGAACAAGTTGTTCTGGCTTCCCCAGTATTGTGTACTATCTTACCCTTCACCAAAGTTACCACTTACCTATTGTCTAGTGTTTTTTCCACCCCGATCCCTCCCCTCCCTCGTAACCATAAAAGGTTATTTCTTTTTCTGTGTAAACCTTTTCATGAGTTTGTAGTAGTAGTGGTCTCATACAATATTTGTCCTTTTGTGATTGACTTACTTAACTCAGTATAATGCTTTCCAGATTCATCCATGTTGTGAGGTGCTTTGCAGATTGATCATTGTGCTTTATTGTTGTGTAGTATTCCATTGTGTGTTTGTACCATAGTTTATCCATTCACTTGTTGTTAGGGATCTAGGTTGTTTCCATCTTCTTGCTATTGTGAACAATGCTGCAATGAACATGGATGTGCATATGTCTATTCCTGTGACGGCTCTTATTTCTTTAGGATATATTCCTAGGACTGGGATTTCTGGATCATACGGTATTTCTATTTCTAGCTTTATAAAGAGTGCCATATCATTTTCCATAATGGTTGTACCATTTTGCATTCCCACCAGCAGTGCCTAAGAGTTCCAGTCTCCCCGCAGCCTTTCCAACATTTGTTATTTTCTGTTTTTTGATTCATGCCAGTAATGCTGTGGTGAGATGGTATCTCATTGTAGTTTTGATTTGCTTTTCTCTAATGGCTAGTGATCGCAAGTATTTCCTCATGTGTCTGTTAGCTGCTTGAATGTCTTTTTTGGTGAAGTGTGTGTTCATTTCCTTTGTCTGCTTTTTAATTGGATTATTTGTCTTTTTGTTGTAGAGGTGTTGGATCTTCCTATAGGTTTTAGAGATTAGACCTTTATTGGATTTGTCATACAGAAAATTTTCCCCAGTCTGTAGGTTCTGTTTTTACTCTTTTGGTGAAGTCTTTTGATGAGCATAAGTGTTTAATTTTTAGAAGATCCCAGTTATCTAGCTTATTTTCTAGAGTTCGTATGTTGTTATAGTTTGTATCCTGTTAATGCTGTGTATTAGGGTCTCTAGCATTGATCCTATTTTTCCTTCTATAATCTTTATAATTTTTGGTTTTATATTTAAGTCTTTGATCCATTCTGAATTAGTTTTTGTGTATGGTGCAAGGTGTGGGTCCTGTTTCGTTTTTTTGCCGATGGGCATACAAATTTGCCAGCACCATTTGTTAAAGACTTTTTTTCCCCATTTGATGGACTTTGAGCCCTTGTTGAAGATCAGGTGACCATAAGTGGATGGATTTACATCTGGGTTCTTGATTCTGTTCCATTCGTCAATGTATGTGTCATTGTACCAGTATCAGGCTGTTTTGATTACTGTAGCTGTGTAGTAGGTTCTGAGGTCAGGTAGTGCAGGTCCTCCTACTTTACTCTTCTTTTTCAATAATGCTTGACTTATCTGGGGTCTCTTCCCTTTATAAAGTTAATGATTGTCTTTTCCATCTCTTTGAAGAGTGTTATTAGTGTGTGGATCGGGATTGCATTGAATTTGTAGATTGCTTTGGGTAGAATTGTCATTTTCATGTTGTTGAGTCTATTTATCCATGAGCATGGTATGTAGATCTCTTTTGGTTTCTTGTGGTAGTGTTTTGTAGTTTTCTTCATATAGGTCTTTTACATCCCTCGTTCGATTTATTTCTAAGTATTTTATTTTCTTAGGGGCTATTATAAATGATACTGTTTTCCTGATTTTCTTTTCATTGTTCTCTTTGTTGCTGTATAGGAACCCAACCCAAGGGATTTTTGTATGTTTATTTTGTATCCTGCTCTGCTGGATCTTTCTATTAGTTCTAGTAGTTTTTTCTTGGAGTCTTCCGGATTTTGTACGTATAGTATATTATCCGCAATAGGGACAGTTTCATTTCTTCATTACCAATTTGGATGCCCTTTATTTCTTTTTCTTGCCTTATTGGTCTAGCTAGGATTTCTAGCACAGTGTTAAATAGGAATGGTGATAAACGACATCTTTGTCTTGTTTCTGTTCTCAAGGGGAATGTTTTCAGCCCCTCTCCATTAAGAATGATGTTGGCTTTTGGGTTTGAATAAATACTCTTTACTATGTTGAGGAATTTCCCTTCTGTATCTATTATATTGAGAGTTTTTATCAGGAATGGGTGTTAGACTTTGTCAGATACCTTTTCTGAGTTGAGATGATCATGTGATTCATTTATGTGGTACATTATGTTGATTGATTTTCTAATGTTGAACTATCCTTGCATATCTGGTATGAATCCTACTTGGTCGTGGTGTATTTTTTTTTTTTTATGTAATGCTGAATTCTGTTGGTTAGAATTTTGTTGAGAATTTTTGCAGTTTTCTTTTTTTTTGTTGACTTTGCCTGGATTTGGTATCAGGGTTCTGCTGGCTTTGTAGAATGAATTTGGAAGTATCCCTTCCTTTTCTGTGTTCTGAAATAATTTGAGTAGTACTAGTGTAAGCGCTCCTCTGAATGTTTTGTAGAATTCTCCAGTGAAGCCGTCTGGACCAGGGCTTTTTTTTTTAATGCCAGTTTTTTTTTTTTTTTTTTTAATTTTCAACCTTTCTTTTGTTATGGGTCTGTTCAGATTTTCAACATCAGTTTGTGATAGTTTGGGTAGGTAGTGTGTTTCTAGAAATTTGTCCATTTCCTCTAGATTTTTAGATTTGCTGGAGAATAGTTTTTCATAATACTCTGTTTTGATTCTATTTATTTTACTTGGGTGTATTGTAATGTCCCCCGTTTCATTTCTTATTTGGGTCATTTGCATCTTCTCCTGTTTTTCTTTTGTCAGTTTTGCTAGTGGTTTGTCATGATTTTATTGATCCTTTCAGAGAACCAACTTTTGGTTTTGTTGATTCTATTGTTTTTCTATTCTCTGTTTCATTTATTTCTGCTCTTTATTATTTCCTTTTTTCTAGTGGCTGTGGGCTTGAGTTGTGTACCTAATGTTTTGATTTTGTCCCTTCTTTTTGATGTGTGCATCTATTGCTATAAATTGATCTCTGAGCACTGCCTTTGCTGTGTCCAAAAGGTTTTGGTATGATGTGTTTTCATTCGCATTTGATTCTGGGAATTTTTTGATTCCATGTCTGATTTCTTCTATTACCCAGTGGTTTTTAAACAGAATGTTATTTAGTTTCCATGTAATTGATTTTTTTCCTTGCTCTTCCTGTTGTTAATTTCTACTTTGATGGCGTTGTGATCAGAGAAGGTACTATGTATTATCTTAGTGTTCTGGATTTTGTTGAGAGTTGCTTTGTGGCCTGTGATGTGGTCTGTTCTGGAGACTGTTTCATATGCGTTAGAAAAGAGTGTGTACTTTGCAGCTGTTGGGTGGAGTGTTCTATATATGTCTGTGAGTTCAAGTTTCTGATTGTGGCCTTTAAGGCTTCTGTATCTTTGTTGAGTTTCTTTCTAGATGTTCTGTGCTTTACCAAGAGTGGTGTATTGAAGTCTTCTACTATTATTGTGGAACTATCAATTTGTCTTTTCCATGCTGCTAGAGTTTGTTTTATGTATTTTGGAGCCCTGTGATTGAGTGTATAAATATTTATTATGGTTATTAGGTGAATTCCTACCACTAACCTTTAGGTTAGCAGCCAATCGCAAACCACTTGCATCACCCAGGTTTCTTTTACTAGTATATGGAAATAAAAATGTTTTTCATTTATTAAGTGTGTATCAGATGCCTTTCATAAACTCGTTAGTTCTAGTACCTTCTTAGTAGATTCCTTGTCTTTTTCTACATAGACAGTCATGTCATCTGGAAGTAAGATCAGTTTTATTTTTCCTTTTCCAAGCTGTACAACTTTTATTTCTTTTACATGCCTTATTAAACTGATTAGGACCACCAGTACAATGTTGAGAAGGAGTGGTGAGAGTGAATGTCCTTGCCTCATTACTGATCTTAGTTTTTTTTACCCTAACATCATACTCAGTGATGAGATTTTTTCCATTGATGTTCTTTGCTAGATTGAGAAGATTTTCTTCTATTTCTAGTTTGCTAAAAGTTTTTTTTATCATTAATGGATGTTGAATTTTGTCAAATGCTTTTTCTGCAGCTGTTAAGATAGTCATACAGTTTTTGGGTTTTAGTCTGCTAATATGGTGAATTACATAGATTGATTTTCAAACATTAAACCAGCCTTGCATTCCTGGAACATACCCCTACTTGATCATGATGCATTTTATCCTTTATATACATTGTTGGATTTGATTTGCTAATATTTTGTTGAGGATTTCTTATATATGATCATGAAGTATATTTGTCTGTAGTTTTCATGTGAACTAGCCTGGTTTTGGTAACAGGATAAGGTTGGCCTTATAAAATGTGTTTCTGCCTCTTTTCAAGGAAATTGGTGTAGAATTGGCATTATTTTTCCCTGGATGTTTTGTAGAATTCACTATTGAAGCTGTCTGGGCCTGAACTTTTCTGTTTTTAACAATGAATTTAATTTCTCTAATAGATATAGGGCTATTGAGGTTCTCTTAATTCTTTAGTGAGCTTTCATATTTTGTGCTTTTGAGGGAATTTGTTGGACTTTTTTGCACAAAGTTGCTCCCTTATTATACTTTGTATTTTTTAAGATCTTCAGTGATATATACGTCTCAGCCATTGTTGATATTGGTATGCATCCTGTCTCTCGTATCTATTCAGTCTCGCTAGAAGTTCATCAATTTTTTTGATCTTTTTCAAAAATTTGCTTTTCGTTTCATAGATTTTTCTTTATTTTCAGTTTAGAGATTTTTCTGTTGCTTTTCTATAATTGATTTCTGGTTTAATTTCATTGTTGTCTGAGAACAGACTTTACATGATTTTAATTTTTCTAAACTTTGTTTTATGACCCAGGATGTGGCCTGTCCTTATAAATATCCTGTGTGCCATTGAAAAGAGTGAATATTCTGCTGTTGTTGGACAGATTGTTCTGTCAGTGTCAATTAGATCTAATGGGTTGATGGTGTTTTTCAGTTCTGTATCCTTGCTGATTTTCTGTCTTTCTGAGAGAACAGTTGAAGCCTCCAACTCTTAATTATGAATGTATCTGTTCCTGTTGTTAGTTCAGTCACTTTTTGGCTGTGTTTTGAACCTCTTTTGTGTACTGTAAAATGGTGGTAGAGTAATGGCATCGATAGTAGTGTCAGAACTTGTGTAACTTCAGGAGGAATAATGTGAATCAAGATCAGCCCAAGGTTGATCCCTAGGAGGTGGAGGTCAGACATACCTGTACTCTCCAGTCTTTTCACCAGCTGACACCATCCGTCCCTCCCACAGCACTCTACTTCTCTCTCTTTTGGATTTGATAATTTCTTGCAGTGGCCACACAGAACTTACAGGCCTTACTTCCAGTCAAGTGGTTTATTAAGGAAGTAACGGTACAACTTGTGATGAGGATCAATAGGCTGCAACTCAGGATCAGGATCAGGAAGTATGTAGACAGAGACTTACTTCTTCAGTGTATAACAGTTCTCTCAGCTCTTCTCTGCTATGCAGGCCTCCTCTCACTCAGCTTCCTCAGGACAGACTGCTTCTCAGCCCTCTGAGGACATACTACTCTTGGCCTCCTCAGGACAGACTCCTCTTGGCCCTGCCACTGTTGATTCTGCTGCAGGGCCCCTTGCGCATCTTTCACTGCCAGCTCTGCTGCTGGGCCCCTTCTAGGCCTCTCGCTGTCTTCAGTGTTACAGTCTCTTGACCAGTGTTAGAGCTCTTGTAGAAGGTTCCTTGTTTCCTTTTTCTTTCGCTGCTGCTTCTCTCTTCTTTTTTCTTTTTGTTTCTTCTATTGCTTCTCTTCCTGCTTTTTTCTGACTTGAAAATCTCTGGGGTTGCCTCCATGTAAACACAAACTCCTCATCAATTTCAAGGCATGGCCCTCTCACCAGTGCTACGAACTGACTAATCCCTCTCAGTGGGCCAAAGACGCTTCATTTGCATAGTAGGTTACAGATGCTTCATTTGCATAGTCTGTTGACCAATCCCTGCAAGGTGCATACCAATCATGGGGCAGGCTGCAGCCCAGGACCAGACAGAAAGGTAGCAAACCTCAAATTGTTTACGGCTTATCCAGGAATCAACCTGAACAAAAGTAACAAACTCTCTAGGGTAGAAAACTAGGGCCAAGGTAACTCCTCAGGGCATAGGGGAAAAAATCTCTCAAACTGTTCTTCCAAAGAACCAGAGCAAAAAGCCATGTGAAAGGACTCATTTCCCCACATACGCCTATTTAGGATTGGTATGTCTTTTGATTGGTGGAACCCTGGTGGCAGTTCTTCTTTGACTTATAGGGTCGCTATGAGTCGGAATCAACTCAACGGCAACAGGTTTTTTTTTTTTTTTTTTTTGGTTTTATATCATCACATTTGAAGTGAATTTCTTGTCAATAGTTCTTTTTTTTCGCTTATACTGACAGTCTCTGTCTTAACAATTTGCATTTTATGTAATTACTGGTATGTTTGCATTAGGTCTTTTGTTTTATTATTTATTTTCTGGGTTTTTTTTTTTTTTCCCCATTTTTCGTTTGTCACTTTTTATTTTCCTGCCTTCTACTGGGTTATTTGAAGGAGCCCTGGTGGCGCAGTGATTAAAGCAATCGACTGCTAACTGAAGGGTCGGCAGTTTGAAACCACCAGCCACTCCACAGGAGAAAGATGTAACAGTCTGCTTCCATAGAAATTCACAGCCTTGGAAACACTATGGGGTTGCTGCGAGTCAGAATTGACTCTATGGCATTGGGTATTGGGGTATTTGAAATTTTTAAATACTCTATTTTAATTTATCTATATGTTTGTATAGTTTTTATATTGTTTCCTCTAATATACTTACTTGGATCCAGAACTGGACTGCATATTAAATGCTTAGTATTTGTTGATTGTGTAGTATTTTTCGATTTTATTGTTAGCGCTGAAAATTTTTCTAAATAGTTATTGAAAAATAATTTAAACTTGTCATAACATACAGTGTATTAAAAAGAAATATTTCCCTGTATGGTTTTCTCAAAAAACAGTTCTTGACACACCTTGGTTCACTCGTAACTTGCTTTGCTTCATCTGCAAATGAGATAATGGTTTATCTTTAGTCTCGCCTAGGCTGATGTCTGTTGATACTCTGCAGCTCAGTTTTGCTTTTGAGTTAGAATTTTTCTGTGTGTGTACGTTTTATAACTCTTAACTCTTTTTATAAGCTTCATACAAGGCTAGCTTTGAGGACAGTGCTGTGTTTAATAGTTCTGTTTATGTGGTAATTGTTGAAACAGTTGAATGACTCAGAGGTAAGCTCTGCCTTTTGTGTGTGATGTCAAGAAAGTTCCTTAATTTTTTCAAGTTTGTTTTTTCCTCTATAAAATGAAAAATTTGAACTCTTTGAAGTCTGGAAATTTTTCCATTGTCATATACTCCAGAAAAACAAAACCGTTGCCATTGAGTTGATTCCAACTCATTGCAACCCTCTGCGTTACAGAGTAGAGCTGAGCTCCATAGGGTGTTCTTAGCTATAATCTTTATAGAGCCGATCACCAGGCCTTTCTTCTGCAGTGCTACCGGGTGGGTTTGAACCACAGTAGTCGAGTACAAATTGTGCCATCCAGGGAGCTCTGTAATGTTCTTCAGTTTTGCTATGCACGATTAATTTAGTGTATTCTTGATAATATAAAAATTAAGAGATTTGTGTTTTTATTTTTACCAAAACCCAGCAAATTTTAAAGCACCAGTAGAACAATTTGAAGAACATAGCAGATTTTATTAAGACCCTGAGTTTTAATAATTCATATAGACACTAGAATGACAGTTTGCTTGGATCTATGACGGTGGCACACTAGGGAGGTGTGGAAGGTACAGACTGCACTGCGTGACACCGTCAGAGTTGGTAACACCAAAATGGTTGTCTCTAAAATTCTGGGACAGGGTTTCAGCAGAAATTATTTTTTATAAAAATATCTCTGTAAGTTATAACAGCAACAAATTTTTTTTTGTAAGCCCAGGTTATATGTATCAATATACCTACGAAGCTAAAATTCTATACTCAGTCACTTTTTGAACCTTCTAACGGGCTGCAGTCAGAGCTGTCATTGTTATCCAATTGCAGTGACACTTCAAATCACGTGGTTTCATCTGCATAGCCTACAAACACGTTATTGTTTTTGTTGCTGCCAGTGTTTTTATAGTCGCTGATTTTGTCAGGTTTTTTGATGTTTTAGCTACAGTATTGTGGTAATTAGTAGGAAGGAGGGTTGACACCATGGTTACTTCATTGGGTGATACCAACCCTAGTGTGGCCACTGGTCTGTGATAACCAGTGGAAGGAGATTTATAGCATGAAAGAGTTAACATTAAGCTTATTGGTCGTCTGCTTCTTCTTGTGGCCCAAGTAAAGCTCCCCTTGGCCAGTAGCTTCAGTCTGACCCTGTGCTGGGTAATAGAGTCATTGCACCTTTAGAGTTGCACCGTGGCTAGTGCGACTAATGAACTGAATTTTTAATTTAAATTATTTGAATTTAAGTAGCCACATGTGGCCAGTAGGTCATTGGACAACAGCACGGGGCTAGCCTTACAGTTATTCTTTTATATGTAAGACCATTTCTTGGAATTTTTCCTGGATCTCACAAGCATAAACTTGTGCATAAGCTTCTGAAGAGTTCTTGATCTATTAAGTCAGGTTGTAGAGCAGGAGAGAGAAGGCTGAACAAATTGGAAAGAAGATCCTTGAAGTGATAATTGCAGTACAGTATGATAATTATGACAATAGTGACTAAATGCCTGGGGGTGTCTGGAGGTTCAGTGAAGGAAAAGAAACCACTCCAGGGACTTCAAGTAGGAAGGAGTTTAATATAGGGAATTAAATAATTAACCAGTTGCCATCAAGTCGATTCCGAGTCATGGCAGTCCCATGTGTGTCAAAGTACAGCTCTGCTCCGTAGGATTTTCAGTGGCTGATTTTTCGGAAGTAGATCTCCAAAACTTTCATCCGAGGTTTCTCTGGGTAGATTTGAATCTCCAGTCTTTGGGTTACCAGCGAGCATGTTAACCATTTGCACCACCCAGGGACTCTTTAATATAGAGAATTAGACATTGTAAAACTACTGATAAAAAGTATCAAGTCCTAGGTTGGGTCTTCAGAAATGAGTTTCAGATCAACACTGAACTACCAGGGAATCTTTAAGGAGCTAATACTTCTGGAGCAGTGCTGGAATGAAAAACTCTTTGCCACTGCTTCTATTTCTGCTGCTTCTGGATACCCAGCAGCCTGAAGACTAGTTACTAGTCAGGGGAAGATGGGAAGAAATGTAAAAGTAGTTCTCCTTTTTTCTTTTCAGCCATAAGCTGAGTAGATGTGAACAAGAGAAGTGTAACTAGAAGCTCGAATTGTTAAATGAAAACTTAGTTTAGGTTAAGATAGCCTGTCTGAAAAAGTAAATTGTTAAAGAAACAGAGAACAAAATTGGGCTTGCATAAACTTTAAGTAGGTTCTATTGTACATACATAAAATAACCTTTGTGTATTCATTTTTTTACAGATCCAGGATGAGAAGACTTATAAAAGAAGAAGCTAGCTGAGCAGCTGTAAGATGCCCAAATCTGGGTTCACAAAACCAGTTCAGAGCGAAAATTCTGACAGTGACAGCAATATGGTAGAGAAACCATGTGGAAGAAAGGTATATGATAGTACTGAAGATTCGTTGACTTTTGGAACTGGGGAAAAAACTCCCAATTTAGTATGTTTAGTAATTACTCATAAAATTAAAAGTGGTATGGGTGCCACACTTAACCTAATCAAGCCCTTTGGAAATAGCGTTCCTAGGGATAAGACTGGTGTTCCTTTCCTAAGGTAGCACAATTACTAAGATCACACAGTTACTTCTGAAATATTATTGAGAGAACGAACAAAAAAATTCAAGACTTTGCAGTTATTTGGCACTTCTTCCCCCAGCCCCTGACTCCTGGTTGGAAAACACACATATGTGTATACATATTAGTGGTTCATTTTCTAAGTCTGTAATCTTGGATAAATGTATATGAACTTCTGTAACTTCATGGAGTCCTGGTGGCACAGTGGTTAAGAGCTACGGTGAGCTACAGCTGCTAACCAAAAGGTTAGCAGTTCGAATCCACCAACCACTTCTTGGAAACCCTATGGGGCAGTTCTGTCCTATAGGGTCATTATGAGTTGGAATTGACTCACAAGCAACGGGTGGTTGGTTTTCTAACCTCAGCGTCCCTGTCTGTAATAGAGGATGATAGTGCCTATCTTACAGAGTTGTCACAGTGAAGTTGCATAAATATTGTGCTTAACACAATATGCGTGGGACATAGTATGCTCAATAAATATTTTTTGTTATTGTAATTGCCAAGGACCTCTTATTTTTTTCTTTTTAGATTTATCCTTCTTCATTCCTATTTAACTTAGGCCCTCAGAGCCTTCATGGGGACTTCTGCAATAGTCTCCTAACTGGCCTTACTAGTCGTAGTCTCTCCCTTATCTAGTTATCACTGGGTTAAGTTTCCTCTCCTCCTTTCTTTAGAAGTCTTTTTTTGTTTTCTTTCTCTGTTCCTTCCTCCTCTCTCCTTCCTCCCTCCCTTCCTTGCTTTCATTGTTTTCTTGTTGAAGGACATCTCAGGTATTCTCAGTTTGGGCTACTATGAATAAAGCTGCTGTGAACATTTGTTTACAAAATTTTTTAATAGCTTTATTGAGGTTTAATTTATATACTATAAAATATACCTGTTTTAATCTACAATTTAATGATTTTTAGTAAATTTATAGAGTTGTGCAACTATCATCACAATCTTTAAGTTTAGAACATTTCCATCGTCAAAAGATTCTCATGTCTGTTTACAGTCAGCCTCCAGTCCCACTTCCACCTTAATCCCCAATCCAAAAAACACCAAACCCGTTGCTACTGAGTCAGTTCCAGCTCATAGCAACCCTTTAGGATGGAGTAGAACTGCCTCGTAAGGGTTTCCAAGGAACGGCTGGTGGATTCGGACTGCTGACCTTTGGTTAGCAGCTGAGCTCTTAACCACCATGCTAGCAGGGCTCCCCGAATCTCCAGGCAACCCCAAATCTGCTTTCAGAGTCAGGAAGTCTAAGTCTTCAAACTTCGTTCTTTTTCAAATTTGATTTTGCTCTTCAGGATCCTTTGCATTTTCTTTTACATTTAAGATCAGCTTGTCAGTTTCTGCAAAAAAAAAAAAAAACCTGCTGGGATTTTTGATGGGGATTGCTTTGAATCTGTAGCTCAGCCTGGGGAGAATTGCCATTTTACTAATATTGAATCTTCCAGTCCATGAATATAGAATGTTTCTTCACTTATTTAGATGTTCTTCAGTTTTCTTCAATGATGCTTTGTAGTTTTTAGTGTACAAGTTTTGTACTTCTGTTGTTAGATTATTTGTAAGTATTATGTTCAATGCTGTTGTAAATGGAAGTTAATCTCAGTTTATTTTTTGATTGTTCATTGCTAGTGTACAGAAATAATTTGATATTTGTATAGTGATCTTACAGCCTATGACATTGCTGAACTCGTTTATTAGTCCTGTTGTAGATTCTGTAGAGTTTTCTGCTTACAGGATCATGTCATTCGCAAATAAAGACAGCTTTACTTTTTCTTTTCCGACCTGAATGCTTTTTCTTTTTTGCGAGATTGCACTGGGTAATGTTGAATAGAAGTTGTGAGAGTGGACATCTTTATTTTTTATCTTAGGATAAAACCTTTTATTTTTTTACCATTAAGTCTGATGTTAGCTGTAGGTTGAGGAAGTTCCTTTCTATTACTAATTCGTTGACAGTTTTTGGATGATGAACCAACCTTAAATTCATTAGATAGATTTTATTTGGTCATGTTATTTAATCCTTTTTTGTGTTGTTGAATTCAGTTTGGGAATACTTTGTTCAGGAGTTTTGCCAGTATGTTAGAGAATTATTGGTCTACTTGTCTCTCTCTGCTGTCAGGGTAGTACTGTACTGGTCTTATAGAATAGTCGGGAAATGCGATCTCTATTACTTTCTGAAACAGTTTGTACAAAATTGGTATTTTCTTTTAAATGTTTGCTATAACTCACCATTGGATATATCTGGGCCTGGGGCTTTTTTGTGGGAAGATTTATTAATTCAATATCTAACTTGTTATAGATTTATTCAGATTTTTTTTTCCTTTTTCTTTTGGTAATTTGTGTCTTTTCAGGAATTTCATGTCACTTGTCTAATATTTTAGCATAAAGTTGTTCATAATACTCTCTTATGATCCTTTTAATTTTTGTAGGGACTTCAGTAATATCCCCTTTTTTCTAATTTTGGTAATTTATGTGTTCTTTTACTTTATGTGATCTGACTAGCCTTCTATGAAGTTTGTTGACCTTTTCAAATAACTAATTTTTTATTTCATTGATTTTTCTCTAATATTTTTTTTTTATGTTTTCTATTTAATTGATTTGCTGTCTGACATTTCTAATTTTCTGTTTTCTTGCTTTGGGTTTAATTTGTTCTTTTTCTGATTTCTTAAGGTGGAAGCTTATTATTGACATGAGATCTATAATTTCCTTTCAGCATGGCTCTACCAACATCTCATAAATTTTGATAAACTGTGTTTTCATTCTGTGCTATACAAAATATTTTCTAATTTTTTTTATGTTTTTTTTTTTACTTTGACGCTTGGGTTATTTAGAAGTAAGTTGTTTATTTTTCTTGCTATTTGGAGATATCCCCAGTTTTTTTTTTTTTTGATTGTTGATTTCTAATGTAGTGTTTAGGATCCCTTGTGTTTATCCTACCTGGGGTTAACAGCTTGTTCAATCTGTAGATTGATGAAATTTAATTCACTGAAAAATTGTTTTTTTGTTTTTGCCATCTTACATTTGCTACTGAGCACATCTAGTAAAATTTTCAACTATTATACTTTTGAAATCCATTATTTTATTTATTTTTTATTGTTGTAATTAAATGAAATTGACATTTCAAGTTAGTCTCCCATACTGAATTTTTTTTCTTTTTTAACATACATTGTTATGAGACCCCAACTGGTCACCCCATTCTGCTACAGCACAGTCCTCTCCTCCGCCCCTGATTCCCCATGAACATTCAACCAACTCCTAACACTCTCTGTCTTCCCATCTCACCTCTGGAAAGAAGCCACCCCTTTGGTCCCTTGTATCTACTTGTCTAAGAGGCACATTCTTCATAAGTATCACTTTGTGTCCCACAGTCCAGTCCAATCCCTGTTTGAAGAGTTGGCCTTAGAAATTGTTTTGGTTCTGGGGTGATGGAGAGATCAGGGGCCATGCTTTCTGGGGCGCCTCCAGTCTCAGACCATTAAGTCTGGTCTTCTTACTAGAATTTGAGTTCTGCATCCCATCGTTCTACTGCTCCATCAGGGATCCTCTGTTGTGTTCCCTGTCAGGACGTTCATTGGTGGTAGCTGGGTACCATCTAATTCTTCTGGTCTCAGGCTGATGAAGTCTCTGGTTTATGTGGCCAATTCTGGGTTTTGGGCCAGTGCTTTTCTTGTGTCTTTGGTGTTTTTCGTTCTCCTTTACTCCAAGTGGTTGGGACCAATTGATGCATCTTAAATGGCCACTTGCAAGCTTTTAAGACCCCAGACGCCACTCACCAAAGTAGGATGCAGAACATTTTCTTGATAAGGTTTGTTATGCCAGTTGACGTAAATGTCCCCTGAAAGCATGGTCCCCAGACTCCGCATCCCTGCTACTTTGTCTCTCAAAGTATTTGATTCTATTGAGGAAACTTCTTAGCTTTGGTTTAGTCCAGTTGTGCTGGCTTCCCCTGCAGTGTGTGCTGTCCTTCCCTTCACCTAAGATGATTCTTATCTACTAGCTAGTTAGTGAGTAACCCTAACCCTCCCTCCCCACCCCTGTAACCATCAAAGAATGTTTTCTTCTGTGTTTAAACCTTTTCTTGAGTTCTTATAATAGTGGTCTTATATAGTTTTTGTTCTCCTGTGACTGACTAAATTCACTCAGCATAATAAATTCTAGCTTCCACCAAGTTATACGATGTTTCACAGCTTCATCATTGTTCTTTATCGTTGCATAATATTTTATTGTGTGGATATACCATAGTTTGTTTATCCATTCGTCCATCACTGGGCGCTTAGGTTGCTTCCATCTTTTGACTGTTGTGAACACTGCTGCGATGAACATCGGTATGCATATATCTATTCATGTGATGGCTCTTGTTTCTCTAGGAGCGGGATAGCTGGATCGTATGGTGCTTCTATTTCTAGCTTTTTAATGACACGCCAAATCGATTTCCAAAGTGGTTGTACAATTTTACATTCTCACCAACAGCGTATAAGTGTTCCAGTCTCTCCACAACCTCTCCAGCATTTATTATTTTGTGTGTTTTGGATTAACGCTAGCCTTGTTGGGGTTAGATGTATCTCATTGTAGTTTTCATCTGCAATTCTCTGATGGCTAATGATTGTGAGCATTTTTTCATGTGTCTGTTAGCTGCCTGAATATCTTCTTTGGTGAAGTGCCTGTTCATACTCTTTGCTCATTTTTTAATTGGATTATTTGTCTTTTTGCTGTTGAGGTTTTGGAGTATCTTGTAGATTTTAGAGATTAAACGCTGATCAGATTTGTCGTAGCCAAAAATTTTTTCCCAGTCTGTAGATTGTCTTTTTACTCTTTTGGTGAAGTCTTTGGATGAGCGTAAGTATTTGGTTTTTAGGAGCTTCCATTTATCTAGTCTCTCTTCTGGTGCTTGTGCATTATTAGTTATGGTTCATATTGTGCTTATGCCATGTATTAGGGCTCCTAGTATTGTCTCTATTTTTTCTTCCATGCTCTGTATCGTTTTCGATTTTATATTTAAGTCATTGATCCATTTTGAGTTAGTTTTTGTGCATGGTGCAAGGTATGGTCTCGTTTCTTTTTTTTGCAGATGGATATCCAGTTATGCCAGCACCATTTGTTAAAGAGACTGTTTTTTCCCCAATTAACGGACTTTGGGCCTTTGTCGTATATCACCTGCTCCTAGGTGGATGAGCTTATATCTGGATTCTCAACTTTGTTCCATTGGTCTATGTATCTGTTGTTGTACCAGTACCAGGCTGTGTTGACTACCATGGCAGTATAATAGGTCCTAAAATCAGGTAGCGTAAGGCCTCCGGCTTTGTTCTTCTTCTTGAGTAGTGCTTTATTTATCTGGGGCCTCTTCCCTTTCCATATGAAGTTGGAGATTTGTTTTTCCATCTCATTAAAAAGTGCTTCTGGAATTTGGATCGGGATTGCATTGTATCTGTAGATTGCTTTGGGTAGAATTAACATTTTCACTATGTTGAGTCTACCTATCCATGAGCAAGGTATATTTTTCCACTTATGCAGGTCTCTTTTAGTTTCTTGCAGTAGTGTCTTGTAGGTTTCTCTGTATCGATCTTTTACATCTCTGGTTAGATTTATTCCTAAGTATTTTATTTTTTGGGGGGGCTATTGTAAATGATATTGATTTGGTGCTTTTCTTTTCAAGGTTCTCTTTGTTGGTGTAAAGGAATCCAATTGATTTTTGTATGTTTATCTTGTATCCTGAAACTTTGCTGAAATCTTCTTTTAGTTCCAGTAGTATTCTTGTGGATTCCTTGGGGTCATGTATAAGATCATATCATCTGCAAAGAGAGACTTTGACTACTTCCCTATCTATTTGGACCCCCCGTATTTCTTTTTCTAGCCTAACTGCTCTGGCTAGGCCCTCCAGCACAGTGTTGAATAATAGTGGTGATAAAGGGCATCTTTGTCTGGTTCCTGTTCTCAAGGGGAATGCTTTCAAAGTCTCTCCATTCAGGATGATGTTGGCTGTTGGTTTTGTATAAATGCCCTTAATTATACTGAGGAATTTCTCTTCTATTCCTATTTTTTTGAGAGTTTTTCTCAAGAATGGGTGTTGGACTTTGTTGAATACCTTTTCTGCATCGATTGATAAGATCATGTGGTTGTTGTCTTTTATTTTACTTATGTGATGGATTACATTGATTGTCTTTCTAATTTTAAACCACCCCTGCATACCTGGTATAAATCCCACTTGGTCATGGTGAATTATTTTTTTGATATGTTGCTGAATTCTATTGGCTAAAATTTTGTTGAGGATTTTTGCGTCAATGTTCATGCGGTGTATCGGTCTGTAATTTTCTTTTTTTGTGGTGTCTTTACCTGGTTTTGGTATCAGGATTATGCTGGCTTCCTAGAGTGAGTTTGGGAATATTCCATCCATTTCTGTGCTCTGAAATACCTTTAGTAGAAGTGGTGTTATCTCTTCTCTGAAAATTGGTAGAATTCTCCAGTGAAGCCATCTGGGCCAGGGCTTTTTTTTTGTTGGCAGTTTTTTAATAACCTTTTCAATCTTTTCTTTTGTTATCGTTTTATTTAGTTGTTCTGCCTCTGTTTGTGTTAACTTAGGTAGTGAGTTTCTAGAAATTTGTCCATTTCCCCTAGGTTTTCAAATTTGTCAGAGTACAGTTTTTCATAGTATTCTGTTATGATTCTTTTAATTTCAGCTGGGTCTGTTGTGATATCACCCATCTCATTTCTTATACGGGTTATCTGCTTCTTCTCTTTTGCCAGTTTGGCCAGTGGTTTATCAATTTTGTTGATCTTTTGAAAGAACCAGCTTTTGGACTTGTTAACTCTTCCAATTGTTTTTCTTTTCTCTATTTTATTTAATTCTGCTCTAATTCTTATTTTCTTCCTTGTGGCACTTGTAGGCTTTTGCTGCTCTCTTTCTACTTGTTCCAGTTGTAGGGTTAATGCTTTGATTATGAGTCTTTCTTGTTTTCTGATCTGTGCATTTATTGCTATAAACTGACTTCTGAGCACTGCTTTTGCTGTTTCCCAAAGGTTCTGGTAGGATGTGTTTTCATTCTCATTTGATTCTATGAATTTCTTTATTCCATCCTTAATTTTTTCTATAACGCAGTAGTTTTTGAGCAAGGTGTTGTTCAGTTTCCACGTGTTTGATTTTTTTTCCTTGCATTTTGTGTTGTTGATTTCCACTTTTATGGCTTTATGGTCAGAAAAGATGCTTTGTATTATTTCGATGTTTTGGATTTTGTTAAGGCTTGCTTTGTGATCTAATATGTGGTCTATTCTGGAGAATGTTCTATGTACGTTGGAAAAGAAAGTATACTTGGCTGCTTTTGGGTGCAGAGTTCGGTATATGTCTGTGAGATCAAGTTGGTTGATGGTAGCATTTAGCTCTTCTGTTTCTTTGTTGATGAATCCATTATTTTAATTTGGTGGTTCTTGTAATTTTTTCTTATTGATAGTCTATATCTGATGAATCGTTGTACTTCTTTAAATTCTTTAATTTTTTTTAGTTCTTCAAACATACAGTGTTTGTCAAATCCAACATCTGGAGCAATGCAGACACAGTTTCTGTTGAATACTTTTTTCGTTGATTCAGTATATCTTAATATTTATTGAAAACTGGACATTTTAAGTCCTTTTATTGTAGCAAGTCTGGATTCTCATTATTTCTCACCTGAAGGTTGTTCTTAACTGTTTTTGTTTTTAGTAAAATGTCTAGATTTTATCTTCAGTATTTGTTTTCTCCAGGATATGCAACCACTGGTATCTCTGATGAGTTTTTTTTTTTTTTTTTTGAGTGTGGCTTCTTAGGTGTCACCCTCTATCTGCGTCGCTTAGTTGGCAGCCATCAGTTGGTCAGAGGTTGTGCTTAAACATCCTGAGCCAGTAAGGCTTCCACCCATTGTTGACAGATTTGCATGTTCAGTCAGTTTTCAGGTCTGCTACAGGATTTATTTTTTACCAGGCACAGCCAAGGCTTCCCCATGTGTGCAGCTCCTATTCAACCAGGAATGTGTAGAGTGCTTGGACTCTCAGGTCTTCCCTGTGCATGTACATAGCCTGCTTGTCAGCAGGGGATGTGTGGCAGTCTTACCAAGTGCTCTCTATGGCTCTCTCATTTCTTCAGTCGCCTTGTTAAATTTCTGACTTGTTCTCCAGTCTGCCACTCGTGCAGTGGGACCGCAGCCTTAGGCTAATAGAACTGTGGTTTTTCCGCATTCACTTCCGGCGTGAGTTTTTGGCCATGCTTACCAATTCAGGTCAGTACTCAGGTAGCAAAATTGCTGATGTTCACTGCCAGCTCCACCCTAGTAGCACTATCATTCAGACTGAACAGAGGCCAGGGGATAGAAGCAACGTCAGGCAAGAATGCCCCAGATATCCACTATTTCTTACTCAAAGTTCAGCAGTTTTTCTTGAATAAATGCTTCTCAGTTTGTTACTGGATTCCTATGCCTGGGAATAAAACAATGAGTGGTTAAGGCGTGGTCCAAACGTTCATGAAGACTCTTAACTAATTACTCTACCAATGACTCTGAAATGCTTTGTTCTCAGCATGCCTTTTACTTTTTTAGTGTATGTTTTTAAAAATAATTGAGGATTCTCTCACTTTAATCAAAAGACCAAAAAAGGCAAATGTATACAGACCAAAGTGTATTAGTGGTTAGCAGGGGCAGAAAGGAAGGGAAAAGGGGGAAACAACCTCCTCATGGCAAATAACTTCTTTCCGACAACATAAACGGCGACTATACACATGGACCTTGCTGGATGGAATACACAGGAATCAAATCTACTACATCTGTGGAAAAAGATGACGGAAAAGCTCAACAACATCAGTCAGAACAAGACGAGGTGCTGACTGTGGAACAGACCACCAGTTGCCGATATGCAAGTTCAGGTTAAAGCTGAAGAAAATTAGAACAAGTCTACCAGAGCCAAAATACAACATTGAGTATATCCCAGCTGAATTTTGAGACCATTTGAGAAATGGATATGACGCACTGAACACTAATGACTGAAGACCAGACAAGCTTTGGAAGGATGTTGTACATGAAGAAAGCAAGAGGTCATTAAAAAGACAGGAAAGACAAATAGGGGGCGGAGCTAAGATGGTGGTGTAGTTAGATTCTTCCTATATCCGTCTTACAACAAAGACCTGGAAAAACAAGTGATTTGATTATATGTGAATATCCAGGAATCCTGAACAAGGCAAAGTCAAGGAATCGGACTGAGTGGCTTGGGGAGAGGGAAACGGTTCAGAAGAAGCCAGCAGCACAGAGAGGCAGCGGCGGGACGGCAGCTCTGAAGCCGCGCCAGGTCTGCAGTGAAGCGGGCAAACAACCGTGCGTGCACTCGGAAAGCAGTTTCCACATCAAGAGAGATCCAGCAGCAGAGATTCTGCTTGGACACTCTGAACCAGTGAAAAGCAGCTCCTATGTGGTTAAACATAAGTACATGTGTGCGGCCCTTCACGGGGATTTGGGGGGAAAAAAAAAAAAGCCCATTTGGGAAAAACTTCTCTCCCTTTTACCTCCTCCCTCTGCGCTCTGCACCGGGAGTTCGCTGGGCCGGATGTAGATCCCAAAAGGTGCCCTGACCCATTCTTCTGGCCTTGGAGAGGGAACAAATAAGCTGCTGACTCCCCTAAGCCAGCAACTCAGGGTCGGCACAACTCCTTTGCTCGGCGCAGGCCTAAGGGGTCTGCAGACTTTTGAGTGCCTTACACCCCTGTATAGATTTGTGGGGACCCATCTGAACAGCGTTAGCCCTCACTACCACTGTACAGCAGGGGAAACATCTGAAGTTTAACTTCAACTGTTTCAGCTGTGAAGTGGCAGATTTGTGACTCTCGAAACAGCCCTGCCCCTTAAGGAGGCACTTCTACCATTCCGTAACAGGGGCTTAAGGACTGGTGACTTCACTTCAACCATCTGGTCATCTGCTACAGGAGTCCAAAACAAGTGGTGCCCTTAAGTCTTTAACAAAGTGGGGTGCTTATAGTCCAGCTGTAAACCTCACCTACCTACTCGCACTAGGGAATAGGGACATGCTTTCCTTTCACACTCTCGGGCAGCCGTCAGCCCCCTACCTGGCTCAGCATGTGATCCCCTAACACAGCCAGAATCCAGTGCCTGCACCAATCACCCATGCCCCTCTAGGACTGTAGGTGAGAGCCTGTACCACACACTTGATGACCGACTGCCTGGACACCTGAGCTGAACCCATATAGGAAAATTTAACAGACTCCTGTGTGCACATAGTTACAGAACTAACTACCTGGTGACAGGACGCTAGAGCTTCAAAGGTGCCAATAAACAAACTAGTGCACACAAGCAGCCTATTAAGGTATATCAGAACAAAACTAAGCAAGAAGCTAGGACTCACTAAACAAATATAAAATAAAATTATAATAGCTTATCGATGGCTCAGAGACAACAGTCAATACCAAATCATATAAAGAGACAGTCCATGATGGCTTCAGCAACCTCCCAAAATAAAGAAGCAATAAATTCTCTGGAGGAAGAGAATTTCTTGGAATTACCAGAGGCAGAATACAAAAGATTATTATACAGAACTCTTCTAGAAATTAAAAAGGAAGTTCGACAAAATGCAGAAATGGCCAGGGACCACACAGACAAAGTAGTAGCGGAACTTAAAAAAGTTATTCAAGAACATAATGACAAATTTAGTAGGCTGCAAGAATTCATAGACAGCAATCAGAAATCCAGAGGATTAAAAATAAAATTTCAGAATTAGACAACTCAGTACACAGTCATAAGAGCAGAATTGAGGCAGTAGAAGTTAGAATTAGTGACATTGAAGATAAAGACTTAATGCCAACTTATTTGAGGAAAAATCAGATAAAACAATTAAAAAGAATGAAGAAACGCTTAAGAGGCATGTGGGACCCTATCCAGAGAGATAAGCTACGAGTGATTGGAGTACCAGAACGGGGGGGATAACAGAAAATACAGAGAAAATTGTTGAAGATTTGTTGACAGAAAACTTCCCTGATACCATGAAAGATGAGAAGGTATCTATCCAGGATGCTTATCGAACCTCACATAAGGTAGATCACCAGAGAAAGTCACCAAGACATATTACAATCAAACTTACCAAAACCAAAGATAAAGAGAGAATTTTAAGAGCGGCTAGGGATAAAAGAAGAGTCTTCTACAAAGGAGAGTCAGTTCGAAAAAGCTCTGACTGTTCAGCAGAAACCATGTAGGCAATGGGATGACATATATAAAGCCTTGAAGAAAAACAGCTGCCAGCCAAGAATTATATATCCAGCAAAACTGTCTCTCAAATATGGATGGCGAAATTAGGGCATTTCCAGATAAACAAAAGTTTAGGGAATTTGCAAAAACCAAACCAGAATTACAAGAAATACTAAAGGGAGTCCTATGGTTAGATAATCAGTAATACCAGATAACAACGCAAGACTAGAACACAGGACAGAGCAACCAGATGTTGACTCAGATAGGGAAGTCAAAAATACATCAAAGCTAAAACATTGAAAATAGGGAAACACAGATATCAATATGTAAAAAAGGACAGCATTAAAACAAAAGAGGGACTTAAAAAATGCAGAGATTGATTTTTCGTATGGACGGGAAGTCAAGGTGATAATAAAGTAAAGAAGACTTGTATATACTTAGGAAAATAGGGGTAAATATTAAGGTAATCTGAAAGGAATATAACAATCCTACAAATCAAAATAAAAAAGTAGAAAAACATAAAGACCCAGCAAACACAAAATCTACAACAATAAAAAACATGAAAAAAAAAACCTAAAAAAAGACTCAGCGAAGAAAATTAAGGGGAACAAAGAAACTGTGAACAACACACAGAAAGAGATATCAGGATGACAGCACTAAACTCATACCTATCAATAATTACGCTGAATGTAAATGGACTTAATGCACCAATAACAGATGGAGAGTGGCAGATTGGATAACAAAGCATGACCCATCTATATGCTACCTACAAGAGAGGCACCTTAGACTTAAAGACACAAACAGGCTAAAACTCAAAGGATGGAAAAAAATATATCAAGGAAACAACACTCAGAAAGAGCAGGAATGGCAATATTAATCTCTGAGAAAATAGACTTTAAAGTAAAATCCACCACAAAGGAGAAGGAAGGGCATTATATAATGATTAAAGGGTCAATACACCAGAGAACATAACTATAATAAATATTTACGTACCCAACAGTAGGGCCCCAAAATACATAAAATGAGAAGAAAAGAGAGTGAGACAGCTCCACAATAGTAGTAGGAGACCAGCACGGCACTTTCGGTGAAGGGCAGAACATCCAGAAAGAAGCTCAGCAAAGACACGGAAGCGCTAAATGCTACAGTCAACCAACTTGGTCCCATAGACGTATACCAAACACTACACCTGACAGCAGCCAAGTATACTTTCTTTTCCAATGCACATGGAACATTCTCCAGAATAGACTACATATTATACCATAAAGCAAGCTTTAACAAAATCCAAAACATCAAGATATTACAAAGCATCTTTTCTGACCATAAAGCTATAAAAGTGGAAATCAGCAACACAAAATGCAAGGAAAAAAAATCAAACACATGGAAACTGAACAACACCTTGCTCAAAAACTACTGCGTTATAGAAGAAATTAAGTCTGGAATAACGAAATTCATAGAATCAAATGAGAACGAAAACACATCTTACCAGAACCTTTGGGACACAGCCAAAGCAGCGCTCAGAGGCCAGTTTATAGCAATATATGAACACATCCGAAAAGAAGAATGAGCCATAATCAAAACATTAACCCTACAACTGGAAGAAGTAGAAAGAGAGCAGGAAGAGAAACCCACAGGCACCGGAAGAGAGGAAATAATAAGAATTAGAGCAGAATTAAATGAAATAGAGAATAGAAGAAGAATTGGAAGAGTTAACAGGTCCAAGAGCTGGTTCTTTGAAAAGATCAAGAAAATTTATAAACCATTGGACAAACTGACAAAAGAAAAACAGGAGAGTAAGCAGATAGCCTGTGTAAGAAATGAGATGGGTGATATCACAACAGACCCAGCTGAAATGAAAAGAATCATAATAGATTACTCTGAAAAATTGTATTCTAACAAATTTGAAAACCTAGAGGATGGACAAATTTCTAGAAATTCACTGCCTAAATTAACACAAACAGAGGTAGAACAACTAAATAAACCAATAACAGAAGAAGAGATTGAAAGAGATTGAAAAGGTTATTAAAAAACTGCCAACAAAAAAAAATCCTGGCCCGGATGGCTTCACTGGAGAATTCTACCAAACTTTCAGAGAAGAGGTAACACCACTTCTGCTAAAGGTATTTAAGAGCATAGAAGAGGATGGAATGCTCCCAGACTCAATCTAGGAAGCCAGCATAATCCTGATACCAAAACCAGGTAAAGACACCACAAAGTGAAAATTACAGACCGATATGCCTCATGAACATTGACGCCAAAATTCTCAACAAAATTTTAGCCAGTAGAATTCAGCAGCATATCAAAAAAATAATTCACCATGACCAAGTGGGATTTATACCAGGTATGCAGGGGTGGTTCAACATTAGAAAAACAATCTGTAATCCATCACATAAATAAAACAAAAGACAACAACCACGTGATCTTAGCACAGTCGATGCAGAAAAGGCATTCGACAAAGTCCAACACCCATTCGTGATAAAAACTTGCAATAAAATAGGAATAGAAGGGAAATTCCTCAATATAATTAAGGGCATTTATACAAAACCAACAGCCAGCATCATCCTAAATGGAGAGACTTTGAAAGCATTCCCCTTAAGAACAGGAACCAGACAAGGATGGCCCTCTATCACCACTCTTATTCAACATTGTGCTGGAGTTCCTAGCCAGAGCAATTAGGCTATAAAAAGAAATAAAGGCATCCAGATTGGTAGGGAAGAAGTCAAAGTATCTCTGTTTGCAGATGATATGATCTTACACACAGAAAGCCCCAAAGAATCCACAAGAAAATTACTGGAACTAATAGAAGATTTCAGCAAAGTTTCAGGATACAAAGTAAAAATACAAAAATCAATTGGATTCCTCTACACCAACAAAGATAACCTTGAAGAGGAAATCACCAAATCAATACCATTTACAATAGCCCCTAAGAAGATAAAATACTTAAGAATAAACCTAACCAGAGACGTAAAAGATCCATACAGAGAAAACTACAAGACCGTACTTCAGAAAACCAGAAGAGACCTGCATAAGTGGAAAAATATACCTTGCTCATG
Organism: Dugong dugon; assembly: GCA_030035585.1. Classification (NCBI taxonomy): domain Eukaryota; kingdom Metazoa; phylum Chordata; class Mammalia; order Sirenia; family Dugongidae; genus Dugong; species Dugong dugon. Next base: position 43,393,326 of record CM057466.1, on the reverse strand, counting down.
GATAGGTAGACTTAACATAGTGAAAATGTCAATTCTACCCAAAGCAAGCTACAGATACAATGCAGTCCTGATCCAAATTCAAGAAGCATTTTTTAATGTGATGGAGAAATAAATCTCTAACTTCATATGGAAAGGGAAGAGGCCCCAAATAAATAAAGCATTACTCAAGAAGAAGAACACAGTGGGAGGCCTTATACTACCTGAATTTAGGACCTGTCATACTGCCACGGTAGTCAGCACAGCCTGGTACTGGTACAACAACAGATACATAGACCAGTGGAACAGAATTGAGAATCCAGATATAAGCTCATCCACCTGTGAGCAGCTGATATTTGACAAAGGCCCGAAGTCCATTAATTGGGGAAAAGACAGTCTCTTTAACAAATGGTGCTGGCATAACTGGATATCTATATGCAAAAAAATGAAACAAGACCAGTACCTCACACCATGCACAATAACTAACTCAAAACGGATCAAAGACTTAAATATAAAATTTAAAATGATAAAGATCATGGAATAAAAAATAGGGACAATACTAGGAGCGCAAATACATGGCATAAACAGAATATGAAGCGTAAGTAACAATGCATAAGCACCGCAGGAGAGATTAGATAACTGGGAGCTCCTAAAAAATCAAACACTTATGCTCATCAAAAGCCTTCACCGAAAGAATAAAAAGACAACCTACAGTCTGGGAAAAAAATTTTGGCTATGACAAATCCAGTCAGCATCTAAACTCTAAAATCTACAAGATACTGCAAAACCTCAACAACAAAAAGACAAATAACCCAATTAAAATATGGGCAAAGGATATGAACAGGCACTTTACCAAAGAAGATATTCAAGCGGCTAACAGATACATGAAGAAATGTTCACAATCATTAGCCACTAGAGAAATGTAGATGAAAACTACAATGAGACATCATCTCACCCCAACAAGGCTAGCATTAATCCAAAAAACACAAAATAATAAATGCTGGAGAGGTTGTGGAGAGACTGGAACATTTATACACTGTTGGTGGGAATGTAAAATGGTACAACCACTTTGGAAATTGATTTGGTGCTTCCTTAAAAAGCTAGAAATAGTAGTACCATACAATCCAGCCATTCCTCTGCTTGGAATATATCCTAGAGAAGCAAGGGCCATCACACGAATAGATACATGCACTCTCATGTTCATTGCAGCATTATTCACAATAGCAAAAAGATGGAAGCAGCCTAGGTGCCCATCAGCGGACGAATGGATAGACAAATTATGGTATCTCTACCCAGTGGAATATTACACAATGATAAAGAACAACGATGAAGCTGTGAAACATCGTATAACATGGTGGAAGCTGGAACTTATTATGTTGAGTGAATTTAGTCAGTCACAGAAGGACAAACACTGTATAAGACCACTGTTATAAGAACTCAAGAAAAGGTTTAAACACAGAAGAAAACATTCTTTGATGGTTACAGGGGTGGGGAGAGAGAATGAGGGTTATTCACTAAGTAGATAGTAGATAAGAATCATCTTAGGTGAAGGGAAGGACAGTACACACTACGGGGAAGTCGCACAACTGGACTAAACCAAAGCTAAGAAGTTTCCTCAATACGATCAAATACTTTGAGAGACAGAGTAGCAGGGGCAGGGTTTTGGGGACCATGCTTTCAGGGGACATCTAGGTCAATTGGCATAAGAAGGCTTATTAAGAAAATGTTCTGCATCTGATTTTGGTGAGTGGCATGTGGGGTCTTAAAAGCTTGCAGGTGGCCATCTAAGATGCATTAATTGGTCGTAAGCACTTGGAGTAAAGGAGAACAAGGAACACCAAAGACACAAGGAACGTATTAGCCCAAGAGACAGAATTGGCCACATAAACCAGAGACTTCATCAGTCTTGAGACCAGAAGAACTAGATGGTGCCCAGCTACCACCAATGAACGTCCTGATAGGGAACACAACAGAGGGTCCCTGATGGAGCAGTAGAAAGATGGGGTGCAGAACTCAAATCCTAGTAAGAAGACTAGAATTAATGGTCTGACTGAGACTGGAGGCGCCTCAGAAAGCATGGCCCCTGGAGTCTCTGTCAGCCCAGAGCTTAAACAGTTTCCAAGGCCATCTCTTCAGACAGGGATTGGACTGGACTGTGGGACATAAAGTGATACTCGTGAATAGTGTGCCTCTTGGTCAAGTAGATACAAGAAACCAAAGGGGCAGCTTTTGTCCAGAGGTGAGATGGGAAGGCAGAGAGAGTTAGGAGCTGGTTAAATGGTCATGGGGAATCAGTGGCAGAAAGGAGGAGTGTGCTATCGGAGAGTAGGGTGAGCAGTTAGGGTCTCATAGCAATGTATGTGTAAAATCTTTGTATGAGAGATTAACTTGAATTGTAAACTTCATTTAATTACAATAAAAAAAGACAGGAAAGAAAGAAAAGTGCAAAATGGATGTCAGAAGAGACTATGAAGCTTGCTCTTGAACGTTGAATAGCTAAAGCAAATGGAAGAAATGATGAAATAGAAGAGCTGAACAAGGTAAAGTATTATAATGTCATACGGAAAGACCTGGAGTTAGAAAAGCAAAAGGGAAGAACATGCTTGGCATTTCTCAAGCTGAAAGAACTGAAGAAAAAATTCAGGCCTCAAGTTGCAGTATTGAAGGATTATATTAAATATTAAACAATGCGGGAAGCATCAAAAGACGGTGAAAGCAATACTCAGAATCACCGTACCAAAAATAATCAGTCAACATTCAGCCATTTCAGGAGGTAGCATATGGTCAAGAACTGTTGGTACTGAAGGAGAAAGTCCAAGATACACTGAAGACATTGGTGAGAAAGAAGGGTCCAGGAATTCGCGGGATACCAATTGAGATTTTTCAGCAAACGGATGCAGCCCTGGTAGTGCTCAGTCATCTATGCCAAGAAATCTGGAAGATAACTATCTAGCCAAGCGACTGGAAGAGAGCCATATTTATGCCTGTTCCAGGAAAGGTGATCCAAGTGAATATGGTAGTTATCGAACAGTATCATTAATATCACTCAGAAGGAAAATTTTGCTGAACGTCATTCAAAAGCTATTGCAGCAGTACATCGACAGGTAACTGCCAGAAATTAAAGCTGAGTTCAGAAGTGGACATGGAACAAGGGATATCATTGCTGATGTCAGATGGATCCTGGCTGAAAGCATTCACCTCATATGCATGTGATATGTGTAGTGATTAAGGAAGACCAAAGAATTGATGCCTTTGAATTATGATGTTGACAAAGAATATTGAATATACCATGGACTGCCAAAAGAACAAACAAATCTGTTGTGGAAAGAGTACAGCCAGAGTGCTCCTTAGAAGTGAGAATGGCAAGACTTCATCTCACCTACTTTGGACGTGTTATCAGGAGGGACCATTCCCTGGAGAACAACATCATACTTGGTAAAGTAGAGGGTCAGGAGAAATGAGGAATACCCTTAACAAGATGGATTGACACAGTGGCTGTAACAGTGGGCTCAAGTGTAACAATTATTATGAGGATGGTGCCGGACTGGACTGTGGTTTGTTCTGTTGTACGTAGAGTTGATATGAATCGGGAGCAACTCAGCAGCACTTAACAACAATAATGGTTGTTGGAAAAATCTCATTGATTAAGGGTAGAGTTGCACAGTTGATTGTTCCAACAAGTTGTACATCTTTTAAAAAGTTGAATTGGTAAAAATTGTGTGATAGATATACTTACGACGACCAAAAAAAAAAAAAAGAGAGTAGTTGATGAGGCTGCTTATATGCAATAAAAAATCTCATGGGATTTAGTTCCTTGCTTTGGACGTTTTGAGGCCATGGTTTCCTAGGACAGCCCAGTCAATTGGCCTAATATCATGTTTAGTGGGTTTCTTGTACCTCCTAGTTAGTTGCGTAGTGCCTAGGGTCTTAGAAGCTTGAAAGCAGCCATCCAAGGTACCAACAGTTGGTCTCTACTCACCTGGAGCAACAGAGGAAGTAGGAGAGTAATAGGAGGAGGATATGGGATGTGTGGCTGATTGCCTCCATGAACTGCTTCCTTTGCCTTTAGACCAGAAGAACTTGATGGTGTCTGGCTATTACTACTGAACATTGTGATCAAAGATTCCATAGAAGAATTCTGATCAAAAGGGGCAAAATGCAGAGGAGAATTTCAGATCTTCATGGACTCTAGACTTTCTGGAATCATGGAAGCTGGGTGAACTCCTGGAAGTATTGCCCTGAAATTAAACCAGAAATATCCCCTGAACTCATCTTAACAACCAGACAATAGTTTAGCTGAAGTAGGAAAGAGTGTCTCCCTTGCAAGTTGTGTTCTTTCGAGATCTGTCTGTATGGGATCAAGCTTACAACGGCAATTTGAAAGATAGGAAACTTAGGGGGCAGTGAGTTTATGTTAATGGGGGAGGAACAAGTCAGAAAAGGAGGATGAGAATGGTCGCTCAACTTGAAGAATGTCATTGAATTGTACGTGTAGAAACTATTAAATTGGTGTACGTTTTGCTGTGAATATTCTCAACAACAATAATAAAATAAATTGAGGCTCCCTAAGATCTTTTTTGCATATTGGGTTTGTCTGTAAATACCAGAAATTGAAAGTGAGAAAATGTTAAATATTTACTGGTTTAAAAGCAATAACAAAACTATTACCTATTAGCACACATAATATAAAGAATAACAGTGTTTTCAAAAACAAAAAAAAATTAGTGAGAAGAGTGTTACTGTTTTTATGTTTTTGCAGATACCTTTTACTATCTGGCTTAATGGAAGTTAGATTCTTCCATCTGCTTCTTCATTCGATATGTTGAGATATCTCTTGTTACATAGCCTCTGGAAAACTAATATACACTCTTGAGAGAATGAGAGAGAAAAATATAAATAATGTCTTAGTATTACCATGAAGGATCCCTGGTGGCACGGTAGTTAAGAAATCAGCTGCTAACCAAAAGATCAGCTGTTTGAATCCACCATCTGCTCCTCAGAAACCCTATGGGACAACTCTACTCTGTCCTGTAGGGTAACCATGAGTCAGAATCTACTCAGTGGCACCGGGTATTACTACGAAAAGGAGTCTCTGAGTGGCTCCAACGGTTAAGCGCTCGACTAGTAGTTGAAAGATTCGTGATTTAAGCCTACCCAAAGGTGCCTCAGAAAAGTTACAGCCTTGAAAACCCTGTGGAACAATTCTACTCTGCTTACATGAGGTCACCATGAGTCAGAATCAACTCAACGACAGCTAATAACAATAGCATTATTGTTATTATGAAATAGTTTTGATTTCATCCCAGTTGCTGTTGATTCGATTCTGACTCTTAGCAACTCTGTAGGACAGAGTAGAGCTTTCTCATAGGATTTCCAAGGCTGTAATCTTTGCGGAAGCAGACATCTTTCTAATGCGGAGTGGCTGGGAGGTTTGAACTGCTGACTTCTTTTAGCAGCTGAGCGCTTAACCGCTGCACCACCAGGGCTTGTTCTGACTTCATAGATCCCGTGAAATTCTCTCAAAGACCATGCTTTTAGAGCTGCTCTATTGTACAATGTAAGAAGCACTCTAATGAGCATATTAAGTGTTTATTGATGGGACGAAAGGAGGAAAGCAATCAGTTCTACTTAGGGTTTCAGGGATGATCTCACAGTGGATAAGATAATTAATCAGGATTCTCAAGGTGAATAAGTGCTTGACCAGCAACGAAGTGGAAGCACAGGGTAGTCAAAGCAGAATCTATTACAGTACTACATACTGTCATGGATTGATTTGTGTTCCCCCAAAATATCTGTCAAGTTGACTGGGTCATGATTCCCAGTATTGTATGATTGTCTACCGTTTTGTAATCTGATGTGATTTCCCTACATGTTGTATATTCTACACTATGATGTAATTAAGATGGATTAGCAACAGTTGTATTGATGAGATATACAAGATTAGATAGTTTCTTAAGCCCATCTCCTTTGAGATATAAAAGAGAGAAGCAAGCAGAGAGACGGGGACCTCATACCACCAAGAAAGCAGCGCCGGGAGCAGAGCGTGTCCTTTGGACCTGAAGTTCCTGCTCTGAGATGCTCCTAGACCAAGGGAAGACTGATGACAAGGACCTTTCTCCAGAGTCAACAGACAAAGCCTTCCCCAAGAGCTGGCACTCTAAATTTGGACGTCTAGCCTACTGGGCTGTGAGAGAATAAACTTCTCTTTGTTAAAGCCATCCACTTGTGTTATTTCTGTTACAGCAGCACTAGATGACTAAGACACATATTAAGTTGGAATGCAGCCTATGAAAGATTGTGGGATAGGAGATGAACCTGTAGAATTAGGCAGGGACCAGTTCATTATGTGCCTTGCTTAGGATCTTGGAATTTATACTGTAGCCAGTGAGCCAGTAGGGAAGGGGACACAGTAGAGGCCAGTTAGCATGCTATCAGAAATCCAAGCAAGAGGCATTGTGAGCAGTGGCAGTGGGAATGGAGAGAACGTAGAAGATCTAAAAGATGTTGAGTAAATTTAAAGTTGTGTATGTAGAAAAAGATTAGATCCACTCTGAGGTTTCTGTTTTGAATGACTATGTGGCTGATTATACTATTCCCTGAGAAGGAATTCAGAAAAAGGAGCAGGTTCTTTTGAGAGGAATAACTTTGGTTTGTATTTGTTGAATTGACCATTGAATATCCAAGTAGAACTATTTACTGGGCAGCTGGTATGATTCTGGAGCTCAAAACAGAAGTTGATATTGGGAATAAATACATGAGGATTTGTGGAAATGTAAGCTATGGGCATGGGAATGTCGCCCAAAGAGTGTATAAAGTGGGGTTAAAAATACAGAAGGGTTTACCTTGAGGAATTAAAATATTTTAGGGGGAGTAGTATGACAGGGAAAGAGGAGGACTGAGAGAATAAGAGAGGTTACATAGCAAAGAATGGCCAAGAGAGGAGAGTCTGTAGTGCCAAATGCCACAGAGAGATTAACAGGAAAAATGAGGACATTGGATTTGTCAGTTGAGACACCTTAGTAAAACTGGTTTCAGTGGAGTTGTTGGAATAGAATACAATGTTAGAGTTGAGGAAAGAATTAGGACTTTTATTTTTAAATATTTTTAATATAGTGAAGGTTACATTTGTAAAAATTATCTGAGCTGGTTGATGTCACTTTTTGGATTTGAATATATAAGGCTAAATTTGTTGAAGCTTTTATTCCTCCTAGTTACTCTATATCTTAAGCTGCGACAGAATGTACAGTAGTGTCTGAGCACTGGACTCAGCTTCTCAAAAGTGTGGAGTCAGAGCAAAAACCAAGCACTTTCCACTAACCTGTTTCTATTAAAAGCATTTCTTAAGAATACTTATTAATTAGTAGGTTTATAAAATAAACTAGACTTGCTGAGCAAGGGAGCTGAGTGCCTTCCAGCCGAAGTTTACAGGCACTTATCCGTGGAGCTAAAGAGCTTTGGGACACTTGTCCCAGCAGGGCAGATGAGGGCAGAGAGGCCCTAGGGCCCCAGAGGCCAAGGAACTGGGGAGTGGAAGCTGAAGAGACAGGGAACACAGCAAGCAGAGCTGCCTCCTCTCAGAGGGCAGGGCCACGACCTCGGGTCTCAAAGGGTGGAGTCTCCACTCAGATGGACTAGGAGAATGGGGTCACCTGAAGCTGAGGGAGCAGAGTTGCTGTCCCACTGGGCCTGGAAGGCAGAGCTGAAGTCCAGGGCCAAGGAGCCTTCACTCAGGATCTGGAGAGCATGGCCAATACCTAGAGTCTGGAGATCAGGGCCATTATGTAAATGATCTCAGAGAAGAGGATTATTTTCAAGTCTTGAAGGCTAATGTAATGTGACTTGCTGCTGACTTGCTTGGTGCCTGTTATCTCCAGTGTCTCCCATTTGTAATGGAAATGTCTAGCTTGTACCTGTTCCACCATTGTATCTTGGAAGCAGATAACTTGTATTCTAGATTTCACAGATGAAGAGGTGTTTTTGGATTTTGGACTTGGAACTGACTTAAGACTTTTGCTATAATATGGTGGGGTGAATGTGTTTTACATGTGGCAATGACATGAATTTAGGGGGTCCAAAGGGTAGAATGTTAGGTATTGAATTGTATCCCCTCAAAATGTCAACCTTGCTAGTCCATGATTCCCAGTATTGTGTGATTGTCCACCATTTTGTCATCTGATTTGGTTTTCCTATGTGTTGTAAATTCTACCTCTGTGATGTTGATGAGTTGAGATTAGCAGCAGTTACGTTAATGAGGCAGAACTCAGTCTATAAGATTAGGTTGTGTCTTTAGTGAGTCTCTTTTGAGATTTAAAAGAAAGAAGCAAGCAGATAGACACAGGGACCTCATACCACCAAGAAAGTAGTGCCAGGAGCAGACAGTGTCCTTTGGACCCAGGATCCCTGCACTGAGAAGCTGCTAGACCAAGGAAAGATAGATGACAAGGACCTTCCTCCAGAGGTGACAGAGAAAACCTTCCCCTGGAGCTGGTGCCCTGAATTTGGACTTCTAGCCTATTAGACTTTAAGAAAATAAATTTCTCTTTGTTAAAGCCATCCACTTGTGGTATTTCTGTTATAGCAGTGCTTGATGACAGAATAAATACAAACTAATAGATTAGATTCCTCACTTACTATAATTATTATAGTTAATTATTAACTGTTCTCAGTTTCTGTTTAATCAGGTCCTCTTTACTTTCAGCAAGCAAGGTTGTGTCATCTGCATAACGCAGGTTGTTAATGAGTCTTCCTCCTTTCCTGATTCCATATTCTTCTTCGTGTAGTCCAGCTTCTTGGAATATTTGCTCAGCAGACAGATTGAATAAATATGGTAAAAGGATGCAACCCTGACCACACTTTTCTTGATTTTAAACCACGGAGAATCCCCTTGCTCTGTTCGAATGGCTGCCATTGGTTTATGTACAGGTTCATCATGAGCACAATTAAGTGTTCTGGAATTCCCATTCTTCGCAATGTTATCCATAATTTGTTATGCACCACGCAGTCAAATGCCTTTCCATAGTCAGTAAAACACGGGTAAACATCTTTCTGGTATTCTCTGCTTTCAGCCACAATCTGTCTGACATCAGCAATGATATCCCATGTCCCACATCCTCTTCTCAATTTGGCTTGAGTATCTGGCAATGTCCTGTTGATGTACTGCTGCAACCAGTTCTAAATGATGTTCAGCAAAATGTTACTCGCCTGTGATAATTTCCACATTCTGTTGGATCACCTTTCTTCGGAATGGGCACAAGTATGGATCTCTTCCAGTTGGTTGGTGAGATAGCTGTCCTCCACATTTCTTGGCAAAGACAAATGAGTACCTCCAGCTCTGCATCCATTTGTCGAAAGATCTCAATTGGTACTTTGTCAATTCCTGGAGCCTTGTTTTTTGCCTTCACTGCAGCTTGGACTTTTTCCTTTGATGCCATCGGTTCTTGATCATATGCTACCTCCTGAAATGGTTGAATATAGACCAATTCTTTTTGATACAATGACTGTGTATTCCTTCCATCTGCTTTTGATGCTTACTGTGTTGTTCAGTATTTTGCCTATAGAATCCTTCGGTATTACAATTCAAGGCTTGAATTTTTTCTTCAGTTCTTTTAGCTTGAGAAATGCCAAGCTTGTTCTTCCCTTTTGGTTTTCTATCTCCAGATCTTTATACATTTCATTATAAAATTTTACTTTGTCTTCTTGAGCCACCTTTTGAACTCTTCTTTTCAGCTCTTTCACTTCATCATTTCTTCCATTTGTTTTAGCTACTCTACGTTCAAGAGCAAGTTTCAGAGTTTCTTCTGATATCCATTTTGGTCTTTTCTCTTTCCTGTCTTTTTAACAACTTTTTGTTTTCTTCATGTATGATGTTCTTGATGTCTTTGTCTGGTCTTGGGTCATTAGTGTTCAGTACGTCAAATCTGTTTTTGAGATGGTCTCCAAATTCAGGTGGGATTTACTTAAGGTCGTATTTTGGCCCTTGTGGACTTGTTCTAATTTTCTTCAGCTTCAGCTTAAACTTGCATAAGAGCAAATGGTGGTCTGTTACGCAGTCTGTCTCTGGCCTTCTTCTGAGAGATGATAGTTGGACTTTCCCATCATCTCTTTACACACATGTAGTCAGGTTGATTCCTGTTTTTCCATCTGGTGAGGTCCAAGTGTATAGTAGCTGTGTATCTTGGTGAAAAAAGATATTTGCAATGAATAAGTCATCGGTCTTTTCAAAATTCTCTCATGCGATCTCTAGCATCATTTGTATCACAAAGGCCATATTTTTCAATTACCAATCCTCCTCCTTTCTTTCCAGCTTCCCCAGTCCAAACCAGTAATTATCAATGCATCTTGATTGTATATTTGATCAATTTCAGACTGCAGAAGTTGGTAAAAATCTTCAATGTCCTCATCTTTGGCGTTAGTTATTGGTATGCAAATTTGAATAATAGTCATATTAACTGGTCTTCCTTGTAGGCGTATGGATGTTATCCTATCACTGACAGCATGTACTTCAGGACGGATTTTGAAATGGTCTTTTTGACGATGAACACAGTGCTATTCGTCTTCCGTTTGTCATTTCCAACATAGTATACCTTATGATCATCTGATTCAAAATGGAGAGTACCAGTCTGTTTCAGTTCACTGATGCCTAGGATCATATCGAGGCCTGAATTTTTTCTTCAGTTCTTTCAGTTATGATTAGGAACTGGTGGCACTGAAGGAGGAAGTCCAAGCTGCATTGAAGGCATTGGCAAAAAACAAGGCTTCAGGAATTGATGGAATATCAATTGAGATGTTTCAACAAACGCATGCAGCACTGGAGGTGCTCACTCATCTATGCCAAGAAATTTGAAAGACAACTATCTGGCCAACTGACTGGAAGAGATCCATATTTATGCTCATTCCCAAGAAAGGTGATCCAACCGAATGTGGAAATTATCGTCCAATATCATTTAATATCACATGCAAGTAAAATTTTGCTGAAGATCATTCAAAAGCGGCTGCAGCAGGATATACTGCCAGAAATTAAAGTCAGATTCAGAACAGGGCGTGGAATCAGGGATATCATCGCTGCTGTCAGATGGATCCTGGCTGAAAGCAGATAGTACCAGAAGGATGTTTACCTGTGTTTTATTGACTGTGCAAAGGCACTTGACTGTGTGGATCATAACAAATTATGGATAACATTGCAAAAAATGGGAATTCCAGAACACATAATTGTGCTCATGAGGAACCTGTACATAGATTAAGAGGCAGTTGTTCAAACAGAACAAAGGGATATGGCATGGTTTAAAGTCAGGAAAGGTGTGTGTGTGGGCTGAATCCTTTTACTGTACCTATTCAGTCTGTATGCTGAGCAGATAATCCAAGAAGCTGGACTATATGAAGAACGGGGCATCAGGATTGGAGGAAGACTCATTAACAACCTGCGTTATGCAGATGACACAACCTTGCTTGCTGAAAGTGAAGAGGACTCGAAGCCCTTACTGATGAAGATCAAAGATCATAGCCTTCAGTATGGATTACATCACAACATAAAGAAAACAGAAATCCTCACAACTGGACCAACAAGCAACATCATGATAAACAGAGAAAAGATTGAGTTTGCCAAGGATTTCATTTTACTTGGATCCACGATCAACACACGTGGAAGCAGCAGTCAAGTAATGAAAAGACGCATCGCGCTGGGCAAATATGCTGCAAAAGACCTCTTTAAAGTGTGGGAAAGCAAAGATGTCACCTTGAAGACTAAGGTGTGCCTGACCCAAGCCATGGTATTTTCAGTCGCATCATATGCGTGTGAAAGCTGGACAGTGCATAAGGAAGATTGAAGAATTGATGCCTTTGAATTGTGGTGTTGGCGAAGAATATTGAATATACCATAGACTGCCAAAAGAACGAACAAATCTCTCTTGGAAGAGGTAACAACCAGGATGTTCTTTAGAAGCAGGGATGGCGAGAGTACATCTTACATACTTTAAACATGTTGTCATGAGGAATCAGTCCCTGCAGAAAGGGCATCATGCTTAGTAAAGTAGAGGATCAGTGAAAAAGAGGAAGACCCTCAACGAGATGGATTGACACAGTGGCTGCAACAATGGCTCAAGCATAACAACGATTCTGAGCATGGCGCAGGACCGGACAGTTTTTCATTCTGTAGTACATAGGGTCCCTATGAGTCGGAACCGACTCAGCAGCACCTAACAACAGCAGCAATGCCTAGAATATCAATGTTTATGTGTTCCGTTTCATTTTTGACGACTTCAGTTTTCCTGGGTTCTTAGCTCGTACATTCCATGTTCCAATTACTAATGGATGTTTGCAGCTGTTTTTTCTCATCTGAGTTATGCCACCTCACAAAATGTGAGTTCCGAAAGCTTGACTTCATCCATAGCATTAAGATCAACTCTGCTTTCAGAAGGCATCTCTTCTCGTCGTATTTTGAGTGCCTTTCAACCTGAGGGGCTCATCTTCTGCACCATATCAGACAGTGTTCTGCTGGTATTCATAAGGTTTTCACTGGCCAGCTTTTTTTAGTAGACTACCAAGTCCTTCTTCTTAGTCTGTGTAGTCTGGAGGCTCCGCTGAAGCCTGTCCACCAGTGATGACCCTGCTGGTATTTGAAATACCTGTGGCAAAGCCCCAGTATCAGAGCAACTCGCATGTCACTACGGTATGACAAACTGACAGATGCATGGGGTGGTTCATCAGTCTTCCCTTGGTCTAGGAGCTTCTCAGCACGGGGACCTCAGGTCCAAAAGATGTGCTCAGCTCCTTGTTCTTTATTCTTGGTGACATGAATTTCCGTATATATTCTTATAATTTTTTTTCCTAGTGAGTGATTGGCCTTCAAACCACCTTCTAGGTTCTGCTGGGATTTTTCTTCCCATAAAATTTTTAGAAACGAACATACAGTTGTTCTCATATGTAAATAGAGATCTTATTACAGTTTAATGTGACACAGAACATTGTTAGAAGATCCTAAATAAATAACCTGAACCAAAATTTAACTTCTTAAATACATTTAAGTAGAGCATAATTGTAATAATTGCATTCTATAGCAGTTTACTTTTTAAATAATAGTGCTTCCATTACCTCCTATAAATATCACAAGAATCAGAGATTCATCAAGAATATCTACTCACAATTCTTGATATATTCTTTTACTGCTAATCTATGGTCTTTTGTTACCATTGGTTTCAGTTTAGAAATTTCTCCACTGTAATTTGTAGCATAAATTCCCAAAACATCTCTTTTATAAAACCTGCTGTGATATTAGGTTGCTGTGAGTTGAGATCAACTCAGCAACAACGTGTTTTATGATAATCCAAAACCTAGTTTAAGAATCAGAGGATTAACTAAGAATATAGGAGGTATTGCACCAGCAGTGGGCACATGGCACCACTGTGCAGTTTCTCTTAACCTGGTTTGGCATATCTACAGAAAGTGGCACCTACGGCAAGCACTGAAATTGTACCCCTGTCCAAATATCTGATACCCTTCTTTTAGATAACTTTACCATAATACCAAAAAAATAATAATACAAAATTCAAACCGCTTGCGGTTGAGTCGATTCTGACTCATAGTGACCCGATTGGAATAGAGCAGATCTACTCCATAGAGTTTCCAAGGAACAGCTGGTGGATTTGGACTGCTGCACACGCAGGGCCAGTGCAGTACCCTAGATGTGCCATTGGAATGGAGGTTAATCATTTTACTTTCTAAATACCTTTATTGTTTTTTCACACTCAGTATAGTTTAGATCTTCTTTATCTCCTATCCAGGGAAAAATCTAGAAATTATTATTCAAGAAATATATGTTCATTGTAGAAAAAGTAGAAAATACATAAAGAATAATAAAAATAGAAATCACCTTGCCAAAAACTCAGTAATCTGAGATTTTACCTTACTTAAAAGCTAACCAGTTTCTTGAACAGTGGCAAGAAGATATGAGACTCTTGAATCAGAGGTAAATAGAATGTTTATTACACAGCAGTAACAGTTGTCAGAGTATCAGCATTTGCACTAGTTCCCTGAGCCCTGTTTCTTACAAAAGGGGTGGGAAGAGAGGTGGCACCTGCACATGCAGTGGGTTGCGTTACAAGAAGTCTTTTATTCTTCAGTGACCTTTACCAAGTTAAGATATAAGGAAGTCACTTTCTCTTCCTGTTTTGGTAATAGATTTATCAAGAATAAATGTAGAATTTACTCAGATGTTAATCTTGTCACCTGTTAAGATCATCATCGGGTTTTTTTCTTCTTTAATCTTTTGGTTCAGTGTATTGCCTTAATAGGTTTTTAATGAACTATTTTATATTTTTCTTTATGAGCACTGCTTGATTATATTACCTTCTTAAGAGACTGAATTTGATTTGACAATTAGGATTTTTGAATCTATGTTCTTAAGCAAGGTTAGTCTGCAATTTTCTATCTTGTGGTATCCCTTGGTATCAGTTTTATATTAGAATTATAGAATAAATTGGGTAACTTTTTATATTTCTTTTTATATTATTTATATGAAATGGGAAATATTCTTTGAGTTTTCTGTTAAAACTCTCTTGTAAAATCTTCTGGACTAGGTGCCTTTCTTTTTCTCTTTTAATTGTAAGATATATATAACATAAAATTTGCTGTTTTTAAGTGTAAAATTCAGTGGCATTAATTATATTCAGTGTTGTACAACCATCACCACCATTTGTTTCTAAAACTTTTTCATCACCCCAAACAGAAACTCTGTACCTATTAAGAATTAACTCCCTATTGCCCTCTCCCCCCAGCCGTGTTGTTAGGTGCCATCGAGTAGCTTCTGACTCATAGCGACCTATGTACAGCAGAACAAAACACTGCCTGATCCTTTGCCATACTCAGAATAATTGCTATGTTTGAGCCTGTTGTTGCAGCCACCGTGTCAGTCCATCTCGTTGAGGGTCTTCTTCCTTTTTGTTGATCCCCTGCTTTACCAAGCATGATGTCCTTCTCCAGGGACTGGTCCCTCTTGATAACATGTCCAAAGTACGTGAGACAAAATCTCGCCATCCTTGCTTCTGAGGAGCATTTTGGCTATACTTCTTCCAAGACAGATTTCTTTGTTCTTCTGGTATATTCGGTATTCAGTATTCTTCACCAACACAATTCAAATCCATCAGTTCTTCAGTCTTCCTTATTCTTTGTCCAGGTTTCGTGTGTATATGAGACGATTGAAAATACCATGGTGTAGGTCAGGCGCATCTAAGTCCTCATGGTGACATCTTTCCTTTTTAACACTTTAAAGCCATAGTAACCACTAATCTTTCTGTCTCTGTGCACGTGTCTGCTCTAGATATTTCATTTAAGTGGAATCATACAATACTTTTCTTTTTGTGTATGACTAATTTCACTTAGCATAATGTTCTCTGTTCATTCATGTTGTAACATGTACAACAATTTCATTCCTTTTCATAGGTGCATAGTATTCCATTGTGTGTGTGTGTGTGTGTGTGTGTGTGTGTGTGTGTGTGTGTGTGTGTGTGTGTGTGTGTGTGTGTGTGTGTGTGCGCATGCCACATTTTGTTTATCCATTCTTCTGTTGATGGACGTTTGAGTTGTTTCCACCCTTTGGCTATCATGAATAATGCTGCAGTGATCATTGGTATAGAAGTGACTGTTTGAGTCCCTGCTCTAAGTTCTTTCGGGTATATACATAGGCTTCAAATATGGGAGTTCTGTGTTTAACTTTTTGAGAAACTGCCAAACTCTTTCCCACAGTGGTTGCACCATTTTCCATTCCTACCAGCAATTCCAGTTGCTGGTTCCAGTTTTTCCACATCCTTGAAAACAGTTACTATTTCCTGTTTTTCTGATAATACCCATCCTAATGAGGGTGAAGTAGCATGTCATTGTGGTTTTGATTTGTATTTTTTAAGGACTAATGAGATTCAGTATCTTTTCTTGGCCATTTGTGTATATTTGTTTTTTGCAGAAATGTCTGTTCAAATCCTTTGCACATTTATTTTTGATTTGGTTGTTTATGTTTTTGTTGTTGGGCTGTGGGAGTTCTTTATTATATTCTGTATATTAAACCCTTATCAGTTATGTTTCTAAACAACATCTCTCATTCTGTGGATGTTCTTTTTACTTTCTTGACAATGTCTTTTGATGTACAAAAGTTTTTTATTTTGATGGAATCCAATTTTTCTATTTATTTTGTTGCTCATGCTTTTGGCATCATGTCTAAGAATTCATTGCTAAATAAAAGGTTCTGAAGCTTTGCTCCTCTGTTCCAAGAGTTTCATGGTTTTAGCTCTTACATTTAGGGCATTGATCCACTTTGAGTTAATTTTCACATACAGTGTGAGGTAAAGATCCAACTTCATTCTTTTTTGCGTGTGGAGATTCATTTGTCCCAGCACCAATTGTTGAAAAGATTGTTGTTTCCGCATTGAATATTTTGGCGGCAGTCTTGTCAAAAGTCATTTGGTCAGAAATGCATGGGTTTGTTTCTGGACTCTTGATTCTGTTCTGTTGGTCTAAATGTCTATCCTTACATCAGTACCAATTGATTTGAATACTGTAGCTTTATAGTCTGTTTTGACATTGGGAAGTGTAGGTCCTCCTACTTTGTTCTTGTTCAAGATTGTTTTGGCTATTCAGTGCCCCTTGCAATTCCATATGAATTTGAGGATCAACTTTTCAATTTCTTCAAAAAAAACTGTTATAATTTTAGTAGGTATTGTGTTGACTCTGTAATCACTTTGGGTAGTATTGACACCGTAACAATATTAACTCATCCAATCTGCGAACACATCTTTCCATTTATTTAGGTCTTTAATTTCTTTCAGCATTGTTTTATAGTTTCCAGTATATAAATTGTTTATCTCCCTGGTTAAATTTATTTTTAGGTATTTTATTCTTTAGATGAGATTACAAGTGAAATTATTTTTTCAATTTCCTTTTCAGATTATTCATTGTTGGTATATAGAAACACAATTGATTTTTGTGTGTTGATCTTGTACCCTGCAACTTTGTTGAATTTGTTTATTAGCTCTAATAGCTTTCTTGTGGAATTTTTGGGATTTTCTATATATAGAATCATGTCATCTATGACTAAAGATACTTTTACTTCTTTTCTAATCTGAGTACTATTTATTTCTTTTTCTTGCCCAGTTGTTTCTGCTGTAACTTCTAGTACAATGTTGAATAGCAGTAGTGAAAGTGGGTATCTTTATCATGTTCCTAATTTTAGGGGATAGGTACCTTTTTATATGCAAAATCTTTGGCTATGGATTTATTGTCTTTGTATAATCATTGGTTTATTTAGGTTTTCTATTTCCTTTGAAACCCTGATGGTGTAGTGTTTAAGAGCTACGGCTGCTAACCAAAAGGTTGGCAGTTCACATCTGACAGGCGCTCCTTGGAAACCCTATCTGGCAGTTCTGCTCTGTCCTGTAGGGTTGCTATGAGTCAGAATCAACTCGACAGCAACGGATATTTCCTTTATGAGCCAATTTTTAGTAATGCATATTTTCCTAGAAAATTATTTTTCCAGGCCTTAAATTTTTAATGGCATGAGAATGAACATAGCTTTCTTTTACAACTTTATGATATCCTCTTTGGAATTGTATTTAGATCTCAAGCCTAATGTTTATTATTTTTCTCTTCTCTCTTTTTTCATGATGAGATTTGCCAAAAGTTTTATTCTATTGCCCCTTAAAAATCAGATTTTGGCCTCCGGACTCTCTGTTAACCCAGAACTAAAACCATTCCGGAAGCCAACTCTCAGACAAAGATTAGACTGGACTATAAGACATAAAATGATACTCATGAAGAGCGTGCTTCTTAGTTCAAGTAGATATACGAGACTTAATGGGCAGTTCCTGTCTGGAGGTGAGATGAGAAGGCAGAAAGGGATAGGAGCTGGTTGAATGGACTCAGGAAATCTGGGGTGGAGAGGGGGAGTGTGCTGTTACATTATAGGGATAGCATTAGGGTCACATAACAATGTGTGTATACATTTTTGTGTGAGAAGCTAACTTGAGCTGTCAACTTCCACCTAAAGCACAATTAAAAAAAAAAAAATTAGATTTTGGTTTCAGTCATAAAATCTACTTTCTAAAAAATTTCAGTATTTTACTTTTTATTTGCCGTTCTCCCTCCTTTCCTTCCTTCAGTTTCATTTCTGTCTTGAGTTGAAGGCTGCTGTCTTCTGCAGTTTGAATCTACTTGTAATTTGTTTCTGAGAAATCTCTGCAATTAACGGTAGTTATCACTTACTATCATAATTTGGGGAATATTCCTTTAAGCTGTCCTGCTGCGCGATTGTGGCTTAGTTCTTAGTATCAAACATACACAAAAGAGTCGTCATATCCTAGTTTAGATGTGCTGTACCAATTTGGATATTTGATTAGGAGTGAGCTTTATAATAGCTACAGATATATATTGAAGGTAGGATACTTCACCTGACTGATGGTATTTTTATTTGATATATTGTCTTTCCTCCAGATTGAATTAAAATGTGTCCCAGTTTCTCTGATTTAAGAAACAGAGCTGTAATATTTACTGAACTAAATAGATTACCCTTTAGTCCTGTGATTCATGTACATTTACCATATTTTTTGCAAATAGTGTTTATTTGCCAACTGTGTCCTCCCCCTCCACAGGGTATTTTCATAAGTTCAGTATGCTAATTTTTTTGAAAATGAACATAGCAAACAAACTTAGAATGTGCGTATTATTTGTGTAAAAATACTGTACCTCTTTATTGGTAAAGAGCGCTGGTTCTCAGCATGCATCAGAATCACCTGGAACGATTGTGAAAACAGATTGCTGGATGTCACCCCTTGAGTTTCTGATTCAGTTGATCTGAGTTAGGGCCTGAAAATTTGTGTTTCTAGTAAGTTTTCAGGTGAAACTGATGCTGCTGATCCAGAGACCATTTGAGAACTACTGATACAGGTAATTAAAATATAGTTTTTAGTAAACCAAAATCTATTTAATAAACAGATTGTTCAACCCAGAATTGCTTTTTCATATTTATGTGTTTATTCATTAGTAGTAACGTTTAGATTATATTTAGACATGTAGTTAGTTCTCTTACATTCAATATATTTTGTTCTAATGCTATTTTAAAATTCTGTGATTAAATAAGAGTATATGAAACAGGATAGAAAAATCGTTGAAGCTGGTTGTGTTGAGTACATCGTATAATGATGGTTTGTAATATTCTTTTCTACTTTTGTGTATACCTGAAATTTCTTTAATGAAGCTTTTTTTTTTTATTGTGGAGCTAGTATTGTGATAACTTCATTCATATTTGATTTCTTAATAGAGTAAAGACAAGATTGCATCTTATAGCAAAACACCAAAAATTGATCGAAGTGATGTGGGCAAGGAGATGAAAGAGAAATCGTCCATGAAACGTAAACTTCCTTTTACCATTAGCCCATCGAGAAATGAAGAACGAGATTCAGACACAGGTAGAATGATTACTGTTTCCTGGTAAAACCTTGATTGTCTTTTGCTGGGATTTTCCGCTCTTGTGCACCATTCCTTTTTATGCCCTAGTTAATAGAGGAAGTATTTGTATTTTAATATTTCAGATTTATAATTCTGGGGCAGAAATTGATACGTGGTGTTTTATTACCTGAATATGATTTTCAATCAGAGATAAATAACTTGCTTTTTTCCTTCTCTTAATGTTTATCACAAATCTCTTACCATTTTCACTAAATTTTTAGGGTAGAATTTCTTTGAAGAAATTTACTCAGTGATAGGCAGCATTATGATATGGTAGATATGAGAAAGAGCTATTCAGTTTTTGTAGATACATTATTGAACCCACCAAGAAAAAAATTGATGCATTTTAGATTCAAAAGAAAATTGAGACTAACTGCTTAAGCCCTGTTTATAGTACTTTGGTTTTTCAAGACTCTTATGTATGAGAAATTGATAAATGACATCATTAATCCCAATTATTCATAATAGATTAAAACCTTATTACCACTATATAATAAATTATTAGTTTGTGTTTTAGCCCTCAACTAATTGTTTCTTGAAATTAATATAAGCTTGAATGTTTGGTATTTGTGGGGTTGTGTATTTATTATAATGGTTTTATCCTGTGCATTAAATACTAACGATGAACTGTTCTTAAGTATGTTTTAGCTTCACAACCATCTATCTAGGAAGGGTTTAATAGCCAGTATATATGAAGAACTTCCACAGCTTAACAGCAAAACAACAAACAACCCAATCAAAACAGTGGGCTAAAGACCTTATATTCTTTGTTAAATTTCAAGTTACTGTGGTTTCTTCTAGAGATTCCGAATTTTTTTTCCCCTGAAGCATAGCTCTTAAGTATCCTTAAGTAATATTTTTAAACTATTGATAAGGTCACTTAGCTGAGAAGAAGGCCCTTGTGTATTGTTAGATATCTATTTAAGATTTAACTTCTCTCATATTTTCTCTCTGGAGGTTGTTTGCTAGTCATATTTTAATTACTTACGTTACCCAAGTTTTGTTTTCCATTAATAGGAGGGAAGGGGTTTTGCTAAATTCAGAGAAACTAACATTTTTTAGGAATGAATAAGGTTTCAAAAGAATAAACTTCCCATGAGAGCCTTTGTTTTAGATCCGGTGGATTATTTGTCTTTTATTTAAAGTAAATGAGAAAAAGTTAATTAGGAAGACATGAACTTTTAGGCATTGAATAAACGTAATCTGAGTCATATTTTATTAATTGGGTTATATATTTTTTTCCCTGTTATATTTTCCCACTATTTGAATCTAGTGGGATATTGTAGCTCTCTCTAAGACTCATAACAAATTCCTGTTCTTCTTTTAGAAGTATTACATACCATTACAACACAAGATATGATGGATTTAAAACATATTTTTTGTTGGCTGGATTTGTGAATTTTAGTAAATAATGGATGAAGGCTTTGGCTTTACATCCAGTATACACACATACAAAACCAAAACATTAAAAAGAACTTTCCTAGGCCTAAAGCAAAATGTGTTATTTACAATCCAGCTGTCTTCTTTTAATTTCTATAATTTTAAGAAATAAGTAGAATCTGGAATACTATTAAATAAAAATTTCAAAATGAAAGATGTTTATAGCATCAGCCCCCATATTTGACATTGATCTTTTCTGTAGAGTTTACTGTATTTTAAACTGTTAACTGTAACTATAAATATACTTTTGACAAAAGTAAAAACCAAAACCAAACTCACTGCCATCGAGTTGATTGCGACTCATAGCGACCCTACAGGACAGAGTACAACTGCCCCATAGGGTTTCCAAGGAGCGCCTGGTGGATGCAAACTGCTGACCTTTTGGTTAGCAGCCAGACACTTAGCCACTTGCCACCAGGACTCCTGGCAAAGGTATAGAAGGGGAAATTATATGACAGCCATCATCTTAAAATACTCAGTATTTAAAGATCTCTTAAATATGAAAAGAAAAACAAAAAAAATGAGGAAGTGGTTGAAAGATACAAGCAAGTGGTTCAGAACAGTAGAATTACAATTTGCAAAGAAATAGATGGAAAAAATATATCAATAGTAATAAAAAAAAGTTAGAACAAATTTTGCCTGTGGATTTGACAAAATTGTTTTTAATCTAAATCCTATCCAGTGGTTGGTCACAGTTGGAAATGGGAACTCTTTAGTTCATTTTAGGAATATCTTGTTGGAGGTAAATATGACAACTTATATCAAAAACTAAAAAGTTTCTTAACATTCAACTAATTTCTTCTTTTGACATTTGTTCTGTATAAATAAATATTGATAAAACCAAAAATTTAAAACATGTTATCTCAGCTTTCTTTAAAATAGCCACCAAAAGAAGGGGGGAGACAGGAAAATAGTGACAGGTAATATAGAATTTCTTAAATTTATGGTAAATAAATCCAATGAAGAAAATTATTTTGCCCTTAGAAATAACATTGTAGAAGAATAATATGACATGGAAAGATGTTCATGGTATACCAAAACCAAACCCGTTACTGTTGAGTCTATTCTGACTCATAGTGACTCTGTAGGGGAGAGTAGAACTGCCCCACAGGGTTTCTCAGGAGTGGCTGGTGGATTCAGACTGCCAGCCTTTTGGTTAGCAGCCAGGCTCCTAACCACTGTACCACCAGGGCTCTGTTCATGGTATAGGAAATGAAAAAATAAGTTGAAACAATGTGCACTTTGATTCTATTAAATTCATATTCTGCATACTGTGTTTATATGTATGTGCACACATGACATATATAAACAGATACATGGAAAAATAAAACAAGACTTCAGATATAAAAGATTATTTCAGAGTAGAACTAAGCCTAAACTGAGTGAGTGTATTTGGGTACACAACAGAATGTAAATGTTATAAACTTTGGTTTAGTGAAAATAACAGAGGGCAAGAAGTAAGGAGAAGTGTTCTTAGTGCTTCTCAGCTTATCATCTTTCATAGCAAGGGATTGACTGATGTTATCTAAGATGGGAATATGTTTTGTTTTGTTTTTTAAAATGATTACTTAAACTTTATATATATTTAGAGGAGTGCTTGGAATGATGTTCACCTGATGTTAACACTTTGCTTCCTGGATTTGGGGTGATTTGTTACTTTTTCTTTGTGCTCTTGTATGGCTTGAATTTTTTTAAATAATGAACGTATATTATTTTTTATAAAACAAAGCCATTACTTTTTTAAACAAATGTATTCATATCCTTGTCCAAAGAAGGCTCAGTAGTCCCCAAAATCAACAATAATGCCATCCACTGGGTGAGTGATTCTTTTTTGTTAAAATTATTGTACTTTAGATGCAGGTTTACAGAACAAACTAGCTTCTCATTAAACAGTTAGTACACATATGTTTTATGACATCGGTTACCAAACCCACAACATGTCAATACTCTCCCTTTTCGACCTCGGGTTCCTTGTTACAGGCTTTCCTGTCCCCTCCTGCCTTCTAGTCCTTACCCCTGGGCTGGTGTGCCCCTTTAGTCCCGTTTCGTTTTGCGGACCTGTCTAATCTTTGGCTGAAGGGTGAACCTCAGGAGTGACTTCATTACTGAGCTAAAAGGGTGTCCAGGAGTCATACTCTCAGGGTTTCCTCAGTCTCTGTCAGGCCAGTGAGTCTAGCCTTTTTTTGTGAGTTAGACCAGCTCTGTCCTGGACCCTTTATTGTGATCTCTGTCTGAGCAGTCAATGGTGGTAGCCAGGCATCATCTAGTTGTGCTGGACTCAGTCTGGTGGAGGCTGTGGTAGCTGTCGTCCATTAGTCCTTTGGACTAATCTTTTCCTTGTATCCTGTTCTCTTCATTCTCCCTTGCTCCTGAAGGGGTGAGACCAGTGGAGTATCTTAGATGGCAGCTCACAGGCTTTTAAGACCCTAGACACAACTCACCAAAGTAGAATGTAGAACATTGTCTTTATAAACTATGTCATGCTAGTTCAGCTAGATGTCCCCCAAGACCATGGTCTCCACAGCCCTCAGTCCAGTAATTCAGTCCCTCAGGGAGTTTGGATGTGTCTGTGGAGCTTCCATGACCTTGCCTTGTATAGGTTGTGCTGGCTTCCCCAGTGTTGTGTACTGTCTTACCCTTCACCAAAGTTACCACTTATCTATTGTCTATTTAGTGTTTTCCCATCCCCACCCCTCCCCTGCCCTCCCTCGTATGGATGAGTGATTCTTAGTCTTTGTTTTAAGATATCCTACTGTATCTTAGAAGGAGCCCTGGTGGCACAGTAGTTAAGCATTTGGCTACTAATTGAAAGGTTGGCAGTTCGAACCCACCAGCTGCTCTGTGGGGGAAAGATAACAGCAGTCTGCTTCCGTAAAGATTTTCAGCCTTGATTCACAAAGAAAGACAGAGACTGGAGGAATCCCTGCGACTTTGGTCCCCGGACACTCTGCTAACTCAGAACTGAAACCACTCCTAAAGCCCACTTTTCAGACAAAGATTAGACAGGCCTATTAAACAAACAAACACATGTGAGCAACGTGCTTCTTAGTTCAGTAAAGTGTATGAGACCAAGACGAGAAGGCAGAAAGGGACAGGAAAACTGGACAGGTGGACACAGGGAACCCGGGGTGGAAAGAGGGAGAGTGTTATTACATCGTGAGGATTGCAACCAGTGTCACAAAACAGTATGTGTGTAAATTTCTGAACGAGAAACTTAACTTGAACTGTAAACTTTCACCTAAAGCACAGTAAAGGAAGGAAGAAAGAAAAAGATTCACAGCCTTGGAAACCCAATGGGGCAGTTCTGTTCTGTCCTGCTCTGTCCTGTAGGGTCGCTGTGACTTGGAATTGACTCAATGGCAGTGGGTTTTTTTCTTTTTACTGTGCCTTAAACTTTCTAAATTCTCAGTTATCTGATAATATTTTTTAATACCATTTTTCTAGAAAAGTAATTACTTGACAAGACAGATAAAATTTGGGAAACAATTATAGCATAATTTGAAGTCACGACTGTGTTCTTAACTGCATGATACCAGTCTTTCTGAATTACTTTATTGATTTCAGCAAATCTCCAATATATCTACTTATATTATTCTAATATCTATCCCACATTGTCCTATCCTATGAGAGAATTCTTAAAATTTTGTCCCCTGGAATGTTAAGCCACTATGTACAACAATCAGTTGAAACTGTAGAGGTATAAAAGCAAGTATTTCTCAACTAAAAGACATATTACTTTTTATACTTACTGCATCAACTTGCTTTATCAATTATTTTTAGCTTTGACTTTCAATATCGCCTATTCTAGAATCCTGACATTGTGTTTACAATGGAGGTGTAAATCATAGCATAGTGTTTATTGTTAGAAACTTCACAATCTGGCAGACCAGGGTTCAGTCCCTACTTAGCCCTGCACTAGCCCTGGCTAAATAAGTTACAATTTCTTCATCTCTAAAAGTACGTATAATTAACACTAACTTAAGAGAGTTGTGATCTTTAGATCAAATAGCATGTGTAAAATCAGTTTGTGATATATTAATGAAACATAACAGAAACGGAGTAACACTGGATTCATTAGATACGGGTTTTTTAATCAAATGTAGTAAGAAGGCCAGGCATGGGCTGTCCAGAGTTGGCATAGCATCTTAATAATGGCATCAAGGACTGGGCTCCTTTCATCTTTACACTCTGCTACCTTTGGCTTTGTCCGTGAATTTTTTGCTAACAGTCACAAGATAACCTGCTGCATCTTCCTGGGCAGGAAGTAGGAGTGGAAGGAGCAAGGACAAAAGTGTCTTTCTTCTTGAGACACTTGAGTTTTTTATTGATGAAACAGTCTTCCTAGGAACTTGTGCCTGCATCTTGTTGGTTAGGCTACCCTAGTTGCAAAGAAGTCTGGAAAGTCATATTGTCATCCTGGTCAGAATAGGAGTATTCATGGTAAGAAGGGAAGAATGAATTTTGAGTTAGGCAGTTTACAGTGTCTGCTACTATATATAAAGTGTTTAACACAGTAATCGGTAGCTGATAATTGCTGTTACATTTAGTAATTATTAAAGTTTCTACCTAAGTTAACTTTCTTTCTTCATTATCAATCATAAAATCATACTTATTTTCTTTCCTAGTCTTTTGCCATGCAAGGGGAAGCAATAATCCCTAGACATGAAGGCTGTTAAACAGCTGTCTGAAAGCTGCATGGCAGTGTCTCTTCTTGGTCTCCAAACTAAATTTGCAATTACTTTTGTATGAGTCATGCCATCAAGAACATCTCTTTATTATTCATTCCCAGGAGTAAGGCTACAGGGCTAAAAGCGTTAAATATCTGTATGATTCCTGATGTCTCTCCAAAATAATTATAGTTACAAGGCCTCCAGCAGTATATGAATGCTCTTTAACCCTAAATAACATTGGGGGGTTTGCTTGTTCTTTAGGTTTGATAGATCTACGGTGTTCTCTGGAGGAAAACCAGTAGTGCTTCATTGTAGTTTTTGCATGTTTAAATAACTAGATTGCTTTTATTCTGTAACAATATTTGTTTCCTTTTAGTAAGCATTATTATTTGTTTGGAGTTCCTGGGTGGCACAGATGGCTAATCACTTGACTCTTAGCCTAAAGGTTGGCTGTTCAAACCCACCCAGAGGTGCCATGGAAGATAGACCTGGTGATCTGCTTCCAAAAGGTTACAGCCTTGAAAACCCTATGGAGCAGTTCTACTCTGCACATATGGGGTCATCATGAGTCAGAATCAACTCTGCAGCAACTGGTTTGGTTTTTAAGTTATTATTTGCTTACTAAATTTTTCTTTTGGCACATGTAGATAATGTGATAGGAGAAAATTCAAAGAGGCTTGGTATGGTCTGTTTGGGGGTCCATGGTGGCAGTTGTAGGGCTTGCTGAGATTTTATAAACTAAAGTCTTCTCTACCAACCATTTTTATAAATTCTATTTTCCTGATCCTTTAGATGCCATTAAACGATTTGCTTATTTAATATGACTCAAGCAAATTTAGGGAAACTTTTTTTAAAAAAAGAAAAGACAATTTTTTTGGTAACTTCTTTAAAGTAGCAGATAAAATCTTTGCTTAATAAGGATGATCACTTTCGGTGATTTTCATGGAGATTATTTTTTATACACTCCTTTACACAGGATTTTGTTGTGAAACTTCCCAAACATACAGTATAGATCTTTTAAATCATTTTTAGTATTTTTCTCATATTCTCTTGCACCCCAAAACAGAATATTAATTTTAAATCATGTCTTTTAAAATACAAGTATTGCTTGTCTTGCCTCTCTATACTCTATCAGGAAGAGATCATTGCTCTGCTTAGCACTCGGTTTTACGTCAGTCTCATAGGTAGCAATTGCTTCACCCCAGTGTAGCATCAGTTTATGGCCCCTTTAATTTTCCAGCTCCTAAATTAAATCTTTATAGTATACATATTCAAATGTCCCAATACAAACATAGTTCATTGAGTATAAACCAAAGAGTATGTGGTCTAGGATAGGTTGGTTGCTTCCAAAGAAAGATTTGGAGAAACTATTGCACTACTTTTATTAATGCATATCATTGAAAGTTGAGTTTATCCACTGTGCTTTAGCCTGTCAAAGTAGTATGTCTACTTTCAGTTAACCGTTTAATTCTGTTTGTTCACACAACTTATTGATTACCACTTTTTCTTTGCTTTGCAAACTGGAGGCCATTTTTGATATTTTGATTGTCTATAAAATGTAATGTCAGATATTACTCTTCATGGTATTCATACAGTTGCTAACTTAATGCATTCAGTTCAAAATGTAAGTGTACATTGGCAAACCTTACCATTCAGTCCGTGTAACAAATATTTGAGTGCCTGCTTGCCATCTTCCACATTGAGCCTTGAATGTACATTGATAAATAAAGCTGACAGAATCCTTGGCCTTATGGATCCTACAATCTAGCAGTCATTTTGGAAAAAGGGCTTGAATTGTGTACAAATAACAAAATTAGATCTCAGAGTTAAAAAGAGAAATCTAGTGTTAGGATTAGGTTGAAGGTGTAAGTTTGAACTTTCACAATGTGTCGGAACTTCCGACTTGGAAATGAATATAGAAATATTAAATGAACCCATTTACTTAGAAGTGGTCTAAATGTTACTAATGATTTCCCTGCTTTTTTTAATTGAGTGAACCTTCTTATTACTAAACTTCTAGGCCTGTCTTTAAAATTTCTAAGTACTATGTTTAAGGGGTTACTTGGTCTCTGGTGTTTTTCAATACTTTTGCTTCCTTATACCTAACTTAACTCATGGTTAATGTCTGTAATAATGATTCTGGAAAAAAAAGTATATGTCAATAAACTGAGGATGTGAAGATCACAGTAATATTACTGTGGGTTAAAACAACAGAAGTAAAAGTATCTGCTCTGGGCATACAGCCAAGGTCACTTCTCCATATTCTTATTTCTCTGTCATGAGTCTTTAGGCAGAATTTCATACTCTTATTGTAACTGATAAACTCTGTTCTGATGCAGGCTCCTTTCTTTCTCAGAGGGCTTTAGTAGTAGTCAGTGTAGGAATCGTATCATTTGAAATGTGTGTCATTTATGGAAGGTCTGTAGTGTAGAACACAAAGAGTGATTCAGTTCTGTTATCCAAGTGTTGTAAAGACAAATTCTAAACAGAAAAATGATAGCATACTGCTGCTTTTATCACTATTCAGAGATTGAAAACAACATGTAGCCTCCAAGACGATGGAATGTTTTAATGAGCAGCATCAGTGGTATCTGTTGCAAACTGCATGGTTGACTTTCTCAACTTGTGAGATGATCCATTTGAAGAAGCTGAAATCTTAGGTATTGGTTAATTCTGTGTTTTAAATGTGCTTTTGGTTTTACCTTAAAAATAATCTTTTGGAAAACCAATGATAGATCATTGACTGAGTGGGGGTCTTTTGAAAAATGTTGATTTGTTGAATTCTGCATTTCCCTTCGTGTGCTTTTTTTCTTTTCTCCTGTCTCTTCTCATTCTGTAGATTCAGATCCAGGACATACAAGTGAAAATTGGGGGGAGAGACTTATATCTTCTTACAGGACATACTCAGGTAATTAGATTATCAGGTGCTCCTGTTTAGCCAGTGGTTTCTGTTGCATTTACAGTTAATTATTGTATTACAGATAACTTTCCAAACCAGTATATAGATATCTTTGGTTGAATAAATGAACTACATGAATGACACCAAATTACCCAGTTTTTGTTCAGAAATGTCCAGTCCCTCATATCTAACACATGCAACATATAAGCAGGACTGCTGCATACCGCCGCTCAGGTTTTGTACAGCACAACTTGGGGACACTATTCCCATAAAAATCAATGTGCAAGGCAACCCCTGAGGTTGTGCAGTCCCGCAGTCCCTGTGGGGAGATACCCATGGTCTATTTTGTTGTATACCCTTCACAAGATATACCACATATGCTGATTCTGATAGTGTCATCTTATCCTTCGATCATGCAGTGTTTTTGAAAAACAAAATGAAAAAAATTTTTCCATTGAACTTTTTAGTCCTTATTGACTTTGCTACCTAGTTAACTAAAAGTGGCTTAAGGCACCAGGTTACCTGGAGAAATGCCTTTATCATTTACTGTGTTGGGGCCTCTCTTTTCTGCTGT
The DNA here is from genome assembly GCA_030035585.1 of Dugong dugon. Lineage (NCBI taxonomy): Eukaryota > Metazoa > Chordata > Mammalia > Sirenia > Dugongidae > Dugong > Dugong dugon. Next base: position 43,364,285 of record CM057466.1, on the reverse strand, counting down.
GTCACAATATTACATGTTTTGATTCATGAATACAAGAGAATATATAAATATTATCATTTTAAAATAAAGAGTGAATGTATTCTCTAGCATGTGAAAACCAATTGGTTAGGTGTATTGGGTGTCTTTTTTTCTTTTAAATAGGCTGACATTTTTGTCTCTGGGCTTTTCTTCATGTAAATATTGTGTAGTCACTGGGTATTGAAGTGAACAGTTTTCAGCATATGACATTTAGCTGTAAAAGCTGAAGTTAGTCTTCTGTTTCTAGTATACTTTTTATTTACTTCATAAATTTGTGGTGTTGGGTAGGGATGGTAGTGACACCAAATAAATACCCTTAAAATTATCCTGAAAGCAGTTAATTGAGCTGATAAATTAAAATTTTGGGTTGGGGGCAGATTTACAATCAGCATTAAACTTAAAAGAGCTACGGTTACCATGGAGTTAGGCACACTTTTCTGAAATGGACTCCTAAATGCCAGGAGGGCCCTTGGGTGGCTGAAACAGTTAAGCACTGGCCTCTAATCAAAAGTTTGGTGATTCGAATTCACCCAGAGGCACTGCAGAAGAAAGGCCTGGCGATCTATTTCTGAAAGGTTACAGCCATGAAAACCCTATGGAGCGCGGTTCTACTCTGCAACACATGGGGTCACCATGAGTCAGAATCGACTCAGTGGCAACTGGTAAGCACCAAGATGCACCTGAAAGAGCTGTATGTGATGAAGCTATCCATTAGTATCATTGCCAGAAGTCAGCAACCAGAAGATAAGGCACTCAAGTGTTAGAGATTCATGTAGTTATTTTAGAACCAGAAAATAGTAGCAAAAATCGTTCTCAGAATTGAAGTACAGGCAGGCCCCGGGTTACGAATGAAATCCGTTCCTAACTGTGTCTTTAAGTCGTATTTGTAGGTAAGTTGGAACAGGTGCATATGGTTCTTATTTAGCCTTCCTTTAGTGCAAGAAAAGGCTCGAAATACCTGGACTAAACCAAAAGCTAAGAAGTTTCTGGAACACGACAAACACTTCGAGAGACAGAGTAGCAGGAGCAGGGGTTTGGGGACCATAGTTGTAGGGGACATCTAGGTCAACTGGCATAACACAGTTTATTAAAAAAAGTTCTGCATCCCACTTTGGTGAGTGGCATCTGGGGTCTTAAAAGCTAGCAAGTGGCCATCTAAGACGCATCAGTTGGTCCCAGCTCACCTGGAGCAAAGGAGAATGAAGAACACCAAAGACACAAGGAAAGTATCAGCCCAAGGGACAGAAAGGGCCACATAAACCGGAGACTTCATCAGCCTGAGACCAGAAGAACTAGATGGTGCCTGGCTACCACCAGTGACCACCCTGACAGGGAACACAACAGAGATTTCCTGACGGAGCATGAGAAAAGTAGGGTACAGAACTCAAATTCTAGTAAAAAGCACAGACTTAATGGTTTGACTGAGACTGGAGGGACCCTGGAAGACATGGCCCCTGGACTTTCTGTTAGCCCAAAACTGAAACCATTCCAGAGTCCAACTCTTCAGGCAAAGATTAGACTGGACAATGGAACATAAAATGAACTCGTGAAGAGTGTGCTTCTTAGCTCAAGTAGATACATGAGGCTAAATGGGCAGCTCCTGTCCATAGGTGAGATGAGAACCCAGAGAAGATCAGGAGCTGTTTGAATGGACATGGGAGATCCGGGGTGGGAAGGAGGAGTGCGCTGTCACAGTATAGGGAGAGCAACTAGGGTCACGTAACAATGTGTGTATAAATTTTTGTATGAGAAACTAACTTGAATTGTAAACTTTCACTTAAAGCACAATAAAATAAAAGAATATGAAAAGAAAAAAGGCTCGAAGCCTTTTCAGTGATTTAGAAGCTGTGTGTGCAGCAAGTGAAGGTGATTGTGATGAAGAATTTGTTGCAGGTGATTGTTTCAAAGTGGGGGCAAATTTACATAACATGAAAGGGCAAGTATGAGTTGTCTGTAAGTCATACGTTTGGAACCCGGGGACTGCCTGTATACACATTGAAGGTATACACACACAATAAATGTGATTGATTTGATTATGTTCATCCAGTGTGTTCCATTCTTTACACAGTGCTTTGTGGGAAAATTCCATACTCTTACTTAAATTTGAGACAGTGGAGGTTTATGAACCAGTTCCCCAAGAAAAACAACTTTTTTCTTTTCTCCTTAATATACTTAATTGGATGTGACAGTGTTGAGTTTTATGTTTATTCTGACAGGACCTGAAAAGAAGGCATTTCTGAAGGTCCTATGAACCCTGACAGAATGTTGGATTGTTAAAAAGTCCATTTCTCTGGGGTTTTTTTTTTTTTTTTTTTTGCTTTTAAATAGTCTTAAGTAAATCTTTCGGATTTTTTCCTATGACTAATCTCTAGGCCGGAGTCCCTGGGTGGCACAAAATGTTAAGTGCTCGTCCACTAGCCAAAAGGTTGGCAGTTCGAACATACCCAGAGGCGCGGCTGAGAGCAGCCCTGGTGATCTGCTTCTGAAAGATCACAGCCTTGAAAACCCTATAGAGCAGTTCTGCTCTGCACACGGGGTTGCCATGAGTCAGAATCAACTCAGTGGCAGCTAACAACAGTCTCTAGGCAAGCTGAGTGGAATTTCACATCTATAGTAGACTGAAAAATGAGCACATTTTGTCAGTGTACTGATGCTTTAATGTTCTGATGTGTTATTGGGACAAATAAAAATGTATTTTAGTAACTGAAACTTGAGAAGTACCTAACTCTTTTTCATATACTATATGATAATATTGTACTTGGACAGGTCAGAGAAAGCAAGTTCTTCACAGGATAGACCCCCAAATAGTCAGACTCTGCTGAATGCTTTAAACTTGTAAAAGCACACTTTGGGACATATTAATATTAACACTTAGGAATTTTGAAGAATAATAGATGTATATAGTTGTCTGTAACCTGGATACCTTATACCACCTACTATTCACTTACCATCTTTTCCTGTCCCATGTAAAACATGAACTCAGACAAATCACTAAGGTAACTAACTTAGAGAAAAAATAGAGTTCAAATTGAATGCCAGCATTTTATTTGAATTTTTGCTTAAATATTTACAGCATATTCAGTTTACTAATTCTTTTCCAAAGTGTAATAATTATGTCTTTGTTCATTTGGCAGCATGGAATTCTAATAATAAATTTATAAGTGTCTCACTTTTTTCTGTAAGCTGAGTATATGTCACATGAGAGAGTATTCTTTTTAAAACATTGTATAAAATTCACTGTTTTTTTCTTTGTTTCCCCCAATTACGGGGTTTTATTTCTTTTCCTTAAAACATCCTCTTCTTGTCTACTTTCTATAAAATTTTCGCACTGTTAAATATTTTAATTTTAGGGGAAAGATACATTTATTTTATTTAAATTTTTTTGAATTCAGATGGAAAGCCATTAAAATAACAGTTCTGGTTCCTCATTAAATACTAGAGAACCAAGGCCTACAGAAAACTAATGGGAGAAGTGTATGTTTCAGAAAAATAATAGGCTTTTCCAAAAGACCTGTTCAGGGCTTTATAATAAATTTAGTGATAGGTTAAATACTGAGAGGAGACTGAATTTGTACTAAGTTGGATTATTAATGATGATATGAAAATAAAAGATTAAATTATGAGTAAAGATTGATTTAAATAAGTCTTGAACAATTTTTTTTGTTATGTAAGAAACAAATATTCAACAAAACACATTTTAGGAGCCACTGAATTTTGAGTAGTTTGTGGGCAACAAAGTTTGAGCCTTAGGTCCCCTAATCTTTCTAGGCAGTTAAGATGCCAGTACCTTAAATAAGTGGTACACTGGAAGAATTATTTCTTAAAGTTCTTAGGCCTGCTAATATTATCAAACTATTACTGTTAGTTTCTTGGAACTTTCTAAATGAATAAATGCTTATCTCCTATTCTAGCTGCTGACCACATATGCCTGAAAAGAGGCACTATATTGACTCGTTTTTTGCAATTTTTTTTCAATTTATTTATTTATTTTTAATTTTAATTTTTTTAAGTTTGTAGCTCTTTTCTACAAGGACCTTCAAACCTTGATCTGTAGATCCCAGCTATTTCTAAAGGGCTATAGGGTTTCCCAAGAAGTAGATACCTAGGCAGGTAATAACCAGGTAATCTACATTAGCTCACACAGGGCCATCTGCATTAACTCCCAGAGAATTCCTTAAGAAAGGAATAACATCTGCATCTGTATCTCTCTCACCTGTGGAATCCAGTTCAATCTGATTTTCCTGGCACTTAATGAGGAATGCTGGCAGCATTGCTAAATCTGAGAGCTAACTTTGTGACAAATCAGATCTCTCTGAAAGGGGCCTTGGAAATGGGTGGTTCTTTTGTAGGATCTCTGTTAACCCAGCGCTGCACAGAACCTCTAATTTGCCAGTTTTCAGCTTTGATAAGTATAATTTATCAAATTATATTTGATGGGGTACTTTTTCTCACTAGCTGTTCAGTGTGATGACACCTGTCTAAGTGATGAGACACTTAGCTCCTGAAGAGTGTGCACATCATTAGGTAAACCAGGGAAGTCATTGGAAGAAACATTGCTGGCAAGTTATCAGTGATTGAGAATGAAATAGTGAATGAAAAAGAAGTTTCAAAGATAATACTACTAAAGGATATTTGAAGTGTTATTGAGGAGGTTAAATTTTAATAGAACAAATCATTAAAATACAAATTTTACTAGAAGTAAATTTCTAAAAGTTATTAATTTTCTAGAAACAATAGCATTAAAAATATACTTTTCCAAAGCATTCAGGAAGAAGGTTGCTTATACAAAAAGTCCAGGGCTCTTTTGTCTGGCTATTACTAGCTCATATATCATACACATTTCTCATATATATAGCATCTGTTGAAAGTCTTATGTTTTGCCTTTGAGTATGTTTGTTTGAGATTCCTGCATATCTGTTGTTAATTCCAGAGAAAGAAGGTCCAGAAAAGAAGAAAACAAAAAAGGAAGCTGGAAATAAGAAACCGGCACCAGTTGGCATTCTGTTTGGTTACCCGCTCTCTGAGCGAAAGCAGATGGCACTCCTCATGCAGATGACAGCAAGGGACAACAGCCCAGGTGACACCTACTGTCTTTGCTGTGTGTTTTCAGTTTGCCTCAGGCTGCTCTAGGCTTGTTCAAACAGTTATTTTTAACTGCTTTGAATTCTGATCCTTTCGTGGATTTAATCAGAATTTGTGACAGTTTGTTGTCTCTAACCCTCACTAGATGAGAAGCTAAACGAGAGCAAGAATCTCTGCTCTTAGTAGGCATTCAGTAAATGTTTGCCGGATAAAATGAGTCATTTAGAAATGGGTTACTCAGCTTGAGAAATCCCATTTCAGAGCTACGTGCTTTTACGTAAGATTTGTTTTCTCCCATTTCTGTAAGGCTGCTTGCAGATTTATAGTTTACTTTTCAGTTCACTGACATCCTGCTGATAAACTGGTAATCTTACCACATTACTGCTTTTAAGATTTACTAAATTTTCTTTTGAAAAGAAAAATATCTGCAGTATACTATGTGTATTTAATATTTCATTTCATACTTCTAATTAAGGTGTCGTCTCACATGAAGTTGCATAATTCTCATTGACTGATAGAACAAAACAAATCAGTTTTGTCTGGAAGGAAAAATGAATATTTTGGCTCTGTCTTTATATAGTGTCTGGGTATCATAATACCCAAACCAAACCAAACCCACTGCCATCGAGTCGATTCCGACTCATGTTGACCCTATATGACACAGTAAAACTTACCTTGGTTTCCAAGGCTGTAAATTTTTACTGAAGCAGACTGCTACATCTTTCTTCTGTGGATCAGCTGGTGGGTTCGAACCACCGACCTTTTGGTTAGCGGCTGAGCGTTTTAACCACTGCACCACCAGGGCTCCTAGCAGGTAACATAATAAAAACCCAAAAACCTATTGCTGTTGAGTAGATTTCAACTCATAGCGACCATATAGGACAGAGTAGAACTGCCCCATATAGCGTTTCCAAGGAGTATCTGGTGGATTCGAACTGCCGACCTTTTGGTTAGCAGCTGAGCTCTTAACCCCTGTACCACCAGGGCTCCGGTAACCTAAGACACCTTTTACAATGCATTGAAATAGACAGTTTTCCCTGTTAACTTTTCCTGTGTTGGCTCATCTTTAAAAACTGAGAGAACATGATAAAATTCTTTGCATTTCTAAGTAACAGTTTTCACCAAGACATGAGTATGTCTAATATTTTACACTAATAAAAGTATTGTAAGACTTCCTGCTTTTCAGCTAGAATATATTGTTTTGCTCACTCTCACACCTTTCCACCCACAACGGGGGAAAGACTGTGGCCAAAATGAAGATATTTTACAGTGTTAAAGCTTTAAAAGTTTCTGTAAATGTTGACTTTGGTCAGATTTACTAGTTGGATGGATAGACTTTTATTTTTTAAAACTATGTTTTGGTACTGTTTACCTCTATCCTTCTTAGAATAAATAAAACAAGGCAAAAAGTAAGTGTTCCTGCATCTTCAGTGCCCTTTTCTTACATATACTTACAGGATCCCTGGGTGGCACAAACTGTTAAGTGCCCAACTACTAACCAGAAGGTTGTCAGTGCAGGCTCACCATATACGCCTTGAAAGAAAGGCCTAGTGGTCTACTTTCGAAAGATCACCGCCATGAAGACCCCACTACTCGGAAACCGGTGGGGTCTCTGTGAGTCAGAATTGACTTGATGTCAGCTGGTTCAGTTTTATGTATACTTTCAAGAAACATTCTAGGCATACACAAGCATAAAGATATCTGTCTTTTGTTGTAGTTTATTTTAAAACATAAATGGGATCATATTATAATCCTCTTCTGTGGTTAGCTCTTTTCGTTTGAGGGTGGATCCTTGTCAGCTTTCTTTATTAACGTGTATAGAACTAGAGTGAAAACCTTTTGAAATATCGAGCTGTTTGCCAGCATATAGATATACTTGGAGTTTACAGTTGTTTTATTTATTGACACAATTGTCCATTTTTTTTTTAACCATATCATCATTTTGGATACTACTACTTTTTATCTTTTGTATGTGAATATTATTTTGGTTATGGTTAGCAAATTTTGTATGAATTAATTTATATTAGCCCAATTTTTATAGGTCTTTTTTTAAACTGCTGTTATTTCTTTTAGATCTTGGGCTTACGTACGTGTATTCGTTTTTGTACTAAAATCATCCATGATCATAATTTGCACCTAATATCAGACTGGAACTCCTATACTTCGAGTCAGAAGTGTGAACTCTGGCTTTCAGGTTTATTTCATCTGGTTCTTAGAATGATAGCTTAACATGCCTATGAAAAATACATTGTTTTACAGATCAACAGATTTTTTAGGGTTGCATACGTGATACTTTATCATCATTTTAAGCCAATTTTATGAATTCAAAGAGTAAAACATTTTTCTAAATTGGATCATGTGACATTTGATAACCCTAAGGGAAGATCTTATTCCATATATTTGGGTCAAATTATTACTGTATCACCCAAATCAAGTTTTGAATTATTAGATTGAAAAGGCATTGCCACTTCTGTTCCAGGAAATTAGCACCAAACTAATTAAAACCTTTAAATAGCTATACGACATACTTAGCCTGGAAACTTTTGTTAACTTTTTTCTTTCTTAACAGATTCTACACCAAATCATCCGTCACAAACAACACCAACCCAAAAGAAAACTCCCAGTTCCTCATCTCGACAAAAAGATAAAGTTAATAAAAGAAACGAACGTGGTGAAACTCCTTTACACATGGCAGCTATTCGAGGAGATGTGAAACAAGTCAAAGAATTAATAAGTTTAGGGGCAAATGTGAATGTGAAAGATTTTGCAGGTAAGACTAGTAATTCAAGACTAATATTCAGTAACTAAAATTTAAATTATCTAAATAGGTTCTGGTTACAATTTACTTCCACATTGCTTTATTCCTCTTGTTGAAAAGAGTTTTCAAAGTGTACTTCATTCGTTGCAAAACTATCTTGAAGTGTGTACATAAAATCCTTATATCTTCCAATTCCATGTGAATAATTATTCAATTTTGTTTTAAATATAAAACATATTTTTGTTGCTTATTATAATTCTTATCCAAGTTAGTTTCTATTGTAGGTGAGTTGGAGTTAAATAATGTTTTCAAAGTAGTTAATTCATTCATGATTCTTTGAAGAACATTTGTTAACTTGAGCATGAGGACTTATAGAGTCCTGATGGCACAGTGGTTAAGAGCTTGGCTGCTAACCGAAAGGTCAGTAGTTCGAATCCACTAGCCGTTCCTTGGAAACCCTATGGGGCATTTCTATTCTGTCATATAGGGTCGCTATGAGTTGGAATTGACTTGATAGCAATGGGTTTTATGAGGACTTACAAATGGCTGGTGGTGTTATTGTTATTTTCATCACTCAAATAATGTATCAGTACTTTCTTACTGTAAAGAATTCAAACAGTAAAAGTGTGCAGAGAACAATATAGACATTCTCCTTAATTTTACATACCATACTACCCCTACCCTCTAGTTTCTTTTACTTTCACAGAGCTGCTGTTAAAAATAAATGTTATCTTTTCTCTTTGTGTTCGTTATTATGTATATAAAATGAACATTTATATATAAACTTGTTTCTTGTTTTTAAACATAAATGAGATCATGTCATTTATACCTGTCACTCTGTAGTTCTGCAGCGTGCTCTTTTTTTAACTTAATGTCTTACTAGGCAAAAGCATTCGACTGTGTAGGTCATAACAAATTATGGACAGCATTGTGAAGAATGGGAATTCCAGAACACTTAATTGTGCTCATGAGGAACCTGTACATAGACCAACAGGCAGTTGTTTGAACAGAACAAGGGGATACTGCATGATTTAAAATCAGGAAAGGTGTGTGTCAGGGTTGTATCCTTTCACCATGCTTGTTCAATCCGTATGCTGAGCAGATAGAGAAGCTGGACTATATGAAGAAGAATGCAACATCAGGATTGGAGGAAGACTCATTAACAACCTGCGTAATGCAGGTGACACAACCTTGCTTGCTGAAAGTAAAGAGGACCTGAAGCACTTACTGATGAAGATTAAAGACTACAGCCTTCAGTATGGATTACATCTGAAAGTAAACAAAAATCCTCACAACTGGACCAATAAGCAACATCATAATAAATGGATAAAATATTGAAGTTGTCAAAGATTTCATTTTACTTGGATCCACAATCAATGCCCATGGAAGCAGCAGTTAAGAATTCAGATGACGTATTGCATTGGGCAGATCTACTGCAAAAGGCCTCTTAAAGTGTTGAAAAGCAAAGATGTCACTTTGAGGACTAAGGTGCACCTCACCCAAGCCATGGTGTTTTCAGTCACCTCATATACATGCAAAAGCTGGACAGTGAATAAGGAAGACTGAAGAATTGATGCCTTTGAATTATGGTGTTGGTGAAAAATATTGGAATATACCGTGGAGTGCCAGAAGAACAAACAAGTCTGTGTGGGAAGAAGTACAGCCAGAATGCTTCCTAGAAGTGAGGACGACAGGACTTCATCTCATGTGCTTCGTGTTGTCAGGAGGGACCAGTCTCTGGAAAAGGACATCATGCTTGGTAAAGTAGAGGGTCAACAAAGGAGAGGAAGACCCTCAACGAGATGGACTGACCCAGTGACTGGAATGTTGGCCTCAAGTATAGCAATAATTGTGAGGATGGCACAAGACCAGGCAGTGTTTTGTTGTGGTTGTACATAGGATCTCTATGAGTCAGAACTGACTTGATGGCGCCTAACAACACCGTCTTACAGATATTTCTGTCCATACATATTGTTAGGTCTGTTTCATTGATTTTAACAGCTGCATACCCATTGCTGTCGAGTCTTTAGCAACCTTACAGAACAAACTAGAACGGCGCCATAGGGTTTCTAAGGAGCGGCTGGTGGATTCAAACTGCCAACCTTTTGGTTAGCAGCCGCGCTTTTAACCATTGCGCCACCAGGACTCTAACAGCTGCATAATATGGTATAAATTTCCATAGACAATACTGTAGTGAACACCCTGCTATAAATATCTTTGTGTATAGTAATGGAGAAGGAGCCCTGGTGGCTCAGTGGTTAAGAGCTCGGCTGCTAACCAAAAAGTTGACAGTTCAAACCCACTAGCTGCTCTATGGGAGAAAGATGTGGCAGTCTGCTTCCATAAAGATTTACAGTCTTAGAAACCATATGGGGCATTTCTCCTCTGTCCTGTTGGGTCGCTATGAGTCAGAATTGACTTGACAGCAGTGGGTTTGGTTTTTTCAGTTATAGTAATGTAAGTATTTTAGTGGAAGGGAAATTACTAAATCAAAGAGATGTATATTTAAAGTTTTTTAAAATACAGCTAAATTGTCCTCGAAAAAAAGCCTTTGTCAGTTTACACTACCATCAAGAGTATATGAAAGAGCGATTTTCCACATATCTTCACTAAAACTGGATATTTATCAGTTTTAATTATTAACAGCCTAACAATTAAAAAAAAATGATCTTATTTTGGATTTCCATAATCAGTAGTGGTGGTGAACATTTTTTTGTTTTTATTATAAATTTATATTTATTATGTGAATTGCCTTATCCAGTCCCTTTTTCGTTTTTTCTGTTGGTTTGATAGTATTACGTATTTTTAGGCAAACATCATGCATAAAACACGCATATGTTTGTTTAAAAATAGGGTAGCAAGCTTACGAAAATACCTCTAGGCAGGAGGGTGCAGTTAGCAAACAAACATAGAAGGAGCATGTTATTTGCATAAACATATGGTATTAATATGTAAGAGCTCTTTATATTTTAATTCTCTGTTATCTTAGTTTGTTAGTGCTGCTGTAACAGAAATACCACAAGTGGGTAGCTTTAATGAACAAAAATTTATTTTCTCACTGTTTAGGAGGCTAGAAGTCCAAACGCAGGGCACCAGCTCTAGGGAAAGACTCTCTGTCCACTCTAGGGGAGAATCCTTGTCTCTTTCAGCTTCTCTTCTTGTTTCCTTGGTGATCTCCACATGGCATTGGTCTTTCCCTGTTTGTGCTTGCTTGCTTGTTTCTGTGCCCAAAGGGCTCCTTTTATATCTTAAAAGTGATTGGCTTAAGACACAGCCTACACTGATACAGCCTTATTAACATAACGGAAACCACTGTTCCTAGATGGGATAACATCCACAGGTATTGTTGTTGTGTGCTTTGCATTGGATTCCAACTCACAGAGACCCTATAGGGCAGAGTAGAACTGCCCCTAAGGATTTCCTAGGCTGTAGTCTTAATGGGAGCAGATCGCCAGTTTTCTCCAAGGAGCAGCTAGTGGGTTCAGACCTTTTGGTTAGCAGCTGAGGGCTTAACCATGGTGCCACCAGGGCTCCTATCCACATGTTTAGGGGTTAGGATTTACAACACAGATTTTTAAGGGACACATTTCAGTCCGTAACATCTATGAAACATGCTGTAAAGTTTTTCACTGTCTATGGTTTATGTATGAACTTTTTTTTATAGTTTTATTTATTGTAGGAAAGTTTTTATTTTTTATGTAGTCAAATCCATTAACTTTTTATTTATGGTTTCTTGGTTTGGTATCTTATTTAAGCAACCCTTCTCTTATGAGTCGGAATCTGCTCAACGGCAACGGGTTTGGTTTTTTGGGGTTTTTTCCTCTGCTTCTGGATTGTAAAACTCTTCTCCTATATTGTCTTCTACTAATTTCTGAATTTTGTTTTGTTTTTACATGTAGCTCTTATAATATACCTGAAATTTGCCTCTGTTTTTGGTGTCAGTGGGAAAAAGGACTGTATTCAGGACCTACTGTAAAGAATGAGACTTCAAATTCACAGCATCTATTCTAGAGGAAGGCTTGATATTATATATCAGAAACCTCAAAAATGACCCTTCCCTTGGATCTGACAGTTCCACTTACAAGGATTTATCTTAAATATTTAATCATGGATGTGCACAAGAATGCTCATTGCAACATTGTTTCTAATATCTAAAAATTAGAAATAGTTTAAGTTCTCAGTAATAGGAAATAAGGAAATAAAACCCGTTGCCATCAAGTCAATTCCTACTCACAGTGACCCTATAGGGCAGAGTAGAACTGCCCCGTAGGGTTTCCAAGGAGCAGCTGGTGGATTTGAACTGCCAACTTTTGGTTAGCATCTGAATGCTTAACCACCGCACTGCCAGGGCTTCACAGTAGGAAATAGTTTAAATAAATCAGGGAGATTCATTGAGTGCAAATGCTTTATTGTAGAAAAATATAATCATATGGGGAATTATTTACGCTATAGCAAGTAGAAGAAGCAGGTTAAAAAAAATCCACCCAAGTTTTATTTTAAGAATATAAAATTACTATATCTGGATGGTGGGATTATGGAAAGTGTGTTTTCTTCTTATTACAGGTAGTCCATGGGTTAGGAACATCCAACTTATGGACAACTTAACAACTTGCCCTTTAATGTTACGTAAATTTGCCCTCACTTTGAAATGATTGAGCCAACCCTGACTTGCAACAAATTCTTCATCACGGTCACCTTCACTTGCTGCAGATGCAGCTTTTAAATGGTTGAAAAGACTTCGAGCCTTTCCTTCCCATAAGGTTGAGTAAGAACCATATGCACCTGTTCTGACTTAAACCTACAAATTCTTAAAGACACACTCAGGATCTCATTCATAACGCGGCGACTGCCTGTAGTAGTTTTTGTTTTCAGATTGTTCTTTAGTGAATGTGTAATTTTTCTATAAGAAAAGTAATTAAAACAGTAAATTTAGTTAAAATAAGTGTTAAGTCCAGAAAAGATTGTGTCAACTAAACAAATGAAAGCCCTTAAGACATGAGGGTTTTTGTTTACTGAAAGACTGATTGATCAAGCTTGTTGATATCTGACTCCTTTTTATATTATTTTTCCATAGTTCAAATGATTACTATAAGTTATATTTATTGGTAAGTTTAAATACTTAATACTTAGTGCCAGTGGAAATAATATTGTCTTGATTGAACCTTCTATAAAATTGCTGTTGTTCTTAGCTCTTCGATTTCAATAGTTTCTTCTTCACTCCTTTTTCCTTTTGTACCATGTGCCTTTAGCATTGATTTGCTACGTATGAGTATGCATATATGCATATGAAAAGCATATATCTTGAATTAGTGCAAGTGAACCATATTTAACTTAATATTCTCACTCTAGGTTGGACACCACTGCACGAAGCTTGCAATGTTGGATATTATGATGTTGCTAAGATACTTATAGCAGCTGGAGCAGATGTTAACACACAAGGATTGGATGATGATACTCCACTCCATGATTCTGCTAGTAGTGGGCACAGAGATGTAAGTATGATATAAAAATCAGTAACATATATTTAATTTTTATTTGTCTCTAAATTTTTTCTAATTTCACTTTTGATTTCTTCTTTGACTCATACTTTGACCCATTTGCTGTTTAATTTCCACATATTTGTGAAATTTCCAGTTTACCTTCTGTTATTGATTTCTAGTTTCATTCCATTGTGATTGGAGAAGATGCTTTGTGTGATCTCGGTCTTTTTAAATCTGTGAGACTATTGTGACCTAGCGTATGATCTGTCCTGGAGAATTAGCCACGTGCACTGAAGAAGAGTGTATATTTTGCTCTTGTTTTGTGAAGTGTTCATATATGTTAAGTCTAGTTCGTTTATGTTGTAGTTCGGTGCCATTGAATCAGTTCCAACTCATAGCGACCCTGTGTACAACAGAACAAAACACTTCCAAGTCCTGACCCATCCTCACAGTCATCGCTATGCTTGAGCCCATTGTTGCAAGCACTGTGTCAGTTCATCTCATTGAAGGCCTTCCTCTTTTTTGCTGATCCTTTAGTTTATTTACCAAGCGTGTCCTTCTCCAAAAATGATTCCTCCTGATAACATGTCTGCAGTACATGAGACGAACTCTCCATCCTCACATCTAAGGAGTGTTCTGGCGATACTTTCTCCAAGATGATTTGTTCGTTCTTCTGACAGTCCATGGTATATTCAGTTATTCTTCATCAACACCGTAACTTAAATGCATCAGTTCTTCTTTCAGTCTTCCTTATTCATTGTCAAGCTGTGGCATGCATATGAGGCAATTGAAAATACCATGGCTTGGGTCAGGTACACCTGTGTCCTCACAGTGACATCTTTGCTTTTTAACACTTTAAAGAAGTTTTACACTCTAAGTTGGTTTACAGTGTTATTCATATCCTCTGTTTCCTTACTGATCTTGTCTAGATGTTCTTCCCATTATTGAAAGTATTATATTGAAGTGTCTCCAGCTATGATTGTAGAACTGTCTGCTGCTCCCTTCAGTTCTGTCAGTGCTTGCTTCATACATTTTGAGGTTCTGATTTTTTATACATGTATATATGTATAAAATCATAATATGTTCTTGATGAATTGACCCTTTATCTCTTGTAACAGATTTTTTTACTTAAAAGTTATTTTGTCTGATTTTAACATAGCTAACCTGGCTCTCTTTTGCCTTTTTTCTATCCTTCCACTTTCAACTTACTTGTGTCATTGGCTCTAAGGTGTATTTCTTATAGACAGCATATAGATGGATCATATTTTTTTATCCATTCTGCCAGTCTCTGCCTTTTGACTGAAGGATTTTTTGAGCATATTTGATACTGTTATATTAAAGTCTTTTAGTTTGTCAATTATCTGGACTTCCATAGGGACAGTTTCTATCATATTATTTTGTTCTTTTGAATGGGCCATCCTTTTCTGTTTATTTGTATGCCTTGAGTTTTTTTTTGGTGGTGGTGTTGAAACCAGAACATTTGACTATTAATGTGTTAGCCCTAAAACTCAAATTCTTCCCCTTTCCCCGGGTTTGGATTTAAAAAAAAATTTTTTTTTTTTAATTTATTTTTTTATTCGTGAAGCTGCAGTAGTCCATCTGCTCAGCAACTTCCTCTAACTATTTTTGCAACTTCTGCCCTCCTGAATGTGTGTGGACACCTAGGACTCTCTTCCCCCCAGCCCATGCTCGAATGAGATTTCCTTGTACTTCAGTAGAAAAAAACAGATACACACCACTCCAGGTGTTTACAACTGGGCTGTGCACTGCTGCCCTTCTTCAACACTTGAGCTTGCTTTCAGTACACTTAGGGATCAACCCAAGTTGAAAGCATAGGGTCCTAGGTATTTTCTGCACCTGCATTTTGCCCTAAGCATATATGTATAGCGCTTTTGAAAGCACTGATTTCTGAAAGAAACTCTCTCTCTGGTATCTCTTTGAGCCTTTAAGCATTAATTGTGTTCTCCAGTCATACTGTTTAGTTCCAGGCAGGTAAGGGCAGTGACAGCCTTCAGGTGCTGCTCACCACTCTGTGTTGCTCCATGTGAGCTCTGAGGCAGGCCAGCGCGAGAGGGAGCGCTCTGCTTCATTTCTTCAGGGAACTCCCAGACAGTCGGAACAGATATATACCATAATCTGCTAGCAAGTCTGCTCTGCTCATTTCAGAGCCAGAGATCTGGCCCCCTCTCTTGAGAGTGTAGTCCATAGTCCACCACCAGGCCAGAGGGGTGCGGGCAGTAAATATTGAAGGTTTTTTTTATTGGTTTACGGTCACCTTTTTCTTGATTCAGCATTCAGTTGGTTGCAGCTACCCACTGATTGGTTTTCAGAGTCCTTACAGAGTAGAGTCTATCAATTTCTGGTTGTTTTCCTTGGTGATTGTGGGCAGTGGGGGACGGGAATGTGAAACTGCTCGTGCCATGTGTGGTTTTCTGTTATTGACTCCTGGAATCAATTGTCATAGAAGAAGTGCTCAATAAATTTTGTGTGGGTGCATGTGTAGGTAGATGGATAGATGGATGAATGGATAACTGCGTATATGCAGAATGCCAAAGATTTAATTATAAAACCTGACAACGTATAGGGTACATTTACCTTTCCTCTGAACTTATCAGAAAACGATTTATTTTCTGGCTGTGGTATTTTACATACTGTAATCTTTGCTTTTTTTTTTTTTTTTTTAAAGCATTATTGATGATCTATCAAAGATGAATGGTTCTCTTAATATACAAAGACCTCCTCATCGCTGAATGTAATTTTAAAGAATTATGCCTTGTGACTAACCCATTTCTATGAGTACAAGTTTCTAAATATGCACATTCCTGCAGAATATTTCCAGAAGCTGACCTTTGAGCCCATGTACTTACAGAGACTCAAACACTATTTCCAGTCTCCTTCCAGAGGGAGACTGGCATGCTATTTTCACAAGAGAGAAGACCTTTGCTTTTCCTCCTACCAACACACGTAGGATAGTCGGAGTCACAGTTCAGGAATTATTGATAGTTATTTTCTCCTTTTTCTTTTACTTGTGCCTAAGGAGGAGGAGGGAAATGATAGCCCCCAAAACTCTCATCTGTATATATCCATACCATATATTCTGAGTCTTAACAAAAAATTGGATTTCTTTCACTCAGTAATTGTCATGAAAATGTCAGCTGTCCATAAAACATTTCAAAGGTGGAAGAAACAGAAAAATAGCAGTTCTGTAGCCAGATCTAGAATGAGATTTAGAATGAGAGCATTAACAAAGCTTACGCGTTTCAGGATGCTTTCAACTTACCTTTGTAATCAGGAATGGTTACACCTCTCCCAAGCAATGAATTTGCTTTTATCTTGTCAGTTCTGAGAAATAGTAACTGATTTTTTTTTTGTCTTAGTGTTGGCTCCTAGAAAGCTAAGACCCTAATCTTTGGCCCTAATCTTTTGCCCTCTGTTTTGGCAGGCATGTAGTACTTCATGATAAAGTTTTTATACTAGCTTTATTCCTAGTTCAGTTTTATATGTTGGTGGTGGTGGTTGCCATCGAGTCAGTTTTGACTCATGGCGACCCCACATGTGCAGAGTAGAACTGCTGCATATGGAGCAGCGTGGTGGGTTCAAGCTGGCAACCTTTCAGTATGTAGCCAACTGCTTAACTGTTGTGCCACCAGGACTTCTTCTATTTTATATACCTAACTTTATTTTCTTATGTCTTTATGTCTCATCATTTTTACCTAATTTTTTTTGTGTGTGTGCTTTAGGTGAAAGTTTACAGTGCAAATTAGTTTCTCGTTCAAAAATTTGTACACAAATTGGTGACATTGGTTGCAATGCCTGCAGTGTGTCAGCACTCTCCCCTTTTCCTTTGGGTGGGTGTTGCCCATTTGGTCATGAGTACTTGATTGAACTAAGAAATATGTTCCTCACAGGTGTCACTGTTTGCTCTATAAGCCTGTCTAATCTGGCTGAAAAGTGGGCTATGGGAGTGGCTTCAGTTCTGAGTTAGCAGCGTGTCTGGGGGCAATAGTCTCAGGGGTTTCTCTAGTCTCTGTTAGACCAGTAAGTCTGGTCTTTTTTTATGTGAATTTGAATTTTGTTCTATATTTTGCTCCCTCTCTGTCTGGGACCCTCTATTGTGATCCCTGTCAGGCAGTTGGTGGTAGCTGGGCACCATCTAGTTCTTCTGGGCTCAGGTTGGTGGAGGCTGTTATTCATGTGGTCCTTTAGTCCTCTGGGCTGATATTTGCCTTGTGTCTTTGGTTTTCTTCATTCTCCTTTGCTCCGGACAGGATGTGACCAGTAGGAATATATTAGATGGCTGCTCGCAAGCTTTTAAGACCCCTGATGCTACTCAGCAAAGTAGGATGTCCTGCTACGTATTAAGTTGCCTCAAATCCTTTTCAGAATAGTTATCGTTCTGTGAAGATGGTCTATAAAATGTTGATTATTTAGGTTAGGATTTTTCTAACATGTTTGAAGGAACAACTGTACCTGACTCATCATAGGGATGTGTAATAAGTTTTTGTTGATTACTTCCCAATAGGAGTAGAAAGCTTTTCAGCAGTATCTATCAAGAGGCTTTATTCTTTTTTCTCATTCTAGGGCCCTAGTCTAAGGAAGTAAGCCTAAATATAGAAGCATTTCACCTCCAGCTCATAAAGATGTTCACTACAGTATTATTTATAATGACTGCAAATTGTTAACGTCAGTTTCCTTCCCAAACCCCTAAAATGACAGTAAGGGGAGATTTTAAAGGACATAGACCCACAAAGACAAAGTACAGAAGAAAGAGGAAAACTAGTATTTTGGAAGATGAAAATCAGAGGACTCAGTGGTTGCTGACCTAGGATAGGACCTGGCCACCTCTTTTTTGTGTAGGGCTAGTCAGTCAGTATTTTAGGCTTGGCAGGCCACGTGTGGTCTCGGTTGTATATTCTTTTGTTTTTGTTGCCCTCCTCCTCCACCATCTTTTAGAAATATAAAAACCCATTCTTAGCTGGAAGGCCAGATTTGGCCTGTAGCCTATAATTTGCCAGCCCCTGACTTAGGAGATCCAAGAATATTGTAACCAAAGTCAAGAATCTGTTCAGTTTATTACACAGCATTCCGGAAGAAACTAAAGCTCAGAAATTGATGGCACCAGCTACTTCTGGAAGTGCCTGTTGAGATAAGACTGAAAACAAGAGTATTGGATCAAAGTCTTTCTGACCCTCATATCTTTTCCCTAAGCCCTAACTTCCCTGCACAGCTAAATGACTGCCCCCTCCCATCCTGGTAGATGACTGGGGTGTTATTCCCTGGCAAGGGTAAACCAGAGACTCCGGACTGAGGTACAACAGTAGTTGAGAGTAAGGAATTGTGTAAGTTAATTAGACAAAAGAGACTGAACATTAAGCCTCCTTACCCTATTCAGCAGCTAGAATGCCATCAGTTAGATTTATATTTCCAGGCATGAGGTTGAAAAATGTTACGTCAGGGAATTGGACCAGCCAGGAGAGCATTAGCCCAATGAAAATGGCCCAGTCAGATCACATTAGCATCTAAGTCTGTCTGTCAACAAGTCCTTCCAGTACCCACAAAACAGTCAGTAAGCTTTTTAGTGCCTCACTCTTAAGTTCGAACATAGAGACAAGGATCACCTGACGTCTGAAAAAAGTCTCTAACTGGGAGGGAAGGAAGGCACTAAAACAAAACAACTAGGATAATAGTAACTTGGAGAGAACAACAGTGCCAGGAGGAACTTCCTAAAAAACCATCACCCTCCCCAAAGGAATAAGCGAGTTTAGTGTAGTTGTGACAGAAGAACTGGGTACATTAAAAAGGCATCAACAAATTTAAAGGAAAAGAATCTTGAAAGTTAATAATATGATGGCAGAAATAAAAAATGGAGTACAAGTGTTAAAGGTAAAGTTGAGGAAATTTCCTGAAAACTAGGAGACAAAAAGACAAAAGAGAGTCACAAAATTAGAGAAAAGATAAGATCAGTCCAGGCAGTTAAAAGACAGAACAGTGAAAACATAGAAAGAACATTATCAAATACATAATACAAAAAACTTTCCCTGTACTGAAGGAAATTGGGTTTCAGATTAAAAGGACAGTTGAATGCTCAGCACATTGGATGTAAAAAGTCTGACATCAAGTACATTATCCTGGAATTTCAGAACAGTGGGGGACACAGAATGTCCTCAAGCTTCCAGAGAGAAAAGGCACATCACATATAATGGTAAAAAATCAGAATGGTATCAGGACTTTCCAATAACACTAGAAGCTAGAAGATAATGGAGTGATGCCTTCAAAATCTGAGGGAAATTAGTTCTTACCTAGAATTCTGTATCCAGATAAGCTATTAATCAAGTGAGGATAAAATAAAAGTATTTTCTGATATGCAGAAATCTTAGAACATTTACTCATTCTCAGGAATCTCCAACAAAATGAGGGAGTAAACCAAGCAAGAAGGTAAAATAGAATCTAAAGGATTCAGCACAGAATTGAGGGGAAGTTTATTTCTGGAGTGGTAGGGGTAAAGGGAAATGCCAAGATGACAGCTGGACAGCAGGTCTAGATGGACTACAGAGCAACCAGTCCGTTTTAGAGGCAATCAGAAGGTGTGGAGAAAGAGGTCTCTAAGAAGAGAAAATTGATAGTATATTGAGTTGATCTATTATTATAGCAAAATGGGGGCGGGGTGAACCAAGTATGAGCATGGAGAAAAATAAGCAAATGAAAAAATCAAGATAATCATTAACTCCATGGGTGGGGACGGTTTGGAAGCTGTGCAAGAGTGGAACTTTGATCATAGTGTGCTACCTTTGCTCAACGTTTATATTAATACAATAATGTAAGCAATGTATATTGATCCTACCTAGCATACAATATAACTGTATTGGGAAAGCAGAAAAAAGGAAGTTTTGTGTTGGATGGGTTGGTGGGAGAATTGGTGAAAGAGATCTGACTCTGTGTCTTCCATTGTGCAAAAAAATAGACAAGACCTAAAACTGAAAAATACAGAAGAGCAAGCTTAAACATGTTATATAGGTGTATGGAGATAAGTATTAGGGACACTTGTTCTTTAAAAAGCTACTTGATCTTTTTGAATCATAAGAATGTATAATTCAGTAAACATTAAAATTAAAGAAAAAGACAAAATATATAAAATATTAACAGTTGGAATCATGAGTAATTCATTTTCTTTATATATTCTTACATTTCCAAATTTCTATGATGATAATTTTTTTCTTTCATCATCTAGAATAAAACTTTATTATTTAATTCACTGTGAATCTTCATTATTCTTAAATACTTTAATTTGTTAGAAATTCTTCATTTATAGCATCTTGTTTAGAATTGTTTCTTTACTAGTGAATGCAGTTAATATTTATTTGTTTCATATTATTAATGTAAATATTCTTTAAGCAGATATGTTTTCTAAGTACTAGAAAACACCATATTCATGGATTGGGAATACAGAGGTGAATAAAGATCCTACGTGAAGCTTAGAGTACTTGTAGTGTAAAATAAATGGGGGAAAATGTTAATAAATTGTAGTATAGGGTTGCATCTGCTGTGATAGAAGTAAGGACATGATACAGTTTGAGCTCAAAGACAGAAGTGGTCAGTTCAGCCTGGAAAAGTGGCATCTTCAGAGGAGGTGGTTCTTGACCTAGGTCTTCAAAACTGAGTGTGTGCTTATCAAGCTGGATATCTTTGGAAAGAGTATTCCAACTGAGGAGAATATCATGAAATGAGCAAAAATATGAAAACATGAATTAGCATGGTATGGTACAGTAACTACAAATAACTGGAACATGTAGGGTTTGATAAGAGATGCAGCTGGGAAATGAGGCAGGAGCTGGTTTGTGGAATTACTGTAAAACTATCTAAGAAGTTTTAATTTCATCCTTAACTTTATGGAATGGCCTTGTCCACATTAAAGAGTTTTAAGAAGTGCTAAACAAAAAACCAAACCTGTTGCCATTGAGTTGATTCCGACTCATAGTGACCTTATAGGACAGAGTAGAACTGCCCCATAGAGTTGCCAAGGAGCACCTGGTGGATTTGAACTGCCGACCTTTTGGTTAGCAGCTGTATCTCTTAACCACTGTGCCACCTAGGTTTCTTTAAGAAGTACTGCACAATGATAATTGTGCTTTGAATATCTATTGACTAAGTTAACAGAGCTTTTAAACAACGTTGTATCAAATTACAGCAACACTTGCATACATTTGGAGGATAATAGTACATAAAGGACAAATCATTCGAGTTTCAGATTAGTTGGTATCATGGCCCCATTCCCCAGAAGTCCTCAGCACACAAATTGGGAATCATTTAATAGGCATTAGAGATACTGAAGGGTTTAAACCTAAACGAGAAAACATAATCAGATTTGGGTTTTAAAGCTACTGTAGCAGTAGCGTGGAGGTAAAAGAATCGTTCAGGAAATATTGCAGTATTTCCTATTGAGATATAAGGATATATTGAGATATATGATGAAGGCAAGAATGCACTGATGTCAGTAGGAATAGACAAAAGATCAAAACAAGAGGAGAACTTAAGGAGGCAGAATTGATGGCACTCGGTCACCTGTTTGATGTAGACTGTGAGGGAAAAGAAGAATCAGTGATAACTCCCAAGTTTTCTGCTACAGAGACTGGGTAGATTTTGGTGCTAGCGAGTGAGAAAGGAAATAGAGAAAAGCTTAGGGTACAAATTTAGTGAATTCAGTTTGGGACCTGTTGGTTTTAGGTTTTTGTAGATTATATAAAAATATGAATATACTCAGTTGGATGTATGCTGTGAGCATTTGAAGCTTAAGAAAAAAATAGGATAGGGGAGACAGAATGAAAATGAATGAACTGCATAATTGTCATCACATTCAAACTGTCAGAGTGAATGAGATCTCCAGGGAGATGATGTTGACTAGGACATGAGAAAGTGGATCAAAGACAAAAAGCCTTAGGGAAAAATCATTGGCTTAGATCTTTGCAGACCTTAAAAGAGCCATTTCATAGGACTGACAGTAGCATAATTGCAGGTGGAAGAGGGATGGGCCAATAAGAAAGAAGAGGCTGCAAGGTTAGACATCTCTTTAGGAGTTTGACTGTGAAGGAATGATGAGATATATTTAGCTAGAGGAGGGGGATATAGATTTGAACAGAGTTTCTTCTTTTCTTTATTGCTTTTTATTTTTTTATTTTTTTAAGGTGAAAGAGACATGAACTAGAAAATTGATTTCTAGAGAGAGGCTAATCAAAAAAGAAGTTAAAAGTACAGAAAGGAGGAGGATAAGAAAAACAAAAGAAATGACATGGCAGCTAACTGGGCAGATCCTGGTTGTGTGGAGCCTGAAACTGATACATTTTGATGGGACAGGAGAGGGTTCCCCCCCCCACCCCCCCCTTTTTTTTTTTATTGTTGTAGTTTAAATGAAGTTTACATTTCCAGTTCGTCTCCCATACAAAAATTTATACATACGTCTGACTCTAATTGCTCTCCCCATACTGTGACAGCACATTCCTCCTTTCCACCCCTGATTCCCCATGTCCATTCAGCCAGCTCCTAACGCTTTCTGCCTTTCCATCTCACCTCCGGACAGAAACTACCTGTTTAGTCTCTTGTATCTACTCGAGCTAAGAGGCACACTCCTCACAAGTGTCACTTTATGTCCCACAGTCCAGTCCAATCCCTGTCTGAAGAGTTGGCCTCAGAGATTGTTTTAGTTCTGGGCTGATAGAGAATCCAGGGGCCATGCTTTCCAGGGTTCCTCCAGTCTCAGTCAGACCATTAAGTCTGGTCTTCTTACTAGAATTTGAGTTCTGCACCCCATCTTTCTCCTGCTTCATCCGGGACTCTCTGTTGTGTTCCCTGTCAGGGTGGTCATTGGTGGTAGCCAGGCATCATCTAGTTCTTCTGGTCTCAGGCTAATGAAGTCTCTGGTTTATGTGGCCCTTTCTGTCTCTTGGGCTACTACTTTCCTTGTGTCTTTGGTGTTCTTCATTCTCCTTTACTCCAGGTGGTTGGGACCAATTGATGCATCTTACATGGCCGTTTGCTAGGTTTTAAGACCCCAGATGCCACTCACCAAAATAGGATGCAGAACAGTTTCTTAATAAGCTTTGTTATGCCAGTTGACCTAGATGTCCCCCTGAAAGCATGGTCCCCAGATCCCTACCCCCGCTACTGTGTCCCTCAAAGTGTTTGATTGTATTCAGGAACCTTCTTAGCTTTGGTTTAGTCCAGTTGTGCTGACTTCCCCTGTAGTGTGTGCTGTCCTTCCCTTCACCTAATACTTGTCTACCATCTAGTCGGTGAATAACCCTCACCCTCCCTCTGTACCCTCATAACCATCAAAGAATGTTGTCTTCTGTGTTTAAACCTTTTCTTGAGTTCTTATACTAGTGGTCTTATACAATGTTTGTCCTTCTGTGACTGACTAAATTCACTCAGTGTAATGACTTCCAGATTCCTCCATAAGATGTTTCACGGCTTCATCGTTGTTCTTTATCGTTGCATAGTATTCCATTGTGTGGATATACCATAATTTGTTTATCCATTTGTCCGTTGATGGGCACCTGGGTTGTTTCCATCATTTTGCTATTGTGAACAGCGCTGCAGTCAACATGGGTGTGCATATATCTATTCAAGTGATGGCTCTTATTTCTCTAGGATATATTCCAAGGAGTGGGATAGCTGGATCCTGTGGTACTTCTATTTCTAGCTTTTTAAGGAGGCAGCAAATCGATTTCTAAAGTGGTTGTACCATTTTACATTCCCACCGACAGTGTGTAAGTGTTCCAGTCTCTCCACAACCTCTCCAGCATTTATTATTTCGTGTTTTCTGGACTAATGCTAGCCTTGTTGGGGTGAGATGATACCTCATTGTAGTTTTGAGCTACAGTTCCCTAATGGCTAATGATCATGAGCATTTCTTCATGTATCTGTTAGCTGCCTGGATATCTTCTTTGGCAAAGTGCCTGTTCATATCCTTTGCCCCTTTTTTAGTTGGGTTATTTGTCTTTTTGTTGAGGTTTTGCAGTATCTTATAGATTTTAGAGATTAGATGCTGATCGGATTTGTCATAACGAAATATTTTTTCTAGTCTGTAGGTTTTCTTTTGACTATTTTGGTGAAGTCTTTTGAGGAGCGTAAGTGTTTGATTTTTAGGAGCTCCCAGTTATCTAGTCTCTCTTGTGGTGCTTGTGCATTGTTACTTATGGTTCATACTGTGTTTATGCAATGTATTAGGGCTCCTAGCATTGTCCCTATTTTTTATTCCATGATCTTTATCATTTTCAATTTTATATTTAAGTCTTTGATCCATTTTGAGTTAGTTTTTGTGCATGGTGTGAGGTATGGTGTCATTTCTTTTTTTTGCAGATGGATATCCAGTTATGCCAGCACCATTTGTTAAAGAGACTGTTTTTTCCCCAATTAACGGACTTTGGGCCTTTGTCACATATCACCTGCTCATAGGTGGATGAATTTATGTCTGGATTCTCAATTCTGTTCCTTTGGTCTATGTATCTGTTGTTGTACCAGTACCAGGCTGTTCTGACTGCCATGGCGGTATAATAGGTTCTAAAGTCAGATAGTATGAGGCCTCCCACTTTGTTCTTCTTCTTCAGTAATGCTTTACTTATTCGGGGCCTCTTCCCTTTCTGTATGAAGTTGGTGATTTGTTTCCCCATCTCATTAAAAAATGCCATTAGAATTTGGATTGGGATTGCATTGTATCTGTAGATCGCTTTGGGTAGAATTGACAGTTTCACAGTGTTGAGTCTTCCTATCCATGAACAAGGCATGTTTTCCACTTATGCAGGTCCTTTCTGGTTTCTTGCAGTAGTGCCTTGTAGTTTTCATTGTGTACGTCTCTGGTTAGATTTATTCCTGAGTATTTTATCTTCTTGGAGGCTGTTGTAAATGGTATTATTTTGCTGATTTCCTCTTTGAGGTTCTCTTTGTTGGTGTAGAGGAATCCAACTGATTTTTGTATGTTTATCTTGTATCCTGAGACTTTGCTGAAATCTTCTTTTCCAGTAGTTTTCTTGTGGATTCTTTGGGGTTTTCTGTGTATAAGATCATATCATCTGCAAATAGAGATACTTTGACTTCTTTCCTACCAACCTGGATGCCCTTTATTTCTTTTTCTAGCCTGATAGGTCTGCATAGGACCTCCAGCACAGTGTTGAATAAGAGTAGTGATACAGGCATCCTTGTCTGATTCCCATAGGAGAGGGTTTAAAAGAAATTTTAAAATAACAAATTCAAAATTAGGCCCTTGTAAGGGGCCCGTGAAAGAGGGGGACCCTGAAGTTTAAGCTTCATTACTTTCTAAGTAAATCCTTCTCAGGTAATGATAGTTTAAATTCCTGGGAGATGGAGAAAAGAATAAGATTAAGAGCATTATAGTGATATTAGCCTTAAACAGAAGGGAAGTATTTCCTTTGAGGCTCCCTCTAAAAATGTGTATTTCAAGAGGCCAAGGACCTTGTTAGTCTTTTTTCATTGATTTATCTGCAAACCTTGGAGCAGAGCTTGTTAATAGGCATTCAGCAAATACTTGGTGAATGTGTGATGGAACAGGAAGAAAAGCAATGAGATTAAGTACTAAAATGGCTCAGTTTAAACATGGGGGAAGGAATTTCTTTGTAATTGATAAGGTCATCAGATGAGGGGGTGTCAGTGAAGTGGAACTTGAAGGTAGTAATAATGATTTAGAATAGACACTGTGAGAGATGAATGCACAGTAGATGAGGCGGCAGGATGTTATGAGTGTTATCAAGAGAATGGCTGAAATGATACAATCTATGAAGGACTAAATTTTCCTACTGTTTAAACATTGCAGATAGTGAAACTATTACTTCGTCATGGTGGAAACCCATTTCAAGCTAATAAACATGGGGAGCGCCCAGTGGATGTAGCAGAAACAGAGGAGTTGGAATTGCTGCTAAAAAGAGAGGTGCCTTTATCTGATGATGATGACAGTTACACAGGTTGGTTTCATGTAATCTGTATTCAGCTGTTTCTTTGACATGATGTTTTGTAATGTCTGGTTTGTTTATAATATATATAATGGTTTGGGTACCTTAGAAAATGCTAGCTAGCTATTGAGACTGATGAGTTCAGTAACCTAGGTATTGGCTACACCATACCCTTTTGTAAATGGAGTCATAGTGCCGTTGCCTGTTTCCCTGATTTTTTTCCACAAAGCTAAACTCTTTATTTTATTCAAGCTACTACAGAATGTTTCCCCATGCATAGCTACCATCTGCTACTCTGACTTCTTTTCATTCTATTCGGAATTACGAAGTTACTAACCAAAACCCTTCATGTCTTTTCCCAGCATGAATGAGTCTTCTTACCATTTTTAGTTTTGTGATAGGTGGTTGAATTCTGGTCATTTGATGCAGAGTAGAAGAAATTTCTTCAGAAACAAATTTTTTGAGAAGTAAAGATCAAAACAAAATTTCAGAAAACTTTGGCATATTCAGAGTTAAAAAATGTAATCACATAAAAAGTTTTTTTCATAACCAGTGTCATAAGATAATATGTGTACTGACTGTTTAATGAGAAACTATTTGTTCTGTAAACCTTCACCTAAAGTACAATTTAAAAAAAAAAACTTTTTCATAAAAAATTTTCTTGTTGAAGACTTCTGTATATAGATAGCAAGGCTCACCATATTTCAGGCAAAAATCAGTGAAAAAGAATTTTATAAGTCTCCTAATTGGCCATATCCTTGCAAAATCTTGAAGGAAAATTCCTACAAGCAATTAGGTAATACAAATAGTTCCCGACTTACGACAGGGTTCTGTTCCAGTAGCTCCATCGTAAGTCATTTCTGATGTAAGTGGAGTACTTCTTCTTTTTTTTAGTTTTCATTATTATTGCCTTTTATTGTCAGTATCTTTGTAAATCCATTCTTAACTTGTTTATCTTTGGGGGCTGGCACGAGTATGATAACATCAGCAAATTACATGCTACAGCATTGTATGTAGTACTTATTACTAACAATGTGAAAAAAAAATCAGATGAGTCGGAAGTGTGGTTCGCTGTAACTCAGATACATCATAGGTCAGGGGCTACATTATACAACTTTTATATTACAATTACGTATGAGAGTATAAAAATCAGGCCATACTCATTTAATTTCAGCCACTGCAAAATACAGTAGAACGACATCAATAGTTTTGAAGCGTAATGGTCTACCCTTTACTTTTATATACTGTAGGTAAATTATCTTTCACATGGACAGGCAACAGAAAGAAAACACCTTCTGAGTATAACATTCTTATTACCTTGGTGAACAAAAATTGATTTTAGATGTACCAACTGATCTAAGAATGATGCTAAATTGTAAACAAAAAAATCAGGTGGTCATGGAATAAAAAAGATCTGGCTGTGAGTACGACTTCAAAAGAGATGCTTAAATGATGGTTGTAAATATTGCCAAATTGTTGTTGGTTGCCATCAAGTTGGTTCCGATTCATAACAAACCTGTGTACGACAGAATGAAACACTGCCTGGCCCAGCGCCATCCTCACAATTGTTATTATGTTTGAGCTTGTTGTTGCAGCCGCTGTGGCAGTCCATCTTGTTAAGGGTCTTCCTCTTTTTCACTGACCCTCTCATTTACCAAGCCATGATGTCCTTCTCCAGGGACTAGTCCCACCTGATAACATGCCCAAAATACGTGAGACGAAGTCTCGCCATCCTTGCTTCCAAGGAGCACTCTGACTGTATTTCTCACAAGACAGACTTGTTCATTCTTCTGGCAGTTCGTGGTATATTCCGTATTCTTTGCCAGCACCATAATTTATAAATCCATCAATTGTCAAGTTAACTGATAATTTAGTTAGTCATGCTTAAAAACGGGTAAAAGTAACAACAATCTGAAATTTAAATTCCAAATTAGACTAACAACATTTAAAGTGGGGGAATGGTAGTAATGGTGCAGTAAACTGATGTTTTGAATACTCTATTTAATTAGGTTACATGATAACCATTTTTCTCTGATAGTTGAAAAAATAAAATTGTTAAATAAGGCTTTTGAAAAAAACAAGCAAGAATTACAATCTGTTAACATTAGACAAAGAAGAATTAAAGTCAGGAAGCACTGCCTGGCAAAAGAAGGTAATTTTGTGTTAAAACAGGGTGTACTACAAAGTGAAGATGGTTTAACACTGTTAAAATATGTAACGCAAATGTTAGAGATCTGAGGCAAAATTGAGAGAAACGCAGTACTAGTTAGAAACTTCAGTGATTTTTGTTTTTATCAGCACATACAATCCCTTATTAAGAAAGTCTCAAAATTGTAGACATGTAACCATTAGTATAGGATGTGGCCAGAGTTGTGCTGTATTCACTAAAAAGTAATTCCTATCATCATTCAACTCATAAAGAGGAAAATAAATGAATTTACTGAGAAAAATTAGAAGGGAGGAGGAGAAGAAAACAGATCCAAAGAAAAGCAAGAAATAAAAGTTTAAAACAGAATTTAATGAATTAGACAACAAAATAGCAGAATAAAACCAGGAGTTGCTTCTCTGACAAGGTCAACTACATAGACAAACCTCTGGCAAATCTAATCAAGGAAAATGAGTGGAAATTCATCAGTATCAGTGGGGAGTAGGAAAATGAATAGAGCCACAAAAGTATACAAAAAATTAAAATTTACCAGAATACTACATACAGATATCACAAAAAATTTTCAAAGAGAAATATGCATACATGCACACAAAAGCACAGAGGAGACAGAAAGCGGGAGATGAAAGAAGAAAGACAGGAGACATAGATGGTGACAGAGAAGCACATGCAGACACAGTCAAGTGGACAGTACTGTTCTGTCTCATCTAAGCATTTGAAAAACAGTTTCTTCTTTCTCTGACCCAGCAAAATCCTAGTATAGCTGTGAGAAAAATGACACAGATAGAAAGCTGCAGGACAGTCTCCAGTGTGACACAGTGCCTAGCATGCAGAAGTGTTACTGCCCTATAAAACTGGTAAAGATTTTAAAAAATGTATTCAGACGTTTGTGAGGTTCCAGTGAAGCTACCATCATACACTGTTGTTGAGTTTTCTGGAAAGCAGTTTGTTCATATGTATGAAAAATTCATAAGGACAAAACCATATAAAATGTATATGTATAAAGATGTTAATCATGACCTAAGTGTCCAAAAACAGGCAGAGAAATAATTTTAAAAGTATTGAAGCACTACAAAATGACAGCAACAAGCCCACATCTGTCAGTAATTACACTGAATGTAAATGGACTCAATGCACCCATAAAGAGACGAAGAGTGACAGAATGGATAAGAAAACAGGATCAATCAATATGCTGTCTACAGGAGACACACCTTAGAAACGAAGATGTGAATTTATTAAAAGTCAAAGGTTGGAAAAAAAAATATCAAGCTAACAACTACCAAAAAAGAGCAGGAGTGGCAATTCTAATCTCAGATAAAATAGACTTCAAAATGAAATCGACCATAAAAGACAAAGAAGGACACTATATAATGATTCAGGGGACGATCCATCGTGAAGACATAACCATAATAAACATCTACGCACCTAATGACAGGGCTCCAAAATACATAAAACAAACTCTAACAACACTGAAGAGAGCAATTGATAGTTCCACAATAATAGTAGGAGATTTCAACACACCACTCTCAGTAAAGGACAGAACAACTAAGAAGAAACTCAGCAAAGCTACAGAAGACCTAAAGGGCACAGTCAGCCAACTTGACTTCATAGACATACACAGAACACTCCATCCAACCGCTGCAAAGTACACATTCTATTCCAGTGCACATGGAACGTTCTCCCGAATAGACCACATCTTAGGCCACAGAGCAATCCTCAACAAGATGCAAAATGTTGAGATAATTCAAAGTATTTTTTCTGACCACAATGCCATCAAGGTAGAAATTAACCATAGAAAGAGAAAGGAAAAAAAATCAGTTACATGGAAACTGAATAATTCCCTGCTTATACATCACTGGATAATAGAAGAAATCAGAGATGGAATCAAAAAATTCCTACAATCAAATGAGAATGAAAACACATCATACCAAAACCTTTGGGAGACAGCAAAGGCAGTCCTCAGAGGACAATTTATAGCGATAGATGCACATATCAAAAAAGAAGAAAGGGACAAAATCAAAACATTAACTACAGAACTCAAACAAATAGAAAGAGAACAGCAAAAGAAGTCCACAACCACTGGAAGAAAGGAAGTAGTAAAGATCAGAGCAGAACTAAATGAAATAGAACAGAAAAACAATAGAAAGAATCAACAAAACCAAAAGTTGGTTCTTTGAAAGAATCAACAAAATCGACAAACCACTGGCGAGACTGACAAAAGAAAAACAGGAGAGGACACAAATAACCCAAATAAGAAATGAAATGGGGGACATTACAAGAGACCCAACTGAAATAAAAAGGATTATAACAGAATATTATGAAAAACTATACTCCAACAAATTTGTAAACCTAGAGGATATGGATAAATTTCTAGAAACACACAGCCTACCCAAACTACAACAAAGTGATGTTGAAAATCTGAACAGACCCATAACAAGAGAAGAGATTGAAGAGGTAATAAAAAAACTCCCAACCAAAACAAGCCCTGGCCCAGATGGCTTCACTGGAGAATTCTACAAAACATTTACAGAAGAGCTTATACCAGTACTACTCAAGCTATTTCAGAGCATAGATGAAGAAGCCAACACTTCCAAATTCATTCTGTGAAGCCAGCATAACGTTGATACCAAAACCAGGCAAAGACATCACAAAAAAAGGAAAATTACAGACCAATCTCTCATGAATATAGATGCAAAAATTCTGAACAAAATTCTAGCCAATAGAATTCAGCAGCCTACCAAAAAAATAATACACCACAACCAAGTAGGTTTCATACCAGGTATGCAAGGATGGTTCAACATTAGAAAATCAATCAACATAATCCACCACATAAATAAAAGGAAAGAAAAGAATCACATGATCATCTCAATTGATGCAGAAAAGGCATTTGACAAATTCCAACACCCATTCCTGATAAAAGCTCTCAATAAAATAGGTACAGAAGGGAAATTTCTCAACATAATAAAGGGCATCTATGCAAAACCAATGGCCAACATCATTCTTAATGGAGAGAGGCTGAAAACATTTCCCTTGAAAACAGGAACAAGACAAGGATGCCCTTTATCACCACTCCTATTTAACATTGTGCTGGAAGTTCCAGCTAGAGCAGTAAGGCAAGAAAAAGAAATCATGGGCATCCAAATTGATAGTGACGAAGTTAAACTGTCCCTGTTTGCGGATGATATGATACTATACATAGAAAACCCTAAAGACTCCATGAGAAATTTACTGGAACTAATAGAAAGATTCAGCAGTGTAGCAGGATATAAGATAAATATTCAAAAATCAGTTGGATTCCTATACACCAATAAGGAGAACGATGAAAAGGAAATCAGGAAAAAAATACCATTTATAATAGCCCCTAAAAAGAGAAAATACTTAGGAATAAATCTGACCAGGGATGTAAAAGATCTATACGAAGAAAACTACAAAACACTACTGCATGAAACCCAAAGGGATCTACATAAATGGAAAAACATACCATGCTCATGGATAGGCAGACTCAACATTGTGAAAATGACAATTCTACCCAAAGCAATTTACAAATACAATGCAATCCCGATCCAAATATCAACAACATTCTTCAAAGAGATAGAAAAACTAATCATTAACTTCATATGGAAAGGGAAGAAGCCCCAAATAAGTAAAGCAGTACTGAAGAAGAAGAATAAAGTTGGAGGACTCACACTACCTGACTTCAGAACCTACTATACAGCTACAGTAGTCAAAACAGCCTGGTACTGGGACAATGACAGATACGTTGACCAATGGAACAGATTGAGAACCCAGATGTAAATCCATCCACCTACAGTCACCTGATCTTTGACAAGGGCCCAGAGTCCATCAAATGGTGAAAGGACAGTCTTTTTAACAAATGGTGCTGGCAAAACTGGATATCCATCTGCAAGAAAATGAAACAGGACCCATACCTCATGCCGTGTACAAAAACTACTTCAAAACGGATCAAAGACCTGAATATAAAGCCTAAAACTATAAAGTTCATAGAAGAAAAAATAGGACACTTCAGGCCTTAATACATGGCATTAACAGGATACAAACCATAACCATGAACGCACAAACCCCAATAGATAAGCTGGATAACTGGGATCTTCTAAAAATCAAACACCTATGCTCTTCAAAAGACTTCACCAAAAGAGTCAAAAGAGAACCTACAGACTGGGAAAAAATTTTTGGACGGTACAAGTCAGACAAAGGTCTAATCTCCATAATCTACAAGAAAATCCAACACATCTACAACAAAAAGACAAATAATCCTATTAAAAAATGGCCAAAGGAAATGAACAGACACTTCACCAAAGAAGACATTCCAATGGCCAACAGACACATGAGGAAATGCTCGCGATCACTAGCCATTAGAGAAATGCAAATTAAAACCACAATGAGATACCATCTCACCCCAGCATTACTGGCACGAATCAAAAACCCTGGAAATAACAAATGTTGGAGGGGCTGCAGGGAGATGGGAACTCTTATGCACTGCTGGTGGGAATGCAAAATGATACAACCATTTTGGAAAATGATATGGCGCTTCCTTAGAAAGCTAGAAATAGACATACCATTCAATCCAGCAATCCCACTCCTAGGAATATATCCTAGAGAAATAAGAGTCGTCACTCGAATAGACATATGCACACCTATGTTCATGGCAGCATTGTTCACAATAGCAAAAAGATGGAAACAACCTAGATGCCCATCAACAGATGAATGGGTACACAAACTATGGTACATACACACAATGGAGTACTATGCAACGAGAAAGAACAACAATGAATCTGTGAAGCATCTCATAACATGAATGAAACTGGAGGACATTATGCTGAGTGAAATAAGTCAATCACAAAAGGACAAATATTGTATGAGACCTTTATTGTAAAAACGCATGAAGAAGTTCACACCCAAAATGTAACCATCTTTGTTGGTTACCAGGGATGGGAGGGGTGTGGGGGAGTACTAAATAGGCAATAGGTAAGTGGTATCTTGAGTGAAGGGTGAGACAGTACACAATACAGGGGAAACTAGCACAACTTGTACAAGGAAAGGTCATGGAAGCCCCACAGACACATCCAGACTCCCTGAGGGACTGAATTGCTGGGCGGAGGGCTCTGGGGACCATGGTCTCGGGGAACATCTAGCTCAGTTGGCATGACACAGCTTATAAAGACAATGCTCTACATTCTACCTTGGTGAGTAGTGTCTGGGGTCTTAAAAGCCTGTGGGTGGCCATCTAAGGTACTCCACTGGTCTCATCCCTTCGGGAGCAAGGGAGAATGAAGAGAACAGGATACAAAGAAAAGATTAGTCTGAAGGACTAATGGTCCCCAGCTACCAAGGCCTCCACCGGACTGTGTCCAGTACAGCTAGATGGTGCCCGGCTACCACCACTGACTGCTCTGACCAGGATCACAACAGAGGGTTCTGGACAGAGCTGGAGAAGGATATAGAACAAAATTCTAACTCACAAAAAAAAAAACCAGATTTACTGGCCTAAAGGAGACTGGAGAAACCCCGAGAGTATGGCCCCCAGACAGCCTTTTAGTTCTGTGGTGAAGTTATCTCCGAGGTTCACCGTTCAGCCTGGGAGTGGACAGCCCCGTAAAACCAAATGAGACTAATGAGGTGTAGTAGTCCAGTGACAAGGGCCAGAAGGCAAAAGGGGACAAGGAAGCTGGTGATAGGGAACCCAAGGTTGAGTAAGGATATTGTTGATGTGTTGTGAGATTGTTAACCATTGTCATAGGGCAACATGTGTAGTAACTGTTAAATGAGAAACTATTTTGTTCTGTAAGCCTTCATCTTAAGTGAGAATAACAGCACAATTGGAAGAGCGTAGTCAGTGTCACTGAACTGTGCATGTAGAAATTTTTGAAATGGTGTATGTTTGGCTATGTGTATTTTCACCAAAAAGAAAAAGGTTGAGAAGTTAGAGGGTTGACATGTTGTGGGGTTGTTAACCAGTGTCATAAAACAACATGTGTACTACTGTTTCATGTGAAACTATTTGTTCTGTAAGCCTTCACCTGAAGTACAATAAAAAAAAAAGTATTGAGCTTTGCATGCAGCCATTTAAAGTAGTGTTTATAAATTTTTCTAATGATATGGTAATGTACCTCCTATATGCTGTATATGCCTGACTTTAAGATAATATATAAGATAACATTTCCCCAAGCAGCATAAAAAGAAAAAGAAAAAGTCTTGTAGCCTACTTGAATAAATAATTACATCATAGGGGTACAGATAAACTTGTTAGATATCTACTTAAATTATTTATTAATTTAAATATACATATTTGAAATTCCATATCATATTTACTTAGAAATACTTTTTTTTCTACTCTGTTATGAAATGGTTCTAAAGAACTGTTCATGTGTATTTTGACCTCAGTGTGAAATGACAGTGTCTCTCATTTTGTCATCACCAGAACCACATTTTAGCCATCTAATGATTTTCCGTCTTAACTTCCATTCACAATCTTAAATATACAGCACTTTCAAAATCTAGATAGGATGCTAGCATGGAAAAGTTTATCCCAGATTGCAAATATTTCTTTACTGTTTGTGCTCTCTGTAACATAACCACTTTCAATACTGTTAAATCCCAACATTTTATTATGAAAATATTCAAACAGGCAGTAAACTTCAAAAAAATGTACTCACCAACTACTGGTCAATCCCCCGCACCCACTCCCAAGGCAACCACTGTTCACCATGAACTATTTTTATATATTCTAGAACTTCATGCAGCATGTGTGTAAGACTTCTTTCACTTAGCATATTGTTGTTGCAAATATCACTCGTTCATTCTTTTTTTTACCACTGAGTAGTATTCCATTATATGAACATACCACAGTTTGTTGTTTATCCTTTCTAAGCACCTGAGTTGTTTACAGCTTTTGGCTGTTAATTGCTAAGAACATTCTTGTGCAAGTCTTTTTGAGAACGTATGTTTTCAAGACATCAAGATTTGAGGAAGATGCATTAACAGCCTGTGTTATGCAGTTGACATGACCTTGCTTGCTGAAAGTGAGGAGGACTTGAAGCACTTACTGATGAAGATCAAAGACCACAGCCTTCAGTATGGATTACACCTCAACATAAAGAAAATAAAAATCCTCACAACCGAACCAGTAAGCAACATCATAATAAACAGAGAAAGATTGAAGTTGTCAAGGGTTTCATTTTACTTGGATCCACAGTCAACATCCATGGAAGCAGCACTCAAGAAATCAAAAGACACATTTCATTGGCAAATTACCTCTTTAAAGTGTTGAAAAGCAAAGATGTCACTTTGAAGACTAAGTTGTGCCTGACCCAAGCCATGATATTTTCAGTTGCCTCATATGCATTCGAAAGTTGGACAGTGAATCAGGAAGACCGAAGAACTGATGCCTTTGAATTGTGATGTTGGCAAAGAATGTTGAATATATCATGGACTGCCAGAAGAACGAACAAATCTGTCTTGGAAGAAGTACAACCAGAATGCTCCTTAGAAGCAAGGATGGTACAACTATGTGTCACATACTTTGGGCATGTTATCAGGAGGGATCAGTCCCTGGAGAAGGATCTCATGCTTAGTAAAGTAGAGGGTCAGCGAAAAAGAGGAAGACCTTCCATGAGATGGATTGATACAGTGGCTGCAGCAATGGGCTCAAGCATAACAGTGATTGTGAGGATGGCGCAGGACTGGGTGGTGTTTCGTTCTCTTGTATATAGGGTCGCTATAAGTTGGAACCAACTCGATGGCACCTAACAACAACAACATGTTTTCATTACTCTTGAGTAAAAGCTACGAGAGGAGTTGCTTGGTTGTAGAATAGGTTGATGTTTAGTTTAGAAGAACCTGCCAGACCATTTTCCAGAGTGCTGCAGCACTTTACAGTTCCGCTAAGATTGCATTAGAGTTTGGTTGCTCTACATCCTTGCCAGTGTTTGATGAAAATCTTCTTAATTTAAGACACTCTGGTGGTGATAAGTGGTATCATTACATTTACTTTTTAAATGACCTTTTGAAGCCTATTTACAACATGATCCAGCACTTGTAATCTTGCAATACTTATTACATCTCTCTGAACATTCTTTGCTTTTTTTCTCTTTTTAAGAACTCTCACGTGGCTTCTATATAAAGTTATATAATTAGGATAGAGCTTTCAGCTGATATGACTTCCAAATAAATATAGTAAAACCCAGCCATTTATTGGAATCCATAAAATTTAATTGTGTGAAATGCAGGCTCACTTTATGGTGAGATTAATAAAATGACAAGATAAGCCTGCACAACTAGCTGAGCACGAGTTTAGAGCTTTGCAATCTAAAACTGTCCCTGTTAGACCTATAGTTTGGTGACAATTCTGTGTCTTGTGCTTGGGTAGGATTTTTTCCAGCAATTCTAGAAATCTCCTGATTAGTTGGGCTTTCATTTCATTGGTCTGATTTTAAGAGATTGAGCAGCAGAATGTTGAGGACACACAGAATCATCATCTTCCTCACCAGTTTCTCCAGATAGGTGTGCTTGCTGTTTCTTTTCCTGGCTTACCGTTGTACCTGTTATAAGTGTTCTCGGTTATACCCAAATTACATCAAGGGGCATGCTGTCTTAAGGGTTTTTCTGTAATTAAGAAAACACTTTAAAGGGCTCTACTATATTTTCTTAACATGATAAAAAATAAATAAATATACTTCAGTCCTAAATTCAACATCTTTATGACAAAACCCTAGAGACATTCCCGTTAAGGTCAATATCAAGGCAAGACTCTTCACTGCTATTTAACATTGTATTGGAGGTTATAGGCGAAACAGTCTGTTAGACTTGTTGTTGCTAGCTGCTTTAGAGTCAGTTCTGACTCATAGCAACCCTGTGTACAATAGAACGAAACACTGCCCGGTCCTGCGCCATCCTTGCATCCGTCGTTATGCTTGAGCCCATTGTTGCAGCCACTGTGTCAATCCATCTCGTTGAGGGTCTTCCTCTTTCTCACTGACCCTCTGCTTTACCAAGCATGATGTCCTTTTCCAGGGACTGGTCCTTCTGATAACTTGTGCAAAGTACTTGAGATGAAGTCTTGTCATCCTTGCTTCTAAGGAGCATTCTGGCTGTACTTCTTCCAAGACTGATTTGTTCATTCTTCTGGCAGTCCACAGTATATTCAGTATTCTTTGCCAGCACCATAATTCAAAGGCATCATTTCTTCTTTGGTTGTCTTTGTTCACTATCCAGCTTTTATGTGCATATGAGGCAATTGAAAACACCATGGCTTCAGTCAGGTGCACCTTAGTTCTCAGAGTGACATCTTCGCCTTTTAACACCCCCAGTGAGGTCTTTTACAGCACACTTGCCCAGTGCAGTGTGTCATTTGATTTCTTGATTGCTGCTTCCATGGGAGTTTATTGTGAATCTAAGTAAAATGAAATCCTTGACAACGTCAGTCTTTTCTCCATTTATCATGATGTTGCTTTTTGTTCCAGTTTTAAGGATTTTTGTTTTCTTTATGTTGAGGTATAATCCACACTGAAGGCTGTGGTCTTTGCTCTTCATCAATAAGTGCTTCAGGTCCTCTTCACTTCCAGCAAGCAAGATTGTGTCATCTGCATATTGCAGGTTGTTAATGAGTCTTCCTCCAATCCTAATGCCATGTTCTTCTTCATATAGTCCAACTTCTTGTATTATTTACTCAGCAAATTATTAGACTAGAGAAGACAAAATTGGAGACTAAAAATAGGGAAAGAAGAAATAAATTCTTTGCAGATAGCATGATAATATACCTGGGAAGTCCTAGAGAATCAATGATTGATTAACTCCGGTAATAGAAGAATTTACCCAGTGGTAGCAGGTATCAAATTAACATTCAGACACCAATAGCATTCATATACACAAATAATAACCATTTAAAAGATATAATAAGTGAGGAAACTTTATTTGTAGTAGCAGTTGAAAGGTGAAATATTTAAGAATAAACAATTAGCAATGTTCAAAATCTATATGTAGAAAATATAAAATTGAGAGACACGAAAGTAGACTTAAACAAATGCAAAGACATCCTTGTTCTTGGTTAGGATTTCTTAATGTCATTAAGATGTCATCTCTTCCTAAGTTAAATTACACATTTAATGCAGTAAAAATTCCAACAAGGTTTTTAATGGAGCTAGACAATTTGATCCTAATATACGTACGGGAAAATGAGCACACAACAGTAGGTAGGAAAACACTGACAAGAAAGAGCTCTGAGGAACAACTACCCTGTTATATATTAAAATATACAGCAAAGTCTGTATAATTAAAATAATATAGAACCAACACATGAATAGACAGATCAGTGGTGCAGAAAAGGAAGTCCAGAAATTAGACCCATATATATATACAGATAGATAGATAGATAGATAGATAGATAGATAAGTATATATATATAATTCTATTACATAATATAGCTAATATCTCAAATCACTGGGGCAAAGACAATCTTTTTAATAAATGATAGGTATTTATTTAAAAATTAGGACAACTAGATACGTATTTGGAAAAAAGATAAAATTAAATTCATTCCTCACACCATATCTTAGAATAAACTCTAGCTGGATCAGAGATCTAAATGTAAAAAAGTAAAACTGTACAAGTACTAAAAGAGAACACAGGTGAATTCCTCTTTAACCTTAGTGTAGGCAAAGACATTTAATTGCCTTAAACTCCAAAGGGAATTTAAAAAAAAATTGATAAATTTGACTACAAAAAAATGGGGGAGGGGGACCCTTTTGCATGGCAAAAAACATCATAAGCAAATTTAAAAGACAAAGGGGAGAAATAGATTCACAACCTGTATCACAAATAAAGGGCTAATATCCAAAATTTATTAAGGACTTTTAAAAGTTGAGAAAAAAAGATTCAGAAATCCTATAGAAAAATGGGAAAAGGCATGAACAGACAATTCACAGAACTGTAAAAATGTCTCTTTTGTTCAGCTTCACTGAAAACAGGAGAAACAAAAATTAAAATCATACCAGGATACTATTTCTCAGCCATCAGATTGGGAAAATTCAGAAGCTTGATGATAATAACTGTATTGATGAAGACATGGGGAAACAGGCCCTTTGTACCTTGCTGGTGGAAATGGAGAATGTTACAATCCTAATTGAGGGAGAATGTTCCAGACAGTCTAAAAAGATGATCCATGAGGCAATATGTGCTCCTGGATTGAAGGGGCGGGGGTGATTATAAAGGACATTATTAGATCATTTGACAAAATTATAGTGTGGGCTGTGGATTAGTATTGTATTGATATAAATTTATGAAGTAGACAGCTCTTGTACTATGGTGACGCAAGAAAGTATCCTTCTTAGGAAATAATCACTGAAGTATTTAGGGATAAAGGGGCATCATATATGTAATATACCCTCATATGGTTCAGAAGAAAATAACGTATATAGGTACATACATATGTATGGATATATAGAGAGACAAAGCAAATTATAAAGCAAGTGGGGTAAAATATTAAAAATAGACAAATCTGGTAACATATATGGTGTTTAGTATTTATTTTTCTGTCTGTGAGTTTGAAATTATTTCCAGATAAAATTAAATGTATATACAAACACATATTTATATTCTAGTTCTGTCCATTGAAAAGACCTAAAAGCATTGACTAAGCCAGTTGCATTAATCATCCATACTACCCAGATTGATGACATCATTAGTCAGAAAAAGGCCAAGGGCCAGTTGTGATCATCAGTTGCTCATATGCAAGTTCAGGTTGAAGCTGAAGAAAATTAAAACAAGTCCATGAAAGCCAGAGTACCACCTTGAGTGTATCTACCCTGAATTTAGAGAGCATCTCAAGAATAGATTTGACGTATTAAACACTAATGACTGAAGACCAGAAGAATTGTGAGATAACATTAAGGATATCATACATGAAGAAATAAAAAGGTCATTAAATGGAAAGAAAGAGAAAAACAAAATAGAATCAGAAGAAACTTGCACTTGAATGTAGAATAAAGCAAGTGAAAGAAACGATAAAGAGCTAAAACAGAAGATTCCAAAGGGTGGCTGAAGATGAGAAAATGTAAAGTATTATAATGACATGTGCAATGACCTGGAGTTAGAAAACCAAAAGGGAGGAAAACACTCAGCATTTCTCAGATTTCAGTTCAGCTGAAAGAATTGAGGAAAAAATTCAACCTCAAAAAGTAATAATGAAGAATTCTATGGACAAAAAATTGAATGACAGAAGAAGCATCAAAAGAAGATGGAAGGAATACAGGGTCATTATACCAAGAAGCATTGGTCAGTGTTCACCTATTTCAGGAGGTAGCATATGATGAAAAACCAATGGTACTGAAGGAAAAAGTCTAAGCTATGCTGAAGACACTGGTGAAAAACAAGGCTCCAGGAATTGACAGAATACCGATTGAGATGCTTCAACAAATTGATGCATCGTTGGAAGTGCTTGCTCGTCTGTGCCAAAAAATTTGGAGGACAACTACCAGGCCAACTGATTGGCAGAGATCCATATACATACCTATTCCAAAGATAGGTAATCCAACTGAATGTGGAAATTATCAGACAATATCATTAATATTGCATGCAAACAAAATTTTGCTGAAGATAATTCAAAAACAGCTGCAGCCATATATCTAGAGGGAACTGCTAGAAATTTAGGCTGGATTCAAAAGAGAGGGGAATGAAGGATAGCATTGCTGATACCAGATGGATCTTGGCTGAAAGCAGAGAATACCGGAAAGATGTTTACCTGTGTTTTATTGACAGCACAAAGGCATTTGACAAGATCATAAAAAATTATGAATAACATTGTGAAGAACGGGAATTTCAGAACACTTAATATTGCTCATTGAAACCCATGCATATACCAGGAGGCAGTCATTCGAACAGAACAAGGGGATACTCCGTGCTTTAAAATCAGAAAAGGTGTGTGTCAGGGTTGTATCCCTTTCACCATTCTTATTCAGTCTGTATGCTGAGCAGATAATCTGAGAAGCTGGTCTATATGAAGAAGAACGCGGCATCAGGATTGAAGGAAGACTAATTAACCTGTGATGTGCAGATGACACAACCTTCCTTCCCGAAAGTGAAGAGAACTTGAAGCACTTACTGATGAAGATCAAAAACTACAGCCTTCAGTATGGATTATACCTTAATATAAATAAAACAAATGAACGAATAAGCAACATCATGATAAATGGAGAAAATATTAAAGTATTCAAGGATTTCATTTTACTTGGATCCACAGTAAATACCCATGGAAGCAGCAGTCAAGAAATCAAATGACAAGTGGGGCCAAGATGGTGGAGTAGTCAGATGCTTCTCATGGTTCCTGTTAAAACAAAGACCCGAAAAAACAAGTGAATTGATTATATGACAATCTAGGAGCCCTGAATATCAAAGACGAAGTTGAGGATTCGGACTGAGCAACGGGGAGGGAGAGACAGTTCAGAAGCAGCGAGGATTTGCCAGACCTGACCTGACTGGCGCCTGGCAGGCTGAGACAAGCAGTAGAGCTTGGGACAGGTTTTCCACATCCTGCTACAACAAGTAGCAACCAGTAGCACTTGGGAGAAACCGAGTGGTGGAGAGTCTACTCAAGCCTCCGGAACCAAGGAGAAGCAGTGCTAAATCAGCAAAATAGATATACCAGTGTCTAACCTACTGCACAGATCAAAAAAGCCCTTTCCCCCTTTTGGAAGTACTTCTCCCTCATTTACCTACCACCTTCCCGCTCTGCTCCGGGTCCTGCTCTGGCTTCAGTGATTGCAGCGTCCCCTGGCCTGGAGGTAGGACCTGTTGCATGCCTTGAGCCATTCTCCCAGCTTTGGAGAGGGAACAAATTAACAAACGTGAAAAAATAATATGCTAGCTCCCCTAAGCTGGGAACTCAGGGCAGGCACAGCCCCTTTGACTAGACACAGGCTTAAAGGATCCATGGACTTTGAATGCCTTTCACCCCTTCATAGACTTGTGTGGGCCCATTTCAACAGCATAGGCTCTAATTAACACAGTACAACAGGGTATACACCTGAAGCCTATTTTCAGCTGTAAGGTGGAGTGGCAGATTTGTGACATTTGAAACCACTCTGCCCATTAAGAAGGGTCATCACCTACCCATATTAGGGGCCTGACCACTGGTAGCTCCACCCACTCGACCTAGTCACACATGACGGGTCCAAGAATAAGTGGTGCCCCCTAGTCCTTAAAGCCAACAACAATGGGTGCCAAATGCCAGCTGCAAAACCCACCACCTACACACTGTAGGGAACAGGGACACGCCTTCCACCCAGACACTAAGGGGCAGCTGTCAGCGCCCCCTGCCTTGCTCAACACATGACTCCCTACTGCAGCCACATACCTGTGCCTACTTCATTCATCCCTGCCCATCTAGGACTGTAGGTGAGACCTGCACCACACAGTCAGTGATCGATGATCTGGACACTTGGCTGGCTGAATCCACACAAGAAAAGTAAACGGACTCCTGGGCTTCCATACCTAGTAACAACTCTAACTATTTGGTGACAGGGTGTGACAGTTTCAGAGATGCCAGTAATCAAAGTAGCTCACATGACCAGCCTACTTGGGCATATAAAAACAAAAGAAGCTAGGACGTAGTAAGCAAACATAAATAAATGTAATAACTTATTGACGGCTCAGAGACAACAGTCAATATCAAGTCACATAAAGAGGCAGACCAAGATGGCTTCAGCAAGCAACCAATACAAAACAACCAAGAAACCTCCTGGAGGAAG
Organism: Dugong dugon; assembly: GCA_030035585.1. Taxonomy (NCBI): domain Eukaryota; kingdom Metazoa; phylum Chordata; class Mammalia; order Sirenia; family Dugongidae; genus Dugong; species Dugong dugon. The sequence continues at coordinate 43,321,068 of CM057466.1, read as the reverse complement.
AGAACTTCTTGGAATTACAGGTAGCATTAGAGGTAGAATTCAAAAGATTAACATAGAGAGCTCTTCAAGAGATCAGGAAGGAGATTAGGCAAAATGCAGACCAAGCCATGAAACACAAAGACAAAGCAACAGAGGGACTTAAGGTTATACAAGAGCAAAATGACAAACTTAACAGGCTCCAAGAATCCAGAGACACAGAAAACAGAAATCCAGAAGATTAACAATAAAATTTCAGAATTATACAACTCAGTAGAAAGTCGTAAGAGCAGAATTGAGGAAATAGAAGTCAGACTTAGTGAGATTAAACATAAAGCACTTGACACCAACTTATTTGAGGAAAAATCAGATAAAAGAATTTTCAAAAAATGAAAAAACTGTAAGAATTATGTGGGAGTCTGTCAAGAGGAATAACCTATGAGTGATTGGAGTACCAGAACGGGGAGTGGGGGTGGGGGAGGATAACAGAAAATACAGAGAGAATTATTGAAGATTTGTTGGCAGAAAACTTCCCTGATACCGTTAGAAGATATCTATCCCAGAAACTCATCGAACCCCACACAAGATAGATCCTAAAAGAAAGTCACAAAGACATGTTATAATCAAACTTGCTAAAACCAAAGATAAAGAGAGAATTTTAACAGCAGCTAAGGATAAACGAAAGGTCATCTACAAAGGAGAGGCAATAAGACTAAGCTCGGACTACTCAGCAGAAACCATGCAGGCAAGAAGGAAATGGGATGACATATATAAAGCCTTGAAGGAGAAAATTTGCCGGCCAAGAATTATGTCCAGCAAAACTGTTTCTCAAATATGATGATGAGAAATTAGGGCATTTCCAGATAAACAAGCTTAGGGGTTTTGTAAAAAACCAAAGGAAAATTACAGAAATTTTAAAAGGAGTCCTCTGGTTAGAAAATCAGTAACATCAGGTAACAACCTAAGACTAGAACACAGGACAGAACAACCAGATATCATCCCACATAGGGAAATCACAATAATAAAGCTAAAACACTGAAAATAGGGAAACAGAGACATCAATGTGCAAAAGATGACAACATTAAAACAAAAGAGAGAGACTGACTAATGTAGTCATAGAACTTTCATATGGAGAGAAAGTGAAGATGATATCAAGAAATAAAAGATTGGTTTAAACTTAGAAAAATAACTAAATATTAAGGTAACCACAAAGGAAATTAATGAAATGAAAATGAAGAAAAACATAAAAACTCAGCAAATACAAAATCAACTACAATAAAAAAGATGAAAAGATAAGGAAGAAAAATGACTCAGCACAGAAAATTAAGTGGAACAAAGAAACTGTCAGCAACACAGAAAAAAGACATCAAAACGACAGCACTAAACTCATACCTGTCAAAAATTACACTGAATGTAAATGGACTAAATGCACCAATAAAGAGACAGAGAGTGGGAGAATGGATTAAAAAAACATGATCCGCCTATATGCTGCCTACAGGAGACACACCTTAGACACTCATGGAGACGAACTAAAACTCAAAGGATGGAAAAAATTTTTTCAAGCCAACAACAGTCAAAAAAGAGTGGCAGTATTAATCTTTGCCAAAATAGACTTCAAAGCAAAATCCACCACAAATGATAAGGAAGGCCACTATATAATGATTAAAGGGTCAGTACACCAGGAGGAGAAAACCATAATAATTATGTACCCAACAACAGGGGTCCAAAATACATAAACTCTTAACAGCATTGAAAGGAGAAATAGACAGCTCCACAATAATAGTAGGAGACTTAAACACACCACTTTCGGTTAAGGATACAACATCCAGAAAGCAGCTTAGTAAAGACATGCAAGATCTAAATGCCACAGTCAGCCAACTTGATCTCATAGACATATACCGAACACTCCACCCAACAGCAGCCAAGTATACATTGTTTTCCAGCACACGTGGAACATTCTCCAGAATAGACCACATATTAGGTCATAAAGTAGCCCTTTACAGAATCCAAAGCATCGAAATATTACAAAGCATCTTTACTGACCCTAAAGCCATCAAAGTAGAAATGAACAACAGAAAAAGCAAGGAAAAAAAATCGAACACATGGAAACTGAACACCACCTTCCTCAGAAACTACTGGCTTATAGAAGAAATTAAGGACAGAATAAAGAAATCCACAGACTCAAATGAGAATGAAAATACATCCTACCAGAACCTTTGGGATATAGCAAAAGCAGTGCTCAGAGGTCAGTTTATAGGAATAAATGCACACATCCAAAAAGATGAAAGGGCCAAAATGAAAACATTAAACCTACAACTCTAAAACAACTATAAAGAGAGCATCAAAAGAAGGCCTCGGGCACCAGAAGAAAGGAAATAACAAAAATTAGGGCAGAATTACATGAACAAGGACTAGAAAAACAATGGAAAGAATTAACAAGACAAAAACTGGTTCTTTGAAAAGATCAACAAAATTGATAAACCATTGGCCAGACTGACAAAAGAAAAACAGGAGAGTAAACAGATAACCTGAATAGGAAATGAGATGGGCCATATCACAGCAGACCCAACTGAAATTAAAAGAATCATAACAGAGTACTATGAAAAATTGTACTTCAACAAATTTGAAAACCTAGAAGAAATCAACAAATTTCTGTAAACACACTACCTACCTAAACTAACACAGAGGTAGAACAAGTAAGTAAATCTGTAACAGCAGAAGAGATTGAAGAGGTAATTTAAAAACTCAAAACAATAAAAAAAAAGCCCTGGCTCTGACAACTTCACTGGAGAATTCTACCAAACTTTCAGAGAAGAGCTAACACCAGTATAACTAAAGGTATTTCAGAGCACAGAAAAGGATGGAATACTCCGAAACTCATTCTATGAAGCCAGCATAACCCTGATACCAAAACCACAAAAAAACTTACAGACCAGTATCCCTCATAAACATTGACGCAAAAATCCTCAACAAAATTCCAGCCAATAGAATTCAGCAGTATATCAAAAAAAAATTCACCATGATCAAGTGGGATTTATACCAGATACTCAGGGATAGTTCAGCATTAGAAAAACAATCAATGTGATCCATCACATAAATAAAAGACAAGAAACACGTGATCTTATCAATTGATGCAGAAAAGGCATCTGACGAAGTCCAGCACCCATTCCTGTAAAAACTCGCAACAAAATAGGAATAGAAGGAAAATTCCTCAACATAATTTAGGGGCATTTATACAAAGCCAACAGCCAACATCGTCCTAAATGGAGAGAATCTGAAAGCATTCCCCTTGAGAACAGGAACCAGACAAGGATGCCCTTTATTCACCATTGTGCTGGAAGTCGTAGCTAGGGCAGTTAGGTTAGAAAAAGAAATATAAAGGGCATCCAAATTGTTAGGGAAGAGGTCAAAGTATCTCTTTTTGCAGATACAATCTTACACACAGAGAACCCCAGGGTATCCACAAGAAAACTACTGGAACTGATAGAATATTTCAGCAAAGTATCAGGATACAAGGTAAACATACAAAAATCAGTTGGATTCCTCTACACTACAGAGAGAACTTTGAAGAGGAAATCAGCAAATCAATACCGTTTACAATAACCCCCAAGAAGATAAAATACTTGGGAATAAATCTAACCAGAGACATAAAAGACCTATACAATGAAAACTACAAGATGCTACTGCAGGAAACCAAAACAGACGTGCTTAAGTGGGAAAACATACCTTGCTCATGGATAGGAAAACTCAGCATTGTGAAAATGTCAGTTCTACCCAAAGTGACCTACAGATACAATGCAATCTCGATCCAAATTCCAGCTGCATTTTTTAATGAGATGAGGAAGCAAATCACCAACTTCATATGGAAAGGGAAGAGTCTCTAGGTAAGTAAAGCATTACTGAAGAAGAAGAACAAAGTGGGAGGCCTCACCCTTCCTCATTTTAGAACCTATTATACCACCACGGTAGTCAAAACAGCGTGGTACTGGTACAACAACAGATACATGGACTAGTGGAACAGAATTGAGAATCCAGAGATAAATTCATGAGCAGCTGATATTTTACAAAGGCCCAAAGTCTGTTAATTGGGGAAAAGACGCTCTCTTTAAGAAATGGTGCAGGCATAACTGGATATCCATCTGCAAAAAACTGAAACAAGACCCATACCTCACACCATACACAAAAACTAACTTAAAATAGATCAAAAATCTAAATATAAAATCAAAATTGATAAAAATCGTGGGAGAAAAAATAGGGACAATGCTAGCAGCCCTAATACATGGCATAAACAGAATGCAAAACATAAGTAACAGTGCACATACACCAGAGGAGAAACTAGATAACTGGGAGGTCCCAAAAATCAAACACTTACACTCATCAAAAGACTTCACCAAAAGAGTCAAAAGACAACCTACAGACTGGGAAAAAACTTCTGGCTACAACAAATCCGATCAGCGTCCAGTGTCTAAAATCTACAAGATACAGCAAAACCTCAACAACAAAAAGACAACTCAGTTAAAAAATGGGCAAAGGATATGTACAGACACTTCGCCAAAGAAGACCTTCAGGCGGCTGACAGACACATGACGAAATGCTCACGATCATTAGCCGTTAGAGAAACCCAAATTGAAACTACAGTGAGATACCATCTCACCCCAACAAGGCTGGCATTAATCCAAAAAACACCCAATAATAAATGTCAGAGAGATTGTGGAGAGACTGGAACACTATGTACACTGTTGGTGGGAATGTAAAATGGTACAGCCATTTTGGAAATTGATTTAGCGCTTCTTTAGAAAGCTAGAAATAGAAGTACCATACAATCCAGCATTCCCACTCCTTGTAATATATCCTAGAGAAATAAGAGCCATCACACAAATAATAAATGCACATCCATGTTCATTGCAGCACTGTTCACGATAGCAAAAAGATGGAAACAACCTATGTGCCCATCAACAGATGAATGGTATATTATGGTATATTCACACAATAGAATACTATACAACAATAAAGAAGAATGATGAATCCATGAAACATAACATGGAGGAATGTGGAAGGTGTTAATGCTGAGTGAATTTAGTCGGTCGCAAAAGGACAAATATTGTATAAGACCACTATTGTAAGATCTCAAAAAAAGGTTTAAACACAAAAGACATTCTTTGATGGTTACAAGGGTGGGGAGGGAGGGAGAAGGGTATTCACTAACTAGATGGTAGACAAGAATTGTCTTAGCTGAAGGGAAGGACAGCACACACTACAGGGGAAGTCAGCATAACTGGATTGAACCAAAGCTAAGAAGTTTCCTGAATACAACCATACACTTCGAGGGACAGAGTAGCAGGGGCAGGGGTCTGGCGACCATGGTTTCAGGGGGTATCTAAGTCAATTGGCATAACAAAGTTTATTAAGAAAACGTTCTGCATCCCACTTTAGTGAGTGACGTCTGGGGTTTTAAAAGCTAGTGAGCCGCCATCTAAGATGCATCAGTTGGTCCCAACCTGTCTGGAACAAAGGAGAGTGAAGAACACCAAAGACACAAGGAAAGTATTAGCCCAAGAGACAGAAAGGGCCACATAAACCAGAGACTTCATCAGCCTGAGACCGGAAGAACTAGATTGTGCCCGGCTACCACCAATGACCGCCTTGACAGGGAACACAACAGACAGTCCCTGACAGAGCAGGAGAAAAGTGGGGCGCAGAACTCAAATTCTAGTCAAAAGACCAGATTTAATGGTTTGATTGAGACTGGAGGGATCCTAGAAGACATGACCCCCGGACTCCCTGTTTGCCCAAAACTAAAAGCATTCCTGAGGCCAACTCTTAAGACAAAGATTAGACTGGACTGTAGGTTATAAAATGATACTTGTGAAGAGTGTGCTGCTTAGCTCAAGTAGATACATGAGACTAAATGGGCAGCTCCAGAGGTGAGATGAGAAGGCAGAGAGGGTTTGGAGCTGGTTGCATGGAAACGGGAAATCGGGGGTGGAAAGGAGGAGTGTGCTGTCACAGTATAGGCAGAGCAGGTAGGGTCACATGACTATGTATAAATTTTTGTATGAGAGACTAATTTGACTTGTAAACTTTCACTTAAAAGTGCAACAACAAAAAAAATTTAAAACACATGAAAAATAAATAATGGAAGAATAAAGCAAAAACTAATGAAAATGTTTACCTAAGAGGAGAAGAAATAAAATGGGAGTGAATATGAAGTGTTACGGTCTTTTTGAAAAACAGCCTGGCAGTAGCTAACAAAATTTAAGAGCTGTTGTCTTTTAGAGATATATACTGTAGTATTTTATGGATGAAATGGTATGATGAATGGAATGTGCTTCAAAATAATTCAGGAGTGGTGTGAATGGGGAGGTGCGTATGGGGAAAGATTGGCCAAAGGTTAATAGGTACATGGGGGTTCTATATAACATTCTGTCTGCTTGCATAAGTTTGAATTTTACCATCATTTAAAAAAAAGTTTTTAAGAATACTTTTAACCCTTGATCTGATACATTTCTAGGTATAACCCATGTTTATTGCAACACTGTTTTTAGTGGCAAAAAATAGTACATAACCATCACTCAAGATTATAAATTAATCGTACTATCCCATTTTTGTAAAATGAATAAGTTTTAAAAACTCATTTGTGTACGATTTTATAAGCATGGTACAAAATACAGAAGGACATATCCCAGGCTGTTCCGGCATGTGTTGGGAGAAAGGTGGCAGAGGAGGCTATCATTTGGGTGGAGAGAAGGGAAGTAGAGCTGGACACAATCCTGTGATCATATTTTTGTACACATAAATTTACATGGCTCCGTCAACAAAATCTCTCTTACTGTACTTTCCTGTTTATTTAATCCCTTAGGCCCTTCCTTTCATAACTAAGCTTTGTCAGATGCATTGTAGACTGATTTCTACTTCAGCCTCTACCAGTCTATTAAACCTGTTTTTACTTAGATCACAAATGATGTAATTGTCAGATCTCTTAGCTGCATTTTAGTCCTTTTTAATCTCTGTGTAGAATTTGACAATGTTGACTATGTTGTTCTTCGTAAAATTCTCCTGCTTTTGGTTTCTGAGACATAATTCTCTCCTAGCATTCATCAGTTTCCCAAACCGTGCTTCATCCCCTTTCCACACACCCCAGTGTTGGCTTTTCCCTGGACTTTTACTTTCTGGAACCTCTTCTCATACTGTATATTCTCCCAGATAAGGTTCACCCACATTCACAGTGTGAGCTGCCATCTATATGTGAGGACGTCCAAATATATATCTTTATCCTAGACCTTTAAGCTTTAGACCTTTATGTTTAGCTGCCCTCCAGATATTACTGCTTCGATTTCCCACAGGAGTCTCAGAAATCAGCGTACCCAAATAGAACCTCTTTTTTCCCCATTCATGCTCCTCTGCTTCGATCAATGGTTTATCATCATTCGCCTATCAGTATTACTCATATACTTGGGAGTCATCCTAAACTCCTCTTCCTCTTTTTCCTCCAGCTCAATTATTGAGCAACTATTTTTGAGTACCCATGATGTGTTAAACATTGTTTACGCACTGGGGATATGGCTGAATAAGGAAAAAAGAGAAACTAGCATAATCATCCACTAAGCCCTGTCAGTTTCGACTTTCAAAATACTGTGTAAGCCCAGCTAGCAGTTACAAGCTGAAAGTCATTTGAACATCTTTGTGCTGTGTACAGTCAGGTTATAATAGCTGAAATTGTGTTAGCTTCCATGAGAAAGTAAAAATATACAATTGGAAAAGTAGAAATATTTTTATATAATATTTTAATTCTCTTGATATTTATTATGCCTACCAACTCTTTAGTTTTGGTCTCTTCAGAAAACTATAGATGTGCAAAGTAGCTTTGGTTATAAATTTTCTATTAAAAAGAAGTACTACAACAGATTTCTCCCACAGAAGAAGACAGGTATCTTATTTGAACTTAAATGTTTAATTAGAGTGGAGCACGTCTTCTGGAACCTTTTTAATTTTCACTAATCTTGATTGTTTCATGTGTTCATCAGCTATGTATTGATTTTTCAGAATATTTATTTTCCACATGGTGAATATGCCTGAATTATTGCTTGGTCAAAGTCCCTCAAGGAATGATGCAAAAATCATCAGTAAGTATCATACAAAGATTTTGGAGTTGCTGAAAGACTGATGAAAATACCCAAAATTTATCACTTAATTTACATGAGGTCCTTGTTAGAACTTAACTTTAGCAAACTTCACCCAGTCTAAATTCAGAACTTATTAGTATTTTATAGAGAGTTAATTAACTACCTATATAGATGTTTTTATATGTGGAGCCTGATAATACCATTACCCGTCTTGGTATATCATGCCATCCACGTGACAGATCCACTTTAAGTGCTACAAATGTAGAGAATATAACCAAGACTGTGAATTTCAGAACTTAATAAATTTGGGGTAAATTAAGCAGTGTTATAGATGTAGCATTCTAAATGATGGTTTATTCCGTTAGGTATTGTGCTTTAGGCCAGTGCTACTCAGAGTAGCTGTTCCACAAACTGTCCCTCGTCCTCAGTATAAGGAGTTTGTGCTAGACTGTAAATCAGTGCACCTCTTCTTCCATCAAAAAATCTTGTTATGTCAGCTGAACTATAAACAGTGTACTTAGTAATATAATTGATTTCCATTTTGGTTCAAGCTCCTTATTTCATCACGAATCAATAATAAATGCTTGCAGATTGACCTCATGTCATGGACCACACTTTGTGTAGAAGTTTTATATCACGTGTATCAGACATTTATGATTTTGTTACAGGGATACGTTTCCTGTTTAATACCACTTATTTTATACAAATACGTGGTACTTTTAAATTTGCATAATTCTTTTGTATTTTCCGTCTTAACTTTTGTTCTTTTCCCACAATCTTATTCCATATTATCTTTCTGTACAGAAATTCTAATAATAGTGTCTGCCACAAGTAATTGCTTCTTACCACCCTGCTCAGAGCTCAGTCATATTCAGAGAGCCAGATCATGCTTGTAAGCCATAATCATATCACATAATGCCTCCCACTGATAATTTCTGACACTCATTAACTCCCAACGTAGAAATTCTGTTACAAGTTTGCAGGCACTGATTTTATTACTTAGAGTGCTTAATGGACAAATTGGAAAATGCCATTTTCAAAAGAGCTAGTCACATTTTTCTTATCTTTGCCAGTAATTTGGCCTTGTTTATTAAGCAGCTGCTGTGAACTTTCTTGGCTTGCATACTTCGTCTTAACCAAGGGGATCCTCCATCATGATAAATAGACGAGCTACAGAGTCTGCTGTAGAACAGATGAGGAAACTTCAAAAGACAGTGATTTATTGTTACTCACTGGTATTTACTGAGAGCATTTCTGTGTTATAAAATACGCAAAATCGCCAGTAATTTGAAGTCATATTTTTTCAATGTTGAAATAGCAAATTGTTCTATTATAAGTATGTTGTCATAATTTGTAAAACTCATTTCCTCAGTTTTATATTTCAGGAACTATGAAAATACTACTGTTGGTACATGCATATATTGAGTTACATCAGCTGATAACTCAGGAGATCAAAAAAAATTGTTTAAGGCGAAGTATACCAGAAGTTTTTATCAAATGGATTATGTGATGTTAACAGTTTAAGTAAGAAGAAGCATCACCTTAGGAAGTTTTAAAGCAAACCTTTTGATTTTAGATGTATATAAGCTATAGTAAGAGGTTATATAGGATGTTTTTAGGATGTCCAAATATATGTATATCAGAATATTTGATCACTAGGAATTTAGACAATAGGCAGTTTTATCAAGACTTAAGGTACAGTAAAGGAGTTTGCATATTAGTATACCTAGATATAAAGAGTCTTCCATTTACCATGTAAAGTTCAAGCGTAAAGAGTCCTCCTGCTTCCCAAATGGCATGCTTTAAAAACTTAGTAGACTCACTAGGTAATAGGGGCTAGACCTAATACGGAAAATTGCAATCCACTTCTAACCTTTGAACATTATTTTATTTAACCAGGACTGTTAGCAGCTTCCTTGATTAAACCTGTTCTGGAGTTGCTGAGTAGCAATAAGCACCATGTCTGATTTTCATCACCTTTTATTTTTCACATAAAACCTATGGTATCTATCAGTACTTAGAGGAAATAAAATAGACACTTAAGTATCTATTAGATGCAGAGGGCTAAGTGTGTATCATAGTAAGCGGTGAGATTTGCTTTCTTTATGACCACTTGAATGACCAATTAAAAGAAATTCCATTAAGAGTTCTGCAAGCTCTACTTTTCTCCGTTTTGTGACATATATGGTGCACTTTACACAGAGTTCTGAATTTTCATTTTTAAGCTTTTTTAGGAACATCACCAACTTGCTTCTACCTGAATCTTAAGCAAACAAAATCTGTACCATTCTCATATTTGAAAATCAATGCTTTTAAATCAATACAGATTTTATCATGTGGTTTGTGTGGATTAATTAGATCAACCTATTTCCAAAACTTAAGAACTTTAAATTTTATGTGGAACATATTGGGGCGGGGGCACATATATATGTGTGTATATATATATTTATTTACACACACACAGATACACACATTATATGTCAAATGGAGAAAACAAGGAAATATGAATACATAAATTACCTATAAACTGTAAAAATTCACTTCAGCAGTGTCTAAAAATTATATAAGTTCTGTATTCTTATTTGACTTGCTCGTGTATCAAAAAAATGAGAAATTACAGTTGCAACTCATGTTCTCTCAGTGTCTGTAAATGAATATTTTATTACCTAAGTCTTTAAATTTTGTTACATAAGATAATAGTCTGGTAAATACCTCTCTCTGAAGTTCATGTAAATTTCAGGTGTTCTTGCCAAAAAACAAAAAAGTAAAATTGCTTATTGCAGATAACAAAACTAATAAGAGTTTTTGTAAAAAAAAAAAAAAAAATTTGTTACCTTGATGATTTTCTCTTAAAACTGAGTTTCTACCAATGCCTAGCAACTTAAAGTGAGTCTGTCACATAATTATAGTAGTTGAGATGTTGCTAACTATTAAAGACTAAAACTCTACATAAAGGGTACATTTGGGCAGAACCCTAAAAAATTAAAAACGCTTGGTTTAAAATAATTAATTATATATGCAACATTTGAATAAGTTCAGCTTTAGCTATGTCGTCCTGTCCGCACAAAAATGTTTTATCTAGTCATGGTTAAATGGACCTCTGTGTAATACATATTGATGGTGGTATAGCTGAGACTGGGTGATTTTTGTCAGTTTCCTTTAGTAACATCAAAATTTTTGTAGTGATGTCAGTTCTGTTTTTAGAGGGGAAAATGTCAGTTAATTTATAGTTGTAAAATCAGTTCATATGTTATTGACGTTTAGTAGAAAGGCAGTGTATGATAACTGACTCGGAGTATATGGAGTTATGTGGTGCTTGATTTTATTTCTTACGTCAGTTTGGCTTTTAGACTTAGTATTTTTTAGATATTGATTTTGTTCTCTTCCCTCCTCAGCTCACCCCCTGAACACTGACTGTAATTCTCTTATCTGTATTAATGTAGAAATATATGAAAATATATTCTCATCTGGCATACTTATTTCAATAGATGTATGACTTATTTTCTCCTGTAAAGTAGAATTAAAACACCTAACCTTTATTTAGGAGAACTGAGGTTTAAAAATGCTCATTTCCCTGCATCTTAGTCACTTTAGGGATGAGAAAGTTGTAAAGATTTGTTTCCTAAAATGCAGGTGCATTTTTTCTGTTAACCTCTCTGGCTAGGTAACATAAATAACAATTACATTTATTTAACTAATTATTAAATATATTAGTTGTGATTAGTGAACTGTTGCAGAACAGAAGAACATACTACCCAAAATAGGCATGGAAGAGACCCATTGCAACTATGAATACATTTCTCCCATTTAAGCCCCAGAGGCCTTCTTGGGCTCAGAGTCAGCTTATTCAGGGAACAGTGTCAACTGGAAGACTGAGATTAAAGATAGCCACAGATTACTACAAATAGCCCTTTCGCTCAGGGGAGAGGTCTGTTGTAAAAACTCTTAAACAAAACTGCTGAAGAAACCTGTTTTTTCCTTTATACGTATGAAAAGAAATCCAGAGATTTAAGGGAAATCACCTGAATGAAAGATGAGAAGAGCCAAGCAGAACAAACAGAACAGTTGGTCCTGGAGAATGTAAATAATATAGGAAACAGTTCTTCTTAGTATCCTTGGGGCTCACAGAGGGCAATTGATCCATCAACAAAAACAAGCAGCTTCTATGGAAAAGAGTAATCAGAGAACAAGAAAGTTCTTGGAACTAAAAATAGGATTTCTGAAATTAAATATTTTATAAAGGACAAAAGAACAGACTTGGACGTTGGTGAAGATCTAGCCTGAGATCCAGAAGAGCAGCATGGAAAACATACAGAAGAAAAGGCATTAGAAATATGAAAGAAATGGTAAGAAACATACACATGATGTAATTATTCACCTTATAAGAAAGAGTAAATTCAGGGAAGAGTAATTTTTTTCAATTGAAGAAAGTTTCCCTTAACTGAAAAAGGCTTAAGTTTTTAAATCCAAATAGAATTTAAAAAGAAGGAAAAGAAAGGGAAAAAACTCAACAACTCTAGGTATATCAGTGTTTCAAGGATAAAGATTAAAAAAATTCTGTAAGCTTCCAGAATGCAAGGCAAATGTGTTACCCTGAAAGGAAAGAGACTGGCATCAGATTTCTCATTTTTAAAAATGTTTCTAGAAGGACAGGTAGAGCCATACTTAAACATTCTAAGAAAAATAAATTTGACCCTAGAATTCCGTTCCCAGCCCACTGTCCCTCAAGTAAAACATCTTTGGGCATACTTTTTATTCTCTTTCTGAAAAAATTATTCAAGTGTATCACTTTTCAGTAACACAAAGTACAAGTTTAAGAGGAGGTTACAGACTAACCCAGTATTTGGATGAAAAAATTCCAGAATGACAGTAATAAGTAATTGGCAGCTTTTAGAACAGAATGTCAGCGTTGTGAAGGATGTTATCTTTCTTGAGAGTAGACATCAGTACATGTATTGGATAACTTAGATTCCGAGAGTTCCGCCGTGTCATAGTATTGATGACATGTTGTCTCTTTTGTTGAATGAGGGGGAAAAAAGGCCAAAATTCCACAGAAAATAACCTGTATCAACAATTCATGGACTAAATATGAAGAAAGCTAAAATAATGGCAGGTTTTGGGACAGCTCATGAAGTAATAAGAATGGCAAAAACAGGCCTCTCTCTTGACCAGATGGTTGAGAAGGGCTAAGAGGACAGACATGAGGTTTAGAAGGTTAACTTTCTAAGCTAAATTCAAAAACTCAAATGTAGTACTTTTTAAGTAGATTATAAAGAATGATTTTTTTATGGGTAGCTTTTTTTCTTCTTTACCCATCTGTATTTTTCAGGTCTTCATACTGACACGAGTAAAAAAAACTGGAAATAACAAACATTGGTGAGGCTATGGGAATATTGGAACTCTTATACACTGCTGGTGGGAATGCAAAATGGTACAACCACTATGGAAAACAATATGGTGCTCCTTAGAAAGCTAGAAATAGAAATACCATATGATTCAGCAGTCCCACTCCTAGGAATATATCCTAGAGAAATAAGAGCTGTCACATGAATAGACATATGCACACCCATGTTCATTGCAGCATTGTTCACAATAGCAAAAAGATGGAAGCAACCTAGATGCCCATCAACAGATGAATGGATAAGCAAACTATGGTACATACACACAATGGAATACTACGCAATGATAAAGAACAATGATGAATGTGCAAAGCACCTCATAACGTGGATGAAACTGGAGGACATTATGCTGAGTGAAATAAGTCAATCACAAAAGGACAAATATCGTATGAGACCTCTACTATAAAAATTCATGAAAAGGTTTACACACAAAAACAAACAATCTTTGATGGTTACGAGGGAGAAGAGGAGTGGGAATGGAGAAACACTAACGAGACAGTAGATAAGTGGTAACTTTGGTGAAGGGTAAGACGGTACAGAATACTGGGGAAGCCAGCACAACTTGTACAAGGCAAGGTCATGGAAGCTCCATGGAAACTTCCAGACTCCCTGAGGGACCAAATTACTGGGCTGAGGGCTATGGGGTCCATGGTCTCGGAGAACATCTAGCTCAATTGGCACATAACATAGTTTATGAAGAAAATGTTCTACATCTGACTTTGGTGAGTAGCGTCCGGGGTCTTAAAAGCTTTTGAGCAGCCATCTAAGATACTCCACTGGTCTCACCCCTTTGGGAGCAAGGGAGAATGAAGAAAACAAAAGACACAAGGGAAAGATTCGTCCAAAGGACTAATGGACCACAGCTACCATGGCCTCCACCAGACTGAGTCCAGCACAACTAGATGATGCCTGGCTACCACCACCAACTGCTCTGACAGGGATCACAATAGAGCGTCCTAGACAGAGCTGGAGAAAAATATAGAACAAAATTCTAACTCACCAAAAAAAAAAAAAAAAAGACCAGACTTACTGATCTGACAGAGATTGGAGAAACCCTGAGAGTATTGCCCCCGGACACCCTTTTAGCTCAGTAATGAAGTCACTCCTAAGGTTCACCCTTCAGTCAGAGATTAGACAGGCCCATAAAACAAAACGAGACTGAAGGGGCACACCAGCGCAGGGGCAAGGACTAGAAGGAAGTAGGGGACAGGAAAGCTGGTAATAAGGACTTCAAGGTCAAGAAGGGGAGAGTGTTGAAATGTCATGGGGTTGGTAACCAGTGTCACAAAACGTATGTGTACTAATTGTGTAATGAGAAGCTAGTTCTGTAAACTTTCATCTATGTACAATGAAAAAAAATTACAGCCTTGGAAATTCTATGGGGGCAGTTCTATTCTGTCCTGTAGATTTGCTATGAATCAGAATTGACTCGACGTCAGTGGGTTTATTCCAAATGTAGGGTTAGTTTTTTTTTTTTTCTTAATAGTGTTCCTAGTGTTGTGAGTCATTGGTGGTTCAGTGATAGAATTCTCACCTTCAGTGCAGGGAGACTGAGTTTCAATTCCTAGCCAATGCTCAGCCACCATCTGTCTGTCACTGGAGGCTTGCTGTGAAGATGAACAGGTTTCAGCGGAGCTTCCAGACTAGGCTGGTCTGGCAGTCTGTTTCCAAAAATCAGCCAGTGAAAAGCCTATGAATCACAACACTGATCCACAACCCATCTTGGGGCCAGCATTTCATTCCACTGTGGATGGGGTCACCACGAGGCGGGGGCCAACTTTGTGGCAGCTAGCAACAACATTCCTAGTGATAAAAGGATGCTTAATTCTGGTTGGGTACGTTTGCGGTGCAATGAATTACTTAATGTGGCCTTTCTTGCTGTGGTCTTGGAACTCCCACCCAAGTGATTGGGCGAGACTGTGTGATAGAGTAATTGTGGCCCACCAAAGGGATTGGTCAGTTTTACCATCCCGCTGGGCTTGAGGTGAGCCATCCCAGAGGAGGGAGAGAGAAGATTCCACCACCACCAGGGAAGAACACCCAGGAGCCAGCACATCCTTTAGACCTGGGATCCCTGTGCTCAGAAGCTGGTGGAACCAGGAGACAGAGATGTAACACTGAAGACAGAGACTCGGCAGCAGAAGAGATCCGCAAGAGACGGTGCAGTGGGCTTCCCGGCCCACAGAGCAGGAAAGCTTAGTATCTTTGGGCAGAGACTGAGGGCCAGGGAGAGGAGTGCCTGCGAGCACGGCTGGGAAGGGGCTATTCTGATGGAAGAACTGTATCTTGAGTGTTTCTGAACCTGAATTGTAACCTGTTACTTCCCTAATAAACCTCATTATTGTGAGTATGGTCTGTGAGTTCTGTGTGGCCATTGCAGTGAATTATCGAACCCAGCAGAGAAGTAGAGAGTGCTGTGGGAGGGGTGGTTGGTGTCAGAATTGGGAAAGATGGCAGAGAGAGGAGGCATGTCTGACCCCTACCTCATAGGAATCAGCCATGGGTTGTTGATCTTGATTCTTCTTCCCCCTTGTGAAGTTAGAGGAGATCAGAAGTTGCCACCACCCCGTTTTTACAATGTTACTAAAAAAAAAAAAAAAAAAAATTTAGGGATTTTGACAATGGAAATCAAGTCATAAGCAATATTTCTTTTTCCACCCTACTCTTTAATATGGTTATGTTAATCATAAGAGCTCAGACTCTGGCATTCCTAGACAAACTAGAATTGATCACTGGCTCTGTAATAATGAGCAAATTAGATAACCTGTATGTGCTCATGTTCTACGTCTGTAAAATAGGGATTACAGAACATCCTTCTTTCTTAGGGGGCTTTGTAAAGGTTAAATGAGTATGTGAATGGGCATAGATTACCAACTGGCACAGAGTAAGCACTTGAGAAGTGTTAGCTTAAGAAATAGGAAAAAACCTGAAATAAAGTTATCACAATAGACATTTCCAGTTATTTAAAATGAAATATACTATGTGATATTGTAGCCTTATAATCTTCAAAGAAAAAAATACCATCTGCATTTACCGTTATAAAGATAGAAAATTTAATCCAAGTTCCCTGGTTTATAGTCATTTAAGGGGGTCAAGACCAGGCTTTTTTTCTTTATAAACTATGTTACTTGATAGGCAGGAATGAGATTGTTTTATGTAATTTCATGCCCTTATGGAATATGTAAGTCAAGGTACTGTATATTCGAGATGTCAGTATGTCAAAATCAAGCACAGAATAGACAAATACCAAGTTCATATTTGAAATTTAACTTTAACCTCAGGTGGGTATGTTTAACAGCATTATACTTTTATATTTTTATTTAAAGCATTTTACCTGTAAATTCGTAACAGTCTCATTTATTTTAGAGCCTAGATTTTTGTGCAGTGTTGTTTTCTCAATACAGTCAATCATGAAATAAAGATAGAAGGTATTCACTTGAGCGGTATGGAAAGATCACAAAGCCTGGCATCTTTTACTGGATTATTGCTACAGTTCACCTTAACCACATTCACTGCCTTTTCTGTACTCAGAAGGAATACAGCATGATGGTTATAAGCAACAATTTTAGAGTCAAAGCTACCTGGGTTTGAAGGCCTTGCTCTGACACCTATTAGCTGTATGGTCATGGAGAAATATTATTAACATTATTACGTAGTAATATTCTGGGCATAAGATGGATACAGAGATGAATGAGACAGTTTATAGATGTGCGTAAATACAATATTTTACACTTTCACCAAGGATTATTTTCACTGAAAAGTTCTCATCCACTTATAGAAACTTTTTTTTTAATTGTCACATAATGGCAATAAATAGCAGTTACAAGATGAAACAAAGTTTGTATTACTGTGTAACGCATCTCTATCCCCACTCCCATTTCCCTTCGCCCTTCTCTGAAGAGTACAAAAAATATTTTATACAACTAATTGTCAGTTGTAACAATATACTTTTTTGCATGAAAGTATAAGTTCTACCAGACTGTAATACATGGAGTTTCAGAGTATCAGATATAAGAAAGCAGTTTTTTTTAATTCACTTTCCTTTTCTTCACTGCCTCCCCCCACCTAAATAGAAAATCTGCATAAATGTATTTTTTTACTTGAAAGAGTCGTGATTTCTATTGCCCTCATTTCTAAAGACCAAGTACCTTTGTTGTAACCCTGTAATAAGTGGAGTAAGTGACTGGAGTTGGCTTGAATCTTTTTATATCCCATCTTCTGGTACAAAGTTAAATATGAAATGTTATGGAATTGGACTTCAGCCTTTTTATTTTATTTTTTGTGCTTTAGTTTACAGTTCAAGTTAATTTCTCATACAAAAATTTATACATGTTATGTGACACTAGTTGTAGTCACTGTAATGTGACAGCACACCCCACTTTTCCACTCCAGGTTTTCCATGTCCCTCCAGCCAGCTCCTGTCCCTTCCTGGCTTCTCATCCTGTCTCCAGATGGGAGCCGCCCATTTGGTCTTGTGTATCGGCTTGAACTAAGAAGCACATTCTTCACGAATATTATTTCCATAGCTCTAAACTACTGGGAACCCTGGTGATGTAGTGGTTAAGTGCTACAGCTGCTAAGCAAAAGGTTGGCAGTTTGAATCCACCAGACGGTCCTTAGAAACTATGGGGCAGTTCTACTCTGTTCTGTAGGGTTGCTGTGAGTTGGAATCGACTCACCAGCAGCAGGGTTGGTTTTGGTTTCTCAACCACTATGCCACCAGGGTTTCCAACATTTTATAGTTCAGTCTAATTTTTGTCTAAAGAGTGGGCTTCGGGAATGGTTTTAGTTCTGGGTTAACAGAGCGTCTGGGGGCCATGGCTTTGGGGGTTCCTCCAGTCTCAGACCATTACATCTGGTCTTTTTATGTGAATTTGAGTTCTCCTCCTCACTTTTCTCCTGCTCTTGTCAGGGACTCTCAGTTGTGTTCCCTGTCAGGGCAGTCATTGGTGGTAGCTGGGCACCATCTAGTTCTTCCGGTCTCTGGCTGATGGAGTCTCTGGTTTATGTGGCCCTTTCTGTCCCTTGGGCTAATATTTTCCTTTTGTCTTTGGTGTTCTTCATTCTCCTTTGCTCCTAGTGGGATGGGACTAATTGATACATCTTAGATGGCTGCTCACAAGCTTTTAAGACCCCAGATGCTGCTCACCAAAGTGGGATGTAGAACATTTTCTTAATAAACTTGGTTATGCCAGTTGACCTAGATGTCCCCTGAAACCATGTCCCCAGATCCCTGCCCCAGCTACTCTGTCCCTCAAAGTGTTTGGTTGTGTTCAGGAAACTTCTTAGCTTTTGGTTTAGTCCAGTTGTGCTGACTTCCCCTGTAGTGTGTGTTGTCTGTTCCTTTACCTAAGATAGTTCTTGTCTACTATCTAGTTAGTAAATAACCCTCTCCTTCCCTCCCCACCCTCGTAACCGTCAAAGATGTTTTCTTCTGTGTTTAAACCTCTTCCTGAATTCCTATAATAGTGGTCCTACACAATATTTATCCTTTTGAGACTGACTAATTTCACTGAACATAATGCCTTCTAGATTCATCCATGTTATGTTTCATGGATTCATCATTGTTTTTCTTGTTGCGTGGTATTCTGTTGTGTGTATGTACTATAATTTGTTTATCCTTTCATCTGTCAAAGGGCACCTAGGTTGTTGCCATCTTTTTGCTATTGTGGACAGTGCTGCAATGAACATGGGTGTGCATACATTCGTGTGACGGCTCTTATTTCTCTAAGATATATTCCAAGGAGTGGGACAGCTGGATCGTATGGTACTTCTATTTCTAGCTTTTTAAGAGCGCCAAATCGATTTCCAAAATGGTTGTACCATTTTACATTCCCACCAGCAGTGTATAAGTGTTCCAGTCTCCTCACAACCTCTCCAGCATTTATTATTTTGTGTTTTTTGGATTAATGCTAGCCTTATTGAGGTGAGATGGTATCTCATTATAGTTTTGATTTGTATTTCTCTAATGGATAATGATCGTGAGCATTTCCTCATGTGTCTGTTAGCCACCTGGCTGTCTTCTTTGGTGAAGTCTCTGTTCAGATCCTTTGCCTGTTTTTTAATTGGCTTAATTGTCTTTTTGTTGTGGTGTTGCAGTGTCTGGTAGGTTTTAGAGATTAGACCCTTATTAGACATGTTGTAGCCAAAAAATTTTTTCCCAGTCCGTAGTTGTCTTTTTACTCTTTTGGTGAAGTCTTTTGATGAGCATAAGTGTTTGATTTTTTGGAGTTCCTAATTATTTAGTTTGTCTTCTGGTGTTTGTGCATTGTCAGTTATATTTTGTATTCTGTTTATGCCGTGTATTAGGGCTCCTACCATTGTCCCTATTTTTTCTTCCAGGGTCTTTGTCATTTTAGATTTTATATTTAGGTCTTTGATCCATTTTGAGTTAGTTTTTGTACATGATGTGAAAAAATAAAATGTCTTGTTTCATTTTTTTGCAAATGGATATCCAGTTATGCCAGCACCATTTGTTAAAGAGACTGTCTTTTCCACATTTAATGGACTTTGGGCCTTTATCAAATAGCAGCTCATCATAGGTAGATGTAATTATGTGTGGATTCTCAAGTCTGTTCCATTGGTCTGTGTATCTGTTGTACCAGTACCACACTGTTTTGACTACGATAACGATATAATAGATTCTAAAATCAGGTAGTGTGAGGCCTCCCACTTTGTTCTTCTTCTTCAGTAATACTTTACTTATCCGGGGCCTTTTCCCTTTCCATATGAAGTTGGTGATTTGTTTCTCCATCTTGCTGAAAAATGTCATTGGAATTTGGATCAGGATTGTATTGTATCTGTAGATTGCTTTGGGTAGAATTGACATTTTCACAATGTTGAGTCTTCCTATCCATGAGCATGGTATGTTTTTCCACTTAACCTAGGTCTGTTTTAATTTCTTGATTTCTGCCTTTTTAAATTAGCATATGTGATGTATTCAATTTGGCAGTGTTTGGTGTTAAAAGTACTTTTATTTAAATGCTTTTAATTTATACCATGCATTTTTCTCTTTTTTCCTAGTTATTGGGTTAATATTTATCATCTACATGGCATGTGTCAAATGTATGCCAAGCACTTTACATAAATTGGCTCATTTAATCCTAACAACCCTATGAGTATTAATCCCTAATAATAGGTTACTAGTTAAGCGGCAAAGCAAAGATTTGAACCTAAGGCTAATACCAGAGCCTTTGTACTTTTCTGCTGTACTGTGCTAATTATTACTGAATATGAGGAGTTCAGAGTCAAGTGATCCTCATGTCAGCATATAATCTCCAAGTGAATTTAGTGTACATTTATTTGACCTAATTATACTTACAATGAATTGTGCTGTGACTATACTCTTCCTCATTATATCTGAACATAGCGCTTTCTATTAGGTAAAAAGGGTGCTGAAAATGAAATAAATTAGTTGGTATTTTTTTGTTTTGCCTTAGAGCCTACCATTAACTATTTTAAAACCCTTAATGAAGTAATACATTTTCATACATAGCGTATTCCTACAAAAGGGGTTGTTTGTTAAATGGTTTTGTACTCAGAAAATTAAGGGGGTTTTTTGGTTTAGTTTATCTACACTAATAATTCTTATCAGTCATTGGGAGCTCTGGTGGTGCATTGGTTAAAAGTTTGGCCGCTAACTAAAGGTTAGCAGTTCGAATCAACCAGCCACTCCTTGGAAACCCTATGGAGCAGTTCTACTTTGCCCTATAGGGTGGCTATGAGTCGGAATCGACTCGACGGCAATGGATTTATTATTCATTGTCCCAAGTTCTGATTGCCTTATAAAGTCATAAGGTTGTTTTTTTTTTTCTTTAACTTTTTCAAAATTAGAATTTAAATAAAGTCCATATGTTGCAGTTGGTTGGTATGTCTGATTCTCTTTTAATCTGTATTACCTCTTCATCCTTTATTATGTCCTTGTAATTTTTGTTGTCGTAACTTGATCATTTGCCTGGCATATTTTCCAAGAGTCTAGATTTTGCACATTGTCTCTTTGTAGTTTCATTTAAGGCAAATTATTTTTTCAAGTATTTTCTTACTCAAGTTCCAGTTTTCTGATTTACATACAGTGACGTTTAATAGTAAAAAAAAAAAAAATGGATTTTAATGTTGGGAAGAAAAACTTGCTTATGGTCATTTTGCAAGAGATTTTACTGAGGATTGAGCAGGTGATCGTAATTTTAATTGATGATCCTAATCAATTTGCTTAATTTTTATCCAGATGAAAGTGAATATTTACCTTCTTAAACTAATTTCTAGAACTTAGTATTAGCATGAACTCTGTGTATAAATTATTAAAATCTTTTATATGTTGATTTTGTTCATAATTTTAAAACCTTTTTTTTCTTTTTTAATCACTGCTCCTCAATGTTGACACATTCAGTGACTACATCTGCTATTTCATGTATGTTCTCTAATTTACTTTTCCTTCACCATTGAACAGTCTTCACGTTGATGAGCTTCTGAGGGAGGCTAAAAATTTTCTACTTTTATCACATCTAACAGTTTCTATCCTTATCTTAATTGTATTATTAATATCATCAATATTTCCACTTTTGTAAAACACAAGGTACATTAATAGTCAAATAGTTTGTACAAGCATCACTACAGAAAGATGATGCCACTTTTTAAAAATAAACCTTTGGCTGACTTAAGAAGATTCAGCAGCTGACATATAAAAGCGTGAGCTCAGTATAGGAAGATTGGCATGTTGTTGCATAATTTGTGAAAGTGCAGGTTATATGAATGCTAAGGATTGCTTGTAAGGCAAACCAAGTAACATCTGGGTTTTATGTGGTCAGTGATAGATGAGAACTGATAGCATGTGGATGAAATTTTTGCCACCTCTTCAGATTGCCAAGTTTGAGGAATTTAGCAATGAATTAGCCAGACAATAGTGAATAGCAGCATTGGTGTAACATGGATAAAATTTGCATTTGATGTCTGTATTCCATTCTGCAATCCTCCTGTTGCACCGTAAGCACCCCCACTTGATTCTCTTGCTGTCTTAATTCAGTTCTAAAACTCCCTATTTGTTCATTTGTTCAACATTCATCAAGCATCTCCTATGCTAGGCATTATGAGAGTTCATAAGTATGTCATCGCTTATATTTCAAAAATGTAATGAATAATATGGAAAACAGAAGCAGAAAATTACAGCTACCTTCTTCCTCTGAAGGGCTTCCAAGTGCCATAAATAGGCCTTATTTCTTAGTAATCACACTCCCACCTTTACATCCCACACCGTAATTAAAAAAATAAGTTTCTCATTCTCTGGGTGCTATAGATTTAGACAGTTGCTGTTAATAGTGTAAGCTTACAGGAAGCTAAGTGGTGTGTGTGAGTATATATACATGTTCATCTAGAATAGGTGGAATATACAGAGTCTATATTATGAAGCAGATAGCCTTCCCTTTGCACCTTGCCTTTTTGGGAAAGGGACATTCTTGGAAACCGTGGTGGTGCAGTGGTTAAGTGCTACAGCTGCTAACCAAAAAGTCAGCAGTTCGAATCCACCAGGCACTCCTTGGAAAGTCTGTGGGGCAGGTCTGCCCTGTCCTGTACAGTCGCTATGAGTCAGAATCGACCCAACGGCAACAAGTTTTTTTTTTTATTATTATTTTTTTAGCCTTTCATAGACCAATGATCAGAATAACAGGAGTAAAAATGTGCATAACTTTTGGAGTGGTTGCACACCAGTAATAGTTAGCTCCTTCCAAACCACTCCAAAAAAAAAAAGTAAATACCAATGCAAACATCTCCCAGTTAAGCGGATAGAAAATAGTGTGAAGATTGGAATCCACATAAATATGCATGAAAATTTGAGGAAGAGGGAGTGGTATATGGATGTGGCTAATGGAGGAATGGAAAATGGTTGGCAATGTATTACAATACAGAGTCAGAGAGAACACCCTGGGGTACATCCCTTAATAATGAGGTGACCTTGAACAAGCTATATAATGGCTCTGAATCTTTTTCCTTGTCTGTTAAATGGGGATGATAATACTACCTCATACAGCTGTTGTGAAGATCAAATATTTGTGTAGCAACTAATAACCAAACCAACCAAATGGAGATTTTAGGTGGTTTTCTTCTATAGCAATTATCTACTAAGAAAGAACAAACATTTTTAGCTAGTGTCCCACTAGAATTCCAGGACCAGGTTGATCTAGGCCATTAAAGTAGATCAAAAAGTTTGGTCCTGCTTAGGGGAAGAAAAGGTATTTCAGCCTGGTCTGCAAGTGAAATGGTGTAACTGAGGTAGTGGTCTTTGCTGAATATCCACAGACTAGCCAAACTCTTGAGAGTAATGAAGTTTTATTACAGATGGCACTGCAGTACCTGGTTTGCAGGAGAATTAGCCTGATGAGTGTGTGTAGCACAGTAACCAGAGCCGGATTATGATCATCCACCTGTGATAATTTCTAAACTCTGATCATTGACATTATGCTAACTTGTTTACTATAGAACTTACCTTTTTTCCCTTTTCAAAAAGAATCTTTTTAAAAGGACAGTTAGAAAAAAGGACATTTGCATTGGAGAGCATTGCTAAATATACCTTCAGTTGATGAATCAGAAACTCAAGTGACAAATCATGTATCTCCCAGTGTGTGTGTGTGTGTGTGTGTGTGTGTGTGTGTATTTCCCTTAAGAGAATTTGCATTTAAACATTCCATGTGTGAAGTCAAAAATGGTATGTACTGTGACATAATGTTAAGTAGAATATATGTAAGACTGTATGTATAATTCACGTAATGTATTAACATGCATAGACAAAAGAAAAAAAAGACTAGAATAGGGTAAGGAGATTATAAAGTGACATTACATAGAAGAAAGTACAAACGCATGGAAAAAGGAGCCACACCAATCAAGAAATCAGACAAAATGGTGATACCATTTAATACTTAATAAATTAGTGGACTCTTTTAAACAATTTTTTCTGTTGGTAAAAGTGCTAGGAATTTGGAAAATACAGAAAAGCTAGAAGAAAACAATTAATTTTTCCAACCAGAGTTTATTACAGATACTATTTTGATATGTTTCCCTTGGGTTTTTTTGTATACACACATATATATATTAATATTATTGAATGTCTGTAATACAAAGTAATTGGAAGCAACTCGAGTGTCTCCTGAGAGGAATCAATTTAAATAATTACATACTAACTTAGTGTAATACGCAGCCATTAAAAATAGTAATAAAGAAAATGTAACGTAAAAAATATCTGTAATCTATTAAATGAAAAAAGGCAATATGCATTGTGATTTTAGCTGCTTGTTTATATAATATGTTCATACCCTTAAGTCTTGCCTGAAATTTCTTGTGTATTTTTATGCTTCATCTTCAGTATACTTTTATGAGAAGCCTTCTTCAATTCTCCAGTTCTCTAAGGCAGACTTTAGAAATAGGATCTACAGCCATTTCAGCAACTATTTTGTTATATAACTGTTAGGAGTGCAGTTGCCTCTTGAGGCAGGGACTGTGTTCTTTTCACCTTTTCATCCCTTATACCTAGCAGTACCTGCCTGGTGGAGCTTAATAAATACTGAAGATTGATTCTCAGTGTAGAAGTAGTACTGAGGTTTTATGGGAGATACAAAGGAAGAAATGGTTTCTAATTTCTAGTAAAACCAATAATCTAGTGAGAAACAGAATAGAACTAGTTACCTATAAACCATAAAGACTGAAATCCTTGAAAACTGCAAGTAGAGAAAAGTTCTGAAAACCTAATTATAATGTGTTAACAAGAGAAAATAGCACTTGTACATATTCTTTGATTCATTTAATGATGGACCAAAATAAACTGTGCTAAAGAGTCTGTCAGTTTGTCATACTGTGGGGGCTTGGGTGTTGCTGTGATACTGGAAGGTTTGCCCCCGATATTTCTAATACCAGCAGAGTAATCCTTGGACAGGTTTCAGTGGAGCTTCCAGACTAACACAGACTAGGAAGAAGGACCTGGCAGTCCAGTGAAAACCTTATCAATAGCAGCAGAACATTGTCTGATGCAGTGCTGGAAGGTGAACCCCACAAGTTGGAAGGCACTCAAAATACGACTGGGGAGGAGTTGTGTCCTCAAAGTACAGTTGGCCTTACTGATGTGGACGGAGTCAACCTTTCGGGACCTTGCATCTGCTGATGTGGTACAACTCAAATGAGAAGAAACAGCTGCAAACATTTGTTAATAATTGAAACATGGAATGTACGAAGTATGAATCTAGGAAAATTGGGAGTCGTCAGAAATGGAATGGAATGCGTAAACATCAGTCTCCTAGGTGTTAGGATGGTATTGGCCATTTTGAATCAGACAGTCGTGTGGTCTGCTCTGCTGAGAATGACAGATTGAAGGGGAATGATGCTACGTTCATCATCAAAAAGACCATTTCATGATCTATCCTGAAGTGCAATGCTGTCAGTGATAGGATAATATCCATACACCTACATGGAAGATCAGTTAATACAACTATTCAAATTTATGCAGTAACCACTAAGGCTAAAGATGAGGAAATTGAAGATTTTTACCAACTTCTGCAGTTTGATATTGATCAGACATGCAGTCAGGATGCCTTGATAATTACTGGTGATTGGAATCTGAAAGTTGAAAACAAAGAAGGATTAATAGTTGGAAACTATGGCCTTGGTGACAGAAACAAGAGCATATGATAGAATTTTGCAAGACCAGTGACTTCTTCATTGCAAATAACCTTTTTTCAACAACATACACAGTGACTACACACATGAACCTTGCCAAATGGAAAACAGAGGAATCAAATCAACTATATCTGTGGAAAGAGATGATGGAAAAGCTCAATATCATCAGTCAGAACAAGGCCAGGGGCTGACTGCAGAGCAGACCATCAATTGCTCATATGCAAGTTCAAGTTGAAGCTGAAGAAGACTAAAGTCCATGAGAGCCAAAATATGACCTTGAGTATACCCCAACTGAACTTGGAGACCATCTCAAGAATAGATTTGATGCACTGAACACTAATGACCAAAAACCAGATGAGCTATGGGAAGACATCAAGGACATTGAACATGAAGAAAGCAGAAGGTCATTAAAAAGACAGGAAAGGGAGACAAGACCATAACGGATGTCAGAAGAGACTCTGAAACTTACTCTTGAATGTAGAGTAGCTAAAGCAAATGGATGAAATGATGAAGTAAAAGCGCTGAACAGAAGATTTCAAAGGGCGACTTGAGAAGACAGAATAAAGTATTATAATGACGCGTGCAAAGACATGGAGTTAGAAAACCAAAAGGGAGGAACACGCTCAGCATTTCTCAAGCTGAAAGAACTGAAGAAAAATTCAAGCCTTGAGTTGCAATTCTGAAGAATTCTTTGGGGAAAATATTAAATGATGCAGGAAGCATCAAAAGCAGATGGAAGGAATACAGAGTCATTATACCAAAAAAAAAAAATTGGTCGGCGTTCAGCCATTTCAGGAGGTAGCATATGATCAAGAACTGATGGTACTGAAGGAAGAAGTCCAAGATGCACCGAAGACACTGGCGAAAAACAAGGCTCCAGGAGTTGACAGAATAGCAGCTGAGATGTTTCAACAAATGGGTGCAGCACTGGAGGTACTCGCTCATCTATGCCAAGAAATTTGGAACACAGCTACCTGGCCAACTGACTGGAAGAGATCCATGTTGTGTGCCCATTCCAGAGAAGGGTGATCCAACAGAATGTGAAAATTATTGAACAATATCATTAATATCGCACGCAAGTAAAATTGTGCCGAATATCATTCAAAAGTCATTGCAGCATTACATCGACAGGGAACTGCCAGATATTCAAGCTGGATTCAGAAGAGGACATGGAACGAGGGATATCATTGCTGATGTCAGGTGGATCTTGGCTGAAAGCAGGGAATACCAGAAAGATGCTTACCTGTGTTTTATTGACTGCAAAGATATTTGACTGTGGATCGTAACAAATTATGGATAACATTGTGAAGATGGGAATTCCAGAATACTTGATTATGCTCTTGCAAAAGCTGTACATAGATGAAGAGTCACCTGTTTGAACAGAGCAAGGGAGTACTGCACAGTTTAAAATCAATAAAGGTGTGCATCAGAATTGCATACTTTCACCATACTTAGTCTGTATGCTGAGAAGTTGGACTATATGAAGGATTGGTGGAAGACTCATTAACAGTCTGTGACATGCAGGTGACACAACCTTGCTTAATGAAAGCAAAGAGCACTTGAAGCACTTGCTGATGAAGATCAAAGATTGCAGCCTTCAGTATGGAGTACACCTCAATATAAAGAAAATAGAAATCCTCACAACTAGACCAATAAGCAACATCACGATAAATGGAAAGAATACTGAAGTTATCAAGGATTTCACTTTACTTGGATCCACAATGAACGCCCTTGCAAGCAGCAGTCAGGAAATCAAATGACGTATTGCATTGAGCAAATCTGTTGCAAATGATCTCTTTAAAGAGTTAAAAAGCAAAGATAATCACTTAGAGAACTAAGGTGCGCCTGACCCAAGTCATGATGTTTTCAGTCATCTCATGTGCATGCAAAAGCTGGACAATGAATAAAGACGACCGAAGAAGAATTGATGCCTTTGAATTATGGTGTTGGAGAAGAATATTGAATATACTGTGGACTGCCAAAAGAACAAACAAGTCAGTCCTGGAAGAAATACAGCCAGAGTGCTCCTTGGAAGCAAGGATGGTGAGATTTCGTTTCATGTACTTTGGACTTGCTACCAAGAGGGACCAGTCCCTGGAGAAGGACATCCTGCTTGGTAGAGGGTCAATGAAAAAAAGGAAGACCCTCAACAGGATGGATTGACACAGTGGCTGCAACAATGGGCTCAAACATAACAGCAATTGCTAGGATGGCAAAAGACTGGGCAGTGTTTCATACTATTGTACATAGGGTCGCTATGAGTCGGAACCAACTGGATGATGGCACCTAACAGCAACAACAGAGGTATTTTTTTTGGCAGCATAAAGCACTGTATTTTGATATTGTCTGTTACAGTATTGATAACTGCAAGTTTAGAGCATTTTCAACATATGTATAAACAGCTATAATTTGAGAAATATTCATTTTTATAACACATATTTCAGCATAACTATTGCTCATTGGCAATTAATTATAAACTGTCTTAGAATATTGCCACATCTTCTCCAAAAAAGTTGTGATCTCTCAGAGCTCCTAGTACAGGGCTAGTTACCCTGTAGACACTTCAAAATGTTTCTTGAATTTAAATTTTCATGTGAAGAAAATATTTGGGAGTTAGATCACTTTAGAGAAAGTTTAATGTATTAAAATAAATTTATAATTTTAGTATTAAGTATTTAGCAAGTGAATGTTTATTTATCTATCATCTTGGTAATAAATTTGATTTGATTTTCCTTAGTTAGAGCCCTGGGTTTCTTTTCAGTTAGAGTATGCATACATATATACAGTATTTAAGCTAGAAACAAAGATGCCAACCTGGGAAGAAAGAAGTTTTCTATTAAAAAAGATATAATGAAATTGAATCTCAGTGTTTTGACTATATTTATGTAGCACCTTGAATGCAGTTTCCTAGATTTTCATGTCTTTAAAATATGTAATAAGCGAGTCCATTGTTTCCCCTTTTGTACAATGTTGTTGTTGTGTGCCACTGAGTTGATTACGACTCATAGCAACTCTATAGGACAGAGTAGAACTGGCCCATAGGGTTTCCAAGGAGCGGCTGGTGGATTTGAACCGCCGACATTTTGGTTAGCAGCCTGAGTTCTTAACCACTATGCCATATACTATGTACCATGGTATATATTTTTACTAAGTCTAAATAATAGGGAAGAAACTGAGAAATAGAGAAGCTTTTTTCAAGTTATATACCTGTTCCATTTATCTGTTACAATATTGATTATGTAATTGGCAACTATTTTTCATTTTTTCTGATTTTATTTTTACCAAGTAATCTTTTACAGTAAAAACCATTCACCTTTATTTAAGTTATTGTTCTTTATGGGAACCACGTAATTCCTTCCCTACAGTTTTACTAGTAAATTTTCTAAAATACAGAAAAGAATCTGCCATGTTTACTCACTACTTAGTGGTTCTTAATTTTTGTTTAGGTCAAAGAATCTGAATGAAATTAAATATTCTGTCCGTAAAAAATGTACATATGTGCAAGTTTTATGTAGCATTTAGTGGCTAATGTTTCCCCTGAATCCAGAACCCTGGGTTATGAAACTGTGCTCTAAATTATACAGTTTTACACTATCTATTTATCTGTATTTATGTATGTATAGGTATAGTGAATTCAGTATACTGTGTGGTTTTGGAGGACCGCGTCCTTTTTCACCCTGTAAAGCTCTTCCACAATATGGTAGCATAATTCTTAAATATTTTTATTGCATTATTCATTATATAAACCTGAAATTTTTTTTCTCAATTGTTTGAAATATTTACTGTATATGCTGTATTTTTATCTCATCCTTATTTTTCTGACAATTGTCTTTTGACCAACAACAGATTTTTTTTTCTTATCCTAGATTCTGAAGAGGCTCGATCTGTAAATCCTTCCAGTGTTGATGAAAATATTGACTCTGAAACAGAGAAAGACTCTCTCATCTGTGAAAGTAAACAGATAATTCCCAGTAAAGCACCTCTTCCATCTGCCCTTGATGAGTATGAGTTCAAAGATGATGATGATGAAGAAATAAATAAAATGATTGATGATAGACATATTCTTAGGAAAGAGCTACGAAAAGAGAATGAATCTGAAATAGAAAAGAATAATTTATTTGCAAAACAGGAAAAAGCTTTCTATCCTAAATCATTTAAAAATAAAAAGCAAAAGTCCTCTAGAGTTTTGTATTCAAGTTCTGAAAGTTCAGATGAAGAAGTTCTTCAAAATAAAAAGGTTTCTACTCCATGTTCTGTCCCTGAAACATCAAATTCTGACATACAAACCAGAAAGGAGTATGTGGTATCAAATGAACACAAACAGAAAGGCAAAGTTAAAAGAAAATTAAAGAACCAGAACAAAAATAAAGAGAACCAAGAGCTGAAGCAAGAAAAAGAGGGGAAAGAAAACGCCAGAGTAACAAACCTAACAGTTAATACTGCATTAGACTGTTCAGAGAAGACCAGAGAGGAGGGGAATTTTAGGAAATCATTTAGCCCAAAAGATGATACATCATTACATTTATTTCATATTTCCACTGGTAAATCACCCAAGCATTCTTGTGGACTAAGTGAAAAGCAGTCAACACCACTAAAACAAGAACATACTAAAGCATGTTTATCTCCAGGAAGTTCTGAAATGTCATTACAGTCTGATCTTGTTCGGTATGACAATACAGAATCCGAATTCTTGCCAGAAGGTTCAAGTGTAAAATCTTGTAAACATAAGGAAAAAAACAAACACCAGAAAGATTTCCACCTAGAATTTGGTGAAAAATCAAACACCAAAATAAAGGAAGAAGATCATAGTCCAACATTTGAAAATTCAGACTGCACACTGAAAAAAATGGATAAAGAAGGTAAAACATTAAAAAAACATAAATTGAAACATAAAGAAAGGGAAAAAGAGAAGCATAGAAAAGAAACTGAAGGTGAAAAGGAAAAATACAAAAATAAGGATGGTGCTAAAGAGCTGCAGAGGAATGTGGAATTTGATAGAGAATTTTGGAAAGAGAATTTTTTTAAAAGTGATGAAACTGAAGATCTGTTTTTAAGTATGGAACATGAGACCCTTACCTTTGAAAAAAAATTAAAGTTGGAAAAAAACATAAAAGATGATAGATCAACCAAGGAAAAGCATATCTCAAAAGAGAGAACCTTTAAAGAAGAACGGGAAAAGATTAAAAAAGAAAGCGAGAAATCTTTCAGGGAAGAAAAAAAAGATTTAAAAGAAGAAAGAGAGCATGTGTCCGCAGATGGAGAAACAGAGTCCAGCTCTTTGGGTATAAGTGCCAAAGAGGAACCTATAGGGTTACATTCAATAGAAAAGGAAATAGACATTGAAAAACATATAAAGGAAAGTAAGGAAAAATCTGAGAAACGATTTCAGACTAAAGAAAAGGACATTGAGAAGACTGATAGGAAAAATTCTGAAAAAGAGAAGAAGATAAAACATGATTATAAGTCGGAGAAAGACAAATTAGATGTCAGTGAATGTGCTGATAGAGTGAAAGAAAAGGACAAGCTGTGTTCCCACCACACAGAGAAATGCCATAAAGAAGGTGAGAAGATAAAAAATAGTACCACCATTAAAAAAACTGATGACAGAGAGAAAAGTAGAGAAAAGATAGATAGAAAACATGACAAAGAAAAACCTGAGAAAGAGAGGCATCCTGCAGAAAGCAAAGAAAAGCACTTGATGGAGAAAAAAAATAAACAATCAGATAATAATGAATACATTAAATCAGAAAAAGGCAAAAATAAAGAAAAAGACAGGGAGGTAGATAAAAGGGAAAAATCTAGAGATAAAGAAAGTGCAAATATAACTAACTCCAAGCACTTACAGGAAGAGAAGAAGTCAAGTGTAGCAGACGGCAGTAAAGCACAACATGAAAAATCCTTCTCCCTTAAAGACAAAACAAAAGATGAACCTTTGAAAACTCCAGATGGAAAAGAAAAAGATAAAAAAGATATAGACAGATACAAAGAACGAGACAAACATAAGGATAAAATTCAACTAAATAGTTTACTCAAACTGAAAGCTGAAGCAGATAAGCCTAAACCTAAGTCATTACCAGCACCAAAAGATTCTCGACCTAAAGAAAAGAGGTTAGTCAATGATGATTTAATGCAAACAAGTTTTGAAAGAATGCTAAGCCTTAAAGACCTAGAAATAGAACAGTGGCACAAAAAACATAAGGAAAAAATTAAGCAAAAAGAAAAGGAACGGTTGAGAAATCGTAACTGTTTAGAACTTAAAGTAAAAGATAAAGACAAAATAAAGCATGCACTAGCTGAATCCAAAAATAAAGAACTTACCAAGTCGAAGAGTTCAGAGGTGGCTGAAGCTTATATCAAGGAGAAACAATTAAAAGATGCTGTAAGTAACAGATCACAATCTCTCGACACCAAAAATATAATGAGTTTAGGGAAGTCGTCCTTTGTTTCAGATGCTAGCTTAAACAGGTCTCCTAGATCAGAAAGTGAAAAGCCAGGTCTCAGTTCCAGATCTGTATCCATGATTTCCGTTGCTAGCTCAGAAGATTCCTGCCATACCACAGTGACAACTCCAAGACCTCCAGTTGAGTATGACTCTGACTTTATGTTGGAGGGTTCAGATTCCCAAATGTCCTTTTCCCAGTCACCTTTTTTGCCAGTTGCCAAATCTCCTGCCCTTCATGAAAGGGAGTTGGATAGCCTGGCTGAACTGCCAGAGCGGATTAAACCAACATATGCAAACAGACTTCTAACATCCCATCTCAGGTCATCTTCGGTAGAAGATGTTAAACTAATTATAAATGAGAGTAGACCTATTGTAGAAGTTCGAAGATGTAGCATCCCATCTGTCATTTGTGAACATGCAAAGCAATTCCAAACAATATCAGAAGAAAGCAATCAAGGTACCTTATTAGCTGTGCCAAGAGATATTTGCCCTTCTCCCAAACCTGAGGTATCCTCAAATGTGCCTGAAAGAGACTTTTCAAATATGTCTAACATACATTCCAGTTTTGCAGTCTCTCCAACTAGATCTGTAAACAGCAAATATATTTCAGCTGATACAAATGTTATCAAAAGTACTGTTCCAGTAAACACTTCAGTAGGAAGTCCTGTACATTTAGAGCCATCTAATCAGGTTGGTGTGATCCGAAATAAATCGTGGGAGATCCCTGTTGACAGACTGGAGTCTTTAAGCACCAGTGACTTTATCTGCCCAAATTCTAGTCAGCCTGATCAAGATTCCTCTGGTCAGGATTTCTGTAATTCTGAAAATAAAGTACTGAAGGAACAGAATACTGATTTTTCATCTCTGCACCAGACCGAACTGCCAGGAAATTCTTGTGCTCAGGAGTCAGCATCCTTTATGCCTTCACTGCTGCCTTGCTCTTACCACAGCCAGTTGCTTTCAGATGCTGAATCTACTTCTAAACATATGTCTTTGTCATATGTTGCCAATCAAGAACCAGATATTTTACAACAGAAGAATTCAGTTCCAATTATCAGTTCTGTTTTAGATACTGATAATGAATCTACAAAAGATAAGGAAAATACTTTTGTCCCAGCAGATGTTCCAAAGACAGATGCCATTGTCTCAGTGTACTCTGAAAGCACCATTGAAGAAGCATCACCAACTTTTGAGAAGGCTAATACTTTACCTGTGTTACCATCAGAAAAGGACTTTAATGGAAGTGATGCATCTTCCCAGCTAAGTACACATCATGCGTTTAGCAAACCAGTGTGTAAGTCTTCCAGTGGCCTTGAGGTTGAAAATAGCACAGCTGATACTCAGGTTATTTCACATGAAAAAGGAAACAAACTGGAGAGTTTTGTTTTAACTCATTTGAATGATAAGTGTGATTCTGATTTATGCGAAATGAGTGCAGGGGTGCCAAAAGAAAACCTAAGTGAACAAGGTAATCCAAAGCATTGTCCTGAGAGTACAAAGTGTTCGTTTTCCATTGAAGATGAAGAATCTGAACAAAGCATTTTATCAAATCTGGAAAACCATTCACAACAATCAGTTCCACCAGAAATCCATAAATATAGTCAGTTCATTAAAGTAGAGATAGAAGAAAATGCTGAAGATGATAAAACTGAAAACCACGTTCCTCAAAGGGTGACTAGAAACAGAGCAAATACAATGGCAAGTCAAAGCAGACAGTTCCTTGGTGGCTGTATGCTACTGTCGGAAAAAGACAATGAATCTTCGTCTCCCAGAGGAAGAATAAGATTAACTGAAGAAGATGATCCTCAAGTTCACCATCCACGGAAAAGGAAGGTGTCTCGTGTACCTCAGCCTGTGCAGGTGAATCCCTTTTTACTGCAAGCAAAAGAGAAAACTCAGCAATCTCTGGCAGCCATCGTAGATTCTCTGAAGCTAGATGAGATTCAGCCATACAGTTCAGAGAGAGCAAATCCGTATTTTGAATATTTGCACATAAGGAAAAAAATTGAAGAAAAGCGTAAATTACTGTGTAGTGTTATTCCTCAAGCACCTCAGTATTATGATGAATATGTGACATTTAATGGATCCTACCTGCTGGATGGCAATCCCTTAAGCAAGATTTGTATTCCCACAGTAAGTAACATCATCACTTGATATAGTCGATAATGCTGTACAATAGAAATATGATACAAGCCACATATGTAGCTTTAAATTTTCCTGTAGCCATATTTTAAAAAGTAAAACGATGAAAGTAATTTTAATAACATATTTTAGTTAACCCAATATGTCCAAATATTATTTTAACATATAATCAGTATAGAAGAATCATAAAGATATTTTGCACTCCTTTTTTTTTTTCTCTTAAATCTTAAACTCTGATGGGCTTATATATCATATCTCAGTTCAGACTAGCCAATTTCAAGTGCTCAGTAGCCCTGTGTAGCAAGTGGCAGCTGCCTCATTGGACAGTGCAAGTCTAGAGTATTTTCTTTTCCTTACCTGCTTTTCTTTTGTCCCAAAGGAGATATGTTTTGATTTATTTGAAGACTAATGACGTATGTGCTTTTGAGCCCATTCCCTTCAGTCTCCTCTGGAAACTTCCTCTATTAAAATACTGTTCTTGCTAGTATATATTTTCAGTTTTCCCTCTCTGTTGGCATTTTTCTACCCACTCAGAACATACCCAGGTCTCCTCCATCCTTGGGAGGGAAGACCATATTCCTTGACTGTGCCAGTCTGTCGAACTACCGCCCTGTCTTTCTCTTCACTGTCACACTCTTGTCACACTATTTTGTCTTTCTCGTTTCCTGTTTGTTCCATAATGTTACACAGTGGTTATGCATTGACCTTTTCATTTTTCTTTCTGCTTGATCTCTCTCACATTTGACACTGTGACCACCTTATTCTTAAAATTCTCCCCTCCTTTGTCTTCTGTGATAGTGCTCTCTTCTCTTCTGGCTTGCCTGCCTCCCTGACTAATCTTTTTTTACATCTTTTGGTGGCTCTTGTCCTCTGCCCATCCTTTGTACATCAGAGTATTCTAAGGATCCACTCTCTGGTTGACTTTTCGCTCTCTGTGCTCTGCTAATGTGGTCTTTTCTATATTTATGGTTTTCAGCAGTCTCCCACATGCCAGGTCCTCCCCATATATTCTTATCTAACAATATCATCTCTGCTGAGTTCCAGTAATCACATATAGGTACCTCCTAGGTATCTGTCCTTCTGGCACCTTGTCATGGGTTGAGTTCCCCAGGAAATAGATTGAGATTTGTGTGCAGGAGATTTATTTGTGAGAATTATCAGGAACAATACCTGTAAGTGTATGAGGGGAGCAGAATTGGGCAAAGCGAGGTGTTGAACTTAGCTGGAGTTACAACTGTGACCTCAGCTGAATCCATAGCTCTGAATTGGGATGGCCCTTCAAAGGTAGGCTGCCCTCGGGGAGGGAGCGTGACCTTGGGCAGCCAGCTCTCTTCCCTTCAAGGAAATTCATGGAGAGGGACTCCAGCCAGAGCTGTCAGCCACCAACACTGCCAACATTTGGGGGGATAGCTTGGAGGGTAAGTGCCTCATTCCTAAATTGGACATCTGATCGTGCACAACAGCATCCACTGTATACCTCAAACTTAATATATGTACCAAAAACAATGATTTACCTCTTATTCCCTTAAAAAAAAGAAATCTGTGTTCATTAATGATCACACCAAAGTAGAAACCCAGTCACCAAACTGTTACCATTCTTCTTTAGAACTCTCTAAAATCTGTACCCTCTACCACTGCCTTGGTTTAGGGCTGCTCATCATTATCTCTCACTTCGATCATCACAGGAACTCTTCTCCTTCTTCTTCCATTCTCTTTTTGCTGGAGTATTCTGTTGTTGAATGTATATCCCATATAAACAATAAAAAGCCATTTCGCTGCTGTGACCAGTTGTCTTCCCATTCTCTATAGCTTCAAATCCAAGTCTTAAGTATGACATAACCATATATTTCACAGTCCGACCCTGGTCTACCTACCTCTCCAGCTTCATTTCTCACTACTACTTCCAAACTCACCCAGTATTATAGCCAAACTGAACTCACTCTCTCGTTCACTACTTTTGGTACCTTAGCACTGCTGTTCCCTCTTCCTGAAATGTTCTTCTTTCCAAGTCGTTTTCTGTACCTTTGTCCCAGCTGTGATATTATCTTTTTGAAATCTGGTCAAAACAGAGTTTCTTGGGTCTTCCTCTTACCGTCACTAAATACTGTAATTAAATCTATATCATTTCCCAGTCTGGGAACCCAAGATTCAGCCTTGACCTTTTCTTCTCTCTGCCCTCACATCAAGTCAGTCACTAAGTCATGTTGATTATATCAGAGAAATAGCTCACATCCTGCCCCCGCTCCTTATTACCTCTGCCATGCAAGGACCTCATTAGCTCCTTAGACTAATCATTCAAATATGTGAATGCATAGCAAGCATGGTACTAGAAACTAGGTACCAGAAATGAGCAAGACATTCTGAGTCTAGTCTCTCTTCTGAATCTAGCCTTCCTACTGTCTGGATTCAGTCTTAAACACAGATCTGGTTATGTGTCTCCCCAGCTAATAATCCTGAGGGACCCCCAGTTTTCACCGTAAGTCCCAGTTCCCTATCATTGCATAAAAGGTCCTCCCCATATTTTGCTAGGCTTGTCTGTAGTTACTGTCCTTACTGTACACTGTGGCTGTACCTGGAGTAGATGACTCAGAGATTATCAAAGACTTGGAGGAAAGCTGATTTTTTAGTTCCGCATCCACAGAATGTGCTTGATACTAAACAAAACCAAACTCATTGCCATCGAATTGATTCCAACTCATAGTGACCCTATAGGACAGAGGAGAACTGCCCACAGGGTTTCTAAGGCTGTAATCTTTACAGAAGCAGACTGCCACGTCTTTCTCCCTGTGGGAGTGGCTAGGTGGGTTCAAACCGCAGACCTTTCAGTTAGCAGCTGAACTTTTTAACCACTGCGCCCCCAGGCCTCTTTTGCTTGATACTACTGCCTTTTAAATCTTCTAAAAAAGACAGGTTTAGATGTTACCCTAGTCAAAGTTAGTAGTAGTAGTAGATTAAAGAAAGTTACAAATAAAAGTAAATTTGTAATTGATATACCCTTTCAGCAAAGTCATTTGTTAATAATTCAAAGAATATAAAAGTAGTTATTTTCTTCTTTCATTTATTCTCCCAACTTTATTTTCCCTTAAAGAGCAAGAAATTTTAACTGAAATGTCATGGTGGCTCAGTGGTTAAAATCTTGGCTGCTAACCGAAAGGTCGTCAGTTCGAATCCACTAGCCACTCCTTGGAAACCCTGTGGAGCAGTTCTACTCTGTCCCATAGGGTCGCTACGACTTGGAATAGACTTGACAGCAATAGGTTTGGTTTTGTTTTTTTAATCATGGGCTTGGACCCCTGGTGGCGCAGTGGTTAAGAGATCAGCTGCTAACCAAAAGGTCTGCAGTTTGAATCCACCAGCCACTGCTTGGAAACCCTTTGGGGCAGTTCTCCTCTGTCCAGTAGCATCCCTATGAGTTGGCAGTAGGTTTGGTTTTGGGGTTATCATAGGCTTTAAATAATAGGCATAACATTGAAGAACACGTTTAAATTAGAACTTTGACCAAAATCAGTAAAAACAATTTTGACTGGTAAATCATGTTAGGTTGTTTTTTAGCGCCACCTGCTGTTTGACCATTATATTTTATATATATTATGTGTGCGTGTACGTGCTGTCACCTTTTCTTATTCCTACAGAGGTGATGTAATGCAAATTTAATTCCCTTATAGTAAGTCTTTGATTACATTAGAATTTAATTGTGTCCAGTATTATTTCAAAAGGGATCATAAGCAAAACTGAGAAATATTTCTGGATGCAGTGGAGAGTTTTTAGTTGTTTGATACTGTTTTTAACAGAATTAATTCAGAGAAACACACAGTACAATATAGTAGAAAGAGCAGTAGATTTGCAGCTAGCATAAATGAGTTCAGGTGTAGATTTTGGTACAAATCGGCTGTATGATCTTGAATAATTAGCTGCTCTGATGCTCAGTTTCCACATCTGCAGAACAAAGATTAAAATAGAATATGCCAGAGCCCTTTAAAACAGTATAAAAATTTAAGGGTTTACAGTTATTTTATCCAGTTCAGCGTGAATTTAAGGTTAGTCTTAACTAGAGCTGTTACACAAATCCTAGCCTTTTGCTCATAAAAGGCTGTACTTTTGAGCTGACTGGACTGAAACTTGTTTGTTCAAAATATAGTTTCAAAAAATAGAGACTAGAATAACAACATTGTTTTGACTCTACATTATTTTTTGTACTTTCCAATGTGGTTTTGTCCATTTGTTTATTCCCACCCAGCTAATTGCTGTTTTATCATAACCTTTTCTCACATACGTGTGACGTGTTTATAAAACTCATTAGATATATGGTAAAGCATGCCCAGAGTAAATTTGAGTAAATTTATTTTTCCATCATATATTTTTCTTATAATTTAACTAGAATGCTGCCATTTTTCCAGAGGAAATCAAGAGAAGAAAAAATAAAACTACAGGTTAAGTTCCCAAAAATGAAAGGAACAAGGGAGAGAAAAAAGAAAAGGAGGCTTGTCACAATCTGGTCTCTACTGTGGCCACTGGTGACAGCGTACTCTATAGAGACCCTCATAAGGGATTCCAGATGCAGGTGGTAAGAGGAAAGTGCATCCCTTCAAAGCTGGGGACAGAGTTAACTCTGTAGAGGCTCATTGAATTCACAGATACTGAAAGACAAAATCTAAGCATGATTTACTTAAAGGTAGATGAGAACCAACCGAAAGAAAAACACAGCAAAGGAAAAGTTTCCCCAGAAAGTCTCCATGTATTCCTTGAGTGATTCCACCTCCCCACTGTACGTTGATAATTCCCAAGTTTATATATTCACCCAAACCTCTCTCCTCAGGTTCTTTTCTTTTAATTTTTGTTGAGAATATACATAGCAGAACATACGCCAATTCATCCGTTTCTACATGTACAATTCAGTGACATTGATTACATTCTTAAAGTTATGCAACTATTGTTCGAATTTTTCCTTCTCCATTAACATAAACTGAGTGCCCCCTCAGTTTCTTACTGAATCTTCCAAGTTGCTATTGTCAATTTGATCCCATATAGATGCTTCTTAAAAGAGCACAATGCTGAAGGCAGACATTCTTTACTAATTAAGCTAAACTATTATTTGGTTTAAAGAAGAATTCAGGGATATTTTCGGTTTAAGGTTTAAAGATTATCTCAGGTCACTAGTTTCAGGGGTTCATCCAGCCTCAGTGGCTCCATCCACAAAGTCTGGATTTTATGAGAATTTTAAATTCTGTTCTGCATATTCTCCCTTTTGATCAGGATTCTTCTGAAGAACCTTCAGTCAAAACATTCAGCAGTGGTAGCCGGGCACCATCCAGTTCTGGTCTCATGGGATAGGAGACCATTGTTCATGGAGGCAATTAGCCACACATCCATTTCCTCCTCCTCTTCCTGGATCTCCTTTTCCCTGTGTTTCTCCAGGCAAATGGAGACCAATTGTTATACCTCGGATGCCCACTTGGAAGCGTTTAAGACCCCAGGCACTATGCAGTGAACTAGGAGATAGAACAGAAGCACTAAACACAATAGTAGACCAATTAACTGGAATGTCCCGATAAACCATGACCCTAAACCTCCAAACCAAGAAACCAAGTCCCATGAGGTGTTTGATTGTACAAGCATCCTCAAAGCTGCTCTTTTTGTTGTTGTAACTATCACACAACTATTGGGAGTTCATCTTTTTATGGGTTTATAGCTTACTGACATCAGTTAAATTAATTGGCTGTTCAGCCCTGGCCCTTAATGTGGAAACCCTTACCCTTAAGCCGACACTCAGTGCTCCATAAGCAGTAACTCCCCCTTTCCCTCCCTCCTGCCCCTGGGAACCGCTAAGAAACTTGGGTCTCTATACATTTACCTGTTCTTGTCTTTTTCTGTAAGTGAGGTCATACAATAGTTGTCCTTTTGTGATTGACTTCATTTAGCATAATATCTATAAGCTACACCCATGTTTTTAGCATGTATCAAGACT
The DNA here is from genome assembly GCA_030035585.1 of Dugong dugon. Taxonomy (NCBI): domain Eukaryota; kingdom Metazoa; phylum Chordata; class Mammalia; order Sirenia; family Dugongidae; genus Dugong; species Dugong dugon. Next base: position 43,280,367 of record CM057466.1, on the reverse strand, counting down.
TCATTTCTCTTTCTGGCTGAGTAGTAGTTCATCATACATATGTACCGTATTTTGCTTATCCATTCATCCATTGATGTACATTTAGATTGTTTCCACCTTTTTTTTTTTCTTTTTTCAAGGTTCTTTTAATTTTTTTTATATATATATTTTTAATTGTACATCAGGTGAAGGCTTACAGACCAAATAGTTTTTCACGAAACAGTAGTACACATATTGTTTTATGACATTGGTTAACAGCCACAACATGTCAACTCTGTAACTTCTCAACCTTTTTTTTTTTTTTTTTTTTTTTTTTTTTTTTGGTGAAAATACACATAGCCAAAGATACACCATTTCAAAAATTTCTACATGCACAGTTCAGTGACATTGACTACGCTCTTCCAGTTGTGCTGCTATTCTCACTTAAGATGAAGGCTTGCAGAACAAAATAGTTTGTCATTTAACAGTTGCTACACATGTTGCCCTATGACGATGGTTAACAATCTCACATCACATCAGCAGTATCCTTACTCAACCTTGGGTTCCCCCATCACCAGCTTCCGTGTCCCCTTCTGCCTTTTGGCCCTTGTCACTGGACTGCTGTACCTCATTAGTCCCATTTGGTTTTACGGGGCTGTCCACTTCCAGGCTGAACGGTGAACCTCAGAGATAACTTCACCACTGAGCTAAAAGGGTGTCTGGGGGCCATACTCTCGGGGTTTCTCCAGTCTCCTTTAGGCCAGTAAATCTGGTCTTTTTTTTTTTTTTTTTTTTTTTTTTTTTGTGAGTTAGAATTTTGTTCTACATCCTTCTCCAGCACTGTCCAGAACCTTCTGTTGTGATCCTGGTCAGGGCAGTCAGTGGTGGTAGCCGGGCACCATCTAGCTGTACTGGACTCAGTCCGGTGGAGGCCTTGGTAGCTGTGGACCATTAGTCCTTCGAACTGATCTTCTCCTTGTATCCTGTTCTCTTCATTCTCCCTTGCTCCCGAAGGGATGAGACCAGTGGAGTATCGTAGATGTCCGCTCTGTTTCCACCTTATGATGCTTCGGTGTATAGTTGTCTGTTTGCATAGTTGCTTTCAAGTCCCTTGGATATATTCCTAGCAGTGGAATTGCTGGGTCATGTGGTAGTTCTGTGATTAATTGTTTTGAGGGTTTTCCACAACAGCTGTACCATTTTGCATTTCCACCAGCAATGGATAAGGGTTCCAGTTTCCATACATCCTCACCAGCATTTTCTGGTTTTGTTTTTTGTCTTAGCCATCCTAGTGGGAGTGAAATGGTATCTCATTGTGGTTTTTATTTGCATCTCTGATGGCTATCCTGAGGTTCTTTTTTGCTAACTGGGCAACTCCACCTAAATGTCCATAAGCTCCACAAAGTTAACATGTCCACACCGAACTCACCCAAAAACCTGTTTGTTTCTCTTCTTCCATCCCCTTCCCTGGTCTTTGTCAGCCATTCAGTCCTCACACTAAAAAAAGTCTTCCTTGACTGCTTCCTCTTTTTCATCTCTCTTCTTCAGCTAGTTACCAGTATTGTTAGAATCCATCCCCTCTGCTTCTCCATCTCACACTGATGTAACAGGATCTGCCTCCTTAATTCCTTGCCTCTGGTGGTGTTGCCCAAGCATCTGTTCTCCATACACACACAGCAGTGAGCTATAAGGTCCTTCAGTGGTTCCACGATACATACAAAGTTTACTCTAGTGTGTTCTAAAGAAAACTTGTTCCACAGCCAGTATTAAGTTTCATGTGGGGAGTGGGGGAGATGTTTATGGTCAACTAAGTTTAGGAAGCACTATTCTAAAAATAAATAGGTTTTGCCTACATGAACTATCACCTCCTTTTCCATGATACCAGAAGAAATGGATGGTGCCCAGCTATCATTACTGAACGTTTTAATCAAGGAGCCGTTAGATGGATCCTGATCCAAAGGAGGAAAATCAGGGACAGAACTTCAAGTTCATAAGGAAATCAGACTTACTGGATCCATTGACAGTGGGGGAACCCTTGAATCTGTTAACTGGAAATAATCTTTAAACCTTGAACCAGAACTGTCCCATGAAGAAGCCATTGTTAAACAGCAGCTCAGCTCAATTAATAAAGAATGTTTGCCTTGAACATTGTGTTCTTATAAGGAATTAACTATATGAATTCAAGTTGACAACTGTTATTCTAAGGCACGGATGAGAACTTCAGGGGTCAGAGTCTAGATTCATGGTAGTGAAACAGTGGGTAGAAGTAGAATGGTGTCACGTGAAGTAATGTAACCAGTGTCAATGAACTGTGTGTGTAGAAATTGTTAAGTGGGTGTATGTTTGGTTGTATATATTGCCACCGTAAATAAATAAATAGGTTTATTCACTGTAGGACTTCTCAGAACATTTAATGTGTTAATTGTGAGACTCCTAAGTAAGTACATGTATACAGTGTTTCCCAGACTTAATTGTTCATAGAACCATTGCCTGTAAATCATCTTGAGGGACCACTGTTCTGTAGAACATGCTTTAGGAAAAGCTTACTTACAGAGTGGAATGCAACCTTTGTAGCCTGTCACTGAAAGTCTGTCATTTCTTTACCCTTGTTGATCTCTCCATCCTCATACCCACCATTCATTTCCTCAGATTTGAGGGAATCAGGACTGCTTCATTGATCATGCCGTCCTCTCTCCTGGGAATTACCTCCCTTTGTCTTTTTACCCCCAAACAGTTTTCTCTAAATCTTTACTCTGGCTCTTCCTTTAAGACACTGCTCAGACGTTACCCAATCAAGGAAGCTTTTTCTGACACCCTCTACCTCAGATGAGTAGATATTCTTCCTCTGTGCTCCCTGTATGGCTTTGTGAAACTAAACCAATAGCCCCAGACTCTCTACAACTCTTGTTAAATTTAAAATACAGTTCACAGGATACAGAAATCAGACAAATGTATTTGTGCAGTTAGTGGCCTGAAAAATGATAAGTTTCAGTAAGTTATTTGTCCTTTAGAATTTTCCACATTCTGGATTCAACTGATAAAATCCTCATGGTGTCATTTAGCATGGTTTTCAGTCCCCCATAATTCCTGTGAACTTAGTTACAGATCTTTATTAGATCCAGGTTTGATTCTTCAGCAGGAATTCTTCATAGATGCTGTTATGTAACTCCTGTGGCACCACATCAGGAAACCATGATATCTGGTTGCCCCACTTTCCTGTGGAGCTAACAGTTAAACTGTCAGAAAAGTCAGCTGAGCTGTAATGTTGTACCAGAACATACTGAGATCTCGTTGTTGGCTGCCGTCCTTGTCCTGATACACCAACGGTAATTATAAATAAGGATGAGGTGGGGGAAATAGAGGTAATCCAAGAGGTTGAGGGAAAATGTTCAGTGGGTCACAGTTACTGCCACACTTGAGTGTCTCTCCATATTAATTAGTAGAGTGCATTCACGGATCAAGTCAGCTTCCTGAACCTCCAAAATCTACCAGAAAGCACCAAACCAAAACCAAACCCACTGCTGCTGAGTCAGTTCCGACTCATAGCGACCCTGTCGGACAGAGTAGAACTGTCTCATAGGTTTTCAAAGGCTGTAAATCTTCACAGAAGCAGAATGCCACATCTTTCTCTCACGGAGCAGCTGGTGGGTTCCAAACTGCTGACCTTTTGGTTAGCAGCCAAACATGTTAACCACTGTACCACCGGGGCTCCTTCTGGAAAACACAGTCCACTGTAGTATCAAATTAGAGATGGCCTATAAGCTTTTGGGAGTATGGATAGACTAATGTTATAAAACAATTATTACACAATTATCTATATGAATTCAAGTTAACAACTGTTCATCTAAAACACAGATGAGAACTTTTGATCAAGGACCCACAAATCTATTAGCAAATTTCATCTTTTTTATTTTTAAGGGCTTAATTTACTAAATGTAAAACTTGGTACATTAGTGTTTGATGTTTTTATCGTGCCTGCAGAGACTTCGCTTACTAACTGATAACACTTGGACTGTTTGCTCCGTGCTTAGACCGTCCTGTTTGTGAGTCCTCCTTTAGTCTGAGCTGTCACTTACAGATGCTCAAAAATGGGTCTGTCTGTAATAAGTCACTTCCTTAGTCCTTCAAGTCTGCTGTGACCTCACAATCAAAACGTCTAAGCGTGCTAGGATTCTCTGCTATGTTTCAAGCAGTTAAAATTGCCTGAGGAGTAACAACCAGTCACTGTTATTCACAGAATATCAGAATTTATGGTTTTATTAAGTTAAGCACGAAAAGTTCAATTTTATAAGAATAGCCTATTGTTGTAAATAAAACCTAATATTTTAAACTATATATATATGTTTTTCTAATTAGATTACACCACCGCCTTCACTGTCAGATCCTCTTAAAGAGCTTTTTCGGCAACAGGAAGTTGTAAGGATGAAGCTACGTTTGCAACACAGTATTGAAAGGGTGAGAAATGTTTTAAGTTTACATTTATGCTAAAATAACAACTGTATTTTGTCAGTAGATTAAAGTGGCCTACAGTTTTTTATTAATGGGTTTTATTTAGAAACATTTTGGGGAATGGTTTGATTTTACCTAGTGCTTATGCAATTGGATGGAGAATTTTTAAGCTTCTTTTAAGATAGCTGCTCCTATATTACAGTTCATGTTAGGTGTATTTTTGATATATGAAAGTCTCTAATAGTTTTTTTATTACCATTTGTTTAATTTGCAGAACCTGCAGCAGTGAATTCCTAGTAGGATGCTTGGGTTTTCAAGTTTTAAAATGGTTACGTGGTACCAGCTACTTTAGGGCTAAAGTGCAAAATGCTCACAAAGGCTGTGTTTATTGGTCATTATAAGTCTTCCTTAGTTTCTGGTTTCCAGTGGTTAGTTTTGACATGAAATAACAGAAGAAATCTATCTAGCCATGTATAGAAATCATAAAAGTCATTTTACTGGATTAACAAAAAAGTAACACCTTTTTAATCTTTATCTTTGGAGAGGGTTAAGGACCTCTGAAAATGTGATGTAGGCTGCAGTCTTTCTTCACAGAAATAGACATACTCATATACAAACAAATCCTGTATACAATTTCTTTGATTCATCCATGATAGACTCCCAAGAGCTAAGGTTCTTATCGTTTTTCGTGCCATGGACTTCTGTAATAATCTGGTGAAACCTATTGAACTGCTTCTCAGAGTAATGTTTTCAAATGCATAAAATAAGCTTCAGAGAACCTTAAAGGGCAACAAGTGAAAGAAGCACTGATACTTACAGAATGTACAACACTGTACATGACCATGTCAGTGAACAATTAGTTAGCAATAATTGATACAGCACACGTCAGTAGTTATTTCAGCCAGCAGAACCCATCTGGTATATATCATTTGTGGACTGATGAATGTTACAGAAAGTCATGCCACCCTGCACACAGTTAAGAATTCTCATTTGAGCTGTGTGGTTTGTAGAACTTCAGCCAATAATGAAAATGACTCACCACCTTCCACATATTGATCAACAAACAGTTTAGAATTGTAGAATACTGGAAAACAACTTCAGTGCCTGACAGTGGGAGAACAAACAGCTTTACCATTTGGTGGCTGAATTTGATACCATTTGGTAGCTGCAGAATTGCATAATAGTTGGCAGCTACTACACAAATGTCTCTACACAGAAAAACTGGAATCATGTGTCTTTAACAGCAGCAGATCTAATAACTACTGAAATTTCGAAGAAGTAATGAATATAAAAATTTGGGAGGATATCTGTAGTGACTATAATATGAATTGAAAGTATTTGGTTTCTGTGGATGACAAAGTAGTAGATACTTCTAATACTTCTAAGACTAATAATACTTTTGTTGCCTACGTCATAATTGAAAGAAATGCCAGTTGGAAGTTCTCAGACAACCCTTCTCCCACTGTGTGCATGGACTTCATGGAGATGTGAGGACCCTAGGTTAAGTATTCCTAGTCATTTTCCCATAGAAAATGATACTTGAATGCTACACTAAATGAATGAACAGAGTTGTAGCCGGAGCCCCTGGCCCACTACTCAGAGCTGCTTCCTGCCCCACTCTTCCACCCCAAGAGCTAAGAGGAAACAATCCTTTGGCACACTCACAACCTATTCTCAACATTGAAAGGCTCTGCTCTAGGTGTTCAGAGACACAAAGTTGAGAACACTGACCTAAAATAGAATAGCTGGGCTATCACTTAAGTAGTGTGTCTCTGTTATTTTAAGGGAAAGGGGTCTGACTTTAAAATATATTTTTCCTTTCTACATAATGTATGATTTTGAGGGATTTTAGATTATTGCTGTTAATCCCTACAGGACTACAACCAACTTTTTAGCAAGACTTTTCTTCTAGCTGTCTTTACTATCTGATCAAGTCTTTAGATATTTATCACTTCAAGGCTGACCTTAAACTTGTACTTAAATTAGTAAACCATAAGTGTTAGGTTTCTTTTCTTTTGAGTATAATTTATCCCCTAAGAATTAACAAGAAATTAAATAGGACCATGTTTCTCTGTCTTTTACATTAAATTATAAATACAATAAAACTGTAATAATGCATATTTGAGTGTAATATGGTCTGTGTTCTCTAATGGGAGAAGGCTAAAGTTCTTGACAGTTGAGGGGAGGATGGGGAACCTGGTGAGGAGAAGACCAGGCATATCTTTAGTCTCCCAGCCCCGCCATCCAGACAGGGCTGGCAAAGTTAGTGCCGTGTCACTGGGGGAAGCCTAGAACAATGGCCTCTGCCCTTAAAGCTCTAGCCAGCGACAGGTCCTAGAGTTGACCCCACTGATGTTTAAGTCAAAGAGGACAGTGACCACCATGTGGCACAAGTCTGTAGCCAGAATCAGGAGGGTTTAGGATCTGCAGTTGGACCCCAGGAATTTCCAGTCTGCTGGATGCAGAAACTAGTCTAGATCATTTCATTAATTCATTTTAATTTCATTGAAAGTTTTAGACTTTACTTAACACATTAAGCTAGGATTTTATTATAACTGTCAGTGATTTACAAGTAATTAGCTTCAGCGTACAATATATTTATTTCTGTGAAAATATTCATTACAAAAGAAAAACTGCCACCACAATGAGTCACCACTTCACACGTACTAGGATGGCTGTCATCAAAAAGATCAATAATCGGACTGAATTGCTGGGTTGAGGGCTGTGGGGACCATGGTCTCAGGGAGCATCTAGCTCAATTGGCATAACATAGTTTATAAAGAAAATGTTCTACATTCTACCTTGGTAGGTAGCATCTGGGGTCTTAAAAGCCTATGAGCAGCCATCTGAGATACTCCACTGGTCTCACCCCTTCAAGAACAAGGGAGAATGAAGAAAACAAGATACAAGGGAAAGATTAGTCCAGAGGACTAATGGACCACAACTACCATGACCTCCACCAGACTGAGTCCAGTCGAACTAGATGGTGCCCAGCTACCACCATTGACTCCTCTGACAGGAATCACAACAGAGGGTCCCAGACAGAGCTAGAGAAAAATGTAGAACAAAATTCTAACTCACAAAAAATGACCAGACTTGCTGGTCTGACAGACACTGGAGAAATCCGAGAGTACGGCCCCCGGACACCCTTTTAGCTCAGTAATGAAGTCACTCCTGAGGTTCACCCTTCAGCCAAAGATTAGACAGGCCCATAAAACAAAATGAGACTAAAGGGGCACAACAGTCCAGGGACAAGGACTAAGAAAGCAGAAGGGGACAGGAAAGCTGGTAATGGGGAACCCATGGTCGAGAAGGGAGAGTATTGACATGTTGTGGGGTTGTTAACCAATGTCATAAAACAGTATGTGTACTAACTTTAATGAGAAAATATTTGTTCTGTAAACCTTCGTCTAAAGTACAAAAAAAAAAGATGAATAATAACAAGTGTTGATGAGGTTATAGAGAAATTGAAACACTCATACATTGCTGGTGAGAATGTAAAATGGTACAACAGCTGTGGAGAACAGTTTGGTGGTTTTGCAAAGGGTTAAACAGAGTTATCATAGGACCCAGCAATTCCACTCCTAGTTATTTATCCAAGAGAATTGAAAGCATGTTCACACAAAATACTTGAGCATGAATGTTCACGGCAGCATTATTCATAATAACCAAAACGTGGAAACAACCCAGATGTCTGTCAGCTGAGGAACGGATAGACCAAGTGTGGTACATCTATATGTTGGAATATTATTCAGCCATAAAAAGAAATGGTGTATTGATACATGCTGTGACATGGATAAACATTGAAAGCATTATGCTAAGTAAAAGAGGCCAGTCACAAAAGACCAAATATTGTGACTTATATTAAATGTTCAGAATAGATAAATCCATAGAAACAAAGGACAGGTTAGCATTTGCCAGGGAGTAGGAGAGGAGGGAAATAGGGGATGAATGTCTGGAATGTTCTGGAGTTAGATACTGGTGTAACGATCAAACAACATGGTGAACGTACTAAAAACCACCATTGTGCACTTTAAAAAAAAAAAAGACTCCCAATTCTGAAAAAAGAAGTTACTTCTGCTTTTACAACACTAGGAGTTCTCATATTTCTCAGACCTACTGAGAAGAAATGCTACTCTTGAGATTTAAGTTCTTTAACTTTTTTTTTTTTGGTCTCCTAAGTTTGAAAAATGAATTGTTGAAGAAGTGGTGTGTGTGTGTGTAGATATATATTTTGTTTTTTTTTTAATTCTTTGTTCAACTAGGAAAAACTGATTGTATCCAATGAACAGGAAGTTCTCCGAGTTCACTACAGAGCCGCAAGAACATTGGCAAATCAAACGCTGCCGTTCAGTGCTTGTACTGTTTTGCTGGATGCAGAAGTGTACAATGTTCCGCTGGACTCTCAGGTAGAATGTTCATTGGTACATTTAGAATACTCTTAAATATAACTAGGTTACTTTTGTCATCTATTTCCATAGAATAAACTTAAATTCAACAATTATCGAAGCTCAAAAGAGAGAACACCACTTTCAGACCACAGTATGTTTCTGGATCAGTTGATCTTCTGTTTTCTAAAATCCTCTAAACATTTAGATCTATATTATAAAATCAGATAATCACAAAAACAGATATGTGTTTAGGATAGTGCTCTTACATATAACCTATATTAGTCTTACATATAACTTATAATTTATATGGATTTCTAGAGTGGATTTTTATACATTTAGTTCTTAGTACCTTGCCTCCACTGTCTGTTGAGGAAACAGTATAAGCAGGTAGAACCTCTAGGTTGGGACATTGCTAAAATACTGCCTAGCTCCTGTTTTTTTCTTGGATATTGGTGGAATAAATTAATATAATTGTGAAAAATTGCATCTGTGTCTTTAATAAAATTTACTGTCACATATAAATTATGTAAATTCAAAAAGCCGTCATACCAGTTATCAGAAATTTTGTGTGCTTCATAAACCAGAATGAAATGCATGGGTCATAAGAGAAAAACTGTAAGTATTAAAATAAAAAGTATAAACACAGGCATTGAAGGGTTATCACAAAAAAGACTAGGAAACGCTATTTTAAAGCAGACAAAGGAGTAATACACGAAGGGTTTCGGGTGTGTCACAAGGTCAGCACTTTGTCTTCTCTGGGCTTTGTTTTCTTACCTGTAAGAGGAAGAGATTGAACTAGTTCAGTGATTTTCAAACTTTTTTAAGCTACCAAATGTTTTATTCAAATGAAAGTGTTGAAAGATATGTGAAGAATCTATTAAAATGAATAACTGGATTTTAAGAAAGAACTGTTTGACTCTAAGGAAGTAAACACTGAGAAGGCCACCGAGGGAGTTTCCAGAATTTTCAGCTTTAATGATTTTAAAGGGAAGAATGGATGGTTTTAATAACTGAAATTTACAGTTTAGCCATGTTGATAAAAGTCTGGAATAGACTGTGTGGTATTTTGAGGTCTTTTAAAGTTGTGTGCAATTATAGAGTAATGAAATCAGTCTTAGAAAAATATGGATAGAGGTTTATAATCAAGGTACAAGGAAAAGTCTTGAAGATTTCTAGTTCAGAATGGTTGAGTACACAAGTAAACACACCTGTTTACTTTTTCTCCTCCCAAAACTCATCGAAATGAGAAAAAGTTTGAATGTAGTCTATATTAATTCCAAAACAGATGTTCTTAAGAGTCAGCATGGAACTTCTTTATGAGTACTTTGAAAGATTGGTCCTGGAAGAATGTCAGGGGCTTCACTTAAACACTTCTCCCTACGTATGGTAAACTTCTAACATTAAAATCAAGTCAAATCGATTTTTCATTAATTAATGTCACAGGCGCGGTACTTCATATGCCTTTTTGAAAAGAGCCTTTGACTCAGAGCCCGTAAGCCCATTGCCATCAAGTCGATTCTGATTCATGGTGACCCTGTAGGACAGAGTAGAACTGCCCCATGTGATTTCCAAGGAGCGGCTGGTGGATTTGAACTGCTGACCTTTTGGTTGGCAGATGAACTCTTAACTGTGGTGCCACCAGGGCTCCCCACAGTATAGGTTCTATTAATAAATTAACCCAGCACGCTGAGAGTTCTGATAACTCATCCATCAACTCAGTATGGAAATAGACTCTTTATGAAATTTTAATAGTATTCAATTTATATTGTATTATTTTTAGATTATATTTCCATCTTTCCTAAAAACTGGCATATACCATAAAAAGATCATATGATGACATACTGATTTTAAAGTGGGTTAATGGTATTTTCTAACATTCAACTACTGTAATTTCCCTTTCAGTCTGATGACAGTAAAACTTCTGTGCGGGACCGCTTTAATGCAAGACAGTTCATGTCCTGGTTACAAGATGTGGATGATAAGTTCGACAAATTAAAGGTACATATGTTTAGGAGTTCAGTTTAAATGAATGCTTCCCCTTTCATAAATGAACAGAAACTGCAGCTATATTAGAATAATTAGGAAGGGAAACATTGTTTAGTCATAAATCTCATGCTGGGCTGCAATTGGAAAGATAATGGGAAATAAAGACCACAAGTCCATTTTTAAGGACCAGTAGAATTCGAAAGACTAAAATACCACAGAAAAAGCAGTTGATAATTTGGATTTACATGCTTATCCAGTTCACATGTCTGGTTATAGTTCTGAATATGAAAGGATAAGAGAACGGCAAGAGAGGAGCGTATTTTGCAAATCTATAAAGAAAATTATTTGAGATTTCAGTTCATTTCAGTCATTTTCTTTAGCCTTTCATGATAATTTGAAATCTTACAGTTTGAGAGAACATTTTCAGATTACAGTTGTAAGGTGAGTGTGAGGTTGCAAACCCAGAAATAGTTGGCAGAGGGATATGGACAGGGTCAGACAGGAAGTGGGCATGTAATTCGAACACTTTTAGACTTCTGATGTGTCCATCTTAGTCCCTAAAGAAACTATAGATTAGATTGATTTTTAAACAAAGCAAATTTAACAGAATAATTAGTAACTCTTTTCTTCTTTTAAATAGACCTGTCTTTTAATGAGGCAACAACACGAAGCTGCAGCCTTAAATGCCGTCCAGAGACTAGAATGGCAGCTCAAACTCCAGGAACTTGACCCTGCCACCTACAAATCCATCAGCATTTATGAAATCCAGGAGTTTTATGTTCCCCTTGTTGACGTTAATGATGACTTTGAGTTGACTCCTATATAACAGCCATTACTTCCTGGTAACGCCTTCTTCACCTGATGAGGCTCAACATTGTACTGTGGAATACTGCCTTTTGACAAAATACTGATATTATGCCTTTACAGTTGTTAGTAAAGTTCAGTTTAAGTGGATTGTGTAGTAAACACTGTCATTTTATAAAAAAAAATGAAGAGGATTATTTTGGATCTTAGATCTGAACACAGTTTGTAACTGAGAGCTATTATTTATATGGATGAAAGGTGACCATTGCATTAGGGCATGGTGGCTGACTGGTAGATATTTAAAAAGGTGAGAATCTGCTGACAGCGCTGGAAGTTGTTAGCAGTCTAAGTAACGAGAATGACCACTAGTATTCAAAGCTCGTTCAGGTTTTATTAAAAATATATCAGTAAACTACAAGGTTCAGTTCCTACCAAATAGTTTCTAATGTGGAAGAAAATTTTGGCACAAAATTTCTTCAGTTTATCATATATGTAAATTAATTGTACAGTGTTCTCTTTGAAAGTTTTAATATTGTCCTTTTTAATAACTTATTTTATACATATTGTGCAGATGTAAATCTTGTAATTAATGGTCAAAATGTATACAAAGGGATTGGTAGTAAAAACATGTACAAAGAAATAATTGTAAAACTGTTTTGTTTAATGTTTTATTGGACCAAAGTTGTAGTTTGTATGGCGTGCAGAAGTAGTGTGTTCAGGTAGCAAAACTTAAGGCATGCATGTGTTTGAGTTAGCTTGTTTTCATCACCATAACTGTAAAGACTGCAACTGAGTTGTATTGCATGCTTCCTGGAATTTATCTTCCACAGTTGATGCCTAAAACAGTGTCCCGTGTTTCTACCAGTCTCCTGTGATCGTGCCTATGACTTACTATGTTAAACATACTGTTGAAAATTAGTCAGACAAAAAAACTTAGCTTTTTTTCATCTCACAGTAGAGCCTATTTCCCCCAAAAAATGCCTTTGAATGAAAATTCTGAAATTGTAAATGTCTATTTTAATATTCAACTATAAAAGCACCTGTGAATATATGTAAATATGTTCAATAAATTTTATTGGTCTTGTTAAATCATTGTAAAACTTTTTTACATTGCTTAAATTTAATGTTTTAAGCTTAATAACCTTTGCACTTTTAAAATAAAAACTGAGTGCTCAGATCAAGAAAGATATATTTGATAGTTAAAATAAGTAAAAGAAACAGGTATATTCCAATCGATCTTGGCAATGTTTATGAAATATTAATATGCTGTATTTTTTCCTTGTATCAAGATACAAAACGTAATTCACAGAATTTTATAATTAAGATTTGGTATGCTGTTTTATAATCAAATAATCAGCAATATACTTAGGGAAAATCCAGTGTTTCCTGTAACACGACGTAGACTTAATATCCAGGAATAGTTCAGATCTGAAACCTCTGCTGAACTTACTAAACATTTTTGAAAGAAAAATTAGGCTAGTGTAAAATTAATCTGTAAGATTTGAGGTGAAGTTTACCTAATTTTCCACAGTGCTTTCTTGAATTATAAAATAATAATGTTTCTTATTCTGTTAGAGAAAAGTGAAAAGAATATATGAGAAATGAAGTGATTTAAACTCAGCTTGCAAGTTGGACATTCCAGCTAGTAGGAGAGAATGTAAGAAATGAAGTTTTTGAGTGCAAAGGTACATATTAAGCTTAGGGAGTTTTGAATTTTCATGTCGGTTTATATTTTGATTCATATTGTACTTGGCATGCGCAATATAGCAGCACGTGTAAAAATTACACAGTGCAAGGACTTTATTATAAAGGTTGGAGGTAGTTCTCTTTAGAAATTTAGGTGAGAGATTTCGGCCTTTTTTTATCAGATAAATGGGGCCAGAGAGGCAGGGTAGATTTTGAAGCACTGTTTTTGTTGAAGTTAAGTTTATTAAGACTGGGAACATTGAAAGTTAGTTTATAAAAGCAATACTTTTAATATGAAAAACTTAATGCAAATTTTTTTTTTTTTTTTTTTTTTTTTTTGCCTAAAAAGGAAATTTGATGGGATGCTATGGCAAATCATAAAAATGAAAAAAAATCAACTTACTGAGCATTGAAGTTATAGAAAATACCAGAGGGGTAAGTTTATAGAGCATTTTGTTCTGATGGCCCAACCTGAGGAAAGGGAGGGAAAAAAAAATCACTGTTTGACCAAACAGAATAAGCTGCAGACGAGAAAAGCAAGCAAGGAGTCTGGCATATTTTCGTCATCCCGGCTTTTTAGCTTTTTAACCACAATTCTCAGCCTCTTCAGTTGTACCTCAAAGAGTTAGAGCCTTTCTGCCTTGATTCTGCCTTCTACAGATTTGCTTTGTAAAGTGACTCAAGGCTAATTGGCTGGCTGAAAAGTTAACACCTTCTCTGTGGGAACTTACAATCAAGGAAGTACTTAAGGGCTTTAGGTATTAAAGATACTCTGAAGCTCTGAAATCCTAGAAAAATTTTGAAATGAAGGATATGCCTAAAAGGGTGTTGGATTCTGAAAGAAAAATAAGGAATGGTTAGTTTAATCAGTGATTTTTTTTAATTATTCAAATATCATGAACAAGATACTAAATTGTACTTAAGGATTTGTATTTCTTTACATCTTGTTCTAAATCATATCTGTTTAATAAATGACTAGTTGATATTTGTGCATGTTATTTAATAAAGAGTTATATTTTTATAGAAAAAAATGAGTGAAATGTGTGCTGATTTTTTTGATTCAATTTCCCACCCCCATGTAACTTTGAGCCAAACACCAGGATTTCCTTGGGCGTCTGGCAGAATTGCAAAAGTATTTGTTACGGAAAAACAAACAGCCACTGAAGAGCTAGCCTTTCAAACTCAGGTCTGTTCATAATGAGAGATCTCACCAATGAGGCAGAAGTACAGTGAAACCTTTGAAAGGCAGGAACCTGTCAGAAGGAGAAACTCAAGTACTTTCCACTAAAACAAGGAATTAAAAAGTGGTAAGACTGCACCCTGTCGACGGCAGAAAACCTGTGAGACCCACGGAAAGGCAGTCCCGTCAGGTTCTGACCCTCACAGGTTTGCACTGTGTTAGACATACCTGCAAACTTCCTAACTCTGAAAATCTCAAGCAAAGACCATAAAAAAAAACATTTTAATGTGACTTAAGAAGTACTGTTATTCTAGAAATTGAGTGCAGAGCTGAATATGTATTTTTCTTAGCTATCCAAAAATTTAGCAGTTTTTTTAATTCTATATCTGATTTCCTGACACATGAAAACCCAAATATTTAAAAATAAAAAACTGTTTAAAACTGATGAGATAGTCTTCTCTTTTTATATTTAAATAAAGCATTTTCACCATTTAAAAAATCATTTTTAAACTTCAAGTCAAAAATTGTTACAAGAGATACTAATCTTTGGAAAAACTGAAATCTAGCTGGTTAAAACATCTTGTAATTCACCATTAGTGACTTCTTCCAACTGTAGTTTCTTTGTACCTAAAATGGAGAGTTTTAAGCCTGTATAGAAGATGTTACTGGAAATATTTCTAGTCAATAAAACCAGGATCCAGAGAAGAAACCGAGGCAAATAAAGTTTTTCAACAATTCCATCCATCAAAATGGCTAAAGAACAGCTAGATAATAAGTATTTGAACATAAACAACAAAAAGTACAACTAAGAAATACTGGCTGGATTTTTCCAGTGATTAAATGTTATACGATATGTATAAACAATATAATTTTTATACATGTGCAGTATCTCCACAAAGGAGAAAATAGCACATAAAATTATTTACCTGAAGAGAAGCACAGTCTTCAGGAGGATTCAGTTTTATTGGCGTGGTTACACGGAGGATCTAAGGAGAGCATGTTCATTGAACTCTCCATGAGTTTTCAAATGGGATGCTATATTCAAATACTTGAAGGGTACTAGGAAAAATCTATTACGCAGCCATTCTTTTTTCCTCACTTTTTAAAAAGAAATGTTGCTGTTAATATATATCAAAACCAAATCTGTTGCCATAGAGTTGAGTCTGACTCACGGCGACCCCAGGTCTTACAGAGTAGAACTTCTCCATAAAGTCCGTAGGTTTTTCTGGTATTCCTGGGCACCGCTGGGTGGGTTCTAACTGCCAACCTTTAGGTTAATAGTTGAGTGCAAACCATTTGTGCCACCTATACAATGAGGCATATGTAGCATATATTTACACATAAAAGAACATCTGTCTACTCAGCTTAAGAAAGAAGACATTATCCGTACCTTTTTACTCAGTTTTTTTAATTGTATAATTTATATCCAAGAAAAATACCCAGATCTTAAGTAAACAGTTGATGAGTCTTAACAAATCTATACAAATTACCATCATCCAAATTAAGATACTGTAAAACTTTTCCAGTCTCCCTAGAAAGTTCCTCCATGCAGTTTCAAGTGAATATCTACCCGAGAGGCAACCACAGTGCTGATTCCCATCACCATATATTAGTTGTGCCTTTTCTTGAACTTCACATAAATGGAATCACAGTATATACGCTTCTGTGCCTGCCTTCTTTCTGTCAACATAGTATTTTGAAATTCATCCATGTTGTTTTATGTATCGGTATTTGAATATAAGAAGTTTTTAAAACACTACAGAATTTTTGTTGTTAGGTGCTACAGAGTCTGTTCTGGATCGTAATGACCGTATTTACAACAGAACGAAACACTGCCTGGTCCTGTGCCATCCTCAAAATTGTTGCTATGCTTGAGCCCATTGTCACAGCCACTGTGTCAATCCCTCTCGTTGAGGGTCTTCTTTTTCGCTAACACTCTTACCAAGCACGATGTCCTTTTCCATAATTCAAATGCATCAATTCTTCTGTCTTTCCTATTCATTGTCCAGCTTTTCGACTGAAAACACCATGACTTGGGTCAGGCGCACCTTAGTCCTCAAAGTGACATCTTTGCTTTTTAACACTTTAAAGAAGTCTTTTGCAGCAGATTTGCCCAATGCAATATGTCATTTGATTTCTTGATTGCTGCTTCCGTGAGCGTTGATTGTGCATCTGAGTAGAATTAATGTATTATTTTCTTGACACCCTTTTCATATTGCTGGCTAGGCTGTGGAACTACTCTTTATGTAGTTCCTAATACAGCTTGCTTGCTTGCTTGTTTGTTTTTTAAGCAGGATGTTGATGATCATGAAAAAAACCTAGTGTCATAAGGTGAACTTACAGGAGGCAGATGAATGAGCTGAACTATGTCCTGTGGGCCTTGTTTCCAGCTCCTCTGCTAATTCGCACTATCCATGAGTTCAAGCAGCGAGACGTAAGGTATACCTGGAGCTCTGCCCCTTGAGGATTTACACAGCATTTTCCTAGGTCGCAGTCCCCAAACTTCTTGGTCACAGGACTTCTTTGTACTCTTAAAAGTACTTTGAGAGCAATAATGGTTGCACCATATAAAGAATGTAATCAATGCCCCTGAATTTTACAAGTAGAAATTGTGGAACTTGCGAATGTTTTGGTGTGTGTATTTTCACCACAATTTTTTTTAAAAAGTACTTTGAGAGCTTCTGTTCATGTGTGTTGTTATATCTATTTATATTTACCATGTTAGAAGTTAAAACAGAATTTTTAAAAATATCAATAGATCAAGTCTATGTTCACTTTTATGAAAAATATATTTCCAAAAATAAAAATTTGAAAGCAGCATTATTTTACATTTATGCAAATCGCTCTAATGTCTGGCCTAATAGAAAGATAGCTGGAATTTTATATCTGCTTCTACATACAGTGGGTTGTGATCTGCTTTTATTTTTTATTTTTTTGGTTGAAGCAAATCTGGCCAAAATACAAATATGTAATAGGAAAAGGAAGAACTATCTTAATAGCCTTCTTGGGTAACTGTGGGTATTCTTTGATTCCACATCAAAACATAACAAATGGTGGTTTTCTAAAAGGTTAGTTGCACTGTGGAATCTGAGACCATATGAAGAACTTTTCCTCACTAAAACTCGTTGGTCTATCTTGCACTGTGAGCGGATCTTTTACCCATGCCTGACTTTGTAACAACATGCATAGGTCTTTTGGAAAATAATGATTCACTGAGTTGTGCATGTCAGTCAACTGTTGATACATTTCATTATACAATACTAAAAAAATCCACATTTTTTAAAATGTCATCAGTGATCTTTAAGTTTTAGGAGGCTGTTAAGCTCTAAGCGACTGATACAAGTTTTCCAAAATTCTGATTTTCACTTGAAAGCTGGAGCTTTGTCATCGGCAGGTTCACTTATTTTCAAGAAAATGTCTGCCAGAAACCCACATCTGAATAACCATCATTTGTTCATCATGTGTTCAAGTAAAAATGATGTTCCATGGAAAAAGCAGTGAGTTCGGCTTGCAACTAAATCTCTCTAAGTGCTTTCCTCAAGACAATCCTTTTACTTTGGCATGCTGTAACATAAGTATTTTAGGCGTTTTTCCAATTTTGCTACATAGAATATTAAAAAAAAATTCAGTCTACGGTTGAAATTTAATAAAAATCAATTATTTTTATGGCTTTATTGAGGTCTTAAGTAAAATTGGCTTATTTTGTTTCCTCTTGGTGCTTGTCATTGAAGGATACAAAGACTACTGGTACAGTTTGGTGCAGCTTGCCTTAACTGTGCTAAGACACCGGCAACAGAGGAGAAAAGACAGATAATGTTTTCACATCATTATGAAAGTAGTTTCGACTCACAGTCTCCCTTTCAGGGTCTCAAGAATACCAACCAGTCTGTGGACCATGCATTGAGAATTGTTGACTGTCTAAGTTACCTAATGCTGGTATAACAAATACAACAAGTGGATGCCTTTAACAGACATTTATTCTGTCAGAGATTAAGAGGATAGAAGTACGAAATCAGGGTGCTGGCTCTAGAGGGAAGACTTTCTCTCTCTGCTGTGGGAGAAGATCCTCATCAATCTTCCCCTGGGTCTAGGAGGTTCTCAGTGCAGGGAACCCAGGTCCAAAGGATGCACTCTGCTCTCAGCTCTTCTTTCTTGGTGGTCATAGGACCACCTCTCTGCTCACTTCTCTCTGCTTTTATCTCTTGTAAGGCAGTGAAGGATGTGACTCAAGATACATGCTACCCTAATCCTGCCTAATTAACAATCTAATCCTCATTAACATAAGCTAATCGAATCCCGTTAATATAATGGACAGCTCACCCCCAAACGGGACCATAAAGAGGTGGGGCCAAGATGGCAGAGTAGTGAGATGCTTCTGGTGGACCCTCTTACAACAAAGACCCAAAAAGACAAGTGAATCAATTATATATGACAGTCTAAGAGCCCTGAACATCTAAGGCAAAGTTGAGGAACCGACTGAGTGGCAGGGGGAGGGAGAGATGGTTCTGAAGCAGCAAAGAGTTGCCAGACCTGACCCAGTGAGAGCCTGAGCCCTTCAGGCCTGAGCAGCTCATGGGTGACCGGTGAGGCAGGCAAGCAGCCATGCTCGAGAGGCGTGTTTTCTGCACCAGGAGAGACCCAGCGCCAGAGAGTCTACTCAGCCACCCAGAACAGTGAGAAGCAGCCCTGGATCAGCAAAAGATAAGTACTTGTGTACGGCCTACTGCGCAGATCAAAAACACCTGGCTTAGGGAAAAACCTCTCTCCCATTTACCTCCCCGCTCCCTGCTCTGCACTGGGTCCCGGACTGGCTTCAGCAATTGCCAAGTCTCCTGGGCCAGAAGTAGGAACCGTCACACGCTCTGAGCCATTCTCCCGGCCTTGGAGAGTGAACAAATTAACAAACGGGAAAAAATAAACTGCCGGCTCCTCTAAGCAAAGAACCCAGGGTAGGCACAGCTCCTTTGCCTAGGCACAGGCATAAGGGATCCACAGACTTTGAGTGCCTTTCCCCCTGCAGAGACTTGTGTGGGCCCATTTAAACAGTGTAGGCCCTCATTACCACAGTACCACAGAGTATATACCTAAAGTCTAACTTCAACTGTTTCAGCTGTGAAGTGGCAGGTTCGTGGCATTTGACACTGCTCTGCCCATTAAGCAGGGTGTTCACCTACCCACATCAGGGGCCTGAGGACTGGTGGCTCCACCCTTGTCACCTAGCCACCTGTGATAGGGGCCCAAGAATAAGAGGTGCCCCCAGTCCTTACAGCCAACAGCATTGGATGCTCATAGTCTGGCTGCAAAACCCACTCACCTACACACTCTAGGGAACAGAGACACACCTTCCTCCTGGACACTCGGGGGTGGCTGTCAGCCCCTGCCTTGCTCAGAGTGTGTCCCCCTGCTGTAGCCAGATGCCTGTGCCTGCATCAATCACCCATGCCTGTCTAGGACTGTAGGTGAGAGCCCACACCACACACTTGGTGGCTATCTACCTGGGCACCTGAGCTGAATCCATACAGGAGTGGGTGGACTCCTGAGCTCACATACCTAATAACAGATCTAACCAACTGGTGGCAAGACATTAGAGCTTCAAAGTTGCCAATTATCAAACTAGCTCATATGAGCAGCCTATTTGGGCATATCAAAAGAAAACAAGAAGCTAGGACACAGTAAGCAAACATAAAATAAATAAATATGGTAACTTATTTCTGGTCCAGAGACAACAGTCAATATCAAATCACAAAAAGAGGCAATCCATGATGGCTTCAGCAAGCTTCCAAAATAAAGAATCTAGAAATTTTCCAGAGGAGGAAAATTTCTTGGAATTACTGGAGGCAGAATACAAAAGATTAATATACAGAACTCTTCAAGAAATTAGGAAGGAAATTAATCAAAATGCAGAACACATAATAGAGGAAATTAAAAAGATTAGAAAAGAGTATAATGACAAATTTAACAGGCTGCAAGAATCCATAGAGAGACAGCAATCAGAAATCCAGAAGATTTATAATAAAATTTCAGAATTAGACAATAGTCATAGGAGCAGAACTGAGGCAATGGAAGTCAGAATTAGTGAGACTGAAGATAAAGCACTTGACACCAACTTATTTGAGGAAAAAATCAGACAAAAGGATTTAAAAAAATGAAGAAACCCCAAGAATTATGTGGGACTCTATCAAGAGGAATAACCGACAGACATTATGCTGAGTGAAATAAGTCAATCACAAAAGAATAAATATTGTATGAGACCTCTACTGTAAAAACTCATGAAAAAGTTTACACACAAAAAGGAACAATCTTTGTTGGTTACGAGGGATGGGAGGGGTTGGGGGGAAATACTAAATAGACAATAGATAAGTGATATCTTTGGTGAAGGGTGAGACAGTACACAGTACTGGGGAAGCCAGCACAACTTGTACAAGGAAAGGCCATGGAAGTTCCATAGACACATCCAAACTCCCTGAGGGACTGAATTGCTGGGCGGAGGGCTGTGGGGACCAGGGTCTCGGGGAATATCTAGCTCAACTGGCATAACACAGTTTATAAAGACAATGTTCTATATTCTACTTTGGTGAGTAGTGTCTGGGGGTCTTAAAGGCCTCTGAGCAGCCATCTAAGATACTCCACTGGTCTCACCCCTTCGGGAGCAAGGAAGAATGAAGAGAACAGGATACAAGGAAAAGATTAGTCCAAAGGACTAATGGACCACAGCTACCAAGGCCTCCACCAGACTGAGTCCAGTACAGCTAGATGGTGCCTGGCTACCACCACTGACTCCTCTGACCAGGATCACAACAGAGGGTTCTGAACAGAGCTGGAGAGGGATGTAGAACAAAATTCTAACACACAAAAAAAAGACCCAATTTACTGGCCTGAAAGAGACTGGAGAAACCCCAAGAGTATGGCTCCAGACACCCTTTTAGCTCAGTGGTGAAGTCACTTCCGAGTTTCACCGTTCAGCCAGGGATTAGACAGCTCCATTAAACCAAATGGGACTAATGAGGCACAGCAGTCCAGGGACAAGGACTAGAAGGCAGAAGGGGACAGGAAAGCTGGTGATAGGGAACCCAAGGTTGAGTAAGGACAGTGTTGACATGTAGTGGGGTTGTTAACCATTATCATAGGGCAACATGTGTACTAACTGTTTAATGAGAAACTATTTTGTTCTGTAAACCTTCATCTAAAGTAAGAATAGCATCAAAATGGGAAGAACATAATTGATGTCACTGAATTGTGCATGTAGAAATTTTTGAAATGGTGTATCTTTGGCTATGTATGTTTTCACCAAAAAAAAAAAAAGGTCAAGAAGGGAGAGGGTTGACATGTCATGGGGTTGTTAACCAATGTCATAAAACAATAGTTGTACGGACTGTTTAATGAGAAACTATTTTTCTGTAAACCTTCACCTAAAGTACAACAAAAAAAAGTTATATATTAAAAAAAAAAAAAGAGGAATAACCTACGAGTGACTGGAGTACCAGAACAGGGGAGGATAACAGAAAATAGAGACAAAACTGTTGAAGATTTGTTGTCAGAAAACTTCCCTGATATGGTGAAAGATGACACGATATCTATCCAAGATGCTCATCGAACCCCACATAAGGTAGATCCCGAAAGAAAGTCACCAAGACATACTATAATCAAACTTGCCAAAACCAAAGATAAAGAGAGAATTTTAAGAGCAGCTGGGGATAAACGAAAAGTCTTCTACAGAGGAGAGTCAATAAGACTAAGCTCGGACTACTCAGCAGAAACCATGCAGGCAAGAAGGCAATGGGATGACATATATAAAGCCTTGAAGGAAATAAACTGCCAGCCAAGAATTATATATCCAGCAAAACTGTCTCTCAAATATGATGGTGAAATTAGGGCATTTCCAGATAAACAAAAGTTTAGGGAATTTGCAAAAACCAAACCAAAATTACAAGAAATACTAAAGGGAATCCTCCAGTAGAAAATCAGGAACTTCAGCTAACAACCCAAGACTAGAACGCAGGACAGAGCAACCAGACCAGATAAGGAAGTCCCAAAAATAAATCAAAGCTAAAACACTGAAAATAGGGCAACAGATATCAATGTGTAAAAGATGACAATATTAAAACAAAAAAGAGGGACTTAAAAAATGTGGACATAGATTTTGCATATGGAGAGGAAGTCAAGGTGATATAAGGAAATAAAAGATGGAATAAACTTAAAAAAATAGGGGTAAATATTAAGGTAACCACAAAGGAAACTAACAATCCTACAACTCAAAATAAAATACTAGAAAAATATAAAGACTCAGCAAACACAAAATCAACAACAATGAAAAAGATGAAAAGAAAATACATAATGAAAAATGACTCAGCACAGAAAATTAAGTGGAATAACACACAAAAAAAGACATCAAAATGGCAGCACTAAACTCATACTTCTCAATAATTATGCTGAATGTAAATGGACTAAATGCACCAATAAAGAGACAGAGAGTGGCAGATTGGATGAAAAAAACACGATCCGTCTGTATGCTGCCTACAAGAGACACAGCTTAGACTTAAAGACACAAATAAACTAAAACTCAAAGGAAGGAAGAAAATATATCAAGCAAACAACACTACAAAAAGAGCGGGAGTGGCGATCTTAATCTCTGACAAAAGAAAATAAAATCCACCACAAAGAACAAGGAAGGACACTATATAACGATTAAAGGGTCAATACACGAGGAGAACATAATTATAATAAATATTTAAGCACCCAACGACAGGGCTCCCAAATACATAAAAGAAACTCAAACACCACTGAAAAAAGAGATAGACAGCTCCACAATAGTAGTAGAAGACTTCAACACACCACTTTCGGTGAAGGACAGAACATCCAGAAAGACGCTCAGCAAAGACATGGAAGATCTAAATGCTACAACCAAATGGGACCATAACCACAGGCATAGAGGCTAAGAGTTACAGCACATCACAAAATGGAAGATAATCGGATCACAAAATGGAGGACAACCACACAATACTGGGAACCATGGCCTAGCCAAGTTGACACATATTTTGGGGGACACAATTCAATCCATGACACTGACCAAGGTGATTTAAAAATGAATATATTATAATCTTACATAATAATTTATGAATATAATAGGAGGGAAAGGAACCAACTATGTGGTTGGTTGGTTGGTTGGTTTTCACTAAATGAAAAGAGAAACAAAAATTTACCCCATACCAATCCTTGATGGTTGTTGGTGCTATATAAGAATTAAATCTGCCTATAATAGGTGGATTTTTTTTTTTTATGATAGATGGAAGGAGCCCTGGTGGCACAGTGGTTAAGCACTCAAATGCTAACTGAAATGTCAGCAGTTGAACCCACCAGTCACTCCGCTTTTGTAAAGATTTACAGCCTTGAAAACCCTATATGGCTGTTCTACTCTGTCCTACCGGGCCACAGTGAGTCGGAATCAACTCCACGCAATGGGTTGTTGTTGTTTGTTGATGATAGGTAGGGAGCCCTGGTGGCACAGTGGTTAAGTGCTCAGCTGCTAACCGAAAGGTTGGCAGTCTGAAACCACCAGCTGCTCCACTTCCATAAAGATTTACAGCTTTGGAAACCCTGTGGGGCAGTTCTATTCTATCCTGTAGGGTCATTATGAGTCGGAATCCACTCAACGACAATGGGTTTGGTTTTTGGTTATGATAGGTAGTGCAAACAGTTTACTCTCAACTACTAACCTAAAGGTTGGAAGTTCAAACCCACTAGCGATCTGCTAACAGTAAGGTTACAGCCAAAAAAACCCTATGGAGCAGTTCACGGGGTGATCATTAGTCAGTATCGACTCAGCAGCAGGTTTGGTTTTGGTTTTGATGACTTCTTGAATTGGAGATCTGACAGTCTTTGCTCTAATACTTTAAATTATGGGTATACATGACTTCACTTATATAAAAAGACAAGAAAAGGTAAATGGACAGAGACCAAAGTTTATTAGTGCTTACCAAGGGCAGGAGGGAGGGGGAAAATGGGGGGTTGACAGTGATGGAAAAATTTGCACTGATTGAGGGTAGAGTTGCACAGAGTTTTGTAATTGCTGCCAGTAAGTTGTACACCTGTAAAAAGTTGAATTGGAGGCTGCTTATGTACAATGAAACACCTCATGGGATTTGGTTCCTTGGTTTGGAGGTTTAGGGTCACAGTTTCATGAACATCCCAGTTATTTGACCTAATAACGTTTTTAGTGCTTCTGTTCTGCCTCCTAATTTGTTGTGTAGTGCCTGAGATCTTAAAAGCTTTCAAGCGTCCATCCAAGGCACAATTGGTCTCTATTCACCTGGAACAACAGAGGAAGAAGCAAGAGTCAAGAATAGAAGAGGATATGGAATGTGTGGCTAATTGTCTCCAAGAACAACTGCCTCCTTTGCCATGAGACCAGAAGAACTGCATGGTGCCCCACTACCATTACTGAACATTTTGATCAAAGATTCCATAGAAGAATCTTGATCAAAAAGGTGAAGATGCAGGACAGAATTTCAAATTCACATGGACTCTAGACTTTCTGGAGCCAGGGAGGGTGAACAAACCCCTGAAACTATTGCCCTGAGATAATCTTTAAACCTTAAACCATAAATATCCCCTGAAGTCATCTTAAAACCAAACAGTAGTTTAGCTTAACTACTACAAAAGGTCTGCTGTTAGCTTTTTGCTCTCTTAAGAACTAGATATGGGATCAAATTGACAACAGCAACTCAGAAGATTAGGTAGGAACCTTGTGAGGCAGTGAGTTTATTTTAATGAGGTAGGATCAACTCAGAAAAGGAAAGTGAGAATGATCGCACAACTCAAAGAGTGTGATCAATGTCAGTAAACTGTACGTGTAGAAACTGTTGAATTAGGGTATATGTTTTGTTGTGTATATTCTCAACAACAACAACAAAATAAATAAAACTTAGAAAAAAATTATGGGCATACTTTTCTAAGTTATTAACTTCTGGAGAGCTTTGACACTTAGAAAACCCTTATAAAGCACCTAACCCCTAACCCCTCCTGTTGAGACTACTGTCCTCTGGAGCAACACTTCACAGTAAGTGCTTCTCTCTTCCTTCCTTTCTTGAACTGAGTTTCAAATATTAAGGCAATTTCATTCATTGTTCTTTTTTTGATGTTGTTGCTTTGCTGTTAGCTGCCATGGAGTCAGCCCCCAATTCATGGGGCACAATGGGACACAGACCCTTGTAATCCATAGGGTCTTCACCGGCTAATTTTCGGAAGTAGATCGCAAGGCCTTTCTTCCTAATCTGTCTTAGTCTGGAAGCTCCGCTGAAACCTGTTCAGCATCATAGCAACACACAAGCCTCCACTGTACATGAGGTACATTGGCCAGAAGAGATCCCAGGTCTGCCACATAGAAGGCAAGAATTCTACCACTGAAACAATCTCATATTTCCCTACCATTCCTTAGGTGGCATGTTTTCAGATCCCTCAGTATCTTAGAGATTAATGCAGTGGCCAGTTCAAAATGTGGTATCCAGAACTGAACTGGATATTCCCAAAAGTCAATTGATCACCTAATTAGACTATGACCTCCCTGATCTGTAGAAATACTCTATAGGTCTCTTAGGTAAACAAATAAAGTAAATGGTCCATAATTTAAATATAGATTCTCTAATGACCTAAACGGGAGTTCCTGGGTGGCACAAAAAGTTAAGCGCTCGACTATTGGCTGGAATGTTGGTGGGTCAAACCCACCCATAGGCACCTTGGAAGACAGCCCTGGCAATCTGTTTCCAAAAGTCCACAGTGTTGAAAACCCTATAAAGCAGTTCTACTCTGCACACATGGGATCTCTATGAGTCAGAATCAACTTGATGGCAACTAACAAAGACAACAATGAGCTAGACATGTTTATCTCCACTCCCATTAAGATAGCAATAAAAGAATTTAAAAGGTATCTCCACAAGGACAAAAAGAAGGGGATAGGAGATAACAGCAGATGAGATGTCAATAAAATTCCAAAAGGCAGGAAACAAATGATCAGTGGTAACTTACTTAAGAAAGGTGAGCGCCACCATAAGCTGATTTGGGCTGGAAAATATCAAAAGGCTCGAGAATTGATGAGAACAAGTACTGTTGAAGGCTGGAGTTCAGGTTAAGGCTATTTGAGAGTTTGTGCAAGAGGCAGTTGAATTCCCAGCTCTCAAGCCCAGCCCAGGTAGGAGAGGGTAGTATTTCCCCTACCCTGACAGGAGGTGGGCCTTCCACAGAGCTCTGGCCTTGGGTGAAGGTGAGAATGAGGGGCATGATGAAATACAGGGATTCAGTAAAAATCTCCATAATGTCCCCATGTCCTCTCACTGCTACTCTCTTCTACACCATAGAGAGACTTGCATACAAGTCCCAACTCTGTCTGCACCCCTTGGTCACCCCTTGGGTGTGCACTCTGGCAGTGCAGCCCACTTTTAGAGGACACACTGAGAGAAAAGGCCTGACAGGGCCCAGAGAGTGGGTTCCAAGCCACTTGGGTGGGGGAATTACAGAGGAGTATGGCCAAGAAAGCAGGTAGGGGGCATGTGGAGTCTGGGTGAGCGTGTCCCTTGGCCTTGCATATCCCCCAGCCTGTGGGAACCTCTAAAGGACAAAGTCTAGGGCAGGGTCCCTCCTGGTTGGGTCTAAGGTAGTTCTGACCATACACTCCAGTTTGCCCCAACAGACTTGATTTACACCTGTTGTCATGACATAATTTTTAATAAAGCCCCTTCTCTCTTATAGAAATGTCCTGGTTTGGTTGATAAATTATAAGGTAGCTCTACCCATAGGCTTCAGTTCTCTGAGGCAGGGACCGTATAGATCTTGTGCCTAGCAGAGTGTCTGACATACAGTGAAAAAAAAAAAAAAAAAAACACCACTGTCATGGAGTCAATTCTGACTCGTACGGACTCCTCTATAGAACAGAGTAGAGAACTGCCCCATAGGGCTTCCAAGGCTGTAATCTTTACAGAAATAAACCACCACATCTTTCCCACACAGAGTGGCAGATGGGTTCAAACCACTGACCTTTCAGTTAGCAGATGAGCGCTTAACTACTGCACCACCAGGGCTCCTGGACATGTGGTAAGGGCTCAGTAAATAATTGCTGAATATATGAATGGTCCATCTTTAATTCACATGGAATTTTATTTGAATTCATTATGATTTAGGGATCAATTTTTACAAGTCTTCCAACTGACCCAACACCGTATATTGTCATTATTATCTGTTACCAATCTGAAATACTGCCTCTATATGATGCTAGATTTCAATATATATGGGTGTGTTTCAGGATTCTCTGCATTTGATCTATTTGTCTTGCACTAATAGCAAATTATTTTTGTTATTCTACTTATAAAACATTTCAATACTACACTTTCTTTTAAAAATCCTCATCACATCTTAAACAGTTACTCTTGAAATCAACTTATCAAGGTTAAAAAAAAAAACTACATTAGGATTGTTTCTAGCATTCATGGGAGTCCTTAGGTGCTTGCTTCTTCCCACCAAAAGAACGTACATTTTAGATGAAAAATTATGAAAATATGAACAAATGAACCAGGAGTTCCATTGTAAATATGGTAGTCATCCCAGAAAATGTAACCAGAAAGAAAGGGAGAAATTGTTGTAAAGAAGACAAAGGAAAAAAAAGTTTTTTCCTAGAGCTTAATAAAGACCTGAGTGCTCAGGTCTAAACCTAAGTGTCAAATGAGAATAATCAAAAGATGCTACCTAGACCCAGCCTGTTGACATTTCTGAACTCTAAAGACAAAAAGAAAATTCAAAAAGCTTCCAGGGAGAAAAAGCAGATAAATTACAAAGGAATGAGAATGGAATCAGTTATGAGACTTCTCATCTACAACACAAGGTGCTAAAAGCCAATGGAACTATAAAAGCAAATGTTTATACCTACATTTCCACCACCATACTGTGCTGGACTGTGTGTTGCTATGATGCTGGAAGCTATACCACCAGTATTTGAAATACCAGCAGAGTCATCCATAGTGGACAGGTTTCAGCAGAGCTTCCAGTCAAAGACTAGGAAGAAAGGCTTGCTGATCTACTACTGAAATGAAAACCTTATGGATCACAACCGAACATTGTACAACCCATTTGCTTTGGACAAGTCATCAGGAGCAATCAATTGCTACAGGAGGACATCACATTTGGTGAAGCAGAGAGTGAGGGACATCCTCAGAAGAGATGGATTGGCACAATCGCCACAAGAACGGACTCAAACGTGAGGATGACACAGCACCAGGCAACGTTTTGTTCTGTTGTACGTAAGGTCGCCATGAGTTGGAGTTGACTTGATGGCAACTATTGATCGATCTATCTATGTTTTATTATTTATATATATACTCCAAGCACTATTCAAAGCACTTTATCATATTAACTTGGTTTACCCCCACAACAAACCTATGAGATAGCAGAACGATTATCATCACCCTCATTTTACAGTGGAAGAAATGAAAGCACAGAGGGAAGGGAGCTGAATTCCTCTGTTCTGCTGAAGGTACACAGTTCCAGAGCTAACAAGTGGCAGAGCAGTTTGGTCCCAGAAGTTGTGCTCATAACCACTGTGACACACTGCCTCCAGTACAAAGTCTTCAAAGTCCTGAGAGAAACACTTTTGGTATTAGTTTTCTATTGCTGCTGGCTGGCTGTCAGAAGAGGCTGCTCTCACTCACATTCTCTGCCACACAGCCCCTCCATCTTCAAGCCATCAGCGGTGCAAGTCCTCATGATCAGAATCGCTGACTTCCTCTTGCCCCAAATTTAAAGGGCTCCTGTGATAGGGCCCTGGTGGGGCAGTGGTTAAGCATTTGGCTGCTAACCAAAAGGTCAGCAGTTCAAATCCACCAGCCTCTCCTTGGAAACCCTATGGGGCAGTTCTACTCTATCCTATAGGGTGGCTATGAGTTGGAATCAACTCAAAGGCAATGGGTTATGTCTTAGTCATCTAGTGCTGCTATAACAGAAATACCACAAGTGGATGGTTTTAACTAAGAGAAGTTTACTTCCTCACAGTCAAAGTAGGCTACAAGTCCAAATTCAGGGTGTCAGCTCCAGGGGAAGGCTTTTTCTCTCTGTCGGCCTTCTTCTCTTCAGTGTTCTCCCGGACTAGGAGCTTCTCTGCTCAGGGACCCCGGTCCAAAGGACACGCTCTGCTCCCGGGTCTGCTTTCTTGATGGTATGAGGTCCCCCTGTCTCACTGCTCACTTCTGTCTTTTATATCTCACGAGATTGCCTCAGGACACAATCCAGTCTTGTAGATCAGGCCCTGCCTTACTGACACAACTGCCACCCATCCTCCCTCATTAACATCATAGAGGCAGGTTTACAACGCACAGGAAAATCACACAATACCAGGAATCATGGCCCAGTCAAACTGATATACACATTTTTGGGGGGACATAATTCAAACCAGGACAGGTTGGTTTTTTTTTTTTTAGGTGGTTAGGTCAGGCCCACCCAGATAACCTCACTAGTCTAAGGTCGACAGATATGGGACCTTAATTACATCTGCGGAATCTCTTTTGCGTGATCACAGAAGTGATATCTCATCATAGTCACATGTTCTGCCCACACTCAAGGGAAGGAGATTATACTGAGATGAGGGTCTTTGGGGTCATTTTAGAATTCTGCTTCTGACATTTTTAAACTAAACTTCTATTTCCAGCAAAACTAAGATCACCCCTAAATTAAGAATATATTCCATCTCATTTGAGGGTCTTCCCTTTTTCACTGACTCTCTACTTTACCAAGCGTGATGTCCTTCTCCAGGCACTGGTTCCTCCTGATAACATGTCCAAAGTATGTGAGACGAAATCTCACCATCCTTGCTTCTAAGGAACATTCTGGCTGTACTTTTTCCAAGACAGATTTGTTCGTTCTTCTGGCAGTCTATGGTATATTCAATCTTCTTCACCAACACCACAATTCAAAGGTGTCAGTTCTTCTTTGGTCTTCCTTATTCATTATCCAGCTTCTGCATGTACATGAGACCAATGAAAACACCATGGCTTGGATCAGGGGCACAGTAGTTCTCAAAGTGATATCTTTGCTTTTAAACACTTTAAAGAGGTCTTTTGCAGCAGATTTGCCCAATGAAATAGATCTTTTATTTCTTTTTTCTTTTTCTTTTTTTTAAAGAATTTTTCCAGCCAGGATGGGACCAGTAAGTGTATCTTAGGTGGCCGCTCACAGGCATTTAAGACTCCAGTTGCTACTCACCTCAATTGGATGTAGGACATTTTCTTTATGGACTATGTTATGCCAGTTGAGCTAGATGTCCCCCAGACCATGGTCCCCAGCCCTCAGCCCAGTCACTGGATCTCTCAGGGCATTTGGATGTGTCTGTGAAGCTTCTGTGACTTTGCCCTGGTTAAGTTGTGCTAACTTCCCCAGTATCGTTTGATTTCTTGACTGTTGCTTCCATAGGTGTTGACTGTGGATCCAAGTAAAATGAAATCCTTGACAATTTCAATCTTTTCTGCGTTCATCATGATGTTGCTTATTGATCCAGTTGTGAAGATTTTTGTTTTCTTTATGTTGAGGTGTAATCTATACTGAAGGCTACAGTCTTTGATCTTCATCAGTAAGTGCTTCAAATTTTAACAAAGTCTGATAAAATAAAAAGTTCTACAAGACAGAAATTTGTTGCAAAATATGGAGAAGGCTAGAGCAATTTTCAGCAACTGGTGGAATATAAGAAAAAATCGTTTCTGAAATAACAAAGTTGAACCTCTACTGTTGTTGTTGCTATTGTTATTATAATTGTTGTTAGTGGACATCAAGTTAGCTCCCTACTTCTGGCAATCTCAGATACAAAGGAACGAAATGCTGCCTGGTTCTGCACCACCCCCAAGACCAGTTGCCGATTGAACTGTTGTGATCCATAGTGTTTTTGTAGACTGATTTTCAGAAGTAGATCACCAGGCGTTTCTTCCTAATTTGTCTTAGTCTGGAAGCTCTGATGAAACCTGTTCAGCATTATAGCAACATGCAAGCCTCCACTGACCATGGATGGTACCTGCGCTTGAGGAACTTTAGTAGAGAATTGAACCCGGGTCTCCTACACAGAAGGCAAAATTCTACCACTGAAATGAACTTCTGTCAGTCAAGTAATTAATTCAGAAGGGAGGAGAGTACAAAAATGATATTTTGAATTCATGTATTTTTTTTTTAGTTTATAATAGTACTGCTTATAATCATTTTCTCTGATGTGCTCATTTGCTTTATTTTCCTCAAAATAGAGTTGACATTTTCTAAGAAATATTTTGCTTATAGATCAACAATTTCCATCTAATTTCTCTTAGAGGATCATTGTAAAAGTAAGGTAGTATTTTAACCTTTATTATTTTCTTAATTTCAAAAAGGAGATTATTCCCACATGAATGCCATTCTCTGATTTTTGTGAGAGAGTTGACTAACTTTTACCAACTATAGGCTTATAGCTAAACCCTTTAAGAAACATTTCATTTTAAAATATGTAATTCTATTTAAAATACATAATTCCAACCTCTTATGGTTTTCTCATTCCTATTTTAAACTTAGAGTAAGCTTTTAGGAACAAATATCTGTTGTTTATCAAAATATTAGTAATTTTTTCAGACTTACTTTAAATTCTTTTTCTTCTATTAAATGTGGATAAAATTAAATGCAATTTTGAAAAAGTTGTCAGGGTCTCCACTACACAGCAGTTTTTTGTTTTTTTTTTCAATTTTTTTCATTTTTCTTTTTCTTTCTTTTCTTTCTCCCTCCCATTAAGACCTGTACACCACCTCACTTCCCTTCCTGCTGGACCCTGGATCTGCCCCATCCCCACCTGCTGGATACTGCCATGCCGCCTCCTTTTTTTCCTTTTCTTTATCTAGCTTTTCTTTTCTTTCTTCTTCCCACCCAAACCCGTATGCTACCTCCCTCCATCCCTGCCAACCCCCACTGCACTGCCATGACTAGAGAATCCCTGGCACTCAGGCCTGCCACTGCACCAGGTCCACACTGCCCTTCCCCTCCTGCTACTCAGCCAGCTGCTGAATTGTGGGAAGCGAGCCCATACTGCTCCCCATCAGATACCGCCACCCATCTGGCAAGGGGCTGTGAATATTCCCACACTACTGGACCAACATCAGGAGACAGTGCATGCTCAGTCTGCCTTCAGCCACTTTGCTAAACCAGAGAACAACCAAGTGGGCTCACTCTTCCTGCTGCTGTTGTGCCCACCTAGACAAGATGACAAGAGCCATTGTGTCCACAGACAAGCAAGCGTCAAAGCATGTCTGGCCTGCTAGCCTTGACATATCAAAATAAGACCAAAAAAAAAAAAAGCAAGATTAAAAAAATGAACATACAATCAATAAATAAAGAAAATGATACTTTAATGTCTTGGAGACAGCAGACAATGTAAAAATATACACAGAAGTAGGACAAGATGGCTCCAGCAAGTGACCAAAATGAAGAATTAGATAACCTTCTGATAGAAGAAAAGGCAGTGAAACTACCTGATATGGAATTCAAAAGACTAATATTTAGGGCTCTCCAAGAGATTAGGAAAAAGATCAAGGAAAACAGACAAAACCAAGGAAAAAATAGATAAAAATCATTGAAAACATAGCCAAAATCAAGGAAAACGCAGACAGAGTAATTGAAGAATTCAGGAAAATAATACGGCAACAAAACGTCAAAATAAATAAACAATTAAAAATCATACAAACACAGCAATTAGAAATCCAAAAGATAAACAACAAAAATCTCAGAAATGGACTACTCCATAGAAGGTTTTAGGAGCAAATTTGAAACAATGTAAGACAGAATCAGTGAGATTGAAGACAAATCCATGGATGCCACTTTGAGAAAAAAATCCAAAAAAAGAATGAAAAAACATGTATAAAATCTAAAAATTATGTGGGACACAATCAAGAGCAAAAATGCGCACATCATCAGAGTTCCAGAACAGGGGGACAAAATGCAAAACACAGAGAAGATTGTTGAAGATTTGCTGCAAAAAACTTCCCAAATATCATGAAAGAAGAAACGGTGACCATCCAAGAAGCTCAACAAGCCCCATATAGGATAGACCCCAAAGAAAATCACCAAGACATATCATAATCACACTTTCCAAAACCAAAGACAAAAAAAGAATCCTGAGAAAAGCACTAGAAAAAAAAAAGTCACTTAGAAAGGAGAAACAATTAGACTAAGCTCTGATTACTCCCCAGAAACTCTACAGGCAAGAAGGCAATAGGATGGCATATATAAAATCCTTAAAGAAGAAAAAAAACAGCAAACCAAGAATAATATAGTCTGCAAAACTCTCTCTCAAATGCAATGGTGAAATTAGGACATTTCCAGATAAACAGATATTAAGGGAATTCACAAAAACTAAACCAAACTTACAAGAAGTATTAAAGTGAGTCCTTCTGTTAGAGAACCACCAAAATGAGACAATAACCTGATTCTAGGACACAGGACTGCATCAGCCAGATATCAACCTAGGTAATTAACTCTCAGTAATAAAACAAAGTTAAAAGGCTTAAAACAGGGAAACAGAGACATCAATCTGTAAATGATGACAATGTCAAAACCATAAAAGGGGGAATAATGGTGTAACAATAGAACTTTCAAATGGAGATGAAGTTAAGACAATATCAAGTAACAAAAGACTGATTCAAACTTAGGAAGATAAGAGTAAACTTCAAGATAACTACAAAGAAAGTTAACAAACCTACTCATCAGAATAAAAAAGAAGAAAAAAATAAAGACTCTGTAACCACAAAAATCTGTAATAACAAAAGGTAAGAAAAGGAAATCCACAAACAAAGGGAACTCAGCACAGGAAAGTAAGAGGAACAAAGAAAACATCAGCACCACAATAAAAAGCACAACAATATGACAGCAATAAACTCATACTTATAGATAATCACAATGAATGTAAATGGCTTAAATGCACCTGTAAAGGGACAGAGAATGGAAGAATGGATTTAAAAAAAAAAACCCATCAATATGTTGTCTACAAGGACACACCTTAGATACAAAGACATAAATATGTTAAAAATCAAAGCATGGAAAAAAATATATTAAGCAAACAGTAACCAAAAAAGAGTAGGAGGGGCAATACTAATCTCAGACAAAATAGACTTTAAGGCAAAATCAACCATAAAAGACAAGGAAGGACATTATGTAATGATTAAAGATACAATCTAGCCAGAAGACATAATCCAAATAAATATCTACACACTCAATGATGGGGCTCCAAAACATATAAAGCAAACTCTAAAAGCACTGAAATAGAAACAGACAGTTCCAAAGTAATAGCAAGAGACTTCAACCCACCATTCTTGGTAAAGGACAGAACATCTAGAAAGAAATTCAGCAAAGATACAAAAGATCTAAAGAGAACAATCAACCAAATTGACCTTATAGACGTATACAGAACACTCCACCCAACAGCAGAAAATTATACGTTCTTTTCCAAAGAATGTGGAACATTCTTCAGAATATACTACATTTTAGGCTACAAAGCAACCCTCAATAAAATCCAAAACATCAAAATATTACAAAGCATTCTCTCTGGTCACAAGGCCATAAAAGTAGAAGTAAATAGCAAGAAGAGCAAGGGGAAAAAAAAAAAGGAAACTGAATACATCTTGCTTAAAAACCACTAGGTAATAGAAAAAATCAAAGAGAAAATAAAAAAAAAATTCTAGAATCAAATGAGAATGAAAACACATCTTACCAAAACCTTTGGGACACAGCAAAATCAATGCTCAGAGGAAAATTTATAGCTATAAACACACACATCAAAAAAGAAGAACAGGCCAAAATCAAAATGTTAGCCCTACAACTCTAACAAATAGAAAGCAGTAAAAGGAGCCCACAAGCATCAGAAGAAAGGCAATAATAAAGATTAGAGCAGAAATAAAAGAAATAGAGAACAGAAGAACAATAGAATCAACAAGACCCAAAGTTAGTTATTTGAAAAGATCAACAAAATTGACAAACGATTGGCCAAACTGATAAAAGGAAAATGGAAGAGGAAACAAAGAACCCAAATAAAAATTTAGCTGGGGGACATTACAATAGACCCAGCTGAAATAAAAAGAATCATAACAGAATACTATGAAAAATTGTACTCCAACAATTTGAGAACCTAGAGGAAATGGACAAATTTATATAAACATACTACCTACCAAAACTAACACAACCTGAGAGAGAAAATCTGAACATAACAAGAGAAGAGATTGAAGACGTTAAAAAAAAAAAAAAAAAAACTCCCAGCAAAAAAAACCCTGGCCCAGGTGGCATCACTGGAGAATTCTATCAAACATTCAGAGAATAGCTCACGCCAGTACTACTCAAACTATTTCAGAGCATAGAAAAGGAAGGAATACTTTTGAATTCATTCTATGAAGCCACCATAACCCTGATACCAAAACCAATCAAAGACACCACAAATAAGGAAAATTACAAACCAATATCTTTCATGAATATAGATGCAAAAATTGTCGACAAAATTCTAACCAATATAATTAAGCATCATATCAAAAAAATAATGCAGCATGACCAAGTGGGAGTCATATGAGGTATGCAAGCATGGTTCAACATTAGAAAACTAATCAAAGTAATCCACCACAGAAATAGAACAAAGAAAAAAATCACATGATCGTCTCAATCAATACAGAATAGAAATTTTATAAAGTCCAACACCCATTCCTGACAAAAACTCTCAATAAAATAGGAATAGAAGGGAAATTCCTCTACATAATAAAGGGCGTCTATACAAAACCAACAGCCAACATCATTCTCAATGGAGAGAGCCTGAAATTATTCCCCTTGAGAATAGGTACAAGACAAGGATGTCCTTTATCACCACTCCTATTTAACATTGTTCTGGAAGTCCTAGCTAGAGCAATAAGGCAAGAAAAAGAAACAAATGCCATCCAAATTGAAAAGAAAGAAGTAAACTATCCCTATTTGCAGATGATATGATACCATACATAGAGACTCCACAAGAAAACTACTGAAACTGATAGAAAGATTTAGCAGAGTAGCAGGGTACAAGATCAACATATAAAAATCAGTTGGATTCCTATACATCAACAAAGAGTATAAAATGGTACAACTACTATGGAAAATGATATGGTGCCTTCTTAAAGAGCTAGAAATAGAAATACCATATGATCCAGCAATCCCACTGCTAGGAATATATCCTAGAGAAATAAGAACTGTCACACGAATAGACATATGCACAATCATGTCCATCACAGCATTATTCACAATAACAAAAAGATGCAAACAACCTAAGTGCCCATCAACAGAAGAATAGATAAACAAGTTATGACACATACACCCAATGGAATACTATGCAATGATAAAGAACAACAATGAATCTGCGAAACATCTCACAATGTGGATGAATCTGGAGGGCATTATGCTGAGTAAAACAAGTCAATCTCAAAAGGACAAATATTGTACGAGACCATTATTACAAAAAAAAAGAAAAGAAAAGGTTTACACACAAAGAGAAAAAAAATCTTTGATGGTTACAAGGGAGGAGAGGGCTTAGTAGGGGAAATCACTAATTAGTAGACAAGTAGTAATTTTGGTGAAGGGAATGACAACACATAATATAGGGGAAGTCAGCACAACTTGATGAAAGCAAAGCCATACAAGCTTCCTGGACACATCCGAACACCTTGAGGGACCAAGCTACTGGGACTGAGGGCTGGGGACAATAGTCTCGGGGAACATCTAGGCCAATGGGCATAACATAGTTCGTAAGGAAAATGTTCTACATCCAACATTGTTGAGTAGCTTCTGAGGTCTTAAATGTTAATGCTTTTAATTCAAAAGTATTTTCTGCATTATAGTCCACAGTCTTTTCCTTATTAGTCACTTCTGTACAAGAGTAATTACTTTATACCATAATTCTCTTTCACAGAGGTACATTTGTCTTAGGAAATTCATTCTTTTTTGCTTGTTAAAAATAATGCTCTCCAACTTCCACTTCCATCCATAACGAAGTAGCAGAACGATTATGCGACCTCAAAAGGGGCTGGGAATAGTTTGTGTTCCCATCAGCCAGGGAAGAAAGATCACTCAAGACAAGGGGCATTTAATAGAGTATTTGTAAAGTTATCACTTTAGTAGTGGGACAAAATAAACCCTGAACCCATCCTACACATTGCAGTTGTCAACTCTCACTCATAGTGACCCTAAGCCTCAAAAAGATCAAACTGATTCCAACTAAGTTAATTGCATGACAGAAGAAAATTCACCACTATTTAAAGAAATATAACAAAATCCAGCAACTAACAATGAAAAATTCACAAAGTCTAGCATCCAATCCAAAATGATCAGGCACACAAAAAAGTAGGAAAATATGACCCATAACAAGAAGAATACCAATTAATATAAACAGAAGTATAAACAAAAAAGGAGGCACAACTAGAAAACAAGAATATTAATATAGCTAGTGTAGATATGTTGTGTATGTACAAAAAGGTGAAGGAAAACATAAAAATAATGAGGAAAGAATGGGAGGCAAATTTTAAAAATACTCTAGTTGAACCTCTAAAGAAATGAAAAAATAGAATATGTGAAGTTAAAAATACACTGGATGAAATAAACAGATTAGATACTGCAGAAGTAAAGACTAGTGAATTTTAAAATATAGCAAAAAAAGAAATGATGCAAAATTAAAAATAGAAAAAAGACTTTAAAAAATGCACAGAGCATCAGTAAGATGTCAGACAATATCAAGTGGCCTAATGTTTAGGAACCAATCACATGGTCTATTATGCCAGGAATGACAAATTGAAGAGGAATGAAATCACATTGATAGTCAAAAAGGGCATTTCAAGATCTATCTTGAAGTACAATGCTGTCAGTGATAGGATAATATCCACATGCCTACAAGGAAGACCAGTTAATACAACTATTCTTCAAATTTATTCAGCAACCACTAATGCCAAAGATGGAGAAATTGAAGGTTTTTACTAATTTCTGCAGTCTGAAATTAATCAAACAGGCAATCAATATGTGTTGATAATTACTGGGATTGGAATGTGAAAGGTGGAAACAAAGAGGGATTGGTAGTTGGGAAATATGACCCTGGTGATAGAAATGACGTTGGAGATTGCGTGATAGAATTTTGTAAGACCAATGACTTCTTCATTGCAAATACATTTTTTCAACAACATAAACAGCAACTATACACATAGACCTCACCACATGGAAAACACAGGAATCAAATCGACTATATCTGTGGAAAGAGACAATGGAAAAGCACAATATCATCAGTCAGAACAAGACGAGGGGCCGACTATGGAACAGAACACCAATGGCTCATATGCAAGTTGAAGTTGAAATCAAAGAAAATTGAAAGACGTCCACGAGAGCCAAAGTACGACCTTGAGTATATCACACCTGAATTTTGAGACCATCTTAAGAATACATTTGACCCATTGAAAATTAATGACCGAACACCACATGAGTTGTGGAATGACATCAAGGACATAGTATATGAAGAAAGCAAAAGGTCATTAAAAATCAGAAAAGATCAAAGCAGATGTCAGAAGAGACGTTGAAACTTGCTCCTGAACATAGAGTAGCTAAAGCAAATGGAAAAAAATGATGAAGTAAAAGAACTGAACAGAAGATTTCAAAGGGCTGCTCAAGAAGACAAAGTAAAGTATTATACTGAAACGTGCAAAGACCTGGGGTTAGAAAACCAAAAGGGAAGAATAAGTTCAGCATTTCTCAAGCTGAAAGAACTGAAGAAAAAATTCAAGACATGAGTTGTAATATTGAAGGATTTTATGGGCAAAATCCCCCATACATCTATCAGTTTGTCATACTGTGGAGGCTCGAATGTCGATGTGATGCTGAAAGCTATGCCACTAGTATTCAAATACCACCAGGGTCACCCATGGAAGACAGATTTCAGCTCAGCTTCCAGACTAAGACAGACAAGGAAGAAGAGCCTGGTGGTCTACTTCTGAAAAGAATTAATCAGTGAAAACCTTATGAGCAGCAGCAGAACATTGTCTGGTATAGTGTCAGAAGATGAGCCCGTCAGGTTGGAAGGTACTTGGAAGGGGAAGAACTGCCTCCTCAAAGTAGAGACGACCTTAATGACGTGGATAGAGTCAAACTTCGGAGACCTTCATTTGCTGATGTGGCATGACTCAAAATGAGAAGGAACAGCTGCAAACATCATTGATAATCAGAACATGGAAAGTATGAAGTATGAATCTAGGAAAATTGGAAATTGTCAAAAATGAAACGAAACACATGAATATCAATGTCCTAGGCATTAGTGAGCTGAAATGGACTGGTATTGGCCATTTTGAATCAGAGAATCATATGGTCTACTATGCCAGGAATGACAACTTGAAGAGAAACGGCATTGTATTCATTATCAAAAAGAACACTTCAAGATCTATCCTGAAGTACAACGCTGTCAGTGATAGTATAATATCCATATACTTACAGGGAAGACCAGTTAATACTACTATTATTCAAATTTATGCAATAACCACTAAGGCCACAGGTGAAGAAATTGCAGATTTTTACCAACTTTTGTAGTCTGAAATTGATCAAACACATAATCAGGATGCACTGACAATTATTGGTGATTGCAATGTGAAAGTTGGAAACAAAGAAGGATTGGTAGTTGGAAAATATGGTCTTGGTGGTAGAAATTATGCTGGAGATAGCATGATAGAATTTTGCAAAACCAACGACTTCTTGATTGCAAATACCTTTTTTCAACAACATAAACAGCTACTACACATGTGGACCTCACCAGATGGAATACACAGGAAGCAAATCAACTACGTCTGTGGAAAGAGATGATGGAAAAGCTCAATATCATCAGTCAGAACAAGGCCAAGGGCCAAACATGGAAAATATCAATTGCTCATATACAAGTTCAAGTGGAAGCTGAAGAAAATTAGAACAAGTCCACAGTAACCAAAGTACGACCTTGAGGATATCCTACCTGAATTTAGAGACCATATCAAGAATAGATTTGATGCATTGAACACTAATGACTGAAGACCAGATGAGATGTGGAATGACGTGAAGGACATCATACAAGAAAAAAGCAACAGGTCATTAATAAGATAGGAAAGGGAGAAAAGATCAAAATGTATGTCAGAAGAGACTCTGAAACTTGCTCTTGAGCATTGAGTAACTAAAGAAAATGGAAGAAATGATGAAATAAAAGAGCTGAAGAGAAAATTTCAAAGGGTGGCTGGAGAAGACAAAATAAAGTATTATAATGACATGTGCAAAGACCTGGAGTTAGAAAATCAAAAGGGAAGAACACGCTCGGCATTTCTTAAAGCTGAAAGAACTGAAGGAAAAATTCAAGCCTGGAGTTACAATGGTGAAGAATTCTATGGGGAAAATATTAAAAGATGCCGGAAGCATCAAAAGAAGATGGAAGGAATACACAGAGTCACTATACCAAGAAGAATTGGTAGACGTTCAAGCATTTCAGGAGGTAGCATATGATCAGGAACCGATGGTACTGAAGGAAGAAGTCCAAGCTGCGCTGAAGGCATTGGCGAAAAACAAGGCTCCAGGAATGAATGGAATACCAATTGAGATGTTTCAACAAATGGATGCAGTGATGAAAGCGCTCACTCGTCTATACCAAGAAATTTGGAAGACAGCTACCTGGCCAATTGACTGGAAGAGATCCATTTTTATGCCTATTCCCTAGAAAGGTGATCCAACAAAACGTGGAAATTATCAAACAATATCAGATCACATACAAATAAAATTTTGCTGAAGATCATTCAAAACCTGTTGCAGCAGTACATCAACAGGGAACTGCCAGAAATTCAATCTGGATTAAGAAGAGGACGTGGAATGAGGGACATCATTGCTGGTGTCAGATGGATCCTGGCTGAAAGCAGAGAATATCAGAAAGATGTTTACCTGTGTTTTATTGACTATGAAAAGGCATTCGACTGTTTGGATCATAACAAATTATGGATAACATTGCAAAGAATGAGAATTCTAAATCACTTAATTGTGCTCATGAAGAACCTGTACACAGACCAAGAAGCAGTTGCTCTAACAGAACAAGGGGATATTGCGTGGTTTAAAATTAGGAAAAGTGTACGTCAGGGTTGTATCCTTTCACCATACTTATTCAATCTGTATGCTGAAAAATAATCGGAGAAACTGGACTATATGAAGAAGAGTGGAGCATCCAGATTGGTGGAAGACTCATTAACAACCTTCATTATGCAGATGACACAACCTTGCTTGCTGAAAGCAAAGAGGACTTCAAGCGCTTACTAATGAAGATCACAGACTACAGCCTTCAGTATGGACTATACATCAATATAAAGAAAACAAAAATCGTCACAACTGGACCAATAAGCAACATCATGATAAACGGAGAAAATATTGAAGTTGTCCAGGATTTCCTTTTACTTGGATCCACAATCAACACCTATGGAAACAGGAGTCAAGAAATCAAACGATGAATTCCATTGAGCAAATATGCTGCAAAAGACCTCTTTAAAGCATTGAAAAGCAAAGATGTAACTTTGAGGACTAAGGTTCATCTAACCCAAGCCATGGTGTATTCAATCATCTCATATGCATGCAAAAGCTGGACGATGAATAAGGAAGACTGAAGAAGAATTGATGCCTTTGAATTATGGTGTTGGTGAAGAATATTGAATATACCATGGACTGCCAGAAGAATGAACTAGTCTGTCTTGGAAGAAATACAGCCAGAAGCGAGGATGGTGCGATTCATCTCATGTACTTTGGGCATGTGGTCAGCAGGGACCAGTCCCAGAGAAGGACATTGTATTTGGTAAGGTAGAGGGTCAGTGAAGAAGAGGAAGACCCTCGAAGAGATGGACTGATGCAGCGGCTGCAACAATGGGCTCAAATGTAGCAATGATTGTGAGGATGACACGGGACTGGGCAGTGTTTCGTTCTGTTTTGCAAAGTGTCACTATGAATCAGATCCAACTCGATGGCACCTAACAACAACAATGTTAGAAATATTTGAAAAAAGAATAGCTGGGGGGAAAAAAACTATCACCCTAGAATTCTATACCTACCAAACATATCTTTTTTAAAAATGAAGGCAAAATAAAGACTGTTTTAGACATACAAAAACTGATGCCAGATGGAAATGTGGATCTATACAAAGAAATGAGGAATATCTGAAATGGTAAAAATGTACTATGGGGTTTAGTTTATAACATCTATAGAAGTAAAACATATGACGATAATGACACAAAAATTGGGAGGGGGAAGAAAGTATATTGTTGTAAGTCCTTACAACAGATGTGGTATTAGTAGAAGGTATATTGTAATAAATTAAAGAAGTGTACTGTAAATCCTATAGCAACCACTAAAGAAAAAAAATGAGTTATAGCTAATAAGGCAATAATGAAGACTGAATGGAATCATAAAAATTATGTCATAAAAAGAAGACAAGATGTAAAAAGAATGAAGACAGAAAAGACAAATAGAAAAGAAATAGCATGACAATGGATTTAAATTCAACCTTGTAGATGATAACATTAAGTGTAAATTTATATTTAAAGGTAGAGATTGTCAGAGTGAATAAAAAAAAGCAAGACTCAATTATGTATTGCCAATAAGAAACCCACTTTAAATATAAAGACAAGTTAAAAGTAAATGAATGGAGAAATATATAACATGCTAGCACTAATCAAAATAAAGCTGGAGTGGCTTTATCAGTATCAGACAAACTAGATTTCAGAGCAAGACATATTACCATGAATAAAGAGCATAGTCTTATAATGATGAAGAGGTCATTTCAGCAAGAGGATATAACAATACTAAAACTTTATGCACCTAATGCAGTGGCTCAAACAGTTAAGTGCTCCACTACTAATCGAAAGGTTGGTGGTTTGTACCCTTCCAGAGATGCTTGGAAAAAAAGCCTGGTGATCTGCCTGTGAAAGTTCACAGCCTTGAGAACCCTGCGGAGCACGGTTCTACTCTGCATACATGGGGTTAACATAAGTCAGAATTGACTCATCAGCAACCGGTTTTGGAATGTACCTAATAACAAAGCTTCAAAGTATATGAAACAAAAATTGACAGAACTAAAGGCAAAATAGACAATTCACAATTATGGTTGGAGATTTCAACATACCTATTTCAAAATTTTATAGAGTAAGTAGAAAGAAAATCAGTTAAGATATAGAGGTTGTGAGCAAAGTCAACCAGCTTTCCCCAACTGACATTTATAGAACATTCTCAACAATAGCAGAATACACATTTTTTTCAAGTGCACATAGAACATTCACTAAGATTCTGGGTCACAGACTTAGTCTTAATAAATTTAAAAGGATAGAAATTCTACAATATGTGTACTCTAACCACAACAGAATTAAACTAGAAAGATATTCTCAAAGCCCCTAAATATTTTCAAATTTGGTAACACATTTCTAAATGACCTGTGAGTCAAAGATACAACTCACAATTACAAAGTATTTCAACTAAATGAAAATAAATATATGACATATCAGAATTTGTGAGGGTAGCTAACACAGTTCTTCTAGGAAAATTTTATATATTAAACAGTTATGTTAGAAAAGAAGAAAGTACTCAAATCAATGATCTAACTTTTCACCATCAGAAATTAGAAAAACAAGAGAAAATTAATCAAAGTAAGCAGAAGGAAGGAAATAATAAAGAACAGAAATAAATGAAATACAAAACCAAAAAACAATAGAGAAAAATCAATGAGACAAAAAGTTTGTCCTTTTGAAAAGATGAATAAAGTTGATAAACCTCTAGCCAGTGGTCAATAAAAAACAGAGAAGACACAA
This sequence comes from Dugong dugon, assembly GCA_030035585.1. NCBI lineage: Eukaryota > Metazoa > Chordata > Mammalia > Sirenia > Dugongidae > Dugong > Dugong dugon. The sequence continues at coordinate 43,236,061 of CM057466.1, read as the reverse complement.
ATTATAGATATTACCAAAAGAAAAGGCTGACATGACTATAGAGCCTACAGACATTGAAAGGTTAATCAGGGAATACTATGAAGAATTTTATTACAACAAATTCAATGATTTAGATAAAATTGACAAATTCTTTAAACACACAATCTACCAAACCTCACTCAAGAAGAAATAGATAGCCTGTATAGCCTTATACCTATTAAAGAAGCTTAATTTGTATTTAAAATCTTTCCCACAAAGAAAACTCTAGGTCCAGATGGTTCCAGTGGTGGCTTCTACCAAACATTTAAGGGAGAAGTAATATTAATTCTACACAGATACTTTCAAAAAATAAAAGGGAATGATTTGGTATAAGCCAACATTATCTATACCAAAAACCAGACAAAAATTATAAGAAAATTACAGAGTAACATTCCTTCTGAACACAGTTACAAAATTCATTGATAAAGATTTATCAGAACAAATACAGCAATATATCAGAATGATAATATATCATGACCAAGGGGGATTTATCCCAGGAATACAAGTTTAGTTTAACATTTAAAAATCAATCAATGTAAGTCATCGTATTAAGAGACTAAAAAATCAAGACAAAAACATCTCAATATACCATCTCGCTCCAAAAAGGCTAACATTAATCAAAAAAACACAAAATAATAAATGTTGGAAAGGTTGTGGAGAGACTGGAACACTTATACACTTTTGGTGGGAATGTAAAATACTACAACCACTTTGGAAATCAATTTGGTGCTTCCTTAAAAAGCTAGAAATAGAAGTACCATATGATCCAGCAATCCTGCTCCTTGGAATATATCCTAGAGGCATAAGAGCCTTCACACGAATAGATATATGCACACCCATGTTCACTGCAGCACTGTTCATGATAGCAAAAAGATGGAAATAACCTAGATGCCCACTGACGGACAAATGGCTAAACAAATTATGGTATAGTTACACAATGGAATACTACGCAATGATAAAGAACAACGATGAAGCCGTGAAACATCTTATAACATGGAGGAATCTGGAAGGCATTATGCTGAGTGAATTTAGTCAGTCACAGAAGGACAAATATTGTATAAGACCACTATTATAAGAACTCAAGAAAAGGTTTAAACACGGAAGAAAACATTCTTTGTTGGTTACGAGGGTGGGGAGGTAGGGTGAGGGTTATTCACTAACTAGATAGTAGACAAGAATTATCTTCGGTAAAGGAAAGGACAGCACACACTACAGAGGAAGTCAGCACAACTGGACTAAACCAAAGCTAAGAAGTTTCCTGAATACAATCAAACACTTCGAGGGACAGAGTAGCCGGGGTAGGGGTCTGGGGACCATGCTTTCAGGGGACTTCTAGGTCAATTGACATAACAAAGTTTATTAAGAAAATGTTCTGCATCCTACTTTGGTGAGTGGCGTCTGGGGTCTTAAAATCTAACAAGCAGCCATCTAAGATGCATTAATTGGTCCCAACCACCTGCCGTAAGGAGAATGAAGAACACCAAAGACACAAGGAAAGTATTAGCCCAAGCAACAAAAAGGGCCACATAGACCAGAGACTTCATCAGCCTAAGACCAGAAGAAATGGATGGTGCCTGGCTACCACCAATGACCCCCCTGACAGGGAACACAACAGAGAGTCCCTGATGGAGTGGGGGAAGGGTGGGATGCAGAATTCAAGTTCTAGTAAAAACACCAGACTTAATGGTCTGACTGAGACTGGAGGAACCCCAGAAAGTGTGGCCCCCAGACTCTCTGTCAACCAAGAACTAAAACAATTCCCTAGGCTAACTCTTCAGACAAAGATTGGACTGGACTGTGGGACATAAAATGATACTCGTGAAGAGTGTGCTTCTTAGTTCAAGTAGATACATGAGACTAAATGGGCAGCTCCTGCCCAGAGGCAAGATGAGAAGGCAGAGAGGGTTAGGAGCTGCTTGGATTGACATGGGAAATCAAGGGTGGAAGGGAGGAGTGTGCTCACAGTATAGAGAGAGCAATTAGGGTCACATAACAATGTATGTGTAAATTTTTGTGTGAGAGACTAACTTGAATTGCAAACTTTCACTTAAACTACAATAAAAAAAAGTCTCAAAAGGTGCAGAAAAGCACTTGACAAAATTCAACAATCATTCAAGACAAAATTTTTCAGAAACTGTAAATAGAAGGAAACCTCCTCAACCTGATAAATGGCATCTATTAAAAAAAAAAACAAAACTATAGCTAACAACCTACTTTAATGGTGAAATACTGAATGCAACATCCCTAAGATCAGAAACAAAACAAGCCTGCTCTCACAAGCTCTATTCAACATTGTACTGGAGGTTCTAATCAGTTCCACAGGTAATAATAAAGAAAAGGCATAGAGATGGAAAAGAAGAAAATTATCTTCATTAAAAAATGATCGGAGTTCCGGGAAAATGGCGCTCTAGGCAGAAGCATCACGCCGTCCCTCCACAGCAAAGATCTGAAAAACTAAGCCAAACAGAGAATACAACAATCCTGAAACCCTAAAACATCAAATGAAGAGATAAAGAACTCAGCCAAGCACCAAATGGAGTGAGAAAACTGACAGAGAACAGAGAGCTAGGAGAGATTCATGCGGAGGTCCCCTACCAGCTAACGCAGCGTGGATCCGCCAACTTGGACTCCTATCAGAGACCAGCAAACAGGGGGTACAAGAAAGCAGCCTTACGGAGCTTCCAGCGGGAGACAAAACAACCGGTAATTGGCGATATATGCTTTCCCACCCCCCACGCTTCTTCACCTCGACTTGGCCTCCTCTGCTTCCTGCAGCCACAGTCTCTTGACTGGGAAACAGGGGCTGCTTGGATTCCACACACCCGAATGGGTGGCTGTCTGAGTGCCATTTGTTGGCTGCTGGTGTTGCTTTTTTTCTGCTTCTTTTTATTTCTTCCTTGCCTCTCCCCACCTCCCCCTCCTTTCACTCGAGTACCTCGCTCTGTGTGCCATCTTTACTTCTTCCTGAGGGGCTGCAGAGCTCTAGTAATTTGTGATATAGGCTTTCCCACTCTCTACGCTTCTTCACCCACACTCAGCCCCCTCTGCTCCCCACGGACACAGTCTCTTGTCCAGAAACACCAGCCTGCACTAGCTGGCTCTCTGAATGTCATTTGTTGACTGCTAGTGTTGCTTTTTTTTCTGCTTCTTTTGATTTCCTACTTGCCTCTCGCCACCTCTCCCTCCCTTCGCTCAAGTACCTGGCTCCATGTGCCATCTTTGCTTCTTCCTGATGGGCTGCGGAGCTCTGTTCGAGTGTGGAGCTGCTTCCCGGTTTGGGCTGCTGCGCTGATGGGATCCTGGGGCTTTTGTTCGTTTGTTTGTTTTGAATTGTTTGTTTGTTTTCTTTTCCTTTTCTTGAGTTGGGAGCCCTTTCTGGCCAGGCTGAGCTGCTTGCCAGGGAGAGTCCCCTTCGGCTTCCACAGACGTGCAGAGGGATCCATGAGGGCATTTCTTTTTAAGTTGGTTTTTTTTTTTTTTTTCTGTTTCTTTGGGGGGTTTCTTGTTTTTTCTTTTTTTTAATTTGTTTTGTTTTCTTTTTCCTCTTTTTCCCTTTTTGTCTTTCTTCACTGCTCAGTTTCTCATTTCTCTATATCTTCCTTCTCTTTCTGTTCCCTGAATACTGGGCACTGTATACCTCTATGCCTTCTAGCCAGGCTGTACTGCAACACCTGAGAGTGACTCCCCCAGACCTCATAGCTGCATCGGTGGGATCCCTGGGAACTTTGTGATTCTTTAACCTTTCTGATTCTTATTCATTCATTCTTTTCTTTTCTTCCTCCTCCCCTTTCTGTTTTTCTCCATTTCATAGTCTCTCATCTCTCCACTCCAACGGCAATCTCCCCTAGCATTCTTTTTTGTTTGTATGTTTTTGGCCCCTGTTCCTCTCTCCTCCCTCTCATATCCATCTTAGCTCCACACATAACAATCTCCCTGCTGCATCCTGCCTACCTGCACTGTGCGCTTGACATCACACCACCAAGCAGCACAGGCGCGGCCTACTGGAACCTACCCTGCACTGATTACTGACCCACTCTGGTGGCTGTAGTAAGTGCCACAAACAACCCATCCTAGTAACTCCTCTTCAGATAGACCTGCCCTGCTGTACCATATCTGAGTGACTGACCTTGCCAGTTGAAGAAGGAGGCAAAAAGTATTGTCCCCACAGATGAGCAAACAACAAAGAACACACAGTCTGCCTGCTCAGACATAGTAAAATTTTTTTAAAAGAAAGGGACAAAGCAAACAAATCTACAACCAATAAATGAGAAAAATAACTACTGAATGCTCCGAAGACAGCAGACAATAACAAAACATTTACAAAAACAGGACAGGATGGTTCCAGTAGGCGTCCAAAATAAAACACCAGATGACTCACCTCTGGAAGAAAATGCACTAGAACTACCTGATAGGGAAATCAAATCTCTAATACTCAGCATTCTCCAAGAACTGAGCCAAAAAGCTAACAAACATGAGGAAAAAATAGACAAATTCATGGACAACATGGACAAAAAATTGGAAGAATTGAGGAAAATAATGCAGGAACAAAATGCCAAAATAAATTCACAACTAGAAATTATACAAAAACAACAATTAGAAATCCAAAAGATAAACAAAAAGATTTCAGAAACGGACACTGTCATAGAAGGGCTGGGAGGCAGATTTGAAATGGTGGAAGACCGGATCAGTGGAACTGAAGACAAATACTTGGATACAACTCTGAGGAAAACTCAGAAAAAAGAACAAAGAAAAATGAAGAGACAGTAAGAGTTATGTGGGACACAATAAAAAACAAAAATCTTCGAGTAATTGGAATTCCAGAACAGGGGGAAAAAACAGAAAACACAGAGAGGATCATTGAGGAACTGCTGACAGAAAACATCCCCAATATCATGAAAGATGAAAAGCTGACCATCCAAGAAGCTCAACGAACCCCATATAGAAGAGACCCCAAAAGAAAATCACCAAAGCATGTGATATTTATGCTCACCAAAACCAAAGACAAACAAAGAATCCTGAGAGCAGCTCATGAAAAAAAAGAAGCCACATGCAGAGGAGAAACAATAAGACTAAGCTCAGATTATTCAGCGGAAACCATGCAGGCAAGAAGGCAATGGGATGATATATAAAATCTTGAAAGAAAAAAATTGCCAGCCAAGAATAATATATCCTGCAAAACTCTCATTCAAATTTGATGGTGAAATTAGGTCATTTCCAGATAAACAGAAATTAAGAGAATATGTAAAAGTCAAACCAAACATACAAGAATTATTAAAGCAAATTCTTCGATCTGAGGACAAACAGCATCAGCTCACAGGCAGGACCTAGGACGCAGGATCATACCAGCCAGATACCATTCTAGGAAATGAACTCTCGAGGACTATCCAAAACCAAAAGAAATACAACAGGGAATCAGAGCAGTTAATCAGTAAATGACAACAACATCAAAACAATAAAAGAGGGAATAAACGACATAGGTATACAACCTTCTAACGGAGAGGAAGGCAAGGTGATACCAAGTAATGGTAGACTGCTTCAAACTTAGAAAGATAAGGGTAAAATTTATGGTAACCACGAAGAAAGTTAACAAACATACTCATAACAAAAAAGAGGAAAAACATAAAGTCTCAGCAAAAACAAAACCTACAAAAACAAAAGAAATGAAAAAACAAATCCACAAACAAAAGTAACTCATCACAAGAGAGTAAGAACAAAGAAAACGTCAGCGCCACAAAAAAAAGCACTACAAAATGACAGCAACAAACCCACATCTATCAATAATTATACTGAATGTAAATGGACTCAATGCACCCATAAAGAGACGGAGAGTGACAGAATGGGTAAGAAAACAGGATCCATCAATATGCTGTCTACAAGAGACACACCTTAGAAACAAAGATGTGAATTTATCAAAAGTTAAAGGTTGGAAAAAAATATATCAAGCTAACAACCACCAAAAAAGAGCAGGAGTGGCAATTCTAATCTCAGATAAAATAGACTTTAAAACGAAATCGACCATAAAAGACAAAGAAGGACACTATATAATGATTAAGGGGACGATCCATCATGAAGACATAACCCTAATAAACATCTACGCACCCAATGACAGGGCTCCAAAATACATAAAACAAACTCTAACAACACTGAAAAGAGAAATTGACAGTTCCACAATAATAGTAGGAGACTTCAACACACCACTCTCAGTAAAGGACAGAACAACTAAGAAGAAACTCAGCAAAGCTACAGAACACCTAAAGGGCACAATCAGCCAACTTGACCTCATAGACATATATAGAACACTCCATCCAACCGCTGCAAAGTACACATTCTTTTCCAATGCACATGGAACTTCTTAGGCCACAGAGCAATCCTCAACAAGATCCAAAACGTTGAGATAATTCAAAGTATCTTCTCTGACTACAATGCCATCAAGGTAGAAATTAACAATAGAAAGAGCAACGAAAAAAAATCAACTACATGGAAACTGAATAATACCCTGCTTACACATCAGTGGGTAATAGAAAAAATCAGAGATGGAATAAAAAAAATTCCTAGAATCAAATGAGAATGAAAACACATCATACCAAAACCTTTGGGAGACAGCAAAGGCAGTCCTCAGAGGACAATTTATAGCAATAGATGCACATATCAAAAAAGCAGAAAGGGACAAAATCAAAACATTAACTACAGAACTCAAACAAATAGAAAGAGAACAGCAAAAAAAACCCACAACCACCGGAAGAAAGGAAATAGTAAAGATCAGAGCAGAACTAAATGAAATAGAGAACAGAAAAACAATAGAAAGAATCAACAAAACCAAAAGCTGGTTCTTTGAAAGAATCAACAAAATCAACAAACCATTGGCCAGACTGACAAAAGAAAAACAGGAGAGGACACAAATAACCCAAATAAGAAATGAAACGGGGGACATTACAACAGACCCAACCGAAATAAAAAGGATTATAACAGAATATTATGAAAAACTATACTCCAACAAATTTGAAAACCTAGAGGAAATGGACAAATTTCTAGAAACACACAGCCTACCCAAACTACAACAAAGTGATGTTGAAAATCTAAACAGACCCATAACAAGAGAAGAGATTGAAAAGGTAATAAAATAACTCCCAACCAAAACAAGCCCTGGCCAAGATGGCTTCACTGGAGAATTCTACAAAACATTTACAGAAGAGCTTGTACCAGTACTACTCAAGCTATTTCAGAGCATAGAAGAGGAAGCAAGACTTCCAAACTCATTCTATGAAGCCAGCATAGTGCTGATACCAAAACCAGGAAAAGATGTCACAAAAAAAGAAAATTACAGGCCAATATCTCTCATGAATATAGATGCAAAAATTCTGAACAAAATTCTAGCCAATAGAATTCAGCAACATATCAAAATAATAATACACCACAACCAAGTAGGATTCATACCAGGTATGCAAGGATGGTTCATCATTAGAAAATCAATCAGCGTAATCCACCGCATAAATAAAAGGACAGAAAAGAATCCCATGGTCATCTCAATCGATGCAGAAAAGACATTTGACAAAGTCCAACACCCATTCCTGATAAAAACTCTCAATAAAACAGGTATAGAAGGGAAATTTCTCAACATAATAAAGGGCATCTATGCAAAACCAATGGCCAACATCATTCTTAATGGAGAGAGGCTGAAAACATTCCCCTTGAAAACAGGAACAAGACAAGGATGCCCTTTATCACCACTCCTATTTAACATTGTGCTGGAAGTTCTAGCTAGAGCAATAAGGCAAGAGAAAGAAATAAAGGGCATCCAGAATGGTAATGGAGAAGTTAAACTCTCCCTGTTTGCAGATGATATGATACTATACATAGAAAACCCTAAAGACTCCATGAGAAATCTACTGAAACTAATAGAAAGATTCAGCAGAGTAGCAGGATACAAGATAAACATTCAAAAATCAGTTGGATTCCTATATACCAGTAAAGAGAATGATGAAAAGGAGATCAGGAAATCAATACCATTTTCAATAGCCCCTAAAAAGATAAAATACTTAGGAATAAATCTGACCAGGAATGTAAAAGACCTATACAAAGAAAACTACAAAACATTGCTGCATGAAACCCAAAGGAATCTACATAAATGGAAAAACATACCATGCTCATGGATAGGCAGACTCAACATTGTGAAAATGACGATTCTACCCAAAGCAATTTACAGATACAATGCAGTCCCGATCCAAATACCAATAACATTCTTCAAAGAGATTGAAAAACTAATCATTAACTTTATATGGAAAGGGAAGAAGCCCCAAATAAGTAAAGCACTACTGAAGAAGAAGAATAAAGTTGGAGGACTCACACTACCTGACTTCAGAACCTACTATACAGCTACAGTAGTCAAAACAGCCTGGTACTGGTACAAAGACAGATATATTGACCAATGGAACAGAATTGAGAACCCAGATGTAAGTCCATCCACCTATGGTCACCTGATCTTCGACAAGGGCCCAAAGTCCATCAAATGGGGAAAAGACAGTGTTTTTAACAAATGGTGCTGGCAAAACTGGATATCCATCTGCAAAAAAATGAAATAGGATCCATACCTCATACCATAAACAAAAACTACTTCAAAATGGATCAAAGACATGAATATAAAGCCTAAAACTATAAAGTTCATAGAAGAAAAAATAGGACCAGCACTTCAGGCCTTAATACACAGCATTAACAGGATACAAACCATAACCATCAATGCACAAACCCCAATAGATAAGCTGGGTAACTGGGATCTTCTAAAAATCAAACACCTATGCTCTTCAAAAGACTTCACCAAAAGAGCCAAAAGAGAACCTACAGACTGGGAAAAATTTTTTGGACGGTACAAGTCAGACAAAGGTCTAATCTCCATAATCTACAAGAAAATCCAACACATCTACAACAAAAAAACAAATAATCCTATTAAAAAATGGCCAAAGGAAATGAACAGACACTTCACCAAAGAAGACATTCCAATGGCCAACAGACACATGAGGAAATGCTCGCGATCACTAGCCATTAGAGAAATGCAAATTAAAACCACAATGAGATACCATCTCACCCTGGCATTACTGGCACAAATCAAAAACCCTGGAAATAATAAATGTTGGAGGGGCTGCGGGGAGATGGGAACTCTTAGGCACTGCTGGTGGGAATGCAAAATGATACAACCATTTTGGAAAATGATACGGCGCTTCCTCAGAAAGCTAGAAATAGACATACCATTCAATCCAGCAATCCCACTCCTAGGAATATATCCTAGAGAAATAAGAGTCGTCACTCGAATAGACATATGCACACCTATGTTCATGGCAGCATTGTTCACAATAGCAAAATGATGGAAACAACCTCGATGTCCATCAACAGATGAATGGATACACAAACTATGGTACATACACACAATGGAGTACTATGCAACAAGAAAGAACAACAATGAATCTGTGAAGCATCTCATAACATGAATGAAACTGGAGGACATTATGCTGAGTGAAATAAGTCAATCACAAAAGGACAAATACTGTATGAGACCTCTATTGTAAAAACCCATGAAAAAGTTCACACACAAAATGTAACAATCTTTCTTGGTTACCAGGGATGGTGGGGGGGGGGGAAATACTAAATAGACAATAGATAAGTGGAATCTTGGGTGAAGGGTGAGACAGTACACAATACAGGGGAAACTAGCACAACTTGTACAAGGAAAGGTCATGGAAGTTCCATAGACACATCCAAACTCCCTGAGGGACTGAATTGCTGGGCGGAGGGCTCTGGGGACCATGGTCTTGGGGAACATCTAGCTCAATTGGCATGACACAGCTTATAAAGACAATGCTCTACATTCTACCTTCGTGAGTAGTGTCTGGGGTCTTAAAAGTCTGTGAGCGGCCATCTAAGATACTCCACTGGTCTCATCCCTTTGGCAGCAAGGGAGAATGAAGAGAACAGGATACAAGGAAAAAATTAGTCTGAAGGACTAATTGTCCACAGCTACCACGGCCTCCACCAGACTGAGTCCACTACAGCTAGATGCTGCCCGGCTACCACCACTGACTGCTCTGACCAGGATCACAACAGAGGGTTCTGGACAGAGCTGGAGAAGGATGTAGAACATAATTCTAACTCACAAAAAAAAAAGACCAGATTTACTGGCCTAAAGGAGACTGTACAAACCTCGAGAGTATGGCCCCCAGACACTCTTCTAGCTCAGTGGTGAGTTTACCTCTGAGGTTCACTGTTCAGCCTGGGAGTGGACAGCCCTGTAAAACCAAATGAGACTAACGAGGTACAGGAGTCCAGTGACAAGGGCCAGAAGGCAGAAGGGGACAAGGAAGCTGGTGATAGGGAACCCAAGGTTGAGTAAGGATATTGTTGATCTGTTGTGAGATTGTTAACCATTGTCATAGGGCAACATTTGTAGTAACTGTTAAATGTGAAACTATTTTGTTCTGTAAGCCTTCATCTTAAGTGAGAATAACAGCACAATTCGAAGAGAGTAGTCAATGTCACTGAACTGTGCGTGTAGAAATTTTTGAAATGGCGTATCTTTGGCTATGTGTATTTTCACAAAAAAAAAAAAAAGAGGTTAAGAAGTTAGAGGGTTGATATGTTGTGGGGTTGTTAACCAATGTCATAAAACAACATGTGTACTTCTCTTTCATGAGAAAATATTTGTTCTGTAAGCCTTCACCTGAAGTACAACAAAAAAATAATAAAAAATAAGAATAAAAAGTGGTATGATCCTTCTATAGAAAATCCTAAGAAATCTACACACACAAACAAAATCTAACAGAATTAATAAGTGAGTTTAGCGGGATCATAGGATGCAAAGTTAATATGCAAAAATTAATTGTATGTCTATATACTAGCAAGAAATTATTAAAATTGCATCAACAATATGGAGTGGTAGGGAAGAAATTCAACAAAATTTGTGCAAGTCCTGTACTCTGAGAACTAAAAATTAAAGAAGAATTAAATTAATGGAGAGATATACTATATTCATGTATTGAAAACCTCAATACTGTTAAGATGCCAAATTTCCCAAGTTGTCTATAGATGTGACACAATTCCAATCAATATTCCAGAAGGCATTTTTGTAGAAATTGACTAGCTGATTCTAAAATTTATATGGAAATACAATTAAACTAGAATAACCAAAACAATTTTGAAAAAGAATAAAGTTGGAGCATTTATACTATACTTACCCAATCTCAAGACTTACAGTAATACTATTGCATCAAGATAGCGCAGTATTGGCATAAATAGAAACATATATATTAGTGCAACAGAATAGAAAATTCAGAAATAGACCCACACTTATATGAACCATTGATTTTTGACAAAGGTGTTACGGCAATTCAATGGGGGAAAGGAAAGTGACATTGGAACAATTGGGCATTTTGATAGTTAAGACTGTGTGTCACCTTGCCTGGGCCAAGCTTTGGCAATCATATAATGTTGTGATCACTTCCCTGTTGAGATCTGATACGTGATCACCCCCATGATGGGGTCTGCTGTGAGTGGTACTGGCGGAGGCAGAGCTTGTGGCAGCTCACCACCCCCTCAGCCTTCATTTCTCTGCCCTCTGCCACCTAGTCCTTCCTGCTCTCCTTGCTGGGGCTTTTGCTTGTTCTAGGTCTTGCAGCTGGCTCCTGTTGGTCTGACCTCCAGTTCTTGGAACTTGAGCTACCAGCTTACCTGCAGTCTTGCCTGCTGATCTTGAGATTCGTCGATCTTCACAGCCTGCAACAGCCCTGCTTTCCAGTCTGCCAATCTTGGGTCGCCAGTCCCTGTGGCTACATGAATCAGGAAAAGCATCTTTCCTGCCCCACGGATTTGGGATGTTATAGCCTCTAAAAACTACATGAGCCATTTCCTTGATATAAGTTTCTCTCTATATATATCTGCTTTACTGGTTTTGCTTCTCTAGAGAACCCAGCCTAAGACATTTGGTACCAAGAGTGGTTCTAGAGAGGCGAAATTGTAAGGATGAATTTTCTAAATTGGCTGTCAGTTCTGGTTAGTCTTAAAGATATTGTTGACTCTGCTTCCAGTAGTAAAGAAGGCACTGCTAATCCAAGGCATGAGGTGGCAATTCCAATATAGAAAATATCACCACCAATAGATCAGGTATTGGTGAAAGACGAGCTATGGGTGATTACATGGATGATACCTTCCTACAATGTTGCCATAATGAGAATTATAAGGAAGCTCTTTGGTTGGTCCTACTTTCACTAGACAAACTGGAAAGAAAGAGATGAGCTCAAGACTTCAGAGTCAAAGCTCAAGCGCTGCATAAACGATCTCAAAGTTTCCATTTGTGCCTTGAAAGAAAGCCTTATTTCTTGTAGCAACAGAGCTGATATTGCTGAAAACCAAACCCACAGTCTTATTGTAAGAGTGACTGACATTACAACACCAGCTCAACTGCCAAACTCGAGAGGTGTCTGAAGTTAAAGTGAGGTCATTGATTGGGAAGAAATGGGATCCTGAAACTTGGGATGGGGACATATGGGAAGATAATCAGGAAGCTGGAGACACTGAGCCCCTAAAATCCATTGAACCACTCCTGCCAACAGAACCATTAGCTCCTTCACTCCTATCTAATGAGATTAACTCAGCTGCATCTAAAGCACCTTTGTCTGAGTCATTGCCTGGGACATCGCCTGGGGAAGATGCTTTACAAGACACTGCTGAATGTTCTAAAAACATTTCCCCACCAATTTTGGCTACTGTACCTATAATTAGACTTAATTCCCAGACAGCCCCAAAAGGTGAAGTACAAAGTGTGACCCAGGAGGAGGTACGCTACATTACAAATGAACTACTTGTCTTTTTTAATATGTACAAACGGAAACCTGGGGAATATGTGTGGGAATGGCTATTAAGGGTGTGGTATAACGATGCAAGGAACACAAAGATGGATCAGTCTGAGTTTATTGATATGGGTCCACTAAGCACAGACTGTTCATTCAATGTTTCAGCTAGAGAAGTTAGGAAAGGATCTAATAGTTTATTTGGTTGGGTTGCTGAAGCATGGATTATGAGGTGGCCGACACTAAATCAAGTTGAAGTACAGACCTGCCTTTGTATACTGTAGAAGAAGGTATCTAAAGGCTTAGGGAAATTGGCATGCTAGAGTGGATTTATCAGGTTAGACCCACACATTGAGTGTCCAGAGGACACACTTTTTACCACCACTGTGAGGAACAAATTTGTGAAGGGAGCTCCAGTAACCTTGAAGACTGCTGTGATTGCTATTTTATGTAAGTCACATTTGACAGTGGGAACTGCCCTAACTGAATTAAGACACCTAACTACAGTGGGGCTGATTAGACCCCGTGGTAGTAGGGGCCAAGTGGCTGCACTCAATCGACAAAGACAAGGTGGGCATGGTTACAGTAATGGACAGAGGTATCAAAACAGTAAACAGAATAGTCTGACTCATATGGACTTATGGCATTGCCTACTTAGTCATGGTGTCCCTAGGAGTGAAATAGATAGGAAATCTACTAAATATTTCCTTGATCTATACAAATGGATGAATTCTAGGTCAGGTAAACAGGTAAACTCAAATCACCAGAATAGAGAGTCACGGTCCCTCAATCAATTCCCAGATTTGAGTGAGTTTAAAGACCTATAACCCCTTGAATGAAGGGGAGGCCAGGTCCCCTTGAGGAAGGACTCCAATACACTGCAAAAAATTTTTACTGTTAATCTTTTTCCCAGCCTTCCCCAAAGGGATCTACGGCCTTTTACAAGAGTGACTGTTCATTGAGGAAAAGGAAATAATCAGACTTTTCAGGGATTCTTGGATACTGGCTCTGAGCTGACACTAATTCCAGGAGACCCAAAACATCATCAGAGTGGGGTATATGGAGGTCAGGTTATTAATGGAGTCTTGGCTCATGTCTCTCTCACAGTAGGTCAGTGAGCCCCCCAACCCATCCTGTAGTGATTTCCCCAGTTCCAGAATGCATAATTGGAATAGATATATTCAGCAACTGGCAGAACCCCCACATTGGATCCTTGACAAATGGAGCAAGGGTTATTATGGTAGGAAAAGCCAAGTGGAAGCCCCTACCTAGGAAAGAAGTCAACCAAAAGCAATACTGGGTTCCTGGAGGGATCTCAGAGATTACTGACACCATCAAGGACTTGAAGGATGCAGGGGTGGTGATTTCCACCACGTCCTCTTTCAACTCACCTATTTGACCTGTGCAAAAAACAGATGGATCTTGGAGAATGGCAGTGGATTATTGAAAACTTAACCAGGTGGTGACTTCAATTGCAGCTGCTGTTCCAGATGTAGTCTCTTTGCATGAGCAAATTAATACATCTCCTGGCAGCTGGTATGCAGCTACTGATCTGGCGAATGCCTTTTTCTCCATATCTGTTTCAAAGGACCACCAGCAGCAGTTTCCCTTTAGCTGGTAAGGCTGGCAATACACCTTCAGTTGCCTACCTCAGGACTACCTCAACTCTCCAACCCTATGTCATAATTTAGTCCGTAGGGAACTTGATCACCTTTCCCTTCCACAAGATGTCACACTGGTCCATTACATTGATGACATTATGCTGATTGGACCTAGTAAGGAAGAAGTGTGAATGACTCTGGACTTATTAGTAAAACATTTGCATGCTAGAGGGTAGGAAATTAATCCCAAGAAAATTCAGGCACCTTCCACCTCAGTGAAATTTCTAGGGGTCCAGTGGTGTGGGGCATGTCGAGATATTCCTTTTAAAGTGAAGGAAAATTTATTGCAATTGGCTGCTCCCATAACTAAAAACGAGGCAGAATGCCTAGTAGGTCTCTTTGGATTTTGGAGGCAGAGTATTTCTCATTTGGGTGTGCTACTCCAGCCTATTTATCAAGTCATTCAAAAAGCTGCTAGTTTTGAGTGGAGCCCAAAACAAAAGAAAGCTCTGCAACAGGTTCAGCCTGCTGTGCAAGACATTCTGCCACTTGGACCATATGATCTGGCTGATCCAGTGGTGGCTGAAATGTCCATGGTAGATACAGATGCTATTTGGAGTCTTTGGCAGGCCCCTATCAGTGAATCACAACACAGACCCTTAGGATTTTGGAGCAAAGCCCTGCCATTCTCTGCAGATAACTACTCTCCTTTTGAGAAACAGCTTTTAGCTTGTTACTGGGCCTTAGTAGAGGCTGAACGCTTAACCATGGGACACAAAGTCACCATGAGGCCTGAGCTTCCCATCATGAACTGGGTGTTGTCTGACCCACAGAAGCATAAATTTGGATGTGCACAGCAGCGTTCCATCATTAAATGGAAGTGGTATATATGAGATCGGGCCCAAGCAGGACCTGAAGGTACAAGTAAGTTGCATGAAGAAGTGGCCCAAATGCCCATGGTCTCCACTCCTGTCACATTACTTTCCTTCTCCCAGTCTGCACCTATGGCCTCATGGGGAGTTCCTTATGATAAGTTGACTGAAGTAGAGAAAACTCATGCCTGGTTTACAGATGGTTATGCATGATATGCAGGCACCTTTTGAAAGTGAACAGCAGCAGCACTACAGCACCTTTCTGGGACCTCCCTGAAGGACAGTGATGAAAAGAAATATTCCCAATGGGCAGAACTCCCAGCAGTGTACCAGGTTTTTCACTTTGCTTGGAAGGAGAAATGGCCAGATGTGCGACTGTGCACAGATTCATGGGCTGTGGCCAATGGTTTGGCTGGATGGTCAGGGACTTGAAAGAACACGATTGGAAAATTGGAGACAAGGATTTATGGGGAAGAGGTATGTGGATAGACCTCTCTGAATGGGCCAAAGAAGTGAAGATATTTGTGTCTCATGTGAATGCTTATCAAAGGGTGACCTCGGCAGAGGAGGATTTTAACAATCAAGTGAATAGGATGATGTGTTCTGTGGAAACCAGTCATCCTCTTCCCCCAGTTACTCTCGTCATTGCTCAATGGGCTCATGAACAAAGTGGCCATGTGGCAGGGGTGGAGGTTATGCATTGGTCCAGCAACATGGGCTTCCACTCACCAAGGCTGAATTAGCTACAGCCACTGCTGAGTGCCCAATCTGCCAGCAGCAGAGGCCAATACTCAGTCCCTGATATGGCACCATCCCTCGAAGTGATCAGCCTGGTGGCAAGTTGATTACACTGGACCACTTTCATCATGGAAAGGGCACCGTTTTGTTCTCACTGGAATAGACACTTTGTATATGGATTTGCCTTCCCTGCATGCAATGCTTCTGCCAAAACTACCATCCATGAACTTATAGAATGCCTTATCGACTGTCATGGTATCCCACACAGCATTGCCTGGGATCAACGGACTCACTTCACAGGAAATGAAGTGTGACAGCGGACGCTTGCTCATGGAATTCACTGGTCTCACCATGTTCCTCATCATCCTGAAGCAGCTGGCTTGATAGAATGGTGGAACGTCCTCCTAAAGACACAATTATGGTGCCAGCTAGGTGGCAATACCTTGCAGGGTTGGTGCAGTGTTCTCCAGGAGGCTGTATATGCTCTAAACTGGCATCCAATATATGGTTCTCTATCTCTTATAGCCCGCATTCATGGGTCAAGAGGTGGAAATGGGAGTGACCCACTTGCAAGATTTTCACTTCTTATCCCAGTGACCTTAAGCTCTGCGAGTCTAGGGGTCTTAGTTCCAAAGGAAGGACTGCTCCCACCTGGAGACACAGCACTAATTCCATTGAACTGGATGCTAAGAGAACCACCTGGCCATTTTGGGCTCTGTCTTAGTTATCTAGCGCTGCTGTAACAGAAATACCACAAGTGGATGTCTTTAACAAAGAGAAATTTATTATCTCACAGTAAAGTAGGCTAACAGTCCAAATTCAGGGTGTTAGCTCTAGGGGAAGCCACTCTCTCTCTCTGTCGGCCTTCTTATCAATGTTCCCCTGGACTAGGAGCTTCTCTCCACAGGAACCCTGGGTCCAAAGGATGTGCTGTGCTCCTGGCAATGCTTTCCTGGTGGTAGGAGGTCCCCAGCTCTGCTTGCTTCCCTTTCCTCCTATCTCTTGTAAGATAAAAGTGGTGCCAGTCACACCCCAGGGAAATTCCCTTTACATTGGATCAGGGATGTGACCTTAGTAAGGATGTTACAATCCCACCTTAATCCTCTTTAACATAAAATTATAATCACAAAACAGAGACCAAGCACACAATACTGGGAATCATGGCCTAACCAAGTTGACACATATTTTGGGGGGACACTATTCAATCCATGACAGGCTCCTTATGCCTCTGGATCAACAGGCAAAGAAGGGAGCTACCATACTGGCTGTTGAGATTGATCTTAAGTACCAAGAGGAAATCGGATCAATATTACATAATGGAGGTAAAGAAGACTATGTCTAGAATGCAGGCAATCCCTTAGGACATGTCTTAGTACTACCATTCCCTGTGATTAAAGTCAATGGAAAACTACAGCAACCCAACTCCAACATGACTACCAATGGCCCGAACACTTCAGGAAAGAAGGTTTGGGTCACCCCACCAGGGGAAGAACCATGACCAGATAAGATGCTTGCTGAAGGCAAAGGGAATATAGAATGGCATGCCCAGAGGTCAATACATGCACACGTCAAAAAAGAAGAAAGGGACAAAATCAAAACATTAGCTACACAACTCAAACAAACAGAAAGAGAACAGCAAAAGAAACCACAGCCACCAGAAGAAAGGAAATAATAAAGATCAGAGCAGAAATAAATTAAATAGTGAATAGAAAAATAATAGAAAGAATCAACAAAACCAAAAGTTGGTTCTTTGAAAGGATCAACAAAAATCGACAAACCACTAGCCAAACTGACAAAAGAAAAACAGGAGAGGATACAAACAACCCAAATAAGAAATGAAATGGGGGACATTACAACAGACCCAACTGAAATAAAAAAGGCCATAACAGAGTACTATGAAAAACTATATTTCAACAAATTTGAAAGCCTAGAGGAAATGGACAAATTTCTAGAAACACACTAGCTACCCAAACTAACACAAACAGATGTTGAAAATCAAACAGACCCATAACAAGAGAAGAGATTGCAAAGGTAATTTAGAAAACTCCCAACTATAAAAGCCCTGGCCCAGATGGCTTCACTGGAGAATTCTACC
Source organism: Dugong dugon (assembly GCA_030035585.1). Lineage (NCBI taxonomy): Eukaryota > Metazoa > Chordata > Mammalia > Sirenia > Dugongidae > Dugong > Dugong dugon. Next base: position 43,217,907 of record CM057466.1, on the reverse strand, counting down.
AAACTTTCAGAGTGTAGCTTACACTAGTACTACTCAAACTATTTCAGAACATAGAAAAGAAGGGATGCTTCTGAATTCATTCTATGCAGCTAGCATAACCCTGATACCAAAACCAGGCAAAGACACCAAAAAAAAGAAAATTACAGGCCAATATCTCTCATGAGTACAGATGCGAAAATTCCCAACAAAATTGTAGCCAATAGAATTCAGTATCATATCAAAAAAATAATACACCATGACCAAGTGGAACTCATACAAGGTATGCAAGGATGTTTCAACATTAGAAAATTAATCAAAGTAATTCACCACATAAATAAAATAAAAGAATCACGTGATCATTTCAATCCATGCAGAAAAGGCATGTGACAAAGTCCAACACCCATTCCTGACAAAAACTCTCAATAAAATAGGTATAAAAGGGAAATTTCTCAACATAATAAAGGGCATCTATACAAAACCAGGAAACCCTGGCAGTGTAGTGGTTAAGTGCTACAACTACTAACCAAAAAGCTGGCAGTTTGGATCCACCAGGCACTCCTTGGAAACTCTATGGGGGCAGTTCTACTTTGCCCTATACGGTCGCTATGAATTGGAGTCAACTCAATGGCAATGGGTTTTTTTTTTTTTTTATACAAAACCAGGAAACCCTGGTGGCAAAGTGGTTAAGTGCTATGGCTGTTAACCAAAAGGCTGGCAGCTCGAATCCACCAAGTGCTCCTTAAAACTCTATGGGGCAGTTCTACTCTGTCCTATACAGTCGCTATGACTAGGAATTTACAAGATGGCAATGGTTTTTGGTTTTATACAAAACTAACAGCCTACATCATTCTTAATGGAGAGAGGCTGAAAACATTCCCCTTGAGAACAGGAAAAAGATAAGGATGCCCTTTATCACCACTTCTATTTAATACTGTTCTGGAAGTCTTAGCTAGAGCAATAAGGCCACAAAAAGAAATAAAGAATGTCTTAGTCATCTAGTGCTGCTGTAACAGAAATACTACAAGTGAATGGCTTTAACCTACAGAAGTTTATTCTCTCACAGTCTAGTAGGCTAGAAGTCCAAATTCAGGGCATCAGCTCCAGGGGTAGGCTTTCTCTGTCAGATCTGGAGGAAGGTCCTTGTCATCAATCTTCCCCTGGATTAGGAGGTTCTCTGCATGGGAACCCCAGGTCCAAAGGACAGGCTCTACTCCCGGCACTGCTTTCTTGGTGGTATGAGGTCCCCCTGTCTCTCTGCTTGCTTCTTTCTTTTATATCTCAAAAGAGATTGGCTTAAGACACTATCTAATCTTGTAGATCTCACCAATATAACTGCCACTAATCCATCTCATTACATCATTAAAAAAAAAATCTGTTGCTGTCGAGTCAATTCTGACTCATAGAACCCTATAGGACAGGGTAGAACTGCACTATAGGGTTTCCAAGGGGCACCTGGTGGATTCAAACTGCTGACCTTTTGGTTAGCAGCCATAGCTCTTAACCACTGCCTCACCAGGATTTCCAATACCTCATAGGGATAGGATTTACAACACACAGGGAAATCACATCAGATGACAAAATGGTAGACAATCATACAACACTGGGAATCATTACCTAGCCAAGTTGACAGGTATTTTGGGGTGACACAATTCAACCCATGACAAAGAGCATCCAAATTGGTAAGGAAGAAGTAAAACTGTCCCTATTTGCAAATGATATGATACTGTACACAGAAAACCCAAAAGACTTCAAGAGAAACCTACTGGAACTAAGAGAAAGATTCAGCAGAGTAGCAGAATACAAGATAAACATACAAAAATCAGTTGGATTCCTACACACCAATAAAGAGAATGATGAAAGGGAAATCAGGAAAAGAATACCATTTATAATAGCCCCTAAAAATATAAAATACTTAGGAATAAATCTAACCAGGAATGTAAAAGACCTGTAGAAAGAAAACTACAAAACACTACTGCAAGAAACCAAAAGAAATTTACATAAATGGAAAAACATACCTTGCTCATGGATAGGTAGACTCAGCATTGTGAAAATGTCAATTCTACCCAAAGCAACCTACAAATACAATGCACACCCAATCCAAATACCAACAGCATTCTTTAAAGAGACAGAAAAAACTAACCATTAACTTTATATGGAAAGGGAAGATGCCCCGGGTAAGTAAAGTACTATTGAAGAAGAAGAATAAAGTTGGAGGACTCACACTACCTGACCTCAGAACCTACTATACAGCTACAGTAGTCAAAACAGCCTGGTACTGGTACAAAGACAGATATATTGACCAATGGAACAGAATTGATAACCCAGATGTAAATCCATTCGCCTACAATCACTTGATTTTCTAAAAGGGCCCAAAGTCCATTAAATGGGGATAAGACAGCCTTTTTTAACAAATGGTGCTGACTAAACTGGATGACCATCTGCAAAAAAATGAAACAGGACTCATACCTCACACCATACACAAAAACTAATTCAAAATGGATCAAAGACATAAATATAAAGCCAAAACTGTAAAGATCATAGAAGAAAGAATAGGATCAATGCTAGAGGCCCTAATACACGGCATTAACAGGATACAAACCATAGCTAACAACACACAAACTCCAGAAGATAAGCTTGTTAACTGGGATCTTCTAAAAATTAAACACTTACGCTCATCAAAAGACTTCACCAAAAGAGTAAAAAGAGAACCTACATACTGGGAAAAAAAATTTTCCTATTACAAATCCGACAAAGGACTAATCTCTATAATCTATAGGAAAATCCAACACCTCTACAACAAAAAGACAACTAATCCAATTAAAAAATGGACAAAGGAAATGAACAGACACTTCACCAAAGAAGACATTCAAGCAGCTAACAGACACATGAGGAAATGCTTGGGATCACTAGCCGTGAGAAATGCAAATCGAAACCACGATGAGATACCATCTCACACCGGCATTACTGGCACGAATCAAAAAACAGAAAATAACAAATGTTAGAGTGGCTGTGGGGAGACTGGAACTCTTATGCACTGCTGGTGGAAATGCAAAATGGTACAACTATTTTGGAATACGTTATGGCGCTTCCTTAGAAAGCTAGAAATAGAAATACCATATGATCCAGCAATCCCACTCCTAGGTATTCCTAGAGAAATAAGAGCACTAACAAGAATAGACATATGCACATTCATGTTCATTGCAGCATTGTTCACAATAGCAAAAAGATGAAAACAACCTAGATGCCAATCAATAGATGAATGGATAAACAAACTGCGGTAGGTACGCACAGTGGAGTACTACACAACTGTAAAGAACAATGATGAATCTGCGAAGCATCTCACAACATGGATGAATCTGGAGGGCATTATGCTGAGTGAAATAAGTCAATCACAAGATGACAAATGTTGTATGAGACCACTACTATAAAATCTCATGGAAAGGTTTACACACAAAAAGAAACAATCTTTGATGGTTATGAGGGAGGGGAGGTGTGGGGATGGAAAAACACTAAATAGACAATAGATAAGTGGTAACTTTGGTGAAGGGTAAGACAGCACAGAATACTGGGGAAGCCAGTACAACTTGACAAAGGGAAGGTCATGGAAGCTCCATAGACACATCCAAACTCCCTGAGGGACCAAATTACTGGGCTGAGGGTTGTGGCAGCCATGGTCTCTGGGAACATCTAGCTCAGTTGGCATAACACAGTTTATAAAGAAAATGTTCTACGTTCTACTTTGGTGAGTAGCGTCTGGTATCTAAAAAGCTTGTGAGCGGCCATCTAAGATACTCCACTGGTCTCACCCAACTGGAGCAAGGGAAAATGAAGAAAACCAAAGTCACAAGGTAAAGATTAGTCCAAAGGACTAATGGACCACAAGTACCACAGTGTCCATATGACTGAGTCCAGTACAGCTAGATGATGCCCAGCTGCCACCACTGACTGCTCTGACACGGATCACAATAGAGGGTCCTGGACAGAGCTGGAGAAAAATGTAGAAGAAAATTCTAACTAAAAAAAAAATCAGACTTACTGTTCTGACAGAGACTGGAGAAGCCCAAGATTATGGACCCTGGGCACATTTTTAGCTTAGTAATGAAGTCACTCCTGTGGTTCACCCTTCAGGCAAAGATTAGACAGGCCCATAAATCAAATGGACACATCAGCTCAGGCGCAAGAATGAGAAGGCAGGAGAGGACAGGAAAGCTGGTAATAGGGAATCCAAGGTTGAGAAGGAACAGTGTTTACATGTTTTGGGGTCACAAAACAATACATGCATTAACTGTTTAATGAGAAGCTAGTTTGCTCTGTAAACCTTCATCTGAAGTACAATAAAAAGGAAAAAAAAAGTAACTTAGAACGGATCAAGACATAAATATAAGAATTGAAAGTATAAAAATTCTAGAAGAAAATCTTAGTGACAATAAGTTAGGCAAAGATTTCTTAATTAGGATAGAAAAGGCATGAACCACAAAAGAAAAAAATTATATATTGGGCCTCATCAAGATTAAACACTTTAGATTTTCAAAAGGCACTGTTAAAAAAAAAAAAAAGCAAGACACGCACTTGGAGAAAATATTGACAAAACATACATCTGATAAAATACTTGAATATATAAAAAATTCTTACAACACAATAAGATAAAAACCCAATTTATAAATGGGCCAAAATTTGGACACTTCGCTAAAGAAGATATATGAGTGGCAAACAGGCATATTAAAAAGATGCTGAACATTACTACCCATTAGAGAAATGCAAATTAAAACACAGTGAGACACCACTATATACACACTAGAAAGGCTAAAATTAAAAAGACTTAGAATAACAAGTGTTGGTGAGGATCTGGAACAACTAGAACTTTCACAGGCTGCTGGTGAGAATGCAAAACAGTACAGCCATTTTGGAAATCCATTTGACAGTTTCTTATAAAGTTAAACATACACTTAGCATGCGACCCAGCATTTGCACTCCTAGATATTTACCCAAAAGAAAAACACGCAAGTCTACATAAAGATTTGTATATGAATACTCATAGCAACTTTATTCATAATAGCTCAAAATTGGGATGAACCCAAATATCCATCAACTGATGAGTGGAAAACTAAATTGTGGTGTATTTATACAACGGAGTACCAGTTAGCAATAAAAATGAATGAATTACTTTTGAAAGTGGATTGTGGTGATGGTTGCACAATATGGTGAATATAATCAAAGTCACTAAATTGTACATTTAAAAAGTGGTTAAAATGGCAAATGTTTGGTTATATATATTTTACCAAAATTTTTTTAAAAAAAGAATGAATTACTGATACATGCAACAACCTGGAGGAATCTCAAAATTGTTATACTTAGTGAAAAACTCCAGACACAAAAGAGCAAATAATGTATAATTCCATTTATATAATGTTCTGGAGAAGGCAAAGTTATAGTGATAGACAACAGATCAGTTGCCAGGGACCAGGGATTCAGGGGAGGGCGTAAAAGGAAACTCTTTGGGGTGATAGAACTATACTGATTGTTGTTGTGGTTAAACAACTGTGCATTTATCAGAACTCGTCAAATCATACACCTAAAATCGAACGTACTGTGAATTATAGTTCAATATAAAGCCCACAAAGAATAGCAATGGTTCTATTTTTGATAATTGCTTTCTTCTTTCAATGTTATTGCTCCTATTTATCAGTTGTTTTCAGTTTATTTATAGCTTATATGATAGAAAAAAGAATTTGCAGTGACAATATTTTATACATCTTTATTCAGCATGGCCTCATTGTCAGAATGGTCACACATAGGGTCACTATAAGTCGGAGTTGATTCAGTGACAACTATTTTTTTTTTTATTTGTAATGGTAATTTTATATCTAACTTTTTGAGGAAACACCCAACTGTTTTCCTCGCTGTAGTTTTGGGCGGTTAGCCAATCGAAATTTATATATGCTTATCACTGTGTCGATATGAAGCAGTGTACTGTGTATCATGGAAACCAAACCAAAAAAAGCAAACCAGCTCCTGTTGAGTCGATTCCAATTTATGGCAATCCCATGGGCATCAGAGTAGAACTGTGCTCCACAGACTTTTCTGTGGCTGGTTTTTCAGTAGTAGATCGCCAGGCCTTTCCTCTGAGGCAACTCTGGGTGGATTCTAGCCACCAACCTTTTGGTTAGTAGCTGAGCACTTAACCATTTGCTTAAGACATAGTTACTAAAGATATCAAGACATTCTCTCCTGACCCTCAGGTCCCACCAGGCTCACCTATAGGCATTAGAACCAGCTTTACAGGTCCTAAGATTGTCTTTACTATAAGGATAAAACTCTCATCTACTTCCAAAATCCTGGAATTACACACTTATTCAGCTTTTGGCTTAAGTTTTTCAATCAGGTAAAACGAAATACTCCCGGCAGTGAAACACGTTCAGACACTATAGCTTGGTGTAAATGAATTTATGAAGCTCTTTCCAGAAAGTTATCTTGGATAGGGAGCCTTGCAGAAGTTTGAGTATCCTGGTTGCCTGAAGAAGGGAGGAATCCTGGGGACAACCGGGATGGAGACGGAATGGAGACACAGTCACACCCCAAAAACCAACAGGAAGAGCAGGTCATGCTGACTGGGCATGGACAGAACCAAGCATGGTATCAAGTGTTTACCTTTCATTGGCTCATCTGATCCCCACAACAAGTCTATGAGGAAGTACTATTAGTATCCCCATTGACAGGTGAGGACTTGGGCTCAGAAAGAATCATCAAATTGCCCACAGTTACAGAGCTAGGGAGTAGACAACCAGAGCCAGAACCAGGTCTATCTGACACCAGCTGGCTGCTTTGGCCTTGGAAACCCCACTTTACCTAAAGCTGACGCTCCACCACGTGGCCTGCTCAGACTCGCTCCCCAGTCCTCGTTACTAGCACTCTGGTAATGTGACTAGGTTCCAGAGCTGGTGCGGGCCTTCGGATCAGCTTCAGGATCGCTATGACCTGGGGCCAGGCAGGAAGATTGCAGACAGATAACAAAGCAGATGGAACATCCAGATGAAATATGCATCACACCTCGCTATCATGCTACAACACCCACTGTGCCATGTCTACCTCCATCTACTCTTGTGAACGTTTGTAGGGCAAGGCCTGTACCTGTTTTATCATGTATATATCAGGACTATAGTAGGTACTCGATAAATGTTTGTCTAATTAATGAAAGAACATAGACTGAAAGAATCCAAGTAAAGGACTGATCAGAGAGGAAAGATTTTAATTAGGTAAGGTCTAATTTCTGCAAATATGGAATGGAGACAGAAGTGTTAATAAAACTAATGTTTATTAAACACTATGTATATTCACATATGTTATCTCATCAAACCCTGAGAAATCATAGAAAGAAAGACTTAGAGGTTAACTTTGGGAAAAGGACTAAGTGAACACCAACACAAGCATATGGAAATAAAGTTGAAGCTAAGTTTTAAAAATGTCCTCCATCTAAAAGCCAGGGAAGAGGGAAGGGAAGACATCAGTGGCCCCTTTGGGCACCATACTTTTCCATCTTTATTAACTTCCATAAGAACTTAAGGAGTTTATGAATATACATGTGTTTAGGTTTTAGAGGAAAAGGATTAGAGATAAAGAATTCTATCATCGTAAACATTACTAATATAAGCAGCATTTGCTATAATAAATTATAGTAACATTTTTAACTGTGTATCTCAAAATGCTTTAGTTAAACTACTTGTGTAACTCTTCCAATTGGAATATTTTGGAATTCAAAATTTCTGTTTTCCTGAAAGGGAAAGAGAATCACAGCAACACGCTTTGTGAAACATGAGTAGTATTGAAAAACTAAAAAGGTGATTGTGCACCCATATTTTAAAAAGGATAAAGAAAAACCTCAGAACTCATAAATCTGACTGGTGAGTAACGCCAAAGTGCTGAAGTCATTAAGGACAGAAGAGTAGAAAGTTTGGACAGGTACAGCCTAACCAGACACACTAAAGTGGATTTAGAAAAAAAGAGAGCCAAGTTTCAACCGTCTGATTCCCTAATAGATGCACTGAAGGCTGGGAGAGGTGAAGAAGAGCAGTTTGTCCTCAAGAAGACATCATATCAAAACACTCTGACGATCTGGAGAAAGTTAGCAAGCATCACACCAGCGGGAGAGCTTCAGTGAGTGAAAGTCAAGTGAGCAACACTACCCCCTCACAGAGAGGCAGACGGAGATCAAGACCAAAGACAACACTGGTGACTGAATTGCTGGGCGGAGGGCTGTGGAGACCATGGTATCGGGGACCATCTAGCTCAATTGACATAACACAATTTATAAAGAAAATGTTCTACATTCTATCTTGGTGAGTAGCATCTGGGGTCTCAAAAGCCTGTGAGCAGCCATCTAAGATACTCCACTGGTCTTACCCCTTCGGGAGCAAGGGACAATGAAGAGAACAAAATACAAGGAAAAGATTAGTCCAAAGGACTAATGGACCACAAGTACCATGGCCTCCACAAGACTGAGTCCAGTACAGCTAGATGGTGCCCAGCTACCACCACCAACTGCTCTGACAGGGATCACAACAGAGGGTCCCGGACAGAGCTGGAGAAAAATCTAGAACAAAATTCTAACTTAAAAAATCACCAGACTTACTGGTCTTGCAGAGACTGGAGAAACCCCGAAGAGTATGGCCCCTGGACACCCTTTTAGCTCAGTAATGAAGTCACTCCTGAGGTTCACTGTTCAGCCAAAGATTAGACAGGCCCATAAAACAAAAAGAGACTAATGGGGCACACCAGCCCAGGGTCAGGACTAGAAGGCAGGAGGGGACAGGAAAGCTGATAATAGGGAACCCAAGGTCGAGAAAGGACGGTGTTGACCTGTTGGGGGGTTGTTAACCATTGTCATAAAACAATATGTGTACTGTTAAATGAGAAACTATTTCTTCTGTAGACCTTCATCTAAAGTAAAATAAAAAAAAAAAAAGAGAGAGAGAGAGAGAGAGAGAGAGAGAGGGAAAAAAAAAGCAAAGACAACCCTGGCTGATGCCAGAGGGAGTTCACAAGTGAACGCTGGCCAGCAGTAAAGAATAATAACCTAATTGTCTTTGTGTAGATTTTTCCTAATTTGTTTGTTATTTTATTTTGTGTAATCCTCTCAAAACTCAATCCTTATCAACTCTTGCTTGAATTTCTCTCCTTTCTTGCAAAGGCCAGTCTCTGCCTTTGGTTGGATACCAAGGCTGCTCTGTCACAGTCTGATATCCTCTCTTCCCTGGCCAGAAACACCTCAGCTTTCAGTTCATTCCCATGGAAACAATAATGTAAGGAAAGTTACAGTCGACTGAAGAGCCTGTGAAAATGTGCAGGGTCCAAGACAAATTTGGTTCTTAAGTTTCCTAGCAAGAATACCTTGGTGTCACACTTTGTACTGGTGCCGTCTTCAGCCCTAGGAAGCCCTGAGACACAGCAGTTTCAGCCTACAGGGAGGCGAGCCCTGGACATCTGTAACTGTACAGCAGACAAGGAAGAACATCATAAATGCAGCACATCGTGAAAAAGAGGAGCAGAAAAGGGTTATGGAGTACTGAAGAGGATGGGATGGTTTCTGTCAAGGGAGTGGGAAGAGGTGGGAGGCAGCTTCAAGGAGGAAACAGCATTTGAACCAAGGCTGGAAAGACAGGCAGGGATGCAGCACATGCAGGAGAAACAGTACACTCCATGGGAGAATAAACTGCGTGGCCTGGACTGTGGGCAGGAAATGTAGTAGAGGCCTCTTGGGGAGACGAGGGGTGATGTCATGGATTGAATTGTGTCCCCCAGAAATATCTGTCAACTTGACTAGGTCATGATTCCCAATGTAGTATAAGATTGTGTACTCTGATGTGATTTCCTTATGTGTTGTAAACTCTATCACTATGATGAGATTACACTGATGACGTCTATAAGATTAGGTAGTGTCTTAAGCCAATCTCTTTTGAGATATAAAAGAGAGAAGAGAGCAGAGACACATAGGAACCTCATACCACCAAGAAAGCAGTGCCAGGAGCAGAGCGCGTCCTTTGGACCTGAGGTTCCTGCGCAGAGAAGCTCCCAGACCAAGGAAAGACAGATGCATTATAAGGACCTTTCTCCAGAGCTGACAGGGAGAGAAAGCCTTCTCCTGGAGCTGATGCCCTGAATTTGGGCTTGTAGCCTACTGGACTGAATAAAAGAATAAACTTCTCTTGGTTAAAGCTGTCCACTCATGGTATTTCTGTTAGAGCAGCACTAGATGACTAAGACAGGTGATAACAGAAATAAAGGCGAGGAGTGAGAGTAAGAATGCTCCAGGAGTCGGGCGTCAGGCCTGACCAAAGCAGAGGACTTAAATGAGGGGAGGGAGAGAGGAGGGTAGGACCCACTATTAGCAATCCTTGAAAACAAGGAGGAAAGGGCTGAAGGTTCTCAAACAAGTCAAAAACCTAGCTTGGCTTCCACTAGTTGTGAGTTCCATGAGAACACTAACTTTGTCTGGTTTACGGCTGAATCTCCAGGTCCTAGAACAATGCCTGCACACACATGGACGCACTCAATAATTTTTATTGATGAATGTTAATGAATGATGAAAGGAAGCAATGTAGCCTTGTAAGGTATTTGAATTACCTTATTTTCAATAGATTTTTCTTTTTCTTCTCTTATGCATTTTCTTTCTTTTTTTAAATTTATTTTATTTTATTGTTGTACTTTAAGTGAAAGTTTACAATTCAAGTTAGTCTCTCATACAAAAATTTATACATACATTGTTATGTGCCTAGTTGCTCTCCCTGTACTGTGACAGCACACTCCTCCTTTCCACCCCTGGTTTCCGTGTCCATTCAACCAGCTCCTGACCGTCTGTGCCTTCTCATCTCACCTGCGGACAGGAGCTGCCCATTTAGTCTCGTGTATCTACTTGAGCTAAGAAGCATACTCTTCATGAGTATCATTTTATGTCCCATAGTCTAATCTTTGACTGAAGAGTTGGCCTCGGGAATGGTTTTAGTGCTGGGTTGACGGAGAGTCTGGGGGCCATGCTTTCTGAGGCTCCTCCAGTCTCAGTCAGACCATTAAGTCTGGTCTTTTTTACTAGAATTTGTGTTCTGCACCCCACTTCTCTTCTGCTCCAACAGGGACTGTCTGTTGTGTTCCCTATCAGGGCAGTCATTGGTGGTATCCGGGCACCATCTAGTTCTTCTGGTCTTAGGCTGATTCAGTCTCTGGTACGTGGCCCTTTCTGTCTCTTGGGCTATTGCTTTTCCTTGTGACTTTAGTGTTCTTTCTCCTTTACTGTATTTTCCTTCTTTTTAAAGGAAAAGATGTACATTACAGTCCTTACAAAGAAACTGTTAAAAGAATCTTTAAATTGGTGTGTCTTTACTGTTGCCTCAAAAAATTATTTTAAAGTAAGACCAGTGAACAAATTGTTGAGCAACCTAGTCTGTGGATCACGGAAAAATCTTTGTTAAGGTTATTATTCATCTTTCCCAGTTAAGCATCAGTGGGTGGGCTTCTCAGGATAGTTTCCCGGTCTGTTTGTCCTAGAGTTCCCACCACAAAGTAAAGCTGCTGGCACGTAATAGGAGCTATGGATTGAATTGTGCCCGCTCCCCCAAACATACACATGCAAAATGTGTATTGAAGTCCTAACCCCTGTACCTGTGTATGTGACCCTCTTTGGAAATAAGGTTTTTCTTTTGTTGTGTTAATGAGGTCATGCCCAGTAGTGTGGATCTTCAATCTAACCACTTCTGAGTTATAAAATGACCAGGGGGGATAGGCGCCAAGGAATGTCAAGGATCCCCAGCAGACACCAGAAACTAAGGGAGACGCACAGAAGAAACTAGCGATGGCCAAGTTTAGCCTTCAGGACTGTGAGAAAATAAATTTCTGTTCTTTGAAGTCACCCACTTGTGGTATTTGTGTTATGGCAGCACTAGGTAACTAAGACAATAACTGGTTTTTGAATGATCTTCCAGATGGATTAGAGTGAGACACTAGTTAAAGTTTTACCTAGCCAGGTATAACACCTAAGTAACAACATTTAGTTTTTAATTTTGAATGCATCTATAACACACTAATTTTACTATCTGAATACATAAATATACTTATTTTCAGATTATAGGTGAGTCCAACCCCAAGAATAATCTGTGGCTTATTGCTGGAACTCTAGTCCTATAAGTGCTCCATCAGTGCTCTGTAATAAAAGGTTTTCATCATCTTGGAAATTTGTAATGTACACTAGCATATTAAATACTCCAAAAGTTCTGCAACAAAGAAACCTATTCAATCCTTCCTTTTCCTAACTTTTTTCAAGCAGCATCCAATAAGGTACCATGAACCTGTGTTCCACAGAATAGCTTTTGGGACTCACTGATTCATTATTACCATCCTGCCTAGCAGATTCAGAGCAGACAACTCCAAATGCCAAGTTTTAAGTTACCTCTGAGCTGAGTTAAACAGAACAAAAACAAGCAAATATGAAAGAATCCATTAAAAGAATCTTGAGGGTTGTAGGATACGGTAGATTGTATTTTCCAAAAATGACCAAGGCAATATCTCCCATCCCACATGCCCTTCTTAAAATGTGACATTGACACTCCTTATATCTGAGTGGACTTGTGACTGCAGTAGAAGTGACACTATGTGACTTCCAAGGCTGAGTCATGAAAGGTGACACAGCTCCCATCTGGATTCCTGAGCCATCATTTAAGCAGTTGAGCTGCCCTGAGGCCTCCATGCTCTGAGGAAGCCCAAACTAGCACACACAAGCAACCACAGGGAGAGGCCTTGAGATTACAGGAAGCAAGAACAATGCCCAGCCCACCTCCACCCACCTACTCCCCAGTCCAGCTCCAGCTGCCATCTGACCACAACTACATGAGAGACCTCCAAAACAGAAACCACCCAGCTGAGCCCTTCCTGAATTCCTAACCCAGAAAAATCATGAGATAATAAAATGATTGTTGTTGTTTAAACCACTGAGTTTTGGGGTGATCTGTTATGTAGCAATTGTAACTAGAATATGGAACATATAAGCAAGGAAATGGCTGAGATGGTTTTGTAAGGTAAAGAAAAATAGGATTAGTTCCTACTTGGGCAGAGATTTATTTATACTTAAATTAAAATGGTATGAATTTCTTTATCATCGGTTCTATCACCAAAGTTTGTTTTTATGGCTTTAAATTATTTTCCAAACTTGGGCAGGGTTCATGAGTCTATCTGCAGAAATATCAGTTCATTAAAATACTTGTGTTAAGCACTGGGCTATATTATCTATGAAGGATTCAGATTCCCAACTTGGGACATAACATTACCCCATTTTTGAACCTATACTCTGGTCTATAAAGAAACCAGAAAGATAGTCCATATACAGGTTCGAGGGCAGTAATTCTGATTCAAGCTCAGACCCAAAGGGCTGATGGTAATGTGATATCCTCAATTTGTAGTCAGAAAAGCCGCCTGACTAGTAATTCCAATTTTGGTTTAAAAATGAAGTTAGGGCTAGCTAGCCCCTGGGTTCCCAGAGCACAGGATTCACCCCTTTGTTAGAGAACTTGGCCATATTCTGTCATAACTATTTGTTTATAGCTTTATAGCTTTGTATCTTTATTGCATAGCTCAGTGACTGTTTGTTGAATGAATGTGTTAACATTGGAAGGCCTGATTTCCTGTCCTCTGTTTACCACAAAATAATCTGGGGTTGGACTGCATGATCTCTAAAGTCTCCTTCAGTTCTAATATGTTTTGAAACTCTCTATAATAGTGTACTGTTGATTTTCTTATTTTATGAGTGCCCTCAATGTGCCTTACATACCTATGCACCCTTCTGACCCCTGTTTTACCCGCTCTTCAAGTGGAACTTGTGTTTGTGTTTTGACTGGAATCTCATCAAAGCCACTCCTTTTCATGCCTGTTTTAGGTGGAACCATTGTTAGCAGGTGTATGCTAACATTTGGATTGGAGCCAAAAAATTACGCCTACTTTTCCTGATAATAAAATGTCAAATATCACATTGGTATAATCAGGAACGTAGCTACAAGTGTGCAGCTCCCAAAGAAAATATTCAGAATGGCTCCTCATGCCATAATTGCAGAACAACCAGAGCCCTGATCCACACATGGATAATTAAGGCCACATCCATAGCACCTGTCATGACAGCAAAGGAAGAAAAGTAAGGACAACGGTCTCCATAGCTTTGATTCTGGCTTACAGTCATTCTATTGTCTTATTCCCTTTTCTTTTTCCATGTAAACCTGAGCTTTTTAAAAACAATTAACTAAGTGACATTTCTTGAGGGCTTACTTTGTGCCAGGCACTTGGCATTATCTTATTTAATGAGCTAAGAAACTGACTCTTAGAATATGGATAATTTAAGTGTGAACGATTGAATAATCTGAACCACATTATTTTGGCTCCTCATAGAAAGGCCAATGGCTTCTGTGTTATACTACAGCTCTATATTTAGGAATGCATTTACATTTTAGGCATGATGTCAAGGACAATATCCTGTACACCACGTAAGGGACCAACAGCGCTGCTATCTTGGTTTTCCTCCTACTTCTCTGACTACTTCTTCCCAATCTTTAAATTGTAGACTTCCCCAAGGCTTAGTCTTCCTCTCTCTATCTGCACCCCCACTTGGTGAACTCCTTATTTTCACGACTAAATGCCACTGATATGTTAATCACCTCTACCTTTATATCTCTAGTCCAAACCTCTCCTGTCAACCTAGCTGACATTTCCAAATGGATGCCTAATATACATCTCAAACTTGACATGATCCATACCCTTGATTTCCTCCCCAATCTGCTCTTCTCCCTATCTTCCCCAATTCAGTAAATGGCACCATCAATAGCTTGAGCGGAAACCTAGTAGTCACCCTTGCTCCGTCCTTCCCTTCCCTCCTCCCTCTTCCAATCTGCCCCTAAGTCTTATCATTTCTACTCCAAACCTTTCTTCATGTTTATCCATCTCCAGTTCGAACTGGCATCATCTCAACAGCCTAACTGCTCTCCCTGCTTCAGCCTTGCTTATCTCAAACCTAGTTTCCACACAGCAGCCAGAGTTGATCTTTTAAGAGCATAAATATATACATGCCACTCCCTGCTTAAAAACCTTCAGGAGCTTTCCATTGCCCTCAGAATCCTTACCAGCGCCCATAAAGCCTGCAAGATGGTGCTTCCTGCCTGTCTTTTAACCTCATTTCTTTTCTCATCTGAGAGACTTAGCACATGCTGTTCCTTCTGCCTAGGACTCTTCCCCTGACCCTGGAAATCGTTGACTCTGGCTTAAATGTTGCCTCCATAGAGAAACCTTCCCTAGTCACCCTACCTGAGTGAGTTTCTCTCTGTTATCCCCACTCCCAGCACTCTTTAAATTTCCTTTAACATTTATCATATTTTGTAATTACAGACTTCATTGTTTATTTACTTATTGTCTACTCCCCTCCTCCGACACACACACACAGCTCTGAAGACCCAAAGTTCAGGTAGTATCATCTTGAACATCATTACTATCATCACCATCTCCATGGTGATATACAACATTTCTTGAGAGTCTACTTTGTACCAGGCACTTGACATTATCTTGTTTAATCCTCAAAACAATCCTATCAGGTACATACAATTATTATCACCATTTTATAAATAAGGACACTGTCTTAGTTATCTAGTGCTACTAAACAGAAATACCACAAAGAGATGGCTTTAACAAACAGAAGCTTATTCTCTCACAGTCTAGCAGGCTAGAAGTCCAAATTCAGGGTATCAGCACCAGCGGAAGGCTTTTTCTGTCAGCCCTGGAGGAACGTTCTTGTCATCAAACTTCCCCTGGACTAGGAGCTTCTCTGTGCAAGAACTCCTGGTCCAAAGGACGTGCTCTGCTCCCCTTGCTGCTTTCTTGGTGGTGTGAGGTCCCCAACTCTGCTTGCTTCCCTTTCCTTTTATCTCTTGCAAGATAAAAGGTGGTGCAGGCCACACTCCAGGGAAACTCCCTTTACATTAGGTCAGGGATGTGACCTTAGTAAGGTTGTTACAATCCCACCCTAGTCCTCTTTAACATAAAATTACAATCACAAAATAGAGAACAACCACAAAATACTGGGAATCATGGCCTAATCAAGTTGACACATATTTTCGGAGGACACAATTCAACCCGTGGCAGACACTGAAACACAGACATCTTAGTTAGGTTACTTGTCCAGACCACATACCTAGCAATATTCAGGGGCCATGAAAGATCCTCAACCTATTTGTCAAATATATATTTCTGTTGAATCAGTCAACATATTTTTTCACGGGGACCCGTGAAAACATCAAACATCAATATTAGGAAAAGCAGTACTTTCAATTTGTTTTTATCCTACAAATACTGTGGACATTGTAATGGACTTTGCTCTGTTTCTTTGCCTTTACTGCTAGAATGCTTACAACCAACTTGTTACCATCATCTCACTAAGTCATTTTTTGTGCCACTCTGACCCCTGTCTTATTATTTTCTTGGCCTTATTCTCCCTCTTTCAAATTCCCTTAAGTGTTTACTCGACCCTTTCTGTGTTGTATATATTTTTTAAGTCTTCTGCAATCCTTCATCGTCTAAGGCAAGGTATAAACATATGAATAAAAATAAACAGGCATTACAACGAGATATCACTTCACACCCACTAGGATGACTATAGTTAGAAAGTGGGAAACAAAGAAAAAAAAAAAGGAATGAAGAAAGAAAGGAAAGAAGGGAGAAAGAAAGGGAAGGAGAGAGAGGAATCACAAGTGTTGGCAAGAATGTGGAGAAATTGGAGCCCTCATACATTGCTGACGGGGTTGTAAAATGGTGCAACCACTGTGGAAAACAGTTTGGAAGTCCCTCAAAAAGTCAAACATAGAATTACTATATGTCCCAGCAATTCCGCTCCTATGTATACACCCAAGAGAATTAAGTTTTCAAACAAAAACTTGTACATAAATAACAGCACTATTCACAATAGACAAAAAATGGAAACTACCCAAATGTCTGCTAATGAATGATGGATAAATAAAATGTAGTGTACCATATAATGGAAGATTATTTAGCCATAATATGCAGTTAAGTATGATACATATTACAGCACGGATGAACCTTGAAAACATTAAGCTAAGTGAAAGAAGCCAGGCACAAAAGGCTTCCATGTGTATGATTCCATTTAGATGAAATATTCAGAACAGGCAAATTCATAGAGACAGAAAGCAGATTGGGGGTTACCAGGGACTGGAGGGAGGGAAAATGGGGAGTGACTGCTAAGGGGTATGGAGTTTCCCTTTGGGGTTATTAAAATGTTGTGAAACTAGATAATTGTGATGGTTGCACAGCAGTGTGACTGTTCTAAATGCCACTGAATCGTACACTTTAAAATGGTTAAAAATGGTAAATTTTATATGTATTTTACCACACACAAAAATAGGCATTAAGTCTACTTCCAGAACACCTCTTCTGCACACTGGTGCCCTCCTCCTCTCAGGGACTGGCCACACCTCTGTCCAGCCAGGCAAGGTCCTCCCAACACTCACACCCCTTTGTCTCCCCCCAAGGTCACTGTCTTCTCAGCCTATTCAAGACTCACCTCCCCTTCCAGACCAAGCATAAGCCTCCAGGAAGGTTTTTCCATGATTCAAGTCCTCCTTGGCTTCTACTTTTTTCTAATCTCTGGGAGTACCTATTAAGCCCTTGACTCTGTCTAAGCAATCTTATCTTTTTCACTAATTGTCTCACATATTCACTACTCTAGTCATCTTGGCTTATCCAGGTAAGCCCTTGTAAAACAAAGACCACATGTCCTAGTCTTTCTGGATCCTACAAGGGCTTAATCAATCCTTGGGCACAGTGACCTAAAGCCCATTGCTCTCGAGTCAATTCTGACTCATAGTGACTCTATAGGACAGAGTAGATCCGCCCCATAGGGTTTCCAAAGAGCAGCTGGTGGATTAGAACTGCCAACAGTTTGGTTAGCAGCCAAGCTCTTAACCACTGTGCCACCAGGACTCCTGTCAGTGATGTATTATAATGGCATGATTCTTGCCCCTAAGAAATCTCCAAAATTAGTTGAGGAATACAATGGAATACTCTGCAACAATAAAAAATAATGATGAGTCCACGAAACATCTTATAACATGGATGAATCTGGAGGACATGATGCTGAGTGAAATAAGTCAAACACAAAAGGACAAATATTGCATGATATCATTTTCATAAAAAGTCAAGAGTAGGTTTACACACAGAAAGTAATGGTTTTTGATGGTTACCAGGTGATGGGAAAGACAATACACAATATAGGGGAATTCAGCACAATCTGATCAAGGTAAATGAAGACACTGAGAAGTGTATAAGAATAAAGGACAACTACAGTAAATGCTATAAGATATACAATCTTGCAACAACAGTAATAACAAGCAAAAAATATGTGAGTGGTTACATAGGTAGATATGTATGCTATATGGGTGAGGGAAGGCATATTGGAGTATGTGTGTGCATATATAGGTATATTTGTGGGTGCATGTATATACTTGTTCATATGTGCTGCATATATATTCATATATACAATAAAGCACATAGGGGACATAGTTAAGGATACTTCCTAGACATATCCAAACACCTCGTGGGATTGATTTAATGAGTTTGAATGCTCAAGACCATAGTCTCATGGGATAACTAGATCAACTGGCATAACTTAGTTCATAAAGATAATGTTCTACATTCTAGTTTGGTGAGTAGCATCTGGGGTCTTAAAAGTTTGCAAGAGGCCATCTAAGATACAACCATTGGTCTCTTCCCGCCTAGAGCAAAGGACAGTGAAGGAAACCAAAGACTCAACAAAGAAATTAGTCCACAGGGCTAATGGCCCATGTGAACCACAGCCTCTTCCAGCCTGAGACCAGAAGAATTAGATGGTGCCTGGATACCACATATGGCTGTTCTGACCAGGGACACAATAGAAGGTCCTGGTTAGAATGGAACATAAATGTAGAGTAAAACTCAAGTTCATAAAAACAGACCAGACTTATTGTACTGACAGAGACTAGAGGAACTCCCAAGACTACTGCCCTAAGATAACCTTTTAACTTGAAACTGAGACACTCCCAGAGGTCACCTTTCAGCCCAACAATAGATTGGCCTACAAAACAAACAATAACACCCTTGAGGAATGAGCTCCTTTAAACAGTCAACTATAGGAGACCAAATGGTCACCATTTACCCAAACGCAAAAATGAGAAGGCAAGGAGGGGCAGGGAAACTGGGTGGATAGAAATGGGGCAAGTAGGACGGAAATGGTGAAAGTGGTGACACATTCCAGAGATTGTAACCAATACCAGGGAACAATATGTGTATGAATTGTAGAACAGAAATCTAATATGTTGCGTAAAGTTTCACCTAAAACACAACAAAATATTTTTTAAAAAATAAGGAAACAAAACATATATACCTGGATAAACCCATTGCCATCGAGTCAATTCTGACTCATAGCGACCTTATACACTGATAACGGTCAGTGCAAATAATGCTTTAGGAGCTCAGAGGTCATGTAGTAAAGCCATTCATTTCATCAATCCATTCAATAAGCATTGATTGAGTACTTACTGTGTGGCAGGTACTATGTTGAGTTGTGGAAGATGATATTTGATATTTGAACAGGGTGATAGTTGAACAAGGTTTAAGGAATGGGTAAGGTTTATGTAGCCAGAAAAAAAGTAAGAAGTGTGTCCCAACCAAGAAGAGAAAGGTGCAGAAATAAAATAATGGCAAGGTGTAAAGTGTGGAAATAGACCAGAGACAAAAGCTTATTAGTGGTTACCATGAAGGAGAGGAGAATGTGGAAGTATTGCTGAAGGGGCACTGAGTTTCCATTTAGGGTGATGAAAAACTTTTGGAAATGCACACTGATGATGTATGCATAATGTGGTGAATGTAGTTAATGTCACTGAATGGTACACTTACAAATGATTAAAATGGAAAACTTTTTGTTATATATTTTAGCACAATACAATTTAAAAAAGAAAGAATGAATGATGCACGTCTACATATTATGGTTGTTCGTCGCCGTTGAATAAGTTCTGACTCATGGTGACCTTAAGTATAACAGAAGGAAACATTGCCCAGTCCTGTGCCATCTTCATGATCATTGATATGTTTGAGCCCATTGTTGTAGCTATTGTGTCAGTTCATCTCACTGAGGTGATTTGGTCTTTCCTGATGGCGTTTCCAAAGTAAGCAAGTTGAAGTCTAGCCATTCTTGAATCTAAGGAACATTTTGATTGTATTTCTTCTGAGACTGATTTGTTCATTCTTTTGGCAGTCCATGGTATATACAATATTCTTTGCCAACACCATAGTTTGAATAAGTCATTTCTTCTTCTATCTTCCTTTTTCATTGTCCAGCTTTTACATGCATATGAAAACCAAAACCCCTTGCCGTCGAGTCAATTCCAACTCATAGCGACCCTATAAGGTGATTGAAAAGATCATGGCTTAGGTCAGGCACACATTAGTCATCAAAGTGACATCTTTGCTTTTTAAAACTTCAAAGAAGTCTTTTGCAGCAAATTCGCCCAAGGCAATACGTTGTTTGATTTCTTGACTGCTGCTTCCATGAACGTTGACTGTTGATCCAGTAGAAAGAAATCCTTGACAACTTCAATTTCTTCTCCATATATCATGATGTTTATTTTTGTGAGGATTTTCATTTTCTTTACATTCAAGTGTAATCCACCCTGAAGGCTATAATCTTTGACCTTCATCAGTAAGTGCTTCAAGTCTTCATTTTTGGTAAGCAAGGCTGTGTCATCTGCACATCACAAGTTGTTAATGAGTCTTCCTCCAATCCTGAAGCCCCATTCTTCATCATATAGTCTGGGTTATTCATTCAGAATACAGACTGAATAAGTAAAGTGAAAGGATACAACCCTGCCACATGCCTTTTCCAATGTTGAACCATGCAGTATTCCCTTGTTCTGTTCAAATGACTGCCTCCAGATCCATGTACAGGTTCCACATGAGCACAATTAAGTGTTCTGAAATTCCCAGTGTTCAAAATGTTATCCATTATTTGTTATGGTCCACACAGTTGAATGCCTTCACGTAGTTGATAAAACACAAGTAAACATCTTTCTGGTATTTTCTTCTTCTGGCCAACAAGATCCATCTGACATCAGCAATGATATTGTCTTTGTGTCCTCTTCCAGATTTGGCTTGAAGTTCTGGCAGTTCCCTGTTCATGTATGGCTGCAGTCATTTTTGAATCGTCTTCAGCAAAATTTTGCTAGCATGTGATATTAATGATATTGTTTGATAATTTCTGCATTCTGTTGGATCATCTTTCTTTGAAATGGGCGTGAATATAGATCCCTTCCAGTCAGTTGGTCAAATTTCTGTCTTCCAAATTCTTAACATAGTTGAATAAGTGCTTCCAGCATTACACCCGTTCACTGAAGCATCTCAATTGGTATTCTGTCAATTCCTGTAGCCTCGTTTTTTGCTAACGCCTTCAGTGCAGCTCAAACTCCTTCCTTCAGCACCTGATCCTACTTCCTGACATAGTTGAACGTCAACCAATTCTTTTGGTAAAGTGACTCTATACATTTCTTCCATTTTCTTTTTATGCTTCCTGCTTCATTCAATTTCTTACCCGTAGAATTCTTCAGTATTTCAACTTAAGGCTTGAATTTTCTCTTCAGTTCTTTCAGCTTGAGAAATGCAGATCATGTTCTTCCTTTTTATTTTTCTAACTCTAGGTCTTTGCACATTTATATACTGGCATGAAAAGCTGTCCTAGATACATATTAAGGGAAAAAAGCAAGTCGCAATCCAGTATGCTTAACATACTATCATTTTTCTGCAAATACTTGTTAATATATGTGAATTTTAATAAAAGCAGAATATGCATGAAACTCTTACTAGTGGTGGCAATATCTGGGGGATAAAATGGCAAGAGATTTTCACTATCTACATTATGAAACTCCATAATTTTTGGAATTTCCCTAATCAAGTGTGTATTACTTCTGTAATCAGGAGGAAAAAAGCTAAAATAAATTGATGAAGAATTTAAATAAATTAAATGAAAGAGTTTGGATCTAATTTGATAGGGAAAGTGAATCACATGTACATTTTATGAAGTCTTGGGGGATATTTACAAAGTGTAAATATAAAAAAATAACCTTTTGCAAATATCTGTTGCTGAAATAGCATTTTCTCTCAGCAGAAAACAATACCACTCTTCTCGTTTTCTTTTATTTTGGAAAATAATTTGTTTTTCATAAAATTGTTAATCATGTTGTCATATAATGGATTTATTGTTATTTTTAAATGAAACTCAGTTTCATTTGTAGTAAATATTGATAGATGTAACACACAGAAACAAAGCCTCTTCGGAGTCCTCAATAATTGTAAAGCAGTTCTGAGACCAAGAAGTTTGAGAACTTTTGATCTACAGGATCACTTTTTAATGGCTAAATTTATGCATTCCACTGGAGCATCATTTCGTTTAACCAGGATTTGGCACTAGGCCATACGTCCGAGCGGGGAGTACCTTGTGGATCACCTGCATCATTGGTTTGTTTAAAAAGTGAATTGCCAGGGTTGTGGAGAAGAACTGAGAGAAATTCTCAGTTTCCCTCATCTACATGCCAAGTACTGGCGGGATGAACCCCAATTTTCTAAAGTAAAGGCTGAGATGAGCGCTGGAGTAGCACATGCTCCGGCAGCCCTGTCCTACCTAGGCTAGTGACCTCCTCCTGGGCCAGGACCCACGGCATCTCCTCTGCCATATTTCCAATGTTAAGCACAGGGCCAGGCACTCACTAAGAGCTCAGTAAAATTTAATGAATTACAGATTGTCAGAGATTGAATTATGTCCCCCCCAAAATGTGTGTATCAGTTTGACTGGGCCATGATTCCCGGTATTGTGTGGCTGTCCTCCATTTCGTGATTGTAATTTTATGTTAAAGAGGATTAAGGTGGAATTATAACACCACCCTTACCCAGGTCACATCCCTGATCCAATGTAAAGGGAGTTTCCCTAGGGTGTGGCCTGCAAGCAGAGAGTTGAGGACTTCATACCACGAAAGCAGCACCAGAAGCAGAGCGTGTCCTTTGGACCTGAGGTTCCTGCACTGAGATACTCCCAGACTAAGGGAAGATTGATGACAAGGACCTTCCTCCAGAGCCTACAGAGAAAGCCTTTCCCTGGAGCTGATGCCCTGAATTTGGATTGTAGTCTACTAGACTGTGAGAGAATAAATTTCTCTTTGTTAAAGCCATCCACTTGTGGTATTTCTGTTACAGCAGCACTAGATGACTAAGACACAATATAGATTTGGAAGGCTGTATCCTCAAGGATCCTTATTCAGTAGGTCTGAGGTGGATCCCAGAAACCTGCATGTTTATCAAGTCCAGCCTCTGAGATCAAATAACAAGGTTCTAGTGCTTGCTCTACTACTTTACTGGCTAGGCTACTTAATCCCTCTGTGCTCAGTCTTGTATGTCTATAGATGAATAGATAGCTGCTATCCAGTCAACTCTGAGTCATGATGACCTTATGTACAACAGAACAAAATGTTGCCTGCTCCTGCGTCATCATCACAATTATCGACATGTTTAATCCCATCATTGTGACTATTGTTCCACTCCATCTCACTGAGGGTCTCCCTCACCCTCTTTGGCCATCTATGTCACCAAACGTGATATCCTCCTTCAGCAATTGATCTCTCCTGATGATGTGTCCAAAGCAAGTGAATTGGACATTGTTCTGTTGTGATCCATAGAGATTTTGTTGCCTAATTTTTGCAAGTAGATTGCCAAGCCTTTCTTCCTAGTCTGTCTTAGTCTGGAAGATCTGCTGAAACCTATCCACTAGGGTGACTCTGCTGGTATTTGAAATAGCAACCAGGGCTTAGAACAGGATGCTTCTGTTTCAAACCCCTGCTGAGAATTTGCATTTCTAACAAGTTCTCTACTGAGAACATGCTTTTCCACTCCAGATATACTGAATCAGAATCTACAGTTTAACAAGATACCCAGGTGTTTCTTATGTACAACTTCCTGAAAACTTGTTTTTGTTAGGTGCCACTGAGTCAGTTCAACTCATAGTGATCTTATGTACAACAGAATCCTATGTACAACTGCCCAATCCTGCGCCATCCTCACAGTCATTTCTATGCTTGAGCCCATTGTTGCAGCCACTGTGTCTGTCCATCTCATTGAGGGTTTTCCTCTTTTTCACCAGCCCTCTACTTTACCAGGCATGATGTCCTTCTCCAGGGACCGATCCCTCCTAATAACATGTCCAAAGTATGTGAGATGCAATCTTGTCATCCTTGCTTCTAAGGAGCATTCTGGTTGTACTTCTTCCAAGAAAGATTTGTTCATTCTTTTGGCAGTCCATGGTATATTCAATATTCTTCACCAACACCACAGTTCAAAGGCATCAATTCTTCTTCAGTCTTTCTTATTCATCATCCAGCTTTTGCATGCATATGAGGTGACTAAAAACACCACAACTTGGGTCGGGCACACCTTAGTGCTTCAAGGTGACATCTTTGCTTTTCAACACTTTAAACAGGTCTTTTGCAGCAGATTTGCCCAATGCAATGTGTCATTCGATTTCTTGAGTGCTGCTTCCATGGGTGTTGATTATGGATCCAAGTGAAATGAAATCCTTGACAACTTCAATCTTTTCTCCGTTTATCATGATGTTGCTTATTAGTCCAGTTGTGAGGATTTTTGTTTTCTTTATGTTGAGGTGTAAACCATACTGAAGGCTGCGGTCTTTGATCTTCATCAGTAAGTGCTTCAAGGCCTCTTCACTTTCAGCAAGCAAAGTTGTGTCATTTGCATATTGCAGGCTGTTAATGAGTCTTCCTCCAATCCTGATGCCCCATTCTTCTTCATAGAGTCCAGCTTCTCAGATTTGCTCAGCATACAGATTGAATAGGTATGGTGAAAGGTTACAACCCTGATGCACACCTTTCCTGACTTTCAACCATGCAGTATCCCCTTGTTCTGTTTGAAGGACTGCCTCTTGATCTATGTACAGGTTCCTCATGAGCACAGTTAAGTGTTCTGGAAGCAAGCGTTCCGACGAGAACAATCTGCTTCCCAACTCTGATAGCAACACACAAGCTACCACAGTACGATACACTGCGGAAGGGGTGGTGGTTCCTGTGGCTCATGTCTATAGTGAGCTAATAATAGCCGCCTCTCAGGTGGCTTCAATGAGCTACTGTATATAACAGTCTAAGCGTTAGTGAAAAGTGGTTAAACCCATTGCCGTCCAATTGCTATGGATTCATAACCACCCTGTAGGACAGAGTAAAACTGCCCCGTAGGGTTTCCAAGGCTGTAAATCTTTACCACAGAGTGGCTGGTGGATTCCAGTGCTTTAACCACTGCGCCACAAGTGCTCCCGAATAGTGCTTGATGAACTTTTTATCACTAGTTAGCTATTGATCGTAACACTGGCAGAGGGTACTCAGAGAAGGGGTCTGACAGGAAAGGTCTGCTGGAATCCGGGAAATGCTGACAAAGAAACTGGAGCTGGCGGTGAGAAACAGACCGAGTAAAAAGCAGTGGGCAGCTCCCCAACAAGGCGCGCGTGGGAAACCCCGGTGGGTGTGACCCTGCGCAGAGCTGCAGACTTGGGCGGCGATGGACCGGGGGCGGGGCCTGCTTGGCCTGTCGGGGGCGTGCCCACGGCTGGGGGCGGGGCCTGCGCTGCGGGCGGAGTGCCGCGCGGACCGAGCGCGGGGTGGGTGAGAGACTCTTACTGGCGGGAGCTGGCGGCGGCGGGGCCGGAGGGAGTGGCTGACCGGGGCGGCGGGCGGCGGCCGGGCCTGTCTCTTTTAAGTGCCCGAGGCTCGCGGGCGCGACGCGGAGGTGACGGCGCGGAGGCGCGGCCTGGCCTTGTGGCACAGCCTGCGCGCGGCTCGGCCGGACCCGCCGGGGGACGAGGGGCGGTGAGCATACGGCGCGGGCTGCGGGCTGCGGGCTGCGGGTTGCGGGCGGGCGGGGGCTCCGCGGCGCGGAGTCGCGCCTGCTCCTAGCGGCCTGGCCGCGGACGAGGGGACAGGAGTGGGGTGCTGTCGCCTTCGGTCTGCAGGGCCGGGCCGGGCGCCGAGAGGCCGGGCAGCACCCCCGGCTCCGCCGTCGGGCGCCGCCTGGGCCCGGCCCCGCTGCCGCGAAGGCCGCCCGGTGTTCTGTACGGGCCGCGGGACGGAGCCGAGGTGGCAGACACCGGCCAGGATGGGTGGACAGCCGCTCCGATGGGTTATTTTTTCCAACTCCTGAAAGAACTAAAGAATTCTGCTACCTGGTTTGCACATGCCCACATCTTCTAGAACACGTTTACGAGTAAGATTCGGGGAGTAGCATTTGGTAAGCACTTCAGAAAACAATCGTAAAAGATTTTTTTTTAAATTCCTTTTTTAGTGGTCGTTTTAGTTGGCCTCCACAAATATGTGGCGGCTTCCGAAATCATCTGACTTGGTGTGTGCTGTTAAATTATCAGAATTGAGGTACTAACGGTCTTTGGGGAACGCTTCACAGTCACCAGGCTTTCTCTTTCTGAATTGAGTCATACCAGGTACAAAGCCCTTTATTCTATTTCATCGTTTAATTGCTTTTGCTTTATTGTACTTTGTGATACTTAGAGGTTTAAGCTAATCATAAAAGCATAAACCCACCGTTTATCCTTCGATCAATATTCGTTTATTTTAATTGATTATCTTTTGGGTGTGTGTTTTAACCCCAAGAAGTTATGTCTTCTCATTTTTAAAGTTTCATAACCACGTTGACTGTTTAACTCCTGTCAGAATTTGTGCTGGTTTTTTTTTTCTTTTAACTGTAATATTTTTGTAATACCTTTGAAGAATCTATGGTACTAAAAGAATTAAAAGAATATCTTTGTATTTTAAGAAATTATCCAGAGTTCTTAATACAATTAATAATTTATTATCTCCTTTGTTAATTGCTAAATTATTTAGGCATGGTTTTGTGGACTCCTTTCTTTGAGCTGTTTTATTCTGGCTAATTTTGTTGAGAGACAAAATGAGATAGTCATAAGTAGTTACTGGAGTAATTTGCATTTAAAATTTGTTTTAATTGTAAGAATTAAAACATTGTTAAATGTTTCCAGTTATAGTACAAAATTAATGGTTTTTATATGAGGTTAAAGTTGAGTAAAAAACCCCAAAACCCCCAATTCTGACTCATAGTGTCCCTGTAGGACAGAGTAGAACTACCCCATAGGGTTTCCAAGGAGAGGCCGGTGGATTTGAACTGCCGACCTTTTGGTTAGCAGCTGAAGACTTAACCACTGTGCCACCAGGGCCCCAGAGGGGAGTACCGTACCTAAAACTAAAGCTCAACAGTGGCAGTGCAGGTTTGGAGCTAGTTATTTCTTTCATACACTCTCAGGTTACTGAGGGTTTACATATAATTTCCACAATCACCATTTCTGAGCAGTCTGAGGAATTTCAGTATTCTACATCTTTAAAAATAGATATTTTTTGAGTGTTTAAATACCGTCATTGAGAATGAACTTTTTAAGTTATCTCTTAAAAGTGTTTTTGCCACAAACAAGGAGTCTTGGTTTATTTGTTTTGTTTTTCATTTTTGTATTTGGTTTTACTCTAGCACCTGTCTTGGAATTAAAGTTTGTTTTTCTTTGTTTATTTAGCTTCTTAGGAGTTGCTTGTTGTCTGCTTTGAAGAAACATGAAGTCCCACTATGTTGTTGTGCCTACTCTAGCCATCCTGATGTTCCTAACGTGGATCCCTGTGGCGCTGAGTTGTAACAAAGCTCTCTGTGCTAGTGATGTGAGCAAATGCCTCATTCAGGTAGGATGAAGAGTACCTTTTAAAAACTGTTACAGTATAGTGAAGAGCAGATAAATTTGAGGCCTGATGTGCTGTACCGGTCGCATGCTGGTCTGGGTTTTTACCCCCCACAGTTCTCTTGCATACCAGCAAGGTCAGCTTCCAGATGTTCAGTGCTGAGAATAATTATCCTGCTTATAAACATACCATCACAAGATGGAGAGTACTCTATTCTGATCAGTTAAAAGGTTCCCTTGTGTTTACATAGCAAAGCAGCAACATCACTATATTTAGAAAAAAATCAACTAATTGTGTACTATACAAACTGTCCCCTAAGTGCAATGTGTTACTTATCTATTGCGGTCTAACAAAATACTCTAAAACTTAGCAACTTAATGCAACAAACATAAACTGTCTCATAGTTTCTGAGGGTCAGGAACCCACGAGGGTTGCAGTCAAGTTGTTGGCTGGGATTGGGAAATCTGCTTTCAAGATATTTGACAATTATGGGATTGGGGACTCTGCTTTCAAGATTTTTAACAGTTATCTCCCTTTTAATCATCCAGACAAACCTGTTAATGTAGCTACAACTCTCATTTTCCTAAGGAGAAAACAGCAGTTAAGTAATTTGATTTGGATTATGTAGTTAGTAAGTGACTGTGGAACTTGGTCCACTGAAAATACTGGTTATTACTCTCTATAAAGTTGTGTTAATTATTGGCAAACTTCATGTCTTACGTAGCTATTTTCTCTTTGCTGGTCCTGTTAGACCATCAGCAGTCTTTGCCTTTGTATGTCTGTCTGTCTGTGTGCCTGTCTTTGAGGAGATGTGTTGTGAGCTAATGAATTCAGTAACCACACATATTAGAATTCTATGTAAAGTGAGTCAGCTGACTCTTGACTGTAGTCCCGACCGGAGAGCAGTTGTGAGTGGGATGTACTAGAAGTGATCACTGTTGCTTTTTCTCTTTTCTCACCTTTTAGCCTTCCAGTTAAAAGCTGAAATTCTAGGAAGCCTGACCTTTATGTAAATTGCCACTATCTCAAACTCTGCATAGCCTTACCTTGCATTTCAAATGAAAACATTTAACTAGAGAAGTTTGTTGATTGGTTACTTTATAGCTTTTTTACTGGGGAAATTTTCAAGCATAAATGGGAGAAGGGAGAAGAGTATAATCACATCAGAGTTACTTACTACAGTCATTAACTGATGGCTACTTTTGTGTCATCTCTGTTCCCCCACACTGTCTATCCCCAACTGTATTTGAATGTCAGGCAAATTCCTGAGACTATTTTATCTATGGTTATTCTGATATGCATCTCTAAAAGATAAGAGCTCTTTAAAACATAGCTATTTAAAATGAACAGTTAACCTTTAATACCAGGTAGTTTTATACCTGGAATTTATATATGGCGCATCTGCTCAGGCTGATGCTGGCTGAAAAGTTTGTAGCCTGCACATGAAGTCCGGTTTTGTATGATGGTCAGACAGAATCCTTGCCACTTCCCGGGGTGCTTCAATGTAGCTTCATCATTCATTATGAGAAAGAAAGTCTCATAACGTTTGTTATATCCATGTTCAGGTGGAAATTCACTTTAACCCCAAATTATTTTTAGACTCCGCTGGTCTATAACTTCAGTTAGTTCAAGTAATTAACAATTAAAATACCTTGCTTTGAAAGGAAATATTTCGAAGAGAAAGCTTTGGTTAATATTAGTGATTGCTCTCAAAGGGGTTTGGGAGTTTTGTTTGTTTTTACATTTTAATTTTTTACATTTTAATACTTACAAAATACTTAAAAAAGAAAAGATTATAAGAGTAAACACTGGAAGATCAAATGAAGCTTCACCTGTTAACTCAAATGGTGATTCTAGTAAACTCATTGGAAAGAAGCTAGGTCTTGTTTTTCGCCAGCGGTTCACTGATGCTAACATTTCTGAGATTCCTGTTTCTTCAGTCGGGACCATCAGGCCTTTTCCTGGAGTAGTGAGACAGCTTTTCTGATGCATAGTGGCAGAGTCCATTCTGAGGCTGAAAATACCTAGGGCTAGAGAATTCAGAGTTCTTTTTTTCCTTTATCCACAAACATTTATTGGACTTGGAAGTGAAATGTGATTAGTTGTACCATTTAAATGGTTTTGTGGACCCCAGAACTCTGAGTTTAGTTTCCTTGTGTTCCTCTTATTATGACCATGTAACAAACGACCCTGAAACCAACAACAATTATTTTGCTCACGAATTTGCATGCTGAGGAGAGCTCACTGGGATAGCTCTGCTCCATACAGCATTTGTTAGGGTGGCTTGAAGGCTGGAGGCTGGAATTATGTGAAGCAGCTTTCTGCTGTAATAGCTAAAGACGCAGCTCACTTACCACTGGAAATTTCTGCAGTGATGGAAATGGTCTACATCTGCCCCGACAGTACAGTAGAAACTCACCACATGTGGCTGTTGAGCACTTGAAATGTGGCTAATGTGACAGAGGAACTGAATTTTTCATTTTATTTAATTTTAATTAATACAAATTTAAATAGTTACTCGTGGCTAGTGGCTACTGTTTTGGACATTGCAAATCTGAAGGCACACTCACAGGTGTGACACCTGGGCTGGGAAGAATCTTCAGGCATTTCTCTCTGTGTGGCCTCTGCCTGTGAGCTCTCCAGCAAGGTGGCTCAGACCAGCCAGATTTCTTACCTCTTGGCTCAGGGCTCCTCACGTACACATCCCACGGAGAGAGCGCCAGGGGAAGCTTTATTGCCTTTTGCTGCCTAATCTTAGATCTCCCAGTGTCACTTCCACAGTCATAAGCCCACCTGGGTTTAAGTAGGGGGTGCATTGTCCCTACCCACCAGTGGAGGGTCAGTGTCACATGGTAAGAAGAGCATGTGGAGGGGATCTACAGGCACCACCATCTTTGGAAAGCACAATCTGCTGTGTCTCAACGGTGAAATGAGTCGGTTGGCTGGGTGATCTCTAAGTTTCCTTCTAGTTCTGCGTAGTTCTGAAGAAAGAAACCAACTGTCGTGTGTCAGATATTCTTTCTTTTTTAAAAAAATCAAAGTAATAAAGGCCTCTTTTTAAAAATCAAGATATTAGGATACAAAATAAAAAATTAATCCCGACTAACTTTCCTTTCTCCTAGTTCTATAGTTCTTTTACCCGAGGAGAAACCCGAATCTGTTTTCATTATTACTACTTTCAGTGATTTTTTAGCCATGTGGCTAAATAATATGCTTATATTGTTGGTTCTTGATTTATCAGTTTTAGATGTAATGTATCTGAAAGTGCCTTTCTGTTATTACAGATGAGGAGATAGCTCACCTACCATCCTCTTCTCCCCGCCATCCTACCATAGGGGTAGCACTGTTTGTAGCTTACCTCTTGGCTCTCTTTCAGGAGACATTCCTGTGTGGTGCAAACGGTTAAGCGCTCAACTACTAACTGAATGGTTGGCGATCCAAACACATCTAGAGGTGCCTCAGAAAATAGGCCTGGTGGTCTGCTTCCGAAAGATCACAGCCTTGAAAACCTAATGGAGCATTTCTACTCTGCACACTTGGAGTCACTATGAGTTGGAATGGACTAGATAGCAATTAACAACCTTTTCAGTGTCCACAAAGTATTTAACCCTTTCTGTTCTGTTCTATCAACTAGAGACACTGTCTCTTTTTTTAACTCTTCAAACAACCCATGAATTGGTAGTACTATTATTGACATTTTTTAAAATTTTATTTATTATGTTGTTGTCATGGAGAATATACACAGCAAAACATACACCAATTCAACAGTTTCTGCATCTACCATTTAGTGACATTGAGTACATTCTTCAAGTTGCACAACCATTCTCACCCTGCTTTCTGACTTGTTCCTCCCCAATTAACATAAATTTACTGTCCACTGAGGTTCCTGCCTAATCTTTCAAGTTGCTGTTGTCAATTTAATTCCATATAGATAGTTCTTAAAAGAGCATAATGCTCAAGGCAGACATTTTTTACTAGTTATAAGCTAAGCTATTGTTTAGTTTTAATATCACTTCAGGGGATCTTTTTGGTTTAAGCTTTAAAGATTATCTCAGGGCAGTAGTTTCAGGAGTTTATCCAACCTTCATGCTCCAGGACGTCTGGAGTCCATGAGAATTTGAAATTCTGTTCTGCACTTTTCCCCTTTTGATGAGGATTCTTCCATGGAATCTTTGATGAAAATGTTCAGTCATGGTAGCCGGGCACCATCCACTTCTTCTGGTCTCATCGCAAAGGAGGCAGTTGTTCATGGAGGCAATTAGCCACACATTCCATATCCTCCTACTATTCCTGTCTCTCCTTCTGTTGCTCTGGGTGAATAGAGACTAATTGTTGTGCCCTGGGTAGCCGCTTGCAAGCTTTTCAGACAAAGAACTAGGAGGTAGAACAGAAGTACTAGATATGTTATTAGGCCAGTTAACTGGAATGTCCCTTGAAACGATGACCCTAAACCTCCAAACAAGGAACCAGATCCCACGAGGTATTTGGTTGTACATAAGCAGCACCAGCAGCTACTCTTCTTTTTTAAAATTTTTTTTTGTCATTGTTGTAAGTAATGCCAATCACACACATTTTGCCAATTCAACTTTTTACTTGTGTACAACTTATTGACAGGAATTGCAGCAGTTGACTGCAACCCTACCCTTAATGTGATTTTTCCATCACTGTTAACCCCCCTTTTCCCCTCCCTTCCGCCCCTGATAACCTAATAAACTTTAGTCTCTATAATCTGCCAAAGCTGTTGCCTTTACAGAAGAAGACTGCCACGTCTTTCTCCTGCAGTGGGTTCAAACGATCGGTTATTAGCCGAGTGCTTAACCCCTGCACCATGTGGACTCCTCAATTGTATAAAAAAAAATTCTGACTCATACCAACCCTATAGGACAGAGTAGAACTGCCCCACAGGGTTTCCAGGGAGTGGCTGGTGGATTCGAACTGCCAGCCTTTTGGTTAGCAGCCGAGCTCTTAACCACTGCACCACCAGGGCCCTAACCCTAACCCTGAGGCAGTGAAAACCTGATTGGATATCTGTGTCTGTGAGCAGGGCTCATAGTTTGGAAGGTGTCCTTGAGGGGTAGGGAAGACCTTGGTGCTGGAATGTGTTCCCTGCCCTGAAGCTGACCCTTTCCCTAGATGAAAGTTTTTTGTTTGTTTTGATTAGCTAGTTTTCTTTAGAATGGCTGGGTGATGAGTAGATAGATGCCTGGTTCTTATCTTTTTGTTCTGGTGTGGGCCTAGCCCCACTAGTCTGATAGAAACTTGAACTTGAACACCCTGTTTTTAGTCCTGATCTCTTCACTTGGAGAACAGATTGACTATTGGAATTTCTTGTGCCAAGAATTGTTAACTGGGGTTCTTGAACTTCTTAAGGGCTTAAAGGAGACCCTCGAATTATATTCAAAATTACGTATACACGATTTTCTCCGGAAAAGGACTGTAGCTTTCTGTAGGTTCTCAAAGTGACTAATGGCCCTGAAAAGGTTAAGAATTGCTAGAACTTTGCTTTCCGTTGGGCATGCTAAGTTATCAAAATTTCAGTTTCACATTCAACAGTGTGGAAGGCACATTGACATTTTAGAAGTCAATACAGGTACAGAAATGACAGATACAAGGAGGGAGATGAGCACTTTGAGAAAGGTGAAGATGCAGTGCTTTAGGAGTTTCAAGAAAGGTATTACTTCCATCTTAGAGGGAATTTAAGATTTTCCTCTTGCTATTTTGGTTTGGTTTGAACAACATCTGTGGTGCTATGAGGATAAGTTACAACATTTGTTTATGTTGACAGTGACACTCCATGCACTCATGAAATAACTAAATATAAAAAATTTTCCCTGGGAGCTCATACTTACGTAAATATTTTTTACCGGCATAGTTGCAAGGCAATGCAGTCATCACTGCCTCTCCTACAAGTCGCTATGTGAAAGGGTGGTTCCTACATAAGTATTTATTTCATGCTTCTGACAGGAAAGAAATCTAACTTTAAACATCAAGAAAATAAAATTGTCATCTTGGTCTACTCCCTTGCCTGTGTAATGAGTGGTTTAGCCATGTTGTTTGAGGGCAAAGAGGTAGTAGTGACAACTTCATTAGCTTCTTCTGCTTGTATAAAAGTAACTTAAAATATGGATCAGTACCATGTTTCTACCCCAGAAATCCCAAGGCCCACTTTGTATTAAGAACTGGAAAAACCTTACTGACTTTAGTACTTTGGACTGATATTTACGGCCTGTCATTTTTAGGACGAGATAAACATCATCTTTCATGAAAATATTCAGACTTATATTCTGAGATCATTGATTTACTCAACTGGTTATCTGAATGTTTACTTAGTACTCGATGTGCTGAACCAACATTCTGCCTTTTTGACTCTAAAAATTAAGCTACCTGTTAAATTCAGATTTTCTGAAATAAGTTGGAATTTCAGAATAATTTATCTCTCATAATAGGTCCAGATTTTTAAAGTGTGATTTATCTTACGTTAAAAATATAAATAGTTTAGGTAAGTTCAGAGCTTTGTTAATTACAGTAAACTGAAAAATTAACTTTTCTTTTTTCTTTAATCAGTGCAAATTAAATCCCACATTTCTCTGCTGCAGTTACCTTGATTTATTACTACACTGGTAATATTTTGGATTACATGTAATTTTGTTTTCTTTTCTCTTTGTGAACACTATTTTCCTCTCATGTATTTTCCTCCTCCTCCCACTTCCTTGCTCTTAAAAATTGTGACTGTAAACCATTTTTGCCCTGTTTTGCTTCAGTTAACATTCCATGAAAATTTAAAAAATTAATGTCCAAAAGTAATGAGTTAGGCCTGATGTAATTAAAGAAAGAATAAGTCATTGTTTCCCTCCAGGTGATTTATCCAGCTATACTAGCTGCTAAAACTTACAAATGGAGACTAACATTTATTTTCACTGGCTGCTTTACTTGTTGAATTATTATTTCATGGGACTACTTGGGAAATTTTCAGACATACATAGAGAGAATAGTACAGTAAGCCCCCATATACCCATCAACTTGAAGCCTTAATTAGATTTGTTCTTACGTAACTGTGGTGTTTTAGATCAAGATATTATAAATACTTAAGAGTTTATGTAATTTAATATTTAAGAACTTCAGTTTGCATTTTAAGTACCTTTTTATTGTGCAAATATGAATTGAACTGCATCTTGAGTCTTACTATCCAAAAAAATTATTGTTCATTTGCAATTATAAAAATGTTTCCTACTAAAGGAAAATTCAGAAAATGCATAGAAATAGAAAAAGGAAAGTAAATAATTCATAGTCCTGTTGTCCAAATAGAGACTGCTCTTAATAGTTTGATATAGTCCCTTGCAGTGTTTTCTTCTGTGTTTAGGTGATTTTTAACAATTGTATGTACAGTTTTTGTAGTCTGCATTTTCCACTACCCTTGTTTTATGTTTCTTTGCAAAGGATACGTTTGTTAGCTTATAGAAGTTTAGTTTTCTAATTTATAGAGAAACCACAATGTACCATATTGGCTCTTCAAAGATAATATAAGGTATTCCCTCATTTCCCAAAGCAGTCTTTTAAAAGTCCTGTTTATTGCAGTGTAACTCACATGCAATACAGTTCACCCTTTTTATGAGTATAGTTGTATGAGGTTTGGCACTACAACAGTCAGGATAGACAATGTTTTCATGACCTAAAAAGTTCCTTCACACTTCTTTCAGGTCAGACCTAGCCCCATCCGCAGCCCCAGGCATCCACTTATTTGGGTTTTAAGACTTGTTTTTAGACTTGTTTTTAATTTTTGTGAATACTGAAATAGTTTTGCAACTTTGCATATTCTGTAGCATTTTTGTTTATTTTTTCAGATTTTAGATATTTTATTTCTAATTAATTTTTGCTAATTATTCTTGCCCTACTTATTTGACAGTGTTTCATTCATTCATTTTTAAAATTTTGTGTGTCTAATTGTAAATTCTAAAAGCAGAGGGAGAAATCATTAGTTTGTGTATTAATAACTTTTGAGCATCCTAGAGTGATTTTACAAATTTTTAATGCTTTTTGGAAATAAATGCATTTGAATCAGTTAGCTTTTGCTGTTAGTAAGCCACCTGAAAACTTAGTGGCTTAAAACAGCAGCGATTTTATTTGTTCAGGATCCTGGAGGCAGCAGGCGATTCTTCTGGTCTAGTCTGGCTTGGCTCCTCTGACTATCAGGCACCTCACCTAGGATGACTTCAGATGTCTGGCAGTAGACAAGCTGGTTGATCCAGGAATCAGCCCTCAGCTGTGATGGCACGTCTCTGCTCCACATCACGTGGGCCTCTTTGTAGGCAGGGCCGGTTCCCAGCCCAGGGGTGCAAGCCCCAGTGCGAAGACCTTTTCTACGTGGGTCACACTTACTGTCGGCCCAAGCAGGTCCCATGGCTACTGACCGAGTGACAGTGGATATTTTGCAAATAGTCCGCTGCAGTGTCCATTCGAGTTTTTATGTGTTTTATAACTTTAAATTTATCTTTATCTAATGGTGCCTACTTCACATTTTTATCTTTTTTTTGAAATCATCGTATTCCTTTTATACTTTTACACTTAAACTGATCTTGATAAAGAAAAGAAAAATCTCACCACAGGCCTGCCAGCTTTGGTTAGATATTCCTGTTAAAATCATTGAGATTCAACTTTTCAAAATATTGGAATGAGAAATAGAAACCTTATCTCTCATTTATTTAGCATTTCAATAATTGTAGTTAATACTCTTTCTTAAAGAGAATGAGTCCATAATCAAACTAGATGTTCCTTTAGGTTGTTTCATCAAAGGCATAGTCTTTCAGTACCTGAAGAAATTAAAAGTGCTGTTGAGTAAGTTTAACCATTGTTTATTTTACCACAATGTACCCGACTGGCTCTTTGAAGATAAAATAAGGCATTCCCTCATAAAATAAAGGTAGAATAAGTATCATCAGCTAAAACCAGTGACTTGGAATTTAATACGTGATTCTTTTGTTGCTTCACGCACTTAAGTCTTAGAGAAAGTGTTGTTCCTGATTGTACAGGAGAGGAAGTTAAGAATGAGTGGTTTAGTGATTCCTCTGAGTTCTGCAGCTGGCTCAGTACTCAGTCCTCTAACTCAAGGCTTTGTGTGCTGCCATTGCTCTTGCATGTTGGAGCCAGGGTGTTACGGAATAAGAAACATATTTTAGTTTGAAGCCCCATGCTAGATGTTCTTAAAATTTGGTAATCATATAAATCATTAACTGTGTGATGGGAAAAATAGAAACTTTATACTAAGTGGAAAACTAAGATTTATACCCTTGGGCTATTCTGTATTGATCAGCATAAGTATTTAGAGAGAATTTGGTAATTTGTTTAAAAAGCTTATATGAAAAGTAAATCTGGCAGGACGGAAAGTTTTGGGAAAGAGTCTCATCATTTAAAATGTATTTTTCTACGTTTGGAGTCAGCAGAAGCATTTTCATTAAGGGCTGTTCTGATAAAAAGGTCATTAAGAGTTCTGATAAATAAAGGCTACAACCGTATTAAAATTGGGCAAGAATTTTGTAAATACAAGGTCATATCAGTACAAAATGATTCTTGTTAACCGAAGCCTTATTGACACTACTAAATAAAAACTAACTCATAAAATCATTTTAAGGTTAGGCTTAAAATGTTACTACTTTTTCTGCTATGTCAAATATCCCAGCAGTTAGCTAATTATTCCTTTATACTGAGAGCAAAATCTTGACGATTCCACCAGAGAAGATAAAGATTTCATATGTACTTAGTAAAAACTTTGCTGTGATTCCCTTCCTAGGTTTCAGAAACAAAGTGACTCTACTCTCTATCCAAGCTTTAAGAAAAGGAACAGGAACCCTTATCTTGAATGCAGTGTGAAGATCTGAGTTTAGAATTACTTTAGGATTACTGGGGCCCTGGTGGGATAGTGGTCAAGCATTTGGCTGCTAACCAAAATGTAGGCAGTTTGAATCCACTAGCCCCTCCTTGGAAACCCTATGGGGCAGTTCTCCTCTGACCTCTAGGGTTGCTATGAGTCAGAATCGACTCTACAGGCAATGGGTTTGTTTGTTTGGTTTGGTTTTTAGAATTACTGGCTCCCTGGAAGGTCAGGCTCTTCACATTGAAGAAGTGGGTAACTCCAGGGAAGTGGTGAAGTGTAGAAGTACAAATGGGTCAAATCTCAGTTTGTCACTTACTAATTTAGAAAATGAGAGCAACAGTACCTACCATGATAGTGGTTTTCTAAGATTCAAGATAACGCATATAAAGCACTTAGCATATCGCCTATTTGTGTTTGATAAAACCCATTTAAGAGCTTGGGGGAGGTGGTGGCAGAAAATATTTGGAAGCATTGAATCAGTCTTTATTTTGGACTTCTGTGAACTTTGTGTTTGGTTCACATGTTCCATTCAACTGAGCAGTGCCCAATTCCGTCATAGGAAGGTTAGTAAAATGTATAGATAAATATCCCGTCCAAAGAGAAAATGCCAAATCTCATCTCTGCCGTGTTTCTTATTAAGAAGTGCAGACTTTGAAATAATAATAAAGTAAAAGATAATAATGAAGTTTTTGAAGGTAGAGATACAGAAGGAGAGAGAACAAGAGGTGGAAAGGATCAAGAATTTAAGGAATATTTCTGAATTTTTGCACATTGGATGTACTATTACGTAGCTTTTAAATTATATTAACACATTTTTGTAACAGGGAAATTCTTTTTTAGATCAGGATACTGTATAATCATTATTTTGTTAGAAATGCATAGGAATTTACTGAAATGGGAGGAATTAGGCTGTTTTTTTCCTTCCTTCTACTCTAGTAGATATTTTCCAGCCTTTTATAGTTAGAAAAATGCTTTTTAATTTTTTTTTAAAGTGTTTGTTTTTGTCTTGACTCTAGCCTCTTGAGCAAAGCATTTATGGTTACAGAAGAATCATTTTGTTCTCATAACTAAAACAGCTAAAGGTAAATTTTTCTTTGTGTCCTGAGGAAAATATACTGCTTAATTTAAATAGAGTAATTTTTCATCTTTCCTGTTATTCTTGATTCATCACAGAGAATTACATTTTGAGAGTTTTTTCTTTTGTATTTCCAGTACTTGAGTTCAAAACAATTTAAAAATGATTTTTTATATTTAGAAATATTCATCCTAACCACACTTTGCTTGCTGTCAAAAAATTAAAGTCTGTAGTTCTAAATATGTTTATGATCAAACATTACTCAGTAATGTGATTTTTAAAGACATGTAAAGTGTTTAGAAAAGAATGAATGACTTGGTAAGTTACACATGGTTGCTGTTCATAATTATTTATTCATGGAAATGCTTGTTTCAATTTTTTTCTTGACTTAAAAAAAATAGTAAGCAAATGATTTCCATATATGTTTGCTTTCTGGATTGCAGTGAGATTTTTGAGATCCTAAATAACCCCTTGCTGTCAAGTCGATTCCACCTCATAGCGACCCTGTAGGACAGAGCAGAACTGTCCCATAGGGTTTCCAAGGAGCACCTGGAAACCAACTTCTGACCTTTTGGTTAGCAGCCATAGCTCTTGACCACTATACCACCATGGTTTCCGAGACTCTAAATGCCATCTGTTAAATTTGCCCATAGTATTGTTCTCCTGGAAAGTGAGAAGTTGTATATTTTTGAAAATTGAAAAGTAATGACTGCTGACTAACGGGGTGGTGTTAGGTTCTTTTTTTTATTTCCCAGTCTTACCTTGGAAAGAGTGCCACAGGAGTTATATGAGAAGGGTAGAGATTATTTGATATATTTTGAGGCTCACTCACTCTGTAAAATTTCTTAATTTATGTGATTAAATTTCTGTTTTATTAAGACAGACTTTTTTAGTCTTTTGTGCAGTAAGGTAGAAGAAAGACATACTGGCTAGCATACTGTTGCTTGGCATCCAACCAGTTTTTGCATTAATTCTTACCACTAAAGTCTTAACCTGGATTTTTGTCTCTTTAGCAGTACAGTAATAAAGCTTATCTTAAATCATTTCCTCGTGTCTGTCCCATTGTAGTTTTTCCACTGTGTATTCTATCACTAAACTATAAATCGGTAAGCATATTGCTATAGTGTATTATTCTGTTACATACACTACCATGTAAAAGTGCAGTACCAAAACCAAAGTCAAACCCACTGCCGTCGAGTCGATTCTGACTGATAGTGACCCTATAGCACAGAGTAGAAGTGCCCCATAGGGTTTCCAAGGAGTGTAGGGTGGATTTGAATTGCCAGCCTTTGGTTAGCAGCCGTAGCTCTTAACCACTGCTATTAAGAGAACGTGACATATATTTAATCTTCAGGTTAGATTATCCAGGCAAGTTCATGCAACTTTTAAATAGGCTGTTAGTTTTAACCTCTCATTAGTTAGCAGTTATCTTACAGTATTGCCCACCCTTTCATTACAATTTAAAACACCTCACAAATATATGACGGTAAAAGGCATAATGAATATTTTAAAGACTCGATTTCTCTAATAAACCAAAAACCAAACCCATTGCCATCAAGTTGATTCCGACTCATAGCGACCCTATAGCACAGAGTAGAACTGTCCCGTGGAGTTTCCAAGGCTGTAATCTTTACAGAAGCAGACTGCCACATCTTTCTCTCAGGAGCAGCTGGTGGGCTCAAACTGCCGACATTTCAGTTGGCAGCCACCACTGCACCACCAGGGCTCCTTCTCTAATGGAAGCCATTAAATAGATACTCATTTTTAAGTTATTTATCATAATGGACAGTAATTCATTTAACAAGCTACCATTTGGGAACAGGTTGATAGGAAAAAGTTGTTAAAAGTAAAATTTTCACAAGATTAAATTTGTGTACAAATTCGTAAGGTTTATTTGCAGTTCATGAATTGGGGAGTGTCTGATCTGGCTGCCAAGGACAAGTGGAGAAGACCAAAATTATTTGGGCATCAGGGTGTAAGAACAAGGAAGTAGAGCTGGGCAAAAAGTGATTGGTTAGTTCTAAATTACTTTCCTTTCTATGGTGGACTGGGACTGTACCTGAGATAGCAAGCTTTGATTGGTTGACTTAGGTTTCCAATGCCTGAGAAGGTCAGGCATTTACAGGAAAGAGAAACTAGCTAGGTTTCAGTTTGCTGACCCTAGGTTAGCATAAGTGACTCCATCTTGGGCCTAGTATAGTCAGGTTAACAAAGGAGAGATGCTGTATTGTTTGAATACATTCGTAATTTTCTAATTTGTTTCTCCTGAGTTAGCTTAAATATGTAATGTAAGTATGAGTAAGATAGTAAAGGGATATTTTCTCCTTATATTACAAATTAAAATTCAAGAGGCTTTATTTCTTGTGATTAAGTGGTAAACTTTATAAAACTAAAAAAGAAATTATCAAAATAGTTGAAATGGCAAATGTTTTGTTATATATATTTCACCACAATGAAATAAAAATTATCAGTATCCTTCACTCTGATTTTTTTTTTTTAAATGTGAGCTTAAAAAATGCCCTCTGACTTCAAAGACAAGACAGAAAGGTTTTTACAGAGAAACAAGTCACAAAGAAAGTATAGCTTTGGCGATTCTTTTTTATTCTAGATTTACAAGTAAGTTTGAGCTAGTCTGAATCAAGCTTCACCAGTTTTGTGATTAAGCATTTATACTTCTTGGTAAGTCCTTGCCCTTTTAGTAATCATACCTCTTTTTCTAACATGTCTAGCTAAGATACCTATACTATCAGCATTACATGAGTGTGGCCTGAGTATACAGAATTATACAGTACTAAAATGCTATAATTTGTATATATTAGGCCACAATACACACAGAAATCAAACTAGTGAATTAATTAGAAAGCAGCACAAATACTGATTCTTGAAAGTGCTGTGTAATTGCTAAGGGACTTTTGATAGGTTGTTGAATTCTATTCGTTAACATTTTGTTGAGGATGTCTGTGTCTATGTTCACGAGGGATATTTGTCTGTAATTTTCCTTTTTTGGTGTCTTTACCTGGTTTTGTTATTAGGGTTATGCTGGCTTCATAGAATGAGTTTGGGAGTATTCCATCCTTTTTTGTGCTCTGAAATACCTTTAGTAGTAGGGGTATTAACTCTTCTCCGAACGTTTGGTAGAATTCTCCAGTGAAACTGTCAGGGCCAGGGATTTTTTTGTTGGAAATTTTTTAATTGCCTTTTCAATCTCTTCCTTTGTTATTGATTTATTTAGTTGTTTTATCTCTGTGTTAGTTTAGGTAGGTAGTGTGTTTCTAGGTTTTTCCTCTAGGTTTCCTCTAGGTTTTCAAATTTGATGGAGTATAATTTTTCATAGTATTCTGTTATGATTCTTTTAAGTTGTGTCTGTTGTGGTATCACCCATCTCATTTCTTATTCATGTTATTTGCTTCCTCTCCTGTTTTTCTTTTGTTAGTTTGGCCAGTGGTTTATTGATTATGTCGATCTTTTCAAAGAACCAGCTTTTGGTCTTGTTAACTCTTTCAGTTGTTTTTGAGTTCTCTATTTCATTTAATTCTGCTCTAATTTTTATTATTTGCTTTCTTCTGGTGTCTGAGGGATTCTTTTGCTGCTCTCTATTTGTTTGAGTTTTACAGTTAATGTTTTGATTTTGGCCCTTTGTTGTTTTTGGTTGTGTGCATTTATTGCTGTAAACTGACCTCTGAGCACTGCTTTTGCTGTGTCCCAAAGATTCTGGTAGGATGTGCTTTCATTTTCATTTATTTGATTCTATGAATTTCTTTATTCCATCCTTAATTTCTTCTGTAACCCAGTAGTTTTTGAGCAAGGTGTTGTTCAGTTTCCATGTGTTTGATTTTTTTCCCTTGCTTTTTCTGTTGTTGATTTCTACTTTTATGGTTTTATGGTCAGAAAAGATGCTTTGTAATGTTTCGATGCTTTGGATTCTGTTAAGGCTTGCTTTATGGCCTAATATGTGGTCTATTCTGGAGAATGTTCCATGTGCATTGGAAAAGAAAGTATACTTGGCTGCTGTTGGGTGGAGTGTTCCGTATATGTCTGTGAGATCAAGTTAGTTGATTGTGGCATTTAGATCTTGTGTGTCTTTATTGAGCTTCTTTCTGAATGTTCTGTCCTTCACCGAAACGAAGTCTCCTACTATTATTGTGGAGCCGTCTGTGTCTCTTTTCAATGCTGTTAGAGTTTGTTTTATGTATTTTGGAGCCCTGTCATTGGGTGCGTAAATATTTATTATTGTTATGTCTTCCTGGTGTATTAACTCTTTAATCACTGTATAGTGTCCTTCCTTATCCTTTGTGGTGGATTTTATTTTAAAGTATTTTGTCAGAGATTAAGATTGCCACTCCTGCTCTTTTTTGAGTATTGTTTGCTTGATATATTTTTTTCCATCCTTTGAGTTTTAGTTTGTGTCTTTTAGTATAAGGTGTGTCTTTTGTAGCAGCACATAGACAGATTGTGTTTTTTAATCCATTCTACCACTCTCTATCTCTTTATTGGTGCATTTAGTCCACTTACATTCAGCGTAATTATTGATAGGTATGAGTTTAGTGCTGTCATTTTGATATCTTCTTTTGTGTTGTTGACAGCTTCTTTGTTCCACTTAATTTTCTGTGCTGAGTCATTTTTCTTTATGTATTTTTCTTTTCA
This sequence comes from Dugong dugon, assembly GCA_030035585.1. Taxonomy (NCBI): domain Eukaryota; kingdom Metazoa; phylum Chordata; class Mammalia; order Sirenia; family Dugongidae; genus Dugong; species Dugong dugon. The sequence goes on along the minus strand of CM057466.1, from coordinate 43,174,496 downwards.
TCTTTTTCATTGTTGTTGATTTTGTATTTGCTGAGTCTTTATATTTTTCTTGTTTTTTATTTTGATGTGTAGGATTGTTAGTTTCCTTTATGGTTACTTTAATATTTACTCCTATTTTTCTAAGTTTAAACAAAGCGTTTACTTCTTGATATAGCCTTGACTTCCTCTCCGTATAAAAGATCTATGACTATGTTTTTTTAGTCCCTCTTTTTTGTTTTAATATTGTCATCTTTTACATATTGACATCTCTTGTTTCCTTATTTTCAGTGTTTAAGCTTTGATTTATTTTTGTGACTTCCTTATCTGGGTTTATGTCTGGTTGTTCTGTCCTGTGTTCTAGTCTTGGATTGTTATCTGATGTTTTTGGTATTCTTACCGGAGGACACTCTTTAGTATTATAATTTTGGTTTGGGTTTTGCAAATTCCCTAATCTTCTGTTTCTCTGGAAATGACCTAATTTCACCATCATATTTGAGAGACAGTTTTACTGGATATATAATTCTTGGCTGGCAGTGTTTTTTCTTCAGGGCTTTATATATGTCATCTCACTGCCTTCTTGCCTGCATGGTTTCTTCTGAGTAGTCTGAGCTTTGTCTTATTGACTGTCCTTTATAGAAGACTTTTCGTTTATCCCTAGCTGCTCTTAAAATTCTCTATCTTTGGTTTTCGCAAGTTTAATTATAGTATCTCTTGGTGACTTTTTGGGATCTACCTTATATGGGGTTCGTGGAGCATCTTGGATATATATCTTCTCATCTTTCACAGTATCAGGGAAGTTTTCTGCCAACAAATCTCTGTGTATTTTCTGTTACCGCCCCCTACCCCCCAAGTTCTGCTACTGCAGTCACTCGTAGGTTATTCCTCCTGATAGAGTCCCACGTAATTCTTAGGGTTTCTTCATTTTTAAAAATTCTTTTTACCTGATTTTTCCTCAAATAAGTTGGTGTCAAGTGCTTTATCTTCAATCTCACTAATTCTGACTTCCATTGCCTCAATTCTGCTCCTATGACCTTCTATTGAGTTGTCTAATTCTGAAATTTTATTGTTAATCCTTTAGATTTCTGTTTACTGTCTCTCTATGATTTCTTGCAGCCTATTAAATTGTCATTATGCTCTTCTCTAATCTTCTTAAGTTCCTCTGTTGCTTTGTCTGTGTATTCCTTGGCTTGGTCTGCGTTTTGTCTGCTCTCCTTCCTGATCTCTTGAAGAGTTCTGTATATTAATCTTTTGTAGTCTACGTCTGGTAATTCCAAGAAATTCACTTCCTTAGAAGATTTTTTGATTCCTTGTTTTGGGAGCTTGCCGAAGCCATCGTGGTCTCCCTCCTTACATGGTTTGATATTGACTGTTACCTCCGAGCCATCAGTAAGTTATTATATTTATTTTATGTTTGCTTACTGTGTCCTAGCTTCTTGTTTTGTTTTTATATGCCCAAATAGGCAGCTCATATGAGCTAGTTTCATTATTGGCACCTTTGAAGCTCTAACGTCCTGTCTCCAGATGGTTAAATCTGTTACTAGGTATGTGAGCCCAGGAATCTGTTTACTTTTCTTGTATGGATTCAGCTTGGTGTCCAGATAGTCAGTCACCAAGTGTGTGGTGCAGGCTCTCAACAACAGTCCTAGACAGGCTGGGTTGATTGGAGCAGGCACAGATATCTGGCTGCAGTAGGGGGTCATGTGCTGAGCAAAGCAGGGCACTGATGGCTGCCCCTCTATGTCTGAGAGGAAAGTTTGTCCCTGTTCCCTAGAGTGTGTAGGTATGTGGGTTTTCCAGCCAGAGTATGGGCACCCAGTGCTGTTGATCGTAAGGACAAGAAGGCATGACTTATTACTAGATCCCCGTTGCAGGTGGCTAGGTGGTGTGGGTGGGGCCACCAGTCTTCAGGCCTCTGATGTGGGTAAGTGAGGACCCTGCTTAGTGTGCAGAGTGGTGTCAAATGTTATGAACCTGCTGCTCCTCTGTATAGCTAATACAGTCGAAGTTAGGCTTCAGCTATATATCCTGTTGTATTGTGCTAATGAGGCCTTACAGTGTTGAAATGGGCCCACACAAGTCTACACAGGGGTGAAACTCATTCAGAATCCATGGACCCCTTATGCCTGTGCCTAGGCAAAGGAGCCGTGCCTGCACTGAGTTCCTGGCTTAGGGGAGCTTGCAGATTATTTTCCCCTGTTTGTTAATTTGTTCCCTCTCCAAGGCCAGGAGAATGGCTCAGGGCAAGTAATGGGTCGTATTTCTGGCCCAGGGGACACAGCAATCACTGAAGCCAGCCTGGGACCTGGTGCAGAGCAGGAAGGAGGCAGGTAAATGGGAGAGAGGTTCTTCCTAAACAGGGTGTTTTTTGATCTGTGCAGTGGGTTAGATGCATGTACTCATCTTTTGCCAGTTGAGTGCTGCTTTTTACTGGTTCTGGACGCTTAAGTAGACTCTCTGCTGCCTGGTCTTTCCCGATGTGGAAAACACGTCCTGAGCGCCAGTGCTTGCCTCACCGGGCACACCAGCTGATCTGGCCTGCAGGGTGCTGGTTCCCACAGGATCAGGTCTAGCAATCCTCACTGCTTCTAAACCATCTCTTCCTCCCCCTGCCACTCAGTCTGGTTCCTCGACTTTGCCTTTGTTGTTCAGAGCTCCTAGATTGTCATATATAATCGATTTACTTGTTTATCTTGGGACTTTGTTGTAAGAGGCACCAGAGAAAGCATCTGACTACTCCGCCATCTTGGCCCTGCCTTGCTAAGGGACTTCTGTAAAAGAAAAAAAACAAGAAATTAAAGTCAGTGTTGCAAAAAAAATCCTGTCCTATTAGAATGTTGGACTGGCTCTGATAGTTTAGAAATGTAATAAGCTGAACATAATAGGAATAAATATTAAGTTTTAAAAGCACTATTGTTGGCTTACAGAAACAAGGGTTAGTTTTTTAAAACGTGTATCAGGACTTCCAGGCAACACGGCGCTATAGTCAGAAGCACCACACTGTCCCTCCACAGCAAAGATTAGAAAAACTAAGTCAAACAGAGTCACAAGTCAATCCTGAAACCCTAACCATCAGATGAAGAGATAAAGAACTCAGCCAAGCACTGAATGGAATAAGAAACTGACCGAGAACAGAGCATGAGGAGAGATACATGCAGAGGTCCCCTATCAGCTACCGCAGCACATGGATCCGCCATCTTGGACTCCTATTGGAGATCAGTGAACAGGAGTTACAAGAAAGCAGCTTCACGGAGCTTCCAGCAGGAGACAGAACAACTGGTAACCAGTGATATATGCTTTCCCACCCCCCATCCTTCTTCACTCCCACTTAGCCTCCGCTGCTTCCTGCAGCTGCAGTCTATTGGCTGGGAAGCACGAACTTCCCACCAGTGCCACTTAGATTCCACCCGCCTGCACTGGCCAGCTCCCTGAGTGCCATTTGTTGGCTGCTGTTGCTTTTTTCTGCTTCTTCAGATTTCTTCCTTACCTCTCACCACCTCCCCCTCCTTTCTCTCAAATACCTGGCTCCGTGCACCGTCTTTGCTTCTTCCCGAAAGGCTGTGAAACACTGCTCAACTGTGAAACTCCTTCCCAGCCCATGCTGCCACACTGGTGGGACCCCTGGGGCTTTTTTATTTGTTTGTTTGCTCTGATTTGTTCTGTTTTGATTTGTTTGTTTTCTTTTTCTTTTCTCGGCTTGGGAGCCCCTTCTAGCTGGGCAGTACTGCGCAGCTTGGAAGATAGTCCCTTACTCTGCGCAGATGCACAGGGACATCCCTGGGGGCATTTCTTTTTTCTTGTTTTTTTCTTTTTTTGGGGGTTTTCTTTTCATTTCTTTGTTTAGTTTTCTTCTCTCTCTTATTCCCTTTTTGTCTTTCTTCATTTCCAGTTTCTCGATTTATTCATTTTTTTATTTTACCCTTTTTTTTTTTCATTTTTGTTTTTCCCCATTTCTCAGTCTGTCATCTCTCCACTCCAATAGCAACCTTGCTTAGCACTCTTGTTTGTGTGCATGTTTCTGGCTCCCGTTACTCTCTCCTCACTGTCATCTTTCACCTATCGTAGCTCCACACATGACAATCTACGCCCCCCCCCCCCCCCCCGTCTACCTGCACCATGCGCTGAACATCACACTCCCAAGCAGCACAGGCATGGCCTAGTGGAGCCTGCCCTGCACTGATTCCCGGTCTGCACTGTCAGCCCCGGTACGTGCCACAAAAAACCTATCCCAGCAACTCCCCTTCAGCTGGACCTGCCCTGCTGTACCATACCTGAGTGACTGACCCCTGCCCATAGGAGAAAGAGGTGAAAAGTATCGTGCCCACAGATGAGCAAACAACAAAGAACACACAGCCCTCCTGTTCAGATGTAACCAAATAAAACAAAAAAGCAGGACGAAACAAACAAATCTACAATCAGTAAATGAGGAAAATAACCACTGAATGCCAGAAGACAGCAGACAATATCAAAACATTTACAAAAACAGGACAGGATGGTTCCAGTAGGTGTCCAAAATAAAACACCAGATAACCTTCCAGTAGAGGAAAAGGCACTAGACCTAACTGATAGGGAATTCAGATCCCTAATATTCAGAATTATCCAAGAGTTGAAGCAAAAAGCAGACAAAAATGAGGAGAAAATAGACAAATTCATGGCAAAGGCAGACAAATTCATGGAAAATACAGACCAAAAATGGAAGAATTCAAGAAAATAATACAGGAACAAAATGCTAAAATAAATTCACAACTAGAAATCATACAAAAACAACAATTAGAAATCCAAAAGATAAACAACAAGATTTCAGAATTGGACACTGTCATAGAAGGGCTGAGGAGCAGGTTTGAAATGATGGAAGATAGGATCAGTGAAATTGGAGACAAACACTTGTCTACAACTCTGAGAAAAAATCAGAAAAAAGAACAGAAAAATGAAGAAACCCTGAGAATTATGTGAGATACAATCAAAAGCAAAAGTCTGTGAGTGATCAGAGTTCCAGAACAGGGGAGAAAACAGAAAACAGAGAGGATCATTGAAAAATTGCTGACAGAAAACTTCCCCAGTATCATGAAAGATGAAAAGCTGACCATCCAAGAAGCTCAATGAACCCCATATAGGATAGACCCCAAAAGAAAATCACCAAGGCATGTCATAATCACACTCACTAAAACCAAAGACAAACAATCCTGAGAGCAGCTCGGGAAAAACACAAAGTCACATACAGAAAAGAAACAATAAGACTAAGCTCGGATTATTTGGCAGAAACCATGCAGGCAAGAAGGCAATGGGATGACATATATAAAACCTTGAAAGAAAAAAATTGCCAGCCAAGAATAATATATCCTGCAAAACCTTGTTCAAATATGATGGTGAAATTAGGTCATTCCCAGATAAACAGAATCAAGGGACTATGTAAAAACCAAACCAAACTTGTGAGACTTATTAAAGGAAGTCCTTTGATCTGAGAACAAACAATATCAGACCACAGGCTGAATATAGGACACAGGATTGTACTAGCCAGATACCAACCTAGGAAATGAACTCTTAAGGACTGTGCAAAACCAGGAGAATTACAAAAGGGAACCAGAAAGGTTAATCTGTAAATGACAACAGCATCAGAACAATAAAGAAGGAATAAATGGTGTGGGTATAGAACCTTCTAATGGAAGGGAAGTCAAGCGATACTAAGTAATAATAGACTGGTTCAAATCTAGGAAGATAAGGGTAAATTTCAAGGTAACCACAAAGAAAGTTAACAAACCTACTCATCAAAATAGAGAAGAAAAACATAAAGTCTCAGTAAAAACAAAAGAAATGAAAAAAAAAATTCCACAAACAAAAGGAACTTAACACAAGAGAGTAAGAGGAACAAAGAAAATGTCAGCATCACAAAAAAACAAACAAAAAAAAACACTACAAAATGCAATCCCACTCCTAGGAATACATCCTAGAGAAATAAGAGCCATCACACTAATAGACATATGCACACCCATATTCATTGAGCAGTGTTCACAATAAGAAAACATGGAAACGACCTAGATGCCCATCAACAGATGAAGGGATAAACAAACTATGGTACATACACATAATGGAGTATCATACAAAGATAAAGAACAATGATGAATCTGTGAAGCATCTCATAACATGGATGAAACTGCAGGACATTATGCTGAGTGAAATAAGTCAATCACAAAAGGACAAATATTGTATGAATCCTCTACTGTATAACTCACATAAAAGTTTACGCACAAAAAGAAACAATCTTTATTGGTTACAAGGGAGGGAGGGGTGGGGTGGGGGAACTAAATAGATAAGTGGTAACTGGTGAAGGGTAAGACAGTACACATTACTGGGGAAGCCAGCCCAACTTGTACAAGGAAAGGTCATGGAAGCTCCATAGATACTTCCAGACTCCCTGAGGGACTGAATTGCTGGGTGGAGGGCTGTGGGCTTCATGATCTCGGGGAATATCTGGCTCAATTGGCATAACACAGTTTATAAAGACAACGTTCTACATTCTACCTTGGTGAGTAGCGTCTGGGGTCTTAAAAGCTTGTAAGTAGCCATCTAAGATACTCCACTGGGCTCACCCGTTTGGGAGCAAGGGAGAATGAAGAGAACAAGATAACAGGAAAAGATCAGTCCAGAGGACTAGTGGACCACAGCTACCACGGCCTCCACCAGATTGAGTCCAGTACAGCTAGATGGTGCCTGGCTACCACCATTGACTGCTCTGACTGGGATCACAATAGAGGGTCCTGAACAGAGCTGGAAAAGGATGTAGAACAGAATTCTAACTCACACACAGAGAAGTCCAGATTTACTGGCCTGACAGACTGGACAAACCCGGAGACTGTCACCCCCGGACACCCTTTTAGCTCAGTGGTGAAGCCCCTCCCAAAGTTCACCGTTCAGTTGGGGATTGGACAGCCCCATAAAACAGGACTAATGAGGCACAGCAGTCCAGGGAGAAGGACTAGAAGGCAGGAGGGGACAAGAAAGCTGGTGAAGGGGAATCCAGTGTTGAGAAGGAACAGTGTTGACATGTCATGAGGTTGTTAACCATTGTCATAGGGCAATATGTGTACTAACTGTTTAATGAGAAACTATTTGTTCTGCAAACCTTCATCTAAGGTACAAAAAAGAAAAAAAAAGAATTGTCTATGTGAGATGAAATTTAGAACAGCAACTCAAAAGGTTTGATGGGCAGCCTAGGGGCCAGTGAGTTGAAGATAATGGTGATGGAATAATTTGGAAAAGGATAGTGAGAATAGCAGCACAATTGGAAGAATGTAATCGATGTCACTGAAGTGTACACGTAGAAACTTTTGAAATGGTGTAACTTTGGCTATGTATGTTTTCACCCAAAAAATGGTCCTCAAGGGTGAGAAGGGAGAGCGTTGACATGTCGTGGGGTTGTTAACCAATGTCATAAAACAATATGTGTACTGACTATTTAATGAGAAACTATTTGTTCTGTAAACCTTCATCTAAAGTACAATAAAAAAAAGTGTGTATCAGCAGTGGTCCATTAAGTCTCAGATTTATTGGAATAGTTTAAAAGTAGATCAGTTACTTTCTAAGCATATTGCTACCCGAAACAAACTTACTTAAAATTAAAAAAATATAGTGTCAGTTATCGAGGGGAGAGGTCTGCTCTGATTTTTACTAGTTATATTATGCCTTGAAGTGGAAGTATTATATATGATCACCATACTTTGAGCTAATGACAAAACTAATTTTTCAGGGTGATGCAGTTTAACATCAAATCGTTAGGAACCATCAAAAGAACTCTGGGAGAATTTGATCTAAAATGAGTACCCCAGACCAAACCCACTACCAGCAAGCCTATTCTGACTCATAGTGACCCCATAGGGTTTCCGAGACTGCAAATCTCTATAGAAGCAGATTGCCACATCTCTCTCCCACAGAGCCACTGGTGGTTTTGAACTGTCAGCCTTTTGGATAGCAGTCGACTGCTTTAACCACTGTGCCACCAGGGCTTCTTAAAATTAGTAGGCGAGTTGTAAAGACACAAACTGTTTTGTTTTAATCAGGGCCTTTTTGGTTGGAAATGACTAAAGCCTCCTCCAACTAATGATATCTCAGTGGTTCTAGGATCAGGAAGTACAACTAGGACTAGAACCAAGAACTAGAGCATAATTAGGAATGAAAATGGCTTTTTCCCTCCCCTATCCAATGTTAAAGGGCCCCTAGTATTGTAGTGGTTACATGCTCGACTGCTAACCAAAAGGTCAGTGGTTTGAACCCATTAGCCGTAATGCTGAAGAAAAGACTTGGTGATCTTCTCCCGTAAAGAGTACAGGCTTGGAAACCCTATGGGGCAGTTCTGCTCTGTCCTGTAGGTCGCTGTGAGTCAGAATTGACTCAGCTGCATACAACAGCAACAATCCAGTGCTATACGGTCTCTCTCTTCTGCTTCTTCCTGTGGGTCTCTTTCGTTTATTTATTTATTCTCTTTGTGACCGTCTGTGGTCTAATGTTGTCTCCCCAATCCCAGCCTTGCATCAACCCCTAGCTCAAATTCTTAACAAAGATTGACAAATGTGTGGGTGCCGCTTCCAAAATCGTGGAAGGAGTATCTGATTGACCCAGCTTCGGTCTATTGTCTGCCTTATTCCAATTTTATGTAGCCAGGAAGAAGAAAGGTTCAAAACGTAGCTGCAGAAACACAGGAAGAGGGGAGTCAGGGATGGGTGGCAATTAGGCGGGACAGACATTTCCAAACCATCTAGTGCAAATAACTAATACCTTAAACAATTAGAATGGCTTTGTTAAAGAAAAATTATATTTGTTGGCAGGTGGTCGGGGGGTGGGGTCTTAAACAGCAGGCTGCTGGGAAGCAGACTTGATTTCAACATAAGAAAACATTAGAGTGTTACAAAATTGGGATAGGCTATTTTGGGTTATTAAGTTATTCATCAGCTGTGGGCTAGAATGACTGTTTGTTAATGGAACATTATAGAAGAGGTTCAAGTGATAGCCGGAAGGATGGTTTATTGACCTGTGAGGTTCCTCCTAAGCTTGACAGTAAAATCAGTTTTGTCATATGATAGTTATTTCCATTGAAATCATAAAGTATTAATGTTTTTCTTATAAAATATATATGGTATCTCTTAAACCAGGGAAAGTCAAATAGTGATGGCTACTGAATTTCATTTAAGTTGGGTTTGTTTGGAGTGGCAGTCTCGTGGGCAAGGGTGAGGGCAAGGGTAAAGGAATTAATTGTCTTGAAGCTTCATTTACAGAGCAAGCTGTATGAGTTTTGTAGAATAGCAAACCACTCCAAAATTTAGTGATTTAAAACGATGACCATTTGTTTAGCTCTTGTTTCTGTGAGTTGGAGATTTAGGCCTCGTTCAGCTGGGTGGTTTTTCTGGGCTAATTCATGTGTCTCTTGCCAGCTGCTGGGTTGGTTGGTGGCTAGCTGATCTAGGATGGTTTCATTTGGACCAACTTGTTTCTATTGTATGAGGTCTTCTGTCTTTTAGCAGGTTATGCTAGGCTTCACATGGCAGCTGGGCAAAGTTCTAGGAGAAGGAGTGGAAGCACTCAAGGCATCTTGACACAGCTTTGCTTCCACCAAATTCTGTTGCTCAAACAAGTCTCATGACCGCCTAAATTCAGGGGTCTGGAAATCAACCCTCTCCCTTGATCGGAGGAGCTGCAAGGTGATATTGCAAAGAGGGCGCATACAGGGAGAGTAATAATTGCTATCTTCTCCACAAACAGTCTCCCACACAAAGCACACTGTTTGTTTGTTTTAAGTATGTTGCAGATGAATCAAAATAGCAGTTTTTAACCAGTGCTTTTATTCATACTTTACATAAGATTGAGAAACCACAGTTGTACGTATCTTTTAAAGGAGGGGAAGGGGCTGGAAAAGATGAGAGCTAAAGCTTTCTCAAGCTGCTCCTGGATGCTGCCACTGCAAGTGGGCCAGCTGTTTAGATTAATTGGGACAGTGAATCCCAGAGCTGTAAAGTAGGTTTTGTTCTTGTACTGAATTGTTTGTTTTTGGGGAGATGAAGGGATAAAGTTAAAGGTTATAAAGGAAAATGTTTTATTTGCTTCAAAATAAGGTAAAAGCATCCAGAATGTTTTTACTGAATTTGTCCTAAAGAAAGAAAATATCTATTTGGCCTTGTAAATATTTATGGTCCTACAAATAGTTAATGATATTGAAACTAAATGCAAGTGTTGTATTTTTTTGTGCTGAAAAAAGAAACAATTTAAAATATAGTTATTTGGAATTTTAAGTTTAAACATCTGATTTTTAGGAGCTCTGCCAGTGCCGGCCTGGAGAAGGAAATTGTTCCTGCTGTAAAGAGTGTATGCTTTGTCTAGGGACTCTTTGGGATGAGTGCTGTGATTGTGTCGGTAAGTTACAGCCAGTACATTTTCTTAATGTTTCTTATCACAGAATCCTTGATTTTAAGAGACTTCAAAGAATATCTGTAAATGCCTTTTATGTGTATAGACAAGTATGTGTATAAGATATAGTAGGCATGTAGAACATTATATTATTGCATTTGCTTGTATTGAATAGTATTTTCATATTCCTGCATTTTTTATAGAAAAAAGTCTGGGAGGATGTATACTGAAATTAAAATTGCTTGTCTTTGGGAAGTAGGAGTGAGGCAGTAAGAGGGAATTTTTACTTTTTATTTTGAATTTTTTACACTGTTGAATTTTTTTAATTAGAAAAACACATACTATGGTCACAAATAAAAAATAAGTACTTAGCATATTAAAAAACAGATTATCTTCCTTAATATAAGACTTTGCTAAAATGCCCTTGGGAAGCTGAAAGCTGTTCTAGGCTTTCTGAGGGACAGTCTTGGAGCTATTTTCAGTAAAAACAGCAAGGTACCAAAGTGTGTGTATAGAGTACTATCATATGTGTTTTAGAAAGAAAATGGACATGTATGTGTAGGCTGTTGCTGGAAGAAACACCTATCATCCCCTCCTCTGACCAGTTAACTCTTTCTGGTCTTTTAAACCTGGGTTCAAGTATTCCCTTTCCTCAGAAGCCTCACTGTCAGACTGAGACAGGATCCTCTCTGCTGTGTAGATCTCCTCCTTCCATTGCATGCTGTAATTGTTGTTTTGCGTTTTCTTCCTATAGAGTATAAACTCCTAAAGAACAGACATGGTGTCACATTAATTTCTGTTTTTATCAAAATGAGATATTCGCTCACTTTGGAACTAAGATAGTGCTAAGACAATCCCTGTCTCACTGCTTCCCAGTCTTTTGATTCTGTGCCCAGAGACAACCATGTTTGTCTCTTAGTCGTTGGATTACTTTCATAATTCTAAATAATATCCTTACACTACTCTCTTGATTCTTTGATCTTATCAATTGACTTCCTATTATTATAGATGAGGATTTAGTTTTCTTTTCCTCTTATCTTCCCAGTAGGGTTTGTGTGTGTGTGTGTGTGTGTGTGTGTGCGTGCGCGCACACACGTACATGTGCTCCCTGTGTGCTTCATTACATATATGAGTATATATGCATGCACACACATACATGCATATACAAATACACACACCTATAAAACCAAAAACCAAACCCATTGCCATTGAGTTGATTCCGACTCAGCGACCTGTAGACCCTGTAGGACACAGCAGAACTGCCCCATAGGGTTTCCAAGGAGGGGCTTGTGGATTCGAACTGCCAACCTTTTGGTTAGCATCTGAACTGTTAACCAGAGCGCCACCAGGGCTCCACATACACTTACACATACCTACATACGTACTTCCATATACATACCTATACGCATGTATACCTGTACATACAGTTTTTGGTTGCTGTTGCTGTTCTTGCAAAATTACATATGCCATAGCAGTTATCAGAGGGTCTTTTTTTCTTGTGTACATCTTAGTGATGTCTTTTGCCTTGGTCAAGCTGTGCACACTTCACCCACATTCAGGGTTGCATTTCTCATCACCAAAAATAACAAGTGTCAACTATCTAGAGAGTGACTCTCCACACCCATCCCCAGTAACCACCAATGAATGTTATTCTCCCTATAGATACCTATTTTTATCTTTTTAAAAAGGTGAGATCATAAAATATTTGTCCTTTTGTGATTACTTATTTCACTCAGCATAATGTCCTCCAGATTCATCCACTTGAGATGTTTCCAGTGCTCATTATTCTTATGGCTGCGTAGTATTCTGTTGTATATATGTACCCCATTTTGTTTATCCATTCATCTGTTGGTGTGCACTTAGGTTTTTTCCATCATTATGCTACTGTAAATAGTGCTGCAATGAACACAGATGCGCATGTGTCTGTTCATGTCACTGTTCACAGATCTCTAGGGTATATACGTAGGAATGGGCTTTCCAGACCATAAGATAGCTCTATTTCTAGTTTTTTTAGGAAGTGCCATGCTGTTTTCCATACTGGTTGTACCATTTTAGAAACCCACCAGCAGTGGATAAGGGTTCCAGTCTTCGTGCTTCCTCTCCAGCATTTATACTTTTCTGTGGTTTGTTTTTGTTTTTGTTTTTGTTTTTGTTTTTTTTTTTGGCTTTAACAAAGAGAAATTTATTTCTTCACAGGTAGGCTAAAAGTCCAAATTCAGGGTGTCAGCTTCAGGGGAAGGCTTTCTCTCTCTCATGGCCTTCTCATCGATGTTCCCGCGGACTAGGAGCTTCTCCGCGCAGGGACCCCGGTCTAAAGGATGTGCTCTACTCCCAGCACTGCTTTCTTGATGGTATGAGGTCCCCTGTCTCTCTGCTCTCTTCTGTCTTTTGTATCTCAAGAGATTGCCTCAGGACACAATCCAGTCTTGTAGATCAGGTCCTGCCTTACTAACACAACTGCCACCCATCCTCCCTCATTAACATCATAGAGGCAGGATTTACAACATATAGGAAAATCCCACAGTACCAGGAATCATGGCCCAGCCAAACCAATATACACATTTTTTGGGGGACATAATTCAAACCATGACATTCTACCCTTTGGCCCCCCAAAAATCACATCCTTGCAACATGGAAAACATATTCACCCCATCATATCATAGCAAAAGTCTTAACTCGAAGTCCAAAATCCAAAAATTCTGCTTCATCTCTGAAATCTAGAATACAAGTTATCTGCTTCCAAAGGTACAATGGCAGAACAGGCATAAGCTAGACATTTCCCTTACAAATGGGAGAAACTAGAGGAAAAGAAGTGATAACAGGCACCAAGTAAGTAAGCAAAACACATTACATTAGCCTTCAAGGCTTTGAAAATAATCCTATGTTCTCTGAGACAGTTTACACAATGGCCCTGCCCTCCAGACTCTAGGTGTTGGCCACAGTCTCTGGATTTTGAGTGAAGGCCCCTCGGCCCTGGGCTTCAGCTCCACTTTCCAGGCCCACTGGGACAGCAACCCTGCTCCCTTGGCTTTAGAGGCACCATTCTCTCAGTCCATTGGAGTGACATCTCCACCCTTAGAAACACCAGAGGCCATGGCTCCACCCTTTGAAACCCCTGAGGTCATGGCCATACACTTTGAGACCGAGGCAGCTCAGCTTCTTGTGTCCCTTGTCTCTTCAGCTTGTTTTCTGGTTTCTTGGCCTCTCGGCTCCTCGGGCTTCACACCCACATCTGCCCTGCTAAGGCAAGTGTTCCAAAGCTCTGTAGCTCCACCAGTAATTGTCTGGAGGTACCCCACTCTGCCAGAAAGCCTCGTGCACATAGGCACTCAACTCTCTCGCTCCATGGGTCGGCAAGCCTAGCTCCACCGATAAGTGCCTGGAGGCACCCCACTCCGCCAGGAATCGTCCTGCGCACAGGAACTCAGCTGTCTCGCTCCATGGGTCGGCTCCAGCGCCATCTTGCACTGGTCTCCTGGTTCTGCTGCTGTTGGTTCTCTGCCACTGCCATTTCTCTGCTGCTGCAGGTTCTCTGCTGCTGCTGGTCCTCTGTCACTGCCGCACGTCTATCCATTCAGTTTTAAAACCGCTTCCACATTTTTGGTATCTGTTAGAGCAGCACCCCACTCTCGGTACCAAATTCTGTCTTAGTCATCTAGTGCTGCTATAATGGAAATACCACAAGTGGATGGCTTTAACAAAGAGAAATTTATTTCTTCACAGTAAGGTAGGCTAAAAGTCCAAATTCAGGGTGTTAGCTTCAGGGGAAGGCTTTCTCTCTCTCTTGGCCTTCTCATTGATGTTCTCCCAGACTAGGAGCTCCTTGGTGCAGGGACCCCAGTCCAAAGGATGTGCTCTGCTCCCAGCACTGCTTTCTTGATGGTATGAGGTCCCCCTGTTTTCTGTGTTTTTATTAGTGCTGTTTTAGCAGGGGTGAGATGATACCTCATTGTAATTTTGATTTGCATCTCTCTAATAGCTAATGATCATGAACATCTTTCCATGTGTTTATTGTCTGTTTGAATGTCCTCTGGTGATGTGTCTGCTTATGTTCGTTCCCCATTTTTTAATTGGGTTGTTTATTTTTTTGTTATTGAGTTGTTGAAGTTTTCTATACATTTTAAAAATTACGCCCTTATCAGATACGTCGTTCCCAAAGATTTTTTTCCCAGTATTTTATTCTTGATGAGCATTAAGTATTTCATTTTTATGAGGTCCCACTTACGTGTCTTCTGCTGTTCGTGTGTTTGTAGTTGTGTTTGATATATATTTTTTTTTAATTAGGTCCCATCATTTTGTCCTTTTGTTTTCTTCAAGAACTTTATAGTTTTAGCTTTAACATTTGGGTCTTTGATCCATTTCGAGTTACTTTTTTTGTGTATCATGTGAGGTATGGGTCCTGTTTCTTTTTTTTTTTTAAATGGACTTTATTTCTTAGAGCAGTTTTAGGTTTACAGAAAAACTATGAGAAAGTACAGAGAGTTCCCAAATACCCTCTTTCAAGCCCTATACACTTGCTGCAGTTGATGAACCAGTACTGTTACATTATTATTAATGTCAAGTCCAAGTTCACGTTAGGTTCACTCTTTGTGTTGTATAGTCCTGTGAGTTTTGACAAATGCATAATATCATGTTTCCACCATTACATTATCATGCAGAAGAGGTTCACTTCCCTAAAAACGTTCTGTGCGTCATCTATTCATCCCTCCTCCCACTAGGACCTCCTTTTATATTAAAATTGAGAAAAATTAATCTTTGCTAGGTGGCTCAGTGGTTAAGAGCTTGGCTGCTAACCAAAAGTCGGCAGTTTGAATCTACCAGCCTCTCCCTGGAAACCCCATGGGGCAGTTCTACTCTGTCCTGTAGGGTCGCCATGAATTGGTATCGACTCGACGGCAGCAGATTTGTTTTGGTTTTTAGTATGTAATATATGAGGCATCGGTGGTTCAGTGGTAGAGTTCTCACTTTCCATGCTGGAGATCTCAGCCAGTGCATTTTAGTCTTTCAGTGGTGGATTGCATGTTGTTATGATGCAGAACAGGTTTCAGCTTCCAGACTAGGAAGAAAAACCTAGCGATTTACTTCCAAAAATCAGCCAGTGAAAACCCTCTGGTGCAGGACGGGGCAGCATTTCATACATTTGTGCATGGCACTGCCATGAGTCAGTGATTGACTCAGCCTCAACAGCAGCTAACAACAACAATATATACTGTGCAGGCCAGTACTGGGTCCTCAGTCTGAGGTCAGGAGGTCACATATTGCTAATGTAGGTGATTGGTTCCAAAAGAAGAATGAAGTTGCAAAGCTTAGAGGAGTCCAAAGTGGGCCCTCTCTTGTTTCTTTGGTTTAGTGTATATGCTCTATAATGTCAAGCATAACAATGATTGTGAGGATGGTGCAGGACTGGGCAGTGTTTATCCTGTTGTATATAGGGTTGCTATGAGTTGGAACTGACTCGATGGCACCCAACAGCAACAACAACTGCATAATTCCCTGGAGCCCTGGTAGCACAGTGGTTAGGAGCTTCACTGCTAACCAAAAGGTGGGCAGTTCAAATCCACCACCGCTCCTTGGAAACCCTGTGGAGCAGTTCTACTCTGTCCTATAGAGTCACTGTGAGTTGGAATTGACTTGACGGCAGTGGGTTTGGTTTCTGTTGTATGGGTTTTATAATGTCCTAGGAGCCCTTGTGACACAACAGTTAAGTGCTTGGCTGCTAACTGAAAATTTGGTGGTTCAAACCCACCTGGCAGCTCTGCAGGAAAAAGACCTGACTATCTGCTTCCATAAAGATCAAAGTCAAGAAAAACACTATGGGGAGGTGGTACAAGTGGCGGAGTAGTCAGATGCTTCCTGTGGTCCCTCTTAAAACAAAAACCCGAAAAAACAAGTGTATCAATTATATATGACAGTCTAGGAGCCCTGAACATCAAAGGCAAAGTTGAGGACTCAGACTGAGTGGCAGGGGGAGGGAGAGACGGTTTGGAAACAGCGAGAAGTTGCCAGACCTGACCTGGCATGAGCTGGCACCCGTCAGGCCGCATTGGCTGCTGTGTGCAGTGAGGCAGGCAGTGGCACTCAGAAGGCATTTTCCACATTGTGAGAGACTGAGCAGCAAAAAGTCCACTCGGGCCTCCAGAAACCAGTGAAAAGTGGCGCTCAGTCAACAAAAGATAAGTACATGCGTCTGACCTACCTTGTGGATAAAAGAAAATCCCCTTTGGGAAAAACCTCTCTTCCATTTAACTGCCCTTTCTGCACTCTGCACCAGGTCCTAGGCTGGCTTCAGCAGTTGCCGAGTGCCCTGGGCCAGAAGTAGGACTTGTCTGACACCCTGAGACATTCTCCCGGGCTTGGAGATGGAACAAATTAACAAACAGAAGAAAATAATCTGCCAGTTCCGCTAAGCCAGGAACTCAGTGCAGGCACAGCTCCTTTGCCTAGGCACAGGCATAAGGGGTCCACGGATTTTGAATGCCATTCGCCCCTGCGTAGACTTGTGTGGGCCCATTTCAACACCATAGGCCCTCATTAGCACAGTACAATAGGGTGTATATCTGCAGCCTAACTTCGACTGTATCAGCTATATGGAGGAGTGGCAGGTTCATGACATTTGACACCACTCTGCATACTAAGCAGGGTTCTCATCTACCCACGTGAGGGGCCTGAAGACTGGTGGTTCCACCCACGCCACCTAGCCACCTGTGATGGGCCCAAGAATAAGTGGTGCCTCGCAGTCCTTACAACCAACAGCATTGGGTGCCCATTGTCCAGCTGCAAAACCCACCCACCTACGCACTCTAGGGAACAGGGATATGCTTTCCTCCCAGACAATCGGGCAGCCGTCAGTGCCCTGCCTTGCTCAGCACATGACCCTACTGCAGCCAGATACCTGTACCTACACCAGTCACCCATGCCTATCTAGGACTGTGGGTGAGAGCCTGCACCACACACTCAGTGACCGACTACCTGGACACCTGAGTTGAATCCATACAAGAAAAGTAAATGGACTCCTGGGCTCACATACCTAATAACAGATCTAACCACCTGGTGACAGGACGTTAGCGCTTCAAAGGCACCACTAATCAAACTAGCTCACACGAGCAGCCTATTTGGGGATATCAAAACAAAACAAAACAAGAAGCTAGGACACAGTAACCAACCATAAAGTAAATAAATATAATATGTAATTGACGGCTCAGAGAAAACAGTCAATATCAAATCACATAAAGAGGCAGACCATGATGGCTTTAGCAAGCTCTCAAAACAAAGAATCAAGAAATCTTCCAGAAAAGAATTTCTTGGAATTACCAGAGGTAGAATACAAAAGATTAATATACAGAACTCTTAAAGATATTAGGAAGTAGATCATGCAAAACGCAGACCAAGCCAAGGAACACACAGACAAAGCAACAGAGGAACTTAAGAAGATTAGAGAAGAGCATAAGGACAAATTTAGCAGGCTGCAAGAATCCATAGAGAGACAGCAAACAAATCCAGAAGATTAACAATAAAATTTCAGAATTAGACAACTCAATAGAAAGTCATAGGAGCAGAATCGAGGCAATGGAAGTCAGAATTTAGTGAGATTGAAGATAAAGTACTCGACACCAACTTATTTGAGGAAAAATCAGATAAAAGAATTTTTAAAAATGAAGAAACCCTAAGAATTATGTGTGACTCTATCAAGAGGAATAACCTGAGAGTGCTTGGAGTACCAGAATGGGGGGGAATAACAGAAAATACAGAGAATTGTTGAAGATTTGTTGGCAAAAAACTTCTCTGATACTGCAAAAGATGAGAAGATATCTATCCAGGCGGCTCATCAAACCCCACATGAGGTAGATCCCAAAAGAAAGTCACCAAGACATATTATAATGAAACTTGCAAAGTCAAAGATAAAGAGAGAATTTTAAAGAGCGGCTAGGGATAAACGAAAAGTCATCTACAAAGGACAGTCAATAAGATAAAGCTTGGACTACTCAGCAGAAACCATGCAGGCAAGAAGGCAGTGGGATGACATATGTAAAGCCTTGAAGAAAAAACCTGCCAGCCAAGAATTATATATCCAGCAAAACTATCTCTCACATATGATGGTGAAATTAGGGCATTTCCAGATAAACAGAAGTTTAGGGAATTTGCAAAACCCAAACCAAAATTACAAGAAATACTAAAGGGAGTCCTCCAGTTAGAAAATCAATAACATCAGATAACAACCCAAGACTAGAACACAGGACAGAGCAACCAGATATAGACACAGGTAAGGAAGTCACAAAAAGAAACCAAAGCTAAAACACTGAAAATAGGGAAGCAGTGATGTTAATATGTAAAAGATGACAATATTGTAACAAAAAAGA
Source organism: Dugong dugon (assembly GCA_030035585.1). Classification (NCBI taxonomy): domain Eukaryota; kingdom Metazoa; phylum Chordata; class Mammalia; order Sirenia; family Dugongidae; genus Dugong; species Dugong dugon. The sequence continues at coordinate 43,155,771 of CM057466.1, read as the reverse complement.
GAGACTTAAAAATGTGGTCATAAATCTTTCATATGGAGAGGAAGTCAAGGCAATATCTAGAAATAAAAGATTCGTTTAAACTTAGAAAAATAGGTGTAAATATTAAGGTAAAAACACAGAAAACTAAATATCCTACACATCAAAATAGAAAACAAGAAAAACATAAAGACTCAGCAAATACAAAATCAACAACAATGAAAAAGATGAAAAGAAAATACATAAAAATGACTCAGCACAGAAAATTAAGTGGAACAAAGAAGCTGTCAACAACAACAAAAAGATATCAAAATGACAGCACTAAACGCATACCTATCAATAATTATGCTAAATGTAAATGGACTAAATGCACCAATAGAGAGTGGCAGAATGGATTAAAAAACACGATCCGTCTATATGCTGCCTACGAGAGACACACCTCAGACTTAAAGACACAAACAAACTAAAACTCAAAGGATGGAAAAAAATATATCAAGCAAACAACACTCAGAAAAGAGCAGGAGTGGCAATATTAATCTCTGACAAAATAGACTTTAAAGTAAAATCCACCACAAAGGATAAGGAAGGACACTATATATAAAGGATCAATACACCAGGAGGATAAAACCATAATAAATATTTATACACCCAACAACAGGGCTCCAAAATACATTAAACAAACACTAACAGCATTGAAAAGAGAGATAGACAGCACCACAATAATAGTAGGAGACTTTAACATACCACTTTCGGTGAAGGACAACATCCAGAAAGAAGTTCAACAAAGACATGCGAGATCTAAGTGTCACAGTCAACCAACTTGATCTCATAGACATATACTGAACACTCCACCCAACAGCAGCCAAGTATACTTTGTTTTCCAGTGCTCATGGAACATTCCCCAGAATAGACCACATAATAGGCCATAAAGCAAGCCTTAAAAGAATCCAAAGCATCGAAATATTACAAAGCATCTTGTCTGACCATAAAGCCATAAAAGCAGAAATCAAAACAAAAAACAATGGAAAAAAATCAAACACATGGAAACTGAAGAACACCTTGCTCAAAAACTATTGGATTATAGAAGAAATTGAGGATGAAATAAAGAAATTGACAGAATCAAATGAAAATGGAAACACATCCTACCAGAACCTTTGGGACACAGCGAAAGCAGTGCTCAGCGGTCAGTTTATAGCAATAAATGCACACATCCAAAAAGAAGAAAGGACAAGTATCAAAACATTAACCCTACAGCTGGAACAATTAGAGAGAGAGCGGCAAAAGAAGCCCTCAGACACCAGAATTAAGGAAATCATAAGAATTAAAGCAGAATTAAATGAAATAGAGAATAGAAAAACAATTGAAAGAGTTAACAAGACCAAACGCTGGTTCTTTGAAAAGATTGACAAAATTGATAAACCATTGGCCAAACTGACAAAAGAAAAACAGGAGAGGAAGAAAATAACCCGAATAAGAAATGAGATGGGTGATATCACAACAGACCCAAATGAAATTAGAGGAATTATGACAGAATACTATGAAAAATTATACTCTTAACAAATTTGAAAACCTAGGGGAAATGGACAGATTTCTAGAAACTCACTACCCACCTAAACTAACACACACAGAGGTAGAACAACTAAGTAAACCTATAACAAAAGAAGAGATTGAAGAGGTAATTAAAAAATTCCTAACAACAACAAAAAAAGCCCCAGCCCTGATGGCTTTGGTGGAGAATTCTACCAAACTTTCAGAGAAGAGTTATCAGCACTACTACTGAAGGTATTTCAGAGCATAGAAAAGGATAGAATACTCCTGAACTCATTCTATAAAGCCAGCATAACCGTGATACCAAAATCAGATACACCACAAAAAGAGAAAATTACAGACCAATATCCCTCATGAACATTGACGCAAAAATCCTCAACAAAATTGTAGTGAATAGAATTCAACAACAAATCAAAGAAATAATTCAGCATGATCAAGGGGTATTCATACCAGTTATGCAGGGATGGTTCAACATTAGAAAAATTATCAATGTACTCCATCACATAAATAAAAGACAAGAACCACGTGATCTTATCAGTTGATGCAGAAAAGGCATTTGACAAAATCCAACACCCATTCATGATAAAAACTCTCAGCAAAATAGTAATAGAAGGGAAATTCCTCAACATAATAATGAGCATTTATACAAAGCCAACAGCCAACATCATACTAAGTGGAGAGAGTCTGAAAGCATTCCCCTTGAGAATGGGAACTAGACAAGGATGCCCTTTATCACCACTCTTATTTAACATTGTGCTGGAAGTCCTAGCCAGAACAGTAAGACAAGAAAAAGAAAAAAAAAGGGCATCTGAATGGTATGGAAGAAGTAAAAATATCCTTATTTACAGATGATATGATGTTATATGCAGAAAACCCCAAAGAACCTGCAGGAAGACTGCTGGAACTAATAGAAGATTTCAGCAAAGTATCAGGATACAAGATAAACGTACAAAAATCAGTTGCATTCCTCTACACCATCAAAGAGAATTTTGAAGAGGAAATCACCAAATTAATACCGTTCACAGTAGCCCCCCAGAAGATAAAACACTTAGGAATAAATCTAACCAGAGACTTAAAAGACCTACACAAAGAAAACTATAAGACACTACTGCAAGAAACCAAAAGAGACCTGCTTAAGTGGAAAAACATACCTTGCTCATTGATAGGAAGACTCAAGACACTGTGAAAATGTCAGTTCTACCCAAAGTGATCTGCAGATACAATGCAATTCTCATCCAGATTCCAACTGCATTTTTTAATGAGATAGAGAAACAAATCACGAACTTCATATGGAAAGGGAAGAGGCCCCAGATAAGTAAAGCATTTCTCAAGAAGAAGAACAAAGTGGGAGGCCTCACACTACTTGATTTTCGAACCTATTATACTGCCATGGTAGTCAAAACAGCCTGGTACTGGTACAAGAAGAGATATGTAGACCAATGGAACAGAACTGAGAATCCAGATGTAAATTCATCCACCTGTGATCAGCTGATATTTGACAAAGGCCCAAAGTCTGTTAACTGGGGAAAAGACAGTCTCTTTAACAAATAGTACCGGCATAACTGGATATCCATCTGCAAAAAACTGAAACAAGACCCATACCTCACACCATGCACAAAAAGTAACTCAAAATGGATCAAAGACCTAAATATAAAATATAAAATGATAAAGATCATGGAAGTAAAAATAGAGACAACACTAGGAGCCCTAATACATGGCATAAACAGAATATAAACCATAAGTAACAACGCACAAACACCGAAAGAGAAACTAGATAACTGGTAGCTCCTAAAAACAAACCAGAGACTTCTTCAGCCTGAGACTAGAAGAACTAGATGGTGCCCGACTACTGCTAATTACTGCCCTGACAGGGAACACAGTAGAGAGTAGACAGAACAGGAGAAAAATGGGGTGCAGAACTCAAATTCTAGTAAAAAGACCAGGCTTAATGGGTTGACTGACACAGGACAGACCTTGGAAGACATGGCCCCTGAACTCTCTGTTAGCCCCAAACTAAATCCATTCCTGAGGCCAACTCTTCAGACAAAGATCAGACTGGACTATGGGACATAAAATTATACTCATAAAGAGTGTGCTTCTTAGCTCAAGTAGCTACATGAGTCTAAATGGGCAGCTCCTGTCCGGAGGTGAGATGAAAAGGCAGAAAGGGACAGGAGCTGGTTGAATGGACGTGAGAAATCTGGGGTTGAAAGGAGGAGTGTGCTGTCACAGTATAGGGAGAGCAACTAGGGTCACATAACAATGAGTGTATAAATTTTTGTATGAGAAACCTACTTGAATTGTAGACTTGCGGTTAAAGCACAATAAAAAAAAAAGAGAAAGAAAACCCTATGGGGAAGTTTTCCTCTGTCACGTGGGGTCACTATGAGTGGAAATCAAATCAGCAGCAACTGGCAACAACAGGATGTCACTAATGTTGTGGATTTATAAAAATGGCATTTTTATAATAGTCTGTAATGAGGTAGGAAGTAATTATCAATATCTTTGCTAACACAAAGAAATTTGCTGATTTTTTTTATTGTGCTTTAGGTGGTTTACAGAGCAAATTATAATACACATATTACAGTTAATACACATATCGCTTTGTGACATTGGCTGCCAACTCCACAAGGTGTCAGCACTCTCCGCTTCTCCATCTTGGGTTCCCCCTTACCAGCTTTCCTGTTTCCTCCTGCCTTCTTGATCAGTTCATGCTGGCTTACGTGGTGCAGGGGCTGATGAACCCAAAATCTGCAGGTCAGGCAGCAGGCTAGAAATTTCTGCAGGCTGATTTCCCAGGAACCAGTGGTGAGGAGATGAGAAGAGTACAGGACCAAGTAAAAAGAGGGAGCTTTGTTGGAACATCCATTTATACATTGGCAGCAGGCCACACGCCCAAGGAAACTCCCCTTTCAACTGATTGGCTGCACACATCAGATAAGAAAATGGAAGATGATTACATAGTGTCTGCCAGACTACTGAGATTCATAGCTTAGCCAAGTTGGCCCAAAACATTAACCATAACACTTTTTATTCCTACTTTGCATGAGTTTTTATCAAGAAATGGTATTAGATTTTATCAAATGCCTTTTCTGCATCAACTGAGATGATCATGTGGCTCTTTTCCTTTGTTTTATTTATTTATGTGGTGAATTACACTGATTTATTTTCTGAGGACGCAATAGGGTTTTATTGCCCCTTCTAATTAAATCAATATGTAATTTTAAAACTATTTAATAAATTAGTGTTACATTATCTAATTTGATCTATAATAATATAAACACTAATTTATTAAATGAATTATCCCATAATCTATCTTTTTGTATTTTAGTTATACTTCCTGAGGGGTGTCCTAGTCTTCTAGACCTTGTATTAGTTTGTTTTTTTTAATTTGGCTTTCGTTTTTAATTTGCAAGATCCTTTTTAAATTCTCTGTCCCATTTTGAGGGACCATAAATTTGAAAAAAAAAAAAAAAACCTGGTTGCCATGGAGTCGATTCTGACTCATGGTGACCCTATATGTGTCAGAGTAGAACTGTACTCAGTAGGGTTTTCAGTGGCTGATATTTTGGTAGTAGATCACTTGCCCTTTCTTCTAAAGTACCTCTAGGTGGACTCAAACTACCAACCTTTTGGTTAGCAGCCGAGCACTTAACCATTTGCACCACCTGGGGACTCCTGATCATTGGCTACCCATCCATGTATAAAAGTTAGGCACTGTAAAGCTGGTTAAGGGGTCCTGGTGGCATAATGGTTAAGTGCCCAGCTACTAGGCTGCTAACCTAAATGCTTGTGGGTTAAACCCACCAAGCCTCTCCCTAGGAGAAAGATGTGGGAATCTGCTTCCATAAAGATTAAACCCCATTGCCATCAAGTCGATTCTGACTCATAGCAACCCTATAGGACAGAGTGGAACTGCCCCATAGGGTTTCCCAGGCTGTAAATCCTTATGGAAACAGACTGCCACATCTTTCTCCCATGGAAGAGCTGGTGGATTCGAAATGCCCACCGTTTCATTAGCAGCCAAGCACTTAACCACTGCACTACCAGGGCTCTTGTAAAGATTATAGCCTTGGAAACCCTGTGGGGCAGTTCTGCTCTGTCCTAGAAGGTCACTATGAGTTAGAATCGACAGGCCAGGAGCAGGTATAAATCTAGTCGGGAGCACAGCACTGTGGTCAGGACAAGGGATTGAGTTTACCTGGCTATGAGATGAGTGAAGAGGGAGCTGGCAAGCATCAAGGAACCCTTGTGTCAGGACCTGTACGTCTTTGCCTGGGGTCCTGCAGCTTTCCTAGGGAAGGCTCTTGCAGTCTCCTGCCTGGGGCTATATGGCTGGCTGCGGATGTTCTGAGAGCCTGATGGCCTGGTCAGTACTGAGTATGCATCCTTTCCTTTCCTCTCCTCGTTTTCTTTCCATCCCCATCTCCATCCCTACAGTTTTTGGTGTTCTCAGTCCAGGGTCTCTTTGGTTTAACTTCTCTAGAGAGTGACCCTGCGGTTGTGGGAGGGGAGATACAAGGCCTTCCAGGGCATGACTACCCTCCTCATTTTAGACTCACTCCTTGCTCTGTAGGGCCTGGTGTATCCAGAATTCTGTGGTGTAAATCAGCTCATGGGGGAACTCTGCTTAACCAAAAAAAAAAAAAACCAAACCCGGTGCCACTGAGTCCATTCCGACTCACAGCAACCCTATAGGGCAGGGTAGATCTGTCCCATAAGGTTTCCAGGGAGCTGCTGGTGGATTCAGACTGCTGACCTTTTGGTTAGCAGCCAGCCTCTTAACCACTACATTTAGTCTTAGATTCCTCAAAGATGGAGTTGGTGTTTTAGTTTCTTACTTTTCTGTATTGATTTGAGGTGAATTCTGAGAGAAGGAGAAAGAAGTGTCTTTTCCCCCTGTGCCGTCTGTATTATCTTGGTATCTCTAACAGCTAGTACAGTGTCTGGCACATAGAAGGTCTTCAGTGCTTTGTGACTGTCAAATAAATAAATGAGTTCTTATAGCATTATTTTCCCAAGATGGACAGTTAACTCTATGCCCTTGATGGCTGTAATTTTTTTAATGTCAGGTGATACAAAAGAAACTATTTTAGAGCATTAAGTATAAATTAATAACCAGTTGTACTATGAAATAGAGAAAGTAGCCATATTAGTCCCTGATACGCGCACACAAGCATTTCATTAAAACGTGGATGCAAAAATACACAAATGCACTTTTAGCACTGCCTAAAATTTATGTGTGTGAGTGTGTGTGTGTGTTTTAACCATCACACAATGACAAGAGTGCCATGCAGCATCTTTCACCAGAGAAAGAATTGTTCTGCAATTCTTCCACTTGAGAAAGAGTAATTATACATGTTCATATCTGTACAGTTTTAGAAGCAATGGGTATACTTTTGAGCTAGTACCTATCTTTAAGAGAAAAGGTATTTACCTTTAAGAGTTTAATGTCCAGTTTTAAACTTTGAGTCAGTTCACAATGTAACTTTAGCTTTCTTTTTTAATTCAGTTTACCTTTCTACTTTCTAGGATAAAATTTAGATATTCCAGTTCTATTTGTATAGCAATATTCATTTTTCTTGTAGGCATCTGTGGTAAAATGAGTTCCTTTATGTGGCCTTTGGAAAATCAGCTTCAGAGATTTTCCGTCTAAGCCCTTTGCTCTAGTTTTCTACCCCAGAAGATTTGTTACTTTTGTCTAGGTTGATTGACATTTCCTAGGTAAGCTGTAAACAACTTACCTGATACTTTTTGCCTGGTCCTGGGCTGCAACCTGCCCTGTGATTGGTATGCGCCTTGCAGGGATTGGTCAATAGACTATGCAGATGAAGTGACAATACCCTACTATGTAAATGAAGTATCTGTGGCCTACCAAGAGGAAGTTAGTTTGTGGCCCCGCACTGGGCAGAGCTGTGCCTTGAAATTGAAATTGACGAGGAGTTTGTGTGTGTGTGTGTGTGTGTGTGTGTGTGTGTGTGTGTGTGTGTGTGTGTGTGTGTGTGTGTGTGTGTGTGTGTGTGTGTGTGTGTGTGTGTGTGTGTGTGTGTGTGTGTGTGTGTGTGTGTGTGTGTGTGTGTGTGTGTGTGTGTGTGTGTGTGTGTGTGTGTATAGGCAACCCCACAGAGGTTCTTCAGGCAGAAAGAAGCAGAAAGAGAAGCAGCAGAAGGAAGAAAGAAGAGAGGAGAAGCAGTAAGAGAGAGAGAGGAGGCAAGGAACCTCCTAAAAGACTGTAACACGGATCAAGGGTTGTAACACTGAAGACAGCAAGAAGCCCTGAGTGGTTTTGTAACTATAAAGTTAGGTTCATTTGTGTTAGTTTGTTTTAATTTTTAGAGTTTCTTTACTTCCTTTTTTATTTCATTTTGTGTTTTAATTATGTAAGACATTTATATAATTCCAAAGACAGATGTACATAATGATGATAAAACAATACTTTATTTTTTTCCCTATCTCCTTTACTCTGTTCAGGACTATAGGCTAAACCTGAAATTGGGACATATGGCTTCATCCTACCTATAACCATTTTTTAAACTTTTCGTCTCTTTCATTTGCAATGAGCATTTATTTCTTTATACAAAGCATTAATTCCTTACACAAAACATTTTACGCCTTGCTTTTTGTTTTCCACTTAACTGAATGTCCTGGAGCTTCTTCCATATCAGTGTCATTCTTTTTTGTAGCTGTACAGAACGCCATTGTTGGCTGTAACAGTTTGTGTATTCATTCACCTGGAGATGGACACTTGGTTGTTTCCAATCTTTTACCATGATAAATAACACTACAGTGAATAACCTTGGTTACATGGTCAGTTCATGTTTTTGCATGTGTGCGATTACTGGGTTAAGGGGTAATGGCATAGCGATGTTGCTGGATATTACCAAATTCTCCACTCCTACCAGCAGTATGGAAACCCTGATGGTGTAGTGGTTAAGAGCTATGGCTGCCAACCAAAAGACTGGCAGTTCGAATCCACCAGGTGTTCCTTGAAAACCGTATGGAGCAGTTGTACTCTGTCCTTTAGGGTCGCTATGAGTCGGAATTGACTCCGTGGCAATGGGTTTATGAGTTAGCAGCAATATAGAAGAGTACCTGTTACCCCATGACATTACCAACAAGTTTTGTTACCAAAATTTGTTGTTTAGATTTTTGTTAATCCAATAGGTAAGAAATGGTATAGTTTTAATTTGTATTTCTCTTATAAACAGTGAGGTTAAGCATCTGTTCATATGTTTAAGGACCACTTGTATTTCTTTTTTGGGTAATTATCTGTACATATCTTTTGCTCGGAAACCATGGTGGTGTAGTGGTTAAGAGCTATAGCTGCTAACCAAAAGGTTGGCAGTTCAAATCCACCAGGCGCTCCTTGGAAACCCTATGGGGCAGATCCTCTCTGTCCTTTAGGGTCGCTATGAGGAGGCAGGGCCAAGATGGCGGAGTAGTCAGATGCTTCCGGTGGACCCTCTTACAGCAAAGACCTGAAAAAACAAGTGAATTGATGATATATGGCAATCTGGGAGCCCTGAACATTAAAGATAGAGTTGAGGAACTGGACTGAGTGGAGGGGGGAGGGAGAGACAGTTTGGAAGCAGCAAGGAGTTGCCAGACCTAACCTGGTGAGAGCCTGAGCCCTTCAGGCCTGATCAGCTCGGGGGTGAGCAGTGAGGCAGGCAAGCAGCACTTGGGAGGCATGTTTTCTGCACCAGGATAGACCCAGTGCCAGAGAGTCTACACAGCCACTCAGAACCAGTGAGAAGCAGCCCTCGATCTGGCGAAAGATAAGTAATTGTGTATGGCCTACTGCGCGGATCAAAAACATCCCCCTTAGGGAAAAACCTCTCTCCCGTTTACCTCCCCAGTCCCTGCTCTGCACTGGGTCCCGGACCGGTTTCAGCAATTGTCGAGTCCCCTGGGCCAGAAGTAGGATCCGTCACATGCCTGGCGCCATTCTCCCTGCCTTAAAGAGTGAACAAATTAACAAACAGAGGAGAAATAAAAACTGCCAGCTCCCCTAAGCCAGAACACAGGGCAGGCACAGCTCCTTTGCCTAGGCACAGGCATAAGGGATCCACAGACTTTGAGTGCCTTTCCACCTGTATAGACTTGTGTGGGCCCATCTCAACAGTGTAGGCCCTCATTACTGCAGTACAACAGGGTATCTACCGGAACTCTAACTTCAGCTGTTTTATCTGTAACGTGGCACATTCTTGAGATTTGACACTGCTCTGCCCATTAAGCAGGGTCTTCACCTACCCACATCAGGGGCCTGAGGACTGGTGGCTCCACACATACCACCTAGCCACCTGTGGTAGGGCCCCATGAATAAGAGATGCCCCCCAGTCCTTACAGCCAACAGCACTGGGTGCTCATAGTCCAGCTGCAAAACCCACGTGCCTACGTGCTCTAGGGAACAGGGACACACCTTCCTCCTGGACATTCGGGGGTGGCTGTCAGCCCCCTGCCTTGCTAAGAATGTGTCCGCCTGCTGCAGCCAGATGCCTGTGCCTACACCAAGCACCCATGCCTGTCTAGGACTGTAAGTGAGAGCCTACACCCCACACTTGGTGGCTATCTACCTGGGCACCTGAGCTGAATGTATACAGGAGGAGTGGGCGGACTCCTGAGCTCAAATACCTAGTAACAGATCTAACCACCTGGTGACAGGACATTAGAGCTTCACAGGTGCCAATAATAAAACTAGCTCATATGAGCAGCCTATTTGGGCATATCAAAACAAAGCAAGAAGTTAGGACACAGGAAGCAAACATAAAATAAATGTAATAACTTATTGATGGCTCGGAGAAAACAGTCAATATCAAATCACATAAAGAGGCACTCCATGATGGCTTCAGCAAGCTCCCAAAATAAAGAATCTAGAAATTTTCCAGAGGAGGAAAATTTCTTGGAATTACCAGAGGCAGAATATGTAAGATTAATATACAGAACTCTTCAAGAAATTAGGAAGGAAATTAAGCAAAATGCAGAACACGCAATAGAGGAAATTAAAAAGATTAGAGAAGAGCATAATGACAAATTTAACAAGCTGCAAAATCCATAGACAGCAATCAGAAATCCAGAAGATTAACAATAAAATTGTAGAATTAGACAACTCAATAGAAAGTCGTAGGAGGAGAATTGAGGCAATGGAAGTCAGACGTAGTGAGATTGAAGATAAAGCACTTGACACCAACTTATTTGAGGAAAACTTAGATAAAAGGATTTTAAGAAATGAAGAAACCGCAAGAATTATGTGGGATTGTATCAAGAGGAATAATCTACGAGTGATTGGAGTACCAGAACAGGGGCGATAACAGAAAATACAGAGAGAATTGTTGAAGATTTGTTGGCAGAAAACTTCCCTGATGTGAAAGATGAGAAGATATCTGTCCAAGATGCTCATCGGACCCCACATAAGGTAGATCCCAAAACAAAGCCAAGATGTATTATAATCAAACTTGCCAAAACCAAAGATAGAGAATTTTAAGAGTGGGTAGGGATAGGGTCTCTATGAGAATTGACTCAATGGCAACAGATTTGGTTTTTTTTTTCCTATCTTTTGCTCATTTTTATACTGAGTAGTTTTTTCTTAATTATTTAGTAGTTTTTAAAAATACATTGTTATTATTGTTCTTGTTGGGTGCCGTTGAGTCAATTTTCGACTTGTAGCATCCCTATGTAACAGAGTACAGCTGCCCCATAGGGTTTTCTACGTTGTAATCTTTAAGGGAGCAAATTGCCAGGTCTTTCTCCCACAGGCTGATGTGTGGGTTCGAATTGCCAACCTTTTGGTTGGCAGCCAAGCACTTAACTGTTGTGGCACAGGATCCGACTTATTATGGGATATCTAGAATAGGTAAATGACCAGAGACAAAAGTTTCTGAGTGGTTATCAGGGGCAGGTGGGAGTGGGAGATGGGGAGTAATTGCTTAAGGAGTACTTTCTGTTTAGGGTGATGAAAGAAATTGAAACAGTGGTGATGGCTACACAACATGGTGAATGTAATTAATGTCATTGGATCATACACTTAAAAATGGTTAAGATGGCAGATATTGTACTATATATTTTACCACAATAAAAATTTTAAAATAGGTATACATATATAGGAATATAACCACAACATCTGTATTATAAGTTATAAATATCTTTTTCCCAGTTGGCCGTTTGTATTTTGACCTGGAAAGTTTTTTTTGTTTTTGTTTTTTTTTTAATGTCAACTTTAACGATGTTTTTATCTATTCTAGGTTTTGAGTCCTGGTTAGATTTCTGTCTCACTCCTAGGTAGTAACTGTATGTTCTCTGTAAAGGACTTCCCAACCAGACCTGGCTCATGAAAACCAATTCTCCAAAAAGCTAGCAATGTATTAAGCCAAAAGAACACCATCTCCATTTTTCTCAATTAGGTTGTTTTTTCCGTGAGATTTTCTGTCCATAAAGGTCAGAAATAAACCATTGACTCTTAAGCTTTATGTCATTGTGAAATGCTCTTTTTTGTTTTCTGAGCCTGGCAATAGACTTTACTTTTAGGATCAGTGTGCAACAAAAACAATTGGGTCAGATCTTTCAAAAGGAGCCACTAACCAAAACAACAGCTTGGTCTCCCTAAATTAAATCTGACAGCTTTGTGTGTTGACTTCCATTCTCGTTTCCTTGCCTGCTTTATAGTTTCTGATCCTTCATTCCCATTTTATGGCTGTTGGGCTGATTTTAATCCCTTATATAGTTTAGCCAGTTCTGTAATTTCATATAAGTAGAATCATACAGTAGCACATGTTTTTTAAAATATATTTTAGAAGATCATGAAATTATGCATGATTTAATTATAACCTTGTACCATGCTTAATCTGCATTAAAAATTAAATACTATGAAAAATATTAAATTATAAGAAAAATGAATAATTTATGTCATGAAGAAAAACATAGCAAGCATCAACTTTTTCATCTTGGAACACTCGTTTGGCATCTCATGGAATGCTAGAATTCAGTGGATATTAGGATATTATTAGGATAGTGTTGATTTGGAAATACTAGATTCTTGCTGTACCAAGGTCACTTCCAGTATTTAATAGATTGGAAGCATTATAGGCTTCAAGACCAGGCTGGGAAGCCTACCGCAAACCTGCTTAGCAGCTACTACTTGCGGGCAGTTTTGCCACATCACATCACAAATCCCAGACTCACCCTGGTGACTGGAGAAAAGGGCATAGGGAAAGGACCAGAGAAGCGGATGGTGTCAGGCAATGGGCAGGGCCTTTGAAACTCAGGGAAGCAAGATCAGACACCTATACCCTTGATGCTCAGAATGCAACCCTGAGCCTTAGACAGCCTCTGCCACCCAGCTGATCAAACATTTCTTCTAATCCTTTTCCCTCATTGGCCTTGTGAATTCCCTGAACTCTGGCTTTCAATTTATGGCTGCAGTTCTAGTTCCCACCTTAATTGAGTCTTGTCATCTTCCCTTTGGGGCATCCAGGCATTTTGTTATGACTCTGCCCCTTGTGTCTCAGGTCACATCGGATCTAGGACTCTTTGGCTCCCACACAGAATGGATTTCAGTCTTGCTTATACCAGCACATTATACCTTGTCTACTATTAAAGAACAAGTACGTACTAGGAGTTCAACCAAACTATTAGAATGGTAAATGTTTATTTTTAAATCCTTGATGACAAACCTAATTTTACTTTTTTTTTTTTCTTTGAAAAGACTGATAGTTCTTCTCTTAAGAGAAACTATGCACATTATTTTGATACATCGTGGTCTCTTTGAACTGCCTCAAAATCTACCGTTGTAAGCGTTTCATTTGATTCAATACATATGCCAGATTTGGTATGCCAGAGGATAATGCCGTATGTCCTTTTTGATGGCTTTTAGTTTGCTAACGATATTTGGTTTGTCCAGATGCTTGCAGTTGTTACCCAACAAGTATATAAGGACACCAAAAATTCAAGTCATATGTGCCTATTCAGAATACACTTTTAAAGCTTTTCATTTAGAAATCTGATTAGAAGCAAAACTGAGTTTAATTTACCATTGGTTAGATAGTCCAGGACCTAATCCCAGAAAGAACCCCAGTCACACATGTGTTAAATTAGTAGTGGTTGCTTCTTCTTTAGAGTGAATTTTCTTTCAGGACTAGCATTAAATATCTTCTTTGGGTTTGCCCACCAAAATCTGTTGTATCAAATATGACTCAAAGCATAATATTGAAAATTTTCAGTAACTTTTTCCCCAAATTAAGCTATGTTAGTTAATTGTTTGTTAATTAAGGTGGTTGTTTTTTTAAAATAGCCAAAATGAATAACAATTGCTTAACTCCGAGGTGTTTTGCTCAGAAATTGAGAAACACTTTTACTCCAGATTAAATTTTTTTTTTAAATTAGATTCCATTTTGTGATACCCTTTGGACCATGAGATTGATTTAACTTTCCTGACTTTTAGAAATGTTAATTGGCCCTAATTTTTTTAAGTAAATTGCTTACAATTCACAAGTCCCTTAAGTTGTCACAAAAACAGGTTCTTGTGAAAGCTGGTAATAGGGAACGCAAGGTTGACAAGGGACACAGTGTTGACATGTTGTGGTGTTGTTAACCACTGTCGTAGGGCAATATGTGTACTAACTGTTTAATGAGAAACTATTTGTTCTGCAAACCTTCATCTAAGGTATAAAAAAAAAAAAAGAATTATCTATGTGAGATCAAATAAACAGCAACTCAAAAGGTTTGATGGGAAGCCTGGGGGGCAGTGAGTTGAAGATCTTGGTGATGGAGTAATTTAGAAAAGGATAGTGAGAATAGCAGCACAACTGGACGAATGTAATTGATGTCACTGAATTGTACGTGTAGAAACTTTTGAAATGGTATAACTTTGGCTATGTATATTTTCACCAAAAAAAAAGGTCCTCCAAGGTCGAGAAGGGAGGGTGTTGACATGTCGTGGGGTTGTTAACCAATGTCATAAAACAATATATGCACTGACTGTTTAATGAAAAACTATTTGTTCTATAAACCTTCATCTAAAGTACAATTTAAAAAAAAAACAGGTTTGGGGATTGTATTATGAATATTTAAAGTGATTTTGTTTTATATTTTTATATGTAACCCCTGATACGAATCCTAGTCAAAGCAAAAGGCCTGCTTTTGATTTAAAGACTTTTTTTTTAAATGACTTGTCTATGTAATACACCTTTCTTATCCTGTAAAGAACTTTGACCTTGCATGTAGTATATTTCCTGTATACCCTCTGCTTTTTTAAAAGACATTAAAAAAATGAGGTCCCACTCCAGTAGCAACAAGCACACCCAGTGCCCAGTTCTTGATTTCTAATACCATTCTCCAATAAAAGGAACCAAGGGTCCTTGGAGAAATGGCTATTTCTAGGACTGAGCAGGAAATATACATGCTAAGCCTGGAGCATCTTGTAGTGCCAGAAAGTAAGGAAGTGCTCAAAAAATAAAGGTGATTGGGTTATGTCAGAGTTAACCAAGAGCCAACTGAAAGAACTTCCAACGGCCAAAGTTGAACATTTATAACCCAAACTATAAAACAAATATCCATTAACCCATACCAATATAAATAATTGGTTGAATTAATAAGTGGGGAAGAAGAGACAAATCTCCCATACAGAATTCCAAATAATTTATGCCCTTGAGGCATAATTTATGTTCCTAAGGAGGGGAGTATAACTCCCCACTCCTTAGGTGTGGGCTGTGCATGGTGGCATTCTTCCAAAGGGTAAAGTATGGGAAGTGGGAAAAAAATAGCTTTACCGTGAAGCAACCTTTCAAACACTACTGTAGCCAAGAGATCAAGGTCAGTATCAACAGTGATGAGTCGTGTTGAGAACAAGTATCTGTGATGAAAATGGTGCTTTCTCTCTGTGGTCTTCTTCCCAGTAACCCATAACCCCAGTCTAATCATGAGAAAAACATCAAATTCCAGAAGTTTCCTATAAAACACCTGTCTAGTATTCCTCAAAACTATCAAGGTCATTGAAAACAAGGAAAGTCTGAGAAACTGCCACAGCCAAGAGGAGTCTAAGGAGACATGGCAACTAAATGTATCCTTGATGGATCCTGGAACAGAATAAGGACATTAGGTAAAAACTAAGAAAATCAGAATGAAGTATGGACTTTGGCTAATAATGGGGTTACCGTAGTTAGAACCCGCTTCACAGCAATGAGTTTGGTTTAGTTTTTGGTTAGTTAATAGTAACTGAATTATTAACTGTATCAGTATTGGTTCTGTAATTGTGACACATGTGGCATACTAATGTAACGTTAATAACAGGGAGCCTGGCTCCGGGGGGTATAAACTCTGTACTGTCTTCTCAGGTTTTTTTTTGTAAAACTGTTGTAAAAAATAAAGTCTGTTAAAAATAGATTACAGAGGGAATAAACAGAGTGGGCAATATGATTCTATATAATAGAAATACATCCATGTATCCTATTGTTGGAGTCCCTGGGTGGTGTGATTGGTTAATGCACTTGGTGGCTAACCAAAGGTTATCGGTTCTAGTCCATTCAAAGGCACCTTGGAAGAAAGTCCTGGTGATCTACTTTCAAAAGATCAGCCACTGAAAACCTTATGGAATACAGTTCTACTCTGACACACAATGGGTTGCCATGAGTCAGAATCCGCTCAGTAGTCACTGGTGGATCCTGTTGTTAGAATAGAGTCATGTTTGAAAGAAGGAAAAAACAAATTTCTTAGGATTGTAATTGAAAGTGCACTGAATATAGATCCATTAGTAAAGATTTAATGTATTTTTAATATTGAATTTTCCTAGCCATAAACTTGATATCATTTTCTTTCTAATGTCTTTATGTCCTTAATATCTTTAAATAAAGGTTTATAATTGCCAAAAAAAAAAAAGTAAGTTTAAAATGTTTATCAGTGCATTAAACAAAGGACAGTAATTTCGTTGGTACTGTAAAATTTTAGAAATTCAAATGAGATTCGGTAGCATGAATTAATTGTAGATGTTTGTCACTTGATGCTTATTTAATTAAAAGTATCTTGTCTTTAATTAGAGAAGCAATTCTGACTTCTTTAATCATTGATTCCATGTATATTGTATAGCTCACTTCCAAATTTTGTCTAGTGACTCAATTTTTAATATTTTCAAATGTCAGTGTAGCAATATGTCTAAATTGGATTAATCTAGTTAGTCAAGGAATAGTTTGTGAAAATAATAATTAAAAAAAAACAGTTGCCGTTGAGTCAGTTCTGACTCCTGGTGATCCCATGTGTGTCAGAGTAGAACTGTGCTTCATAGGGTTTGCAGTGACTGACTTTTTGGAAATAGATCACCAGACCTTTCTTCAAAGACACCTCTGGATGTATTAGAATCACCAACCATTCAGTTGGTAGCCAAGTGACATTAACCATTTGCACCACCCAGGGATTCCAAAATAATAGCTAATGATAATATAGCATCTTTTATGTGTCAAGCACTTTTCACATATTAATCCATTCAGTCCTTGACAATGAACCTAATGAGTGATAAGGTATTATTGAGGAAATGAGACCAGAAGGCTTAAATGACCTGCCTTAGGTTGTAAAGCTGGTATGCAGGAAAGTTGGGATTCAAGCCAGGTTGTCTGTCTGCATAGTCCACGCTCTGTAAACTGTTACATTATACGGCTTCTTGTAATGATGATGGTGAAGGTAGTTGTCATTCTAAAATCACATCATAACACGGTATCTTTCATTTGTAGCCATTGTAACTATTTCTCTTAAGCTATTAAATGATGTTGATTTAATAAAGTTATTTTCAACTACTGATTTTTCATGATTGCCATAAAAATAATTGGGGTCAGGGACAAAGCTATATTCTATGAATGCTAAATTTTATCTTTGGATTTGCCAAACCATCTGAGAATGGCATTGTTTTGGCCCTTGCCTCTGCCGAACTGTCCTTGCCATTATGCGTTTAGTCTGCATTGAGAGGCATATGAACAGCCTATGACAACTCGTGAGAATACAGATGATAGGGAGATTTTTATGTTTATCAAAACAGGGCACAGATTTCACAAGGCTGAGGAAGCTGCTCTGGATCCCAGCGTGTCCTCGTTGTTCAGTTGTGTTCAGTTGCAGCCGTTATGTGTCTCAGTGGTGTCTTTTCACATCACTGCATCAGCCAAATAGTTGTTGTAATCTGTAGTTTGAAAACAATAGTTGCTTTGTTTTCAGAAAAAGAAAATTATATTACTGTATGCATTATGATTCTTTTAAAACTATACATACCGGAGGCGGGGCAAGATGGCGCTCTAGGCAGAAGCACCGCGCCGTCCCTCCACAGCAAAGATCCGAAAAACTAAGCCTAACAGAGAATCAACAATCCTGAAACCCTAGAACACCAGATGAAGAGATAAAGAACTCAGCCAAACACCAAACGGAGTGAGAATACTAAAAGAGAACGGAGAGCGAGGAGAGACTCATGCAGAGATTCCTTACCAGCTAACGCAGCGTGGATCCACCATCTTGGATTCCTATCGGAGACCAGCGAATGGGAGAGCAGCCTCGCAGAGCGTCCAGTGGGAGACAGAACGACCGGTAAACTGCGGTGCGCGCTTTCCCACCCCCCACCCCTCTCCGCCTCGGCTGGGGCTCCCCTGCTTTCCGTGGCCAGGGTCCCTGGGCTGGGGGGCGCCGGTGCTTGGATTCTGCGCGCCTGGGCTGGCAGCTTTCTGAGAGCCATTTGCTGGCTGCTGGCGAAGCTTTTTCTGCCGCCTCCCCCTCCTTTTGCCTGGGTGCCTGGTTCCGAGCGCCATCTTTGCTCTCTCCTGCGGGGCTGTGGGGCTGCGTTCGGGCGTGTGGCTGCTTCCAGGTCTGGGCTGCAGCACTGGTGAGATCCCGGGGACTTTGTTCGTTGGCCCCTCTGCTTCCCGTGGCCACAGTCTCTTAACCCCGAGACTGCCGGCTGCTTGGAATTTGCGCCCCTGAGTGGGGGCTCTCTGGGTCCCATTTGTTGGCTGTTGGTGTGGCATTTTCTGCTGCTTCTGGTTTCTCGCTTGCCTCTCGCTGCCTCCCCCTCCTTTTGCTCGGGTGCCTGGTTCCGAGCGCTGTCTTTGGTCTCTCTTGCGGGGCTGTGGGACTGCGTTCGGGCGTGTGGCTGCTTCCAGGTCTGGGCTGCCGCGCTGGCGAGATCCCGGGGCCCTTGTTCGTTCGCCCCTCTGCTTCCCGTGGCCACGGTCTCTTAACCCCGAGACTGCCGGCTGCTTGGAATTTGCGCCCCTGAGTGGGGGCTCTCTGGGTCCAATTTGTTGGCACTGACTGCTGGTGTTGCTTTTTTCTTTTTTTTTTTAATTTTATTTTTCTTCTTTTTTGATTAGTTTTGTCATCTTTTCCCTCTTTTTCCCTTTTGTCTTTATTCATTGCTTAATTTCTCGTCTCTCTATCTCTTCCTTCTCTTTCTGATCCCTGAATACCAGGCGATGTATGCCTCTGTACCTTCTGGCCAGGCTGTGCTGTGAAAACTGAGACCGACTCCCCCAGACCTCATAGCTGCATCGGTGGGATCCCTGGGAACTTTGCAGTTCTTTAACTTTTCTGATTTTTATTTGTTCATTCTTCTCTTTTCTTTCTCTTCCCCCTTCTGGTTTCCTCCATCCCATAGTCTCTAATCTGTACATTCCAGTGACAAGCTCCCCTAGCATTCTTTTATGTTTGTATGCTTTTTGCTCCTGCTCCTCTCTCCTCTCTCCCATATCCAGCTTAGCTTCACACATAACCATCTTCCCGCTGCACCCTACCTACCTGCACCGTGCACTTGACATCACACCACCAAGCTGTGCAGGCACGCCCTATTGGAACCTGCCCAGCTCTGACTACCGACCGTCCTGGTGGCTGCGGTGAGTGCCACAAACAACCCGTCCCAGTGGCTCCTCTTCAGCTAGATCTGCCCAGCTGTACCACAAGGATGAAACAACAACAACAAAAAAATCTACAATCAATAAACGAGAGAAATATCTACTGAATGCCCCGAAAACAACAAACAATATCAAAACATTTACAAAAACAAGACAAGATGGCTCCAATAGGCGTCCAAATTAAAACACCAGATAACTCTCCTATGGAAGAAAATTCACTAGAAGTACCTGATAGGGAACTCAAATCACTAATACTCGGAATTTTCCAAGAACTGAGGCAAAAAGCTGACAAACATGAGGAAAAAATAGACAAATTTATGGAAAATACAAAAAATTGGAAGAATTCAGGAAGATGATGCAGGAACAAAATGCCAAAATAAATTCACAACTCGAAATTATACAAAAACAACAATTAGAAATCCAAAAGATAAACAACAAGATTTCAGAAATGGACGGTGTCATAGAAGGGCTGAGAAGTAGATCTGAAACCATGGAAGACAGGATCAGTGGAACTGAAGACAAACACTTGGATACAACTTTGTTTCAGGAAAACTCAGAAAAAAGAACAAAGAAAAATGAAGAGACCCTGAGAGTTATGTGGGACACAATTAAAAGCAAAAACTTACGAGTGATTGGCATACCAGAACAGGGGGAGAAAACAGAAAACACAGAGAGGATCATTGACGAACTGCTGATAAAACTATACATACTCTCTGGAGATTCTTTGTTCATGCTGAGGGAACTAACAGCCAGTGATGAAAACTTTAGTGTACTCTGGAAGATTGTTGTTGTTAGGTGCTGTAGAGTCGGTTCCGATTCATAGCGATCCTATGTACTACAGAAGGAAACACTGCCCGGTCCTGTGCCATGTGCACAATCATTGTTATGCTTGAGCCCATTGTTGCAGCCACTGTGTCAGTCCATCTCTTTGAGGGTCTTCCTCTTTTTCCTTGACCCTATACTTTACAGAGCATGATGTCCTTCTCCAGGGACTGGTCCCTCCTGATAACACGTCCAAAGTATGTAAGACATAGTCTCGCCATCCTTGCTTCCAAAGAGCATTCTGGTTGTACTTCTTCCAAGACAGATTTGTTTGTTCTTTTGGCAGTTCATGGTATATAGTCTATATTCTTCACCAGCACCATAATTCAAAGGCATCAATTCTTCTTTGGTCTTCCTTATTCATTGTCCAGCTCCCATATACATATGATGTGATTGAAAATACCATGGCTTGGGTCAGCTGCACTTTAGTCTTCAAGGTGACGTCCTTGCTTTTCAACACTTTAAAGATGTGCCCAGTGCAATGCGTCTTTTGATTTCTTGACTGCTGCTTCCGTTGGGATTGATTGTGGATCCAAGTAAAATGAAATCCTTGACAACGTCCATCTTTTCTCTGTTTGTCATGATGTTGCTTATTGGTCCAGTTGTGAGGATTCTTGTTTTCTTTATGTTGAGGTATAATCCATACTGAAGGCTGTGATCTTTGATCTTCATCAGTAAGTGTTTCAGGTCCTCTTCTCTTTTGGCAGACAAGGTTGTATCATCTGCATAATGCAGGTTGTTAATGAGTCTTCCTTCAATCCTGATGCCCCATTCTTCTTCACATAGTGCAGCTTCTCGGGTTATTTGCTCAGCATACAGATCGAATAGGTATGGTGAAAGGTTACAGCCCTGATGAACACCTTTCCTGACTTTAAATCACACAGTATCCCCTTGTTCTGTTTGAAGGACTGCCTCTTGATCTATGTATAGGTTACTCATGAGCACAACTAAGTGTTCTGGAATTCCCATTCTTTGTAGTATTATCCACAATTTGTTATGATCCGCACAGTAGAATGCCTTTGCATAGTCAATAAAAGGTACCCCAGTCAAAGTAAGGTTTATTTGATCACATCCTCTGAATCCCGTTGCCTTTCTGGGTAACTGCAGGGGACGGTCTGCCTTGGAGACCTAGGTACAATGGCCACAGTCTTTTTCCATCTGCTCTTCTAATGCAGCTGTTCTCAAACTGTTTAATCACAAGGACTCCTTTACATTTTGAGAAATTTAATTGGTTGTGATGTGTTTTTTGAAGATTGAAGTATATAAAGAAATTCCAGCCTCATACAGCTATATAGCTGGAACAGGGAGGAGCACTTTTAATAGCCTTTTCAGATAATTGTGGATATTCTTCTTTGATATCACACCAATATTGGAAAAGGTGGAGTTCTTAAACATTAGTTACAAAGTAGAATCTGAAACCAGATTTTGAAACTCTTCGTTCTCTGTTTCATCAAAATCCATTGGTCTGTCTTGCACTTTGAATGACTTTTGCCCATTCATTGGTCATTTGTATGTTATAGGTTCAGTGAGTCATGCAGATCTTTCAAATATTGACACATTGCATTGCAAAATAGCAAAAAAAATCACATTAATTTCACCATTGATCTTATCAGAAGAGTACTTAAGCATTGGCAAAACATCAAGCTCATAGTAGAAGATACAAGTTTTCAAAATTCTGATTTTTGCTTAAAAACTTAAATTTTGTTCTTATCAACAAATATTGTTAGTTGTTTTCCTTGACGTGACACATTCACTTGTTTGGTAAATGTCTGCCAAATACCCAAGTCTTCGTAGTCATAATTTGTGTGATAGTCATTCTTTCAAGTAAAAATAGTGTTCCAAGAAAAAAGTGACTAGTTCAGCTTGCAACTCAAGTGCTTTTCCTTGAGACTTGCATCATAGGTAGTGTTTTATGCATACTTCCCAATTCATCACACAGAATATTAAAAAGTGTATTCAAGGGTCCCCATTTAATAAAATTGATGATTGTCATGCTTCATTGAGGACTTTCTTAAGTGAAACTGGACAGCCTTTTTTTTTTTTTTTTTTTACTGTCAGTTTGTATGATGGCAAAGAATAGTGACTGCTAGTAAGAGCTTAGTGCCACTGCTTTGATTCATGTTAAGGCACTAAGAGTTTTACCACCATTGCTTTTGCACTGCTGGTGAAAATGTTAAAACCGTTTTAAAGCGCAAAAAATGGCATAGTATTACTATGAAAATGATTTTGACCTGACGGACCCCCTGAAAGAACTTGGGGACTCTAGTTGTACTTAATGGACTCTAAGATATGTTTAGAATAGCTTTATTTTTGTTTAGATCAAAAGGCATCTTTTAATAATATTTTTAGTCATTGTCTTTTCATTTAGAGAAGACTTAACGTGCACCAACGTCTCAGAGAACTTTCCTGTTTCCTCCTTTTGTCAGTACTGGAAGGTTCTAACTTTTGGAAAAGATAACTATGTATAGAGCTAACAAGAGTCTACATCCAGCAAACTCTAGCAATCAGTAACTTTAGTTAACAGCAGCAACAACAAAATGATTGATACTAGCTACTTAATATGAGAATGTAAATGTGTTGAGTACAGAAGCTAAAGATATAAGTTTGAAGACTAGAAAGTACACTAGTGTGGCTAGGTGATTGTAAACAAGGCGAAGGGTAGAGAGAGAGAAGTCAGAGAGGTAGGTAAGGGGCAGGTCTTGGAGGCCGTGGAAAGGAGTTTAGATTTGTGGGGCAAAGGACCTAGTTTTACCCCAAGTAAGGTGGCCTTTGCCCTCAGCTCCAGAGACATAAGCTTCAAGTAATTGGGGTGCCATGCTCTGGGGAATTCCAGGCCACACCTGAGAATTTGTGCTGGCCAGACCAGAGAAGACTCACCTGGGAGACCAATATCACCTATCCTCAGGAGGCATCATTTAGCCTATCATGCAGGACTGGCCAATAAGCCCTGCACATTGAGGATGAAAGGGCTTCCTGGCTGACAAGAACATCTGCTCTCATGACAGTAGTACGTCCCTTGGGACGTGGGAACTTCATGGTGGAAATCCTCCCAGACCTCGCCTTACGTGTCTCTTCATTTGTGTTCTTTTTGGCTATAATAAATATGCAGTCATAAGTATGGTATACTCTCCGTGAATTCTGTGAGTCGTTCTAGGAAGTTATCGAATGCAAAGGGGTAGTAGGAGCCAGCAGGTCAGAAAGTAAGGGTGTCATGTGGACTCCCAAGCTTGCAGCTGACATTTTGAGGAGGTAGTGGGAAACCAGCCCTAAAATTGTGGCCAGCATGTCAGAAGGTTGGGGTGTCATTTTATGAACTCCCCAAACTTGCAGCTGGTGTCTGCCTATTTTAGCAGTTGTGAAGGACGGTGTCCTTTTAGCTTGTGAGCTCTGACATAGCTCCAGAGTGGCTGGGGTCAGAGAGAGTACCACAGGGGCAGCTGCTGACAAAGATGGAGAAGTGGGAACATGAGGACTGGATCAGTCTCCACATTTTGGGGATTGAATTCATGCTGATCCTTACTGCACAGGATTATATCCTAAGTGAAATGTAAACCCATTGGAGATTGTGGTGGTGATATCTGAACTAAATTTTAAAATGATCATGCTATGGAAGATGGACTTTAGGGGATGTTGCAGTAATTCAAGTAAAAGATGTTAGTGGAGTAGAGTAGTATTTTTGGTAGCAGTAGAAATGGTGGAACTCAGATTCAGGAAATATTTGAATTGGATATAGGATAGTAGGGAAAGAGAGGAATTAACGCTTGACCTGTGAGTGAGTGTCTGAGTTATCTAGTGCTGTATAACAGAAATACCACAAATGGGTGGCTTTAGAAATGAGATGGTGATCCAGATATTGAAGTTATTAATGAATGAGGGAGAAGTGGCTGAGTGCACAAATAGTCAAGAGGAGGTATAAAGGGATGGTAAAGTCCAATAATGTGCATTTTAAAGGAGCTGGAGTTTCTGAAAGAGAATAGAGGACAGTTTAAAATCTATCAAAATATACTGTTTCCCTAATCATTAACTTTATATGGAAAAGGAAGAAGCCCCAGATAAGTAAAGCACTATTGAAGAAGAAGAATAAAGTAGGAGGAGTTGCACTACCTGACCTCAGAACCTCCTATATAGCTACAGTAGTCAAAACAGCCTGGTACCGGTACAACGACAGATACATTGACCAATGGAACAGATTGAGAACCCAGATGTAAATCCCTCCACCTGAGGTCACCTGATCTTCAACAAAGGCCCAAAATCCATCAGATGGGGAAAAGACAGTCTTTTTAACAAATTGTGCTGATAAAACTGGATGTCCATCTGCAAAAAAATGAAACAGGACCCATACCTCACACCATACACAAAAACTAATTCAAAATGGATTGAAGACCTAAATATAAAGCCAAAAACTATAAAGATCATAGAAGAAAAAATAGGATCATTGCTGGAGGCCCTATTATATGGCATTAACGGGATACAAACCATAACTAACAACATACAAACTCTAGAAGATAAGCTAGATAACTGGGATCTTCTAAAAATTAAACACTTAATGCTCATCAAAAGACTTCACCAAAACAGTAAAAACAGAACCTACAGACTGGGAAAATATTTGGGCTATTACAAATCCAACAAAGGTCTAATCTCTAAAAATCTACAAGAAAATCCCACAACTCTTCAACAAAAAGAAAAATAATCTAATTAAAATATGGGCAAAGGAAATGAACAGATACTTTACCAAAGAAGACATCCAAGTGGCTAACAGACACATGAGGATCACTAGCCATTACAGAAATGCAAATCAAAACCACCATGAGATACCATCTCAACCCAGCATTACTGGCATGAATAAAAGAAAAACAGAACATAACAAATGTTGGAGAGGCTGCGGGGAGACTGGAACTTTTATGCACTGCTGGTGGGAATGCAGAATGGTACAACCATTTTGTAAAATGATAGGGCGCTTCCTTAGAAAGCTAGAAATAGAAATACCATATGATCTAGCAATCTCACTCCTAGGAATATATCCTAGAGAAATAAGAGTCATCACACAAATAGACACATGCACCTATGTTCATTGCAGCATTGTTCACAATAGCAAAAAGATTAAAACAACCTAGATGTCTATCAACAGATGAATGAATAAACAAACTATGGTATGTACGCACAATGGAGTACTACACAACAATCAAGAACAATGATGAATCTTTGAAGTATCTCACAACATGGATGAATCTGGAGGGCATTGTGCTGCGTGAAGTAAGTCAGTCACAAAAGGACACGTATTGTATGAGACCACTACTATAAAAATTCATGAAAAGATTTACACACAAAAAGAAACAATCTGATGGTTATGAGGGAGGGGAGGGTTAGGGATGGAAAGACACTAAATAGACAATAGATAGTGGTAACTTTGGTGCAGGGTAAGACAGTACACAATACTGGGGAAGCCAGAACAACTTGATGAAGGCAAGGTCATGGAAGCTTCATCCAAACTCTGTGAAGTACTGAATTGCTGTGCTGACGGCTGTGGGGACTGTGGTCTAGCTCAATTGGCATAACAGTTTATAAATAAAATATTCTACATTCTACTTTGATGAGTAGCAACTGGGGTCTTAAAAGCCTGTGAACGGTCATCTAAGATACTTCACTGGTCTCGCCCCTTTGGGAGCAAAGGAGAATGAAGAAAATCAAAGACACAAGGGAAAAATTAGTCCAGAGGACTAATGGACCACAACTACCACGGCCTCCACCAGACTGAGTCCAGTACAACTAGATGGTGCCTGGCTACCACCACTGACTGCTCTGACAGGGATCATAATAGAGGGTGCTGGACAGAGCTGGAGAAAAACATAGAACAAAATTCTAATTCACAGAGACTGGAGAAACCCCGACAGTATGGCCCCTGGACACCCTACCTGAGTAATGAAGTCACTCCTAAGGTTCACCCTTCATCCAAAGATTAGACAGGCCCATAAAACAAAATAAGACTAAAGGGGAACACCAGCCCAGGGGCAAGGACTAGAAGGCAGGAGAGGACAGGAAGGCTGGTAATAGGGAACCCAAGGTTGAGAAGGGGGAGTGTTGACATGTCGTGGGGTTGTTAACCAGTGTCATAAAACAATATGTGTACTAACTGTTTAATAAGTAGCTAGTTTGTTCTGTAAATCTTTATCTAAAATACAGTTAAATATATATATAGTGTTTCCAAGTCCAGTCAGAGTCTGATGGGGGCTTATTCTAGGGTGGTAGCATATGGAAATACGGAGATATGGAAATGTGGCCACACTGGAAAAATAATTAGAAGGTTAAACTTTCCTAGACTTTGTGACACTTTGGAAGTAGGAACTGAGGGAGAGGTAGGAGTCAAGAATGACCTTTGGGTTGTGTGATTGGATAAGTTGTAACAGAGAACCAGGATAGCGGATGCTTACGGAAGGCCAAGGTATGTTGGAGAAGGTGATATTGACAGTTTGAGGTACCTGCAAGATTCTCAAGTGAAAATATCCTGTAGGAGTGGCTGGGAAAAATAGATATTGTTTGATGACATTTTCCAACTCGTTTAAATAAATGTAACTTCTGGTTCAAGATGGTGGTTCAGGTTCACACATTCTTTCCCCTTCCACTCAAGACCCCAGTAAAGTGAAATAAAGGAATACAACTGGAAAGAGGGTTTATCTCTAGGGGGGAGAAAAAAAGCTGGAGAGCTTCTCTCTAGAGAAATTGAAGAAACTAACTGGAAAGCATGGAAGCAGTGGTCGAGAAATCAAACGATGCATTGCATTGGGCAGATCTGCTGCAAAAGACCTCTTTAAAGTGTTGAAAAGCAAAGATGTCACCTTGAAGAACTAAGGTGTTTTCAGTCACCTCATATGCATGCAAAAGCTGGACAATGAATAAGGAAGATTGAAGAAGAATTAATACCTTTGAATTATGGTGTTGGTGAAGAGTATTGAATATACCATGGACTGCCAAAAGAACAAACAAATCTGTCTTGGAAGAAGTACAGCCAGAATGCTCCTTAGAAGAAAGGATAGCAAGACTGTGTCTCTTGTAGTTTGGACATGTTATTAAGAGTGATCAATCCTCGGAGAAGGACATCCCGCTTGGTAAAGTAGCAGGTCAGCGAGAAAGAGGAAGACCTTCAACGAGATGGATTGACACAGTGGCTGCAGCAGTGGGCTCAAGCATAACAATGATTGTGAGGATTGTGCAGGACTGGGCAGTGTCTCATTCAGTTGTATATAGGGTTGCTATGAGTTGGAACCGATTTGACAGCACCTAACAACAACAACTGGAAAGAACTAGGGCCACTAGGTGTAGTTGGTATCCCATAGTCATGGCTTCCTCATTTGGGCATCATGGGAGACAGAGATGTCTCCAGCCTAAGAACCAGACATGCAGGAAAAACACAGAGAGAGGACAGGTAAATAGCAGGCCATGAAGGAAATCTTTAGGAAATAAATATTTAAGAAAGCTGATCATTATCTTTTAGAGAAATTTGGGAAAATATTATATCTATACTATGAAAAGCAGTCAGAGCAAGAAAGAACATTTGCACATTTAAAATATGATTGGAAGAATTATAAATTAAGAGAGACTGAAAATAAAATTGAAAAGTCATAGAATATAGAACAGATTGTTGTCGTTGTTAGGTGCCATTGAGTCAGTTCTGACTCATAGTGATCCTATGTACAACAGAACAAGACACTGCCCAGTCCTGTGCCATCATCACAATCGTTGTTATGGTTGAGCCTATTGTTGCAGCCACTGTGTCAATCCATTTCCTTTGAGGTCTTCTTTTTTCACTGACCGTCTACTTTACCAAGCATGATGTCCTTCTCCAGGGGTTGCTCCTTCCTGAGAACATGTCTATAGAGCCAGTAGATGGAAAAGCTAAGAAAAATAGGCACTCAAGAAAAGAATAAAAAACAGAAAAGAAAAAGTCATCAAAGAAATAATAGAAGAAAATTTCCCAAAGCTGAGGGGGGAAAAAAAACAAACCCATGAGTTCTTTGGTTTAATGAGCCTACAGAGTGCTGATCAAGATGAATGAAAAATGATCTACATCTAGATACATCCTTATAAAATAATATAACTTCCAAGTTAAAGAATATTCTAAAGATTTCAGAAAAAGCAATGCAGGTCATGTACAAGGAGTAAGAATCAGACCGACCTCAGACTTCTCATCAGTTTTGCTGGACCAGTGCCTTAAGTGGTCAGTGGGAAAATTATTCTGAACCTGCCAAATTATTGATCAGAATGTGACTATAAAACAAAAACATTTTTAGACAAGCAAGAACTCAAAGGTTACTTCTCGCACACCCATTTTTTAAGGGTGTAATAGAGGACCAGTCAAACAAAATAAGCTAGAATACCAAGAAAGAGAAAAACATGGGTTGAAATAAACAATTCAGAGTTCAGTTAAGAACAGTCATAGGACAGTAACTACCCAAGGGACCTTGGCTGGAGACTAGTCCTGACAAAAGCAGTAAGTGAGGACTCTGAGAAGCATGTCTCTGAGAAGAAACTGGGTTCTATAGGATATCAGGCATATAATTAAGCAGAATAATTTTTCAAGATATACTGAAAGCTTCTTATTCTGTGGTCCACAAAAACAAAACAAAAAAAAACCTCAAAAGCATAGAAATTCAAAAAAAAACACAAACGCTCAATAAGAAAATATTGGTCCAGAAAGGAATTAAATACAGCACTTCATTTTTTATTATGAAAACTTTCAAACATACACAGAAGTGTATACCTATCACCCATATTCAACAGTTACCAAGGATATGCCACATTTGCGTTATCTATCCCTTTTTCTTAAATTTCTTTCTTTACTGAAGTATTTAAAAGCAAATTATAGACGTTGAATAATTTTTACTCCTCCATTCTTCAGTGTCAACCTCTTTAAAAAAAAAAAAAAAGACATTTACTTTTCTAATTAGAATGCCATTATGGCATCTAATAAAATGAATAATTTCTTGGTATAACCTAAAGTTTACTTCATGACCATGTTTTTCCAGATGTCTCAGAAATGTGTTTTTATAGTTGATTTGTTCAAATGAATCCAAACAAGGCGTTGCATTCAGTTGCTGTGTCTCTTAGGCCTCTTTTAATCCAGAGCAGCTCCCCTCCTTATTTTTCCCTCATGCCATTGACTTATTGAAGAAATTATCGGTTGACCTATAGAATGTCCCACATTCAGGATTTAAGGGTTTGCTTCCTTGTGGTATCCTGTAATTTGTTCCTGTGTCCCTCTGTATTTCCAGTAATTTGAAGTTAACTGTCAGAGCTTGATTAGATTCAAGTTTGACATTTTTTTGGCCAGAAGACCTCATAGGTAATGCTGTGTGACATGTGAAATGATTTTCAGTACTTTATGGAGTGACATAAAAAGTTCATTTCATCTTGAAGTTAGAAGTATGCCCCTTTGTCAGTATGAGACTAGACAAGGAAAGCTGCCATGCTGAATAGTATCCATAGGGTCATGGTAAGGGAACTGCTGTTTACCAGTTTTCAGCTTTTAGAATCAACATACAGGAGGACACAGAAGACTTCGTTCTGTATATGCAACAGAATGTAGTTCTCAAGTTTGTCAACATAAAAGTTGCCAGAAGTTGGGTGGTGGAAGTGGGAAAAGTGCCAGTATCCTTATCATCAAATCACGGAGTTAAGAGAGGTGGAATAAAAATGAGAGGTTTAAGTATAGTTAAGATTACAACGGAAACAAATAGCATTTTTATAGTAATATAATTATTAGAAATATGAGAGTGATGGGTTTAGTATAAATGGACTTAATCTTCATCTTTCATTTAAGAGAACTGATAGATAATGCCTACAGATGCACCTACTGCTGCTTGTGAATCATTTTCATTTAAATTTTTGTTGAGGTAACCACTAGAAAAACTAAGAACAAACTTAGAAAGTGGCTGTGTCTGGGGAATAGAATTGGGGATAGGGAGGAGTGGAAAGGAATGTTACTTTTCATTTTAAACTCTTCAGTGATGATTTTTTTTTAATAAATGCATATTTACTAAAGAAAATAACTGTTGTTGTGTTAAGCCTTTATTTCTACTCTAAAATGTATTTTTTATCAAGTCAACTACTTTTGGTGTATACTTGTTTTTAAAATATATGGTCACAGCAGGCAAGTATATAAAAGAATTAAGCATTGATCAATTGTCAGAAAAATTCTTTGTATTTAGTAGTTGTTATAGATCAAGAGCATGATGGTAGTGAAATTTGGTTTGCTGCAAGAAATAGTATATAAATTCCCTTCACTTAAAGGATTTGAAATGCTTGCTTTTCAGTTGTTGCCATGTTTCCTGATTTCTGGCCTTCCTGTCTCTTGTATCAGTTTCTTTAAAATTTCAATATAATTAGTACTTAAACTTCAGTGTAGTTAATGAATACCTGAAAATAACAAAATATCTCAAGAATATGATCGTGAAAAGAAATGGGCACTCAAAAAAGAACCTCTATGGTCAACTAAAAAAAGCTGTCAAACAATGATAAACTTCAAGATGATGGTGAGATACTTTCCAGAAAGGTTTTACTTATGAATTTAAATTACTGGTGGTTGGTAACTCTCCAACCAGAAGTTTATCTGCTGTAAATAATGAATATGAACAACTAAAGAATTTTCAGAAATTTCAAAATTTCCCGAGCATGATAATTCTCATACATCACTGGAGGATCAGATTTAATAGCTCATCATGCTTAAAAGAATACAGAGTTAAAAGAGTGGTGAAAGTGAAAATGGAAGGTCACATTCAGCATGCATCAGAAGAGTCTGTTATGATGATCCCTTTGGATAGGGTCTTAATTAAAAAGAGAAGATGGATTAAAGTTTTATAACTATGCTATGGGAAAAATATTACCTGGAAGTATTTGATGTTTGTCAACATCATGATAAAGAAAAGGTGGAAGTTGTCAAGGGTTTCATTTTACTTGGATCCACAATCAATGCCCATGGAAGCAGCAGTCAAGAAATCAAATGATGCATTACTTTGAGCAGAAAAGAAGTGTTGAAAAGCAAAGATGGCACTTTGAGGACTAAGGTGCGCCAGACCCAAGACATGGTGTTTTCAGTCACCTCATAAATGCATGTAAAAGCTGGACGATGAATAAGGAAGACCAAAGAAGAATTGATGCTTTTGAATTATGGTGTTGTTGTAGAATATTGAATATACTATGGACTACCAGAAGAATGGACAAATCTTTCTTGAAAGAAGTACAGTTAGGATACTCCTTAGAAGCAAGGATGACGAGACTTTGGACATGTTATAAGGAAGGACCAATCCCTGGAGAAGGACACATGCTCGGTAAAGTAGAGGGTCAGAGATAAAAAGGAAGACCCTCAACAAGATAGACTGACACAGTGGCTGCAGCAGTGGGTTCAAGTATAACAATTGTGAGGATGGCACAGGACTGGACAGTGTTTCTTTCTGTTTTACATAGGGTCAGTGAATCAGAACCGACTCGACGACATCTAACAACAAAAACAGGAAGCGTTTATTTCATGCTTACTGGTTTTAATGCAATATATTGAGGTTTAAATTACAAACATTTTTGGCCTAAGTTTGTGAAATGTATAAAATTCCAAAAAGAATTTTGATATTAAATCTCTGGTAACGAGCACTAAAGTTTCTTCAAAGTCTCTGTAGACGTTGAGTTTAGTTCTTCTAACCCTTGGACTCAGTTGTTTACTGTTCCATTTCTGGTTACTGATTTTCACTCATAGAATGTGGCAGAAAAATATGCTATGTATATTTGTATAATACAAGCATTCTTAGTATTATTTGCTTTTCAATGTCACAGATTATTTATAGAGTGTGATTATTAGAAGGAGCAGTGGACATGAAATCAGGAGGCTGAATTGTGGCCCTAACCCTAGATGATACTATGTTGGACAAGTCATTTAACTTCTCTGGGTCTGCTTCCTCTTTTATGAATAAAGAGACAGATTTGATCATTTAATCCATGATTCAGTCTTACAAGCTAAGTTATTAAAGTTCAGACGTATTGCAGCAAAGATCAGAAGAACTAAGTCAAATGGAATCACACGTCAATCTTGAAAGCCTAAGCATCAAATGAAGAGATAAAGAACTCAGCCAGGCACCAAATGTAATAAGAAAATGACCGAGAACAGAGAGCGAAGAGAGATACATGCAGAGGTCCCCTATCAGCTACCACAGCACAGATCTGCCATCTTGGACTCCTATCCGAGATCAGCAAACAGGGGTTACAAGAAAGCAGCTTCACGGAGCTTCCAGCAGGAGACAAAACAACCAGTAACCAGTGATATACACTCTCCCACCCCCCACCCTTCATCACCCCCACTTAGCCTCCTCTGCTTCCTACAGCCACAGTCTCTTGGCCAGGAAGCACCAGCTTCACCTGGTGTCGTGTTGATTCCACCCGCCTGCACTGGCCGGCTTCATGAGTTCCTTTTGTTGGCTGCTCATGTTGCTTTTTTCCACTTCTTTAGATTTCGTCCCTACCTCTCACCACCTCCCCATCCTTTCTCTCAAATACCTGGCTCTCTGCGCCATCTTTGCTTCTTCCTAAAAGGCTGTGAAACACTGCTTGACTGTGAAACTGCTTCCCGGCCCATGCTGCCATGCTGGTAGGACCCTTGCGGCTTTTTTGTTTGTTTGATTTGTTCTGTTTCGATTTGTTTGTTTTTTCTTCTCTCGGCTTGGGAGCCCCTTCTAGCTGAGCAGTACCACACGGCTTGGAAGCTACGCCCTTACTCTGCACGGATGCACAGGGACATCCCTGGAGGCATTTCTTTTTTCTTTTTGTTTTTGGGTTTTTTTGTTTGTTTCTTTGTTTTGTTTACTTCTCTCTCTTACTCCCTTTTTATCTTTCTTCATTTCTAGTATCTTGATTTATTCATTTTTTTTTTCATTTTTTCCCCCCAGTTCTCAGTCTTTCATCTCTCCACTCCAATAGCAAGCTCCCTTACCACTCTTTTTTTGGGGGGGTATGTTTTTGGCCCCTGTTCCTCTCTCTCTCATCTTTCCCATACCCATCTTAGCTCCACACATCACAGTCTACCCTCTCCTTCCTGCCTACCTGCACCATGCACTCCGAAGCAGCACAGGCACGGCCTACTGGAACCTGCCCTGCATTGATTCTCAGTCCTCACTGTTGGTCCTGGTACGTGCCACAAACAACCCATCCCAGAAACTCCCCTTCAACTGGACCTGATTTGCTGTACCATACCTGAGTGACTGACCCTGCCCATTGGAGAAGGAAGTGAAAAGTACTGTGCCCACAGACGAGCAAAGAACACACAGCCTTCCTGTTCAGACATAACCAAATAAAACAAAAAAGGATGAAACAAACAAATCTACAATCAGTAAACCAGGCAAATAACCACTGAATGCCCGAAGACAGCAGACAGTATCAAAACATTTACAAAAATAGGACAGGATGGTTCTAGTACTTGTCCAAGATAAAACACCAGATGACCTTCCAGTAGAAGAAAAGGCACTAGAACTAACTGATATGGCATTGAGATCTCTAATATTCAGAATTACCCAAGAGTGGAAGCAAAAAGCAGACAAAAATGAGGAAAAAACAGACAAATTCACAGAAAATACAGACCAAAAAAATGGAAGAATTCAAGAAAATAATACAGGAACAAAATGCTAAAATAAACTCACAACTAGAATTCATACAGAAACAACAATTAGAAATCCAAAAGATAAACAAAAAGATTTCAGAAATGGACAGTGTCATAGAAGGGCTGAGGAGCAGGTTTGAAACGATGGAAGATAGGATCAGCGAAACTGAAGACAAACACTTGGATACAACTCTGAGAGAAAAATCAGAAAAATGAAGAAACCGTGAGAATTATGTGGGATACAATCAAAAGCAAAAGTCTGCAAGTGATTGGAGTTCCAGAACAGGGGAGAAAACAGAAAACACAGAGAGGATCATTGAAAATTTGCTGACAGAAAACTTCCCAAGTATCATGAAAGATGAAAAGCTGACCATCCAAGAAGCTCAACGAACCCCATATAGGATAGACCCCAAAATAAAACCACCAAGGCATATCATAGTCACACTCACTAAAACCAAAGACAAACCAAGAATCCTGAGAGCAGCTCGAGAAAAACAAAAAGTCACATACAAAAAAGAAACAATAAGACTAAGCTCAGATTATTTGGCAGAAACCATGCAGGCAAGAAGGCAATGGGATGACATATATAAAACCTTGAAAGAAAAAAATTGCCAGACAAGGATAATATATCTTGCAAAACTCTCGTTCAAATATGGTGCTGAAATTAGGCCATTTCCAGATAAACAGAAATCAAGGGACTATGTAAAAACCTAACCAAACTTTCGAGACTTATTAAAGGAAGTCCTTTGATCTGAGAACAAACAATAACAGACCACAGGCTGAATATAGGACACAGGATTGTACTAGCCAGATACCAACTTAGGAAATGAACTCTTAAGGACTATGCGAAACCAAAAGAATTACAAAAGGGAACCAGAGAGGTTAATCTGTAAATGACAACAGCATCAGAACAATAAAAGAGGGAATAAATGTTGTAGGTATAGAACCTTCTAATGGAGAGGAAGGCAAGGCGATACCAAGTAGTAATAGACTGGTTCGAATCTAGGAAGATAAGGGTAAATTTCAAGGTAACCACAAAGAAAGTTAACAAACCTACTCATCAAAATAAAGAAGATAAACATAAAGTCTCAGTAAAAACAAAACCTACAAAAACAAAGGAAATGAAAAAAAAAATCCACAAACAAAAGAAACTTAACACAGGAGAGTAAGAGGAACAAAGAAAATGTCAGCACCACAAAAAAAAGCACTACAAAATGCAATCCCACTCCTAGGAATATATCCTAGGAAAATAAGAGCCATCACATGAATAGACATATCTACACCCATATTCGTTGCAGCATTGTTCACAATAGCAAAAAGATGGAAACCACCTAGATGCCCATCAACAGATGAGTGGATAAACAAACTATGGTACATACACATAATGGAGTATTATGCAAAGATAAAGAACAATGATGAATCTGTGAAGCATCTCATAACATGGATGAAACTGGAGGACATTATGCCGAGTGAAGTAAGTCAATCACAAAAGGACAAATATTGTATGAGACACCTCTACTGTAATAACTCGTGTAAAAGTTCACACACAAAAACAATTTTTGTTGGTTACGAGGGATAGGAGAGGTGGGGGTGGAACTAAATAGACAATAGATAAATGGTAACTTTCGTGAAGGGTAAGACAGTACACAATACTGGGGAAGCCATCACAGGTTATATAAGGAAAGGTCATGGAAGCCCCATAGACACATCCAAACTCTCTTTAAGGGACTGAATTGCTGGGTGGAGGGCTGTGGGGACCATGGTCTCAGGGAACATCTAGCTCAATTGGCATAACACAGTTTATAAAGACAATGTTCTACATTCTACCTTGGTGAGTAGCGTCTGGGGTCTTAAAAGCCTGTGAGCAGCCATCTAAGACACTCCACTGGTCTCACCACTTCGGGAGCAAGGGAGAATGAAGAGAACAAGATACAAGAAAAAGATTAATCCAAAGGACTAATGGACCACAGCTACCACAGCCTCCAACAGACTGAGTCCCGTACAGCTAGATGGTGCCCAGCTACCACCACTGACTGCTTTGACTGGGATCCCAATAGAGGGTCCTGGATAGAGCTGGAAAAGGTTATAGAACAAAATTCTAACTCACAAAAAAGGGACCAGATTTACTTTGCCTGACATGCTGGAGAAACTCCAAGAGGATGGCCACCAGACACCCTTTTGGCTCAATGGTGAAGTCGCTCCCGAAGTTCACTGTTGAGCTGGGGATTGGACAGCCTCATAAAACAAAACAGGACTAATGAAGCACAGCAGTCCAGGGACAAGGATTAGAAGGCAGGAGGGGACAGGAAAGCTGGTGATAGGGAACCCAAAGTGGAGAAGGGACAGTGTTGACATGTTGTGGGGTTGTTAACCATTGTCATAGGGCAATATGTGTACTAACTGTTTAATGAGGAACTATTTGTTCTGCAAACCTTCATCTAAGGTACAAAAGAAAAAATTATGTGAGATTAAATTGACAGCAGGTTTGATGGGAAGCCTAGGGGCCAGTGAGTTGAAGATAATGGTGATGGAATAATTTGGAAAAGGATAATGAGAATAGCAGCACAACTGGAAGAATGTAATCGATGTCACCGAATTGTACATGTTGAAATTTTTGAAATGGTGTTACTTTGGCTATATATATTTTCATCAAAGAAAAGGTCGAGAAGGGAGAGTGTTGACATGTCATGGGGTTGTTAACCAATGTCATAAAACAATATGTGTACTGACTGTTTAATGAGAAACTGTTTGTTCTGTAAACCTTCATCTAAAGTAAATTTAAAAAATTTAAAAGTCCAGACACATTGAAAGAATTTATAAAGAGCACTCACAACCTTTATGTCCTCCTCAGCTCTTGTATGTTTGTTCCTTAAACTAACAAAATGTGAAAAACAGTTGAATTTATAAAACGTAAGAATCTGTAGTTTGCTTTTAACTTTTCTAATTTTTAATCTGAGGAAGAAGAGAAACTATGTATTAGGCTTAATAGATTCTAAACAAAAATGAAACAATTTAGCTTTTAAAAGTATAATGTTCATAAAAAGAAATCCAGAGGGCTGTTATAGTTAATATTGCTACATAACAAGCACCCCCATAGCAGTTTAAAACAACATTAATCATTTAATTTAGCTTAGGAATCTGCATTTTGGGCAGAGTTCTGTGAGGATAGCTTCTCTCTGCTTTATATGGTGTCAGCTGGGACAGCCTGGAGGCTGGGGTTGGCCACACAGCAGGGGGCTGGGATCACATCTGCAGTTATTCCTGGCTATCAACTGAGGCCTCAGCTGGGGCTGCTGGCTGAAATCATTCATGTGGCATCTGCATGTAGATGTTCGGCTTCCACACAGCAAGGTGGCGAGGTTCCCCTAGCGAGCATTCCAAGAAAATAATGCAGACATGCATTGCATTTTTATGACCTCATCCATAAGTCATATAGCATCACTTCTGCCTTACTCTGCTCTATGGGTCGAGGCTGTCACAAAATGGGAAGAGGTCAGCATCTCACTGTAGAAGCATGTGAGATGAGATATATTGAGGAGCAGCCATCTTTGGAAAGTACAGTCTGTTACAGGCCCTGTCATGGTTTGAATTATGTCCCCCCAAAAAATGTGTGTATCAATTTGGCTAGGCCATGATTCCTGGTACTGTGTGATTTTCCTGTATGTTGTAAACCTGCCTGTGTGATGTTAATGAGGGAGGATGGGTGGCAGTTGTGTTAGTAAGGCAGGACCTGATCTACAAGACTGGATTGTGTCCTGAGGCAATCTCTTGAGATATAAAAGACAGAAGTGAGCAGTGAGACAGGGGGACCTCATACCATAAAGAAAGCAGTGCTGGGAGCAGAGTGCGTCCTTTGGACTGGGGTCCCTGTGCAGAGAAGCTCCTGGTCCAGGGGAACACTGATGAGAAGGCAGAGAGAGAGGGAGAGCGAGCGCCTTCCCCTGGAGCTGACACCTTGAATTTGGACTTTTAGGCTACTTTGATTATGAGGAAATAAACTTCTTTTCATTAAAACTATCCACTTGTGGTATTTCTGTTCTATTAGCACTAGATAACTAAGACAGGCCCTCAGACATGAAAAGATACTTAAATTCACTTGTAAAAGGAGACATGCAAATTAAAACTCAGATACATTTTTTAACCTATCATATTGGCAAAATCTCAGTTTTCCCTTTCTCCTACCTCACATCATTTCCATCAAGATATAAACCTAATGTAATTCTTACATCTTAAAAAATTCTCCCTTGATCCCACATCCCCTTCCACTACTGCCTCATTTCTGTTTCCCCTTCATAGCAAATTCTTGAAAAGGTTTTCTATATTCAACTGTTTCCAACTCTCTCCTTCCATTTTCTTTTTTTAAAATTGTTCCTTAAAATAATTCGTTTTTAAATGATCTTATACTTAAAGAAAATTTGCCAGAGGGTAAAAAGATTCCCATCTCCCCTCATCCAGATTCCCCAGTTAATAAAATTTTATTGCATTTACTCCATTCTCAGTCTGTGGCACCTCCTTCTCTCTCTCTTCACCATCTCCAGACACACTCACATGATCATTAGTCGGTTTTTTTTGAGCCTTTTGAAAGTAAGCGTTACACATGATGTGCCATCGTCGCTTAACACTCCTGTCTGTATTTTCCGACAGCCAGGATGTTCTCCTAGGTGACCAGCGTACAGCCTTCCACATCAGCAGAACTACACTGGTACAGCACTCCCACCCAACCCAAAAACCCCTCCACATTGTGCCAACTATCCCAGCTTTGCCTCTTGTTCCTTTGTAGCCCAGGACCCTAACCAGACATGATGTATTTAGTTGTCATGTCTCTTCAGACTCATTCAGTCTGAAGCAGTCCCTTAGTCTTTTCCTTGACAGTAGAGTACAGACCTCACATTGGGTGAGGTAACCCCCAGCCTCAATCCGTATGATCTTGGCTCATGACCAGATTCAAGTCACACGTTCTTGACAACAGCCTCACTGAAATGCATGATGCAGATCATGAGGCAGTGCACAGGATCAAGCTGTGCCATCCCTAGCGATGGTGACCTTAATCTCCCGCCATGGTGCTGGCGGCCAGGTTTCTCTACCTTAGGGTGGGCATTTCCTCCTACGTATTTGAGTAGTAATTTGTAGAGAGCCTTCCAAGAGCCCGTCAATATTCCGCTCGTCATCAGACATCCACCCACCAGCCTTAGCAGCCATTGACGACCCATATCTGAATCAAACACCCATTCCTTTTATATGTATTAATCAGCACACCACTGTAAGGACTGCTTATAGCTTTCCCGTCTCCTTTTTTTATTTGTTTAGAATGTAAGGACTCATTGATTGCTGTTTTATTCATCAGGTGCTAATCTACTCTTATTATTTTAAATTTTGATGCTCAAGTTGTCCGTGTGGTCAGTGGAGGCCCCTCAGGCTTCCTCGTGTCTGTTTGACATGTCCCACCATTCACTGAGCACTTTCTTGCTTTCTGGCACAAAAAGGTATTCCAGGCTCATCTTGAATTTCCTCTACCCCTACCTGGAATCCGCCAGCTCTCCAAGGAGCTTTGGTTCCTGTCCCAGTCATCTAGTGCTGCTCCAACAGAAATACCACAAGTGGATGGCCCCACAAAGAGAAATTTATTCTCTCACAGTCCAGTAGGCTACAAGTCCCAATTCAGGGCGTCAGCTCCAGGGGAACGCTTTCTCCATCAGCTCTGGAGGAAGGTCTGTGTCATCAATCTTCCTTTGGTTTGGGAGCTTCTCTGCGCAGGAACCTCAGGTCCAAAGGACGCGCTCTGCTCCTGGCACTGCTTTCTTGGTGGTGTGAGGTTCCCATGTGTCTCTGCTTGCTTCTCTCTTTTATATCTCAAAAGAGATTGCATTAAGACACTGATCTTGTCAGCCTCATCAGTATAACCTCATCACAGTGATAGAATTTACAACACATGAGGAGATCACATATAATCTCATCATAGTGGTAGAGTTTACAACACATAAGGAAATCACATCAGATAACACAGTCATACAATACTGGGAATCATGACCTAGCCAAGTTGCTACACACATTTTTTGGGGGACACAATTCAATCCATGACAGTTCCCTTCAGTGGAGAATGGCGTTTAGAAACAAGATCTGGGTACCTGGTGTACTCACTGCAACTGGGATGGGGTGTCATCACTTCTAGGCCCTCGTAGCAAAAAACACTAGGAAAATATCTAAGTATAATGTTAGAAGTCATATAATTTTAATGTGTTGGAGCTTTGATTGCAGGGCGGTAACCAGCATGTTATCAACTAACATGTTACAATCTGAGAAAAATAAACTTTCATTCTCTTTCCCCTCCCCTCTCTCCCAGGTATGTGCAATCCTAGAAATTATAGCGACACGCCTCCAACTTCAAAGAGCACAGTGGAGGAGCTGCACGAGCCGATCCCGTCTCTTTTCCGGGCACTCACAGAAGGGGACACGCAGCTAAACTGGAACATCGTTTCCTTCCCTGTTGCAGAAGAACTTTCACATCATGAAAATCTGGTTTCATTTTTAGAAACTGTGAACCAGCCACACCACCAAAATGTGTCTGTTCCCAGCAATAATGTTCATGCACCTTATTCCAGTGACAAAGGTAACTGCCAGTGATTGATTTTCTCTCTCCTTCCCCCTCACTCTCTGCGGTCTGTGAACCTATGTTAAGGTGGTCTTTTGGAGCAGCTTTTTGCATTTGAATTTGTATAGTCTTCATTAAATTCTGGACGTCAATAACCCTGATCCCTGAGTAGATAAGGGGGCGTGTCTGGCATATTGTGGTAATAGGGACTGTGTTGGAAAATAGATTCCATGTCCCTCATTCTTATTTTATTTTCAATAGGCTTTAATTTTTCTTTTCATAAGATGGCACAGCACTGCATATCTCAGTACAGTATCACATACCATTCGACAATATTCAGAGTGTCCTGGTGAATTTGGGTTTTCATAATAGCATTGGTGTCGCAAGTGATGCCAAGGTAATCAGCTTTATTTATGAGAAAATTAGTACTACAGTCGTCTCATTCCCAGGTATAAAGTAATCCCAGCCAGTTCTCTTCAAATGGATGCTGTTGCTCAGAGGAACTAAATGAGAGAATGAGTTGTACAACTTTGAGAGCTTATTAAAAGAAGATTTATTATTGAGGATAGGTCATAGCTTAATTTTAGCATTTAAAGGGCATATAACTTTTATTTTTATTTTGGAACATTTTATTGTGTTTTAGGTGAGTCACACAGCAAATCAGTTTCCTATTCAAAAATTCATACCCAAATTGTTCCGTGACATTGGTTGCTATCCCTGCAATGTGGCAGCACTCTCCACATTTCCACTCTGTCTTCCCTGTTTGCATCCCTCCAGTTTCCCTGCCCCTCCTTGCCTTCTTGTCTTTGCTTTTGGACAAATGTTGCCTGTTTGATCACATATAGTTGATTGTTTTAAGGAGCACATTCCTCACAGGTGTTATTGTTTACTTCACAGGCGAATCTATTATTTGGCTGAAAGGTGACCTCTGGGAGTGGCTTCAGTTCTAGGTTAAAAGGGCATCTAGGGTGATAGTTTCAAGGTTCTTCCAGACTCTGTCAACCCAGTAAATCTGGTGTTTTTTTTATGAATTTGAGTTTTGTTCCACATTTTTCTTCCATTCTAACTGGGACCTTCTATTGTGTCCCCGCTCAGAACAGTCAGTACTGCTAGCCAGGCACCATCCATGTTCTTCTGGTCTCAGGCTACAGGAGACTGTGGTTCGTGTGGGCCATTTGTCTTTTGGACTAATTTCATCTTTGAGTCTTTGCCTTCCTTCACTCACCTTTGCTCCACATGGGAAGAGACCAATAGTTGTATCTTAGATGGCCACTAGCAAGCTTTTAAGACCCCAGACGCTACTCACCAAACTAGGATATAGTACATTATCTTTATAAACTGTTATGCCAGCTGACCTAGATGTCCCCGGAGACTGTAGTCCTTAACCTCCAAGCCCAGTAACTCAGTCCCACCACGTGTTTGGATATGCCTAAGAAGTTTCCATAACTGTGCCCTCTGTGTGCTGCATTATGTATATGAATATATATGCAGCACATACAATTATGTATGTACAAATGCCCACAACTATACCTATATATGCACACACATAAACTCCCATATGCCCTTCCACACCTATATAGCATACATATCTACCTGTGTAACCGCTCACAAATTTTTGGTTGTTATTACTGTTGTTGCGGAGTTATGTATGTTATAGCATTTACCCTAGTTGCCCTTTATTCTTGTGTATCTCTTGGCGCCTTCATTTACCTTGGTTGCATTGTGCTGACTCCTCACATATCGTGTATTCCTTTTCCTTAACCAGAATTAACACATATTTACTATCTAGTAAGTGATTATCCCCACCTCCCATCCCTGAAAACCATCAAAGAATGTTGCTTTCTGTGTGTAAACCTATTCTTGACTTTTTATAAAAGTGGTATCATACAATATTTGTCCTTTTGTGATTGACTTTATTTCACTCAACATAATGTTCTCCAGATTCATCCATGTTATAAGAAGTTTCACAGACTCATCATTATTCTTCATCATTGTGTAGTATTTCATTGTATGTATATACCACGTTTCATTTATCCTTTCATCCATTGATGGACAGGGCTGGTAATTTTTTTAAAGTTCTTTGATATTTTCAAATAAATGTCACCACACAGTTTACTGTGGAAGAATAAAGCAATTATGAAAATTACAGTAATTTCTTATAATGTGAAATGAATTGTGCATAAATAGTATAATTTGCACTTTTTTTATTTGTTAATTTGTCATGCCCTCATTACAGTCCTACCTATCTAAAAGAATATGAACTTTTTTTAGCATCAATAGTAAAAGCAAAACAACTTTTGATAAGTGGCACTCAAGAGTAAGTAATTCTTATATTCTTTTTAAAGTATTTTAAAAAATTCTAGATTTTGCAAAGCATCAGAAATGTATGGAAACTTCACTGGAGAATTCTATCAAACATTCAGAGAAGAGCTCAGACCAGTGCTACTAAAACTATTTTAGAGCATAGAAAAGGAAACAGTGCTCCCAGATTCATTCTGTGAAGCCAGCATAACCCTGATCCCTAAGCCCTGCAAAGAACACCACAAAAAATGAAAAGTACACACCAGTATTGCTCATGAATATAGATGTAAAAATTCTGAACAAAAGTCTAGCCAATGGATTTCAACATCATATCAAAAAAGTAATACATCATGACCAAGTGGGACTCATACCAGGTATGGAAGGATGGTTTAACATTAGAAAATCAATCAATGTAATCCACTGCATAAATAAAACAAAAGAAAAGAATCACAAGATCATCTCACTTGACAAAGTCCAATGCCCATTCCTGATTAAAAACCCTCAGCAAAATAGGAATAGATGGGAAATTCATCAGAATAATAAATGGCATTTATATAAAACTAACAGCCAACATTATTCTCAACAGAGAGAGACTGAAAGCATTCACCTTGAGAATGGGAACCAGATAAGAATGCCCGTTATCACAACTTAATAAGATGAGAAAAGGAAATAAAGGGCATTCAAGTTGGTAAGGAAGAAGTAAAACTACCATATTCACAGATGATATAATGCTATACATAAAAAATCACAGAGATTCCACAAGAAAGCTACTGGAACTAATAGAAGGATTCTGCAAAGTACAAGGATACAAGATCAACGTACAAAAATCTGTTGGATTCCTATACACCAACAAAGAGAACTTCAAAAAGGAAATCAGGAAAACAATACCATTCACAGTAGCACCCCAAAAGATAAAATATTTAGGAATAAATCTTAAACAGGGACATAAAAGACCTGTACAAAGAAAATTACAAAACACTACTGCAAGAAACCAAAAGAGACCTACATAAGTGGAAAAGCATACCATGCTCATTGTGAAAATGTCAGTACTACCCAAAGTGGTCTATAAATATAATGCAATCCCAATCCAAATTCCAACAGCATTCTTTAAGAAGTTGGAAAAATTAATCACCAGCTTTACTTGGAAAAGAAAGAGGCCCCAGATAAGTAAAGCATTATTAAAGAAGAAAAACAAAGAAGGCTTCACACTACCCAATCTCAGAACCTACTATACCGCCACGGTAGTCAAAACAGCCTGGTATTGGTACAACAACAGACAGATAGTCCAATGGAACAGAATTGAGAACCTAGATGTAAATCTGTCTACCTGTGGACAGCTGGAAGACCTTCGATGAGATGGATTTAGACAGTGGCTTCAACAATCAGCTCAAACATAACGAGTGTGAGGATGGTGCAGGACCGGGCAGTGTTTCGTTCTGTTGTACATAGGGTTGCTATGAGTTGAAACCGACTTAGCGGCACCTAACAACAGCATGGACAGCTGATCTTTGACAGAGAGCCAAAGTCCATTAAATGGGGAAGAGGCACTCTCTTTAACAAATGGTGCTGGCAAAACTGGATGTCTATCTGTAGAAAAATGGAACAGGACCTATACCTCACACCATACACAAAGAAACTAACTCAAAATGCATCAAAGACCTAAATAGAAAAACTAAAACAATAAAGGTCATGGAAGAAAAAATAGGAACAACATTAGGGGCCCTAATATATGACATAAATAGAATACTAAAAATGTACAAACAGCAGAAGAGGAAGTAGATAAATAGGGCCTCCTAAAAATTAAACACTTATG
Organism: Dugong dugon; assembly: GCA_030035585.1. NCBI lineage: Eukaryota > Metazoa > Chordata > Mammalia > Sirenia > Dugongidae > Dugong > Dugong dugon. The sequence goes on along the minus strand of CM057466.1, from coordinate 43,111,225 downwards.
CTCATCAAAAGAGTTCTCCAAAAGAGTAAAAAGACAGTCAACAGACTCGGAAGATAATTTGGGCTACACCATATCTGATAAGGGTCTAATCTCTAAAATTCATACAAAACTTCACCTCAACAACAAAAAGACAAACAGATGAGCGAAGGACATGAACAAACACTTCAGCAAAGAAGACATTCAGGTAGCTAACCAACACATGAAGATCATTAGCCATTGTTGTTGTTGTTAGGTGCCATTGAGTCAATTCCGACTCATAGCAACCCTATATACAACAGAAAGAAACACTGCCCAATCCTGTGCCATCCTCATGATCATTGTTATGCTTGAGCCCATTGTGGCAGCCACTGTGTCAGTCCATCTCCTTGAGGGTTCTTCCTCTCTTTTGCTGACCCTCTACTTTGCCAAGCATGGTGTCCTCCTCCATGATAACACGTCAAAAGTATGCGAGACGAAGTCTTGCCATCCTTGCTTTGAAGGAGCATTCTGGCTGTACTTTTCTAAGACACATTTGTTCCTTCACCAGCATCAATTCTTCTTTGGTCTTCCCTATTCATTGTCCAGCTTTTGCATGCATTTATGAGACAATTTAAAACACCCTGGCTTGGGTCAGGCGCACCTTACTCCTTAAAGTGACATCTTTGCTTTCTAACACTTTAAAGAGGTCTTTTGTGGCAGATTTGCCCAAGGCAATGCGTCCTTTGATTTCTTGACTGCTGCTCCGGTGGGTGTTGATTGTGGATCCAAGTAAAATGAAACCCTTGACAACTTCAGTCTTTTTCCATTTATTATGATGTTGCTTATTGGTCCAGTTATGAGGATTTTTGTTTTGTTTATGCTGAGGTGTAATCCATACTGAAGGCTTTAGTCTTTGGTCTTCAACAGTAAGTGCTTTAAGTCCTCTTTACTTTCAGCAAGCAAGATTGTCATCTGCATAGCACAGGTTATTAATGAACCTTCCTCCAATCCTGATGCTGCATTCTTCTTCATATAGGACAGCTTCTCAGATTATTTGCATAGCATACAGATTGAATAAGTATGGTGAAAGCATACAACCTGACGCACACCTTTCCTGATTTTAAACCACCCGGTATCCCCTTGTTTCAAATGACTGCCTCTTAACCATGTACAGGTTCCTCAGGAGCACAATTAAGTGTTCTGGAATTCCCATTCTTCACAGTATTATCCATAATTTGTTTATGATCCACACAATTGAATGCCTTTGCATAGTCAATAAAACACAGGTAAACATCTTTCTGGTATTTTCTGCGTTCAGTCAGCATCCATCTGACATCATCAATGATATCTCTGGTTCCATGTCTTCTTCTGAATCTGGCTTGAATTTCTGGCAGTTCTTTGTCAACATACTGCTGCAACCACTTTTGAATGATCTTCAGCAAAATTTTATTTGCGTGTGTGTTATCAATTGAATTGTGTCCCCCCAAGATATGTGCGTCAACTTCGCTAAACCATGATTCCCAGTATTGTGTGATTGTCCACCATTTTGTCATCTGATGTGATTTTCCTATGTGTTGTAAATTCTACCACTGTGATGTTAATGATGCAGGATTAGAGGCAGTTATGTTAATGAGGCAGGACTCAATCTATAAGATTAGGTTGTGTCTTAAGTCAATCTTTTTTGAGATATAAAAGAGAGAAGCTAGCAGAGAGACATGGGGACCTCATACCATGAAGAATCAAGACCCAGCAGAGTAGCGCATCCTTTGGACCTGAGCTCCCTACACTGAGAAGCTCATCAACCAGGGAAGATTGATAACAAAGACCTTCCCCTAGAGCCAAAAGAGAGAGAAAGCCTTCCCCTGGAGCTGGCACCCTGAATTTGGACTTTTCTAGCCTCCTAGACTGTGAGAGAATAAATTTTTCTTTAAGCCATCCACCTATGGTATTTCTGTTATAGCAGCACTAGATAGCCAAGACAGTGTGATATTAATGAGATTTCCACATTCAGTTGTATCACTTTTCTTAGGAATAGGCATAAATATGATCTCTTCCAGTAGGTTGACCAGGTAGCTATCCTCCAAATTTCTTGGCATAGACTAGTGAGTACCTCCAGTGCTGCATCCATTTGTTGAAAACATGTCTTCTGGAATTCTGTCAGTTTCTGGAGCCTTGTTTTTCACCAGTGTCTTCAGTGCAGCATGGACTTCTTCCTTCAGGACCGTTGGTTCTTGATCATATGCTCCCTCCTGAAATGATTGAATGTCGACCAGTTCTTTTTGGCACAGTGATTGTGTATTCCTTCTATCTTCTTTTGATTATTAGCTATTAGATGTTAATCAAAACTACAATGAGATACCATCTCATTCCCAACAATGACACTAATTAAAAAAAAAAAAAAACAGAAAATAACAAATGTTGGCGAGCTTGTGGAGAGATTGGAACACTTATATACTGCTAGTGGGAGTGTAAAATGATACAGCGCTATCAAAAATGGTGTGACACTTCCTTAAAAAGCTAAAAATACAAATACCATATGATCCAGCAATCACAGTCCAAAGTACATACCCTAAAGAAATGAGTCATGACATGAATAGACATATGCATACCGATGCTCACTGCAGCATTCTTCACAATAGCAAAATGATGGAAACAACCTAAGTGCCCATCAGTGGATGAATGGATGATAGACAAACTGTGGTACACACACACAGTGGAATAGTATGCAATGATAATAAATAACAGTGAATCCGTGAAACATCTTACAACATGGATGAATTTGGAGGGCATTGTGCAGAGTGAAATTAGTCAGTCATAAAAGGAAAAATATTGTATGAGACCACTATTATAAAACAACAAGAAAAGGTTTACACACAGAACAGACAGAAACATTTTTAATGGTTACCAGGGATGTTAGGAAGGAGAAGGGAGTGAAAATTACTAACTAGAGAGAAGACACGTGTTAATATTGGTGAACCAAAAAAAACCAAACCCGTTGCTGTCGAGCCATTTCCAACTCATCACGACCTTACAGGACAGAGTAGAGCTGCCCCATGAGGTTTCCAGAGAGCGGCTGGTGGATTCCAGCCACCCACCTTTTGATTAGCAGCCAAGCTCTTAACCCCTGCGCCACCAGGGCTCCAGTATTGGTGAAGGGAAAGGCAGTACACAGTATGGGGGAAGTCAGCACAACATGACCAAGGCAAAGGAAGATGCTGAGAGGAACGCAAGAATAAAGGACAACTATGGTAATTATTATAACACAAACAATCCTGCAACAGTAGTATTAACAAACAGTAATCTACCGGTGGACACATAGGTAGATAGGTATGCTAAAGAGGTGTGGGAGGGTATAAGGGAGCACACCCACCTGTAGATACATGTTTGTTTCTGGATATTTTTACATCCATAATTTTAGATGCGTGTATATTAATATAGACAATAGAGCATACAAGGGGCACAGTCATGGAAACTTCTTAGATATAACCAAACGCTTCGCAGGAAGAAGTTCCTAGGCTCGAAGGTGGACCATGGACTCAGGTAACATCTACATCATTTGGCACAACATGGTTCATAAAGACAATGTTTTGCAATCTACTTTGGTTAGTAGCATCTGGGGTCCTAAAAGCTTGCAAAAGCCATCGATGATACAACTATTGGTCTCTTCCCTTCTGGAGCAAATGAGAGTGAAGAAAACCAAAGACTCAATGGAGCAGTTAGTCCAAAGGACTAATGGACCACATGAACCACAGCCTACACAACCCCGAAACCCTAGGAACTAGTTGGTGCCTGGCTACCAGTACCAACCACTGTGACTGGAATCACAACAGAGGGTCCAGGACAGAGCAGAAGAAAATGTAGAACAAAAAATCAAATTCACGAAAGAGACCAGACTTACTGGTCTGACAGAGACTCAGGAACCCCCAAGACTGTGGCCCTAATACACCTTTCTGACTTGGAACGGAAGCCATTCCCAGAGACCACCTTTCAGTCAAACAACAGATAGGCCTATAAAATAAACAGTAATGCCAGAGAGGAACATATTCCTTAGAACAATCAGTTGTACTATATCTAAATGACAACAGTTGCCCAAAAGCAAAGATGAGAAGGCAGGAAGGGTAGAAAATCCAGATGAAAGGACACGGGGCACCCAGGGCAGAAATGGGTAGAGTGCTGACACACTGAAGGGAATGCGGCCAATGTCGTGGAACACTTTGTGTACAAACTATTAAATGGGAAACTAATTTTCTCTGTAAACATTCACTTAAAGCACAATAAAAAAAATTTTTAAACGTATGGAATGTGTCACACTATAAGCCTTTCACTAACATTTCCCTCATTATTAAAATGTAAATAATCAAGATAAGCAATATTAAAGAATAACTCATAGGTTGTACTCAAAGAGTATTAAAAATCATGAAATAAATAATAAGGTGTAAAAAGGTGTTTGCCTTGATTTTTAGTTTAAAAAAAAAACACATCAGTGATAGAATACTGGTGGTAAAGACCCTGTGGTGTTAAAGGGTCCCTGACTGCACATAATATCAGAAGCACTGTGAGGGGAAGCATAATGGTGTCTGTTGTCCGTTTAACAGAATAAGCCACTAGACTCCACGAGATTGCCATTTTAATAAGTCATGCCAGGAAACATACATTTTCTTCCTAATTTACACCCCTTTTTTAATATGTTGCACACAAAAAATTCTGTGTTGATTTGAAGCAGACAGTGTTCCCCTGCCATTCATAAGGCTTTCAGTGGCCAATTTTTTTTCAGAAGTAGACCACCAGATCCTTTTTCTTAGTCTGTCTTAGTGTGGAATCTCTGCTGAAACCTGTCCACCTTGGGTGACCCTGTTGGTATTTGAAATACCTCTGGCATAGCTTCCAGCATCACAGCAAATGCAAGCCACCAGAGTACAAAAAACTGACAGACCCATGTTGCAACCTTTCAGAAGATAGCATATGATCAAGAACCAATGATATTGAAAGAAGGCGGCCAAGCTGCCCTGAAGGCACTGGCGAAAAATAAGGCTTCAGGAATTGATAGGATACCAATTGAGATGTTTCAACAAATGGATGCAGCTCCGGAGGTGCCCACTCATCTATGCCAAGAAATTTGAAACATAGCTTCCTGGTCATCCAACTGGAAGAGCTTCATATACATACCCATTTCAAAGACAGGTGATCCAACAGCATGTGGAAATTACCAAACAATATCATTAATATCACACACACATAAAATTTTGCTGAAGACAGTTCAGAACGATTGCAGCAAGACATCAACAGGGACCTACCAGAAATTCAAGCTGGATTCAGAACAGGACATGGAATGAGGGATATCATTGCTGGTGTCAGAGAATACCAGAAAGATGTTTACCTGTGTTTAATTGACTATGCAAAGGCACTCGACTCTGTGGATCATAACAAATTATGGATAAGATTGCTAAGAATGGAAATTCCAGAACACTTACTTGTGCTCATGCAGAACCTGTACACAGACCAAGAGGCAGTTTGTCGAATAGAGCAAAGGGATACTGCGTGGTTTAAAATCAGGAAAGTTGTGCGTCAGAGTTGTATCTTTTCACCTTACTTATTCAATCTGTATGCTTAGCAAATAATCCAGACTGTATGAAGAAAAACGTGGCATCAGGATTGGAGAAAGACTCATTAACAACCTGCGATAGGCAGATGACACAGCCTTGCATACTGAAAGCAAGGAAGACTTGAAGCACTTACTGCTGAAGATCAAAGACTATGAAGCCTTCAGTATGGATTATACCTCAATATAAAGTAAACAAAAATCCTGAAAACTGATTTGTTTTTTACTTCTGAAGAAAAGATCACAACTCACTTTGAGGACTAAGGTGCGCCTGACCCAAGCCATGATATTTTCAGTAGCCTCATATGTTTGCAAAAGCTGGACAATGAATAAGGAAGACTGAAGAAGAATTGATGCCTTTGAATTATGGTGTTGGCAAAGAATATTGACTATACTGTGGACTTCTAGAAGAACAAACAAGTATGTCTTGAAAGAAGTACAGACTAAGTGGTCCTTGGTAGCGAGAGTATTTGAATAACACTTTCAGATCTAATAAATTAAGATTATAAATATGGTGAACCTTTAGTTCTCCTAAATATATCTGATAAACTCAAGGAGTTTCTGACTCAGTTACGCACTTAAAATCGGGATAGTAAAGCTAACCAACTCATATTCGTTGTAATTACATAAGATACTAAACATGGAGTTTCTTAACAGAAATATGTTAATATTATTATTTGTTTCTCCTGATACACTTCTGTACTTAAATATAAATCATTCCTGGGTTAAGAAATGCTTACTCACTAAGTGTCTCAGTTTCTTAGTGCTGCTGTAACAAATACCACAACTAGGTGGCTTTAATGAACAGAAATATATTTTCTCAGTTTGGGAGTCTAGAAGTCTGAATTCAGGGCACTGGCTCTAGGGGAAAGCTTTCTCTGTTTGTTCTAGGAGGGAATCCTTGTCTCAGCTTCTCTAGCATTCTTGGCATTCCTTGGAGATCTCCGTGTGGCATCCATCTTTGCCTAAGCTGTTCCTTTTATATCGCAAAAGTCATTGGCTTAAAATATACCCTACACTAATAGGCCCTCATTAACATAACACAGAAACCCTTATTCTCAGATGGGATTATATCCACATGTATAGGGGTTAGAATTCCAACACATGTTTTAGGGACACAATTCAATTCATAACACTAAGAAAACAATTATGTCATCCTAAGCAATTTGTGGATAGAGGGAGGAGGTTACCTTTTTGTCCTGTTAAAGTTATGTAATGACCATAGATAGTATTGGCTGGGACACTTAGTAGACTTTTTTAGTAACATTGATGGATCACCATTGAAACCTACTAAGGGTTTCATAACTAAAGGAGCATTGGGTTGATTTGTGGCCCTTGTAATTCAAGTAGCCCAAGTCCCTGGCCTCTTCATCAGTCTGCAGTCCACTGAGGCTGCTAAATTATACTTGATTTGTTTTGTTTTTCTTTTTTAATATTCTATTTTGTTTTAGGTGAAAGTTTACAGAACAAAATTAGTTTCCCATTCAATAAATTGTATACAAAGTGTTTCTTGACATTGGTTGCAGTCCCCACACTGTCAGCACTCTCCCCATTTCTGCCCTGGGTTTACCTTTCTTTTGTCTAGTTTTCCTACCCCTTCCAGCCTTCTCATCTTTACTGTTGGGCAGATGTTGCCCTTTTGGTCTAATATAATTGTTTGCTCTACAGAGCATGTTCTCTTCAGATGTTAGGGTTTATTTTATAGGCCTGTCTTGTTTGGCTGGAAGGTGGTTTCCAGGAATGGCTGCAGTTCCAAGTCAGGGGGTGTCTTAGGGCCACAGTCTTGGGGGTTCCTCTAGTCTCTATCAGGCCAGTAAGTCTGGTCTTTTTTTATTAATTTGATTTTTTGTTTTGCATTTTTCTGCTGCTCTGTTTGGGACGCTCTATTGTGATCCTTTGGACTAATTGCTCCCTTGACTCTTTCGTTTTCTTCACTCTCCTTTGATTCAGACGGGAGGAGACCACTAGTTGTATCTTAGATGGTCATTTGTAAGCTTTTAAGATTCCAGACACCGCTCACCAAAATAGGATGTAGAACATTGTTTTTATGCACTATGTTGTGCCAATTGACGTAGATGTCCCCTGAGTCTATGGTCCTTAGCCTTCAAGCCTAGTATCTTCATCCCAGGAGGTGTGTGTGTGTGTGCATAAGAAGTTTCCATCACTGTGCCCCCTTGTGTGTTGTTGTCTATATTAGTATACACACAACATCTACAAATACATATGTAGCAGTATCCACAACCTAACCTATACTGCAGGTGGGTGCGCTCCCTTATACCCTCCCACACCTCTTTAGCATACCTCTCTACCTATGTATCCCTTTGTAAATTATTGTTTGTTAATATTGTTGCAAGATTGTCTATGTTATAGTAATTACTGTAGTTGCCCTTTGTTCTTGTGTTCCTTTCAGTGTCTTCCTTTGCCTTTATCATGCTGTACTGATTTCCCCCATATAGTCTGTTGCGTTTCCCTTTACCAATATTACCACGTGTCTTCTGTTTTGTAATTTACCCTCCCTCCTCTTCCCTTCCCTGATAACTATCAAAGAATTTTTTTTTCTGTATGTAAACCGTTTCTTGTTTTTTTATAATAGTTTTATATACAATATTTGTCCTTTTGTGATTTGCTTATTTCACTCAGCATAATGTCCTCCGAATTCATCCATGTTGTGAGATGTTTTATGGATTTTTCGTTATGCTTTATATTGTGTAGTCTTCCATTGTGTATATGTACCACAGTTTATATATTCATCCATTGATGGGCACTTAGGTTGTTTCCATCTTTTTGCTGTTGTGAACATGTTGTAGTGAACATGGGAGTGCATGTGTGTCTATTCATGTCACGGCTCTTATTTCTCTAGGGTATTTACCTAGCAGTGGGGTTGCTGGATCACATGGTATTTCCACTACTTGATTGGATTTTGCACTTTTTTTGTTTTTCTTTATTTTGCTCTTAAAGTATTTATTTCTGCCTAGGTATGAGTATCTTTGACCTTGACAGAATCTGTATTTGTTTTGTTTGCTTTGATTTTGGGTTTTCAAGACCATATAACTCTTAGATATTATAATGATATCCAGTTGAATTCTGGATAGCTCTCTGGCTTTACATGACTTAGAGGTCACAATTTCTAAGCATATCTAAACTGATTTAGCATATTCTAATAGCATACTCCATTTGAGCCCAAACTCCTTAGCTTATCTCACAAAGTCATCAATGGTCTCACTCCCTACCCTTGAAGCCTTTTTATGAAGTTTACCACATGATTAAGTACTTGGCTACTAACTGAAAGGTTGGCGGTTTGAACTCACCCAGTGGCTCCACAGGAGAAAAGACCTGATGATCTGCTCCCCTAAAGATTATAGCATAGAAAACCATGTGGGGCAGTTCTACCTTGGTTACATGGGGTCACTATGAGTTGGAATCTACTCCATGGCACCTAACAATAACAACAGCCCCATGGTACTCCTCTAACTTTATACTCAGAACTCCAAAATGCCTCCGTGCTTCTGAACATACAGTTCCTTTGCCTGAGATAGCCAGTCTTCCCATTCATTTCCACCATCTTGGAAACTCCAGCTGTCCTTCAGGACATAGCTAAAGTTTCTCTTCAGTGAAGCCTGCCCTGGGCACTCTTTCCCCCAGGGAGAGTTATCCGCTTCCTCCTCCTCCTTCTCCCTGCTTTTGCATTTGTATTTGTTGTCTGTTTTTAACTTACAGGCCTACCATACTCTGTTTAGTTCCTTGGATTCTCTTATTACTCTTTGAGTCCTAATGGCCACCTCATAGCAGGTGCTCAATAAACATTTGTTGACTAAATAAATAAAATGAAGTGAATTTAGTAAGTACCTATCACTTGTAGACTCAATTGCTCCCACCTCCGTGTACCCTCCCCCGCCCTGCTTACTGCCAGCCACTTCCAATCTGTCTGGTGCTGTGCTGGGCTCTTGGTTTTCCTCTTTAACCAGGCCCCACTGGGTTTGCCCAGTAGTGTTTCTACAGTTTCCTCCACTCTGTCCTCCATGCACACTACAACACTGCACCCACTTCCTTGTGACTTTCCTTATTTTGTTACCTGGTAGCTTTGCTTTTAATTCTTCTTCCTAATTCAAGTGCAGCTTCTTCCATTGAGCCTTCCCTTATATTCACACCCCTGATGATTATCAGTTCCTTTGGTCATATACTCACACTCACTGATTTGTACTGTCCTTTGTTTCATGCCCCTGTCCTCCTAGCTGGGTGTCATATGGAGTTAACCACCAGAAGAACTAAAAACTGAATCAATCAAAAGTGTTTGCCTTGGCATGAATCCAAAAAACAGAAAATAACAATGTTAGGCTGCAGAGAGATTGGAACTCATATGCAGTGCTATTGAGAATGCAAAATGGTACACCCATTTTGGAAGTTGATATGGCACTTCCTTAAAAATCTGGAGATGGAAATACCATATGATCCAGCAATCCCACTCCTAGGAATATATCCTAGAGAAATAAGAGCCATCACACTAATAGGCATATGCACACCCATGTTCATTGCAGCATTATTCACAATAGCAAAAAAATGGAAACAACCTAAGTACCCATCAACGGATGAATGGATAAACAAACTATGGTACGTACACACATGGAATACTACGCAACGATAAAGAACAATGAGGAATCTGTGAAACATCTCACAACTGAGTCTGGAGGGCATTGTGCTGAGTGAAATAAGTCAATCACAAAAGGACAAATACTGTATGAGAGCACTATTATAAAAGTTCATGAAAAGGTTTACACACAGAAAAAAATGTTTGATGGTTACGAGGGTGGGGGGAGGGGTCCTGAGGGAAAAACACTAGACTATAGATAAGTGGTAACTTTGGTGAAGGGTAAGACAGTACACAGTACTGGGAAGTCAGCACAGCTTGACCAAGGCAAGGTCATGGAAGCTTCATAGACACATCCAAACTCCCAGAGGGAGTGAATTACTGGACTGAGAGCTGGGAACCATGGTCTCGGGGGACATCTAGCTCAACTGGCATAACATAGTTTATAAAGAAAATGTTCTACATCCTGCTTTGGTGAGTAGCGTCTGGGGTCTTAAAAGCTTGTGAGTGGCCATCTAAGATACTCCACTGGTCCCACCCCATCTGGAGCAAGGGAAGATGAAGAAAACCAAAGACACAAGGGAAAAATTAGTCCAAAGGCCTAATGGACCACAGCTGCCACCACTGACTGCTCTGACAAGGATCATAATAGAGGGTCTCAGACATAGCTGGAGAAGAATGTAGAACAAAATTCAAACTCACACCAAAAGACCAGACTTACCGGTCTGACAGAGACTGGAGAAACCCCAAGAGTATGGTCCCCGGACACCCTTTTAACTCAGTACTGAAGTCACTCCTGAGGTTCACCCTTCAGCCAAAGATTAGACAGGCCCATAATGCAAGTAATGATACATGTAGCTCAATCATGTATACGAGACTAAATGGGCACACCAGCCCAGGGGCAAGGACGAGAAGGCATGAGCAGATAGGAAAGCTGGACGAATGGAAATGGGGAAACCAAGGCTGAGAAGGGGAGAGTGTTGACATGTTGCAGAGTTGGCAACCAGTGTCACAAAATATGTGTATTAATTGTTTAATGAGAAACTAATTTGCTCTGTAAACCTTCATCTAAAGTACAATTTAAAAAAGAAGTGGTTGCCTTGGAAAGCAGAACTAGGAATCACTATTAATAACAATAAGAAGAATATTTTCTAATAGCTAATGCTTATTTGGGAAACCCTGGTGGCGTAGTGGTTAAGAGCTGTGGCTGCTAACCAAAAGGTCAGCAGTTTGAATCCACCAGGCAGGCGCTCCTTGGAAACCCTGTGAGGCAGCTCTACTCTGTCCTGTAGGGTCACTTTGAGTCGGAATCAGCTCGACGGCAACAGGTTTGGTTTGTCTTTTTTCTTAATGCTTATTTATGCCAAGCGTTTCTAATCACTTTGCAGCATTTGTATTACTTAAGTTTATTCTGTTTTATTGTAAATACTCAGTAGAACCTTCAAACAGAATTTTTTGCAAACGTCTTTAAGCTGAGAACTCTGTCTTCATAGGAAATTGTATCAGAAATGCCCAGGTTAAAAAGCACAGCTCTGTAACATAGCAAATGTTTTTAAACCCAGTTAGCTAACTTCATATCAAAGTCTGAAATTTAATAAAACTGGTTAGGGAACCCCTTTGCATTCTTCAGCTACAGTGGGAGAATCTGGCTTCCTTTTTAATACAATTAACAGACTTTTCTTCCCTCACCTCAGTGTTTCCTGCTGAGGCCAACAGTGAAAGAACTAAGATGAATAACCATTAGTAACATTCATCTGGGTATTAAAGCATTTTCTGTTGTCCTCCTTCTTGCTTTGAAGTCCTTCCTTTTTTATTTTTCAGAACACATGTGCACTGTGGTCTACTTTGATGACTGCATGTCCATACATCAGTGCAAGATATCCTGTGAGTCCATGGGGGCGTCCAAGTACCGTTGGTTCCACAATGCCTGCTGTGAGTGCATCGGGCCCGAGTGCATCGACTACGGCAGTAAGACCGTCAAGTGCATGAACTGCATGTTTTAAAGAAGGAAAGGAAATGCAAAGTGAGCAAGTTTGCCAGAAAGAAAGAACGAAGTTACTCAGTGAGGTGAAGAAGAAGCTACAAAAATTTGGGATGGGTTACTTTTAAAGTACAACAAAACTAGTAATTTGTTAAATTGTATGATTATAGCTGCTCTTATTAACCTTATTGTCCACTAGCAATAAAGCCTTTCCTTTGATCCGTTGAATCTCTGTACAACTTTGGTCATATAAGGAACAGCACATAGAGAATTCCTTGAAGGGTCTGAGCTTCAAACGTGAAGACTAATGCTGTTTTCTTCTAGCATTCCAAAGCCCTTTGTTTTGAAAGTGTTGGCAGAAGCACGTTCACGTAAGTTACGGTTTGACTCCTGAGACGCTGAGTTTCTATAGCTGTATGCCATTGTTCACTGTGCCTTTCATGGTTTACCTGTTTTATAAATTGGGTATAATACCCGAATATATCACTCTGAAAGATCACCATAAAAAGCTTGATTTCAAGCCATGTTCTGTTGGGTTTAGAAAGGAAATGTTTACTGTATTTTACAGTTTAAAACTATTACATGGTAGGGTCCATCCTGTAATGCACATACTGACAAAGCTTTTCTCTTCCGTTCTCCCTGCCTGGAATGCTTATGTGGGTCACATGAGGAGGCATCGTCACTAGGAACATCAGGGTACATCTCTGAAACTGCATTAAGTACACTACTAGGGTAGGTACTTAGGACACTAAAGCATTGCTTGTGACTTAAGTACCAGCTTAAAGAGCGCTGGGGAAGGGAAATGACTGCCACGTCGGACGGTAACGAGAGTACCAGTGACCAGCTTGTCCCCCTGACGCTGTGCGGCAAGGTGAGGGTGCACCGACTGGACGAACCAAGCCTGAAGAGTGATAGGAGGGGACTTAAGAGAAGTTACGGCTATGAACAGCGACGGTTAGAAACTCTGGGAATCACCACAGGAAACAAACTTGGAATGACTGACATTTTTTATTGTGTAATCTGTTAAGTTTATATCTGGATCTAATGTTCTTATTAATGAAGTGTAATTATATAGTGGGATGTTAAAATTATGAAACTAAACAAAAACTCTGTTCAAGATGACAGTTGTTTCCAAATACACTACAGAGTATTTTGTCAGCTTTTCATACAGTTTCAATAAAGATAAGCTTAAACACCATGTGCCCTTTCTAGTAATAAAATTCTAATCTTCAAACATGAATCTAAAACATAAATATTTATATTACAGAGACTCTTAACTATAAAATTACTAATTTCTCTAGTGCGTATTTGAATTACAAGTAACTTTTTAGGAACACATTTATATGTCTAAATATTTGAGTATATACAAATAGGTAATGCTCTTGGATACATTTTGTATTGTTGATTATCTAAACTAGTTAAAGTTCATATGTAATGTTATGATTAACTGTTATAAAATGTAAAGCCTTGATACCTTTTCTGCCCTTTCAGTTAACTGTAACAAATACAGTCAAGGTACTTTAGCCTCTTAAAATGTTACAATTTAGCTCGTGAATGTATTTTTAATAGGAAAAAATTGGGTTTTTTTTTCTGACGCTTAGGTAGAGTACCTCCTTAAAAGTGCCTTGAAAATGTTTTGGTTCCCCTTCTTAATTAATATGTATAAAGCTGAGAGTTTTCTTAAACTTAGAAAAGAGAAAGTTTTAAAAGAATTTGTAGTCGACTGCTTCCTTTCAACTTGGCTTTTCCAAAGTAGTTTCATACCTGTGAATAGAAGGATGTTTTCGTGTTTATTGACAACATGCTTTTTATTTCCTTAAATATGTCAACAGACATATTTTTAAACTGGTATTTGTCACCCTTTTTAGGTCTTCCTTATTAAATTTTGAAATGTAGTATTTCTGTTTTTCCCCCTACGTTGGGAGAATGATTTCTTGAACCACGTTACGTTTTACTGTTTTCTTACCTCTGTTTCTCCCATTAGACATTATCCCTAAGTGTAGTGTTTTTTGATATTCAAAGTTTGCTTAATTTTTGTGATTTACAAAGGGGTTGAAAGAAAGACAAATACAGTATGGTCTGTCATATAAAAGATTCCATTTCCAGTTCTGTAATGTTATTTGTATTTTGCATAACAACATTTTTCCAATTTAAAAGTGTAATATTGGGGACAACCTTAGCTTCACTAAAATTTAGAGCTACTATTAACATCCTAAGGAGCCCTGTTGGCGCAGTGGTTCAGACACTCGGCTGCTTACCAAAAGGTCTGCAGTCCAAACCCACCAGCCGCTCCGGGGGACAAAAATGTGGCACTCTGCTTCTGTAAAGACTACAGCCTTGGAAACCCTATGGGATCGCTAGGAGTCGGAACTGACTCGCCGGCAGTGGGTTGGTTTATTAACATCCCAAAGCACAATTAATTCACTTGTATATTGAAGCTTTGGTGAAAAAAAATTTTTTTTCAATAAATTTTTATAACCAACACCCACTTCCAAAAAAGAAAAAAAACCCACTAGATTTTTAAACCAGTAGCTATTATAAAGACCATTTTGAAAAGGTTCTTTCCTATAGTAAGATGTGTACTTGCTGGTGGGTTTTCTCTTTTTTTTTTCTCCCACAACGTCTAATTACTGAAACTGTACTCATCATAGTGGTACCAAATCGAATGATAATTTAAATCTAGTCTTTGTTTACACAGAAAGCAATGAATTAAAAGGGAGGGGTCTTCCTTTAGAAATGTGACTTCTAAAGTTTCAGAAAACAAAATTTATATTAGAATATTTGAACAGTTATTTATGAATCAGAGAGTAGTATCAAAATGGAGAAGAGAAACCAAAACTTTTCTGGGAAAGTAGGTAAATAGAACCACGTTTTTAAAGTTTGTTTTTATGGAAGCCTCTTTGAAGAGTTTTAAAATCTTCTGCATTCTCAAGAGTGTATGTTTAATGCGTTTCACATGACCTGTAATATAAAATTGTGAATTTTTCTTTGGTTGTCCCTATAAACAAAAAAAAAAAAAAAAGTATTTTAATAAAACGTTGAAATGCGTAATGAGTGCATCATGTTTTTTGTTAATTTCAGCCTATTCTTGTCGTTGGCTGCTGTTGAGTCAGCCCCTGACTCATGGCGACCCCATGTGACAGAGAAGAACTGCTCCATAGGGTTTTCTTGGCTGTAATCTTTACGGAAACAGATTGCCAGACCTTTTCTTTCACAGAGTCTCTGGGTGGGTTCAAACCTCCAGCCTTTCACAAACTGCTGGCGCCACCCAAGCTCCTAATTTCAGCATAGAACACCAAAGTAAGTTTGACATTTCTCTCTAGTGAAGCTAAGGTATCAGCCAAAGCACGTCCTTCTCTCTCTCTGGATGTCCCGACCCAAAAAAAAAAACATTGCTGTCGAGTGGATTCTGACTCATGGCAACCTGACAGATTCTTTTGAAACAAGCGGTCTTTAACAGGTTGTTCTCTGCTTTTCATATGCTTAAGTCCAATGTAGGGGAACCTTTGACATGAACTACTTAACCTTTCTGCTTTCGCTGGGGACCTTCCGAGGCCAACCAACTCTACGAGAACTGTCTCGTGGTTGAATGGGTGACAGGAAGATCAAGTCAGAGAGATGACCTTCCAGCCCTTCATAGAGATTCTCACAGGGTCATATTCTATTAGAATTGGGAGCCATAGGCTGGACCGTAGTGGTAAAGTCAACATTATTTCACAGAATCTGCATTTTGACAGCCTAGTGAATGTAGAGGTCTCTAACGAGGGGAAAAATTCAAGGGCAGATTGCAGCCTGAGTGCCTTAGGAGAATAATGGCTCTGAGGAGTATAGGAGGTGGAATTTGTTCCAAGGAGAGACAGTATGTTTTATTAGGAAAGTGGCTGATTTGCTACTGGTGTCCAAATGCTCGAGAGTCCCGTGGACCTGAAGGTGAGAAGCTGGAGCTGGAGATGCAGAGCTGGGAGGAGAATGACCTGGAAGAGACCTGAGGACGGGGGGTACCACCTGTGGGTGCTCACCCTGTCAGGCGACTCCAAACCCAGCAGACATCACCGTTAGCTTGTGGGTGTTAGGAATTACAGCTCCTACAAGATTCAGCTTTTTCCTAATCAATTAAAAACAAATCCATTTATATGCTTTTATTTTAAAGTCTGTGCTTCAAGCGTGCAGTCAGCAACAGCTCCAAGGTTCAGCTTTGGAGATGAAGATTCTCAGTGCAGAAGTAATGAAAGAGGTTTCTAGAGTTGTTCTTCCAGAGTGAGCCTGGACAAGCACAGGACCTCACGCTAGTCAGAGTGACAGAAATCCCAGATTTGACTAAACTCACTGAAATACCTGTAAGGCAAAAATGATTGCATTTTCTGCCCTCCTAACTGACATGCTTCGCACCGCAGCCGAAGTAACCCAAAACAGCTGAGACAATAATTTGTGTTTCCTTCTCTGTTTTTTCCCACGCCCCGGCTGCTTCCTACCCCAACCCCCAATTCCAAGGGAATAGCCCCCTGGGCCTCCCAGGTTTGAGTGCCCAGTGGGAAGGAGGATGTAGCAGACAACCTGCCTTTTGTTTTCCAGAAGCCTTACCTCCTCCAGGGGGTTTGGCTGAGGGGAGGGAAGAGGCTCAGGTGGGAGAGGAGCTGCCCAGCTCCTGGGCAAGCCCAGACCAGCCAGCGCTCTAGGACCACCTGAGGGTCCCCAGGAGGCCGGGCGGGCTCGGAGCTGCCTCATCTCGGTGTTTTAACCAAGGACTACCAGCAGTCCCGCCTCCTAGGCTGAAGTGACACTTTGCACACTTGGATTTGTGGAATGACTAGATTCCCCAGCCTCGCACAGTCCGAGCCGCTGACCCTTCAGCCGCATCCCAGCCTCTCTCCTTTGCTTTACTAAATTTTATGTTCTTCCCAAGGCATCCCAAGTTTTATTTGGCATATATTCAAAAGGGCAGAAGTGGGAAAATGGACAAGTATGCTGCTAGAGCCATGTCTGCCCAAGTCCAAAGAATATTACAGAGCCATCAGTATATATTAACATTACAAATGGGCAAAACCACTGAAAGCTTAGCCTTTTCAGATTGGCTAGAAACTGATCCTACGTTTTGAATTGTCTTTCTTAACAATCATTGGTACAGGTTTCAGTGATGACGGTCAGGAGGGTCTTCATTGGTCCAACAAATTTCTATTCACTAAATGCTAATAGAAAAAGATAAGAATGGAAAGTCTTTTGTGTTCTGTTTGATTGGCTTTATGTGAAAGTTACCCTAAAAGATATTTTCCAAGATTATCTTAGCTATTGTCTTTATACCTCAGGGCCCAGTTGATGTGTCCTTGTGAGTCCTTGTGACCTCAGCTCCAGCTGGGTCACATTCTCTGTGCTCAAGGAGAGGGAATAAATGATTCTAATATTATTTCCTAAATCACCTCTTGCTCGCCCACTCAGCCCACCCCACAGTACCTTTGTTTCTACCTGTGCTTCCACGTTGGCCGCTTCCTCTGCTGGGCTGCTTTTGATCCAGATCCCGGTTCCTGGTCCTCCTGCAGGTCTCAACTCACTGTCACCTTGTTGGAGAGGTCTTCCCTGAACACCATCCCTAAAGTGGCAGCCACCTCTATCCCGTTAGCTGTTTTAGTTTTTTTAATAGCTGGTAGCTCTCCAGAAGTATTTATTTGTAGTTACTATTTGTCATCTGTTTTCCACTAGAATGTGTGATTGGAGGATAGGGCCTTGTTCCTTTTGTTTGTCACGGTCCCAAACACAGCACCCCAGTGCCCTAAAGTGTCCAACACTTGACAGGCACAAAATATTTTCTGGATGGATGGATGAACGATACTGGTTCCTACCACACTTCTGCTCCTGGTCACCCTCAGATAAAGCCCGGCTGCTCGGCAGGCATCGGGCCCTACAGCCTGGCCCTGGTCTCCTCCAAGCTGGCCTCTCCACATCCCACCACCTGGGCTGCGGACCCCATGAACTGTTCCTTAGTAAATGCCGCTGCTTCATCAGCCTGCAGCGCCCTTCCCTCTGTCTCCCTCGCCCCTTTTGCTGACTAACTCACCAGGGTCTCAGCAGGCACTGGTGCTTTATACTCTTCAACCCCGGGGCATGCCTCACCAGCGTCTTACCCTGAGTCATAACCCTACTCAGGAGGTGACCCTGCTTTGTTGGTTGCCACTTCCCTCCTGGCGTCCAGGTTCTGAGCATTGCTCATGCGCTTTTCGCCATGGGGTTTAGAGTCTTTCTGGATTGCTGAGCCGTGGGGCAGTCTGGGGAGACTCGGGCTTCTCCAGCAACCGTGCGGACCATGCATGTTGTTGATGTAATTTTTTTGGTGTTCTTGAGGGCAATTTTTATTTGCAGAAGATTATTCAAAGGTTAATTTTTATTTTAAAAATTAATGTTCAATTTACAAAAGCATACACCTAGTTCTTCCACAAGCTTTCAAAACCCAGTTTACAGATACTACTTCTGCCTAGTAATCTAAGAATCTATATCTAGCAATCACTTTCCCAGGGTCTTCAGTCAGTGTTTGCTGAGTATTTATGTTGTTATTAGCTGTGGTTCAGGGTAGAATTCTCACAATCCATGCTGAAGACCTGGGTTCAATTCCCAGCCAATGCACCTCATGCGCAGCCACCACCCATCTGTCAGTAGGGACTTGCAGCTGAACAGGTTTCAGTGGCTCTTACAGATGGACTAGGAAGAAAGGGCTGGTGATCTGCTTCCAAAAATCAGCCAGTGGATCACAACAGTCCAATCTGCACCCAGTTGTGGGGGTGGCGCAGGACCAGGCAATGCATGAGGTTGCCATGAGTACTTATGCAATTAATAAACTCACAAATAAGGTGAGCCTATTGAAAGTTCAAATTCTGCACATAAACCTGGTAAGACTTCAACTTAAAATCAAGTCTAATTCAATTACTCAATTACATATTTTTATATCGAAGTTACAAAGCTATGCTCTAATAAATCAAATCCTCTGCAACATTGGAATATGTCAGTTCTTACCACAACAATATTAATAACATGGCTTTGATTTTCTACTCCTGGAGTCCCTAAATCATTCCAAGGCTAAAAGACAGGTTTCCATTAAGCAGTCTATTATGACATCAGTAAAAATGGATGCCAGAAAACTTAAAAACTGATGGAGGCCAGATTAGAGGACAAGACTTTAGCCAAGATTTAGCCAGACATGCCTCCAAAAACATGGCCTCAAGGAGGGCCTGCCCCTGGAGGAGCACTCAGTGCCAAGAAGAAGAGTATGCCCAGTTCTCTTCCCAAATTTGCCAGCTAGAGAGGTCATTCCTCTGCCCAGGGGCAGAATGAAATAAGGACAAAGAAAGGCCTAAAGGCGCACAAAATCATTTTCTACCCACAAAGGAAACATTAGGTTTAGGAAAAAGTGTTCTCAGTGAGTAGCTCCATCATCCAAATCCCTTAGATCCTAGTTATACACATTACGTATGTCTTCCCAACGTCTCAAAGAAGTCTGCACTTCCCACCTAGGTCAATGACTTGATTGGATTTTGCATATCTGATTCTGACTTGAATTTCTGGCAGTTCCCTGTCAATGTTCTGCTGCAACCATTTTGAATGATCTTCAGCAAAATTTTACTTGCATGTAGTATAATGATATTGTTCGATAATTTCTGAATTCTGTTGGATCACGTTTCTTTGAAATGGGCACAAATATAGATCTCTTCCAATCAGTTGGCCAGGAAGCAGTCTTCCAAATTTCTTAGCATAGATGAATGAACACTTCCAGCTTTGCATCCATTTGTTGAAACATCTCAATTAGTATTCTGTCAGTTTCTGGAGCCTTGTTTTTCACCAATGCCTTCAGTAGAGCTTGGACCTCTACCTTCGATACCGTCAGTTCTTGATCATATGCTACCTCCTGAAATGGCTGAACATCAACCAATTTTTTTTGGTACAATGACTCTGCATATTCCTTCCATCTTCTACTGATGCTTCCTGCATTGTTCAATATTTTGTCCACAGAATCCTTCAATATTGTGACTCAAGGCTTGAATTTTTTTCTTCAGTTCTTTCAGCTTGATAATTGCCGAGCATGTTCTTCTCTTTTGGTTTTCTAACTCCAAGTCTTTGCACATTTCATCATAATACTTTGTTTTTTCGAGCCGCCCTTTTAAAGTTTTCATTCCGCTCTTTTACGTCATCATTTCTTCTTTTGGCTTTAGCTACTCTACATTCAACAGCAAGTTTCAGAGTCTCTTCTAACATCCATTTTGGTCTTTTCTTTCTTTCCTCTCTTTTTAATCACCTTTTGCCTTCTTCATATATGATGTCCTTGATGTCATCCCACAACTCATATGGTCTTCAGTCATTAGTGTTCAATGCATCAAATCAGTTCTTGAGATAGTCTTTAAATTCAGGTGGGATATACTCAAGGTCGTACTTTGCTGTCATATGCTTTTTAAAATTTTATTCAGCTTCGACTTGAACTTGCATATGAGAAATTGATGATCTGTTCTGAAGTAAGCCCCTGGTCTTGTTCTTACTGATGTTATTGAGCTTCTCCATCATCTCTTTACACATATATCATCGATTTGATTCCTGTGTGTTCCATCTGGCGAGGTCCACATGTATAGTTGCCATTTATGTTGTTGAAAAGTGGTATTTCCAATGAGTAGGTCATTGGTTTTGCAAAACTTCTATCATGCAATCTCCAGTGTCATTCTATCACCAAGACCGTATTTTCCAACTACAGATCCTTCTTCGTTTCCAACTCTCGTATTCCAATCACCACTAATTATCAATGTATCTTGATTGTATGTTTGATCAATTTCAGACTGCAGAAGTTAGTAAAAATCTTCAATTTCTTCATCTTTGGCCTTAGTGATTGGTGCATTAATTTGAATAATAGTTGTATTAACTGGTCTTCCTTTTAGGCATATGGATATTATCCCATCTCTGACAGCACTGTACTTAAGGGTAGATCTTGAAATGTTCTTTTTGACAATGAATGTGACACTGTTTCTCTTAAATTTATCATTCCTGGCAAAGTAGACCATATGATTTTTTGGTTCAAAATAGCCAATACCAGTCCATTTCAGCTCATTAATGCCTAAAATATCTATCTTCAAACATTCATTTCATTTTTGACAACTTCTAATTTTCCTAGATTCATACTTTGTACATTCCACATTCCAATTGTTAATGAATGTTTGCAGCTGTTTCTTCTCATTTTGAGTCTTGCCACAACAGCAAATGAAGGTCCTGAAGCTTTACTCCATCCACGTCATTAAGATCAACTCTACTTTGAGGAGGCAGCTCTTCCCCAGTTGTATTTTGAATGCCTTCCAACCTGAGGAGCTCATCTTCTGGCACTATATCAGAAAATGTTCCCCCACTATTCATAAGCTTTTCGCTGGTCAGTATTTTTAGAAATTGATTGCCACATCCTTCTTCCTAGGTTGTGTTAGTCTGGAAGCTCTGCTGAAGCGTGTCTACCATAGGTGACCCTGCTGGTATTTGAAATACCTGTGGCATAGCTTCCAGCATCATAGCAACACACAAGCCACCACAAATTGAGAGACAAGTGGTGGAATTTTTTTTCCTGGTAGCCACATTTTAAAAAGTGAAAAAAAAAACAGAGAAAATTAATTTTACTGATATATTTTAGTCAATTTAATATATCCAAATTATTGTTTCAACATGTAATTCATATAAAAGTTATTAATTATATATTTTAATTTTTTACTATTAAGTCTTTGAAATCCAGTGTGTATTTAATACAACAAACCCTGATTTGGACTAGTCACATTTCAAGTGCTAAGTAGTCACGAGTGGCTACCATATTGGACAGCACAGATCTAGAGAGTTTATACCATGTTCATACAATCTATCACTACCTTGTTGATCTTCTGTCTAGTTTTTCCATACATTATTGAAAATTAGTTATTGAAATCTCTAGCTATTATTGTTGAGTTGTCTATCCGTTCAATTTTTTCATTTTTGTTACATGTATTTTGGGATTCTGTTGTTAGGTGCATGTATGTTTATGATTGTTATATCTTATTAATGTATTGACCATTTTATCCATATAAAATGCCACTCTTTGTCTCAATTAGCAATTTTTGTCTTAAAGACTATTTTGTCTGATATTAGTATAGCCACTTTAGCTCTCTTTTGCATACTATTTGCATGATGTATTTTTTTCCAATCTTTTACTTTCAACCTGTTTATGTCTTTGAATCTAAAGTTTGTCTCTTGTAGACACCATATGGTTAGATCATGTCTTCTTATACATTCTGCCAGTCTCTGCCTTTTAATTGGAGTGTTTGATCCATTTACTTTTCATGTAATTACTGATAAGGTGGGGATTATGGCTGCAATTTTGTTTTTTATATGTCTTACATCTTTTTTGTTCCTCTGCTCCTCCATTACTGCCTTTTTTGTGTTAAATAAATATTTTCTAGTGTACCATTTTAATTTTCTTGTCATTTCTTTACTATATATATTTTTAGTTATCTTCTTAGTGGTTTACCTGGGAATTACAATTAACATCTTAATTTATAGCAACCTAACTTGGATTAATATCAATTTAATTTCAATAGTATGCAAAAACTTTGCTCTTACATAACTCCATAACCCCTTCTTTGTGCTGTTGTACAAATTACATCCTTTTACACTGTATGCCTATCAACACAGATTTATAATTTTTGTAATTGTTGTATTATGTAGTTGTCTTTTAAATCACATAGAACAAAAAAGTTACAAACAAGATACATTTACAGTGTCTTTTATATTTACCTATGTGGTTACCTTTAACAGTGCTATTTATTTCTTCATGTGTACTCAAGTTACTGTTGAGCATCCTTTCATTTCAGCCTCAAAGACTCCTGTCATAGATTGAATTATGTCCCCTCAAAAATGTGTGTATCCATTTGGCTGGGCCATGATTCCCAGTATTGTGTGGTTGTCCTCTACTTTGTGATTGTAATTTTATGTTAAAGAGGATTAGGGTAGGATTGTATGACACCCTTACTAAAGTCACATCCTTGATCCAGTGTAAAAGGAGTTTCCCTAGGGTGTGGCCTGCACCACCGTTTATCTTACAAGAAATGAAAGGAAAGGGAAGCAAGCAGAGAATTGGTGTGATGGTTTAGATTGTGTGTCAACTTGGCTGGGCCATGATTCTCAGTGTTTTAATGTAATCACTCCCATGATTGAATATACTGTGAGTAGCCAATCAGATGAAAGGGAGTCTCCTTGGGGGTGTGGCCCACATCTGTATATAAGCAAACTTTCTGGCTTTTTGCTCTCTCTGGATACTGTGGCTGCTTCCTGTCATCTCATCTCCCATTCTTGGGACTTGAGCCGTCAGCTTATCTGCTGAACCTGGGATTCATCGATCTGCACAGCCTGTGAGCAGGAGCCCTGCTCTCCGACCTGCCAATCTTGGGCTTGCCAGCTTCTGCAGCTGTGTGACTTGGGAGAGGCCTCCACACTGATTCATGGACTTGGGATGTTCTAGCCTCTACAATCACGTGAGCTGTTTCCTTGATATAATCTCTCTATATATATTTATATACTTTACTGGTTTTGCTTCTCTAGAGAACCCAGCCTAAGACAATTGGGGACCTCATACTACCAAGAAAGCAGTGCTGGGAGCAGAGCACATCCTTTGGACCCAGGGTTCCTGCACAGAGAAGCTCCTACTCCAGGGGAAGACTGATGAGAAGGACCTTCCTCCAGAGCTGATAGAGAGAGAAAGCCTTCCCCTGGAGCTGAATTTGGACTTCTAGCCTACTAGACTGTGAGAAAATACATTTCTCTTTGTTAAAGCCATCCACTTGTGGTATTTCTGTTATAGCAGCACTAGATGACTAAGACAACTCCCTTTAGTGTTTCTTATAGGGGAGATCTGCTAGCACCTGCCACTTGTTAGAACTTTTTTGGTTACAAATGGCAGAAACTCAATTTAAACCAGCAAAAGCCAAAAAAATAAGGAGGAGGGGGAGGCGGCTCATCCACTGAAAAGCCCAGGGATATCAAGGCTTTGGGCAAGATCAGATATATGCAGTAGTCTCTCTCTCGCTTTCAGCTCTGTGGTCCTCTGTGCTGGTGTACCCTCTGGGAAGCCTCCCCACTCCAGGCTGACAAGTCCTCCACTGACAATCCCATCAGGAAGAGATTATCACTATACAGATAGCGCTAGAAAAAGTCCCAGGTAGGCTTGCCCTGGTCTGGAGGGGGAGTCAGTTCCCCCCAAATCACATGGACAGAGTGGAGGAGTAGTGTGCCCAAAGAAAATACAGAGATTACAGAAGGGGGGGCGGGCAGGGCTTTGGATAAAGCACAAGTAAAAACTACAAGTGTCTACTAGGTCAACTTTAGGAAAAGTTTCAGCTTTATAAAGATGTCCTCTTGACAGAACTATTTGTATACAAACCAGATGTTAGCACAACTGGAAATCCATATGTTAAAAATATTTAAATACTTGTATTTTTCATTGAAGGAGCTCTGGTTGCACAGTGGTTAAGCACTCACCTGCTAACCGAAAGGTTGGCAGTTGAACCCACCCACTGCTCCATGGGAGAAAGATGTGGTAGTCTGCTTCTGTAAAGATTTAGGGCCTTGGAAACCCTATGGGCAGTTCTACTCTGTCTTACAGGGTCACTATGAGTTGGAATCAACTCAGTGGCAGTGAATTTGGTTTTGGGTTGGTTTTTCATTGACATGTACCTGGGTAGTATAAACAGTTAAGTGTTCAACTACTAGCTGAAAGTTTGGTGGTTTGAACCCACTCAGAAGTGCCTCAGAAGATGGGCCTTGGGATCTGCTTCGAAAAGTTCACAGGCTTCAAAACCCTATGGAACAGTTCTATTCTGCACACATGGGGTCTCCATAAGTCAGAATCAACTCGAAAGCAACTAACAACATTTTTCATTTAAAGCAGCCAATGGGTGTTATAGATTGAAAGTCCCCTAAAATATGTGTTAGAATTCTAACCCCTACACCTATGATGTAATCTGCTTTGGAAATAGGGTTTTCTTTGTTATGTTAATGAGGCCATGCCAGTGTAGAGTGTGTCCTAAACCTAATCACTTCTGAGTCATAAAAAGAGCCGATCAGACCCAGAGGTGAGCACATACTGGGAAGACAGATGCCACGTAAGGATCCTCTACAAGCCAAGGAACCAAGGAACACCCCATCTATTGAAAAGGAAGGACTCGCCATGACTGTGACCCTGATTTGGATTTTTAGTCTCCAGGAGTGTGAGAAAATAAAGTTCTGTTCTTTAAAGCCACCCCCTTGTAGTATTTGTGTTACAGCAGCACTAGGAAACCAAGACACTGGGGACATGACTTGTCTGTTCAACATCTTAACTGGTAGAGGTTCAGGGAAGGGAACAAACACTGAGGTTGAACAAAAGTTATGTAAATCCTTATGAGCAGGTTTTATCGGCATGAAAGGGACAATATCTTTAGACTTTGACTTACTGGTAAATTAATTTCTCTCCTCGTACCATGTTCTGTACAGGTTCTGGCTACTTGGAGGGAGTAGATTATGACACAGAGGAACTTCCTGACTGGGAGGAAGAAGTAAAAACCTCATCCCTTCTATCCTGGGAGAATGTGGGAAGGGGAGAAAGGGCCCATATGGAGTGGCAGCAAGAGGACAGATACACATGTCCTGGCCTGCTCTCTCCAGGTTGAATCCTTGGCATTGAGGCAGGTTAGGTATGTTCCAAGGAAAGGCAGAGGGGTATTTGTGTCATGCTCCATCTGGAAGGCCAGGAAAAGCCATATCCATGGGCCTCCAGGTTCACATCCTTCCCACGCCCAAGGCAGCTTCAGCCACTGGCAGGGGGCATAGCTGGATACAGCTGCTGAGGCTGCCAGAGACCTGGAAGTCTGCACACCCTGGAGTGGGGCCATGGGTGTTCTGAGAAGACCAGGAGCTAGTCAAGGCCTAGAGGAAGAAGGAAGGGGCCACAGTGTAGAGGCAGCTATGACCAGGAACCAAGGCTAGAACCATAGGCTCCACCAGGCATAACAACACAATGCTGCCACCCCTAGAAGGGATCAGCTCTGCCTCAGCAGTCCTTGTCCAGGAACCAGACCAGACTGGCCATGTCATGGGAGAAACCAGCAAGAGTCCAGAGGGCCCAACCACAATTCATCCACATAGCCCTGTGCAGCCACAGGGGGAAAGGGATAGAACCTGCAAGACTGAGCTGCACCAGAATCAAGACGTGTTCTTTAAGCTGAAATTCCACAAATGGGCCCCTTTAATCTGGTGTTCCTGCTGCTCACCCACCTGTTATGGTTTGAATTGTGCCTCTCTCCCCAAAAATATGTATTGAAATCCTGGCCCTTGTACCTGGAGATGTGATCCTGTTTGGAAATAGGGTTTTTCATTTGTATGTTAATGAGGTCATATCAGAGTAGGGTGGGTACTAAATCTAATCACTTCTGAGTTATAAAAAGATCAGGTTAGACACAGACACACACAGGGGAAGACAGACACCAAGGAACACCAAGGAATGCCAAGGAACTCCAAGGACTGCCTGTAGCTGCTAGATGCTGACAAATCCTCACAACTGGACCAATAAGCAACACCGTGATAAATGGAGGAAAGACTGAAGTTGTACACGACTTCATTTTACTTGGATCCACACTCAACACCCATGGAAGCAGCAGTTAGAAAATCAAACAACATATTGCATTGGGCAAATCTTCTACAAAAGACCTCTTTAAAGAGTTATAAAAAGCAAAGATGTCACCTTGAGGACTAAGGTGTGCCTGACCCAAGCCATGATATTTTCAATTGCCTCATATGCATGCAAAAGCTGGACAATGAACAAGGCAGACAGAAGAAGAATTGATGCTGTTGAATTATGGGAGACTACTGAATATACCACAGACTACCAGAAGAACGAACAAATCTGTCTTGGAAGAAATATAGCCAGAGTGCTCCTTGGAAGCGAGGATGGTGAGACCTGGTCTCACGTGCTTTGGATATGTTATCAGGAGGGACCAGTCCCTGGAGAAGGACTTCGTGCTTGTTAAAGTAGAGGGTCAGCGAAAAAGGAAGACCATCGACTAGATGGATTGACATGGTGGCTGCAACAGTGGGCTCAAGCATAATAGTGATTGTGAAGATGGCACAGGACCGGGCATGTTTTGTTCTATTGTCCATAGGGTCTCTATGAGTCTGAACCAACTCAACGGCACCTAACAACAATGACACTAGATGCTGAAATAGACAAAGAAGGGCCTCCCCATAGAGTCATGCCCTGAAGTCACACGTCTAGCTTCCCAAACTGTGGGAAAATAAATTTTTGTTCTTTAAATTCCCTACTTGTGTTATTTTTTGTTACGGAAGCACTAGGTAACTGAGACACCACCCCTCCCAAAACCCATTGTGAAAGGCTCAGAGGGACGAGTACATCCATTTTAGAACAAATTCGCAGCCATCTTTTGTCTGTTCATCTGAGTGAAAGTGAAGAAATCTGTGCCCTGTTACATCTGTAACAGGGGATCTTAGTTGTGTTTTAGGGTTGGCAGAGTTGTTCCAATTATTTTTACTCCTCATTCAGCAATTCAGATGAATTCCAACCAGCTTGAAATCTTGGTGCCTCTGAATAATTTTCATTCAACTTGTCATAAAATGTATTTTTTCCTTCAGCACAAGCTTGTCCCCAAATTGCTCATGAACCCTGATGTCAGTCAGGACTCTGCCTCAGGAAACAGAAACAGCCAGCTATTTCAGGCATAGGATGGCTTTAAAAAAAAAAAAAAAAGATTGTTGTCACTTCAGTTTCAACTCACGGTGACCCCATGTGTGTCAGAGTAGAGCTGTGCTCCATATGATTTTCTAGGCTGATTTTTTTCCTTCCCAGGCACCTATGGGTGGGTTCAAACCACCAACCTTCCGGTTAGTAGTTGAGCGCTTAATCATTTGCACCACCCAGCAACTCCACACAATGACTTAGGTGATTATAAAATGGCTGGAAAGTCTGGCTTCAGGCTGGGATCCAGGAATGACTCCAGAAAATGAACAACACTTCAGAGCTGGCCAGCCAGGGACGGTGGGGAATCTGAAGGTCGCCACTTGAACTGCTGCCTTGAACTTCCTGTGAAAGCTGCAATCCAGGGCTGGGTCAGCACCCCCACAAGCCCTTCTCAGCTCAGAGCCAGAGGCGAGCACCGCAGTGCTGCTTCAACATGTCCCACTGGGCCAGCAACAACGGCAGCGTGCAAGACGACAGTCTCAATCTCCTGCAGGTCCACCTCCCAAACTGCAGCTGCAAGGGAGTCAAGTCATACATGTTTATAATAGAAAACACTGATAAGTAAAAAGAAAATAAAAATTACCCATAGTGCCAATCCCTTGAAGATCACCCCTATGAATGTTGTGATGCAGATATGTTCAAGTGAAACAATTTTCCATAAGAGATACTATTTTGTAATCTTTTCACTTAAAAATATATTTTGAATATTTTCCATGTCAAAATATGTTCACTTATAGCCAAAAAAAATCCCAAGCCCACTGCTGTCAATTCCAACGCATAGCGACCTTATCGGACAGAGCAGAACTGCCCCATAGGGCTTCCAAGGCTGTAATCTTTACAGATGCAGACTGCCACGTCTTTTTCCTGCAGAGTAGCTGGTAGGTTCAAACTGCCGACATTTGAGTTAGCAGTTGAGTGTTTAACCACTGCGCCACCAGGGCTCCATTATCCAGGTACATACTAGATACTAAAAATGGGCAGCCAAAAAAATCTAAGAACTGCATCAGATCTAATACATCAGATGCAGGGAGTCCAGAAAAATTTTTTTATTTATTTTTCAGTTCTCAGTGTAGAGTACAAGCAATTGTGTTTAATGTTCATTCCAACTGATGTGAGTCTAATCAAGTATTCACTGCCTTTGGATAAAATCCAAGATCATGTTGTCGGTCTTTTGTTAACTCTTTTGAATTTGTGCCTTACTTAAGTGGCTTTTTCCACTGGTTTGCTGCTCAGATTTTCTTCTGGACATTGCTAGTACATTCCTCAGGTTCTGGATTTTTTTTTTAAAAAGCCAAATAAATTGGGGTAGTGGTAATTAGACTTTTTAAACCAATGCTTAATGGTATTTGAGAATAAAGCATATACTGCTAAGAGTCAGTGTCTAAACTTGTTATGGGCTACAGATAATTGCTGACAGGGAGGTGTGGGCACTTCTGAATATTTTATCAGTGGACAGTTTTATTCTGAGGCTCTCTCAGCATTGTTTATGAATTGAATGGGCCAAGGAAGTGGGCAGTTAGTAGGACAGTAATGATACCCAGAAATGGTTGTAGTAGCTAAATCCTTTGCCAGAGTAGCATTCTGATGTGTTTTTAATTCCAGTGGTTAAACTTTTTATTTCTAGTTCATTCATGGTGGCCTACTTCCTCCTACTTCTAGAGTGCAAGCTCATGTTCAGCGGGGCTCTGCTGCATCATTTGTAGGATCTAAGAGCCCTGGTGGTACGATAGTTAAGCACTTGGCTGCTAACCGAAAGTTGGAGGTTCAAACTCATTCAGTGGCTCCGCAGGAGAAAGACCTGGTGATCTGCTCCTGTAAAGATTACAGCCTAGAAAACCCTATGGAGCACTTCTACTCTGTTACATGGGGTCACTACAAATCAAAGTTGAGTCGACGGCACACAACAACAATAACAACAACAACATACCTGCTGGGAGAGCTGTGAATCTATACCTTCTGGGAGGATCTTCATTTGCTTCTGCAAGCTGCTCCAGGGTATGACCATCCCAGAAACCCTTGATGTTAATTTCTTGGCTTACAGAATAAGTATAAATTTGCAGTATACATTTGAACCTTAGACCAGTATGAAAGAATGCTCATAACTATGAATTTTCAGGGGATATATGTTCCCCACCCAGAACCCAGGCCAGCACAGATAGGTATTCTTTTGTCTTTTGTTCTCCCATTGTCAGAGGGTGAATTTTTTCCAGTCCACCTTGCGACAAAGGGTGTAGCATTTCAAGAGTCCCACCTTGAAATGGGAGGGAAAGAGGGTCTCTTAGTTACAATCCTTACCTTGTGTGGACCTACACCTCATTTGTCTCCTCCTTGCAGCCATTGAAACTCAAGTTTCAATAGCTTTTACCTAAGAATCCCAAGTTCACACTTATCCAAAGTTCCGTGCTGAGAGGTGGACCAAGATGGCGGCACAGTCAGATGCCCCATAATGTCCCTCTTACAACAAAGACTTCCCCCCAAAAATAAGTGAATCAGATATAGATGACAACTTTGCAACCCTGAGCATCGAAGGCAAGGCTGAAGAATCAGACCAAATGCCAAGTGGAAGGAAAGACTACAAACACAGTAGACATAGAGAATTACGGCTCGATGGCAACTTGCCAGCCAAACCTGTACAGTGTAGCCATATTGAGACAAAGCAAGCAGCATTCCCAGCCAAAGCCCCCATCACCTGGTGCAGCCAAGCAGGAGTGACTCTGCATCCATGTCCAGAGCCAGTCAAGAGTGCTCCCCACCCTGTGAAAGTTAAGTACACTCACCTCACCCACTGTGCACCCCCAACCCACTGTACCAGAGGGCCAAGGACCTTCGGTGTCCTCCACCCCCTTGATCAACCCTCTCTGCACGATTGCAGTCCAACAACACCCACCACCCCACCCCCTGAGCTGGCGGCCCCGGGACCAGTGGTGCCTCCCCTTTCACTCAGCCGTTCACACTGGGGACCCATGGACTGGTGGCATCCTGCTGTCCGCCTGGCCACCAGTGCTGGGAGACTGCAGAATGGCAGCACCTGCTTTTCCGTCTAGCCACCCACACTAGGGGCCCAAGAACTGGCAGTGTCCCCTCTTTTCCTCCCACCTAACTGCACTGGGAGCCTGTGGTCAGATGGCACCCACTATTCCACCCACCCACCCACACTGGGAGTCCTCAGACCAGCAGTGCCCACTTCTAAGCCCAGCCACCTGAGCCAGGGCCCACAGACCAGCAGTGTCCACTTCTCTACCTGGTCACCAATGCCGGCGGCCCCAGGGCTGATGGTGCTTGCTCCTATGCCCAGTTGTCTGCACCAGGGGCCCACAGACTGGAGACACCTGCTCCTACGCCCAACCACCCACACCAGGACTGGCAGACCAGTGATGCCTCCTATTCCCTCCAGCCAGCCACCTGCACCAGAGGCCCAAGGACCAGTGGCACACCCTCCCTCAAGTTGTGCTCTAGCAGACAGGGGCACACCCTCCTAGAGCATGGATTGGCAGTATCCCTCCTTTCTCACCTCTTGAATTGCCCCTACCCCAGCAACCAGAGGCTTGTGCCCACTTTGACCATGCCTGCCCAGCCCTGCCCACCCAGGACCACCAGTGAGAATTTCCATACCACCCAGCCGATGACTGATAACCCAGGCACCCTCATTCCAACCACCTGGCAACCAGCAGTGCACACACACAACACCCAACCCAGTGACCACTGAGAATGCTGCCAGCACCCGTGCCCGGGTGACGAGCCAGACAGATGCATCACCTCACCAGCAACACCAACTACATCCTCAGCCACCCTGCAAAACCAGCAAACAGAGACCCGTGCTCACACACCCAGCTGCTGCCCCAACCACCTGGAGACAGGTGGTGAGAGCTCTAGTGCAGCCAGGCTAGCTACCACAGTAGCATGCACACCCCACCTCAAAACAAAACAAAATATCAGGATGCAGCAAACAAATACAGAATGAATAAATATGATAACACCTTAGTGCCTCAGAGTCAACAGACAATGTCAAATCACATAAAGAAACAGGACAAGATGGCTCCAGCAAGTGACCAAAATAAAGAACCAGAAAACCTTCCGGAGAAAGAAATGGTAATGGAACTACCTCATAAGGAATTTAAAAGACTAATATACAGGGTCCTCCAAGATATTAAGAAAGAGATCAAGGAAAACACAGACAAAGCAATTAATGAATTCAAGAAAACAATACAAGAACAAAATGACAAAATAAATAGACACTTAGAAACCACACAAAAACAGCAACTAGAAATCCAAAAGATTAACAATAAAATTCAAGAAATAAGCATCTCAATAGGACATAGGATCAGAATTGAATCAATGGAAGACAGAATATATAATAATTAAAGAGACAATCCACCAAGAAGTAATAAGTATCTATGCACCCAATGACAGAGCTCCAAAATGCATAAAACAAATTCTAACAGCATTGAAAAGAGAATAATAATAGTAGGAAATGTTAACATACCACTTTTCATGGACTGAACAAATAGAAACTAAACAAAATACAAAAGATCTAAATAACACAATTAACCAACTTGACCCCATCGACATACCCAGAACATTCCATCCAACAGCAGCACAGTAAACATTCTTCTCCAAAGTGCATGGATCATTCTCCAGAATATTTTAGGGCACAAAGCAAGCCTCAACAAATTAAAAAAAAATTGAAATAACTATATTTTTTAAACATTATAAAATGTTAAAAACAATATAAATAATAACATAATAACAGTATAAATAATAATAACAAAACATCTCGGAGGATATTGCTATAAAATTAGAAATCAGGAAGAAGAGGGAAAGAACAGGGAAAAATCAAATACATAAAAATTGAATAACACCTTGCTGAAAAACCACTGGGTAATAGATGAAATTAAAAAGTCCTAGAATAAAATGGGAATGAAAACACAACAGCAGACAGGACACAGAAAAAGCAATACTCAGAGGAGAATTCATAGGAATAAACGCACACATCAAAAAAGAGAAAAGGGCCAAAATCAACAGCTTAACACTACAACTTGAACAAATAGAAAAAGAGCAATAAAAGAAGCCCACAGTCACCAGAAGAGAGGAAATATAAAAAATTAGAGTAGAGATAAATAAAATAGAAAACAGAAAAACAGTAGAAAGAATTAACAAGACCAGAAGTTGGGTCTTTGAGAGGATCAGTAAAATAGACAAACCAATGGCCAATCTGACAAAGGAAAAGAATTAAAAGATGTAAATAACAGAAATAACACATGAGATAGGTGACATTTCAATGGAATCAACTGAGATAAAAAGGATCAAAACAGAATACTATGAAAAACTGTACTCCAACAAATTTGAA
Organism: Dugong dugon; assembly: GCA_030035585.1. Taxonomy (NCBI): domain Eukaryota; kingdom Metazoa; phylum Chordata; class Mammalia; order Sirenia; family Dugongidae; genus Dugong; species Dugong dugon. The sequence goes on along the minus strand of CM057466.1, from coordinate 43,077,998 downwards.
AACCTAGAAAAAATAGGCACATTTCTAGAAACACACTACCTACCTAAACTAACACAAACTGAAGTAGAAAATTTAAACAGACCCATAATAAAAGAAGAAATTGAAGAGATCATAAAAAAAAAAACCTCTCAAAAAAAAACCTGGCACAGACAGCTTCACTGAAGAATGCTACTAATGTTCAGAGAAGGGATCACCGTAATCCTACTCAAACTATTCCACAACATAGAAAAGGAAGGAATATTCCTGAATTCATTCTGTGAAGCCAGCATAACCCTGATACCAAAGCCATGCAAAGACACCACTAAAAAAATAATTACTGACCAATATCCCTCATGAATATGGGTTATGGGTCTGTTTATAGATGCAAAAATTCTCAACAAAATCTTAGCCAACAGAAGTCAATAGCATATAAAAAAAAAAAAAATACATCATGACCAAGTGGGATTCACATCAGGTATGCAAGGATGATTTAACATTGGAAAATCAATCAATGTAATCAAGCACATAAAGCCAAGGAAAAGAATCACATGATCACCTTCATCAATGCAGAAAAGGCATTTGATAAAATCCAACACCGATTCTTGATAAAAACTTTCAGCAAAATAGGAATAGAAGGGAAATTCCTAAACATAATTAAGGGCATGTATACAAAACCAGGAGACTTGGTAGCACAGCGATTAAGAGCTTGGCTGCTAACCAACAGGTCTGCAGTTCGAATGCACCAGCTGCTCCTTGGAAACCCTATGGGGCAGTTCTACTCTGTCCTATGGGGTCGCTATGAGTCGGAATTGACTTGATGGCAATGGGTTTGAGGTTTTTCTTTTTTTGGTATACAAAATCAACAGCCAACATTATTCTCAATAGAGAGAGACTGAAAGCATTCTCCTTGAGTACAGGAACTAGACAAGGACGCCCTTTATCATCACTTTTATTCAATACTGTAGTGGAAGTCCTAGCTAGAACAGTAAGGCAAGATAGGGAAGTAAAAGGCATCCAAATTGGTAAGGAAGAAGTAAAACTATTTGCAGACGACATGATCCTATATGTAGAAAATCCCAGAGACTCTACAAGAAAGCTACAAGAACTAATACAAGGGTTTAGAAAAGTGGCAGAGTACAAGATTAACATACAAAAATCAGTCAGATTGCTCTACACTTACCAGGAGAACTCTGAAAAGGAAATCAGGAAAATAATACCATTCACAATAGCCCCCTAAAAGATAAAATACTTGGGAATAAAACCTAACTAGGGACACAAAAGACTTATACAAAGAAAATAACAAAACACTACTGCAAGAAACCAAGAGACTTGCATAAATGGAAACACATCATGCTCATGGATAGGAAGATTAACATTGTGAAAAAGGCAATACTACCCAAAGCTATCTACAGATATAATGCAATCCCAATCCAAAGTCCAACAACATTCTTTAACAAGATTTCAAAACCAATCGCCAAATTTATATGGAAAAGAAAGAGGCCCCATGTAAGTAAAGCATTACTGAAAAAGAAGAACAAAGTAGGAGGGTCTCACACGCCCCAATCTCAGAACCTACTATACAGGCATGGTAGTCAAAACAGCCTGGTACTGGTACAATAGACACACAGACCAATGGAACAGAATTGAGAACCCAGAAATAAATCCATCCACCTATGGACAATTAATCTTTGACGAAGGGTCAAAATCCATTAAATGGTGAAGAGATAGTGTCTTTAACAAACAGTGCTGGCAAAACTGGGTATCCATTTGCAGAAAAATGAAACAGAATCTATACCTCACATCATATTAAAACCTAAAACCATAAAGATCATAGAATAAAAAATAGGGACAAACCTAGGAGCCCTAATTTAAGGCATAAAGAGACTATCAAACCTAACTAAAAAAGCATAAACAGCAGAAAAACTAGACAATTGGGACCTCTTGAAAATCAAATACTTACGCTCATCAAAAGACTTTTCCAAAAGAGTAAAAAGAAAACCCACACACTGGGGAAAAAAATTTTGGCTATGACATATCTGCCAAGGGTCTAATCTCTATAATTTATTTAAAACTCCAACAACTCAACAACAAAAAGACAAACAACCCACTTAAAAAATGAGCAAAAGACATGAACAGACACTTGAAAGAAGACATCCAAGCAGCCAACGAATACATGAAGAGATGCTCGTAATCATTAGCCATTACAGAGATGCATATCAAAACTACAATGAGATACCATCTCACACCAGTAATAATGGCACTAATAAAAAAAAAAAAAAAAAAAAAAAAACCACAACAGAAAGCAAGAAATGCTGGAGAAGCTGAGACAAGGTTGGAACTCTCATACACCACTTATGGGAATTTAAAATGGTAGAACCACTATGGAAAATGATGTGGTGCTTCCTTAAAAAGCTAGAAATAGAAATTCCACATAATCCAGCAATCCCACTCCTAGGTGTACATCCTAGAGAAATAAGTGCTGTAACACGAACAGATGTATGCACACCCATGCTCACTGCAGCATTATTCACAATAGCAAAAAGATGGAAACAGCCTAAGTGCCCATCAATGGATCAATGGATAAACAAACTGTGCTATATACACACAATGGAATACTATGCCATATTAAAGTATAATGACGAATCTGTGAAACATCTCACAACATGGATGAACCTGGAGGACATTATGCTGAGTGAAATAAGTCAATCACAAGAGGACAAATATTATATGAGACCACTATTATAAAAAGTCAAGAAAAGTTTTTCACACAGACAGAAAAACTCTTCGACAGTTATTAGGGAAAGGTGGAGGGATCATTGGCCAGAGTACACATGTGCTAATTTTGGTGAAGGGAGAGATAATACACAATATGGGGGAACTCAGCACAACATAATCAAGGTAAGGGAAGACACTGGCAGGTATGCAAGAGTAAAAGGCAACAACAGTACATACTAATACATATACATTCCTGCAACGGTGATAACAAACAATAATGTAGGAGTGGATACATAGGTAGTTATGTAAGCTGAACAAGGATGGGAGGGCGTATAGAAGTTCACCCATGTACATATATATGTATACATACATGCTGCAAATATACCCATGTATGCAATAGTGCACATAGGGACACAGAGGAAAACTTCTTAGCCATAACCACACACCTCCCAGGAGTGAGATACTGAGCTTGATGACTAGGGACCATAGTCTCAGGGGACATCAAGGTCAATGGTATATCATAATCCATATGGATAATGTTGTACATCCTACCTTGGTAAATAGCAATGGGGGTCTTAAAAGCTTGCTAACTAAGATACAGCTAGTGGTCTCTTCCCATCCGGAGCAAAGGAGAGTGAAGAAAACCAAAGACTCAAGGGAGCAGTTAGTCCAAAGGACTAACAGACCACATGCACCACAACCTACACAACCCTGAGACCAGAATAACTAGATGGTGACTGGCTACCATTAATGACTGCTCTGACCAGGACTACAATAGTAGGTCATGGACAGAGTGGGAGAAAAGTGTAAAACAAAATTCAAACTCATAAATAAGACCAGACTTACTGGTCTGATAGAGACTGGTGGCACGTCTGAAACTATGGCTGTTAGACACCTTTCAAACTTGGAACTGAAACCATTCCCCGAGATTACATTATAGCCATACAATAGACAGGCCTATAAAATGAACAATAACACCAGTGAGGAATGTACACCTTAGAACACTCAACTATACGAGACATAAAGGGCAGCAATTTGCCCAAAACCAAAGTTCTGAAGGATGGTAGGAGCAGGAAAGCTCGGCGAATGGACATGGGGAACCCAGGGAGGAAGGGGTGAGAGTGCTGACATATTCAGCAGTTTGCAACCAATGTCACAAAACAAGCTGTGTATAACGTGTTGAATGGGAAACTAACTTGCTCTGTAAACTTTCACCTGAACAACAATAAAATGTTCAGAAAAAAAGTACCTACTATACAACCACAGTAGTCAAAGCAGCCTGGTATTGGTACAACAACAACAGACAGATAGACCAATGGAACAAAATTGAGAACCCAGGTGTAAAACCATTCACCTATGGACAGCTGATCTTCAACAAAGGGCCACATCCTTTAAATGGGGAAGAGACAGTCTCTTTAACAAATGGTGCTGGCAAAACTGAATGTCTATCTGTAGAAAAATGAAACAGGACCCATACCTCACACCATACACAAAAACTAACTCAAAATGGATTGAAGACCTAGATATAAAATCTAAAATGATAAAGATCATGAAAGAAAAATAGGGGCAACACTAGGGGACCTAATATATGGCATAAACAGAAGAGCAAACATAACTGAGAAATGCACAAACAGTCTCATAAACTAGATACATGGGACTTCCTAAAAATTAAAAACTTATGCTAATCAAAAGACTTCTCCAAAAGAGTAAAAAGAGAACCTACAGACTGGGAAAAAAAAATTGGCTACAACATATCCGACAAGGGCGTAATCTCTAAATTTATAGAAAACTTCAACACCTCAACAACAAAAAGACACAGGAGCCAATTAAAAAAATGGGCAAAGGACATGAATAGACACTCCATCAAAAGAAGACATTCAGGCAGCTAACAAACACATGAAGAAATGCTTGTGATCATTAGCCATTAGAGAGATGTAAATCAAAACTACAGTGAGATACCATCTTAGTCATCTAAAGCCATCTGCTATCGTGGATGGCTTTAACAAAGAGAAATTTATTTCTTCACAGTAAAGTAGGCTAAAAGTCCAAATTCAGGGCATCAGTTCCAGGGGGAGGCTTTCTCTGTCTGTTGACTTTCTCATCAGTGTTCCCCTGGACTAGGAGCTTCTCTGCACAGGGACCCTGGGTCCAAATGATGCGCTGTGCTTCCGGCACTCCTTTCTTGGTGGTATGAGATCCCCCTGTCTCTCTGCTCACTTCTGTCTTTTGTATCTCAAGAGATTGCCTCAGGATACAATCCAATCTTGTAGATTGAGTCCTGCCTTACTAACACAACTGCCACCCATTCTCCCTCATTAACATCATAGAGGCAGGATTTACAACATACAGGAAAATCCCACAGTACCAGGAATCATGGCCCAGCCAAACTGATACACACATTTTTGGGGGTAGGAAAGAGATACTTCGTTGTATGCCCTTTATACCTCTGAATTTTGAACCATGGGAATATATTACCTTTTCCAAAAATAAATAACTAAAATTTAAATGAAAAAAAAGACATGAACAAAAATATTTAAAAAAAAAAAAATCAACTTCACAGCACCCCAAGTATGCGACTAGATACTCACAATCTAATAAAAATGCATACCACTGGGATCTTGATCATAATTTTAAATTCCGGCTGCTATCAATCTGGTGTTGTTTGTTAATGGACATTGATATATTATTCAGTTTTCAAACTCTGATAAATAGTTTCCATTGATCTTCAATTTGAGCCATAAGATTTTAGGGCAGAGCGTCCTTTGGTTTGTGCTTTCTTCTTCCATGGGATTTACTTCTTTTCCTCTTTCATTATAGAGTTCAAGAGTATATATTCACTTTATAGTTTTCATTTAAACAGCTACATTTCAACTTCCTTAAACTTTCAGACCACTGAAACTATTGCTCTGAGATAATCTTTAATTCTTAAATCTTAAACCGAGAATACCCCTTGTTGTCGTTTTTAGGTGCCTTAGAGTCAGTTCCAATTCACAGCGACCATGTGTACAACAGAAGGAAACACTGCACGGTCCTGTGCCATCCTCACAATTGTTGTTATGTTTGAGCCCATTGTTGCAGCTACTGTGCCAATCCATCTAGTCAAGGGTCTTCCTCTTTTTTGCTGACCCTCTACTTTACCATGCATGATGTCCTTCTCTAGGGACTGGTCCCTCCTGATAACATGTCCAAAGTACCTGAGACCAAGTCTGGCCATCTTCACTTCCAACAAGCACTCTGGCTGTATTTCTTCCAGGACAGACTTGTTCATTCTTCTGGCAGTCCATGATATATTCATTTCTTTGCCAACATCATAATTCAATTAAATTCAACATCATCAATTCCTCTTCTGTCTTCCTTATTCATTGCCCAGCTTTCACATGCACAGGAGGCGACTGAAAATAGCATGGCTTGGGTCAAGTGCACCTTAGTCCTCACAGTGACATCTTTGCTTTTTAACACTTTAAAGAGGTCTTTTGCAGCAGATTTGCCTAATGCAACACGTCGTTTGATTTTCTGACTGCTGCTTCCATGGGTGTTGATTGTTGATCCAAGTAAAATGAAATCCTTGGCAACTTCAATCTTTTCTCCATTTATCATGGTGTTGCTTATTGGTCTAGTTTTGAGGATTTTTGTTTTCTTTATGTTAAAGTGTAATCCATACTAAAAGCTTGGTCTTTGATCTTCATCAGTAAGTGCTTCAAGTCCTCTTCGATTTCAGCAAGGAAGGTTGTGTCATCTGCATATCGCCGGTTGTTAAAAATGAATCTTCCTCTGATCCTGATGCCCCGTTCTTCTTCATATAGTCCAGCTTCTTGGCTTATTTGCTGAGCATACAGACTGAATAATTATGGTGAAAGGATACAATTCTGGTGCACACCTTTCTTGATTTTAAACCAGTCAGTGTCCCCTTGGTCTGTTAAAACAACTGCCTCTTGGTCTATGTACAGGTTCTGCATGAGTACAATTAAGTATTCTGGAATTCCCATTCTTCACAATGTTATCCATAATTTGCTATGATTCACACAGTCAAATGCCTTTGCATAGTCAATAAAACACAGGTAAACATCTTGCTGGCATCCTCTGCTTTCAGCCAGGATCTATCTGACATCAGCAATGATATTTTTATTCCTTGTTTCACCTTCTCTTCTGAATCCGGCTTGAATTTCTGGTAGTTCCCTGTCGATACACTGCTGCAGCCACTTTTGCATGACCTTCAGCAAAATTTTACTTGCATGTAATATTAATGACATTGTTTGATAATTTCTGCATTCTATTGGATCACCTTTCTTTGGAATGGGCACAAATATGGATCTCCTCAAGACAGTTGGCCAGGTAGCTGTCTTCCAAATTTCCTGGCATAGATTTGTAAGCACCTTCAGCACAGCATCTGTTCGTTGAAACATCTCAGTTGTTATTCCGTCGGTTCCTGGAGGCTTGTTTTTTGCCAATGCCTTCAGTGCAGCTTGGACTTCTTCCTTCAATAGTGTCATGGATTGAATTGTGTCCCCTAAAAGATGTATCAGTTTGGCTGGGCCATGATTCCCGATGTCATGTGATTTTCCTGTATGTTGTAAATCCTGCCTCTATGAAGTTAATGAGGGAGGATGGGCAGCAGCTGTGTTAGTGAGGCAGGACTCAGTCTACAAGATTGGATTGTGTCTTGAGGCAATCTCTTGGGATACAGCAGAGAGAGGCGAGTGGAGAGACAGGGGGAGCTCTTGCCACCAGGAGAGCAGTGCCAGGAGCAGAGCGCGTCCTCTGGACCTGGGGTCCCTGTGCAGAGAAGCTCCTAGTCCAGGGGAACATTGATGAGAAGGCCCACAGAGAGAGAAAGCTTTCCCCTGGAGCTGAAGCCCTGCATTTGGACTTTTAGCCTACTTTACTGTGAAGAAATAAATTTCTCTTTGAAAGTCATCCACTTGTGATATTTCTGTTACAGTAGTACTGGATGACTAGGAGGAAATACCATTGGTTCTTGATCATATACTACCTCCTGAAATGGTTGAACATCAACAATTTGTTTTTGGTACGGTAACTCTGGCTATTCTTTCTGTCTGCTGTTGATGCTTCCTGCATCATTCAATATTTTGCCCATAGAATCCAAAATTGCAACTGGAGGCTTGAATTTTTTCTTCAGTTCTTTCAGCTTGAGAAATGCCTAGTGTGTTCTTCCCTTTTGGTTTTCTAACTAACGCCAGGTCTTTGCATATTTCATTACAATATTTTACTTTGTCTTCTCAAGCTTCCCTGTTCAGCTCTTCATCATTTCTTCCATTCACTTTACCTACCCTATGTTTGGAGCCCTGGTGGTGTAGTGGTTAAGAGTTCAGCTGCTAACAAAAAGGTTAGCAGTTTGAATCCACCAGCTGCTCCTTGGAAACCCTGTGGGGCGGTTCTCCTCTGTCCTGTAGGGTCGCTATGAGTCGGAATTGACTCGACTGCAAAGGGTTTAGTTTGGTTTACTCTATTCAAGGGCAAGTTTCAAAACTGTCCCCTGAAACGTTCTTAAAACCAAACAACAGTTTAGCTTAACTAGTAAAGCATGTCTGCCTTGAACATTGTGCTCCTTTAAGATGTATCTATATGAGATCAAATTGACAACAGCAACTCAGAAGATTAGATAGGAAGCTTAGGAGGCAGTGAGTTCATGTTAACGGGGGAGAAAGAACTCAGGACAGGAGGGTGAGCAGCGATGGTTGCACAACTCAAAGAATGTAATCGACGTCACTGAACTGTACATGTAGAAGCTGTGGAATTGGTGTATGTTCAAAAACAAAAACATAAATTTAAAAAAAATTGATCAGAGCCAGCTAAAAACACCAGCATGAAACACGAAGCCTTGGTTTAATAATTCAATTACAATGGCTTTTAAAAACAATGTATCTGTCATCAAATAATACACACCGGCCAAGGCCTTGCACCTGTTGCTACACTTAATTTGTGGAACTTTTTGTCTTTCCCGTCGTTTCTACGTCCTCTGTTCCTCCTGCCCCGCTGTGGGGCCTCCCTGGCATTCTTTCTCCATTTGGTTATCTGCCGGCTACTGCCAGATACACAATGCCTTGGATGCAGTTAGCAGGACCCAACGCTCCCAGGGAGAGCAGGGGGCGCTGCGGAGAGTAATCACTTTAAGGTAATTGTTGCTTTATTAAAGAAAACCTTGTCTCTCAGCATGTTTACAACCCTCCCTTTCGTAAGTGGTTCTGAGCAGAATTCCAGATTTCCTCCCAGGACTTCTGCCCAGAAGTACAGACAGCAGAACAGAGCTGTGCCGGGAGGCCCCAGGGCGCAGGCGCCGCGCGAGCCCGCCCCTGGCGGAGGCGGGGCCCGGCATGTGCACACTCCGAGGCTCCAGGCAGGGCCTGACCTCTGAGGGAACACGTTCTCCTCAGCTTAGGAATCTTGGCTGGAATTCACGAAGTGTCGGTTCTCAGCAGTTCTGAAGACGATGCTCAGAGAGCAGAGCCCCGCGTCCTGGGAGCCGCAGGGTGGGGGACGCGGGACCCCACCCCCGGCTCCTTACAAAGACGCTCCTGTGCGCGCCCTCTCTTGGATTTCTCTCTGAAAAGGAAACTGCGCATCCACGGAAAGTAGAGAAAGGGGAAAGAACGGCTTTTCATTAAATGCTTGATTCGTGGTGGGTGCATGAAATGGATTTTAAAAACCACCCCCGGAACTCAGCCATTTCTTGGGGCCAGGAGCCGGAGCGGACGCGCCGCGGCCGGGGCGCACGGGGCTCCTTTCTGGGCGCTCCGGCCCGGACTCCCGCGGGCCCCCAGCATCGCGCTCCGGCGCGGGCTGCACCCCCAGCACGGAGCCGCGTCGTGTTCCACACGCACCTTCTTGTGCTGTGAACGTGTTACGCACATTTTCTGTCGTGCTCACGTTGGTCGTGCCTTCCGCTCTTTGTGCCTTATTGAATTGCCCCACCCCCACCAGTAGGCCGGCAGTGGGGACTTCGCTGAAAGATTCCCACGCGAAGGGGGCCCATGCAAGCCGAGACTGAGAAGGAACAAAAATCCTCGTAGAAGCTAAGACAGAAAAGATACAGAGGAGCGTGAGGAAGGCAGTCAGTCAGAAAGGCAGAGCAGCGCACCCGTTGCCCAAGCTCGTACCGCTGAGGCTTCTAGACCTCTTGTGCACGAAGTGTTTCCTTGCAATGGGCTGCTGCTTTCTTGGGACGTTCAGGGAGGTCCTTCATTTACAGCCACAAAACCGCTGTACTTCTCGTCTTTTCCACCCTGCACAAATGTACCGATAAATGTACTTACATGCTTTTTCCTACAAAACTAGATTTACTGAAATGCCATTTTGCAACATGCTTTTTTAAAAACAAAAATCTTTTTAATCGTGTTTTAGGTTAAAGTGTACACGGCAAAATGAGATTCCCATTCAACAATTCCTACGCAGATTGTTCTGTGACATTGGTTACAATCCCTAGAACGTGTCACCACTCACCATTTCCGCCCCGCCTGACCCGTTTGCATCCATCCAGTTTCCCTGCCCCTCCTTACCTTCTCATCTTGGCTTTTCTGTAAATGTTGACCGTTTGGTCTCGAGTAGTTGATTGTTTAAAGGAGCACATTCCTCACAGGTGTTATTGTTTATTTTATAGGCCAGTCTAGTATTTGGCAGAAAGGTGACCTCTGGGAGTGTTTCCAGTTTCAGGTTGGAAGAGTATCTTAGGGCAATAGTCTCAGGGATTCCTCTAGTCTCTGTCAGCAAAGGAGAATGAAGAAAATGAAGGACACAAGGACAATATTAGCCCAAGAGACTAAAGGACCACATAAACCAGAGACTCCGCCAGCCTGAGACCAGAACTAGATGGTGCCCAGCTACTACCAATGACTGCCGTGATAGGGAACACAGCAGGGAGTCCCAAATGGAGCTCGAGAAAAGTGTGGAGCAGAGCTCAAATTCATGTAAAAAGACCAGACTTAATGGTCTGACAGAAACTGGAGGAACCCTTGAAACCATGGCCCCCAGATGCTCTGTTAACCCGGAACTGAAACCATTCCCAAACCCACTCTTCAGAAAAAGATTAGATGGGAGTATAAAACAAAAAAATAATACATGTGAGGAGTGTGTTTCTTAGTTCAATCAGATTCTCTAGACCAAATGGGTGGCTCCTGTCTGGAGACAGGATGAGAAAGCAGGAAGGGACAGGAACTAGTTGAATGGACATAGGGAACCCGGGGTAGAGAGGGGAAGTGTGCCGTCACATTGTGGGGATTGCAACTAATGTCACAAAACAGTATGTGTATAAACTTTTGTGTGACAAATTAACCTGAGCTGTAAACTTTCACCTAAAGCACAATAAAAAAAATAGAGTATATTCAAGACAGTAAAAAGAAAAAAAAAACTGATGTGCTAAAGTCTCCAGCTATTGTAGAACTGTCTATTTCTCTTCTCAGTTCTGTTAGTTTGTTTCATGTATTTTGGAGCTCTGTCATTGGCTGCATAAATATTATTGTTATGTCCTCTTCATGCATTGACCCTTTAATCATTATGTAATGCCATTCTTTGTCTCTTATAATGAATTTTGACTTCAAGTCTATTTTATTCAAAATTATTTTTGCTACTCCTGCTCTCTTTTGGTTACTGTTTGCTTGATACATTTTTTTCACCCTTCAATTTTTAACTTATTTATGTCTTTGTATCTAAGGTATCTCTTATAGGCAATGTATTGATGGATAATGTTTTTGTATCCATTCTGTCACTCTCTGTCTCTCAACTGGTGCATTTAATTCATTTCCATTCAGTGTGATTAACAATGTGAATTAACAATATGAATTAACAATATGAATTCATTGCTATCACTTTGTTATACTTTTTTTAAACAAATAGTAGAACTACCTGAGTAGTTCTTCATTCTTTTTTCTTTGCTCCTCTTAATTTTCTGTGCTGAGTTCTTTTTGTATATGGATTTCTTTTCCTAGCAATTGTTGTTATTGTTTTTGTGTTTCCATAGTCTTTTTGATTTTCTTCTTTATTTTGTTGAGTAGGTTTATTAATTTTCTTTGTGGTCACCATAAAGTTTACCTTTATCCTCTTAAATTTACAACAGTCTTTTATCTTGGAATCACCTTGACTTCCTCTCCATATGGAAGTTCTATACACCTTTCATTCCCCCTTTTTGTTTTGAAGTTGTTGTCATTTACAGCTTAACACCTCTGGTTCTGTGCAGTCAGTTTTGTAGCTTTATTTTACATTTGTGAAGTCTTTATCTGGGTTGGTATCTGGGTGTTGCTGTCGTGTGTTTTTATCTCAGGTTGTTGTCTGATGTTGTTGGTTCTCTACCCAAAGGACTCCCTTTAATATTTCTTGTAAGGCTGATCTGATTTTTACAAATTCCCCTAATTTCTGCTTATCTGGGAATATCTTAGTTTTGCCATTGTTTCTGAAAGACATTTTTGCTGGATATATGATTCTTGGTTGGCAATTCTTTTCTTTCAGGATTTTATATGTCATCCCATTGCATTCTTGCCTCCATGGTTTCTGATGAGAAATCATCACTTAGTCTTATTGGTTCCCCTTTGTAAATGATATTTCATTTTTCACACACTGCTTTCAGGATTCTTTCTTTGTATTTGATTCTGGAAAGTTTGATTATGATATGTTTTGGTAAATTTATTCTGGGGTCTATCCTGTATAGAGTTCGTTGGGCTTCTTGGATGGAAGCCTTCTCATCTTTCATGATATTTGGGAAGTTTTCTGCCAATATATCTTCAAAAATTCTCTCTGTATTTTTTTTTCTTTCTCCTCTTCTGGAATTCCTATTGCACGTAAACTATTCCTTTTGATGGTGTTCTAAATAACTCTTAGGCTTTCTTAATTTTTCTTCATTCTTTTTTTCTGATTGTTCTTCAAACAAATTAGTATCAAAGGATTTGTCCTCTATCTTGCTGATTATTTCTTCCATTGATTCAATTCTACTTCTGTGTCCTTCCATTGTGTTATCTATTTCTGATATTCATTGTTAGATCTTCTGAATTTCTAGTTGTTGTTTTTGTATGGTTTCTAATTGTCTGTTTATTTTGTCATTTTGTTCCTGTATTGTTTTCCTGGATTCTTCTAGGGTTTTTTTCTGTTTTCCTTGATCTCTTTGAGGATCCTAAATATAAGTCTTTTGAATTCCTTCTCAGGTTCTATTATTATTTCTTCCTCAGGAAGGTTTTCTTTCCTTTTATTTTGCTCACTTGTTTGAACCATCTTATCCTGTTTTTTCATATGATTTGTTATTATTCTGCTGTCTCTGAGGCTTTAAGGTATTATTTATATATGTACTGATTGATTGTATGTTTCTTTGTTTTGTACTGATTTTTTGTTTTGTTTTGTTTTGATATATTGGGCAGGCGGGGTGGGTGTGCTCCACTGATCACTGATCTGGCGGCACAGGAGTGCTCGCCACCTGTTGCTGGGTGGGTGGGGCAGTGGCAGGGGGTGGGTAGTGCAGGCACATGCCGCCACCAGTCACCAGTCTGGTGGTGTAAGAGCATGCACTGCTGTTCACCAGGTGGGCGGGGTGGCGGGGGATAGCAGGTGGGGCGGGCACTCACCACTGCTGGTCATTGGTCTGGTGGCATGGGAGTACTTGCTGCCACTCGCCATGTGGACGTGGCAGCAGATGAGAGGTGGTGGGAGCAGTGGGCATGTGGGAGCACAGACTGCCGCTCGCCAGGTATGCAGAGTGGCTGAGGGGCTGGCAGGTAGAGTGGATGTGTGTCACTTGTGGGTGGGGTGGGACTGGAGCAGGAAAGGGTGAGCTTGTTCTGCAGTCCCTATGTGGCTGGGGTGGCAGGGCTCACACCACTAGTCACTGCAGGGGTGGAGAGGGAAGGGGGCACACTCATGGTCACTGGGTGTAGGTGCCAGGGCACTCCCCATAGGCTGTAGCCAGCAATCGAGATCTGGCCCTGACCAAATACAAGGGGGGGCGAGCTTCCTGGAGTCTGGACCAGTAGGGGATCTCCTGATGACACTCTATGGATCTACTACTCCATCTGCACCACCCACCCTTATGGTCGGGGATGCTGCTGGGGAGTGGTCCTGGCTCTGGTTCCTGGTTCCCTCTCTGCTCTGTGGTCACCCGAGTCCCTGGAGCTCTCACTCGCCTCCCTGTACTTTCCCTTCTTAGGTCCAGTTCACGTCCTGCTCACCTTGCTTCACTTCAGGTTTGTCTACACAGTTTCTCTGTCTCCTATTGGGAATTCCGTGGAGTTGCCTTCCTGTGCTTCTCATCCAGGATCACTGCTTGCTTTGTCTCAAGATGGCCACATTGCACCAGGCCAGCTGGCAGGGCACCTCTGATCCATGACTTTCCTCGTTCGCTGTTTTCATCCAGTTTCTCCTTCCACTTGGTGTTCAATCTAATTTTTCATCCTTCCTTTTGATGCTCAGGGTTCCAGGATTGTCATCTGTATCTGTTTCATCTGGTTTCTTGGGTTTTTGCTGTAGGGGGACAGCATGGTGTGTCTGACTAAGCCACCATCTTGGGCTATCTCCTCACTTTTTTCTTTTTACTTGACAGTATATTGTGAGCATTCTCCTTGTGATGGTTAAGATTGTGTGTCAACTTGGCTGGGCCATGATTCTCAGTGGTTTGGCAGTTGTAGGATGTTGTGATCACTTCCATGGTGAGACTTGATACTATGTGATCACCTCCATGATGGGATGTGCTGTGTGTAGCCAGTCAGTTGAAAGGGAGTTTCCTTGGGTTTGTGGCCTGCATTGAATATAAGTGGATATTCTGTCAAGGCTTGTGGGCTTTTGCTCATTCTGGATCCTGCAGCTGGCTCCTGTTTGTCTGACCTCCAGTTCCTGGGACTTGAGCTAGCAGCTTACCTGTGGTCTTGCCTGCCAGTCTTGGGATTCATCAATCTTTGCAGCCTGTGAGCAAGGGCCCTACTGTCTGATCTGCTGGTCTTGGGTTCTCCAAACTCTGCAGCTATGTGAATCAGGAGAAGCCTCTATCCTGACCCATGGACTTGGGACATTCCAGCTTCTACAACCACATGAGCCATTTCCTTGAAATAGATCTCTCTACATATATTTATACACTTTACTGGTTTTGCTTCTGTAGAGAATCCAGCCTAAGACACTCCTAAATAGCACTAAAACTTTATAGGGTTTCCTTGCAAGGTACCCAGATCTTTGAATAGCAGTCATCATAAGAACGAAGACCAATCTTCAGCCATCCTACTGAAAAGTTGTCACCTGTCACAAAAACCCACAGAGAAGCAGAGTGAGATTCTTACCGTGTCTGTCTTCCTCAGAGCCCTCCAGCCTCAGCCCTGGGTACTGCCTTCCCAGGAGGCCCATGTGACAGCTGGCTCAGGAGTTCCAGCAGGAATAAATAGCACGTATCCCTGTTCCCAATGTCTCGGCACAAAAACACATTTTCAGTGGCAGAAACATAGTGGAACTGCCAAAGAACATGACGGCCGTGAAAAAGCATGAGGCAAGTTCTGTTTGTTCCATGACATTTTAAAAACAGCAAATTTCTCATGATAAAAAACTGAGCACTTTGGTATAACTCAGATAAAGCTGACACTGTAATTGAAGCATCTCCTTAAAATCTGGGCCTTCCAAACAGCATCTTAATCCCTTTATGTCTGCAGCTGGAATTCCTGAGCAGTGCAAATGGTTAACG
The DNA here is from genome assembly GCA_030035585.1 of Dugong dugon. NCBI lineage: Eukaryota > Metazoa > Chordata > Mammalia > Sirenia > Dugongidae > Dugong > Dugong dugon. The sequence goes on along the minus strand of CM057466.1, from coordinate 43,062,652 downwards.
CACGTGACTTCTAACCAAAAAGGTTGGAGGTTCAAGTCCACCCAGAGGCACCTTGAAAGAAAGGCCTGGTGATCTACTTCTGAAAAATCAACCATTGAAAACTCTACAGAGCACAGTTTTGCTCTGACACACATGGGATCACCATAAGTCAGAATCCACACAACAGCAACCGGGGTTTGTGTTTTGTTTTTGGAATGCTTGCAGTGGACATGATCGCTGCACTTCAAACGTATGCTTCTGAAGTGATTTCCGGGGGAGCCGCAGCAAGGAGCTGTGACATTAGCATTACTCTAGCCTTGGGCCTAAGGACCCCAGAGCAGGGAGCCCCCAGCACCTTCAGAACCTGTCATGAGCTTGGAATTCCCATCCTCAAGTGTCACCTCCCCAGCCTCCCACAAGCCTAGTGGTGTCACTCGCACAAGTCACATACTGTGGCCTCTCCCTCTGGCTGTCGTGCCTTTTCCTGTCCATTGTTGACTTTGGTCAAACTCCAGCTGTCTGGTTGGCCTCGCTCTGATCACAGCTTAAGGCTTAATGGATATGATGACCATCGTTCCTCCGCTATTTCAGAGATCCCTGCCAGGAGCATACACGGAGGGAACACATTTTGAATTTGGAGTTCCCAGCATGGTGCAAATGGTTAACATGCTTGGCTGCTAGAGAGGTTGGAGGTTCGAGTTCAGAGGTACCTCGGAAGAAAGGCCTGGTAATCTACTTCCAAAAAGCCAGCCATTGAAAACCCTGCGGAGCACAGTTCTACCCTGACACACGAGAGGTTGCCAGGAATCGGAGTTGATGGAACCAGTTTACTAGTAAGAAATGGCGATTGTACTTTGACCTCTGAGTTGTTTATTCTCACTTGCTCAGGAAATCGCCTTCCTTTGCTTTGACAGCTTATAGACTCCAAGACTCAACTGCTTCATCTGCTAAATGAAGATGTTCATTCCCATTCCATTGTTTCCCTGTGAGAGGGCTGTGTCATTGGGTAACTCAATTCTGTGATACTCTAAATGGCCTGCATGGAGCTGGTGCTCTGCTGCTGGTTGTTCCTGTCCCTTCTCCCATCCTAATTCCCTCTAGGGCCATGACAGAAAATTGGAGAAAATAAAGAAATCTGAAGGCTGTAATGCTGGCATTGTTCATAGCAATTTGTCTTTGGCAAAAAAGAAAAGAAGAGTTGCTTACTTCTCATTGTGTGCCCACCGGGAGTTGCCTGTCAGTCTGAAGTACTTAACCGTGCCCCATGCTGGTGGTTAAACACAGGTGATACAATTGTCAGAACTCATCGAGCTGAACTCTGGATATCTGTGCATTTTGTTGTATATGCATTATGTCTTAAAATCTTTGTCAGTACAAAACTTAAACCTGAAGACAATGCTGTTTTCCTGTTAATTGGCATTACTGTGGACTCTGCGTTGGAAGTGACCTTGGGGGCCATGTGTTCCTTCCTTTCCAACCCTCTTGCACTTGTCCTTGGCCAGCTGCACAGCCTGCTCTTGACAACTACAATCCACCCTACTCGTGGCCACCAGAATGGTCTTTGTAAAATGCAAATGCATTCTTATTTCACCTTGCTTAACATCCTTCAGTCACTTCCAGCTCCTACCGACAGGGTCAAATCCAGTCTCTCTTAATATGGTGTATAAGCCCTGCCCTCTCCAGGCTGGCTCCTGCCTACCTCTCTGGTTTCCTCTCACACCACTGCCTGACTTCCATTTTATGCTACAGAAATAGTAAACTGCTTATCATTCCCCCACACACCCAGTTTGTCCCCTCTGCCTGAAATGCCCTTCCCAAAATTATTAAAATTAGTACCAGGACAAACATGTGCTTTACGGGCTTACAAAACAGTGGTCGAGCTTTATATGGTCTCATTAAATAGAGATGTTTTTCCCAGCTTTGTGCCTGGGCCAGCAGTGTTGTGGAAAGAACCTTGGGTTTGGGCCACAAGACTAGCACTTAAACCCTAGCCCTGCTCCTTACCAACTGTGTTTCTTTGGGCTGGTGATGCAGGATGTCTGCATCCCATTGTCTTTTATGTAAAACCAGGGTTGAACTATTCCCATTAAAGGAGGCGGAACCCTGTAAACTCCTGTAAACTCGAAAGGTTGATGAGTTCTGAGCACAAGGCAGCACACAGGCAGTGGGAAGGTAAGAGCAGGGTCCACGGAAGACTTTGGCAGTATTTTGTTGAGTAGGTTATATTCTGGAATGTGTTGAATCCTGGGAAGAATTTTCTCTGGGCAGCTCCAGCCCGTAAAGAACACTATTAGCTACTCCATCAAACACCATGAGGATTCCTTCTCCAAGGGCAAAGCTGAGAACACGCAGCATCTGCCCTCTGGGTAATGATGATGCATCTCACCCAGGCACAAGGCACTGCAACACGGACGGCTGTTTGAAGTATTTACGAGAGTGGAGAGAGCTCTGGACACAGCAGCACCAGACTCTAACCCCTTCACTGCCGCTAGCTGGCTGTATGATCTTAGACAAGCCACTTGACCTCCCAGGACCTCCATTCTCTCACCTCCAGGGCTTGACTGATCAATGCTGAGGTCTCTTCTAGTTCTGACATTATATGCATGGCCAAGATAACCAACCAACCAGTTGCCGTCAAGTTGATTCTGACTCATGGTGACCCCATGTGTTTCAGAGTAGAACTGTGCGCCATAGGGTTTTCAATGGCTGTAATCTTTTGGAAGTAGATTGCCAGGTCTTTCTTCTGAAGCACCTCTGGGTGGATTGACGCCTTTTTAGTTAGTGACCAAGTGCTTAACCGTTTGCGTCACCCAAGGACTATGGCCAAGATAGAGTGGTGCAAAATGCATGCTTTTAAAACAGAGTTTTGGGTGATATTTGTCTTCAGGGAGCTCCGAGATCAATCAATCACAGTATTAATTGATCTCTAATGTGCTTAGCATGGAGTCGTCTCAGGCCATTCTCATCAAAGTTATCGTCTATGACGTGCCGACTGAGAACTCAGTCCATCTATCTGGATGCTGATTTCTTAGGAAGAATTTCCTTTTGTGGAACTAAGAGGTGCCTCAGTTTTAAAGCTGTGTATTAGAAACTGGTCATAGGCATTGCCTCTGGGGAGGGAACTTGACGGACAGAGACAAGGGAAGCAGCAGGACTTATTAACTTTTCTTTCCACCTTTAAAATTTTGTGCATTCTGTTTGCATTAACTATTCTTTAAAATAATCACTTAAGTATTTACTGATGATATGATGTCCGGGACTTGCTTTCAAATGTCGCAGTTGGGGTGGACAGAAGGGTAAAGATGAAATAATATTGGTGGTTTTGATCACTGTTGAAGCTGGGTGATGGATACACGAGGGTTCCTTTTGCTGTTCTCTCTACTTTCTCTACTTTTAGATAAATTTTTTAGTTTCTATCATGCAAATTTCAAATAAATTAAAATTTGTTTAAAAGTGCACTTAAAATAATTAGTCATATACTTCACAATTTTATTTCACCTTTCCCTTGAAAATTTTGCTACAATAGTGAAAGCATAAAGATGGTTCCCTGTGGTGAATCAGTTAAGTTCTTCCAAGAGGAATCAGAGTGAGAAACAAGGGGACAGAGTGGAGTCAGACATTAGTGTCCTCTGCATGGCAAAACCAGACGCATTGGAGAAAGAAGAGCAGCAGATGTCACCATGGGACTGGCCTTCTCCTTTCCCTTTCCTGACGGAGTCTGGATGGAGATAAAGGTCCCACTGCAGTCAGGAGGGAGCAGCTGCTAACCAAAAGGTCGGCAGTTGGAATCTACCAGCCGCTCTTGGGAAACCCTATGGGACGGTTCTACTCTATCTTACAGGGTCACTATGAGTCAGAATCAACACCACTGCAATGGGTTTGTTTGGTTAACAGGTTTCAGTGAGGATGACATACTAAGACGCATCAGGGCTTCGTGGTTTATTGACTGGAGCAAGTACCTCCATTTGTGTGCACTTTTCTTGTCTCACTGACTGCCTTTAGGGGGAAAGTGGAGGCCGTTGGACGACTAAGCAGAGAGGAGTAGGAGCATGGGATTTAAATGAGCACTGAGATGCTCCTCTCTGAATCAAGAGCCTGGATTTCTATCACTGCACACCCAACCAAAAGCTGCTGTTTTGTTTTTAACTTACTTAGCAATGCATTTTTCTAAATGAATATGTAAACAAGGATTTCTGGTACCGCTGAAATCACCTAGGTCTCTATGCCAGTTGTGTTAGTTTCCTGTTGCTTTTGTAACAAATTACCACCACAAACTTGGTGGCTTAAAACAATACAAATTTATTCTCTTACGGTTCTGGAGGGCAGAAGTCCAACATCAGTTTCACTGGGTTAAAGTCAAGGTGTCAGCAGAGCTGGCGCCCTCTGGAGGCTGTAGGTGAGAATCTGTTTTCTTGCCTTTTCCAGCCTTTAGCGGCCACCTGCATTCCTTGGCTTGTGGCCCCATTCTTCCATCTTCGAAGTGCATCACTTCAACCTCTGCTTCCTTCATCACACTGCCTTCTCTCTGCCTCTGACCCTTCTACTTCCCTCCTATAAGGACCCTGTGATTACACTCGGCCCACCCCGGTAATCTAGGATAATCTCCCCATCTCAACACCCTTAACTTAATCACATCTGCAAAATCCCTTTTGCCATGTAAATTACCATTCCCAGGTCCTGGAGGATTAGGACATGAACATCCTTGGGTGAGCATTGTTCAGCCGATTGCAGCAGTCACAGTGTGGCATTGCTGAAAGCAACTTGCTGGTGACCCAAACTAGGTTCATGGTCCTCAAACCAAAGCCTATGCCCCAGGGACACTGGGACGGGCCTGGCAGTCCTCCAAGCCACAGGAAGAGCATGGAGTATTAATTTTATTTCATGGTAAGTAATTTAAAACATTATTTTAATATTTAAATAAGCATGCATATGTTTTAGAATAGAATGCAAAATTGTCATGATTTTTTAAAACAAAAACATAATCCTTCAAAAAAAGGTTCCCAGTGATGGTGAGGTTCTTTAGGACACTCCTCTGCCATTAGACGTGACCCCGTGTGTGTGAAAATAGAACTGTGCTCCATAGGATTTTCAGTGACTGATCTTTCGGAAGTGGATTGCCAGGCCTTTCTTCCAAGCTGCCTCTGGATGGACTCAAAGATCCAACTTTCAGTTAGCAGCCGAGCACACTATTTGCTCCACCCTGGGACTCTCACCATTAGGGATACTTCACTAGAAAAGATTGAAAGGCTGCTGGATCCCACTCCTCCTGTACCAGGGAGCAGAGGGACACAGTTTCTTCAGGCGAGGTAATGGTGTCGGTGAGTTAGACCGGCTGCTATTCCTACCCGTCTGGCCGACTCTGCCCTATGAGCTGGGGTATCTGGAGCAAATACTAGGGGTCCCGGGAAAATAATATCCAAGCTGGTCTGGTGGTATAGCAGAGACTCTGAAAGGCATGAGCCACAAATCAGTGCAGGCGCAGCCAGCATGTTCCACTCCCCAAGGCCCGTGATTGCCTCTGCACTTCTATTGTCAGCTACTTAATTTCTCATCTAAAGTCACCAGCACGAGTGAGCTGTATGTGCCAGGAAATTATGTACCCTGGAGAGCTGTGTCCCCAGGAGAGCTGAGTGCCCAGGTGAGCTGTGCGCCCTGGAGAGCTGTGTGCCCTGAAGAGCTGTGTGCCCAGGTGAGCTGTGTGCCCAGGTGAGCTGAGTGCCCAGGTGAGCTGAGTGCCTGGGAGAGCTGTGCACCCAGGTGAGCTGTGCGCCCTGGAGAGCTGTGCACCCTGGAGAGCTGTGTGCCCAGGTGAGCTGTGTGCCCTGGAGAGCTGTGTGCCCAGGAGAGCTGAGTGCCCAGGTGAGCTGTGCGCCCTGGAGAGCTGTGTGCCCAGGTGAGCTGAGTGCCCAGGTGAGCTGAGTGCCCAGGTGAGCTGTGTGCCCTGGAGAGCTGTGTGCCCAGGAGAGCTGAGTGCCCAGGTGAGCTGAGTGCCCAGGTGAGCTCTGTGCCCTGGAAAGCTGTGCATCCAGGTGAGCTATGTGCCCAGGTGAGCTGTGTGCCCTGGAGATCTGTGCTCCCGGGAGAGCTGTGCACCCAGGTGAGCTGTGCGCCCTGGAGAGCTGTGTGCCCAGGTGAGCTGAGTGCCCAGGTGAGCTGTGTGCCCTGGAGAGCTGTGTGCCCAGGAGAGCTGAGTGCCCGGGTGAGCTGAGTGCCTGGGAGAGCTGTGCACACAGGTGAGGTGAGTGCCTGGGAGAGCTATGCACTCTGGAGGGCTGTGTCCCCAGGAAAGCTGAGTGCCCAGGTGAGCTGTGTGCCCTGGAGAGCTGTGTGCCCAGGTGAGCTGAGTGCCCAGGTGAGCTTTGTGCCCTGGAAAGCTGTACGTCCAGGTGAGCTATGTGCCCAGGTGAGCTGTGTGCCCTGGAGATCTGTGCTCCTGGGAGAGCTGTGCACCCAGGTGAGCTGTGCGCCCTGAAGAGCTGTGTGCCCAGGTGAGCTGAGTGCCCAGGTGAGCTGTGTGCCCTGGAGAGCTGTGTGCCCAGGAGAGCTGAGTGCCCAGGTGAGCTGAGTGCCTGGGAGAGCTGTGCACACAGGTGAGGTGAGTGCCTGGGAGAGCTATGCACTCTGGAGGGCTGTGTCCCCAGGAAAGCTGAGTGCCCAGGTGAGCTGTGTGCCCTGGAGAGCTGTGTGCCCAGGTGAGCTGAGTGCCCAGGTGAGCTTTGTGCCTTGGAAAGCTGTACGTCCAGGTGAGCTATGTGCCCAGGTGAGCTGTGTGCCCTGGAGATCTGTGCTCCCGGGAGAGCTGTGCACCCAGGTGAGCTGTGCGCCCTGGAGAGCGGTGTGCCCAGGTGAGCTGTGTGCCCAGGTGAGCTGTGCCTCCAGTTGAGCTGAGTGCCCAGGTGAGCTGTGGGCCCAGGTGAGCTGTGTGCCCAGGTGAGCTATGTGCCCTGGAGAGCTATGTGCCCTGAAGAGCTGTGTGCCCAGGTGAGCTGTGCCTCCAGTTGAGCTGAGAGCCCAGGTGAGCTGTGCGCCCAGGTGAGCTGTGTGTCCAGGTGAACTATGTGCCCTGGAGAGCTATGTGCCTTGAAGAGCTGTGTGCCCAGGTGAGCTGTGTGCCCTGGAGAGCTGTGTGCCTGGGTGAGCTGAGTGCCTAGGTGAGCTGAGGGTCCAGGTGAGCTGAGTGCCCAAAGAGTTGAGCAATGGTAGGTTACCAGCATCCAAGTGTGTGGTCAAGGCTTAATTTGCTTGTTCATACTCAGGGCATTTCTTGGCCCATGCACAGTTCCGTGATTTGGCATGCCATCCATGGCTTTGCTTGAATGCAGCCAGCTTCTTACTGTTAGTGCTTTGGGAATATTGTACTCCCTCAAAGACCGCATGACATCTCCAGTCAGGACCTAATGAAAGATACACACTCAGAACAATGACTCCGGTCATCATAGGTGCCCAAGGATGCCCAAAACCTAGTGACAAAAATGTTTAGGGCAAATGGTAATCATCCAATGTCAATCTCAAACCACAGAAGCTTGAGAGCCCTTGGGGCAAGAATCTTTTCAAAGTGCGTATTTGTGGGTCAAGAAAAAGAAACACCATTCAACAGCTGGAAAATTACTGAGAACTTGGATGTGAGCAAATGGCAAAAATTAATCTCAAAAGTACAAAAGAAGCTTTAACAAATGTATTTCTTTAACAAACAGCATAACCCATTTCAGAATTCATGAAGTTCCCCAAAGTAGATTTGCATGACTAACAATCAAAGCCTCTGTCAAGCAGCAAACACATTAAAATCATGGTCAAGGCAAAATCACATTTGCATGGTGAGCCCTAGAACCTGGTTCTAAACAGAGGCCAGGCCCTGGGGCCCCAAAAGCCCGGGAATGCAGAGAGGGTGAGCACTCGGATCAAGGGGAGGCAAGTGGCAAGATGGCAAGCAACTCAAAGGAAGGAAACCTTGCGGAAGCCTCCACGTCTAAATCCACTGTACCTACTTCGCATTCTTAGCTCTGGGAACCTGGCCATCCCTACTGCTACCTTCCATGGCCTCCTGTTCGATCAGGAAGACCCCTGGTCCAGTCTGAAGCTATAGCATCAGTGTGTCTTTTTTTTTTTTTTTCTAGTAAACTTCATTTTTTAGAGCAGTTTTAGGTTTACAGAAAAATGATGCAGAAAGTACAGTATATTATTTATCCTATTACCATCTTTCACTCTGTGATACATTTGTTACTGTTGATAAGCCAGTACTGACATGTTATTGTTAACTAAAGTCGATAGTTTACAGCAGGGTTCATTCTCTGTGCTGTATGGTCCCACAGGTTTTAACAAATACGTAATGTCATGTGTCCACCACCACAGCTTCACTGCCTTAAAAATACCTTGTGCTCCACCTATTCATGCCTCTCTCTTTCCCTTTGAAGCCCTGACAGCCAGTGACCTTTTCACTGTCTGTACAGCTTTGACGTTTTCAGAATGTCATATAGCATCTAATGAGTCTTTAAAATGGCATATTGCATCCGGTTTCATTTGTGCAAACTCTCTTGTAGAAGCAGCATGTGAACAGACAGTCACTTTTCTTTTCTTTTTGGCAAAGTCTGATACAATTCATGACAATATAAAAAGTGGCCACATTTGCAAATTGCAACTTAAGGCTTTTTTTCTTTTACTAAATTGTTTTTATTCACAAGATTAGTTGCTTTGTCTGCATTTTATTTCACTAAATGGTCAGGTACAAGTTCGATATTTACTTTCTAGGTTTATACTTCTTCAGTACTGTTTTTTCATTTTTCTATTTCAGATGTTGCCATATGAACAAAAAACAGTGACAGAAAATATACGATGCAGATTGCTTTTACTTAGCTAATGGATTGTGCAGCAAGGGTAATTGCCTCTCATTTTATACACGAAGTTTTGCTAATTTTTCAACTCTTGTTTAAGATTTTTTTTCCTTAATCCATATCACCTTTTAGTGTAAACTAGAAAACTGATCATGTTTCAACATTCTAGCCTTATGGTGGAGGTGTTCTTGTTTGTTTTTTAAATTTTAAAATAAAATTCTATAATCTAAACAATGAACTTGGAACACAAAGTTGCCTTCATGTGTGATATTAGTTAACCTCATATCAATCACAGCCTCCTTGGCCTCTTTTAGCTGAATTTCTATTGTGAGCAGATTCTCTGACCACCGTAGAGCTTTGCAGAAATTTCACAGCCTGTAAGATTAAGTTGGGAGTCCCTGGGTGGTAAAATCAGGTAAGGTACTCGGCTGCCAACTGAAAGGTTGGAGGTTCGAGTCCACCCAGAGGCACCTCAGAAGATCAGCTATTGAAAACCCTATGGAGCACAGGTCTATTCTGACACACATGGGATTGCCATGAGTCAGAGTCAGCTCCATGGCAACTGGTTAAGATTAAGTTGATCTAGGTGCCTTCCTTGTATACTTACATATTTGAAGTGGTTCTGAGGACAAGCTGCCTCCAACCTTAATTATCCAGGCACAACACGGCCTGCTGCAGCTTGGTGTTGTTAGTTGCCATCAAGTCTATTTTGACTCATGGCAATCCCATGTATGCAGAGTAGAAATGGTCCGCAGAGTTCTCAAGGCTGTGACCTTTTGGAACTGATCACCAGGCCCGTCTTCCGAGGCATCTCGGGGTGGGGGGGCGGTTCAAACCACCAGACTTTCAGACAGTAGTTGAGCTGTTAGCCATTTGTGCCACCCAGAGCAACATTTGCATTATTTTTCCTGACATCTTCACTTCAGAGACTATCCCTGGCCCATGAAAAGCATAGGTAAATTAAAATTCTATAGCTAAACCACCAATCATTGAGCAAACTGAGCCTCTATTTTTATATTTTTATTTACACAAGTAAAACGCAAATTTATACTCATTGTAAAAAATGCAAGACTACAGAAATAAATGGAGGAAAAAATGAAAGTGCCTTCACACACCCTACTCCCATCTTATTCCTCTCCCAGTAAGTAACCACTTACTGGAGGGTTTATAAAGTAGATATATAGATAACCTCTGCAGTGCAGTGAATTGCTTAATATGGCCCTTCTAGCCATAGTCTTTGTAACTCCCACCAGATGGCTGGGTGAGACTATGCAAATTAGATGCTTGTGGCCCACCAAGGGGATTGGGTAGCTTGCTAGTAATGTAAATAAGGTGCATGGCACCCTTGTGGGGATGGGACCATTCAAATAAGGTGTATGGAACACTAATGAGGGAATTGGCCAGTTTTGAATGGCTTAAAATGAGCCATTCCAGAGGCAGGAAAGGAGGAGTTCACCACCCCCAAGAAAGAAGAGCCAGGAGTGGAGTGCATCCTTTGGACCTGGGATCCCTGCGCTGAGAATCTCCTAGATCCAGGAGACAGAGAGAGAGAGAGAGAGCTGTCACACCTGAGATGGCAAGAAGCTGAGGCAGAGAAATGGGGGCAGCAGAGGCAGCAGAACCAGGAGGCTGACAGGAGATGGCACAACGGATTTCCTGGCCCTTGGAGCGAGAAAGCTGAGTGCCTTCTGGCAAGAGGCTTCTTGGCAGAGTGGGGTGCCTCTGGACACTTATTGACAGAGCTAAAAGAGCTTTGTAATGCTTGCCCGAGCAGGGCAGAGGCCAAGGGGTGAAAAGAGGCTGTCCTGATGGAAGAACTATATCCTGAGCATTCCTGAACCTGAATTGTAACCTGTTACTTCCCTAATAAACCCCATAATCAAGAGTATTGTCTGTGAGTTCTGTGTGGCCATTGCAACAAATTATCAAACCAAACAGAGAAGTAGAGAGTGCCACTGGAGGGACAGCTGGTGTCAGAATTAGTAAAAAGATCGGAGGTTTGAGGCATGTCTGACCTCTGCCTTATAGGAATCGGCTTTGGGCTGTTGATGCTGATAATGATTCTTCCCCCTTGTGAAGTTAGAGGAGGTCAGAAGCTCCTGCCATTTTTACAACCTCCCACCCCAGCTCACCCAATCCCTACACTCCTAGGAAGACTGTCCCTCCCTTATCCTCCTCACTCCCCAAGATCACAAAACCAAAAACAATGTTTTTCTGGAGCATTTCCTATGTCTTTCTGGAGCAGAAAAGGAGGTTCCATTTACAAAGTAAAGGGGGCCAGTAGATACTTCAGGAAGTAAAGGTTAAAAAACCCACTACTTTGCCTGGTCGGAGGGGGTGATTTAGGGGTGGTAGGTGGAGAAAGTTCTAATGAAGGGACTAAAACAGGAAAACTTTTGTGGAAAGTGATGAGAATCTGAAGGGAGTCAGCATAGACAAAGGTGGAAGACACCCCTAGATGACTCTCTTCCAGGGAACGGCCCACATCTCAGGGTCGACCTTTTGAAACTGAGGAGAAGGGCCAAGTTAGCAAGAATCTGAATCTTGTCTGCCTTAATTTCCTTCATCATCATCTCCATCTCAGGCACCTTGAGGGGTAGGCTAGGGGAGACTGAGGGACTGGACAGTGGTGAGGAGAAGCACTCTGCTCACCCTGTTGTCTGGAGGCTCCAGAAGGCAGTTCCACGGCACCACTGAGAGCAACAGGGAGACCCACATCGAGCTGAGGGGTACCCCTGAGCAGGGCTTGCTCAGGAGAGGCCATCTGTGGGAGCTTGGCTGGCCTTTTGGGCAGGAGGAAGCTGCCATTTTCAGAGGCATGTGTGGGAATGTGTGCAAGTGTGTGTGTGATTCCATTTATGCTTTTTAAACCGTGAATGTTGTTGTTCTTAGCTGCTGTGGAGTTGGCCCCGACTCATGGTGACCCCACGCGCAATCGAAGGAAACGCTGCTCGGTCCTGCCCCATCCCCATGATCAAGTGTGGATCTGACCATTGTGGTCCATCTCCATGATTGATAGTGGATCTGACCTTTGTGGTCCGTCTCCATGATTGATGGTGGATCTGACCATTGTGGTCCATAGGGTTTTTGTTGGCTGATTTTCAGACAGGCCTTTCTTTCCAGTCTGTCTTAGACTGGAAGTTCTGATGAAACCTGTTCAACATCATAGTAACACACAAGCCTCCAGTGACAGAAGTGTGGTGGCTGCACATGAGCTGCATTGGCTGGAAATTGAACCCAGATCTCCTTCAAGGAAGGCAAGAATTCTACCACTGGACCACCAATGCACCATGCATACATATATATACTTTTAAAAAAACATAAATGACATTATGAAATATATCTTTCTGTGACTTGCTTTTCTCACTTACTATACTGCAGTATTCCATGTCAGTATATGAGTGCCATCTAATTCTTTTTAACACACACTTCCTATCTTTTAAATTTTTATGGTTGCTGTTTGTGAGTTTGTTTTTGTTGTTGATTCAGTATTTGAAAGCAGTCAATGAGAACGATACTGAAGAGGGCTTGAGAAAGAGACTGTGAGGTCACCTTGTCTGAGAGCTCAGCGGCTTGTCCTGAAGATGAAGGACAGCCCCTTGTGTTCTAAATCCCCCTTTGCTATTAGCCAGCCCATGTTCTTGAGGAGCAGCTTCATATTACAATGGCCTCAGCCTCGACATCTGCTCCAAGGAGGGTGAGGGAAAGTTGGGGGGAAATCCCCAGATTCCACCCTTCTTGAGAAATGTTTCTATTTCATTTTAGGTTTCCACAACACAAGACTATCAAACCTTCAAAGATGTTTTAAAGACATTAAATGGCCTTCCCTTTTCCCTTTTATTTCTTTTTCTCTTTTTTAAGGAATCAAAGACAAACTCAGATGCTTAGAATGTCAACTTCATCAAGCTCAAAGCTTTTATATGTGCTGCTGAGAAAGAATTTCCAGAAGCAAACATGTCAAAATGATCTTTGTGAAAAAAAAGAAAAGCTTATTTCAAATGTCAGTGGTCATCAATATTCTTAAAATATAATTATAGCCTTTGTAATTAATTGCCCTCATTGAATTCAGAATTGCTGGAGCCATGGAGACTGGATGAACTCCCAAAACTATTGCCCTGACAATAATCTTTAAACCTTAAACCAAAAATATCCCCTGAAGTCATCTTAAAACCAAATTAACTGTTTAGCTTAACTAGTAAAGAATGTCTGCCTTGACCATTATGCTCTTTTAAGATCTATTTATATGGGATCTAATTGAGAACAGCAACTCAAAAAAATTAGATAGGAACCTTAGGGTGCAGTGAGTTTATGTTAACGAGGGAGGAACAACTCAGAAAAGAAGAGTAAGAATGGTTGCACAACTCGAAGAACGTAATCAGTGTCACTGAATTGTGCATGTAGAAACTGTTGAATTGGTGTACGTTTTGGTGTGTATATTCTCAGCAACAACAACAAAATAAATTATCGAAAAAAATTAATTGCCCCAAAGATTACAGTTGGGCTTTTCTTTCTCAGAACTTTCAAACAACCTCAAATGTAATATTAACTGGTAATTTGTTTTTCATCAGAGTGGAACCGAACCTCCTTGGCAGTTAGCTTTTGTCGGTTGATAAACGAGGGCCACATTATGAATGCTGGGGTATGAACAAGGGCAGGAGCCAACAGATGCAGCTTTGTGGACAGGCCGATAGCTTGTCTCTGTTGCTAGCTGCAGGTCTGCTCTGCTGGGCACCACAAGGAAAGGCGTCCCAACTTGTCAACAACTCAGGAAAGACCCATGAGCCAGAGATTGAGATTCAAGATTTGGATCTTCCTAATTAAAGTTCAGGATTCCTGATGGCATAATCAAAAGGTCAGCAGTTTGAATACACCAGCTGCTCCTTGGAAACCCTAGGGGGCAGTTCTACTCTGTCTTATAGGGTCACTATGAGTCAGAATCAACTCTTCAGCAACAGGTTTAATTAAAATTCACAGAGAAGGAATTTTACAAAGTGTCAATCTCTTGGCAAAAATGTCAATGCTGTTTTTAAATTATAAAACCATATTTCCACAGTCCATTGGAAGGAATGGAAACAACAATCCAGATTGGGCAGCACATTTCTGACCCCAGGAGACCAATGTAGCGATCCCAGGGCTCAGGCAAAAGAGGGCAAGACCACTATAGATGGACCTGAAATATAGATATGGTCCCTCAGGAAAACTAAAGTCAAATAAAATAGAAAGGAGGCAGCAAAAACAACAACAACAAGGGGAAAAAAGGCCTGTATTTCTAAAATTCTCCTTACCAGCATGGGGGTAAGAGAAGACCCATGTGAATAACTCACCCCATAGAGGCTAAGAGGGAGGGACCGATGGTGTGAAGAGGGAGGCCTGAAGATTCTAAAACAGAATTTTCCACGACACCAATCATTTCAAAGATTTCACAGCAGTTACTTCATAAATCAGGTTTATTGGAGCAATAGGGTTTCATTTGGTAGAGGCCAGAATGGTCACTGTTTCTACTTCAATTTTTAAAAATAATAAGAGTAATTATATTTTTTTAAATTTCAGCCTTCAAAACAAAACCATTGTGAGCCACCACATGCTTATCCAGTGAGCAGATGAGATGATCCAGCTCCAGAGCCAGTTGTCAGGGGGACACTAATTACTCAGCAGACACATCAGGCTCGCTGGTAGTGGTGGACCACTGTGTAGATTTTCATCATTCCATCCTGAATTATGCATTGCTTAATGTATTCTATAAAAAATCATTGCTGAAAGTGAAGTATAAGAAATACTTTGTTCAGTTATAAACAATTTAACAGGGTGCATAAAAATGTAAATAATTTTTTAAGTTCCTATCAATCCTATCAAGATATTTTCCATTAGATCTATGATATGTATTCATCTCGACCCAATTCTTACATAGCACATCAAACTATCTATGGTTTTTCAAAAATTAATGTTAAAAGAAAATATAGTAAAAATCATATCAAGATAAATAAGCTATGGTGCATCCATACAATGAAGCATTATTCAACAAAAAAAAGAAACGAGCTATCAAGCCACAAAAAGACATGGAGGAATCTTAAATGCATATTGCTAAGTGAAAATAAAGTAAAATTTGGTTGAAGATAATTCAAAAATGTTTCCAGCAGTACTTCAGCAGGAAACTGCCAGGAATTCAGGCGGGATCCAGAAGAGGACATGGAACAAAGGATATCATTGCTAATGTCAGATGGATCTTGGCTGAAAGCAGAGATTACCAGAAAGATGTTTACCTATGTTTTACTGACTACACAAAGGTATTCCACTGTGTGGATTGTAACAAATTATGGATAACATTACTCATGAGGAATTTGTACATAGACCAAGAGGCAGTCATTTGAACCGTACAAGGAGATATTGCGTGGTTTAAAATCAGGAAAGGTGTGTGACAGGGTTGTATCCTTTCACCACGCTTACTCAACCTGTATGATGAGCAAATAATCCGAGAAGCTGGACTACATGAAGAAGAATGCAGCATCAGGATTGAAGGAAGACTCATTAATAATCTGTGTCACACACAGTACACAGTACTAGGGAAGCCAGCACAACTCCTACACAGAAAGGTCATGGGTACTGAATTGCTGGGTGGAGGGCTATGGGGACCATGCTCTCAGGGAACATCTAACTCAATTGGCATAACACAGTTAAGGACAATGTTCTACATTCTACCTTGGTGAGTAGCGTCTGGGGTTTTAAAAGCTTGTGAGCAGCCATCTAATACTCTACTGGACTCACCCCTTCAGGAGCAAGGGAGAATGAAGAAAACAATATACAAGGAAAAGATTAGTCCAAAGGACTGATGGACCATAGTTACCACGGCCTCCACCAGACTGAGTGCAGTACAACTAAATGGTGCCCGGCTACCACCACTGACTGCTCTGACTGGGATCACAACAGAGGGTCCTGGACAGAACTGGAGAAAAATGTAGAACAAAACTCTTACTCACAAAAAAAAAAAAAAAAAGACCAGATTTACTGGCTTGATGGAGATTGGAGAAACCCCTAGAGTGTGGCCCCCGGACACCCTTTTAACTCAGTAATGAAGTCACTCCCAAGGTTCACCGTTTAACCTAAGATTAGACAGCCCCATAAAGCAAAATAAGACTAATGGGGCACAACAGTCCAGGGACAAGGACTAGAAGGCAGGAGGGGACAGGAAAGCTGGTAATAGGGAACCCAAGGTTGAGAAGGGACAGTGTTGACATGTCATAGGGTTGTTAACCATTGTCATAAAACAATATGTGTACTAACTGTTTAATGAGAAACTATTTGTTCTGTAAACCTTCATCTAAAGTACAATAAAAAAAAAAAAACCCTGCGTCATGCAGATGATACAACTTGCTAAAAGCAAAGAGGACTTGAAGCACTTACTGATGACGATTAAAGACTACAGCTGTCTTACTTATCTAGTGCTTCTGTAATGGAAATACCACAAGTGGATGGCTTTAACAAAAGAGAAATTTATTCTCTCACAATCTAGTAGGCTAGAAGTCCAAATTCAAGGTGCCATCTCCAGGGGATGGCTTCCTCTCTCTGTCGGCTCTGGAGGAAGGTCCTTGTCTTCAACCTTCTCCTGGTCTAGGACCTTCTCTGCACAGGCACCCCGAGTCCAAAGGACCTGCTCTGCTCCCGGGACTGCTTTTTGGTGGTATG
Organism: Dugong dugon; assembly: GCA_030035585.1. Taxonomy (NCBI): domain Eukaryota; kingdom Metazoa; phylum Chordata; class Mammalia; order Sirenia; family Dugongidae; genus Dugong; species Dugong dugon. The sequence goes on along the minus strand of CM057466.1, from coordinate 43,046,165 downwards.
AGCCCCCCACCCCTGTCTCTGCTCACTTCTCTGATTTATATCTCAAAAGAGATTGGCTTTAGACAAAACCTAATCTTATAGATTGAGTCCTGCCTCGTTAACATAACTGCCGCTAATCCCACCTCATCAACATCATAAAGATAGGATTTACAACACATAGGAAAGTCACATCAGATGACTAAATGGTGGACAGTCACACAATACGGGGAATCATGGCATAGCCAAGTGGACAGATATCTTTGGGGGACACAATTCAATCCATGACAATAGCCTTCAGTATGGATTACATTCAAAATAAAGGAAACAAAAATCCTTACAACTGGTCCAATAAGTAACATCTCAATAAATGGAGAAAATATTGAAGTTGTAAAGGATTTCATTTTACCTGGATCCGCAATCAATGCCTATGGAAGCAGCAATCAAGAAATCAAAGGACGTACTGCATTGGGCAAGTCTGCTGCAAAAGAACTCTTTAAAGTGTTAGAAATCAAAGACATCACTTTGAGAACTAGGGTGCGCCTGACCTGAGCCATAGTATTTTCAATCACCCCATATGCATATGAAAGCTGGACAATGAATAAGAAAGACGGAAGAAGAATTGACACATTTAGATTGTGGTGTTGGCAAAGAATATTGAATACACCATGGACTGCCAGAAGAACTAACGAATATGTCTTGGAGGAAGTACAGCCAGAATGCTCCTTAAAGCGAGGATGGTGAGACTTCTTCTCACATACTTTGGACATGGGATGTGAAGGAGTTATGCAATGAAAATTATAGAACACTACTGAAAGAGATTAAAGAAGACATAAACAAATGGAAAGATGTTCCATATTTGTGCTTTGGAAGACTTAATATTGTTAAGGTGTCCATACTACCAAAAGTGATCTATAGATTCAATGCAACCCCAATCAAATTCCACCAGCCTTCTTTACAGAAATGTAAAAACCAATCCTGAGCTTTACATGGAATGGCAAGAGGCCCTGAATAGCTAAAGCAATGTTGAAAGAGAAGAACAAAGTAGGAGGAGTCACACTTCCTGGTTTTAAAACATACTATACAGCTACAGGAATCAAAACAGCCTGGTACTGGTATAGCAATAGACACGTACCCATTGTTGTCGAGTCGATTCTGACTCATAGTGACCCTATAGGACAGAGTAGAACTGCCTGTATGGTTCCCAAAGAGTGCCTGGTGGACTCGAACTGCCAACCTTTTGGTTAGCAGCCTTAGGTCTTAACCACTACGCCACCAGGATTTCACATAGACCAATGGAGTAGAATTGAGAGTCCAGAAATAAATCTACACATCTACGGTCAATTGATTTTTCGCAAGGATGCTAAATCCATTTGATGAGGAAAGAAGAATCTCTTCAGTAAATGGTCCCGTGAAAACTGAATTTCCACCAGCAGAAAAATGAAACAGGATCCATGCCTCACACCACACACAAAAACAAATTCAAAATGGATTAAGGACGTAAATGTGGAAACTAAAACCATAAAGTTCTTAGAAGAAAATACAGGGGCAACATTGTTGGGCTTAGCTTTTAACAATGGATTATCCAATATAATAACAAAAGTACAAACAGCAAAAGATAAAATAGTTAAATGGAACTTCATAAAAATTTAAAACTTTTTTTCATTAAGAAACTGCCAAAAAAGTGAAAAGAGAAGCTACCGACTGGAAGAATAGTTTCAGAAACCATATATCCAATAAGAATCTGATAATGAAAATACGGATAAAACTTCAACAATTTAACAACAAAAAGACAAATAACCCAAGCATAAAATGGATAAAGGACTTGATTAGACATTTCACCAAGGAGGACATTCAAATGGCCACCGAATGTATAAAGAGATGCTTAATGTCATTAGTCATCAGAGAGATGCAAATTAAAACCACAGTGAGTTCCATTTCACTCCCACTAGCATGGCTAAGTTAAAAAAAACACACGCACAGAAAATAACAAATGTTGGCAAAGATGTGGGGGAATTGGAACACTTATTCATTTCTGATGGAACTGCAAAATGGTACAGCCTTTGTGGAAAAAAATGTGGGGGTTCCTCAAAAAACTAAAAATAGAACTTCCATATGACCCAGAAATTCCACTCCTAGCTATATATATTAAAAAAAAAAAAAAAGTGAAAGCAGAGACTTAAACAGATACTTGTACACCAGTGTTCATTGCAGCACTGTTCACGATAGCCAAAAGGTGGAAACAACCTAAATGCCCATCAACAGATGAAAGACTATACAAAATGTGGTACATAAATACAATGGAATACCGCTCAACCAGTAAGACAAATGAAGTCTTGATACATGCTACAGTAGGAATGGAGCTTAAAAACGTTATGCTGAGTAAAATAAGTCAATCACAAAAAGATATTGTATGACCTCACTTATATAAAAAGACAAGAGCAAGAAAATACATAGAGATCAAAGTTTATTAGTGGTTTCCAGGGGCAGGAGGGAGGGAGGAAAGAAGGGTTATTGCTTCTGGAGCACAGAGTTTCAGTTTCCAGTCGTGGAAAAATTGCATTGATTAAGGGTAGGGTTACACAGCTGATTACAGTAATTGCAGTCAGTAAGTTATACATTTGTAAAAAGTCAAATTGGCAAAATGGTGTGTGATAGATATATATACAAAAACAACCAAAAAAAGAAGAAAGGAGTAGCTGCTGAGGTTGCTTCTATACAACCAAACACCTATGGGATTTGGTTCCTTGTTTTGGAGGTTCAGCGTCATCGTTTCATGGGACATCACTGTCAATTGACATGATAACATATTTAGTGCTTTTGTTCTATCTCCTAGTTCAGTTGCTTAGTGCCTGGGGTCTTAAAAGCTTGCAAGTGGCCAACAAAGGTACAACTATTGGCCTGGAGCAACAGTGGTTGAAGAAGAGTTAAGTATAGGAGAAGGATATGGGATTTGTGGCTAATTGCCTCCATGACCAGATGGGATGGTGCCCAGCTACCATTAGTGAACTTTTTTTTTATATTGTTGTGCTTTAAGTGAAAGTTTACAATTCAAGTTAGTCTGTCATATAAAAATTTATATATACATTGTTACATGAAACTAGTTGCTCTCCCTATACTGTGACAGCACACTCTTCCTTTCCACCCCAGATTTTCTGTGTCCATTCAACTGGCTCCTGACCCTCTCTATCTTCTTATTTCACCTCTGGACAGGAGCTGCCCGTTTAGTCTTATGTATCTACTTGAGCTAAGAAACACACTCTTCACGAGTATAACTTTAAGCCACATAGTCCAGTCTAATCATATCTGAAGAGTTGGACTCAGGAATGGTTTCAGTTCTGGGCTAACAAAGAGTTCTGGGGTCATGTCCAATCTCAACCAAACCATTAAGTCTGGTCTTTTTACTAGAATTTGAGTTCTGCACCCCCACTTTTCTCCTGCTCAGTCAGGGACTCTCTGTTGTGTTCCCTGCCAGGGCAGTCACTGGTGGTAGCCAGGCACCATCTAGTTCTCCTGGTCTCAGGCTGATGAAGTTTCTGGTTAATGTGGCCCTTTCTGTCTTTTGGGCTAATACTTTCCTTCTATCTATGGTGTTCTTCATTCTCCTTTACTCCAGGTGGGTTGGGACAAATTGATGCATCTTAGATGGCCACTCACTAGCTTTTAAGACCCCAGAGGCCACTCACCAGAGTGGGATGCAGAACATTTCCTTTAAAAACTTTGTTATGCCAATTGACCTATATGTCCCCTGAAAGCATGGTCCCCAGACCCCCACCAGTGCTAGTCTGTCCCTCTGTTTGGTTGTATTCAGGAAACTTCTTAGCTTTGGTTTAGTCCAGTTGTGCTGACTTCACCTGTAGTGTATGCTGTCCTTCACTTCACCTAAGATATTCTTGTCTACTTTCTAGTTAGTGAATACCCTTCTCCCTCCATCCCCACCCTCGTAACAATCAAAGAATGTTTTCTTCTGTATTCAAACCCTTTCTTGACTTCTTATAATAGTGGTCTTATACAATATTTGTCCTTTTGGAACTGACTAAATTCACTCAGCATAATATCTTCCAGATTCCTCCATGTTACAAGATGTTTCACAGATTCATCCTTGCTCTTTATCATTGCATAGTATTCCATTGTGTGAATATACCATAATTCGTTTATCCATTCCTCTGCTGATGGGCACCTAAGTTGTTTCCATCTTTTTACTATCGTGAGATGAACATGGGTGTGCATATATCTGTTCGTGTGATGGCTCTTATTTTTCTAGGATATATTTCAAGGAGCAGGATTCTTGGATCGTATGGTACTTCTATTTCTAGCTTTTTAAGGAAGCGCCAAATCGATTTCCAAAGTTATTGTACCATTTTACATTCCCACCAACAGTGTATAAGTGTTCCAGTCTCTCCACAACCTCTCCAGAATTTATTATTTTGTGTTTTTTGGATTAATGTTAGCCTCGATGGGGTGAGATGGTATCTCATTGTAGTTTTGATTTGCATTTCTGTAATGGATAATGACCATGAGAAATTCCTCATGTGTCTGTTAGCTGCCTGAATGTCTTCTTTGGTGAAGTACCTGTTCATATCCTTTGTCCATTTTTTAATTGGGTTATTTGTCTTTTTGTTGTTGAGGTTTTGCAGTATCTTGTAGATTTTAGAGATTAGACTCTGATCGGATTTGTCGTAGCCAAAAATTTTTTCCCAGTCTGTAGGTTGTCTTGTGACTCTTTTGGTGAAGTCTTTTGATGATCATAAGTGTTTGATTTTTAGGAGCTCCCAGTTATCTAGTTTCTCTTCTGGTGTTTGTGCATTGTTACATATGGTTCATATCCTGTTTATGCCATGTATTAGGGCTCCTAGTGTTGTCCCTATTTTTTTCTTCCATGATCTTTATCATTTTTTATTTTATATTTAAGTCTTTGATCCATTTTGAGTTAGTTTTTGTGCATGGTGTGAGGTATGGGTCTTGTTTCATTTTTTTGCAGATGGATATCCAGTTATGTTAAAGAGACTGTCTTTTCCCTAATTAAAGGACTTTGGGCCTTTGTCAAACATCAGCTTCTCATAGGTGGGCAAATTTATGTCTGGATTCTCAATTCTGTTCCATTGGTGTATGTATCTGTTGTTATACCAGTAACAGGCTGTTTTGACTACCGTGGCAGTATAACAGGTTCTAAAATCAGGTAGCGTGAGGCCTCCCACTTTGTTCTTCTTTTTGAATAATACTTTACTGAATCAGGGCCTCTTCCCTTTCCATATGAAGTTGATGATTTGTTTCTCCACCTCATTAAAAAATGCCATTGGAATTTGGATGGGAATTGCATTGTATCTGTAGATCGCTTTGGGTTGAATTGACGTTTTCACAATGTTGAGTCTTTCTATCCATGAGCAAGGTATGTTTTTCCACTTATGCAAGTCTCTTTCAGTTTCTTGCAGTAGTGCCTTATAGTTTTCATTATATACATCTTTTACGTCTCTGGTTAAATCTATTCCTAAGTATTTTATCTTCTTGGGGGCTATTGTAAATGGTATCAATTTGGTGATTTCCTCTTTGAAGTTCTCTTTGTTGATGCAGAGGAATCCAACTGATTTTTGTATGTTTATCTTGTATCCTGATACTTTGCTGAAATCTTCTATTTCCAGTAGTTTTCTTGTGGATTCTTTGGGGTTTTCTGTGTATAAGATCATATCATCTGCAAATAAAGATACTTTTACTTCTTCCTTACTGATTTGGATGCCCTTTATTTCTTTCTCTAGCCTAAATGCTCTGGCTAGGACCTCTAGCACGATGTTGAATAAGAGTGGTAATCAAAGACATGGTTCTCGTTCTCAAGGGGAATACTTTCAGACTCTCTCCATTTAGGATGATGTTGGCTGTTGGCTTTGAATAAATGACCTTAATTATGTTGAGGAATTTAGCTTCTATTCCTATTTTGCTGAGAGTTTTTATCTTGAATGGGTGTTGGACTTTGTCAAATGCCTTTTCTGCATAAATTGATAAGATCACGTGGTTCTTGTCTTCTGTTTTATTTATATGATGGATTACATTGATTGTTTTTCTAGTGTTGAGCCATCCTTGCATACCTGGTATAAATCCCACTTGATAATGGTGTATTATTTTTTTGATATGTTGTTGAATTCAATTGGCTAGAATTTTTTAAAATTTTTTTATTGTACTTTAGATGAAGGTTTACAGAACAAATAGTTTCTCATTAAACAGTCAGTACACATATTGTTTTATGACATTGGTTAACAGCCCTGCAACATGTCAACACTCCCTTCTTGACCTTGGAGGACCTTTTTTTGGTGAAAATATATATAGCCAAAGTTAGACCATTTCAAAAGTTTCTACATGTACAATTCAGTGAAATCTATTACATTCTTCCAGTTGTGCTACTATTCTCACTATCCTTTTCCAAATTATTCCATCACCATTATCTTCAACTCACTGCTCCCTAGGCTGCCCATCAAACCTTCTGAGTTACTGTTGTCAATTTGATCTCACATAGATAATTCTTTTTTTTTTTTTTTTTGTACCTTTGATAAGGATTGCAGAACAAAGTTTCTCATTAAACAGTTAGTACACATAGTGCCCTATGACAATGGTTAACAACCCCACAACATGTCAACTGTCCCATCTCAACCTTTGTTTCTCTATTACTAGCTTTCCTATCCCCTCCTGCCTTCTAGTCCTTGTCTCTGGACTGCTGTGCCTCATTAGTCCCATTTTGTTTTATGAGGCTGTCCAATCCCCGGCTGAATGGTGAACTTCAGGAGTGACTTCCCCACTGAGCTGAAAGGGTGTCTGGGCCATACTCTTGGGGTTTCTCCAGCATGTCAGGCCAGTCAATCTGGTCCCTTTCTTTGTGAGTTAGAATTTTGTTCTACAGCCTTTTCCAGCTCTGTCCAGGACCCTCTATTGTGATCCCAGTCAGAGAAGTAAGTGATGGTAGCTGGGCACCATCTAGCTATATTGGACTCAAGTCTGGTGGAGGCCTTGGTAGCTGTGGTCCATTAGCCCTTTGGACTAATCTTTTCCTTGTATCTTTTTCTCTTCATTCTCCCTTGCTCCTGAAGTGGTGAGACCAATGGAGTATCTTAGATGGTTGCTCACAGGCTTTTAAGACCCCAGATGCTACTCACCAAGGTAGAATGTAGAACATTGTCTTTATAAACTGTGTTATGCCCATTGAGCTAGATGTTCCCCAAGACCATGGTCCCCATAGCCCTCCACCCAGCAATTCAGTCCCTCAGGGAGTTTGGCAGCGTCTATGGAGCTTCCATGACCTTTCCTTGTAGAAGTTGTGCTGGCTTCCCCAGTATAGTGTACTGTCTTACCCTTCACCAAAGTTACCACTTATCTATTGTCTGTTTAGTTCCCCCTCAGTCCTCCCATCCCTCGTAACAAACAAAAGTTGTTTCTTATCGTGTGTAAACTTTTACATGAGTTTTTACAGTAGAGGTCTCATACAATATTTGTCCTTTTGTGATTGACTTATTTCACTCAGTATAATGTCCTCCAGTTTCATCCATGTTACGAGATGCTTCACAGATTCATCATTGTTCTTTATCTTCGCATAATACTCCTTTGTGTGTATGTATCATAGTTTGTTTATTCATTCATCTGTTGATGGGCATATAGATTGTTTCCATCTTTTTGCTATCATGAACAGTGCTGCAATGAATATGAGTGTGCATATGTCTGTTCATGTGACGGCTCATATTTCTCTAGGATATATTCCTAGGAGTGGGATTGCATTTTGTAGTGCTTTTTTTTTTTTTGCTGACGTTTTCTTTGTTCCTCTTACTCTCCTTTTGTTTGTGGTTTTTTTTTTTTTTCATTTCTTTTGTTGTTGTGGGTTTTATTTTTACTGAGACTTTAGGTTTTTCTTCTTTATTTTGATGAGTAGGTTTGTTAACTTTCTTTGTGTTTACCTTGAAATTTACCCTTATCTTCCTAGATTTGAACCAGTCTATTATTACTTGGTATCACTTTGCCTTCCTATCTATTAGTACGTTCTATACCTACACTGTTTAGTCCCTATTTTATTGTTCTGATGCTGTTGTCATTTACAGATTAACCACTCTGGTTCCCTGTTGTAATTCTTTTGGTTTTGCATAGTTCTTGAGAGTACATTTCCTAGCTTAGTATCTGGCTAGTACCATCCAGTGTCCTGTATTTAATCTGTGGTCTGACATTGTTTGTTCTCAGATTGAAGGACTCCCTTTAATAAGTCTTGTAAGTTTGGTTTGGTTTTTACATAGTCCCTTAATTTCTGTTTATCTGGAAATGATCTAATTTCACCATCATATTTGAATGAGAGTTATGCAGGATGTATTACTCTTGGCTGGCAATTTTTTTCTTTCAAGGTTTTATATATGCCATCCCATGGCCTTCTTGCCTGCATGGTTTCTGCTGAATAATCTGAGCTTAGTCTTATTGTTTCTTCTCTGTATGTGACTTTTTGTTTTTCTTGGGCTGCTCTCAGGATTCTTTGTTTGTCTTTGGCTTTAGCAAGTGTGCTTATGATATGCCTTGGTGATTTTGTTTTGGGGTCTATCCTATATGGGGTTTGTTGAGCTTCTTGGATGGTCAGCTTTTCATCTTTCATGACATTGGGGAAGTTTTCTGTCTGCAATTATTCAATGATCCTCTCTGTGTTTTCTGTTTTCTCCCCTTGTTCTGAAACTCCGATCACTCACAGATTTTTTTTTAATTAATTAATTTATTTTTATTGTACTTCAAGTGAAGGTTTACAGAGCAAATAGTTTCTCATGAAACAGAAGTACACATGTTGTTTTATAACATTGGTTAACAACCCCACAACATATTAACCCTCTAACTTCTCAATCTCTTTTTTTGTCTGGTGAAAATACACATAGCCAAAGACACACCATTCCAAAAATTTCTACATGCACAGTTCAGTGACATTGACTACGCTCTTTGAATTGTGCTGTTATTCTCACTTAAGATGAAGGCTTACAGAACAAAAGTTTCTCATTTAACAGTCACTACAAATGTTGCCCTATGACAGTGGTTAACAATCTCACAACACATCAACAATATCCTTACTCAACCTTGGGTTCCCTATCACCAGCTTCCTTGTCCCCTTCTTCACTCACAAATTTTTGCTTTCAATTGTATCCCATAATTAGCAGGGTTTCTTCATTTTTCTTCATTCTTTTTTCTGGTTTTTCCTCAAACAGAGTTGTATCCAAGTGTTTGTCTTCAATTTCACTGATCCCTTCTTCCATTGTTTCAAACCTGCTCCTCAGCCCTTCTATGATACTGTCCATTTCTGAAATCTTGTTGTTTATCTTTTGGATTTCTCATTGTTGTTTTTGTATGATTTCTAGTTGTTAATTTATTTTAGCATTTGTTCCTGTATTATTTTCTTGAATTCTTCCTTTTTTTTCCTCTGTATTTTCCATGAATTTGTCTGTCTTTTTCATGAATTTGTCTATTTTTTCCTCATTTTTGTCTTTTTTTTTGCTTCAACTCTTGGATAATTATGAATATTTGAGATTTGAATTCCCTATCAGTTAGGTCTAGTGCCTTTTCTTCTACTGTAAGGTTATCTGGTGTTTTATTTTGGACAGCTACTGAAACCATCTTGTCCTGTTTTTGTAAATGTTTTGTTATTGTCTGCTGTCCCTGGGGCAGTCAGTGGTCATTTTCCTGATGTATTGATTGTAGATTTGTTTGTTTCACCCTGCTTTTTTGTTTTATCTGGTTATGTCTGAGCAGGCGGGCAGTACGTTCTTTGTTGTTTGCTCATCTGTGGGCATGATACTTTTCACCTCCTTTTCCAATGGGCAGAGTCAGTCACTCAGGTATGGTATAGCAGGGCAGGTCCAGCTGAAGGGGAGTTGCTGAGGTGGGTTGTTTGTGGCGTGTACCAGGGCTGACAATGTGGACTGGGAATCAGTGCAGGGCAGGTTCCAATAGGCCGTGCCTATGCTGCTTGGGAGTGTGATGTTCAGCACACAGTGCAGGTAGGCAGGAAGGAGAGGGTAGATTGTAACGTGTGGAGCTAAGATGGGTACAGGAAAGATGAGAGAGTAACAGGAGCCAAAAACATATAAACAAAAAAAAAGAGTGCTAAGGGAGTTTGCTATTGGAGTGGAGAGATGAGAGACTGACAAATGGGGAGAAACAACAATGAAAAAAAGAAAAAAGGTAAAATAAAAAAATGAATAAATCAAGAGACTGGAAATGAAGAAAGACAAAAAGGGAATAAGAGAGAGAAGAAAACAAAACAAAGAAATGAAAAGAAAAAAAAAAACCAAAAACAAGAAAAAAGAAATGCCCCCAGAGACGTCCCTGTGCATCTGCACAGAGTAACAGAGTAGCTTCCAAGCCGCACAGTACTGCCTGGCTAGAAGGGGCGCCCAAGCTGAGAAAAGAAAAAGAAAACAACAACAACAACAAAAAATCAAAACAGAACAAATCAGAGCAAACAAACAAAAAAGCTCCGGTAGTCCCACCAGCATGGCAACATGGAGTGGGAAGCAGTTTTACAGTCAAGCAGTGTTTCACAGCCTTTCAGGAAGAAGCAAAGATGGCACACAGAGCCAGGTATTTGAGAGAAGTGGGGGGAAGTGGTGAGAGGTAAGGAAGAAATCTAAAGAAGAGGAAAAAGCAACACCAGCATCCAACAAAAAGGCACTCAGGGAGCTGGCCAGTGTGGGTGGGTGGAATCCAAGTGACACCGGGGTGAAGCTGGTGCTTCCCGGCCAAGAGACTGTGGCTGCAGGAAGCAAAGGAGGCTAAGTGGGGGTGAAGAAGGGTGGGGGGTGGGAAAGCCTATATTACTGGTTACCAGTTGTTCTGTCTCCTGCTGGAAGCTCCTTGAAGCTGCTTTCTCATACCCCCTGTTCGCTGATTTCCAATAGGATTCCAAGATGGCGGATCCATGCTGCAGTAGGTGATAGGGGACCTATGCATGTATCTCTTCTCACTCTCTGTTCTCAGTCAGTTTCTTATTCCATTCAGTGCTTGGCTGAGTTCTTTATCTTTCATTTGATGCTTAGGGTTTCAGGACTGACGTGTGACTCTGCCTGACTTAGTTTTTTTTATCTTTGCTCTCAATTGGATAGAATTTTGTTGAGGATTTTTGCATCAAAGTTCATGAGGAATATTGGTCTGTAATTTTCTTTTTTTGTAGTGTCTTTACCTGGTTTTTGTATCAGGGTTATGCCAGCTTCATAGAATGAGTTGGGGAGTATTCCACCCTTTTCTATGTTCTGAAATACCTTTAGTAGTAGTGGTGTTAACTCTTCTGTGAAAGTTTGGTAGAATTCTCCAGTGAAACTGTCAGGGCCAGGATTTTTTTTTTTTTTTTGGTTAGAAGTTTTTTAATGACCTTTTTAATCTCTTCTTTCGTTATAGATTTATTTAGTTGTTCTACCTCTGGTTGTGTTACTTTAAGTAGGTAGTGTGTTTCTAGAAATTTGTCCATGTCCTCTAGGCTTTCATATTTGTTAGAGCGCAATTTTTCATAGTATTCTGTTGTGATTCTTTTAATTTCATTTGGGTCTGTTGTGATATCACCCAACTCATTTCTTATATGGGTTATTGGCTTCCTCTCCTGTTTTTATTTTGTCAGTTTGGTCAGTGGTTTATTGATTTTGTTGATCTTATCAAAGAACTAGCTTTTGGTCTTGTTAACTCTTTCAATTATTTTTCTATTTCATTTAATTCTGTTCTAATTCTTTTATTTCCTTTCTTCTGGTGCCCGAGGGCTTCTTTTGCTGCTCTCCTTCTACTTGTTCAATTTATAGGGTTAATATTTTGATTTTGGCCCTTTATTCTTCTTGGATGTGTGCATTTATTTCTATGAACTAACCTCTGAGCACTGCTTTTGCTGTTCCAGTCTCTGGTAGGATGTGTTTTCACTCTCATTTGATTCTATGAATTTCTTTATTCCATCCTTAATTTCTTCTATAACCCAGTAGTTTTTGAGCAAGGTGTTGTTCAGTTTCGATGTGTTTGATTTTTTTTCCTTACTTTTTCTGTTACTGATTTCTACTTTTATGGCTTTATGGTCATAAAAGATGCTTTGTAATATTTCGATGCTTTGCATTTTGTTAAGGCTTGCTTTACAGCCTAATATGTGGTCTATTCTGGAGAATGTTCTATGTGCGTTGGAAAAGAAAGTATACTTGGCTGCTCTTCGGTGGAGTGTTCAGTATATGTCTATAAGATCAAGTTGGTTGACTGTAGCATTTAGCTCCTCTGTGTCTTTATTGAGCTTCTTTCTGGATGTTCTGTCCTTCACCAAAAGTGGTGCACTGAAGTCTCCTACTACTATTGTGGAGCTGTCTATCTCTCTTTTCAGTGCTATTAGAGTTTGTTTTATGTATTTTGGAGCCCTGTCGTTGGGTGTGTAAATATTTAGTATAGTTATGTCCTGCTGTATTGACCCTTTAATCATTAGTGTCCTTCCTTATCCTTTGTGGTGGATTTTACTTTAAAGTCTATTTTGTCAGAGATTAATATTGCCACTCCTGGTCTTTTTTGACTGTTGTTTGCTTGATATATTTTTTTCCATCCTTTGGGTTTTAGTTTGTTTGTGTCTTTAAGTCTAAGGTGTGTCTCTTGTAGGTAGCATATAGACAGATCGTGGTTTTTTTGTCCAATCTGCCACTCTCTGTCTCTTTATTGGTGCATTTAGTCCATTTACATTCAGCATAATTATTGATAGGTATGAGTTTAGTGCTGTCATTTTGATGTCTTTTTGTGTGTGCTGTTTACAGTTTCTTTGTTCCACTTAATTTTCTGTGCTGAGTCGTTTTTCTTTATGTATTTTCTTTTCATCTTTTTCATTTTTGTTGATTTTGTGTTTGCTGAGTCTTTATATTTTTGTTTTTTATTTTGACTTGTAGGATTGTTAGTTTCCTTTGTGGTTACCTTAATATTTACCCCTATTTTTCTAAGTTTATACCCGTCTTTTATTTCTTTATATTGCCTTGACTTCCTCTGCATACCAAAAATCTATGTCTACATTTTTTTAAGTCCCTCTTTTTTTAGTGTTGTCATCTTTGACTTATTGACATCTGTTTCCCTATTTTCAGTGTTTTAGCTTTGACTTACTTTTGTGACTGGGTTGATATCTAGTTGCTGTGTCCTGTGGTCTAGTCTTGAGTTTTATCTGATGTTACTGATTTTCTAACTGGAGGACTCCCTTTAGTATTTCTTGTAATTTTGGTTTGGTTTTTGCAAATTCCCTAAACTTCTGTTTATCTGGAAATGCCCTAATTTTGCATCATATTTGAGAGACAGTTTTGCTGGATATATAATTCTTGGGTGGCAGTTTTTTTCCTTCAAGGCTTTATATATGTCATCCCATTGCCTTCTTGCCTGCATGGTTTCTGCTGAGTAGTCCGAGCTTATTTTTATTGACTCACCTTTGTAGATGACTTTTCGTTTATCCCTACCTGCTCTGAAAATTCTCTCTTTATCTTTGGTTTTGGAAACTTTGATTAAAATGTCTTGGTGACTTTCTTTTGGGATCTAACTTATGTGGGGTTCGATGAGCATCTTGCATAGATATCTTGTCATCTTTCATGATATCAGGGAAGTTTTCTGCCAACAAATCTTCAACAATTCTCTCTGTATTTTCTGTTACTACCCACCCCCCCATTCTGGTACTCCAAGAACTCGTAGGTTATTCCTCTTGATAGAGTCCCACATAATTCTTAGAGTTTCTTCACTTTTTTTAATCCCTTTATCTGATATTTCCTCAAATAAGTTGGTGTCAAGTGCTTTGTCTTCAGTCTCACTAATTCTGACCTCCATTGCCTCAGTTCTGCTCCTATGACTTTCTATTGAGTTGTCTAATTCTGAAATTTTATTGTTGATCTTCTGGATTTCTGATTACTGTCTCTCTATGGATTCTTGCAGCCTGTTAAATTTGTCATTATACCTTTCTCTAATCTTTTTAATTTCCTGTATTGCATGTTCTGCATTTTGCTTAATTTCCTGCAGAGTTCTGTATATTAATCTTTCGTATTCTGCCTCTGGTAATTCCAAGAAATTTTCCTTCTCTGGAAAATTTCTAGATTCTTTATTTCGGGAACTTGCTGGAGCCATCATGAATCGCCTCTTCATGTGATTTGATATTGACTGTTGTCTCCGAGCCATCAATAAGTTATTATATTTATGTTTGCTTACTGTGTCCTAGTTGCTTGTTTTGTTTTGATATGCCCAAATAGGCTGCTCTTATGAGCTAGTTGGATTATTGGCACCTTTGAAGCTCTAATGTCCTGTCACCAGGTGGTTAGATCTGTTACTAGGTATGTGAGCTCAGGAGTCTGCCCACTCCTCCTGTATGGATTCAGCTCAGAAGCCCAGGTAGATAGCCACCAAGTGTGTGGTGTAGGCTCTCACTTACAGTCCTAGACAGGCATGGGTGATTGGTGTAGGCACAGGCATCTGGCTCCAGGAGTGGGACACACTCTGAGCAAGGCAGGGGGCTGACAGCCACGCCCGAGTGTCCAGGAGGAAGGCATGTCCCTGTTCCCTAGAGTGTGTGGGTGGGTGGGTTTTGCAGCTGGACTATGAGCACCTAATGCTGTCGGCTATAAGGACTAAGGGGCATCTATTATTCATGGGCCCCTATCGCAGGTGGCTAGGTGGCATGGGTGGAGCCACCAGTCTTCAGGCCCCTCATGTGGGTAAGTGAAGAACCTGCTTAATGGGCAGAGCAGTGTCAAATGTCAAGAACCTGCCACTTCACAGCTGAGACAGTTGAAGTTAGACTTCCAGTATATACCCTGTTGTACTGCAGTAATGAGGGCCTACGTTGTTGAGATGGGCCCACACAAGTCTATAGAGGGGGAAAGGCACTCAAAGTCCATGGATCCCTTATGCCTGTGCCTAGGCAAAGGACTGTGCCTACCTTGGGTTCCTGGCTTAGGGGAGCCATCTTCCCTGTATATTCTTGACACCAATTTTCCAATATGTTCTTTCCAAGTCCCTGACTATCCACCAAACCATTGGCCACAGCCAATGAACTGGTACAATCCTACATATGGCCATTTGTCCTTCCAAACAAAATGAGCAACCACTTGCAGTACTTGAAGTTCTCCCTAATGGGAAGATTTCCCTTCACAACTGTCCTCCAGGGAGGTCCCAGAAAGGGCTGCAATGCTGCTGTTATCCACTTTCATGTTGTGCCTATATATTGCACAGAACCATCTGTATACCAGGCACAAGTTTTCTCTTCCTCAGTCAACTGATCGTAAGGAACTCCCCGTGAGGCCATAGGTGCAGACTGGGAGAAAGAAGGTAACGTGACAAGAGTGGAGACCATGGGCATTTGGGTCACTTCCTCATGCAACTGACTTGCACCTTCAGGTCCTGCTCTGGCCTGGTCTCATATATACCACTTCCATTTAATGTTGGAGTGCTACTGTGCACATCCAACTTTATGACTCTGTGTGTCGGACAACACCAAGTTCATGATGGGCAGCTCAGGCCACATAGTGACTTGGTGGCCCATGGTTAAGCCTTCAGTCTCTACCAAGGCCCAGTAACAAACCAAAATCTGGTTCTCAAAAGGACAGTAGCTATCTGCAGAGAATGGCAGGACTTTTCTCCAAAATCCTAAGGGTCTATACTGTGATTCACCAATAGAAGCCTGCCAAAGACTCCACACAGCATCTCTATCTGCCACTGACACTTCAGGCACTGTTGGATCAACCGGATCACATGGCCCAAGTGGCAGAGCAGATTGGATGGAAAACTGAACCTGTTGTAGAACCGTCTCTTGTTCTGGGCCTCACTCAAAACTAGCAGCTTTTCGATTCACTTGCTAAATAGGTCAGTGAAGCACACCCAAACTGAGGGATATGTTGCCTCCAAACTCCAAAGAGGCCCACTGTCTTGGTCATCTAGTGCTGCTATAACAGAAATACAACAAGTGAATAGCTTTAACAAAGAGAAGTTTATTCTCTCACCGTCCATGTAGCTAGAAGTCTGAATTCAGGGTGCCGGCTCCAGGGGAAGGCTTCTTTCTCTCTCTGTTGGCTCTGGAGGGAGGTCCTTGTTATCAGTCTTCCCTTCCTCTGGGAGCATCTCAGCACAGGAATTTCAGGTCCAAAGGACAAGCTCAGCTCCCAGCGCTGCTTTCTTGGTGGTATGCTGTCCTCATGTCTCTTTGCTTTCTTCTCGCTTTTATTTCTCAAAAGAGATTGGCTTAAGACACTATCTAATCTTGTAGTTTCATCTATATAACTGCTAATATTCCATTTTATTACATCATAGTGATAGGATTTACAACACATAGGGAAATCACCTCAGATTACAAAATGGTAGACAATCATACAATACTGGGAATCATGACCTAGCCAAGTTGACAAATATTTTGGGGGGATACAATTCAATCCATGACAGCCACCTTGCATTGTGCCTTATTTTTAGTTGTAGGAGGGGCAAGATATAACAGCTTGTCCTTCACTTTAGAAAGAATATCTTTATATGCCTATATCACTGGACCACTAGAAATTTCACTGAGGTGGAAGGTGCCTGAATTTTGTCAGGCTAATTTGCCAATCTCTCACATACAAATGTTTTAGCAATAAATCCAGAAGCAATGATACTTCTTCCTTACTAGATCCAATGAGCATAATGTCAACAATGTAATGGACCAGTATGATGTCTTGTGGAAGGGAAAGGTGATCAAGATCCCTGTGCACTAAATTATGACGTAGGGCTGGGGAGTTAATATACCTTTGAGGTAGGACAGTGAAGATGTATTGCTGGCCTTCCCAGCTGAAGGCAAACTGCTTCTGGTGGTCCTTTGAAACAGGTATGGAGAAAAAGGCGTTAGCCAGATCAATAGCTGCATACCAGGTACCTGGAGATGTATTAATTTGTGCAAGCAATGAAATCACATCTGAAACAGCAGCTGCAATTGGATTCACCACCTGGTTAATTTTACAATAATCCACTGTCATTCTCCAAGATCTATCTGTTTTTTTGCACAGGCCAAGTAGGCAAATTCGGTGGGAATGTGGTGGAAATCACTATCCTTGCATCCTTCAAGTCCTTGATGGTGGTAGTAATGTCTTTAATTCCTCCAGGAATGCAGTACTGCTTTTAGTTTACTATTTTCCTAGGTAGGGGCAATTTTAATGGCTTCCACTTAATAGCCCTTACTCTGCATGCCAGGGATCCAATGTGGGGGTTTTGCCAGTTGCTGAGTATATCTATTCCAATTATACATTCTGGAACTGGGGAAATCACTACGATGGGTTCAGGAACCCACTGGACCCACTGTGAGATGAAGCTGAGATAAGACTCCATTAGTAACTGGACCTCCATATGCCTCCACTCTAACTGGTGGTCCAGGGTGACGTTTTGGGTCTCTTGGAATTAGTGTCAGTTCAAAGCCAGTATCCAGCAATCCCCCAAAAGTCTGATTATTTCCTTTTCTCCGGTGAACAGTTACTCTCATAAAAGGCCATAGATCCCTTTGGGGAAGTCTGAGAGAAAGATTAATGGTATCAATTTTTGGCAGTGTAGTGGGGTTCTTCCTCAAGGAGGACTGGCCTCCCCTTCATTCAAGGCATTTGGGTCTGTAAACTGGGTCAAGTCTGGGAATTGATTGAACGGCTGTGACTCTCTATTCTGACAAAGTTAGACTGCCATTCACTTGACCTAGAATTCTTCTGCATGTACAGATCAAGTAAATATTTAGTAGATTTCCCATCTATTTCTCTCTTAGGGACACCATGACTAAGTAGCCAACACCATAAGTCCACACAAGTCAGACTATTCTGATTGCTTCTTTGACTCTGCTGTCCATTACAGTTACCACGTCCACCTTGTCTTTGTCAAATGAGTGCTGCCACTTGGCCTCTACCACCACACGGTCCAATCATCGCCATTGTATTTAGTTGTCTTAATTCAGTTAAGGCAGTTCCCACTGTCAAATCTGACTTACAAAAAAATAGCAATCACTGCAGTCTTCTAGGATGCTGGGTTTCCTTCACAAATTTGTTCCTCACAGTTGTGGTAAAAGGTGTATCCTCTGGGCATTCCATGTGTGGGTCTGTGGGTCTAACCTGATAAATTCACTCTAACATGTCAATTTCCCTAAGCCTTTGGATACTTTCTTCTCCAGTATACTAAGGCAGGTCTGGTGCTTCAGTCTGATTTAGGGTAGGCCACCCTGTAATCCGTGCTTCAGCAAACTATTCAAATAAACTATTAAATCATTTTCTGAACTCTCAAGCTGAAATATTGAATGAAGAATCTGTGCTTAGTGGGCCCATACCAATAAACTCAGACTGACTCAACTTTCCTATTCCTTGCACCATGATCTCACAACTTTAATAGCCATTGCCACACATATTCCCCAGGTTTCTGTTTGTACATATTAGAAAAGTCAAGCAGTTCTTTCAGAGTGTAGCTTACCTCTTCCTGGGTCACACTTTGTACTTTACATTTGGCAGTTCACTGGGACTTAAGTCTAGTTATAAGTCTAGAAGCAAAAGTGAGTGGTTGGTGTGGGTCCTGGGAACATTCATCAATGTCTTGTAAGGCATCTGTCTTAGTCATCTTGTGCCGCTATAACAAAAATACCACAAGTGGATGACTTTAACAAAGAGAAATTTATTTTCTCACAGTCTGGTAGGCTAGAAGTCCAAATTCAGGTCATCAGCTCCAGGAGAAGCCTTTCTCTCTGTTGGCTCTGGAAGAAAGTCCTTGTCATCAATCTTCCCCTGGACTAAGAGCTTCTCTGTACAGGAACCCCAGTCCAAACGACGTGCTGTGCTCCCGACACTGCTTTCTTGGTGATATGGGGTCCCTAGCTCTCTGTTTGCTTCCCTTTCTTTTCATCTCTTGTAAGGTAAAAGGTAGGGCAGGCCACACCCCAGGGAAACTCCCATTACAATGGATCAGGGATGTGACTTTAGTAAGGGTGTTACAATCCTACCCTAATCTTCTTTAGCATAAAGTTACAATCAAAGAATAGAGGACAACCATACAATACTGGAATCATGACCTGGCCAAACTGATACACACATTTTTTGGCGGAGAAAATTTAATCTGTGACATTCCACACTTTGACCCCCCAAAAATCACATCCTTGCAACATGTAAAACATATTCATTCCATCATATCATAGCAAAAGTCTTAACTATAAGTGCAAAATCCAAAAATTCTTCTTCATCTGTGAATTCTAGGATACACGTTATCTGCTTCCAAAGGTACAATGGCAGAACAGGCACAAGCTAGACATTTCCATACAAGTGGGAGAAATTGGAGGAAAAGAAAGGATAACAGGCACCAACCAAGTCAGCAGAACACATTACATTAGCCCTCAAGGCTTTGAAAATAACCCACTGTTCTCTGAGACAATTTACACAATGGCCCTGCCCTCCAGACTCTAGGTATTGTCCATGCTGTCCAGATTCTGAGTGGTGGCCCCTCAGCCCTGGGCTTCAGCTCCGCCTTCCAGGCCCACTGGGACAGCACCTCAGCTCCCTCAGCTTTAGGTGGCCCCATTCTTCCAGTCCACTTGAGGGGTGATTCCACCCTTAGAAACACCAGAGGCCATGGCTCCACCGTTTGAAACCCCAGAGGTCATGGCCATACCTTTTGAGACTGAGGCAGCTTGTCTTCTTGTGTTCCTTATCTCTTCAGCTTCTGCTTCCTGTGGCCTCTGGCCCTCAGGCCTCACACCAGCATCTGCCCTGCTGGGGCAAGTGTTCCAAAGTCCTGTAACTCCACCAATAAGTGCCTGGAGGTACTCCACTCTCGGTACCAAATTCTGTCTTAGTCATCTAGCGCTCCTATACGGGAAATACCACAAGCGGGTGGCTTTAACAAAGAGAAATTTATTTTCTCACAGTCTAGTAGGCTATAAGTCCAAATTCAGGGCATCAGCTCCAGGGGAAGGCTTTCTCTCTCTGTCAGCCCTGGAGAAAGGTCCTTGTCATAAATCTTCCCCTGGACTGGGAGCTTCTCTGCACAGGAACCCCAGTCCAAAGGATGCACTCTGCTCCCGGCCCTGCTTCCTTGGTGGTATGAGGGACCCCTCTCTTCTCACTTCCCTTTCCTTTTTATCTCTTGAGAGATATTATGTGGTGCAGGCCACACCCCAGGGGAACTCCCTTTACATTGGATCATGGATGTGACCTTAGTAAGGGTGTTACAATCCCACCCGAATCCTCTTTAACATAAAATTGTGATCACAAAATAGAGGACAAACACACAACCACACAATAGCCCAGCCAAATTGATACACACATTTTTAGGGGGACATAATTCAATCCATGACAGCTTCCATTCCAGGCAATGTCCCATGCAATGATTCAGATACTGCTTCAGGGGATGACTCAGACAAAGGCTCTTTAGAGACAGCTGGGTTAACCTCATCAGATAGGGGTGGAGGGGGTAATAATTTAATGAGGAGAGTGGCTTAGTAGGCAAATATGGAGTAATCTCTTCAGATAGGAATAAAAGGGATGGTCCTGTTGGCAAGAGTGATTCAATGGAATTTAGGGGCTCAGTGTCCCCAGCTTCCTGATTATCTGCACATATGTACCCATCCCAAGTTTCAAGATCCCATTTCTTCCCAATCAATGCCCTCACTCTAACTTCAGAAACTTTTCTAGGTTGAGAATTCAGTTGGCATTGTAATTCTGCCACTCCTACAATAAGACTCTGGGTTTGGTTTCTGCAAATATCAGCTGTTTTCCTACAAGAAATAAGGCTTTCTTTCAGGGCACAAGTGGCAAGTTTGAGGTCATTTAGGCAGCGCTTAAGCTTTGACTCTGAAGCCCTGAGCTCATCCTTTTCTTTCATCACTTTGTCTAGCGAAAGTAGAACCAACCAACCAGCTTCCCTATACTTCTCATTCTGACAAAATTGCAGAAACATATCAAACATGCAATCACCCAGAGCCTCACTTCTCACCAACACTTGATCTATCAGTGATGATATTTTGTGTATTAATATTGCCACCTCACATCATGGACTAGCAGCGCCCTCTTTACCACTAGAGGCAGAATCATCAGTCCCTTTCAGACTAGTTAGACTTGAGAACCAATTTAGAAAACTCATCCTTATGATTTTGTTTCTCTAGAACCACTCTTGGTACCAAATGTCTTAGGTTGTGTATTCTAGAGAAACAAAATCCGTGAAGTATATATATATTGAGAGAGATAATTATCTCAAGGAAATGGCTCACATGCCTGTAGAGGCTGGCAAGTCCCAAGTCCGTGGGTCAGGCATCAGGCTGGGGGCTTCTCTTGACTCAAGCAGCTGCAGGGGCTGACGAACCCCAGATTGGCAGATCAGATGAAAGACTGTTGGTTCACCGGCTGCAGAGGATGATGAATCCAAGATTGGCAGGTAAGACAGCAGGCTGCTGGCTCAGGCTGCAGGAGCCAATGAATCTCAAGATTGGCAGGTAATGCAAGATTGACAACCAATGTCACAAAACAATATGTATATTAATTGTTTAATGAGAAAATAATTTGCTCTGTAAACCTCTGTCTAAAGCAAAAAAAAAAAAGATTGGCAGGCAATATGGCAGGCCACCGGCTCAAGTCCCAAGAACTAGAGGTCAGATGATGATAAACTGGATGCAGAATCCAGAGCAAGGAAGCGAGCTTTGCCAGAACGTCCATACACATATTGGATGCAAGCCACACCCCCAAGGAAACTCCTCTTATAACTGATTGGCTGATCACATTAGATCGTATCACGGAGGATGACTGCATCATTACATAACTGCCAAATTACATCATTACACAACTGCCAAACCACTGAGAATCATGGTCTAGCCAAGCTGACACACAACCTTAACCATAACACTGCCCATGCATTCTCCAAGTCCTTGGTGGTGGCATTAATCTCTGCAGTCCCTCCAGGAATACGGTATTGCTTTTGAGTTTACTATTTTCCTAGGTAACGTCTCCCACTTGGCCTTTCCTACCATAATAATCCTCACTGCACATATCAGCTTTCCAAATGTAGGAATTCTGCCAGTTGCTGAGTATGTTTATTCCAATTATGCATTCTGTAACTGGGGAAATCACTACAAGATGGGTTTGGGACCCACTGGACCCACTGTGAGACAGACCTAAGCTAAGTCTCCATTGCTAACCTGACCTCCATATGCCCTTACTCTGGCTGGTAGGCCACAGTGATGTTTCGTGTGTCCTAGGATTAGTGTCAGTTTATAGCCAGTGTTCAGTAATCCCTGAGAGATCTCATTATTTCCTTTTTCCAAAACAGTCATCCTGGTAAGAGGTCACAGATCCCTTTGGGGAAGGCTGGGAGGAAGATTAACAGTATTAATTTTTGTCAGTGTGGTGAGGTCCTTCTTCAAGGGGACCCAGCTTCCCCTTCATTCAAGGGGCTGTGAGTTAGTAAACTGGCTCAAGTCTGGGAATTGATTGAGGGGCTGTGACTCTTTATTTTGTGATTCAAGTTAGACTTCTGTTCACTTCACCTAGAACTCTTCCTTTTATATAGATCACGTAAATATTTTGTAGGTTCTTCATCTATTTCATTCTTACAGACACCATGACAATGCCATAAGTCTACGTGAGCCAGACTATTTCGATTACTGCTTTGAATCTGTTGTCCATTACGGTAGCCATGCCCACCTTATCCCTGGCAATTAAGTACTGCCAGTTGGCCCCTGTCACCCCGATATCCAATCATCCTACTGTAGTTAGATTCTCCAATTTAGTAGAGGGAGTTCCCACTGTAATATCTGACCTACATAGAAGAGTAATCACAATGCTCTTCAAGGATGCTGGGGCTCCCCTCGCAAATTTATTCCTCACAGTTGTGGTGAAAGGTGTGTCCTCTGGGCACTGCCTGTGTGGATGTGTGGGTCTGACATGATAAATCCACTGTAATATTCCAGTTTCCCTATGCCTTTGGATATCTTCTTCTACAGCACAAGGCAGTTCTGGCATGTCAACATAGGCTCCCTTTTGGTACAGGTTTCAGTTAACTAACCAAATAAATTATTCCATCCATTTCTATCCCTTTGAGCTAAGACATAGAATGAAGAATCTCGGCTTAGTAGGTCTATATCAATAAATTCAGACTGATCCAATTTTATGTTGCTTGCACCATTATCCCACACTCTTAATAGCCATTCCCACTCATATTTCCCAGATTTCTGTCTGTATATGTTAGAAAAATCAAGTAGTTATTTTAGAGGGTAGCACATTTCCTCATGAGTCACACTTTGTACCTCACCTTTAGGACTTGCTGGGACTTGAGTCTAGTTATAGATCTATAACCAAAAGATGGATGGTGGGGGTAGGTCCTGAGAACATTCAGCAATGTATTGTAAGACATCTGTCTCAATGTATTGCAATGCCTCAAATAATGCCTCAAGCAAAGATTCCTCAGAAAAGGCTGGATTAATCTTATCAGATGGGGGTAGAAGGACTGATTCTACTGGCCAAGGTGACTCAACCGAATTTAGGGGCTCAATGTCCCCAGCTTCATCAGAATCTGCCCTTATGTCCCCATCCCAGTTTTCAGGATCCCATTTTTTCCCAATCAATGCCCCACTTTAACCTCAATCATCTTTTAAGATTGGGAATTCAATCGGCATTGTAATTCAGCCACTTTTAAGATAAGACTCTGGATTTGGTTTTCGGCAGTCTCAGCTCTGTTACTACAGGAAATAAAGCTTTCTTTCAGAGCACAAGTAACAACTTTCAGGTCCTTTATGTAGTGCTCAAGCTGGGGCTTTGAAGCCCTGAGGTCATTCCTTTCTTTATCCACTTTGACAAGTGAGAGTAAGAGCAACCAGCCAGCATCATTATACTTGTCAGTTCAACAAAATGTTTGAAGGTATCAAACAAATGATCACCCAGAGCTTTGTCTCTCACAAGTATTTGATTAGATTATACAATAGTGGTGATATTTTACATATCTCTATTGCCATATCAGGATCCCTGGTGGCAGAATGGTTAAAGCGCTCGGCTGCTAACAAAAAGGTCAGAGGTTCAAACCCACCAGCCACTCTGCAGGAGAAAGACTTGGCAGTCTGCTTCTGTAAAGATTTACAGCCTCGGAAACCCTATTGGGCAGTTCTACCCTGTCTCTATATGGTTGCTATGAATCGGAATCAACTTGATGGCAGTGGGTTTGGTTTTTTTGGTTTATTGCCATATTATGCCATGGATTAACAGTGCCCTCCTTACTACTATAGATAGAGTCATTAGTGCCTTTAAATCTAGTCAGACTTGAGAACCAACTCAGAAAAGTCATCCTTAAGAGTTTGTTCCTCTAGAACCACTCTTGGTACCAAAATGTCCTAATTTGTGTTCTCTACAAAGAGAGAGATTTATTTAAGGAAACGGCTCACACAGTTGTGGGGGTTGGCAAATCCCAAATCTGTAGGTCAGGTGGTAGGCTGGAAACCTCTGCTGATTCAGAGGATAGTGGGGGACTGGCAAATCCAAAATTTGTAGGTAAGGTGACAGGCTGGAGATTTCTGCAGGATTACATCATAAAATCCGTGGGTCAGGATTGAGAGATAGTGATCTCTCCCAGAATATCCATTTACATTCTGGACGCAGACCACATCCCCAGCTGATAGGTTGATCACATCATGGAAGATCATTGTTACATTACATTATGGTATACAACCAGCCCAGGGTCTGGCAAAGCACTGAGAATCATAGTAAACTATGTTCACAAGCATGTACATGTGTGCATACACACATAGGTTATGCTCTAAACCCCAAGCAGGGATTCAAATCATGAGATTGTTAGGATGAGGACTCTACTACCTGATCCGATTAGGTCATACACACAAGACACTTAACACAGTGTTGGCAATTGAAAGCTGTTATTATTATTTACAGAAGGTAAACAGTAAACAACAAGAACAGAGTACTTATAGAAAGCAAACAGTAAACAACAGGAACACATTTGAAGTGAACTAGTCCCCTTCACCCTTACAAATACCTCCACTTAATATCATAGGCAAAGAATACACTTATGTCTAAAAGGGGACCAGCTCATCCTTCCCAAGTTACACAAGTCCATTTCCGTGTCACTGGGTGCCACCCATTCAAACAGCAATCTGACCAATCCCTTGCAAGCCACTTATGCAGATAGGAAACCAACCAATCCTTTAGCAGTTTGTGGCCCAACCAATCATTTTGAAAAATTTACAAGCCCAGAGCTAGAAAGTCCACATAAAAGAAAACCTATTGCACCACATACAGCCTAACCAATTTGACACAATAAAATTAACCATCACATATACCATATTAATAGAATGAAAGAAAAAAAAACAAGTGATCATATCAACTGATGCAGAAAAGGCACTTGACAAAATCCAACACATTTTCATGATAAAATCACTCAGAAAACTAGGAATAGAAGGGAAATTCCTCAATATGATAAAGGGTATTTGTTAAAAAACACACAGTGAACATCATACTCAATAGTGAAAGACTGAAAGCTTACTCACAAAGATCAGGAACAAGACAAGGATGCTCACTTTCACCACTGCTATTAAATATTAGACTGGAAGTTATAGCCAGAGCAATTAGGCAAGAAAAAGAAATAAAAGGCATCCAAATCGGAAAGAAAGAAGTAAAACTATCTCTATTTGCAGATAACATGACCTTATACGTACAAAATCCCAAAGAATTCACAAGAAAACTAATAAATAAGTTCAGCAAAGTTGCAGGGTAAGTGATCAACACGCAAAAATCAGTTTCTATACACCAGCAATGAGCAAAATGAAAAGGAAATTAAGGCAACAGTTCCATTTACAATGGCTTCTGAAAGAATACTGAGGAGGCAGGGCCAAGATGGCAGAGTAGTCAGCTGTTTCCTATGGTCCTTCTTACAACAAAGACCCAAAAAAACAAGTGATTCAATTATATATGACAATCAAGGAGCCCTGAACATCAAAGTTGAGGAGTCGAACTGAGTGGCAAGGGCAGGTGAGACAGTTCAGAAGGAGCAAGGATTTGCCAGACCCGACCTGGCCAGCACCCTGCAGGCTGGCTCAGCCTATTTGCATGGGCTGAGGTAAGCAGTAGCACTCAGGACGTGTTTTCCACACTGGGATAAGCCAAGCGGCGGAGAGTCTGCACAAGCCTGTGGAACCAGGGGAAAGCAGCACTGGACCTGCAGAAGTTAAGTGCAAGTGCCTAATCTACCACGCGAAATCAAAAAACCCTTCCCCCACTGAGAAGTAACTCTCTCCCATTTACCCATCCCCTTCTCACTCTGCTCCATTCCTCATCCAGCTTCAGCAATTGCCGCATCCTCTGGGTTGGAAGTGGGACCCTTCACATGCCTGGAGCCATTCTCCCAGCTTTGGAGAGGAGCAAATTAACATGCAAATAACAAACAGGAAAAAATAATTTGCCAGCTCCCCTAAACCAGGACCTCAGAGCACGCACAGCCCCTTTGCCTAGGCATAGGCATAAGGAGTCCACAGACTTTGGATGCCTTTCATCCCTGCCTAGACCTGTGTGGGTCCATTTCAACAGTGTAGGCCCTCATTATGATACTAAAACAAGGTATATACCTGAAGATTACTTTCTCCAAGTCATCAATAAGTTATTATATTTACTTTATGTTTGCTTGCTGTGTCCCAGCTTCTTGTTTTCTTTTGTTTTGATATGCTCAAATAGGCTGCTCGTGGAGCTAGTTTCATTATTACTGCCTTTGAAGCTCTAACGTCCTGTCCACTAGGTGGTTAGATCTGTTACTAAGTATGTGAGCTCAGGAGTCCATTAAATTTTCTTGTATGGATTCAGTTCTTGTGTCCAGGTAGTCAGTCACCAAGTGTGTGTTGCAGGCTCTCAACAACAGTCCTAGACAGGCATGGGTGATTGGTGTAGGCACAGGTATCTGGCTGCAGTAGGGGGTCATGTGATGAGCAAGGCAGGGGGCTGACGGCTGCCCCTGAGTGTCTGGAAGGAAAGCATATCCCTATTAAGTGCGTAGGTGGGTGTTTTGCAGCTGATATATGGGCACCCAGTGCTGTTGGCTGTAAGGACTAGGAGACACCACTTATTCTTGGGCCCTTGTCGTGTATGGCTAAGTGGCATGGGTGGAGCCACCAGTCCTCAAGCTTCTGATGTGAGCAGCTGAGGAAACTGCTTAATGGGCAGAGCAGTGTTAAATGTCACAAACCTGCCACTTCACAGCTGAAACAGTTGAAGTTAGACTTCAGGCATATATCCTGTTGTACTTGGTAATGAGGGCCTACTCTGTTGCAATGGGCCCACACAAGTCTATGCAGGGGTGAAAGGCATTCAAAGTCCATGGACCTCTTATGCCTGTGCCTATGCAAAAGTGCTGTGCCAACCCTGAGTTCCTGGCTTAGGGGAGCTGGCAGATTATTTTTTCCCTGTTTGTTAATTTGTTCCTTCTCCAAGGCCAGGAGAATGGGTCAGGGCATGTGATGGGTCCTACTTCTGGCCCAGAGGACTCAGCAATCACTGAAGCTGGCCCAGGACCCAGTGCAGAGCAGGGAGTGGGGAGGTAAATGGGAGCGAGGTTTTTCCCAAATGGGGTGATTTTTGTTTATCCCTGTAGTAGACCAGACACAAGTACTTATCTTTAGCTACTTGAGTGCTCCTTTTCACTGGTTCAGGATGGCTGAGTAGACTCCTTGCCACTGGGCCTCTCTCTATGTGGAAAATGCCTCCTGAGCACCACTATTCACCTCACCGTGCACAGGAGCTGATCTGGCCTGAAGAAGTCCGGCTCCCTCTGGGTCAGGTCTGGCAACTCCTCACTGCTTCCGAACTGTCTCTCCCCACAACTCAGTCCAATTCCTCAGCTTTGCCTTTGATGTTCAGGGCTCCTAGATTGTCATATACAAACAATTCACTTGTTTTTTCAGGTCTTTGTTGTAAGAGGGAACACAGGAAGCATCTGACTACTCCACCATCTTGGCCCTGCCTCTCTGAAGACTACTTTCAACTGCAACAGTTAAGGGGGAGTGGCAGATTTGTGACATATGACACTGCACTACCCATTAAGCAGGATCCTCACCTAGCCATATCAGGAGCCTGAGGACTGGTGGCTCCACCCATTCCACCTAGCCATCTATGACAGGGGTCCAAGAATAAGTGGTGCCTCCCACTACTTACAGCCAACAACATTGGGTGCCAAAAGTCTGACTGCAAAACCCACCCACCTATTGGCTCTAGGGAACAGGGACACACCTTCCATGTAGGCACTCAGGGGCAGTCATCAGCCCCCTAACTTGTTCAGCACATAACCCTCTACTGCAAGCAGATACCTGTGCCTGCTCCAATCACCCTTATGTAGCCCTGCCCATCTAGGACTGTAGGTGAGAGCCTGAACCACACACTCAGTAACCGATGACCTGGATAGCGAGCTGAATCCACACAAGAAAAGTAAACAGGCTCCTGGGCTCACATACCTAGTAGTAGCTCTAACCACCTGGTGACAGAACATGAGAGTTTCAAAGATGCCAGTAATCAAAGTAGCTCACACGACCAGCCTATTCAGGCATATCAAAACAAAACAAGAAGCTAGGACACAGTAAGTAAACATAAAATAAATGTAACTTATTTATGGCTTGGAGACAACAGTCAATATCAAATCACATAAAGAAGCAGACCACGATGGCTTCAGCAAGCTCCCAAAACAAAGAACCAAGAAACCTGACAGAGGAAGAGAACATCTTGGAATTACTGGAGGTAGATTTCAAAAGATTAATATACAAAGCTCTTCAAGATATCAGGAAGGAGATCGTGCAAAATGCAGAGCAAGTCAAGCAACACACAGACAAAGCAATAGAGGAACTGAAGAAGGTTATACAAGAGCATAATGACAAATTTAAAAGGCTGCAAGAATGCACAATGAGACAGCAAATAGAAATCCAAAAGATTTAAAATAAAATTTCATAATTAGACAACTCAATAGAAAGTCACAGGAGCAGGATTGAGGCAGTGGAAGTCAGAATTAGTGAGGCTGACGATAAAGCATTTGACACTAATTTATTTGAGGAAAAATTAGATAAAAGAATTTTTTATTGTGCTTTAAGTGTAAGTTTACAGTTCAAGTTAGTTTAACATATAAAAATTCATACACACATTGTTATGTGACCCTAGTTGCTCTCCCTATAATGTGACACCACACTCCTCCTTTCCACTATAGATTTCCTGTGTCCATTTGACAAGCTCCTGTCCCTTTTTGCCTTTTCATCTCACCTCCGGACAGGAGCTGCCCATTTAGTGTCATCTGTCTACTTGACACTCTTCACGAATATCATTTCATGTCTTATATTCCAGTCTAATCTTTGTCTGAAGAGTTGTTTTTGGGAATGCTTTCAGTACCGGGCTAACAGAGAGTCTGGGGGCCATGTCTTCTGATGTTCCGCCAGTCTCAGTCAGACCATTAAGTCTGGTATTTATACTAGAATTTGAGTTCTACACCCTACTTTCTTCTGCTCTGTCAGGGACTCTCTGTTTTGTTACCTGTGAGGGTGATCATTGGTGGTAGCCAGGCACTATCTAGTTCTTCTGGTTTCAGTCTGATGTAGTCTCTGATTTATGTGGCCCTTTCTGTTTCTTGGGCTAATATTTTCCTTGTGTCTTTGGTGTTCTTCATTCTCCTTTGCTCCAGGTGGGTTGGGACAAATTGATGCATCTTAGATGGCTGCTTGCTAGCTTTTAAGACCCCAGATATGACTCACCAAAATGCAATGCAGAACGTTTTCTAAATAAACTTTGTTATGCCAGTTGACCTAGATGTCCCCTGAAACCATGGTCCCCAGACCCCGCCCCTGCTACTCTGTCCCCCAAAGTGTTTGGTTGTGTTCAGGAAGCTTCTTAGCTTTTGCCTTAGTCCAGTTGTGCTGACTTCCTCTGTATTATGTGTTGTCCTTCCTTTCACCTAAGATAATTCTTATCTACTATCTGGTCAGTAAATACCCCGCCCCTCCCTCCCCACCCTTGTAAAAATAAACGAATGTTTTCTTCTATGTTTAAACCTTTTCTTCAGTTCTTATAATAGTGGTCTTATAAAATATTTGTCCTTCTTTGACTGACTAAATTCACTCAGCATAATGCCCTCCACATTCCTCCATGTTATGTTTCACAGCTTCATCATTGTTCTTTATCATTGAGTAGTATTCCATAGTGTGAATATACCATAATTTGTTTATACATTTATCTGTTGATGGGAACCTAGGTTGTTTCCATCTTTTTGCTATTGTGAACAGTGCTGCAATGAACATGGGTATGTATATATCTATTAGTGTGACAGCTCTTATTTCTCTAGGATATATTCCAAGGGGTTAGATTGCTTGATGTATGGTATTTCTATTTCTACCTTTTTAAGGAAGTGCCAAATCGATTTCCAAAGTGGTTGTACCACTTTACATTCCCACCAGCAGTGTATAAGTGTTCCAGTCTCTCCACAACCTCTCCAACATTTATTATTTTGTGTTTTTTGGATTAACGCTAGCTTTGTTGGGATGCCATGGTATCTCATTGTAGTTTTCATCTGCATTTCTCTAATGGCTAATGATCATGAGCATTTCCTCATTTATCTGTTAGCTGCCTGAATGTCTTCTTTCATGAAATGCCTGTTTATATACTTTGCCCATTTTTTAATTGGGTTATTTGTCTTTTTGTTGTTGAGGTTTTGCAATATCTTGTAGATTTTAGACAGTAGGCCCTGATCAGATATGTCAAAACCAAAAAATTTTTCCCAGTCTGTAGGTTGTCTTTTGACTCTTTTGGTGAAGTCTTTTAATGAGCATAACTGATTTTTAGGAGTTCCCAGTTATCCAGTTTCTCTTCTAGTGTTTGTGCATTGTTACTTATGGTTCATATTCTGTTTATGCCATGTATTAGGGCTCCTAGCGTTGTCCCTATTTTTTCTTCCATGTTCTTTATCATTTTCGATTTTACGTTTAGGCCTTTAATCCATTTTGAGTTAGTTTTTGTACATGGTGTGAGGTATGGGTCTTGTTTCATTTTTTTGTAGATGGATATCCAGTTATGCCAGCCCCATTTGTTAAAGAGACTGTCTTTTCCCCAATTAACGGACTTTGGGCCTTTGTCAAATATCAGCTGCTCATAGGTGGATGAATTTACATCTGAATTTCCAATTCTGTTCCATTCGTCTATGTATCTGTTGTTGTATTAGTACCAGTCTATTTTTACTACCATGACAGTATAATAGGTTCTAAAATCAGGTAGTGTGAGGCCTCCCACTTTGTTCTTCTTCTTCAGTAATGTTTTACTTATCTGAGTCCTCTTCTCTTTTGATATGAAGTTAATGATTTGTTTCTCCATCTCCTTAAAAAAATGCCATTGGAATATGGATTGGGATTGCATTGTATCTATAGATTACTTTGGGTAGAATAGACATTTTCACAATGTTGTGTCTTCCTATCCATGAGCAGGGTTATGTTTTTCCACTTATGTAGGTCTCTTTTGGTTTCTTGCAGTAGTGTCTTATACTTCTCTTTGTATAGATCTTTTACATCTATGGTTAGATTTATTCCTAAGTATTTTATCTTCTTGTGGGCTATTGTAACCGGTTTTGATCTGGTGATTTCCTCTTTGAAGTTCTCTTTCTTGGCGGAGAGGAATCCAACTAATTTTTGTATGTTTATCTTGTATCCTGATACTTTGCTGAAATCTCAAATTGATTCCAGTAGTTTTCCTGTGGATTCTTTGGGGTTTTCATATCGTCTGCAAATAGAGATACTTTTACTTCTTCCTTACGAATTTGATTGCCCTTTATTTCTTTTTCTAGCCTGATTTCTCTGGCTAGGACCTCCAGCACAAAGCTGAGTAAGAATGGTGATAAAGGACATCTTTGTCTTGTTCTCATTCTCAAGGGGAATGCTTTCAGACTCTCTCCATTTAGGATGATGTTGGCTGTTGGCTTTGTATAAATGGCCTTAATTATGTTAAGGAATGTCCCTTCTATTCTTATTTTGCTGAGAGTTTTTATCATGAATGTGTGTTGGACTTTGTCAAATGCCTTTTCTGCATCAATTGATAAGATCATGTGGTTCTTGTCTTTTGTTTCATTTATCTGATGGAGTACATTGATTGTTTTTCTAATGTTGAACCGTACTTCCATACCTGGTATGAATCTCACTTAATCATGGTGAATAATTTTTTTGAAGTGTTGTTGAATTCTATTAGCTAGAATTTTGTTGAGGATTTTTGCATCTATGTTCATGAGGGATATTGGTCTGTAATTTTCTTTTTTTGTGGTGTCTTGTCCTGGTTTTGGTAACAGGGTTATGCTGGCTTCATAGAATGAGTTGGGGAGTATTCCATCCTTTTCTATGTTCTGAAATACCTTTGGTAGTAGTGGTGTTAACTCTTCTCTGAAAGTTTGGTAGAATATTCCTGTGAAGCCGTCAGAGCCAGAGCTTTCTTTTTGTTGGGAGTTTTTTGATTACCCTCTCAATTTCTTCTTTTGTTATAGGTTTATTTAGTTGTTCTGTCTCTGTCTGTGTTAGTTTAGGTAGGTAGTGTGTTTCTAGAAATTTGTCCATTACCTCTAGGTTTTCAAATTTGTTAGACACAATTTTTCATAGTATTCTGTTATGATTCGATTAATTTCAGCTGGGTCTGTTGTGATACTGCCCATCTCATTTCTTATTCAGATTATTTGCTTCTTCTCCTGTTTTTCTTTTGTCAGTTTGATTTTGTTGATTTTTTCAAAGAACCAGCTTTTGGTCTCGTTTACTCTTTCAATTGTTCTTCTATTTCAGTGAAGTCTGCTTTAATTCTTATGGTACTCCAGGTCTTCTTTTGCTGCTCTCTTTCTATTTATTCAAGTTGTAAGATTAATGTTTTGATTTTGGTCCTTTCTTCTTTTTGGATGTGTGCATGTATTGCTATAAATTGACCTCTCAGCACTGCTGAGGATGCGTTTTCATTCTTGTTTAATTCTATGAATTTCTTTATTTCATCCTTAATTTCTTCTATAACCCAGTAGTTTTTGAGCAAGGTATTGTTCAGTTTCCATGTGTTTGATTTTTTTCCCTTGCTTTTTTCTGTTATTGATTTCTACTTTTATGGCTTTATGGTCAGAAAAGATGCTTTGTAATATTTTGATGCTTTGGATTCTGTTAAAGCCTGCTTTATGGTCTAATATGTAGTCTATTCTGGAGAATGTTCTATGTGCATTGGAAAAGAAAGTGTACTTGGCAGCTGTTGGCTGGAGTGTTCTGTATATGTCTTTGAGATCAAGTTATTTGACTGTGGCATTATATCGTCTGTGTCTTTATTGAGCTTCCTTCTGGATGTTCTGTCCTTCACCAAAAGCGGTGTACTGAAGTCTCCTACTACTATTGTGGAACTGTCTATCTCTCCTGTCAATGCTGTTAGAGTTTGTTTTCTGTATTTTGGAGCCCTGTCATTGGGTGCATAAATATTTATTATGGTTATGTCCTCCTGGGGTATTGACCCTTTAATCGTTATATAGTGTCCTTCCTTATCCTTTGTAGTGGATTTTACTTTAAAGTCTATTTTGTTAAAGATTCATATTGCCACTCCTGCTCTTTTTTTAAATTGCTGTTTGTTTGATATATTGTTTTCCATCTTTTGAGTTTTAGTTTGTGTCTTTAAGTGTAAGACGTGTCCTTACAGGCAGCATATAGACAGATCATGTTTTTTTATCCATTCTGCCACTCTCTGTCTCTTTATTGGTGCACTTAGTCCATTTACATTCAGGGTAATCATTAATAGGCATGCATTTAGTGCTGTCATTTTGATTTCTTTTTTTCTGTGCTGTTGACAGTTTCTTTGTTCCACTTAATTTTCTGTGCTGAATCATTTTTCTTTATGCATTTTTCATCTTTTTCATTGTTGTTGATCTTGTATTTGCTGAGTCTTTATGTTTTTCTTTTTTCTTTTCATATGTAGGATTGTTAGTTTCCTTTGTGGTTACCTTAATATTTACCCCTATTTTTCTAAGTTTAAACCAGTCTTTTATTTCTTGATATCGTCTTGTCTTCTTCCGCTTATGAAAGATCTATGATAACATTTTTAAGTCCCTCTTTTTTGTTTTAATGTTGTCATCTTTTACATATTGATGTCTCTGTTTACCTATTTTCAGTGTTTTAGCTTTGATTTATTTTTCTGTCTTCCCTATCTGGGTTTATATCTGGTTGCTCTGTCCTGTGTTCTAGTTGGGTTGTAATCTGATGATATTAATTCTTTACCTGGAGGACTGCCTTTAGTATTTCTTGTAATTTTGGTTTTGGTTTTGCAAATTCCCTAAACTTATGTTTCTCAGTTTCTCTGGATATATAATTTTTGGCTGGCAGTTTTTTTCCTTCAAGGCTTTATATATGTCATCCCATTGCCTTCTTGCCTGCATGGTTTCTACTGAGTAGTCCAAGCTTAGTCTTATTGACTCTCCTTTGCAGATGACTTTTCGTTTATCCCTAGCTGCTCTTAAAATTCTCCCTTTATCTTTGATTGTGGCAAGTTTGATTATAATATGTCTTGGTGACTTTCTTTTGGGATCTACCTTGCATGGGTTTTTTTTTTTAACTTTTCTAACAGATGCTTTATTTATTCTTTACCACAAATGGGTGTTGAGTTTTATCAATTGACTTTTCTTCATATATCAGGATAATCAAAGATTTTTTCTTAATATTTACTTTGTTAATATGGTGAATTGTCTTGATTGATTTTCAAAGGTAAATCTAATCTTCTATTGATGGAATAATCTATCTGGGTTTTGACATATTATCTTTTATATGCCGTTGGCCACCACCCATCTATCAGTTTGTCGTACTGTGGTGGTTTTCATGTTTCTATGATTTTGGAGGCTATGCCATCAGTATTACAAATACCAGCAGGGTCACCCATGATGGACAGGTTTCAGCAGAGCTTCCAGATTAAGACAGACTAGGAGGAAAGGCCTGGTGAGCTACTTCCAAAAATTAGCAAATGAAAACCCCATGCCTCACAACAGAATATTGTCTGATATAGTACTGGAAGATGAGCCCTCTAGGTTGGAAGGCACTCAGAATACGCAGTGTTTGCAACAATGGACTCAAGCAACATTTTGTTTGTTGTACATAAGGTCACCATGAGTCAGAGCTAACTCAATGGCAGCCAACAACAACATATATTGTTGGATTTATTTGCTAATATTTTGTTTAGGATTTTTATATCTACCCTCATGAATGATATTGGCCTGTAACTTTGCTTTCTTATAAAGTTTTTGTAAGGATATGGTTTCAAGGACATGCTGATCTTATAAAATATGAGTTGGAAGTGTCCCGTCTAGAAATGTTTGTATGGCATTGGTGTTATTTCTTTCTTAAAGAAGCCATCTGGGACTTGAATTTTTTTTATTGTTGTTGGAAGGTGTTTAACTATTAACAGGTACAGTGCTATTCAGATTTTCTATATTTTCTTATGACAGTTTTGGTAACTTTTGTCTTCTTAGGAATTTGTATATTTCATCTAAAGCTTTCAAACATATTACACAAATCTGTTCATGATACACTCTTATTTTCTTTCTAACTCCTGAGGATTTATCCTTTCCATTCCTACTTTCCATTATTAATCCCTTCTATTTTTATTAACAGATTCCCAATGAGGTTTATCAATTTTATGTCTCTTATAGGACCCACTTTGGCTTTGCTGATACTCTAATGAATACTCTGTTTCTAACTTCTTGAGATAGAGGCTTAGATAGCTGATTTTCATTCAGCCTTTCCTCTTTTTAGAGTAAGATGCTTTAAGCTTATACATGTTAGTTGAAACATGGTTTTAGCAATATCCAAAAACTCTGGGTATCATATTATTATTTTCATTGTCATTTAATTAAAAATATTTTCTAATCTCCGTTGTGATTTTTTTTTTTCTGTCTACTGGTTAGTTAACCAAAAAATAAATAAATAAATAACAGTTGCCATCTAGTCAATTCCAATTCATGTGTGTCAGAGTAGAACTGTGCTCCATAGGGTTCTCAATGGCTGACCTTTCAGAAGTAGATCACCAGGCCTTTCTTCCGAGGCACCCCAGGGTGGACTCGAACAGTCAACCTTTCAGTTAGCAGCCAAGCAAGTTCACTGTTTGCACCACCCAGAGGTGCCACTGGTTACTTGTTTTGTTTCTTTTGTTAGGTGTGGTCAAGTCGGTTCCTGCTCATAGTGACCCCCCATCCACACCCATGATGAAGCAACCCATGATGAGCATTTCAAAGGCTCCTGCCTGAAGAGAACAGGCCATCAGCAACGCAGCAGAAATCACAAACCCATTGTTGACCAGCAAAGTGTACTTCCCCACAAGAACCTTTCCAATCTGTTTCACCATCAATGTTCCCGAGGGCGAAGACGGACACCGTCACAGACCAGAGCAGCATCAGAGTGTCCGAGTCTACTGGATGGCCATGCCTTCTTTCTCAGGATTCACTGTAAAAGGCCTTGATGTACTGTTTCTTTTTCTCCGAATCATTTTCTTTGTCATCTTCTGGGTCCTTTTCCCTGGCCTTCATGATTTATTTTTCAGATTTGAGACGAGTTTGTCTGTTTTTCCCTGTCAATGTCAAAGGGACATGGACTAGGAACATGTGGGTCCAGAAGATAGGACCTTTCTTTGCTGGCTTCTGCTCCGCAGTCCAGGTCTCCTCAAGGTTGACTGGATTTGTATCTTCATATCCTTGACAACTATGCCGTTAACTGTTGTGGGGAAAAACATCATAAAGTTTAGTAAAGCAAAAAGAAAGTTTTATTCAGCATATATTCAAAAAGGGCAGAAGTGGGAAGCCGACAACCATGCTGCCAGAGCCATGTCTGCTCAAGTCCAAGGAAATATCACAGAACAGACAAAAGTGGGAAAATGGATAAGTGTGCTGCTAGAGTCATGTCTGTCCAAGTCCAAAGAATATTACAGAATAGGCAAGAATGGGAAAATGGACAAGCATGCTGCCTCAGCCATGTCTGCCCGAGTCCCTCTTGTGTGGGTTTTGATGAACATCTTAGATATCTTCTTATTTTTCACAATATCAGGGAAGTTTTCTGCCAACAAATCTTCAACAAGTCTCTCTGTGTTTTCTGTTATCTCCTCCCACCCCCATCTGGTACACCAATCACTCATAGGTTATTCCTCTTCTAGAGTCCCACATAATTCTTGGGGTTTCTTCACTTTTTTAAATTCTTTTATCTGATTTTTCCTGAAATAATTTGGTGTCAAGTTCTTTATCTTCAATCTCACTAATTCTGACTTCCATTGCCTCAGCCGTGCTCCTATGACTTTCTATTGAGTTGTCTAATTCTGAAATTTTATTGTCAATCTTCTGGACTTCTGTTTGCCATCTCTGTATGGATTCTTGAAGCCTGTTAAATTTGTCATTGTGCTCTTCTATAATCTTCTTAAATTCCTCTGTTCCTTTGTCTTTGTGTTCCTTGGCTTTTTCTGCATTTTGCATGATCTTCTTCCTGATATCTTGAAGAGTTCTGTATATTAATTTTTTGTATTCTACCTCTGGTAATTCCAAGAAATTCTCTTCCTCTGGAAGATTCTTGATTCTTTATTTTGGGAGCTTGCTGAAGCCATCACAGTCTGCCTCTTTATGAGATTGATATTGACTGTTGTCTCTGAGCCATCAATAAGTTATTATATTTATTTATTTTATGTTTCCTTACTGTGTCCTAGCTTCTTGTATGTGTTTTTTAAATATATATATGCCCAAATAGGCTGCTCATGTGAGCTAGTTTGATTATCAGCGACTTTGAAGGTCTAACATCCTGTCACCAGGTGTTTAGATCTGTTACTAGGCTGTGGGGAAACTGGGACACTTATACACTGCTGCTGGGAATGTAATATGGTACAACCACCTTGGAAATTGATTTGATGCTTCCTTAAAAAGCTAGAAATAGAAGTACCTTACGATCCAGCAATCCCACTCCTTGAAATATATCCTAGAGAAATAAGAGTCATCACACCAATAGATACATGCACACTCAAGTTCGTTGCAGCACTGTTCACAATAGCAAAAAGATGGAAACAGCCTAGGTGCCCATCAACAATCAAATGGATAAACAAATTATGGTATATACAAGCAATGGAATACTACTCAACGATAAAGAAGAATGTTGAATCCTCAAAACCTCTCACCACATAGGTCTAGTTGTGAGGATTTTTGTTTTCTTTATGATGAGGTGTAATCAGTACTGAAGTCTGTAGTCTTTGATCATCATCAGTAAGTGCTTCAAGTCCTCCTCACTTTCAGCAAGCAAGGTTGTGTCATCTGCATTATGCAGGTTGTTAATGAGTCTTCCTCCAATCCTGATGCCCCGTTCTTCTTCATATAGTCCAGCTTCTCAGATTATTTACTCAGCATACAGATTGAGTAAATATGGTGAAAGGATACAAGCCTGATGTACACCTTTTCTGACTTTAAACCACATAATATCCCCTCGTTCTGTTTGAATGACTCCTCTTGATCTATGTATAGGTTCCTCATGAGCACAGTTAAGTTTTCTGGAATTCCCATTCTTCCCAATGTTATCCATAATTTGTTATGAAATTTTGTTAGATACTCTAAATTCCTCTCTAGGAAGGCTGCACCAACATATAGTTCCACCAACAGTGTAAACGTTTTAGCTTGCTAGAATCCTGCAGCTCCTGTCTCACAAAGTAAAATATTTAACAAAGGAAATTTCAAATATTCACCAGAGAGACATTTCTCATCCTTTATTTACCAGAAATTCTCCCAGCCATTTAAATCAAAGACTCTGTAAAGTTTATTTCAATTGATTCTTCCTTCTTGTAACTAGATCCACACATAAACTTCCCAGGGAGATGGTAACCCACCTTATTTTTAAAACCCTACCTATTTTTTAAAGCTTTCAACAGGCAGTATAAGGAAATTCTTTTGATGGCAAACTTCAAAGCCTGGTTTTGATGAGGGCCCTTTTCTTTTTGTTTCAACTTCAGTAGAGGGAAAAAAAAGGAATACCTCATTCCTTTACCTGAAAACTAGAAATTCAATCATTAAAGGCATATCTCCACAAGTGTAGCTATATGAAACAGGATTGAAACCTTGCATTCATTAAACAAGGAATGACCGCTCCCTCCTGTTTGGAAAGCTCAGTGCTTGGCACAAAAGTGAAAGAGGAGGAGAAAGGGGAGGAAGAAGTCGGAGGCAGGGAGGAGCAGCAACCTA
Organism: Dugong dugon; assembly: GCA_030035585.1. Classification (NCBI taxonomy): domain Eukaryota; kingdom Metazoa; phylum Chordata; class Mammalia; order Sirenia; family Dugongidae; genus Dugong; species Dugong dugon. The sequence goes on along the minus strand of CM057466.1, from coordinate 43,007,018 downwards.
AGATCTGTTTGAAAAAAATGACAAACCAAACCATTGAGTGCTTCAGAAAGACTAGGAGCTAAAGTGTCGATTTTTGGTTGAGTCATAAATGGCCTACCTACATGGCTGCAGCCAGAGATGGAATCATAAATACGGTAGTAAGCCAGAAATTCTAATGTTCCATCAAACAATTCTTTGCAAATTAAACTCTTTCAAGCCTTGTGCAATCTGGCCAAACCATAGGGCCATAAAGAGGTTTAGGAATTTGTTCAATGTCACTTCTAACTAAACAAAGACAAAAACAAAAAACTAAACCCATTACCATCGAGTGGATTCATGGCGACCCTATAACTTGTAAGAGGTAAATTCCAGACTCAACCCAAGATCTACGTGATTTGGGGCCTCATTTCACTGCCTTTGAGACAGGAGGGATTGGCCAGACTGGGGAAGGTTAGAGCCTCAGGCATGACTAAAGCTTTGAAACCCACACTCCTTTCTGTGGAAGGAGGAAATGGCCCTGTTCTGCTTAACACTTCCTTGTAAGCTGTTTTTCAGACAGACCAGTTTGATCCAGTATCTTGGGCATGCGCATTGCGCCAGAGGACCACCGACTGGTGACCTTTTTCTAGAGACATGAGTCCCCCAACCATACTCGAACCAACATCTCGGAGAACTGCACATGCACAACATCCCAGAATAAGTGACACCAATTGACCCAACAGCTTTAGCGATGGGTTCCATCTTGAATTACCTCTTGCATGTGCACCTAACACACCCTTTTCCCAGAAACCCACACCCTTTTCATAGGTAAAGATGAAATCATTTCCAGCCTAGAAACTTTTATGTCTTGTAAACCTTTTGTTCAGGGAGACAAAGGCTGGTATTGCTTGGTCTCTCTTTGTCTCCGCTCAATATCTACTTATGCTCAATAAAGCTTTGTCTGTGAGGAAAACTTGAGCCTCTCCTGGTCATTCTTGGTCAGTAGAAGGCAAGAACCTCATAGGGGCTACCCAGGTTGGGCAGAAGACCCCAGCAACACCTTGGTTCATATTATTTTATTTATATAAGTGCCAGAACAACCTTACAAAGCAGTTAGCATTACCACTATTTTTGCAAATGCCCTAAATGAGCTAAGAATATGTGTACGTAAGTCAGGGGTCAGAAAAGTATGGCCTGTGGGCCAAATCCAGCCACACGTATATGTTCACATATTGTCTATGGCTGTTTTTCCACTACAACAGCAGAACTGAGTAGATATGACAGAAACGACATGATCTGGAAAGCCTGAAATATTTACTATCTGGCCCTTTAAAAAAAAATTTGCTAACCCTAACAGAGTGTAGAAATGGTGTGGGGTGGTGTCTGACCCCCTCTTACTTCACAAGGAGGAAAGAGAATCAAGATCAACAGTCCAAGGCTGATTCCTATGAGGTGGAGGTCAGATACCACCCCCAAGCCATTTTTACACTTGGTGTCAGAAATGGGGATCATTGCAATGGCTCCAGACTCATGGAAGCATGGGACTCAGGAAGAGAATGAATGAAGGGGCTTTGGAAGTGAAACTTTTGATTGTTGGGTGGTAATTTTGGTTGTTGTTATCTGTAATGGCTGAAGAGGAAGTAAGATGTGTTATGCTGCAGCTGAGGGGAAACATGCCACATCTGGAGTGGCTTGCAGCAAAGGCCAGGCTGATCAAATGGATGATTGATAGGAGGCCAGGGTCTACTGGTTCCATCCGGCCAGTGGCCAGAGGCCATATGCGTATGAATGGAAAGATAGACTAGGGGTGGAGAAGATGAAACTGAAATTTTTTTTAAAGGGTTACATGTTTCTTTTAATGTATTATGGTTATTGAATGTTTCTCCTACCCAGTGTTGTAAAGCAGACCTAAATTTATGATAGAAATGTATATTAGGTATTATAGATTACTGAGAGTGTGCAACTCTGCCTTCAGCCAATATTTGATTGGCTAAAAGTGGAACTAGAATTTGCCCAAAAGAAACACAGGTTGTTGATTTGAATGCAGTAGCCCCGTGTGTAGAGTATCAGGGGCCTTAGTTCAAAAACTTGAGCCCCACCTAGGAATTCTGTACTTGAAAAGACATGCAGACCTACCCAGAACTGCTGAGAGAACAGATTTGCATTTGAAGGAAGGCTCTGCAGAGAAACAAGTGACTGTTTTGCTTTTTTAATTTTGAGCAAGCAGTTTGCCATTGGAAGCATGGAGGCAAGAAAAGTCAATACCCATCAGAAAAATCTCCTTCCAGGACTGGAAGTTATAGGGAGCCAGCAAGTAGATAGCTTGGTATGCTCGCTTATGGTGACCACCTGGGTCCACTCAATGAGTGAAAGTGGGGGAAGTGCAGCAATGAAGGGACAGGCTGAGTTTGGACATGTTCCATTGGCACACGTTGACCTAGCCCATGGGGGCTAGCAATGAGGGGGTGAGAGGAAAGGCTGGCTGGTCTATAGCTGGTGCCTATTATGTTCCCTTTAGTACAGCAGGTCTGATTAACTGGAAGAATTATACCCAGGGATATTGCAAGGACCCGATAAAAATATATGAACTGTTTACTACCATCTTTAACCTTTTGATCCCACATGGGCAGACTGTCAATCTCTTCTAAGCACCCTCCTCTCCCCAGAGGAGAGGTGGATGGTTCTAGACAGGGCCTGAGGGGAAGCCCAGAGATGACATGATGCTCAGCTGACTGGAGATAGAGCTGATGACATCTTCCCCCTTCGAGACCCCTCTGGAATCACAATTGCACTGCAGAGTACAGTATGCTTATCCATTATTGGGACTGTCTCTTAGTGGGTTTTAAAAATGGAGTACCTAAGCTTTTAAATTGGAGTAAAGTGTATGAGATTAAACAGCACAAAGATGAGGATCTTTCAGCTTTTTTCCAAAGGATTTATAGAGTCTTTAGACAATACTCTGATCAGGATCCAGAGGACCCAGCAAATGCTCAGATGGTCAATAGTATTTGTACAGAAAAATGTGCCCCGGACATTGGGAAAAAACTTCGTAAGATAGATGGGGCAGTAACTAAGAGTATCAGATACCTGGTCGAGATGGCATTCAAGGCCTATAACAACAGGGAAGACAAAGACAGAAATCTCCAGTTTTCCCTACTAGCAGCATCAGTACAGGCTAGTCACCCAGAGAGGAAAAGACCTGCAGGCCCTAGGAAGGCCTGACCTTGGCTCCCACTGTAAGGAACCAGTGTGCATATTGTAAGGTAGAGGGCCACTGGAAAAGAGTGTCCCAAGAAAGAGTAGTCAATGAGTAACTCAAATGCCAGCCCTTACTCTGGAGGAAGACTGACTAGGGCAGACCAGGGCCAAGAACTTCACCTGAACCTCTAGTTACAATGAATGTGGAGGGAAAACCTACTCAATTTTTAGTTGATATTGGAGCTACACACTCAGTCCTCACCAAACCAGTTGTACCTCTGTCCAGACATAAGATCCCAGTAGTTGGAGTAGTGGGTAAGGAGGACACATGCCCATTTCTTCAGCCCCTTATCTGTTCCCTCCCTAGCAAAGTGATAACTCTAACTCACTCTTTCCTATATATGCCTGATTGCCCTGTCCCATTGTTGGGCTGAGATTTATTAAATAAATTGCAGGCTGAAATACACTTCAGCCAGGGACAGATGCATGTTCAAGTTCCAGTAGAGCAGAGGTGGGAAGCACATTTGCTGCTGTGTTCCGCTCCGCAAATCAGGTACAAGAAATAATCCATTTTTCTTGCCAAGCCTTGGTGGCAAAGATTAACCCAGTAGTGTGGGCCACTCAAAGACCAGGCAGGGCACACAGTGCAGTCCCAGTAAAGGTTGAGCTACTGCCAGGAATAACCCTGCCTAGGATGAAACAATACCCAGTAGGACAAGAGGCTTGGTTGGCAGTGCGGCATTTAATACAGAAATAATTAGAATTTGGATTGCTAAGGCCCCACACATCTGCCTTTAACACTGCCATCCTGCCTGTGAAGAAGAAAGATGGCTCTGATTGATTCGTCCAAGATCTGTGCACCATCAGCCAGGTAATGGTACCAGTACACCCCACCATGGCTAATCCTTATACCTTGCTCTCAGCACTATTACCTGCTTGGAAATGTTTCTTGGTCTTAGATTTAAAGGATGCTTTCTTCTGTGTGCCCTTGGATTCCAGTAGCCAAGAGATTATTGCCCTTGAATGGGGAAGACCCATATACTAGACAAAAAAACAATATTGCTGGCAGGTTCTGCCTCAGGGCTTTAAAAACAGTCCCACCATTTAGAACTATCTTGGCCTGAGAGCTCCAAAGGCTGAAAACTGACCGATGGCACTCTGCTACAGTATGTGGATGACTCATTGATTGCCAGCTCCGATGAGTTCTGTGCAGAGAACACTATGACTGTGTTAAACTTTTTGGGAGAGGACAGGTATAGGGTGTCAAAAAAAAAAAGCTCAAGTGGTCCAGCAGTTCACTTATTTGGGGTTTATCATCATTGAGGGAAAGTGGGAGCTCCATCCAGACAGGAATGAAGCTATATGTAGACTAGCACCCCTAGACAACTGAAAACAGCTCCAAGAGTACCTGGGGATGGCAGGCTTCTGCAGGATATGGACCCCTAATTGCAGACTACTTACCAAGCCCCTCTATGCCCTCCTAGAAGGAAAAGAGATAGACCTGTTTCTTTGGACCAAACAAGAACAAACAGCATTTGAACGGGTTAAAAAGGCCCTACTAGAGGCCCCAGCATTAGGACTCCTAGACTTGCATAAACCTTTTGGTCTTTTTGTGCGTGAGCATCAAGACATAGCTGCAGGGGTCCTCACCCAAAATCTGGGCTCCTGGAGGCAACGAATAGCTTGCTTCTCCAAGACTATGGACCCAGTCACCCATGGGTGGCCAGCATGCCTTAAAGCAGTAGCAGCCACTGTACAGATCCTGAAAGCAGCCAAAAAGCTAACCTTGGGCCCAACTATTCGAGTTCATGCCTTTCATTCGGTACTCACTGTACTGGAACAGAGGGGAGTCATTGGCTATCCCATAGTTGAATAACTCAATACCAGGCTTCTCTGGTTGGTAATCCCAAAGTGTTGGTCCAATCCACTGTCGCTCTAAATCTGGCCACCCTTCTCCCCACTCTGCCCCTGGGAGACCTCATCCACCATTACTGTGTTCCGACTGTGGACCTGGTGTATGCCAGACGCCCAGACCTACAAGATCAGCCTCTAGCAGACGCTGACTTAGAGATCTTCACGGATGGGACTAGCTTCGTAGAAGGTGGCCAACGGAGGGTGGGCTATGCAACTGTCAGCCATAGGCTGTCCTCAACAGAACCTCAGCCCAAAAGGCCAAGCTGGTTGCTGGCCAAGTCCAAGTGAGTGACCATTTATACGGACTCTAAATACATACTTTCAGTTTTACATGCACATGGGGCTTTGTGGAAGCAGAGGGGGCTTTTGAATTCAGCCAGTAAAGAAATCAAACACGGCCAACAAATTTTACAATTCCTTGAGGTGGTGTTACTCCCCATCACTCTGGCCATGGTACACTGCAAGGGACATCAGCAGGGAGATACAGCAGTGGCCCAGAGGAACTGAAGGGCTGAATTAGAGGCCAAGTGGGCAGCAAGAACAATGACCCCAGTGGTAGTTGCTGCCCTCTTTCCATAGCCTAACTTGACACAAGCCACGGAAGACCCTGGTTACAGTGAAAAGGACCTTTATGTGGCCGATCAGTGGCAGCTCCAGAAAAAAGATAAGTGGTTCTGCATGAGGGATGGGATGTTAATCATCCCAAACACAGGATCCCCGGCATCCTAAAGCACCTGCACAAGGCCACCGACTATGGGCGGGAAGCAATGTATGATTGGGTAAAGAAACACGTTGTCAGCCAGAACGTGCAGGATATTATCAGAGACATTTACCTGTCAGTAAAACAACCCAAGACCTTCTTGTCAGCGCCAGAGGAGACCCAGTACCAAGGAAATGTTCTGGGAGAAGAATGGCAGATAGACTTCACTGAGATGCCCTAGGCTCCAGGTAATTATAAGTATATGCTAGTGTTTATAGACACCTTTTCCAATTGAGTCGAAACATTCCCCTGCAGGACTGAAAAGACCACAGAAGTTGCCAAAAGACTGCTGGAAGACATAATCCCCAGGTCTGGCCTTCCCCAAACCATTGGTAGTGACAACAGAACACACTTTACTGCTCAGGTCACACAACTTGTAGCCCTACATCTAGGGATTAAATCATGTCTTCACAGCACGTGGAGACCCCAATCCAGTGGAAAAGTAGAAAGAATGAACTGGACTATTAAAACCCATTTGGCCAAACTTTGCCAGGAGACCAAATTTACTTGGGTTAAGGCCCTTTCCTTGGTTCTGTTCAGGATTAGAGTTGCACCTCAAACCAAACTTAGGGTAAGCCCCTTTGAGCTTATGTACAGGCGTCCCCTCCTCCTTAACTTTTGGGAGGGCTTAAACACTTTGGATCCTGGAAACACTCTAGAGGCTGAGAACATGCATGAGCAAGGCCAGCTCGTTATTAAACAATATTTGTATTCTGTGGCAGAGATGCTTGACTCTCTTTACATGTACGTGACGTGGCAGATTCTTCCACAACCCAAAGTCCCTCTCCACATTTCAAAGCCTGGTAGCTGGATATATGTCAAGACCTGGAACGCTGCAGACCTCATAGAAAAATGGAAGGGACCTTTTGAGGTGTTGATGTCAACCCCCATTGCAGTCAAGATCACCAGGACGGGAGCATGGATCCATGACTCTTGCATCAAACCAGCTCCCACTCCTGGTATCGACCAACAGACCCTGCAAAACAGTAAGAATTGGCAGGACAGTGATAATTGGGAGACGCAGACTTTACAGGGTTTAAAGTGGTTGTTTAAGAGGAAACAGGCAACATAGACAATTGTGCCAGTTGATTGTCATCCCCTGGTGACTGAGTGTGTTGTCTTAGCCTTATTGGTAGTTATTTTCTGGTTGTGTATGAGCTGGTGCTTGTTTCCTGCTGGGCTCAATGACTGACTGTCAACTAGCTCTATCCATAACCCTGTTCATGCTTTGGGCTCTGAGCGCTGCCACCCACATGCAGCCTTATATACTGTTTGTTTATCTTTTATGCCTCTCCGAGGAAGAGGCAAGGCCATCAGAATGACAAGATAACTATCTCATAAGTACCTCTAACGCTCTCCACTTAGAAAATTGCTGGGTCTGCTTCACCTCCCCACCACCACCACTACCAAAACTAAAGACAAGGTAGAAGCAATCCTGGTCATCAATTACACCCAAATACCCCACCTACTAAAAACACCACCACATTCCCCACGCCATGGGTCTCCCTCTGGGTCCATCTTTCATTCACTGCCATATATGGAATTACAATAAGGACTTTGTCCAAAACACTATCCAGAGTCTCACTAACCCCAATGCTAAAATCCCAGACAATTGGAATGAGAGAGCTTGTATCCAAACTAATCTGACCAACCAAATCTGCTACACACGGACACCTACCAAATGAAGATATCCAGGAATTTCCCAAGAACTTTTTACTTGCTCTCTAACTATTGCTTGCCCTACCACATAGAGCTTACACCCTAGGCACACTCCATTACCTCCGAAGCATATTTACAGTGCCACAAGACAGAATCATGCCAAGTATATCAACCTGAACTTTATGGTCCCCTAGCCCCGAACTTGCAGAGCAACACTTGGCTCAGGCAAGCTAACACCACCCTCAATAACTGCCCCATCACTGAATCTTTATGTGCCCCCAATGGATATGTCTAGATATGTGGATCTGGCTCATACCCAACTAGCCACAGTCCAGCTTATCACTAACCAAGCTATGGATGGGCAACACCTTGCATCAACCCTGTCACTACCACTGGTCGATGCTCCCTAAGATTTTTGTCCCGCTCAGGCACCAATGTCTAAATATACCATGCCTCCAACCGAACTTCAAGTTATAGACAAAAGAAAGCACTAGGTTTAATTCTGGCTGGGTCAGGTACAGTAATAGGGCTCCTGGCCCCACGGGGAAGACTTGCCTATCATGAAGCCACCCTCCATAATCTGACTTTGTCCATAGAAAATACTGCACAGTCTACTGCTCGAGCCATCAAAGATCAACAAAAGAGCCTTGACTCCCTGGTGAGGGTGGTCGTAGACCATCATATCACTCTGGACTACCTGCTAGCTGAATAAGGAAGCATTTGTGCAGTAGCCAGTACCTCTTGCTGCACTTACAACAACACCTCATGAGAGGTGGAAATAAATGTGAAAAAGATTTATGAGAAAGCTAAATGGCTACACAAGTTCAACCAAGGCCCCAGTTCACAGGATATATGGGATACAGTAAAGGCTGCAATCCTGAGCTTAACATGGTTTCTTCCCCTTCTGGGACCCTTGATTGTGGTCATCCTGCTGCTTGTATTCGGGCCTTGTTTGTTTAACCTTTTAGTAAAGTTTGTGTCTTCCAGGCTCCAGAAGTTTCATCTGCAGATGAGGTTACAAAAGGGATACCGCCCCATCTCCCCCAAACCAACTACAGCCAGAGTCCAGTTCTATGCCAGTGCCCCTAGCCAGCATGAAGTAGTTATAGAAGAATGACCTCCAGCCCATGTCCCCATCTGGCCCAGGATTTGGACCTTATACGGGATCCACATCCTGAACGAAAATCTTAGTGTGAGGCGGGCAGCCGCTGGATGGTGGCTGGGAGGAGCTAAGTTACCATTTTCCCTCTGTCACAGCCCCAGTGCGACTGCGCTGCCTGATGACGTCGGCATCATCACAGGAGCCATCCAACAATCCTGATGGATCACACCCGGTGAACATACCCCTGAACATGCCCTGAAGAAAAGCCCACCCCTACTCTGTTTCCTCCCCATAGAAACCCCTGTGCCTGCCAATCAGAGAGCCATCTTGGCGACGCAGGTCCCAGTGTGCTCCTTTGCTTGGCCAACCAAATAAAATTTTATTCTTTCACTTTCACCCAACTTGTGCCTCAGTGTCATGCTGAGAGAGACCTGGAGGTCCGGTAACACAGATGCTCAAAGTTCCAACCAGAACAGAAGATTCTTCAAGACCAAGGAACGTGTATGTCTCCTCAGAGCCTTAGTTTGATGGAGATGGGCAGTTTAAACATTGGCTATCTAAAACGGGGGGGGGGGGGGGGGGGGAGGGGAAGTGGGGGAGATAAAGGCATGAAGTGGCTGGCTTACGTGATTTTGTGGGTGTGCTTACATTCAAAATGAGGGGAACAAGGGAGGATCCCCACTGAATAGATTCCTCTTTTCCTGATAGATCTAGGGAAGAGAGGGTGAGGGAAGATGCTTATGAGATTATATGATTCAGCTGTGAGCATGACTGTTAACAGGGTTAATTGTGATTGTAAAAACTGTAACTGTAGAAGTGTGGAAGAGTGGACTAAGGAGGAGGCATTGCTGGACCTAAAGTCCCTTAAAGGTTTTGCTATGCTGTTACCTTGTGAGGCTCAGAGAAAGGGAATAACCTTCTCTCACTTAAATTTTATCAGAGGCCAGAAAGGGTGAAGCCTAGAGGACTTTTGGAGAACCTGACCAGATCAGATGGACACCTGCAGCAGACCTGAATGGCGGGGATCTGAGTAACCTTACCCTGAGGACTCTCTTGCCCTACTGAAGGACTAATTTTAATGACTGTTTTGGACTGGTAAAATGATTAGGAGGGTGAAGTTAATCCTTCAAGTATGAAAGGGCCAATGGCTAGAAAAGCCAGGGGGTGGCCTGTGGTGCAATGAATTACTTATGGACCTTCTAGCTATAGTCTTTTTGACTATAAATGATTGAGTGGGTCTATGCAAATAAAGTATATGGAATCCTAATGAAGGAATTGGTGAATTGTGCCATCACACTAGGCTTAAAATGAGCCATCTCAGAGGCAAGAGGAGAGGATCTCACCACCACTAAGAAAGAAGAGCCAGGAGTGGAGCGCATCCTTTGCACTTGGGATCCCTGTGCTGAGAAGCTCCTGGAACCAGGAGACAGAGGGAGAGCTGTAACATCAAAGACAGTGAGAAGCAGCAGTGGAGAAACAGCAGTGCAGAACCAGGAGACCAGCAAGAGATAGTGAGGTGAGCTTCCCAGCTACGAAGCAAGAAAGCTAAGTGCCTTCGGGCAGGAGACTTGTTGGTGGAGTAGGGTGCCTCTGGGCACTCGGTGGAGCTAGGTTTGCCGACCTCCAGAGCTAGAGCTGAGTGCCTTTGGGCCCAGGCTAACTGTCAGAGTGAGGTGCTTCTGGGCACTTATCAGTAGAGCTAAAAGAGCTTTGTAACACTTGCCCAAGCAGGGCAGAGGGGCCAGAGAGAGGCATGCCTGTGGGCACTACTGAGAAGAGGCTGTCCTGATTGAAGAAAGTTCCTGAACATGAATTTTAACCTGTTACTTCCCTAATAAAACCCATAGCTGTGAGTATGGCCTGTGAGTTCTCAAACTCAGCAGAAAAGTAGAGAGTGCCATGGGAGGAATATTTGGTGTCAGAATTGGTAAAGATGATGGAGAGAGGAGGCATGTCTGACCTCCACCTCATAGGAATCAGCCTTGGGCTGTTGATCTTGCTTCTTCTTCCCCCCTGTGAAGTTAGAGGAGGTCAGATGCCACCTCCACGTCATTTTTCCATAGAGTAAGAGTTAGAGTCAATATATGCCAAACTCCAAAAAATTTGTGTCACATTACCTGCCACATTATACCTGATCATTGTGTATACAGATTTTTTTCAAAATTTTGGGTAGTATTTCTTAAGTACTTGTGGACAAGTTAGAGTGATGTGACCTGAATGATAGTACAGTTACTTGCTAACTAAGTATCTGTGGGTAACTCAGTATCTGTGGATAGCAGTCATCCCACAGTCATCTCAACTGAGCCTGAACAGTCAGTCACATCTAAGTTATATTTACATCATTTTGGTATATCTTTTTGGAGTTGAGGGAAGTTGCTTAAGTGACTTGTAGAAAACCTGAAGGGAATTATTTCTTGATAATCAAAAGCTAGCCTAGCTCAACCCTTTCATGAAAGCAATATAACTTAATCAAGGTCCCTTATAAACAGATAGGGAAAATTGTATAGAATTCTATGTGGTAGAATTAATCAAGTTCCAGTTAAAGGTAATAGTCTCTAATCTCTCCTAAAACCCAATAAAATGACAACAAAAGGTTTTTTTCCAAATAAAAACCATAGGCCCATAAGAGCAAAGGGAATGAGAGAGGAGACAACAATAATGACATTTAGAGGCTAAAAAACAGATTGATGTGTTAACTGCCTTAGCCAACCCGGGAAAAGTTAATCTTAAATCACCAGTGTGAAAGCCAGAAAGCAAGCCAATTTACTGTGAAATCCCCTAAAGCCTTAGAAATTAGAGGGACTAGGGAAAGGCTCAGGAGCTAAAACCAAAATTCGTTGAAAAGTCTTTTTAAACTATCCCCATCCTATCCCCATTCCATATGTTCAGCCAGATGCTTCCACTCCAGAACTCCTTGTCTTCAGTCTTCCAGTTTTTTTCCTTCCAAGTCCCTGACCAAATAGCCAGGAAATTGGCTCAAATGTGGAAACTGAGAAGGAGTTCATGGCTTTTTTGAGGGGCAACTTCCTTCAGCCTCTTGCTGGTTCATTCCTGCCTTATTTTGGTTATAGATACCAAGTAGCACTTGTTGACTGTTTATTTCCTCCCTAGGGACACCATACTCTTATTATTTTCTCCACAACTCCCTGCTGATTGAGCCCCCTTGACTGCCCCTTTGATCTTACTGGTTACTATAGTAATTGCCCTTTCCTGGCTTCTGGCAGGTAAGTGCTGCCACCTGGCCCATCTTCCCCATGGGTATTGTAAAGCCCTACTCTGTGGCCACCTCTCCTGTCACCATCCCTGGCCTACAGAGGAGGAGACCACTGAACTTCTTATGCTGGCGTCCCTTTAACAAGCACATTTCTAGTAGCCTTGGTGAAATGGTGCATCCTTTGGGCCCTCCCATGGAATATAATGCTCTGGTGGTTCTTCAGGCCTCACATAATATATCCATTCCAACATGCCAACTTCCTGCAATTCCTTTACTCTTTCCTCTGTCATCTGCCGGGATAACTCAGATATTTCTACTTCACCAAGTGTTGATCATTGTTTTTTCCAGGCTTCTAAGAGCCACACTAGCAATGAACTTGCCCCATTCCTTGGGGTTCTTGCCACAATGTTAAATCTTGCGTCTTGAGAAAGTGTTCCAAGATAATGAATTCTTGCTTATCTAGTCTTCCATTCTGACCTGTTTGAATAAGAATCTTCAAAACCCAATCCCTGTGCTAATCCCCTGGCTTCTCTGGATACAAGCTAGCCAATTTTTGCAACTGTTTTAGTGGAGTCTCTCTTCCATTATCAGTGCCAACATGTTCTCAGTTAGGCTATGCTAGAATTTAATCCTAGTTATGGGCCTGGCACACAGGAGAGGAGGTAAGGGTAGGTCTTGAGGGGTATACTTGTTGTACTATGGGGAAGAGACCGATGTAGTGACTTCCGATATGGCAGAAGTATCAGCTCTTACTAGGGAAGGGTGGCAACTTTGAGTAAAGAGAGGGGGTTCTACAGAGTCAACATCTTCAATGACATACATGTAGCTGTCTCCATTCCATATTTCAGATTCCCAGGATTTCCCAACTAGGATTTTGAACTTGGCATAATAGACTTGCCATTGGCTGAGAATTCAACACTGCTGAAGCTCATCTGTGTCACCTCTTCTACTGCAGAAGATAGGGGCCTCTTTGTACACTACCAAACAAAGCCTTAGGATTCTTGGCCACTAACTGCTTGTTAACAGCTCTCAGTCTCCAATTATCCCTCTGCAAGCATTAATGCAATTTAGCAGCATCCATCCAACTACATTGTCATGGAAGTCATTATTCCCTTCATATCTTTCAAATGCTTGAATCATTACATCTGAAATAGTGTTACCCTTCACCTGGGCACTTTCACAGTTCACCACTGGTAAAACCTTTAGCAGTTGGGCCACAACCTTGTGCCGGGACTATGAGTCACCATCTATCATTCAGGATGCCATCTTCAGCAACTGCCAGGTGGTGAGCCAATCAATCCTGAATGCCCATCTCTCCATTTGTTCTCTTAGACAGTATCATTCACATTAGTCTGAGTCCTCTGAAAAGCAAATGCCAAGATGGGACGAGATGTGCAAGAGATTTATTAGGGGAAACAACTATGAGAGAAAACGGGCAGGGTGCCAGTGGAGACTGGGAAAGCTATCAGATCATGATGCAGGTGTAACCCCTATAAAGGAGAGAAGGAAAGAAGGGAAGGAAGGAAGTGGACAGAGGGAGAAAGGAAGAAATGTCTGTAGGCTGCAGTGCAGTTCTAGGATAGTTTAGACAAGGCCACTGGGGAATCTTCATACCAAAGACGCCCATCAGAGGAATCACGCATCTTGTAGGAATAGGCCTGTCTTAGTACTATGCCAACCTTAGTCATTGACTGGGGAGCAGTCAGTGGGAAGTGTGAGAAGTGTGGCCTTAGCACAAAAGCAGTGATGCATTCAGAGCATAGCATCTGGGGCTGTCAGTCATTACGACCCCTACAGTCCAAGATTTGAGAGGCACATTCCTCATGGCTGCCACACCTTATGTATCCAAGGAAGTGGGGGAAACATCTTTTGGAGAAACCAGTAGCCTGACACATCCAATAAAATGGACCAGCCAGACTGCCTGACAGTGAATGAGTTCCACAAGTCCCAAGCCCTACTCATATGTTCTAAGCTTTAGACATGTTTTTAGTTCCGCACTTTTAAACGTATTTGGACAACCCAGGATCACTGAACATTTGAGGAAATTTTCTATGAAATCAGACAAAAAAAGAAAAAGAAAAAAGCCCCAAAACAACAACACTCAAAAACAACAAAATCACAGCCTAAAAAAAATCAAAGATTATGCAAGGAGAAGAAAACTTTAAAAATATATACACGTGTATCATTGATATCCTCAGATAGATAAATTGTTACATGCACAAACAGAACAGGATACTAAATAGAAAAAATTTTGAGAACCCACCCCCTGAAAAAGTCCTTGGAAATTAAAAGTATAAAACCAAAAATTAAAAAAAAACCTCAATAATTAGGTTGAAAACATAGTTGAAGAAATTTCCCAGAGATTTAAGCAAAAGACAAAGATAGAAATTGGAGATAAAAGTAGAGAGACAATATAATAGATTCAACACCAAATGATAGGCGTTCCAGAAATAGAGAACAGAGAAAGTGGATGTGAGAAGATCATCAATGAAATAATTCAAAAAAATATTTCCAGAACTGAAGTGTGTGAGTTCCCAGGTTGAAAGGTCCATAAAGTGCCTAACTCACACAAAGAGTAAAACTAATTCCAGCACAAAACACATTATTGTGAAATTTCATAACATCAGGGACAAAGTAAAGAATCTTAAAGTATTATTTCCCTTAAAGAAGGGGACAATTCAAGTTTTATACAAAGGATCAAGAATCAGTATGGCATTAAATTTTTTCATGGCAGCACTGGAATTTAGGAGAACTGTAGCACAGTATTCAATAATCTGAGGTAGAATGATTTCTAATCTGTATCTGGTCCAACTAAATCAATCATCAACATAGAAAAAAGATTAAGATATAGAAAGTCTCAAAAAATTAATCTCCACATACCCATTCTCAGAAAGCTACTAGAGGACGTGCTCTGCCAAGAGAAACCAAAAAAAAAAGGAAGATATCACCCAGAAAAAAAGGGATTCAATATGGAATGATGAAGGGAATGTCCAGGGACACCTCAAGATGACAGCCAAAGTATGTCTAGAGAGCAAGGAGACCAGGTTGGATCAAGTCAGAAGTCTGGGAGAGAGATGTCTCTGGGGAGATGTTAATAGAACATCCAATGTGTCTAAATACATTGAATATACAACTGAGGGAGAATTTGGGAATAAATAACTGATAAGTACCTAGAAAATTAAGCAAGCAATCAAACAAAAGACAGTTATCAACTTCAGAAAACAAAAAGTTGTACAGAGAAGAAAGGTAATCATGGCAAATTACGTGATACATGTGTGAACAGCTATACAGCATTTGTATAGCTTTAATCATGCAAATACTGAATACTGATCTGATCCAAATGATTATATTAACTGTATTGGGGGAGATAGGAAGTCTATGTTCTATTAAGTATGATGTGACTGTAGGTTTCTCACAGATACTCTTAATCAGGTTAAGGAAGTTCCCTTGTGTTCCTTTCCTGATTGTTTTTATCATGAATGAATGTTGAATTTTGTTAAATGCTTTTTTCATGTATCTGAGATAATCATATTATTTTTGTCCTTTATTCTATTAATATGGTATATCAATTAATTATCAGATATCAAACCAATCTTGTATTCTTGGGAAAACCCCACTTGGTCATGGTGTATAATCGTTTTTTATATTATAGGATTTGGTTTGTGAATATGCCATTAAGGATTTTTGCATCTATGTCCATGAAGGATAGCAGTCTCTGCACTTATTTTCTTGTGATGTCTTTCACTTTGATACCAGGGTTATATTGGCTTCATAAAATGAGTTGGGAAGTGTTCCTTACTCTATTTTCTGAAAGAATTTTGGTAGGTTTTGTACTTTTATCTTCCTTAAATATTTGATAGCATTCACCAGTGAAGACATCTGGGCCTGGACTTTTTTGTGGAAAGATTTATTAACAGCATTAGTTTCCTAGGGCTGCTGTAACAAATTACCACAAATTATGTGGCCTAAAACAACATAAATTTATTGTTTCACAATTCTGGAGGCTAATTCAGGGTGTCCAAATTCAGGCCACCCTCTCTCCAAAGGCTCCAGGGGAAGATTCTTTCTTGTCACTTCAGCTTCTGATAGCCCCAGGCATTTCCTGGCTTGTGGCAGTGAAACTCCCATCTCTGCCTGTCTTTGCAAGACAGTCTTTTTTCTATGTCTGTTTGTGTCTGTGTCTCTTCTCCACCTATTATAAGGACACCAGTCATATTGGATTAGGGCCAGCTCTGGTGGTGTAGTGGTTAAGAGCTCAGCTGTTAACCAAAAGTTGGCAGTTTGCTCCTTGGAAACCCTATGGGGCAGTTCTACTCTGTCCTACAGGGTTGCTATGAGTCAGAATCGACCCTCTGGCAATGGGTTTGGGGTTGGTTTTTTTTTAATCCAGTATAACATCTCACTATCTTAGCTAATTGCATATCCAATTACTCTATTTCCAAATAAGGTCATATTCACAGGTACTGGGGTTTAGGAGGAACCCTGGTGGCACAACGGTTAAGAGCTATAGCTGCTAACAAAAAGGTCTGCAGTTTGAATCCACCAGCCACTCCTTAGAAACTCTATGGGGCTGTTCTACTCTGTCCTATAGGGTTGAAATCGACTAGATGGCAATGGGATTGGTTTGGTTTGGTTTAGGTGTTAGGACTTCAACATATTTTTTTAGGGGGGAGCACAATTCAACCCTTAACATTAATTTACTTTTTTCCCCTCAATATAGCTCTACTCAGATTTTCTATTTTTTTCTTGAGTCAGTTGTGGTAATTTGTTCTGTCTAGGAATTTCTGCATTTTATCAAAGTTTTAAAAATTGTTGGCATAATGATGTTCATAGTATTTATTTATAATCCTTTTTATATTGTAGGGTCTGTAGTGATTTTTTTTTCATTTTATGATTTTGGTCATTTGTATCTTTTCTCTCTATTTCTTAGTCAGACTAGTGAAAGGTTTATCAACTTGACCTTTTCAAAAATGAGCTTTTGGGTCCATAGATTTTTTTCTATTTTCTAATTCATTGATTTCTACTCTGATCTTCACTCTTTGCTTCCTTCTTAATTTGTGTTTGATTTGCTCTTTTGCTAGCTTCTTTAGGTGAAAAGTTAGATTATTGTCTTCCTTTGTAATATTAGCATTTTAATGCTGTTAATTTCCCTCTAAGCACAGCCTTCGCTGCTTTCCCTAAACTTTGATATATTGTATTCTTGTTTTCATTCAGTTCAAGATATTTTCTAATTTTCCCTTGTGATTTCTTCTTTGGCCTGTCGGTTATTTAGAAATGTGTTGTTTAATTTCCAAATATTTGGGGATTTCTCAGACTTTTTTCTGTTGTTGATTTATAATTTAATTCAGTTGTGGTAGGAAAACATACTTTGTATGTTTTCAATCCTTTTAAAATTTGAGATTTGTTTTGTCATCTATCATATCATCTATCCTGGACAATGTTTCATTTGGGCTTGAAAGGAATGTATATTCTACTGTTGCTGGTTGTAGTTTTCTATGTATTTCAAATAGTTCAAGTTGGTTGATAGTGGTGTTCCAGTCTTAATTACCTTTGTTGATTTTCTATTTGTCTTATCAGTTGCTGAGAGAGGAATTTGAAACCTCCAACTATAATTGAATTGTCAATTTCTACTTTCAATTCCATGGTTTTTGCTTCATGTATTTTGGGGTTCTCTTGTTGGATGCATATATACTTATAGTTGTTCTATCTTCTTGATGTATTCACCCTTTAATCATTATGAAGTTTTCCTCTTTGTCTCCAGTAATATCCCTTGCCTTAAAGTCTATTTTGTGTTATATTAATATAGTTCCTCCAGCTTTCTTATGATTACTGCTTGCATGGCATATCTGTTTCCATCTTTCTTCTTTCAATCTACTTGTGTCTTTAAATCTTTAAATCTAGAGTATGCTTTTTGCTTTGAATCCAGTTTGGCAATGTCTGCCTTTTAATTGATTCGATTTACATTTTCTATTTTACTATTTGTTTTCTGTATGTCTTATGTTCTTCTGTTCCTCCTTTAATGTCTTCTTTTATATTAAACAAATATTATTTAGTATAGCATTTTAATTCCTTTGTTGATTTTTTTAATTATACTTTAAATGAAGTTTCACAGAACAAACTAGTTTCTCATTAAACAATTAGTATATATATTGTTTTGTGACATTGGTTACCAACCCCACGACATGTCAGCATGCTCCCTTCTCAGCCTTCGGTTCCCAATCACCAACTTTCCTGTCCCCTCCTGCCTTCTAGTCCTTGCCCCTGGGCTGGTGTGTCCCTTTAGTCTCGTTTTGTTTTATGGGCCAGTCTAATCTTTGGCTGAACAGTGAACCTCAGAAACGACTTCATTACTGAACTAAAAGGGTGTCCAGGGGCAATACTCTCGAGGTTTCTCCAGTCTCTGTCAGGCCAGGAAGTCTGATCTTTTTTTGTGGGTTAGAATTTTGTTCTACATTTTTCTGCAGCTCTATCCAGGACCCCCTGTTGTGATCTCTGTCAGAGCAGTCAGTGGTGGTAGACAGACACCATCTGGTTGTGCTGGACTCAGTCTGGTAGAGGCTGTGGTAATTGTGGCCCATTAGTTCTTTGGACTAATCTTTCCCTTGTGTCTTTTGTTTTCTTCATTCTCTCTTGCTCCCAACAGGGTGAGACCAATGGAGTATCTTAAATGGCTGCTCACAAGCTTTTAAGACTCCAGATGCCACTCACCAAAGTAGAATGCAGAACATTTTCTTTATGAACTATGTTATGCCAATTGAGCTAGATGTTCCCCAAGACCATGGTCGCCACAGCCCTCAGCCCAGGAATTTGGTCCCTCAGGGAGTTTGGATTGTGTCTGTGGAGGCCTTTGTTGATTTATAAGCTATATTTTTTAATTACTTTTTTATTGGTTTCACAAGGAATACATTTGTATCTTTAACTTTATACAGTCTATTTCAGGCTAATAGTAACTTAATTTCAATAAACTATAGCAATTTTAGAGACTTCCAGCAACATGGCACTCTAAGCAGAAGCACCACACTGTCCCTCCACAGCAAAGGTCTGAAAAACTGAGCCAAACAGAGAAAACAGCAATCCTGAAATCCTAAACATCAAATGAAGAGATAAAGAACTCAGCCAAGCACCAAATGGAGTAAGAAACTGACAGAGAACAGAGAGCAAGGAGACATACATGGAGAGGTCCCCTATCAGCTAATGCAGCATGGATCCACCATCTTGGACTCCTATCACAGACCAACAAATAGGGGTACGATAAAGCAGCTTCATGGAGCTTCCAGCAGGAGACAGGACAACCGGTAAGCAGCGATACATGCTTTCCCACACCCCACCCTTCTTCACCCCCACCTCGGCCTCCTCTGCTTCCCACGGCCACAGTCTCTTGGCCGAGAAGCACTGGCTGCTTGGATTCCATCCGCCTGGACTGGCCAACTCTCTGAGTGCCATTTGTTGGCTGCTGGTGTTGCTTTTTTCCGCTTCTTTTGATTTCTTCCTTACCTCTCACCACCTCCCCCTCCTTTTGCTCAAATACCTGGCTCCGTGCACCATCTTTGCTTCTTTATGAGGGGCTGTGGAGCACCGTTCAAGTGTGGAACTGCTTCCCGGTCCATGCTGCCACGCTGGTGGGATCCCGGGGCTTTTGTTTGTGTTCTTTTTCTTTTCTCGAGTTGGGAGCCCGTTCTGGCCAGGCGGTGCTGTGCGGCTTGGGACCTACCCCCTCAGCTTGTGCAGACACGCAGAGGGATCCCTGAGGACATTTCTTTTTTCGTTTTTTTTTTTTTCTTCTGTTTTTTTGGGGGGGTTTTCTTGTTCTTTTCTTTAAATTTTTTTTTTTACCTCTTTTTCCCTTTTTGTCTTTCTTCATTACTCAGTTTCTCATCTCTTTATACCTTCCTTCTCTTCCTGTCCCCTGAATACCTGGTGCTGAATACCTCTACACCTCCTAGCCAGGCTGTACTTCAACACCTGGGAACAACTTTCCCAGACCTCGTAGCTGCACCGGTGGGATCCCTGAGAGCTTTGCTGTTCTTTTTTCTTTCCAATTTTTATTTATTCATTCTTTTCTTTCTTCTTCTTCCCCTTTTTGTTTTTCTCCATTTCATAGTCTCTCATCTCTCCACTCCAATGCCAAGCTCCCCTAGCACTCTTTCTTGTTTGTATGTTTTTAGCTCCTGTTCCTCTCTCCTCTCTCCCATACCCATCTTAGCACCACACATCACAATCTCCCTGCTCCAACCTGCCTACCTGCACCACGTGCTTAACCTCACACCACCAAGCAGCACAGGCACGGCCTACTGGAACCCGCCCTGCACTGATTACTGACCCACCCTGGTGGCTGTGGTAAGTGCCACAAACAACCCATCCCAGCAACTCCTCTTCAGCTACACCTGCCCTGCTGTACCATATTTGAGCAACTGACCCTGCCAGCTGGAGGAGGCGAAAAGTATCATGCCCATAGACAAGCAAACGACAAAGAACACACAGCCAGCCCGCTCAGACACAGCTAAATTTTTTTAAAAAAAGGATAAAACAAACAAATCTACAATCAATAAATGAGAAAAGTAACTACTGAATGCCCTGAAGACAGCAGACAATATTTACAAAAACAGGACAGGATGGTCCAGTAGGCATCCAAAATGAAACACCAGATGACTTTCCAGTAGAAGAAAAGGCAGTAGAACTACCTTATAGGGAATTCAAATCTCTAATACTCAGAATTATCCAAGAATTGAAGCAAAAAGCAGACAAAAATGAGGAAAAAAATAGACAAATTCCTAGAAAAGGCAGAAAAATTTATGGAAAAATACAGACAAAAAAAATGGAAGAATTCAGGAATACAATGCAGGAACAAAATGCCAAAATAATTTCACAACTAGAAATTATACAAAAACAGCAATTATAAATCCAAAAGATAAACAACAAGATTTCAGAAATGGACAGTGTCATAGGAGGGCTGAGGAGCAGATTTGAAATGGTAGAAGACAGGATCAGCAGAACTGAAGACAAACACTTGGATACAACTCTGAGGAAAAATCAGAAAAAAGAATGAAGAAAAATGAAGAGACCCTGAGAATTATGTGGGATACAATCAAAAGCAAAAATCTGCAAGTGATTGGAGTTCCAGAACAGGGGGAGAAAACAGAAGACACAGAGAGGATCATTGAAGACTTGCTGACAGAAAACTTCCCCAATATCATGAAAGATGAAAAGCTGACCATCCAAGAAGCTCAACGAACCCCGTATAGGATAGACCCCAAAAGAAAATCACCAAGGCATATCATAATCACTCTCGCTAAAACCAAAGACAAACAAAGAACCCTGACAGCAGCTCAAGAAAAACAAAAAGTCACATACAGAGGAGAAACAATAAAACTAAGCTCAGATTATTCAGCAGAAACCATGCAGGCAAGAAGGCAATGGGATGACATATATAAAATCTTGAAAGAAAAAAATCGCCAGCCAAGAATAATATATCCTGCAAAACTCTCGTTCAAATATGATGGTGAAATTAGGTCATTTCCAGATAAAAAGAAATTAAGCAACTATGTAAAAACCAAACCAAACTTACAAGACTTATTAAAGGAAGTCCTTTGATCTGAGAACAAACAATATCAGACCACAGGCTGAATATAGGACACAGGATTGTATTAGCCAGATACCAACCTAGGAAATGAACTCTTAAGGACTATGCAAAACCAAAAGAATTACAAAAGGGAACCAGAGAGGTTAATCCGTAAATGACAACAGCATCAGAACAATAAAAGAGGGAATAAATGGTGTAGATATAGAACCTTCTAATGGAGAGGAAGTCAAGCGATACCAAGTAATAGACTGGTTCAAATCTAGGAAGATAAGGGTAAATTTCATGGTAACCACAAAGAAAGTTAACAAACCTACTCATCAAAATAAAGAAGAAAAACCTAAAGTCTCAGTAAAAACAAAACCTACAACAGCAAAAGAAATGAAAAAAAATCCACAAACAAAAGTAACTCAGCACAGGAGAGTAAGAGGAACAAAACTGGAGGACATTATGCTGAGTGAAGTAAGTCAATCACAAAAGGACAAATATTGTATGAGACCTCTACTGTATAACTCATGTAAAAGTTTACACACAAAAAGAAATAATCTTTATTAGTTACAAGGGATGGGAGGAGTGGGGGGGAACTAAATAGATAAGTGGTAACTTTGGTGAAGGGTAAGACAGTACACATTACTGGGGAAGTCAGCACAACTTGTACAAAGAAAGGTCATGGAAGTTCCATAGACACTTCCAAACTCCCTGAGGGACTGAATTGCTGGGTGGAGGGCTGTGGGGACCATGGTATCAGGGAACATCTAGCTCAATTGGCATAACACAGTTTATAAAGACAATGTTCTACATTCTACTTTGGTGAGTAGCATCTGGGGTCTTAAAAGCCTGTGAGCAGCCATCTAAGATACTCCACTGGTCTCACCCCTTCGGGAGCAAGGGAAAATGAAGAGAACAGGATACAAGGAAAAGATTAGTCCAAAGGACTAATGGGTGACAGCTACCACGGCCTCCACCAGACTGAGTCCAGTACAGCTGATGGTGCCTGGCTACCACCACTGACTGCTCTGACTGGGATCACAATAGAGGGTCCTGGACAGAGCTGGAAAAGGATGTAGAACAGAATTCTAACTCACAAAAAAAGACCAGATTTACTGGCCTGACAGACTGGAGAAACCCCAAGAGTACAGCTCCCAGACACCCTTTTGGCTCAGTGGTGAATCCCCTCCTGATGTTAACCGTTCAGCCGGGGATTGGACAGCCTCATAAAACGAAACAGAACTAACGAGGTACAGCAATCCAGGGACAAGGACTAGAAGGCAGGAGGGGACAGGAAAGCTGGTGATAGGGAACCCAAGATTGAGAAGGGACCGTGTTGACATGTCATGGGGTTGTTAACCATTGTCATAGGGCAATATGTGTACTAACTGTTTAATGAGAAACTATTTGTTCTGCAAAGCTTCATCTAAGGTCCAAAACAAAAAAAAAAAAAAGAATTATCTATGTGAGATCAAATTGACAACAGCAACTCAAAAGGTTTGATGGGAAGCCTAGGGGACAGCGAGTTGAAGATAATGGTGATGGAATAATTTGGAAAAGGAGAGTGAGAATAGCAGCACAACTGGAAGAATGTAATCAATGTCATGAATTGTACACATGTAGAAACTTTCAAAATGGTTTAACTTTGGCTATGTACATTTTCACCAGAAAAAACGTCCTCAAGGTCGAGAAAGGAGAGTGTTGACATGTTGTGGGGTTGTTAACCAATGTCATAAAACAATATGTGTACTGATTGTTTAATGAGAAACTATTTGTTCCGTAAATCTTCATCTAAAGTACAATAAAAAAAATTGAAAATAAATTAAACTATAGCAATTTTGCCCCGATAGAGCTCCATTTCCTCCCTCTACCTTTGTGATATTATAGCCATATATGTTACATTTATCTATAATACTAACAATACAGTGTTATGATTATTTCTTTAATATGTTTAAAGAAACAGAATTTTGTGTGTATGTATATGTATATATGCATACATATGTATGTGTGTGTATATACATATATATGTCTTTTTATACATCTAAACTTGTTGCTATCCAGTCGATTCTGACTCATAGCGACCCTATGGTCATATGTGGTTGGTGGTTGGTGGATTCAAACTGCTGACCTTTCAGCAGCAGCCAAGCTCTTAACCACTACACCACCAAGGCTCCTTGACACTTACATACATATAAATTCTACATCTTCATTCTTCCTGTGCATCTGAGTTATCCTCTCTTGTCCTTTCCTTTCAGCCTGAAGAATTTCCTTTAATATTTCTTGTAGGGTAGGCCTGCTAGTAACAGATTCTCTCAGTTTTTGTTTCCCAGGGATGTCTTTATTTCGTCTTCATTTTTGAAAGATAGTTCCACCGGATACAGAATTCTTGGTTGACAGTTTTTTTTTCCCCTCTGAGCACATTGAATATATTATTCCACTGCCTTCTGGCTTCTAGTGTGGCTGATGAGAGATCAGCTATTAGTCAAATTTTTTTTCCCCCTGTATGTGATTAATCATTTTTCTTTTGCTACTTTCAAGATTTTTCTTTCTGTCTTTCACTTTTGGTAACTTGACTGTGATACATCTAGGTGTAGCTCTTTGTGTTTGTCTTACATCAGGTTCACTGAGCCTCTTGTGTCTGTAGAGTTTTCTAAAAAATCAAATCTGGGAAGTTTTTGAGCATGACTCAAAAATTTTGAAAAATTTTGCCCCTACTCTCTCCTTCTGGGATTCTCCTTTCATGTATGTTAGATATTTGTTGTGATTGCACAGGTCTCCGAGGCTCTGTTTGGTATTTCCCGTTAGTCTTTTTTCTCTCTGTTCTTTGGGTTGGATAATTTATACTGATCAATAAGTTCACTGATTCTTTTCTTTGACATCTCAAATCTGCCACTGAGATCACCTAGTAAATTTTTAATTTCTACTATTGTACAGGGTCGCTATGAGTAGAAATCAACTCCACAGGAGTGGGTTTGGTTTGGTTTTTATTTTTAAACAATAAATTCTATTTATTATAATAATTTATACTTTTCCCTTCTTTTGAACTTCTGTGAAACTGGTTTACAGATTTTTTAAAAATGTACTTGATTTGTTCATTATTTCTTTTTTTTTTTTTTTATTGTGCTGTAGGGGATACTTTACAGCTCAAGTTAGTTTCTCATTCAAAAATTTATACACATGCTGTTTTGTGATAGTGGTTGCAATCCCCACAATATGACAGCATGCTTCCTGTTTCCACCCAGGGTTCCCTGTGTCCATTCAGCCACTTCCTGTCCCTTCCTGTCTTCTTGGCCTGCTTGTAGACGGGAGCTGCCTATTTGGTCACGTACATTTGATTGAACTAAGAAGCACGTTCCTCACGTGTTATTTTTTGTTTTATAGGCCTGTCTAATCTTTGTCTGGAAAGTCGGTTTCAGTTCTAGGTTAGCAGAGTGTCTGAGGGCTATAGTTTCAGGGATTCCTCGAGTCTCTGTCAGACCAGTAAGTATGGTCGTTTTACTTGAATTTGGATTCTGTTCTACATTTTCTTCCTGCTCTGTCTGGGTCTCTCTGTTGGGATCCCTGTGAGGGCAGTCATTGGTGGTAGTTTGGCAGCATCTAGCTCTTCTAGTCTCAGGCTAGTGGAGTCTCTGGTTCATGTGGTCTTTCAGTCCTTTGGGCTAACGTTTTTCTTGTGTTTTGGTTTTCTTTATTCTCCTTTGCTCTGGGTGGATTTTTTTTTTTTTATTATACTTTTAACTGTAGAAATTCCACTTGTTTCTTTTTTATAAACTCTCTTTCTCTACTGAGATTCTCTATCTAAATGTCATCTTTTCCTTTAATCCCTTAAAACATTTCCTTTTATTTTTAAAACGTAATAGCTGTTTTCAAGAGATTGTCTTCTAAATCTAATATCTAGGTCCGCTCAAAGTCAGTTTCTGTGGATTTTTTTTTCCTTCCCTGTAAGTGGGTGATACTTTCCTGTTTCTTTGCATGAATTCTCTTCTTGGTTGAAAAGGTGGTATTTTATATCATACATTGTAACAACTCTAGATGCTGTTTTATTTTTCTGAGTGTTTTGTCTGTTTTTTGCAGCTTGCCTAGACTTACACTGCAGAATCTGTCTCTCCAATGATTTGTGGCTTCTCGTTTCTCTGCTGTTGATTGTTCTTAATATTTACCTTTGGTGTAAATACACACCACAGATCATATACCAACAATTTCTACATGGACAGTTCAATGACACTAGTCACATTCTTCATGTTGTATCACTATTCTTGTTCTCTCTCCTCATATTTTTTTCACCACCATTGACTCACACTTGTTGTCCCATAAACTACTCATCTATGCTTTAGAGTTACTGTTGTCATTCAGTCCGATATAGATCAATTCTTTAATCTTTTCTTTTTTTTTAATTCTGATTTTTATTTTTAACCTGGCTTTCTAGGGGTTGCCCGTGTGTCTGCATAGCTGAGTGATCAGTTAATGATTTGAGCAAAGGTTATACTGAAACACCTTGAGCTTGTAAATCTTCTTCCTTCTGCCAATTAATCTATGTGTGGATGGAGGAATGCATTCAAAATTACTACCAGTTCCCAAATCTGCCTCGGCTTTCACTTTTCATTGGATCTCTTGGGTTATCACCACACATGTACAGTTTCCCAGTCAGCCAGAGACGTGTGGAGAACAGCCTTCAATGACTCTTATTTCCAGTATCTCCCAGTTGTATTTCTGGCTGGTTTGCCATTTGCCCCACCTAGAACTGCAACTTTGGGTAGGCAAAGATGTGAGTTTTCCCTGTTCATTTGTAACTGACTTTGCCACCTTTAACTGGCAAAGCCATGGTTTGTTTTCTTTTTTTTTTTTTACCTTCCACCACAAATTGAGTCCATCTCCTCTGGCAGTAAAGCCACTGGTTTTCTTGGGTAGCCCCACTGACACTGGTAATATTAGTTGTTGTCAGTGGAGCTGAGGCAACAGGGCAGGATAGGAGCAGCCTTAGGCAAGAAGGCCATAGACTTCCATTGTTCCTATTTGAAGTTCTATCAGTTTTTCAAGAATAGATGCTTTTTTTTTTTTAATTGTTGTGCTTTAAGTGAAAGTTTACAATTCAATTAGTCTCTTATACAAAAATTTATACACGCATTGTTATGTGACCCTAGTTGCTCTCTCCATACTGTCACAGCACGCTCCTCCTTTCCACCCCGGATTTCCCGTGTCCATTCAATCAGCTCCTGACCCTCTGCCTTCTTTATCTCGCCTCTGGACGGGAGCTGCCCGTTTAGTCTTGTGTATCTATTTGCGCTAAGAAGCACACTCTTCACGAGTATCATTTTAGGTCCCATAGTCCAGTTTAAGAGTAGATGCTCTTAAATTGTCATCTGTGTTTAGTTGACTTCCAGTGTCCTAAATGGTTGTTTTTGACACTTTTTTTCAGTTTTATACTTGTTTTGTGTACATAGGAATTGCTGACCATCATGCTGTCATAACTGAAAGTCCCTTCCACAGACTCTTTTTATGTAGGTAGTAACCTGTATTAGTCATGATCTTTCAGTATCATGTAAAAAGAAGTCCAACTCAATTAGGACTTTTAGAATTCTGAGTACAGAAAATCTAATACAGACTGGCTTAAACAATATAGAATACTTACAGATCACAATTCTGAACAGTCCTCCAGGCATAGGCCTTACTTTAGAAATGGTTTGCTACTGAAGCTGTAATTATGCCACAAAACACAAGGTTCTTCTCCATCTTTCCAGCACTCACTTAGTAGTACTGATGTCATCCTGAGGCTCTGCTGCTGCCCTCCTTCACTGGTGCCCTCCTCTGTAAGCCCGCATACCTCCAGGCTCCCCCGACCCCTTATAGGAGCAAAACAGTTGCCGTATTTCCAGCCCTCATATTCTCACATCATACCAGAAGGGTGAAGAAGCTGCATTTTATTAGAAGCCCCAGTACAAGTTTCTGTAGAGCTCATTGGCCATCTTTAAAACTATCACAGTTGCCAGCAGGAATGGATATGCTGCATGGCTTAAATTGGAGAAACAAATGCCTGGGAGTCAACCAACAAATATCTTCCGTGTCCACAAAAAGTGGCCGTAAATAACAACAAATAAATGAATATACTGGCTTACCCAGCTAGACTCACATGCTCATACCACGTAAGGAGGAGCCTCTGAGACTGAAACCAGTCATCATGCGGCCAGCTCTGCTTTCTCTCTTCATTTATCTTTTCTTCTCTGTCTTTTGCCTTCTTTTATTCTGACTGCAGACCTGCCTCTTTATGTTGCAGGGAATATGCCATCAGCAGAACCCCAGCAGAAAGGTTTTTTTTCCTGTCTCTGTACACATAGCAATTTCAGGCAAGGGCTCCATAATGCCCAGCTTGGGTCAGTGCCCATCCCTTGGCCCAATCAGTGTTGCCAAGGGCAGAGAGTATTATTGTAATTGGCACCATTGCATGCCCATCCCAGTGGTTGGAGCAGATTGTTCTGTTGCCAGAAGGGGCAAGGAGAAAGCTTTTCTACAGTCGGAAAAACAATGGCTACTCGGTACCATCTGGGTATCTAATTTAGGAGACCTTTCAGTTAGCAACCAGCCCTTAGCCGCTGAGCCACCAGGGCTCCTTGGGCTGAACTTTGCTGGGTGGGAAATGCAGAGTACAGGAGACAAATTTGTCAGATTTTAGGAAAACTTAACAGTGCAGGATGGATTGCAGTGGTCATGTCAGAATGGAAGCAATTGTGAAGGACTATCTACCCCAAATCCCATCTTTCCCCTAATAAACTGCCAAATTTTATAAAACAAGAATACTTCCAGCAAACCAACCAACTCAGGTTTCCAGCCTTCAGTGTGCAATAGGAGAACAATTCTTTAAGCCTTTGGAAGGATTTTCCTTAGTCCTCACTTCTAGAGGAATTCAGTTAGTTCCACTCTTCCTCATGATCCAGTTCTATTTGCGCGCTGAACACGTGCCTGGGCATTTCTAACTCAAGTATTGCTTTCTAAGTGTAGAGCCAAAGAGGGTGGTGGTAGAACATAGCAACAGTTTTGCAGCCGTCCAAGAACCAAGGGCTGACGCGGTCAACACTCATTTTAGGAATTCTGTGGACGGTCTCTACAGAGTTTTATACCAGCCTTTCCCCACTGGCCCTTGGCGCTTCCTTTTTCCAGGACCCTCAAGCAAGAGTCCTCGCTCAAAGCAAAAGATTCCCCACCCAGTCGAAGGCCAGGAAGGCGCCCCACCCAGCGGCTGGCTGGACCGGCTTCCCAGGCTCGTGTTACTGGTTAGGAAGACTAAAGCACGCTGGCACAAGATTGGAGCTTCGGTAACTGAGGGCACAGGCTGGTTACAGCATGGAGAAAAAGGCTATTTCTTTTTTGAAGACCACGGCAAGAGCGGTCCCAAACGATCTTCGCTAATACCTTTAAGGGGTAGGTGTTCGTCCCACCCAGTCCCCCAAGACCAGAACTGCGCAGGCGCCTGCACAGTTCTAGCGGGGCGCGCACTCTTGCGCGCTCCCACCGTCCCCGGAGCGAGCGCCTGGGCTGAAGGAAGCGCAGTGCTTCCTGGGTGTTATAGTGTGCTTCCTCTCCGAGCGGCCCCATGAAGGCCGAGGGTTGGGCGTACGAGAACTACTTCTCCCGGCGTGCCCCGCGCGAGGGCATGGGGCGTTTGCCCTTGACGGCCTCAGCAGTCAGTCCACGGGCGACAAGAGCCCGGGAAGCTAGCTGCGGCGGGAGGAGGGGATGCGCGTGCGCGTTGGGCAGGCTCGTCCTGTTCCGTCCCAGTCATTGTAAACAGGCGGAGGCTGGGCGGTGTGGGAATGGGGCTCCTGAGGCCGGCCGGGGGCGCCGCGCAGGAGGCGGCTACGGTGGCTGCGACGGCGGCGTGAGCGCGAGGAGGCGGTGGCTGCGGCTGGAGCGGGCGGTCGCGCGGCAGCAGGCACAGGTCAGTCGCGTGGAGCGGTCGCGTGCCGGATCGCCAAGATGCCTCTCGCGCGCCTGAGGACCCCTCTCCGGCACCGGCCTTGCACGGAGTCTGTCAGGCAGCGTGCTGGGCTCGGCTCTCCCCGCACTCCGCCTTGGAGTTGGGGGTTGGGGGGCGTGGTTGCCCCTAGTGTTGGTTCATCCCGGGCAAGGTTACTCCCCAATTCTCGCTTGCTTGGTGTCTGTCCCTCCAACTTGCGGGACAGGCCTCCCTTAGTGGCATCCGCATTCGTGATTTGGTGCTCTCGGGGTCTGGAGGAGAAGAGTTAGAAACCGAGGACCCCACTGATTGTCCAGGCCCCAGGAGAGCTCTTTAGAGCACACCTGAACAGAGGAGAGAGGACTCAGCCTTTTATATTGTCGTTATTATTCTTCGGTCGTACCCGGAGTGTTGACCTGTCTCCAGTGCATGCTCAGGGGACTAGGAAAAGGTTCTTGATGTTTCCTAGCGCTGGCATTGAAGCACTGGGGGGTCCGTTGGGGACTTTTGTGCTTAGTTCGAGTTTCAGTAGAAAAGGACTGGCAAGTCTAGCGTTAAGAATGCCTTTCACAACTGTTTTTAAGTATGCTGGTGCCAAAGTGCTCTTAATTGAGGTCAGCTTTTTTTTTTTTTTTTTTAAATCCTGTAGTCTTGAGAGTGAAACAGGTTTTATAAAATACTGTACACCTCAGCCTTACCTGAGGTGATTAAGATGTTTCAAGCTTTGGGATTCACTACTGCGTATTCCCTCTTGAGCAGGCAGCACATGTCCTCCAAGGCCTAGTGGAGTTCTTGAATATAATTCAGTTTTTTAATTCAAGGTATTTTAAATGTATGTAAAAGAAGTAGTGTCATATGTACATTGATTTACACACTGATAAAGAAAAGCTTTCATTGAATTTTTTGTTTTGTGGAGTCGGCATGTTCTAATGCTGCAGTACTTTGGGTCGCATTCCATTATACTTGAGCAGTTATTCACAAAATATTTAAGTGGTGATAAGGAATAGGCTAGAGTACCTGGGTGCCGGAAATGGTTAAGCACTCAACTACTAGCTGAAGGGTTGGCACTTTGAACTGACCGAGAGATGCCTCTGAAGACAAGCCTGGTGATCTGCTTCTGAAAGGTCACAGCCTTGAAAACCCTGTGGGTTCTTCTCTGCACACATGGAGTCGCCTTGAGTCGCCGTTGACTCAACAGCAACTAACAGCAAGGAGTAGGCCCACTTTTGGTTTGATGCTCACCACGGCAGCACGTCTAAATGAATGGGACTCTGAATGAGAAAGGTAACCTCATGTTCTGCTTTTAGAATCATCATCGTAACTTGATAATTGCTTTCAGTATCTTCCTGAAAATGAGTAATTAATGTAAACTGTATTGGCAGTAGTAGGCGTAGGAGGAAGTCAGTAGTGTAGTTCCCACTTTTCAAAGTGAGGGTAGATCCAAGTCAGATAGGCTAGTTTAACTGTTGGGAAGTAATTCCTTAAATAGTGTATCTTGAAACAAAGTAACATTGTAATCTAATTTGCTATCTCATCAAAATATTATTTCTTATTATAGCTCTTACAGGGGCCATTTCTCCTGTAATTTAGAAAGATAGATGTGGCATCAGAAAATGCACATTAACTTTAATTTGTGCAGTTGTATTTGTACACTTGTTTGCTTGGCAAGGTGAGATTGGGTCCAGAATATAACCTGAAAATGTATTCTTTCTTTTTGGAAGAAAATCCCTGATAGAAGCTTATGTTAATATATGTAAGAGGGGACAAGGAAAAATGCAGAACATTTAGTATAAAGAGGAATTATGTGGCAGGTACTGTGTCAGATAAAAAGGACTTAAAGATGAGTAAGGCAGTGTCCCTGCCTTCAGAGTATTTTAAGACTCCGTCTCTTACTTGAATTGTCAGCAAGTATAATACATTTTAAAGATTGCTTTGATTAGAAAAAGTATAGGGGTTTGGTTTTGGTTTATGTGTCAGGCACTGTATTAGGCACTTTGTACTTTATGTCATGACTGAGACAAAATGAGGGGAAAGAAACAAGGCAGAGGGAAAGTTGTAAAAGACATATAGATGCACAAGAGCATGGCACACTTTTAGAATGGGGAGTTATTTTCTATAGCTGTAGCGTTGGGTTTGTGATGGAGAGTGGCAGATGAGGCTACACAGATAGATTCTCAAAGGCATTGCATGCTATGTTAAGGATTTTGGACATTTTTCCTTTAGATAATAATAGGGTGTATGGATTTAAATCAGGAAAGAGATATGATTAGGTTTTCATTTTGGAAAGATCATTCCGGTATTGTAGAGAATGGATTTCGGAAGGGGTGGAGGGAAGCTGAGGCTGGATGTAGAAAGACTGGTTAGGTTTTTGCAGTAACTGCAGTGAGAGATAAGGGTCTAACCTAAGGCAGTGTCAGTGGGAATACAGAGGAGTAGGTTAATTGCAGAAATATTTAAGTGGTAGAATCCACAAGATTCGATAACAGTGGGATTTGGGGGAATGAGGGAGAAATAGTGGGATAAGATGAGTTGGATTTTAACTTGAGTGATTGAATAGGCAATGGTAAAGTATACTGAGATAGGGAATTCAGGAAGAGGCGCAGATTTGGGGAAGAACCGTGTTTTAGCTCCTGGACATATTGTTATCTGTGAAGAATCCCGGTGGAAATATCTACTGCTTTGTGGATTTGAACTATGAGAGAGGCCTTGGCATGAGAGCCATCAGACTATAACTATCAGGTATAGCTGTAGTCAGAGCAGGTAGCTGAATCCTTTGATTTAGGTAACGTTGCATAGGAGGAGATTACTGACTGATACTAGTACTGGATGCAGGCCCTTGTGCACAACAGTTAAAGCCATTTTTTGCTGGAAAGCCACTTAAGCAATTAAAACCATTTCTTGCTGGAAAAGGAAATTCTTAAAGTGCTTTGAGATGTAGAGAAATCATGACAAAATGTTGCCGTAGAAGCCAAAACGGGATCGTTTCAAAAGGAAGTTATACTTCAGATGCTTCAGGAAGTTGAGTGAAACAGGATTATTAGAAATCTATTAAATGCGATAACTAGGAGGCTATCGGATATAATAACTAAGTGAGCAGTTTCAGAAAAATGATAGGAGTAGGAGCTAGGGCTCATTGTGTTGAGGAGTAACGGGAGGTCAGACAGTCAGACAGCAAGTGTAGATCACTTCAAAAAGCTTAGTATGGAGAGAAGAAGAGAAAGAGGTGGTAGCAGAGGGTGATAAAGGGTTGAAGGAGGGATTTTTAACCAGGCAACGACTTGAGCCTGCTTTTTAAAAGTAACAGCTTTGTTGAGAAATAATTGACACATCAAATTCACTTTTAAAAAATGTGTAATTCACTGGTTTTAGTATATTTACAGAGTTGGGCAATCAATTTTAGAACATTTTCAGCACATCAAAAAGAAACCCCTTGTCCATTAGCAGTCATTCCTTATTCCTCCCTCCCCCAGTCCCTGGCAACCACTAATTTACCTTCTGTATCGGTGGACTGGCCTGTTCTGGACATTTAACATAAATAGAATCATGTATGTTGTCTTTTGTGGTTGGCTTCTTTCACTTATCATAATTATTTCAATGTTTATCCATGTAGCATGTATCAGTACATTTTCTTTTTATTATTGCTAAATAGTATTCCATTGTCTGGGTATAGCACATTTTATTTATCCAGCAATTGATGGACATTTTAAGTTGTTCCTAATTTTTGGCTACTATGGATAATGCTTGTGTGAAATTCATGTACAATTTTTTGTGTGGACCATACGTTTTCATTTTTCTGGGGTACATACCTAGGAGATGAATTGTTGGGTTATATGGTAGCTATGTTTAACATTCTGAGGAACTGCCAAACTGTTTCCCAGAGTCAGTACACCATTTTACAATCCAGTATGAGGATTCCAATTTCTCCACACCCTTACCAACACTTACATTTTTTTTTTTTTTAATTTTCTTGTTCAGAATACACAGCAAAACATATACCAACTTAGCAGTTTCTACATGTACAATTCGGTGACATCGACTGCATTCTTTGAGTTGTGCAACCATTCTCACCTCCTTTTCTGAATTGTTCCTCGCTCATAACATAAACTCAGTGCTCCCAAAAGTTCCTATCTAATCTTTGAGTTACTGTTGTCCATTTGATCCCATTATAGATCTTAAAGGAGCACAATGCTGAAGGCAGACATTTTTTACAAGTTAAGCTAAACTATTGTTTGGTTTTAAGAAGACTTGAGGGATATTTTTGGTTTAAAGTTTAAAGATTCTTTCAGGGCAGTAGGGGTTTGTCCAGCCTCCATGGCTATAGAAAGTCTGGAGTTCATTAGAATTTGAAATTCTGTTGTATATGTTCCCCCTTTTGATCAGGATTCTTCTGTGAAATCTTTGATCAAAATGTTCAGTAGCTGGGCACCATCCAGTTCTTCTTATCTCATGGCAAAGGGTGCAGTTGTTCATGGAGGCAATTAGCCACACATTCCACATCCTCCTATTCCTGATTCTCCTTCCTCTGTTGCTCCAGGTGAATAGAGATCAATTGTTGTGCCTTGGATGGCCACTTATAAGCGTTTAAGACTCAAGACAACTACACAGCAAACTAAGAGATAGACCAGAAGCACTCAACACATTATTAGGCCAGTTCACTGGGATGTCTCATGAAACCAGGACCCTAAACCTCCAAACAAAGTGTCTTGGTTATCTGGTGCTGCTGTAACAGAAATACCACAAGTGGATGCTTTAACAAGCAGAAGTTTATTCTCTCACAGTCTAGAGGCTAGAAGTCTAAATTCAGGGCACCAGCTCCAGGGGAAGGCTTTCTTTCTCTGTTGGCTCTGAGGGAAGGTCCTTGTCATCAATCTTCCCCTGGATGAAGAGCTTCTTAGTGCATGAGGTGTTTGGTTGTACATAAGCAGCCTCAGGAGATACTCTTATTTTAGTCATTTTTATAAATATTTCTATCATACAACTTTTGCCAAGTCAGCTTTTTGCAGGTATGCACCTTATTGACAGCACTTATAATCATCAGCTGTGCATTCCTACCCTTAATGTAATATTTCCATCACAGTAAACCAAAACTTAGTCCTCACCAACGTTTCTTAAATGTCTTAGGCTGGTTCTTTAGAGAAGCAAAACCACACACACACACACAAACACACACAGAGTTTGTCTTAACAAAGTACTCATAACAGTTATAGTCCTTGTTTCTGCACCTAGTCATGTGGTCATAGCTGGTATTTAGAACTATCTTCTTCCACTACCCATTCCATATTCCCTTTACCTTCAGCAAGCACCTCAGATGGTTGTGATTCTTTGCCTGGTGGGGTGATCCAAAGCTTCATTCCTGAAGGGTCTGGGCCATTAGTAGTCATGTCAGAATTGGGTTGCTGTAGTTTTCCGTTGACTTTAATCACAGGGCACGGTAGTACTAAGAGATGCCCTAAGGGATCTCCTGCATTGCAGACATACGCTTCTTTATCTCCATTATGCAACACCAGTCTGATTTCCTCTTGGTAGTCAGGATCAGTCACACCAGCCAATATGGTGACTCCCTTATTTGCCTGTTAATCCAGTGGCATGAGGAGCCCAAAGTGACCAAGTGGCATTCTTAAGTTCCATTTCAGTGGAATCAGCGATGTGTCACCAAGTGGGAGCTTTCTCCCTTTGGAGCTAAGACCTCTAGACCCACAGAGCATAGGGTCATGGGGAAAGGAATAAAAAATTTTGCAGTGGGAAACTAGGGGTAGTAATGAGTGGTCCCACTCCCATTTCCACTCCTTGATTCCTGGAACTATGAATCCTGGCTACTGGAGAAACAGCACCATATATTGGATGCTGATTTAGAGCATATACAGCATTCCGGAGAACATTACCCCATACCCTGCAAAGTATTGCCACCTAGCTGGCACTGTAATTGTGTCTTTAGGAGGCCATTTCATTGTTCTATCAAGCCAGCTGCTTCAGGATGATGGGGAACATGGTTAAGACCAGTGAATTCCACAAGCATGGGCCCATTGCCACACTTCATTTGCTGTAAATTGAGCCCTTGATCCGAGGCAATGCTGTGTGGGATACCATTGTCATGGATTGAATTGTGTCCCCCAAAAATATGTGTATCAGTTTGGCTAGGCCACGATTCCCAGTATTGTGCAATTGTCCACAATCTTGTTTTCTGATGTAATTTTTCTGTATGCTGTAAATCCTACCTCTGTGATGTTAATGAGGTGGCTTAGGCTGCAGTTATGTTAATAAGGCAGGACTCAATCTACAAGATTGGATTGTGTCTTCAGCCAATCTCTTTTGAGATATAAAAGAGAGAAGCAAACAGAGAGACAGAGGGACCTCGTACCACCAAGAAAGCAGTGCCAGAAGCAGAGCGTGTCCTTTGGACTTGAGGTTCCTGTGCATGGAATCTCCTAGTCCAGGGGAAGATTGATGAGAAAGACCCTCCTCCAGAGCCGACAGAGAGAAAGCCTTCCCCTGGAGCTGACACCCTGAATTTGGACTTCTAGCATACTATGCTGTGACAAGATAAATTTCTCTTTGTTAAAGCCATCACTTGTGGTATTTCTGTTATAGCAGCACTAGATAAGTAAGACAACCATGATGGTGGATAAGGCATTCTGTGAGTCCACAGATGGTAGTTTTGGCAGAAACATGTACAGGGAGGGAAGTTTCATATCTAGAGTAAGTGTCTGTCCTAGTAAGAACAAAGTACTACTCTTTCCATGATGGAAGTGGTCCAGTGTAATCAACCTGCCACCAGGTTGCTGGCTGATTGCCTTGAGGAATAGTGCCGTATCAGGGATTCTGTGTTGGTCTCTGCTGCTGGCAGATTGGGCAATGAGCAGTGGCTATAGCCAAGTCAGCCTTGGTGACTGGAAGTCCATGTTGCTGAGCCCATGCATAACCTCTATCCCTGCCACCATGGCCACTTTGTTCATGAGCCCATTGGGCAAGATAGTAGTGGCTGGGGAAAGAGGATGAAGGTTTCCACAGGACGTGTCATCTTATCCACTTGATTGCTAAAGTCCTGCTCTGCTGAGGTCACCCTTCGGTGAGCGTTCACATGAGACACAAATATCTTCACTTCTTTGGCCCATTCAGAGAGGTCTGTCTACATACCTCTTCCTCATACCTCCTTGTCTCCAGTTTTCCAATCATGTTCCTTCCAAGTCCCTGACCATCCAGTCAAACCATTGCCCACAGCCTATGAATCATTATACAGTCGCACATCTGGCCATTTCTCCTTCCAAGCAAAGTGAACAACCAGATGTACTGCTTGAAGTTCTACCTGTTGGGAGGATTTCCCTTCACCACTGTCCTTCTGGAAAGTCCCAGAAAGGGGTTGTAGTGTTGCCGCTGTCCACTTTTGAGTGGTGCCTGCATGTCGCACAGAACCGTCCGTAAACCAGGCATGGAGTTTTCCCTTCCTCAGTCAGCTGATCGTAAGGAACTCCGCATGAGGCTATGGGTGCAGACTGGGAGAGAGAAGGTAATGTGACAGGAGTGGAGACCATGGGCACTTGAGCCACTTCCTCATGCAGCTTTCTTGTGCCTTTAGGCCCAGCTCAGGCCCGGTCTCATATAAACTGCTTTCATTTAATGATAGAGTGCTGTGCACATCTGACTTTATGACTCTGTGGGTCAGACAACACCCAGTTCAAGATGGG
Organism: Dugong dugon; assembly: GCA_030035585.1. NCBI lineage: Eukaryota > Metazoa > Chordata > Mammalia > Sirenia > Dugongidae > Dugong > Dugong dugon. The sequence continues at coordinate 42,970,018 of CM057466.1, read as the reverse complement.
CAGCTCAGGCTGCATGGTGACTTGGTGGCCCATGATTAAGCATTCAGTCACTACTAAGGCCCCAGTAACAACCCAAAAGCTTTCTCAAAAGGAGAGTAGTTATCTGCAGAGGATGGCAGGGCTTTGCTCCTGAATCCTTATGGTATGCACTGTGGTATGCCCTGTGATTCACCAATAGGATCCTGCCAGAGACTCCAAACAGCATCTCTGTCTGCCCCTGACACTTCAAGCATGATCAGATCAGCAAGATCATATGGCCCAAATGACAGAGCAGCTTGCACAGTGACCTGAATCTGTTGCAGAGCCTTCTGTTGTTTTGGGCCCTACTCAAAACTAGCAACGTTGTGTCACTTGATAAATAGGCCAGAGTAGCACCCCCAAATGAGGGATATGTTGCCTCCAAAATCCAAAGAGGCCCACGAAGTGTTGTGCCTCCTTTTTAGCACCAATTTATCCTTCACTTGAGAAGGACTATCTCTCATGTCCCATACCACTGAACCCCTAGAAATTTCACTGAGGTGGAAGGCTCCTGAATTTTTGTTGGGTTAGTTTCACACCCTCTAGCACATAAATGTTTTACCAATAAGTCTAGAGTGATTGATACTTTTTCCTTACTAGGTCCAATCAGCATATCGTCAATGTAATGGACCAGCGTGACATCTTGTGGAAGGGAAAGGTTATCAAGGTCCCTGTGGACTAAATTAAGACATACAGCTAGAGAGTTGATACACCCCTGAGGTAGGAGAGTGAAGTTGTATTGCTGCGTTGCTAGCTGAAGGCAAACTGCTTCTGGTGGCCCTTTGAAACAGGTATGAAGAAAAAGGTATTAGCCAGGTTAATAGCTGCATACCAGGTACCGGGAAATGTATTAATTTGCTCAAGCAGTGAAACCACATCTGAAAAAGCAGCTGCAACTGGATCACCACTTGATTAAGTTTTTGATAATCTACTGTTATTCTCCAAGATCCATCTGTTTTTTGCACAGGCCAGATAGGCGAGTTGAATGGGAATGTGGTGGGAATCACCACCCCTGCATCCTTCAAGACCTTGATGGTGGCAGTAATCTCTGTATTCCCTGTATAGTGCGGTACTGCTTTTGGTTTATTATTTTCCTAGATAGGGGCAGTTCTAACGGCTTTCATTTAGCCTTTCCTACCATAATAGACTTTACTCCACATGTCAGAGATCCAGTGTTGATGCTCTGCCAGTTTTTGAGTGTGTCTATTCCAATTATGAATTCTAGAACTGGGAAAATCACTACAGGGTGGGTTTGGGGACCCACTGGACCCACTGTGAGAGGGACATGAACTAAGACTCCATGAGTAATCTGACCTCCAAATGCCCCACTCTAGTAGATCACTGAGTGACATTTTGGGTCTCCTGGAATTAGAGCCAGTGTACAGTAATCCCTGAAAAGTCTGATTATTTCTTTTTCCCCAGGAAGCTGTCATACTCGTAAAAGGCCAAAGATCCCTTTGTGGAATTCGGGGAGAAAGAGTAACAGTATAAAGTTTTGAAAGTGCAGTGAGGTCCTTCCTCAAGGGGAGCTGACCTTCCCTTCGTTCAACTGGCTCAAATCTGGGAATTGATTGAAGGGCCATGACACTCTATTCTGGCAATTCAAGTTAGACTGCCATTCACTTGACTTAAAATCTTCCGCTTGTACAGATCAAGTAAATATTTAGTAGATTTCCTGTCTGTTTCACTCCTAGGGGCACCATGATTAAGTAGCCAACACCGTAAGTCCATAGCTGACTATTCTGATTACTGTTTTGACTCCGCTGTCCATTACAGTAACCACGCCCACCTTGCCTGTTTCGACTGAGTACCGCCGCCTGGCTCCTACCACCACGAGGTGCAGTCAGCCCCATTGTAGTTAGGTGTCATTTAAGGCCTTTCTCACTCAAATCTGACTTACATAAAATAGCAATCAAAGCAGTCTTCAAGGATGCTGGGACTCTCTTTGCAAATTTGTTCCTCACCATTATGGTAGAAGGTGTGTCTGGGCACTCCCATGTGTGAGTCTGTTGGTCTGACCTGATAAATCCGCTCTAATGTGCCAATTTCCTTTGGATTCCTTCTTTTACAGTATACCAAGGAAGGTCTGGTATTTCAGCTTGATTTAGTGTAGGCCACTGCGTAATCCATGCTTCAGTGAACCAACCATATAAACTATTAAATCCTTTCCTAATCTCTCTAGCTGAAACATTGAATGAAGAATCTGTGCTAAGTGAGCCCATATCAATAAACTGAGACTGATCCTGTTTTATGTTCCTTGCGTCATTATTCCAAACCTTAAAAGTCATTCCCACATACATTCTCCAGGTTTATGTTTGTTTGTATTAGAAAGTCAAGGAGTTCTTTTGCCAGTACATCTTTTTTTTTTTTTTTTTTAATTTTAATTTAGGTGAAGGTTTACAGAACAAATAGTTTCTCATTAAACAGTCAGTACACATATTGTTTTATGACATTGGCTAACAACCCCATGACATGTCAACCCTCTCCCTTCTCGACTTTTTTTTTTGGTGAAAATATACATAGCCAAAGATACAGCATTTCAAAAATTTCTACATGCACTGTTCAATGACATCGATTACATTCTTCCACTTGTGCTGCTAGTCTCACTTTAGATGAAGGTTTACAGAACAGAATAGTTTCTCATTAAACAGTACACATGTTGCCCTATGACAGTGGTTAACAACCCCACTATGTGTCAATACTGTCCTTACTCAACCTTGGGTTCCCTATCACCAGCTTTCCTGTCCCCTTCTGCCTTCTAGTCCTTGTCCCTGGACTGCTATGCCTCATTAGTCCCATTTTGTTTTATGGAGCTGTCCAGTCCCTGGCTGAGCGGTGAACCTCGGAAGTGATTTCACCACTGAGCTAAAAGGGTGTCTGGGGGCCATACTCTCAGGGTTTCTCCAGACTCTTTCAGGCCAGTAATCTGGTCTTTTTTTTGAGTGTTAGAATTTTGTTCTACATCCTTCTCCAGCTCTGTCCAGAACCCTCTGTAGTGATCCCGGTCAGAGCAGTCAGTGGTGGTAGCTGGGCACCATCTAGCTGTACTGGACTCAATCTGGTGGAGGCCTTGGTAGCTGTGGACAATTAGTCCTTTGGACTAATCTTTTCCTTGTATCCTGTTGTCTTCATTCTCCCTTGCTGCCGAAGGGATGAGACCAGTGGAGTATCTTAGATGGCCGCTCACAGGCTTTTAAGACCCCAGACGCTACTCACCAAGATAGAATGTAGAACATTGTCTTTATAAACTGTGTTATGCCACTTGAGCTAGATGTTCCCCGAGACCATGGTCCCCAAAGCCCTCTGCCCAGCAATTCAGTTCCTCAGGGAGTTTGGGTGTGTCTGTGGAGCTTCCATGACCTTTCCTTGTATAAGTTGTGCTGGTTACCCCAGTTCTGTGTACTGTCTCACCCTTCACCAAAGATACCACTTATCTATTGCCTGTTTAGTATTCCCTCCCACCCCACCCCCCCATCCCTCATAACCAGTAAAGATTGTTACTTTTTCTGTGTAACCTTTTTGATGAGTTTTTACAATAGGTGTCTCATACAATATTTGTCCATTTGTGATTGACTTATTTAACTCAGCATAATGTTCTCCAGTTTCATCCATATTATGAGATGCTTCACTGTTTCATACGTTTTCTTTGTTCTTACTCTCCTGTGCTGAATTCCTTTTGTTTGTGGATTGTTTATTTTCAATTCTTTTGTTTTTTTTTTTTCATTTCTTTTGTTTTTTTAGGTTTTGTTTTTACTGAGACTTTATATTTTTACTCTTAATTTTTATGAGTAGGTTTGTTAACTTTCTTTGTGGTTACCGTAAAATTTACCCTTATCTTTCTAAGTTTGAAGCAGTCTATTATTACTTGGTATCACCTTGCTTTCCTCGCCATTAGAAGGTTCTATACCTACACTGTTTATTCCCTCTTTTATTGTTCTGATGTTGTAGTCATTTACAGATTAACTGCTCTGATTCCCTGTTGTATTTCTTTTGGTTGTGGATAGTCCTTGAGAGTTCATTTCCTAGTTTGGTATCCGGCTGGTACGATCCTGCATCCTAGATTCAGCCTGTGAACTGAAGTTGTTTGTTCTCAGATTGAAGGACTCCCTTTAATAAGTCCTGTAAGTTTGGTTTGGTTTTTACATAGTCCCTTAATTTCTGTTTATTTGGAAATGCTCTAATTTCACCATCATAATTGAACGAGAGTTTTGCAGGATATATTATTCTTGGCTGGCAATTTTTTTCTTTCAAGGTTTTATATATGTCATGCCTGCCAAATAATCTGAGTTTAGTCTTATTGTTTTTCTTCTCTGTATGGGACTTCTTGTTTTTCACGAGCTGCTCCTAGGATTCTTTGTTTGTCTTTGGTTTTGCCTTGGTGATTTTCTTTTGGGGTCTATCCTATATGGGGTTCGTTGAGCTTCTTGGATGGCTCAAGCAGTTCTTTTGGAGAGTAGCTTGCTTCTTCTTGGGTCACACTTTTACTTCCCTTTTGGGGCTCGCTGGGACTTGAATTTAGTTATAGGTCTGAAAGAAAAAATAGGTGGTGGGGATGTGTTCTGAGAACACTCAGCAATGTTTGTAAGGCATCTGCCTCAGGCAATGTCCCAGGCAAAGCCTCAGATGCCTCCCCAGGGGATGAGTCAGAAAGGCTCTTCAGAAACAGCTGGGTTAATCTCATCAAATGGGGGTGGAGGGGATAATGGTTTTTCTGGGAAGGGTAGCTTAGCAGACAAAGATGGAGTAATCTCTTCAGATGGGAGTGAGAGGGGCTGGTTCTGTCAGCAGGAGTGATTCAATGGAATTTAGGGGCTCAGTGCCCCCCGCTTCCTAATTATCTGCACATATGTCCCCATGCTTTGTTTCAGGATCCCATTTCTTCCCAATCAATGTCCTCACTTTAACTTCTGACACCTAGAAGTTGGGAATTCAGTTGGCATTGTAGTTCTGCCACTCTCACGATAAGACTCTGGGTTTAGTTTTTGGCAGTATCAGCTCTGTTACTATAAGAAATAACAAGGCTTTCAGGGCACAAGTGGCAACTTTGAGGTGTTTTATACAGTGCTTGAACTGTGATTCTGAAGCCTTGAGCTCATCCCTTTCTTTCACCACTTTGTCTAGTGAAAGTAAGACTAACCAGCCAGCTTCCTTATATTCCCATTCTGTCAAAATTGTAGGAAAGTATCAAACGTGATCACCCAGAGCCTCACCTTTCACCAATACTTGATCTGTTGGTGGTGATGTTTTGCATATTTCTGTTGTCACCTCATGCCGTGGATTAGCAGTGCCCCCTTTACTACTGGAAGCAGAGTCATCTACATCTTTTAAGATTAACTAGACTTGAGAACCCATTTAAAAAAACTCATCCATATGGTTTGTTTCTCTAGAACTACTCTTGATACCAAACATCTTCGGCTGGGTTCTCTAAAGAAGCAAAACCAGTGAAGTGTGTATATGTGTGTGTGTGTATACATATGTGTATATATATACATAGAGAGAGAGAGAGAGAGATTTATCTCAAGGAAATGGCTTACACAATTGTAGAGACTGGCATGCCCCAAGTCCGTGGGTCAGGGGTCAGGTTGGAGGCTTGTCTTGAGTCACGTAGCTGCAGGAGCTGACGAACCCAAGATCAGCAGGTCACATAGTAGAACACTGGTCACAGACTGCAGAGGCCGACAAATCCCAAGATCGGCAGGTAAGCTGCCAACTCAAGTCCTAAGAACCAGAAGTCAGATGACAAGCCAGATGCAGGATCCAGAACAAGAGCCTTGTTGGAACATCCATTTATATACTACACTCAGGCCACACCCCCAAGGAAACTCCCTTTCAGCTGATTGCTCATAGCTGATCTCATCATGGATTTGATTACATCATTACATAACTGCCAAATTACATCATTATATAACTACCAAAGTACATCATTATGTAACTGCCAAACCACTGAGAATCATTGCCCAGCCAAGTTGACACACAACATTAACCATTACATGAATTGTGTGTCTTTTTAACTTGACCCATGCAAGTAGGTGTTAAGTGGTATCTTACAGTTTTCATTTGCACTTCTCTAATGATGTTGAGGAGCCCTGCTAGCACAGTGGTTAAGAGCTCAGCCGCTAACCAAAAGATCGGCAGTTTGAATCTACCAACAGCTTCTTGGAAATCTTATTTGACAGTTCTCCTCTGTCCTGTAGGGTCACTATGAGTCGGAATCAACTCGACAGAAACAGGTTTGGTTTTTTGGTGTAATGATGAGCATCTTTTCATGTGTTTTATCCATCTTTGCATATCTTCCATGGAGAAATGTCTGTTCTGGGTCCTTTGCCCATTTTCCAAAAAATTGAATTATTTGTCTTGATTGAGTTATAAGAGTTTTTTGTATATTCTAGAAACAAGTACCTTTTCAGATATATGATTTACAAATGTTTTCTTCCATTCTCTGGGTTGTCTTTTCACTTTCTTGATTATGTCCTTTGACACAAAAGATTTAAATTTTGACCAAGTCCAACTTATCTATTTTTTTTCCTGTTGCTTATGATTTTATCGTGTGACATATTTAAGAAATTATTGCTTAACCTAAGGTCACAAATATTTAAGAGTTTTATACTTTTAGTTCTTACATTTATGTCTGTGATCCATTTGGAGTTCATTTTTGTGTATGGTGATGTAAGGGTCCTACTTTATTGTTTTGTATGTAGACATCCACTTGTCCCAACACCATTTGTTGAAAAGACTATTCTTTCCCCAGTGAATGGTCTTGGCATACTTGTCAAAAATTAATTGATCATGAATATAAGAGTTTATTTGTGAACTTTCGGTTCTGTTTTCTTAATCTATATGTGTATTTATGCCAGTACCATACTGTCTTAATTGTTTTGGCTACTCTGAATCCCTTGGATTTTCATATAAATTTTAGGATCAGGTTGTCAATTTCTACGAAAAAACGAGCTGGGATTTTGATAGTGATTGCATTGAATCTGTAGATTAATTTGCAGAGTATCACCATCTTAACAATATTAAATATTCATATCCATGAACGTGGGAGATCTTTTCATTTGTTTAGATCTTTAATATCTTTCAATAATATTTTTTAATTTTCAGGATACAGGTTTGGCCCTTATGTTATTAAATTTGTTCTCAAGTATTTTATTCTTTTTGATGTTATTGCAAATGAAATTGTTTTCTTAATTTCATTTTGGAGTGTTCATTGTTAGTTTATAAAAATTAAATTGATCTTCTATCCTGCAACCTTGGTGGACTTGTTTTTTAGTTTTAATAGTTGATGTGTGTCTGTGTGTTCCTTAGGATTTTCCATGTACAACATCATGTCATAAGAGAATAGCGATAGTTTTACTTCTTCCTTTCCAATCTGTATGTCTTTTATTTCTTTTTCTTAGACTAATTGCCTGGTTAGAAATTGAGCCTGCTTTTATATAGGGTGAAAGAGCTGGAGCTAGAGGAGAAGGATAGGTTGCAAATATGGTATCTCTAAAATATATGAATTTAGTAAAAAAAAACTTCAAAATTATTCTTAAAAGAGTCAAGTCTGCTTTAATACTAATTATTATACAGATTGAGAATTTCCTGGCAGTTCATAATTTTTCTTATTGTATGTACTTGGAAATATATGTATGTATGTTGATTGTTGGTTGCTATTAGGTCGATTCCAGCTAATAGCAACTCGTGTGACAGAGTAGAACCACCTCATAGGATTTTCTTGGCTGTAATGTTTTTTACAGTTTCTAATGGAAGCAGATCGCCAGGTTTTCTTCCATGGTGTGACTGAGTCAGTTTGAACTGCTAACCTTTCAGTTCTCAGCCAAGTACTTAAGCATTGTGCCACCAGGGCTCGTGTGTATGTGTGTGTGTGTGTGTGTGTGTGTGTGTGTGTGTGTGTGTGTGTGTGTCTGTATATGTGGATAACATAAAAAGAAAAGTAGGTAAAAATGGAAAACTAAGCAAACTGATAATTGATATGAGGGGAGAGGTTACTTCTAAATATATGTGTCCACTAAAGTTTGAATATTAATGCTGAACTGAATAAATAACTGCTAATATTATAGTGGAATTTCATGTAGCTTAGGGCAGAAAGCTCTCTGATGCATACTGCTGTTATTCTGTGGCTCTGAAGTGCTTCAATTTAACGTTTTTAATTCAAACTCAAACACTTGAAGAATTTAAAAAAATATAAAAGCAACTAGTATAGTCATAGTTATAATATGTGAAAAAATTAAATACAATATTCAAAAACATGAACCCCCAAAATGTGGAAGGATCTCAATTTGCTAATTACTTTGAAATCAGGTGCTTATTTATATCAATTCCGTAAACAGATGTATAAACACAACCTATTTGGGTCAATTGGGAAGTGTTACATAGAAATATCATAATGTGGCTTTGTGGTTCTATTTATCTTTAATATCTGTAATTTAGGACAGTAATGAATACAGGCAGGCATTTTTTCTGGTAGAAATAGCAATTGGAACTGTATCAGCATGAAATTAAAGTCTCAGATTTGAGAGACTTGACTGAACAAAATAAAATCATTTGGAGTTTAGAATACAAATTGCTTGGTTTCCTTTTTATATATATGTAAATATAAACTTGTAAAAATAAATATAAGAGAAAATAGTATCTGAAAGTAAGCTGGTGAAAAAAATTGTTTTTTTTTTTACTGTTTTATAAAATCCAGGAATGTTTTCATACGATTTGAGGCATTGGTAACCAGCAAATCTAGTTAACAACACGGGGGCCAAGATGGCAGAGTAGTCAGACGCACTATTAAGAGGGTATATACCAGAAGTCTAACTTCAACTGTTTCAGCTGTGAAGTGGTAGGTTCTTGACATTTGACACTGCTCTTCCCATTAAGCAGGGTCTTCACCTACCCACATCAGGGGCCTGAGGACTGGTGGCTCCACCCACGCCACCTAGCCATCTGCGATAGGGGACGATGAATAAGAGGTGCCCCCCAGTCCTTACAGCCAATAGCATTAGGTACTCATAGTCCAGCTGCAAAACCCACCCACATACGTACTCTAGGAAACAGGGACACACATTCCTACTGGATACTCGGGGGGTGGCTGTCAGCCCCGTCTTGCTCAGAGTGTGTCCCCCTGCTGTAGCCAGATGCCTGTGCCTACACCAATCACCCATGCCTGTCTAGGACTGTAAGTGAGAGCCTACACCACACACTTGGTGGCTGTCTACCTGGGCTCCTGAGCTGAATCCATACAGGAGGAGTGGGTGGACTCCTGATCTCACAGACCTAGTAACAGATCTAACCATGTGGTGACAGGACATTAGAGCTTCAAAGGTGCCAATAATTAAACTAGCTCATACCAGCAGCCTATTAAAACAAAATAAGAAGCTAGGACAGAGTAAGCAAACATAAAATAAATAAATATAATAACTTATTGATGGCTTGGAGGCAACAGTCAATATCAGATCACATGAAGCAATCCATGATGGCTTCAGCAAGCTCCCAAAATAAAGAATCTAGAAATTTTCCAGAGGAGGAAAATTTCTTGGAATTACCTGAGGCAGAATACAGATATATACGGAACTTTTCAAGAAATTAGGAAGGAAATTAAGCGAAATGCAGAACACAAAATAGAGGAAATAAAAAAGATTAGAGAAGAGCATAATGACAAATTTAACATGCTGCAGGAATCCATAGAGAGACAGCAATCAGAAATCCAGAAGATTAACAATAAAATTTCAGAATTAGACAACTCAATAGAAAGTCATAGGAGCAGAATTGAGGCAATGGAAGTCAGAATTAGTGAGATTGAAGATAAAGCACTTGACACCAAATTATTTGAGGAAAACTCAGATAAAAGGATTTAAAAAAATGAAGAAACCCTAAGAATTATGTGGGACTCTATCAAGAGGAATAACCTATGAGTGATTGGAGTACCAGAATGGGGGGATAACAGAAAATACAGAGAGAATTGTTGAAGATTTGTTGGCAGAAAACTTCCCTGATATCGTGAAGGATGATAAGATGTCTGTCCAAGATGCTCATCGAAGCCCAGATAAGGTAGATCCCAAAAGAAAGTCACAAAGACATGTTATAATCAAACTGCAAAACCAAAGATAAAGAGAGAATTTTAAGAGTGGCTAGGGATAAACAAAAAGTTATCTAAAAAGGAGAGTCAATAAGAATAAGCTTGGACTACTTAGCAGAAACCATGCAGGCAAGGGGGCAATGGGATGACATATATAAAACCTTGAAGGGAAAAAACTGCCAGGCAAGAATTATATATTTAGCAAAACTGTCTTTCAAATATGATGGTGAAATTAGGGCATTTCCAGAGAAACAGAAGTTTAAGCAATTTGCAAAAATCAAACCAAAATTACAGGAAATACTAAAGGGAGTCCTCTGGTTAGAAAATTAGTTACATCAGCTAACAACTCAGCACTGGACCTCAGGAAAGGGCAACCAGATACTAACCCATATACGGAAGTCATAAAAGCAAGTCAAAGCTGAAACACTGAAAATAGGGAAACAGATGTCAATTTGTAAAAGATGACAAGTTTAAAACAAAAAAGAGGGACTTGAAAAATGTAGACATAGATTTTTCATATCTAGAGGAAGTCAAGGTGATATAAAGAAATAAAAGACTGGTATAAACTTAGAAAATAGGGGTAAATATTAAGGTAACCTTTGGGAAACTAACAATCCTGGAAGTCAAAATGAAAACCTAGAAAACTATAAACACCCAGCAAACACAAAATCAACAACAATGAAAAAGATAAAAAGAAAATACATTAACAAAAAAAAACCTCAGCACAGATAATTAAGTGGAGCAAAGAAACTGTGAACAACACACAAAAAAAGACGTCAAAATGACAGCACTAAACTTAAACCTATCAATAATCATGCTGAATGTAAATGGACTAAATGTACCCATAAAGAGACAGAGAGTGGCAGATTGGATTAAAAAAAACACAGTCCATCTACATGCTGCCTACAAGAGACACATCTTAGACTTAAAGACACAAACTAAAACTCAAAGGATGGAAAAAATATATATATCAAGGAAATAACACTCAAAAAAGAGCAGGAGTGGCAATATTAATTTCTGACAAAATAGACTTTAAAGTAAAATCCACCACGAAGGATAAAGGACACTATATAATGATTAAAGGGTCAGTACACCAGGAGGACATAACTGTAATAAATATTTACACACCCAGTGATAGGGCTCCAAAATACATAAACTCTAACAGCACTCAAAAGAGAGACTGCTCCACAATAATAGTAGGAGACTTCGACACACTTTCGATGAAGGACAACATCCAGAAAGAAGCTGAAGAAAGATATGGAAGAGCTAAATGCTACAGTCAACCAACTTGATCTAATAGACATATGCCGAACACACCACCCAACACCAATGCGCATGGAACATTCTCCAGAAAAGACCACATATTAGGCCATAAAGCATGACTTAACAAAATCCAAAGCATCCAAATATTACAAAGCATCTTTTCTGACCATAAAGCCATGAAAGTAGAAATCAACAACAGAAAAAGCAAGCAAAAAAAAATCAAACACATGGAATTTAAACAACATCTTGCTCAAAATCTACTCGGTTTAGAAGAAATTAAGGATGGAATAAAGAAATTCATAGAATCAAAGGAGAATGAAAACACACCCTACCAGAACCTTTGGGACACAGCAAAAGCAGTGCTCAGAGGTCAGTTTATAGCAATAAGTGCACACATCCAAAATGGAGAAGGGGCCATAATCAAAACGTTAACACTACCACTGGAACAAGTAGAGAGCAGCAAGAGAAGCCCACGGGGACCGGAAGAAAGGAAATAATAAGAATTAGAGCAGAATTAAATGAAATAGAGAAAAACAATTGAAAGAGTTAATAAGACCAAAAGCCTGGTTCTTTGAAAAGATCAACAAAATGGATAAACTATTGGCCAAACTGACAAAAGAAATACAGGAGAGGAAGCAAATAACCTGTATAAGAAATGAGATGGGTGATATCACAACAGACCCAACTGAAATTAAAAGAATCATAACAGAATGCTATGAAAAATGGTACTCTAGCAAATTTGAAAACCCAGAGAAAATGGACAAATTTCTAGAAACTCACTGCCTACCTGAACTAACACAAACAGGTAGAATAACTAAATAAGCCTATAACAAAAGAAGAGATTGAAAAAGTAATTCAGAAACTCACAACAAAATAAAGCCCTGGCCCGGATGGCTTCACTGGAGAATTCTATCAAACTTTCAGAGAAGAGTTAACACCATTACTACTGAAGTTATTTCAGAGCATAGAGAAGAATGGGATACTCACTAACTCATTCTGTGAAGCCAGCATAACCCTGATACCAAAACTAGGTAAAGACATGACAAAAAAATAAAATTACAGACCAATATCCCTCATGAAAATTGACGCAGAACTCCTCAACAAAATTCCAGCCAATAGAATTCAGCAACATATCAAAAAAGTAATTCACCACGAAGTGGGATTTATACAAGGTATACATGGATGGTTCAACATTAGAAAAACAATCAATGTAATCCATCACATAAATAAAACAAAAGACAAGAACTGCATGATCTTATGAATCGATGCAGATAAGGCATTTGACAAAGTCAAACACCCGTTCATGATAAAAACTCTCAACAAAATAGGAATAGAAGGGAAATTTCTCAGAATGATTAAGGCATTTATACAAAGCCAACATCCAACATCATCCTAAATGGAGAGACTTTGAAAGCATTCCCCTTGAGAATGAGAACCAAAGGATGTCCTTTATCACCACTCTGATTCTACGTTGTGCTGGAGATCCTAGCCAGAGCGATTAGGCTAGAAAAAGAAAAAAAGGGCATCCAGATTGGTAGGGAAGAAGTCAGCGTATCTCTATTTGCAGATGATGTGAGCTTATACACGGAAATCCCCAAAGAATCCACAAGAAAACTACCGGAACTAATAGAAGATTTCAGCAAAGTTTCAGGATACAAGATAAACCTACAAAAATCAGTTGAATTCCTTTACACCAACAAAAAGAACCTCGAAGAGGAAATCACTAAATCAATACCATTTATGGTGGCCTCCAAGAAGATAAAATACTTAGGAATAAATGTAACCAGAGACATAAAAGACCTATACAATGAAAACTACAAGACACTGCTGCAAGAGACCTGCATAAGTGGAAAAACATACTTTGCTCATGGATAGTAGACTCAACATTGTGAAAATGTCAGTTCTACCCAAAGCGATCTACAGATACAATGCAATCCCGATCCAAATTCCACTGGCATTTTTTAATGAGATGGAGAAACAAATCACCAACTTCATATGGAAAGGGAAGAGGCCCTGAATAAATGACCCATTAGTCAAGAAGAAGAACAAAGTGGAAGGCTTCACGCTATCTGATCTTAGAACCTATTATACTGCCACGGTAGTCAAAACAACCTGGTACTGGTACAACAACAGATACATGGACCAATGGAACAGAATTGAGAATCCAGACTTAAATTCATTCACCTATGAGCAGCTGATATTTGACAAAGGCCCAAAGTCCGTTATTTGGGGAAAAGACAGTCTCTTTAACAAATGGTGCTGGTATCACTGGATATCCATCTGCAAATAACTGAAAACAAGACCCATACCTTACACCATGCACAAAAACTAACTCAAAATGGATGGAAAACCTAAATATAAAATCAAAAAGGATAAAAGATCATGGAAGAAAAAATAGGGACAATGCTAGGAGCCCTAATACATGGCATAGAGACAATACGAACCATAGGTAATAATGCAAAAGCACCAGAAGAGAGACCAGGTAAATGGGAGCTACTAAAAATCAAACATGCTCATCAAAAGACTTCACCAAAGAGTAAAAAGACAACCTACAGACTGGGAAATGATTTTTGGCCACAACAAATCTGATCAGCGTCTAATCTCTAAAATCTACAAGATACTGCAAAACCTCAACAACAAAAAGACAAATCAATTAAAAAATGGGCAAAGGATGTGAACAGGTACTTCACCAAAGAAGATATTCAGGTGGCTAATAGACACATGAAGAAATGCTCACGATCATTAGACATTAGAGAAATCCAGATCAAAACTACAATGAGATATCATCTCACCCCAATAAGGCTAGCATTAATCGAAAAAACACAAAATAATAAATGCTGGAGAGGTTGTGGGGAGACTGGAGCACTTATACACTGTTGGTGGGAATGTAAAGTGGTACAACCACTTTGGAAATCGATTTCACGCTTCCTTAAAAAACAAGAAGTACCATACGACCCAGCTGTCCTGCTCCTTGGAATATATCCTAGAGAAATAAGAGCCGTCATATGAATAGATATATGCACACCCATGTTCATTGCAGTACCGTTCACAGTAGCAGAAAGATGGAAACAACCTAGGTGCCCATCAGTGGATGAATGGATAAACATATTGTGGTATAGTCACACAGTGGAATACTATGCAACGATAAAGAACAACGATGAAGCCATGAAACATCCTATACATGGAGGAATCTGGAGGTCATTATGCTGAGTGAATTTAGTCAGTCATAGAAGGACAAGTATTGTATAAGACCACTGGTATAAGAACTCAAGAAAAGGTTTAAATACAGAAGACAACATTCTTTGATGGTTATGGGTGGGGGGAGGGGGAGGATTGTTCACTAACTAGATAGTAGATAAGAATTATTTTAGATGAAGGGAAGGACAGTGCACACTACAGGGGAAGTCAGGACAACTGGACTAAACCAAAGCTAAGAAGTTTCCTGAATACAATCAAACACTTGGAGGGACAGAGTAGCAGGGGGGTCTGGGGACCATGCTTTCTGAGGACATCTAGGTCAACTGGCATAACGGTTTATTAAAATGTTCTGCATCTTTGGTGAGTGGCATCTAGGGTCTTTAAAGCTTGCAAGCAGCCGTCTAAGATGCATGAGTTTGTCTCAACCACATGGCATAAAGGAGAATGAAGAACACCAAAGACACAAGGAAGGTATTAGTCCAGTAGACAGAAAGGGCCACATAAACCAGAGACTTCATCAGCCTGAGACCAGAAGAAGTAGAGGTACCCAGCTACCACCAGTGACCACCCTGACAGGGAACACAACAAAGTGTCCCTGATGGAGCAGGAGTGAGGTGGGGTGCAGAAGTGAAATTCTAGTAAGAAGACCAGACTTAATCATCTGACTGAGACTGGAGTAACTCTGGAAAGCATGACCCCTGGATTCTCTATAAGCTCAGTACTAAAACAGTTTCCGAGGCCAACTCTTAGACGGGTCTGACTGGACTGTGGAACATTAAGTGATACTCGTGAGGAGTGTGCCTCTTAGTTCAAGTAGATACAAGAGACTAAATGGGTAGCTTCTGTCCGGAGGTGAAATGGGAAGGCAGAGACAGTTAGGACCTGGTTGAATGGACATGGGAAATCGGGGGGAAAGGAGGAGTGTGCTGTCACAGTATGTGGAGAGTAATTAGAGTCACATAACAATCTATGTATAAATTTTTGTGTGGGAGAAAAAAATCTAGGTAAAAACACAAAGACTTCTCTGACTGTACATAAATAAATAAACAAAACTTCTAGATGGCCTAGTGGCTAAACTACCTTTTAGAGTCCTGAAAAGATTGAGTATAGCTAAACTGCAAATTTCCAAAGAAAATGATTGTTACACATATACACAAATATATATTCATGCATATGATATATATATTTCTTATAATCTAATTTTTGATCCCACAGCATATATAGATACGTATAAAGTTTGTGTATATACTGTATTTTTATGCAAATAATGCAGACCTTCTGTGTTTGTGTGGCAACCACGCCCTCTCCCACAAGGTATTTTTGTAAGCATACTATGCTAATTTTTTTTTTTGCAGCAACATATAAAAATAAATTGGTACAGTGGCACTTACGAAAATACTTTTCGGGGGGGGTGTGGTTCGCAAACAAACATAGAAGGTGTGTGTTACTTGAGTAAAAATACGGTAGTGTATGTATATGTAAACTTAAAAATTATATGTACTTCAATACTAGTGTTTTTATATTATGGTAAAATATATATGACAAAATTTACTTTATTGTAAAGTGTACAATTGTATAAAATATTTACATAATGTATTGTTAGGTACTGAAATGTAATATATGTGTAACATATTTGCCAATTACAGCACAAAGGTGGTGGGTGAGAGCAAAGCTGTATTGGGATAAGGAGGTGACTACAGATGCTAAAGTCGTAATTATAAAAATGTGTTGCTGGGTTTCTAACATTAATGGATGTAATATATATAATAATAACATAAAAAAGGGGGACAGAGCTATATAGCAGTAATGTTATGTCACTGGAATTAAGCTAGTATAAATCAGAGACTGATTCAGATAAGACGTATATAGTAAACCCTAGAGCAACCATTTGAAAAAAAATTAAAACAGCAGAACAATTTAGGAGAATTCATACTTCCTGACTTTCAAACATACTCTACAGCTACAGTAATCAAACAACCTGGTACTGGTACAACAATAGACACATAGACCAGTGGAACAGAGTTGAGGGTCCAAAAATAAACCCATACATCTCTGGTGAGCTGGTTTTCACAGGGTGCTAAGTCCATTTGATGGGGAAAGAACAATAAATGGTCCTGTAAAAACTGGATTTCCACATGCAGAAAAATGAAACAGGATCCATGCCTCTCACCATACACAAAAAATTCAAAATGGATTAAGGACCTAAATTTGCAAATTAAAACCATAAAATTCTTAGAAGAAAAAGAAGAAATGCTATCAGGCCTAACTTTTAACAATTGATTATCTAATATAATAACAAAAGCACAAATAGCAAAAGACTAAATAAATGGGACCTCATAAAAATTAAAAACTTTTGTTCATCAAAAAACTTTACCAAAAAGTGAAAAGACAAGCTATCGACTGGGAGAATATCTTTGGAAACTGTATGTCCTACCAGCTTTTAATAACCAAAATATTTATAAAACTTTGACAACTTAGCAACAAAAAGACAACCCAATCATAAAATGAGCAAAGGACTTGAATAATCCTTTCACCAAAGAGGACATTCAGATGGTCACTGTTTTAGTTATCTAGTGCTCCTGTAACGGAAATACCACAAGTGGGTGACTTTAACAAATAGAAATTTATTTTCTCACAGTTTAGGAGGCTAGAAGTCTGAATTCAGAGTGCCAGCTTTAGGGAATGGCTTTCTCTCCCTTTCAGCTCTGGATGAAGGTCCTTGTCTCTTTGAGCTTCTGCTCATGGGCAGTCTTCATGTTCCTTGGCATCTCTCTTCCCCCATCTCTGCTGCTTTGCTTGTTTGATATCTTTTATATCTCAAAAGATTTTGACTCAAGGCAACCCTACACTAGTCCTGTCTCATTAACATAACAAAACCCATTCCCAAATGGGATCATAACCATAGGCATAGAGGTTAGAATTTATAACACATATTTTTGGGGGACACAATTAAATCTACTATATCCCATCTATGGCCCCCCAAAATTCACGTCCTTGCTGCATGCAAAACGCATTCACCCTGTCACATCATCCTCCAAAATCTTAAATCCACTCCCAAGTCCAAATTCCATCCTGGGGTTAAATTCCTCTTTATCTGTGAAACTGTGAAATCTAGATTGCAAGTTATCTGCTTCCAGAATACAATGGTGGATCAGGCACAAGGTAGACATGCTTTTTATGGGAGAAATTGGAAGGAAAGATGGAATAACAGGCACCAAGCAAGTCCTAAACCCAGCAAATAATTTACATTAGCTCTTAAGGCTTGAAAATAATCCTCTGTAGTCTGAGACCACCTATGCAATGGCCCCGCCCTCTAGATTGTTGTCCACACCCTCTGGATTCTGTATAGAGGACCCTCAGCATTGGGCTTCAGCTTTGACTTCTAGGCCTTCTGGGACGGCAACTCTGCTCCCTTGGCTTTAGGTGACCCCATTCTCCTAGTCCATCTGAGTGGCGACCCTGCCCCCTCAGCCATGGCAGACCCTGTTCTTGTGCCCCTTTGGCATCGTAGCCCTGCCCCCTCAGCTTTGGGCAGCAGCCCCATCCCTCTATTAGTGAAGGGTGCTACTCTAATAGATACCTAAAATGTGGAAACGATTTTGGAATTGAATAATGGGTAGAGGCTGGACGAGTTTTAAGGTGCCTAGTAGTAAAAGCTTAGATCGCCTTGAAGAGACTGTTCGTAGAATTATGGACGTCAAAGCATTTCTGGTGAGGGCTTAGAAGGAAGTGAGGTGATCTATAGGGAAAATGTCTATCATCTTAGAGAATACATATGGTACCAGCAATAGAATGTTGCTAGTAATGTGTATGTTAAATGTGCTTCTGGTGAGGCTTTAAGAGAAGTTGATAAGCATGTGATTGCATAATGGAGGAAGGGCGATGCTTTTTATGCAGTGGCTAAGAACTCGTCTGAATTATGTTCGTATGTTTGGTAGAAGGTAGAACATGTAAGTGATGAACTTGGATAACTGGCAGATGAGATTTCTAATCAAGATTTTAAAGGGGCTGTGTGATTTCTCCTTGCTGCTTATAGTAAAATATGAGAGGAAAGATGTGGACTTAAAAATGAACCGTGTAAAATGAAAACAGAACTTAAAGGTTTGGAAAATTCTGTCGTACAAACTAAGAGCACGTGTCCTAGAGTTTTCACCAAGGTTATGGCTACACATACTTTTGTTAAAGTGATAAAGCCTGTGACTGACGGATCTAACGAACCACCACAGCAAAAAACCCATCAACTTAGACTGAGGGGGACAGAGAAAGAACAAAAGGAGAGAACGCTGTCAGCCTTTTGGAATTCTACAGGCAGGAAACAGGCCAAAGGAGATACATCTGTTTTCCTCCAAGAAAGGAAAAGCACCATCCCTGGAGCAGCTCGGAGATGAGAGTAACTGTTGTAAGGCGCATGGGAAGCAGGGCCTTCTTGGTTTCAAAGTGTGGGGCAGCAGTCTCCTGGATCTCAAAGGGTAGGACCACAGTGTCCTAGGTTTCAAAAAGTCGAATCTATGCCAACTTGTTTCCAAAGTGTGGGGCTACTGTTAAGTTATACCAGGGTGATGAGGCCACCGCCCAAAGCTGAGGAAGCAGGTCTGCCCTGCCCAAGGCGCAGAAGAATGGGGCCTGCTGGGGCTGAGGGGGTAGGGTCACCACTCAGGTGGACTAGGAGAATGGGGCCACCTAAAGCCGAGGGAGCAGGGTTGCTATCCTGGAAGGTGGATCTGAAGCCCAGGGCCCAGGATCCTCCACCCAGTATCCAGAGGGCATGGCCAACACCCAGATTCTGGAGGGCGGGGCCGTTGCTCAGTGGTCTCAGAGAGCAGAGAGCATGAGAGCTAATGTAATTTGTTCTGCTGGGTTTTGGACTTGCTTGGTGCCTGTTATCCCTTCTTTCCCTCCAGTTTCTCCCATTTGTAATGGAAAGTCTACTTTGTGCCTGTTCCACCATTGTATTTAGGAAGCAGATAACTTGTAATCTAGATTTCACGGGTTCACAGATGAAGAGGAATTTTTCCACAGGATGGAATACGCCTAAAGTCTCACCCAAATTTGATTTAGATGATTCAGAAGATGAGATTTTGGACTTGGAGTGCATTTAAGACTTCTGGGATGATGTGATGGGGTAAAAGTGTTTTGCATGTGGCAAGGACTTGAATTTGGGGGCCCAAAAGGTGGAATGTTATGGATTGAATTATGTCCCCCAAAAGTATGTGTTGCGAAGCCTAACCTCTATGCCTGTGGTTATTATCCCATTTCGGAATGTGTTGTCTTTGTTACATTAATGAGGTAGGATTAGTGTAGGGTGTATCTTGAGTCAGTCTCTTTTGAGATGAAAGATTAAACAAGCGATCAGAGCAGAGAGGGGAAAGATGGATTCCAGGACGCATGAAGATAGCCCAGGAGCAGAAAGTTAGAAGACACAAGGACCTTCATCCAGAGCCGACAGAGAGAAAGCCTTCCTCTAGTGCTAGCACCCTGAATTCAGACTTCTAGCCTCCTAAACTGTGAGAAAATAAATTGCTGTGTGTATAAGACATCCACTTGTGGTATTTCTGCTATAGCAACACTAGATAATTAAGACAGATATATTTACAACAATGACAAAAGAAAAGAGTAGTTGCTGAGGCTACTTACGTATGAACAAAAACTTCATGGGATTTGGTTTCTTGGTTTCGAGGTTGAGGCTCATGGTTTCATGGGAAATCCAGTTAATTAGCCAAATAACATGTTTAGTGCCTCTGTTCTATCTCCCAGTTCATTTTGTAGTGCCTAAGGTCTTAAAAACTTGCAAGCGGCCAATCAAGGCACAACAGTCGGTCTCTATTCACCTGGAGAGACAGAGGAAGAAGGAGAGTCAGGAATAGAAGGAAGTATGGAATGAATGTGTGGCTAATTGCCTCCATGAACTGCCTTCTTTGCTATGAGACTGGAAGAACTGGGTGGTGTTTTGCTTCCATTACTGAACATTTTGATCAAATATTTCATAGAAGAATCCTGATCAAAAGGGGAAAAATGCGGAACAGAACTTCATATTCTTATGGACTTTAGACTTCCTGGAGCCATGGAGGGTGGGTCATTTCCCAAAACTATTGCCCTGATATAATTTTTACACCTTAAACCAGAAATATCCCCTGAAGTCTTCTTAAAACCAAACACTAATTTAGCTTTTAACTAGGAAAAAATTTCTGACTTGAGCATTACACTCTTTTAAGAACTATCTATGTGGGGTCAAATTAAGAACAGCAACTTGAAAGATTAGATAGGAACCTTAGGGAGCAGTGAATTTATGTTAATAGGGGAGGACAATTCAGAAAAGGATGAGAATGGTTGCAGCACTCAAAGAATGTAGTCAGTGTCACTGAATTGTGCATGTAGGAACTGTTGCATTGGTGTATGTTTTGCTGCGTATATTCTCAACAACAAAGTAAAAAAATTTAAAAAAATCAAAACAATATAATGGAAAAAGTCATTAAAAATTAAAATACTACCTCAGAAAATATTCACTTAATGTAAACGAAAGAAGTAAAGGAGCCACAGATGAACAAAAAAGACACGAGACACAGAAAACAAAAAGTAAAAGGGCAGATGCAAATCCTACTATATCAATAATAACATTAAATGTGAATGGATTAGATAATCCAATAAGAGACAGAGATTGTCAGACTGAATTAAAAAACATGATTCAACTATATAAGCTGTCTTCAGGAATTACAACTTAGACTCAAAGATACAAATAGGTTGAAAGAAAAGGGTGGATAAAGCTATCTTGCAAAACCCAACTACAAGAAAGCTGGAATGGTTGTACTGATATCAGAGAAAATAGACTTTAAAACGAAAAATGTTACTACAGATAAAGAAGTACCCTTTATAATGATAAAAATAGTCAATTAGGAGGACATAATTATAAACATATATTCACCTAATAACAGAGCACCAAAATACAAGAAGCAAAAACTGACAGACACTAAAGAAGAAATAGATAATTCAGTGGTAATTGTTGGAGACATCAGTGCCCCACTTTCAGTTCAACTTGAATAGACTAACTAGATAGAAGATCATCAAGGAAATGTAAGACTTGAACAACGCTATAAATCAGCTAAACCTAAGATAAAACACTTCACCCAACAACAGCAAAATATACATTCTTCTTGAGTGCACATGGAACATTATCCAGGATAGACCATATGCTCGGCCATAAAGTGAACCTCGGTAAATTGACAAGGCTAGGAATAATACAAAGTATATTTTCAACCACCGTGGAAAGAAGTTTCAAATCAAAAGCAGGACAAAATTTGGGAAACTCACAACTATGTGGAAATTAAACAAGTGACTCCTAAGGAACCAATGGATCAAAGAAGAAATTAAAAGGGAAATCAGAAAATAATTGCAGGTGAATGAAAATGAAGATACAGCATACCAAAAATTATGAAATGCAACTAAAACAGTGCTTAGAGGGAAATTTATAGCTGTAAATGCCTTTAAAAAAGTAAGAGGGAAGCTCTCAAATCAATAACCTAACCTTCCATCTTAAGACACTGGAAAATAATAGAAAACTAAAGCAAATAGAAGGAAGGAAATAAACACTAGAGCAGAAATTAAAAGAAAGAAAAAAAATTGAGAAAAATCAATGAAACCAAAAGCTGGTTCTTGGAAATGATCAACAAAATTGACAAAACTTTAGCTAGAAGTGGCCAAGAATAAGAGAGAAGACTCAAATTACTAGAGTTAGAAGTGAAAGAGGAGAAATTACTACTGTCCTTACAGAAATAAGAAGGATTATAAAGGAATACTATGAACACTTGTACCCAAACAAATCCAATATATGAAATGGACAAATTCCTAGAAAGAGGAGCTACCCAAACTGACTCAAGAAGAAGTAGACAATCCTGATAGACCTATAACAAGTGAAGAGATTAAATAGTAATAAAAGCTACCCACAGAGAAAAGTCAAGGCCCAGATGGCTTCACCACTCAATTCTACCGAACATTTATAGAAGTAATAGCTCTTCTTGATAGACTCATCCAAAAAATAGAGAATACTTCCCAACTCATTTTATGATTCCATTGTTACCCTGATACCAAAACCAGACAAAGACATTCCAAGAAAAGAAGACCAATATTTCTAATGACTATGGTCACAAAAATCCTCAACAAAGTATCAGCAAACTGAATCCAGCAACATATAAAAAGAATTACACACCGTGACTAAGTAGGATTTATTCCAGGGGTGCAGGGTTGATCAAACATCCAGATATCAATTAATGTGATATATTAATAGCATACAAAACAAAAATCACATGACCATCTCAGTAGCTGTAGGAAAACATTGGACCAAGTTCAGCACCCTTTCATAATAAAAGATGTTTAACAAACTAGGAATAGAAGGAAGAGTCTTCAGTCTGGTAAAGTGTGTGTAGGAAAAATCTCACAGCTGACATGCTTAATGTTAAAGGAGACTGTATGCTCTGCCTCCTGTGATCAAGAAGAAGACAAGGATGTGTGTTTTCACCACTTATATTCAACATTGTATTCAAGGTTCTAGCTAGGGCAGTTAGGCAAGAAAAAGGAATAAAAGGCATCCAGATTGAAAAGGAAGAAGTAAAATTTCTCTATTTGCAGATGACATAATCTTCTATATAGAGAAGCCTAAGGAATCCACCAAAAAAAAAACAAAAAAACTATTATCAGTAGTAAACAAGTACAGCAAGGTTGTAGGGTATAAGATCCATAAAAATCAATTTACACGTACATTTGCAATGAGCAATCTGAAAGTGAAATTAGGAAAATTCCATTTCAGTATCATCATAATGAGTAAACTACTTAATGAGAGAAGTGCAAATCTCATGCTCTGTAAACTACAAAACATTGTTGAAAGAAATTTTAAAAATGTAAATAATTGGGAAAATATCTCATGTTCATGGATTAGAAGATTTAACATTGTTAAGATGGCAGTACTCCCAAACTGACCTATGGATTCAACACAATCCCAGTCAGTATATCCCAGCTGAGTTTTTTGTAGAAATTGGCAAACTGATTCTAAAATTCCTGTGAAATTTCAGGGGACCCAGAATAGCTAAAACAACCTTGAAAAAAGAATGAAGTAGGAGGACTCAAACTTCTTGATTTCAAAACTTGCTACAAAACAATGATAAGATAGTGTGGTCCTTACACAAGTATAGACATATAGATCAATAGAATAGAATTGAGAGTCCAGAAATATGCACATCTATTGTCAACTGATTTTTTACAAGAGTCCCAAGACCACCCACTGGAGAAGGAATATAGCTCTTTCAACAAATGGTCCTGGGACTACTGGTTAGTGACATGCGAAAGAATGAAGCTGGAACCTTATCTCACACCATATATAAAAATTAACTGAAAAATCTAAAAATAAGAGTTAACTTTAAAACTCTTATAAGAAAACATAGGGGCAAATCTTCCTGACCTTGGCTTTGGCAAAGGATTCTTTTATATGGTATATCTTTATGTATGTTCCATGTGCACTTGAAAGGAATGTCTATTCTGCTGTTCATGGGTGGATGGATTGGTCTGTAAATGTCAGTTGGATCCAGTTAATTGATAGTATTCACTTCTTCTGTATCACAGATTTGACAGACTGTTTGTAAAGGGCCGGATAGTAAATATCTTAGGCTTTGTGAGCCACATATTTTCTGTCACAGCTACTCAACTCTACCATTGTAGTGTGTATGTGTGTACATGAATGAGACATAATACATCACATTACATAGATAATATGTAAACTGATATCAGATATCAGTTTACCTATATCAGATTATAGACAGTACGTAATGAAAGAGCATGGCTGTGTTCCATGGTCTGCCGTCTATAGTTTGCTGACCTCTGTTTGGTATCCTTTCTGATTTTTAATATACTTTTTCTGTTTATTACTAAGCGAGGATTGTTGAAGTCTATAGATCTAATTATAGATTTGTCTTTTTCTTTTCACATCTGTCAGTTTTTGCTTCATGTAATTTCAAGCTCTGTTGTCAGTTATATAGACTTTTAGTGTTATTATGTCATCTTGGTGATTGACCCTTTCATTATTATGTATTGTTCCTGTTTATCCCTGGTCATTTTCTTTGCTCTGAAATAGATTTCTTTTGTGTTAAGCAGGTATTTTCTAGTGTACCATTTTATTTCCCTTATTATTTCATTTACTATATATTTTTGAGTTATTCGTTAGTGGTTGCTCAGGGGATTACAGTTAACGTTTTAACTGATAACAATTTAGTTTGGTCTAATACCAACTTAATTTCAACGTATAAAAAAACTTGCTGCTGTGTAGTTCCGGTCCTCTTCATGCTGTTATTGTGACAGATTATATCTTTATATGTTATATGCCCATCAGCACAGATTTATAATCACTGCTTTTTGCAATGGTCTTTTAAATCAGGTAGAAGAACACAGTTATAATATTAAAAAAAAAATTATGCTGTCTTTTATATTTATGTCTATAATTATCTTTAATAGTGTTCTTCATTTCTTTATGTGGTTTCTAGAGTCCTTTAATTTTAGGGTGAAAAATATCCTTTAGCATTTCTTGTAGGGCAGGTCTACTAGCAATGAACTTTCTGAGCTTTTCTTTATCTACAGATGTTTTAATTTCTCTTTCATTTTTAGAGGATAGTGTTGCCCGATGTAGAATTATTGGTTAACAGCTTTTTTGTTTGTTTGTTTGTTTGTTTTTCTTTCATCACATTGAATATGTCATCCTACTGCCTTTTGTTCTCCATGGTTTCCAGTGAGAAATCAGCTGTTTTTTTTTTTTTTCCTTATTGAGAATCCTTTTTTATTTGATAAGTCACTACTCTCTTGCTGCTTTCAAGTTTCTTTTTTTTCCCAGTGGTTTCATTATGATGCATCTCAGTTGTGAATCTCTTTGATTTTATCCTACTTTGGGTTTGTTGAACTTCTTTGATATGTAGATTAATACCTTTCATCCACTTTGGGAAGTTTTTGGCCATTATTCCTTCACATATTCTTTCTGCCCCTTTTTCTCTTCTCTGGGACTTCCATTATACATATATTGGTATGCCTGATGATGTCCTTCAGGTGTCTTAGGCTTTGTCTTTTTCTTGATTCTTTTTCTTTCTGATTTCAAACTGGATAATCTCTCTTGACCTTTCTTCAGGTTTGCTAATTCTTCTGCCTGCTCCAATCTGCTGTTGAGCCTTTCTAGTTTTTTATTTCCATCATCATACTTTTTAACTCCATAATATCTATATAGGTTTTTTTCTTATAATTTCTATCTCATTTATTGGTAGTGTCTATTTGGTGAGACACAGTTCTGATATTTTACTTTAGTTCTTTGTTCATTGTTCCTTTAGCTTTTTAAAGGTACTTGAAATAGCTGATTTAAGCCCTTGTCTAAAATCCAACATCTGGGCTTCCTCAGGGACGGTTTTTATTATTTGCTTTTTCTCCTGGTCGTGGCACATTGTTTCTTGTTTCTACTCGTGTTGTTATTTTTTGTTGAAAATTGAACACTTTGAATATTATAGTGTGGTAACTCTGGAAATCAGATACTACCCCCCTCCCGCCTCAGGGCTGTTGCTGCTGCTTTTCGTTGTTTTGTTGTTTGGTTAGTGACTTTTCTGAACTAATTTTGTAAAGTCTGTATTCTTGGTCATGTATGGCCACTGAAATCTTTGTTTCTTTAACTTAGTGGTCAGCTGGTGATTGAGCAGAGATTTCCTTAAACATGTGG
This sequence comes from Dugong dugon, assembly GCA_030035585.1. Classification (NCBI taxonomy): domain Eukaryota; kingdom Metazoa; phylum Chordata; class Mammalia; order Sirenia; family Dugongidae; genus Dugong; species Dugong dugon. The sequence continues at coordinate 42,943,742 of CM057466.1, read as the reverse complement.
AACCAAAAAACATCCCAGACTTTGCAGATGGACTCTGTGTGTGTGTTGAGGCATGCCTTCAACACTCAGGCAGACTGCCTTAGCCTTTACTTCCTGTTTGCACAGAGCCTCAAGGTCAGCCAGAGGTGACAGTGTACGCCCTTCTTGGGTCTTTTCTGAGCAGGCACACAGCTCTGGCCGTGCATGTTGCCCCTTAGATTCCCAGGAATATGTTGAAACTCTTGTAGGTCTTTAATCCCCAAAACGTCTCATTCTCCAACCTTTCCTCTCAAGCTCTTTTTATCAGTCTGTTGTTTGCCCCAACTGTTATCCATTGTTCAGGCAGCAGCAACTAAAACATTTGCCTGTAAGTGTTTTCAACAAACACCCCTCCTGCCGCTTAGTGGCTTTAGCATTGGACAAGTTTCTTTTAGTTAAGCCAAATAAAATCAGCCTTTTGAGCGAGTCTTTCAGGGAGTGATATTTGTTTCACTATGCCAGGTAAATTAAAAATACCACAATGCTTGCTGTTCTTACCAAGATTCAGCTGTTTTTCTTGAGTAAGCACTCACTGGTGGCTGCAAGCTTTTGGTTAGTTTCCAGTGTTCTGAATAAGTTGCTTCTGACAGTTTTTGCCAGATTTTTAGTTGATTATATAGAAGGATGGACTTCTGCAGTTCTTTAATTAACCATTTTCGCAGATGTCACTCCTCCATTGGTTTATTTTTAAGCTACCTACATTATTATAGTACAGTTGAGTTTCTCGTAGAGAGCATATAGTTAGATTAGTTTCTATCTTTGCTTTATTTCTTAAGGATTTTAGGAGGCTTATAAAGATGCAACAGAATAAAAGTTCTTTGGCTGTTATAAACAATATTTCAATAAGCACCCTTTTACTTGCATCTTTGCTTACTTTTCTTTGTGTTTGTGGATTAAGGTCCTAACAGTGGAATTGCTACATCAGAGTATTATGTATTTTTACAGATACCGCTAAATTGGCCTCCTAATAGTATCAGTTTTCACTTCTACCAGCATTGTATGAAAGTGCTTGTTCTTGTCTCCCTCAATATTGGGTATCTAAGTTTTTCATTTTTAGAAAATTGGTGGGTAAAAATGCATCTCTTTAATTTGCTATTCTTTCATTTAAAAAAATTTTTTTACCCATATTCTTTACCCATATTTTGGGTTTTTTGTTTTGTTTTATTTTTTACTGTTTAGTAAATTTTTTGTCATGTCTAGTGCCAGTGTTCCAAGTTTCTTACTGACTTTTTGAGTTTCTTTATGGTATTTTAAAAATGTAACTTAAATTTTCTGAAAGTTCTTTCAAATGGAGAATTAAGGGAAGAAAAAGCAGTAAAAAATTATAGATTGAAAAATCTCAATTTTTATCCAGATGTCTTTATACTCTTCCTTTGAATGTACAGTCATATGCCGCATAATGTCCTTTTGGGCAATGTCCGACCACGTATGTGTCTGTGATCCCATAAGGTTATAATAGAGTTCAGAAATCCTGATCGGAGAACGGGATGTAGTGGATGTAACCAGACATAGCGAATTGCAACAGCTTCCCATACACAACATATGTATGTCATGTCTCTTGTATACAGAGTGATTGCAGTGCCAGGCGTATAATATTACAGTACTTATATAACCTATAATTCATTTTTTGATAGTCATAACAAATGCCTATGTTACTGGCTTATGTATTGTACTTTCTATTGTTCTTTTAATGTGAACTTTCTCTACTTACAAATGAAAAGTTTACCGTATAACAGTATATGCTTCGACTTGTATACAGTAGCATCCAATCTCGTGTATCATACATCTCTTGAGTGTTGTAACGTTATCTCTCTGTTTAATTTTCTTTCAAAAATATTACCATGAAGTGTATCATGGCTCTCAAATGCAGCAAAACCAGTGTTAGTGATAGCAGCAGCAAGAGTAAAGGAGAACCATCAATTTGGAAGTGAAACAAAAGGTTATTAAACAACACAAAGGCATTGTTGATTGCGATTTAGGCATGTTGGCGTGTTGTCCAAATAATGTCCTGTTTCACAGACTGTATTATTGTGGATGTTATGTGATACATGCCTATAGATAACAACACAAGTAAATACTGAATAATGATTATAGCTACTAGTTATTGAGTACCTGCTGTATACCAGGAATACTATCTTGTTTAATCTTGGCAACAGCATTGCCAGGTAGATGTCCATATCCTGTTTTACAGAGACGGAAACCTAGTCACTGAAAGGCAATGGCACTTAGTCAATGGCCCACAGCTATGTTCCAGACAGAGGTAAGATTTGAAGCTAGATCATCTGACTCCAAAACCTGTATACTTCCTGTTTACCAAATTACCTTTCCACCAGTACATTTCTTTACAGAGGAATGGCGGGGGGGTGCTGGGTGAGATTGAAATAATGTCATTGCATTTTTAGTTAAAAACATTTAACTTTTTAGCTTATTTTTTGAAAAAACCTATCGACATCAAGTCAAATCTGACTCATAGCGACCATATAGGACAGAGTAGAACTGCCCCGCAGGATTTCGAGGAAGCAGCTGGGGAATTTGCGCTGCAGACCTTTTGTTTAGCAGCTAAACGTTTAACCCCTGTGCCACCAGTACTCCAATTTACTATAGAGGTAAAAGAATTCAGTTATTACTTGACAGTCTGATCCTTGTTCTTGCCTTTTGGCCTATTTTGCCTAGGTCATACTGGTATTTTACTTCTGTTTTAGATTTTATTTAATTTTAGGGTGTATGCATCCTCCTTTTAATTCTTACACAGTGCCTTACATCTTATTTTCCATTCCTCTTCTCTAGAACATTGCTTTGTAAACTAATCTTTGTGCAGCAGTGGTTCTTATTGAACCAACCATGTTTTCTTGTTAAGCTTAGAATACAACATGCCACACCATTTGAGGAGTAAGAATGTATTGTTATTGCTAATACTGCTTGCAAAATGTAATATTCCTAAATAGTTGGTTAATACTAGTTAGTGTTCAGTATATGAAGTATTGATATGCCAGTATTTGGATCTCCAGAGAGATTTATATTAGAGACTTTTTAATTTATAGATCACTTTTAAAAACCATAAAAATGTAGGAAAGCTGCTTCTAGTGAATTCAGGCCTGTTGTTTATTAATAAAGAACATTTATAAAATACTAATTTACTAAAAAATACCAATTTGTTTAACTTGTAAAACTGGTTAAGCAAGCTGTTTGTTGTCTGGACTAGGCCTTTTTCTGCTTAGGTATTATCAGATTTAATAAACCATTAAATTTGTTCTTGAGAGCTCATTTCAGAAGACTTTAATTTAGCAATTCTCTTTCTTTCCGTACATTGCTTTGTCCTTTGGCATGGGTGAGTGATTCTTGTTATGTGTGCTTATTAATAAATGCTGGTGTGTGAGCAGAAAAGACTACTTTAGGAACAGTATATACCCTAGTTCTTTGGAGAGTGAGTGTTTTTAAACCATTGGTTAGTTTTGAGTTTAGTTTTATGAAAAACTTTTAGGTTTTTTTTTTTTCTTCACCTCAGTTGTAACTGTCACAAGTGTTCTTTTAACTTCAAGTATTATTCATTTTCAAAGATACAGTTAGTTTTGGTTCTATAGTAAAGTTCTAGATAAGTGGAATTTTTTTGTTTTATACTTTTAGTACTTTTTATTAGGTATTGCAGAAGAAACGTTTTTCACCTTCAGTTCTCCCTAGAGAGAAATCATTCTTTTACACAGAAACCAGTCACCTGATTTTATTTTGGAATTATTGGAAATAGACATCCCTGTTGTGGAGCCCTGGTGGCACAGTGGTTAAGTGCTGCGGCTGCTAACCAAAAAGTTGGCAATTCACATCCACCAGCTGCTCCTTGGAAACCCTGTGAGGCGGTTCTATTGTGTCCTGTCGGGTCGCTATGAGTCGGAATCGACTAGTCAGCAACAGGTTTGTTTTTTTTTATTGTTGTGGTTTTGTGTGTGTGGTAGGTGGTGGGATGTTGAGGGTAAAGGTGGGAGTAGCAACATTTGAAAAGGAAGGCCCATATTTTATTAAATGACTCATGATCACAATTCTCTCTATAAAGCACCCATTGTTTTTTCCCCCTTCTCACAGATTTCATTGAGGTATAATTTATATTCAGTGAAATGCACAGTTTGATAAATTTTAACAAATACACACATCGGTATACACAGGACTGCCAAGATTGGTAACCTATCCATTATCCTAGAAAGATCTCTTGTGCTACTTTGCATTTGATCTCTGTCTCTTGTCGACAATTCTGTGACCGCAGTTGTAAATTCTGTTGACACTTAGATGAGTTTGCCTGTTTAGAACTTGATATAAAGAGAACCTGTTGTGTACTGTATTGTGTCTAGGTGTGCTGTCTTTTGAGATTCATCCATTTTGTTGTATGTATGATGGAGCCCTGGTGGCTCAGTGGTTAAAAGCTCCTAAGCTAACCAAAAAGTCAGCAGTTTGAATCTTCCAGCTGCTGCTTGGAAACCCTATGGGGCAGTTCCACTCTGTCCTGTAGGGTCGCTATGAATCGGAATCGACTCAAAGGCAACAGTGTTTTGTTTTGTTTTTTTAAATGATATCTTAGTTATCTAGTGTTGTCATAATAGGAATACCACAGGTGGGTGGCTTTAACAAACAGAAATTTATTTTCTCAAGAGTTTAAAAGGCTGAAAGTCTGAATTCAGGGCACTGGATCTAGAAGAAGGCTCTTGGAAGGTTCTTTCTCTTCAGCTTCTGTTTCCAAGTTCCTTGGAGATCTCTGTGTGGCTTGGAAGATGTATATCTTCCCCCACTCTGTTTCCTTAATCTACTCCTTTTATATTTTGTAAGAGATTGAGGCAAGACACATCCTACACTAATCCTGTCTCATTAGCATAGCAAAGACAGCCCATTCCCAAATGGGCTTATAGCCACTGGTGTAGAGGTTAGGATTTACAACACATATTTTTGGGAGACACAATTCAACCATAACATATGAGTATTGTTTTTTATGCTGAGTGGTGTTCCATTGTATCACTGTATTGCCGTTTATCCAGTCTCCAGTTGATGGAAACGTGTTTCTAGTTTTTAGCTGTTACGAATAAAGGTACTCTAATCACAAGTCTTTTTTGTGAATATGTGTTATCATTTCTCTCCGGTACATATTCAGGAGAGGAATCATAAGTCACATGGTAAGAGTATGTTCAATGAAAATATACTGGCAAGCAGTTTTCCAAACTGGTTGAACTTTATATTCCCACCAGCAATGTATGAGACTCTGGCTGCCTCATATGTTCTCTAATTTTAGCCATTCTAGATGATGCCTAGGTCCCTAGGTGGCACAAACAGTTTGTGCTGGACTACTAACCTAAAGGTTGGTGGTTCGAACCCACCCAGTGGGAGAAAGGCCTGATGATCTGCTTCTGTAAAGATTACAGCCAAGAAAACACTGTGGAACAGTTCTACTCTGTAACACTCATCACCATGAGTTGGGATTCCATGGGTTTGGTGCATACACCTTTATGATTGCCACATCTTCTTGGTAGATGGACTCTTTTATCATCATATAATGTCCCTGTCTGTCTCTGGTAATTTTCTTTGCTCTAAAGTCTACTTTATCTGATGTTGATATAGCAGTTCCTGCTTTCTTTTGATTAATGTTTGCGTGAATTACTGTTTCTCATCGTTTTACTTTCAACCTGCCTGTATTATATTTGAACTGACTTTCTTAGAGTCAGCATATATAGTTGGATCATGTTTTTTAATCTACTATACCAGTCTCTGTCTTTTAATTGGAGTGTTTAAACCACTTACATTTCATGTCATTATTGATACGTTAGGGCTTAAGCCTGCCGTTTTATTTTTTTTGTTTTCAGTTTGTTTTTTGTTTCTCTGTTTTCTTTTTCCTGCATTCCTGTGAGTTTCTTGATCACTTTTTAGAATTCAATTTTATTTATCTATAACGTTTATGAATGTATCTCTTTGTATAGGTTTTTACTGGTAGCTCTATATATTACATTAATATACATAACTTATCACAGTCCTCATTTTACCAGTTCGAGTGAAGTATAAAAACCTTACCTTTATCCTTTATCTTTCTCTACTAATATTGTAATTATGTTATTATAATGATTTCTTCTATATGCATCAGTGTTATAAATTTTGCTTCAACTGTTAAACATAATTTGGAAAACTCAAGAGGAGAAGAAAAGCTTTATTGTATTTACCCACATTTTGTTTATCGTGTTCTTTTTCCTTTCTAGTCTTTCAAGGTTCCTTCTTTTATCCTTTCTGATTAGAGAACTTCCTTTAGCCATTTTTTGGGGTAGGTCTCTTAATGAATTTGTCTTTTCCTTCTTTTGAGAATGTCTTCATTTTTCATTAATTCCTTAAAGATATTTTCATGGGTATAAGATTCCATTTGGTACTTCTTTATAACTTCTATTTCTTTACTGAGAATTTGTGTTTTTTTCCATTTGTTTCAAACATGTTTGTAAATCACTTGTTAAAGCAATTAAAAATTTTTTTTAGATAATTCTAACATCTTTTTCATTTTGTTGTTGACATCAGTCTTAGTTTTCTAGTGCTGCTGTAACAGACGTACCATAAGTGGGTGGTTTTAAAGAAAAGAAATTTATTTTCTCACAGTTTAGGAGGCAAGAAGTCCAAATTTAGGGCATCAGGTTTAGGGAAAGGCTCTCTCTCTGTTGGTTCTGGGGGAAGATCCTTGGCTTTCTCAACTTTTGTAGCCCAGGCTAGCCCTGGTGTTCCTCGCTTTCTTGGAGATCTTCCCATGGCATCTGTCTTTTCCCAGTTTGTGTTTACACCTGTGGCTAATCTGTTCTTTTTGTAACTCAGATGTTATTAAGTTTAGAATACACTCTATACTGATACGGCTTCATTAACATAGCAAAGAAAGCTGCTGTTTCTAAACAGGGTTACATCCACAGACATGTTGTTGTGTGCCTTCTAGTTGATTCTGACTCATACAAAAACGCTTTGCCTGGAGTGATTCTGACTCATTGTGACCCTATAGGACAGAGTACAGCTGCCTCAATAGAGTTTGCAAGGCTATAATCTTTATGAAAGCAGACTGCCGCATCTTTTTCCCACAAAGCAGCTGGTGGGTTCAATCTACTGACCTTTCAGTTAGCAGTCAAGGGCTTAACCACTGCATCACCAGGTCTCCTTATTCTGACTGATAGCAACCCTGTGTGACAGAGTAGAACTGCTGCATAGGGTTTCCTAGGCTGTAATCTTTATGGGAGCAGATCACCAGGTCTTTTCTCCTGTGCAACAGGTTGGTGAGCTCAAACTGCCTATCTTTTAGTTAGCAGCTGAGCACTTACACATTCCACCACCAGGGCTGCGTATCCACAGGTCTAGGGGTTAAGATTCCAACTCATTTTGGGAGACACAGTTCAATCCCAAACAGCATCTTTCGATTGTCTTTTTTCACTCAATTTGTGATGTTTCTGGTTCTTAGTATAATGAGTGCTTTTCAATGAAAACTTGGTATTATGTTCAGAGACGCTCGACCTTATTTAAACCTTGTGTTTTAGCTAGTTTTCTCTGACACCAGTCTGGCAGGGTTAGGGGAGGTCCTGCCCCGTTAATGCCAAGTTGGGCTAGAAGTCGAGGTTCCTCACTAGGCCTCTGCTGCCGCCCAAGGGATGTGGGGTCCCTCACTTCTGTGTGGGGGTAATTTCTGGCTCCCTGTGTGGCCTCCACGGACACTGCAGTGGAGGTGACCTCATTACCACTGGGCTATGGGGAAAATCCTGACTCTCCACTGGGCCTCCTGTAATACAACTCCAGCAGGATAGAGATGGGACATCTCATTACTTCTGGATTGGAGGTGGAAGTTCAAGTTCCCCATGTCTTCTCCATGGACACCTCTGTGGGATAACGCTGGCTACCAGCAAGCAGGTGTGAAAGGCCCACTTATCTAATTGGCCTTCTCTGACACCACCTTGGTGGAGGTGTTGAAGCACCTTGTTACAGCCTCATGAGGGTGGGTTTTATCTAGGCTCCTCCCTTGGCCTTTGCTGATGTGGATAGGGGTGAGGCTACAGATTTTTATAGGGTGCTTGGCTTAGAGTAGATAGTTGTTACGTAAACGTTTTCTGCCCTTTAGCTAGAGAGAGCAGGCTTTTGTTGGGGCTCTTCTTTTTTTTTTTTTTTTCTTTTTTTTTGTCTACAGTCAGCTGGGTTGTTGGCTTTTCAGCTCCAGGTCTTCAATATACAGTCATGCATCTCTTAACATTCACGATAAGTTCTGTGAAATAGAATGTTCGGTGATTTGGACGTTGTGCGAACATGTCTAAATCATGAGCACTAGCATTCACTGGTTTTCCACCTTCCTGTTGTTTAATAACCTTTTGTTTCACATCCAAATCGATACTTCTCCTTTGCCTCTTGCTGCTCCTGTCACCAGCGCTGGTTTTGCTGCATTTGAGAGCCATGATGCACTTCTGGTAACATTTTTGAAAGAAAATTAAACAGAGGGATAACTCTACAACACTAAAGAGATGTACAATACACGAGATTGGATGCTGCTGCCTACGAGTCGAAGCATACACTGTTAAATGGTAAACTTAATTTGTAAGTAGGGAAAGTTCCATTAAAATAACGATAGTACAGTATAGTACGTACATAAGCCATTAATGTAGGTGTCTTAGTCATCTAGTGCTGCTGTAACAGAAATACCACAAGTGGATGGCTTTAACAAAGAGTTTATTTTCTCATAGTCCAGTAGGCTACAAGTCCAAATTCAGGGCATCAGCTCCAGATGAAAGCCTTTTCTCTCTGTTGGCTCTGGAGAAAGGTCCTTGGGATGCATTAGTCTTCCCTTGGTCTGGGAGCATCTCAGCACAGGAACCTCAGGTCCAAAGGACACACTCTGCTCCCAGCACTGCTTGCTTCATGGCATGAGGTTCCCATGTGTCTCTGCTCGCTTCTCTCTTTTGTATCTCAAGAGATTGGATTAAGACACTATCCAATCTTATAGTATAACCTCATCGTAGTGATAGAGTTTACAACACATAAGGAAAATACGATACTGGGAATCATGACCTAGCCAAGTTGACAGATGTTTTTGGGGGACACAATTCAATCCATGACAGTAGGCATTTGTTATGAGTATCAAGACATATATGTTATAGGTTATATATATACTGTACCATTATACACCTGATAGCACAATCACTTTTATACAAGAGACATGAGATACACGTGTTAAGTGCAGGAAGCTGTTGTGTTCGCTTTGTCAGGTTACATCCGCTTTGTCCTGTTCTCTGATCAGACTTTCTGAATTCTGCTATAACCTCATGGGACTACGGACGTATATGCAGTCCAACATTGCCCGAACAGATGTTATGCGGTGCATGACTATATTAGGCAAAAAGAAAACCCAGGGAACTCAACACTGGGTAGTTTCTTGGGTCCTGAGGTTCCTAACTGGTCTGCCTTCTTCTCTCCAGATGTCCAGGTTTGTAGTTATAATGACTGGAAATAGGGGAAAGTAGATCTCCTCCATCTTCTCATAAGCAGGGTTTCCTCCAGGGCATTTTAAAGCAACATATATATAAAATTAGATGAGAAACAAGCATGGTTCTCAGATTTTTATCTGGTAAGTATTAGGAAAAAACAAGCATTTAGATTGTTTTCTTAGTTTTTGTTCAAATTTTTAAAAATTCACATCTGATCTTCTCTTGCCTCAGAAATAGCAATTTCTAATTTTTGTTGTTTGTTTTGCCTTCTTACCACTGCGTGCTTATAATTGAATTTGCCATGAACCGTCTGGAGCCCCTTTCTTCTACCCCTTCATTCAGTGAAGCCTAGGTTTAGCTGTAGCTCTCCAGTGACTAAAGAATGTGTCCTAATACGGGTACATTCTTCTCCTTCTTTTAAACCATCCCACACTTAGGCCCCCAGATCTGCTTTTAGCTGCGCCCCCTTCTTCCAGTCATTCCCAACTGTAGGTGAATCAAATCAACACTTCTTTAGAGTACTGCATGCAAGATAATCTAGTAAGCACTTAATGACTAAAACTTCTTGTCTTTATCCATCTAGTATGGAAGCTGAGTAACAATGATCCTGAACTAGGAGAACATGTGAATGCAGGTATAATTTACAAGTTGCCTTAGGGGGAATGATCAGAATCTTTCTGGCATATTGCTTCTGGCTTTTTGTTCTGCCCTCAGCCCTCTCAGCCACAAGTTTGTCACTTTCCAGGCTTTGGGCTTGGAGTGACTCCCCCTCGAGGCTGCACTCCTCAGCTGGGCATGCTGTGGGCTGGCGTACCTGGTTTGTTTAATGGTATTCTCCATACTCCTTAGCAGAAGCTGCTCCGGTCCAACCGGTTTCCTGCCCTTCCTGTCACAAGTCCCATGCGTTTTTTCTGCGCCCCTGCCCTGCTGCTCCTCCTGGAGTCCACAGGTACTCCCTTTTCCTCTGTCTGCACAAAGGGCAGTCTGGTGGAAGAACATGTGCTTTGAGTCAAACAGATCCCAGACTCTTGCTTGCTGTGTCCTTGTCAATTTTTGACTCATAGCGAGCCCATGTGACAGAACAGAACTGCCCTAGAGAGTTTTCTAGGCTATAATCTTTACAGGAGCAGATCACCAGGTCTTTCTCCTGGGGAGCCGCTGGGTGGCTTCTAATTACCAGCCCTTTGGTTAGCAGCTTAACGATTTTACCATCAGGGCTCCTTTTTGCTGTGTCATTAGGGTAAGTTAATTAACTCGCTGAACCTTAGTTTCCCTGTTTGTAAACATGAAAAAATACCACTTTTCTTACAAGGTGTACTAAGTAAGGTTAGATAATGTGTATGAAAGTTCCTGAAGCCCCACCCACCCAAACCCATGCCATGGAGTCCCTGGCGACCCTGTAGGACAGAGTAGAACTGCCCCATAGGGTTTCCAATGCTGTAAACCTTTATGGACGCAGACTGCCACATCTTTGTCCCGTGGAGCGGCTGGTGGGTCTAAACAGCTGACCTTTTGGTTAACAGCCGAGGGCTTTAACCACTGCTCTACCAGGGTTCCTCTTCCCGAAGCCACAGGAACGCAAATAAAATTTGGATTTCCTTTCTTTATTAATTAAAAAATGAGAGTAAGAGCAAGGATTCCTCTAATCTTTGTCTCCTCTGCAGTGCACAGCATGTTGTTGAGAACATAAAAACCCAGTTGCTATCCAGTCAATTGTCCTGGCCACCCCAGATGTGTCAGAGTAGAACTGCTCCATAGAGTTTTCAGTGGCAGATTTTTCAGAAGTTGATTGCTAGGCCTTTCTTCTGAGGTGCCTCTGGGTAGACTCGAACTTACAACCTTTCGGTTAGCGGCTGAGTGTGTTGACCATTTGCGTCACCCAGAGACTCCTGTTGAGAACAAAAAAGATAATGATTAATTTATTAAACATTTGACCACTTAACTGTGTGCTGTGTTAAATGTTGGAGCCACAGTTTATTGGACCAGGCAGACACGTGCATAGATAATCAAAATACAGTTTGACAAGTGCAGTGTCTGGGAACACAAAAGGAACATCTGACTTAAACTGGATGAGGCGGGTCATGAGAGAGGATTCCTGGAAAAAGTGTTGCTGGTGCTTGATCTTGTTTTTTTTTTTTAATGGCTTTATTGAGGTATAATTTATATACCATAAAATTCACCCATTGTGAGTGTATAATTCAGTGATTTGAATGATTTACAGAGTTATGCAACCATCACCACAATCCAAATCTAGAACGTTCCCATCACCACAGAAAGATTCCTTGCAGGTTTAATGCTGAAGGATGAATATGAATGAGCTACTGGAGGGTGGGCTGAGCTGGGCTGGGCTCCAGGGAGTGAGGACATTTAAAAATTAGATAGATACTATCAAATTGCTTTTCACCACCATTAGTAAATTCATGAGTCACTGTTTCCTCACATCTTTACCAGCACTGGATGTTACATGCCTTTTTGTTCTTTGCCAGTCTGATATTAGAACAGTGGCAATTTATTATTTTAATTTACATTTTAAAATTATGATTAAAGTTGAACATTTTTTAATGTGTGTATTACTTATTTTTCTATGAATTACTTGTTGCCATCCTTCATGCAGTCTCTTTTGGGTTGTTTATATTTTCATCGATTTGTGAGAACTTTTTGCTTTTTAAAGAAATTAGCCCTTTTTCACATTTTGCAAATATTTTTTCACATTTGCATACTTTTTGACTTTGTTTATGGTCAGACTTATCCGTCTTGTCATTTATGGCTTATGGATTTAAAAAATTTCAAAATAATCTTAAAAATTAGTGCAAAGAGAAATCAGTGGATCCAATAGTATTTTAAATGGCTATCATAATGACAGTGAAGGAGAATAAGGACTAATCCCTGTAACTTTTGAACACAGTACTTTGACTGTGTGCCCCCAGTCTACAGAAGAAAACAAAACGCAGACAAACCTTGAATTCTCCTTGTGTCTGTCCTTTGTAGTGTCCATTGTAGTGAAACTACTTTGTGTGTCTTGCAGGATAGAGCAAGCTGAGAGTTCCTTTGTTTCTTCCGACATAGCTGCAGTACAGACTATAACACAGCACGCACCGTAGAACCACAGCGATTGTGTGAATCATTAAATATGTCGTTTTAACTGTATTATAAATCTTTATTAAGATACCAAATGTCTTAGTCATCTAGTGCTGCTATAACAGAAATACCACAAGTGGATAGCTTTAACAAAGAGAAGTTTATTCTCTCACAGTCTAGTAGGCTACAAGTCCAAATTCAGGGCGTCAGCTCCAGTGGAAGACTTTCTCTGTCGGCTCTGGAGGAAGGTCTGTGTCATCAGTCTTCCATTGGTCTGGGAGCTTCTTTGTGCAGGAACCTCAGGTCCAAAGGACACGCTCTGTTCCTGGCACTACTTTCTTGGTGGTATGAGGTTCCCATGTGTCTCTGCTCACTTCTGTCTTTTATATCTCAAAAGAGATTGGGTTAAGACACTATCCAATCTTATATATCTCATCAGTATAACTGCTGCTAATCCATCTTATGACATCATAGTGATAGAGTTTACAACACATAAGGAAATCACATCAGATTACAAAATGGTACACAGTCATACAGTACTGGGAATCATGACCCAGCCAAGTTGACAGATATTTTTGGGGGACACAATTCAATCCATGACACCAAACTATTCATACGTAGTTATATGTATAGTCTTTGTAATTTATTATTTAGGTAGCATAGCTGTTTGTTCACAACTTAAAGAAAAATAGTAAGAATTTATGTTGGGAGCATCAAAATGAAACCCTCTACAGTGGTGAGTTCTTTGTACAAGGAACTCTGTATTCTACTTTGAGAACTCTAATTCTGATTTTCATTTGGGTTTTTTTTTCTAATACTTGAAGATCTCAGTGCTTTCACCTTTTTGAGAACTGAAATGTGTGATGCATGGACTGTAACTTGAGAGAATAGAATGAAAAAGTATTTTTAAGGGGGGGATGGGAAGAAAGATTTTTTATTTGTCCATTCAAGATTCATTGCTGTATTGTGTGTTTGTGGTGTTTTGGTTGTTGGCTGGTGTTAGACGGTTTTGATGACATTTTTCTTTGTGTGCAGATGTAATGGATAGGTGACAGAGAAGACGACTTCACCTCTTGTCAGGGAGCCAGAATGACTGAATGCTTCCTGCCCCCCACCAGCAGCCCCAGTGAACACCGCAGGGGGGAGCATGGCAGTGGTCTTACTCGAACCCCCAGCTCTGAAGAGATCAGCCCCACTAAGTTTCCTGGATTGTACCGGACGGGTGAGCCCTCACCTCCCCACGACAGCCTCCATGAACCTACTGATGTTGTGTCTGATGATGAGAAAGACCATGGGAAGAAAAAAGGAAAATTTAAGAAAAAGGAGAAAAGGAGTAAGTACACAGTTTTTAATCTATACTTCAGATATATTTTAGATAGTTTTCCACTCTGATCACATGTACCTGCTGTCTTCTGGAAATATGTGCAGTGGAAGAGTCTTCTTCATTTTTGAGGGTCTCAATTTTTATATATTAGAGCTATAGTTTATGGTCTTGGTCTCACAAGTAAAAATATTGCGTTTGCAGAAATGGTGAAAGTTTTCCAGTGGAAATTTCATAAAGTGGTCATTTAAATAATGTATAAATAGTAGATGTTGGAACTTTGCCTTATAAAATCTACTTTCTTGGGTGAGTTATATAGGCCATTTGAGGGACACTTATTGAGCTGTTTGAAAATAGTTATTCACTTGTCTTAGGCAAATACCATGATCATTCTGTTTATAGTTCCTAGTTAGTACGGAGGATGAATTGTTTAAGCATAACTCTTTGGTATATTTAAAGCAAATAAGATGAGTTCTTTTAAGTTACGCTGAGTATTCCTTTTTGTTTGTTTCATGGTATTTTTAAGTTAGTTTGTTTTTGGAGCATAAACTACAGACAGAGTGCACAAAATCATAAGTGTTTAATTTGATGAGTTATCCCAAAATGAATGCACCCATCTTAGTTATCTTTATTGTTGTTGTTAGATGCTGTCGAGTTGGTTCCAACTCATAGCAACCCTATAGGACAGAGTAGAACTGCCGCATAGGGTTTCCAAGGAGTGGCTGGTGGATTTGAACTGCTAACCTTTTGGTTAGCAGCCGAGCTTAACCACTGCCTTAGTTATACTGCTGCTATAATAGAAATACCACAAGTGGATGATGGCTTTAACGAACAGAAATTTATTTTCTCACAGTTTAGGAGGCTAAAAGTCTGAATTCAGGGTGCCAGCTCCAGGGACAGGCTTCCCTTTGTCGGCGCTGGAGGAAGGTCTGTGTCTCATCAGCTTGTTTTCTGATTCCTTGGCTTGGCATCCATTTTCCCCGACTTCGGCTTTACTGCGTGTTTAATCTCTTTTACATCTTAAAAAAGATTGCTTCAAGGCACACCCTACACTAATCCTGCCTCATTCACGTAATAAAGACAGCCCATTCCCAAATGGGATTATAACTGTAGGCATAGAGGTTAGGATTTACAACACTTATTTTTGGGGGACACAATTCAATCCATAACAACACCTGTGTAACCACTGTGAGGATCAGGAAGCAATGTTATCAGCACCCTAGACATTCCTTTTACTGCCCCTCCAAAGATAATCTTTCCACATCTCCCAAAAGGAGACCTCTCTTGCCATAGACTGGTACTGCCTGATATTATTTCATTGCATTAATATGCTAGAATATTTATCCATTCTCCTGTTGTTGGCATTTGTGTGTTTTTTTTTTTTTTTTACTGTTATGAACAGTGCTTCTGTGAACATTCTTGTGTGTGTCTTTTGGCACACATGTTTATACCTGTCTGGTATGTATATACCTGGGAATGGAATTGCTTGCTTATAGGTCATGCATATTATAGCTTTAGTAGATCCTGGGAAACAATTTTCCAGAGTGGTTGTACCAGTTTACTTCCACCAGCAACGTATGAGAGTTCCAGTTACTTTACATTTGAAATTATGCATAATTTACACACATAAATTATGCCCTTAAAATTTTTGCCATCTGGTTGGTGTGGGTTTTATGGTATTTTAGTTAGAGGGTAACTTATGAAATATCTTCACCAAACCCATTGCCATTGAGTCGATTCCAACTCATAGAGACTCTGTAGGACAGAGCAGAACTGCCCCCATAGGGTTTTTTTTCTTTTTATACTTTAGATGAAGGTTTACAGAACAAACTAGCTTCTCATTAAACAGTTATACACATACTGTTTTATGACACTGGTTAACAACCCCACGACATGTCAACACTCTCCCTTCTCAACTTTGGGTTTCCTATTACCAGCTTTCCTGTCTCCTCCTGCCTTCTAGTCCTTGCCTGTGGGCTGGTGTGCCCCTTTAGTCTCATTTTGTCCTATGGGCCTGTCTAATCTTTGGCTTAAAGGTGAACCTCCAGAGTGACTTCATTACTGAGCTAAAAGGGTATCCAGGGGTCATACTCTCGGGGTTTCTCCGGTCTCTGTCAGGACAGTAAGTCTGGTCTTGTTTTGTGAGTTAGAATTTTGTTCTACATTTTTCTCCAGCTCTGTCCAGGACCCTCTATTGTGATCCCTGTCAGAGCAGTCGGTGGTGGTAGCCAGGTACCATCTGGTTTTACTGGACTAAGTCTGGTGGAGACCATGGTAGTTGTGATCTATTAGTCCTTTGGACTAATCTTTCTCTTGTGTTTTTAGTTTTCTTCATTTTCCCTTGCTCCTGAAGGCGTGATACCTGTGGAGTATCTTAGATGGCCACTCACAGGCCTTTAAGACCCCAGACGCTACTCACCAAAGTAGAATGTAGAACATTTTCTTTATAAATTATGTTATGCCAGGTGAACTAGATGTTCCCTGAGACCATGGTCCCTACAACCCTCAGCCCAGTAATTTGGTCCCTCGGGGAGTTTGGATTTGTCCCCCCATAGGGTTTTTAAGGCTGTGATCTTTATGGAAGCAGACTGCCACATCTTTCTCCCATGGGGCGGCTAGTGAGTTTGAACTACCAAGCTTTCAGTTAGCAGCTAAGCACTTTAACCACTGTGCCACTAGGGCTCTTAGGAGAGTGATTAAACAAACAAAAAAAACAAACGCGTCACCACTGAGTCGATTCCGACTCATAACAACCCTGTAGGACGAAGTAGCACTGCCCCATAGGGTTTCCAAGGAGCAGCTGGTGGATTTGAACTGCCGACCTTTTGGTTAGCAGCCGAACGCTTAACCACTGCACCACCAGGGCTCTGTAGGAGAGTGATAGATATTTAAAAACCATAAAACTAAACTGTGATGACTGAAGTGATATAAAGTAGCTAGGCACATGCTCAGTGTATGACAAGCTGGGCTTCTGGCGCAGGGAAGTGGCTGGTGGATTTGACCACCATTGTAAAAGATGGGGGATTTCCTGTTCTGTCCTCCACCCACCTGAGGCTACAGTGTCAGTGAACAGCTAGTGACAGGAGTGCAGAGTGTCATCAGGGAACATCTAGACAGTGGTGCGGTTTGTGTTGTTGTGGCTGGAGAGTGCCTCCAGTTACAGACCTCAACTATGAAGAAACCTAAGCTGGTTAAAGCTAGTGTATCTGAGGACAGCCTTCACCAGTTAGTCAGTGTGGCAGAGGACATTGTTTACCGGATGAGGGGATGCCGTTTTGGAGAAGGACTCATTCCACTAGCCCTCTGCAAAGCCCTTCCTGTGTATTTCTAATTCTTGGTTTGCCGGAATTTCTCTTACACATATCTGTAAAACAAAACCAGTTTTCACCACTTACTACTGCAAGGATGATAACGGGTCATCTGCATGTCGCCCTCCTGTGATCCGGAGCTGTCACTGCAGCAGCTCATTTTAGCTGCGAAGAAAATCATTTCATTACCGGGAGCGCCCATGAGGGATTGGACGTGAAGTGAAAAGCTAGGTGGTAATCCCAGGTGACACTTTTGCTTAGTTCTGTTTTTAGAAAGCATGTATATGGATAGTTTGACATTAGGCAAACACGTAACTTGTCTTCCCTATGTTTCTCTGGCAGCTGAAGGCTATGCCGCGTTTCAGGAAGATAGCTCCGGAGATGAAGCTGAAAGTCCTTCCAAAATGAAGAGGTCCAAGGGAATCCATGTTTTCAAGAAGCCCAGCTTTTCTAAAAAGAAGGAGAAGGATTTTAAAATAAAAGAGAAACCCAAAGAAGAAAAACATAAAGAAGAAAAGCACAAAGAAGAAAAACATAAAGAGAAGAAGTCAAAAGACTTGACTGCAGCCGACGTTGTTAAACAGTGGAAGGAAAAGAAGAAAAAGAAAAAGCCAATTCCAGAGCCAGAGGTGCTTCAAGTTGATGTTCCCAGTCTCAGACCCATTTTTGGGATTCCTCTGGCTGACGCCGCAGAGAGGACCATGATGTACGATGGCATTCGCCTGCCTGCAGTTTTCCGGGAGTGTTTAGATTACGTGGAGAAGTACGGCATGAAGTGTGAAGGCATCTACAGAGTTTCAGGTATTGGGTACATGCACTTAGCTCAGTGGGTTTGAAAAAGTAACTTCACTTTAATTTTTCCAAGGAAATAAAAATATTAACTTGTGAGGAAAATTGTGGCTTGGGGCCTAGTAAACCTTATTCATTCTTCTTTATCTTTCAAATTGAAGAAAATGTCCCCTCCCCTTTGTGTGTTTTGGCAGTTTGATTTTTTTTAATGCTATTTCCTTCCATTAAGACAGTTTATCTATGAGTTGTTCGTAGCTTGCAGCATCCTGGACTGAGACAAAATGAAGTGGGTGGGTAGTCTCACTTACCACGGTCACTCAGACCTTCTTTCCTGACTAAGCAGAGGCTTGTGTTGTGAGGGACAGTAGAGAGCAGCAAGGGAAGGAAGCATATCCATGTTCTTCAGAAGCTTCTTGGCCAAGAGACACACTTACTAACACAATCGGATACTGTATTTCCTGAGCTCAGCTAAGGGGCATGAAATGTTACTTGCTAAATGTTTAGGCCCCCCATGTGACTGCCTCCGTCAGTCCTGTGCAGCAGTTGCGCACATTAATGCCGTTAATTTTCCATTTATCTGCATCCCATGTGTATGAAGATTTGGATTTCATACTTGGCAAGAATGTGTTCATATCAGGTGTCTAAAATCAAATGAAGTGTATAATATTTAAAGTAAAATGACTTTCTTATAAAGCAGTGTGACGTTTGTACTGGCATAGGATGAAAGTCCTGACCCGTGGCAACATCTGTGTTCCAAATCATTAAATGCCTGTTATTCCATTTCTTGGTATGGCATCAACTTCTGTTTCAAGATTTATTTTATAAAATTAATTGTTGGTCACAGACATTTTCATGAGGAGTTGTTCAGACATGCACATTTAGGATATATAAAGAGATGAGGCTTAGTTTTTTCAGAATTCATTTTTCCATTTAATTGGTTTATATACATTTCTGGAAGGTAGATTTGATACTTAAATTTGGTTGAGAAAGGGCAGGCATTTTTGGTAACTGGGGAACCTTTACATAATCCTGTAGATAACATGCTTCTACTACAAGGCTTTACTGCTACTATTGTATAGAGAAAAGTAAATACATCAGGCATTGAATTTGAATTTATAACTCCTTAGTGGTACATAACATTTAAATGAATTTGAAAAATTGACTTTTAAGAATAATTTGTAATGAACTGATCTTAAAATTTAGACAATAATAAAATAAGCTGCTTGTCTTATATAACCTTGATAGGTATGAAGAAATTTTATTTTAGGTGAAAGTGTTTTTGAAAAGTTTCTACAGCTTTGTTTAAAGGATTCTTTGTCTTTGACCTGTTTTTGATGTTTACACTCTTTTGGAGATTCAGAGTTGCAGCACGTCTCTTTACTAGTGTGAAAATCCTTCAAGCTGAGCTGCTTGCCTGAGAATTGACTCCTAGGAGCGAAGCTCCTGGCCCTTGCTCTCTTTTCCTGGCCGTGTGCTGTGTTCAGCACGCTGTGGACTCTACAGGGCGAGGCTCTGACTTTTCTTTCTGAATGCTAATGCTAATGCTGGTTTCTGATGAAGATTTTTGCTTCTCCTTTATTTGTAGATAAGTTGCAACTAAAATGAAAGTTAATTTGAATGATTTAAATGATTTTATACGTTTGTTAAATGACAGATTCTGGAGTCAAGTTATAAAAATTCTAACAAAGATTTTCTTTGGGAGTAAACCAAATTGCTGCAGCCAGGAAGCCTGACACTCGAGAGGAGATACCAAGGACTTCAGTTTGAGAAAGACAGCAGTCTCTTTCTGTAAGGTCCTTTGAGAAAGTTAGTTGGGGAAAAAACGGGATTCTGAAAAGTTGTCCCTTACACAAAGGCCAGTCCTCTCGAAGGGGGTCAGGGGAGTAACTCTGTGATTGGGCTGCAGGCCCTTTTTTCCTGTTTGTGGGAGGTGCAAGGGTTTTAGCTTTACTGTGAGCAAGTTTCAGGAGAATGGGTTTGGAAGGCCCTGTTAAGTAAGGTTTATAATATTATATAACTTTACAGTTAGAATTTTAGGTGGAAGCATGTGGGGCTGGACTAAACTGGCTGTGGTCATTTCTGGTTGACACATTTTTTTCTATAGTTTATGATTTTTTGCATTAAAGTCTGACGTGCTCTTCTCTCTCTCACTCGAATGCTTTATTTGAAGTGTCCAGGTTTTAAAAGGAAAGCATTTTGATAACAGTTTCTGAGTAACAACAAGTCAAACACATGTTCTAATTACCCACTTATGCAGTTTACTGGGTAGGTACTGCTGAGGGGGAAATAAATCTATATATAAATAGAGAACGAGAGAAGGTCTTCATTTAAGTTATTGCTCACTGTTTTACTCATATTGTCATAAAAGCAAGAAAATTGAAATTATTTTCTAACCTTTCAGCTTCAAAATGAAGATCATGCAAAAAATAAGGTTTATACTATTTTATAATTGTCACTATTGATTTTATTTTGTCAGTGCTGGGTAAGTTACAAGTTTATGGTAATGCCATTAACAGGCTTTCACAGAAGACAAGGAATGCCAAAGCTACCATAAGCACTGTATTGGTTGGAAAATGCTGTCCAGGTTAGATGGCCCTTTAGTATTTGTGTTTACTGTTAGAAACTGTCCGTCTTAGTTTGTGGCTGTTTCACATAATTGGCCTAAAGTTTTAAATGTTAAGATTAAAAACAACAAAAAGCTACTTTGTACTCTTTGAGTGATTGTCACTGAATCATGTCACGTAAATGCAGATTGGACTAAAGACTTAAAATGCATGTAATGTTGGAAAAGCGTTCATGCTGTGTGTCATTGTTTCTTCCTGTCCAATGAGATAAGCAAAAACATTTGGTTTTAGAAACCCAAACTTGACTTTACTTTTTTGTTTCAGCTCTGCTTTTAAGAAAACAAAGAATTCAAACTTGAAAATAGAAATTAGGTGGGAATTATTTGAATGGAGAATAATTTTCAGTTTGTTTAGATAGCGAACTCACCTTTTGCATTTAAAATGCAGTTTCTACTTAGAAAAAAGTAATTACTCACACCTTTTTGGAACATAATATCCATGTACACTGAGTTGCGTTTTATGTTGTTAGTCTTGTGACTAGCTACAAAACACTGTTGGCCCTCCTTGGTGGCGGTGCGTCTGACATCCCGCTGCCCACACCTGCTATGGCGAACAAGACGTATGCTTGAGTTGTAGCTTAATTTTTGCCAGAATTTTTACCTATTAACCTTTAAACAATTTTTTTGTTTTTTATTTTTTCCTAAATCAGTTAGTGTATTTGCTTAATATGTCCCTAGTTGCTCTACACTGGTTCTGAGTAATGAGTTTCTCAGTTATCATTTAGCTTTTGGTTAGAATCACTGTTGACATGTTGTCTTTTACATTATATTATTTACAGAAGAACTGTCTGAACCTCGTGCAGATAAATAATTCGTAACTAGAGGTTTGTTCCCAGATCTCCTCAGCAGGGTGGGTGTAGTGGTGACAAAAGCTTGTGTGTTTGATATATATATATTTTTTTTTGGTATTCTTTCTCTTTTCAATTTGAATGTTTTAAGGAATTAAATCAAAGGTGGATGAGCTAAAAGCAGCCTATGACCGAGAAGAATCTCCAAACTTGGACGAATATGAGCCTAACACTGTAGCCAGTTTGCTGAAGCAGTATTTGCGAGACCTTCCAGAGAATTTGCTTACCAAAGAGCTGATGCCCCGGTTTGAAGAGGCCTGCGGGCGGGGCACCGAGAATGAGAAAGTTCAGGAATTCCAGCGTTTACTGAAGGAACTGCCGGAATGTAACTATCTTCTCATTTCCTGGCTGATTGTACACATGGACCATGTTATCTCCAAGGAACTGGAAACAAAGATGAACATACAGAACATTTCTATAGTGCTCAGCCCAACGGTTCAGGTACGTGGGCTTCCCTGCACACATCTCCTCTGGTATTGGCCCTGAGAATCTGTAGCTGAGTAGCATATAGAGTAATTAACAGTTCTCCTGTGTCCTGTAGGGTCAGTATGAGTTGGAATTGACTTGACAGTAGGTTTGGGTTTTGGTTTTATGCAATGGATTAGCTTGAACATAGGTCTTTTTTCATATTGACATGTGAGATAATGAGCATATTTGTCCGTTAGCTTGTAGTTATGTCATTTGAATATTGTACAGTCTTTAGTGTGGATTTAAAATTCAGTTCCTGATGGTGGTAATCTGTCACGAGTAGAGGAGGAGACAGTGGTACCTGCAGTTACAAACTTGATATATAGAATTTTCAAGATTTCAGTGATTTCATCAGATAGCGTTATTGCTTAGTTATAGCACACACACTTATGTCCACGTCAGGCACAGAGGAGTCTGTCATGAATTAGTTTAGTCAAAGATTTAACCTGAGGATTTTATTCCTAAAATGGATCTTAGAGAAGCATTTTATAGTATCTGAATCTGAGAAGGTGTCTCAGGGAATTGAGTAATGAGTTGATTGGAGTCTTTTTGCAGCATTAATATCTGGCCCTCATTTATTGCTGCAGTTTATGCTGTCATAGGGTATATGTTTTCCTTAAATTAGAGGTATTAATATTTCACTCAGGCAAAGAACAGAAAATGAGATGATGGGTATACTTTTCATTTTAAGCTCTCTTTTTGGCCTGCATAATTGGTCACTATAAATCAGTGTCTTCTTTTATTAAAGATTCTTTCATTATCCACTGAGTATATTTTAGCAGCAGAATGTTTCCAGATTTTCAGTTTGATCATTTGTATTAGGTATGATTTCAGAATTTGGTGAATATTACATTATTATTTAATATTACTGTAATAGAGATGGCAGTATCACAGAAGATTCAGGTGTATTGTAAGAGTAAGTTCCAGGTAGGAAGTCATTTCTTTCATTAGTTTTTCAGGCAGCATAATGTCCTGGGCTCCAGCATATGGTCATCATGTTTAAAAACTGGCTGTGCAGGTATGCACAGAAGCGTGCACATTTGGATAAGGGTCTCTCCCAGCCTCAACCCAGCATTAGCACTGCAGGTGCTCTGACTTCCCTTATTATTCCTTACTAGACCCCCTTATGGAAGTTAAAAGTTCTCTTAAATCACTTGAAAATGAAGAGCATAAAGTTTTTTTAATCAGTTAATATTGTAGTGATAGAAAAGCAGCCATGTGTAGGTTGCTTGAGAAGAAATTGGTAGTGACTTTGCAACAATAACCACAACCAAAAGGGAGGTGGGGCTACAGATGCTGATAGTAATTAGACATAACCAGGCTCTTCATGGCGTTAGTTCTCTTGGTTTGAGGGCCTAGAGCCGTGGTCTCATGGGAGAATCCCGTCAATTGGCATAATATAGCTCTTAAAGTTTATGTTCTACCTCCCAGTATGGTGAGTAGTGTCTGGGGTCTTAAAGCTTATGAGCAGCCATCTAAGATACAACGATTGGTCTTTATTCATCTGGAACAAAAGAGAAGGAAGGAAAGCCAAGAATCAGAGAAGGAACTGGACTACAGGACTAATTGTCTACATGAACCGCTACCTCCTCCACCTTGAGACTGGAACTAGATGGTGCCTGGTTACCACTATTGAATGTTCTGGTCAGGAACACAGTAGATGAATCCTGATAAAAAGGGAGAAAATTGTGGGCCAGGACTTCAGATTCTTAAAGAATCTAGACTTGCTAGAACTTTTGAGGCTGGAGGAGTCCCCAAGACTATGGCCCTGAGTTGCTCTTCAAACACTGAATTGAAACTATCCCCTCAAGTCGCCTTTAAACTAAGTAGCAGTTTAGCCCAAAAAGTAAAGATGGTCATCCTTGAGTATTGCATTTCTATAAACATATATACACATATATATATATATATATGTATGTATATGAGACGAAAGGGTCAACAGCTATTTTAAAGCAAAGATGAGAAGGTTAGAGGCAGGGAGCTCAAGTAAATGGCAGTGAAGCAGCTAGAACAGAAAACACGAGACTTTTGACACCATGCGAAGAATGAAAAGAATCCCGCTGATCATTACGTCTAAACACTGGGATGGGAGCTGGCTGTGCTGTGTATATTTTCACCAGAAGTAAAAAAAAAAAAAAAAATTGGTAGTCATTAGCATCTGCATTCTTTTCTTGGCTTTTTTTTTTTTTTTTTAAATCCTTTATAGTTCTTGAATACATGATTTAACTCAATTTCTCCATTTTTTTCCGTTAAATTGGTCATTACTGAGGAAATTTTTCATTCATATGTCAAGGATAAAAGCAGGCACTGTGATAGACAAACATTAAATGAAATAAAGTTATAATTTTAGTAGCTTCCTTGAAAATATGTTTATCTTGTTTTAGATTAGCAATCGTGTCCTGTATGTGTTTTTCACGCATGTGCAAGAGCTCTTTGGAAATGTGGTACTGAAGCAAGTGACAAAACCTCTTCGGTGGTCTAACATGGCCACTATGCCCACACTGCCGGACACCCAGGAGAGCATCAAGGAGGAGATCAGGAGACAGGTATGTGAGATGTAGCCTTCTAGAGCCGCCTTTGATCTGGCCGCTTGGAGGCTGAGTCCCATTGTTACCAGCTCTGGTTTATGGGGCACTTGCTGTGTGGCTGAGGCTGTGTTAGCCTCGTTTTTCAGGCCGCACTGGAGCCAGAGCTTTCCATCTGGCACTGTGGTATGCCAGGGAAGACAGAGCAGCAGCGTGGAAAGAGCACAGGTTTTGGAATCAAAAGACCTGGCTTTAAATTCTTGCTCAGCTCCTAATTGACTGGTTGTAGGCAAATCACTTAACCTCCTTGAGCCTCAGTGTTCTCAGTTTAAAACGGATACTCTCAGAAGATTGATGTGAAGATTAGCATAAATGAAATAATGTATGGAAAGAGCTCAGCACCGTGCTGGGCTTGTAAACAGTCCAGAATGTTAGCTAATCTGGACAGGCTTGCTGTTGTCATCACCATCCCTTACAGACAAGGGCACTGAGATCAGGAAGGTAAAGAAGTTCTGTGTACCACCTGCCTACTACTGAGCTCTGGAGCCAGAATTCGAGCCAAGGCCTGTGTCTTCTGCTGTGCTGTTGTGTGTAACATTTGGTTGTGTGGTGGTTTGGTTTTGCTTTTTTTTGCAAGACTGACTAAGAAACTCAAGACTTACATTTGATTGTTATTCCATCTTTTATTTGCATGCACGTTATCTGGAGCAAATTTCAGATCCCTGCTTGCTTTTCTTCCTTTTGATCTGCTCTCAGCTCCTGTTCTTACTGGTTAATCATGTGTTTGAGGGAATGTGAATTAACTACTATTGAACCAGGGTAAATTGACAAAGGAGAGCACAATGCCCTTTTTCACTCATGTCCCTGAAAAAGTCATTCAGGCCATTAGTTGACTCCTTTCAAGGTAATTGAAAATAGTCGATTCTACATCTTTAGAGATTGCGTGATTGTTATTTTAAAATAATAAGACATGGAATACTACTCGATATGTGGTGTTGTTTTCTAGGAGTTTCTTTTGAATTGTTTACATCGAGATTTGCAGGGTGGGATAAAGGATTTGTCCAAAGAAGAAAGATTATGGGAAGTACAGAGAATTTTGACAGCCCTCAAAAGAAAACTGAGAGAAGCTAAAAGACAGGTGAGTAACTTTATTTTTTTTGTACATCATGTTTATAGTAAAATATAAATGGAATATGCTGGTGTCTTTGATAGTTCTTTCTTTTAAAAATACAGTGTATACATGTCTCTTGAAGTGAAGTTCCCTGATGGGAAATTTTATTTGCTCAAATGTCTTCAGTTTTGTATTATTGATACTTCCCCTTGGTATCGATCAAATGCTTTGTTTTATTTTCAAAGCTTTTTTTTTTTTAATTAAAAAGATGATTTTTACTAAAAGATGTTTCATCATTTCCTACTCGATTACCCCTGTTAAACAGAGCTTTTTAAGGAGGGTGATACATCTTCAGAGACTCTTGGGAAACCTGAGGCATTTGAAATGAATCAGCTCTTTGGAAGTGCAGCGGTAAGGACTGCGTGGAAGATAATGAAGAGCAGGAGGGATTTTCCTTACCTGGTGGCACAGTGGTTAAGAGCTGTGGCTGCTAACCAAAAGGTCAGCAGTTCAAATCCACCAGGTGCTCCTTGGAAATCCTATGGGGCAACGGGTTTGGTTTTTTTTAAATAATAGAGTGCTTGTAATTAATTCCTGAAAAGGTGGATACATTAATCAGACTCTGGATCCTCCCTGCTAGTTTAGCGTGTCTTGTGCAGCCCGAGGACTGAGCTTACCAGCCCCACCTGGAGCTAAAATCTCAAATCTCTGGAGTCTGTTACAGTTCATATGCAGATTAAACTGCAGGATCAAATTCCATTCCAAGGAGCCTTAGTTAGCACTTACCAGACTCCTGTTTGGTAATGGACCACTACTGTGGTTGTGCTAAAAGACTAGCCAGCCTGAGTGGTTTTGCTGCTGGAGGTTAGAGGTGTGTTTATGTGGAGGATTGTTGTTAGCTGCCGTAGAGTTGGCCCTGGCTCGTGGCAACACCATGAACAGCAGAACAAAACACTGCCCGGACCTGCACCATCCCCAGGATCAGCTGCAGATTGGACTGTTGTGATCTATGGGGATTTCATTGGCTGATTTTTGGAATTAGATTGCCAGGCCTTTCTTCCTAGTTCATCTTACCCTGGAAGCTCCACTGATATCTGTTCAGCATCATAGTAACACACAAACCACCACTGACAGACAGGTGGCAGCTGTGCATGAGATGCATTGGTCAAGAATTGAACCCTGGTTTCCCTCATGAAAGGTGAGAATTCCACCACAGAACCAGCAATAGCTGACTGGTTTTCCAGCTTTTGTCAGGAGGGAAACATCCGTGGAAATTTTACAGATGCTCTGGGTTGAGTGAACCACCAGAAGCCCTCTCCGTATTTTCTTTCTTTCTTCTGCTGACTAGATGGTCTTTCTTTTGCTTCGTGTGTCTACTTTGTATCAGCCTGGAATTGGGTTGTAGTCACTGATGAATCAGGCTTCTTAGGTAGATTATAATTTTTAATCCTATGGCATTGCCAGTCACTGTTGAAACAGAGCGGTCCTCGACCTAAGACGTGGCTGATGCAGGTTTGACTTTGATTTCTTTGCTTCTGCATTGCTCTTGGATAAACAAATCATGACATAGCAACCAGAGCCAACACGGAAAGGGAATGATTACCTTCACTTTACCAGTTTTCTTTGTCCTGTTTTCCTGCCTGCTCTTTAATTCACAAAACGCTCAACAGCTTCTATCAAGTTGATGTTAACTTTTTTTAAATCATGTTTATAGTAAAATATAAATGGAATATGCTGGTATCTTTGATAGTTATTTCTTTTAAAAATACAGTGTATACACGTCTCTTGAAGTGAAGTTCCCTGATGGGAAATTTTATTTGCTCAAATGTTTTCAGTTCTGTATTATTGATACTTCACCTTGGTATCAATCAAATGCTTCATTTTATTTTCAAAGCTTTTTTTTTTTTATTAAAGGAATAAAAATTTGAGGAATAAATGTTATTTAAAGCCAGAAGTCCTGTAATTCATCACATTAACAGACTAAAAATAAGAAAAACTACAAAGTCATGTCAATGGATGCAGAAAACATATTTGGCAGAATTCAACACTTAGTCGTGATAAAAATTTTTAGCAAGCAATTGTCTCAACCTGATGAAGGACATCTATGAAAAAATCTATAATTAACATCATATTTAGTTTGCAAGACTGAATACCTTCCCCTAACATTGGGTGTAGAAGGCAAGGATGTCTGCTCTCACCACTTCTGTGCTACATTGTACTAGAAGTTCTTGCCAGTGCAATGAAGAAGGAAAAGAAAGAAGCAGACAGATTGAAAAGAAATAACTGCGTTTATTGTTAGATGACGTGATTGTCTATCTGTAAAATACTAAGGATTATATGTCTACAAAAAAAGAGCTAGTAAGTTTAACAAGGTTGTAGGATACGAGATCAGATACATGAAAGTCAGTTGTATTTATGTATATTAGCAATGATCAATTGGATATTGATCCAAAAAAAATAAAACATCTAAATAAATGGAGGACACACCAAGAATATGGAACTCAGTATTGTTAAGAAGTTAGGTTTTCCCAAACTGATCTATCGATTCAGTCCCTATCAAAATTCAAAAAGGTAATGTTTGTAGAAATTGACAAGCTGTTCTAAAATTTATGTGAAAATGCAAAAGATTTATAATAACCTAAACAATTTTGAAACAGAACGAAACTGGAGGACTAACTACCTGAGTTTCAGACTTATAAAGCTGCAGTAATCAAAACAGTAGGTATTGATATAAGGCTAGAGATATAGAATAGAAACCCGGAAATAGACCCATACATATATGAGTACTTGATTTTCAAGGAAGATGCTAGGGCAGTTCGTTGTGGAAAGGGTGTTCTTTTCAGCCAGTGGTTCTGGAAACAGTTGGATGTCCATATGCAATAAAGAGGTGAACCATAACTCTTTTCTCCTACCACATACAAAATTTAACTCAAAATGGGTCATAAACTAAGACCTAAAACCATAAAACTTCAGAAGAAAACAGAGGAGGAAGTCTTACTGACTTTGGGCTAGGCAGCAGTTTCTTTTATTTATTTATTTCATTATTCATCTGTTATTTATTTATTGATCTGTCTATTGTGCTTTAAATGGAAGTTTACAGTTCAAGTTAGTTTCTCATACAAAAATTTATACACACACTGCTATGTGACCCTAGTTGTTCTCCCTTATACCGTGACAGCACACTCCTTCTTTCCACCCCAGATTTTCCATGTCCATTCAACCAACTCCTGTCGCTTTCTGCCTTCTCATCTCGCTTCCGGACAGGAGCTGTCCGTTTAGACTCATGTATCTACTTGAGCTAAGAAGTGCACTCTTCGCGGGTATCATTTTATGTCTTACAGTCCAGTCTAGTCTTTGTCTGAAGAGTTGGCTTCGGGAATGGTTTTAGTTTTGGACTAACCGAGAGTCTGGGGGCCATGTCTCCTGGGGTCCCTCCAATCTTAGACCATTAAGTCTGGCCTTTTTGCTGAAATTTGAGTTCTGCACCCCACTTTTCTCCTGCTTCATCAGGGACTTTCTGTTGTGTTCCCTGTCAGGGCAGTCGTTGGTGGTAGACGAGCACCATCTAGTTCTTCTGGTCTCAGGCTGATGGAGTCTCTGGTTTATGTGGCCCTTTTGTCTCTTGGGCTAATATTTTCCGTGTGTCCTTGGTGTTCTTTATTCTCCTCTGCTCCAGGTGGGTTGGGACCAATTGATGCATCTTAGATGGCTGCTTGCTAGCTTTTTTTTTTTTTTTTTTAATATATTTTATTGTACTTCAGGTGAAAGCTTACAGAGCAAATAGTTTCTCATGAAATAGTAGTACACATGTTGTTCTATGACATTGGTTAACAACCCCACAACGTATTAAGCCTCTAAATTCTCAACCTTTTTTTTTGATGAAAATTACAGATGGCCAAAGATACACCATTTCAAAAATTTCTACATTCACAGTTCAGTGACATTGACTATGCTCTTCCAACTGTGCTGTTATTCTCACTTAAGATGAAGGCTTACAGAACAAAATAGTTTTTCATTTAACAGTTACTACACATGTTGCCCTATAGCAGTGGTCAACAATCTCACATTACATCGACAGTGTCCTTATTCAATTTGTGTTCCTTATCATCAGTTTCCTACTCTCCCTCTGCCTTCTGGCCCTTGTCACCGGACTCCTGTACATCGTTAGTCCCATTTAGTTTTACTGGGGTGTCCATTCCCAGGCTTAACATCGAACCTTGAAGGTAACTTCACCTCTGAGCTGAAAGG
The DNA here is from genome assembly GCA_030035585.1 of Dugong dugon. NCBI lineage: Eukaryota > Metazoa > Chordata > Mammalia > Sirenia > Dugongidae > Dugong > Dugong dugon. Next base: position 42,913,956 of record CM057466.1, on the reverse strand, counting down.
GTGTCTGGGGGCCACACTCTCGAGGTTTCTCTAGTATCCTTTAGGCCAGTATATCTGGTCTTCTTTTTTTTTTTTTTGGGAGTTAAAATTATGCTCTACATCCTACTCCAGCTCTGCCCAGAACCCTCTGTTGTGATCCTGGTCAGAGGAGTCATTGGTGGTAGCCGGGCACCATCCAGCTGTACTGGGCTCAGTCCCGTGGAGGCCTTGGTAGCTGTGGATCATTAGTCCTTCGGACTAATCTTTTCCTTGTATCCTGTTCTCTTCGTTCTCCCTTGTTTCCGAAGGGATGAGATCAGTGGAGTATCTTAGATGGCCGCTCATAGGCTTTTAAGACCCCAGACACTACTCACCAAGGTAGAATGTAGAGCATTATCTTTATAAGTAGTGTCATGCCAATTGAGCTAGATGTTCCCCGAGATCATGGTCCCCAGAGCCCTCCGTCCAACAACTCAGTCCCTCGGGGGGTTTGGATGTGTCTATAGGGCCTCCATGACCTTTCCTTGTGCAGGTTGTGTTAGTTTCCCCTGTACTATGTACTATCTCATCTCCCAGACGCCACTCACCGAAGTGGGATGCAGAACTTTTTCTTAATAAACTTTGTTATGCTAATTGACCTAGATGTACCCTGAAACCATGATCCCCAGACTCCCGCCCCTGCTACTCTGTCTTTCCAAGTGTTTGATTGTGTTCAGGAAACTTCTTAGCTTTTGGTTGAGTCCAGTTGTGCTGACTTCCCCTGAGGTTGTCTTTCACTTCACCTAAGATAATTCTTGTCTACTGTCTAGTTAGTGAATACCCCTCTCCCTCCCACCCCACTCTCGTAACCATCAAAGAATGGTTTCTTCTGTGTTTAAACCTTTTCTTGAGTTCTTATAATAGTGGTCTTATAGAAGGTTTGTCCTTTTGCAACTGCCTAATCTCACTCAGCATAATGCCTTCCAGGTTCATCCATGTTATGAGATGTTTCATGGATTCATCATTATTCTTCATCGTTTCGTAGTATTCCATTGTGTGAATATACCGTAATTTGTTTATCCATTCATCTATTCATGGGCACCCAGGTTGTTTCCATCTTTTTGCTATTGTGAACAGTGCTGCAGTGAACATGGGTGTGCATATATCTATTTATGTGATGGCTCTTCTCTAGGATATATTCCAACACGTGGGATTGCTGGATTGTATGGTACTTCTATTTCTAGCTTTTTGAGGAAGCACCAAATCAATTTCCAAAGTGGTTGTACCATTTTACATTCCCAGCAGCAGTGTATAAGTGTTACAGTCTCTCCATAACCTGTCCAACATTTATTATTTTGTGTTTTTTGGATTAATGCTAGCCTTGTTGTGGTGGGATGATACCTTATTGTAGTTTTGATTTGCATTTCTCTAATGGCTGATGATCATATGCATATGCATTTCTTCATGTATCTGTTAGCCATCTGACTGTCTTCTTTGGTGAAGTGCCTGTTCATATCCTTTGACCATTTTTTAATTGGGTTATTTGTCTTTTTGTTGTTGTTGAGGTTTTGCACTATCTTGTAGATTTTAGAGATTAGATGCTTATTGGATTTGTCTAGCCAAAGATTTTTTCCCAGTCTGTAGGTTGTCTTTTTACTCTTTTGGTGAAGTCTTTTGATGAGCATAAGTGTTTGATTTTTGGGAGCTCCCAGTTATCTAGTTTCTCTTCTGGTGTTTGTGCATTGTTAGTAATGTTTTATATTCTGTTTATGCCGTGTATTAGGGCTCCTGGCACTGTCCCTATTTTTTCTTTCATGATCTTTATCATTTTAGATTTTATATTTAGGTTTTTGATCCATTTTGAGTTAGTTTTTGTGCATGATTTGAGGTATGGTTCTTGTTTCATTGCTTTGCAGATAGCTATCCAGTTATGCCAGCACCATTTGTTAAAGAGACTCTCTTTTCCTCAATAAACGGACTTTGGGCCTTTGTCAAATATCAGCTGCTCATAGGTGGATGGATTTACATCTGAATTCTCAATTCTGTTCCATTGGTCTGTGTATCTCTTGTCGTACAAGTACCAGCATGTTTTGACGACCGTGGCGGTATAAATAGGTTCTAAAATCAGGTAGTGTGAGGCCTTGCACTTTGTTCTTCTTCTTCAGTAGTGCTTTACTTATCCAGGGCCTCTTCCCCTTTCCATATGAAGTTGTCAATTTGTTTCTCTATCTCCTTAAAAAATGCAGTTGGAATTTGGATGGGGATTTCATTCCATCTGTAGATCACTTTGGGTAGAATTGATATTTTCACAATGTTGAGTCTTCTTATCCATGAGCAAGGTATGTTTTTCCACTTACGTACATCTTTTTTAGTTTCTTGCAGCACTGTCTTGTAGTTTTCTTTGTGTAGGTTTTTTATGTCTCTGGTTAGATTTATTCCTAAGTATTTTATCTTCTTGGTGGCTATTGTAAATGGTACTGATTTGGTGATTTTCTCTTGGAAGTTCTCTTTGTTGGTGTAGAGAAATCCCAACTGATATTTTTTTTTTTTTTTTCCTCATGAAAGTAAAGCTTTTCCTTTATTTATTCATTTGTTTTTGCCATCTCAAACCACATTGCGATCTGTCAATCTCCTGAATTCTTTTTTTTTTTTTTATAATATTTTATTGTACTTCAGGTGAAGGCTTACAGAACAAATAGTTTCTCATGTAACAGTAGTACACATGCTGCTTTATGACTTTGGTTAACAACCCCACAACATTTTAACCCTCTAAATTCTCAGCCAACTGATTTTTGTATGTTTATCTTGTATCCTGATACTTCACTGAAATCTTCTGTTAGTTCCAGTAGTTTTCTTGTGGATTCTTTGGGGTTTTCTGTGCATAAGATCATATCATCTGCAAATAGAGATACTTTTACTTCTTCCTTACCAATTTGGATGCCCTTTATTTCTTTCTCTAGCCTAATTGCTCTGGCTAGGACCTCCAGCACAGTGTTGAATAAGAGTGGTGATAAAGGGCATCCTTGTGTGGTTCCCGTTCTCAAGGGGAATGCTTTCAGACTCTCTCCATTTAGGATGATGTTGACTGTTGGCTTTGTATAAATGGCCTTAATTATGTTGAGGAAGTTCCCTTCTATTCCTGTTGTGCTGGGAGTTTTTTTTATCATGAATGAGTGTTGGACTTTGTTAAAAGCCTTTTCTGCATCAATTGATAAGATCATGTGGTTCTTCTCTTTTGTTTTATTTATGTGATGGATTACGTTGATTGTTTTTCTTATGTTGAACCATCTATGCATACCTGGTATAAATCCCACTTTATCATGGTGAATTATTATTTTGATATGTTGCTGAATTCTGTTGGCTAGAATTTTGTTGAGGATTTCTGTATCAGTGTTCATAAGGGATATTGGTCTATAATTTTCTTTTTTTTTGTGGTGTCTTTACCTGGTTTTGGTATTAGGGTTATGCTGGCTTCAGAGAATGAGTTTGGGAGTATTCCATCCTTTTCTATGCTCTGAAGTACCTTCAGCAGTAGTGGTGGTAACTCTTTTCTGAAGGTTTGGTAGAATTCTCCCAGTGAAGCCATCTGGGCAGGGTTTTTTTTTTTGTTGGGAGTCTTAATTGCCTTTTAAATCTCTTTTTTTGTTATGGGTTTATTTAGTTGTTCTACCTCTGTTTGTGTTAGTTTAGGTAGGTAGTGAGTTTCTAGAAATTTGTCCATTTCCTCGAGGTTTTCAAATTTGTTAGAGTACAGTTGTTCATAGTATTCTGTTGTGATTCTTTTAATTTCAGTTGGGTCTGTTGTGGTATCACCCATCTCATTTCTTATATGGGTTATTTGCTTCCTCTCCTGTTTTTCTTTTGTCAGTTTGGCCAGTGGTTTATCAATTCTGTTGATCTTTTCAAAGAACCACTTTTTGGTCTTGTTAACTCTTTCAGTTGTTTTTCTCTTCTCTGTTTTATTTAATTCTGCTGTAATTTATTATTGGCTTTCTTCTGGTGCTCGAGGGCTTCTTTTGCTGCTCTCTTTCTGTTTGTTCAAGTTGTAGGGTTAATGCTTTGATTTTGGCCTCATCTTCTTTTAGGATGTGTGCATTTATTGCTATAAATTCACCTCTGAGCACGGCTTTTGCTGTGTCCCAAAAATTCTAGTAGAATATTTTCATTCTCATTTGATTCTGTGAATTTCTTTTTTCCATCCTTGATTTCTTCTGTAACCCAGTAGTTTCTGAGCAAGGTGTTGTTCAGTTTCTACGTGTTTGATTTTTTTCCCTAGCTTTTTCTGGTATTGATTTCTACTGTTATGGCTTTATGGTCAGAAAAGATGCTTCATAATGTTTTGATGCTTTGGATCCTGATATAAGGCTTGCTTTATGGCCTAATATGTGGTCTGTTCTGGAGAATGTTCCATGTGTGTTGGAAAAGAAAGTATACTTGGCTGCTGTTGGGTGGAGTGTTCTGTATATGTCTATGAGATCAAATTGGTTGATTGTGGCATTTAGATCTTCCATGTCTTTATTGAGTTTCTTTCTAGATGTTCTGTCCTTCACCGAACGTGGTGTGTTGAAATTGCCTACTATTATTGTGGAGCTGTCTGTCTCTCTTTTCCTTGCTGTTAAAGTTCATTTTATGTTGGGTGCATAAATATTTATTATGATTATGTCCTCCTGGTGTACTGACTCTTTAATCATTGTATAGTGTCCTTCCTTATCCTTTGTTGTTGATTTTACTTTAAAGTCTATTTTGTCAGAGGTTAATATTGCCACTCCTGCTCTTTTTTGATTGTTGTTTGCTTGATGTATTTTTTCCATCCTTTGAGTTTTAGTTTGTGTCTTTGAGTCTAAGGCGTGTCTCTTGTAGACAGTATATAGATAGTGTTTTTTTAATCCACTCTGTCTATTTATTGGTGCATTTAGTCCGTTTGCATTCGTCATAATTATTGATATGTATGCCTTTAGTGCTGTCATTTTGATGTCTTTTTTGTGTGTTGTTGACAGTTTCTCTCGTCCCCTTAATTTTTTTGTGCTGAGTCATTTTTCTTCATGTATTTTCTTTTCATCTTTTTCATTGTTGTTGATTTTGTTTTTGCAGAGTCTTTATGTTCTTGTTTTTTATTTTGGTACATGAGATTGTTAATTTCCTTTGTGGTTACTTTAATATTTATTTTTATTTTTCTAAGTTTATGCCAGTCTTTTATTTCTTTATATCGCCGTGTCTTCCTCTCCATATGAAAGATCTATGAGTACATTTTTTAGTCCCTCTTTTTTGTTTTAATGTTGTTATCTTGTAAATATTGACATCTCTTTCCCTATTTTCAGCATATTAACTTTGATTTGTTTTTGAGTCTTCCCTAACTGGGTTGAAATCTGGTTGCTCTGTCCTGTGTTCTAGTCTTGGGTTGTTATCTGATGTTATTGATTTTCTGACTGGAGGACTCCCTTTAGTATTTCTTGTAATTTTGCTTTGGTTTTTACAAATTCCCTAAACTTCTGTTTATCTGGAAATGCCCTAATTTCACCATCATATTTGAAAGACAGTTTTGCTGGATATATATTTCTTGGCTGTCAATTTTTTTTCCTTCAAGTCTTTATATATGTCATCCCATTGCCTTTTTTGCCTTCATGGTTTCTGCTGAGTAGTAGTTCGAGCTTAGTCTTACTGACTCTCCTTTGTAGATGACTTTTTGTTTATCCTTAACCACTCTTAAAATTCTCTCTTTATCTTTGGTTTTGCCAAGCTTGATTATAATATGTCTTGGTGACTTTCTTTTGGAATCTACCTTGTGTGGGGTTCAGTGAGCTTCTTTGATAGATACCTTCTCATCTTTCATGATATTAGGGAAGTTTACTGCCAACAAATCTTCAGCAATTCTCTATTTTCTGTCATCTATCTCTGTTCTGGTACTTCAATCACTCATAGGTTATTCCTCTTGATAGAGTCCCACATAATTCTTAGGGTTTTTTCATTTTTTAAAATTCTTTTACCTGATTTTTCCTCAAATAAGTTGGTGTCACGAGCTTTATCTTCAATCTCACTAATTCTGACTTCCGTTGTCTCAATTCTGCTCCTATGAGTTTCTCTTGAGTTGTCTAATTCTGAAATTTTATTGTTAATCTTCTGGATTTCTGTTTGTTGTCCCTCTGTGGATTCGTGCAGCCTGTTAAATTTGTCATTATGCTCTTCTCTAATCTTAAGTTCCTCTGTTGTTTTGTCTGTGTGTTCCTTGGCTTGTTCTGGGTTTTGCCTAATCTCCTTCCTGATCTCTTGAAAGAGTTCTGTATATTAATCTTTTGTATTCTACCTTTGGTAATTCCAAGAATGTCTCTTCCTCCAGAACATTTCTTGATTCTTTGTTTTGGAGGGCTTGATGAAGTCATCATAGTCTACCTCTTTATGTGGTTTGATACTGACTGTTGTCTCCGAGCCATCAGTTATTATATTTATTTATTTTATATTTGCTTACTGTTTCCTAGCTTCTTGTTTTGTTTTGATAGGCTGCCCGTGTGAACTAGCTTGATTTTTGGCGCCTTTGATGCTCTAACATCTTGACACCAGGTAGTTAGACCTGTTACTAGGTATGTGAGCCCAGGAGTCCATTTACTTTTCTTGTATGCATTCAGCTCAGGTGTCCAGCTAGTCGGTCACCAAGTGTGTGGTGCAGGCTCTCACCTATAGTCCTAGATGGGCAGGAGTGATTGGTGTAGGCACAGGTATCTGGCTGAGTAGGGGGTCAAGCGCTGAGCAAGGCAGGGGACTGACAGCTGCCCCTGAGTGTCTGGGAAGAAAGCATGTCTCTCTTCCTTAGAGCACGTAGGTGGGTGGGTTTTGCAGCCAGACTGTGGGCACCCAGTTCTGTTGGCTGTAAGGACTGGGAGTCACCACTTATTCCTAGACCCCTGTCATGGGTGGCTATTTGGCATGGGTGGTGCCATCAGTCCTCAGGCCCCGGATGTGGGTAGGTGAGGGCCCTGCTTAATGGGCAGAGCGATGTCAAATGTCACGAACCAGGCAGCAATTTCTTAATTCTTTCCTCCTCACAGGTACCTCTAGGGATCAGGTACTTTTTCTGCCTCTGAAGGTTTATTGGAAAGCTGCTGCACCACTGACAGTGCATGCTGCCACAAGACAGGGGCCTTTATGACTCTTTGAAGAAACAGGAATGTGCCTCAAATTACTGTTTTTACAGGGTGTTGTATGAGGTGTCTGAATTTTTGGTAGGAACATAGAAATTTTGGAAAATTTTATTTGTTGCATATATGTACCAGTAGACTCCACTAGGGAATCTGGGATATAGTTAGCGGTACTTCATATGTACCACTAAACACTTAGGGTAGGCTTATCGATGGAGGAAAAAAAAAAAAATCCATACTATCTACCAAAAATTAGACACACTCAGTGATTCAGCGTATTTCCATTAATGAAAACACAGGGTATCATCAAAAAATTCAAAGCAGAAAATAATTGGAGCACAAAAGGGTTACATAGGATTCAAAAACCAAAAACAGACCAATTAGTTTTGACAAGCATACACAGTCAAGTGACCACCACCACCACAATCATGATAGAGAGTATCTCCATCACCACAGTCAATTCCATCCTCCACCATTCTGCTGCCCCCTGGCAACCACTGAGTTACTTTCTCTCACTGTAGTTTTGCTAGAAAAGGACATCATGTTTGGTAAAATAGAGGGTCAATGAAAAGAATTCCCTTTCCACATTAAAAAAATTTTTTGATAAATTGTATTTCATCAGAATTTTAAAACATGTTCTTCAGAAGACACTGTTAAGAAAATGAGTATGTAAGCCAGGTTAGGATGAAATATTTGCAAAAACACTTATCTGGTAACCTTAAACTAGAATATGTAAAGAACTCTTATAACTTAATGAGACAAACCTATTTATAAAGCAAAAATTTGAAGAGACACTTTACCACAGAAGATACATAGGTGGCAAATAAGCACATGAAACGATGCTTAACGTCATTAGTCATTAAGGAAATATAAATTAAAACCACAGTGATATAGCACTACTCACCAAGTAGCATGGCTAAAATTAAAAATACCAAATGTTAACAAAAATTGGAAGCAATTGGAACTCTCATATATTGCCTTAGCAAGGCAAAATGGTACAGTTATTTTGGAAGAGTTTGTCAGTTTGTTATAAAGTTAAACATAGGGTTACCATTTGACCCACCAATCCCCACTCTTAGTATTTATTTAGGAGAAGAAAGCATATGCCTACAAAAACCATATGTGAATTAGTCATAACATATTTATAATATCCCAAACTAGAAAGAACTCAAGTGCTCATCATCTGGTCAGTGGGTGTACAAATTGTTCCACATTCATAGTGTGGAATGTGACTCGGCAAACTACTGATACAAATAGCAAAATAGATGAATTTTAAAAGCTTTATGCTATGTGAAAGAAGCCAGGTAAGAATGACTACTTAATGACTGATTCAATTTGTATAAAACTGTAGAAAAGGCAAAACTCTTGTTGTTCATTGCTCCTACTCAGCATTGCCTAGTCCTGTGCCATCTTCATGATAGTATGTTTGAGTCCATTGTTGTGGCTTTTGTGTCAGCTGAAGATTTCCCTCATTTTCGTTGGCCTTCTCTTTTACCAAACATGATGTCCTTTTCTAGCAAAACTACAGTGATAGAAAGCAGGTCAGTGGTTGCCAGGGTGCAGCCAAATGGTGGAGGAGGGAATTAACTGTGGTGACAGAAGCGTTTTATATCACGACTGTGGTGGTGGTTACTTGACTGTATACATTTGTTAAAACTAATTGGCCTAACTGTACGCTTAAAATTGACCCCTTTCCTTAGACCCCCAAACAAAAGAAAAAAAATCACAGAATGTAATTTATGTAGAAGGGTTCCAGAAATGGTGAAGCACATAAGCCAAAATTGAGCATCTATCACAGTGCAGCCACAGACCAAGCCCAGCTAACAAATACCTGTCTCTGGATGGTTCATCTGTTACTGTTCTTTTTTCAATTCTAGGAAATGAGAAGGAAGCTTCTAGAATGTCGTGAATTATCAAGTTTTGTTTTAACTAGGGGGAGTGTTGACTGTGTGCTCCGTACAGGCTGATGAGATCTTTCCATTTGTCCCTCGCCAGGAGTGTGAAACCAAGATCGCCCAGGAGATAGCCAGTCTTTCAAAAGAGGATGTTTCCAAAGAGGAGATGAATGAAAATGAAGAAGTTATAAATATTCTCCTTGCCCAGGTAGGTGCCTTTTCTCTTGTTTGTAAGAATCTTAATGGTCATTTTAAAATTATAATTTGAGAAGCTAAACTACAGAGGTGTAAATTTGCTAACCAAAATTGTAAGATGATTTAGAAGTTTTAGAGGGACTGTGCCTGCTGTATTTGGTCCTGCCTTTATGTTGTGTTTTTATAACGTTAGCCTAATGGAGAAGAAACTACCATATACTGAGTGACTACTCCTTACTGGGCACTGTCCTAGGTGCTCTGCTTAATCTTATTTAGTCAACCCACAGGTCTGAGTTATAGGCATTTTCTCTCGTTTACAGATTAGTGGTATTTATTCCATATTAACGAGATCAGACTTTAGTAAATATTTGAAAACATGTTCCTAATGTCACAAAGTTTGGGATCCTGAAAATGTAATGATACAGATTTTAATTGATACTTGTTGCTAAGGTGTTAACCTTTAAGATATTTTGATTTTATTCTTTGCAGGTGGAAGTCAATTGTTGGAGGTGCATTGTCTTTATTATTCATTCATTGATTCAGCAAATATCTGTTGAGTGCCACTATATTCCAGGCATAGAACTGAAGATGAGCTCATTTATTCCTTTCTGAATTTCTCAAGTCAACCTTACTCTGTTCTGGATATTCCCAAAACTTAACGAGAAAAGAATGAAGTTCTAGGCTCTGCAACATAGTCTTTGTAAGCTTCCAGAAACTCATGTATGTGGGGTACCTAAAGCCCTACAAGTTTAAGTCTTTTCTGTTACTTCTGAAAAATACATGGTTTTGCCTTGCAGGCACATAATGCTTCTCCTCTGAGAAGAGACTGATCATGTGTTTATTTTGGGGTTTTTCAATCTGATGTTTTTTGGAATGTTAGCTTTAATAGGTACACCAAGGAAAAGGAAAAACATCTGTGTTCAAAAACACCTGGGAAACACTGCCTATTACATCTCCAAGAAAAACAACGCATATGAGTGGCTTCGAGAAGTTTACTTTAGAACTTGGTCATGATAGTGTCTTTCAAGTTTGACCGCAGATACTTATCCTCAGTACCTATCAGTTGCAGAAGAAATGCTGTAGACCTTTGTATCCAGCTCCTCATCTTCAAACCCTTACATTTCTGTTGAACTCCCTCCCCGCTTGCGTCTGCTTTGGTTCTTGTCTCTAGGTTAGAGGCGCTAGCTCTAGCCAGATCGTAAGACTGGTGGCTAATCAGCTTTAGAAGGGTTCATTCTGTTAAAGGAGAATATTTACTGTCTAAGTATTATCTCTGGGGACATGGGTTGAGAAGAATTGGTGGCTTATGGTGAGGAAACAATATTTTTCTAAGTATAGCGTTCCTTCACTTAGACCTGCTTTGAAAAGTGTTGCTGCGGCCAGCCACATATCTTTTGGGTCTTTCCTTTCCAAGTGAAAGTATCAAAGGCCACTTAGGCCCTTAGAGATGGGAAGGCATTAAGAAAGGACTGGAAAGCAAAAGCGAATTTAATCTTGAATTAAAACTTTGGCTTTGTCCCCAGTGTGCTAGCCTCATAGGGAGCCTTTGCAGGATGAGGACACTGGATTCCTATGTGGCATCGTATGTCTTGAGAAAAATCTTGTTGTTTCCCCCAAATAACTTAGTTTACCTCCTCTCACAGAAGTGTCTTCTTCACCCTCAGGAAAGAGGATATGCTCTGTTACGCAGTACAATAAGCTTTCGCCTAGCTTGGGTCCTCAGACACTGTGTAACACGCTGAAATAATTCACAGCAACATAGGAGGCCAAACGAGAAGTGGCGTTTTCTAGCGAAAATGCTCAGAGATGTTCACCAGTGATCGTTATTTCAGGAGAATGAGCTCTTGACTGAACAGGAGGAGCTTCTAGCCATGGAGCAGTTCCTGCGCCGGCAGATCGCCTCAGAGAAGGAAGAGATAGAGCGCCTCGGAGCTGAGATTGCTGAAATCCAGAGGTAATAGAAAGCCGGGGGTCCCGACATTTCCAACAAATGTTTACATGGAGCATGAGTTTTCAACTTCAGGACTTTCATATAGAAGAATTAGGCTTCCAAAATTGATCATCTTAACGTTTCTTATTTATAAAGTCATAAGAAGGGTGTTAGATAAAGTAGACTCGTGAAAACCCGATCTGAGAGGGTACTGATACTTGGCAGACACTTGGACCTGTCTCTCCTTCTCACCCTTCAGCCGTCAGCAGCACGGCCGCAGCGAGACCGAGGAGTGTTCCTCCGACAGCGAGAGTGAGAGTGAGGATGAGGAGGAGCTGCAGGTCATTCTGGAGGATTTACAGAGACAGAACGAAGAGCTGGAGGTGAGTTGTGGGAGTAACTGCAAAGACATACTAACGCCCAGAAGGTGCTAGAGACCATGTACTTCCCACTGGAATGTTTTTCTTTTCCTTAGTCACAAGCCAGGGAGGCCGAGCAGAGAGGAATTCAGGGGAAGTCTCACCACAGAGTTTGTAGGACAGTCTGACTGGCCAAGTGGAGGGCACAGAGGTGTCTTTCTCCAGCCAGGCCGTATGTGGAGGCAGTGACCTTCCATGACTTCAGCGTATCACACACAGCTGAAAAGCCAGATTCACTTACCCGTGCCGGTTTGGGTAGCTTTGAATTATCTGGTCCATGATCCCAGAGAAGATGAACAGAAAAAAGAAAGCTAATAGAAGAAGGAAAAGGCTCCTCATTGTCCTTATGGATAACGAGGAACAGAGTTTTCTTTTGGCCCTTCAACCAAGTGGTAGGTGAGTGGGAAACCCAGCAGTAGGCGGCTGGGAGACAGCTGCATAGTGAAAAGAAAAACAGGTTTAAACGATCTTGATCAGAATTTCCCTTCTCACCCCAAATAAAGCATTTTCTCCAGATGTTTTGCTTAAGGGCTGAAAGAAGACATCCTCTTCCTAGAAAGGAATCTGAGAACAGTGGCGAGCTCTGCCTCCCTCATTCAGGTTCACGGTTGCTGACTGACCCAAGCTGCTGGGCATACCAGAGCTTCACCATGAGCAGAGAATTGAGGCAGTCCACACCCAGCAGTCACCCCCAGAAATCCTTTCTGCAGGAACCCACAGACAGAGGCCCAAGGCTCCCCAACTAGGCTCACGGTCAAGGCACTCCTAGGGCAAGGACTGTCGGGGGAGCAGTTGGCCAGGGAGTGAGGTCTGGTTTGGTCAGCGACCACTCTTTAGCAGGTCTCACACTGACACTTTGTTTTGCATTCTTAACACTACAGATCGTGTTAAAATCCTAAGCAGGGAACCATATTCCAGGAGCACTTGAGATGTAGGTTAGGCTGCTGTACCAAAGAGAATAATGTAGTGGTTTAAACTAGATATTTCTGTTCCTGGCATGTACTAGGCACAGGCATGTAATAGGTCCAGGGCTGTCGTCCTCAACACAGGTTTTTCCACTTGGGCCTCAGAGTGGCTGCTCTGAGTCCTGCCCTCTCTTAGCTAGCAGGAGGGGAAAAGGAATGCCCAGTTGTTAAGGGTAAGATGCACAAGTGGAACTCGTATCCCATTAGCAAAGGCTTAGTCACATGGCCACCGCCAGCTGCAAGGGAGGCTGGGAAATGCAGGCTGCAGCTGAGCCTACATTCCCAAGGAAGAGGGGGAGAGGATGTTGATGTCTGCCATGAAACAGAGATTAGCGGGAGTTTAGGATTAGCTTGTTTTGTATTGCCTAAACTTTGCTGAATGGGCCCAGATAGTTTAGAATTGAGAGTAGTTTTCTACTGCTTGACTAAGTAACACAGTTCAGATGTAAAGTAATGCCACTCACAAAGGACAGATCTAGGTTTTTATCCTGTTTTTAACTCTCCTCTAATTGCTGACATTACTTTTATTTTCTCCTTGTTTAAGGGCTGTTCGGGAGCAGTTGAAAAACAAATTATGTCTCCTTTAAACCCTGGAATATTTGATTGTTAAGAGAATTGTGTCCTCCTGGTACATACACTTTTCCTAGAGGTGCTTCCTTGTCTGTGATCAGGAGCATAGTTCACAGTCCTGAGTTCTGTCTGCTCCTCGTTGGGGCATGTGTGCTGTGTGTGTGCCCTTGTGCTCACAGCGCAGTGACCGAGACTAAGATTGTTAGGTAGTGTCCTCTGCTCCACGCCAGCATTCCTGTTGGCCTTCTTAAGCACTAACTGCCCTCTCTGTCGTTCCCAAGATAAAGAACAATCACTTGAATCAAGCAATCCATGAAGAGCGAGAGGCCATCATCGAGCTGCGGGTGCAGCTCCGGCTGCTGCAGCTCCAGCGGGCTCAGTCAGAGCAGCAGGTGCAGGATGAGGAGGAGCCCGAGAGGCGTGGGGGTGCAGCTCAGCCACCCCGAGACGGCGTTCTTGAGACAAAAGCAGCTAGAGAGCAGCCAAAGGCCGCCAAGGAGCAAGCAAAGCCATCGCCGAGCAAAGACAGGAAGGAAACACCCATCTGAGCAGCCTGTGGGCCAGTCACGGCGTCCTCGAGACTGTAAAGACCTGTGCATCTTACTGTAACACTGAGACCCAGTGCACACCTCTCCTGTGGTGAACATTCTGTAACCATGTCTTTTCTCCTCAGAGATGCTTCTCTCTCACCTGTTTGACTTCTACCCCTCCAGGCTCAGGTTACGGGACAAAGCAACGGAGGCATTTTTGGACTTGTAGGGGACAGATAAGTTTTCCAGATAGTATCAGCTTATTTGAAGATTAATTTTCTTTGTTTAACTTAAAATAACTATTTTAATCCTTGAGTGGCTTCTTTTTAAACCAAAAATCGTCTTTCTTTGCTTTTTTTTATCACAGCAGAATCGGGATCTCTTTCTCTCATTCAAGGGGGAAAAAACAAAGCAAGTTAAATACTATACCTGCCTTGTGGATTGATCCATTGTCTCACCGTCAGGATTTCTGCTTACCTGGTCACTCTTGCTTGTGCCTTTTACACCTTTTCGGTGCAGATTATATAATGGGGAGCTGCCTCATGTTTTCTGACTGGCCAGAATGGCTCTTACTGGGTGTCTCCTTTACCCCGCCCCCCATGTAATTCTCTCATTTTACAGTTCCAGACCACAGTAAATAAGCCCGCATCACCAAACGGCTGAGTTTGGTTGCAGACAGAGCTGGCTGCCCATGGAACATGCCTGGGCCAGGCATGTGGCAGCACGGGCCACAAGCTCCCAGGAGCAGCAGCCCCTCTCCCTCCTGTTACTCACTGCTTGTCATCAGCAAATATTTCACTGAGTTGGTTGAAGGCAGCAGCCTTGGCCTAATCCATCCACACAAAGGATCTGTTTTCAAACCAGAATCTTTTACGTGACTGAGCTTTCATTAAAAACAGAATGACTTATATTGCTTGCTTGGGCTAGAATGTAAATGTCTCTTTGCCTGAATAAGCCATATATATGCTCTTAAACAAAAGTTTTAAATCATTCATGTCACTTCAGTGAGCCTACTGATGGACTCCCAGTTGACACAATTGAGCAATAGAAAAAATATACTTTCCTTTTAATGATAGCTAGGATCCCCCTCCCCGTTTTCTTGCTTCAAATGCCTTCTATACATGATCTGAGGCTTCTGTGAGGCCGAGTTTTTAAGGCAACTTTGTCTCAATTGCACTCTGTCAGAATCAGTGGCATTCGTGAGATAGGTCAAGATCTCATGAGAATGAAAACCAACCCCCCACACTCAAGGTGATGAAAACAACTCCACAAGAGTGCTCTATCCTTTCCTTCTCCTAGTTAGTATTTATTTTCAGCACCCATTTGATGTGGTTTTCTATCCTCTACCTATTGCACTGTTATGACTTGTTGGCCATTATTTGATTTTTGTACGAAAAAAAGCTTTGTTATAGAAATCAGCATACTATTTTTTTAAATCTGGAGAGAAGATATTATGGTGACTGAAAATACGGTCAGATGTCAGATGTAAACATATAAAAGCCTTGCTGTCCTGTCTGTCATACTGCATTCATTTTATATTTGCTGGCAATATTAAAGGTTTCTTTTTTTGTTTGTGTAAACTCTAATTTCTATCAAGGTGTCATGGATTTTTAAAATTAGTATTTCATTACAAATGTCTCAACATTGGTTAACTAATTTTTGCCAGGACCATTATCAATTAAGCAAATAAATTCAACAGCCATTTGGGGAAAAAAAAAGCTTCCTTTTTTTTTTTTTCCCTTAAATACATTATTTCTTTGAAATAACTTAGCACCCTGTGACTGGTAAGGAGTTGGTTTAGGTAATGCTTAAAGTCCAAAAGTAGCAAAATGATTTGTTTCTAAATAACTTTGTATTCTTCATATGTGAATTTGATTATCACTCGCCGGGGACTAGGATTTGTTCCAGTTGTATGTTCCTGACCCTTGCCCAAACTGATGATTGCTGCTTAGTGAGCATACATTTGCAAAATCCAACTGAAAATGACTGGAAGTGAGTTTGCAGTTTACCTCTGTGAGAAACTTCCAGGTTCAGATGGGGAAGCGAGCTTTGCCCTGCTCACTCTGCACCAATCACCTGGCCTGCTTGGCCAGTAGGTGTTGACAATAAACTTGTTATATCTGATTTACAGACGTTTGCATCTCATATATGGAATGATGACTCACCACAAGCCAACCATTATTAGCATGTCTAGCAAATACTCGTTTAGAATGAAAATGACTATTTCATTTGCATTTTTTACTTTAAAATTTCCACAATTAAAATATATGTAATTTAAAGTTTACAGCAACAACCAACTTCTCTATTGTTTATAGTTAAATTACATAAAATCAAATTTATACAGTTAAATTGTGGGAAGATGGCTGAGTAGGAAGCTCCAAGAATTGAGCCCTCCACTGAAACAACTATAGAACTAGCAAGAACTGTTTTTGAGCTCCAGGGTCTACTGGAACATTTGCAGTATCCAGGGATCCTGATGAAGAAGAGGCTGGGGAATTTTAGCCTTTACTTAGTGGCTCCCATCCCACATCTCTCAGCCCCACAGCAGGCAGTTTTGGACTGTGGTCCGCATTCCTGGTGCAGTTTGCTAGTGCCAGGGTGGAAAGGAAGGATCTTGTCCCCCCCAAATTAGTGTGTTTTGATTGCTGATTACCGCTTTTCATCCTGGAGGGGCCAGCAGAGGACAAATATTGTTTTCACTCCAAAGGCTAAAGTGACTTCTCTGCTGTTAGAAGACTTAGAGAATACGTGTTTTTTTTTTTTTTTTTTTTTTTGTCCTCTTCTTTTTATCTCTTTTTGGGAGCCAGACATTTAAAGAAATCTTTGTCAGGTCACTGGCTGACTGCAGAGATAGTGGAACAGAAACTTCTGTGACCACACACAAAGAATACACACTTTGCAAAAATTGGAAACGTCAGATGGCTCTAGTCCTCAATAGGCAAAAACCAGTGGCCACTGAGGAGTGTGAGAACTAGATTTCTAGAGTGACCACAACATAATACTCAGAATGTCCAGTTGTCAGAAAATTACAGAATATACAAAGAAACAGTAAAGTATGGTTATGGCCCATGTCTTAGTTTCCTAGTGCTGCTGTAACAGAAATACCACAAGTCAGTGACTTTAAAGAACAAAAGTTTGTTTTCTCACTGTTCAGGGAGATAAAAGTCCAAATTCAGGGTGTGGCTCTGGGGGAGGAAGGTCCTTCTTTGTCTATTTCAGCTTCTAGTAGCCAGTAATCCTTGGAGTACTTGGGCTTGTAGATTCATCTGCCTACATCAGATAGTGTGTCTCACCCCGTGTCTCTGCCTCTGTGTTTTATCTATTCTTTTTATAACTCAGAAGTGATTAGATTGAGAATCACCCCTGCTCAGGTATGGCATAATTACCATAACAAGGAAATTCTATTTCCAAACAGGATTGCATCCACAGGTGTGGGGTTAGAATTCCTACTCATTTTTTTGGGGGGGTGGGGGACACAATCCATCACAGCCTTCATAGGGAAAACAAAGAATTTGACAAACCCATCCCTGAGGAAACTCAGATACTGGAATTATTAGTCAAAGGTATTAAATCAACTGTCTTAAATATGTTCAATGAGCTAAAGGAAATCAGGAAAATGATGTCTGAACAAAATGAGAATATCAATAAAGAGGTAGAAATTATAAAAAAGGAACCAAACAAATTTTGGAATTGAAAAGTACAGTAATTGAAATGAAAAACTCACTAGAGGATTTCAAACTGAGCAGGCAGAAGAAAGGATCAGCAAACTTGAAGAAATTATCCAGTCTGAGGAGCAGGAAAAAAGAAAAGTGAACAGAGCCTGAGGAACCTGTGAGACACCATCAAGTGTACCAGCATACACATTATAGGAGTCCCAGAGGAAAGGAGGGAGAAAGGAGCAGAAAAAAAGTACTTGAAGAAATAATGGTCGAAAACTTGCCAAATCATATTCATAAATATACACATCTCCAGGAGCTCAACAAATTCCAAGTAGGATAAACTCAAGAGATCCACACCGAGACACATTACAGTCAAATTGATGAAACCCAAAGACAGCACCAAGAGAAGCAACTCATCACATACAAGTTATCCTTAATAAGATTATCTGCTAATTTCTCCTCAGAAACCATGAAGGCCAGAAGGCAATGGGATGGCAAGTTTAAAGTCCTCAAAGGAAAAAAGGAGAAACAAGACATCTATATCTGGCAAAATGATCTTTCAAGAATGGAGAAATTAAGACATTTCCAATAAATAAAAGCTGAGGGAGTTCATTACTAGTAGACCTGCCCTACAAGAAATGCTAAAGAGAGTCATGTTGAAAGTACAATAGTAACTTGAAGCCGTAAGAAAAAGAACACTAGTAGAAGTAACTTCATAAGTAAACATTAAAGCCAGTATTATTGTACTTCCGGTTTGATTTGCAACTTTTTTCCTATATGATTTAAAAACTAAATGCATAAAACAATCATTATAAACTTATTTTAATGGGCATACAATGTGTAAAGATGTAATCTGTGCTAATAACAATATAAAGGGACAGAGATGTATAGGAACAGAGGTCCTCTTCCTCTCCCAATCTCTTTTCTACAATTAAATGCATTTCTTGAATCAGATTTGATCTTCTTACTCCCTTTTCATGAAATGTTTCAGGGGCTTCTCATTAAAACCAGGAGAAAATCCACAATTCCTGGCAAAATGTGCAAATTCTTCATCCGTAAATCTTGTAGTTTTCCAAAACATAAATGTTAGGAAAACAGTGTTTTTTGTCTGCCTTTACGTTTATTGTTTCCTTTCCCTTGAAAACCCCATCTTCTGGCCACATCATCTGGAATTAACTCCTACTTATCTTTCAAAACTCATTTCCGGTGTAATTCCACATGGTACTGAGCTTTTGGCCTCCCTGCGCTTTTACTGGATTCTGTAACACCACTTTTCACAATATGTTGTCTGTTAACTTATTTGTCCCCTTAACCAGATGTGAGCTCCTAGTCTCTGCAGCATTAGTACTTGGCACATAGGAGTTGTTCCATTACTGCTCAGTAAGTAAATGGGTGAATAACACACGCAACCAAAATGGTCACTTTGCTCTAGTATTAAGAATAAAAAAAGAATGATGAGATTGCAGAATTTTTGAGTTGCCTGGACCTTAGGAATTATTAAAACATTTTGTCTTAAGAGTAGGGCCAAAAGTATTCTTGTTAAAGAATAGAGAATTATTTACAAAAAATGTACTTTGAGTCAGATGATTTTTTATTCAAAATCCAACCCTGCTACTTTGTGTCCTTGGACAAGCCATTTAGTAGGCTCAAGTTTATTAGTTAAAAGACATTTAAACAAGCTCATGATTGTCAATCTTGTAGTACACTCAAACTTATAGGATGCTGTTGTTAGGTGCCATTTATTTGGTTCCAACTCATAGTGACCCTGTGCACAACAGAGCGAAACACTGTCCTACTCCTGTGCCATCCTCACAATCATTGCTATGCTTGAGCCCATTGTTGCAGCCACAGTGTCAATCCATCTCGTTGAGGGTCTTCCCCTTTTTTGCTGACTGTCTGCTAAGCATGCTGTCCCTTCTCCAGGGATTAGTCCCTACTGATAGCATGTCCAAAGTATGTGAGACAGTCTCACCATCCTTGTTTATAAGGAACATTCTGGCTATATTCCAAGCAAGATTTGTTTGTTCTGTTGGCAGTCTATAGTATATTCAATGTTCTTCGCCAACCCCATATTTCAAAAGTGTCAGTTCTTCAGTCTTCCTTATTCATTGTCCAGCTTTCACATGCATATGAGGCAACTGAAAACACCATGGCTTGGGTCAGGTGCACCTTAGTCCCTAAAGTGACATCTTTGCTTTTTTAACACTTTAAAGAGGTCTTTTGCAGCAAATTTGCCCAGTGCAATGTGTCTGTTTGATTTCTTGACTGCTGCTTCCATGGGTGTTGATTGTGGATCCAAGTAAAATGAAATTCTTGACCACTTCAATTTTTTCTCCGTTTATCATGATGTTACTTATTGGTCCAGTTGTGAGGATTTCTGTTTTATGTTGAGGTATAATCCAAACTGAAGGCTGTGTGTGCTTCAAGTCTTCACTTTCGGCAAGCGAGGTTGTGTCATCTGTATGACACAAGTTGTTAATGAGTCTTCAATCCTGATGCCACTTTCTCCATATACTCTCGGATTATTTGCTCAGCATACAGATTGAATAAATATGGTGAAAGGATACAACCCTGACGCACGCTTTTCCTGACTTTAAACCATGCAGTAGGCCCTTCTGTTCAAATGACTGCCTCTTGATCTATGTGGAGGTTCCTCATAAGCACAATTAAGTGTTCTGGGATTCCCATCCTTCTCAATGTTATCCATAATTTGTTACGATCCACATAGTCGAATGCCTTTGCATAGTCAATAAAACACAGGTAAACATCTTTCTGGTATTCTCCGCTTTCAGCCAGAATCCATCCAACATCAGCTATGATATCCCTGCTTCCACGTCCTCTTCTGAATCTGGCTTGAATTTCTGGCAGTTGCCTGTTGATAGACTGCAGCAGCCGCTTTTAAATGACCTTCAGCAAAATTTTACTTGTGTGTGATATTAATGATATTGTTCAATAATTACCACATTCGGTGGGATCACCTTCCTTTCAATTAGGCATAAATATAAGTCTCTTCCAGTTGGTTGGCCAGGTAGCTGTCTTCTAAATTTCTTGGCATAGACAAATGAGCACTTCCAGTACTGCATCCATTTGTTGAAACATCTCAATTGGTTTTCCATCAATTCCTGGAGGCTTGTTTTTCACCAATGCCTTCAGTGCAGCTTGGACCTCTTCCTTCAGTACCATCGGTTCCTGATCATATGCTACCTCCTGAAATGGTTGAACGTCGACCAATTCTTTTTGGTATAGTCGCTCTGTACTCCTTCCATCTTCTTTTGATGCTTCCCGCATCGTTTAATATTTTCTGTGTAGAATGCTTCAATATTGCAACTCGAGGTTTGAATTTTTTCTTCAGTTCTTTCAGCTTTAGGAATGCCAAACATGTTCTTTCCTTTTGGTTTTCTGACTCCAGGTCTTTGCACGTGTCATTATAGTACTTAGTCTTTTCAAGCTGCCCTTTGAAATCTTCTGTTCAACTCTTTTACTTCATCATTTCTTCTGTTTGCTTTAGCTACGTGATGTTCAAAAGCAAGTTTCAGAGTCTCTTCTGACATCCATTTTGGTCCTTTTCTTTCTTTCCTGTCTTTTTAATGACCTCTTGTTTTCTTCATGTATGGTGTCCTTGATATCAGTCCACAGCTCATCTGGTCTTCAGTCATTAGTGTTCAACAGGTCAAATCTATTCTTGAGATAGTCTCTAAATTGAGGTGGGATATACTCAATGCCGTACTTTGGCTGTTGTGGACTTGTTCTAATTTTCTTTAGCTTCAACTTGAACTTGCACATAGCAATTGATAGTCTGTTCCCTAGTTGGCCCCTGGCCTTGTTTTGACATGATATTGAGCTTTTCCATTGTTTCTTTCCACAGATGTAGTCAATTTGATTCTTGTGTATTCCATCTGGCAAGGTCTACGTGTATAGTCGCTGTTTATGTTGGTGAGAAAAGGTATTTGCAATGAATAAGTATTGGTCTTGCAACATTCTATCATGTGATCTCTGGCATCGTTTCTGTCACCAAGGCCATATTTTCCAATTACCCATCCTTCGTTTCCAACTTTGGCATTCCAATCACCAGTAATTATCAATGCATCCTGACTGCATGTTCGATCAATTTCAGACTGCAGAAGTTGGTAAAAATCTTCAATATCTTCATCTTTGTCTTAGTGGTTGGTGTGTAAATTTGAATAATAGTTGCATTAACTGGTCTTCTTTGGAGGCGTATGGATATTATCCTATCACTGACAGTGTTGTACTTCAGGATAGATCTTTAAATGTTCTTTTTGACAATGAATGCAATGCCATTCCTCTTCAAATTGTCATTCCCGGCATAGCAGACCATATGATTGCCCCGTTCAAAATGGCCAGTACCAGTCCATTTCAGCTTGCTAATGCCTAGGATATCGATGTTTATGCGTTCCATTTCATTTTTGACAATTTCCAATTTTCCTAGATTCATACTTTGTACATTCCACGTTCCAATTATTGATGGATATCTGCAGCTGTTTTTCTCATTTTGAGTCGTGCCATATCAGCAAATGATGGTCCTGAAAGCTTGACCCCATCCATGTCATTAAGGTCGTCTCTACTTTGAAGAGGAACCTCTTCCCCAGTCGTCAATTTTGAGTACCTTCCAAGCTAAGGGGCTCATCTTCCGGCACTATATCAGATGATGTTCCACTGCTATTAGTAAGGTTTTCACTGGCTAATTATTTTCAGAAGTAGACCACCATGTCCTTCTTCCTAGTCTCTCAGTCTGGAAGCTCAGCTGAAACCTATCCATCATGGGTGACCCTGCTGGTATTTGAATACCAGTGGCATAGCTTCCAACATCACAGCAACACACAAGCCCCCACAGTAAACAACAAACTGACAGATATGATAGGATAGTCAGGCTTAAATAGGATACAATGTAGGAAGATGATTTATGATCTGAATTGCTTTCCTCAAACATTGGTTATAAGGTTGAAGCTTCAGGTCATGAAGCTATTGAAGAGGCAGAATCAGAACTGGAAATTCAGGTTTACTCCCTCTTAGTTCTAGAGGTTTGGGTAGGTCATGTTACTGCTTGGATCACCTAGATGTCTTGTGTAGCCAGGTGGGACCTAGAATGGTCAAGCTCATGAGCTGCTCAGCTCTGGCTGTAATCAGCCTTTTCCTTTTTTTTTTTTTTTCTTCTCTTTCTTTTTTATTGTGCTGTAAGTGAAAGTTTACAATTCTAGTCTCTCATACAAAAATTTATACATATATTGTTATGTGACCCTAGTTGCTCTCTCTATACTGTGACAGCACACTCTTCATCTATACTCTGGATTTCCCATGTCCATTCAACCAGCTCCTGACCCTGTCTTCTCATCTTGCCTCTGGACAGGAGCTGCCCATTTAGTCTCATGTGTCTACTTGAGCCCCCCACGTGTCTGTCACTTTGTCGTACTGTGGGGGCTTGCGTGTTGCTGTGATGCTGGAAGCTATGCCACTGGTACTCAGATACCAGCAGGATCACCCATGGCGTAAAGGTTTCAGCTGAGCTTCCAGACTAAGAGTACGAAGAAGGACCCTGCAGTATACTTCTGAAAAGAATTAGCCAGTAAAAAACCTTATGAATAGCAGCAGAATGTTGTCTGATATAGTGCCGGAAGATGAGCCCCTTAGGTTGGAAGGCACTCAAAAGAAAACTGGGGAAGAGCTGCCTTCTCAAAGTAGAGTTGACCTTAATGACATGAATACAGTCAAGCTTTTGGGACCTTCATTTGCTGATGTGGCACAACCCAAAATGAGAAGAAACAGCTGCAAACATCCGTTAATAATATGAACATGAAATGTAAGAAGTATGAATCTAGAAAAACTGGAAATCGTCAAAAATGAAATGGAATGCATAAACACCGCTATCCTAGGTATTAGTGAACTGAAATGGACTGGTATTGGCCATTTTGAATTGGACAACCATATGGTCTACTATGCGGGGAATGACAACTTGAAGAGGAATGTCATTGCATTCATCGTCAAAAAGAATATTTCAAGATCTATTCTGAAGTGCAATGCTGTCAGTGATAGGATAATATCCATATTCCTACAAGGAAAACCAGTTAATATGACTATTACTCAAATTTACAAACCAACAGCTAAGGCCAAAGATGAAGAAATTGAAGATTTTTACCAGCTTCTTCAGTCTGAAATTGATCGAACATGCAGTCAGGGTGTATTGATAATTACTGGTGACTGGAATTCAAAAGTTGGAAACGAAGAAGAATCGGCAGTTGGAAAATATGGCCTTGGTGATAGAAATGATGCCAGAGATCGCATGATAAGATTTTGCAAGACCAATGACTTCTTCATTGCAAATACCTTTTTTCACCAACACCAATGGCAACTACACATATGGACTTCACCAGACGGAATACACAGGAATCAAATCGACTACATCTGTGGAAACGGATGATGGAAAAGCTTAATATCATCAGTCAGAACAAGGCCAAGTGCTGATTGCGGAACAGACCATCAATTGCTCATGTGCAAGTTCAGCTTGAAGCTGAAGAAAATTAGAACAAGTCCATGAGAGCCAAAATACGACATTGAGTATATCCCATCTGAATTTAGAGACCATCTCAAGAATAGATTTGACCCATTGAACACTAATGACCAAAGACCAGACAAGTTGTGGAATGACATGAAGGACATCATACATGAAGAAATCAAGAGGTCATCAAAAAGAAAAGAAAGAAAATACCAAAATGGATGCCAGAAGAGACTCTGAAACTTGCTCTTGAACGTTGAGTAACTAAAGCAAATAGAAGAAATGATGAAGTAAAAGGGCTGAACAGAATATTTTGAAGGGCCGCTCGAGAAGACAAAGTAAAGTATTATAATGATATGTGCAAAGACCTGGAGTCAGAAAACCAAAAGGGAAGAACACGTTCAGCATTCCTAAAGCTGAAAGAACTGAAGAAAAAATTCAAGCCTCGTGTTGCAATAGTGAAGGATTCTATGGGGAAAATATTAAACGATGCAGGAAGCATCAAAAGAAGATGGAAGGCAATACACACAGTCATTATACCAAAAAGAATTGGTTGACGTTCAACCATTTCAAGAGGTAGCATATAATCAGGAACCGATGGTACTGAAGGAAGAAGTCCAAGCTGCACTGAAGGCATTGGTGAAAAACAAGGCTCCAGGAATTGACGGAATATCAATTGAGATGTTTCAACAAACGGATGCAGTGCTGGAAGTGCTCAGGTGTCTATGCCAAGAAATTTGGAAGACAGCTACCTGGCCAGCTGACTGGAAGAGATCCATATTTATGCCTATTCCCAAGGTGATCCAAATGAATGTGGAAATTATGGAACGATATCATTAATGCCACATGCAAGTAAACTTTTGCTGAAGATCATTTAAAAGCAGCTGCAGCGGTATGTCCACAGGGAACTGCCAGAAATTCAGGCCGATTCAGAAGAGGACGTGGAACCAGGGATATCACTGCTAATGTCATAGATCCTGGCTGAAAGCAGAGAATACCAGAAAGATTTTTACCTGTGTTTTATTGACTATGCAAAGACATTTGATTGTGTAGATCATAACAAATTATGGATAACATTGCAAAGAATGGGAATTCCAGAACACTTAATTGTGCTCATGAGGAACCTGTACGTGAATCAAGAGGAAGGTGTTTGGACAGAACAAGGGATACTATGTGGTTTAAAGTCACGAAAGGTGTGCGTCAGGGTTGCATCCTTTCACCATACCTATTCAACCTGTAGGCTGAATAAATAATCCGAGAAGCTGGACTATATGAAGAAGAAAGGAGCATCAGGATTGGAGAAGACTCATCAACAACTTCCGATATGCAGATGACACAACCTTGCTTGCTGAAAGTGAAGAGGACTTGAAGCACTTACTGGTGAAGATCAAAGGCCACAGCCTTCAGTTTGGATTACACCTCAACATAAAGAAAACAAAAATCCTCACAACTGGACCGATAAGCAACATCATGATAAATGGAGAAAAGATTGAAGTTGTCAAGGATTTCATTTTACTTGGATCCACAATCAACATCCATGGAAGCAGCAGTCAGGAAATCAAGATGCATTGCATTGGGCCAACCTTCTGCAAAAGACCTCTTTAAAGTGTTGAAAAGCAAAGATGTCACCTTGAAGACTAACGTGCACCTGACCCAAGCCATGGTATTTTCAATCGCATCATATGCATGGGAAAGTTGGACAATGAATAAGGAAGACCAAAGAAGAATTGATACCTTTGAATTGTGGTGTTGGCGAAGAATATTGAATATACCATGGACTGCTAAAATAATAACAAATCTGTCTTGGAAGAAGTACAGCCAGAATGCTCCTTAGAAGGAAGGATGGCGAGACTACGTCTTAGATACTTTGGACATGTTTTCAGGAGGGATCAGTCCCTGGAGAAGGACCTCATGCTTGGTAAAGTACAAGATCAGCAAAAAAGAGGAAGACCCTCAATGAGATGGATTGACACAGTGGCGGCAACAGTGGGCTCAAGCATAACAACGATTGTGAGCATTGTGCAGGACAAGGCAGTGTTCCGTTCTGTGGTGCACAGGGTCACTATGAGTCAGACCAACTTGATGGCACTTAACAACAACAAGAACATATACTTGAGCTAAGAGGCAGATTCTTCACGAGTATCATTTTATGTCCCATAGTCCAGTCCAATCTTGTCTGGAGAGTCGGCCTCAGGAATGGTTTTAGTTTTGGACTAACATAGAGTCTGGGGCCATGTCTTCTGGGGTCCCTCCAGTCTCAATCAAACCATTAAGTCTGGTCTTTTTACTAGAATTTGAGTTCTGCACCCCACTTTTCTCCTGCTCCATCTGGGACTCTCTGTTGTGTTCCCTGTCAGGGTGGCCATTGGTGGTAGCCGGGCACCATCTAGTTCTTCTGGTCTCAAGCTGATGGAATCTCTGGTTTATGTGGGCCTTTTGTCTCTTTGGTGAAGTGTTTGTTCATTTCCTTTGCCCATTTTTAAATTGGATTATTTGTTTTTTTGTTGTAGAAGTGTCGGATTTTCCTGTAGAGTTTAGAGATTAGACCTTTGTCTGATTTGTAATAGCCAAAAAGTTTTTCCCAGTCTGTAGGTTCTATTTTTACTCTTTTGGTGAAGTCTTTTGATGAGCTTAAGTGTTTAATTTTTAGAAGATCCAGTTATCTAGCTTATCTTCTGGAGTTTGTGTGTTGTTAGTTATCGTTTATATCCTGTTAATGCCGTGTATTAGGGCCTATAGCATTGATCCTACTTTTTCTTCTATGATCGTCATAGTTTTTGGTTTTATATTTAGGCCTTTGTTCCATTTTGAATTAGTTTTTGTGTATGGTGTGAGATGTGGGTCTTCTTTCATTTTTTTTGCAGATAGACATCCAGTTTTGCCAGCACCATTTGTCAAAAAGACTGTCTTTTTCCCCATTTGATGGACTTTGGGCCCTTGTCAAATATCAGGTGACTGTAGGTGGATGGAGGTACATATGGTTCTCAATTCTGTTCCATTGGTCAATGTATCTGTCATTTTACCAGTATCAGGCTGTTTTGACTACTGTAGCTGTATAGTAGGTTCAGAGGTCAGGTAGTGTGAGTCCTCCTACTATATTCTTCCTCTTCAGTAGTGCTTTACTTATCCAGGTCCTCTTCCCTTTCCATATAAAGTTAATGATTAGTTTTTCCATTTCTTTAAAGAATGTTGTTGGTATTTGGATTGGGATTGCATTGTATTTGTAAATTGCTTTGGGTATCATTGTCATTTTCACAATGTTGAGTCTACCTATCCATGAGTGTGGTGTATTTTTCCATTTATGTAGATCTCTTTTGGTTTCTTACAGTAGTGTTTTGTAGTTTTCTTTGTGTAGGTCTTTTACATCCCTAGTGAGATTTATTCCTAAATATTTTATTTTTTAGTGGCTATTATAAATGGTATTGTTTTTCTGATTTCTTTTCCTCGTTCTCTTAATTGGTGTTTAATATAATTCTTAATAATACATATTTCCATTTCATTGGACCTTTTAGAACTAGATTGTATTACATATTGCATTTTAATAATTCGGTCCATTATTACTTAAACCATATTTCTAGTTTGACATGACTAAGTGAATACATTTGTAACATTAAAGACCATTTTTGTATGCTATGAGGTGTGATATGAAAGCTATACAAAAGTAACCTCCTATTTACCTCAATATATATTGCTTGGTTTTAAAAAAAGCAAAAATCCAAATCAATGACAACCACACCCCAGCTGAACTTATCAGTATTTTTATTAGTTTATCCCTAAATTCATAAATTAATCTTGGGGAGGTGACATCTGGTAAGTTTTTTTTAATTTTAATCTTTGCTATGTTTATAATCTTTGCTATTTAAATGTTTCTTAATTTTATGTAGTCTAAGTCTGTATGAGAAAAAAGAAAAAAATGTATGTAGTTAAATTTTTATTTACTGAATGTCAAAAGCACCCTGATGTTGACTACATTTACAGTTCCTCTTCACTTGGAATTGGATCTTGAGCTAATGGCATGCTTCCATTAATGTAATGCAAGAACTGAGATACTCCAAAAGAAGGAATCTAGTGCTTATGTGATGTTTTTCTTTTCACTGTAGTTAGTTCTGCTAAAGAATACATTTCTTTATTTTTAATAATCTTTACTGAATAAGCACTTACCACTGTCCAATAAATCCTATGATACCTTAAAAACACATTTCCAGTCCAGCCACACTGAGTGAGATGCAGGCTAGTGCAACAGAACTGTCACCAATGACGTGTCCTCTGCTTTCCTCTCTGTAGCCCTAGCCTTGGTACAATGCCAGGTAGGTGAGGCACGGTTTTCATCAGAAACTACAGCTGAGGCTCAAAGGGAAGAGCCTGAGTCAACTGAATGGTAATGACATCACAACAAGATTACACTTGTGCAGGCAAAAATACAAAATACTGAGGAGAACTGAGAAAGTTAACAACTTTGAAAATTCCAATGACCTCCCCCCCAAAAATCACAAGACATACAAAGAACAGATAAATAATGGCCCATCCAAGTGAACATCATGAAGGGAGTGAAAGTGCATCTAGAGATGACCAAATAATTTTAAAATGAAAGAATATAGTACAACAATGTTAAAGTTATGTGGAAACAAAGATCTCAAAGAAATAAGGAAAATAATGTATGAACAAAACGAGGATCTAATAAAGAGACTGCAACTGAAAGGGCCAATAATGAAATGAGATACATAATAGAAGGATTTACCAACAGATTTAATCAGCAAAAGAAAGAATCGGCGAATTATAGGATAAGACCATTAAAATGACCAAGGCTGAAAAGAGCAACAAGAATGGAGGATCAAGAAGGATGAGCACAGTTTAATGGAATTATGGCACAACATCATTGGAATTCCAGAAGGAGATGACAGAAAGGGACAGAATATTTGAAGAATTAATGACACAAGATGTTCACAATCTAATGAAGACATGAATCTACAAATCCAATAATCACAAAGAACTCCAAGCAAGATAAACCCAAAGAAATCTACACCAATAGACAACACAGTTAAGCTCTCAAAGAGTAAAGATAATGAGAGAACCCTGAAAGCAGTGAGAGAGAAGCAGTTACATACAAAGGATCCTCAATAAAATCAAGTGCCAATTTCTCCTCAGAAACATTGGAGGCCAGAAAGCAAGGGAATGATATATTTAAAGTGCTGGGAGAAAAAACAAACAAAAACAAAAAAAACCTGTCAACCAAGAATACTATATCCAGTGAAACCGTCATTCAAGAATGAGGGTAAAATTAAAGCATTCCCAAACAGAAGCTGAGAGAGTAAATATCCACCAGACTGGCCCTACAAAAAATACTAATGGGAGTTCTATAGATGGAAGGGAAAAGATATTAGAAAATAACTCAAAGCTATACATACAAAGAAAGATCCCACATAAAGGGAATTGTATGGACACATATAAGGGCAATTAATAAGTTATTCATGCTTGATAAATCTAATTGTCTTGTTCTTCTTGCTTCTTAATGACAAATGTGTAAAAAGCTGGGATAAAATTATGTTCAGGGGACATGAAATATAAAGATGTAATTAGTGATCTTTCCTGAAGTACAACGCTGTCAGTAATAGGATAATATCCATATGCCTACAGGGAAGACCAGTTAATACGACTATTATTCAAACTTATGCACCAACTGCTAAGGCCAAAGATGAAGATATTGAAGATTTTTACCAACTTCTGCAGTCTGAAAGTGATCGAACAGGCAATCAGGATGCATTGATAATTACTGGTGATTGGAGTGCAAACGTTGGAAATAAAGAAGGATCAGTAGTTGCAAAATATGGCCTTGGTGGTAGAAATGATGCTGGAGATCATACGATAGAATTTTGCAAGACTTCTTCATTGCAAATACCTATACATGTGGACCTTGCCAGATAGAATACACAGAATCAAATCAACTAAATTTGTGGAAACAGACAATGGAAAAGCTCAATATCATCAGTCAGAACAAAGCCAG
Source organism: Dugong dugon (assembly GCA_030035585.1). Lineage (NCBI taxonomy): Eukaryota > Metazoa > Chordata > Mammalia > Sirenia > Dugongidae > Dugong > Dugong dugon. The sequence goes on along the minus strand of CM057466.1, from coordinate 42,884,196 downwards.
GGTCCGACTGTGGAACAATCAACTGCTCATATGCAAGTTCAAATTGAAACTGAAGAAAATTAGAACAAGTCCACAAGAGCCAAAGTGCGACCTTGAGTATATCCCACCTGAATTTAGAGACTATCTCAAGAATAGATTTGAAGCATTGAACTCTAGTGACCGAAGACCAGACGAGTTGTGGAATGACATCAAGGACATCAGACATAAATAAAGCAAGAGGTCATTAAAAAGACAAGAAAGACAAGACCAAAATGGATGTCAGAAGAGACTCTGTAACTTGCTCTTGAACATTGAATAGCTAAACAAATGTTAAGAAATGATGAAGTAAAAGAGCAGAACAGAAGATTTCAAAGGGCAGCTCAAGAAGACCAAGTAAAGTATCACAATGACATGTGCAAAGACCTGGAGTTAGAAAACCAAAAAGGAAGAACACACTTGGCATTTCTCAAGCTGGAAGAAATGAAGAAAAAAATTCAAGCCTCGAGTTGCAATATTGAAGCATTCTACAGGGAAAATATTAAACGACACAGAAAGCATCAAAAGAAGATGGAAAGAGTACAGTGAGTCACTATACCAAAAAGAATTGGTCGACATTCAACCATTTCAGGAGGTAGCATATGATCAGGAACCAATGGTACTGAAGGAAGAGGTCCAAGCTGCACTGAAGGCATTGGCGAAAAACAAAGTTCCAAGCCTTGACAGAATACCAACTGAGATGTCTCAACAAACAGGTGCAGTGCTGGAAGGCTATTTATCTATGCCAAGAAATTTAGAAGACAGCTACCTGGCCAACCGACTGGAAGAGATCTATATTTATGCCTACTCCAAAGAAAGGTGATCCAACCGAATGTGGAAATTATCCAATAATATCATTAATATCACACGCAAGTAAAATTTTGCTGAAGATCATTCAAAAGCGGCTGCAGCAGTATGTCAACAGGGTACTGCCAGAAATTCAGGCCCGATTCAGAAGAGGATATCTGGATATCACTGCTGATGTCAGATAGATCCTGGCTGAAAGCAGAGAAAACCAGAAAGATGTTTACCTGTGTTTTCTTGACTATGCAAATGCATTCGACTGTGTAGATCGTAACAAATTATGGACAACATTGTGAAGAATGGGAATTCCAGAAGATTTAATTGTCCTCATGAGGAATCTGTACATAGATCCAGAGGCAGTTGTTCAAACAGAACAAGGGCATACTATGTGGTTTAAAGCCAGAAAAGGTGTGCATCTGGGTTGTATCCTTTCACCATACCTATTCAATCTGTATGCTGAGCAAATAATCCAAGAAGCTGGACTATATGAAGAAGAACAGAGCATCAGGATTGGAGGAAGACTCATTAACAACCCGTGATATGCAGATAACACAAACTTGCTTGCTGAAAGCGAAGAGGACTTGAAGCACTTACTGATGAAGATCAAAGACCACCGCCTTCAGTAGGGATTACACCTCAACATAAAGACAAAAAAATCCTCACAACTGGATCAATAAGCAACATCATGATAAACGGAGAAAAGTCTGAAGTTGTCAAGGATTTCATTTTACTTGGATCCATAATCAACACCCATGGAAGCAACAGTCAAGAAATCAAAACACGCATTGCATTGGGCAAATCTGCTGCAGAAGACCCCTTTAAGGTGTTGAAAAGAAAGAAGTCACCTTGAAGACTAAGGTGCGTCTGACCCAAGCCATGGTGTTTTCAGTTGCGTTATATGCATGCGAAAGCTGACAATGAATAAGGAAGACTGAAGAAGAATTGACACCATTGAATTGTGGTGTTGGTGAAGAATATTGATTATACCATGGACTGTCAAAAGAATGAACAAATCTGTCTTGGAAGAAGTAGAACCAGAATTATTCTTAGAAGCAAGGATGGCAAGACTACATCTGACATAGTTTGGTCATGTTATCAAGAGGGATCAGTCCCTGGAGAAGGATATCATGCTTGGTAGAGTAGAGGGTCATCAAAAAAGAGGAAGACTCTCAACAAGATGGATTAACACAGTTATTGCAACAATGGACTCAAGCATAACAATGATTGTGGGGATGATGGTACAGGATTGGACAGTGTTTTGTTCTGTTGTACATAGGTTCGCTATGACTTGGGACTGACTTGACAGCACCTAACAACAACAACAACAACAATTAGTGATAGCAACAAAATGGGGGAGGTGAGGCAGGAGGAATGGTATAGGAATAGAATTTGTTGTATGTTATTGAAGTTAAGTTGGTACCAACTTACACTAGCATGTTATAAATACAAGTTTTTAATGTAATATTCATGGTAACCACTAAGAAAATATCTAAAAACATACAAAAAAAGAATGGAGAAGGAAATTAAAATGGCTCACTACAAAAAAAAAAAAAAAACAACAAAACACAAAAGCAAGTAGTAGTAAAAGACAAAGACAAAAAGGCTTAAGACACACAAAAAACAAATAACAAAATGGCAGAAGTCATTTCTTATTGGTAATTATAGTGAATGTAAATGGGTTAAATGATCCAATCAAAAGGCAGAGTGACAGAATGGATAAAAACATGATCTAACTATATGCTGTTTACATGAGACATGCCTTAGACTCAAGGACACAAATAGGTTGAAAGTGAAAGGATGGAAAAAAATATTCCATGCAAATAATAACCAAAAGAGAGCTGAGGCGGCAATCTTAATATCAGACAAAGTAGATTTTAAGACAAAATCTGTCAGAAGAGATAAAGATGGACATTATATAGTGATAAAAGGATCAATTAATCAAAAAGACATCATAAACATATATGCACCCAAGATCGAAGCACCAAAATATATAAAGCAAACCCTGATAGAATTGCAGGGGGAAATAGCACTATGATAATAGTTGGAGACTTCAACACTTTCAATATTAGAAAATCTAGAAAAAAGATAAACAAGGAAACAGAGAACCTTAATGACATTATAAACCAACTAGACTTAACAGACGTATATAGAACACTCCATCCCAAAACAGCACAATATGCATTCTACTCCTGTGCACCTGGATCATTCTCCAGAGTAGACCACATATTAGGTCACAAAGCAAGTCTTGATAAATTTTAAAAGATTGAAATCATACAAAGTATTTTCTCTGACCACAACCAAGTGAAGCCAGAAATCAATAACACACACACGAAAAAACTGAAAAAGACAGAAACGCATGGAAATTAAGCAAACAACACACCATTAAACTACCAATGGGTCAACGAAGAAATCAAAAGAGAAATCACAAATTTCCTAGCGTCAAATAAAAATAAAAGCACAACACACCAAAACTAAGGAATGCAGCAAAGGCAGTACTCAGAGGAAAATTTACAGCAATAAATGCTTACATGAAGAAAGAAGAGAGATCTCAAATCAACAGCCTAATTTGACAACTCTAGGAACTAGAAAGAGAAAACTAAGCCTAAATCTACCAGAAGAAAGGAAATAATTTCAGAGGGGATAAAAATAAAATCAAAAACAGAAAAACAATGTAGAGAATAAAACCAGAAGTTTGTTCTTTGAAAAGATCAATAAAATTGACAAACCTTTAGCTAGACTGACAAAGAAAAGATGCAAATAACCAAAATAAAAAATGAAGAGGTGACATTACAACTGACCTGATAGAAATAAAGAATTACGACAGAATATTATGAACAACTGTATGGCAACAAACTGGATAATCTAGATGAAATGGACAAATTCTTAGAAGCACACAACTTACACAAACTGACTCAAGAGGAAATAGAAAGTCTCAATAGATCTATAACAAGTGAAGAGATTGAATCAGTGATCAAAAACCTCCCAACAAAAATAACAACAAAGTCCTGGATCAGACGGCTTCACTGGGGAATTCTACCAAACATTTAGGGAAGAATTGACACCAGTACTGTTTAAACTTTTCCAGAAGATAGAGAATGAAGGAATACTCCCTAATTCATTCTATGAAGCAAAAATAACCCTAATACCAAAACCAAAGACACCACAAGAAAAGAAAACTCTCTTATGAATATAGATGCAAAAATCCTCAACAAAATACAAGAGAACAGAATCTAACAGCATATTAAAAGAATTGTACATCAAGACCTAGTGGGATTTATTCCAGGAATGCAGGGATGGTTCAACATTAGAATATCAATTAACATAACACACCACATCAACAGAACAAAGGAAAAGAACCACATCATCATCTCTATGGATGCAGAAGAAACATCGGATAAAATGCAGCACTCTTTCTTGATGAAAGTCCTCAAGAAGATTGGAATAGAAAGGAAATTCCTCAAGATGATTCAGAGCATATATGAAAAGCCAACAGCCAACATTACACTTAATGGAGAAAAACTGAGAGCTTTCCCTTGAAATTGAGAACAAGACAAGGATGCCCACTCTCACCACTTCTATTCAATATTAGAATTCCTATCCAGAACAAGAAGACAACAAAAAGAAAGAAAACGTATCCAGATTGAAAAAGAAGTAAAATTATCTCTAGTCACCTGATGATATGATCTTATATATAGAAAATCCCCAAATCCCAGAGCTAATAGTGGAATTTAGTAAAGTTGCACAGTACAAGGTCAACAAAACAAATCAGTTGGGTTTCTATAAACCAGCAATGAGAGATCTGAAAGGGAAATTAGGGAAAAATTCCATTTACAATAGCATCTAAGAGAATAAAACACATAGCAATAAACCTAATTAGGGACATGAAGGATTTATACAATGAAAATCATAAAATATTGCTGAAAGAGATTAAAGAAGAGTTAAATAAATGGAAAGATGTTCCATGTTCTTGGGTTGGAAGACTTCATATTGTCAAGATGTCAATACTACCCAAAGCAATCTATAGATTCAATGTAATCCCAAGAAATATTCTAGCAGCCTTGTTTACAGAAATGGAAAAACCAATTCTCAACTTTATGTGGAATGGCAAGAGGCCCTGAATAGCTAAAGTAATGCTGAAAGAGAAGAACAAAGTACGAGGACTCACACTTTATTTTAAAACATACTATACAGTTACTGTAATAAAAACAGCCTGATACTGATATAACAGCAGACACATAGACCAATGGAATAGAATTAAGAGTCCAGAAATGGTCAACTGATTTTCCACAAGGGTATGAAGTCCATGTGATGGGGAAAGAAGAGTGTCTTCAGTAAATGGTGCTGGGAAAATTGGATTTCCACATGCAAACAAGTGAAACAGGATCCATGCCTCACAAAATACACAAAAACAAATTCAAAGTGGATTAAGGACCTAAATGTGCAAAATAAAACTACAAAATTGTTAGAAGAAAAAGCAGGGCAATGCTGTCAGGCCTAGCTTTTAACAATGGTTTATCTAATAACAAAAGCACAAACAGCAAAAACCAAAATAAATAAATGGGACCTCATAAAAATTAAAAATTTTTGTTCATCAAGACTTTACCAAAAAGGGAAAAGACAAGTTGCCAACTGAGAGAATATCTTTGGAAACCATATATCCAATAAGAATCTAATAACAAAAAAATATGTAAAACTTTGACAACTTAACAACAAAAAGACAAATAACCCAATCATAAAATGGGCAAAGGAGTTGAATAGACATTTCACCAAATAGGACAGTCAAATGGCCACCAAACACATGAAACGATGCTCAACATCATTAGCTATCAGAGAGATGCAAATCAAAACGACGAAGAGATACCATTTCGCTCCCACTAGGATGGTTAAGATTAAAAATAAAACAGAAAATAACAAATGTTGGCGAAAATGTGGGAAAATTGTAACTCTTATCCGTTGCTGGTGGGAATACAAAAAGGCACAGCCATTATGGAAAACAGTGTGGTGTTTCCTGATAAAACTAAAAATAGAACTACCATAAGATCCAGCAATTCCACTCCTAGGTATACACCCAAAAGACTCGAAAGCAGAGACTCAAACAGACTTGTTCACCAATGTTCATTGCAGCACTATTCACAATAGCCAAAAGGTGGAAACAACCTAAATACCCATTAACAGATAAATGGGTAAACAAAATGCGGTACATATATACACTGGAATACTACTCAGCCAGTAGAAGAAACAAAGTCTTGATCTGTGCTACATTACGGATGGAGCTTGAAGATATCATACTGAGTAAAATAAGTCAATCACAAAAGGACAAATATTGTATGACCTCACTTATGTAAAAAGACAAGAACAGGCAGATGTATAGACACCAAAATTTATTAGTGGTTACCAGGGGTGGGAGGGAGGGGGAAAAGGGATGTTAACGCTGATGGAAAAATCACATTGATTAAGGGGAGGGTTGCACAGCTGATCATTGTAATTGTTGTCAATAAGTTTTACATCTGTAAAAAGTTCAGCTGGCAAAAGTTGTGTGATAGATGTATTTACAACAAAACAAAAAACCCTAAAAAACAAAACAAAAATACAGTAGCTGCTGAGACTGCTTATGTACAACCGAAAAACTCATGGTATTTTGTTCCTTGGTTTGGAGGTTTAGGGTCTTTCAATGGAACATCCCAGTTAATTGGCCTAATAACTTATTTAGCGCTTCTTTTCTACCTCCTGGTTTTTTGCATAGTGCCTGCGGTCTTAAAAGCTTGCAAATGGCCATCCAAGGCAATTGGTCTCTATTCTCCTAGAACAACAAAAGCAGAAGAGTCAAGAATAGAGGAGTATATGGAAAGTGTGGCTGATTGCCTGCATGAACAACTGCCTCTCCTCTGCCATAAGACCAGAAGAACTGGATGATGACTGTCATGGATTGAATTGTATCCCCCAAAAAATGTGTGTAGCAACTTGGCTGAGTCATGATTGCTAGTATTATATGATTGTGTTATCTGATGTGATGTCCTTATGTGTTGTGAACTCTACAATTGATGAGATGATATGCAATCTCCTCATGTGTTGTAAATTCTATCACTGTGATGAGGTTATACTGATGAGGTTGACAAGATCATTGTCTTAATGCAATCTCTTTTGAGCTATAAAAGAAAGAAGTGAGCAGAGACACATGGGAACCTCATACCACCAAGAAAGCAGTGCCAGGAGCAGAGCGCATCATTTGGACCTGAGGTTCCTGTGCAGAGATCCTCCCAGATCAAAGGAAGATTGATGACATGGACCTTCCTCCAGAGCTGACGGAGAAAGCATTCCCCTGGTGCTGATGCCCTGACTTTGGACTTGTAGCCTACTGGACTATGACAGAATAAATTTCTCTTTGTTAAAACCATCTGCTTGTGGTATTTCTGTTGGAGAAGCTCTAGATGACTAAGACAGAATTTTGTACCAGGAGTGGGGTGCTGCTCTAACAGATACCTAAAATGTGGAAGTGGTTATGAAACTGTGAATGGATAGAGGTGTGGCAGTGGCAGAGGACCAGCAGCGGCAGAGAACCTGCAGCAGCACAGAAGGGACGGCGACAGAGAACCAGCAGCAGGAGAACCAGGAGACCAGCCCAAGATGGTGCTGGAGCCGATCCACAGAGCCAGAGAGCTGAGTGCCTGTGCGCCGGAGGCTTCCTGGTGGAGTGCGGTGCCTTCAGGCACTTATCGGTGGAGTTAGGCTTGCTGACCCACAGAGCAAGGGAGCTGAGTGCCTGTGTGCAGGAGGCTTCCTGGTGGAGTGGGGTGCCTCCGGGCACTTAATCGGTGGAGCTACCGAGCTTTGGAACACTTGCCCCAGTAGGGCAGATGCGGGCCACAGGAAGCAGAAGCTGAAGAGACAAGGAACACAAGAAGCCGAGCTGCCTCAGTCTCAAAAGCTATGGTCATGACATCAAGGGTTTCAAACGGTGGAGCCATGGCCTCTGGTGTTTCTAAGGGTGGAGTTGTCACTCCGAAGGACTAGGAGAATGGTGCGCCTAAAGCTGATGGAGCAGAGTTGCCGTCCCAGTGGGCCTGGAAGGTGGAGCTGAAGCCCAGGACCGAGGGGCCTCCACTGAGAATCCGGAGACTGTGGCCAATACCTGGAGTCTGGAGGGCAGGGCTATTGTGTAAGTTGTCTCAGAGAACAGAAGATTATTTTCAAAGCCTTGAGGGCTAATGTAATGTGTTCTGCTGACTCGGCTTGGTGCCTGTTATCACTTCTTTTCCTCTAGTTTCTCCCATTTGTAATGGAAATGTTTAGCTTGGCTGTTCTGCCATTGTACCTTTGGAAGCAGATAACTTGTATTCTAGATTTCACAGATAAAGAGGAATTTTTGGATTTTGGACTTGGAGTTAAGACTTTTGCAGTGATATGATGAGATGAATATGTTCTGCATGTTGCAAGGATGTGATTTTTTGTGGACCAAAGGGTGGAATGTCATGGATTGAATTGTGTTCCCCAAAAAATGTGTGTAGCAACTTGGCTGGGTCATGATTCCTAGTATTGTATGATTGACCAACTACCATTACTGAACATTTTGACCAAAGATTCCATAGAAGAATCCTGATCAAAAGGGGGGAAATGCAGAACAGAACTTAAAATTCTCATGGATTCCAGACCTTCTGGAGCATTGGGGGCTGGAGGAACCCCTGAAATTATTGCCCTGAGATAATCTTAAAGCAAAAATATCCCCTGAGAACACAAGGTGGAGTAAGGATATTCTTGATGTGCTGTGAGATTGTTAACCATTGTCATAGGGCAACATGTGTAGTAACTGTTAAATGAAAAACTATTTTTTCTGTAAGCCTTCATCTTAAGTGAGAATAACAGCACAGTTGGAAGAGCGTAGTCAATGTCACTGAACTGTGAATGTAGAAATTTTTGAAACGGTGTATCTTTGGCCATCTGTAATTTTCATCAAAAAAAAAAGGTTGAGAATTTAGAGGCTTAATACGTTGTGGGGTTGTTAACCAATGTCAAAAAACAACATGTGTACTACTATTTCATGAGAAACTATTTGCTCTGTAAGCTTTCACCTGAAGTACAATAAAATATGTATTAAAAAAAAAAAAAAAAAAAAAAAAAGATTACAGCCAAGAAAAAAAAAAAAAAAAAAAAAAATATCCCCTGAAGTCTTCTTAAAACCAAACTATATTGTTGTTAGGTGCCGACAAGTTGGTTCTGACACATAGCGAACTCACAACAGAACAAAACAGTGCCCAGTCCTGTGCCACCCTCACAATCATGCTTGAGCTCATCATTGCAGTCACTGCAATCCAAACTGTTGAGGGTCATCCTCTTTTTCGCTGACCCTCTAATGTCCGGGTGAGGGCAGCAGGACAGTAGATCAAGTAGGCTCACTCAGCGCCTCACAGGAACCCTCACAATGTTTTCATGTGACATCTAAAAATATACCAAATATCAGTCTTTTATCCAACAATGATTGTTATTAACACCAGATAAAACCGACCAGGGTGAAAGATACACATGGTAAACTACTGACTAAAAACTGCAAGTATCAAATCTTGCCAAATTTAAGTCAGCAAAATTTGATCTAAAAAAAGTAAGCTTGGTAGAAATAAACATCCAGCAGCACTAAAACACCACGTGGACTAAAAACTGGATGGAATGCAAAGGTGTAAATCCGGCTCTCAGAGTCCCCTGCAGTAACTACCATTCACACAGGGGTGTCCTTGCTGGATGTTTATGTACACAAACAGCCCAAACCTCTATGAGGTCAAGCACTCATACTCAAGATGATGGAATTACCTAATCTGAAGTTGATGGTGGAGGATGAGAGATAGGCCTCCTTCCCCTTCCTTGCCTAAAACAGGATCAGGTTTTCTAGTAAGAGAAATAAAATGATGCTGGATACCTAGGCCACCTGAAGACTGTCATACACCCATTGGGAAGGGCCCAGCCACCATCCTTTCTGGTTGGTGTTCCACCCACAGGAGCCCTAAATGAAGGGACTGGCGTGGAGGGAGGATGGACCCCTGAAGATGCTGTGCTTGGCAGCTCCTACCAATGGCTGATCATTCCCCATGACCATGCCTGACAGCATACATCTAGCATGACAGCAATGTCTTAGGTTGGGTTCTCTAGAGAAGCAAAACCAGTGAAGCATATATATATGGCATGCATATATGTATATATATACATATGTATATACATATATAGAGACAGAGAGATAGATTTCTATCAAAGAAATGGCTCACACGGTTGTAGAGGTTGCAAAGTCCCAAGTCCATGGTCAGGATAGAGGCTTCTCCTGACTCATGTAGCTGCAGGGGCTGGCAAACCCAAGGTCAGCAGATAAGATGGTAGGCTGCTGGCTCACATACTACAGAGGCTGATGAATCTCAAGATCAACAGGTAAGATGCTAGCTCAACTCCCAAGAACCAGAGGTCAGATGAGGATCCAGAGTGAGCAAAAGCCAGTGAGCTTTGCCAGAAAGTCCACATATATTGGATGCAGGCCACACCCCCAAGGAAACTCCCTTTCAACTGACTGGCTGCTCATAGCAGAGCTCATCATGGAGATGGTCACATTATATCAGATCTCATTATGGAGGTGATTATATGATTACATAGCTGCCAAACTACATCAAAACTGCCAAACCACTGAGAATCATGGCCCAGCCAAGTTGACACACAACCTTAACCATCACAGTCCACTCCTTGTCAGCTTGGCACCCATTAACATCTCCCTAAACCATACACAATGTCTAAATAAAGACAATTATAAAGTCATTTTTGTACCTAACATGATACAACTAACACTGTACAACTGAAAATGCACTACCCTGTTTACACCTTACATTTTATAAGAAAACAAAAATATTTGAGGCACACCAAGGAAGAAATACTCATAACACTTACAGTCCTTGTTTCTGCAACTGGTCACGTGGTCGTAGCTGGTCTTCCACCACCCATTCCGTATTCCCTTTATTTTCAGCAAGCACCTTAGCCAGTCTTGGTTCTCAGCCTGGTGGGGTGACTTAAACATTCATTTCTGGAGGGCCTGAGCCATTAGTAGTCATGTTGGAATTGGGTTGCTGTAGTTTTCCACTGACTTTAATCACAGGGCACAATAGTACTAAGAGACGCCCTACAGGGTCTCCCTGTATGCCAAACATACCCTTCTTTACCTCCAGTATGCAACACCAATATGATTTCCTCTTGGTAGTCAGGATCAATCACATCAGCCAATACAGTAACTCCCTTCTTTGCCTGCTTATCCACAGGCATGAGGAGCCCAAAATGGCCAGCTGTTATTCTTAACTTCCAGTTCAGTGGAAGCTGTGTTGAGTCTTCCAGTGGGAGCATTCCTCCCTTTGGAACTAAAACTTCTAGACCTGCAGAGCATAGGGTTGAGGGACAGGAAGCAAAAATTTTCCAAATGGGTTACTAGGGGTAATGAGTGGTGCCGCTCCCATTTCCACCCCCTGATTCTTGGACCCATGAATCCTGGCTATGGGAGAAACAGCACCATATATTGGACGCTGGTTTAGAGCATATACAGCCTCCTGGAGAACACTGCCCCAAACCTGCAAGGCATTGCCACCCAGCTGGCGCCACAGTTGTGTCTTTAGAAGGCCATTTTATTGTTCTATCAAGCCACCTGCTACACGATGATGGGAAATATGGTAAGACCAGTGAATTCCATGAGCATGGGCCCACTGCTGCACTTTATTTGCTGTGGAGTCCCTTGATACAAGGTGATGCTGTGTAGGATATCATGAGATTGGATAAGGCATTCTGTAAGTCCGTGGATGGTACTTTTGGCGGAAGCATTGCGTGCAAGGAAGGCAAATCCATACCAAGAGTAAAAGTGTCTATTCCAGTAAGAACAAAAAGCTGCCCTTTCCATGATGGAGGTGGTCCATTGTAATCAACCTACCACCAGGTTGCTGACTGATCATCTTAAGGAATGGTGCCGTATCAGGGAGTCAGTGTTGGTCTCTGATGCTGGCAGATTGGGCACTCAGCAGAGGCTGTAGCCAAGTCAGCCTTGGTGAGTGGAAGTCCATGTTGCTGAGCCCATGCATAACCTCCATCCCTGTCACCATGGCCACTTTGGTCATGAGCCCATTGGGCAAGGATGGGAGTGGCTGGGGAAAGAGGATGACTGGTTTCCATAGAACACATCATCCTATCCACTTGATTGCTAAAATCCTCCTCTGCCGAGGTCACCTGTCGGTGAGCATTCACATGAGACCCAAATATCTTCATTTCTTTTCACCATTCAGAGATGTCTATCCATATACATCTTCCCCATACCTCCTTGTCACCAATTTTCCAATCATGTTCCTTGCAAGTCCCTGACTAACCAGCCAAACTATTGGCCTCAGCCCATGAATCAGTATATAATCGCACATCTGGCCATTTCTCCTTCCAAGCAAAGTGAACAACCAGGTGCACTGCTTGAAGTTCTGCCCATTGGGAGGATTTCCCTTCACCACTGTGTCTCACGGAGGTCCCAGAAAGGGGCTGCAGTGCTGCTGCTGTCCACTTTTGAGAACCATCGGTAAACCAGGCACGCGTTTTCTCTTCCTCAGTCAACTGATCATTGATCATAAGGAACTTCCCATGAGGCCATAGCTACAGACCAGAATAGGGCAGAAAATGAGACAGGAGTGGAGACCATGGACATTTGGCCCACTTCCTCATGCAACTTTCTTGTGCTTTCAGGTCTTGCTTGGGCCCGATCTCCACTTCCATGTAATGATGGAGTGTTCCTGTGCACATCTGACTTTATGACTCTGGGTCAGAGAACACCCAGTTCATGATGGGCAGCTCAGGCTCCGTGGTGACTTGGTGTCTCATGGTTAAGCGTTCAGTCTCTACTAAAGCCCAGTAACAAGCCAAAAGCTGTTTCTCAAAAGGAGAGTAGTTATCTGCAGAGGATGGCAGGGCTTTGCTCCAAAATCTTAAGGGTCTGCACTGTGATTCACCGATATGGGCCTGCCAAAGACTCCACACAGCATCTCTATCTGCCATGGACACTTCAAGCACCATTGGATCCGCTGGATCATATGGCCTAAGTGGCAGAACTGCTTACATGGCAGCCTGAACCTGTTGCACAGCCTTCTCTTGTTCTGGGCCCCATTCAAAACTAGTAGCTTTTTTAATTAATTAATTAATTAATTAATTTTTTTATTGTACTTCAGGTGAATCCTTACAGAACAAATAGTTTCTCATGATATAACACATGTTGTTTTATAACATTGGTTAACAACCCCACAACATATCAACCCTCTAACTTCTCAACCTCTTTTTTTTTTTTTTGGTGAAAATACACATAGCCAAAGATACACCATTTCAAAAATTTCTATATGCACAGTTCAGTGACTTTGACTACGCTCTTCTGATTGTGCTGTTATTCTCACTTAAGATGAAGGCTTACAGAACAAAATAGTTCTCATTTAACAGTTACTACAAATGTTGCCCTATGACAGTGGGTAACAATCTCACAACACATCAACAATATCCTTACTCAACCTTGTGTTCCCTATCACCAGCTTCCTTGTCCCCTTCTGCCTTCCGGCCCTTGTACCTGGACTCCTGTACCTCGTTAGTCTCATTTGGTTTTATGGGGCTGTCCACGCGCAGGCTGAATGATGATCCTCAGAGATAACTTCACCACTGAGCTAAAAGGGTGTCTGGGGGCCATACTCTCAAGGTTTCTCCAGTCTCCTTTAGGCCAGTAAATCTGGTCTTTTTTTTGTGAGTTAGAATTATGCTCTACATCCTTCTCCAGCTCTGTCCAGAACCCTCTGTTGTGATCCTGGTCAGAGCAGTCAGTGGTGAGAGCCAGGCACCATCTAACTGTACTGGACTCAGTCTGGTGGAGGCCTTGGTAGCTGTGGTCCATTAGTCCTTTGGACTAATCTTTTCCTTGTATCCTGTTCTCTTCATTCTCCCTTGCTCCCGAAGGGATGAGACCAGTGGAGCATCTTAGATGGCCGCTCACAGGCTTTTAAGACCCCAGACACTACTCACCAAGGTAGAATGTATTGTCTTTATAAGCTGTGTCATGCCAATTGAGCTAGATGTTCCCTGAGACCATGGTCCCCACAGCCCTCCACCCAGCAATTCAGTCCCTCAGGGAGTTTGGATGTGTCTATGGGGCTTCCATGACCTTTCTTAGTACAAGTTGTGCTAGTTTCTCCTGTATTATGTACTGTCTCACCCTTCACCCAAAATACCACTTATCTATTATCTATTTAGTATTTCCCCCCCACCCCTCCCATCCCTGGTAACCAAGAAAGATTGTTACATTTTGTGTGTGAACTTTTTCATGGGTTTTTACAATAGAGGTCTCATACAATATTTGTCCTTTTGTGATTGACTTATTTCACTCAGCATAATGTCCCCAGTTTCATCCATGTTATGAGATGGTTCACAGATTCATTGTTGTTCTTTCTCGTTGCATAGTACTCCATTGTGTGTATGTACCATAGTTTGTTTATCCATTCATCTGTTGATGGGCATCGAGGTTGTTTCCATCGTTTTGCTATTGTGAACAATGCTGCCATGAACATAGGTGTGCATATGTCTCTTCGAGTGACGACTCTTATTTCTCTAGGATATATTCCTAGGAGTGGGATTGCTGGATCGAATGGTATTTCTATTTCTAGCTTTCTGAGGAAGCGCCATGTCATTTTCCAAAACAGTTGTATCATTTTGCATTCCCACCAGCAGTGCATAAGAGTTCCCATCTCCCCACAGCCCCTCCAACATCTGTTATTTCCACTGTTTTTGATTCGTGCCAGTAATGCCGGGGTGAGATGGTATCTCATTGTGGTTTTAATTTGCATTTCTCTAATGGCTAGTGATCGAGAGCATTTCCTCATGTGTCTGTTGCCCATTTGAATGTCTTCTTTGGTGAAGTGTCTGTTCATTTCCTTTGCCCATTTTTTAATAGGAGTATTTGTCTTTTTGTTGTAGAGGTGTTGGATTTTCTTGTAGATTATGGAGATTAGACATTTGTCTGGCTTGTACTGTCCAAAAATTTTTTCCCATTCTGTAGGTTCTGTTTTTACTCTTTTGGTGAAGTCTTTTGAAGAGCATAGGTGTTTGATTTTTAGAAGATCCGAGTTATCTAGCTTATCTGTTGGGGTTTGTGCATTGATGGTTATTGTTTGTATCCTGTTAATGCCATGCATAAAGGCCTGGAGTGTTGGTCCTATTTTTTCTTCTATGAACTTTATAGTTTTAGGCTTTATATTCAGGTCTTTGATCCATTTTGAAGTAGTTTTTGTATACGGTGTGAAGTATGGGTCCTGTTTCATTTTTTTGCAGATGGACATCCAGTTTTGCCAGCACCGTTTGTTAAAAAGACTGTCTTTTCCCCATTTGATGGACTTTGGGCCCTTGTCGAAGATCAGGTGACTGTAGGTGGATGGATTTACATCTGGGTTCTCAATTCTGTTCCATTGGTCAATGTATCTGTCGCTGTACCAGTACCAGGCCGTTTTGACTACTGTAGCTGTATAGTAGGTTTTGAAGTCAGGTAGTATGAGTCCTCCAACTTTATTCTTCTTCAGTAGTGCTTTACTTATTCGGGGCTTCTTCCCTTTCCATATAAAGTTAATGATTAGTTTTTCCATCTCTTTAAAGAATGTTGTTGGTATTTGGATCGGGATTGCGTTGTATTTGTAAATTGCTTTGGATAGAATTGTCATTTTCACAATGCTGAGTCCGCCTATCCATGAGCATGGTATGTTTTTCCATTTATGTAGATCCCTTTGGGTTTCTTGCAGTAGTGTTTTGTAGTTTTCTTTGTGTAGGTCTTTTACATCCCTGGTCATATTTATTCCTAAATATTTTATCTTTTTAGGGGTTATTGAAAATGGTATTGTTTTCCTGATTTCCTTTTCATCGTTCTCCTTATTGGTGTATAGGAATCCAACTGATTTTTGAATGTTTATCTTGTATCCTGCTACTCTGCTGGATCTTTCTATTAGTTCCAGTAGATTTCTCGTGGAGTCTTTAGGGTTTTCTGTGTATAGTATCATATCATCTGCAAACAGAGACAGTTTAACTTCATTATCAATTTGGATGCCCTTTATTTCTTTTTCTTGCCTTATTGCTCTAGCTAGAACTTCCAGCACAATGTTAAATAGGAGTGGTGATAAAGGGCATCCTTGTCTTGTTCCTGTTCTCAAGGGGAATGTTTTCAGCCTGTCTCCATTAAGAATGATGTTGGCCATTGGTTTTGCATAGATGCCCTTTATTATGTTGAGGAATTTCCCTTCATTACCTATTTTATTGAGAGTTTTTATCAGGAATGGGTGTTGGACTTTGTCAAAAGCCTTTTCTGTGTCAATTGAGATGATCATGTGATTCTTTTCTTTCCTTTTATTTATGTGGTGGATTATGTTGATTGATTTTCTAATGTTGAACCATCCTTGCATACCTGGTACGAATCCTACTTGGTCATGGTGTATTATTTTTTTTGATATGATGCTGAATTCTATTGGCTAGAATTTTGCTGAGAATTTTTGCATCTATATTCATGAGAGATATTGGTCTGTAATTTTCTTTTTTTGTGACATCTTTTCCTGGTTTTGGTATCAGCGTTATGCTGGCTTCATAGAATGAATTTGGAAGTGTTGCTTCCTCTTCTATGCTCTGAAATAGCTTGAGTAGTACTGGTACAAGCTCTTCTGTAAATGTTTTGTAGAATTCTCCAGTGAAGCCATCTGGGCTGGGGCTTTTTTTGGTTGGGAATTTTTTTTATTACCTTTTCAAGCTCTTCTCTTGTTATGGGTCTGTTCAGATTTTCAACATCACTTTGTTGTAGTTTGGGTAGGCTGTGTGTTTCTAGAAATTTATCCATTTCCTCTAGGTTTTCAAATTTGTGGGAGTATAGTTTTTCATAATATTCTGTTATAATCCTTTTTATTTTGGTTGGGTCTGTTGTAATGCCCCCCATTTCATTTCTTATTTGGGTTATCTGCGTCCTCTCCTGTTTTTCTTTTGTGAGTCTGGCCAGTGGTTTGTCGATTTTGTTGATTCTTTCAAAGAACCAACTTTTGGTTTTGTTGATTCTTTCTATTGTTTTTCTGTTCTCTATTTCATTTAGTTCTGCTCTGATCTTTACTATTTCCTTTCTTCTGGTGGCTGTGGGCTTTTTTTGGTGTTCTCTTTCTATTTGTTTAAGTTTTGTAGTTAGTGTTTTGATTTTGTCCCTTTCTTCTTTTTTGATATGTGCATCTATTGCTATAAATTGTCCTCTGAGGACTGCCGTTGCTGTGTCCCAAAGGTTTTGGTATGATGTGTTTTCATTCTCATTTGATTGTAGGAATTTTTTGATTCCATCTCTGACTTTTTCTATTACCCACTGATGTGTAAGCAGAGTATTATTCAGTTTCCATGTAGTTGATTTTTTTTCCTTGCTCTTTCCATTGTTAATTTCTACCTTGATGGCATTGTGGTCAGAGAAGATACTTTGAATTATCTCAACGTTTTGGATCTTGTTGAGGATTGCTCTGTGGCCTAAGATGTGGGCTATTCTGGAGAATGTTCCATGTGCATTGGAAAAGAATGTGTACTTTGCAGCGGTTGGATGGAGTGTTCTATATATGTCTATGAGGTCAAGTTGGCTGATTGTGCCCTTTAGGTGTTCTGCAGCTTTGCTGAGTTTCTTCTTAGTTGTTCTGTCCTTTACTGAGAGTGGTGTGTTGAAGTCTCCTACTATTATTGTGGAACTGTCAATTTCTCTTTTCAGTGTTGTTAGAGTTTGTTTTATGTATTTTGGAGCCCTGTCATTGGGTGCGTAGATGTTTATTAGGGTTATGTCTTCATGATGGATCATCCCCTTAATCATTATATAGTGTCCTTCTTTGTCTTTTATGGTCGATTTCGTTTTAAAGTCTACTTTATCTGAGATTAGAATTGCCACTCCTGCTCTTTTTCGGTAGTTGTTAGCTTGATATATTTTTTTCCAACCTTTGACTTTTAATAAATTCACATCTTTGTTTCTAAGGTATGTCTCCTGTAGACAGCATATTGATGGATCCTGTTTTCTTACCCATTCTGTCACTCTCTGTCTCTTTATGGATGCATTGAGTCCATTTACATTGTGTAATTGTTGATAGATGGGGGTTTGTTGTCATTGTGTAGTGCTTTTTTTTGTGGTGCTGGTGTTTTCTTTGTTCTTCTTACTCTCTTGTGCTGAGTTATTTTGTTTGTGGATTTTTTTTTTTCATTTATTTTTGTAGGTTTCGTTTTTGCTGAGACTTTGTTTTTCCTCTTTTTTTTTTTTAAATGAGTATGTTTGTTAAGTTTCTTTGTGGTTACCATAAATTCTACCCTTATCTCTCTAAGTTTGAAGCAGTCTACCATTACTTGGTATCGCCTTGCCTTCCTCTCCATTAGAAGGTTGTATACCTATGCTGTTTATTCCCTCTTTTATTGTTTTGATGTTGTTGTCATTTACTGATTAACTGCTCTGATGCCCTGTTGTATTTCTTTTGGTTTTAGATAGTCTTCAAGAGTTCATTTCCTAGATTGGTATCTGGCTCGTATGATCCTGTGTCCTAGGTTCTGCCTGTGAGCTGAAGCTGTTTGTCCTCAGATTGAAGAACTCGTTTTAATAATTCTTGTAAGTTTGGTTTGACTTTTACATATTTCCTTAATTTCTGTTTATCTGGAAATGACCTAATTTCACCATCAAATTTGAACGAGAGTTTTGCAGGATATATTATTCTTAGCTGACAATTTTTTTTCTTTCAAGATTTTATATATGTCATCCCATTGCCTTCTTGCCTGCATGGTTTCTGCAGAATAATCTGAGCTTAGTCTTATTGTTTCTCCTCTGTATGTGACTTCTTGTTTTTCACGAGCTGCTCTCAGGATTCTTTGTCTTTGGTTTTGGCGAGTGTGAATATGATATGCCTTGGTGATTTTCTTTTGGGGTCTATCCTATGTGGGGTTCGTTGAGCTTCTTGGATGGCCAGCTTTTCATCTTTCATGACATTGGGGAAGTTTTCTGTCAGCAGCTCCTCAATGATCCTCTCTGTGTTTTCCATTTTCTCCCCGTTCTGGAATTCCAATCACTGGCAGATTTTTGCTTTTGATTGTGTCCCACATAACTCAGGGTCTCTTCATTTTTCTTTGTTCTTTTTTCTGAGTTTTCCTGAAACAGAGTTGTATCCAAGTGTTTGTCTTCAATTCCACTGATCCGGTCTTCCACTGTTTCAAATCTGCTTCTCAGCCCTTCTATGACATCATCCATTTCTGAAATCTTGTTGTTTATCTTTTGGATTTCTAATTGTTGTCTTTGTATAATTTCTAGTTGTGAATTTATTTTGGCATTTTGTTCCTGCATTATTTTCTTGAATTCTTCCATTTTTTTGTCCGTATTTTCCATGAATTTGTCTATTTTTCCCTCATGTTTGTCAGCTTTTTGACTCAGTTCTTGAAGAATTCTGAGTATTAGAGATTTGAATTCCATATCAGGTAGTTCTAGTGCATTTTCTTCCAGAGGAGAGTCATCTGGTGTTTTATTTTGGACACCTACTGGAACCATCCTGTCCTGTTTTTGTAAATGTTTTGTTATTGTCTGCTGTCTTTGGGGCATTCATTAGTTATTTTTCTCATTTATTGATAGTAGATTTGTTTGTTTCATCCTTTAAAATAAAATTTGACTATGAGGAGGCAGACTGTGTGTTCTTTGTTGTTTGCTCGTCTTTGGGCACAATACTTTTCACCTCCTTCTTCACCTGGCAGGGTCAGTCACTCAGATATGGTATAGCAGGGCAGGTCTAGCTGAAGAGGCGTTACTGGGATGGGTTGTTTGTGGCACTTACTACAGCCACCAGAGCTGTTTGGTAATCAGTGCAGGGCAGGTTCCAGTAGGCCGTGCCTGTGCTGCTTGGTGGTGTGATGTCAAACGCACAGTGCAGGTAGGCAGGATGCAGCGGGGAGATTGTTATGTGTGGAGCTAAGATGGATATGGGAGAGAGGAGAGAGGAACAGGAGCCAAAAACATACAAACAAACAAAAAAGAATGCTAGGGGAGCTTGCCGTTGGAGTGGAGAGATAAGAGACTATGAAATGGAGAAAAACAGAAAGGGGAAGAGGAAGAAAAGAATGAATAAATAAGAATCAGAAAGGTTAAAGAATCGCAAAGTTCCCAGAGATCCCACCAGTGCAGCTATGAGGTCTGGGGAAGTCGCTCTCAGGTGTTGCAGTACAGCCTGGCTAGAAGGCGTAGAGGTATACAATGCCAGGTATTCAGGGAACAGAAAGAGAAGGAAGATATAGAGAGATGAGAAACTGAGCAATGGAGAAAGACAAAAAGGGAAAAAGAAGAAAAAGAAAACAAAACAAATTAAAAAAAAAAAAAAAAACAAGAAAGGTCCCCAAAGAAACAGAAAAGGAAAAAAAAAAAACAAAAAAACACAACAACGTAAAAAGAAATGCCCTCAGGGATCCCTCTGCATGTCTGTGGAAGCCAAAGGGGCGTCTCCCTGCCACGCAGCTCAGCCTGGCCAGAAAGGGCTCGCAACTCAAGAAAATGAAAAGAAAACAAACAAACAAGTCAAAACAAACAGATGAACAAAAGACCCGGGATCCCACCAGCGTGGTAGCCCAAACTGGGAAGCAGTTCCACACTCGAACAGAGCTTTGCAGACCCTCAGGAAGAAGT
Source organism: Dugong dugon (assembly GCA_030035585.1). Classification (NCBI taxonomy): domain Eukaryota; kingdom Metazoa; phylum Chordata; class Mammalia; order Sirenia; family Dugongidae; genus Dugong; species Dugong dugon. The sequence continues at coordinate 42,863,684 of CM057466.1, read as the reverse complement.
AAAGATGGCACACAGAGCCAGGTACTTGAGTGAAGGGAGGGGAAGGTGGCAAGAGGCAAGTAAGAAGTCAAAAGAAGCAGAAAAAAAAAAAGCAACACCAGCAGCCAACAAATGGCACTCAGACAGCCACCCGTTCGGGTGTGTGGAATCCAAGCAGCCGCTGTTTCCCGGTCAAGAGACTGTGGCCGCCGGAAGCAGAGGAGGCCGAGTCGGGGTGAAGAAGGGTAGGGGGTGGGAAAGCGTATATCACCAATTACCAGTTGTTTTGTCTCCCGCTGGACGCTCCGTGAGGCTGGTTTCTCGTACCCCCTGTTTGCTGGTCTCCGAAAGGAGTTCAAGATGGCGGATCTGCACTGTGTTAGCTGGTAGGCGACCTCTGCATGAATCTCTCCTCACTCTCTGTTCTCTGTCAGTTTTCTCACTCCATTTGGTGCTTGGCTGAGTTCTTTATCTCTTCATTTGATGTTTTAGGGTTTCAGGACTGTTGTATTCTCTGTTTGGCTTAGTTTTTCAGATCTTTGCTCTGGAGGGACAGCATGGTGCTTCTGCCTAGAGCGCCATTTTGCCAGAAGTGGAAAACTAGCAGCTTTTTGAGTCAATTGATAAATAAGCCAGAGTAGCACACCTAAATGAATGATATGTTGCCACGAGAATCTAAAGAAACCCATCAGGCTTTGTGCCTCCTTTTTATTGTGGGAGGGGGCAGATGCAGTAACTTAACCTTCACTTTAGAAGGAGTTATCTCCACATGCCCCTTACCACTGGACCCCTAGAAATTTCACTGAGGAGGAAGGCACTTGAATTTTTTTTTTTTTTTAGGTCAGCAGTTTTAATCGCATTGGCCACGTAGAACAACAGTAATAATTTTGTGCAATAAATGGATAGATTTACTTAAGTTTACATGAAATAAATAAAGTAACTTTTTTAAAATAAAGAGAATTGCTTTTTTTTCTTTTCCTTTCTGTCTAATCTTTGGCTGACAGGTAAACCTCAGGAGTGACTTCATTACTGAGCTAAAACGGTGTCCAAGGGCCATACTCTCAGGATTTCTCCAGTATATGTCAGACCAGTAAGTCTGGTCTTTTATCTTTTTTTGTGAATTAGAATTTTGTTCTACATTTTTCTCCAGCTCTGTCCAGGACCTCTATTATGATCCCTGTCAGAGCAGTCGGTGATGGTAGCCAGGCATCATCTAGTTGTGCTGGAATCACTCTGGTGGATGCTGTAGTACTTGTGAGCCATTAGTCATTTGGATCTTTCCCTTCTATCTTTGGTTTTCTTCATTCTCCCTTGCTCCAGAAGGGGTGAGACCATTGGAGTATCTTAGATGGCCATGCACAAGCATTTAAGACCCCAGATGCTATTCATCATATTTATAAACTATGTTAGCCAATTAAGCTAGATGTTCCCTGAGATCATGATCCCCACAGCCCTCAGCCCAGTAATTCAGTCCCTCAAGGAGTTTGGATGAGGCACCTGAATTTTTGTCAGGTAATTTCCCACCCTGTAGCATGCAAATGTTTTACCAACTTAAGTCCAGAGATATTGATACTTCTTCTTTACTAGGTCCTATCAACATAACATCATCAATGTAATGGACCAGTGTGATAGCTTGTGGAAGGGAAAGGAAAGGCAATCAAGGTCCCTGCAGACTAAATTATGACATAGGGCTGGAGAGTTGATATACCCGAGATAGGACAGTAAAGGTGTACTGTTGACCTTGCCAGCTGAAGACATACTGCTTCTGGTGGTCCTTTGAAACAGGTATGGAGAAAAAGGCATTAGCCAGATCAATAGCTGCATACCAGGTACCACGAGATGTATTAATTTGCTCAAGCAATAACTCCACATCTGAACAGTAGCTGCAATTGGAGTCACCACTTGGTTAAATTTTTGATAATCCGCTGTCATTCTCCAAGATCCCTGTTTTTTGCACAGGCCAAGTAAGTAGAATGGGGATATGGTGGGAACCACTACCTCTGCAGCCCTCAAGTCCTTGATGGTGGCACTAATCTCTGCAATCCCTCCAGGAATGCGGTATTGCTTTTGGTTTACTATTTTCCTAGGTAGGGGCAGTTCTAATGGCTTCCACTTGGCTTTTCCTGCCATAATAGCCCTTACTCCACTTGTCAGGGATCCGATGTGGGGATTCTGCCAGTTGCTGAGTGTAGCTAACCCAGTTATGCATTCTGGAACTGGGGAGATCACTATAGGATGGTTTGGTGACCCACTGGACCCACTGTGAGCCAAACCTGAGATAAGACTCCATTAATAACCTGATCCCCATACACCCTTACTCTGACTGGTGGGCCATAGTGATGTTCTGGGTCTCCTGTAAATTATTTTCAGTTCAGAGCCAGTATCCAATAATCTCTGAATAGTCTGATTATTTCCTTTTCCCAGTGAACAGTCACTCTCGTTAAAGGCCGTAGATCCCTTTTGGGAAGGCTGGGAGAAAGATTAACAGTAGAAATTTTTGGCAGTGCAGTGGGGTCCTTGCTCAAGGGGACCTGGCCTCCCCTTCATTCAAGGGATTGGCGGTCTGTAAACTGGCTCAAGTCTGGGAAGTGACTGAGGGGCCGTGACACTATTCTGGTGATTCCAATTAGACGGCTGTTCACTTGACCTAGAATTCTTCCGCTTGGACAGATCAAGCAAATTATTTAGTAGATGTTCATGTACCAATACCGTCTGATTACTGCTTTAACTCCGCTGTCCATTACGGTAGCCATGCCCACCTTGTCTTTGTTGATTGCCACCACTTGGCCCCGCCACAGGGGTCCGATCAGCCCCATTGTAGTTAGGTGTCTTAATTCAGTTAGGGCAGTTCCCATTGTCAAATCTGACTTACATAAATTAGCAATCACGGCAGTCTTCAAGGATGCTGTGGCTCCCTTCACAAATTTGTTCCTCACAGTTGTGGTAAAAGGTGTGTCCCCTGGAGACTCCATATGTGTGTCTGTAGGTCCAACCTGATATAGCCATTCTAGCATGCCAATTTCCCTAAGCCTTTGGATACCTTCTTCTACAGTCTACCAAGGCAGGTCTGGTACCTGAACTTGATTTAGTGTCAGCCACCTCATGATCCATGCTTCAGCAACCCAACCAAATAAACTATTAGATCCTTTTCTAACTTCTTGAGCTGAAACAGTGAATGAAAAATCTGTGCTTAGTGGACCCATATCAACAACCTCAGACTGATCCAGCGTTATGTTCCTTGCACCATTATCCCACACCTTTACTAGCCATTCCCACACATACTCCCCAGGTTCCTGTCAGCACACATTAGAAAATTCAGGCTGTTCTTGTGGAGTGTTGCATACCTCCTCCTGGGTCATGCTTTGTACTTTACCTTTTGGGGCTTGCTGGGACTTAAGTCTAGTTCTAGGTCTAGAAGCAAGACTGAGTGGTGGGGATGTGTTCTGAGAACCTTCAGCAACGTCTGATTCAGGTCCCTACCCCAGGGTTTGGAACAGCTTAGAATTAAAAACCTAAAAGAAGCACTAAGTCTTGCTTTTTCACATTTGTTTCCACACTCAATTCATTTTCCTTCGGTATGAGTCAGAGGGATAACAAGAGGCCACTTGCTTGGATTGAGTTGCTGGGAGTTTCTTTCCTTCCCCCACACTGCTCCCCTCAGTCTCCTTCTGGTGTCTGGCACAGAAACACGACAAGGAAGGAATCACTTGCCTCCCGGTGCCCGAGATGCAGCAGCTTTTCCTACAGACGGTCACTTTCTAGCCTGGCCTCCCACTCCCGTTGGCCTGTCTTTCCTGAGCTGTGTCGGTGACAGCCACCAAGGTCAGCTGGTGATTCGGGCGCCCCATGCTGCAGTGGGCATGGGGTTGCTGACACTTTCCTTCAGGCCTACTCAGCATCCGGTAGGCCAGGAGAGAGGTCCCTCCACAGGTCTGTGGGGCCTGTACTGTTCAGGAAGAACTGGTGACTGCAGCCACCTCCTGAGCTGGGAGCCACCGACGTCCCAGCACACTGGTCACCCAGGGCAGGTGCTCCGGAGCACACTGGGCAGGTACAGACATCTCTGGGGACACAAGTGCCGTTGTCCACGGTCAGTGTCTCAGGAACATGGTACTGGCCAACTCTGAGTTAGCGGGTGCTACAAACACTAGAGGTGTGACGTCGCAGAAGTGCACATGCCCCAGTAACTGCTCTGGGCAGTCAGATGAAGTCTGGCTCCTTGTAACGGACACTCACAGAAACTTCTCCCGCCCAGCAGGACTGCAGAGACCACGTACAGCACATGGCTGTGACCCACACAGCGCTTGTAAGGGAGGCCCCTCATTCAAGTGCACACTGTGGGGTGGGAGGGGGTGAAGAACAGAGGGAAGGGACTGGAGTAGAAACATCTGGCAATAACCAAGGACACAGGCTGGGCAATGAGCTATTTTAAGCTTTCTTCCTCATCCTTACTCATTCAAAAGTCCCAAGAGATCAATCACTGAATACCTTCTAAGATGAGCAATGCAGTATTAAATACTACAAAGACATAATTATAACCATTTTATTCATTTGTATATTATGAAATTAAAAGTTTGAGGACTAACTGGCTTGCTGCTTTTGTTTCACCTCCTGGGGGTTTGAAAGGAATTGCTGAGTAACTGGGTTTGCTTGTTCTCACGCTGCTTTTGGCAGTCTACTTTTCTACCTTAGATCCCGTCCCTTGACAGGCCACACTTCGTGTCTTTAGTTCAGACCCTGCTTCTCATACTCAGCTCAGCTCCTGCTGCCCCAGAACATGCCTGGAAAAAGCAGAAGTCACACCTCAACGAGTCTTCGTTAGGCAACTACAGCAGAATCACCATAGTAACTACAAAGATCACTGAAATTAACAAGTGATATTTTAATCTTTTTCTTATTTTCAATTTTATTAGCAATTGCTCAAACTGGGCATAACTGGATTGCATTATGCAATTGCTACTGAACAATCTGGGCTCCTTTTTGTACTCACTGGCACTGATAACTAAGGTTCCCAACAGCGGGGAGCACTGTGAAACCCAACAGGGAGTCTGGGCACGTCTGCCACTATGGTACAAGCAGCAGTGGGAGCCCATGGGGGAAGGACTGGCCTGCGCCTTTTAACTTCAGACTGTCTAGACACCCTCAGCCTGAATTCAAGAGTTCTTTGTCCCAAAACACAAGTTATCGTTACCACCGCTCTACACAATAGGCCATTTAGTAAATGACTCTAATGCAGTTTACAGAACTGAAATTCCTGGAGGGCAGAATACTATATCTTAATAGCAGAGAATACATACCTCAGAAATCGAGGTGAGTCAGAGCAGACCATGCCCTCATGTCTTCCCTCTTGGCCCTAAACGTCACTTTGACAGATGCCTTAGGTGCCCAGCAGCCCTTCCCACCCTCCTCAGCCTGTTTTCATTCGTTGCCCCAGCCCTGCTAACTTCTTTACTCATTTGTCTGTTTCCCCAGTGGGATCTGTTCTCAGCTACATTCCCAGGGTTCAAAAGGAGCTATGCTGCCTATGAGCCCAGAGATACACCCAGCTGAGTAAAACCAAAAACTACAGACTCGGATGTGCCAAAGATTTTTCAGCCTGGCTTATAATAGCAACTAACATTTATGCACAGTGCTTTACAGAAGAGCCTTCACGTATTACTTCACTGCAGAACAAGCTGGTGAGTGGTAGGGCATGTTAGGCTAATTCTCATTTCACAGATGAAGGAATCAAGGCTCAGAGGATGCCTTCTGGTGCCTAAGGAGCTTCAGCACAAACCCAGAACCCACGAGCCCACTCTCAGCCTCCAGATGACAGCCTGGTCAGGGCCCGACAAGGACTTGGCCCATGCTCCACCCAGTGGCCCCACAGCAGAGGCTGGGGGTGCAGTGCCCCGTGGCACCTCTGCTGTGTGCCAAGAGCCAACACCTGCCCACGTGAAACAGACAGACTTTAAAAAAACCACTAAACTACTTAAAGGACAAATATTTTAATTTCGTTTCCCCATTTTATACTAAATCATTAATACAAGTCACAAATTACATTTTTCCGCAGACATCTAGAAAACAATCAAAAGTGTATATATCTCTCCATATAGATCTTATCAATAAATTTTATTTGGACAAGAGAACTTGTGCCACAAGTTTCCAACAGCGTGATTACAGACTGCAGCACTCCCAGGAGTGGGCACAGGTATGTACAGTCAGCGAGGAAAAGGCTGCACCGCAGGGCCGGTCATGATCAAGTTAAAAACACCCGACATACAGTATACATGCTCAGAAATTTCCTTCAGGTCATGACCAGCATGAAATAAAAATCAAGACATAGATAGTTCTGTAAATGTGTACAGCAATATGCTGCATTTAAGAGTTAAAATCAGATTCTACTTTAGTGTTAGCATCAAGCCCTTAGGAGAAATCCACAAAAATCTCCTTTTCCCGTTTACACACATCAGAAACGATTCACACACAGGGCTGGGCTGGGCAGTGGGCCACAGAACCCCAACAGGGCCTTGTCTGGGTATTTAGAGCGAATACTGCGGGGTGCTCTCACATCCCGGCTCCCCTCTGCCTGCCGGCTGTGAGAACTCCACTTATGGGTCGTTAGACAGAGCCAGGAGGAAGCAACGCAGACCTCTGGGGATATCGTCCCTTCCACAATGAAGATGCTCTGCCAATTCAAGTTTCATTCAGTTAGGAAGACAGAAGGATTTAAGGCTTCGGTGACAATTACGATCCTCTGAGAAATTATTTTCCCCAAAGTCAAGATGAGATGATAGTGTTTGCTGTACTTTCTCTTGACTTTTAAAATCCCTGGTATCAGGAGTAGGCGACTTTCACCTGCACTTAAGTCTGGCAAGAGAGGAAGGTCTTTCCTCCTTCACAAAAGGCTGTCCCAGATGACAGACGTGAGTGAGAAGCACTTGCAGAAGCTCGGCCGCCAGGAAGCAGGAGAGACGCCAAGAGCCGAGCTGTCTAGTAAGTGGAAGAAGCTGTGCTCATGGCGTCTTCAGCGAGTCTCGTGCTGGCAGGGTGGATGCTCGCAAAGTACTTCACATCACTGTCACGGTCCATCTGAAGGGCCACAATTGTCTGTTCTACAGCTTCCTGATGACAGCTGGCAGAATTTAAGAAATATTCTGCAAATGAGAGGTGCAGATTACAAATAAAATCAGTCTAATATTTAACTGTTTCCTCAAGTACAAGTATAAAAATTCCTTAGTCATTATGAAACACTATTTTTCTGCAGGTATAAACACAAGTTATGTTGAACGATAATAGTATTCCAAATTGACTTCTGTTAAAATTAAAAAAAAACAAACCCAAAATATAAGAGTTTTAAGATTTTGATTACTTTTATGACAGACTAAATCCCATGATTTTCAAAGGCAGCTAAGCAGTATTAAACTAATAAATATATCAAAGCATTATACTGTTTAGGTATTGATTAGTTCAGTAAAAGAAAAAATACTTCCAAACACCGCCTCCCCGCCCCCCAAATACCAAACCAAACCAAAGTCTTCTCTGGCCATTTCATTCTAATTGCTATTTGCTGGGCCATTATTTACTCTTGTGTGGCCTTTCTAGTCATGGCCTTGTGACTCCCAGCCAGGTGACTGGGTGGTGCTGTGTAAATAAGGTAATTGTGGCCCACTGTCATGGATTGAATTGTGTCCCCCAAAAAATGTGTGCAGCAACTTGGCTAGGTCATGATTCCCAGTATTGTATGATTGTGTTATCTGATGTGATGTCCTTATGTGTTGCAAACTCTACCACTGTGATGAGATTATATGTGATCTCATGTGTTGTAAATTCTATCACTGTGATGAGGTTATACTAATGAGGCTGACAAGATCAGTGTCTTAATGCAATCTCTTTTGAGATATAAAAGAGAGAAGCAAGCAGAGACACATGGGAACCTCATACCACCAAGAAAGCAGTGCTGGGAGCAGAGCGCGTCCTTTGGACCTGAGGTTCCTGCGCACAGAAGCTCCCAGACTAAAGGAAGATTGATGACATGGACTTTCCTCCAGAGCCGATGGAGAAAGCATTCCCCTGGAGCTGATGCCCTGAATTTGGACTTGTAGCCTACTGGACTATGAGAGAATAAATTTCTCTTTGTAAAGCCATCCCCTTGTGGTACTTCTGTTGGAGCAGCACTAGATGACTAAGACATCTGCCAAGGGGATTGGTCAGTTTTGCCTTGCCTTAAAAAGAGCCAATTCCAGAGCTGAGGGGAGAAGACACCCACCACCACCAAGGAAGGAGAGACCAGCAGGAGAGACCCAGCAGGACAGACCTGGCAGCAAGAGATGGTGTGGTGGGCTTCCTGGCCCATGGAGAGAGAAAGCTGAGTGCCTTTGGGCAGAGACTGAGGGCCAGGGAGAGGCGTGCCTGCGAGCACAGCTGGGAAGAGTCTGTCCTGATGGAAGAACTGTATCTTGAGTGTTCCTGAGCCTGAATTCTGTTACTTCCCTTATAATAAACCCCCAATCGTGAGCATGGTCTTTGAGTTCTGTGTGGCCACTGCAATGACTTATCAGACACAGCAGAGAAGTAGACAGTGCTGTGTGAGGGACAGTTGGTGTCAGAATTTGTAAAGATGGTGGAGAGAGGTTTGTCTGGCCTCCCCGCCTCATGGGAATCAGCCTTGCACTGTTGATCTTGATTCTCCTTCCCCCTTGTGGGTTGGAGGAGGTCAGACACTGCCCCCAGGTCGTTTCTACACTATTCAATAAAATTTACATGAATTCCAAAGGAGGAAGAAGAAACAACAATCATTTACCTTTATTCCTAAAGTCTACTACTGATATCTGTAAGGCATTTTGTGAGGGATTACAATAAATAAAACCACCTGAGTCATGAGGCGCTCATAACGCAGCAAAGCAAACACTGGAGCATTTGTCTTCTGCTTGATGAACGGCAGGGGGAGGAAAAACCAACACACCTTCTAGCCCTCAGAGCAAGGACCCGGACCAGGTAGGCCTCTTCCAAAGGCCATGGTTTTGCAGTTATAAGAAAATACTCAATTTTTCAAATGACTAACTGTGGAATTATAAAAATGATACATGGTAAAAAAGGTTTTTTTTCAACCAGAACAGAAGTGATAAAAGTCCCTTCCCTACCCTTTAATCTTCTTTGTCCTATGTCAAACAACTTTGTCCTATCTCTTAACAACTTAAAATATATCCCTTGACTAGCTTATTTTCTATCAACATGCACTGCTTCTGCTTTGATATCTATCTAGTCCATGCAGCCTGTGAATCTCCCCTCTCCTCCACGCACACTTTTTCTAAGAGTCACCTACATACCTTTTTCTAATAGACTTTGTCGCAGGGTTTTTGCAAGCAAGACTCTGACGTTTGGAACCCTGTCGTTTGCTAAGGTGAGCAAATGTGGCATAAGATGCAAAGCAAACTGGTCCATGGGAAGACAATCATCTTCAATGACAGTCTGGTGAAAAGAAAAAACTGCTTTAGATTTCTTTGTAAATTCAGTCTACCAAGCTGTAACATAGTAGCTAACAAAATGTTTTAGTGACTACTTAAGTGCTACAAGTCGACAGCTCCTGCTTTTTAAACCAATACAGCAGTCCCTCCTTAACCACAGTTTGACCTTCTGCGGTTTCACCCGGAAACGTTAAATGAGTAGCATGATGAGATCTTGCGCCATCCTGCTCTGTCCGCCTGGGGACTACATTCACGTAACTTTTATTACAGTGTATTGTTATAATTGTTCTTTTTGATTATTAGTTATTGTGTTAACCTCTCACTGTGCCTAACTCAGAAAATAAGCTTTATCGTAGGTATGTATGTATAGCACAAAAACATAGACTATATAGGGTTTGGTACTATCTGTAGTTTCAGGCATCCACGGGGGTCTTTGGAACATATCCCCCATGGATGTGGGGTGGGGGGGTGGACTACTGTATTTCAGGTACTTGGGAACTCAAAACAAAAATTACATAATTAACTTCCCACACACACATTTTTGAAACTGCTCCATGAAGGCGTGGAGTGTTCACAATCATACCTTCATTGTCACACCTGCAGTAAGGGCCACAGGCACTGAGCGCCCTCTAGTGGATGGTTATGGTACGTTGCAGCTTTATAAAGCACTCAGCTGACTGAGAGGGAGAAAGGGGCAAGGAACTCAAGAGGAAGAACCAGACAGACACGACACTGAGGGAACAGGTGATCCTATAAATGGGCAGATGCCAAAGTTCTGCTCCTTTAGGATAAGAAACGGTGTAAGAGACAAGCAGGAAGTGAAAGGAAAAGCACAGTTCTAGGAAAAAGACTGGTCACAAAAGGGTGAGCCCAGTTCCTCGCTCACCTGGCAGACAAACACAAAGGCTTGCCGTCCGGACCACTTGGGACATCGACCAAAATTTTCTACCAGCTCAGTTATGAGGTCGACTCCAAACGTGGGGGGTGTCGTCATGTACAGTTTCTTCACCATTTCACTAACCTAGGAGCATTAAAAGGGAGAATTGAGAAACATCTTCCAATCTGTGATACTATAAAAGTTTGCTAATCTAAAATTTTAAAGGTTTAATACATACCAACTTGTAGGAAATCCAACGAACAGAAGAAACTTTATCTGCACAGAGATTTAGAGCGATGGGACGTAAGTAGTCATACACATCTCTGGGGCTGTACAATTCTAGAAGTAAAATCAGCTGTCTACAAGACAAATTATAAAAATAAAAAATACGATCTAAATTTTAAAATACCCAGGTCTCTCATGCACAGAATTAATGTAAGTCTCTGTTAATCTGGCAATGCCACTTAAACACTATGAAAGTTCAGAGAGTACCTCTTCCCCTTAGAACGTGAGGGAAACGGGGTGACTCCTGCGCCCACAGCGACGGTGGCAGAGCAGGCACTGTCTGGTGTGTGTGACTGGACATTATGCTCTTCTTCCAGAGTAACTGTTTAGACTGTGCAGGAAAACTAGAAACCAATTCCTTTCCATTTTACATATCTATTATCTAAATAAGAAAGTTCCCGCAGATTTAGGTGCCCTGGTGTGTATGTGCCAAGACTCTAAACACATTCTAAGGGAAAGACACATTTGCTAGGGATTCCTCTAGCAACTGTTCCTACTATGTCAAAAGGAAACTGAAAAATTTAACTACATCCACTAGGCTAATTTTGAGTAGATGCATTAATGCCCTTAAAGAAATACCTTGGACATGAAAGAGATTTTTTGCTGTTCAGATTTTACGTATATGAGTATTTATATTTCTGATGAGCAGGAAGTGAATCAAACACAAATATCAGTAATGTAGGAATAGATAAATACCCCTATATAGGGCATATATACGTAAACATAAAGCCTTAGAGAGAGACACCCAGTATATTCTGACACAAAAGTTGAAAACAAAAATCCCAAACAGGACTTCAGCTTCTGCTTGGGATGTACAAAGCGGCAAAGAATGGTACTCTGACCCTACTGATGGAAAAAGCTGGATAAACTACAAAGTACACCCAAAGAACGTAACTTTCAAAGTGCAACAAGCCCCTCTCCGAGGAGAGATGGGCCACATGACTGACTCGCCTGCTGAAAGCATGGGCCCAAGAGGCACTGGCCACCATGCAAGACGACAAGAAGAAATGAGCCAAGGGGACTAGTGTGTCAGGATGGAGCAGCCGGGGGCTCCAGACATAAGGGGAGTTCACACTCACTTTCCCACTGACCTCCACTCGGTGCTCACAAGAAAGACTGAGGTCAGGACAGAAACTAGAGAGTGACCCCTTGGCAGGCAGGCAGTGGCAGATGTCAGGGGACAGGCATCAAACACTGTGAGCTTCCCTGGGCCCTCCTCTCACACAAAACAAAAGCCTTAGAACACTGGTGGAAGAAGCAAAGCTGCCATCCCATGGGCATGAGCAAAGACATACTGCAGTTGGGGGAAGAGTAGACAAAAAACATTGTTCATTCCAGGATGGGTGGGGCAGGAAACCCTCCTGAGCTAACGTTCTATCTTTATAATCAAGCAAAGGTCTCCTGCTGTGAGGAGAGGGGCAGGAACCCCCTGCCCAAGACTAACTACAGACACAAGGCAGAAACTGGATGCCACAGGGAGGGGCAGGAACTCTGAGAAAGTCCAGATGCACAGAGACTCCCAAGACTGAGGTTGAACCCGAATAACAGACAATCACCCCTTCCCCAAGAGGAGCCTACCACTAGTCCACAGCTGGGGGAAGACCCACCTCTGTGACACAGAAGTGCAGGGACTGCTGAAAGCTGAGGATGGAATACTGACACTGGGAAAAGCTCACCAGCACCCCGAGCTCCCACCCTCAGCAAAAGGCAGGGGCAGCTCCCACTAGAACAATTAGAGCCTGTGGTGCACTGAGAGCAACTACAGCAACAACAAAAGTCAAACCCAGCTTGGCTTCCGGCTGGACTGACGCAACCCTCCCCATTCACGGCGGAAGAGGAGCTGTGCCCATTTCCAGGCATCAGTACTATTTAACTCAGTCTCTACTATTCTACACATCATGTCCAGCATTTTATCAAAATCAGGACACACACACACACACACACACACACACACACACACACACACACACACACACACACACACACACACACACACACACACACACACACACACACACACACACACACACACACACACACACACACACACACACACACACAAACACCCTTGTCATCAAGAGACAAAGCAACCAAATGAACTAGATTCAGAGATAACCCAGATGTTAGACCTATCAGATTAGGGCTTAAAAAAAAAAGATTCATTGTTAAAAAATATTTTTCTGTAAAAGGAGGATAACACGAGTGAACAGAATTTTAGCAGACTAAATTTCAGCAGAAACTATAAGAATAAGTCAAATGAAAACCCTAGAAATAAAAACATGGTATCAGAGTTGAAGTACTCCTTCCATAGGCTCATCAGGAGACCTGGACATAGCAGAAGAAAGAAGTAGTAAACCTGAAAATACCCCAAACCAAACCAAACTCATTGCCGTTGAGTCAATTTTGACTCATAGCGACCCTGCAGGACAGAGTAGAACTTCCCCATCGGTTTCCGAAGCTGTCATCTTTCCTTCTGTTGTACACAGGGTCACTACGAGTTGGAACTGACTCAATGGCAACTAACAACAATGATCTTTACGGGAGCAGACTGCCACATCTTTCTCCTGTGGAGTGGCTGGTGGGTTTGAACTGCCAACCTTTCTGTTAGCAGCCAAGTGCTTAACCACTGTACCACCAGGGCCCCTAAACTGAAAATAAGTCAACAGAAATTACCCAAAATGAGAATACAAAAACAAAAGAGCTTACAAAAAAACTCTAGCATAGCATGTAAGAGCTGTGGAACAATATCAAATGATCTAACCTACACATAACTGGAGTCCCAAAAGGAGAAGAGAGAAAGAATCAGGTGGTGGTAATATCTGAAAAGAAAATGGATTAGCCCAGGATTTTCGAAAAACAATGAAAGGCAACAAACCACAATCCGAAAGGCTCAAAGATTAATGCCAGAAAGACAATAATAGTAATAAACACAAACAAAACTATCTAGACATAGATACAGTCACACTGCTGAAAACCGAAGAAAAAGAAAAAAATCTTGAAGTCAGCCAGAGGAAAACATATTACATATAAGGGATCAATGATAATGAGTCACTGCAGATTTCTTGTCAAAAGTTAGGCAAGCTGTGCAGCTCAATGGAATGACATCTTATGTTTTAAACAACTGTCAATCCCAAATTAGATAACCAGCAAAAATACCTTTTAAAAATGAAGGTGAGGTCTAGTATCCAGAATATATAAAGAACTCATACAACTCAACAACAAAAAGACAACCCCACTTTAAAATGTGCAAAGAACTTGAACAGACATCTGTCCAGAGAAGATATACAAATGGCCAATAGGCACATGGGATGCTCAACATCATTAAATCATCAGGGAAATGCCAATCAAACCACCAATAAGATACACCTTCATACTTGCTAGGATGGCTATAATTTTAAAAAAAGAAAAAGAAAATAACAAGTTTTGGTGAGGATGTAGAGAAACTGGAACCCTCATACATTGCCAGTGGGAATGTAAAACGGTGTAGCCACTGTGGAAAACAGTTTGGCTGCTCAATAAATTAAACAAAAATTACCATATGACCCAGCAATTCCACCCCAAAAAAACTGAGAACAGGTACTTGTATTCCCATGTTTATAGCAGCATTATTCACAATCACCAAAGGGCAGAAAACAATGCAAGTGTCCATCACCAGATGAATGGATAAACAAAATGGGGTACACCCATACAAAGGAATATTATTCAGCCATAAAAAGGAAGGAAGTACTGACACATGCTACAACTTGGCTGAACCCTGAAAGCATTATGCAAAATCAAAGTTGCCAGACACAAAAGGCCACATAGTGTATAATTTCATTTACATGAAATACCCAGAACAGGCAAATTAACAGACACAGAAAACAGACTGGTGGTTTCCAGGGACTAGGGAGAAGTAGGAAATGGTGAGTGACTGCTTAATGGGAATAGGTTTTCCTTCTGGGGTGATGAAAATGTTCTGGAACTAGATGGTTGTAATGGTTGCACAACACTGAATGCACTGAATACAACTAACAGTAAATTTTGTATGTATATTTTACCACAATAAAAGAAAAATGAAGGCAAAATAAAGACTCCCCCCCCCCCCCCAAAAAGCTGTCACTGCCAACAGGTTAGTTTTACAAGAAAAGTTAAAGGAATACAATATCAAACAGAAACTTGCGTGTACACAAAGGAATGAAGAAATCTGAAAAGGGTAAAAATGAAGTAAATACAAACCTCTCCAAAACATAATCTAACAAACTGTTAGAACTTACTCAGCCAGTTCAGCTCGAAAGCGCCAGTTTCTACTATTATCTGTCACCAAAAACTCCTGAAGTTGATAAAGATATTCTCTTCTTTTGTCAATATGAAGAAGCTGAAGTAATAAAATTGAAAATAGTTAGTAAAACAAGGTATAGACTTTTTTTTTTAACTAGGCTACTTATGAATGGACTATACCATATTTTTACGCAAATAATGCATGCCTTCTATGTTTGTTTGCCAACCTTCCCTGTGCAAAATATTTTTGTAAGCATGCTACGATAATGCTTTTTTTTTTTTTTTTTTGGCAGCAACATGTTAAAAAAAAAAAAATTGGCATAGCAGTGCTTATGAAAATACCTCATGTGGGAAGGGTGCAATCGGCAAAGAAATATAGAAGGTGAGCATTATTTGCAAAGATAATATGGTTTATTTTGACTGAAGAAGAAATGAAGTACCTGGATTCAATCACTTTAAAAATTGGTATTAAATTCATTTTCCCTGAATAACTCCTATTTACCCTCAAGAATCTTTATTTTCTTTTAAAATCTTTGTCTTTTGAGCCTGTTGGTGACCTTACTGAACTCTACAGTAGCTTGGGCATAACTTTATTATAGTGCTCATCCACTTTATTCTTAGGACATTTTTGTTACTATGAACTCTTTTTTTTTTTAAAACACTAACCTCAAGGGTGACAATCTTTAATCTCTGGGCTAAACTGTTACTTAAAGGTGATCTTCAAGGAGTAGTTTCAATTCAAGGTTTGAAGAGTAACTCAAGGCCACAGTCTTAGGGGTTATTCTGGCCTAAGTAGGTCCAGTAAGTCTGGATTCCATAAGTATTTGAAGTTCTGGCCCATATTTTTCTCCCTTTTTATCAGGATTCATCTGTTGTATCCCTGATCAGAATGTTCAGTAGTGGTAGCTGGGCACCATCTAGTTCTGGTATCAAGGTGGAGAAGGCAGTGGTTCATATAGACAATTAGTCCTGTAATCCAATTCCTTCTCTGATTCTTGGGTTTCCTTCTTTCTTTTTTTCCAGATGAATTAAGTTTATCTTAGATGGCTGCTCGCAAGCTTTAAAGAGTCCAGACACTACTCAGCATACTAGTTCTTAAAGTTTATGTTCCACCTTCCAGTATGATGAGTAGCATCTGGGGTCTTAAAAGCTTGGAAGCGGCCATCTAAGATAAAACTATTGGTCTCTACTTGCCTGGAACAAAAGAAAAAGAAAGTAGTCTGCAAGACTAATAATATTTTACACGAACCATGGCCTCATCTACCCTGAGACCAGAAGAACTAGACGGTGCCAAGCTACCATTACCAACTGTTCTGATCAGGGCCACAATAGACAGATCCTGACAGAATGGGATAAGAATTTGGAACAGAACTCAAATTCTTAAAAAGTCCAGACTTACTGGACCAGTTGAGACTAGAGAACACCCAGAGACTATCACCCTGAGATACTCTTTAAAACTTAAACTGAAATTATCCGTAGAGGTCATCCCTTTTAGCTAAACAAAATACTGGCTCATAAAATAAAAAATATTACCTGTGAGTAGCGGTAAAAATTTATGCTAAAGCAAAGATGACAAGGGGGCAGGGAAACTAGAGTACTGGAAATGGTATAACCAGAACGGAACGAATGGGAATGACAACACATTGTGAAAAACGTAACCAGTATCACTGAATAACTTGTGTAGAACCTAATTTGCTGTGTAAACTTTCACCTTAAACACATTATTGAAAAAAAAATTTTTATTATGCCAATTCACTCGACTGTCCCATGAGACTATGGCCTTAAGCCAGACCATGAACCTTTGAAGACAGATTACGATCTTACTCATATATGCAGGCTCAGTGAATGACATTCTGACTGGCACACATAGGTACTCAATAAATGTTTACTGAGTGAAGGAAATAAAAAGAAATTTATTCCACATATGTAAAAGTAGGTTTATAATCAATATGGATGAAAATCTAAATTTTGATATAAACAGAAGCAAAGGAACCTAATTACACATCAAATGGATAACACAATCACACAGGGGAAAAGAGTCTGTTTTTTACTTAGTACTTTGACCATAACAGCTTCACCAGATATGTTCTAAGGAAAGAAAGTGCTAAAGAAAACCTTCAACATTAGCTGATTTGATGTACTGGTGGTGTAATTCTGAAACTATTTCATGTATATCATAGAACTGAACAAATGAGTAAATATATTACTATACTGTAATATATTACAATATATATATATGTTGTTGGAAACAGGGTTTTTACTGTGAGGGAGAAGAAAAAGAAATGTGAACTGAACAAAGGAAAGCAAACAGTATTCCATTGTAGGTGAAGATATTGATATCAACTCAATAATTTAAAACATAAAAAGCTCCTAGCTCCTGTCCAACGAAAACGCCTAAAAACAGAACTAACCCTGGAAGCAATGAGCACACTTAGTGCCCACATCTTGGTTTCTAAATACCATTCTCCACTCAGAGAAATGCTGATTTCAGGTCTGCGGTAGGGAAAGGTGAGCCTGAAAACCATTTCTATATGATCTGTATAACCATATAATAATAATATATAATAATATGGTTACATCAGTGTTTTTTAGTAGAATTTACTTTTTAGTAGGATTATAACTACTTTTGTAACTCATACCTTAGAACTATGAGAGAGCCAGTTTCAAGGCTAATAGCTAAGAAACAATACTATGATGAAACAGTATGCAAAAAATCAGGGCTGTTCACTTTGGAGACCAGTGATACCATACAAAAGGAATGAGGATGAGGTAAATTTTCAGCCTCCAAAAACACCAGGTAAAGCCCCCCAAGCTTAATGTTCGTGAAAATTTTTTTACATATATTTTATTAAAGAGTTCGAAAAATAAAAAGGTATGTTTGTAACCATGATCTAATATAATCTAAAAATGAAATTAGCGTAACTATTTTTAAGTTAAAACTTAAAATGACACCAGCAAAACTGATCAAAATGGGACTATTTCTTCTTTTAAGTTACCATCAACTCATGGCTATATTTTCTTACATAAAAAAAAAACATTGCTGTCAAATTGATTCTGACTCACAGCAACCCTACAGGACAGAATAGAACCACCCCACAGGGTCTCCAAGGCTGTAGTCTTCCTCCCGTGGAGTGGCTGGTGGGTTCAGTTAGCAGCAGAGCACTTAACCACCAGCTCTACCGGGGTTCCTTATTTTCTTACATAAAACTTCACAAGTGGTACTATCTTGGTGATAGCAGGGGGAAAAAAAAAATTTTTTTTTTTTTTTAATTACCTTCAGAAAATCATGCAAATGTTTCAGGACACCTATCCTGACTTCATCGAGGTCTTTTAAAAATCCATTAAAAATTGGAACCAGATCTGCAGCCGTCAGCTGATCTCCAAGAATAACTGCAAGCTCATGGATGGAGAATGCTAAAGTTCTTCGAACTTTCCACTGGAGACACAAAAATCACAAATACAAAATACAAAAAATCTGAATACAAAGTGCATTTAACCTTTGGACTACATATGAAGGTCAGTTTACATCTGAGTGCTAATAATCACAGTGCATAAGTAATCTGAATACAAAGTGCATTTAACCTGTGGACTATATATGAAGGTTAGTTTACATCTGAATGCTAATAATCTCAGAAATTAAATCAAAATAGAAGAGTAGTAGTATCAGACATTAAATTATGAATGTCTACCACGTATCAAAAACTATGACAGAACAAATTTAATGCCCTACCCCGTGTGTATTATGTCCCCTTTCATTTATGAGGGAAAAACATGCTTGGAAATCACTAATAATACAGCTTTCGTAGTTCTCTGAACAATTACATCCTCGGTTACAGACACTCCACACACACCAAAGGCCAGCTGGAGCCACCTTCACTGTGCAGATTCCTGTACAGCCCACCTTCCATTCAGCAACAACAGACTTGTTTTTAAGGAACTGCGGTTTAAGAAATACAGGAATTGAATAATCTTTTTGCTTACAGGCCTGGAAAAGAATTCCTAAACAGAGATGTCTTTGGTATGTAAGTATCTTTAAGTTAAAAGCATCTTTTCCTCCATGTTGCCTGAATTCTAAAATTTTTACATTGGTACTTAGCCTAAAACTTTACTCAGAGAATTCAGAGCAAAAGTTCTACTTCCCCCAAATACTAGAACCCAATCGTGAAATATTTTATGTCAAAGTTCAATACATAAAACAGACAAGAATACAGATTTTTCTGATGGAGAGGAGGGGCAGCGGAGGCATAAAGTCCCACTAAGAGCCTCTCAGTCACCCCAGTGGCCCTGACGTCTTCCACAAGGACCCCTTAGAGCTATGTGGAACCACTAATATATAGGGATAAGGCACTCTATAATACTTTATAAAAATAAAGTCAAACTGTGGAGATCTGACTAAAAAAATGGAAAAAAAAAAAAAAAAAAAAAGGTCACTGATACTAATTTTAAGCTCTTCCTTACATAATTTTCTTTAACACCAAGTCCATGCTAGAGCATGAACTGAAATTCCAGTAAGCTTTGGAAGGCAAAAACACTGTGCCTTCCATATGTATGTACTGCTAATTCTCTAATTGCTCTACTCACCTGCATGTCTGAAGCCAGGGTCTCGTAAGTCTCTCTCAGGCAGTGCCAATTCTGCCGGCCCAGAGTGAGGGCCACCCCGGGAAGGCTGTATGCGCAGTGCTTAGTGATCTCAGTGTCGACCGTCTGTGCACGAGAGGGATCGGTCATGGATAAATACTGATCTAGCAGAGCCTGAGGCACAACATCCTGACGAAGAAAGAGACGATA
Source organism: Dugong dugon (assembly GCA_030035585.1). NCBI lineage: Eukaryota > Metazoa > Chordata > Mammalia > Sirenia > Dugongidae > Dugong > Dugong dugon. The sequence continues at coordinate 42,844,052 of CM057466.1, read as the reverse complement.
GCGATGTATTGTTAGCAGTTTAGACAGAAACTAGGTAAGGTTATTTGAAATCGTATGATTTTAACACACAATCTCAAATATTAGAGAAAAATCAATCTCAAATTTTCAGTTATCTAGTAACTGAGAAAAAAAAAACATGCTAAGGAAAATACATAAATACATAAAAGCAGCTCTAAGTGAACAATAATGAATAAGATCTTAAAGCAGGAAAAAGCTTAAAGGGCAATTAGAATTAATTACTAAAGATAAAAAATATATTAAAACGAGACCAGCACCTTTCCACGTTCAATGGCAAAATTACAAAGATGTAGCGTCGTCAATGTAGTAAAACAGGCAGGCTCATGTTAAAAAACACATAAAGCCTGCCTTCTTTAGATGGAATTTAACAATTCTCTATAAAAATGTCTACATCTAGCCATGTGAGTAAAATGTGAGAAAAAGAAGAACGTATATACAGTCTTGCTTATGTATGTCTAACATAGCGTTGGAAGGATATACAGAAGAAAATTGGTTGCTTCTGGGGAAGCAAAACGAATGGCTGCAGTACCACAGATGGCTCTAGTGTGGCCTTTCTCCTCATGGTCTTGTAACTCCCACCCAAGTGACTGGGCAGGACTGTGTGACAGGCTAATTGTGGCCCACCAAAGGGATCGGTCAGTTTTGCCATCCCGCTGGGTCTGAAATGAGCCACCCGAGAGGAAGGAAAGAGAGGATCCCCCCACCACCAAGTAACAACAGCCCAGAGCCTGGATGTCCTTTTGGACCCGGGATCCCTGTCCTGAGAAGCTCCTGGAACCAGAAGGCTGAGAGCAAGCTGTAACCTTGAAGACGCTGAGAAGCAGTGGCAGGAGAGACTTGGCGGCAGAGATTGGCAAGAGACCCGCAGGAGAGACATGCAGGAGATGGCGCAGTGGGCTTCTGGGCCCAAGGAGAGAGAAGTTCTGAGTGCCTTTGAACAGACACTGAGGGCCAGGAAGGGGCTGTCCTGAGGGAAGAACTGTATCCTGAGCAGTCCTGAGCCTCAAATGTAACCTGTTATTTCCCTAATAAGCCCCCCAACTGTGAATATCGTCTGTGACTTCTGTGTGGTCACTGCAATGAATTATTGAACCCAGCAGAGAAGCAGAGAGTGCCGTGGGAGGAACAGCTGGTAAAGACGGTGGAGAGAGGGGTCAGAAACACCCCCCATGCCGTTTTTACAATGGCTGAGGAGAAAAATGAGGAGAAACTTCACTAAATGCCCTTTTGTACTTTCTGAATTCTGAACTACATAAACATATTGCCTGTTTTTAAAAAATAAAAATGGAAATAAATAAAAGAATGAGATAGATCTTTATGTACTGACTTGCAAATATACCTACAATGTAAGTGGGGAAAAACATGTTTCAGAACATTATAAATATTGATTCCATTTAAAACAAATGGGACAAATAAACAAAAATAAAGAACGTATGCCACCTGACCTAGGTAATCTACATCTAGTAATAATACAGATGTATTCCACAGGGAAACACAACACATATGTAAACATGATACCACCCGACCTAGGTAATCTACATCTAGTAATAATACAGATGTATTCCACAGGGAAACACAACACCTATGTAAACATGATACCACCCGACCTAGGTAATCTACATCTAGTAATAATACAGATGTAAACATGATGAATGTGGCACTGCTTGGACTAAAAGCATCTAAACAATCAGTAAGAACTATTTACAGTATCTTCTTATAATGGAATACTACGCTGCTATGAACAGTGTGAGGACGGCCTTATATGCTGAGAGGGGAAGAGCTCCAGATATGCTTAAAAAGAAGAAGGAAAGCAAGGTATAAATTATCATATTCAATGATTCTCTTAATCCGTGCCTATTTTCCCACCTTTAAAATCCCTGAAATTGGAATCCAATGTGTAATAGATGGCAGTTTACAATGGTTTTGAGCCATCTTTCCATATTTTAATCTCTGAAACAGTGCTGTAAGTTACAATTCCTGGCAAGTGAGATACGATAGCTAGGTATGATAGCATGATTCTCTTTGTCTTTGGATGACAAAGAAGTGCACATATGTATGTTTACGTAGCCCTGGTGGTGCAGTGTTAAGTGTTTGGCTGCTAACCAAAAGGTCGGCAGTTCAAATCCACCAGCTGCTCCTTGGAAACCCCATGGGGCAGTTCTACTCTGTCCTATAGGGTCACTGTGAGTCGGAATCAACTCAACAGTAATTTTTGTTTTTTATATGTATGTTTATATAACCACAAAAAATTTCTGAAAATACAGAAGGAACTATGATCAGTGGTTACTCTAAATGAAGAATGGGATCACAGGCGTGCGGAAGATGACAACTTTTGCTTGTATTTTATTTTCTCTACGATTTGGATTTTCTTACCTAAAGTATGGATACTACTTTCTATTTAAAAAGCTTGTGATAAAAACGGATAAAAATTAGGTTAGAAATGGGCCTTAAAAACAGGAATTAAGAACACACACAATAAACCATTTTTTGGTCACTTACTTGTACTTTAGATTTCCTTTCCTCGTCAGGGCTAAAACTACTACTCGTGCTCAGGTCAGAATCATGAATATAGCGGAGAGTGGGGTCCATATTCTGTTAGAAGAAAATACCTACTTAAAGATCTGTCTTGTCTGGAAGTTTTCCTCATTTAAAATATCTTACTAAGTTACTTCATAAACACACAGCAACACTAAGGTACTTACCTTTCAAGACTGCCAAAAGATATAAATACATGTAAATTCTGCATGTTTTAAAAAGGTTATAAACATACCTAAGACCTCATAGGAACTTCCCCTGCCTTAAATCAAATTTGCTGACCAGGTTTCTAAATGTTTAAAACGGATTCCAGAAAGAATGAAGATTTCAGTATTATGACGTATCTGTACTTTAGAAGGCCTTTGTTTTTGTTTTTTGGCCTATTTGGCTATTAAAAACTGTATCTGTGAAATCAGATATTAACAGCCAAAACCAGAATCAGTAGCCTAAGAAAAACTGCAAATGACATCCTATGGCTTCTAATAAAGCAATTAAAAAACCATCAAAACACTCTTTTATAATAAGCTAATTTTAGACATTTGGACCCTTTCAAAATTACTTAAAAACTTATTTTTAATTTCATTTTTTCAGGGTTTCATTCTGAAGCAGTGGTATTATACATATTTTAGCTATATCAAATGTCACCTCACAAAAAGCAAACAAACACAGTAAAGCTAGCAAAGCCCTCTTGCCATCCCCAACATGAGCTTATCGTTCAAGCCACTATGACACGTGCTCATTTGATTCTGGCAGTCGGTGTGACCTTCTCCTGTTCATGTAAATAAGGGATGAGAATACTGAGGTCAAGTGATGCTGGCTGATGGGGACGCAGCAGGAAACTGGGCAGGGTCATGGAGAACAGCCACAAGTACATATCAAAGGTGATGCTAGCAGAAGTACCCACCCTCACACTCCAGAGTCCACATAATGTCACTGGCCCTCCGCAACATGGCCTCAAGTCCCGATCTTCTGCTCAGAATACTGTGTTGCTTGCTGCAGTGAAATGGTCCGATCAGAAACAAAGCACCTCTCCAAAAAGAAAAGGGAAGAGTTAATAATTCTTGATAAAGGGCTTTGTTTCCAGTAAGACTATTTCACTGCAGTGAGCTACATTAACATTGAGGCTACTAAAATGGTCATGTAGACAGAATTGGATTGACCTTTCCAAGGATTTCACAGGACGCTAAGGTCACAAAGACAGGATGTGGTGAGAACAATTACTTCTACTTTACGCAATAGGGATAGCTGGAAAATCAGGAACACACAGAACGTGCTAACCAGCAGGAGATTAGTTACAACTACCCCAACAACACACTTCTGATTCAAACTGCTCTCACTTGATCAACACTTCACTGAGTTTGTTACCTCGACAGCATCGCTGATTAAAGGCACAGAATCGTCTTGATTTATTTTAACATTTGGTAGCTCATTTATACCCAGTTCATCTTGCAAATCACTTCTCTTCTCTGTATTGACAGTCTCCTCATGAGCGTCCAGACGGGAGGCGCGCAGTGCCGCAGACAGCACGTCCACTTGTGCTACAGCAGAAGTAAAGAAAGGACACCAACTCAGCTACAGAGCCCCACATTCTTTAGCTTCTCCTCCATTTGCATTACACATTATTACTGACATGTAGACTTTTTTGACACGCCATCAGAAAGCTGAAAAAAAAAATCTCTACCGTGGTAAATCATGAGTCCTTCCAGAGAAAAAGTAGAAAACTAATATGCTTTCATGAGATTAAAAATGTTTCCCCACTACTGTACATTATTCTGCATTAGTACAAAAAGAGAAATGCTATCTACCTGTTGGAGGTATCTCCAGTTGATTAAAAGAATTTCAGTACAAGTTAACTCTGTTTGGTAGTATGTGAAGCAAACTAACAAGGCTTACTTACTAAGCTACTTTAGCGGAAGACCAGTCACACAGACCCTGCCAACATAAAATAACGGCAATTACAAAGATTTTTGTTGCAGTTACATTTAAACATTTCATATCTTATTCCACTTTTTCTCTGCTTTTTGAAAATTAGTAATGGGTCCCAAAGACACTACATGAGCACTGTCTTACCTGCAGCAAAACCAAAACGACAACTTACCAAGCCGTGGTTCTCAAATGTGACAATCAACACTGCCTATGCTTTGAGTCGCACCTTCTCGGAAAAGGTGATTCAGAAGTTAGGGTAAAGCATTCTTCCTTCCCCCAAGTAAGTAAGAAATTCAGCAAAAAATATTGCCCAGTATTTACCCCAAGTAACAATGCAGCCGGATACTCAGAATATAAAAACTAACTTCAAATTTATTTAGTACCAAGATTTGTCAGCGTGCTCCCACCCCACTTGAGGTCATATAGAAAACTATCAGGATACAACTTCATTAAGATAATCTATTACAACTTCTGCTGTCTAACCTAACCACATTAAGTTTGTTTATAGCTCCTGGCAACAGAGGGACAAGAAACATACAGGACAAAATTCAATTAGGCTAAGCCATGAAAAGCTCTATTGGAGTAATCACATTCTCTGGAGAATTTCAGGTGCGATCTGTTCTAGTCCTTTTAATCACCTTTAGCTCCCCCTCTGGGAATTTTAAGTTTCCCAAACCAAACACTAAATAGTATTCAAAGGAGACTGAGATTTATATAAAGGTCAAAATACTCTTTTCAATATTTTCAAAATCATGTACAAATTTTACAGCCCTTTCAATCTAGAGACCCACAGTAAATGATGGCTGGGGCATGTGTGTGATCCTGAGTGCACCCCAATGTCCCTCTCTGGGAAGTAACTAGCAGATCAGAGCCTTCCACAAACAATGCCCTGCAGAGGTCCGGAGGACTTCATCCTCCCCTTTCTCTGCCCAGGCCAATGCCCGTCATTAAATGAGCAGCACTGGGAACCACCTTCCAGAAAACTGATAACAGTGAAGACAGAGCTTAGTGCTGATTCATGAGGAAACCGGACGCCTAAAACTATCGAGCCAGAAAAGAATAACGCAGAATCTTATTTCTTGGTTAACGCTGAAATGTTAGCAGGACAGAGAGCACCACCATGAGTAATTTAAGAAATTGGAATACAGGCCCTACTTCAGTCTTAGGAAAAATCTGCAGTTCGTGCACAATGTGGATTGGGATCCCAGGAACCAGAGATGGACAAAGGGACACAGAGGCTTGCTAACCCTGAAACTCAGCTCTTGATGGCGTGCTCTGAGTTGGTTTCTCCGGGCAGATAATGTATTAACTCTGGCTGAAAGGGCACCCCACAATCTTACTGTCCAACTGCCAAGAAAAAAGTTTCACAGGCAATGTGACTTCAGCTACTCCCTGCAGAATTTAGTCTCGATTTTGGATTAAAGCTCTGCCTTTGAACAAGGTAGACACTTCCTGGCAGTGTGAGGAAAACGATCACCCCACCACACCACGGCTGGAAAAGAAAAAGTGCTCAAAGTAAGGCACATCCCTTTAAAACCTCAAAACACTTAAAGCTATGGAAAATGAAGGCACAGTTACTGAAATTATCACAGATTAAATATGCCCTCAGATTTCAATAAAACAAACACAGAAGAAATTCTGCAGCCTAAGCAGCCAATCTGACAACCCTCACCTCCCTTTCCCACCCCCGCCTTACTGGAGAACTTAATGCTGTAGGGCACACACGCAGCTTGCGTCTCCTACAGGCTGAGTGAGGCTTTTGACTGGTTGCTGTTGCTGTGCTGTCAGTGCCTGGCAAACTATCTGGCACATACCAATAAAAATCCCCTGGTGTCGAGTAGATTCCAACTCATAGGGACCCTATAGGGCTGAGTAGAACTGCCCCATAGGGTTTCCAAGAAGCAGCTGGTAGATTCGAACTGCCAACCTTTTGGTTAGCAGCTGTAGCTCTTAACCACTGGGCCACCAGGGCTCCGTAGGGCACACAGCGGATACTCAATAAGTACTGCTGAATGAAGGAACCAATCAGTAGAAGCTGTGAAAGTATCACCATGTGGACAGAACAAATGACAAATTTAAATTGTAGCAGTTATAAGGGCTGAATTTGAAAGAGAATGGACTAAATCACAATATAGTATTTATACTGAAATCTCTCAAATGGAGCCTATAAATTTACAGTACAATTTTAAGCCAAAGAGTATTAGCCATCTTCTGAGAGAAAGTCATATCCACACCCTGACACACAAAGTTATGGATATGCAGGTCTTTTTAAAAAACCAGCTAAGCATATTACTTTTAGTTTATTCTAAAAAGATTTGAAGTAGCTTCTTTAATATTTCAATTAATATTTAAGAGCCTACTAGGCTGCTAACCAAAAGGTCAGCAGTTTGAATCTGCCAGGCACTCATTGGAAACTCTATGGGGCAGTTCTACTCTGTCCTATAGAGTAGGTATCAGTCAGAATCGACTCAACGGCAACGGGTTTGTTTTTTTGGTTTACTAGGTCCCTGAGGCACAAGCAGTTTGTGACCGGCTGCTAACTTAAAGGTTGGTGGTTCAAACCCACCCAGAAGCACTGTGGAAGAAAGACCTGGTAATCTGCTTCCATAAGGATTACAGCCAAGAAAACTTTATGGAGCAGTTCTACTCTATAACACATCAGAATCTACTCAACAGCAATGATGTGTCAGAGAACCGGCAGGCACTGCAATAAACTGATAACTCCCGAACTGGCTGAAGTCTAAAGAAACCCAAAACCAAACTTGTTGCTGTCGAGTCAATTCCGACTCATAGCGACCCTATAGGACAGAGGAGAATGCCCCGTAGGGTTTCCAAGGAGCAGTTGGTGGATTCAAACTGCCAGCCTTTTGGTTAGCAGCCAAGCTCTTAAACACTGACCACCAGGGCTCTGGCTTAAAGCCTAGTTGACGATTTCTCCCCTATACAAAGAGCATCAGAAAAAGAAAGTTAATCTGAGTTACTGAAGTTTGATCAATAAAATTTAAGTTAATAAATAATGATAAAACTTATTTAAACAGAAAGCTAAAAATTGTAACGACATTTTAACTATCCTTAGCTGTGAACAGCCTTAGTTTTAGGCATAATTCTCTTTGCTTCAATTCTCCTAACTTGGGGGTGGCAGAGTGGAAGGAATGGAGGGAGTCTTATAAAAACCAAATATTGGTGAAGATTCTAATTTGTCAAAAAAAACAAAAACCTCAGCTCTTGGTAGACCACTGACTTGTCATAAAATGCAGAATGCTGACTAAGGGGGACAAAATCAACGACAGGAGCCACAATTGTGGACTGAAGCCCATAAAGTGAAACTTTAGGGTTTTCGTAAGAAAGATGGATAATCTACTGTGAAAGATGAGACCCCTGCATGGCGCAAACGGTTTGCGCTTGGCTGCTAACTGAAAGGTTGGTGTCTGGTGATCTACTTCTGTAAGATCACAGCCACTGAACACCCTATGGAGAGCACTTCTACTCTGAAAACACGTGGGGTCACGAGTCAAAACCAACTTGACAACGGGTTAACGGGCTGCTGTGATAGATTTTTGAAAGAAAAAAAAAAAAAAAGGGTGGTCTATTAAACATAGTCAGGCCTCTGTTCTTCCCCTTGTTTCAGAAAATATTAAACAAAAAGGGATGAACTACTGATACACGCAACAAGGACAGATCTCAACGCATTACGCTAAGTGACAGAGCGGGACTTGGAACAACGTTCCACACTGCTTGATTTCATTTATGTGACATTCGGGAAAAGACAAAATCCTAAGGACAGAAAACAGACCAGTAGTTGTTACAGGCTGGGGATGGGAGGAAGACCTGGTTCTAAAGTGACACAGGGAATTCTGGAGGGTGATGGAACTGCTGTGTATCCTGACCACGGCGGTAATCACAGGACTGTCTGTCAGATCTCATAGAACTGTGCAGTCAAAAAGCTGAATGTTACTGATATAAATTATACCCCAATAAACCTAAAAAAAAAATTAAAAAAGAAACTGACCATCTGCCAGTTAAATTAAAATCCCTTCCAACAATCAAGGAAACGAATTTGACTTTAATCAAATCATTTAACTTTAAGTATAAAGTTGTTACAGGAAATCTTTAAAAATCACAACAAAACAGAGCCAAATAAAAGTAACTGCTAACTTAACCAACATGGAAACAATTTTTAAACTTTACACAGAACAAGGTTTTTATGTTTTAGAAGGATACTGGAGGTGGCTTTTATCTGCTTTAGAAACGGGCATTTCCCAATATTGGGCACACTGATAATTTAGAAATTTTAGCTTTTTCACCAAAAAAAAAAAAAAAAAAAACCCAAAAGTGACATTAAGATCTGAAGACTTACAGCTAAAAGATTTTTCAAAAAAAAATTTTTTTGTTTTAAATAAATTACAAATTTTATTTAATGTTACCAAGAGCCATCAGAAGGCCCTCCCTTGAGAAGCGGTAGTCTTCAAAGGACAGAAAGGGCACATCTCTACCAACTTCTAGCCCCAATGACTTGACGCTACCTCCCGAGCCCCAGCAAGCAGAGTAAAGGGGAGTGCTTCAGGACATCTCGTTGTCCACACTGACAGACGCAGAACACATACCTCACTTGATAAGAGACAACATTTTGCTACAGAACCACCATTAAGCCATTAAGGCTGTTGTTCACAATGAAGGCACTAGGTGGTATGTGTGTAATCCATTAGAAAAAAAGTCAAAACTGAGAGTCAAATCTAAATGATTCTTGTAAAAGTCCACAGCTCTTAAAGACATCATATATTCTATAGAAAAGATATTTTGCCCATTGTTTATAATATAATCCTTCCTAAGAAAATAACACCACATTTGCTGCTATTATATAAAAAAAGCTAACGAAACCCTAAGCAAAATAATTAAGGCAAGACTCAAGATTTAAAATTGTAAATGTAAAACATAGTTTGAATTATTGTGAAAATTTCAGAGTAAGATTTGTGAAAAAATAACTCTGTATACACCCCTGTTAGGAATGCAATGATGAACCTATTTTAAATGAGATTTCCTAAAAACCTGATCACTCATATTTATCAAGTGAATGTAAGAATATATGATGACTATAGTCAACATAAATTTTTAAAGTAGCATTTTTTCTAGAAAAAAACATTCAGCAAATAACATTTTGTATCGATTTTAGCGCAAATAAAGAACTTGGCTGAGGTTTCCGTACCTTTAACGTCTGGATCATCGATATGGGGCTCCAAATTCTCTATCATCTCTTCAAGCTCCTTTCTGGTGGCCATGGAAACATCGGGAGAACACAGCACATCGACTTGAGGGGCTTCTTCTGGTCTCTCCGGGCTGAGTTCACCCCAAAGGTCCAGTTCAAGCTCTGTATCTACATCTATTTCAGGAAGAGGAGTCCTCCAGAAATGGAAGGAGTTGTACAATTCCTGATCTGAGAGAGCGGAATCCTGCGAACTGGTGCCCACCTCTGGCCGCAGCAGGGATTTGTAGTTACCAGACTTTTTATCATTCACATTACTAGCTGCATCCTGATGAGGATCTGAGGACAAAGTACAAAGGAGGGAGCTGTCCACTGGAACACTTCTGTCACCTGGAAGCTTCTGCACGGTTTCAACATGCTCCTCCACTGGGTTCTCCAGTCTGACACTGGAGTCGCTGACGCTGAGGTCTGAATGCGCAGCCTCTAGCCGGGTCTGTGCAGCCTCTGGGGCTTCTTCTCCATCACTGACTCTTTTGTTGTTTGATTTCAAAAAACAAGCAAAAAAAAAAAAAGCACATGAAAAAGTATAAAAATAATTACTGAAAAGAAAAGCAATAAAAGCGTCTACATACAGCATTTAGACAAGTTAACTATTCAAATCAGACTATGCCACACAGATTGCATAGGTTTGTCTATACTACTTATAATGCTTCTTTTTCCAACAGCTGTTCTGTGTTCAGAGAGGTAAACAGTGTTAAGCATAAGTCTAGATACTGAAAAGTGGATTCAAGAATTACATATTAGCTGGAAAAGACCATACTTATGAATCCTGGGATTCTACAATACCATGATAATTTCAATAATAAACAACTAAAGAAAAGCAGTAGAAAGATAAATTCCTACGAAGCATTTCAAGATAAATGCAATTTAAAATTACTTGATTTTTAGGCTTGTTTTTATTATCACCCTGCTCCAATGACATATTCAAGAACTGAGAATTAAAATCTATGTTTTTATGTTAAAAAAAAGGAAGAAAAAAATCCTACACAGCATTAGAAACGATCCTTACTCAGTATCTCACAAAATATACTGAAATCTTCTTAAGAGTAAATAAAGGTCATTTTTATTTCTTCACATTTTCTAGCTCTACTACCAAAGGTTTTCCTAAAATGGATAATGACTTCATTGATAAGGACATATGTATAAGTTCCTAAGTTAAATTCCACTGGCTCCTGCCATTCATTCATTAGCGAAATTAAAGTAGTACAGTATTACTGTTTATCTCCTAGATTTTACTTGACTCAAATTTGACAAACATTTATTGAGCACCTACTAGGGACCAGGGAGTGAAATAGATGTTGAGATTCAAAGGCGAATGAGGTGTAGACCTTGCTCTTGAGGTTACAGGCAAACAGTGGATGATGGCCAGCCAGCATGGCAAGCCCAGAAGTCTGCGAAGAGCACCGTGCAGACACACTGAACGTGGGACGAGGGGATGCGAGCTGTAATAGAAGGCTTTAGTGGAAATAGCACTTGAACTGTATTCAGAATAGCCAATAAATGGTTATGAGGCTAAAGAAAAGAAAACATATTCAAAAAAGAAAATAGCACATGCAAAGGCCAGAGTGGCAGAAAAGGTGTAGCAGATTCAGAAAACAGCAAGGCGTTTACTACGGCTGAGCAAAGGGAACACCGATGAAGCGAGGATGCAAACGTGGCAAGAACCACCGTATTCCTCGCTGAACGCCTCCGGAATTTACCCTACAGGCTACCTGAGAAAACACAGGAACTAAGGGAATTACACAATCAGCCGTGTTGTCTTTGAAAGATCATTTTGGAGGCAGTATAGACAATGGATCACAGGGAAGACAGGAGGCAGGAATTAGAGAAGTCAAGGCGATGGATCATGGTGACGTTCCCAAGGAAGGCAGTGTCTCTGGGGCCTCAGACGGAGCGGACATGTTCAAATGGTGCCGGATCTACAGGACTCGTTCACTTACCGCACTTAGGAGATGACAAGGAAAGGGAGAAATCCAGGAAGATTTTCAGGTTTCTGACTAGGACAGCTGAACAAAAAGTGACAGAATACCAACTAACGAAAATGCAGGAAGAGGTCTCGGGAGAAAGCTAAGGAGCTCAGCTGGGACAGGCTGAGTCAGGCATGTGGAGTTCCAGATGGTGATGTCAGATTCTAGGGAAAGAAGGGGACACTGGAGACAGATTTGGAAGTCATCAACTTAGAGAGACGTGTGTGGTGTGGGACTGCGCTGTGTGTGAGGCAAGACAAATGAAGACAGAAAACATGACCACCGCATAGAACAGCCAAGAGGGGAGGTATTTATCTGTATGAAAGGATTGCAGAGACTTGAACACATTTTTGGGCTGAGGGAAAGAGATTAGAAGAGATGAAGCGGGGACACAGGAGACTGACAGGATAGCTGATAAAGCATCTCCTTCTCAGAAGAAGGAAGAACACGGGCTCGGCAGCATGGGTAAACAGATTAAACAGGTAAAGAGACATCTCTAAGAAACATGACAGGGAAGTATGGATGGGTGAATGTGTAGCATGGAAAAAAAATTAACGGTGTTCCCTTGAAACACTGTGTTCCTTTAAAAACACATAATACAGGGTATTAAACAATAGGTTTAACAACAACAAAATAATCCCAGTGTCGTCAAGTTGATTCCGACTCACAGCGACCCTGTAGGACAGAGTAGAACTCCCCCATGGGGTTTCCGAGGAGCAGCTGGTGGATTTGAACTGCCGACCTTCTGGTTAGCAGCCACGCTCTTTAACAGCTGCACCACCAGGGGTCCTTAGGCTCAACAGGACTGTGCAAAAGGGGGGTGACATTTACACCTATGTAATATTCCAGTTAAAGAGCCACCATACGTGTTTTCACAGACTTACTAAGTTTCCTCTGATCAGGCTTTATCTCACTGTAACACTGACACTGTTTTCAACAACATTTTAAAAATAAGTTGATTATTAAACAAACAAACAAACAAAAACCCCAGAAAATGCAGATAAGCAAAATACATATAAAAAAATCATAAAAACCAAACTCGTTGCCTTCGAGTTGATTCAGACTAATAGTGACCATACAGGACAGAGCAGAACTGCCCCATGGGGTTTCCAAGGAGCGTCTGGTGGACTCCAACTGCCAACCTTTTGGTCAGCAGCCAAACTCTTAACCAGTAGGCCACCAGGGTTTCCAAAATACATATAAGTCACCTAAAATCCTAGCACACAGTGATATCATCTTAAATTCTATTATTTCCCTTCCATCCTTATAACTATAAAATACATAGTAGGCACTTCCTATAAAATGCCATTACAACCGTGAGAGAAGTAGACTGTAAGCTCTTAGGTTCCTATTGCCAGCACTGAGACTGCCTTACCATAACACTGTGAGCCTCTTAGGGACTCAGACTCCTCCTTTACTGCTCACTCACAGAAACGAGGGGTTGGCTTAGATAAGATCTTCCTCTCTCCAAAATAATGCTTGAAGCTAATGCTGTTATACAAAACAAATGAGTCTTCTATATGTATATGAATTAACATATTTCCCCTTTTGGCCTTATTAAAAATATATAATTTTTCTCTTTTGCTATAAAGAATATTAGTGGGATAAGTGGTGAGATGAGAACAAGGTCTACTAATCAGATGATAATAATGCACCAATGTCCATTTCCTAATTTTGGTAATTGTACTGTGGTTATGTAAGAATGCCTTTGTTTCGAGGAAATACAAAGTGAAGTATTTAAAAGAGGTAAAAAGAACATCATGTCTACAACTTATTCTCAAAGAGTTCAGGAAAAAAAAGAATGATAAAGCAATTATGAGAAATCATAACATTTGAGGAATCTAGATGAAGGGTCTATGGGATTCTCTGTGCTATTTTTAAAGTTTTTCTGTAATTATTCAATAAATTATTAAAAACTATAGTAACAAGGTATTATTCAGACATGGGGGCATGGGAAGCACTAAACAGGTAAAACTTGTAAGACTTCATGTATTTTCTGACGGATTTAAGAGATTTCCGTTTAAAGTATCCAAACACTTTGAGGGACAGAGTAGCTGGGGCCTGGGGACCATACTTTCAGGGACATTTAGGTCAACTGGCGTAACAAAGTTTATTAAGAAAATGTTCTACATCCCACTTTGGTGAGTGGCGTCTGGGGTCTTAAAAGCTTGTGAGTGGCCATCTAAGATATATCAATTGATCCCATCCCACTTGGAGCAAAAGGAGAATGAAGAAAACCAAAGACACAAGGAAAATGTTGGCCCAAAGGACCACATGAACCAGAGATGCCACCAGCCTGAGACCAGAAGAACTAGATGGTGCCCAGCTACCACCAATGACTGCTCTGACAGGGAACACAACAGAGAGTCCCAGACACAGCAGGAGAAAAATGTAGACCAGAACTCAAATTCAAGTAAAAAGATCAGACTTAACGGTCTGACAGCGACTGGAGGAAGCCCCGAAACTATGGCCCCCGGACGCTCTCTTAACCTAGAACTGAAACTATTCCCAAAGCCCGCTCTTCAGACCAAGATTAGAGAGGACTATAAAACAAAAAATAATACATGTAAGGAACATGCTTCTTAGTTCAATCAGATACAGGAGACCAAATGGGCAGCTCCTGTCCAAAAGCAGGACAAGAAGGCAGGAAGGGACAGGAACTGTGTGAATGGACACAGGGAACCCAGGGTGGAAAGGGGGAGGGTGCTGTCACTTTGTGGGGACTGCAACTAATGTCACAAAGCAATATGTATATAAATTTTTGTATAAGAAATTAACTTGAGCTGTAAACTTTCACCTAAAGCACAATTAAAAAAAAAAAAACACACGCACACACAAAAATAACTCAATTGAAAGGTCATTCAATATGTAAAACCATACCAGGGGCTTGAAGTTCCTTAACATTAAGACTAAATTTTAAAATTCTTAGCAGCAAAATCAAAAGGATTATCTTAAGTTTAAACACAGTAAAATATTATTTAAAAAAAAAAAACAAAAATGAAAAAACAAAAGGAGAATGATGGGTCAAATCATTTTCTTTGTCTAATAAATGTCAACTTACAAGTTTGTCCAAACTTAAAACTTACAGTATGGTTTTTAAGATATAACTAAAAGAGAAAAAAAGTCTCCCTAGCATTAAATTCTGGGGGGATTAACTGCGTGTGTGATTAACAGTTGCTTCAAGATCATCAAAAATGTAAATTCTTGAAATTCTGATTTTTTTCCCTAGGGCTGGATTAATAGTCAATGCAAGATCAGGGTGCTGAATGCCAAGATTCTGATATTCTTACTTGTCAGACTTCCAAATGCTATTATATGAGACAAACACAGTTTTGAAAATTGAGGAGAGTTGTGATTCTGTACAATGAGAGAATTATCCTGTCTCCTGAGAGAGGTTAGGTAACAAGAGCACAGAGGGTGGGCCAGAAGTTTCTCTCAAAAGGAAACTTAAGTTTCTTTTAGTGCCGACGAAGTACACAATTGAGACCCTCAGAGTTCCTGATCAGAGGCCGTGGGCCCAGAAAGTTAAGTACAGTTGTTTGTAGGAGAAAATGACCTGTGTAGACAATCTGTTAACAGAGCACTGAGACCTGAGGAGAAAGCAAACAAAGCACTCCAAGACACATTTTCCAATTACAGTGAATTAACGAATTAAGTTTTAACATCCGTGAAATACTTCCACATTTGTATTAATAACAATTTAACTGTCACATAGTTGGTATTAAGCTGTACTGACAAAAACTAGCAAAGTGGTTCAGTTATTTAAGACTTTTGCTATTAAATCGTATTTTCTTAGAATAATTCATTCAAGATTTATTATGCACTCAAGTATGTGCCCAGTGAAAGTGTTCGTACATACAAAGACAAAAAACTAGACTTCTACACACAGTGGACTCAAAGTCTACTGCACGATACATGCAAATACATAACTAAAAAGATGATTACATGCTTAGGCTGTTTATGTACAACCAAAACGTCATGGATTCGGTTCCTTGGTTTGCAGGTTTAGGATCATGGTTTCACAGAACATCTCAGTTAATTGGTCTAATAATGTGTCTAGTGCCTCTGTTCTGCTTCCTAGTTCACTACGTAGCACCTGGGGTCTTAAAAGCTTGCAAGAAGTCATCCAAGGCACAACAATTATTCTCTACTCGCCTAGAGCAACAGAGGAAGAAGGAGAATCAGGAATAGGAGGAGGATATACAATATGTGGCTGATTGCCTCCATGAACAACTGTCTCCTTTGCCATGAGACCAGAAGAGCTGGATGCTGTGTGGCTACCATAACCGAACATTTTGATCAAAGATTCTATAGAAGAATCCTGATCAAAAGAAGGAAAATGCAGAATGGAATTTCAAATTCTCATGAACTCTAGACTTTCTAGAGGCTGGATAAACCCCTGAAACTACTGCCCTGAGATAATCTTTAAACCTTAAACCAAAACTATCCTCTGAAGCCTTCTTAAAACCAAACAGTGGTTTAGCTGAACTAGTGAGAAAGCTCTGCCCTGAGCATCATGCTCTCTTAAGAACTCTCTCTATGGGCTCAAACTGACAAGAGCAACTCGAAAGATTAGATGGGAACCTTAGGGGGCAGTGAGTTTACATTAATGAGCGAAGACCAACTCAGAAAACGAGGGTGAGAATGGTTGTACAACTCAAAGAATGTAATCAATGTCACTGAACTGTACATGTAGAAACTGTTCCATCGGTGTACGTTTTGCTGTGTATATCCTCAACAACAAAGTAAGTAAAACTTAAAAAAAGAAAGAAAAAAAAAAAAAGAAAACTTTGGACCTGGCCATAGACAAAAACTCTCAGTGACAGAAGCTATAATCAGTAAAGGCTGATGCAGACCTAAATAAATAAAAAGTTGATTACAAATTAGTGCTCCAATCCCAGTGCTACGGACAGCAATGACATGAAAGCTCTACATTTCATGGAAAAGTGGGGAAAGGCTTCTAGAGGCAGTGAGGCCACTTTGTTAAAGAGGGCAGGGATGGAACAAGACGGCTCCCTCCCCAAGCAGAAGGCAGCACTACAAAAGCAGGGGGAACCAACGGAACACAGTGCACTCAGAGAGCAGTATAGTATTCTTTTTGTCTACACATGAAAAAGAACACGGATTTTACATAGTTTAACATGCAAATCTGAATGTTTAACTCTGTTGCTAGAAGCAGCCTCGATGAATGCCTTCAAAGAAGCAGTAACAGCCTGAACCAGGATGAGTGAAAGGTAAATCTGGCATATAAAGTCAGAGGCTTATAATCAAAAAATGTTTTTATGAGTATTAAGCGATATTAAATGCTTCCACAATCTGAGGAAACATTACATAAAAAATAAATAGTAGTGGAAATATATTGCCAAAATCTTGCATCCTTTGTAAGATACGTGATGTGCTTGAGAAATCTGAATTCTACGAAACTGAGGACTTTGAAAACAGGAGTCAAGTTCTAGCTTTCCTTCGATAGTATCTTGTTCATAGTAGCTGCTCAATTAATTTGTACATAATGAACAAATCAATCTTAAATAAAATAAATATGCAGATGAAGACAAAAACCAGTGGTGTCTTTAAGGGAGGGCAAACAAGCATTTAATAAAAATGAGATTTAATAATATAAAGGAGTACTCTTTCTGAAGCTAGGAAGTCAGACTATACAAAAGCTTTTAGAATATTTAAGACTCCTCCTTCCTTAGCTAGCAACTCTCTCTTCCTGCTCATCATACCATTAACACAATTCAATAAAGTCTAGTGATATACTGAAAATCCAATGCAACAAATACATTTGATTTTCATTAAGGTATACCTAACTACAATGGGAAGAGGAACTGAGGTTTGTAGCTAAAGAATAACTGCCTTTAAATAGCTCTTCCAATAATGCCCAGGACAGCCCCACCAGATGTTCTGGAACACAGCCGAGCCCATTCATTCAGGCATGTGTTACCTATAGCTGCTTTAGGGCTACCAAGGCAGAGATGAGTGGTCGTAACAGAGATCTTATGGACGTCAAGTTAAAAATATTGTCAGGACTATCGGGCCCTTTACAGAAAGTCTGCTGATCCGTCCTATACAATTCTCCGTAAATTTGTATTTTCACTTACTAGATCCTTATCAGATTTAAAAACTAAAGTGATGCACAATCTTCAGCACACTCAAACACAGTAAAAAGGTGTGACTTAAAAACGAAAACAGGCATCTCCCCCAGCATTTTTGTCAATCCTCACAGCAGCTGTCTTCAAAAGAACCGACAGACTGCTTGCGAGGAAGACAAGTTTAAAGTGATTTTTCTTCCTTTACAAGAAACAGTACCTCACGTCTGTCTGGCTATTCAGCAGGACAGTAGGAGAATGGGCAAAAAGGTAAAACAAGGCAGCAGAGAAGGAAGGAAGAACTGCCAAATCAAAACACCAAGAAAGCAAATACCACAGTATCAATACCTATAGAAGTAAATTCCCATTAGCATCATGACAAAGGAGGGGGCAAGACACCACGGCAACTCAAGCATTACAGTGGGGATCTTTACAAAAACAGGTACTAATTATTCCAAGTGCGTGACTGAAAAAGTCTGTGTATATGTCCCATGCACTAAGCAAGGTCTGGTCTGAATAGGTTTTTCCTAAATATACATTACAATAAATTTTAAAAATGAAAATTTAATTGCATTTTTTAATTTAAAAAGTTTAAAAGAAAGTCAGACTTGTCTTCTTTAACCATTATTTAAAAACTTGATTACACTATTAGATTAATACACTTAAAATTGATATTCTCATTAATAAGCATTCTAATTTGGTGCTCATCATTAAAATATTCCCCTTCAACTAAGAAACTACGATCATTCTGGAGACAAAGACTCCAAAATTTGTAATTATATTTATTGACTGAAAGGAAAAATAAAGAAATGGACCATATACTAAAACAAACATATTACTGTTCCTAAATTAGGTTTTACTCCTTAAAAGCAAATGTGAAAAAACAAACCCTTTACATTGTAAAACCATTACCCCGTATATTCTAAATACCAACAGGTTGTTTATTAGCTAAACAGCTTATTAAATAAACTTATATCTAATATCTATAGTGTTCTATGCACCAGGCAGCCAGGGAAGTGGGTCACATATACCCTCTCATTTCAAAGTAACTAACCTAAGAGACACTGGCAACCAACTGTGTTTAAATTAAAACTCTATAAAAATCTTTACCGGTTTTATATTTAAGAAAAATAGTAAACTCTATGAAAAAGCTATTTATTATAAAATAGTGGAAATGAAAAAAAAGCTTTGCAAGCAGTAAAAGCTGAAAACAAAGTTTTAAAAATTGTACCTGTTTTTGCCCTCTATCAACAAGTTACCTTCTGCACGTTTGCTTTCTTCTTTAAAATACTGGCCTGAGCTGGAGGGGTTAGCAAACGTAGATATGAACGGTCCCAGAGACTGGAAAGCAGCTTGGCGAACCTAGGAAGAGAAACAGGACACCAGTAAAGCACACACGTAAGGGCTTATGACGATGTATTTTCCACGTACTGAAGTATGTTTAAGACAATCATAAAGCTTTTCTTAAAAAAAAAAAAAAAAAAAGATTCAGAACTATAAATCGTTTTTCAGCTACGAGTTTTAAAAGTTTTTTTACTTTTATTATTTTCTTTTTTAAATCCTGGTTTGAATACTTAAACTATGAGATTCTGCATATAAGATTATATAAAACATTTGCACGGAACAAAACTAAAGAAAGTCCTGTTGTGCTCACAAGAACAAAAAGAATGAAGAAAACCATATAAAGAACAAAATCAACAAAATGCAATAAATACATTTAATATTTTCAGTTAGGAAAGACTGCAATTTGTTCACTAGGATGGAGCAAAACAGATGTACCAGAATTATATATACACCCATCAGACATACAATACCAACTTCAAATATATTTCACAAAAATCAGCAAGCTTACTGTTATCAACAAATGTCTCTTAGGAGAGGTGAAAAGGAGTCCACAGAATTTAATTATCTTATTTAAATATTATGTTTGTAATCAAGATAAAAAAAATTAGAGAAAGAGAGGTTTTATGGGAGGAGGTACAAGGATGGACACATTCTGAAAAAACCATAATCACGATGGGGAAAAAAAAACTATTACGTTAATAAAAATACGATTTTGCCACAAATAATTTCTCCAAGGTTTATCATCACTTATGTATAACAATACTTTTTTCCAAGTTCTTAAATAAGGTTTATGATATACAAGTAAAATTCTAAAGGCAAACAAAAGCAAAGTACGTTCATTACTACTTTTTACTTGGAGAAGCAGATACAAAATGATTCAACTGGCTTCAAAAAGGCTAGATTAAATACGTAAGGAGGAAATAGAATGGTGCGTGTGTGTAAGTGTGAACTGACAGCTTTCTCCCTCTTTATAGCTGACAGCAGGTCCCTGGATGACACAAACTGTGCTTGACTACTCATCAAAAGGTTGGCAGTTCAAACCCACCCAGTGGTGCTGTGGAAGAAAGGCCTGGCAATTTGCTTCTGTAAAGAGTACAGTCATGAGAACCACATGGAGCAATTCTACTCTGTAACACATGGGGTCGCCATGAGTGGGAATCAATGCAATGGCAACACACTTTTTTTAAAATAGTTAACCAACTACTTCCATAAAAATATAAAAGGTTACTTTAAAATTATATGCAGGAGTTTAGACTTCTCTGGATATTGTCAAACCTCTGAGCTTGTTACCCAATAAAGACAAAGAAAAATTAACTTATTGGAATCATTAGCTCAGTCCACTCTTTTGTTGATTAGGGTGGAAAGAGTTTATTGTGGAGGAGAGAGATCACTTAAGGGCACCTGTAAGCTAACTAAACAACACTATGAAAGATTAATCTATCACCTTGACTTCACAAAAGGGGAAAAGTGAAACCCAAATCAAATGACTTCCTCAATGTTATCCTATTGGCTGCAATGAGAACAGGACTAGAATATCAATTTCTTCTCTTTCCAACCCATCTGACTGCCTACAATTGAGTAATTTTCCAACACTACAAAAATACCTGGAAACTACCTTTCAGCTACTCCTCAAAATAAAGTGATTTTAGCTCATATTATTTTTACTGTTTTCCATATTTTAAGAAATAAGATAAGCAAGGATTTTAAACACAGCTCCTAAAAACCATGAAAAAACCTACAAGTCACTCAAAGAATGAATTTATTTCAGAAACTAAGTTTTTAATCCAATCTTAACTTTTGAAAAGGGAGACTGGCATAGATTTAATCTCCCCCAAATAATTTCTTAACATTTCTGTGACCTAAATCTATCTTCTCATTTTTTCCTTTGCACCTAAATAGGCCTGGGACTTGAGTCCTTCATTTTAATAGGCACCCTGGGGGTGCAGTGGTTGAAGTGCTCAGCTGCTAACCAACTGGTCGGCAGTGCAAACCCACCAGCTGCTTCTCGGGAGAAAGATGTCGCAGTCTGCTTCCTTAGAGCTTTACAGCCTTGGAAACCCTATGGAGCAGTTCTACTCTGTCCTATAGGGTCACTGCTATGAGTCAGAATTAACTTGACGGCAGGGGGTGTCGGTTTTCATTTTAGTATAAACATATTTTCAAACTGACAGAAAATTGTTACTGAGCCAAAATGACAAAGTAGGTGTAGTTTCAAAACAAAAACGTCAGATAAATTAATCTTTTCTAACAATCCTATACAATCCACTGCCATCAAGTTGATTCCAACTCATAGCAACCCCATAGGGTTTCCAAGGCTGTAAAAGCTCTAAGGAAGCAGACTGCGACATCTTTCTCCCTCGGAGCTGGGGAGGTTTCAAACCTCTGACCTTTCAGTTAGCAGTGGATTGCTTTAATCACTGCACCACCAGGGCTCCTTATCCTATACAGGGTATTATAAAAACATTAAAACAGTACAGCTTAACGGTCTTTCCCTTGGTGAAGACTTGGTTTTGAACATGAACACGATGATGTTCTGAGACTGGCTTCTGGTGTGAGAGCATGAGCAGCTCAGCTGACCTGCTCCCAGTGAAACTGGTGAAAATCACAAAAAACCACCATTCAAAGCCTCTGGAAAGGGTCCTGAGGGCAAACAGCAAATGAAGGAACAGCTACTCAAGACAATCTGTGAAAACTGGTAAGAAAAGCTAAAGTCTGTGGTCTGTGAACCAGGACTGCTCCCTTCCTCTCCCCTCCCAGCTCGGCGAGGTGGACGCTCCAGTGCAGACGGCAGCCCCAAGACCACAAGGCTCCTTATCTCCCCAGCTCCCAGCTGAACGGCTTTCTTCCCAGGAGAAGCAGGGTTTCAGAGCCTCTCATTCTGCCTCCAGCTGCCTGTGGTTAAGGCTAAGTCCCAGGGAGTTCAGTTGAGAAGCAGGGGCTCCCTTCTTCCACCCAAGCCCACTCACAGAACAGAGCTCTACTTTAGGCGAGGGATGCTGAGAACACCGGGCCCCGGCAGCCCTCATCCTGGCTCGTGAGGCGTGGCTGCATACCAGGAGGCAAGTCCAGAGGACCTGAGGGTGCTGCATCCTACCTCCAGCTGGAACTCAGCCCCGAGAGCTGGGATATCACTCAAAGAAGCCTGCCACTGTCTCCACTCCCAGGTCCAGAGCCTGAGGTTTTTGTCTTAGGGGAGATGCAGGCCATAAAACACATGCTTCTAATCTCTTCCCAAAAGAACTGGTTTCATTTCCAATAGAGCTTGGAGAGGTTCAAGCGTAAGGGCACTCTCAAAGAACAGTGGAGATTGTCGTGAAGGGCAGTTGGGAGAGGATTCAAGATACAGACCAAACTGTAGGCCAGCTAGTTTGCAGGAGAGAGTCCTGGAATAGAACAGCCGAGAAGCCCTCTTGAGGTAAAAGTAAATTATCAAACACTGACCTCCGAAAGCATTCCTTCAAAGGAACCTGAATCTGATTGATTAGTTTGTACAGCAATTGATGCCCCAGAGCACTACTGAAAGCAATAAGGCTACTGGCTGGCAATCTGCACAGTGTAACTGCTTGAGGTGGCAGGGAAAACAGGAAGAGAGCCCTCCCCAAACCATTCTCATCCCAGAGTGACCATGGGCATACCCAAAGCTGTGTCTCCCTGAGGACAGGATCAGAGGCTGAACACTGTGTCTCTGTGTGTGTGGGTGGGAGGGTGGTGGGGGTGGTGGTGTCAGACTCCACTAAAATAATCCAGCCACTCACTAAATACACAAGCAAATAACAAGTCTCAGGGCAGGGAGGGACCAGAGCCCAGAATTGCTACAATATACTATCTAAAAGATCCACATTTCAACAAAAATTTATGAGGCCTACAAAGAAACAGGAAAGCATGATGCATACACTGGAAAAAAGGCTGGAAACAGAAACTCACTAAGACAGTGATCAGATGTTAGATTTAACAGAAGAAGATGTCAAAGTAGCCAATATCAACAGTACACAGAACTAGAGGAAAGCATGATTAAATATGCAAAGGAAGATATGATGACAATTTAACATCCAACAGAAAATAGCAATAAAGAGACAGACATAAAAAAGAACGAAATAAAAATTTTATGGTGTTAGAAAAAACAGTAACTAAAATAAAAAATTAACTAGATGGGCTCAACAGTAGATTTGAACTAGCCAAAAAACAAGTAAACTTGAAGGCAGACTGACAGATTATACAAGCTAAACAATAGGGAGAAATAAGAATGAAGAAAAATGAAAAGGCCCAGAGAAACGTGGGACCCCATTAAGCCACCATATATTGGGAGCATGAGAAGGAGAGGAGAGATAAGAAACGGAAAAAACAAAGAAATAATGGCTCAAAACCTTCCAACTTTACTGAAAAACAATAACCTACACATCCAAGAAGCCCAACAAACTCCAAGGAGGATAAGTTCAAAGAGAACTACACAGACACTTCATAGCAGAAATGCTGAAAATCAGAAGAGAAAATTTTGAAAGCAGCAAGAGGAAAATATACAATAGTTACAAGAGAACACCAATAAGACAAGAGCTGGCTTCTCGGCAGCCACAATGGAGGCCAGAAGGTAGTGGGATAACATAATCAAAATGATCAAAGAAAAACAATGTCAACCAAGAATCCTATATCCAACTATCATTCAAAAATGAAGGTGAAATAAAGACTTTCCCAGATAAACAAAAACTGAGAATTTGATGCTAGCACACCTGCTTTACAAAAAATACTAAAGGAAGTTCTTCAGGCAGAAAGCAAATGACTACAGGTGGTAATTCAAATCCACACGAAAAAAGAGCACCGGTAAATATAATTATGCAATTATAAAGACACTATGAATGCTTACTTCTTTTTTCTCATTTCTTCTCTTAACTGGTTTAAGAAGAAATTGTATGGGCATACCTCATTCTACTGGGCCTTGCAGATACTGCTTTTTTTTTTAAACAAACTGAAGGTTTGTGGCAACCCTGTGCTGAGCGGGTCCATCGACACCATTCTTCCAACAGCACGTGCTTGCTTTGTCTCTGTGTCACATTTTGGTAATTCTTGCAATATTCCAAACTTCTTCATTATTACTACATCTGTTGTGGTGATCTGTGATCAGTGAGCATTGATGTTACTACTGCAATTGTTTTGAGGCGCCACGAACCGCACCCATAAAAGACGGCAAATTTAATTGATAAATGTGTTTGCTCTGTCTGCTCCACTGACCAACCAGCTGTTCCCGTCTCTCTTCCTCTCCTTGGGCCTCCCTATTCCCTGAGACACGACAATATTGAAATCAGGCCAATTAACAATCCCACAATGGCCTCTAGGTGTTCAAGTGAAAGGAAGAGCCGCACGTGTTTCACTTTAAATCAAAAGTTAGAAATGATTAAAGCTTAGTGACGAAGACAAGCGGAAAGCTGAGACAGGCTGAAAGCTAGGCCTCTTGCGCCAAACAGTTAACCAAGTTGTGAATGCAAAGGAACAGCTCTTGAAGGAAATTAAAAGTGCTACTTCAGTGAACACACGAATGGTAAGAAAGTGAAACAGCCTTGTTGCTGATGTGGAGAAAGCTTTAGTGGTCTGGATAGAAGATCAAACCAGCCACTACACTCCCTTAAGCCAAAGCCTAATCCAGAGCAAGGCCCTAACTCTCTTCAGTTCTCTGAAGGCTGAGAGAGGTGAGGAAGCTACAGAAGAAAAATCTGAAGCTAGCAGAAGTTGGTTGATGAGGTTTAAGGAAAGAAGCCATCTCCATAACATAAAAGTACAAGGTGAAGCAGCAAGCACTGACGGAGAAGCTGCAGCAAGTTATTCAGAAGCTCTAGCTAAGATAACTGATGAAGGCGGCTGCACTAAACAACAGATTTTTCAATGTAGACAAAACAGCCTTGTATTGGAAGAAGACGCCGCCTAGGACTTTCATAGCTACAGAGGAGAAGTCAATGCCTGGCTTCAAAGCTTCAAAGCACAGGCTGACTCTCTTGTTAGGGGCTAACGCAGCTGGTGACTTTAAGTTGAAGCCAGTGCTCATTTACCATTCTGAAAATCCCAGAGCCCTTAAGAATTATGCTAAATCTACTCTGCCTGTGCTCTATAAATGGAACTACAAAGCCTGGATGACAACACATCTGTTTACAATATGGTTTACTGAGTATTTTAAGCCTATTGTTTAGACCTACCGCTCAGAAAAAAAGATGCCTTTCAAAATATCACTACTCACTGATAATGAGCTCTGATGGACATGTACAAGAAGATTAATGTTGTTTTCATGCCTCCTAACACAACATCCACTCTGTAGCCCATGAATCAAGGAGTAATTTCGACTTTCAAGTCTTACTACTTAAGAAATACATTTTGTAAGGCCATAACTGCCATAGATAGTGATTCCTCCAATGGATCTGGGCAAAGTAAACTGAAAACCTTTTGGAAAGGATTCACCATTCTTGAATGTCATTAAAACATTTGTGATTCATGGGAGGTCAAAATATCAACATTAGTAATGAGGGTGGGGAGGGTGGGGAGGGAGACAGAGGGGTATTCATTAACTAGATATTAGATAAGAATTATCTTAGGTGAAGGGAAGGACAACACACAATACAGGGGAAGTCAGCACAACTGGACTAAACCAAAAGCTAAGAAGTTTCCTGAATACAACCAAACACTTTGAGGCACAGAGTAGCAGGGGCGGAGTTCTGGGGACCATGCTTTCAGGGGACATCTTGGTCTACTAGCATAACAAAGTTTATTAAGAAAATGTTCTGTATCCTACTTTGGTGAGTGGCATCTGGGGTCTTACATCAATTAGTCCCAACCCACCTGGAGCAAAGCAGAATGAAGAACACCAAAGACACAAGGACAATATTAGCCCAAAAGACAGAAAGGGCCACATGAACCAGAGACTCCATCAGCCTGAGCCCAAATAACTAGATGGTACCCAGCAACCACCAATGACCACCCTGACAGGGAACACAACAGAGAGTCCCTGATGGAGTGGGGGAAAAGTGGGGTGCAGAACTCAAATTCTAATAAAAAAGACCAGACTTAAAGGTCTGAGACTGGAAGGACCCCAAAAGACATGGCCTCCAGACTCTTTATTAGCCCAGAACCAAAACCATTCCAGAAGCCAACTCTTGAGATAAAGATTAGACTGGACTATGGGACATAAAATGATACTCATGAAGAGAGAGCTTCTTAGCTCAATTTGATACATGAGACTAAATGGGAAGCTCCTGTCCGGAGGCAAGATGAGAAGGCAGAGAGGGGCAGAAGCTGGTTGAATGGACACACGAAATCCAGGGTGGAAAGGAGAAGTGTGCTGTCACAGTACAGGGAGAACTACTAGGGTCACTTAGCAATGTGTGTATAAATTTTTGTATGAGAAACTGACTTGAACTGTAAACTTGCACTTAAAGCACAACAATAAAAAAGAAAAACATACTTCATTGCTAAAAACTGCTGAGCATCATCTGAGCCTTCAGCAAGTCGTAATCTTTTTGCTGGTGGAGGGTTTTGCTTGATGTTGGTGGCTGCTGACCGATTCGGGTGGTGGTTGCTGAAGGCTAGGGGGGCTGCGGCAGTTTCTTAAAATAAGACAACAGTGAAGTTTGGTGCATCAGTTGACTCTTCTTTCACGAAACATTTCTCTGTAGCGTGATGCTGTTTGCTAGCATTTAACCCACAGTAGAACTTCTATCAAAATCGCAGTCAGTCCTCTCAAACCCTGCTGCTGCTTGATCAGCTAAGTTTATGTCATGTCCTGAATCCTTTGTTGTCACTTCAACGCTGTTCACAGCATCTTCACCAAGAATACTTCCCATGCTCGTCCATAAAAAGCAACTCCTCGTCCGTTAAAGTCTTATCGTGACATCACAGCAATTCACTCATATCTTCAGGCTCCACTTCTCATTCTGGTTCTCTTGCTGTTTCCCACGTCTGCGGTTACTTTCTCCACTGAAGTCTTGAACCCCTCAAAGTCTCATACAAAAATTTACACACATTGTTATGTGACCCCAGTTGCTCTCCCTATACTGTGACAGCACGCTCCTCCTTCCCACCTCACATTTCCCGTATCCATTCAACCAGTTCCTAACCCTCTCTGCCTTCTCATCTCACCTCCAGACAGGAGCTGCGCATTTAGTCTCATACGTGTACTTGAGCGAAGAAGCATACTCCTTAATGAGTATCATTTTATGTCCCATAGTTCAGTCTAACCTTAGTCTGAAGAGTTGGCTTGGGAATGGTTTCAGTTTTGGGCCAACAGAGGGTCCAGGGGCCATGTCTTCCAAGGTCCCTCCAGTCTCAGTTAAACCATTAAATCTGGTCTTTTTACTAGAATTTGAGTACTACACCCCACTTTTCTCCTGCTCCATCAGGGACTCTCTGTTGTGTTCTGTCAGGGCGGTCACTGGTGGCAATAAAGTATTTTTTACTAAGGTATGTACACTGTTTTTTAGACATAATGCTACTGCACACTCAACTGACTACCAAAAAAAAAAAATCCGTTGCTGTCGAGTCGATTATGACTCATAGTATCAGACTACAGTATAGTATAAACATAATTTTTATATGCACTGGGAAACAAAAAAATTCATGTGACTTGCTTTATTGTGATAGTCACTTTCTTGTGGTGGTCTGGAACCAAACTCGCAATATCTCCGAGGTATGCCTTTATAAAGTAACACGTATCTAATGTATTGTGGGGTCTGTAACATATAGAAATGTAATATATTTTCCAATAACAGCACAAAGGTGGGAGTAACACTGTAATAAGCTAAAAAATGACTACAAATAGTAAAGTAAAAACTACGAAAATGTGTTGTTGGGTTTGTGACATTCATAGATGTAATACGCATAGCAATGCCACAAAAAGAGAGAGAAGGAGATGGTTATACAGGAGTAATCTTTCTATATATATATATCACTGGAATTTAGTTAGTATAAATCTGAAACCCTTTTTGATAAGTTAAAGATGTATATGGTAAAGTCTTGAGCAACCACTAAAAAAAATTGTGGAAAAAAATCATTAGAGAAATTAAAATGCTATACTAAAAAACAGTCACTTCATGAAAAGAAAGCAGTAAAGGAAGAAAGAGGAATAAAAAAGATATGAGACATATAGAAAACAAAAAGTAGAAGCAGATGTAAATCCCACTATATCAATAATAAGATTAAATGTGAATGGATTAAACAATCCAATCAAAATGCAGATTGTCAAACTGGACAAAACAGTTACCGAAGTGTATGTTCCCTACAAGAGATGCACTTTAGATTCGAAGATACAAACAGACTGAAAGTAAAAGGATAGAAAAAGACTTATCAGAAGAGCAGCAACCACAGGAAACCTGAAGTGGCGATCCTAATACCAGACAAGATAAACTTAAAAATGTTACTAGAGATAAAGGAGGACATTTTATAATGACGAAAAGGGTCAATCCATCAGGAAGCTGTAACAATTATAAACATGCATGCACCTAGAATACACAAAGCAAAAACCCACCGTAATGGAGAAACAGACAATTCAATAATAACAGCGGGAGACTTCGATGCCCAATTCTCAATAATGGATAAACACAGACAGTAATCAACAAGAAAACAGGAGTCCCGAACAATTAAAACCAACTAGACCTAACATACATCTATAAAACACTCCATGCAACAACAGTAGAATATACATTCCTCTCAAGTACACATGGAACATGCTCCAGGATAAGCCATTATAAATAACCAATAGATCAGAGAGGAAATCAGAAAATACTGAGTTGAATGAAAATTAAGACACAGTATACCAAAACTAAAGGATGCAGCTAAAGCAGTGTTTAGAAGGAAATTCACAGTTGTAAATGCTTATATTAAGATCTCAAATCAATAACCTAACCTTCCATCTTAAAATACTGAAGAAAGAAGAGCAAAGTAAACCTGTAAGCAAGCAGAAGAAAGGAAATAAGAAAGAATCGAGCAGAAATTAATGAAATAGAGATGAGAAAAACAAGTAGAGAAAATCAATGCAACCAAAAGCTGGTTCCTTAAAAGATCAACAACAAAATTGACAAATTTTAAGACTGACAGAAAAAATAAGAAGAAAAGAGGAGAAAAGATTCAAATTACTATGATTAGAATCAGAAAAGAGGATAAATTATTTCTACCTTACAGACATAAAAAGGAATATTGTAAAAATGTGTATACTAACAAATGAGATAACTTAGATGAAATGTACAAATTTCTAGAAAGACACAAGCCAAAAAAACCAAACTCGTTGCCATTGAGTCGATTTGACTTACAGTGACCCTACAGAAGCAGAGGAAACGCTTCCCATTTTACGAGGCCAGTGTTACCCTGATATCAAAACCAGACTAGAAAACTATCAAAAAACCCAAACCTGTTGCTGTCGAGCAGATTCCAACCCATAGAGACCCCACAGGACAGAGCAGACCTGTCCCATGGGGTTTCCAAGGCTGTAATCTTTACAGAAGCAGACTGCCATATCTTTTGCCCACGGAGTAGGCTGGTGGTTTGAACTGCCCAACTTTCAGTTAGGAGCTGAGCACTTAACCACTGTGCCACCAGGGCTGCTTCTAGAAAACTACAGACCAATATTTTTTATGAATATGGATGCAAAAAATCCTCAACAAAATACTAGCAAGTCCAGCAACATATAAAAATAAATATACACTATGACCAAGAGGGATTTATTTATCCCAGGAATGCAAGGTTAGCTTAACATCTGAAAATTCATGTAATACGTCATATGTATAGGATGAAAACGAATGTGATTTATACCGTAAAAAAACTCTGTCCTGTGAAAAACATAAAAACCGTTAATATTAGTGCTTCTACTGTCTACTCCTATAAGTACCAACAATAACTTAACTATATCTTACATTATTCAAAAATCATGTTTGCTTTAAAACAGATTCATATGTATTATTTGACAAAAAAGATAATTAAACAAAACCCTACCCAACGTGAGGGATCGCTGATCAAATTAATAAACAGTGCTGAGAGTTTAGTCCGTCGGATCTCTTGACACGTCGCACAGGAAACGGCCATGAAGCACTCGGCACAAGCCTTCCGAACTCCCCACACGTTATCAGAACAAAGCTGGAAAAACCTGGGCAGCTATGCAAGGAGGACAGAGGGGTGTTAGGCAAATAAACAGAACAGGTTTCATTAATTAGTTTTATTTCATTTTCTGCTTTCACAGTGTTTTAAAGTATCAGATTTTCTTAACAAGAAGACCTACCTAGTATTCATACTCAGTAATTTTATACAAATCAGACCTAACTGACAATACAACTGACTATACAACAGAAACACATCCCCAACAAACAGCTCAAATGTTATTCAGGAGCTTGGATTTGAACTTGGTTTGCGTAACAGATGGTTTCAAAACTGCTTCAAGTACATTAACTTGTACACCAAGCCTACATATCTCATGTGATGACATTTAAAAAACAGCCTGCTGCAGATATAATAAGTTACCAAAATACTGTGAAGGTTGCTTACAGATTCCACTGAATGAATTGGAATTGATCTGTTTCACAGAGGTGGGGAGAGGTAAAAGGGATCCAGTGGTTCTTAACACACGCCTGCATTTTTTAACAAACCGTCCTTATCAAGACACAGTTCAAGTGCCCAGATTATAGAATTTTAAACTCCTAAACTTGAAGCCATATTATCTTTGTGGTTTACATTCATGAGATAGGCTAATAAAATTCTGGGGTAAACACATGCATTTCAGACTTTACACACTGCTTAATACAGTCTTACTCCTTCGTATCTGCAGTACTTACCAACATTTCCTCAGTAGCTTGCTGGCCAACTACACTGCAAATGTCTCCAAAATTGGCAGCACAGACCTACCAACAAAACACATCATCGACATTTCCAAATATTACATACAGAGTTCTTTAAAAAGAATGTTCTAAATGTCATGTATCGATACATTAACCACTAGAACCATGTGTTCTTAAACAGAAAAAAAATGACTGCAGAAAATACCTTCCGAACATGAAACATCCTGCAGTCACAGCACATCTCCGAAAACCTGGGGAGGATGAGGCGCTCAGTGATGTCCTTCCCAACCATGGGGGCCATTCTGCACATTATCTGAAATAAACAAGAACAAAGTCACACTGAAAGTGTCTTCAAACTAAGACTTTTTCAGTTAAGTTTCTTAACTTAAGACAATATAAAATAGGATATGCCATCATTATACTGCATAAATCACAGGAAAACATTCACAGCAGCTTATTAATCCCATCTTGTATATCCAAGTAGGAAACAGAAAAATTCAGTTTAACTGCTACAACAAAATCAAGCAATAAATACTAAATACACAGTAAACCTACAGAAAATCCTAAAACTTTCAATTTTTGTAATTTCAACCTATTATTTTGCCAGGTAATTATCAATTCAAAAAAAAAAAAAAAAAAGGTGACTGTTCCAAAGGAAAGATTATCTATAAGAAGGATCTTGGTTTAGCACACCTATATTGCTCAGAAAAGACTGTAAAGACATACAGCTATTGGTCTCTTCCCATCTAGGGCAAAAGAAGATGAAGGAAACCAAAGACTCAAAGAAGAAACTAGTCCACGGGACTAACAGCCCACAAACTATGGCCCTTTCTAGCCTGAGCCCTGAAGAACTAGATGGTGCCTGGCTACCACTACCAACCATCCTGACCAGCAACGCAATAGAAGGTCCCGGGGAGAAATGGAGAAAAAGTGTAGAACAAAACTCGAAGTCCTAACAAAGACCAGAGTGACTGGACTGACAAAGACTAGAGGAACCCCCAAGACTACTGTCCTAAGATACCCTTTTAACTCGGAACTGAATTCACTTCAGAAGGTCACCTTTCAGCCAAATAACAGACTCGCTTATAAAATAAACAGTATCACCTGTGAGGAATGTGCTCCCTTGAACAATCAACTACAGGAGACCAAACGGTCAACATTTACCCAAAAGCAAAGATGAGAAGGCAAGGAGGGGCAGGAGAAGCTGGATAACCGGCAACAGAACAAACAGAATGGGATTAACAAGAACGCTGACACACTGTGAAAACTGTAACCAAGGCCACAGAACAATCTGTACAGAAATTGTTAAATGGGAACCTGACTGGCTGTGTAAACTAAAACACAATAAAATATTAAAAAAAAATCAACTGAGGATGGTGGGTATCTGTTAAGAAGATTAGATTACAAAACCAAAACTTTTTTTTTTTAAATTGTGCTTTGGGTGAAAGTTTACAATTCAGCTTAATTTCTCATACAAAAATTTATACACATATTGTTATGTGAACCTAGTTGCTCTCCCTATAATGTGACAGCACACTCCCCCTTTCCACCTCGGGTTTCCCACGTCCATCTGACCAGCTCCTATCCCTTTCTGCCTTCTCATCTTGCCTCTGGCCAGGAGCTGCCCATTTAGTCTCGTGTATCTACTTGAACTAAGATGCACATTCTTCACGAGTATCATTTTTATGTCCCATAGTCCAGTCTAATCTTTATCTGAAGAGTGGGCTTCAGGAATGGTTTTAGTTCTGGATTAACAGAACGTCCAGGGGCCATGGCTTCGGGGGTTCCTCCAGTCTCAGTCAGACCATTAAGTCTGGTCTTTTTCCGTGAATTTGAGTTCTGCTTCGCACTTTTCTCCTGCTCCGTCAGGGACAAAACTAAACTTCTGTCTGAATAAACGACTGCTCTGTTTCTGATATGAACAGTAAGAGAAAATATACAGGGCCTGGTATTTCCTTGGCAAATAATTCATTTGCTCAACATAAAAATAAATACATAGCTGAAGCCTTTAAAAAGGCTATACAGGCAGACCTCACCTTACAAAGTACTGTTAACTAAACTCAAGCATATCAGAACGCTGGCCTCACTTTGCAAAGCCTCAATCATCCAAACCGAGGACACAGTTTCAATATGCACACGTTTCACAGGTAACACAGTACTGGGCAAAGTGAGGACTAACTGTACTTGAAAACTGGCCCTACATTATTTAAAGACACACGCTCTGAAGTTACTATAGAAAGAAATCTGCTAATGGACCACAACTACCACAGCCTCTACCAGACTGAGTCTGACTGTACTTGAAAACTGGCCCTACATTATTTAAAGAAACACGCTCTGAAGTTACTATAGAAAGAAATCTGCTAATGGGCCACAACTACCACAGCCTCCACCAGACTGAGTCCAGCACAACTAGATGGTGCCTGGCTACAACCACCGACTGCTCTGACAGGGATCACAATAGAGGGTCCTGGGCAGAAATGTTGAAAAATGTAGAACAAAATTCTAACTCACCAAAAAAAAAAAAAAAAAAAAAAAAAAACAACCCAGACTTACTGGCCTGAAAGAGACTGGAGAAACCCCAAGAGTAGGTCCTCGGACACCCTTTTGACTCAGAAATGAAGTCACTCCTGAGTTTTACCCTTCAGCCAAAGATCAGATGGGCCCATAAAGCAAAACAAGACTAAAGGGACACAACAGCCCAGGGGCAAGAAAGAACTAGAAGGCAGGAGGGGCCAGGAAAGCTGGTAATAGGGAACCCAAGATCAAGAAGGGGAGAATGTTGACATGCCGTGGGGCTGTTAACCAATGTCACAAAACCATATGTGTACTAATTATTTAATGAGAAGCTAGTTTGTTCTGTAAACCTTCATCTAAAGTAAAATTAAAAAAAAAGATATAGAAAGAAATCTGATGGTCTGTCATCATTTATCTATGACATCTACTCCTAACCTACGTAAAAGACATATAGATTAGAAAGAAAGAACTAAAACTATCTACTCATACATGACATGATTATCCACATAAAAAACCCAAGGCATTTACAAAGAAGCCACTAGAACAAATAAGTGAGTTTAGGAAGGTTGCAGAATTCAAGTCAGAATACAAAAACCAATTGTTTCCTTTACAACAACAAAAAATTGATCTTTTAAAAAAAAAAAAAATCAATTGTTTCCCAGAAGCTTAGCACAATATGGGGCCCACAGAAGATATACATTTTCCCTTGTATGCCTACAACAGCCCCGTCTAGCCCTGCATTTCATTTAAAATTTAATGAGCTGTGGCTACTTTAATAGATACGTGTTAAACAAGATAAACCCTATAGCATGTGATATGGTATAACATTTAAGCAATTAACGCGCACTTATGAATATACCTCGCGGGACAGGGTGTGGCCAGCAAACAAATGTAGAAGGCGCACGGTATTTGCGTAAAAATATGGTATTAGTCAAGACAGTCATATTTTATCTAAACTGAAAAATCACACTCTACTCACAGCCACGGCTTCTGTCTTCACGTCATCGTTGCTGTCTGGAGCCGTCAGTTCTATGAGGACGGGGCAAACTCTAGTCTCCACGTCAAATCGCTCAATTAGCTCCTGTTCCAGCAACGCCAGCAAAGCTGCCTGACTTGTTTTTCTCACCTGGGAAACAAAGTATAAAATAAGTACACACATGATATAACAAACCCATCACTTGATGTTTATAAATTTGATGGTTTCTCATCTCAAAGGAATTCGTAACTGGCCAAATCTGCAGAAAAAAGAGTTAGGGATACTTCCTTCAACTAGTGCAAAGATGCAACTTGGTCAAATCACGACAGATTAAGTTGAACATAAAAGCCATCCGTGTCAAAGACGTCACAACTAACAACGAACATCAGGACGGACACCTATGAGGGTACCAAGTCAGAGTGCAGCCCCTAGGTGTCGTCCGTAACAGCACTGGAAGAGGCTGGCTAGATTTGGCAGACTCTTGATACATCTTGTCATTTTTGAAGAACAATAATGAAGGCAAAGTAAAAAAAAAAACCAAAACATTTAAATGAGGCCACTTAGGCTACATACATTACACTACACAAATTTTCGTTGAGAATGTGTAAATGGAACTCTTACCTGATTGTTCTGGTCTGCTAGATATCTAACCACAATAGGCAGTAAGTATTTGGAAAAAGCGTACGGGATTGAAGGCCGGTTTTCTTGACAAAACAGTGCAATATGAGGCACCTGTTCCATCAGCTCCGCTCTCACAGTTGGTTCTATTAAAATAACAGAAATGTGAGCAAGCAAACCTTTATCTGGCCTTGAGACTACTTAGGAAAGCTTTGGACTTTCATCTTAAACTTACGAAAATGATCTGTAGCTCTATAACCCTTTTCACAGTCCTACACAGGTTAGCTTCCTGAGGGCAAGGAGGGCCTATCCTCTGCCCAAGCTTTTATCACTCATACAATGCACCTAGTACACATCTATTTCTGAAAATGAATGTGTTCATCAGCTTGAGTGTACCACATGGCGCTGGAGGTTAGATATCTGATATCCACAGCAACACTACAGCAGGGCAACTGGGTATTATCTGTAAGCTTTCTTCTAGTTAAAAATCTCCTAGAACAAGTCATAAGGACTGCTTCCTAATCGCAATTTAGTCAGACTTAGTTAGACTTAACTAAGACTAAAAGGGGTGAGTGAATAATAAATAAGATCAAAAAAACCCTAAAGAGTATATATGGCAAATCTGAATGTGAGAACGGTGGCATTTCAAATCTCTGCGTTTCAAAACAATGAACTGTCCGATAAATAATGGTGGGAAATCAGCTAGCTATGTAAGGAAAAAAAGGTAAGATTCCTACTCTGCACTATACATAAATTCTAGGTGAATTAAAATTCTCAACTTTAAAAAAAAAATAACCATCAAAAGCACTGAAAGATAATATTTTTTAAATGTTCACTCTTGAGGCATGAAGCATTTCCAAAGCAAACAAAACTTATAAAGCAACTAAAAGATCAACTAATTTCACTTTAGGAAAACTTCACTATAGACAACAGATACCATACATCGTTAAAAGGCAAAACAGCCTGGGAGAAAAACACATGTATGATAAACTATTAATAACCTAAATACATAAATAACCCATTGTTCAAATAAACACAAGAAAGAAATAAAGATACAAATAGGCAATTCATCGCACTGAAGAAATGCAAGTGGTTAAAACACATAGAGATATAATGGATTATCAATAACAAGTCATTACATTAAACCTAATTGGAAGTTTGGTCCCTACTAATGATAACAATCAAGGAGCCGTGGTGGTGCTGGGCTGCTGACTAAATCTCAGAGGTTTGAACCCACTAGTGACTCCCTGGGAGAAAAGACCTGGCGGTCTCCTCCCATACAGGTAACAGCCTAGGAAACTCCATGGGGCAGTTCTACTCTGTCATATAGGGTCGCTATGAGGCGGAACTGACTTGACAGCACGCTGTTCAATAATGACAGTCACACCATTAAAGTTACCTTAAGGTAATTATCACAGTGACCCCGTAAGTCAGAATCAACTCGACAGAACCTAACAAGGTAAATATGCATGGATGTGTCCAGGAGGACTTTAGACCTCAACAAACAGAAATTAGCACAGGTATCAGGAGAAAATATATTAACATTTTACAAAGCTAAGAATCTTATCAACGAACCAGTATCTGGAATTTTTACTACAGTGTGGTACCATCTGAAGTGAGATAGTACGTGAGCAAAGCAGACTGCTTCTGTTCAGAAGAAGAAAAAGGTACCCCCCAGAAAAGTAGAGTAGACCGCTACTCTCTTCACTGATCTTGAATTTACTACATTAACACTGACCTCATTACTTATATATTTGAAACAAAAGAAGGTCATAAGTTACAGTTTCAGTAAGAATTAAATGAGTAACTTTTTTCTTTCTTTCTTCAAAGCCCTGCCTAGGCAAACAGACTAATGGAACAAAACAGAGTCCAGAATAGACCCATGCACATATATGGTCAACTGATTTATTAAAAGGTATCACTGCAGGGCAACTGGGGGAAATCTTTTCAATGACCAGTACCAGGTCTACTGGCTATCCGTATTAAAAAAAGAAAGAAAGCTATGAAATAAAACTTGTCCCCTACTTCATATCATACACAAGGCGAAGTACAGGTAGAACAGAGATCTAAATGTCAAAGGCAAAGACAATACGGTATCTAAGTTAGATAATATAGGAGGAAAAAAACATGACTTTACAGTAGAGAAAAATTTCTTAAATAGTGCACAAATTGCGCTACCCGTAGAAAGAACTTCTCAACTAGATGGTTGAGAACCACTACCAGCCGTTCTGATCAGCACAACATCAGATTCTTCAAAAGTGCAGACTTACTCGACCAACTGAGACCAGAGGACTCCCTGAGACTACCGTCCTGAGATACTGTTTAAACCCTGAACCGAAATTATCCCCCCTGAGGTCTCCTTTTAATGAAATAACAGATAGGCTCACAAAATAAAGGATATTGCCTGTGAATA
Organism: Dugong dugon; assembly: GCA_030035585.1. NCBI lineage: Eukaryota > Metazoa > Chordata > Mammalia > Sirenia > Dugongidae > Dugong > Dugong dugon. The sequence goes on along the minus strand of CM057466.1, from coordinate 42,806,600 downwards.
CAGGGCTCCGTTAAAAAACCATCTATATGAGACCAAAAGGTCAACAATTACTCTAAGGTGGAGACGAGAAGATAAGGGAGCAGGGAAACCTGAGCACTGGAAATGGAACAACCTGAACGCAATTAAAGAGAATGTTGACACACTGCAAAAATGGAACTGAACACTTTGTATAGAGATTGTCAAACAGGAACCTAATTTGCCATGTAAACTTCCACAACAATGCAATAAAATAGTATTTTTAAAAAAGAGAGAATTTCTCTTCCTCAAGAAGCACCATTAAGAGAGAGAAAAGACATGCTACAGAGTGAAAAAGATACCTAAAAAAGACAACAATGACACCGGGCTCCTAACCAGAATGTAGCAGGAATTCCCGCAAGCCTGTAAGAAAAGGACTGCCAACAATAACAAAGGGGAGGGAGGAGCAAGAGACTTGAACGGACACTTCCAAAAAGACGGTACGAAAGCATACAACCAGGGGCTCAATTCCACTGGTCACTGGGGGACCGTAAACTAAAACCACAGGGAGATACCACCACACACCTATCCACTCCCCTTCGGCAAATTTAAGATACACAAGCGTTGGTAAAGATATGAAACAAGAGAACGCTCACACACTGCTGGCAGGTCGAGACTACTACACAACCTGGAAAGCCCCATGGCGTTTCTACTGAAGATGCATATAGGCAAACCCTCTGACCTCCTAACTCTACTCCTACTTACACCCACTCCTCACTTACCGATACAGCTAGTTCCAAAGACCAGTCGTTCTGCAAAGATTGGCTTTATGTGAAAATGGAGGGCTTTTTCGTTTCCAGATCATTCATTTGTGCGATCTTTTAAATTTAGAAAATACAATCACAGAAATAATAACAGCCAAGATTCACTGGTGTGCTCATCACTGTGAAGAGTCCAGTTATGGATTATCCCTCTGTGAAGAAGGGGGTGTGGAGAAGACAAAGCTGGATAGAGCTGGGCTGTGTAACTAGAGGGCCCAGGGCTTAAACCCTTCCCCTTCCTCCTGTGCTGGGTCAGAGCGTCCAGCATGGAGCTGCCTCCGGGCTCCACTCCCACCCATGCAAGCCCAGCTCTGCCCTCCAGGCCTGATTAGTCACCAAGGCTCCAGGCTCAGGACTTCCTGCAAGGGAGATGGCAGCCTGGCCATTCATCTGGCCCCACAGAGGTGGAGGCTTCAGGCCCAGTTGGACTCACTTTGCGATGTCATTAAACTCACATGCATTTCTTCCAAACACCCTCTGCGATGCCTCCTGCTTTCCTCCCTTCCCACCTCACACGAATTCTGAGCTGCAAGCCCTCAGGCCATGTAGGACCTGGGAACCCAAACAGGAGCCAGCTGGCTGGGTGCCGCCTGTGTGTCTGCCCCAAGACAATGGCCATGGAGGAGGCCGGCCCCTCATGCGGCAGCTGGACACGGAGCCTCCTCCTGCAAGAGGGAGTGGAGGAAGTGGGGCAACACGGCCCAGCTTCCTGGAAGCTGCCCAGAGACTGTCCTGGAGGGAAGGGACGCTCCACAGCTGCTGCTGCCTTGCCTGCCACCTTGCTAATGCGTGAAATGGACGGATAGTAGATTTTTTACTGTTGTTGTAAATTTGAAATGCTGGGTAACGAGGAAGTAAGTGAGGAGTGAGTGTGTACACCTACAGACACCTACAGCAACGTGTGCACGTGTGTGCCAAGTGGCTCCTTTGCTCACAGTGGCGCTAAGAGCCCAATGCTGGAAGGAATCCATATGTCCTTTAACAGAACAATGGGCAAATATACTGCACTCTAGTCATACAACAGATTAGTGTATAACAGAAGAAAAATTAATAAATATAGCTACGTGCAACATTTCAAAATATAAAGAACCCAGATACAAGAGAATACATTCAGTATAAAATACCCACTGCCGTCGAGTCATAGCGAACTCATAGAACACGGCAGAACTGCCCCATGGGGTTTCCAAGGCGCGGGTGGTAGGTTTGGACTGCTGATTTTTTGGTTAGCAGCTGAGCTTTTAACCACTGGGCCACCAGACCTCCATTCAGCCTAGGTCCATACAAAGTTCAGACAAGCAAACTAATGTACAGTTTTAGCGGTCAAAATGGTGATTACCTTTGCAGAAGAGGAATGGGATAGAAATTAGAGTTGCAAGAAAAATGTTTCTGGGATGCTAGTTCTATTTCTTAAGCTGAGTATCAGTTACATTGGCGCTGTGCATTTAGATTCCATGTACTTTCTATAGTGTGTTATTAAAAAGAACAAAAATATCTGCTTCAAATATGTTATTTCCAAAACCTTGGGTATACACACCAGGGTTCCAAATTCATACATCCAGGCATAGTCTGAGAACTGCTCCCCGTCCCAAACACACACATACACATTCAAGAAATTAACATAAAATTACTCGTCATTTCTAACAACTCTGAGCCTGTAGAACAACTTAAAACCGCTTGAAGAACACTCCTGCAATGAAGGGTGAACCAAACACCAAATTCCCATGAAAATCTAGTGAAGATGAGCTTACAGTCCAAAACTGTAAAGATGAGCTTACAATCCAAAACTGTAAAGATGAGCTTACAATCCAAAACAATAAAGATGAGCCTACAATCCAAAACTGTAAAAAAAAAATCCCTCAGGAGCAAAATGATTAAGATATGAGTATTATAACACCAACTTTAGCCATCATAAATAATCTCTAGAGGTTACAATCATTTTAAACATTCTATTTTAAACACATAATAAGAGGAAATATAAGAAAAGAACATAAGAAAAACAAGATCTGAAAACAAAGCACATAAAACTCTTTAAAATGAAAAATGGAGTTAACCAAAATCAAAAACTCAAAGTGAGATGGTAGATTAGAATTTGGTAGCAGTTAGTTTGTTAAGAGAAATTACCAAAATGCAGATGGGAAATAAAGGAAAATTCAATACATTTATCTAACAGGAGTCCTGTATTCTGAACCATGTAAAAAATACCTGTAAGAACACAAGAACTTTAAAAGAAGAAAAGAAAAAGGCATTTGAGATGGAGGAGAGGCAATATTCAAAATGCTAATGGTTGAAAATTTCCTACAACTGATAGAAAGGCAAGAATCCTCAAATTTAAGAAGCAAGGCAAGTCCTGAATAGAATAAATAAAAATAAATCTCTATCTAAATACATCATAGTGAAACTGCAGAACATCAAGGACAAAAGATCTCAAAATCAATCAGGAAGTAAAAACAATATTATCTACAAAGACACAAATTTAAATTAGCAAACTCCTCAAGTAATAATAGACAACACTATCAAAATTATTACATCAAATACCAAATAATATAATATCAAAAACATCAACCAGATTTCTACACTTAGCTCAACGATCATTTAAGATTAATGGTGAAATAAACACATTTGCAGACAAAGAAAAAGAAACGCATCACTACCAGGCCCTCATTAGATGTCCTTTCAGAAAGAAAAGTGAACCAGAACAGTGTAGGATAAAGGATGTACTGATGAGGAATAAAACGGGAAAGCTTGGGAGTGAGTCTAAACAAGAATTTAGTATGTAAAATAATATGGATGATAAATTTAGGGGATATAAAAAAAAAAAATCAAGATAAAAGTTGATTAAAGATAAGGCAGAAGAAAGATGTAAAGGTCCTAGGTTAAGCTCCTTGTTCCTTTAAGAGAATGGATAGATTCACTTTAGAGTTACATATTTCTCACAGTCTTTCTCTTACTTGAACAACATCATAACCAACACCACCTACCAAGTTAGAAACCTTCAGGTCAACTCCTCCCTCTTCCTTCACTCCCTCAACCACTATGGTGGCTCTGGAATTCCTCGCCAGCACTTCAGTTTCTTTCAAACACCTTGTCCTTAGGACAATTACCAGTCTCCCCATTAGTCTCCCTGCCATTCACCTTTTTCATTAGGTTCAATCCACACTGCTGCATCACTGTTCTAAATAACAAAAAACACAAACTCTCCAGCACAGCATATTATTAGCCTTTACAATCTAGCCCTCACCTATTTTATTTACCAGCCTCATTTTCTAAACTACGTTGACTCAGCAGACTCCTCACGGATGACCAAACGGGCCACCATCTTGGACTCATCAAAACCTGGCTACCCCTCGACCGAGTACGCCCTTTTCCCTTTCTGATCCTCACCATTTTGTCAAATCCAACTCAGATGTCGCTAATTTTTTTTAAACCAGCCCCAATCCTCCCCATTACAATGTATTGTTTATATGTTGGCTGCGTTCACTAAACTGTTTATTCTATGACAAAAATTCTTATTCATCTTCACAACTGCTCTAGCATCTCATCTAAAACTTGGCCCAGAGTGCGCACTGTTCTACGCTGACTGAACGAATGGGAAGTGCGAATGTCAACACAGACATTTATCATGAACGTAACAACTTGAGAACATATTACAATATACACATAAAATTAAAGATTAAAAATACACATATATAAAAAAACAGCATAGAGTTGGCAAACAAGGGAACTAAAATACTGAGATATTTACTTGTCATTAACACAAATACAAATTTCTACTTAAAGAATATCTATGTCTTTACTAAGAAAGGAATACAGTAGGCTGCAACAGCACCACAAATTTAAGGTAAATTGTTACATTCCTGATAAATCAAATCTATTAAGTAAAAATTATACTTGATGAGACCCTCTTAAACCTATCTGGAACAAGCACATACATGAGCAGTTATGTACACAGAGGACCATCATGAGATAGATTAGTAGTAATCGTCACAAGTTCTTTCTACCCTATACAAAAATTAAAAAAAAAAATATTTAAGGCTTATATAAACAGTAAACATATTCCTGTGAACTGAATTGCTTCCCAAAAGATTTGCACATCTAAAAATTAAAAGATGAGACCTGATGACAAGAAAAGTTTGTCAGAGACTGAAATGTAACACATTTTAATAGTTATGAGAGACTTAAGAAAAAAATTAGTTTTGAACTATTTTTAAAATCAAGTATAAAAGCGCTTAAAACTAGTATTGACATCAATGTTTTATAAGGCTCAATTTAAATTTACCTTTTTCTTTTTTTTTAATAATATTTTATTGTGTTTTTGGTGAAGGTTTACACAGCATTTTAGGTTTCCATTCACCAATACCTACACAAACTGTTCAGTGACATTAGTTACATTTTTTCACAATGTGTGAACATCCTCATTGTTTCTGTTTTGGTTGTTCCATTTCCATTAATCTAGTGTCCCTGCCCCCGTACATTCTCCTCTTTGTTTTAAAGTAACTGTTGATCGTTTGGTCTCATAGAAATGAGTTTTAAAGGAGCATAGCACTCACAGGTGATATTCTTTCTTTTGTGAGCTAATCTGTTACTCAGCTAAAACATGCTCTCAGAGGCTAGTTTTGGTTCAAGGTCGGAAGGATATCTCAGGGCAATAGTCTCGAGGAGTCCTCCAGCCTCAACCAGTCCAGTTAGTCTTTTGTTTTTTTGAAATTTGAGGTTCTGTTCCACATTTTCTTTCATTCTATTAGGATCCATCTATTGTGGCCCTGGTCAGAATGGTCAGCAGTGGTAGCCGGACACCATCTAGTTCTTCTGGTCTCAGGGTAGTTTGTATAGACTATTAGCCCTGTAGACTACTTTCCTCTCTAAGTCTTTGGTTTCCTTTTCTCTTTCGTTCTGGATGAGTAGAGACCGATAATTGTATCTTAGATGGCTGCTTGCAAACTTTTAAGACCCCAGACACTATTCTTCAAATTAGGATGTAGAACATGAACTTTATGAACTATATTATACCATCTGAACAAGATGTCCCACAAGACTTTGGTCCTAATCCTTCAAACCCGGGAAACCAATCCCATGAGGTGTTTAGTTATATCTAAGAAGTACCCGTAACTGTGCCCCTATGTGCTTTGTTATATATATGAACATATATGCATAGTCACATACACGCACATCCAAAAACCCACTGCTACTGAGTCAATTAGACTCACAGCGACCCTGCAGGACAGAGTAGAACTACCCTATAGGGATTCCAAGGCTGTACATCTTTACTGAAGCACACTGCTCCATCTTTCTCCTGTGGAGTGGCTGGTTGGTTCGAACTAACCTTTCCGTTAGCAGCTGAGTGCTTAACCACTGCGCCACCAGGGCTCCTTAAACATGCATACACACAGGCGTTAAGTCTATATATACATGCATTTATGCTCACAAATACATACCTATACACATACTCGTCTACATACACACATACCTGCATAAACATTTCTAGGTTATTATTGCTGTTGTTTCAAAATGACATATGCCATAACAATTAACAAAAGTCCTTTTTCTTGTATACATTTTAATGACATCGTTTACCTTTGTCAAGCTGTGCACACTTCACCCTCCTTCAGTGTTAGCTTTCCCAACACCAAAAATAACAAGTGTCTCCTATCTAAAGAGTGAATCCCCCTCCCCACATCACTGGTCACCACAAATGAACATTAGTTTCTGTATATTTACCTGTTCATGTCATTTCAGAAAAGTGAGAATATACAATGTTTGTTTTTTGGGGATTGACTTAATTTTGCTCAACATAATGTCCTCCAGGTTCATTCATGCTCCAAGATGTTTTGGGAACTCATTTTCCTTTATCTCTGAGTAGTATTCCATTGTATGTATGTACTACATTTTACTTATCCATTCATTTGTTGATGGGCACTTAGGTCGTTTTCATCTTTTTGCTACTGTGAATAGTGCTGTGATGAACAGAGGTGTGCACATGTCTGTTCGTGTTATTTCTCAGACCCCTGGGGTATACACCTACCAGTGGAACTGCTGGGTCAAATGGCAACACCACCTCTAGTTTTTTGAGGAACCACCAGACTGTTTTCCACAGTGGCTGTACCATTTTTCATTCCCACCAGCAATGGATAAAGAATCCAATTTCTCCACATCCCCTCCAACACTTATTTTCCTTCTTTTTAAAATCTTAGCCATCCTAGTGAGAGTGAAATGTTCTCTCACTGTGGTTCTGACTTGCATTTCTCTGATGTTAAGCATGTTTTCATGTGTCTGATAGCCATCTGAATATCTCTTTGGTGAAGGGTCTGTTCACACCCTTTGTCCAGTTTTTCACTGGAAGTTTACCTCTTTCTTAAGCAGACCCTCCTCTCTTCACTTTGGAGACAAAATGGCCTTAATTTCACAAAATGGGTGAGGAACATTTTTTTATGTGAGACAGCATAGAAAAGAAAGTATTTACACTGCCTAACCAATTCACAACCCTCTCTATCCCTTTTAATTTATTCTAAATTATTTTTAAAACATTTGTTTTGATGAGAAATTTCCACAATTAAACTAAATGGGCCTACTATAAAATGTTCGGGTGTTGGTAATAGATTTTTATTGTTTGTTTCTTCTTCTAGTTAGTGAACCGTTTGATAACTTATTTAGAAAATCTTTTAAAGAAATATTACTATTTTCTCATATCACACTAACCTTTTCATTAGTTTTTAGACAAATCTGGTAAAAGAAACCAAACAGTAAAAAAACAGGGTAAGTCTGCTTTCTCTCTGTAAACAATATACCTGAATCATCAGCTAATCGGCTGATTCTTTCCAAAACAGCAATACAATCTCTTTCATCATCGCTGACTTCCCTTAATGTATCCAGCAAACCCCGGGCCACCATCTGTCTACACAAAAAAAGAAGAATATAAAATGTTCAGTGGCATCAGTAGTTAACATTTAGAATTTTAGAACACAGAATTTTTTTTTTTTAATTAGGCACATTATTTCCCAAGTGGTAAATGCTAGTATTGATTTTATTTTAATGAGACTGAATAATTTATCCAAAACATTTTTTCTTATCTTCATCTAGCTGACTTAGCAAATTTCTAAGGTCAATAGAAATTCATTTTAAACAATTATCTTTTCATTATCATGATAATAACAATCATTCTTCATTATACAAAATGTTATTTTTAAATTTTTTTCACTAACATGAGTTGTGTACATCTATACGCAAATATATTGAGCAAAGACTTTAATTTTCCAGAAAAGTCTGTTACAGGTGGTTTGGAGGCCATAATTGGAAAAACTGCATTAGGAGAGTGTCAGCTGTTGGTCACTGTTGTGATCTAATCCCCTTGAACATCACCTGGCACATAAATGGGCTGAAGGAATAAAAGACTTCCCAATAATCAATTAACATGAACACCAAAATTAGACCGGGCAGTGTTTCGTTCTGTTGAACATACGGTTGTAATGAGTCAGAACCAACTCGACGGCACCTAACAACCACCACCACCACCAAAATTATGCTAAATGGCAAAAAAGAAAGTTTCTTTTTTTGGCAGAAAACAAGGGAAGTGCTATTGCTTATTAGAATCAAGGAGTAAACAACTAGAAACAGGCCACGTCTGTGATTATTAATAAAACTTGGAGACTTAGCTTGTGCGGGTTAATAATACCTCTTTAAATTGGGTAGTTTTACTTTTCCCTGCTGAAATCAATGTGATAAAATTTATCCTTCCCTCCCCTTCATTAAAAGAATATGCACATACCTGTTAAATACGTTCTCACTTGCAGCATACTTGTCCAATCTTCCCAGTGGCGTCAACATTTCATCTTGTGAGACAAAGTCCAGGGCTGAAGGTACAATAATCACATCAGACTCTGAGCTGTAGTCATCCACACCAACTATCAGAGACATCAGAAATACTCCTTATAACACTTTGAAACTAAAAGGTACCCCCTGCCCATCTGAAGCAGCATAGCTAGAACTGCCCCTGACGTTTCTGAAGTGGTACACACAGTCACAGGAGAATCAATCCAGAGGTCGTGAGCAAACAAAGAAAGCGTGCTTCCTCTCCTTTTTCTACAGACATTTTCTAGCTCCCCCAAGAAGCACAGAGGTCAGAGGCTATAGAAACTCAGCATGCGGGGAAAGGGTGAATAGAGTGATGACAGCCGGTACTTTCAATCAAAACACTAACCACTTGTGAATCAATAAAGTCCAACAGTGATAAAGTTAACTCTGCAATGTAGAAGAGAAAGCTAGTCTGAAGTGATTCAATATGGGAAAGCTAAAACCATCGGCATATTTAACTAAATAAATATTTATTAAGTACATTATGTGCCAAGTATCAGGCTGGATGTTGAGAGATAAACCACAATAAAAACACTAAGGTCTCTGCCTTCAAAGAACTAACATTCTAGTGAAAAAACAACAGATTTTAAAATGCTCATTGTAAAGGAAGGAATGTGCAAACCGCAATGCCAGAAACCCGTTCTGGCTGCAGAACAGAGGGCAGGCCAAGGAGTGGCCGACGAGGAAGCAGGCGGCGGTGGGTTCAGAGGCGATAACACGCAGCATGCTTGGCAGTGTGATCAGAGGGCATCTACTGCCAAAGGAGTCAAGAGGGAAGCTGCAAGGTGACCACTGAATTTGGTACTTTGGTGTCACTGTGGGGCCTAGTTCACTTAACAAGGCCAGTTTTCAGTGGTGTGAAAGCAGAGGTCAAACTAGAATGATTAAAGAGCGAACGAAAAATATAAAGAAGTGGGAACAATGAGTGCAGAATGCCCTTTCCAGAACTGTGGCTGCGGGATAACAGAGGTTATTAACCAAGGCATACAAGGCAGAAAGGTTTTTTGTTTTGTCTCCAATGTTTAAAAGAAGAGAAAGATTTGAAACGTGTTTCTATACTGAAAATAGTCAACAAATACACGAGTTGATGCTCCAGGAACAAGAGAACAAACTGATGGAAAAACTGTGAGGTGGGAAAACGGAACCCAGAGCTGGGGCAGATGGAGCCGACTGAAATAAAGGCTCTTTAACCGTCAGGAATCCAGGGCCTTTCCCAAACTCCAAAGAGCTGTCAAAGCAAGTTCCTTCCTATTCTCATTTCTGGCACTTCCCATCCTGGCCTCCTTACCGCCTCACCCCGCTCCACAGCCCTTGTCACCGTCTGATCTGTATCACCTGTTTCCACAAGAGGATGGAGGCTCCATGAGGGCAGGGATTTTTGCCTTGTTCAAGGTTTTATCCCCAGAAATTTTTCTGACACATTTAAGGGCACTTAATGTTTTAAAAATGAATAAATCTATTCACTGCTCACGATTAGAGCTTTTATCTTTGTGCCAGCTCTTTGCTTAGGAGAAAGAATATACAAGAAACCCTCCCAAATGCTGCTATATGGATAACAGAAAAGAGTCATCATTCCTAATCACACTCCCAATTATATTGCTTTCCCAGCATCTAAAAATGCCTATTTTGTAAGAAAACGAGTACGGCACAGGCTCATCTTGGAGAAGAACTACTTGGAATAAGAAAACTATTTTTACACCCAACTGAAAACTATCAGAAAGAGACTACAAAACACAACAGATACTTTCAACTATGCTAATTTGCTAAATAAAACTAACTTCTGTATTCAGGGGCAGATTAACCAGTAAGCAAGGTATGCATGGGCTTAACTGTGTTTACTTACTATTACTATCTGTAGTGTACAATTTCACATGCACTTCACTACATCTTTCACACCTTAAACAATTTAAAAACCAGACAAAAATATATAAAATACATAGTTCAGACACTGTAGAAAAGGCAGTACAGGACACCAACCCCTGCCCGAGGGGAAACAAATGAGGCGAGCCCAATAACTGCCTCAGCTTACTGCCTGCAAAGACTTTTCAGGCCACAGGGCCAGAGGGATCCCCCAAGAAGCCCAGCATATTCCTTAAATTGAAGAGACGGAATTAGAATTCAGGGAGGCCAAAGCAGCCCGAATATGCAGGGCAGAGTACCGGAGGGGAGAGGGTTTCACAGAGAGAGCTGGAGGTCTACAGAAGATTCTCTGAGTCTTCAGCTGAGTGCTGAATCACTACAGCCGTGTCCACAAACTACCTACCTGAGGCTGGGAAAAGAACCACCTGAAAGGGTGAGATGGACCAACCCCCAATGATCACAAAGAACCAGGAATAGTTCATGGCCCTATCAGCCAAAATGAAAACCTTTATAAATACAACAGGTAGAGTACTCACAAAGGTACTGCCTCAGAAGTGGCAAATAATCAGCCCAAGACCAAAAGCTGTTCTGATTTTGTCTAACAAAGCTTAAAGCAAGCTTTGAAAGAAACAAAACTGTCAACAAACAGCCAGAATGGAAATGAGAATGTTCACGCATTGTGAAGAATGTAACCAATGACGATGAACAACTTTTGTGCAAATCGTTGAATGGGAACCTAAACTACTGTGTAAAACCTTCACCAAAAACACAAGAAAATATTACTGAAAGAAAAAGAAACAAATTGTCACCAAGTAACCTATCTATGTCCCAAAACAAAGCTCAAGAGTATCTAAAGGAATATAAAATATCTGGCACCCAACAAGGTAAAAATAACAATGTTTATGTTGGTTACCAGGGATGGGGGTGGGGGTGGGGGGAAATATTAAATAGGCAATAGGTAAGTGGTATCCTGGGTAAAGGGTGAGACAGTACACAATACAGGGGAAACCAGCACAACTTGTACAAGGAAAGGTCATGGAAGCTCCATAGACACATCCAAACTCCCTGAGGGACTGAATTGCTGGGTGGAGGGCTGTGGGGACCATGGTCTCAGGGAACATCTAGCTCAACTGGCATAACACAGTTTATAAAGACAATGCTCTACATTCTACCTTGGTGAGTAGTACCTGGGGTCTTAAAAGCCTGTGAGCGGCCATCTAAGATACTCCACTGGTCTCATCCCTTCGGGAGCAAGGGGGAATGAAGACAACAGGATACAAGGAAAAGATTAGTCCGAAGGACTAATTGTCCACAGCTACCAAGGCCTCCACCAGATTGAGTCCAGTACAGCTAGATGGTGCCCGGCTACCACCACTGACTGCTCTGACCAGGATCACAACAGAGGGTTCTGGACAGAGCTGGAAAAGGATGTAGAGCATAATTCTAACTCACAAAAATAAGACCAGATTTACTGGCCTAAAGGAGACTGGAGAAACCCCGAGAGTATGGCCCCCAGACATCCTTTTTTGCTCAGTGGTGAAGTTACCTCCGAGGTTCACTGTTCAGCCTGGGAGTGGACAGCCCCGTAAAACCAAATGAGACTAACGAGGTACAGGAGTCCAGTGACAAGGGCCAGAAGGCAGAAGGGGACAAGGAAGCTGGTGATAGGGAACCCACGGTTGAGTAAGGACATTGTTGATGTGTTGTGAGATTGTTAACCATTGTCGTAGGGCAACATTTGTAATAACTGTTAAATGAGAAACTATTTTGTTCTGTAAGCCTTCATCTTAAGTGAGAATAACAGCACAATTGGAAGAGCATAGTCAATGTCACTGAACTGGGCATGTAGAAATTTTTGAAATGGTGTTATCTTTGGCTATGTGTATTTTCACCAAAAAAAAAGGTTGAGAAGTTAGAGGGTTGATATGTTGTGGGGTTGTTAACCAATGTCATAAAACAACATGTGTACTACTGTTTCATGAGAAACTATTTGTTCTGTAAGCCTTCACCTGAAGTACAATTAAAAAATAAATAAATAAATAACAATGTTTATTTAGCAACCAATTAAAAATGACCAAACAGGTGTGCAAAAAGCAGGAAAACAGAAACCATAATGAGTAGAAAAATTCATCAACAGAAACAGATCCAGAATTGACAAAGACAATGGAATGAGCAGATAAGGACATGGAGGAACAGTTATTATAACAACACTACATGTGTTCAAGGAAGAAGAGAAAAGCACATGCATGTCAAGAGACACATGGGGGGAAAAAAAAGACCCAAAGTGAACTTCTAGAGATGAGAAAAACAATGTGTGCGATGAAAAGTACACTGGATGTGATTAACAGCAGATTAGACACCACAGAAGAAAAGATTCATGGTCTTCAAGACACAGCAAGAAAAAAGTATCCTAAATGAGACACAGAAAAAACAGTCGATTCTTGTTATTCATAGTAGTTTGTTCTATAAAGTAGCTGTGAACAGTGAATTAGCAAACACTGAACCAGCCCTGTTTGACCTTAGATGGGAACAAGCGTGTCGGGCAACTCAAGTTGTTTGCCACTGGGAGCACGTGTATGTCTACAAGGACCACAAAGTGCTGCAAATATTGATTTTAAGGTTACGAACAAATTTTACCAAGTAGGTGAATTCACAAATACAGAATCCATGAATAATGGGGATCAACTGTACTGAAGAAGAAAAAAAAAGGAGCATCAATTAACTGCACGGAGACGTCAGGCATCCTAATAATATACATGCAACTGGAATCCCCAAAGGAGGAAGGGGTACATAAAAATATTTGAAAATGCTGTTATGTGCCATGGAGCCAATTCCGACTCAGAGCGACCCCATGGGACAGAGCAGAACTGCCCCATAGAGTCTTCTTGTCTGTAATCTTTATGGAAGCAGATTGCCAGGTCTTTCTCCCAAGGAGCAGCTGGGTGGGTTCGAACCACCAACCTTCCGGTTAGCAGCCAAGCATTTAACCATTGCACCACCAGGACTCTGTTTTGAAGACATAGTGGACAAAAATTTTCCAAATCTGAAGAAAAATGCCACAGACCTAAGAAGCTCAATGAATCCCATCAGCAAGAATTATGAAGAAAATACTCCCGGGTTACGAACCAACCCCTGTAAAATCTAACAGGAAACAACTGACTCGATGTTCAGGCCCCCAGGCTCCCACGACGGGCCATGCTTTTCTCGCACACAGGTGCTGCAGCGGGTCCTTGGGTGGCCACCGGCGGCAAGCAGGCCCCTGTGACATGGTGTGCCCGGCCACGGCCCACAGCAGCGAGTGTAAAGCCCGCACGCACCTGCCTCCCTTGGAGCTTGGAAAGTGCTGGCCCCACCATTCACGTACCACAAGCACCACTGCTCTGCTCTGCATGGCGGGCCTGCAGGTGCTGACAACCAGCGGCCAGGACGTGGGCATCATGTTCTCCCAGTACCATCGGTCAGTGTGCCACACTAGGCACACTGGGCCTCCACGGAGCCCCCTTACCCAGCTCTGCCCCACCCCGTCCTGCCGGGCCCACCACGCTGTGCAGCCCAGGGCCATCACAGCACCTCTCTGGGCTTCTGTTTCCCCTACCTCACACATGTGGGATTTCACTATTGTAGCAGTTCTTGGCCTTTTGGTGGCTAGAAGTGGGGAGGAACAGTCTTAGATTCCTGATCTCCATATGTCTATATAGTTTCCGGGGGTCCATGGAGAACTTTGGAGCCCTGGTGGCATAGTGGTTAAGAGCTTGGCTGCTAACCAAAAGGTCAGCAGTTCAAATCCATCAGCTGCTCCTTAGAAACCCTATGGGGTAGTTCTAATCTGTCCTAGGGTCGCTATGAGTCAGAATCGACTCAACGACAACGGGTTTGGTTTTCGTTTGGTTTTATGGAGAACTCTGGACTTGGGTTTCCCTAAGCGTCCTCCTCCCTACCCTCGGGCGCCACGCTCGCTCTCGGTACATCGTGAGCAGCACTTTCTCCCTTGTACCCCGAAGCAGGGGCCTCAGAGTTGGTGCATGGGGTTGACATGGCTGGTGAGGAGGTGATGGGGAAGTACCGTCTGGCCCCAGCACCACCCTACCCACATCCCCAACCCTCCCTGCCTCTGCTGAGGAGGGTTCAAGATCCAGGATAAATGCGGCCTGGTGGTATAACGTAGATTTTTTAGTGCAGTGTCTGCACTAAAGTATCTAATTGGTCTCCAAGATTTTAGAGAAGAGAATCTTCTGAGTAGTTTGGGTAACGGTAGCTCTGTAGGTATCTCTTCAACGGCAGAAAACTGTACATACAATGGTTCATAATAACAAACAGGCACTATTTTGTAACACACATTAAAACATTATTATTATTCTAAAGATGTTTCAGTGTATCTGGAAGTGTTTCTTTAATGTTTTTTATGCATAGAAAGGTACACTACATACTAAGACAAACATCTAACTGACGTTAGATACGAACCATACTTAACTGCTCGGACTTATGTACAAATTCGACTTAAAGACAGACCTAGGAATGGAACTTGTTCATAATCTGAGGACTGCCTGTACACCAAGGCACAATGCAATCACAAATTGTCTGAAGGCAGGGATAAAGAGAAAAACACACATTATATACAGAGAAACAAAGACAAGGATGACAACAGACTTCTCATGTGAAACAATATGAGCCAGAAGACAGTGGAACAAAAAAAGTACTGAAAGAAAAAAAAACCAATGTCAAGCTACAACTCTATACCCAGCAAAAATATCTTTCAAATACAAAGGTGACAAAAAGACTTTTTCAGACATATAAAAGCTGAAAGACATCACCAGCAGACCTGTACTACAAGAAATATTAAAGGAGGTCCTTCAAGCAAAAGGAAAATAATACCAGATAGAAATCTGGATCCAAACAACATGAGAAATGGTAAATATAAAACTCTTTTGTTCTTATTTTTTAAATCACTTTAAAAAATAATTGACTATTTAAAGCAAAAATATGTATTGTGGGGTATATAACACGTAGCAGTAAAATTTATGTCTGCAATAGCACAGAGGCAGGGAAGAGATACAGTGCCGTAATATTCTTACACTGTATATAAACGATACATAGTATCTGAAGGTGGACTGTAATAAATTAAATATGTGCAGCTACTATAAACTCTAAAACAATCACTGTGAAAAACAAACCAACCATCAGAAAAAATTCACCATAAGACGTATAGATAATAAGCTTTCAATAAAGGACATAAAATGGAATCACTGAAAAACAATTCAAAAGAAAGCCGAGAAATAGGATAAAGGAAACAAGAAAGAGAGAACAACCATATCAATAACCCCATTAAGTGCAAATGGTTTAAATGCCCAATTAACAGGCAGACACTGTCAAACTGGATTAAAAATAACACCTAGCTGTGCAGGGAAAAAAAAGACCCCTGGTGGCATAGTTGTCAAGCACTCAGCTGCTAAACAACGGTCAGCGGTTCGAACCCACCAGCTGTTCCACAGGAGAGAGATGTGACAGTCTGCTTCCGTAAAGATTACAGGCTGGGAAACTTTTGGGGGCTGCTATGAGTTGAAATCGACTCAACGACAATCGCTTTAGCTTGGTAAAGAAAAATTTTAATACAGCTTATTCTGATCTACAATTCACAGCAAAGTACCCTACTTATTACCTATCAAAGAGTTGTAAAAGCCACTCAGCTACTCTCATTTGGCCTCACTTTTCTCCTTTGTAACCTAAGACTGCTGAGCCAGCATGACCTCAAAAGCACCTTTATGAAGCCTCTAGAATTCTATTACTATGACCAAATGGTTTTGTCTGTCACTGTTAATCTTAAAGATAAACATAAATAATATCAATTCTGTGCCATGAAAAGTGGTTTGTTTTTGGAGCAAAGGACAGGAGAGAAGACTCCTAGAACAGTGACTGTCAAACATTACTGTGTTTACTATTCCTCTGGGGCACTTATATAAAATGTAGATTTCCAGATCCCATACTCGTATTGATTACGTAGGCTTGGGGTGGGACCACCAAACCCAAGGCCGTCCAGTCGATTCCGACTCACAGTGACCCTACAGAACAGAGTAGAACTGACCAACAGGGTTTCCTAGGAGTGGCTGGTAGATTCGAACTGCCAACCTTTTGGTTAGCAGCCGAGCTCTTAACCACCGCACCACCAGGCTCCGGGGTGAGGCCCAGGAGCATTCAGTTTTAATCAATAACCCCAATAACTCAAATGTGGAGTTTTCAGTGACCATATTGAAAAACATACACTTAGAGGGAAACAAAATCATACTGACTGGCAATCACTTCTACACAAAAGTGGTACAGGTACTGAGGACAAAGGTTGACTTCTACTTCTCGACAATGCCATCTTCTGCCAGTATGTGTGAAATCATTCTGGTGGGAATCTCTCAGTTCAAGACACAGAAATGATTTCCTCATCAATGTTCTATCGCATTGATAAGGCTACGGGTTTCATCTTTATGGAGGCCACAAGGATTTGATTATCCTGATTATAGAATGCACACTTAGTCTTACCCCGCCATCCTGCAAATGCTATCAATTTCTACTTTTCATTTTAAGAGCTATAAAACCAAACCAAACCCATTCCCATTGCCATCTACTCAATTCTGACTCACAGTGACCTTACAGGGCAGAGCAGAACTGCCCTATAGGGTTTCCAAGGCTGTAAATCTTTATGGAAGCAGGCTGCCACATTTCTGTCCCTCAGAGTGGCTGGTGAATTCAAACCACTGACCTCTCAGTTAGCAGCCTAGTGCTTAACCACTGTGCCCCCAGGGCTCCTTTTCAAGGTCACATAGGTAGTTAAGGATTTGAACCTTAAAACAGCTTTATTCCGGAGTCCACAGTCTTTAGTCCAAGCACTAAGAAATTCTGTTCACATAAATAAGTCAATGGCAATGGAAAGGGTTTTGATAGCAATGTCACTCATTTTCTTGAACTTCTTACAAGTTACGTGCCAAAAATTCAACATTCATTTTTAATGCACATCTTTCTACTTTATGAAAGTAAAGTTTTAGAAACCTCCTGACTTGTAAACGTATTTGTTACAGTCTTTAGAATCCATCTCTTAACACTTTGATATTTCCAAGGGTCCTTCTGTTTGGCACTGAAGGTTCTTCATACCCTGGGACAATGCATACTATTAGCTTTAAGGAAGTTTAGAGATGGGCCTGTCTGTCAAATGGGAGAAGGGAGAGTGTGACAGGAACAGCCTTAGATCTCAACCCCCAGGCATATTCTTTCTATAATGTACTCATGGAAGCTGGGGTCCAGAAAATCCCTTCAAGTTATCCAACCTCGTTTAGCCCCTGGAGAATCTTTATATTCCTTACAGGGTTCAAATGCCCCAGTCTGCATCTCAATTAAGGTGCTGGAAACTGAAAGGAGGGAACAGATACAGAATACTTTATAAAAGTAGAATTTACAGTTCTTAGAGTCCACTCAGAGGCTTAGAACTTGGAAGCCCTGGTGATCTCCTTCTGAAAAACCAGCCATTGAAAACCCAGTGGAGCACAGTTGTGCTCTGACACACAGGGGGTCGTCCTGAGTCAAACTGACTAGAGGGAAACTTTTTTTTTTTAAGCAACTGATTAGAAATTTAGGCAAGAAAGGTAGGGTTAAAAACTAATTTAAAAAAGACAAACAAACCTAATTCAAACCTCCTGTTTGGTATCTCCAGATAACTGGGGAGAATGATGCTAAGTGAAAAGTCATGAGAAAGAGCTGATTTTACGATCAGTTTGGATAGCTGAATTTTCAGAACAAATATGGCATGGAGGTAGAGATTCTATTTGGAAACCCAAACCCAAACCGTAGAGTTTCTAAGGCTGTAATCTTTACAGAAGCCGACTGCCATATCTTTTTATCCTCCTCTAAGACATTCACAAGGAGCCCTGGTGGAGCAGTGGTAAAGCGCTCGACAGCTAACCCAAAGGCCGGTGGTTCAAACTGCCAGCCACTCAGCGGGAGAAAGGTGTGGCAGTCAGTTTCTGCAAAGATTTACACCTTGGAAACCCTATGGGGCAGTTCTACTCTGTCCTATAGGGTCACAATGAGTCCGAATCGACTAGATGACAGTGGGTTTGGGTTGGTTTTTTTGGGTAAGATATTCACAATGGAATCTCTGGGTTCATTAGCATATTAATGTCTTTGAGAAGTACTTCAGCAAAAAAAATTTGTCTAACCGAATTCAAACAAAAAACCAAACCAGTTGCCGTCCAGTTGATTCTGACTCATAGTGACCCCTACAGGACACAGCAGAACTGCCCCATAGGGTTTCCAAGGAGCAGCTGGTGGATTCAAACTGCCAACCTTTTGGTTAGCAGCCAAGCTCTTAACCACTGTACCACCTGGGCTCCAAACGTAATTCAAACTTGATCAAAATACCTTATATTCCCCACATAACCTCTAATAATGTGCTATAAAACAGAAAAAAGCTGATAGTCCATTCTACTCTTCAATTTTTCTTGATACTGCTTAGTCCACAACTAACTTGCCAAATTCTCTCTTCTGTTTCCCAAGTCCTTATACCTTAGGAAATGAAAGATGAAAAACAGACAAACCCAAACTGACTCTTCAAAAATGTAAATACCATGAAAGATATCCACTGGTTCCGACTCATGGCGATCCCATGTGTCACAGAGTAGGACTCCTCCATAGGGTTTTCTTGGCTGTAATCTTTACGGAAGCAGACCACCAGGCCTTTCTTTGGTGGCACTGTTAGGTGGGTCTGAACGGCCAGGCCAACCTTTAAGTCAGTAGCCAAGCACAAACAGTGTGTGCCACCCAGGGACCTCAGATCATGAGAGAAAGAGGCTGAGAAATTGCTCCAAATCAAGAGGCTTTGAGTTAGCTAGATGCAATGCATGAGCCTGGATTGGCAAAAGATAGTTACTATAAGGATGCTGGAGTCCCTGGGTGGTGTAAATGGTTAACAAGATAGGCTGCTAACCAAAACGTTGGAGGTTCGAGTCCACCCAGAAGCGCCTTGGAAGAATGGCCTAGTGAACCACTTCTAAAAAATCAGCCATTGAAAACCCTATGGACTTAGTTCTACCCTGACACACATGGGGTCGCCACTGGGTCAGAATTAACTCGATGGCAATGAGCTGCATAAAGGATATTACTGGGCAATTGGTAAAAATTGAATATGTACTATATATTATATAATAGAACTGTATCAATGTTAAATGTTCTAAATTTGCTTACTTTGATTATGTAAGAGAAATGTCCTTGTTCTTAGGAGATGTAGCCTAAAGGTCACAATCTCTACAACTTATTCTCAAACAGTAAAAAAAAGAAAATTAAGAATAGTATATACGTTATGTGTATGTACATCTGTGTGTGTGTAATTGCACAGAGAAAAATACAGCAAATTGGCAAAATGTTAATAAAGTAGGTAAAGAGTTTTTGGATTTCATTATAATATCTGTACAACTTTTGTGTAGGTCTGAAAGTTTACAAAGTAAAAAGTTCAATTAAAAATAAAATATTTCCACCAGACTGAGTCCAGCACAAACAGATGGTACCCAGCTACCACCACTGACTGCTCTGACAGGGATCACAACAGAGGGTCCCGGACAGAGCTGGAGAAAAATGTAGAACAAAATTCTAACTCACAAAAATAGACCAGACTTACTGGTCTGACAGAGACTGGAGAAACCCTGAGAGAATGGCCCCTGGACACCCTTTCAGCTCAGTAATGAAGTCACTCCTGAGGTTCACCCTTCAGCCAAAGATTAGACAGGCCCACAAAACAAATAATAACACACGTAGTTCAACCATGTACATGAGACTAAATGGGCACACCAGCCTGGGGCAAGGACAAGAAGGTAGGAGGGGACAGGAAGGCCGGATGAATGGAAATGAGGAATCCAGGGTTGAGGAGGGAAGACTGCTGACACATTGTTGGGTTGGCAACCAATGTTACAAAACAGTATGTGTATTAATTGTTTAATGAGAAACTAATTTGCTCTGTAAACCTTTATCTAAAGCACAATTTTTAAAAAAAGGAAAAAAAAATTCATTATTTGACCATAAACTACGTTTATGGCCTAATTTAGCTCAGCCAGAAAATCAAGATTAATTTCAGCAAATACGTCTTAGGCCTCCTCTGTGCTGGGCACTCTGCTATGGATAAAGAATAAACTTACTACAGAACCCAAGGACTTCCTTTACCCACTGTCTATAGCTCTTTCGCACTACAACAGCAGAGCCGACCAGCTTCAACAGCAACCCTGTGGCCTGCAAAACCTAAATATTTACCACCTGGCCCTTTAAAGACAAAGTTTCTGACCCTCAGTCTAGTGATTTAGTAGGCATCCAACTGTGCCACTGCTTGGCGGGGCGCGGGGTGCATAAAATAAATAGAAAAAGATAAATAACATAAAATTGAAAGGACCAGACAACCTAGTTCTTATGATGTGGCCTCAAGCCACAGGCATGTAAACCTTCCATTTGTACTTTGTGATTTAATATAAATATGTGTCAGAAATATTTCCTTCAAATATAAGCATTAAAGCTTTACTAACTTCTTAGAAACGATCTTTATTAAGTGCAAAATTGTCCTACAGCACGTTTAATCTCACAACTGAACTTAATGAAGCATAATTTGCTAAAATTCACTCTACAAGTATTTCATAAAACATTTCCTTAACGTATATGCATAAATAAAAAAGGCAGCAATGTGATGATGTACTTTCAAATTAGTTACCAAAACCATGCTTTCTAAGGGTTAGCGTTATGCAGCATATCAAAGCCTTGCAGGTGTGGGCCCTCCATACATCATAAGAGGTGTTGTCTGCTCCTTCAGTGAGGAAACATTTCCCTTACAGTCCTATTAACCCAGTTACTGAACCAGTTACTTATTCATACGTAATCCAAATATAAAATGTGAGCCAAGCCAGGTATGAATTACCACCAATTCCCAATAAATGAAGTCGTGAACAACTGAGTTATTCCTACCAGAAACTAATTTGGTAGATTTAAATGTAAAAACGTCTACACCACATCTGACTTTGAATATAAATTCAGACCTCAGCAGTAACAGCGTGGCAATGTTCAAACCACAGACATAAGACCATCACAGGTAATTAGCTAATGACAGGATCAGATGCATCAGATTACACAGACGTTCTCACCCACATTTACTCCAATGACTGGCTCCCTCATACGTGACGGCATTAAAACATAAAGAAAAGGAATATTTTGCTTCCAACATTCCCATGACAGACAGAGCCAACCAAATACTTCAACAGAGCATGCCTCCTATCACCTTTAAATCCTCTGAACCCTTAGGAGGCGGAATCCCCTAAATCAGTGATTATTTAAGGGAAGCCAAACTGGAAGGTATATGAGCTCAGTAATTAAGAGCATGGATTCTGAGAGACAGGTTTAATTCTCCCTAACATTTTCATGCGAGATGACTTTGAGCAAATTACTTAACCGTTAAACCTCATCAGGTACCGCTTTTGTATATCTGCAGGACTACCTAACTCCCAGGGGAATAGCATAAGTAAGGTGTTTTTAGCACAATGCCCAACACACAGTATGACAATAAATGGTACTTTAAACAAGCAAAATCCAGAAATGTTCCCCATCTCCCTTTTGCAGAAAGCTATACTGCAGTTATATTAGGTGATATATAGAAAGAGAATATTAAAATCTACAAAGTCTGAATTGTATTCTAGCCTCTACCACCATGTTACCTTTATCTTAGAAACCCCGGGTCTATCCTTCTCATGCTTAAAATGAAAAGGATGACTATTTCACCTGTCACAGCTCTAAGTCTAGATTTCTGTAATCCAGGGATCACTCTCACTCACGAGAGACATAGCATAACTAAAATTAAAACGGTTGTAGTCCTCTAAATGATATAATAAACTAATTTAAAATATAAAATTCAATTTTTGGTTACCAATATTCTTTTGTTACCAATAAAACTGACCCAAAAGGGTGAAATGAGCTTAGCATGATAAAAATAGGCAAGATGTTGCTTCATTTAATCTGGTAACCAATACGATTAAGATGAAAGTGAATTTAGGAATTACACAGATGTGCTCTATTACAATCAAACTGTTTTAAGGAATTTAATAGTTTAAACTTCCCTAAATTATCATAGAGTTGTTAGGTACCATCGAGTCAGTTCCAACTCACAGTGACCCCATATACAATACAACAAAACACTGCCTGGTCCTGCGCCATCCTCACAATTGTTACACTTGAGCCCACTGTTGCAGCCACTGTATCAGTCCATCTGCTTGAGGCTCTTCCTCTTCTTCACTGACCCTCTACTTTGCCAAGCACGCTGTCCTTCTCCAGGGACTGATCCCTCCTGATACCATGTCCAAAGTATGTGAGACGAAGTCTTGCCATCCTTGCTTCTAAGGAGCATTCTGGCTGTACTTCTTCCAAGACAGATTTGTTACTTCTTCTGGCAGTCCATGGTGTATTCAATATTCTTTGCCAACACCACAATTCAAAGGCGTCAATTCTTTGGGCTTCCTTATTTATCGTCCAGCTTTCGCATACATACGAGGCGACTGAAAATACCATGGTTTGGGTCAGGCGCACCTTAGTCCTTGAAGCGACATTTTTGCTTTTTAACACTTTAAAGAGGTCTTTTGCAGCAGATCTGGCCAATGTATCACTTGATTTCTTGACTGCTGTTTCCATGGGTGTTGACTGTAGATCTAAGTAAAATGAAGTCCTTTACAACTTTAATCTTTTCTCCATTTATCATGATGTTGCTTACTGGTCCAGCTATGAGGATTTGTTTTCTCTATGTTGAGGTGTAATCCATACTGAACTTCATCAGTAAGTGCTTCAAGTCCTCTTCACTTTCAGCAACCAAGGTTGTATCATCTGCATATCGCAGGTTGTTAATGAGTCTTCCTCCAATCCTGATGCCCCGTTCTTCTTCATATATTCCAGCTTCTCAGATTTGCTCAGCATACAGACTGAATAGGTATGGTGAAAGGATACAACCCTGACACACACCTTTCCTGACTTTAAACCACACAGTATCCCCTTGTTCTGTTCGAACGTCTGCCTCTTGGTCTATGTACAGGTTCCTCACAAGCACAATTAAGCGTTCTGGAATTTCCATTCTTCACAACGTTGCCCATAGTTTTTATGACCCACACAGTCAAATGCCTTTGCACGGTCAATAGAACAGAGGTAAACATCTTTCTGCTGTTTTCTGCTTTCAGCCAAGATGCATCGGACATCAGCAATGATATTCCTCCTCCTACGTGCTCTTCTGAATCCAGCTTGAATTTCTGGCAGTTCCCTGTCTATATACCACTGCAACTGCTTCTGAATGACCTTCAGTAAAATTTTACTTGTATGTGATATTAATGGTATTGTTCATAAGCTCTGCATTTGGTTGGATCACCTTTCTTTGGAATGGGCACAAATACAGATCTCTTCCACTTGGTTGGCCAGGTGGTTATCTTCCAAATTTTTTGACATTACTATACCTTGCCATAACCGTAGATGTTCTGCTAACAGATTGTATCACACTTCAAAGTACATACCTAGTGAAATATTTATAGATAAAATAATAGCTGGGATTTCTTTGATGTACTTCAGCTCTCTCCTCCATTCCTGCCAAAAAAGTACAGATTTTAGAGGGGGATAAATGAAAGCGGAAGCTGAGTGACAGGTACACGATGGTTCATTTGCTTTTGTGTATGTTTGAAATTTCCCATAACAAAAAAGAGCTGAGAAAAGTTAAGTAAGTTGTACAAGGCTTAGAGAATAAATGGAAGGGCCAGAATTTGAACCTAGGTGTAATGGTTTACAAACCCCAGTGTGCTTTCCCCTATACAAAACAATATATATACAAAACAATATATATATATATTAAGAGATCTTCCAGAATTGCCACATGATAAATGCTCAAATACCAATCAAACTGATTATCAATTAGGCCAAAAAATAAGTTCGCTCCTAAGTCTAAGAAAATAGGGTGATAAGAAGACATGACTTAAAATGGAGAGTGTCAAGGAATGGATTTGGGGAGGGTGAACCTCATGTGCTCTTCTAGGTGAAGGGATCTGTGTTAAAAATCTGTGCCAAAAAGGCAGGTTCCAGACCCTCTTAGCAGCTCTAGGGAATACAGGCTTTTCAACCTCCTTAGTCAAAAGCCCATCTTCCCAAACATTACATTAGGTTTATTTTCAGATCCAGGCTAAAAACAAAACAAAGCAAAACAAAACTCTAATTTTAGGGATTTCCCACCCCATCAGGTTGCTGATGGCAAAAATTCCTTGCTATCAAGCGAAAAAAGATATTTTATACATACATACGTGTGTGTGTGTGTGTGTGTGTGTGTGTGTGTATATATATATATATATATATACATAAACCAAAAAAACCAAACCCGTTCCTGTCAAGTCTGTTTGAATCATAGCGACCCTACAGGACAGAGCAGAAATGCCCCACAGGGTTTCCAAGGAGCGCCTGGTGGATTTGAACTTCCAATCTTTTGGTTAGCAGCCATAGCTCTTAACCACTACACCACCAGAGTTTCCATATATATATATATGTAAATATATTTGGAGTCCTGGTAGCACAGTGGTTGAGAGCTTGACTAACCAAAAGGTCGGCACTTCGAATCCACTAGCTGACCCTTGGAAACCCTATCGGGCAGTTCTACTGTGTCCTATCGGGTCGCTATGAGTTTGAATCAACTCCGCAGCAACGGGTTTGGTTTCGTTCGTGTGTGTGTGTGTGTGTGTGTGTGTGTGTGTGTGTGTGTGTGTGTGTGTGTGTGTGTGTGTGTGTGTGTGTGTGTGTGTGTGTGTGTGTGTGTGTGTGTGTGTGTGTGTGTGTGTGTGTGTGTGTGTGTGTGTGTGTGTGTCTGTGTGTCTGTGTGTCTGTGTGTGTGTGTCTGTGTCTGTGTGTGTGTGTGTGTAGAAGATATACGGCAAATGTAGAAGTGAGGTAACAATAGTTTAAAGAGCAAATAGAAATTCTTTGTTTTGATAAGAGGATGGACTGAGGCAAAAAGGGTCTGAAATAACAAATCAGCAATCAAACAGATGAGGCAGGTAAGAACTTAACCTAGCAAGGGCTAGTTACTTTTCATAGGCAGGAAGGAACAAACAAAAACTATGCATTTAGGGTTTTTCTAGTTTTGCTTTGTTTTGGTCACACATCTACAAGCCCAGGCAGCTGTCATGTACATTTACAAAGGGTCTCCTCCTTTTTTCTTTTTCTGCAAGGGAAATTAACCAAGAGCTCATTAACTGACCTGACACACATGTAGATACCACTAAAACCATTTTTAAAGTACTCTATTCTAGGATATCAATTATATGAATTCTAAATAAAGATTTCTCCTGTCCAGTCCTGTTGGTGGTGATCAAAACATGTTACCAAGTCTCATGACTCACTCTCCCAAATCCTTACTGAACAACACTCCTAAATATCATGAAGTTCAAGGGCACCTTGCGAGGGTTTTGAACGATTCCCTGGTCGCTACTGGACATAGCCCCATCTCTTACTCCTCACTTCCCCAGTTGGCAAGGACTTTAAGAGACTTCAGAAGAGGTTTTCAAAAGTAGTTGAAGGCTCCAGAGTATCTGAAAGGAGTACAGTCTAGGCAATTATTTGAATGTAACTGAATTTAACTCTGGATCCATCTTCTATTTCACCACCACCCTCAAACACAAAAAACAACGTAATGTAAACGGATTCCAAAACTTCAACAAATACGGAAAATTCTATGGTGTAGTATACTCCAAAACACAGATCAAAAAGCTCTTCAATACCAGTTAGTTATAGGTGATCAAAATTAAGATAAAAACTAAATAAGCTATATTACAGCAGGGTATCGCTAATAATCTCTCTCTTCAGGTTACGTTAAGCTATATGCAGCATCCTAGATGAAAACGTCGTTTTGGCTGTTCAATTTTGTGAACTGTGCAATTTAAGAAAGCACAGTATTTAAAACACAATGTTTAGACACAATGGCCTAGGTTAAAATTCTGGCTGATACTTAGGAGTTTTGATCTTTGGGAAAATAATTTAGTCCCTTTGAGCCTCAGTTGCCTTATTTAACATCAGAAGACCACACCCTACACCTCATAGGACTGCTGTGATGAGTCATCTGTGAATGGAAGTTACCGTAAACTACTGTCGTGTAATTACTCTTTAAAAGTACTTCTCAACATATTACTTTGATAAAAATTAAATTTTAATCAAACCTCTTCAACGAAATTATTTTTACTAACATTAACTCATCAAATCCTGTCGTTGCTGTGGAGTCATTCCAACTCATAGGGACCCTAATTATGACATAATGAGACACTGCCTGGCCCTGTGCCATCCTCACAATCGTTGCTATGTTTGAGCTCATTGATGCAGCCACTATGTCAATTACAGACACTCACAGAAAGATATTTTAAATCTCTGTCTATTGTCAGTTTCTTTTTTCCTTTTTTTTTAATTGTACTTCAGGTGAAGGTTTACGGAACAAATAGTTTCTCATTAAACAGTAGTATACATGTTGTTTTATGACATTGGTTAGCAATCCCACGACATGTCAACCCTCTCCCTTCTCGACTTTTTTTTTGTTTGGTGAAAATACACATAGCCAAAGATACACCACTTCAAAAACTTCTACATGCACAGTTCAGTGACATCAACTACGCTCTTCCAGTTGTGCTGCTATTCTCACTTTAGATGAAGGTTTACAGAACAAAACAGTTTCTCATTAAACAGTTAGTACACAGGTTGCCCTGTGACAATGGTTAACAGCCCCACTACATGTCAACACTGTCTTTACTCAACCTTGGGTTCCCTGTCACCAGCTTTCTTGTCCCCTCCTGCCTTCTAGTCTTTGTCCCTGGACTGCTGTGCCTCATTAGTCCTATTATCAGTTTTTTAAAGATGCAATTTTGATTTACATTTACACTGCTAGATTTCTATAATGGGGGGGATATTACTTAAGGCACAGTAGGATTTGATGGTCTTTGATCTTCAACAGTAAGTGCTTCAAAGACCAAAAATCTTTCTCTGAGTATCTGTAATTTTTTATTGCCTCTCATTATTTAAGGAACAGAAGCAATCATAAAAATTAAACGAAATAACTCTGCTCAGGTACCTACTCAAATGGAGTCACTGGTTTGCTCTCAATTTGAAATCCAAAGTATGTTTCATGATACTGTATTGCAAGTACCACTTTTATTAACAACTAGGAAAAAAAAAACCTTCGTTTTTCCTTGTATTAGTTTTCTAAACTTAATTTTAATAGTGTCTAATTTATCTCCTTGCATTTATCACCTTTTGATATACATGCAATACACACAATTTTTCACCTATTAAGGTATTACTTTCCCCCAAAGCCATCAATCAAGACACCATGTACACAGTCTCTGACCAATCTTCTCCCCACTCTACTGACTCAATACAGAAACTTTGGGGTTTAAATCAAAACAAAAGGCCTGAGACACTTACCAAGGTTTTGCACGGCCCCCTTTCTAAATCTAGACTCCTACCAGGTCCTTTCCTAGCCTCCCCAGCTGTAGATTACCTATACAATAGTACTTACTTTCTCTTCATCTAGCTTCTGCATTTAAGAAAAGTAACCAAGATTCTATAGTTTGACCAAAAAATAGTTTCCTTCTGCCCCAAGGGCCTCCATACCTGTTTCCTGAGACAGAGAAACTCCTGCCCCTAAGAAATAGCCTACTGGTAGGCACCAGCCCAAGCTCCATTCTCTCTACGAGCCTGGATCCTCTACCTTCTCCAACTTCCCCAGGATGTTCACATGTTTCAGTGGCAAGCTTTCTCATTCCCTACCAACCATCTTGCCAGATTTCCTCCTCATCCTTTCTCCCTTCACAACAGATGGCACATGGTCCTTCAACTGGCCTTTTGTCCAAAGATTCTCTGTTCCTGAACATTCTTGGCAAAGGTAGCACCTGTAAAAACTCTAGCAACTGAGAAAAACGAGCAATTATTCTAATAAAATCTTCAACCAAATTATAAACAGGCAAACTATCTGTGCTTCCTAATGCCTAACATTTTAATCATAAATTAAAATGCACAGGGAACAAACAAAATGAACCTAAAAAGTTCACTGAAAGCCTTAGCGGTTACGTTCTACATCAGAATTTCCTTCTCTGCTCTTCCTTTTAAGCTTCCCTAGCTCTTACTTAACTCATAATAATAGCAAACATGTACATAATGATCGTTATTTACCATGTACTGTTTTAGCCACTTATCATGCATCAATTATTTAATGTTCTCATGCAAAGCTAAGTAATATGTATTTATTATGCCTATTTTACAAGTGACAAAATTTTGGCATTAAAGAAGTTAAGCGAACTGCCCAAAGATTGGAATAAGGCAGTCTGGCACTAGAGTCTATTCTTAACTACTGCACTAAATGGCCTCTTATACCTTCATTATACTACTTCTATTAAAATTGCTCATAAACCACTACCGGGCATGGATAGTGACCATTCCATTCACTACTTTATCCCCAGTACTGAGCAGAAGTCTTAAAGCTCATGAATAAATTATCGCTGAATTCTTTACAAGTATGTCTTCCCCTCTAGACTGTGCTTCTTAAGGGTCAAGGAACAAACTGAGACTGCATCTCATCCCTTTAGTGTGTGAGGAACCTAACGGAAAATAAACGAAGACTCAGCTGAAAATAAATGAATACTTAGAAGTTCTCGCTCCAGCTACGCATAAATACTTGCTGAATAAATGAATCTTCTATTTACAAAGTTTTGAAGAAACCTAAATACAAGAAGCTCCTGTATAGAGTTAACATCATCAGTCACTTCTCTAATTCTAACCTTACAAGATGCCTGAAAATCCATGTTGTTGTTATTAGGCCTAGACTCATGGCAACCCCACGTACGAGGGATTGGACTGTTATGACCATAGGGTTTTCTCTAGCTCATTTTCAGAAGTAGATTGCCAGGCCTTTCTTCCTAGTCTTAGTCTGGAAGCTCTACTTAAACCTGTTCATATCAGTAACACCCAAAGCCTCCACTGACAGACACGTGCTAGATGAGCAGGAGGTGCAATGGCTGGGTATTGAACCCGGGTCTCCCACATGGAAGTCGAGAATTCTACTGCGGAACTACCACTGTCCTCCTGAAATCAATCGCTGCCTTAAATATCTTAAACTCATCAGCAGGCAGCTAAATGGCCTAAGGTAAAACAGTAAATGAAAGGTAAAAGCTGTCCTTCACTGCACAAGTACTACTCCCTTTAAGAATTGTTTATGGAAAAAACAAAACCAAAAACCCAGACTTAGCAAAAGATAAGCTTGGATATGGTTTATTTACATTAAAAATAGCTTTTTAGAAAATCCTCCTAAATTGTAAATTCCCCTTGCTACAGGTACTTATGTTGTTGTTAGGTGTCAGTCGAGTTGGTTCAGACTCACAGGAATCCTCCACACAACAGAATGAAACACTTCCTGATCCTGCGCCATCCTCACAATCATTATGCTTATAACAACCAGAAATTATAAAATTAAGCTTAATTTGAATAAAGGGAACCACATTAAACAATGCTAAAGACTAACTACACCGTATTTAAAAATAGCAATTTCAAACTGTAGCCATCTCTGAATTACTAACATTAGGTTTTAGCCACAGTAAATCTCAGTTATCTGTCAGGCTTTCCCTTACATCGGTTATTCCTTCAAATCAGAACAATTTCTTGGCCACCTTACGGATCCCGTGACATAAACTTAACTCATTTTCCACAGACTTCTCTCCTAAAATTATTTTCAAAACCTGATTTTGCATTGCTCACCATATAGGAACATTAGCATGAACAGAAATTATTTAAAGCTAACTGTAATTTCTGACTTCTTTCACTAAATTGCTTAGTTCTCTTTCAGTCTTTTTTCTCACGACCCAAATCATCTGATGCTTAGACAGAAAGTGAAAAATTCCTGTCTGAATATCAAAAGAAATGTTTAACACTCTGACGCTATTCTGGAAACAACGTCAGAAAGGTTTTTTTGAATAAAAAGAATCAACTCTTTTAACACTTGAATTTCTCAGATAAGTCGCAATTTTAATATTTAAGGAGGTCTGGGTGATTTCTGAATATCTGCATTAAAGAAATACGCTCTCTAAACCTAGTAATACCTACCAACTCCATACCTTCTAACCTTCCCGTGATACACAAAGCAAATGGGTATCAGGGAAACCTAAGCGCAGCTAGGAGCTAAGGTAAAACTACAGGTATGTATCTTCATACAATCAAAAATGGGGTAACGAAGTGGACCCAGAGAGCTGAGACCAAGAGAGCGGGCAGCCAAGCTTCCCCACAACTGGCCGCACTGTGTAACACTTGGGAGCAACTCGAAGAAAACACACCTCCCTTCATTAAAGCCTCTCCCTTCCTCCCAAGTGTTGGGGTGGGGGTGGGGCTCGCGGAAGACACTCAAAGGGAAAAACTACACCCCAAATTCCCATTTCAAATTATTGCTCTCCTAGTTTCTCCTTCCAAAACTGACGGCCGGGAACCCAGCCTAAGGTATAGGGGTGATGAGAGGGGTGAGCGGTGGGGTAGGGACCGAACGCGGGTATGCAACCGGGCGCCGCCCGTCCCCGTGCGGCCCGGGCGCCCCATTTCCTAACGGCAGTGCGCCCCGCTGGGGTCGCGAGCCACCCAGGCCGCCTCGCCGCGCCCGGCCCAGGCCGCACTCACATCCGTCCGCGTCCTCCGGCAGGTCCTCCTGGAGCAGCGAGAGATCTGCGCGGGAGGGAGACAAGGAAGGCCGGGTCAACAGCCCGCGGGACGCGCGCAAGCCGCCTCCGCCCCGCGCCCACCCTCCCGCCCGCCACGGGACCCCCGCCCGGCCCAGCCCGACCCAGGCGGCGGCGGCGGCGGGCAGGCAGGCAGGGCGGGGCCGCCTGAGAGCTGGGGCACGTACCCGCCATCTTGTGGTCGCCCCCTCCTCCTCGGTCTCCCGGGGAGCCGGGGCTACATAGACTCGGCGCGGGCCGGGGAGCCGCTGGGCGGGCGGGCGCGCGCGGACAGGCCGGCGGCAGGAGGAGGCGGGGCAGCGGGCGCGCGCGGGGCGGGCCGAGGCCGGGCGGGCGCGCGCAAGCTCCCGACGGCCGGGGAGGGCGGCGCGCGCCGACTCCCTCCGCCCCGCCCGGCCCGGCGCGCTCGCACCCTCGGCCGAGGCGCCCGGACGCCGAGCTCTGCGACGGGGGCGCGCGAGTGCCGCCGGCGGGGCTCTGCGGCGTGTGCCGGGCCGGCCTGCGCCGCCGCCCCGCGGCCGCCGCTTTGTTGGGTCACTGGCCTCGCCCACCACGCTCGCCGCGGGCACGGCGTTCGCCGCCGGGAGCCCTCCCCGGCCGCGTGCGAGGAGGCCGGGACCCAGCTCGGCGTTGGGGAGCGACGCCCCCCGGCGCCTTTCGGGACCCTGCCGAGTGGCCAGCCACAAAGCACCGGGCAGGTGCGCGTGATAGTTAGCGACAGAGTCACCCTGGCGAGATCATCCTTGCCCAGCCAGCTTTCAAACCCAGGGCGCTTCACTCTTAGGTTATTACACCCTGGCCTGCTAATCCTGAGCTGACAAAGCGGGATATGCGCCAGCAAGAACTGCGGCGGGCCTGGGTTCAACTTCTGATTCTGCCATTTACTTAGTAGGCGTTTTGTCCAGTTGTAAAATGAAGGATGGTATCTGCCTCTTGGGAGTATTGGGATTAAAGGAAGACTTTCAGAAACATGGGGCCTTGGTGTCACAGTGGTTAAAAGCTTGGCTGCCAACCAAAAGGTTGGCAGTTCACATCCACCAGTCCCTCCTTGGAAACCCTATGGGGCAGTTCTACTGTGTCCTATAGAGTTGCGATGAGTCGGAGTCGACTCAACGGCAACGGGTTTGGTTTTGGTAAGAAACATGGCACAGTACTTGTCTCTAGGAGGTGCCCAATGAAGGGTGCCTAGTATTAGCTATTAAAAAATAATTTTGGTGGCCCTCGAGGTGCTCTTGGAGCCCTGGTGGCGCTGTGGGTTCCACTGCTAATTAAAGGTCGGCAGTTCGAATCCACCCGCTGCTCCTTAGAAACCCTATAGGGCAGTTCTGCTCTATCCTATAGGGTCCCTATGAGTCCAGGTGGACTTGCTGGCAACAGTTGGTGGTTTTTTGTTGGTTTTTTTTGTGGGGGGGCGGTTCGAGGTGCTTGTAAGAGCTCCGGACTCACCAAAAGGTCGGCAACTCAAATCCACCAGCCGCTCCTTGCCAGGAGTCAGGGAATCGACTGACAGCAACGGAATTGTGTTTGTTTGGTTTTGAAGTGCTCAACCGAAATCTGCATCACAGATTTTACTATTTCCGGTTTTTGTTGTCTGTTTTGTTTTCAGATAAATTAAGTGATTTACTCAAGCTCCCAAGTGCAAGAGTCAGATTTTCTGACTCCATTTTACTGTCCTATCCTCCAACTCTATGCAAGGCCTCCAAAATGTTAATCTCCTGAAGTGGATAACAAAACACTGACTCGTTTCTGCCCCTTTGGGAGCCTGGTCTCTTGGAAAGGAAATTCTAAATAGTTAATCAGTTGGTTCCTTTCTGCATTGCAACATTAACCAAGGACAAGAACAACAACAAAAAAATGTATTGGCACTTTAATGTCATTGAGGAATCAGAGACTGAGGAATCGCCAACCAAACCATTGCCCTTGTGTGGATTCTGACTCAAGGTGACCCTATGTGTGTCAGAGTAGAACCGCTCCAGAGGACTTTCAGTGGTTAATTTTTCAGAAGTAGATAGGCCTTTCTTTCAAGGTGCCTCTGGGTGGACTCAAATCTCCAACGTTTCTAGAACTGAGGAATCAGACCTCTGAAATCCATGAAGTTGTGTAATAAGGTGAGTTCTACATTAAAAACAAAAACAAAAACAAAAAACCATTGCCGTCGAGTCTTCTACATAGCTATTCCAAAAGAAATCCCTCTCAGATACTACTAAAGGCAACATCGATTGCATTAAAAAAACAACAACAACAACAAAAAAAAAACACCTGTTGCCTGGGAGTTGATTCTGGTTCACAGCAACCCTACAGAACAGAGTAGAACTGCCCCATAGAGTTTCCAAGGAGCAGCTGGTGGATTTGAACTGCCGACCTTCTGGTTGGCAGCCAAGCTCTTAACCACTATGCCACCAAGGCTCCATAGTGTGTATCAAATTTCCGAGGTAATAAAAATCAGAATAGACTGTATCTCCAAGTGATCAGAGCTGTATGTCTAATTTTCTCAAATACTGAATAGGTACCACAAAAGCCCAAGTGTTCATATTGTGTTTCTCTCCTTCCCTTTCAGACTGCATGCATGTGATTTCAGCTGACACCAACTCTCAAAATGACAAGACTTAGAAATTGACCAGCTCTCAACAGATGGTTGAAACCATGAGCGTTCCTGGCCGGCTCCCCCACTTGCCTTACTGACACCGACCACTTTAGCAGTTCTGGGTAGAAGGAGGAAAGAGGATTTTGCGGTTCCCACTAGCTAGTGATTTTGTTGGAAAAACACAAAAGCTTCCCAGCACCAACTAAGCTTCACCCACAGGGCATACAAAGGCGAAGAAAAATGTCTGAAAGTCTACCCAAAAAAACCAGATTTATACTTCTCAGTGATGATGATAAAATAGAGATTATGTCCCAAATACTGTCCTAGGACATGGAGTGACTAACTCTGCCTTGGGAGCTAGCCCTGAATAAGTTTATGTCACTATTCCAGGAAGGGCAGCAAAGGAGGTGGAGCTGTGTAATTATCTCCATATTGTTCAAGAGCTTTGCATTCGATTATCATCATAACTGCATTACACATGAAACAGGGGCCTTAAGCAGTATGGTTCTTAAACATTTCCATGGAGTAGCCTTATTTATGGTTTAGCACGAGTACATGTTTTTCACATTTGATTTTTCTTCCTCACTCTCCACTCCCTTCTCAAAGATATGTTTCTAAACCAGTATTTATAAACTAGCACTCTGCTCCCTTCGTATAAAACATGATATTTTCACAGAGAAGAGCAGTCATTGTTGTGTGTACCTGGGCCCAATTTCACTTGCACTGTGGCCTGTGGATGCCAGAAGCTGAGTGTTGTCTCGTGGTTAGTGTACAGCCCGCCGTCTGAATTCCTGCCCTGTTCTGCTGACGCTGGAATCTGGAAGACAAGGAAGGGCCACAGTCAGTTTTATTTTATTTTATTTTTAAAGTATCATCCAACTCTGTGTCTACAAAAGCTTGAATATTTAAGAATAAATCCTTTTCCAAATGATAGTGGAAAGATTTATTAGCAGGCAGGGAGCCTTTTGCCCTTCAAACTCAAACATAACAAATATCATGGAGAAAATATTGTTAACAAACAAAAACAAACATCCCATCTGACATTGCCTGATGATATCCC
Source organism: Dugong dugon (assembly GCA_030035585.1). Classification (NCBI taxonomy): domain Eukaryota; kingdom Metazoa; phylum Chordata; class Mammalia; order Sirenia; family Dugongidae; genus Dugong; species Dugong dugon. The sequence continues at coordinate 42,771,710 of CM057466.1, read as the reverse complement.
ACTTACTAATTTTTTGGTGTCAGCAATAGAACTGTTTACATTTTTCTTCAGAATGATCATTCCTGAAGCTGAAAGTATATAAAAGATGGACCTATCAGTTATTGTTTTAAGTGATTAAAAAAAAAAAAATGGGTGAATCTGAAACTGGAGAAATATTTATGAGATAAAAGTGCTTTTTAAATGTGAAATTTATTTTCGTTCAGCTCTGTTTTTTGGAGCCAGGCTGGTGAGCTGTCTTTCCTAGATTGTATTCTTTTTTTTTTGGTTTAATGGCCAATCTGTTACCTAAAGCTTCCTATACATTTTGGTAAATTGGATAAAGGTAATTATTTGTGTGAAATTTTTCTTGTCTTCCCTGCCTATGCTGCTTTTAGCACCTTTGAAAGCTCCGTGTCAAGATGGCATTCCAAAATGTGAAATCTTAGCCTTTCCTAGAGCTCTAATAGTTTGGTTTTGTTTTTTAAAGACACTGGGTCTCTTTTTAGTCTCATTAGCTAAAGATACATTTTCTCACACCATCCTTAAAAAAAAGAGTTAAAAAATAGCTTCAAAACTGAGATCCCTCCACATCTAGGTCAGTTGGCATAACAAAGTTTATTAAAAAAATGTTCTGCATCTGACTTTGGTGAGTGGCGTCTAGGGTCTTAAAGGCTAGCGAGGGGCCATGTAAGATGCATCAATTGGTCCCAACCACCTGGAGTAAAGGAGGATGGAAAACACCAAAGACACAAGGAAAGTATTAGCCCAAGAGACAGAAAGGGCCACATAAACCAGAGACTTCATCAGCCTGAGACCAGAAGAACTAGATGGTGTCCAGCTGCCACCAATGACTGCCCTGATGGGGAACATAACAGAGAGTCCCTGATGGAACAGGAGAACGGTGGGGTGCAGAACTCAAATTCTAGTAAGAAGACCAAACTTAATGGTCTGACTGAGACTGGAGGAACCCTGGAAAGCATGGCCCCGGATTCTCTTATCAGCCCAGAACTAAAACAATTTCCAAGGCCAACTCTTCGAACGGGGACTGGACTGGACTGTGGGACATAAAGTGATACTCGTGAGGAGTGTGTCTCTTAGCTCAAGTAGATACAAGAGACTAAACAGGCAGTTTTCTGTCTGGAGGTGAGATGAGAAGGCAGAGAGGGTCAGGAGCTGGATGAATGGACACGGGAAATCGGGTGGAAAGGAGGAGTGTGCTGTCAGAGTATAGGGAGAGCAACTAGGGTCACTTACCAAGGTATGTATAAATTTTTGTATGAGAGACTAAGTTGAATCGTAAACTTTCACTTAAAGTACAACAATAAAATTTTACACTGAAAAAAAAAAAAGAGATGCCTCCAGAGTTTTCCCTACTCAGGCTGTTCTTTCTCCATTTATGAGTTGGAGCCTGCCCACAGAGTACAGCCGTGCAGCCAGCCCCCAGTCGTTAACCAATATTCAGCCCAAACTGCAAAGTTCTTACATCTGCTTGTTCTGGACATAAGAGTGCACGCTGTCAGAACCACTACTGTACACAGAGTATAAAGGAACGTAAATCTGCTGGTTTTCTCTAGCACTCTAGTGCTTTTCAGTGTTCCAGGTCAGTAGGCCAAAAGGATTCTCCAGAGAAATTTTGTAGTTATTCCAGCAGAGGGACAGAATCTTCTACAATTTGTTCCAGGCATTTTAATTTCATTAGAAAAACTGAGAAGTGTAAACAACCTTACACGGGTTGAAATGGTCGTGCTAATTTTCTTTATGCCTTTCTCTTCAAATTCAGAAAGCATTAGTTGCAGTCACATTCTAAGCAATGTGAGGGAGCCTGCCACACCATCTGGCTCAGAACAAGTAAGTGCTGAGAAAATGTTGATTGATTCTGAATCCAAATGGATGAGGCCAGTTGAACCAGGAAAAACCCATAAACAAACCACATACTCTAACTCAGATAATCTCAGTGGTTACTCTGTCCTGATTCTGAGGTCCCATTATACCAACACTGCTCTCCAGTTCTACAATTCAGCAGAAACTGCTTCCATTCGGATTCCATTTCTGCATAACTCTCTGTGACAAAATCGCTGTGTCCCACGTCCTTGATCCTTCATTTGGTAAGAAAAATATTACCACAAGGACACAATACGATTCATGCACAAGATAGCTAATACATTTTTAAAACAGATTTACATGAAGTCATACAAAATAAAGTACAGGGAGATCCTGTATACCCTTCACTCAGCCTTCCCAATGATTACCACATGCTACATTTTAAAACATTTTGAGGCTTAGTGCCGGGAACTATGTTAAGTGCTTTTGTATAATTTCTCATTCAATCCTAAAACAACTCTGTGAAGTAAATATTAATATTACCATTTAAAAATAAGGAAACCAAAGTTCAAGAAGCTTAGGTACATTCACAAAGATCAGATAGCAAATAACCCATCCCACTGAGTTGATTCTGACTCACTGCGACCTTATAGGACAGAGTAGAACTGTCCCACAGGGTTTCCAAGGCTGCAATCTTTATGCAAGCAGACTGCCACATCTTTCTCCCATGGAGTGGCTGGTGGGTTCAGACCACCGGCCTTTTGGTTAGAAACCGAGCGTTTAACCACCGCACCACCAGGACTCCTAGACAGCAAATGGGGGACTTAGAATTCAGGCCTAGGAATCCTGGTTCTAAATAATGGTCATAGTGTGTGTGTATCATCGTGTTCATGACTTTTCCATCAGAAATGTCCCTTAGCCAACGTCTCTACTGTCAGGAGGGTCTCTTCCACATGTATGGTCATGCTACCATCTTTAATGTCATCACACCATCACTGTTTTGTTGTTGCCCTGGAGTCAGTTCCAACTCATGGCAACCCTACGTGTGCAGAGTAGAACTGTGCTCCATAGGGTTTTCAAGGCTGTGACCCTCAGAGGCAGATTGCCAGGGCGGTCTTCCCAGGTGGCTCTGGGTGGATTTAAATCACCAACCTTCTGCAAAGTAGCTGAACAATTAACTGTTTGCGATACCCAAACCCAAAAAACCAAACCTATTGCCATCAAGTCGATTCCAACTCGTAGTGACCCTATAGGACAGAGTAGAACTGCCCTATAGGGTTTCCAAGGCTGTAATCTTTACTGAAGCCACATCTTTCTCACGCGGAGTGGCTAGTGGGTTCAAATTGCTGACCTTTCGGTTAGCAGCCGAGCACTGAACCACTGTGCCACCAGGGCTCCTTTCCAGGGACTCCTAGACCATCCCCATCCCTACTAATTTTGTCACTGAAACATTTTAGAGTCACCCTTTCCACATCTCGCCTAAAATCCTGACCAAAGCATTCGCTGTTTTATACTCACACTAGCAACTTTCTAACTCAGCTTTTTCAGTGTACTCTGGCCAACAATGCAGACGTTACCTTTCTTGTGTGACAGTTTGCTCACATCAGGCCCATGAAAATCCTGAGCACGTGCCCTCATACCTCCTCCAACCAGATGCCCTTTGCCCCTTTAGCTGCAGCTGACTACCATTTCACTCGCTGCTTCAAGTTGTATGGGGTGGACGGTCTTAAACTCAGATGCCAGCTCACTTCTCCCACAAACCATGTTCCTGGGTTTTATTTATTTATTTATTTTGGGGGTGAGGGGGTGGTGGGGATGGGTTTCTACATCTTTGTAACATTTATTCTTGTTTGATTTTTCCAATTGTGAAAATGCATGTTCTTGGAAATTCCGGGAAAGTACAGTATAAAGAAAAAATCAACAAAAATCATCAAATTCAGAAATTATACTCAAGAACATTAGTGTATCTTTATCTCCTTTTTTAAAAGCTTTCAAAGTCCTACATAAAATCTTTAAACATCTTTATTGAGATGTAAATCACATACTATAAAATTCACCCATTTAAAGTGTACAGTTCAAAGATTTTTAGTATCCTCACAGAACTGTACAACTATCACCACACTCTAATTTGAGAATATCTTCATCACCCCAAAAAGAAACCCTTATCTGTTAGCAGTGACTCCCTATTCCTACCCTCAAAGCCGCCAGCTCTAGATAGCCACTAATCTACTTTTCATCTATGAATTTGCCTGTTCTGGACAATTTATATAAATGGAATCATATAACATGTGGTGTTTTGTAACTGATTTCTTTCACTTAGCATGTTTTCAAAGTTTATCCATTTTGAAGCATGTATCAGTACCTCATTCCTTTTTATTGCTGAATAATATTCTACCATATGGACATAATTCATTTATTCATCCATTCATCAGCTGATCAACATTTCTGCTGTTTCAACTTTTTGGCCATTATGACTAATGCAATCATGAATGTTTCAGTACAAGTTTTTGTGTGGATGTATGTTTTTATTTTTCTTGGGTGTATAGCTAGGAGCGGAATTGCTGGGTCATATGATAACTCTATCTTTAGTATTTTGAGCAGCTGCCAGACTGTTTTCCAAAGCAACCACATCATTTTACATTTCCATCAGTAGTGTGTGATGGTTCCAATTTCTCTACATCCTCCTACACAAAAGTTTCCTCCTCCAAAGTAAAGCCGTCATTATTCACAAATGGCATGACTACATATGTAGAAAACAAAAGAAACTACAAATAAACTATTAAAACTAAGAAAATTTAGTGAAGTCACTGGATATAAAATCATTACAGAAAAAATCAGTTCTGTATATATCAGTGCTCAATAATTACAAATAGAATTTTAAAATTTAATGCCATTTACAAAAGGATCAAAAAGTCAAAAGCCTAGGAATGATCGAATGAAAGATATGCAGGATTATTACATAGAAGACTATAAAACATTATTGGAATAAATTAATTTATTAAATTATTGCATAAAATGGGGGGTTGCATCAAAGTTATGGGTTAAAAAGCTCGATTTTGTAAAGATGTTGATTGCCCTCCAAATTGATATATAGATTCAATTTATTACCAGTCAAAATCTGAGCAGGTTTTGTTTTGTTTTTTTTTTTAGTAGATATTGACAATCTGATTGTGTGGAAATGCACAGGGCCAAGGCAATAATTTTGAAGAACGATAAAGTGAGAGGCGCTTACTCAATTGGCTATCCACACTAAAGCTACAATAATTAAGGGAGTGTGGTATAGGAGTCAGTATAAACAAACAGACCAATAAAACAAAATTAAGAGCCCGGAAACGACCCTGCAACATATGGATACCTTGTTTCTGACAACAGTGGCAGTGAAGGGGAGTAAGCGTCAGATAAAGGTGACACAGGAGAGCCATGGGAGATAGATGGCATTGGCACCATTGGGATGCCATATGAAAAAAAGAGATGGAAACGTGGCCCGTCTCCCTCCATATACAAAAATCAATTACAGATGGATTGAGAGCCAAATATGAGAGGTAAAACAATAAAGCTTCAAAAGATAACAGGCTACAATGTGGATGAATCTTGAAAATATGCTGAGTGAAATTAGTCAGACTCCAAAGGACAAATACTGTAAGATCCCATTTATATGAAGTATCTAGACTAGGCAAATGCATAGAGACAAAAGTATGTTAGTGGTCACCAAGGGCTGGGGGACAAGGGAATGGGGAATTACTGCTTCAGGGGTATTGAGTTTCTGTTTAGGGTGATGAAAACATTTGGAAATGGATAGTGGTGATGGCTGCACAGCGTGGTGAATGTAATAATGTCACTGAATTTGTGCACGTGAAAATGGTTAAAATGGCAAATGTTTTGTTATACATATTATACCATAATAAAATTAAAAAATTTTTTCCCGTACAAAAATTTATACATACATTGTTATGTGACTCTAATTGCTCTCCCCATAATGTGACAACACACTCCTCCTTTCCACCCGATTCCTCATGTCCATTCAACCAGCTCCTAATCCTCTCTGCCTTCCCATCTCACCTCCGGACAGAATCTGCCTGTTTAGTCTCTTGTATCTACTTGAGCTAAGAGGCACACCCCTCACGAGTATCACTTTATGTCCCACAGTCCAATCCAATCCCTGTCTGAAGAGTGGGCCTTGGAAATTGTTTTAGTTCTGGGCTGATAGAGAATCCAGGGGCCATGCTCTCCGGGGTACCTCCAGTGTCAGTCAGACCATTAAGGCTGGTCTTCCTACTAGAACTTGAGTTCTGCACCCCACCTTTCTCCTGCTCCATCTGAGATCCTCTGTTGTGTTCCCTGTGAGAGCAGTCATTGGTGGTAGCCGGGCACCATCTAGTTCTTCTGGTCTCAGGATGATGAAGTCTCTGGTTTATGTGGCCCTTTCTGTCTCTTGGGCTAATACTTTCCTTGTGTCTTTGGTGTTCTTCATTCTCCTTTACTCCAGGTGGATGGTACCAATTGAGCATCTTAGATGGCCACTTGCAAGCTTTTAAGACCCAGGCACCACTCACCAAAGTAGGATGCAGAACACCATAAGTAAATTCTTTTAAAAAGCTAACATAGGAGAATATCTTCTTGGCCTTGGGGTAGGGAATGATTTCTTAGCAAACATAATAGCACTGGCAATGAAGGAAAAAGAGAAATTGGACTATATTAAAATTTAAAAGTTGTTTATCCAAAGACACTATTAAGAGAGTGAAAACCCAAGGCATAAAGTGGAAGATATTTGCAACACACATAACTAGAAAAGGTTTATATTCAGAACATACAAATAATTCCTACGAATCAATAAGAAAAGGACTGACAACCCAATAGAAGTATTTGCAATATGTATGAACAGGCACTGCATAAAAGAATACTCACTTACTCAACTTCATTTCTTATCAGGGAAGTATAAATTAAAAGCATACTGAGATACCGTAACACACCCACCAGAATAGCAAAAATTAAAAAGATAATACCGAGGATGTTGAAATACATTAGTTTTCTACTGAGGCTATAGCGAACTGACATAAACTCAGCAGTGTAAAATAATACACATTTATTATCTTATGGTTCTGTGTATAAGAAGTCTGACACAGGCCTCACTGGGCTAAAACCAAGGTGTGAGCAGAGCTGTGCTTGTTTCTGGAGACTCTAGGGGAGAATGTTTCCTTGTCTTTTCTAGCAAGAGACTTCTCACATTCCTTGTCTGTGGCCCCCTTCCTTCACCTTCAAAGCCAGCAACCTTGTATCTCTCTTACCATTCTGCTATAGCTACATCTTTCTCTGGCCCTCTTTTGCTTCTCTCTCTTCCACTTTTAAGGACTCTTGTGATTACACTGGACTAATCTGGATAAAACAGGATAATTGATTAATCAATCTATAAAGTCCCTTTTGCCACATAAGGTAACATATTCACAGGGTTCAGGGATTAGGACACGGACATTTTGGGGGACCGTTATTCTGCCTGCCAAATGAGGCAACACAACTTTCATACAATGCTCTTGGAAATGTAAATTGGGACAACCACTTCAGAAAATATTTGTTAATATCTACTATCTCACATACTTTGGACATATTATCAGGAAGGGGCGGTCCCTGGAGAAGGGCATCGTGCTTGGTAAAGTAAAGGGTCAGTGAAAAAGAGGAAGACCCTCAACGAGATGGACTGACACAGTGGCTGCAGAAAGGGGCTCACACATAACAACAATTGTGAGGGTGGTGCAGGACCGGGTACTGTTTCGTTCTGTTGTACATAGGTACACTATGAGTCAGAACTGACTCGACAGCAACTAAGAACAGCAACAGCAATATCTGCTAAAACCCAACACATGTAAACCCTGTGATTCATCGATTCCACTCCAGAAGATATGTACCTATCACCATTATTTGTAAAAATCCCCAAACTAGAAAAAAATCCAAGTGACCATTAACATTTAGAATGGATAGATAAAATTGTGGTATATTCATGTTACGGAATACCATAAATCAACAAAAATGATGAACTACTGCCACACACTATAAAATGCATGAATCTACAAACATAATATTAACAGAAAGAAGCCAGACAGTGAAGAATACATTATGTATAATTCCATCTATTCAAATTTTAAAAACAGGCAACACTAATCCTTTATGTTTAGAAGTCAGTCTAGGGGTTACCTTGGGGAAGGAGCATGAATGGTTGGAAGCTGACCTGAGCAAGGCCTCTGGGTGATGTGCATTTCTTAACCTGAGTGGAGACTGCGTACTCTGTGAGAAGTTTTTGTGTGGTGTCTTATGATTTGGGCATTTTTTTCTGTATGCATGCTTTATTTTAATTATTAAAAGCACTTAAAAAAGAAAAGATAGAGATCTAATAGTAAAGACATGAATAGACATATGCACACCTATGTTCACTGCAGCATTATTCACAATAGCAAAAAGGAAGGTGAAAACAACCTAAGTGCCTGTCTTAGGCTGGGTTCGCTACAGAAGCAAAACCAGTAAATATATATATATACAGATATTTATACCAAGGAAACAGCCAATGCAATTGTAGAAGCTAGAATGTCCCAAGTCCGTGGATCAGGGTAGAGGCCTCTCCCAAGTCACGCAGCCACAGAAGCTGGCGAGCCCAAAATCGGCAGGTCTGAGAGCAGGGCTCCTGCTCACAGGCTGTGAAAGTCGACGAATTATAAGATAGGCAGGCAAGATCACAAGTTTTCTCCTGATTTACATAGCTGCAGGGGCTGGCAAACCCAAGATCGGCAGGTCAGAGAGCAGGGCTCCACTCACAGGCTGTGAAGATTGACGAATCCCAAGTTCGGCAGGTAAGCTGACAGCTCAAGTCCCAAGAACCAGAGGTGAGTTGACAGGAGGCAGCCGCAGGATCCAGATCCAGGGTGAGCAAAAAGCCAGAAGGTCTGCTTATATTCAGATGCAGGCCACACCCCCAAGGAAACTCCCCTTCATCTGATTCGCTGCTCACAGCAAATTCAGTCATGAGAGTGATCACATATAAACACTGAGAATTATGGCCCAGCCAAGTTGACATATAATCTTAACCATCACAGTGCCCATCAATGGCTGAATGGATAAACAAAATGTGGTACATATATACAATGGAATATTACATAGCCGTACAGAAGAATGATGAGTTCTTAAAATAATAATGTGGCTGAATCTAGAGGACATTATGCTGAGTGAAAGAATTCAGTCACAAATGGACAAATATTGTATGATCTCACTTTTATAAGAAGACAAAAATAGGTATAAACAGAGACCAACATTCATTAGTAGTTACCAGGGATGAAGGGTTGGTAGGTGGGGAGAGGGGGAATCATTCTCTAGATAATAGACACCTGTTTAAGTATATATTTGTGTGTGTATTTGTGTATGTGTGTGTGTATTTGTGTGTGTGTGTGTGATGGGAAAGATAGCACTGAATGTGATGGGAGAGTGCATAGCTTGACCAAGGTAAATGATGTTACTAAGAAGTACACAAGAGAAAGGATGTTTTTGTTTGTTTTTTATTGTGCTTTAGGTGAAAGTTTACAGAGCAAATTAGTTTCCCATTAAACAATTAATACAAAAATTGTTTTGTGACATTGGTTGCCAACCCTGCGATGTGTCATCACTCTCCCCTTCTCCATCCTGGGTTCCCCTTTTCTATTCTTCCAGTTTTCCTGTGCCTTCCTGTCTTCTCATCTTTGCTTTTGGGCTGTTGTGACCATTTAGTCTCATGTACATGGTTGAACTATGAAGCGTGTTACTCACATGTGTTATTGTTTGTTTTATAGAACTGTCTAATCTTTGGCTGAAGGGTGAACCTCAGGAGTGACTTCAGTACTGAGTTAAAAGGGTGTCCAGGGGCCATACTCTCAGAGTTTCTCCAGTGTCTGTCGGTCTGGTCTTTTTTTGTGAGTTTGAATTTTGTTCTACATTTTTTTCCCGTTCTGTCTGGGACCTTCTATTGTGATCCCTATCAGACCAGTCGGTGGTGGTAGCTGGGCACCATCTAGTTATTCTGGACTCCGTTGGGTGGAGGCTGTGGTAGTGGTGGTCCATTAGTCCTTTTGACTAATCTTTCCCTTGTGTCTTTGGTTTTCTTCATTCTCCTTTGTTCCAGCCGGGGTGGGAGCAGTAGATATATCTTAGATGGCTGCTCTCAGGGTTTTAAAATCCCAGACGCTACTTACCACAATTGGATGTAGAACATTTTCTTTATAAACTATGCTATGCCCATTGAGCTAGATGTCCCCCGTAATCATGGTCCCCAGCCCTTAGTCCAGTAACTTGATCCTTCAGGGAGTTTGAATGTGTCTATGAAGCGTCTATGACTTTACCTTGGTCAAGTTGTGCTGACTTACCCAGTATTGTGTACTGTCTTACCCTTCACCAAAGTTACCAACTTATCTACCATCTAGTTAGTGTTTTTCCCTCCCCTCCTCTCCCTCGTAACCATCAAAGGTTTTTTTTCCGTGTGTGAACTTTTTCATGAGTTTTTATAATAGTGGTCTCTTACAGTATTTGTCCTTCTGTGATTAACTTATTTCACTCAGCATAATGCCCTCCAGATTCAGCCACATTATGAGATATTTCACAGATTCATCGTTGTTCTTTATTGTAGTGTAGTATTCCGTAGGGTGTATGTACTGTAGTTTGTGTTGATGGGCACTTGGATTGTTTCCATCTTTTTGCTATTGTGAATAATGCTGCAATGTCTGTTCGTGTGACCACTCTTACTTCTCTAGGCTATATTTCTAGGAGTGGGATTGCTGGATCATATGGTATTTCTATTTCTAGCTTTTTAAGGAAGTGCCATATCGTTTTCCAAAGTGGTTGTATCATTTTACATTCCCACCAGCAGTGCATAAAAGTTCCAAGCTCCCCGCAGCCTCTCCAACATTTGTTATTTTCTGTTTTTTTGATTCGTGCCAGTAATTCCGGGGTGAGATGGTATCTCATAGTAGTTTTGATTTGCACTTCTCTAATGACAAGTGATCGTGAGCGTTTTCTCATGTGTCTGTTAGCCACCTGAAGGTATTCTTTCATGAAGTGTCTGTTCTTATCCTTTGCCTGTTTTTTAAGTGGATTATTTGTCTTTTTGTTGCAGAGGTGTTGGATTTTCTTGTAGATTTTAGAGATCAGGCATTTGTCAGATATGTCATAGCCAAAATTTTTTTCCCAGTCTGTAGGTTCTCTTTTTACTCTTTTAATGAGTGTAATTGTTTAAATTTTAGAAGATCCCGGTTATCTAGTTTATCTTCTGGTGTTTGTGTATTGTTAGTTATCATTTTTTGTAATTTATGCTGTATATTAGAGCCCCTAGCATTGACCCTATTTTTTCTTCCATGATCTTTACAGTTTCTGGTTTTATATTTAGGTGTTTGATCAATTTTGAATTAGTTTTTGTGTATAGTGTGAGGTATGGGTCATATTTCATTTCTTTACAGATGGACATCCAGTTTTGCCAGCACCATTTGTTAAAGACTGTCTTTTTCCCCATTTAATGGACCTTGGGCATTTGTCAAAGATCAGATGACCATAGGTGGATAGAAAAGGATGTTTTTGATAAAGGATATGACATATATGATGTTGCAACAGCATCAACAACAACCAAAAAATATGTGTGTGGTTATGTATATATGTATATATGCATCTGTGAGTACAGGTATGTATGTGTGGGTACATACGTGTGCATATATAGATGTATTTCTATGTGTGTGTATACATGTGTGTGTGCATGCATGTATATTCATATATATATAAGAAGCCACATAGATGGCACAGTTATGGATACTTCTTAGACATAACCAAACATCTTGTGAGATTGGTTTTCTGAATTTAAATGCTTACGACCATAGTCTTATGGGACAACTCAGTCGATTGGCATAATATAGTTCATAAAGTTTATGTTCTACATCCTAGTTTGGGGAATAGTAACTAGGGTCTTACAAGCTTGCAAACAGCCATCTAAGATACAACTACTGGTCAGTACCCATCAGGGGCAAAAAAGAAAGAAGGAAACCAAAGACTCAAAGAAGAAACTAGTCTACAGGACTGTCTACACAGACCTCGGCCTCATCTACCCTGATACCAGAAGAACTAGATGGTGCCCAGCTACCACTAATGACCATTCTGATCAGGGCCACAATAGATGAATCCTGATAGAATGGGAGAAAATCATGGAATAGAACTTAAATTCCTAAAAAATCCAGACTTACTGGACTGGTTGAGACTAGAGGATTCCCTGAGACTATTGCCCTGAGATACTCTTTAAAACTTGAACCCAGAGGTCACCTTTTAGCTAAATAATAGATTGGCTCATAAAATAAAGACTATCACCCATGAGTCCTGTGCTCCTTTAAAAAAATCATCTATGTAAGGCCAAATGGTCAACAATTACTTTAAAATAAAGATGAGATTGTGAGGGGGCAGGGAAACTAGATTACTGGAAAAGGCTCACCCTGACCAGAATTAATGAGACTGTTGACACATTGTGAAAAATGTAACCAATGTTACTGAACAATTTATGTAGTAATTGTTAAATGGGAACCTAATTTGCTGTGTAAACTTTCACAAAAAATGTGATAAAATATTATTTAAAATAAACAAATAAAAAAGAATTTACCTCTTCCAGAAACACTTGCCTGAAAAAATATATCCCAGTTCCAGTACTACTGAATTTCAAACATTCTGAATTATTTTCCATACGATATTTAGGGAAAAATGAAAAAAAAAAAAAAAAAAAGGAGGAATGATGGGAGAGGAGGAGGAAAATAAAAATTTTACTGACTTAATTCATTCGATTACTTAGTAATCAATTATTTTGCTTTTTAAAACAAAGTGTTCTTCTATAAGTGAGGTAAATTTTGCCTTTCTCCAGCCAAATTAGAGATAAGTATCCTTTCTTTTATTCCTATTCATTCATTGCTCCCTTATCCTTCATTTTTCTCATCCCCTCGAAGTCTTCAACCACCTTCCTCAGTTAGAAGTTGAGGATTTTCAGTCTCTCCTTGAGCATCCATCCCTGAGGGTAGAAAGCAGTGATGAATCGAGTCTATTAACCATTGTGTCCAGTGCAGAGACTTGAGAGAAGAGGAAATCCTGCGTGTCAGTTATGAGTCTGATTCACAAACACGTGTAGGGCCATGTGGTGCCATGAGCGGGGTGGGGCCTCTGCAGCCTGGCAGCCAGGTGTGGCTCCTGCCTTTACCACTTAGAACTTAGGGATCTTGACTTTCTGATTTGGTTTCCACGTTTGTGAGATGGAAACAAGAAAACAAAAGTGCCCTTCTCACTGGGCTGCTGTGAGGGTGGAGGAGTTAGTACCTGCAAGTGCGGAGACGGTGGCTAGTGCAGGCTAAGATCTCGACCAGGAACTCAATAGAGAACTTGTTAAATAACCACTCATTCTGAGCATCTGGCACTACTGGTGTAAGGAGCAATGGTATAGTCTTAACCTAATTTGAATTAACTTTACCTCTGATTGCTTTCTATTTTTATTGAAGTCCCCCAGATTTAATGGCTTTTAATGAGTGTAGCGAGGGACTGGGATTCACATGCTCACAAAGCTCTTATTCCCATTGTGGTACTGCTTTAGAATAAGATCATATACTAGGGTTGTAATGACAATCAACCTCACCTTCAGTGTTCAGCCAGCATCTGCTATTTAGCTTCAGTATTGACTGCAGCCTTTGGAAAGTCGAACAGCCCAGTGCTTGCTTTGACGTCACTCCTAACATCCATGAAATTATGCTCATCAGTAACCACGTGAGTGTGTAAGTTGTTAGCATCTCTAATCAGTGTGACAATGTCAATAATATGAATAAACCATGCCATGGATTATTTATTATTAATATCTGAAGATACCTTTTCAAAGATACCCATTCAAAATATAACTTGAAGTGAAAATCTCCTTATGTGCTTCCTATGTTGAAGTTCTGTCAGTTAAAAAACAAACAAAACCAGTAGCCACTGAGTGGATTCCGACTCATGGCAACCCCATGTATGTCAGAGGAGAACTGTGCTTCATAGGGTTTTCAGTGGCTGACTTGGGGACAAAGCAGATGGTCAGGGCTTTCTTCCAAGGCACCTCTGAGTGGACTCAAACTTTCAACCTTTTGATTAGCAGCCAAGCACGTTAACCATTGTCATGGTTTGAATTATGTCCCCCCAAAAAATGTGTGTATCAATTTGGCTGGGCCATGATTCCCAGAATTGTGTGGTTGGCCTCCATTTTGTGATTGTAATTTCATGTTAAAGAGGATTAGAGTGGGATTGTAACACCACCCTTACCCAGGTCACATCCCTGATCCAACGTAAAGGGAGTTTCCCTAGGGTGTGGCCTGCACCACCTTTTACCTTACAAGAGATAAAAGGAAAGGGAAGCAAGCAGAGAATGGGGGACCTCATACCATCAAGAAAGCAGTGCCAGGAGCAGAGCATGTCCTTTGGACCCAGGGTCCCTGAGCGGAGAAGCTCCTAGTCCAGGGGAACACTGATGAGAAGGCTGACAGAGAGAGAAAGTCTTTCCCTGGAGCTGATGCCCTGAATTTGGTCTTTTAGCTTAGTTTACTGTGAAGAAATAAATTTCTCTTTGTTAAAGCCGTCCACTTGTGGTATTTCTGTTGAAGCAGCACTAGATGACTAAGACAACCATTTACACCACCCAGGGACTCCCTGTCAAATATAAACGTATATTTATAATGGCCAGGATAATATGCTGCAATATTAATGAAAATTGTGAGAGTTGTTAATTTACAAGAGAGTGCTTTAGATAGATAATTTTAGAAAGACATTATAGCCTTTTATTAATGGCTTTATTGATGTAATTCACATACCATACAATTCAATTATTTGAAGTATACAATTCAATGGTTTTTAGTATATTCACAGATATGTGCAACCATCACCATAGTAAATTTTAGAGCATTTTTATCTCCTCAAGAAGAAATCCTGTGTCCTTTCCTCATCCTTGTCGTGTTACTGATCTTAGGGGAAAGCATCCATTTTTTCACCATGGAATATGATGTTAGCTGTGAGTTTTTCATAGATACCCTTTATCAGGTTGAGGAAGTTCTTTTCTATTCCTAGTTTGTTGAGTGTTTTATTGTGAAAGGGTGTTGGATTTTGTCAAATGCTTTTTATCAGTCTGTTGAGATGATCATGTGATTTTTGTTCTTTCTTCCATTGAAATGATATACATACATATATATGTGTGTGTGTATAATTGATTTTTTGGAGGTTAAACCAAACTTGCATTCCTAGTATAAATTCCACTTGATCATGGTATATAATAATCTTAATATGCCTTTAGATTCGGTTTGCTAGTGTTTTGTTGATGATTTTCACACCAAATTCATGAACACTTTGCACTTTTGGAGCTAATACATTTTTATAAAAATTTAATTACTATCATAAGGTAACATAATAGTAATTATATCATGATTTCAATCTTTATACAATTGTTTATTGTACTAGCAATTCTAACATTAAACAAAATAATCCTTGAAAACTGTATTTGATTTTAAGTCAAAAGTCTTTCCAAAAAATTCCTATTTGAAAATTCTTTATATCTCATGAGAGTGAATTAAAAGCATAATGTTGGGTGGAGCCAACATGGCGCTATAGACAGAAGCACCATGCCATCCCTCCACAGCAAAGACCCAAAAAACTAAGTAAAACAGAGACAAACATCAGTCCTGGAACCCTAAGCAACAAATGAAGAGATAAAGGACTCAACCAAGCACCAAATGGAATAAGAAACTGACAGAGAACAGAGAGTGAGGAGAGTTATGAGCAGAGGTCCCCTATCAGCTAACGTAGCATGGATCCACCATTGTGGACTCCTGTCGGAGAACAGCGGACAGGGAGCATGGGAAAGCAGATTCACGGAGCTCCCAGCAGGAGACAAAGCACCTGGTAACCAACAAGACACGCTTTCACTTCCTCCACCATCCCTCCTCCTGGTCAACCTTCGCTGCTTCCTGGCTGGCTGATTCATGGCTTTCCAGTGGGCCGATCTGCTGTTTCCCAGCAGGCCGATCCACCGGGTCCCAGTGGGCCATGACTGCGGCACAGGAGGTGCTGGTTCCATGCTGCCCGGATTTGCCCTGCCCACACCAGCCAGCTTCTTCAGTGCCATTTTCTTGTTGCTGGTACTGCTTTCTTCAGCCTCTTTTGTTTCTTCCCTGCCTCTTACCTCCTCTCCCTCCATTCTCTCCAACACCTGACTCCATGTGCCATCTTTGCTTCTTTTTGACAGGCTGCAAAGCACTGCTCAGCTAGGTAACTGCTTTCTGTGGTCCACTTCTTCCCCAGTCCACACAGCCACACTGGTGGGATCCCTGGGGCCTTTTTTTTCCTTTTTGTTTGTTTGTTTTCTCTTTCTTTTTTCCTTTTTATTTTTCTTAATTTCTCAATTTCTCATCTCTTTCTTCTTACCTTCTTTTCCGATCTCCTGAATACCTAGCAACCTAGCACTGTGTATCATCTCCATCCCTTCTAGCTGGGCTATACTGCGTGGCATGGGAGCCGCTTCCTCAGTTTGCACAGTTGTGTCAGTGGGATCCCTGGGGGCCGTTTTTTCCTTTAATTTTTATTATTTTATTTTAAATAATTTATTTATTTTTTCCTTTTTGTTTTTCTCCATTTCTTGGTTTCTTGTCTCTCCACTCCAATAGTAAGCTCCCTCAGTGCTTTTTTTTTTTTTTTTTGCTCCTGTTTCTCTCTCCTCTCTCTCTTCTTTTCCATACCCAACCTAGCTCCACACATCACAACCTCCTCTTCCCCTCCCTCCTACCTATCTGCACCGTGTGCTGAACATTGCACTCCTGAGCAGCACAGGCACGACCTACTGGAACCTGCCTTGCACTGACCTCTGGCTCATCTTGTTGGCCCAAGTACGTGCCACAAACACCCCATCCCAGCCCCTCCCCTTCGGCTAGACCTGCTTTGCTGCATCATAGCTGAGCGACTGGCCCTGTCCATTGGACAAGAAGGTGAAAAATATCATGTCCACGGATGAGCAAACAAAAAAGAATGCACAGCCCACCTGCTCAGATGTAACCGAATAAAACAAAAAAGTAGGATGAAACAAACAAATCTACAATCAATAAACACGGAACAATAACTACTGAATGTCCCGAAGACAGCAGACAATATGAAAACATATAAAAAAAACAGGACAGGATGGTTCCAGTAGGCATCCAAAATAAAACAGCAGATGACATTCCAGTAGAAGAAAAAGCACTGGAACTACCTGATAGGGAATTCATATCTCTAATATTCAGAGCTATCCAGGAGTTGAAGCAAAAAGCATACAAAAATGAGGAAAAAATAGACAAATTCATGGAAAATACAGACAAAAAAATCAGGAAAATAATATAGGAACAAAATTCCAAAATAAATTCACAACTAGAAATCACACAAAAACAACAATTAGAAATCCAAAAGATAAACAACAAGATTTCAGAAATGGACAGTGTCATAGAAGGGCTGAGGAACAGGTTTGAAACAATGGAAGACAGGATTAGCGACATTGAAGACAAACACTTGGCTACAACTTTGTTTGGGGAAAAATCAGAAGAAAGAACAAAGAAAAATGAAGAAACCCTGAGACTGATGTGGGATAGAATCAAAAGCAAGAATTTTCGAGTGATTGGAGTTCCAGAACAGGAGGAGAAAATGGAAAACACAGAGAGGATCATTGAAGAATTGCAGACAGAAAACTTCCCTAATATCATGAAAGATGAAAAGCTGACTAACCAAGAAACTCCACGAAGCCCATATAGGATAGACCCCAAAAGAAAATCACCAATGCATATCATAATCACTTTCACTAAAACCAAAGACAAAGAAAGAATCCTGAGAGCAGCTAGAGAAAAACGAAAAGTCACATACAGAGGGGGAAGCAATAAGACTAAGCTCTGATTACTTGGCAGACACCATGCAGGCAAGAAGGCAATGGGATGACATACATAAAACCTCAAAATAAAAATATTGCCAGCCAAGAATAATATATCATGCAAAACTCTCATTCAAATATGATGGTGAAATTAGGACATTTCCAGATAAACAGAACTTAAGAGAATATGTAAAAACTAGACCAAACTTACAAGAATTATTAAAGGCAGTCCTTGATTTGAGAACAAACAACATCAGATGACAGCCTGAATCTAGGACACAAGATTGCACCAGCCAGATACCAACCTAGGAAATGAACTCTAAAGGACTATCCAAAACTAAAAGATTTACAACAGGGAACGAGAGAGGTTAATCTGCAAATGACAACAACATCAGAACAACAAAAGAGGGAATAAACGGTGTAGGTATAGAACTTCCTACTGGAGAGGAAGGCAAGACAACACCAAGTAATAGTAGACTGGTTCAAACCTAGGAAGATAAGGGTAAATTTCAATATAACCACAAAGAAAGTTAACAAACCTACTCATCAAAATAAAGAAAAATATAAAGTCTCTGTAAAAACAAAATCTACAGAAACAAAAGAAATGAAAAAAATACACAAACAAAAGGAATTCAACACAGGAGAGTAAGAGGAACAAAGAAATCATCAGCAACACAAAATAAAGCACTACAAAATGACAATAAACTCACACCTGTTAATAATCACACTAAATGTAAATGGCCTAAGTGCACCCATAAAGAGACAGAGAGTGACAGAATGGATTAAAAAACAGGATCCATCAACATGCTGTCTACAAGAGACACACCTTAGAAACAAAGACATAAATCTATTCAAAATAAAAGGATGGAAAAAAATATATTAAGCACAGCTACCAAAAAAGAGCAGGAGTGGCAATACTAATCTCAGATAAAATAGACTTTAAAACAAAATCTACCATAAAAGACAAAGAAGGGCACTATATCATGATTAAAGGGACTATCCAGCATGAAGACATAACCATGATAAATATCTAAGCACCAAACGACAGGGCACCAAAATACATAAAACAAACTTTAACAACACTGAAAAGAGAAATTGACAGTTCCACAATAATAGTAGGAGACTTCAACACACCACTCTTGGTAAAGGACAGAATATCTAAAAAGAAACTCAACAAAGATACAGAAGATCTAAAGGCCACAACCAGCCAACTTGAACTCATGCACATATATAGAACACTCCACCCAAAGGCTGAAAAGTACACATTCTTTTCCAATGCACATGGAATGTTCTCCAGAATAGACCACACATTAGGCCACAAAGCAACCTTCAACAAAATCCAAAACACTGAGATAATACAAAGTGTCTTCTCTGATCACAATGCCATCAAAGTAGAAATTAACAACAGGAAGAGCGAGCAAAAAAAAAATCAATCATATGGAAACTAAGTAACACCCTGCTTAAAAACCACTGGCTAATAGAAGAAATCAAAGATGGAATCAAAAAATTCCTAGAATCAAATGAGAATGAAAACACATCATACCAAAACCTTTGGGACACAGCAAAGGCAGTAATCAGAGGACAATTTATAGTAACAGATGTACACATCAAAAAAGAAGAAAGGGACACAATCAAAACAGTAGCTACACAACCCAAACAATATAGAGAGAATAGCAAAATAAGCCTACAGCCACCAGAAGAAAGGAAATAATGAAGATAAGAGCAGAAATAAATGAAATAGAGAATAGAAAAACAACAAAAGAATCAACGAAACCAGATACATTGACCAATGGAACAGAATCAAGAACCCAGATGTAAATCCATCCACCTACAGTCACCTGATCTTCTAAAAGGTCTCAAAGTCCATCAAATGGGGAAAAGACAGTCTTTTTAACAAATGGTGCTGGCAAAATTGTATGTCCATCTGCAAAAAAAAAAAAAGAAACAGGACCCATACCTCACACCATATACAAAAACTAATTCAAAGTGAATCAGAGACCTAAATATAAAACCAAAAACTATAAAGAACAGAGAGGAAAAAATAGGATCAATGCCACAGACCCTAATGCATGGCATTACGGTTAGGATACAAACCATAACTAACAACATACAAACTCCAGAAGATAAACTAGATAACTGGGATCTTCTAAAAATTAAACACTGATGCTCATCAAAAGACTTCACCAAAAGACTAAAAAGAGAACCTACAGTCTGGGGAAAAAAATTTGGATTTGGCTATTACAAATCTGACAAAGGTCTAATCTCTAAAATCTACAGGAAAATCCAACACTTCTACAACAAAAGTACAAATAATCCAGTTAAAAAATGGGCAAAGGAAATGAACAGACATGTCACCAAAGAAGACATTCAAGCAGCTAACAGACATATGAGGAAATGCTCATGATCACTAGCTATTTGAGAAATGCAAATCAAAACCACAATGAGATACCATCTCACTCTGGCATTATTGGAACGAGTCAAAAAAACTGGAAATAACAAATGTTGAAGACGCTGTGGGGAGATCAGAACTCTTATGCATTGCTGGTGGGAATGCAAAATGATACAACCATTTTGGAAAATGATATGGTTCTTCCTTAGAAACCTAGAAATAGACATACCATATGATCCAGCAATCCTACTCCTTAGAATAAATCCTAGAGAAATAAGAGCCGTCACACAAATAAACATATGCACACCCATGTTCATGGTAGCATTGTTCACAATAGCAAAAAGATGGAAACAACCTAGATGCCCATCAACAGATGAATGGATAACAAATTATGGTACATACACAAGATGGAATACTATGCAATGATAAAGAACTATGAAGAATCTGTGAAGCATCTCACAACATGGATGAATCTGGAGGGTATTATGCTGAGTGAAATAAGTCAGTCACAAAAGGACAATATTGTATGAGACCACTACTATAAAAACACATTAAAAGGTTTACACACAAAAAGAAACAATCTGATAGTTACGAGAAAGGGGAGAGGTAGGGGTGGAAAAACACTAAATAGACAATAGATAAGCAGTAACTTTGGTGAAGGATAAAGTAGTACACAATACTGGGGAAGCCAGCACAACTTGTTCAGGGAAGGGTCATGGAAGCTTCATGGATAAATCCAAAATTCCTTAGGGACCGAATTACTAGGCTGAGAGCTGTGCGGGCCTTGGTCTAGGGGAACATCTAGCTCAATTGGCATAACATATAAAGAAAATGTTTTACATTCTACTTTGGTGAGTAGCACCTGGGGTCTTAAAAGCCTGTGAGAGGCCATCTAAGAAACTCCACTGGTCTCACCCCTTCAAGAGCAAGGGAAAATGAAGAAAACTAAAAACACAAGGGAAAGATTAGTCCAAAGGACTAATGGACCACAACTACCATGGCCTCCACCAGACTGAGTCCAGTACAACTAGATGGTGCCTGGCTAACACGACTTTCTGCTCTGATAGGGATCACAATAGAGGGTCCCAGACAGAGCTGGAAAAAAATGTAGAACAAAATTCTAACTCAAAAAAAAAAAAAAAAAAAGACCAGTCTTACTGGCCTGAAAGAGCCTGGAGAAACCCCCAGAACATGGCCCCTGGGCACCCTTTTAGCCCAGTAGTGAAGTCACTCTGGAGGTTCACATTTTAGCCAAAGATTATACAGATCCATAGGAAAAATGAGACTGTAGGGGCACACCAGCCCAGGGACAAGGACTAGAAGGCAGGAGGGGACAGGAAAGCTGGTAATAGGGAACCCAAGTTCGAGAAGGGAGAGTAGTGAGATGTCATGGCATTGTTAACCAGTCATAAAACAATATATATACTAACTGCTTAACGAGAAGCTAGTTCGTTCTGTAAACCTTCGTGTAAAGTTCAATAAAATAAAATAAAATGTAAAGGCAGTATATCTTTATATTACATCAAAAGAAAGAAAGAAAGAAAAGCATAATGTCAACTTTGCCATCTCAATTTCACAAGAAGGAAAACAAATTCAAGTCAAGATAGAATAAATCCATAATGAACTATCTTTAATCCTGATAGATACACTAAAGAATATAGACAGAGGGGGAAAAAACTGTTGGAGAAATATTAGGTATCCTAAATACGTTATTCCTTCTAATAAGCTTAAAAATGCAGATGTCAAAGAATACTTAAAGAAAGTAATTCCTTATAGATTTGAGTCCATAGAAACTAAACATTAATATAAAAAGCTTACCAAAATGTTTGCAATGGTCTGCTAACCATTTTTTGGTAGCTGAAGATATTAAAAATAATTAAAACACAAGGAAATGAAAGCACAGGGTTTATTCCAAGCAGTCATTCTGTCTGCAGGCAGGGAGAGCATTTGTTTCTAAAAACAAATGGCTCAAAGTAGGCTAGTTACAATTGTTAAAAAAAAAACAAAAACCAAAACCAAAATCTTCTAATTAGTTCAAAATATTAACACAGTATTTTATTGCCCTCTGATGTAATAAACAGTTTACAAATTGGGGAAGCACCTCACCCTGTAAGAAGAAAAATGCCCCCCTAGACAAGAGATTTTACAGAAGCATAAATGCAAATTATCTTTTTATTTATTTTTGATTTTTTTTTAATGAAACAAGTTTCTATGATGAGAAAGTACTTAAAGGTTATTGAGTTAGCATTAAAAAAGTAACTCCTGATCATCTCTATGGATACAGAAGAAGCATTTGATAAAATCCAACACCCTTTCTTGATGAAAACCCTCAAGAAGATTGAAATAGAAGGGGAATCCCTCAATATGATTCAGGACATATGCAAAAAACCAACAGCCAGCATTACATTATGTGTAGAAAAACTGAGATTTTTCCCCTTGAAATTGTGAACCAGACAAAGGTGCCTGCTCTCATTACTTCTATTCAATATTGTATTAGAAGTTCTAGCCAGAGCAATAAGACAACAAAAAGAAATGATTCTTTTTGAGATTGGAAAAAAAGAAGTAAAATAATCTCTATTCACAGATGACGTGATCCTATATATAGAAAATCCCAATGAGTCCACAAGAAAACTATTAGTACTGACAAAGTAATTTAGCAAAGTCTCAGGGTACAAGGGTAACAAACAAAAATCAGTTGGGTTTCTATAGACCAGCAACGAGAAACCTGAACGGGAAATTAGAAAAATGATTCTATTTACAGGAGGATCTAAGAAAATAAAATACCTAGGAATAAATCTAACCAGGATGTGAAGGATTTATATAATGAAAATTACAAAACACTGCTGAAAGAGATTAAAGTAGATTTAAAAAAATGCACGAATGTTCCATGTTCATGAGTTGGAAGATGTAATAATGTTAACATGCCAATACTACTTGTTATGGATTGAATGTGTCTCGCCAGAATATGTGTCAACTTGGCTAGGCCATGATTCCCAGTACTGTGTGGTTGTCCTCCATTTCGTGATTGATGTAATTTTCCTATGTTTCATAAACTTTAATCTCTGCTTGTAGTTAATGAGGCAAGATTGGGTGATGTTAAAGAGGATTAGGGTGGGATGTAACACCCTTACTCAGGTCATGTTCCCGATCCAATGTAAAGGGAGTTTCCCTGGGGTGTGGCCTGCATCACCTTTATCTTATAAGCGATAAAAGGAAAGGGAAGTGAGCAGAGAGTTGCAGACCAGGGGCAGAGCTCGTCCTTTGTACCCGGAGTTCCTGTGTGGAGAAGCTCCTAGTCCAGGGAAAGATTGATGATAAGGATCTTCACCCAGAACCAACAGAGAAAGAAAGGCTTCCCCTGGAGCTGGCACCCTGAATTTGGACTTGTAGCCTACTAGACTGTGAGAGAATAAATTTCTCTCTGTTAAAGTCACCCACTTGTGGTATTTCTGTTATAGCAGCACTAGATAACCAAGACACTACTCAAAGCGATCTATAGATTCAACTCAATCCTGATCAAAATTCCAACAGTCTTCTTTATAGAAATCCTCAACTTCATATGGAATAGCAAGAGGCCCTGAATAGTTAAAGCAGTGTTGAAAGAGAAGAATAAAGTAGGAGGACTCACACTTCCTGATTTCAAAACATACTAAACAACTGCAGTAATCAAAACAGCCTGGTACTGGTATAACAATAGACAAGTAGAACGATGGAATAGAATTGAGAGTCCAAAACTAAACCCACACATCTATGGTCAACTGATTTTTGACAAGGGTGCTAAGTCCATTCGATGGGGGAAGAATAGTCTCTTCAACAAATGGTCCTGTGAAAACAGGATTTCCACACACAGAAAAATGAAATAGGATCCATGTCTCACACCACACACAAAAACAAATTCAAAATGGGTTAAGGGCCTAAATGTGAAAACAAAAACCATCAAATTCTCAGATAAAATGCCGGAGCAATGCTGTCATACCTAGCTTTTAAAAATGGATTATCTAATAACAAAACATAAACATAAACATAAACAAAAACATAAATGACAAAAGACAAAATAAATAACTGGGACTTCATAAAAATTAAAAACTTTAGTTCATCAAAAGACTTTACCAAAAAAATGAAAAGGCAAGCTACCAAGTGGGAAAATAGTTTTGGAAACCATATAACCAATAAGAATCTAATAACCAAAATATCAAACTTTAACAACTTAGCCAGAAGAAGACAAACAAACCAATCATAAAACGGACGAAAGACTTGAATAGACATTTCACCAAGGAGGACATTCGAATGGCCACCAAACGCATGAAAAGATGCTCAGTGTCATTTGCCATCAGAGAGATGCACATCAAAACTACAATGAGATACCATTTCACTCCCACTACGATGGCTAAGATTAAAAACAAAACAACAACAAAAACAGAAAATAAACAAATGTTGGTGAGGATGTGGGGAAATTGGAACCCTTATCCATTGCCGGTAGAAATTCAAAACAGTACAGCAGTTGTGGAAAACAGTGTGGCGGTTCCTCAAAAAACTAAAATTAAAACTTCCATGTGACCCAACAATCCCACTCCTAGTTATATACTCAAAAGACTTGAAAAAAGAGACTCAAAGAGAGACTTGTACACCAATGTCCATTGCAATACTATTCAAAATGCCCAAAAGGTAGAAACAACCTAAATGTCTATCAGCAGATGAATGGATAAACTAAATGTGGTACAACATACAAAGAAATACTACTCAACCAGTAAGTGAAATGAAGTCTTGATACATGCTACAATACAGATGAAGCTTGAAGACATTACATTGAGTGAAATAAATCAACCACAAAAGAACAAATATTGTATGGCCTCACTTACATAAAAAGACAAGAACAGGCAAATACACAGAGACCAAAGTTTATTAGTGGTTACCAGGGGTTGTAGGAAGCCGTCAAGGGAGGGGGTTATTGCTTATGGAGTACTAGAGTACTTAAAGAATGTAATCAATATCACTGAAATGTACGTGTAGAAACTTGAATTGGTGTTAAGTTTTCGCTGTGTATATTCTCAACAACAAAAAATTATTAGGAAAAAAAAATTCTTGAAAATATGACCTCCAACCTATTTCTAGCTATGAGACCTCTTAAAACTAAAACTAAGAGAGCACATAGTCTTTTTCAGTAAATTATGTGATAATGGTTTTGTTATGGACTACCCTTTCTGAACCAGAAAAGGCAAATTGACAATGCTGCTAAGTAGTTAGTGTTTCCTCGTTTAAAAAAATCAAGTCAATAGTTTTTCAATTTTGGGTCAGGCTTTTGCCGTTAATTTTGGGCTCATGGCCCACAAATTGTGGATAAGAGAAATCCCTTGAAATCAAAGTAAAATGTCTGTTTTTAATTTTTTTCACAAAGATAAAGTGTTTTTTTTTTTGAGATTTTCCCAGCCTACGAATCCCAGGTGCCCAGTTCCTTCTAGAAAATGTGGTACTGAAAACAATTTTCCTGAATTATATTCTTTTATGCACAGAAAGATTAGTGCCATTGTTCAATGTGACAGTGTCAATTCAGTCTCATGAATGTGCAGTCGAGAAATTACAGAAGCGATTTCGCAGCTGACAGCATTGAAAAATTTTGTTCTTATACTATAATGTCAAATTTTAGAAAATTGATTACTAAAATATTTAAGACTAAAATTATAATCCTAATTAAATTTTTGATAACATGTCGTTTATTTTTATACTCCAAAGCTTACTCTATGATATGCAGCTTCTGCTTCAGCTTTGACTGAATTTGGACAGTCTGCATGACTTCGAGAGACATCTCTCCCAGCTCTGGCTAAATGTGGTTTTTGTGATTTAATTACTTAACATTTGGCCATAGTATGTGTCATGGACTGAATTGTGTCCCCCAAAAATGTCTGTCAGCTTGGCTGGGTCATGATTCCCAGTATTGTATGATTGTGTAATCTGATGTGATTTTCCTATGTGTTGTAAACTCTATCATTATGATGAGGTTATATCTTATGTTTTATAAAGTCTATCACTGTGATGAGGTTATAGATGAGGTTTATAGGATTGGATAGTGTCTTGATCCAATCTCTTCTGAGATACAAAAGAGGGAAGCGAGCAGAGACACATGGAAACCTCATACCACCAAGAAAGCAGTGCTGGGAGCAGAGAGCGTCCTTTGGACCTGAGGTTCCTGAGCAGAGAAGCTCCCAGACCAAGGGAAGAGTGACGACATGGACCTACCTCCAGAGCTGACAAAGAAAGCGTTCCCCTGGAGCTGACACCCTGAATTTGGACTTGTAGTCTACTGGACTATGAGAGAATAAACTTCTCCTTGTTAAAAACTATCTGCTCGTGGTATCTCTGTTAGAGCAGCACTAGATGACTGAGACAGCATATATACAGTGCAGTGCTGGAATATAAGGCCAAAAATGAACAAATTGAAGATTTCTGCTAATTTCTGCAGTCGGAAATTGATTAAACATGCAATTAAGATGCATTGATAATTATTGGTGATTGGAATGCGAACGTTGGAAACAAAGAAGGATAAGTAGTTGGAAAATATGGCCTTGGTGATAGAAATGATGCTGGAGATCACATAATAGAATTTTGCAAGATCAACAACTTATTCGTTGCAAATAACTTTTTTCAACAACATAAATGGTGACTATACACTTGGACCCCACTGAATGGAATACACAGGAATCAAATCGACGCATCTGTGAAAAGAACAAGGCCAGGGCTGATGGTGGAACAGACCATCAATTGCTCATATGCAGGACTTTGAATGAATTCTTTCTGGTTCGAGCCCCTGCTGAGAATTTGCATCTCTGACAAGTTCCCTGCTGAGAATTTGCATTTCCATCCCAGATATACTGAATCAGAATCTACATTTTAATAAGATCCTCAGGTGATTATTATTTTTTAATAATATTTTACTGTGTTTTAGGCTAAAGTTTACACAGCGAATTAGGTTCACCTTTAACAATTTTTATACGTGTTGTCCCATGCCATTGTTTGCAATCTTTACAATGTGTCAGCATTCTCATTTCCATTCTGTTCTGTTTCCATTGATCTAACTTTCCTTCCCCTCCTTGCTTTCTCACATTTGCTTTTGAGTAAATGTTGACCATTTGGTCTTATATTGTTAATTGCTTAAGGTAGCACGTTACTCTCGGGTGATATCGTTTATTTTATGAGCCAATCTAGTATTTGGTTGAAAGGTGACTGTCTAGTTATCTAGTGCTGCTACAACAGAAATACCACTAGTGGGTGACTTTAACCAACAGAAATTTATTGTCTCACAGTTTAGGAGGCTAGAAGTCCAGATTCAGGGCGCCAGTTCTAGGGGAAGGCTTTCTCTCTCTGCTGGCTCTGAAGAAAAGTCCTTGTATCCTTTCAACATCTGTGGGCCCAGCGTTCCTTGGAGATCTCCACGTGTCTCAGCATCAATCTTCCCCTGGATCTAGGAGGTTGTCAGCGCAGGGACCCTGGGTCCAAAGGAAGTGCTCGCTCCTGGCTTTTCTTTCTTGGTGGTACTAAGGTCCCTCCCTCTCTGCTAGTTTGTCTCTCCTTTTATCTCTTGTAAGATAAAAGGTGGTGCAGGCCACACCCCAGGAAAACTCCTTTACATCAGATCAGGGCCATGACCTGAGTAAGGGTGTTGCATCTTACACTAATGCCCTTACAACTGATTGGCTGATTGCATCAGATCAAAGCATGGAGGAGATTACATCATTACATAACTGCAAATCACTGAGAATCATGGTCTAGCCAAGCTGACACATATTTTTTAGGAACATAATTCAATCCATGGCAGTGACCTACAGAAATAACTTCAAATCCAAGCTCAAAGGTCATCCTAAGGTGATAGTCTTGGGAGTTCCTCTAATCTCTATCAGTCCAGTAGATCTGGCCTTTTTTAGGAATTTGAATTTTGTTCTAAATTTTTCTCCCATTCTGTCTGGGGACCTCTATTGTGTCCCTGGTAAGAAACATCAGTAGTGGTAGCTGGGTACCATCTAGTTCTTCTGGTCTCAGGTTAGAGGAGGCTGTGGTTTGTGTGGGCTATTAGTCCCATGGACTAGTTTCTTTGCGGCTTTGATTTCCTTCATTCTCCTTTGCTTCATATAAGTAGAGACCAATAGTTGTATCTTAAATGGCTGCTTGCAAGCTTTTAAGACCCTAGACACTACTCACCACTCCAGAATGTAGAACATTATCTTTGTGAACTATGTTATGTCAGTTGGCTAAGTTGTCCCCCAAGACTATGGTCCCAAGCCTTCTAACTCAGTAAACCAATCCTGCAAGTTGTTTGGATATGTCTGGGGAGCCTCTGTAACTGTGCCCCTTTTGTGGTTTGTTATATATGTGGATATATATGTAGCACACACAAATGTGTATATACATATGTCTACAGATACACCTGTACATGCATGTGCATTTACTTGCGTATGCTATTCTAAACACATATATGAATCCATATCTATCCATGTAACTGCGCACATATTTTTGGTTGTTTTTATTGTTGTTGCAAAATTGTATATGTTACAGCATTTGCCTAAATTGTCCATTTTTTTCTCATGTACTTCTTAGTGTCTTTATTGACCTTGGTCAGGTTGTGCTGACTTCACCCATATTTGGTCTTGTCTTTCCCATCACCAAAAATAACAAGTGTCTACTATCTAGAAGGAAACCCTGGTGGTGTAGTGGTTAAGAGCTATGGCTGCTAACCAAAAGGTCAGCAGTTTGAATCCACCAGGAGCTCCTTGAAAACCCTATGAGGCAGTTCTACTCTGTCCTATAGGGTTGCTATGAGTCAGAATCGACTTGACGGCCGTGGGTTTTTTACTATCTAGAAAGTGATTCCCCCTCCCTCTCCCTACCATAGCAGCAGTCAAGAAAGCAAATGAAGGATCGCATTGGGTAAATGTGCTGCAAAAGACCTCTTCAAAGTGTTCAAAAGCAAAAATGTCACTTTAAGGACTAAGGTGTGCCTGACCTAAGCCATGGTATTTTCAATTGCTTCATATGCATACGAAAGCTGGAAAAGGAATAAAAAAGACCAAAGAAGAATTGATGTATTTGAATTATGGTGTTGGCAAAGAATAGTGAATATACCATGGATGCCAGAAGAAAGAACAAACCTGTACTGAAAAAGTATATCCAGAATTCTCCTTGGAAGCAAGGATGGTGAGACTTTGTCTCACGTATTTTGGACATAACAAGTGTCTACTATCTAGAAGGAAACCTGGTGGTGTAGTGGTTAAGAGCTACAAAAGGTCGGCAGTTCGAATCCACCAGCTGCTCCTTGGAAACCCTATGGGGCAGGAGGGATCAGATCAGTCCCTGGAGGAGGACTTAATGCTTGGTAAAGGGTCAGTGAAAAAGAGGAAGACCTTCAACAAGATGGACTGATACAATGGCTGCAACAATGGGCTCAAGCATAACAACTACTGTGAGGATGGCACAGGACCGGGCAGTGTTTTGTTCTGTTGTATATTGGGTCGCCTATGCAACAGAACTTACTCGACAGCGCCTAACAGCAACAACAAAATGCCGTCCGTGGTCGAGCACTAGCCAGTAGACAGAGGCACAGGGATGGATCCAAGCTAAGACAGGTATGCTATTGGAGGTGATCCAAGATTGGGAGGCCTGAAGGGGTGAATCCACACCAGAGCCTCAAAGGGGACCCCAAATGTGACCTGGGACACATGTAAATGTCAAGGTCAAAAGGCCGTTAATTGGATTGTTAAGGTCGAGAGGGAGTTAGATCAGGAACAGGGTAGAACACGGTGCACTGAAATGGTAACAAGCCTGACCTCATCTTCAGTATGTTTCAATGTGTTATTTCACTATATGACTTTTTTCTTAGTCCTAGAAATGTGGAAGATACTGAGCTCTACCTTTGGTACCCAGCTGGGGTGTTGTGAGGAAAAAGGGCCTCATCGAGTATTCAAATTGGTTAGGCATGTCTGAAAGTCTGTTTCTTATCAGCTGGGGTACTATATTCAGATACAGTTCATCTTAGTGATAGACAGCTCTGCTCACAGGTAATTCAACTGAAAAACAATGTGACGTGCCTAATAACTGCTAGCACAAAACAGTTGTAAGAAGTTAGTGCATTCAAGGGCAGTAGTGGGCAGGAGTCGTCCCTGGGTGGTGCAAGAGGTTAACGCACTTGGCTGCTGCTAACCGAAAGGTTGTAGATTCAGGTCTACCAAAGGCACCTTGAAAGAAAGGCCTAGCAATCTATTTCTGAAAAATCATCCACAGAAAACCCTGTGGAGCACAGTCCTACTCTGACAACATGGAGTCACCATGAGTTGAAGTCTACACAACAGCAACTGGAACTGGAGATTGGGCTGGAGGCAGGACAGATTCCACCATGTGAAAGCTTGAGGCTGTGGCCCTCCTAATGCACAAATTCCTTCAGGCTCATCTCCCATCCTCTGCCTAATGCTTCTCTCCCATCTGGCCTCCCTGGTCTTCATCCCATTAGGGGCTCTGGATGGATGACCCTTTGGACAGTCCATAGGGCTTTGTAGTACACCTCTCAAAGATGTTGTGCCTTGGGTCTATGCAAGCCTCTTGATTGAGGCTCTGAAACACACGCTCAGACCCAGGCCAGCACCTCTGGACCCCATTCCTCCTTTGAGGGCAGGGATTAGTATAGCTGTTTTTGTCAAATAACACCAATGCTGTACTGGAAAGGCTGAAGGACAAATAAAACTTCACTTTTATCTCAATTTATTCTCAGGAAGTCTTGACATCAGAAAGAGGCAAATGTCCAAGGAACCAAGGAATAAATATTATTCATTCAGAAAAATCTTTATGGAGTGATTTTCATATGTTTCAGCATTAGGGTTCTGTAGGAGAAAAGGAGCTTCCTGTCTAGAAACAATAAAGATAGGTATTTCTAGAGAAGCAAAACCAGTAAAGGGTATAAATATATAGACAGAAAGATTTATATCAAGAAAATGGCTCACGCAGTTGTAGAGGCTGTAACGTCCCAAGTCTGTGGGTCAGGATAGAGGCTTCTGATTCACATAGCTGCAGCGGCTGGCAAACCCAAGATAGGCAGGTTGGAGAGCAGGGTCCTTACTCACAGGCTGTGAAGATTGATGAGTCCCAAGATCGGCAGGCAAGACTGCAGGTAAGATACTAGCTCAAGTCCCAAGAACCAGAGGTCAGATGAACAGGAGCCAGCTGCAGGATCCAGAACGAGCAAAAGCCCTGATCCCTGCCAGAATGTCCACCCACACTTGATGCAGGCCACATGCTCAAGGAAACTCCCCTTCGACTGACTGGCTACTCGCAGCAGATCCCATCATGGGGGTGCTCACATATCAAATCTCAACAGAGAAGTGACCACAACTTCATACGACTGCCAAAACACTGAGAATCATGGCCCAGCCAAGTTGACACACAATCTTAACCATCACAATAAGTAAAACAAATGTGATAAAAGGTGTTAAGGGCTCTGAGGGAAGGAGGCAGAGGGTGCTCTGGGAATACATGGGGTGGAATGGAAAAGACTGGGCAAACAAAATACTTGTGGGAATTCCCGAGTGAAGCATGCTCCACAGACAGTGCTGTAGCAGTAACGCTGGGAGAGTGTGTGTGGGGAGCTACTCTTTTGTGATGCTGATTACCTAGTAGCAGGTTATCAGTTTGCCATGTGTACCCTATGTGAGGGGACTGGAATTTGAGGAGAAGGTTCAGGGCTTGTCCCAGCTGTTGGCAGAAGGTGGGGTTATGACCATAATGCATCAAAGATAAAAGTGACCTATCCTACCACAATCCATTTGCTAGCACCTAAGAGGGCCAATCTTGCCTTTAGCTCCCTACCTTTTGTGGCTGAGTCTTAAGTCAGATCAAACACAGTTTCTGGACGCTAGTGAGCCTACAGGAGGGTCAGCTCACCCTGCAGTTTCCCTGAGATTCCCCTGAAACTCCTGGGTAGGGTGTTTCAGTCAATGAGGTAAGGATTATGGTTGCCCCATTTTACAGATGAGGAGACTGAGGCAAAGAGACCATATGTAACTAGCATAAGGCCTTGTTGATCATATTATCTAGGCCCTAAAGTGCACAATTTCACATGGGTTCTTGGGTTTCAAAGATGTGGTGAAAAACAGGTGATACTGTGCACTACAGGTTAGTAAGTAAGCACAAGTAAGCCCGTGTGTACCTTGCTTATTGGTTAATCTGTCCTTGGCTGTGATAATTAATCCACCAACCCAGTGCTGTCGAGTTAATTCTGACTCATAGCAACCCTATAGGACAGAGTAGAACTACCCCATGTGGTTTCCAAGACTGTAAATCTTTACAGAAGCAAACTGCCACATCCTTCCCCATCAGAGCAACTGATGGGTTCGAACCCCCGACCTTTCAGTTAGTAGCTGAGCACTTTAACCACTGTGCAACCAGGACTCCTTCTGTGATAATTAGATGACCTGATTTATGAAAACAATACATGGTGCCTGGCACATATTAAATGGTCAGTGCATGTTAGTCTCGTGTCTGTTCCTTCTGTACCTCAAAATGGTACCATCCTTTTACCCAGCACCTAGTGAGCGGAGACCAGACAGACGAGACCGCTGCCTGGTGGCTGCTCGGCCTCCACCATTGTCACCACTGGTCACTGACTGTAGTGAAAGAAAAAATTAATAACAGACATCTTACTTTGATTTTAAGGGGTTTTTCTTACCCACAAGTCCAAAAATTAACTGTAAAAAGCCTGATCCAAACTACTAAAGTATTCACTTTTTTTTCCCCCCACCAACTGCTGTGCGGCATTGTACAGTTGTCTTTTCTGGATAGAAAACTGCAGTCAATAGCAAACCCATTACCTCGTGATTTAATGAAAAAGACTGTGTGCTTCCTTAATTTTAATTTCACAAGGTCTCATAGCAGCAAAGGGGTAAATGTCCAAATTTTCAGAAGTTATTTTTTAATGTTAGCTCAGTAACCATTAAGTACTTAGTCACGTTGGAAACCTGTGTTCATTAAGGAAAAAATATCTAAGCTTCTGTGAAATCTCCAACCCTTGGGAGAGATTTTGCTTTAATTTTCTTCATGCGCTCCTACAATTCACAAATTCTTTACTAGATCATGAAACAATCAAATATTATATTATTGTTTTGAGCTAATCCAAAGGTTTATTTATTGTTCTGCAAATGTAACCAGCCTACTCTGAGCCACTGTTCTTAGACTCAAAATGATCTCCCTTGCATGCGTATAGAACAACTGCTTGGAACAAAACTTACGTTTTAATTTATTTGTGTTCTTTGTGTTTTGATTATTCTTAACATTGTGAAGGACTGCTAATAAATATGACCGACTTCATTTGTAACTGCCAAGTGCCAATACAATAGTTTTTTCTGTTTTACAGTTTATAAAGACCTTTAAAAGTTATCTCATTTGTTAATCACGACAGCCTTGTGAGATCAAAGGGCAGGTGTATTACCAATAATGAAACAGAAGCTTTGAATGCTTAGAGATTCATTTCAAGCCGTATGGTTAACATGTGACAGATTCAGGACTAAAACCCAGGTGTTCAAGAACCTAATAAACCTTGAATTTTAAACATGTCTCATCATTTCAAATTTACTTTTAATCTGTGCTTATGTACATAGGTGACTATTGTTTCTTAGTGTGATCTTTGTTTTGTTTTGTTTTGTTTCCACTTTTATTTTACATAAACATTTCCATGTAGGCTAATGTAAAGAGCTTTCTCTGAATGGCATTCACTGAGGGCCCAATATCTTTGCCTGTAAGGAAACCTAGTTAAACAGAATGAACAGATTCCATGTAAACACATCTAATTTAATCCGTAAACACAGACACGCAATAACACCTTACTGTGAGAAGCCTGTTGAAATGGCACACCTGGTGTTCATCTGCAGCTCTGTCCCCAGCGATTAACTAGCCTGGTCTGGTGCTTGTGTTTCCCTGGGGGTAGCTCTCGCTCGGCGGCGATTCCAGCACTAACTATTCTGTCACGTCCGCTTAGTCCAGAGGGCTAGCACAAGAGTGTTTGAGCGATTTCTGCAGGGTGTTTATTTAAATTCTAATTGTTGACTAAAGAGATGCTTATTCAAGGACATAATGTGTTTCAACAAGTATCACATGGAGAAAATTATGTAACTGATATGCTTCAGTGTATTGTGAATTCAATTACTCCTTTGGTTAGGAAGCTTAGCTGCCTGTTGAGCTAGCTGTAGAATCAGTGGCTCAAAGCTGTAGCAGGCTTCGGGATCACCTGGAGGGCTTTTCAAAGCACAGATTCTGGGCCCACCACACAGTTTCTGATTCAGTGGGTCTGGGTGAGGCCCAAGAATTGCATTTCTGATACATTCTCAGGGGATGACGAAGCTGCGGGTCCAGAGACCACACTTTGGGAACCAGGGACGTACCTAACCTTGTGGGGAAAGCATGTACTAATCTGATAAATTTACATTAAATAATAATTCCTTCTTTTCAAATGTCCTCTCTGTAAGCAGAACAAGTTAAAAACTAGACATGATTCCACCTTCAGTGATATTGCCAAAATTTCCTGTGCAAGAATGTGTGATTATTTCCACAGAAGACACCTTTGAATTGAAAGAAAAGAGAGCAGTGGACTAGGAGGTCCTTGTTCCCAATCTTTTAAGACTCTGCTATGCAGCAGACAGGAGTCTCTGAGTGGTGTGAATGCTTGGCTACTAACCAAAAAGGAGCCTTGGTGGCACAATGGTTAAGTGCTCAGCTGCTAGCTGCCACCCCCCCACCGCCCCCGCCATGGCTCTGTGGGAGAAAAGACCTGGCTATCTGCTCCAGGAAACCTAGAATCACAGCCTAGGAAGCACTATGGGGCAGTTCTCTGTCGTATGGGGTTGCTACGCTTCGGAATTGACTCAAAGGCAGACAACAGCTAACCGAGAGGTTGATGATTCAAGTCTACCCAGGGGCAACCTGGAGGAAAGATCTGGGGCTCTACTTCCAAAGAATCAGCCTTTGAAAACCTTATGGAGCACAATTCTACTGTGACACATACGGGGTCACTGTGAGTTGAAATTGACTCAATGGGAACTGGTTAACTAGTTGATTGAATGGATGCAGCTGATTGGAATTGGACAAGGCTGAAAGAGGCTCTGTGGGATCTGATCAGAAGCAACATAACCAGTCATTTCTCTTTCCTTAAGTACCAACAGCATTTAAAACATTATCCTAAGAATGCAAGATATGTCCATCAAGAGATGAACAGATAAACGAAATATGGTATATCCGTACGGTGGAATATTACTCAGCCATAAAGAGAAATGAAGTTCTGATACATGTTATGACATGGATGAACCTTGAAAATATTATGCTGAGTAAAATAAGTCGGAGACGAAAGAATAAATCTTATATAATCTCATTTATATGAAATGTCCAGGATAGTGGTTACCAGGAGCTGGGGAAAGGAGAGTGAAGAGTTATTGCTGACGGGGTACTGAGTTTTTGTTTGGGGTGATGAAAAACTATTGGAAATAGATAACAGTGATAAGTAGTACAACATCGTGAGTGTAATTGATGCCATTGAATTGTACACTTAAAAATGGCTAAAATGGCAAAAACAAAAAAGCTAAGAAAATCTATAAAAAGGGAATGTAAACTAGATAAAAAGACAGCAATGAAAATGTACCAAAGGACGATTCTAAAAAGCATCTGTATCTTTGGAATATGGCCGCTCTGACCCCGAACTTCCTCTTCAGTCTCTCCTGACAGTAAAGGGCTATAGAACCATTAATCTTTTTTAAATTAAAGAATGATAGTGTTGGTCTTTCTGGTAAGGTTCAGGTGAGGGACACACATCACCTGAACTGAATCAACCATTGTAGGGTGTGTTCTTAAGACGGGGGAGGGAGAGAATTCCCAGGAAGGGCCCTGAGGTTACTCATCTGGCCTTTGATTAAAAGCCTTTCCTCAGAGGTCTACAAGTCAAGGCCTGCAGCAGAGTTATTTGCTATTTACATAAAATAAGCTGCCTACTAACCTGTCCACAGAGCGTAGACACAGAAATTTCTGTTCTCCACATGAAATGGAGTTGGAAGAGTACCTGGGACCCAACCCTAACTCTGCCCTCTTCACTTCATTTATTTGTTAGTTTAGAAAACAGTTATTGAGGGCTCGTTGTCTGCCAGGCACATGGCTTATAAAATGGACGTTAGAGTCATCTTTTGTAAAGTGGGGATCGTGCTAACCTCCCTTCTGCTTTGTTGAGGCCCACGTGCCTGGGACATCTGGGGGCTTGGTGGACCTCTCTCTGTCCTTGACCTGCCATCCTGTGCAGAGCACCCCCCACCCCCCACGGTGCTCAGCTCATTCGATACAGTCTTCTTTCTGCTGACTGAGGCCTTAGGCCAGCCCTTCCGACTTCAGGGGGTTTGAGAATCAGATGGAATATTTTGTCGGCTCTAAGGCACCAAAGGCATGAAGGCATTTTTAAGGAACTTTTTTGTGCCCTTAGTGCCACATGTAGCACTGGGCATGGAATACACACCATCTTACTTAATCCCCAGCCTTGCTTTTTGCACTGAATCAGTTGGCATTATTACAAAATCAAAACTCTTTCTGTCACCCCCACAAAGTCTCCTAACAAAGTCCCTCGCACTTTGAATTGAACTAGATTGAACCAAGCACCCTCAAATCTCATGCTTTCAAGAAGTTGTTGTCAAAAGGAATTTGCAGCTGTTTTAAAGAACTACCTAATAACTTTCTCTCCCCAGCATACTCTCCTCCCCTGATTTTTAAAACAAAAAGTCTTTTGAATTAATCATGAAATGAACATTTTTCATCTCATGCTGGCTCCATCTTTAGAAATAAAATTATGGTTTATTTCCATAGAAAAGAACCCATTCGTAGAGGTACAATTAAGGAGAAAGTTTTGAAAGGCCATAGCAGCCAACTCAGCAGATGGGAGGATAGTTAGAAGGAAGCCAGACCACAGGTTTAACCCCTATGCAGGCCAAGCCATGCTAGCAGTGGCTACAGAGGCCTTCTAACCCAAGCAGTGGATCGTCTCCAAGGGGTCAGGGGTCAGGCAAGAACTCAGGGCTGCAGCAGTGCCGACCTACCATGAATGTTTTGTAAGAGGACCAAAGTTCCTTCTGGTGGCAGATTAGTAGACTCTCTATTCATACCTTTAAGAGGAGCCTCATTCTTGTGCTATATAAGTGATCAGGACATAAGCAGGCTTGAGACTGTAGATGTGCCAGCATTATACACCATGCTGCCCAAGGCACAGAGCCCTTGTGATATGAATCTACATAAGCCCTAAAGCTTGCCATAGCCTGCCTAAAATCCTTATTAATAATGCATTTCCTGGTCTCAACTTCCCAAACTGACTAAGTCACTGACAAAGCAAAATGGATAATGATGATGAGTGAGATTCTTCTAGAGAAATCAGGGTGATGTCACTGAGAGAGAATGTTGGTCTTAGGATCAAGAGTGTCTTGGACATTTCCCTGCACAACACTCTTGCCAACATGTTTAACCTGAATATAATCAGGTTTTAAAATCTAACTTCCAGTTTACTGGAAATACAGAGGATAAAACCAAAGGGGGAAAAAAACCCAAAAAACAAAAAAACAAACCCATTGCTGTCGAGTCAGTTCCAACCCATAGCAACCCTACAGGACAAAGGAACAAGTTAAACAGCAGCTCGAGAAACAGGCAATTCTAGAAAGTGGGAGTTCAAGCAGCCTAGGAGGACTCCTCAACAAGGCCATATTATGATTTGAAACAGGGGAGAGGAGAACTACTCTAGATTAAATGGGATTCTGGTTTGAATAAGCCAGCATCAAAGACATTTTGGGTGAAATTTGAATCTAGGTTGGGTGTTAGCAGATAAGACAGGAATTACTGCTAATTAGGTTTGGTATGATAATGTTACTATCGTTATGTAAGAAAATATCCTTATTTTTCAGAGGTGCGTTCTGAAGTGTTTAAGGATGAAATGACATGAGTATAAAACTTTTAAGAAAAAAAAGGAAAAGAAAATGTGTTGAAATGTTCGTTGTTAAATGTAGGTGATGGGTAGATTTCATTGTATTGCTGTCTCTGCTTTTCTGACGTTTGGAACTTTTCAAAATAAAAGGTTAAACATAGATTTCAAATTCATGTTTAAAAAATATCCTGGTTTTCTCATTTATCAGTTGTATGAACTTGGGTGAGTCGTTTACATCCTCTGCATCTCTGATTCCTCTTTGTAAATTGGTGATGATAACAATAAATTCCAAGTTGTGTGAAGATTTAATGATGGAAACCCTGCTGGCGTAGTGGTTAAGAGCTACGTCTGCTAACCAAAAGGTCGGCAGTTCGAATCCACCAGGCTCTCCTTGGAAACCCTATGGGGCAGTTCTACTCTGTTTTACAGGGTCGCTATGACTCAGAATCAACTCAACAGCAATGGGTTGTGAAAATGCTTCATAAACATGTAAAGCTCACAACTCTTGCACCTTGTTTACACACATGACTTTTTAAAGTCTTGGAATAAACTCTGGATTGTGAAGAGATAAATTCTCTCCAAGTAATGTAGGTGCTTCATAAGTCATTGCTCACTGGTGAGATACCCAGATGTTTTATTCTGCAGAATTCTGTGCAGTTACAAAAAAGGGATCGGCTATTGATGCCGATTGTTTGATGCCACAGCTTTCCAACCAGCAAGGAATATCTGTTGTTGTTGTTAGCTGCTGTCTAACTGGCCCCCAACTTATGGCCACACCACCCACAGTGCGATTGGACTGTTGTCTGCTGTCATAGGGTTTTCACTGGCTGATTTGTAGAAGTAGATGGCTAGGCCTTACTTTCTAAAGGAATCTTTAGGAGTTAAAAAAAAAAACAAAAAAAAACCTATATTTTATTGATGTCTTTCCTGTAGCTTCCTATCTAAACTTTAGCCTCAATCAGTGCATAGTCAATTCCTTATTTTGCGTGATAGTAGGAATGTCAGACCCATGAAAACCAGGATCTGTCTCTCCCTCTACGGCTGTAGTCCTGGAAATCAGTGCAGTGCCTGGCATATGTTGGGTACGTGATAAATATTCATGAATCTGTGATGATGGAACTGAGTAGATATTGAAAGCACAATTCAGAAAGTGTGATCAAGATAGCACATGTATATTTTGAATCACAAAATTTAGCATCGGTTCACACGATTAGGAGAAATTCCGTTTTAGTGTAATCTGAAACACTCTACTTCTTGCCCAGACATTTGAAGGTCAGGGTTATTGAAGTAGCAATTGTTAAATAAAATATGAGGATCCTGTCCAAATATATTCAGCATGTACTCTTTCATAAGTATGGAATGACATCCCAAACCCTGGGATAATTTAATTGTTTCTCGTGAGAATTCTCAGTGAGCCAGCCGAAGGACCTGCTAATGGGCAACTGTACTGGGTGTGGGGCTGCCTTTCCCCCAAAATCTCTCTCACTGCCTGTGCCAGGGGATGACATGCTTAAAGGGCCACCATTTGGGATATGTTCCTCTGAATCTTGAGGGGATTTTAGCTTCCCAGAACTCTCAGCCAAAATGTAAATACCTCACAAAGGATAACATCTCCAAACGGTCATTTTAGTACTTCAGCAGTGATCAACAGGATCTGTCAACTAACTCATCCATCATTTGATAGATGTCCCATATTTATTTTCCTCTGGACTTCTTTTCAGTTTTGATAATTCAGAAATATCCATATCAAGTCTGCCCTTATAACTGCACAGGAATCAAATCTAATGAATGCCACAGGGTTTATATTTAGTTTTTTTTTCCTTTCTATATACTTATACACTCAGTTGGATTCACTTTAGAAATTAACTGTTTTCACATTTATGAAAGAGACGAGCAGCATTCTGAGCTTGCCTGGTGCTTAGAGACGAGTAACAGCCCTGGAATGCTGCTGACGGAGACTCGATTGGCTTGTTCTGGTGGTTGCCAGGGCCCTTTCCCGTATGTTTGTACATTTATATAAAAATAACCTAAGGGGTGGAGAACGAGCACAGATACCATAGGTATTTGGTGGTCGTTTCACAAACCTGTTAGATTTTTCTTTTGTCAGGCCTTCAAAAGTCAAAACCATGTATTTAACAGAGAATGTGACCAAGAAATGTTTATACATATTCATAGTTATATTGTTGGATTCTGATAGAATACTATCATTACAGCAAATGTTACACTGGGAAATGCTTATCTTAAAAATAAATAAGCCAAAAGCCGATTAAGAATAGTTCAAAGTTCTCTGTTTTTACATTAAAGTCTATGAATGCATCGACCTCATAACATCCATTGTTCAAGTTATAACATCAGGATGACATACAAAAAATTGCATTTTGACTAGAAAAACTCCTGTTTGATTCTCTCCCTCAGATAAAATTTTACAATAGTATAACAAGCCCATCGTCATAGGGTCAATTCCAACTCATAGTGACCCTAAAGGACAGAGTAGAACTGCCCCACAGGGTTTCCAAGGAGCAGCTGGTGGATTCGAACTGCTGGCCTTTTGGTTAGCAGCCAAGTTCTTAACTGCTGCGCTACCAGGGCTCCTTACAATATTATATTAGTTTTAAAATCACATATGGTTTAACAGTGATAATGTCATATGCTCCGAGAAAAGAATCTCCATTCCCTAATTTTTTTTTTTTGGTAACAGGGACATGGGAAATGGATAGATAGAAGCTGGTATCTTATCTTTTCTACAATTACAGGCAGTACAACACCAGACTCTGTCACAGGTCCTACCACATAGCTCCTAGAGGTTTGGTGAGAATTCAATGGAATAATGCATTAAAGTTTCCAGCAAAATACCTGGCAGATTGTAGGCACTCTCCAAATACTAGCTTCCCTTGATGACCCTAAGGGATCTTAAATTTGCACATGGAACATTTGAAAATGAAGTGATTATACAGACAGAAGCTTTTATAAATCTGGCAAGATTCTGCTATTACAAGTCAAACAGTTTTCCTATGTCTGGATTCTA
Source organism: Dugong dugon (assembly GCA_030035585.1). NCBI lineage: Eukaryota > Metazoa > Chordata > Mammalia > Sirenia > Dugongidae > Dugong > Dugong dugon. Next base: position 42,730,618 of record CM057466.1, on the reverse strand, counting down.
AATCGAATCAAGTCTATGAAAAAGTTTTCTGTGAAGAGAATGGAAGCCTTTACCTCCCTCTTCTAACAAGTCCCAACCTTGGTAAACTCAGCCTCAGGTCTGAAGACCATGTATGTGTTGCTGCCCTTTGTCATGATGAAGAGCACGTTGGATGCTACATGTTCAAGGGTACATCTATAAATCAAATGTGCCCATAATTAGTACATGAACATTATTTACTACACACAAATGATTTTTTCCTCTAAGCTGATACTCGTTTGTTTTAGGAAATAATGCATTTTGGAAGTCTAACAAATCACTCACAGAATTACGGACCAATTGTAAGTCAACAAGTCAACAAGATTTTCTTAAAAGATGTTAAACAATTTTAGCGTAAAACATCGTACTTCCTTGCTATGTGTTCATACTTACACAAAACCGCCAGTGTCTGAGGAAATCTCTGGCCCTTTACAGTTTTCTTTTCGCACTTCCTTTTGTATTAAATTTTTGGTGAGGCTCTGTCCTGTTGGATGTATGATCTTTCAAACACCCACTGTTGTCTCATAACAATTCATTTCACTAAGTAAAGGTTTGGAAACTTATTGGTCACATGGTTTTGCCACCTGTTATGAAGACACTGAGCCATTAGCCCCCTCTTTCACAAATGACTGTTGTTTCTCACTGATCAGCCTCCAACCTCTGCTTCTGGAATTCAGGGCCAACAATGTAGAACTGTACTTGTTGGTAGTTACCTAGGTAACTTCAAGATGCTCATCTTTTAGAATGTTCAAAAATGGAAGTTCCTAACATGGGATTCTCTCAAATAACAGATGAAGACATTTGGCGAGATACCACTGTCTCTGCTTCTATAACATGAATCTTGGGTGCCGTCATACATAATAGACTAAGGGCACCAAAACCAAGTATTTCTATTGTGCATAAAAGGATATGAACTTCTGTTCCTTTGAAATGTGTGATACCATTGGCATTCACAATGATCTTCCCTGAGGTGTCGTCTGAGTTACATCTTTCCCTTGATCAGTTGCACTTCCTTATGCATCTCTGTGGCTTTTAAACTCAAGTTGATAATGGTTCTTGGTGTAATTGTGTGAATAATTAGGAGCTCCAATTACATCAATAATGGAAAGGAAGATTGCAATAGTTTTTTGTTTTTGTTGAAATACGGAGCTTGGCACCAAGGACAATTAAGTTGCTGGATAGCGCTCGTGCCTCCTTTACCAGCCAAAGTGTAAGCAGCCACGATGGGCTCACCCACAGTCTTGCTTCAACGTGGAAGAGAGGTGTGCTTACACACTCTGCAGCGCTGACTCAGTGTCTCTTGTTCTGATTTGACTTTTTAGGGCCCCTCCCATGGGTCGCTAACTTGTAAACTTGTACCTTCTGGAAGACTGTATAATACAATCTCAACTGGCTAGTTGTTTATCTAGCTCTTATCTTGTTTTTAAAAATGTGTGGAATTTCTTTTCTCTTTAAAAAGTACCATTTTGTTTCAGACAAGTTTTAAACAGAAGAATGTTCTGATAGTGGTGTAAAGACAAAGTGATGTGGCCCTGTGATCATGAGCTGAGCAAGGCCCTATCTTGGCATTGTAACTATCCCCAAACCACACCTGTCCTTGCTAACAGTACTGGAGGGGCCCTGGGCAAAGACTGGCACTCCCCTTGTCTGCTGTGGCTTGAGATTGCTAACAAGGCATGATGAGGAAATGAATTCAGCCAACTCCTCACCATGCCTGGGGGAATAAAAACCCAGGGTACCAATTCCCTGTGAGAAGTTTCCAACCTAAGAAAATGACATCAAACCCAAACTAAACCCCTTGTCGACGAGTCAACTTCCACCCATGGCGACCCCATGTGTATCAGAGTGGAACTGCTCCATAGGCCTTTCTTCTGAGGTGCCTCTGGGTGGGTTTGAACCCCGACCTTTCCGGTAGTAGAAGAGCATTTAACCAGTTGGGCCGCAGAGGACTCCAGACAGACCAACATAAATGCACTTTCGTTTTTTAGTTTTTCGACGTCAGATTTTTTTTTTTTAACTTTCTGTTTCATTTTGAAAGTTAAAGGAGTTACTCTGTTATTCCCAGCAATTCAAGGCATGTCAAGGCAGCTTTGCTTGTTGGTGTGAAGATGTTTTGGGAGATGGAGCTCTGCCAGCTGTGCTCCTCAGTACTGGCCCTCTGTACCTCGGTTTTCCTGAGAGTGAATGAATGTCATACAACAAGGCCTATTTTTATTTGATAATTGTGTGGTCCTACATATTCTAAAGTTCCTTTGCCTGAAGACTAATCATTCAGCCAAGCACTGTTTACTGAGCTCCTCCTGTGAGCAAGCCCCTGAGCTCATCACTTGGAGTATACAAAAAAAGAGGCCACAATTTCATCTTAAAGAATCTTAACTTCTGCAGGAGAAAAAGATGCAGTAAACAAGAGATGTCATAGGGAATATGTAATACGTAAGGGAAGATGCAGACAAGTGATTTACAAGTTCAGAAGAGAGGTGGATCCCTAACAGATTTCATTCAATCACCGTTTTATTCATTCATTTGTTCTTTGGTTCATTCCTTCAACAACAGCGGTTAAGAGCTCGGCTGCTAACCAAAAGGTTGCATTTCAAATCCACCAGGCGCTCCTTGGAAACCCTGTGCGGCAGTTCTGCTCTTTCCTATAGGGTTGCTATGATTCGGAATCAACTTGACATCAACGAGTTTGGTTTTTGGTTTTAATATACAGTAGAAGGAGCCCTGGCTGCTAACTGAAAGGTCCGTGGTTTGAACCCACGAGCAGCAGAAAGATGTAGCAGTCTGCTTCCATAAAGACTACAGGTGTCTAAGCTGAGAACTCTCACTCGGTTAAAGTAAGAGCGAAGAGATTTACTAAGGGTAATACAGTTCTCAAACTGGGGAACACAGGGCAGAGAGGAATCTACCAAGTGCTCCCCCCTTCTGAGGGAGAGGTGAGTCTTTTCTACAGTGAGATGGGAGGGAAACCGCGTGACAGTGCATGACTAATAGTAAAATGGGGAGGAGTAGCGAGAGACCGTCAACACCGTCATCTCTTTTAACATCAGCAAACTGGGGAGGGGCAGCAAGAGACCACCACCATCATAACCTCTCTTAGCATCAGCAAATGCTTCCAGAACAACCACACTCTCACCCCCACACTTACTTGCTAAGCGCGGTTCAGGTTTAGGGAATTCTTAGGAATGCAGAGGCGGAGGCTTTGGTCAAGCTGAAGTCTGATTCAAAATGGAGTTTCGTTAACAATATGGAGTTTGATTCAAACCAGGGTTAGCTATCTTGTTCTAACCAGGTGTTTCAGTTTGAAGTATTCCGACACACAGCCTTGGAAACCCCACAGAGCAGTGTTACTCTGTCCTATCAGGACACTATGAGTCTGAATTGACTCAATGGCCAGGGATTTTTTTTTTTTTTTTTTTTTTAATATACAGTAAAACCCGCAAAAGCCGGGACCCATGTAATGCGGAAACCTGTCAGAGAAGGAAAAATCAAAGATTTTCCGCTAAAACGAGAGATGGAAAAGTGGTAAGACTGCACCCTTTTAAGGGCAGAAAGCTTGCGAGACCCAGAAAAACAGGGCCGTCCTGTGGAGTTCTGGCTCTCACAGGTTTCCCGCATGTAGGGGGAGGTGGTGGTTCAGTGGTAGAAGTCTCACCTTCCATGTTCCAGGTTCGATTCCTGGTAAACGCACCTCAAGTTCAGTTACCATCCATCTGTTAGTGAAGGCTTGTGTGTTGCAATGGAGCTTTCAGACTAAGACAGACTAGGAAGAAAGACCTGGCAATCTACTTCTGAAAATCAGCCAATGAAAACCCTAAGGATCACAATGGTCCAAAGTCGTGCGTGGGGTCATCATGAATTGGGGGCCAACTTGACGGCAGCTAACAACAACAATAATATATATAAGTCACTGCGTTTAGGTGTTACATGGAATTTCAAGATGAGTAAGAAAGGCACCTTCCGCTTGGACTTACAGTGAAGTGAACAAGCTATGTCACATACACAAATAACTGTAATTCAAGGTAGAAGGTGCTACACGTCACAAGAGAGGTAGAGATAAATGTGCTGGAATTCTAGAGCTCAGCGATTCTCACCTTGGCACAGACCCAGGAAGGCTTTGTAAAGCACGTGTTATTTAGGCCAGGCCTTGAAGAACTGGCAAGTTGGGTGCACATGGAGTTAACTAAAGTCACTTCTGTCGTGGTGCATAGAACATTTCTTTTTAGGCTGACTATTGTTATCTGGAATATTTTACACAGAAACGATATTCTGTATGGTCTGTGGTCTCCCTGGCCCACCCACAAATGTATTTAACCTACAATTACCTGAGGAATATTATAAATATGTCCTTTCATCTCTATGTAAGTATTATGCCAGGGTTTCTATGGGAAAATTCAGGCCATGTGCAAACTTTTGAACCTAGGGACACACCATCCAGCTGCCCAGGGTGGGACCAAGGCCTGTTCCTCAGCCTCCCTCCCCAGTCCAAACTCCCCCAGGCCTCAGCCACGCACACAGCAGAGGCAGCTTCTGTGACAGGAGATTTGCCAAGGGGGGACCCAGGCTGCAAGGCCTGAAGCTTATACAACTCTAGGGGTCCTGTTTAAGAAAAATAATTTTAAAATAACTTACTTTCACCAATTTTACAAAAATGCCAGTCTTTGTGGACATATTGCTAGGGCCCTTCCCAGGGTCTTGGAAGGGTCTTAACAAGTAAGAGGTCCTGAAGTTTAAGCTTCGTTGGTTTTCTGGCTAATCTACCTCTGCGTTTTGAAATACTTGGTGACCAGGACTCTGTTTATTCTCTGTTCTTCGCTAAAATATGGTAACTCCATAAGTGTTTTCTATTAAGGGCGAAAGCGTTTAAGAGTTCCGGTAGCCAACTCCTTCGTTGCCCCTGGGGTAAAGGGAAAGAGGGGTGAGGGGAACAGAAGGGAGGCTGGGAGGGGATGAGGCCTGAGTAGCTGTTCACAGCACAGGCTGAGCCAGACACACCTGGGCTAGAATCCCAGCCCACCCTTTCCAGAACTGATCTTAGACACATAAGTCCACCCTTTAGAGCTTGAGGTTTCTCACCTGTAAACAGGAAATAGTAACACCAACTTCAGAGGGTTGTTTCAATGACACAACATGCCTAAAGTACCTATCACAGTCCCTAGCCTACCTGGCTCACTGCTAGTAGGAATACAAAACAAGTGTGTTTAACAACATGTAGAGATCAGTCAGCTGTGAAGTTGTGATGCTACCTATTCAAAATAGCTTCGCAAAAATCCACCTCTCTGCCTATAATTTTAGTTCATTTGCCTCTACACCTGAACTGAAGAAGGGCCTACAAGAAATGTTGCCAGTGTCAGTGGGGATGTAAAGCGTTCTGGAGACGATGGATGGAAATACATCTAAGCCCTTTGTAAACTGCAAAATCCAATGCAAATGTGAACTGATGTTGATATCAGCTTGGCTGTCAGAGATGGCACACAGATTGCCCAGTCCCTAGCCAATACAGCGTTTTCCAAAGGATGAGTGTAAGTTGGGTTGCTGGAAAAGCAGGGACTGGAGAAGCAGGTTGGGCTAGAGACCTGAAAGAATTTCGCATGGTTATTTTTATTGAAAACTGGTCAGGTAAAGTCATTAACTTTTAGAGACAAATACTGAAATATTTACAGATAAAGTGATATGATGTATGAGATTTGCTTCTTTTTTTGTTTTTAATTGTGCTTTAGATGAAGGTTTACAGAGAAAATTAGTTTCTTATTAAACAATTAATACACATATTGTTTTGTGACATTGGTTGTCAACTACGTGACATGTCAACACTCTCCCCTCTCTATCTTGGGTTCCCTGTATCCATTTGTCCAGCTTTTCTGTCCCCTCCTGCCTTCTTGTACTTGTCCCTGGGCTGGTGTGCCCATTTAGTCTCACACACATGGTTGAGCTACGTGTATTATTGTTTGTTTTCTGGGCCTGTCTAATCTTTGGCTGAAGGGTGAACCTCAGGAGTGACTTCAGTACTGAGTTAAAATGGTGTCTGGGGCCATACTCTCGGGGTTTCTCTAGTCTTCATCAGGCTAGTGAGTCTGGTCTTTTTTGTGAGTTTGAATTTTGTTCTCCAGCTCTGTCTGGGACCCTCTACTGTGGTCCCTGTCAGAGCAGTTGTGATTTCTCCTATCGTATATGTCTGAAATTTTCATAATAAAATTTTTAAAAAAATGATTAGATATTAAAACAACAATGAGATACAACTATACACACCTATTAGAGTGGCTAAAATCCAAAATACTGACAACACCAAATGCTGGCAAGGATGTGGAGCAATAGGAACTTGCATTCATTGTTGGTGAGAATACAAAATAGTACAGCAACTTACAAGACTGTATGGCAGCTTCTTACAAAGCTAAACATAGGCTTACCATACAATTCAGCAATCATGCTCATAGGTATTTACCCAAATAAGTTGGAAACATATGTCTGTACGAAAAACTTCACATGAATGTTTATAGTGGCTTTATTCATAGTTGTCAAAAGTTGGAAGCAACCAAGATGTCCTTTGAATGGACAAATTGTGGTACATCCAGACAATTGGAACACTATTTAGTGATTAAAAGAAATGAACTATCAAGCAATGAAAAGACATGGAAGAACTTTAAATGTGTATTTCTTGGAGAAAGAGTATTACCCATCTGTCAATTTGTCCTTCTGTGATGGCTTGCATGTTGCTATGATGCTGGAAGCTGTACCATCATTATTTCAAATATCAGCAGGGTCATCCATGGTGGACAAGTTTCATTGGAGCTTCCAGACTAAGAGAGAAAGAAAGGCCTGGTGATCTATTTCTGAAAATTATGGATCACAACAGAACATTATCTGACTTGCTTGCTTTGGACAAGTCATCAAGAGAGAGAAATCACTGGACAAGGACATCATCTTCGGTGAAGTAGATGGCCAGCAAGGGCATGGGAAACCCTGACTGTATGGATTGACACAATAGCCACAATGATGGACTCAGTGTGCTGGTGACTATGAGATGGTGCGGGACTGGGAAACGTTTTGTTTTGTTGCACATAAGGTCACCATCAGTCGGAGTTGACTCGATGGCAGCTTACGACAATAATCAGTGAAAGAAGCCAGTCTGAAAAAGCTATTTACTGTATAATACCAACTGTGATGGTTAAGATTGTGTGTCAGCTTGGATGGGCCATGATTCTCAGTGGTTTGGCAGTTATGATATAATTTGGCAGTTACGTAATGATGTAATCAACTCCATGATGAGATTTGCTATGAGCCACCAATCAGTTGAAAGAGAGTTTACTTGGAGATGTGGCTTGCATCCAGTATATAAATGGATGTTCCAACAAGGCTCTCTCTCTCTGTATCCTGCATCTGGCTTGTCATCATCTGACCTCTGGTTCTCAGGACTTGAGCTAGCAGCTTACCTGCCCATCTTGGGATTCATCAGCCTCTGAAGCCTATGAGCCAGTGGCCTGCCGTCTGACCTGCCGATCTTGGGCTTATCAGCCCCTGAAGCTATGTGTGAGTCAGGAGAAGCCTCCAGCCTGACGCCTGACCCATGGATTTGGGACTGGCCATCTCTACAACCGTGTGAGCCATTTCCTTGAGGTAAATCTCTCTCTCTCTATATATATATATAGATATACATTTCACTGGTTTTGCTTCTCTGTAGAACCCAGCCCAAGACACAACTATATGACATTCTATAAAAGGCAAAACTACAGAGAGAGTAAAAAGATCAGTGGTTGCTGGAGGTTCAAGGGGAGGAGGGAGGGACGAATAGATGAAGCCCTGGGCATTTTTAGGACAGTGGAACGATTCTGCATGACACTGTAAGGTGGACACAAGACATTATGCATTTGTCAAAACCCATAGGACTGTATGAGTGAACCCTAATGTAAACTATGGAGTTTAGTTAATAATGATGTATTGATATTTATTACTCAATTATAACAAATGTACCATGGGAATGGAAGATGTTAATAATGGGAGAAACAGAGTCCGGCGGTGGCAGGGGGAAGGGATACATGGGAACTCTCTGTATTTTCTGTTCTATTTCTCTGTAAACCTAAAACTGCTCTAAAAAATTAAGTCTATTAAAATAACAATAAAATATCAGATAAGTAAAGTTATTGAGCAAATGTCCAACTATGTCTTTTGCTGGTTCCTTGTGTGTGGTGCCCTTCACTGCCGTCATTACCTTTTTCCTAGCTCTGGCCCTGCCTTGACCTTCAAGCACTTGTGCATTATCTGTTTGCTGACTCACAACCTTCAGCTGGCCTCTGACATCTGCTTGGCCAGCTAGCTGTCTTGCTGAGAGTTCCTTTACCCATGTGTCTCCAGACTTCTGGCTTCTCTCTTAAATTTGGAACCTGGTATTTGGGCAACTCCCAAGATCAACTCAATTCCACCCCTAGTGCCTAATTTTTCCCTACCTCTCAGTTTGGCATTTCACCCATTCTCTGAGATCATTGGCTGCTTGCAGCAGATAGGGACATTAAAAGAAGAGTCAATTGTGTTTATTTACCTCAAAAGAATGAAGTGTATTTCATTTCCCTAACTGTATTCTGGAATTTTAATTTTTTTCTTTAAATTTATCAAACTTAAACTATCTTAATGAAATCACTACAGTAAATCTCTGAAGCATTAGAGTATACACCATCTATTAGTTTCCTGTGGCTGTTATATAACAAATTACCACAAATTTAGCGGCTTAAAACAACACAAATTTATTACCTTACAGTTCTGAGTTCAAAAGTCCTAAAAAAGGTCTCACTAGGCTAACTTCAAGGTGTCAGCAGAGCGACATTCCTTCTGAAGACTCTAGGGGAGGATCTGTTTCCTTCCCTTTTCCAGTTTCTAGAAGCCATCCACTTTCCTTGACTCATGGGCCCTTCCTTCATCTTTAAAAGTCAGCAGCATATCATCTTCCAATCTCTCTCTAACTCTGTCCTTTAGCCTCCCTCTTCCACATATAAGGGTCCTTGTGATGACATTGGGCCCACCTGGATAATCCAGGATAATCTATCTCCCTATTTTAAGGTCAGCTGATGAGCCACCTTAATCCACTTGCAAACTTAATTCCCCCTTGCTACACACCATAACACATTGACAGATTCCAAAGAGTGGACATCTTTGGGGGCCATGATTCTGCCTACCATATGCCGTATTAGGAATGGAATATCACCTTTAAGGAGACCCGGAGCAAAAGGTATCCCCAGAATAGAGTTTAATAAAAACCTTACAGGTGACAAAGTGTTTATAAAATTTGTCTAAGTAAACTAGTGATTGAACCACTCATGCTCCCAAAAGCCTGCTTTTTCAACTCAGCTTTTCCATGAGCTCTGGATTTCTGACTAGTCAGGAAGTGTTCTTGGTGATTTCAGGTGGACTTCTGATCCCTATGATGCTGTCTCTCAGGTAATAGACTAAACGGTATACACTTTGAGCTTATCGCTGTTGGCCAGCACAACCCCAGGCTTGTACTCTGCTCAGTCCCAGGGCCCCAGCTGGAGCTCACGGGGCATGAGTCCAAGGGATGTGGCCTTGTTGTTCACACAAACATGGTGGCTGGCACTGTTATGGGTACAGGAGACCCACAGGCAGAGAAGGAATTTTGAAGCTGGAAGGGAACCTAGAAATCAGCTTATTTTTTTAGTTTAACATCTTATAGGTGAAGAAAATGAGGTCTCAGGATGCTCAGTGACTTTAAAGACATGTCAGTTGTGAGAGACAAGAACCAGACCTTTGATGGGCCAAACAGAACCTACCCTGGTTTCTTCCCAAGTCACCACTGGTAACATTTGTAATTCTTTTAGAAAAGGAGTTGTTTTTAAGCAGAAGGTCAACGCCTGTTAAGTGTTATAAAACTAGAGCCCCATGATGATAGAAGAGTGAGGGTTCTTTGTCCCAAAAGTACAAGTGAGATAAAGTGTGGTAAAATAAAATAGATAACTGTTAAGCCTGCATGCAGAATCAGCAACTTTCAAGTGTTCAGGCCAGCTTGGGAAGGTGGCACTAACAACTCTCCCACACGCAGTTGTTGTTAGTTGTGGTGGAGTAGATTCCAAATCATGGCGACCCCATGTGTACAGAGGAGAACTGCGCTCTATTGGGTTTTCAAGACTGGGACCTTTCAGAAGCAGATTATCAACCCTATCTTCTGAGGCACCCCTAGGCTAGTAGCCCATGGATTAACCGTTTGCTCCACCCAGAGACTCCCGAGTAGTAGTGGGGCCAAAAAGAGGTGCCCCCCACTTAGACTCTGATGCATGGGGGAGGACTCTGGAGGGCAGTTGCACCCCCATCACTGCTTCCAGCCTGCTGGCTGAGGAAACAACGGCATGCAGACTGCTTGCTTAAAGGAAGGATACCTGAGCACTTCACCCCACCTCCTTGCTCATCCTGCCTCTATTCATTCATTCACTCACTCACTCAGTCAACAAATAGGTAGTAAGTACCTGCTCTGTGAGTCAGGGCAGTAGAGACTGAAGAGAATGAGAAAATGAACAACTATGTGAGCATCGATTTTAAGGAGCCTCTTGTCTAGCAGAGATGTTCAAAGGTAGAAATTTTCACATAACTGAGTTTCATCAGACAATTCATGGAAGGAACACAACCCCAGGAAGTACCATGGTTAGAAATGTCTGAGTCTGCAGAATGCCCTCCTGAGGGCAAATGCAGAAAGAGGACAATGCTGGGCACACGCTCGCTGAAGGAGTCGTCTGTGTCTAGCAAACCAAGTCATCAGCAGTGGTGTTGGGTCAGATTGTTAAACCCAAGTGTGAGTTTGTCAGGCTGCTCAGGGCCATTTCATCATCCCTGGAATATGATTGTTACAATTTACCTGACAGCTTGTTGTCTGCTTATTACTGTCTTTCTAGTGAGTAGATCCTACCAACCTTCAGTCATGCAATTGACAAATACAGGTTTGTTGCCATGTTGGGCACTGAGGTGCAGATGTGCAGGTGGCTCCTTATTTAATGTAAAAATGGTGTAGTAGAGGCATCTGACCTCCATTAATTTCACAAAGGGGAAGGGGAGTCAAGATCAACAGCCCAAAGCTGATTCTTACGAGATAGAGGTTAAACATACCTCCACACTCCGACCTTTTTACCAATTCTAACACCAGCCATCCCTCCCATGGCACTCTCTATTTCTCCGCTGGGTTCAATAACCCATTGCAATGGCCACACAGAACTCCAGACCACACTCATAGTTATGGTGTTTATTAGAGAAGAAAAAGGTTATAATTCAGGATCAGGAGGGACTCAGTATACAATTCTTCGATGAGGACAGCCTCTTCTAAGCTCTGCCTGGAGGCAGGCCTCCCTCTGGCCCTTATCCCCTTGGCTTGGCCTCTGTCCTGCTCAGTCAAGTGTAACAAAGATCTTTAGCTCTGCCAGTAAGTGCCTGGGGCACCCCCCTCTGCCAATAAGCCTTGGTCCAAAGGCGCTCAGCTCTCTCACTTTATGGGTCGGCAAGCCTAGCTCTCCTGACAAATGCCCAGAGGCACTTCACTTCAAGAGCAAGCCTCCTGCCCGAAGGCGCTCAGTTTGCTCACTCCGTGCCTGAGCCAGGAAGCTCACTACACTGTCTCCTGCCTGTCTCCTAGTTCTGCTGCCTCTGCTGCTGCCATTTCTCTGCCATTGCTTCTTGCCGTCTTGCCATCTCTGATATTACAGCTCTCTCTCTCTGTATCCTGGGTCTAGGAAGGTCTCAGTGCAGGAATCCCAGGTCCAAAGGATGCACTCCACTCCTGTCTCTTCTTCTTGGTAGGGAGGTCCTCCCTGTCCACCTCTAGGATGGCTCATTTTAAGCCTAGAGGGATGGCAAAATGGACCAATCCCCTCATTATTGTTCCATACACCTTATTTGCATGGTCCCACCCCCACAACAGTGTTGTGCACCTTATTTACATTATTAGCAAGCTACCCAAGCCCCTTGGTGGGCCACACGCCCCTCATTTGCATAGCCCTGCCCAATCATTTGGTGGGAGTTACAAAGACTGTGGCTAGAACTCCATATTAAATGCTTAACAATTCAATTTGGAAACTGACCCAAATCTTAACAAAAGGGAGGAAATGATACACTTACTTTAGGACATTTCAGAAGGGGCAGTTAGTGTTACAACTTTCCTTTTTCAATACTGTATGTAATTGTGGGGCATTGTCCCTGTTAGGGAATGGCAGTTTGATTCAACAACATTTCTCAGGTGGTTCTCCCATGACCAGACATCTGAGCAAGCTGTGTGCTGTATAAAGAGAAATAAGTTCCTGAGTAAGGAATATCCAGATGATTCACATATGTCTTGATGCCTTATCGATCAATGATTTATTTTATATGTTAAATAATACAAAAATGAATTCTGACAGATGAGTGCCAGATAAATAAATTATGTATGCTATTTAATTCAGTCTTACATCATTTGACCTTGATGTTCTAATTCATTGCCAGTCGGAACCATGAAATGCGCTTTCATATGAGGGCCTGGTTTATTATCACTCTCCTTCCATTTCTGCCTTCCCTTCCCTTCTTTTTAGTACTCCTGAAATAGTACAAGACAGTTATTTTAAAAACACAACTCTTTATGTGTGTCTCAGCAACAGCAGAATAGTTTAAAATTTTAAATGAAGTATGTGTGAGGGTCCTTATAAACCTCACCATGGAGACCAGAGCGTGAACTGTTACCATGGAGACATTGCGTCCTCCAGGCCTGAAATCATTATCACCGTAGATTCAGATATTCCCCCTGGATCGGATATTGTATGTAAAGCATTCTAAGGTCCTCACTGAAAGTATATTGATGAAAAAAATTAAAATAAAACGTAATCAGTGCTCCAGAAGGCGCCGCATCCCTGACACACGTGCGGAGGAAAACGCAGTTCCTGGCCTCACCCGCACAGATTTTTGCTTCAGTCTGGAGTGGAGGCCGAAGTCTGTATTTTAACCAGCTTGTCAGGCAGCTTAGCTCCAGCACCGCATGGGAATCGTCCCTCTGCCACAGACAGGAGCTTCCACGACATTGGTCATCAGTAATGGTGCCTTAGTTTTTTTTTCGTTGCATAAGAGTTTTCGTTGATCTTTCAGGGGTTTACTTTGAGTTTAAAAATTAATATTCGATTAATAAAATTCATACACAGTTCGTACTTAAGCACCTAAGTGTGATTCACATACCTTACTCTATTTAAAAATCTGACACATTTTAGCGGTCACTTTTAAACGGGCTCTTACCACATAATTAAATTCCTTTAGATATCTCACCCTGTTTATCTAATATAACTAATTTCTCTTTAAGTACTTCCAACTTTCCTGAAACAAAGCATTTTCAAATTCTAAAATAGCTAATAAAAACCTAAAAACATTCTCTTCAGTATTCTAATACTATAAAGGTTTAGTGAGATTTCAACTGAATAATCACAACTCAAATAAAGTTACATACTTTAAATTTGAGTCACAATGCTAACCTCTGACTCAATAACACAATTATATACTTTGCAAGTACATAAAACCCAAATTCATAAATTCCATAGCACAAAAACATGCTTTATTAAACCCTATGGATTTAATTTTCTTAAACATTTCTATATTTAATTTTAAATCTTCCCAGGGAGAAAATTTCAGAGATTTTGGAAGGAACACTGCCGGCTGGGACGTGCTGAGCATTGTTTTTAGTTGCCCTATCAGTGACCCCATCACTTACAGAAGGAGATGGCCGTTTGACTCACTTCCCTTAGACTTTGGCCATAATATTACCTAATTTCATCTAATTTTAAAATTAGAGTCTGTAATTGCTTCTAACATAGCTACACCATTTGATTTAAATGCTTAAATATATACATATATTTTTTAAAGAACTTTGAAATGGAGAGAATTCTACTCTTTTGTTTTTAATTCTTCCTGTCCTGGAAGGAGCAACCTCTGTTATGTCACTGACAACCTGACAAAGACGGTTGGGCAAGGCAGAGTCACGGGAATAAACTAATACATAATTCAGGATCACAACAACCTGCCAGTCTAGTTGCCGTTGTTGTTAGGTGCCATTGAGTTGGTTTCGACTCACAGAAACCCTAGGTACAACAGAACGAAACACTGCCCAGTCCTGTGCCATTCTCACAATCATTGCTCTGCTTGAGCCCATTGTTGCAGCCACTGTGTCAATCCATCTCCTTGAGGATCTTCCTCTTTTTTGCTGACCCTTTACTTTACCAAGCATGATGTTCTTCTCCAAGGACTTGTCCTTCCTGGCTATATGTCCAAAGTACGTGAGACGTAGTCTCATCATCCATGCTTCTAAGGAGCATTCTGGCTGTACTTCTTCCAAGACAAATTTGTTCGTTCTTCTGGCAGTCCATGGTATAGGCTATGTTCAGCATTCTTTGTCAACACCATGGTTCAAAGATGTCAATTCTTCCTGAAATGTTTCAGTCTGAAGCCTTGAGAAGCCAGTGTAAGTAATTGCAGATAAGAATGGCATCCTTTGATCCTCTTTTTAGTTTAGGGATTGGGAAGGCTGTCCTTCCTCGTTGTCCATCCACTTATGTGGGTCTATTGAAGGACAATCTGGGTCCTGTTGTTAGTTGCAGTCGAGTCGATTCCAACTCATGGCATAAAAGATTTTAAGAATCCTTCATTAGATCATAGTCCTCATATGTGTAGTCAAAGCTAGGAACTTTAGTCTTCTGACTCGAGGGAAGGACCATGAGCAGAAGTTCAGGACAAGCAATTTTCTTGGAAGCAATGAGGCAGAATCTGCTCATGGCTTAGTTACTTAGTCACTTACTCACTTGGCCACACCTAGCCTTAAGGGTATTTGGGACATGTAGTCTCCAGCTGGACAACCATGTGCTCCGTTTAAACCTATCAGTATGGAAGAAGGGATGATTGACTACTAGTGGAGGGGAGGGGTGATTGACTACTAATGGTCTCCACCACGAGATCCTATTCACCAGTCTGGTGGTTTTTTGATAGGGAGACCTTCACAGCAGCACAAATGGACCTCTACCTAGGGTGAGGACCTGTTGAATCACTCCAGCTGCTCTGTCTTGCCCTTAGGCAAAATATTTCTGGGGCTTGGGCAATATCCTGGGGAAATCAGGCACTGGGTTTCAGGCCCTTATACTGAGCCTACCCACCAGGTGAACACCTAGGGTGATCAAGTCCATGAGGTTTTCCAACAAAGGCTATATAAGACATGATATTTTAGCCTGTGTCACTGCATGAACCGAGGGTAAATAGGGAAGTTTTATTGGGTCTTGGAGAAGAATGCTGAAGGTATTGGTGTGAGGGTGGCCTGAGTCATACCTTTGTCAGATAATGTGGATGGCACTTACTATTTGACAGGATTGCCGAAAATAGGCTGACACTTTCCCAGGAAGGTGCCATAGTGCCTCTACAAGGGCTCTTCTGCTCATCCATGAATGGACTTTTACCCGTTTCTCTGAATCTGTGAGTCCTGAGACAACAGTCGCTTCACTCCACATACTTCAACAGCAGATAGACAAGGGAGTGAACGATGAGGGTGAGAAGAAGTGAGAAAGTGAGTGTTTTTCTGTGGAATTGCATCGATGAGATAAAAAATACGTGGTTGAATTACTCAGGGAAACCTGGACAATGAATAAGGAAGACTGAAGAAGAATTGACGCCTCTGAATTATGGCGTTGGCGAAGAATATAGACTATACCATGGACTGCCAAAAGAACAAACAAATCTGTCTTGGAAGAAGTACAGCCAGAATGCTTCTAAGAACCAAGGATGGCGAGATTACGTCTCACATACTTTGGACATGTTATCAGGAGGGATCAGTCTCTGGAGAAGGACTTCATGCTTGGTAAAGTAGAAGATCATCAAACAGAGGAAGACCCTCAATGAGATGGATTGACACAGTGGCTGCAACAGTGGTATCAAGCATAACAACTATTGTGAGGATGGTGCAGGACTGGGCAGTGTTTCATTCCACTGTACATAGAGTTGCTACGAGTCGAAACTGATTCGACGGCACCTAAAAACAATAACAAATAGGCCTGGCTCCTACCAATGTTAAATTAATGAAAGAGGCTTTGTATCGTAATTCAACGTCAGAGTGGAACTAATATTCTCTTATCATACAAAAACCAACCAACCAACCTGTTGCCATTGCATTGAGTCAATTCTGACTCACAGCGACCCTGTAGGACAGAGTAGAACTGCCCCATAGGGTTTCCAGGGAGAGCCTGGTGGATTCAAACTGCCAACTTTTTGGTTAGCAGCCAGGCTCTTATGCCAGCCAGGGTTGGGGTGGAGACTTGAGTTATGAAGATCCATAGAAGGCAATCATGAAGAGATTAAATCTTCCCTTGTGACCTATGTCTAATTAAAAAAAAAAAAAAATCTGGAAACAACCAAAGAAGAACAAAAGACAGACTACATCCAGGGAGTGGAGGATCACCTGAACTCCTTGTTCCTCCCCACCCCATCTAGTCCTGGGCCCCTGAGTGTATACTGGGCAGCAGATAGTGGCAGAGATGAAAATAGCTTTGATTTACAACTCAAAGAGAGGGCTGGGAAAGTTTCTAAGACACCAGAGGAAGTTTGGGGCCTTAAAATACTACCAAAAAATGGGGGAGGCAGGGAATTTGGGAGAAGAACAGGAATTAAAAGGACCACAGGCATTGGGGGAGGAAAAGTGTAGGGCTCAAAGTGAGTTTCCTGGGTGAAGTCTGGGCAGTGAGGCTGGGTCTCCTTGTCCCACCAAAAGGATGCACTGGTGAGGTTAGAAAGCACCTCTCTCTAATGCCTTGTGGGTTTTAATACTGAATTGCTGGAAGCCTTTGTGATATGTATGAATGCTCTGGGGACAGAGAAGAGCCAAGCAAGGAAGTGCTACCCCCATTCTGCCCCACTCCTGGTGAAAGAGACGCCTTCAGAGTGGATGAGAGCAGCAAAGGTGTCCACTCGGCTGGAAAAACTCTAAGGAAGAGTCTCCGACTCTTCAGTCCACCTAACTTCCACCTTCTCCACTCACCCGATTCAGGGAAGCAATGGACTACGGCTACCAAGGTGTGCACAGCTCCTAAAGCGCCCAGGTGGCTTTGTGGAAACCAAGCTCGCTGGATTTTATAGCCCCTCGACCTGGTTACAGGGGTTGTTGAGACCTCATCTAAGCTTTGCGTGTGTGAATTCCATGCAAATCTGTTTGGAAATTCTAGTTTGCAGAAAATTATAAATAGGTTTCTGATAAACACTGATGAGGAAAAAAAGTACAAATGAAAACACCCACATTGGCTAAGGCTCTCAGATCTGAATCAAAACTTCTTGCTTGGCGCCAACTACTCTGGGAGTTGAAATAAACCTCATGCCTGCTTGGCAAAACCTGAAAGCTGACTGTGTATTAGAAGAGCATGCTGTCCTCACTGGGCGATACATACAGAGGAGGTGTGCTTGCTGAGCAATAAAACCCTGACTCTAACACTTTGTTTTCTCATTTACGATGCTCAGTTTAATTAAGAAGTGTAATTGTAAACGTTTTCATTGCAATTTGGCAATAAACATAGATCTCTGTATTGAATATAAAGCCCCATTTGGTATTTGGGGGCAAAGTTACCAGTTCACTAATGTACAGGCAATTTCTGTTAGAAAGTAAGTGAGGGTCAGTGTGGGGATCCAGCCTTCGCCTCAAACATGGTAACTTGCTGGGCTGTGCTTACCAGGAGCAGATGAGGGAACTTTGCCAAAACTCTTCTTTGGCTGGGTGAAAAAACTTGAGAAACCTGTGCCCAGATAGGAAATCGTTGATATCTTCGGAAATCGTTTCCAAGTGTATTTAGGGAATCCGAGCTGGTTCATCAGCAGTTTACCTGCAGTCGAAAACGATGGTGAGAACATAGCCTCTGTTTAAAACGGTGAAGGAGAAGTCACAAATGAAAGGGGGAAGGCAGAAATATCACAACAGGCAGCATTTATTAATTTGCTTTAAATCCTTCAAGAAAATTAACTTCATTAGAATTGGAAGTTAAGGATAAAACGGCAACCATAGAAAAACTAGGAAAAAATACAGCTGATTATTAATCAGACCTCCGGCGGAGGTGGAAGTCTTCTAAACTTAGAGGCCATTACACAGAAGAAGGTAGATCTGCCTGCAAATGTTCAAATTCAGTATTTGGAAAAAAGAAAAAAAAAAAAAAAGACAAGCAAAAGATGGGAAACTAACATTTGCCACAGGTCAATGAGAAACGAATGATTAATTGTTGTCTTAGGTCAGGCTCCCTGGCAACAGACCCTGAGATCAAGGTTTGCGTGTGGGAAGTTTAGCGGGGTGGCTCTGGGAAGCAGCACCTGGGAGGGCATGATGGTGGCAGGATGGGCAGAGGGAGAGGCTGAGCTGTGACACAGCAGAGCGGAGGCTTCAGCCAATCCCATGCAGAGGCCTGGAGTTGGCATGGCCTGGGGTGACCCCTCAGAGTTGTCTCAAATGCAGGCAAGGGGATTGGGCCTCTGTATACACCCCCATTCTACCAATCTTTGGGTGCCCCCAGAGAGGGAGCCTAACCTGGATAAAGCAGCTCCCTTCTCAGAAGACAATTACCAGAGACGGAAGCGTTAGGAAGTAGCAGCTGGGGGACTGAGCCTCCATTTTCAAGAGAGATCCTGGGGGGAACACGATAGTGTCCACTACAATTATCTAAAAGCCTATAAAGTTAATAGAAAACACAATTGCTCCAGTACATAAGTTAATAAGGACGTGAATAATAGATACTTCATGGAAAAGTGTCCAACATCACTAGTAATCAAAGGAGTACAAGTTAACTAAAAAATTTTAAAGATCATTGTTTGCCAATAAAATGCACAGAATACCGTCATGCATTGCTTAACATCAACTATACGTTCTGTGAAATAGAATGGTATATGATGTCGATGTTGTGCAAACACGCCTAAATCACAAGCGATAGCATTCACTGATTTTCCACCTTCACGTTTTTCAGTAACCTTTTGTTTCACTCCCAAACCGATGCTTCTCCTTTGCCCCTTGCTGCTGTTATCATCAGCGCTGGTTTTGCTGCATTTGGGAGCTATGTCACATTTCTGGTAAAGTTTAGGAAAGAAAATTAAACAGAGAGAGAACTCTACAACACTCAAGAGTCAGCAGTACGTGAGATTGAATGCCGCTGCCTGTGAGTCGAAGCATACACTGTCATACAGTGAAATTTTTATTTGTAAGTAGGGAAAGTTCACGTTAAAATAACGATAGAAAGTATAGTAGTATATACATAAGCCAGTAATATAGGTGTTCATTATGACTATCAAGACATATGTATTATAGGTTATATATGTACTGTACCATTATAAAGGAACCCTGGTGGCGCAGTGGTTAAGTGCTTGGCTGCTAACCAAAGAGTTGGCGGTTCGAATCCACCAGCTGCTTTGCAGGAAAAAGATGTGGCAGTCTGCTTCCGTAAAGATTTACAGCTTTGGAAACCTGATAGGGCAGTTCTACTCTGTCCTGCAGGGTCACTATGAGACGGAATCGACTGGATGCCAATGGGGTTTTTGTTTTGTTTTTTTGTACCATCATACACCTGACAGTGCAGTTGCTTTGTGTACGAGAGACTTCAGATACTCGTGTTGCGGAAAGCTGTTGCGTTTGCTACGTCTGGTTACATCCGGTATGTCTGTTGTAACCTGATTGAACCAGGGAGTATACGCGGCGGGAGTATACCCGGTGGAACGTCGCCCGTTATGCACCACGTGACTGTATAGCAGGCAGTTCTAGCGGAGCTGTGGTACAGGCTATAGGCATCACCTGTGGGCAGCGCCCATTGTTGTAACCAATTTTGGATGGCACTTTGGCATTGTATATCAAACCACTTACAATGCTTCTACTCTGATCTACTAATCTCCACCTCAGAAAAGTTACCCAAAGGAGGTCACTGATTACTTGAAAAGGTTACATGCGTGAAGCTATTTGTTGTGCATTACAGTCAAACACTGCATGACATCTGTTTGGGCAACATCCAACAGCATATACGTCCACGGTCCCGTAAGATTATAAGAGTTCAGAAATCCGATCAGAGAATGAGATATAGAGGATGTAACTGGATATAGTGAACACAACAACTTCTGCACACAACACATGTATCTCATATCTGTTGTATACAATGCAAACGTGCTGCCAGGCTTATAATGGTACAGTACATATATAACCTATAATACGTATGTCTTGATAGTCATAATAAATGCCTATGTTACTGGTTTATGTATGTACTCTACTGTACTTTCTTATTTTCTGTTTTATGTATGTGAACTTTCCTCAGGCCCAAGAAAACCAAACCCATTACCAATGAGTCGATTCCAACTCATAGCAACCCTAATAGGACCAAGTAGAAACCATAGGGTTTCCAAGGCTGTGAATCTTTACGGAAGCAGACTGCCACATCTTTCTCCAGCGAAGTGGCTAGTGGGTTCATACTGCAGGTTAGCAGCCAGTTGCTTTAACCACTGTGCCATCGGGGCTCCTGAACTTTCCCTACTTACAAATAAAAAGTTCACTGTATAACACTGTATGCTTCGACTCGTAGGCAGCAGCATCTAATCTCATGTATCTTGCATCTCTTGAATGTTGTAGAGTTATCTCTCTGTTTAATTTTCTTTCGAAAATATTACCAGAAGTGCATCACAGCTCCCAAATGCAGCAAAACCAGCGCTGGTGATAGGAGCAGCAAGAGGCAAAGGAGAAATACCGATCTGGATGTGAAACAAAAGGTTATTAAACAACATGACGGTGGAAAATCAATGAATGCTACTGCTCGCGATTTAGGCATGTTCGCGCAACATCCAAATCACATAATGTCCTATTTCACAGAATGTTATCATGGATGTTAAGTGGTGCATGACTGTATTTATAATTGTGGAAAAGATTACCTAACTTAAATGTCTAATAGTGGAGACATAAAATTTAAGTAAATATGATGATTATGTAGCTATAGAGGCAAATTTCAGTATAATTTTTAAAAGATAATGAAACTCCACATAGACTATGACTACAACTATAGTAATAGATTCCAAGAGAAGGAAGTAGGAATGTGACCAAATAATTCTAAAACTCACTGGCAGAATAAGTAGGTGAAAATAGTAATGGCAATTTGGGTGGAAAGTAGCAGGACTACTCTAAAACCTATTATAAAGTGTTCTGGTGATCTATTGCTGTGCAATAACTCACCCCAAACTCAGTAGCTTAAAACAGCAGTAATTATTTTATCTTCTTTCATGAACCTAGGGGTTGACTGGGTTGTCTCATGTGGCTGCAGTGGTGGCTGGGGCTGGGATCGTCTGATGGCTCATGCACTCACATGCATGGTACCTGTCTGAGAAGGCTCCAGCTCAGGGCTGGAACTGCTGGGGGCTCCTCCACAACTCTCTCTATCTCTATGTGATGATCTCTCCATGTGGTCTTGCCACTGGACTCCTTACATGGGGGCTCAGAGCTGCAAAGGCCAATGGAGACCAGAGAGACTGGACTTCTCTAACCTCAACTCAGAATTCATGCAGGTTCTTGGCCACTGCGTGATGTTGCTGGAGGAGTCACAAGGGTCCACCTAATTCTAAGACCAGAGAACAGACTTCTGTATCTTCGTGTTAAGGTTCTAGAAGACCATATGAAATGGGACTTATTAAAGCCATTTTTGCAAAATACAACCTGCCAAGTAAACTACAATAATTAAATAGGGTTGTACAGATGTAAAAAAAAAAAATAAACTGATCAATGGCACAAAATAGAAAGCCAAACAACTGGACCTATTATATTTAAATGTTCATATATGACTAAAGAATCATCTCAATTCAATTCAATTAATTATACTGTAACAATTCATAAATAAAGGAATTAAATGTAAAAGAAAAAGCTGAAAAAATATCATCAGAACACTAAGGGGATGGGGCACTTCAGAAGCTTAAGTTATGGGAGCAATCCCAAAGAAAAATATTTTAAAACAACTATATATTTATCATAAACTTCTAAGTTTCAAATAATCCTTCAAATTAAAAAAAAATGTAAATTTAGAGATACATTCTAAGCAAATATGAAAGAAAAAAGGTTAATATTTTCTAGTATATATAGTTCATTCAAATGAACGAATTGGTGGAAAGCTACAAGAAAAGATAATTCACTATAGAGAAAATATAAAAAAGAAAGCCTTTTTTACAATTGCAAGACTAATACATGTTAATGTTTAGTGATTCAAACAATTCAGAAAAGTATAAAATAGAAAGCTGTTGTTGTTAGCTGCTGTTGAGTTGGCTGCAACTCACAGCAGCCCTATGCACAGTGGAACAAAACACTGCCTGGTCCTGTGCCATCTCCATGATTGGCTGCAGGTCGAGCTGTCATGATCCATGGGTTTTCTTTGGCTGATTTTGGGGAGTAGATTGCATTTGGCTACTAACCAAAAGGTCGGCAATTCAAATCTACCAGCCGCTCCTTGGACACCCTATGAAGCAGTTCTACTCTGTCCTATAGGGTCGCTATGAGTCAGAATCGACTAGACGGCGATGGGTTTGGTTTTTGGGGTCTTTCTAGTCTGTTAGTTTGGAAGCTCCACTAAAACCTGTTCAGCATCACAGCAACATGCAAGCCTCCACTGACAGACAGGTGGTGGTTGCGCATGAGGTGCATTGGCCAGGAATTAAACCTGGGTCTACAGCATGGAAGTTGAGAATTTTATCACTGAACTGCTATAACAGAAATACCACAACTGGGTGGCTTTAACAAACAGAAACTTATTTTCTCACAGTTAGGAGGCTAGAAGTTTAAATTCAGGGTATTGGCTCTGGGGGAAGGCTTTCTCTCTCAGTTGGCTCTTCAGCTTTTGCTTTCTGGTTCCTTTGGAGATTTCCATGTATCTTGACATCTATCTTACCCCATCTCTCTTACTTGCTTGCCTGTTTAATCTCTTTTATATCTCAAAAGAGACTGATCCAAGACACACCCTACACTATTCCTGCCTCATTAACATAACAAAGACAGCCTATTCCCAAATGGATTATAACCACAGGCATAGAGGCAAGGATTCACAACACATATTTCTGGGGGACAGAATTCAATTCATAACATTCCACACTTTGGCCCCCCAAATTCATGCCCTTGCTATGTGCCAAACACGTTCACCCCACCACCTCATCCCCAAAGTCTTAAATCAACTCTAACTCCAAAATCACCTCTTCTGAATCATTCAAATCAAATATGGGTGAGACTTTAGGCAAATTCTATCCTGGGGCAAAATTCCTCCTCATCTGTGAGCCTGTGAAATCCAGACTACAGTTTATCTGTTTCCAAAGAACAGTGGTGGAACAGATGCGAGGTAGACATTTCCATTACAAATAGGAGAAATTCAAGAGAAAGAAGGATAATGGGCACCAAGCAAGTCCAAAACCCAGCAGAACAAATTACAACCACTTTTACGGATTGAATTGTGTTCCTCAAAAATACGAGTTGTAAATCCTAACCTCTATGCCTGTGGTTATAATATCATTCGAGAATGTGTTGTCTTTGTTGTGTTAATGGAATAGGATTAGTGTAAAATTTGTCTTAAGTGGATCTCTTTTGAAATATAAAAGAGATAAACAAACAAGCTAGGAAGCAGAGATGGGGAAAGAGAGATGCCAAATCACATGAAGATCACCCAGAAGCTC
The DNA here is from genome assembly GCA_030035585.1 of Dugong dugon. Classification (NCBI taxonomy): domain Eukaryota; kingdom Metazoa; phylum Chordata; class Mammalia; order Sirenia; family Dugongidae; genus Dugong; species Dugong dugon. The sequence continues at coordinate 42,706,936 of CM057466.1, read as the reverse complement.
AGAAGAGACAAGGACCGCCCTCCAGAGCAGACAGAGAGAGAAAGCCTTCCCCTAGAGCCGGCATCCTGAATTCAGACTTCTGGTCTCCTAAACAGGGAGAAAATAAATTTCTGTTTGTTAAAGCCATCCACTTGTGGTATTTCTGTTATAGCAGTGCTAGATAACCAAGACAATCACCAATGTCTCATAAATAAAATGTAAAAGTCTTCTATTCCTCTTTGTCTTTCAGTCACTTTCACAACAGCACTCAGTCACGTATCCCTCCAGAAATTTTGTGTGTGGGCAGAAGCATGCATAGATGCTTACCTTGTCTCTCCTACTTTGATCACCAGACTGTCCTCGACTATGAATCCTGAAGGTCTTAGATATAAAACTGGCTGATGCAACCTGATTATACTATAACTTTGAGCTTAACTCTGTGTTTGGAGTTTATTTTAAAAATGATTGTGGAGTATTGCCCTGATCAATCCAGGCTTTTGAATGCTTACCTACTCTTGATAAGAGTTAGAAGTAGATCCAGCCAATCTGTTATGGGTTGAATTGTCTCCTTCCAAAAGATACGTTGAAGTCCTAACCTCCAGTACCCATGAATGTGCCATTGTTTGGGTATAGGGTCTTTAAAGATGTCATCACTTAAGTTAACATGAGGTCATACTGGAGCAGGGTCGGTCCTAAGCTAATAAGACTGGTGTCCTTATAAAAGTGGGGAAGAGACAGAGACAGAACACACAGAGGGAAGGCAGCCACGTGAAGATGGAGGCAGAAATGGTGGCGATGCAGCAGCAAGCCAGGGAACACCGAGGATCACCTGCTGTCACCAGAAGCCAGGAGAGAGGCCTGGAACAGATTCTCCCTCAGAGTCTCCAAAGGAACCAACCCTGCTGACGCCTTGATTCTGGATTTCTTTCTGTTGTACATAGTGTCGCTATAAGTTGGAACCAACTCGACAGCACCTAACAGGAAGAGCTGTGAGAGAATGAATGTCTGATGTTTTAAACCACCTAGCTTGTGGTAGTAAGGAACTGTTACACAACCCACAACCCATAAAAGTGAGGCCCCACCTACAGTAATGGCTTTGGAAGAGCCTGAGGCAATAGGAAAATTCCTATCTGGGGTTGCTTCTGCTGCGCTGGATGAGATCGACTAACCCTTGGGACCTCCACGCTGCTGGAATGGTGAGGACCCTCTCCTGCCAGTTTACACGGAACCTGCCTGAAGGGTGAGGAACTCTGAACTCCATCTTTCTTCCCCACTGGGTAGCAGGAGAGCGAGAAGGAACATGGAAGACTGGTTGTGCTGAACTGACCCCCAAGTCTATGCACTGAGAAAGGCTCCTCACATCAGTGAAAACTGGCCTGCTTCTCTGGAATTAGGGGACTGGTGTCACAGTGGTTAAGCGCTCAGCTGCTACTCCAAAGGTCACCATTTGAATGCCCCAGCCGCTCTGCTGGAGAAAGATTTGGTAGCTGCTTCCATAAAGGTTACAGCCTTGGAAACCCTATGGGGCAGCTTTGCTCTGTCCTGTTGAGTCACTATGAGTCGGAATCACCTTGATGGCAGTGGGTTTGGTCTCTGGAATTAGGAGAAGGCCAGTCCTTCATCATCACTCACTCACACGTTGAAGAGACACTCGCAGCAGGGCAAAGGATGGGCTCCTGGATTAGAAGGTGAAATGGCCACATGGCTTAATTGGGCTTTTTATGCCCACAGGAGTCATAGTTTTGGCTGAGGAGCTAGATCCTAAGTAAGATTTAGGCCTCCCTACCCAGTAAAGTAACCCAAACAGCTAAGGGTGGGCCATAGCCGAGGGGAATATAGAACAAACTGCAGAGGGCTGAAGTCATAAATACCAACCGAAACTCATAACCAATTGCAGAAAAATTAAGTGCTTCCCTTCTGTATTTTATCACTTATTGACAGAGTGAACTAATTACTATTCTTTTCCCTTTTTAAAATAAATTATATATTTTTCTTATATTTCTTCCTTCTATTTGGTATGTCATTGTTAGCCTCTGTGTAGTGGCTCTGACTCATGGTGATCTCATGTACAGCAGAAGGAAACATTGCCCAGTCCTGTGTCATCTTAGCAATCGTTGGTATGCTCAAGTCCATTGTTGTCAGCCAGGTATATTTTGAGTGCCTTCCAACCTAGGGCATATCTTTCAGCACTGTATCTGGCAATATTCTGTTGTGATGCATAGGGTTTTCACTGGCTAAATTTTGGGAGTAAATCACAAGGCCTTTCTTCCTAGTCTGCTTAGTCTGGAAGTTCTGATGAAACTTGTCCACTATGGATGACCGTGCTGATGTTTGAAATATCGGTGGTATAGCTTATAGCATCAGAGCAACATGCAAGCCACTACAATACAACGCAATGATAGATGGTTGGTGGTATATATATATGTTGTTGTTGTTAGGTGCCATCATGTCGGTTCTGACTCATAGTGACCCTATGTACAACAGAACGAAACACTGCCAGTCCTGTGCCATCCCCACAATTGTTGCTATGTTTAAGCCCATTGTGCAGCTACTGTGTTAATCCATCTTGTCTTAGGCTGGGTTCTCTAGAGAAGCAAAACCAATAAAGTGTATAAATATATACAGAGAGAGAGATTATATCAAGGAAACAGCTCACGTGATTGTAGCGTCTAGAACGTCCCAAGTCCATGGATCAGGGTAGAGGCCTCTCCCAAGTCACGCAGCTGCAGAAGCTGGCAAGCCCAAGATCAGCAGGTCGGAGAGCAGGGCTCCCTTTCACAGGCAGTGCAGATCAACAAATCCCAGTTTCAGCAGATAAGCTGACAGCGCAAGTCCCAAGAACGGGAGATGAGACGACAGGAAGCAGCTGCAGGATCCAGAGAGAGCAAAAAGCCAGAACGTCCGCTTATACAGATGTGGGCCACACCCCCAAAGAGTCTCCCTTTCATCTGATTGGCTACTCACAGTATATTCAATCATGTGAGTGATTACATTAAAACACTGAGAATCATGGCCCAGCCAAGATGACACACAATCTTAACCATCACACATCTTGTTGAGGGTCTTCTTCTCTTTTGCTGACCCTCTACTTTACCAAGCATGATGTCCTTCTCCAGGAACTGGTCCCTCCTGATAACATGTCCAAAGTACGTGAGTCAAAGTCTCACCATCCTCACTTCTAAGGAGCGTTCTGGCTATACTTCTTCCAAGACAGATTTGTTCATTCTTCTGGCAGTCCATGGTATATTCGATATTCTTTGCCAACACTGTAATTCAAATGCATCAATTCTTCTTTGGTCTTCCTTATTCATTGTTCAGCTTATATCTGTATATATATACATAAATATATGTATATATGAATACATGTATATACATACATATGTATGTATGTATCTGTCTATATATATTCTACTATGTGTATTAAATGAATAATTTCTTTTACAAGGATTAGCACAGACTTGTTCCTATGATACAAAAAAAAAAAAAAAAAAAATCCAAACCTGTTGCCATTAAGTTGATTCCAACTCATAAAAACCCTATAGCACAGAGTAGAACTGCCCCATAGGGTATCCAAGCAGCAGCTGGTGGATTTGAACTGTCAACTTTTTGGTTAGCAGCCTAGCTCTTAATCACTGAGCTACCAGGGCTCCAAATATCCAACTTTTCCAAACGGTTGTACCATTGCACCATCTCTAACATCAGCCGAATCCCTGTCTCCTCTTTGGGTTCAGTAATTTGCTGCAACATCTCACAGAACTCACAAACTGTACTTAATAAAGTGGTTCATTAGGGAAGGAACAGGGTACAACTTGGGATCAGAATCAACTTGAAAAGAACAGAAATAACTCAGGATGCAATTCCTTGATCAAGACAGCTTCTTCTTGCCCTCTGTCACCAGGCCCTGCTGGGGGCCTTCTGCTGCCAGCTGTGCTGGGGCCTTGCTAGATTTCCCCTGCTGCATAACCCATTTGTTCATTCCTTTACCTTCAGCTATTATTTCTCCTCCTCCCATTTGTTATTTACTTTTACCCAAACTTTTCCATCTTGGGAAGGGACAACAGGTTCAGCTTCTGTGACAGTTGAGATTGCTGGTAGCAAGACCAGTCTAGCAAGTGCTTCCCCCTCAGTGCACTCCCATTCGTGCTGGGTAGGGTTACATAGGTACAACGCTACTGGGCTATCTCACCCACTACAATATAGCAGTATTCAGTGTCAACTCCAATTTTGCCAGATGGGGGAAGGTACAATCCATCTCATCAGGACCTTGGGAATTCTGGCATCCAGGTTCAGGGGTGTAGTTAGGTATAGTCTCTTGCTTAGGGATCACCCCTGCTTCTGGCACCCACAGCTGCATCCCTGGTCCTGGAACCACAGCATCAGGCAGAAAAAAGGCAGTTTTAGGGGATATGGGGAAGAACTATACAGTGGCACCAGCGTACTCCTCCACCCTCTCTTCCCCAGATCCCCCAGAGAAACATAGTAATCTGTCCAGTGCTGATCCTTTGCTCCCTTCATGTTGCATGTGAGCACACACTCATGAAGGTGTAAGAGCCACCCCTTCATGCCTTTATCTCCCTCTATTTTAAAATAACAAAAGTTTCAATTGCCCATTCCAATTCTCTATCAAACCATTACTCTGAGGGTAGTATGCAACATGGTATGTCCATTTAATATGATGTTTCTTGGCTCATTCTGCACCCTGTGGGCTGTAAGGTGTGTTCCTTGGCCTGATAAAATATAACTCAGTGGCCCAAATTGGTATAGTATCTTTTGTTCCAATCCCTTAATGGTATTTTTGGCATTTGCATATACGATGAGATATGCAAAGCCCAGTCCAGAGTAAGCATCTATTCCCGTGAGAACCCACTTGTAGCCACCTGGTACCACTGGCGTCATTGGTTCAATATAATCAACTTGCCAGCTATGTGCAGGGCCTTTCCGCCAGGGAATCTGCCCCATAGCCATCTGTAACCTGGGTCTTTCTTGCTGGCAGACAGAGCGGTGCTTATTGGCATTTTGTGCCTCGGAGAGTACAAGAGGGACGTATCTAAATTCAGCCCATCTCTGCATTGCTGAAGCACCTCCATCTCCACTCATTTCATGGACCCAATTGACCACCACAAGTGAGTGTATCAACAGGTCTATTTGCTCATTCCAATCACCTTCCAGTCCAGGAATGGGGTTCTTCTGATGGGAATCAACATGTGCTCCTCTAATGGGCCCTCTAAATTCCCAGAGTGCTTTCCATAGGTCTATGCCCTACACAGGTGTCCTCTTAATAGTCCAATTTTCCATCACCCATTTGCCTGACCATATAGCCAGGCTGTTGGCCACTGCCCATGAATCAGTAAAAATCCAAACCTATAGGCTCTCACCATTGCCGAGTTCTTCCATCATGGCTAGGAAGACAGCATGCAGTCTGGCCCTTTGAGCTGAACTGTTTTTACCTTCTTCAATCAGGGTCTTTCCATCTGCTGGTCTTAATGCAGCAGCTTTCCACATCAAATGTTGTCCATGTACCCTGGAACTGCCATCTGTGAACCAAGCAGCCTTCTGCTGGTGAGCAGAAAGCTGTTTATAGGGCACTGTTCATGTAGCCATAGACTCTGGCAGCTTCTCAGGCAGTTCCATGGTAGGACCTATGGGAAAAGAGGCTACATGGATACAGTGGGAGCTTCCCTGAGTGCCCCCAGTGGCTTGTTCTTGTATGAACCATTTCCATTTTATTATGGAAATATTTTGGGCACCACCTTCCTTATTAGAGTGTTTCTCTGACTTTACCAAAAATATTATGTATATTTCAGGTCTCATGATGATTTTATGTTCTTCTGCCATTGAGGCAGTCTCAATCAAGGCCCAATAGCAGATACGTAATTGTCTTTCAAATGGCGTGTAATGTGCTGCAGCATCTGGAAACTTTCTAGTCCAGAATCCCTGTGGTCGCCATAGGGCAGCGTTCTCAGGTGCTTGCCGTAAGCTCCAGTCTGCATAAGCACAAGTGGCAGACACCTCCAAAATCATGTCTGAATGTGGATTATAAGGGCCTAAAGGAAGGGAGAGTGAGACCCCTTTCTGTAATTCAGACATAGCCTGCTGTTGCTCTGGTCCCCATCCAAATGCAGTTTTTTTCTGAGTGGTTTTATGGATGGGAGCCAGCAATATTCCCAGATGTGGAATATGCATTCTACAATATCCAACTAGACCAACCAAACATTGGCCCTCCTGCTTAGTCTTGGGGGTAAGTAGTGATAGCAACTTATTCTTGGTTGCCTGTAGAATGTCATAGATGGCTCCTGCCCAAGTTATTCCCAAGAATTTCACCATTTTGGCAGGGCCCTGGATTTTTATTGAATTTATTAACCAGCTTCTGTTGGTCATGTGGGCCACCACTGTATTCAAATCAGCCCTAGTCTGTTCTTCAGTGCTTGATATTAACATAATATCATCAATGTAATGTATCATCACAGTTGAGATCTGCACCAAGTCCATGTCTCTTCTAACCAAACTAAGCCGGTGAATTCAAGTAACTGTGTCAATACAGTGAAACTAAATTGGGATCCTTCCCATGTGAAAGGAAACTGCAGCTGGTTGTTTTCTGGGATCAAGAAAAAGGCATTTGCAAGATCAATCACTGAGTACCAGTCTCCTTTAGACTGCTGTATTTTCTGCACTGTTGATACCGTGTCTGGAACAGCTGAAGCCACAGGTGGCACTACTTTATTTAGGCCTCAACAGTCTACTGTCAGCCTCCATGAGCCATCTACCTTTTTCACGGGCCATACAGGGATGTTATACAGAGAATGTATTGGCAACAACACTCCAGGTTTAGCATGTCTTTAATCAAAGCAGTAATCTCCTTTTGTCTACCAGGTATCCTGTACTGTTTCAAATTAACAACTTGAGTGGGTTTGGGCAATTCTAATGGTTCACATTTAGCATGTCCAATCAATACTGGCCTAAGGGAAGACTTACACAGACCTTCAGTTTTGTAATATCAGGTGGAGGAAGTGTTCCCCAATTAGACATAATAATACTTTCAAGGAAGGCAGATGCAACTACTTCATACAAGATATGATTGAATCTTCCAGTTCTCATCTGTCATGGATTGAATCGTGTCTCCCCAAAATATGTGTATCAATTTGGTTGGGCCATGATTTCCAGTATTGTGTGGTTGTCTACCATTTTGTCACCTGATGAGATTTTCCTGTGTGTTGTAAGTCCTATCACTAGGATGTTAATGAGATGGATTAGCGGCAGTTATATTGATGAGATCTATAAGATTAGATTGTATCTTAAGCCAATCTCTTTTGAGCTATAAAAGAAAGAAGTGAGCAGAGAGAAGTGGGGACCTCATACCACCAAGAAAGCAGTGCTGGGAGCAGAGTGCATCCTTTGGACCTGGGGTCCCTGCGTGGAGAAGCTCCTAGACCGGTGGAAGATTGATGACAAGGATTTTCCTCTACAGCCGACACAGACAGAAAGCCTTCCCCTAGAGCTGGAGCCCTGAATTCAGACTTCTAACCTACTACACTGTGAAAGAATAAACTTATGTTCGTTAAAGCTATCCACTTGTGGCATTTTTGTTATAGCAGCACTAGATAACTAAGGCATCATCCAAACTTTCACCTTAGTCCCATCAACTGTTGTATCACCATATCCCACCCATCTAACCTTAGGCCCCTGCAATATTTTATAGACAGGGTTTGGGATTACAGTACATTGGGCTCCTGGATCCAGGAGCCCCAATAAGGTCTCTTCTCCACCCTTGGGCCATTTCACCCACACATGTGCATATGGCCTCAAGTCCCCTGCTAGAGGCTGGACCAGAAGACCCTGGCCCTCTCATCAACCCTTATCTTGATCAACTAGCTGAGCCACTGCTTCAAATGGTCCCAGGTGGGACTTCCTGTCATTAAATTCCTCCCAAATGAGGTGAATAGAATGGACTTGTTTAGGCCTCTTAAACATTGCAGGACCAGCAGGAGTTTCTGTTGGTTCACTCAACCTCCTGTAGTGCTGCATTAGAACCTTTGTCTCAACTCCATCAATGTCGACTATATTCATCCCATTTCTTAGTAACCATTTAAAAATTTCTGTTTTGCTGGGATAAGTTCTTTCACCATTGTCTCTTCCTATTTGCCTATGAATCACCCCTATGTTTCTTGCATCTGTAAGACCTATACAGTGGAGCTGTGCCAACAAATCTGATAAGCCTTCTTGGATTGTTGCTTTGTTTCATGTAGCAAGGTTACGTGGGGTGCCCAAGTAAAAGCGGCTCCCTTGATTATCATATCTACCATGACTTGTGTAAGGGGCATACCCATCTCACTGCAAATTTTATCCAGTCCACCAGGCTGGCCGTCCCCTCCAGGTTAACCCGCTGTGTAACTGGATCTTATATCATCATTTGTGATTATTCCATAGTGGGTTGTGGGTCTTGCATCAACCCAAACTCACCCTTCCATTCTGCAGTATTCAGAACTACAGACACTCCCCAGATATTAGTTGCTCTCACAATCCATTTTAGTAATAGTACCTCAGGAGGCTGAAGATACAGATCTACAGATTGAAGCAACTCCTTTATACCTCCTGGTTTCAATAGTTTCTTGGTTTTGCCTGGTTCCCCTCCTGGACTACCTTCTTGGTGACCAGTGGTTGAAGGGGTACTTCCTGTTGTTCCAACACAATTTTTCCTTTCAAGGTTGGCTCTGAGATTAGCAGTCAGACTGCCAGCTGGACCATATCTGGGCTCAGTTCAGTACTGCAATCTGCCTATACGTTATTTTTCCCTGCCTTTGCAGCTATTACTGATAACAGCAACCAAGGAATTGTATGTCTCAACTTTTATCACTCTGTATTTCCTTATGCATCCAACTAGCCAATTCTTCAGGAGTTAGATCTGCCACTCCTACTTCCAATGAATAGCTTTTGCCTTGGGTAACTGATTTTTTTATCCCATCCAGAAACCAAAGGTTTCTCATTCTCCTGTTTATCCCCCTTTTTTTTCCAAAACCACATGTTCCTCACAGCCTACATCAGCCAGAACCCAGAAGAACTAGATGGTGCCCAGCTACCACCATTGACTGCTGAGAGAGATCACGATACAGTCCCAGACAGAGTGGGAGAAAAACATAGAACAAAATTCAAATTCACAAAAAAAGACCAGACTTACTGGTCTGACAGAGACTGGAGAAACCCCCAAGACTATGGTCCCTTGACATCCTGCTAACTCAGGACTGAAGTCATTCCCGTAGCCTACTTTTCAGACAAAGATTAGACAGGCCTATAAAACAAACAAAATGTGAGGAACATGCTTCTTAGTTCAATCAAATGTACGAGACCAAATGGGCAATTCCTGCTCAAAAGCAAGATGAAAAGTCAGGAAGGGACAGGAAAACTGGATGAATGGACTCAGGGAACCTGGGGTAGAAAGTGGGAGAGTGCTGTCATATTGCAGGGATTGCAACCAAAGTCACAAAATAATTTGTGTATAAATATTTGAATGATAAACTAATTTGCCCTGTAAAATTTCACCTAAAGCACAGTAAAATAAAACAAACAAAAAAACCCACATATTTCAGTGAGTCTGAGCCATTGCAGTGAACCTCACCAATCTGATACCAACTAAATTAATATTTTTTTAAATAAGGATCAGCACAAAGCTCATTCCTATGAGGCAGAGGTTAAAGATGTCCCACATGTCATATGCATGTGAAAGCTGGACAATGAATAAGGAAGACTGAAGAAGGATTGATGCATTTGAATTATAGTATTGGTGTAGAATACTGAATATACTATGGACTTCCAGAAGAACAAACAAATCTGTCTTGGAAGAAGTACAACCAGAATGCTCCTTAGAAGCAAGGATGGCGAGATTACATCTCACATACTTTGGACATGTTGTCAGGAGGGACCAGTCCCTAGAGAAGGACATCATGCTTGGTAAGACAGAGCATCAGTGAAAAAGAGGAGACCCTCAATGAAATGGATTGACAGTGGCTGCAACAATGGGCTCAAGCATGACAACTATTGTGAAGATGGTGTAGGACCGGGCAGTGTTTCGTTCTGTTGTACATAGAATTGCTATGAGTCAAAACTGACTCAATGGCACCTAACAACAACAAATGTCCAGCTTTTCCAAGCTGCTGTACCTCTCCACCATCTCTAACATCAACTACTTCCTGTCTCCTCTTTGGGTTCAATAACTCACTGCAACGTCTCACAGAGCACACTAACTGTACTTACAGTTAAGTGGTTTATTAGGGAAGTAATGGAATACAAGTCGGGATTGGGATCAGCTTGGAAGTAATAGGAAAAACTCAGGACACAGTTCCTCAATTAGGACAGCTTCTTCCTTGTTGTTAGGGTTTCATACACCTTATTTGTATCATCCCACCCCCACAAGAGTATCATGCACCTTATTTACATTATTAGCAAGCTATCCAATCCCCTTGGTGGGCCACAAGCACCTCATTTGCATAGTCCCACCCAGTCATTTGGTGGGAGTTACAAAGACTATGGCTATAAAGGCCATATTAACTAATTCACTGCACTGCAATATGAAATAATTTTAAGATAAGATTATTACTCTCAGTATCAATTTAGTTCAAAGTTTCTTTGTGATTCTTTTTGTCTCCAACATTATGTGTTGGATAAAACATTTTCCTTCATGATTTAAAATGCCATTTGTCTCTTATATTAACTTTTCATATTATTTAAGTCTATTCTGGTTTTCATGATGTCCCAGTCCATTGATCTCTCAAGTGTCAGTACCACACACGTTTCATTGCTGAGCTTTTTAATATATTTTAACATCTAGTAGAGCCACACTCCTCTTACTATTATTATTTTTCAGATTTTTCCTGAATGTTATCATTTTATTTTTCCTATAAATTTAGATTCAGCTGGTTTACCTAAAAAATCCTGTTAATATTTTTATTGATCATATCAGTTTTGATTATTTATGCTTTCTTAGAAATATATTCCATACATATTTAAAATTTTTTAATTTTTATTAAATCAAACTGTGGTTATATGCCCTTGTTTTTGTCATTGTTAGCTGAAGTTGAGTCAGCCCCCAGCTCATGGAAACCCCATGGGTTACACAGTAGAACTGCTCCATAGGATTTTCTTGGCTGTAATCTTAATGAAAGCATATCTCTGGGCTTTTTCTTCCCTAGAGCCACTGGTGGGTTTGAAATGTCCACCTTTCGATTAGCAGCAGATTGCAAACTGCTTGCACCACCCAGGCTTCTTTACTAATGTAATGTGTGTTGATTTTCCTTTTCTTTTCTAGCTTATATTTTCCAACAAATTGTCCATTGTTTTTGAAGAACTAGCTCTTGGCTTTATCTATCAAATGTATTGTTTTAAGTTTTCTAATTTATCCTTTTTTTTTTTTTTTTGCTTTTGACTTTATTGTTTCTTTCCTTTGTTCTCCTTAGGGAAAAAGAAATTAGAAGAAAAAGTGATTCTGTATGAGAAGTATCTGTTTTCAATTTAAAGGAAAGCTATTTTTTTCATTCGTTCACTGAATATTTTTAGCACCTGTTGTGTTCTGAGATAAGTACTAGCCAATGGGAAAATAAAAATATCCTTTTTAGAGGGAAATAGGGATTATTCCAGCATATAAATACTGTCAGAGTCAGAGGAATGCTTTTCAGGAACATTTGTAGCCTGAATTGACAGGCTCTGGCTTTTCTCTGGCTCCATTTATTATCACCTGGATGGTTTCCTTTCTATCCTTAATGGAATAACAGAGTTCTTAGACTGGAGTTAATAATTTACTTGTATTGTACTGAGATGCCTTAGTCACAGCTGTCTTACACTGGTTTCTGCAGACCTGCACAACTTCCGAGAACACTCCCTAGTGACGTGAGAGAACTTTGAGTCAACAAGTCATGTGATTCTCTAGCTACCAAGGAAAGGTGATTAGATACTAAAAATAAAAACATCTCCCCACTGGCAGTTACTCACCTCTGTGCAGGCATCGTGCTATCGCAGCATATACTTCCTCAAGCAATTTACCATTTCTTTTACGTGTAGTAAACGAATGTCAACCATAAAAAAGACTTCAAACTCCAGTGGTGTATGAGGCAGCACAAGATGTCCCTTTCAGAAACCTCTGACCATTTGTAACATGGATGCCTTCTCTTCATCGCTTAATGTGAGCATTAAGGACCCTACAGGGGCAGCTTAGCTTATAGTCACTGCCATCTCATGCTAGAGGTTTTAGTCTATCCCCTTACTTTGAAAACGGAGGTAAAGACCAAAACAAACAAGCAAAAACAATCAAACCCTTTGCCGTCGAGTTGATTTCGACTTATAGCGACCCTCTAGGACAGAGTAGAACTGCCCCACAGGCTTTCCAAGGCTGCAAAGAGCCAGTTAATTGCCCAAGGACATAGGGAGTTAGTGGAAGAGGGTGGTTCTAGACCTAGATGTCCAACCTGTGCTCTTCCCATCATACGTCAAATTTCTTATATGTAAAATCAGGATAGTAATAGCATTGGTAGCTACTATTACTGTGAGGATAAGAGGAGATAATATATAAAGTGCTTAGTGCAGTAACTGGTACATAGTAGTTAATAAGTGTAAGCTTATTATTTTTAAAACATTCTGCAGATACCTGGAATTTTCACCACTCTAATAGTGATGACGTCCTTGCGTTCCTAGGATTAGGTTGTAAAGAAAATAGAGCACTTTTAGAGTTTCAGATGCTTTTAACTTATGAAACCAATGATCTGGCTGCAGTATTTCTGCCTAAGAAAGATTTAGAGGTAGTTATCTGGTTGCAGGAAAAGCTGGTGGCATAGTCGTTAAGAATCCACCAGGTGCTCCTTAGAAACCCTGTGGGGCAGTTTTACCTTGTCCTATAGGGTCACTATAAGTTGGAATCAACTTGATGACAACGGGTTTGGTTTGGTGGTTTTATCTAGTTGCAATTGAAGTTGTATTTCATAGCAAACTCACAGAATTTACTTAGATTACCTATTGCATATCATTTTAAAAGGCAAAGATTTTATTAAATTTGTATAATAGGACAGATTTCCAGGCAACATGGTGCTATAGACAGAAGCACCATGCCATCCCCCCACAGCAAAGACCTGAAAAACTAAGTCAAACAGAGAGGCAAACGTCAATCTTGAAACCCCAAGCATCAAATGAAGAGATAAAGAACTCAGCCAAGCACCGAATGGAATAAGAAACTGACAGAGAACGGAGAGTTAGGACAGATACACGCAGAGGGCCCCTATCAGCTAATGCAGCATGGATCCACCATCTTGGATTCCCGTTGGAGATCAGTAAACAGGAAGTACAGGAAAGCAGCTTCACAGAGCTCCCAGCAGGAGACAGAACAACTGGTAACCACTGATATACGCTTTACCACCCCCCACCTTTCTTCACCCCCACTCGACCTCCTCTGCTTCCTGTGGCCACAGTCTCTTGGCTGGGAAGCACAAGCTTCACCCCTGTGCTGCTTGTACTCCACCCACCCCCAAAGCTGGCTGCCTCCCTGAGTGCCATTTGTTGGCTGCTGGTGTTGCTTTGTTCTGCTTCTTTGGTTTCTTCCATACCTCTGAGCACCTCCCCCTCTTTTCTCTCAAATACCTGGCTCCATTTGCCATCTTTGCTTCTTCCTGAAAGGCTGTGAAATGCCACTCACTGTGGAACTGCTTCCCAGCCTGTGCCACCATGCTGGTGGGACCCCTGGCGACTTTGTTTTGGTTGCTAGTTTTGATTTGTTTGTTTTCTTTTTTGTTTCTCGGCTTGGGAGCCTCTGATAGCTGGGCAGTACTGTGTGGCTTGGGAGTTACCCCTCGGTCTGTGCAGCCACGCAGTGGGATCTCTGGGGGGATTTCTTTTTTCTTGTTTGTTGGTTTTCTTTTCTTTTCTCTCTTTTTCCTTTTTTGTCTTTCTTCATTTCTCAGTTTCTTGTCCCTCTATACCTACCTTCTCTTCCCATTTCCTGAGTACTTGGTGTTGTGTGACACCCCTACCCCTTCTAGCCAGGCTGTACTTCACAGCCTGGGAGCAACTTCACCAGTCCTCGCAGCCACACCAGTGGGATCCATGGGAGCTTTGCTTTTGTTTTTTTTTCTTCTAGTTTTTATTTATTCATTTTTTATTTTAGCCTTTTTATTTTTTCTTTTTGTTTTTCTCCATTTCTCAGTCTCTTATCTCTCCACTCCAGTGACAAGCTCCCTTAGCACTCTTTTTTTGTTTGTATGTTTTTGGCTCCTGTTCCTCTCTCCTCTTTCCCATACTCATCTTAGCTTCAAACATCACAATCTCCCCTCTCCTTCCTGCCTACCTGCACCATGCAGTGAACATCACACCCCCGAGCAGCAAAGGCACAGCCTACTGGAACCTTCCTTGCACCGATTCCCGGCCTGCCCTGTTGTCCCTAGTAAGTGCCACAAACAACCCATCCCAGCAACTCCCCTTCAGCTGGACCCACCCTGCTGTACCATACCTGAGTGATTGACTTTGCCCATTGAAGACAGAGGTGAAAAGTATCTTGTCCACAGATGAGCAAACAACAAAGAACACACAGCCTGCCTGTTCAGACATAACCAAATAAAACAAAAAAGCAGGATGAAACAAACAAATCTACAATCAATAAATGAGGAAAAATACTGCACAGCCCGAAGACAGCAGACAATATCAAAACATAAAAAAAAAGAGAATAGGATGGTTCCAGTAGGAGTCCAAAATAAAACACCAGATGACTTTCCAGTAGAAGAAAAGGCACTAGAACTACCTGATACGGAATTCAAATCTCTAATATTCAGAGATATCCAAGAATTGAAGGAAAAATCAGACAAAAATGAGGAATAAACAGACAAATTCATTGAAAATACAGCCAAAAAAATTGGAAGAATTCAGGAAAATAATATAGGAACAAAATGCCAAAATAAATTCACAACTAGAAATCATACAAAAGCAACAATTAAAAGTCCAAAAGATAAACAACAAGATTTAAGAAATGGACAGTGTCATAAAAGGACTGAGGAGCAGGTTTGAAACGATGGAAGACAGTATCAGAGAAATTGAAGACAAATACTTGGATAAACTCTGAGGAAAAATCAGGAAAAAAGAAAGAAGAAAAATGAAGAAACCCTGAGAATTATGTCGGATACAATCAAAAGCAAAAATTCGAGTGATCAGAGTTCCAGAACAGGGGGAGAAAACACAAAACACAAAGAGGATCATTGAAGAACTGCTTACAGAAAACTTCCCCAGTATCATAAAAGATGAAAAGCTGACTATCCAAGAAGTTCAAGGAACCCCATAGAGGATAGACCCCAAAAGAAAATCACCAAGGCATATCATAATCACACTCGATAAAACCAAAGACAAACAAAGAATCCTGACAGCAGCTCAAGAAAAACAAAAAGTTACATACAGAGGAGAAACAATAAGACTAAGCTTGGATTATTTGGCAGAAACCATGCAGGCGAGAAGGCAATGGGATGACATATATAAAACCTTGAAAGAAAAGAATTGCCAGCCAAGAATAATATATCCTAAAAAACTCTCATTAAAATATAATGGTGATAATGAGAAGAATATTTGTTCTGTAAACTTTCACTTAAAGTACAATACAAAAAATTTAAAAAAGAAAAGAAAATGAAAAGAAAAAATAATAGTGAAATTAGGCCATTTCCAGATAAATAGAAATTAAAGGACTATGTAAAAACCAAACCAAACCTACAAGAATTATTAAAGGGAGTCCTTCAGTCTAAAAACTAACAACATCAGACCTCAGGCTGAATCTAGGAAACAGAATAATACCAGCCAGATGCCAACCTAGGAAATGAACTTTCAAGGACTATCCAAAAGAATTACAACAGGGAACCAGAGAGATTAATCTGTAAATGGCAACAACATCAGAACACTAAAAGAGGGAACAAACGGTGTAGGTATAGAACCTTCTAATGGAGAGGAAGGCAAGGCGATACCAAGTAATAACAGAATGTTTTAAACCTAGGAAGATAAGGGAAAATTTCAAGGTAACTACAAAGAAAGTTAACAAACCTTCTCATCAAAATAAAGAAGAAAAAAAGAAAGTCTCAGTAAAAACAGAACCTACATAAACAAAAGAAATGAAAACAAAATCCACAAAAAAGGAATTCAGCACAGGAGAGTAAGAGGAACAAAGAAAATGTCAGCACCACAAAAAAAAGCACTACAAAATGACAGGAATAAACTCCCACCTATCAGTAATTACACGGAATGTAAATGGCCTAAGTGCATTCATAGAGAGATGGAGAGTGATAGAAAGGATAAAAAAAAAAAACAAGATCCATCAATATCCTGTCTACAAGAGATGCACCTTAGAAACAAAAACATAAATTTATTAAAAATCAAAGTATGGAATAAAATATATCAAGCAAACAGCTACCAAAAAAGAGCAGGAGTGGCAAAACTAATCTCAGATAAAATAGAATTTAAGACAAAATCCACTATAAAAGAAAAGGAAGGACACTATATAATGATTAAAGGGACCATCCATCACGAAGACATAACCATAATAAACATCTGTGCACCCAGTGACAGGGCTCCAAAATACATAAAACAAGCTCTAACAGCACTGAAAAGAGAAATTGACAGTTCCACAATAATAGTAGGAGACTTCAACACACCACTCTTGGTAAAGGACAGAACACCTAGAAAGAAACTCAGCAAAGATACAGAAGACCTAAAGGGCACTAATGACCAACTTGACCTCATGATCATGTATAGAACACTCCACCCAACAGCTGCAAAGTACACATTCTTTTCCAATGCACATGGAATGTTATCCAGAACAGACCACATATTAGGCCACAAAGCAGCCTTCAACAAAATCCAAAAGGTTGAGATAATACCAGGTATCTTCTGTGACCACAACATGATCAAGGTAGAAATTAACAACAGGAAGAGCAAAGAAAAAAAATCAGTTACATGGAAACTGAATAACACCCTGTTTACACATCATTGGATAATAGAAGAAATCAGAGATGGAATCGAAAAATTCCTAGAATCAAACGAGAATGAAAATACATCATACCAAAACCTTTGGGAAACAGCAAAGGTAGTCCTCAGAGGACAATTCATAGCAATAGATGTACACATCAAAAAGAAGAAAGGGACAAAATCAAAACATTAACTACAGAATTCGAACAAATAGAAAGAGAACAGCAAAAAAAATCCCACAGCCACCGGAAGAAAGGAAATAATAAAGATCAAAGTAGAAAGAAATGAAATAGAGAATAGAAAAACAATAGAAAGAATCAACAAAATCAAAAGTTGATTCTTTGAAAGGATCAATAAAGTCGACAAACCACCTGCCAGGCTGACAAAAGAAAAACAGGAGAGAACGCAAATAACCCAAACAAGAAATGAAATGGGGGACAGTACAACAGACCCAACTGAAATAAAAAGGACCATGACAGAGTATTATGAAAAACTGTACTCGAACAAATTTGAAAACCTAGAGGAAATGTATAAATTTCTAGAAACACACTACCTACCCAAACTAATACAAAGTGATGTTGAAAATGTGAACAGACCCATAAAAAGAGAAGAGATTGAAAAGTTAATTTAAAAAAAAACTCCCAACAAAAGAAGTCCTGGCTGGGGGTCTGGGGACCATGGTTTCAGGGGATATCTAGGTCAATAGGCATAACGAAGTCTTTTATGAAAATTTTCTGCATCCCACTTTGCTGAATGGCATCTGGGGTCTTAAAAGCCAGTGAACGGCCATCTAAGATGCCTCAGTTGGTCCCAACCCACCTGGAGTAAGGAGAATGAAGAACACCATGGACACAAGGAAAGTATTAGCCCAAGAGACAGAAAGGGCCACATAAACCAGAGACTGCATCAGCCTGAGAGCAGAAGAACTAGATGGTGCCCAGCTACCACAATGACTGTCCTGACAGGGAACACAATAGAAAGTCCCTGATGGAGCAGGAGAAAAGTGAAGTGCAGGGCTCAAATTCTAATAAAAATACCAGACTTAATGGTTTGAGACTGGAGGGACACCAGAAGACATGGCTCCCGGGCTGTCTGTTAGCCCAAAACTAAAACCATTCCTGAGACCAACTTTCAGACAGAGATTACCCTGGAGTATGGGACATAAAATGATACTTGTGAAGAGTGCACTTCTTAGCTCAAGTAGATACATGAGACTAAATGGGCAGCTTCTGTCCAGAGGTGAGATGAGAAGGCAGAGAGGGTCAGGAGCTAGTTGAATGGACATGGGAAATCCGGGGTGGAAAGAAAGAGTGTGCTGTCACAGTATAGGGAGAGCAACTAGGGTCACTGAACAATGTACGTATAAATTTTTCTATGAGTAACTAACCTGAATTGTAAACTTTCACTCAAAGCACAATAATAATAATAAATAAAAAAGCCCTGGACCAGATGGCTTCACTGGAGAATTCTATCAAACATTCAGAAAAGAGCTTATACCAGCGCTACTCAAACTATTTCAGAACATAGAAAAGGAAGTGACACTTCCAGATTCATTCCATGAAGTCAGCATAACTCTGATGCCAAAAACAGGCAAAAATGCCACAAAAAAAGAAAATTACAGACCAACATCTCTTATGAATATAGATGCAAAAATTCTCAACAAAATTCTGGCCAATAGAATTCAGCATCATATCAAAAAAATAATACACCACAACCAAGCAGGATTCACACCAGGTATGCAAGGATGGTTCACCATTAGAAAATCAATCAACGTAATCCACCACATAAATAAAAGGAAAGAAAAGAATCATATGATCATCTCAATTGATGCAGAAAAGGCATTTGACAAAGTCCAACACCCATTCCTGATAAAAATAGGTATAGAAGGGAAATTTCTCAACATAATAAAGAGCATCTATGCAAAACAAACGGCCACCATCATTCTTAATAGAGAGAGGCTGAAAACGTTCCCCTTGAGAACAGGAACAAGACAAGGATGCCCCTTATCTCCACTTCTATTTAACATTGTGCTGGAAGTCCTAGCTAGAGCAATAAGGCAAGAGAAAGAAATAAAGGGCATCCAAATTGGTAATGAAGAAGTTAAACTGTCCCTGTCTGTGGATGATATGATACTATATATAGAAAACCCTAAAGACTCCACAAGAAAACTACTGGAACTAATAGAAAGATTCAGCAGAGTCACAGGATACAAGCTAAACATTCAAAAATCAGTTGGATTCCTATACACCAATAAAGAGAACGATGAAAAGGAAATCAGAAAACAACACCATTTATAATAGCCCTAAAAAAATAAAGTACTTAGGAATAAATCTGACCAGGGATGTAAAAGACCTATACAAAGAAAACTACAAAACACTACAGTAAGAAACGCAAAGGGATCTACATAAGTGGAAAAACATACCATGCTCATGGATAGGTAGACTCAACATTGTGAAAATGACAATTCTACCCAAAGCAATTTACAAATACAATGCAATCCTGATGCAAATACCAACAACATTCTTTAAAGGAATGGAAAAATTAATCATTAACTTTATGTGGAAAGGGAAGAAGCCCTGGATAAGTTAAGCACTATTGAAGAAGAAGAAGAAGGTAGGAGGACTTGCACTACCTGACCTCAGAATCTACTATAAAGCTACAGTGGTCAAAACAGCCTAGTACTGGTACAATGACAGATACACTGACCAGTGGAACAGAATTGAGAACCCAGATATAAATCCATCCACCTGATCTTCGACAAGGGCCCAAAGTCCATCAAGTGGGGGGAAAGACAGTCTTTTTAACAAATGGTGCTGGCAAAACTAGATGTCCATCTGCAAATAAATGAAACGGGATCCATACCTCACGCTATATACAAAAACTAATTCAAAATGGATCAAAGACATAAATATAAAGCCCAAAACTATAAAGTTCATAGGAGAAAACATAGGATCAACGCTAGAGGCCCTATTACACGGCATTAACAGGATACAAACCATAAGAACAACACACAGACTCTGAGCTCTTCTAAAAATTAAATACTTATGCTCATCAAAAGACTTCACCAAAAGAGAAAAAAGAGAACCTACAGACTGGGAAAAAAATTTTGGACATTTCAAGTCAGACAAAGTTCTAATTTCTAATATCTACAAGAAAATCCAACACCTCTACCACAAAAAGACAAATAATTCAATTAAAAAATGGGCAAAGAAATTGAACAGACACTTCATTTAAGAAGACAGTCAGGTGGCCAACAGACACACGAGGAAATGCTCGCGATCACTAGCTATTAGAGAAATGCGAATTAAAACCACAATGAGATATCATCTCACCCCGGCGTTATCGGCACGAATAAAAAACTGGAAATAACAAATGTTGGAGAGGCTGCGGGGAGATCAGAACTCTTATGCACTGCTGGTGGGAGTGCATAATGATACAACCATTTTGGAAAATGATATGGCACTTCCTTAGAATGTTAGAAATAGAAATACCATATGATCCAGCAATCCCACTCCTAAGAATATATCTTAGAGGAATAAGAGCTATCACAAGAATAGACATATGCACACCCATGTTCATTGCATCATTGTTCACAATAGCAAAAAGATGGAAACAACCTAGACGTCCATCAACAGATGAATGGATAAACAAACTGTGGTACATGCACACGATGGAGTATTATGCAACGATAAAGAACAATGATGAATCTGTGAATTGTCTCATAACATGGATGAAACTGGAGGACATATACTGAATGAAATCAGTCAATCACAAAAGGACAAACATTGTATGACACCTCTACTGTAAAAACTCATTGAAAGGTTTACACACAAAAAGAAACAATCTTTGTTGGTTAGAGGGATGGGAGGGGTGGGGAGGGGAATATTAAATAGAGAATAGATAAGTGGTAACTTTGGTGAAGGGTAAGACAGTACACAGTACTGGGGAAGCCAGCACAACTTGTACAAGGCAAGATCATGGAAGATCCGTAGACACATCCAAACTCCCTGAGGGACTGAATTGCTGGGTGGAGGGCTGTGGGGAAAGGACCATGGTCTTGGGTAACATCTAGCTCAATTGGCATAACGCAGTTTTTAAAGGAAATGTTCTACATTCTACCTCGGTGAGTAGAGTCTGGAGTCTTAAAAGCCTGTGAGCAGCCATCTAAGATACTCTACTGGTCTCACCCCTCCAGGAGCAAGTGAGAATGAAGAAAACAATATACAAGGGAAAGATTTGTCCAAAGGACTAATGGACCACAACTATCACGGCCTCCACCAGACTGAGTCCAGTACAGCTAGATGGTGCCCGGCTACCACCACTGACTGCTCTGACTGGAATCACAACAGAAGGTCCCAGACAGAGATGGAGAAAAATATAGAACAATATTCTAACTCACAAAAAAAAAAAAAAAAAAGACCAGACTTACTGGCCTGAGAGAGACTGGAGAAACCCTGAGAGAATGGCCCCCAGGTACCCTTGTAACTCAGTAATGATGTCACTCCCGAGGTTCACCCTTCAGCCAAAGATTAGACAGCCCCATAAAACAAAACAAGACTAATGGGGCACAACAGTCCAGGGATAAGGACTAGAAGGCAGGAGGGGACAGGAAAGCTGGTAATCGGGAACCCAATGTCGAGAAGGGACAAAGTTGACATGTTGTAGTGTTGTTAACCATTGTCATAGGGCAATATGTGTACTAACTGTTTAACTAGAAACTATTCGTTGTGTAAACCTTTGTCTAAACTACAATTAAAAAAATTTTGTATAATAGGAGAAAAAGCCAATTTTTCATATAAAAATGTTATTTTGTGGCCTAATGGCTATGACAACCAAAAACAAAAAACCAAACCTATTGCCATCGAGTCGATTCCAACTCATAGTGACCCTATAGGACAGAGAGTAGAACTGCCCCATAGGGTTTCTAAGAAGCAGCTGGTGGACTGGAACTGCTGACCTTTTGGTTAACAGCAGAGCTCTTAACCACTGAGCCACCACGGCTCCAATGGCTATGAGGATGCTATGAAATTACAGAGTAGTTAAAGCCCTCCCCATCAACTCCTTGTCTACTCAACTGAACATCATCTTTGTGATTTCTCTTAAAACAATTTAAAGAAGCAAACTTATTATTTTTATTATTGTAATATACTACAACACATAAAACATTTCATTAATTTCTACATGTACTCTTCAGTGACATAGATTACATTCTTCTAGTTGTGCAACCATTTCGCTCACTTTTTCCAAATTCTTCCACCACCGCCAACATGACTTCAATGCACTCTAAGCAAAAACTCCTCCCTCCCACACCTGGTAACCACTAATTACCTTTGGTTTTTATATATTTGATTATTTCATATGAGTACTATCATACAACATTTGTCCTTTAGTGTCTGATTTATTTCACTCAACATAACATCCTCAAGGTTCATTCATGTTGTGGCATGCATCAGAACCTCATGCCTCATGATGGCTGAGTAATATTCTGCTGTATGTATGTACCATTCATCAGCTGATGAACATTTCCACTGTGACCACCTCTTGGCTATTGTGAATAGTGCTGCAGTAAACATTGATGTACATACGTCTGTTCACTGCTGCTTTCAGGTCCCTTGGGTATATATATGCCTAAGAGTAGAGTTGCTGCGTCATATTGACTTGACGGCAACGAGTTGG
Source organism: Dugong dugon (assembly GCA_030035585.1). NCBI lineage: Eukaryota > Metazoa > Chordata > Mammalia > Sirenia > Dugongidae > Dugong > Dugong dugon. The sequence goes on along the minus strand of CM057466.1, from coordinate 42,684,319 downwards.
TTGTTTTGAGTGTTTACGGTAGTACTAGGAGCCCTGGTGGCGTGATGGTTAAGTGCTCAGATGTCAACAGAAAGGTCAGAGGTTCAACCCACCAGCCACTCTGTAGGACAAAAGACCTGGTGATCTTCTCCCATAAAGATTACAGCCTGGGAAACCCTATGGGGCAGTTCTACTCTGTCATATAGGGTTGCTGAATTGGAATCTACTGGATGACACACAACAGCAACAACATGGTAGTTCTATGCTCAGTTTTTTGAGGAACCACTAAACTGTTTTCCACAGTGGCTGTACCATTTTGAAGCAAAGTTATTTTTAACCAAAGGTTTATATAAATTAAGCCCTATTTCATTTCACAACTTGTTTCTCATATTCCTCCCCACCCTCCCCATTAGTTCAGCGGGAGAATTTCAATATCAAGTTGATCGAGTTTTTATCTTGGAGTATATACTGGGAGCCCTGGTGGTGCAGTGGTTATGCACTCAGTTGCTAATTGGCAGTTTGAACCCACCAGCCCACTCCTCAGGAGAAAGATGTGGCAGTCTGCTTCCGTAAAGATTACAGCCTTGGAAACCTTATGGGGCGATTCTACTCTGTCCTGTAGGGTTGCTATGAGTTGCAATCAATTTGACAGCAATGGGTTTGGGTTTTTTTTTTTTAGGTATATATACTAGTGACCTTTCAATATTTGACAGTCAGCATTTGAAAGCTCCTATCTGAACTAAGGAACTGTGAACTTTTGGGCCCAGGGGAGTTTTCCTCTTCAAAAATAACAGACAAGGGGAAGATCTATCCAAAATATGTGGGAGAAAATACAGAATTTCAGTTAAAAATGGAATGTTAGATACTAGAAAGGGATACAAGTCCTATGCTGAAAATGATAAGAAGTGGAATACTGGCCTAGGACCTGAAATATCTTTAGACTACCAATTTCTGTTCCTTTAAGTGGTTACCCAGTATCGCTCACCTGAGTCCCTTTGAATATCCTCTTTTCCTGCATAGATGCAGACTCCAAAAGAGCTTCCAACTCATGTGTGGCAAGAATGGGCTATGCCTGCTCCTCCACATTTACAGTCAGATGAATAATCTTGGTTACTTGGATCTGGGGGACAAGTAGGCAGTGGATTTGGCAGATAGGCCAGAATTTGTTTATCCATTCATCTGTTAATGGACATTTGGGTTGTTTCAGTTTTGGGCAATTACAAGTTCTATGAACATATGCTTTCATTTCTCTTGATGAAATAGTGAGTGAAATAGCTCTGTCATATGGTAGGTGAACGTTTAACTTTTTAAGAAACTGCCAAATTCTTTTCTGAAGTGATTGTAACATTTTATATTCCCACAAGCAATACACGAGAGTTCAGGTTGCTCCTCATCCCCGTCAATACTTGGAATGATCAGTCTTAAATTTAGTCAGTCTAATAGGTGTGCAGTGGTATGTTATTGGGGTTTTAATTTGCATTGCTCTAATACTAATGATATTAACTATCTTTTCATGTACTTATTTGCCATTCATATCTTCTTTGGTGAACTGTTTGTTGAAATGTTTCACCTATTTTTAAATCGAGCCGCTTGTTTTCTTATTATTGAGTTTTGATAGTTCTTTATATATTCTACATACAAGTCCTTTATCAGATATATGATCTGCAAACATTTTTTCCCAGTCTGTGAATTGTCTTTTCATTCTCTCAGAAGTATCTTTTGGATAGCAGAAGTTTTTAATTCTGATAAAGTCCAATTATTATCAGATATCACTACACACAGAGTCCTGGTGGCACAGTGGTTGAGAGCTACAGCTGCTAACCAAAAGGTTGGCGGTTCGAATCCACCAGCTGTTCCCTGGAAACCCTATGGGGCAATTCTATTCTGTCCTATAGGGTCGCTATGAGTCGGAATTGACTGGACAGCAATGGCCTATTTATATTTAATTTTATTATTGAAATGGTTTGGTTAAATTTATCATCTTACTATTTGTTTTCTATTTGACCCATTTTTATTTCTTTTTTCCGCCTTTTTTGGATTAATTTAGTATTTTTTATGATTCTGTTTTGTCTCCTTTGTCAGCACTGTAACTATAAATCTTTGTTGTGCTATATAAGTGGTTGGTTTAGGGTTTATGGTATACGTATTTAACTTACTGCAATTGTGAAAGTGGCGTGAGGGCAGCATCTGACCTCCTCTCTGTTCACAGCGGGGAAGGAGAATCAAGATCAATAGCTCAGCATCTGACCTCCTCTCTGTTCACAGCGGGGAAGGAGAATCAAGATCAATAGCTCAAGGCTGATTCCTGTGAGGCGGAGGTCAGACATGTCTCCTCTCTCCACCATCTTTACCAATTCTGAGACCAACCTTCCCTCCCACGGCACTCTCTACTGCTGTGCTGGGTTTGATAATCCATTGCAGTGGCCACACAGCGCTCACAGACAATATTCACCATTATGGGGTTTATTAGGGAAGTAACAGGTTATAACTCAGGTTCAGGAATACTCAGGATACAGCTCTTCCATCAGGACAGCTTCTTCCAAGCCGTGTCTGCAGGCACACCTCTCTCTGACCCTAGGCCTCTGCCCTGCTCAGGCAAGTGTTAAAAGCTCTTTTAGGTCTGCCGATAAGTACCCAGAGGCACCCCACTAGCCAGTAAACTTCCATTTGAAGGGCTCAGCTCTAGCTCTGTAGGTCAGCAAACCTAGCTCCACCAAGTGCCCAGAGGCACCCTACTCTACCAGCAAGCCTTCTTCCCGAAGATGCTTAGCTTTCTCGTTTTGTGGGCTGGGAAGCCCACCACACCATCTCCTGCTGCACCTCTTTCCTGCCACTGTTTCTCTGCCACTGCTTCTTGCCGTGTTACAGCTCGATTTCTCTCTCTCTGTCTCTCTCCTGGTTCCGGGGGCTACTCAGCACAGGGATCCTTGGTCCACAGGACGTGCTCCACTCTTGGGTGTTCCTTCCTGGTGATGGTGGGATCCTCTCCCTCTGTGGGTCAGGTGTAGGCTTCTCCTGACCCACGTGGCTGCAGGGGCTGACAAACCCAAACTGGCAGTTCAGACCACATGCTGCTGGCTCACAAGGCTGCAGAAGCTGGGGAATCAGGTCAGGCGATAGCCCATTGGCCCATGGGGCTGTGGAGGCCAGTGAATCCCAGAATCAGCAGGTCAGACAGCAGGCCTCTGGCTCAAGTCAAGAACTGGATGTCAGTTGATCATGGACTGGACTTGGGGTCCAGAAGCAGAGAGAGAGAGCCCCGCCAGGACACACACATATATCTTAGATGCAGGCCACACCCCAGGGAAAGGCATAACTTGAGTAAGGGTAAGACATGCCCTCCTGCAAGTCTGCGACCAGAGACACACCCTATACCAATCCTGCCTTATCAACATGTAGAGGTCAAGATCCACAACACAAAGTGGAGGGCAACTGTACAATACTGGGAATCATGACATAGCCAAGTTGACACATAAGCTCAACTATCACAGGTTCCAGGCACCTTATTTGCATAGTCCCACTTAATCATTGTGTGTGAGTCACAAAGACCATGGCTAGCAGGGCTATATGAAGTAATTAATTGCACCGCAACAATCTTCCTTCAAGGGATATGATAGCACTTCATATATAGCATAAGAACCTTACAATAGTCTGCTTTCATTTCTCCCCTCTCCGGCTTTGTGCCATCGTTGTCATGCATTTTACTTTTATATACGTCATATTCCCTGAACTACATTATTATTACTTTGTAAATAGTCAAAATTATCTTTAAATACGTATTTAAATAATAAGAAACAACACAGATTTACTCATGTAATAAACCTTTATCTGGTGCTCTTCATATCTTTGTGTAGATCCAGATTTCCACCTGCTACCATTTTCCTTCTGCCTGAAGGACTTCTTTTACATTTCTTGTATTACAAATGTGCTAGTGATGACACCTTTCAGGTTTTGTAAGTCTGAAAATGTCTTTATTTCACCATCAGTTTTGAAAGATATTACCACTGGATAGAGAATACTAAGCTGACAGTTTTTTCTTTCAGTACATTAAACGTGTTACTCCACTTTTTTCTTGCTTGCATTGTCTGCCACCAGTAATTTCCTCTTGTTCTCATCTTTGCTTCTCTGTAGGGAGTGTCTCCCCTCCCCAGCTGCTTTTAATTTTTGCTCTTTACCTCTCTTTCTGAGCAATTTCATTATGATGTGCCTTGGTGTAGTTTTCTTCATTTTTCTTTTCTTTTTTTTTTATATTTTATTGTACTACAGTTGAAGGCTTACAGAACAAATAGTTTCTCATGAAACAGTAGTACACATGTTGTTTTATGACATTGATTAACAACCCCACAACATATTAAGTCTTCATTTTTCTTGTGTTTCGAGGTCATTGAGCTCAGACCTGTGATAGCTTACAACAAATTTGGAAAATTTTCAGCTTGATTTTTAAAAATGTATTTTTTCTTCCTCCCCTCGTTTGGAAACTCCAATTGCGCATACATCTCTCAAAGTTGTCTACAATGCACTAATGTTCTGTGCATTTTTTAAATAATATATAACAGTTTTGTTGAGATGCAATTCATATATCACACACACATTTAAAATGTATAATTCAATGGTTTTAGAATATCCACAGAGTTGTGCAACCATCACTGCAATCAATTTTAGAACATTTTTCTCATCCTCAAAAAGAAACCCATATCTATTAGCGTTTCTCTCAACCCCCTCAACCTTAGGCAACCACTAATCTCCCTTCTGTCTCTATATATTTGCCTATTCTGGACAATTTATATAAATCGAGCCATACAATATATGGTCTCATGAGATTGACTTCTTTCATTTAGCATAGTGTTTTTATTTTTTTATTTTTATTTTTTGTTGTCATAGTTAATTGAAGTTTACATTTCAAGTTAGTCTCCCATACAAAATTTTATACATACACTGTTATGTGACCCTAACTGCTCACCCCATTCTGTAAAAGCACACTCCTCCTTTCCGCCCCTGATTCCCCATGTCCATTCAGCCAGCTCCTAACCCTCTCTGTCTTCCCATCTCACCTCCGGACAGAAGCTGCCCCTTTCGTCTCTTGTTTCTACTTGACTAAGAGGCATATTCTTCACGAGAATCACTTTACGTCCCACAGTCCAGTCCAATCCCTGTCTGAAGCAGTGGCCTCAGAAATTGTTTTAGTTCTAGGCTGATAGAGAGCCCAGGGGCCATACTTTCCGGGGTAACTTCAGACTCAGTCTGACCATTAAGTCTGGTCTTCTTACTAGAATTTGAGTTTTGCACCCCATCTTTCTGCTGCTCCATCTGGGACTCCCTGTCTGGGTGGTCATTGTGGTAGCTGGGCACCATCTAGTTATTCTGCTCTCAGGCTGATGCAGTCTTTGGTTTATGTGGCCCATTCTGTCTCTTGGGCTAATACTTTCCTTGTGTCTTTGGTGTTCTTTGTTCTCCTTTACTCCAGGTGGTTGGGACCAATTGATGCATCTTGGATGGCCGCTTGCTAGCTTTTAAGGCCCCAGATGCCACTCACCAAAGCAGGATGCAGAACATTTTCTTAATAAGCTTTGTTATGCCAATTGACCTAGATGTCCCCTGAAAGCATGGTCCCCAGACCCCTACCCCTGCTACTCTGTCCTTCAAAGTGATTGTATTCAGGAAACTTCTTAGCTTTGGTTTAGTCCAGTTGTGCTGACTTCCCCTGCAGTGTGTGCTGTCCTTCCCTTTGCCTAAGATAATTCTTCTCTACTATCTAGTTAGTAAATAACCCTCACCCTCCCTCCCCACCCCCGTAACCATCAAAGAATGTTTTCTTCTATGTTTAAACCTTTTCTTGAGTTCTTATAATAGTGGTCTTATACAGTATTTGTCCTTCTGTGACTGACTAAATTCACTCAGCATAATAAGCTCCAGCTTCCACCATGTTATACAATGTTTCACAGCTTCATCTTTGTTCTTTATTGTTGTGTAATATTCCATTGAGTGGATATACCATAATTTGATTATCAGTTTGTCCGTTGATGGACACCTAGGTTGTTTCCATCTTTTTGCTATTGTGAACAGTGCTGCAATGAACATGGGTGTGCATTTATCTATTCGTGTGACGGTCTTATTCCTCTAGGATATATTCCAAGAAGCAGGATAGCTGGATCGTATGGTACTTCTATTTCCAGCTTTTTAAGGAAGTGCCAAATCGATTTCCAAAGTGGTTGTACCATTTTACATTCCCACCAACAGTGTTTAAGTGTTCTAGTCTCTCCACAACCTCTCCAACATTTATCATTTTGTGTTTTTTGGATTAAGGCTAGCCTCGTTGGGGTGAGATGATGTCTCATTGTAGTTTTGATCTGCATTTCTCTAATGGCTAATGATCGTGAGCATTTCTTCATGTGTCTATTAGCCACCTGAGTCTTCTTTGGTGAAGTGCCTGTTCACATCCTTTGCCCATTTTTTAATTGGGTTATTTGTCTTTTTGTTGTTGAGGTTTTGCAGTATCTTGTAGATTTTAGAGATTAGATGCTGATTGACTTTGTAGTAGCCAAAATTTTTTTCCCAGTTTGTAGGTTGTCTTTTTACTCTTTTGGTGAAGTCTTTTGATGAGCATAAGTGTTTGATTTTTAGGAGCTAGCATTTATCTAGTCTCTCTTCTGGTGCTTGTGCATTGTTACTTACGGTTTGTATTGTGTTTATGCCATGTATTAGGGCTCCTAGCATTGTCCCTATTTTTTATTCCATGATCTTTATCATTTTTGATTTTATATTTAAGTCTTTGATCAGTTTTGAGTTAGTTTTTGTGCATGGTGTGAGGTATGGGTCTTGTTTCAGTTTTTTGCAGATGGATATCCAGTTATGCCAGCACCATTTGTTAAAGAGTCTGTCTTTTCCCCCAATTAATGGACTTTTTTAGCTGCTCATAGGTGGATGAGCTTATATCTGGATTCTCAGTTCTGTTCCATTTGTCTATGTATCTGTTGTTGTACCAGTACCAGGCTGTTTTGACTACAATAGCGATATAATAGGTCCTAAAAATCAGGTAGTGTAAAGCCTCCCACTTTGTTCTTCTTGAGTAATCATTTAGCATAGTGTTTTCAAGATTCATCTGTGTTGTAGCATGTATCAGTATCTCATTCCATGTTATTGCTAAATAATATTCCAATATATGCATAAACTACATTTTATTTATCCATACATTAGTTGATAAACATTTAGGCTGTTTCCATTTTTTTGGCTATTATGAATAACGTTATATGATCATTCTTGCATAAGTTTTTGTGTGGGCATGTATTTTAATTTCTCTCAGGTATATATCTAGGAGTGGAATTGTTAGGTCATATGGTAACTCATTGTTTAACATTTTGAGGAACTGCCAGACTGTTTGACACAACTGTTGTAACATTTTACACTCTCTTCAACAGTGTATGAGGTTCCCATATCTCCTTATCCTTGTCAATTCTTGACATTTTGGTTATAGCCATCCTAGTGGTTTGGAATAGTATTGCATTGTGGTTTTGATTTATGTTTTCCTAATGATTAAACCCTGGTGGCATAGTGGTTAAGAGCTATGGCTGCTAACCAAAAGGCTGGCAGTTTGAATCCACCAGACACTCCTTTGAAACCCTATGGGGAAGTTCTACTCTGTCCTATACGGTCGCTATGAGTCGGAATCAACTCGACAGCAATAGGTTTTTTTTCTTTTTTGAATGATTAATGATATTGAACATCTTTCCACGTGTTTATGGACCATTTTTATATCTTCTTTCAATAAATGCTTATTCATATAATTTGTCCATTTTTTAATTGGGTTATTTGTCTTGTTATTATTGAGTTGTATGAGTTTTTTTTTTTTAATATATTCTAGATACAAGTTCCTTATCAGATATATCATTTACAGATAAAAAACAGATCAAACCTGTTGCTGTCAAGTCGATTTCAACTCATAGCAACCCTATAGGACAGAATAGAACTGCCCCATAGGGTTTCCAAGGAGCAGCTGGTGGATGTGAACTGCCGACTTTTTGGTTAGCAGCCATAGCTTGTCATAGCTCTTAGCCACTGCACCACCAGGCTCCATTTACAAATATTTTCTGAATTTTCTTTTTACTTTATTGTTGGTATCCTATGAAGCAAAAAGGTTTTTCAATTTTTATGAAGTTCAAATTATCAATTTTTTTCTTTTACCACTTGTGCTATTGGTGTCATATCTAAGAAACCATTTCTTAACCCAAGATCGTGAAGATTTACAGCTATATTTTCTGCTAAGAGTTTTATATGTAGCTCTCACATTTAGGTAAATAATACATTTTGAGTTAGTTTTTGTATATGGTGTGAAGAAGGGACCCAATTTCATTGTTTTGCATATGGATATCCAGTTGTTTCAGGACTATTTATTGAAAAGACTGTTCTTTCCCCCACTGAAATGTCTTAGCACTCTTGTCAAAAATCAATTGATTGTAACTATCAGGGTTTATTTCTGGACTCTGAATTGTGATCAATAGATTTATACGTCCATCCTTATGCCAGTAACATATTGTCTTCATTTCTGTAGGACTGCAGTAAGTTTTGAAATCAGAAAGTGAGATTCCTCCAAGTTTATTCTTTTTTTTTCAACATTGTTTTGGCTATTCTGGGGCCTCTTAAATATACATATGAATTTTAGGATTGGATTGTCATTTTCTGCAAAGAAGCCAGCTGATATTTTGATAGAGATTGTGTTGAATCTGTAGATCAATTGCTGTTTTTTAAAAAAATATAATTTCTATCTCTTTATATTCTCTATTTGATGAGATATTGTTATCCTACTTTACTTCTTTAAGCATACTTTCTTTTTGTTCATTGAACCTATTTATAATGGCTGCTTTGAAGTATATGCCTATTAAGTCTGATATCTGGACCTTCTCACGGGTAGTTCTGTTGCCTGCTCTCCCAAACCAGGCACCCCCCGCACCCCAATAAGGTTTATACTTTACTGTTTCTTTGCATGTCATATAATTTTTTGATGAAACCTGAACATTTGGATAATATATTATAGCAACTCTACAGATTTCAACACAATCTCTATCAAAATACCAGCTGGATTCACTGGGTTGGTATCACCCAGTGAAGTAACTAATGGTATCTTCCCGTGCCCCCCATACCAGACCATACAGAATTCTTACTAATGTTTTTGTACTAATGTTACTTGTAAATCATAATTCCCATGTATCACTGAATGTAATGGCAACAGTGGTTACATAAACCAAAACAAACAAAAAACCCATTGCCATGGAGTCAATTCTGACTCATAGAGACCCTATAAGATGGAGTAGAACTGCCCCATTGGAAACCCTGGTGGCATAGTGGTTAAGAGCTACAGCTGCTAACTGAAAGATCGGCAGTTCAAATCCACCAGGTGCTCCATGGAAACTATGTGGGGCAATTTTACCCTGTCTTATAGGGTTGCTATGAGTCAGAATCAACTCAATGGCAACGGATTTGATTTTTTGGTATAAGGTTTCCAAAGAGTGGCTGGTGGATTTGAATTGCCAACGTTTTGGTTAGCAGCCAAACACTTAACCGCTGCACCTCCAGGGCTAGCAAAATTAAAATTGCACATTTAAATTACAGTATCATACGCAAGGCCTACACATATTCACATTTACACAGTTTCATGTAGTTAAAGTGAAAATTCAGTAAGAAAGCAATAGAAATCATGCTCCTTTTAATGTTAAACTTTACCGTTACATGAGATACACCAACGGATTTGGTTTGGAAAGCTGGACTGAGAAAGTGAGACAGAGCAAGCCACACAATCCAGGTCACGCAATCTGACTGAGGGTTTCTGCTCCCAGGTCATAGGCCTCCTCCTCCTCTCTGCTTCCGTTATCCAGGCTGATACTGGCGACTTATTTATTTATTTTAAGTCTGATTATTTTTATCCACTTGGGAGGACTTTTAAAAAATTTAAATCAAACTCTCCACTCTTGGAGGGATGTGCCTTAGTTCAAGACATGAAAAACTAAATGCAAATGGCTGCTCCTCTAAGATTCTATCCTGTTCCAGTAGGTTGCGTTCTCTAGGAAGATCTCCACAGCCAAAGGAAGAAAAGGGATATGGTGATCACTAGAACTTTCAGGGAGCCACGCCTAATTGTCTCAAACTTCCTCTTCATTTGTGGTGTGTGTTCTCTCTATATTTAAGGTTGCACTATCTGAAACTGACTTTAGAGCAACCAGAAATACTAGTTAAAATGTTTATGTTAGTGAAAACTTGGGTTTATTTACGAGTTCTTCCAGTAAAATAATATATGAAAGAATAACAGTCAGTTTTTCAGAATGTTCCTGTTTCAAAACAAAAGTATTTGAATACTAAACTTTCATATTTCTGTTTTTACCAGACACTGGAAAACATTGAAACCAAACCAATCCCTAAGAACTGTGTTTCTAACCACAAGTCCATGTAAGCAGACACACAGAATTTATGTCAGTTCCTGGGGAAAAAAGAAAGCCTTAGGAGCCACATTTAACTATTTATCACTCTTTGTTCACTGTTTTGATCTGTTTCTCTTCCTCAGAGATAGTGAAGTCCAAGTGTCTGACATGTCCTATTCCCAGCCTTTCTTTGTTCTGATTGTGCTTCTGGGTTCTTGCTGGTCTGCCTTGGATTTCTGGAGGCTTTTCTCTGGCTCCTTATCCCTTCCTGACTAGGTACGGAAAAACTGGCTCACCCTGGTTTCTTTCCATGACGATCTGATTCAGACGGAGACAGATGCTCAACCAGAATCAAAACTGTTAAGTAGGCAAAGCGTCCCCTTCCTGTTATATTTTGGGACTCTTTTCAAAAGAAGCCCTCGTGGCACAATGGTTAAGAGCTTGGCTGCTATCCAAATGGTCAGGAGTTCGAATCCACCAGCCTCTCCTTGGAAACCCTATGGGGCAGTTCTACTCTGTTAATGGTTTTCTCTCATTGTCACCAACGGTGCTTTCTGATGTCGGGATGCCTTCTTTCAGAACAGTAGACTCACAGTGGAGCTAAAGTTGAGGTCCAGAGACTTGTAGTTTGTGTATGGCTGTAAGGATAGTAGGTCAATTTCAGGGGTGGCATGTTGGTCCTGTGCTGTCACGTGGACAGGAGATGCAGAGAAAGCCAGTCTACAGACAGAAAGGAAAGCAAATTTCATGGGCAGACAGAAGCAAGAAGGAAGGTCTTTTCTAAGTCCCAGTCCCTTCCTGAGTCCCAGATGTGGTCCCCATCTTGACTTTAGGAGATATCCCTGAAGCTTTTCAATAAATATCTCCCCCCAGCTACCACTTTTTCTGGCTGACACTAGCTCTCAAGTTAGTTTCTATTACATGGAACAAAAGGAGTTCCTAGGCCTGCTTCACTTCAGTGTGATCCTGGATTATTAAAATATTAAAAAATCTTGGGGGATGTTAATGATGTAGTAATTTTTATATTTTGAAAATTATGTTCTAGACAAGCTCTGTCCAATGGAAATATAATGTGAACAACATATGTAATTTTAAATTTTCTAGTAGCTACATTTAACAAAGTAAGACCCGTGTCCATTGCCTTTGAGTTGATTCCCTACCTATAAGACAGAGTACAACTACCCCATGGGATTTCCAAGGCTGAAATTTTTGTGAAAGCAGACTGCCACATCTTTCTCCTGCACAGCAGCTGGTGTGTTTGAACTGCTGACCTTTTGGTTAGCAGCCAAGTGTTTAACCACTGCACCACCAGGGCTCCTAAAATAGTAAAAACAGGTTGAATTCATTTTAATATATTTTATTTAACCCAATATATCCAAGATATCGTTTTAACATGTAATTAATAAAATATTAACGAGATATTTTGCATTTTCCTTTTCATACTAAGACTTCAAAATCAGGTGTATTTTACACTTATAGCACACTTCAGTTTGGACTAGACATATTTCAGGTGCCCAATGGCCACCTATGGCTAGTGGCTACTGGACAGCACAGTTCTAGTGGCTGGGCTATAACTAACAGAAATGACTTTAGTAGTAAGAATGTAGAATGCCATAGCAAACTGGTCAAAATTATTCTAGGAGAAGTGGGGCCTTATAGTAACCTTCATATGAAACCATACTACAAAGGCAGACACTGCAATTCTCACCTTTGATAAGCAGGGACGTACTTGAAACTAAGAAGATAACTAAGGACAGCAATGAAGGCATTCATTATTGATCCAGCAAATATCAATTGAATGTCTATTATCTGGGACTATACAAAGAGTGGAGGTTATAAAAACAGAACATTTTCTGCATTCTGCAGATTACTGCCTCTTGAGGGAGAGAAATGTTGACTAGAATCACACAAATACATGTTCTAAGTGTTATAGAGGAAAGGTACTCAGTGTGATGAGAGCAGATTCTGGAGACTGAATTTAGTCTGGAGTTTAAGGAACTCTTCCCTGGTTGGGGGTGGAAAGGAATGTTAGCTGAGATGTGAAACAAGCATATGTGCTACAAGGTAAAAAAAAAAAAAAGAAAGAAACCAATCCCATTGCTGCAGAGGTGATTACAACAGGAAGAGGACAGGAAAGGCATGTGCAAAGGCAGGAGAAAGCATGGCATGTTTAGGACCTGAAAGAAGACCTCTGGGGCCAGGATGCAGACAGTGGGGTACTGAGAGAGAGGTACAGCAGGGAGCTGCATTTAGGCAAAGTCAGATCATGCCAAGAGTATTAGGTCAGTTACAAATTTTTGTTTTTATCCCAAGAGCAATCGGAAACCACTGTGGGTTTTATGCAAGGGAGATGATGTAATCAGATTTCCGTTTTGAAGACTCTTCTAACTACAGTTTAGAAAATGGTCTGAGGAGGGTGAAAGGTCTTTGTGGAGACCAGTCAGGATACTAGAGGAGAAATCAACAAGAGACAGTGGTAGCCTGCACTATAGTGAGGGCCACAGAAATGGATAGAACTGATGGCTTTGAGAAATATCAAAAAGGGATGAGAGACAGGTTTTTGTTGAGGGATATAGGAGTTGGTTCCAACCATTGTGCTAGAAAAAACAAAATGACCAGATTTTGGAGATGAGGATCATGTAGTTTTAGGGCCCAACAGACATCCAAGGTGGACACGTCAGGTAGATAGATATAAGATAGATATAGCTCAGAGGAAAGGCCAACACTGAAGATAAAACTTTTGAAATCATCGGCTTATACAGGTAGCCCTCAAATTAAGACAGGTTCCATTCCAATGACTCTGTCGTAAGATGGTTCTGACGTAAGTCGAATACCTCATTTTTTTTTAGTTTTCATTATTATGGCTTTTTGTTATCAGTATCTTTACAAAGCATAACATTGAACATCTGAGAGTGAACATCTGAGAATGATAACATGAGCAAATTACATGTTGCAACATTGTATGTAGTACATATTACTCGTGATAAGATGTACAAAAAATACCTCAGATGGTCATAAGTGTGATATGTTGAAATTCGAATATGTCAAAAGTCAGGGACTACCTGTACTCCATTATCGGGCCACCCTGGCCTTTCAGTTTCTCAAAAATGTCACACTGAGTGCCTTTGAACATGTTGCTCCATCTGTCTGAAATCCTTCTCCTTTTTGCCTGGTAGGCTCCTACTTATCCCTTAGATTGGAAATCAATTATCACTTCCTCAGAGTTACGTTTTCTGATCTCCCTGACTATAATAAACCCTCACAACAATATGTCTCACCTTTGTGGCATTTGGAAGCAATTACCAATTGCAGTTTTACATTTATTTGCATCATTATTTGATTAGCAGCTGTCTCTGTCACTAGACTATAAACACGTAAGAGCAGAACCAAGTCTATTTTCGTTCATTGTTGTATATTCAGTGTCTAGCATTATACTTGGCATTTAGCAGAAGCTCAGTAAGTATATACTAAGTGAATGAATAGGTAGGAGGTAATTGAAGCCGTGAATAAAGATCAGCTATCTAAATAGGGAGTATAAGAATGAGATAAGAAAAGACCATCCAGGAACAAGACTGAGGATTGCGGGATCCTCATTTAATGGCCGGGTAGAAGAAAATAGCCAAATGGTCACTGAACATACAGAAAAGGACTCAACCATATTAGTCATCAGAGAAATGCAGATTAAAACCACAAGGAGATAATAATAGCCCCCTGCCCCCAAATGGCTAAAATTTTTTAAAAGGATGGATAATACAAAGCGGTGGTAAGGATGCGGAGCAACTAGAATGCTCATATTCTACTAGGGAGAGTGTAAATTCATACAACCAATTTGAAAAACTGTTCGGTAGTATCAACTAAAGCTAAACATATTCATATTTTATGACCTAGCAATATATGTTGTTGTCATGAGTTGGTTCTGACTCATAGCGACCCTATAGGACAGAGTAGAACTGCCCCATAGGGTATCCAAGGAGCTGCTGGTGGATTCAAACTGCCAACTTTTTGGTTAGCAGCCAAGCTCTTAATCACAGTGCCACCAGGGCTCCTAGCAATATATGGAACTGAATTACCCTATTTGCACAAAATTCAAAAGCAGGTAAAACTAATCTATGATATTAGAAGACAGGATAGTCATTATCTCCGGAGAGAGGTAATGACTTGGAGGAGAACCAAGCCAAGGAGTTGAGAGTGAGTTTCTTCCTCGGTAGATCCATTGCTGGGAGACTAAGATAAGGGACCCCTTGGTGGGGGTGGGGTGGGATCTTGGTATTGGAGATTGTCCATCATTCCCAATGTATTCAGGCGTGCTCTCTCCCTTATGCAGATGAATACAAGCCAGCCTGTTCATTTTTCTTTATGCATATGAGAAAAAAATACATGTACATATATAGATGTATATATTTAACTATAATTAATATACGCATATTGCATAAAAAGAGCTGAAGCTTAAATTCATTTAGAATAGTTTCTCTATGCAGTATATTATGGTATTTAAAAGCACAAGCTTTGGAACTAGGAAAAATGTGACTTTCAATCCTCGTTTCATCACTGACCATCTGATATTTCAGGTTAACCTGTCTTTAGGCTTGGTTTCCCTACAGAATTATTTCATATATTGTATTGTCTCATTTAGTCCAACAGTCCTATGAGGTATTAATAACCACAATTTATGCAAAGACATCTGGTGCGCATACGCTTGTTTTTATTTATTTATTTTTACTTTCATTCTGGCAAGGACCCTAATCTTCTATAGAATAAGAGTTCTCAACTCCTGTAACAAATCAATCATATGCAAAAGAATAAAATTTAAAAAATAAATCTAATATTAAGTATCCTTGAAGCGAGGACGGTGAGACTTCGTCTCACGTACTTTGGACATGTTATCAGGAGGGACCAGTCCCTGGAGAAGGACATCATGCTTGGTAAAGTAGAGGGTCAGTGAAAAAGAAGAAGACTCTCAATGAGATGGAGTGACACAGTGGCTGCAACAATGGGCTCAAGCGTAACCACGATCAAGAGGATGGCGCAGGACAGGACAGTGTTTTGTTCTATTATACATAAGGTCACTATAAGTTGGAACCAACTCAACGGCACCTAACAACAACAACAATATTAAATATAAACAGAAACTAATAAACCTAAGTGTACATCAGATGATTACATGACCACACAGACAAAATAATTAATTCAATTATCTTTTAAACCCAGTACTCTGATTGCATACCCTTGGTAGATAAGAGGAAAGAAAGAACTGTGGAGAAATCTTGAGTTTACTTAGTAGTTTTGTTGTTGGAAGTGGTATTTGTTAGTGATATTGGAACTACTTTCTGTGTACTGCAAGAAAGAAGTGTTATCTTATTGGGAATCAGGGTTCTCACTGAGGAAAAAGGGAAATAAAAATTAGCAATGGGGGAAGGTGAGAAAGAAAACCTGTAATTGTATTAGTATAAATGGGTGGTTTTTTATTTTTATCTTATCCATTGAAAGGACCTCTAAGCCCGTTACAATGTCAGTTAAACACCTAGTACCAAAATCTTTGTGTCTAAACACCATTCCTCTTTTAAAAAAATCAGGGCTCCTTAGAGAAAAAGCTAACTGTAGCTCTGCGGCAGGTGAAGTAAAAGATGAGTCTGACGCCCTTATTGCATCAGATTACTTATTAAATACAAAGGGAAAAAGAAACCTTGGAAATGAAAAAATCTGATGGACAACACTTTAACCAAGTGATCAAACTTAGCATCACCAATAATGGATGAATTTACATTTGTGTCTCCTGTTATACTGCAATGGGAAGGATACAATATCACTGTTGAAAAATTCTTGCCAAAATGTTTAACGTGAATCTAATCTGTAGAAAACAGACAAGTTCAGTTCATGGGACGTTCTCCAAGACAACTGACTCTTCAAAAATATCAGGTATCTTGAGAGCTAAAACTAAATATGAAACTGTTGTAGATTAAAAGAGATTCAGAGACATGACAACTGAAAGCAATGGTGAATCTTTGATTGGATCTTGAATCAACAATCACAACAACAAAACAACTTTAAAGAACAGTATTGGAAGCCCAGGGTGGCACAAATGATGAAGCGCTCGACTACTAGCAGAAAGGTTAGGGGTTCGAACCCACCCAGAGGCACCTTGGAAGACAGGCCTGGCGATCTGCTTCCAAAAGGTTACAGCCTTGAAAACCCTATGGAGCAGATCTACTCTGACACACGGGGTCACCATCAGTCAGAATCTACTCAAAGGCAACTAACAACATTGGGATAATTGGAGAAGTTTGAATATAGATTATATATTAAATGATATTAATTAATATATCAACATTAAATATCTTGGGTGTGGTAATGTTATTGTAATTTTATATGATAATGTCTTTGTTCTTGTCTGCCCAAGACTCCAGATGCCAACTACAGGCTTGGGAGTCCCAAAGACACCCTCACACCCTCACTCCTGACCCACTGGCTACAAATTCAGTGTTTTCCCACTGCTCTTTCACAATACCAGCCTAAGATCTTCACTTCTGACCTATTGGCTACAAATTGGAGGATCCTCTACCCCCTTAGGATAGCAGCCTTAAGCTCAAGTGTCCCCAGAGCTCCTCTTACATCTGACCTGCTGGGTCCCAATACTCCTTTGGGTTTGATAATTCTCTAGAGTGGCTCATAGAACTCAGGAAAGAGCTATACTTATGATTATAGCTTTACTATTACAGAAAAAAAAAAAAAAAGGATACAAATGAAGGGACACATAGAGCAGTGTCTGGGAGAGTTCCCAGTGCAAACCTCCCGTGTCCCTAAAAGAGATGCACTACCCTCTGACATGCATCGATGTCTTTTACCAACCAGGAAGCCCATTGAGTTTCTGTGTCCAGGGCCTTTACTGGGGCCTCATTGATTAAACTCAACCTGAGGTCTGGCTGATATCATGTGATAGGTCTTTCTGGCCTGGCCAGCACCCACCCAGAAGACACCTCATTAGTATAAACCCTCAGGTGTGGTCTGGAGGCCTCATCAAAGACACTTCAATCACTGAAGAAATTCCAAAGTTTTAGAGGTGATCTGTCTGGAACCAAGGACAAAGACCAGATTCTTTGGGTAAACTCAACTGTAAACCTTACAGAATCTGAATGATTTGTTCTATTTCAACTTTTCTGTTGGTTTGAAATTTTTCAAAATAAAAAATTTGTGGCAGAACTTCAGTGTTACTTCCAGTGCAGACCTAAGAATCCCCTCTTCTGGCAGCAGCCATATTAGATCAAGTCAAGAGAGGTTCTAGACAGAGACTATGTTGTTTTCTGCCACTTTCCACCTAAAATTTTAGAACAGTTGTAAAGTTTGTTGGAAATTAAGTTGAATCTTAAAGTCTGGCATCCAGAGTTGGAAGGGTTCTTTAAGTCAGATAGTTCAGTGTTTCTAGATGCTTGGATCTCATGGGCCCATATTAAAAAAAAAACAAAAAACAAGCAAACATGTACAGAACAACAACTACAAAAAACACGGGGACTAACTCACAGTTGCTAGCTCTGCATTTGCTTAGTAATGACCGACATTAAAAAGCCAAAAATACTCATCTATTATTTCATCTGTGATCGTACTTAAGTCATTCAATATATCATTTTTACTTAAACGAAGAAGGTAGTCTATTATCTCAGACTGAAACAGTTTTTTATTGTTTTGTTTTTTAATTGAGTACATTTAACTATGTGAAAGCCCACATTGTTCTTTTTCCGTGGTGAGCAAGTGCAAATGATGATCAGCTGACCTGAGTCACTGGACAGGCATTGGGACCCTGCCTTAGTTATCTAGTGCTGCTATAACAGAAATACCACACGTGGGTGGCTTTAATAAACAGAAATTTATTTTCTCACAGTTTAGGAGGGTAGAAGTACAAATTTAGGGTGCTGACTCTAGGAGAAGGCTTTCTGTCTCTGTCAGTTCTGGAGGAAGGTCCTTGTCTCTTTTGAGCTTCTGCTCCTGGATGATCTTCATCCTCAGAGGATGAAGAAATGAATACAAGATTGAGAGAGAGAGCGCAAGCTTTGCCAGAACGTCCATATATACTGGATGCAGGCCACACACCCAAGGAAACTCCCCTTCCAACTGACTGGCTGCTCATACGAGATCACAAAATAGAAGATGTTTACATAGTGTTTGCCAAACCACTGAGGATCATGGCCTAGATAAGTTGACACACAGCATTAACCATCACAGGAAGTTTCATGGGTAGCTCAAGGATCCCAAGGCAGGAAGTGTTGCTGTCCTCACAGGGGGCCAAAACCAGGAACTGGAAGGCTGACTGGAGCTATGACAGCCGTTTCCTCAGACTTTCTCTCTCCCTCTTCAGACGTGCTCAAAACCGGTTTCTCTCTCTACACCTGAGTTTATGTGGCCTTCATTCTAGTCATACATAGAAACTGAGCCAGATCTCTGTGCCTCAGTCCCAAATTCCTGCAAGATAATTTGATTTATCGCTCTCTCATTAGCTCTCCACCCCTGGCTAAGTCAGTACTGACCAGGCAGCTGGGGTCTGGAGTAAACCAATCACTACCTGGTCCTCCTTTTCTTATTTTTGGTTTATAGTGAGGGGAAGCATTCTTCAGAAGAAGGGGCCTTGGTGAACTGGGAAGAGCTTCTAAAACAAGCATCTGCTATAAGATTCTTTAACTTGCAACATAGCAATAGGAACAAATGAGAAAAACTGAACTCACACTTTGGAATGGGCTGTGTTGAGTTTATCAGAAAGTTAACTTAAACCTAAATGCATATATGCAATCCATTGTAAACTATCTAGAGCCTCCCCACCTCATTGCAGCTGGGAGAATTATATCTGTTCTGCTTCATCCGGCCCATCCTGTCCTTTTCTCCTGCCCACTTAGTCTCTGGTGGGCGTAATATACTCATCTCTGAAGGAATGGTCCCATTGGTTAGGTTTTTATCTCATCCCAGGCATTTCACAGATCTATAATTTCTGAAAGTTCAGCCATGAGTATTCAACAGTTGTTTCTATTGCTCTAGTTATTGACTATGTGTGTGTATGTGCCTGTGTGTGTGTGTGTGTGCGCGCGCGCACATGCATGCGCCCATGTGTATGTAAATAAAATCACAAGGTTGGAGTCTGAGGAGGCTTGCTCTCCTTTACAGAGCTCTACCCACGGCTGGCTGCAGATCCTCATTACCTGCAAGAGGAATTTCTTAGCCTCGCGCCATGCTCTCGCTTTCTCTTTCTTATCCGAGCATTCTCCAGTCTCTGAGCTGTGGCTCTAAAACAGTTTACAATAGGCTCTGACAGTTGGAGGGGCAAGCAGCTCTGAAGCTGCATACAGCCTAACAATGGCTTCTGAACGACGTTGCAGCCTCCTGGGGCTTTTTACTTGGAAGCCATCCCTAGCCTGCTGTCTTTACAGGCCAGTGGCTCTTACACATAGAGTGGGAAAATGGGAATAGCTGATAATAAGCTTGGAAGAAACATGAAAAAATTAATAAAACAAAAGAAAATTCCATACCTCCCCTCTATTACCGCTACCATTTGTAAAAGAAAGGACATTTTATTATCTACAAGGTAGGAAACTCAGAATCTCAGGATAATATAATTGGATACATTTAGTATAACGGAAAGCTTATCACACTGCCTTTCTTTTCATCTTGTTTGAGGGAAGTTTGTCACAGATAATTTGGGAGCCACTGCTTTAGGCTACCGTGTGCAGTAGAAGATAAGAAGAAGTACAACCCTTGTCCATTGGGAGCTCGCCCCCAGAATCTTAGCTGGTGACAACTCTCAAAGTCATCTGTCCAGCCTCCTTCTCACTGTTTACAGAAATCAGAAATAAATTATACAGGTGAGGTCTACTAAGGAGATACGACTACAACATGGTATAAAATGGGAGAAATTCTCTCAAAGCATTATGATCATGTTCAGTGGGAAGTAGAAGAGAAAGCAGGGAAGGCGCATGGAGGTAGAATATGAACCAGACTTTGAAGGAGTGGCATGATTTTGACGAGTGGTGCTCAAATTTAGTGTCCATCAGAATCACCTGGAGGACTTGATAAAAAACTGAACCTTGTTTTGATTTAGTTGGCGGGGGGGGCGGGGGGCAGGCTGAGACGGGGTGGGGTGGAGAGCGGTGGGTCTGAGAGCTTGCATTTATAACAATCTCCTGGTCTGTGAACTAGGCTTTGGGAACCACTGACTGAGACACTCAGAGATTTGGGACTTGAGAAAAGTTACAGAGGCAAGAAACTAAAGAGAAGGTGGGTGCTTGTAAGATGGGTAGCCAGGATTATGTAGGATAGTGAATGCCATAGTAAAGACTAAAGAGTGTGGACTGTATTTGAATAGGCAATGGGGAGCCAAACAACATTATTGAGCAGAAGAGTGGAATTTAAAACAGTATCATACATGAAGTTAAGTACTAGTACATTCTCGACTTGAGTGAACCTTGAATGCATCATGCTAAGTGAAAGAAGATAGACACAAAAGGGCACATGTTGTATGATTCTATTTATATGAAATATCCTGAATAGGCAAATCCATAGATACAGAAAACAGATTAGTGGTTGCCAGGGGTTTATTTTATTTTATTTATTTGTAATTTTGGTTTTATTTATCAAGCTTATATGCAAGTCCAAGTTGAAGCTGAAGGAAATTAGAAGGAGTCCACAGGAGCCAAACTACAACCTTGAGTATATCCCACCTGAATTTAGAGACCATCTCAAGAACAGATTTGACCGGTTGAACACTAATGACCAAAGACCAGGCAAGTCACAGAACGACATCAGGGACATTGTACATGGAGAAAGCAAGAGGTCATTAAAAAGACAGGAAAGAAAGAAAACACCAAAATGGATGTCCGAGGAGACTCTGAAACTTGCTCTTGAACGATGCGTAGCTAAAGCAAATGAACGAAATGATGAGGTAAAAGAGCCAAACAGAAGATTTTGAAGGGTGGTTCAAGAAGACAAAGTAACGTATTATAATGACACGTGCAAATCCCTGGAGTTAGAAAACCAAAAGGAAAGGACGTGCTCGGCATTTCTCAAGCTGAAAGAACTGAAGAAAAAATTCAAGCCTCCATTTGCAATATCGAAGGGATTCTATGGGCAAAATACTAAAAGACACATTAAATATCAAAAGAAGATGGAAGGAATACACACAGGCACTATACCAAAAAGAATTGGTTGACTTTCAACCACTCCAGGACATAGCATGAAGGAACTGATGGTATTGAAGGAAGAGCTCCAAGCTGCACTGAAGGCATTGGCAATTAACAAGGCTCCAGGAATTGATGGAATACCAACTGAGATGTTTCAACAAACAGATGCTGCGCTGGAAGTGCTCACTTGTCTATGCCAAGAAATTCAGAAAACAGCTACCTGGGCAACCGACTGGAAGAGATCCAACCAAATGTGGAAATTATTGAACAATATCATTAATATCACAAGGAAGTAAAATTTTGGGGAAGATCATTCAAAAGCAGTTGCAGCAGTACATTAACAGGGAACTGTCAGAAATTCAAGCTGGGTACAGAAGAGGACATGGAATCAGGGATATCATGGCTGATGTCAGATAGATTCTGACAGAAAGCAGAGAATACCAGAAAGATGTTTAACAGTGTTTTATTGACTATGCAAAGGCATTCCACTGTGTGGATCTTAAGAAATTATGGATAACATTATGAAGAATGTTAATTCCAGAACACCTAATTGTGCTCATGAAGAACATGTACATAGATCAAGAGGTAGTCATTCCAACAACAAAAGGATACTGTGTGGTTTAAATTCAGGAAAGGGACACTTCTGGGCAACATGACGCTGTAGACAGAAGCACCATGCAGTTGCTCCACAGCAAAGACACGAAAAACTAAGCCAAACAGAGAAAACGTCAATTCTGAAACCCTAAGCATCAAATGAAGGGTTAAAGAACTCAGCCAAGCACCGAATGGAATAAAAAACTGACAGAGAACAGAGAGTGAGGAGAGATACATGCAGAGGTCCCCTATCAGCTAAGACAGCATGGATCCACCATCTTGGACTCCTATTGGAGATCGGTGAACAGAGGGTAAGGGAAAGTAGCTTCACAGAGCTTCCAGCAGGAGACAGGATAACCTGTAACCAGCTATATATATGCTTCCCCCCCTCCCCCGCACCCTTCATCACCTCTACTCAGCCTCCTCTGTTTCCTGCAGCCAGTCTCTTGACCAGGAAGCACAAGCTTCACCCCAGTGCTGCTTGGATTCCACCTGCCCACACTGGCTGGCTCCCTGAGTGCTATTTGTTGGCTGCTGGTGTTGCTTTTTTCTACTTCTTTTGATTTCTTCCATACTTCTCACCGCCTCCTCCTCCTTTCTCTCAAATACCTGGCTCTGTGTGCCACCTTTGCCCCTTCCTGAAGGGCTGTGAAATGCTGCTCAAATGTGAAACTGCTTCCCAGTCTGTGCTTCCACGCTGGTGGGCTCCCAGGGCTTTTGTTTGTTTGTTTGTTTTCTTTTTCCTTTCATGAATTGGGGGCCCTTGCTAGCTGGGCAGTACTGAGTGGCTTGGGACCCACACCCTCAGTTTGTGCAGACATGCAGTGGAATCCCTGAAGCATTTCTTTTTTCTTGTTTTTTTTTTCTGTTTTCTTGGAGTTTTTCTTGTTTGTTTGTTTTCTTTTCTTTTCTCTCTTTTTCCCTTTTTGTCTTTCCTCATTACTCAGTTTCTCATCTCTCTATACTTACCTTCTCTTCCTGTCTCCTGAATACCTGGCACTGAGTGACACCACTACCCCTTCTAGCCAGGCTATACTTCACGGCCTGGGAGCAACTTCCCCAGACCTCGCAGCTGCACCGGTGTGTTCCCTGGGGGCTTTGCTTTTCTTTTTTCTTTCTAATTTTTATTTATTCATTTTTTTTCTTCTTCTTCTCCTTTTTGTTTTTCTCCATTTCTCAGTCTCTCATATCTCCACTCCAATGGCAAGCTCTCTTAGCACTCTTTTTTGTTTGTTTGTATGTTTTTGGCTCCTGTTCCTCTCTCCTCTTTCCCAAACCCATCTTAGCTCCACACATCACAATCTCCCCCCTCCATCCTGCCAAACTGTACTGTGCACTGAACATCACACCACCAAGCAGCACAGACACAGCCCTCCAGAACTTGCCCTGCACTGATTCCAGACCACTCCGTTGGCCCTAGTACATGCCACAAACAACCCATCCCAGCAACTCCTCTTCAGCTAGACCTGCCCTGCTGTGCCATATCTGAGTGACTGACCCTGACAAAAGTATTATGTCCACAGATGAGCAAACAACAGAGAACACACAGCCCACCGCTCAGACATAATCAAGTAAACCAAAAAAAGCAGGATGAAACAAACAAATCTACAATCAATAAAAGAGGGAAATAACTACTGAATGCCCTGAAGACAGCAGACAGTATCAAAACATTTACAAAAACAGGACAGGATAGTTCCAGTAGGCATCCAAAGTAAAACACCAGATGACTTTCCAGTAGAAGAAAAGGCACTAAAACTACCTGATGCGGAATTCAAATCTCTAATATTCAGAGCTATCCAAGAATTGAAGGAAAAAGCAGACAAAAATGAGGAAAGAACAGACAAATTCATGGAAAATACAGAAACAATCTTTGTTGGTCATGAGGGATGGGAGGGGTTGAGGGGAATACTAAATAGACAATAGATAAGTGGTAACTTTGGTGAAGGGTAAGACAGTACACAATACTGGGGAAGCCAGCACAACTTGTACAAGGCAAGATCATGGAAGATCCATAGACACATCCAAACTCCCTGAGGGACTGAACTGCTGGGTGGAGGGCTGTGAGGACCATGGTCTTGGGTAACATCTAGCTCAATTGGTATAACACAGTTTATAAAGAAAATGTTCTACATTCTACCTTGGCGAGTACAGTCTGGAGACTTAAAATCTTGTGAGCAGCCATCTAAGATACTCTACTGGTCTCACCCCTTCAGGAGCAAGTGAGAATGAAGAAAACAAGATACAAGGGAAAGATTATTCCAAAGGGCTAATGGACCACAACTACCACGGCCTCCACCAGACTGAGTCCAGCACAACTAGATGGTGCCCAGCTACCACCACTGACTGCTCTGACCGGAATCACAACACAGGGTCCCAGACAGAGCTGGAGAAAAATGTAGAACAATATTCTAACTCACAAAAGTAAAACCAGACTTACTGGCCTGACAGAGACTGGAGAAACCCCTAGAGTATGGCCCCCAGATACCCTTGTAGCTCAGTAATGAAGTCACTCCCAAGGTTCACTCTTCAGCCAAAGATTAGACAGCACCATAAAACAAAACGAAACTAATGGGGCACAACAATCCAGAGTCAAGGACTAGAAAGCAGGAGGGGACAGGAAAGCTGATAATAGGGAACCCAAGGTCGAGAAGGGATGGTGTTGACATGTTGTGGTGTTGTTAACCATTGTCATATGGCAATATGTGTACTAACTGTTTAATTAGAAACTATTCGTTCTGTAAACCTGCATCTAAAGTACAAAAAAAATTAATTAATTAATAAAAAAAAGAAAGTCAGGGAAGGTGTGTATCAGGGCTGTGTCCTTCACCATACTTATTCAATCTGTATGCTGAGCAAATAATCTGAGAAGCTGGACTCTATGAAGAAGAACGGGGCATGGAGATTGGAGCAGGACTCATTAACAACTTTTGTTATGCAGATGACACAACCTTGCTTGCTGAAAGTGAAGAGGACTTGAAGCACTTACTGATGAAGATCAAAGACTACAGCCTTCAGTATAGATTACAACTCAACATAAAGAAAACAAAAATCCTCACAACCGGAGCAATAAGCAACATCATATTAAACGGAGAAAAGATTGAACTTGTCAATGATTTCATTTTACCTGGATCTACAATCAACACCCATGGAAGCAGCAGTCAAGAACTCAAACAACACATTGCATTGAGCAAATCTTCTGCAAAAGACATCTTTAAAGTGTTAATAGGCAAAGATGTCACCTTGAATACTAAGGTATGCCTGACCCAAGCCATGGTGTTTTCAATTGCCTCATACGCCTGTGAAAGCTGGACAATGGATAAGGAGAACCGAAGAAGAATTGACACCTTTGAATTGTGGTGTTGGCAAACAATATTGACTACCAAAGAACAAACAAATCCATCTTGGAAGAGGTACAACCAGAATGCTCCTTAGAAGTAAGGATGGCAAGACTACATCTCACATACTTTGGACATGTTATCAAGAGGGATCAGTCCCTGGAGAAAGACATCATGCTTGGTGAAGTAGAGGGTCAGAGAAAAAGAGGAAGACCCTCAAGGAGATGGATTGACACAGTGGCTGCAACAATGGGCTCAAGCATAACAATGATTGTGAGAATGGCGCAGGACTGGGCAGTGTTTTGTTCTATTGTACGTGGGGTCGCTATGAGTCAGAACCAACTCGACGGCACCTGACAGCAACAACAACAACAAGGAGTTGGGTGTGTGTGGGATTGGAAATGGGGATTGCTGGTGAGTACATGTTTTCTCTTTGGGGAAATGAAAATTTTCTGAGACTAGATAGTGGTGATGGTTGCACAACACTGTGACTGTAGTAAATGTCACTAATGGTAACATTTTCTCCTTTTTTATTGTGGTAAATATATGTGTAACAAATCATTTGCCTTTTGTGTATTTTATCAGAATTAAAAGTAAACAGTATCATATTCCTCACAAAGATTATGTTATAATATGAGAAATTACTTAGGACATAACGTTGAGAGATTAAAAAAAATGCAAAATTTTATATTTAAAATGGGCATAACCATATCAAGACTCAATTTTATAAATAGAAAAAAGGCCAAAAATAACCTAATGTAATAAATGTTAGCTGTGTTGTTTGTTTTGTGTGTATGTTTTGGCATGATAAAATATGTAACCTCCCTCCACCTGTTAGAGTTTTTCTTAATTTTCAATTAATAAACTGATGTTATACAATTAAAAAAATGTTTTAAAAGAGAAAGGAAAGGGAGAGAAATGGCTCTAGCATAACTTCCCCAAGAATAACTGCACCCTGTCCTGAGCACAGGGTGGCCTGTGGCTTGGATGCTGAGATTGCAAAGGTCAGGCTGACGGCAGGGCCTCGGTTGGGGGGCACCAGCAGAAGGGAGTAAGGCATCCCTGAGCACAAGGGTAACTTCCCGCCGCTCCCCAAGGGCCCATGGTTTCTTCTGAAGACCTCCTCCTCTGAACCCTCTGTTGGTCTTTTCTGTCTCTCTAGTTTCTCCTTCCTTCAACAGTCAGCGTGCCCTGGGACTTCATTCACCCTCCATCCATTTTTCAGCAGTCCTTTGTCAAGCACCTGCTCTGTGACCTGTGTACCACCTGTATCCACGCAGCCAAAGGGCAAGTACACAGCTTGTGACTCCAGCCAGCTGGGGCTGGCTTAACACATTGGACTTCTATATCATTTCTTTCTTTCATTTTCTAGCAACACCCTGCTTTCAATTCCTGGTCTGAGCTGCAGTCCTCTCTCTCAACGCTTTTGGGCAATGAGGAAGTAATGCCTTTTTGTCTCATTTCTCTGGATCTGGCTGCAGAGTCAGGCTAAACATTGCAGCCCAGACAAGCTCCTGGACATTCTTGTGACCCTAATACTCCCCAGCATGTTTTCTCCTTTTTAAAACACAGCTGAGAGCTTGACATAACTAACACCATGATGAACCTATAAGTTTTTTTCTTTTTTCTTTACCTTCTTCTTTCCGCATACCTTTGTTAATGACTCTGTCTTGCTCTGCGCATCCACCTGTGGCTTATGACTCCCCCCAGGAAGATTAGACCCCAGATGTCATATATTTATATCTTTAGCCTGATAAGGAAATGTTCTGCATGTATCTCCTTAGTATGATAAAGAGTCTTTTGTAATTACCTTGTAATGAATAACAACACTTCTAACTTTGTAAAAATCATATATAAACTCTAAGGTAAAAATGTCTTTTGGGCCTCCATAGAGACAGCTTGCATAGCTGTCGAATCCCTGGTGGTAGACACCTCCTAAATAAAACTTTCTCACTCTTTCTGCCTTGGAGTATGTTTCATTGGCTCAACTGCTCCAGGGCACAGACCCTATTCAGGTAACAAATTTTTGGCGCCTAATGTGGGCCTCGAATTACTCAGGCCTTGGTGCTGTCTTCCTAAGGACTGAGCCCCTGGGAAGGACCCAGGAAGAGAGAAGGTGCACCTCTCCTCAAATTGTGGAGGTCTCTCAACCTGTGGTGGTCCAGAGATCCAGAGACAGGGGAAGACTCCACGGCAGCGAGCTCTGGACAGAGCGAGAAAGTTTCTGTTGGCCATGGTAGGTAACTGGGCATCGGGTGGTAAATCCTCTGAAAAGCCGCAGGGGCGTTGGTTCTCATAGACTCCCTCCAAGAACGGGTGACTAGGTCCCATGAGGTTAGATGAGAGACTGCTGAGGTTCCCTGGTTTCAAGTGGGTACCCAGGGAAGTAAGTTTCCAGCCAAGAGTTCACTAGGAACTGGGCTTGTTTAGGAGGGGATCCCATAACTAAGAGATGTCTTAAAGGTTTATGTAATCAGGAGTGGCCTCAATACCAGCTCCCTAATGGGGTTAAGTGGCCTTTAAAATGGTTCTAGAGATTTGGGTACTATTCTGTGGAGACAGGCCTTTTTATCAAAAGAGATTTCAGCATGCACTTTACTTAGGAAATCCTGCCCAAAAAGGGGGACCAGGCATTCGGGCATGTATAGAAACTGTCTCTGACGGTCCCACAAGCAAACACCTGGGAAGTGCAAGCAGCTCTCTTAGCCCTCAGCCAACCGGTGCTCTCCCCAGTGTCCACCTCACCCATGGTTCATAGAGTGGTTGATGCAGTGGCCTCATGAGTTTGGGCCAGTGGCTGGCCAGGACAAGCTCGGACTGTCCACCCTGTGGTCATGGAGCTGTTACCTAACGTCATGCCTCCTCAGATTAAACAATATCCACTGAGAGTTGAGGCTCGTCTGGGAATGCAGGGACTAATCACTCAACACCTGGAGTGGGGACGGTTGCGAGAGTGCTAATTCCCATTCGACACCCTTTTCTGCTGGTAAAGAAAACATTGACTACTGAGAGCCAGCTGATCTTTGCTTTTGAATGGGAAGGGGACAAAGGAAAGAAACAGCTCTGTTGGACTGTGCTACCCCAAGGGTTTAAAAATTCCCCCACTATTTTTGGAACAGCACTGACCCAAGATCTAGAGTGGTTACCTCCCCTCAATCAAGGAGTGGTCCTGCAGTATGTGGACGACCTCCTGATAGGAAGCCAGTCTGAGGAAGACTCCGTCACAAATACTGTGACTGTCTTAAATTCTTTGGCTAAAGCTGGATACCCAGTCTCTTTAAGAAAGTTACAAGCTAACCTCACAGACGTAAAATACCTAGGTTTCTTCATCTCCCAAGGGCAAAAGTGCTTACTACCTAAAAGAATAGAAACCATCTGCCACCTAGCCTATCAGGCTACTCAGGGGACAGAGAGAGATCCTTTCAAATGGACTCCTGAGTGTCAATGAGCTTTTTGTGATTTAAAGTCCCGGTTGATGAAAGCCTCAGCCCTAGGGCTGCCAGATTATCAAAAACCCTTTGAATTATATAGATAAAAGAAGATGAGTAGCTGTTGGTGTGTTAACCCAGTTGTTGGGACCATGGAGATGCCCTGTTGCCTATTTCTCTAAAAAAGCTGGACACTTTCTCAAAACAATGGCTGGCCTGCCTTTGAGTGGTTGCTGGTTGCCGCAGCTAGCATCATCATAAAGGAGGCTAACAAATTTACTTTGGGACATGATGCTGTTGTGTTTGTCCCTCACACGGTGACTGTAGTATTGGAACGAAAAGGACATTATTCAAGGACTTATGTGCCCAAGATTTCTGGCCCTCAAGGAATAGGACCCTTTCCATGTGAAACATGGCAAATTGACTTTTGTGAAGTGTTCAAAACTAAATATAAGATGAAATATTTACTGGAGTGTGTAGATTCTTTTTCAGGATGGTAGAAGCTTTTCCCTGCTGGACCGTGATGGCTAGAGAGCAGTACAACAGCTTTCAACTGCCTTAAGATTAAAGAGAAAACTACATGCAACATATAGACCTCAATCTAGTACAAAGATTGAACGAATGAATCAGACCATAAAACGTAATCTTAGTAAACTGCTAAGAGATTAGACTGCCCTGGACAGATGTCCTGCCACTGGCCTTCCTCCGAGTCTGAATTGCACCCCAGGGAAAACTTAAAATCAGTCCTTTTGAAGTACTTTATGGGAGACCATATTGTCTCAACCAACTCTCCCTGCAGTCCTCCACCCAGCCCCGCTAATGTAATGATGTCTAAATATTTGCTTTCTCTAACCAAAATTCTTTCCCAGTTGCATCGGGCAGTGTGCAACCAGCAGAAGTTCCAACTTGAGATAGCCATACACTCTCTCCAGCCAGGCAACCAGGTGCTCCTTTGAAAGTGGAAGGACATCCTGTTACAGCCTAAGTGGACGGGACCCTCCTCCCTACTACTCAGCACTCACACAGCCGTGGAGCTCACAGGAGTCATTCCCGTGTCAAGCCCTGCCTGGCCTACAGTGACAAGGCGTGAAAAGCTCAACCCATCAATGGCCTGAAGTTAAGACTTTCTAGGGTTAAAAAGTAAAAATGTTTTTAATGCTAGCTTGAATGGCATTACTGTTAGGTGCCAGAGAGACTTCTGCTCGGGGAATCCTTGTCCCCGAGATAAACGCTCTGCCCGACCCCTTGTTGAAAGATGAAAATTTTTGGATCTATATTGCTAGAGGAGTGTTAAACATTACTGATTTGTGTCTGGAGCTGGGGGTTGCATACCAACTCGGCCCTCAAGTCCTGTCTCATTGGGATTTTTACCCCCCTAGAGGTGATGAGAAATTTCACCATTTTTAAACACACAAAGAGTTATAATATTCTGATATTTATAGTTGGGGGCCTGTTACAAGATTCATGAAGGATTTGATTTTTCTTGGCTGACCTCTTGGCTGCCAGATCTTACCTGGCTAAAAACCTTATTCATTAGTAGAGTTGGATTGGTCACTATAGGCCTGTTAATCTGTTGCTGTCTCCAGTTTATGCCTGTATGTGAGATGGCATTCTCTGTCCCAAGTCAGATGTCCAACAGATGGCTCAAACTTGTCACAGGCAAAAGGCCCAATCCTTTCTCACTTGAAACTTTCTGATCTAAGTGAACAGGTTGAAACTTGGGATGGGTGTTTATGGCCACCGAAGCTTCAAAAGGGGGGGAATACGTGACCCTAATACTCCCCAGCAAGTTTTCTCCTTTTCAAAACGGGCAGCTGAGAGCTTGACATAACTAACACCATGACGAACCTATAAATTTTTTTCTTTTTTCTTTACCTTCTCCTTTCCGCATACCTTTGTTAATGACTCTGTTTTGCTCTGTCCCATGCCACCTGTGGCTTATGACCTCCCACAGGAAGATTAGAGCCCAGATGTCAGATATGTATATCTTTAGCCTGATAAGGAAATGTCTGGCATGCATCTCTTTAGTATGATAAAGAGTCTCTTGTAATTACCTTGTAGTGAGTAAGGACACTTCTAACCTTTGTAAAAATCATATATAAACTCTAAGGTAAAAATGCCTTTTGGGCCTCCATAGAGACAGCCTGCATTGCTGTCAGATCCCCGGTGGTGGACACCTCCTAAATAAAACTTTCTCACTCTTTCTGCCTTGGAGTATGTTTCATTGGCTTGACTGCTTCAATGCACGGACCCTATTCGGATAACTTCCTGAATGTGAGTCTTTCCCAGGTGGTACCTGCTTCCCTCTGGGCCCACAGCCCTCACTCAGGAGCCTTGCTATCTTATTCTGACCACAGGCTTCAACTCAGACTGCCTCTGTTTCTCCTTTTCTCTAGAGCCCTGGTGGTGCAGTGGTTAAGAACTCGGCTGCTAACCAAAAGGTAGGCAGTTCGAATCCATCAGCCACTCCTTGGCAACTCTATGGGGCAGTTCTACTCTGTCCTATAAGGTCACTATGAGTCAGAATTGACTCGATGGCAACAGGTTTGTTTGTTTGTTTGTTTGTTTGTTTTTTGCCCCTTTTTGGTCACTAGCTTAAACCTTGTGGGTTACATTATTTTTGCTTTGGACCTGAACCTATTATCTCCAATTTTTATTTCTTAATCATGACTGTCCTTGCCTCTCAACATTAATGTGGCCCAGACCCACATTTGTGTTCATGAATTCTCACATTGGGTTGCAGCTATAGCAATAGAGGTTTAGGGCAGAGGTTTATATCCTCAAGGACCTTGAGATAGGCTCAGACATAAGCCCCTGACGGCAGGGCTCCATGTCAACCTTTTCACTCTCTCATTCCTGGCATTGTGTCGGGTCATGGTAGGATCAGTATGTATTCACACTGAGTGGTGGGTTCAGGCAAGGAAAACATCAGTTAAATATTATTGTCGGGTTTATTGTTTGCTCTTTAGGTTAGAACTCGTTGTTGTTTGCCGTCAAGTCGATGCCGACCCATAGCGACCCTATAGGACAGTGTAGAACTGTCCCATATGGTTTCCTAGGCTGTAAACTATACAGGAGCAGACTGCCACATCTTTCTCCTGTGGAGCATCTGGAGTATTCAAATCACTGACCTTTTGGTTAGCAGCTGAGCGCTTAACCACTGTGCCACCAGGTCTCCTCGGTAAGAACTCTAGGGCATTAAAAATAATACACTTAGGTGGGAACTTGTTGTGTTTCGTAGACATGGTCTCGTTTGTTCAACAAATAATATTTTTACTCTTTGAGAGACTCCTTGGCCCTGCAAAGGACAACTATGTTCAGGATGCTGCTCTGGACTCCTAGGAGCTTCCAGTCATCAGGAGAAATAGGACATATACAAATAGCACTGTGTGTGTGATTACGCCAGCCAGCACCAAGTCTCACATCTTTGCAGCTAGCTCCTGATTCTCTACAGCTAGCTTTGATATTTTATTTCCCACTTTGGCCAACATTTTTACTTGTATATCCCTGCCAATACCTCAAACGAAAACTAGCTAGAATTAAATGTGTCTTGTGGTAGTTATCCCACTTACTGATGTTAAAAACCTAAATGCACAGAGAAACACCAAAAATTAGTGTAACAGAATATATTTATTGTAAGTAGATATAATTCAAATCGGGCAATGTCAACCCGAAAGTATCAGGATGACACTCCAAAGAAGGGATAGTGAAACAGGTATACATAGGTGGGATCTGAGCAGGGTCCTTCCTGAAGGTCATTGTAATTCTCCAAAAGAACCCAATGCCTAAGGCAAAGTGGTCTCCCCTAAGCTGCTTACTAGGCTATTGTTTGACTTGAAGGTGACCCCAGCCAAACCAGCTCCTTAAAGGCTCAAGATTCAAAAGGACATCTAAGGGCAAATGGGCTGGGTGAGTCACCCCAACTCCATGGACCCAGAAATCTGGATTCCAGGAGGATTAAAACAGTTTCTCACTGATAATGACAGTGTTTGAGGCTGAATCTTGGCTGTTTGCTCAGTTTCAATAATAGTAGCACCTTGCTCTAGGAAGGAGAGCAGCAACTTAGTCACAACAAAATTCTTGGTAGGGTAGCATGTGGTACCTAGCTAGCAGTTAGCACTCAGTAAGGGCTGGCTCTTATTGTTGCTGAAATCATTCTTCTTTCCAGACTTTCACATTCAAAAGAGAAGAGTATCACCAGTTATCCAGACTTAAACGTGAGGGGTGCTTTTCTTCCTCTGTTCCCTCTTAACTTCTACATGCAGAGATTGTATATTTGGGGAAGAGCAGCGAGCTTTCAGATTCTCTATCCCCATCCTCACCAGAAGCCAGAATTAAACTTGTCGAGACTAGAATATAAGTTTGCTAGTGGACAGTAACATATAAAATCAACAAACATTGCATTAGAGAAAAGATTTCTAAAGATATTGAAATGACACAAGATAGCCATACAGATACTAATATATATAAAGAAAGAATGTGTGAATGGGAAAAAGTCCAGCCAGTTTGTTCTCTGACCACTTGAATGAGCATTCCTGTTTAACCCACTCACACCAGCACGGGGAAACCATGGTGGCACAGTGGTTAAGAGCTACGGCTGCTAACCAAAAGGTCAGCAGTTTGAATTCCCCAGGTGCTCCTTGGAAACCCTGTGGGGCAGTTCTACTCTGTCCTATAGGGTCTCTATAGGGTCACTATGAGTCGGAATCGACTCGACCGCAAAGGGTTACGCCAGCACAGAACATTATGTAATACAACTTGATAAGTGAAAAACTGTTTTTTGATGTTTCAATTTTTCTTTTTACTTACTAGTGAAGTTGAATACTTCATACACTCATTTCCTACTTGTGACTTGCCTGCTTTTTAAAAAAATTAATCTATTAGTTCTTTCAGAGCCCTGGTGGCACGGTGGTTAAGTGTTCAGCTGCTAATTAAAAGCTCGGCAGTTCGAATCCACCAGCCACTCCTTGGAAACACTGCAGAGCAGTTCTACTCTGTCCTATAGGGTTGCTATGAGTCGGAATCAACTCAACGGCAAAGGGTTTGGTTTTGGTTTGGTCTTCTCTTTGTAAGTGCCATTGTACATAGCTTCTTCAAGCCATTTGCTTTTTCTAGAACCAAAACTGTCTCCCTATATGTGTATAGAATTACCTCTCAGAATAAACCTTACACTGAAATTTCACTGAATTTTGATTATTGTTCACAGAACTCAGGGTATGTAAACATGTAGGCTAAGGAAGAATTGTTTGGAGGAAAGCCAGCTTTCCAGAAATTTTTACCCAGGAAAGCATTCTGCCTCAAAATCTCCTCTGTCCGAGCTGCTGGTGGGTGGGTTCTGAGGAAAGCTCAGTTCAATGGAAGAATGTGACATTGAACAGGTGCATGTGTCCGGGAGGGGGCCTGGTGGCTTTGCAGTGGATTAAGTATTTTTGCTTGTGGCCTTTCTAGCCGTGGTCTTGTGACTCCCACCCAGATGATTGTGTGATAGGGTAATTATGGCCCACCAAGGGGATTGGTAGTTCTACCTTAAAGGAGAGTCAATTTCAGAGAAGAGGGGAGAAGCCCACCACCACCAAGGAAGGACAGACTAGCAGAAGAAACCCACCAGCAGAGACTTGGTAGCAGGAGATGGTGCCGTGGGCTTCCTGGCCCATGGAGAGAGAAAACTGAGTGCCTTTGGGCAGAGACTGAGGGCCCGGGACTGGCGTGCCTGCAAGCACAGCTGGGAAGAGGCTGACCTGATGGAAGAACTGTATCCTGAGTGTTTCTGAGCCTGAATTCTGTTACTTCCCTTATAATAAACCCCCTAATCGTGAGCATGGTCTGTGAGTTCCGTGTGGCCATTGCAATGACTTATCAGACCCAGCAGAGAAGTAGAGAGTGCTGTGTGCGGGACAGTTGGTGTCAGAAGTAGTAAAGACGGCGGAGAGAGGAGGCTTGTCTGGCCTCCGCCTCATGGGAGTCAGCCTTGCACTGTTGATCTCGGTTCCCCTTCCCCTTGTGGGGTTGGAGGAGGCCAGACACTGCCTCCAAGCCGTTTTTACAGGCGTCAAGTGAGGGAGTTACCTGGAGAAGTTAGAGGAGATTAAGAACTGCCAGAATGGGAAGGTGCCTTATCAGGGGACTGGAAAACTAGGCAATCTTTTCTTTTTTCTTTTTTTTCTAAACCTGGTATGTCTTTCAGTAAATCAGTTGATATTTAGCTGAAGTTGGAATTTGCATATTAAAGCCTTCCATGAGAACTGGGTATAAGATGGTAAGAGAATGATAGATAATTTAGATGTTTATAACTATGTACAAAGTATTGATGCTGTTTCCTGAGCCTGGGGTTATTTGTATGTTCAGAAAGATTGAGTAAGGAAGTGAGGATGTTTGGAAGTCCACACTTCTTTTTTAATGGCTATTAGCAACCCCACCAACAGTTTTATAGGCTTAGGGAAGGGAGCATGGTGACCTGCTTTTCCAGTTTACACGGGGCTGAGGTTTCTCTGGATGCAGGACTTCCAGTGTTTAAAAAAAAAAACAGGACCAGTAAACAAACAAAAAAAAAAACTTGTTAATGAGTCAACTTTGACTCATGGTGACCCCATGTGTGGCAGCGTAGAACTGGGCTCCACAGGGGTTTCAATGACTGATCTTTCAGAAATCGATCCCCAGGCCTTTCTTCCAAGGTGCCTCTGGGGGGACTTTAACCTGCAGTCTTTTGGTTAGCAGTCAAGTGCTTAACCATTTGCACCACTCAGAGACTCGAAAACAGGACAGTCTTGGGCAAACCAGGACAGGCAGTCATTTAGATGGCCTGCCACACACAGACAAATCACATGTAATCCTCCCCAAAATAAAGCTACAGCCTCTTTACATCCACTTTTGACAGAGGATGAAACTGTGGCTCTAAAGGATTCAGGAACTTCCTTAAGTTCACACAAACTGGGGATGAAGGAGCCTGGATTTAAACTTAGTTCTGCCTGATGTCAAAGTGATTTCATCGGCTCTGCCTGGGACTCCCTCTTCCATCCACACAGGGTCTTGCTGTGCCAAGAACTAGGTTCTGGGTGATTTCTAACCGACTCTGTCATGCCTGTAAGTTGTACAAGTCAGTGAATAACAACAAGAGTAATAGTCCAGTAATAATAGCCACAACAATAGAAATACAATTTCTAATGTAACTGGAGCCTGAAGGCAACTCGGTTAACCACTAAACTTACATAGATCTTCTGAGAAGGCACTTCGGATTAGGGGACAGTTAGCAGTGAGCTCTTCCGAGGCTGGTGCAGTCTTAGGAATCCAGACAGGCCAAAGAGAAGATCACACACACATGCTCATCTTGTGGTTGACTAGATTCAAACTCTGCCACCTTCTTCCTCACTTGAGGCCTAGTTTGGGTTGCATTTAAGGCCTTCGGACTCTGCAAGTTGTACTCATTTTCATAAGGGAAGGAGTAAGAAGAATGAAGCTAATATACTAAGTCTCAGCCAAGCAGCAGCAGGTCACAGTTTGCTGTTGACTTGTTGTGTCTCCCCTGTGTAGGCCCCAATCGTGCATCTTCTCCTCGTTTGGTTCTTCAGCGGTGTCTACGGCAGGGCCTCTCCCAGACTCAGCCTCTGTCCTTTGCTGAATGGGTGTAAAAACAGTCAACAACAGAAACGCCTAGAGAGGAGAGAATCATTGCCAGCATTTAAAATTAACTCGATTTTCTAATTAGATAACAAATGATATGAAAGTACAAAAGATGTTATGCACAACCTCTTTTAAGAAAAAATATATCCTAAACTCCATAGTATTATTCTGAGCAATCGTAGTAAAACTTCCAGGACTAGCCAGAAGGAACAACCTGTTGATGGTCTAAGCAGTGAAACGGGCTAGGTTGATTTTGGTCTGTACAGTTGTAGTTCATTCTCCCAGGTTTACAAGTTAGCAGTGAAGACGAACAGAACCAACTGGATACACATTACTGAGGGCTTTGTGGAGGTTGTCACAGCTGAATCAATTTGTCTACGTTTTACATGATATATCAACAAATATATTTTATCTTCTTTTAACTCAACACTTTGCCCCTAACCAGGGATTCAAAAGACAGTTGAGTCTGATGGGGAGGGCGTTAGATGACGAGGGTGGCTTAAATTGCCCAGTGCTGGAACTCAAGGAGATGGATGGAAAATTTAAAACTTATCACCTCACCCCAGTCCCTTGTGAGAGTCCGACAGAGGCTCGTGGTCTCTAGCGAGGGCTATCTGTTTGCTCTTGAACACTTCTCAGCACTCTTACTCAGTTTGCAGTGTGAAATGGAGAAGGTGTCCCCCACCCTCATCACTGCCTTCCAGAGTGCTGCTCCAGGAGCTTTGTTAAGGGATATCACGTCCCTGCCCCATGAAAACCAAGACAAGCACACGGAAGGGAGGCTGGCCGTTCACAAAGGGTCTGTGTCCGCTTACCCTACTGCCGCCAAACTTCTACGCTCCTAGGGCTTCTTAGGGACCACCCACTTCCCCACACATGGAGGCTCCACAGATTCTCAGCTTCCCCAGTACTAGGGATCCCTTCTATGGCTGCTTTTTCTTTTTCCAAGTCTGAGTGAGTTGTGGTGTCCATTCACTCTGTTTCCAAATCCTGCAAATCCCTATCCTACCCTAGAATCTCAGGACTCATCTCTTTCAGATGGGTTTATAAGGTTCCAGTTACAAATGTGGTAATGTGGCACAAGCTCCTTAGAAAGTTTCTGAAACTCGAGGAAGGAAGAAAAGATGGGAAGGAGTACGGGAATAAAGGGGAGAGGGAGAGAGAAATGGGAGGAAGGAAGGAAGAAGGAAGGGGGAGAGGAAGATAGAAAGAGGGAGTTTTCAGTAAAGGAAAAATAATAAAAAACAATGTATTTGATATTGGGCGAATCCTCTGCAAATTACCTCATTAAAGTTCTAAAAAGCAAAGATGTCACTTTGATGATTAAGGTATGCCTGACCCAAGCCATGGTCATTTCAAGTGCCTCCTATGCAGGGGAAACTGGAAAATAAACAAGGATGACAGAGGAAGAACTGATGCTCTTGAACTGTGGTGTTGGTGAAGAATATTGAATATATAGCTGACTATATCGCAACTAACAACAGGAACACAGTTCCATAAAAGAGATGTAATTATTAAAAACAAAGTTGATAAACATTTTTATTTTTCCTTAATTGGCCCTTGATGACTGCCAAAAGAAGAGCTATAACTAGAATGATCCATAGAAGCACAGATAGAGAG
The DNA here is from genome assembly GCA_030035585.1 of Dugong dugon. Lineage (NCBI taxonomy): Eukaryota > Metazoa > Chordata > Mammalia > Sirenia > Dugongidae > Dugong > Dugong dugon. The sequence continues at coordinate 42,646,187 of CM057466.1, read as the reverse complement.
ACTTTGGCTTGCTTACTTTGGACATGTCATCCGGAAAGTTCAATCCCTAGAAAAGGACATCACATTTGGTGTAGCAGAGGGTCAGCGAAAATGAGGGAAACCCTCAATGAGATGGATTGACACAATAGTCACAACAATGGACTCAAACCTACCAACATTCATGCAGATGGTGCAGCACTGGGCAATGTTTCCTTCTGTTACACATAAGGTCACCATGAGTCAGAGCTGACTATGTGGCAACTAACAGCAACAGCACAGTTCCATAGAAAAGACATAATTATTAAAAACAAGGTACAAAAAAATTTTTTTTCTCTTAATCGGCCCTTGATGACTCATCACTGGTCTATTGGGACCATCCACACTCTAGGGAGTGTAATAAACTTGTCTTGCTTTTACCGTTTAACATGGAGCTCCAATTTTGTGTCAGATTATTTTCACAGAACCTTATTTACTATGAATTTCTCTATAAATCTACATAGTATGCACACATCATTTAACACCTAAGTAACATACATCATTGCACACCATTAAATGTACCCTCATAAAGACAGCATAGTTTGCTTAACCATTGCTCAATTGTTCAGAGATTTGAGCTGTTTTCACCCCTTTAATGCAACACCTAATGCAGTTATAGTCCCTTTACCTCCATGCAGATGATTCTTGTTTCTCTAATGCAGTTTTTTCTTTCTTTGTGTGCACGTGTATTTGCCCACAAACAGGCGGGTTTTGTTCAGTTTTTTGTTAGTTTGTTTCTATGTTATTGTCCAAAAAGGGATTTGCTGGGTCAGAAACATGATCAGTGTTATGGCTTTACTGACTTTTTCCAGATTTTAGCAAAACAATAAAATTGTTTTCCAGGCACAAAATCCCTTTGTTCTTTCAGACGGAATCTCTGGAAAGATGTCTCTGCGGTGAAGAGTATCTTCCAAGAATGAGGAGCATCTTTCAGTTTCAACAGTCCTATTATGTGGCTAGTCCCTGGTGCAGGGGCCGGATCCTGGGACCACATCATGACGAGAATTCTGCGGTCTCTCAGCCCCTTTGTTGTTGTTAGCTGTTGTTGAGTCAGCTCTGACTCATGGCGACCTCATGTACAACAGAATGAACTGTTGCTCTGTCCTATGCCATCTTCTTGATCGTCTGTATGCTTGGGTTCGTTGTCGTGGCCACTGTGTATTTTGAGCGTCTCATCTTCCAGCATGGTATTGGGCAGTGTTCTGTTGTGATTCACAGGGTTTTCATTGGTTAATTTTTGGAAGTAGATCACGAGGCCTTTTTTCCTAGTCTGTTTAGTCTGGAAGCACCACCAAAACCTGTCCTCTATGGGTTACCCTGCTGGAATTCTCAATACTGCTGGCATAGTTTCCAGTACCATTGCAACACACAAGCCACCACAGTACAATAAACTGACAGATGGGTGGTAGTCCCAGGCCCTACTAAAAAAAAACAAACAAACAAACCGGAAACGTTGTCCTCGAGTCAATTCTCGCTCATAGTGACCCTAGAGGCCCACGGAATCTTAGTCTTGTCTGAATAGCACAAAGACACCAAAGATCCTGCTTTAAAAATTCCAAGATAATGCTGCAGAGAAAAGGATTCCTTTCTAACCCTCGTCTACCGCTGGTGAGAACGTAAAATGGTACAGCCACTGTGAAAAACAGTTTGGTAATTCCTCAGAAAGTTAAACACAGAATTACCACATCCTTCAGAGATTTCCCTCCTAGGTATATGCCCAAAAGAGGAATGCAAACAGAAACTTATACACCAATGTTCATTGCAGCACTGTTCACAATAGCCAAACGGTGGGAAGAACCTCCATGTCCATCAACAGATGAATGGCTAAACAAAATGAGGTACATACACACAATGGATGATTACTCAGTCATAAAGAGAAGCAAAGTCCTGATACAGGCTGCAACATGGATGAATCTGGAAAACGTGCTGAGTGAAATATGTCCTTCACAAGAGGACAAATGTTATATGATCCAACTTATATGAAATATCTAGAATAGCTAAGTGTGGGGAGACCAAAGTGTGTGGTTACCAGAGGGTGGTGGGAGGGAAAATGGGGAGTCATTGCCTGGGGGCATTGAGTTTCTGTTAATGGCAATGGAAAAATTTGGGAACGGATAAGGGTGATGGCTGAACAACATAATGAACATAAGTATTGTTACTGAACTATACACATGAAGATTGTTGAAATGGCAAATATTTTGTTACATATATATTTATCACAAAAAAGAGACCGTTTCTAGTGAATGTTTCTCTTTTTTTAAATTTCCACTCATGTTTAAATCCTGGTGACACAGAGGCAATCCTTGCTTCACCTATGGAGACCTCTCATATGGGTAGATAATTACACTTGTGTATCTGTTTACACCCTGTTATGGATTGAATTGTGTCCCCCAAAACATGTAAATCCTAACCTCTGTGCCTGTGGTTATAATCCCATTTGGGAATGGGTTGTCTTTATCATAAGGCAGGATTAGTGTAGGTGTGTTTTGAGTCAATCTCTTAGAAAATATAAAAGGAGCAGATAAGGCAAGCAGAGATGGCGGAAGAGAGATGTCAAATCACATGAAGACTGCCCGGTAGCAGAAGCTAAAAGAAACAAGGACCTTCTCCAGAGCCAACAGAAAGAGAAAGCCTTTCCCTGGAGCTGCTGTCCTTAATTCAGACTTCTAGCCGCCTAAACTGTGAGAAAATAAATGTCTGCTTATTAAAGCCACCCATTTGTAGTATTTCTGTTATAGCAGCACTAAATATCTAAAAGGAGACCTGGTGGCACAGTGGTTAAGAGCTCAGCTGCTAACCAAGAGGCCTGTAGTTCAAATCTACCAGCTGCTCCTTGGAAACCCTATGGGGCAGTTCTACTCTGTCCTGTAGGGTCGCTATGAGTTGGAATCGGCTCCATGGCAACAGGTTTGTTTTTTTTTTTGGCTTAGATAACTAAGACCCTGATGAGCTCATGATCTTATTTGTGTTGAATAAATGCTTTGAGAGGTATGACAGTGTCTGTGCCAGTGTGAGGGAGGATGTGGGGAGGAGGTGAAATTTGAGCAGGTCCTTGAAGGATGTGGGGTGTCACCAGACGGGCTAAGAAGAGATTAGTCTGAGCAAGATGGGCTAAGGAGTTTGGACTTCATCTTGAAGATGGGATGGTGCCACTGAAAACTTCAAAGCAGTAGAAAAGCAGAAGTCTGCATTACTGTAATGACCTTTTTCTTTACAAAGGTCTCATACGAAAAATTTGCCTGTTCTATTTTTTTAAATAAATTCTCAATTTATAAAATTTTTGTCTCTACTGATTTTTGTATCCCTTCTTTTATACCAAAACTTCTTCATATTTGCTGAAAATTCCAGAGGAGTCAAAAGGGACTTTAGTACAGCTCCTGGATAGTAATCATAGAGTGTAATAACAGCATTCATAGAGAACACTGTATCTTTAAAGAGTTGAGAACTATCCCGGAACTGCCATCCCAGAATATATCTTGTAGCAGTCAACTTCTCCTCTTCCTGGTGTAGAACCTTAGGTGTCACTTTGTGTTCATTGTGCAGACCTGGTTCTTCAGGAGGCCACTGGTTAAGTCTACAGGGTTACCTGGCTGATGAGAAGATATAAATACATGAACACGGTTCAGTTGACAGACTAGAAATGCCCCTTTTTAAAGCATGGTACAAGGCCTTATGAGGATGAGACAGAAATGAGGTAACTGGTAATGGGACTGGGAGTGGGGAGAAGGACAAACAGACTGGGGTGATTCTCAGGGAGGACAGGCCTGGACAGGAGACGATTTGGGGAGAGCCTAGAAACCACACAAGCCTACCAGACACCTAGGCTCATGGAGGAAGCAGAATGAGAGGAATCACATCAAAGCTTAAGGGCACAGCAATTTTGTCTACTCATCTTTGTCTGGGGATGGTCCTGCCCTCAGCGACCTATTGCAATCTTACGAATCCCCGTCTCTCCATAAGGTACGGAAATGGGAAAGGTTTCCACCGTGGTTTGACTGACTTTCTGGAAGGGAGAAGAAAACCAACAAGACACGCTTATACCCAGAGATTCTGATGACACTGTCAATGGGGTGTCCAGGTGCTGAAATCGCTACCGCCCTGGGAAGAGATGCTGTCCCAGGATGTGTCTCTGTCGATGGGCAGCAGTGGCTGTCTGCCTCTGCACACCTGAGGACAATGAGGCATTGTGATCAGGGCTGGGTACTCTGGACAGGCCTCTTTTCACCCTGCCCACATAGAGAGTCTCTGTACTTTGGATACTAAGCCAAGGACAGAAACTGACACAATGATCTTGAATCTGAAAACTAGGAAAGGATGTCGAATAGGACCTGTAACTTGTCTGTGGCTACTTTTTGAACAATTTAGTACAGAACTCTGTGACTAAATACCCTCCTCAAGTCTGCACTTTGTGAGTGGGGTGCTCCGGCTGCTCTGGAGGAGAATTTAATTGCCTATTGTCTATATAGGGAGCCCTGGTGGTGCAGTGGTTAAGCGCTGGCTGCTGCTAACTGAAAGGTCGGTGCTTGAAACCTCCGAGGCGCTCCACAGGAGAAAGATGCGGTCTTGGAAACCCTGTGGGTACAGTTCTACTCCGTCATACAGGGTCACCATGAGTTGGAATTGACTTGACAGCAACTGGTTGTTTTGTTGTTATTGTCTGCATGGAGTCCCTGGGTGGTGTAAATGGTTAATACCCTCTGCTGCTAACCAAAAGGCTGGTGGTTTGAGGCCACCCAGAGGTGCCTCAGAAGAAAGGCCTAGCAATCTACTTCTGAAAAATCAGCCACTGAAGACCCTGTGGAGCACAGTTCTACTCTGACATACACGAGGTCTCTGAGAGTCGGAGTCTGATTGTCTGCATACTGGCCCTTTTTGGAGTTCAACCTTCTAGGGTTTTTCCCTCTGGAGGCCTTGATTTGGAAGTCCTCATTGTAGGGGCTGCTTGGGTGTGGGGTGGTGAAAGAGGACAAAGCAGATAATCCAGGTGGGTGGTTTGCTGGGAAAATGGAGGCCTATTTACCAAAGCTGGAGTCGGAAGGGAGGCCTGAGAGTTTGATACAGGGGTGAAGTTTATAAAAAGTGGTTTTTTAGCCTATTTCCCATTTGAAATCAGTGAATTGCTTGGGCAGATACGCTCAAAAAGCTGAGATTTCTCTAGCAGCCATAAGTGAAGTCACCGAGCGGATGCGGCCGATGAGGACACACACGGGGAGGGAAAGCCAGCCTAATTACAGGCCTCCCTTGGGCGGTTTGAAGTCTGAGCGTCCTTCATTTCCGAGTGAGGGAAAGATGCACGTCCTTCTGTAACGACTGTTGCGAGCCCACGTTTCCAGCACACTTCTGGGGCTGGGTTCTCGCTGGTTGCAGGATTTCCTACACTGAGAAAGGGGCGTCTTCTCCAACAGACGTGCGTCTTTTTTCAGACACTGGCACGCCTGTTTTGGTGGGAGCAATACGACGACTGTTCCTAGAACCATATTCAGTTACACACCGAAAAACGCACTCATGGCTGAGAGCGCAGGGAGAAATGGAGGCAAGTGAGTGTGGGCGTTGGAGGTGCAGGGGAATGCGCCAGCAGCTGCCAGGTGGATCCCTCCTGCTCCTGCATCCCTCCTGCTCCTGACCCCCTCCTCTCTGCGATCCCCGAGGGGTGCTTTCTGCCAGGAGCCAGAATGTCACTAGAGGATGGGACTGCACACAGACGGGCTTCACTATGAACTACCTCGGCTGACACGATCCGCTTTTCAAAGACAGCTGGTGGTGCGGCCGGGTCTTCTCCTGTCGGTCGGGGGCTCCTCCGGGCCGCCGAGCATCTCTGCTGGATGAGGGCGCCTTGTGGACCCCGGTCCAGCACCCAGCTGGTCCGAAGGAGGAGGCGGTCTGCCCAGGATGCCACCGTCCCGGGGACGGCTTCATACCGCGGCCGACGCGGTCCGCGCGCCTTCCTGGGCTCAGGGGAGCGGGGGACGTTCCTGCGGGAGGGGGGGGCCAGGGCCGGGGCGTTCCCAGGGCGGGGGGCGGCCGAGGGGGCGGGCCGGCCGGGCGGGCCCGCGGCGCCGGGAGGCGGGCCTCCACGTGACCGCCCGGGGCCCTGCCGCGCGGGGCAGGGCAGCCCAGAAATAGCGCGGGTTTCCGCCGCGCGGCTGCCGGGGGACTGGTGAGACTGGGACGCCCGCTCGAGGGCACCGCGCCGACCCGGCCCGGAGGATGCTGAGCCTTGGCTCCGGCCCAGCCCCGAGCAGATGATGGCGATCCGGGAGCTGAAAGTGTGTCTTCTTGGGGTAAGTCCTGGCGCCGCGCCGCCGGGAGACCCGCGCCCCCGGCCCTCGCGCGTCCCGGCTCTCCCGCGGCCGCAGTCCCCGCCCGGCCCCGGCCAGGCCGCGCCCGGGACCCGCTCTGCCGCGCCTCCGGCCGGCTGGGGCCCGGGGTGGCGGCGGGGGTCCCGGGCCGGCGCCTTGGATACTTTCTCTTTCCGGCAGGAAGTTTAGGTTTCTCGGTGGAGGGCCGAGCCCTCCTGGCCTCCCGAGGCCGCAGTGGGTTCCCCTCCTTTAACGCCCACCCGGAGTAAGAGCGGCAGCGTTGGCGGTGGGGGCGAGGAGACGGTGCTGGGGAAGGTGCGTCTGGAAAACCTGAGCTCCTGGGAAAGAGAAGCAGGCCCAGGAAGGCCTCCCGGGCACCACCTCCCCTCCCTCAGGGTGGGTCTTTCTAACCTGAAGAGACGTCAAAGCGCCACAAACCAACAATACTGGCAGGCCGGTGGGTGACGCGGGGCAGCCCTCGGAAATCCCCCAGTAACTCAGACACTGTTGAGGGTCCTTTCCTTTGGGTGCCCACATTACATCTCAAAACTGCTCCTTGTGAAAGAAAGCTGCTTTTAAAGCAGATTTTGAGCAGCCTTTGCCATCCGCGCCTGTTGTACTGCCCTTCCAGTTGGCACATCTGGACTCCGAAGAAAACTATTTCCTAAAAAAAGAAATGCTAACTGGCTGTCAGAATGGATGTACGAGAAGCGTTTAAAGAGGAAATGCTTCTAGCGTCCAGTCGGGCAGCGTCAGCTGTCCACGCTTGGGGTTGAATTGTACCAAACCACCTGGTCTGGGCTCCGGCCCGCGTCTCTGGGGTCTCCCGTCCCCGCCCTCTGCCAGAACTATCCTGACACTGGATTGTCCGGTTCGCCTAGAATTCCCAGGGGCCGGAGACCCGTCCTTGTTACCCCCTAGCATAGAGCACCCAGTACCCCCGCCTCCAGTTGCCCAGCCCAGCGTCCCCGGACACGAGGCTTCTGGACTTTCTCTGTTGCCCTTTATCCGTGATGGCGGCGGCAGGATTCGCTGTCTGCCAGGCTCTCTAATATAGTCCAGACATAAACTCCAGGAGCCCCAGGTTTCCTTGTGAGGACCCATCTCAGCCTCAGGAAGGACCTTCAGAGACTTAGAAGGGATGTGCTCCAAGGAATGAAGGGGTCTCTTTGGAATGTGTTGTGTGTGCAGGAAGAAAGGAAGTGGAAATGTTTTGGCCTTTTTTTTTTTTTTTACCCATCCTTCTCCTTGCTATCTACTTTGGCAGCACAGACCCTGCCCCATCATATGACTCCCTGTGTCAATTTCAACATCCAGGGATGAGTCTCTTTCCTACAAGGAAACCCATCAAGTGGAAAGAGCCCTGTATCAGGAGATAGGAAACCTGGTCCTCATTCTTTCCGACTAACTAGCTGTGCAATTTTGGACAAGTCACTCAGCTGCCTAATCCACAAAGTGGACATAATAACGTCTTCCTTGCGAGGCAGAGGACTGTTCCCGAAGATCTCCTGAGATATGTGATATATAATATGCTATCATTTCCTGCTAACCTCTGATTCCAGAGTGGCAGTTAGCAAACCTGGGAGATGAAAAAGCTGGAGGGAATCCCTTTTCTTTTATTTCCCTTCAAGAATGAACACAGTTTTAGTGGCTTTTTGGAGCCAATGCCTCATCTTTGTTTGCTAGTTCTTTATGGGACTCTGTTGATAGGAATTTGAACTTGGAAGGGAAGAACAATCCCAGAGCAGACCAAGGAGACATTTCTGGGCAGATGGAGGCTTTGAAGCATCAGTAACATCACGTCATATCTGTGGTCTCTTGTTTGAGGGTGGCTGTAATTTTCAGTCTTATTTAGGTCAAAGGATGTCTTATTTGAAAGGGCAGACAACCTTATTATTCACATGGAGTCATGTTTCCCAAGTCCCCTGGTTTGGCTGGTCCTTCCTGGGCAAGATATGTGTGACTGGCCTTATTCCTTGTTGCTCATCCAAACGGTGGTTTTCTGGGTGAGATGACTTGGGCGAGGTCAAAGCCATTTACTTGCCATGGGTTTACTCTTGATTTGAGAGAAAATCCCATGGGCCAGTAGATGGAGGAGGAAGTCAATGTGACGTCCAAAAGTCTTCTCAAATTTTCAACAGGAACCTTGAGCTTCTTTGTTCTTTGTGTAGGGAGGCCTGCCCTTTCAGAATGAGGTCTTGCATGTGGCTAGCCCTCCGCTTCCTGTTTTTTTAGCCACCACCACATCTCCCTGAACTCTCAGTGTGGCCAAGACCTGGGCAGCTGAGCCCTAAAATGCCCTGTTGAGATCACTTTCTGCTTGGCCCTACTTTAGAAGGTGATAAAGAATATGGCCCTCATTGGTCCAGTAGCCCAAGTTTCACTGTCTCACTGGAGAGGCTGAGGGCCTGTTCTTTTGTATCTGGTCACTTGCCTGGATTGCTCAGTGGTTATTTGGGGACATGCTTCCCATTGTACAAGGCATGGGCAGTCCTGACTTTCATTCCAGCTCTCTGCTAGTGGCTCTGACTGTAGTCCTCCCCTCCTCAGTGTGGTGGAGGCTCTCTGCCTTCTGACGTTAGGGTCATTTTCAACAATCGGAAGTGAGAGGGGGTTAGAGGGCCTGTCTTCTTTACCCATACCTGGGTTGTTCAGGGCTCTGATGTTTCTGCTTGTTTTCTGGCAAGTTAGGTATGTCTGGTCTTATTTCTCTTCTGGAGTGCTTCCAGATGGGATTGACAATGATCCATGGAACATTTGGTGGATGCTTTGTGCTCTTGGAAAACCGGTGACTCAAGAATATTGGTTTATTATGTTACCTGTTACAAATTATTGGCTCTCATTGTTTTTGTGCATGAACTTTCTCATGTTCTTTACACATGACATCAGCTCAGCAAGCCTCTGTGAATGCCGTTTCCTGGGACAAGCTGGCTGTCAGTGGGCTCCCCTCAGGAGGATGTGTTTGATAGGGGAGCACACTTATTAGACACCCCGTGACTATCCTTGCTGCTGGTGTCATTCCCATTTAGTAGTCTGAACTAGTATTATGAAACATGTAGCTTAAAAAGAACACTCTTAAAAACAGCAAAATATGTTAAAAAAAACCTAACAAAAAAACAATATTCAGGCAGCAGCTGTTTAAACCCCAAAGGTGGAAAGCTTCCCAGTATGCGTTTTTAACACACATCACCACGTGGCAAAAAGGAGAGAGGGAGAAGGGGGAGGAGAAGCAGGAGGAGGAGAGGATCTTTTAGTTTGTTATTTTCTGTGTGTGTGTGTGTGTGTGTGTGTGTGTGCACTTAAAAACTGCTTCTGGATGGAATCCCAAAGAGATTTATATTTGGACTTTGGTCGTCTTGAGAACAGTTTGGAGATTTCTGCCACTTCCTCAACAGCTGAATGAGTGGTTACAGGACAACTGAGGGCTTGCCTGCTCCTGGGAAGGCACTGTGGAAGCATCTCCTCTCGGCCTTTGTTAACATCTGTCTGGTGGCTCATCAGAGAGCAAAGACCCCTGACATCTGGGCCCTAGGGGACTTCAGATACGTAAAGGGCCTTCACGTGAAACAGGCTTTGTGTTCCCAGGACAGACTGGGGCCCAAGAGTGGAACAGGTTTCTGCCCAGAATCGGACAGACTAGTCAGAGCCGTGGACCCGCTGTTTTGAGCGACGCTGAGCTCCTGTTACCCAGAGCTCAGTCAGGCTGTGTAAATCTGGCCTGGCCACTTCAGAAGGAGTGAATGCTTATAATGAAGGATGTGGCCAGATAACCATCAAATTTGCATTTCAAGCCTGAGATTCTATTAACATACTCTTTTTTTTTTTTTTAATTTTATTTCCCTTAAACTAGCATTTCTCCTGTGTGGGCAGAGAGGTTAACAACAGCATTTATTTTATTTTATTTTTTTAAATTTTACTTATTTTGTTGTTGTTGTTGAGAATATGCACAGCAAAACATACACTGGTTCAGCCAGTTCTGCATGTACAATTTAGCAGCAGGGATTACATTCTTCGAGTTGTGCAACCCGTTTTCACCCTGCTTTTCTGAGTTGGTCTTCCCTCATTAATATAAACTCACTGCCCCCTAAGGTTCCCATCTAATCTTTCGAGTTGCTCTTGTCAATTTGAGCTCTTAGAGATAGTTCTTAAGAGAGCATAATGTTCAAGGCAGAGCTTTCTCTCTAGTTTAGCTAAACTACTGTTTGGTTTTAGGATGACTTCAGGGGATATTTTTGGTTCAGGGTTCAAAGATTATTTCAGGGCAATAGTTTCAGGGGTTCATCCACCCACTATGGCTACACAAAGTCTAGAGTCCGTGAGAATTTGAAATACTGTTCTGCATTTCCCCACTTTTGATCAGGGTTCTTCAATGGAATCTTTGATCAAAATGTCAGTAATGGTAGCTGGGCACCATCCAGTTCTTCTGTTCTCATGGCAAAGGAGACAGTTGTTCATGGAGGCAACAAGCTACACATTCCATATCCTCCTCCTATTTCTGATGTTCCTTCTTCCTCTGTTGCTCCAGGCAAATATAGACCAATTGTTGTGCCTTGGATGGCCGCTTGCAAGCTTTTAAGACTCCAGGCACTACGCAGTGAACTAGGAGGTAGAACAGAAGCACTGAACACGTTGTTAGGCCAATTAACTGGGATGTCCCATGGAGCCATGAACCTAAACCTCCAAAGCAAAGGACCAAATTCCATGAGGTGTTTGGTTGTACATAAGCAACCTGAGCAGCTACTCTTTTAAAAAAGTTTTGTTGTTGTTGTTGTAAATATATCACACTTTTGCCAGTTCACCTTTCTGTAGGTGTACAACTTATTGATAGCAATTACACAATCGGCTGTGCAAACCTACCCTTAATCAGTGGGATTTTTCCATTACTGTTAACTCTGCTTTTTCCCCCTCCCTGCTACCCCTAGTAACCACTAATAAACTTTGGTCTCTATACATTTGCTTTTTCTTGTCTTTTTATATAAGTGAGGCCATATAATATTTGTCCTTTTGTGATTGGCTTATTTCCCTCAGCATAATGTCTTCATATTCCATCCATACTGTAGCATGTATCAAGACTTCATTTCTCCTGCTGGCTGAGTAGTAATCCATTGTATGTATGTACCACATTTTGTTTATCCATTCATCTGTTGATGGCCATTTAGGTTGTTTCCACCTTTTGGTTATTGTGAATAGTGATGCAGTGAACATTGGTGTGCAGGTGTCTTTTTGAGTCTCTGCTTTCATTTCTTTTGGTTATGTACCTAGGAGTGGAATTGCTGGCTCGTATGGTAGTTCTATTTTTAGTTTTTTGAGGAACTACCATGCTGTTTTCCACAATGGCTGTACCATTTTGCAGTCCCACCAGCAATGGATAAGGGTTCCAATTTCCCCATACCTTTGCCAACGTTTGTTATTTTCTGTTTTTTTTTTTTTTTTTTTTAAATCTTAGCCATCCTAGTGGGAGTGTGAAGTATCTCATTGTGGTTTTGATTTGCATCTCTCTGATGGTTAATGATGCTGAGCATCTTTCCATGTGTTTGGTGGCCATTTGAATGTCCTCTTTGGTGAAATGTCCATCCATGTCCTTTGCCCATTTTATGATTGGGATATTTGTCTTTTTATTGTTAAGTTGTGAGGGTTTTATATATATTGGTTATTAGATTCTTGTTGGCTATATGATTTCTGAAGATATTCTTCCAGTCAGTGGCTTGCCTTTTCACTTTTTTTGGTAAAGTCTTTTGGTGAATGAAAAATTTTAATTTTTATGAGGTTCCATTTATTTATTTTGTCTTTTGCTGTTTGTGCTTTGTTATTATACTAATAATCCATTGTTGAAAGTTAGGCCTGACAGTGTTGCCCCTGCTTGTTCTTCTAAGAATTTTATGGTTTTAGTTTGCACATTCAAAATCCATTTTGAATTTGTTTTGTGTATGGTGTGAGGCAAGCATCCTGTTTCATTTTTCTGCATGGGGAAATCCAATTTTCCCAGCACCATTTATTGAAGACTCTTCTTTCCCCATCGAACAGATTTTGTACCCTTATCAAAAATCAGTTGGCCATAGATGTGTGGGTTTATTCCTAGACTCTCAATTCTATTCCATTGGTCTTTGTGTCTGTTATTATGCCAGAACCAGGCTGTTTTGATTACTGTAGCTGTGTAAAACCCATTGCCATCGAGTCGATTCCAACTCATAGTGACCCTATAGGACAGAGTAGAACTGCCCCATATAGTTTCCAGGGAGTGGCTGGTGGATTTGAACTGCTGACCTTTTGGTTAGCAGCTAAACATTTAGCTACTGCGCCACCAGGGTATGTTTTAAAATCAGGAAGTGTGAGTCCTTCTACTTTGTTCTCCTTTTCAGCAATGTTTTAGCTATTTGGGGCCTCTTACCATTCCATTTAAAGTTGAGGATTGGTTTCTCTATTTCTGTAAAGAAGGCTGTTGGAATTTTGATCGGGATTGCATTGAATATATAGATAGCTCTCTTTGGGTAGTATTGACATCTTAACAATATTAAGTCTTCTAATCCATGAACATAGAACGCTTTTCCATTTATTTAAGTCTCCTTTAAATTTTTTTTGCAATGTTTTATAGCTTTCATTATATTAACTGTTTCATGCCCCTGGTTAGATTTATTCCTAGGTATTATACTCTTCAATGCTATTGTAAATGGAATTGTTTCCCTAACTTCTTGTTCAGATTTCTCATTGCTTGTGTATAGAAACCCAACTGTTTTTTGTTTGTTGACCTTATAGTTTGCAACTTTGCTAAATTCTTCTATTAGCTCTAGAAATGTCCTTGTGGTCTCTTTGGGATTTTCTATATATAGGATCATATCATTCACAAATAGAGATAATTCTACTTATTTTCCAATTTGGATACCTTTTGTTTCTTTTTCTTGTCTTACTGCTCTGGCTAGGACTTCTAATGCAATATTGAATAGAAGTGCTTAGAGTGGGCTCAACAGCATTTATTTCTTGACCATACATGTTTCCTCTGTTACACGGAACCCTTTGAGGAAACTATGGTTCCATATACTTGATGACTCAGGGTAGCTTCTGTGTCCTACAAGAAGACATATAAATGATACAGGAGGATGTCTCCCTGGCGGCGCCTGGCATACGGTCATGTTATGCCCGACTGTCTTACTTTCCTAGTGCTGTTGTGTTAGAAATACCACAAGTGAGTGACTTTAAAAAACAAACATTTGTTTTCTGACGGTTTTAGAGGCTACAAGTTCAGATCTGCATCTGTGCCACGTCATTTCCTTCCTTGCAGATAGCCTCACATGTTGCATGGTTCCTTGGCTTGTAGATGATCCTCACATGGTGTCTGTCTTCGTGTGTGTGTGTGTGTGTGTGTGTGTGTGTGTGTGTGTGTGTTTCTCATCTGCTCTTTTTACAATTCAGAAGTGTTTAAACCCCACCCTACTCAAGTAGGATCTAATTATAATTAGTGTAACAAAGAAAACCCTGTTTCTAAATAGGATCATGTACACAGGTGTGTTGTTGTTGTTAGATGCTGTAGAGTCGGTTCCGACTCAGAGGGACCCTGTGTACAGCACAACAAAACCCTGCCTGGATCTACACCATCCTCACAATTGTTGCTGCATTTGAGCCCATTGTTGCAGCTACTGTGCCAGTCCCTCTTATTGATTAGCTTCCTCTTTTTCACTGACCCTTCACTTTACCAGGCATAATATCCTTCTCCAGGGACTTGTTCCTACTGATGACATGTCTAAAGTATGTGAGATGAACTCTTACCATCCTCACTCCTAAGGAGCGTTCTGGCTATACTTGTTCCAAGACAGATTTGTTTGTTCTTCTGGCGGTCCATGGCTTATTCAATATTCTTCGCTACACCATAATTCAAAGCCATCAATTCTTCTTCCACGGGTATTTGTTGTTGTTGTTGTTAGGTGCTGCCAAGTATGTTCCGACTAATAGCAACCCTGTGCTGTTGACTGAGGGTGACCCTGCTGAAATTTGAAATACTGCTGGTAAAGCTTCCAGTATCACAGCGACATGGAAACCACTACAGTATGACAAACTGACAGACACATGATGGTCCACAGGTGTAGGGATTTAGGATTCCAGCACATACCTTGGGAGGAAACAACTTAATCTATAATACCAGCTAAGGCAGTCAGAACCTTAGAGTCCCTCTCTTTCTGTTCGTGCAGGGTAGGCATTGCTGCACCTCTCCCTGGGCGTTAGGAGCTCGGCATGGCTCTGGTGGGCATATCAGAGCCCTTTGTGGAGCGTGTTCCACCTTCTTGTGTACCTCTCCCCATCCCTAATCTGCAGCTCTCAGCACTGTGCCCGATACCACTGTTTCAGGAGTGTGCTGTACCCCGGGGCGCTGCAGCTAGTTATTTTAAGGTCATGGCCAAACAAAAATTTACAGGATGTGAGGGCATAAAAAGCTTTTAAGCTCACAAACTAGAAAAGGTCTTTCAATTTCATGTGTTCAACAGGTTAAACTGATTTTGGTGCTTGTATGTGTGCAGAAATAGTGCATTTTCTTTGCTTTCGTCCCAATAATCTGTAATGTGTGTTTAGGAATGGATAGGCGTTGGTTCGTTCTTTCGCCATGTCCTGAGTGCCTTTCATGGCAGGAGCTGGGGTTGGCTGCAGGACACAGTGCAGTGCAGGGCTTCTGTTCCTGTTGTGGCACTTCTCACAGAGTGCCATGGGTACCTGAGAAGCAGTGTAATATGAAGGTGATGAGTAATGACCGAGTCCGTCTTATTCTACATGGGAGCATCTGAGACAGAAAGGTTCTGGCTCTGAGTGTGTTTTCAGTACGCATGATGAGCACAGTGATGTGCTAGCTCTGCCGCAGATGCTAAGTAGACAGGCCGGTCCTGGGCCCTGGTTGGCAGGGAGGAGCGTCTTCTGGCAGGAAAGACCGTCTCGGGCAGAGGAATTCATAAGCACAATGCTTGATGTAACCCACAACACAGTAGGGGGTAACCAGTACTCAGCTATCATCGAGTCAACTCTGACTCACGGTGACCTCATGCATGTCTGAGTAGAACTTTGTTCCATAGGGTTTTCAATGGCTGATTTTTCATAAGTAGAGTGCCAGGCCTTTCTTCCGAGGTACCTCTGGATGGATTTGAACCTTCAACCTTTCAGCTAGCATCTGAGCTGTTAACTCTTTGCACCGCCCAGAGACTCCCACAGTAGGGGATAATGGAAGTGAGATGAAATACAGTGAGGCTGAGAAGGGGAGAGTGGGAGGTTGCTTGGGGTAGGAAGGATTTGAACAGTGCCTCTAAGGATGAGTGGAAAACCTGGTGGTGTAGTGGTTAAGAGTTTGGCTGCTGACCGAAAGGTCAGCAGTTCGAACCTACCAGGTGCTCCTTGGAAACCCTATGGGGCAGTTCTGCTCTGTCCTACAGGGTCAGTATGAGTTGGAATCGACTTGAAGGCAACGGGTTTGGGATTTTTTTTGTTTTCAAAGGATGAGTAGCACTCTGGCAGGCATGGGGCAGCATTGTGGCATGTTCTGGAGGTGACAGAGACTGATAGGGGTGAGGCGGAGGCTCACAGACTCTCTGCCCCCTGTCCAGCTGTTCTCCCAGAGACCCCGCTGGCTCCCTACTGTACGGGCTTTCACGTGTAAACCTGCCGCCATGTTTTATTTTGAAACACTTGGAAACTTATTTGTCAGACTTTCAAAAAAATTGAAAGAATAGTACACTGAATATCCATATACACTTCACCTAGATCCAGGAGGTATAACATTCTGCCAGTCTTGCTTTCTCTCTCTCTCTTTCTCCTCTCTAGTGTGTATAAATAATATTAAAACATTTCTGTTTTCCGAACCATTTGAAAGTAAGTGGCAGACATCATGGCACTTTACTCCCAAATGCTTCAGTATGTATCTTTTAGGAAAAAGAACATTCTTCTATATAACCACGGTACCATTATTTCACCCTCTAAGTTTAACGCAGATACAATAATAGTATCAGACATATAGTTCCTATTCAGATGTTTTCAGTTGTCCACAAGATAGCCTTTGCAGCTGTTTAAAAATCCACCATCCGATGTCCTCTGAGTCACCTTTAACCTAGAGCAGTTCCCCCCTTTTCTTCCCACGACATCAGCAGTTTTGAAGAATCCAGGCCAGCTGCTTGTAGAAAGTCCCACAGTCTGGATTGTCTGGTCATTTCCTCACTGCCAGTTTCAGGTTAAATGTTTTGGCGAGATACAGCCTGAGAGCTGTTGAATGGACTGACTTTTTGTGTGATCATATATAGAATTAAAGTGCTCTCTCCCTCTTATCTCTGTTTTTTAGCTCCCACAAGTGCCAGGCATTGTTGTGTCTGAACAAAACAGATACAGGACTTTGCCCTTGTGGAGCTTACATTTCAGCAGGAAGGTGGGAATAAATATTCTCTGCTGTCTCCCTTCCTCCCTTCATTGGTCTTCAGTAAAGGCCCTTTTTAGGACTATGCATAATTGCAGATCTTAGTGAATTATAATGAATTATACAGTCTGTGAGAAGGTGGTAAGTGCTATGTGGAGAAAATAGAACAGAGCAGGGGCACAGGAGATCTAGGGATGAGAAGGGTGATGGGGAGTGGCTGGCGGTAGTGGTGGTGGTGGTAGAGTGGTCGGTGGTGGGGTGGTCAGTGATAGGGTGGTTGTTGGTGGTGGGTAGTGGGTAGTCAGTGGTGGGGTGGTCAGTGGTGGTGGGTGGTTGGTGGTTGTGGGTGGTCGGTGGTGGTGGGTGGTCGGTGGTGGTGGGTGGTCGGTGGTGGGATGGTCGGTGGGGGGGTGGTCGGTGGTGGTGGGTGGTCGGTGGGGGGGTGGTCGGTGGGGGGGTGGTTGGTGGTGGTGGGTGGTCGGTGGGGGGATGGTCGGTGGTTGGTGGGGGGTTGGTGGGGGGGTGGTCGGTGGTGGTGCGTGGTCGGTGGGGGGGTGGTCGGTGGTGGTGGGAGGTGGGTGGTCAGTGGGGGGGTGGTCGGTGGGGGGTGGTTGGTGGTGGTAGTCAATGTTGTTGGGTGGGTGGTGGTGGTGGTCAGTGTTGGTGGGTGGTCAGTGGTGGTGGTGGATGAGTTTTGGTGGTGAGGTGGTTAGTGGTGGGTGGTGATGGTGGGTGGTTGTTGGTGATGGGATGGTTGGTGGTGATTGGTCAGTAGTGGTAGGGTGGTTGGTGGTAGGTGGTTAGTGGTGGGTGGTGATGGAGTAATCTGTGGTGGGGTGATCTGTGGTGGAGTGGTCAGTAGTGGATGCCGGGTGGTGGGTGGTTGGTAGTAGGTGGGGTGGTCAGTCATAGATAGTCAGTGGTGAGTGGTGGTAAGGTGGTTGGTTGTAGGTATGCGTGGTGGTTGGTGGTGGGATGGTCAGTGGTGGGTGGTTGGTAGTGGTGGGATGGTCGATGGTTGGTGGTAGTCAGGTGGTTGGTAGTGGATGGCCAGTGGTAGGGTGGCCAGTGGTAGGTGGGGTGATCAGTGATAGGCAGTTGGTGGTGAGTGGTGGTGAGGTGGTCAGTGGGTAGTGATAGTTGGTGGTGGGGTGGTTGGTAGTGAGTGGCCAGTGGTGGAGGGGTCGGGAGTAAGTGGGGTGGTCAGTCATGGATAGCTAGTGGTGGGTGGTTGGTGAGGTGGTTGGTGGTAGGTGCTCAGTAGTAGTAGGTAGGTAGTGGTAGGTGAAATGGTCAGTGGTAGGTGATTGGTAGTGGTGGGGTGGTCGGTGGTGGGTGGTTTGTAGTAGTGGGATGGCCAGTGGTAGGTGGTTGGTGGTGGGTGGTTGGAGGTGATCAGTTGTGGGTGATTGGTGACTGAGCAGGTTCAATTTCTGCTAGCAACCAGGCTGGAAGCATCTGCTGCTTGTGTATCCTGGGGTGGACTTTGGAGTTGCAGCTCCAGTCCACGGCATAGCCACTGAGCTGCTGAGAGTAACCTGTGTCCCAAGGAGCCAGAGTTTTCATCTTTCTTGTTGCCTAACTTTAGCAGAAGTAAGAAAAGAATAGTGGGATTTAACATTGGCTTACTGAATGGGTTTCAGACTGTGGAACATTTTGTTTTGTTGAGTATTTTTCTGATATATTTCCTTGCTCTTGATGCCTCTGGGCCACTCCAACTTCCCTGGGAGGCATGGATTTTGCTTCTCTTTGCTAAGGATCGGAAACTCTGTGGCATAGTGGTTAAAAGCTACAGCTGCTAACCAAAAGGTCGGCAGTTTGAATCCACCAGGTGCTTGTTGGAAACTCTATACGGCAGTTCTATCCTGTCCTATAGGGTTGCTATCAGTCAGGATCGACTCAATGGCAACGGTTACGGGTTGCTAAGGATCTAACCTGGAAGTTATCTTAGGCAAATCTCGGCTTCCCTAAGGGTGCCCAGAAGTCTTTAGTTATAAAAAAAATTGAATGGGCCCTTCAGGAGAGCAAACAGAACATGGTAGAAATAATGTCCCTTCTCTTCTCTTTTTTGAGCAAGATCCCCAGAGAGCTGGACCCTTTTGTGTAAACGGTATCTGTTCTCTGGAAGAAAAAGATGCCTGAGTTCTCCAGTACTACTTCCTTTCTGCCCTCATGTAATCACTATTTTAACTAGGATCTGCAAGTAATTATGAGTAATCCTAAAAAATACCTTTACATAAGACCAAGGAAGGGAGGGAGTGAGGAAGCAGAGGAGGAAAGAAGAGAAAGAGAGACATATCACATAAAACTTGCCTTCTGCTGGTAAGGAGAAAGAACAAGGTATTTCTGTTTTTTTCCAGTGAAACTATTGGCCAGGGCTTTTATGTTTATGGAAAGTTTAATTAAGAAAGTTTTTTTTTTAAGAGCATCTAATAGCATCAATACTACAAACTTAGTAGTTATTTTTTACTTTAGTAGCTATTTTCTAAACTTTTTCATAATAAACTTCTAAAAAGCTAATTTTTTTCATTATTAAAGCAATGTATGCTCATCTTAATAGAATTTTGAATCTATGAGATAGGGGAAATAATTAAGTAGTGAAATGATAAGTGTTGGATTTTAGTTTTAGAGTGCAAAGGGGAATACAGGATTATGCCTTTAACTTTGTTTTTTTCTAATGCCATTGTAATTATACTAACTTGCCGATACCCTATTTGGTTTTGCATTTCAGTGAATTACTTAATATGACCCTTCTAGCCATAGTCTTTGTGATTCCCACACAATGATTGGGTGTAACTATGGAAATAAAGTGTATGGAACCTGTGATGGTTAAGGTTTTGTGTCAACTTGGGTAGGCCATTATTTTTAGTGGTTTGACAGACAGTTAGGTAATGATGTAATTTGGCAGTTATGCAATAATGTAGTCATCCTCCATTTTGTGATGTGATGTAATTCTCCATTTTATGATGTGTTATAAATCCTAGCTTCTATACCTGTGAAGAAATGATGAAGTAAAAGAACTGAACAGAAGATTTCAAAGGGCAGCTCAAGAAGACAAAGTAAAGTATTATAATGACATGTGCAAAGAGCCGGAGATAGAAAACCAAAAGGGAAGAACATGCTCGGCATTTCTCAAGCTGAAAGAACTGAAGAAAAAATTCAAGTCTCAAGTTGCAATATTGAAGGATTCTACAGGGAAAATATTAAACAACGCAGGAAACATTAAAAGAAGATGGAAGGAATATGCAGATCACTATACCAAGAAGAAATGGTTGACATTCAACCATTTTAGGAGGTAGCATATGATCAGGAACCAATGGTACTGAAGGAAGAAGTTCAAGCTGCGCTGAAGGCACTGGTGAAAAACAAGGCTTCAGGAATTGACAGAATATCAATTGAGATGTTTCAGCAAACAGATGCAGCACTGGAAGTACTCACTCGTGTTTGCCAAGAAATTTGGAAGACAGCTACCCGGCCAACCTACTGGAAGAGATCCGTATTTATGCCTATTCCCAAGAAAGGTGATCCAACCCAATGTGGAAATTATTGAACAATATCATTGATATCACACTCAAGTAAAATTTTGCTGAAGATCATTCAAAAGCAGCTGCAGCAGTATTTTGACAGGGAACTGCCAGAAATTCAGGCTAGATTCAGAAGAGGACGTGGAACCAAGGATACCATGGCTGATGTCAGATGGATCCTGGATGAAAGCAGAGAATACCAGAAAGATGTTTACCTGTGTTTTATTGACTATGCAAATGTATTCGACTGTGTGGATCATAACAAATTATGGATAACATTGCGAAGAATGAGAATTCCAGAACACTTAATTGTGCTCATGAGGAACCTGTACATGAATCAAGAGGAAGTTGTTCGGACAGAACAAGGGGATACTGCATGGTTTAAAGTCAGGAAAGGTGTGTGTCAGGGTTGTATCCTTTCACCATATGTATTCAATCTGTATAATGAGCAAATAATCCGAGAAGCTGGACTCTGTGAAGAAGAACGGGACATCAGATTTGGAGGAAGACTCACTAACAACCTGCATTATGCAGATGACACAACCTTGCTTGCTGAAAGTGAAGAGCACTTGAAGCACTTACTGATGAAGATCAAAGACCACAGCCTTCAGTTTGGATTACATCTCAACATAAAGAAAACAAAAATCCTCACAACTAGACCAATAAGCAGCATCGTGATAAGCAGAGAAAAGATTGAAGTTGTCAAGGATTTCATTTTACTTGGATCCACAATCAACATCCACGGAAGCAGCAGTCAGGAAATCAAAAGACTCGTTGCATTGGGCAAATCTGCTGCAAAAGACCTCTTTGCATTGTTGAAAAGCAAAGATGTCACCTTGAAGACTAAGGTGCCCTGACCCAAGCCATGGTATTTTCAGTCGCATCATATGCATGCAAAAGTTGGACAATGAATAAGGAAGACCGAAGAAGAACTGATGCCTTTGAATTGTGGTGTTGGCGAAGAATATTGACTATACCATGGACTTCCAAAAGAATGAATGAATCTGTCTTGGAAGAAGTACAACCAGAATGCTCCTTAGAAGCAAGGATGTCGAGACTACGTCTTACATACTTTGGACATGTTGTCAAGAGGGATCAGTCCCTGGAGAAGGACATCATGCTTGGTAAAATAGACGGGCAACAAAAAAGGGGAAGACCCTCAACGAGATGGATTGACGCAGTGGCTGCAACAGTGGACTCAAGCATAACAACTATTGTGAGGATGGTGCAGGATTGGGCAGTGTTTCGTTCTGTTGTACATAGGGTTGCTATGAGTTGGAACTGACTCGATGGCCCCTAACAACAACAACAACATGCCTGTGGTTATGGTCCCATTTGGGAATGAGTTGTCTGTTATGTTAATGAGGCAGGATTAGGGTAGGATGTATCTTGAGTCACCCCCTTACTAGAGGGTGTAACTCAAGTCACCACCCTTACCCCAGTCACACCCTTACCACCCTTATTCAAGTCACGCCCTTACTTGAGTTACACCATTTATCTTACAAGAGATAAAAGGAGAGAGAAGCTAGCAGAGACGAGCAGACCCACTGCCACCAAGAAGAAGAGCTAGGAGTGGAGTGTGTCCTTTGGACCCGGGATCCCTGCACTGAGAGCCTTCTAGATCCAGGAGACAGAGAGCTGTAACAGCAGAGATGGCACAAGATGGTGAGAAGGAGCAGCAAGCACAGCAGAGAACTGGCAGCAGCAGAACTACGAGACCAGTACGAGATAGCACAGTGGGCTTCCTGGCCTACTGAGCAAGGTGGCTACAGTGGGTGTGCCAGCTCACGGAGCGAGAGAGCTGAGTGCCTTCTGGCAGGAGGCTTCCTGGCAGAGTGGGGTGCCTCCGGGCACTTGTTGGTGGAACTAGGCTTGCCAACTCATGGAGTGAGAGAGCCGAGCGCTTTCGGGCCGAGGCTTACTGTTGGAGTAGGGTGTCTCTGAGGACTTATTGACAGAGCTAAAAAGCTTTGTACCACTTGCCTGAGCAGGGCTGAGGTGTGGCCAAGGGGCTGAGGGACCGAGAGAGGCCAGAGAGAGGCCTGCCTGTGGGCACAGCTGAGAAGAGGCTGTCCCGGTAAAAGAACTGTTTCCTGAGTCATCTCTGATCCTAAATTGTAACCTGTTACTTCCCTAATAAACACCGTGTCTTAGGCTGGGTTCTCCAGAGAGGCAAAACCAGTAAAGTGTATAAATATATATATAAATTTATATTAAGGAAGTGGCTCACGCGACTGTAGAGGCTGGAACATCCCAAGTCTGTGGATCAGGATAGAGGCTTTTCCCGATTCACGTAGCTGCAGGGGCTGGCCAAACCCAAGATCTGTAGTTTGCAGAGCAGGGCTCTTCCTCACAGGCCATGAAGATCGACAGATCCCAAGACTGACAAGTAAGCTGCTAGCTCAAGTCCAAGAACCGGAGGTCAGATGAACAGGAGCCAGCTGCAGGATCCAGAGCAGGCAAAATCCAGAACATCCGCTTATGTTCGGATGCAGGCCACAGCCCCAAGGAAACTCCCCTTCAACTGACTGGCTGTTCACAGCAGATCCCATCATGTGGATGATCACATATAAACACTGAGAATCATGGCCCAGCCAAGTTGACACACAATCTTAACCATCACATACCGTAATTGTGAGCATGGTGTTTGAATTCTTTGTGGCCATTGCAACAAACTGTCGAACCCAGTAGAGCAGTAGAGAGTGCTGTCGGAGGGGCAGTTGGTGTCAGAATTGCTAAAAAGGTTGGAGGGTGAAGTATGTATGAGCTCCGCCTCATAGCAATCGGCTTTGGGCCATTGATGCTAATCTTGATTTTCCTTCCCACTTGTGAAGTTAGACAAGGAGGTCTGATGCTGCCGCCATACCGTTTTTAGTTTTCCTCTTAGTCCAGAATCCCGCAGCTGCAGAACAATCTTCCTGCCCGTTATCCTGTGCCTTCCGACTCCCCTCCTCGTAGCCCTTCTTTCTGCCATCTTCCGTTTTACACTCTGATGACTAGTTTGTGCTGTATGATCAACATCAGCCTCCCACCTATTCCTTCTGTTATGTCTCTTTCTGCCCAGGCAGGATCATTTCCTCAGGCATCTTACTGTGTTTTCCTACTCTCTCCTCTTGGGATGAGTCATCAGTCTGTCCTCCTTTACAGACACATCCAGGCCTTAGTTCTTATAGGACAGTGTTTCTAACCCTGTGTCACTTGCCTCAGCTCCCACTGGCACTGAGGAGGGTGTCCGGAGCTCAGTGGCCTTTCCACTTTGCCACACTGCAGAACTTACCGCAACCAGTCACTGTGGAACCAAGCCCGACTCACGGCGACCCCATGTGTGTCAGGTGGAACTGCTCCTTAGGGCTTTCAGTGGCTGATTTTTCAGGTGGGGCAGATTTGGACTTTAAATGGTCTATTCTTTCCTTTTTGCTTCTCTTTAGTTGTTTGCTTAGTAAGCATGCATTACTTTTATAATTACAACCTGCAAAAATTTACTACAGGGCCCAAGGAGATGTTTGACCTGTAGAGATCAGTTTGGTTCTTACTGGAACTAACTGATAATAAAACTGGAGGTAAATTTGGGTCAGATTGTAAAAGGGCCTTGAAATTTGAAAGCTTCTCTGTTTGGGCAGTGAAGTTACTGATCTGGCCTCAGTAGAACATAGCTGTGAGTGCTTTGTGAGGTAGTGGAGTCCTGGGGTGGTCAAACTTGGAAGAAAGGCCTGGCAATCCACTTCTGAACGTTCAGCCATTCAAACCCTATGGAGCACCGTTCTACTCTGACACCCATGGGGTCGCCACACGTTGGAATCCACTCAACAGCAACTGTTCCTTATTTATTTTGATGTGCTCTTATTTGTGCAGCCGCCACTTGGTCTCCCTATGGCATCCTGGGAGGGCAGCCCCCTCTTCTGGGGTGGTCCATTGACTTTCCCACCATTCTCTAATCCAGGGAAGTCACGAGTCTGCAGGCTTTCTGTGTGTGCTCGTTTCAGTGGGGCTGTGTGACAGAGAACATGCTTCCATCTTGGACCGTCCCCGTGATGGGCCTGCGACAGAACTCTGCCACACCTTCAGCGCCCGTTAACACTGGCTGCTGAAAAAGGAGGCAGAACTGGAACAGAGACACGCCCTGGGGCCACGAGAAGACTGCGGGGTGTCATGGCTCAGGCACCCTCTGTTTACTGAGGGCCCACTCTAGGTTCTGGGTGCGCGGTGACAGAGCCCACCTGGGCCCCAGCCTGGTAGGGCCCACGCTTTAGCAGGGAGACAGACAGCACAGATGGGTAGTGTGTCCGTGGTGAGACGCGCCAGGGAGAGACAGCCAGGGAGGGGCACAGGGAGGGTGGGGCGGCCGTGATGTGAAGTTGGGGTGAGAAGGGCCTTACTGAGAAGGTGGCCCTTGAGTGAAGACCATGGAGACACTGTTCATGCAGCACCGTGAGAGTCCAGGCAGAGGGGACAGCAGGGCTGGGGGTGGCCTGCCTGAGGAGTCTGGGAGTAGCAGGAAGGCCCGTGTGGTGGGAGCAGAGTGATGAGCAGGAGAGAGGGAAAGAGGGCAGGTCAGGGAGCCTGCTTGGGTGGGCCTTGCTCGGAATGAAATGGGAAACCACTGAAGGATTTTGTGCAAAGGGTGGCAAGACCCGACTTACTTTTTTTTGTTTTTTTCCTGTCTTAAAATAATTTTATTATGAGCAATCAAGTACTGTTAGCAGGAACCATCCATATGAACTTTAAAATAGCTATTTTATACCAAATTCTGCATTGTAATGAATTTTAGTTAGGCTATTACTTTTTTTGTGGTAAAATATATAGAACAAAACATTTGCCATTTTAACCGATTTTGAGTGTACTAGTCAGTAACATTACATCCACATGTCGTACAGCCATCCCCACTATCCATTTCCAAATGTTTCTCACCCCCGCCCCCGACTTACCTGTTAAAGGATCACCTACCTCGCAGCTGTGCGGAGGATGCTGGGGCGGAGACAGGCTAGGTAGGAGGCTGCTGCTGGTGGCCTGGGCGCAGGTAATGGTGGCTCCAGCAAGTGTGGCAGTGGAGCTGGGGGAGTGTCACATGCGGGCTGTGATTTGAAGGGAGAACTGAGAAAATGACTGACAGATTGTATGTAGACTGTGAGGGCGTTAAGTCACCCCATGGCACATGCTGACCTCAGGATCCAGCCACATCCACTGGGACCTGTTTGTATTTTGGGCAACATACAAACAACAAACAGCAAACAGCATCATACCCGCATAAACTAATGTGCTAATCGGAATGTAAGTGGTTTATAGTTTAATTATATTTAATTTATAAATTGATTCTTGTTTTGAAATTTTAGAATTCATAAGCTGTTTATGCATAGTCTTATTACTCATATATAGTAACATAATAAAATAATTAATGTCTACATTAGGGTCCGTGGGATATTTTTTCTTTTCCCCCCTTAAAAAAGTCTACAGAGGCTTAAAAGGGTCTGAGAAACACCACTTTAACCACTACAGTTGCCCTGCACTAGTAGAACACTTTCCGTTACCTAATTGAGTGAGTGTGGGACAAGGAAGGCCATGCTCCAGGAACCCAGCACCCCAGGTAGAATCTAGGTGTGTCCAGAAGATCACTGAGTGTGTCTGCAGAAGGAGGCCCAACTCTAGAGTCTGACTTCTTTTTCTGTAGTGAGACATCTCACAGATGACCTTGAAAATCCTAGAGATTCCGTGGGTATACACAGACTATGTTAAAACCTCCAAATGTGTGTGGCAAAATAAAGCATATAATGCATTAGTTTTTTTTTTTAAATCCTTTGCTCATAAAAGCATTTTTATAAGCATGTGAGTGATGACTCAGTCATTTAAAGATCTTCCAAAACAATTCATTTTTAAACCCCCTTCCAAAAAAAACCCACTGCCGTCAAGTCGATTCTGACTCGTAGCGACCCTATAGGGTTTCCAAGGCTGTAAATCTCTATGGAAGCAGACTGTCACATCTTTCTTCTGCAGAGCTGCTGGCGGTTTCAAACTGCTGACCTTTCAGTTAGCAGTCCATTGCTTTAACCACTGCACCACCAAAAAAAAAAACCCACTGCTGTCGAGTCGATTCCGACTCACAGTGACCCTATGGAACAAAGTAGAACTGCCCGGTAGGGTTTCCAAGGAGTGGCTGGTGGATTCAAACTGCCGACCTTTTGGTTAGCTGCTGTCTTAGTCATCTAGTGCTGCCATAACAGAAACACCACAAGTGGATGGTTTTAACGAAGAGGAGTTTATTTCCTCAGAGTCAAAGTAGGCTAAAAGTCCAAATTCAGGGCGTCAGCTGCAGGGGAAGGCTTTTTCTCTCTGTCGGCCTTCTTCTCTTCAGTGTTCCCCTGGACTAGGAGCTTCTCGGCCCAGGGACCCCAGTCCAAAGGACGCGCTCTGCTCCTGGCACTGCTTTCTTGATGGTATGAGGTCCCCCTGTCTCTCTGCTCACTTCTGTCTTTTATATCTCAAGCGGTTGCCTCAGGACACAGTCTCTAGTCTTGTAGATCAGGTCCTGCCTTACTAACACAACTGCCACCCATCCTCCCTCATTAACATCATAGAGGCAGGTTTACAACATACAGGAAAATCACACAGTACCAGGAATCATGGCCTAGCCAAATTGAAACACACATTTTTTGAGGGACATAATTCAAACCATGACAGCCACCAAGCTCTTAACCACTGTGCCGCCAGGACTCTGTATAGTGTCACCAAGGCACTATTAATAAATATTGCAAATCAATTTTTTTTAAAAAAGAGCTCTATTTAAAAAGATGAGCTGTTATTTCTAGACCTCCACCTCATAAGTTAAGCTTATTAAGTTAATTTAGTATGGAATATTGTACAATCAAAATATAAATATCTTAAAAATATTGTTAAAATCTTAGTTTGTGTAATTTACTGCTTTCTCTATGTTGCTGCATTAATGTGAATTGCATCATTGCACATTTCACTTGCATCAACCCTTTGCTTCTGATTTGTTAATCCTAACTCTTGTGCCACAGCTCACGGAGTGGACGCATCCCCATTTTTGCTTATGAGCAGTGTAGTTGTAGATACTCAACTTGTGTGTCTTCATATATCCTTGACTTCTTCCTTAGCAAAAATATCCACAGGCAAAAGTGGAAAAGGAAGCCACTATAATCATGAACTCACAAGCACCATAATAATGTGCAGTTGCCCCACCACTGATTGCAGGACATGGTAACAGTGAGGAGGGTCGGTGTACAGTCTTGGAATGGAAGTCAAAACTTACTCCTTTCATAGTCAAGAAAACACTTCAGAATGCCTTTAAATGAGAAGGATGTCATTATACAGAGAAGCTTGAAATGACTCTAAGGTGTGAAAAAAGCTTGTTGTTGTTAGATGCCATCGAGTCTGTTCCAACTCATAGCGAAGTGACCCTATTTGTGCACAACAGAACGAAACCCTGCCTGGTCCTGCGCCATCCTCACAATCACTGTTATGCTTGAGCCCGTGGTTGCAGCCACTGTGTCAGTCCATCTAGTGGGGGGTCTTTCTCTCTCTCACTAACCCTCTGCTTTACCAAGCATGATGTCTTTCTCCACGGATTGCTCCCTCCTGATAACATGTCCAAAGTACATGAAATGAAATCTCATCATCCTCACTTCTAAGAAGCATTCTGGCTGTACTTTTTCCAAAACAGATTTGTTCATTCTTCTGGCAGTCCATGGTGTATTCAATATTCTTCCCCAGTGCCATAATTCAAATGCATCAGCCCTTTCGTCTTCCTTATTTATTGTCCAGCTTTCACATGTGTATGAGGCGATTGAAAATACCATGGCTTGGGTCAGGTGCAGCTTAGTCCTCAAAGTGACATCTTTGCTTTTTAACACTTTAAAGAGGTTGTTTGTGGCAGCTTTTCCCAGTGCACTACATCATTTGGTTTCTTGACTGCTGCTTACGTGGGCATTGATTGTGGATCCAAGTAAAATGAAATTCTTGACTTTAGTCTTTTCTTCATTTATTGTGATGTTGCTTATTGGTCCAGTTGTGAGGATTTTTGTTTTCTTTATGTTGAGGTATAGTCCATACTGAAAGCTGTGGTCTTTGGTTTTCATCAGTAAGTACTTCAAGTCCTCTTTGCTTTCAGCAAGCAAGGTTGTGTCATCTGCATATCACAGGTTGTTAATGAGTCTTCCTCCAATCCTGATGCCCTGTTCTTCTTCATATAGTCCAGCTTCTCAGATTATTTGCTCAGCATACATACTGAATAAGTATGGTGAAAGGATACAACCCTAACGCCCTGTGGTGGTGCTGGGAGCTATGTCACTGGTATTTCAAATACCAGCAGCATCACCCAGAGTGGACAGCTTTCAGCGGAGCTTCCACACTAAGACAGACTAGGAAGAAGGACCTGGTGGTCTACTGCTGAAAAAACTGGGGAGTGAAAACCTTATGAATAGCAGTGGAACATTGTCGTGAAAAAAGATATTAGCACCATAATCATAACTGCCGACATGTATTGAGTTTAACTCATGGGTCAGGTACTATGCCAAGTGTTTCAGTTATCCACTGCTGTATAACAAAGCACCCCAAACTTAGTGCCTTAAATATACCTATGATTGTTTCTCACACATGAGCTGACTAGGCTCAGATGAGTAGCTCTTGTTTGGGGTTTCTCATGTGGTTTCAGTCAGACGGTGGCTGGGGCTGCACTCATGCATGTGGTGTTTAGCCTGGACTGGCTGGATCTGCTGGGGGCTGATTAGGCGACCCTCTCCATGTGGCCTCTCTCCATGGTTAGTTGTGCTTCCTCCTGGCATGGAAGTCTCCAGGTGGTCAGACTCATTATGTGGTGGCTGGCTGCTTACAGAGTGAGTGTTCCCAAGAGGCCTGGTGGAAGCTAAATGGCTTCTCATAACCTAGTCTGAAAAATCCCAGCATGTCATTTCTGAGATATTTGCTGATCAGCAAGTCTCTAAGGCCAGCCCAGATTCAAAGGGAGGAGATTTAGACTCTACCTCTTCAAGTTGGGAGTAGCAAGAATTTGTGGCCATCTTTAATGTACCCCACTAAAGAAGTGCTTTACGTACATTATGGCATTAAATGACTTGTAAGGGCAATGATAAAGCTGTAAGGGGAGCTCTGTTGTCATCCCCATTTTACTGATGAGGAAACCGAGGCTGAGGGGGTTGGAATAGGCAAATGGATAGAGACCAAAAGTTTATTAGTGGTTACCAGGGTGGGAGGGAGGGGAAGGGGAGCCACTGCTTGGGAGCACTGAGTTTCTGTTTATGGTGGTGGGAAATTTGACATTGATTATTGATTATGATTGCACAACATGATTAATGTAATTAATATCATTAAATCGTGCATGTGAAAAACGTAGAATAGGCAAATGTGGTGTTATATGCATATCTACAATTAAAAAAAAACCAAACCATTGTACGTGGGGTCACCATGAGTCTGGGCCAACTTGACGGCAGGTAACAACATCACCACAAAGTGTATGAGGGTATAGTTTTCCCCACCCTTACCAATGCTGAGTATCATCAGACTTCGTTATCTTTGCTAGAATTATAGGTTAAAATAATAGCCTGTTCTGATGTGCGTTTCTTTCATTGCAAATAACTGAGAGCATCTTTTCATAAGACAGCACTCAGAAGGGGGTGGGATGAGGGCCTACCCTATCCCTACGACCTTGTTTAATTTAACTGGTACAAAAGAAAAACTATTTCCAGACAAGGTCCCATTCACAGGTGCAGGGCTAGGACTTCAACATTATCTTTTTGGGGGGACGCAATTCAACCTATAACACTGCTTGTCACTTTTTAACCTCTCTCTTGACATACTTCCTCTCAGCCAGTGTATTCTGTTGTACGAAAGTAATAGTGAAGTTTTCAACTACATATCGAAAGAAGGATGTTGGTCTACAGCATAAGTGTGTGAGTGTTCTGGGTAATTTTCTTTATGTTTCAGGCAAAAAGGTCTGTTTTGGAGGAAACATAATTTGAATCATTGAGATAAACTGATGAAATTCTGTTCTCTATGTTATCTGTGTGGATGTAGCTAAAATGTGAGATTGTAAACTTGAAAACAGAATTTCTGCGTGTTATTTGGAAATATTTTTTACCTAATTTCTCAACCAGCTAAAAGCTTAATGGGAAAATTTAAAATGTGCATTTTGTTTTAGTATTTTAGAAATTTAGCCTTCAACAAAGTCCTTTGAGCTTTGCTATGTTTTTGAAAAGTGGTTATAAAATTAATTGCATCTGGAGAACCCCACATTCTAAGATGTGAGTTCTGTTTCCTGATACACATCCTGATACGGAGCGGCTGAGGTGACAGGTGGGGCAGAGAAGACCTCAGTGATTAGTGTTCAGTGCATTCTGTGCTCGTTAGTGTGAAATGCCCGCAGGCGTGTTTGGCACAGACGGGAGTGCAGGCCTCAGTCTCGTCCCTCTTTTTCTTGTTCCTGGTGTTGTGGTAGTGAGGCGTTTAAGGAAAGCGGCTCCTTTTACGCTCTGTTCTGCATCGGGCAGAGAGAAGGAAGGTGTTTATTACCCCAAGCATTGAGCTTGCAGGATAGTGAGCTGGTAACTCTGGATTTGGAGAGTTCATCAGGAACGTCGCTGGACCGAACCCAGGACCACGGGATGAACGAATGCTCTTTTTCGTCTGCCTCTGGCTTCCTGCTGTCTTGGCTTACGGGTACTTGCCAGTGCTTTTTAATTCGGGGCAGTTTAGCCAATTGGCGTTTTCAGGGGTTCTTTGATGTTTTCCCTGGTCTTTTCTTTCGTTTGGGGGATTTTGGGAATTTGAATAAATCATTTATTACCTCTACGAGGGGTGGGGAGGATTAGGTAAGAGGGGACAATTGTGTTAGAAAACTTCACTATTTTGTTAGTGATAATGAGGCAACTTAGCTTGTGCAAGGTGATATGAGGTCCCCTTTGCTTTGTAATGATACACACTGGCTTTGCTGGTCATGAGGCCCATGAGTAATGACTGTATTCGGAGCCTGTCCTTGTCAGTCAGTCTCGCAGGGCAGGGCCTACATGAGAATTTGGTTTTTAATCTATGATAATAAGCTCCTGCCTCACACATATGTGAACTGAAATGGAACAAGTTTTAATATACACACATTTGTGAAGGTAGGCTTAACATTTTAATTTATTTCGTTTTTGTATATATTACATGTACCAAAACTAAGAACCAGTTGCCATTGACTCCAACTCGTGACGACCTTATGCGTACAGAGTAGAACTGTATTCTATAGGGTTTTCAATGGCTGTGACTCTTTGGAAGTAGATTACCAGGCCTTTCTTCCGAGGAGTCTTTGGGTACACTCGAACCCCCAATCTTCCGGTTAGTAGCCGAATGCGTAACGGTTGTGGCTCCCAGGGTCTCCTGTATTTACACGTACAGAAGACGCAGTACAAAATGCAGATGATACCAAAGCGGACCCAGTGAGAACCATTTCCTGGCCTGCTCTCCCTCAGCCCTGGGCTCCCTCTCTGGAAGCCACTAGTCCCTTGTGATCTGTCAGAGTGCTGCAGTCACACCGAAGCTGACTGGGCCCTGACAGGTTGGCCCCGCACAGTCTGCACCGAGAGGGGCACTCACGCAGGCCACAGGAGGGCAGGGCTGCCATCGGGGAGGCTGGGCCACCTTGGGGGGCAGCAGAGCTCTGAGTCGCCCACCCCAGAGACCCCCCCCCTCAGGGTGGAGGCCCCAGCCTCATGGCCCACGGAGGCAGGGCTGCCAGTGGGTGAGCAGGGGTCAGAATCCGTCCTCCTCGACTAGATGGCAGTGACAGTGATCAGCAGGCACTGCCGTAGGTGTCTTCCGGTGTGCGTGCTCCCTGGGCCTCAGAGCAACTCTGAGGATTCCCGGGTGGAGGCTCAGGTGCCTGCACACAGCGACGAGGTGCACTGCTGAGACCGTACCCCGCTTCTCTTCGTGCTCTCCTGCTGCTCGGATGCTACTGCAGGGCTTTCCCTTCCCTTCTCCCCTTAGCTGTCCCTAGCTGTCCTGGTGAAGTGGCAGACTCAGGCAACTTTAGAATCTCATAAAGGAATCGGCTCTGGGATGTGCAGGTCTGAACTAGTGAATTTGTTTGCTCATTCAGCAACCATTTAGTGAGTCACCGTTAGCATGGTGTATCGTAGGTATCTGTTGCCTGTGACAGGGCCCGACTTACCAAGGATAATCACCTGGAACACTGCACGTAGTGGCTCACTTGGTGGGCGCTGTAGACGCTTCAGTGAGTGAAAAGTGTGAGGGTAGCTGAAGGGAAAGTGGTGTTAGGAGCTGAGTCTTGGCTGGGGTGGATCCCAGCTCTAAAGCGTGCTGGCTGCTGTGCGTGAATCAGCGGTGGAAAAACAAGCAAGCAGAGTGATGAATTACACAGTTTCCACCATTGACACTGCTTGGGTATTTTCTATGCTGTAAATCTTTACTTTTTCTACTTTACTGTGAGTGGGATCCCTTCCATCGGAGTTAGGCCAGAGATCGTAAGTCAGTGGGAATCGTGAGCTAGGGATAAATTGAGCTTAACATGTAATACAGTCTGTTTAAAATGACCCTTGCTCCTAACCCCCTGATATAAGCATTGGGGTAATTCTGCACATCATTAGACCTTTTGGATGTATGTACTATGTGAAATATATGGCATATGCTCCATCAGTGGTTCCCAGGAAACCCAGGGAAGGAAGCAGTGGGCCCAGACTACATGACTGGGGTCCTGCAGGGTTACCTGCCTTCTTTTTCTTTTTGTGTTTGACAGTGGTGCTACATCTATATTTATTTATTTAAACTCATTTAGTTTATTGCAAAGTAGTCATTGTAAGCCACAAAAGTAAGACCTCGTGACACCCTTTTTAGAGCTGGAGAACCAAAATTAACAATTACAATCACAATGTTAGTTCAGTGGTTAGAATTCAAACATTTAGATTTCAGGCATTTGCCTTTTACAAGTGGTCTTGGGAGGAAAGCTTGACCATGGCTCAAGCTCAGCAGAGGCCTCTCGTAGCTAGGATCCAAGGTCGGCAGCGGTGGACAGAGTCTCAGCCTATGCCTCTGGCAGGGCCTTCTCTTTGGAGAGTGTCAGAGTCGAGAGGGTGATACTTTGTCTCTGCCTTCTCTCAGTAAGTGAGCAGAAATTCAGGGTTTATATGTGAATTTCTCACTTTAGCTTCATATAATAAGGGCCAGTCTGACATCAAAGACTAGTGTGTTTTGTCTTTTCCCCAGGGTTAGAGATTAGCCAAATGCCACATCTTTTCTTCAAGGTTAGAGATTAGGGAGGTTTGTTTAGGTTTATATCTTAAGGTTAGTTTATAAGGATTAACTATGTTATGTTTTCATATCATAGCATACTGGGCAAAGTCAACTTCGAGGTTGTTTACATTCTTCACATACTTTACATGCTTCTATGTCTAAGTTCAGAAATTTTCTGAATAACTTTCTAAGGACTTTTTGTTGTTGTTAGCTGCTGTTGAGTTGATTTTTGACTCATAGTGAGCCCATGTGACAAAGTAGAACTGCCCCATTGGGTTTTCCAGGCTGTGCTACCTGCCTTCTTATTGCCAGCAGACCAGGACGCGGTTGCTCCCAGGAATGGAGCACTTCTGTTCCCAGAGTTGCCCCACTCTTCAGCACTGCTAGGTGTTCTAGAAGCCCAGGTTTTCCTCCTTAATTCTGATTAACTGCTCAGCCTAGACTTCTGATTCCTACTCTCTGTCTGGAGTCCCAACCCAAACTGGACGGCAGCTAACAACAACAATCTTTACAGTTAGGGGAATTAGACAGATGTCCAGCAAAATTCACCTGTTTTTTTCAATGGAAGTACAAGAAATAAAAATTTACTTTTAAATACTATATGTGTATTTTTAAATAACTTCACTTTACCAGCCACTTTACCCAAAAAAAGGAAACTTGGTGGTACAACGGTTAAGTGTTTGGCTGCTACCCGAAAAGTTGACGGTTTGAACCCACTCAGCAGCTCAGTGGGACAAAGACCTGGTGATCCACTCCTGTAATGATTACAGCCTAGAAAATCCTATGTGGCAGTTCTCCTCTGTCCCATGGGGGTCACTATGAGTCAAAATCGACTCCATGGTACCTAACAACAACCACCTCCCAAAAAATATGTATACATATACATGCTTTCTATCTGCTCTATCCTTTTCTTTTCAAATTTCAGGGACCTCATTTCCCTAGGGGAACACAATGGCACAAAGCACTTTCAGGAGGTGGAATGTTAACACTGTTGTTCCCCGTACCCAGAACCACCCACTGCTGTTGAGTTGATGAGTATGAGTTGTTCCCTCTAAACCTCAAAAATCGCAAAATAGAAGACTTCCTTGGCTTAGTTACCAGATCAAGTGCAAAAACTCTCCCCGGAGTACCTGAGCAGTGCCAGAGGAAAGAGCTGGTCTCCCTTTGTACTAAACTGAGTTTGTCTGGGGTGATTCAAGTTGGGTTTAGTACCAGGTCTGAATCGTACAAACCATGAAATTAAAGAAAGGAAATCTAGTAGGTGTTTGTCTTTTATTTTAGGAAATACCTTATAGGATGCATTTTGGAGGGAAGCAGATCCTGCCTTCTGAACAGAAACTGAGAAGGCCAAATCCCTCTTTTACAGCTTGGATATGGACACATGACCTAGGTCTGGGCCCCTGAGGAGCTGGGTGGAGGGGCACCCACCTGTTTAGATGGGCAGTGATGGTGGCAGCTGAGCTGTGCATGCTGTGCTAGGCAGAAGCTTCCTTGCCAGTCTGATACTGGAGTGTGATTTTGGTTGTGATCACTGTGTATTTTCCCAGCCAGGCTCTCCAATTTCCTGGAGATCCTGTGAGTTACCCAATATTACCTCTCACCCCACCCTAGTTTTTTGTTCCTCAGATGCACAGAGTTAAGTTAATCACACTCCTCAGTTCATGCAGTTCATTACATATTATTCCAGGTCCATTCACTTCCTTTGTCTCCATTACACACACACACACACACACACACACACACACACACACACATTTGTATTTATACATGTGTGTGTGTATATATGCATATAGATATATATGAGTATATATATACACTTCATTTTTAGAGCAGTTTTAGGCTTATAGAAAAATTGTGTGGAAAGTACAAAGCGTTCCCTGCATCCTGTTTCTCCTGTTGTTAGCATCTTGCATTCCTGTGGTTCATTTGTTACAGTTGATGAACCAGTATTGATATGTTGTTATTAACTAAAGTCCATAGTTTACAATAAGGTTCGCTCTTTGTTTTGTACAGTTCTATGCGTTTTGACAAAATTTGCATAGTGTCATGTGTCCACCATTCCAGTATCACACAGAACAGTTTCACTGCCCTAAATGCCCTGTCCTCCACCTGTTCACCCCTCTCTCCCTCTGCCCGGCCCCTGGCAACCACTGATTGTTTTACTGTCTGTGTAATTTTGCATTTTTAGAATGTTGTGTGATTGGAATCATACTGTGTGTAGCTGAGATTGGCTTCTTTCAGTTGGCAATACGCATTTAAGTTTCCTTCATGTTGTTTTTAGCTTGATAGCTCATTTCTTTTTATCGCTAAATAATAGTCCATTGTATGGATGTACCAGTTGGCTTATCCATTCATCTACTGAAGGACAGCTTGGTTGCTTTCAAGTTTTGAAATTATGAATAAAGCTGCTATAAATATTCACGTGCAGATTTTTGCGTGGACTTAAGTTTTCAGTTCATATGGGTAAATATCTAGGAGTGCTTTTGCTAGATCGCATGATAAGCCTATGTTTAGCTTTGTAGGAAAATGCTAGACTGTCTTCCGGAGTGGCTCTACCGTTTGCATTCTCATCAGCAGCCAATGAGCATTCCTGTTGCTCCACATCCTCGCCAACATTTGGTGTTGTCTCTCTCTCATTTTTTAACTTATTACTTCATTCATTTTAATCTCTTTACTGCACTCCTGACTCCTCACCCAGCTCTAACTTAACCACACTCCCTGAATAAATACAACAGAATGGTAGCTGTTAGAGCTGGGTTGGCAGTCAGGAAATCTGAAGATCTAAATCATATTAAGTGGAGGTTCAAGAGCAGTGGAAAGTAGAGGCAGAAGCTGGTAGAAAAAGGGTCGTAGAGAAGATATACAAAGGGATGGTCAGAGAATCCTCCCTACAGGCAGAGCACATGGGAAGACCTGATGGTGCAGCACCTTGACTTGGCCTTGACATGGCCTTGCTCACCAGTCTGGTTCTGTGCCAGCCTGCCACAGGCCAGAGGGGATAAAGGACTAGCCAAGGTGACAATCTGCAGGGTTCAGTCCCTAAAGGACCACATAGTCCTCACAGATCAGTCTTCAGTGGCTAATACAGTCATGGAAGACGGAATCCTGAAATTGTAGGGGGTGCTGGGTGGCAGTCCCTGTCCTTGTTGTCTTGAGGCAGAACCACATGTCACCCATGCTGGCGAGATGGATAACTGGGCATCTGCAGCCTCCCCGTGTGAGGGCTGCACAGCATTGTTTGTCCAGAGTGAGCACAGAGAGGGGTTGGTCGGTGGGCAGAAGGCTGTCTCACTTCAGTCTTGTCTGCCAGACTTGTGTGTGATTTTGGTCTCTCAAAATTGATCTCTTCTTTTAAAAAAGGGAAATTTTTCTTAACTCTTTACCATCTTGATGTAGAAAATAGAGCCCTTTCTTTGACAATATTAAAGCATTTAATTTGTTTTAATTGATGGTAGTATGGAGATCCTCTGCCTAGAACTGATGGTCGAAGCACGCTACTGTTGTTGCTTACCTCTAGTGTGCATCCTTTCTTCCTGTCATGAGACCAGAGTTAGCCCAGGGCCCCTCTCGTAGGTGACACTCAGTAATGCTGGTGATGAAGTGAGAAACCTCCGATTTCTGTGGACGAGTTCCTGCCCTCCCCGCCGCCCCCCCAGCTCCTTTGCTTCGGTTTTGATCGGTAGATGTGAATGTTCCAATGTGTGTGGATTTGTACATGTTCGTGTACACATTTCTCAACGACTCAGTACATCAAAATAGTGGCATTTATCCTGGGATTTTTTTTGGTAAACACTGGTTGTGCTAACATGATATCATACCTCCAAAGCCATTCAGTACCTGTTTCTTGATAATTCGGTTTGCCAAAGGCAAGAGAGGTCTTAAGTGGTTGTGCTTTCAGTCTCAAAGGCCTTAGGACTGGTGATGAGAAGTTGACTTTGACAGATGTGTGTGATCTGCTTTGGAAAATACTCATTTATTTCAGAAGCATACTTCCTTTACGGTAGATTTTCCAAGTTTTCCGCGCACACTCAATATGGTTTTGGTGCCAGTGTTTTAAGATATTGTTGTAGAAGAGGGCAAGGGCTCATTAGTTTTGTTTTTAAATTTGTGTTTCCTTTGGTTTACTATCAGATATCTATTAGAATTTATGACATATTTGCACTTATGAATGTTTTACATAACCAATTTTGAGAAAGAATGAATAGATTTATGTGCCTGGCATAGAATCAGTTGATTGGTTTTGTGTAGCGTGTCAAGGTGACACTCTCAGCTTCCCGATTTTCCACAGATGATGGATTCTGCTACTGCAACAAGCTCAAGAATATAAAACTTCCATTCCGATGCCATAAAAAGCACAGTTTCACATGCCGATTTAATTTTGTAGGTCTTTTTGTCAGCATAACTGGCGATTCCATCTGTGTCAGTTTAAGATGAGCCCCAATCTGGGATCACACACACACACACACACACGCACGCACGGTTTCCTTATATTAGCAATTTAACAAATTTATTTAGGTGGGAGTGGAGGCTGAGTGGGTGGTAGAAAATGGCTTCTGTAATTTAATATGTATGGTATAATGCTGGCTTCTCTTTGTGAAACAGTTCTTTGTCCATATCCTGCTTGGTACGGGGTAGGTAAATAGTGCTGTTAGTTCCAAAGAGCAGATGTGTGACCCTCTACTGTGCCCCTCCTACAGAAATGCAGTGGCCAAAGGGAACTGCTGGGGTTTATTATTCTGGTCGTGGGCTAGCACCAGGTGTCACCCCAAGTCAGTCTTGGCTTGGTTGTCATGAAGGCAGAAAATTGTAGGCTGGAACAAATTTTCCTGTACCTATTATATAATCTTAAATGATGATCGTTGACGGTGCACTGAGGGACTGAGATGCAGTATACCATAAGGAAACCCAGGAGGGATCTCTAAATGGGTAGGAGGATTCTAGGAGATACTGCGCCCCTTTCCTCTTCTCTTCAAATCTCCTTTTACTGAATGGTTATAAAAAGAGTTTTATCTGCCCTCACGCTAACCAACATGACGGGATTACCAACAACGTGGTCCTGGCAGGCAGCCACCTGCCCCCGTTTGAATGATGCTGGCTGCTGTGGCAACCCCACTGGGCTCATGCATGTGATCAGTGGCAACAGGAAATGCAACAGCTGGTGAAGAAGTACAAGTGCTGACTGGAGGGACGGCAGGAAGTGAACATAGTACTGGGTGCAGATGCTGAGGCGCCGACCCTGGGGGCAGGTGGGCCACCAGCCCAGTAGCTAAAGATGGGTGGGTGGGCCATGGGGAAATATGAGTTTTCAGCAACGGGCTGTAATGCCTGGTGCAGTGGCCTGTACAAGTAAACGTCATAAATCTGGATTTCACTGCTGTAGAATTTATGAGCATTAAGTCACAGGGCCCAGGATGAATTTACTTGTGTACTCTTGAAGAAATGGTACACTTAGCAAATAAATAGGTGGGCAAAATATAAGGACAATTCTTAGCACATTGAGAGGAATACACAGGTTTCTAAGTTTCATAAAAAAGCCAGTTGCTGTTGAGTCAGATGTGGCAGTCTGCTTCTATAAAGATTACAGTCTTGGAAACCCTATGGGGCAGTTCTACTCTGTCCTGTAGGGTTACTGTGAAATGGAATTGACTTGACAGCTATGGCTTTGGATAGTAATATCTACTTTGGATAATAGTATCTACCCTAGAGGGTTATTGTAGTCGTTCAGTAACATAAATAATGTGGAAACATCCAGGAGAATGTCTGTCACATGGGAAGTCTCTCAGTAAACGTTGGTTGTTCCCTTCCTCTCCCAGATGGATTGTAGAAGTCATCCACTTCCCTAACATGCCTAGAGAAGAAACAGGTTGTTTGGCTGAGAAATTTGATTTAATTTGCATTCTTGTACCAGGATTACACCACTTTACAGTAAAGGTGTTTCTACTTCTCCATAAGCAACTTTTAAAATTCTGTTGATTGGCTAATGTTCACCAAGAAGCTGTCACCACACATCTGCTTCTGGCCACTTCACACCAGTGCTGGAAAAATGTGAGTGGACGAAGAAAGCAGGCTCCCTTGAAAAATGACACATATAAGCTGCCTCCCAGGGTCTTCAAGGGCAGCACGTGGCCTCAAAGGAGACGTTTTATTAAAAAGTGGGGGCTTCTATGCAGTCGACAGGCAGTACACTGGCCCTCCTGTCCTGTCCTGTGGGGACCTGAAGCTTGAACCCTGAGTCTGTTGTGTAAGATGCCAGACTTGGGCAGCCCGGAGAGATGCTGGTGTGAGGCAGGTGTGACCTGTCCCCGGGGCATCAAGCATTACAAAGTGTGAGAAATGCCTCTTCGGGGCACCCCCGTAGGAACTGTGGGCCAGCACCGAGTGACCAAGACAGGAAACTAGCGCTGACCGAGGGCAAGGCTGAAGCGGTGGGGGCAGAAGTGATGAGGCTTTCCCGCAGATGAGAAGCCTCTGCTACCAGGACTCACTTCTCCACCCACACGGAGCCAGCTCAGCAGTCCCACCTGCTGCCCGAGGTCGGGTCTGTCTGGGAGCCTGTGTTCTTTCCATCACAGCCTCACCGTGCACAGTCACTGGTGTACACTCACACCTGCTCACACACCTGTTCACATACCTGTGCACACACCTGCCCACACACCTGTGCACACACCTGCCCACACACCTGTGCACACACCTGCCCACACACCTGTGCACATGTGGCTCTTGGGGAGTTTTGCCTGCTTTCTGGGGGATATGGGAGTGAGTGGGAGAGCCACGCCCTTCCATCCCCAGTCCCCCCCACCCCACCCCCCACCAGCCTCATGCTACATGTTGGTTGGCTGTGCCGGTCCTGTGTCCTTCGAGTTTGGGGAGCTACAGGTGCATAACTTCCTCAAGTTTGGCTATTTCTTGTATGAACCCGAATACTACCATTTGGGGGTTGTTGTTCTGAATGACTTTTTAGTACTGTTTTTGATTTTTAGCTGGGTGGATGCGTTTCGTTTAGAAATGCTCTCCTTGTTTTTGCACGTGCTCCTGCTTCTTGTCTCATTCAGTGGCCACAGGGTTCTTGAAGTGCCAGATGAGTCCTGGTGGCAGCAGTAACGTAAGTCAGTGGCCTTCAGGCCACCAGCAGGGTGGGCTGGCATCTCAGCCCCATGTCCTGTAAATGCCGGCTCCCCACACCCCACCAGCAGGCCTGTGGGTATGACGAGCCAACGGGCAGGGACAGGATGTGTGGAGAACTGAAAACTTGATCCAAGTGGGTCTTTCCATCGGGGGCTGAGCTGGGATTGGGTGGGGATCACCATATCACAGTCTGGGGCTGGAGGAAACAGTGCAGCGAGGCTATGGAGGCAGGGTTTCGAGAAAAGCGCCTGAGCATGCTTTCTGTTGAAGAGTCTGGGGTGCTGGGGAGTTCCTGTCCTGAACAATCGTCCGGCTTGTCTGGGCAGGACAGTCCCGTAAGAGTAAAGAAATACTAATGAGGACAGGCTGAGCAAAGTCGCTGGTGTGGGCCCTGCCCCCGCCTTGCGAGGGCATCCTGGTGATTTCTTCTTCATAGCTTTCTG
Source organism: Dugong dugon (assembly GCA_030035585.1). Lineage (NCBI taxonomy): Eukaryota > Metazoa > Chordata > Mammalia > Sirenia > Dugongidae > Dugong > Dugong dugon. Next base: position 42,605,152 of record CM057466.1, on the reverse strand, counting down.
TCTTCCAACAAAGATGATTTCACCCTTAAATGCTGTGAATGGGAAAATGCCCACTTAAAAAGCAGCATGAACAGACTCTGAAACGTTTACTAAATGCAATGAAGACCAGAGACAACTCTCTTTAATAATCTAGTCCCTCAACCTACTTTTGATTGAAATAGTTTATTTCCCTTGAATTTTGTGAGTTTCTTTTCAGTTGTGCGTTTAACTTTCCCTGTGCAGGCGTTACTGACATATGAGGAAGAATGATTAATAGATGTACAAAAAACAGGATAGCTATAATATCCCAATTATATATAGCTTGACCAATTGAAAATAAAGTATTGCCTTTATTCAGATAATACTGACTGGTGGCACAGTGCTAAAGAGCTCAGATGCTAATCAAAAAGTCATTGGTTTGAATCCACCAGCTGCTCCTTGGAAACCCCATGGGGCAGTTCTGCTCTGTTTCCTATAGGGTCACTATCTGTCAGAATGTTTATATAATAGCTTTCTGTGAGATGTTTAAACTTACTACTAGATTTCTATTATTTTTCTAGAAGGACTAATTCGTTAGGAAATTAGCACCTGAGCTGACTCCTCACTCCTCCCAGATCGGGGTGGGTTTGGGAAAATTCCTGGGGTCCAGCTGCTGGAAGTGCTCCCAGCCCACAGGCAGAGCTCTGTCAGTCCCTCCCTGACACACATGAGTCACCACAGTCCCCCAGGTGGCGGCGAAGGAGACCTTGGCACAGCCCAGATCTGCTCATTTGTCCAGCCTGTGATACCTTGGGGCCCCCTCTTTGAGGCATGGGTCTCTGTTTGCAGAGAGAGCTCCATGTTAGCTCACAGATTCCGCAGCCACAGACCTCGTTGGTGTGGTGATGTCTGAGGCACCTGCAGTCAGCTTGTCTCCCTTCTTCCCTGGTGCTCACAGGCCTGTGGCCCCTGGGTGCCAGGTCGGATTGGAGCTGAGGCCCCGTGGTGCCTGCAGGCTGGCTCATCTCTTCTCATTTTAGTGCTTGTTTTTCACTTCATGGTTGGAGTTGTGCACTAAGCTAGGGGCACAGTGGCACATCCCACCTTCATTGCTAAGTGTGTGGTAAGGATCAGCAGGAATCCAACTCCCAAAGTGTGGCTGTGGATCTTGTCTTCACCTCCACTTCTCCATCCTCGTTGCCACGCTCTCTCTTTGACCCTAGTCACCCAGAGCTGGGTCAGAGCCCACAAGTGAGACAGACACTGTCTTTCAGACCAGCTGCCAGTTCAGCACTTCCCAGATGCTGGCCATCCAGAGCTGGGTCAGAGCTCACACAGTGTCCCAAAGAGGGATGCACAACCCTCTCCTGTGTATGGTCATGGCCCAGAAGCTTTGTCTCTGCCTCTGTGCTCAGGGCTCTTACCAGCCTCCCCCAGTGGCCATGGTGGGTGTAGACAATGACATGTTTGCTGTGGTTTAAATATGAGTAGGGACCCCTCAGAAGAGAGGGTTTGGGTCAGCAGGACAGAGTCTTTCCTACTACAGCACCCAGGACACAGTGGCATGAGGGGCCAACTGCACCGCATAGGGGATACCCCAGGAGCGGCAGCCGTGTTGTGTCCGGAGCTTGTGGGGTGCCATCTGCTCCGCCCTGCCACGCCGGCTCTGAGGAACAGCCAGTTCTCCTGCGGTACCTTACAGAGGCAAGAGTCTGTGGTCTGGGTGGTGGTCCTTTTAAACTTTGATAATGTGAAGTTTGAGCAGGAATATGGGGAGAAAATGTCAGTGTACAAAGTTGCATTTATAGAAATAAGCTTTAAGAAGAATATAAAATGTTTATCCTTATCCTACCACCTAGATTGCATCAGTTGCTATTTAAAAGTAAGTAGAAGTAGTACTTTTTATGTGGTTAGAAAATTTAAATGACATAGAAAGGTACAGAATGAAAAGCGCAGGCCTCTCTACCTAGAATAATCACTGGCAATATTCTTGTGATTATTTTTTTTTTTTTGAAAGAAAATGTTTTATTCTAGTGTGCCTGTGCCTACACACAATTGTTTTTTTGTTATAGTTTTAAAGCGGTCATTACTGATTCGCATGTGGCTTTTTTTACTCGTGTACCTTGGGTCTCTTTCCACAGTTATTAGCACCTGCAGATGTACTTTATTCTTTTCTTTCCTGCGTAATCATTATGTAATCATTCACATTTATTGACTGTTTGCTCTGAGGGCTTTAGACATGCTGTCTTACTTAACCTTCATGGGTACTGTTACTGCCCCGGTTTCACAGATGAGGGAGCGGAAGCCTAGGGACTCGGTAAGAGACTCAAATCCAGTCCATCTGAGCCCAGAGCCCGTGCACTAACCACCACACCACTTTGCTCCCTGCCCATGAGCCAGTGGTAGAGTGGGGTTGGTTATTTACAGCTTATGTACCTTCTACCTTTTGATGGTATTTTCTGTTCCCATTGGTGAGTGTTCCCTCAGATGTGTGCATCCGCCTCACCCTCCTGGCGGTGCCTCCCAACCTGTCTGCTCTATTGGGTTTCTCTCTGTGGGATCCTCAGATTAGAAGAGGCTGGGAGTAACTAACAACAGTAAAACAATTGTGATTAAAGTTGGCAGAATTGTTCCCAAGGATGGCTACCAAATCTCGCTCTGTTAGCTCAGAACAGAGTGTCTATAGTTTTTCTTTCCCTTCTCCACCCCAGGTTCCCTGTTTCCATTTGTCCGGTTTTCTTGTCCCTTCCTGCCTACTCTTCTTTGCTTTTGGGCTGGTGTGTCCATTAGTCTCGTGTACATGATTGAACTATGAAGCACGTCTCTCATGTGTGTTATTGTTGACCCTGTCCCCACTGCCATCAAGTCGATTCCAACTCATAGCGACCCCATGGGGTTTCCGAGGCTGTAAATCTCTGTGGAAGCAGACTGCCACATCTTTCTCCTGTGGAGCCGCTGGTGGTTTCTAGCTCCATACTTTCTGGTTGGCAATCTGTCACTTTAACCATTGCTCCACCCTTGTTGACCTTGAGTTCCCTGTTACGAGTTTTTCTGTCCCCTCCTGCCTCCTCATCCTCGCCCCGGGGCTGGTGTGCCCCGTTAGTCTGTTTTGTTTTATGGAGCTGTCTAATCTTTGGCTGAAGGGTGAACCTCAGGAGTGACTTCATTACTGAGCTAAAAGGGTGTCTGGGGGCCATACTCTTGGGGTTTCTATAGTCTCTGTCAGACCAGTAAGTCTGGTCTTTTTTTGTGAGTTAGAATTTTGTTGTACATTTTTCTCCAGCCCTGTCTGGGACCTTCTATTGTGATCCCTGTCAGAGCAGTCAGTGGTAGTAGCTGGGCACCATCTAGCTGTACTGGACTCAGTCTGGTGGAGGCCATGATAGTTGTGGTCCATTAGTCTTTTGGACTAATCTTTCTCTTGTGTCTTTGGTTTTCTTCATTCTGCCTTGCTCCAAGATGGGCTGGGATCAGCGGAGTATCTTAGATGGCGGCTCACAAGCTTTTAAGACCCCAGACACTACCCACCAAAGTAAGATGTAGAACATTTTCTTTATAAACTATGTTATGCCACTTGAGCTAGATGTTCCTCGAGACCATGGTCCCCAGCCCTCAGCCCAGTAGTTCAGTCCTTCAGGGAGTTTGGATGTATCTGTGAAGCTTCCATGACGTTGCCTTGGTTACATTGCACTGACTTCCCCAGTACTGTGTACTGTCTTACCCTTCACCAAAGTTACCACTTATCTGTTGTCTGGTTATAAAACACATGGAGAATTTATGGGTCTTCTCTGCCCACCCTGCCATTCAGCGCGTCCCAGAATAGGAAGGTGAGATGAGGGAGGCAAGTTCATGACGCTGTGGCTGGGGACCCTTTGCTTCTTGATTTGTTTCCTTTCCCTCACACTAGGCCTTTGTATCTCCCTGAACTGAACTCCAAATTGAAATGTAGCTGGTAGGCCCAGCTCATAACAGGCTTCCCTTGGACAGGTCAGAGGGCATGGAGTCAGGATACTTTGGGAGTTTGGGGCACACTGTCAGATGAGTGGACATGTTGAAATGAACAGTGGTATACTGGGGATTTATGTTTTGACGTTTTGAAGAAGGACAAGTGGACAGCATCAAGATGCAGTGCAGCCGGTGGCTACTGTTCTGAGGGAGCAGAAACAGCTCGTTGGCTTGGATCTGGACTCGGGATGAAAACTGATACTACCCTCGAGCACCGAAGATTTTTCCCTCTGGTCAGCAGAATGACAGGGTGCTTCTGCTGCGGCCGGCTGTGTCCAATGAAGTGGCGTTCCTGGCCGCTGCCCAGCAGTCTGCCATTTAGATCCTTTTAGCAGAAAAGGATGCTCAGGTGGGAGGGTCTGTCTCTTGGTAAGAATGCAGACTTGGCCTGCACTGGGACTCCGGGAGCTCGTACTTCCATACCCTAATGTCTTTAGTGGGGAGGGTCAGGCAGTCACCCCCAAAATAGGGGATTATTGTAGGCAGATTTACCAGAATGTTTTCATATGTGTCAGACACTTTGGAAAGTCTGTCTTGTGCCCGTCTGGGTAAGACACCAGATTTATGGGTGGGAAACCAAAATTCCAAGTTAGCTGCTAAGGTCATATGGTCAGATCATGGTGGAGCTATAGCTTGCCCTGTGAGTTTAGAGAAGGCCTGCAATAGCTTTCTTGTCCAGACCGCTAAGTGAGGAAACACTTCCTTTGGGTAATTTGACTAAATGATTATCTGTAAACTCTTGGCCTGGTTGCCTCAATCTAACTGCAGTCTTCCTGCCTGCTTAAGAGAGAATTGGGGTGGAAGGGGCAGTATATTGTTGCTCCCCAGAGTCAAACAGACAGAAGGGTCCAAATTGAAACCGGAATGATGACTTTACTCCTGGAAGAAGTAACATTAATCTTTTTTTCAGAATTTATAAAGTCAGTTGTATTTTTGAAAAGCTGGAATGAACACTCTCTGAAAAATTAGATGTGCACACAGAGATGTCCGCATAGGTTTCCGTGAGTTAAATTAGGTGTGTATGTATAGCAGTGCCTGTAAACCGTGACATTGGCCCCATGGCACAGATTAGACATGCTCAAATGTGAAATACGGCAGAGTGAGTGTTCCTGATGCTTTTGCTAGAGACAGACGGATTTTAATTTTGGCACGGCCCTTATGTCAGATATAAATGGTCTTTTCCAGGCTCTGTATGTCAACTGTTTTCTAGGTAGGAGAAATCATTATTTTGATGTATCACTCTCCAACCACAATAGTAGAGCAGCACCCATTAAGTTTATTCTTTGGATATAATAAATCATACTAAGCAGAAATCAGCTTGACTTAGTATGTGTCAAAAATGGTTTATAGTAAATCATACTAATGGCAGAAATCAGCTTGACTTAGATGTGTCCAAAATGGTGCATGTAGTGGTGTAATGGCAGTGTGAAGTGGCCGAGTGGACAGGCGTTGGCCGTGGTAGTAGGTCAGGGGCTCATCTTTACAGTCTTTGTGGCGCTCCCACCAGGAGACACGCTTCAGATGAGAAGCCTGCTGCCACAGTGCTAGCAGGCACCAGGAGGTTACAACATACTGCAAGGTTCGGTAACCAAACAGAAAAGGTACAGGGTGTCCCGTGGACCCCAAAGGCAGGAATGCAGCTGGGCCTTAGGGAGAAAGGGAGTGTACTAGAATTGTTAGCAGTCCTGGAGGGCTCACTTTTGGCTGTATGGCTGACCTTCTCTCTGCGCATCTGCTCCATCTTTTTTCCCACTTGTTTACTCTATGCACGGGGCAGTCCTGGTTCAGTGGTAGAATTCTTGCTTTCCATGCAGGAGATTCAGGCTTTGATTCCTGGCCAGTGTATCTCATGTGCAGCCACAACCCGTCTGTCACCTGCTAACCAAAGGTCGGTGGTTCGAACTCACCAGCCGCTCTGTGGGAGAAAGATGTGGCAGTCTGCTTCTGTAAAGATTTACAGCCTTGGAAACCCTATGGGGCAGCTCTGCTCTGTCCTGTAGGGTCATTAGGAGTCAGAATCGACTCTAAGGCAACAGGTGTGATGCTGAACAATTTTCAGTGGAGTTTCCAGATTCAGATGGACTAGGAAGAAAGGCCTGGCGATCTACTTCTGAAAATCAGACAGTGAAAACCCTGTGGATCACAGCAGTCTGATCCGCAGCCAATCATGGGGATGGCATTGAGCTGGGCAGCATTTTGTTCTGCTGTGCGTGGGGTCACCATGAGCTGGGGCCAACTTGATAGCAGCTAACAACACCTTACCCGCAGGGAGTGAAAATAGCTGCCTCCAGCCTCCAGGTCTTACGCTTCTGGCTCGAGGGAGATGTGTCTCTGTGTGTTTCCAGCTTCTGTGCGGATGGGACAGCCGAGAATGGTGCTCAAAGTGGGGCACATTGTTGTGCAGCAAAAAAACCTACTTGTTTTTAAGGAAGGAGCCCTGGTGGCACAGAGGTTAAAGAGTTCAGCTGCTAACTGAAAGGTCAGTGGTGCGAACCCGCCACCACTGCATGGGACAAAGATGTGGCAGTCTGCTTCCGTAAAGATTTAAGCCTGGGAAACCCTATGGGGCAGATCTGCTCTGTCATCTAGGGTTGCTATGAGTTGGAATCGACTTGACGGCAATGAGTTTCTTTTGTGTAATGCTTATTGTAAGGAAGAAGAATTAATGCTTTTGAATTATGGTGTTGTTGATGAATATTGAATATACCATGAACTGCCAGAAGAACAAATCAGTCCTGGAGGAGGTACAGCCAGAATGCCCCTTAGAAGTGAGGATGGTGAGACTCTGTACTTTCAGCCAAAAAGAAGAAGACCCTCAATGGATGGATTGACATGGTGGTTGCAGCAACGGGCTCAGACATAGCAATGATCGTGATGATGGCGCAGGACAGGGCAGTGTTTTGTTCTGTTGTACACGGGGTCACTGTGAGTCGGAAGTGACTGGACGGCACCTAACAACAACAACATCGACTCCCCAGTGCCTAACATTGCACCGGGTGTCGTATAGGCACACAGTGGGTGTTTAGCGAGTGCAAGAGTAAATGCATCATCATACCAGTTTGCATCTTCAGGTTTGGGAGCCCAGAAGGTGTTCGTGAACAGGCAGCAGGTAGAATCCGCAGGTCAGGAGCTCCAGCCCCTGAGGTACAGACCAGGTTCCGTTGCTTACCCTCCCAAGCCTCTTTCTCCGTCATGAGTAATAATAGAACATCTCTCATAGGGCTAGATTGAAGGTTAAATGAGATGATGTAAGTGAACACAGAGTCTACCTTGGAGTAAAACTTAATAATATGTTAACTATCATTACCATCACTATTCACAGCATAATTTATATTATCAATAGTGCATCGATAATTATGTTACCAAAAACAAAACCAGCTGCTGTTGAGTGGACTCTGACGCATGGTGACCCTGTGTGTGTCACAGTAGAACTGTGCTCCATAGTGTTTTCAGTGACTGATTTTTTGAAGTAGATCGCCAGGCCCTTCTTTGGAGGCATCCCTGTGTGGACTCAAACCTCCAACCTTTTGGTTAGTAGCTAATCACGTTAACCATTTGCACCACCTAGGGACTCCAGCCATGATACAGAACCTAGAAATTTATTGCTCCATTTTGCCTTGATGTCCTTGACTGCCTTCTCTTTAATTTTCCCTTAGTCATCCTTTTTTTTAAATTGCAATTTCACCCCAACCTGCCACACGCACTCACTTTCTAGACCACGTTCATTCACCTCAGTGCCCTTGTTCTTAATCTCTGTCAGAGCTTCCTATTTTCTTGCAAGGTTTCTGATTAGTTTTCCATGCTGGAGGGCTCAGAGATTTTATTTTAAAACCAGACTTTTGCATTTGGATTAATGACATGATGTTAGATTTATAATTTAGTGCCCAGCACAGCAGTTACAAGACATCTGCAGTCATCTGTTTTCCTCTTTGACCTTCAGCTAGCCTTTATCTGGGGAGCAGTGAGAATACTGTCTAGGAACTGGAGACTGTATTTCCATAGCTCTGATGCTTATTAGAAGCCCTGGTGGTGCAGTGGTTAAGAGCTACGGCTGCTAACCAAAAGGTCGGCAGTTCAAATCCACCAGCCACTCCTTGGAAACCCTATGGGGCAGTTCTACTCTGTCCTACAAGGTTGCTATGAGTTGGAATCAACTCGATGACAATGGAATGCTTATTGGTGGTGCGGTGGTTAAATGTTGAACTGCTAACCAAAAGGTCAGCAGTTCAAATCCACCAGCTGCTCCTTGGAAACCCTATGGGGCAGTTCTACTCTGTCCTATAGGGTCGCTATGAGTCAAAATCGACTCGACGGCAGTGGGTTTGTTTTGTGTAATGCTTATTGTGAGGAACCCTGGTGGCACAGTAGTTAAGCACTTGTCTGCTAACTGAAAGGTCGGTGGTTTGAACCCACCAGTTGCTCCACGGGAGAAAGATGTGGCAGTCAGCTTCTATAAAGATTCTGTAGGCCCAACTCCCTCTGTTCCGACACCTCCGCTTTCTTGCAAATTGTTTTCTTGATGTTTTAAAACTCAGAAACTGCTCATGTGGTAATCAAGTCTAGGCCTTGATGAGTTAACCCTTATCTAAGTATAGGATGATCCCTAATATATCATAGGTTCAGATCTATCGTTACTCAGCTCGAACAGCAGTAGAGTAAGGAAAGTTGCTAGGTTGTGAGCAGACTGTGACATCTTTGCTTTTAGCTATACAGTCTGCACACGTGCATGTATCTCATTCGATTAAGTCACGTTTGCTATAATCTAGTATCTTGATTAAGGAATTAACAACAGTTAACTATACTACGCAGGATCTCGGCTTGGTGATCTTTGAAGGCTTGAGTGTTAACTCATTTGTGAGTGGTTTGAAGATACTAACTTTTCAAGTTTATTATATTTGGGATTATGAATTAGTTGTTCCTTTTGTCTGCCCTACAGAACTGAATGTTGAGTGTAAGCCAAGCTCTAATTATGGACTTTTAGCATCAAAATGGGAGGCTTAAATCAGGCCTCCATTATCTATGATAATGCTTGGCACATAGTAGGTGCTCAATAAGAATTTAGTGACTGTAGGAGGAGCCTTCTGATGGCCTCTGTTTCCAATATCGTTTCCCTCCAGTCCTCTTAAAGTTACATAACTGAGTGGGTTCATTGGTTCCCATTGCCCTAAGGGCAAAGGCCAAACTCCCTCCTAAGTGGTCTGCACAACCCTCGGTGGGGCCCAGACTGTTGACCTGGTGTCTGCTGCCGGACGGATGTCCTTGCTGGCTGGTCATTGGGCAGCCCTCCCACCAGCGTCTGCTGTCTGACTGCTTACACATTAGTTGTGCATCCTCTTCCTCTTTTGTTTCTAGCTGGTTTCTCCTTGGTGAGCTCAGTCAGGGAGGCAGAGAGATTCTGAATACTATGGAGAAGGGATTTATTATAGTGATTACACTTCATACGGGTGAGGGAGGCTAGTGAGGCAGGTCGGAAGAAGGAGCTGGAAGATTGGCACTAACCATGGCTAGGCGGGCAGGTTGGAGCTGCTGAGGACCAGGGAGGCTCAGTGGTGAGGCGGCCTGCAGGGGCCGTGGAGGGTCTGTGGGGGCCGTGGTGCTGTGCAGCCACCGCCTCTGTATGCCCTGTGGGCGGTGGGCCTGGGGCTGCTGCTGGGAAGGAGAGTCAGCCCATGACTCAGTACTGAAGGACTGTCAGCCTCCTGGGCTCCTGCACGTTTCTCCTTTGGCCAGGTCTAACCAGAACCCTACAGAGAAGGAGGATCTCGGGAAGTGTAGTCCCCAGCTTAAGCCAAGTTGTAAGTAGGATGACCCAGCCCAGTGTGCGACGGTGTCAGTGCGGTGGTATCTGCACAGTGTGTGTGTGTGTGTAAGTGTGTGTCGGTGTATGTGTGAATGTGTGTGAGTGTCTGTGTGAGGTGTGTGTGTGAATGTGTATGAGTGTCTGTGAGGTGTGTGTCTGAGTGTGTGTGCAAGAGTGTGTATGTGTGAGTGTGTGTGTCTGTGCATGTCTAAGCGTGTGTGTGAGTGCGCGTAGATGTCTGTGTGAGTCTGTGTGAGTACATGTGTTGGTGTGCATGTCTGTGTGTGTGTGTGTCTGTGCATTTGTGAGAGTGTGTGTCTGTGTGTGAGTTGAGTGTGAAGTGTGTGTGTTTGTGCATGTGTGAGTGTGTTGTGTATGTGGGTGTGATGTTTGTGAGAGTGTGTGTGTGTTCAAGTGTGTGTGTGTGTGCGCGCACACTTGTGCACTTCCATCTGCCCTGCAGGGCCATGTGCAGAGAGCGAGAGGCACTCTTTAAGGCCAGGTCATGCTGGTCGGGGTGGGGTCAGTAGGAGGTGGGGGAGAGGAAGGGTTAGAGAGGGCTGGGCATTTGCCAGCTCATGGTCCCTCCATCCACACACTCATGGGGAGATGCTGGCATCTTTGTCTCCTACGTAGAAAAGCCTTCAGCCAAACCTCCAACTACACAGAATGGTTTAGACAGACTTTCCTGCTCTGCTGGCCTTTGTTATGGTGTCCCCTTTGCTTGGAACTCTCCTCCCCCTCCTCTTGTCCTCCACTCTCCAGTCCTGCTCCCCACCTCACGGGCTAATGCAGCCTTTGGGTTTCGTGAAGCCTCCCTGATCCTGCAAAGGTGGGTTCGGTGTCCCTTGCTTCTTACACTCACAGTACTTATCCCAGGATACTGGGGTCTCCGCTTTACTTGTCTGTGCCCTTCACTGCGCCAGGAGTTCACGAGGGTAGGGACCTAGGAACCTGCTGGGCACTGTACCAGCAATGACCGTTTCCTCATCTTCCCAGTGTCATCCAAGTGATAAACCGTCTGGAACTTCCGATTCCAGGGTCTGAGCTGTGTGTTGGTGCATGTGTGAGTGTATCATGAGTATGAGTGTGAGAGTCTGTGGGTGTCTAAATGTGTGTGCATCTGAGTGTGTAAGAGTGAGTGTATGTGTGACAGCCTTCCTCCTGACTGTCCCCCGAGGATGACCACTGCTGCCGTGACCTCTATCTAAAGTGCAGGGCGGAGATCGGGAGTGTAAGACCCCTAACTGGTCAGTGCTGTCTGTGGATTCACCAGATCGCCCCGGTGGGTGGGAACAGGAAGGCGGGCAGTAGAAGATTAAGCAGAATTTTTAATCTTTGGGGTCCGTGTGTATGGATTCGAGATGGAAAGCAGTGCTAGCCGTGTCCTTTCCGGACTGTGGACCAGTGTTGCAGTGAACATGAACATCAGCGAGCAGAAGTACCTGAAATGGAGACGCCTGTGTCGTTAGAACGCAGGGACTTAGAGGTCCTCTGTTTCAGCAGGTCTTAAAAATAGGGCATAAATTACATTGCGAATCTGATGAAGGACTTTCTCACTAGAAAATCTTACACACCCACAAAGCCTCATCTATGATTTTAACAGCTATCAGATGCCGGAAAGTATATGATCCACGTCTGGCCTTCGTCTCTGCTGGGTGACCGAGATGCTGGGACTTGCCTGGAGCTGCACCGCTGGGAGAGACAGAGGGGAGGTTGGAGGAGATGTGGTCTCCTGCTTCCCAGTTCAGAGCTTTTTCCATCTGTAGCCTGGCCTCTCACTGAATGGAAAGTTTTAGTTTTGCTTGTCTGTGGTGGTGGTAGAAATAATGGCACATCCTGATAGTGGGTGAGGCCCCGTGTGACCCTCCGGGTGCTGTGGCTCTGATCTGTTAATGGCAGCCCTGGGCCAGAGAGAGGAGGGCGTGGTGAAAAGGGGGAGCTTGAAGGCAGGGGTCTGGAAGAGCACGTGCTAAGGAAATGTTGGGGCAGGTATCTGTTGGATGGTTGTCTTGCCTTGCCTTTCATCTAAGACCCCGCATTACACATATTCTCCAGTGTGCCTTACTGCACTGGTCTGTAGAGCCATCTTACGAGGTGAGTTGATAGGGTAACGTAAAGCTGAGCTGAGGGAAGGAGCTCCTGGGGTGTACACTTCCCTTCTTCCTCCCATCTTCCCAGGCCATGCTGTCAGGTGGACATTTTGCGTGTGTCCTGCTGGCCCCTGAAGGGCCTCACTGTGATTCCGAAGTCCCTCACTAAAGATATGAGGAGGGAGGGCGGATGGGGGATGGGGCAGTTGGACCCACCTTGTCCACCTGTGTTGGATTCCCTGCTGAGTCACAGTACACAGGCATGATATCAGACGAAGGAGCTGGTTTCTAAGGAAATGAAAGGGCCTTCGTTATATGACATAACACTTCACAGGAAGCAACTCTGAAATGCCTGTTATAAGATCTTAAAAGCAATTTTGCAATTTCCAGTTCTCTGCTTTTTGATCTTAGATGCTGTGATATTTTCCCTAGAGGTTTACTCTTAGATTGAATCATTGCTTTGCCTTGTAGCTCTTTAGCAATGCTAACTTCATTTGCTTGCTTTGGGTTTATCATTCCTGCTTACCTAGCTCTTAATAGGTCTCACACTGACCAGCAGGCTCCCCACGGACGGGCTGGCCACAGGGGGTGTGAGCTATGCAAGGAGAGTCTTGAAGGAATACTAGGTGGGGAGGGTGTTAACAATTCTTGACACCAAATTAGTAATTGGGACTAAAAGCTAATTTAGAATTACTATTTTCTTAAGAACTACCACTTCTCGGGCACTCTGGGAATTTCCTGTTTTCTAGGAAAGAAATCCAGTTATCCCCACTGTGTCCTCAGGACCTTGAAGGGCCTGGCGTGATAACTGGTGGAGCAGGACGAGCTCACACACCCTTCACGGCAAGTCCGCTGTCGGCCTCACAAGACTCCCTTTCTTCCCTGAGCCCCACTTGGCTGACCAAACACATCCCCTTCCCCAGACACCCCTGTCCTTTCCCACTTCCCAGCTTTTGGGTTCACGCTGAATCCCCTTGACAAGCCCTTGTTCCCTTCCTCACGGGGCAAGCTCGGACCCGTCCTTTGAGCTTAGCTCCAGTGTCCTCTGTCGTGAAGCCTGCCTTGGCCACCCTGGCTGCCCCAAGATGGCGGAGGTGGCTCTTCCTGTGTTTTCCACAGCACTTGTTTAATAGTGGGAGCGCCAACATGCTGTGTGTAGTTTATCTGTTTTAGTTGTCTCTGTAGGACAGTGTTGAGGCTGGTGCCTTGGAGATGCTGGAGGCTGTATAAAAGAAGGGAATAATCTATCTGGAGGGACAGAGTGTGGAGACGCTCATGGTTCAGAGCCTAGATCTAGAGTCAGACTGTGTGAGTTTAAATCCTGCTGACTTGCCCTGAACCTTAATTTCCTAATCTGTAAAATGGGGATAACCCACGTCATTGGGGTTGAATAGTAAATGGGTACACGGAAGGTGCTTAATAAATGTTATCCATTCAGTCTGTGTTAATTATCTATTGATGTGTAATAAATTACCCTGAAACTTAGAGGCTTAAAGCAGCACGTGTTTATCGTCTCACGGTTTCTGTGGGTCAGGAGTGTGGGCGTGATGCTGGAGGGTCATCCAGTTCAGGGTCTGCTACGAGGCTGCTATCAAGGTGTCGCTGGGCCACAGGCATCTCATCCTGAGCTGTGGCAGGGTCTGCTCCCAGGTTATTCGGTGGCCCTCAGGAGGACGCGGTGCCTTGTGGCCCACGTGGACTGTTGTACGGAGCCTGCTCTCAGTTCCTTGCCTCGTGGTTCTCTCTGTCGATGGCAGCTGACTCCTGGAGGGAGCAGGAGGAAGAGGCAGCCAGTCTTTTATGGTCCAGTTCAGGAGTGGCGGCATCACCTCTGCTGTATCCTGTTCATTAGAAGCACGTCATATGACCTAGGCCACACACGGGGGGAGTGAACTAAGGAGGGGGTCGCTGGGGCCCTTGTAGAAGCTGCCACCTCAATTATGATCGCTATTTAATATTCTTACCCACTAGATCTGCAAACTAAGTAACAGTGAATATTAAGTGTCTTGTAAAAAAATTACAGAATGTAACAATAAAAACCTGAAGTTTGGAGTTGGTAACTACCAAAAACCAGTTGTTGTTGAGTTGACCACAACTCATGGCAACCCCTTATGTGTCAGAGTAGACCCGTGCTCCATAAAGTTTTCAATGGCTGATTTTTCAGAAGTAGATCACCAGGCCTTTCTTCCAAGGCACTTCTGGGTGGACTTGAACCTCCAGCCTTTTGTTTAGCAGTCAAGTGCGTTAACCGTTTGCACCACCCAGGGACCCCCTTGGTGCCTCCGTGGGACCAGTGTTTCATGTGGTCGGTGGGTTCTCTGGGGTAAGGAACCTGTGTCATTGAGTGACCCGTCTTGCCCAACCAAGAGCCTGCACACGTGTTGCTTGTGAAGAAAGAAAGGTGGCAAAGGAACAGTTGGTTCCTTTGGCAGGAAGTGCAACTTAAGAAAAAAAAACTTTTTTTTTAAACAGTTAAGGTCACACCTTCTAAGACTCATTAGATAAACTGAAATTTCTGCTTAGCTACACAGAGTTTGTACATTGGGACAGACTGCTCCCTGAACACGCTAAGAAGCAGTGAGAGCTATTATAAGAAAAACAGAAGTGAAGGAGTTGGGGAACTTGCTCTTCTTCCTCATTTAGAAGTTGTTGTCCTTCTTCCCCATCTTTAACGTATCTGGAAAGTCAGGGATGAGGAGAGACGGTGACAAGGAGGTTCTCTTTAGAGCTGGGACGAGGACAGAGATGGAGTCTCCGGCACTTGACTTTCCTCGCCCCCAATACTCCAGTGACTCCAGCTTTTCCTAGAAAGAACTCAGCAGTGACAGTTCCTTCGCCATCAGCAGGTAGAAAAGCTACCCCAGGATAGCGTCCAGAGACTGAACGACCGAAAGACGGCTGAGTGAGAATTCCTCCAGATCAGCCAGCTCTGGAGTAATGAGAGGCAAATACATTTAACAAGAGTAGGAAGGGAATTATGTTCTTAATAAGTATTTTCTTGCTAGAAACAGTTTCTTTGGGGTGGATGATTATCCCAGGACCAAGACCAGCTGTTCGAGCATTCATCTGCGAGTCAGAGGTCTGAATGGAGACCTGACTTTGACACTCCCGTTCTTGGACAAGTCGGTTTAACCTTCTAGGCTCTAATTTCATCATCTGAAATACTGACGCTAATATTCACCAGTAGAAAATTTTTGTAAGAATTAAGTAAATTATGTACAGGGCAGTATTTTATACAGTGGTATACCATTGAGGAAGCGGGGGGAGAGCTTTGTCTTCCAGGTGATAAGCAGCCAGGGTGAATAACCGTTGGTTTAAACCAGTGGTTCTCAAAGTGTAGATCACCTGGAACTTGCTGTGCATGAGGCGCATTGGCCAGGAATCAAACCTGGGTCTCCTGCATGGAAGGTGAAAATTCTACCACTGACCCACCACTGCCCCTGTTACTATAAGAGGGGGTACTATTTTGTCAGATTGCTGGGCCTTGAATCTGTAAATATTTATTTTCTCAGACCTCAACCTAGACCCAAGGTCTTTGGGGTAGATGGTGTCCTAGAACCATGTGTTGTTTTGAAACATTCATGAAGGAGTCAGAGAAGACCTGGGGTAGGCCCTAGCTTTGGTACTCATGAGATACTTCCCCATTTCTCCTTTCCCTCCTCCAATAGGCCTCCCCTTCAGTAGCATTCCATGTCTTCCTGAGGCAGATCCCTGTGCACCCTTCATCCTTACTCTCTGTTCTTTTCTTGCCACTATTACTGCTCTAAGTTGTTGTGCTGTTAGCTGCTGCTGGGTCATCCCCTGACTCATACAGCCCCATATGCAACAGAATGGAATGCTAACAGTCCTGGGCCATCCCCATGATCAACTAGGGATCAGACCGTTGTAATCCATAGGGTTTTCATTGGCTGATTTTCAGAAGTAGATCACCAGGCCTTTCTTCCTAGTCTGTCTTAGTCTGGAAGCTCTGCTGAAGCCTGTTCAGCATCATGCCTGACAGATGGGTGGTGGCTGTGCATGAGGTGCATTGGCCTGGAATCAAACCTGGCTCTCCTGCGCAAAAGGTGAAAATTCTACCTCCGAACCACCAATGCCCTCACTACTGTTAAGAGCGGGTGCTGTTTTGTTGGATTGCTGGGCCTTGAATCTCTAAATATTTATTTCCTCTATTTTAAAGTGGAGATAATTATAGTACCTGCGTCCTAGGTGCAGTGGTTAAGTGGTCATCTGCTAACCAAGAGGTCAGCAGTTCAAACCCACCAGTCACTCCCTGGAAACCCTATGCGGCAGTTCTGCTCTGTCCTATAGGGTCACTTTGAGTTGCTCTGGGTTTGGGTTTTTTGGTGGCCTCCTAGGTACTTAATTCTTCTTTCAAGGATTAAATGGGATAATCTATATCTAGAGAAGGTAAGAAGAGGTCACGAGACTTTCATTTCTGATAATTCAGTCAACACTCCTGCTGAGAACAACTAGGAGAATGGAACAATTACAAGGCCAAGATCCAGGAGAAGCAAACTCAGGGAGGTATACCCTGATTTGGAATCACTTTACCCATAATGTAACTGTAATTTTCAAAATGGGAGGCTGAGAAGATGATTGCAGTTTTTAAATAGATTCCTAAAACTAAGGGCAAAAATTGGTTAGGAGCCTTCCATGGGAGGGGGTATCTGGTGACACTCCCTTGCCATGCTCTGTGTCAGGAGGTCAAAGATCTACACCCTAGGAGTAATAGATGGAACCTTAGGGGACCTAGACTCAAATCTCCAACTGAAGCGATCTAGGATTACTAGTGCCCCTAACTAGTTAACAAAGGTTAATCCTTCCTGGAAGAAGATAACATCATCTGGAGCCTTAAGTGACCGCTTACTTTTTCATATACAATGTTTGGCACCCAATCAAAAATCACCAGATACGAGGAGAGGAGGCAACTTGACTGAAAACCAAGAGAAACAACAATGAGAAACGGCCCCACAGAGGATCTAGATAATGGAATTATCAGACATGGACTTTAAAGCATCTGTGTTCAATATGTTCAAGGACATAAAAGTCATGATTTAAAAATTTGGTAAGGAATTGAAAACTATAGAAGTGAATCAAATGAAAATTTTACAGCAGGAAAAATACAATAACTGATATTGGGAAATCAATAAATGGGTTTGAATAGTGTCTGAAGAGAGAAATGGAAGATAAATCATAAGAAAATCTCTAAATAGAAACTCAGAGAGACAAAAAAAAAAAAAGAAGAAAATAAAAGAATGTAAGAGATATATATGAGAAGGTGAAAAAGTTCGACATGCGCATAATTGGAATCCCAGAAGAACAGACGAGAGATAATGGAGCAGAAACAATACTTGAAGAGAGAATGTTGTCACTGGCCATCCAGTCAATTCCAGCTCATGGCAACCCCATGTGTGCAGAGTGGAACTGTGTTCCATAGGGTTTTCAAGGCTGTGACCCTTCGGAAGCAGGTCATCAGGCCTGTCTTCCGAGGTGCCTCTCAGTGGGTTCAAGTCCCCAGCCTTTCGGTTGGTAGTCAAGTGCTTGACCACTTGCGTTACTCAGGGGCTCCTGAAGAGATGATATCTGATACCTTTCCATAGTAAGTGCCTAGTTGGGTGCTTGAAACTTTCTGTGTGCTCCAGAAATGTTAACTATTATATTGTCAATATTCTTATTTTTCCCACCCCGCTGCCATGAAAGTCTTATACTATTGGCCATATCACTGGAGTCCAAATCTACTAGACTATTTGTCCACCAAAGACCTCCTTACACCCTGAGACATTCTGCTTGTATTAAGGGTCTGGGGAGTCTGGTTTGCACTGACTGAAATCCTCAGTTTGAAATTACAGCAAGTTTTCCTGTGGAAACAGTGTTAGAAATGGATATCATGTTCCATTGTAGTGACCGTAGTTCAGTGGCAGGCTTAGGAAATAATTGTTTATTTATAGCATTGTTTCAGTGGAAAAATGCATTTTTGAGTTTCCAGTGATTAGCCAGCAAACGGACTTTATGAACACAGTCATCTGCAATCCAGTTGATACATTGGGGACTACCTGTGCAATTGTTTTAATCATTGTCACTCTGCCCCTTCTGCCTTTGACACCTTTGTAAAGTTTGTCTGATTTGTAAGCGTTCTGATTGCATATATCAGGTTTTAGTCATTTTATTCCTGTGTCCTTAGCATATTGCTGACTGTACATACACCAAGTAAATGAATCAGTGTGTGCTTGCTTGCCTTCTGGAGATGGGTCATTTGACTGGTGAGCAGACCACTGGATATGGAGAAAGCAAAGTCTGAGTCTGGACTGTTACTAGTTACAGGGCCTTGGGCAATTCACCTAACTGGTAGACCCACAGTTTCCTTACCTGGAAAATGTGCATAATGCTGACTGTGTATCTCCTTACAGAGGGCTGTTATGCAGACCAAATGAGATAATGTATGTGCCAATGTGTATGTGCCTTCCCCTTTGAGTCATTCAATCACCCCTTCCTTGGGGCTTTCATGCTCCTCACTTCTGCTTATTGCTTTGTATTTTCTAGTAGGATTCTTTTTTTTTTCCATTTCTGATGGTGCATTTTTTACATCTCTCCAAACATGGCACTTTATTCTCTGTGTGTGGGCTTTGGATGTTTTGCTTACGTTTAGAGAATTGTGGACATTTCCAAGCTATGTCCGTTAATACCCATAGGCATTAATCTAAATACTTAAATTCATTTATGCTCTTTCTAGGTTTAAGATTAGGTGTGGAAGCAGTTTTTCCCCAAGAGGTAGAAAAAACAAAGTCTAGTGGCTCTCAGACTCAGAACCCGGCTTTTTTTCTTTTCTTTTTTGAGACAGTTAAGTTCCATTTTTATCATAAACGTAGTTAGTTTCCCTTTGTAAATGGATTTGAAGACGTTTGTTATAACACACGGCATTGACGTGTTTGGAAATGACCATAAATGAAAGAACGGCCATATTGTTTCCCTGACTGGCCAGAAGCCTTTTGTTTATATTGTTTTCCTCAGATAATCTTGTGGTGTAATTTCCTAAATACAGCAAGATGCCTAGGTTTGGATTTTCTTGCACTGCCATCTCAGATTTTCCTGGACCTTATTGTAAACGCTGAGATTTAAGCTGCGTGGATGGAATTCTCTACTGCAGCCGGAGGAAGTTTTGTGGAACAGGAGGTAATAAAACAAGCATATTATGGACTTGAGTTTAGTAATGTTTTCTGCTGTTAAGATACTTTTTTTTTTTTGTAGTAGTCACTGTGATTTACAAATATCAACCCCTTTTCTCTTCAGTGCTGAAGTAACTATCAAAAAGTTAAGTGCCTGGGATGCACAGGGATGTTATTTAAAGCACAGAGGCATGTGGGCCCATTAAATCTCTGAGGCCTTGTTTGGTAGGTATTCAGGGCGCCAGGAGAGTGAGCCTTGGCTCTTTGCCTTCGGCCTGGGAAGAAGCAGTGGGCCAGGGCGCCCTCCAGCTGCTGGCTCAAGTAAGCCCTGATAGAAGCTTAAATTCTCCATGGCCTCATCTCATCCGCAGCACGCTTCATCCAAATGTTTCTCCCTTCATCTTCTCCCGGAGTGGAGCTACCCAGCCACGTGTGGCCCCGCCTCTCCTTTCTGCTCGCTTGTTTGTGGTGGTTTTCTCCGTAAAAGGCCATCCTCATTCAAGAAGGTGGGGGGAGTGTGTTCAGGGTGCCTTGATGGAGACCTTTACTCTACTTGGTCGGGTTCCTCCAGTGCTCTTGGCTTCTCTCACTTTTGAGGTCAGAAGAAGCCAAACCATCCCGTGATTCTGCCTATTTTCTCTCCTTATTTTGTTTCTCTCATCCCACAAGGTCTGGCTGACCTGTTCAGACCCTCCTAAATTTCCTAACTCCTTGTGAATGCTTAAGACACTTAAGACTTTTTAGAAGTATTAAAGTCTAAACATTTAAATGAATAAATGGATGAATAAATTAAACAAATAAACAAATAAATGCAGAAATCCTTGTCATATGGGATGTTTCTGATTCCCAGGCCCGAGAGAGATGGGGCATTGCCTGGAGCGTCCCAAACGGGATGATGCTCAGGGTCCTTTCAGCAGCCTATAGTCTGCACAGATCATACTCTGCCTCTTCAACAGTTTGATAGGAAGGAAATGAAATTTTAAAAGGTTACTGTAGATGCCATAATTCATAGTTTATTTATTTAGACCGTTTAAATTTTTTATAAATAATACTACAATGAACTTTTTTGTGCTCATTTTTTCCTTCTTTAACTATATTCTTAGGATGGAATTCTTGAGTCTTGGTGCCTTGTTATAGTTTGTAATTTCCTTTTCATAAGAGGCATATTGACTTAGAATGTTATTAACAATGTATAGTCCCTATTAGTTTCCTAAAAAGCCTTACCATTTGTGAAGATTTTTAAAAAATGTTTGCAGGCCAGTGTTCAGTTAGTTTGGAGTGGTGAAGTCACAGGAACGTGTTCAGTGACTTGCAGAGTGGAGAGACCAGGGGGAGCAATTGTTTCTTCTCTGACACCTGTTTTGATTGATTTGTAGTAGTTCTCTGTGGAGCTAGATTGAAGAAGATTTTGAGGCGCCATCAACATGTCCTGAATTGATTAGTGATGTTTGCCATGAGAACGGGATTACCAGTCACCATGGAGTTTACTCCCACTCATGGCGACCCCATGTATGTCACTGTAGAACTGGGCCCCATAGGGTTTTCAATGACTGATTTTTCTGAAGTAGATTGCCAGGCCTTTCTTCTGAGGTGCTTCTGGGTAGACTTGAACCTCCAGCATTTTTGCTAGCAGCCGTTTGCACCACCCCTGGACTCTTAGAACAGGACTTAAAAAAAAAAAGCCCGTTGCCATCAAATCAGTTCCAACTCATAGCTACCTTGTGGGACAGAGTAGAACTGCCCATAGAGTTTCCAAGGAGCAGCTGGTGGAGTCAAACTGCCACTGGTTTGGTTAGTAGCCAAGCTCTTAACCACTGTGCCACCAGGGCTCCAAGAGCAGGATGAGGTGGTTGTAATGTACTTGCTTAGGATCTACCATTCCTTATTTAAAGAGTAAGAAACCGTACTTGAAGGCCATTGTAACAATCCATGGGCAGGTTAAGTAATTTAGTCTTGGTTTCTACAGATTGGTGGTGCCTAGAGTTTTACTTGATAGCAGCCTAGAAGTTTTTGGTCTGTAATTTCATAATTAAAGATTTACATATGGTTAATAAATGTGACAGTTTAAACCACAAAGCTTGTCATCTCAGAGTGAGTGGTTCTTCTCAGAATTGTATTGTTAACACAAAATAATAATTTACATGGGAGGAATATCAACTGGACGATCCATTTCTGAATAAGTAGATAGTGCAGTATTGCTAGGCCTCAGCGCATGTCTGATCTCAACCATGCAAATGAGAAGGAAACACTGATTATCCCACAGGGAGGTTTTTACTTAACTTGATTTCTGGTTGGTGGAATCAGAATTAGTTTTAACCTGATGTCTCCCCAGCAGTCAACACTGGCAAAACAACAGCTGGTATCTTTAGATTCCATGATGCTACTGAGTAAGTTGGGTAATGCGATGTGAAACTCTTGTTGTTAGCTGCCGTTGAGTCGGTTCTGATTCATGGCCATGCCGTGTGTGGAGAGTAGAACTGCCCGCCATAGGATTTTCAAGGCTGTGATCTTTTGGAAGTAGGTTGCAAGGCCTGTCTTCCGAGGAGCCTCTGGGTAGGTTTAAACCACCAGCCTTTTGGCTGGTAGTTGAGTGCTTAACTGTCTGAGCCACCCAGGACGCCTGATGTGTAACTAGAAAGCAATAATAAAGTATTTCTTTTGAGTTTTAGAAAACTGACCTTTGTTTTGAAAGAAATTTACATTTGGCAGCGAGGGTGATTTAACCTGTGAGACTCTTAAGAGGACTTGACTGCACAGAACATTTGGTTCTGACTCTACCAACCAGCTTTGTGACCTCCAGGAAGTCGCCCAGCTTCCTCTTTTGCAAAACCAGGGGCTTGGATAAGATGGGCGGTGGCATTCCCGGAGTCTTATGAAATGGAAATATATATACACATGCATGTTTCCATCAGTCAGTCCACGGAAAGGGATGTGGCTTGAAACAGTGCTGGGCAGCCTGGCCCTCCCCTCTCCTTCTCTTTTGACAGACATTTCTTCATCCCCTAGACTCTATTCCCTTTTCCTGCCTTAACCTTTGCGTCTTCACGGGCGAGCGTCGTGGCTCGCCTGGCGTTTGCCTTGGTTCTCTGTGTGTGTCACAGTCTGCGTAAGTCTCCATCAGGAAAACAAAATTGCAGAGCTGAGTGGTTCATGGAAAGTGCCTGGTGTCCTGGCTTCAGGCCATCCCGAGCCCACAGATCAGCAAATCTTGTGCAGGGCCTTCCCCTGGTGGCTGGCCTAGGAAAGGCAGGCAGTCACTGAGAGAATGCGGCCCTGAGGCGAGGAGCTTTCTGGAGCTTTTTTGGAGCTGCCACAGAGCCCTGGCCAGTGAGCATTGTCTGCTGCAGTTTTTTTGTAAGAATAGTTTCTCTTCTGAGACAAACTGAAAGTTTCCCTAGCCTTTTGTCCTATCAAATGTGTAAGAGAGAAAAATGTTGAGGGTTAAATTGTGAAAAAAGAAAAGAAACACTGAATGTATTTGGCTGAAGAATTAAGTCTAAATTCACATGAGCCTTGCTGCTTTAAATATTGAGAACAGCAGGCAGATTAGCTTGAATCATTTATAGAAGACAATAAGAAGCACTGAATAATTTTCAGATGACTTTTTAATTTTTCATCTTCAAGATCATTTTGAGCACAGGGTTTTAGGATTTGTTGGCTGCTTTGGGGATTTGGGGTCAATTGTTTGGAGCACAATCCTTGGGTAGAGTAAATGGATAGACTAAAAAGTAGTGCTTCCTAGAGCAGAGTCCCAGCTGTTAAGATGCACAATTTTGTCAAAAACCCCATCCAGCAGGGACCAGATGAGAGTGCAGGGTGAGGGCCTAGAGCTGACAGGATACAGGGCCATCAGGCTGGGGTGAGCTGAGAGTGCAGGGTGCGGGCCTAGAGGTGACAGGAGACAGGGCCTCTCAGGCTGGGGTGAGCTGAGAGTGCAGGGTGTGGGCCTAGAGCTGACAGGAGACAGGGCCTCTCAGGCTGGGCGAGCTGAGAGTGCAGGGTGCGGGCCTAGAGCTGACAGGAGACAGGGCCTCTCAGGCTGGGGCCAGCTGAGGTGTTGTGGAGGAGCCGTGTTCTGAAATTGGCAGCAGGGAGAGGCTACGTATAAGCTGAAGGACACCAAAGAAGGCAAAGTAGGATCCTAGGCTGGGAAGTAAGGACTGTCCCCCCTGAGCTCTGGGTGACCCTTGCTTCCATGTGCCGTGTTCTGGTCCTACCTGTGCCAGGTGCCTGTCACCACCCCAGAGATTCTCAAGCAAGCAGCTGTCTTTGTTGGTAGGTGCAGCACACTGTGTGGCCTATGGGAAGTTGAGCTCAGTGAATTGGATGGGTGAAGAGTGAGTGAGTGTCTGACCCTGAGAACCGAGATTCCTAAATTGTGATCAAGAAGAGGGACCCAGAGGGAGGCAGACGGCTTCTGGGAAGAAGGTACGTGCACAGCTCACCTACCTTTGCCAGACAGGCAGGGTAGGTGTTCATCAGTTAGCATTTCTCACAGGAAATACATTAGAAGGTTCTGGGGTGGTTTGGGGAGGGGGCTCTGCACCCCACGAACATGGCGGCATAAAAATAAAAATTAGTGTGGTCAGTGTTGGGGGGAGACCGCCCCCTGCCGACTCAACAGCTTGTAAAGAACAGTTGTCCTTGGGACAGAGTGCTGCCAGCAGGGGGCATATTTGTTGTCTTCGATGGCATGATAGGTATCACAATGCTCAGTTTTAGTTTCTATGGTATTGCATGGTTGGCAAGGATCTGCCCATCCACAGAGGATTTTAAAAGCAACTGAGCGATGAGGTACTGACTTGTGGTTTGGCGGCTGTGGAGGAACATTAGCCAGAATCCATCCTGCAGTGCAGCTCAGAAATAGCAGCAGCATTGATTTGGAACCTTAGCAGCTGATGTTTTAATTCTATTGTCACCTCCCTGAACTCTGATTTGCACACTGCAGATAAGCAGCTTTGGGTGCTGTCCTTTATTATGGCTCCAGAGCCCAGGGGAAGGCCACACTCACTGGGATCTGAGACTCTCTGAAGAAGGATGTTCTGATGAATACCACAAGTCAAGGCCCCTCTTGCCCAAGGCTGGCTGGAATTACGCCAGCCCCCCCCCCCCCCCCCCCCGGCCCCAACACACACACACAGGCAGGAGATGGAGTAGAAATAATTCAGATTGAAAACCAGTTGGTATTTCAAACCTCATTTCACATTTCAGTGTCTGAAAAGAAACACACTTCTCTCTGTCTGAACATTTTCTCCTTGATCTTGGCTTTTAAATTTACACGTTTAAGGGAACTGTATCACTGTTTTTCTTTTCCTGGGCTAAATGTGTCTTGTTTCCCTTTCCCTTTCAAGCTGTCTCCATGATCCTCAAATGAGAACATATTGACGTGACTTTTGTGTTGAAGGCGCTGCCTTTGGTGAGCTTTCCTTCCTCCTGTTTTGTCTTCTCTCTCAGAAGATGCTAGCAACGGAAGGAAGGTGTTTGCTGTCGGTTCTACTTTGTGGGTCATTTCCTGACTTTATCTTCTAACTCTTCCTTTGAAATTTTAATTTCCATCACTGTATTTTTAATTTCTAAGAGGTGAATAATCTTTTCCAGTAGCATTCTATTCTTTTCTTGCAAGTACAAATAAATGCTTAGTACTTTGTAGCTAAGATTTGAAGCTCTGCATTGGGGTTTGCTGACAGTGCACACAGGGCCTCAGGTTGGGGGACTCCAATGTCAGGATCTTACCTGGAGCCCAGGGCTGTATGAACTGGCTGTCTGGGAAATGCTGGGGGAAGGGGCTGTGGTGGTTCTCACCCTAAGTGTGTAGTGTAGCCTTTCGCTTACTTGTCTTCCTTCAGAGCAGCACCGCACCCCCCCCTGAGCTGCCCCTGAAAGGCCCCATGCCCAGCCCAGCCTCCTCTGATTCAGGTTTCTGGGAGAGTCACGCTCCTGTCTCCCCCAGTTATATGGCCTGGGACTCCAGGGGTGTGTTTTTGTGCAGCCTTTTGTCTGGCCCTGTTTTCAGCCTTGCCCTCCAGGTCTCCCTGTTATCTGGAGTCTGTGGCTCAAATTGGCTTGCTTTCCATGCCTTTCCTCACTGCAGGCGCTGAGGGCTCAGCTTTGTCTTTCTCCCGTCACACTTGTCTGACCGCTTTCCATCCCCTGGATTTGTTGGTATCGCTCCTCTGCTGTTGTCTCTTCTCCTGTCTCCTTGACCTTGTGAATCTGTGTCTTTATTCCTTAAACTCTTTTACAAGGGTTTTGGAAGGGAGTGGATGTAAACTCATGTGTGCCATTTCCAGTGTGTAACCAAACCTTTATCCTAATCAGCCTTAAAGAATTAATTCACAGAAGATCTGAGATGAGACCTTCAGATAATTAAGCAAAATTGTAGTTTATCATGCAGCCATCAGATTCTAGAGAGAAAATGTTAGAAATTTAGAAATTAGAGTTCATCATCTTGTAGAATGATAGAGAACTAGATGAAGTATTTTTTGAGTGCTAAAGTTTTGAACAAAATCAGTTCTATCCAAACAATGTGGTGTGTTACCATACTTCTTCTCTAGACCCTCTAAAAATCACCAAATTTCTGGAAATACATTTATTGTGAGCATGCTAGTTCTAGGTGAATTATTGCATATATGTGGGGTGTGTTCCCAAAACTTATTTTACCATATCTCTTCTGTGAAAGCAATAAAATTTTATTATACAAAATATTGGTAGGAAATAGAAGACAATACCCATTCCTCTCCCGTAAATCCATCAACCAGAAAATCGCTCTCATCCTGTTACATGGGTCAGAATTTGGCCTCCTTCACCCTCATGGTTGTGTCCTTATTCCTTTCCAGGACACTGGGGTTGGGAAATCAAGCATTGTGTGCCGGTTTGTCCAGGATCACTTTGACCACAACATCAGCCCGACTATTGGGTAAGTACTGTATGTTATTCTCCTTCATGTTTTTTCTTTTCAAAGAACTCTAGAGGTCTCCATGTCTGTGTCTGAGCCTTTAGGCAGGGCACGGTTTTCATCCCAGCCAATGAGAAATCAGTCCTAGCTGTAAGACTTTGGCAACTGGAGATTCAGGGACTTCCAAGCAAAGTGCCTAGGCTTATCATCCTTCTCAGTTATTGTTTTCCTTGGCCAGCCTTCCTCATGCTGCAACTGAAGGCTATTTCCTTTATCCTCAAGAGCGCTATTTTGCAAGTTATGTCTACTGTATTTCCAGATGGAAGATGATCCACAGGACAAGTCCCCAAAGTTTCTGCTTTAACTTGCCTGCTGAACGTACCCAGGAGATGCCATCCACTCACACATCGCAGTTTTCTGAACAGTCTGTGGGGCAGATTTATCTTCCTTTCTGGATTGATCTAGAGCTGGCGTTTCTGCTCTTCTCGTGCTTGAGGAGGGGTGCCGCTGGGCTATTTTATTCTCATACCTGGACCTTGGAATGTTGGAGGGTTTTCCTAGTCCATCTTCTCCTTTCTGGTGGATTCTCTGGCTGGATGTGCTTTTGCAGTGCTGTTTTGCAGGTGGTTGCTTTTCAGACTTTTAGACATCGGCCTCATTGTTTTTCACCCTGAAGATAGACTCTTTGCAGAGAGCAAGGTTTTACTTCCCTTCAGAAGGAACATCTGTAGGATTGATTAGGAGAGACTGTCTCTGTCAGAGGAAGGTAGAGAAAATTTATGGTAGGAGATAAGCAGATGGTCAAGACCAATTAGTTGATAGGCCAGTGGTTGGAGCTATACAGGGGAGAAAATCCACCACATTTTCTATTTAAAAAATGGCTTAAGGAATATGTCCACAAAAATATGTGTTAAGAAATATGTAGGATCTGAGATTTTACCCTACTTGCAAGGTAGCAAGTGAACTGGCCACAGTTTCATGGATGCTAGCAGAAGACATGAGACATCTGCATCAGAGAAAAAGGCAGTGCCAATTCTCAGTATGTTATCATTTTATATTGGTTTCCTGAGCCCCTTAGGATGATGTGACACCTGTACATGACACAAGCGTATTTTTATGTAAACAACACAAGCCTTCTAGGTTTGTTTGCCAACTACTCCCCTTCCCTCCCCCCCACCATGAGGTATTTTCATAAGCATGCTATGATAATTTCTTTTTTACAGCAACATGTAAAAAAAAAAAAAACACACAGTGGCACGTCTGAAAATATCTTGGGGAAGGAGGAGATTGTTGGCAAACAAATGTAGAAGGTACACCTTATTTGCATAAATACAATAGTGGATTCTATTAAAGGAGAGGAGCCCTGAGCTCAGGCAACTGGAGTCTTTTCTCCTGGGCAGTATGCGTGTCAGCCTTTGCTCCAGAGGGATACCATGTCTCTGTCTTCCAAGGCTGTTCCCTAAACAAACATCCTGAAAAAGATGATTGGAAAAAAAGCCACAAGTGCCTCTGCTTGCAGGATGCACACAACATGAGAGACCTGTAGAGAGTTGTCTCCCAAATGTGTGCAGTCTGTATGTTAGTACAATTTTTATAGAGGAAATTCTTTTCACTTTTATCTGTAATGTAATTTTTTTCTCCATATTTTTTCACTTTGTATTTTTTGATAATAAAAGTAAAACCTGTAAGAATGATTAACTCTGAAGGATGTTTCTAGAAGATGGAGAAAAGACTTCCACCTGCTTTTTAAACTTTTGTTAAAATTTTTACAACCAAACTATTCCTTTTGTAACGATTTAAAACGAATAAATACCATGATAAATACATTAAAGTGTTTAGCATTTGGAGAAATTATTTCCAATAGTTACATCATTTTGGCTACAATCTCTTGGTCAAAGCAAGTTTCCAGATTCCAGGGAGAGAAATGAGCCCCACCCTTGGTGGGGGGAGCGGCATGCACACAGGAGGAGCTGGGCTTTTGGCAGCCATCTTTGGAGAGAACCAGTCAAGCACTGTTGACAGTATTTGGTCTAGTAAATGCATTTTGGTGGTTTGGGGATTAAAAAAAAAAACACATAGTAGGTCTTTTTTTTTTTTTTTGGTAATGCTCATGAAAAAACTCAGAGCAATACAGAAACATGTAAGGTAAAAAGTGAAGTCAGAGGATTTTACTAGCTCTCTAGTCCCATATTCTTCTATTTATATACCCCATATTTGGAGTCCAAAGAGCATGTTTAATGTATTTGTCAAGTCAAGGTCTTAGGTCACCAAGAAAGACACGACTTACAGCAGGCATTGGTTGGAACAACGTTTAACTCATATAAAGAAGAGACAGAACAAGGTCAACTTCAGTAGTGGGTGTTGGTTTGCCAGGGTCAGCAGGTCTCACTCCACAGCCAGTGTAGGGCTGGTGGTCTGTACACACCCCTCTTTTGTGCAGCAGTTGAAGGACACTGTTCCCTCCCTCCTGGGGACAGATATAAAAGTGGGGTTGGCTAAGTGCCACATGATGTGCATGCATAAGCAGAGCAGAGAGATTGTTTACTGAGTGCCCAGAACAGGGTGGGAGTTTCCTCAATAAGGAGAAGAAAGTGGGAGAGAGACAGAGACTCATTTCCCAGGTCTTCCTTATTCTTTTCATGACTGTCTATGCATTTCCTTGACAGAGTCAAGATAAAAGGCTAATTTTTCTCATTATAAAAGTTCATGTTCATTCTTAAAAAAATGAAATTTTTTATTTTATAAATTTATAAAAATAGGAATCATACCATATGCACAGTTTCATATCCTATATTTTCTACTTAGTATATTTGAATATTTTCTTATCACACAATCTCCATAAACATGACAAAATAATATTTTTCCTGATTATAAAAGTATTATGTACTCATCATAAAGAAATTGAGAACTGAAGAAAACCATGAAGAATATAAAATTATAAAATATAAAAATTACTCATAATCTACCTCCCAGAGGTAACTACTGTAAACCTTTAGTGTATTTTCTTTCATAGTTTTTCCTATGTATATAAAATGTATAGATATATAATTCAGACCACACAGTATATATAATTTGGTATCTTTTTTATTATTCAGCATTATATTGGGAATTTCATGCCCTACATTGGTCTTTAAAACAGTGATTTAAAAAAAAATTATTGTGATGAAAATATATATAGTAAAACATACATCATCTCAGCAATTCCTGTATGTACAATTCAGTGACATTGATTACATTCTTCAAGTTGTGCAACCATTCTCACTATCCTTTTCTAAATCATTCCACCACTGTTAACATGAATTCAATGCCCACTAAACAAAAACACCCTTTTTCCCCCTCTCTCCCACCTCTGATAACAGCTAATAATCTTTGGTTTCTATATATTTGCTTATTTCATGTAAGTGAGATATCATACAATATTTGTCCTTCTGTGACAGGCTTACTTTGCTCAGCATGATGTTTTCAAGGTTCATCCAGGTAGTGGCACGCATCAGGACTTCTTATTTCTTTATGGCTGTGTAGTACTCTGTTGTGTGTGTATACAGCATTTTGTTTACCCATACATCTGTTGATGGACATTTCAGTTGTTTCACATTTTGGCTGTTGTGAAAAGTGTTGCAGTGAACATTGGTGTGCAGGTTTCTGTTTGCATTCCTTCCTTCACTTCTTCTGGATATATACCTAGGATTGGGATTGCTGAGTCATACAGCAGTTCTGAGTTCAACTGTTTTCCACAATGGCTGTACCATTTTACATTCCCACCAGCAATGGATGAGGGTTCCAGTTTCTCCACAACCTTGCCAACACCTGTTATTTTCCATTTATTTTGATCATTGCTGTTCTAATAGGGGTGAGGTGGCATCCCACTGTAGTTGGCATCTCTCTAATGGTTAATGATGTTGAAAGTCATCATTTTTAATGGTTATATTTTCTTTTTTAAGGCAGTTAGGTTGTTTAAAACTTATCACTTTTATAAATAATGCTGTGGTTTCATCCTTGGGCATATATACTCGTATATATCTGGTTATTTCTTTATAAAACATTAAATTTCTAGAAATAAAATTACAAGTAGTGCCCTGCTTATAATGTATTCGAGTTATGATGAACCGGACTTACAACTGTCCCCTTTTTTTTTTACGTCTTATCATTAGTAAGTATGTACTACATACAGAGTTACATTGTGTAATTTGCTGATGTTATCATTCTCAGATGTTCACTGGTAGATGTTCAATTTTATGATTTACTGTTTTCAAAACACTACCGTATAGTTTTCTAAACTAAATCAAGGGCTTCAGTTGCTTGAAAACTTGGGTCCAGATGCTGATCCCTTTGCTAAAGTCGATGGGCAGATTTGGGAAGCAGCAAGATGTCATCGCAAAATATATGAAGAAAAAAAGAAAAGGACCGTACAGACAGCTCTCACTAATTTTCTGTCTAGAAATACCATCCCCATTCCCATTGATAATCCAGGTGATCCAGAACCTTCCACAAGTGGAGTAATTACTGCAGCTGACAAAATGCCAGCGTCATCCAGTTGTTCTTTATCGTTGGAGTAGATTTTTATGATTTGTGTATTTTTTATGTAAGTATTAAAATATATTTGTAAGTTTATATGTAATATTTCCAACCCCCAAAGACAAATAAAAAAGATCAGATTTATAAAGATACTGATAATAAAAGACACTAATAATGAAAATTAAAAAAAAAAAAAGTATTAAGCTTAGGTCAGAACCAACTTAGGACAGAGTTGTCAGAACAGAGCCCTGTCGTAAGTTGGGGACTACTGGTACTTAGTTAAAGAATAAAAACATCTTTGAGGCTCTTGCTGGATATTGCCAAATTGTTTTTCAGAAGGCTTGTCCCTATTTTTCTATGAACTCACCAGCGCTAGGTATTATTTTTAGAAATTTTGTATATATGATTTACAGTTGTTCTTTTCTTTAAACATCGAGCATAAATATTTTCTCACACCTTAGATTTTTTTTTTCAGAAATTCAATTTTAAATGACTGTGCTAATATATCTGTGTTCTTCTGCTTTCTTTCCACTTCATTCCTTACTTCTTTCCTCTGAAGTCAACATTATGCTCAGCTCCTCCATTCTTATATATTGTCTTTTCCTGATACAGTTTAATATCCCAATTTAAAAATCTGTCAAAAAATTTCTCCTATCTGAGATTTTGAGAAAATATTCCCAAACCCTTCTCCAAATCCAGCTTCAGAAACATAAATCTATCAGGACCGCTTTCTAAGTGAAACATACGATTTTTGGGAAGATGACATAAATGGAATACTTAAGAAAAGTTGAGTGGTTATCCCAAAGCTTGTGTGTTTTTGTTGTGCTGGGAATCTGGCTTATAGCTGTGTTTTGTTTAGCCTGCACAATGTTTTAAAATTTTTAAGCCAATATTGAGGAATCAGGAGATTTTTACATAATAAACTTGCATTTTTCGCTTCTCTTGAAAAATTCGTCTGTCTCGCAGCACTGGGCCCACAGACCCACGTAGCAGTAAACAGCTGGAGCAGAGCAGCTGCTCCATTCAAGTGGACAGGTCCCTCCACCCTACCATAGCTTCCACTGTTTGCTGTTACTGTTATTTTTATCATTATTACTTCTATACCTAGCCCACTTTACCCATGTAAATTCCCTTCCTGGTCCAGTAGATCTTTCATTTCCTGCCCCCTGGCTCACGTGCCTTTGCATAGTAGCTCTATTGGCCTCTCCAGGGTCAGAGCAGTCAGGTGGCTTGTTTTAGCTACATGCAGCCATTGAGAAGCAAACTAACAACTCAAACCAAATGAATCTACTCTTAAAGTCCACCTGTCTTCCCACTGTAACCACACACCATTGGGCAAAGACTGACGGGTTAATTCTTACAGTTTGCTGCGACTCACTGAAAAATCTTGGCTCTGCCACTCAAACAGATTGTGTTGGCATCTTGAACATCTATGTGTCTCTATGTAGTTCAACTTTAGCAAGGAAATTGTGTTACTTTTCTGCCAGATTTTGGATTCCACAGATGATGAAGTCAGTTTAGCCTTGCAGATGCTTCCCCCTTCCACCTCTCTGGATAATATATACAGAAAAAAAAGAGGCCCAAGGTTCTCAAGCTGTGAAAAAACAACAACAACAACAACAAAAAAAAAAAACCCCAGCCAACCAAAAGATTGTCATAGTCCTATTTCAAATATTAGTAGTCTTTCCCCTAGTAGAAAGGAATCAGGAACAGACAAGGCACACACACACCCACACACACACACTGAAATACGGTAGCACTATTACTAAGGGGAAATTTTACAGGTATCAATTTTCTCCTTTGATACTACAACAACCCCTGGCAGCGTACACAGTAGGCATTGGTCCTGCTTTACAGATGAGGACACTAAGGGGCACTTTCTAAGTGTCTTTCTATTCAGATTGACAGTATGGGCCACTGGACCCTATTCCTGACTGTGTCACTAGTATCTCCTTTGACCAAGGGCAGGCAGTCTTTTGGGGTTTTGGTTTTTTCCCCTCGTTTGTAAAGTGAGAGAATTGGACTAGATGTCTCCTGTGCTTTCCAGCTCGATGCATCTATGGTTTTATGACTTTAAAGGCATGAACTTTGTTTTCTAAGCCTGAGGAGAAGTTTTTAATGGCAGGGCTGATGTCTTACTTACCTCTAGAATGTATTGGGGGAATGAATGAAAGTATGGCTTAGATCACAGTAGAAACAAAAACAGACATAAAGAAAATACTGATAGAATTGTCTCATAAAATTTAAAGATGTCTTTATGGAGAAAACTATAAACAAAGTTACTAAAGGGCAAATGTTAAACTGTAAACTGTTATTAAAAAAATTATTACAAAGAGTTAGTATAAAATATTCTTAAGAAATAAGAAAAGGATGAATACGCTGATTGGAAAGTGGGCAAAGATCATGAACTAGAGATTTACAGAAGAAAAATACAAGTGAAGAATAAACACTAAAAAGGTATTCAAATGTATAATAAAAATAAAAACAGGAACAAGATATCATTTATACCTATCATATTGGAAAAGATTGGAAAGATTCAAATTGGTTGGGGACAAGGCCATCTCATACACTGCCATGGGCACGTAGGTTAGTACAACTTACAACTCGGCATACTTGGCAAAAGGGGAGCATGTCTGGGTCATGTAGGATTTCATCTTAGAAAATTAAAGAGAGATACTCAGGTTTGTCACAGCAAGGCACGCAAGTAAGACTTCAGAACATTCATTTAGAACCAGAGAATCAGCATACAGTTACAGTCACAGTGTTGCTCAGTGGTTAGAGTCCATATCTTTAGACTGCAGGCACGTGCATTTAACCAGAGGTCTGGGGGGGTAAGACTTGACTACACGGCCAGAGGGTGGAGTCTCAACAGGCTCTCAGTTTTAAGCGAAAGTAAGAGATTAGAGAAAGCTCTTTGCCTCTGCCTTCTCTAAATGAGTGAACAGAAATTCAGGGTTTATATATGAAATTCTCACCTGGGCCTCACACGATAAGGGCCAGATGTCAGAAGCCAGTATTTTATGTCTTTTCTCCAGGGTTATAGATTAGCTGCTGAGTGTCACATTTTTTCTTCAAGTTTAGACATTAGGGAGGTTGTTTAGACTTATGTCTTAAGGCTAGTGTACAGAGATTAAGTATGTTATGTCTTCTTTTATCACAGCATGCTGGGTCACAGTAAACTTAAAGGTTGTTTGCCACATTCTTCACATACTTCACATGCTTCTATGTCTCAGGTCATAAGTTTTGAAAATAACTTCTAATGGCTTACAGGTTTCTAATGATTTCCAGTTAATGTTAGAGGGCCTCACAAAGATATACATATTTCTAAGTTCATATTATGAATGCTTATACATATGTATTTTGAAAGCATAATAGTGACTTACACCTTTTGGGATTTGAGAGCATACAGAACAGTCTGCTTCTAAGAATTGAGCCTAAGGAAATAGTTTGTCTTAGTTATCTAATGTTCCTATAACAGAAATACCACAAGTGGATGGCTTTAACAAACAGATATTTATTTTCTCATAGTTTAGGAGACTGGAAGTCCAAATTCAGGGCACCGGCTCTAAAGGAAGGCTTTCTTTCTGTCAGCTCTCGGGGAAGGTCCTTGTCTCTTCAGCTTGTTTTCTGGTTCCCTGGAGATCTCCATGTGGCTTGGCATCAACCTTGCCCCATTTCT
The DNA here is from genome assembly GCA_030035585.1 of Dugong dugon. Taxonomy (NCBI): domain Eukaryota; kingdom Metazoa; phylum Chordata; class Mammalia; order Sirenia; family Dugongidae; genus Dugong; species Dugong dugon. The sequence continues at coordinate 42,571,044 of CM057466.1, read as the reverse complement.
GCTCACTTGCTTGCTTGTTTAGTCTCTTATATCTCAAAAGAGATTGACTCAAGACATACCCTACACTAATCCTGCCTCATTAACATAACAAAGATAACCCATTCTCAAATGGGATTATAACCACAGGCATAGAAGTTAGGATTTACAACACATGTATTTGGGGGACACAATTCAATCCATAACATAGTTGTACGAGGACAAAAAGATGTAAGTGCAAGAATATTCATTGAATCTTTGTCATAATAGTGAAAGGGCAGTAACCAAAATGTCCATCAACAGGGTGTTGAATAAATGCAAAGTGTGGTGTATAATATTCAGTTATTTTAGATAATGATGTTGATCTATGTTCATAGAAACGGAAAGATGTCCATGATATATTAAGTAGGGGAAAACCCAAAATTCATGCATAGTATGAATTGTATAGAAATAATTTAAAAGGATGTACACCAGCTTATTAGCAGTGACTGACTAGGTAAAATTACAAATGATTTTCATTTGTTTTGTTTGACTATCTCTTTTATGAAGTACATATATTGCTGTTGTAATGGTAGAAGTAATACGTTTGCTCTTATCAGTAGCCTGAGAGTTATATCTTAAGTACTTTTAAAGAAATAAAATGTCACGGAACACCCATGGGTGAAATTCAGGGGTACACAGACTTGGACGAGAAAACAGCTATACCCTGACTGTTCCTGACCTTAAACTGAAATTCAGCATTTTCTTCCTTTGTGATCAGAGGTGACAAGCCACAGCCAGTAAATCGGAGAAACTTTCTTATCACGTTACATTGTCGAGGCAGCTCAGAAAGGAGGCTGTGCTGTCTCTGGGAAGTGATGGTCATCATCAGACCTGCCGTTGGCTCTTGCTGATTAATTAACGAGTTAATAAAGAAATGCATTTATCAGTGTATCACAAATTTATTTCTTACTGATAGCTGCACTTCAAGATAGTTGATTTCCTTTGCGGCCCTGTGTATTTAATTTTATGCATTTAGAAACATTATTCTGAATGTAATTAATGTCACTGTATTGTACACTTCGTTGTTATTGTTAGGTGCTGTCGAGTTGCTTCTGACTCGTAGAGACCATGTGTACAACAGAACAAAACACTGCCCGGTCCTGTGCCATCCTCACAGTCCTTGCTATGTGTGAGCCCATTGTGTCAGCCACTGTGTCAATCCATCTCATTGAGGGTCTTCCTCTTTTTCACTGACCTTCTACTTTACCAAGCATGATATCCTTCTCCAGGGACTGGTCCCTCCTGATAACATGTCCAAAGTACATGAGACGAAGTCTTGCCATCCTCACTGCTAAGGAGCATTCTGGCTATACTTCTTCCAAGACAGATTTGTTCATTCTTCTGGCAGTCCATGGTATATCCCATGTTCTTTGCCAACACCACAATTCAAAGGTGTCAATTCTTCTTTGGTCTTCCTTGGTCATTGTCTAGCTTCTGCATGCATATGAGACAATCGAAAATACCATGGCTTAGGTCAGGTGCACCTTAGTCCTTAAAGTGACATCTTTGCTTTTTAACATTTTAAAGAGAGGTCTTTTGCAACAGATTTGCCCAAGGCAGTGTTTCGCTTTATTTCTTGACTACTGCCTCCATGGGCATCGATTATGGATCCAAGTAAAATGAAATCCCTGACAACTTCAGTATTTTCTTCATTTATCATGATGTTGCTTATTGGTCCACTTATAAGGATTTTTGTTTTCTTTATGCTGAGGTGTAATCCATACTGAAGGCTATAGTGTTTGATCTTTATCAGTAAGTACTTCAAGTCCTCTTCACGTTCAGCAAGCAAAGTTACATCATCTGCATATTACAGGTTGTTAATTAATCTTCCTCCAATCCTGATGTCATGTTCTTCTTCGTATAGTCCAGCTTCTCAGATTATTTGCTCAGCCTACAGATTGAATTAGTGTGGTGAAAGGATACAACCCTGACACACACCTTTCCCGATTTTAAACCACGCAGTATCCCCTTGTTCTGTTTGAATGACTGCCTTGTGGTCTATGTATAGGTTCCTCCTGAGCACAATTAAGTGTTCTGGAATTCTCATTTTTTGCGATCTTATCCATAATTTATTATGATCTACACAGTCGAATGCCTTTGCATAGTCAATAAAATACAGGTAAGCTTTCTGGTAATCTCTTTTTTCTGCCAAAATCCATCAGATTGTATACTTTAAAATGGCTAAAATGGCAAATTTTTGTAATCTGTATTGTACCACAGTAAAATTTTAAGAAGAAAAAAAAAAGTCATGGAACAGATGTGGTTTTGATAATATTGGATAATATCACTTAGAAAAATACTTAAAAGTTCCATTTAGTGCAAGGGCAGGTGGATTATTCAAACTTTCTAGTTGTTAATATTTGATGTGTGTGTGGTAGGGATAGTGTGGGAATTGCAGGGACACATACTTTTCGACTTGGACCTTCTGTACTTTGCCTCTTATTCTTGGGAGAAGTGGTCGAAGTTGAGACAGTATTACTGGGTTGAGTGCTGGTGGCTGCAGGACAGGGCAGAAAAGGAGGAGTTTGACTGGACTCTGGCTGGGCAGGCTGGGCCACTGGAACATAAAGGGAAGGCACCCTAACACTTTACCCCTGAAAACTTCAGTATGCATCTCCTAAGAATAAAAACATAAGGATAACAGCATTATTACACCTAGAAAATTAATTTTGACTTGATATTATCTGACATATAGTCCAAATTTAAATTCTCCCATTGTCCTCAAAATGTGAAGTCCCTGGGTGGCACAAGTGATTAAACACTCGACCACTAGCTGAAAGATTGGTGGTTTGAACCCACCCTGAGGCCCCTCAGAAGAAAGGCCTGGCGATCTGCTCTCTGAAGGTCACAGCCTCGAAAACCCTACGGAACAGTTCTATTCTGCACACGTGTTCCCTGTGAACCAGAATCGACTTGACGGCAATGAGCAATAGCAACCACCTGCAACTGTCTTTTAAAAGCTGCCCTGCTCCCCTAATCCAGGATCCAGGCAGGGTTCAGATACTGCAAATGCAGTTGTTTTCTCTCTTTCTTCTCTCTTAATCTAGATTCTAGAACAATCTCCTTGCCTTTTGTTTTGTTCTGTTTTTCACGGTATTGACTTATTTGAAGCATTCAGGCCAGCTCTCTTATGGAATGTTCTGTACTCTAGATTTGCCTGGTTGTTTCCTCATGGTTAAGCTCAGAGTAAACATTTTGGTAAGAATGCACACAGGTGATATATGTCCTCCTTATTCTATCACATCATGAGGCTTATGCAGTAAAACCTGTGAAAGCTGGGACCGGTGTACAGAAACCTGTCAGAGAAGGAAAACTCAAATATTTTCCATTAATAGAGAGCGATGGAAAAGTGGTAAGACTGCCCCCGGTCACTGGCGGAAAACTTGCGAGACCTGGAAAAACAAGGCAGTTCCGTCAAGCTCCGGCTTTCACAGGTTTCACCATATTGTCAGGTTGTCTCTCTCTTGGAGATGCTTGTTATTTTTAATGAATGGGAAGCTCAGTCTCACAGAAGAAAATTTAAGGGTATTAAACATTCCTTTTATTGGAATTTTTACATCTTTCATGAGCCCAAAGAAAAGGCTTATTAAGAGGATAGATGTGAAAAATGAAATCTCAAGTGTTTCATTGTCTTAGAATTCAAATCCTTCCTTTTTATGGAAAAAACATCAATATTTGTTCAGTTGCCAGTCTTTATCCCTGCATTTGTAAGAGTAGGTTGGAAAATTTAATATTCTACTAATTGCTTTCCCCGTTGGTTTTTTATCACCAAAACAAAAATCAGCGTAGGTAAAGATATGAGACGCTGTTCTGTTTGTGTCATTCTGAAGCCCAAACCAGAATGTCTGAGCATACCGCCTGTCCTTCTCACTTTTCATTGTAATAACTTTTTAAAATCTAAGGATATATTCTTCCTGAGATCTGGGGAGTGTTAGAAGAATTAAAGCTAATTATATTTGGAGATGTTTTCTGAATGCATCTTTGCTTTTCTTCCAAAACCTTCAGTTGGACTAACAGAAAATCCAGAGTTTTTTTTTTTTGGGGGGGGGGGTGACATGACTCTGTCAGCACTTGTTTCTCTTCGTGGTTCTCTGAGAATAAGAGATTTGGGGAGTCCTGCTGAGGCATAAAGTTAACTTGTTTGAACGTGAGTCTTTGTGATGATTGTAGGTAGTAACTAGTAATATGGAGCTGTTGATCTTTTTCAGGGCGTCTTTTATGACTAAAACTGTGCCTTGTGGAAATGAGCTTCATAAGTTCCTCATCTGGGACACTGCTGGCCAGGAGCGGGTAAGTGCGTGCTCATGTTGGCTTTCTGGAGAAATAATGGGGTTCAGTTTCTCAAGATCTCTTTGTGTTATGCAAGACTGTTGGTTGCAAGTGACAGAGACCCAGCTTAAAATAACTTAAGCAAAAAAGGAAATACATTCTTCAGCTAAGGGGTACCTTAGGCAGGGCTGAGCTCAAGTCCTCAGAATATATTGTCAGAGGTACTCGTCTCTCTATTCCTGTTTGCTTGCTTACTTCTGGATTGGCTCCATTTCAGGCAGGCCCTGTCCCTCCTCCCTAAGGGCGCCTCCCATGGCCCCATGAACAGCTCCAGGCTGCATTCTGCCACTTTAGCAACCCTGCAAGGGGGTGTACCTCTTTCTCAAATGTTGCTGCACAAGTCTCAGCACTTGTGGGTTCTCATTGGCCTAGTTTGTCACGTGCTTACCCTTGAGCTTAATGCTGTGTAAGGAAGGGTTCAGGGGGATTAGGTGCTCCACCTGGGTGTGCTGGGTAGATGCTGACCCCTAGAGGTAGGGGGTGGTATCAGCCACACCTGGGCCACAGTGGCTGAAAGTCAGCTTAGTCTCCAAGGAAAACCTTAGTTCTCCTACTAGAAGACAGGAATGGATGCTGGATTACCAGAAACAACGAATGACTTCTCTCTTCTTAATTCTTTTTATTTGCTGGAAATATTTATGGAGAAGATATTTATTTAAGAAACGTGTGTCTTCAGATTTTAAAAAGTAAGCTGATGCACATCAGCAGAAATGGTAACAGGGTATTTGCGTAACTAGAGTGGATATAATCAGGATGGGGAGGGATGACGAGGATAAATGAGGCACATAGATAACCAACACCTTGTCTTCACAAAGAGCTTTCTGCCTCATCAGAACTTTTATCAGAGCTGATAACTATGTAGAATTGGTTGAACTTCCTCTCCTCTGATGCAAGCTCAAATGCCACTTTCTCTAATGACCTTTTAGGATGTCAACTCATTCCTTTCCCCACCCTGCTCCACTCCCTTCCTATCCTCCTAGCCTGCCTCGTTTTTCTTCATCCCTCTCTCACCTTCTGATCTACTGTTTAATCCATTTAGGGATTTTGTTTCTTGTCTGTCTCTCCAAGAAGAAAGAATCCAGGGTTCAGGATAATTGGTAATTTTAATTATCAGCTCCTAACAAATCAAGTGTTTGCTTATATAATTTTCATTTCATATAAATCCCCTTCTGAAACTTAAAAGTTCCAGCGTTTGCAGATTAAAGCATTTTAAAGAATTTTTTATTTTAAATAGGACAAATCTTTTGGCCTACAAATGCTAACCTGGTTAGAATGTCTCCTATTTTGCTGCTAAATTGAAAGACAGACATTTTTACACATAAAGTCACTGCCTGGAGCAACTTTTTAACTGGGTCCACCAGCCATGTGTGCTGACTCCTTTGGAAATGAGATGACCGATTTCAAGGAAGACAGCGATTTTACTTCTGTACATGCTTGTGGTCAATCTGCTTGTAATTGTTCTGCTGAATTTTTGTTTGGTTAATTTTTTGATTAAACTTAGGCAGAGAGACTTTCTTGCTTCCCTTTTTACTTTTGGCCACAAAATAGTCAGTTTTCAGCTGCTTTTAATGAGCATAATACATCAATTTTGCAAATAGCTGGCTTAGTGTTAGTAACACCAGTCCTGCCAACTGGTGTTTGTTGAGTGCATGTTGTGCTCCATCTACTGGTCTGAGTCCCTTGTGTGTATTACACTCCTCTCAACAACAGCACGAGGTAGGGATCATTATTATCCCCATTTATAGATGAAGACACTGAGGCACAGAGTGGTAAGTAACTTGTTTAAGATTACACAGCTGATAAAGCATAAAGCTGAGATTTGAATCCAGCGGTCTGGATCCTGAGCTTCAGTTTTGTTCTGATTAGAAAAATGAAATAGAAGCCATAGGGTTGAAAGTAAAATCATCCTAAATCCCACCACCCAGATATTTCCACTGTTGACAATAGATGGTCATTCCTCAGATATCTGTGTGTATTGATGATTGTATATCAGTGGGATCATTATACTTTTATAAGCTGCTGTTTTCACTTGATAATACAGTGTCGCTAATGGGTGGTTTCTTTGTGATCTAAACAGAGTGTTTGTCCTTTACTTACCTATTCTGATTTAGCTCCCAGGGGATTGACTGCTTTTGAAGAAATTTGGTACTCTGCTAAAATGACTGTTGTACTTTGCAGTTTGGCCCACTTACCATCTCAAAACAAATTATTTTTATTGCTTTTCCTAAAATTTGACATGTCTGTAATTTTTAAAAGCACTAGTATTATATGTATAAGGCGTAACTTCATTGTAGTGATACTTTACATTTCTGGGAAAGAGAGATTTAGTTTTGGAAAACAATTTTAGGTAAATGCTGTTGAGAACCGAGGTTTGTGGTGATTGTGGAGCAATATTTACAAGACCTATGGGGCAGCTCTGCCCTGTCCTATAGGGTCGCTATGAGTTGGAATTGACTCGCCAGCAACAGGTTTTTTGGTTTTTGTGGCCATCTGACCCTCTAATCCTCGAAGTTCAGCATTAGTGATCCTCAGGCTGTCCTTGTCTGAAACTTGTGTGGTGGAGTCTCCGGTAATCTCTCCAGCAGTGGCAATTTTTCGATCGTTTTGGCAACTTGTTGCCGGACTTAATTGTAATGATGTCACCTAATGTTTGAGCTAAAAATAAGACCCCCTGCTGTTGCTCTGCCTATTTCAGTTCATTCTGTCTCATTAATTGTTGGAGTCTGTGCATTTCTTTGTCCCTCCTTATCTCTGTAGATATCTGCTCCTTTTCTCTTTAGTTCTCATAATTTTGAGCAATCTCTTTGGATTTATGATTTGGCAGTATAAAGGCATACATTTTTTGTGTCCTCAAAGGGGGATACTGTTTTGCATGTGTTAGTTACTCAATATGTATTTGTTTCTGGGCTGATTGAACCAAGTTCTGCCCAGCACACACAGCATTCCAGTTAATGCCCTACTCATTGCCCAGTACTAATTCTATATTCTGTTGGTTGTACAAATTTATTCTTTTGAAAAATTACTTTCCCTCTGAGCACTGGAAATGTAAAAGCCTTCTCCTCCCCCTTCCTCTCTTTATATGAGTGAGAACTCATTCTTGACATGCTGTTTGAATTTGGCTGTTTTCATTCAGCCATGTATCGTGGACATCCTGTCTCATACTTTCAATGGTTATGTGTAATCCATACAGTGCCTGTGTTAAAGACTTTTTGTTTGTTTTGTTTAACCATTTTCCAATTGATTGTTAAATTCAATCTGTTAGAAGCTTAACATTTTCAAGATCTGTGTGTTCAGTGTGTTGTTGCTCTGTAGAGGGATGTGAGAGAAGTGTGCTCGGTTGGATTGCCGTCTTGTAGCGTCATTGTGGGCTGTGAAATTGTTACCCTTTTCTCTGTGAAGGTTACTGTTCTGATTTCTGCCCGACACCGAGCTAGGAGGAGAGAGAGCACAGTGGGTCTCTTCATCCTTCTCTCACCTTCTAATCTACTGTTTAATTCATTTAGTGATTCTGTTTCTTGTCTGTCTCTCCAAGAAGAGAGAATCCAAAGTTCAGGATGATTCATAATTTTAATTAGCAGCTCCTAACTACTCAAGTGTTTACCCATATAGTTTTCATTTCCTATAAATCTCCTTCTAAAGGAGACATCTTTGGAGGCATGTAAGCAGGAATTGTACCTCAGAGTAGTCCATGGGAGAGAGAGAGAAATTTATCTGCCCAGCTCCTTCCTCTCATCTCCTCGAGGTCAACGTTGTGATGGGTAGATAAGATTTCTGTCCTAATATATCAACAAATCATTCTTTCCCACTGAGATTCCTTTTGACTACCTTGTTTTTCTACTTAAATTGAGGAATATAATATCTGTTGTATTTATCTATTTAATTTGCTATTAAAAATGTCTTATCACAATAGGAAATGTGATCGTTTTCTGTGTGTGTGCTTTCAAATCGCTGTTTTTGCTTTAAACACAATCACAATCCATAGGATAGCTACATTGAAAATGTCAGTATCTTGGAAGAATTCTGGGCACCATTATCTTGTTCGGATTCATCAGAACAACATCATTCTTAGAATCTAACATTGAAGAATTTTCTTACGTTAATCTTAATCTTTTCTTTCATGTTGCTTGAAGTAAGTGTTACAGCTGTCTGTGTCTCCTAACAGACTGCCTGAATCTTGGTGGTTGTACATTTTAAATTTTGGTTTCAAATGAACCATTGTCACAAACACCACAGAGGTTAAATGATGGTTTTGTTACTAGAATAAAATCTCTCCATTACTGGACAGACACATCTGAAGTTAAACAGATTAACTTCTGAAATCAAACTCATTACTTTATGCTTTATACAGATGAAATTGAAGAATACATGTATCGACTGAAAAATAGCCTTCCCTTCCCCTAATAGCTAGAGGAATTGTTCGGCATTGAGCATAATGGTAAAAATGACATTATGGCAAAGAGTCACATAGCCAATTATATAATTTATTATTACCATCCTTTGTGTGTGTGTGTGTGTTTTAATTTGGTAAAACATTGAAAATGAAAGAAATGCTAAGTATGAACAATTGAATGACACTATGTAGGACTGACAGGGAGCCCTGGTGATGCAAAGGTTAAGTGCTTGGCTGCTAACCGAAAGGTTGGCGGTTTGAACCTATCCAGCGGTTCCATGGGAGAAAGACCTGGCAATCTGCTCCTGTAAATATTACAGCCCAGAAAACCCTATGGGTCAGTCTGCTCATCCCATGGGGTTGCTATGAGTCAAAAATCAACTCAATGGTACTCAACAACAGCAACTACAATGCAGGACTGAGTAAGCTGATTTTAGCCATATAAGATTGAGCTAGTGTAGAATTCTAAGTACCATCTTAAATAAACAAGATTTTATTTAGAATATAGAAATCTTCGTCTTGAAAATGGGCATATGGCTAAGTACGTTTATTCTTTTTGTCTTTTTATTTTAAATAATCTTATACTTACAGAAAAGTTGCAAATATGGTACTGGGACTCTAGCTGAGGTGCTTCAGGCTGGGGACTGTACATTGTCTCGGGTGGCTCCGATCCGTATGTGTTCATTCTGGGGCTGGACGGGTAGCAGCTCTCTGGGGGCTGCTCTTCTCATGGCAGTGCAGAAGCACAAGAGGGCAAGGAAGCAACAGGAGGTCTCTCAAGGCCTAGGTTTAGAATGGCACTTCCACCTACATTCTGTTGGCCAAAGCAAAGTACATGGCTGAGTGCAAAGTCAGGAGGTAGAGAGAGACACTTGACCTTTAGTGAGAGGTACTGAAAAGTTGTATTGAACTAAATAGGGCATGGATTCATGGAGGAGGGAAGAATTGGTGCTAAGAGTTTAATCTACAGGCCCCCACTGGGATTTTCTTGCTCTGTGTACTTGGAGGGCCAGCTTCTTCCCACCTGAGACTTTTTCAGACATCTCCCCTCAGTCTTTTCCCACTGAGCTTTGCTTTTACACAGTCTGTGAAATCCCAACCAAAGCAAAATTCCTGATTTGCCTTTTTGAAAACCTGGAACTGTAGAGACTGGAGCTCTGGTGGCCCAGTGATTAAGAGCCCAGCTGCTAACCAAAAGGTGGGCAGTTCGAATCTACCAGCTGCGCCTTGGAAACCCTATGGGTCAGTTCTGCTCTGTCCTATAAGGTGGAATCGACTCGGTGGCAATGGGTATGATAACTCTATCTTTAATGTTTTGAGGAACTGCCACACTGTTACCCAAAGTGGCTGCACCATTTTACATCCCCACCATCAACATATGAGATTTCAATTTCTGCATTTACTCACCAGACACTTGTTATTATCTCTCTTTTTTATTATAGCCATCCTAATGGGTGTTAAGTGGTATCTCATTGTGGTTTTGATTTGCATTTCCCTAATGACTAATGATATTGAGCATCTTTTTATGTGCTTGTTGGCTATTTGTATATCTTCTTTGGAGAACTGTCTCCTCGTAGCCTTTGCCCATTTTTTCATTGGGTTATTTGTCTTTTTATTACTGAGTTGTAAGAGTTCTTCATATATTCTGGATATATGATTTGCAAATATTTTCTCCCATTCTGTGGGAGTTTTAATTTTAATGAAGTCCAATTTATCAATTTTTTTTCTTTGACGCTTGTGTGGCCCTTGCCTTCTTTGTTGCTTGTGCATTTGAGGTTGTATCTAAGACTTTGCCTAAACCATGATCATGAAGATTTACTCCTTCTTATAATATTTATTTTTGCTGAAAATATATCCAGCAGATCATACACTCTTGCAACAGTTTCTCTGTGTACAGTTCAATGACGTGGGTCACATTCTTCATGTTGTGTACCATTCTTGCTCTCTCTCCCCATATTGTTTCACCACTATTAACTTAGACTCACTGCCCCATAAACTACTCATCTATGCTTTAGAATTACTCTTGTCAGTTTGATCTTATAATTCTTTAAAATAGCACAATGCTCAAGGCAAGCATTCTTTACTAACTCAGCTAAGCTGTTGTTTAGTTTGAAGATGACTTCAAGGCATAGTTTCAGTTCAAAGTTCAAAAATTTTCTCAGGACAACAGATTCAGGGGTCCCTTCAGCCTCAGTGGATTCAGTAAGTCTGGATTCTATAAGATATTTGAAATTCTGTTCCACATTTCCACCTGTCTCAGTCATCTAGTGCTGCTCTAACAGAAATACCACAAGTGGATGGATTTAGTAAAGAGAAGTTTATTTTCTCACAGTCCAGTAGGCTACAAGTCCAAATTCAGGGCGTCAACTCCAGGGGAACGGTTTCTCCATCAGGTCTGGAGGAAGGTCCATGTCATCAATCTTCCTTTGGTCTGGGAGCTTCTCTGCGCAAGAACCTCAGGTCCAAAGGACACCCTCTGCTCCTGGCACTGCTTTCTTGGTGGTATGAGGTTCCTGTGTGTCTCTGCTCTCTTCTCTCTTTTATATCTCAAAAGAGATTGCATTAAGACACTATCTAATCTTGTCAACCTCATCAGTATAACCCCATCACAGTGATAGAATTTACAACACATAAGGAGATCGCATATAATCTCATTATAGTGATAGAGTTTACAACACATAAGGAAATCGCATCAGATTACACAGTCATACAACCCTGGGAATCATGACCCAGCCAAGCTGACAGATATTTTTGGGGCACACAACTCAATCCATGGCACCACGCTTTTGATCAGGACTCATCTACTGAGTCCTTGATCAAAGTACTCAGCATTGGTAGATGGGCACCATCCAGTTCTTCTAGTCTCATGGCAAAGGAGACAGTAGTTCATGGAAGTAACTAAACCTGCTGTCCAGTTCCTTCTCTGATTCGTAGGTCTATTACTTTCTCTGCTGCTCCAGGAAAATAGAGACCTATGGTTGTATCTTGGATGGCTGTTCACAAGCTTTTAAGACCCCAGGCACTACTCACTGAACTGGAGGGTAGAACAGAAACTCTAAAAATAGTGTTAGGCCAATTGACTGGACAGTCCCACAAAGCTGTGACCGTAAGCCTTCAACCTAGGTGTCTGAGTCATCTGGTACTGCTATAACAGAAACACCACAAATGGATGGTTTCAACAAACAGAAGTTTATTCTCACACTGTCTAGGAAGCTAGAAGTCCAAATTCAGGGTGTTAGCTCCTGGGGAACACTTTCTTTCTGCTGGCTCTGGAGGAAGGTCTTTGTCATCAATCTTCCCCTGGTCTAGAAGCTTCTCAGGCACAGGAACCCCAGGTCCAAACACGTGCTCTGCTCTCAGTGCTGCTTTCTTGCTGGTATGAGGTCCCCCTGTTTCTCTGCTCGCTTCTCTCTTTTATATCTCAAAAGAGATTGGCTCAGGACACAATGCAATCTTGTAGATTGAGTCCCACCTCCTTAACATAACTGCTGCCTATCCCACTCAGTAACATCATAGGGGTAGGATTTACAACACATAGGAAAATCACAAATGACAAAATGGTGGACCGTCACACAATACTGGGAATCACAGCCTAGCCAAATTGATACACATATTTTGGGGGGACACAATTCAATCCATGACACAAAGATAACTAATCCAATGAGGTGTTTGGTTGTACCTATGTTTTCTTCTAAGAATTTTATAGTTTTATCTCTGACATTTAGGTCTATGACCCATTTAGCTTTAATTTTTGTGTATGGTATAAGGAAGGGATCAAACTTCATTCTTTGCCTGTGGATATCCAGTTGTCCTATCACAATTTGTTGAAAAGACTATTCTTTCCCCCACTGAATTGTCTTGGTACCTTTGTTGAAAATCAGTTAACCATGAATGTAAGTATTTATTTTTGGACTCTCATTTCTATTCCTTTGATCTATATTTCTATCCTTATGCCAGTATCACACTGTGTTGATTACTGTAGCTTTGTAGTAAGCTTTGCAGTTGAGACCTGTGGGTTCTCTAACTTTGTTCTTCTTTTTCAAGATTGCTTTGGCTATTCTGGGTCCCTTGCAGTTCCTTATGAATTTTAACATCAGCTTATCAATTTCTGCAAAAAATTCAGCTAGGCATTTGATAGGGATTGTGCTGAATCTGTAGATGAATTGGGGTTACATACTTTTTTAACCTTTAAATTATAAGTGATAAGCAGTTTGCAAGCTGTCTTTCATCTCTTTAGAGGTTATGGTAGATTGGAAATGTGGTGTTGAACTTAAAGTGGTACCTAAAGAAAAAAATTCTGAATAGAGATTTAAGTCTTATAGCTGTTTAAAGGTGTTACCTTTAGTGAATTCATATAGAACCATAAACAAGGTTATGTTCATGAAGTTATCACTTAAAATTTACCAAATCCTTGTTAGACTTGAAATTTATATTTCACTGATTTTTTTTAAAAGAAGGAACATATCTTCAAAATAGTACTATTTTGTAGATGATAAAAAATTTTCCAGCAATATTATTTAATCTAAGACCATACTTTATTACAGTCATATCTAGTGCTAAAGATAGTAATGTGATAATGTACAGAAACCCAGTGATTCAGAAGGCTTACAGCCACTTTCCCAGTTAATGTAGAATCTTCTTCTTCTTCTTCTTCTTTTTTTTGCTGACTGAGGCTTCTCTGTGCTAAGTAGCAGGCATCTTTAGTGGGAGATACACCACAGCCCACGTACTCTGGGTGGTGTGGCTCTGATAGTGACAAGGCAGTGTGCCAGAAACTCCTCCATCTGGACGCTGTTGGCTGCAAGCCTACTGCAAATTGCTATAGAAGGCCCATGCAGTGGAGTCTGCTCCCATAGTAAGCACTCTACTAGCCTCCCTGCACGCTATATGGCTTAGGCATTTGAAACCAACAGGACAGACTTCCCGGGGAGTCAGTTCAGGTCTGTCTGCTCCCTTTGTCGGTCAGTAGTGAGGACTGCTGACTGAGGCTGTTGTATGTTAAGAAGGAGGCATCTCTGGTGAAGGCTACACCCACAGCCAGCATTCTACAGGGAGGGCTCTGAGAGCAGTAAAGCAGACCTCCCTGGAGGTCCATTTGGAGTGTGACTGCCCTTCCCCCAACTGGTAACTGTCAGCTGCTGGACTGATATGAACTCCTACAGAAGGCTCCCTACAATGGAGTCAGGACTGGGTCACCTAAGTGGAGAACTGCTCCCATAACCACCACAGGGCCACTAGATCTCTTGGAGGTCCTTCTGGGGAATGCCAGCCTCTCCTCCTCCTGAAATGGAAGAAAGTCTGCCTGTGCATCCCCTGAATACCAGCTCAGATATAAACACCCCACACAGAGCAGGGAAGAAAACCTTGGGCAAAAAGGGAGGGCAACACCCAGCCCCAAAGGGGTTTGCTGGGTGTAGATTTTCTGACTAAAAATGTGATTGCAGAAACAGGGAAGGGAGTAATAACCACAGAGGGGAACATGCCCCTTGGTGAACAGATTGATTGGTACACAGTATCTCACCTGAGTGGCAGTGCCTGCTGGTGGACAGACTGACCACACCACAGCTTTCTGGTGTGTTTGGGAGAGACTGAAAGTTGAAAAACGAGATCTGGAACTTATGAATCCCAATTAAACCAGGGGCAGAGAAGAAGCAATCACAGAGCATGAGAGGAAACAGTAAGCCAAGGCTGAAGGCTCTACCCACCTAAGAGTTTCTTGCAGAAAGTAGTGTGGGCAAAAACACCAGATGCTGGGGAAAACTGAGAAAGTTAACATCCTCAAAAATTCCAGTGCTCCAACAAAAAATCACAAGACACACAAAGAATAGAGAAACAATGGCCCATCCAAATGAACATGGCAAAAGGAGTGAAAGTGCATCTAGGAATGACCAAATAATGAAAAAAATGAAAGAATGTAATACAACAATATTAAACATAGTCAGAGAACTAAGGTTTAAGATTCTTGGGAGAAGTACAGCCAGAATGCTCTTTAGAAGCAAGGACGGTGAGATTTCGTCTCATGCGCTTGGGACATGTTATCAGGAGAGACCAGTCCCTAGAGAAGGACATCATGCTTGGTAAAGTAGAGGGTCAGCAAAAAACAGGAAAACCCTCAATGAGATGGACTGACACAGTGGCTGCAACAATGGGCTCAAACATAACAACAACCTGTGAAAAGTTGAATTGGCAAAACTTGTATGATAGATATATTTACAAAAACCAACGACCAAAAGGAAAAAAAAAAAGCTGCTGAGGCTGCTTATGTACAACCAAACACCTCATGGGATTTGGTTCCTTTGTTTGGAGGTTTAGGGTTATGGTTTCATGGGACATCCCAGTTAATTAATCTAATAACGTGTTCAGTGCTTCTGTTCTACCTCCTAGTTCACTGCGTAGTGCCTGGGGTCTTAAAAGCTTGCAAGTGGCCATCCAAGGCACAACAATTGGTCTATATTTGCCTGGAGCAACAGAGGAAGAAGGAGCGTCAGGAATAGGAGGAGGATATGGAATGTGTAGCTAAATGCCTCCATGAACAACTAACTCCCTCCTTTGCCATGAGACCAGAAGAACTGGATGCTGCCTGGCTACCGTTACTGAACATTTTGATCAAAGATTCCATAAAAGAATCCTGATCAAAAGGGGGAAAATACAGAACAGAATTTAAAATTCTCATGGACTTGAAACTTCCTGGAGCCATGGAGGGTGGATAAACCCCTGAAACTATTGACCTGAGATAATCTTTGAACCCTGTACCGAAACTACCCCCTGAAGCCTTCTTAAAGCCAAACAATAGTTTTGCTGAACTAGTGAAAAAGATCTGACTTGAGCATTATGCTCTCTTAAGATCTCTGTCTGTGGGATCAAATTGACAAGAGCAACTCAAAAGATTAGATAGGAACCTTAGGGGGCAGTGAGTTGATGTTAATGAGGGAAGACCAACTCAGAAAAGGAGGGTGAGAATGGTCTCACAACCTGAAGAATGTAATCAGTGTCACTAAATTGTATACCTAGAAAGTTTTGAATTGGTGTATGTTTTGCTGTGTGTACTCTCAACAACAATAACAAAATTTTTAAAAAGTTAGCAAAAAAAAAAACTTTTTTCAGTTGTGAAATATTTCAAACATTTCAGAAGAACCCAGAAAATAATGTAATAAAATTGATATATGCCCCACCCAGGTTCATTTAATCTTTATTTGTTCCTTCTGAACTCTGGGTACCCAAAGAAGAAAGAGGCCTGTGCGTGCCTTCCACGAGCTGACAGTCTGCTGGTGGCAGTGATGAGGTCTGGGCCTGCTGCTGTTCGGCCACGCTGCCTGCTTTCCTGCTTGGGGCCAGCTTTTAAATGGCTGCCAGCCTGCAGTGATTGGAAGGCGTGGTTGGAGAACATGTGCTCAGATGTCGGGAATCAGTCTGAATGGGGATTTGAGGAAGCCAAGGGAGGAGACCAGCAGATATCTGAGGTCAAGTTTGGGCTGTACAAACATCAAAAGAAACTTGTTTGCTCTTTCCTTCTTTCTTCAGGGCCCCAGAGTCTGTGGTCAGGAAAGAACTTCACTATTCATAGGCTGTTGCTAAAGTCAGGGAATTTTGGCCTTTTAAAGTTCTTGAAGAATGGGCCCTTTGACGCTCTCAGAATGAGCTGCTCTTTGCTTTCTCCTCTTTCTCCCTGCGGCCCCAGCTGCAAACCACACACACTTGAAATCCTCCTCCTAACCCAGTGTGGAGGAGCCTTGGTGGCCCAGTGGTAAATCACTCAGCTGCTAACCAAATGGGTGCTGGTTCCAACCCACCAGCTGCTTGCAGGGAGATGTGGCAGTCTGCTTCCATAAAGATTACAGCCTTGGAAACCCTGTGGGGCGGTTCTACTCTGTCCTATAGTGAGGTTAGGAGTTGAAATCAATGCGGTGACAAAGGGTTTTTATTTTTTTTTTTTATTTATTTATTCTAATTTTTTTTTATTGTACTTTAGATGAAGGTTTACAGAACAGTTTCTCATTAAACAGTTAGAACACATATTGTTGACAACCCACAACATGTCAACACTGTCCCTTTTGAAACTTGGGTTCCCTATTACCAGTTTTCTGTCCCCTCCTGCCTTCTAGTCCTTGTCCCTGGACTGTTGTGCCCCATTAGTCTTATTTTGTTTTATGGGGCTGTCTAATCTTTGGCTGAACAGTGAACCTCGGCAGTGACTTCGTTACTGAGCCAAAAGGGTGTCCGGGGGCCATACTCTCAGGGTTTCTCCAGTCTTTGTCAGGCCAGTAAGTCTGGTCTTTTTTTGTGAGAATTTTGTTCTACATTTTTCTCCAGCTCTGTCCAGGACCCTCTGTTGTGATCCTGGTCAGAGCAGTCAGTGGTGGTAGCTGGGCACCATCTAGCTATAGTGGACTCAGTCTGGTGGAGGCTGTGGTACCTGTGGTCCATTAGTCCTTTGGACTGATCTTTCCATATGTCTTTAGTTTTCTTCATTTTTACTTGCTGCGGAAGAGGTGAGACCAGTGGAGTATCTTAGAGGCTGCTCACAGGCTTTTAAGACCCCAGACGCTACTCCCCACGGTAGAATGTAGAACATTGTCTTTATAAAGTGTGTTATGCCAGTTGAGCTAGATGTTCCCCAAGACCATGGTCCCCACAGCCCTCCGCCCAGTAATTCAGTCCCTCAGGGAGTTTGGATGTGTCTGTGGAGCTTCCGTGACCTTTCCTTGTAGAAGTTGTGCTGGCTTCCCCAGTATTGTGTACTGCCCACATCCCTGTCCGTGGGTGAGCCCAGGCATGGCCCTCCCAGACTGCACCGAGTCGGGGCACTGGCACCTGGGGCAACCTGGCCCTGGCCTTTTCTCCTGGCCTACACACAGTCCTGGCCTGTGTTTGCTTCCTGCCCTCTTGTGCGGTGAGTTTTATCTCGGATGTGAGAGCCAGGGACGGGAGAGACTCAACAAAGCAGAGTGGCGAGGTTGGGGCCACGCTGACCTCCTTGCTGGTATCACCGTGTTGTCTTCAGATGCACAGAACAGCGATGTGTGTGCTGAGAAAAGACGATTAGAGATGGGGTGGTGCTGAGTTCTCGGACTGTCAGGAACTTTATTTGCTTGCCACCAGAGACAGGAATATGAGCCGAGGTCACTGCAGTCGGGTGTGTCATGGGTAGGACAAAAGCTGAGGCATGCCATTTCCACTGCATCTCAAAACTCGACTTCTGGTTTACACGTTATTCAAGTTTGTTACCTTGTCTTTTAAAAGACACCAATCTGTAAGCCTCTGTTTTAGTTATCTAGTGCTGCTACAACAGAAATACCACACGTGGGTGGTGTTTAACAAACAGAAATTGATTCTCTCACAGTTAGGAGGCTAGAATACCCATTGTTGGCTCTCCGGGGGAAGGCTTTCTCTCTGTGGGCTCTGGAGGAAGGGGCTTGTTCCTCGGTGGTCTTCCTGTGGCCTAGCATCTATCTTCCCCCATCTCGGCCTGTTTTGCTGTTCTTTATATCTCAGAAGAGAATGATTTAAGACACACCCTAGGCTAATACTGACACATTAACGTAACAAAGAAAACTCACTTCCAGATGGGATTATAACCACAGGTATAGGGGTTAGGATTTGCAACACATATTTTTGGCAGACACAATTCAAGCCATAACAGACCTCTCCCCCACCCCGCCCCTTTTTTGGAGAAAGATGTTTTTATTTGTGTTGTATCATTTTGTACTTAATGAAGATTTGCACGAGACCTTGTCAGCTAAGGAGTCAAGCTGATAGCAGATACCTCTAAAACTAGATCCCTCCTGAGGCTTTTTGCTCAACCCTCTGATCCCTGAATGATGAGGAAGCGCTTTGACTAAGAAATAAATAGAAAAAGAAAGGACATCCCCCCTCTCATTGTAAAAGTAACATATCATGTTAAAAGTTTTTTTGAATGATTCAGAAATATTTTTTAAAAAATGGTGGTCTGCCATAATTCAGAAATAACCATTGTTAATAGTTTCATATATGATCTTTTAGCATTTTTTCTGTACAAATTCACATATTTTGGGTTCCATACAAAAATAGACCCTCTGCCTGTGGGGACCATGTTCTCAGGGAACATCTAGGTCAATTGGCATAACATAGTTTATAAAGAAAATGTTCTACATTCTACCTTGGTGAGTGGCATCTAGGGTCTTAAAAGCTTGTTAGCAGCCATCTCACATACTCCACTGTTCTCACCCAGTCTGGAGCAATGGAAAATGAAGAAAACCAAAGACTCTAGGGAAAGATTAGTCCAAAGGACTAATGGACCACAAGTGCCACAGCCTCCACCAGACTGAGTCCAGCGCAACTAGATGGTACCTGGCTACCACCACTGACTGCTCTGACAGAGATCACAATAGAAGGTCCCAGACAGGGCTGGAGAAAAATGTAGAACAAAATTCTAACTTGTGAAAAAAAAAGACCAGACTTACTGGTCTGACAGAGACTGGAGAAACCCTGAGAGTATGGCCCCCAGACACCCTTACATCTCAGTAATGAAGTCACTCCTGAGGTTCACCCTTCAGCCAAAGATTAGACAGGCCCATAAAACAAAACGAGACTAAATGGGCACACCACACCAGCCCAGGGGCAAGGACGAGAAGGCAGGAGGGAACAGGAAAGCTGTTAATGGGGAACCTAAGGTTGAGAAGGGGAAAGTGTTGACAAGTCATGGGGTTGGCAACCTATGTCACTAGACAATACATATATTCATTGTTTAAGAGAAGCTAGTTTGCTCTGTAAACCTTCATCTAAAATAGTGACAATAAATTTAAAAAAAAAAAAGCCCTCTGCTTTTCTGTGGAGAAAGTCTGTGCGTCAGTCGGAAGGATTCCTCTGAATGGCACAGAAAGAACATTAAGCAAAGAATTTTTCCATTCAACTCTTGCCAGCTGAGAATGTTGGGAATGTCAGGCATTTTCTCCTACCACTTCCCTCTTTGTTGGAATCCTGATGGCCGCTGGGCATGTTTTGGCTTCTGCCCCTGGCTCTCCACACTCCGTGGGAGGGTGAGGGTTTCTGACTGTGTCCCAGTCCTGAGACTGGCCGGAGCTCAGTGTTGGTGCCTGTGGCTGCGTCACTGCCGTCCACAGGGGCAGCGTGTTCTCTGAAACGTCACAGCACATAACCAACCCCTGCTCGCCCCAGGCCCCGGGGCAGAGGATGTGGAAGCAGAGCCCCACGGGAACCTGTGTGGGTTGGCACACAGAGCCCCCCATTCTTGACACGAGGCACTGTGCTGCTGTGGAATTTCTGATGCCACATACCTGCCTTTAAGGAATTTTGCCTCAAGCATACTGGGTGGTCTGGGGAGTTAGGAGGTTTCCTGGAATAATACCTTTCACTGTGCTGCTGAGTAGAGAGAGAGAGTGTGTGTGTGTGTGTGTGTGTGTGTGTGTGTGTGTGTACACGTACATGTGTGTCCACACAAGGCAAGAAGAAGGGAGGCTTGTGTTGCAGGTCAGATATTCAACAGGATCAGGAGCTGGGCCAGGGGAGTAGGTTCCGTCCAGAAGCCTGTCGTTCCTCAGCCTGGAGTGTAGTCATAGACTCCCAGAGCCGGGGAAACACCTTACTATGGTTACCAACCTCACTCCCCCCACCCCCATTTGACAAAATAGGAGGACCAGTGTTCTTCAGTCTCATTGTCTTCACTGGGCCCCTAAGGTGGGTTCTGAGCATGGTAGGTCCCTCCCAAAACCAAAAACCAAACGCACTGCTCTCCAGTTGATTCCAACTCATAGTGACCCTGTAGGACAGAGTAGAACTGCCCTGTAGGGTTTCCCAGGCTGTCATCTTTACGGGAGCAGACTGCCACCTGGTTCTCCCTTGGAGCGGCTGGTGGATTTGAACTTCCAGTCTTTTGGTTAGCAGCCGAGCTCTTAACCACTGTGCCAGCAGGGCTCCATAAGGTCCCCAGATGTTAATAAACATTACTTGAAAAAAGTAATAATAATAATAAAAGGAAATTCTGAGTTAAAACTAAAATAGATAGGTTTCTTTACTATAGAAATTTCCAGAGCCTTTAATTTACTAATAGTTCTTTGGAAACCTACAGAAGAGCTTATTACATGCAGTGTTTCTCAAAATTATTTGGCCAGGAAACCTCTTTTCCAAAAAACATGTCCCAGGCCCAGGGCTCTACTGGGGAGATACCACTCTGCCTTCTTGCCTTACACGCCATTTAAAATTCGTTGAAAACTTGCGTTTAATTGCTGCCCAATATGTGACTAGGCCAAAGTTTGTTTCCCTTACCCGATTGTTAGACATTGAAGTAGGTCCCAACTTCTCAGCATAAATAATAATTCTAGAATAAATCTGGTTAGTCTGTGACCATCTCTGATTATTCCCTTAAGAAGCAGAATTGTTGAGTCAAAGTGTATGAACATTTTTCAAGACTTTGGAAATACAGCCTCCAGTTGCTTCCCAGAAAGGTTGTACCCATTTATCCTTCCAGTTGCTGGAGATGGTGGCAAGGCTGGCATCCATCTGTGAGCGCTGAGAAGCCTAAGCGGCTCTGAGTGCTCAGAGGAGGCCATTCCTTTGCCCTGGACCATGCAGACAGCTAGCAGTTAAAAAACAATCACACACACGAAGGACACACCCAGCTATTTCTTTTTCTTCTTCTTTTTTTTTTATCAGGGGAGGCAAATGAGCTTTTCACAATTCCCTGGGTTTCTTCGAAGTAATTAAATGGCATCAGAGAGTTATCTGAACACTTCTTTTTTTTTTTAATTTGGTCTTGTGGATATTTTGTTGCACAGTTAGGGAGGAAGGGATTTTCAATTGGCATCTGTTATATGAATTTTCAAATAACCTTTCAAGGTGAGATTGAAAAAAGTAAGTAGTTATTTCATGCCCCTGTGATTGTGAATTTTATTTCTAGAAGAACCTTTTATGTGAGTGCTCATCGGACTTGGTTCCCCACAGTCATTGAATTATGTCCTGTTGAGTGTTAAGGCTGATTGCAATGTCTTTGCATTATATTTGTCCGGAGGAAGGTGTATATGCTGAAGGCTAGACATGCTTTGTCTTTTTGTCCTTCACAAATATTATCCTTTGGTCGGTGCATTATTGGGTTTGGGAACCCGGACATGAAATTTTAACTCATTAAAACCCCCAAGTCTCTTGCAGTAAAGTCTTTTAAATGGCTTCACCAACAGATTTATTTCAAAGTGATTCCATTTGGAGGAAGGAAATAATAAGTAATGCATCATATACAAAGATCCATTCAATAATTCATGAGACATGCACACCAGTGACCATTTTAGATTCAGTCTGTAGCCTTGGAGATGGAAATGAACTCTATCATAGAATACGTCCACAATTTGCTACTTTTTGTGCTTGAGTCCACACGTGTCTTGACTTTGGGAAATAAATTTTGTGCTGACTCTTCTCCTTTGTGTGATTACCCGGATATATGGAGGCTTATTTTTTAAAAGTGGACATTAGGTATAATTGAACTAGAAGGACGCTTTGTATGCATTCCCTAACCTTAGCAAAGCAGGAATGTTTCTTGCGTGCATTGCTTTTTCCTCCCTTTGGGCAAGAATTCTGATTTGGTTTTCTACGTGTGGGTCGCCAGAGGGTGGCTTAAAAATATAGCTATCGATGCTTGATAATCCTAGCACACAGGCAGTGTTGGGCAGTCAGTGAGTATGGAGGCACGCGTGGTTCCCTATGTATACACGTTCATGGGCAGACAAACAGTGTCGGGCAGTCAGTGAGTATGGAGGCACGCGTGGTTACCTGTGTGTACCTGTTCATGGGCAGACACACGGTGTTGGACAGTCAGTGAGTATGCAGGCATGCGTGGTTATCTACGTGCACATGTTCAAGGGCAGACACACAGTGTCAGGTCGTCAGTGAGTATGGAGGCACGCGTGGTTACTTACGTGCATGTGTTCACGGGCAGACACACGGTGTCAGGTCATCAGTGAGTATGGAGGCACGCATGGTGAACAGACATGCATGTGTCCACGGGCAGACACATGGTGTCGGGCAGTCAGTGAGTATGGAGACACTCGTGGTTACCTATGTGCGTGTGTTCATGGGCAGACACATGGTGTCAGGCAGTCAGTGAGTATGGAGGCACGCGTGGTGAGTGAGCACGCACTGGGCAGAGGAGAATGGCGGCTCATGGCACTTTGCCGTATTCAGCCGTATTCTGCCTTTGCACAGTCCAGCTGTCAACTACTCCGGTCATCCTGAGCTTCAACAGGCCCTTTACTTTTTCAGAACCACAGAGGCTCCAGTTCATTCCTCTTCAAGGGGGAGACTTGCACAGTGGGAAGTGGAGTGGGGAAGGCTAGCCTGTTGCCCTCACACTGCTGTGTGATAAAAGGGAAACCTAGGGGATGGATGTGTTCAAAATTTCCAAATATGATCATTTTAATTTGGCAAGTATTTACACAATGACAAATATTTTGTGAGAAATAAAAATGAATGACTTTTGGTTCTGTTGTTGGCTGGAGAAACTTCAGGATTCACCCTTCCTTCATTCCTGTTCCCTCCCTCATACCAAACCCGTTGTAGTGGAGTGGATTCTGACTCATAGAGACCCTATAGGACAGAGTAGTACTTCTCCATAGCCTTGCCAAGGTTGTAGTCTTCACAGAAGCAGACTGCCACACCTTTCTCCTGCTTCCCTCCCCTACTCCCCAATATAAGTTGCTGAATTTGTTTTTTTTACTTAAAAATGAGTTTATGTAAAAATTAGCATAAAAATTTGTACAGTGTAAACTCTTATAAGGAAAATGTGAAAATCACTAACATCTCACCATTAATATTTTGAAGAACATTATTTTATACCTGCACAACACACATTTACTTACATTTTACACAAATTATGATGTACTGCTAAGCTGCTTACAGACTAGTTTTTCGTTTTAATAGTATGTCAAAGACAACTCTACCTATCAATCAAAATCCTTTCATTTTAATAGTTGTGGAATATTCCACTATATACATATATCATGAATCAATTTCTGTGATACACCTTTAAGTTGTTTTCAAGTTTTTGCTCCCATGTACAATCTAAGAATGAGTATGCTTGTGTGTGTGATGACTAGTCCGGTATGTATTCCTATAAATGGAATTGCTGGCTCAAAAGATGCACATGTCACCTTTTGGTATGTATTATAACAGTGGCTTTGAAAGATGATATTAAAACACACTCCTATGTAGTGTATGAGAGTCCTCCCTTCCAGATCCCCATCAACACTGGATATTATAGGTCTTTTCCATATTTAATAAATTAATAAGTACCTTACTGTTGCTTTTATTTTTTCTTTTATTACAATTGAACATGTTTTAAAATACTTATTTTAAAAATATGTATTAAATATTATTAAAATATAAAATTTGTATTTCTTCCTGTGTGATTTATCTGTATATATTCTTTGTCCATTTTTCTGTTGAGCTGATTATCTTTTTCTTACTGACTGTCAGAACCCCTCCAAGATATTTTTTAATTAAAAAAAGAATGCAAATTGAGACAAAACACTTCTCTAAAATCTGCATAAAGTATGTATCCTCTGAATAACTATCTATCTTGTTTGGGGATAAATGACTCTAGTGACCAGTGCCACAGCTTTGTTAACGTTTGGGATGAAGTGCATCTAGCGCCTCGTCATCTGGAGAATGTAATGGGGGACAGAGATGATGTGGGGTAAACACTGTATATTTAATTTGGGATTGCAGAAAATATGTTCACTTTGGCTCACATTCATCGTTGTTCTTGTAAACAGTTTCATTCACTGGCTCCCATGTACTATCGAGGGTCTGCTGCGGCTGTCATCGTATATGATATTACCAAACAGGTAAGAGTGCCCCTGGAGAGTTAAGATGCCATTTATGGTGATTCTGTGTTAGAGACATGTCAGTGCTTGAGTCTTGCCAGTAGCCTGCAATGAGGTCTCATAGTACGGTGGTCAGGGAGAGTGAACACTGTATACTGAGTTTACTTCCCCTATTTGTAATGAAGTGTCTCAGGATTATGTGCTGAAATAATAATGACCATTATTTTTAAAATCGACTGTCTATTTGTAGAGGCAAGGCCGCATCTGCTAGTACTAGTCCCAGGAATGTCAGGTTTTTAAGAAAAGGAAAATTATTCTTAAGTTTTCCATGTTTTATAATGATAAAGTATTTACTTTCTATTTGTGTTTCAATCATTCTGCTTAAAACTCCAAGGGTAGTGTTTGTGTGTATACGGATAGACATGATGTGTGTGATTGTGTATACACTATATGAATGTATTTTTAGGTTGTCAAATTGAGGCTCTAAGATACCCACTGACAGATAACTGCCGTGGTTTGCTGACACTCTTTTTCCCACCCGTGCAAATTGAATTAACTTTTTGCTTGGGAATGCCGACTGCACAAGCCAATTAGTTTAACGACCCGCACTATCACCATTCATGAATTCTAACCACTTCTACCTAAATGCAGTTTATGCTTTGGCTCGTTTCTCGAAGTAAGGTTGCGAGTGAAGGGCAGAAAGGAAAACAGGACTTGAAAGTGTGTGTGTGTGTGTGTGTGTGTGTGTGTGTGTGTGTGTGTGTGTGTGTAAGTAACAGGAACGTTCTCTTAGTCCTGTTATCTTCATATGTGGAATCAAGGCTATAATTGTAAATTAATGTTATTTATAGAAAAAAACTAATATGATTGTCTTAACTTGCTCAAGTTTTAATTTTAGAAAAGGAATATTTTATAGGTTATTTAAGTATAATTTAGGAGCCCTGGTACAAAAGTGGTTATACGCTCGGCTGCTAACCGAAAGGTCGGCAGTTCAAACCCATCAGCCACTCCACAGGAGAAAGATGTGGCAGTCTGCTTCCATATTTATAGCCTCGGAAGCCCTGTGGGGCAGTTCTACTCTGTCCTATAGTGTCACTATGAGTCAGAATCAACTCGATGACAACAGGTGGTGAATTGAAGTATGACTTAGCTTGTGTTAAATTTTATGCCAACGTAGTGGTGGTATGTTAATCTAAACGAATCTCCTGGAAATCTATTTCTCCACTAAATTATATTCATTTTGTGTTTCTACTTGGTTGAAATATTATACTGACTGGTCTTTCCAATAATTCATTTACACTTTTGATTTAGGATTCATTTCATACGTTGAAGAAATGGGTTAAGGAACTGAAAGAACATGGTCCAGAAAACATTGTAATGGCTATTGCTGGAAACAAATGTGACCTCTCAGATATTCGGTAAGATGCACTGTAAACATTCTCACGTGTCGCTGTCCTCCATCCCTGAAGTCTGTGTATGAGAAGCTGTTGTGCCTGTGTCAGTAAGTCTGCTCTCATTGTAATAACTGAACAGATAACCATTCACTTGTGCTAGTTAGTCAGCATTACATTTATTAAACCAAAGTAAAATTAAGGGAAGATGGTAGGGAAACGCAAATTCCCTATCCATAAAGTAATAAAGATTAAAATCAAATCATAACAGAGTTAATGGGCTAGATTGCTTTATTGTTTTTATTGTTACTTTTTCCATAATTATTATCATATTGCTACTGTCATCATTTTAATAACACTTTCATATGGTAAGGAGATTTATAGTTGTTAACATTTTCCATACGATCCCTGTTTGTGTTAGTTCTAGACTGTAACTTCAGGAGATAGTCGGGTATCTATAATCTCACTATTTTGTTCTGAGATCTGCATGTTAGAGCAGTGACCCATTGGATATGAACACCTTGGCTTCCCCCAGAGACCCTGGATTGTTGAACTTCCTTTATCGGGAGAAAGGTTTGTAGGGACCCAATCCGCATGGATTAGCTCTTTGATGATAGCTTTATCTCGCCTGATAAGCTAGCTCTTTTACTAAATAAATGTTATGAAAAAGGATATAGTGATTTTTGTGTTGTCTCCATGGTTAATTTCATTCTCAGGAATTCCAGTAGTCGATTTTCATAAAGACAGCTACATCATGCTTTAGGTTTTGCTAATCCAAATACGATTAAACCACAGTTAAATAAGCAATGAAAATGGCTCTTGTAAAAATTCTTAACATGGCACTTGACAAATTGCTCTGTTTCTTTGGGATTTCAAAAGCTTTATATCAAATTGCATTATGCTGGTTTATAATAACATCGATAAACACCACATAAACATTTGTTTTTCTAGGGGCTGGACTTAATTCACATATCTACTTTCTTTACTGTAAACCTAAAACAGCTTGCTCGTCTGTTATTGCCAGCAGAATCGCTCCAACGTTTGTTGTTGGTGGGGGTGGGGTGAGAGGTAGCCTACGCTTGCTGAGAAAAGGCAGTATCATCTAACACTATCTAATTGCAGTAAAGGTGCACCTTCAAATGGACTTAAGCCTCGTATATTTTGGGAGTGCTGATGTACTAGACTTTAAGCACAAAATGATTTCAACTTGAGTGGTGTTAGTTAGGACTCTTGGTTACATGAAACTGAAACCCAGTTGAAATTAACTTCAGCCAAAAAAGGAATTAATCCGAAGGATAGTGGTATCCACATGGCGTAAAACAGGACTGCTGTTAGTTTTAGTACATGATATGTTCTGGAGAGAGATTCAGAAACCCTGGTGGCATAGTGGTTAAGTGCTATAGCTGCTAACCAAAGGGTCAGCAGTTCGAATCCACCAGGTGCTCCTTGGAAACTGTGGGGCAGTTCTGCCCTGTCCCATTATAGGGTTGCTATGCGTCAGAATCGACTAGACAGCAATGGGTTTTTGGTTTGGAGAGAGATTAACCTGCACAGAGGATTTTCCCCACCCTGTGACCAGGCATTTGTGGCCAAGGGCCTGGGTGTGGGTAGGACAAGATGATTTTCCCCACCAAAACCATGAGAATGGGAGGGTGGGACAGTCTTGTCCTAGAAAAGCTCAGCCTGACCAGGCAAAACGTGTCTGGGACATGCTGGCCTGGCTGTCAGCACCTGAAGACACCCCATTTCTCAGGGTGAGATTCACCTTTTATGCATCAGAACAGCATGCTCATCAGCCATGCCCAGCTGATTCCTATTTATACAGTTTGCAAAATGTCCCAGCTAACTTAATCCATCCATCTCTCTTCTAGCCGTAAATTCACTACTCCCCCCACCCCCATCAGCCCCGATTCCAAGGTCACTTCCAGCTACTGTTTCCAGTGGTGATGCCATGTGGCCACTGTCCCGTGATTCCAGGCTTTTTGGATAATATCATTTCTCTTCTAGTTTGGTGTTAAGATCCTGCAGTAGTGGTTTAAAGTATAGAATATGTATCTTTTGTTACACACAGAATTATTTTAGGTGGTGCTTTTTACTGAATTACACAGTGAAGAAATGACTCCGCTTGCAATTCTCCTGACCTCTGGTTAAGCCAATGAGAAGGCCTGTTCGGCGCTAGTAAATTTTTTTATTTTTAATCATGTAATGTACAGTAAAACCTGCAAAAGCCGGAACCTGTATAAGGTGGAAACCCATCGGAGAAGGAAAAGCCACATATTTTCCACTAAATAGAGGGTGATAGAAAAGTGGGGACTGCACCCTGTCGAAGGCAGAACACTTGCAAGATCTGGAAAAACAAGGCAGACCCGTCGAGTTCTGGCTCTCACAGGTTTTGCTGTATTTATTGAGACATAATTTGCAAACCATAAAAGTCACCCATTTAAAGTGTGCAGTTCAATGAACTTTAGTACGTTTACAGAGTTGTACAGTCGTTACCACATCTAATTTTGGAACGTTTTGACCCCATGAAAAGACCTCCTGCCCGTTCACTGTCTGCCTTCCAACCCAGGCAGCCACCAGTCTACTTTTTGTCTCTAGAGGTTTGCCTTTATCGGACATTTTGTATAAATGGAATCATATAATATGTGATCTTTTTCACTTTGCATGATATTTTTGAGGTTCATGCATGTTGTAGCATGAATTAATACTTCATTCCTTTTTATTGCCGAATAATATTCCATTGTACGGATATGCTGCATTTTGTTTATCTCATTGTCTGTTGATGGACATTTGGATTGTTTCCACTTTTTTGGCTATTATGAAAAATTCTGCTATGGACATTCATGTACAAATTTTGTGTCAGTATATGTTTTTATTTCTCTAGGGTATTTACCAAAGAGTGGATTCCTGGGTCATATGGTTAACAATTTGAGGAACTGACAAACTGTTTTCCAAAGTGGCTGCACCATTTTCCGTACCCATCAGCAGTGTACCAGACCCACTGCAGTCAAGTCAGTTCCCACTGATAGCAACCCCACAGGGTTTCCAAGGCTGTAAATCTCTGTGGAAGCAGGCTGCCACATCTTTCTCCCGCAGAGCCACTGGTGATTTTGAACCACTCACCTTTCAGTTAGCAGTGGGTTGCTCTAACCACTGAGAAACCAGGGCTCCTTCAGCAGTGTACAAGGGTTCCAGTTTCTCCATATCCTCACTAACACTTATTATTTGTCTTTTTATTATAGTTATCCTAGTGGATGTGAAGTTGTATCTCATTGTGATTTTGATTTGCGTTTTCCTAAAGACTAATGATGTTAAGCATCTTTGGGTTTGTGTTTATTGACCATCTGTATATCTTCTTGGGAGAAATCTATCTTCAAATACTTTGCCATTTTTTAATTGAGTTATTTGTCTTTATATTAATGAGTTGTAAGTTTTCTTTGTATATCATAGATACATGTTCCTTTCCAGATATTTGATTGGCAAAAATTTTCTCCCATTCTGTGGCTTGTCTTTTCACTCTTTCAATTGTGTCTCTTGAAGTGCAAAAGCTTAATGTTCAATTTATCAGTTTTTTCCTTTTGTCTCTTGTATGCAAGTGATTGCTTACTCAAGATCACACACAAAGATTTCCTCCTGTGTTTTCTTCTAAGAGTTTTATAGTTTTAATGTTTACATTTAGGACTGTGATCAATTTTTGTGTATGATGTGAAGTATGGATCCAAATTCATCTTTTTGTATGTAGATATCTAATTGCCCCAGGACCATCTGTTGAAAAGACTGTTTCTTTCCTTTTGAATTTTCTTGGCGCCTTTGTTGAAAATCAGTTGAGCATAAAGCCTTACTCTGGGGCTCTTAATTCTATTCAGCTGGTCTACCCTTATGCCAGTACCACACTGTAGTGGTGGTACAGGTGGGGATGGCAGTATAGGTGGGGTTAGTACAGGTCGTGGAGGCAGTGTAGGAGGTAGGTGGGGATGGCAGTATGGGTGGGGTTAGTACAGGTCGTGGAGGCAATGTAGGAGGTAGGTGGGGATGGCAGTGTAGGTGGTGGAGGCACTATAGTTGGTGGTGGCAGTATAGATGGTATAGGTGGTATAGTATAGCTATAGTATTGATTACTATAGCTTGGTAGTAAGTTTGAAATTGGGAATTGTTAAGTCCTCCAACTTCGTTCTTCTTTTTCAAGATTGTTTTGGTTATTCTGGGTCCCTTGCATTTCTATATCAATTTTAGGATCAGATTGACAATTTCTGCAAAAAAAGAAAACTGAGATTTTAATAGGGATTGTATTGAATCTTTAGACCATTTTGGACAGTTATTACCATCTTAACAATGTTTAATCTTCCAATCCATGAACATGAGATATCATTCCATTTATTTAGGTCTTCTTTAATTTCTTTCAGCAGTGTTTAATAGTTTACAACATAGAAGTCTTGCATTATTCACTAAAATTATTCCTAAGTATTTGATTCTTCTTGATGTTATTGTGAGTAGAATTGTTTTCTGAATTTCATTTATGAATTGCTCATTGCTATTGTATAGAAATACAGTTAGTTTTTATTTGTTGATCTTGTTTCCTGCAATCTTGCTGAACTTGTTTATTAGCTCTAATAGTCTTTTACTGAATTCCTTAGGCTTTTTTATATACAAGATTATGTTATGATTTATTTTAAGTAACTGACTCATACAGTTGTAGGGGCTGGCACGTCCAAAATCTGTAGGTTCAGGCTGGAAATTCCTGTAAGAATTGCTATTGTAGTCTTCAGTCTGAAATCTGTAGAGCAGGCCAGCAGGCTGGAAACTCAGCAGGATTCCTATGTTACAGTGTTAAGGCAGAATTTCTTTTTCCTCTCAGAAACCTCAGTTTTTGCTCTTAAGGCCTTCAGTTGATTAGATGAGGCTCACCCATATTATTGAGGGTGATCTCCTTTACTTAAAGTCAACTTATTGTAAATGTTAATCACATCTACAAAATACTTTCATAATATAAACAAGCTTATTCTCAAATTTATATAGAAAGACACAGGTACTAGAATAGCTAAAACAATTTTTACAAAGAAGAATAAAGTGGAAAGAATCATTCTATCCTATATTAAGGCTTACTATGTAGCTATAAGGAGTCCCTGGCTGGCGCAAATAGTTAAACGCTCAACTACTAACTAAAAGATTGGCAGTTCAAACCGACCCAGAGGCTCCTCGGGAAAAAAGGCCCGGTGATCTGCTTCCGAAAGATCACAGCCTTGAAAACCCTGTAAACCACAGTTCTATTCTGTAACACATGGGGTTAACCTGGGTCAGAATCCACTTGACAGCAACTGGTTGGTCGATTGGTTGGCTATATACTACAGTACAGTAATAAAGACAATATGGTATTGGTAGTGAGATAGATATATAGACCAGTGGGGCAGAGTAGAGATCCCAGAAGTAAATATGTTTCCAAGTATGTTCAACTGATTTTTGACAAAGATGCAAAGTAATTCAATGGAGAAAGGATAACCTTTTCAACAAATGGTGCTGGGGTGATTGGACATCCATAAGCAAAAATAAATAAATAAAACTAACAAATAAATAAATAAAATGAAACAAAACCTCCCCCCCCACAACATACGAACAAAAAACCTTTACCTAATCCTCAAAGTTTATGCAAAAAATAACTTATAATGAGTAGTAGACTTAAATGTAAAGAGTAAAGCTATAAAACTTTTAGAAAATATATACAAGAAAATCTTCAGGATCTAGGACTAGGCAAAAAGTTCTTAGACTTGACAGCAAAAGCATGATCCATATAAGGAAAAACTGATTAATTGAACCTCATCAAAATTAAGTATGTTTGCTCCCTGAAAGCCCATGTGAAGAGAATGAAAGACAAGCTACAGAGTGAGAGAAAATATTTGCAAACCATGTATCTGGTAAAGGACTAGTATCTATAGAATATATAAAAAACTCTCAAAACTCAACAGTAAAAATGGGTAAAAGACATGAACAGACATTTCACTCAAGAGACTAGCTAGATGGTGAAAAGGACAGGAAAAGATGTTTAACATCGTATCCCTTATGGAAATGCAAATTAAAACCACTTGAGATATCACTATATACCTATCCGAATGGCTAAAATAAAAAAGAATGACAGTACTAAATGCTGGGAGGATGTGGAAAAATTGGATCACTTGTACAGTGCTGGTGGGAAGGTAAAACGGTACAGCCACCCTAGAAAATAGTTTGGTATTTTCTTATAAAACTAAACATGCAAGTTATACCAAAGAGCCAGGAGTTATACTCTTGAACATTTATCCCAGAGATAGGAAAACTTACGTTCACACACAAACCTGCGTATGAATGTTCATAGCAGCTTTATTTTATTCACACTATTCACAACGGCTTTCAGAGAGCTCTCAAATTTCCAGAACTGGAATTCCAGATGTCCTTCAACAAGAGAATGGTTAAACAAACTGTGGGCCATCCATACCATGGAATACTACTCAGCAGTAAAAATAAACAAAACTATTGATACACACAACTTGGATGAATCTCCAGGGAATTATACTGAGTGAAAAAAAGCCAATCCCAAAAGGTTTCATACTGTATGGTTCCATTTATATATACCAGTTTTGAAATGAAAACGTTTTAGAAATGGAGGACAGATTAGTGGTTGCCAGGATTTAGGGTTGGAGGGAAGAAGGGGAAGGAAAGTGGGTGTCGTTTTAAAAGAGGACCCCAAGGAACATCTAGCTCAATTGGCATGACATAGTATGTAAAGAAAATGTTCTACATTCTACTTTGGTGAGTAGCATCTGGGGTATTAAACGCTTGTAAGCAGCCATCTAAGATACTCCACTGATCTCACCCCTTTGGGAGCAAGGGAGAATGAAGAAAACTAAACACACAGGGAAAAGATTAGTCCAAAGGACTAATGGACCACAACTACCACAGCCTCTACCAGACTGAGTCCAGCACAACCAAATGGTGCCTGGCTACCACCACTGACTGCTCTGACAGGGATCACAGTAGAGGGTCCTAGACAGAGCTGGAGAAAAATGTAGAACAAAATTCTAACTCACAAAAAAAGACCAGACTTACTGGCCTGACAGAGACTGGAGAAACCCCAAGAGTATGGCCCCCGGACACCTTTTTAGCTTTAACTCAGTAGTGAAGTCACTCCTGAGGTTCGTCCTTCAGCCAAAGAATAGACAGGCCCATAAAACAAAATGGGAGTAAAGAGGCACACCAGCCCGGGAGCAAGGAGTAGAAGGCAAGAGAGGACAGGAAAGCTGGTAATAGGGAGCCCAACGTAGAAAAGGGAGAGTGTTGACATGTTGTGTGGTTGTTAACCAGTGTCACAAAACAACATGTGTACTAACTGTTTAATGAGAAGCTAGTTTGTTCTGTAAACCTTCATCTAAAGTACAATAATTAAAAAAATTTAAATAAATAAAAGGGGACCCAGGGGATCCTTATGGTGATGGAACTACTCAATATCTTATCTGTGGTTGTGGATACATGAACCTACACAGGTGATAAACTTGTATAGAATGA
Source organism: Dugong dugon (assembly GCA_030035585.1). NCBI lineage: Eukaryota > Metazoa > Chordata > Mammalia > Sirenia > Dugongidae > Dugong > Dugong dugon. The sequence continues at coordinate 42,537,577 of CM057466.1, read as the reverse complement.
GGAAAAAAATAGAGAAACTATATGAAAATGAAAAGTTTTTATGCATCAAAGGACATTATGAAGAAAGTGAAAAGACGACCTACAGAATGGGAGAAAATATTTGGTTTCTGGATTGCTGTTTTCTCTGTTTGGCTTAGTTTTTCGGATCTTTGCTGTGGAGGGACAGTGTGGTGCTTCTGCCTACAGCACCATTTTGCTGGAGGTCGGGAGAAAATATTTGGAAACCATGTATCAGATAAGAGTTTAATATCCAGACGATATAAAGAACTCTTAAAACTTAACAACAAAAAGACTAACAAACCAATTTAAAAATTAGCAAAAGATTCGAAGAAACATTTCTCCACAGAAGATATACAAATGTCCAACAGACACATGAAAAGATGCTCATTAGTCATTAAAAAAAAAATCAAACCCATTGCTCTCGAGTTGATTCCAACTCATAGCGACCTGCTGGGACGCAGTAGAACTGCCCCATAGGGTTTCCAAGGAGCAGCTGATGAATTCGAACTGCCAGCCTCTTAGTTAGCAGCTGTAGCTCTTAACCACTGTGCCACTAGGGCTCCTATTTGTCCTTAGGGAAATGTAAATCAAAACCACAATGAGATACCACTTCACGCCCACTTAGATGGCTATGATAAACAAATAAACCAAAAAAGGGAAAATAACAAGTCTTGTCAATGATTTGGAGAAATTGGAACCCTTGTGCATTGCTGGTAGGAATGTAGAATGGTGCATCCACTGTGAAAAACAGTTTACTCAAAACAGTTACCTCAAAAAGTTAAACATACAGTTATCATATGACCCAGCAATTCTGCTCCTAGGTATATACCCAAAATAATTGAAAGCAGCAAACTCAAACAGACTGGAATTCCAATTGGTGTACAAACATACATATGTACACCAATGTTCATTGCAGCATTATTTGCAATAGCCAAAAGGTAGAAATAGCCCAAATGTCAACAGATGGATAAATAAATGTGGATATATGCATACAGTGGACTATTATTTGGCTATAAAAAGGAATTAAGTTTTGATACATGCTACTCCATAGATGAACCTTGATAACATTATGCTAAGTGAAATAAGCTAGACATATATATTCTACTACTATGAAATATCTAGAATAAGCAAATCTATCAAGATGAAAGATTAGTGGTTACCAGGGATTACCAGGGACTGGGAATGGGGAGGGAAGAAGGGGGAAAAATTGTATAGAACTTAATATATAAACACAGATGAGTATATATGAAACTGGGAAAATCTGAATAAGGTAGATGAAGTATATCAATGTGAATATCTTGTTTGTGATATTATACTATAGTTTTGCAAAACGTTACCATTTGGAAAAACTAAGCAAAGTATCCAAGGGATCTCTCTGTATTATATCCTGTAACTGCATGTGAATCTATAATAATCTCAGTAAAAATTTCTATTAACAAAAAGTTGATTTAGATAAAAACAGTAAGTAAATATTTCAACAGTGGTATGTTATATATATGTGTGTATATTATATGTATTATATATACATATGGCAAAAGCTGTGCAGGAGTACGTGATTAAAGTTTTGTAAACACCTTGAGCTAAATGATGAATCATACCATCCCCCGCACACCCAATTTACGAAAAAAAAACAAGATAACCATATTAAAAACTTCCATTTGGGAAAGAGGAAGCATGATGCATTGACCCTTGCCCAGAGTATATACTGTCTCCTACTCTACAGGAATAGTCTGATAAATGATAGGACCTGTGTCCCTGCTGGACATCTGATTGTTGGCACCTTTCATGGCGATGGAATCAGTTTCCTAATCAACAGTCTGGCTGCTCCAGATTCTGCCTGCTGGCATGAGTTTTCTGGAGAGTTAGCCAGATCTCTAAGCCCCAGACCTTATTCAGGGCTTGATCTTCTTTTACTCTAATCCTAAAACACTTGCTCTCCTGTAATTCCCAGAAGACTGTATTTTCTTTTTCATGTGAGGGTTGGCGAGGGACAGAATACATATTTGGGTGTGTGTGTGTATGTGTGGGAACTGGTCTCATCTAACAGTCTTTTGCTGTGTAAGGGTGTAACTTCTTAAGAGGAGCTATGTCTGGCAAGCTTTGAGAATGTACTGGAATTTAAGTGGAATTAACATTTTGAACTTGACTTAACCCACTTGAGCCATTTGTGTGCAGAAGTGCTTGGCAGAGGAGGTGTCCACTCAGCAGGTCAGTGTGTTTCATATCCAGAATATTCCAGAAGGTGGTATAATGGTCTGGCCACACTATCTAGAATGAAAAATGTTCAGAGGTCTCTGGTCAGGTAAGTTCAGGACTTCTAGGTTGGATTTTTTTAACCTAATTTCGGTGAGAGGTTTTCCTGAATGTCTTGAACAGTCCTAAACAAAATCTCCCTGTCCTCAAATTATTGAGCTTTCGGTGAGGTTTAGTCTCTGAATGAGTGGAAGCAAACTGGAATTGGTGAGCCTGTACTTGGAGGTTGCTGTCCTGGGCTTGCACATAATAAGTGGATGTCACTTTCCTTCTTCTCCTGTCCCTCCTCCATTCTTCCTCAGTGAAAAAATGCCTTGGCGGAGAGCGTGCCAATCCAAGGTTTCAGGTGGCTGTAAGGAGGACAGGTTTGACTTGGGGGTCTAGAGGGAAAATGAGCCTTCTTCTCAAAGAGTTTCGAGAGCCAGCCAGAAACTCCACATCTTGTTCTAGGCCTGGCAGAAATGTTAGGTAAACAAGTCTTGAAAAAGAGCAAGAGATAACCCTGTTCCATGGTTTTAAAGTTTCATGAATATAAGAATGACGTTGAGCACTTGTTGAAAATTCAGGTTCCAGCATCTGGCTTCAGAGATTCTGATTCAGTAGGTAGGGTGGGGCTGGGAATATGTGCATTTTGTTAAGTGATTCTTTTATAAGTAGTCCAAAGGCCATACTTGGAAAAACATTGCCTTAGATGATAGGAGTTTGTGGTAGGGATGAGTCCAGGTACTCTGACTGCAGGCCACCCTGCCTGGGCCTTTCGCACACCCTCCAGGCCTCATGGAAAGCAGAAGCAGTGGCTCATCCTTCTTTGGGATCCAGAAGTAGCACTACTGACCCACTGTCTTGTCATCCCTTCAGAAGAGTTCAGATGCTCTCTGCTTCCTTTTGCATCTCACATTGATAATCATCATGAGAAAAGATGTGATTGGGTTGGTTTGCAATCATCTGATTAATGTGAAGCTCCTATTTTGGCCACCATCTGATGCCCAGCCACCTCCTAAGTGGTTGGATTCGCTTATATCCAGCTTACACTTGGTTACCTTTGGCTTGGGCAAGGTATTAGGGTCACCTGGCAGTGGCACTTTGATGAGAAGGCTGTGCAGATGTAAGGTGTGCTGAGTGTTTCAGAAACCACCTGCTTTAATTGGCAATGGGGACAGGTGTTAGGGTTAGAGGAAGAAGAGGATATCCTATCCAACGCCCTGACCCTTAATCTAGAATTACCCCCCCACATTTCCCCCATCTGCCTTATAAGCAAGCCTTGACCTAGAGCCAACATAAGCAATTTCTTGGGAGAAATTACTCCCACCCCACCCCTTCCCCATAGCAGGTTCCAGTTCTGTGTTTACTTTGCTAAATCTTCTTTTCCTTATTTTGAACTCTTGACTCTGTACACAAATCCTCTTTGATCTCTCCAAATTTGGAATTCTTCCTGCCTGTCTTGCTCATTTGGACGTGGACCTGCTCTTCAGGCCCAGGTGTCTCCTGTTGGCTTTTCTTTGGGATTTCACCCCTCACTGGCATTCTTAGGGCTGTGAGTGGAATGGAAAGGGTGAGGGAGGAATCATGTAGGAGAACTAGTGATAGAAGAAGGTCCTTTGGCCTTAATTTATTTTATCTTGCAAGTGGTAGCAGTGGGAAATTACCCAGCAAAAGTGATGATGCAGATTAGGGGTGAGTGCATGGGGACAACCTTCTTCTCAGGGGTGAGGGGCAGTGATCTGGGAATGTCTGTCCTGTCACTAGCTCCGGTTGCCCAAGCTCCCTCTCATCCTTCACAAACACACCCAGGACATACCCAGGGACCATGTGTGCCCTCCCACCTCTTCTGAGGAGTGGAACCATGGTTTCTAAGAGAAACATTGAGAGAGATTGGTGGGGCTGCTGCTGGTGAACCAAGAGTTTTTTCCTGGAGTACAGGTTCTACTCCAAGAAAAGAGCATCTGGCTGCACTCCCTAGGGTGGAGTAGGAGGAAGGGAATTTGTCCTATCAGTTTCCAGCCATTTGATTAGCAAATAATTTTTGGTGATTCTTTTGTGTCCAGCAAAGTACTATGGGAAGTTCAAGAAAAGAGAAAAGTTCCAAATGGTATGGTGTGGTCCAGAAATGACAAGGGGATTCAGAAAAGGGAAAGTCCGTAGTAAACTAGAATGATTTGGAAAGGCTTATGGATGAGATGTCACAAACTGGGCTTTTAAGGATGAGTAGAGCTTGAAGAGATAAAGAAAGGGAGGAGGAAATTCCAGAAAGGGGAAAACAATGGACAAGGCATGGAGGTGTGAGTGAGGGTGTGTTCTTGGGGAAGGAGTCACTAAGAATATCTACATGATCATTTGCCTTGGGGAATGGTGGAAAAGATAGCTGGATGATATGGGGACAGTTTATGAATGGCCTTCACAGTGTCCAAAGTGGCTGAGTTTGATGTGCTGGGCCAAGATAGCAAACACCTGACACTCCTGCCTGCTTCGCCTTCTCCCATACCCACGGCAGGCGTTGTGGCCTCCAGGAGCCCCTACCAGTTAAAGAGATGAAACCTGTTTGCCAGCCTTGAGCTAGGCTATGAGAACCATTCTAGATTCTTGACCAAGGTAAGTAATTCATACAATTTCCTGTGCAATCTAGAGTTAGAAATTGGGGTGGGAGCTGGAATTTGTAGCCTTTGTCCCTTCTACAGCTTCCTACAGTATACACCAATCAAGTTGGAAACCATCAGGCATCTCCTGGAATTGTTTCAATTTTTTTAGATAAAGTTGATTTTTTTACCAGCTTAAAAAATATATTTGGAAATGTATATTTTTACTAAAGAGTACATAAATTAAATTGCTTTCCTTCTTACATGTGATTGCAAAACTCATTCCAGTCTTGATAGTGGGCCAAAAATGGTTGTAAAATTTATACAAACCGAATAACAATTTGGAAAATAAAAATACAGTTTACTGCAAATAGTGAAAGTACAAAAGCTAATTAACAGCAAAAGCCATCAAAAAGTTTGGAAGTATAATGGAAAGTGTTAAAGTGCACACAGCATTTTCTTTATATGAGATGATGAGGGACAGTAGAGCCTGTACTGTGTGTGCGTGCACATGTGTGCGCGCGTGTGCGCGTGTGTGCGTGCAGATGGAGATGTGTCTCCCAGGGTTTTTCCTTCTTTTGATACTGTACAGGTAGTTGGGCCTGTGTCTGCATGCTGTTATTGAAGCAGGAGAGAAGGGACAGAAAGTTGAGCTCCCCAGAGGGCCAAGTGAAGGCATCTTGAATCTCACTTTGTAATTATAAAATACCCCTAAAGAAGAATATATAAAACATTTATGTGTATTTTAAAGAATAATATGGTAATTCAGTGACTATGCCAGGGAGCCTTAGTCCCTGACTGTATGCCCTTCTGACCTACTTGACTTTTGTAATAATCGTTTCTTTGCTTTTCCTTATGCTTTACCACTCATGTTTGCATTTCTAAGCAATAGATGGTTTAGATTTGACTCTTTTTGAACATTATATGGACATAAGTTTAAATGGAGTAACACTGTATGCATTATATGACAACTTGTTTCTTGTGCTCAGCATGCTTATGAGATTCATGAATGTTTAGCTGTAGTTTGTACATTTTCATTGCTGTATACGGTTCCATTTTATGACTGTTTACACTATATTCACTCACTATTGATGGATATTGGGGTTATTTCTGGTTTGGCATTATTATGTACATTGCTTCTTGAACATTCTTGTACATATCTCATAGTGCCTTGTGTAAGCATTTCTTTAGACTCAGGTATGTAGCTAAGAGTTTAATTGCTGAGTTGTAGAGTATGCACACACTGAGTTTTACTAGGGAATGCTAATATTTTCCACAGTGGATACCAACGGTGTGTGAGAGTCCCTGTTGCTCTACATCCTTGCCAAGTGTTAGTATTGTCAAAATTTAGGGCAGGTAGCGATAACAAAAACCAAAGCCAAACCTGTTGCCGTCGAGTCAATTCCAACTCATAGCAACCCTATAGGACAGAGTAGAACTGCCCCATAGGGTCTCCAAGGAGTGACCGGTGGATTTGAACTGCCTACCGTTTGGTTAGCAGCTGTAGCTCTTAACCACTGTGCTACCAGGGCTCTGGGTATAGTGATATCTGATAGTAATTTCAGTTTGCATGTCCTAAATTACCAATAAAGTTGACATCTTTTCATATATTTATTGGTCATTCAAGTTTCCTCTTAGGTAAAGTGCCTGTTTAATTCTATTGCCATTGTTTTTCTGTTGGATTGTTTACCTTAAACTTGTTTATTCTTAGGAGTTAGGATTTTAAAATATATACATATTTATTGCTGTTTCTTTGTCATATATATATGTGTTGAGAATATCTTCTTAAAATTATGTCTTCTCTTTTTTCTTTAATTTTTTATTGTGCTTTAGGTGAAATTTTACAGCTCAAGTTAGTTTCTCATACAAAAATTTATACACATACTGTTATGTGACCCTAGTTGCTGTCCCTATAATGTGACAGCACACTCCCCCTTTCCACACCAGATTTCCCATGTGCATTCAACTGACTCCTATCCCTTTCTGCCTTCTCACCTCACCTCTGGATAGGAGCTGCCCATTTAGTCTCATGTATCTTCTTGAACTAAGAAGCATAGTATTCATGAGTATTATTTTATGTTTTATACCAGTCTAATCTTTGTCTGAAGTGTTGGCTTCAGGAATGGTTTTAGTTCTGGGTTAACAGAGAGTCTGGGGGCCATGTCTTCTGGGGTTCCTCTAGTCTCAGTCAGCAGACCATTAAGTCTGGTCTTTTTATTGGAATTTGAGTTCTGCACCACACTTTTCTTCTGCTCCGTCAGAGACTTTCTGTTGTGTTCCCTGTCAGGGCAGTCATTGGTGGTAGCCAGGCACCATCTAGTTCTTCTGGTCTCAGGCTGATGAAGTCTCTGGTTTATGTGGCCCTTTCTGTCTCTTGGGTTAATACTTTCCTTGTGTACATGGTGTTCTTCATTCTCCTTTGTTCCAGGTGGGTTGGGACCAATTGATGCATCTTAGATGGCTGCTCCTAGCTTTTAAGACCCCAGGCACCACTCACCAAAGGGGGATGCAGAACATTTTCTTAATAAACTTTATTATGCCAGTTGACCTAGATGTCCCCCAAAACCATGGTCCCCAGACCCACACTCCTGCTACTCTGTCCCTCGAAGTGTTTGGTTGTGTTCAGGAAACTTCTTAGCTTTTGTTTGGTCCAATTCTGCTGACTTCCCCTGTAGGTGTGCTGTCCTTCCCTTCACCTAAGATAATTCTTGTCTACTATCTAGTTAGTGAATTCCCCTCTCCCTCCCTCCCAACCCTCGTAACCATCAAAGAATGTTTTCTTCTGTATTTAAACGTTTTCTTGTGTTCTTATAATAGTGGTCTCATATGATGTTTGTCCTTTTGCGACTGACTAATGTCACTCCCCATAATTTCTTCCAGAATCATCCATGTGGTAAGATATTTCACAAATTCAACACTGTTCTTTATCGTTGTGTAGTATTCCATTGTGTGAATATACAATAATTTGTTTATCCATTCGTCCATTGATGGGCACCTAGATTGTTTCCATCTTTTTGCTGTTGTGAACAGTGCTGCAGTGAACATGGTTGTGCATATATCTATTAGTGTGATGGCTCTTATTTCTCTAGGATATATTCCAAGGAGTGGAATTGCTGGATCGTATGGTACTCTTATTTCTAGCTTTTTAAGGAAGTGCCAAGTTGATTTCCAAAGTGACTGTACCATTTTACATTCTTACCAGCAGTGTATAAGTGTTCCAGTCTCTCCACAACCTCAACATTTTTATTTTGTGTTTTTTGGATTAATGCTAGCCTTGTTGGGGTGAGATGGTATCTCATTGTGGTTTTGATTTATATTTCTCTAATGGCTAATGATTGTGAGCATTTCCTCGTGTATCTGTTAGCCGCCTGAATGTCTTCTTTGGTAAAGTACCTGTTCATATCCTTTGCTTATTTTTTAATTGGGTTATTTGTCTTTTTGTGGTTGAAGTTTTGCAGTATCTTATAGATTTTAGAGATTAGACCCTGATCAGATAAGCAGTAGCCAATAATTTTTTCCCAGTCTGTGGATTATCTTTTTAGTGTTTTGGTGAAGTCTTTTGATGAGCATTAAGTGTTTGATTTTTAGGAGCTCCCAGTTATCTAGTTTCTCTTCTGGTGTTTGTGCATTGTTACTTATGGTTCATATTCTGTTTATACCATGTATTAGGGCTCCTAGCATTGTCCCCATTTTTTCTTTCATGATCTTTCTTGTTTTCAATTTTATATTTAGGTCTTTGATCCATTTTGAGTTAGATTTTATGCATGGTGTGAGGTAGGGGTATTGTTTCATTTTTTTGCGGTTGGATATCCAGTTATGCCAGCACCATTTGTTAAAGAGACTGTCTTTTCCCCAGTTAATGGACTTTGGGCCTTTGTCAAATATCAGGGACTCATAGGTGGATGAATTTATGTGTAGATTCTCAATTCTGTTCCATTGGTCTATGTATCTGTTGTTGTACCAGTACCAGGCTATTTTGACTACTGTGGCGGTATAATAGGTTCTAAAATCAGGTAGTATGAGGCCTCCTGCTTTGTTCTCTTTCTTCAGTAATGCTTTATTTATTGCAGCCTCTTCCTTTTCCATATAAAGTTGGTGATTTGTTTCTCTCTCCTCAAAAAATGTCATTGGAATTTGGATGGGGATTGCATTGTATCTGTAGATTGCTTTGGGTAGAATTGACATTTTCACAATGTTGAGTCTTCCTATCCATGAGCAAGGTATGTTTTTCTACTTATGCAGGTCTCTTTTGGTTTCTTGCAGTAGTGTCTTGTAGTTTTTGTTGTATAGGTCTTTTTACATCTCTGCTTAGATTTATTCCTAAGTATTTTATCTTCTTGTTGGCTATTGTAAATGGTATTAATTTGGTGATTTCCTCTTCGAGGTTCTCTTTCTTGGTGTAAAGGAATCCAACTGATTTTTGTATGTTTATCTTGTATCCTGAAACTTTGCTGAAATCTTCTATTAGTTCCAGTAGTTTTCTTGTGGATTCTTTGGGGTTTTCTGTGTATAAGATCATATCATCTGCAAATAAGGATAGTTCTACTTCTTCCTTACCAATCTGGATGCCCTTTATTTCTTTTTATAGCCTAATTGCTCTGCCTAAGACCTCCAGCACAATGTTGAATAGAGTGGTGATGAAGGGCATCCTTGTCTGGTTCCCCTTCTCAAGAGGAATGCTTTCAGACTTTCTCCATTTAGGATGATGTTGGCTGTTGGCTTTGTATAAATGCCCTTAATTATATTGAGGAATTTCCCTTCTCTTCATGTTTTGCTAAGAGTTTTTATCATGCATGGGTGTTGGACTTTGTCAAATGCCTTTTCAGCATCAATTGATAAGATCATGTGGTTCTTATCATTTGTTTATATGATGGATTACACTAATTGTTTTTCTAATGTTGAACCATCCTTGTATACCTGGTATGAACCCCACTTGGTCATGGTGAATTATTTGTTTGATATGTTGTTGCATTTTATTGGCTAGAATTTTGTTGAGGATTTGTGCATCAATGTTAATGAGGGATATTGGTCTGTAATTTTCTTTGTGGTGTCTTTACCTGGTTTTGGTATCAGGGTTGTGCTGTCTTCATAGAATGACTTTGGGAGTATTCCATCCTTTTCTATGCTCTGAAGTACCTTTAGTAGTAGTGGTGTTAACTCTTCTCTGAAAGTTTGGTAGAATTCTCCAGTGAAGCCGTCAAGGACAGGTCTTTTTTTTTTGTTTTTTTTTTTGTTTTAAATTATAATTTAGATGAAGGTTTACAGAACAAACTAGTTTCTCGTTAAGCAGTTAGTATACCTATTGTTTTATGACATTGGTTAACAGCCCCACAACATGTCAACACTCTCCCTTCTCGACCTTGGGTTCCTTATTACCAGCTTTCCTGTTGCCTCCTGCCATCTAGTCCTTGGCCCTGGGCTGATGTACCCCTTTAGTCTCATTTTGTTTTATAGTCCTGTCTAATCTTTGGCTGAAGGGTGAACCTCAGGAGTGACTTCATTACTGAGCTAAAAGGCCAGTAAGTCTGTCCTTTTTTTGTGAGTTAGAATTTTGTTCTACATTCTTCTCCAGCTCTGTCCAAGACCCTCTGTTGTGATCCCTGTCAGAGCAATCAGTGGTGGTAGCCAAGCACCTTGTAGTTGTACTGGACTCAGTCTGATGGAGGCTGTGGTAGTTGTGGTCCATTAGTCCTTTGGACTAATCTTTCCTTTGTATCTTTAGTTTTCTTCCTTCTCCCTTGTTCGTGAAAGGGTGAGACCAGTGAAGTATCTTAGATGGCTGCTCACAGGCTTTTAAGACCACAGACCCAGAGCATTTTTTTGTTGGAAGTTGTCACAGATTGAATTATGTCTCCCAAAAAATGTGTGTATCAATTTCGCGGGACCAAGATTCCTAGCATTGTGTGATTCTCCTATATGTTGTAAATCCTGCCTCTATAATGTTAATGAGGGAGGATGGGTGGCAGTTGTGTTAGTAAGGCAGGACTCAATCTACAAGATTGGATTGTGTCCTGAGGCAATCTCTTGAGATATAAAAGAGAGCAGAGAGACAGGGGGACCTCATACCACCAAGAAAGCAGTGCCAAGAGCAGAGCGTGTCCTTTGGACCTAGGGCCCCTGCGTGGAGAAGCTCCTAGTCTGGGGGAACATTGATGAGAAGGCCGACAGAGAGAGAAAGCCTTCCTCTGGAGCTGATGCCCTGAATTTGGGCTTTTAGCCTACTTTACTGTGAGGAAATAAACTTCGCTTTGTTAAAGCCATCCACTTGTGTTATTTCTGTTATAGCAGCACTAAATGACTAAGACAGAAGTTTTGTAATTACCTGTTCAATCTCTTCTTTTGTTATAGGTTTATTTAGTTGTTCTGCTTCTATTTGTGTTAGTTTTGGTAGGTAGTGTGTTTCTAGAAATTTGTCCATTTCCTCTAGGTTTTCAAATTTGTTGGAATAGAATTTTTCATAGTATCCTGTTATGATTCTTTTAATTTCAGTTGGTTCTGTTGTGATACTGCCCATCTCATTTCTTATTCAGGTTATTTGCTTCCTCTCTTGTTTTTCTTTTGTCAGTTTTGCCAGTGGTTTATTGATTTTGTTGATGTTTTCAGAGAACCAGCTTTTTATCTTGTTAACTCTTTCATTTGTTTTTCTAGTCTGTTTCATTTATTTCTGCTCTAATTTTGATTATTTGCTTGCTTGTGGTGCCTGAGGGCTTCTTTTGCTGCTCTCTTTCTGTTTGTTTGAATTGTAGGGTTAATGTTTTGATTTTGGCCCTTTCTTCTCTTTGGATGTGTGCATTTATTGCTATAAACTTACCTCTGAGCACTGCTTTTGCTGTGTCCCAAAGGTTCTGGTAGGATGTGTGTTCATTCTCATTTGATTCTGTGAATTTCTTTATTTGGTCCTTAACTTCTTCTATAACCCAGTAGTTTTCGAGCAAAGTGTTGCTCAGTTTCCATGTATTTGGTTTTCTTCCTTGCTTTTTCTTTTATTGATTTCTACTTTTATGGCTTTATGGTCAGAAAAGATGCTTTGTAATATTTAGGTGTTCTGGATTCTGTTAAGGCTTGCTTTGTGGCCTAATATGTGGTCTGTTCTGGAGAATGTTCCATGTGCGTTGGAAAAGAAAGTATACTTGGCTGCTGTTGGGTGGAGTGTTCTGTATATGTCTATGAGATCAAGTTGGTTAATTGTGGTATTTAGATCTTCCATGTCTTTACTGAACTTCATTCTGAATCTTCCATCCTCCACCAAAAGTGATGGGTTGAAGTCTCCTGCTATTGTTCTGGAGATATTTCTCTCTTCAGTGCTGTTAGAGTTTCTATTATGTGTTTTGGAGCCCTGTCTTTGGGTGCATAAATATATATTATGGTTATCCACCTGGTGTATTGACCCTTTAATCATTATATAGTGTCCTTCTTTATCCTTTGTGGTAGATTTTGCTTTAAAGTCTATTTTGTCAGAGATAAATATCGCCACTCCTGCTCTTTTTTGAGTGTTGTTTGCTTTATTTTTTCCATCCTTTGAGTTTTAGTTCGTGTCTTTGAGTCTAAGATGTGTCTCTTGTAGGCAGCATATAGACTGATCATGTTTTTAAATGGAATGTGTTTTTTTTTAATCCATTCTGCCACTCTCTGTGTCTTTATTGGTGCATTAGTCCATTTACATTCATTGTAATTATTGATAGATATGAGTTTAGTGCTGTCATTTTGATATTTGTGTGTGTTGTTGACAGTTTCTTTGTTCCACTTAATTTTCTGTGCTGAGTCATTTTTATTTATGTATTTTCTTTTCATCCTTTTCGTCGTTGTTAATTTGTATTTGTTGAGTGTTTATGTTTTTCTTGTTTTTTATTTTGATGTGTAGGGTTGTTATTTTCCTTTGTGGTTACCTTAATATTTACCTCTATTTTTCTAAGTTTAAACCAATCTTTTATTTCTTGATATAGCCTTGACTTGCTCTCCACATGAAAGTTCTGTGATTACATTATTTAGTCCCTCTTTTTTGTTTTAATGTTTTCATCTTTTACATACTGATGTCTCTGTTTCCCTATTTTCAGTGTTTTAGCTTTGATTTATTTTCATGACTTCCTTATCTGGGTTGATATCTTGTTGTTCTGTCCTGTGTTCTAGTCTTAGGTTGTTATCTGATGTTATTGATTTTCTAACTGGAGGACTCCCTTTAGTATTTCCTGTAATTTTAGTTTGGTTTTTACAAATTCCCTAAACTTCTGTTTATCTGGAAATGCCCTAATTTTGCCATCATATTTGAGAGACAGTTTTGCTGGATATTAATTCTTGGCTGGCAATTTTTTCCCTTCAGGGCTTTATAAATGTCATCCCATTGCCTTCTTGTCTGCATGGTTTCTGCTGAGTAGTCCAAGCTTAGTCTTATTGACTCTCCTTTGTAGATGACTTTTTGTTTATCCCTAGCTGCTCTTAATATTCTGTCTTTATCTTTTGTTTTGGCAAGTTGGATTATAATATGCCTTGATGAATGCCTTTTGGTATCTCCCCTGCATGGGGTTTGATGAGCTTCTTGGATAGATACCTTCTTATCTTTCACTATATCAGGGAAGTTTTCTGCCAACAAATCTTCAACAATTCTCTCTGCATTTTCTGTTATCCCCCCCGGGCCTTCCCCCACCCCCCGTCGCTGTTCTGGTACTCCAGTCACTCGTAGGTTGTTCCTCTCGATAGAGTCTCACATAATTCTTAGGGTTTCTTCATTTGTTTTTAATTCTTTTATCTGATTTTTCCTCAAATAAGTTGGTGTCAAGTGCTTATCTTCAGTCTCACTGATTCTGACTTCCATTGCCTCAGTTCTGCTCCTATGACTTTCTATTGAGTTGTCTTAATTCTGAAATTTTGTTGTTAATCTTCTGGATTTCTGTTTTCTGTCTCTCTAGGGATTCTTTGCCATTATGCCCTTGTATAATCTTCTTAAGTTCCTCTGTTGCTTTTTCTGTGTGTTCCTTTGCTTGGTCAATGTTTTGCGTGATCTCCTTCCTGATCTCTTGAAGAACTCTGTATATTAATCTTTTGAATTCTACCTCTGGTAATTCCAAGAGGTTCTCTTCCTCTGGGAGGTTTTTTGATTCTTTGTTTTGGTCACTTGCTGAAACCATCATGTTCTGCCTCTTTATGTGATGTGATATTGACTATTGTTTCCGAGCCATCAATAAGTTATTATACTTATTTATTTTATGTTTGCTTACTGTGTCCTAGCTTCTTGTTTTGTTTTGGTATGCCCTAATAGCCTAGGTGTGTGAGCTACTTTGATTATTGGCATCTTTGAAACTCTCGCATCCTGTCACCAGTTGGTTAGAGTTGTTACTAGGTATATGAGCCCAGGAGTCCATTTGGTTTTATTGGCAGATTCAGCTCAGTCACCGAGTGTGTGGTGCAGGTTCTCACCTACAGTCCTAGTCGGATGGGGTGATTCGAGTAGGCACAAGTATCTGGCTGCAGTAGGGGGTTGTGTGCTGAGCAAGGCAGGGGACTGGCGGCCACCCTGAGTGCCTGGATGGAAGGTATGTCCCTGTTCCCTAGAGTGTGTAAGTGGGTGAGTTTTGCAGCCAGACTTTGGGCACCCAATTCTGTTGGCTGTAAGGACTAGGAGGCACCACTTATTCTTGGACTCCTGTCGTGTGTGTCTAGGTGGAGTAGGTGGAGCCACCAGTCCTCAGGCCCCTGGTGTGTGGGTAGATGAAAACCCTGCTTAATGGGCAGGGCGGTGTCAAATGTCACAAATCTCCAACCCCCCCTTAGCTGTTGAAGTAGAAAATAGGCTTCAGGTATATACCGTGTTTTACTGTGCTAATGAGGGCCTATGTTATGGAAATGGGCCCACACAGGTCTAGGCAGGGGTGAAAGGCATATCAAAGTCTGTGGAACCCTTATGCCTGTGCCTAGGCAAAGGGGCTGTGCCTGCCCTGACTTCCTGGCTTATGGGGGCTGGCAGATTATTTTTTCTTGTTTGTTAGTTTGTTCCCTCTCCAAAGCTGGGAGAATGCCTTGGGATGTGCAGTGGGTCCTATTTCTGGCCCAGGGTTTGCAGCCATCACTGAAGCCAGACCTGGACCCGGAGCAGAGCAGGGAGGGGGCAGGTAAATGGGAGAGAGGTACTTCCCACAGCGGGGAAGGGTTTTTTTGATCCTTGCGGTAGGTTAGATGCTTGTACTTATCTTTTGCTGATTCAGAGCTGCTTCTCCCTGGTTCTGGAGGCTTGAGCAGACTTTGCTGCTCAGTTTCTCCCGATGTGGAAAATGCGTCCCAAGCGCTACCACTTGCCTCAGCCCGTGCACACCAGCTGATGCAGCCTGCAGGGTGCCAGCCAGGTCGGGTCTGGCAAATCGTCACTGCTTCTGAATTGTCTCTCCCTCCCCTTGCTGCTCAGTCTGACTCCTCAACTGTGTCTTTGATGTTCAGGGCTCCTAGATTGTCATACGTAATTGATTCACTTGTTTTTTCAGGTCTTTGTTGTAAGAAGGACCACAGGAAGTGTCTGACTACTCCACCATTTTGGCCCCACCTCCTATGTCTTATCTTTTTACTTGTTATGTTGTCTTTTCATCATCAGAAGTCCCCAGTTCCTATGTTAATCATTTTTTCCTTTTATAGTTTTTTTTTAATTGAAAAGGAGTCTTGTTTAAGAAATTTTTTCATACTCCCATGATTATTAAGACATTCCCTTATATTAATTATCTTTTAAAAGCTTTGTAGTTTTGTTTTTTCCACCTGTCTCTATATAATTTGGAGTTGGTTTTTATATATGCTGCCCAATTTTTCCCACATAGATATCCAGTTGTCTCAGCATCATTGCTTGTAGAGTCCATTCTTTCCCCACCAATCTGCAATACCATCCCAATCACATATCAAGTGTCATATATGCAGGGACTGTTCTGGGGCTCTCTATTCTGTTCCGTTGGTCTGCTCATTTACCCTATACCAGTTCTACACTGACTATATTATAACAGTTTTATTACAAGTCTTGTTAATGTGGTATGGTCTTGAATCTCTTCAACTGATTTTTTGGCCCCAGAGATTTTATGGGAGTGTGAGTATGAATGTGGATGTGTGTGTCGTGGGCTAGTGGAGATTAGAGGGTTGTTTGTGCCCATGTCTACATCTGGTGAAAGGATATATGTGGAGGGGAATCTAGAGGGATTCTGGATGATTTTTAAAATATTTAAATAAAACTTTTAATTTTAGAATAGTTTTATATTTACAGAAAAGTTACAAAAATAATACAGAGTCTCACTATACTCCACATCAATTTTCCCATATTGTTAACATCTTACATTTCTGTGGTACAGTTGTCACAACTAAGGAACCAGTATTGATAATCCATTATTAACTGAAGTCCATTCTTAAATCAGATTTCATTAATGTCCTTTTTTGGTTCCAGGATCCCATCCAGAATGTCATATGACATTTAGTCATCATGTCTGTTAGGCTCCTTTGGGCTGTGACAGTTTCTCAGTCTTTCTTGTTTTTGATGACTTTGACAGTTCTGAGGAGTACTGGTCAGGTATTCTGTAGACTGTCCCTCACTTGAGGTTTCTCTAATGTGCTTCTCGTGGTTAGATTAGGGTTGTGTGTTTTGGCGAGGAAGACAACAGAAGTGAAGTGTCATTTTCATCTATCTTATCAAGGGTACATGCTATTAACATGACCCATCACTGATGATGTTACCATTGGTCACCTGGTTGAAGTAGTGCTTGTCAGGTTTCTCCACTGTAAAGTTACCCACCCACCCCTCTTTCCATACTGTCCTGTTTGGAAGGAAGTAGCTATGGACAGCCTACACCCAAGAAGTGGAGAGCTATGTACCATCGCCTTGAGGATGGAGTAACTTCATAAATTACTTGTAATTATTCGATAAGGAGATATGTCTTTTCTCCCTCATTTATTTGTTTATTCAATCATTTATTTATATCAGTATGGACTCATGGATAGTATTTTATACTTTGGGTTATATTCCAATACTATGTTTATTTGTTGCTCAAATTGTTCCATTTTGGCCATTGGGAGCTCTTTCTGTTGGCTCTTGTGACCTTTTGACATACCCCCATCGCTTTTTAGTACTTCCTTACTTTTTGGCACAGCAAGATGTTCCAGGTTCATCTTGTATATTCTGTGCTCCAGCACTTACCAGCCGTTTCTACATGGAGCATTGGTTTCTTTTGTTGGAGAATGGTACTAGGAACAAATTTCTGGGTGTTGGGTGTGCTCCTTGCTACTGGGGTGTCATTGCTTTTAGGCCATTCAGTGAACAGAGCTAGGAAATATGTGTATGTATCCTAACCCATGTGTATATCTATAATTATTTTCATATCTATCCACCTATATTTATATTAAGATAAATATAAGTTCATATTGATATCTCTGACTCTAATCCAGAATCACATGATTCATTCTAGCCTTCTTTGGGGGTGAGGGAGTGATATTTTTAAAAGTTGTCAACTAGTGTATGATTAAGCAGAGTGGTAAGCTTTTATTCCTGGAGACTTTCATAGAACTTGCAGTCATCTTTTCCCTTTCCCTTCACGTGCTGCCCAGAGTCTCGGAGTTCCAAAACATATCTTCTATGAAGAATTACAGCTATCTTGGTGATTACTTTCAAATGGCACATTTTTTACTTACATTTGTTCTGTAGACTGTTACTCCTCACAATCCTTTGAAGAAGTTACTATCATTCTCCCATCATGTAGACAAGGAAACTGACACACACAGAGGTTAAGGAGCTTGTCCCATGTCATGTAGCTAAAAGGTGTGGGACCTAGCTTTAAACCCAGGCAGTCTGCTCCAGAGCCTGTGTTCTTGACCTTCATGCTGTATTGTGTCTCATTAAGAAGTGTGAACACGAGGGAGAATAATTTCCAAACTTCTAAGAGAAAATGGCGGCTTATTTGATTCGGCTCAGAGATTTGTGAGGATTAACATAAACTACTTATACTACTGTCTGGAACACAGTAAGCATGCAATTTTGCTGGCAACGATGGTGGTGATGATGAAGCTTCTTTCAGTCCACTGCGTAAACAGTTTACAGATCAAACATAAGTAAAAAGTGCACCACTTCAAAGTAATCACTGAGACAGCTGTAATTCTTAATATAAATTATGTTTTGGGACTCTGAGACTCTGGGCAGCATATTAAGTGAAAGAGAAAACATCCCTGTATCTTCTAAGAAAGATCTGTGAGCCCTTCGGGACTAGCCTAAACTTCTATCTGGAGAAAGGGGTATTATGAGGCAAAGGAAAGGCCAAATCCCTTAGAGAACCTATGTTTTCTGGTCAGCTCTCACTGGATTCCAAATTGTGATATTTTCCACGAGAAAAAAATCCATTTAAGTCTGTAGTGAGAACCTGACACAGCTTGCTTGAACTTGACACCAGGAATTTGGCCTCAGGTAAATAGCAGTTATGGAGACACACATAATTAAGCAGGCAAGGCCACATGGGAACAGAAATTCTTCCCAGGGTACAGATGTCAACTGCTTCAGCTGTAGTGCATGGATCATTGTGAAGTGTTATTGTCCAGTTAGATATTTATTGTGGAGGTGGTAGTTAGTCTTCATTTTTAAAAAGTTCATTCAGTTTTAGTTCCACCTCACAGGTAAATGGATCTGGTATCTATAAGATATCTATAAGTACGATAAACAGAATTTGAAGCTTTAATTTTTTTAAAATTATTTTTATTTTGTTGTTGAGAATACACCCAGCAAAACATACGCCAATTCAACAGTTTCTACATGTACCATTTAGTAACATTGGTTACATTCTTTGGTTGTACAACCATTCTCACCCTCCTTTTCTGAGTTGTTCCTCCTCCATTAATGTAAACTCACTGCCCCCTAAGGTTCCAATCTAATCTTTCGAGTTGCTGCTATCAGTTTGATCCCATATATAGATAGTTCTTAAAAGAGCATAATGCTCAAGGCAGACATTTTTTACTCAGCTTTAATTATTGTTAAAATAGTTGCCTCATACGTGTGTTACACAAAAGTCTAGAATAATTAGAGAAAATACAAGCTAATGGGAACATAGCAAACTCTATTATTCATTTCAGTGGCTGCGTGAGGGAATGGGGAAGGCTATAAGAATGTGTTTTATGGCACACAACTGCCTTTGCAAACATGCAGCATTCCTCTGCTTGATTGTGATGGAATGTTGTGAATAATTTCCATTGCTTTTGGCTAGAATACGTTAAATATGTGGGATGGTTTGGACAAAAAATAATTCCACCAGACATTTCACAGGCATCTCCTGACCACCGTTGCCATGCTTACTTGGCATTTTAAGCTTGACCTTGGAAGAGGGCTCTGTCTAGGAAGAGGGGGTAGAAGAATAGGAAAACATTTTTTTAATGAAATATTGAATGTTATATTTTAGGAGGTTGGCAGAATATAAAATGCTTAGTTATTGCTGCTAGGGTATTTTAGAAATATACGTGCCAAAACACACATGACCTACTAGATTTATTTTAGGAAGATGTAATAGCTCATGAGTCCACTGATGTTTTATTTTGCACTCTGAAATGGTGCCTGAGAAATAAATATTTTATTATGCCTGAGGTGTAGTCATCGTAATACAGATTTCCAAACTCTTGACTTTATAGTGTCAGATTATGAAGTGGAGAGAGAGCAAAAATATTAAACTCAGTGTTTTATTACAGTTCACTCCCTAAAGAGTGATTCTCAAGCTTTACAATGTACAAGAAGCTTGCTACAATGCAGGTTCCTGGTACCTGCCCTAGGAACTCTGGTGGCACAATGGTTAAGTGATCTTCATTTCCAACAAGCCCCAAATAATTACTGGAATAGGTAGTCCATAGAACACACTTTGAGAAATGACAACCTATAAGATTCATGGCCTTATTCCTTGGGTAGTCCTTGGGAGATGTCTGGAGAAGGCTTGTTTGTGATTGTTATGCAGCAAGAAGGTTGCAGAGATCTTGGTTGTCCTCATTTTGTCTTCTTGTTCTTGGTGGCTAGGATATTTTAATTTAGGTGTTTAATTTTCCGGGAGAACAAGGACTTCTCTACACCTGTTCTCAGCTACCTGAAACCTTCTTGGAAGATATGGTTGTCCTTCAGTTAACCTCCCATGAACTCCCTGGAATCTCATGATGTCCTCCAGGGGAAGTTTGTAGCTGAGAGGTTTAGACACAAAATAATTATGAAAATTTATTCAAGCCTTACTGAAAATATGCCAACCTAGAAGTCTGGACTCAACTTTCATTTACTGCTATACTCAGGCACCTATGCAGTGTATTTGAAAGAATGGGAACAGATGTTTGTTCATGAGAATGGCTGCCTCTGACTTGAATCAGTGCTGTGCTGGCTACCATGAGGAAGGGCAAAGGGATTTTAAAAGGAATCTCTGCCCTGGAGCAGTGTAAGTTGTGCCTCTCTGTCTTATGGATTGAATTGTGTCCCCTAAAACTGTGTGTCAACTTGGCTAGGCTTTGATTCCTAGTATTGTGTGGCTGCCCACAATTTTGTGATCTGATGTGATTATCCTATGTATTGTGAAGCCTAACCTCTATGATGTTAATCAGGTAGGATTAGAGGCAGTTATGTTAATGAGCCGGGACTCCATCTACAGGGTTAGGTTGTATCTTGAGTCAATCTCTTTTGAGATATAAAAGAGAGAATTGAGCAGAGAGAAGAGGGACCTCCTACCACCAAGAAAGAAGAGCCCGGAGTGGAGCACATCCTTTGGATCCGGGGTCCCTGTGCTGAGACCAGGGACCTTGGAAGAGGGGAAGATCGATGACAAGGCCCTTCCCTCAGAGCTGACAGAGAGAAAAAGCCTTCCCCTGGAGCTGGCACCCTGAATTAGGACTTCTAGCCTCCTAAACTGAGAGAAAATAAATTTGTTTGTTAAAGCCATCCATCTGTGGTATTTCTGTTGTAGCAGCACTAGATGACTATGACACTGTGTCTCTTGATGCCAACTCTAACTCTAAATATGCTCTCTCTCTGACACCAGCTGCACATGCAGCACTTGCACCCTCAGAGCCAGGTCAGACCTCACAGGTTAAAGCATAGTCCTCCAGATTGCCAAGTCTGCCCAAGACCTCAAACGCCAGCTGCAAGCTTGGGAGTCTCCGTGACACTCCCACTTCTGATCTGCTGGCTACAAATTCAAGGCTTTCTCATTACCCCCTCAGGATGGTTTGATCCTTAAGCTCAGAGGTCCCCAGATTCCCCTTCGCATTTGACCTGCTGGCTCCCACTACTCCCTCAGGTTTGAAAATTGAAAACTTGCTAGAATGACTCATAGAACTCAGAACAATGCTGTACTTACAATTACAGTTTTATTTTAGCAAAAAGAATGCAAACAACGAGATACATAGAGTGAAGTCTAGGAGGGGTCCTAATGCAGTGCTTCGATGTCCCAAAAAGGGACATGTTACTCACACAAGCACCAGTGTCTTTTATCAGCTATGAAGATCTCTGAGCTTCAGTGTCCAGTTTATATTGGGGTTTCCTTACATAAGCATGATTGACTGAATTATTGCCCATGTGGTTAAACTCAATCTGCAGTCTCCGTTCTCTGAGGGTGGGTCTTTCTGGCAGGACCAGCCCCTACCCAACAAGAGTCTCCTCATTAGTATAACCTGTTACATAGGTGTGATCTGGAGCCTCCATGAATAACAAAAACTCCAGTCACTGGGAAAATTCCAGGGGTTTAGAGATTACTTCCCAGACACCCAGGGCCACAAACTGAATTCTTTGGGTGAAATTAATTGTATACCCCACAGGAGCATATTGCTGTAACTGAGAAAGAAAACTGACATATATGCAATGTTTTAGAGAATAAATAGCAGCCAAGATGGACATTAAGACTTACTTCCAAAATTAACTGGAAGTTTTCCTCTTAGTCAGGATTAGGGGCTCTTTAGCCAAAGTCACTATGAGTTGGAATAGACTCGACAGAAACGGATTTGGTTTGGTTGCAGATTTTAGCCAAAGTCATTGAAAATTCCTGAGCTAGAGTGTCTGATAGGTCAGCTTGAGACGTAAGTGTTAAACTACTGGGAGAATTTACAAGAGCTTGGTGGAACAATTTGCTCATCATCATTGTTTAAGTTCTTTAAATTACAGAAACAGTATGGGCTCAAGATAGCCCAAAAGGTGGGACGTATAGGTGCCCCACTCCCTCCCATGTCGTCTGTTCTCCCATCCCAGAATTACTAGCTCTTAACAGTTTTATAACACCCTTCCATAATATATAAGGAGTCCTGGTGGCACAGTGGTTAAAGCAGTCCACTGCTAACCAAGAGGTTGGTTTCTGAAAACAGCCTGAGCAATTAAGGTGCCCTTTGTTTTCCAAAATAACCAGGCAAGTAGGGGCTTCACAGGCCCCACACCTGGCAAACTAGCCTCGGGGTAGGGGAGGAGGCATGATACAGTTACATATATTCATTGCTTGGCTCAATCATAACTGTGCATTAAGGCCCCAGTCATGCATATGCATGAAGTCCCAATGACTGAGGGACTCTGGATTTTTCTTTTTGAGCTTCCTGGATTGTTGAGAATTCCACACACGGGAAAGGGGGGCATGTCCCTGGGGACAGTGGAAGCCTCGTGCTGTGACCTCTCCCAGACTTTGCCTGATGCATTGTTTGCTTGTATCCTTTCTGGTTATAATAAATGGGTAGCTGTAATTATAGGTAGTCTCCATGAGTTTTGTGAATCATTCTAGTGAATTATTAAATCCACCAGGAGCGGTGAGAAGCAGCAGAGAGGCTGACGTTTGCCTGTTTGGCAGGGGCTAGGACAGAGTCCTGACTCATGAAGACCCAACTCTGGGTGGTTAGAGTCAGAGAGAAAGTGCCACATGGGTGGCTGATGTTAGGTGATGAAGTAGGAAAGTGGGTATATAGGTTTTCTTCAGATTTTGGAAATTAGCCTTATGTCGGTTATTATTAACAGATATAGATAATAACCAAGTAGAAGATCAAGTAGAAGTTAAAATCCTGTTTATAATGGCAACACAAATTTAAAATAACCAGTATTAACTTTTTTTGGTGTGCATGTAATTTTTTGTTTATTTTAATCGTCTGTCAGTTTGTTGTACTGTGGTAGCTTTTGTGTTGCTGTGATGCTGGAAGCTATGCCACTAGTATTTCAAATACCAGCAGAGTCACCCATGGTGGGCAGGCTTCAGCAGAGCTTTCAGACCAAGACAGACTAGGAAAAGAACCTGGTCATCTACATTAAAAAAAAATTGGTGACTATAAACCTTACAAATAGAAGCGGAACATTGTCTGATCTGTGCCAGATGAGCCCCTCAGGTTGGAAGGTGCTCAAAATATGACTGTGGAGGAGCTGCCTCCCCAAAATACAAAAAAAAAAAAAAAAAAAACCATCGCTGTCAAGTCGATTCTGACTCATAGCGACCCTATAGGACAGAGTAGAGCTGTCCCATAGAGTTTCCAAGGAGCGCCTGGTGGATGCCAACTGCCGACCTTTTGGTTAGCAGCTGTAGCAAGTAACCACTACACCACCAGGGTTTCCCCCCAAAGTACATTGACCTGAATGACATGGATGGAGTAAAGCTTTCAGGACCTTCATTTGCTGATGCGGCACAACTCAAAATGAGAAGAAACAGCTACAAACATCCATTAATAATCAGAACATGGAATGTACAAAGTATGAATTTAGGAAAACTGGAGGTTGTCAAAAATGAAATGGAACGCTTGAAGATAGATATCCTAGACAATAGTGAGCTGAAATGGGCTGGTATTGGCCATTATGAATCAGGGAATCAGGTGGTCTTCTCTGCCTGGAATGACAAACTGAAGAGGAACGTCATCACATTCATCATCAAAAAGAACATTTTAGGAATCTGTCCTGAAGTACAACGCTGTCAGTGATAGGTTAATATCCACATGCCTACAAGGAAGACCAGTTAATACAACTGTTTTTAAAATATACCCACCAACCACTAATGCCAAAGATGAAGAAATTGAAGATTTTTACCAACTTCTGCAGTCTGAAATTGATCAAACATGCAATCAAGATGCATTGATAATTACTGGTGATTGGAAGGCGGAAGTTGGAAACAGAAGAAGGAACAGAATTGGAAAATATGGCCTTGGTGATAGAAACAATGCTGGAGATGATTGTGATAGAATTTTGCAAGACCAACAGCTTACTTATTGCAAATACCTTTTATCAACAACTTAAACAAGGACTATACATGTGGACCTTGCCAGATGGAATACACAGAATCTAATCGACTTTTATCCATGGAAAGAGACAATGGAGAAGCTCCATATCATTAGTCAGAACAAGGCCAGGGGCCAACTGTGGAACAGACCATCAATTGCTCATATGCAGGTTCAAGTTGAAGCTGAAAAAAATTGGAGCAAGTCCACGAGAGCCAAAATATGACCTTGAGTATATCCCACCTAAATTTAGAGACCATCCCAAGAATGGATTTGATGCACTGAACACTAATGACCTACGACCTGACAAGTTGTGGGATGACATCAAGACCATCATACATGAGGAAAGCAAAGGGTCATTAAAAAGACAGGAAAGAAAGAAAAGACCAAAGTGGATGTCAGAAGAGACTCTGAAACTTGCTCTTGAACACAGAGTAGCTAAAGCGAATGGATGAAATGATGATGTAAAAGAGCTAAACAGCAGATTTCAAAAGGCAACTCAAGAAGACAAAGTATTATAATAAAATGTGCAAAGACCTGGAGTTAGAAAACCAAAAGGAAAGAACACACTCAGCATTTCTCAAACCAAAAGAACTGAAGAAAAAATTCAAGCCTCAAGTTGCAATATTGAAGTATTCTGTGGGCAAAATATTGAATGACACAGGAAGCCTCAAAAGAAGGTGGAAGGAATGCACAGAGTCACTGTACCAAAAAGAATTGGTTGATGTTCAACTGTTTCAGAAGGTACATATGATCAAGAACCAATGGTATTGAAGGAAGAGATCCAAGCCACACTGAAGGCATTTCAGAAAATCAAGGCGCTAGGAATTGACAGAATAGCAACTGAGATGTTTCAACGTATGGATGCAACCCTGGAGGTGCATACTCGTCTATGCCAAGAAATTTGGAAGCAGCTACTTGGCCAGCCCACTGGAAGAGATCCATATTTGTGCCCATTCCAAAGAAAGCTGATCCAACAGAATGCAGAAGTTATCGAACAATGTCATTAATATCACACTCAAGTAAAATTTTGCTGAAAATAATTCAAAAACAGTTGCAGTGGTATATTGACAGGGAACTGCCAGAAATTCAAGCCAGATTCAGAAGAGGATGTGAAACAAGGGATACTGTGGCTGATGTCAGATGAATCCTGGCTGAAAGCAGAGAATACAAGAAAGATATTTATCTGTGTTTCATTGATTTATGCAAAAGTGTTTGACTGTGTGGATCATAATGAATTATGGATAACATTGCAAAGAATGGGAGTTCAGAATACTTAATTGTGCTCATGAGGAATCTGTATGTAGACCAAGAGGTAGTCATTTGAACAGAACAAGAGGATACTCTGTGGCTTAAAATCAGGAAAGATCTGCGTCAGGGTTGTATCCTTTCACCAGATTTATTCAGTCTGTATTCTGAGCAAATAATCTGAGAAGCTGGCCTATATGAAGAAGAATGCAGCATCAGGATTGCAGAAAGACTCATTAACAACTTGTGATATATACACATACCACAATCTTGCTTGCTGAAAGAGAAAAGGGCTTGAAGCACTTACTAATGACGAATCCAAGACTACAGCCTTCAGTATGGATTACACCTCAACAAAAAACCCATTGCCATCAAGTCAATTCTGACTCATAGCGACCTGACAGGACAGAGTAGAACTGCCCCATAAGGTTTCCAGTGCTGTAATCTTTAGGGGAGCAGACTGTCACATCTTTCTCCCATGGAGTATCTGGTGGGTTTGAACCGCCGACCTGTTAGTTAGCAGCTGACCGCTTAACCACTGCGCCATCAGGGCTCCTTATACCTGAGCAAAAAGAAAACAAAAGTCCTCACAGCTGGACCAGTAAGCAACATCATGATAAATGGACAAAATATTGAAGTTCTCGAGGATTTCATTTTACTTGGATCCACAGTCAAAGTCCATGGAAGCAGCAGTCAAGAAATCAAATGACGCGTTGCATTGGGCAAATCTGCTGCAAAAGACCTCTTTAAAGTGTTCAAAAGCAAAGATGTCACTCTGAGGACTAAGGTGCACCTGACCCAAGCCGTGATATTTTCAGTTGCCTTATATGCATGCAAAAGCTGGATAATGAATAAGGAAGGCCAAAGAAGAATTGATGCCTTTGAATTATAGTGTTGGTGAAGTATATTGAATATACCATGGACTGCCAGAAGAATGAACAAATCTGTCTTGAGTACAGCCAGAATGCACCTTAGAAGCAAGGATGGTGAAACTTTGTCTCATGTACTTTGGACATGTTATCAGGAGGGACCAGTCATGGAGAAACACATCATGCTTGGTAAAGTAGAGAGTCAGTGAAAAAGAGGAAGACCCTCAATGAGATGGATGACACAGTGGCTGTAACCATGGGGTCAAATACAGCAGCGATTGTGAGGATGGCACAGGACCAGGCAGTGCTGCACTCTTTTGTGCTTGGGGTTGCTATGAGCAGGAACCGACTCAATGGTCCCTAGCAATAAGAAACCCAGATATAACAGTTACTATGTGCCAGGTGGAGCCCTCGTAGCCCAGTGGTTAAGCATTGGGCTGCTAACCAAAAGGTCAGCAGTTCGAATCCACCAGCTGCTTCTTGGAAACCTTACGGGGCAGTTCTGCTCTGTCTTGTTGGGTCGCTATGAGTCGGGATCCACTTGACGGTAGTGGGTTTGGTTTTCTTAATTTGTCAGGTTGCAAGAAGGATGTGGCAGTCTGCTTCCATAAAGATTTACAGCCTTAGGCAATGGGATGACATATATAAAGCCTTGAGGGAAAAAAAAATGCCAGCCCAGAATTGTATATCCAGCAAAACTGTCTCTCAAATATGATGGTGAAATTAGGGCGTTTCCAGATAAACACAAGTTTAGGGAATTTGCAAAAACCAAAACAAAATTACAAGAAATACTAAAGGGAGTCCTCCGCTTAGAAAATCAGTAACATCAGATAACAACCCAAGACTAGAGCACAGGATAGAGCAACCAGATAGATATCAACCCAGACAGAGAAGTCACAAAAATAAACCAAAGCTAAAACACTGAAAATAGGGAAATAGATGTCAATACATAAAAGATGACAACACTAAAACAAAAAAGAAGGACTTAAAAAATGTAGACATAGATTTCTCATATGGAAAGGAAGTGAAGGCGATATAAAGAAAGAAAAGACTGGTATAAACTTAGAAGAAAAATACAAAGACTAAGCAAATACAAAATCAACAACAGTGAAAAAGATGAAAAGAAAATACATAAAGAAAAAAGCCTCAGCACACAAAATAAAGTGGAACAAAGAAACTGTGACCAGCACACAAAAAAAGGCATCAAATGACAACACTGAAGTCATACCTATCGATAATTACACTGAATGTAAGTGGACTAAATGCACCAATAAAGAGACAAAGAGTGGCAGACTGGATAAAAAGAACATGATCCATATAAATGCTGCTTACAAGAGACACATCTTAGACTTGAAGACACAAACAAACTAAAACTCAAAGTATGGAAATAAATATATCAAGCAAACAACACTCAAAAAACAGCAGGAGTGGCAATATTAATCTCTGACAAAATAGACTTTAAAGTAATATCCACCACAAAGGACGAGGAAGGACACTTTACAATGATTAAAGGGTCTGTATGCCAGGAGGCGTAACTATAATAAATATATATGCACCCAACAACAGGGCTCCAAACTACATAAAACAAACTCTAGTAGTATTGAAAAGAGAGATAGAGAGCTCCACAGTGGTAGTAGGAGACTTCAACACACCACTTTCAGTGAAGGACGGAACATCCGGAAAGAAGCTCAACAAAGACATGGAAGAGCTAAATACTACAATCAATCAACTTGATCTCATAGACGTATACCGAACACTCCACCCAACAGCAACCAAGTATACTTTCTTTTCCAACGTACATGGAACATTCTCCAGAATAGACCACATATTAGGCCATAAAGCAAGCCTTAAAAGAATCCAAAGCATCGAAATATTGCAAAGCATCTTTTCTGACCATAAAGCCATAAAAGTAGAAATCAACAACAGAAAAAGCAAGGAAAAAAAATCAAACACATGGAAACTGAACAACACCTTGCTCAAAAACTACTGGGTTATAGAATAAATTAAGGACGGCATAAAGAAATTCATAGAATCAAACGAGAATGAAAACACATCTTACCAGAACCTTTGGGACACAGCAAAAGCAGTGCTCAGAGGTCAGTTTATACCAATAAATGCACACATCCAAATGGAAGTAAGGGCCATAATCAAAACATTAACCCTACAACTGGAACAAGTAGAAAGAGAGCAGCAGAAGAAGCCCTCGGGCACCAGAAGAAAGGAAATAATAAGAATTAGAACAGAATTAAATGAAATAGAGAAGAGAAAAACAACTGAAAGATTTAACAAGTCCAAAAGCTGGGTCTTTGAAAAGATCAACAAAATTGATAAACCATTGGCCAAACTGACAGAAGAAAAACAGGAGAGGAAGCAAATAACCTGCAAAGAAATGAGATGGCTGATAGCACAGCAGACCCAACTGAAATTAAAAGAATCATAGCATAATACTATGAAAAATTGTACTCTAGCAAATTTGAAAACCTAGAGGAAATGGAAAGATTTCTAGAAACTCACTACCTACCTAGACTAACACAAAGAGGTAGAACAACTAAATAAACCCAAAACAAAAGAAGAGACTAAAAAGGGAATTTAAAAACTCCCAGCAAAAAAAAAAAAAAAAAGCCCTGGCCCAGACGGCGTCACTGGAGAATGCTACGAAACTTTCAGAGAAGAGTTAACACCACTACTACTAAAGGTATTTCAGAGCATAGAAAAGGATGGAATACTCCCAAACTCATTCTATGAAGACAGCATAACCCTGATACCAAAACCAGGTAAAGACACCACAAAAGAAAATTACAGGCCAATATCCCTCATGAACATTGATACAGAAATCCTCAACAAAATTCTAGTCGATAGAATTCAGCATATCAAAAAAATATCGAAAAAATAATTCACCATGATCAAGTGGGATTTATACTAAGTATGCAGGGATGGTTCAACATTAGAAAACAATCAATGTAATCCATTACATAAATAAAACAAAAGACAAGAACCACATGATCTTATCAATTGATGCAGAAAAGGCATTTGACAAAGTCCAACACCCATTCATGATAAAAAGTCTCAACAAAATAAGAATAGAAGGGAAATTCCTCAGTATAATTAAAGGCATTTATAGAAAGCCAACAGCCAACATCATCCTAAATGGAGACGGTTTGAAGGCATTCCCCTTGAGAATGGGAACCGGACGAGGATGCCCTTTATCACCACTCTTATTCAGCATTGTTCTGGAGGTCCTAGTCAGAGCAATTAGGCTAGAAAAAGAAATAAAGGGCATCCAAATTGGTAGGGAAGACGTCAAAGTATCTCTATTTGCAAATGTTATGATCTTATACACAGAAAACCCCAAAGAATCCACAAGAAAACTGCTGGAACTGATAGAAGATTTCAGTATAGTTTCAGAATACAAGGTAAACATACAAAAATCAGTTGGATTCCTTTACACCAACAAAGAGAACCTCGAAGAGAAATCACCAAATCAATACCATTTACAATAGCCCCCAAGAAGATAAAATACTTAGGAATAAATCTAATCAGAGATGTAAAAGACCTACACAGTGAAAACTACAAGACACTACTGCAAGAAACCAAAAGAGACCTGCATAAGTGGAAAAACATACCTTGCTCATGGATTAGAAGGCTCAACATTGTGAAAATGTCAGTTCTACCCAAAACAATCTACAGGTATAATGCAATCCCAATCCAAATTCCAATGACATTTTGTAATAAGTTGGAGAAACAAATCACCAACTTCATATAGAAAGGGAAGAGGCCCTGAATCAGTAAAGCATAACTCAAGAAGAAGAACAAAGTGGGAGGCCTCACACTACCTGATTTTAGAACCTGTTATACCGCCACGGTAGTAAGAACAGCCTGGTACTGATACAACAACAGATACATAGACCAATGGAACAGAATTCAGAATCCAGACATAAATTCATCACAAAATAATAAATGTTAGAGAGGTTGTGGAGAGACTGGAACACTTATACACTGTTGGTGGGAATGTAAAATGTACAACCACTTTGGAAATCGATTTGGCGCTTCCTTAAAAAGCTAGAAATAAAGTACCATACGATCCAGCAATCCCGCTCCTTGGAATATATCCTAGAGAAATAAGAGCCATCACACGAATAGATATATGCACACCCATGTTCATTGCAGCACTGTTCACAATAGCAAAAAGATGGAAACAACCTAGGTGCCCATCAACGGACAAATGGATAAACGTATTATGGTATATTCACACATTGGGATACTACGCAACGATAAAGAACAACGATGAATCTATGAAACATCTATAACATGGAGGAATCTGGAAGGCATTAGGCTGAGGGAATTTAGTCAGTCACAAAAGGACAAATATTGTATAAGACTGCTATTATAAGAACTCAAGAAAAGTTTTAAACACAGAAGACAACATTCTTTGATGGTTATGAGGGCGGGGCAGGAGGGTGAGGGTTATTCACTAACTAGATAGTAGATAAGAATTATCTTAGGTGAAGGGAAGGACAGCACACACTACAGGGGAAGTCAGCAGAATTGGACTAAACCAAAGCTATGAAGTTTCCTGAATACAACCAAACACTTTGAGGGACAGAGTAGCAGGGGTACGGGTCAGGGGACCATGCTTTCAGGGGACATCTAGGTCAATTGGCGTAACAAAGCTTATTAAGAAAATGTTCTGCATCCTACTTTGGCACATGACGTCTGGGGTCTTAAAAGCTTGCAAGCGGCCATCTAGGATGCATCAATTGGTCCCAAGCACCTGGAGTAAAGGAGAATGAAGAACACCAAAGATGCAAGGAAAGTATTAACCCCAGAGACAGAAAGGGCCACATAAACCAGAGACTTCATCAGCCTGAGACCAGAAGAACTAGATGGTGTCCGGCTACCACCAATGACCACCCTGACAGGGAACACAACAGAGAGTCCCTGATGGAACAAGAGAAAGGTGGGGTCCAGAACTCAAATTCTAGTAAGAAGACCAGACTTAATGGTGTGACTGAGACTAGAGGAACCCCAGAAAGCACAGCCCCCAGATTCTTTGTCAGCCCAGAACTAAAACAGTTTCCGAGACCAACTCTTCAGACAGGGATTGGACTGGACTGTGGGACATAAAGTGATACTCGTGAGGAGTGTGCCTCTTAGTTCAGGTAGATACAAGAGACCAAAGGGGTGGCTTCTGTCCGGAGGTGCGATGGGAAGGCAGAGAGGGTTAGGAGCTGGTTGAATGGACATGGAGAATCGGGTGGAAAGGAGGAGTGAGCTGCCCCAGTATGGGGAGACCATTTAGGGTCACATAACAATGTATGTATAAAAATGTTTGTATGAGAGGCTAACATGAAATGTAAACTTCATTTGAACTACAACAACAAATAAAAAAAGATTTACAGCTTTGGAAACCCTGTGGGGAAGTTCTGCTCTGTCCTATAGGGTCTTTAAGAGTCGGAATTGACTCGAAG
Source organism: Dugong dugon (assembly GCA_030035585.1). Lineage (NCBI taxonomy): Eukaryota > Metazoa > Chordata > Mammalia > Sirenia > Dugongidae > Dugong > Dugong dugon. The sequence continues at coordinate 42,505,987 of CM057466.1, read as the reverse complement.
GCAGTGGGTATGTGCCAGGAATTTTCTAAGCACTGTATGAATATCTACTTACTTAGCATGTGGAATTGTTTTAAGGCACTCACTGTCTGGTAGGAAGTGGACATGTGGACATTAGGGGCTGAAACAGGGACAGTTGTGAGGATGGCACAGAACAGGGCAGTGTTTTGTTGTATCATACATAGGGTCACTGTGAGTCGGAACCGATTCAACGACACCTTAACAACAGTAAGAAACTTAGAGAGTCCCTCGGGGGTGCAAATGGTTAATGTGCTCGGCCACTAACCAAAGGTTGGAGGTTCTAGTCCAACCAGAGGCTCCTCAGGGGAAAGGCCTGGTGACCTACTTCTGAAAAATCAGTTATCGAAAACCCCATGGAGCACAGTTCTGCTCTGACATGAAGAGCCGACTCAGCAGCAGCTAGTAACTGAAGCAGAAAATACTGTTACTCCTCTGAGCTGCGCACCTGAACACCCGAGCACATTTGCTTTCTCAGACAGGCACTTCTCTAGGCTCCTATGAAGAATTCTGGCCTAAAACCCTCAGCTAGAACACTCCCCCTGAGGGGCAGGGAGGCGGGGGTTCCCAGTGAACCCCTAGGGAGACAGCGGTTTTGTACCTTTAGTTTATGCTTTGACTCCGCCTCCCTGCAGAGGTGGGGTCCTGGACGCCTTCCCTTTTCCCTCTCATCTGTGGAAGAGGCCCTCCCTCGGAGGCTTAACTAGCCCTGACATTGAAATGAGGGCAGCTGCCATGTTGCCATGTTATACCCACGAGCAACAAAACAAGGACCCTTACTGGGCAGCCCAGGCCTGGTTAAAATCCTGGAGCCCCAGGAAAATTGGTCGTCTTCCCTTTCTGCTTAGAGGTCCTCTGAGTCCAGGTGGCCAGCCCTGGGCCTCTGTCCGAGTCTGAGGCACAACAGGCTACGGATTGGCCTCGCTGAAATGTGAACTGATAACCTCAGAGCCTGGGCACAAGGAGAGTCTCCCCTTGGTGTCCCCCCCACCAGCCTCCTTCCTGCCCTATATGGGAGGGAGGATGAGCCTCTGCCCCTGGGGACTTTTCCCATAGACTTGCCAACACCAGCACACTTCCTGAGCAGTTGACAGGACCCCTCCTCTACCCTCCTCCCTCGTGCTGAACGACTGGGGGTGATTCTGTCATTCAGTCGTTCAACAAGTGTCTGCTGATTGCTGGCTGTGTGCCAGGCACTGTTGGGATCCAGAAGTGAAGACCATGGTCTTGATCTTAAGAAACCCACAGCCTATTTAGAGAGACAGTTTCACAAGGATAAATCGAATCAGTTCTGACTCATGGCAACTGCATGTGTGTCATGTGTGCACCATAGGGTTTTCAATGGCTGGTTTTTTGGAAGTAGATCACCAGGCCTTTCTTCTGAGGTGCCTCTGGGTAAGCTCCAACATCCAACCTTTTAGTTAGCAGCCGAGCAGGTTAACCGTTTGCATCACCCAGGAACTCCTTCACGGGAATGGTGGTGTTATAATGGAAGTGTGCACTGGCTGTTAAGGAGCCCTGGTGGTGCAGTGGTTAAAGCACTCAGCTGCGAACTGAAAGGTTGACAGTTGGACCCACCAGCCGCTCCGCAGGAGAAAGATGTGGCAGTCTGCTTCTGTAAAGATTTATAGCCTTAGAAACCCTTGGAGGCAGTTTTACTCTGTCCTATAGGGTCGCTGTAACTCGGGATCAACTTGTCGGCAGTAGGGCACCAGCTGTTATGGAAAGAGAGAGAGGAGCGTCTTCTCCAGGCCGTGTGGACGTATGCAGAGGGAGGCACCATCCGCTCTCGAGGAGGCTGTGGGACATGGCGTGTGAGAGAGAGCGGCTCCCAGGCCAGAAGGTTTTATCCTGAGGCCATCAGAAGGCATTGAAACATTTCGTTCATGGGAATACTTGATAGATTTGCAGTTTTGAAAGATCTACAGTGGGCATGTGGATAATGGATTGTAGGAGGCTAGAAGAGGCCACTGCAGTAGCTGTCTAAGAAATGACGAGAGCCGGAAATAAGGCAGAGGCAGGCAGGTGGAGGGCAGAGAATCGGTGGGCTTTAGTATTCAGCTTTGAAGGTGAGAGAGTGACTCAGGGCTATCTGGCTTGGGAAGTAGCAGGTTTGTGGGAAGAGGGCAGATTTGTGGGTGAAAGGCTTTGGACAAGTCACACTGGTGAAGCGCAGTTGCTCTTCAGCAGAGTGACAACAGTCAGCCAGCTCAGGAGGGCACTTTGTCCAGAGAGGGAGGAGGTGGGGTAGCATCTCTGGCCCTTTAGCCTGTGACTGCACCATGCAAGCCCACAGAGGTGCTTTGCTGTGGAGGGAGCCCCGTCCTCAGTCCTGATCGACTCTGCTTTCATCCGCTGTTTACTCAGCTCTTGACGCTGACTGTGGCTGGGATCTCTTCTGTGGTCCCTTGAACTCTGTGTGTCCCTGGTTTCAGGACTGCAATCTCCCCTTAGGCCTCAGCTTTCCCACTTCTCCAGCCCCCTGTACCTCCAGCTGGCTCAAGGGGGAGTCAGCTGTGGTTCTATGTCTAGCCCCCATCCTGTCTGCAGCCTGCCCTCGCTGCTGGCTCATTGCTTTTACTCCAGATAATTAAGGAAGAACCTCCTGGTAATGCTGACAGGTACGGGTCAGGCAGAAACGAGCTCCTGGAAGGGAGAGTGAAGAGCAGCCTCAGGGGAGAAGGGACCCAGTTAGTGGGCAAGGGGAGAAGGGACCCAGTTAGTGGGCAGTCATCTGGGTGATTTCTGGGAGCCCTGCTGTTCTCTGCGTAACTTGGTCTAGAAAGTCTAAAAATGGTCTTTCCGTCAAAATTGACTAGCTGTGTGTTTATGCCTTGACTTGGGTGAACTGGTTTCAGTTTACCTATTTCAACACCTAGCACAATGCCCAGCTTATAGCAGGCCCTCGATAAACGCTTGATAAAATGAAGGACAGTCACTGGATGTCATAGTCTCACGAAGTTGTAATTACCCAAGGCCAGTGATGTCAGCCTTCAGCCTTGTGGTCTGTGGAGGGCACCCCCAACAGACCTGTGACTAGAGGAGTCCCCAGATGTCAAGACAGCTTTTCCAGAAAGCCAATCCTCCCCTTCCACAGGTCCTTCTTTTAGATTGTGGGACAAACGTGTCTTGGTGGACCCAAGAGTGGTTGGTCCTTCTGGTCTCAGTTAATGTTGGAGGGCTGGCCCTCTTCCTGCAGACTCTCAGAGTAAGGACTTGTGCTTTCTGTCACATCTGGTGCCTAGGAAGGGGCGGGGGAGATATGTTTCACATTTCTTCCCCTCCCCCACTCCACCCTTGACTCCAGTGGGCTTGACAACTTGAGAATTTTCTGAACCTCAGGTCTTCTTTGTCTCTGGCGTTTGGAAGAGCAACCTCTGGGGGGGTCGTTGTGTTGTTGATGCCCACGGGCAGTGTGGGCAGACCCACTGGGCTGAGGTCAGACCTGCCTCTGCCTCTGATGAGCCGGCTCATCACAGGCAAGCCCTTTGGTGTGACTCCTTTATAAATGTGGAAGAAGTCTGCGGGACACTTTCCATTTTAATGACTATAATAATTATCCCATTTCTGCTGACTGTTTTCCCCAGGATGGACATTTTGGATTGTGTCTCAAGTGACTCTTTTGTCCCCACTTTAATCCTGACAAAACACGTTCTGCTCCTCCTCGTTCCATCCTTGGGCTGACGAGGGGGGGTACGTGTGATTTTCTCTCCTCTGAGGACTCCGCAGCTTCCTTGATTGCCAGACACTCCACCACCACCACCCCCCCAGCAGAGATTAACAGGCTAGCACCAATCTTATCGGTCCTGCATTTGGGCAAACATGAGCCAGCCCCGCTCTTCTAATTTATGGCTTGATAAGGACTGCCTGGGAGGAATAGAAAGTAAGGTCGCACCCCAAACCAAATCAAATACAAGGCCCTTCACAGGAATGTTTCAAATGTGAAACTTATTGCCACCAAAAAAACTAAGAATAACCTCTGTGAGAGGCTTGTCTGTTAGAAACAATAAAGAGGGTAGATTTAGGACCATAGTTTTTCCTAGTGTGCCTTCAGTAAGAACGGCAATGCAAGTACAGATTCCAATTGACACATCTTAAAGACTTATATTCTCTGGTTTTAACCCTGAGACAATTGCCTTTAATATGGTCCACTCTTTTTAGGCCCTTTGCCAGCTAGTTCCCAAAAAGTCACCCTCTCATAGGTCCCTAAAGAATTTGAATGCCAAGGTAGAATCCCTCCAGTAATTGTCTAAATCAGTTAGAACATTTATGAGGCATTTGAAGGAGAAGGAATCTCTTCACTTCCTCTTCCCACTTTTGATTTTGTATCCACGCTTTTTCTTTTCCCACAGCTGTCCTGGTGAGGAACTCCGGGTTTGTGCTTGACTACTAACCTAAAAGGGTGGTGATTCGAGCCTACCCAGCAGTGCTGCAGAAGAAAGGCCTGATGATCTGCTTCTGTAAAGAAATCCTTATGGATTACAGTTTTGCTCAAACCCATGGGGTTACCATGAGTCAGAATTAACTCCACAGCGATGGGTTTGTTTGTTTTGTTTTTGTTTTTGTTTTTATCCTTCTGCTCCAGGATTTTGTTATCTTTTGCCCGTAGCATTAGAACAGCTTCCAGCTTCCTTTCTTTTTCACCCCTACCCGTTTCTAGTCCATTTTGTGCAAAGTGTCTTCCTAGAATGTGGAGCTGACCCTGTCACTCTCCTGTTCTTCAGTGACCACTGGGTACACGACAGGCTTTGTGTGTGTCCCGCCACTTCTTGCTATTCCTGTAGACCCTGCCTCTCTAAGCTCCAAGCCGACCTTTCCTCCATTCAGACACCGTCACATTCATTTTCACATCCACCCATCATACCCGAGACAGTGTCTGGTGCAGAATCAACTTTTAATACCCTCTTGGAATAAAAGCCTCTGCTCAGGCTGTTTCTGAGTGTTGAACACCCTTCCATCACAGACTCTTGTCCCTGGTCCATCTTTCCTGCATGGCACACTTGAGTTTACCTCCTCCAGGTGTCTTCCTGAGTCCCGTTGGTCAAAATGCTTCACTTTTGGCTGTTTGAACCCACCAGCTGCTCCTTGGAAACCCTAGGGGGCAGTTCTACTTTGTCCTGTAGGATCACTGTGAGTCGGAATCCACTCGACGGCAACGGGTTTCGTTTTGGTACTCCTGAAGCCCTTTATTGTTCACATATTGCAGGTATTGCAGTATTGTGGATAAGAATGACCATGGGTGTGTTTATCTTTGCTCTGAAACGTAGGTTCCAGAATACAGGGACCCTTGTTTTCCCTAGTACCTACAAGAGGGACTGGCATACAATAGCTGCTCAGTAGATACTTGAATAAATGAGTAAACTCTCATAGAATAGAAACTGTGTCTTTTTGGTCTTTGGATCCACCACAGCATCTTCACATTGAACATTTATGAATAAATATTTTTAGACTGTTCATTTAAATAGAGTTCATGTCCTAAAACCTCCACAAGAACAAGGTGTTAAATGTGAAAGGTCTGGTGTGCCACACTGCATCGTAGCCCTTGTAGCTGCAACCACATTCACTTCCAGACCTCCAAGTCACGTTGCATAGTCTGTCTAAATATTGTCTCTGTTATGTGAAAATGATATATTAAAAGTCTTGCAAAAGAACACACACAAAACAGTTTTTTAAAAACTGAGTCATCATTAGGAAAAAAAAATATTTGGAAATCAACCCGAACTATGAAACCTGGAGTATGTAATGCCATAGTCATCATCATTTTTCCTTCTGTTCTGGAATCCCTCCTTCTGTGGGCCCAGGGACACTGTTTTATATATGTACGTCTTGTTACCATGGAGGTCTCGAACTCTAAAATGCCTCACCTGTTCTAGGTTTTCAGTACTTCCTGAGTGAGTAAGTCGTTATTATTTTATGGGAGCAATAAAGGAGCTGTTTCCCCAGGGACTTTTTATTAGTTTGCTTTCGGTATTTGTGTTTGTCAAACGAGCATTCATCTCTGTATGGGTGTGACATCTTTTTCAGGGAGGTTCCCTTGAAGGACGCTAAGGAGTACGCGGAATCCATAGGAGCCATCGTGGTGGAGACAAGCGCAAAGAATGCTATCAATATCGAGGAGCTCTTTCAAGGAATCAGTAAGTGCCTGAAATTGTGCTTTCAGCTTGGCGTGTATTTTTACATTCTGGAAATTCAAGGATAAAACCGTACAGCTCTGAAATAGAATCTGTTCTCAAAGTGAATGTATCTGATGCGATGCATATAAAATCCACAACTATGTACTTACGAATACTGACCTCTGTTGTGCCTCGCTGTTCTCAATGTCTGTAACTCTGTGCACCAGCTAGTTGATTTTAGGTGTTGTGAAATACAATGAAGTAACCCTGTTGCAAAATAAAATCTATTTTAGTTAAAAGTTATGCATTCTGTAACAGTTCATGTTAATATGTTGAGGAGAGGATAAATAATCAGTGATGAAGTATAGAAAACTGAAGTCACCCTTAAACTGAATGACTCTAGGCAAACAAAATAAGAGAACTTTTTAGTAATTTCTTCTGCCTGATGAATTGTCAACAAAAAATAGCATCTCCGTCTCATGTGTTCTGAAATTGGAAATTGGGTGGAGAGTCCATTTGTAGAGAGTCCATTTGTAAAGATTTTGTCATTTTTGGTAACCTATAGAGTCACTGTGAGTTGGAATTGACTCAATGGCAACAGATTTGGTTTTGGTTTATAGAGTTGCTATGAGGTGGAATCAACTGGATGGCAATGGGTTTGGCGCCCTGCTGGTGCAGTAGTTAAAAGCTACGGCTGCTAACCTAAAGGTTGGCAGTTCAAATCCGCCAGCCACTCCTTGGAAACCCTATGGGGTAGTTCTACTCTGTCTTCTAGGGTCACTATGAGTTGGAATTGACTCAACAGCAATGGGTTTTTAATGGACGGTGGGAGTCCCTGGGTGGTGCAAATGGTTAACATGCTCAGCTACTAACTGAAAAGTTGGTGGTTTGAGTCCACCCAGGGTCTCCTCAGGAGAAAGACCTGGCAATCTAATTCTGAAAAATCGGCCATTGAAAACCCTATGGAGCACAGTTCTACTCTGACACACATGGGGTCGCTATGAGTCAGAGTCAACTCCACATCACTGGTTTTTGGTTAATGGACAGTGGGAGTCCCTTCTTAGTTCTGGGTCCTGTCATGCTTCAGCTTCTTTATGCTGGTTGCCCACAAGGAGTCTTTATCAAAGAACTGGCTCCAGCTGCTGACCTCTCTAACACATCTGTGTGCAGCCTGTGAGGGCTCAAAAGGGTCAGATTTCACCTTCACAAGTTCTCCTGTAAGATGTTCTGTGAGGCAGAACCCTCAGGAAATCCCAGTCAGGGCATAATTTAGAATGTTGCAGAAAGTCCAGTGTTTAGTTAAGTGCTGGGACTCAGAGTCCTTAGGTGCCCACCTTAGGAAAAATTGAGCTCCTGAACAGTTAGCAGTTGTTTTCAGATCTCTTGGCTCCTGACAATTCCAGAAGGGAAACGTGTGGCTTGATGTTTCTTGTGCCTGAAATCACTGTTGGCAGAGCTCTCGGAGCCAGGGGACAGGCCCTTCCCAGGACAGACTTGACTGCCCTTCACCTGCTTTGGGTTCATTACTTTAGATTCTTAGAGCCCACCACAGAAAGTCTCTTGTTTGTTCTGGCTGAAGGAGAATCTACTGGAGACAGAGGCTCGGACCTGCCTTCCACCACTCTGCAGACACGTAGGAAGCCAGGCATCTCTTGGCTTCATGTTGACAAATGAAGGTCATTTCTTGGTAGGGCTCAGCCAGTATAAGCTCTCTCTGTCTGTGAGGTCTTGGGTGGGCTCAGAGCAATGGGGAGTAGGAGTAATTCATTTCTTAGCCCCTGCTCTACTTGTGGTGGCCTGCTACGGTTAGGAAAAAAATCAGCGTTTTTGCTTGAAGCACCTGGGTAATTATGGCCTCAGAGTAATTAGATTACCTCCATCCCCTCATCTTCCAGGTCGAATAAACCATTGTTTGTTTCTGTTTTGTTGTACTTAACAAAGAAAGCCTGTGGACACAGCCGGTTGCCAACCCTCTGTCCATACAGACACTTGCAAGGACTTCTCTTTAATGCTTCAGGGGAATCTCTTCAGAATGGAGTTTTGTAGCCTAATGACAGGTTTACTTAAAACACTGTACCAAGAACACCTAGCTATACTGCAGAAGATATTTCATTTATTTTTTCTCCTTGCTCCCACTCGTATTACATGTGCTCCTCCCTGAGCTTAAAATAGAACTAGATACTGCTGACTTATGCTCCCCATCACAGTGTTCCGGAGACACGTACGCCTGAGAGAAAAGACGCAATGAAATGCAAGAGTGAGTAGTGAGAAAAGTAGCCCTCTGAAAACACGTGTTTTACACAAAACACATTGATACTGACTTGAATGAAGAGGCAAGCGTTTCTCTTACCTTCTCAGAGTGTTCTTATAAACCAGAAATGAGACAGCTGTGTATTCTGAACATGAGCTAATAGATCTGTTAACTGGAAATTGTTTACCAAAATATATATTTTTTCAGTACCAAAGCTACCCTGTAAAAGACGTAAGTGCAACTCTATTTTGGAAGGTCCTTATATAACACCATCATCCTCTGCTGGTATTCTTCCAGATGCACCTTTCAAAATCACACCTTTGGGCCTACTTGCCCCTTTGCAAATAGTTGATTCTCTTCCATGCATTTCTACCCAGGGTTTGTTTATTTTTCTTTCTTGGTTCCTTATGCCTTTAATCTGAACATTAAAGGTTTCTTCTTATTGCTAACAATATAAGAAGGAAAATTCTTGGCCAAGATAATATATGTACATTTGATTTTTTTAATTGTTGTTTGAAAACACAAAGACTATTTTGTTGCTGTTTACATATTTCAGTGTTAAAAAACAAAACCAAAAAGTCCTGATGGTCTTCCATATGGAGCTAGTCTGTCTGCTTGTCCCTATATATTGTAACGTGAAAGACAGGGTGGCAGCGTTATGATTTCAACGTTTGCCTCTTAGCGGGTTGTGTTTTGTTCACTCCATGGTGCATCTGCTCCCTCTGGTCCTGCACTGTGATGCTCCTCGCTTCCCCAGTGAACCGTAATCCCTCTGTGGTTCAGTTTGTTCCGGTCCCCTCCTTTGTGAACTTTTCACCTGCTCCAGCTCTCACTGCTCGTTTGTCTTGACCTTTAATTTGAGGATACTGTTGGTCTGTGCCATCATTTTGATATTTGCACACATTTATCTTTAACCGACCCTCCAGGCATTTCAGGTATGTATCTATCTTCTAACGAGACTGCATGTTCTCTGGGAGCAGATGTTTTATTCTTTTATATTCCCCACAAAGCTCAGACTAGTAAGTAACATAGCATTAAATTCGGGATTTTTAATTTGGATCTTCATCCTCATCGCATCGTATTCCAGGAGATGTTTCAGAGGGTTCACCAGATCAAGTGAAATGTAGTTACTTTCCTATGGGGGCTTAAGATTAAATAACACCAACAAGGTTGCACAAGCCTGGTTTCATGTAATCAGCAAACATATACTATGTTCTTTTATGTGTCAGGGTGTATCCTGGGGAACAAAACAAACTGAAAATCGAGTGGGGGAAACAGGTTTTAAACAAACAGTTAAGTAGGTGTATAATTACAATCAAAGGAAAAGAACAAGGACCGAGGTATAAGGACAGGTGGGGATTTAGATTGGGTGGGAAAGGCCTCCCCAAGGAAACAATTTTAAACTGGACCTGAAATATGAAAAGAGGCCAGCCAGCCAGACAAAGGGCTAAAGAAGAGCTATCAGGCAGGCTGAACAAGGCGAGCTAAGCCCCTGGGGCAGGAAATGGGCACACTGAAGGATGAGAAGGGCAGCCAGTGGGTGAGGGTCGTGAGCTCTACAGAGAGCGGTGGGAGATAAGATGGGAGATGTGGGCTTGAGCCAGACCTTGTAATGAGAAAGAGGGGGTGATATTTCTGATGGCAACTGGAAGTCCCTTAGGGGTGTGGCGTGGCATATCCAGTTTACAAAACAATCATCCTTGGAGAATGTAAGGAAGGAGGACAGTTTGGAAATGACTCAAGCAGGTCGAAAGCCATTGTAATCGAGGAGAGAGGCTGCCTGGACTAGGGTGGAAAGAAACGGAGATGGATTTCCGAAATCTTTTGGCCAAAGAACCAACAACACTGGGTTGTGGTCCCATGTGTGCAGAGTAGAACCGTTCCATAGGGTTTTCAAGGGTGTAACTTTTTGTTTGTTTGTTTGTTTATTGTGTTTATTTCACCTAAAAGGTGAAAGTTTACAGAGGAAATTAATTTCTCATTAAACAGTTAATACACAAATTGTTCTGTGACATTGGTTGCCAACCCCATGATGTGTCAACACTCTCCCCTTCTCCACCCCGGGTTCCCAGTTTCCAATCATCCAGTTTTCCTGCCTTCTTGTCTTTGCTTTTGAGCTGGTGTGCCCTTTAGTCTCGTGTACATGATGGAACTATGAAGAGTGAGTTCAGTACTGGTTAAAAGGGTGTCCAGGGGGCCATAGTCTCAGGATTCCTCTAGTCTCTGTCAGACCAGCAAGCCTGGTCTTTTTGTGTGTGCGTGTGTGAATCTGAATTTTGTTCTACCTTTTTCTCCCACTCTGTCCAGGACCTTCTATTGTGATCCCTGACAGAGCAGTTTGTGGCTGTAACTGGGCACTATCTAGTTGTTCTGAGCTTAGTATGGTGGAAACTGTGGTAGGTTGTGATGTTTTGGAAGCAGAGGAGCACTTAACCATTTGCGCCACCCAGGGACTCCTCAACTCTGGGTAATGGGTTGGCTGTGGGGACTGAGGAAGAAGGTGGTGCCAGGAACCTCTCCCAGGGTTCTGATGGAAACAGCTTTGGGGACCGTGGTCCTGTGGCCTGAACTGGGGAAGGTTGGCACCGGAGCACGTTCTTTTGGGGCTGCATTTGTAAGCCAGTCAGACTGGATTCTGGATTGTGAGGACACGTGTTTTGGTTTGAGGATTTTAATTATTCAACTCAAATACCTGGGGCTTTGTTGTTGTTTTCACTCTCTCTTGAGGGCAGAGAGGTGGGGCTGCAAGCTCACCAGAAAAATGTCTGCATTGGGATGAGAACTTGGACAAACAGCTGTGCTTCTGCTGCAGTCAATTTGGATGCAAGGCTTTTCTCCTGAAAATTATACTTGGGGCATTGTAGACATTAAACTAGGTTTTTTGTTTGTTGGTTTGAGAACAAGGTGAGAAATATTTGTTTTAAAAGTGGATATAATCAGAGGTGCAAGCATATTGGTTGGAAAAATCAGAATGGGGTGTTAATATGGAAGATGAGAAGTTAAGACCTGTGAGCAGTGAGCATGCCTGGTTCAGCAGTCGCTGGTTACACAGGACTGTTAGCCCTTAAGTCCACCAGAGTTTAAAATTCCCCAGTTACTTTTGCTTCTTTTTGGTTTACAGCAGGTTAAAGAAATTTAAAAGCAAAACGAAAATGTTGCAAAGTAGACAGCGCAGCAAGCTGTCAAATGAAGGTAAGTTTAGCAGCGTGTTGTTGCCGTTAGTTGCCGTGGAGTCAGCTCCAACTCTTGACAACCTTATGTTGCTCGGTCCTGTGCCATTTTCATGATCGTCAATAGGTCTGAGTCCATTGTGCAGTAGGGGACAGGAAAGGATCAAGAAACAGCCTGTTTCTTTTCACTTTTGTTACCACTAAAAAAGTTAATTAGCAAATGCAGTAACAGGAGATAACTGTGAAATGAGGTGGTTTCAGAGTATGGGCAAATTGGATATCAAAAGCTCTAAACATGTGTATCCTTTGAGCCAGCAATCCTTAAGGAAGAAGGTGGACTGTACGAAGAAGAATGTGGCATCAGGATTGGAGGAAGACTCGTTAACAATCTGCGTTATGCAGATTACACAACCTTTACCACTGAAAGTGAAGAGGACTTGAAGCCCTTACTGATGAAGATCAAAGACTACAGCCTTCAGTATGGATCACACCTCGACGTAAAGAAAACAAAAATCCTCGCAACTGGACCAATAAGCAACATCATGATAAATGGACAAAATATTGAAGTTGCCAAGGATTTCATTTTACTTGGATCCACTGTCAGTGCCCATGGAAGCAGCAGTCAAGAAATCAAACCACATATTGCATCGGGCAAATCTGCTGCAAAAGATCTGTTTAAAGTGTTAAAAAGCAAAGATGTCACTTAGAGGACTAAGGTGCACCTGACCCAAGCCATGGTGCTAATATTTTCAATTGCCTCATATGCATGGGAAGGCTGGACAGTGACTAAGGAAGACGGAAAAAGTGATGCATTTGGATTATGATGTTGGTTAAGAATATCAAATATACCATGGACTGCCAGAAGAATGAGTAAATCTGTCTTGGAAGAAGTACAGCCAGAATACTCCTTAGAAGCAAGGATATCAAGATGTACTTTGGACATGTTATCAGGAGGGACCAGTCCCTGGAGAAGGACATCATGCTCGGTAAAGTAGAGGGTCAGCAAAAAAGAGGAAGACGCTTAACAAGATAAATTGGCAAAATGGCTGCAAGAGTGGGCTCAAACATAGCAATGATTGTGAGGATGGTGCAGAACTGGGCAGTATTTCATTCTGTTGTACATAGGGTTGCTTTGAGTCAAAACCAACTCGATGGCATCTAACAACAACGTCACAAACACGTGTATCCTTTGAGCCTACAATCCCTAAGGAAGAAACTGGTCAGGTGTGCAAATTGTAGTAATAATAGTATTTAATATGTTGTTGTTGTTAGTTGCCATTGAGTCGATTCTGACTCATGGCGACCCCATGTGTGCAGAGTAGAACTGCTCCATAGATTTTTCCAGGCGGTGACCTTTCGGAAGCAGATTGCCAGGCCTGTCTTCCAAGGTGCCTCTGGGTAGGTTTGAACTGCCAACCTTTGAGCTAGTAGTCAAGTGCTTAACTGTGTTGCCACTCAGGGACATTTAACATGTAGCGAGCGCTCATTCTGTGCCATTGTTGTAATTGCTTAAATACATATTAGCTCATCAATGCATCGTTCATCCTCTGAAATAAGCACTGTCGGCGTCCCTATTTTCTGACTCATGGTGACCCCACATATGTCAGAGTAGGACTGTGTTCCATAGGGTTTTCAAGGCTGTGACCTTTCAGAAGCACATTGCCAGGCCTTTCTTCTGAGGTACCTCTGAGTGGGTTCAGACCACCCACCTTTCAGGTCGTGGTCCAGCACTTAAACACTGGTGTTTACCCAGGGACTCACCATCCTTCCTGTTTTACGCAGGAGGAAATTGAGACTTGGGAAGGTTTGTAACTTGCTCTAGTTCCTTAGCTAGTAGGTGCCAGGCCGGCATGAGAAGGCAGGCGGGCGGCCACAGAGCCTGCGCCTGACTTCTAGTTTGTATCAGTTGGCGTTACGTAAGCCGGTTTACTCACGTAAACCGTGAAAAACAGGAAATGACTTAGCTGTCCAAAAGTTGAGAAACAGCTTTAATGTGGTCATGGTACTAGTGACTAAAATGATTTAAGTCCGTATTTACTGCCATTAAACCATAAATTGTTGAGTGTGAAACAAAAGTTACGGAGCAGTATGTATTATATCATATCCCAATGTCATCAACTATGAATTGTATCTGTATATACCTACCAAGCCCACTGCCGTGGAATCTATTCTGACTCATAGCGACCCTATAGGACAGAGTAGAACTGCCCCATAGGGTTTCCGAGGCTGTAAATCTTCACGGAAGCAGACTGTCACATCTTTATCCTTCGGAGCAGCTAGTGGGTTCGAACCACCAACCTTTTGGTTAGCAGCCAAGTGCTTTAACCACCATGCCACCAGGGCTCCTTGTATACTGTATATATTAAAAATACATTCTTTTCAGAAAAAGATTGGAAAAATGCACATTAAAGTGTTAACAGGGGTTCCAGACGATTAAGGGAAAAAAAGACTGTTTTATGAAAAATTTCAAATACACAAATAAATCGAATAATGTTATGAACCATCATGTACCCATACCAAGTTTGTTTAATTTCTACCACATTCTCCTGCTGATATTATTTTGAAGAGAATCTCAGACATCATACCATCTCATCTGTAAATATTTTCAGTATGTATCTGTTTTTTATATAATGACAATTGTATTATCATATTAATAACCATAATGCTATGATCGTATTACTTAATACCATCAAATATCCAGTCAGTGTTCATATTTCCAAAAATCTCATGATTTTTTTTAAATTGCATTTTACAGTTTGTTTGGATCAGAACCCAGATAAATTCCACATTCCATGCTGAGTTGGTACGGCTTTTAAGCCTCTTAGTGATAGGCCCCTTCTCCAGTTTTCTGTCTCTGCCCTCATGCAGCTTATTCATCGAAAGAATTAGATTGACTGTCCACAGAGTTTCCCACAGTGTGTATTTTGCTGATCGTTTCTCCTTTGTATAATTTAGCACTGTCCTCTGTACGTACTGTGAATTGGTAGTTGGCTTGGTCAGATCAGGGTTCGGTTTTTGTGGGGCAAGAACACTTCCCAGTTGGTGTTGTGATGCTCGGTGACGAGACACTTGATAGCTGACCGTTTGTGACGTTAGCAGCCATGCTGCTCAGTACTCAGATTCGTTATTTCATTAGGGGTTGTATTCTAAGTGATTTTTATGTAAATTTGACCGTAATGTATTTTTAATCTTTTCATAACGATCATGTATATATACAATAAAGTTGAATTTATTAAGTAATTATTAACACAATAAAATTCACTCCTCTTTTGTATACAGCTTGATAACTTTTTTTTAACAAATTTATTGAGGCTTATTCCAAATACTATATTGCACACTTACAAAGTATTTAATTTGATTAGTTTTGACATAAAACTATCAAACCTGTACCACAATTAAGATAACAAAAATTTCTGTCACCCACAGAGTTTCTTTGTGCTCCTTTCTTCCCTCCTTCCTTCCCTCCAGTGCTCTCCCCAGGGAACTACTGAGCTGCTGTCTGTAACTATAAATTAGTTTGCATTGTCTGGAATTGTATCTAAATGGACTCCTCCTATGTTATGTACTCCTTTTTGGGAGGAGGGGGTCTGGTCTCTTTCACTCAGTATAATGATTCTGAAATTTGCCTATCTTGTTGCATATATTAATGATTAGTTGCTTTTGATTGCATGTATAAACCACAATTTGTTAATCCATTCATCATCTAACATTTGGGTTATTTCCAGGTTTTGATGATTACAAATAAGGTTGCTGCGAACATTTATGTACAAGTCTCTGTGTGGGTGACTAACTAGGAGTGAAGTGGCTGGTTTCGTTGGTAGGTGCAGTTTTCCAGAGCAGTTTTACCATTTTATATTCGTACCAGCAGTGCTTGAGAATTCCAGTTGCTCCACATCGTCACCAACCCTGGGTATGGCAGTTCATATAATTTAACCATTCAGATGGTAGTGTAGTGTATCTCCTTTCCTTTTTAATAGGTTTAGTTCAGGTAAAATTCACACACCATCAAATCCACCCATTGTAAGTGTACAACTTAATTATTTTTAGTAGATTCATAGAATTGTACAGCTATCACCACAGTCCAGTTTTAGAACATTTCCGTCATCCCACAAAAGGTGGTTCTCGTTCTTTTTCACAGTCCCCGCTCCTGCTCCCGACTCCAGGCAACCACCAATCTGCTTGCTGTCTCTATGGATTTGACTTTCCGTACATTTCATATAAATGTGGTCATGCAATATATAGTCTTTTGTACCTGGCTTCTTTGATTTTGGAGCCCTGGTGGTGCAGTGGTTAAGAGCTCGGCTGCTAACCAAAAGGTCGGCAGTTCAAATCCACACCAGCCCCTCAGCGGTAACCCCATGGAGCAGTTCTACTTGACAGCAAGGGTTTGGTTTTTTTGTTTTTTAGTTCACCAGGTTTTTCCTTTATGGCTTGTGCTTTTTGAGTCTTATAATTTTTTAATGTAAAAAAGGAAATGACAGGGAAAGATGCCTTTGAATGATACGAGATTTTAAAGTAGCTCATCCATGTTGAAGATACTGGCATTTTGGGTGATTTAACAGCCAGTGCAGTCTTCCCTTTCCCTTGGTGACATCACCATTCCTATGTTGAGTTTTTTGATCCCTCTCCTGACCCTCCCATTTCCCATTGCCCTATCCTGTCTAGTTTCTTCCCAAAGCTTCTCTTTCCATCTTTTCTCCTATTTTCCTGAACCACACTCTCATTAAGGCTCTCATTGTCTGTGACCTGGACTTTTGTACAAGCCTATAGACCGGCTACACTTCCTGCCTCCTAATCCGTTCTGGTCCTGTATAGAATGTTAACTCACTCCTCATGCCCATACCCTTTATCCTAGTATTCAAAGTTGTCTGGTAATTCCAGCGCTGAGTTCTTTGTGGCAGCGAGAGGGCACTTAAGGGGAATGATTTAGGTTTCGCACATGCCTCCCCCGTTCTGTATTCTTAGTTCAGTGTCCCATGGCATGAGCCACAGAGACCCCTCTCTAAATGGAGAGGCATGGGGTCATTATCAAGAGAAAATACTGCGAAACTAGCACACTCAGTCCATTTCCTAATCTCAGATGATTCAGAAAATCAGGATCCAGAAATGGAAGTTACACAACCCCCAGCACCACTAACACTAAACCAGAGGGAGCCGAGCCAAGTAAATGCTGGCAGATGGAACCGGGAGAAGAATACAAACAGCAGGCTTGGAAGGGAGGACTCAGAGCTTGCACAGGAAATGGCTGGTCTACCACACCAGGAAAGGGAGCAGCTGCTGCTAAGCATGCTGTTTTATTTTTGTTCTGTGTAAAACCGTCACTGCCCCCAGTCCACAGCCATGATCAGATTTATAGGCTTAGGATTTGTTTTCATATATTGTATTTCTGAGGAATCGTTTGTAAAACTTGCTTTTTCTCTAGGCTGTCAACTTTCAGAAAAACCAAGCTTCAAAAAAATTCTTTTAACTTTTTCAAACAGAACTTTATACAGCCAAAATCTTATTAAAATAAGCATTCTTCTAGAATTTACACTCAAGGACAGTGTGTTACGGAGGTTGAATGCTGAGAGGATTATTTTGTAAGAGCAGCAACATACAGCAAACATTGCTCAGAACCTTTTCAGATGTGTGTACTTATTTCTTCCCACTCGATGCCCATGTAAATAACACGGACTCAGCAGTTTTCCAAGGTGATCAGCCTTGGTACAGAATACCAAGGCCATTATCCAAATCCATTCTTCTGTATAAGTACATTTAACCTTCCCATAAATTCTAAGTACCGCGGATCACAAAATCAGAGCTCTTGTTCTTTTTTCACAGTGAGCGCTCTTCGCTTCCTTCTTTTTCTAAGGGTGCTTGCCTTTCCTCTTTCTTGGCTTCCAAGTGGGAGGGAGCACTTCCTTTCTTCTCCGTCTGTTTGAAGCTGGAAAGTGTGTGACTCGTCCCAGGCAGAGTGTGGTGTGGACTAGCAGGATGGGTCCCAATCGTAACTGACCCCCCAAGGACACCCTGACACATGGTGGTGATTTCTCCTCACAGTGGGGCCGTGCCAGAATGCTGTGAATTCTGGGGGGCTGCTTTTAGGGCCATGTACATATTGTGGTCTACTTGTCTTGTTACTCTCCCTTATTCTTCTATAGGTGAGGGAAGGAAGGCCTGGAGATACTAGATAACTTGTCCAAGGTCACTTAACTAGAACACCTACTCTCTCAAATCTCCAAACTCTTTCTACCAAAGGAGAAAAGTGAAGTCTGAGGCAACAAATAATTCTGTCCTTGAAAACTATTTTGTTCTGCTAAGTGAGATTGTGGATATTCTGAAGATAAAAGAGCCTGGCATCTCTACGAAGCACATGTCAACAATTGAGTTAAAATTGTTACCAACAGTTTAAAATACGTGAGAGCAGAGCCTCCTTGAGACGTGGTCGGGCCGTACACAGTTTCGCAGCCCCAGAGTCATCTGGCTCGTTGTCTACTTCAGACGGCAGTGAGGGGCAGGAGAGAGGGAGGAGGAGGGAGAGAGCGAGGGGGGCGCGCAGGCCTCCCCGGCACCCCATCTTGCTTTCTCTGTGCTCTTTGCCTCTAGGCTTTCACCATCATTGTGTCACTTCAAGGAGCAGCTTATGTATAAACTTCTTTTGGATTTTGGGTACTTTTCATAGGGAAGATTATGACAATTGATGACACAAGGCATATGGAATGTTAACTTTAGGGTTAACAAAATAAGAATAGTATGAAGCTGATGTTAGTGTAGGATTTTGAGATAGTCAAAAAAGTTGAAATTCCAACCCCTTATACTGATCTGTAAGCAGTTCTTGTCTTTTAGTTAGCCAAGGCAGCAGCTTCCACCAATCACAATTAGTCGTACCCGGAAGTATTTCCAGTACTCGTGAGTGTGTTAGGCACAGTGTCATAGGAGATTTTGCCTTTACACCTAATGGGGTCGGGCTCCAGAAGACAGGACTTTACACTGTCATCCCTCGAAAACAGCCACATCCTCTTGAGGAGTAAGGAACACTGTATTGACAAGAGCTGACTTGGATGACTCTTTTAAGGAGTTCTGGTCGTCACTGGGAACTTTCTCCTCTGCTTACACTTTACGTTTATGACGTGATTGAGGCACTTTATTTCATTTTAACTGTGATTAAAAAAATGTATATCATGTCCGTAAGCGGAAAATACATACTTTCTTATTTGCTTCTGGCTTAGGATGAAGTATGTTGAGAATGGCTTGTTAAAAAGCCTTGTGTAGCTTTGCTGACCACACAATACAGCAGAAGCAATAACTGCAGAAGTTATTGCAGACTTTTCATTTGCTCCATAGCTCTACTATTAATTTTTAATTTTGGACAATTGCCAATGACCTTAATCTTTATGCTTGACCTTCCAATCTACACAATCCATTAATACCCTTTGAAATCATCCATTGCTGCCCTGATGGACATGAACTCTGGTCAGGTATCTTGACTCTCATTGAAGAAGTTTGTCCTTGGAACTAATTTCCCTTCTATTTCTGATTTCTAGTTACTTACTAAACTAATAGGAGACCTGGTGGCACAGTGGTTAAAGCACAAAAGATGTGCAGTTCAAACACACCAGCCACTCCATGGGAGAAAAGTGTGGCAGTCTGCTTCTGGAAAGATTTACAGCCTCGGAAACCCTATGCGGCAGTTCTACTCTGTTCCGTAGGGTTGCTATGAGTCGGAATCGACTCAACAGCAGTGGTTTGGGGGTTTTGGTAGAAAACTTAATGTGCTAGTTGTTGTTATTGTTGTTAAGTGCCATCAAGTTGGTTCCAACTCATAGCGACCCTGTGTATGACAGAACAAAACACCAGCCAGTCCTGCGCCGTCCTCATGATTGTTGTTATACTTGAGCCCATTGTTGCAGCCATTGGGTCAGTTCGTCTCGTTGATGGTCTTCCTCTTTTTCACTGACCCTCTGCTTTACCAAGCATGATGTCCTTCTGCAGGGACCGGTCCCCCCCTGATAACATGTCCAAAGTACGTGAGTCAAAGTCTCACCATCCTCACTTCTAAGGAGCGTTCTGGCTGTACTTCTTCCAAGACAGATTTGTTCATTCTTCTGGCAGTCCATGGTCAGTATTCTTCACCAACACCATAATTCAAAGGCATCAATTGTGCTAAGTAGTTGTGAAAAATCCTTATTTTTGAGCTAGTGTTCTATGCCTTTTTCAGTAGGGGATAGAAAATCAGAATGAAGAGGTAAACACAGGCTTGGAGTCCATCAGAAAACAAAGATGTGGACTAAAGAACCAACTGCATCGCT
The DNA here is from genome assembly GCA_030035585.1 of Dugong dugon. NCBI lineage: Eukaryota > Metazoa > Chordata > Mammalia > Sirenia > Dugongidae > Dugong > Dugong dugon. The sequence continues at coordinate 42,486,150 of CM057466.1, read as the reverse complement.
TACTGTCAGTGTGACCTGTGTGATCCATGATTGCCTAAGCCCTCCGAATCACAGGAAAATTGTGATAGTGATAGCCATGCCACCAGCTTCACAGGGCTGTCTGGAGGCAGTGTCTGAACATCTGGGAAAACTGTCAGCTTCTAAACAAATACTGTGTCATTTCCAGATTCTATTGCCTTTTTAAAAACAGCTTTATTCAGAGGTTATTCTCATACCATGGAGTCCCTGAGTGATGCAGACAGTTAACATACTCAGCTGCTAACTGAAAGCTTGGCAGTTCAAGTCCACCCAGAGGTGCTGTGGAAGAAAGGCCTGACAAGCTACTTCCAAAAATGCTGCCATTGAAAACCCTATGGAGCACAGTTCTACTCTGATACCCATGGGGGTGCCATGAGTTGGATTCAATTCAATGGCAAATGGTTTTTGGTAATGCCTATACCATGCAATTCACCCATTTAAAGTGTATAATTCAGTGATTTTGTGGATAGTCACAGATATGTGCAACCATAACCATAGTCAATTTTAGAACATTTTCCTCAAAAAGGAACCTCATACCCTTTAGTTATCACCCCCCACCCCCATACATTGCCTTTTAAATTTTTATTTTCTATTTATTTAGAGACACTAGGATAGCTTTTTAAGTTCAATTAAGTAAAATACGATTACTTGGGGCTGACATTAAAATACTGTTTCCTATGGAGAGTGTCTCTGTAGAACATTCTAGTTAGTAATCTAAGTGCATTGGCAGGATGAGGGATGGGGAGCCGAGTGTTAAATAATATTAGTGGGAAGATTAAGACTTCCAACCTGTTTTCCATTTTAAGAAGCAGAAAAGACGAGTGGTCATTGTTATTAAAGTCACAGGAGCGGCCCACTAGAGCGCGATGGGCCAGGGAAAGACTCGGAAGGAAGGAACGAGTGGATGGAGTTGGTGCAGAGAAGGGTAGTGGGAAGCCCTACCCAACTCGGTAGCAAGGTGGTTCACATCCAAGGAAAGCAGCAGAGTCCGGAAGCCGCTTTGACTTTTCTTTAACTTTCTGAACATGAGTTTGACGTCCTGCAGCAGAACTAGGAGAAAGGAAAGAAAGGATGAGCGAAGGAGGGCGGAGGCGGGGCCGCTCCTGCAGTTCTCTGCTTTCTGTACAACGCAGACAGCAATGACGCAGGGTCCAAACCTGTGTGAGCGGTTGACTGGGGAAAAAGAAACTCAACCTTGGTCTCCCTTCTGTTCCAGGTCGCCAGATCCCACCCTTGGATCCCCATGAAAATGGAAACAGTGCAGGAATCAACATCGGGAATCCGACTGCGCCTGGCACCCGGCGGTGCTGCTGACCCGGGTGCTTGCCTGAGCCCACTTGAAGGAGCCGGGCTCTTCTCGTATTCTGCCTGGAGACTCGGGGGCAGCTACCCCATAGGCAAGGCACGCTGGGCTTACTTGTGTTTACTAATCCGTAGTGCACAATTTCACCTGTTTTTCACCACAGCATGTAGTGAAACCCATGTGCAATTGTGCACTACGGATTAGTAAGTAAGCACAATTAAGCCCATGTGTACCATGCTTACCATAAGCCGGTGCGTACCGTGCTGCCTAGCTAACCGTCCCCTGCATGAAGCCCTCCGAATCGGCGGCACGGCACCCCGGCACCCCACTCGAGGAGAGTGAGCCCGCTGGCTTTGCATCCTGGGAGGCCGGTAGGGAATGGGGCCAAAAAATGTACCTGAAAAAGAATTTTAGAAAACTCTTGGGAAAGAACCACCACACTGTTGCATAAAATGGCCTTTCGTGCATGAAGTGCACAAGGCAGGGAACAGATGTTAGGTAATTAATATATGTAGAGTTTTTTGCTAAGAACTTTTAAAACATCCTTAAATTTGTCCAGAGGTCTTCCTGGCCTATTATGTGTGTGGGACTCCAGCGTGGTGCTCCATTCTGATTCCCTGGGTTACCCAGTCCAAGTTCACTAACTTCTTAGAGCCCTTGTCTGTGCTACCTAGTCAGCCATCACTGAGAAGTCAGTTTAATTTAGAAGGTAAGCTTTTAGCTGGCTTTGGAACTAAGCCTTTACTTACTGCTTTTTGGAAAGAAATCAGAGAAGTGTAATTGGACCATCCCTCAAGCTTCAAAAAGAGGAGAAAGATGTATTAGAAACGGTGGTCTACATCTCAAACTTTTAATTGATCAGCATTTTTCTAAGTCTGGACACATACGAACACACCAAACCTGACTGAAATATTGCATATAATTTTGGGATGGGGAGGCCTAGTTTGAAAGAGTCGTTGAAGTAGTTACTTTGTAAGCGGTCCTTCATGTGGGATATAAATATTACTCAGCAGACCACCTGGTATAAATCACCGCCACCATCATAAATCCCTGCTTTATTAGAGACGTTTAATGCACAGAGTAGTATTTACTAAGAGAATATGTCGTGGTGTCACATCAAGGGCAAAAATAAACTAAAGGATGTCTGAGTCTAAGTCATAGGGCAAACTTGTAATCGCAACTGGCTGTAGGTTACGAGACAGCCACTATCAGCGCCTTAACATTCTAGACCCAAAAAACTACAAAATCAGAGAAAGCATTTTAAAAGTTGCCAGACTTGGAGAGGTAGTTATCAGGGCAAGCCAGAGGTCCAATCCTGGAATGCTAATTAAGTGAAAATGGAGTTTGATAAAAACCTTCCTTTTTGTTTCCTATCTGCACAATTAATTACAGATGTCTGACTCCACAGGCAGTAAAGGGAGAAAAGATACGGAAAGGAAGAAAAGCTATTTCCACTCAAAATTCAAATCCTGTTACCAGTCTAACCTTCATGAAAATCTAGGATCAAGAAGAAGCTGATTTTCTATCAGGGCTTATACTGAGAGGTGGTTCTTAAAGGCTTTTCGGAACAGTGACTTCTGTGGAGCTACGAAAATTGTAGAAGAACAGCCTCGGAAATGGGCATCAGGAGGCATGGTAACGAGTGCCAGCTGGCCCCTTCTTTGCCATGGCCCCTTGAGGGCCAGCAGACGTCTGTGGAAAGCCGACAGTGTAAAGACCTAGAAATGTCAGTAACTCAGTGCGAGCCACACTCTCGAGCCTGGCGTGGCTGTGCCTACTGACCTCTTAGCGGGTAGAGACATTGAGTCACGTCGTCTACAGAAAGGAGGGTCCTTGAGACACCAATGCCGAGTTCACAGTTGCCACTTTCTTGTTAGTACGGCCTTCTGTTGGCTGCAGTCAGAAAAACGGCCAGATTTATGCTTTGCAACTCCGGAATATGGTGTCAGTGTGATGTTCTGACTTTCCCTAACTTGCAAGAGTTGATTGACAGTCTTAGAAGGCGAAGGCTGAAAACACTTATTTTTGGTTCAAGAGCGCCTTAGCTCTCCCAGGCGGGTGCCTCAAAAATGTTAGCAAGTGGAATTTGGCTATCTTGACAGGGCTTTTGCAGGGACTTTTTGGGGTTTTCTCTGCATTGTCAACATTACTAGCTAATATGATTCTGCTTGCAGGCCAAGCAATAATCATGCCTCTTTCTAAAGGTTTAAAAAACAAAAACTGCATTGAAAACTGAAGTGACCTCTTTCCAGGTGACACGCGGGCTTCTTTTGACCCTTTGGTTATCCAGCTCTCCCTGAGAACTCGGGTTCACTTCTAGGCTGCAGTTCAAGTCAGCCAGCAAACCCGGCAGGCACCCCCAGCAGAGGCTCACAGCTTTGGGCTTGGTTTACAGAGGTCAGCACCTTGCATAAAATGGCTAATCTTAACCACTTGTTAACCTCAGGGGCCCATGGTTTCCTTTCAGAAGCCGATGAGGGTGTGAAGCCACACTTACCTTTCTGTACCACCTTAACTGTTCAAGCCAGTCTGAGGACAAATATCTATATAGAGACGCACACACATTGGGCTTCCACACGGGGTCTTCTCTGAAGACGACAGGTGTTCTGGCCTTGTCCATCAGTGAGGCTTTGCCACGTTCCTTTATCTGGGCTCGGGATTACTTTCTGACTGATCTAATCATTGAACTGTGACCACATAATATCATGTAAACACCTGGAAATTACGGTTGCTCCACAGGGTCACATAGTTCCATGTGGCGTAGCATCTTTCCCATCATGTCTGCTTGCTACTTTCTGCCTGCTGGCTTTCCTTTCAGATGTGGTGTGTGTGTACATATGTGAATATGACGTTCTAGTTGTTACCCTGACATGGTACCCATTTCACAGGCTGGGTCTGATGCCTGGCTCTCTGTTATATACTGTCGGGATGCCTTCTCATAGGTGTTGTTTCCCAATGAAATCCCTAAGAAGGGCCATTTTATGTAGGTACATAGTTGGCATTTTATAGTCAGAAATGGTACACTAGGATGCTGAATATGACGTTACCTTGCAGACTATAAAAGGTTGAAGACCTAAAACTAACCTTTAGCCAGCAATTAGGGGCTTGTGCCCCAGTGAAGACTGAATTTATTTTCTGAGGGAGGTGTGGGCGACTGAGGTTTTCCTCCAGGATCAAGGACCATGGCATGTGATAGCTGAAACCGAGCTCCTGTTGGCGGGCTCTACCTCTCTGCTCTGCGATGCTCACATGTGGCAAGCTGGATAATGAGCTAACTTCTAAGTGAGAGGGCTCTGATTTGTATTCAGACCTGTGAGGTATATAGTTTACTCTTTTAGCCATCCTTATTTAAACCAGACCCCCAATGCCATGTCACTGCCATGTTGTATAAACGGCTGCTTTTCCTCCCGGTATTGTAAAGGGCTCGGTCTGGGCTGGCCCCAGTTCATACGTACAGAAGACACTGCTGCGGACAGCTAAGACCGTTCCTCCTGTATTCCATAGTAAAGCCATCCCCTCAGCAATGCCCAGTTGCATCTGTAATTTTTGGTTTAACACACACTGATTTGTACTAATAAATATTTTAAATTTTACTGAGTTTATCTTATTATTATACCGGTCAATAGAATTTTTTTTAACTGCCGTCATCTTGTGCACCTGTTCATATGAAGACACATGGAAGGTTGCTCACTGAAGCACTGTTTGCCAGAGCACAAATTGTCAGCCAGTAAGGAAACAGAAATATAACATGGCACAGCCAGATGCCTGTTAAAATGAATGCAAGGTGTCCTAGTCATCTAGTGCTGCTGTAACTCAAATACCACAAGTGGGTGGCTTTGACAAAGAGAAGTTTATTCTCTTACAGTCCCGTAGGCTACAAGTCTGAATTCAGGGCGTCGGCTCCAGGGGGAGGCTTTCTCTCTTTGATGGCCCTCTCTTCAATCTTCCCCCGGACTAGGAGCTTCTCCACACAGGGACCCCACTTCCAAAGGACGCGCTCTGCTCCCGGCACTGCTTTCTTGGTGGTACGAGGGCCCCCCTCTCTGCTTGCTTCCCCTTCCTTTTTATCTCTTCAGAGGCAAGGTGGTGAAGGCCACACCCCAGGGAAACTCCCTTTACATTGGATCAGGGATGTGACCTGGGTAAGGGTGTTACAATGCCACCCTGATGCTCTTTAACATAAAATTACAATTACAAAATGGAGGACAACCACACAATACTAGGAATCATGGCCCAGCCAAGTTGATACACACATTTTTTGGGGGGACGTAATTCAATCCATGACACGGGGCCTGTCCCCGTGCTGGTGCGTGTGGATGAGCCCTCAGAGCTGTGCCTGGTCACACCATGAACTGTGGGCCCACTGAGTGAAGCAAGTGGAAGAACCACAAATGCATATAAGCTTACACAAAACCGTACTATGTGTTCGTTATGAGTGTGTGTGTGTGTGTGTGTGTGCGCGCGCGCGCGTGCGTGTGTTTAGTAACATAAAAGAAGACTCAGAAGGAAACATGGACCCCTGGTGGTGCTTACCTTTGGGGAGGAGAGAAAGGAGCTGGATTGGGAGGACAACAAAGGTCATGTAATGAATGCATCAGTAATTATTTATTTTGTGAAAAATCTGAAGCCAATATGAAAAAATGATAGCATTTGGTGATTTCAAGATGTTTATCTTACTGGTTTCTGTATTTTACTGTGTTAATTTTTTTTATTTGTTCCCATATAAAATTTATACATACCTTGTTATGTGACTGATTGCTCTCCCCATACTGTGACAGCACACTCCTCCTTTCCACCCCTGATTCCCTATGTCCATTCAACCAGCTCCTAACCCTCTCTGCTTTCTCATCTCACCTCTGGAAAGAAGCTGCCCATTTGATCTCTTGTATCAAGCTGCCCGTTTAGTCTCTTGTATCTACTTGAGCTAAGAGGCACACTCCTCACGAGCATCACTTTATGTCCCACAGTCCAGTCCAATCCCCGTCTGAAGAGTTGGCCTCGGAAATTGTTTTAGTTCTGGGCTGATAGAGAATGCAGGGGCCATGCTTTCCAGGGTTCCTCCAGTCTCGGTCAGACCATTAAGTCTGGTCTTCTTACTAGAATTTGAGTTCTGCACCCCACATTTTTCCTGCTCCATCCAGGACTCTCTGTTGTGTTCCCTGTCAGGATGGTCATTGGTGGTAGCCTGGCACCATCTAGTTCTTCTGGTCTCAGGCGGATGAAGTCTCTGGTTTATGTGGCCCTTTCTGTCTCTTGGACTAACACTTTCCTTGTGACTTTGGTGTTCTTCATTCTCCTTTACTCCAGGTGCTTGGGACCAATTGATGCATCTTAGATGGCCGCTTGCTAGCTTTTAAGACCCCAGATGCCACTCACCAAAGTAGGGTGCAGAACTTTTTTTTATAAACTTTGTTATGCCACTTGACCTAGATGTCCCCTGAAAGCATGGTCCCCAGACCCCTACCCCTGCTACTCTGTCCCTCAAAGTGATTGTATTCAGGAAACTTCTTAGCTTTGGTTTAGTCCAGTTGTGATGACTTCCCCTGTAGTGTATGCTGTCCTTCCCTTCACCTAAGATAATTCTTATCTACTATCTAGTTAGTGAATAACCCTCATCCTCCCTCCCCACCCTCGTAACCATCAAAGAATGTTTTCTTCTGTGTTTAAAGTTTCTTGAGTTCTTATAATAGTGGTCTTATACAATATTTGTCCTGTGACTGACTAAATTCACTCAGCATAATGACCTCCAGCTTCTTCCATGTTATAAGATGTTTCACAGATTCATCATTGTTCTTTATCATTGCATAGTATTCCATTGTGTGGATATACCATAATATGTTTAACATTCAACTGTTGACGGGCATCTAGGTTGTTTCCATTTTTTGCTGTTGTAAACAGTGCTGCAATAAACATGGGTATGCATATATCTATTCGTGTGATGGCTCTTATTTCTCTAGGATATATTCCAAGGAGTGGGATTGCTGGACAGTATGGTACTTCTATTTCTAGCTTTTTAAAGAAGCACCAAATTGATTTCCAAGGTGGTTGTACCATTTTACATTCCCACCAACAGTGTATAAGTGTTCCAGTCTCTCCACAACCTCTCTAGCATTTATTATTTTGTGTTTTTTGGACTAATGCTAGCCTTGTTGGGGTGAGATAATATCTCATTGTAGTTTTGCTCTGCATTTCTCTAATGGCTAATGATCATGAGCATTTCTTCATGTGTCTGTTAGCCACCTGAATATCTTCTTTGGCGAAGTGCCTGTTCATATCCCTTGCCCATTTTTCAATTGGGTTATTTGTTTCGTCGTTGTTAAGGTTTTGCATTATCTTACAGATTTTAGAGATTAGACACTGATTGGATTTGTCGTAGCCAAAATTTTTTTCCCAGTCTGTAGGTTGTCTTTTGACTCTTTTGGTGAAGTCTTTTGATGAGCATAAGTGTTTGATTTTTAGGAGCTCCCAGTTATCTAGTCTCTCTTCTAGTGCTTGTGCATTGTTACTTATGGTTCGTATTGTGTTTATGCCATGTATTAGGGCTCCTAGCGTTGTCCCTATTTTTTCTTCCATGATCTTTATCGTTTTCGATTTTATATTTAGGTCTTTGATCCATTTTGAGTTAGTTTTTGGGCATGGTGTGAGGTATGGGTCTTGTTTCATTTTTTTGCAGATGGATATCCAGTTATGCCAGCACCATTTCTTAAAGAGACTGTCTTTTCCCCAGTTAATGGACTTTGGGCCTTTGTCAAATAGCTGCTCATAGGTGGATGAGCTTATATCTGGATTCTCAACTCTGTTCCAGTGGTCTGCGTATCTGTTGTTGTACCAGTACCAGGCTGTCTTGACTACCGTGGCAGTATAATAGGTCCTAAAACCAGGTAGTGTATGGCCTCCCACTTTGTTCTTCTTCTTGAGTAATGCTTTACTTATTCGGGGCCTCTTCCCTTTCCATATAAAGTTGGTGATCTGTTACTTCATCTCATTAAAAAATGCCAGTGGAATTTGGATTGGGATTGCATTGTATCTGTAGATTGCTTTGGGTAGAATTGATATTTTCATGATGTTGAGTCTACCTATCCATGAGCAAGGTATATTTTTCCACTTACGCAGGTCTCTTTTAGTTTCTTGCAGTAGTATCTTGTAAACTTTTTATTGTATAGGTCTTTTACATGTCTGGTTAGATTTATCCCTAAGTATTTTATCTTCTTGGAGGCTATCGTAAATGGTATTGATTTGGTGATTTCCTCTTCAAGGTTCTCTTTGTTGGTGTAAAGGAATCCAGTTGATTTTTGTGTGTTTGTCTTGTATCCTGAAACTTTGCTGAAATCTTCTATTAGTTCTAGTAGTTTTCTTGTGGATTCTTTGGGGTTTTCTGTGTATAAGATCATATCATCTGCAAATAGAGATACTTTGACTTCCTCCCTACCAATTTGGATGCCCTTTATTTCTTTTTCTAGCCTATTTGCTCTGGCTAGGACCTCCAGCACAATGTTGAATAAGAGTGGTGATAAAGGGCATCCTTGTCTGGTTCCCGTTCTCAAGGGGAATGCTTTCAAAGCCTCTCCATTTAGGATGATTTTGGCTGTTGGCTTTGTTTAAATGCTCTTACTTATATTGAGGAATTTCCCTTCTACTCCTATTTTGTTGAGAGTTTTTATCATAAATGGGTGTTAGACTTTCTCAAATGGCTTTTCTGCATCGAACGATAACATCATGTGCTTCTTGTCTTCTGTTTTATTTATGTAATGGATTACATTGATTGTTTTTCTAATCTTGAACCATCCCTGCATACCTGGTATAAATCCCACTTGATTATGGTGAATTATTTTTTTGATATGTTGCTGAATTCTGTTGGCTAGAATTTTGTTGAGGATTTGTGCATCAATGTTCATGAAGGATATTGGTCTGTAATTTTCTTTTTTTGTGGTGTCTTTACCTGATTTTGGTGTCAGGGTTATGCTGGCTGCATAGAATGAGTTTAGAAGTATCCCATCCTTCTCTATGCTCTGAAATACCTTTAGTAGTAGTAGTGTTAACTCTTCTCTGAAATTTTGGTAAAATTCTCCCAGTGAAGCCATCTGGGCCAGGGCTTTTTTTTTGTTGGAAATTTGTTTTTTCTTTCTTTTTTTTTTTTTTTTGTACTTCAGGTGAAGGTTCACAGAACAAATAGTAGTACACGTATTGTTTTATGACATTAGTTAACAACCCCACAACATGTCAACCCTCTCCCTTCTTGACTTTTTTTGTTGTCATTGTTGATAAGATACACCACTTCAAAAATTTCTACATGCACAGTTCAGTGACATCAACTATGCTCTTCCAATTGTGTTGCTCTTCTCACTTCAGATGAAGGCTTACAGAACAAAATAGTTTCTCATTTAACAGTTAGTACACATGTTGCCCTATGACAATGGTTAACAACCTCACAACACATCAACACTATCATTACTCAACCTTGGGTTCCCTATCACCAGCTTCCTTGTCCCCTTCTGCCTTCTGGCCCTTGTCACCAGACTACTGTACCTCATTAGTCCCATTTGGTTTTATGGGGCTCTCCACTCCCAGGCTGAATGGTGAACCTCAGAGATAACTTCATCACTGAGCTTAAAAGGTGTCTGGGGGCCATACTCTCGGGGTTTCTTCAGTCTCGTTTAGGCCAGTAAATCTGATCTTTTTATTGTGAGTTAGAATTATCTTCTACATCCTTCTCCAGCTCTGTCCAGAACCATCTGTTGTGATCCTGGTCAGAGCAGTCAGTGGTGGTAGCTAGGCACCAGCTAGCTGTTCTGGACTCAGTCCAGTGAAGGCCGTGGAAGCTGTGGACCATTAGTCCTTCGGACTAATCTTTTCCTTGTATCCTGTTCTCTTCATTCTCCCTTGCTCCCAAAGGAATGAGATCAGTGGAGTATCTTAGATGGCCGCTCACAGGCTTTTAAGACCCCAGACGCTATTCACCAAGGTAGAATGTAGAACATTGTCTTCATAAACTGTGTTATGCCAATTGAGCTAGATGTTCCCCAAGATCATGGTCCCCACAACCCTCCACCCAGCAATTCAATCCCTCAGGAAGTTTGGGTGCGTCTATGGGGCTTCCATGACCTTCCCTTGTGCAAGTTGTGCTAATTTCCCCTGTATTGTGTACTGTTAACCCTTCACCCAAGATACCACTTATCTATTGCCTATTTAGTATTTCCCCCCACCCCTCCCATCCCTGTAAACCAACAAAAGTTGTTACATTTTGTGTGTGAACATTTTCATGGGTTTTTACGATAGAGGTCTCATACAATATTTGTCCTTTTGTGATTGACTTATTTCACTCAGCATAATGTCCTCCAGTTTCATCCATGTTATGAGATGGTTCACAGATTCATTGTTGTTCTTTCTCGTTGCATAGTACTCCGTTGTGTGTATGTACCATAGTTTGTTTATCCATTCATCTGTTGATGGGCATCTAGGTTGTTTCCATCGTTTTGCTATTGTGAACCATGATGCCATGAACATAGGCGTGCATATGTCTATTCGAATGATGACTCTTATTTCTCTGGGGATATATTCCTAGGAGTGGGATTGCTGGATCAAATGGTACGTCTATTTCTAGCTTTCTGAGGAAGTGCCGTATCATTTTCCAAAATGGTTGTATCATTTTACATTCCCAGCAGCAGTGCATAAGAGTTCCGATCTCCCTGCAGCCTCTCCAACATTTGTTGTTTCCAGTGTTTTTGATTCATGCCAATAATGCCGGGGTGAGATGGTATCTCATTGTGGTTTTAATTTGCATTTCTCTAATGGCTAGTGATCACAAGCATTTCATTTGTCTGTTGGCCATTTGAATGTCTTCGTTGGTGAAGTGTCTGTTCATTTCCTTTGCCCATTTTTTAATAGGATTATTTGTCTTTTTGTTGTAGAGGTGTTGGATTTTCTTGTAGATTATGGAGATTAGACCTTTTTCTGACTTGTACTGTCCAAAATTTTTTTCCCAGTCTATAGGTTCTCTTTTTATACTCTTTTGGTGAAGTCTTTTGAAGAGCACAGGTGTTTGATTTTTAGAAGATCCCAGTTATCTAGCTTATCTATTGGGGTTTGTGAGTTGATGGTTATGGTTTGTATCCTGTTAATGCCGTGTATTAAGGCCTGAAGTGTTTGCCCTATATTTTCTTCTATGACCTCTATAGTTTTAGGCTTTATATTCAGGTCTTTGATCCATTTTGAAGTAGTTTTTGTATACGGCGTGAGGTATGGGTCCTGTTTCATTTTTTTGCTGATGGATATACAGTTTTGCCAGCACCATTTGTTAAAAAGACTGTCTTTTCCCCATTTGATGGACTTTGGGCCCTTGTCAAAGATCAGGTGACTGTAGGTGGATGGATTTACATCTGGGTTCTCAATTCTGTTCCATTGGTCAATGTATCTGTCATTGTACCAGTACCAGGCTGTTTTGACTACTGTAGCTGTATAGTAGGTTCTGAAGTCAGGTAGTGTGAGTCCTCCAACTTTATTCTTCTTCTTCAGTAGTGCTTTACTTATTCACGGCTTCTTCCCTTTCCATATAAAGTTAGTGATTAGTTTTTCCATCTCTTTGAAGAATGTTGTTGGTATTTGGATCGGGGTTGCGTTGTATTTGTAAATTGCTTTGGGTAGAATTGTCATTTTCACAATGTTGAGTCTACCTATCCCTGAGCATGGCATGTTTTTCCATTTATGTAGATCCCTTTGGGTTTCATGCAGTAGTGTTTTGTAGTTTTCTTTGTATAGGTCTTTTACATCCCTGTTTAGATTTATTCCTAAGTATTTTATTTTTTTAGGGGCTATTATAAATGGTATTGTTTTCCTGATTTTCTTTTCATCGTTCTCCTTATTGGTGTATAGGAATCCAACTGATTTTTGTATGTTTATCTTGTATCCTGCTATTCTGCTGAATCTTTCTATTAGTTCCAGTAGATTTCTCATGGAGTCTTTAGGGTTTTCTATGTATAGTTTCATATCATCCGCAAACAGGGACAGTTTAACTTTTTCATTACCAATGTGCATGCCCTTTATTTCTTTTTCTTGCTTTATTGCTCTAGCTAGAACTTCCAGCACAATGTTAAATAGGAGTGGTGATAAAGGACATCCTTGTCTTGTTCCTGTTCTCAAGGGGAATGTTTTCAGCCTCTCTCCATTAAGAATGATGTTGGCCATTGGTTTTGCATAGATGCCCTTTATTATGTTGAGAAATTTCCCTTCTATACCTATTTTATTGGGAGTTTTTAACAAGAATGGGTGTTGGACTTTGTCAAAAGCCTTTTCTGCGTCAATTGAGATGATCAGGTGATTCTTTTCTTTCCTTTTATTTATGTGGTGGATTACATTGATTGATTTTCTAATGTTGAACCATCCTTGCATACCTGGTATGAATCCTACTTGGTCATGGTGTATTATTTTTTTGATATGATGCTGAATTCTATTGGCTAGAATTTTGTTGAGAATTTTTGCATCTATATTCATGAGAGATATTGGTCTCTACTTTTCTTTTTTGTGGCGTCTTTGCCTGGTTTTGGTATCAGCGTGATGCTGGCTTCATAGAATGATTTTGGAAGTGTTGCTTCCTCTTCTGTGCTCTGAAATAGCTTGAGTAGTACTGGTACAAGCTCTTCTGTAAATGTTTTGTAGAATTCTCCAGTGAAGCCATCTGGGCCAGGGCTTTTTTTTTGTTGGGAGTTTTTTTTTTTTTTTTTAGCTTTTCAATCTCTTCTCTTGATATGGGTCTGTTCAGATTTTCAACATCACTTTGTTGTAGTTTGGGTAGGTAGTGTGTTTCTAGAAATTCATCCATTTCCTCTAGGTTTTCAAATTTGTTGGAGTATAGTTTTTCATAATATTCTGTTGTAATCCTTTTTATTTCAGTTGGGTCTGTTGTAATGTCCCCCATTTCATATCTTATTTGGGTTATTTGTGTCCTCTCCTGTTTTTCTTTTGTGAGTCTGGCCAGTGGTTTGTCGATTTTGTTGATTCTTTCAAAGAACCAACTTTTGGTTTTGTTGATTATTTCTATTGTTTTTCTATTCTCTATTTCATTTATTTCTGGTCTGATCTTTACTATTTCCTTTCTTCTGGTGGCTGTAGGCTTTTTTTGCTGTTCTCTATTTGTTTGAGTTCTGTAGTTAATGTTTTGATTTTGTCCCTTTCTTCTTTTTGATATGTGCATCTATTGCTATAAATTGTCCTCTGAGGACTGCCTTTGCTGTGTCCCAAAGGGTCTGGTATGATGTGTTTTCATTCTCATTTGATTCTAGGAATTTTTTCACTCCATCTCTAATTGCTTCTATTACCCAGTGATGTATAAGCAGGGTATTATTCAGTTTCCATGTAATTGATTTTTTTTCCTTGCTCTTTCTGTTGTTAATTTCTACCTTGATTGCATTGTGGTCAGAGAAGATACTTTGAATTATCCCAACGTTTTGGATCTTGTTGAGGATTGCTCTGTGGCCTAAGATATGGTCTATTCTGGAGAAAGTTCCATGTGCATTGGAAAAGAATGTGTACTTTGCAGCGGTTGGATGGAGTGTTCTATATATGTCTATGAGGTCAAGTTGGCGATTGTGCCCTTTAGGTCTTCTGTATCTTTGCTGAGTTTCTTCTTAGTTGTTCTGTCCTTTACTGAAAGCGGTGTGTTGAAGTCTCTTACTATTATTGTGGAACTGTCAGTTTCTCTTTTTAGTGTTGTTAGAGTTTGTTTTATGTATTTTTGAGCTCTGTCATTGGCTGTGTAGATGTTTATCATGGTTATGTCTTCTTGATGGATCGTCTCCTTAATCGTTATATAGTGTTCTTCTTTGTCTTTTATGGTGGATTTTGTTTTAAAGTCTATTTTATCTGAGATTAGTATTGCCACTCCTGCTCCTTTTTGGTAGTTGTTAGCTTGGTATATTTTTTTTCCAACCTTTGAGTTTTAATAAACTCACATCTTTGTTTCTAAGGTGTGTCTGTTGTTGACAGCATATTAATGGATCCTGTTTTCTTATCCATTCTGTCACTCTCTGTCTCTTTATGGGTGCATTGAATCCTTTTACATTCAGTGTAATTATTGATAGATGTGAGTTTGTTGCTGTCATTTTGTAGTGCTTTTTTTGTGTGGTGCTGACATTTTCTTTGTTCTTCTTACTCTCCTGTGCTGAGTTACTTTTGTTTGTGGATATTTTTTCATTTCTTTTGTTTTTGTACAAAGGTTTTGTTTTTGCTGAGACTTTATGTTTTTCCTCTTTTTTTTATGAGTATGTTTGTTAATTTTCTTTGTGGTTACCATGAATTTTACCCTTATCTTTCTAAGTTTGAGGCAGTCGATTATTACTTGGTATCACCTTGCCTTCCTCTCCATTAGAAGGTTCTATACCTACACCGTTTATTCCCTCTTTTATTGTTTTGATGTTTTTGTCATTTACTGATTAACTTCTCTGATTCCCTGTTGTATTTATTTTGGTTTTGGATAGTCCTTGAGAGTTCATTTCCTAGACTGGTATCTGGCTCTTATGATCCTGCATCCTAGATTCTGCCTGTGAGCTGAAGTTGTTTGTCCTCAGATCAAAGAACTCCCTTTAATAATCCTTGTAAGTTTGGTTTGGGTTTTACATATTCCCTTAATTTCTATTTATCTGGAAATGTCCTAATTTCACCATCATATTTGCACAATAGTTTTGCAGGATATATTCTTCTTGGCTGGCAATTTTTTTCTTTCAAGGTTTTATGTATGTCATCCCACTGCCTTATTGCCTGTATAGTTTCTGCTGAGTAGTCCGAGCTTGATCTTATTGTTTCTCCTCTGTATGTGACTTCTTGTTTTTCACGCGCTGCTCTCAGGATTCTTTGTCTATGGTTTTGGCGAGTGTGATTTTCTTTTGGGGCCTCTCCTATATGGGGTTCGTTGAGCTTCTTGGGTGGCCAGCTTTTCATCTTTCATGATATTGGAGAAGTTTTCTGTCAGCGGTTCTTCAATGGTCCTCTCTGTGTTTTCTGTTTTCTCTCCCTGTTCTGGAACTCCAATCACTCGTAAATTTTTGCTTTTTATTGTATCTCACATACTCTCAGGGTCTCTTCATTTTTCTTTGTTTTTTCTGAGTTTTCCTCAAATAGAGTTGTATTCAAGTGTTTGTCTTCAATTCCACTGATCCTGTCTTCCACCGTTTCAAATCTGCTCCTCAGCCCTTCTGTGACACCATCCATTTATGAAATCTTGTTGTTTATCTTTTGGATTTCTAATTGTTGTCTTTGTATAATTTCTAGTTGTGAATTTATTTTGAAATTTTGTTCCTGCATTATTTTCCTGAATTCTTCCAATTTTTTGTCTGTATTTTCCATGAATTTGTCTATTTTTTCCTCATTTTTGTCTGCTTTTTGCTTCAACTCTTGGATAATTCTGAGTATTAGAGATTTGAATTCCCTATCAGGTAGTTCTAGTGCCTTTTCTTCCACTGGAAAGTCATCTGGTGTTTTATTTTGGACACCTACTGGAACCATCCTGTCCTGTTTTTGTAAATGTTTTGATATTGTCTGCTGTCCTCAGGGCATTCAGTAGTTATTTTTCTCATTTATTGATTGTAGATTTGTTTGTTTTGTCCTTTTTTTTTTTTTAATTTGGCGATGTCTGAGCAGGTAGGCTGTGTGTTCTTTGTTGTTTGCTTGTCTGTGGGCACAATACTTTTTGCCTCCTTCGCCAATTGGCAGCGTCAATCACTCAGATATGGTACAGCAGAGCAGGTCTAGCCGAAGAGGAGTTACTGGGATGGGTCGTTTGTGACGCTTACTACAGCCACCAGGGCGGGTCGGTAATCAGTGCAGGGCAAGTTCCAGTAGGCTGTGCCTGTGCTGCTTGGTGGTGTGAAGCGCACGGTGCAGGTAGGCAGGATGTAAAGGGGAGATTGTTATATGTGGAGCTAAGATGGGTATGGGAGAGAGGAGAGAGGAACAGGAGCCAAAAACGTATAAACAAACAAAAAAGAATGTTAGGGGAGCTTGCCGTTGGAGTGGAGAGATGAGAGACTGTGTAAAGGAGAGAAACAAAAAGGGGAAGAAGAAAAAAAAAGAAAGAAAAGAATGAATAAATAAAAATCAGAAAGGGAAAAGAACAGCAAAGTTCCCAGCCACCGGTGTGGCTATGAGGTCTGGGCAAGTCATTCTCAGGTGTTGCAGTACAGCCTGGCTAGAAGGCGTAAGAGGTATTCAGTGCCAGGTATTCAGGGAACAGGAAGAGAAGGAAGGTATAGAGAGACGAGAAACTGAGTAATGAAGAAAGACAAAAAGGGGAAAAGAGGGAAAAGAAAACCAAACGAATTTTGAAAAAAAAGAACAAGAAAAGCCCCCCAGAAAAACAGAAAAAAAAAAAAAAACCCACGAAGAAAGAAATGTCCTCAGGGATCCCTCTGCACTTCTGTGCAAGCCGAGGGGGTAGGTTCCAAGCCACGCAGCACCACCTGGCCAGAACGGGCTTGTTGGGAGTTTTTTAATTACGTTTTCAATCTCTTCTTTGGTTATAGGTTTATTGTTATACCTCTGTTTGTGTTAGTTTAGGTAGGTAGTGAGTTTCTAGAAATTTGTCCATTTCCTCTAGGTTTTCAAATTTGTTAGCGTACAGTTTTTCATAGTTTTCTGTTATGATTCTTTTAATTTCAGTTGGGTCTGTTGTGATATCACCCATCTCATTTCTTATACGGGTTATCTGCTTCTCCTGTTTTTCTTTTGTCAGTTTGGCCAGTGGTTTATCAATTTTGTTGATCTTTTCAGAGAACCATCTTTTGATCTTGTTAACTCTTTCAGTTGTTTTTTATATTCTCTATTTCATTTAATTCTGCTCTGATTCTTAATATTTCCTTTCTTCTGGTGCCTTAGGGCTTCTTTTGCTGCTCTCTTTCTACTTGTTCCAGTAGTAGGTTTAATGTTTTGATTATGGCCCTTTCTTATTTTCGAATGTGTGCATTTATTGGTATAAACTGACCTCTGCGCACTGCTTTTGCTGTGTCGCAAAGGTTCTGGTAGGATGTGTTTTCATTGTCATTTGATTCTATGAATTTATTTATGCCATCCTTAATTTCTTCTGTAACCCTGTAGTTTCTGAGCAAGGTGTTGTTCAGTTTCCATGTGTCTGATATTTTTTCCTTGCTTTTTCTGTTGTTGGTTTCTACTTTTATGGCTTTATGGTCAGAAAAGATGCTTTGTAATATTTCGATGCTTTGGATTTTGTTAAGGCTTGCTTTGTGGCTTAATATGTGGTCTAGTCTGGAGAATGTTCCATGTGCATTGGAAAAGAAAGTATACTTGGCTGCTGTTGGGTGGAGTGTTCAGTATATGTCTATGAGATCAAGTTGGTTGATTGTAGCATTTAGATCTTCTGTGTCTTTGTTGAGCTTCTTTCTGGATGTTCTGTCCTTCACTGAAAGTGGTGTGTTGAAGTCTTCTACTACCATTGTGGAGTTGTCTGCCTCTCTTTTCAGTGCTGTTAGAGTTTGTCTTATGTATTTTGGAGACCCGTCATTGCGTGTGTAAATGTTTATCATGGTTATGTCCTCCTGGTGTATTAACTAACCCTTTAATCATTATATAGTGTCCTTCCTTATCCTTTGTGCTGGTCTGTGTTAATTTTTGTTTCAAGGAGCTGAGGGTTTGGAGAAAAGAAACATGAACTGGATTTGGCTGAGTTCTTTTTTTTTTTTTTTTTTTGGTACGTTTTTACTGTTCTTTTATTCCATTTAAATTACATTTAAATTTTCTGTTGACCTGCAGCATTTACACACTGGTGAGCCACCAGTTTAGGTTCTCCTGATTTTCTTCTTTAAATTTTTTAAAATTTTATTGTTGTATGTTAATTGAAAGTTTATAATTCAAGTTAGTCTCTCTACAAAAATCTATACGTACATTGTTATGTGACCCAAGTTGCTCTCCCTATTCTGTGACAGTACATTCTTCCTTTCCACCCCTGATTTCCTGTGTCCATTCAATCAGCTCCTGACCCTCTCTGCCTTCTCATCTCATCTCTGGACAGGAGCTGCCCATTTAGTCTCACATATCTACTTGAGCTAAGAAGAACACTCTTCATGAATATCATTTTATGTCCCATAGTCCAGTCTAATCTTTATCTGAAGAGTTGGCCTTGGGAATGGTTTTAGTTCTGGGTTGACAGAGAGTCCAGGGGCCATGCTTTCTGGGGTTCCTCCAGTCTCAGTCAGACCATTAAGTCTGGTCTTTTTACTAGAATTTGAGTTCTGCACCCCACTTTTCTCCTGCTTCATCAGGGACTCTCTGTTGTGTTCCCCGTCAGGGCAGTCATTGGTGGTAGCCGGGCACCATCTAGTTCTTCTGGTCTCGGGCTGATGAAGTCTACAGTTTTTGTTGGCCCTTTCTGTCTCTTGGGCTAATACTTTCCTTGTGACTTTGGTGTTATTCATTTCCTTTACTCCAGGTGCATTGGGACCAATTGATGTGTCTTAGATGGCAGCTCACTAGCTTTTAAGACCCCAGACGCCACTCACCAAATAGGATGCAGAACATTTTTTTAATAAACTTTGTTATTCAGCTGACTTCTTAAACATGCTAAGAAGGTTTCATAAGTATAATTCCAAGGTCCGAGGCATGTGCTGTGAAACTGTTTTAAATATGTAAACAAACAAACACCATCACCAACAGAAGACTTACATTCTAATATTGTAAGAAAACGAACTTTTCTTTTGAATCTTACTAAGAAGTGGCTACCTATTCATGGTAACTTTGGGAAATGTTTTTAGAAATAACCCAGTACCCATGATGGGATTCAGCCCCCAAGTTTTGAACAGCCCAGCCTTCCTCCCAGCCCTGTGGGTCAGTAGCATTCTGGACACAGATCTGCATCCCCTCTGTCCCTCAGTCCTCCTTTCTCCCACCTTGGGGCCAGTGTCTGAAGGGTTAATAGGCTGCCACCTCAATGGCCTTCATGATAACTTGCACTTTTTAACAAAACGACTTGAGTTTATTTAAGGGCCCTGGAAGACCAGGACAGGGAGTCCAGGGCTATACCCAGCTTGACTACTTCAGCATTACTTGTGGTACTCTTTTTCTTCAGGTATTGTCCTGAAAGCGAGAGCTGCTGGTTGGATGACGGGGAGACTTCATCTTGATTTCATCTCTAGGAATGTCTCTATGAAGTTTCGAGGCTTACTGCAGCAACGTGTAGTTGCACTGGCTTTTGTACATATTTGAAGTTATCTTCTCCCCTCGATCCCAGTGTCCTGTTAAAAAAACAAAAAATAATACCAAGTGTTGGCAAGTATGCTGAAAACTGGCACTGTCGTACATGCTACTCATAGTTTAAATTGCTACAATCTTCCTAGGAAGCAAGTTTGGCAACATGTATCCAAAACTTTGAAGATCATATTCTATGACTCGGTAATTCTGTTTCTAGGAATTAATTCTAAGTATATGTATTAGTTTAACTAATAATGTATATAACAGTTATCTATTGCTGCATGACACAGTAACTATTCATTATCTTACAGTTTCTGTGGGCAGGACTTTGGCAACAGTTTCGGCAGGTGGTTCTGGCTCAGAGTCTCTAATAAGGCTGAGTCTAGATGTCAGCTGGAGCTACAGTCATCTGAGGACTTGACTGGAGCTGGAGGCTCTGCGTCCAAGTGGCTCCCTCACATGGCTGTTGGCGGGAGGCCTCAGTTCCTTGCCAGGTGCACCTCTCCATGGGCTGCGTGAATGACTTCTTGACATGGCCACTGGCTTCACCCAGAATGTGTGATCCAAGAGAGAGCAAGGCAG
Source organism: Dugong dugon (assembly GCA_030035585.1). Classification (NCBI taxonomy): domain Eukaryota; kingdom Metazoa; phylum Chordata; class Mammalia; order Sirenia; family Dugongidae; genus Dugong; species Dugong dugon. The sequence continues at coordinate 42,466,061 of CM057466.1, read as the reverse complement.
AGCCACAAAGTCTTTTATGGCCTAGCCTTGGATATCACACCCTGTTATTTTTACAAAATCCTAGTGGTGACACAGGTCAGACCTATTCAGTGTGGGAGGGGATTATATAAAGACATAAATACAAAGAGGAGGGGAATCAAGGGGGCCATCTTGGAGTCTGGCTACCAAAAGATATAATTAGTGATATTTACATATTGTTTGTCCCAGTATCAGTTCTAATAATCAAAAGTTGGGGTAATCTAAATGTCCTACAATGGGAAATTAGTTAATTATAATGCATTCATAAAATAGAATACTGTAATCATTCAAAATTATTGTATTGGAAATAAGTGCTATTGGTCACAAAACTCAGAATGTACCCCTTTTTTCTGTGCCAACTTAATTTCTACCTTGAACCCCCATTCTGTATAATACAGAAGGCTGAATTTAGTCATATGTAGTGTTACTCAGTGAACTCAGTGGCTTCTATTATTTTAGATTAAAATTTACTGTCCGGATTTAACCCTCTTCTTTGTCTCTCAGGGTGGGTGAAGGGGTGCGAAGGGCGCATCTCAGCTGCTGGTGGGCTCGTGTAGCGTTCTCGCAGCCGCAGGGAGGGGATGTGTCTAATTGCTGTACCTCCTCTGGCATCTCTCCACCTCTGCAGAGATCCAGCGTCTCCTTCTGGTCTGTGGTTAATGGCTCCATGCCTTCTCTCCCCACTGCAGTGCCCGAATCCCACTACAACCTCTAGCCTTCAGGGCCACCGAGGTCTCTGTGCCCCTTGTCGGGTACCTGGCTCCTTCACATACACTTCCACACCCCACTTTGAGCACCTGGAAATTTTGCATGGACCCCAAGCCTTGCTGGGGTCCTCAGAGACTGGTGGGGCTGCAGCCTAGGGTTGGGGAGGGGTTCCCTGAGGTGGGTTCTGCCAGCATCCCCACACTACAGCTGGTGTTCCATGATGCCAGCCTTGGTGGAGCCAGTGCTCACCCCCTTTCGGGAGGCTGACAGGAGCTGGTGCTGACCCACCACACGCCAGCCACCATCCCTATCTCCAGTGCTCGCCCCCTCTCAAGAGGCTGACTAATAGGAGCTGGTGCTGACCCACCACACGCCAGCTACCGTCCCCATCTCCAGTGCTCACCCCCTTTCAGGAGGCTGACTAATAGGAGCTGGTGCTGACCCATTGCACGCCAGCCACTAGCCGTCTTCCAGCTCTCCAGTGCTCACCCTCCCACAGCCCTGCTTGGGGGAGGGCATAGCTTTATACCAGCCTTTTCAGGATTTGTTCTTTGGAGTTCCAAACCCTCTGCTTTTGCAACACTAGGGGTTTGACTTTCAAGACTTCCTTCCCTTCTGTGAATATCAGGAGTCAGTTTTGGATTTCAAAGCCAGAATTTGACTCATCTGTGTCCCCCTTCAGTAAATGCCCCCAAGGATCACAGGATAATCTAAAGTGTATGTGTAGCTGTTAATATCCTAAAAATTCATCCTGCTGCATCATAAGTTAGAGTCCCTAATGGCAGGTTGTAAAGGAGTTGTGATCTATAACCGAAAAAGCTGCATAGCTGTACAGTGAAGACAGTGGTTGTTACTGGATGATAGGATTATGTTTTCTTTCTTTCATTTTTTCCTTGTGTTTTCCAGATATGAACATATAATACTTTAAAATCTACATTTGATATTACTTTTCAGAAAAGGGTTCTATCCTGAGAGTTCCTGAAGAACAGGTTTTTAACTCTTGTTTCTCGGCGTGCTGGGGTCCCTCCAAGGGTGTTTCCACCCATGAACTCTCAAGGACAGGGACAATCACATCATCTCTGAGCAGCCACCACCCGTCTGTCAGTGGAGACTTGTGTGTTGCTGTGATGATGCACAGGTATGTGCAGAGCTTCCAGACTAAGAAAGACAAGGACGAAAGACCTGGCAATCTATTGCCGAAAATCAGCCAATGAAAACCCTGTGGACCACAATGGTCCCATCTGGAACTGATTGTGGGGATGATGGAGGACTAGGCAGCATTTCGTTCCGTTGTGCATGGGATCACCATGAGATGGGCCAACCTGATGGCAGCTGCTAAAATAAAAATCCTATTACGCCAATAATAGAAATTGATTGAAGTTTATTGAATGTACTACTTGCAAATCAGGGCAACACTTTGACTAGGCAGTCAAGAATGTTCCAAAGATAAAAGAACCTCTAAAGACACTTATACCCAATCTTACCGGCACTGCTTTGGAAGAAGGGCCGGAACAGAACTTATAAACAATTTGTGGTCAGGAGGATTTCATACAGCATATTGTTAAAGAACAATAAAGAATAATTACTAATTTACCTTAAAACATAGCCCTAGTCTGACCTTTGGAGTCTTGTTTCCTGATACTGACTGAGTTCTTCAAAAGAGCACAATGCCCAAGGCCAAACTGTCTTACTAGTTTCTCTAGACCATTGTTTGACTAAAAGGTGGCTTAGAAACCAGTTTCTTCAAGGGTCAAGGTTCAAAAGGACATCTAAGGGCAAGGGCCTGAGGAGGTTACCCCAACCTCCATGAAAGCCAGAAATCTGGATTCCAAGAGAGTTAAAGCTGTTTCTCACAGCTAACAACAATAACAACTGTGAATCAGGTGCCCAAGGACATCCCTGACGCCGTCAGATATGTGCACTGATCAAGCACACGGAGGAGAGAGCAGAGGGAAGGGAATGGATGCTAGAACCAAGGATGGCAGGAAGGAGAAAGAGAAGTCGCTTCAGTGCCCAGAAAGGGCAGCTTGACTGGAGAAGGCACTCTGTCCACAGAGGTAGGAATGGGGGCTTGGGAGCCAGCTTCATCCCTCACTCATCATATGATCCTGAGCAACTTACTTGTTTTCTCTGAGCCTCAGTTTCCTCCTGCAAAACAGGGATAATCCCCACATCACAGGTTGCTAAGATTAAGTGACATTGTTGTCTGTGAGGCTCTTAGCACAGGGAACTCAATGCTAATATCGTGCCATAGGTTCAGCCTTTGTCCTGGAGTTGTGAGGCGTTCTCACGGCATGCTTCTACCTGCCGCTCTCTTCTTCTTGTGCCCTTCCTTTTTCTTCTCGTGGGAGGCAATGTAGCATAGAGGTGAAGATCAGGAAATCTAGAACCAGTCCACCTGATCCAACCCCCATTCTGTAACTTGCTGGCTGAGTGACCTTTGGCAAATTAATCTCTCTATACCTCAGTTTTCTCGTAAGTGAAATGCAGATAATAATTCATATGCACACTTACCCACAATTCTGAAATCTAAAAAGCTTCCTAAATAGAACAATTTTTCCTAAGTGTTGTACAACTCCTTTGGCAGCAAAACCTGCCGTGACCTGACGTGATGCTCTATAGTCCTCACTTACCCAACCAGGGTGAGGAGTTGCACGTGTACCTGCAGAAACATTATTGTGTTTGCTTACAGGGGCCTACCCTGACTCTGCTGGGATGTTCTGTAATAGATGCACTGTATTACTCTTATAAAATCCAAACAAAATTCCAAATTCTGAAAACATCTGCCCCCACAAAGTCATACTGTGGACCACAGTGCCTACTTCATAGGTTGGCTTAAAAAAAAAAAAAAAAAAAAAAAAAACCAAACCCATTGATTCTGACTCAGAGTGCCCCTATGGGACAAAGTAGAACTGCCTCATAGGGTCTCCAAGAAGCAGCAGGTGGATTCGAACTGCCCACTTTTGGTTAGCAGCCATAGCTCTTAACCCCTGTGCCACCAGGGCTCCATAGGTTTGCTGGAGGGATTAAATGAGATTCTGCATGTAATGAGGCCACTGCCTCCCAAGCTCCAGGAAGCTCCTGGGTGCACTATGTGCCTAGAAGACAACATGAATGGGGCCTCCAGAGTGGTGACCCAGGTTTTACATACATAAAGCACTAATTATAGTTCTGGCGGAAACCCGGGTGGTGTAGTGGTTAACAATTCGGTTGCCTGGTACTGGTACAACAACAGATACATAGACCAGTGGAACAGAATTGAGAATCCAGACATAAATTCATCCACCTATGAGCCCCTGATATTTGACAAAGGCTCAAAGTCCATTAACTGGAGAAAAGACAGTCTCTTTAACAAATGGTGCTGGCATAACTGGATATCCATCCGCAAAAAAATGAAACAAGACCCATACCTCACGCCATGCACAAAAACTAACTCAAAATGGATCAAAGACCTAAATATAAAATCGAAAACGATAAAGATCATGGAAGAAAAAATAGGGGCAACGCTAGGAGCCCTAATACATGGCATAAACACAATACGAACCATAAGTAACAATGCACAAATGCACAAGCACTAGAAGAGAGACTAGATAACTGGGAGCTCCTAAAAATCAAACACTTATGCTCATCAAAAGACTTCACCAAAAGAGTCAAAAGACAGCCTACAGACTGGGAAAAAATTTTTGGCTACAACAAATCCAATCAGTGTCTAATCTCTAAAATCTATAAGATACTGCAAAACCTCAACAACAACAAACAATTGAAAAATGGGTAAAGGATATGAACAGGCACTTCGCCAAAGAAGATATTCAGGCAGCTAGCAGACACATGAGGAAATGCTCACGATCATTAGCCATTAGAGAAATGCAAATCAAAACTACAATGAGATATGATCTCACCCCAACAAGGCTAGCATTAATCCAAAAAACACAAAATAATAAATGTTAGAGAGGTTGTAGAGAGACTGGAACACTTATACACTGTTGGTGGGAATGTAAAATGTACAACCACTTTGGAAATCGATTTGGCACTTCCTTAAAAAGCTAGAAATAAAGTACCATACGATCCAGCAATCCCGCTCCTTGGAATATATCCTAGAGAAATAAGAGCCATCACACGAATAGATATATGCACACCCATGTTCATTGCAGCACTGTTCACAATAGCAAAAAGATGGAAACAACCTAGGTGCCCATCAACGGACAAATGGATAAACGTATTATGGTATATTCACACATTGGGATACTACGCAACGATAAAGAACAACGATGAATCTATGAAACATCTATAACATGGAGGAATCTGGAAGGCATTAGGCTGAGGGAATTTAGTCAGTCACAAAAGGACAAATATTGTATAAGACTGCTATTATAAGAACTCAAGAAAAGTTTTAAACACAGAAGACAACATTCTTTGATGGCTATGAGGGCGGGGCGGGAGGGTGAGGGTTATTCACTAACTAGATAGTAGATAAGAATTATCTTAGGCCAAGGGAAGGACAGCACACACTACAGGGGAGGTCAGCACAACTGGACTAAACCAAAGCTAAGAAGTTTCCTGAATACAACCAAACACTTCGAGGGACAGAGTAGCAGGGGCAGGGTTCTGGGGACCATGCTTTCAGGGGACATCCAGGTCAATTGGCATAACAAAGTGTATAAGAAAATGTTCTGCATCCTACCTTGGTGAGTGGTGTCTGGGGTCTTAAAAGCTAGCAAGCAGCCATCTAAGATGCATCAATTGATCCCAACCACCTGGAGTAAAGCAGAATGAAGAACACCATGTACACAAGGAAAGTATTAACCCAAGAGACAGAAAGGGCCACATAAACCAGAGACTTCATCAGCCTGAGACCAGAAGAACTAGATGGTGCCCGGCTACCACCAATGACTGCCCTGACAGGGAACACAACAGAGAGTCCCTGATGGAGCAGGAGAAAAGTGGGATGCAGAACTCAAATTCTAGTAAAAAGACCAGACTTAATGGTCTGACTAAGACTGGAGGAACCCTAGAAAGCATGGCCCCCAGACTCTCTGTCAACCCAGCACTAAAACCATTTCTAAGGCCAACTCTTCAGAAAAAGATTAGACTAGACTATGGGACATAAAATGATATTCATGAAGAGTGTGCTTCTTAGCTCAAGTAGATACATGAGAGTAAATGGGCAGCTCCTGTCCAGAGGTGAGATGAGAAGGCAGAGAGGGTCAGGAGCTGGTTGAATGGACACGGGAAATCAGGTGGAAAGGAGGAGTGTGCGGTCACAGTATAGGGAGAGCAATTAGGGTCACATAACAATGTATCTATAGATTTTTGTATGAGAGACTAACTTGAATTGTAAACTTTCACTTAAAGTACAATAAAATTTAAAAAAAAAAAAAAAGTTCTGCTGCTAACCAAAAGGTCAGCAGTTTGAATCCACCAGGCTCTCCTTGGAAACCCTACTGGGCAGTTCTACTCTGTCCTCTAGGGTCACTATGAGTCGGAATTGACTCGATGGCAAGAGGTTTGGTCTTTTGGTTTATACTTCTGGCACCAAGGAAGTGCTCAAAAATGATAATAGCTAACAGCAATGTACCAGGCATTGTTCTAAGTATTTTACATTATATTATCTCTTTTTATTTCCACACCACCCTTATAAGCTAGATACTATTATTATCTCCATTTTACAGATGAGATAACTGAGGCACAGGAGGTTAAATAAATTGCCCAAGATCATGGACTAGTAAGAGAGACAGAATGCAAATATTAGCTATTATTTTCTCCTTTTTTAACTCTTTGTAAGTACTACCAATAAAGGAATGAAGGAAGGGAAATCCATGTTTTATCTCGTTTGATCCACAAAACATCTCTGAGAAGAATACACAATTGTTCTCGTTTTTGCAGGAGCATGGAGAGCTTAAACAGCTTTCTCTATTTTGTATGGTTAGGAAGTAGGGCAACCTGCGTTTATGTCTGGGTCCATCGTATTCCAAAACCCAGGCTAAAATCCTTTCATCTCAAGAGGAAGTTTTGACTGGGAAGGCAAGGGTTAATCAGCTGAGGCCGGAAGAGCTGAATCAGGGCTCCCCAGTCTGACTGAAATCACTCTCTGACCCACAGCTGCTGGTGTGACTCTCCTTGACCCCGGGGCTCAGGCCGGTTCCACATATCTTTTCCATATCCCTGACCTTGACGTCCAAACCATTGCTCAGCTCAGCGCTGACTCATGTTTCTTAGCTGGCTTTTTGAAATGCCTGCTCCCTGCGTCCAGCAATCTTGACTTTGAGACCGGACCCCCCACAATTAGCTTTTGAGAAGGAGGGCCACAAGTAGTGTCTCCAGTGGGTCTGATTGCCCCGAGAGAGGCCTCTGCTGTCCTGCATCTCACACGGCTTGGGGTTCATGCCTGTTCTCTCCTGCTCCTCTGGGAGAGGGTCCCAACCAGTGTCTAACGCACTGACTCTCCTCAGCTCCAGCTCTTCCACGGCTGGCTAAGCAGTTTCTTTTTTTTTTTTTTAACTTCCATCTGAAAATTTCCCCAGCACTAATTTCTCCTACTTGTCAACCTACATACATGCATCCATCCTCTCCTTTTCCCTACCAAGCTGCCCTCTCTTTCCTTCACACTACTGGAAGTCTTCAAAGAGTGATACGCTTGACCTTTTATTCACTCTGCTCTTCCAGCCATTACCAGGGACTGACTGACCTCATGCTCAACCACTAGCTTCTCTCCTCGTTCTCTTCCACTTCCCTCCAAGTATGCCATGAGGCTGTTGACCACCTCCTCCCTGAAGCTTCTCTGACTTCTCAGCATGAGGCTGCTATGGGTTGAACTGTGTTCTCCGAAAACATATATTCCTGTGAATGTGACTAGTACCTGTGAATGTGACCTTGTTTGAAAATAGGATCTTTGCAGATGTTATCAGTTAACATGAGGTCATACCAAAGTAACCAGTTGTCATTCAGTCCATTCTGATTCACGGCGACCCCATGTGTGTCAGAGTAGAACTGTGCTCCACAGGGTTTTCAATGGCTGATTTTTTTGGAAGTAGATTGTCAGGCCTTCTAAGGTGCTTCTGGGTGAACTCGAACATTTTGGTTAGCAGCTGTCTTGGTTTCTTAGTGCTGCTATAACAAAAATGCCACAAGTGAGAGCCTTTAATGAACAAACATTTATTTTCTCACAGTTTAGGAGGCTAGAAGTCCAAATTCAGAGGTTCTGCTCTAGGGGAAGGCTTTCTCTCTCTGTCTGCTCTCAGGGAAGGACCTCGTCTCTTTTTAGCTTCTGTTCCTTTGTTCCTTGAAGATCTTCATGTGGCTTGGCATCTGTCTTCCCCCATCTGTGCTAGCTGCTTCTATACCTAATCTGCTCTTTTTATATCTCAGAAGTGATTGCTTTAACATAACAAAGAAAATCCTATTCCCAAATGGGATTGCATCCTTGGGTATGTTGTTGTTGGGTGCCATTGAGTCCATTCCAACTCATAACAATCCCGTGTGACAAGAGTCCAGCCCATAGGGTTTTCTTGGCTGTAATCTTTATGGTGGCCCTGGTGGTGCAGTGGTTAAAGTGCTTGGCTGCTAATGAAAAGGTCGGTGGTTCGAACCCATCAGCCACTCTGTGAGAGAAAGGTGTGACAATCTGCTTCCATAAAGATATACAACCTTGGAAACCCTATGGCACAGTTCTACTCTGCCTTGTACGGTCGCTATGAGTCGGAATCGACTTGATGGCAGTGGGTTTGGGTTTTTAGTCTTTACAGAAGCAGATCATCAGGTCTTTCTCTTGCAGAGCCGCTGGGTGGGTTCGAACAGCCAACATTTTTGTTAGCAGCTGAGCACTTAGCCATTGTGTTACCAGGTGGAAACCCCAGGTTCTTGCTCAGCATGACTTGTATTAGCCAATAAACAAGAGACTGAGGTGGGAGAACAGGAAAAAGGCACCTTTATTTCATTGTACAAGGAAGTGGAGTCAGTCGGAGCTGCTGCTGCCAAGACTGCTTGCCAAGGGCGGGCAGACAAGTTACTTTTAAAGGGGTTTATAAGTAGGGAGTTCATGCAAGTTACGTCAGAAACATTCCTAATCATACTACACAGGCACAATAGGGTTTACATATAACCTCCAAGCAAAAGCAGTATTCAAATGCAAAGCTGGGGGAAGCAGGGGAGGCCAGCAAAGAAAACAATTTTTCAATACAACACCTTGGGGGTGGAAGCCAGGTAAAGAGTACAACACTGTGGGGGCTCTGTCTCATTGCGCCACCAAGGTTCCTTTCCACAGGTAAAGGCATTAGGATTTACAACACAACACATATTTTTAGAGGACACAATTCAATCCATAAGGGCAGCCAAGCACATTAACCATTTTACCACCCAGGGCTGGCCTAACCCAATATGATATAATCTTGTGGTATTTCCCAAATTTGTGTTCCAGATCCTTCTCAATTTAAATCACCTTCCTCATAATCTCTTCCAGTCTAATGGTTCCAACTACTGCCTCCAGGTGTTTAGCTTCCAAATTGTGGTCTTGCCTGACTTCTTTCCAGAGATTAGACCTTGATTGCCAGCTGCCTAAGGGTGTACCCGACGGGTGTCCTTCTTCATGTACTCACTTCCTCTGCAGGCAAACCCCATCCTACTTTGTCGGCTGTGGGTCCATGGGGAGCATTCTCTCAGTGGCTTGGGCTTCAAACGTCACAGTCAGTTTCAACTCTTCCCACTGCCTACATCCAAGCATCTACCAAACCATGTAAATTCCATTTCTGGAACTTCTTGAACCTTCTAACCCACTTTCCACGGTCCTAGTTTATGCTGTCAGTATGTTCTGTCTCACCTAGTTTGATAGTGTCTTAGCAGGTCTCTTTGAATTCTGTCTTTGGCCCTCAAATCTACTATTGAATATGATGACAGTGAATCTGCTGAAGTTTAGATCACATCATGCCATTTCCTCAAAACTTTCTGTGACTCCTCATTGCAAATTAAATTAAATTCCAACTCCTCAGCCTGTGGTTAAAAGTCTGCTCTTGTCTGGGCCCATCCTCATCTCCACTCCTGCTACCTCCAGGCGCTGTTTCTTGCTCCTCCACCAGGAAGGCCATCCCCACTTGCTCTTTCTCTCCCAGGCAGCGTGACACCAACCTTCCAGCCTGTTGGCTTTCCAGAGGCTGTGAAGCAATTCTCCGAGGCTTTCCCACATCTCCCCAGTGGGGACAATGGTCCTGCTTTGAACCACTGTAGAGTTTGGAGCAGCAGGTTAGTCTGTAAATTAAGGTCAAATAGTGTTTATATAGAGATAGTACTTTTTTTTTGCACTAAACACGAAGTCTAGTGTTAAATTGTCATGTTTTTTGTTTGTTTGTTTCTACAATGTATGATAGGAGAAGGCCAGGAAGTTAATTGGATATTAACTCGGAGGGTTAGGAAGCAAGAGAGACTCAAATGGCCAGGACTTCCATCCTATTCTGTAAGTTTTAATTGAGTGTCTAGTATATTCTCTGCTGGGCTAAAGAGTGGAGACAGTAAACATATTCTGGCTGGGAAGCAAGACTGATACTAGGGAGCAATTATAGAATGTTACATCACTCACTAAACATGCAGGGCCTATTGAATAGGGCTGGTTGGGTAGGACTAAGTGTTGCTACGCGATTTCAGTCTTTTTTTTAGCTTGAACATTTGCTTTTCAATATTCTGATTTTGTATTTAGTGTGGATGGTTTGGAAAAGTATGATGGGAAGAGTTTCCTTTATCTCTTTCCCATTTTTTATTAAGAGAAGAGGCCGAGGTATGGATGGTGGTCTGCCAAATGGTAATAAAAATAAATCTAGTCAAAATATTTTTTAAATTGAGTGTTTTCTTGTAAAACTTCTTCAACTGTTTTCCATTATACACGCTATAATCCATTCATGACTTAATTCATCCATTAAGTGCCTACTGAATGTCACACTCATTTATAGTGAGAATAAGTTTGGGCTTATTCTCCAGTAAGCTTAGCATTGTGACTCTGAACATTGACGCTCCAATTAATAAGCAAGAAATGTTTAATGGGATCCATTGCTTTTCTTTTCTTTAACTACGCGCTAGTCTACTATGGGTTCCATTTGTTCTAAAGGCATTGGTAGAGTCTGTAGTCATCTGCTAACTCACTTGTTTGGCTTCCTTTCGGAGGTGGGCATTGGTGAATTCAAAGAATATGTACAGACAGCACTGTGCTTGCACTATCAGTGAGCTATAGTGTTTTAAGCAGTCAATTGGTAACAAAACATCAACAAACTTACAATTAACTTGATTCTTACCAAAGCAGTTTCAAACAGAATTTTCCAATAAATATTCACACAGGAGAGCTTTAAGCATACCAGAATTCTTCCCAACCACAAAAATGTTGAGAGTTAAATATTAGAACAAAGAAATAAAGTCAATAATCCACCCTTCCTTGGATAAAACGTAGATACCATTGTGTCCAAAACCAGTGAGTAAGGGAGTAATAAACCTAGGGAGCCAGGTAGAAAGGCCCAAGTGTTGCAGCTCATGTACAATACTGATTGTTCATGACAAATCCTCTGAATGACCGGCCATTTGGAGGTAGAAAAGAAAAGCATTCACTTAGCAATTTTTAAAAATAATGCTTTTTCCCATTATAAATGTCCATTCTTGAAAATCTGGAAAATCCAGACAAGTGGAAGGAATAGTAAAAATGTACCAGTCCACCTTGACAATCAAAGCATCTAGAATGTTCTAGGAGTTTTCCCAGGTTTTTTTTTATTATGACACTGAGTAGGAAGGCAGAGAATAATCCCCTAATAGGTGTTTAACTATGGCTTTATTTATTTTATGGGGGTTCACATCAACATCCTGCAGGTGTAGGGAATATTCTAAAGGAAAGTAGGAGCTGGTGAGAGAAATCAAGTAAAACCAAATGGTTACTTCACCCCAAAATACTTAAACCGCAGTCCTGTCAATGAAAAACTTGGCAAGGGGATATATGAAATGTAGGTGACTTCACACTTAGAGGAACCAGCACTGAAATGAAGAATTTTATTGAAGCTAAGTGTCCTTCTATGCTAGTGGGAAGCACATAGCAACAATGCTATGTTGATCTGTTTACAAAGTATTCTTAATGAAGAGTGATTCTCTGTGACAAATGCCTCTCTGTTCATTATTATTCTCTCGGTTAACAAATATATGACTTGAATTACATAGAACTGCAGTTGAGTCTTGCGGTTAAATTCCTTCAGAGGTACCTATTCTCTCTCCAGGAGCTGACGTATCACTGGTGATATGTGTACACATGGAGCAGTCACCTCACCACCACCTCCTCCTCAGGCTCTGTCACCCCCCATCAGAATGTTTCAGTAACCCCCAACTGCTATTCCCTCCTCTTTATGAGTAAAGTTTTAAAAATAAATAACATTTCAAAGATTAAGGTAACAAAGCCATGTGTACCCATCATCCAAAATTAACAACCATTAACATTTTATTTCTAAATACTGTGTACATGCACACATATTTAATGAGGCAAAAAGAAATAGAATATAATAGATAAAACTGAAGTTCTCTTTGATCTTCTCCTGGCCCCATATCACCTCTTCCATCACCTGCTCAGAGGCAATTAGTGTAATGAATATTGTGTATATAAATATACTCAAGACGTACTTGAGTTACAACGAACCGCATTTAGGACCATCTTTTTTTTTTAGTACATCTTATCACTAGTAATATGTGCTACATACAATGTTGCAGCACATAATTTGCTGATGTTATCATTCTCGGATATTCACTCAAAGATGTTGAATGTTATAATTTATAAAGATACTGATAATAAAATGCAATAATAATGAAAACTTAAAAAAATGAGATATTCTACTAACGTCAGAACCAACCTACAACGGAGTCGGAATGGAATTCCTTTGTAAATCGGAGACTGTTGTTGTTAGGTGCCATCTAGTTGGTTCTGACTCATAGCAACCCCGTGTACAACAGAATGAAACACTGCCCAGTCCTGCACCATCCTCACAATTGTTGTTATGTTTGAGACCATTGTTGGAGCCACTGTTTCAATCCACCTTGTTGAGGGTCTTCCTCTTTTTCACTGACCCTCTACCAACCATGATGTTCTTCTCCAGGGATTGTTCCCCTCCTGATAATATGTCCAAAGTATGTTAGATAAGGCCTTGCCATCCTTACTTCCAAGGAGCACTCTGGCTGTACTTCTTGCAAGACAGATGTGTTCATTTTTCTGGCAGTCCACGGTATATTCAGTATTCTTTGTGAACACTATATAATTCAGAGGCATCAATTTTTCTTCAGTCTTCCTTATTCATAGTTCAGCTTTCGCATGCATATGAGGCTTGGGTCAGGTGCACCTTGGTTCTCAAAGTATTATCTTTGCTTTTCAATACTTTAAAGAGGTCTTTTGCAGCAGATTTGCCTGATGCACTACATTGTTTGATTTCTTGACTGTTGCTTCCATGGGTGTTGACTGTGGATTCAAGTAAAATGAAATCCTTCACAACTTCAGTCTTTTCTCTGTTTGTCATGATGTTGCTTATTGGTCCAGTTGTGAGGAGTTTTGTTTTCTTTATGTTGAGGTGTAATCCATACTGAAGGCTGTGGTCTTTGATCTTCATCAGTAAGTGCATCAAGTTCTCTTCACTGTCGACAAGCAAGGTTGCTTCATTGCCATAACGCAGGTTGTTAATGAGTCTTCCTCATTTTTGACGACTTCCAATTTTCCTAGATTTATCATTTGTACATCCCATGTTGTAATTATTAATGGATGTTTGCAGCTGTTTCTTCTCATTTAGAGTCGTGCCAAATCAGCAAATGAAGGTCCCGAAAACTTGACTCCATCCATGTCATTAAAGTCGACTCTACTTTGAGGAGGCAGCTTTTCCCTAGTCGTATTTTGAGTGCCTTCCAGTCTGAGGGGCTCATCTTCCGGCACTGTACCAAACGGTGTTCTGCTGCTGTCCATAAGGTTTTCGCTGGCCAATTTTTTCAGAAGTAGACAGGTCCTTTTCCTAGTCTGTCTTAGTCTGGAAGCTCCACTGAAACCTGTCCACCATGGGTGACCCTGCTGGCATAGCTTCCAGCATCACACCAACACGGAAGCCACCACAGTATGACAAACTGACAGAAGCGAGTTAGGGACTACATACATATATTATATATATATCTTGCTGTCTGTTGCCATCCAGTCGATTCTGACTCATAGTGACCCTATAGGACAGAGTAGAACTTGCCCATAGAGTTTCCAAGGAGCGGCTGGTGGGTTTGAACTGCTGACCTTTTGGTTCGCTGCCGAGCTCTTAACCATTATGCCACCAGAGCTCCATATATATATACACACATACATAAGTATATAAATAATGGCATTGCTTAAAATTTTTTGACATAACTAAATAGAAACTATATTTTATGATATTTTTTTTCCTCATTATAATATAAGATCTAAGCAGGTAGATCTAGAGGGTCTGGCTACCTCTTTATCCCTGGTGTGTAACGTTGTTTGTGTCATATGTAAATGTTCCACAGATGTTGAACTGAATAATATCTGCCAATATGTAATAAAAGACTATGAAGTGGTGTAACTGGTGTTTTCCCAGACCACCTATCGTGAGCATGCTCATGGGCTTGCGTGCGCACGCGCGCGCACACACACACACACACACACACACACAATTGGATCACAACAATAGTCCAAATAGCATTTCTCTGGCTGTGGACCGCAGCCTGGCCCCGCCTATGGCCAGTCCTTGGGAGCTCTCAGCACGCTGAAGAAGGAGACCTCTTCTCCCTTCTGTGGACTCCCAAACCGTGCCCGCTGCAGGTCGGCTCACCGTCTGACTGTACGGGGTGCCTCGGAGGCCTCCTCCTCCTCTCCCTCCATCCAGACTTCTGGCTGTTTCTTGCAGTACGGTCTGTGTGGCCTCAGCAGGGCCACCCTCCTGGCTCCATCCTGGCAGGGTGCCCGTGGATCCTCGGTTAGGTTTCTGGACTCTTTACAGTGGAGGATCTTTAACTGAACAAAGTTTCCTCCTGCCGACACTGCTCCCCTCTCAGAGTAGACACTGCCGGTACCCTCTCTGAGCATAGGCTCTCTCTCCACACTCGCCTCTGCTCACAGCCGGCTGCTTACTGCAAGCACCTGTGAGCCACTCTGGTTTTTCCTGGCTGTGGAAAAATGTGGGATCAGATAGAGCACAGGCAGAGGGCAAGCCCAAGTGCCAGACTTCAGCCGCGGGAAGAGTCCTCACTGATGAAGGCGGGGGGCTGGGGTCACTGTGAAGACATGCTCCACTTGATTACTTTCCACTCCCCTTCCAGTGTTTCCTGGGATCATCTCCCGAACAGATCACGCACGCCACAACTCTTGTCTTAGGATCTGCTTCTTATAGTTTAATTATTATCTCTCCAACCATCAAAAGAAACAAGCTATTAATCCACAAAACAAGGGTAAGCCTGAAAGGCACGCTGCTAAGGGAAAGACGTCAGTCTGAAAAGGCTGCATGCTGTGCGATTCTGTTTACATGACATTCTGTAAAAGGCAAAACCATAGAGACTGTGAACAAAGCAGTGGTTTCCAGGAGCTTGGAGACAGGTGTGGATTGACTAGGTGAAGCACAGGGTGTTTTTAGGATGGTAAAACTATTTTGTATGGTACTGTATTGGTAATACTACTGTATATTGTATGATAAGACTTTATTAACAATTCTATCCCCTTGTCAAAACCCATAGAACTTCACAGCACAAAGAGTGAACCTTAATGTAGGTAAATTTGAAAAAAAAATTAACCAGGAAGGCAAGAGATCCCAGGATGGAATGCCGATTGTGACAAAAGAGTCTAACTATATTACAAACATACATAAATTCACCGAAGGGCTGTGGATAAAGAGGTGCTGACCTAAGTAACTTCAGAAATGACTGGAAACCATAAGACAAGAGACTAAAGGAACTGTCCATAAGCACTGTTAAAGTTGTTTCCAAGGAGGTGTAGGTTAACAATTTTGAAATCATTATACACATATATTGGAACTGAACAAATTTGTCAATGGCTGGCAGGTGGTAGGAACCAAGTTTCTCATGTTTGGAGTGGGAGGTTATGGATAGTGTCATGGACTGAATTGTGTCCCCCAAAAATATCTGTCAACTTGGCTGGGTCATGATTCCCAGTATTGTGTAGTTGTGCACCATTTTGTAATCTGATGTGATTTCTTTATGTGTTGTAAATTCAATCACTATGATGTAATAAGATGGATTAGCGGCAGTGATACTGATGAGGTCTACAAGATTGGATAGTGTCTTAATCCAATCTCTTTTGAGATATAAAAGAGAGAAGCGAGCAGAGACACATGGGAACCTCATACCATCAAGAAAGCAGTGTCAGGAGCAGAGCACATCCTTTGGACCTGAGGTTCCTGCGCTGAGATGCTCCCAGACCAAGGGAAGACTAATGCATCACAAGGACGTTTCTTTAGAGCTGACAGAGAGAGAAAGCCTTCCTCTGGATCTGATGCCTTAAATTTGGACTTGTAACCTACTAGACTGTGAGTGAATAAATTTCTCTTTGTTAAAGCCATCCACATGTGGTATTTCTGTTATAGCAGCACTAGATGACTAAGACAGATAGCAAGGGGAGAAGCTTACAGTGAACCATATAGCACTGAATTAGAGTCAGAGACGTCAGTATGAACTCATGTTTACTTGATAGAGATTCTTATAGATATAGAAGTAATTATGAATATTTGTGTAGACATCGGTTAGTATTCATACATATGTTTTCTCGTTACGTTTGCTGAGAAGGCCTAGAAGAAATATAAATATAAATGAGTATGCGCAGCCTGGATGTTGGTTTCTAGTACCATTCTCCAGTAACAGAAATCAGTTCCTTAAAGAAATGGCTGATTCTAGGACTACAGCAGGGAGTATACAGGATGAGTCAGAGCATCTTGTTGTGCCAGAAAGTGAGGAAGTGCTCAAAAACCAGAACGATGGAAGTATGTCAAAGGGCCAGAAGAGTCAACAGAAAGAGCTCCCAATGGCCAAAGCTGGAACAGGTTGAGCAACAAAATAAATAACATAGTATTGGAGTATAATCCAAAGTATAAAATAAATGTCTCTGAGTCCACACTGATATAAATGATTGAATAAATAAAAAATGGGGGAAGAGAGACAAATCCCCCATATAGAATTCCAAATAGAAGAAGCATAACTCTCCACCCCTTGAGTGTGGGCTGTGCAGAGTGAGTTCCTTCCGAAAGGTAATGTAAGGAAAGAAGGGCTAGGGAGACAGTAACTCTACAGTGGAGAAACCTGGCAAACGGTACCTTAGCCAGATGATCAAGGTTGACATCATCAGTGAGTGATGAAGCTATAGTATGTTCCCTTGTTAAGATGTAATATTTCTATTACTTTACCTCTGTGATCTTCTTCACAAAAACACTTGTTGTTTTTTTGCCATCAAGTTGATTCTGACTCACAGCAACCCTAAAAGACAGAGTAGAACTTCCCCTTAGGGTTTCCTAGGCTGTAATCTTTACTGGAGAAGATCACCAGGTCTTTTCTCCTGTGGAGCCACTGGTGGGTTCGACCTTTTGATTAACAGCTGAGTGCTTAACCATTGAGCCATGATGGCTCCTTAGTTTAATCATGAGAAGCACATCAGATAAACCCAACCCCTCCCCCCAAAAAACCCACTGCCGTTGATTCCAATTCATAGTAACGACATAGAACAGAGTAGAACTGCCCCCACAGGGGTACCAAGGCTGTAATGCTTACGGAAGCAGACTGCCACATCTGCTATGACTCACCAACCTTTTGGTTAGTAGCCGAGAGCTTAATGACTGCGCTACCAGGGCTCCTCAGATAAATCCCAGTTGAGGGATATTCTACAAAATACCTGACCAGTACTTGTGAAAACCATCAAGGTCGTCAAAAGCAAAATAAAGGCTTAGAAGTTGCCACAGCCTAGGGGAGTGTAAGGAGGCATGACAACTAAATGTAATGTGGATTCTGGATGAGGTCCTAGAATAGGAAAAAACAACGCAACAAAAAAATTAGGGGACAACTAATAAAATCTGAAAAAACTGTGGACTTCAGTTAATACTAATGTATCGGTATTGGCCCCCTTAGTTGTGACAACTGCACACAGTGGTGTAAGACTGTTAACGGCAGGGGAAGCTGGATGTGGGGAAAGAGGAACACTCTGTGCTATCTTTGCAACTTTTTTGTAAATCGAAAACTATCCTAAAATTAAAATTTTATATAAAAATGCATTATTATACTTAAAGTCACTCTTCTTTCCTGGAGGAAAGATTGGAAAGAATGTGAAGGGTATAGCAGAGAAACTCTCTCCTGCTTCAGTTATTACTGTGACTATTATAGAGATCTTGGGGTGAAGATCCTTTTCACTTTCAAATCTTAACTTAGAAATATGATTTCAATCAGGGCTCTTCCAAATTTCACAAAATATATTCATTTTGTATATTACTTGTGTTTTAATGGTGATTCATACTGAATTCCCCCATCTCCTATCCATTAAGGAGTTCCTGGGTGGCACAAACGGTTAAGCACCCAACTACGAGCTGGAAGGTTGGCAGTTCAAACCCACCCAGAGGCACCTTGGGAGACAAGTCTGGTGATCTGCTTCCAAAAGATCACATTCTTGAAAACCCTGTGGAGCAGTTCTACCCTGCACACGTGGGATCACCATGATTTGGAATTGACTTCACAGTAACTAGCAAACTATCCATCATGCTGAATAACCAAGAGTCTGTATCATTTTAGAGAAAATGTTTTCATTATTCCACAATAAATTGGTGGGCACTTTAATATACGTAGTATATAAAAACAAAAGCCCTAAATGTATACCCATGATCTCTTTTTATCTCTGAGATGGCTGAATTTTAAATCGGTCAGCAGAAAGAATGACTTCCAGACCAACTTCACTTCAAACTATTTCCTTATTTTATTAGACTCCGCCTTGTATTAAGTCCTGGGACATTTTAACACTATTGTTTTTATTGTTATTATTGGTTTGAGTTATGGAGGAGACAGCCTCAGAATCAAGAGGTAGAAGTTGGTGTATAAATATATCATCAGGAGTAAGAATCATTACAGAGAAGATTGATGGATTTAACTACCTAAAACTTGAAGCATTTGTATGTTGAGGTGGTTGTTAGGTGCTGTCGAGTCAATTTGGACTCATAGTGACCCCACGTGACAGAGTAGAATTGCCCCATAGGGTTCTCTAGGCTGTAATCTTTCTGAGACCAGATGGCCAGGTCTTTCTCCATGGAGCCACTGGATGGGTTCATAAAAAATTTTAACTTAATAAAGAAATGCAAATTAAGATACTAATGGCATAACTTTTTTATCCATCAAATTGTACTTTCATACCTTGCTGACAGCTATAAATTGAAAAGCCTTTCTTAAAAGCAGTTTGGTAATATCTATCAAAAGTCTTTAAAAATGTCTACCAGTTGATCTACAGATTCTTTTCTAGAAATTTAGTCTAAAAACAACAATTAAGAATATATGAAAAAATTATTCCTTTGATATGTATATACGGTGAAATCTGTGAGGGCCGGAACTCGACAGGACTGCCTTGTTTTTCCAGGTCTCTCTAGTTTTCTGCCTTTGACAGGGTGCAGTCTTACCACTCTTCTATCGCTCTTTTTAGTGGAAGATATTTGAGTTTTCCCTCTCGGACAGGTTTCTGCCTTAGACAGGTTCCAGCTTTTGCAGGTTTTACAGTAATAGCAAAAAATCAAAAGCAGCCTACATATCCATCTATAGAAAATTATGTAAATAAATTGTAATTCATCCATTTGAAGAAACACTAATGAGTCATTTAAAATAATTCTATAGGTCAAGGGCCTGCAAACGATGGCCCACTGGCCAGCTGCTAGTTTTTCTAAATACAGCTTTGTTGGAACAGAGCCATGCTCACTTGTTTATGTGTTGTGTGTGGCTGCTTTCATGCTAGCACAGCCGAGTTGAGTAGTTGTGACAGAGACCATGTGGTCTGCAGAGTCTGAAGGAGTTACTGTCTCGCCCTTTACAGTGAAAGTCTGCTGACCCTACTACAAGCAAAGGAATCCCGCTAGCATGACATTTAAAGTGCCCGCCTGCTAACCAAAAGGTTAGCAGTTTGAACCTACCAACCGCTCTGCAGGAGAAAGAAGTGGCAGTCTGCTTCTGTAATGATTACAGCCTTGGAAACCCCATGGGGCTGTTCTACTCTGTCCTACCAGGTCACTATGAGTTGGAATCCACTTGACAGCAATGGAGTTTAGTGAACATGTTTTGGCATGGAAAATATTCAAAATATATTCTAAGTGAAATGATTACAAAATAATACGTGGAAAATTGTCTCACTTGAAAATATGTACGTCACAATATTCATAGGGGTGATCCTTGAGGATTGGCCCTGTGGTAATTTTTATTTTCTTTTTACTTATCAGTGTTTTCTATTATAAACATGCATTACTTTTATAACTATAAAACCACAAAATGATGCAAGCAAAATGTATACAAAACTAATACTTAATGTTGTAAGGGCGTGGTAGAAATGAATTTCCACTTGGTGTTTATTCCAGCTTCCTTCTAGTGTGCTTGCCTGCACTGTAGAGGCTAGGAAGCTCTTGACTCCCTTGCAGCTGGGGTTCAGGAGGTGGACCTGCAGGAGATTCAGACTGTCTTGCACGCTACTGTTGTTGCTGGCCCAGTCGGACATTTTGGAGCAGCACTGCGGTGCTCGCCTCTGGCTCTGAGCTGAGAAGGGCTTGTGGGGGTGCTGACCCAGCCCTGGATTGCAGCTTTCACAGGAAGTTCAAGGCAGCAGTTCAAGTGGCGACCTTCAGGTTCCCCACCATCCCTGGCCGGCCAGCTCTGAAGTGTTGTTCATTTTCTGGAGTCATTCCTGGATCCCAGCCTGAAGCCAGACTTTCCAGCCATTTTATAATCACCTAAGCCATTGTGTGGAGTTGCTGGGTGGTGCAAATGGTTAAGCGCTCAACTACTAACCGGAAGGTTGGTGGCTTGAACCCACCCATAGGCGCCTGGGAAGAAAAAAATCAGCCTAAAAAATCCTATGGAGCACAGCTCTACTCTGACACACATGGGGTCACCGTGAGTTTAAATAACTGAAGTGACAGCAATCTTTTTTTTTAAAGCCATCCTATGCCTAAAATAGCTGGCCGTTTCTGTTTCCTAAGGCAGAGTCCTCACTGACATCAGAGTTCATGAGCAATCTGGGGACAAGCTTGTGCTGAAGGAAAAAATACGTTTTATGACAAGTTGAATAAAAATTATTCAGAGGCACCAAGATTTCAAGTTGCTTGGGATTCATCGGAATTGCAGAATGAGGAGTAAAAATAATTGGATCAACCCTGCCAGCCCTAAAACACAACTAAGATCTCCTGTCACAGATGCTAGAAGTGTGAATTCAGGGCATGACTCTGTGGGGGGCCCTACTTGGTCTATTTCAGCATCTAGCAGCTGCCCGCAGTCCTTGGCATTCCTTGGCATGCCTTGGTGTCTGTCTTCCCCAGTGTGTGCCTGTGTCTAACCTTATCTTTTTATAACTCAGAAGTGATTAGATTTAGGACCCACCCTACTCTGATATGACCTCATTAACATACAAAAGAAAAACCCTATTTCCAAACAGGACCACATCTCCAGGTACAAGGGCCAGGACTTCAATACATATTTTTGGGGTGAGAGGCACAATTCAAACCATAACAGGTGGTGAGGAGCAGCAACACCAGATTAAAAGGGCCCATTTGTGGAACTTCAGCTTAAAGAAAACTTCTTGATTCTGGTGCAGCTCAGTCTTTCAGGGTCTGTCCCTTTCCCCCGTGTGGCTGCACAGGGCTATGTGGATGAGTTGTGACTGGGCCCTCTGGCCTCTTGCTGGTTTCTCCCGTGAAGTGGCCAATCTGGTCTGATCCCTGGACAAGGACTGCTGAGGCAGGGCCGATCCCTTCTAGGGGTGGGAGCATTGTGTTGTTATGCCTGGTGGAGCCTGTGGTTCTAGCCCCGGCTCCTGGTTATAGCTGCCTCTACACCGTGGCCCCTTCCTTCTTCCTCTAGCCCTTGACTAGCTCCTGGTTTTCTCAGAACACCCGTGGCCCCACTCCAGGGTGTGCAGACTTCCAGGTCTCTAGCAAGCCTCAGCAGCTGTATCCAGCCATGCCCTCTGCCAGTGGCTGATGCTGCCCTGGGCATGGGAAGGATGTGAACCTGGAGGCCCATGGATATGGCTTTTCCTGGCCTTCCAGATGGAGCATGACACAAATACCCCTCTGCCTTTCCTTGGAACATACCTAACCTACCTCCACGCCAAGGTTTCAACCCAGAGAGAGCAGGTCAGGACATGAGTATCTGTCCTCTTGCTTCCCACTCCATCTGGGCCCTTTCTCCCCTTCCCACATTCTCCCATGATGGAAGGGATGATGTTTTTACTTCTTCCTCCCAATCAGAAGTTCCTCTGTGTCATAATCTACTCCCTCCAAGTAGCCAGAACCCAGTACAGAACATGGTACAAGGAGAGAAATTAATTTACCAGTAAGTCGAAGTCTAAAGATATTGTCCCTTTCATGCCGATAAAACCTGCTCATAAGGATTTACATGACTTATATTCAACCTCAGTGTTTGGTCTCTTCCCCGAACCGCTACCAGTGAAGATGTTGAACAGACAAGTCTTGTCCCCAATGGCTTAGTTTCCTAGTGCTGCAGTAACACAAATACCACAAGGGGGTGGCTTTAAAGAACAGAACTTTATTTTCTCACACTTCTGGAGACTAAAAGTCCAAATCAGGGTCTCAGTCGTGGCGATTCCTTCCTTGTCAGTAGATGGGGCATTCCTTGGTTCCTTGGCTTGTAGAAGATCCTGACATGGTGTCTGTCTTCCCAGTATGTGCTCACCGCTGCGTCTGATCTGCTCTTTTAATGACTCAGAAGTGATTAGGTTTAGGACACACTCTACACTGGCATGGCCTCATTAACATAACAAAGAAAACCCTGTTTCCAAAGGGGATTATATCATAGATATAGGAGTTAGAATTCTAACACATAGTTTAGGGGACAACATTCAATCCATAACACCCATCCTCTGCTTTAAAATGGAACACAATGAAGTGAGAGTCTCATTGGTTGTAGAAGTTCTTTGCATTTAAGAGTGTCTTAGTTATCTAGTGCTGCTATAACAGAAATACCACAAGTGGATGGCTTTAACAAAGAGAAATTTATTCTCTCACAGTCTAGGAGGCTAGAAGTTCAAGTTCAGGGTGCCAGCTCCAGGGAAAGGATTTCTCTCTCTGTCAGGTCTCAGGGGAGGTCTTACCATCAGTCTTCTCCAGTCAAGGAGCTTCACAGCTCAGGGACCCTGGGTCCAATGGAGGCGCTATTCTCCTGGGCCTTGTTTCTTGGTAGTATGAAGTCCCATGTCTCTCTGCTCATTTCTGTTTTTTATATCTCAAAAGAGATTGACTTAAGACAGGACCTAATCTTGTAGATTGAGTCCTGCCTCATCAACATAACTGCCTCTAATCCTACCTCATTAACATCATAGAGGTAGGATTTGTAACACATAGGAAAATCACATCAGATGACAGAATGGTGGACAATTACACAATTCTGGGAATCATGGACTAGCGAAGTTGACACACATTTTGAGGGGACACAACTCAATCCATAACAGGGAGAAAGACCTTCTGCCTTGAGAACCAGGAAGGCTCTGTGAGTCTTTGTCCAAAGCTTCCCAGTGAGAAAGTGCAGAGCCTTCACTGGCAGCATCTGGGGAAGCAAAGTAAGAACATGAGCTCTTCCTTGGAATAGGATTAATGTAATCAAGAAATATGAATTTGTACTCTGCCCTAAAGAGGAAGCCCTGATACATGCCACAATATGGACAAATCTAGAAAACATTATGCTGAGTGAAATAAGTCAGTCACAAAAGGACAAACACTCTATGATCTCATGTATATGAAATAAGCAAATATATAGAAACCAAAGATTATTAATGATTATCAGGGCTGGGGTGGAGGGGAAAAGGGGAAGTTTTGCTTAGGGGACATTGAATTTATGTTAATGGTGGTGAAATTATGTGGAAAAGGATAGTAATAAAGGCTGCACAACATGAAGAATGTAATCAGTGTCACTGAATTGTACATGTGGAAATTGTTGAACTGGTAAAGGTCTTGTTGTGTATGTTTTTACCACAATAAAAAAAAAAAGAAATATGGATTTTCTAAAGCCAACAGTCTCTCTCCCCCATATCCTTTGCCCTCTTCTTCCAGATAACTGAGCCAGTCATTGGACGTTTTCAACCTCCTATAGACATGGAGGTCTTATAATATAGACAACCCTCTTGAGTTCAACACTTATATTGTTGGGGTGAAACTAGAACAGATGAAAACTCAGACAATCTAAGTATATGTGGAGAATGTAGAAATTCCACATCAGTACATTGACCACTGGGGGAAAGATATTTGGATTCAGATTCCACAGCATGGGATAGACGTGGCTGATGGAACTGGGATTAGGCACCAGGAGGCTGTTCCAGAATGGGAGGGCAGTGTGCACTGATGGGGCTCCTAGAGCAGGGAGGTGGGGGGGGGGGGTGTCGGGCGGGGAGCAGGGCAGCCTGGCATGAGCTTGGTCTTAATTTGCTGGACATCTGACAGTCCAGTGGGATTTTGCAGAGGATACCATAGTTAAAAGGATATACTTAGGAGATGATTATGGTGGGTGAGTCATAAGGGAGAAAGCTCCAACTGGAGAATGCTGGAGGGAGACTGTGGGAGTTGGTTTCAAGTTAGCAAACCTGGACAGGACATTTGGCAAACAGTGCAGTACAGTGTAGCAGTTAAGGGCGTGCGTTTTGGAATCTGCTCTGCATACTAGCTTCGTGATGTCGAGCAAGTTACATAAACTTTTTAAAGCCTCAGTTTTCTCATTTGTAAGTGGTGATCATAATGGTGCTTACATCATTGTTGTGAGTGATACGTGAAATACTGCCTATGAATGAACAGCAGGCGCTTAGCCCAGCCTCACGCACAGGGTAATCACCTAAGTGACGCTGTCATGAAGCACTCAGATGTCATTGTTGTGAGTGCAGATAGGGGAGACCAGCTGTAAGTGCGACCCGAGTACAAGTTATCACTCGTATTATGATGTCAGGTTGGAAACACCTGGAGGGCATGACTGCGTCTTCACTATGAGGTGTATGAAGTATATATGAAGTGTAAGGAGTGGATGTAGATGGAGAACTAAAAATGGAGAGTGATCAAGTTGGAGCCCTGGAAGAACTGGAAATGAGGCTGGACAATCAAGAAGAGACAAAGGAAGTCCACCCTAACGGTATGGGGGAGGGAAGAGACTCACCTCTGGGGTCTAAATGCTAGGAAGGAGTCAGCAGCCTTGAGCCCAGCAGAGAACGTTGTAGTTAAAAACAAACAAACAAACAAAACCTACATAAATGATATATATAATTTCAAGCTGCTTGACCTTTTCTTCAATGTGGCTATTTAAATTCATACATCATTTATCGGACTTCATTCTTGATCTCTGAGACTGTCATCTGTCTTCCTAAGTGAAGCTGTCATGAAGCACTTTCTCCTTTATGACTCACCCACCATAATCATCTTCCTAGGAGTACAGGGTCAGACTTCTTTTTGTTTCTTCCTTTGAAATTTTATTTACTTTTCTGTTTAGGAAGTCCATTACAAGTCCGGTCCAGCAACGCCACTCTCCCGGTGCTGGAGCTCTCAGAACCAGCAGAGGTTCAGGAGAATGCCTTGGCCCTCAAGGTCACCAGCTTACCTGAGGCGCCAGAAGCTCCGCAGCCTGCGCAAGAGGCCACCACTCCACAGCCCACAGATGCGGTCCAGCCGGAGGCAGGCGCCGCCCCAAGGTTGTCGAAACAAGCCATTGAGCATCTGGAAGCCGATGCTCCGAAACCCTCAGAACAAGCAATCGAATACCTGGAAGGTGTCACTGCAATGCCCTCAGAAGAAACAACCACAGCCCTGGAAGGTGACAAGGTGATGGTGATCCAGAGCAAGGAGGACTTTGAGGCCGTACTCAAAGAGGCTGGCGAGAAGCTGGTGGTGGTGGACTTCTCGGCCACGTGGTGCGGGCCCTGCAAGATCATCAAGCCAGAGTTCAACGCCCTGTCTTTCAAGTATGATGATGTGGTGTTCCTTGAAGTGGATGCGGATGAGTGTGAGGAGCTGATTAAAGACTGTGGGATCATGTGCATACCAACCTTTCAGTTTTATAGAAAAGAGGAAAAGGTGGGTGAATTTTGTGGTGCCCTTAAGGAAAAACTGGAAGCAATCATTACAGAATTAAAGTAAGTATGTATTCTGAAAACACTGTAAATAGTTGGCTGTCTATAGCTTGTGATTTTTTTTTTATTTACAGAAAGAGATCAGATATAACAAGAGTATATGTCCAAACATCACCTGATAGTAAATTATAAATATTAATTCTACCCTTTCCTCAAAATAGTCAAAGCATTATGTGTATTATGGCAATGTTTTTGTTGATAGGGAAATGTAAAATTAGAACTTGCTTTCGTGGAGATTTGATTTTCCACTGTGCCTTGTTTATCAATCTTGATTTTTTTTTTCACTCTTCCTTGAAAATTCAGCCCATATAGATAGTGTGTACAGCAGCATCAGGAATTTAGATAATTCTTCTGTAGATGTACAATATCTAAAGATGGGAAGAAACTTTTTTTATTCATATTCACGTATCTTTGGGTTTTCTAAGAGACTTACAGAAATAAAGAATTAGAAAGATTTATATATCTAATCTAACCTCCTTCTTGTGTGGGGATTATCCTGGAGGCCTGGGAAATTAAATAGGTTCTCCAACCCCGAACATGATCTATTGGTGGCAGAGCTGAGACCAGGGCCACGTTCCCAGGTTCCAAGTCCAGGGCTCTTTCTACTAACTCATGCTCAGAAAATCTGTGACAGAGCTCGAAACTTCTGACTTCAGACCCAATTCCTTTATAATTAAGGTTTAAGTCAGTGCGATTCTTGGTGTCATTATGACATCATATCCCTGGTGGCAAAGTTCCTGCCTTGTCCCCCTGGTAACTGGGTGTCTGATACCTGCTCCCAGATGTCTCATAGCCCAAAGGCCCGTGTCTCGCTCATAGATGGTGGTTTGGTCCAGAGTGTTTTTAAAAATTTGAATTGGTTGCCAGCATTTAAAAAACCAGAATTCCCACTAAAATCTAGATCTCTAGCTTTTTTTGAAAAATTGTTAAGATCTAGCAATCCATGCTTGCATTACCTAAAGACACCAGTCTAATCTTAGGGGTAGAATGGCAACTACCTCCATTAGATGGGAAATACACTGTGCAGGCCGCTGTTGCTGAACCTGCCTGGCTTCCTTCATTTCTTTACACAGTGAGTTGCAACCTCTGTCTTAACTATGTGCCTGCCCTGGTTATCCTTATGATAAATCTTCAGCCACAGCCCTCATTTGAGCCATTAACAACAGCAAACAAAATACCATAGGTACTGGGCCTTTCTTCCAAAAAGATTTGGACTGTCCTACAAAAAATATCACTGTTAAGGCCAATAAACTAGAAAGAGGAAATTAGAACCATTACAGTGAATAAGAAGCAAATATGTCAACTCTGAGGGCACATGCAGTTGCTCTGATTGAGGGGTGTCAAGGGTTGAATTGTGTCCCACAAAAATGCGTGTCAACTCGGCTAGGCCATGATTCCCAGTATTGTGTGATTGTTCACCATTTTGTCATCTGATGTGATCTTCCTATGTGTTGTAAATCTTACTTCTATGATGTTAAAGAGGCAGGATTAGAGGCAGTTGTGTTAATGATGCAGGACTCAATCTACAAGATTAGGTTTTGTCTTAAGTCAATTTCTTTGAGATATAAAAGAGAGAAGGGAACAGAGAGACAGGGGGACCTCAATACCACCAAGCAAGAAGAACTAGGAGCACCTACATCCTTTGGGCTGGGGTCCCTGTGCTGAGAAGCTCCTAGACCAGAGAAAGATTGATGACAAGGACCTTCACCCAGAGCTGACAGAGGAAGAAAGTCTTTCCCCGGAGCTGGCACCCTGAATTTGGACATCTAGCCCACTGAACTGTGAGAGAATAAACTTCTCTTTGGTAAAGTCATCCATTTGTGGAATTTCTGTTGTAGCACCACTAGTTAAATAAGACAAGGGGCAAATTTTGTTCTGAGTTTCTTGCAATGTAGGGGAGAAAAGGGAAACAATAATATACAGAGGTCATTACTCAAACTGTGCAAGCATCTGAATTTGAAAAAGGAGTCAAAGCTTTTTCTTAAGGAAATAACTGAATAAAATTTCTCATTTCTCATCTGGGACCTTAAGTTTGATACATTGAATAATGGATGATGTCTTTGACAAGATTTTTTTTTAAATTGTACTTTAGATGAAGGTTTACAGAGCAAACTAGTTTCTCATTAAACAAATAAAAACACGTATTGTTTTGTGACATTGGTTGCCAACCCTACCACATGTCAACACTCTCCCCTTCTTGACCTTGGGTTCCCCATTAAGGCTTTCCTGTCTCCTCCTGCCTTGTTGTCCTGGCCCCTGGGCTGGTGCGCCCATTTAGTCTCATTTTATTTTATGGGCTTGTCTATTCTTTGGCTGAAGGGGGAACCTCAGGAGTGACTTTAGTATTGAGTGAGCTATAAGGGTGTCCGGGGTTCATACTCTCAGGGTTTCTCCGTTCTCTGTCAGGCCAGTAAGTCTGATCTTTTTTGGTGAGTTAGAATTTTGTTCTACTTTTTCCTCCAGCTCTGTCCGGGACCCTCTATTGTGATCCCTGTCAGAGCAGATGGTGGTGGTAGCCGGGCACCATCTAGCTGTGCTGGACTCAGTCTGGTGGAGGCTGTGGTAGTTGTGGTCCATTAGTCCTTTGGACTAATCTTTCCGTTGTGTCTTTGGTTTTCTTCATTCTCCCTTGCTCTCTTGCAGATGAGGTGAGACCACTGGAGTATTTTAGATGGCTGCTCACAAGCTTTTAAGACCCCAGATGCTGCTCACTAAGGTAGAATATAGAACATTTTCTTTATAATCTATGTTATGTCAATTGAGCTAGATATTCCCCGAGACTGACAAGATTTCTTTTATAATTCAGAAAAATTTTCATGTGGCTATTCCAGGTAGTAATCATTAATAAAAACTGACTGTGTAATCAGAAAGCACTTTTCAATTAAAGGGTTCTGAATTCAAGGTGCGCAGGTATGTAGCTTTCCTGTGTCACATACATGGACGCTACTAATGGTGCACATGTCCCACCTGTTCCTTTCCTCTGGTCTAGAGACTTCCTCTGACTTCTTCACTCAGATTTGTACCCAGTTTCCATACTAAACATGCCTGGCTTTCACATGACTGTATCTGCCTAGACATTTAGGACCAGACTTTGATGAATTAACTCAATTTCACTGCTACCAGAGCCCTTGTGTGGACAATTAGTGAGCCTCACGACATCTCAGGTTATATAACTTGGACATCAGACCAAAAAATCCAAACCCATTGCCATCGAATCAATTCCGACTCATGGTGACCCCATGTGTTTCAGAGTAGAGCTGTGCTCCGTAGGGTTTCCAACGGCTGTAACCTTACAAAGTAGATCACCAGGGCTTTCTTCTGTGGTGCCACTGGGTAGATTTGAACTGTCAACCTTTCAGTCAGTAGCCAAGTGCAAACTGTTTGTGCCACCCAGGGACCTTAATTTGGACACAGGGACCCTGAAATCTTACCTTAGTAACTTATACCAACTGCTTCTTGTAGGACTGTAGTATTAAAGACATTTCTAGTGTGAGTTTTTCTTTATATTTAGGTTACTAAGTGATGTCACAGACAACGAACCAAAAAATCCTTAAAAATAATTATGAACTAGATTTACTGGCCTGACAGACTGGAGAAACCCCAAGAGTATGGCCCCCGGACACCCTTTTAGCTCAGTGGCGAAGTCACTCCCGAGGTTCACCATTTAGCTGGGGATTGGACAGCCCCATAAAACAAAATGGGACTAATGAGGCACAGCAGTCCAGCGACAAGGACTAGAAGGCAGGAGGGGACAAGAAAGCTGGTGATAGGGAACCCAAGGCTGAGAAGGTACAGTGTTGACATGCGTGGGGTTGTTAACCATTGTCAGAGGGCCATATGTGTACTAACTGTTTAATGAGAAACTATTCTGTAAACTTTCATCTAAGGTACAAAAAAAAAAAAAAAAGAATTATCTATGTGAGATCAAATTGACAACAGCAACTCAACAGGTTTGATAGGAAGCCTAGGGGGCAGTGAGTTGAAGATAATGGTGATGGAATAATTTGGAAAACGATAGTGAGAATAGCAGCACAACTGGAAGAATGTAATCGATGTCACTGAATTGTACACGTAGAAACTTTTGAAATGGTGTAACTTTGGCTATGTATATTTTCACCAAAAAAAAAAAAAAAAAGTCCTCTAAGATCAAGAAGGGAGAGTGTTGACATGTCATAGGGTTGTTAACTAATGTCATAAAACAATATGTGTACTGACTGATGTGAAACTATTTGTTCTGTAAACCTTCATCTAAAGTACAACAAAAAAAATTTTTTTAAATAATAATTATGATAGTAGATTTTAAACACAACTTTATAATATTCCTAATGTAACTCAAGGGAAGAAGGCAAAGACCCATTCTACGAAGGCAATTCTGCAGGGCCAAGACATTGCAAAGCAAGTTTGTGGCTCTCTGGTGATCTGGTTTTGTCCAGGGATAAAACTGAAACTGCCACAGAGTCAACTCATATCCTTCCAACTACTAACTGTAAGCACCATTTCTCTTGACTGAGTAATAGTTGAACAGCAGCCAGGTTAAAGTTATGTTCTCTGGCAGAAAACTTGAGGACAGACACTCTGTTTTGCTGACTAAAAAAGAAGCATGCACTTAAAAAAAAAAAAGCAAGCAAACAAACAAAGACCAACCAAGCAATTGTTATCACCTCTAATACTTCATAGTATTCTGTAAGTTCTGACATAGCAGTAGGACATGAAGGAGAAATAAGAAGCTTTTCTAATGAGAAGGAAGATTCCAGATAATCATATTGGCTGTGAATGATAATAATCAAACTAGAACATTAGCAAGAGTCAGTGGAAAACTTGTTAGAATTAATAAGAGAACTCAACTAAGTGTCAGTGTTCAGAGAAGTATTTAAAAAAATAACTTTCCTATGATTCAGGAATAATTGAAAAATATTTTGGAAAAAGGTCTCATTCATAATATTGACAAAAAATAAAATATCTAACATTAGTGCTAACAATAAAAATAAGATTTATTAAGACTAAATCTAAAAGTTTTGCAAGATATACAACAAGCAGGTCTGAATAAAGTTAGACAGTCCATTTTCCTCATTGGAGAGAAAGACTGAAAGACGTTGATTTTTCCCACTTTATTAGTAGATTTAACGTAATTACAGCTAATGTCACAATGGGATCATTGGGAGAACTTGACAAAAATAATTAAAAATTTACCCAGAATAATAGACAATAGGTAGGAAAAAGTCTTAAATAAGGAGTAATGAGAAATTTGCCCTATCAGATAATAAAATGTATAATTGATGCAGTAATTATAAGACTGTGGTATTGATGCAGAAAAAAAAAGAGCAATGAAACATAATAGCCAAGTGTCATGGATTGAATAATGTCCTCCAAAAATGTATGTATCAATTCGGCTGGGTTGTGATTACCGGTATTGTGTAATTTTCCTATATATGTTGTAAATCTTGCCTCTATGATGTTAATGAGGGAGGATGGGCGGCAGTTGTGTTAGTGAGGCAGGACTCAATCTACAAAATAGGAACATAGGAATCTAGGAACATAGTCGCTCTTGTACTGCCATTAGAAGTTTATATTGCTACAAACCCCTCTGGAAAACAACTGTGCAACAAAGGGGCAGACAAGATGAGCTCAAGATGAGGCTCAGTGGCCAGGTCTGAAGACTCTAGTGGGGCCACAGCACATAGAAAATGACTCCTAAGGAAGGCTTGATAGCCCTTAAGGGGCTCTGACATTGCTGGGTCACTGTCGGAAGGGTGTATGTTCAAGCAAATGCCCAGAGCTCTGTGAACTCCACCTCAAAAGTCAAAACGGAGGCTTGTCCAAAGGCCAGTAGAAGACCTGGGCCAGAGGAGGCCTGCAGCCTTCCTTGATCCCAGGCCTTAAGCACAGACCAAGTGTTTCTTAGACCAATCAATTATAGAAGATCAAAAGGACAACATTTGTTCAAAAGCAAAGATGAGAAGGAAGGTTGATTTTGTTGTTAGGTGCCATTGAGTCAGTTCCAACTCATAGCGACCCCGTGTACAACAAAATGAAACACTGCCTGGTCCTACGCCATCTTCACAATCGTTATTTTGCTTGAGCCCATTGTTGCAGCCACTGTGTCAATCTATCTCATTGAGGATCTTCCTCTTTTTCTATGGTTCTCTACCAAGCATGATGTCCTTCTCCAGGGACTGATCCCTCCTGATAACATGTCCAGAGTAAGTGAGACAAAGTCTCACCATCTTCTCGTCTAAGGAGCATTCTAGCTATACTTCTTCCAAGACAGATTTGTTCATTCTTCTGGCAGTCCATGGTATATTCAATATTCTTTGCCAACACCATAATTCAAAGGCATCAATCCTTTGGTCTTCTTTATTCATTGTCCAGCTTTCACATGCATATGAGGGGATTGAAAACACCATGGCTTAGATCAGGTGCACCTTAGTCCTTAAAGTGACATTTTTGCTTTTTAACACTTTAAAGAGATCTTTTGTAGCAGATTTGCCTAAGGCAAATGCATCATTTGATTTCTTGACCACCGCTTCCATGGGCATTGATAGTGGATCCAAGTAAAATGAAATGCTTGACTACTTCAATATTTTCTCCATTTATCATGATGTTGCTTATTGGTCCAGTTGTTAGAATTTTTGTTTTCTTTATGTTGATGTGTAATCCATACTGAAGGCTGTGGTCTTTGATCTTCATCAGTAAGTGCTTCAAGTCCTCTTCACTTTCAGCAAGAAAGGTAGTGTCATCTGCATATTGCAGGTTGTTAATGAGTCTTCCTCCAATCCTGATGCTGTGTTCTTCTTCATATAGTCCAGAGAAGGCAGGAAGCGGTAGAAAATCCAGATGAAAGAAAACGAGGAACCCAGGGCAGAAACTGGGAGAGTGCTGACACATTGTGGGGAATGCAACCAATGACATGGAACAGTTTCTGTACAAACTATCAAACGGGAAATGAATTGCTCTGTAAACTTTCACCTAAAGCACAATTTAAAAAAAAAAAAAAGCATAGACCGAGGAAGCATGAATCAAGTCCTCAGATGCAGTGAGGCTCTGGGGAAGTTTTACCAAGTGGTTCTACTGCCTTGAGAGAATCTCAGGGATTCAGGAATTCATGGGTCAGTCACCAAGCTATTCTTCCCCTGCTCACTAATCCTTTTCTCCAAGGAAATTCACCTTACACATTTCCTACTCACTATCAGGGAAAACAGCATTTCAGCAAGTAACACGCCTGTCAAGCACTATTGGATGGGAATGCAATCTGTTGTATTCTTCTCTGCCACCCCTGCAGGACGGGGGTGAACAGACTCAAGGTGGATCAGGACTTATATTCAATTGGTGTTTCTCAAGCTTGTGGTCACAAAAACCACTTGGGTATATGTTAAAAATTCAGATAGGCCTCTATACTTGAAAAATCTGATTTAGTAGTTGTAGGCCAGGGCCCCAGAATCTCTCTTTGCAATAAGATCCCCAGATGATTCTTGTGATGAGGCAGATTTGGGGAACAATGAGTTTGATTTCTGGAACTTGGCAAGTCCTCTTTTATTTATACAAGTGGGGGGGCACCATGCAGTCCTGACTTAAAATCAACTGATTATGGACTTTAATCACATCTACAAAATACTTTACAGCAACATCTGGATGAGTATTTGAATAACTGAGGACTTTAGGCTAGCAAAGTTGACCCATCAAAAAGACAATCACAGTTGGGAAAAAGTAAAGGGAATTACAAAATCTAAGAAGAAATTTAAAACTGCATGCTCAGTTTGAATTTCCTCCTAGTCCAAGAGAAAATCATCCCAAAAGTGAAGCCCTCCACAAGGCTCCTCTTTGCACACTGCTCTTCCTAACTGCCCTTCAGACACTCTCTGGGACAGCATCTCCTTTGTCTCTACCCACCTTTCTAGAAATCCACAACCCTCACCCCCAAGAGTCGTCTTGTGTGGAATTGGTCATCTTCCCAGCCACATTTCCTTTCTAAGTCTGAGTTAATGGATTTGGAATACCACCACCAGAGGGGTAGGGCTTGGGTTCTCTGCAGTCCAAGTTCCACGAAAAGCTGGTGTGTGGGTGGGTAGTATAAGTGCAGCCTCCTCTGAGGTGTCCCCCACTAGTGGGAATCATAGAGATCGTCTTTTTCCCATCATCCAAAGCATGCTTGTTAGAACAAATACACACACTTCCACAACATAACCATTTCTCTGGGACTGGACTGCCCAATCCATAGGAGCTTTCTCCTTCAGGAACATCTTCCTAACTGTCCCCTTAATCTGCGAGGCTGTATCTTTCACAGTGGCGTTAGAACTTCACATTATTACGTGGAGCAGCCTCACTTCACTCTTTTCTCTCAAATTGTCCCCACAGGCCTACCAAGAATAAGAAGATGGGTTCACTGTTGAATCAGTTTACAGGGCTCCAGTCCACTGAGTTCAAGTGCGGGCTGCTTCCTGGAGATGTGAGGTGTGGTAGTCCACTCAGGAGGTCTGGCCACAGCTCTGAACTTATGAGACCAGACCTTCCTTCTCCAGGCAGTGTTTAGAGGAGGGTTGGGATGGGATGAGGAATGGGCTTGCTCTCCCAAATTCACTGAGAAATGAAAAAAAAATAAGTTAAAATACTAAATAGAGAATGATCCCTATTTTATTTAAAAGTCGAATAAAAGGTAGAAAAGCTACATTATAAAATGTTATCATTGGCTATCTTCTGTATGGTGGTATTATGGATTTTTAATTTCATTCTACTTTTTTTTTTCTGCTTATTGAGGTAATAGGAAGAAAACATAATTAGTGGACTATTTTGGAGATCCCAACTGCTGGAAAACACAAAAGCTGGGAGACCTGAACAAGGGGGAGTGACACATAGCACGAAGTCAAAGGTGCTCTGCTAAACTTAACCCGAGGCTCTGTGTTCTACTTGTGCATCTGGGCCTGCCAGGCTTCATACCACCAGAGTCTAACAACAGAGACTAAATCAGCGGAATTTCTTCTGTTTGGAGCTGAGCTACCTAAGTGATTATGGGGGTTGCAGAGTAGGGGATATATTCATTTGTTTGGTTGCAAGCATCAGAAGCCCAACTCATACCAGCTCACGCAAAAATGGAGTTTATCTTGAAACTGGAAATTCTAAGAGGATGAACTGCGTCAGGTGAATGCAGGGGTTCAAACATCATCAGGACTCTGACATTTTCTACCTCTCAGCTCTGCTGCTCATGTTGATTTTATCTTTGGTTACCTGCACAGCCCATTATCCTAGATTAGCAGTGAGCCTGTTTCCTAATAACCCTGTCTTAGTCAGAGTTCTCTAGAGAAAAAGAACCAGTGACTACACACACACGCACACACACACACACACACACACACACACACACACACACACGGAGCCCTGGTAGCACAGTGGTTAAGAGCTACGGCTGCTAACCAAAAGGTTGGCAGCTTGAATCTACCAGCTGCTCCTTGGAAATCCTATGGGGAAGTTCTACTCTGTCCTATACAGTTGCTATGAGTTGGAATGGACTCGATGGCAATGGGGTTTATATATATATATATATACATATATACGTATGTATGTGTATATATATAGTCACTGGTTCTGTATATGTATATATGTATGTATGTGTGTGTGTATATATATATATATGTAGAGAGAGAGAGAGATTTAGCTCACGGGATTACCTCACATAATTGGGGAAGGGGACAGACAAGTCCAAAATCTGTAGGTCAAGATTACTCCAAAGGACTAATGGATCACAAGTACCACAGTCTCCATCAGACTGAGTCTAGCACAACTAGATGGTGCCCGGCCACCACCACCAACTGCTCTGACAGGGACCACAATAGAGAATCCCAGACAGATCTAGAGAAAAATGTAGAACAAAATTCTAACTCACACACACACACAAAAGACCAGACATACTGGTCTGACAGAGACTGGAAAAACCCTGAGAGTATGGCCCCCAGATGCCCTTCTAGCTCAGTAATGAAGTCACGCCTGAGGTTCACCCTTCAGTCAAAGATTAGACAGGCCCATAAAACAAAACAAGACTAAATGGGCACACCAGTTCAGGGGCAAGGACAAGATGCAGGAGAGGACAGGAAAGCTGGTAATAGCGAACTCAAGGTTGAGAAGGGGAGTGTTGACATGTGTGGGGTTGGCAACCAATGTCACAAAACAATATGTGTACTAATTGTTTAATGAGAAACTAATTTGCTCTGTAAACCTTTATCTAAAATACAATTAAAAAAAAAAAGAAGAGGACTTCTGGGCAACATGGTGCTATAGGCAGAAGCATCACACTGTGTCTCCACAGCAAAGATCCGAAAAACAAAGCCAAACAGAGAAAACAGCAATCCTGAAACCCTAAGCATTAAATGAAGAGAGAAAAAAACTCAGCCAAGAACTGAATGGAATAAGAAGCTGATAGAGAACAGAGAGCGAGGAGAGATACATGCAGAAGTCCCCTATCAGCTACCACAGCACAGATCCTCCATCTTGGACTCCTATCAGAGATCAGTGAATGGGGGTACAAGAAAGCAGCTTCACAGAGCTTCCAGCAGGAGACAGAACAACCAGTAACCAGCGATATATGCTTTCCCACCCCCCACTCTTCTTCACCCCAACTCGGCCTGCTCTGCTTCCTGCAGCCACAGTCTCTTGGCTGGGAAGAATTACCTTCACTCCTTTGTCCCTTGGATTCCACCTGCCCGCACTGGCCAGCTCCGTAAGTGCCATTTGTTGGCTACTGGTGTTGCTTTTTTCCACTTCTTTAGATTTCTTCCTTACCTCTCACCACCTCCTCCTCCTTTCTCTCAAATACCTGGCTCCGTGCGCCATCTTTGCTTCTTCCTGAAAGGCTGTGAAATGCCGCTCGACTGTGAAACTACTTCCAGGCTCGTGCTGCCACACTGGTGGGATCCTGGGGCTTTTTGTTTGTTTGTTTTGAATTGTTTGTTTGTTTGTTTTCTTTTTCTTTTCTCAAATTGGGAGCCCATTCTAGCCGGGCAGTGCTGCGCGGCTTGGGAACTACCCCCTCAGTTTGTGTAGATGTGTAGGGGGATCCCCAAGGGCATTTCTTTTTTCTTTTTTGGGGGGGGATTTTTTTTTCTTCTGTTTTCCTTTGGGGGTTTTTCTTGTTCTTTTCTTTCTTTGTTTGTTTTGTTTTCTTTTCCCTCTTTTTCCCTTTTTGTCTTTCTTCATTACTCACTTTTTCGTCTCTTTATACTTTCCTTCTCTTCCTGTCCCCTGAATACCTGGTGCTGAGTGACACCTCTACCCCTTATAGCCAGGCTGTACTTCACAGCCTGGAAGCAACTTCCCCAGACCTCACAGCTGCACTGGAAGGATCCCAGGGAGATTTTCTTTTTTCTTTCTAATTTTTATTTATTCATTTTTTTTCTTCTTCTTCTCCTTTTTGTTTTTCTCCATTTCTCAGTCTCTCATCTCTCCACTCCAACGGCAAGCTCTCTTAGCACTCTTTTTTGTTTGTTTGTATGTTTGTGGCTCCCTTTCCTCTCTCCTCTCTCCAATACCCATCTTAGCTCCACACGTCACAGTCTCTCCCCTCCATCCTGCCTACCTGCACTGTGCACTGAACATCACACCATAAAGCAGCCCAGGCATGGCCTACTGGAACCTGCCCTGCACTGATTACCAGCCCACCCTGGTGACCATAGTAAGTGTCAAAAACAACCCATCCCAGCAACTCCTCTTCAGCTAGACATGCCCTGCTGTACAATACCTGAGCGACTGACCCTGCCAATTGGAGAAGGAGGTGAAAAGTATCATACCCAAAGATGAGCAAACAACAAAGAACACACAGCCCGCCTGCTCAGACATAACCAAATAAAACAAAAAAGCAGGATGAAACAAACAAATCTAAATCAATAAATGAGGAAAATAACTACCAAATGCCCTGAAGACAATAGACAATATCAAAACACTTACAAAAACAGGACAGGATGGTTCAGTAGGCATCCAAAAGAAAACACCAGATGACTTTACAGTAGAAGAAAAGGCACTAGAACTACCTGATAGGGAATTCAAATCTCTAATATTCAGAACTATCCAAGAGTTGAAGCAAAAAGCAGACAAAAATGAGGAAAAAATAGACAAATTCATGGAAAATGCAGACAAATTCATGGAAAATACAGACAAAAAATGGAAGAATTCAGGAAAATAATGCAGGAACAAAATGCTAAAATAAATTCACAACTAGAAATCATACAAAAACAACAATTAGAAATCCAAAAGAGACTTCCAGGCAACATGGTGCTATAGTCAGAAGCACCATGCCGTCTCTCCACAGCAAAGATCAGAAAAACTAAGTCAAACAGAGTCACACATCAATCCTGAAACCCTAAGCATCAAGTGAAGAGATAAAGAACTCAGCCAAGCACAGAAAGGAATAAGAAACTGACCGAGAACAGAGCGCAAGGAGAGATAAACACAGAGGTCTCCTATCAGCTACTGCAGCATGGATTTGCCATCTTGGACTCCTAGCAGAGATCAGCGAACAGGAGGTACAAGAAGGCAGCCTCATGGAGCTTCCAGTAGGAGACAGAACAACCAGTAACCCACGATATAGGCCTTCCCATCCCCCACCCTTCTTCACCCCCACTTAGCCTCCTCTGCTTCCTGTAGCCACAGTCTATTGGCCGGGAAGCACGAGCTTCCCCACAGTGCCACTTGGATTCCACCCACCTGCACTGGCCAGCTCCCTGAGTGCCATTTGTTGGCTGCTGGTGTTGCTTTTTTCCGCTTCTTTAGATTTCTTCCTTACATCTCACCATCTCCCCCTTCTTTCTCTCAAATACCTGGCTCCATACGCCATCTTTGCTTCTTCCTGAAAGACTGCGAAACACCGCTTGACTGTGAAACTGCTTCTTGGCCCGTGCCGCCACTCTGGTGGGACCCCCAGGGATTTTTTGTTTGTTTGCTCTGATTTGTTCTGTTTTGACTTCTTTTTTTTCTTTTTCTTTTCTCGGTTTGGGAGCCCCTTCTAGTCAGGCAGTACTGCATGGCTTGGAAGCTAGTCCATTACTCTGTCCATTACAGGGACATCCCTGGGGGCATTTCTTTTTTCTTGTTTTTTTTTTTTTTTTTTTTTTTTTGGTTTTTGTTTGTTTGGTTTTGGTTTTTTTTATTTTCATTTATTTTAGTTTTCTTCTCTCTCTTACTCCCTTTTGGTCTTTCATTTCCAGTTTCTTGATTTATTCATTTTTTTCTTTTACCCTTCATATTTTATTTTTTTTATTTTTGTTTTTCCTCATTTCTCAGTCTCTCATCTGTCCACTCCAATAGCAAGCTTGCTTAGCACTCTTTTTTGTTTGTGTGTATTTTTCGGCTCCTGTTCCTCTGTCCTCTCTCTCATGTTTCCCATACCCATCTTAGCTCCACACATCACAATCTACCCCCTCCTTCCTGCCTACCTGCACCGTACGCTGAACATCACACTCCCAAGCAGCATAGGCACAGCCTATTGGAACCTGCCCTTCACTGATTCCCAGTCTGCACTGTCAGCACTAGTATGTGCCACAAACAACTCATCCCAGCAATTGCCCTTCAGCTGGACCTGCCCTGCTGTACCCTACCTGAGTGACTGACCCTGCCCATTGGAGAAGGAGGTGAAAAATACTGTGCCCACAGACAACCAAACAACAAAGAACGCACAGTCTGCCTGCTCAGACATAACCAAATAAAACAAAAAAGCAGGATGAAACAAATCTACAACCAATAAATGAGGAAAATAACCACTGAATGCCCCGAAGACAGCAGACAATATCAAAACATTTACGAATACAGGACAGGATGGTTCCAGTAGGCGTCCAAAATAAAACACCAGAAGACCTTCCAGGAGAAGAAAAGGCACTAGATCTAAGTGATAAGGAATTCAAATCTCTAATATTCAGAATTATCCAAGAGTTGAAGCAAAAAAGCAGACAAAAATGAGAAAAAAATAGACAAATTCATGGAAAATACAGACAAAAAAATGGAAGACTTCAAGAAAATAATACAGGAACAAAATTCTAAGATTAATTCACAACTAGAAATCATACAAAAACAATTAGAAATCCAAAAGATAAACAAGATTTCAGAAATGGACAGTGTCACAGAAGGGCTGAGGAGCAGGTTTGAAATGATGGAAGATAGGATCAGCGAAATTAAAGACAAACACTTGGATACAACTCTGTTTGAGGAAAAATCAGAAAAAAGAATGAATAAAAATGAAGAAACCCTGAGAATTATGTGGGATACAGTCAAAAGCAAAAATCTTCAAGTGATCGGAGTTCTAGAACAAGGGGAGAAAAAAGAAAACACAGAGAGGATCATTGAAGAATTGCTGACAGAAAACTTCCCCAATATCATGAAAGATGAAAAGCTGACCATCCAAGAAGCTCAATGAACCCCATATAGGATAGACCCCAAAAGAAAATCACCAAGGCATATCATAATCACACTTACTAAAACCAAAGACAAAGAATCCTGAGAGCAGCTCAAGAAAAACAAAGAGTCACATACAGAGGAGAAACAATAAGACTAAGCTTGGATTATTCGGCAGAAACCACGCAGGCAAGAAGGCAATGGGATGACATATATAAAACCTCGAAAGAAAAAAGTTGCCAGCCAAGGATAATATATCCTGCAAAACTTTTGTTCAAATATGATGGTGAAATTAGGCCATTTCAAGATAAACAGAAATTAAGGGACTATGTGAAAACCAAACCAAACTGACAAGACTTATTAAAGGGAGTCCTTCGATCTGAGAACAAACAACATCAGACCACAGGCTGAATATAGGACACAGGATTGTACTAGGCAGATACCAACCTAGGAAATGAACTCTTAAGGACTATGCAAAACCAAAGGAATTACAAAAGGGAACCAGAGAGGTTAATCTGTAGATGACAACAGCATCAGAACAATAAAAGAGGGAATAAACAGTAAAGGTGTAGAACTTTCTAATGGAGAGGAAGTCAAGCAATACCAAGTAACAATAGACTAGTTCAAATCTAGGAAGACAAGGGTAAATTTCAAGGTAACCACAAAGAAAGTTAACAAACCTACTCATCAAAATAAAGAAGAAAAACAAAGTCTCAGTAAAAACAAAACCTACAAAAACAAAAGAAATGGAAAAAAAATCCACAAACAAAAGAAACTCAGCACAGGAGAGTAAGAGGAACAACGAAAACATCAGTACCACAAAAAAAAAAAAAAGCACCACAAAATGCAATCCCACTCCTGGGAATATATCCTAGTGAAATAAGAGCCGTCACACTAATAGACATATGGACACCCATATTTATTGAAGCAATGTTCACAATAGCAAAAAGATGGAAACAACCTAGATGCCCATCAACAGATGAATGGATAAACAAACTATGGTACATACACACAATGGAGTATTATGCAAAGATAAAGAACAATGATGAATCTGTGAAGTATCTCATAACATGGATGAAACTGCAGGACATTATGCTGAGTGAAATAAGTTAATCACAAAAGGACAAATATTGTATGAGGCCTCTACTGTATAACTCATGTAAAAGTTTACACACAAAAAGAAACAATCTTTGTAGGTTATGAGGGATGGGAGGAGTGCGGGGGGGAACTAAATAGGTAAGTGGTAACTTTGGTGAAGGGTAAGACAGTACACATTACTGGGGAAGCCAGAAAAACTTGTACAAGGAAAGGTCATGGAAGCTCCATAGACACTTCCAAACTCCCTGAGGGACTGA
Source organism: Dugong dugon (assembly GCA_030035585.1). NCBI lineage: Eukaryota > Metazoa > Chordata > Mammalia > Sirenia > Dugongidae > Dugong > Dugong dugon. Next base: position 42,424,286 of record CM057466.1, on the reverse strand, counting down.
ATTGCTGGGCAGAGGGCTCTGGGGACCATGGTCTCGGGGAACATCTAGCTCAATGGGCATAACACAGTTTATAAAGACAATGTTCTACATTCTACCTTGCTGAGTAGCATCTGGGGTCTTAAAAGCCTGTGAGTAGCCATTTAAAATACTCCACTGGTCTCACCCCTTCGGGAGCAAGGGAGAATGAAGAGAACAAGATACAAGGAAAAGATTAGCCCAAAGGACTAATGGACCACAGCTGCCATGGCCTACACCAGACTGAGTCCAGTACAGCTAGTTGGTGCCCGGCTACCACCACTGACTGCTCTGACCGGGATCACAATAGAGGGTCCTGGACAGAGCTGGAAAAGGATATAGAACAAAATTCTAATTCACAAAAAAAAAGACCAGATTTACTGGCCTGACAGACTAGAGAAACCCTAAGAGTATGGCCCCTGGACACCCTTTTAGCTCAGTGGTGAGGCCCCTCCTGAAGTTCACCATTCAGCTGGGGATCGGACAGCCCTATAAAACAAAACGGGACTAATGAGGCACAGCAGTCCAGGGACAAGGACTAGAAGGCAGGAGGGGACAGGAAAGCTGGTGATAGGGAACCCAAGGTTGAGAAAGGGCAGTGTTGATGTGTCGTGGGGTTGTTAACCATTGTCATAGGGCAATATGTGTACTAACTGTTTAATGAAAAACTATTCTGTTCTGTAAACCTTCATCTAAAGAACAAAAAATAAAAAGGAATTATCTATGTGAGATCAAATTGACAACAGCAACTCAAAAGGTTTGATGGGAAGCAGTGAGTTGAAGATAATGGTGATGGAATAATTTGGAAAAGGATAGTGAGAATAGCAGCACAACTGGAAGAACATAATCGATGTCACTGAATTGTACATGTAGAAATTTTTGAAATGGTGTATCTTTGGCTATGTATATTTTCACCAAAAAAAGAAAAAATGTCCTCCAAGGTTGAGAAGGAAGAGTGTTGACATGTTGTGGGTTTGTTAACCAATGTCATAAAACAATATGCTTACTAATTGTGTAATGAGAAAGTATTCTGTAAACCCTCACCCGAAGTACAATAAAAAAAAATTTTAAAAAACAAAAGAAGAAATAATCTGTAGGTCAGGGGGCAGACTGGGTACTCTTGCTGGCTCATGGGATTGTGGGGAGCTGGCAAGTTCAAAATCTGTACGTCAGGTGGCAGGCTGGAGACTTTTGTGGGCTTGTATCCAGGACCTTGTAAATCAGGCGACAGGAAGAGGGCAGAGTTGAAATAGCAAGTTCTGCCAAAATATCTACTTATAGTCTGAAGGCAGACCACACCCTAAGAAACTCCCTTCAACTGACTGATTGATTATATTACATTAGATTACATTATGGAAGGTGTCTTTGTCATCTAGTGCTGCTATAACAGAAATACCACAAGTGGATGGTTTTAATGAAGAGAAGTTTATTTCCTTACAGTAAAGTAGGCTAAAAGTCCAAATTCAGGGCGTCAGCTCCAGGGGAAGGCTTTTTCTGTCTGTCGGCCTTCTTCTCTTCAGTGTTCCCCAGGACTAGGAGCTTCTCGGCACAGGGACCCTGGTCCAAAGGACGCGCTCTGCTCTCGGTGCTGCTTTCTTGATGGTATGAGGTCCCCCTGTCTCACTGCTCACTTCTGTCTTTTATATCTCAAGAGATTGCCTCAGGACACAATCCAGTCTTGTAGATCAGGTCCTGCCTTACTAACACAACTGCCACCCATCCTTCCTCATTAACATCACAGAGGCAGGATTCACAATTTATAGGAAAACCACAGAATACCAGGAATCATGGCCCGGCCAAATTGATACACACATTTTTTGGGGGACATAATTCAGTCCACGACAGAAGGTGATTACATTGCACTAGATTACATTATGGAATAGCAACTAGTCTAATGTTAGGCAAAACCACTGATAACCATAGACTAGCCAAGTTGGCACATAAAATTAACCATCACAAACCCCAACAAAAGTCCCAGGGAAGCCTCTGATTGCCTGGGTCATGTGTAAATCTATGAAGCAATCTACATTTGGGGGAGATGAGGTGCTGTAATTGGCCAGGCCTGGGTCACTTGTCAAAGTCCCATAAAGCCATATGAACTGAGCAGGATTATCATGGAAAATGGGAAGGAGGAAGAGCTCTATGCAGACAGGCATATCTACTGCAAGGGATATCATCTGAGCACCACTGCATTCAACCAAGAGACTATGCTAAGAACATGGTCAGAATCACCGTTATCCCCATTTATAAATTCCCGTGCAAAACCCAACCCAATAAGAAGAGGCTGTGCCTTTGACAAATTCCTTTTAAACACTCCTCCTCATTTCATTTTAACCCAGTCTTCTTTTAATTTGTAACTATGCAGCCATAGAGCTAAAAAAATTCTCTATGCTATGATGCTGCTTTATTTAATTACAAACTATCTCACAATAACAAGTGACTTTTCCTTGAGTTGGTGAGGTGGTATGAATCAAAAGGGAATGAAGAGCAGGTGCTCAGAAAGCCACAGGGAATGTGAACAGGGTAAGACAGGTTTTGGGGTATGCTCTTCCAAGTGATGCTTTCAAAACTTAGCTCTAAGTATGCACAATTTAACAGAGAGGATCCACACAGAGTACTTCTTGGGTGAACAACAACTTCTGACTTTTGGGGGCAAAAATGTTTATTTCAAATAAATTCTATTCAGTAAATACTGAAAGTTACTGTCTCTTGTTGCTCAGATAATTCGTTTGTGATTTTGGCAGATTTTTAAATTTCCCAGGTCTTGTAATTGAACTGGGAAATGGTACCTTCTATGGAGACAAAATTTAACTAAAAAGCAAAGTAAATCAAAAGATATAAGTTAGGATGCAAATTTTGAAATACAGGTAGTCCCTGGTTTAGAATGGGGTTCTGTTCCAACTCTGTGTAAACCGGTCGTGAAGTAAGTTGAATACCTCATTTTTTCTTTTTTTTTGGTTTTCATTATTATTGCCTTTTATTATCAGTATCTTTATAAATTCTATCTTTATTTGTCTTTGGGGGTTGGTATGAAAATAACAACATCAGCGAATTACACGCTGCAACACTGTATGTAGTACATATTACTAACAATAAGACGTACAAAAAAACAGTCGTAAGTGTGGTTTGCGGTACTTCGAATACGTCATAAGTCGGGGACTACCTGTACAGCACCAGTTGCTGTAGTATCAGTTCTGACTCATGGTGACCCCAGGTGTGTCAGAGCAGAACTGTTCCCCTAGGGCTTCAATGACTGATTTTTTGGATGTAGATCGCCAGGCCTTTCTTCTAAATCACCTCTGGGTGGACTCAAAGTTCCAGCCTTTCAGTTAGCAGCCAAGCACGTTAACTGTTTACACCACTCAGGAATTCCTTTGAAATAATGGTGACAGAAGATCCTTTAACATCCACAGTGAAAGTGGACACCCAGTGCAACAATGACAAATATTTGAATCAAGATAGCATGAAGTCAGATAAAGCCCGAGGCTGTAGCTTAAAGGTTTAGGAAAAAAGTCAGGATTTTCAAAATCCAGCATGGAAAAAAGATGATTTATTTGAACACGAAAAAGTTAATAGAAAATGGTAAATGTGCAGAAGTTAAGGTTGGTAAAGAGAGGCAGTAACTGAAATGAAGAAATGTGAATTGTGAAAACGGAAAGAAAATGTGAATTTTATTACACATTGATTGTTGTTGTTAATTGCCATGGAATCGACTCCGACGCATGGCGACCCCGTGTGTGTGTGTGTGTGTGTGTGTGTGTGTGTGTGTGTGTGTGTGTCGTGTGTGTGTGTGTGTGTGTGTGTGTGTGTGTGTGTGTGTGTGTGTGTGTGTGTGTGTGTGTGTGTGTGTGTGTGTGTGTGTGTGTGTAGAACTGCTCCATAGGGTTTTCAAGGCTGTGAACTTTCAGGAGCAGATTGCCAGGCCTGTCTTCCAAGGTGTCTCCCGGTGGGTTTGAACCACTAACATTTTGGCTAGTAGTCAAGCACTTGACCATTGGCACCTCCCAGGGACTCCTTGCATATTGATTAAAAGTGCATATTTTTTAATGCACACAGGTTGCAGTTCATCTTTTAGGGTTAAGATGATAATTTCAAGAGTGAGATCTGGAACGGGGAAGAACGTGGAAGAGTAGGGTTGTTCTTGAACACAAGATTTTTGCTGACCTTAGTGCTGCTTTCACTAAACTCTCCTACACGGAGAGTTTATATCTCAAAAGAGACTGACTCCAGATACATCCTACACTAGTCCTATCTCATTAACGTAACAAAGACAACCCATCCCCAAATGCCATTAATGTAACGAAGACAACCCATTGCCAAATGGCATTATAGCTACAGGCACAGAGGTTAGGGTTTACAACACATATTTTTGCAGGATATAATTCCATCCATTGCATTCCACCTTTTGCCTGCCCCCCAAAATGTATGTCCTTACCACATGCAAAACACGTTCACCCATCACATCATCCTCAAAGTCTTAAATCAACTCTGAGTCCAAAAGCTCATCTTTTGAATCATCTAAACCAAATATGGGTGAGACTTTAGGCGTATCCCACCCTGGGGCAAAATTCCTCTTCATCTGTGAACCTGTGAAATCTAGACTACAAGTTATCTGCTTCCTAAATACAATGGTGAAACAGGCACACGGTAGACACTTTCTTTACAAATAAGGGAAACTGGAGGGAAAGAAGCGATAACAGGCACCAGGCAAGTCCAAACCTAGCAGAACAATTTACATATCTGGGCAATGGCCCCACCCTCCAGACTCTGGGTGTTGACTACACTCTCTGGATTCTGGGTGGAGGCCCCTTAGCCCTGGGCTTTAGCTCCACCTTCAAGGCCCTCTGGGATGGTGACTCAGCTCCCTCAGGTTTAGGTAGCCCCATTCTCCTAGTCCATCTGAGTGGTGACCCCAGCCCCTTGGCCCTGGCAGTCCCCATTCTTCTGCCCCTTGGGCATGGAAAACATGCCCCCTCAGCTTTGGGCAGTGGCCCCATCCCACTGGCACACCTTAATGGCAGCCCTGCACTCCAGAACTGAGTTGGTGAAGATCTGACTCTTTGAAACCTTGGAGGCTGTGGCCCTACTCTTTGAAACCAAGAAGGCCCTGCTTCCTGTGCTCCTTCCAACAGTTCTGCGGATCTCTGAGCTGTTCCAGGGATGGTCCTTTTCTTTTCCTGGAGGACAACAGATGTAGCTACTTTGGCCTGTTTCCTGCCTGCAGAATTCCAAGAGGCCGACAGCTTTCTTTCCTTTGGTTTTTTCTCTGTACCCTTCAGTCTAAGCTGGTTAATCTCTTGAACAAAAGATTGTGTAGCCATATCCCTGGTGAACATGCTAAGATACATGTCCTTAGTTTCTACAACAGAATTTTCCAAATCCTTAAGTTCTGTTTTCATTTTGCACAGTTCATTTTTAAGTTCATCTCTTTCCTCTTGCATTTTACTGTAAGCGGCAAGGAAAAACCATATGGCCCCTTTAAGATCTTGCTTAGAAATCTCCTCGGCCAGAAATGCAAGTTCAACAGTTAGAAATTCTAACTTACACCAAACATCTGAACGTAATTCAGACAAGTTTGTTACCGCATCCAGAAAGGTGGGTCCTTGTCTGGTACGCTCAGACTTGCCAATTAACTGGACATCGATCTTTGAGAAAAAGAAAGTAACCTTTTTGCAATAGGCAGAGCAAGGAGCTGGGAGAAAGTTCCTCAGACCCGGCTCACTAAGCTTCGGGGAAGCACGGCTTCTATGTGATTTGGGAAGCAAGATGGCGGCCGCGCAGGCATCCTGGGAAGGGAAAACTCTAGAAGGTGGCTGGGAAACAGGAGGTGACTGGTTTCTTGCTGGAGGACCTCTCACTTCGAAATAGGGTCCAGATGATGATTTTCCTTCTGATTCATTCCTCCTGTTGCTGCGTCCTCTGTTGAGGTCAATTAGCAGTCACAGCTGGCCCTTCTGCACATGCGGGGCAGGCCAAATCTGATTTGAGCTAGTTTAAGGGCTACTGGAAATTTACTGGCATTAGTAGGGTCAGGTTACAAGTTCTTAGCCACTGCATAAAAAGCATCGCCCTTCCTCCATTGTCCAGTCACATGTTCATCATTTCCTTTTAAAGCCTAAACGTCCACATTTCTATCAACATTCTGTTGCTGGCACTATATGTATTCTCTAAAACTGTAGAGAATTTGAGCCGTCACCAGAATTGCCTTTGATGTCCAAAATTTTATCAACAGTCTCTTCAAGGCAATCTAGGCTTTTACTATTAGGCACCTTGAAACTCAGTCTCTACCCATTACCCAATTTCAAAACCAAGTCCACATTTTAGCTATCTGTTAGAGCAGCACCCCACTCTTCCGGTACCAAATTCTGTCTTAGTTATCTAGTGCTGCTGTAACAGAAATACCACAAGTCAGTGGCTTTAAGAAACAGAAATTAATTTTCTCACAGTTTAGGAGGCTAGAGTCCAAATTCAGGGTGCTGGCTCTAGGAGAAGGCTTTCTCTCTCTGTCAGCTCTGGAGGAAGGTCCTTGTCTCTTCAGCTTCTGCTTCCTCGGAGATCTTGGCGTCTATCTTACGCCATCTCTGCGTACTAGCTTACTTATTTTATCTCTTTTATATCTCAAAAGAGATTGACTCCAGATACATGCTACAGTAATCCTGCCTCCTTAACATAACAAAGACCACCCCTTCCCAAGTGAGATTATAACCATAGGCATAGAGGTTAGGATTTATTTGGGGAGACATAATTCAATCCATAACACTGGTAGACCTTGAGAAAAGGGTGATAAAAGTGCTTCTGTCTCTCCTCTGTGCCCCAGGCAGGCCACCAAGCCTTCAGTGTTGGAAAGGCAAAGCTAAATGCAAGTCTAATGAGTCACAGATCAATAACTATCACTGACCTTGGCAGGATACAGGAGAAAGTCTCTAGTTAGCTAATGATTGTTAGTTTAGAAATTGCGGGGGAGGCTTGCCGCCTTCCAGAGAAGGCTTTAAAGGAGATTTCCTTTAAATCATGTCAATTAGCAATGCCCAGTAGTACAGTGTATTATCATGCTGTAAGAAACAGCTAAATTCTGGTGTTTGAGCAGCATCTCTGTGTATCACTGATGGATTTTGATGATCACCTCCATATGCTCATTTCTCAAAGTAATTTGATCTCTTCTTGTGAGCTCAAAATTACTCATATGACAAAGATGCTGATTTCTAAATAATCCCTATTTGTTTTAGCATCTGAAGCTTTTTTTTAATTTACCCAAATTATAATCTGGCTTCACATTTTCATCTAAGTATATGTCAGACATAAAAATGCTAAAATAAAGTTGGTAGTTGTATAAGTTGAATACCAGCTGCCATCAACCATCCTCTTTAGGCTCCAGGTATGGTACAGATTCTTTCCTTACATGCTTAAAAAAAAAAAGTCAAGATTCATTATGTGTGGTTCAGATGCTACACATTTATTTGGTCTTCAGGCTGAAGGCAGGAAGATAGGTGCATGTGTGGGGAACCTAATGCTGCAGCAGCGAGTCTATTGACAGCCCAGAGATGAACTGTTCTGGAAGCTGTAAATATTCTGAGTCCATAGGCTGTTCTCTAGGAAACCTGTCTACAGGCGGATGTGAAACTGCAAATTTCTCTATTTTAATTGAAGTTAATAAATTAATTTCTAATTTTTAGGACTCTTTTATGCCTTACTGACCTGCTTAAATATGAGGTCTGGATAGCCCTAGTTCATCCCCTTGGGTGGGTTAGATTCCTTCTAGACAATCGGAGTGAAGCCGTCCCAGGTTCCCCTCTCTAGGAGTAGGGGTTGACCTGACCAATGGGATGGGGAGCTCCTTATGGCCAGGGGGGCTGAGAGTAGAGGTCTCAGGCAGCAGAGGAGGCCAAATAAAGCTGAAAATGAAGCATGAAACCAGGAGGGGACTCCAGAAGTAGCCAAAATCAAATTAAAAAAAAAACAAACCAGCTGCCATCAAGTTGATTCTGACTCACAGCGACCCTGTAGAACAGAGTAAAACTGCCCCATAGGGTTTCCAAGGAGTGGCTGGTGGATTTGAACTGCCAACCTTTTGGTTAGCAGATGTAGCTCTTAACCACTGCGCCACCAGGGTTTCCTTGCCAAAACCAGTAAGTATGAAAGTCAGAATTTGGTTGTTGTGGTGGAGATGAGATGGGATGGGGTCAGAGAACATGGGGAGGCGTCAGGAGTGGAGAAGTTTCTGCCCTAAGACAGCCACTGGGGAGTGGTGGCTGAAGTATTGGTGCTTCAAGAGTTGGGTCATCCATGGTCAGAATGGACAAGATCTGCCCAGGCCAAGTCTTAGAATTTGAGTGCCACCCTAGCAACACCCTTGCTGTTTCTTTTTCAGGTAAATCATTAGCCTATCCCAGAAATCTAAAATTGTACTTCTTATGAGATTTAGCTGTAACTAGATTATGAAGAGGTGTAACTAGATTGTGCTCACCAATATTATCGTAAATTAGGTAATATGAGGAGTGGTCAAAAAGTCTTTCTGAAATATAGGATATTTAATCCTATAATGCAGTTTGCTGTCCCTTGATAAAAGACGAAATAGATAAAGTATACTAATGTGTGGAAACAAAATTGAACGTTTGGGTCTGAGTCTGCCTTTGACATCCTTTGCACTTCAGTCTGGATAATTTTCACCCCATTATTTTTTTAAAAAATGAGATACTCAGAGTTGTATTATAACCATCAGCAATTTATGCGTAATTTAGGTAGAATATTATTTTATTATGCATCAGCCATTTTATGAGAATGATAAATAGGGAAATAATTTTCAGTTTATATAAAACAACCTGTTGATTGAATGTTCTTTATATTTTCACCTGCTGTTGTTGTTAGGTGCAGTCGAGTGGATTTTTGACTCATAGTGGTCCAATATAACAGAGTAAAACTGCCCCACAGGATTTTCTAGGCTGTGACCTTTACAGCAGCAGATCACCACTGGGTGGGTTTGACCTGCCAACCTAGTGGTAGTCATAGAGTTGCCATAGAGTTGATTCCAACTCATAGCAATCCTATAGGATAGAGTAGAACTGCCCAATAGTGTTTCCAAGGCTGTAATCTTTATGGAAACAGACTGCCATATTTTTCTCCCACGGAGTGGCTGGTGGGTTTGAACCGCCAACCATTCAGTTAGCAACAGAATGCTTAACCACTGCACCACAAGGGCTCCTTGTTATATCATATAGATACGTCTTTATACTATTACACTTCTGTGTCTCAGGTTCTTTATTTGTCAAAGAGATCATTTTAACCAAATTCTTAAGCTGATGTAAAGGTTATTAGTGCCAACTGCGGTGGGCTGAATGGTGGCCCCAAAGATATCAGGCCCTAATTTCTGGAACCTGTAAATGTTATCTTATTTGGAAAAAGGGTCTTGGCAGATGTCATTAAGTTAATGATCTTGAGATGAGAATATTATCTTGGATTACCAGAGTAGGTCCTAAATGCATCCCAAGCGGCATTTATGAGAGAGGCAGCGTTCATTGTAAGTGGCATTATACAAGAGAGGGAAAGAGAGAATCCATACACACAGAAGAGAAGATGAGGTTGGCGTGGTGCAGGCCAGGCAGCCAGCAGCCACCAGAAGCTGGAAGAGGCAAGAAATGACTTGTCCCCTAAAGCCTCCACAGGAAGTGCACCCCAGCTGACACCTTGATTTCAGACTTCTGACCTCTAGAACTGTGAGAGAATAAATTCCTGTTGGTTTAAGTCACTCAGTTTTTGGCTTACAATTTGTTACAGCAGCCACAGGAAACTAATACACCAACTAATAAAACTCTTTTTTGCAAAAGGTGCATGAACACAAAATAGTATTGATGGGTAGGCGTTAGGATATATTTAAAGGTGGTGTATCCCTGCATATGAAATAAACATTTCGTATGATGTTTCTTTAATGGCCTAGGAAGTTTACATTCTGCCCAATTATGAGAATATTATTAACACAAAATATTTTAATTATTTTCACTCATCGTAGGATGAGGTTGCATGGAAATGTTGGTTATTTATTTTTTAGTACCTATAAACCATTACATCAAAAAGCAGTTATTGTGTATTATATTTCATTTCTCTTTCCTTAGTGTTCACCCTGGTGTTTGGAACAAAGGGGCTGCTCGATATGAGACAGAGATGGAAGATGGCCTATGAATACTGAGCAACAATTTAATCGAAAGGGAAACAAAAGCTTGAGGAAATGCAAGAGTGTTTGAGCAGAGGGCATCTGAGGATTAAAGTGGGAGACAGTCTGGAATTTCACCCTGGATGGTGAAAGAGTGCGCAAGAATGGAGGAGCAGGAGGCTGGTAGTCAGCCTAATAACCAGTCATGATCCCTTGCTCACTTCCTGGACCTAACCCAACTTTCCTGTTCAGAACCCAACTCCCCAGGAGAAAGGATGCTGCACTGCCATGGCAAATAAATACTGAGGTGATTCCCAGGACGGCCCCATAGAGACCTATGACTATTTACTTAGGTTACCATACATGGGGAAAAAGGAATACCCAGCCTTTTTCAAGGACAATTGGACTCAGAGTCTTAGTTGCCATTAATACCTGGAGATCTGAAATTTCATCTTGTGCTCGTCCTCCTCCACCCTCTCCCCTCTGTTAGGGCCCTGGCTAAAGTCTGGTTTACTTCAGGTCATACCACCCCTCTCCACCCACACCCCCCATGGCCACACATCCAGCTGGTTGTCATTTCTCTGGCCTCAAGTGTATAACTGTAACTGGAATACATCCTGTTTGAATTGTTGGCCTGTGGGGTAAGAGTTATCATAGTGGGGAGGCTAGGTAGGCACCTCTGAAACTGCCCACCCCACTGCCCAACCCCCAGCCCTAGCCAAAATAATAAATCAAAGCAAAATCACATCCCAGAGATTAGTGCCCTAAAGGGCACAAGGGTGGTTGTTCCTCCTGTCATATCTCCATTGGATTAGCTAGGCTGGCCCCTGCAGAAACCAGATGGTAGGATACTGCAAGCTTAACCAAGTGGTAGCCCCATTGCAGCCATTGTACAGAAACAGTGCCAATGCTAAAGCTGACTAATAAGGCCTCGTTAAGTACATATTTGTGGCCTTTGATTTGGCAAATGTGTTCTTTTTTATTCTGAAGAGAAACAATCTGCACTCATGGGGGACAACAATATTAATTTACTGTGTTGCATTATTAATTTTTCTACTCCATCATAATATTGTATGAGGAAATCTGGACTGTCTGGACATCATGCAGAATGTCACATTGACCCATTACATCAATGACATCATGTCATCATGATGATGGATGCTGGACAAGGTGGCTAGTACACTGGAGGCCTTAGTAAACCTATGGGCTCCAGGTGGTGGGGGACTCAGGAACCTGCCACTTCAGTGATCAGAGGTGTGCTGAGATATCTCCTCTGAACTAAAAGATACATTCTTGCCCTTGTATCCTCTACCACCAAGAAGAAAGCACAGTGCCTAGTAGATCTCTTAGTTTCTGGCTGCAACATATTCCACATCAGGAATACTATTCTGGCTTAGGTGACACAGAAGGCTGCCAAGTTTGAGTGGGACACAGCCTTGCATTTGACCCAGGAGTTCCAGCAGACTCCATGGTACTGGGTGACAGTGGTACGAAAAGATGCAGTAATGCAGTTTATGGCACACCCCAGTGGAAGAATATCAACTAGCCCCTAGTGTTATGGAGTGAGACCATGTCGTCCACAGAGAATTCTACATTTTTTGAAAAACAGATCCTGGTGTATTACTGGGGCACCACATAACTATGTCTCTGGAACTGCCACTTACGAGCTGGTTTCTGTCAGCACCACCAAATTGTAAGGTCAGACAGGCTCCGCAGCAATCCACTGTGAAATGGTTAAGACAGATTAGGGATTGAGCTCAAGCAAGAAAAGAGCACAAGGAAGCTGTGCAGGCAGACACCCAAACCTCCATGCCATCCCCAAGATTGCACCAGCCTCTCCCCCCATCACTTATACCCATGGCCACGTAGAGCAGACTGGACAACTCAACATACGGGTGCAAGCAGACAATGGCGGGTGGCTGATTACAGCCACGCGTGGGAGGCGGATGATAAAAGACAGTGGAGATGGGAAATGTCAGGTGCGATCTCCCGTGTTCCTCTCCCACTGCCACTCCACCGCAAGGCTCTGTGGTGAGCAAACACTGATGAGAAAAACGGCAGGAAAAGAGAAGGGAACTAGCAATGGGGTCAAAGGTTGATCTAAAACCACTACCAAAAAGACTGAAACTAATAAAACAGTGCATGGGTAGTTCAGAGCATGGACTACAGACAAGAGAATTAAAAATATGCATGTTTGAAGGGGTAATATTTGAAACACATAGACAAAAAGGAATGGGATCTGTCAACAGCTAAAACTACATACACACTTACCTTCTGATCTAGGAATCTACCCTGAAGAAGCACCTCCTACGATATGAAAATACATAGGTACAAGGTTATTCAATGAAGTATTGGTTGTTAATTGCAAAATATTGGAAACAGCCTAAAGGCCCAGACATATAAAAGTATTTGAATAGAGTATGGTATATCCACACAGTGGACTACTGTGTAGCTGTGAAAAAGAATGAGGAAGTTTTCTGTGAACTGATATGGAGGAGTTCCAGGATGTATACTTAAGTGATAAAAGCAAAGTGCAGAAAAATATATATAATATTCTACACTTTAAGTGAAAATAAGTGTTATATAAGAAAATACATATGCGTCTGCTCATCTGTGCTAAAGAAATAGAAGGGTAAACTAGAAACTAATAAGATTAATTCCCTAAATAGGGCTTGGGTGAGGACAGGATGGAAAGAATGGTATGATTGAGAGTGGGGTGATAGGAGTGAGTAGGAAGGGACACTTTTTTAAGTACTATGCTTTTTTAGAACCATATTACTGTTCTGACTCTTAGAACCATATCACTGTTACACATACTTTAAAAATAAATAATTAAAGTGAATGGGGGTGGGAGGAGCAGAATGAAACACAAAAAGTAACAAATAAATTCAATTGTATTACAAATATATAACATAAACACTGAAGTGAAGGGGATGGGGAAGAAAAGCACTAACCTAAACCAATCAAGGGGATGGCACAGGACAGGGCAAGGCAGCATTTTGTTCCATTGTACATAGGGTCACCATGAGTCGGGGGCCGACTCAACGGCTGTTAACAACAACGAGGAACATATATATGTATGTATACATGTATGGCTAGATATGGAACTAAATATATATGTGTTTTAGTATGCATACACATATTTCCTAGCTTTGTGCACTGAGAGTGTCTAAAGGCAATGACACCCCAGTGGCAATGAGAACATCTAGTGGCCAGATCTTGGTTTCTAATGCCATTCTCCAATAAAAGGAATCAGGGCTCTCAGAACTAGAGTAGGGAAAATACAGGATGATCCTGAAACATCTTGTGGTAAGCAACTACTTAAAAAACGATGGAGGCATGTTGAAAGAATGAAGGAGCCAACCTGAAGGAGCTCCCAATGGCCAGATGTGGGATAAGTTAAGCAACAATATAAATAATGACAGTAGTGGATTATAGTAAAATAAATATCTGTGTGTCCGTGCTTAGATAAACAAATAAGTGAATAAATAAGTAAATGGGGGAGAAAGGACAGGTGTTTCTTACAGTAGAATTCCAATAAATAAATACAGAAGGAATGATAAAAATAGAAAATCACAAGAATCTCAGTACTAATTATAACGGGCAGGAATCATTGATGAATGCCAAAATTAATGACTGAAAATATAATTAGAAACAGAGTATTTACATTGTCTTGAAGTATCTTGCTACAAGATACCTATTATAAAGAGAAAAATAGTAACTCTGCAGTGGAAAAACCTGGTAGACACCACCTTCACCACACGATCAAAGTTATCATCACCAGTAATAAGTTGGTATTATGTACCATCTCATTCATACAGTGCATTGAGTAAAGCATAACATCACTGCTGCAGTATCCTTGCCAAGAATGCATAACTCAATCTAATCACAAGAAAACATTAGACAAATTGCAAATGTAGGACATTGTACAAATAACTGTTGAATGCCCCCCAAAAGTATAAAGGTCATAAAGGCAAAAAAGTCTGAGGAGCTATCACAGATTGGAAGAGACAAAGGAGACATGAAAACTAACCTCAGTGTGGGATCCTGTATTGCATCCTTGACAAGTAAAAGGACATTAGTGGGAAAACTGGGAGAATTCTAATAAGGTCTGTAGATTAGTTAATAATATTGAATCATTGTTATTTTCCTGTTTCTGATAATTGCTCTATGGTTATGTTAAGATACTGACTTTTTAAGGGGAACTGAGGGAAGGGAATAGGAGAAATCTCTCCACTCTTTTTATAACTTTTCTGTAAGTCTACAACTATTTCAAACTAAAAATTAGAAAAAAATAAATGTATACTGAGTACCATCTGTATCCCAGGCTCTACTGTAGATACTGGAGAGAGAGCAGTGAACAACATGAGTCCCTGCTCTCACGGGTTTATATTAATTTATGGGCCTCATATTAATCACTGATCATTTAAATAAAAATAATAAGAACACCATCCTTTACGGATTGAATTATTCTGACTCAAGGCTTACATCATTTATGGTGATGTTCAGTTTCCATCTCAATGTTTTCATAAAAGAGAATGTAACACCAGGGACCAGACATTGCCCAGAGGTTTACTACATGGCCAAGACAGTTCTGAAATTTATAAACCCATTTCCAAAATTGCATGGTTACTAAGTCTGCTTGGTGGATGTAGTCTATTTTCAGCTTAATTTATTTCTTATGAAATTAAGCCATGCTGGTAAGACTGATGTATGAGAAGCCATGCACTATCTGGACGCACTTTATACGTAACTATGGAAACTTAAAGAGTGATTTATATGCATTAAAATCTGTAACTTGAATCTGAATTGTGATTTCACTTCCATTATTTAGCTTTACAATTCCTCAAAATCTGTGATTCTTTTGGTCTTAGACCAGATTAAAAATAGGAATAATTATAGTCCCTGTCCCAAATGCTCAACTCATTTGCCCAAATTGTGTCAAATCATCTTCCTTGGTGGTGATTGGTGAGGATACTGTGCCAGTCAGCCCCAGAGGCAGAGTGGAAACGCACAGAATGGGTCTCTTCTCCAAGACCAGACAGTGTGCAGTTGAGGGCACACTGAAGAAGCCCAGGAAGGGGAGACCCAGCTGGTGAAGGGATTGACTGTGATCATTCTGGAGTGGGTGTCCTGACATTCCTGTGGCTTTTAATGTTTGCCAGCGTGCTCTTGCACCAGCAAGTCAGTCACTTCAGAGAGCCGAGAGGAGATAAACAGAATCTGAAAGAAGCAGACAATGTGTATGTTTGAGTATTTCGTCATCTGTGTGGAATTAGTCTTGTGAAACCTTGAGGCTATGATAAATCTCTCAGAGCTTTTTCTCTCTCTCTATATATAATTGCATTGAAATCAAGTCAAGACTACATACTTGGCTTCAACTTCTTTCAAACATATCACACACTGATGATAGCTAAAGCATTGTCATAAATGTCTGAGCACAATATCTGGCACTTTTAAGTGCCAAGAACGTTTACAATGTGGGACCCTTCCTGCATCACACCATACTATCAACTTGACTAGCATATTTCACAGCGCAGACTCTCCAGATGAATGAGTCAGTGGAATCTGGGTGTATCGTCTGAGTGACTTAAAGAAACTATGATCCCACTGCACCAGCCCATCCCTTTCTTTATAGGTGTTCTAGTAGTGGTGGGCAAAGTCAATTCCATGTTTGGATTAAGCCTTTCCATTTCCCGACTGGCAAGCGGTTAGGCCCCACTAGGTTGGGTATCTACTTAACTAGAGGGTCACTCCACCTTTATTTGCCCCCTGGTTTAGGACTACAGATGCTTATTTATCTCTGCAATAAAAAAGTGATCCCAAAGTGGACTCATAGTCATGTTTTTAAATGTAATGATTAAGAACTTATTATGCTGATAAAATTTTAGCCCAGACTTATGAGACAGCACTAGCATCAAACTTAACAGAACATTTAAAGAAAATTCCTTTGAAAATAACTACTTATTTGTCACATTGTACTATTGAGTCCCCAGTGGTAACAATTCACTTTTTGGAGCTCTATTTTTCTCCAGGTAAATTTATGATCCTAGGTATCCTAAGCTATACGATGTCTTCACAGGGAACTAAAAATGGACATTCATGCCTGCTTATGAATGAGGAATTGTGAAGCAAATAACAACAATGGTTAACACTTACTGAGCACTTACAACGCACAGATATTTATAAATCCTATCTCATTTAATTTTCACAAGCTTGTGAGGTAAATAGTTTTATTATCCTCATTTTGTAAGCGACGAAACTAAAGACTGTCGAAGCTAAACAACTTGGTCCAGAGAAAAAGTGATAGAGCCAGGAATGGAACACAGATCTCAGTGAGCAGGAGCACTTGCTTAACACAGCTAAGACAAATGAGGTAAGAAGAGCTGTCGAGGATGGATGGAGACAGCAAGGGTCTGGTTACAGAATTAAATGGTCAACCATCTGTGCTAAACAAAACAAATTAAATATGTTTTCACTCTTAACTAAAAAAAAACCTCCAAAAAAATTAATTAAATGCTCTAGGAGGAAATCTTAGGAAGGTGAGTGTGTGTCTCTCTCTCTGTGTGTGTATGTGTGTGTGTTTATATGTACCTGGCCATAAAAATGCCATGATCTTGAAAAGGTCAGACACTTCCTGGAGTTAATCACTCCCACGTCTATTCTTTCATAATTCTTTTCACTACCTTTTCTATAGCACTTCATACATTGAATTATGCTGATTTAAGCTCGTCTCCCCATTTTTAGGCCATTGGCTTCTTGTAGCCTGAAACTAGGTCTTAGTCTTCTTTGTATCTGCCCTTGCCTATACCATAGAACTCAGCACAAAACAGGTCATCAACAGACAGTTGGAATCAAAAGAACAAAGAAACCAATCCTCATTATTGTCAGGAACCCTAGAAACTTATTTTCTGTTTAAGAAGTATCTTATTAAGAAGATGCTATCTGGTCATGGATTTAATTGTCAAACAAATTACTTACATGTATATTTGGCTTATATTTCAAAGGAAATGTCAAATTTTATGAAATATCATATAACAATCATTTATTAAAAGCAATTGGCCAAACATTGTACTAAGCACTTTATACACATTATGTACTGAATTATGTCCCCAGAAAGATATGCTGAAATCCTCACACCTTGTACCTGTGAACGTGACTTTGTTTACAAATGTTGTTATGTGCATGAGGTCATACTGGAATAGGGTGAATCCTAATCTCATCTGCTCTGTGTCCCAATAAAAGAGGAGAGAAGAGAGACAGAGGCAGAGAGTAGTCCCTACAGCCATGTGAAGACGCACCGCCAAACCAGTGAACTCCTGAATTGAGAGAGATCAGAAAAGATTCCCTAGAACCTCCAGAGAACATAGTTCTGCCAACGCCTAAATTCGGACTACTAGTCTCCAGAACTGTGAGACAATGATTTCTGCTATTACAAGTCACCCACCTTGTGGTACTTTGATACCTGGGTACAGCAGCCCAGTAAACTAATACATTCTATCATTTAGTACACACAAGCGGTTGCACTGTTGCCATTTTATAGACCTGGCTGTAGAGTTTAATTGCACAACACAGGGCAAAAGATCATGAAGCCTGGATGTCAGTAGGCCTGACGCTCTTAGACCCTGATTTACCCCATGGGCTGTTATTGCCATACTGAGAGCCTGGTGTCCAGAGACCATGAGAAGTCAGGCAATGTGTGAAGTGTGGGATTCATGTTTGTAGACATCTTTTTATTTCCTCTTGTTTGGTTTCCTTAAAGAACAACCGCATTTGTGAAGGAAATAAAACATTGTCTGTACAGAATCTCTGGTTGCTTATATCTCTCCCCCTCCCCGCCACTGCCGTTGAGTTGATTCCGACTCATAATGACCCTATAGGACAGAGTAGAACTGCCCCATACGGTTTCCAAGGAGCACCTGGTAGATTTGAACTGCTGACCTTTTGGTTAGCAGCCAAACGCTTAACCACTGCACCACCAGGGCTCCTATTGGTTGCTTATGGATAGTCTAATAGTTGAGATCTATAGAAGTAAAATGGAATGGGCAAGAGGAAGATGGATTCAATGAACAAGGACAGATTCAATGAAACGTAGTTAGTTCATACAATTTTGGAGGGCAAAACTTTTGACCAGAACAATCCAAGGATACTTACCAGTGGCTTGTGCAGGAATGAGATCTAGGATTTGGTGAGGACAAGGGGAAATGGACCCTCTCATACATTCCTGATGGACATGTGCACTGCTACAGCCCTTTGGATAAACAGTATGCAGTTTACGTTGAAATATGAAATATCTTCGACCTAGAACCTTTGATTTCCACCACTGGAAATATTCCAATGGAAATAAAAGTATTATATGGCAAGGATATGTGTTTAAGGATGTTTATTACAGTATTATTTGTTATGATAAAAGCCTAGGGAACAAATGGAATCATAGCTGGGTAATCTATTCTATGGATTCAGCTATTAAAAAGACCGAGTTAGATCTATGCCAATTGACCTGGTCAGATATCCAGAAAGCAACTGCATAGCAGTGTGTTAGAATTCTCATAAGGGGAAAAAAAATACTTGCTATGTTTTTATAAGTGTGGATAAAGTTCAAGAATGATACGCAACCAAGGCAGCTGACATTGTTACTCTAAGTTGAGTAGTTATGGAGCGGTGTCAGAGGAAACTTTTTATTCATATGCCTCTGGATTATTTCATTTGTTATAATAAGTACATATTGCTTTTATAACATTAAAGATTAATAGAGAAAACATACATTATTCCAATGATTTTCTACAAATAAAGATTGTTAGTCTTTAAGTTTTAACCCTTTTAAAAAGTCTTACAAAGAAAAATTCTCAGGATAAAAACTTTGTTTCTAACTCATCTTTTTCCAGCATTGACTTTATGTGGTAAAGCTTCAATCTGCCTTCTGTTGGAATCTATATCTCTCACGTAAATCTGACAAATATGCTACAGTGAGTACCACCAATATATCCACATTTACACAAGCATTACATCCTTGCAATACTTCCTAATCTGCCACATATTTCAATTAGTTTTCACCCCATAGTATATGTATCGGTCTGTTTTAGAAGGAATCTTTGTATGCAGTGACTCTATTTTATTTTTTTTACCCCACCAAAAACCAAAAACCAAAATCCAAACCTTTTGCTGTCGAGTCGATTTTGACTTATAGTGACCCTATAGGACAGAGAGGAGCCCTGGTGGTGCAGTGGTTAAACGTTTGGCTACTAACCAAAAAGTTGTCTGTTCAAATCCACCAGTCGCTCCTTGGAAACCCTATGGAGCAGTTCTACTCTGTCTTCTAGGGCCGCTATGAGTCGGAATTGACTCAACAGCAGTGGGTTTGGTTTTGATTTGGATACCTTTTATACTTAGGAAAATTTGGTAGCTAAAGAAACTTGCTTAAAAGTATATATATATTTGCTAATACCATGAGAACTTTATGTAGTGCATTAATCAATGAAATAAAAACAGAATGAACATCAGGCCCCATGTTTCATGATTCCTAGCTTACATATTGAACAATAATCAATTACGTTTTAAACTGTTGCCTTAATCACTACGGGTTGTCATTTTATTTGGCTTTGGGAAGAGCAAAAATACACAAGGATGGAATATTGGGCAGCTTTCTCCACTTCCCCCCATAGTTTATTACTGTCTTGAGATGCTCTCACCTGTGTTTTCATTTCTGTGATTAACAACAAAAGTAACACTTGCCAACTACTACAAGGATGTTCTGAGTAGTGTGTAATGTTTGTAAAGTTCTCTGAACTGCTAGAAGAAAGGTATTAATAAATGTCAAAGAGCAAACCACTTAAATAGTGCAGTATTTGATGAGGGGTAGAAGGTTCAGGAGGGCTCTGAGTCATTATTAATGCAATGCCCTAAAATAGTAATGGGAATTACTCCACAGATACTTGTTGTATTGCTAGAGTATCAGACACTTAAATTCTTACAGATTTTTAAGACTATGCCTATATGATTTTGAAGCAATACTGAGAAAAAAAATTGATTTCAATGGTGGATGACTTAAAATGGGCAGAGGTTCTTGACGATGTAGAATGGGAAACTGGGATAATCTGATTGAGGTGTCTCATTGAACATGTGGTGGATAGGAAATCACTGTCCCATAAGGAAGAGACTGGAAATTTCCTCAGCATGCTATACCTGCTAGTTGGCCATGTGTATACTGGGGATTCCCAAACGCTTTCTGGTAACAGAGGTGTCCATCCAGGTGTGGAGGGGGTAGAAGCCAGTTCAGCCAATGCTTGCATTTCCTTGGCTAACTTACCAATGGTTGAGAGGTTCCAAGGCAGGCAAAACACTGGAGTTGGTGATGGCTTTTAGAGTTGTAGGTTTACAACAAAACGTGTGGGACACCATTCTTTGGAGTGATGGTCAACCACAATCTTTGTTTTTCTTTAAATCTTAAATCCTCTTTTGATAAACTTCTAAGTTTTGTACCCTCCTTTAATGGTAACTGAAATTTTGAAATAGATTTTGTGAATAAAAAGATATCAAAGGAAAGGTAAATTCAGGATAAGTCTTTCAAATTCTTCAAAGACTCCCATCCTCCCAGTTTCTTCAGGGCTGTGGGGCACAAACTTCTGTGAATGAATGCTAGGTTAGCTATTTTCGAGAGCTCTTTCTGGAAGCTCTGATACCTGGACTGCACGTGAAAACTTGGACTTTGTGCCTGTTTAGACTTCGGTTCCAATTGTCTCATTTGTTTTCTGGACAGACCGGGCTGCTCCTTCATGCGCTTTGCTTTGTGGTGCTCGCTAGGGATTTAAATCCAAGTTGTACCATAAAGGTTTATTTACAGCACATTCTTCGTTCGTTTCATTTGATGTTCCTGTCCCCACTACTATGGCAATCGGTTGAAAATTTGTCAGCAACTTTACTGCTGAGATTTTTCTCATTTGGTTCAGTTTACTACCAGCTATCATCAGTGATGCAGATGGAATTCGTTTCTAACACGTGATGTGACAATTGTTTTTGGTTTGAGTCTATCATTAATCAAAACTGGGGAGTAGAACCACAGCAACTGAATTCAGCAGTGTAGATTTTGATCTTTATTTCTAGCTTGATACGTGTGCCTTGACCGATTTCCCCAACGACGCATCTGCTTCTTGAAAAAGGCATGCTTCCTCATCTGATTTTGCATCACTGAGAATTCAGAAAGCAGCAGAGGTTGGATCTCCCAAAAGAGATCGATAGCTTCGGAGAGCAAACTGGTAAATTCGAGCCTGCTTTCTACAGGGTAGATTCTTTTATTTCTATTCAAGAGTCCTCGGGTCAGCCACCAAACATTTTTGTTTTTCCTTTTTAGCGCAGACGAGACGCTGAGAGCCAAAACGCGTATCAGAGCGCCCCATCCCACTCACCTCAGCCAGACCTCAGTCTCCTTCCCGCCCACAGGCAGCCGCTACTACAGTTCCCGGCAAGCACCGCGAAAGTGCTGCAAAGGGCCAGGCCGACACTTGGGCTCCGCCCCGGCGTGGGGCATGTTGGGAGTTATAGTTCAAGGGCAACTCCCTGTTACGTCTTTTTCCTTACAGTAGGCATTCCTACTTGGAAGACGCTGATGCCCTGCCAGAGCAGCCTCTCTTGTTTCGTAATCGGAGTTAAACACAGCAGAGGAATGCCCCCTCCTGCCCGGCGGTGCGCACCGGGTTCCTCTGGCGAAGCTGAGCCCCGCCCTTGGCCACACCCATTCCCTTGACAGCTGGGCTCTCTCCGAGTGGCGGCCGTGGCTGGGTGCGCGCAGGCGCACCAACGCCCTGCCGCGCTAGACCCGGTTCGAGGGCGGGCCGGGCGAAAGGCCCCGGCGCGGGGGCGCGCACGTAGGCACGTATCGGCGTCACGTGGGCGCCGAGGATCGCAGTGCGCGCGGCCGTGGCGGCGGGTGTTGGGTTCGGTCAGTTGTGAGACAAGAGCTGCTGACCCACCGAGCGGCTGGCGGGACAGGAGCCAGACCAGCAGGCGGAAGCGAGCTCGGCGCCGTGAGCCTGGCCCAGTCCTCGAGTCGGCCCGCAGCCCGGCGCCCGCCGTTGTTCCCCGCCCCCACCACCAAACCGCCGCCGCTGGCGCGCCCCCGTGCTGCGCTCTTCTCCGATGGCGTCCGCCTCCGGGGCCATGGCGAAACACGAGCAGATCCTGGTCCTTGAGCCGCCCACAGACCTCAAATTTAAAGGTAAGCAGGAAGAAGACCCGCCAACCCTGGAGAGGGCGACGGGGCTCGTCTCCCCAGTGGAGAGCTCCGTGGGTTTTTATTTGGGGCGGGCTGTGGGTGCTGAGGGAATGTCGGCGGGCCCGACCTTCCCTCACGCGCAGGCACTTATATTTCCAGGCTTCTTCCTCGCCGCCCTTCTCCGGCCTCCTCTCTCTTACCCCCTTGACACACACTCTCGGCGCGCGCACGGGCGGGCTGGCGGGGAGGCCGCTGAGGGCCGGGCCCGGACCTGGCTCCGCCGCCGCCATCTTGGGCTCCGGGGGCGCCTCCTGGGCGTTGGGTCTGCGGGCCTCCTCTTTGCGCCGGGCGCCGGTGGTCTGGACATTGGCCCCCGACTGCCGTTTGGCTTTGCTTGCAGGGTGCGGGTGGGTGGTGATCTTAGAGTGTGTGCTGTCGGCTGCGGTTGAAAGCGGAGACCCCGAGGTGGCGCAAGCTGCATCGCTGCCCGCTTCCGACTGTCAGGGCTGGTGGGAGGCGAGCGAGTGGTGCAGCGGCTCCTTGACTTGGTGTTGGAGGAGAACCATCGACTCCTGCCCCTAGGAGGGTGTGGGGTCAGATCTTTTTCACTGAGGTCTTAGCTCGGCTGTTCTGTGTGTCGAACACCAGAGGTAGCCCCTGAAGTCTCCTGGTTACCACTTAACTGGTTGGATTGGCGGGGCCAAAGCGCGTGCCAGGAGGAAAGCTGTGCGTCAGCCTGAGAATTGATAGTACTAGATTAATAGTAGTAGGTCTTGCTCTTCTTCCGTTGTGATATTTCAGTTTACCGTTCGCCTAGGGCGGACTTGGTGTTTGTCTTCTCTTGTTTAGCCTTTTAGCTTAGCTCTTTGCTGCGGAATCTTCAGCGTTTGTGACTTTTGTCCTTCGATTTGCGGTTTCCCAACATAACCCCCAAAAGGCCGATATAGGGGTCATCCGGGTCTGGAATTTCGTTGACTTATTTTGTAGCAATGCCCATTGCCCTCGAATCGATTCCGACTTATAGCGACCCTATAGGACAGGGTAGAACTGCCCCATGGGGTTTCTAAGGAGCAGCTGGTGGATTCAAACTGCCGACGTTTTGGTTAGCAGCCGAGCTCTTAACCATTTCGCCACCAGGGCTCTTATTTTGTAGCACTACCTATGATAAATTTATTAGTCTAACTTTGTGATCCTTGAGGAATCTAGGTACTGTTTGGCCCATTTGCTTTGCAATATGTTGGGTACTTTAGGGAAGAGAATTAAATTGAACAGTTTTTTTTTTTTTTTTTTTTTGGGTGGGGGGGAGTACTTCAAAACTGTGAAGATCCTGAAAAGAAAGCAGGTTCCTTTCTATGTTTAGTTAAATGTAAAGTGAACCTCCTTTGGGAAGCCAGTCTCTTACATTTCAGTTCCAGTAGCTATGGTGAGAACAATTTTCGTGAGATGTGTAGCAATTCCAGTGCTAAAGGACAAAAGTTACATTCTTCATTGCTGTTTAAGATTGAGTCTAAAAGAAAAAAAAAAAAGATTGCTTTCCATAGGAGAATTTTAAAATAGTGTTAGGAAGTTTTTTGTTTGTTTGTTTTTTAGTAACTTACTCTGGTATTGAGAGAGTAATATGTGTAACTCCTTTACTTTGCAAGCTTTTTTAGTGCATTTGCAAAGTTCTTTGAGTGGAATTGTGAGCAGCTTGTTCGGTAAAAATTTGAGCAACTCTTAAATATTTTGAGGTGCAGTGAGTGCATTTTATTGTGGCAAGTTTATGTGTACTGCATGATTTTACGTAGTTTTAGCTGGGAGAAAAATAACCTTTGGGGATCTTGAAATTACCTAATTCAAATAGCCATTATCTTAAGTTGAAGGAATTTTAATGTAAACCTTTGTGGTGGTGTAGAGTTTTAGTATTTTGCAGTGGCATCACTGGGGGTGTGTGGACTGCACCAGGTGACACTGTCGGGGTGACACCAAAATGCCTGTGTATAAAATTTTTGTGCAGTATTTCAGCAGAAATTTATTAAATTTTAATAAAAATATCCCTGTAGTTATAACAACAAAAACATTTTTTTGTAAGCCCAACTTACATGTATCAATATATCTGCAGGGTTAAGACTCTATGCTAATTTACTTTTGAACCTTCTAATGCCCGCCTGTCAGAGCTGTCATCATTGCTCAATTACACTGATGCTTTGAATCACGTGATTTCATCTGCACCCACTACAAACCACAGCCTATCGTTTTCGTTGCTGCCAGTGTTTTTGTAGTAGCTGATTTTGTCAAATTTTCTGGTGTTTTAGCTACAATATTGTTGTAATTAGTATTTGTAAATGTATATCAATAACTTTTTTCTGAGAATGAAGTAGTAATTAAAGGAAAAGAAAGAGTGATATATGAGAATTATGATTTATGAGTAACAGTACAGAAAATATTACTAAGGATTCTGTATGGTCTGGTACAGGAGGAGGTCCATGGGGGGGCGGGTGACACTGTGAGTTACCACACTGGGTGACACCAACCTTAATGATGCCACTGGTATTTTGTTTTTACCTTTTGAGAGTCTCAGTTTACAGAGGAAATTTCCTCTGCTGGATAACCATGTGTGTATTTCCATTAGAAAATTAGAAGCATTAAAATGAGTTTTAGGTCAGGAAATGTCAACAGAGTTTGAAAGTTTCTCCCTAGAGAAGTTGTGATGTTGCCATAGTAAGAGACTAATAATAGTGGAGAATCAGGTTAAGAAGAACAACAACAACCTGACCAGAAACCCTACACAACTTATATCTTTCACTTATTTTGTGTATTGAAGAATTATAGCTATGATTAAAGAACAGTTTGTTCTTGTGTTATCAATGAAACTAATTCACAAGACCCGTATTTTTAAAGTTTTGGCGTCAGTGACTTTCATAATTGACTTTTTTTGTACAAAGTGATTTATTGAAAAGTGTATGGGGTATACATTCACTTAGGTCGTTTATTTACTGAGACTTTTGTGTCATTGCTATGCAGGTAGTCCCCAACTTACCATGTATTTGAGTTATAAGAAACCACACTTAACGACTGTCTTTTTTTTTTTTTAGTACGTCTTAATGTTAGTAATACGTACTACATACAGTGTTGTGGCACATAATTTGCTGATGTTATCATTCTCAGATTAATGTTTCCAACCCCCAAAGAGAAATAAATATTCAATTTATAAAGAAAGATACTGATAATAAAAGGCAATAATAATGAAAACTGAAGAAAGAAGTATTCAACTTAAATCAGAACAGACTTATGACAGAGTAACTGTCGTAAGATGGGGACTGTCTGTATTTGATTAAGGGTATTTAACAATGAGTAATTCATTCAACACATATCAAGCTTATATGTGAGGATTCAGTGGTAAGCAAGGTAAAAGAAAGTCTAACAGAGTTTATAATGTAATGAAGAATACAAACAGTAAAATGTGTTAGGTTTTATCTTGCCCTTGAGGAACTCCCAGGACTAGTGACAGGGATATAACAGGCACAAACATGTATGAGGAAAGAAGCCCTCATTACTTTAGGAAGCCTTCAGGGAAGAGTCTAGTTTTCAGTTGGATGGGGCATTAAACAAAGGGAGTGGTTGAATAAACTCACTGATTTGAGAGAGTGGGTGGCATATACTTTAATGTCCAGTAGGTTGTTGTGTGCTTCAGTTTAATGGGAAGGTAATGGGAAGGGTTGGGAGAGAGAGAAGGGGTATAATGAATTAGGAGGTGACATTTGGGATCATTTGGTTCCTTCATCCTTAATGTTATTCTTTTAATCAATGGGAAATAGTTTGCTTTGATGGAAACCTCTCCGTATTCAAATGTACATTTCCACACCAAGTGAGGGTACTGGTTTAGAATCAACAGCCTCCTTATGCTTAGTTTGATGATAATAAAATCACTTAACTCTGACTTGTCCAGAATCACCTGTAATTCTTAGTTTAAGTGAAGATCTGTTAGGAGATAGTTTTGCAAAGTTCTTTGTCAGTTTTTAGGTTCATTTTAATTATTTTAATTCTCTTTAGGAGTGACTCATTTAATCATTCTGAGATTGGGTGGTGAGTTTTTCTGTTAGAGGCTTAACACAATTGTCTTGATATGAATTATCAGCACTTTGCACAATTTTGGAGAAGCCAGTACATTTTCTGTGTACCTCAATATTTTATTCAAAATTTTACTGTGTCATTTTTTTATACAATTTTTAATACATGAAAATGCTGTTATATTGATGTAATGAAGTAAATTTTTTATTAAGTAAAGGAAAAGAGATACTTAAACCTTGGCAGAAATTTGACCTAAATTTTTTTCTTTTTTTCCTTAAAATTTTTCCTGTTCTATAATTTATTTATTTTATTATACAGCATTTTATTTTTCCTATTTATTAGCAGTTTTGGAAGAAATTTTGAGGAAGAAAGTTTAGAAAATGCTAAAATAAGTTCTGAAGATGTCATCCCTCCTAATGATCCAAGAGAGAGGAAGACAAACCAAAATCATGTGTTGAAGGTAGCTCATGACCGTAACAAATGACTAAAGAAAAGTAAGTCTCTGAGGGACCGAGGACTCTGTGATGTCAGTGTCCACCAGAGCATCTTTGAATAGCAGCGCATCTCTTAAGAAGCACAAGTGAGGATATAGAATATCCCTGCTTTTGCTGGATATGCGGCAGATTTTTAGGTGTTTTAGATTAGCTCTTCCTTTTTCACAGTGGCTACACCAAACCCCTCGGGTGGTTCCATTCCCCCCCCCCCCCCACCAAAACACACCCACCCACCCACCCACCCAAATACCCATTGCTGCCAAGTCAATTCTGACTCATAGCATCCCCGTAGGGTAGAGCAGAGCTGTCCCATAGGGTTTCCTAGGCTGTAATTTTTATGGAAGTAGACGGCCATGTATTTCTCCCGCAGGGTGGTTGGTGGGTTCGAACCACCGACTTTTCTATTAGCAGCTGAATACTTAACCACTGCACCACCAGGGCTCTTTAAAACACACATACACACACCCACACACACACCCACACCCCCACACCCCCACACCCATAAATGTCATTTTATTTATTTCTCCATTCCTTTTAGTAGCTCTTGAATGCCCAGAAGATAAAAGTCTGATTTTCTTGGTATGGAATGTAAGCTCTTCGATGATGGGGGCTGCCTCCTGTTTTAATACTTGTTCTTCTGCCCACATCCATACTTTCTTCCCTGAGAAAGAAAAATCCTTGTTTGTTCCTCTGTTTTTGCTGGTCAAGGTAAAATCCCTTATGGCTCGTACTTAGACCATGTTCCATCAGCTGTTTTTCTTCTCATGTCTTCACCCACTGGCTTATTCCTTTTGACGTATAAATACACCAAAGCCTTTCCTTTAAAAAACAAACAAAATACTTCCTTGATCCCCAGCACCTAGTATATGTTTCTCCCTGTCTTTCACTTCCTTTGCATTCAGGCTTCTTGAAAAGGAGTCCATGTTCACTGTTTCCAGTTCCTCCTCTCTGCTCACTTCTCAGTCCACTATCCTCACTAACTGAAAAACTACTCTTGCTAAGATTTCTGGTGACCTGATTGCCAACTGCATGGATTGTTTCCAGTTTTTATCTTATTTGATCCTCTTTGGCACTTGATGTTACTGACAGTTCCCTTTTTTTAGAGACT
The DNA here is from genome assembly GCA_030035585.1 of Dugong dugon. NCBI lineage: Eukaryota > Metazoa > Chordata > Mammalia > Sirenia > Dugongidae > Dugong > Dugong dugon. The sequence goes on along the minus strand of CM057466.1, from coordinate 42,396,267 downwards.
CAGTTTTCTTAGTTTCTGTGACACCATTGTCTTCTAATTTTCTTCTTTGCTCCTTTACTCTCTTATTTGTGACCTTTTTTTTAAAATGCTAGTATTATCCCACTTGGTTTCTTTTTGTCTCTGAACTTGTTCAGTGTCATTGTATTGAGGGCTCCTTTCCCTTTGCATAAATTGTTACACACCTAAATCTTTATTTCATTCCACACTAGAACACACACTAACCACTTATTGACTGTCTAGATTTGGGTCTTCCTGAGGCATTTCAAACTCAACATATCCCAGATTGGTTTTTGACTACCCAAACCTACTCTTTTTCCCATAGTTTTAATTTTTTTGTGGTATCATGATTACTCATGCCAGAAACACTCTGCATCCAGTAATTAAAATCGGTGTTTCTGCCTCCCAGGGATATTTCTTGACTCTTTTATTTCTAATGCATCTTTATTTCCAAATTCATTTTATATTTTTCTAAGTACAGGAACTACAGTTATGCGTAAAACACAATCGTTTTCATGAGGCAGTTCTAATGGGAGAAATAGACACTAATCAGATAATCATGTAGCTATGAAGAGATATGTGGTGTTGTGAGAATGTAAGTAAAGGACTTTGATCTGATCAGGAAAGGCTGTCACAATTGAGCTAAGATAAGATACCAAAGATGAGAAGTTACCTATGCAATAGGAACAGTCTGTCTGAAGATCCTGTGGTAGGAGGGAACATGAAACATTGATAAAACTAAAAGAAGTCAGTGTGGCAGTAGGGGAAATAGCCAAGAGGAGTGTGGTGCTGGTTTAGTAGGTCTAGTTAGGAGTTTTGTTCTTACTGTAAGCCACTGAAAAGTTTTAAGTGGGGGACAGTAAAGGTAATGGGATCGGGAGTGACATCACATTTGCATTTAAAAAAACACAATTCTGGAAGTAAGGTTAGAGGGGAGAAGATCAATTAGGTAGCTGCAGCACTCCAAGCAAGAGATGATTGCTTGGACTGAGGTGTGATGGTATTGGAGATGGAAAAAAGTTAAGAGGTAAAATCACTGGAACTATCGTGCAGTTAGAGAGAAGGCAGTATCATGGATGTCTCTTAAATTTCTGGCTTATGTAACTGGAGGATTGGTGGTGCTGTTCAGGGAGCTTGGAAACACTGGAGGGCTGGATGAGGACCAGATGTGTTTTATTTGGGAGGTGTGTGGGACAGGCTAGGAAGATGATCATGATCTCATTAGATATGTTAAATATGTTTAGTTCATTAGATGTGTTAAATATGTTTAGTTCATTAGATAGTTTAGGACCTTTCAAGATGTTAACGAGGAGGTGTCAAGTAGGCATTTGGTTATATGGGTGTGTTACTCAAGGAGAGGTATAAGCCTTTTGGATAGTTTTCTTACTTCAGATGGTTATCATCTATCTATACTAGTCACCAAACTGGTCTCCCTACCTCTAGCATCAGCTGTCTTCAGCGTATTCTCTGAAAAATGCAAATCTGATGTTGTTGCTCCCCTGGATAAAGAACCTGTAATTTTTTCCATTATGTACTTGAAAACATCCAAAATCCACTGCCTACCTCTTCAGCCTCAGTTCCTACCATTTCTCTTCTAACTATAGCTTTGGTTGTATTAAACTATTTCCTCAAACACTTCAAGCTGTAGCAAGACTTTGCACATGCTGTACTCAGAATATTGTTTTCCTTCATATCCGTCAGGTAGTCTCCAGTTCAAGAATCACTTTCCTTATGAAATCTTTGTTTCTCCCCGTCCAAGTTGCACTGCCTTCTTCATGCCATTATTTTATAACGTTTGACACATTATATAGTATTTGTTTACTTTTTTTTTTTGTAATGACGCTATAGGACAGAGCAGAACTGCCCCGGTATAGAATGGTTCCCCAATAAACACTGAATTGATTGAATTAATGATAAGACCTTAGGATTTCTCTTGTAGTTCCCATGTTTTCATTCTTTAGCTGTTCTCTGTTGGGTTTTTCATCTGCCTTTGCCAGCTAGTTGTGTTCTCAAAATTTTGTAGTTCCGGAAAAGGGGCAGTATTTTGTAAAGAGCTGACTAACAGTAGGTAGATTGTCTTACCTTTGTGCATCAATTTTTTCACCTGTAAAGTGAGAGGTAGGAATAGGTGATTTCTTGGGTACTGTTCTGGCCCTACAGGTTTGTGATTATATGACAGTTGAGTATAAAAAGAAAACGCAATTCTTTTCTATGTAGTGGAAGTAATGTAGATAAGGAATTGGGAAGACTTGATTGAGTTTAAATTTTTCAGCGTTTGATGTTTTGTGATTGTCTTGATAATTTTGTTGTTGATTTACTAGTAGTACCTAATTACACTGAAACTGTACCTAGTTACAGTGAAATGGACATCATGTTTGGTAAAGTGGAAGGTCAGCAAAAATGAGGGAAACCCTCCATGAGATGGATTAACACAATGGCAGCAACAGTGGGCTCAAACATACCAACTATTTTGAGGATGGAGCAGGACCTGGCAATGTTTGATTCTGTTAGGTACTTAAGGTCGCCATTAACAACAACAAAGTTACCTTTTACGTTTCCTCTAAATAAGACCTTTCTTAACCATGCATGGATGGTCTATGAGGAGAGCCTGTTAGCAGGCGCCTTTTTATATTTTCATAGGAATTTCCTGACCTTTCTTGTTACTGTACCTTTCCTTTACAGACCATTCGGTGAAGTCTTACCTATTGTCCAGAGGAGATTGGGGGATCTTGTGTTTCCTTGTACCATAAAAAGTTGTTTTGAAAGAAAATTAAGAATGAGCTTTCTATGTGACTCAAATTACTTAATAAAGCATTTTAAACGTTTTATTATAAGAACTTTCAAAAAGTCATAAAAGAGATAATGAACCTCTGTATACCTAAATTTAGGATCTTCAGTATACTTAAATTTAATGTTTATTAACATTTTACCATATTTGTTTATCTTTTTTTTGTTTGCTGTGGTATTTTAAAACAAATCCTGAATATTGTAACATTTCATTCTAAATATTTGAATTTGCGTAACAAAAATAAAAAGGGACGTTTCCTTTACGTAATCAGGATACCATTATCACTTAATAAAACCAAAAGTAATTGTTTAATATTCTCTAATATTTAGTCTGTTGGAATTTTCCCAAATTGAACCCCTGTTTTTCAGTTGGTGTGTTCAGTCTGTGCATTGCATTTGATTGTCATGTATCTAAACCCCCCCCCCCCCCCAAAAAAAACAACACACAACACACTACTTGCCATTGAGTGGATTCTGGCTCATGGCAACCCCATGTGTTGCAGAGTAGAAGTACGCTCCATAGGGTTTTCAAAACTAGGACCTTTTGGAAGCAGATCACCAGGCCTTTCTTTAGAGGTGCCTCTAGGTGGGTTTGAACTGCCAACCGTTGGGTTAGTAGTTGAGCGCTTAACTTTTGCGCCACCCAGGGACTCCTGTCATGTATCTAAGTCTTCTTAATTTTGTACAGTGCCTCCCCCACTTCTTTTTAATCATTGATTTCTTGAAAATACCAGGTTAATTGTCCAGTAGAATATCCCCTAATTTAGGTTTGTGTGATATGTATTTCTGGTAAATTCAAAGTTAAATCTGAGGACTTGATTAGATTGAGTTTTTAATATTCTTTTTTTATTTTTACTTAATTTTTTTATTGTACTTCAGGTGAAGGCTTACAGAACAAATAGTTTCTCATGAAACAGTAGTACACATATTGTTTTATGACATTGTTTAACAACCCCACAGCATGTCAACTCTCTCCCTTCTCAACCTTTTTTTTTTTTTGGGTGAAAATATACATAGCCAAAGATACACCATTTCAAAAATTTCTACATGCACAGTTCAGTGACATCGACTATGCTCTTCCAGTCGTGCTGCTATTCTCACTTTAGCTGAAGGCTTACAGAATAAAATAGTTTCTCATTTAACAGTTAGTACACATGTTGCCTTGTGACAATGGTTAACAACCTCACAACACATCAACACTATCCTTACTCAATCTTGGGTTCCCTATCACCAGCTTTCCTGTCCTCTTCTGCCTTCTGGCCCTTGTCTCTGGACTGCTGTGCCTCATTAGTCCCATTTGGTTTTATGGGTCTGTCCACTCCCTGGCTGAACGGTGAACCTCGGAAATGACTTCACCACTGAGCTAAAAGGGTGTCTGGGGGCCACACTCTCGGGGTTTCTCCAGTCTCCTTTAGGCCAGTGAATCTGGTCTTTTTTTTGTGAGTTGGAATTTTGTTCAACATCCTTTTCCAGCTCTGTCCAGAATCCTCTGTTGTGATCCTGGTCAGAGTAGTCAGTGGTGGTAGCCAGGCACCATCTAGCTGTACTGGACTCAGTCCAGTGGAGTTCTTGGTAGCTGTGGTCCATTAGTCCCTCGGACTAATCTTTTCCTTGTATCCTGTTCTCTTCATTCTCCCTTGCTCCTGAGGGGATGAGACCAGTGTAGTATCTTAGATGGCCGCTCACAGGCTTTTAAGACCCCAGACACTACTCACCAAGGTAGAATGTAGAACATTGTCTTTATAAACTGTGTTATGCCAATTGAGCTAGACGTTCCCTGAGACCATGGTCCCCACAGCCCTCCACCCAGCAATTCAGCCCCTCAGGGAGTTTGGATGTGTCTCTGGAGCTTCCATGACCTTTCCTTGTACAGGTTGTGCTGGTTTCCCCTGTATTGTGTATTGTCTCACCCTTCACCCAAGATACCACTTATCTATTGCCTATTTATTATTTCCCCCCCACCCCTCCCATCCCTGTAACCAACAAAGATTGTTAATTTTGTGTGTGAACTTTTTCATGGGTTTTTACAATAGAGGTCTCATACAATATTTGTCCTTTTGTGATTGACTTATTTCATTCAGCATAATGTCCTCCAGTTTCATCTATGTTATAAGATGCTTCACAGATTCATCATTGTTTTTTCTCGTTGCATAGTACTCCATTGTGTGTATGTACCATAGTTTGTTTACCCATTCATCTGTTGATGGGCATCTAGGTTGTTTCCATTGTTTTGCTATTGTGAACAATGCTGCCATGAATATAGGTGTGCATATGTCTATCTGAGTGACAACTCTTATTTCTCTAGGGATATATTCCTAGGAGTGGGATTGCTGGATCGAATGGTATGTCTATTTCTAGCTTTCTGAGGAAGCTTCATATCATTTTCCAAAATGGTTGTATCATTTTGCATTCCCACCAACAGTGCATAAGAGTTCCCATCTCCCCGCAGCCCCTTCAACATTTATTTCCAGTGTTTTTGATTCGTGCCAGTAATGGGGTGAGACGGTATCTTATTGTGGTTTTAATTTGCATTTCTCTAATGGCTAGTGATCGCAAGCATTTCCTCATGTGTCTGTTGGCCATTTGAGTGTCTTCTTTGGTGAAGTGTCTGTTCATTTTCTTTGCCCATTTTTTAATAGGATTATTTGTCTTTTTGTTGTAGAGGTGTTGGATTTTCTTGTAGATTATGGAGATTAGACCTTTGTCTGACTTGTAGTGTCCAAAATTTTTTTCCCAGTCTGTAGGTTCTCTTTTTACTCTTTTGATGAAGTCTTTTGAAGAGCATAGGTGTTTGATTTTTAGAAGATCCCAGTTATCTAGCTTATGTGTTGGGTTTTGTGCGTTGATGGTTATAGTCAGTATCCTGTTAATGCTGTGTATTAAGGCCCGTAGTGTTGCTCCTATTTTTTCTTCTATGGACTTTATAGTTTTAGGCTTTATATTCAGATCTTTGATCCATTTTGAAGTAGTTTTTGTATACGGAGTGAGGTATGGGTCCTGTTTCATTTTTCTGCATATGGATATCCAGTTTTGCCAGCACCATTTGTTAATCAGTTTTTAATATTGTTGATAAAATTACTTCATGTCGTGTGTCACGTTAGGTTTAGATGTCTGGTTGTCCCATTTTTAGTGATGGTGTGTCGATTGGTGGTGACAGCCTTATTCGTCCATTTAAAAGTTGCATAGATATGAGCCTGTTTACAGGAATATATGTAGAACAAAAAGATTGGAAAGAAAACATTAGTAGTCATTAGTTCTGCTTTAGGATTTTTATATTTTTTTATATTTTTTCTTTTCTGTGTTTTCAAGAATTGTGCAATGAGCATGCAATGCTTTTTATACTGAGAAAAAAATTACTTAAATTTTTAGTTAAACTTGATACCTTTGAGAGATTACATCACAGGTTTAATTTATCTACTTGTATTACTTTGTTTTTTGTTTTTCTTAATGACTTAAATCTTACACAGTCTGAAATCTTTTTGTAATAAGCGTAGGTATATAAAGATAAGTAGAAAAGAAGTCTAATTTATAACCATTTTGTAACAGTTCACAAATGAAATGAAGTATACCTTAATAGATTAATAGAAATTAATAGATTAATAGAAAAGCATCTTGACCTGAAAGCGGATCTGATTTTTAAGTATCCTCTAGTAGTTCACAAATCATAACTGTACAGAAATTTAAGTTTCATTGAGCATCAGTTGATTGTCCCTTGTGAGAAGTATGGTAGATATGTTTTGAGGTATCTGCTCTGTCCGCAGTTTATTTCTCCGAGAATAGCCCCTTCCCATAGATTATGTTAAAAAGACAGGTAGGTCTAAGCAGCCAGATTAGTTCATAGGATCAGTCTTCTCCCCCAAGACAGTGCTGATTGGTTCAGTGATGGACACCTGACCCAAGGGCAGCCTGCATTTATGGAGATGCCTAGCCTTTAAACACAACTATGGTTAGATGGTGTTACTCATTAGACCCTTAAGGCCATACAGACTTGGAGACAGTGACTGATTTGGGCCATGTGCAAGCAGAAGCAACCAGGGATTAGTTTCTCTTGAATGCAGTCTCATCCTGAGGTCAGCTATAGTTCATTTTCTGTTACTAAGATTACTTATTTATAACTCCTAAGTAAAATTCTGTTGTTCATAATAGTAAAAAATCCTTTGCTTAAGCAAGATTGGACTTTATAACTTTTGAAAATACTTTAAACTTTTATGATTCTGTGACACATCTCAGTTTATTTAAAAAAATCTAGACCAGTGTCTTAAGTTTTTATAAAAAAAATCCGCAGATGTCATTTTCGATGATCATATATAGTATGTGTCATTAACATATCACAGTTTGCTTAGCTGCTTTTCTCTGGTATTTGGGATGTTCTCTGTAACTAGAGTTTTTAACATTTGGTACTTTTTTTCAAAATTCAGATTTTAAATGAATGAAAAGTTTAGTTATATATATTTCAACGATTTAAGGGTCTGATTAGATTCAATTAAGGTTAGATTCAGTTAAGGTTTTTAAGAAGATAAGTTAATTAGAAAATAATTGATAATAGAGTGAGAGCTGGAACTTTATGGGACTGCCTTGTTTTTCCAGGTCTTGCAGGTTTTCTGCCTTTGACAGGGTGCACCCTTGCCATTTTATCGCTGTTAGTGGAACATATTTGCGTTTTCCTTCTCTGACAGGTTTCCACCATACATAAGTTCTGGCTTTCGCAGGTTTTGCTGTATAAGGGGCTTTAAAAGTATCAGTTTGAAATATAATTTGACAAGCTTCTTATGGTGTAAGTTTTGGCAGCCCTTTATTTTGTAGCTTGCTCTTTCTTTTTTTGCTTTTATTTTAATTCTTGGGTAATACAGCATGAATTGAGTGACTGCTGTACTTTTAAAAAGTATAGAGTGCCTTTGAATCTGAAGTGTGTTTCCTGCTTAGTCTGTTTTCCTGTGCAAAAAATTGTTTACTTTTTTATAAACCCTGTAGGGGAAGAAGAATCTCTTGGTTTTGTTTTCTGAGTATAGTTCCCACTGCCAAAAGCCACAATAACAGCAGAATTCCCAAAAGATCTGTTTTTCTGAATCTTCAGTTTTCCCCCCAGGATTTTACAAATAAAAGGTTTTATGAGCAAATTAAGCTGATGCATATGCATGTTTGAAAAGCCTTTCTAATTATAAGATCAATGCTAAGTGTAGAAAAAGCAAATAAAAATTACTCAGTTCCTGCCACGTAGAAATAACCACTGTTAATATGTTGATACATTTCTTTTTAGACGTTTTCTGTATATAACTCTGTATATCGTGTATTTTGTATGTGTGTCTATACATTTATATATATATTTAAAAAATTTTATTGTGACGTATATATAACAAAAAGTTTGCTGTTTTAATCTTTTTTAAGTTTACAGTTCATTGACACTAATTACATTCATCATATTACCACTATCCACCTCCAAATGTTTTACATCACCCCTGCTGAAACTTGGTACCCCTTCAGGAATAACTTCCTTTCTCCCTTCCCCCTAGCCCATTGACCACTAATAACTGTTTGTTTGTATTTTCCTGTTCCAGACATTTCATATAAGTGGAATCATAACTTGGTACCCCTTCAGGAATAACTTCCTTTCTCCCTTCCCCCTAGCCCATTGACCACTAATAACTGTTTGTTTGTATTTTCCTGTTCCAGACATTTCATATAAGTGGAATCATAAAGTATTTGTCCTTTTAGTCTGATTTATTTTACTGAGCATAATGTTTTTAAGGTTCTTCTGTATTTTTTTAGTTAATATTATCGTGATTATTTTTTCATGTTATGAACAGTTGCCTCTAATCTAACAAAAGCTTTGGTTCTATAAGTGATGCTAAAACATTTATTTCAAGTTCCTCCAAAATGTCTATTTTATTAACTCCTATCCTATCTATCTAGATTTTAAAAATCTATTCAGGTCTAAGCGTACTTTAACAATGATCTAAAAGTATTTGTACCTCTATTTTAATAAAGATGTTAAGTAGTATCATGGATTGACGTGTGTCCCCCAGAAATATCTGTCAACTTGGCTAGATCTTGATTCCCAGTACTGTATGATTGTCTAGCATTTTGTCATCTGATATGATTTCCCTGTGTGTTGTAAGTCCTATCACTATGGAGTAATGAGATGGATCAGTGGCAGTTATATTGATGCGATCTACACGATTAGATAGTGTCTTAAGCCAGTCTCTTTTGAGATATAAAAGAGAGAAGCGAGCAGAGAGACAGGGGGACCTCATACCACCAAAAAATCAGTGCCGGGAGCAGAGCTTCCTGCGCTGAGATGCTCCCAGACCAAGGGAAGACTTATGACAAGGATCTTCTTCCAGAGCTGACAGAGAAAGCCTTCCTGTGGAGCCGGCACCTTGAATTTGGACTTCTAGCCTACTGGACTGTGGGAGAATAAACTTCTCTTTGTTAAACCCATCCACTTGTGGTATTTCTGACAGCAGTGCTGGATGACCAAGACAAGTAGTATGCACATTTAATGTTCAGTCTTCAACATAAACATTATTCTTTTTTAAATACTTTTTTCCTTTCTTACACTAATACTTCTTTTAATATAATTTATTTTTTTTGTTGTTGAGAATACACACAGCAGAACAGACACCAATTCAGCAGTTTCTGTATGTACAATTTAGTGACATTGATTACATTCTTTAAGTTGTGGAACCATTCTCACCCTCCTTTTCTAAGTTATTCCTCACTCATTAACATAAACTCACTGCCCCATAACTTTTCTATCTAATCCTTTGAGTTGCTGTTGTCAATTTGAACCCATATAGATAGATCTTAAAAGAGCATAGTGCTCAAGGCAGACATTCTTTACTAATTAAGCTAAACTGTTGTTTGGTTTTAAGATGCCAGGGGATATTTTTGGTTTAAAGATTATCAGGGCAGTAGTTTCAGGGTTATATCCAACCTCCATGGCTCCACAAAGCCTGGAGTCCCCTCATGAGTTTCTGTTTGTGTTTTCCCCCTTTTGATGAGGAGTCTTCTCTGGATTCTTTGATCAAAATGTTCAGTAATGGTAGCTGGGCTACTAGTGGTAGCTCTGCTGGCCTAATGGCAAAGGAGGCAGTTATTCATGGAGGCAGTTAGCCACATATTCCATATCCTCCTCCTGTTTCTGACTTCCTCCTTCTTCTGTTGCTTTAGGTGAATCGAGACCAATTGTTGTACCTTGAATGGCCAGTTGTAAGCTTTTAAGACCCTAGGTACTACGTAAGAAGCTAAGAGGTAGAACAGAAGTACTAAACACCATATTAGGCCAGTTGACTGGGGTGTCCCATGAAATTATGACCATAAACCTCCAACCCAGGAATCAAATCCCATGAAGTGTCAGTTGTACATGAACAAGCCTCAGCAGCTACTCTTTTTTTGTTGTTGTTGTTGTAAGTATATCTATCACACAACTTATGCCGGTTCAACTTTTTAAAGGTGTACAGCTTATTGATGGCAATTACAATAATGAACTGTGCAGTCCTACCCTTAATCAATGCAATATTTACAACACCATTAACTCCCCTTTTCCTGCTCCCTCCTGCCCCTGGTAACCACTAATAAACTTTGTTCTCTGTGCATTTGCCTTTTTTTGTCTTTTTATATACGTGAGGTCATACAATAGTTGTGCTTTTGTGACAGACTTATTTGACTCAGCATATTGTCTTCCAGCGTCCATATTGTAGCGTGCATCAAAACTTCATTTCTTCTGTTGGCTGAGTAGTATTCTATTGTATGTATGTACCACATTTTGTTTATCAGTTCTTTTGTTGATGGGAATTTAGGTTGTTTCCATCTTTTGCTTATTGTAAATAGTGCTGCAGTGAACTTTGGTGTCCAAGTCTTGGTAAAGTCTTTTGATGAACAAAAGTTTTTGATTTTATAAGATCCCATTTATTTTGTCTTTTGCTGTTTGTTCTTTTGTTATTATATTAGATCATTCATTACTAAAAGTTAGGCTTGCCCCTGTATTTTCTTCTAAGAATTTTATGGTTTTAGTCTTTACAGTTAGATCCTTAATCTGTTTTGAATTTGTTTTTGTGTATGGTGTGAGGCATGGATCCTGTTTCATTTTTGTGCATATGGAAATCTAATTTTTTTGACACCATTTATTGAAGATACTCTTCTTTTTTCAAATACTTTTTAATGTACATTTACATATTTTTCTTTACAATGTTACATTAAGTGAAAGGATCTATAACTTAAACATAAAAAATTTGCATATCAAAGTGTTCCCCTTCTGTGTAAAGACTTTATTCTGTTGTGTTGTTTGCAAGATTGTGCCACCAGAATTGTTTAGCCTGTGTATCAAAATGTAATAAAAATACTCCTGAGATGTTTAAAGTAGATACATACAAAATGTCAAAAAGGGTGTCATAGTTTATGATTGACTTGTTATCTCCCGTCTTTACAATAGAGTAGAAGATCTTTAATTAAGGCAGTAGGTATGTAAATCAATTATGCCACATAATTTTAGAGCTGAGAGGAGCCTTTAGAAATCAGTTTTGTCAAATTCTAAAAGGAAGGAGGTTAAACCAACTTGGGTTAAGTGATTGCCCAAGGTTAATCACATAGTTAATGGTTTCTAATTCAGCACACTACATTATCTTTTTTAAAAATATCAATAACGATGGAAGCCCCATAGACACATGCAAACTCCCTGAGGGAATGAATTGCTGGGTGGAGGGCTGTGGGGAAGATGGTCTCAGGGAACATCTAGCTCATTTGGCACAACACAGCTTATAAAGACAGTGTTCTACATTCTACCTTGGTGAGTAGTGTCTGGGGCCTTAAAAGCCTGTGAGCGGCCATCTAAGATACTCCACTGGTCTCATCCCTTCGGGAGCAAGGGAGAATGAAGAGAACAGGATACAAGGAAAAGATTAGTCTAAAGGACTAATGGACCACAGCTACCAAGGCCTCCACTGGACTGAGTCCAGTACAGCTAGATGGTGCCTGGCTACCACCACTGACTGCTCTGACCAGGATCACAACAGAGGGTTCTGGACAGAGCTGGATAAGGACGTAGAACAAAATTCCAACTCACAAAAAAAAAAAACCAGATTTACTGGCCTAAACGAGACTGGAGAAACCCCGAGAGTATGGCCCCCAGACACCCTTTTAGCTCAGTGGTGAAGTCATTTCTGAGGTTCACCCTTCAACCTGGGAGTGGACAGCCCTGCAAAACCAAATGAGACTAATGAGGTACAGGAGTCCAGTGACAAGGACCAGAAGGCAGAAGGGGACAAGAAAGCTGGTGATACGGAACCCAAGGTTGGGTAAGGATATTGTTGATGTGTTGTGAGATCGTTAACCATTGTCATACGTTAAATGAGAAGCTATTTTGTTCTGTAAGCCTTCATCTTAAATGAGAATAACAGCACAATTGGAAGAGCGTAGTCAGTGTCACTGAACTGTGCATGTAGAAATTTTTGAAATGATGTATTTTTGGCTATGTGTATTTTCACCAAAAAAAAAGTTGAGAAGTTAGAGGGTTGACATGTTGTGGGGTTGTTAACCAGTGTCATGAAACAATATGTGTACTACTGTTTCATGAGAAACTATTTGTTCTGTAAGCCTTCACCTGAAGTACAATAAAAAAATAAAAGAAAAAAAAATCAGTAACAGTAACTAGTTCCCCTTCCACTAGAAGGCTTCCAGAGGAATGAAGAGAGGAATTGTTTTGATTTTCAACTTAGGTGCTTTTTCATGTGAAAGCGATGGATGAGCATTTAACTGTATGGCCAGAAAATGTGGGGATATATGCCATTTAAACATGGCTGCACTATTGACAACTGCAGCTTCCACAGGCCTCTATGCTGCGCAGCATGTTGAGACTTGTCCCCAACATGTTGAGACTTGTCACGACTTTTCCAAACCCGTTACTGATAGGCTTGTTTACCTGAATTCCTCCTCCCTTGCCCAAAACTTATTGTTATTCACCCAGAGCCCATTGTTCTGTTATTTGCTTCACTGTTGGCTGTATTGACTATAAAATAAACTCCTGGGACTGAAGCTGAGGTTCGACTCCTCAGAGTGACCCTCCTGGCCCCGCTTCTCTGTAAGAGTTGTGGCATTGGTTACTGTCTCCGCCGCCCTGACAACCGTTGCCGCTGCGACAAGAAAATTACTGTGCTATTAGAAGGTGGCACAAAAGAAATAAAAGATATGGTCCTTGCCTGTTAGTAACTTCTAACTATGACTTTAAAGTCTCTAGAGTTGGAAGACTCTCTCTCTCCTTTTTTAAACAGACACTGCTGTATTAAGTGAATTTTGGAGATTTTTCATGTTACATTCTGAAATTATTGATTATATAAAATAGGCAGCAACGGTGAAGCAGAGTAAGTAAAGTTTTTTTTTTAAACAGAGGCTTAATAACAAAGTCTAAATTTTGCGTTAATCTCAGGATCCATACTTTAGTAATTGTTAGAAAAATCTACTTATAATGGTGATATATTTAACAGTATGATAGCTAAATCTTGAGCAGGACTAAGACTCATTTTCTTTTTCCAGAAAGTGGTCCTGTGTTTATTTGTACAATGATAACTTGTACAGCATTATTCAGTATCTGCTATGCCAGGCATTATTCTAGCTGCTAAGTATACAGCTGCGAACTAAACAAAGACCCAGTCTTCATGGAGCTTATATTCAAGTCTGAGATTTTAATGTGTTTGAACAAAATGTATAGAGAAGATAGATAAATTGAGGTGTCTTAATTTTAAAAAATTGTAATGAAATGTTTTAGGGCTTTCTTGGATATAAAATGTTTTAAATGTTTCTCAGTCTTGGCACTTAATTCAGGAAAAGTTCAGTGTTAATCTGTGGGACTAGGGGAAGTCCAATATCCTTTAAAATATTATCATATATTACTAATTTGACTGCATTTTCATGTTTTAATGCTGTGGCTACCTAAAAAGAATGTTTATGAATTAGGAAATAAACATAACTAGGTAATTTGTATAAAATGCATATAGAAGTAATTATAAAACTTAAGGATATGTATATATCTACACACATTTATACATATATACATTTTTAATTGTGTTAAGTACAGGCATACCTTGTTTTATTGCGCTTCGCTTTATTGCGCCTCACAGATAGACTGCGTTTTTACAGATTGAAGGTTTGTGGCAACACTGGGTCGAACAAGCCTGTCGGCGCCATTTTTCCAACAGTGTGTGTTCACTTCGTGTCTGTCACATTTTGTAGTTTTGCAGACTTTTTCATTATTATTCTATTTGTTATGGTGATTGTGATCAGTGATCTTTGATACTACTATGGTAATTGTTTTGTTGCACCATGAACTGCACCAGTATATGATGGTGAACTTAATAAATGTGTGTGTTGTGACTGTTCCACCGACCAGCTGTTCCCCCCCATCCCCCTTCCTCCTTCCACTCCCTCTCCTTGGGCCTGCTTATTCCCTGAGGCATGACAATATTGAAATTAGGCCAATTAATAACTCTACAATGGCCTCTAACTATTCAAGTGAAAGGAAGAGTTGCAAATCTCTCACTTTAAATTGAAAGCTAGAAATGAGTAAGTCTTGTGGAAGCCGAGGTAGGCCGAGCTCTAGGCCTCTTGCGCCAAACGGTTAGCCAAGTTGTGAATGCAAAGCAAAAGTTCTTGAAGGAAACTAGAGGTGCTACTCCAGTGAACACGTGAATGATAAGAAAGCGAAACAGCCTTAATGCTGATATGGAGAAAGCAGTCTGGACAGAAGATCAAACCAGCCACAACATTCCTTCCAGCCAAAGCCTAATCCAGAGCTAGGCCCTAACTCTCTTCAATTCTCTGAAGACTGAGAGAGGTGAGGAAGCTGCAGAAGAAAAGTTTGAAGTTAGCAGAGGTGGGTTCATGAGGTTTAAGGAAAGAAGCCGTCTCCATAACATAAAAGTGCAAGGTGAAGCAACAAGTGCTGGTGTAGGAGCTGCAGCAGTTATCCAGAAGATCTAGCTAAGATAATTGATGAAGGTGGCTACACCAAACAACAGATTTTCAGTGTAGATGAAGAAGGTGCTTTCTACTGAAAGAAGATGCTGTCTAGGACTTCAGTGGAGAGATGAGAAGTCAGTGCCTGGCTTCAAATGACAGGCTGACACTTGTTAGGGGCTGACGCAGCTGGTGACTTTAAGTTGAAGCAAGTGCTCATTTACCATTCCAAAAATCCTAGCGCTCTTAAGAATTATGCTAAATCTACTCTCCCTGTGCTCTATAAATGGATCAGCAAAGTCTGGATGACAGTGCATTTGTTTGTAATAGTTTACTGAGTATCTTGAGCCCACTGTTGAGACCTACTGCTCAAGAAAAGAAGGTTCCTTTCAAAATATTACTGCTCAGTGACAATGCACCTGGTCACCCAAGAGCTCTGATGGAGATGTACAAGGAAATTAATGTTGTTTTCACACCTCCTAAAACAACATCCGTTCTGCAGCCTGTGGATCAAGGAGTAATTTTGACTTTCAAGTCTTACCGTTTAAGACATACATTTTGTAAGGCTGTAGCTGCCATAGATAATATTCCTCTGATGAATCTGGGCAAAGCAGATTGAAAACCTTCTGGAAAGGATTCACCATTCTAGATGCCATTGAGAACATTCACGATTCATGGTAGGAAGCCAGAGTATCAGCATGAACAGGAATTTGGAAGAAGTTGATTCCGATCCTCATGGATGACTTTGAGGGGTTCAAGGCTTCAGTGGAGGAAGTAACTGCAGATATGGTAGAAATAGCGGGAGAACTAGAATTAGAAGTTGAGCCTGAAGATGTGACTGAATTGTTGTAATCTCATGATAAAACTTTAATGGATGCAGAGTTGCTTTTTATGGATGAGCAAAGAAGTGAAATGAAGATGCTGTGAACATTGTTGAAATGACAACAGAGAATTTAGAATGTTACATAAACTTAGTTCATAAAACAGCGGCAGGGTTTGAGAAGATTGACTCAATTTTGAAAGAAGTTCTACTGTGAGTAAAATGCTATCAAACAGCAGCACATGCTGCAGAGAAGTCTTTTGTGAAAGGAAGAGACAATCGATGCGGCAAACTTTACTGTTGTCTTAAAAAACTTGTTGCCGTCGAGTTGATTCCGACTCATAGTGACTCTATAGGACGAGTAGAACTGCCCATAGAATTTCCAAGGAGCAACTGGTAGATTTGAACTGCTGACCTTTTGGTTAGCAGCTGAGCTATTAACCACTGTGCTACCAGGGCTCCATTGTTGTCTTATTTTAAGAAATTGCCACAACCTCCCCAGTCTTTAGCAAACACCACCCGGGTCAGTCAGCAGCCATCAACATCAAGGCAAGACCCTCCACCAGCAAAAAGATTACTCTTCACTGAAGTCTTGGATGATGGTTAGCAATAAAGTATTTTTTAATTAAGGTATGTACTTTGTTTTTTGGAGCCCTGTTGGTGAAGTGGTTAAGAGCTCAAGATGCTAACCAAAAAGGTCGGAAGTTCGAATCTGCCAGCCGCTCCTTGGAAACCCTATGGGGCCATTCTACTCTGTCCTGTAGTGTTACTATGAGTCGGAATCAACTTGACAGCACACCACCACCACCACAACACATTGTTTTTTAGACATAATGCTGTTGCACACTTAATAGGCTGTGGTATAGTGTAAACATAACTTATGTGTGCACTGGGAAACCAAAACGTGTGACTCGCTTTATTGTGATACTCACTTTATTGCGGAACTGAACCCACGATGTCTCTGAGGTATGCCTGTATGTACATATAACAAAACATTTGCCACTTCAACATTTTTTACATGTACAATTCAGTGACATTGATTACGTTCATCACGTTGCACAACCATTACCACCATCTATTTCCACATTTTTCCACCACGTTTAACAGAAGTCCAGTGCCTGCTATCCATTGCCCTTTAGTTGTATGCATTTGGGTAGATATTTTATTTCTTTGAGTCAAGTCGGAGTTGACTTATCTGTAAAATGGAGATAATAATAAAGTATCTACCTTATGGGGTTGTTTTGAGATTAAATGCATAATTCATGCAAAGCTCTTCATACATGGTGCATGGCCAGTAAATGCTTGTTATTATAAAAACCTGTTATTGCTATTTTTACTATTGCTAACACTGTTACTATGGAAATTCTTAGTAGTTAGCCTATATGCTATACAGTATGTGTTTCATATGCATGATTATTTTCAGTTAGTATAATGGGACATGTAGTAACATAACCCTTTTGTAACTGGAAAACTGTTTAATCAGTGGTACATATGTTAATTTAGTGAAACGTATGGAAACTTACTGAAGTAGTCGTCATCTGCATTGCTAGAGCTACAGTGTATACTGGCGCTGAGCATCCAGCTTTCCTCATTAGGATTTTTACTTTTTTACTTTAATAACGAAGGGGAAGTTTGCTGAAGGAGTAAAACTTTGATGGTTGGAATAAATGATTTATGAAGACCTTGAGTCATAGCATTTGAAGCAAAACATGTGTGCTTCTGATATGTTTTTGTTGTTGCATGCTGATTAAATGAAATCCATGTGACCATTCAACCATACTTCAATACAAATATAGAGGAGCTGCTGTGACTTAAGGGCTGTGTTAATTACCCCTGTTCATTCATGGATAAGTTGAATGTTTCTTCTCAAGGAGCTTAGAGTCTAGTTGCGTGAACTAAGACATGTGTAAATAATAATTAATAGAAAGTGAAAAGTGCTGTGATAAGAGATATAGATTATGTGCCATGTGAACTGTGTATTCAGCCATGTTCTTGTCGGTCACATATTTATTCTTCAGTTCATTGCACTCTCTGCTGTTACTCATCAAGAGGTCACTCACCCTGCACTTTGTAGCCAAGAACTCAGAAAGACCTGTCAAGAACTGTGAAGGGTTTGAAATTTTAGCCTGTTACAGTTTTATGGGAGCCCTTGTGGCACAGTGGTTAAGAGCTACCACTGCTAACCAGAAGGTTGGCAATTCGAATCCACCAGCCACTCCTTGGAAACTCTATGGGGCAGTTCTACTCTGTCTTTGAGGGTTGCTGTGAGTCAGAATTTATTTGATGGCAACAGGTTTTGGTTTTTACAGTGTTGTGGGTACTGGAAGAAGACATGAGACTCCTGTGTTAGAGACAAAGGACTTTATTATTCAGAGCACTGCAAGCAGCATGAACTTAATATTGGTGTTGTTTTCCCTTGACCTCTGAAGTTCCGTGGGGGCAACACAGAGTAGTTCAGGTGGTTTCTGTACATGTAGCGGGGAAGAACCTTGAGCTTAGGGAACCTGGAATACAGGTAGTCCTTGATATATATGACAGGATTCTGTTCCTGATGACTCTGCCGTGAGTCTGTTCTGATGTAAGTCGAATGCCTCATTTTTAAAAAATTTTAATTATTATTGTCTTTTATCATCAGTATATTTATCTTTATAAAGCCGATCTGTATTTGTCTTTAGCAGTTGGCAGAGAATAATAACATCAGCAAATTATGCGGTACAACATTATACGTAGATGAGATATGTATACATCTTATCACTAACGATAAGATTAAAAAAAAAAAAAGTCATAGGTGCCGTTCATTGTAACTGGAATATGTCATAAGTTGGGGACTGCTTGTGTTTTATAATGACTGCATTGAAACCTGCCAGACCTTTGTTCCTGGAGAGAACCCTTATCTTTATTATAAACCAAAACCAAACCTGTTGCTGTCAAGTCCGACTCATAGTGACCCTACAGAACAGAATAGAACTGCCCCATAGGGTTTCCAGGGAGCAGCTGGTGGATTCGAACAGCCAGCCTTTTGGTTAGCAGCCTAGCTCTTAACCACTGTGCCACCAGGACTCTATATGTTTATTATACTGGACAGTAAATAAACTTGCCGTTTCCTTGGGATGGAGACATTATCTTCCAAGGCTGTTCACCATTTAATACATCCTTGAAAAGATAGTCTGTCATAAAAGCAAGCCAGTGGCTCTGTTCACAAAATGTGTGGGAATGCTGGAGACCCAGGGAGAATTGTTTCCCAACTCATCTCAGTAGCTAGCCTAAATAGGTGTCACAGAGTTCATGAATTAATGCTCACGAATTTTTCTGATCCCTCACCCCCTCCACTTTGCCTGATTATTTATAATTTCTGAGGCCTTTTCTATCACTGAAATGCTCCCTGCTGTTACTACTGCTTATCCTCAATTAAACTTTGCAACTGAACTCAGCTTTGCATTTCAAGAAAACATTATCAGTGATTCACATAAAAACATGGATGGATGATAACCATTAATTTTTTTTTTTTTTGTTTAGTCAGTGGTTCCACTTTTAGCTGTTTTTAGCTTTAGCGGGTTCTTTTTAAGGAGTTTGGAGACTAAATGTCCTATTATTTAGAAGAAAATCACTCCTCTGAGGTTAGAATTTTAGATATATAGCATGTGTATAAAGGGCATTTCATACTGGGAAAACATTTTTAGGCAAAGGAGACAGACCAGTTTCAGTGGGGGCTGCTTCTGGGTCACCTGTCCTAAGCATTTCCAGCATTTTTGAAATCTCAGGTTCCAAGTTTTTTAGTCTGTGCATCAAATTGCCTTAAAAATATTCCTAAAATGTTTGTCGTTGTTGGTAGGTGCCGTAGAGTCGATTTCCGCTCAGTAACCCTATGTGACTATAGAACTACCCTGTAGGGCTTTCTAGGCTGTAGTTTTTATGGGAGCAAATCGCCAGGTCTTTCTTCTGTGGAGCCACTGGGTGGGTTCAAACCGCCAACCTGTTCGCAGTTGAGCGGTTAACCATTGCACCACCGAGGCTCCTTCCTAAAATATTTAAGGTGGATATGTACAAAATGTCAAAAAAAGGTTGTGATAGTTTAGGATTGAATGTTGTCTCCCGTCTTTACTATAGGATAGAAGATCTTTAAATAAGGCAGTAAGTAAAATCAATCATAATGTCACATAGTTATGCCCAAATGTTTTCTTTTTCACTCTGGTAAATTGATATATAATGTAACATTTGTCATCTCAGTATTCTTTATATGTACAATTCAGTGACATTGTGTTGATCACATTGTGCACCTGTCACCACTGTTCACCTCCAAAAATTTCCATCACCCTCAACAGAAGCTCAGTGTCCCCTAAACCATGAGCTTCCCTCACCCCCCATTCTGCCCACCCCTACCCAAGTTTGTTTACACAGGGGCCACGTTTGTATGTTAGATTTCTGTCTGGTTGTAAGAATTTGGGGCTGGGAAATAGGATTTTGGTTTACTGGCAGTGACAGTTGCAGTGGAGTTAGGATAGAATACTTAGTGGCAGGAAATGTTACAGCTGTTTAAGAGGAGACTAAAGGAGAAGCCATGTATTTAAGAGTTATTTTGATTGTAGGTGTTTTTTCCCCCCAATAAAAGAGTGAAAGTAAATGCGACCTGTATTGTGTGGGATTTTCGTTTCTTGCTTTATGTAAAATATTAATACATGTAAACAGTGAAATTTCATCACTGACATATGAAGTATGTATGAATGTTTGCCAATGCCTGTGATTGGTGAATATTATACTTCACTATCAGATAATGTTAAAATGGAGTATTTTAACAATTGTTTTCTAAATGTTAAACTAAGCGTTTGTATTTGGCAGATGTAAGGATTTTCCTCATTCATGGGGGATTACATTTTAGAGGTACTCAAAACATGAGTATTTCCTACCAAATTGCTTCAGATGTTTTCTCATCAAAACTACTTTTCCTTGTGTTTTTCAGTTTTTTAAATTACATCAAGGATCAGCTTTTTTTTTTTTTAACTTCTGTTGTTTTGCAATAAAGGAAAAATGTGTTCAGTTCAAAAAAAATGTTAAAAATACCCCTGTAATTACCACTCAGTAAAAGAAATAGAACTTTGCCAGCAGCTCAGAAACCCTCCTTGTGACCTCTCCCGGTTACTACCTCCTCCTTCCCTGCAAAACCAACCACTACTGACTTCTATGGTAACCACTTGTTTTTCTTGATAGTTTTACCATCTAAGATTATGAAGGATGAACTTTCAATTAGTATGGCAGAAAGAGATTGTTAGTGTAATGCAATAGTTTTTAAAGGAGAAATAAAAAGGAAGCAGATTCCTAATGAGATAGGCATTTTAGTATGTGAATATTTGGACGTGACTACACGAGAAGACATAATGAAGTAGTCAGATACTTGGACCTACTTATAATATGTTTGGATTTAAAAGAAGTAAGACAAGAGTTATCTGAATATTGTTGACAGTTTTTCTTCAACATTTTGAAGTGAGGGCAAAATAAGAATTTGTATATAGATAGAATCATGTGAATGTGGCACCTACAAATGCCTGCTGATTGCTAGGTATGTGTTGTGTTGGTGATTCAGGTATCAGGAGTGGCAGTGCTGTGTTGGTAGGGATAATTTTCTGAAATGGTAAACTCACCTTTTAAAGTTTTAAACAAAAGAGCAAAATTCATTGTGTATTAAAACTAGGCAAAATTGTGTTTAAGTGTATAATGAAGCTAGGTACCAGGCTCAAGTAAGTATTAAGAGATTTTTCACCAATATAAATTTCTGGAAGGGAGTTTGAAAATGTGCCAGGATGGAGGTGTGATTGTATGGCTTTGCCCTGGCATTACTCCCTTTCTCACCTAGTAGTACCACCACCTAGTCATCGTGTCCAACAAAAACACCCTGTAAGGGGCACTGTCACCCTGGGATTATTTAGTATTGTGTTTATAGCCCTTTTAATAACTTGCATAACTTCTTTTTTCGTCTGTTTTGAGGATCTGTAAAGGTAGATTTTATCAGGTCTTTTTAACCAGCAGGCTTCAGGGAGTTCATAATACAACCTTCCCCCCAGTTTCCCTGCTTCACCCGTACCCCACTAAAAAATTTAATGTACAATTTTTGTGATTATGTACCTATGTGTGTTTTTCTGGGGTTAGGATATAGCTTCCATCAGATTCTCAAAGGGTTCTGTGACCCATGAAAGTGGACCAGATGTTTCTTCCCAAGACCTCTTTTAGCTATTGAATCTGGTTGTTCTTATGCTAATGGTCACCAGTACTTGCTAATTTTCCATTTTAACCAGGAAAATGGGCTCAGACTCTGTGAACTCTCTGCTGGGAGCAACCCTCATTGAGAGGCTTGGTTAGAGGGACACAGTGGAGCAGAAAATCTCAAATTCATTTGTTAGGTGGGTTTATTATAGGTAATTTTAACATTTTAATCATAAGGTTAACATGTCTATTAAGAAATTTGTTTTAATTGGTAGATTTTTTCTTTCGGCATATTATCTTCATCTTCAGATAGTTTGCATTGTTATGTCTAGAAAGACCACAATATACTGGATATTTATAAGCTCTGCTGGGCTGTATCATAAAGTTTAAATACTGTTTCAGAATTCATACAATTCTTGTGGAGTTTATTGGTGAAAATTGATATGTGGTCATTTTATTAAAAGTCAGTTTTGAAAAAATCGGTTATTTTACTTTAAATGGATAATTGATGCTTTCCTCTAAAATTGAGGAGAATTAAAAAAAAAACTTCTGTTATAAAAATGTAGGATAGTTCAGAATTAAAATTTTGTGAAATGTTTTGTCATGTTTTAAGAAGAAATTGAATTTTTGTTTTAATCCATGGTTGCTACTAATGTTAAAGTGCTAGTTGAAATAGTCCTATAAAATTTACACATTCAGTTATGTCTGGTAATTCATGGGCTTTGAGAATGTTAAAAAATGGAATCTTTGTCTTTAAGACTGCTAGTTTTATCAAAGTTGTTTAAGATGCTTCTCCAACCATTTTGTGATTCATGTAGCAAAATGGACAGATTTGAATTTTTCTCCTTTATTCTCAGATGCCATTTATATGGTGGAGTTAATTTGCAGCTTGTCAAAAAATGTAAGCAGTTGAAGCAGCAAAGGGTTTAAGAAATTGGATGATTAACTTGACTGTATAGTTAAAATAAGCTGTTCAAAAGATTGTACTTTATATATGTATTTTAAACCCATGTATGCCTGCTGTCTTAGATGGTTAGTTTACACTAAAATGCTGTCTTTCCTGTAACTGATGCTCTGCATTCACGTGCATTCTGGTAATTTTCCCTTATCTTTTGTCTTCTCCCTCTCATCCTGGTTTCTCATCTTTATTTCTTAGAAATTATTTTACAACTCACAAACTTTTAAACATAGGATAAAATTGTTTCGCTTCTTAGGACTTGAAATAAGTATATTTTAATTGCCTTGCCTTTGTGAAGTCTGTAGACAAATCTCTTTTCTTCCAGTTGCTACATTAGGCAGATCTGATTTCATCTCCTCCATTCTTCTAATACCTCTTTGACTATATTTTTTGTTCCCCTCCAAGGTTTTGTCTCAGTTAATTTTCCAGTATTCAATAAAATAGGATAAAACTATCTGGGATTGATAGTTGGGTTGTGGCTGCAACAGTGGGCTCAAACATAGCAGTGATTGTGAGGATGGTGCAGGACTGGGCAGTGCTTTCCTTCTGTTGTACGTAGGGTTGCTGTGAGTTGGAACTGACTTGCTGACATCTAACAACAATTGGAGAATTTTCTCAGTGTGAGCTTGTATGATGTAAATAGCTTAAAGTTTTGAAAGACATGGTTATTCTTGTTTAAGAAAAGGTATTTTATAGATTGCCTTCATAATAGTTGTCTGTGATTTCAGCCTTCTGGCTTTAAAAAAAAATGTAATTTAAAGCTAATTGTTTTTAGAACCATTTAAAATTGCTTTTGCAGTAGTTAGAAGTATATGATTATTGTTTCTCAGTCATTGACACGTTTGCAGTTTCTCTTGTCTCCAAATTAACAGATAAATTCTTTTTGTTGTTTTAATCTGCAGAACCTGTATGTAGGTTTTTCTTCAGCCAAGAGCAAAATTACTGTAATTCCTCCTTTAGAAAAAAAAAACAAATATGCTGGTTTAGTACTTATTTAATGTAGGCAGGACTGTATCATCTTTTCAGCTTCTTTGCTTTGCAGTTTTATATTGTTTGGATGCAGAACCAAAGCTTAAAAACTTTGCATCTGGGACATGCTGCACAGTAATAAACACTTAACAAATATTTGAATGAGTAAATGATTGAATCAGACCTGGGTGAGGTGAAGCAGGAGCACTGTTATCATTGGGTATAGTGTCTTCACATTAGAGGTTTTTGCCGTTTGCCTAGTAACATGAACTTGAAGGTTGGCACTGGTTTGCAGACCACTGGAAAATCCCTGTATTTTCAGTAATGTAGAAGCATACTGTAATGATACAACTGTAAATTTATTTCATAGATTGAAACTTTTAAAAAGCCCTTTTTGGTTAGAAGTAATACATGTTCACTGTATAAATTTTGTAAAATACGGTGAAGAATGAAGAAGAAAATACTCATTTGTAATGAGAAAAGCAGTGTTAACCTTTGGTATATTTATGCATATAGACTTAAATACATACTGTAAATGAAATTGGGATTATATACATTCAGTTTTGAATTCTGTTATTTTAAAATTGTGAGTACAGTTAAATTTCTTTTTAATTTTTAAACCTTACAGGCCCCTTCACAGATGTAGTCACTACAAATCTTAAATTGAGAAATCCATCGGATAGAAAAGTATGTTTCAAAGTGAAGACTACAGCTCCTCGTCGGTACTGTGTGAGGCCCAACAGTGGAATTATTGATCCAGGGTTGACTGTGACTGTTTCAGGTAGCAAATCATGTTCTGAGTTTTGAATTTTGACATTTTGTGATTTTGTTTAATTAATAGGGTTTAATGTGGAGGCAATTAAATCATTTTTAATTATTCTGGCTTTGCCTTTAGTGATGTCCTTGTGTTATCTTACCGAATGCAAACTGGCAGAAAATTTCTCACCCTCATTTTGTATCCTTATGGGGAGTACGGTCAATTTATAAGTAATTATCAGTTAAAAATTTTTACATCTATTTTTTGTGTAGCCTACTACCACAGTTTCTGCCCTTATTATTTTGTCTTTGAAATATTACACCATGTTTTTATGACTGATCTCATTTAGATCTCTAGCTTATTATGTGTCACATGTAGCTATAGAAGTGTTTTTCCGGTTCTTTTGCTTAAAAGTACACAATACCTCTTTATTGGCTATTGTATCAAATCAGATGCATCTTTCTGCTTTTCATTGATTGTAAATGTCAACAGTGTTATGCACTTGAAAACTTTATTTTTATTACTCCCTTGTTTACTTATAGTTGAAGAAGTATTCTTTGTTCCTTCTATATATGGCTTGCTCACTCCTGCTGTAGAGTCTGTGCTAGTGCCATAGTTAATGTTATAAACGATTTTTTCTTCCTGTACAGCCCAAGACAGTACTCTTTAAATTATATCATATGACATAGCTGAGAAACAGGAAACAAGTATGAGAAAGTGTATCTCACACAGAGACCATTTACTCTTTATATCAGTAGTTCTCATTTCCCTCTGTGTGTCCTGGTAACAGGGGGAGCATGAACATACATGGACCTCTCCCAGATCAGAATCTCTGGGGGCATGGTCTGGACATGTATGTGTATGTTAAAAAAAAATAAAAACAAAAACCAGACTTTCCTGGGTGATCTTGATAAGAGCACCTAAGCTACTGTATTAATTCTGTATCGGTTTTCTGGTTTTCAAGCCCACAGCAGATTAAAAATGGCAAATTATACAAAGAGTGAGAGACTAGAGCAGCCTACTGAGCATATTTAAAAGTGGAACCTGACTGCAAGGCAATAAAAGACAAACCTTAGAGTTCTTGGCGATGATAACTCCTCCCTAAGTAGGTACAGCCGAAATCTGAGAGCTAGGTGGCCCTGGAAAAGATGTTTTTAGTGAGTCCCAGAGGACTTGCAGGGAATGCTTCATAATTGTTAAGTTGATTCCTTAGTCTATTTCAGCAGTTCCTCGAAAAAATGAATGGAAAATAAGATGTTACTCTGCATCTTTAAGCGTTTAGCTACATTGGAGGAAGATAGAATTATTTCTATCTACATGATTAAAAACAGTTTTTGGTGAAGTTATAAACCTAGGAATTCATAAAACTATGTAGGTTTCTTTGAGGGTTCTGGATTGCTGAACTTTTACTGTATTAATATTTCTTAAGAAACTTTATACTTTTATAAGCACTCTCTCCCACATAAACCCCTTGTACTGAGCACTGACTTGTTAAAAACTTCAAACAAAGCTGTAACTCATTGCACAGCATGCCCTCCGATTTAGTGTACTGCCTTTACATATAAGGATTCACTCGAGCTATGCTTTCTCTAGCTGCCTTTTCCTGGTGAACTCTCTGTATTACATGTTCATTTCTTTTTTCTTCTCTCCCTTTTAATACATATTTATACATGTTTTAAGAGTTGCCTTTCATGTTATATGGCCTGTAATCTTAATAGAGTATAACTGTCATAAAGCTATAACTGTGTTTTAAGTTTTCATTTTATCCTCAAATTTTTGGTAAATATTGATTAGCCTACAGTGATTGCTCAGTGAAGGTTGTTAATGGAATTTTATTGGGTTTTATCTTGAGTCTGTGACATTTATCCTGTGCATTTTGTGCCCCTATATATTTGGCCCCCTTGAAAAACATTTTGTAACCATTTTGGGAGTTAATGGACTTCTCAGTCATACATAAGGTTTTCTTATGCAATTAATATTTCTTACACTTTCTTAATTGTATTTGTCTTAGAAATATATAATGATAAATATACATCATATGTATGTCTTAGAAATAATCTAAATATTATCAGGAAAAAGTTCCACAATACAATATTTTGTGTAACTCTTTATTGTCTCTTATATTGAATTTATTACATTACATAAATTTAGTGTTACTTATAACCAGATGGAGCCTCTAAAAATCTACTGAAAATCATAAATGCTTAGGAAAAAAATGTTGATCTAATTGTTGGGACTCTAATCCAGAATTTATAAAGCTATGTGTTTTTCTTCTGTACTTGTTTTTATAATCTGATTTAAACAAATTGATACTCTTCTTGAATAGGTCTTTATTTAACATTCATTTTAGAAAAATTAATATATTAAAGCATTAATAAATGACAGTTTTTAAGTTATCAATATTTCTCCTTTAAATACTTCAGTTGTCTACTTTTAGATATTATTACTAAATACAAAAATGAAACCTAAATTGATATTATAGCTAATTTTAATAAATAACTTAGAAGATTTAATCTGAGTTTATAGGCATTATGATAATTAATTTTTGCGAAGTTTTGAAGTTTTTCCCAAACTAACCAGGTTGTTTAAAACTTAGAGCAGAGGTGGACAATTTAAAAATAATTAGAATCATAAAGTTAATTCTGGAGTCTTAATGTAAATAATCCAGTGTTTGGTTTCTTGAAACATTTCCTGGTTTTTTTTTCCCCTAAATTTGCATGTTGTGAAGGAGGTAATAGGAATGATAAGAAGCAAACAAACACAGAAGACAATGTAATGTGTTCTTTCTTCTTGTTTAGTAATGCTACAGCCTTTTGACTATGATCCAAATGAGAAGAGTAAACATAAGTTTATGGTACAGACAATTTTTGCTCCACCAAACACTTCAGATATGGAAGCTGTGGTAAGTGTAGAGGTTGGACGGAATTTATTTTGGGGAAATAAATTTATTTTTAAACTGTGCGTTTTGTTTACCTCTCAGTAGACAAACCTAATAATTTTGAAATGACGTTTCTTAAAAATAACTTAGAAATGCCACTACTACGAAGAAAGTCCTGTAATCTCTAGAAATGCTAGTATGATTTTAACAGATGATGTTAGTAGCTCTTTTTAGTATTAATACTTAGTATTGTGATGAAGGCAGAGTGCAACAGTGAGTCCTGGTGGAGCCATGGACTCCTCACCGCTGCTGCTAGCAGCTGCTACTAGTCCTTTAGTTGTCCCTTGAGGTGAAGCCTGTTTGCCACGATCATACCTCCTGTGTCTCACGTTTGGTTTCGTTTGTTTCTAGTGGAAAGAGGCAAAACCTGATGAATTAATGGATTCTAAATTGAGATGTGTATTTGAAATGCCCAATGAAAATGATAAGTTGGTAAGTAGGAAATATAAGAACATAAAGAAAATGGAAGCTGTTAAGCTCTGCCTTAGTTTGAAATTAGTTTTGTTCCTGTTTTTTGGCCTTGGAGAATCTGTGATATGACTGTTCTACTTTATAAGACTTGGTGTTTATTTGACTTAAGTTTAAAAAAAAAAAGCTTGGTACGCTTTTTTCATTTTAGAACATTTTGTTTAAGAAGAAAGAAATATTCACTTTTAGGTACGAGCTTCATGTTGGAGAAAGAATCTTAATTCTGTCAAGTTTTTACTACTTAAACCACTTAAAGTTTTTTTTTTTTTTTGGAATGAAACATATGTAAATGTAAATATAATTAAATAAGAGATATAAACTGCTTTTTGACAACCGTATACGAGCAGTTTGGGGTAAAGGAGTTAATTTACATAGACAAGGAGTTTATTCCAGGTCTGACTCTTCCAAGTATTTTACTCAATTTTGTTTTTGGTCAAAATCTATTGATTTTATTTGCTAGTAAATAATCTTTACATTGCTTATTAATTAGCATGAGGCATATAAAATTGGGTGGGGGTTGCTGATGGATATGTGTGTAGTTTAAAAATACAGTAGCTTATGAATGTATAGAATGGGTTGTGGTCACTTTCCCTGCTACCCTTCCGGAATGCAAATTTGAATACTTCTTTTCTTGTGGTTTGTAGGAAGGACTGGAGAGGTAAGTGTCATTTTGGTGACTTAATATATGTGATAATATGGATAAATAAAATTGTTTGGCACACAGTTTGGTTATGCTCTGACATGATTGTTGCTTTGATAATAGAGGCCATTTGCCCTATTGAAAAGTAAACTTGCAGATTACTATATGGGCTCAATTACTGTGTTACTCTTTCAGGGTAAGCTGAAATGGCATAGTTCCTGAATGGTTATTAGCTGTTGACCAAATTATTTATTGAACATTTTATGCTTTTTAGAAAGAGAATTTGAGAAATTTGCCCAAAACAAAAACCTATACTACATATGCTATCGGGGAACACATACATGTGTATATTCTTACTGCAAAGTGAGGATTAGATTGCATGTTTATGTTTCCCATTTCTATTTTACTTTCCCTTTTGCCTAAGGTGCCGGGAGGCAGATAGATTGCACAACTCTTATTGGAACCAAGAAAACATAACAGCATGTTGTCAGGTTGACTTTTTTTTTTTTTTAAAATAATTTGGATGTTTTCTCACTTAAAATTTTATGGCATTTTTTACAGTCATTTAATAAACATAGCTAGATCTGACTCTTTCATCTGGGCATCTGTTATGTTATAGATAGCAGACACTTTGAGATTAAAGTCTGAGAAAGGCTGGAATGATATGGCTGTGACGGTTGAGCCTAGCCATTTTACACCCTCATGGAGAATAGCAGGCATACCTGCTGTGTACGTACGTAGCCCGAGAGAGCAGTTTTAGATCTGTGCTTCAGTGCTTGAATGGAGTTCCCACAGAGTTCCCACATGATGGAGCACAAATAGTTTGGGTCTGGAACCTTTTCAGAGCAGGTCCTGGTAGTAAAGCAAAGGCTGGTCAGTAACTTCAAAGTACTCCAGAGAGTATCTGATTCTGAGCCTGGATGAGCTAGCTGCAGAATGTATCTCTACTAATTAAACCACTTGGACTTGTGGTATAGTTGATATTCCAATTAAATCGTAGGTAGTATTTGCTAATGATTTTTTTTTTTTAAATGTTCTATTTTGGAAAATTTTAAGCACGTAGAAAAGTAGACAGGAGTGAATCCCTGTGAACCTGCCACCAGCTTTAACAGTTATCAGCTTATGGGTAATCTTATTTCACTTAAACCCCACCACTTTCCATCTCACATATTATTCTAAGACAGATCCAAGATATCATATAATTTCATCTGTAACTATTTCAGTATGTATTTCTCAAAGGTAGTGCCTTAAAAAAAGGAGATGGAAAAGGAAGTAAGTAATAGTAACCACAATACCATTATTATACCTTTAAAATTTAATAAATAGTCAATACCAAATGTCTCACAAATGTCATTTAAAATTTTTTTTGCAGTTGGTTTGAGTCAAGATCAAAATAAAGTCAGCATTGGTTAATCTGTTTCTTAAGTCTCTTCGTCTCTAGGTTCCTTCTCTCTCTTTTGCAAATTATTTAGTAAAGAAACTGAGCTTGTTGTATAGACTTTCCTGTGGTTTAGATTGACTCCTTTTGATGTGTTTAACTTTTCCTGTATCCTTGGTATTTTCTTCCTAAATTGGCAGTTGGACGTAGAGGCTTGATTCAATTTAGATTTGTTTTTGGGGGGGGCGGGGCGAGACTGCTTCATAGGTGGTGATGTATTCTCTCGAGGAAACGTGTCTTTTTTTTGGGAGGGTGAAGTTAGAAGTCATTGATGCACAATGTCTAGATGAACGGTTCTCAGCCAGCGTTGATTTTGTCCCCTGGGAGATATTGGCAGTGTCTGGAGACACTTTCAGTAGTAATAGCTGTGGGGGTGGGCATGGGCGTGTGGGAGCGCCACTGATATCTAGTTGGTAGAGGCCTGGGATGCTCTGAAACATTCTGCAGTGCACAGGGCAGCTCTCCACAGCAGTTATCAGGCTCAGAATGTCAGTAATGCTGAGATTGAGAACATCTGATCCAGCTCCATTTAATTCATTTTAGGCTGCATGATAGTAATGTTCTGTTTATTAGCTAGAGTACTTGCATAAAGAGAAACTTTCCCTCATCTTATATTTGTTTATTCAGTGATAGAGCTTATAAAGTCAGGAAAAATGCATGAGTCTTTTGACCCTTAGTTACAGGTTGGTTCCTGACTTTTTTTTTTACCCTAGTAGTCTTTGGTAACTTTATTGTAGCCTAGTATGGTAAGATTTTTTCTAGGCCCAGACCTGGAATCAGCCATTTCTTCAAGAAGCTGTGGCTTTTTTCAGTGGGAGATGGTATTTCAAGACCACAGTCTGGGCACTGGGACAAGACAGTGATTTTTAATTGTGTCAGAATTCCTATCAAACCATTTTTTTGGCCAAGATTACCATTGCGGTCCAATTATCATTTGAAGGCATTTCTTCAGATGGTAAAATTTTATTCATAAAATCCTGTCAGCAGCACAAAGGATGATGCTCATTCTTTTATTTCTTGTAGTAGTGATTGCATTTTATGGCTGAGATATGTTCTTGAAGATCTTGGCTAATTTAAAATTTTAAAATCCAGCAGTGGTCCTGATAAGGACGGGCAGATGCCTCAGAACCAGCTGAAGAGTTGTTGCCGTATAGCAATATGATAAACTTGGTTTTGGTTCACATGGCTCACTAGCTTTACAGTTTTGATTCTTGATGGATATTTTTTTAAGTGTTTGGAATTCACATTTCAAGTTTTGCATATAAATTGAGACTTTTTAATATTTCAGTATATCACCATTTCAAATTTATGTAATTCAACTGTGCAGAAATCTGTCTACATCTGCAGTATACACAGCCTAGAACCAAACCAAAAGTGGATTCTGACTCATAGCAACCTTATAGGACAGAGTAGAACTACTCCATAAGGTTTCCAAGGAGCACCTGGTAGATTCCAACTGCCTGCTTTTTGGTTCGCAGCCGAGCTCTTATCCACTACCCCACACAGCCTAGTGGTGGCATTAATTGATTAATGTGTATGTTAAAAATAGGGGGTTAATGTGTTTTTGTAAGGCAGTATTTCCCAAACTGTGTTACATTAGAGTAGTTCTGTGGTCAAATGAGTTTTGAAAAATACTGCAATACCATGTCTCATGCGGCATGTTTGACCTGTAGTAAAGAAAGCCTACAGTAAAGAAGACTGGGAAGACATATTTTTGACTCAGTATTTCTTTTTTTATTTAATGTAACACCATTAGCTTCTCATGGAATATCTGTTGTTCTGTAAAATACACTTTTGGAGGCATTGACCATTTCTGCCTAAACTCATTCTTGTGGTGCTATTAACCTGCAGATTCTACAAGAAATGTTAATTTCTGAGAAGTGTGTTAAATTCAGTGCAGCCTGACAACAGACCCAATTCCACTGGGTTTAGTTGATTATGTGACTTTCTGTCATCAATTTAATGTTGTATCACATCCTTTATGAAAGATAAGAAACCTCCAAGTGGCAAATCTGAAGCCTTTATTATGGAACAAAACATATATCAAAATTTTTTTTTTTTTCATTATAACAAGGATAAGCTTTTTATATCTATATAAAAATACATATGAAACATCTCTTCCATAATACTTCATTCATGTGGCAATAAGACCCTGTTGATGAATCTGTTTGGCCATTTCCAGTTCAGTATGATTTACAGATGAAGTTGATAAAACTGCTTGAAAATCACAGGTTTTTTTTTTTTGTGTAGCAATATTATGCACAACCAAACATACATCCGCTCAGTTTCTCCATGTGCAGTTCCATAACATCGGTTATGTGTTTTAGATGTCTCGCCATTCTCTCGGCCTCGAACCGTATTGTTATATCACCATTAATTTAGACTCTGTCCCTTACAGGTCTCATCTGTGCTTTAGATGAACCGTTTTCAGTTTACACTCATGTAGATAATCTTATAAGAGCCCAGTGCCCAAGGCGGATGTTCTTTGTTAAGTGAGACAAACTGTTGTTTAGTTTAACTTTGGCTTCAGGGTTTAAAGATTATTTCCAGGCAGTAGATTCAGGGGTCCCCTCAGTCTCTCAGTGGATCCAGTAAGTGGTTTCCATGTGAATTTGAAGTTCTGTTTCCTGATTTTCCTCCTTTTGATCAGGATTTATCTTTTGGATCCTTGATCAAAATGTTCAGTAACTATAGCTGGGCCATGCATTTCTTCTGGTCTCATGGCAGAGGAGGTAGTAGGTCATGGAGGCAGTTAAACTTGCAGTTCATTTTTTTTCTCTGATTCCAGGGTCTCCTTCCTCTCTGCTGTTCCAGGTGAATAGAGACCAATTGTTACATCTTGAGTGGCTGCTGCCAAGGTTTTAAGACCCCAGGCACTACTCACTGAACTAGGAGGTTGAACAAAAACTATAAAAATAACTTTATGCCAGCCAGTTGACTGGCTAGACCCATGAAACCATGACCCTAATCCTTCGAACCAAGAAAACTAATCCAAGTTGTAGTGTCTGTAATAGTGGTTTCTTTCTAGCATTCATAGATGAAATTACTTAACATCCTTTTTTGGTATGTATATCTTGGGTTTAGTATGAAACTTTGGAAATTGGGGCATTACTGGGTAGTGTGATACCTAGATAATAGTTTGTCAGTTTACTTCAGATAAATTGATAAAGTGCTTTATGATGGTGGATCCTGACTTACAGAAACTGATTAAAGATGGCACTCTCTTATTTAAGGAGAACACATTTCTAAATGTGCAAGATTAATAAACATAACGGAAGCTATGTTGGTAATGTAGATTTTAAAAAGTTTCTAATTTTTATTGCAGTATAGTGAATTCCTTGAGGTCTTTTGACTCTTTATTCTTTTTCAGTTCATTAATTAGTATGTTGTTAAAAAGTATGTTGACATAAGCACAATTCAGTTTCAGTTATTAACTGAGTTGCTGGTGACAGTTTAAGATTTAATACACACCTCCCTCTGGATGGTATATGTACTTTGTATTCAGCCTTGGTTAGTGTTTGGAGCAGTAGAGAAGTCCATATTTAGTTAGTAGTCCCTTGTCCATTTGCTTTAAAGAGTTGGTCATAAGAATTTATGATCTTTAGTTGATCAACTTAGAAAAATTTGATTCCTATCCAAAGCAGATACCACAATAGCTATCTCAGTTGGTGCTTTCTTAAAGATGGTATAGATAGCAGGTCTTAAACTTTGTGATGTTGAGATGTTGATCTAGTGTTTCTTAAGTTAACCGCCCCACCCCAGTCCTTCACTCCTGTCCCTGCAGCTCCCCCCTAAAAGCATTTGTTTAAGTACAGCATGTCCCACCTGGAGACCCTGGTGATGTAGTGGTTAAGAGCTACAACTGCTAACCAAAAGGTTGGCAGTTCAAATCCCCAGGCGCTCCTTGGAAACCCTATGGGGCAGTTCTCTGTCCTGTAGGGTCGCTATGAGTCGGAATCAACTTGATGGCTGTTTGAGGATCTTGATCTTTTTAGGTATGCTGTTGGTTCTTGGGCGTTTACACAGTTCTGACAACAGTAGGCAAAGGTTATGTTATTATTTTGTTGATTTCTTTATGCTTTTTAGGACCTTGATACTGAATATATAAATAAGAAAATGAAGTTTTTGTGGTCATCTTGTAGGGTAAGAAGGGAGTGAACTTTAGAAGTATAGTAGTTTGGGTCTATGTTTTTATTTTTATAGCTTAAAACAGTCATTTTTTTTGGTGATGAAATAACTGAATTTGTTTACTTAAACCATTATTACAGTGTGGGCTTCTTTTTGGGAAATAGCTCTCTGATTTGAGTCATAGGGTAACCTAGGAAACCCAGGAACCCTTTTATTTTAGAATAAAAGGAGGTGCTATTAATAATTAGTCACAGGTAAAAATTTATACTGTCTGTAAGCACATTAAGATGTACAGTCATCCTAGTTCTAGGGAGCAGCAGGTCTTATTTAAGTATATTTTAATTAATTAATGACTGATAATGTCTTCACTTGTTTTCGTTGCTAGTATTGAGAGCCATTCAGCATGTTCCCTGGGTGGTTGATAGTTGGAGCTGGAGGTAGATGACACTAAAGCATTGAGTTAAATGTTTCACAAAATGGGCTTCACTAGATTATTACCTCTGCTTAGCTATTATCAACTCTGTATTATGAAATTGAATGTCCAGTTAGTGGTAGTGTTTTTTCAGGATTGAATTGTGGTTTTAATTAACTTGTTATTTCTGTCATTTAATGGCCTATTAAGTTCTTTCTATTCAGTTTTTTAAAGTTTGGTTTATTTTGAGGCCTTCAACTAGATATTTTCCAAATTTCTTAAATGTGTTGCATTTTATTTGTGCTCTCCATCTAATTTGATGATGATACATTTTCTCGAAGAAAATATTGATTTGTCTTAATGAAGGCTGAAGGGCTGTAAAGAACAGGGTATTTCAGGGATCTTATGTATAAAGGGAAATCCTGGTGGCATAGTGGTTAAGAGTTACAGCTGCTAACCAAAAGGTCGGCCGTTCAAGTCCACCAGGCGCTCTTTGGAAGCTCTATGGTTCTACCCTGTCCTATAGGGTCAATGAAAGTTGGAATCGACTTGCCAGCATCGGGTTTTGTGTGTGTGTGTGTGTGTGTGTGTGTGTGTGTGTAAAGACATGATATGATTAAACATACATTTTTTGTTGAGATACAGAACAGATTGGGAGACAGCGCATTATTCACTTCTTAGGTCTGGATTATTTCAGAGTCTGTTCTAATCTTTTTGTATAGGATCATTTTTATCTGTATTAAGCAAGATTGACTGTTAAAGGAAGAGAACTATGGTGATAATGGCATATTACAATGTTTTATGAGTCCTTAAATTTGTTTATTGGGACTTACGAGATGTGTGTGTTTGTGTGTGTATTGAGGGGATGTGGCTGAGTTCAAGAGAGGCTTACACATCATAACATTTTTTAACTGTGACGGGAAAATTTATTTAACTCAAAATCAGTATGCAGATTAAATGTTATCAAGGGTAATAAAACATGAAAATGCTTGTTTTTCAGCTATTAAGTATTTAGTAAAAACATTAAGTTAGAAGGTACTCATTTTAGGATACCATGAAGCTGGCATAATTTAAGAAAGTGTATAAATTTAGTAAGTGAATCTAATACAAGTTGGTCATAGCTAATTTTGTTGAGAAATAATATAAAAGGTCAGAAACTTATTTTTTCTTAAATATCGCTATTAGTATATTTCTTATGCATAACACAGTTTTATAGAGTAAAACGTGGATGTTTTAGAGCCTAATGCTTTTTGTGTTAGTCATTCCCAGTATCATGCAGAAGAAATCAGAATTTGGTGTGAATCTGAGAGTATGTTTCCCATGCCACCTCAGGGTATAACTCCACCAGGGACTACTGCAGCTGTCACTTCATTGAGCAGCATCAACAACACAGTTGCAGCACCTGCCAGTTATAACATGAAGAATGATCCCAGGGGACTCAGTGTGTTCAAACAGGAGAAGCAGAAGGTTTGTCAGAGGGAGCTAACAGACTTAGAAGTCTACTGGTATTACTGATTAAAACAAAAGTTAATGTAGATACCTTTCAGCTAAGTCGTATTGTGAGTGTTACATGAAACAGAATTGAAATTTTCAGTTATGTTTCCAGTTGTAATAGAACCACAGAGCACTTAAAAATCAAGCAAGCAAACTGTTGTATTTTTTAAAAAAAAAAAAAACGCTTAATCTCAGTAGTGTACAGGGGAAATGTAAGTGTGAACATTATTATGAACTTGTAATTTACTTTTTTCCTGTCACTGAGATTTTGGGAGCGTACTGCAAAAGATTTTCCTAATTTATTACCTTTTAATGAGCCACTAGGCAACTTTGTGACTTGTTTGAGCACGATAACCTGTGTAGCAGTAAAGGTATGAGCTGGCTGACTTTGCTGTTCAGGCAAGTACTCATGTTTATATAAAAAAAGATAAATGAAGTTACTAATGTATGTTTTGTTGTTAAACACAAATATATAGTAACATCTTCCTAACTGTAATTGTTGGGTTTTTACAGTGCCCCGGGGTGGGAGAATTTGTGGTTAAAGCCCTAAAGACTTTAAGTCATAATTGAGCTTGTTAATACTTTTGTGTGTATGTGTAGGTTTGTACTGACAGTCACTCAGGTAAAATGGCAGCAGCACATCAATGAAGTTATAGTGACTTTTGGGTGATGATGGAATGGTTGCTGTGT
This sequence comes from Dugong dugon, assembly GCA_030035585.1. Classification (NCBI taxonomy): domain Eukaryota; kingdom Metazoa; phylum Chordata; class Mammalia; order Sirenia; family Dugongidae; genus Dugong; species Dugong dugon. Next base: position 42,359,630 of record CM057466.1, on the reverse strand, counting down.
GATTCCTGTTATTACCATTTCTTGCTTACTGGAAACTTAAGGAACCCCACAGTTTTAGCAGGTTCCTTATATTTTGATTTGGTATTGCAAGTAATATGCATACTGAGACTTAAAAAAAAAAATCTGACCCTGTGTCTACATGTCTGGTACTTTCTTGATTTTGTGATTTGGAGTTACTCAGGGAATTATGGTTGTAGAGAAACAAGAGTAACTTGGTTGTTTTGAGTGGACACAATCTTTGGGTAACCTTATTCAAACACCATCTCTTAATGCTGCCCTTGACAATGTCATGCTATAACTCTGGGCTTTAGCCAGTTGGAATTGATTCCACAACAGTGGTTTTTTTTTTTTTCTTCCTTCACATTCACCCCTTACTCAAAGTCACAAGCATACAGCCCCATACTTACTGTCCTTTAGCTTTCTTTGTCCTTCCCAAGGCTTCACTGCAAAAAAACCTACTCTGCCTTATATTTTACCTTTCCCTTCTGTTTCCAATCCCTAGTTCCCTCTTTTTCTAATTATTTCAGAAGGAATATTGAAATTCTGTTGATTGTTGAAAAAATACAGAAGTAAATTCAACTCATAGATAGGGATTACGGCAGATAGGCTCAATAATTTAGAGTGGAAACTGTACAAGGTGTGCTATATTATTTCATCTTTATTGCTATCACAGCCTTGACCTTTTAGCTTATTGTAAGCTGCAGTGTTAAATACAGTGTTAATGTATGTTACTATTCATCAGTTTACTAAGAGTCACAGCATATTGAATCTCTCTAGTTGGCTTGTTTCATGGTTCTCAGAGCAACCAGTCTCCTCTTTCTGGACCAGTCTGAAGCAACTCTCAAGGAACAAGCTGTTTTCCTGGAGCCAAACCTCGCTAATGGAGCTCCTGCATGGAAGTATATAACGAAAGTCACACCTGCCTTAGTGTTTGCCATCAGGCCCTTCAGATTGTTCCTACGTGAATGACTCGGCACTTTTTTTTTAAACTCCCAACTAAGTTAGGTTATATATGCTTATTCTTTAAATCTGCGTAAATAAATTAGATTTCTTTGCATCTGCTCTGTATGTTGACTGGTTTGTAGGGGGCCTAGACAGTATGTGATGTACTCTACTCTGTGTAACTTGGGTAAAGTGTGTTTAAGCTTCTCCATCTTTGCATTCTGGTCTTATGTTGGTGCTCCAGTAAGTTCGTTATGTCGTTTCTTCCCCTTTTGTTGTTAAAGCAATATAACAGCATTAAGAAAAATTTCAATAAAAAAGAAAACTCTTAATTCTACCACCATAAGAAGATATTCATTGACATGTTTATTTAAAATTCCAGAGTTGGAAGCTACCTCAGGTATCTAACAAGTGAAACGGTTAAGTAGTTTGGTAAGGCACAAAATAGAATATTTAATGACATATTGTGTCATTTAAAATGATAATTAAAAGATGTAAAATAAAGAATAAAGCGAGATGAAAATGTAATATGCATGCTGATTTTAGCTATGTAAAATGTACATATAAAAATACTGGAAGTTAACGTATTGCAAATAATTTTTGTGATGGTATAATGAAACAATGGAGGTAATTTCCTCGCCTCCCCCTCGTAATTCCAATTTTCTGGAATTTATTTAAAAATAAAAAGCCAGTTGTGAAGAGCTTCATAATTCCGTATTCAAATTTTTTTTCTCTTCACTGTTGGCCTCTTGTATCTCCTCTTAATTTCTTAGACAACTTTCTGGTATGAGTAGATTATTTTTTCCCAGTTCATAACCAAAACCTAAGCTCAGTTGCATGGACAACTGTTGTGTTCTTTGCAGAGGAAGGCAAAGTGCTCACCGCCATTTTCAGAAGCTGGACTTCTACTTGGATGGAGTTTAAGCACACTTGAGAAATCATTTTGAAAATAATCCTAGTTATTAAGGAAAAGAATAGGAAAGAATATTGGTGGAGAGCAAGATATATCTGAAACTGATTTTTAATAATAGATGGAGGAGGGATTGATTGGAATTGGGAGGTTAGAGTGAATGACAGAAAGCTAGCAAGAGAGAAACCCAAAGAAAGAAATTGGAGTAAGCTTTTACAACCGTGAAGCCTCTGAAAAAAAATGGAAAAATTCAAATGTTGATAGGTCAGCTGTATACAGTTTTGTGCATTTAAACCTCTTTGTAATATGACTGATTTTTTTGCATGGATTTAGGCATACTGGTCAGATCACAACCTCTTCATGAGAAATACTAGTCCTGGTCCTTAAACAGTTTATTTACACTTAATGTAAATTTGGCAGCTGGAAACGTGGTGGTAGGTGTGCAGTTCATAATTAAATCCTATTAATGTGTGCTGTGGAATGCCATAAAGTTGATGTTTATAAATGGCTATTTAGCATCTTATTTATTCATATATTCTATTATATCAGAATATAGTAGTTTATATACTTCTTTTTATCTAAAAAAGTTAATTTTTTTAACAAGCATGAATTTTAAAGTTAAGAAGACTGCACCAATACTGTTACGGTATGTGGTGGTATAAATAGTATCAGGATGAAGAATATTGAGGTACTTTATACCACAGGCTCAGGAATACTAGGCACTGCCCTAGATATTTATGTCCAGGCCTTTGCCACTAGCTTCAAATGGGTAAGTGTTGGTAAGAGTAAGATTTTGGGACTTATGGGCATAAAAGTGTCTATGGTACCACTGTGATTCCATATTGAATTGCATGAACTAAAGCAGTGTTATTAATGATTTGAAAGATTCATTTTTGTTTCAAGTGAGAGATTACAGACTTCTTAACTCCATTTCCCCCTTTTATTGCCATTAGGTTTGTGTTCATTATCTCCCCTTCAATATTTATACCCCTCAGTAATCTTTTCTCATTAATAGTTAATATTTTCTTTTAAATATTTTTCCCTAACTAGTATTCCTAATTTTACTGGAATAATTATGATACTACCCCTTCCCCCAGAACCTCATTTGAATTTAGAATCAACACTGAAAATGAACTTCATATTTGGATTTTGATTGGTGTCAGTCATTCATCATACTTTCATTGAATAACTACAGTTGGCCAGAGTGCTGGGTTTAGGGGTAAATGACAGAGAATTTTAAGAAATGCTTCTTGCTCTCCCAGCCTTTGAGTAATTAAAGGAGACAACATCAAAAATAAACTATTAGAATATATGATAAGTGCTATGGTAGAAGTAAGTGCAAAGGGTAAGGTTATAGGAGTAGAGGAGGGAGTGGGCTGCTTATCTTGACCTGTCTTAACTACTGATAGTTTTTGATTGAGACCTTTTAATATTACTCACAGACAACTATAATGTTCAATATTTTTTAAAAAAGTCTTATAAATGAGATTGAAAGCTGTCAAAATATTTCATTTAAAGAATTCTTCAGGAAGAGCAGGATATGGACTTTAAATTTTTGTTTGTTTAAACATTCCAATATCTTTATGATACAGAATGACATGGAACCTAGCAAAGCTGCTCCATTGAATGCATCTAAACAAGATGGACCCATGCCAAAACCACATAGTGTTTCACTCAATGATACTGAAACAAGAAAACTAATGGAAGAGTGTAAAAGACTTCAGGGAGAAATGATGAAACTGTCAGAAGAAAATCGACACCTGAGAGTAAGTTCTGCTCTTTGAAAAAAAAATCACTGTAATGAAAGTATAGGATATTAGACTATTAATAGTCCATTTTGCCAAACATTAAAAAAACTTATCCTTGATCAGTTCTTTTTCCTTTTCCCTGATTTGGTTGTGTCCTTGCCTGTCCTCTCTACCCCTACTCTCCTAAAAGTCTTACCATGGATTCTCATTGCCTACAAGTTACTCTTGTTTAATCATGGTGAAATAGATGTAACAAAACATTTTAATCAATTTTACACGTATAGTTCATTGACATTAATTACTTCCGCCATGTTGTGAAGCCATCACCATTATCCCTTTCCAAATTTTTTTATTACCCTTATTTCAAATTTTATTACCCTTATTACTGTTTTTTTTAAAATTCTTATAACTCGTCACTAGTTACTTTTAGCAAACATCCTAGTTATTTGTGACCTGGCCTGTGACATTGTCAACTTCCTCTCTTGCTTGTATTATCCTTCAAATTCTGTGCCCCAGTCATGCTGAACTGCCTGGAACTATTCTGTCCGTATGGTGGCCACTAGTCACATGTGGCTGTTGAGCGCTTAAAATGTGGTTGGTCTCAATGGAGATGTGCTATGAATATGAAATGCATACTGATTATGAAGACTTAGAAGAAAAAGAGTGTATCTTTTTTTTAATTGTTAAAATATTTTGGATATGTTGGGTTAACTGAAATATTGAAATGATTTTTGCCAATTTCTTTTACTTTTTTTCCCTGAATTTTATTTATTGTTGAGAATGTACACAGCAAAACATATACCAATTCAGTAGTTTCTACATGTACAGTTTTGTTAAATTGATTGCATTCTTGGAGTTGTTGTACCCGTTCCTACCCTTCTTTTCTGAGTTGTTCCTCCCTCATTAACATAAACTCACTGCTATCTAAGGTTCTCATCTAATCTTTTCAGTTGCTGTTGTCAATTTTGAGCCCTTTTGGCACAGTCGTTAAGAGCTTGGCTGCTAACCAAAAGGTCAGCAGTTTGAATCCACCAGCAGTTCCTTGAAAACCCTGTAAGGCAGTTCTACTCTGTCCTGTAGGGTTGCTATAAATTGAAATCGACTCAGCAGCAGTGGGTTTGGTTTGGTTGTCAGTTTGATCTCATATGAATAGTTCTTAAGAGAGCGTAATGCTTGTTATAGATTGAATTGTATCCCCCCAAAACATGTTATAAATCTTAACCTCTATTCCTGTGGTTATAATCCCATTTGGGAATGGGTTGTCTTTGTTATGTTAATGAGATTGGGTTAGTGTAGGGTGTATCTTAAGATATGAAAGAAAATAAACAAGCCAGTGAGCACAGATGGTGTAAGATAAATTCTAAGCCACATGGGGATCTCTAGGGAACCAGGAAATAGAAGCTGAAGAGACAAGAACCTTCCTCTAGAGCCAACAGAGAGAGAGAGACTTTCCCTAGAGTTGGTGCTCTGAATTTGGACTAGCCTCCTAAACTGTGAGAAAATAAATTGTTTGTTCTAGCCATCCCCTTGTATTTCTGTGATAGCAGCACTACATAACTACGACAGCGCTCAAGGCGGACCTTTTTTACTAGTTAAGCTAAACTGTTGTTCAGTTTTAAGAAGACTTGAGGGGATAATTTTGGTTTAAGGTGTAAAGATTCTATCAGGGCAATAGTTTCAGGAGTTCATCCACCCTCCATGGCTCCAGAAAGTCTGGAGTCCATGAGAATTTTGAATTCTGTTCTGCATTTTCCCCCTTTTGATGAGGAATCTTCTGGATTCTTTGATCAAAATGTTCAGTAATCGTAGCCAGACACCATCCAGTTCTTTTGATCTCAAGGCAAAGGAGGCGGTTGTTCATGGAGGCAGTTAGCCACACATTCCATATCCTCCTCTTATTCCTGATTCTCCTTCTTCCTCTGTTGCTCCAGGTGAATAGGACCATTTGTTGTGCCTTGGATGGCTGCTTGCAAATCTTTTACTTTTTTAATATGATTATTAGAAAATTTGGAGCCCTTGTGGTGGAGTGGTTACGAGCTCAGCTGCTGACCAAAAGGTTGGCAGTTCAAATCCACCAGCTGCTCCTTGGAAACCCTATGGGGCAGTTCTCCTCTGTCCTGTAGGGTCCCCATGAGTTGGAATTGACTCGAAGTCAACAGGATTGGTTTTTTTTTTTTTTTGTTGTTACAATATCTGTAGGTCCCCGGGTGGCACAGATGGTTTGGGCTTGGCTACTAACTGAAGGGTTGGTGGCTTGAACCCACCCAGTAACACTGAGGAAAAAAGCTTCTGGCAGTCTGCTTCCATAAAGATTACAGCCAAGAAAACCCGATGGAGCTCAGTTCTACTCTAACATATGAAGTCTTCATGAATTGGAATCGACTCCACTGCAGTGGGTTTAGTTTGTTTCTTTTTGTTTGTTTATGGGACCTGATCTCCCCCCCGCCCCCCGCCAAGGCCATATTTCATTTTATTTTATTTATTTATTTTTTTATTGTACTTCAGGTGAAGGCTAACAGAACAAATAGTTTCTCGTGAAACAGTAGTACACATATTGTTTTCTGACATTGGTTAACAACTCCACAACATGTCAACCCTCTAACTTCTCAACCTTTGTTTTTTTGGTGAAAATACACATAGCCAAAGATAGACCATTTCAAAAATTTCTACAGGCACAGTTCAGTGACATTGACTATGCTCTTCCAGTTTTGCTGCTATTCTCACTTAAGATGAAGGCTTACAGAACAAAATAGTTTCTCATTTAACAGTTACTACACATGTTGCCCTGTGACAATGGTTAACAATCTCACAACACATCAACAATATCCTTACTCAACCTTGGGTTCCCTATCACCGGCTTCCTTGTCCCCTTCTGCCTACTGGCCCTTGTCACTGGACTACTGTACCTCATTAGTCCCATTTGGTTTTATGGGGCTGTCCACTCTCAGGCTGAACGGTGAACCTCGGAGATAACTTCACCACTGAGCTAAAAGGGTGTCTGGGGGCCATACTCTCAGGGTTTCTCCAGTCTCCTTTAGGCCAGTAAATCTGGTCTTTTTTTGGTGAGTTAGAATTATGTTCTACATCCTTCTCCAGCTCTGTCCAGAACCCTCTGTTGTGATCCTGGTCAGAGCAGTCAGTGGTGGTAGCCGGGCACCATCTAGCTGTACTGGACTCAGTCCAGTGGCGGCCTTGGTAGCTGTGGACAATTAGTCCTTTGGACTAATCTTTTCCCTTGTATCCTGTTCTCTTCATTCTCCCTTGCTCCCGAAGGGATGAGACCAGTAGAGTATCTTAGATGGCCTCTCACAGGCTTTTAAGACCCCAGACACTACTCACCAAGGTAGAATGTAGAACATTGTCTTTATAAACTGTTATGCCAGTTGAGCTAGATGTTCCTATGGGACCTTATCTTTATATTAAATTTTTCCATCTGTTAAATGTGTATAGGAACTGTTAAATGTGTATAGGAACTATACTCTGAATCAAAGACACTATATCTTGAGTTGATCTAGCCTCTTTGGCTGTCTCATCCTGTAAGACCCCTTTGGGCTCTCTGCCCTTGGCACTCTGTCTGGTTAGTAGAAAAAATATTTCCATTTCACACCCACACACCTTGGATTTTTCAGGATGCCATGACTTCCATAGTTATATTCTTTCATGAAAGATGTGCTCCTTAGAATGCCCACTGGCCTTATTCAAACAGCCATTCTCTCTTGACGGGGAGGGGAGAAGTGGAAAAGATCAGAATGGCAGGTTGGGGCAGTGCTGGAAAGTAGGAAGAGTGGACAGCAAGCTAGGTGAAGGGAGACTGTACTGTCTGTATACTGATGTTCTACGTAAGATTTCAGTAGAAAAAGGATTTTGCTGTTTTTAAAAAAACACAAAAGAACCTTGAAGACCAGGTTCCTTAATATTTCATATATAAGGCCCATCATAATCTGTTGCCAGATTGACTTTCTTGCTCATGTGTGATCACTGCCCCTTTTGATTCCTCTCACCCTGTGAGAGTCCAAACTGTGCGTCTGAATTACCCAGTGATCTGTTTAAAAATACAGATGACGTCAAACCTAGAGGACTGGAACTACTGGGACTAGAACCTGTGCATTTATATTTTTAAAGAGTTGTCCAGGTGTTTGTGAGGTGTAGCTGGTATTGAGAACCACTGCTTTCTCTGCATAGCATAAGACAGAAAACAAACCAGAAAATCCAACAGTGCAAATAAGACAGTATGCCATCAGGGTACCCTTGTAGTGGTGTTTAATTTATAAGCTCACTAGAGGAATCAGTGTGAGAAAATAAAAAGTAGCTCTCGCCAAGGAAGTAAAAATCTGCCCTGCTGGTCATCAGGCTGATATAACAGACATGCTTAAAGCCAGCTGCAAAGTTAGCAGGCATTTTTCCCAGGGTCATACTGTGGTTAGGAATATGTCTACTGCTTTCTTACTTAAAAATTTTCTCCCCTAAAATCATAGACTGTCAGAAACTTTGCTGTGTGAAACCATAGCAGTAGAATAAAGCTTCCCACTTGCGTCTGGAGGATCTAAGTCACCTTGACAGAGAGAAGGAACCTCAATTCCCAGCCCAGGTGCAGAGCTTTGAGATGAGGGGTTTCTGTACACAATATTCCACATCTGTCTTAATTTGTAATTCCTATAGAAAGGAGATTCTGGGTCTGCTTTGCAGTCCATATCTGGTGCTCACTCTTTTACACATGGCCCTGCTTTGCTTTGGGCCTAGTAAACCACTGCTCTATTAAAATTTCCTGTTCCCATTCCTTTGGCAAAACACTGTAGTATTCCTCTGCTGTGGTTTTTCTAGTTGTAGTGAGTTAATTTTTAATTAGTTACGAGGTTTAACTGTCAGACTACAGGTTTGTTCCTGGTAGTCTTAGTCTAATTGGGCTAGGACAAGTTTAACCAATTTATCATCCTGTGGGCTGAGCTGGAAATGCATGAATTCACAGAACTCTTCTATAATTGTACAGGCGTACCTTGTTTTATTGTGCTTTACTGTATCACACTTCGCAGATACTGTGTTTTTTACAAGTTGAAGGTTTCTGGCAACCCTGTGTCGAGCAAGTCTGTTGGTGCCATTTTTCCAACAGCATGTACTCACTTTGTGTCTCTGTGTCACATTCTGGTAATTCTTGCAATATTTCAGACTTTTCTCACTTATTATATCTATTTTGGTGATCAGTGATCTTTGATATTACTATTGTAATTATTTTAGTGCTTCATGAACTGCACCCGTATGTGATGATGAACTTATTTGGTAAATGTGTGTGTTGTGTCTGCTCCTCTGACGAGCTGTTCTGCATCTCTCTCCCTCTCGGGCCTCCCTATTCCCTGAGACAGGACAATATTGAAATTAGGCCAGTTAATAACCCTACAATGGCCTCTTGAGTGTTCAAGTGAAAGGAAGAATTGCACATGTCTTACTTTAAATCAAAAACTAGAAATGATTTAAGCTTAGTGAGGAAGGAATGTGGAAAGCTGAGATAGTCTGAGAGTTAGGCCTCTTGCACCAGTTAGCCAAGTTGTGAATGTGAAGGAAAAATTCTTGAAGGAAATTAGAAGTGCTACTCCAGTAAACACACAAATGATAAGAAAGCGAAACAGCCTTATTGCTGATATGGAGAAAGCTTTAGTGGTCTGGATAGGAGATCAAACCAGCCACAACATTCCAAAAGCCTAATCCAGAGCAAGGACCTCACTCTATTCTATTCTCTGAGGGCTGAGAGAGGTGAGGAAGCTGCAAAAGACAAGTTTGAAGTTAGCAGAGGTGGGTTCATGAGGTTTAAGGAAAGAAGCTGTCTCCATAACATAAAAGTGCAAGGTGAAGCAGCAAGTGCTGGTGGAGAAGCTGCAGCAAGTTATCCAGAAGATCTTGCTCAGATAATTGAAGGGGGCCGCAGTAAACAACAGATTTTCAGTGTAGATGACGAAGATGCCTTATATTGGAAGAAGATGCTATCTAGGATTTTGATAGCTACAGAGGAGAAGTCAGTGCCTGGCTTCAAAGGACAGGCTGACTCTCTTGTTAGGGCCTAATGCAACTAGTGACTTTAAGTTGAAGCCACTGCTCATTTACCATTCTGAAAATCCTAGGACCCTTAGGAATTATGCTAAATCTACACTCCCCGTGCTCTATAAATGGATCAACAAAGCCTGGATGACGGCACATCTGTTCACAACATAGTTTACTGAGTATTTTGAGCCCACTGTTGAGACCTACTGCTCAGAAAAAAGATGGCTTTCAAAATATTGACAATGTACCTGGTCAACCAAGTGCTCTAATGGAGATGTACAAGGAGATTAATGTTGTTTTCATGTCTCCTAACATAATACCTGTTCTGCAGCCCATGGATCAAGGAGTAATTTTGACTTTCAAGTCTTATTATTTAAGAAATACATTTTGTAAGGCTATAGCTGCCATAGATGGTGACTCCTCTGATGGATCTGGTCAGAATAATTGAAAACCTTCTGGAAAGGATTCACCATTCTAGATGCCATTAAGAACATTCGTGATTCATGGTAGGGGTCAAAATACAAACATTAACAGGAGTTTGGAAGAAGTTGATTCCAACTCTCGTGGATAAATTTGAGGGGTTCAAGACTTCAATGGAGGAAATAACTGCAGATGTGGTAGAAATAGTAAGAACTAGAATTAAAAGTAGAGCCTGACAATGTGACTGAATTGCTGCAATCTCATGATAAAACTTTAATGGATGAGGAGTTGCTTCTTATGGATGAGCAAAGAAAGTGCTTAAGATGGAATCTACTCCTGAAGTGAAGATGCTGTGAACATTGTTGAAGTGACAACAGAGGATTTAGAATATGCATAAACTTAGCGACAAAGCAGCAGCAGGGTTTGAAAGGATTGGTTCCAGTTTTGAAAGAAGTTCTACTGTGGGTAGAATGCTACCAAATAGCATTGCATGCTACAGAGAAATCTTTCATGAAAGCAAGAGTCAGTCGATGCGGCAAACCTTACTGTTGTCTTACTTTAAGAAATTGCCACAGTCACCCTAGCCTTCATCAACCACTACCGTTTCCAGTCAGCAGCCATCAGCACAGAGGCAAGACCCTCCAACAGCAAAAAGATTACAACTCACTGAAGGCTCAGATGACGGTTAGCATTTTTTAGCAATAAAGTATTTTTTAATTAACATATGTATATATGTTTTTAGATATAATGCTGTTGCACACTTAATAGGCTATGGTATAGTGTAAACATAACTTTTATGCCCTGGGAAACCAAAAAATTCGTGTGACTCACTTTATTGTGATCCTCTGTTGTGGTGGTCTCGAACCGAACCTGCAGTATCTCCAAGGTATGCCTGTATTAACTTCAGTGGGATTTTTTTCCTTTTATGTAAATATAGCCATATCTGATTTTTCAGGTTTTTAGGAATATATTTCTCAGTTCCAGTTTTTTTTAAATTGGTTTTGTTAGGGTATAACGTACATACCGTAAAACACACCATTGTAAATGTACAATTCACTGATTCTTAGCAAATTTATAAATTGTGTAACCATCACCACAATGCAGTCTTAGAACGTTTCCATCACTCCAGGAAGTTCCATTATCTTGGTTAACAGTTAATCCCTCTTCCCAAGCCCAGTCCTAGGCGGCTACTGATCTGCTTTCTGTCTGTAGCTTTTCAGCTCCTGTTTTGACCAAAGATTCAGTAGTCTTAGTATATAGATATTTGTTTCTAAAACCTCTTTTATTTATTTATTTCTGTGTGTGTGTGTTTTCCAGGATGAAGGCTTAAGGCTCAGAAAGGTAGCACATTCGGATAAACCTGGATCAACCTCCGCTGCAACCTTCAGAGATAATGTCACCAGTCCTCTTCCTTCGCTTCTTGTTGTAATTGCAGCCATTTTCATTGGATTCTTTCTAGGAAAATTCATCTTGTAGAGTGAAGCATGCAGAGTGCTATTTCTTTTTTTTCTCTTGACCAGAAAAAGATTTGTTTACCTACCATTTCATTGGTAGTATGGCCCACGGTGACCATTTTTTTTTTGTGTGTACAGCGTCATATAGGCTTTGCCTTTAATGATCTCTTACGGTTAGAAAACATGATAAAAACAAACTGTTCGGCTACTGGACAAATTGTATATTACCAGGTCATCAATAGCAGATGTCAGTTGCACATTCAGTCCTTTATGAAATTCATAAATAAAGAATTGTTCTTCGTGGTTTTAATAAGAGTTCAAGAATTGTTTCAGAGTCTTGTAAATGTTATTTTAATAATCCCTTTAAATTTTATCTGTTGCTGTTACGTCTTGAACTATGATTTATTTAGATTGCTAATCCCACTCATTCAGGAAATGCCAAGAGGTGTTCTGTGGGGAAATGGTGCCTCTTACAGTGTAAATTTTCTCCTTTACCTTTGCTAATATCATGGCAGAATTTTTCTTATCCCTTGTGAGGCAGTTGTTGACTGAGTTTTTCATCCTTACAATCCTGTCCCATGGTATTTAACAATTAAAAAAAATAAAACTGTTAACAGATTCTTGCTCGATAGCTTGTTTGTGTCTGTTGTATCATTAGATGGGGATGTCAGGGAGGCCACTGTATGGTCATTTGAAATTTATCGGGCAGATTCTTTCTCACATTGAAACCCTTTCAGATATTAGTGTTTGTAATTAAAAAAGTCCTCATTGTATTAAGGAAAAGAACTGATAAAATTTCAAGTTGATATTGGTATTTTGGAAGATCATAATCAGTTTGTCTTCAAGATAATGTGAAATAAGCATGCCATCAGAATAAATGTACTGTAATTTTAGTCTATATGTATGCCATTTGGCTGTACTGCGTTTAATTTACCACATTCTTAGATTATTTTAGCATCTTCTCAAGGAAGACTAATTTCCTTTGTTCTAGTCAAGTCCTTTTTAACTAGCCTATTAATTTTTAATGTTATGAATTAAATACATAACACTTGAAACATTTCACAGTAATAGTTAAAAGTGGGTGTTTTTTCTTGCCCAATTTGACACTCAGATTTCCATTATGGAAATTTGTTATTACTGAACAACCTTGGGGATTTTCTTTGTGGAAAAATAACTTCATCCTTTGCACATCTGTCTGTTAACCCCATGAAGCCCATTTTCAGTATAAATTTGCATTGTAGGGTCTGGTACTTTTCTGCACTTAGTCTTCTGTCTTTGTTTATTCCATTTGTACTAGGATAAGAAATTTTGGAACCACAGAAAATATATTCAATTTTTTTAACTGAGTACAGTCTAATGCAAGTGAATTTTGATTCTTGAAAATAAATAGGTGTAGGTTTTCATAAAATGGGCACTTCTGCCTGAAAGCGAAATTGGACTTTGGACTTGATGTGGTGCAGTGAAGTATGCTAGGCCCAGGTCTGTGTGCATGCACATTTTATAAAATAGTGAAATGTTCTAAAGTGTTTTGGTTGCCTTTTCATTTCAAGTGTGTTTTAAATTTGTCAGATCACATGTATTGTGTCATTGTGCTCTGTGGTATCTTTTATAAAATCTCTTGCTTGTGTGCAAAAATGACAACAAACACAAGTAATGCCTGCCTGTTGTTAGCCTGCTACTGCAGCTACCGTTTCTGTTTTGTGCTGTACTATCATTGTAAAATTCCCTACCTTTCTGATAACTGAAAATGCATGCTAAAAAAGCCCTGCATTTTCATCCCATAAATGCAGTTAGTAATTCTTTGGCTTAAAGCTCTCTGTAATCTATATTACTGGTGTTATGTACCAAACTTGGTATTTCATAGCTATCTTCTTTTTTTTTTTCTTTCCAGTTTTAAGTTCTTAAGAATTCAGCAAAATCCTGTTTTATGGGAATGATCCTTAGAATTCATTTTGTTCAGCCTCTTTGTTTTATTGTTGAGGAATCTGAGGCCTTAATGAGGGTTAAGAAAACTTTCCCCGTGTCTCTTAGGTAGGTAGAGGCAGAGCTGGAACTAGAATATGCTCTCCTGACTCCAGTGTGTCTTTTCTGGTCACTTTGTAGAAAAAATTGCCCTAATTTGACAGATGACTGAAATAATGAGCACAAGATGCTGCTTAATAACTGTGTGAAATTTCCTATCGTGAAATTTTCTTACAGGCTATTTAATAATGTCATGTATATGTTTGGTTTTAGTGTTTAGAAATGTCGCCCGTACAGTGTATTTTTAGATAAGTGTTTTACAAAATATATTATGCAGTGGTTGGCTTTGAGATAGATGATAGTCTCGGTAGCATCTGCAGAATAGAAGTATACATGGGCTTAACATACCAGGAGATGTTCTGGTTGTATAGGAGACTCTTAATTTTTATTATTATTTTTAATTGGGATATGAAATGTGATCAGATTTTACTACCAGCAGTTACTTTCAAAGAGTACATCTGTATTGACTGATAATATATAGATTAAATTGTCTTCATTCCTTACATGTTTAGAAATTTTTGCTTTGCCTGCTTACTTGTGTATGTAAGCATGAGGGAAATAATACTGTTGCTAAGACTAAAATTACAGTCAGATAACTAAGGCCTTAAGTTCATATGTGACGCTAAATGCACTACCTTCCTTCATTCTTTCTGTAACTAAGTTACCTTAACTTTGCCCATTCTTGTATTTACAAGAAACAAGTTTAAGAATTGTATTCTGAGTATATGGTATGTTAACTTCTTTTGTTTTTTTAAAGAAATGACACTTAGAGACAAATGCATATCAAATTCAGAAATTCTGGTCAAAGAAAACATATTCTTAATTTCTCCTTTAAGTATCTTAATTCAAGTTCTTCTAAAGTTGATATTATCTGGTATGGAAATTACTTTTGGATTGTAATCTTTCAAAATACACTACTTTGAAAATGAGTTTTAATAATAAGGTAAAAACAGTTCTTACAGGCTATATCCCCAAATTGTGATCTGAGACTTTAGAAACATGTAAGTAATAGTTTTCCTTTGTGAGCTTGGCACATTCCTATTCAGTGATACTGGTGTGTGCATAGTTTTTTTTAAAAATGACCTTTATGAGAATTAGGGAAAGATCAATGCTTACCATATGGAGAAACAACAAAACAGGGTAAATGATCGTTATTTTATAGCTCTCAAGGGAAATTAAAACATTGCGTGAATAAACTGTTTAAAAATATGGTGAAGTGTCATTTTCCTTTCCAAAACACAAAAAGAGAACTTCAGATTATGATGGTTTGTGTATTTATGTTTCTGACAAGCATTAATAGCTAATCATCGACTGGGACCTAACTTCTGATGGCATAGTCATTTGCTCAGTGATCTTGAGGTTAATAAGGACTTTTTAGTGGGTAATGGGGACAGCTGGTTTTCTGTTTCCACATTGAGAGCACCCTGTTAGAACCCATGCTTCTGGTGAGTTCTGTGCAAAAATCGTGACATCTCGA
Organism: Dugong dugon; assembly: GCA_030035585.1. NCBI lineage: Eukaryota > Metazoa > Chordata > Mammalia > Sirenia > Dugongidae > Dugong > Dugong dugon. Next base: position 42,344,627 of record CM057466.1, on the reverse strand, counting down.
GAATGATCAGCCTGCTAGGGGTAGGTACAAATAAGTTTGAACATAACTCTCCTTAAGGAAAAGGAAACTAACTTCCCCTTCCCACATTGCTGATTATAGAAATAATGCTGGGTGGACATTTTAGACAGTTAAAAAAATGGTGCCGTCTAGCAGCAGCAATTACTATGAATATTTGTGATTAATGTCTATGTTATTACTCTTTTTAAGCATAATCATAAATTGGATATATAAGCTTGTTTCTAGTTTTTTCACTTAATCATTGCTCTGATGTATTAAGAACCGAGTATGATTTAAGTGACTGCAAAAATGTTTTGTTTTATTTTTATGGTCACTTTTTTACTTAAGGTTATGAACATTTTATTTGTAAAGTAAAGCTTTATTGGCCTGGCCTCCGTTCATTTCCATTTCCAGTTAGCTGTGCCCTCCTGTTTTCACATTTCTTTTGTGCTAAAACTCACTGTGTCCTGGTTGTTCCTATGTATAACACCCCTCTTGAAAGAAGGTGCAGAAAACTGTTAAGGTAACTGTCAGTTTTGTTTTTAGCAGAGGTATTCAACTATGGGAGGACACATTGACTCGTCTGGGAAGCTTAAAAAAAAACTTGTCTGAACAACCTAGAGATACTGAATTTACTGGTCTAGGGTGGAGATGTTGTAATTTTTCTTTTTATGCTCTCGTGATTTTAATCTGCAGCCAGAACAACTGCTTTACGGGCTTTTAAATGCCAAAGCCAGATGTGAAATAGTTTTTTAAGTAAGACTTTAAATCCTATAATATAGGGAAGTTGTGTTTTCAGAATTCATTTGTTTATTGGTTTTAAAAACCAAATTGGAAGTGTCACCTTTAGGTACTGCCTAATACAAAAGCTTTGTGAAGTTGAGTATTGCTTGAACTTGTAAATAAACGTGGATGTCTTTATAAGAGTAAAGAACGATTTGAGAGAAAAATTCTATAGGATTCAGTTTTGTCACTTTGCTGACATCAAAAGTGACTCTCTCTACCCACCTGAAATATTTTTGTCCATCATATATTCCTCAAAGTGTAAAACGGTTTTCAAGATGCTTATTATGTGCCAGGCATTAGTTTTATGTCAACTCATTTAATCCTCAGATCCTAGGAGGTAGGTAGATAACTTTCCCTGTCTCCATTGTTTGGAGGGAAGACAGGTTTAATGAGGTTTACACAGCTTGTATGTATCAGAGGCAGGAATTGGATCCAGCTAGCCCGGCTCTGGATCGCTTGTGGTGCAGTGGTTAAGAGCTCGGCTACTAACCAAAAGGTTGGCAATCGGAATCCACCAACTGCTCCTTGGAAACCCTCTGAAACAGTTCTGCTCTGTCCTGTACGGTTGCTGTGAGTCGGAATCGATGGCAGTTTTTTAGTCTGGCTCTAGAGCCCATGCTCTTGACCTCTGTAATCTACTACGCTAAGTAAAATAACGCCTTCGCACAAAAGTGTGTTAATTTGTGTTGTCTTTGATTTCCACTTTAAAGGCAGTGCTAATACTTACTAGTGAAAAATTTCAAGGACTTATTTTTTTTTTTGCCTTTTATCCCCCAAAGAAGTGAAGAAATAAATAACTGCTCATAAAGAATCTCAGTTCCTGAACAAAACAACAGTCATTTCTAAACAATTTTTTTAGTGTGTATTATCAAGAGAAGGTTCTTGAATTATGGAAATGGATTATGTGCCCATCAAGGCTGGAGAACAGTGTGACCTTTGGAAATCTTTTTCTGTAAGGACCTTTAAGATTTAATGATTATTTAAACCAAGTATTTTTTTTTTTAATTTTTGGTAATTGACTTATGGTCCAAATTCTTGATGCTGTTTATAGTTCTACAAAGAACAAAGGTGGTCAATATAGGTACTTAATAATCCTGAGGAATAAAAGTACAGTTGTCCCTCAGTATCCCCAGGGATTTGTTCCAGGACCCTCCACAGATACCAAAACCTGGGGATGCTCAATCAATAAACCAAACCTGTTGCTGTGGAGTCAATTACAACTCACAGCAACCGTGTAGGACAGAGAACTACCCCATAGGGTTTCCAAGGAGCGGGTGGTGGATTCAAACTGCCGATCTTCTGGTTAGCAGCTGTAGCTCTTAACTACTGCACCACCAGAGCTCCTTATAATGGCATGATGTTTGTATATAACCTATGCTCATCCTCCTATGTACTTTAAATCATTTCTAGATTACTTATAATACCTAATACTATGTAGATAGTTGTTAATACTTAAACACATTATGCAAACGTAAAATAGCTACACTGTCCGCAAATTAGTGTTTCCCTTCCCTTTTTATTTTTTCATTATGAAGTTTCCTCAAGCTTCAACGTTTATTTTTATTTGCTTTAGATCTTTTTGTTCCTTTTAAGAAACAAACCATAGTATAGTTGAAGCCCTCTTTATACCCACCTCCCCGACCACATTTCTCCTGTCAAACCACTAAGCTGAAGTTCATATCGTTCTTACCCGTGTTTCAGTATCTTACTATACATGTATGTCATCATAATTAGTATATGGTGTGTTTGACATATTTTCAAATGTGACAAATATGCCCCCTACTCAGAATATGGTTTCTAGCTCTACCCTCACCTGACATCCCTGGGTGATGCAAACGGTTAAGTGCTTGGCTGCTAACCAAAAGGTTGAGGGTTTGAGTCCATCCAGAGATGCCTTGGAAGACAGGCCTGGTGATCTACTTCTGAAAAAGCAGCCATTGAAAACCCTATGGATTATACTTCTATGACACACATGGCATCTTGATGAGTTGGAGTTGACTTCAGAGCAACTTTTTTTTTTTTTTACCATCATCTAAAACTTTTTGCTACCACGTGTCTCAGTTTTTCATACTGTGGTGGCTTACATGCTGTTGTGATGCTGGAAACTTATACCACGGGTATTTCAAATACCAGCAGGGTCATCCATGGTGGACAGGTTTCAGTGGAGCCTCCAGACAAAGACTAGGAAGAAGGACCTGGTGGGCTACTTCTGAAAAAACTGGCCAGTGAAAACCTTACGGATAGCAGTGGAACATTGTCAGATACAGTGCCGAAAGAGCTGCCTCCTCAGAGTTGGATCTTAATGACATGGATGGAGTAAAACTTTCAAGATCTTCATTTGCTGATGTAGCACGACTCAAAATGATAAGAAACAGATGCAAACATCTATTAATAGGCATGTGGAATGTACAAAGTATGAACCTAGGGAAATTGGAAGTCAAAATGAAACACATAGCTGAAATGGACTGGTATTGGCCATTTTGAATCAGACAATCATATGGTCTATTATGCCAGGAATGACAGAAGAATGTGGTCACATTTATCGTCAAAAAGAACATTTCAAGATCTATCGAAGTACAGCGCCGTCAGTGATAGGATAATATCCATACACCCATAAGGAAGACATGTTAATATGACTGTTGCATTCAAATTACAAAAATCTATGCACCAACAGTCTAATGCCAAAGATGAGGAAATTATTTCTACCAACTTCTGCAGTCTGAAATTGACCAAACCTGTAATCAAAATGCATTGATAATTACTGGTGATTGGAATGCAAAAGTTGGAAACAAGAAGGATCTGTAGTTGGAACATAAGACATTGGTGATAGAAACAATGCCAGAGATTGCATGATAGAATTTTGCAAGACCAACGACTGATTCATTGGAGATATTTTTTTTCAACAACATAAACAGCGACTATACACATGGACCTCACTGGCTGGAAAACACAGGAATCAAATCGACTACATCTGTGGAAAGAGATGATGGAAAAGCTCAATATCAGTTAGAACAAGGCCAGGGGCCAACTGCAGAACAGTTGCTCAAATGCAAATTAAATTGAAGCTGAAGAAAATTAAGTCCACGAGAACCAAAATAGGATCTTCAGTGTATCCCACCTGAGTTTGGAGACCATCTCAAGAATAGATTTGATGCATTGAACACTAAGGACTGAAGACCAGACGAGTTGTGGGATGACATCGAGGACATCATACATAGAGAAAGCAAAGACTCATTAAAAAGACTGGAAAGAAAGAAAATACCAAAATGGATGTCAGAAGAGACTCTGAGACTTGCTCTTGAATATAGAGTAGCTAAAGCAAATGGAAGAAATAATGAAGTAAAAGAGCTGAATAGAAGATTTCAGAGGGTGGCTTGAGAAAACAAAGTATTATAATGAAATGTGCAAAGACCTGGAGTTAGGAAACTAAAAGGGAAGGACATGTAAATTGTCATTTCTCAAGCTGAAAGAACTGGAGAGAAAACTCAAGCACTGAGTTGTAATTTTGAAGGATTCTTCAAATGACACAGGAAGCATCGAAAGAAGATGGAAAGAATACACAGATTCACTACCAAAAAGAATTGGTCGTCATTCAACCATTTCAGGAGGTAGCATATGATTAAGAACTGAAGATATTGAAGGAAGAAGTCCAAGCTGCACTGAAGGCATTGGTGAAAAACAAGGCTCCAGGAATTGACGAAATACCAACTAAGAAAAACATGCAGCACTGGAAGTGCTTACTGATCTGTGCCAATAAATTTGGAAAACAGTTACCTGGCCAACCGACTGGAAGAGATCCATATTTGTACCCACTCCAAAGAAAGGTGATCCAACAGAATGTGGAAATTATTGAACAATATCAATACCACACACAAGTAAAAATTTTGCTGAAGGTAATTCAAAAACAGTTCAGCAGTACATCGACAAGGAACTGCCAAAATTCAAGCCGGATTCAGAAGAGGATGTGAAATGAGGAATATCATTGCTGATGTCAGCTAAATCTTGGCTGAAAGCAGAGAATACCAGAAAGATGTTTACCTATGTTTTATTGACTATGCAAAGGTATTTGACTGGATCATAACAAATTATGAATAAATTCGTGAAGAACAGGAATTCCAGGACAATTGTGCCCATGAGGAACCTGCACATAGACCAAGAGGCAGTCGTTTGAACAGAACAAGGGGATACTGCATGGTTTAAAGTCAGGAAAGGTGTGTGTTGGGGTTGTATCCTTTCACCATACTTATTCAATCTCTATGCTGAGCAAATATTCGAGAAATTGGACTATGTATGAAGGAGAATGCAGTGTCAGAATTGGAGGGAGACTCATTAATCTGTGATGTGCAGATGACAACCTTGCTTACTGAAAGTGGAGAGTACTTGAAGCACTTAAACTGATAAATATCAGATCAAAGACTACAGCTTTCAGTATGGATTACACATCTACATACAGAAGACAAAAATACAGCTGGACCAATAAGCAACATCATGATAAATGGAGAAAATATCGAAGTTGTCAAGGATTTCATTTTACTTGGATCCACAATCAATACCCACGGAAGCAGCAGTCAAGAAGGCAAACAACATATTGCATTGGATAAATCTGCTGCAAAAGACCTCTTTAAAGTGTTGAAAAGCAAAGATACCACTTTGAGAACTAAGGTGCACCTGACTGAAGCCGTGATATTTTCAGTTGCCTTATATGCATGCAAAAGCTGGACAATGAATAAGGAAAACTGAAGAAGAATTGATGCCTTTGAATTATGGTGTTGGTGAAGAATATTGAATATACCATGGACTGCCAGAAGAAGGAACAAGTCTATCTTGGAAAAAGTACAACCAAAGTGCTCCTTGGAAGCGAGGATGGCGAGACAGCATGCTTGGTAAGGTAGAAGGTCGGTGAAAAAGAGGAAGACCCTCCATGAGACGAATTGACAGTGACTGCACCAATAGGCTTAAACATGGATGATTGTGAGGATGGTGCAGGACTGGACAATGTTTCATTCTGTTGTATAAAGGGGCACTATAAGTCAAAACTGACTCTGGCGCTTAACAAAACTTTTTCCACCCCAACTTCCAAGTATTCTCTTGGGAAGTCTCATGTGTTCCATTAACTAGTACACTTTTTCTCTACTGAACCAGTTTGGACCTGTTGGCGTGATTTTTCCTGTTGTTGCCAATGCTAAACTTGAAATTATGACACTAATACCTACCAAAGGCACTGCCACTGTTGTTGAACCCTATTAAGAATTCAATGCCTGATGTTAACACTAGGGACTGTTGAGGAATGACACCCCCTAATGCTTCTGGCACAGATGTTGATACCACACAGAACATCTCAAGTCTTTTTTTGTTTTTACTGGATCTTTCATTGTAGGTTGTTCTAGGACTCAAATATGAAAGTTGGGCAGAAAACAATTGGTGTGGCAAATGTTGCCCTAAAAGCCACCTGCTGTATGTGACTGTATGTGTATATATGTACATATGCACACATAATTTTAGAAGTGAATAAGTAAAATTAAGATATGAGATGCACAAGTATATATGTGAGATCTACAAGTTACTGCTCATCCTTGCTATTTGTGTATGTACGTGTTGTGGGCTGTGTGTGGTGTGATTTTCCTTGCATATTCTGAAAATGGACACACGTCACATAAAAATCTGGAATTTGTACTTTTGAAAATTCAAGATTTGGAACACAGGACTCGCATTATCATGTGGGAACAATTTGCCAGAACTAACAATTGTACCTAGAATTCCCCATCACTTCTTGTCGTTTTGTGCTGTTTTATTTATCTGTTACCCATATAATCTCTCTCTGTATTCATTTGAATCTGTGTCCCCTGGTTTAGATACTCATCACAGATTAATAAATATCAAGTAGTTCCTCTGTGCTGGGCACTGCTGGGAGTAGGGGTGGGGTGGAAAGTAGTGTAAGATAATACCAGATTAGAATTTAGTTCCAGATACTGTAATCTAAGGATTCTATTGTCAGGAGACAAAGAATAGTTAAAAACACTTGTACCTAGTCAATGAGTGATTGATCCCAGAATGTCCAAAATATGGTAAATTGAAACATAGGCATGAAGTTTGATTCATAAGAGCTACTTACATGGAGTACCTTTGTGTGAATAACCTTTCAAACTTTTTGACACAGATGAGAAATACTAAGAGAAATTGATGTGTCCAGACTTACTATAGTAGAAGCAAATTTTGTCCCATGCTTGTGCCTTCACTGTACATGCTGCCTTTCAAAGACAGAAATAAGACTGAAACCATTTCCTTTCTCAGTCTGAGATCATATTTAGTTGTCATGTCTCTTTAGTCTCCTTTAATCTGAAATACTTCCTCAGTCTGTCCTTTAGTACACTGTTATTTTTGAAGAATGCTGTCCTCTCCTGCCTCTATCTTTTACAGTATAATGGTCTTCGTTTGGGCTTTATGTTTCCTCATGATTAGATTCAAGTAATGAATTCTCAGGTGGATTTGTACAGAAGTGAGATTATGCCCTTCTCAGGATATCATGTCCAGAGGCACATATGGTTCATCTCCTTGTTTGTGAATAAAAATTCAACTGAATTGTGGAAAAGGAACCCACATACTTTATGGTTAAGACTGTGGAATCAGACTGGGTTTGCATGCTCTCTTCACCTATTACAGGTAACTGTCCACACCATGTGTTATGAGGAATTATGGAGATGCTTTCTGAGGTCCCTGAGTGGAGCACATGGTTTGCACTCATCTACTGACTGAAAAATTGGTGATTTGAGCCCACCTAGTGGCATCTATGGAAGACAGGTGTGATGAGTAAGATAGTGTGTCAACTTGGTTGGGCCATGATTCTCAGTGTTTAAATGTGATCACTCCCATGATTGACTATACTGTGAGTAGCCAATCAGATGAAAGGGAGTTTCCTTGGGGGTGTGGCCTGCATCTGAATATAAGCAGATGTTCTGGCATTTTGCTCACTCTGGATCTGGATCCTCCAGCTGCCTCCTGTTGTCTCACCTCTGATTCTTGGGACTTGTACTGTCAGCTTATCTGCTGAACTTGGGATTCGTCTATCATCACAGCCTGTGAGTGGAGGCCTACTCTCTGACCTGCCAATCTCGGGTTCACCAGCCCCTGCAGCTAGGTGAATCAGGAGAAATCTTGTGGTCTTGCCTGCTGATCTTGGAATTCATCAACCTTCACAGTCTGTGAGTGGGAGCCCTGCTCTCTGACCTGCTGATCTTGGGCTCACCTTCTGCGGCTGCAAGAGTTGGGAGAGACCTCTACCCTGATCCACGGGCTTGGGACATTCTAGCCTCTGCAATTGCGTGAGCTGTTTCATTGACATAAATCTTTCTGTGTATATTTATATGCTTTACTGGTTTTGCTTCTCTAGAGAACCTAGCCTAAGACAATAGGCCTGGTGATCTGCCATGAAGATTATAGCCAAGAAAACCCTATGGAGCAGTTCTACTCTTTAACACGTGGGGTCACCACGAGTTGGAATCAATGCAAAGCAACGATTGTGTGTGTGTTTTTACCTGCTCATAAATACTTTCCTCGCTAGGCAACAAGATCACTACCCAGTCATCACTTGCATTAGGACAGGAAGGAGGGAGAGAATAAAAGGAGAGCAAATAGCTGTGCTCATCAAGCAGAGGAGCTGAGCAAGCAAACGTGGATACAAGGCATGGTTTTTGCAACAGACTTATTCCCTCTTCTTTTTGTTACTGTGATTGGCTCTGGGGAACTGTATTAGTTTCCTGTTGCTGCTCTAACAAATTACCACAAACTTTGTGGCTGAAAACAATAGAAATTATCTTACAGTTCTGGAGATCAGAATTCCAAAATCAGTCTCACTGGGCTAAAATCAAGGTGTAGACAGGGCTGCGTTCCCTCTTGCAGGCTCTAGGGAGACTCTATTTCCTTGCCTTGTGCAGCTTCTGGAGGCCATGAGCATTCCTTGGTTCATGGCCCTGCATCATTCCAACCTCTGCTTCCATCACTGCATCTCTCTCACTCTGATCTGTCTACCTCTTATAAGGACCCCTGTGATTGCATTAAGGTCCCTGGGTGGCACAAATAGTTTATACAGGAGCAGTGGTTAAGAGCTTAGCTGCTACCCAAAAGTTTGGCAGTTCAAATCCACTGGTCACTCCTTGGAAACCCGATGAGGCTGTTCTACTTTGTCCTGTAGTGTTGCTATGAGTCAGAATTGACTCAATGGCAACAAGCTTGGTTTTTTTTTTTTTTTTTTTTTTTTACTAAAGATTGATGGTTTGAACCCACTCAGTGGTGCCATAGAAGAAAAGCCCAGCGATCTGCTTCCATAAAGATTACAGCCAAGAAAACCCTACTGGAGCAGTTGTACTCTGTAACACATGGGTCGCCATGAGTTGGAATCAATGCGAGGGCAACAAGTTTGGTTTGGGTTTGATTACATTGGGCACAGCTGGATAATCTAGGATAATCTCTCATCGCAAGATTCTTAATATAATCACATCTGCAAAGTCCCTTTTGCCATATAAGGAAATATATTCACAAATTCTGGTGATTAGGATGTGGACCTCTTTGTGGGGCCATTATTTAGTCGACTACAGGAACCATCCCTCCCCCACTCTCAGTCAATGGAAATTGGGTTAGGACCTACCTTCCACAATGTGGGGACTAGACCCAAATCTAAAGCCAATCGATGGACCCATTGGCTCAGAGATAGGAATGTGACCCAGAGCCAATGAGAAGAGATAAAACTTGACCACTTAAACGGATCTGTTTCCTCTGGTTTCGTAAGTCCCTTTCAGATTAATTTAGTCATATTCAAGTCAAGGTTCAACTACTACTGATACTATTCTCATCGCAAAGATTTGGATTTCCCTGGTGCTGGGGTCCTCTGCTCTCAGCAGCATTCTGCAACCTGTCCCTGCCCCAGTGTCTCTCGCCCTCCACCACCAGGGCTGAGACCTCTCACATCAGGGCTACTCTCCCAGTCCCCAGTGGGATGAGGGAGTGGAAGAGGGATACTCCACTCTCCTGGCTCTTTTTCTTCCTAGTGCCATAGCAGTTTCTCTTCTCGCGAGGCTGCATTCTGTTGGAAGGCCCACTGTGAGGAGCTCTTGCCTTGGCTTTCCTTTTTGGCTATCCTGGGAATTTCAGGCCTTTTGCTACCATCTGCCCCCACCAGGTTTCACATGTGTCCTCACTCTTTCCCTTCTCCCCTCCTCCCTTCTCCACTGAAGAGTTTTTTTTTCCCCTTATGTGATGGGACTTTCTCTACTTCGGAGCGTCCTTCTTACCTGTGTTATTGAACCCTTAGTTTTTTTTTTGGAAGGGGCTATCCTCTTTATTCGTAAGTTAGGGTGATTTAAGGAGAAGGGAAGATATTGAGTTTAATGTTTCAGAAGCATTGTAGACTCTTAACATAAGTGTATACCATGGAAAATGCTATTGTGTACATATATACAGGTGTGATGAATTTTATCCTGTGATATGGGGTCTTTAGGAAAAGAGTTTTTGTTTTTCTTTTATTTCTTACTCTCTCTTTTATTCTTAGGATAAAGTTTTTCCTTAACCCAAGAACACAGGTGACCATTTCCTCTTAGAAACACTTCTTCTACATGACTCCCCAAACATTCTTCTGGTTTTAATCCCTACCTCACTGCTCACTCCATCTCAGCCATCTTGACTGACTACTCCTCATTTGTTGTTGTTAGCTGCTGTTGAGTTGACTTGGACTTATGGTGATCCCATGTGTTACAGAACAAACTGTTACACAGCTCTGTATTTTCCTCATGAATGCCAGCATGTTTGAGTCCGTCATTGCAGCCATTGTGCTAATCCATCTCATTGAGAGTCTCCCTTATCCTCACTGGCCCTCTACTTCACCAAACATGATGTCTTCCTTCAGCAATTGATCCTTCCTGATGATGTATCCAAAGCAAGTGAGTAAATGTTTTATTGTGATCCATAGGATTTTCATTGGCTGATTTTTGGCAATAGATCACCGGGCTTTACTTCCTAGTCTGTCTCACTCTGGAAGCTCTGCTGAAACCTGTCCATCATGGGACATCCTGCTAGTATTTTAAATGCTGGTGGCATAGCTTACAGTGTCACAGCAACACGGTGGTCTCCTCATTTACCTGCCTCCTAATGTACTCAATATTTGGATCCCTCTCTCTGTGCATGCTCATTCCCTTATGATCTCATGCAGCCCTGTTACTTTAAATCCTATCTCTATGCTGATGACTTCTAAGTTACAGAACCAGTCCAGACATCTCCTCTGAATTCCAGATTTATAACCCCAGTTACCATGGACATCCCTTCAACACCATGAACAAGATATGTCCAAACCTGACCCCCTCCAGGCCTTCCCCATCCATGTCCTTCTGGTGCTCAGGCCAAACACTGGGGTCATCCTGGACCCTTTTCATTCTTTCACAAGCCAAAACCAATCTTCTTGGAAACTGCTGTTGGCTCTACTCTCCAAATACACCCACAATCCGGTCACTTCTCCTCACCTCCACTACTACCAGCCTGGTCTAAGCCCCTTCATGTCCCTCATTTTCTCAGCGGTCTCTTACCAGGTCTACCTCCTCCCTGATCCCGTTTAGTCTGCTCTTAGACCAGGACACCGGGTGTCCACGTTAGACCAAGCCAGAGCCTCACTTTCCTGTGCTCAAAATGCTCCAAAGCCTTCCGGTTTCATTTTGAGAAGTCGAGACCTTACAATACCCTACTGGACTCCACTGTTTCCCCTGACCCCAGCCCCATTTACCTCTCCAGTTTCCTTCTCCTTCCACCACTCACTAATGGAACACTCTGGCACATTCCAGTCTCAGGGCCTTTGCACTTGCTGTTACCTCTGTCTGAATGCTCTTCCCTCAGTGCTACATGGCTCACCTCACTTGTTTCAGGTCTTCACTTACAGCACCTTCTCTGCGACACCCCAGACCATGCCAACTGAAATTGTGATAACCTGCCCTTCACACTCTCGGCCTCTTCATGCTTTGTTCCCTGACATCCCTCATTTCCATCTAATATGCTGTCTACTTGTCTTGTTTATTATCTGCTTCCTCCACCAGAATGCAAGTTCCATAAGACAGGGACTTTGTACGTTTGCTCACTGCTGTACCGAGTGCCTAGGACAGGCTGTCAGATTATAGTGAGAGCTCAGGACATCTTTGCTGAGAGGGAGGGCAAGTGCATGCCTGCTGAGTCACAGGGTGAAGTGCGTTCTTACTGTGGGTTGTAGTTAAAAGAAAAATCCTGAAGCCTCTGACTTAACTTGACCCTAACCTTCGCCCTTCTTCTTATCCCAATGTCTGCACAGAGCTCTGGAATTCACAGTATGTGAGCAACAAGCTTTCTCTTACCTTCAGCTTCTAAGGGTGGGCCTTCCACTCCCTGGCTGTTCCTGAGGGCCTGCAGTCTTCTCAAGTGGAGGCTACTTTCTTCATACCATCCACTTCAGGGCCAGAGGAAGGGCTGGCTCCCTTCTGCATTTCCGTTCCTGTTTTCTTCCCCGTGGCAAAAACTACTACTCATTTCTAACTCACACTTTCTGAGCGCCCACCTGCTCCTCTCCCCTGTCATGGAGCATCGCAGCTCCTGCTTCAGCCCCATGCATGGTCCTCCAGTCTGTCATCATTGCAGGTTTCAGTGGGCCAGGTCTCTAGTTATTGACCACCCATCGCCAAGGACATTTTCCTCCACACCACCCAGTGTCATAGCCTCTCCTGGATTATCATCAGAAATGGAAACATCTTTGAATTATTTTTTGCCAATTCAGCTTTTTACAGGTGTACAATTGATTGGTGGCAATTGCAATAATTGGCTGTGCAACCCTACCTGTAGTCAGTGCAGTATTTCCATCGCTGTAACCCTCCTTTCCATCCCCGGTAACCACTAATAAACTTTGGTCTCTATACATTTGCCTTTTCTTGTCTTTTTATCTAAGTGAGGTCATACAATAGTTGTCCTTTTCTGATTGACTTATTTTACTCACCATAATGTCTTTCAGCTCTGTCCATATGTAGCATGCATCAAGACTTCATTTCTCCTACTGGCTGAGTAGTATTCCATTGTACCACATTTTGTTTATCTATTCATCTGTTATTGGCATTTAGTTTGTGTCCACCTTTTGTCTATTGTGAATAGTGCTGCAGTGAACATTGGTGTACAAGCCTCTCTTTGAGTCTGCTTTCAAGTCTTTTGCTTATATACCTAGGAGTGGAATTGTTGGGTCATATTGTAGTTCTATTTTTAGTTTTTTAAGGAATTGCCACACTGTTTTCCACAATGGCTGTACCATTTTATGTTACCACCAGCGATGGATAAAGGTTTCGATTTCCCCACATCTTTGCCAACATTTGTTATTTTGTTTTAAAAAAAATTTTTTTTATCTTAGTCATCCTAGTGGGAGTGAAATTGTATTATGTCATTTTGGTTTTGATTTGCATCTCTCTGATGGCTAATAATGCTGAGCATCTTTTCATGTGTTTGGTGGCCATTTGAATGTCCTCTGTGGTGAAATGTCTATTCAAGTCCTTTTTCCATTTTATGATTGGGTTATTTGCTTTTTGTTGTTAAGTTGTCAAAGTTTTATATATTTTTTGGTTATTAGATCCTTGTCAGATATGTGGTTTCCAAAGATATTCTCCCAATCGGTAGCTTGTCTTTTCATTTTTTTGGCAAAGTCTTTTGATAAACAAAAGTTTTTAATTTTTATGAAGTCTTATTTGTTTATTTTGTTTTTTGCTGTTTGTGCTTTTGTTATTATGTTAGATAATCCATCATTAAAAGTGAGACCTGACAGTGCTGTCCTGCTTTTTCTTCTAAGAATTTTATGGTTTTAGTTTGCACATTTAGGTTCTTAGTCAATTTTGAATTTGTTTTTTGTACGGTGTGAGGCATGAATCCTGTTTCTTTTTTCTGTACGTGGAAATACAGTTTTCCTGGCACCATTTATGAAGATACTCTTTTTTCCCCATCAAATGGACATAGCACCTTTGTCAAAAATCAGTTGACTATAGATGTGTGGATTTATTCCTGAACTCTTGTAAAAATGGTGTGGTGGAGGCATCTGACCTCTTCTAACTTCACAAGGAGGAAGGAGAATCAAGATCAACAGCCCAAGGCTGATTCCTATGAGATGGAAGTCAGCCATCTTTACCAATTCTGACACCAACCGTCTCTCCCATGGGACCCTCTACTTCTCTGCTGAGTTTGCTGGTTCATTGCAATGGCCACACAGAACTCACAGACCATATTCACAGTTATGAGGTTTATTAGGGAAGTAACAGGTTATAATTCAGGCTCAGGAATGCTCAGGATACAGTTCTTCCACCAGGATAGCCTCTTCTCAGGTGTGCTCACAGGCACCTCTCTCAGACCCCTTGGCCTCTGCTCTACTCAGGCAAGTGATACAGAGCTCTTTTAACTCTGTCAATAAGTGCACTGAGGAACCCCACTCGACCAGTAAGCCTCAGCCTGAAGGCGCTCAGCTCTAGCTCCATGGGTTGGCAAGCCTAGCTCCACCAAGTGCCCAGAGACACCCTATTCTGTCAGCAAGCCTCCTGCCCAAAGGCACTCAGCTTTCTCACTCCATGGGCTGGGCTGTCTCCTGCTGGTTTCCTGGTTCTGCTACTGCCATTTCTCTGCCGCTGCTTTTCGCCGTCTTTGGTGTTATAACTCTTGCTCTCTGTACCTCTCTAGGTCTCCTGGTTCCAGGAGCTTCTCAGCACAGGGATCCCAGGTCCAAAAAGATGTACTCCACTCCCGGCTCTTCTTCCTTGGTGGTGATGAGATTCTCTCCTCTTGCCTCTGGGATGGCTCATTTTAAGCCTAGCAGGATGGCAAAACTGACCAATCCCCTCATTAGGGTTCTGTGTACCTTATTAGCATGGTCCCACATAATTACTTGGTGAGAGTTACAGAGTATGGCTAGAAGGGCCATATTAAGTAATTCATTGCACCACAACTCTCAATTCTATTTCATTGGTCTATGTGTCTATTGTTATACCAGTACCAGGCTGTTTTGATTACTGTTTTAAAATCAGGAAGTGTGAGTCCTCCTACTTTGTTTTTCTTTTTCAACATTGGTTTAGCTATTCGGAGCCTCTTGCCATTTCATATAAAGTTGAGAATTGGTTTTTCTATTTCTGTAAAGAAGGCTGTTGGAATTTTGATCAGGATTGCATTGAATCTATAGATCTCTTTGGGTAATACTGATGTCTTGACAATATTAAGTCTTCCAATCCATGAACGTGGAACATCTTTCCATTTATTTAAGTCTCCTTTAATCTCAGCAGTATTTTATAGTTTTCATTGTATAAGTCCTTCATGTCCCTGATTAGATTTATTCCTGGATGTTATATTCTCTTATATGTTATTGTAAATGGAATTGTTTCCCTAATTTTCCTTTCAGATTTCTCATTACTGGTGTATAGAAACCCAGCTGATTTTTGTTTGTTGACCTTTTATCCTGCAAATTTGCTAAATTCCTCTATTAGCTCTAGAAGTTTTCTTGCAGACTGGAATTTTCTATATATAGGATTATCTCATCCACAAATAGAGATCATTTTACTTATTTTTTTCCAATCTTGATACCTTTTGTTTCCTTTTCTTGTCTTATTGCTCTGGCTAGAACTACTAATCCAGTATTGAATAGAAGTAGTGAAAGTGGGCACTCTTGTCTTGTTCCCAATTTCAAGGGGAAAGCTCAGTCTTTTTCCATTAAGTATAATGCTGGCTGTCAGCTTTTCATATATGCCCTGAATCATACTGAGGAATTTTCCTTCTATTCCAACCTTCTTGAGGGTTTTCATCAAGACAGGTTGTTGGATTTTATCAAGTGCTTTTTCTGCATCCATAAAAATGATCATGTGGTGCTTTTCCTTTGTTCTACTGATGTGGTGTATTATGTTGATTGATTTTCTAATGTTGAAACATCCCTGCATTCCTGAAATAAATCCTACTTGGTCATGGCGTATGACTCTTTTAATATGCTGTTGGATTCTGTTTGCTAATATTTTGTTGAGGATTTTTGCATCTATATTCATAAGAGATATTAGCCTGTCCTTTTCTTTTCTTGTAGTGTCTTTGTGTAGTTTTGGTATCAGGGTTATGTTTGCTTCATAGAATGAATTAGGGAGTATTCCTTCCTTCTGTATCTTTTGGAACAGTTTAAACAGTATTGGTGTCTATTCTTTTCCAGATGTTTGGTAGAATTCCCCAGTGAAGCCATCTGGTCCAGGACATATTTTTTTGTTGTTATTGAGATGTTTTGACCACTGATTCTACCTCTTTAGTTGTTATGGTTCAGCTTAGACTTTCTAATTCCTCTTGACATTTGGACAGGTTGTTTGCTTCTAAGAATTTGTCCATTTCATCTAGATTATCCAACTGGTTGCCATATAGTTGTTCATAATATTCTGCCATAATTCTCTTTATTTCTATGGAGACAGTTGAAATGTCCCCTCTTTCATTTTTTAGTTTGGTTATTCTTTTCTCTGTCTAATCTACATCTCTGAGTTCTTGATTGCAGTATACCACTTTCCCATCACAACTTTTTATTCTTTCATTTAAGTTGCATCAATATCGCTCACTGCTATAATTTTTTAATTGTACTTTTTTATTGCTGTAGTTTAGATGAAGTTTACATTTCAAGTTAGTCTCCCATACAAAAATTTATACATACATTGTTATATGACCCTAATTGCTCTCCCCATACTGCGACAGCACACTCCTCCTTTCCACCCCTGATTCCCCATGTCCATTCAACCAGCTCCTAACCCTCTCTGCCTTCTCATCTCACCTCTGGACAGAACCTGCCCATTTAGTCTCTTGTGTACTTGAGCTAAGAGGCACATTCCTCACGAGTATCCCTTTATGTCCCACAGTCCAGTCCAATCCCTGTCTGAAGAGTTGACCTTGGAAATTGTTTTAGTTCTGGGCTGATAGAGAATCCAGGGGCCATGCTTTCCAGGGTTCCTCCAGTCTCAGTCAGACCATCAAGTCTGGTCTTCTTACTAGAATTTGAGTTCTGCACCCCACCTTTCTCCTGCTCCATCAGGGACTCTCTGTTGTCTTCCCTGTCAGGACGGTCATTGGTGGTAGCTGGGCACCATCCAGTTCTTCTGGTCTCAGGCTGATGAAGACTCTGGTTTACGTGGCCCTTTCTGTCTCTTGGGCTAATACTTTCCTTGTGTCTCTGGTGTTCTTCATTCTTTACTCCAGGTGGTTGGGACCAATTGATCCATCTTAGACGTCGGCTTGCAAGCTTTTAAGACTCCAGATGCCACTCACTAAAGTGGGATGCAGAACACTTTCTTAATAAGCTTTGTTATGCCAGTTGACCTAGATGTCTCCTGAAAGCATGGTCCCTAGATCCCTACTGCTGCTACTCTGTCCCTCAAAGTGTTTGATAGCTTTGGTTGAGTCCAGTTGTGCTGACTTCCCATATAGTGTATGTTGTCCTTCCTTTCACCTAAGATAAAATTTGTCTACTATCTAGTTAGGGAATAACACTCTCCCTCCCTCCCCACCCTCATAACCATCAAAGAATGTTGTCTTCTGTGTTTAAACCTTTTCCTGAGTTCTTATAATAGTGGTCTTATATAATGTTTGTCCTTCTGTGACTGACTAAATTCACTCAGCATAATGCCCTCTAGATTCCTCCATGTTATGTTTCACGGCTTCATCAGTGTTCTTTATCATTGCGTAGTATTCCATTGTGTGGATATACCATAATTTGTTTATCCATTCGTCCGTTGATGGGCACCTAGGTTATTTCCATCTTTTTGCTATTGTGAACAGTGCTGCAATGAACATGGGTGTGCATTTATCTATTCATGTGACAGCTCTTATATCTCTAGGATATATTCCAAGGAGCAGGATAGCTGGATCGTATGGTACTTCTATTTCTAGGTTTTTAAGGAAGTGCCAAATCGATTTCCAAAGTGGTTGTACCATTTTACATTCCCATCAACAGTGTATAAGTGTTCCAGTCTCTCCACAACCTCTCCAGCATTTATTATTTTGTGTTTTTTGGATTAATGTTAGCCTTGTTGGGGTGAGATGATATCTCATTGTAGTTTTGATCTGCATTTCTCTAACGGCTAATGATCATGAGCATTTCTTCATGTGTCTGTTAGCTGCCTGAATATCTTCTTTGGTGAAGTGCCTTTTCATATCCTTTGCCCATTTTTTTTTTAAAAATATTTTATTGTACTTCAGGTGAAGGCTTACAGAACAAATAGTTTCTCATGAAACAGTAGTACACATGTTGTTTTATGACACTGGTTAACAACCCCACAACTTATTAACCCTCTAAATTCTCAACCTTTTTTTTTTTTGGTGAAAATACTCATAGCCAAAGATACACCGTTTCAAAAATTTCTACATACACAGTTCAGTGACATTGACTATGCTCTTCCAATTGTGCTGTCATTCTCACTTAAGATGAAGGCTTACAGAACAAAATAGTTTCTCATTTAACAGTTACTACAAATGTTGCCCTGTGACAAGGTTTAACAATCTCACAACACATCAACAATATCCTTACTCAACCTTGTGTTCCCTATCACCAGCTTCCTTGTCCCCTTCTGTCTTCTGGCCCTTGTCACTGGACTCCAGTACCTCGTTAGTCTCATTTGGTTTTACAGGGCTTTCCACTCCCAGGCTGAACAGTGAACCTCGGAGGTAACTTCACCACTGAGCTAAAAGGGTGTCTGGGGGCCATACTCTTGAGGTTTCTCCAGTCTCCTTTAGGCCAGTAAATCTGGTCTTTTTTTTTTGTGAGTTAGAATTATGCTCTACATCTTTCTCCAGCTCTGTCCAGAACCGTCTGTTGTGATCCTGGTCAGAGCAGTCAGTGGTGGTAGCCGGACACCATCTAGCTGTACTGGACTCAGTCCGGTGGAGGCCTTGGTAGCTGTGGACAATTAGTCCTTTGGACTAATCTTTTCTTTGTACTCTGTTCTCTTCATTCTCCCTTGTTCCTGAGGGGATGAGACCAGTGGAGTATCTTTGATGGCCTCTCACAGGCTTTTAAGACCCCAGACACTACTCACCAAGGTAGAATGTAGAGCATTGTCTTTATAAGCTGTTTCATGCCAATTGAGCTAGATGTTCCCCTAGACCATGGTCCCCAGAGCCCTCCGCCCAGTAACTCAGTCCCTCAGGGAGTTTGGATGTGTCTGTGGGGCTTCCATGACCTTTCCTTGTACAGGTTGTGCTGGTTTCCCCTGTATTGTGTACTGTCTCACCCTTCACCCAAGATACCACTTATCTATTGTCTGTTTAGTATCCCCCCCCCCCCCCCCTTCCCATCTCTGGTAACCAAGAAAGATTGTTACATTTTGTGTGTGAACTTTTTCATGGGTTTTTACAATAGAGGTCTCATACAATATTTGTCCTTTTGTGATTGACTTATTTCACTCAGCATAATGTCCTCAAGTTTCATCCATGTTATGAGATGGTTCACAGATTCGTTGTTCTTTCTCGTTGCATAGTAGTCCATTGTGTGTATGTACCATAGTTTGTTTACCCATTCATCTGTTGATGGGCATCTAGGTTGTTTCCATCGTTTTGCTATTGTGAACAATGCTGCCATGAACATAGGTGTGCATATGTGTATTCGAGTGACGACTCTTATTTCTCTAGGATATATTCCTAGGAGTGGGATTGCTGGATCGAATGGTATGTCTATTTCTAGCTTTCTGAGGAAGCTCCATATCATTTTCCAAAATGGTTGTATCATTTTGCATTCCCACCAGCAGTGCATAAGAGTTCCCATCTCCCCACAGCCCCTCCAACATTTGTTATTTTCAGTGTTTTTGATTCGTGCCAGTAATGCCGGGGTGAGACGGTATCTCATTGTGGTTTTAATTTGCATTTCTCTAATGGCTAGTGATCGCGAGCATTTCCTCATGTGTCTGTTGGCCATTTGAATGTCTTCTTTGGTGAAGTGTCTGTTCATTTCCTTTGCCCATTTTTTAGTAGGATTATTTGTCTTTTTGTTGTAGAGGTGTTGGATTTTCTTGTAGATTATGGAGATTAGACCTTTGTCTGACTTGTACTGTCCAAAAATTTTTTTCCCAGTCTGTAGGTTCTCTTTTTACTCTTTTGGTGAAGTCTTGATGAGCATAAGTGTTTCATTTTTAGAAGCTCCCAGTTATCTAGTCTGTCTTCTAGTGCTTGTGCATTGTTACTTATTGTTCGTATTGTGTTTATGCCATGTATTAGGGCTCCTAGCATTGTCCTTATTTTTTCTTCCATGATCTTAATCGTTTTCGATTTTATATTTAAGTCTTTGATCCATTTTGAGTTAGTTTTTGTGCATGGTGTGAGGTATGGGTCTTGTTTCAGTTTTTTGCCTATGGATATCCAGTTATGCCAGCACCATTTATTAAAGCGACGGTCTTTTCCCCAATAAACGAACTTTGGGCCTTTGTCAAATATCAGCTGCTTGTAGGTGGATGAATTTATGTCTGGATTCTCAATTCTGTTCCATTGGTCTATGTATCTGTTGTTATACCAGTAATAGGCTGTCTTGACTACCGTGGCAGTATAATAGGTCCTAAAATCAGGTAGTGTAAGGCCTCCCACTTTGTTCTTCTTCTTGAGTAATGCCTTATTTATTCGGGGCCTCTTCCATTTCCATATGAAGTTGGTGATTTGTTTCTCCATCTTATTAAAAAATGCTGGTGGAATTTGGATTGGGATTGCATTGTGTCTGTAAATCGCTTTGGGTAGAATTGACATTTTCACAATGTTGAGTCTTCCTATCCATGAGCAAGGTATGTTTTTCCACCGATGCAGGTCTCTTTTGGTTTCTTGCAGTAGTGTCTTGTAGTTTTCATTGTATAGGTCTTTTATGTCTCTGGTTAGATTTATTCCTAAGTGTTTTATCCTCTTGGGGGCTGCTGTAAATGGTATTGATTTGGTGATTTCCTCTTCGAGGTTCTCTTTGTTGGTGTAAAGGAATCCAACTGATTTTTGTATGTTTATCTTGTATCCTGAAACTTTGATGAAATCTCCTATTAGTTCCAGTAGTTTTCTTGTGGATTCTTTGGCGTTTTCTGTGTATAAGATCATATCATCTGCAAATAGAGATACTTTGACTTCTTCCTTACCAATTTGGATGCCCTTTATTCCCTTTATTTCTTTTTCTAGCCTATTTGCTCTGGCTAGGACCTCCAGCACAATGTTGAATAAGAGCGGTGATAAAGAGCATCCTTGTCTGGTTCTCATTCTCAGGGGGAATGTTTTCAAATTTCTCCCTTTAGGATGATGTTGGCTGTTGGCTTTGTATAAATGCCCTTAATTATATTGAGGAATTTTCCTTCTCTTCATGTTTTGTAGAGAGTTTTTATCATGAATGGGTGTTGGACTTTGTCAAATGCCTTTTCTGCACTGATTGATAAGATCATGTGGTTCTTTGCTTTTGTTTTATTTATGTGATGGATTACATTGATTGTATTTCTAATGTTGAACCATCCCTGCATACCTGATGTAAATCCCACTTGATCGTGGTGAATTATTTTTTTGATATGTTGCTGAATTCTACTGGCTAGAATTTTGTTGAGGATTTTTGCGTCAATGTTCATGAAGGATATTGGTCTTTAATTTTCTTTTTTTGTGATGTCTTTAATAGGTTTTGGTATCAGGGTTATGCTGGCTTCATAGAATGAGTTTGGGAGTATTCCATCCTTTTCTATGCTCTGAAATACCTTTAGTAGTGGTGGTGTTAACTCTTCTCTGAATGTTTGGTAGAATTCTCCAGTGAAGCCATCTGGGTCAGCGCTTTTTTTGGTTGGGAGTTTTTAAATTACCTTTTCAATCTCTTCTTTTGTTACTGGTTTATTTAGTTGTTCTACCTCTGTTTGTGTTAGTTTAGGTAGGTAGTGAGTTTCTAGAAACTTGTCCATTTCCTCTAGGTTTTCAAATTTGTTAGAGTACAATTGTTCATTGTATTCTGTTATTATTCTTTTAATTTCAGTTGGGTCTGTTGTGATATCACCCCTCTCATTTCTTATACGGGTTATCTGCTTCCTTTCTTATTTTTCTTTTGTCAGTTTGGCCAGTGGTTTATCGGTTTTGTTGATCTTTTCAAAGAACCAGCTTTTGGTCTTGTTAGCTCTTTCAATTGTTTCTCTATTCTCTATTTCATTTAATTCTGCTCTAACTCTTATTATTTCCTTTCTTCTGGTGCCCGAGGGCTTCTTTTGTTGCTCTCTTTCTACTTGTTCCGGTTATAGGGTTAATGTTTTGGTTATGGCCCTTTCTTCTTTTTGGATGTGTGCATTTGTTGCTATAAACTGACCTCTGAGCACTGCTTTTGCTGTGTCCCAAAGGTCTGGTAGGATGTGTTTTCATTCTCGTTTGGTTCTATGAATTTCTTTATTCCGTCCTTAATTTCTTCTATAACCCTGTAGTTTCTGAGCAAGGTGTTGCTCAGTTTCCATGTGTTTGATATTTTTTCCTTGCTTTTTCTGTTGTTGATTTCTGCTTGTATGGCTTTATGGTCAGAAAAGATGCTTTGTAATTTATTGTACTTTAGATGAAGGTTTACAGAGCAAACTAGTTTCTCATTAAACAATTAGTACACATATTGCTTGGTGACATTGGATGCCAACCCCATGACATGTGAATGCTTTCCCCTTCTCTACCTTGCTATCCCAATTACCAGCTTTCCTGTTCCCTCTTGCCTTCTTATCCTTGCCCTTGGGCTGGTGTGCCCATTTAGTCTGATTTTGTTTTATTGGCCTGTCTAATCTTTGGCTGAAGAGTGAACCTCAGGAGTGACTTCATTACTGAGCTATAAGGTTGTCCAGGAGCCATACACTCGAGGTTTCTCCAGTCTCTGTCAGACCAGTAAGTCTGGTAATTTTTTGTGTTTGTGTGAGTTAGAATTTTGTTTTACAATTTTCTCCAGTTCCGTCTGGGACCCTCTGTTGTGATCCCTGTCACAACAGTCTGTTGTTGTAGCTGGACACCATCTAGTTGTAGGGACTCAGTCTGGTGGAGGCTGTGGTAGATGTGGTCCATTAGTCCTTTGGACTAATCTTTCCCTTATATCTTTAGTTTTCTTCATTCTTCCTTGCTTCCAAAGAGGTGAGCCCAATGGAATATCTTAGATGGCTGCTCACAGGCTTTTAAGACCCCAGACGTCACTCAACAAAGTAGAATGTAGAACATTTTCTTTACAAACTATATTATGCCAATTGAGCTAGATGTTCCCCGAGACTACATCAGGACCCTCTATTGTGATCTCTGTCAGACAGTCAATGGTGGTAGCTGGGCACCATCTAATTGGGCTGGACTGTCTGGTTGAGGCTGTGGTAATTGTGGTCCATTATTCATTTGGACTAATCTTTCTCTTGTGTCTTTGGTTTTCTTCATTCTCCCTTGCTATAGATGGGCTAAGGCCAGAGGAGTATCTTAGATGGCCGCTCACAAGATTTTAAGACCCCAGACGCTACTCACCAAAGTAGAATGCAGAACGTTTTCTTTATAAACTGTGTTATGCCAATTGACTTAGAAGTTCCTCGAGACCATGGTCCCCACAGCCCTCAGCCCAGTAGCTTGGTCCCTCAGGGAGTTTGAATGTGTCTATGGAGCTTCCATGATTTTGCCTTGGACAAGTTGTGCTGGCTTCCCCAGTATTTAGTACTATCTTACCCGTTTATGAAAGTTATCACTTACCAAACCAAAAAAAAAAAAAAAAAAAAAAAAAATAACCCAAACCAGTGCTGTTGAGTCAGTTCTGACTCATAGCGACCCTATAGGATGGAAAAGAACTGCCCCCATAGGGTTTCCAAGGAGCGCCTGGTGGGTTCAAACTGCTAACCTTTTGGTTAACAGCCGTAGCTCTTAACCACTATGCCACCAGGGTTTCTAAGTTACTGCTTATCTATTGTCTATTTAGTGTTTTTCCCTCTCCACCTCTCACCTCCCTCAACACCATCAAAGATTGTTTCTTTTTGTGTGTAAATATTTTCATGAGTTCTTATAGTAGTGGTCTCATACAATATTTGTCCTTTTGTGATTGACTTATTTCACTCAGCATAATGCCCTCCAGATTCATCCATGTTGTGAGATGCTTCACAGATTTATCATTGTTGTTTATTATTGCGTAGTATTCCGTTGTGTGTATGTACCATAGTTTGTTTATCCATTCATCTATTGATGGGCATCTAGGTTGTTTCCATCGTTTTGCTGTTGTGAACAATGCTGCAATGAACATGGGTGTTCTTATATCTATTCATGTGATGGCTCTTATTTCTCTAGGATATATTCCTAGGAGTGGGATCTTGGATCATATAGTATTTCTATTTCTGGCTTTTTAAGGAAGTCCCATATCATTTTCCAAAATCTTGGTACCATTTTGCATTCCCACCAGCAGTGCTTAAGAGTTCCAATCTCCCTGCAGCCTCTTCAACATTTTTTCTTTTCTGTTTTGTTTTGATTCATGCCAGTAATGCTGGGGTGAGATGGTATCTCATTGTGGTTTTGATTTGCATTTCTCTAATAGCTGGTGATCAGGAGTATTTCCTCATGCATCTGTGAGCCACTTGAATGTCTTCTTTGGTGAAATGTCTGTTCGTATCCTTCACACATTTTTTAATTGGATTATTTTTATTTTTGTTCTAGAGGTGTTGGATTTTCCTGTAGATTTTAGAGATTAGCCCTTTGTTGGATTTGTCATACCATTTTTTTTTCCCCCAGTCTGTAAGTTCTCTTTTTACTCTTTTGGTGAAGGCTTTTGATTAGCATTAGTGTTTAATTTTTAGAAGATCCAGTTATCTAGCTTATCTTTTGGTTTTTGTGTATTGTTAGTTATGGTTTGTGTCCTATTTATGCCACGTATTGGCTCGTTTAGTGTTGATCCTATTTTTTTCTTCTATTGTCTTTATAGTTTTTGGTTTTATATTTAGGTCTTTGATCCATTTTGAATTAGTTTTGTGTATCATGTGAGGTATGGGTCCTGTTTCATTTTTTTACAGGTGGATATCCAGTTTTGCCAACACTATTTGTTAAAAAGACTGTCTTTTCTCCATTTAATGGACTTTGGGCCTTTGTTGAAGATGAGGTGGCCATAGGTGGATTGGTTTACATCTGGGTTCTCAATTCTGTTCCGTTGGTCAATGTATCTGTCATTGTACCAGTACCAGGCTTTCTGACTACTGTAGCTGTACAGTAGGTTCTGAGGTCAGGTAGTGCGAGTCCTTCTATTTTATCCTTCTTCAATAGTGTTTTACTTGTCCAGAGCCTCTTCCCTTTCCATATAAATTCAACGATTAGTTTTTCCTCTCTTTAAAGAATGCTGTTGGTATTTGGATTGGGATTGCATTGTGTTTGTACATTGCTTTGGGTAGAATTGACATTTTCATAAAGTTAAATCTACCTGTCCATGAGTGTGGTATGTTTTTCCATTTATGTAGGTCTCTTTTAGTTTCTTGCAGTAGTTTGTAGTTTTCTTTGTGTAGGTCTTTTACATTCCTGGTTAGATTTATTCCTTAGCATTTTATGGGCTATTATAAATGGTATTGTTTTCCTGATTTCCTTTTCGTTGTTCCCTTTATTGATGTATAGGAATCCTACTGATTTTTGTATGTTTATCTTGTATCCTGCTACTCTGCTGAATCTATTAGTTCCAGTAGTTTTCTTGTGGAGTCTTTTGGGTTTTCTATTATGTATAATATCATATCATCCACAAATAAGACAGTTTTAATTCTTCCTTACCAATTTGAATGCCCTTTATCTCTTTTTCTTGCTTTATTGCTAGGACTTTCAGCACAATGTTAAAAAGGGCATCCTTGTCTTGTTCCTGTTCTCAAAGGGAATGTTTTCAGCGTTTCTCCATTAAGAATGATGTTGGCCATTGGTTTTGTATAGATGCCCTTTATTATGTTGAGAAATTTCCCTTCTATACCTATTTGATTGAGAGTTTTTATCAGGAATTGGGTTGGACTTTGTTGAATGCCTCTTCTGCATCAATTGGCATGATCATGTGATTCTTTTCATTCATTTTTTTTAAGGTAGTGGATTACATTGATTGATTTTCTAATGTTGAAGCATGCTTGCATACCTGGTATGAATCTTACTTGGTTGTGGTGTATTATTTTTTTGATATGATGCTAAATTCTATTGGCTAGAATTTTGTTGAGAATTTTTGCTTCTCTATTCATGAGAGATATTGGTCTGTAATTTTCTTTTTTTTGTGATGTCGTTGTCTGGTTTTGGTATCAGGGTTATTCTGGCTTCTCAGAATGAATTCAGAAGTGTCACTTCCTTTTCTATGTTCTGAAATAGTTTGAGTAGTACTGGTGTAAGCTGTTCTCTGAATGTTTGTTAGAATTCTCCAGGGAAGCCATCTGGACCAGGGTTATTTTGGAGGAAGTTTTTTTTGAAACTACCTTTTCAATATCTTCTCTTGTTATGGGTCTGTTCAGATTTTCAACATATTTTGTGTTAGTTTGGGTAGGTAGTGTGTTTCTAGAAATTCATCCATTTCCTCTTGCTTTTCAAATTTGTTGGAGTATAGTTTTTCATGATACTCTGTTATGATCCTTTTTATTTCAGTTGGGTCTGTTGTAATGTCCCCCATGTCATTTCTTATTTGGGTTATTTGCATCTTCTCCTGTTTTTCTTTTCTCAGTTTGGCCAGTGGTTTGTCGATTTTCTTGATTCTTTCAAAGAACCAACTTTTGGTTTTGTTGATTCTTTCTATTGTTTTTCTATTCTTCTCTTTCATTTATTTCTACTCTGATCTTTATTATTTCCTTTATTCTGGTGGCTGTGGGCTTTTTTTTTTCCTATTCTCTTTCTATTTGTTCAAGTTATGTAGCTACTGTTTTGATTTGTCCCCTTCTTCTTTTTTGATTTGTTCACCTATTGCTATAAACTGTCCTCTGAGGACTGCCTTTGCTGTGTTCCAAAGGTTTTGGTATGATGTGTTTTCATTCTCATTTGATTCTAGGAACTTTTTGTTTCCATCTTTGATTTCTTCTATTACCCATGGTTCTTAAGCAGGGTGTTATTCAGTTTCCATGTATTTTATTTTTTTTCCCTTGCCTTTCCTGTTATTAATTTCTACTTTGATGGCGTTATGATCGGAGAAGATAGTTTGTATTATCTCAATGTTTTGGATTTCGTTGAGGGTTGCTTTCTGGCCTAAGATGTAGTCTATTCTGGAGAATGTTCCGTGTGCATTGGAAAAGAATGTTGTTGTCTGATATTATTTGTTCTCTAACTGAAGGACTTCCTTTAATAATTCTTTTACGTTTGGTTTAGTTTTTACCTATTCCCTTAATTTCTGTTTATCTGGAAATGTCCTAATTTCACCATCATATTTAAGTGAGAATTTTGCAGGACATATTTTTTTGGTTGGCAATTTTTTTATTTCAAGGTTTTATATATGCCATCCCATTGCCTTCTTGCCTGCATGATTTCTGCCAAGTAATCAGAGCTTAGTCTTATTGTTTCCCCGTTGTAGGTGACTTTGTTTTTCTCGAGCTGCTGTCAGGATTCTTTCTTTTTCTTTGGTTTTATCGAGTGTGATTATGATATATCTTTGTGTTTTTCTTTTGGGGGTCTATCCTATATAGGGTTCATTGAGCTTCTATGATGGTTGCTTTTTGTCTTTCATGATATTAGGGAAGTTTTCTGTCAGCAAATCTTCAATGATCCTCTCTGTGTTTTCTGTTTTCTCCCCTGTTCTTGATCTCTGATCACATGTAAATTTTTGCTTTTGATTGTATCCCACATCGTTCTCAGGGTTTCTTCACTTTTTTTTTTTCCTTTCTTTCATTTTTCCTCAAAGAAGTGGTATCCAAGGATTTGTCTTCAATTTTACTGATCCTGTCTTCCATCGTTTCAAATTTTCTCCTAAGACCTTCTATTGCACTGTCTATTTCTGAAATCTTATTGTTTATCTTTTGGATTTCTAATTGTTGTTTTTGTATGATTTCTATTTGTTTATTTTTGACATTTTGTTTATTTTTTGCTGAATTCTTTCATTGTTTTGTCTGTCTTTTCCATGATTTTGTCTACTTTTCCCTTATATTTGTCTGTGCTTTCCTTCATTTCTTGGAGTGCCATGAATATTAGAGTTGTGAATTCCCTATCAGGAATAGGGAATTCCAGTGACTTTTCTTCTACTGGAAGGTCATTGGTGTTTTATTTTGGTCACTTTCTGGCACCATCCTCTCCTGTTTTTTTTAAATATGTTTTGATAGTGTCTGCTGGCTCTGGGACATTCAGGAATTATTGTCTTCGTTTATTGACTGTAGATTTGATTGTTTCTTGTTGCTTTTTTGTTTTATTTTGTTAAGTGTGGGCAGGTACGCAGGATGTATTTTCCTGCTTGCTCGCTGCGTGCTCCATCTCCTGCTGGGAGCTCTGTGGAGTTGCTTTCCTGTACTCCCTGTCCACAGTCCTTGGTGGCTGAGGTCCAAGATAGTGAATCCAGGTGGCTGTGAGCTGGTATCTCTCTAGCCTAGCAACTGTGTCCCATTGGCAAGCGGCAGAGGCCTTGTACAAGGAAGAAGAATGGGGGATGGGAAAGCGAGTATCCCTGGTTACTGGGTGCTCTGTCTCCTGTTGGGAGTTCCTTCCTTGAATTTGCTTTCCCCTACTCCCTGTCTGCATTCTTTGGTGGCTGTAGTCCAAGGTGGTGAATCTGGCCATGTTAGCTGGTAGGTGACCTCCACTCTGTAGCTCTCCTCTTTCTCTGTTCTCTGTCAGTTTCTCATTCCATTCAGTGCTTGATCAAGTTCTTTATTCCTTCGTTTGGGACTTAGGGTTCCAGGATTGATGTTTGTATCTGTTTTACTTAGTTTTTTGGGTCTTTACTGTAGAGGGGTGCTATAATTTTTGACTCCATATAACTCTTCCACCCATAAAGTCCCCCATTTTCTCACAAAGCAACCATTTTTTTCTCAGTTTCCTTGTCTGGATTTGATTCTACAGTCCATTATTCTAATCACTCTTCAGCCAATACTCTTAGCTTTATTGCTTCAGTGCCCATCCACCCCCATAATTAATAAACACCAAACCTTTCTGAGTTCACAGGGAATAGGGAAGGTTCTAGGAAGTACAAAGGCCTTTAGTGGCTTGAGCATTCCATTCATTTTAATTTCAGGCCCGTTCAGTATTGCAGTCAAAGTGCGCACTTATGTATAAGACCAAATGACCCTGACTTTAGGAAATGAATCAGTGCTGGCTTCTTAGTGATTGTCTTGGACCACTAGGTAGAGATTTTTCTGGAAAGGTATTGGTGTGCCCATTATGAGTCATTCTGGGTGGTTATTTGGAAATGAGGCAAGCTTTGGGCCTTGGAGAAAGAGGGACTTCCTCAGCTCTCTGGGCCCAGACCCAAGAACAGGGAGGTACTCACAGAGATTTGACACTCACAGCCCCTCCTCCTCCAAACCGTTTTATCTTTCATGAATTTAAGCTATAAGAACTGAAAACACATACTTTTCACTTTTTAAAATAACAGTTGGTGAGCTCTAAAAACAAATTGCTGTAAAATTTAATTCTGACACCAGGTGGCAATGTGGTCTTATGTCTTGAGACTTGCTGAAGGATGGAAAACCCAGTTGGTTTATCCCATCTGTACTGAAATGTGAATTTTTGAAAGACCTTCATCTCAAACAAAATCAAACTATTATGCTTTTTATTTAAACTGTAATTGCTAACTGAAGGAAGCTTTTGTCTTGATCCTGAAAATAGATATAACCCTCCCCGTCCCACTCCCCCAAGATGTCAGATAGTTGCTATAAAGTTTGTTTTTCTATTATGAAATTGAGATAATTATAACAATAATGTGAGTAAACCCTTGCGATATGTTTGGTGACAGATACTATAGAATAATACCTTTAATTTAATAGTAACTTTCATCTGTGTGACTTAATTTGTTGCAAGCATTAATTTTTATAATGCCTTATAATTACCTATGGCATTATGTCTTTATCTGGTCCTTCACTAAAATGTTGAATGATTTTTTGTTTTAACCATGGAAATTGTTAAATTCTGAGTTCCATATACTTCACCTCCCCACCCCTGCCATTCATCTGCACACACTTGCACATGTACACACTTGCCCACACACACAGGTTAAAATGTAAATGCCCATCCTATCCACAAGTTGTCAAACCTCTGGCCAGGAGAGAGCAACACTTGAATCAAGGTTGAAATGTAACAATAATTTAAAAAACAAAAACGCATAACCTTTTTATCGTTAAAAACATTAGCATAATTGTTTTTGAGCTTACTCTTTCGAAACTCTAATGAGAGTAACCATATTAACAGTTTACTAATTAGTTTTGAAACTCGATTTAGCTGTAGATTTTCTCTGCTCTCAGGATAGACTGTTCAGCTATTTCTGTGCACACCTGTTTGGAATGGGTCTCACTTAACTCACACCCATGTCTGTACATTCAACACACCGTCCTTCCTAAAAGCCAAGGACTAAAAGGGTGGTGGAGTCTCTGGGTGGTGCAAATGGTTAATGCATCCAGCTGCTAATCAAAAGTTCGGAAGTTGAAGTGCACCCAGAGGCACCTGGGAATGCCCAGTGATCTACTTCCAAAAAATCAGCCATTGGAAAGCCTATGGAGCACAGTTCTACTGTGACACCCATGTGGTCACCATTAGTCAGAATTGACTCCCGTAACTAGTTTAAGAGGGTGGTTATCCCTGACTGGAATCACCATTTTTGAATGTCTGAATTGCACTTGGTTAAAAGGTCCCACCAGTCTGGGCAGGTGATAGCCGTAGTGATTGATAAAGGGATCAAGGGCAGGGCTAGAGCAGGCTTGAGACCAAAAGGTGGAGTTGAGCGTGCACTGCACGCACCTACTGTGTGACCTCAGTTTACTTACATTAGCTTATTGAATTCTTCCAACAACCTCATCTCCAGCCCCCGACCTGAGAAAACAGGTTTACCTGGTGTGGCAGGCAGGAGAATGGCCTCAAAGATCTCCATGATTCTAATCCCTGGAACCTGTGAATGTGTTAAACTGGAGGGCAGGAATCAAACTGACTACATCTGTGGAAAGAGATGATGGAACTCTCAATATCATCAGTCAGAACAAGGCCAGGGGCCGACTGAGGAACAGACCATCAATTGCTCCTATGCAAGTTCAAGTTGAAGCTGAAGAAAATTAGAGCAAGTCCACGAGAGCCAAAATATGACTTTGAGTATATCCCACCTGTCATGGATTGAATTATGTGCCCCCCCTAAATATGCATATCAATTTGGCCGGGCCATGATAGTGTGTATTGTGTGATTTTCCTGTATGTTGTAAATCCTGCCTCTATGATGTTAATGAGGGAGGATGGGAGGCAGTTGTGTTAGTAAGGCAGGACTCAATCTACAAGATTGGATTGTGTCCTGAGGCAATCTCTTGAGGTATAAAAGAGAGAAGTCAGTAGAGAGACAGGAGGCCCTCATACCACCAAGAAAACAGTGCTGGGAGCAGAGTGCATCCTTTGGACCTGGGGTTCCTGTGCAGAGAAGCTCTTACTCCAGGGGAACATTGATGAGAAGGCCAACAGAGAGAGAAAGCTTTCCCCTGGAGTTGACACCCTGAATTTGGACTTTTAGCCTACTTTACTGTGAACAAGTAAATTTCTCTTTGTTAAAACTTGTGGTATTTCTGTTATAGCAGCAGTAGATGACTAAGACACCACCTGAATTTAGAGACCATCTCAAGAATAGATTTGATGCATTGAACGCTAATGACCAAAGACCAGACAGGTTGTGGAATGACATCCAGGACATCATGCATGAAGAAAGCAAAAGGTCATTAAAAAGGCAGAAAAGAAAGAAAAGACAAAAATGGGTGTCAGAAGAGACTCTGAAATTTGCTCTTGAATGTCGAGTAGCTAAAGCAAACAGAAGAAATGAAAAAGTAAAAGAGCTGAACAGAAGATTTCAAAGGGTGGCTCGAGAAGACAAAGTATTATAATGACATGTGCAGAGACCTGGAGATAGAAAATAAAAAGGGAAGAACACGCTTGGCATTTCTCAAGCTGAAAGAACTGAAGAAAAAATTTCAGCTTCAAATTGCAATATTGAAGGACTCTATGGGGAAAATACTAAACAATGCAGGAAGCACCAAAAGAAGAGAGAAAGAATACACAGTCACTGTACCATAAAGAATTGGTCAACATTCAACCGTTTCAGGAGGTAGCATATAATCAAGAATGGATGGTACTGAAGGAAGAGATTCAAGCTGCATTGATGAAAAACAAGGCTCCAGTTGAGGTGTTTCAACAAAAGGATGCAGCACTGGAAGTGCTTGTTCGTCTATGCCAAAAAATTTGGAAGACAGCTACCTGGCCAATCGACTGGAAGAGATCCACATCTGTACGCATTCCAAAGAAGGGTGATCCAACAGAATGAGGAAATTATCGAACAGTATTATTAATATCGCACACAAGTAAAATTTTGCTGAAGATCATTCAAAAGCATTTGCAGCAGTACATCAAGAGGGAACTGCCAGAAATTCAAGCCGAATTCAGAAGAGGATGTGGAAGGAGGAATATCTTGGCTGATGTCAGAAGGATCCTGGCTGAAAGCAGAGAATACCAGAAAGATGTTTACTTGTGTTTTATTGACTATACAAAGGCATTCAACTGTGTGGATCATAACAAATTATGGATAACATTATGAAGATTGAAAATTCCGGAACACTTAATAGTGCTCATGAGGAACCTGCACTTAGACCAAGAGACAGTCATTAAAACAGAACTAGGGGATACTGGGTGGTTTAAAGTCAGAAAAGGTGTATGTCAGGGTTGTATCATTTCATCATATTTATTCAATCTGTATTCTGAGCAAATAATCCGAGAAGCTGGAAGAAGAAAAACTGGACATCAGGGTTGGAAGAAAACTCATTAACAACCTGCGATATGCAGATGACACAACCTTGCTTGCTGAAAATGAAGAGGACTTGAAGCACTTACTGATGAAGATCAAAGACCACAGCCTTCAGTATGGATTACACCTCAACATAAAGAAAACAAAAATCCTCATAACTGGACCAATAAGCAACATAGTGATAAAAGGAGAAAATATTGAAGGTGTCAAGGATTTCATTTTACTTGGATCCACAATCAACGCCTATGGAAGCAGCAGTCAGGAAGTCAAAAGACACATTGAATTGGGGAAATCTGCTGTGAAAGATCTCTTTAAAGTATTCAAAAGCAAAGATGTCACTTTGAGGACTAAAGTGTGCCTGACCCTAGCCATGGTATTTTCAGTCACGTCATGTGCATGTGAAAGCTGAACAACGAATAAGGAAGACTGAAGAAGAATTGATGCCTTTGAATTATGGTGGTGGCAAAGAACACTGCATATACCATGGACTGCCAGAAAAATGAACAAATCTGTCTTGGAAGTACAGCCAGAATGCTCATTAGAAGCGAAGATGGTGAGACTTTGTCTCACATACTTTGGACATGTTATCAGGAGGGACCAGTCCCTGGAGAAGGACATCATGCTTGGTAGGGAAGAGGGTCAGTGAAAAAGAAGAAGACCCTCAACGAGATGGATTGACACAGTGGCTGGAACAATGGGCTGAAGCATAACAAAGATTGTAAGGATGGCACAGGATCAGGTAGTATTTCGTTCTGTTGTACATAGGGTAGCTATGAGCTGGAACCGACTTGATGGCACCTAACAACAATGACAAACAACAACAACATGGCAAAGGGGAATTAAGGTTGCAGATGGAATTAAGGTTGCTAATCAGCTGACGTTAAAATAGAAAGATGATCCTGGGTTATCTGGGTGGGTCCATTGTAATCACAAAGGTTCTTAAAAGAGGAAGGGGGTGGCAGAAGTGAGAAGGATTTGGTCCAAAGTGGCTGGCTTTGAAGATGGAGGAAAGGCTACAAGGCAAGGAGTGCAGGCAGCCTCTGGCATGTGGAAAAGGCAAAGAAACGGATTTTCTCCTAGAGTCTCCAAAAGGAATGCAGCTCTGCTGACACCTTGATCTTAGCCCAGTGAGACCCATTTTGGTCTTCTGACCTTCAGAACTATAAAACACTAAATTTATCCCCTCCTCTCCCCAAATTCTTGTCTAGTCATAATGGTAGGAAGGAGTGAAATTGCTTTGAGTTCTCCAATTTTAGTTCTATAAAAGCTAATGAAAAGTGCAATACCCTTCTCAATATCTAAGACTATTTTTCAGGCCTATTGTCCTGCTAAAGGACCAAGTACCTGCCCTCTGTTGCCCCAGGGAGATAAACCTAGAGAATACAGAGGAACATGCTTTAAAAGGGGCTATTAACACGTGCAAGGTCTTTGGGTGGTACAAATGGTTTGTGCTTGACTACTAACTGAAAGGTTGCCGTTCAAATCCACCCAGCAACACTGTGGAAGAAAGACCTGGAGATTTACTTCCATAAGATCACAGCCAAGAAAACTCTATGGAGCAGTTCTACTCTGAAACGCATGAAGTCACCATGAGTTAGAATGGACTCGACGGTAACGATTTAAAAAAAAAAAAGTGTGCGTTTAATATCTGTTAAAATGCCCCCTAAAGCAGAGGCCAAGGTGGGGTTACAGCCCATCTCTGTTGAACCCTGCAGTACCTTTGGTGGCGGTGGACAGAGGGTGGCAAATCCCAGCGTTAGGAAATCCAGTCTTAAGGCCAGCTTCTAGGGGAGAAGCCATGGTGTCTCCCTCTGGTAGTGAATGGAGCATCTTCCCATTTGCCTGATATGGTCTACCAGGAAACAGGGAATTGCCTGCATTCTCCACCCGTGGCTCATTCTGCCAAAAGCTGTCTGCATTAGAAGTGAGAGCAAACAACAGCCTGGAGGCACCACTGGGAACATCTGCTTCTCATTAGGCTGTGGGTGGAGTAGAGAGGGGCTAGGTGGAGGTCGTTAGCATTATGAGATGGTTTATCCTAAAAATAAATAAATACATTTTATCTACCTCCCTAATGGAAAGGAATGAAGCCTCAGGACATTTTCAGTGAAAAAACAAAAACAAAAAACTGAATCTTAACTTTTTGAGGAACAGTTTTATGTTTACTTCTTAACATACCATTTCTAATGATGTTCTTTGACTTCTAAAAAAACATTTTTTTTATTGACCATAAAGATTAAAACAATTTTTGTGGTGTCCAAGCATATTGCAGAAATTCAGCATGCAAGCATCTGTAAAAAGCAAACAAAGAAAACCAAAAAACACTATACAGAATTTTAGAGAACAAGATACAATTTTTAAAGACTTTATTGCTCAGAATAGAGGTATTTTGGAAATCTAAGTAGACATTACAATGAATTTTTGCATATGAATTAGAATAAAAAATTTCATGTGTAACTGGTATGGCTGGAGCAGCAGATGCTGCTACTTGCCTACCCAGTATCCATTTCACCCTTTCTTCTTTACTAACTGAATCCTCCTTTTGTTTGGGATAGAACTTGCCCAACTAAAAAAATTACATTTCTTGGCTTCCTTTGTAGCTGGGGGAAGGGCACAATCAGAGGTAAGCAGAAGACTACTGGAAAATTCTGGGAAGGCTTTACACTCCTACTTTAGCTTCCGCTACTTTTTCCTTGTGTTATTATTCCTTTTTTCAGATTGAAACGTGAATTTGCCTGCCTTCATGTCTAGTAGCCAATTTGAGATCTTGAAGTAAATACTAAGAGAATCACAGAACTTTCAGCCCTGACATCTTAGAACTGCTGAACCAATGCCAATTGGCCTACTACTGGATTTCATGTGACATGAGAAAGAAATAACAACCTAATTTGTTTAAGTGACTTGTGGTCAAATTTTCTTCACTCCTAATTTATACATCACATTTCACCAGTGAAAATATAATTACTCTTCTTTTATTTCTCTTATTAAAACATTCAGCCACCACATGCCCATATTTACGGGAAATTCAGTCTCTCTTTTGAGGCCTCTTCTCCTGCAACCCTCCTGAGCCCTCACAATTGACCAAAGGTATCCATCCTATTTCCAAAGCCAGGCAGAGAGAGAACTGGAAAACCTGGTTGCTTAGTAGCAGAGACTATTGTTTACCTATGATTTTGTTGCCACAGTTGAAAACTGATTCCTGTGCAGTCTGATGCTTCCTAACCTGCCTTTGCTACAGCCTTTCCTTTTACATTTTTAAAAAATAATTTATCTGAAAATATCACTATTTCTCTTTCATCTTGAAGGATATTTTTGCTGGGTATACAATTCTAGGTTTGCAGTTTTTTTTCAGTTTTTTAACAAATTCCATTGTCTTTGACCTCCATTGTTTCTGTGAGAAACCAGCTGTTGGTTTTATTGCTCCTTTTATGAATTTGTGTATTTTCCTCAGGCTTTTTAAATGTGTTTTCTTTATCTTCGGTCTTCAGTATTTTTACTACGCAATAAAGTGTGACTTTTTTTTTTTTTGGCAAGGTGGTTTGTAATGTTTCTTGACTTTGTAACTTTGTCTTTCATAAGTTTTGGAAAATTCTCCAGCGTTATTTCTTCTAATGTAGCTTCTACCTAAATTATTTCTTCTCTCCTAATAAGGCTCCGATTAACCGTAAGTTACATCTTTCCATTGTTTCCCCTATGTACCTTACCTTCTCTTTTGTATTTTACATCCTTTGTATGTCTATGCTTTATGCCTGGATATTTTCTTATGACCTGGATTCTACTTCACCATCTCTCTCTTCAGCTATGTTTTATCTGTGGTTAAACCTATTTACTGAGTTCTTAATTTTGATTTCTGTATTTTTAAGTTCTAGACTTTTTTTTTGTTATGGTTTCCAGTTCTCTGACAAAATTTTCACTCTTGTATTTATCTCTCCTTGAATATATTAAGAATAACTATTTTAAATTTTGTGACTTATACCTCCATTATCTAAAATCCAAAGGGTCAGTTTCCATTTTGTTGTTTTCTTGGTGTTTGTTCATGTTTTCTTGTCTTTTTGTGTGCTTGGTTATTCTTATTTTAATGTCAGACATTGTACATGAAAAATGGTAAAATAATTTGAGGCCTAGAAGGATTTTTATCTTCCTCCAAAAAGAATATGAGTGAATATAGCCTTAGTAGAGTGTGCACAATTAGAATTTCCCAGGGAGTTTAAAAAAATACTGCTGCTTGGGCTCCACCACCAAAGATTCTGTTTTAAGTGGTCTGGAGTTGGGTTTGAACACCAGTATTTTGTAAAAAATTTCCTAGGTGATTCTAATATATACAGGATTAAGACCTGTACTCAAATAAAGTATGATAAAGATAGTACAAAACGGGAAAACAACAGTTCAGTTGCTTAATTGTACTTATGAATATAACCGCAAAAAATGAAATACTAACATATAATTCAATAGTCATCAAAGAATAATGAAATTTGATCAAGTAGGCTTTATTCCCGCAACACATGAATGGTTTCCTCTCAGAAAGTTTATGAACATAATTTATTACATTTTCTATGGAGAAAACCCATAGGAACATATCAACAGATGCTGAAATTTTAACAGCCAAATAAAAACTATTTTATAGGAATAGAAGGAAAATACTAAGATGTAATAAAGTCTGATAGATATTAATACCCATTGCCGTTGAGTCAATTCTGACTCATAGCAACCCTGTAAGACAGAGTAGAACTGCCCCATAGAGTTTCCAAGGAGTGACTGGTGGATTCAAACTGCCAACCTTTTGGTTAGCAGCCATACTCTTAACCACTGTGCCACCAGGGCTCCAGTAGATGTTAATAGTGCTTAGTAATATCTGATTTCTGTCTTCTTCCAGGCATACAGAAAGCTATACTTCCCAGACTCCTTGCAGCTATCTAGGTGGAGTAGTTTTGGTTAATGAGCAGTGAATGGAAGTGTGGTATCATTTCTGTGCAAAGCATGGAAGAGTGGTTGTGAGAACTTCATGTGCTCTCTTCCTCCACTATGGTGACCCAGGAGGCTTCGTGTTATGACGGCGGAACCACAGGACTGAAACAGCCTACACTGCACTTCATGGAGCACAACAAGCCTGGAGAGTCGTCCAGACCCACAGACGGATTTGTGGGAGTGAGAAATAAATGTTTGTTGTGTTAAGCCACAGAGATTTTAGAATTTTTTGTCACCACAGCATAACCTCTTTTGATCAGGGGTTGTTGGAAAACTTTCCTGCAATGGGCCAGATAATAAATATTTTAGATTTTACAGGTCATATGGTCTCTGTCACAACTACTCAACTCTACCATTGTAGCACAAAGCAGCCATAAACAATATATAAATGAATGAGCATGGCTGTGTTCCAATAAAATCTTATTTACAAAAATGGGTGGACGATTTGGCTTATGATCCATAGTTTGGTGACCTCTGCTCTTGATTATGTTTTTGCCTATACTAAAATCATTTTAATTAAAAATAGAAACAAGCAATGTCATCTACTATTACCATTTAATAACACTATTTTGGAAGTTGTAGTTAATGCAATATGATAAAATAATTGGTTTAAATATTGGAAAAGAAGAAAAACATCATATATTTTTGCTAATAACATAATCATATACCTAGAAAATCCAAGAAACACTAGCAAAATGATTAACAAGATAGTTTGGTAAGAGGACTGAATAAGATAGATATACAAGTCAAAAGCTTTACTCTGTATCAGCAAAACCCTACATGATAATGAAATAGGAAGTATTCGCAAAAGCAGTAAAAACTACCAAGTGATCAGGAGTAAATTTAACAAGAAAGATATAGTATCTATATGAGGAATAACAGAATCTGAACAAATGGGAAGACAGCCCATAATGGAAAGATTTAACATTATAGAAATGCTAGTTTTCCAAAATTATATTTTGAAAACTAAATGAAAATTGCCATGAATATTTTGAAAAATAAAATCTGTGTGTATGAGTTGACTTGCCAAATATTTGAACGTACTAAAAAAAACCCAACCAAATAAAAAGTATGGTATTGGCATAGGAAGGAAGGTTAAGTTAGAAGGAAGCTAAAACAAAAACAGATATAAAAGAAATCCATTACGTGTTATTTTCCTAGGGCTGCTGTAACAAAATACCATGAATCGGGTGACTTATAAGAATACTCTCACAGTTCTGGAGGCTAGAAGTCCAAATCAGAGTGTTGGCCATGTTGATTTCTTCTGAGGGCTCTAAGAGAGGAACTGTTCTCTGTCTATATCCTTGCTTCTGGTAGCTCTAGGCATTTATTGGCTTGCAGCTGCTGTGTCTTGTGGCATCCTTCCTCTGTCTCCCTGCCTCTATGTATCTTCTCCTCTTTTATAAGGACGCCAGTCATACAGGATCCACCCTCCTGTAGTATGATCTCATGTTAATCTAACTGATATCATCTTCATAGACCATATTTTCAAACAGGGAGTCACATTCACAGGTATAGGGGTTAGGACTTCCAAATATCTTTTTTGGGGACACAATTCAATCCATAACATATCATATACCAGGATGTATGATATGATCCAATTAGGTAACATTATGTGTGTGTGGGTGTATGTGCCTGTATGTGTATGCATAAAGGTTAGTATGAAAGAGTGATTGTCAATTGTTAATGGTGTTTATCTTAGGATAGTAGACTTTCAAGTGAATTGCTCTTTCTTCCTTGTATTTTTAGATACTATTCAAAGCAAAAGTGTTAAAGTATAGATCATATATTTTTCCATATAATCAGGAAAAAATGAAACTCTTTTAATTATAAATAACAAAAACAAAACCAAATCCAAAACAATAAGAGACAAGGCCATAAGGATGCCATATTTACGGCTATAGGAAATTCTTCCGAGGGAAAATTGCCACTGTCTCATATTTAGGAAAATTTTGCCAGTGTAAAAGGTACTTTGCCAGGGAGGCGTGTGTGTGTGAGGCTTGGTGGCAGTGGTGTGGGTAATAGTGCTGGTGATGTAGTTGTAGCCAATTCTCCAAAGCTAAAAGACAGTACAACACTTTGGCCCATTCCATTCATTTTTCACTAAACAATTTGTTTTATTGTAGTAAAATATGTATAACAAATATTTGCAATGTCAACCCTTTATACGTGCATAATTCAGTAGGAAAGTTCAAATTTTGAAAATTCAAAATATTGAACACGGTGCCCTAGACAGACGCACCATACCATAACCTCTGCATCGGAGACCTTAAAAACTAAGCAAAACAGATATAAATGTCAATCCTGCAAACCTGAGTGACAAATGAAGGGATAAAGAATTAGATCAAACACTGAATGAAAGAAGAAATTGATGGAAAACAGAGAACAGAAGAGATACGGAGCGGAGGTCCCCTGCCAACTAACATAGCACAGCATGGCCATCTTGAAACACAGCCATAAACGACCCTGGACAGGGAATATGCGAAGGATCTTCATGGAAGGAACTCCTAACAAAAGACAGAGCACCCAGTAAGCAAAGAAACATACCTTCCTACCCTTCACCCTTCTGCCTCATAAGCCACCTCCCCCCCACTTCCTGCCAGTCCCTGAGTCCTCCCTGCCACCACCTGCTGGCTCTCGCAGCGCTGCCCTTTTTTTTTCCTTTTCTTTCTTTCTCTCTCTTCTCTTTCTCCCACCCACATAGTCCCATATGCCACCTCTCCCCCACTTCCTGCCAGCCCATGCCATGCTGCCCTGGCTAGAGTGCCCCTGGCTTTTTGGCCCACAATCACACTGGGCCCACACTGCTTCTCCTCTCCTGCCACTGGACCAGCTGCTGAATGGTGGGAAGCAAGCCCGCACCACTCTTTGTCTAACACCCCCAATGATCTGGTGAGGGACTGCAAATACTCTCACCACTGGCCAACATCACAGTGAGACGGTGTCTGCCCAGTCTGCCCTCAGCCACCTAGCCAAACCAGTGTACAGCAAAGCAGACTCTCCCTGCCTGCTGCTGCCCTGCACACCCAGATAAGGTGATGAGAGCTATCGTGGCCACAGAGGAACAAGCAGCATGGCACCACATACAAAAGCGCAG
This sequence comes from Dugong dugon, assembly GCA_030035585.1. Taxonomy (NCBI): domain Eukaryota; kingdom Metazoa; phylum Chordata; class Mammalia; order Sirenia; family Dugongidae; genus Dugong; species Dugong dugon. The sequence continues at coordinate 42,303,900 of CM057466.1, read as the reverse complement.
CACCACATGCAAATAAAGCACAATAACGCAACAGTGATAAACTCATATCTATTGATAATCACACTGAATATAAATGGTTTAAATGCACCTGTAAAGAGAGAGTGACAGAATGGATTAAAAAAACAAAACAAAACCATCAATATGCTGTCTACAAGAGACACACCTTAGATACAAAGACATAAATATGTTAAAAATCAATGGATGGGAAAAAATATATCAAGCAAATAGTAACCAAGAAAGAGCAGGAGTGACAATACTAAGATAAAATAGACTTTAAGACAAAATCCACAATAAAATACAAAGAAAGCTATTATATAATGATTAAAGGGACAGCCCACCAAGAAGACACAATCTTAATAAATCTCTATGCACCCAGTGACAGGGCTCCAAATATATAAACTCTAACACCTCTGAAAAGAGAAATAGACAGTTCTACAATAATAGTAGAAGACTTTTTTTTTCTTTTTATTGTTGTAGTTTAAGTGAAAGTTTACAATTCAAGTCAGTCTGTCATACAAAAAGTTATACATACACTGTTATGTGACCCCAATTGCTCTCCCTATACTGTGATGACACACTCCTCCTTTCCACCCCTGATATCCTGTGTCCATTCAACCAGCGCCTAACCCTCTCTGCCTTCCCATCTCACCTCTGGACAGAAGCTGCCCGTTTAGTCTCTTGTATCTACTTGAGCTAAAAAGCACACTCTTCGTGAGTATCATTTCATGTCCCACAGTCCAGTCCAATCTTTGAGGAGTTGGCCTCAGGAATTGCTTTAGTTCTGGGTTGACAGAGAGTCTGGGGGCCATGCTTTCTGGGGTTCCTCGATTCTCAGTCAGACCATTAAGTCTGACCTTTTTACAAGAATTTGAGTTCTGCACCCCACTATTCTCCTGTTCCATCAGGGACTCTCTGTTGTTTTCCCTGACAGGGTGGTCATAGGTGGTAGCCGGGCACTATCTAGTTCTTCTGGTCTCAGGCTGATGAAGTCCCTGGTTTATGTGGCCCTTTCTGTCTCTTGGGCTAATACTTTCCTTGTGTCTTTGGTGTTCTTCATTCTCCTTTACTCCAGGTGGTTGGGACCAATTGATGCATCTTAGATGGCTGCTCACTAGCTTTTAAGACCCCAGACGCCACTCACCAAAGTAGGATGCAGAACATTTCCTTTATAAACTGTTATGCCAAGTGAGCTAGATGTTCCCTGAGACCATGGTTCCCAGCCCTTAGCCCAGTAATTTGGGCCCTCAGGGAGTTTGGATGTGTCTATGGAGTTTCCATGACCTTGCCTTGGTCAAGTTGTGCTGGCTTCCCGAGTATTGTATACTGTCTTACCCTTTACCACAGTTATTTATATCCGAGTTATTTTCAAACAATATCCTGGTACTTAGAAAACAACCATAAGAGGGCTTAATTTTATTTTATATAGCCACATGTACACAGAATTCATTTTAGTACAAATTGTATTAGCTTGTCATCGGTCTATTTTATTTTTATAAAGTTTCCATAGAAGCTTAAAAGACAAAGAGATGTTTTAACTTCCTAGACGAGTGACATTACTTAGATTCTGAGAAAGCGTGTACATTTTCATTTCTTTTAAAAAGGACTTAGCAAAAATAATCAATATGATTCCCACCCACAGGCTATAAAACAGCAAGAAGAAAAACTTAAAGCACAAGGATTTTGCTTGGTTATTTGGCCTTCCTGCCACTGGTATCAGGATTTATTTATATATGTTTTTTGTTTTTATTTTTTTATTGTACTTTAGATGAAGGTTTACAGAACAAATAGTTTCTCATTAAACAGTACACATATTGTTTTATGACATTGGTTAACAATCTCATGACATGTCAACACTCTCCCTTCTCAACCCTGGGTTCCCTATTACCAGCTTTCCTGTCCCCTCCTGCCTTCTAGTCCTTGTCCTGGGCTGTTTTGTCCCATTAGTCTGGTTTTGTTTTATGGGGCTGTCTAATCTTTGGCTGAAGGGTGAACCTCGGGAGTGACTTCATTACTGAGCTAAAAGGGTGTCTGGGGGCCATATACTCGGGGTTTCTACAGTCTCTGTCAGGCCAGTAAGTCTGGTATTTTTTTGTGAGTTAGAATTTTGTTCTACATTGTTCTCCAGCTCTGTCCTGGACCCTGTATTTGTGATCCCAGTTAGGACAGTCAGTGGTGGCTGCCGAGCACTATCTAGCTATACTGGACTCAGTCTGGTGGAGGCCGTGGTAGCTGTGGTCCATTAGTCCTTTGGACTAATCTTTCCTTTGTTTCTTGTTCTCTTCATTCTTCCTGCCTCCCAAAGGGGTGAGACCAGTGGAGTATCTTAGATGGCTGCCCACAGGCTTTTAAGACCCCAGACGTTACTCACCAAGGTAGAATGTAGAACATTTTCTTTATAAACTGTGTTATGCCAATTGAGCTATATGTTCCCTGAGACCATGTTACTCACAGCCCTCTGCCCAGCAATTTGGTACCTCAGGGAGTTTGGAAGTGTCTATGGAGCTTCCATGACCTTTCCTTGTACAAGTTTTGCTGGCTTCCCCAGTATTGTGTACTGTCTTACCCTTCACCAAAGTTACCACTTATCTACTGTCTGTTTAGTTCCCCTCCCCACCCCTCCCATCTCTCATAACCAACAAAGATTGTTTTTTTTTGTGTGTAAACTTTTACATGAGTTTTTACAGTAGAGGTCTCATACAACATTTTTACTTTTATGATTGACTTATTTCACTCAGGATAACGTCTTCTGGTTTCATCCATGTTATGAGATGCGTCACAGATTCATTATTGTTCTTTATCTTTGCATAATACTCCACTGTGTGTGTGTACCTTAGTTTGCTTATCCATTCATTTGTTGATGGACATCTAGGTTGTTTCCATCTTTTTGCTATTGTGAACAATGCTGCAGTGAACATGGGTGTGCATATGTCTATTTGTGTGACAGCTCTTATTTCTCTAGATTATATTCCTAGGAGTGGGATTGCTGGATCGAATGGTATGTCTATTTCTAGCTTTCTAAGGAAGCACCGTATCGTTTTCCAAAATGGTTGTATCATTATGCATTCCCACCAGCAGTGTATGAGAGTTCCGATCTCCCTGCAGCCTCTCCAACATTTGTTATTTCCAGTGTTTTTGATTCGTGCCAGTAATGCCAGGGTGAGATGGTATCTCATTGTGGTTTTAATTTGCATTTCTCTAATGGCTAGTGGTCGCGAGCATTTTCTCATGTGTGTGTTGGCTGCTTGAATGTCTTCTTTGGTGATGTGTCTGTTCATTTCCTTTGCTCATTTTTTAATAGGAGTATTTGTCTTTTTGTTGTAGAAGTGTTGGATTTTCTTGTAGATTTTAGAGATTAGAACTCTGTCTGATATGTAATAGCCAAAATGTTTTTCCCAGTCTGTAGTTTCTCTTTTTACTCTTTTGGTGAAGTCTTTTGATGAGCATAAGTGTTTAATTTTTAGAAGATCTCAGTTATCTAGCTTATCTTTTGGATTTTGTGTGTTGGTCATGGTTTATATCCTGCTAATGCCGTGTATTAGGGCCTCTAGCATTGATCCTATTTTTTTTCTATGAACTTTATAGTTTTTGGCTTTATATTAGATCTTTGATCCATCTTGAACTTGTTTTTGTATATGGTGTGAGGTATGAGTCCTGTTTCATTTTTTTTGGAGATGGACATTCATTTTTGCCAGCAGCATTTGTTAAAAAGACTTCCCCATTTGAGGGACCTTAAGCCCTTGTCGAAGATCAGTTGACTGTAGCTGGATGGATTTACATTTGGGTTCTCAATTCTGTTCCATTGGTCAATGTGTCTGTTATTGTACCAGTACCAGGCTATTTTGACTACTGTAGCTGTATAGTAGGTTCTGAGGTCAGGTAGTGTGAGTTCTCCTACTTTATTTTTCTTCTTCAGTACTGCTTTACTTATTTGGGGCTTCTTCCCTTTCCATATAAAGTTAATGATTAGTTTTTCCATCTCTTTAAAGAATGTTGTTGGTATTTGGATTGGGATTGCATTGTATTGTCATTTTCAAAATATTGAGTCTACCCATCCATAAGCATGGTATGTTTTTCCATTTATGTAGATCTCTTTTGGTTTCTTGAAGTAGTGTTTTGTAATTTTCTTTGTATAGGTCTTTTACATCCCTGGTTATATTTATTTCTAAGTAGTTGATTTTTTTTTTTAAGGGCTATTATAAATGGTATTGTTTTCCTGATTTCCTTTTCATCGTTCTCTTTATTGGTGTATAGGAATCCAACTGATTTTTGTATCCTGCTACTCTGCTGAAACTTTCTATCAGTGCCAGTAGTTTTTTCATGGAGTCTTTTGGGTTTTCTATGTATAGTATCATATCATCTGCAGATAGGGACAATTTAACTTCTTCATTACCAATTTGGATGTCCTTTATTTATTTATTTCCTTATTGCTGTAGCTAGGACTTTCAGCACAATATTAAATAGAAGTGGTGATAAAGGACATCCTTGTCTTGTTCCTGTTCTTGGGGGGAATGTTTCAAACTCTCTCCTTTAAGAACGATGTTGGCCATTGGGTTTGCGTAGATGTCCTTTATTATGTTGAGGAATTTCCCTCTATTCCTATTTTACTGAGAGCTTTCATCAGGAATGTGTGTCGGGCTTTGTCAAATGCCTTTTCTGCGTCAGTTCAGATGATCATGTGATTCTTTTCTTTCCTTTTATTTATGTGGTGGATTACATTGATTGACTTTCTAATATTGAACCATCCTTGCACACCTGGTATGATTCCTACTTGGTCGAGGTGTATTTTTTTTTATATGCTGCTGAATTCTATTGGCTAGAATTTTGTTGAGAATTTTTGCATCTATATTCATGAGAGATACTGGTCAGTAATTGTCTTTTTTTGTGGTGTCTTTGCCTGGTTTTGGTATCAGGGTTATGCTGGCTTCATAGAATGAATTCAGAACTGTCACTTCCTTTTCTATGTTTTGAAATAGTTTGAGTAGTACCGGTACAAGCTCTTCTCTGAATGTTTGGTAGAATTCTCCAGCAAAGCCATCTGGGCCAGGGTTTTTTTTTTTTGTTGTTGTTGGAAAATTTTTTTTATTACCTTTTCAGTCTCATCTCTTGTTATGGGTCTGTTCAGACTTTCAACATCACTTTGTGTTAGTTTGGATAGGTAGTGTGTTTCTAGAAATTTATCCATTTCCTCTAGGTTTTCAAATTTTTTGGAGTATAGTTTTTCATAATATTCTGTTATAATCCTTTTTATTTCAGTTGGGTCTGTTGTAATGTCACCTATTTCATTTCTTATTTGTGTTATTTGTGTCCTCTCCTGTTTTTCTTTTATCAGTTTGGCCAGTGATTTGTCGATTTTGTTGATTCTTTCAAAGAACCAACTTTTGGTTTTGTTGATTCTTTCTATTTTTCTATTCTCTGTTTCATTTATTTCTGCTCTGATCTTTATTATTTCCTTTCTTCTAGTTGCTGTGGGCTGTTTTTTGCTGTTCTCCTTCTATTTGTTCGAGTTATGTAGTTAATGCTTTGATTTTGTTTCTTCTTTTTTGATGTGTGCATCTATTGCTATATATTGTCCTCTGAGGACTGCCTCAGCTGTGCCCCAAAGCTTTTGGTATGATGTGTTTTCATTCTTATTTGATTCTAGGAGTTTTTTTTATTCCATCTCTGATTTCTTCTATTACCCAGTGGTTTGTAAGCAGCGTGTTATTCAGTTTCCATGTAATTGATTTTTTTTTCCTTGCTCTTCCTGTAGTTAATTTCTACCTTGATGACATTTTGGTCAGAGAAGATAGTGTGTATTATCTCAATGTTTTGGATTTTGTAGAGGGGTGCTCTGTGTCCTAAGATGTGGTCTATTCTGGAGAATGTTCCATGTGTATTTGAAAAGAATGTTACTTTGCAGCTGTTGGGTAGAGTGTTCTATATATAGTGTTCTATATAGGTCAAGTTGAGCAGCCGAACTTTTAGACACTATGCCACCAGGGTTTCCAGAAGAAATCAGAGGGAATAAAAAAAAAAAAAATCCTAGAATCAAATGAGAATGAAAATACATTATACCAAAACCTTTACGATGCCACAAAGGTAGTAATCAGAGATCAATTTGTAGCAATAAACACACACATCAAAAAATAATGGGCCAAAATCAAAATGTTAGCACTACAACTTGAAGAAATAGAAAGAGAATAGTAAAAGGAGCCCATGGCCACCAGAAGAAAAGGAAATAATAAAGATTAGAGTAGAAATAAATGAAATATAGAACAGAAAAACAATAGAAAGAATCAACAGGACCAAAAGATGGTTCTCTGAAAACAATAACAAAATAGACAAGTCACTGGCCAAATTGACAAAAGAAAAACAGGAGAGGAAGCAAATAACACAAATAAGAAATGAGATGGGGGCATTACAACAGACACAACTGAAATAAAAAGGATCATAACAGAATACCATGAAAAGTTGTACTCCAACAAATTTGGGAACCTACAGGAAATGAACAAAATTCTAGAAACACACTCCCTACCTAAACTAACACAAACTGATACAAAATCTGAATAGTTCCATAACATGAGAAGATATTAAAGAGGTAATTTTAAAAAAATTACCAACAGCAACAACAAAACAAAAAGCCCTGGCCCAGATGGGTTTACTGGATAATTCTACCATACATTCAGAGAAAAGCTCTCTCCAGCAGTAATCAAACTATTTCAGAGCATAGAAAAGGAGGGAATACTCTGAATACATTCTATGAATCCAGCACAGTCCCAATACCACAGTGAGGCAAAGACACCACACACACACACACACACACACACACACACACACACACACACACACACACACACAAAATTACAGACCAATATCTGTCATGAATAGAGATGCAAAAATTCTCAACAAAATACTAGCCAATGGAATGCACATCATATCAAAAAAATAATAAACAACCAAGTGGGATTCATACTAGGTACGCAAGGATGGTTCAACACTAGTAAATCAATCAACATAATACATCACATAAATAAAGAATCACATGATCATCTCAATCAATGAAGAAAAGACATTCAACAAAGTTCAACACCCATTCTGATAAAAATTCTCAATAGAATAGGAATAGAAGGAAAATTCCTCAACATAATAAAGGGCATCTATACAAATCCAACAGCCAACATGATTCTCAACTCACAGAGGCTGAAAACTTTCCCCCTGAGAAAAGGAACAAGACAAAGATGCCCTTTATCACCATTCCTATTTACACTGTGCTGGAAGTCCTACCTAGAGTAATAAAGCAAGAAAAAGAAATAAAGGGCATCCAATTGGTAAGGAAGAAGTAAAACTGTCTCTATTCATGGATGATATGATACTATACATAAAGAACCCAAAAGTCTCCCCAAGAAAAATGCTGGAAGTAATAGAAAGATTCAGCAGGGTTGTAGGATACAAGCTAAGCATACAAAAATCAGTTGGATTCCTATACACCAATAAAGAGAACTATGAAAAAGAAATCATGACAGCAATATTATTTCTAATAGCTCTTAAAAAATTAAAATACTTCAGAATAAATCTAACCAGGGACATAAAAGAGCTATACAAATAAAACTACAAAACACTACTTAAAGAAACCAAAAGAGACCTACATAAATGGAAAACATGCTATGTTTATGAATAGGTAGGTCCAACATTGTGAAAAATGTCAATTCTACCCAATGCAATCTACAAATACAATGTAATCCTGATCCAAATCCCAGCAGCATTCTTTAATGATGTGCAAAAACTAATCATTAACTTTATGTGGAAAGGAAAGAGGCCCTGCATAAGTAAAGCACTTTTGAAGAAGAAGAACAAAGTAGGAAGCCTCGCACTACCTGACCTCAGAACCTATTATATAGCTATGTTAGTCAAAACAGCCTGGTACTGGTACAATAACAGACACATTGACCAATGGAACAGAATGGAGAACACAGATGTAAATCGATCCAGCTACAGTCAACTGATCTTCGACAAAGGCCCAAAGTCCATTAAATGGGCGAAAAGGCAGTCTTTTTAACAAATGGTGTTGGCAAAACTGGATGTCCACCTGTAAAAAAAATTAAACAGGATCCATACCTCACACTATACACAGAAACTAATTCAAAATGGATTCAAGACCTAAATATAAAACCAAAATCTATAAAGGTCATAGAAAAAAAAATAGCATCAACCCTAGAGGCCCTAATACATGGCATAGACAGCATACAAACCATGACTAACAATACGCGAACACCAGAAGGTAAGCTAGATAACTGGGATCTTCTAAAAATTAAACACTTCTGCTCATCAAAAGACTTCGCCAAAAGAGTAAAAAGAGAACTTACAGAGTGGGAAAATTTTTTTGGTGATGACATATCTGACAAAGGTCTAATCTCTAAAATCTTTAGGAAAATCCAACACCTGTATGACAAAAAGATGAATAATCCAATTAAAAAATGGGCAAAGGATATGAACAGACACTTTACCAAAGAAGACATTCAAGTTGCTAACAGACACACGGGGAAATGCTTGGGATCATTAGCCATTAGAGAAATGCAAATCAAAACTACAATAAGGTACATCTCACCCAGACATTACTGGCGCAAACAAACAAACAAAAAAACAGAAAAGAACAAATGTTGGAGAGGCTGCAGGGAGCTTGGGACTCTTATTCACTGCTGGTGGGAATGTAAAATGGTATAACCGTTTTGGAAAACGATACGGAACCTCCTTAAAAAGCTAGAAATAGAAGTACCATATGATCCAGCAATCCCACTCCTAGGAATATATTCTAGGAAAGAAGAGCCATCACACGAATAGGCATATGCATACCCACGCTCATTGCTGCACTATTCACAATAGCAAAAAAACGGAAACAACCTAAGTGCTCATCAACAGATGAATGGATAAACAAACTATGGTACGTACACACAATGGAATACTATGCATTGATAAAGAGCAATAACCAATCTGCAAAACATCTCACAACATGGATGAATCTGGAGGACATTATACTGAGTGAAATAAATCAATCACAAAAAGACAAATATTGTATGAGACCACTATTATAAAATCTCAAGAAAATGTTTACACTCATAAAGAAAATCTTTGATGGTTATGAGGGAGGGAAGAAGTGGGGGGGGGGGAACCACTAACTAGATAGTAGACAATTGTTAACTTTGGTGAAGGGAAAGACAACACACAATATAGGAAAAGTCAGCACAACTTGATCAAGGCAAAGTCATACAAATTTCATATACACATCCAAACACCTTGAATGACTGAGGCTGGGGGTCTGGGGACTGTAGTGTTGGGGGACATTTAGGACAATTGGCATAACATAGTTCATAAAGAAAATGCTCTACATCCTACTTTGGTGAGTAGTGCCTGGGGTCTTGAAATCTTGTGAGTGGCCATCTAAGATACATCTATCGTTCCCAACACATTCAGAGCAAAGGAGAATGAAGAAAACCAAAGACACAAGGAAAATATCAGTCCAAAGGACTAATGGACCACAACTGCCACAGCCTCCACCAGCCTGAGCCCAGAACTAGATGGTGCCTAGCTACTACCATTGACCGTTCTGACAGAGATCATAATAGATGTTTCCAGACAGAGTGTGAGAAAAATGTAGAACAAAATTCAAATTCATAAAATAAGACCAGACTTACTTGTCTGGTAGGAACAGGAGAGACCCCGAAACTATGGCCCCTGGACACTCTGTTAACTCAGGACGGAAGCCACTCCTGAAGTCCACCTTTCAAAGATTAGACACACCTATAAAACAAGCAACAACACACGTGAGGAATGTCTTTCCTAGTTCAATCAACTATATAAGACCAAATTGGCAACACCTGCCCAAAAGTAAAGACGAGAAGGCAGAAGGGACAGGAAACCTGGAAGAATGGACACGAGGAACCCTGGGTAGAAAGGGGGAGAGTGCTGACACATTGCAGGGATTGCAACCAATGTCACAAAACAACTTGTGTATAAATTTTTGAATGAGAGAAAAAAATGCCATTCCAAGTTTGTCATAATGGAAGGGGTGGATAGGATGGGCTCCCAAATTAGTTTTTGAATTTTAACATATTTTAAAAACATTTTCATGGAATTTCTTAATTTAGTAGTTATATGTTGTTACAGTTTATAGTCAAAATGTCTTCACTATTGATATAATAAAGCATGTGATTAAAAATAAAAAAAATCAAAACATCAAAGTTGAACAATGTTGTACACAGGGTCCCTATGAGTCAGAACCGACTTGATGGTAGCTAACATGTTGACCAACATTTTTCATGAATAAGGTAAGTTGAATTCTGCTCTTGCAGTACAGTTACATTCAGTCAGCATTTGTTGAAAAATTAATATTTTAAAATTTCTCCTTCCATCATGTCATTCCCTTTATGAAATCTTTCACTGATTCCCTGTTTCCTATATTAAATCTGAATTTTGTCTCCCACACTTAGTTGTGCTTATTTTCAGCTCCTCTCATCTTATTCTTCCATTCGAGGGTAAACAAAATGGTTAAGGGCAGAGGCATTGGAGTCAGTTAGGCTTGGGTTCAAACCTAACTCTTTCTAAATTTGTGACCACTTGCAAGATTCTCAACCTCCCTAAACCTCAGTTTTCTCTGTAAAATGACGTTTCATTAACAACGACTTCACTGGTTTGCTAGAAGGATTGAGCATGAGTCTTTGTAAAGCATGTGACTCAGAGCTTGACATTTACTTAACACTCAGTAACCCTAGATGCCTACCAATATTGGTATCTTTTGCAAGATACTTTCTAGACACTGTAAGTTGCAGGGTTCTTCTTCATATAGTCCAGAAAGCAGCATCAAGATTGAAGGAAAACTCAACAAACTGTGATACACAGATGACATAAACTTGCTTGCTGAAAGTGAAGAGGACTTGAAGCACTTACTGATTGAAGATCAAAGACTACAGCCTTCAAAAGAAAACAAAAATCCTCACCACTGGGCCAATAAGCAACATCAAGATAAACGGAGAAAAGATTGAAGTTGTCAAGGATTTTATTTTACTTGAATCCACAATATACGCCCATGGAAGCAGCAGCCAAGAAATTAACCAATGTATGGCACTGGGCAAATCTGCTGCAAAAGACTTCTCTTTAAAATATTAAAAAGCAAAGATGTCACTTTAAGGACTAAGTTGCTCCTGACCCTTTGTTGTTAGGTGCCGTGGAGTTGGATCTGACTCATAGCGACCGTATGCACTACAGAATGAAACACTGCCCAGTCCTGTGCCATGCTCACAATCGTTGTTATGCTTGAGCCCATTGTTGCAGCCACTGTGTCAATCCGTATCATTGAGGGTCTTCCTCTTTTTCACTGACCCTGTACTTTACCAAACATGATGTCTTTCTCCAGGGGTTGATCCCTCCTGATAACATGTCCAAAGTATGTAAGACGTAGTTTCGCCATCCTTGCCTCTATGGAGCATTCTGGTTGTACTTCTTCCAAGACAGGTTGGTTTGTTCTTTTGGCAGACCATGGTATTCTTCACCAACATCACAATTCGTAGGTGATAATTCTTCTTTGGGCTTCCTTATTCTTTGTCCAGCTTTCGAATGCATATGATGGGACTGAAAATACCAGGCTTGGGTCAGGCACACCTTAGTCTTCAAGGCAACATCTTTGCTTTTCAACACTTTAAAGAGGTCTTTTGCAGCAGATTTGCCCAACGCAATGTGTCTTTTGATTTCTTGACTGCTGCTTCCATGGATGTTGATTGTGGATCCAAGTAAAATGAAGTCCTTGAGAACTTCAGTCTTTTCTCCGTTTATCATGATGTTGCTTATTGGTCTGGTCGTGAGGATTTTTGTTTTCTTTATGTTGAGGTGTAATCCATACTGAAACTGTGGCCTTTGATCTTCACCAGTAAGTGCTTCAAGTTCCCTTCACTTTCAGCAAGTAAGGTTGTGTCATCTTCATAATGCAGGTTATTAGTGAGTCTTTCTCCAATCCTGATGCCCCATTCTTCTTCATATATTCCAGCTTCTCAGATTATTTGTTCAGTGTACAGATTGAATAGGTATGGTGAAAGGATACAACCCTGACGCACACCTTTCCTGACTTTAAAGCACAGAGTATCCCCTTGTTTTGTCTGAACAACTGTCTCTTGATTTATGTACAGGTTTTTCAGAAGAACAATTAAGTGTTCTGGAATTACCTTTCTTTGCAATGTTATCCATAATTTATTATGATCCACACAGTCGAATACCTTTGCATAGTCAACAAAACACAAGCAAACATATCTCTGGTATTCTCTGCTTTCAGCCAGGATCCATCTGACATCAGCAAAGATATCCCTGGTTCCACAAACTCTTCTGAATCTGGCTGAGTTTCTGGCAGCCCCCTGTCAATATATTGCTGCAAACGCTTTTGAATGATCTTCAGCAAAATTTTACTTGTGTGTGATATTAATGATATTGTTTGATAATTTCTGCATTCGGTTGGATCATTTTTCTTGGGAATAGGCATAAATATGGACCTCTTCCAGTTGGTTGGCCAGGTGGCTGTCTTCCAAATTTCTTGTGATAGACGAGCGAGCACTTCCAGCACTGCATCTATTTGTTGAAACATTTCAACTGGTATTCCGTCAATTCCTGGAACCTTGTTTTTTGCCAATGCTTTCAGTGCAACTTGGACTTCTTCCTTCAGTACCATCAGTTCCTGATCACATGCTACCTCTTGAAATGGTTGAACCGTGACCAATTCTTTTTGGCATAATAACTCTGTGTATTCCTTCCATCTTCTTTTGATGCTTCCTGTGTCGTTTAATATTTTCCCCATAGAATCCTTCACTATTGCAACTCGAGGCTTGAATTTCTTCTTCAGTTCTTTCCTAGGCATGGTGTGTTCAATCATCTCACATACATGAGAAAGCTGGACAATTAATAAGGAAGACCGAAGAAGAACTGATGCTTTTGAATTATGGTGTTGGCAAAGAATATTGAATATACCAGGGACTGCCAGAAGAACAAACAAATCTGTCTTGGAAAAACTACAACCAGAATCCTCCTTAGAGGCAAGGATGGCGAGACTTTGTCTCAAGTACCTTGGACATATTATCAGGGGGAACCAGTCCCTAGAGGAAGACATCATGCTTGGTAAAATGGAGGATCAGTGAAAGAGAGGAAGACCCTCAACAAGATGAATTGACACAGTGGCTGCAACAATGGGCTCAAACATATCAATGATTGTGAAGATGGTCTATGACTGGGCAATGTTTTGTTCTGTTGTATATGGGGTTGCTATGAATTGGAACTGACTCGATGGATGACATCTAACAACAACAACAATCTTTATGGGAGCAGATCATCTTGTTTTTTCTCCTGTGGCTGGTGGGTTCGAACTGTAGACATTTTTGTTAGCATCTGAGCACTTAACCATTGCACAACCAGGGCCCCTTATTTTCTATGACTTGGAATTGACTCGATGGCAATGGGTTTGATTTCGTTTGGTTTTATAACTCCCTATCCCCACATGTTTATCGGTTTGTTTTACTGTGATGGCTTACATGTTGCTGTGATGCTGGATGCTATGCCGCCAGTGTTTCAAATACCAGCAGGATCATCCTTGGTAGAAAGGTTTAAACGGAGCTTCCAGACTAAGATAAAGTAGGGAAGGACGACCTGGAGGTCTACTTCCGAAAAAATTAGCCAGTGAAAACCTTATGAATAGCAGCAGAACATTGTCTGATACAGTGCCAGAAGAGTGAGCCCCTCAAGTTGGAAGGCACTCAAAATACGACTAGAGAAGAGCTGTCTCCTCAAAGTAGAGTTGACTTTAATGACTTGGATGGAGTCAAGCTTCTGGGACCTTCATCTGCTGATGTGGCATGACTCTAAATGAGAAGAAAAGGCTGCAAATATTTATTACTAGTAGGATCATGGAATGTATGAAGTATGAGTCTAGGAAAATCGGAAGTTGTTGAAAATGAAATGGAAGGCATAAATATTGATATTCTCGGCATTAGTGAGCTGAAATGGACTGGTATTGGCCATTTTGAATCAGACAACCATATGGTCTACTATGCCCAGAATGACAAATTGAAGAGGAATGGCATTGCAATCATCATCAAAAAGAACTTCTCAAGATCGATCCCGAAGTACGATGCTGTTCATGATAGGATAATATCAATATGCCCGTAGGGAAGACCACTTAATATGACTATTATTCAAATTTATGTACCAACCACTAATGCCAAAGGTGAGGAAATTGAAGATTTTTACCAACTTCTGCACTCTGAAATTGAGTAAACATGCAGTCAAGATGCATTGATAATTACTGGTGATTGGAATGTGAAAGTTAGAAACAAAGAAGAAGGATCTGTAGTTGGAAAATATGGCCTTGGTGATAGAAACAAAGCTGGAGATCACATGATAGAATTTTGCAAGATCAACATCTTTATTGCAAAAACTTTTTTTCACCTATATAAATGGTGACTATATACATGGACCTTGCCAGATAGAATACACTGGAATCAACTTGACTACATTTGTGGAAAGAGATGATGGAAAAGCTCAATATCATCAGTTAGAATAAGGCCAGGGGCCGACTGTGGAACAGACCATCAAGTACTCATATGCAAGTTCAGATTGAAGATGAAGAAAATTAAAGCAAGTCCGCAGAGCCAAAGTATGACCCTGAGTATTTTCCACTATAATTTAGAGACCATCTCAAGAATATATTTGACTCATTAAACACTAATAACCTAAGATTAAATGAGTTGTGGAATGATATCAAGGACATCATACATGAAGAAAGCAAGAGGTCATTAAAAAGACAAGAAAGAAAGAAAAGACCAAAATGGATGTCAGAAGAGATTCTGAAACTTGCTTTGGAACGCAGAGTAGCTAAAGTGAAAGGAAGAAATGATGAAGTGAAAGAACTGAATAGAAGATTTCGAAATGCGGCTTGAGAAGACAAAGTAAAATATTATAATGAAACATGCGAAGACCTAGAGTTAGAAAACCAAAAGGGAAGAACATGCTGGGCATTTCTCAAGCTGAAAGAACTGAAGAGGAAATTCTAGCCTTGAGTTGCAATATTGCAATATTGAAGGATTCTATGGGAGAAAATATTAAATGATGCAGGAAGTATCAAAAAAGATGGAAGGGAATATACAGTCACTGTACCAAAGAGGATGGGTTGACATTCAACCATTGCAGAAGGTAGCATGTGATCCAAAACCAACGGTGCTGAAGGAAGAAGTCCAAGCTGCACTGAAGGCACTAGAGAAAAACAAGACTCCAGGAATTGATGGAATACCAATTGAGATGTTTCAACAAATGGATGCAGCCCTGGAAGTGCTCACTCATCTATGCCAAGAAATTTGGAAGACAGCTATCTGACCAACTGACTGGAAGAGATCCACATTTGTGCCCATTCCAAAGAAAGCTGATCCAACAGAATGCGAAAGTTTTGAACAATATCATTAATATCACACTCAAGTAATATTTTGCTGAAGATCATTCATGGACAGGAAACTGCCAGAAATACAACTCAGATTCAGAAGAGGACCTGGAACGAGGAATATCATGGCTGATGTCCGATGGATTTTGGCTGAAAACTGAGAACACCAGAAAGATATTTACCTGTGTTTTATTGACTATGCAAAGGCATTCAACTGTGTGGATCATAACAAATTACGGATAACATTGTGAAGAATGGGAATTCCAGTACACTTAATGGCGCTCATGAGGAACCAGTACAGAGATGAAGAGGCCGTCGTTCAAACAGAACAAGGGGATACTATGTGGTTTAAAGTCAGGAAAGATGTGTTTTGGGGTTGTATCCTTTCACCATACTTATTCAATCTGTATGCTGAGCGAATAATCTGAGAAGCTGGACTCTATGAAGAAGAACCGGGCATCAGGATTGGAGGAAGACTCATTAACAACCTGCATTATGCAGATGACACAACCTTGCTTGCTGAAAGTGAAGAGGACTTGAAGCACTTACTGATGAAGATCAAAGACCACAGCCTTCAGTATGGATTACAGCTCAACATAAAGAAAACAAAAATCATCACAACTGGACCAATAAGCAACATCATGATAAATGGAGAAAAGATTGAAGTTGTCAAGGATTTCATTTTACTTGGATCCATAATCAATGCCCACGGAACCAGCAGTCAAGAAATCAAACGACACATTGCATTGTGCAAATCTACTGCACAAAACCTCTTTAAAGCGTTAAAAAGCAAAGATGTCACTTTAAAGACTAAAATGTGCCTGACTCAAGCCGTGGTGTTTTCAATTGCCTCATATGCATGCAAAAGCTGGACAATAAATAAATAAGACCAAAGAAAAATTGACACCTTTGAATTATGGTGTTGGTGAAGAGTACTGAATATACCTTGGACTGCCAGAATAATGAACATATCTGTCTTGGAAGAAGTATACAGCCAGGATTCTCCTTAGAAGGAAGGATGGCAAAACCTCGTCTCACATACTTTGCACATGTTATCAGGAGGGATCAGTCCTTGGAGAAGGACATCATGCTTGGTAAAGTAGAGGGTTGGAGAAAAAAGTAAGACCCTCAATGATATGGATTCACAGTGGCTGCAACAACGGGCTCAAGCATAACAACTATTGTGAGGATGGCGCAGAAC
Source organism: Dugong dugon (assembly GCA_030035585.1). Lineage (NCBI taxonomy): Eukaryota > Metazoa > Chordata > Mammalia > Sirenia > Dugongidae > Dugong > Dugong dugon. The sequence goes on along the minus strand of CM057466.1, from coordinate 42,287,263 downwards.
CAGGCAGTGTTTTGTTCTGTTGTACATAGGGTTGATATGAGTCAGAAGTGATTCGACTGCACCTAACAATAATAGTCCTCTCTATGGAGCCCTGGTGGCGCAGTGGTTAAGAGCTGGGCTGCTAACCAAATAGTCAGCAGTTCAAATCCACCAGCTCTTCCTTGGAAACCCTATGCACAGTTCTCCTCTGTCCTATAGGGTCACTATGAGTCGGAATTGACTCGCTGGGAACTGGTTTAACTGGTTTGGGTTTTTTTTTTTCCACATATATATTGAAAACAAGGAATTCTTACCAATACTGTCAATTCTAATCCAATACCTCAGGATTCATTGTAGTTTTCTCTTTTTCCATATTTGTAACTCCCTTGTCAGACAATGAGAGACTTGGGTCTGTTTACTTATTTGATCAATCTCCCTGTTATGTAAATCGTCTTTAGCACTCCCCCTCGTCCATGTGGATGCCCTCTTTCTCTCTCTTGGCCTCTGACACCCCACTCTATTCTGCCCCTCTGTGGCAATGCCACCCCACTCTCGTCTGCCCCTTGAGTACTGACATCCTGCCTGGATGACCAGGGCTTCCCCCACACCACAGACTGCATTGTTCTCTGCCCCATCCAATGACTTTGGGACTGGATTATTAGTGAAGGGACAGAAAGGAAGGGAAGAGGGGAGGAAGAGCTGTTCTCTTGCCTTTTTAAAAAACATTTCTACTTTATTCACTTTCAAAATTTCACAAATATTGCATATCATTTTTTTCACATGTCACTATTGTTATCTACATTTTTATAATGACTTTATTTAGATGTCATTTAAAATGTACAATTCGGTGGTTTTCAGTGTATTTACACACCTGGGCAACCATCACCAGCAAAGTCCCATGACAGTAGTTAATGAGATAACTTTGTGTAGCAGGCTAAAGGAAGGCATCAAATCTCACAGTCACTTCCTCCATCCCTATTATGTAATGAAGAATTTGGCTGGTCTTTGTCCCCAGTTCCTGGGAGGTAACCTCTAAATCCTTGGCATTTCCTATCTTTGTTACTCATGGTGGCCCCTGGACCACACCTGACAGTTTATGCTAAAGAAGCAACTCATGGTGACCCCTCAATAGTTTATGCTAATGAGGTGACTCCGGGTGGGGGCTGGCCATCCCAGAAAGACTAGCCATGTGATTAGAGGGTTGGAGCTTTGAGCCATGTGATATCAGCCTTACGTCCAGGGAGTGGAAGGGACTGGAGATGAGTTCAATCTCATGGCTAATGATTCATATCCTTTGCCCATTTTTTAACTGAGTTGTTTGTCTTTTTGTTGTTGAGGTTTTGCAGTATCTTGTAGATTTTAGAGATTAGACACTGATCGGATTTGTCGTTGCCAAAAATTTTTTCCCAGTGTGTAAGGTTGTCTTTTGACTCTTCTGGTGAAGTCTTTTGATGAGCATAAGTGTTTGATTTTTAGGAGCTCTCAGTTATCTAGTCTCTCTTCTGGTGCTTGTGCATTGTTACTTATGGTTCATATTGTGTTTATGCCATGTATTAGGGCTCCTAGCATTGTCCCTATTTTTTCTTCCATCATGATCTTTATCATTTTCAATTTTTATATTTAAGTCTTTGATCAATATTGAGTTAGTTTTTGTACATAGTGTGAGGTATAGGTCTTGTTTCATTTGTTCGCAGATGGATATCCAGTTATGCCAGCACCATTTGTTAAAGAGACTGTCTTTTCCCCAATTAACGGGCTTTGGGCCTTTGTCAAGTATCAGCTGCTCATAGGTGGATGAATTTATGTCTGGATTCTCAATTCTGTTCCATTGATCTATGTATCTGTTGTTGTACCAATACCAGGCTGTTTTGACTACCGTGGCAGTAAATAGGTTCTAAAATCACATAGTGTGAGGCCTCCCACTTTGTTCTTCCTCTTGAATAATGCTTTATTTATTCGAGGCCTCTTCCCTTTCCATATGAAGTTGGTGATTTGTTTCTCCATCTCATTAAAAAATGCTGGTGAAATTTGGATCAGGATTGCATTGTATCTGTAGATTGCTTTGGGTAGAATCGACATTTTCACTATGTTGAGTTTACCTATCCATGAGCAAGGTATGTTTTTCCACTTATGCAGGTCTCTTTTGGTTTCTTGCAGTAGTGTCTTGTAGTTTTCATTGTATAGATCTTTTACATCTCTGGTTAGATTTATTCCTAAGTATTTTATCTTCTTGGGTGCTATTGTAAATGGTATTGATTTGGTAATTTCCTCTTTGAGGTTCTCTTTGTTGGTGTAAAGGAATCCAACTGATTTTTGTATGTTTATCTTGTATCCTGAAACTTTGCTGAAATCTTCTATTAGTTCCAGTATTTTTCTTGTGGATTCTTTGGGGTTTTCTGTGTATAAGATCATATCATCTGCAAATAGAGATGCTTTGACTTCCTCCCTACCAGTTTCGATCCCCTTTATTTCTTTTTCTAGCCTAATTTCTCTGGCTAGGACCTCCAGCACAATGTTGAATAAGAGTGGTGATAAAGGGCCTCCTTGTCTGGTTCCCATTCTCAAGGGGAATGCTTTCAAAGTCTCTCCATTTAGGATGATGTTGGCTGTTGGCGTTGTATAAATGCCATTAATTATATTGAGTAATTTCCCTTCTATTCCTATTTTGTTGAGACTTTTTTTTTTTTTTTATCATGAATGGGTGTTGGACTTTGTCAAATGTCTTTTCTGTCAATTGATAAGATCATGTGGTTCTTGTCTTTTGTTGTTTATGTGATGGATTACCTTGATTGTTTTCCTAATGTTGAACCATCCCTGCATACCTGGTATAAATCCCACTTGATCATGATGAATTATTTTTTTGATATGTTGCTGAATTCTACTGGCTAGAATTTTGTTGAGGATTTTTGCATCAATGTTCATGAGGGATATTGGTCTGTAATTTTCTTTTTTTGTGGGGTCTTTACCTGGTTTTGGTATCAGGGTTATGCTGGCTTCATAGAATGAGTTTGGGAGTATTCCATCCTTTTCTATGCTCTGAAATACCTTTGATAGAAGTGGCATTAACTCTTCTCTGAAAGTTTGGTAGAATTCTCCAGTGAAGCCATCTGGGCCAGGGCTTTTATTTCTTGGGAGTTTTTAAATTACCTTTTCAATCTCTTCTTTTGCTATGGGTTTATTTAGTTATTCTGCCTCTGTTTCTGTTAATTTAGGTAGGTAGTGAGTTTCTAGAAATTTGTCGATTTCCTCTAGGTTTTCAAATTTGTTAGAGTATAATTTTTCATAGTAATCTGTTATGATTCTTTTAATTTCACCCATCTTGTTTCTTATACAGGTTATCTGCTTCCTCTCCTGTTTTTCTTTCGTCAGTTTGGCCAATGGTTTCTCAATTTTATTGATCTTTTCAAAGAATCAGCTTTTCGACTTGTTAACTCTTTCAATTGTTTCTCTATTCTCTATTTCATTTAATTCTGCTCTAATTCTTATTATTTCCTTCCTTCAGGCGCTTGTGGGCTTCTTTTGCTGCTCTTTCTACTTGTTCCAGTTGTAGGGTTAATGTTTTGATTATGGCCCTTTCTACTTTTTGGATGTGTGCATTTATTGCTATAAACTGACCTCTGAGCACTGCTTTTGCTGTGTCCCAAAGGTTCTGGTAGGATGTGTTTTCATCCTCATTTGATTGTATGAATTTCTTTATTCCATCCTTAATTTCTTCTATAACCCAGTAGTTTTTGAGCAAAGTGTTGTTCATTTTCCATGTGTTTGATTTTTTTTCCTTGCTTTTTCTGTTGTTGATTTCTACTTTTATGGCTTTATGGTCAGAAAAGATGCTTTGTAATATTTTGATGCTTTGGATTTTGTTAAGGCTTGCTTTATGGCCTAATATGTGGTCTATTCTGGAGAATGTTCCATGTGCATTGGAAAAGAAAGTATACTTGGCTGCTGTTGGGTGGAGTGTTTGGTATATGTCTATGAGATCAAGTTGGTTGATTATAGCATTTAGCTCTTTCGTGTCTTTGTTGAGCTTCTTTCCAGATGTTCTGTCCTTTACCGAAAGTGGTGTGTTGAAGTCTCCTACTACTATTGTGGAGCCATCTATCTCTCTTTCCAGTGCTGTTTGAGTTTGTTTTATGTATTTTGGAGCCCTGTTGTTGGGTGCATAAATATTTATTTTAGTTATGTCTTCCTGGTTTATTGATCCTTTAATCATTATATAGCACCCTTCCTTATACTTTGTGGTGGATTTTACTTTAAAGTCTGTTTTATCAGAGATTAATATTGCCACTCCTGCTCTTTTTTCAGTGTTGTTTGCTTGATATATTTTTTTCCATCCTTTGAGTTATAGCCTGTTTTTGTCTTTAAGTCTAAGGTGCATCTCTTATAGAAAGCATATAGATCGATCATGCTTTTTTATCCAATCTGCCACTCTCTGTCTCTTTATTGGTGCATTAAGTCCGTTTACATTCAGCATAATTATTGACAGCTATGAGTTTAGTGCTGTCATCCTGATATCTCTTTTTATGTGTTGTTCACAGTTTCTTTGTTCCCCTTAATTTTCTGTGCTGAGTCGTTTTTCTTTATGTATTTTTTTCATCTTTTTCATTGTTGTAGATTTTGTGTTTGCTGGGTCTTTATGTTTTTCTACTTTTTAATTTTGATTTGTAGGATTGTTAGGTTCCTTGTGGTTACCTTAATATTTACCCCTATTTTTCTAAGTTTATTCCAGTCTTTTATTACTTTATATTGCCTTGACTTCCCCTCCATATGAAAAATCAATGTCTGCATTTTTTAAATCCCTCTTTTTTGTTTTAATATTGTCCTTTTTTACATACTGATATCTCTATTTTTCCCTATTTTCAATGTTTTAGCTTTGATGTATTTTCGACTTCTCTATCTGAGTCAATATCTGGTTGCTCTGTCCTGTATTCTAGTCTTGTGTTGTTAGCTGGTGTTATTGATTATCTAAGTGTAGGACTCCCTTTAGCATTTCTTGTAATTTTGGTTTGGTTTTTGCAAATTCCCTGAACTTCTGTTTATCTGGATATGCCCTAATTTTGCAATCATGTTTGAGAGACAGTTTTGCTGGATATATAATTCTTGGCTGGCAGTTGTTTTTCTTCAAGGCTTTTCTTTTATCCCTAGCTGCTCTTAAAATTCTCTCTTTATCTTTGGTTTTGGCAAGTTTGATTATAATATGTCTTGGTGACTTTCTTTTGGGATCTACCTTATGTGGGGTTCAATGAGCATCTTGGATAGATATCTTCTCATCTTTCATGATACCAGGGAAGTTTTTGGTCAACAAATCTTCAACAATTTTTTCTGTATTTTCTGTTATCCCCCCCGTTCTGGTACTCCAATCACTCGTAGGTTATTTATCTTGATACAGTCCCACATGATTCTTAGAGTTTCTTCATTCTTTTGAATTCTTTTATCTGCTTTTTCCTCAAATAAGTTGTCATAAAGTGCTTTGTCTTCAATGTCACTAATTCTCACTTCTACTGCCTCAATTCTGCTCCTGTGACTTTCTACTGAGTTGTATAATTCTGAAATTTTATTGTTAATCTACTGGATTTCTGATTTCTGTCTCTCTATTGATTCTTGCAGCCTACTAAATTTGTTATTATGTTCTTGAATAACTTTTTTAAGTTCTGCTACTACTTTGTCTGTATGTTCCTTGACAGTTTATGCATGTTGTAGAATTTCCTTTCTAATTTCTAGAAGAGATCTGTCTATTAATCTTTTGTATTCTGCCTCTGGTAATTCCAAGAAATTCTCTTCTCCAGAGAATTTATTGATTCTTTGTATTGGAAGCTTGCTGAAGCCATCATGGACTGTCTCTTTATGTGATTTGATATTGACTGTTGTCTCTGAGCCATCAATAAGTTATTATAATTTTATTTTATATTTGTTTAGTGAGCCCTAGCTTCTTGTTTTGTTTTGTTTTGGTATGCCGCAATAGGCTGCTCGTGTGCACTAGTTTGATTATTGGCGCCTTTGAAGCTCTGACGTCGTGTCATCAGGTAGTTAGCTCTGTAACTAAGTGTGTGCACACAGGAGTGCATTAAATTTTCCTATATGGGATCAGCTCAGGTTCCAGGCAGTTGGTCACCAAGTGGTAGGCTCTCACCTACAGTCTTAGAGAAGCATAGGTGATTGGTGCAGGCACCGGTATCTGGCTGTGGTAGGGGGTCACGTGCTTAGTTAGGCAAGGGGCTGATGGCTTCCCCTGAGAGTCTGAAAGGAAAGTATGTTCCTATTCCCTAGGGTGAGTAGGTAGGTGAGTTTTGCAGCTGGACTATAAGCACCCCACTCCGTTGGTTGTAAAGACTCTAGGGCATCACTTTTTCTTGGACTCCTGTAGCAGGTGACTAGGTGGCATAGTTGACGCCACCAGTCCTCAAGCCCCTGGTGCAGATCGGTAAAGGTGCCTGCTTAAGGGGCAGGGCTGTGTCGAGGGTCACAAATCTGCCACTTTATGGCTGAAACAGTTAGTTAAACTTCAGATGTTTACCCTGTTGTACTGTGGTAGTGAGGGATAATGCTGTTGAGATGGGTCCCTACAAGTCTATACAGGGGTGTAAGGCACTCAAAGTCTGCAGACCCCTTATGCCTGTGCCTAGCAAAGGAGCTGTGCTGACCCTGAGTTCCTGGCTTAGGGGAGCCAGTAGCTTATTTGTTCCCTCTCCAAGGCCAGGAGAATGGGTCAGGGCACCTTTTGGGATCTACTTCTGGCCCAGAAGACTCCTGGTGCAGAGCGGGGAGGAAGGAGGTAAAAGGGAGAGAGGTTTTTCCCAAACGGGCTTTTTTTCTTTTTTAAATCCCCGTGAAAGGCCGCATGCATGTACTTATCTTTCGCCACTTGGGAGCTGCTTTTCACTGGTTCAGAGTGTCCAAGCAGAGTCTCTGCTGCTGGATCTCTCTTGCTGTGGAAACTGCCTCCCAAGCATACGCGAAGCTGTTTGCCTGCTTCACTGTGAACCTGGAGCGGCTGAAGAGCTGCAGTCCCATTGCCGCAGCTCTGGCACTCCTTGCTTCTTCTGAACCGTCTCCCTCTCCCCTGGCCACTCAGTCTGATTCCTCAACTTTGCCTTGTTCAGTGCTCCTAGATATTCATATACAATCAAATTACTTGTTTTTCCAGGTCTTTGTTGTAAGAGGGATATAGGAAGGCATCTGACTACTCTGCCATCTTGGCCCCACCTCCCTGAGTTCTAGTCTTGAGTTGTTATCTGATGTTATTGATTTTCTAACCGGAGGACTCCCTTTAGTATTTCTTGTAATTTTGGTTTGGTTTTTGCAAATTCCCTAAACTTCTGTTTATCTGGAAATGCCCTAATTTTGCCATCATATTTGAGAGACGGTTTTGCTGGATGTATGATTCTTGGCTGACAGTTGTTTTCCTTCAAGGCTTTATATATGTCATCCCATTGTCTTCTTGCCTGCATGGTTTCTGCTGAGTAGTCCGAGCTTATACTAACTGACTCTCCTTTGTAGATAACTTTTCTTTTATCCCTAGCTGCTCTTAAAATTCTCTCTTTATCTTTGGTTTTGGCAAGTTTGATTATAATATGTGTTGGTGGCTTTCTTTTGGGATCTACCTTATGTGGGGTTCAATGAGCATCTTGGAAAGATATCTTCTCATCTTTCATGATAGCAGGGAAGTTTTCTGTCAACAAATCTTCAACAATTCTCTGTGTATTTTCTGGTATCCCCCCCGTTCTTGTACTCCAATCACTCGTACGTTATTTATCTTGATAGAGTCCCACATGACTCTCAGAGTTTCTTCATTCTTTTGTCTGATTTTTCCTCAAATAAGTTGGTATCAAGTGCTTTGTCTTCAATGTCACTAATTCTGACTTCTGCTGCCTCAATTCTGCTCCTATGACTTTCTATTGTGTTGTCTAGTTCTGAAATTTTATTGTTAATCTACTGGATTTCTGATTCCTGTCTATTGATTCTTGCAGCCTATTAAATTTGTCATTATGCTCTTGAATAACTTTTTTAAGATCCGGGGACCATGGTTTCAGGGTACATCTAGGTCAATTGGCATAACAAAGTTCATTAAGAAAATGTTCTGCATCCCACCTTGGTGAGTGGCATCTGAGGTCTTAAAAGCTAGTGAGTGGCCGTCTAAGATGCATCAATTCGTCCCAACCCACCTGGAGCAAAAGGGAATGAAGAACACCAAAGACACAAAGAAAATATTAGCCCAAGAGACAGAAAAGGCCACATAAACCAGAGACTCCATCAGCCTGAGACCAGAACTAGATGGTACCTGGCTACCACCAATGCCTGCCCTGACAGGGAACATGACAGAGAGTCCCTGATGGAGCAGGAGAAAAGTGTGGTGCAGAACTCAAATTCTAGTAAAAGGACTAGACTTAATGGTTTGACTGAGACCAGAGGGACCCTGGGAGACATGGCCCGCAGACTCTCTGTTAGCTCCAACTAAAACCATTCCTGAGGTGAACTCTTCAGACAAAGATTAGACTGGACTATGGGACATAAAATGATACTCGTGAAGAGTGTGCTTCTTAGTGCAAGTAGATACATGAGACTAAATGGGCAGCTCTTGTCCAGAGGCAAGATGAGAAAGCAGACAGGGTCAGGAGCTAGTTAAATGGACAAGGGAAATCCGGGGTGGAAAGGAGGAGTGTGCTGTCACAGTATGGGGAGAGCTACTAGGGTCACATAACAATATGTGTATAAATTTTTGTATGAGAAACTAACTTGAATTGTAAACTTTCACTTAAATCCCAATTTAAAAAAATCTCCTGAAATCTTAGGAAATAATAAAGTCAATCAGCTATTCTCATTCAGCCTCTTCAAATTATGGGATAACCATCAAGCTAATGTGTTTAGAGAAACATATGTTCAAAGCCTGAAAAAGGATATTAAAAAAAAAAAAAAAAAGAAAGGAGGGTTTGAGTTTCTTACTGAAGGACCAATCCTGAAAATGCTAAAGGAACAGCTAAGTTTGGTGACTACAGTGTGTTTGGGATGATCTTGGTGGAGGTACCACCTGAGGGGCTGTAACTGTCTTATTCATTCATTATTGTTTCCCCAGGGCTGCTCAGCAAAGGACCTCCCCGAATACATATACATACAGAATAAATGATCCAGTGGATTAAGTGTGTCAAGTTTATGATTACGGTTATTAGCTGCTGTCAAGTCTGGTCCCTGACTGATGGTGACTGGTCCTGAGCCATCCCCAAGATCAGTTGTAAATCAGACTATTGTGATCCGTAGGGTTTTCATGAGCTGATTTCCAGAAGTAGATCACCAGGCATTTCTTTTTAGTTCTTAGTCTGGAAGCTCCGCTGAAACCTGTTCAGCATCATAGCAACACACAAGCCTCAACTGACAGACAGTGGCTGCACTTGAGGTGCATTGACTAGGAATCAAAGCTGGGTCTCCCACATGGAAGGCAAGAACTCTCCCACTGAACCACCAATGCCCCCATCAAGTTTGTGTTGTTGTTGTTGTTAGGTGCCGTCAAGTTGGTCCCGACTCATAACAACCCTACATATAATGGAAAGAAACATTGCCTGGTCCTGAGCCATCCTCACAATTGTTGTTATGCTTAAGCCCATTGTTGTAGTCACTGTGTCAATCCATCTTGGTGAGGGTCTTCCTCTTCTTCACTGGCCCTCTGCTTTCCCAAGTATGATATCCTTCTCCAGGGATTGATCCCTCCTGATAACATGTCCAAAGTATGTAAGACATAGTTTCACCATCCTCGCCTCTAAGAAGCATTCTGGTTGTACTTCTTCCGAGACATATTTGTTCGTTTTTTTGGCAGTCCATGGTATAGTCAATATTCTTCGCCAACACCACAATTCAAAGGCGTCAGTTCTTTGGTCTTCCCTATTCATCGTCCATCTTTCGCATGCATATAGGGCATTGAAAACACCATGGCTTAGGTCATGCACCTTAGTCTTCAAAGTGATATCTTTGCTTTTGAACACTTTAAAGGGGTCTTTTGCAGCAGATTTGCCCAGTGCAATGCATCTTTTGATTTCTTGACTGCTGCTTCCATAGGTGTTGATTGTGGAGACAAGTAAAATGAAATTCCTGACAGCTTCAATCTTTTCTCCATTTATCATGATGTTGCTTATTGGTCCAGTTGTGAGGATTTTTGTTTTCTTTATGTTGAGGTGTAATCCATGCTGAAGGCTGTGGTCTTTGATCTTCATCAATAAGTGTTTCAAGTCCTCTTCACTTTCGGCAAGCAAGGTTGTATCATCTGCATATCTCAGGTTGTTAATGAGTCTTCCTCCAATCCTGATGCCCTGTTCTTCCCCATATAGTCCAGCTTCTCGCATTATTTGCTCAGCATGAAGATTGAATAAGTATGGTGAAAGGATACAACCTGACCCACAGCACACAGTATCCTCTTGTTCTGTTGGAACCTTTTGGTCTATGTACAGGTTTCCTTATGAGCACAATTAAGTGTTCTAGAATTCCCATTCTTCACAATGTTATCCATAATTTGTTAAGATCTGCACAGTCGAATGCCTTTGCAGTCAATAAACCACAGGTAAGCATCTTTCTACTATTCTCTGCTTTCAGCCAAGATCCATCTGACATCAGCTATGATATCCCTCGTTCCACGTCCTCTTCTAAATCTGGCCTGAATTTCTGGCAGTTCCCTGTCAATACACAGCTGCAGCCACTTTTGAAAGATCTTCAGCAAAATTTTACTTGTGTGTGATATTAATGATATTGTTTGATAATTTCTGCATTTGGTTGGATCCCCTTTCTTGGGAATAGGCATAAATATGGATCTCTTCCAGTCGGTTGGCCAGGTAGCTGTCTGAAAAATTTCTTGGTATAGAAAAGTGAGCACTTCCCATGCTACATCGGTTTGTTGAAACATCTCAATTGGTATTCTGTCAATTCCTGGAGCCTTGTTTTTTGCCAATGCTTTTGGTGCAGCTTGGATGTCTTCCTTCAGTACCATTGGCTCCTGATCATATGTTACCTCCTAAAATGGTTGAACGTTGACCAATTCTTTTTGGTATAGTGCCTCTGGGTATCTCTTCCATCTTCTTTTAATGTTTCCTGTGCCATTTAATATTTTCCCCATAGAATCCTTCAATATTGCAACTCAAGACTTGAATTTTTATTCAGTTCTTTCAGCTTGAGAAATGCTGAGCATGTTCTTCCCTTTTGGTTTTCTACCTCCAGGTCTTTTCGGTCAAGTTTGTAATGGATCTCAAATAGCATCCAGCTCCTTATGGCCTCCAAACTGAAATCCCCTGTGTGGTCTGACTTCCCTCCCACATAGCAACTTCTTTTCTTCCACACTGGCTCTTTCCAGGTCTCCTCAGAGGCTGGGAGGGGAGAACCTCTGGCTGCTGGAATGCCTTCCACTAAGTTTAAGATTTCTACAAACTTCCCAAATCTTTCCCCCACTGCCTCTTCCCTTCAAGCACAGTGGTTAAGTGCTTGGTTACAAACAGAAAGGTCGGAAGTTCTAAGCCACTAGCCTGTTCTGAGAGAGAAATATGTGGCAGTCTGCTTCCTTAAAGATTTCAGCCTTGAAAACCCTATGGGGCAGTTCTACTCTGTCCTATAGGGTCACCATGAGTTGAAATCATCCTGATTGCAGTGGGTTTGGTTTGGGTCTCTTCCCTTCTCATTTTCACTGAGAAAACAAAAACTACCAGGAGAGTTTCTACAGTCTACAGTCTTTCTTCCCTCCTCACCCTTCCCTTCATGTGTCTTTTTGTCACCATGGGGCAGGTGGAGGTGGCTCCTCTGGTCTGAGGCCAGTTCTCCCGCTTGTGCTCTGGGTCCTCTTCCCTCTTGTCTCCACAGGGGCTTCTCCTGCTCTTTGAGTGTATCCCTTCCCTACCTGTACCTTTCAGCTCTTTCCACAGGCTCCTTCCCATCAGCATTCAAATGTACTCAAGCATCTTTCATTAAAAAAAAAAAAAAAAATTTCTCTTAGAAGCCCCGGTGGTACAGTGGTTAAAGCTTTCTGGTGCTAACCAGAAAGGTTGGTGGTTTGATCCCACCAGCTGCTCAGTTGGAGAAAGATGTGGCAGTCTACTTCTGTAAAGACTACAGCCTTACAAACCCATTCCTACTCATAGAGTTGCTGTAAGTTGGAATAGACTCGACAGCAATAGGTTTTCTTTTTTGGCTTTTTATGAGAAATCCACTTTAATTATTTTAAATTTTATTATTTTTAGTTGTTGAGAATATATACAGCAAAACATACCAATTCAATCATTTCTACACGTACAATTCTGTAACATTGATTACGTTCTTTGAGTTGTGCAATCATTCTCACCCTCCTTTTCTGAGTTGTTCCTCCCTCATTAACATAAACTCACAGCCCTCTAAGTTTCCTATCTAATCTTTTGAGTTGCGGTTGTCCCCTTGATCCCATATAGACAGTTCCCAAAAGAGCATAATGCTCAAGGCAGACATTTTTTACCAGTTAACCCAAACTATTGTTTGGTTTAAAGAAGGGGATATTTTTGGTTTAAGTTTTAAGGTGTAAAGATTATCTTAGGGCAATAATTTCAGGGGTTCATCCAGCTTCCATGACTCCAGATACTCTGGAGTCCATGGGAATTTGAAATTCTATTCTGCATTTTCCCCTTTTTGATCAGGATTCTTCCATACAATTTTTGAACAAAATACTCAGTAATGGTAGCCAGGCACCATCCAGTTCTTCTAGTCTCATGGCATAGAAGGCAGTTGTTCATGGAGGCAATGAGCCACATATTCCATTTCCTCCTCTTATTTCTGACTCTTTTTCTTCTTCTGTTGCTCTAGGTGAATAAAGACTAATTGTGCCTTGGCTGGCCACTTGCAAGCTTTTAAGACCCCAGACACTAAGAAACAAACTAGGAGATAGAACAGAAGCACTAAACATGTTGTTAGGCCAATTAACTGCAAGGTCTCATGAAACTATGACCCTAAGCGAAGAAACCAAATCCCATGAGGTTTTTGATCATATATAAGAAGCTTCAGCAGCTACTCTTTTTTGTTGTTGTTGTTGTAAATACAGCTATCACGTAACTTTTGCCAGTTCAGCTTTTCAGAGGTATATTACTTACTGACAGCAATTGCAATAATCAGCTGTGCATCCCTACCCTTAATCAATGCAATTTTTCCATCACTGTTAATGCTACCTCCCATGCCTGGTAACCACTAATAAATTTTGGTCTCTATATTTGCCTGTTCTTGTCTTTATACGTTGTTGTTAGGTACTGTCGAGTTGGTTCCGACTCATAGCGAACCTATGTACAACAGAATGAAACATTGCTCGGTCCTGCACCATCCTCACCACTGTCATGCTTGAGCCCATTGTTGCAGCCACTGTGTCAATCCATATGGTTGAGGGTCTTCCTCTTTTTCACTGACCTTCTACTTTACAACGCATGATGTTCTTCAGGGACTGATCCCTTCTAATAACAAGTCCAAAGTATGTGAGACGAAGTCTTGCCATCATTGCTTTTAGGGAGCATTCTGGTTGTACTTCTTCCAAGACAGATTTGTTTGTTTTTCTGGCAGTCCATGGTATGTATATTCAATATGCTTCACCAATACCATAATTCGAGGCGTCAGTTCTTCTTGGGTCTTCCTTATTCACTGACTAGCTTTTGCATGCATAGGAAGCAATTGAAAATACCATGGCTAGGGTCCGGCACACCTTAGTCCTCAAAGTGACATCTTTGCTTTTTAACACTTTAAAGAGAGGTCTTTCATAGCAGATTTGCCCAATGCACTGTGTCATTTGATTTCTTGACTGCTGCTTCCATGGGCATTTATTGTGGATCAAGTAAAATTAAATCTTTGACAACTTCAATCTTTTCTCCATTTATCATGATCTTGCTTATTGGTCCAGGTCTGAGGATTTTTATTTTCTCTATGCTGAGGTGCAATTCATACTGAAGGCTGTAGTCTTTGATCTTCATCGGTAAGTGCTTCAAATCATTTTCGCTTTCAGCAAGCAATGTTGTGTCATCTGCATAACACAGGTTGTTAATGAGTCTTCCTCCAATCCTGATGCCTCATTCTTCTTCATGCATTCCAGCTTCTCGGATTATTTGCTCAGCATAGAGATTGAATAAGTATGGTGAAAGGATACAACCCTGACACACACCTTTCCTGATTTTAAACCATGCAGTATCCCCTTATTCTGTTCAAACATCTGCCTCTTGGTCTATGTACAGGTTCCTCATGAGCACAATTAAGTGTTCTGGAATTCCCATTCTTTGTAATGTTATCCATAATTTGTTATGATACACACAATCAGTTGCCCTTACATAGTCAGTAAAATACAGGTAAACACCTTTCTGATATCCTCTGCTTTCAGCCAAGATCCATCAGACATCAGCAATGATATCCTATGTCTTTATATAAGTGAGGTCATACAATATTTGTCCTTTTGTGATTGACTTTTTTACTCAGCTTAATGTCTTCAAGCTTTATCCATATTGTATCACGTATCAACACTTTGTTTCTCCTACTGGCTGAGTAGTATTCCATCGTGTGTATATACTACATTTTGTTTACTCATTCATCTGTCAATGGGCATTTAGGTTGTTTCCCCCTTTTGGCTACTAGTGAACATTGGTGTACAAGTCTCTGTTTGAGTCTCTGCTTTCAAGTCTTTTGGGTATATGCTAAGAGTGGAATTGCTGGGTCTTATGGTAGTTTTAGTTTTTTTGAGGAACTGTCACACTGTTTTCCACAACGGCTGTACCGTTTTGCATTCCTGCCAGCAATGGATAAGGGTTCCAATTTCCCCAAAGCCTCGCCAACATTTGTTATTTTCTGCTTTTTGCTTTTTTATCTTAGCCGTCTTAGCGGGAGTGAAATGGTATCTCATTGTGGTTTTGATTTGCCCCTCTCTGGTGGCTAATGACGTTAAGCATTTTTCATGCATTTGGTGGCCATTTGAATATCCGCTTTGGTGAAATATCTTTTCGAGTCCTTTGTCCATTTTGCCTTTTTGTTGTTGTTGATGTTTTACATATTTTTTGTTTATTAGATTCTTTTTTTTATTGTGCTTTAGATGAAGGTTTACAGAGCAAGTTAGTTTCTCACTAAACAATTAACACACATGTTGTTTTGTGACAATGGTTGCCAACCCCACAATGTGTCAACACTCTCCACTTCTCAGCCTTGGGTTCCCTATTACCAGCTTTTCTGTCTCCTCCTGCCTTCTTGTCCTGGCCCCATGTGTGCATGCGAATGCACCCACACACACACACAATACACAACACACTCAAGAGACACAGACATAGACAGACATGGACACACAGAACATATACAAACACGGACACACAAACAACACACACACACAAAATACACAAACAACACACAGACACACACACACACCACCCACAGAGGCAAGGCCTGTCTAGTCTTTGGCTGAAGGGTGAACCTCAGGAGTGATTTCAGTACTGAGTTAAAAGGATGTCTGGGGGCCACACTCTCAGGGTTTCTCCAGTCTCTGTCAGATCAGAAAGTCTGGTCTTTTTTTGTGAGTTAGAATTTTGTTCTACATTTTTCTCCAGCCCTGTCAGGGACCTTGTATTGCAATCCCTGTCAGAGCAGTTGGTGATGGTAGCCAGGCACCATATAGTTGTGCTGGACTCAGTCTGGTGGAGGCTGTTGTATTTGTGACCCAGTAGTCATTTGGACTAATCTTTCCCTTGTGTCTTTGGTTTTCTTCATTCTCCCTTGCTCCAGATGGGGTGGGACCAGTGATGTATCTTAGATAGATTATTAGATTCTTATTGGATATGTGGTTTCCTTAGATATTCTACCAGTTGGTAGCTTGTCTTTTCACTTTTTTGGCAGAGTCTTTTGAAGAGCAAAAGTTTTAAATTTTTCTGAGGTCTCATTTATTTATTTTGTCTTTTGCTGTTTGTGCTTTTGTTATTATACTAGATAATCTAGTGTTAAAAGCTAGGCCTGGCAGTGTTGCCCCTGCTTTTTCTTCTGAGAATTTTATGATGGTTTGGGTTTTTTTGGTGGTTGTTGTTAGGTGCTGTTGAGTCTATTTTCAACTCATAGCAGCTCCATTTGACAGAGTAGAACTGCCCCATAGGGTTTTCTAGGCTGCAGTCTTTATGGAAGCAGATCGCCAAGCCTTTCTCCTGCAGGGTTGCTGGGTGGTTTTGAACTGCCAACTTTTCGGTTAGCAGCCAAGTGCTTAACCGTTGCACCACCCAGGCTCCTGACCTACATTCCTACATTTCTTTCCGGCAGTCCCTGGTGTGCCCTATCCTCCCCTTTATGGCCATATTTCTTAAGAGTTTGTCTCCTCTTGCCCGCCTCTCACTCACTCAGTAGGTTCTGTTGCCACCAATGCAGCTCTCGACAAGGCCACCAGTAACCTCCTTGTGACCACAAAACCAACGAGCTCTTGGGAGCATTTGACACTGCTGATCTCCTCCTCCTTTTTGAAACATTTTCTCAGCTTTTATGATACTTCTGGTTTTTCCCTTCTCTTTGGATGATGCCCCTCAGTCTCCACTGCAAATATCCTTCTCAGCTTTCCTCTTTGGGGTTATGTCCTTGTTTCTCTTCCCTTCTCAACCTGCACGCTCCATTGATTGAAGGGATCTATTCCCATGGCTTGAAATATTATCTATATCTTCAGACAACTCCAGTCTAAATATCCAGCCTGGCTGTTTCTCCTGAGCTCCAGATATTCACAACCTACTCTGCTTGGATATTTATAGACATCTCATACTCAGCATGTACAAAATTGAGCTCCTTATTTTTCCTTTTTACTCTTCTTCCTCTAGCTTTATCTCAAGGGAATGGTACCACTATCAGCCTCATGGCTCAGTCCAGAAGCCTGGGTTTCTTCCTTGACCTCTTTCTTGTCCCCTTCTCCAATCACCAAGTCCTGTGACTTCTATCTCCTAAATGCATCTCAGATGTGGTATGCCTTCCCATGCCCACTGTCACTCCCTCATCCAGGCCACCATCAGGTCTTGCCTAGGTTACTGTACCTGCCCCTTAGGTTGCTCTGTCTTGAGTATTACTATGTTCCAATTCATTATCCAAACTGCCTGTAGAGCAATCTTTTAAAAATGTACCCCTTACCAAGTCACTCCCTGATTAAAACTTGCAATGGCTTCCATTGCATCTAGGATGAAGTCCAAGCTTCTTAACTTGTGTGGATTTTCATGTCCTAGTTCCGCCTCTGTCTAACCCTTCTCCTGCCCCTGCCTATCTGTGACCCACACAGAATGAGTTTCAGTTCCTCAATGTGTGATATTCTCTTTTACCTCTGGGCCTTTGTTACCACAATAATGTGGATTGGAGCCGCCTGCTGCAATAGCCAATTCTGAGACAGGGGTGAGGTGAACAGCAAGAGTCTTATTATATATCGATATATAGGAGACAGAGGGGAATAGATTTCTCCAAAAAACCCATCTCCCCCACTGGAGATCGGCTGAAGGCTTTTATAGGGACAGGATTGTGGGTCTTAGAAGTTCGTGTTATTTTCCCCTTGAGGTGGTCACTTCCCCGATGAGTTCATCTTTTCTTGGGGGTTATCTGGCGACATCCTGGTTTTCTTGTCCCAAGATGGGAGCTTTGTTCGGTTTGTCATTCTTAGATCATTATCACTTGTCTTCTACCCTCCAAGGAGGAACATCGGTTAATCTTAAACCTTTTGTATAGACTGGAACCGGAGGGAAAGACAAGATCATGAGACAATGTGGCGGTTAGCAATGGGGAGTAAATAATAGCGAGCAGGGCCTATGCAGCCTCTTCCACCTTCACACTTCTTTCTTTTGTTTGGAGCTGCCCCTCTTTCCTGGGGAAACACTTATCCATTTTCACATCTCTGTTTTAATGTCAATTCCTCTTGAAGGCTTTCTTTGAAGTCTACCATGTGAGATGCCTCCACTCCCCCAATATAGCTCTAGCACACAGTATTATAACTGCTTGTGTAACATACACAATATTATAATTTCTTGTATAACTAACTTTCTCTACCTAGACCTACACTGTTCAATATTATAGCTGCTAGTCGTTTAAGTTTAAATTAATTAAAATCAGATCAAATTAGAGGAGGAGGGGCAAGATGGTAGTGTAAACAGTTGCACCCTCACGTCCCCCTACAAATATGCCAGTAAACAACAGATAAAAATGAACTCAGACAGAGACTTCAGAGCTCTAGACATCAGTTAAAGTGTTGGAGAACGGAAGCACAGGTCAAATCAGGAGAGAGAGAGCAAGGACAGCAGCAGAAAGGCTGAGATTCGCTGACTGCCCACAGCCTACCTGCCAGCTCGGTTCATGGCTGCCATTTTGGGATGGAGATAAGCTGCATCTCTGAACAAAGAGCATGGGATGGGCAATACACTAACGACACAGACTGACTTAGAGATACTGGGTAAATAGCCTGGAGAGGAGCAGCAAGAGGGGTAAGGTGCATGCTGGGTCAGGCTGACCTGAGAAAGAGTGGCATATTGCCACAACGTAGATTTGAAATCCAGGAAACCAGTGAAAATGCAGTCTGATTAAAGTGGTGCTGGTTGGAGTGTGGGAATTCACGAGTAGGGAGCAGGGAAGCCTGACTGTGCACTTGGCGAGAGACACAGGGACGCTAGAAAAGTGCAGGTGAGTGCTATTGTGTCTCACTGAGAGCAGAGACAAGGAGGGCACTAGCACCCAGGTCCATAGAGCAAGCCCCAGGACCCATCCTTCAGCCTGGGTGAGAAATGCACAGTAAATAGGCAGCCCACCTGGAATTAGCTGGCTCCCTACCCAACAACCAGTCAATAAGGGACAGCCTGCTCAGTGTTGCTCAAGCAGGAAGGACACACAGCACCACCTGCTCCCTCAGGAAAGCCATGCCCCAGCCCTTCCACCTGTGGCCATCGGGAAAGTCCTGAGCCAGCAGAGACAGCCACAGAAGGAAAGCCATGCCCTACCCCTACGACAGACGTGAGGAAACCCCACCCCAGTGGTGCAGTCACCTCGGGAAGGCCACACCCCAGTGCCCGGACTGCAGAGGAAAGCTCATGCCCCAGTGACGCAGACACTTGAAGAAAACCATCCACAAAACCACCCACAAAACCACAGGTGATTCTAAGAACTGGTACCCAGAGACTTAAAATTTTCCAAAACGTCTAAAATCTGTGGAACCAGAGTAGAACCTTACATTGACAAGGAAAAACCTGAGGCCCTGCCACAAAAGATGGAAGGGGTACACACGTCCTCAGAACGGCTGTCAGTGCTGGAAGAACCAAAGGGCCACAGTGCCCTCTAGTGGAAGTTAGGGGAAGTAGGTGGAATAAAGGGGGGAAAAAAAAATCCCTGGAAATAGAAAAAATTCTGAGTTCCAGATTATAATAGTAAGATACTCAAATATCCCACACTCAACAAAAAAATTATAAAACAAGCAATATCACAGGAGAAGATTGCTCAATCAAAAGAAAACCATGAAGAAGTGGATATTACTTCAGTGGAGGCCAGGTTAATGGGAAAAATTAGGGACCTCTAGACAACAATGTTAAATATGTTCAAAGAAAGCCAAGAACACACAGAAAATGAACTAATGGAGATAAGGAAATAAAATGATAAACTCAATAAGGAGATTGAAAATATTAGGAAAAAAACAGAAATACTGGAATTGAAGAATAAAATAATTGGAAAATGCAAGAGAAACATTTCAACAATAGATTCAAGCAAATAGAAGATTGTCTTAGGCTAGGTTCTCTAGAGAAGCAAAACCAGTAAAGTGTATAAATGTATATAGATTTATATCAAGGAAATGGCTCATGTAGTTGTAGAGACTGAAATGTCCCAAGTCAGCGGGTCAGGCTCGAGACTTCTCCTGATTCATATAGCTGCAGTGGCTGGCAAACCCAAGACTGGCAGGTTACTCCCAGGCTGTGAAGACTAACAAATTCCAAGATTGGCAGGCAAGGCTGCAGGTAAGCTTCTCGCTCAAGTCCCAAGAACAGAGGTCAGACCAACAGGAGCCAGCTGTAGGATCCAGAGTGAGCAAAAGTCACAAGCCTTGCTAGAATGTCCACTTATATTTAATGCAGGCCACACGCCCAAGGAAACTCCCTTTCAACTGACTGGCTACTCACAGCAGATCCCATCATGGCAGTGGTCACAACATCATACGACTGCCAAACCACTGAGAATCATGACCCAGCCAACTTGACACACAACCTTAACAATCACAGTCCACCCCTTGTCAGCTTGGCACCTGTACACATCTTAAACCACCATACATAATCTTTGAATAAAGACAATTATAAAGTCATACTTGCATCTAACATGATACAACAAACACACATACAACTGTAAATGTACTAGTTCTATTTACATGTTATATTTTATAAGGGAAGAAAACAAAAATATTTGATGCACACATACAAAGCAGAAATACTCATAACAGTACAGTCCTTATTACTACAAATGGTCACGTGGTCATAACTGGTATTAAGAACTACCTTCTTCCACCACGCATTCCGTATTCCCTTTGCCCTCAGCAAGCAACTCAGCTAGTCATGGTTCTTTGCTTAGTGGGGTGTGATGGTTAAGAATGTGTGTCAGCCTGGCTGGGCCATGATTCTCAGTGTTTATATGTAATCACTCCCATGATTGAATCTGCTGTGAGTAGCCAATCAGTCGAAAGGAGTTTCTTTGGGGGTAAGATCTGCATCTGAATATAAGCAGATGTCCTGGCTTTTTGCCCGCTCTGGATCCTGCGGCTGCCTCCTGTTCATCTGACTTCCTGTTCTTGGGACTTGAGCATCAGCTTATCTGCTAATCTTGGGATTCATTGATCTTCACAGCCTGTAAATGGAGCCCTGCTCTCCAACCTGCAGATCTTGGGTTCACGAGCCACTGCAGCTACATGAATCAGGAGAAGCCTTGCCATCTTGCCTGCCAATCTTGAGATTCATCGATATTCACAGCCTGTGAGCAAGAGCCTTGTTTCTGACCTGCCGATCTTGGGTTTGCCAGTCCCTGAGACTATGTGAACTGGGAGAAGCCTCTATCCTAATCCATGGACTCGGGACGTTCCAGCCTCTACAATCATGTGAGCTGTTTCTTGGATATAAATCTCTCTACATATTTATACGCTTTACTGGTTTTGCTTCTCTAGAGAATCCAGCCTAAGACATGGGGTAACCCAAATCTTCATTCCTGAAGATCTGGGCCATTAGTAGTTGTGCTGAAATTGGGTTGTTGTAGTTTTCCATTGACTTTAATCACAGGGCATGATAGTACTAAGAGATGCCCTAAGGGATCTCCTGTATTCCAGACATACTCTTCTTTACCTACATTATGTAATTACCAATTATGTAATTATGTAATTACCAATCAGATTTCCTCTTGGTAATCAGGATCAATCACACCAGCCAGTATGGTAATTCCCTTTTTTGCCCATTGATCCAGAGGTATAAGGAAACCAAAGTGGCTAGGTGGCATTCTTGGCTTCCAGTTCAATGGAATCAGTGATGTGTCTCCAGGTGGGAGCATTCCTCCCTTTGGAACTAAAACCTCTAGACCCGCAGCACATAAAGTTGTGGGCACAGGAGGCAAAAACCTAGCAAGTGGTCACTAGGGGTAATAGTGAGTGGTGCCGCTCCCATTTCCACCTCTTGATTCCTGGACTCATGAATCTTGGCTATGAGAGAAAAAGCACCATATATTGGACACTGGTTTAGAGCATACACAGCATCCTGGAGAATGTTGCCCCAACCCTGCAAGGTATTACCACCTAGCTGGCACCATAATTGTGTCTTTAGAAAGCCATTCCATCATTCTATCAAGCCAGCTGCTTCAGGATAATGGGGAACATGGTAAGACCAGCGAATTCCTTGAGCGTGGGCCTGTTGCTACACTTTATTTGCTGTGAAGTGAGTCCCTTGATCTGAAGTGATGCTGTGTGGGTTACAATGATGGTGGATAAGACATTCTGTAAGTCCACAGATGGTAGTTTTGGCAGAAGCATTGTGTGCAGGGAAGGCAAATCCATATCCAGAGTAAGTGTGTATTCCAGTAAGAACAAAATATTGCCCTTTTCATGGTGGAAGTGGTCCAATGTAATCAATTTGCCACCAGGTTGCTGGCTGATCACCTTGAGAGATGATGCCATATAGTGTTGGTCTCTGCTGCTGGAAGATTGGGCATTCAGCAATGGCTGTAGTGAAGTTGGCCTTGGTGAGTGGAAGCCCATGTTGCTGAGCCCATGCATAACCATCCATCCCTGCCACCATGGCCACTTTGTTCATGAGGCCATTGAGCGATGATGGGAGTAGGTGGAGAAAGATAATGAGTGGTTTCCACAGAATGTGTCATCCTATCCACTTGATTGTTAAAACCCTCCTCTGCTGAGATCGCCCATTGGTGAGCATTCACATGAGACAGAAATATCTTCACTTCTTTGGCCCATTCAGAGAAGTCTATCCACATACCTCTTCCCCATACCTCCTTGTCTCAAATTTTCCAATCATGTTCCTTCCAGTTCTCTGACCATCCAACCAAACCATTGGCCACAGCCCATGAATCAGTATACAGTTGCACATCTGGCCATTTCTCCTTCCAAGCAAAGTGAACAACCAGGTGCACTGCTCATAGTTCTGCCCATTGGGAGGATTTCCCTTCACCAAGTGTCTTTCAGGGAGTCCAAGAAAGGGACTGTAGTGCTGCCCCTGTCCACTTTCGAGTGGTGCCTGCATACCGTAAAGAACCATCTGTAAACCAGGAATGAGTTTTCTCTTCTTCAGTCAACTGATCATAAGGAACTCCCCATGAGGCCGTAGGCGCAGACTGGGAGATGTTAGTAATGTGACAAGAGTAGAGACCATGGGCATTTGGGCCACTTCCTCGTGCAACTTACTTGTGCCTTCAGGTCCTGCTTGGACCCAATCTCTTATATACTACTTCTATTTAATGACGGAACGCTGCTGTGCACATCCAACTTTATGACTCTGTGGGTCAGGCAACACCCAGTTAATGATGGGCAGTTCAGGCTGCATGGTGACTTGGTGTTTCATGGTTAAGTGTTCAGTTTTTACTAAGGCCCAGTAACAAGCCAAAAGTTGTTTCTCAAAAGGAGAGTTGTTATCTGCAGAAGATGGCAGAGCTTTGCTCCAAAATCCTAAGGGTCTGAGCTGTGATTCACCAATAGGGGCCTGCCAAAGACTCCACACAGCATCTCTATCTGCCACTGACACTTCAAGCACCATTGGATCAGCTGGATCATGTGGTCCAAGTGGCAGAGAAGCTTGCACAGCAGCCTGAACCTGTTGTAGAGCATTCTCTTGTTCTGAGTCCCACTCAAAACTAGCAGCTTTTTGAGTCATTTGATAAATAGGCCAGAGTAGTACACCCAAATGAGGAATATGTTGCCTCCCAAATCCAAAGAGGTACACTAGGTGTTGTGCCTCTTTTTTAGTTGTGGGAGGAGCCAGATTCCATAACTTATCCTTCACTTCAGAGGGACTATCTCAACATGCCCTGCACCACTGGACCCCTAGAAATTTCACTGAGGTGGAAGGTGCCTGAATTTTTGTGGGATTAATTTCCCACCCTCTAGCACCCGAATATTTTACCAATAAGTCCAGAGTCATTGACACTTCTTCCTTACTAGGTCTAATCAGCATAATGTCAGTGATATCTTGTGGAAGGGAAAGGTGATCAAGGTCCCTGTGGATTAAATTATGACATAGGGCTGGAGAGTTGATGTAGCTCTTAGGTAAGCAAGTGAAGGTGTATTGCTGGCCTTGCCAGCTGAAAACAAACTGCTTCTGATGGTCCTTCAAAACAGGCATGGATAAAAATGCATTAGCCAGATCAATAGCTCCAAATCAGGTACCAGAAGATGTGTTAATTTGCTCAGCAATGAAACTACGTCTGGAACAGCAGCTGCAATTGGAGTCACCACCTGGTTAAGTTTTTGATAATCCACTGTCATTCTCCAAGATCCATCTGTTTTTTGCATGGGCCAAATAGGTGAGTTGAATGGGGATGTGGTGGGAATCACCACCTCTGCATCCTTCAAGTCATTGATAGTGGCAGCAATCTCTGCAATCCCTCCAGGGGTGCAATATTGCCTTTGGTTTACTATTTTCCTAGGTAGGGGCAGTTCTAGTGGCTTCCACTTGGCTTTTCCTACCATAATAGCCCTTACTTCACATGCCAGTCAGGAATCCAATGTGGGGGTTCTGCCAGTTGCTGAGTATATGTATTCCAATTACGCATTCTGGAACTGGGGAAATCACTACAGGATGGGTTCAGGGACACACTGGACCTACTGTGAGACAGACATGAGCTAAGACTCCATTAATAAACTGACCTCCATATGCCCCTACTCTGACTGGTGGGTCACAGTGATGGTATGGGTCTCCTGGAATTAATGTCAGTTCAGAGCCAGTATCTAATAATTCCCAAAAAGTCTGATTATTTCCTTTTCCTCAATGAACAGTCACTCTTGTAAAAGGCTGTAGATCCCTTGGGGAAGGCTGGGAGAAAGATTAACAGTATGTTTTTGGACCCAGGCTCCCCTTCATTCAAGTGGTTTTGGGTCTTTAAACTCACTTAAGTCTGGGAATTGATTGAGAGGCCGTGACTCTCTATTCTGACGATTTGAGTTACACTCCTGTTCACTTGATCTAGAATTCATCTTCTTGTACAGATCAAGTAAATATTTAGTAGATTTCCTATCTATTTCATTCCTATGGACCACCATGACTAAGTAGCCAGCACCATAAGTCCATATGAGTCAGACTATTCTGATTACTGCTTTGACTCCACTGTCCATTACAGTAACCACACCTACCTTGTCTTTGTTGATTGAGTGCCACCACTTGACCCCTACTACCACACTGTCCAATCAGCCCCATTGTAGTTAGATGTCTTAATTCAGTTAGGGCAGTTCCCACTGTCTAATCTGACTTACATAAAATAGCAGTCACAGCAGTCTTCAAGGATGCTGGGGCTCCCTTCACAAATTTGTTCCTCACAGTTGTGGTAAAAGGTGTGTCCTCTGGGCACTCCATGTGTGGCTTTGTGGGTCTAGGCTGATAAATCCACTCTAGCATGTCAATTTTCCTAAGCCTTTGGATACCTTCTTCTACAGTATACCACGACAGGTCTGGTACTTTAACCTGGTTTAGTGTAGGCCACCATGTAATCCATGCTTCAGGGACTCAGTCAAATAAACTATTAGATCCTTTCCTAACTTCTTGAGCTGAAACACTGAATGAAAAATCTGTGCTTAGTGGGCTCCTATCAATAAACTCAGACTGATCCATATTTATGTTCTTTGGACCATTATCCCACACCCTTAATAACCATTCCCGTACATATTCCCCAGGTTTCTGTTTGTACATATAAGAAAAGTCAAGCAGTTCTTTTGGAGTGTAGCATACCTCCTCCTGAGTCACACTTTGTACTTCACAGTTTGAGGCTCACTGGGACTTAACTTTAGTTATAAGTTAGAAGCCAAAATCAATGGGGAAGTGTTTTGAGAACATTCAGCATTGTCTTGTAAAGTGTCTTGGAAAGTATCTGATGCCCCAAGAATGACTCGGACAAAGTCTTGCTAGATGCAGCTAGGTTAATCTCATTAGATGGAAGTGGTGGGGCTAATGATTTTACTGGGGAGGGTGGTTTAGTAGACAAACATGCAGTAATCTCTTCAGATGGGAGGGATAAGTCTGGTTTTGCTGGCAGGAGTGATTCAATGGAATTCAGGGTTTCAGTGTCTCCAATTTCCTGATTATCTGCCCATATATCCCCATCTCAAGTTTCATGATCCCATTTTTTCCCAATCAATACCCTCACTTTAACTTCAGACACGTCTCAAGGATGGCAATTGAGTCAGCATTGTAATTCAGCCACTCTTTCTTATGATAAGACTCTGGGTTTGGTTTTCAGCAATATCAGCTCTTTTACTACAAGAAATCAGGCTTTCTTTCAAGGCACAAGTGGAAACTTCGAGGTCATTTACGCAGCACTTGAGCTTTGACTCTGAAGCCCTCAGCTCATCTCTTTATTTTACCAGTTTGTCTAGTGAGAGTAGGACCAACCAACTAGGTCCCTTATACTTCTCATTATGACAAAACTGTAGAAAGTTATCACACATATGTTCACTCAGAGACTCACCTTTCATCAATACCTGACCTATTGGTGGCAATATTTTGCCTATTTGCATTGCCACCTCACTCCATGGATTAGCAGTGCCCTCTTTACTACTGAAAGGAGAGTCATCAACATCTTTATGACTAACTAGACCTGAGAACTAATTTAGAAAACTTATCTTTACAATTTTGTTTCTCTAGAACCACTCTCAGTACCAAATGTCTTAAGCTGTTTTCTCTAGAGAAGCAAAACCAGTAAAGGGTATATATATATATATTTATATCAAGGAAATGGCTCACATGGTTGTAGAGGCTGGAACGTCCAAGTCCGTGGGCCAGGCTGGAGGCT
Source organism: Dugong dugon (assembly GCA_030035585.1). Lineage (NCBI taxonomy): Eukaryota > Metazoa > Chordata > Mammalia > Sirenia > Dugongidae > Dugong > Dugong dugon. The sequence goes on along the minus strand of CM057466.1, from coordinate 42,260,827 downwards.
TCTCCTGATTCATCCAGCTGCAGGGGCGGGTGAACCCAAGATCAGCAGGTCAGAGAGCTGGGCTGTTGCTCCCAGGCTGCGAAGATCGACGAATTCCAAGATTGGCAGGTAAGACCACAGGTAAGCTGCTAGCTCAAGTCCCAAGAACCAGAGGTCAGATGAACAGGAGCCAGCTGCAAGATCCAGAGAGAGCAAAAGCCACAAGCCTTGCTAGAATGTCCACTTATATTCAACGCAGGCCACAAGCCCAAAGAAATTCCATTTCAACAGATTGACTACTCAGAGCAGATCCCATCATGAGGGTGATCACAACATCATATGACTGCCAAACCACTGAGAATCATGGCCCAGCCAAGTTGACACACAATGTTAACCATCACAAAGATAGAATAAGCCACCTAGAAGATGGGGTAACTGAACTTATCAAGTCTCAAGAGAAACAAGAGAAAAGAACAAAAAAAGTGAACAAAGCCAAATGGAACTGTAGGACTTGATTAAGAAATACTGCATTAGTTTTTTTTGGAATTTTAGCACAACAGTATAGTAAAAAAGGTACATAAAAACTTTTCCAAGAGATAAAGATAATTTCGCAGATCTGAATAAGGAACTGAGCCTGCAAATCCAGGAAATTAGGCAAACTTTAAACAGAAGGAATACAAAGAGGTCTACACAAAGACATAGTAAGAAAATTCTTGACAACCAAAGACAAGGAGAGAGTTCTGAAAGCAGCAAGGGAAAAGCACAGTATAAAATATCAAGTATCCTTCATAAAAATTAATGTGGATTTCTCCTCAGAAACCCTGGAGGCCAGAAGACAATAGAGTGACATATATAAAGTACTGAAGGAAAAAAATTGTCAACCAAGAATTCTTTACCCAGCCAAGTTGTCATTAAAAAATGGAGGTGGGGGAGGGAATCAAGACATTTCCAAATAAACAGAAACTGTAGGAATTTGTTATTGCTAGACCTGTTCTGCAAGTATTACTTAAGGGAGTTCTTCAGATGGCAAGGAAAGAACACTAGACAAATACTTGAATCTGCACATGGGAAGGAAGAAAACAAAACAAAAATGAAAAACACAGAGAGAGAGATCTCCAATAAAGGTAATGCCATGAGCAAATGTAAAGGTATGTAACAGTAAATGTATATGGTATTTCCAGAGTGTAAAACTAGTAGTCGTGTTCCACAAACAATAAAACATCAAATGTGTAAGAAATAAGTACAAATTAAACCTATCAAATATAGGATGTATAATGATGTAACTGGAGACTCAACAACAGAAATGAGGGAGGGAGGAGCAAAACAGGAAAAGAGTTTTAGTATGTTAATGTTGTATGTTACTTATTGCTTGTATGTTAAATGTTGGCATCAAGCTGAAATAAGTTGGTGCAATTGTAAGTTGTTCAATGTAAAATTTGTTTTAACTACTAAGAAAATACTTAGAAAATATACATATAATGGAAGAAGGAAGAAATCAAAAAGGCTCAACACAAAATAGCTGTTAAACACAAAAAATAGCAAAAGTATGGGAATAGTGGGACAAAGAAGATATATGACACACAAAAATAATTGGCAAAATGAATGAAGTAGATCTTTTGTTCTTGGTAATTACCTTAAATGTAAATGGTTTAAACTATTTATTCAAAAGGTAGAGAGTGACAGAAAGGATAAAAAACAAAAACAAAAACAAAACAAATAATAAAAATGATCCATCCTTATGCTGTATACAAGAGACACACGTTATCAAGAATGCAAACAAAGTAAAAGGATGGAAAAGAATATTTTATGCAACTAATAACAGAAAAAGGTAGAGGTGGCCATACTGATATCAGATAAAATATACTTTAAATCAAAATTTGTTGTAAGAGATGAAGGACATTAGATAATAATAGAAGCGTCAATCCATCCAGAAGACATAGCATTTATAAACATACATGTGCTTAACATCAGGGCTCCAAAATATATGAAACAAATATTGACTGATATGAAAGGAGTAATAGACAACTCCACCTCCACAATAATAGTTGGGGAATTCAGTATACCACTTTCAATTCTGGACACAATATCTAAAAAGAAGATTAGTAAGAACAACACCATAACCCAATTAGACCTATTTGACATATATAGGACGTATATATAACACTCCATCCATCACCAGAACAATACACATTTTTATCCTGTGCACTTGGATCATTTTCCAGAACAAACCGTAGGTTAGGCCACAAAAAAGTCTCAACAAATTTAGAAAGATTAAAATTGTACAAAGTATCTTCTCTGATAACAAAGGAATATTTTTGAGAAATTAACAGTACTCTCTCTCCTCACTTATTAACATGATTAAGTTCCAAAGTCCAGGTCGTTATGCAAAATTAGTGTTATGCAAAAATGGAGGATGATAACATCATTACATAACTGCCAAATTACATTATTACGTAACTGCCAAATCCCTGAGAATCATGGCCCAGCCCAAGTTGACACATAACCTTAACTACCAAACGCAGTGTTACTCTCACCTCAGGCCTCAGCACTTGTTATTGCCAGACTTATGTCATTAATGCACAAAATAGTCAGATAGTAGATTTTTTACTATTGTTTTAAATGTGAAACATTTGGTAACAAGATAGTCGATAAGTGAGGAGAAGGTGTAGAAGCAAAACTAGAAAACACACAAATTCATGAAAATCAAACAATCCACTAGTATACAACCATTGGATCAAGCAAGAAATCAAGAGTGAAATCAGAAAATATACTTGGAGATAAATGAAAACAAAAACACATCATAACCAAACATATGGGATGCAGTGAAGTCAGTCCTCAGAGGGAAATTTTATAACAATAAATGCCTACATTAAAAAAAGAAGAAAGGTCTCAAATAGTCTAACTCTACAACTTGCGGAACTAGAAAAAGAAGAGCAAACTAAACCTAAAGCTACTAGAAGAAAAGAAATAATAAAGATCAGAACAGAAATAAATGAAATAGAGAATAGAAAAACAGTAGAGAGAATCCACAAATACAGAAGTTGGTTCTTGCAAAAGATCGATAAAACTGACAAACAGCTAGCAAGGCTGATGAAGAAACAAAGAGAGAAAATGCAAATAACCAAAATAAGAAACAAAAACAGAGACATTACAACTCATCCAATAGAGGTAAATAGGATCGTAACAGACTACTATGAACAACTGTACTCCAAAAAACTGGATAACTGTGATGAAATGGACAAATTCCTAGAAGCACATAACCTACCTAAACTGACAACAAAGGAAGAAGAAAACCTCAACAGATCTGTAACAAGTGAAGAGATTCAATCACTAATAAGAACCCTCCCAACAAAGAAAAGCCCAGGATCAGAAGGCTTCCTGGGGAATTCTACCAATCATTTAGAGAAGACTTGACACCACTACTGTTCAAACTCTTCCAAAAAGTAGACGAGGAAGAAATACTCTCTAACTAATTTCTGTTAAGCCAGCATTACCCTGATACCAAAGCCAGATAATGACATGACAAGAAAAGAAAACCACAGATCAATATCCCTTATGAATATAGATGCTAAAATTTTCAGCAAAATACTAGAAAACAGAATCCAACAGCATATTAAAAGAATTATACATCATGATCAAGTGGGATTTATTCCAGGAATGCAAGATTGGTTCAACATTAGATCAGCCAATAATAGAACAAAGGAAAAAAATCACATGATCATTTCAATTGACACAGAAAGGGCATTTGATAAAACGCAGCATACTTTCTTGATCAAAACTTTCAACAACATAGAAATAAAAGGGAAATTCCTCGACATGATTAAGGACATTTATGAAAAATGAACTGCAACATTATACTTAATGGAGAAAAATTGAGAGCTTTCTCTTTGAAAACAGGAACAAGACAAGGACGCCCACTCTTACCATTCCTATTTATTATTGTACCAGAAGTCACAGCCAGAGAAATAAGGCAAGAAAAAGAAATAAAATGTAACCAAATTGGAAAGGAAGGGGCAAAACTATCTGTACTCACAGCGACGTGATCATATATGTAGAAAATCCCAAAGAATCCACTAAAAAGCTTCTAGAACTAATAAAGGAATTTAACAAAGTTGCAGGATACAAGGTCAACACACACAAATCAGTTGGGTTTCTATACAACAGCAATGAGAAATCTGAAAAGACGATTAAGAAAGCAAATCATTTACATTAACATCTAAGAGAATAAAATATCTAGGAATAAATTTACCCATGGATGTGAAAGACTTATACAATGGAAATTATAAAATGCTGCTGAAAGAGAATAAAGAAGACCTAAATAGATGAAAAGACTTTCCGTGCTCATAGGTTGGAACACTTAAAATAATCAAGATGTCAATACTACCCAAAGCTATCTACAGATACAATGCAATCCCAATCAAAATTCCAACAGCATTCTTTACAGAAATGAAAAAACAAATCCTCAGTTTTATACAGAAAGACAAGAGACCCCCAAATAGACAAAGCAATTTTGAAGAAGAAGAACACTTTCCAACTTCAAACTATATTACAGAGCTATAGTAATCAAAACAGCCTGGTATGGCTTAATTATAGACACATAGACCAATGGAATAGGATAGAAAACCCAGAAATAAATCAAAACATCCACGGTCAATTGATTTTCAACAAGGAAGCAAAATCCATTCAATAAGGAAGAAACAGTATCTTCAACAGATGATGCTGGCAAAACTGAATTTCCACTTGTAGAAAAATGAAGCAAGATCCATACCTCACACCATACACAAAAAACTAACTAAAAATGGATCAAGGACTTAAATGTTAAGTCTAAAACCATAAAGTTCTTGGAAGAAGATATAGGAGCAAAGCTCCGGGACCTACTTTTTTTTCTTCAGTGATTGATTATAAAGTGCAACAATGGATGCATCAGTCGCAGAAAACAAAATAGAAAACTGAGACCTCATAAAAGTTAAATATTTATGCTTATCAAAAGAATAAAAGATGGCTTATAAGCTGGGAAAAAAATCTTCAAGAACAATATAACTAATAAGGGTCTAATATCTAAAAAATACGTAAAACTTCTACAACTTAACAACAAAAAGACAAATAACCCAACCAGAAAATGGGTGAAGGATATGAACAGACACATCACCAAAGAGGATATTTAAATGGCCAAGAAACACATGAAAAGATGCTCAACGTCATTAACCATAAGATAAATGCAAGTCAAAACCACAGTGAGATACCATTTCACTCCCCTAGGATGGCTAAGAGAAGCAAAACAAAACAAAAAATAACAAATGTTGAAGAGGATGTGGGGAAATTGGAATTCTCATCCATGGATGATGGGAATGAAAAATGGAAAACAATCTGGTGATTCCTCAAAAATCTAGAGCTAGAACTACCATAGGACCCAGCAATTCCACTCCTAGATATGTACCCCAGGAATCTAATAGAAGTGACACAACCAGACACATGCACACTTATGTTCATTGTGGCACTATTCATAGTAGCAAAAAGAAGGAAACAACCCAACTGCCCAACAATTGAAGAGTGAATAAGCAAAATGTGGTACATACATACAAGGGAAAATTATTCATTGGTAAAGAAAAATGAGGTCCCAAAACATCTTGCAACATGGATGAACCTGGAGGATATTATGTCAAGCAAAATAAGTCAATCACACAAGGACAAATACTGTATTTTTCACTTTTATGAAATGACAAGAATAGGTAAATACACAGAGACTAATGTTCTTTGGTGTTCACTGGTGGTTACCGGAGGTGAGGGGGTGGGGGAGGAAGAAGTATTCCCTAGGTAGTAGTCACTTTTTGTTTTTGATGAAGGAAAAGGTGGCACTGAATGTGGGTGAAGTTTGTACAGCTTCACTAATGTAGTTGATGTCAATAACCCGTACATGAGAAAAAGAATGAAATGATAAACGCTCATGCAGTGCGATGGACTGCTTTTGTGTGGTCTTGTAACTCCCACCCAAGTGATTGGGGGGGGACTGTGCAAATAGAGTGATTGTGGCTCACAGAGTGAGAAAGCTGAGTACCTTTGGGCAGGAGGCTTGCAGAGTAGGGTGCCTCCAGGCCCTTGGTGGAGCTAGGTTTGCCTCCCCATGGAGCTAGAGCTGAGCACCTTCCGGCAGAGGCTTACCGGTGGAGTAGGGTGCCTCGGGGCACCTGTCAGCAAAGCTAAAAGAGTTGTCTAGCATTTGTCTTAGCATGCCTGAGGCTGAGGGGCCAGGGAGAGCCTAGCTCAGAAGAGGCTGTCCTGATGGAAGAACTGTATCCTGAGTGTTCCTGAACCTGAATTGGAACCTGTTTCTTCCCTAATAAATCCCATAGTTGTGAGTATTGTCTGTGAGTTTTGAGTGGCCATTGCAATGAATTATTGAACTCAGCAGAGAAGTAGAGAGTGCCATGCGAGGGATGGTTGGTGCCAGGATTAGTAGAGATGGCAGAGAAAGGAAACATGTCTGACCTCTGTCCCATGGGAATCAGCCTTGGGCTGTTGATTTTGATTCTCCTTTCCCCATGTGAAGTCAGAGGAGATCAGATGCTGCCTTCATGCCATTTTTACAGCTTGGTTATATATAATTTTGCAGCAACCAAAGAAAAAAAGTGGGGAGGAGGGGAGTGGAGCTACAGATGCTGATATTAATTAAACATAATCAATCACCTCACAGGATTAGTTCTCTTGATTTGAGGGCTTAGGGTCATGGATGATGGGAGAAACCAGTCAATTGGCATAATACAGTTCTTAAAGTTTATGTTCTACCTCCCAGTTTGGTGAGTAGTGTCTGGAGTCTTAAAAGCTTATGAGCAGCCGTCTAAAATACAATTATTGGTCTCTATTTGTCTGGAACAAAAGAGAAAGAAGGAAACCCAAGAATCAGAGAAGGAACTGCATTAGAGAACTGATTGTCTCCATGAACCACTGCCTCCTCTACCCTGAGACCAGAAAAACTAGATGGTGTCCAAGCACAGCTACTAAATGTTCTAATCAGGGACACAGTAGACGGATCCTGATAGAAAGGGAGAAAAATGTGGAATAGGTCTTCAAATTCTTAAAGAATCCAGATTTACGGACCTATTGAGACTGGAGGAGTCCCTTGAGTTAATCTTCAAACCTTAAAAGAAACTATCCCCTAAAGTCACCTTTAAACTAAATAACAGTTTATCTCAGAAAGTAAGATTGTCACCCTTGAGTATTGTGTTCTTTAAAAAAAATTATCTTTATAAGATTAAATTGACAACAGCTATTTTAAACTATAGACAAGAAGATTGGAGGGCTGGAAGTTTAAGTCAATGGAGTGAAACAACTAGAACAAAAGTAACGAGAATGTTGATACAATGTGAAGAACATAACCATGTCAATGATCATTATGTCTAGAAACTGTTGAGTGGGAGTGGGTTTTGCTGTGTATATTTTCACAAAACAAAAAATAGAATATTAAAAAAAAATCAGATCAAATTAAATGTTCACTTCCTCAGTTGCACTAGTCAGATTTCAAGTGCTCAATAGCTACATTTGGCTACTGTATCACACAACACAGATATACAACATGCCTATCATTTTAGAAAGTTCAATTAGCTCTGCTCCAGACTACAAATTCTGTGAGGGCAAAGATCTTTCTATCTTGCTCTCCACATTTTTCCCTGGAGGTAGCTCAGTGTTGAGCACTCTTATGTATCTGTTGAATAAATGAATATATGATTTATTTAGAGGGTGCGATCTGAGTATAAGAGTATCCACACAAGATTATTTATAGTTTCTCCATGTTCATGCCTCTGAGCATTTGTTCCTGCTGTTCCATTTGTCCAGAATGCCTTTCCCTCATTTCTCTACTCACTGATATTATTATCAGCCTTAAAGGTGCACTGAATGTCATCTGTGTGGAGGCTTCCCTCTCCCCTTCTAGGCAGAGAAAATCACTTGACCTTCTTTATTAATATCATTAGTAGAAGTTATAATAGATCTTATTGATAGAATAACATAGTCAGTCATGTGTACATGTGTCTCCTCTGTTAGATTGTGGTTTTGTTGAGGGCAGGGACTGTGCCTTGAATTTTTTTTGAATGTTTCTGCATCTTTGAAATTAAGCACAGAGTCTACACTGTGCTAGGTGATAAGTAAATACTGTGGAATTAATTTTTATCGAGAATACTAGTAACTAACAGTTATTGGTTACTATCTATCACATGCTATATTGGATGGCTTAACATATTACCTCATTTACAGAGGTTACTTCACAACAATTCCCAGAAGTAGGTATGGTCCCCCCATTTTAAAGATGAGGAAACCAAGGTTTAGAAAAGTTAAGCAACTTAATCAAATAATTGTAGAGCTAGAATATTGAACCTAGCTCTTCCTGACTCCAAAATCTAAGCTTTTTAACTTGCAGTTGAGAATTACAAAGTTATTGAGACTTAGTCTCCTCTTCAAAAACAGAGCTTTTTGGAAAGCACAAAGGTAAGACAATGCCTTCTCCCGTATCTTTCTTTCTTAAACGGAGCTTTGGGGAGACAGTAGTTTCCTAGAAAAGGTGGTTCCTTGCGGGGAAGGGATCCTAGGTCTCATGGCTTTTTTTCCAGCTACAAACCCATGCCAAGACAGCACTTGCTGCAGGAAGGCCACATAGAGAGGAGACCCTGCAGAGAGGAGGTCGTGCAGAGAGGAGGTTATATAGAGAGCAGGCCTTGCAGAGGGGAGGTTGTGTAGAGAGGAGGCCATGCAGAGAGGAGGTCGTGCAGAGAGGAGGCTGTGCAGAGAGGAGGCTGTGCAGAGAGGAGGGTGTGTAGAGAGGAGGTCGTGGAGAGAGGAGGTTGTGGAGAGAGGAGGTCTTGGAGAGAGGAGGCCTTGCAGAGAGGAGGCCGTGCAGAGGGGAAGCTGTGTAGAGAGGAAGCCGTTCAGAGAGGAGGCCGTGCAGAGAGGAGGCCGTGCAGAAGGGAGGTTGTGTAGACAGGAGGCCGTCTGGAGTGGAGGCCGTGTGGAGAGGAGGCAGCAGGCCTGACTAACCATCCACTTCCTAGTCTCGAAGAGCCCACCCCTTGCCCTTGGCCTTGCTTTAGGCTTGTGTGCCCCTGCCCCTTTTCCATGTCCACTGTTGCCCTCCTCAGAAGCAGAGGTGCACGCTTCGCACCAGCAGGACCTGTCCGGGGCTGACCAGAGATCTCTGAGATGGCTCAGTAGGAACCATGATGCTCAGGGGGCAGTGGAGATCAGCAGCGGAGCAGAATCGCTCTCTGACGTGTGCTGAGGAGGGGATAATCGGCCATTGTGAAGGTTGAAGGGAGGGGACTCCTGGGAAGAAGCAGAAATGTCAAACGAGAGGGGCCAGCCACCCATCCTGGCTTTCACCCCAAAGAGCCCCTCCCACAGAATTAGGTGGGAGTTGGGGTGGGGTTTCCTGAAAGGGCTTTAGTCTGTGGGAGAAAACAGGCAGATTTTTACCTTTTTCACAAAATAAAATGAGGGTCTGTCCCATATAACAACCACCCCATTGTGCCCTCCAGAAGGTCCACGACAGGCCCTGGGGCAGGTGGGCAATGTCACCATCCCCTTGGAAAGCCTGTGGAAATATCTTTATGGCCATCAAGACCGTCTGGACTTTCACCCTGAGGTTTACCTCTTTCCTATTCTTCTTCACTTCTTCATTTGGAAAGGGGGCAGGGGAGGAGGGTCGTGAATACTTTAACATTTAAAAGAACCAAGCCAAACAAAATTTATGTGGACATTGTAATTATTACTATGCTGAATTAATGAAGTTTATCCTCTCCTTTTTTGACAGGAAGAACATAAAAATCCCGATGAAAGAAAACAGATGTAGTTGCTTTGAGCACTTCCAAAGGAAACTGCAGTAAAATATGAAACATTGCTGTGTGGAAGGCTGACGTGTGTTGCAGATGTTCTGATACTGTTTTTGTCTGTCAGCTGTGTGTAAGTGGGCTTGGCACCTCTGGCCACAGAGCCTCCCACGTCAGAGTAATAACAGCAATAAAGTCGGGAAGAAAGTGCAAACTGTACTTCTACCTTTGCTTGATTTTTCTTTTAACCAAAAGCATATAAAAGACACAAATCCAAAGGAGGACATTTAGGCTGGTAACTAAAGATGATTTATGAACAAAGGGAGAGAAAAGAGGATAATCAGAAAGAACCATCTCTGGAGATGTATTCCTAAGCACCTGGTTAGCAGAGAGAACTCCGGTTCACCCTGACGGTGAGCTAGAACTGTGCGGTTCATCTTCTGGTGGCTCCAGGAGACCCTGCAACTCAGGATCACCTCAGTTAAAGTGTCTGTGGATTTTTCATCACCGAACGCTCCTGATTTTACTTACTGTTTTCAGGCAGTCTGATACTCTGATATCTGTGGGTGGTACAAAAGGTTAACTCACTACTAGTTGAAAGGTTGGAGGTTCAAGTCCACCTATAGGTGCTTTGAAAGAAAGTCCTGGTGATCTAATTCCAAAAAATTGACCATTGAAAACCTCATGGAGCACAGTTCTACTTTGACACACATGGGGTCACCATGAGTCAGAATCCACTCCGTGGCATGAGTCCTAGTGACAACCCTCTCTGCCAGTACCTGTGGGAGGGGGAATCCAGACTAGGGGTGCTGCTTGCCTACGGGACATCTGGGCATGCACATGTGGGTCCATTTGTCACCAGCCCCTCCCCCTCTGTTCTCTTCCTCCCTCGTCCTCCCTTGTCTTCCTGCCATTGCAGCCTCAGAGACCCTGGAAATCCAGGGGGGAGGAGGCAAAAGAAGCTTAGTACTTCTTCATACTTGTAGTGGGAAGTGCCAGGGACTGATTTTAGAATTTTGGGAGGGACCCAACTGGGAGTCCCCCTTGCTGGCATTAAGCTTGCCAAACAAGTGAGGCTGTGTCCGGACAAGAACGGATTGGCTTGGCTGTCTGCCAGCATCACTGTGAAAACCTAATCTGTGAGTCGCAGGGTGCATACTGCCGCCCTCCCGGGTCTGGTGTCCGCTGAGCTCCACCGAAGCCATGCACGGGCGGCTCCACAGGGGCCTAGCAAGCGCTCTGATCAACGCGTCCTGCTTCTGGGCTGCCCAGATACCAAGGGCTTGAATTAACAATTGGCTAAATCTAATGGAGAGATAATTGTGTAAATGAAACACGATAATTGTCTAAATGATCTCCTGTTGGGTTTTTTTTTTTTTTTTGGTTGGTTCTCAGGCAACTTTCAAAGGACTTAGATGGATGTGCCAGTTTGATTTGTGGTTTAGCTGCCTACTTTTAAATTAAAATACCTGCTGTTAAAAACAGTCAAAACTCAAAGAAATTGACACATAAGGTTTATTCTACATGCATACAGTCAGGTCATTCTGATTCAGGAGAAAGCAAATGGCTTGAGGTAGGCTAGTTTCAACCAAGCGTATAAAGAGAAGAGGAAGGGGGAGGATACAAGATCAACCACTGGCTAATCTTAATGTGACTGATTGAACCTTTTTACTGAGATCAACTCATATCAGGTCACAAGGTGGTCTCTGGCCTGGCTGCTAAAAATGTGGCCCTCCACCGACCCACCCACCCACTTTTTTGAAATTTAAATTCAGTAAGCCTAGAGTCTTTCATTAAATCTTGAGGTAATAGTTTTGGAAGAGGCTGCATAGGCCCTGCTCACTGTTATTTACTTCCCATGGCTAACCACCACACTGCCTCATGATTTTTCCCTCCGGTTTCAGTTTCTACAAAAAGGTTTAAGATTAACGATGTTCCTCCCTGGAGGGTGGAAAACAAGTGATAGTGATCTAAGAATGAAAAACCAAACAAAGCATCCATCTTGTGACAAGGAAAAGCACGAAGACGCCAGATAATCCCCAAGGATGTCACCAGATAACCTCTAGGAATACCGGTAGAAGGTTAACTCATCTAAGACCTCATCACCTCAAGGAGAAACTACCGCAAAAGATCCATAATCCTGTCCCTATAAAAGACTTCAGCCGATCTCCAGTGGGGGAGACGGGTTTTTTGGAGGAAATCTATTCGCCTCCGTCTCCTATATGTCGGTATCTAACAAACACCTTGCCGCTCATCTCAGCCGTCTCCGAACCGGCTATTGCGGCAGGCGGCTCCAGTCCGCCTTGTTGTGGTAACAGTCTTGCCATTGCTGCAGAGCAGCTTCTGGTGGGAAAAAAAAATCAGTGCTTTTGCAGTTTGGATCAGGTTATTTTTTTTTAATGGTTAATATTTGATTTTCTGGGTAAGAAAAAAAACCCAAAATCAAAGTAAGATGTCTGTTATTAATTTTTCTCATTGGCACTGCCAGATAAAAGCTCTTGGTCCAGAAAACTAATCACAGAAGCACGGGGTGGGGCCGGTGGGACTCAGCAGGAGTAAAACGGGCTAAAGGCTGGCTGAGAACAAAGTCACCGGCCAGTACCAGTGCGCTGTGGGTGCCAAGAAAGTGGGCAGCGGCTGTGTCCATGTGAGTGCTTGGAGAGACGGAAGTGAGACTCTTGCCCTGTTCTGGCTTGGCCAGACCACTCAGGGCCCCACGGTGCTCATTGAGGGCACCTCTCTTTAAAGGATGTGCAATCACAGGAGCCAGAACCATGTGGGCCCCCCATCCCCCTGTGTGTTACCGGGTCTCGGGGCCTCGCTCGGCGGGGCTAGAGAGACACGAAACAGGTGAAAGCGAAAGCAGCTTTATTTGGTTGGCCATGCAAAGAAGCACACCAGGACTTGGCGCTGCCAAGATGGCTCCCTGAACAATAGCTGAAACAGCCTTTATTAGGGGCAAAAACTGAGGAAGGGTCCTAGTAGGAAGGAGCAAGGTCGTTGATTGCTCTGACTGGAGCAGGTGTTCCCGGGGTGATTCCATCGTTTTGCGCTTGCTCAGTCGAAAAAAAGGGCGTGGTCTCTCAAACCGGATGTTAGGCTCGGACCCTTTACTTCTGAAAGTGTTCCCCCAATCTTGGGACACTAAAGTTGGTTCTGTCTGGCGAGAGAAAATTTCCGGCGTCATCCAGAGGACGGGCTGATGGTTCTGCGCATGTCAGGTGGGCCAGATCTGGTCCTAACTGGTTCTGTGGTCTGTGACCCCAGCCTCTTGTTTTTCTTATCTTGGACAGGAAGTTGGCCGATTGCCTAAAAAACATCTGGAGAAACCATTTAGAAGGGGAGGTGGCTCATGCTACTCTGCTTATAAGTTGGAGGTGGTAGTGGTGCCCGGAGGTTGTCAGCTTCATGAGAAACGGGTGAGCGAAGTGGGGGACACGTATGTTGAGGAAGAAAGTTCTAGGGCTTCTTGCAGTGAGACTGGGGCATTCATTATACCATCTCCCTGCCCATCCCGAGTGACTGAGGCACCCTCTCAGGGTTGTTACTCAGTGTGAAGAAAACTTTCTCCCAGTCATCGCTCTTCAGGGGGCAGTGAGTTCTAGGAGGTAGTGAGTTCTCCATCACGGAAGGCTGCATAACCACTGGTTTGTAAACGTGGGAAAGAAGGTTGAAATCGGTGACTTTAAGGTCTTGTCCAACCAATGAGATCTTATGATTTTCAAATGGATAAATTTGTCTTTTGTGAAATTGTTAAGTCCTTGTTAGTTGCTGTCAAGTGGGCTCTAACTTATGTATAAAAGAAGGAAACGTCTAGTCCTGTGCCAGCCTCACAGTCTTTGGTATGTTTGAGCCGTTGTTGCAGCCACCGTTGTCAATCCATCTCATAGACGGTTTCCTTCATTTTTGCTGAAATTTTTCCAAACATGATGTTGTTTTCTAGTGGTTGGGCTTTCCTGATGACTTGCCAAAGTAAGCCAGACTAGGTGGAAAGCAGCCAGAAGGTATTTTGTCCAACTCGTAGCAAGATTTCAACTCCCCTCTTCCTCCACCCAAAGACGACTCCCCAGTGTGGCTCTCCATAACCCTGGGATATTTCCAGCATGATTGCCTGGTCTGAGGCTGCCTGGAGAGGAACCTGCTGTTTCCCAGTGGTCTGAAGTTAATACACCTGCAAAATGCCCCATTTAGTCCTGAAGAGGGTTTAATTCCTGGCAGCCGATGATTATTTATTCCTAACATTTGTTCAACATCAAAAAATCAATAGGGAACTTGCAGCACAGAATTCAATACATTTTCCCCCTTTGACTTCACACAAAGCCAGAGAGGGGAGATGATCTGATCTGACAAATGTTTTGGGAGAACAATGTGCCAGCACTTCCTTCCAGGCAGTCTCCAAGAAATCTAACCAACAGGGTCCAATTGAAAATCCGGACATCCACGGGGTTATTTGAACCTGCAGGCAAAAAACTCCTGGGGTGGTGTGTGGGACAAAGAACTTGGTTTGAGCTTTGTCTCTGGTTCCTGAAAATAGCCTGAGCAATTAAGGTGGTCTTTGTTTTCCAAAATAGCCAGGCAAGCAGGGGCTAAGTAGGCCCCACACCTGAAGAACTAACCTCAGGAAGGGAGGGGACATGGTGAAGTCATGCATATTCATTGCTGGATTGATCATAACTATGCATTAAGGCTCCAGTCATGCATGTACATGAGGTCCCAATGACTAAGGACCCTGGACTTCAGAGCTCTCTCTTTCTGGGCCTCCTGAATTGGTGAGAACATCCTTGAACAGGAAAGGGGGGCTCATCCCTGGGGATAATGAAGGCCCCGTGCTGGAACTCTCCCAGACTTTGCCTGATGCAGCTCTTCCCTTGTATCCTTTCTGGTTATAATAAGTAGGTAACTGTAAGTATAGGTAATAGTCTCTGTGAGTTTTCTTTCCTGTTACAAAGAATTAACAAACCCACAAGGGCAATGAGACTCTGACCTAGCTTTGAGTGGCTAGTTCAGAGGAGGGCTGTGCAGGCAGCCGTAAGGAGGGAGTCCTAATTCATGAGGAAGCAGCTTTGGGTGGCTGGTGGACAGAGAGGGCTGCACAGGCAGCCCATCTGTGTAGACCCAGCTCTGGGTAGCTGGGTGACAGAGAAAGGCTGCATGAGCAGTTGATGAAGAAGGGCAGAGACCACCTAGCTTGTGATCTATCCCCTGGAGGCAAGAGAGAGAGACAGAGAGTCTGGCTGGTCTGAAGTGTAGGGAGTTGTGTAGACTCCTGAGCCTATGGCTGGTGCTTGATGACCTGGCTCTGGGTGGCTGGTGATGGTCTGACCTAATTCTGGGTGGTTAGGGTGACAGACGAAGCACCACAGAAGAAGTGGCTGGTGACGAGAATCTTGGAGATGTGGAAAGGTGAAGCCTGGATCCATTTCCAGGTGGGAATTGAATTCATGCTGATCCTTGCCACAGAGTTAGTGATAAAGGTGGGGTTTGCTCCCCTTGCCCCTTTAGTAGTACAGTTGGTGACAGTGGCACAGGTGGCATCCGTCACTTTTGCTTCTTGAAAGATGAACTGAGGTTCAGTGCTCAGTTGCCTTGGCAAGGACTAGGGCCTCTAGTTTAGGGAGTTTAGGGACATCTTTGAAAGTGGGGCAAGTGCTTTCATAAGGTGCTGGGTGCACAGTTGTGCTGTATTGTAATTGCCCCCTCATCGCCTCCCTAGCTGCTAACAGACATGATAGCTACTAATGGACATGAAGTATGTGCTTTAGGGGGAGGTGATTGCCCCTGAAGAAACCTAGAACTCTGTCAAGCTATCTTAGTGGGGTAAAGGAGGAAGGGCTGTTCTCTGGTGCCAGCAAATCTAGCCCACTCTGAACAGGGGCAATAAATAATGTCCATTGCCTGCAGGGGGCTTTCCACTTTTATTACCACCTTTTAGTTTTATCCTCCCCTCCTTTATTACCCCTTCTTCTGCCTATTCTCTGCACATGCTACGTGGCATGTAGACATGATTGTCCGACTGGTATTTAATCCCGGGAGAGAGGAATTTAGGTGTTCTTCTCCCAAGACATGAGCTGGGGCGTGCTTGGATGCAATCTAACCCTGTGGATGGAAGCCTCACTTCTGGGTACCTAGGCTGATGTGTGCTGTTCTACTCATCCCTGTCCTGTCTATTCTGTGAGTAATAAATGCCTGTTGATCTCCCCATTAGAAGTATCTGGTCTGTGCTCTGCTCCAGAGTCCTTCAGTAGGAACTTATGTGTATAGTGACATTGCTTAAGGCTAGAAAAAAAAGAGGGACAGGAGGAAAATTACCTTGGAAATAACCATTTACATTTTTTTTTTCCTGTTCAAAACAGGTAGGCAGAATTGCACACCGGGAGGAAAGCTAAGACTCGATCAGATAACTGTCCCTCGCTTTGTTCCATTGCTTTTCCTTATTTTAAAGACCCAGAAGCTGAGGCCCCCCTAGAAAGGCCAACCACATCTCACTTCAGTGTGTAAAGTGCTGTGGTGTGCATTGGCAGTTGTTGGGATGCCCTCTAGAGACCTGGCCCTGCTTCTGCCTTCTGAAAGCAATACGCCATACTTGCTTATTAGCTGCCTTTCTCCATTATGCACAGCACTGGACAGTCAGACTTCAGTCAGCTTGATCAAGATGGGCCAGATCCATCAGGACAATCTCACCATGGAGTCACACTCAGTGCCAATATCCCGAGCAAGGCTTTCCAACTGGGTAACAAACCTCTGCCTTGGCCAGTCAGTGGACGGGACCACAGAAATAAAAGCAACGTGTCCCAGAGGGGTATCATGCAACAGCACTGTGACATGAAAATGGAAGCTAGTGGGGCTGGGGCTTGTGTGTGTGTCTGCGTAAGAGACAAATGATAAGGAGAAACTGGAGAAAAATTGAACCACATGTGTTCTTTATACAGTGTCTGGGCCTACAGCTGTCACGTTATTATCACTCTCTCAGAGGGATTTACTTCCTGAGCTTTGCAGGACCTCATACGCCTGGCATGTGGATGAGAATAGAACCTAGAAAGTAGAGCAGGGAAAGCGTGTTTATTTTGTCAGTGTGAGGGGCTTGGGAGGAATGGCACCTGGGACTGCAGGAAGTTGGACTGCTTAGTCATTTACTTCCAATCCTTCCAAGATGCAAAGTTTAAAACGCAGAATTCAAGAAGTGTTTTGTGGCCTTGAACTCTGGGCTGAAAAGAAATGAAGGAGAATTTCTGATCTGCGGTGAGTCTGATGGTGGAGTGAATGGGAGGTGGTGCTTCCTCTTGTGATCCTTGTTCAGAAGTGGCGTGTCCACATGGACTGCACAGACCCAGGCTCTCTTTCTTTGATTCTGTGTGCAAGGATAGCCACGTTCTAGCACGCTAGTGGACATGCACCATGTACTCAGAAATTGTGGCTGGTTTAATGAATGAGTAATTGAATGAAAAATCAAATCCTGCCACAACTTCTGTTATTCTGGTCCAAAGAAAAAAGACCAATGTAGATATAACTTACCTCAGTATCTCCATCTTCCCACTTCTTAACTTCTTTCCTCATCTGTCCTCTCTGGCACATCCCTGCCCCAAATTCACACACACACGGAGTTCACAGTGCTCTCTACTATGTCTCTCCTCCCGCAGTATCAAAGCCTGCTCTCCATAAGGCCTGCCTGGGCCCCTCCCAGGAAGCAGTGAGCTCCTTGATGGCAAGCACATTGTCCTGTGGGTGCTGCAGAGGGATGCTCAGTGAGCCAGCATGCGTTACAGAAAGCACAGCTCACACCTTGGGGTATAGTGACTGAGAGTAACAAAATGGCTACCTTTCTTGGGGGATTTGCAGTGGCAACTGATCTCAGCGACTTTACAAGATATGAAGCTTCAGAAGTAGAATTTCAGATTATGAAAACGGCCTCGTTTGGAGGCCGTGGTGTTTTCCTCAGGCCTTGTGGATAACTGTACGATTCAACTGGAGGAGAAGAGAGCTTCAGCTTCAGCTCTGTGGGAGCAGCTCCTGAGCTGGCTAATCTGCTCTTCATCTGTCAGAACAAGGAAGGCAGGAGTGAGGTGACTCCTGCATCCCTGGCCTCATTTGTCTGGACCTCTGGCTGTGCTAGCAGCTAGCGAATGAAGCCGTCTGAAGCCTGGTAGGAAGAGAGGTTTGGGCAAGAGAAAATCCTTGACAGTGATTTAGGAGACTGGTTTTGGGGAAGAAAAGTTGATTGAGCGATATTTGTCGGCCTACCACAGGCATGACGTCTCAGACATGGGAGCCAGGCTTTATCCCACCATGGCACCCTGCCGTCAAGCCACCCTGTGGCCTTTGCGAGTCAAGTTGCCTACCTCTCCAGCTCATCTCACATTATTTGCTTAGTTCAAGCCTACACTGCAGATAAACTTTATGTGCTAGAACACTACTGTTGTAACAGACCCATTGGAGGTAGGGTAATTAAAAAAAGAAGGGTGGGTGAATGGGAATTTTTTAAAGGATATAGTTTACCTCATGGGGTAGGAATACAGTGGGGCCCCAGGAAAGGGCCAGAATCAGTATCTGGAAGGAATCAGGGCCGTCTGACTACTCTGATTTCCTGGGCACAGTTGCTCAGCTGGCCAGGGAATTTTCACCTCCTCATAGCACCTGGAATGGCAGCATGCACCAGAGTTGACTGGATCCCCACCACAGACCTGCGAAGATGCTGACTGTCCTTCAGGTGGCCTGCAGTGCTGCTGGCCCAAGAGGCCCTGTGGACAATGGCTTCTTCCCCAGAGTGTACATGAGAAGGAACCCAAAGGGTAGGAGCTCCAAGTCATGACGTTCTCAAGGTCAGGGATGCATTGGAGCAGCTACTATTGATTGAGAATCCAGGTTCATACTCATCATCTCTTACCCTTTTAAACAATGCAAGTATTAATTTCCATTGACTACGCTTCACACCCAAGATAACTGAGTTACCGACATGGCAAGGAACTTGCCCAAGACTATACAGCTTTCATAATCACCTTTTCATACCTAACACCTAGCACAATGCAGGAGTTGTTAATTGTGTATTGATTGTAATGCAATTAAATTTTTCTTGGGCAAAAGATAGATTTTAGATAGCTCTCAAATCTGTCAGCTTGTTATTTTTGTGGGTATAAGGAAACATATTCTGTTCTCTTATGGGGCAGAAGAAAATCCAGTGCTGCTACTACTGAAAAGGATAATTTTGAGGCTGTGGATGACCCTATTGCTGATGACACAAAGGGAGAAGCCGAGATAGGTGAGGATTAGGCCTCCAGATATCACATTTCCTGCCCTCCACTTTGGCACCTGGGCCCTTTTGTTCCATTTCCTCACCATCCACTGAAACTGTCAACAAAAAGCTGGTGTACTACGTGGCTAATGATGGCCAGCTCCATATGGGAGAGCGTACAGAGGCCAAGCAGAGTGTCCCCAGACCCCCCACCCCCACCCCAGCAGAGTCTCTGTGCTGCCCTCAGAGTTTCTCACTAGGAAAACGCTGTATTTCAGTCTACGATGGACTCTGCATCCCACCTCATTGGCTCAAGGCCAGAAGTTATACCTGAGACAGATGTCCCAGAGCTTTGCTGTCACTTTGGATAGTGCATTTTAGACATACTAGAGTGATCTTAAACCAGTTTCCATCAAGTCAATCCCGACTTATTGTCTAAGTTTCTTAGTGCCTCTATAAGAAAAATACCACAAGTGGGTGGCTTTAGCAAACAAAAACTTATTTTCTCACAGTTTAGGAAGCTAGAAGTCTGAATTGAGGGCGCTGGCCCTAGGGGAAGGCTTTCTCTCTGTCTGCTCTGGGGGAAGGTCCTTGTCTCTTTTTAGCTTCTGTTTCTTCATTCCTTGTGATCTTCATGTGGCATGCATCTTCCCCTCTGTTTGTACGTCCTTCTCTGTGCCAAATCTGCT
This sequence comes from Dugong dugon, assembly GCA_030035585.1. NCBI lineage: Eukaryota > Metazoa > Chordata > Mammalia > Sirenia > Dugongidae > Dugong > Dugong dugon. The sequence goes on along the minus strand of CM057466.1, from coordinate 42,241,121 downwards.
TTTTTTAATAGCTCAGCGGTGATTGGCTTAAGACACACCCTACACTGATATGGTCTCATTAACATAACAAAGAAAGTCCTGTTCCCAAATGGGATTATATCCTCAGGTATAGAGCTTTAGAATTTACAACATATATATTTGGGGGGCACAATTCAATCCATAACTCATGGAGTCCCTGGGTGGTAACACACTTGGCTGCTAACTGAAAGGTTGGAGGTTCAGTTCTACCCAGAGGTGCCTTGGAAGAAAGATCTGGTGATCTACTTTTGAAAAATCAACCATTAAAACCCTATGGATGTCTTATAAAAAGGGAAAACAAGCATGGGGAGACACACACAGGGAAGACACCACATGGGGACTTATTTACAAGCCAAGGAATGCCAAGAAACACCCATACAGAAGCTGATGAGACCAGGAAGAACCTTCCCCTAGAGCCAACACAGACAGTATAGCCCTGCTGATGACCTGGATTTGGAATTATGGTCTCCCAAACTGTGAGACAATAAATTCTGTTCCAGAAAAGAAAACCCTGTGGAGCACAGTTCTACTCTGACGTACATGAGGTTGCCATGAGTCAGAGTGGATATGACAGTAACTAGCTGGTTGTTGGTAGAATGATCTTTGCAATAACTTATGGGAGGGGAAGAGCAGGGCCTAATGAGAGGGTTTGAAATGCTCATAATCTCTTTGTCCATGAGTAAGAAATGCGTTTTAATCTTTCTGCAGCCATATCGTGCCATCTGGCCTCATGTCAAAATCAGAGGAGGATTGTGCCTGAAGACTAAAGGCATGACCGGTAGGTTGGATTAAATGAATAACTTCCCCCAAAGTCCTCATTAGTCAAGAGATAAAATTGTGTTGCCATGGGCTGTAGCATCTGATAAATAGCACTCTTGCATTTTCTTCCCATCTGTGCTCTCAAAAGAATTCATGAATTAAAATTTCATGACTCATTCTTATTTATTGCTAAATGCAATGTCTACTTTGAAATTCCCCGGGCCAACAGATTATGGAGATTCAATAAGTCATGCCACCTCTTTTAGCACTAATTTTCTCATTTTTGTAATCATGAGGTACAATTAGGTGATCTTTAAGGTCCATTTCTGCTCAAATCCAGACTATTGTAGAGAGTTTGAGATCCAGTGAGCACTGCTCCCAGGCTGAAGATGCAGACAGGGGCAGGTGGCACGCAGTCTCGCGTCTTCCCCCAGCCCAGCCTGGCTCGGGCTAGGCACTACTAGAGAAATGCAACTCTTCATCTGCACAAAACCTTCCTCGGCAAGGGAGGGTTGTTTGTACCATCATTTCTGTTCACTTCAGGTATACTTTGCTCAAGATTTAAAATTCCTCTTGATGATGCACAACAGAAACTACTGGGACAAGTACATAACTTTGAAATGATATTTTGAAATCTTTCAGCTCTAAGCAGATCCTTAGCCCACCCCAAACTCTAACTATAAGCTCTTTCTTTTAAAAAGAACAAACTTAGCATTCTGGACACGCATATCATGGCTGGAGAGAGCCACAAAGGAAAACTGAGAGGGTGACAGCCTCAGTTGTCAGCATCTCAACTGCTGGGCATTTTAGAAAGCATCTTAGTAAAGGCAATTATAGCAACAGCATGACCCTGCTCATTCCTAGTCCTCTAGGCCATAAAGCTTACTCTGAGATGACGTCTTCTCCTTGTTTATGTAGTTAATCTCTGAGGGCAGAGGGGATTTAGTCAAACTAATCCATTCGCCATAAATCTAGCTCATGTTGCCTGCAGCCCTGCCCAGCTGAGCATGAGGACACCTGAACCGTGCTTCTGCAGGCATTGCTGGTGCCAAGTGGAAAACATGCAGACTGGGCAAGGCAGAAACGTGTGCACTCGTCTTATCCCAAGGGGGAGATACCTTGGCACAACTTACTCAAAATGCCACGGGGCCAACGTGACGGGCATTTCATGGCACCCAGCATTTGTGTGGTATGGTGTGTGCACATCAGGAGTGTGGCTGCATGTAGTAAAAATGCAAAACGGGCACAGAGCTTTATGGTTAGCAAAACAGTTTCACACCCACGGTCTCTTTGATCCAAAGAACAATCTGTGAGGTAGCCAGGGCAATTATTAAATGCAGTATTATTAAAGTTCTTTGGTTGCAAGCGGCAGAAACCAATTCTGGCTAACTTAAGCAAAAAATGAACTTATTGGGAGGACATAGAGGGGTTCACAGAATTGAAGGAACAGCTAAGAACCAGACTGAGATGAATCAGCTCATGGTGTTCATCCTGCGGACACTAGGCTCCCAATGCAGAGAGCTGGGAGAAGGCCCCCTCAGCCTTGTTTGGGTCAGCACCCACCCCTTGTGTCGGGCAGGGCCTCTTAGTGACGGAGTCCTTCCAAGGCTGATCAATGCCGAGGTACACTTGGGGCCAGAAGCTGAGGGAAGTTATTCTCTAAAATGAATTTGAGATGCTCTTACCAGAGAAGGGCTATGGAGGCCAGTGGGTCACAAACAACAATGTGTCAGGAAACTGAGGCTTGCAGAGGGTCAGTGATTTATCCAGAGAACCACTCTACTGAAATCAGGGCTACAACTGAAGCCATAAGTCCAGTGAAGTATATTATTTTTTCACTTCTGATTTTATTGTGAAAACAATATGACAACAGCAAAGACCACTTTGAAAATCACCCCGCATAATCCCACCACTCCAGATTTTGTCGGTTGCCTTGCAGATTTTTCCACAGCACACTTTCTCTATTACAGCTTCCATCAGAGTCCCAGGGTCCTTCACACTGATCCAGGGGGCTCCTCGGGCTGGTGTCTTCTGCTGGCAATGGTTTAATGGTGCAAATAGCAAATCACTGAAGGAGAAGGCAGTTTTATGTGGGTAAGCGTATCCCTTGTAAGTTATGCCCGTGGGAATTGACAAAGACAGTTGGTATGCTTTTGCTGAGGGTATGAATGGATGGGTTACTAGACAGTAGGAGCATAAAGACATGCCTCTATGGAGGGACTCATCATTGGTGGAGTAACCTACAAGGAGACAACACAACTCAATATCAAGTGCCTTCAGACCTACCTTTAAAATGTTCCAGAGTAGGGGTAGCAGATGGTGGTTGAGACACAGGCCTGAAGTCATGTAATAAATCATCAAACACCCAGAGAACCAAGCCTACATTTCCCAATTGCAAAGGCACCAGGTTAGGTCAAGACAAATTTATTCCAGTTTGTGTTGCTATTTTCGAGAGGAGTGTACAGTCCTTTTGAATAGTCAACCTTGGCACCTCATTGAGCGTGTCTTTTCCTTGGCTGACTGACAAGGGAGTAGGAGTGATCCGTGCCTGACGAAACAGAGTTCTGAGCCTTTCGGAGAGGGAACCTCCATGTTAAGGGAAACTTGACGACTAGAATGGGGAGCGGGGAGGGTATGTGAGACTGGGATGTTTAAATGGTCAACAACTTTTCTGTTTTTTAGATGGAAGTTTGGGGCTTTGGTGGTTCAGTGGTAGAATTCTTGCCTTCCCTGCGGGAGACCTGGATTCGATTCCTGGCCAATGCATCTCCAATGCAGCCACCACCCGTCTGTCAGTGGGGACTTGACTGTTGCTATGATGCTGAACAGGTTTCAGTGGAGCTTCTAGCCTAAGAAGAACTAGAAAGAAAGGCCTGGAGATCTAGTTCTGAAAATTAGCCAGTGAAAGCCCTATGGATCACAACAATTTGATTCCCGATGAATCATGGGGATGGTGCAGGAGCAGGCAGTATTTCATTTTGCTGTGTATGAGGTCGTCATGAGTTGGGGGGCTGACTTCATGGCAGCCAACAACAGCACCAGATGGAAGTTTGGATTACTCTTTGCAATTACATTTTTGTTTGGGAAAAATACCTCAAAGGGCCTTTTGTTTCTGTCCTTAGAGCTCATGAGGGAGTACTCCACAGCCATGAAGAGGGAAAACACCCTACTTGTGTTCTGTTTGGTTTTTACCTATAGCCAGGGTAAGCCATGCTGGACCTGGGTCAAAACCAGGTGACATTTATTGCGCTACCCCTAGGCACCCTGGGAAAAGGGTTCCCACCCCCATGGTTGGCCTTACAGTGTGGTGATGCCTGCTGGCATGGAGGAGAGGTCCTGGGTCACTCCTTTCTCCCTTGTGCAATGTGGGAGCAAGATCCTGGCTTGGTACTTTGCCCAGGAGGTAGTGAGGGGTTATTCTGATTTGCAGATAATCAGATGTTCTTGTTAAAGAGACAGAATGTACATTTATGACCTAGTTCTTATGAAAAGTAAAAAATTTGAACTTTCTAGTCTGATAGAACAAAAAACCAGTTGTCACCAAGTCTGATAGAATAGACTGCAGAACAGCATCTTGCATGCTATGTGGACTGTAAAGCTGGTTTCTTTGCAGGGTATCTTTGTTCCCTTCTAGCTTATTTTTAGAGAGGCAGGGGTCCTCCTGAATGGGGTGGGTTAGAACTGGTCTGAAGCCCTGGTAAATCTTCCCTGGGATGCCTAGAATCCTTTTGGGAGGGAAATGGGTAAAAGATGAGGTTTCCCTGCAGTAAGGTGCAACGGGGGGCTTGGCTATCATTGTCTGGGCATTAAGGGATATCTGGGTGGCACAGAATTCATCCTTCTAATGGGGCACTTAGGGGTGTCATTACTCTAGGGCACCTCAGGTGAGAGCTGGGCCTGTTCTTCCAGGCAGGCTGAGACTAGGGAGGGTGTGGGCCCACGGGCACTGCGTGCATTTATATCCAACATTCACTTTTAAGATTTTTCTTTTCTGTTTTGTAAGTCTCCTCTGTTATCCCCAAGGCTTCAACACATTTTTGTACAAGTTACACCTGAGTTTACAATGGCTGCTAACAACAACAACAAAGTAAAAATAAATGTTGAAAACTTCATTCATGTTAAAATATTTAGATAGATAGATGGCTGCTGTCAAGTGGACTCTAACTCATGGCAGCCTTATGTACAAGAGCACAAAGTGTTGCCCAGTCCTGTGTCATCCTCATGATTGCCAGTATGTTGGAGTCCATTGTAGTGGCTATTGTGCCAATCCTTCTACTTCACCAAACATGGTGTCCTCCTCCAGTGATTGAACCCTCCTGATGACATGCCCAAAAGCAAGCGAGTTGTACAATGTTCTGTTGTGATCTATAGAATTTTCATTGGCTAGTTTTCTGAAGTAGATCATCAGGCTTTTCTTTCTAGTCTGTCTTAGTCTGGAAGCTCTGCTAAAACCTGTCTACCATGGGTGAGCCTGTTGGTATTGAAAAACCAGTGGCATAGCTTTCAGCATCACAGTACAACAATGGCAGATGAATGGTGGTAAAATATTTAAGATGACATAAAGTATTTAAGATGTATTTTTGACTGGTAAAGATTCAAAGAGCAAATCAAACCATGAAGACTTTTTTGGTGTGGGATGACAGAGAAAGGTGATAACCATCCACATTTATAAAGTCGTGGACAGCTCTGTGATTGAACAAATGTTTATGTCTTGAGGACCAGAAAGAAAGCATACAGAGAGAAGGCAAAGAGCTTGTTTCAGGCTCATAAAATTTGACTGTACTGAGTAAAAGAATATTTTATAGAATGTATTACTATGAAAACATATAGGAAGGCTAAATAAGGGATGTTAAATTATGTCTGATGGCATCACTGATATTATGACAAGTGACAGAATACTATGTGAGTGAACCATGAATCCTATAGCTGGTGTGGTGTTTCTCAGAGTGAATGTAATGTACTCAGGGTCCTATATTACCCCAGAGAGAGGGTTAGGTGTCCAAAAGCATTACTGGGCAATAAAATTGATTTCCTTGTCATGGGTCATTTTTATAAGCACAGATCCTTCTCTTAACCCTGACGCTCTTTTAGCATGGATGAAAGAGAAACATGGGATTAAGCCTGGACCTTTGTCCATTGCCCTGTTAAATTCACCCCTACTGGATGCACATGTTCTTCTGCACAACATTAGCATTTTATCGAAGAGTTGGGAGTCCCATGGGGGAGGGCAGTGCCTAAAGGGAAGGGAAAGGCTGTCAGGGAGAACAGAAGTGAAGTCACTGGGAGGCCAGCCACAGCCCATGGTAGGAGATAGCCAGGAAGAGCAGGGTGTCCAGGGTCAGGGGAGGACTGCTGTGATGGAGGGGGGTATTTGAAAGGATAAGGCAGGGTCCCCCAGAACCACAATGACTGTGCCCTCTTCTGGGGCAGCTGAGAACCACTGGCTAAGGGCTAAAGGTTTCTTTCTCTTGATTGGATCTGGGATTCAGTCCGGGGCCAGGGCTAGGTCTTCTTCAAGGATGGAGGTCATGAATATGAGCCAGGCACAAGAGCAAACAGCAGCCACTGCTCACCGAGGTTTGCTCGGGCCAGGCTCTCTGCTAGCAACACAGTGATCCCCTCAGTCAGTTCTTACAGGAACCTGGGTGCATGTTCTTGTTCCCATTTTATAGGTGAGGTGCCTGGAGCGCTGGCTGAGGGTCTGGCCTGAGTCAGTCTGCAGGGAAGTGGCAGAGTTGGTACTCGACTTATATTGACTTACTCCAACGCTCTTTCTTTGGATACTACAAAGAGGGCAGATGCTTGACTGTTTCAGAATATGGACTAGGTCAGGGATTGGGCTTGCTGGGGAGGTGTGGGTATCCTATGTGCAAAATGGGTTGGGAAGAGATGGCTCTTCCCCAGCTATCCCCACCTGGGTAGTGTCCATCTGAAGGTCAGCTGCAGTATACTTTCGTTCCTCCTGGCCTCATGGGGTGAACGGGCCTTCTCTTTAGTTTTTCTTTTTCTTTTGGTCTAGCCTGGGTGTCTTGGCTTGTTTTGCAAGAGTATCTGCATGACTCCAGGTAAGAAATGCTCTCCTTGGTTCCCTGCTGCCTCATGTGGGCTGTCTGGTCATCCTTTATTTCTAGGACTCAGCCCAGAACATTTTGCAAGAGAAGCTTCTAGCCCTGTCTTCTTCCCTCACCCCATCTTTCACCCACCCCTCATCCTCAGATCATGTCCCTCTTTTTGGAAAAAAGTTCACCTGGCCAATTCCTCCAACGTTCAGACACTTTCCCAACTCATGAACGTGGCCCGGTTCGTGATCGTCTTCTTTGGGTTGGCCCTTTTGGCCTATCAACTAGAAGCAAAGCCTGCTGCTCTTCTGGGGTCTCCCACACATGCACAGAGGAGACACACCATTTATCTCCCCTTCTATGGGCAGACTGTTGGTCTTCAGAGGCTAACTTTTGTTTATACTCAGTTTTTTTTTTCCTGATTGATGGTCCTGCATTCAAGCGTGTGACATCATTAAAAACAAAATAAAATAAAAATGCACAAAAGGAGCAGGTCAGGGTCCTAACCTGAGGCATCTCAGGGGACTTCTCAGCAGGCTTTGAGCAGGGAAGCTGGAGAAGAAGGCCTTCGGGCCCAGACCTGTCTGGATCTGATGCCTGCACCAGAGCTAAAGACACCATTTTCATCAACGGGGACTTGGTGAACCATCTCATATCTCTCATTCATAGTGAACTTTCTTGGCGAAATGTAAGAAAATGGAGATTAGACATAAGCTCTGAAAAGGACATTGGCTCAGCTAGCTGCCTTTAGAAAGTCCATGGAAACAAACGGTTTTTTTGTTTTTTGTTTTATTGTGCCTCAAGTGAAAGTTTACAATTCAAGTTAGTCTCTTGTACAAAAATTTATACATACATTGTTATATGACCCTAGTTGCTCTCCTTATACTGTGACAGCACACTCCTCCTTTCCACCCCATGGAAACAAACTTAAAAAAATATTGTGAACCACAAGCCTGGGCAGCAGAGTCCAGGACATGATGGTTGCTGGTCCAGGCTGCTCAGCTTGGCTGGGGCTCAGCTTCATGGCTGGGCATGTGCTTGTGCTTAGGAAGTGTGCCGGCGAGGACATTCTGTGAGCCTTTCTAGGGATCTCCTTATATATATCATCCTTAAAGATCACTGGGGCACTAGTTTTGTCATATGCTAAATGTTCACTCATTCCCCTTTCTTTCACTGATAGAATAGGGCTTGTCGTATTTTTATCTTACTGTTCTTGTAATATCTGGAATGGTCAATAGAACTCATTCATTCATTCTACAAACATTTCTTGAGTGCCCACAGTGTGCCAGGCACAGGATTAGAGTCAAAGGTGAGCAGTGCATGCTCAGTGCCACTCACTAGAACTTTCTAGATCAGTGCTGTCCAATAGAATTTGGATGATGGTTGTAACGCTCTAGAGCTGCGCTGTCCAATACGGTAGTCACTAGCCACATGTGGCTATTAAACACTTAATACATGGCTAGTGTGACTGAAGAATAATTTTTTAAAATTGTTGTTGAGAATATACATAGCAGAACATACACCAATTCAACAGTTTCTACATATACAATTCAGTGACATCAACCACATTCTTGGAGTTGTACAACCATTCTCATCCTCCTTTTCTGAGTTGTTCCTCCCCCATTAACATAAACTCATTGCTCCCTAAGTTTCCTATCTAATTTTTCCAGTTGCTGTTGTCAATTTGATCCCATATACATAGATTTTAAGAAAGCATACTGCTCAAGGCAGGCATTCTTTGTTATTTAAGCCAAACTGTTACTTGATTTTAAGAAGACTTAAGGGAATATTTTTGGTTTAAGGTTTAAATATTATCTCAGGGCAGTAGTTTCAGGGGTTCATCCAGCCTGCATGTCTCCAGAAAATCTGGATTCTGTGATAATTTGAAATTCTGTTCTGCATTTTCCCTCTTTGATCAGGATTCTTCTATAGAATCTTAGATCAAAATGTTCAGTAATGGTAATTGGGCCCCATCTGGTTCTTCTGGTCTGAAGAACTAAATTTTTAACGTGATTTAATTTTAATAAATTTAAAAATAAACAGCCACATGTGCCAAGGGGCTACCATATTGGACAGCATAGGTATAGATTAATCTTGGGTTGTATTTTAAAAAATTACAAAAACAGAAAGCATTACATGTTGCTGTGGATTGAATAATGTCCCTCAAAATATGTGTTGTAAATACTAACCTCTATGCCTGTAGTTATAATCCCATTTGGAAATGGGTTGTCTTTGTTATGTTATGTTAATGAGACAGCATTAGCATAGGGTGTGTCCTAAGACAATGTATTTTGAGATATAAAAGAAATTAAATAAGCAAGTGAAAGAAGTAGAAATGCAGAAAGAGAGATGCCAAGCCACACGAAGATTGCCCAAGAGCAGAAGCTCTGAAGAGACAAGGACGTTCCTCCAGAACTGAAAGAGAAAGAAAGTCTTCTACTAGAGCCAAGCACCCTGAATTTGGACTTCTAGTCTCCTAACTGTGAGAAAATAAATTTCTCTTTGTTGAAGCCTCCTATTCGTGGTATTTCTGTTATAGCAGCACTAGATAACTGAGACAGAATTTGGCACCGAGAAGTGAGGATGCTACTCTAACAAATACCTACAATGTGGAAGTGGTTTTAGAATTGAGTAATGGGTAGAGGCTGGAAGAGTTTAAAGGTGCTGTCTTAGTTATCTAGTGCTGCTATAACAGAAATATCACAAGTGGATGGCTTTAACAAACAGAAATTCAGTCTCTCACAGTTTAGGAGGCTAGTAGTCCAAATTCAGGATGCCAACTCCAGGGGAAGGCTTTCTCTCTATGTCAGTTCTGTGGGAAGGTCCTTGTCATCAATCTTCCCCTGGTCTAGGAACTTCTGAGCACAAGGACCTTGGGTGCAAAGAAGATACTCTGCTCCCTGCTCTTCCTTCTTGGGGGTAGGAAGTCCCTCTCCTGTCTGCTTGATTCTCTCTTTTGTATCTCAAAAGAGATTGACTCAAGATATAACCTAATCCTGTAGATTGCATCCTGCCTCATTAACATCACAGAGATTAGTTAGGATTTATAACACATAGGATAAATACATCAGATCACAAAATGGAGGACAACCACACAATACCGGGATTCATGGCCTAGCCAAGTTGACACGTTTTTGAGGGACACAATTCAATCCATAACCGATGCCGAATAGTAAAAGCCTAGATTGCCTTGAAGAGACTATTGGTAGAATTATGGATGTTAAACGCAATTCTAGTGAGGGCTAAGAAGGAAGTGAGGAGAGCTATAGAGAAAGTCTCTATCATCTTAGAGAATACATATGGTGCTAGCAACAGAATATTGCTAGAAATGTGAACTTCAAGTGTGCTTCTGGTGAGGCTTTAAAAGAAAATGATGAACATGTGATTGAACAATGGAGGAAGGGCAATGCTTTTTATGTAGTTGCGAAGAGAACTTGTCTGAATTATGTTCAATGTTTGGTGGAAGGTAGAATTTGCAAGTGATGAGCTTGGATATCTGGCTGAGGAGATTTCTAAACAATATCTTAAAGGGGCCATGTGGTTTCTCCTTCTGTGTATAGTAAAATGTGAGAGGAAAAAGGTGGACTTAAAAATGAACTGTGCAAAATGAAAACAGAACTTAAAGATTTGGAAAATTCTGTTGTAGAAACTAAGTACACGTGTCCTAGAATTTTCACCAAGGATGTGCCTACACAATTTTTTGTTAAAGAGATTAAGCCTGAGTGATGGATGGATCTAACCAACTACCACAGCATAAAACCCATCAACTTAGACTGAAGGAGACAGAGAAAGAACGAAAGGAAAGAATGCTCTCCGCTTCTTGGAATTCTGCAGGCAGGAAAACAGGCCAAAGGAGCTACATCTGTTGTCTTAAGTAAAGGACCATTCCTGGAGCAGCTTGGAGATCAGCACAACTGTTGGAAGGAGCACAAGAATCAGGGTCTTCTCTGTTTCAAAGTATGGGGCCACAGTCTCCAGAATCTCAAAGCATGGGGCCACAGCCTCCTAGGTTTCAAAGAGTTGGATCTTCTCCAACTCGGTTCTGGAGTGTTCGGGCTGCTGTTAAGGTGTGCCAGGGCGATGGGACCACTGCCCAAAGCTGAGGGGGTGGGGCTGCCATGTCCAAAGGGCAGAAGACCTGGGCCTGCTGGGGCTGAGGGGGTGGGGTTGCCACTCAGATGGACTAAGAGAACGGGGCTGCCTAAAGCCGAGGGAGCAGAGTTGCCATCCCAGAGGGCCTGAAAGGTGGACCTGAAGCCCAGGCCCAAGGGGCCTCCACCCAGAATCTAGAGGTCATGGCCAACATCCAGAGTCTGGAGGGCCAGGCCATTGTCCAGGTGGCTTCAGAGAAGAGAGAACTATTTTCAAGCTTTGAGAGCTAATGTAAATTGTTCTGCTGGGTTTTGGACTTGCTTGGTGCCTGTTGTCCCTTCTTTCTCTCCAATTTCTCCCATTTGTAATGGAAATGTATACCTTGTGCCTATTCCACAACTGTATTTTGGAAGCAGAGAATCTGTATTCTAATTTCACAGGTTCTCAGGTGAAGAGGAATTTTGTGCCAGAATGGAATATACTTAATGTCTCACCCATATTTAATTTAAATGATTCAGAAGATGAGATTTTGGACTTGGAATTGATTTAAGACTTTTGGGATGATGTGATGAGGTGAAACTGTTTTGCATGTGGCAAGGGCATGGGTTTTGGGGGCCCAAAGGGTGGAATGTTATGGATTGCATTGTGTCCCCGGCAAATATGTGTTGTAAATCTTAACCTTTATGCCTGTGGTTATAATCCCATTTGGGAATGAGTTGTCTGTTATGTTAATGAGACAGGATTAGTGTAGAGTGCGTCTTAAGTCAATCTTTTTTGAGATATAAAAGAAATTAAACAAGCAGACAAAAGAAGTGGAGATGCGGGAAGAGAGAAGCCAAACCACATGAAGATTGCCTAAGAGCAGAAGCTCAAGAAAGACAAGGACCTTCCTCCAGAGCCAACAGAGAAAGAAAGCCTTCCCCTAGAGCCAGCAGCCTGTATTCAGACTTCTAGATTCCTAAATGTGAGAAAATAAATTTCTATTTGTTAAAGCCACCCATTGGTGGTACTTCTGCTGTGGCAGCACTAGATAACTAAGAAACAAATCTCATAGCCTAATACATGTTTATCAAAATTTTAGTAAAATTATATATTATACACTAATATATGATCGTAATAAAAATGCTATAAGTAGGATTGCTATGTATGATTTATTCAGAGACATTTATGCGGTGTATTCTGTGTGTCAGGCACTATATCCTAGATTCTGTGGGAGAGAAAAACATGTGTAAGACCTAGTTCATGTTCTTAAGGAGCTCACAGTGTTGTAGATAAATGCCCACACCCACACATGTCCATTTACCCATCAACACATACAAACGTCAGGTAACCAGCTGCCTATGTCCTCAGGCAAGTACCCTTATGATCACAAGATGGCTGATGCTCCAGTCATCACGTGCAGACAACAAGATCCAGAGGGAGAATGCGTATTTCTTCTTAAAAACAAGGAAATCTTTCCTAGAAGTGACACCAGCAGACTTTATCTCACCTCTCCTTGGTCAAAATTTCAACACATGTCCTTGCCGAAACCAATTCCTGGCAAGAGAAATGAAATAACCATGAGTGGCTTGGACTAATTAGGAGTTACCCCTGGGGGCTCCTTTTCGTGTGGATGGATACTTGAATGAAATCAGGATTCTGTTAGCAAGGAACTGGGGCAGTGGAGTGGATGTTAAATACGTAATCAAGCAGCCCTCTGAAAATTTACCCATCCTCTAATCCAAATGAACCTCTCCCTATTCATGCCTTGCCATTCATAGCTCTCGTAGCACAGGGTGAGTTAATGTATTTGCTCAAGGTAACAATTTCCTGGTAACAATTGTATAGCAACAATGCATTTTTCTCTGTTAAATGGTGAGCTGATTGAGTGGGTAGGGATGTGTCTTATTCATCTTTGAAAGCTCAACATCCAACACAATTCCTGGCATACAGAGAGCTCCATAAATATTTGTTGAATTGAATATATATTTATTCAAGCACAATTCAATTTATATCTTCTTTTCTCGTTTATTTTTCAGAGAATCCACCTGTTTGTCTGGATTGCAGCAGGAACTGGAAGGGAAATTTCTTTCCACTGAAAGAAGGAGTGTGAGAGTAAGCAGGAAGGTGACAGCTGGACAAAGCAATGGGCTCAAGAGAATAATGTCAAATAGACAGTGACTATGAGAGACTCCAGAAAATAAATCAACTGAACAAACATCCAGAAGTTAAGTGTGGTTTAATGTAGAAACTTCCAAGTGGATTAAAAATCAAAGCCTCTAAGAAGCTGATGAAATTGGCACTTGGAATATATTTGTATTATTTCACACAGAAGATAAAAATATAACCCTTTCTAGAATCTTCCATTTACAGCCCCTGTTATTTTCTCCCTTTTCTTTTCTGCCTGGATTCCTAACTTCTGGGCATCTGATTCAAGTACGTCTGCACTTCCTTCCTGGGATGTTTATGGGGCATCAGATAGACGCCTAAACACTGCGAGTTTTCCTGTCTCTGGGAATTAAATGTTAAGAGACACATACCAGGGTGCAAGACCACGTACAACTTCGCTGAGTTAGATCACCAGAAAGTAAGGTATCTGGACCTCATTACCTCAGCTCCCCACAGAAGAGCCTCCATTGAATTAGGATTTAATGTCATGTCTTCAGCTTTTACAGAGGGTAGCTGACACAGAAAAGTAATTTTTAAGAACAAACCTGGGTATTTTACAAAAGCATGGTGGAGGATTTTATTTATCATATTACCCAAATCCTTCTTATAATAACCCATAAACCAAACCAAAACAAAACCCATTGCTGTCGAGTCAATTCTGACTCATAGTGACCCTTGGGACAGAGTAAAACTGACACATAGGGTTTCCAAGGAACGGCTGGTGGATTTGAACTGCTGATCTTTTGGTTAGCAGCCGAGTTCTTAACCACCGTGCCTCCAGAGCTCCATAATAACTCACAGGGCCAGGAAAAGGCTAGTTTCTCCAAATTAACTTTATATTGACCTAACAGTCACAAGTACATTCCATACTGATCACAGTGAACTCAGGACTGAATTTTGCCCCCAGTTGTAGCATCTACCGTATCCCAGAACTGGGTGGCATCCATTTATTTGTTCCTTTCAAATGACTTTGATTGTTTTATTATATTATGTATTTTTATGTTTTATATGTATGTATTTTCTAAGTTGCCTTAAATGTTTTTGGATATGTGTGCATTTTCCCTCCTACTTACCCATCTATCCAGCTACTTACCTATCTACATACGTATATCTACCTACCTACCTACCTAGCTAGATATATATTTGATGCATATCTCTATTAGTCTGGACTTCTTTAAGGTAACTGAGTTGTTTTTCTTTGACAAGATTTTTCAGGAATTTCCCACAAATAAAATGGAGGCTTCAGAGATAGATGTGTAAAGGAACTTGAATATGAGGCAGGAGATCCAGGTCTGATTCAAACTTTGGCCTCTGCTGAATCAAATCCTGGGCAAGCCACTTCACCTCCAAGTGCTTCAGTTTGGTCATTTTTAAAATGAGAGTAGTTATTCCCACTTCATCTACCTCATAGAATCAGTGCCAGGGCATACATATTTTGGTGTGTTAATATATGTCAGGTTGTAGATAAATACAAAGTGGTTATTAGGAAAAGGACTTCAACCAGTAGCTTGGGTAGAAAAATTGGCACCTCAGGGCATAATTAGAAGGAATTAAAGGTCTCCTCCTAGTCTTTTCCCAAAGCATCCTAACATTTCCACTTTTACATTCTTTTTTTTCAGGCCTGCAGGAAATTTGTGTGTTTCATGGGTTATGGTGTTATTGACCCAATGAAGTCACGCCTCTATTTCTATTTACCTCTTTCATATTTTTGTGGAAACTTATGAAGAAAAATAATTACTTTTTATTATGTTTAGACTTCTAGCTTAGATTCAATTATAAGTTAGCATGATTTTTTTTGAAGTATAAAGTCACTGGTAAAAGTTCTCCAGTGAGTATATCTTTTGTGACTTTACCATGTGAGTTCTACAGTTCACAGATCCACATTAACTGGGATTAAATCTTTAACTGTGATGCTTTAGGACTGTCTTAGGCTGGGTTCTCTAGAGAAGCAAAACCAGTAAAGCATATAAATATATATATATAGAGATATTTATATCAAGGAAATAGCTCACACAATTGTAGAGACTAAAACGTCCCAAGTCCACAGATCAGGGTAGAGGCCTCTTCCAGTTCACATAGCTGCAGAAGCTGGTGAACCCAAGGTCAGCAGGTTGGAGAGGGGCTCCCACTCACAGGCTGTGAAGGTCAGTGAATTCCAAGATCAGCAGACAAGACAATCAAGTTTCTCCTGATTCACGTAGCTGCACGGGCTGGCGAACCCAAGGTAGGCAGGTTGGGAAATCAGACTCTTGCTTGCAGGCTGAGAAGTTTGATGAATTCTGAGATCAACAGGTAAGCTGCTAGCTCAAGTCCCACAAACTGGAGGTGAGACAACAAGAGGCAGCTGCTGAGTCTGGAACAAGCCAAAAACCTTGGCAAGGTGAGCAGGCAGAAGGTAACTGGCGGAAGTCAGAGAGATGAAACTGAGATGAACTAAGAGCTGCCACAGACCCCGCCTCCGCCAATACCACTTAGCAGATTCCATCATGGGGGTGATCATGTTATACAACTACTAAAACACTGAGAATAATGGTCTAGTCAAGATGACGTACAATCTTAACCATCACAGTCCACCCCTTGTCAACTTGGCACATGTACACATCTGAAACCATACATAATCTCTGAATAAAGATGATTACAAAATCATACTTGTGCCTAACATGATACAACACATGTACAATCAAAAATGCACTAGCCCTGTTTACATCTTATATTTTATAAGTGATGGAAACAAAAATATTAGATGCACACATATAGAACAGAAATACTCATAGCAATTACAGTCTCTGTTTCTGCAACTGGTCATGTGGCCATAACTGGTATTTAGAACTACCTTCTTCCACCACCCATTCTGTATTCCCTTTGCCCTCAGCAAGCACCTCAGCTGGTTGTGGTTCTTTGCCTGATGGGGTGACCAAACCTTCATTCCTGAAGGGTCTGGGTCATTAGTAGTCATGTTGGAATTAGGTTGCTGTAGTTTTCCATTGACTTTAATCACAGGGCACGGTAGTACTAAGAGACACCCTAAGGAATCTCCTGCATTCCAGACATACTCTTCTTTGCCTCCATTATGTAATAGCAATCTGATTTCCTCTTGGTAATCAGGATCAATCACACCAGCCAGTATGGTAACTCCCTTCTTTGCCTGTTGATCCAGAGGCATAAGGAGCCCAAAGTGACCAGGTGGCATTCTTAGCTTCCTGTTCAATGGAATCAGTGATGTGTCTCCAGCTGGGAGCACTCCTCCCTTTGGAACTAAGACCTTTAGGCCTGCAGAGCATAAAGTCGAGGGGACAGGAAGCAAAAATCTTGCAAGTGGGTTACTAGGGGTAATAGTGGTGCCACCCCCATTTCCACCCCTTGATTCCTGGACCTGTGAATCCTGGCTATGGGAGAAACAGCACCATATATTGGACGCTGGTTTAAAGCATATACAGCCTCCTGGAGAACATTGCCCCAACCCTGCAAGGTATTGCCACCTAGCTGGCGCCATAATTGTGTCTTTAGAAGGCCATTCCATCGTTCTATCAAGCCAGCTGCTTCAGGCTGATGGGGAACATGGTAAGACCAGTGAATTTCATGAGCATGGGCCCACTGCCGCACTTCATTTGCTTGAAGTGAGTCCCTTGATCTGAGGCAATGCTGTGTGGGATACCATGACAGTGGATAAGGCATTCTGTAAGTCCACGGATGGTAGTTTTTGCAGAAGCACTGTGTGCAGGGAAGGCAAATCCATATCCAGACTGCCTATTCCAGTAAGGACAAAACGCTGCCCTTTCCATGATGGAAGCGGTCCAGTGTAATCAACTTGCCACCAGCTTGCTGGTTGATCACCTCGAGGGATGGTGCCATACTGGGGACTCAGTGTTGGTCTCTGCTGCTGGCAGATTAGGCACTCAGCAGTGGCTGTAGCCAAGTCAGCCTCGGTGAGTGGAAGTCCATGTTGCTGGGCCCATGCATAACCTCCATCCCTGCCACCATGGCCACTTTGTTCATGAGCCCATTAAGCAATGACAGGAGTAGCTGGGGAAAGAGGATGACTGGTGTCCACAGAACGTTTCATCCTATCCACTTGATTGTTAAAATCATCCTCTGCTGAGGTCACCCTTTGGTGAGCATTCACATGAGACACAAATATCTTCACTTCTTTGGCCCATTCATAGAGGTCTATCCACATACCTCTTCTCCATAAATCCTTGTCTCCAATTTTCCAATCATGTTCCTTCCAAGTCCCTGACCATCCAGCCAAACCATTGGCTACAGCCCATGAATCACTATATAATCGCACATCTGGCCATTTCTCCTTCCAAGCAAAGTGAATAACCAGGTGCAGTGCTCAAAGTTCTGCCCATTGAGAGGATTTCCCTTCACCACTGTCCTTCATGGAGGTCCCAGAAAGGGGCTGTAGCGCTGCTGCAGTCCACTTCTGAGTGGCACCTGCATATCACGCAGAACCATCTGTAAACCAGGCATGAGTTTTCTCTTCCTCAGTCAACTGATCATAAGGAACTCCCCATGAGGCCATAGGTGAGACTGGGAGATGGAAGGTAATGTGACAGGAGGGGAGACCATAGGCATTTGGGCCACTTCCTCATGCAACTTACTTGTGCCTTTGGGTCCTGCTCAGGCCCGATCTTGAATATACCACTTCCACTTAATGATGGAGTGCTGCTGTGCTCGTTCAAATTTACGGTTCTGTGGGTCAGACAACACCCAGTTCACGATGGGCAGCTCAGGCCTCATGGTGACTTGGTGTCCCATGGTTAAGCATTCAGTCTCTACTAAGGCCCAGTAACAAGCCAAAAGTTGTTTCTCAAAAGGAGGATAGTTATCTGCAGAGGATGGCAGAGCTTTGCTCCAAAATCCTAAGGGCCTGTGCTGTGCTTCACCAATAGGGGCCTGCCAAAGACTCCAAACAGCATCTCTATCTGCCACTGACACTTCAAGCACCATTGGATCAGCTGGATCATATGGTCCAAGTGGCAGAGTGTCTTGCACAGCAGCCTGAACCTGTTGTAGAGCCTTCTCTTGTTCTGGTCCCCACTGAAAACTAGCAGCTTTCCAAGTCACAGGATAAATAGGCCAGAGTGGATTGAATTATGTTCCCCAAAAAATGTGTGTGTCAATTTGGCTAGGCCATGATTCCTGGTACTGTGTGATTTTCCTGTATGTTGTAAACCTGCCTCTATGATGTTAATGAGGGAGGGTGGGTGGCAGTTGTGTTAGTAAGGCAGGACCTGATCTACAAGACTGGATTGTGTCTGAGGCAATCTCTTGAGATATAAAAGACAGAGGTGAGCAGTGAGACAGGGTGACCTCATACCATCGAAAAAGTGTGCCAGGAGCAGAGCGTGTCCTTTGGACTGGGGTCCCTGCACCGAGAAGCTCCTAGTCCAGGGGAACACTGAAGAGAAGAAGGCTGACAGAGAGAAAAAGCCTTCCCCTGGAGCTGACATGGTGAATTTGGACTTTTAGCCTACTTTAACTGTGAGGAAATAGATTCCTCTTCGTTAAAACCATCCACTTGTGGTATTTCTGTTATGGCAGCACTAGATGACTAAGACAAGGACAGAGATCTGAGGTCATAGATTGTAGGATAAAGAAGTTGTATTGGGGAGTCAGATAGGAAGAGAAGGTGGGAGTGGAAGCTTCTGGAGCACTTAGCATTTACTATCAGACTGAGAAATCACCACAGGTGAGGTTTCTGTAGAGAACTTGACCTTCCAGCATAAGCAGAGGCTGAACTTGACCTTGCATAGCTTGGGTTTCAAACATATTTACAAAATATGACTTCTCTGGTTGACTTATGGATTACATGTAGTCCTGATATTTGCCAAGATAAATTTCCAATCAGGAATCAGTTCCTTCATTGCTCCTCAAACTTTTATTAACCTCTAGTCTCCCACATGGTCTCTTTGCTTTTCATAATGGCCCTGAGAGACAAATGTGATACATATTACAATTATCATCATGGGGAAACTGAGGGTTCTGTGACTTGCTGAAGGTCACAAAGCTAGCTAACGGACTGGAACTGGAAGCCAGCATTAGGAGAGCCTGTCCTCCTGGGGCCCCCTGTTCTCCCACAGGGTGTGCCAGCATAGCAAGGCCCTGGTCATCTCCCACCTAGGCCATTCCTCAGGGCCATCCTTGCAGCTGGTGAGCCTGGGAGACACCGCACCCAAACAGCAGACTTGCTTACTATTCACCATGAAAGCAATGGATTTTCCAAGCCCAGTGTTCCTCAGCTGTGACACAGACCCACTTTCTGTGTGTGTCCATCTGTGGTGAAATTAATCCCTCCATGTGAGTCTTTTTCCTTGGTTCTTTGGAAAAACAGCTTGAGAGATTTTTCCCCTAAGCCTTGAGGAGTTACATTTGCCCTAGTTTCCTGCCCCAGACGGTTTGTTGCTTTTGTCCAGGCTGATGGACATTTCCTGGGTAAGCTGTAAACAACTTGGTTTGATACTTTTTGTCTGGTCCTTGGTTGCAGCCTACCCTATGACTGGTCTATTTTATGCACTTGCAGGGATTGGTCAATATACTTATGCAAATTAAGTGACTATAGCATACTTACACAAATGAAGTGTCTGTAGCCTATTGAGAGTGAATTGGTGGAAAGGTCATGCCTTGAAATTGACCAGGAGTTTGCTTATATCTGCAGCCAACCCCACAAAGCTTGGCAGATGGAAAGAGAAGAAAGAAAGAAACAGAAAGGAGAAAAGGCAAGAGAGGCAAGGAGAGAGAAGAAGCACAGAGAGAGGAGTTGAGGAACCTCCTAAAAGAACTGTAACACAGGTCAAGGACTGTAACACTGAAGACAGCAAGAGGCCTGGGAAGGACTTTGTGGCAGAGCTGGTGGCAACAGGCCCCGACGGGGTCTTGTGACAGAGTTAGTGGTGACAGCAGAAACCTGCTGCTAGGAATGCAGCTAAGAGAGCTGACAAAACTGCTCCACTGGCTGTGAGCTGGGTCAGTGAGCAGTGGGGAGGCTGATGGTAGGGAGGCCAAAGGCAGACAGGCCTGTCCTGAGGGAGCTGAGAGGAGGCCTGTCCTGACGGGGCCGAGAGGAGGTCTTCATAGGCTGGGGTGGGGGGCGGGGGGAGGTGGTGTACGCAATGGAGAGAGAAGGGCTTGCTTGCTTGCACAGCCAAGAGGAACTGAGAAAGCTGTCCTGCACTGAAGGAGGGAGGGTTGTGCTCTCCACTTTGCGAGAGCCTTCCAGACTTTGTCTACATGCTTCCTGATCCTGATCCTGTGTTGTAGCCTGTTGCTTCCTTAATAAACCACTTAACTGTAAGTATTGTCTCTGAGTTCCGTGTGGCCACTGCAATGGATTATTGAACGCAGAAGAGAAGTAGGGAGTGCCGTGGAAGGGATGGCTGGTGTCAGAATTGGTAAAAAGGTTGGAGAGTGGAGGTATGTCTGACCTGTAACTCATAGGAATCAGCCTTGTGCTGATCTTACTCATTATCTCCCCTGAAGTTAGACAGGTTCTGATGCTACTACCACTACAATTTTATACCATCTGAGCCCATTGGGTCACTTCTGTGGAACCTGGGGACAAGAGGAGCCAACATCAATAAACTGATGCTGATGTTGCTTGCTGTGTTGTGAGTAATAAGTGTAATGAGTAACAAACTTTTTTATTTCTGATGCAGAAGCCTCATGTCTTCTGCAAGCATCCACAAAATAGTAACAGGGTAACTGATTAGCTTGTAAGTAGGTTGGAAAAATTAAATCCCAGACTGGGCATCCAGCTTCCTCAGCCCTGGTGAGTGCCTTTCCACTGTAACACCCTTCTTAGATAGCCCAGCCTAGGAGGAAAAGTAGCCACAAAGATCATCTGGCGGTATGACTAACCCTGCTCCAAGTTCCTTATTTTTAATTTTCTGGGCCAGGCTGCTCTTATCAGACTTTCAGTAGATTCCATAACATGTAGTTGAACAATTCCTTGGTAAGCAGAGATCCCTGAAAGGCAGCCTAGGCCAGTATAGGCCAGCTGATAGAAATAAGAGGGAAGGAGCAGTGTCACAGATTGAATTGTGTCACCCAAAAATATGTGTATCAATTTGGCTGGCCATGATTCCCAGTATTGTGTGATTGTCCACCGTTTTGTCATCTGATGTGATTTTCCTATGTGTTGTAAATTGTACCTCTATGGTGTTAATGAGTTGGGATAGGTGGCAGTTATGTTAATGAGGCAGACTCAGTCTACAAGATTGTTTTGTGTCTTGAGCCATTCTCTTTTGAGGTATAAAAGAGAGAAGCGAGCAGAGAGACAGGGGACCTCATACCACCATGAAAGCAGCTTTGGGAGCACAGGGAGTCCTTTGGACCTGAGGTTCCTGCACAGAGAACTCCTAGTCCGAGGGAAGATGAATGACAAGAACCTTCCTCCAGAGCTGACAGAGAAAGCCTTCCCCTGGAGCTGATGCCCTGAATTTGGACTTCTAGCATACTAGACTGTGAGTGAATAAACTTCTGTTTGTTAAAGCCATCCACCTGTGGTATTTCTGTTACAGCAGAACTAGATGACTAAGACAGGCAGGGAGGAAGAGAAAGAACGGAAAGGTAAAAGGAGGACCATTTTGCCGAGACATTTAATGTTCCTTTACTGTTTTATTTGTGTACCTGCCACGTCATGACAAAAAGTAACAAGAGTGGGAAAGTTGTTCTGCTAAGGAATTCACACTTTGATGATCCATGAAGTGGATTAGGATAATCAAGGGGGAGGGAAAGCAGGGCTAGTGTGGAGTTGGGGGTATTCTGGAAGGAGAACAAACAGTGTGCAGGAGCATGTATGTGGCCCAGGGTACAAAAGGGGGAGACCAGGCCAGAGAAGTGTCTGGATTTCACCCATAAGATATTCAAGTCACTGTTAGCCCTGCTGATCGGTTCTTTGTAAGAATCCTAGAGAAATCTTAGCCAGTGAGGCGAGGAGAGCTAACCACAAGGGAGTGTTACAGGTCCTTTAAACCGGTCAGGCCTCCTCACACATATGGTTTATAGAACGTGAGGCAAACTCTGGCCAAGACATGTCAACCACTAAAGAAACCTGAAACGATAGCAGGTGTTTCTCAAAATAACTTTCCCTTCATCGATTGAAGTAGACAGGCCTTTGTCATAAAACCTTTAATTGCTCCTCAAATATTTAACTAAAATCAAGTAGTTTTTCTACAGGGGAAGTTAGCATTCTTAAATCAGTAGCAAATGAGAGGTTTGTAAAAAAATTTGCCAAAGCACTCCGTGTGTACACAATGGATAATGGTCAATAAATAGTATTCATTGTTGGCTAGAGATTCTGTTTAATATTTAATTAACAAAACTGTTGAAGATATCCACCTAAAGAGTGAACACGATCTCCCAGAATTGATTTTATAATTTTAACTTCCTGATTGAAGTTAAAATGGTTATGCTAGGGGAAGAGGCAAAGGCTAGAAAAGAACACATCTTCTCTTACATTGAACTTTAGCCACCTCGTCAGGCTATGGATAAGTAGCAGATAGTTGAACTGCTGTTCAATCCATGGTTGC
Organism: Dugong dugon; assembly: GCA_030035585.1. NCBI lineage: Eukaryota > Metazoa > Chordata > Mammalia > Sirenia > Dugongidae > Dugong > Dugong dugon. Next base: position 42,218,512 of record CM057466.1, on the reverse strand, counting down.
TGTTAATTGCTGTCAAGTCAGCCACCAACTTATGGTGACCCTTGCACAATGGAACAAAACACTTTCTGGTCCTGAGTCATCCCCTTGATTGGTTGTGGATCTGACTATTGTGACCCATAAAGGTTTATATTGTATGATTTTTGGAAGGAGATCCCCAGACTTTCCTAGTCTTAGTTGGGAAGTTCAGCTGAAACCTGTTCAGTATCATAGCAACACACACACAAGCCTCCACTGACAAGCAGGTGGTGGCTATGCTTGAGGTGAATCTGCTGGGAATCAAACCTGAGTCTCCTGCATATGTATAAAACATATAAGCACATACATACACAGAATTTCAGTGCACTTCTCCACATTTCACTAAAAGTCATTGTGTGTTTTCTTGCGCAAAAGCAAATCTTGATCAGTGATTACTACTTTTTCAGCTGGTATAAAGGATCAGTAGTCAAGGAAGACACTCACCAACTTTGATCCCTGGGCTATTCATTTTAGGTAGCCCTGGCCCAAGCTGTGAGTTGGGCTCACAGGACTAATGAAGGCTATGTGCGCAGTTCACTCCCCTGGTAGCCCCCTCCAAACCAGCAGAGTGAAATACGATTGCACCATGTAAGTCAGATCTCATTCCTGCTCTCATTTGCTGACATGGAGGTCCTGTAGTATGAGAAGGTGGAAGGGGGTTGAACCAAACAGGACCTTCCTCCTGCTCCATTTGGTATTCTCTCTATATCCTGAAGCATTTGCAATTTTCCACTTTATGTGCATGTGTGAGGAAACTTTTCCAACATCAGAGATATTTTTGTCCTTTCACCATTAAAGAAAGTCCTTGATTTAGTCATAATCAATGATCTCTGAGGTCATTTCTCCAAAAGTTTCTTTTTTGTTAAAATTGGTTATTGTTACATGAGCCATCGCCATATTGATCCAAGATGCCTGCTTAGTGCTATCCTTTGAGCCTCACCAGGATGGACAGGAAAACTGGACGGTGGTCTTCTCCCAGCCAAGTAAATGTCACCAGCACTGCAAGCTGGTGCTGTCAGAGGACTGTGTAATGGGAAAGTTGTTCAAGAGAACACTTACTTTCTCCCACAATCACAGGTTCATATGCTGCTTTGTATGCAAAATTCCTGCCTAGAAAAGAGCAGTTTGGCTAGTTAAGACTCTGGCAAAGCCCTTGATGGTGGGGAACATAATTCAGTCCATATTTCAAGAAAAACTGTGTTTCTCTAGTCAGCATTAACCCATAAATATTTAGTTAAATTAAAGGAAGGAAATGATGAAATGAATCCAAGTCGAAAAGAAATGGATAGTGGATTCTGTCATCCAGGGAAGACGCCGAGCACGGCATTACCAAAGCAAAGTGTCAAGGCACTCACAGCCCTTGAGCCTTCAACCTCATCCCTGGTGCTGCTAAAAACCTCAACTGCTTTGTGAAATCTGAATGAATAGTTGACCTGAAGTAGGAACATTTCTAAGTTGTAGGGGCTCTGTCTCTGTGTCTACATTTACTGTTAAATGAGATGTCTCTACATTTGGTCGTTTTGATTCAGCCTTGATTTTTACCTTTAACCTGCCCTTATTGCATGATCATCTTTTGAATGTTTGGAAGCTCCATCACGACCCGGGTCTTTTGCTGAAACAGCACCTTGACACAACCCAAAAGGAAAGTTTTATAATTATCATCATCGTCATTTCCATATTACAGTTGGGGAAATAGAAATTTAAGAAGGTAAGTAATTTGCTTAAAGTCACACACTGAGAGAGAATTAGCACTGGGATTGAACCCAGAGCAGATATTAGGGTAAGTAGCCACTGTCTCAAGGGATCAGAGAGCAGATGGATGTGTCCTGGGACAAGGCAGTGTTTTCTAGTTTATTCTATCTGGGATACTGCTGGCAACATTTCTTTGGATAGACACACACAGTCACTACCTAGGATGCAAGCTGATTCTGGGACATGGAGTCAGTGTGGCCTCACACATCTGCCACCATTAGAATCTAGAACCCCAATTATCTTCTCCCCTAACCCTCCACCTTTCCCTGTTCATTTGAAGGGTTTTCTCTTTTGACTCTTAAATATGAATGGATAAGGGAACTCTTTGCCACCTTAGGAGTAAGAGAAGCTACCTTAGTGTCTTCAGGGGGTCCTAAACCTTCCCTGAAGGGTAATATTCTGGTATCTTCCTTACTAGAGCAGAATATTCTCCCACCTCGCCCCACCCCACCCCACCCCACCCCATCCCACCCCATCCCATTCAACATTTAGCATCACTCATAAACCCAGATGAAAATGGTATGGGTAGATCATGAGATTGACAAAGCAGCTTAAATACTTGATCTAAGCAAATTCTTTGCTAAATATTTCTGTTTCATTCAAGACCTAGATTCCATATGCCCCAAACTACTTCTTAAAACTTTGCTTTTATCATTATCTTATAGTTTTAGGCCCAATAATCATGTATTCCTTGGATGACATTGAGGTCTGTTCTTGATCACTGGTAAAGGATATCACCTGCAGTGATGGTTGTCTTTTTCAGATCTGTTCTTTTTTGTACATTCTCTAGGTTCTATTGTCCACTCCACTCCTTTCTCTGAAATATATGATTATTACAAAAAGCTTGCTAAATGACAACTTGCATAGGGCATTGTATGATGTACAATAATATCCTTGATTATAGTTCCCAGTTTTCGAGTTGATGACATCCAGTGTCGTTTTCTCCCTTCTCTTTCTTTTTATCTGGAGGTTACCAGTGATCCATCCACCTCTGGATACTGAAATTTGAACAGGCACATTCCCTTTGCAAATAGTCCATATATTTAAAAAATGATTATTTTTATCAACCTTACATTTCACTTAGATCTTACCTTCCTCTCTTAGTCTTGGATTTGTCTTTATCCACCCAGGGTCTTTTTTAACTCTCACAAAAAGAGTGGTCTCAGACTCTGTTCTTCGCCATTGCAGACACTTGGCTAAAATTTATCTTAATCTCTTTCCTTCTCTCATTGAAATTCTTATCCGCTTTCTGTTTCCTGCCTGCAAATGTAATGCCTCTTTTATGGTCTTCTTCAAACTTAGTTCTCTAAACTTAAAATGGTGTAGATAAAACTCAGCCAGAATAAACTGACTCTAGAATGTGAGATGATAGGATACTCAATGCTTTCCATTGGCTAACTGTTGACTTAACTTTGATTCTGAAGTCTTCTGGGACTTAGCACAAGCAGGCCATTTCTGACTTCATATCTCGTTGTTCCTCTGCCCATGCCTTCTTCCCTTCCAGTCTGACCTACTTGCCGCTGAGACCCAATTGAGCTCCATGATTAGAACTCTGCATCTTCCTTGAGCAGGACAACAGGTGAATTTAGGTGAGGAGCAGTGGGAGGCAGATTAGAGAAGGACAGTGAGCTCTTTTGTACTCAAGGGTTTCCTTCCCAGGTCCAGGACTGGACCTTGAACAGGCTGGCAGCACCTGCCCCCAATACACCTGTGTGCTGTGACACATATCTGACATTATTTCAATGGGGAGAAAGCTGTTCATTCCAGTGGCTGAAAACACCGGGGAGAGGCACACAGGGACTCTAGCTATGCACTGGCAAGTTTTGAAAGGTGATTGGTGATAGGGCTGGGGTTAGATTTGGGGTCAGACTATGTTAATTTCCAAAGCCTGTACTTTTTGCCCTCCATCAGTGGTTCTCAAACTTTAGTATGCACCAGAATCACCTGAAGAGCCCCAGCCATTGTTTCTGATTCAGTAAGTTGGGTATAGGGCTGGGAATTTGCATTTCTAACAGATTCCCCGGGGAGGCTGCTGCTGGCCCAGAGAGCTCCCTCTGAGAGCCTGCTCTCCACCCGTGTTCTCATCTCTTGGCATCACCAGGAGAGCTTTTAATAATACTGACGTCAGAGTCCCTGCCCCCAGAGACTCTGACTTAATTGGCCCAGGAGAAGGCCTAGGCAGGCATCGGAATTTTAAACATCTCCCCCGTGATCCCAGCATGCAGCCAAGACTGATGCCTACAGTTTTGTACCATGCCGTCTTCCAGTGAAGGAAGAGGAAATGAGGCAATGAACGTCAAATGGCTTCGAAAATAACTGTAGGTGTTCTGTCTCCTGTTCTGAGAGAAATACCAACTCCAGAATGCCATGAGGCTCAGACCCTGAGTCAGATTGTCAAATGCATTCCTGAGCCCTTATAAAAGATTAAAACAAAACCAGGACCAAAGAAAATGAATCACAGGTGTCTGGGAGATGTTGAGGCCTTCAAAGTGTTCTTCATCTCTGACTTTGAAAAAATATTCACTGGGATCAGATAAGAGGCACCTCCCCAGGCCAGATGGTGCCCTTGTCCTGAGGTGTCCTTCGATGGGCAGAAGGGGGACCTGCGGACCCCCCACGTGTTGTCAGAGTGCCGGGGAAGCTGCAGAACCCATAGGCATTCTCCAGGAGGAAGATCTAAATTCCTGTTTTGTTCCTTCTTAGAAAATGCTAGTTACATAATTGTGCTGCTGGGAACATGTTTAACGTGTGCTAGTCCTGCTAAGGTAGGAACGCCTGAAACGGATAGGGCTGCCAGATTTAGCAAATTAAAACAAAAACAAAACACAACTCCCAAACCAGGCATCCAGTTAAATTCGAATTTCAGATAAACAGTGAATAATATTTTAGTGTAACTGTGTCCCATGCAACATTGGAGATGTACTTATACCACACAATGATTCATTCTCCAATCTGAATCCCAGTGTAAGTGAGCAGCTTGCGTTTTATCTGGCAAGCCTCTCTGGGGAGGCCTTTCGTTTTTCGCAAGAGTGTCCCCACAGACCACTGCCCGCTTCTCACATGACCCCTTCCATCCAATAAGGAGACGAGGCGCTATCACTCTATGTTACCCCGTAAAGCAATGTGCGGATGAGCAAAGTTTTTCGGCCTGGCGGTTAGGCGGCCGAGGCGAGGGCAGGCCTGGCACTTGGTTCTCTTGCTTTGCGGGTTTGTTGTTTTTTCCTCTTCATGACACTGAACTTAGTGAGGGGAAAAAATCACAGGCGCAGATCGCTGTTTCTCAGCTCTCATGGCTAGCTGTGGAATTTACGCTGCCATTCGGGTTACTGACTTCCTAAATGGAACGCAAAAAGGTCAGAAGTAGTGGCGAGGGCTGGCGGGCAGAAGCGGCTCACACTTGGCGGAACCTGCAGCCTGGACCGTGGCTCTGGCCATCTGGGGGCAGCAGCAGGCTGCAGACCCCCCCCCCCCCCACCCCACCCCGTGACGCCTGGGTGCAGGGGAAGCCTTGGGGGCCGGCAGACCTGGGGGGCCGGAGGGTGGGCAGGTGTTCGAGGAAGCTTCGTCCTGACGCGGAAGGTGTGAGACGGGTGGGGGTGGGGGTGGGGGTGGGGTGGCCGCTCAGCGAGTCAGTGGCTCCAAGTGGAGCCAGGAGCTTAGTGAAGCAGAGGCGGGGTCTGCTCCACCCAGACCCCTCGGAGCAAAGGTGCCCTGGGCAATGCTGTCTCCTGTCCCTGCGGGGAGGGAGGCCCTGGTTGGAATGAAGAGTTAGGTGAGGGTGAGGGGTGGGTGCCATGCCTGTGGATGCCAGGAGGGGCTCCGGGCTTGGGGTCGTGTTGAGTGGGGCTTAGGAAGGCAAAGAGAAATGAACTTAGTTACCTTCCCTTTTTGTTTGGCTCCAATTCTATGCTTTGACTATCCTTTTATGTACGCGGTGGTTCAACTGAGGCTAAGTGTGTGTTTTGTTCCAAGGGCCTGAGACTAAATATTAGTTTAGCCAGGGCTAGAGAAGTGGTCTTTGCAGTGTTCATTCCCACCACAGTCAATCTACCAGTGCCTGAGGAGTGTTCACTGCCACCACAGTCAGTCTACGAGTGCCTGAGGAGTGTTCACTGCCACCACAGTCAGTCTACGAGTGCCTGAGGAGCGTTCATTGCCACCACAGTCAATCTACGAGTGCCCGAGGAGTGTTCACTGCCACCACAGTCAATCTACGAGTGCCCGAGGAGTGTTCACTGCCACCACAGTCAATGTGCGAGTGCCCGAGGAGTGTTCATTTCCACCACAGTCAATCTACGAGTGCCCGAGGAGTGTTCACTGCCACCACAGTCAATCTACGAGTGCCCGAGGAGTGTTCATTCCCACCACAGTCAATCTACGAGTGCCTGAGGAGTGTTCATTCCCACCACAGTCAATCTACGAGTGCCCGAGGAGTGTTCACTGCCACCACAGTCAATCTGCCAGTGCCCGAGGAGCGTTCATTGCCACCACAGTCAATCTACGAGTGCCTGAGGAGTGTGGGAAGACCAGACCCCCTGCAGCTGGCCCTGCCAGAATCTCAGCCTGTTTATGGCCAGCGGGTGCAGTGGGCTACCAGGGAGGGCAGCACTCACATGGGTATAACCTGTATATATGCTAACGTTTCTTCACCAATGTGTGTGTGTGTTTCTAGACTGCAAGAAATTCCAGTAGAATTTTGACTCTTATACTATCCAACCAATATTTTCTTTTTCATCTGTTCCCTATAATGATGACTTCAATGGGTCAGATACTCTTCAGGCCCATCTGATTATTAACTCTCTTTACTCTAAACCTTCTCCTAGTTTCTCTCTTCCTGTGTCCTTCTGATACGTGACCGAGTTCTCAGAGTTCTCAGACTGTTCTGCAGCCCAGCCATCTTCACTGAGACCTTGGAGGGGGTCGTCTTTCCCTTTATTCCCTGGACTGCAGGTTTGAAACTTATGGCCTCTCCAACATAAAAGACTAGCGTAAGACAGGTGACTGGGATGTGAGGAAGCACAGGGACAGATACCAGCCAGATCGGAATAGGACCAAGAACTCGTAATTCACTGTGGTAGTGAATTCAATGAGGTGATGTAGGAAAATGAAATCACAATTCACCGTAGTGAATTTCCCTGTCGCCTCATCGAATCCCCAGAGCAACAAAGGAGTGTGGTTAGCACTTCATCTGTTTAGAGCTGACAGAACAGGGTTTGAAGCAGACAGCACAGATAATTTTGGCCCCTCATTTTCACAACTGATTGAGATTTCCATCCCTGGCCACTGGTGCCAAGAGAGGGTGAATCAGCAGGTACAATTAGCAGGTGTAATGAATTTGTTACATTATTGACTCTTTTTTCGCAAAACATAAAAAACAATTTAAAATGATCCTTTGGGTATGGCTATGTTCTATATAAGGAGCCCTGGTGGTGCAGCTAACCACCAAAAGGTCAGGGGTTCAAATCCACCAGCCGCTCGGTGGGAGAAAGAAGTGGCAGTCTGCTTCTGTAAAGATTTACAGCCTTGGGAACCCTATGGGGAAGTTCTTCTCTGTCCTATAGGGTCCCTATGAGTTGGAATCAACTCAACAGCAATGAGTTTATGTCCTGCATACACACTTGGAGAGTTAAGGGTGGGTTTCTTTTCCTTACTACTCATCAGTCAGTCAATTTCTAAACTTTTGTAACTGAAGGAAATAATACTCCTTGTGGAAAAATTCGAAGGTACAAAAAAGCAAAGAAAGAAACAAGGAAGACTTTGTACCATCCCATTACTTGGTGATAGCCATTGTTGGGATTTGGTAGATCTTTCAGACTTTCATCTTTTTATACACAAATACACACACTTTCAAAAACTTTTATTTTTACAAAACTGAAGTCATTCTGCAATGCTGTTTTGTAATCATTTTTTTTCTTTAGTGATAGGTGATAAACATTTTTGTCTATCATGAAATTTCTTCTCAATGTAATTTTTAATGATTGTATGCTATTTAACTGTAAACATCAAATTTATTTAACATTCCTATAACTGGACATTTTGTATCTTGAATCTCTAGAAAGAAAAGTAATTAGCCCAGTCTAGGAAGGTGCAAGATCTCTTATTCTGAGGAACATTAGCCCAGGTCGCTCAGGATCTTATTGCGGGCACTTGGGGCGGGGGCACTGCGGCTGCTGAGGAAGTTCCCTTTCCCTCGTTTTCCATGGGGGTGAGTCCAGGAATATGCTCTCCTGAGGGTCACCTACAAGCTTAAATATTAATTCATTGCCCCCACCCCACTCAGATTACTATCTGATGTGAAATTAGTAGGAGAAAAAGATGGGCTCTTCTGCACGAGCCCTCTTCCCGGGAGGACTTAGGAAGTGGAGGAAGAGACCCAGAGTCCGAGGCGTTCCGGGGCGCTGCGCGGTGGTTTGGCGCACAAGCCTTTAATAATCAACATCAGTATCTCTTTCATGTCACTGAACACAAAACGGGGCTACATCAAAGAGGCTATTGCAGAAAAGAAATTGCTAAACTGGCTGACCGGGTTGCGCAACGCTGGAAAAGCAGCAGCCTGGAAGGGCAGGGTTAGGGGGTGGGCCACAGCAGGCGCAAAGCAGGGATCTCTGCGTGCCTACCAGGCGTTGGAGGTCTCGCGCGGCGTCCCGGGCCCCTGTGCTCTCTGCGGTGCTGCGCCACCAGCCTGGCTCCTTGTCCCGAAGGAGCGGCCTCGCGTGGAGGCCGGGAGCGTGTTATTCCCAGCGTTTGAACTGCTGCAGAGCATCAATGGCACAGCTTCTCTCTCTTTTTTTTTCCTTCTCCCAAATATTGACTTTTTCTTAACGTTAATCCACTAGTAGATATTTGTCCTTTTTCTGAGACACTTGGGAGTCCAACAAAAACATAAGAGAGAAAGAACTGGTCTCTGTTCGCCTTCAGGAATCTGGCTCCGAGAGTGCTCCAGATCCTGGACGGCTCTGTGATGGTTCACGGTTTTCTTTGCTCGAGCCTTCCCAGGGCCGGTGACCTGCCGAGGTTCACCCGTGGCATGAGCGGCGGAATGTCACCTTTAGATGGCACAAGCAAACCTCAAGCCTACACCTCACTCTTGGGTAACGGAATCTCATCGTCATACGGCACAGGCAAATTTCAAGTCTACGCCCCACTCGGCTCCGCCTAATTTCGGCATTGTTACTTAGTCATAACTGAGTTTTTCCTTCCTTTTAATTTTTGAATTTTAACATTATATAAAGTACAGAAAACTCTACTGAGAATTTCTGTATGAGAATGAAAACACACGATGTGTTTTAAACGTTTGAAATCCAGGAGGAAGAAACCAGGCAGCACTTCCAATTATTTTCAGGAAGGGGGTTAAATAGGTAGGATGGTCATCTTTCAAATCTCCCCACCGTTGTTGAAGAACAAGCAAAAGCTTTGTAAATAGCATCTGTGGAGGAGAAATGAGACATTCAAAACTGTTTGGTGAAGTTTTACAAAGATTGCTTGTTCTGGTTCTTTTTTTTAGATCTTGTTGGTCTCATTTATTCTTTTGCTTTTTAAATTGAATTGCATCACCTAGTCAGCAAATGCAATCATTGGAAGGCCCTGGTAGGCAATTCAAGTGTGGGATGCGAGCAGCTATTGGAGGAGGGATGGCTGCTGCAAACTCCTAGGACCCTGGACGGTTTTAAGAACCTTGCTCCCCATCTTCATCTGGGTAACAGGAGACAGATTACCCAGTGTGGGCAGTGTGCGTTGGTGAATGTAGACACATACCCTTTTTTACTGTGGCAAAATAGATATTACAAAACATTTGCCATTTCAACTATTTTTACGTGTCCAATTCAGTGACGTTAATTACATTCATCATGTGCAACCATCGCTACCATCCGTTTCCAAATTTTCCATCACCCTTCACAGCGGCTCAGTACCCCTTACCCCTGACTCTCTCTTTTCCTCCTCTCTCCTTTACCTGGTAACCACCATTCGTTTTCTTATTCTAGATATTTCATACGTGAGATCTTATACTGTTTGTTATTTTGTGACTGACTGATTTCACATATAATGTTTTAAAGCTTCATCCGTATTGTAGCATGTGTCAAATTTCATTTATCTTTATGGCTGACTAATGTTCCGTTGTATGTATGTACCACATTTTGTTTATTGGTTCATCTGTTGATAGGCATTTAGGTTACATTCACCTTTTGGCTATTGTGAGTAGTGCTGTAATCAATGAACATTAGCGTACAACTGTCTGTTTCAGTCCCTGATGTTAGGTCTTTTGTCCATGTATCTAGGAGTGGAACTGCTGAATCATACGGGAATTCTGTGTTTAACTGTCTGAGGAACTGCAAACTGTTTTCCATAGTGGCTGTACTGTTTTAAAATCCCACCAACAATGGATGGGGTTTCCAGTTTCTCCACATCCTTGCCCATACCTGTTGTTTCTGTTTTTCTGATCATAGCTATCTTAGTGGGGGTGAAGTGGTATTGCATTTTGGTTTTGATTTGCATTTTTCTAATGACGAAGACACTGAGCATCATTTCATGTGCTTGGTGGCCATTTGTATTTCTTTGTTGAAAAATCTACTCAAGTTCTTTGCCCATTTTTTGATTGAGTTGTTTGACTTTTTGTTAAGTTATGGGAGTTTTTCTTATGCATATTTTGGATGGGAAACCCTTATCAGGTAGATATTTCTCCAAAGTTTTCTCCCAATCTGTAGGTCGTCGCTTCATTTTGTTGAGAAAGTCCTTGGATGAACAGAAGCCTGAAATTTTGATGGAGCCCAATTTATCTATTTTTTTCTTTTGTTGCTTGTGCTTTCAGTGTCATATCTAATAATCTATTGTTAAGAACTAGGTAATGAAGCATTACTCCTATGTTTTCTTCTAAGAGTTTTATGATTTTAGTTTACATTGAGGTGCTTGATCCATTTCGAGTTAATTTTTGTAGATGGTGTGAGGTATGGGACCAGCTTTATTCTTTGGCGTGTGGCATTTCAGTTGTCCTAGCATCATTCACTGAAGACACTATTCTTTCCTCGTTGAATGGGCTCAGCACCCTTGTGAAAAATCCATTGCTCATAGGTGTACAGGTTCATTTCTGGACTCTCATTTCCATTCTATTCTATTGGTTTATATGTCTATCACTATACCAGGACTGGAGCCCTGGTGGCGCAGTGATTAAGAGCTACGGCTGCTAACCAAAAGGTCGGCCGTTTGAATCCACCAGCCACTCCTTGGAAACACTCTGGGGCAGTTCTACTCTGACCTATAGTTGCTATGAGTCAGAATCGACTCGACGGCGCTGGGTTTGGTTTTTTGGTTTATACCAGTACCAGACTGTTTTGGTGTACTGTCACTTTATAGTACGTTTTGAGATCAGGATGTGTGAGTCCTCCCACTTTGTTCTTTTTCAAGATTGCTTTGGCTATTTGGGACCCCTTGCTCTTCCATATAAATTTGAGGATTGACTTGTCCATTTCTGAAAAGAAGATTGTTGGAATTTTGATGGATATTGTGACAAATCTATACTTTTTTTGGGTAGTTTTGACATTTTAAAGATATTAAGTCTTCAAATCTATGAGCATAGAATGTCCTTCCATTTATTTAGGCCTTTTTAATTTCTTTCAGTAATGAATGTTTTGCAGTTTTCAGTGTACAAGTCTTTCACTTCCTCGGTTAAATTTATTTCTAAGTATTTTATTCTTTTAGATGTTATTGTAAATGGAATAGTTTTTAAAATTTTCTTTTCAGAATGCTCATTGCTGATGTATAGAAACCTGACTGATTTTTGTATGTTGACCTTATGTACTGTCACTTTGCTGAATTTGTTTATTAGCTCTTGTAGCTTTCTTGTGGATTCTTTGGGATTTTCTCTATATAGGATCGTGTCATCTTTGAAAAGGGATAGTTTTACTTTTTCGTTCTTGAGTTGGATACCCTTTATTTCTTTTTCTTGCTGTGATGGTTAAGATTGTGTGTTAGCTTGGCTGGGCCATGATTCTCAGTGTTTATATGTGATCGCTCCCATGAGTGAATCTGCTATGAGTAGCCAATCAGTTGAAAGGAGTTTCCTTGGGGGTATGATCTGCATCTGAATATAAGCAGACGTTCTGGCTTTTTGCTCACCCTGGATCCTGCAGCTGCCTCCTGTTCATCTGACCTCTGGTTCTTAGGACTTGAGCTATCAGCTTATCTGCTGATCTTGAGATTCATTGATCTTCACAGCCTGTGAGCAGAGCCCTCCTGTCCGACCTGCCAATCTTGGGTTTGCCAGCCCCTATGGCCATGTGAATCAGGAGAAGCCTTGTGGTCTTGTCTACCAATCTTGGGATTCATCGATATTCACAGCCTGTGAGCAAGAGCCCTGCTCTGTGAACTGCTGATCTTGGGTTTGCCAGCCTCTTCAGCTATGTGAATGGGGAGAAGCCTCTATCCTAATCCATGAACTTGGGACATTCCAGCCTCTACAATTGCATGAGCTGTTACTTTTTCTTTTCTTTTTTTTATTGTACTTCAGGTGAAGGCTTACAGAACAAATAGTTTCTCATGAAACAGTAGTACATATGTTGTTTTATGACATTGGTTAACAACCCCACAACATATCAACCCTCTAATTTCTCAACATTTTTTTTGGTGAAAATACACATAGCCAAAGATACACCATTTCAAAAATTTCTACATGCACACTTCAGTGACATTGACTACGCTCTTCCAATTATGCTGTTATTCTCACTTAAGATGAAGGCTTATAGAACAAAATAGTTTCTCATTTAACAGTTACTACAAATGTTGCCCTATGACAATGGTTAACAAACTCACAACACATCAACGATATCCTTACTCAACCTTGGGTTCCCTATCACCAGCTTCCTTGTCCCCTTCTGCCTTCTCCTTGTCACTGGAATCCTGTACCTCATTAGTCTCATTTGATTTTATGGGGCTGTCCACTCCCAGGCTGAACAGTGAACCTTGGAGGTAACTTCACCACTGAGCTAAAAGGGTGTCTGGGGGCCATACTCTTGGGGTTTCTCCAGTCTTTTTTAGGCCAGTAAATCTGGTCTTATTTTTGTGAGTTAGAATTATGGTCTACATCCTTCTCCAGCTCTGTCCAGAACCCTCTGTTGTGATCCCGGTCAGAGCAGTCAGTGGTGGTAGCCGGGCACCATCTAGCTGTACTGGACTCAGTCCGGTGGCGGCCTTGGTAGCTGTGGACAATTAGTCCTTTGGACTAATCTTTTCCTTGTATCCTGTTCTCTTCATTCTCCCTTGCTCCTGAAGGGATGAGACCAGTGGAGTATCTTAGATGGCCGCTCACAGGCTTTTAAGACCCCAGACACTACTCACCAAGGTAGAATGTAGAGCATTGTCTTTATAAGCTGTGTCATGCCAATTGAGCTAGATGTTCCTTGAGACCATGGTCCCCACAGCCCTCCGCCCAGCAACTCAGTCCCTCAGGGAGTTTGGATGTGTCTATGGAGCTTCCATGACCTTTCCTTGTACAAGTTGTGCTAGTTTCCCCTGTATTGTGTACTGTCTCACCCTTCAGCCAAGATACCACTTATCTATTGCCTATTTAGTATTTCCCCCCCACGCCTCCCATCCCTGGTAACCAACAAAGATTGTCACATTTTGCATGAGAACTTTTTCATGGGTTTTTACAATAGAGGTCTCATACAATATTTGTCCTTTTGGGATTGACTTATTTCACTCAGCATAATGTCCTCCAGTTTCATCCATGTTATGAGATGGTTCACAGATTCATTGTTGTTCTTTCTTGTTGCATAGTACTCCATTGTGTGTATGTACCATAGTTTGTTTACCCATTCATCTGTTGATGGGCATCTAGGTTGTTTCCATCGTTTTGCTATTGTGAACAATGCTGCTATGAACATAGGTGTGCATATGTCTATTTGAGTGACGACTCTTATTTCTCTAGGGATATATTCCTAGGAGTGGGATTGCTGGATCGAATGGTATGTCTATTTCTAGCTTTCTGAGGAAGTGCCATATCATTTTCCAAAATGGTTGTATCATTTTGCATTCCCACCAGCAGTGCATAAGTGTTGCGATCTCCCCGCAGCCCCTCCAACATTTGTTATTTCCAGTGTTTTTGATTCGTGCCAGTAATGCCAGGGTGAGATGGTATCTCATTGTGGTTTTAATTTGCATTTCTCTAATGGCTAGTGATCGCGAGCATTTCCTCATATGTCTGTTGGCCATTTGAATGTCTTTTTTGGTGAAGTGTCTGTTCATTTCCTTTGCCCATTTTTTAATAGGATTATTTGTCTTTTTGTTGTAGAGGTGTTGGATTTTCTTGTAGACTATGGAGATTAGACCTTTGTCTGACTTGTAGTGTCCAAAAATTTTTTCCTAATCTGTAGGTTCTCTTTTGACTCTTTTGGTGAAGTCTTTTGAAGAGCATAGGTGTTTGATTTTTAGAAGATCCCAGTTATCTAGCTTATCTATTGGGGTTTGTGCGTTGATGGTTATGGTTTGTAATCTGTTAAAGCCGTGTATTAAGGCCTGAAGTGTTGGTCATATTTTTTCGTCTCTGAATTTTATAGTTTTAGGCTTTATATTCAGGTCTTTTGAATTAATTTTTCTTAAAACCATTTTGAAGTAATTTTTGTATACGGCGTGAGGTATGGGTCCTGTTTCATTTTTTTGCAAATGGATATCCAGTTTTGCCAGCACCATTTATTAAAAAGACTGTCTTTTCCCCATTTGATGGACTTTGGGCCCTTGTCGAAGACCAGGTGACCATAGGTGGATGGATTTACATCTGGGTTCTCAATTCTGTTCCATTGGTCAATGTATCTGTCATTGTACCAGTACCAGGCTGTTTTGACTACTGTAGCTGTATAGTAGGTTCTGAAGTCAGGTAGTGTGAGTCCTCCAACTTTATTCTTCTTCTTCAGTAGTGCTTTACTTATTTGGGGCTTCTTCCCTTTCCATATAAAGTTAATGATTAGTTTTTCCATCTCTTTGAAGAATGTTGTTGTTATTTGGATCGGGATTGCATTGTATTTGTAAATTGCTTTGGGTAGAATTGTCATTTTCACAATTTTAAGTCTGCCTATCCATGAGCGTGGTATGTTTTTGCATTTATGTAGATCCCTTTGGGTTTCATGCAGTAGTGTTTTGTAGTTTTCTTTGGATAGGTCTTTTACATCCCTGGTTAGATTTATCCCTAAGTATTTTATCTTTTTAGGGGCTCTTATAAATGGTATTGTTTTCCTGATTTCCTTTTCATCATTCTCCTTATTGGTGTATAGGAATCCAACTGATTTTTGAATGTTTAGCTTGTATCCTGCTACTCTGCTGAATCTTTCTATTAGTTCCAGTAGATTTCTCATGGAGTCTTTAGGGTTTTCTGTGTATAGTATCATATCATCTGCAAACAGGGACAGTTTAAATTCTTCATTACCAGTTTGGATGCCCTTTATTTCTTTTTCTTGCCTTATTGCTCTAGCTAGAACTTCCAGCACAATGTTAAATAGAAGTGGTGTTAAAGAGCATTCTTGTCTTGTTCCTGTTTTCAAGGGGAATGTTTTCAGCCTGTCTCTATTAAGAATGATGTTGGCCGTTGGTTTTGCATAGATGCCCTTTATTATGCTGAGAAATTTCCCTTCTATACCTATTTGATTGAGAGTTTTTATCAGGAATGGGTGTTGGACTTTGTCAAATGCCTTTTTTGCATCAATTGAGATGATCATGTGATTCTTTTCTTTCCTTTTATTTATGTGGTGGATTACTTTGATTGATTTTCTAATGTTGAACCATCCTTGCATAGCTGGTATGAATCCTAGTTGGTTGTGGTGTATTATTTTTTCGATATGATGCTGAATTCTATTGGCTAGAATTTTGTTGAGAATTTTTGCATCTATATTCATGAGAGATATTTGTAATTTTCTTTTTTTGTGACATCTTTGCCTGGTTTTGATATCAGCATGATGCTGGCTTCATAAATGAATTTGGAAGTGTTGCTTCCTCCTCTATGCTCTGTAGTACTGGTACAAGCTCTTCTGTAAATTTTTTGTAGAATTCTATGGTGAAGCCATCTGGGCTAGGGCTTTTTTTGGTTGGGAGTTTTTTCATTATCTTTTCAATCTCTTCTCTTGTTATGGGTCTGTTCAGATTTTCAACATCAGTTTGTTGTAGTTTGTGTAGGCCATGTGTTTCTAGAAATTTATCCATTTCCTCTCAGTTTTCAAATTTGTTGGAGTATAGTTTTTCATAATATTCTGTTATAATCCTTTTCATTTCATTTGGGTCTGTTGTAATGTCCCCCATTTCATTTCTTATTTGGGTTATTTGTGTCCTCTGCTGTTTTTCTTTTGTCAGTCTGGCCAGTGGTTTGTCGATTTTGTTGATTCTTTCAAAGAACCAACTTTTGGTTTTGTTGATTCTTTCTATTGTTTTTCTGTTCTCTATTTCATTTCGTTCTGCTCTGATCTTTACTATTTCCTTTCTTCCAGTGGTTGTGGGCTTTTTTTGCTGTTCTCTTTCTATTTGTTTGAGTTCTGTAGTTAATGTTTTGATTTTGTCCCTTTCTTCTTTTTGGATGTGTGCATCTATTGCTATAAATTGTCCTCAGGGGACTGCCTTTGCTGTGTCCCAAAGGGTTTGGTATGATGTGTTTTCATTCTCATTTGATTCTTGGAAGTTTTTGATTCCATCTCTGATTTCTTCTATTACCCAGTGATGTGTAAGCAGGGTATTATTCAGTTTCCATGTCGTTGATTTTTTTTCCTTGCTCTTTCTATTGTTAATTTCTACCTTGATGGCATTGTGGTCAGAGAAGATACTTTGAATTATCTCAACGTTTTGGATCTTGTTGAGGATTGCTCTGTGGCCTAAGATGTGGTCTATTCTGGAGAACATTCCACGTGCATTGGAAAAGAATATATACTTTGCAGCGGTTGGATGGAGTGTTCTGTATATGTCTATGAGGTCAAGTTGGCTGATTGTGCCCTTTAGGTCTTCTGTATCTTTGCTGAGTTTCTTCTTAGTTGTTCTGTCCTTTACTGAGAGTGGTGTGTTGTAGTCTCCTATTATTATTGTGGAACTGTCGATTTCTCTTTTCAGTATTGTTAGAGTTTTTTTATGTATTTTGGAGCCCTGTCATTGGGTGCGTAGATGTTTATTATGGTTATTTCTTCATGATGGATTGTCCCCTTAATCATTATATATAGTGTCCTTCTTTGTCTTTTATGGTAGATTTTGTTTTAAAGTCTATTTTATCTGAGATTAGAATTGCCACTCTTGCTCTTTTTTGGTAGTTGTTAGCTTGATATATTTTTTTCCAGCCTTTGACGTTTAATAAATTCACATCTTTGTTTCTAAGGTGTGTGTGTCTTTTGTAGACAGCATATTGATGGATCCTGTTTTCTTATCCATTCTGTCACTCTCTGTCTCTTTATGGGTGCATTGAGTCCATTTACATTCAGTGTAATTATTGATAGATGTGAGTTCGTTGCTGTCATTTGGTAGTGCTTTTTTTTGTGGTGCTGAAGTTTTCTTTGTTCTTCTTACTCTCTTGTGCTGAATTACTTTTGTTTGTGGATTTTTTTCATTTTTGTAGGTTTTATTTTTGCTGAGACTTTATGTTTTTCCTCTTTTTTTTTATGAGTATGTTTGTTAACTTTCTTTGTGGTTACCATGAATTTTACCTGTTGAAGGAGTCTACCATTACTTGGTATCGCCTTGCCTTCCTCCCCATTACAAGGTTCTATACCTATGCCGTTTATTCCCTCTTTTATTGTTTTGATGTTGTTGTCATTTACTGACTAACTGCTCTGATTCCCTGTTGTATTTCTTCTGGTTTTGGATAGTCCTCGAGAGTTCATTTTGTAGATTGGTATCTGGCTGGTACGATCCTGTGTCCTAGGTTCTGCCTGTGAGCTGAAGCTGTTTGTCCTCAGATCGAAGAACTCCCTTTAATAATTCTTGTAAGTTTGCTTTGACTTTTACATATTCCCTTGGTTTCTGTTTATCTGGAAATGACCTAATTTCACCATCAAATTTCAACGAGAGCTTTGCAGGATATATTATTCTTGGCTGGCAATTGTTTTCTTTCAAGATTTTATGTATGTCATCTTATTGCCTTCTTGCCTGCATGGTTTCTGCCGAATAATCTGAGCTTAGTCTTATTGTTTCTCCTCTGTATGTGACTTGTGTTTTTCATGAGCTGCTCTCAGGATTCTTTGTTCGTCTTTGGTTTTGGCGAGTGTGATTATGATATGCCTCGGTGATTTTCTTTTGGGGTCTCTCCTATATGGGGTTCGTTGAGCTTCTTGGATGGCCAGCTTTTCATCTTTCATGATATTGGGGAAATTTTCTGTCAGCAGTTCCTCAATGATCCTCTCTGTGTTTTCTGTTTTCTCCCCCTGTTCTGGAATTCCAAGCACTCGCAAAGTTTTGCTCTTGATTGTGTCCCACATAACTCTCAGGGTCTCTTCATTTTTCTTTGTTTTCCTGAAGCAGAGTTGTAGCCATGTGTTTGCCTTCAATTCCACTGATCCTGTCTTCCACCATTTCAAATCTACTTCTCAGCCCTTCTATGACACCGTCCATTTCTGAAATCTTGTTGTTTATATTTTGGATTTCTAATTGTTGTTTTTGTATATTTTCGAGTTGTGAATTTATTTTGACATTTTGTTCCTGCATCATATTCCTGAATTCTTCCAATTTTTTCCATGAATTTGTCTATTTTTTCCTCATGTTTGTCAGCTTTTTGCCTCAGTTCTTGGAGAATTCTGAGTATTAGAGATTTGAAGTCCCTATCAGGTTGTTCTAGTGCCTTTTCTTCCACAGGAGAGTCATCTGGTATTTTATTTTGGATGCCTACTGGAACCATCCTGTCCTGTTTTTGTAAATGTTTTGATATTGTCTGCTGTCTTTGGTGCATTCGGTAGTTATCTTTTTCGTTTATTGGTTGTAGATTTGTTTGTTTTGTCCCCCCCCCCTTTTTTTTTAATTTGACTATGTCTGAGCAGGCAGACTGTGTGTTCTTTGTTGTTTGCTCATCTGTGGGCACAATACTTTTCACTTCCTTCTCCAACTGGCAGGGTCAGTCACTCAGATATGGTACGGCAGGGCAGGTCTAGCTGAAGAGGAGTTACTGGGATGGGTTGTTTGTGGCTCTTACTACAGCCACGAGAGCGGGTCTGTAATCAGTGCAGGGCAGGTTCCAGTAGGCCATGCCTGTGCTGCTTGGTGGTGTGATGTCAAGCGCCCCGTGCAGGTAGGCAGGATGCAGTGGGGAGATTGTTATATATGGAGCTAAGATGGATATGGGAGAGAGGAGAGAGGAACAGGAGCCAAAAACATGCAAACAAAAAAGAATGCTAGGGGAGCTTGCCATTGGAATGGAGAGATGAGAGACCATGAAATGGAGAAAAACAGAAAGGGGAAGAGGAAGAAAAGAAAAGAATGAATAAATAAAAATCAGTAAGGTTAAAGAAACGCAAAGTTCCCAGGGATCCCACCAGTGCAGCTATGAGGTCTGGGGAAGTCGCTCTCAGGTGTTGCAGTACAGCCTGGCTAGAAGACGTAGAGGTATACAATGCCAGGTATTCAGGGAACAGAAAGAGAAGGAAGATATAGAGAGACGAGAAACTGAGCAATGAGGAAAGACAAAAAGGGAAAAAGAGGGAAAAGAAAAGAAAACAAATTAAAAAAAAAAAGAACAAGAAAAGCCCCCCAAAACCCAGGAAAAAAACAAAACAAAACAAAACAACGAAAATAGAAATGCCCTAGGGCTCCATCTACACGTCTCTGGAAGCCGAGGGGGAGTCTCCTTGTCTTGCAGCTCTGCCTGGCCAGAAAAGGCTCCCAACTCAAGAAAAGGAAAAGAAAACAAACAAACAATTCAAAACAAACAAATGAACAAAAGCCCCGGGATCCCACCAGCGCGGCAACCCAGACCGGGAAGTAGCTCCACACTCGAACAGAGCTCTGCAGCCCCTCAGGAAGAAGCAAAGATGGCGCATGGAGCAAGGTACTCGAGCAAAAGGAGGGGGAGGTGGCGAGAGACAAGTAAGAAATCAAAAGAAGCAGAAAAAAAAAAGCAACACTAGGAGCGAACAAATGGCACTCAGAGAGCCAGCTAGTGCGGACTGGTGTTTCTGGACAAGAGACTGTGTCTGTGGGAAGCAGAGGGGGCTGAGTGTGGGTGAAGAAGGGTAGAGAGTGGGAAAGCGTATATCACAAATTACCAGAGCTCTGCAGCCCCTCAGGAAGAAGCAAAAATGGCGCACGGAGCGAGGTACACAAGCGAAAGGAGGGGGAGGTGGTGAGAGGCAAGGAAGAAATCAAAAGAAGTGGAAAAAAGCAACACCAGCAGCCAACAAATTGCACTCAGAGAGCCACCCGTTCGGATGTGGGGAATCCAAGCAGCCGGTGTTTCCTGGTCAAAAGATCGTGGCCGCGGGAAGCAGAGGAGGCCTAGTTGGGGTGAAGAAGGGTGGGGAATGGGAAAGTGTATATCGCGAATTACTGGTTGTTTTGTCTCCTGCTGGATGCTCCGTGAGGCTGCTTTCTCATACCCCCTGTTTGCTGGTCTCCGATAGGAGTCCAAGATGGTGGATCTGCGCTGCGTTAGCTGGTAGGGGACCTTTGCATGAATCTCTCCTCACTCTCCGTTCTGCGTCAGTTTTCTCATTCCATTTGGTGCTTGGCTGAGTTCTTTATCTCTTCATTTGATGTTTTAGTGTTTCAGGATTGTTGTATTCTTTGTTTAGCTTAGTTTTTCAGGTCTTTGCTGTGGAGGGACGGCGTGGTGCTTCTGCCTAGAGCACCATTTTCCGGAACTCTGCATGAGCTGTTTCTTTGATATAAATCTCTCTGTTTATATATTTATACACTTTACTGGTTTTGCTTCTCTAGAGAACCCAGCCTAAGACACTTGCCTAATAGCCCTGGATATGACTTTCATTACAATATTGAATAACAGTGGTGAGAACAGACATCTTTATCTTGTTCCTGATCTTAAGGGGAAAGCTCTCAGTCTTCCTCTGTTAACTATGATCTTAGCTGTGGGTTTTTCATAAATGCTTTTTATCAGATTGAGGAATTTCCCTTTTATTCCTAGCTTATTGAGTGTTCTTATCCTGAAAGAGTGTTGGATTTTGTTAAATGCCTTCCCTTCATTAATTGAGATGATCATGTAATTCTTTTTTGTTGTTCTAGTAATGTGATGTACTACATTGATTATAGACACATACTTTTTATTTGCATGAAAGAGCTGAACTTTTTTTGTGGGAGTGGTGTTGGAGAGTAATAGAGGAACAGTGTGGAAAGTATTTTGGGGGGTGTTGAGATTTTATCTCTTTTGGTTCATACCTTAGGGTCATAGGTATCAAATACCTAAATTGGATACTTGCCAAATAGCCTGGGCTTTGGCCAAACATGGTAAATCAATTGATTGAACAGTAGCCTAATGAAAATTATTACAAGCAATCTTGAAGTAAGCTGGCACACACAACCTGATGTCTGGCAGAATTTTGCTACCCTCTATATGACATCCAGTCAGTGGTGAGTGAGTTCCCTCTTTCCAACACCAAGTTACTGAGACATATTTTCACATACGTATTCTCTCAAACTCCTGGTTCTTGGAATTCAGGGCCCTGCTTTGTCTACTTTGTGTCCTGGATGTCTGGTACAATGCTTGGCCATATTGTTGAATGAACAAATGAAGCTAGACCTTGGTTGCCTCTGTTAATGGTGTTCTCATTTTCCTTTCTTCTTTCCAGTTGTCTCTTGTCAAATTCTTTTTCTTCTTCCTCCCACCTATTACATAGAGGTCTTTCTCAAGGATTTGTCCTTGCCATATTATTTTTATATTTTTTATTTCACTCTCATGATTTTAAAAATTTCCTTTATGCAAGTTTGGCATGTAGGCACTTTCGGGAGGATCCACGTTTCATCATTGTACCCCAGTGGCACTTAGCATAGTGCCTGGTACATAAATGGTATTTAAAAAAAAGTTAAACATTTAAATAAATGATGGATAAACAGGACGTAAAAATTAAGTTCTCTAAAAATGTGAGCTTTGTCTTGGTGGTTTTGCCTAAAAAGTATTCGTGAGCAGGGAGAGACATACCCAGGTGGAAGATAAGAGCTAGCTCCCCTACAGGGCTGATGATGGCTCCCTGGGCTGAATATAACCACACCTGAATAAATACAAGCAGCACATGTAGCCTTTTGAATTCAGTCAGTTTCATTATGGTTAAAACCTTTTTCTTGGGTTTTACTTTCCCACAGTAGCCCTGTATGCCACCTCTGCCCCTTCAACACAGGTTATGCATGGTTTTTCTTTTTTTCCCTTTTCTTTCTCCCCCCATCTAGTGCCATGCCCCAACACCCTTTCCCTCCAGCGCCTGCCACACTGCCACGGCTAGAGCATCCCCAGCACTCAGACCTGGACCTCCCCTCCCCTCTCACCACTTGAGCAGCTGGTAAATGGTGGGGAGAGCACCCCTACCACTCTTATATGATGGGGGGCTGTGAATGCTTCCACACCACTGGGCCAACATCATGAGGCAGACAGCACCCACATAGTCTGCCCTCAGCCACCTTGCCAAACCAGTGTACAGAGAAGTGGGCTTACCCTGCCTACTGCTGCCCTGCCCACCTGGACAAGGTGGTGAGAGCTATCATGCCCACAGACAAGCAAGCAGCAAGGCATGCCTGGCCTGCTTAACCTGACATATCAAAACATAACAAAAAAGCCAGATGAAACAAACATAAATTGATAAGTAAAGAAGATAATACCTTAATGTCTCAGAGACAGCAGACAATATCAAAAATAAAAAAAGCAGGACAAGATGGCTCCAGCAAGTGACCAAAATATAGAATCAGATGACCTTCTGGTAGAAGAAAAGGTAGTGAAATTACCTGATATGGAATTCAAAAGACTAATATTTAGGGATCTCCAAGAGATTAGGAAAGAGATCAAGGAAAACAGACAAAACCAAGGAAAAAATAGACTAACTCATGGAAAACAGAGACAAAATCATCAAAAATGTAACCAAAATCAAGGAAAACCCCGACAAAGCAAAAAAAGAATTCAGGAAAGTAATAGAAGACAAAAACATCAAAATAAACAATTAGAAATCCTACAAAAGCAGCAACTAGAAATCCAAAATATAAAAAACAAAATTACAGAAATGGACAACTCAATAGAAGGTCTTAGAAGCAAATCCGAAACAATGGAAAACAGAATCAATGAAATTCAAGACAAATTCATGGACACTACTTTGAGAAAATTCAGAGAAAAGAATGAAGAAAACCTAAGAACTATGTGGGACACAGTCAAGAGCAAAAACTTGTGTGTGATCAGAGTTCCAGAACAGGGAGAAAATGGAAAACACAGAGAAGATTGTTGAAGATTTGCTGACGGAAAACTTCTCAAATATCATGAGAAACAAAAAGCTGACCATCGAAAAAGATCAAATAACCCCATATAGGATAGTGCCCAAAGAAAGTCACCAAGATATATCATAATCACACTTGCCAAAACCAAAGAAAAAGAAAGAATCTTGAGAACAAATCAAGAAAAACAAAAAGTCATTTACAAAGGGGAAACAACAAGACCAAGCTCTGATTACCCAGCAGAAATTATGCAGGCAAGAAGGAAATGGGATGACATGTATAAAACTTTGAAAGAAAAAGTCTACCAACCAAGAATAATATATTCTGCATAACTATCTTTCAAATATGATGGTGAAATTAGGACATTTCCAGATAAACAGAAATTAAGGGAGATTGTAAAAACCAAACAGAACTTATCAGTAATATTAAAGGGAGTCCTTCAGTTAGAAAATCAACAACATCAGAAAACAACTGGTGTCTAGGACACAGGACAGCATCAACTAGATACCAACCTAGGTAAAGAACTCTCAATAATAAAACAAAGCTAAAATACTTGAAACAGGGAAAGAGAGAAGTCAATCTGTAAATGATGACAATGTCAAAACAATAAAATGGGAGAATAAATGGTGTAGGTATAGAACTTTCAAATGAAGAGGAAGTCAAGGCGACATTAAGTAATACAAGACTGGTTCAAACTTAGGAAGATAAGGGTAAATTTCAAGGTAACCACGAAGAAGTTAACAAACCTCACCAGAATAAAAAAGAAGAAAAACATAAAGACTCAGTAAACACAAAATCTATAACAATTAGAGAAAAGAGAAGAAAATCCACAGACTAGAGGAACTCAGCACAAGAAAGTTATAGGAACAAAGAAAATGTCAGCACCACCAAAAAAAAAAACAAAACAAAACAAAACAAAAAAACAACAACACAATATGACAACAATAAATTCATATTTATTGATAACAACTCTAAATGTAAATGGCTTAAATGTACCCATAAAGAGAGAGTGCCAGAATGGATTAAAAAAACATGACCCACCAATATGCTGTCTAAAGGAGACACACCTTAGACACAAAGACATAAGTATATTAAAAATGAAAGGATGGAAAAAATATATCAATCAAGCAAACAGTAACCAAAAAAGAGCAGGAGTGGCAATACTAATCTCAGATAAAATAGACTTTAAAGCAAAGTCCACCATAAAAGACAAGGAAGGACATTATATAACGGTTAAAGGAACAATACACCAAGAAGATATAACCTTAATAAATATCTACACACCCAATGACAGGGCTCCAAAACACAAAAAACAAACTCTAACAGCACTGAAAAGAGAAATTGACAGTTCCACAATAATAGTAGGAAACTCCAACACACCACTCTTGATAAAGGACAGAACATCTAGAACAAAACTCAACAAAGATACAGAAGGTATAAAGGCAAAAAACCAGCCAGCTTGATCTTAGATATAGAACACTACCCAACAGCAGCAAAGTATACATTATTTTCCAATGCACTTGGAACATTCTCCAGGATAGACCACATTTTAGGCCACAAAGGAACCCTCAATAAAATCCAAAACATCAAAATAATACAAAGCATTCTCTTTGATTACAATGCCGTAAAAGTAGAAATCAATAACAGGAAGATCAAGAAAAAAATCGGTTACATGGAAACTGAATAATGCCTTGCTTAAAAACAACAGAGTAATAGAAGAAATCAAAGAGGGAATAAAAAAATTCCTAGAATCAAATGAGAATGAAAATACATTATACCAAAACCTTTGGGACACTGTAAAGGCAGTGCTCAGAGGTCAATTTACAGCAATAAGTGCATACCTCAAAAAAGAAGAACAGGCCAAAATCAAGATGTTAGTCCTAAATCTCGAACAAATAGAACAAGCGCAGGAAAAGGAGCCCTCAGGCATCAGAAGAAAGGAAATAGTAAAGATTAGAGCAGAAATAAATGAAATAGAGAACAGAAAAACAATAGTGTCAACAAGATCAAAAGTTGGTTCTTTGAAAAGATGAACAAAATCGACAAACCATTGGCCAAACTGACAAAAGAAAAACAGGAGAGGAAGCATACAACCCACATAAGAAATGCGACGGGAGCATACAACAGACTCAACTGAAATAAAAAGGATCATAATAGAATGCTATGAAAAATTGTACTCCAACAAATTTGAGAACCTAGAGGAAATGGACAAATTTCTAGAAACACACCACATACCTAAACTAACACAAACTTAAATAGAAAATCTGAACAGACGCATAACAACAGAAGAGGTTGAAGAGGTAGTAAAAAAAACTCTCAACAAAAAAAGCCCTTTCCTGGATGACTTCACTGGAGAATTCTACCAAATATTCAGAGAAGAACTTACACTGGTACTACTCAAACTATTTCAGCATAGAAAAGAAAGGAATACTCTCGAATTCATTCTATGAAGCACAACCCTGATGCCAAAGCTTAGCAAAGACACCACAAAAAAAGAAAATTACAGACCAGTACCTCTCATGATTATAAATGTAAAAATTCTCAACAAAATTCTAGCCAACAGAATTCAGCATCATATCAAAGACATAATACACCACAACCAAGTGGGATTCAGACCAGGTATGCAAGGATGGTTCAACATTAGAAAATCAATCAACGTAATCCATCACATAAACAGAACAAAAGAAACGAATCACATGATCATCCCATTCAACACAGAAAAAGCATTTGATAAAGTCCAACACCCATTCCTGATAAAAACCCTCAGTAAAATAAGAATAGAAGGGAAATTCCTCAGCATAATAAAGGGCATCTATACAAAACCAACGGCAATATCATTCTCAATGGAGAGTAGCTGTAATCATTCCCCCTGAGAACGGGAACAAGCCAAGGATGCCCTTTATCACCACTCCTATTTAACATTGTGCTGGAAGTCCTAGCTAGAGCAATAAGGCAAGAAAAAGAAATAAACGGCATCCAAATTGGTAAGGAAGGAGTAAACTATCTCTAGTCACAGATGATATGATCCTATACATACAGAACCCCAAAGATTCCACAAGAAAACTACTGGAACTAATAGAAAGATTCAGCAGAGTAATAGGATTTAATATAAACATACAAAAATCAGTTGGATTCCTATACACCAACAAGAGGAACTTCGAAAACGAAATCAGGAAAACAATACCATTTATAACAGCCCCTGAAAAGATAAAATACTTAGGACTAAATCTAACCAGGGACATAAAAGACCTATACAAAGAGAACTACAAAGCACTATTGCAGAAACCTAAAAAAGACTACATAAATGGAAAAACACACTTATTCTTGGATTGGAAAAGTCAACACGGTGAAAATGTCAATTCCACCCAAAGCAATCTACAGATATAATTCGATCCCAATCCAAATACCAATAGCATTCTTTAACAAGATGGACGAACTAATCACTAACTTTATATGGAAAGGAAAGAGGCTCTGGATAAGCAAAGCGTTATTGAAGAAAAAGAACAAAGTAGAAGGCCTCACACTACCTGTCAACAAAACCTACTATATATCCATGGTAGTCAAAACAGCCTGGTAATGGTACAGTGACAGACACATACATCAATTGAACAGAATCAAGAACTCCGACATAAATCCACCCACCTATGGTCAGTTGATCTCTTACAAAGGACCCACCCACTGTTGTCAAGCTGATTCTGACTCATAGTGACCCTATAGGACAGAGTAGAACTGCCCCACAGATTTTCCAACGAGCAGTTGGTGGATTCAAACTGCCAGCCTTTTGGTTAGCAACCATAGCTCTTAGCCACAAAGGATTAAAGTCCATTAAATGGGGAAAAGACAGTCTTTTTAACAAATCATGCTGGCAAGACTGGATGTCCATCTGTAAAAAAATGAAACAGGGACCCATACCTCGCATCATACACAAAAACTAACTCAAAATGGATCAAAGACCTAAATGTAAAACCTAAAACGATAAAGCTCATGGAAGAAAAAATAGGGATAATGCTAGGGGCCCTAATACACGGCATAAATTCAATACAAATGATAATTAACAATGCACAAACACCAAAAGATAAACTAGACAACTGGGAGCTCCTAAAAATTAAACACTTCTGCCCATCGAAAGACTTCACCAAAAGAGTAAAAACAGAACCTAAGACTGGGAATTTTTTTTTTTGGCTATGCCATATCTGATAAAGATCTGATCTCTATAATCTATAGAATACTTCAAAATCTCAACAACAAAAACAAATAATCCAATTAAAAAATGGGCAAAGGATATGAATAACACTTCACCAAAGAAAACATCCAGGCAGCTAACAGACACATGAGGAAATGCTCTCAATCATTAGCCATTACAGAAATGCAAATCAAAACTACAAGGAGGTACCATCTCACCCCGTCATTACTGGCACTAATCAAAAAACAGGAAGTAACAAATTTTGAAGAGGTTGCAGGGACACTGGAACTCTTGTGGTGGTGGGAGTGTAAAATGTTACAATCACTATGGAAAATGATATGACGCCTCCCTAAACAGCTAGAAATAGAAATATTATATGATCCAGCAATCCCACTTGCAGTAATATGTCCTAGGGAAATAAGAGCCACCACACGAATAGACATATGCACACTCATGTTCACTGCAGCATTATTCACAATAGCAAAATGTTGGAAACAACCTAAGTGCCCATCAACAGATGAATGGATAAACAAATTATGGTACATACACTCAATGGAACACTATGCAACAATAAAGAAAAATGATGAATTCATGAAACATCTCAATGCGGATGAATCTGTAGGGCATTATGCTGAGTAAAATAGGTCAAGTACAAAAGGACAACTATTGTATGAAACCACTATGGTAAAAACCAAGGAAGGTTTACACACAGAAAAAAACAATCTTTGATGGTTATGAGGAAGGGGAGGGGTGGGGAGAGGAATTCACTAACTAGGTAGTAGACAAGTGTTAACTCTGGTGAAAGGAAAGACAACACACAGTATAGGGGAAGTCAGTACTACTTGACCAAGGCAAAATCATAGAAGCTTCCTAGACACATCCAAACACCTTGAGTGACTGAGTTACTGGGGCTGAGGGCTGGGGACCATAGTCACTGGGGACATCTAGGTCAATTGGAATAACATAGTTCATAAAGAAAATGTTCTACATCGTACTTTGGTGAGTAGTGCCTGGGGTCTTAAAAGCTTGTGAGCAGCTATCTAAGATACTTCACTGGTCCCATCCCATCTGGAGCAAGGGAGAATGAAGAAAACCAAAGACACAGGGAAAGATTAGTCCAAAGGACTAATGGACCACAAGTACCACAGTCTCCACCAGACTGAGTCCAGTATAGCTGGTGCCCGGCTATCACCACTGACTGCTCCGACAGGGATCACATCAGAGGGTTCTGGACAGAGTGGGAGAAAAATGTAGAACAAAATTCAAATTCAGAAGAAAAGACCAGACTTACTGGCCTGGCAGACACTGGAGGAACCCCCAAGACTATGACCTCTGGACATCCTGCTAACTCACAAATGAAGCCACTCCCAAAGTCCACCCTTCAGTCAAAGATTAGACAAGCCTGTAAAACAAACAATAACACCCATGAGGAAAGTCCTTCCTAGTTCAATCAAGTACCGGAGACCAAATGGGCAACACTTGCCCAAAAGCAAAGACAAGAAGGCAAGAAGGGAGAGGAAACCTGCACGAATGGACACAGGGAACCCGTGGTGTAAAGGGAAAGGGGGAGAGTTCTGCCACATTGCGGAGATTGCAACCAATGTCACAAAACAATTTGTGTATAAATTTTTGAATGAGAAACTAATTTGTGCTGTAAACTTTCACCTAAAAAGCAATAAAATTTTAAAAAAGCCGTCAAAACAGTTTTTATCCAACCTCCTGGCAATCAGAGAATAACTAATAAGAGAGCAAGAGATAAAAGACCATTCCTACAAATTCTAGTGTGAGACCCAGCCCCAGACTTCTACTCAAAGTACTAGTGATCACGTGCCTCCCAGGTTTGTGCCAGTCCCAGCACCTGAGGACACCAGTGCTCCATTAGCAGCTATGCCCAGCCTCCCAATGGCAGCTGGAGATGAACTTCCACTCCTCTTCCCTCACATTTTTACTCTCAATTCAGTTTCCTCATCTGTAAAACTAGATAATGATCCTTGGTTTGTATATTTCACAGAGCTCTTCTGATAGTCTAATAAGATCATGCTAGTTGTTAATCTTCCCATTTTTCAGAAACACAGAGACAAACATCACATTAAAAATAAAGACCATCTCAATGTCATTAGTCATCGGGAAATGCAAATCAAAACCACAATGAGATACCACTTCACACCCACCAGCTTGGCTATTATCAGAAAAATGGAAAATAGCAAGTGTTTGCGAGCATGTGGAGAAACTGGAACTTTTGTACATTACTGGTGGGAATGTAAAATGGTGCAGCTATAGTGGAAGATGATTTGGCAGTTTCTTAAAAAGGGTAAACACAATTACCATATGACTCAGAAATTCCATACCTAGTTATATACCCAAAAGACTTGAAAGCGGGGACTCAAATAGCGATGTATACACCAAATTCATTGCAACATTATTCACAACAGCCAAAAGGTGGAAACAACCCCCATGTCTATCAACAGATGAATGGATAAACAAAATGTGTTATTTACATACAATAGAACATTATTCAGCCATATAGAGAAATGAAATTCTGATACATGCTATCACATAGGTGAACGTTGAAAACATCATGCTGAGTGAAATATGTCAGAAAAGGACAAATACGGTATTGTATGACCCAACTTATATGAAATACCTAGAATAGGCAAATGCACAGAGACCAAAGTTTATCAGTTGTTAGCAGGGGCTAGGAGATGTGGAAATGGGAGTTTTTGCTGAAGGGGTACTAAGTTTCTGTTTGGGGTGATGTAAAACTTTTGGAAATGAATAGTGGAGATGGTAGCACAACATGGTGAATGTAATTAATGTTACTGAATTCTACACTTAAAAATGGTTGAAACGGCAAATTTTTGTTGTACATATTTTACCACAATTTAAAAAAAAAAGACCACATTTGGCTTCTTGGAAAGTTCAACATGACAGGCACTTGTAAGTTTCAGGGCAAGGACACTTGGTGGGTTGAATACAGACCACCAAACATTTATTCTACAGTTATTTAATGAGGGCCCATGGTGGGCCAGGAGTATGCCTGGTGCTATGGGCAGAACTGCGAGCAAGGCAGCATGGTCCTTGCCTCCAGGAAGCTGTCAAGACAAGTGAGCAAGTAATTGCAAGACAATGTGAACCGGCTGTAAGAAGGATAGTCCATGGGACTATGTGAGTGGTGGCATGGCTGGGAAGTCCTTTCAGAAGTGAAGCTTAAGCTGTGATCTAAAGGAGATACAGGAATTAACCAGATGAAGAAAGTGGGAGGGAACAGCACTGGGAATCTCAGTAAAAAAAATCTACATATTTTATCCACATAATGCCAAGCATTTAGATGGTTGGTTACTCTGATTTTTTTCTTTTTTTTTTTTTAAGTAATATTTTATTGTGTTTTTGGTGAAGGTTCATACAGCAGTTTAGGCTCCCATTTAACAATTTCTACACAAGTTGTTCAGTGACGTTACATTCTTTACAGTGCGTGCACATTCTCATCATTTCTGTTCTGGTTGTTCCATTTCCATTAATCTAGTTTTTTTTTTTTTTTTTTAAATCCTGGTGTCTTAGGCTGGGTTCTCTAGAGAAGCAAAACCAGTAAAGTGTATAAATACATATATAGAGAGATTTATATCAAAGAAATGGCTCATGCAGTTGTAGAGACTGGAACATCCCAAGTCCGTGGGTCAGAATAGAGGCTTCTCCTGATTCACGTAGCCACAAGAGCTGGCGAACCCAAGATCAGGAGGTCAGAGAGCAGGGCACTTGCTCACAGGCTGCAAAGATCGACGAATCACAAGATGGGCAGGCAAGACCTCAGGTAAGCTGCTAGCTCAAGTCCCAAGAACTGGAGATCAGATGAACAGGAGCTAGTTGCAGGATCCCGAGTAAGCAAAAGCCCACGAGTCTTGCCAGAATGTCCAGTTATATTCAGTGCAGGCCACAAGCCCAAGGAAACTCTCTTTCAACTGACTGGCTACTCACAGCAGATCCCATCATGAAGGTGATCACATTATATCAAATCTCATCATGGAAGTGATCACAGCATCATATGACTGCCAAGCTACATCATAACTGCCAAACCACTGAGAATCATGGTCCAGCCAAGTTGAAACACAGCCTGAACCATCACAATCCACCCCTTGTCAGCTTGGCACCGGTACACATCTCCTTAAACCATATATAATCTCTGAATAAAGACAATTATAAAGTCATACTTGCACCTAACATTATACAATGAACACACATACAAACGAAAATGCACTAGCCTTGTTTACATCTTATGTTTTATAAGTGAAGAAAACAAAAATATTTGATGCACACATACAAAGCAGAAATACTCATAACAATTACAGTCCTCGTTTCTGCAACTGGTCACGTGGCTGTAACTGGTATTTATTTATTTTATTGTACTTTAGATGAAGGTTTACAGAACAAATAGTTTCTCATTAAACAGTACACATATTGTTTTATGATAATGGTTAACAAGACCACAACATGTCAACACTCTCCCTTTTCAACCTTGGGTTCCCTATTACCAGCTTTTCTGTCCACTCCTGGCTTCTAGTCCTTGTCCCTAGACTTTTGTGCCCCATTAGTCTCATTTTGTTTTATGGGGCTGTCTAAACTTTGGCTGAATGGTGAACCTTGGGAGTGACTTCATTACTGAGCTTAAAGGGTGTCCGGGGGCCATACTCTCGGGGTTTCTCCAGTCTCTGTCAGGCCAGTAAGTCTGGTCTTTTTTGTAAATTAGAATTTTGTTCTACATTTTTCTCCAGTTCTGTCCTGGACCCTGTATTTGTGATCCCAGTTAGGGCAGTCAGTGGTGGTAGCCGGGCACCATCTAGTTGTACTGGACTCAGTCTGGTGGAGGCCGTGGTAGTTGTAGTCCATTAGTCCTTTGGACCAATCTTTTCCTTGTATCTTGTTTTCTTCATTCTCCCTTGCTTCCGATGGGGTGAGCCCAGTGGAATATCTTAGATGGCTGCTTACAGGCTTTTAAGACCCCAGATGCTACTCACCAAGGTAGAAAGTAGAACATTTTCTTTATGAACTGTGTTATGCCAGTTGAGCTAGATGTTCACTGAGACCATGGTCCCCACAGCCCTCCACCCAGCAATTCAGTCCCTCAGGAAGTTTGGAAGTGTCTATGGAACTTCCATAATGTTTCCTTGTACAAGTTATGCTGGTTTCCCCAGTATTGTGTACTGTCTTACCCTTCACCAAAGTTACCACTTATCTATTGTCTATTTAGTTTTCCCCCCACCCCTCCCATCCCTCATAACCAACAAAGATTGTTTCTTTTTGTGTGTGAACTTTTTCATGAGTTTTTACAGTAGAGGTCTTATGCAATATTTGTTCTTTTTTGATTGAATTATTTCACTCAGCATAATGTCCTCCAGTTTCATCCATATTATGAGATGCTTCATAGATTCATCACTGTTCTTATGTTGCATAAAACTCCATTGTCTGTATGTACCATAGTTTGTTTATCTCTTCATCTGTTGGTGGGCATCTAGGTTGTTTCCACCTTTTTGCTATTGTGAACAATGCTGCCAAGAACATGGGTATACATATGTCTATTTGTGTGATGGCTCTTATTTCTCTAGGATTTATTCCTAGGAGTGGGATTGCCAGATAGTATGGTATTTCTATTTCTAGCTTTCTAAGGAATTGCCATATCATTTTCCAAAATGGTTGTATCATTTTACATTCCCACCAGCAGTGCATAAAGGTTCCAATCTCCCCGCAGCCTCTCCAATATTTATTACTTCCAGTTTTTTTGATTTGTGCCAGTACTGCTGGGGTGAGATGGTATCTCGTTGTGGTTTTAATTTGCATTTCTCTAATGGCTAGTGATGTAACTGGTTTTTAGAATTACTTTCTTCCACCACCTATTCCATATTCCATTTGCCCTCAGCAACACCTCAGCTGATCGTGGTAAGGTGACCCAAACTTTCATTCCTGAAGTGTCTGGGCCATTAGTAATCATGTCAGAATCGGGTTGCTGTAGTATTCCATTCAGTTTAATCACAGGGCATGGTAGTACTAAGAGACACCCTAAGGGATCTCCTTCATTACAGACATATTCTTCTTTACCTCCATTATGTAATATCAATCTGATTTCCTCTTGGCAATCAGGATCAATCACACCAGCCAGTATGGTAATTCTCTTCTTTGCCTGTTGATCCAGAGGCATAAGGAGCCCAAAGTGGCCAGGAGTCATTCCTAACTTCTAGTTCAATGGGATCAGTGATGTGTCTCCATGTGGGAGCATTCCTCCCTTTGGAACTAAGACTTATAGACCTGCAGAGCATAAGGTTGTGGGGAGAGGAAGCAAAAATATTATGAATGGGTCACCAGGGGTAATAGTGAGTGGTGCCACTCCCATTTCCACCCCTTGATTCCTGGGCTCATGAATCCTGGCTATGGGAGAAACAGCACCATATATTAGACACTGGTTCAGAGCATATACAGCATCCTGGAGAACATTTCCCCAACCCTGAAAGGTACTGCCATCTATCTGGCACCATTAATTGAGTCTTTAGAAGGCCACTCCATCGTTCTATCAAGCCAACTGCTTCAGGATGTTGGGGAACATGGTAAGACCAGTTAATTCATTCCATGAGCATGAGCCCATTGCCACACTTCATTTGCTGTGAAGTGAGTCCCTTGATCCGAGACGATGCTGTATGGGATACCATGATGATGGATAGGGCATTCTGTAGTCCACAGATGGCAGTTTTGGCAGAAGCATTGCGTGCAGGGAAGGCAAATCCACATCCAGAGTAAGTGTCTATTCCAGTAAGAACAAAATGCCACCCGTTCCATGATGGAAGAGTTCCAGGGTAATCAACTTGCCACCAGGTTGCTGGCTGATCACCTCAAGGGATGGTGCTATATAGGGACTCAGTGTTGGTCTCTATTGCTGGCAGATTGGGCACTGAGCAGTGGCTGTAGCCAAGTTGGCCTTGGTGAGTGGAAGTCCATGTTGCTGAGCCCATGCATAACCTCCATCCCTGCCACCATGGCCACTTTGTTCATGAGCCCATTGAGCGATGACAGGAGTAGTTAGGGAAAGGATGACACCTGGTATTTAGCTTCTGTACACAAAACCCAGTAGCCTACCCCAACAATTACCCATATAGACAGTATTAGTTGATCAGATTACCACCCTACGAGGTGACACTCACAGAAATGGATGTCTGTCTATACCTGGGGTGGGACCCTGAGTCACAGACAAGGAATGTTCATGCCACCCACACTGAAGGGCTGGGTAGATGTGCTGTTTACTTGTAGAGAAATGGGAAAGATCCCCTTTTCAGAGGCTGTCATGGTCATTGTTTTGGTTCCTTGGATAAGACTCTAAAGTTCTTGTTTTAAGACCTATCAGATAAAAGGGATCTTCTTCTCTTCTTTCTTTTTTTAATTGTTCTTTAGGTGAAAGTTTATAGCTTAAGTTAATTTCTCATTCAAAGATTGATACATACGTTGTTTTGTGACTTTGGTTGGAATCCCCACAGTGTGACAGCACTCTCCCCCTTTCCACCATGGGTTCCCTATGCCCATTTGTCCAATTGCTGTCCCTTCCTGCCTTTCATCTTGCTTTTGGACATGAGTTTCCCATTAGATCTCGTATATTTGATTGAACTGAGAGGCACATTCTTCATGTGTGTTATTTTTTGGTTTATAGGCCTGTATGAAACATAGGCTTCAGGGATGGTTTCAGTTCTGGGTTAGGAGAGTGCCGGGGGGCCATAGTTTCAGGGGTTCCTCCAGTCTTTGTCAGACCAGTAAGTCTGGAAATTTTGTGAATTTGAATTCTGTTCTACATTTTTCTACCATTCTGTCTGGGGCTGTCTGTTGTGATCCCTGTCAGAGCAGTCATTAGTGGTATCCTGGGGATCATCTAGTTCTTCTGGGCTCAGGCTGGTGGAGTCTTTGGTTCACGTGGTCCTTTAGTCCTCTGGGCTAATATTTTCCTTGTGCCTTTGATTTTCTTCATTCTCCTTTGCTCTGGATGGGATGGGACCAATAGAAGTATTTTAGATGGCCATTTGTAAGCTTTTAAGACCTCAGATGCTACTCACCAAAGTGGAATATAGAACATTTTCTTTATGAACTATGTTATGCCAATTGACCTAGGTGTCCCCCGAGACTCTGGTCCCCAGCCTCCAGCCCCAGCTACTCGATCCTTCAAAGTGTTTGTAGAAATTTGTCCATTTCCTCTAGGTTTTCAAATTTGTTGGAGCACTGTTTTCATAGTATTCTGTTATGATTCTTTTAATTTCAGTTGGGTCTGTTGTGATATCACCCATCTCATTTCTTATTCAGGTTATTTGTTTCCTCTCTTGTTTTTCTTTTGTCAGTTTGGCCAATGGTTTATTGCTTTTGTTGATCTTTTCAAAGAATCAGCTTTTGGTCTTTTTAACTCTTTCAATTGTTTTTCTGTTCTCTGTTTCATTTAATTCTGCTCTAATTTTTATTATTTCCTTTCTTCTGGCACCCAAAGGCTTCTTTTGCTGATCTCTTTCTACTTGTTTGGGTTGTAGGGTTAATTCTTTGATTTTGGCCCATTCTTCTTTTTGGATGTGTGCATTTATTGCTATAAAGTGACCTCTGAACACTGCTTTTACTGTGTCCCAAATGTTCTGGTAGGATGTGTTTTCATTCTCGTTTGAGTCTATGAATTTCTGTATTCCCTCATTTATTTCTCTATAACCCAGTGGTTTTTGAGCAAGGCATTGTTCAGTTTCCATGTGTTTGATTTTTTTTCCTTGCCTTTTCCATTATTGATGTCTACTTGTATGGCTTCATGGTCAGAAAAGATGCTTTGTAATATTACGATGGTTTGGATTCTGTTAAGGCTTGCTTTGTGGCCTAATATGTGGTCTATTCTGGAGAATGTTCCATGTGCGTTGGAAAAGAAAGTATACTTGGCTGTTGTTGGCTGGAGTGTTCTGTATATGTCTATGAGATCAAGTTAGTTGATTGTGGCATTTAGATCTTGCGAGCCTTTATTGAGCTGCTTTCTGGATGTTCTGTCCTTCACTGAAAATGGAGCATTGAAGTCTCCTACAATTATTGTGGAGCTGTCTATTTCTCTTTTTAATGCTGTTAGAGTTTGTTTTATATATTTTGGAGCCCTGTCTTTGGGTGCATAAATATTTATTATGGTTATGTCTTCCTGGTGTATTGACCCTTTAATCATTATATAGTGTCCTTCTTTATCCTTTGTGGTGGATTTTCCTTTGAAGTCTATTTTATCAGAGATTATTATTGCCATTCCTGCTCTTTTTTGAGTGTTGTTTGCTTGATATATTTTTTCCCATCCCTTGAGTTTTAGTTTGTTTGTGTCTTTAAGTCTAAGGTGTGTTTTTTGTAGGCAGCATATAGATGGATCATTTTTTTTTAATCCATTCTGCAACTCTCTGTCTCTTTATTGGTGCATTTAGTCAATTTACATTAATCGTAATTATTGATAGGTATGCTTTTAATGCTGTCATTTTGATGTCTTTTTTTTAATGTTGTTGACAGTTTCTTTGTTTCACTTAATTTTCTATTGTGAGTCATTTTTCTTTATGTATTTTCTTTTCATCTTTTTCATTGTTGATTTTGTGTTTGCTGAGTCTTCATGTTTTTCTTTTTTTTTTTTAAATTTTGATGCGTAGGACTGTTAGTTTCCTTTGTTATTACCTTAATATTTACCTCTATTTTTCTAAGTTTAAACCAGTTTTTTTATTTCTTTATATCACCTTGACTTCCTCTCCATACGAAAGATCTATGACTACATTATTTTGTCCCTCTTTTTTGTTTTAATGTTGTCATCTTTTACATATTGATTTCTCTGTTTCCCAATTTTCAGTGTTTTAGCTTTGATTTATTTTTATGACTTCCCTAGCTGGGTTGATATCTGGTTGCTCTGTCCTTTGTTCTAGTCTTGGGTTGTTATCTGATGTTATTGATTTTCCAACTGGAGGACTCTGTTTAGTATTTCTTGTAATTTTGATTTGATTTTTACAAATTCCTTAAACTTCTGTTTATCTGGAAACACCCTAATTTTGCCAACATATTTGAGAGATAGTTTTGCTGGATATATAATTCTTGGCTGAAAATTTTTTTTCCTTCAAGGCTTTATATATGTCATCCCATTGCCTTCTTGCCTGCATGGTTTCTGCTGGGTAGTCAGAGCTTAGTCTTATTGGCTCTGTTTTGTAGGTGAATTTTCATTTATCCCTATCTGCTCTTAAAATTCTTTATCTTTGATTTTGGCAAGTTTGATTATAATATGTCTTGGTAACTTTCTTTTGGGATCTACCTTGTGTGGGGTTTGATGAGCTTCTTGGATAGATATTTTCTCATCTTTCGTGATATCAGGGAAGTTTTCTGACAACAGATCTTTAACAATTCTCTCTGTATTCTCTGATATCACCCCCTGTTCTGATACTCCACTTGTAGGTTATTCCTCTTGATAGAATGCCACATAATTCTTAGGGTTTCTTCATTTTTTAAAATTCTTTTATCTGATTTTTCCTCAAATAAGTTGGTGTCAAGTGCTTTATCTTCAATCCCACTAATTCTGACTTCCATTGCCTCAGTTCTTCTCCTATGAGTTTCTATTGGGTTGATTCTGAAATTTTGTTGTTAATCTTTTGAATTTCTGTTTGCTGTCTCTCTATAGATTCTTGCAGACTATTAAATTTGTCATTATGCTCTTGAATAACCTTCTTAAGTTCCTCTGTTGCTTTGTCTGTGGGTTCTTTGGCTTGGTCTGCATGTTGCCTGATCTCGTTTATGATTTCTTGAAGAGTCTGTATATTAGTCTTTTGAATTCTACCTCTGGCAATTCCAAGAAGTTCTCTTCCTCTGGAAGGTTTTTTGATTCTTTGTTTTGGCTGCTTGCTGAAGCCGTCATAGTCTCTCTTTATGTGATTTGTTATTGACTGTTGTTTCTGAGCTACCAATAAGTTATTATTTTAATTTGTTTTATGTTTACTTACTGTGTCCTAGCTTCTTCTTCTTCTTCTTTTTTTTGTTATGCCCAAATGGGCTGCTCATGTGAGCTAGTTTGATTATTGGAGTCTTTGACGATCTCACATCCTGTCTCCAGGCGGCTAGAGCTGTTACTAGGTATGTGAGCTGAAGAGTTTGTTTACTTTTCTTGTATGGATTCAGCTCAGGTGTCCAGGTCACTTGCCACCTGACATCAGGTCACTTGGTCAGCAAGTGTATGGTGCAGGCTGTCACCGACAGTCCTAGATGGGCAAGGGTGATTGGAGTAGGCAGAGGCATCTGTCTGCAATAGAGGGTCATGTGCTGATCAAGGCAGGGGGCTGACTGCTACCCCTGGGTATCTGGGTGGAAGGCGTGTCCCCATTCCCTAGAGTGCATAGACAGGTGGGTTTTGCAGCTGGACTATGGGCACCCAGTGCTGTTGGCTCTAAGGACTGGGAGTCACCACTTATTCTTGGACCCCTGTT
Organism: Dugong dugon; assembly: GCA_030035585.1. NCBI lineage: Eukaryota > Metazoa > Chordata > Mammalia > Sirenia > Dugongidae > Dugong > Dugong dugon. The sequence goes on along the minus strand of CM057466.1, from coordinate 42,179,734 downwards.
ATGGGTGGCGTGGTGGAGTGGGTGGAGCCACCAGTCCTCAGGCCCCTGATGTGGGTAGGTGGGGACCCTGCTTAATGGGCAGGGGGTGTCAAATATCACAAATCTTCCACTTCCCCTTATAGCAGATACAGATGAAAATAGGCTTCAGGTATATACACTGGTATACTGTGCTAATGAGGGCCTACCCTGTTGAAATGGGCCCACACAGTTCTTCTCAGGGGTGAAATGCATTCGAAGTCTGTGGACCCCTTATGCCTGTGCCTAAGCAAAGGGTTTGTGCCTGCTCTGAGTTCCAGTTTAGGGGAGCTGGCAGATTATTTTTTCCTGTTAATTTGCTCCCTCTCCAAAGCCAGGAAAATGGCCCAGGGTGCACAGCATGTCCCACTTCTGGCCCGGGGAGTGCAGCAATCTCTGAAGCCAGACCTGGGACACAGAGCAGAGTACAGAGGGAGCGAGTAAATGGGAGAGAGGTATTTCCCAAAAGGAGGGTTTTTTTTTTGATCTGCTCAGTAGGTTAAATGCTTGTACTTAATCTTTCATTGATCAAGTTGTGTTCCTTGCTGGTTCGGGAAGTTTGAGCCGACTCTGTGCCGCTCAGTCTTTCCCGTCCCGAGTGCCACTGCTTGCCTCACTGCTTACAGCATCCATCCAGCCTGCAGGGTGCTGGTTCTTGCTGGGTCAGGTCTGGCAACTCCTTGTTGCTTCTGAAACTTCTCTCCCTCCACCTGCCCCTCAATCGGATTCCTCAACTTTGTCTTTGATGTTCAGGGCTCCTAGATTGTCATATATAATCGATTCACTATTTTTTTCAGGTCTTTGTTGTAAGAGGGACCACAGGAAGAGTCTGACTACTCCGCCATCTTGGCCCTGCCTCCCCTTCAAAGTGTTTGGATGTGTCTAGGAAACTTCTATGCTTTTGCTTTGGTCAAGTTGTGCTGACTTCTCCTATATTGTGTGTTGTCCCTTCACCAAAGTTGACACTTGTCTATTATCTAGCTACTGATTTCCCCTTCCCCTCCCTCCCCATCCTCGGAACCATCAAAGAATGGCTTTTTCTGTGTAAAGCTTTTCTCGAGTTCTTATAATAGTGGTCTCATACTATACTTGTCCTTTTGTGACTGACTTATTTCACTGAGCATAATGCCCTCCAGATTCATCCATGTTGTGAGATGTTTCATGGATTCATCATTGTTCTTTATCATTGCATAGTATTCCATTTTGTATATGTACCATAATTTGTTTATCCATTCATCTATTGATGATCATTTAGGTTGTTTCCATCTTTTTGTTATTGTGAATAGTGCTGCAATGAACATGAATGTGCATGTGTCTATTAGTGTGATGGCTCTTATTTCTCTAAGATATATTCCTAGGAATGGGATTGCTGGATCATATGGTATTTCTATTTCTAGCTTTCTAAGGAAGTGCTATATCGCTTTCCAAAGTGGTAGTACCATTTTACATTCCCACCGGCAGTGCATGAGAATACCAATATCCCCACAACATCTCCAACATTTGTTATTTTGTGTTCTTGGATTAGCGCCAGTAATGACGGGGAGAGATGGTGTCTCAGTGTAGTTTTGATTTGCATTTCTCTAATGGCTAATGATCGAGAGCATTTTGTCATGTGTTTGTTAGCTGCCTGAATGCCTTCTTTGGTGAAATGTCTGTTCATATCATTTGCCTATTTTTTAATTGGACTGTTTGTCTTTTTGTTGTTGAGGTGTTGAAATATTCTATACAGTTTAGAGGTTAGACCCTTGTCAAATATGTCATAGTAAAATTTTTTTCCCAGTCTGTAGGTTCTCTTTTTACTTCTTTGATGAAGTCTTTTGATGGGCGTGTTTAATTTTTAGGAGCTCCCAGTTATCTAGTTTCTCTTCTGGTGTTTGTGCATTGTTAGTTATGGTTTGTAGTTTATTTATGCTGTATATTAGGGCCCCTAGTGTTATCACTATTTTTTCTTCCATAATCTTTGTCATTTTAGGTTTTATATTTAGGTCTTTTATCCATTTTGATTTAGTTTTTGTGTATGGTGTGAGGTATGGTTCTCTTTTCATTTTTTTACAGATGGACATCCAGTTATGCCAGCACCATTTGTTAAAGCGACTGTCTTTTCCCCAATAAATGAACTTGGGGCTTTTGTCAAATATCAGCTGCTCATAGATGGATGGATTTACTTCTTGGTTCTCAGTTCTGTTCCATTGATCTATGTGTCTGTTGTTGTACCAGGATCAGGCTGTTTTGACCACAGTGGCTGTATAATAGTTTCTAAAATCAGGTGGTGTGAGGCCTCCCACTTTGTCCTTCCTTTTCAGTAATGCTTTACTTAGCTGAGGCCTCTTACCTTTCCATATAAAGTTGGTGATTTGTTTCTCCATCTTGTTAAAGAATGTTGTTGGAATTTTGATCAGGATTACATTGTATTGGTAGGTCACTTTGGGTAGAATGGACATTTTCACAATGTTGTGTCTTCCTATCCATGGGCATGGTGTGTTTTTCCACTTATATAGGTCTCTTTTGGTTTCTTGCAGTAGTGTTTTCTAGTTTTATTTGTATAGCTCTTTTAAGTCATTGGTTAGACTTATTCCTAAGTATTTTATCTTCTTGGGGGCTATTGTAAGTAGTATTGATTTGGTAATTTCCTTTTGGAAGTTCTCTCTGTTGGTTAGAGGAATCCAGCTGATTTTTGTATATTAATCTTGTATTGTGCTACTTTGCTGAAATCGTATATTAGTTCCAGTAGCTTTCTTGTGGATTCTTTGTGGTTTTCTGTGTATAAGATCATATCATCTGTGAATAAGGATAGTTTTACTGCTTCCTTACTGATTTGGATGTCCTTTGTTTCTTTTTCTTGCCTTATTGCTCTAGCTAGGACTTACAGCACAATGTTGAAAAAGAGTGGTGATAAAGGGCATCCTTGTCTGGTTCCTGTTCTCAAGGGAAATGTTTTCAATCTGTCTCCATTTAGAATGATGTTGGCTATTGGCTTTGTATAAATGCCCTTTATTAGGTTGAGGAGTTTCCCTTCTATTCCTATTTTGCTGAGAGTTTTTATCAGGAATGTTTGTTGGACTTTGTTGAATGCCTTTTTTGCATTGATTAATAAGATCATATGATTCTTTTCTTTTGTTTTATTTATGTGGTGGATTATGTTGATTGATTTTCTGATGTTGAACCGCACTGCATAGCTAGTATGAATCCCAATTGGTCATGATGTATTATTATATATTTTTTGATATTCTGTTGGCTAGAATTTTGTTGAAAATTTTTGCATCTATGCTCATGAGAAATATTGGTCTGTAGTTTTCTTTTTTTGTGGTGTCTTTCCCTGACTTTGATATCAGGGTTATGCTGGTGTCATGGTTTGAATTATGTCCCCCAAAAAATGTGTGTACCAATTTGGCTAGGCCATGATTCCTGGCACTGTGTGATTTTCCTGTATAATGTAAACCGGCCTCTATGATGTTAATGAGGGAGGATGGGTGGTAGTTGTGTTAGTAAGGCAGGACTGGATCTACAAGACTGGATTGTGTCTTGAGGCAATCTCTTGAGATATAAAAGACAGAAGTGAGCAGAGAGACAGGGGGACCTCATACCATCAAGAAAGCAGTGCCGGGAGCAGAGCGCGTCCTTTGGACTGGGGTCCCTGTGCAGAGAAGCTCCTAGTCTGGGGGAACACTGAAGAGAAGAAGGCTGACAGAGGGAAAAAGGCTTCCCCTGGAGCTGACGCCCTGAATTTGGACTTTTAGCCTACTTTGACTGTGAGGAAATAAACTTCTCTTCATTAAAACCATCCACTTGTGGTATTTCTGTTGTAGCAGCACTGGGTAACTAAGACAGCTGGCTTCATAGAATGAGTTCGGGAGTATTCTCTCCTTTTCTATGCTCTGAAATAGCTTGAGTAGTATTGGTGTTAGCACTTCTCTGAAAGTTTGGTAGAATTCTCCAGTGAAGCCAGGGCTTTTTTATTTGTTGGGAGTTTTTAAAAAATCTCTTCAGTTTCTTCTTTTGTATTGAGTCTATTTAATTTTTCTACCTCAGTTTGTGTTAGTTTAGGTAGGTAGTGTGTTTCTAGAGATTTGTCCATTTCCTCTAGGTATTAAAATTTGTTGGAGTACAATTTTTCATAGTTGTCTTAGGCTGGTTTCTCTAGAAAAGCAAAACTAGTAAAGCATATAAATATATAAATATATATATATGTATATATATATATGTATATATATATATATATATATATAGAGAGAGAGAGAGAGAGAGAGATATTTATATCAAGGAAATGGCTCACGCAGTTGTAGAGGCTGTAACATCCCAAGTCCATGGGTCAAGAATGAGGCTTCTCCTGATTCACGTAGCCACATGGGCTGGCAAACCCAAGATTGGTAGGCTGGAGAGCAGGGCTGTTGTTCACAGGCTGTGAAGATTGACGAATCCCAAGATTGGCAGGGAAGACTGCAGGTAAGCTGCTAGCTCAAGTTCCAAGAACCAGAGGTCAGATGAACAGGAGCCAGCTGCAGGATCCAGAACAAACAAAAGCCCCCCAGAGCCCTACCTGAACGTCCACCCACACTCGATGCAGGCTACACACCCAAAGAAACTCCCATTCAACTGTTCAGTTACTCACAGCAGATCCCATCATGGGGGTGATCATGTATCAAATCTCAACAGAGAAGTGATCACAGCATTACATGACTGCCCAAACACTGAGAATCATGGCTCAGCCAAGTTGACACGCAATTTTAACCATCACAAAAATATTCTGTTATGATCCTTTTAATTTTAGTTGGGTCTGTTGTGACATCACCCATCTCGTTTCTTATTTGGGTTATTTGCTTCCTCTCCTGTTTTTCTTTTGTTAGTTTGGCCAGTGGTTTGTTGATTTTGTTGATCTTTTCAAAGGACCAACTTTTGGTCTTGTTGATTTTTTCTATTGTTTTTCTATTCTTTATTTCATTTATTTCTGCTCTGATCTTTATTATTTCCTTTCTTCTGGTACCTGAGGGCTCCTTTTGCTGCTCTCTTTCTGTTTGTTCAAGTTGTAGGGTTAATGTTTTGATTTTGGCTTGTTCTTCTTTTTCAGTGTGTGCATTTATTGCTATAAATTGACCTCTAAGCACTTCTTTTGCTGAGTGCCAGAAGTTTTGGTAAGCTGTGTTTTCATTCTCATTTAATTCTATGATTTTTGTATTCGATTTTTGGTTTCTTCTTTTACCCAACAGTTTTTAAGCAAGATGTTGTTCAATTTTCATATATTTTATTTTTTTGCCTTGCCACTTCTGTTAATGATTTTTACTTTTATGGCATTATGATCAGAGAAGATGCTTTGTATTATTTTGATGTTTTGGATTTTGTGAAGACTTCTTTGTGGCCTAAAATGTGGTCTATTCTGGAGAATGTTCCATGTGCATTGAAAAAGAATGTATACTTTGCTGCTGTTTGGTGGAATGTTCTTTATATGTGTGTGAGGTTGAGTTGGTTGATTGCAGCATTTAGATATTCTGTATCTTTATTGAGTTTTTTTCTAGATGTTCTGTCTGTCATGGAAAGTTGTGTGTTGAAATCTCCTACTATTATTGTGAAACTATGTTTTTCTCTTTTCAATGCTATTAGAGTTTGTTTTATGTATTTTGAGGTCCTGTCACTGGGTGTGTATGTATTTATTATGTTTATGTCCTACTAGTGTATCTACCCTGTAATCATTATATAGTGTCCTTCCTTATCCTTTATGGTGGATTTTGCTTTGAAGTCTATTTTATCAGAGATTATTATTGCCACTCCTGCTCTTTTTTGGTGATTGTTTGCTTCATATATTTTTTTCCATCCTTTGAGTTTTAGTTTGTTCATGTCTTTGTGTCTAAGGTGTGTCTCTTATAGACAGCATATAGATGGATTTTGTTTTTATCCATTCTGCCTCTCTCTGTCTCTTTACTGGTACATTTAGGCCGTTTACATTCAGTGTAATTATTGATAGGTATGAGTTTAGTGCTGTCATTTTGATTTTTTTTTTGTGATGTTGACAGTTTCTTTGTTCCACTTAATTTTATGTGCTGAATTCTTTTTGTTTATGTATTCTCTTTTCATCTCTTTCATTATTGTTGGTTTTATATTTGCTGAGTCTTTATGTTTTTCTTCATTTTTACTTTGATGGTGTCATGGATTGAAATATGTCCCCCCAAAAATGTGTGTATCAATTTGGCTGAGCCATGATTCTTGGTATTGTGTGATTTTCCTGTATGTTTTAAACCTTCCTCTATGATGTTAATGAGGGAGGATGGGTGGCAGTTGTGTTAGTAAGGCAGGACTGAATTGTCCTGAGGCAATTTCTTGAGGTATAAAAGAGAGAAGTGAGCAGAGAGACGGGGGACCTCATACCACCAAGAAAGCAGTGCCAGGAGCAGAGAGCATCCTTTGGACCTGAGGTCCCTGTGCGGAGAAGCTCCTAGTCTGGGGGAACACTGATGAGAAGAAGGCCGACAGAGAGAGAAAGCCTTCCCCTGGAGCTGACACCCTGAATTTGGACTTTTAGCCTATGTTACTGTGAAGAAATAAATTTCTCTTTGTTAAAGCCATCCACTTTTGGTATTTCCGTTGTAGCAGCACTAGATGACTAAGACAAATGGGTAGGTTTATCTGTTTCCTTTATGGTCATCTTGAAACTTATCTTTATTTTTCTAAGTTTAAACCAGTCTTTTATTTCTTGATAGCACCTTGACTTCCTCTCCATATGGAAGTTCTATGACTACACTGTTTATTCCCTGTTTTCTGTTTCGATGTCGTCCTTTACATAATGACGTCTCTGGTTCCCTATTTGCAGTCTTTGAGCTTTGTTTTGTTTTTGTGAATTCCCTATCTGTGTTGATATCTGGTTGATCTGTCTCGTGTCCTAGTCTTGGATTGTTGTCTGATGTTCTTGGTTCTCCAACCAGAGGACTTCCTTTAATATTTCTTGTCATTTTGGTCTGGTTTTTACAAATTCCCTTAAATTCTGTTTATCTGGAAATGATATAATTTTGCTATCATATTCAAGAGACAATTTTGCTGGATATATAAGCTTTCACTGGCAATTTTTTTCCTTCAAGGCTTTATATATGTCGTCCATTGCCTTCTTGCCTGCATGGTTTCTGTTGTGTAATCTGAGATTAGTCTTATTGGTTTTCCTTTGTAGATGACTTTTTGTTTATCCTTAGCTGCTCTCAGGATTCTTTCTTTGTCTTTGGTTTTGGCAAGTTTGATTATGATATGTCTTTTGGGGGTCTATCCTGTATGGGGTTCATTAAGATTCTTGGATAGATATCTTCTCATCTTTCATGATATTAGGGAAGTTTTCTGCCAGCAAATCTTCAACAATTCTCTCTGTGTTTTCTGTTATCCCCAGCACTGCCTCCACCTCCCCCCATTCTGATAATCTGATCACTTGTAGGTTTTTCCTCTGGATAGTGTCCCACATAATTCTTAGGCTTTCTTCATTTTTTAAATTCTTTTTTCCTGGAAGAAGTTGGTGTCAAGGGATTTATCTTCAATCTCACTAATTCTGACTTCCATTGTTGCAGTTCTGCTCTTATGACCTTCTATTGTAGCTGAGGGAGAAGGCCAGCCAAAGCAATCAAGATGATGATTGATAAGTGGGTAAGTGGTAAAGATATCCTTTTCCCAGCAGTTGGTGAGTTGTTGCAAGTATTATCAGACCTAAGGGAGTAGTGGGGCTGGCTGGACTGAAGTGGGGGCGAGGACAGTTGTATGGACTCCCTAGCTTGTGGCCAGTACCCTGAGGGTGTAGAGGCAAACTCCAATGTTGGGGCCAGCTGGTCTAAAAGTAAAGAGTCCCTTGCCTACAGTGCCAGATGGGAGCACATGCAGAACTTTCCATTCCACCTAACTAGACTAACTAGCCAGGGGAGATTGGATTAAGGAAGACCCTTTTGCTAACTTGAGACTGATCTGGAGTTGGGGTAGTCATAGGAACTCCCTAACTTGCATCTGGAAGGGAGTGGGGGAGTCATAATAACTCCCTAATTTGTGGCTGGTACCTGCTGATCTAGCCCTGGGTAAGAGGAAGGGCTGTGTAGAAGCAGCTGGGGTCTGAATTGACCAAGGGAAGGGAAGCTGAGATTTCCCTGGACTGGTTTGATGCAACAAATTGGTATCAGTAAAAATGGGATCTAATACAACAACTCCTAACTCAGGGAAGCATGGGGTCTGAGGGGGTGAAATGAAATTAGAAACTGACAGGCTTTATGTGAAATTGAATATTTAAAACTGATGATATAAAGCTGGTATGTGATTATCTAAATGTAATATGAATACTGTGTGTGATGACTGAAGGAATGTTCCCCTACCTGGTGTTGTAAGATAGACCTGAATGTATTGCGGAAACGAATATTGGATATTGTGTAAAAAACAGAACACATAACTCCACCCTTCAGGCAAATATTAATTGGATATTGTGATGATGATGGTCAACTGTTAACCATGTGAAAGAAAAATGATCAAAGGACCAGGGGGTAAATACTACAAGGTATGGAACCGCTTTGCAGTGGATGATTTGGCTTTTTGGTCTTGGTTATGAGAAAATGACCACACCTGAGGCCAGTGAGTAGGGGCCAACCCAACTAAGAGGGATCACCTGGGGGCTCAATGCTCCTTAAGCCTCAGGAGGCCCATATGAAAAAAACCAAACCTGTTGCCGTCGAGTCGATTCTGACTCACAGTGACCCTACAGGACAGAGTAGAACTGCTCCATAGGGTTTCCGAGGAATGGCTGGTGGATTTGAACTGCCAATCTTTTAGTTAGTTAGCAGCCAAGTTCTTAACTACTACGCCACCAGGGCTCCAGAGTTACCATATGATGCAGCAATTCCACTTCTAGTTTTATATGCAAGCGAGTTGAAAACACATGTCCACACAAAAATACCAATGTTCATAGCAGAATTATATATAACAGCCAAAAATCGGAAATAATCCGAATTTCTACCAACTGAAGAGTAAATAAACAAAATGTTGTACATCCATACAATAGAATATTATAAAGACATAAAGAGGAATGAAGAACTGATAACATGCTACAACATCGGTGAACCTTGTAAACATTACACTGCATGAAAGAAACCAGACACAAAGGCTGTATGATTCTATTTATATATTTATTTGAAATGTATGATTTCATGTGGTTTATTAATGTGATTTGTATGAAATAATTCATTGGAAATGCATGATTTGTGGTATAGAGAATTTATGATTCTAGTTATAGTTATTTATATGAAATGCATGGTTCTATTTCTATTTCTATGAGATGTCCAGAATAGGCAACTCCATAGAGACAGACTATTCCTGGTTTTTAGGGACTAGGGGAAGATAAAATGGAGAGTGACTGCTAAGGGTATCGATTTCCTTATGGAGTGATAAAAATGCTCTGGAATTAGATGGTGGTGATAGTTGCACAACATGGTGAATGTACTGAAAACCACTGAATTATTCAATTCAGAAGTGTGAATTTTATGGTATGTGAATTATATTTAAATAAAAAATTAAATAAAAAATTTATTTCCTAAGTCATATTAGCCACATTTCAAGTGTTCAAGAGCATATGTGGCTTGTGGCTGCCCTATTTGACAGTTTTAGCTAACAGAGCATTTCTGTCATCTCAGAAAGTCCTATCGGATAACTCTGTTTATAGGCATCAATGTTATATAATTTAACTTTGCAGTTTTATTGCTTATCTTTTCCCTTAAGACTTCACTCTTGTTGTAGGCCATTTTAAAGTGTGAGGGGCTGGGCCTGCTGGGTCTCACAAATTAAACACTTCTGGTGGGCAGCTGGAGGCCCCTTTGTCGAGTGGCTGAAGTAGGGACCTGGGGACTTTTCCTGCTCTTTGCTGTGGTGTGAAAGCAGTGTTGGACACCACTGTAACCTGAGAGAACTGGCATATTGTGAAGTGTGAGATTACAGTGTATTAATGCCTACCAAAACACCCCCCTCTACTTGAAAAAATATCTGTAGAAGAAATTAAGGTTCAAGTTTCAAATACAATGAAGTTAGGGATATGAAAATTATGACCATGTCAACTTACTTCAGTTTCCTGAAGATTTAAAGGCCATGAATGAGGCTGTTTTGTTATCTTACCACGTATGGGGTAGATGACATTAAGTCATAACTAAGAAAGTATTCTTAAGATGCTGCTTAGCTCAGTGCTCCTTTCTTAGACAACGCATGACCCAGGAACCTCAGGTTCATTTGCATTTTTCCAATAAGCTGCAAAAGACGTCTTTAAAGTGTTAAAAAGCAAAGATGTCACTTTGATGACTAAGATGTGTCTGACCCAAGCCGTGGTATTTTCAGTCACCTCATATGCATATGAAAGCTAGACAATGAATAAGGAAGACTGAAGAAGAATTGATGCATTTGAATTGTGGTGTTGGCAAAGAATATCGAATATACTATGGACTGCCAGAAGAACAAACAAATCTGTCTTGGAAGAAGTACAGCCAGAATGCTCCTGAGAAGTGATGATGGTGAGACTTCATCTCAAGTACTTTGGACATGTTGTCAGAAGGGATCAGTCCCTGGAGAAGGACATCATGCTTGGTAAGGTAGAGGAACAGTGAAAGAGAGGAAGACCCTCAGTGAGATGGGCTGACACAGTGGCTGCAACAATGGGCTCAAACATAGCAACGATTGTGAGGAAGGCGCAGGACTAATGCAACGTTTCATTCGCTACGAGTAGGAGCTGACTCGACGGCACCTAACAATGATAACAACCACAAGGAACTTAAGGAGCTCTGGTGGTACAATGGTTAAGAGCTTGGTTGCTAACCGAAAGTTCAGCAGTTAGAACCCACCAGCTGCTTCTTAGGAGGAAAGACCTGGCAATTTGCTCCCAAAAAGATTTTAGCCTAGGAAACTCTATGGGGGAAGTTCTACTCTTTCATATAGGGTCACTATGAGTTGGAATCGACTCCACGGCACATAACAGCAACAATAAGGAGCTTAGCGCTGAGGGTGGTGCTGAGGAGGTAGCGGAGCCTTAAAGAGGGCAGAGAGGAAAAGAAGCAGTGTGAGCAGACATCTCTAGATTTGTGTGCGGGAGGCTGCACGCTTGCGGTCTGTCCATCACCTGTTGCAGCTCCCTCCTCACCCCTGGGCCCAGTGGCCACTGCCCTCCATACCACCGTTTGGCTGGCAAGAGGCACCAGAAAAACAGAGAAGCTGAGCCTCCTTGGTTCCTGGGCTTCTTCCATCTCCTCTCCCCAGCCTTCTATTTCCCAGCATGAAACAGCTCTACCGGGATTTTAACCCTTCCCATCTTCCTTAGCCTGCTGCAAGAGAAGAAGCTGCTGCAGAATGAGGACTGAGTAGTGGGGTGTCTTAGTTACCTAGTGCTGCCCTAACAGAAATACCACAAGTGGATGGCTTTAAAGTCCGGAAATTAATTTTCTCACAGTTCTGGAGGCCGACAGCCCAATTCAGGGTCTCATCTCTGTCAATTCTTTCTTCAAGCCTCTCTCCTAGTTTCTGGCATCTCTAGTATCCTTGGTGTTCTTTTGCTTGTAGACGGGTTCTCACAAGGCATATGTCTTCCCCTGTACGTGTGTGTGTATGCACACTCGTGTGTTTATTCTGCTCTTTTTATTTTTATACCTTACATTGGGATAAATCATTAACATAACAAAAGAAACCCCTATTTCCAAACAGGATATTTATAGGTACAGGGGTTAGGATTTCTGCATTTCTTTTTTGGAGGGTATACAATTCATACTATGGGCAGTTTCTTTCTTTTGCAAGCATAATAATTAATTAGTGAACTAAAAAAATCACATTCATAATTCTCTCATATGAATATGCTTAAAGGTAAAACTCACATACATGTATTTAATAAATGCATAAATAAGCATATTTTAATATTTTATTTTAAAGAAGGTGAAGTGTTTCTTGTTGTTGTTGTTAGGTGTGGTCTAGTTGGTTCCTACTCACAGAGATCCTATGTACAACACTGCCTGGTCCTGTGCCATCCTCACATTTGTTGTTATGCTAGAGCCCATTGTGGCAGCAACTGTGTCAATCCATCTTGTTGAGGGTCTTCCTCTCTTTTGCTGACCCTCTACTTTATCAAGCATGATGTCTTCCAGGACCAGTCCCTCCTGATAACATGTCCAAAGTATATGAGATGAAGTCTCGCCATCCCCACTTCTCAGGAGCATTCTGGCTGTACTTCTTCCAAGACAGATTTGTTCATTCTTCTGGAAGTCCATGGTATATCCAATATTCTTCACTAACATCATAATTCAAATGCATCAATTCTTCTTCTGTCTTCCTTGGTCATTGTCTGGCTTTTGCATGCATATGAGGCGATTGAAAACACCATGGCTTGGGTCAGGCGCATGTTAGTCCTTAAAGTGACACTTGGAAGAGGTCTTTTGCAGCAGATTTACCCAATGCTATGCATTGTTTGATTTCCTGACTGCTGCTTCCATGGACATTGATTGTGAATCCAAATAAGATGAAATCCTTGACAGCTTCAATCTTTTCTCTGTTTATCATGATGTTGCTTATTGGTCCAGTTGTGAGGATTTTTTTTTTTAAATTGTGCTTTAAGTGAAAGTTTACAGCTCAAGTTAGTTTCTCATACAAAAATTTATACACACATTGTTATGTGACCCTAGTTGCTCTCCCTATACTGTGATAGCACACTCCTCCTTTCCACCCCAGATTTCCCATGTCCATTCATTCAGCTCCTGTCCATTTCTGCCTTCTCATCTTGCCTCCGGGCAGGAGTTGCCCATTTACTGTATCTACTTGGACTAAGAAGCACACTCTTCACGAGTATCATTTTATGTCTTATAGTCCAGTCTAATCTTTGTCTGAAGAGATGGCTTTGGGAATGGTTTTAGTTCTGGGTTAACAGAGAGTCTGGGGCCATGTCTGCTGGGGTTCCTCCAGTCTCAGACCATTAAGTCTGGTCTTTTCACTAGAATTTGAGTTCTGCTTTGCACTTTTCTCCTGCTCCATCAGGGACTCTCTGTTGTGTTCCCTGTCAGGGTCATCATTGGTGGTAGCCGGACACCATCTAGTTCTGGTCTTAGGCTGATGAAGTCTCTGGTTTATGTGGCCCTTTCTGTCTCTCTGGCTAATATTCCTTGTGTCTTTGGTGTTCTTCATTCTCCTTTGCTCCAGGTGGGTTGGGACAAATTGATGCATCTTAGATGGCCACTCACTAACTTTTAAGACCCCAGATGCCACTCACCAAAGTGAGATGTAAAATATTTTCTTAATAAACTTTGTTATGCAAATTGACCTAGATGTCCCCTGAAACCATGGTCCCCAGACCCCAGCTCCTGCTACTCTGTCCCTTAAAGAGTTTGATTGTATTCAGGAAACTTCTTAGCTTTTGGTTTAGTCTAGTTGTACTGACTTTCCCTGTATTGTGTGTTGTCCTTCCCTTCACCTAAGATAATTTTTGTCTACTATCTAGTTAGTGAATACCCCTCTCCCTCCCCACCCTCATAACCATCAAAGAATGTTTTCTTCTGTGTTTAAACCTTTTCTTGAGTTCTTATAATAGTGGTCTCATACAATATTTGTCCTTTCGTGACTGACTAACTTCACTCAGCAGAATGCCTTCCAGATTCATCCATGTTATGAGATGTTTCACGGATTCATCCTTGTTCTTTATCGTTGCATAGTATTCCATTGTGTGAATATACCATAATTTGTTTATCCATTCATCTGTTGATGGGCACCTAGGTTGTTTCCATCTGTTTGCTATTGTGAACAGTGCTGCAATGAACATGGGTGTGCATATATCTATTCGTGTGATGGCTCTTATTCTCTAGAATATATTTCAAGGAGTGGGATTGCTGGATCATATGGTACTTCTATTTTTAGCTTTTTAAGGAAGCACCAAATCAATTTTCAAAGTGGTTGTACCATTTTACATTCCTGCCAGCAATGTGTAAGTGTTCCAATCTCTCCACAACCTCTTCAACATTTATTATTTTGTGTTTTTTGGATTAATGCTAGCCTTGTTGGAGTGAGATGCATTTGTGAGGATTTTTGTTTTCTTTATGTTGAGGTGTAATCCATACTGAAGGCCGTAGTCTTTGATCTTCATCAGTAAGTGCTACAAGTCTTCACTTTCAGCAAGCAAGGTGTGTCATCTGCATATCGCAGGTTGTTAATGAGTCTTCCTCCAATCCTGATGCTGCATTCTTCTTCATATAGTCCAGCTTCTCAGATTATTTGCTCAGCATATAGATTGAATAAGTGTAGTGAAAGGATACAACCCTGACACGCACCCTTCCTAATTTTAAACCATATAGTATCCCCTTGTTCTGTTCAAACGACTGCCTCTTGGTCTATGTACAGGTTCTGAATGAGCACAATTAAGTGTTCTGCAATACTCTTTCTTTGCAATGTTATCCATAATTTGTTATGATCCACACAATCGAATGCCTTCGCATAGTCAATAAACCACAGCTAAACATCTTTCTGGTATTCTATGCTTTCAGCTAGGATCCATCTGACATCAGCAATGATATCCCTTGTTCCACATCCTCTTCTGAATCTGGCTAGTTCTTGTAGTTCCCTATTGATGTACTGCTGGAACAGCTTTTGAATGATCTTCAGCAAAATTTTACTTGTGTTTGATATTAATGATATTGTTCAATAATTTCTGCATTTGGTTGGATCACCTTTCTTGGGAATAGGCATAAGTATGGATGTTTTCCAGTCTGTTGGCCACGTGGCTGTCTTCCAAATTTCTTGGCATAGATGCATGAGCACTTCCAGCACTGCATCCATTTGTTGCAACATGTCAACTAACATTTCATCAATTTCTGTTGCCTTGTTTTTCACCAGTACCTTCAGTGCAGCTTGGACCTCTTCCTTCAGTACCACGAGTTCTTGATCATATACTGCCTCCTGAAATGTTTAAATGTCGGCAAATTCTTTTTGGTACAGTGACTCTGTGTATTCCTTCCATCTTCTTTTGATGCTTCCTGCATTGTTCAATATTTCCTCATAGAATCCTTCAATATTGCAACTTGAGGCTTAGTATTTTATTTTAAAGAAGGTAAAATTGTCTTACTCCCATCCTTATTTTCTGATCTTTCTCTCCAAAGTGAAACCAGTGTCAAAAATTTCTTGTGGATCCTTCCAGAACATTTTTATTCCCATATGTGATCTTTAAGGTTGTGTATCAACTTGACTGAGCCACGATTCTTAGTTGTGATGTAGTTTGGCAGTCGTATAATGATGTGATCACCTCAGTGATGAGATTTGATATACTGTGATCACTTCCATGATGGGATCTGCTGTGAGCAGCCAATCAGTTGGAAGGAAGTTTCCTTGGGGGATGTGGTCTGCATCCAGTATAGGTGGACTTTCTGGAAAGGCTTGAGGACTTTTTCTTTCTCTGGATCTTGCATCTGGCTCCTGTTTGTCTGACCTCTGGTTCTTGGGACTTGAGCTAGCAGCTTGCTGCTGATCTTGGAATTTGTCAGCCTCCTTGCTCTGGATCTTGTGTTCACCAGCTCCTGCAGCTACGTGAGTCAGGAGAAGCCTCTAGTTTGACCCATGGACTTGGGACTTTCTAACCTCTACAACCACATGAGCCATTTCCTTGATATAATCTCTCTTTCTGTATATATAGATGCTTCACTGGTTTTGCTTCTCTAGAGAACCCAGCCTAAGACACCATATCATTATCTCATATCTGTACCTACATGTATACTGTTTTAAAACCATTAACACAAATGAGATGATATGATACATTTTGGTATGCATCTTGTTTTTTTTCATGAAATAATATTTCTTTTTTTTATATCAGTCCATATAGATTGACCTCATCCTCATTCATTTTTTAAAATAATTTATTTTATTTTTGTTGTTGTTGAGAGTATACATGGCAGAACATACACCAATTCAACAGTTTCTACATGTACAATTCAGTGACATTAATTTCATTCTTTGAATTGTGCAACCGTTCTCATCCTCCTTTTCTGAGTTGTTCCTCCTCCATTAACATAAACTCACTGCTCCCTAAGTTTCCTGTCTAATCTTTTGAGTTGCTGTTGTCATTTGACCCCATTTAGCTAGATCTTAAAAGAACACAATGCTCAAGGCAGATATTCTTTACTATTTAAACTAAACTATTGTTTGGTTTGAAGGAGAATTCAGGAAATATTTTAGGCTGAAGGTTTGTCTTAGTTATCTAGTGCTGTTGTAACAGAAATGTCACAAGTGGATGGCTTTAACAAATTTATTCTGTCACATTTTCGGGGGCTAGAAGTTCAAATTCAGGGAAGCAGTTTTAGGGAAACGCTTTCTCTGTCTGCTTCTTGGGGAAAGGTCCTTGTCTTGTTTCAATATCTGTGAGCCTGGTGTTCCTTGGAGATATCTATGTGTCTTGGCATCAATCTTCTCCTGTCTCTAGGAGGTTCTCAGCTCAGGGAACCTCAGTCCAAAGGATGCACTCTGCTCCCAGCTCTTCTTTTTTGGTGTTAGTGAGGTCCCTCTCTTCTTTGCTAGCTTCTCTTTAACTCTTGTAAGATAAGGTGTGACTCAAGCAAAGGTGTGACTTGAGTAAAGGTGTGACTTAAGTAAGGGTGTATATATATTTTTAGAGGGAATTTATTTAACAATAATGTTAACACTTCTGAATTAAGTATTCACTTATGAGTTTTCTTTGTCACTTCTGTGTCAATGGACATAATGGAAAGTATCGCACAGAACTCAAGCATGGAAATAATAATTAACAAAATATCTAAACAACAGTATATGCTGTACATTTTAAAAATGAACCCAAACAAAACAATTTGAAGTGCCTCTCTGATTTGGAAGTCTTAAAATGTTATCTCATGTTTTATTTGAGTTTTTTTTTTATTTTTTTAACAAATTGACACTGTATTTATTACAAAGAGTTCAAATAACCAGTAAAACTACTGCCTTAAAATTGTTGGCTTTAAGTAACAGAGCTATAACTTGAATTCACATCAGAGCTTCCTAAGATGGCAATAGTATAAGCATGACTTTCTCTAGCTTCCAAAACCTGTTCTGGCTCTCCCTTAGGTAAGGAATAGAAAACAAGACAGCCTAGTTCTAAAGCTACCATGATTTCCTAGAATGCTTTGACAAATGTTGTCGTACTTCATTTCCCTTGCCTACCTTGATAGCACTGGGCTAAACAGAAAATGAAGAAAATTCATTTGATAGTAACTTAAATGGTAGATAGCTCTGGACCTGGAAGTTTGGTAAAGATGATGACCATTCAGAAACAGATTCTGAGAAGAAAAGCTGTTTTCCAATATTAGGCCAAAAAGCCTACATTTGAAAAAAAAATATCAAGAATGAACTGAACATTAAAGTTTATGTGTTCCTAGAAGACTGTGAACAAGAACACAGTGGAAGCTGAAACACTGCATATAGTTTAGAATGCATTCTTGCAGAGCAAGTTTATGGATTTTATAGAATCACAGCCTTTCTAAATTTCTACTTGATGTTTACAATTTTATAAGTGATTTATTCTATCACCACATTAAGCCGATTCAGTTACCTACATCCAATAGGAATCATTTCAGAAATGCCTTGAGAAAGACAATGACAGAAACTATAGATATGAAAAACAACTAGTTTTGCAAAGCTTATCTCCAAACAAAATGTTATCTGTCAATTCTAAATTCCTCTTAAAATAGAAGATTACCTCCATGTTTAGCTACCCCATCTTATTCAAATTTAGCATTAAGATAGAAATCTTAAAGGATTGCATTGTTGCTAAACATTGCAATATTTATCATCACATTTAGATTATACCTCACCTTGTAACTTCCCCTATAATACTAAAATCATGAATAAATATGGCCCTTTAATTAATGTCTCCCTCATCTTAAGTGAAATATAAAATAAGGTAGTTTTATTTCTTGTTAGAGTTGGCTTAAAATCTACCAAATAAGAAATAGCAAACTTTTGTAAGTTTTACCCAGAAAGAAGCTGTATTCTGATCCACTCCTAATATCTATGTGAAATATTTCATCATTTTAGTTTAGTTTATAACATTTTTCTTGGAACAGTATTATTGTTGTGCCCCAGAAAAAATTCAGTCATCTAACTACAGAAATTACGTGAAATTGTTAACCCTCTGAAAGAGGCAAAACATTCTTTAGCAAACCTTAAAATAAGTTGATTAACAATTACCAGTGCTGAAAAGGTCATTAAAATTGATGAATAATAAATGCAGTTTTGCTGTATTTCACCCATTATTAATGCAAAATGAGATGGTGACATTTCCAAATAGAATATGTTAGAGAAGAAGAACCGAAACATTGGTAACATCTCATTTGCCTTCTGGCGCCAACATTTTCTAGGATGAAAACAGTGACGTGTAGTTTCACTGAATTTGAAATTTGTAAGTTCAATAATGAAATAAAAATTCAGCTTAAGAGGAAAAAGAGAAATACGGCTAGTGGTGTTCAAATTTCAAATAAAATCTCAAGGGTAATATGGTTGCTGTTTTCTTCCTAAGAATCATTATTCTGTAAAATGTTGACTGTGTCACAAAGAACCTCCTGTACTTTCTATCAGTCGAGGCCTGCCAAAATACAGTACATTTCCCTTGTAAATTCAGTCTCAGCTGAAATGTGGCAGATCTACAGTCAGCACGAAGTTGTACAAAGGAGAGAAGTACGGTCTTGTCCAGATTAGCAAGTTGTTCTCCTGAGCGGACTTGCTCTAAATTATCTGGGGCAACTACCAGAAGTTTGCAAAATGCATGCAGAGTATCAGAAGGCTGTAATACCAGTGGAATCTTGAAGTCTTTGGCACACTTCTTGTATTCAACTACCTCACAAATTGGTAACATGCCATGGTAAGGTGTATTTTGAGTAAGGTGGTGACTTGAGTCATGCCCTTTACTAAGGGTGTAACTCAAGATACATCCCACACTAATCCTGTTTAGGATTTATAACAGATATAATGAAGGATAATTACACAATGCCATAAAATGGAGGACAGTTACATCAGATCACAAAATGTAGGGCAATTACACAATACTGGGAATCATGGCCTAGCCAAGTTGACACATATTTTTGCGGGACACAATTCAATCCATGACAAGGTTTAAAGAGGATTTCAGGGTGATAGTTTCAGGGGTTCATCCAGCATCTATGGCTCCAGAAATTCTGGATTTTATGAGAATTTTAAATTCTATTCTGCATTTTTCCCCCTTTTAATCAGGATTCTACTATAGAATCTTCGATCGAAATGCTCAGTAATGATAGCTGGGCACCATCCAGTTCTTCTGGTCTCATGGCAAAGGAGGCAGTTGTTCCTGGAGGCAATTAGTCGCACATGCCATATCCTCCTCCTATTTCAGACTCTCCTTGTTCCTCTGTTGCTCCAGGCAAATACAGACCAATTGTTGTAACTTGGATGCCCACTTGCATGCTTTTAAGACCCCAGGCACTACGCAATGAACTAGGAGGTAGAACAGAAGCACTAAACACATTCTTAAGCCAGTTAACTGGGGTATCCCTTGAAACCATGACCTTAAATCTCCACACCAAGAAACCAAATTTCATGGGGTATTTGGTTGTATGTAAGCAGCATCAGCAGTTACTCTTTTTTGCCATTGTTATAAATATATCTGTCACACAACTTTTGCCAATTCAACTTTTTACAGGTGTACAATATATTGACAGCAATTACATTAACTGTCTGTGCAACGCTATCCTTAATCAATGCAAATTTTCCTTCACCGTAAACTGAGTCAATACTCCATAAACAGTAACCCCCTCTTTTTCCCTCCCTTCCACCCTGGTAACCACTAATAAACTTTGGTCTCTATACATTTACCTGTTTGAATCTTTTTTATATAAATGAGGTTATATTTGTCCTTTTGTGACTGACTTATTTCAGTCAGCATAATGTTTCTTCGAGATCCATCCATATTGTAACATGTATCAAGACTTCATTGCTCTCACTCGCTGAGTAATGTTCCATTGTATGTAAGTACCACATTTTGTTTATCCATTCATCTGTTGATGGGCATTTAGTTTGTTTCCACCTCTTGGCTATTGTGAAAAGTGCTGCAGTGAACATTGGTGTACAAGTTTCTGTCTGAGTTTCTGCTTCCAAGTCTTTTGAGTATAGACCTGGGAGTGGAATTGCTGGGTCATATGGTACTTCTGTTTTTAGTTTTATGATAACTACCACACAGTCTTCCACAATGGCTTTACCATTTTGTATTCCCACCAGCAATGGATAAGGGTTCCAATTTCCCACATCATTGCCAACATTTATTATTATTTTTTATTTTTTTAATCTTAACCATCCTAATGGGAGTGAAATGGTATCTCATTGTGGTTTTGATTTGCATCTCTCTGATGACTAATGATGTTGAGCATCTATTCATTTGTTTGGTGGCCAGTTGAATGTCCTCTTTGGTGAAATGTCTATTCAAGTCCTTTGTCCATTTTATGATTTGGGTTATTTGTCTTTTTGTTGTTAAGTTGTCAAAGTTTTATGTATCTTTTGGTTATTAGATTTTTTTTTAAAATTGTGCTTTAGATGAAGGTTTACAGAACAAACTAGCTTCTCATTAAACAATTAGTAAACATATTGTTTTGTGACTTTGGTTTCCAACCCCATGACATGTCAACACTCTTCCTTTCTCAACCTTAGGTTCCTTATTACCAGCTTTCCTATTCCCGCCTGCCTTCTAATCCTTGCCCATGGGCTGATATGCCCCTGTAGTCTTGTTTTGTTTTATGTGTCTGTCTAATCTTTGGCTGAAGGGTGAACCTCAGGAGTGACTTCATTACTAGCTAAAAGGGTTTCCAAGGGCCATAATCTCAGGGATTCTCCAGTCTGTGTCAGGCCACTAAGTCTAGTCTTTTTTTGTGAGTTAGAATTTTGTTCTACATTCTTCTCCAGCTCTCTCTAGGACCCTCTGTTGTGATCCTGGTCAGAGCAGTCAGTGGTGGTAGCTGGGCACCATCTAGTTGTGCTGGACTCAGTCTGGTGGTGGCTGTGGTACTTGTGGTCCATTAGTCCTTTGGACTAATCTTTCCCTTGTGTCTTTGGTTTTCATCATTCTCCCTTGCTCCAGATGGGGTGAGACCAGTGGAGTATCTTAGGTGGCTGCTCACAAGCTTTTAAGACCCCAAGCGCTACTCACCAAACTAGAATGTAGAACATTTTCTTTATAAACTATGTGACGTCAATTGAGCTAGATGTTCCCTGAGACCATGGCGCCCACAGCCCTCAGCCTAGTAATTGAGTCCCTCAGGGAGTTTGGATTTGTCTATGGAGCTTCCATGACCTTTCCTTGTGCAAGTTGTGCTGGCTTCCCCGGTATTTTGTACTGTCTTACCCTTCACCAAAGTTACCCTTATGTATTGTCTATTTAGTGTTTTTCCATTCCCACCTCTCTCCTCCCTCATAACCATCAAAGATTGTTTCTTTTTGTGTGTAAACCTTTTCATGAGTTTTTATAGTAGGGCTCTTATACAATATTTGTCCTTTTGTGATTGACTTATTTCAGTCAACATAATGCCCTCCAGATTCGTTCATGTTGTGAGATGCTTCGCAGATTCATCATTGTTCTTTATCGTTGCGTAGTACTTCATTGTGTGTATGTACCATAGTGTGTTCATCCATTCATTTGTTGATGGGCGTATAGATTGTTTCCATCTTTTTGCTATTGTGAACAATGCTGCAATGAACATGAGTGTGCATATGTTTATTTGTGTGCCGGCTCTTATTTCTCTAGGATATATTCCTAGGAGTGGGATTGCTAGATCATATGGTATTTCTATTTCTAGCTTTCTAAGGAAGTGCCATATCATTTTCCAAAATGATTGTACCATTTTACATTCCCACCACCATGCATAAGGGTTCCAATCTCCTTGCAACCTCTCCAACGTTTGTTTTTTCTTGATTTCAAAGGGAAAGCTCTCAATCTTTCTCCATTAAGTATAATGTTGGCTGTTGACTTTTCATATATGTTCTGAATCACATCACATTGAGGAACTTCTCTTCTATTCCAATCTTCTTGAGGGTTTTCATCAAGAAAGTGTTGGATTTTATCAAATGCTTTTTCTGTATCCATAGAAATGATCATGTGGTTCTTTTCCTTTGTTCTATTGATGTGTTGTATTACATTGATTGATTTTCTAATGTTGAACCATCCCTGCATCCCTGGAATAAATTCCACTTGGTCATAGTATATGACTCTTTTAGGATGCTGTTGAATTCTGTTCACTAGTATTTTGTTGAGGATTTTCACATCTATATTCATAAAGGATATTGACCTGCAGTTTTCTTTTCTTGTGGCGTCTTTGTCTTGTTTTGGTATCAAGGTTATGTTTGCTTTGTAGAATGAATTAGGGAGTATTCCTTCCTTCTCTATCTTTTGGAACAGTTTAAACAGGTTTAGTGTCAGTTCTTTTCTAAATATTTGGTAGGATTTCCCAGTGAAGTCATCTGGTCCAGGGCTTTTTGTTGTTGTTGTTGGAAGTTTTTTTTTTTTTGGTCACTGATTCAATCCTTTCACTTTTTAATGTGTCTGTTCAGATTTTCTATTTCCTCTTGAGTCAGTTCGGGTAGGTTGTGTGAGACTAATATTTTGTCCATTTCTTCTAGGTTATCCAGTTTGTTGCTGTACAGTTGTTCACAATATGCTGTCATAATTCTGTTTATTTCTATCGAGTCAGTTGTAATGTTTCCTCTTTCATTTCTTATTTTGGTTATTTGCATCTTTTCTTTGTTAGTCTAGCTAAAGGTTTGTCAATTTTATTGATCTTTATAAAGAACCAACTTCTGGTTTTGTTCTTTCTCTGTACTGTTTTTCTGTTTTCAATTTTATTTTTTCTGCTCTGATCTTTGTTATTTTCTTTCTTCTGGTAAGTTTATGTTTATTTTTCTATTTTCTTTCTAGTTCCTCAAGTTGTAGAGTTAGGCTGTTGATTTGAGATCTTTCCTCTTTTTTCATGTAGGCATTATTACTGTAAGTTTCCTTCTGAGTACTGCCTTCTCTGCATCCCGTAAGTTTTGGTATGTTGTGCTTACATTTTCATTTGACTAAGAAATTTACAATTTCTCTTTTAATTACTTTCTTGATCCATTGGTAGTTTAATTGTCTGTTGTTTAATTTCCATATGATTGTGATTTTCTGGGTTTTTTTTCTGTTACTGACTTCTAGCTTCACTTACTGTAGTCAGAGAAAATACTTTGTATGATTTTAATCTTTTAAAATTTATCAGCACTTGCTTTGTGACCTAACATGTGTTCTCACCTAGAAAATGATCCATGTGCACTGGAGTAGAACATAAATCGTGCTGTTGTTGAGTGAAGTGTTCTATGTATGTCTCTTAAGTCTTTTTGTTTTATAGTGTCATTTAGGTCCTCTGTTTCCTTGTTGATCTTTCTAGATGTTCTGTCTAATACTGAAAGTGGTGTATTGAAATGTCCAAGTATTATTGTAGTACTCTATTTCTCCCTTCAATTCTATCAGTGTTTGCTTTATATACTTAGGTTCTCCAATACTGGGTGCGTATATATTTATGATTGTTAAATCTTGATGAATTGACCCTTTTATCATTATATAATGTTCATCTTTATCTCTTTTAACAGATTTTGTCTTAAAGTCTACTTTGATATTAAGATCACCCCTTCAGTTCTCTTTTGGTTATTATTGCATGGAATATTTTTTCCATCCTTTCACTTTCAACCCTTGTGTCTAAGGCGTGTCTCCTGTAAACAGTATATAGTTGGATCACATCTTTTGTCCATTCCGCCACTCTCTTCCTTTTAATTGGAGCATTTAATCCATTTACATTCACTGTAATTACTGATAAGAAGTGACTTATTTCTGCCATTTTGTTATTTATTTATTTATTTATTTTTGTGTGTCTTAAGTCTTCTTTGCCTTTTTCCTTTACTACTGCTTACTGTTTTTGTTTTGTTCATTTATTGCTGTGTACCTCTTTGGTTCCCTTCTCCTTGCCTTTTGTGTATTTTTTTTTAGATATTTTCTTAGTGGCTACCATGAATATTACATTTAACAGCTTGTATTTATAACATCCTAGGGTAAGTTGGTACCAATTTAACTAAAGTAATATAGAAGAAATTCTATACCTATACCATTCCTTCCCCCCCCACCTCTATTTTGTTGTTGTTATCACTAATTATGTCTTTATATTCCATGTTCCATGTAACATAATATTATACTTGCTTTTTATACATTTGTCATTAAAAAGCATGAAGGA
Organism: Dugong dugon; assembly: GCA_030035585.1. NCBI lineage: Eukaryota > Metazoa > Chordata > Mammalia > Sirenia > Dugongidae > Dugong > Dugong dugon. Next base: position 42,155,480 of record CM057466.1, on the reverse strand, counting down.
CAAAACAATTAAAATTATCAATCATGAATACCATACTACTAGCCCTTGTACTTTTCCATGCAATTCCCTTTATTGGGGATCTTTTTTTTAATGTATGGATTTAAATTACTTTCTAGTGTCTTTTCCTTCCATCTGCAGAACTCACATTAGTATTTTATGTAGGGCAGATCTGGTGGATATGAACTCTTTCAACTTCAGTTTATCTGGGAAAGTTTTAATTTCACCCTCATTCTTGAAGGACAGTTTTGCTGGGGATGCTATTATTGGTTGACAGTTTTTTTTTTTTTTTTTTGGCAACACTTCAAATATATCATTCTATTGATTTATGGCCTCCAATGTTTCTGAGGAGAAATTAACCCTTAATCTTATTGGGGATCCTTTGTATGTGACTGTTTGCTTCTCTCTCACTGCTTTTAGGATTCTCTCTTTATCCTTACTTTTTGAGAGCCTGACTATGATGTGTCTTGGTGTAGATATCTTTGGGTTACTCCTACTTGGAATTTTTTTGAGCCTCTTGGATTTGTAAATTGAGGTCTTTTGTCAGATTGGGCAAAATTTCTGTCATTATTTCTTCAAATTTTTTTTCTGTCCCTTTCTCTTTCTCATCTCTTTCTGGAATTTTCGTAATTCATATACTAGGTTTCTTGGTGTTGTCCCATAATTCCATTAAACTGTGCTCAGCCTTTTTGCACCTCCATTATTGTTGCTCTTTAGCCTCTGGAATTTCGACTATTGTATCCTCTAATTCACTGATTCCTTCTTCTTCCTGAATAAATCTGTTAAATCCTTCCATTGTGTTTCTTATTTCAGTTATAGTCCCTGTCTTAGGCTGGGTTCTCTAGAGAAGAAAAACCAGTAAAGTGGATAAATATATACATAAAGAGATTTATGTCAAGGAAATGGCTCACGAGGATGTAGAATCTGGAATGTCCCAAATCCACAGGTCAGGCTGGAGGCTTCTTCTGATTCATGTAACCACAGGGGCTGATGAACCCAGTATCCGCAGGTCAGACAGCAGGGCTCTTGCCCACAGACTTCGAAGGCAGGCGAATCCCAAGATCAGTAGGCAAGACTGCATATTAGCTGCTAGCTCAAGTCCCAAGAACCAGAGGTCAGATAAACAGGAGCCAGCTGCAGGATCCAGAACAAGCAAAAGCCCACAAACCTTGCCAGAGGGTCCATTTATATTTGATGCAGGCCACACCCTCAAGGAAACTCCCTTTCAACTGATTGGCTACTCACAGCAGATCCCATCATGGAGGTGATCACATAATATCAACTCTCATAATGGAAGTGATCACTTCATCATATGACTGCCAAACTACATCATAACTGCCAAACCACTGAGAATCATGGCCCAGCCAAGTTGACATACAACCTTAATGATCACAGTCCCTTTCAGTTGAAATATTTCTGTTTGGTTTCTTTCTCTTTTTTTTTAGATCCTCGTTGTGTTCCTGCATTGTTTTTCTTATTTCTTCTAGATCTTTGTCTAAACTTTCCCTTAACTCTTTAATTATGTTTTTCGTTGTTGTATTATATTCTTCCATTCTTTTCATTATTCTGTCTTCTACAGATGTGTTGTCACTCTTTTTGTCATGTTCATTTGGATGGGCCATTATTTCTCTTTTCTTTTTGTTGGAGCATTGGAATTTTGAGGGTGTTAACTTTCTCTGTTCTCTCCAGTATTTGGTATTTTTGCCTACACTACTTTCTGCAAAAAAATCTTAGGCAGGCAGAGCCTTTGGTTTTTGCTTGGTGTTTCCTCTCCCTGTCTGTGATAGCTCCTTTTTCCTCCCTGGTTTAATTAAGATTTGAAAGTTACAGGTCTCGGTTCTCAACTTTCAATGTCTGCCAAACACACCAAAGAACACACTGTGGTCAGTCTGTCCACCAGTGGGCACTGCCGCTCAGGCGAGATATAAGGGGCTAATCAATCTGTCCAGCAGGGAGTACAGTTCTCTCTCTCTGGTTATTACTCCCTTCCTTTCTCTTTTTTTGCAAACATGTTTTTAGTTGGAAAACCCACACCCAGTGGGACTCCTTCAGGGATGGGTGTTACCCTCTGGGGAGTGCCAGCCCCTCCTCCTCCTGAAATGAAGGAAAGTCAATCTGTGATTCCCCTGAATGCCAGCCCAGATATAAGCACTCCCCATAGAGCAGTGAAGGAACAACAGCAGCCTCAGTCAGTAGTCCTCAGTGCTGACCAGAAGATGGGGCAGACAGACTTGAACTGACCCCCAGGGAGGTCTGTCCTGTTGGTTATATATGTCTGAGCTATGGGGTTCATGGGGAAGCAGGCAGAGTGTTGAATATGGAAGCAGACTCCACTGCAGGAGCCTTCTGTAGCAATACACAGCAGGTTTGCAGCTGACAATGTCTGGGTTGGTATGGTGCTGGCATGATCTGAATGGACCCATGGGGAGGTCTGCCTTGTTGATTTTAGAGTAGAAGATTGGGGTCCTGTTTTTTGCACAGACAAGCGGTGTGGTGGTTAGGGAAGCAGGCCCTTTCACAGAGGTCGCTTCTCCAGTTCACATCAGCTGGTGGCCCGTGTGTCTGGGGGGAGGGGCAGAGACCGTGGGAGAAGCGTTCCCTACCATATGTGACTCATTGTTGATTCTTTGATTCTTGCCCGTCTATAGTTCCCTGCTACTGTCCTCTCTTCCCAAATTCAGAGTCCCTGAAGGTTGAGTACCATTTTCTTGGTGTACTTCTTGTTGTATTTGTGGGGGGACGTCAGAACAATGGTCTCTTTATGCTGCCATCTTCCCAGAATTTCATTCTCATTCTTTTTAACTGTTGTGTAACTATTCTATTATATGAGTGAATCAGACTAAAAGGGGCCTGTATAGAGACGTGGAGTCCCTTGGTGGTACAAATGATTAATGTACTCAGCTGCTAACTGAAAGGTTGGAGGCTCAAGTCCACCAAGAGTCACCTCAGAAGAAAGTCTTGGCAATCTACTTCCAAAAATCAGCCACTGAAAACCCTATGGAGCACAGTTCTACTGACACACATGGGGTCACCGTGAGTTGGAATTGACTCGACTGGTTTTTACTGGTATACAAAAATGGAGAAAAGAAGGAAGTGGATATAGGGGCAAAGACTGGAAGGATGCTGCACAAGTCAAGGTTCATAGATGCAGATGACAGAATCAGAACAGGAAGAAAGCAAACAGCACTTTAAAAAGAATACTAAGTGGCTCTCACACTCTTCAGGGGGGCCATGTCCAATCCTGGAGTTTACAGAGCTGGAAATGACAGGGGAAACAGCCAGGAAGAGTGACTAGCTCCACCAAATATAATAATATAAAAAATCTAATTATTTTATATTATTATAGCTGGGACTCCATGACACCATCACCCCCCCCACCATATAGCATCTGTGACTCTCAGACCTGGGTACCAGAAATGCCATCATCACTGCCCAGCAGACACAATGTCTTCACCATTGTGCTAGCAAGATCAGATCCTCTACAGTGGCTGCTACCTTTTGTTCCTCAAGTCCTCATCTAACTTTTCTCCTTCTGCACTTTCCCCACTTGTCAGAGCTGCTTGGCAGAGCCAGCAGCAGGGGGTCTGGGAAGGTAGTGGTTAACATACCAGCTTCTGTGAGACCCAAGGGCAAGCTAGTGGAGGTTGGAGTGGGTATTGAGTGAGCCAACTTCAGTGTTTGCCGTCGATCCCCAGGGCACACTTTCCTGACTTCACACTTGACTCAATCCAAAAACTGTTGCTAGGACTTTCTAAGCCAGTGTCTTTAAATTATTTTTTAAAATTGTGATCCATAGTAAGAAATACATTTAGCATCATGACCCAATATACACACACACACTCAAAACTACGTAAACAAAACTGAAACAAAAGTGTCTTGAAGCAATGCTTAGTATGTATGTACTGTTGTCATTGTTAGCGGCTGTAGAGTTGACCCCTGACTCATAGTGACCCCATGCACAACTGTATGAAACATTGCCCAGTCCTGTGCAATCCCCATGGTGGGTTTCTGGTTGAACACTTGTGATCCATAGAATTTTCATTGGCTTATTTGTCTTCCTAGTCCATTTTAGACTGGAAGCTCTGGCGAAACCTGTTTAGCATCACAGCAACACACAAGCTTCCACTGACAGACGGTGGTGGCTGTGTACTTAGTGTACATTGGCTGTTGAAATTAAACCTGGGTCTTCTGCAATGAAGATGAGAATTCTACCACGGAATCACCAGCGCCCTCTTAGTATGTGCAGTGTATTCCAACATTAAAAAAACTTGTTGCTGTTGATTCTGACTCATATTGACCCTGTAAGACAGAGTAGAACTGCCCCATAGGGTTTCCAAGGAGCAGCTGGTGGATTTGAACTGCTGACCTTTTGGTTAGCAGCCAAGCTCTTAACCACTGGGCCACCAGGGCTGTGTACTCCAATATAGTTGATCGTATTTCATTAAAAACAAAAAGAAAAAACTGATCATGACTCACTAAATGGATTTCTTTCTTTTTTTTTGTCTATTGTTGTAGTTTAAGTGAAAGTTTACATTTCAAGTTAGTTTCTTATACAAAGATTTGTACATACATTGTTATGTGACCCTAACTACTCTCCCTATACTGTGACAGCACACTCCTCCCTTCCACCCCTGATTTCCCATGTCCATTCAAAGAGCTCCTAACCCTCTCTGCCTTCCCATCTCACCTCCGGACAGAAGCTGCCCGTTTAGTCTCATGTATCTACTTGAGCTAAGAAGCACACTCTCCGCAAGTATCATTTTATGTACCACAGTCCAGTCCAATCTTTGTTTGAAGAGTTGGCCTCAGAAATTGTTTTAGTTCTGGGCTGATAGAGAATCCGAGGGCCATGCTTTCCGAAGTTCCTTCAGTCTCAGTCAGAACATTAAGTCTGGTCTTTTTACTAGAATTTGAGTTCTGCACCCCGTCTTTCTCCTGCTCCATCAGGGACTCTCTGGTGTGTTCCCTGTCAGGGTGGTTATTGGTGGTAGCCGGGCACCATCTAGTTCTTCTGGTCTCAGGCTGATGAAGTCTCTGGTCTATGTGGCCTTTTCTGTCTCTTGGGCTAATACTTTCCTTGTGTCTTTGGGATTCTTCATTCTCCTTTACTCCAGGTGGTTGGGACCAATTGATGCATCTTAGATGGCTGCTTGCAAGCTTTTAAGACCCGAGATGCCACTCATCATAGTAGGAGGCAGAATATTTTCTTAATAAGCTTTGTTATGCCAATTGACCTAGATGTTCCCTGAAAGCATGGTCCCCAGACCCCCACCCCTGCTACTCTGTCCCTCCAAGTGTTTGACTGAATTCAGGAAACTTCTTAGCTTTGGTTTAGTCCAGTTGTGCTGACTTCCCCTGTAGTGTGTGCTGGCCTCCCCTTCACTTAAGATAATTCTTATCTACTATCCAGTTAGTGACTAACCCTCACCCTCCCTCCCCACCATTGTAACCATCAAAGAATGTGTTCTTCTGTTTAAACCTTTTCTTGAGTTCTTATAATAGTGGTTTTATATGATATTTGTCCTTCTGTGACTGACTAAATTCTCTCAGCATAATGCCCTCCAGATTCTTCCATGTTATAAGATCTTTCACGGCTTCATCATTGTTCTTACCATTGCATAGTATTCCACTGTGTGGATATACCATAATTTGTTTATCCATTCGTCCATTGATGGACACCTAGGTTGTTTCCATCTTTTTGCTATTGTGAACAGTGCTGCAATGAACATGGGTGTGCATGTGTCTATTCGTGTGATGGTTCTTATTTCTCTAGGATATATTTCAAGGAGTGGGATAGCTGGATCATATGGTACTTCTAGCTTTTTAAGGAAATGCCAAATCAGTTTACAAACTGGTTGTACCATTTTACATTCCCACCAACAGTGTATAAGTGTTCCAGTCTCTCCACAACCTCTCCAGCATTTATTATTTTGTGTTTTTTGGATTAATGCTAGCCTTGTTGGGCTGATATGATATCTCATTGTAGTTTTGATCTGCATTTCTCTAACAGCTAATGATCGTGAGCATTTCTTCATGTGTCTGTTAGCCACCTGAATATCTTCTTTGGCAAAGTGCCTGTTCATATCCTTTGCCCATTTTTTAATTGGGTTATTTGTCTTTTCGTGGTTGAGGTTTTGCAATATCTTGTAGATTTTAGAGATTAGACACTGATTGGATTTGTTGTAACCAAAAAAGTTAACCCAGTCTGTAGGTTGTCTTTTTACTCTTTTGGTGAAGTCTTTTGTTGAGCATGTGTTCGATTTTTAGGAGCTCCCAGTTATCTAGTCTCTCTTCTGGTGCTTGTGCATTGTTACTTATGGTTAGTATTCTGTTTATGCTATGTATTAGTTAGGACTCCTAGCATCGTCCCTATTTTTTCTTCCATGATCTTTATCATTTTTGAGTTTATACTTAAGTCTTTGATCCATTTTGAGTTAGTTTTTATGCATGGTGTGAGGTATGGGTCTTGTTTCAGTTTTTTGAGATGGATATCCAGTTATGCCAGTACCATTTGTTAAAGAGACCGTCCTTTCCCCAGTTAACGGACTTGGGGCCTTTGTCGAATATCAGCTGCTCATAGGTGGATGAATTTATGTCTGGATTCTCAATACTGTTTCATTGGTCTATGTATCTGTTGTACCAGTACCAGGCTGTTTTGACTACCGTGGAGGTATAATAGGTTCTAAAATGAGGTAGTGTGAGGCCTCCCACTTCTTTGTTCTTCTTGAGTAATGGTTTACTTATCCAGGGCCTCTTCCCTTTCCATATGAATTTGGTGATTTGTTTCTCCATCTCATTAAAAATTGCCATTGGAATTTGCATCAGAATTGCATTGTATCTGTAGATCGCCTTGGGTAGAATAGACATTTTCACAATGTTGAGTCTTCCTATCCATGAGCAAGGTATGTTTTTCCACTTATGCAGGTCTCTTTAGGTTTCTTGCAGTAGTGTCTTGTAGTTTTCATTGTATAGGTCTTTTCCATCTTGGGTTAGATTTATTCCTAAGTATTTTATCTTCTTGGAGGCTATTGTAATTGGTATTGATTTGGTGATTTCCTTTTCGAAGTTCTCTTTGTTGGCGTATAGGAATCCAACTGAATTGTGTATGTTTATCTTGTGTCCTGAAACTTTGCTGAAATGTATTAGTTCCGGTAGTTTTCTTGTGGATTCTTTGGGGTTTTCTGTGTATAAGATCATATCATCTTCAAACAGAGATACTTTGACTTCTTCCCTGCCAATTTGGATGCTCTTTATTTCTTTCTCTAGCCTAATTGCTCTGGTTAGGACCTCCAGCACAATGTTGAATAAGAGTGGTGATAAAGGGCAAATTTGTCTGGTTCCTGTTCTCAAGGAGAATGCTTTCAAAGTCTCTCCATTTAGCATGATGTTGGCTGTTGGCTTTGTATAAATGCCCTTAATTATATTGAGGAATTTCCCTTGTATTCCTATTTTGTTGAGTTTTTATCATGAATGGGTGTTGGACTTTGTCAAATGCCTTTTCTGCATCGATTGATAAGATCATGTGGTTCTTGTCTTTATTTTATGTATGTGATGGATTACACTGATTGCTTTTCTAATGTTGAACCATCCCTGCATACCTGGTATAAATCCCACTTGATCATGGTGAATAATTTTTTTGATATGTTGCTGAATTCTATTGGCTAGAATTTTGTTAAGGATTTTTGTGTCAATGTTCATGAGGGATATTGGTCTGTAATTTTCTTTTTTTGTGGTGTCTTTAACTGGTTTTTGTGTCAGGGTTATGCTGGCTTCATAGAATGAGTTTGGGAGTATTTCATCCTTTTCTATCCTCTACCTTTGGTAGTAGTGGTGTTAACTCTTCTCTGAAAGTTTGGTGAGATTCTCCAGTGAAGCAATCTGGGCCGGGGTTTTTTTTTTTTTTGGTTGGGAGTTTTTTAATTACCTTTTCAATCTCTTCTTTTGTTATGGGTTTATGTAGTTGTTCTACCTCTGTGTTAGTTTAGGTAGGTAGTGAGTTTCTAGAAATTTGTCCATTTCCTCTAGGTTTTCAAATTTGTTGGAGTACAATTGTTCATAGTATTATGTTATGATTCTTTTAATTTCAGTTGGGTCTGTTGTGATATCACCCATCTAATTTCTTATTTGGGTTATTTGCATCATCTCTTATTTTTCTTTTTTCAGTTTGGCCAATGGTTTATCAACTTTGTTGATCTTTTCAAAGAACCAGTTTTGGGCTTGTTAACTCTTTCAATTGTTTTTCTATTCTCTATTTCATTTAATTCTGCTCTAATTCTTATTATTTCCTTTCTTCTGGCACCTGAGGGCTTCCTTTGCTGCTTTTTTTCTACTTGTTTCAGTTGTAAGGTTAATGTTTTGATTATGGCCCTTTCTTCTTTTAGAATGTATGCATTTATTGCTATAAACGGACCTCTGAGCACTACTTTGGTATGTCCCAAAGGTTCTGGTAGGGTGTTCATTCTCATTTGATTCTATGAATTTTTTTATTCCATTCTTAACTTCTTCTATAACCCAGTAGTTTTTGAGCAAGGTGTTTTTCAGTTTCCACGTGTTTGATTTTTTTTCCTTGCTTTTTCTGTTATTGATTTCTACTTTTATGACTTTATGGTCAGAAAAGATGCTTTGTAATATTTCGATGCTTTGGATTTTGGTAAGGCTTGCTTTACGGCCCTAATATGTGGTCTATTCTGGAGAATGTTCCATGTGTGCTGGAAAAGAAAGTATACTTGGCTGCTGTTGGGTGCAGTGTTTGGTATATGTCTATGAGATCAAGTTGGTTGATTGTAGCGTTTAGCTCTTCCGTGTCTTTGTTGAGCTTCTTTCCGGATGTTCTGTCTTTCACCGAAAGTGGTGTGTTGAAGTCTCCTACTACTATTGTGAAGCCGTCTATCTCTCTTTCCAGTGCTGTTTGAGTTTGTTTTATGTATTTTTGGAGCCCTGTTGTTGGGTGCATAAATATTTATTTTAGTTATGTCCTCCTGGTGTATTGATCCTTTAATCATTATATAGCGCCCTTCCTTATCCTTTGTGGTGGATTTTACTTTAAAGTCTGTTTTATCAGAGATTAATATTGCCACTCCTATTTTTTTTTGAGTGTTGTTTGCTTGATATGTTTTTTTCCATCCTTTGAGTTTCTGTTGGTTTGTGTCTTTAATTCTAAAGTGTGTCTCTTGTAGGCAGCATATAGACAGACTGTGTTTTTGTGTCAAATCTGCCACTCTCTGTCTATTTATTGGTGCATTTAGTCCATTTACAGTCAGTGTAATTATTGATAGGTATGAGTTTAGTGCTGTCATTTTGATTTTTTTTTTGTATGTTGTTCACAGTTTCTTTGTTCAAGTTAATTTTCTGTGCTGAGTCGTTTTTCTTTATGTATTTTCTTTTCATCTTTTTCATTGTTGTTGATTTTGTGTTTGCTGAGTCTTTATATTTTTCTAGTTTTTTACTTTGACTTGTAGGATTGTTAGATTCCTTTGTGGTTACCATAATATTTAGCCTTGTTTTTCTAAGTTTATACCAGTCTTTTATTTCTTTATATCGTTTTGACTTCCTCTCCATCTGAAAAGTCTATGTTTACAGTTTTTAAGTCCCTCTTTTTTGTTTTAATGTTGTCATCTTTCACATATTGACATTTGTTTCCCTATTTTCAGTGTTTTAGTTTTCATTTATTTTTGTGACTTCCCTATGTGGGTTGATATCTGGCTGCTCTGTCCTGTGTTCTAGTCTTGGGTTGTTATCTGATGTTATTGATTTTCTAACCTGAGGAATCCCTTTAGTATTTCTTGTAATTTTGGTTTGGTTTTTGCAAATTCCCTAAACTTCTGTTTATCTGGAAATACCCTAATTTTGCCATCATATTTGAGAGACAGTTTTGCTGGATATATAATTCTTGGCTGGCAGTTTTTTCCTTTAAGGCTTTATATATGCCATCCCGTTGCCTTCTTGTCTGCATCATTTCTGCTGAGTAGTCTGAACTTATTCTTCTTGACTCTCCTTTGTAGATGATTTTTTATCTATCCCTAGCCACTCTTAAAATTCTCTCTTTATCTTTGGTTTTGGCAAGTTTGGTTATAATATGTGTTGGTGACTTTCTTTTGGGATCTACCTTATGTGGGGTTCAATGAGCATCTTGGATAGATATCTTCTCATCTTTCTTGATATCAGGGAAATTTTCTGCCAACAAATCTTCAACAATTTTCTCTTTATTTTCTGTTATCCCACCCTGTTCTGGTCCTCCAATCATTTGTAGGTTATTCCTCTTGGTAGAATCCCACATATTTCTTAGGGTTTTTTCATTTTTTTAAAACCTTTATCTGATTTTTCCTCAAATAAGTTGGTGTCAAGTGCTTTATCTTCAGTCCTACTAATTCTGACTTCCATTGCCTCAATTCTGCTCCTATGACTTTCTATCGAGTTGTCTAATTCTGAAATTTTATTGCTAGCCTTCTGGATTTCTGATTGCTGTCTCTCTATGGATTCTTGCAGCCTGTTAAATTGGTCATTATGCTCTTCTATAATCTTTTTAATTTCCTCCATTACGTTTTCTGTGTTTTGCTTAATTTCCTTCCTAATCTCTTGAAGAGTTCTGTAGATTAATCTTTTGTATTCTGCCTCCAGTAAGTCCAAGAAATTTTCTTTCTCTGGAAAATTTCTAGGTTCTTTACTTTGGGAGCTTGCTGAAGCCATCATGGACTGCCGCTTTATGTGATTTGATATCGCCTGTTGTCTCCGAGCCATCAATAAATTATATTTATTTATTTTATGTTTGCTTACCGTGTCCTAGCTTCTTGTTTTGTTTTGATACGCACAGATAGGCTGCTCATGTGTGCTAGTTTGATTATTCGCACCTTTGAAGCTCTAATGTCCTGTCACCAGGTGGTTAGATCTGTTACTAAGTATGTGAGCTCTGGAGTCTGCCCACTCCTCCTGTATGGAGTCAGCTCAGGTGCCCAGGCAGATAGCCACCAAGTGTGTGGTGCAGGCTCTCACGTACAGTCCTAGACTGGCATGGGTGATTGGTGTAGGTACAAGCATCTGGCTGCAGCAGGGGGACACACTCTGAGAAAGACAAGGGGATGAGAGCCACCCCCAAGTGTCCAGGAGGAAAGCGTGTCCCTGTTCCTTAGAGCGGGTAGGTGGGTGGGTTTTGCAGCTGGACTATGAGCACCCAGTGCTGTTGACTGTAAGGACTAGGGGGCACCTCTTATTCTTGGGCCCCTATTGTAGGTGGCTAGGTGGATGGGTGGAGCCACCCATCTGCAGGCTCCTGATGTGGGTAGATGAAGACCCTGATGTGGGTAGATGAAGAGCAGTGTCAAATGTCATGAAGCTGCCACTTCACAGCAGAAACAGTTCAAGTTCACTGCAGGTATATACCCTGTTGTACTGCGGTAATGGGGGCCTATGCTGTTGAAATCATCCCACACAAGTCTATGCAGGGGGAAAGGAACTCAAAGTCTGTGGATCCTTTAGGCCTGTGCCTAGGAAAAGGAGCTGTGCCTATCCTGAGTTCCTGGCTTAGGGGAGCCAGCAGATATTTTTTCCCCCTTTTTGTTAATTTGTTCACTCTCCAAGGCAGGGATAATGGCTCAGGGCACGTCCGAACCAGGGGACTCGGCAATTGCTGAAGCTGGTCCGGGACCCTGTGCAGAGCAGGGAGTCAGGAGGGAAGTGAGAAAGAGGTTTTCCCTAAGGGGGGTATTTTTAATATGCGCAGTAGGCCAGATGCAAATACTTATCTTTCGCCAATCAATGGCTGCTTCTCACCGGTTCTCTCTGCTGCTGGGTCTCTCCTGGTGCGGAAAATGCCTCCCAAGTGCTCCTGCATGCCTGCAGCACTGCTCACCCACTAGCTGATCCAGCCTGAAGGGCTCAAGCTCTCGCCAGTTCAGGTCTGGCAACTCCTCACTTCTTCTGAACCGTCTCTCCCTCCACCTGCCACTCAGTCCAGTTCCTCAACTTTGCCTTTGATGTTCAGGGCTTTTAGATTGTCATATATAATCTATTCACTTGTTTTTTCAGGTCTTTGTTGTAAGAGGGAACACCAGAAGTGTCTGACTACTCCACCATCTTGGCCCCGCCTCTCCACTAAATAGATTTCTAAATTCTTTGTGAGTATGTTGAAAAATGCTATTCTAGGGGTTGTGTAGATGTGACATAAAAGTGTCAACACATCAACCAGTCTCTCTCTGGGGTGGGAGTGTCTTCAAAATTCCATTCTTGCTTCTAAGGAGCATTCTGGTTGTACTTCTTCCAAGACTGATTTGTTTGTTTTTTTGCCAGTCCCTGGTATGTTCAATAATCTCCCCCAACACAATTCAAAGCCATCAATTCTTGTTTGGGCTTCCTTATTCATCGGCCAGCTTTCGCATGCATGTGAGGTGATTGCAAACATCATGGCTTGGGTCAGGCACACGTTAGTCTTCAAGGTGACATCTTTGCTTTTCAACACTTTAAAGAGGTCTTCTGCAGCAGATTTGCCCAAAGCAATGTGTCTTTTGATTTCTTGACTGCTGCTTCCATGGGTGTTGATTGTGAATCCAAGTAAAATGAAATCCTTAACAACTTCAATCTTTTCTCAATTTATCATGATTTGCTTATTGGTCCAATTGTAAAGATTTTTGTTTTCTTTATGTTGAGGTGTAATCCATACTGAAGGCTGTGTTCTTTGATCTTCAACAGTAAGTGAAATAAGTCATCTTCACTTTCAGCAAGCAAGGCTGTATCATCTGCATAACGCAGGTCATTTATGAGTCTTCCTCTAATCTTGATGCCCCATTCTTTTTCATAGAGTCCAGCTTCTTGGAATATTTGCTCAGCATACAGATTGAATAGGTACGGTGAAAGGCTACAACCCCGACACACACCTTTCCTGACATTAAACCATGCAGCATCCCCTTGTTCTGTTCAAATGACTACCTCTTGATCTATGTACAGGTTCTTCATGAGCACAATGAACTGTTCTGGAATTCCCATTCTTCGCAATGTCATCCATAATTTATGATCCACACAGTCGAATGACTGCATAGTCAATAAAGTACAAGTAAACATCTTGCTGGAATTCTCAGCTTTTAGCCAGTGTCTTTGGCTGGGTTCTCTGGAGAATCATAACCACTGAAGTGTATAAATATATATAGAGAGATTTATATCAAGGAAAAGCAATTGTAGAGGCTGGAACATCCCAAGTTCATGGATTAGGATAGAGGCTTATCTCAATTCATGTAGCCATGGGGCTGGTGAAGCCAAGATCAGCAGGTTGGAGAGCAGGGCTCTTGCTCACAGGATGTGAAAATCGACAAATCCCAAGACTGGCAGGCAAGACCACAAGGCTTCTCCTGATTCAAGTAGCTGCAGAGGCTGGCAAACCCAAGATTGGTAGGTTGGAGAGCAGGGGTCCCACTCACAGGCTATGAAGATCAATGAATCCCAAGATTGGCAAATAAGCTGATAGCTCAAGTCCCAAGAACTGGAGATCAGACTAACAGGAGGCAGCTGCAGGATCCAGAGTGAGTAAAAAAGCCAGAACATCTGCTTATATTTGGATGCAGGCAACACACCCAAGGAAACTCCCTTTCAACTGATTGGCTACTCACAGCAGATTCCATCATTGGCGTGATCACATGTAAACACTGAGAATCATGGCCCAGCCAAATTGACAGGCAATCTTAACCATCATAACCAGGATCCATCTGACATCAGCAATGATATCCCTGGTTCCATGTCCTTTTCTGAATCTAGCTTGAATTTCTGGCAGTTTCCTGTCGACACACTGCTGCGACTGATTCTGAATGATCTTCAGCAAAATTTTACTTGCGTGAGATATTAATGATATTGTTCAATAATTTCCACATTCTGGATCACCTTTCTTGGGAATGAGCATAAATATGGATCTCTTCCAGTCAGTTGGCCAGGTAGCTGTCTTCCAAATTTTTGGCATAGACAAGTGAGGACTTCCAGCACTGCATTCATTTATTGAAACATCTTAATTGATATTCCGTCAATTCCTGGAGCCTTGTTTTTCACGAATGCCTTCAGTGCATCCTAGACTTCCTCCTTCAGTGCCATGAATTTCTGATCACATGCTACCTCCTGAAATGGTTGAACGTTGACCAATTTTTTTTTGGTATAGTAACCCTGTGTTATCCTTCCATCTTCTTTTGATGCTTCCTGTGTTGTTCAATATTTTTTCCCATAGAATCCACTATTTCAACTCAAAGCTTGAATTTTTTCTTCAGTTCTTTCAACTTGAGAAATGCCAAGTGTGTTCTTCCCTTTTGGTTTCTTATCTCCAGTTCTTTGCACATGTCATTATAATGCTTTGCTTTGTCTTCTCGAACTGCCCTTTGAAATCTTCTGTCAGCTTTTTTACTTCATCATTTCTTCCTTTTGCTTTAGCTACTCAATGTTCAAAAGCAAGTTTCAGAATCTCTTCAGACATCCATTTGGTCTTTTTTTTTCTTTCCCATCTTTTTAATAACCTTTTGCTTTCTTCATGTATGATGTCCTTGATGTCATTCCACAACTTGTCTGCTTTGGTCATTAGTGTTCAATGCATCAAATCTATTCTTGAGATGGTCTCTAAATTCAGGTGGGATATACTCAAGGTCGTACTTTGGCTCTCATGGACTTGTTCTAATTTTCTTCAGTTTCAGTTTGAACTTGCATAGGAACAATTGATGGTCTTTTCCACAGTCAGCCCCTGACCTTGTTCTAACTGATGATATTGAGCTTTTCCATCATCCCTTTCCACAGATGTAGTCAATTTCATTCCTGTGTATTCCATCTGGCAAGGTCCACGTGTATAGTCACCAATTATGTTGGTGAAAGGTATCCTTCATTAGGATTGCCCTTAATGTCTATAATTCTACCAACAGTCTCTTCAAGGCAATCTAAGCTCTTACTGTGAAGTGCATCAAAATTCTTTCAGCTTCTACCTTTATCCAAATGCAGAACAAGTTTCACATTTCAGGTATTTGTTAGAGGAGCACCCCCACTTCTCCAAACCAGATTTTGTCTTAGATTCTTAGTGCTCCTGTAATAGAAATACCATAAATGAGTGGCTTTAAAGAACGTAAGTTTATTTTCTCACAGTCCTGGAGACTAGAAGTCCAAATCAGAGTCTTGGCCATGTCAATTTCTTCCTTGTAGGCAGCCCTGGCTGTTCCTTGCCTCTAAGTGTTCCTGGGTGCAATTTACTTCCTGGTTCCATGGCAGTGACCATCTAGCAGCGATTCAGACTCCCAAACTCCTCTGCTGTCTAATTATGTCCTACCTCATGATGATTCCGCGCTTGGCAGGTCCATCATCTTGATCAAGCCACCGATATATGAATACATTTTAGAGAGAGATCAACAACTCTCCCAGCTCTTGCTTTTGAAGAGTTTGTTTAAGCACACATCTGACTTCTTTCCACCCCTTTCTTCTCTCCTATCTGGAGGAGAAGGAGAGAATTATGGCTCAGCGCACCATCCTCTCTCAGGAGTGGTAGGCTGGGGGTGCGTTCTCTGGCTCAGCCCGTGCAGAGGTTGCCCTGGTCCAGGTGCTGAGCCCACATGGGTAGGTGTGCCTGGCCCTGGGGTTCCTTGGCTGGCCCACTTGGCCACTAAACTCAGCTATGGCCTCCCACTAGCTTTTATCAGTAATGAGGTAGCTCCCACCTGCCATTTCTAATCGTAACTCTCAATTTATTCAGGAGACGGGGAGCTCATTTCTCAGAGCTCCTGCAGAGATTACTCTGCCTCCTCTTTATGGGTAGGAAAAGGAAGCCACCTACTTAGTGAAACTCCAAGGCTAGAATCCAGGCTTTCTGACTCATAGCACCAGCACTGTTTCTAGAGCATTTTGCTGTAGTCCCAGGGCTTCAGGAATATTCAAATAAATCCACATCCATTGCCGTCGAGTCGATTCCAACTCATAATGACCCTATAGAATAGAGTAGAACTTCCCCATTGAGTTTCCAAGGAATGCCTGGTGGATTTGAACTGCTGGCCTTTAGTTAGCAGCCATAGTTCTTAACCCCTACAAGAGCAGGGTTTCCTCATGAATATTAGGCAGTAGCAATACACTTGACCCAATCCTCAGAGACAATTGTCACCATTCACAGGATAGCCAGCTTAGAAGCCACTTTACTTAGAGTATCCAGCTAAGATTTAGATTATGGCGAACATTTAAATGGAAAATGATGCTAAAAACCCAATGCTCTGTCCTGGTTCGCCAAAAGTCCTATAGCCATTCTAATGCTATTCAGAGGTGGTAACTTCTTGTCAGACTGCAAGCCCCATGAGAGCAGGGACATACTTGTCCCAAGTCTGCAGTACAATGCCTGGCTTGTGGCATGCCCTCAGTAAATACTTACAGAGTTGAATTGAATCAAATCATCCCATGATGCTTTTAGACTGTTAGGATACTTGCTCTATAATCACTTCTAAGAAGGTTCTAGGATGGTTCCGAGCATTTTATATTATTATTTCCAATCTTTATATTATCCTCCTTTTATGGATGTGAAAACTGAGGATTAGTGAAATTAGCTAATCACACAGACAGTAAATGGCCAAGCTATGATTCAGATCCAGGGCTGTCTGACACTAGAACCTGAAGGCTTTTCTTTATAACCTTCTAACACTGCGGCCACACATGTCAAATTAGTGATGAGAGAAATCAACAAGAAAAGGCCTACCTCTTATATTTTGCCTTTCCATGAATCAAGCAAGAGTAGCTTCAACTTTGGAGCTCAAACCGTAGTGGTTTCCCAGACTCTTTCCACAAAATGGTGGGCATAGCCTTTTGAATGTGTAAACTTTTACATCCGTACTGACCAGCCACAAAGCTTCCTAATGTATTTCACAACACGTTTAGCATCTTTCTCAGTACTGGACTCTGAATGCCCAAAGACACTTTGATGTTTGACTTTTGTAAAAAGGAATATTTCCCAAGTTCAAACCGAATAGATGTTTTGGTAAAGAAAAAAATGTTAGGCATTCTTTTGGGTACTTTTAGGGGTCATAATGAGAAAACCTGGCCTACCCTTTTTGTGACCCCTTTATATTTAGTAACACACACACAGACACACACACACACACACACACACACACACACACACACACAGACACACTGAACAAGATTTCCCTTGGCAAACAGATTGAAAAAAAACAAAAAACAAGAAAAAAACAAAAACAAAAACAAAACAAAACAAAACTTGATATTGCCTTTCTGTTGGGTAGTGTGAGTGTTTATAATCGAGTTTATGAAGCAGTTGGGTAATTGTTTGTTGGAGAATGTGCCAAGGACAGTCTCAGACAGAAGCCTTTCCCTCTCTAGACTCTTACTCAATTGTATGTCAAGGAATCAAAGGTTGTTTTCTTTTCAGTTGCCACGCCAGTCTTGCCTTTTCCTCCCATGGAGACTTACCCTCTGCTCCTCCCTCCTAGTGAACCATTTCTATCCTTTTCCACTCAGGACAAGAGTGCAGGAGATTTTTGGAGTCCAAGAGATGTTTTATTATCATATGAAGACTAAAGACACAAACTAGATGCTTGTAGTCAAATGAAAGGCCCTGTTGCTTCTGCTTGATCTACGCTCACATAAACAACTAGCAGTTCTCAAACTGTAGAGTAACTGGAATCACTGGGGAGGCTGTTACATTGTAGATTCCTGAGCTCTGTTCCCAGAGGGGCTCTGGCTGTAATTCGGTTGGCCCATATCCCAAAAATTTTATATTCCGATAAGTAGCTCAGGTACAAACAGGAAATTAATCTGTCTTGCTAACTGTCACAGAGGCACGGCCAGGTATACTCAGGGGGTAGACTTCCCAGGTTTTGGGTTTCTTGAACCAGGTAACTTATGACTGTTTTTATGAAAAAAACTGAAACATAGCTTAAAATCTCCAATGCAGATATGAGTTGGTAAATTATTGTGCATGTATATAATGGAATATAATGGGATAATATGTAAACAAGGAAACTGTAGATTAATGATGATTACAATGACATGGGCAGGTAACGGGAAGCTAATAGGAGAAACAGACATGATTATCTTTTATTAAAAGTTAATATTTTGTTTAACTACATCTATTCAATTATTTTTTAGTTTTTACCATAAGTTAGCATCAAAAGCCTCAGATATTTTGCATTTTGCATTGATACTGGGCTCTGCAACAGATACAAAGAAGCTGTAATTCTTACCTGTAAGAAGTTTATGGGCAAATGATATGGATTGAGTTGTGTTTCCCTCAAAATATGTGTTGGAATCCTAATCCCCATACTCCTGAGTGTAATGCAATGTCATGTAATGTAATTACCTTCCATAGTACGATCTAATGTTATGTTAATGAGGCTATACCAGTGTAATGTGTATCCTAAACCTAATCACTTCTGAGTTATAAAAAGAGAAGAGCAGACTAGCACTGAGACAAACAAACAGGGAAGATGGATGCCATGTAAGGATTGCTAAGGAAGCAAGAAAGAGCCAGGGCTACCTACAAGGAAGAAATTGACATGGCTAAGACTCTGATTTGGACTTCTAGTCTCAAGAACTGTGAGAAAATAAATTCATGTTCTTTAAAGTTACTCACTTATGGTATTTCTATTACAGGAGCACTAAGAATCTAAGACAAAATCTGAAGGGTGGGGTCAAGATGGCCGAGTAGTCAGATGCTTCTGGTGGACCCTCTTACAACAAAGACCCCCAAAAACAAGTGATTCGATTATATATGGCAATCTGGGAGCCTTGAACATCAAAGGCCAAGTTGAGGAACTGGACTGAGTGGCAAGGGGAGGGAGAGACTGTTCAGAAGAAGCGAGGAGTTCCCAGACCTGACCCAGTGAGAGCCTGAGCCCTTCAGGGCTGAGCAGCTTATAGGTGAGTGGTGAGGCAGACAAGCAGCCGTGCTTGGGAGGTGTGTTTTCCCCACTGGGAGAGACCCAGTGCCACAGAGTCTACATGGCCACCCAGAACCAGTGAGTAGCAGCCCTCGATCTGGTGAAAGATAAATAATTGCATACAGCCTACTGTGCAGATCAAAAACACCCCACTTAGGGAAAACCTCTCTCCCATTTACCTCCCCGCTCCCTGCTCTGCACTGGGTCCTGGACCAGCCTCACCAATTGCCAAGTCCACTGGGCCGGAAGTAGGATCTGTCAAAAACCTGGAGCCATTCTCCCTGCATTGGAGAGTGAACAAATTAATGAATGGGAAAAAGTAAACTGCCAGCTCGCCTAAGCCAGGAACCCAGGGTAGGCACAGCTCTTTTGCTTAGGCACAGGCATAAGGGATCCATGGACTTTGAGTACCTTTCCCCCTGCATAGACTTGTGTGGGCCCATCTCAACAGCATAGGCCCTCATTACTGCACTACAACAGGGTATATACCGGAAGTCTAACTTCAACTCTTTCAGCTGTGAAGTGGCAATATTGATATTTGACACTGCTCTGCCCATTAAGCAGGGTGTTCACCTACCCACATCAGGGGCCTGAGGATTGGTGGCTCCACCCACGCCACCTAGCCACCTGCAATAGGGGTCCAAGAATAAGAGGTGCCTCCCAGTCCTCAACAGCCAACAGCACTAGCTGCTCATAGTCAAGCTGCAAAACCACCCACCTATGAACTCTAGGGAACAGGGACATGCCTTCCTCCTGGACACTAGGGGGTGGCTGTCATCTCCCTGCCTTGCTCAAAGTGTGTCCCCTGCTGCTGCAGCCAGATGCTTGTACCTACACCAATCACCCATGCCAGTCTAGGACTGTACGTGAGAGCCTGCACCACACACTTGGTGGCTATCTGCCTGGGCACCTGAGCTGACTCCATACAGGAGGAGTGGGCAGACTCCAGAGCTCACATACTTAGTAACAGATCTAACCACCTGGTGACAGGACATTAGAGCTTCAAAGGTGCGAATAATCAAACTAGCACACATGAGCAGCCTATCTGTGCGTATCAAAACAAAACAAGAAGCTAGGACACGGTAAGCAAACATAAAATAAATAAATATAATTTATTGATGGCTTGGAGACAACAGGCGATATCAAATCACATAAAGCGGCAGTCCATGATGGCTTCAGCAAGCTCCCAAAGTAAAGAACCTAGAAATTTTCCAGAGAAAGAAAATTTCTTGGACTTACTGGAGGCAGAATACAAAAGATTAATCTACAGAACTCTTCAAGAGATTAGGAAGGAAATTAAGCAAAACACAGAAAACGTAATGGAGGAAATTAAAAAGATTATAGAAGAGCATAATGACCAATTTAACAGGCTGCAAGAATCCATAGAGAGACAGCAATCAGAAATCCAGAAGGCTAGCAATAAAATTTCAGAATTAGACAACTCGATAGAAAGTCATAGGAGCAGAATTGAGGCAATGGAAGTCAGAATTAGTAGGACTGAAGATAAAGCACTTGACACCAACTTATTTGAGGAAAAATCAGATAAAGGTTTTAAAAAAATGAAAAAACCCTAAGAAATATGTGGGATTCTACCAAGAGGAATAACCTACAAATGATTGGAGGACCAGAACAGGGTGGGATAACAGAAAATAAAGAGAAAATTGTTGAAGATTTGTTGGCAGAAAATTTCCCTGATATCAAGAAAGATGAGAAGATATCTATCCAAGATGCTCATTGAACCCCACATAAGGTAGATCCCAAAAGAAAGTCACCAACACATATTATAACCAAACTTGCCAAAACCAAAGATAAAGAGAGAATTTTAAGAGTGGCTAGGGATAGATAAAAAATCATCTACAAAGGAGAGTCAAGAAGAATAAGATCAGACTACTCAGCAGAAATGATGCAGACAAGAAGGCAACGGGATGGCATATATAAAGCCTTAAAGGAAAAAACTGCCAGCCAAGAATTATATATCCAGCAAAACTGTCTCTCAAATATGATGGCAAAATTAGGGTATTTCCAGATAAACAGAAGTTTAGGGAATTTGCAAAAACCAAACCAAAATTACAAGAAATACTAAAGGGAGTCCTCAGGTTAGAAAATCAATAACATCAGATAACAACCCAAGACTAGAACACAGGACAGAGCAGCCAGATATCAACCCACATAGGGAAGTCACAAAAATAAATGAAAACTAAAACACTGAAAATAGGGAAACAAATGTCAATATGTGAAAGATGACAACATTAAAACAAAAAAGAGGGACTTAAAAAATTTAGACATATAGACACATCTAAACTCCCTGAGGGACTGAACTGCTGGGTGGAGGGCTGTGGGGACCATGGTTTCGGGGAACATCTAGCTCAATCGGCATAACACAGTTTATAAAGACAATGTTCTACATTCTACCTTGGTGAGTAGTGTCTGGGGTCTTAAAAGCCTGTGAGCAGCCATCTAAGATACTCCGCTGGTCTCACCCCTTTGGGAGCAAGGGAGAATGAAGAGAACAGGATACAAGGAAAAGATTAGTCCGAAGGACTAATGGACCACAGCTACCAAGGCCTCCATCAGACTGAATCCAGTACAGCTAGATGGTGCCCAGCTACCACCACTGACTGCTCTCACTAGGATCACAACAGAGGGTTCTTAACAGAGCTGGAGAAGGATGTAGAACAAAATTCTAACTCACAAAAAAAAAAAAAAAAAAAAAAAAAAAAAAGACCAGATTTACTGGCCTAAAGGAGACTGGAGAAACCCTGAGAGTACAGCCCCCAGACACCCTTTCAGCTCAGTGGTGAAGTTATTTCTGAGGTTCACCGTTCAGCCAGGGAGTGGACAGTCCCATAAAACCAAATGGGACTAATGAGGCACAGCAGTCCAGGGACAAGGGCCAGAAGGCAGAACGGGACAGGAAAGCTGGTGATAGGGAACCCAAGGTTGAGTAAGGATAGTGTTGATGTATTGTGAGGTTGTTAACCATTGCCATAGGGCAACATGTGTACTAACTTAAATGAGAAACTATTTTGTTCTGTAAGCCTTCATCTAAAGTGAGAATAGCAGCATAATTGGAAGAGCGTAGTCGATGTCACTGAACTGCGCATGTAGAAATTTTTGAAATGGTGTAACTTTGGCTATGTATATTTTCACCAAAAAAAAAAAAAAAAAGGTCGAGAAGGGAGAGGATTGACATGTTGTAGGGTTGTTAACCAATGTCATAGAACAATATGTGCACCACTGTTTAATGAGAAAATATTTGTTCTATAAGCCTTCACCTGAAGTACAATAAAAAGAAAAATGTAGACATAAATTTTTCATATGGAGAGGAAGTCAAGGTGATATAAAGAAATAAAAGACTGGTATAAACTTAGAAAAATGGGTAAATATTATGGTAACCACAAAGGAAACTAACAATCCTACAAATGAAAATAAAAAACTAGAAAAACATAAAGACTCAGCAAACACAAAATCAACAACAATGAAAAAGATGAAAAGAAAATACATAAAGAAAAACGCCTCAGCAGAAAAAATTAAGTGGAACAAAGAAACTGTGAACAATACACAAAAAAAAAATCATCAAAATGACAGCACTAAACTCATACCTATCAATATTCCACCGAATGTAAATGGACTAAATGCACCAATAAATAGAGAGTGGCAGATTGGATACAAAAACACAGTCCGTCTATATGCTGCCTACAAGAGACGCACCTTAGACTTAAACACACAAACAAACTAAAACTGAAAGGATGGAAAAATATATATTAGGCAAACAACACTCAGAAAAGAGCAGGAGTGGCAATATTAATCTCTGACAAAATAGCCTTTAAAGTAAAATCCACCACAAAGGATAAGGACACTATATAATGGTTAAAGGGTCAATACACCAAGAGGACATAACTATAATAAATATTTACACACCCAATGACAGGGCTCCAAAAGACATAAAACAAAATCTAACAGCATTGAAAAGAGAGATAGTTCCACAATAGTAGTAGAAGACTTCAACACACCACCTCGGTGAAGGACAGAACATCCAGAAAGAAGCTCAACAAAGACACGGAAGAACTAAATGACACAATCAACCAACTTGATCTCATAGACATATACCAAACACTCCACCCAACAGTAGCCAAGTATAGTTTATGGTTTCTTTTCCAACACACTTGGAACATTCTCCAGAATAGACCACATATTAGGCCATAAAGCAAGCCTTAACAAAATCCAAAGCATCAAAATATTGCAAAGCATCTTTTCTGACCATAAAGCCATAAAAGCAGAAATCAATAACAGAAAAGGCAAGGAAAAAAAATCAAACACATGGAAACTGAACAACACTTTGCTTAAAAACTACTGGGTTATAGAAGAAGTTAAGGATGGAATAAAGAAATTCACAGAATCAAAGGAGAATGAAAACACATCCTACAAGAACCTTTGGGACACACCAAAAGCAGTGTTCAGAGGAGAGTTTATATCAATAAATGCACAAATCCTAAAGAAATGGCCATAATCAAAACATTAACCCTACAACAGGAAAAAATAGAAAGAGAGCAGCCAAACAAGCCCTCGGGCACTAGAAGAAAGGAAATAATTAGAATTAGAGCAGAATTAAACGAAATAAAGAATAGAAAAAAATTGAAAGAGTTAACAAGCCCAAAAACTGGTTCTTTGAAAAGATCAACAAAGTGTATAAACCATTGGCCAAACTGACAAAAGAAAAACAGGAGAGAAAGCATGCAACCTGTATAAGACATGAGATGGGTGAAATCACAACCAACCCAAATGAAATTAAAAGAATCATAACAGAATACTATGAAAAATTGTACTCTAACAGATTTGAAAACCTAGAGGAAATTGACAAATTTCTAGAAACTCACTACCTACCTAAACTAACACAAACAGAAGTCAAACAACTAAATAAACCCATAACAAAAGAAGAGATTGAAAAGCTAATGAAAAAACTCCCACCAAAAAAAAGCGCTTGCCAGGATGGCTTCACTGGAGAATTCTACCAAACATTCAGAGAAGACTTAACACCACTACTACTAAAGGTATTTCAGAGCATAGAAAAGGATGGAATACTCCCAAACTCATTCTATGAAGCCAGCATAATTCTGATACCAAAACCAGTTAAAGACACCACAAAAAAAGAAAATTACAGATCAATATCCCTCATGAACATTGGCACAAAAATCCTCAACAAAATTCTAGCCAATAGAATTCAGCAACATATCAAAAAAATAATTCACCATGATCAAGTGGGATTTATACCAGGTATGTAGGGATGGTTCAACATTAGAAAAAAATCAATGTAATCCATCACATAAATAAAACAAAAGACAAGAACCACCTGATTTTATCAATCGATGCAGAAAAGGCATTTGACAAAGTCCAACACCCATTCTTGAGTAAAAACTCACAACAAAATAGGAATAGAAGGGAAATTACTCAATATAATTAATGGCATTTATACAAAGCCAACAGCCAACATCATCCTAAATGGAGAGACTTTGAAAGCATTCCCCTTGAGAATGGGAACCAGTCAAGGATGCCCTTTATCACCACTCTTATTCAACATTGTGCTGGAGGTCCTAGCTAGAGCAATTAGGCCAAAAAAAGAAATAAAGGACATCCAAATTGGAGGGAAGAAGTAAAAGTATCTCTATTTGCAGATGATATGATTTTATACACAGAAAACCCCAAAGAATCCACAAGAAAACTACTGGAACTAATAGAAGATTTCAGCAAAGTTTCAGAATACAAGATAAACATACAAAAATCAGTTGGTTCCTTAACACCAAGAGAATTTCAAAAAGGAAATCACCAAATCAATACCATTTAAAATAGCCCCCAAGAAGATAAAATACTTAGGAATAAATCTAACCAGAGATGGAAAAGACCTATACAATGAAAACTATAAGACACTACTGCAAGAAACCAAAAGAGACCTGCATAAGTGAAAAACATACCTTGATTATGGATAGGAAGACTTAGTATTGTGAAAATGCCAGTTCTACACAAAGTGATCTACCGATACATTGCAATCCTGATCCAAATTTCAATGGCATTTTTTAATGAGATGGAGAAATAAGTCACGAACTTCAAATGGGAGGGGAACAGGCCACAAATAAGTAAAGCATTACTCAAGAAGAAGAACAAAGTGGGAGGCCTCACACTACCTTATTTTAGAACCTATTATACCGCCACGGTAGTCAAAACAGCCTGGTACTGGTACAACAGCAGATACATAGACCAATGGAACAGAATTGAGAATCCAGACATAAATTCATCCACCTATGAGCAGCTGATATTTGACAAAGGCCCAAAGTCCATTAACTGGGGAAGGGACAGTCTCTTTAACAAATGGTGCTGGCATAACTGGATATCCATCTGCAAAAAACCAAAACAAGTCCCATAACTCACACCATGTACAAAAACTAACTCAAAATGGATCAAAGACTTCAATATAAAGTGGAAAATGATAAAGATCATGGAAGAAAAAATAGGGACAACACTAGGAGTCCTCATATATGGCATAAACACAATATGAACCATAAGTATAACGCACAGGGACCAGAAGAAAGACTAGATAAATGGGAGTGCCTAAAAATCAAACACTTATGCTCATCAAAAGTCTTCACCAAAAGAGTCAAAAGACAACCTACAGACTGGGAAAACTTTTTTGGCTCTGACAAATCTGATCAGCATCTAATCTCTAATATCTACAAGATACTGCAAAACCTCAACAACAAAAAGACAAATAACACAATTAAAAAATGGGCAAAAGATATGAACAGGCACTTCGCCAAAGAAGATATTCAGGCGGCTAACAGACACATGAAGAAATGCTCACGATCATTAGCTGTTAGAGAAATGCAGATCAAAACTACAATGAGATATCATATCAGCCCAACAAGGCTAGCATTAATCCAAAAAACATAAAATAATAAATGCTGGAGAGGTTGTGGAGAGACTGGAACACTTATACACTGTTGGTGGGAATGTAAAATGGTACAACCAGTTTGTAAACTGATTTGGCACTTCCTTAAAAAGCTAGAAGTACCGTATGATCCAGCTATCCCACCTTTGAAATATATCCTAGAGAAATAAGAGGCATCACATGAATAGATACATGCACACCCATGTTCATTGCAGCACTGTTCACAATAGCAAACAGATGGAAACAACCTAGGTGCCCATCATTGGACGAATGGATAAACAAATTATGGTATATCCACACAGTGGAATAGTACGCAGTGATTAAGAACAAGGATGAAGCCGTGAAACATCTTATAACACGGAGGAATCTGGAGGTCATTATGCTGAGTGAATTTAGTCAGTCACAGAAGGACAAATATTGTATAAGACAACTATTATAAGAACTCAAGAAAAGGTTTAAACACAGAAGACAACATTGTTTGATGGTTACGAGGGTGGGGAGGGAGGGTGAGGGTTATTTACTAACTAGATAGTAGATAAGAATTATCTTAGGTGAAGGGAAGGACAGCACACACTACAGGGGAAGTCAGCACAACTGGACTAAACCAAAGCTAAGAAGTTTCCTGAATATAATTAAACACTTCGAGGGACAGAGTAGCAGGGATAGGGGTCTGTAGACCACGCTTTCAGGGGACATCTAGGTTAGGTGGCATAACAAAGCTTTTTAGGAAAACGTTCTGCATCCTACTTTTGCAAGTGGCATCTGGGGTCTTAAAAGCTTGCAAGCAGCCATCTCAGATGTATCAATTGGTCCCAACCACCTGGAGTAAGGAGAATGAAAAACACCAAAGACACAAGGAAAGTATTAGTCCAAAAGACAGAAAAGGCTACGTAAACCAGAGACTTCATCAGCCTGAGACCAGAAGATCTAGATGGTGCCCGGCTATCACTAATGACCGCCCTGACAGGGAATACAACAGAGCGTCCCGGATGGAGCAGGAGAAAGATGGGGTTGCAGAACTCAAATTCTAGTAAGAAGATCAGACTTAATGGTCTGACCGAGACTGGAGGAACCCCAGAAAGCATGTCTCCTGGACTCTCTATCAGCCCAGAACTAAAACAATTTCCAAGGTCAACTCTTCAGACAGGGATTGGACTGGTCTGTGGGGCATAAAGTGATACTCGTGAGGAGTGTGCCTCTTAGCTCGAGTAGATACAAGAGACTAAATGGGCAGCTTCTATCCGGAGGTGAGATGGGAAGGCAGAGCAGTTTAGGAGCTGGTTGAATGGACATCGGGAATCAGGGGTGGAAAGGAGGAGTGTGCTGTCACAGTCTGGGGAGAGCAATTAGAGTCATGTAACAATGTATGTATAAATTTTTGTATGGGAAAAAATTAAAAAAATTAAAAGAAAAAGAATCTAAGACAAAATCTGGTTTGGAGAAGTGGGGGTGCTACTCTAACAAATACCTAAAATGAGAGGGTGGTTCTGCACTTGGCTAAGGGGTAGAAGCTGAAGGAATTTTGATGTGCTTCACAGTAAGAGCCTAGATTGCCCTGAAGAGACTGTTGGTAGAATTATGGACATTAAGGGCAATTCTAATGAAGGATACTTTTTTTCACCAACATAAATGGTAACTATACACTTGGACCTTGTCAGATGGAATAAACAGGAATCAAATTGACTACATCTGTTGAATGGGACGATGGGAAAGCTCAATATCATCAGTTAGAAAAGGCCAGGGGGCGACTGTGGAAAAGACTATCAATTTTTCATATGCAAATTCAAATTGAAACTGAAGAAAATTAGAACAAGTCCACGAGAGCGAAAGTATGACCTTGAGTATATCCCCCCTGAATTTAGAGACCATCTCAAGAGCAGATTTGATGTGTTGAACACTAATGACTGAAGACCAGACAAGTTGTGGAATGACATCAAGGACATCATACATGAAGAAAGCAAAAGGTCATTAAAAAGATGGGAATGAAAAAAAAAGACCAAAATGGATGTCCAAAGTGAATCTGAAACTTGCTCTTGAACATCGAGTAGCTAAAGCAAAAGGAAGAAATGAGGAAGCAAAAGAGTTGAACAGAAGATTTCAAAGGGCAGCTCGAGAAGACAAAGAAAAGCATTATAATGACATGTGCAAAGAGCTGGAGATAGAAAACCAAAAGGGAAGAACACCCTTGGCATTTCTCAAGCTGAAAGAACTGAAGAAAAATTCAAGGCTCAAGTTGAAATCGTGAAGGATTCTATGGGAAAAAAATATTGAACGACGCAGGAAGCATCAAAAGAAGATGGAAGGAATACACAGAGTCACTATACCAAAAAGAATTGGTTGACATTCAACCATTTCAAGAGGTAGCATATGATCAGGAATTGATGGCACTGAAGGAGGAAGCCCAAGCTGCACTGAAGGCATTCACGAAAAACAAGGCTCCAGGAATTGATAGAATATCAATTAAGATGTTTCAGCAAAGGGATGCAGCACTGGAAGTCCTCACTTGTCTATGCCAAGAAATTTGGAAGACAGCTACCTGGCCAACCGAGTGGAAGAGATCCATATTTATGCCCATTCCCAAGAAAGGTGATCTGGAATGTGGAAATTATCAAACAATATCATTAATATCACATGCAAATACAATTTTGCTGAAGATTATTCAGAATCAGTTGCAGCAGTGGGTCAACAGGAAACTGCCAGAAATTCAAGCTAGATTTAGAAGAGGACATGGAACCAGGGATATCACTGCTGATGTCAGATGGATCCTGGCTGAAACCAGAGAATACCAGTAAGATGTTTACCTGTGCTTTATTGACTATGCAACATTAAACTGTGTGGATCATAACAAATTATGGATAACACTGCATAGAATGGGAATTCCAGAACACTTAATTGTGCTCACGAGTAACCTGGACATAGATCAAGAGGTAGTCACTGGAATAGAATAAGGGGATACTGCGTGGTTTAAAGTCAGGAAAAGTGTGCGTCAGGGTTGTGTCCTTTCATCATACCTATTCAATCTGTATGCTGAGCAAATAATCCGAGAAGCTGGACTCTATGATGAACAGGGCATTAAGATTGGAGGAAGACTCATTAACAACGCACGTTATGCAGATGAGAAAACCTTCCTTGCTGAAAGTGAAGATGACTTACTTCACTTACTGATGAAGATCAAAGACTACTGCCTTCTGTATGGGTTATACCTCAACATAAAGAAAACAAAAATCCTCACAACTGGACCAATAAGCAACATCATGATAAATGGAAAAAAGATTGAAGTTGTCAAGGATTTCATTTTACTTCGCTCCACGATCAACATCCATGGAAGCAGCAATCAAGAAATCTAAAGACGCATTGCTTTGGGCATATCTGCTGCAGAAGACCTCTTTAAAGTGTTGAAAAGCAAAGATGTCACCTTGAAGACTAAGGTGTGCCTGACCCAAGACATGGTGTTTTCAATTGCCTCATATACATACAAAAACTGGACAATGAATAAGGAAGACCAAAGAAGAATTAATGCCTTTGAACTGTGGTGTTGGCGAAGAATATTGAGTATACCATGGACTGGCAAAAAAATGAGCAAATCTGTCTTGGAAGAAGTACAACCAGAATGCTCCTTAGAAGCAAGAATGGCGAGACTATGTCTCACATACTTTGGACATGTTATCAGGAAGGATCACTCCCTGGAGAATGACGTCATGCTTTGTAAAGTGAGGCTCATCAAAGAAGAGGAAGACCCTCAATGAGATGGATTGACACAGGGGCTGCAACAAAGGGCTGAGGCATAACAAGGACTGTAAGAATGTCACAGGACCAGGCAGTGTTTCATTCTGTTGTGCATAGGGTTACCATGAGTCAGAACTGACTCGATGGCACTTAACAACAACAACAACAATGAAGGATCAGAAGGAGTTGAGGAATCCTGTAGTGAAAGTGTCTATCGCCATGAGCAGAATGTTGCTAGAAATGTGAACATTAAGTGTACTTCTGGTGTGGCTTTAAAAGAAATAATGAACATGTTAGTGGACACTGGAGAAAGGGCAACTCTTTTAATAAGGTGACAAAGAACTTGTCTGAATTATCTTCAAATGTTTTGTGGAAGGTTCAACTTCTAAGTGATGAACTTGGATATTTGGCTAAGGAGATTTCTAAGCAAAATCTTGAAGAGACAGCATGGTTTCTCCTTGCCACTTACAGTAAAATTCTGGAAGAAAAAGATAGACTTGAAAATGAACTGTACAGTTTAAATTCTGAAACAGAACCTAAAGATTTGGCAAATTTTGTTGTACAAACCAGGAAAGCATGTCCCGGAACTTTCCCCAATGTCATGGCTACCTGTGGGACAAAGAACTTGGTTTGGCCCTTTGACTTTGGTTTCTGAAAATAACCCGAGCAATCAAGTCGCCTTTGTTTTTCAAAATAGCCAGCCAGGCAAGTAGGGGCTACACAGGCCCCACACCTGGTGAACTAACTTCAGGAAAGGAGGGGGGCCCAATGCAGTCATGCATATTTATTGATTGGATCAATCATAACTATGAGTTAAGGCCCAAGTCATGCCTATTCATTGAGGTCCCAATGACTAGGGGACCTGGGACCTTGGAGTGCTCTTTTTGGGGCCTCTTGGATCAGTGAGAACATCCATGCACAGGAGAAGGAACAGCATGTCCCTGGGGACAATGGAAGCCTTGTGCCAGGAACTCTCCCAGACCTTGCCTGCTGCATCTCTACATTTGCATCCTTTCTGGTTATAATAAATGGGTAACTGTAAGTATAGGTAACAGTTTCCATGAATTTTGTGAGCTGTTGTAGAGAACTAATAAACCCGCAGGGGCAATGAGCCTGCAGGGGTTGACAATACAGTGTTGATTTGTGTAGAACCAGCTATGGGTGGCTGGGTGTCTTAGTTATCTAGTGCTGCTATAACAGAAATAGCACAAATGGATGTCTTTAACAAAGAGAAATTTATTCTCTCGCAGTGTAGGAGGCCAGAAGTCTGAATTCAGGGTGCCAACTCAGGGGAAGTTTTTCTGTCTCTATCAGCTCTGGGGGAAGGTCCTTGTCATCAGTCTTCCTCTGGTGTAGGAGCTTCTTAGTGTAGGGACCCCAGATCTGTGGGTATGCTCATGGGTCTTCATTCTTGGTGGTAGAAGGTTCTCCTGTCTCTCTGCTTGCTTCTGTCTTTTATATCTCGAAAGAGATTGACTCAAGATACAACCTAATCTTATAGATTGAGTCCTGCCTCATTAATATAATTGCCTCTAATCTTCCTCATTAACATCGAAGAAGTAGGATTTACAACACATAGGAAAATCATGTTAGATAACAAAATGGTGGACAATCACACAATACTGGGAATCATGGCCTAGCCAAGTCGATACACATTTTTTGGGGACACAATTCAATTCATAACACTCATAACACTGGGTGATAGAGAAAGGCTGCACAGGCAGTTGATAAAGAAGGACAGAGTCCTTCTAATTTATGACCTACTCCCAGGGGACTAGAGAGAAAGAAAAAAGGAGAGAGAGAAACCAGCTGGCCTGGATCCACTTCCAGCTGGGAATTGGATTTATATTGATCCTTACCGCACAGTTTGTGATAAATGTGGGGTTTGCCCACCTTGCCCGTTTGTTAGCATCACACTACATAATGTTTTACTGAAGAGATTAGGCCTGTGACTGATGGATCTAATCAACCACCTCAGCAGAAATCCTGTCAGCTTAAACTGAAAGGGACAGAGACAGGAAAAAAATGAAGGAAAACTGTCCGCCACTTGGAATTTTACAGGCAGGAAATGGGCCAGGGGAACTACTTGGTTGTGATCATCTGTTGTCCTCCAAGAAAAGGAAGGCATAATTCTGGGAGCAGTTTGGAGACCAACAGTACTGTCAGAAGGAGAACAGGGGGGCAGGAATGCCTTGGTTTCAAAGGGTGGAACTACCACCCCATTGGTTTCAAAGAGTCTAGCTGCCACCACTTTGGTCCTGGAGGGTGGTGCTGCTTTTCAGGTGGGCCAAGAGAGTGGGGCTGCTGCCCAAATGTGAGGGGCTGGCGCTGCTATGTCAGAGGGCCAGGAGAACTGAGACACCTGGGGCTGAGCTGCTGGGGTCACTTCTCAGGGGACCAGGAGAATGGGACCACCTAACAAGAGAGAGTGGGGTTACTGTCCAAATGGAACTAGAAGGCAGGGTGGCTGACCAGGGCCAATGTGCCTCTACTCAGAATCCAGACAGCATGGTCAACACCCAGATTCTGGATGGTGGAGCCATTGCACAGATGTGCCTGGAGAACAGAGGATTATTTTCAAGTCTTGAGAACTAATGAAATTTGCTCCAGGGGTTTTGGACTCATACCTGTGACCCCTTCTTTCCCTCCATTTTTTCCCATTTGGAATGGGAATGTCTATCTTGTGCTTGTTCCAC
The DNA here is from genome assembly GCA_030035585.1 of Dugong dugon. NCBI lineage: Eukaryota > Metazoa > Chordata > Mammalia > Sirenia > Dugongidae > Dugong > Dugong dugon. Next base: position 42,123,246 of record CM057466.1, on the reverse strand, counting down.
CAGTGTATTTTTTTTTTTCTCCCACCATTGTACTTTGGAAGCAGAGAACTTGTATGCTAGAATTTTGCCCCAGGATGGAACACACTCCGAGTCATACCCATACTTGATTCAGATGATTCAGAAAAGGAGATTTTGGACTTAGAGTTGATGCTGAATGGGTTAAGACTTTTAGGTATGATACAATAGGGTGAACATATTTTGCACGAGGGAAGGACCTGAATTTTGGGGAGGCCAAAGGGTGAAATGTTATGGATTGAATTGTGTGCCCCCAAAATATGTGTTGGAATCCGAAAGCCTACACCTGTGGATGTGTAACATAATGTAATTGCCTTCATAATACAATCTAATGCTATGTTAATGAGGTCCTACCAGTGTAAGGTGTGTCCTAACCTAAACACATCGGCAAGCACAAACAGGGAAAGACAATGCCTTGTGAGGAACGCCAAGGAACCAAGGAAAATCCAGGACTACCTGCAAGGAAGGAATCCACAGGACCAAGACCCTGATTCAGACTTTTAGTTTCCAGAACTGTGAGAAAATAAATGTGTGCTCCTTAAAGCCACCCACTTGTGGTATTTCTGTTACAGCAGCGCTAGTAGTGTAGAAAAATTGCACAATTTTTGGCCAGAAGATTTGTGTTTGAGTTTCAACCTTAGCACTGAGGTCAAGAACATTGGGCAAATATCTTAACCTCTCTTAGAGCCAGTAGTTGAATCTTTAAAATGAAAATGATAATAATAATTAGCAATAATAAGAACAACTACTTCAAGAGTCGTGATAACGGTTATGAGGCGAGTGAAAATGAAAATACTTTATAAACTATAAAATGCTATCCAAATATACATTAGCTTCTTAAGCCAATATGCAAAAGGGAAATAGTGAAATGTCCATGTTGAGAAACCCTTCCCCTGGGAGATTATTTTAATCACCTATGAGTTAGGAGACCCCTCTTTGGACTGTTTAATAGTGGGTTCTTGTGATCAAGCCTGTCTGTGGCTTTTGTGTGTCAGACAGCATTTCCCAACAGAGAAGATAAAATAGCCTCAGGATGGCTGAGCACCACGTACACCTCCATTCTGGCACATGCTGTCAATGACGTTGTGTGTCCACCAACTTAGTGTTCAGTAAGCCTGTCTTTCTCTTTGTGGAGTCCCTGGGTGGTGCAGATGGTTAACATACCTCACTGCTAACTGAAAGGCTGGAGGTTCATGTCCACCCAGAGGTACCTCAGAAGAAAGCCCTGATGATCTACTTCCAAAAATCAGTCATTGAAAACCCTATAGAGCACAGTTCTGTTCTGACACACATGGTGTCACCATGAGCCAGTCAACTCAATGGCAACTGGTACTGGTACATTTGTCTGTAGAGGGTGATGTAAAAACCCACCGGTGTGGGAGGGAAATATTCCCATGGGTATCCATCTACTTCCTCCTCTCCCCAAGCCCTGTGCACAGGTAGCACATGGAACTGTGGCTGTAGACCCCAGGAGCCATGGTCACCTGGGAATATCAGGGTCATAGCAGGAGGCTGTTGCCTGACCTGCTGGCCAGCACTTTGCCAGGCCTGGTAGGAGGCTCTGCTTGGCCACTTTTGAAGCGGCCCAGTCAAACTGTTCTTGACACCTGGTAGGCCCCGTTTTGGTGGAAAGATTCTGACAGGCTGAAAAAGGGATTGATCTCCTTTCCTCCCTCCCATGGGAAGGAAGGAGCTAGTTCCCTCCTGGAAATGAAATGGGAGCATTAGCCCGATTCTTCCAGTAAAGTTGAGAAGGCCTAGTTAATTTTATGGTCATTTTTACCCTGTTTATCGAAGATTCTCTGCTCCAATGTAAAGCCCCCAGAAAAGATATTTAGAGAGCCTGGCTGGGACGTGGCCAAGTGCCTGAGATATATAAATATTTACTAAACAAGCAAACACACTTGGAAATGCCTTTCTCTCTCAACAGAGTGCAATGATCAGTGGTATTAATTCTCTGCATGAGGCCATTTCATGGATTATTCCCAGAAGAGATTAAGGAGACATATCAACTTGCAGATCTTTGAAAGTCCACAAAGACCATGGAGAACAGTTTGTATTTTGAAAGAAGGTGGGCATTTTTATGTGCAGAGTGTCGGGAGCGGCCTCTTCCTGTGCTGACTGTGCTTCCTGATGGCAGGGTGGGATAGAGGGAGGCCAAGGTGTTAGCATCCATCAGATCTGCGTCTGCTTATCTCTGTGACTTTGGGTAAATAACTCAACCTCTCTGAGTTAGCTTATTTATAAATGAAGGATAACCCGTTGCTGTCGAGTTGATTCCAACTATTAGGGACCCTATAGGACAGAGTAGAAATGCCCCATAGGGTTTCCAAGAGTAGCTGGCAGATTCGAACTGTTGACCTTTTGGTTAACAACACAGCCCTTAACCACTGCACCACCAGGGCTTCAAATGAGTGATAGCAATTCGCATTTCACGGGGTTTTGAGGATTAGGCAAGATAATGTAAGTAAAACATCTGGCCAACTTAATAAATATTAGTTCTCTTTTCCTTGAATGATTAAATTTTTATATTAAACCTTGAGATACTACCAAATCTCACATTCCTTCCCCAGGATGTTCTTCCTCGGTCCTAGTGAATACATGCAGTGGAGTTGAATCTGTATGTTCTTCATTTGTGTATGTGAAAACCACCAAAATGTTATTCCAGAAGATTTCTTTGATGTTCAAAAATTCTAAAGAAGTGTCAGGAGTGTCTGGCACACTCCTGGGATGTCCTACGCATTATATTTGAAGGAGCATCAGTAATTCTGTTTTTGTCTCTGTCCACTTCTACCAGTGCGGCCTGTAGAATCACTGGCCTACATAATAACAAAGAACGGACATGTGGCTACGCTTTTTGCTATAAAATGTTTTCACTAATATTTTCCTACTGAATCTTCAAAACAACCCTGTGTGAGTGTGTGTGTGTGCGCGCACGTGTATGTGTGGGTGTGGTGTGTGTACATGATTATTATATTGTTATCCAACTTCACAGATGGGAAAATCAAGTCTCAGATGAATCAAATAACTTGTCCAAAGGCAAAAAAAAACCTGATAACTGGCAAACACAAGTTTCAGATGGCGTTTTCTGACTTCAAATCTTGAGCCTGCCACAGTCACACGGGGCTGAGAAATTAGAGGTACTAAATGTGATCCGCTTCTCCCTTTGGCCTTGTTTGCTTGGTTTTCTATGGGATATCAGGAGAGGTTTAAGCATTTAGACAGTAAGTAAGCAAAGTCACTGGTGGCTGGGCTCAGTGCAAATTTTGCAGGCTGAGTGATTAAAATAAATCTGGCAAGGATAGCAGAATTTAGGGCTGAAGGATTTGTTTTGTTCATACATGCATTCATTAGTTCATTCAGCAATTTTTACTGAGGTCCTGTTACATGCCAGGCACTGTGCAAGGGGCTGGAGATGACACAGTGAATATAGTCCTCGGCTTCAGGGATGTAGTGCCAATCTTTCACCCAATCCTCTAAATTCATGGGGAAGACATAGGCCTAAAGAAGGGAAATTACTTTGCTCCCCGTCAGATGGCTGGTTAGTTAGAGGCAGATTCAAAGTCTTCCAGCTCCCCGTAAGCTTCTTCCACCTTCCTCCATGATCACTCAATTGAGAAGAGAAAAGACAACACAACACAATTCTTTCCATAGTAAGGAGCCCTGGTGGTGCAGTGGTTGAGAGCTCAGCTGCTAACCAAAAGGTCGGCAGTTTGACTCCACCAGCTGCTCCTTGGAAACCCCATGGGGCAGTTCTACTCTGTCCTCTAGGGTTGCTATGAGTCAGAGTTGACTCATTGGCGATGGGATTTGGTTTAGTTTTTAACTAAGGAGTAGAATAGCTGTCCCAAAGCTTTGGATTTTTTTTCCTATTTTCATGGACATGGTTGAGGTGTCCATTTGATGGATTCTCGTTGAGGAGACGAGTCCTGGGTGGTGCAAATGGTTAATGAACTTGGCTGCTAACCTACAGATTGGAGGTTTGAGTCCACCCAGAGTTGCCTTGGAAGAAAGGTCTGGTGATCTACTTTCAAAAAAGCAGCTGTTGGAAACACTATGGAGTACAGTTCTACTCTGACACACATAGAATTGCCATGATTCGGAGTTGAGTCGATGGCAACTGGTTTTTTGGAGGACCAGGAGTCTCATGGCAGAGGACCAGCTCGGAGCTACCCCTGGGTTGCAGAAAGCTGCCAAGTGTGCCCTCATTTTAAAATGGATGTGAGAACACTCAGGAAACACTTCCTTCTCCCTGGTAGTTGGGAGGGTCCAGCCTGCTGGTCCCCCTCTCCCGTCTCTGAGTAGGGCTGCCATTTTCTAGGGGAGGAAGGCCAGCCACAGGAAGAACTTAGACTCTTTTAAATGGGGCTGCATAAACCCAGGAAAAGAGAGGGTAATACCCCTCCTACCCCCCCAAAAAAAACACACAGATGGGAGACTGGTCCTAAAACATCAGGCCCTATTCTGCCTAAATAAAGACATCTGGTCACTTTGTTGTAGGAGGACAAAGAATCTTTTTTTCCCAAGCCAGGATTTTATGTCTTTAATCTTTTCCAGAAGAAAAGCGTTCTCATTATGTCTGCATCTTATCACATGGCTGTATATCATAAAGATGCCATTATCGCCTCTTCCTTCTGATTACCTGGCCCTGAGGGATTCCAGCCAATGTTATTAGCCATGCTCTAAAATCTATGACACTTGCATCACCCGGCCATCCACAGAGGTCAGATTCATAGGCGCTGTTGAGTAATCCCCAAGAATCCTCGCAAGTGCTTCAGAAGAAACAATGAAGAGATCAGCTCTTTGCCCAAACCATGGCCGAGAGAGCCTTTCTGTGGAGACAGGCTTTGGCACCTGCAACTGGAGTCCGAAAGCCTCCAGCAGACTCAGTTCCAATATGCGGCTTCACTTGCTGGCTTTGTTTCCCAAGTCAGAACAGCAGAAATGAATGGAAATGTAGCACCTGGTGTCTTAGGGGGCCAAGGAGCACACTGGTGTTATTCATTCATACTGTAAGCACCCTTTGAAGAGTAGCTTGAAAACAAAGCTTGACATTGTCTCCAAATTTTCAATGTGAAAATCAAAAGAGAAGAATAGTGTGTCCAGGATTGTCATGATAGGAATAACAGTGACAATGATAGTAAGGTGATGACGTCAGGAGCTGCCATTTTCTGCTAAGTGCTGTGATAGTGAAGGCTGGGGTACTTGGGAGCACGCACTAGGCTGATGGTTTTCAAACCCAGCTCTCTAACCAACTCACCTGGCCCAGCACAGCCCCTGAGATTCTGACTTACTGCTTTAGGCGGGGATGAGGCCTGGGCAGTGGCTGGTTTCTTTTTAAACTCTCCAGAGACTTTAACGAGCAGCCAGGTAGATGGGGAGGAATGCACGAGTAAGTGACTTCTAAACACCCTGAAGGATGTGCAGGGTGAAAAGAGAGGGAACAGGAACAGCAGATGGGAGACCTGGAGGAGAGATGCAAAAGCCTTGTTGGAGGCGCTGGAGCAAACTGGTTAGGGCAGGAGCATCGAGTGTAAGTCGGAAGGATGTGAGGGTGGGGCTGGGGGCAGTGAGGGCCGGGCCGGGGGGGTGGTGAGGGCTGGGCCAGGGGGGCAGTGAGGGTTAGGGGGCAGTGAGGGCCGGGCTGGGGGCAGTGAGGGTTGGGGGGGCAGTGAGGGCCGGGCTGGGGGCAGTGAGGATTGGGGGGCAGTGAGGGCCGGGCTCCAGGGCAGTGAGGTCCAGGCTGGGGGCAGTGAGGGTTGGGGGCCAGTAAGGGCTGGGCTGGAGGGCAGTGAGGGTTGCGGGCAGTGAGGGCCACGCTGGGGGGCAGGGAGGGTTGGGGGGCAGTGAGGGCTGGGATAGGGGGCAGTGATGGCCAGGCCGGGGGTCCTGGTGAGGGCTGGGCTGTGAAGTGTTTGCACTTTATGCTAAGAGCAGCCACTGTGGCGGTTTTCAGCAGTGATGACATAAGACATACATGCCTCAAAGGGTAATTTTGGCTGTAACATGGAGCAGCAGGACAGAGGTCAGAGGTCAGTGAGAGGCCACTCTCTAACCCAGATGGGAGACAATGGTACCTGAGCAGACAGATGCCCGTAGCACTGAATTCAGATTGTATTCTAGAGGCAGAATTGACAGGGCATGGGGACAAATTAGACGTCAAGTAAGAGAAGAATCCGGGGATTCCCAGGCTTTCCTCCTCCCCTCAGTCTCCCTAGGACCCTACCCTACCGGGCCTTGTCCACGGCCTCCCAAAGCTAGCAACCCCAGGCTTGCCCTTCTTCCTGCCTGTGGCCCCTGGCCCAGCTCCCCTCACCTGCTGCTCTGTGCCCACCAGCTCCAGCCTCTGACTTCCAAGGGGCCGCCAGGCTCTCCTTGATGATCCAGCCCATCCTACAATATTGACTGCTGGGGTGCTCCGTGGAGGCCTCCAGGAACACCTGTCTTCATAGGGAGCATGGTGGTCTTCCCACTCATTCCGAGGGTGTCCCAGCCTTCAAGATGCTCCCCCACAGCTACCCCAACATTCTTGCCTTTCACTCATTCCAACATCACTCTATGGGAAGTTTGGCTTGAAGTAATGTCTGTAAAAGCACACTTTCGAGGAAAGGCTTGTAATTAGCAGGTTGTACAAATGCCTTGCTAAAAACAACTGATTATAGGACACCTGGCTCTGACACCCCTGCTGTGTAACACTGGTGCTCAGCCCGAGAACCTCGATCTTTGTGGGTGGTGATTCCTAACAGTCGGCCGTGGGATTTCAGCTCACTGAGCTTGCACTGTCAGGGTTAGCACTGCTAAGAGTTCACACCCTGTTCTTGCAAAATCCCTTTGGTTTAGGAGATCTGTCTTAGTGAAAGTTTGTCAAAGAGCTGAATCACCTATGTCAAAGGTAAATAATGATAGTAGAGATGCAGTGAGGGGAGCGCGCCAAGTGACATTAGGAGGAAACGGGCCCTGCTTTAGGTAGGCTCCAGCCACCCCGTAATAACACAACCACCATTCTCTTTCTCCAGGCACAGGGGACGCTAGCAGCAGAATAATGGCGTATTCCGTTGTGCAATTGCCCCAACCCCACCTGGGGGGTGCTGCACAAAGACAGCCCACAGGCCCCTCTGCAGAGACATGCTAACAACACTGGAGCCAGGCAGAATCTGCTGCCTTTCCCTTTGGCCCAGAGATCTGGCAGAGACTAGAAATACTAGTTTAGCATTGCAAAATTTGTTCATTTAGCCGTGAGCAAATTGGATTTCAGGTGATTTAAGTTCTTTTTCTGTATTATTTGAATGCATGTGTGATCTTTATAATCAAACGAGAAGAAAAGCTACGTTTTGAAGCTATGTTATTGTACTTTAGATGAAGGTTTTCAGAACAAACCAGCTTCTCATTAAACAATTGGTACACATATTGTTTTGTAACATTGGTTACCAACCCCACGACATGTCAACACTCTCCCCTTCTCAACCTTGGCTTTCCCATTACCAGCTTTCCTGCCCCCTCCTGCCTTTCAGTCCTTGCCCCTGGGCTGCTGTGCCCCTTCAGTCTTGTTTTATTTATGGGCCTGTCTAATCTTTGGCTGAAGGGTGAACCTCAGGAGCGACCTCAGTACTGAGTTAAAAGGGTATCCGGAGGCCATACTCTCAGGGTTTCTTCAGTTTCTGTCAGATCAGAAAGTCTGGTCTTTTTTTGTGAGTTAGAATTTTGTTTTACATTTTTCTCCAGCTCTGTCCAGGACCCTCTATTGTGATCCTTGTCAGAACAGTTGGTGATGGTAGCTGGGCACCATCTAGCTGTGCTGGACTCAGTCTGGTGGAGGCTGTTGGACTTGTGACCCAGTAGTCATCTGGACTAATCTTTCCTTTGTGCCTTTGGTTTTCTTCATTCTCCCTTGCTCCAGATGGGGTGGGATCAATGGAGTATCTTAGATGGCCGCTTACAAGCTTTTTTTTTTAACTTTTATTTTTATTATTTTTTTTATTGTACTTTAGATGAAAGTTTATAGAAGAAATAGTTTCTCATTAAATAGTACACATATTGTTTTATGACATTGGATAACAACCCCATGGCATGTCAACACTCTCCCTTCTCCACCTTGGGTTCCCTATTACCAGCTTTCCTGTCCCCTCCTGCCTTCTAGTCCTTGTCCCTGGGCTGGTATGCCCCATTAGTCTCGTTTTGTTTTATGGGGCTGTCTAATCTTTGGCTGAAGGGTGAACTTTGGGAGTGACTTCATTATCCTCACAAGCTTTTAAGACTCCAGACGTTACTCACCAAAGTAGAATGTAGAACATTTTCTTTATAAACTATGTCATGCCAGTTGAGCTAGATGTTCCCCAAGATGAACAAGCAATTTTGGTCATATTGAAGGGCCTGGGTGGCTGAGCCTAACAGAGGACTTAAAAGCACAAGTGTCAAGCCTGGAGAAGCTTGGGGTCAGGAGAGCCAAGTTTGCAGGCAGCCTGGAGAGCTCAGCCTTAGTTTTGTTGGGAGTGAAAGTAAAATATAAGGAGAAAAATATATAAATTTCCTGAGGTACTTGTCCAAAAGGACCAGGGAGGGCTGGTCCTGAGTGGGTGCAAAGGAGCCTGAAGCCATGTGGCCTTGGGTGGCACGTGGAAGTGAGCCACTTTGAGGCTGGCCTCATGGAACGTCCACTTCCCAGCTCTCCTGCTGCAGTGCCCAGATGGGACATGGTTAGTACAAGAAATTTCAGAAAAGGCATCTGGGCAACTAAGATAGGCAGTACAAACCCTCTGCCCCAAAGCTTTTGTGCAAATTCACCTGTTCTTTTCTGGGTTGGCATTGACACCTGGGGCAAGGACAGCAAGGCCTGGAGATACCTGACGCTAAGGGACATGGCCAGGCCACTGTGGCTGCCACAGTCTACTCTGTGGCCAGGTGCACTTCCACCATCCCCACGCCCATCCCAATGGCATTGCTGCTGCCGAGGTATGGGCATCTTGGTAGAACAGGTCTTTAGCTGTTTGCTCCTTTTTCACTTTTGTCCCTCTTCTTCTTAGACTGGGTCCATAGGGCCTGTGTGGGGGCCTGGGCAGGGTCAGCACACAGTGGTCTGCTCAGTCACCCTGCCCTTAGAGCCTGACCTGTTTCTCCTTGCTTGTACATATTTACCTTGATCCCTTGTCTCTCAGGGTGAGTATCTCCCTTGGTTTCCTGGGCAATGTAGGCCCCAACGGGCCCCCCCCATCCAGCTGTCCTCACTGTGACACTGAGATGCTTGGATTATAGGAACAGCCCCTTCAGGGGTCCGGGTGGGTGCCACGAACAGCACTACAACAGAATTTCTGTGAGTGAGCAACTACAACCACGCAGACAAGCAATCTGGGCAGTGGTCATGTGCGGAGGCTTCAAAGGTAGACTCCCAGCCCACGTTCTTGCGTTCTTGTCCCACTTCTTACTAGTCTGCAACCTTGGGTAAGTCACTTGAAGAAATGAAGAGTAATGATCCAAAAAACAGACCTGTATCGCATAGTTATGAGGATGAAATGAGCTAATGTTAAGGACTTAACGTGACCTGAGGCTCATGGTGTCTGCGGAACAAAGGTAGGTGTGGACTCACCTGGTGCTCACTCCCGACTAGTGAGTAGAACTGTCTGCATTCTGAGTAGTGTCTAAGCACCGGTGTCTTGCCACCTTCTGGGGATCCCCCTCCTGTCTCCTTTCTTGATGAAGAGGATTCAGAACTCTTACGGTTCTAAAGTGCGTAAAAGTGGATGTTGTGTCAGCTAGGCTATTACGAACTTTGGATGATGCTTAGTGTTGGTAAACCATACCGTATGCATTCACGACATCTGAGAAAAGAATGGGGCTGAGTTCGCTTACTGAGCCTCTATTAAAAAGCAAGCTTTTAATTGAGAATTGTTGTCTTTTAACCATTACATTTGCTGGGAGAAACAGCGTGAAACCACTTTACAGAGAAACTGTGTCTTTTTGGAACAAATATCCAAAAATAGCAAAGATTAAAAGTGATAACTTACAGCTGTTGCTCGGTCTTAAGCCAATATTGCTTTTTTATTTCCTCCTTTTATTGAAAACTGAGACTGTCCCCTGGTTGGATGTGGAAGCACTGGGCTTGGAGGGAAAGTGCATGTGCGGCTGGTTCTGGTCACCCTTCAGGAGACAGTGCCCACCTGCAGGGTCCTGGCCCATGTGAGGGAGTGGGGCCTGGCTGGGCCACAGGATGGTGAGTGGTGACGAGGGAGGTTTGGTGAGTGCAGCTCTTTCTCAGAGAATGTTCCACCTCCTTGGCCCTGCCACCAAGGCTCCTTTGGATGGTAAATTAAGTTAGCTGGTCATTAAGATGAAAGTAGGAGGAGGAAGTTCAAAGCAGAGTTTACCATCCTTCCTGGAAAATAGCCTTGAGCTGTGGTTTGAAATAAGAGATGCTCTTCAAGGATTAGTTGTATTTTGAAAAACCACATCAGATAGAAACCCCAAAACCACAAAAACTCGGAATTGGAAGATGTTGCAATAATGTGAACCAGTGGTGACCTAACAGTTGGGGCACCTGGAAGGGACTGGGTCTCACCTAGCTTCTACCTTTAGCCCAGAGAGAGGACTCCCTGTAGCAAAGGACTCAGTCTGTCTCCTGTGCCCATGAAGCCCCTGAACTTAGAGGGTCCTCACATGAACCCCTTTGGAAGTTGGAGTATTGCAAACATGGAGTCTTAAACTTAACCATGTCTAAAACAGGGTGCAATTCCTAACACCTTCAAGACAGCGTGAGAGTCTTTAGTAGCACCCGTGGGGTTTTAAGAAGTAGTTTCATGTTATTTGATTTTGCCTCAGAATTTATCAGAAGAAGAAATGGTTTTAGATGGACAGGCCATCTCTATCATCTGACAGTTTGCCACGCGGTTACCTCATCCCCCAGGGGTGGTAGATCCCAGCTGCTCTGGTGAGGCCAGTGGCTCTCTGGAATCTGAAAGGCCGAGATGCGGGACCCCTGAGAGAGAGATGACACGGGAGGCTCTGCCCAGTGTGATGCTCAGGAACAGACCTCCAGGCAGCTTGACGGTTCTCCACGTCCTCATGTGAACCAAAGAGACCCCAGGGGCTGTTCCCCACCTGTCCTAGCAGAGGGTGATGAAGAATCTCATAGTTGGGTCTGTGGGATCTGGGAACCATTTTGCTTGCAGCCTCCCAAGCCCTGCTCACCTAGAGGAAAGTGAACCACCACAGTGGTGCTGTACACGCTAGTGAGTGGTCACAGCCTCTGCTCCATCTCAGGGAGGAGAAACCGGTCTGGTGCCTTGTCAGATGGAGGGGGAGATGGAAAGTCGCCAGATGCGCCGGGCCCACTTATATCTGAGGGGAGGGGCAGGGGAAAGTGTGAGATCCCCACAGGCGGGCGCAGGAGAGGAAGGAGAGGGCCCAGCCAGGCGGCCTGGGAGCAGCCTGTTTACTTTGGCATCTGGGGAAGAAGAGGGGTGGGAGTGGCTGCCACGGGCGGGACCTGGGAAAGAGATGCGGAGGAGAGTTTAAGAAGTTTTACTATGAGTTATGAATGAATCCCCCTTTGGCATCCTCCGGGAGATGGCTGTAAAGACGTGCAGTTTCAGACGGGCACCTCTGAACAGAACACCACCGGGGCCTGACTTTGGGGGAGCAGCGACTGACTGCGTACCGTCGGCACTTCCGCAGGGGCCTGCGCGATGCGTGGCGCATCCATACAGGACAGTTTCTGAAGCCTGCATTTCCTATGAGGGCCACTCACCTGGTTGTCCACACGGACACTTGAACCTTAACTACAGCGGTCAGCTGTGGCCCCTTGGGCCATATGATACCTAAAACGAGATTTTAGTAAGAGGATTTAGCTCAGGCCTGCTCCTGCTCTCATCTGACAGAAGTCGGATCATGTCGCTCTTCTGCTGAAAACTGTGTGATGTCCCCAGTGACCTCTTGCCTCATTGCCCCTCCCGCCGCCCCTACACCTGTGTCTCAGACACACAAAACGTGCGCCTGCAGTCCTTTCTGCTACAGTCCTTCTCCCGTATCTGCAACCGGTGCCCCCACTTCCTTCAGGTCTGTGCCCAAACACCAGCCCTTCCGAGAGGGCTCTATTTTTCCTGCTACAACTGCAGCCCCCACCCTCTCACCCGACCCTCACTCTGCCCCTCTTCACCATAGACGTCGTACCCCTGGATTATTTTTGACACCCCCTCCCCGCCCCCGCAGAAGGTAGCTTCCTGAGGGGGGCTCTCTTTTGTCCTCTGCTCTAGCTCTAGCACCTGGAATACTAACTGGCACACCCGTTAACCCCCTGCCCTCCAGTCGATTCCGACTCAGAGTGAACCTACAGGACAGAGTAGAACTGTGCTGTAGAGTTTCCAAGGAGCACCTGGTGGGTTTGAACTGCTAACCTTTTGGTTAGCAGCTGTAGCACTTAACCACTGCACCACCAGGGGCCAATATTTGCCAGGTGAGTGGATGAAAACTGCTAAGCCGCACCATGAACCAAGACCCAGAATAGCCAGTGACGTTTTTGATACTGATTTTTTGACCAGTGTTTTTGCTACATTCTAACTCCCTTAGTTTTTACTTGATCCTCCTGGGTTTTCTGGTATGTGATCATATCATGTACATATAATACTAATTTTGCCGCATCTTCCCACTGTCTTTCCCCTTATGCATTTTTCAGAATAATTGTAAGTAATAAGGGTGATGGTGGCATCTTTGTCTTGCTCCCGACCTCACATATGGCGTCTCTTTTCCACAATTTCAAGCAAGTGAATGTTGGCTTCTGACTCAAGTAGGTATTTCATCGTTGAGGACATGGCCATCTGTTCCTATTTTACTTAGGAGTTTTTAGTTGAAGTCGGAAATGAAAGGTTCCTTTTCTCAGACAGCTCTTCGGCATTTATCGGGTGTTACATTTTCTCCTTGACCCCTTAATGTAGCAGTCATGTTAGCTGGCTTCCAAAAGTTGAACCATCCTGTATGTCTACATTCTGAGCCCCGAAGTGTCCTGAGACAGTGTGGTGAACCTGGGTGGCAGCCATGCCCACCACCGCCTCCCCTGGCTCAGTGGGAACAGGGCCTGGCTGCAGTGTGTGTGAGGGGGTGCCCCGGGGATCCGTGTGGGATGGCTCATTGTTCCTGTGTTAAACAAGTGAAGAATGTGATTTAATTAGAGGCGGCATAATATAAACCAAGATGGATTTATATTTAGCTAGGCAGAGACATGTGGGAAAGAATGAAACTTCCTTCATTTCAGAGTTGGAAAATTGGCTTTGAAGTGACAGAGCTCTGCTTTCTAGATGCTGTCTTCACCTCCCCCAGGGTCCCGCTCAGATGGTCCCCCTAGACACTTAAACTGCTTGGGAAAGCCAGCGCCAGGGGCCGGGCAGACAAGCTTCTTACAAGTCCCCCTCAGAGCTGTCCTGGGAGGACGGCAGGCACCCTGCGCTCATTTCCTACTTCCTAAGTGGGCGACGGCACCTCCAAGTCACCCAGTGGGACGTGTATGAATAGATTTAAAAAAATGGTGAAGGTGTTAATACAATGAATTTATCTCTCTCTCCAGGCCAAACCCTAAAGAGAATGTTACAGAGAAACAAGATCCTCTTTGTTATAATCCTGTATGGGTTGCTTTTTGGCAAGAAAGGGAGGTGGGAGGAGGGTGTGTTGAATTTTCCTTAGCTGAGAAGAGTAAATGGATTTGGAACCAGCAATAGTAAGAGTAAGGACCATCGTCAGGCTTGGTGCTAAGCTTCACATCCCTGCATTTAGGGCCCCCACCCCCCTGCCATTGCAGCCCGCTGGTCAGGTGGGCCTGGTGTGTTCCCCGTTTAAGGTCGAAGGCTCCTCACAGCAGGGCTGGCCAGGAGTCTCGCTGGGTCTGTGCCCTTAACCAAAACAGGAGTGGGAAGACTTGTTTCTTTCTCTCTCAGACTTGTTTCTTTGTTCATAGTCTCTTCTGTTTCTCTTGGGCCTGTCCTTTTTGAAGCAGATCGTCTGTTCCACGCTCTGAGGGAAAGAATGAGGAGTGAATGGCTGGCACAGATTTGTGGGGTGACTGTATTTTGTAACAGGCAGCAGCGAGGAAGCAAATGAAGGTCCAGGGCTCTGGTTGCTTGGGTAAAGAAAAATTAAGAGTTGTTAATGCTTCCAGAGTACTAACCGGTTGCTGTTGAGTTGACTGCAATTCATGGTGCCCCGTGTGTGCCAGAGTAGAACTGTGCTCCATAGCGCTGATTTTTCGGAAGTAGATTCCAAGGAGCCTTGGGAGGGCTAGAACTGCTGACCTTCCGGTAGCAACCTGATGCTTAACCTTTGGTACCACCCAGGGGCTCCTTCAGAGTAACAGGGAAGTGTTAAAGTGGGGATGTGTATTTTTCCTCTGAACAGGAGCTGGGAACAGGCTGGAAGAGAGGGGGCCAGGCCTATGAAAAGGCCGTGAGACAGTCTTTAGGGTAAGCCAAATATAATGAGCCCCCTTCAGGTGAAAGGAAAGTTTTTGATAAGCAAAAACACTCTTTCTGAAAAATATTTTGGTCTTGGGACTCGGTATTTCTCCTCTTTTTCTAAAAGAGTGTGATGTTGCTTCTGAAAAGAAAGGAATTTGTTAAAAAATATATTGTCTTTTCTGGTAATTAGGCTTTTCCAAAAACAAAAGTACCTTAACTTTGTTCTCTTTCCCTTCGCTCTCTCCCTCCAGGAAGCTCACATGTGGGGATAAGCTGCTTAATTAGGGACCATCATTTACACGGGGCAGGCAGGCAGGCATGTGAGAGCCAGACTTTGTCACGGGGGTCTTCTGAAATCATGGTGTCTTATGAGGATTAGGAAAAACGAATGACTTCCTTTTAAAAAATGGGTTCTAAGGATTGTTTTCTTCTCTAGATCTCTGGAAAAATTAGTGATACTGTGTGAAGGACAAAAGAATTTATAAAACTCTTCCTAGCTTTTCCTTTATTTTTGTACTCAGGAATCAATGGGAAAAACAGACCTTTTCAAGATGACAGACCCTGTGGCAGTGCAGGCATGCTCTTGCCTGTGTAGAGAAAGCATGTACGGACAGATTAAATTATCTAATCAAAATAATGACCACAAAGAGCCTGTTTGTTTTGGCCTCAGGAAGGTCAGCTTGGCTGGCTCCTTCTCTTCTGTTCTGCTGAGGGTCTCTCCCTCCACAGACACACACGAGACCCCTGACAACTGGGTTCCTGAATGTGTTGTGGGGATCGATGTTTGCCAGTGGGGATAGGAGTCAGCCTAGCTGGCACTACAGACCATTCTTTAGAACTCTTTAGACATGTTTTTTTGTCGGTGTCTATTCACTACAGAGAAGGCCTGGTGGGCGTAGTGCTTAAGAGCTCACCTGCTAACCAAAAGGTCCGCAGTTGGAATCCACCAGCCGACCCTTGGAAACCCTATGGCACAGTTCTACTCTGTCCTACAGGGTTGTTATGAGTCGGAATCAACTCGATGGCAATGTGTTTGGTTTTGGTTTTCTTCACTACAGAGAGCTGAATGTGAGAAATCCAGGCAGTTATTATTTTTAGTCCCCACAAACATTGACCACTGGTTTGACTGACTGAACTGACTCGTGGTCTTGACTGGGCATTGTTCACATTATGAAGCTAAACCCTAAGAGTCACAGAGCATATAACTAGTAACATCTAAAAAAATGGCCAGAAGAAATTTCTTGCTGTTTCCATACCACTAGATAACTGTTCTGACTAATTTTTCATGAAATCTCTTGGCTGTCTTGATGCCGTATGGGCCTGGCCCAAAGAAAGGCATCACTTAAAGAACTGTGGTCCCTCTGTGGGCTCCAGGATGCCACTTAGGACACAGAGTTTTACTGATGGTTCATTATGTTTCAAACGACTTCAGGTTTCTTTGGCCTGACGTAGGATTTGGGGAACAGAATTTAAATATGCTATGTGTGATTTAATTTAAATGCAGGCACAGGGGATGCATGGAGCCGGTAGTTGCCTGCAAACAGAGTGCAGTGTGTGAAAACATTTCTGTGGGAGGTAGACACTTTTGGTTGTAGTTATTTAGTAAAGTGCACCCTTTTGGGGGTGTTGTTCAATACCGTGTAAGTCCTTAGAAGGGAAGCCAGGAGCTTCAAAGGCTAGGGTGTATAGGTTCATGCTGTTTTTTTCCTGTGGGAAGGAGGCCCTGGGTAGTGCAAATGGTTAACAAGCTCAGCTAGTAACTGAAAAGTTGGAGGTTCAAGTCCACCCAGAGGTGCTTTGGAAGAAAGCCTTGGCCATCTGCTCTTTAAAGGTCACAGCCATTAAAAACCTTGTGGAACACAGTTCTGCTCTGACACGTGGGGTTGCCATCAGTTGGAGTTCACTCGACAGCAACTGACTTTATTGGTTATGCTGCTGACCTTGAAGGAGACTCTTACAAGTGAAGGGTCATGCCACGTGGTCATCAGAAATTGGCTCCAGTGCTGGTGCCCATCCCTCCCTTCAGCATTTAATGACTGTCTACTATGTGATGTAATTTTTGGATACTCAACAATATTTATTGATTAATATTTTTCTGAAAAAATTTTAAAGTTGTATGTGCAATTATTTTACTTTGGGATATGGGAAGAGAAAAGGAGAGCAAAGTGTCATCTTTTGTTGGGAAATTTTTAACAAACTATTAACATGATGATCTTTCAGTTTGGGGTGCCCTTCATTCCTTTAGGTCAATCTCAATTCCCATCGGGCATCATCTGCCTTCTGCCTGAAGAATTTCCTTGAACATTTCTTACAGTGCCCGCTTGCTAGAGATGAATTATTTCAGTGTTTGCATGTCTAAAGAAGTCTTTATTTTGTCGTTCTTTTAGAAGGATATTTTTTTGCCTGATATAGAATTCCAGGTTGACAGTTTTAATTTTTTTTCCTCAGAACTTTGAAGCTGTTAAGTCAGTGTCTTCTTGTATTGAGTATTAAGCTGAGCCCTTGAAGGAAACTGTCTACAAACCTTTGGAGCACCCCTGTCAGTGCGACGCTCCCCTATCTGGGACTCTGCCCTGTGAATTCTAACTACACTGGCTTCCCTCAGTTCTAACCCAGCTCACTGAGACCGCTGGGCTCTGTCTGAATTTCCCCTCCTGCATTGCAGCCTGGAAACTCTCTCTAGGCAGAAAGCTGGGACAATTATCGGGCTTGTTCTAATTTATTTTCCTTCTCTCAGGGATCATTACCCTGCACTGTCTTTTGTCCAGTTCTAACACCCCTTGTTTTATATATGTTGGTCAGTGTTTTAGTTGTTTAAGATGGTAGAGTAGATCTGGGCCCTTTTATGCTATTATGGGAGGATGTTGTGGTTGTTAGGTGCATTGAGTTGGTTTCAACTCATAGCAACCCTATGGGACAGAATAAAACTGCCGCATAGAGTTTCCAAGGAGCAGCTGGTGGAGTCGAACTGCTGACCTTTCGGTTAGCAGCCGAGCTCTTAACCATCACACCACCACACCACTACATTATGGCAGAATAAGCATCCTTAAAAACAAACAAACAAAAAAAAAACATTCATTGTTGGGTCACCTCCGATTCATGGTGACCCCATGTGTATAGAATTTTGGTCCATAGAATTTCCAACGGATAAATTTTTCAGAAGCAGATTGCCAGGGCTTTCTTCTGAGGTGCCTCTGGGTGAACTCGAACTTCTGATCTTTCGGTTAGTAGATGAGTGCATTAACTGCTTGTACTACCCGGGAGACCCCAAGCATTCTTTTCCACTGGAATATAGGAATTAATAAGACTGACATAGCCCCTGCCCATATGGAGCTCATAATGTAGAATTGCAAGGAGATTTTCATATAGTCATGCATTCAAGAAACTTGTGTGAGTGCCTGTTATGAGCTAAGTGCCATTCTAGGCTCTTCTGTTCTAGCGGGGGGAGAGAACAAAACAGTTATTAAATATAATGTGCTCTGTGGAGCTGGGAATTGACTGGAGACCTGAATTAAGTGAGTTTCCTGGCCAGAGGAACCGCCTTTCAGGCAGAGAGAACAGCTAGTGCAAAGGCCCTGAGGCAAGAGTGTGTTTAGGCTATTTCAGGAACAGAAAGGAGGCCAGTGTGGCTGGAGCTAAGGGTGGAGTTAGGAGTTGAGGTCAAAGCGGTAGCCAGGGGCTCAATCATGCAGTTATGACAAGCATGGGGGGCATTATGAGAGGGATGCACCTAGTGGAACACCTAGTGGCATCTAAACCTCTTGCTTTAGAAGAACCACTTTTAAGGACAAATGAGTAAACTTCATTTATAACCCTCTTATTTGCTTTTGTAAAAACATTTCTCTGTGATTATTACCATTATTTATTTCTATGTTTATGCCTCCTTTATTCTGAAAGAAGCCCTGGATAATCCTTATTTTGTTGAAGGTGATTGTTGAATTGTGTCCCCCCAAGAAATGCGTGTCAGCTTGGCTAGGCCATAATTCCCAGTATTGTGTGATTATCTACCATTTTGTCATCTGACATGATTTTCCTGTATATTGTAAATCCTACTTCTATGATGTAGATGAGGTGGGATTAGAGACAGTTATGTTAATGAGGCAGGACTCAATCTACAAGATTAGGCTGTGTTTTAAGTCAATGTCTTTTGAGATATAAAAGAGAGAAGCGAGCAGAGAGACATGGGGCCCTCATACCACCAAGAAACAAGAGTCAGGAGAATAGGGTGTCCTTTGGACCCAGAGTCCCTGTGCTGAGAAGCTCCTCAGCCAGGGAAGATTGATGACAGGGACCTTCCCCCAGAGCCGACAGAGAAAGCCTTCCCCTGGAGCTGGCACCTTGAATTCAGACTTCTAGCGTCCTAGGCTATGAGAGAATAAATTTCTCTTTGTTAAAGCCATCCGCCTGTGGTATTTCTGCTTTAGCAGCACTAGATAACTAAGACAGTGATAGACAGGGTATGTGACATAAGGCCACAGGGCAAGCAATGTGGGGTCAGAATTAGCAACATTACCTACCGCCACCAATTTCAGAGGATCTGCTGTGCCTACTATGCCTGGGAGGCCCACGGGTAGCATGAGAGTGGTATTTACACTAGTTTTGTGGTGTGATTTTTAAATATTTTTTTCTTTAAAACTTTTTAATATTTAAAAAATATTCTCCATTGTATTAGAAAGTATATATTTGAATCTATATACTTTTTTAAAAACAAAAAAGATGATTTTAGTCTACATCTTATCCTTTTACTTCATGCTGCTTTTTTAGGTATTTTCCACATCAACACACATTGAGCTATACTTGTTCCTTTTAATGGCTGCGGTGTAAATATGTACTCTGCTTCCTTTAGCAAATCCCCTATTGATGGAGGTGTAGGGGTTTTTGTGTGTGTGTGTCCTCTCAGCTTTTTTGTGGTGTGGTTCCTAAAGTGCTTCCTTGTTTCTCTGTGGAAGTGGGCCTGCATTAATTGATTTTTCTATTCTAAAACTTTTATTGTTTTATGTTTCATATTTAGTACTGGTATTTAGTATCGAGCTTCACCCTTTCTTCCCTCTCACCCATTCACCTCTTTCACGGTATCCTCTGCTGTACAGGAAATTTTTATGTTTTGTTTTGAATAACTGACTGAACGATGACCTGAAGAAAATGCAAGATACTTCTCATGGCAGCTCTTGCTCAGTCCCGCGGCCTCAGAATAGATGGCAAACAGTTCACCCAAGTCCCGCTGCCGGAACGCTACATCGGCCTTGGCAGGGCCAGGCCCCTAGCTGTCTGTCTACCATTTTTGGTTTTCACGTATATGACTGTCTTTCAGAGCACGAAGGAACTCTTAAAGCCCCGGCACTGAGCGGCTAACCAGTCCTTGGTGGAGCCCTGGCACTAAGTGAGGGGGTGTGGCTGGGGAGCCAGTGAGGCTGACCACAGAAATAGATAAAACCCTTTAGGAAAAACCCATCCTGCCCTGCATTGGCATGCTCTGAAGTGATAGTATATCATATCATTTGCACACAAAAAGGGGGACAAAATCAACATGCAAATGGAAAATATGTGTCTACTGTGTCCAAAAAAAATATCTGAAACTTCTGACTTTGAGCATCGTATGCCAGAGAGAAACTGGTGCTTAACGGATTTCAGGACGATGACAAAACAGAGTAATCCACCCTTCTACATCAGTTTTTTTGCCTGCTAGTCTCCTTGTGGAGAGACGCTCACAAGCACCAGCTGGAGGCAAATTCCTTGAGGGCAGGGACAGTGTTTTCTACATCTTCTGACACTGCTACAGAGCCTAACACCATGTTGGGCGTGTGGTACATAAAGGGGGCTTGTGGGATCAATCCACATGACAATGGATTTCTCAAGCTGAAAGCACTGAAGAAAAAATTCAAGCCTCAAGTTGAAATAGTGAAGAATTCTACAGGAAAAAAATATTGAATGTTGCAGGAAGCATCGAAAGAAGATGGAATACACAGAGCCTCTATACCAAAAGGAATCGGTCGACGTTCAATCATTTTAGGAGGTAGCATATGATCAGGAATCAATGGTACTGAAGGAAGAAGTCCAAGCTGCACTGAAGGCATTGGTGAAGAACAAGGCTCCAGGAATTGACGGAATATCAATTGAGATGTTTCAACAAACAGATGCAGCACTGGAAGTGCTCACTCATCTATGTCAAGAAATTTGGAAGACAGTTACCTGGCCAACTGACTGGAAGAGATCCATATTTATGCCTATTCCCAAGAAAGATGATCCAGTTGATTGTGGAAATTATTGAACAATGTCATTAATATCACACGCAAGTAAAACATTGCTGAAGATCATTCAAAAGCGGCTGTAGCAATGTATCGACAGGCAGATGCCGGAAATTCAGGCCGGATTCAGAAGACGACGTGGAACCAGGGATGTCATTGCTGATGTCAGATGGATCCTGGCCAAAAGCAGAGAATACCAGAAAGATATTGACCTATGTTTTTTGACTATGCAAAGGCATTTGACTGTGTGGATCATAACAAATTATAGATAACATTGCAAAGAATGGGAATTCCAGAACGCTTAATTGTGCTGTACATAGATCAAGAGGCAGTTATTCGAACAGAACAAGGGGATACTGCGTGGTTTAAACTCAGGAAAGGTGTGCGGCAGGATTGTATCCTTTCACCATACCTATTCCGTCTGTATGCTGAGCACATAATCCGAGAAGCTGCGCTGTATGAAGAAGAATGGGGCAATAGGATTGGAGGAAGACTCATTAACAACTTGTGTTATGCAGATGACACCACCTTGCTTGCTGAAAGTGAAGAGGACTTGAAGCACGTACTGACGAAGATCAAAGACCACAGCCTTCAGTATGGATTACACTTCAACACAAAGAAAACAAAACTCCTCGCAAATGGACTAATAAGCAACATCATGATGAATGGAGCAAAGATTGAAGTTGTCAAGGATTTCATTTTACTTGGATCCACAATCAACACCCATGGAAGCAGCGGTCAAGAAATCAAAAGACGCATTGCATTTGGCAAATCTGCTGCAAAAGTCCTCTTTAAAGTGTTGAAAAGCAAAGATGTCACCTTGAAGATGAAGGTGCGCCTGACCCAAGCCATGGTATTTTTAGTTGCATCATATGCATGTGAAAGCTGGACCATGAATAAGGAAGATCGAAGAAGAACTGATCCCTTTGAATTGTGATGTTGGCAAAGAATACTGAATATACCACGCACTGCAAAAAGAACGAACAAGTTTGTCTTGGAAGAAATACAAGCAGAATGCTCCTTAGAAGCAAGGATGCGAGACTACATCTTACATACTTTGGACTTGTTGTCAGAAGGGATCAGTCCCTGGAGGAGGACATCGTGCTTGATAAAGTAGAGGGTCAGCAAAAAAGAGGAAGACCCTCAATGAGATGGATTGATATAGTGACTGCAGCAATGGGCTCAAGTGTAACGATTGTGAGGATGGCGCAGGACGGGGCAGTGTTTCGTTGCATTGTACGCAGGGTGACTTATGAGTTGGAACCGACTTGATGCCACCTAACAACAACAACAACAACAACAACAATGAGCCTAACACCATGTTGGGCATGTGGTACATATAGGGGCTTGTAGGATCAATCCACGTGACAATGGATAATTCTGCATCAAATGGAGAAAGATGCTTGATGAAATGCTATGGGGCTTGAGAGAGACACCCATTTAGCTGGGGGACCATGTCAGTTTTTGTCAGAATGCTTAGGATCATCTTGACATAGCTTGTGTATGTAAACCCCCCCACCCCCCGCAACAAATCTGCCTAAAACTGAATGTGAACAAATCAGCTTTTTTTAACTTTTTAACCTCTACAACCAATTTAAATTTATGTCTCATTGTCCCACTGTGGAAAGAAGGAAAGATGACTCTCTCCTCTGTATGTAAAGCCTCTTTTCTCATTTATCTGCAGGCACCACAACAACACAGTGTTCAGTTGCAAGAGAGGCAACACACAATGGCAGGCTGTTGGGATTAGTGACTAGGGCATGAAGAAAGTGGGAAAGAGAAGAAGGAGGAGAAAGAGGGAATGAAGGTGTCCCAGAGGTTTCCATGCATTTATATACCTCATTCCAAAGCCAGTGGAGTCCCTTTGCATTACCAGTTGGATAGGGTGGGACTCTGCCTTCAGCCAGTCCTGTAGCTGCGTGAGTCTAACTCAATAGTTCCCTTAGATTCTTGTCATTGATGTGGTGAGGGACAGGGGTTGGCCAAGGATTGTATGGCAAGCCCTGTTCTCTTTGTTTAACCTGGCATTCTCTAAGCTTATTGTCTGTAAAACATTAAACAAAACCTACATATTGACATTCTGTGGGACCCTACGGAAAGATTCCTGCTGCACCAAACAGCACCAGGAAGTACTTCACAGAATGGAAGCTCAAAAACAAGTGTTTCACTGGATATACTTTGGAAAACTCTATCTCCTATAGTAGATGTTCAGAAAAGTTCACTAATTATTGAAGGGGCTTACGCTACAACTCTGTTGTTGTTGTTAGCTGCTGCCATGGGCCCTGACTCATGGCAACCCCACGCACAATGAAACAAAACACTGCCCGGTCCTGCGCCATTCCCATGATCAGTTTCGGATCAGACCATTGTGATTCACAGGGTTTTCACTGGCTGATTTTTGGGCATAGATAGCCAGGCATTTCTTCCTAGTCTGTCTTAGTCTGGAAGTTCTCCTGAAACTGTTCAGTATCATAACAACATGCAAACCTCCACTGACAGATGGGTGGTGGCTGTACATGAGGTGATTGAGTGGGAAGCAAACTGGCTCTTCTGTGTGGAATTTTCCTGAACCATCACTACCCTCTCATACTTTGAGTAGTTTGTTTATAACAAAGATATGATCACAAATGTCGATCAGATAGCCTCAACGATGAGAATATGCAGACATATTTCTAGATATAAAAATACATATTACATTAAAATGTTTGATTTTATTCTTTGCTGCCCATAAAAGTGTTAATAGCTATTTAGTTTAGAAATGAGATTTGAAGTTAATTTCTTTTTTAAATGATTTGGGTGATTTTATATAACATCCCCTAAAAAGTTAGAATTAGAGTGGATTAAACAAACAAAAAATAAAATAGGACTGGAAATGCTTCGCTCACCCACTCTTTCAACTTTGCCTAAGTGGACTTCCAGAAAATGAAAAAGACCAACTAGCATCGTCCATATAATCTAAAATCAGACATTCATATTTTCTGAGGATCAAGAACTACAAATTCATCCACTATATAAATTCCATAGAGGTTAAACCACATTTCATAAATAGATGCAGGCTTTTAAAACTGACATTCGGACATTCCGGCTGCACATTGTTGTTGTTAGGTGCCATTGAATAGGTTCCAACTCATAGCGACCCTGTGTACAACCGAACGAAACACTGCCCGGTCCTGCACCATCCTCATGATCGTTGTTATGCTTGAGCTCATTGTTGCAGCCACTGTCAATCCACCTCACTGAGGGTCTTCCTCTTTTTCACTGACCCTCTACTTTGCCAAGCACGCTGTCCTTCTCCAGGGACTTCTCCCTCCTGATAACATGTCCAAAGTAAATGAGATGACGTCTCACCATCCTCGCTTCTAAGGAGCATTCTGGCAGTATTTCTTCCAAGACAGATCTATTCATTCTTTTGGTAGTCCATGGTACGTTCAATATTCTTTGCCAACACCATAATTCAAAGGTGTCACTTCTTTGGTGGTTTTTAAAATCCTGCCTTCTTGAGCTGCCTAGGACACAAGTACAATGACATGGCTTCCCAAGGTGGTGGCACTAGCCCATGATGTGCACACGCCTCCCCCCTCCACCATCCCTGAGGCTGTTGCAGCTGCCGCCTCAGCCGGAAGTCCCACCTGAAACATACACCTCCCACCTGTGTCTCAAAGTCAGGTAATGAGAGGCCCTGCAGCAGGTGCACAGCTGCCCTGGACTCCCTGGGAAGGAAACGAGGGCATGCCTAGGGGTGGGGACTCTGTAGGATGGCCACACACCTGGGGATCCTGATGTGGAAATGAGCAGAAGTGCAGGTCCCGGACTTGCAGGTTATCCCAGGCTTCTGCGTGGCAGATTTACTCTCCTTCAGAGCTCCACACGTATCTCCTCTGGGTCTCCAGGCTGGCCCTGCCTCCTCCTGGCCCACATGCCCAGGGGCCATCCAGGGCACAGCTGCCTAGTGAGATGATAGACCGTGTGTGTGTGGGAGAGAGGAAAACGTGGAGACAGGCAGCGGCCGCAGAAACGGTAGGGCTGTGGAGGAAAACCTGCACGAGTTGGAGCAGGAACAGGACAAGCATTTGCCTGACGTGGTTTTTCTGTACTACGTGTCTCTCCAGCCAGGATTCTGAAGATCGCAATCCTGGTCTCTGCTCTGTCACCGAACCTCAGTGTGATCATGGGCCCATCCCTCCCCTCCCCCAGGCCTGAAGCCCTTGTCAGTGTAATGTGGGCCAGGGCCAGACGGCCTCCAGGTCTGCTGCTCTGCATCTCCGGGCACCCACCCTCACCAGGCGCCCGACCAGAGGCCCCTCTGTGGAAACGGGATCTGGGAGAGTAGCCCTCTGCTTAGGCACACACTCACCACAGTGTCCCCCCCCCATCCTGGGTGCAGGACAGAGGTGCCAAAGTGCCCTGACCCGTGGTGACTGCACACAGGTGTCACCCACAGGTGGGCACAGGAGTGTGCCTTAGGATGGTTTCATTCGTACCATGATGCCTCCACACCCTCTCGTCTTTGCAGCCCAGCTCACTGGGCCCGGCACCTTTGTTCTTTTGATGGGGAATTTCCAGTTGTCGAATACGCTTAGATCAGGTCTTGAGAAGTTGCCTTTCTAAATATTTTGGTTCTTAACTTTTGAGGTTTTTGTTGCTTTTAACACGGTGGTTTCCTTTTTATTTGCTTAACTCTTTTGCTGGGAAAGATCAGAGTAACCACCTGTGTTGGTGGAATTTCAACTTTAGAACTGATAATAAAAGTCAGCATAGTAGCTGAAAAAAAATGACATTAACAAGCCACCTTCCTCTGATACCTCCTCCCCCTTCTTTTAATTAAATAAACGGAGGGCAAATGTCTGGGCTTTTACTCCTTTCTGCCCTTGGACAGCATTTGTTACTGTACAAAGCTGTTAGGATTGTGAGATATCAAGGAAGGCAGGTCTCCCTTCTCTGGACTTCAGTCAGCACAACTTAGACCAAGGAGGCCTTCATTCTCCCCTTTGAGATTTGAGTACCTCGGATATACTTTCTCACTGGGTTGTTGGCATTGATGCTTTTCTGGCATCTCATCATGCACCATGCATGGCTACTGGACGGAGAATGTATCCTGACTCTCCTCCTTTGGAGCCCCTCTCTGCAATAACACTGCATTCCAGCAGGTGAGCGTGTGCTGACTGGGTCACTGCCCTGTGTGATGGAGAGTCTCCTGGCTTGTGAGGGGACTGCAATGTTTCTTTCTGCAGGCCACTTCTCAGAGCCTCTGTGTTCTCATTTATGCTGTTTTTACAGTTGCTATGGATTTGGTTCTGACTCATGGCGACCCCATGTCTGTTAGCGTAGAACTGCGTTTCCATAGGGTTTTCAATGGCAGATTTTTTGGAAGTAGATCATCGGGCTTTTTTTGAGGCATCTCTGGGTGGGCTCAAACCTCCAACCTCTCTGTTAGGAGCTGATCACATTAACTGTTTGCACCATCCAGACTCCTCGTTTATAATGGGAACAGTGTCCGTCACGCCTGTCTCCGGGGCTGACAGAAGCTCAGCAGGGTGCTGGGCCAGCACATTCTGGTGGGGCAAGGATGGAGCAAGGTGGCGTGTAGGGGTGCAGAGGGCAGGCCGCGCACTTGAGGCGCCACTACTCCCAGTGCCTCCGTGTCTCGGGATAAAGCGTCAGGTACACAGGGCGTCAGCAGGAACACAGCTGCCGTCCTTCACGGTCCTCTTGCCAGTCCAACCTTGACCAGGAAGGGAGGCTTTGGGGAATCTGCTGACAGCTGCTCCGTAGGATTCAGGGTCTCGTGGACGAGCTCTTCGGGGCTGCAGTGGATCTTCCCTGCCTCAAAGCCGGGTAAGCCAGTTGCTTCCCTCTCTTCCAGCCCCACGGCCTCACCACCGCTCATCCTGTACCTCAGTGGTCTGGGGAGGGCCATCTCATCACTGACAGGGGTTCCTTTGCTCAAACTTTGCAGGTTTCTACTCCAGCCGCCCTCTTCATACAAAAAAAATTAAATTAGCATTTTTCAGTACCAGTCCTTCCATATTTCTCTTCTGAACTTGGCATGTAGCTAACCTCACAAGGCTTTCTACATTTAGTCATGAATGCTGGATATGGGAAAGGCTTTAAAATTCATTTAGTCTAATGCTCATCTTACAATGAAGGATGAGAGTCCAGAGAAGTTGAATCACTTGCTAAAGTCGCAGTTTGTCGACTGGAGACCTGGGCACCTGTGCTGAAGCAATCTGCACG
Organism: Dugong dugon; assembly: GCA_030035585.1. Classification (NCBI taxonomy): domain Eukaryota; kingdom Metazoa; phylum Chordata; class Mammalia; order Sirenia; family Dugongidae; genus Dugong; species Dugong dugon. The sequence goes on along the minus strand of CM057466.1, from coordinate 42,096,323 downwards.
CTGTTGGCTGCCACCTGGCCCGTGATGCAGCCAGGCGCACGTGTTTGCAGTTTGCACGCACTGCTGTGGGGTGAGGTGCAATGGGCTGAGGACCAGTGCCCTGAGTTCTGAGTTTTGCCCTGCTTCCAGGGCAAGTCACTCTGCCCCTTGGGCCCCTGTTTTTCATGTTTTAAAATAAAAGGTTTAGACTTCAAGGCCCTTTTCAGCTTTAAAAGCCTGTTTCTGTTCCTAAATCTAACCATATTTAAAGAGAGTTTGCTATTTAAAGATGTTTCATAATGAATGCCAGGTCCTTTTGAAAGGTGAAGAATTAACTCCGTAAGTTACTGTTTTTATAATTTCAGAGCTTTTCCTGCTGGTCTGTCTGGAGATGCGGGCCACCGTGCAGGTGCTGCGTGCTCTGACAGAGGTCAATGCAAGCTGAGTGCCTGCCACCCTTGCCACATGCAAGACGCCCTTGCAGGACAGTTGTCCCCATGCCCTTCACCTACACGCTGCTGCCTGGTGGTCAGGAGTGGTACCGGGTCCTGCTTTGGAGGCTGAGCCCCTTCTGTCCGGCCCACCATTGACTGTGGGCCTGCGGGACAGGGTTGGCCACTGCACCTCAGACACTGCCCGCACTCGTGGAACGTTCGGTGTGCACAGGTGCGTGAATGCTGACCTGTGCCCAGGTGCGGTCAGTTCAGTTATTCATATTAATCAAGGGAGCTGCCTCATACATAATTCAAAGTACTGCAAACCCACAAATCCTTTTCCCATTGCCTGCGTGCAGTAGGCTGTCTGTAAGTGTTTATTAAATAATGGCATAAATTTCCATACAAATAAGTGGTTTATATTTGCACATCTGTCTCTCGAATGTCCTGAGGACTCACAGTCTCCCTCACAAAATGATGAAGGTGCACTACCAAAACAGGCCGAAGCTCCAAGGAACTGGGCATGTTCCCAGGTTTCCTGCCTATGGCCCCAGGGAGTGGGGAGCGGAAGCATTGCTTAAGGTGATGAAGCCTGCAGCTCCGAGCATATTTGGTACAAAGCTGGGAGGCTCCTGATGGCCACCTGGTATCTTTTATGAGGTTGAGCACTTATTTTGCCTTTAAAATTGCTGCCTCTGGCAGAATGGCCCCCAAAGACATTCTCGCCCCAGTCCTGAAACCTGGGACTATATGATGTTACGTGGCAAAAGAGACTTTTGTGTGCTTAAGGTGCTGAACCTTATATAGGGAGATGATCCTGGATTATCTGGGTGGGTCCAATCTAATCACGTGAGCCCTGAAAAGCAGAGAATTTTCTCTGGCTGTAATTAGAGAGATGGGGCAGAAGGAGAAGTCTGAGGGATCCCAAGTGTGAGAGGGACTCAATGTGCTGGTTTGAGGAGGAGGGAGCAATGTGACAGAAGTACAGGGGTCCTTAAGGGTCTGAGGGTGGCCCCCGGATGACAGACAGCGGGGAAGAAGGGATCTCAGTCCTCCAGTCACAGGGACTGGATCCTGCCAACAATCTGGATGAGCGCAGAGCCTCCAGAAAGGTATGCAGCCCTGCCCTCTCCTCAGTGCTGGCCTTGTGAGACCCAGAGCAGAGGACCAGCTGAGCCACGCCGTGCTGGACTTCTGACCCTCGGGAACTGTGAGGAATAAATGCGGGTTGTTTTCAGAAGACAAGTTTGTGGTCATTTGTTACAGCAGCATAGAAAACTAATACAGGCAGTGAGCAGATATCACTGACTCTCTCCACAGTGGCCTTCAGCTCTTGGGGCCCTGTTTCCTCTGCAGCTCTATGTTCTAGGATTCACTCAAACATTAACTGAGTTGATAAAAATGCCAGTATCTTTGAAATAAGGCTTTGGAGTCAGCCCAGCGGGGTCCACATAGCTGCTTCATACCTTGAACAAGTGTCTCCTCTCTGCTCCTTGTTGGCAGACAGGGATGGTGCCACCAGCCCTGCAAGGTTTAAAGTGGAGTGGGATGATGCATGGAGAAATCTGGCTCAGTGTGTGCTTGGTAACTATCATTTCCCTTCCCTACCTCATTTTTAGTCTGCAATTGCAAGCTGAGGGCAGTGGTGGTTCAGTGCTAGAATTGTTGCCTTCCATGCAGGAGACCTGGGTTCCATTCCTGCCAGTGCAACTCCTGCCCAGCCACTACCCATCTGTTAATGGAGGCTTGTGTGTTGCTATGATGCTGAACAGGTTTTTCAGTGGAGCTTCCAGACTAAGATGGACTAGGAAGAAAGGCCTGGCAATCTACTTCTGAAAGTCAGCCAGTAAAAGCCCTATGGATCACAATAGTTATGCATGGGGTTACCATGAGTCAAGGGCCACCTTGATGGTGGCTAACAACATAGCATTGCACAAGCCGGGTTGCTAAAGACATGAAAGGAGGCATCTCAGTGGCTCTCAAGGTTTCTTCCTGCTTGTGGCTGACTTTTGGCCAGAACTCCAGGGACAAGAAAATTACCCAGGACTCATTGTCGCTTCAAGGAGGCTGACTAGACCACAGATCTGCACGAAGCAACCATGCTCGCTTTTCCCTCTTCAGTCCTGTGGCTGACCTGGCGTCTCTGCCAGCTTGTTCACCTCAAGGGGGTCCACCTTGGGGACTGCCCACCTGCTGGAAGCAACAGCCTGTCCTTTCTCTCGGGCTCCTCAGAGTCCACTGGGCTCAGTTCCGGGGTCACGTCTCTTGAAATTTGATGTCTGTCTAAACCTTTCCAGGCCCTCTGATATGTTTATTTCCCCAGATTTACCATCTGGAAACTCAGGGAGCGGACGGCTCCAGGGAGAGGTGCTGCCCAGTAGGTGGGTCACTTTCCTGAACCTCAACTTCAGCTCCTTTCCTCTTTCTGGAGACTCCCGGGAGCTGGTGTCGAGGGGGTCAGTCATTCCTTCAAGGGTGCGAGGCCTGACCACAGGGATTCATACCACAGGAAGCCCTCACAGGCCTGCTGTTGCTGACAGCCTCTGCCTTCTGCTGAACTTGGTGACTTTTGTAATGTCGTCAGCAGGCACTGTGCTCCTCAGTTCCTTCCAGAAGCTGCCAGAGGCTCAATCAAGAACCTGACCGATGGAGAGACCCACAGGGCCTCCACACTCCCCGGGAGAGGGGTGACCACCGCCCGTCTTGGGGGGGCTCGCTTTTGGAAGTGTTGTGGGAAGCACTTTATTTAAATGTAAGTTAGAGAAATATCTTCCTCTAATTCAGTAAGGTCTCTGCCCTTAAAATGAACCTACATATGCATGAGGATAATTTGCTTGAAATTTTAACTTGGAAAATCACAGGAATCTTTCTTTAATTGTGCCAGTTCCCTTTCCTGTGACCCATGGGAGTTAAAGGCCAGAACTCAGGGAATACCACCCAAGCACTGTTGTTGAGTTGATTGTGACTCACAGCAACCCTAGAAGACAGAACTGCCCCAGAGGTTTTCCAAGAATTGGCTGGTGGATTCAAACTGCCAACCTTTTGGTTAGCAGCCAGACTCTTAACCACTGTGCCACCAGATTTTTGTCAAAACGAAGCCTATAGGATTGGCAGGCAGCTCCGCAGACTGCCCGTTTCACCCTCTGGCTCTGCCCCTACTGACGAATGACTTTGGGCAAGGTACTTAACCTTTCTGTGCCTCAGTTTCTCATCTGTAAGGGCTGTTATGGAGACTGAAGGAATTTGACCACGTAAAACATTCAGAACCTTGCTTGGCACACAACGAGGGTCTTAGGTAAGCATTAGTGATTCTCGTGGAGTGCTAATGTGGTCTGTACTGAGCAGACATTGCTCGCCCTTGGCCTGACCCTCTGAAGCGGCGAGCCCTGGGGTTGGTCTTTTCATCCAAGGTCTGGCCTCTTTGGTTCCTGATGCCATGACCTGGCCACTTCCTCCAGAGTCTCCTGCAGTGGAATTCTGCAAGCCAGGTAAGGTCACTGCCTTCCTTCCCTTGCTCCAGGATTGCTGGTCCAGAGGCACGTACTTTTTATGCATTTCTAGTACTCAGTTTTAAAAAATGATGTCAGTGGCTTATTGGCTCAGGATCAATAAAGGAAACAAGGAGGAAAAAAGCTCTGCTTTTCAACAGAGCAACCAAAACTGCTGAACACGTCTTCCCCCTAAGACTTATTTATGGCTTTCTTTCCCGAATTCTTTCCCTTGGTGGTGCAGACATGCCCTGTGCCTTTGAAGTGGGCTCAACATGTTTTCTGCATGTGTGAGCAGCTGTTCCCCGCTCCAGGGCTGGTCCAGACCCACCAGCTTCCCTATGATTTCCAGCCATTAATAGTGAGCTCCGCTACAGGACTTTGCACAGTATTTGGTCCCTGTGGGCAAATACGAGGATTTTAGGGATGAAGCCTCATCCCTACCAGGAAGCAGCAGCCTTCAAATGCTGCTTGCAGGCAGCACTTTCCTCAAGCCTTTGCACTGAGAAACCTGGAATGCAAATCCCCTCGTCTTCCTGTTTTTCCTATAGCGCTTCTGTTTCAGGAGTTGAAGCATTATCAGTTATAAAACCACCAAGAAAACCGAACCTGTTGTCATCGATTTGATTGTAACTCATAGCAACCCTATGGACAGGATAAAGCAAAGGCAAAACCTATGGTGCCAAGTAGCACAAGCTCATGGCAGGGAAGCTTTTGCTCTCAGGCCAAGGTCAATGTGTTGTCTGTTCCTGAGGGGTCATGTTGTTGCTGTTGTTAGTTGCCGTCAAGTTGGCTCTGACTCAAGGCGGCCTTATAACAACTGAACGAAACACTGCCCGGTGGTGCGCCATCTTCACGATCATCGGTGCGTTTGAGTCTGTTGTTGTGGCCATGTGTCAATCCACCTCACTGAGGGCTTTCCTTATTTTTGTTGGCTCTCCACTTTACCAGACATGATGTCCTTCATCAGTGATTGATCCCTCCTGATGACGGGCCCGAAGTAAGCAAGTCAGAGTCTCAAACAATTGTCTGTGATCTGTAGGATTTTCATTGGCTAATTTTTGGAAGTAGATCGCCAGGCCTTTCTTCCTAGTCTGTCTTAGTCTGGAAGCTCCACTGAAACCTGTCCACCCTGGGTGACCCTGCTGGTATTTTAAATACCAGTGGCATAGCTTCCAGCATCACAGCAACATGCAAACCATCACAGAATGACAAACTGACAGACGAGTCGGGGAGGGATTCTGTACTGATGGTAATTATTAGTGAGCTTGAATTGTTAACTCAGCAATGATTGGTCCAGTCTCTGCTTTTCTTCTAAAAGAAAAATCTCTGATTCCATTATGACAGGTTGATGAAATAACATATAAAGTGAGTATAACCAACACATAGTAACCACTCAAAGAGACTTTATTACTGTGACTATTATTATCACGTGGTTCTTTAAGCGGATTTCAGAGAAATGAAGGTTCAAACCACCCGCTGCAAATAGATTGCTTCAAATCCTCTCTTACATTTCATTCTCTCTCTCCGTACTGGTTCTTTCCCTGAGCCTGTCAGTATGCCTGAGACTCTCCTATTATTCAACAAACAAACCAAAACAAAACCCCAAACTCGCATGGCTCTGCCGACCCTAGGGCTGCCACGCTCTCTCCCCTCCCTTGAAAAGTCAGTATTTGAAATGTTTGCGTTGGCTATCAGCCTTCCTCACTTCTCCTTTGGTCGTTATCTGTCCACTGCCAGGTTCTGCCCCCATCAACCACTGAAACCACAGTTGCAGAGTCTGGGGACCCCTGACCCTTCACTTGCACTGGCTGCTCTGCAGGATTTGACCCCATGAGCTGCACTGCCCAACTGGATGGCCCAGCTGCAGGGCCTGCCAGGCGCTTGAGAGGTGGCAATGCACAGAGGAAGAGAATTTTAAATTTAATTGAATAACTTTAAAGACAGATACTCCATTTAGTTATCGAAAATATCTGATTGGGTCTGTGAATCTAGCTTTTCAAGTGTAAATGTTATGAAATCTAAATACAGGTGAAACGTTTCTGATGAGAAGTTAGATTGGGAACTGACAGGTGGTATATGTGTAAAATACTCGGGATTTTGAAGCTTGGTTGGAACAAAAAAACATAAAATACCTCAACGTTTGTTATATTGATTATACGTTGAAATCACAATGTTTTGGCTATATTCAGCTAAACAAAATATACTAATAAAATTAATTTCACTTGTTTGACTTTTTTTTTTTTTAACGTGGCTACTGGAACATTCGTGACTTGTAGTATGTTTCGGTCAAATGGCACTGCAGTGGACCATTCGCGCTGAAGACTCTTGCCTCTCTGCCTGTCCTGAGTGCCAGCCTCTCCCGCGCCCTGACCTCCCCATGGGTGCTGAGCGCCGGCCTCTCCCGCGCCCACTGCCCCATCTGAACAGACTTTATTTGTCCGCATGTGTGTCATATGTGTGCACAGGAGAAAGACTTGCAGGCTTCCTTGGCGAGTCTGGAAGGGGCACGTGAGGTTCTGGTTCTCCTTTGCATTGCTGTGCATTGCCTTTGATCTGGCATGAGATGGCCTTGCACTGGGGAGCGGGAACTGGGCAACCAGTGAGGTTTTGGAGGGGTCAATAGTGAATTTGGTTTAAAAATTTAAAGCTGCCCTTTAGAATATTTATTACCAGTTGCTGTCAAGTTGACTCCAACTCATGGCGGCCCCATGTGTGTCAGAGTAGAACTGTGCTCCATAGAATTTTCTTTTTTATTATTGTACTTCAGGTGAAGGTTTACAGAACAAATGGTTTCTCATGAAACAGTAGTACACATAATGTTTTATGACATCGGTTAACAACCCCACGACATGTCAACCCTCTCCCTTCTCGACCTTTTTTTTTGGTGAAAATATACATAGCCTAAGATATACCATTTCAAAAATTTCTACATGCACAGTTCAGTGACATCAACTACGCTCTTCCAATTGTGCTGCTATTTCCACTTCAGATGAAGGTTTACAGATCAAAATAGTTTCTCATTAAACAGTTAGTACACATGTTGCCCTATGACAATGGTTAACCTCACAACACATCAACGCTATCCTTACTCAACCTGGGGTTCCCTATCACCAGCTTTCCTGTCCCCTTCTGCCTTCTAGCCCTTGTCCCTTGACTGCTATGCATCATTAGTCCCATTTGGGTTTATGGGGCTGTCCACTCCCCAGCAGAATGGTGAACCTAGGAAGTGACTTCACCACTGAGCCAAAAGGGTATCTGGGGCCATACTCTAGGGGTTTCTCCAGTCTCCTTTAGGCCAGTAAATCTGGTCTTTATTTTGTGAATTAGAATTTTGTTCTACATCTTTCTCCAGCTGTGTCCAGAACCCTCTGTTGTGATCCCAGTCAGAGCAGTCAGTGGTGGTAGCCAGGCCACCCATTATATTTTTTTTCTTTTTACAATTTTTTTTTATTGTTGTAATTAAACCAAGTTCACGTTTCAAGTTAGTCTCCCATACAGAATTTTTTTTTTTTTTACATACATTGTTATGAGACCCCAACCACTCACCGAATTCTGCGACAGCACACTCCTCCCCTCCGCCCCTGATTCCCCATGAACGTTCAGCCAGCCCCGAACTCTCTCAGCCTTCCCATTTCACCTCCGGACAGAAGCCGCCCCTTTGGTCTCTTGTATCTACTTGACTAAGAGTCACGTTCTTCACAAGTATCACTTTATGACCCACAGTCCAGTCCAATTCCTGTCTGAAGAGTTGGCCTCGAAAATTGTTTTAGTTCTGGGGTGATAGAGACACCAGGGGCCATGCTTTCCGGGGCGCCTCCAGTCTCAGTCAGACCATTAAGTCTGGTCTTCTTACTAGAATTTGAATTCTGCATCCCATTGTTCTACTGCTCCATCAGGGACCCTCTGTTGTGTTCCCTGTCAGGACGTTCATTGGTGGTAGCCCAGCACCATCTAGTTCTTCTGGTCTCAGGCTGATGAAGTCTTTGGTTTATGTGGCCCTTTCTGTCTCTTGGGCCAATACTTTCCTTGTGTCTTTGGTGTTCTTCGTACTCCTGTACTCCAAGTGGTTGGGACCAACTGATGCATCTTAGATGGCCGCTTGCAAGCTTTTAAGACCCTAGATGCCACTCACAAAAGTAGGATGCAGAACATTTTCTTAATAAGCTTTGTTATGCCAATTGACATAGATGTCCCCTGAAAGCATGGTCCCCAGATCCCGCATCCTGGCTACTCTGTCTCTCAAAGTATTTGATTGTATTGAGGAAACTTCTTAGCTTTAGTTTAGTCCAGTTGTGCTGGCTTCCCCTGTAGTGAGTGCTGTCCTTCCCATCACCTAAGATGATTCTTATCTACTATCTAGTTAGTGAATAACCCTCACCCTCCCTCCCCACCCCCATAACCATCAAAGAATGTTTTCTTCTGTGTTTAAACCTTCTCTTGAGTTCTTATAATAGTGGTCTTATATAGTATTTGTCCTTTTGTGACTGACTAAATTCACTCTGCATAACAAGTTCCAGCTTCTACCAAGTTATACGATGTTTCACAGCTTCATCATTGTTCTTTATCATTGCGTAATATTCCATTGTGTGGATATACCATAGTTTGTTTAGCCATTCGTCCATCGATGGGCACCTAGGTTGCTTGCATCTTTTGGCTATTGTGAACAGTGCTGCGATGAACATGGGTGTGCGTATATCTATTCGTGTGATGGCTCTTGTTTCTCTAGGATATATTCCAAGGAGCGGGATAGCTGGATTGTATGGTACTTCTATTTCTAGCTTTTTAAGGAAGTGCCAAATCGATTTCCAAAGTGTTTTTACCATTTTACATTCCCACCAACAGTGTATAAGTGTTCCATTCTCTCCACAACGTCTCCAGCATTTGTTATTTTGTGTTTTTTGGATTAATGCTAGCTTTGTTGGGCTGAGATGATATCTCATTGTAGTTTTGATCTGCATTTCTCTAATGGCTAATGATTGTGAGCATTTCTTCATGTGTCTGTTAGCTGCCTGAATATCTTCTTTGGCGAAGTGCCTGTTCATATCTTTTGCCCATTTTTTAACTGGGTTATTTGTCTTTTTGCTGTTGAGGTTTTGCAGTGTCTTGTAGATTTTAGAGATTAAATGCTGATTGGATTTGTCGTCACCAAAATTTTTTTCCCAGTCTTTAGGTTGTGTTTTGACTCTTTTGGTGAAGTCTTTGGATAAGCATAAGTGTTTGATTTTTAGGAGCTCCCAGTTATCTAGTCTCTCTTCTGGTGCTTGTGCATTGTTACTTATATTGTGTTTATGCCATGTATTAGGGCTCCTATTTTTTCTTCCATGATCTTTATCATTTTTGATTTTATATTTAAGTCTTTGATCCATTTTGACTTAGTTTTTGTACATGGTGTGAGATATGGGTCTTGTTTCAGTTTTTTCATATAGATATCCAATTATGCCAGCACCATTTGTTAAAGAGACTACCTTTTCCCCAATTAATGGATTTTGGGCCTTTGTCAAATAGCTGCTCATAGGTGGATGAGCTTATATCTGGATTCTCAACTCAGTTCCAGTGGTCTGTGTATTTGTTGTTGTACCAGTACCAGGCTGTCTTGACTACCGTAGCAGTATAATAGGTCCTAAAACCAGGTAGTGTATGGCCTCCCACTTTGTTCTTCTTCTTGAGTAATGATTTATTTATTTGGGGCCTCTTCCCTTTCCATATGAAGTTGGTGATCTGTTTTTCCATCTTATTAAAAAATGCTGCTGGAATTTGGATCAGGATTGCATTGTATCTTTAGATTGCTTTAGATAGAATTGACATTTTCACTATGTTGAGTCTACCTATCCATGAGCAGGGTGTATTTTTCCACTTCTGCAGGTCTCTTTTAGTTTCTTGCAGTAGTGTCTTGTAGTTTTCTCTGTAAAGATCTTTTACATCTCTGGTTAAATTTATTCCTAAGTATTTTATCTTCTTGGAGGCTATTGTAAATGGTATTGATTTGGTAATTTCCTCTTTAAGGTTCTCTTTGTTGGTGTTAAGGAATCCAATTGATTTTTGTATGTTTATCTTGTATCCTGAAACTTTGCTGAAATATTCTAATAGTTCCAGTAGTTTTCTTGTGGATTCCTTGGGGTTTTCTGTGTATAAGATCATATCAACTGCAAATAGAGATACTTTGACCTCTTCCCTACCTATTTGGATGCTCTTTATTTCTTTTTCTAGCCTAATTGCTCTGGCTAGGCCCTCCAGCATAATGTTGAATAATAGTGGTGATAAAGGGCATCCTTGTCTGGTTCCTGTTCTCAAGGGGAATACTTTCAAAGTCTCTCCATTCAGGATGATGTTGGCTATTGGTTTTGTATAAATGCCCTTAATTATATTGAGGAATTTCCCTTCTATTCCTATTTTGTTGAGAGTTTTTATCATGAATGGGTGTTGGACTTTGTTGAATGCCTTTTCTGCATCGATTGATAAGATCATGTGGTTCTTGTCTTTTGTTTTATTTATGGGATGGATTACATTGATTGTTTTTCTAATGTTGAACCATCCCTGCATACCTGGTATAAATCCCACTTGATCATGGTGAATTATTTTTTAGATATGTTGCTGAATTCTATTGGCAAAAATTTTGTAGAGGATTTTTGAGTCAATGTTCATGAGGGATATCGGTCTGTAATTTTCTTTTTTTGTGGTGTCTTTAACTGGTTTTGGTATCAGGGCTATGCTGTCTTCATAGAATGAGTTTGGGAGTATTCCATCCTTCTCTATGCTCTGAAATACCTTTAGTAGTAGTAATGTTAACTTTTCTCTGAAAGTTTGGCAGAATTCTCCAGTGAAGCCATCCGGGCCAGGGCTTTTATTTGGTTGGGAGTTTTTTAATAACCTTTTCAATCTCTTCTTTTGTTATGGGTTTATTTAGTTGTTCTACCTCTGTTTGTGTTAATTTAGGTAGGTAGTGAGTTTCTAGAAATTTGTCCATTTCCTCTAGGTTTTCAAATTTGTCAGAGTACAATTTTTCATAGTATTCTGTTATGATTCTTTTAATTTCAGTTGGGTCTGTTGTGATATCACCCATCTCATTTCTTATACGGGTTATCTGCTTCCTCTCCTGTTTTTCTTTTGTCAGTTTGGCCAATGGTTTTTCAATTTTGTTGATCTTTTCAAAGAACCAGCTTTTGGACTTGTTAACTCTTTCAATTGTTTTTCTATTCTCTATTTCATTTAATTCTGCTCTAATTCTTACGATTTCCTTCCTTCTGGCACCTGTGGGCTTCTTTTGCTACTCTCTTTCTACTTGTTCCAGTTGTAGGGTTAATGCTTTGATTATGAACCTTTCTTGTTTTTGGATGTGTGCATTTACTGCTATAAACTGACCTCTGAGCACTACTTTTGCTGTGTCCCAAAGGTTCTGGTTGGATGTGTTTGCATTCTCATTTGATTCTCTGAATTTCTTTATTCCATCCTTAATTTCTTCTATAAACCAGTAGTTTTTGAGCAAGGTGTTCTTCAGTTTCCGTGTGTTTGATTTTTTTCCCTTGCTTTTTGTGTTGTTGATTTCCACTTTTATGGCTTTATGGTCAGAAAAGATGCTTTGTAATATTTTGATGCTTTGGATTTTGTCAAGGCTTGCTTTATGACCTAATATGTGGTCTATTCTGGAGAATGTTCCATGTGTGCTGGAAAAGAAAGTATACTTGGCTGCTGTTGGGTGCAGTGTTCGGTATATGTCTATGAGATCAAGTTGGTTGATTGTAGCATTTAGCTCTTCCGTGTCTTTGTTGAGCTTCTTCCTGGATGTTCTGTCCTTCACCGGAAGTGGTGTGTTGAAGTCTCCTACTACTATTGTGGAGCTTTCTGTCTCTCTCTTCAGAGCTGTTAGAGTTTGTTTTATGTATTTTGGAGTGCTGTTGTTGGGTGTGTAAATATTTATTATAGTTATGTCCTCCTGGAGTATTGACCCTTTAATCATTATATAGTGCTCTTCCTTATCCTTTGTGGTGGATTTTACTTTAAAGTCTATTTTGTCAGAGATTAATATCGCCACTCCTTCTCTTTTTTGAGTGTTGTTTGCTTGATATATTTTTTTCCATCCTTTAAGTTTTAGCCTGTTTGTGTCTTTAAGTCTAAGGTGTGTCTCTTGTAGGCAGTATATAGATGGATCATGCTTGTTTATCCAATCTGCCACTCTCCATCTCTTTATTGGTGCATTAAGTCCGTTTACATTCAGCATAATTTTTGATAGGTATGAGTTTAGTGCTGTCATCCTGATATCTCTTTTTGTGTGTCGTTCACAGTTTCTTGTTCTCCTCAATTTTCTGAGTCATTTTTCTTTATTTTTTTAAATCGTTTTCTTTGTTGTAGATTTTGTGTTTGCTGGGTCTTTATGTTTTTCTACTTTTTTATTTTGATTTGTAGGATTGTTAGATTCCTTTGTGGTTACCTTGATATTTTCCCCTATTTCTCTAAGTTTATACCTGTCTTTTATTACTCTATATTGTCTTAACTTCCCCTCCATACAGAAAATCAATGTCTCTAATTTTTTAAGTCCTTCTTTTTGTTTTAATATTATCCTTTTTTACGTATTGATATCTGTTTCCCTATTTTCAATGTTTTAGCTTTGAGGTATTTTCAATTTCCATATCTGAGTCAATATCTTGTTGCTCTGTCATGTGTTCTAGTCTTGTGTTGTTAGCTGGTGTTATTGATTATCTAACTGTAGGACTCCCTTTAGTATTTCTTGTAATTTTGGTTTGGTTTTTGCAAATTCCCTGAACTTCTGTTTATCTGGAAATACCCTAATTTCACCGTCATATTTGAGAGACAGTTTCGCTGGATATATAATTCTTGGCTGGCAGTTGTTTTCCTTCAAGGCTTTACATATGTCATCCCATTGCCTTCTTGCCTGCATGGTTTCTGATGAGTAGTCCGAGCTAATTCTAACTGACTTTCCTTGGTAGATGACTTTTCTAGCTGCTCTTAAAATTCTCTCTTATCTTTTGCTTTGGCAAGTTTGATTATAATATGTGTTGGTGACTTTCTTTTGGGATCTACCTTATGTGGAGTTCGATAAGCATGTTGGATAGATATCTTCTCATCTTTCATGATATCAGGGGAGTTTTCTGTCAACAAATCTTCGACAATTTTCTCTGTATTTTCTGTTATCCTCCCCGTTCTGGCACTCCAATCACTCGTAGGTTATCTCCCTTGATAGAGTCCCACATGACTCTTACAGTTTATTCATTCTTTTTAATTCTTTTATCTGATTTTTCCTCAAATAAGTTGGTGTCAAGAGCTTTATCGTCAATGTCACTAATTCTAACTTCTACTGCCTCAGTTCTGTTCCTGAGACTTTCTATTTAGTTGTCTAATTCTGAAATTTTATTGTTAATCTCCTGGATTTCTGATTGCTGTCTCTCTGCGGATTCTTGCAGCCTATTAAATTTGGCATTATGTTCTTGAATAACTTTTTTAACTTCCACTCCTACTGTGTCTGTACGTTCCCTGGCTGTTTCTGAATTCTGTTGAATTTCCTTTCTTATTTCTAGAACAGTTCTGTATATTAATTTTTTGTATTCTGCCTCTGGTAATTCCAAGAAGTTCTCTTCCTCCAGAGAATTTATTGATTCTTTATTTTGGGAGCTTACTGAAGCCATCATGGACTGCCTCTTTATGTGACTTGATATTGACTGTTGTCTCTGAGTCATCAATAATTTATTATAATTTTATTTTGTATTTGCTTAGTGAGACCTAGCTTCTTATTGTTTCTTGTTTTGATACGCCCAAGTAGGCAGCTCATGTGCACTAGTTTGATTTTTGACACCTTTGGATCTCTAATGTCCTGTCACCAGGTAGTTAGTTCTGTAACTAAGTATGTACACACAGGAGTCCGTTAAATTTTCCTGTATCGGTTCAGCTCAGGTGTTCAGGCAGTTGGTCACCAAGTGTGATGCAGGGTCTCACCCCCAGTCTTAGAGAGGCATGGGTGATTGGTGCAGGCACTGGACTCTGGCTGTGGTAGGGGATCACGCGCTGAGCCAGGCAGGGGGCTGATGGCTGCCCCTGAGAGTCTGAAAGGAAAGAATGTCCCTATTTTCTAGGGTGAGTAGGTAGGTGAGTTTTGCAGCCAGACTATGAGCACCCCACTCTGTTGGCTGTAAAGGCTCGAGGGCACCACTTTTTCTTGAACTCCTGTAGCAGGTGACTAGGCACTTTAGGTGCTACCACCAGTCCTCAAGCCCCTGCTGCAGATCAGTAAAAGTGCCTACTTAAGGGGCAGGGGTGTTTCGAGGGTCACAAATCTGCCGGTTCATAGCTGAAGCAGTTGAAGTTAAACTTCAGATGTTTGCTCTGTTGTATTGTGGCAGTGAGGATTAACGCTGTTGAGATGGGTCCCCACAAGTCTATACAGGTGTTGTAAGGCACTCAGAGTCTGCAGACCCCTGATACCTGTGCCCAGCAGAGGAGCTGTGCCGAGCCGGTGTTCCTGGCCTAGGGGAGCCAGCAGTTTATTTGTTCCCTCTCCAAGGCCCAGAGAATTGGTCAGGGCGCCTTTTGGGATCTACTTCGGGCCCAGTGGGCTCCCAGTGCAGAGCGTGGAGGGAGGAGGTAAAAGGAAGAGAGGTTTTTCCCAAATGGGGCTTTTTTTTTTTTTTAAATCCCTGCAAAAGGGTGCACGGTGTACTTATCCTAGCCTCTAGGGAGCTGCTCTTCACTGGTTTGGAGTGTCCAAGCAGAATCTCTGCTGCTGGGTCTCTCTCGATGTGGAAGCTGCTTCCCGAGGGTGGGCACAGCACAGCTGTTTGCCTGCTTCACCGTGGACCAGCGTGGCTGCAGTGCTGCAGTTTCCCCACCGTGGCTGTAGCCCTCCTCACCTCTTCCAAACGGTCTCCTTCTCCTGTATCACTCAGATGGATTTCTTAACCTTGCCTTGTTCAGGGCTCCCAGATATTTACATAGAATCAAATCACTTGTTTTTCCAGGTCTTTGTTGTAAGAGGGATATAGGATGCATCTAACTACTCCGCCAGGTTGACCACGCCCCACAGAATTTTCAATGGCTGATTTTTTGAAAGTATGTGTATTGCCAGACTTTTCTTCTGAGGTGCCTCTGGGAGGACTCGAACCTGCAACCTTTGGGTAGCAGCTGAGTGCATTGACCCTTTTACCATGCAGGGACAGATATTAGAACATTAGCAGGCCATTTGCTTGAAGTCCTGTCCAGAGTTTGCCAGATCAGTGACAAAGTGTGAACCTGTTTGTCAATATTGTAAATGCGTTTGGGAGTAAGAAATACCTGTGTCTCTAAATAAATTCATAGAAGTTGGTATGACACAGTTCCTGGTAGAAAATGTTCAGGAAGTCTTTTTGGAATAAGCTTGGATATACAGACTCAGACTTTAACCCAACTTTGATGTCAATCCTAGTTCAATCAAGTTTTTCCTTTCAGGCTACATCTGTGTGATGTGAATGACAGGGAGATTAAGCAAGTTGTCCAAAGTCAAACAATTTATAATGGTATTATAAATGGTATAATTGTATTATAAATAGTTTGACTTTGGGCAACTTGCTTAATCTCTCTGTAATTAGGAATTATATATATGTATATATAATTATATATATAAGCCAAAAAAAGAAACCAAACCTATTGCCGTCAAGTTGATTCCAACTCATAGTGACCCTATTGGACAGATTAGAACTGCCCCATAGGGTTTCCAAGGAGTGGCTGGTGGATTCAAACTGACAACCTTTTGGTTAGCAACCAAGATGTTCACCACTGCACCACCAGGGCTCCATAACATATTATATAGGGAATATATATTTATATAGGGTGGGAAGGTCATGTAGAGTAGATCCTTTTCATCTGAATATCTGGCCTCAAGTAAACAGCCTGAGGTGGCTCTGTACTGTGTAAGTGTAGCTATGCTGGCGTAATCTTTTCCAGGTGGGGGCTCTCAGTAGGAGAAATCTGTGTGAGACCGGGAAGGGGAGAGAAGCAGTAGAGTTTTTAATGCTCAGAAAGTGGGAGAAGGATCAGCGTTGTTACCACTGAAGCCATGGTACTCCCGAGTCACACAGACCTCCTTCTCCATCTTCAGTCTGTCCTGCTGGCCACCTCCATTGTCACAATTGCAGGAGTGAGAGACTGGTGCCCTTCTCGCTTGTCACTGGTCTCCCCCATTTCACACCCCTTCTTTCCCTGACAGCTGCCCCCTGACTTCAAGCTGAGCCCAGATGAGAGGCCTTATCCCAGCTCTCTAACCAGCTCTCATTACTCCCAGTAGTAAGTCTCTATTCCACATCACTCAGAGGTTTGTTTCTCTGACAAACCCTGGTGGAAACATAGACTTGGTTGCTTTGAGAAGAGAAGGTTAGGGGTGATTCAAATACAGAAGGACTCAGAGGAAGGAGATGGTCCCAGGGATGGTGCACTGCAGTGATGTGGCTCCAGGATGGAGCTAGGACTGAGGTAAGAAGAGGCTGTGAGAGGTCTTAACCCTCAGAATGTACTCACTGGAGAAGGTCTCTCCTGTCTACATCAGTCCTGGCCCACAAGGACAGCTCCATAGAGAACTTCAGAAGGCAGGTAGGCGCTCCTCCCCAAAGTGCTGTGCTGCTGTAAGGCTGAGCAGTGGGAACCACTCTCAGCAACTGCTTCTGGGAGACAGTGTGGTCAAAGAACAGAAGGGATAAGCCGGGCGGAAGGCAGGTCTCAGCCCAGCTCCAGCCCCATCTACCCTCACAAGTGGTTTGGTCTTTGACAACCTACTTACTCTCTTTACAGTGCTGGCAGAGAGAGAAATACTGGGGAGATAACAATACCTGGGTAGCACACAAATGATATGTATTCAACTACTAACCTAAAGTTTGGTGGTTTGAACCCACTCAGTGGCAGTGAAGGAGAAAGGCCTGGCGATCTTCTTCCATAAAAATTATAACCAAGAAAACCTTACGGAGCAGTTCTACTCTGTAACACATGGGGTCGCATCGAGTCTGAATTGACTTGATGGCAATGGGTTGTGTATATGTGTATATATATATACATATATATACATGTTTATACCAAATAGCTGTTTGGGTGACTAAGCAACATGATTTTGTTTAAATGCTATGTCATCCACGAAGTGTTAGTTACACAAATCTTATTTTTATTGATGAGTCCATTAAAATATTAAAACACTGGATTTGCACTGATCTGTCTTTAAAAACATTTTGGATGGAAAGAAACCGGTGAGTTAGAAGTCAAACCACTCTCAAACCATTTCATTACAGCAGTGACTTTTTCAAATAGTGACTGGCCACCCAGGACCCAGGACAGGTATGCATACCTTGTGTTCCCTTTCCAGCCAGGCCAGACCCTGATGAGACTATGTACGCTGGAATCTACTGAACTCCATGGGGAGGGACTGATGTCGGCAGGAGAGAGAACTTCTCCACCTTAAAGTCAGAAAAATAACTTTCTTACAGTCTGCTCCCACCCTCGAGGCAGAAATAATGGGGTTTGTTATTTTTAAATCTTTAAAAGATTTAGAAACCACACTCAACTGGGATGGTGTATGGAAATTTCTATTGTTGTTGTTAGGTGCCATCAAATTGGTTCCGACTCATAGCGGACCCTATGTACGACAGAACGAAACACTGCCTGGTCCTGCGCCATCCTCACAATCATTGCTATGTTTGAGCCCATTGTTGTAGCCACTGTGTCAATCCATTTTGTTTAGGGTCTTCCTCTTTTTCTCTGACCCTATACTTTACCAAGCATGGTGTCTTTCTCCAAGGATTGGCCCCTCCTGATAACATGTCCAAGGTATGTGAGACGAAGTCTCACCATCCTTGCTTCTAAGGAGCATTCTGGCTGTACTTCTTCCAAGGCAGATTTGTTCATTCTTCTGGCAGCCCATGGTATATTCAATATTCTTTGCCAACACCACAATTCAAAGATATCAATTCTTCTTATGTCTTTCCTATTTATTGTCCAGCTTTCGCATGCATATGAGGCAATTGAAAATACCATGGCTTGGGTCAGGCGCACCTTAGTCCTCAAAGTGACATCTTTGCTTTTTAACACTTTAAAGAGGTCTTTTGCAGCAGATTCGACCAATGTGATGCGTCATTTGATTTCTTGACTGCTGCTTCCATGGATGTTGACTGTGGATCCAAGTAAAATGAAATCCTTGACAGCTTCAACTTTTCTCTGTTTATCATGATGTTGCTTATTGATCCAGTTGTGAAGATTTTTGTTTTATGTTGATGTGTAATCCATACTGAAGGCTGTGGTCTTTGATCTTCATCAGTAAGTGCTTCAAGTCCTCTTCATTTTCAGCAAGCAAGGTTGTGTCATCTGCATAATGCAGGTTGTTAATGAGTCTTCCTCCAATCCTGATGCCCCGTTCTTTTTCATATAGTCCAGCTTCTCAGATTATTTGCTCAGCATACAGACCAAATAAGTATGGTGAAAGGAGACAACCCTGATGCACACCTTTCCTGATTTTAAATCATGTAGTATACCCTTGCTCTGTTTGAATGACTGCCTCTTGGCCTATGTGCAGGTTCCTCATGAACACAATTAAGTGTTCTGGAATTCCTATTCTTTGCAATGTTATCCACAATTTGTTATAATCCACACAGGATTACAGCCTTGGAAAGCCATGTGAAATTGTTTACTACCGATTGGAAAGTAAGCACAAGTAAAACTGTGCTTACGTGGCTTATTGAATAATCTGCCACTGAGCCCCTGGCCTTGTTCTGACTGATGATATTGAGCTTCTCCATGGTCTCTTTCCAGCATATACTAGAAATTTTTCTAAAAGACTCACTGAAGGACCACTTTGAAATAGCTAAATTCAGAAACATCTACTGTGCAATATTGGGTTCTTCTCATTTCAGAGGTGTTCTGGAAAAAGTTTGACATTTAACAGTGAGAGCTGCGACTTGAGTCTTCAGGTCAGCACCTGGGGTCTTGTAATGTTTTTGGAGACTCTATTTGCAGACAGGTGCAGTAGAGATCACTCATATGTTTAGAGGCCCATATATCTGAGGTAGGAGCAGTTGCCTTTGAGCATGAGCACAGCTGGCATGATAATCACAGGATGAGCAGCTGGTTTGCAAAATGCTGAGAGTGGGGGAGAGGGACAGAGGGCAGCAAAGGTGAGGGTGATGGCTCCTTAAGCTCTGGGTGGGGGACACTGGGCCGGGCCCCGGTGGGGACTCCCAGGAGCATCGGGAGGTGTGCAGTTAAGGAGACCTGGCTGGCTCAGGCACATCCCTCTCTCAGCCAATGGATTTGTGGCCTGAAACTGGATGTGCTGCTCCTCCCATTGAGATCAGGGGCAGTTCTGGATGATGCTGATCCTGGGCGGTGAGGGGTCAGCAGGCGGACTGATACCCTGGGGTGGACTGAGGCAGAGGCTCTGAAAACTCCCCTACTTGCCTTGTAGTAGGGTCTTAGTGAACATTTACTGATTGGGCTTGTTTACTCTGAAATGGAGAAAGTCACACTTCCCCCCTTGCCATGCTAGTGAATTTGAGTTCCCTTCTTGTAACAGAAATGCAGATATCAACCAGGTTCCTGATTTTTTTTTTTTTTTGTCATTCAAGGTACAGGTCACCTTGCAATTTTTTTATACAAGTTTTTTTTTTTTAATTTTTGTATTGTACTTTAGGTGAAGGTTTACAGAATAAATAGTTTCTCATTAAACAGTCAGTACACATACTGTTTTATGACATGGGTTAACAACCCCACAACATGTCAACACTCTCCCTTCTGGACCTTGGAGGAACTTTTTTTTTTTTGGTGAAAAAATACATAGCCAAAGATACACCATTTCTACACCATTCTACATGTACAATTCAGTGACATAGATTACATTCTTCCAGTTGTGCTGCTATTCTCACTACCCTTTTCCAAATTATTCTGTCACCATTATCTTCAACTCACTGGCCCCTAGGCTTCCCATCAAACCTTTTGAGTTGCTGTTGTCAATTTGGTCTCACATAGATAATTTTTTTTTTGTACCTTAGATGAAGGTTTACAGAACAAATGGTTTCTCATTAAAGAGTTAGTACATATATTGCCCTATGACAATGGTTAACAACCCCATGACATGTCAAGACTGTCCCTTCTCAAACTTGGGTTCTCTATCACCAGCTTTCCTGTCTCCTCCTGCCTTCTAGTCCTTATCCTTGGACTGCTATGCCTCATTAGTCCCATTTGGTTTTATGGGGCTGTCCAACCCCATAAACCTCGGGAGTGATTTCACCTCTGAGCTAAAAGGGTGGCCAGGGGCCATACTCTCGGGGTTTCTCCAGTCTGTCAGGCCAATAAATCTGGTCTTTTTTTGTGAGTTAGAATTTTGTTCTGTATTGTTTTCCAGCTCTGTCCAGGACCCTCTGTTGTGATCCCAGTCAGAGCAGTCAGTGGTGGTAGCCGGGCACCATCTAGCCGTACTGAACTCAGTCGGGTGGAGGCCGTGGTAGCTGTGGTCCATTAGTCCTTTGGACTAATCTTTTCCTTGTATCCTGTTCTCTTCATTCTCCCTTGCTCCTGAAGGGGTGAGACCAGTGGAGCATCTTAGATGGCTGCTCACAGGCTTTTAAGACCACAGACACTACTCACCAAGGTAGAACGTAGAACATTGTCTTTATAAGCTGTGTCATGCCAATTGAGCTAGATGTTCCTTGAGACCATGGTCCCCACAACCCTCTGCCCAGCAATTCAGTCCCTCAGGGAGTTTGGATGTGTCTATGGAGCTTCCATGACCTTGCCTTAAACAAGTTGTGCTGGCTTCCCCAGTATTGTGTACTGTCTTACCCTTCACCAAAGTTACCACTTATCTGTTGTCTATTTAGTTTCACTGCCCCCACCCCTCCCATCCCTCTTAACCAACAAAGGTTGTTTCTTTTTGTGTGTAAACTTTTACATGAGTTTTTACAGTAGACGTCTCATACAATGTTTGTCCTTTTGTGATTGAATTATTTCACTCAGCATAATGTCCTCCAGTTTCATCCATGCTATGAGATGCTTCACAGATTCATCGTTGTTCTTTATCATTGCATAATACTCCACTGTGTGTATGTACCATAGTTTGTTTATCCATTCATCTGTTGATGGGCATCTAGGTTGTTTCCGTCTTTTTGCTATTGTGAACAATGCTGCAATGAACATGAGTGTGCATGTCTATTCATGTGACGGCTCTTATTTTTCTAGGATATATTCCTAGGAGTGGGATTTTTGGATCATATGGTATTTCTATTTCCAGCTTTCTGAGGAAGCACCATATCATTTTCCAGAATGGTTGTATCATTTTGCATTCCCACCAGCAGTGCATAAGAGTACCGATCTCCCTGCAGCCTCTCCAAATTTGTTATTTCCAGTGTTTTTGATTCGTGCCAGTAATGCCAGGGTGAGATGGTATCTCATTGTGGTTTTAATTTACATTTATCTAATGGCTAGTGATCGCGAGCATTTCCTCATGTGTCTGTGCGCCGCTTAAATGTCTTCTTTGGTGAAGTGTCTGTTCATTTCCATTGCCCATTTTTTAACTGGATTATTTGTCTTTTTGTTGTAGACGTGTTGGATTTTCTTGTAGATTTTAGAGATGAGACCTTTGTCTGACCTGTAATGTCCAAAATTTTTTCCCAGTCTGTAGGTCCTCTTTGTACTCTTTTGGGGAAGTCTTTTGATGAGCATAAGTGTTTAATTTTTAGGAGATTCCAGTAGTCTAGCTTATCTTCTGGGGTTTGTATGTTGCTGGTTATGGTTTGTATCCTGTTAATACCATGCATTACGACCTCCAGGGTTGATCCTATTTTTTCTTCTATAAACTTTATAGTTTTTGGCTTTATATTTAGGTCTTTGATCCATTTTGAATTAGTTTTTGTATATAGTGTGAGATATGGGTCCTGTTTCATTTTTTTACAGATGTACATCCAGTTTTGCCAGCACCATTTGTTAGAAAGACTGTCTGTTCCCCATTTGATGGACTTTGGACCCCTGTCAAAGATCAGGTGACCGTAGGTGGATGGATTTACATCTGGGTTCTCAATTCTGTTCCATTGGCCAATGTGTCTGTCACTGTACCAGTACCAGGCTGTTTTGACTACCATAGCTGTATAGTAGGTTCTGAGGTCAGGTAGTGTGAGTCCTCCTAGTTTATTCTTCTTCTTCAATAGAGCTTTACTCATCCAGGGCTTCTTCACTTTCCATATACAGTTAATGATTAGTTTTTCCATCTATTTAAAGAATGTTATTGGTATTTGGATTGTGATTGCATTGTATTTGTAAATTGCTTTGGGTAGAATTGTCATTTTCACAATGTTGAGTTTACCTATCCATAAGCATGGTGTGTTTTTCCATTTATGTAGATTCCTTTGGGTTTCTTACAGTAGTATTTTGTAGTTTTATTTGTATAGGTCTTTTACATCCCTGGTTAGATTTATTCCTAAGTTTTTTTTTTTTTTTTTAGGGGCTATTATAAATGGTATTGCTTTCCTGATTTCCTTTTCATTGTTCTCTTTATTGGTGTATACTAATCCAACCAATTTTTGTATGTTTAGCTTGTATCCTGCTACTCTGCTGAATCTTTCTATTAGTTCTAGTGGTTTTCTTGTGGAGACTGTAGGGTTTTCTATGTATAGGATCATATCATTCCCAAACAGGAACAGTTTAACTTCTTCATTACCAATTTGGATGCCGCTTATTTCTTTTTCTTGCCTTATTGCTCTAGCTAGAACTTCCAGCACAATGTTAAACAAGAGTGGAGATAAAGGGCATTCTTGTCTTCTTCCTATTCTCAAGGGGAATGTTTGCAGCCTCTCTCCATTAAGAATGATGTTGGCTGTTGGTTTTGCATAGATACCATTTATTATGTTGAGAAATTTCCCTTCTATACCTATTTTACTGAGAGTTTTTTATCAGGAATAGGTGTTGGACTTTGTCAAATGCCTTTTCTGCATCAGTTGAGATGATCATGTGATTCTTTTCTTTCCTTTTATTTTTGTGGTGAATTATGTTGATAGATTTTCTAATATGGAACTGTCCTTGCGTACCTGGTATGAATCCTACTTGGTCGTGGTGTATTATTTTTTTTGATATGCTACTGAATTCTATTGGCTAGAATTTTTACATCTATATTCATGAGAGGTATTGGTCTGCAATTTTCTTTTTCTGTGGTGTCTTTGCCTGGTTTTAGTATCAGGGTTATGCTGGTTTTGTAAAATGAATTTGGAAGTATCCCTTCCTTTTCTATGTTCTGAAATAGTTTGAGTAGTACTGGTATAAGTTCTTCTCTGAATGTTTGATAGAAAATTCTCCAGTGAAGTCATCTCAGACAGGGCTTTTTTTCTTTGGAGATTTTTTTTATTACCTTCTCAATCTCTTGTTATGGGTCTGTTCAGATTTTCAACATCACTTTGGGGTAATTTGGGTACGTAGTGTGTTTCTAGAAATTTATCCATTTCCTCTAGGTTTTCAAATTTGTTGGAGTATAATATACTCTGTTATAATCCTTTTTATTTCAGTTTGGTCTGTTGTAACGTCTCCCATTTCATTTCTTATTTGGGTTATTTGCATCCTCTCCTGTTTTTCTTTTGTCAGTCTGGCCAGTGGTTTGTCGATTTTGTTGATCCTTTCAAAGAACCAGCTTTTGGTTTTTCTTTCTATTGTTTTTCTAGTCTCTATTTCATTTATTTCTGCTCTGATCTTTATTATTTCCTTTCTTCTAGTGGCTGTGGGCTTTTTTTTTTTTTTTTTTTTTTTGCTGTTCTCTTTCTATTTGTTGGAGTTCTGTAGTTAATGTTTTGATTTTGTCTCTTCCTTCTTTTTTGATGTGTGCATCTAATGCTATAAATTGTCCTCTGAGGACTGGCTTGCTGTGTCCCAAAGGTTTTGGTATGATGTGTTTTCATTCTTGTTTGATTCTAGGAGTTTTTTGATTCCATTTCTGATTTCTTCTATTACCTAGTGATGTGTAAGCATGGTGTTATTCAGGTTCCATGTAGTTGATTTCTTTTCCTTGTTCTTCCTCTTGTTAGTTTCTACTTTGATGGGGTTGTTTTCAGAGAAGATACTTTGAATTATCTCAGTGTTTTGGATCTTGTTGAGGATTGCTCTGTGTCCTAAGATGTGGTATATTCTGGAGAATGTTCCATGTACATTGGAAAAGAATGTGTACTTTGTGGCTGTTGGGTGTAGTGTTCTATATATGTCTATGAGGTCACATTGACCGATTGTACCCTTTAGGTCTTCTGTATCTTTGTTGAGTTTCTTTTTAGATGTTCTGTCCTTTACTGAGAGTGGTGTGTTGAAGTCTCCTACTATTATTGTGGAACTGTCAATTTCTCTTTTCAGTGCTGTTAGAGATTGTTTTATGTATTTTGGAGCCCTGTCGTTGGGTGGGTAGATGTTTATTATGGTTATGTCTTCATGATGGATCGTCCCCTTAATCATTATATAGTGTCTTTCTTTGTCTTTTATGGTAGATTTTGTTTTAAAGTCTATTTTATCTGAGATTAGTATTGCTACTCCTGCTGTTTTTTGGTAGCTGTTTGCTTGATACATTTTTTTCCATTTGTTTTCTATTTGTTTCTAAGGTGTGTCTCTTGTAGACAGCATATTGATGGCTCCTGTTTTTTTATCCATTCTTTCACTCTCTGTCTCTTCACCATTGCATTTAGGCCATTTACATTCAGTGTAATTATTGATAGATGTGAGTTCATTGCTGTCATTTTGTAGTGCTTTTTTTTGTGCTGCTGACATTTTCTTTGTTCCTTTCGCTCTCCTGTGCTGAATTCCTTTTGTTTGTGGATTTTTTTTTCATTTCTTTTGTTTTTGTAGGTTTTGTTTTCACTGAGACTTTATGTTTTTCTTCTTTATTTTGATGAGTAGGTTTGTTAACTTTCTTTGTGGTTACCTTGAAATTTATCCTTATCTTCCTAGGTTTGAACCAGTCTATTATTACTTGGTATCGCCTTGTATTTCTCTCCATTAGAAGGTCCCATACCTATACCATTTATTCCCTCTTTTAGTGTTCTGATGTTGTTGTCATTTACAGATTAACCTCTCTGGTTTCCTGTTGTAATTTGTTCAGTTTTGCATAGTCCTTAAGAGTTCATTTCCTAGGTTGGGATCTGGCTAGTACAATCCTGTGTCCTATATTCAGCTTATGGTCTGATGTCGTTTGTTCTCAGATCGAAGGACTCCTTTTAATAAGTCTTGTAAGTATGGTTTGGTTTTTACATAGTTCCTTAATTTCTGTTTATCTGGAAATGACCTAGTTTCACCATCATATTTGAAAGAGAGTTTTTCAGGATATATTACTCTTGGCTGGCAATTTTTTTCTTTCAAGGTTTTATATATGCAATCCCATTGCCTTCTTGCCTGCATGGTTTCTGCTGAATAATCTGAGTTTAATCTTATTGTTTCTCCTCTGTATGTGACTTTTTGTTTTTCTCGAGCTGCTCTCAGGATTATTTGTTTGTCTTTGGTTTTAGCGAGTGTGATTATGATATGCCTTGGTGATTTTCTTTTGGGGTCTATCCTATATGGGGTTTGTTGAGCTTCTTGGATGGTTAGCTTTTCATCTTTCATGATATTGGGGAAGTTTTCTGTCAGCAATTCTTAATGATCTCTGTGTTTTCTGTTTTCTCCCCTTGTTCTGGAACTCTGATCAGTTGCAGATTTTTGCTTTTGATTATATCTCACATAATTCCTAGGGTTTCTTCATTTTCTTTTCTGAGTTTTCCTCAGAGTTGTAGCCAAGTGTTTGTCTTCAATTTCAGTGATCCTATCTTCCATTTTTTCAAAGCTGTTCTTCAGCCCTTCTATGACACTGTCCATTTCTTAAATCTTGTTGTTTATCTTTTGGATTTCTAATTGTTGTTTTTGTATGATTTCTAGTTGTGAATTTATTTTAGCATTTTGTTCCTGTATCATTTTCTTCAATTCTTCCATTTTTTTCTATATTTTCCTTGAATTTGTCTGCCTTTTCCATGAATTTGTTTATTTTTTCCTCATTTTTGTCTGCTTTTTGCTTCAAGTCTTGGAAAGCTCTGAATATTAGAGATTTGAATTCACTATCAGGTAGTTCTAGTGCCTTTTCTTCTACTGGAAAGACATCTGGTGTTTTATTTTTGACACCTACTGGAACCATCCTGTCCTGTTTTTGTATATGTTTTGGTATTGTCTGCTGTCTTTGGGGCATTCAGTAGTTATTTTCCTCATTTATTGATTGTACATTTGTTTGTTTCATTCTGCTTTTTTGTTTTATTTGGTTATGTCTGAGCAGGTGGGCTGTGTGTTCTTTGTTGTTTGCTCTTCTGTGACACGATACTTTTCATCTCCTTCTCCAATGGGCAGGGTCAGTCACTCAGGTATAGTACAGCAGGGCAGGTCCAGCTGAAGGGGAGTTGCTGGGATAGGTTGTTTGTGGCATGTACTAGGGCCAACAGGGTGGGCTAGGAATCAGTGTAGGGCAGGTTCTGGTAGGCTGTGCCTGTGCTGCTTGGGGATGTGATGTTCAGTGTACAGTGCAGGGAGAAAGAAGGGGGTAGATTGTGATGTGTGGAGTTAAGGTTGGTACGGGAAAATGGAGAGGGAGGAGAGAGGTACAGGAACCAAAAACATACACACAAATAAAAAAGAGTGCTAAGGGAGCTCGCTATTGAAGTGGAGAGATGAGAGACTGAGAAATGGAGAAAAACAAAAATGAAAAAAAAAGAAAAAGAGTAAAAGTAAAAAATGAATAAATCAAGAAACTGGAAATGAAGAAAGCCAAAAAGGGGGAAAGAGAGAGAAGAAAACAAAACAAAGAAACAAAACAAAAACATGAAAAAAGAAATGCCCCCAGGGATGTCACTGTGCATCTGTGCAGAGTAAGGGGGTGTCTTCCAAGCCACTTGGCACTGCTCAGCCAGAAGGGGCTCCCAAGCCGAGAAAAGAAAAAGAAAACAATCAAACAAACAAATCAAAATGGAACAAATCAGAACAAACAAACAAACGAACATTAAAAAAAAAAAAAAAGCTCTTGGGGTCCCACTAGCGCAGTGGCAAGGGCTATGAAGCTGTTCTACAGTCGAGTGGCACCTTGCAGCCCTCCAGGAAGAAGCAAAGATGGGCAGGGAGCCAGGTATTTGAGAGAAAGGAGGGGGAGGTGGTGAGAGGTAAGGAAGAAATCTAATGAAGCAGAAAAAAGCAACACCAGCAGCCAACAAATGGCACTCAGGGAGCTGGCCAGTGCAGGTGGGTGGAATCCAAGAGACATGAGGGTGAAGCTTGTGCTTCCCGGCCAAGAGACTGTGGCTTGCAGGAAGCAGAGGAGGCTGAGTGGGGGTGAAGAAGAGTGGAGGGTGGGAAAGCATATATTGTTAGTTACCGGTTGTTCTGTCTCCTGCTGGAAGCTCCATGAAGCTGCTTTCTCGTACCCCCTGTTTGCTGATCTCCGATAGGAGTCCAGGACAGTGGATCCGTGCTGCAGTAGCTGATAGGGGACTTCTGCATGTATCTCTCCTCACTCTCTCTTCTCGGTCAGTTTCTTATTCCATTTGGTGCTTGGCTGAGTTCTTTATCTCTTCATTTGATGCTTAGGGTTTCAGGATGATGTGTGACTCTGTCTGACTTAGTTTTTCAGATCTTTGCTGTGGAGGGACAGTGTGGTGCTTCTGACTATAGCACCATGTTGCCCAGAAGTTTCCCACCTTGCAATTTTAAGTATAAGTTCCAGAATTGAGTTTAAGGGACCTGTGTTCAAAGATGCACAAAGAAATGGAACAGAATGAAGTGCCTCAGCTTACTGCTGGTGAATGTCGATGCCAGTCTGAGAGGGGGAGGAAGGACATGGAATAGTCTTCCTCTTCCACCCTGCATGCAGAGAGTGGGGACAGCACACAGGATCAGGAAGAGTGGGAAGGAGGAGACAGGAGAGGAGAAGACAGATGCATAAAAAAGCAAAGAGGCAAATAAGGAAAAGAGAACAGAGAAATAGGACAGAAAACAGGATGGGTCGGCAGGGCAGTGAGGGAGGCAGATGTGACAGAGAGCAGTGGGGGTTGTGAGGAGTGTCCTGAGTGCTTTCAACCATGGATAAAATACATATTAATACACCATAAAATTATTCTCTCTGTTTCTCAAAAACCAAAACAAACACATGGAAAAATAAGCAGGCAAAAACATCGCACTCCTACAGCCAAGCTCAGGAACACAAAAACCAAACCTGTCACCATCAAGTCGATTCAGACTCATAGTAACCCTATAGGGCAGAGTGGAACTGCTGCATAGGGTTTCCAAGGCTGTAATCTTTATGGAAACAGACTGGCACATCTTTCTCCTCAGAGAGGCTGGTGGGTTGGACCCGACTTTTCAGTTAGCAGCTGAGTGCTGTAACCACTGTGACACCAAGGCTCTTTAAGCTGAAGGCACCCACTCTCACATCTAGAGGCAAGCGGTAGCCGCTGGAGTAGACCTGCATCAGATGCACCAGGTGAGCCCCAGGCTGGCTGCCCATTACCGAGAAGTTCAAGCCTTCCAGGCCCAGCGGGCAGAGGGAGGGGACAGCAACTTTCTGACCTGCCTCCTTTCACCTAAGCTGGCCACTACGCCAAGAACCCTCCTTCTGAGGCAGCTTCTTAAAGGGAATTCAGTTCTAGGAGTGACAGCCACTAGGGACAGTGTGATAAGACTATAAACAGCCTCTTCAGGAATCTAGTTGCCGTCGAGTCCGTTGTACTCATGATGACTCCACGTGTGTCAGAGAACTGTGCTCCACAGTTTTCAACTGCTGGTTTTTCGGAAGTAGATCACCAGACCTTTCTTCTGAGATGTCTTTGGGTGAATTGAACCTCCAACCTTTCAGTTAGCAGCTGAGCACGTTAACCGTTGGCACCACCCAGGGGCTTCCCTTCAGGAATGGAGGGATTGATATGTGCGAGCTCACAATGGCGAGCACTGCGTTTTGGCACTGTCACAGTGCCCCTCATGGTTTGTCTCATTGGAGCCTCACATGGCCCCGTGGAGAAGGTGCTATCACTCGCTGTCTCCCTTTTCCTTGCCTTGCCGACTGGTCCACATTGAACCCACGTGGAGCTGAGCCTGGTATTTGGCCTGACGTAGGCCCTGCTGCTCATTGACTGGACAGCATGACCAGAAATGTGCTTGTTTGGAAGCGAGGGATTTAAGACTGCTTGAGGCAGGTACCCCTTGAAGTCTGTGAGGTAAGACTTAAACCAGATGGTGTCATGGGATAGGAAACAGCTACTAGAAAGTGAATGCGTTTTCAAGGTGTATATTTTCTGGAACCCCTGAAAGACTCTTAAGAAAAACTCCACAGCGTCCTAATGCAGCATCTTAGAGTGGTATTTGCAGAGTTGGTGGTATCTGCAGACACGGGTCTGCCATCAGATTCCTGGGGTACGTATTATCAGATGAATCAGCATTCCACCTCTGCTGTAGCAAAAACAGAAACCAGGCACTCATAAGCCTCTCTTTCTTCCTTTCCATCTAGAGGAAAAGACAGGAGCTTCCTTTATGCTCTCTGTGACATGATCTGCTGTGACAGCTGGCGGGATGCAGTACAGAAGACACAGCTGGGGATGGTCATCCAAGGTTTCCGGGATGCTACAACGCAGGCTGGCATCTGTGTCCCTCTGCCACCAGGCATCAGCACATGAAACCAATTAGCTAGGTCAAGGCTCCAAAGGCCCAGGTTTGAAACCAAACCCCACTGATATCGTGGCCTCATTCCTGGTGGCTGGGCTCCATTAACTCCTCTGGCCTTGAGGCCTCAGATAAAGTCAAGACACTTTCCTGCCTGTTGGTGCTGACTGGATGCGAGTTTTGACGGCTTTTCAAAGCCGCGCTTACCCTCTGGTGGCTGAGAAACCAACAGGAGTCCCGAGGTAGGAAAGGCCCAGCGTCACCAGCCTTGCTGTCTTTGCCACCTGAGCCCATGCGCTGTCCCTGCTGCTGGTGTTTGCACCACAGCCAAGACCGTGAGTGTTTCCTGCTCAGGGAACATGGCCAAGGGGAGGATGTGGGCGTGTCACAGCCCAGGTGGCGCAGGAGGAGGCCTAGGTCAGGCCGACCAGAGAGCCTGTGACGCTCATTCTGTGACTGCTGGGGGTGGGGGGTGGGGCTCAGGGCTGGGAGATGGATAGAAGGGCTGGGCAAAGGAGAGGAAGGCCCTGCTCACCTGTGGGGCCAGCTCACCTTGCCGCCTTTTCCTCAATGCCTTTTTGTTCTCCCTTTCCTGCCCACCCCGTCTCTCCTCCCAACCTCCACTTTTGTGGTCCCTCCAGCCTCCTGGGCACATGGTTCCCACGTGTCCTCCCCCATCTCCCTGCAGAAGCTGTGCTGTCCGCTCTGCAGACAGCCCAGCCCTCCAGGGTGACACCTCCCCCCCCACCCCCCCCCAGCCTGAGGGTGCTCCTCCAGCCTGAGGATAAGCCAGGAGCTCAGCGGTTGTTCCAAGGAGGCACTAGTCCTATAGCTCATAATGAAACCCGTTCTAGAAAAGCCTGGAGGCCCCCAGCTTTTATGTAATAATAACCAAGTCCGCTGTATCCGTAGCTGGGGGAGAACGTGTTTTGTTTGTTGCTCTGACGAACTGCAGTGCCCATGGCTGGGGCGGCAGACTCCATCCTGACTCACAGTGCTGGGCTGCCCCAGGGGCCTTACCCACCTCAGAGTGGGCCCTCCACCCATTCCCGGCGTCCTCGGCCCAGTCCGCACTTGGGAATCCCACAGAGAGGTGCAGACATTCCGATGGCTGGGCCCACCCCCACAGTTTCTAATTTAACTGGTTTGGAGGGTGCCTGGGCATCAGGATTATAAACTTTCCTGGCGATTCTAACCTGCAGCCACGTAGAAAAGTTCTGTTCTGACTGTCTGAAATTAGGAAAGACGGGAGGCTAGAGGAGTCCCTGGCTGGTGCCAACAGTTAACGTGCTTGGTTGCTAACCTACAGGTTGGAGGTTCAAACTCACCCAAAGGATCTACTTTGGAAAAATTAGCTGTTGAAAACCCTAAGGAGCACAGATCTTCTCTGACGCACATGGGTTTGTCATGAGTCAGAGTCCACTTGATAGCAACTATTTTGGAGGCTAGAGAGGGATGAGGCTGACTCAGGATGGAAGGTGAGATCCCTCTGACCTGCGGCTTCTCAAATGGTTTCACATGAGTCTTGTTTCCCCACTAGATGGAAACCTCACCCCTTACTCATTTATTCACCAGGCAAACGTTCCCTGAGAACCTAGAAAGTGTCAGGCACTAGGGAGCCCCACAGAGGTGACACAGACTCTGGCCTCACAGAGCTTTTGGGCTGTAGGGGAAAGCGGACTTGTACACCGGTGATTTCAGCACCCTGCCATCTGTGTTTTAATAGAGATTATATATAGCACAGTGGAAGGAAGGGATAACTCTCCCTCTTTCTATTTCATATATAAATATATGTGTGTGTGTATGTGTGCGTGTGCGTGTGCTGGGGACAGAGTTATGGAATGCTTTTTAGAAGGTATAATCCTTGTTTGACAGTGAAAAAATTGAGGGGTCTTGTGTTCTAGGTTATCCAAGGTCAAGGACTGACAAGGTGTTGTACTCCCAAGCTCTATCTTCTATTTCATAAGCTCCTCCCTCCACAGATAAGGAGAGTCCTAATCATTTGCATTCTGATGTATCAGATATTTATCAGATATTGTCTAGAGAGTTTAAGTGTCCCCACCTCTTGCCCCAAGGGTCTGATGCTGTCCCTGTGGGTGTGGTTCATAGACAGCAGTGTCCCCAACCTCTGGGAGCTTGCTAGAAATGCACATTCCCAACCTCTTCCCAGCCCTATGGAATCAGACTGTCTGGGGGAAGGCCCAGGAATCTGTATGTGACAAGATCTCCAGGCCATTTTCCTGAGTGCCACAGCCTGGTGGTTGATGCGGTAGATGGTATTATTAGTCCCAGGACTCCACCCTCTCTGTCTCCATACCCTTTGCCAGGAGAGTAGGAATATAGCCCTTCCTTGATGGTGTTAGGTTGGACAGGTGGCAAGCAGTGAATGGAATGTGGGAGGAAATGATGGTGCATCAGTTGTGAGCCTGGGCCTGAGGAGGCATTGTATGGTTCTGCTTGCCTCTCTGGGAGCCTCTAACTTCTGCCATGAAGCCAACGTGCCTCCAGGTAGCTGCTGCCTCTTCAGCCTGCACCACTGACCTGTAGACTAAAGCCCAAAGCAGAACTTCTCTAGCTGACTTGCAGATCTGTGAGCATGAGGAGAAAGGCACAGTACTGCATGGCACTGAGCTTTGGGATGGTTTCCTTACGCAGCAACAGCTGACTGATACGTAACTGAGGCAGGTTGTGTAGGCCTATGCAGACAGGGTTCTGAACCACAAAGGGAAGGATATTGGCCAGAGTCAGGCCAGTAACTGAGGTTGAGACTCAGGGACCCAGGATGAGGCTCTCTGCCCCCTGTGGCCTGGCCTCTCTGCCTGATGAGTTCTCAGCTGCTGCTCCTGAAGCTCACTGCCTCAGTCTTTTGGTATTACCCGGTCAGATCCCTAAGACTGGGAACTGATTCCCTATGCCATAGACCATAGAGGCTACCTTCATCTCTCACCTGAATCATTGCAATAATTTCCTTACAGATCTCTTTGCTTCTATCCATTCCCACCTATTCTCTGTTCTCAATGGAACAGAGGAAAGCTAGAGTCCTCACCATGGTCTACAAGACCCTCACGTTCTGGCCTCCTGCTACCCCGCTGATTCTATTTACTACCATTATTTAGCTCAGTCACTCTGCTGCAGTTGCTGTGGCTTCTTGTAGTTTCTTGAGCAGCACAGACTTGCTCCAGCTCAAGGTATTTGCAACCATTGCTTCCTGGCATTGGAGCACACTATCACTTGTCCAGGGGGATATTACATAGCATCTGTCTCACCTCTTTCAGTTACCTGCTCAAATGTCACCTCCCCAGAGAAACCCTTCCCATAGGCAGAGCAATCCTTTCCCTCCACCATCCCACTGCCTTGCTCTATTTTATTCTTCTGCTGAGTACTTCTCTCCATACGATATGTTACATATTTATCAATTTTTTAATTTATCAGTTGCCTTCTACCCTCTAGAATATAATTTCCATGAGATGGAAATTTGACTTTTTTTTTTTTTCACTGCTATATTGGCAGTGCCTATAACAAGTACATAGTAATACTCGATGAATATTTGTTGAATGAAGGCATGGATGGATGAATGAATGAATGAATTATTAGCTAGACCATGGCTTGGGGAACCCATGGTTTAGATTACAACTGGTCCCTCAGCCTGGTCTATGGGCAGGAAAATTTCTCTTGGAAAGGGCTGAAACTGCCAGAAGTCATAATTTAGTATTTCTAATTAAACACTGTCGTAGGAATGTTTTAACTCTAAATTCCTCTGGTCTGACGTTCTCTTCCATAAAGAAAGCTACATGAATACTAAATTGTAATCAGAAGGTTGTTTGGTGAGCACCGAATAAGAACAAGGGGCATTAGGTGAACTAAATCCTTAATGGTTTCAGGATACTAAACAAGTTGGATACAATAAACCCAAACCTAACCCGTTGCCGTGGAGTCGGTTCTGACTCATACAACCCTGTAGGACAGAGTAGAACTGCCCCATAGGGTTTCCAAGGAGTGGCCGGTAGATTTGAACTGCCAACCTCTTGGTTAGCAGCTGAGCTCTTAACCACTATGCCACCATTTCTTCCTCATGGATGACTTTGCCAGTGGACCCAGCAAAAGTTCCAGGCTAGGGCCCTTCTCTGAGGACAGTGCTTGGATGGGCAGTGGCTGCCTTTGTCTTTGGAGCACTCCTTTCTCTGCACTATTATGGTTGGCTGTTGACATAGTCAGGACAAGGTGAGTCAGGTGTCTATCCAGTGATGACTCAGACACCCACAGTGCTTTCAATGTCAACTCTGCCATTTCAGATCTTGACTCCCAACTGCACAAATAGGAGTGAGAGGGTGGTGAGCTCATGCCTGCTCTCAATTGCCATGATCCAGGACCAGACTTGCTTCTGCTCACACACTCATGAAGAGGGCTCAGACAGGTGGTTCAAAACCAACTTAGGGAGCAAGGTGATGTGTCTTCCTGCATGTCTGGGAAGAGGGAGTGGCTGTTTCTGCTAGTCCTGTATTTAGGGTTTAACTTTCCTTATCTCTGCTCTGCTGTCTATTAGATACTCATTTCATAGTTTAGCTGTCAGAGGGCAACCTTATTTTAATGAGGTAAGTAGTAACCAGGAACTGACTCCAGAGATAGCAGGCACATTGGGAGAGGTTAAGGAATGGGGTGGTGGTGCTAGTTCCTTGCAATGATAAACCCCTGTGGGAAGGGCATGGAGTGGAAAAATATTTGTGGATAGACACAGATTTGTATGCAAATACCAGAGTTTTTGGTAAAGATGTATCACAACTGTGAGATAAAAGGCTAGCACAGAGGCCCAGCCCTGCTTGTCTTTGTCAGCAGTTTGCATTACCTAAGTAAGTCTCCACATCTAATGAAGGGAACTTAGAGATCACTCAGTCTAAATCTGTTCGTGCTAAATACATGTAAACAGAGGCACAGGGAAACGAAGCCACATCCTCAGAACAAACCTAGCCAGCGGAGCTGGGAGAGTAACCAGGTCCCCTGACTTGCCACTCAGGGGCCTTCTCCTTTGCAGCCTGCCTGCCCTTCTGTGGGACCTCAGTGCTTCAGGGAGATCTCTCCCTGGGGCCACGGGCAGCAGTGGGCCTGAGGCCTGGGCTTTCTTCTGACTTTCAGCCTCTGGCTGGAAGTAAACCTAAAAGAAGTGAGCGGTGGTGTTCATGTGCCCCCTCTCCATTTGAGGGGAGGTGATCTTGTCTGCTTCGCCACACACAGCAGGGCTCTGTCACCCTGTCAGGCCTCCCTCCGTGGGGCACAGGTGGAAGCAACAGGAAAGTTTTCAGTAATAGCCTTAGGGAAAACACGTGGACAAGATTTCTCTGTGTCCTTTTTGGGGCGTTTGATTAGCTTCCTTTGCTTTATATGTCGTTTTCCAGGAATAGGCAGATGTGCTTCTCACCACGAGATATTAATACCAAACAAAGCACTTGAGGGAAAATGACAACCCAAGATTTAGCCATCAAGTGAAGAGGGGTGGAGAGGGACAGATGGGGAGAGAGCACTTCACTGTGATGAAGGACAGTACAAAAGGAGAA
This sequence comes from Dugong dugon, assembly GCA_030035585.1. NCBI lineage: Eukaryota > Metazoa > Chordata > Mammalia > Sirenia > Dugongidae > Dugong > Dugong dugon. The sequence goes on along the minus strand of CM057466.1, from coordinate 42,061,244 downwards.
AAAGCCAGGGTTGCTGTGCTGTGCGGTCAGATGACCTGCTTTATAAGCATGGCACGCTCTCCTGGATGTTCTGTGGCCCACTAGGTGATGCTAGGCTTAGTGTCCCTGCATTAGCTGGTAATTCTAGGCAGAGTGTTGGCAATAATTAGCAGTCATTTGCCCATCACGGGGGCCAGGCTGGTCTTCCTGCACTGGTGCTGACTCATCAAGTGCAACAAGAGCAGGCCCGGCAGTGAGCCTGGGGGCTGCCCGGCTCTGAGCAGCCCTTGGGAAAGCAAGGTGCTATTTATGGAAGATGATAGAGAAGGCAATTCTACAATGGAGAATTCCTGCTTCTGTGAGCATTCATGGTTGAAATAAATGTGATTTGTTTCCTCTATAAATCTTAATTAAAAACTGAAGGACACATCCTTTCTTCCATACCTGGAAGGTGCTCCTTTAACTAACCTGGAGAAAAGGGGACTTTCTTTTTTCCAAGCTAGTAAGTAAAGGCTCCAGTGTTTCAGGTTTTGGAAGCCAGTCTTTGATTTTATCCAAAATGAAATCTACTGAAGCAGCAAATGAGTTTGTTAGACCCAAACTTGCAGTAGTAGACAGTGGCGTGTGTTTCTGTGTGTGTTTAAATCCGTAAAGTTGACTTATACATGTAACCTATAGACATTGGGAGAGGCAGGAACATGGGGCTACTGGGCAGGGATCTGCTAAAGGAAACTTAGGTATAGGTGTTCATGTTGGGAGAGTGTGAGAAAGGCCATGGAGCTAGGAAAGGATGCAGGTGGGCTTGTCCCCCTTCCCCCCCAGTGTACATTCAAACCTCCAAGAAACATTTTGCTGGTTTGCATGAAGAGTAAGACGGGTTGTGTGTCCACAGGTTCTTGCATTCCTTGGGTGCATGGTGAGGCGAGGTGCCAGAGGCTGAGAGACCTCAGCCAATCAAAAAGCACAGAAATAACACTGTCCAGAGTATTTCAGGGACAAAGTTGAATAGACGCCCAAAGTAAAGTAATGCCAGAATGAAGAAGACCCAGGTTGAACAATACTTACTATGTATAGGCCCTGTCATGGGTTGAATTGTGTCCCCCAAAAATATCTGTCAACTTGGCTAGATCCCAGTATTGTATGATTGTCTACCATTTTATCATCTGATGTGATTTCCTTATGTGTTGTAAACTCTATCACTATGATGTAATAAGATGAATTAGTGACAGTTATACTGATGAGGTCTACAAGATTAGATAGGGTCTTAAACCAATTTCTTTTGAGATATAAAAGAGAGAAGTGAGCAGAGACACCCAGGAACTTCATACAACCAAGAAAGTAGTGCCGGGAGCAGAGCGCATCCTTCGGACCTGAGGTTCCTGTGCTGAGATTCTCCCAGGCCAAGGGAAGATTGATGACATGGACCTTCCTCCAGAGCTGACAGAGAGAGAAAGCCTTCCCCTGGAGCTGATGCCCTGAATTTGGACTTGTAGCCTACTAGGCTGTGAGAGAATAAATGTCTTTTTGTTAATGCTGTCCACTTGTGGTATTTCTGTTATAGCAGCAATGGATGACTAAGACGGGTCCTAACTCTGATAATGTTCTGTGTTTAAGGGAAAAAAGAAAAAAAAACTCTGGGTCGTGGCTGTAGATCTTGCAAAAGCCCTGAGGACCAGACACGTGTAGGTCAGCAATGATTAGGAGCCGAGACTAGGAAGGCAGAGGCTCTGTTCTCCTGGGACCCAGGCTGGGTGGACAGAGTCATACTACCACACAGACACTGGGCTGCAGCCAGTGAACTTCACCTGCAGAGCTGTCAAAAGTCCCAGTGCCTGGGTTCCAGGGAGACTAAATCAGAATCTTAGGGGGCAGGGTAGGGGCCCAGTCATGATGGGCCAGAGAGAACCCCAAGTGATTCTAAAGAGCAGTTAGGGTGAGAAGTACCATCATAGTGGATTTGAAATACCTGGTTTATTGACCTTTTTTCCTGAGATCCAAACAGATTCCTATCTGAAGGGTCTCATCAGGGGCTCGCATTCTCACATGAGGGGTGGGATCTGGACATCTTTTTTTCTCTCTAGATGGCTTCGGAGACTGAGACCTCTTCCCCAGATGGCTTCGGAGACTGAGACCTCCTCCCCAGACGGGAGCATTTCAGCTATTGTAGATTGCATAGAGACCAATGAAAGATGCCCTGGTGGGAAGCTGGAGACCCTTAGAAAGAGTGAGCAGGGTGGGCATGCGACTACCACTTGGCCTCCTCAGAGCAAACTCGGGTACAGTTGAAGCTACTCCCCTCCAGTGGGGCTGACCTTGCAGCACATCTCCCAAAGAAGGCTTTGTATGGACTGCTGGGAAAGCTTCTCTGCCCACTGGGCCATGAGACATAGCAGATTCCATGGTGCCTGGTGTATCTGGACTGACAGGATGCTATACGGAGACCTTGGCAGGCCCCTGCAAAAGAACCATAGGACAGATCGCTAGGATTTTGAAACGTGCTCTAGCTTTCTCTGCAGATAACTACTCTCCTTTTGAGAAATGGCTTCTAGCTTGTTACAGGGTCACAGTTGTGACTGAATGTACCCCACCTCCATGGGCCACCATTCAGCCTGAGCTGCCCATTGTGAACTGGATGTTTCCTGACCAATCCAGCCACCAAGTTGGGCATGCCCAGCAGTGCTCCATCATCAGGTGGCAGTGGTATATACAGTACTGGGCTTTAGCTGATCCTGAAGGCACATGTAAGTTATACAAGTAAGTGGTTCAGATTCCCACGGCTCACACTCCTGCCACATTGCCTCTCATCTCTCAACCTCCACTCATGGCCTCATTGAGAGTTCCCTGTAACCAGCTGACAGCGAAGGAAAAGCTTCCATCTTGGCTTACAAGTGGTTTTGCATGACATGCAGGAGTTGTCTGAGTGGGTGGCTAAACACTGTTGCTCTGCTCAGAGATGGCCTGAAGATCTGGTGAAGGGAAATTACCACACAGGCAAAAATTTGAGCTGTGCCCTGTTTGTTCATTTTTTCTGGAAGGAGAGGGAAACATAGATATGGATATATATTGATTCAAAAGCAGTGGTTAGTGATTTGCCTAAATGGTCAGAGACATGGAAGGAATGTGGTCAGTAAATTAGTGACAAGGAGGTCTGGAGAAGAAGCATGTGGATAGACTTTTTCGAATGGGCTCAGAGAGCAAAGACATTTGTGTTCTATACAAATGCTCACAAAGAGCGACCTCGCTGTTCTGTGAATGTCCATCAGCCTCTTTCCATAACCACCTCTGTTCTCGCTCAGTGGGCTCAGGGAATAGAGGCCATGTGGCACGAATGAAGATTATACATGAACTCCCACCCACCAAAGCTGATCTGGTGAGTATCAAATATGCTAGTAGAAGAGACCAACCTTGAGCCCACAACATGGCACCTTTCCTTAGGGGGACCAGTCAGCCCTGTGGCAAACTTATTACCTTGGACACCTCTAGCATGGGAGAGGTGGCACTTTGTTTCCACTGAAATTCTGAATATAGATTTTCCTTCTCTTCCCTCAGTGCTTTGGCCAAAACCACCATCTGTGGACTTATAAATGCCGTCTTCACTGACATGGTATTCTGCACAGCATTACTTTTGACAGAAGAAATTTTTTTTTTTTTTTAAGAGTAAATGAAGTGTGAGAACGGGGTTATGCCCACAGCATTCACTAATGTTACCATATCCCCCATTACCAGCCTTGATAAGACAGTGAAATTGCCTTGTGAAGACTCAGCACTGATGCCAGTGGGGTGGCAACAATTTCTGAGGTGGGTAATGTCCTCTAGCATATAAGATGTGCACTGAATTGGTGACTACTTGATGGCGCTGTTTCTCCCATATACAGGATTTATAGGTTTTGGAATTGAGGGATGGAAATGGGAGTAGTTTCTCTCTCTATTATCTCTAATGATCCACCGTGAAAATTGTTGCTTTTCATTCCCATAAATGGATACTTTTCTATCTTAGAGGTCTTTGGTTCCCAAGGGGGGAGTGCTTCCACTAGGGACACAACAATGGTTCTTTTAAACTGGAAGTTGATACTGTTACTGCCCACTTTGGGGTTCTTATGCCAGTGAATCAACACGCATAGGAGAATGACCGCACTACCTAGAGCAATGGACTCTGACCATCAAGGGAAATTGGGCTGCTACCACCCAGTGGGGGTTAGAAGGAGAGTGTCTGAAATGCAGCAAATTCTCTGGAGCATCTCTTAGTACTCCTATGTCTTGCCATAGAAATTCACGGGAAACCACAACAGCCCCAAACAGGTAAGACTGAAAATGGCCCAGACCTTTTGGGAATGAAATTTTGGGTTACCCCAGCAGGCAAGGAACCAAGACGAAATGCTAAGGGCAAAGTAAATATGGAAGGGGTAATGGAAGAAGGAAGTTTTAAATACCAGTCACAGCCATGTGACAATTTACAGAAATGAGGTCAATAGCAGTTATGAGTATTTCTTCCTTACTTTCATATGAACATATTTGTATATATGTTAACCACTTTTTTTCTTTCTCCTTACCATTTCCCTACTATATAACATGAAATGTGTTAATAGTGGTTAAGCTTATGTTTTAGGTTTAAGTTATAGTATATCAAATATTGAATATACCATGGACTGCCAAAAGAATGAACAAATCTGTCTTGGAAGAAGTACAGCCAGAATGCTCCTTAGAAGTGAGGCTGGTGAGACTTTGTCTCACGTGCTTTGGACGTGTTATCAGCAGGGACCAGTCCCTGGAGAAGGACATCATACTTGGTAAAGTAGAGGGTCAGCAAAAAAGAGGAAGACCCTCAACAAAATGGATTAACAGTGGCTGCAACAATGGGCTCAAGCAAAACAATCATAAAGATGGTGCGGGACTGGGCAGTGTTTCGTTCTGTTATACATAGGGTTGCTATGAGTTGGAAGCGACTCAACAGCATCTAACAACAACATATCAAAGGGGCAATGTGACTCAGCTAAAAGAGGAATGACCATAGTCTCGGGGGATATAGAAAAGAAAAAAATAAATAAATAAAAGAGAAATGAATGAACATCGCTCAAAGATAGATGAAGTAACACATGGGATTTTGTATCCTCTTTTGGGGAGACTTAACATGTTTTGGATTGTATGCAAGATAGCTGCGTCATGTTTGATGAAAGGATAATTTTACTATTGTCCTGAGTTGAAAATAAAAAATTGTTAGAAGAAGTGTATATGGATGCCAGATGTAAAGGGGTGGACTGTGGTGGTTTTGTACTGGATAAACTGAAACTGTGTTTCCCAGAATCCTTGTAGGGATCTGAGTTAGAGATGGTCAAAAGAGAGCTTTGTGTGAGATCTGAAGAGTATAAGCAGAGCAGCAGTCATTAGTTTCTGAAGGTTGTTAAATGTGAGGAGAGGCAGATGCAGAGGGAGGTGCCATTTGTTTTCAGCCAGTCTCTTTCCTTCCCTTGATGAAATATGCCCACAGACATGCTGCTGTGTTCCACCTGGTCCTTGTTCTCTCTCATCCCATGGCCAGCTCATTGCCCTCACAGCTGGCCCTGCTGATCCACAGCAACTGAAGCCCACCTTCCATAGGCTATATTTGCACTAGTTGTTTTTTGTGGTCTCACCTTGGCAGATGGGTGTGCCTGACTCCCAACTTCTGTGGCAAACTCTGACTTGCCCACCAGTGTGGTGCTCAGGAAGTCTAGTTAGTGACTGTCTTTTGGACTCTTATTCCCCTAGCTTTCCCCACAATTGTGGAATCTTTAGCCCTATAACAAATACCTTATTCTCATAGTGGTTCTTCTTCCCTGACTGAGACTTGACTAATACATTATGAAAAATGACTGTGCTAATGTTAAAGAAGTTTATACAAAATTTTCACTTTTTTTTTTTTTTTAAGTTTATCACAGATTTTGAACGTGCCTGGGTTACAGTTTCCTCATCTATAGAATGAGGGGGTGGAATTAGATTATGTTCAGGTTTCCTCCAGCATTAATATTCTGTGATTTTATGATTGAAGTAAGTTATCTCCTTTGTTCTATTTGTGAAGACAATAGGTTGCCACCGTGGTGTTTTGAATCCCAGATCATAAAGAGGATGAACTAATTTCCTGGCATCAATCTCATGCCTACTCCAGTTATGTCTCCTCAGAGTTGCTCGATGGTGATAGTGTGGGTAGGAGGGTAGGGGTGGAGGAGTGGATGTGGGAGCTCTTGCTGTTGGCGGAACACTCCAGTACATGAGATTTTTAGGGCCTTGCTGGATTGTTCATTCTGTGGGTCAGGGCATTTTCTCAGCTTCCATGAAAACTGAGTTGCCTGTTTAATCACCCAAGGTTTTGTTCTTCTCCAAAGCCTGGGGGCCGTACCACACCAAAGTGACGGGGTACACAACTGTGCGAAAGTGCTTGGCTCTGGTTTTTGGATCTGAGTCAGCTCTGTCGTTCCCTCTCTCCCAGCGGCTTGGGGAGGCAAAGCCTCCTGGTAGCTCATTGCCTCTCTCTGAGGTGAAGGCAAGTTCTATTTCAGCTGGGAAGTAATTTCCATCGTGCTTAGAGAGACACACCTGAATGTGATTGTCAGACTTGTTTTTAAAGACTTTAAATTCCAGAGACAAATCTGAAATTTGGAGTGAAGGAGAAAACAATCTCTGTGAACTGTAGTTACCCCCATGTTCTCCCCTCCTCTGGTATTTTGATTGGCTGCCAGGAATTGTTAATAGCCTGAGCCTGGAAGGGTTGATGGAGAACTTCCCAAATCCCTGAAGACATGACAGCCAATCTTGGCCATCCTAGTGGGAATACAGCAGAAATGACGTGACACTCGGGTCCTTTTTCTTGTCTTCCTCTGCTACCTGGCAGGCAGACACTACACTGGTACTTATCACAGAAGAAATTTTAACTGCAGAGTTTTGGTATCAGTGACCTGAACCTGCAGTGTTCACTTTTAAGTCAAAAGGCAATTGTGAAAATGCATAGATTCACAGCTACACCTCATTTAGACAGTCCAGGCCTATGGTCCAACACTTGGTCTCAGCAATGTAAGTTTGAGGAAAGTTACATAATAACATTAACAATAAAATCTTGGGTGTGGGGTGGGGAGAGAAAGCTTCTGGGATATGTCAGTGGGTGGATTGTTGAGGTCTAAATCTCAAACAGCCCAGATTAATGGAAAACGTAGTAATAAGCAACATGTGAGTTGGGGAGCCTCAGAGAAAAGTGTTGAAACATGTGTTGGATGTCTTCAAATGCCATGAGGTTATTATCTTGGAATTTTTTTCCCCTAAAGGTATATTTGTTGAGCTGCCAGAGTAGAAGTAGACTTCTAAGATGAGTTTTGAAATATTTATTATCTGGACCAAACAAACCAAACCAAACAAAAGAACCCAACAACTTTATAAAGATGGACTAAAGGTTTCCAGAAGGTCTTAATTCTAGAGATCCTTAAACCTGGAACTTTCAGAAAATCCATTGAGCATCACTAAATTTGGCTATCTTTGCAGGGCAAGGGGACTTTTCAATGTTCATAGCCTTCAGAGAACTTTGTTACTAAATCAGAACATGGTGGTTTAGGAGAATATCAGGAAAACTAGGTTTTGGATCTGGATGTTCCTAGGGGAGTCACTTATTCTCATTAGATCAGGGTTCCTCATCTGTAAAATAGATGCCAACGGGAGGCTTGTAGGGCTCAGGGGAGAAGGTGCTGGTAGTAGTATCTGCCATGGCCTGGTTGGAGGATGTAATTTAATGAAGGACCACTCTTTAGACCAGCAGTTTCAACGTTCAAATGTTCAGCTTCACCAGTTACTGGGTTTGTGATTGAGCTTCAGTTTCCTCAATTGTAAATGGAGGTAATGTAGCACCTATGTGATATGGTGCTTGTACAGACTAAATTAGATGTCTGTCAAATACTTTGCAGAGTGCCTGGCACATGGTAGGAGTTCAGTAAAAGTTAACTATTCATATTAACATTGGTTTTAGCATTAGCATTAGTACTATATGGTCCCTACCCTGTGGTTTCTAAATGTCACTGTGTGCTGATGACAGAACCCACTGGCCAATTTAGAAATACTGATTCTTGGATCCAGTAACTAGAGATTTTGGTCTAGTCAGCCCAGTTTGGGAACAGGAATCTACTTTTAGAACACTCCTCAGGTAACAATATGTGTAGCCTTGGTATGAAATCACTACTATAACCAATGTGCACCCATACACACTCACACATACACACGCTCACATATATATAAATTCATATACACACACTCATATACTCATTCACACCTCAAAACACTCATATACTCATATCTACCTAATGAATTTAAAAATAGAATTATAACTTGAAAAAGAAAAACAAACCCTTAGTCTCACCGTAAAATGAGTTTATTGACTTATTTATACCCTAACCTGTTCTAAAGGATTTGAAGTGGCAGAAAGTTCTCAGTGCCACATGAGAAAGCCTCAATTAGAATGTCTTCTCATGACTTGAAAAACACCTGGAAAGACTCATCTGGTGGAATGCCACGGAGAGGTCTGGCATCTGGACATTCATTCCATGTGATGGCACACATCCGGCTCTTTAGGATGAGCAGAACATTTCCCTCCAGTTCCCGTCCAGATGTGAAGATACAGCCCAAAAGGCAAACAATTTATCAAGTTTAATTGACCAATTAAAAACCCGAGCTCAGCAGAGTTTCAGTGGATTCCTGATGTTCATCATCTGAATCTGCCTGGGTTTTTTACCTGGGATGCTCCCTTCATGCAGTCCTTCAGCTAAACAGAACTTCAGTCAAACAGACAATGGCCTTTTCTATCCCCTCCACTTTACACACACACACACCCAGAACAAAGTGACTGCTTGGTGTGCGTGTGCAAAGAACATCCAGAAGCAGATAGATGGGCGGATGGTTATCTGGCTTCTGCAGAATTCAAATTAAGCTAATACTATTCAAATTCCTTCCCAGCCTCTGTTGTGCCTTCTCAAAGTTGTTGAAATTGAATTCAAAGGCCAAAAACATATGCTGGCCAGGCTCAAAGAGCAACTGCCGATTGCAAACACATGGCTTAGCAATGTCTCAGATGTGAGGGGTGACATTTGGTGTAGTTGATTAAGTGCAGTAATCACAAGAAACATCATTCAAATCCCATGCCCTTGCACACAAGGCACATAATAATAATAATTACAAAAAAAAAAAAAAAAACACTAAGAAAAAAACAATCTCTGATGAAAATGCGTAACGGTCCTAAGATGGAAACTAAATTTTGGTTTGGATTTTTACAGATGTCAATGGAAAATGCTGTGTAAAGCAGTATGCTCTGCCATTAGAATTTTTTGCAGGCTTGGGAGCAATTTTGGAAATGAGGGAGATTAAGATTATAGCCATACAGAGTCTAGCACAAAGATATCTTTAGGTCAAAAGCAAAAAAAAAAAAAAAAAAACTTTTTTGCAGGAGACACGTCTGTTCCATCAGTCAGGGATGCCTATGGGCACCAGGCTGGGGCCAAACCAAATGCTTGTACTGAGTAAAACAGCCACTGGCCCTGGACTGGTGGGGAGCAAAAAGGAGGGGGTGGCCCAAGATAGCCTATGCACCTCCTCCAAAATTCTAGGCCGGAAACACTTCGTTATTGGCAAGATCCAAGTGGCTTAGTTTTGCCAAGTGACTCTGAAAGACAGAAGGAGTCTTTGCAGCCCCAATTCGGATAACGTGGTGAAAGTTGACTGAAGAAGGGTCCATCTTCATAAGGCAAATGAAAATGTGCTGCCCAGAAATTCCTGAAACAGTCACTGGCCATCAGGCCATTCCGTTTTCTCTGGAGTTTTTATTACAGTGTCCGCCATTACAGTGACCACTGGTGGTAGGAGGCTAAGGGTGACAGGAGAGAACAGGCCCTGGCTCTGTTCTTGGTCCTGCTGTTAATTTCCTGTGGGACCTCTCCTTCTTCAACAGATGCCCGTTGCAGGAGGAATTCCCAGGACAGCTCTGCTTGAGCCCCTCCTTCATTACTGTCTGTAAGCACTGCTCTGACTGAGTAACTTTATTTGCATATGAGCACTTTCCCAAATTCCTTGGAAATGTAAGAACCCCAAGTAGGGCATATGTTTTGAGGAGGTGTCAATTTGGTATGTTGCATAATGCAGGTTGTGAGGAGAACCTAAACAGGTAGATGCAGTTTTTCTGTTTCCACCTTCCATTGTGTAATTTTTTCTGAGGTTCAGCCTGACTGAGGCAGAGTTGAGAATTTGAACACTCTGTAGAAAGGAATGGAGTCAACTCAAACCACAAGTTTAAAGTACAGGGACCATGTCTCCAGTGCTGGGCTGGCTGAGTCCTCAGTGAGGTGGCAGGGACAACCTTGCCCAGAGTTGCCTCTGGAGCCCTCGACTCAGAAGACTCCGAGGAGCATGGTAGGGACTGGCCCAGGGTTGCTTCCTGGGAAGCCCCTGTGCTCATTGGCTGGCTAAAGACAGGGGCATCCTGCAGTAGAGAGAACAACGTGACTCTGTTTTACCAAGAATTTCCCAAACTTTTTTGCCCTCCCAATTATGCATTTTTTGGAAACATTTGGGTAACTCTGGTAAGCAATCAGTAGTATTGGAAAAGATCCTGCAGGTTAGCATGAAACACTGCTCAGATTCAGGAAAGGAATATGTGTGGAGGTAGAGGACAGTGGGTGTCTTTAACTGTTTTCCAATTCTGGATGGATTCTCACTATGTGTTTCTTAACCTTTTTTTCATTATTGCCTCCTTAAGGAGAAAAATTAAATTTATTTTAAATTCTCCCTAGTGAGAGAAATTAAATATAAAGGAATAAGATTTTGTTGAGTAGTGTTGAGCTTTGGAGGGCTACAAACCATGGTTGTTTTTAAGGTTTTCTCACCCTGCAAGAAACAATTTTTGTTTCTTGGGTGACAGTATCTCTGCCACTGAGAATGCATGCTTTAGAGGTTCAAGTAAACGTTCAAAGAAATTTGCCTGGTTTAGTGGGGATATACCTTGACCCCTTTCTTTTGCTGTGGTAGGTAGGAGGATGAGTGTGTAGGAGGGGTAGGGAGAAGCCAGGATTTGATCCTATTGCTCCTATGGATTCCGAGTTAGGAGTGAGTTTCCTAGTTTCTGATACAGAAAACAGATGCAGTGATTATTAATGTAGGGAGGATAAGGCTTCAGACCTAGGGTTCAAATCTACCAATGGTTGGCTGGGTAACCTTAGGCAAGTTACTTAACCATGGCTTTCTCAGTTTGTAAGTTGGGGGTAATATCACCTCTTATCCCCATGTGTCTGTCAGTATGTCGTACTGTGGTGGCTTGTGCATTGCTGTGATGATGAAAGCTATGCCACTGGTATTTCAAATACCACTAGGGTCACCCATGGTGGACAGGTTTGAGCGGAGCTTCCAGACTAAGACAGGCTAGGAAGAAGGACCTGGTGTCCTACTTCGAAGAAACTGGCCAGTGAAAACCTTATGAATACCAGCAGAACATTGTCTGGTATAGTGCTGGAGGATGAGCCCCTCAGGTTGGAAGGCACTCAAAGACAACTGAGGAAGAGCTGCTTCCTCAAAGTAGAGTTGACCTTAATGACATGGATGGATTAAAGCTTTCGGGACCTTCATTTGCTGAGCTGGCACAACACAAAATGAGAAGAAATAGCTGCAAGCATCCATTAATAACTAGAACATAGAATGTCTGAAGTATGAATCTAGGAAAATTGGAAGTTGTCAAAAATGAAATGGGACGTGTAAACATCGATAGCCTAGGCATTAGTGAGCGGAAATGGACTGGTATTGGCCATTTGGAATCACAGAATCATATGGTCTACTATGCTGGGAATGACAAATTGAAGAGGAATGGCGTCACAGTCATCATCAAAAAGAACATTTCAAGATCTATCCTGAAGTACAACACTGTCAGGGATAGGATATCAATACACCTACAAGGAAAACCAGTTAATACGACTATTTATCAAATTTACATACCAACCACTAATGCCAAATATGAGGAAACTGAATATTTTTACCAACTTCTGCAGTCTGAAATTGATCAAACATGCAATCTAGATGCATTGATAATTACTGGTGATTGGAATGCAAAAGTTGGAAATGAAGAAGGATCGATAATTGGAAGGTATGGCCTTGGTGATAAAAATGACACTGGAGCTTGCATGATAGAATTTTGCAAGACCAACAACTTCTTCATTGCAAATACCTTTTTCAACAACATAAAAGATGACTATACAAGTAGACCTCTCCGGATGGAATACATAGGAGGCAAATCAACTACATCTGTGGAAAAAGACGATGGAAAAGCTCAATATCAGTCAGACCAAGGCCAGTGGCCAACTGTGGAACAGACTATCAATTGCTCACATGCAAGTTTAAGTTGAAGCTGAAGAAAATTAGAGCAAGTCCATAAGAGCCACAATATGACCTTGAATTTAGAGATCATCTCAAGAATAGAGTAGACGTATTGAACACTAATGACCAAAGACAAGATGAGCTGTGGAATGACATCAAGGACACTATACATGAAGAAAGCAAAAGGTCATTAAAAAGACAGAAAAGACTAAAATGAATGTCAGAAGAGACTCTGAAACTTGCTGTTGAACATAGAGTAGCTAAAGCAAATGGAAAAAATGATGACGTGAAAGAGCTGAACAGAGGATTTCAAAGGGTGGCTTGAAAAGACAAGTAAAGTATTATAATGAAATATGCAAAGACCTGGAGTTAGAAAACCTGGAGTTAAGAAGAACATGCCTGGTATTTCTTAAGCTGAAAGAACTGAGGAAAAAATTCAAGCCTCAAGTTGCAATATTGAAGGATTTCTACGGGGAAAATATTAAATGATGCAGGAAGCATCAAAAGAAGATGGAAGGAATACACAGAGTCACTATACCAAAAAGAATCAGTCGACGTTCAACCCTTTCAGGAGGTATCATATGATCAAGAACCAATGGTACTGAAGGAAGAAGTCCAAGCCGCACTGAAGGCATTGGTGAAGAACAAGGCTCCAGGAATTGACGGAATACCAACTGAGGCGTTTCAACAAACAGATGCAGCACTGGAAGTGCTCATTTGTCTATGCCAAGAAATTTGGATGAAAGCTACCTGGCCAACCAACTGGAAGAAATCCATATTAGTGCCCATTTCAAATAAAGGTGATGCAACAGAATGTGGAAATTATTGAAAAATATTATTAATATCACGCACAAAATTTTGCTGAAGATCATTCAAAAGTGGATGCAGCAGTACATCGGCAGGGAACTGCCAGAAGTTCAAGCTTGATTCAGAAGAGGACACAGAATGAGGGATATCATTGCAGAAGTCATATGGACCTTGGCTGAAAGAAGATAAGAGGCAGTCATTTGAACAGAACAAGGGAATACTGCATGGTTTAAAGTCAAGAAAGATGTTTGTCAGGATTGTATTCTTTCACCATGCTTTTTGAATCTGTATGCTGAGCAAATTATCTGAGACACTGGACTATACGAAGAAGAACGGGGCATCAGGATTGGAGGAAGACTCATTAACAACCTGCGTTATGCAGATGATACAACCTTGCTTGCTGAAAGTGAAGAGGACTTGAAGCACTTCCTGATGAAGATCAAAGACTACAACCTTCAGTATGGATTGCACCTCAACCTAAAGAAAACAAAAATCCTTACAACTGGACCAATAAGTAACATGATAAACAGAAAATATTGAAGTTGTCAAGGATTTCATTTTACTTAGATCCACAATCAACACCCATGGAAGCAGCAGTCTAGAAATCAAATGACATATTGCATTGGGCAAATCTGCTGCAAAAGACCTGTTTTTAAAGTGTTAAAAAGCAAGGATTTCACTTTGAGGACTAATGTGCCTCTGATCCAAGCTGTAGTGTTTTCAATCACCTTATATGCATGTGAAAGATGGACAATCAATAAGAAAGCCCAAAGAAGAATTGATGCCTTTGAATTTGGGTGTTGGCAAAGAATAGTGAATATACCATTGGCTGCCAGAAGAAAGAACAAATCTATCATGGAAGAAGTACATCTAGAATACTCTCTCGAAGCAAGGATGATGAGACTTCATCTCACATACTTTGGACATATTTTATCAGGAAGGACCAGTCCCTGGAGAAGAACATCATGCCTGGTAAAGTGGAAGGTTAGCAAAAAATAGGAAGACCTTCAAGGAGATGGATTGACACAGTGGCTGCAACAATGGGCTCAAGCAAAGCAAGGATTGTGAGAATGGCACAGGACCAGGCAGTGTTTCCTTCTGTTGTGCATAGAACTAGTATGAGTCGGAAATGACTTGAGGGCACCCAACAACAACATCATCTCATTGGGTTGCTGTGAATATTTAATGGTATAATACATGGAAAGTGCTTAGGACAATATCTGGGACCTATTAGCTTTCATCTGAATCCCCATTTATTCATTGTTCATTATAACATCACTAATCTGATTACCTAATTTTTGGAATGTCAAGTGATAATGTGTTGATACTTCCTAAGTAACACTTATATTTTTCCTGGGAAGGGGGAATTTTTCTTTTAAGGAATGATTGACAGCAGAAATTCTTGGGTTTTGTGGTTGGAAAATATTTGGACTAGCATACCTTTTTTTCTGCAGCCCTCAATTAGATAATTTTGTTAAGCCATGGACTTATTAAGAGCTTGACTCTACTTCTTCCAAGCTGTGCCAGGTAGAGCAAATTATAAGACATCACTGTGCCTCAGTTTCTTCTTCATGCCTATCTCAGAGAGTTGTGGTGATTCAGTGAGATAATGCATGTAAATAACTTAACACAATGACTTAGATTAGTAGCCCTGCCACAATGGATGTTGTTAGAATTATGGAACTAGGCTGGGCTTTTAAGAGAAGCAAACACAATGAAGCGTATATAAATATAAACATATAGGGAGATTCATTTCAAGGAAATGGCTCACCCAGTTGTGGAGGCTGACAAGTCCCAAATCTGTGGGTCAGGTATCAGGCTGGAGGCTTCTCCTGATTCTTACTGTTGCAAGGGCTGAAGAACCCTGTCCTGAAGAAAAATCGGCAGGTCAGACTGTAGGCTGTTGGCTCACAGGGCTGCAGAAGCTGGCAAATCCCCAAATCTGCAGGTCAGGTGGCAGGCTGCTGCCTCATGTCCCAAGAATTGGAGGTCAGATGATGATCAGTCAGATGCAGGATCAAGAGCTTTGCCGGAACACCCATATATATTCGATGCAGGTCACCCCCAAGGAAACTCCCCTTACATCAGATCATAAAATGGAGGATAATTACATAATGCTGAGAATCATGACCTAGCCAAGTTGACACATAACATTAATCATCTCAGTTGCCTACTGAGTATCAATTCCCATTCCCCTTCCTCTTCCTAACAAACGTGTTTTGTTCAATTGTTCTCTCCTACCCAGTGCACTCCAGGTGGCTTAAAGGGTGTTGACTCAATCCCTCACTGAGGTTCTAGCCATTGGGTTGTGTAGGGGAGGTGTTCTATTTCATCCTGGATGGGAACAAGAATACCTATTGCCCCAGGTGCCTCTGGCAGTCCTCCAACGACCTGCTTCAGGATGAAGTCAATGTGGTATAAGCTGGAGCGGAAAAATGAAAAACACTCTTATTATTTCTGATGGTATTATTGAGTTGCTTCATCAACCAACCCTGATGCTTGTCCACCCTCTGGGCTCTGGATACACTCAATAATAAGAAATCACACATTTCTTTATTGTGCAAGGCAATTTGAGTCCAGGTTAAATGCATCCTAATTAACACATCTGTTTTTATCAAACATCATTAAAATTTTGGGATTTATTTTATTTTATTAACTCACTCTTCTACTCATTCATTCAAAGATTTTATTTTATTAATGGTATAGCACTATACCATTCACTGTGGGAAATACAAAGATACTTAATTCTCAGGCCGTATCCTCAAGAAATTAAAAATTTATTATAGAGAAAGGAAAGTCCAAAATATAACCTGAGGATAAATAAGTGGTTCAGCTAACAAGTGAGTGCATGATTAGATCTGTATCTTCCTGTGGGCTTTGAGCCACAAGCAGAGGGAAGACACTTCGAGGAGGGTCCCCATGAGACAGTGCACTAGACAAGGATGTGGCAGAGTTTTGGAGAGACAATGAGAAGGCCAGTTTGTTTGGACTAGAGAATTCACACAAGAAAGATGAGGTCAGAATCTAGAGAATCTTTAATGCTGATCCAAGAAGTTTGAAATGTTTTAAATGGAAATCAACATTCATTGAAGTGTTTAGAGTTGCAGAGTGACAGGATGAAAAGGACATTTTAGGAGAAGTAAATGAACAGAATTATGGAACTAGGCAGGGAAGGTTGAAGGGAGAAAGGCCAATCTGGAGATTCTCTTATCTACTGTTGTTATGGAAGTTGTCAGTGATTTCATTCTACTTGGATCGCCAATCAATGTCCACGAAAGCAGTAGTCAAGAAATCAAACAGCATCTTACATTGGGCAAATCTGCTGCAAAAGACCTCTTTAAAATGTTTAAAAAAAAATTGAAGATGTCCTTTTGTTGACTAAGGTGTGCTTAACCCAAGCCATGGTATTTTCAATCCCTTCATATGCATGCAAAAGCTGCTCAATGAAAAAGGAAGGCAGAAGAAGAATTGATGTATCTGAATGATGGTGTTGCAAAGAATATTGACTATATGGCGGACTGCCAGAAGAATGAAATTAGTCTTAGACAAAACACAACCAGAATGTCCCTTAGAAGCAAGGATGGAAAGATTTTGGCTTACTTACTTTGGACACATCATCAGGAAAGAAAAATCACTAGAAAAGGACATGGTGGTTGGTAAAGTAGAGGGTCAGTAAAAATGAGGGAAACGCTCAATGAGATGGATTGACGCAATGGCCACAACAATAGACTCAAACATACCGATGGTCAAGAAGATGGCACAGGACCAGGCAGCTTTTGTTCTGTTATACATAAGGTCACTATGAGTTGGAGCCAACTGGACAGCAACAGACAACAACATTCCTACTTTGATGGTTAATTTCATCTGTCAACTTGGCTAAGCTATGGTTCCCAGTTGGTGTGGCCAAACATTAGACTAGTTGCTCTTCCACAATGTAATGTAACATAATCACTTTCCATAATGCAATCTAATGTAATCAATCAATCAGTTGAAAAGGGAATTTCCTTAGGGTATGTTTTGGCAGAACTGTCTTTCTCTCTTTTCACTCTACACTATTCCTGTTGCTTGACCTGTGGATCTTGGGATGAAAGCCAGCAGGAGTCTCCAGCCCACCACCTGGTCTGTAGAGTTTATGTTTGCTAGCCCCCACAATCACATGTACCAGTTTCTTGCAGTAGATCCCTCGCTCTCTCTCTACTCTTTCTCTCTCTATATATATGTATATCACTGGTTCTGTTTCTTCAGAGAACCCTAAGACACCTTCCTATACCCCTCCTTCCCTTTAAATGACAAGCTATGCCGGAGCCCCCAGGCTCAGCTGCTCCCACTGGGATTTAACTTCCTGTTCCCAGCAATGCTTCCCCAGTGTTGTCAGTAAAACCACTCTTTGAGTTCAAGCATAAGATAAGCTTCTGAGGATTTGTATCTTGTTCTGAAGGAGATTTTTCTTCATTTTAATTCAGTTTTCTTGAGTTCAAGGGCGTGGAGCTGACTTAATCATCCCCTCTCAGCTCATGGCAACTGAGAGGGTTGAAGGAGGCTTCTGAGTTTCATATTCTCTAGTAAACCAGCCCGTAATTCATGTGGTTGTCCTGGTTGATCTCTTTAACGTCATTGTCTTTTCTGTTTGATATTATCCATCTTATTAAACATTTATGACAATTGAAAAGTATTTAAATTATTGGCCCTACCTTTAGCTATGTAAGAAAAATAAACTTTTGCCAAGTTTGAACAAGTTCTACTTCTTCAGATTATCAAATTCTCAAAGCCTGAGTACCGTATAATCACCTTCCAGTGTATTTAATGATCTCATTTATTGCATTCATTACATGTGTGGGCAACTTTACAGTTTTATCACTAAATAGTGTTCATTCAATTTAAAATAAATCTAGGCTTTTTGGTAACTGATTAGCGATTGTAAATATTTCTATCTCCTGATCTTAATGTAGACGGTCACATATTCAACAGTGAAAGATATTTCTAATTGCTTCTTTCCTAGTGTTTATTTCCTCCTTCACTTATCCTTCAACAGACTTCGAGTGTCTATTTTGTGTTGCATCTGTTACCAAATATGCAATCACTTCCAATCCACTTCCTTACTTCCCTTTCACTGCTACCTTGCCCGCTGCTCCCCTGAATCTGATCTAAGATCTCTTGGTCTTTCCAATTGTCAGATCCCTCAGAATCCTTAATGTGCACACAGGATATTTGACGCTGTTGACCACCCTTTCCTTGAGGTGCTTCACTTGAGTGCTGAGATTGTGCTGGTTCCTCTGTCTGATGACTTATCTCTTAAATGTTGGAATTCTTCAGAATTCTGGTCTTGTTTCTCTTTTCTTCTGAAACTAGAGGCCCAGCTGGGCAATCCCATTAACTTTGGTGCCCACATTTCTCTCAAGCCTGACTTTTCTCTGGAGCCCTGACCAGCCACCCAGCTAATCCCCTCTCAGTATCTCTCTGAAAATAAAGTCATCTTCTTCCCCAAACCAACTCCTCTTCCTGTATTTTCTGTCCTGGCTAATAGTGCTTGCTGCCCAAGTGAGCTGGTCGCATTGTGGGGTTCATCCGTGAGACAGATGCTGCAGAAAACGAGTTCACCTTCCTTTCCACCTCCAGTTCTTTATATCACTCTTGACTGGAGGTGTGTTATACAGTGTTAAAAATGAAGCACTAAAGGTGGTAATTGATCTTTTCTTAAACATTAGAATTTTTTCCCCCTAAAAAACATAAGTCATTCACTCGAGATCTTTCTTGAATGACAGAAAAAGAGATAAGAGTTAGGACACTTTGTTGGCAGGCCATGGGAGTAGTTTCCTTCTCTGGATGACCTCTGTTCTAGGTGTCAAGGCAGAGAAAAGTTTGGAAATTGATGACATTTTTTCCGGTATCTGTGAGTCTGTCAGGCTTGGATCAAGCCCATTCAGAAGCTGGAAGTGGCGTGAGTTGTCAGGGAAAGATCCTGCATTCTGCAGCCTTGTCTCTGGCATCTTCCTCAACCAGTCCTTCTCAACGACTTCAGGGCCTTAGAGCTACTGAGGTGGCTTTATGCCTTGGCACCTTTGCACAAATGGCTGCTTCTTCTGGAAGCATTCATTCACTCATCAAATACAGTGAGGGGATAATATCTACCTTGGTGGTTCTTCATCTGTTTGTCGACCTTTATGAGGGGAGTTTCTGGGACAGGACTCATGCCTGACTTAACTATCTATCCTTGAAGTCAAGCTCAGTAAAAGGTCAAATCAGGAGGGGTTTGGAGCTGGGTCTTGAAGAGCTGAGAGATGAGAGGCTTTGGTATCTTATTAGAACAGAGAGCATTTTGTGTTTATCTTGGAATTCAGGGGCAGTGTTGGTTAGGTCTCATTTTGCTCTAAAAAGCTATGCTTCTGTCACCTTCTGGAGTAGAAGGGGCAGAGAGGAGAGTTGGCCATGGGAAGAGTGACAAGCTTTGGGTGGGGACTCTGGGGCTGAGGGCGGGGGTGGGAGCTGGACTTGGAGAAGTAAGTGAGCTCAGGCCAGGGAGCACCGACTCCTCGCTCAGCACTTTGATGTGGAGCAGTGGAAGGTCTGTGAGCAGGGGAGCAACAGGAGTGAGGTGGATTTAGGGGGATCCATCTGAAGCCCCCGCACCTCACATGCTCTGGGCTCCAGGGCTCCTCCCAGAGGACTGAGGTGCCCCTTCCTGTCCAGGCTGGGCTCTTCCCAGAACCTCCAGGAGACACACGTGGCTGGAGGCATAACTAAGGTATGGCAGGTAGGCTGCGTGCTAGAGAAGGGGTGTGGAGGACGAGTTCCTATTGGCCATCGCAGTTTCCGTCGCCAGCTGTGAGAGATCATTCAGCAATTTAAAATGAATTGCTGCAGGTGCTATTTTCCATACATAGGCCTCTGCATGTGGTCACCAGAGCCCTGGCCTCCTTGGCTTCAGTGTGTGTTCAGGCACTGCCGGTCCACGATTGGTAATTATGTGGATCAGAATGGTCTTTCCCCCCAGGAGAAGGATGGCTCTTCTCTTCTTCATTTTTCCTTAGAAGAAATAAAAAACAACAAAAAAGTAGCCCTCCCCATTTTCTTCAAAGCACTGTGGCATCTTCAGATCTCGGTAGTTGAAAGCTGAGGCTGATCATAATTTCCGATGGACATCATGTGCGTTTGAAATGCTTTTCCACATCAAATTAAATCTGTCTTGGACTGATTTCCTGGAAGTGTTTTTCATTAGAATAATAATCCTCAGCTGAGAGATCACAGAATCAGATACCACAGGAGGGAAACAAAAACAGCAGATCATCAAGTCCATCCTCTGGGGAGATGGGGAAACTCGGTGAGTGCTTTTGGTTGACTTTGCTGAGGAGAATTATCCTTCTCTAGGGTTG
Organism: Dugong dugon; assembly: GCA_030035585.1. Taxonomy (NCBI): domain Eukaryota; kingdom Metazoa; phylum Chordata; class Mammalia; order Sirenia; family Dugongidae; genus Dugong; species Dugong dugon. The sequence goes on along the minus strand of CM057466.1, from coordinate 42,040,728 downwards.
TCAACAGGAAGGAGGAGTTGGGTCTGGTGGGCCAACAGCTACTTCAATGATATTTCTTTGTTTTTATTGAAAGTGTAAAGAAGAAAGAGATTGGGTTCAGCTGACCAACCAACCAGCCAACCAACCAAGTTCCTCCTGCACTTTTTTTTTTTAATTGTACTTCAGGTGAAGGCTTACAGAACAAATAGTTTCTCACGAAACAGTAGCACACATATTGTTCTATGACGTTGGTTAACAACCCCACAACGTGTCAATCCTCTCCCTTCTCGACCTTTTTTTTTTGGTGAAAATATACATAGCCGAAGATACACCATTTCAAAAATTTATGCATGCACAGTTCAGTGACATCGACTACACTCTTCCAATTGTGCTGCTATTCTCACTTTAGATGAAGGCTTACAGAACAAAATAGTTTCTCATTTAACAGTTAGTACACATGTTGCCCTACGACAATGGTTAACAACCTCATAACACAGCAACACTATCCTTACTCAACTTTGGGTTCCTTATCACCAGCTTTCCTGTTCCCTTCTGCCTTGTGGCCCTTACCCCTGGACTGCTGTGCCTCATTAGTCCCAGTTGGTTTTATGGGGCTGTCCACACCCTGGCTGAACGGTGAACCTCGGAAATGACTTTACCATTGAGCTAAAAGGGTATCTGAGGGCCATACTCTTGGGGTTTCTCCAGTCTCCTTTAGGCCAGTAAATCTGGTCTTTTTTTTTGTGAGTTAGAATTTTGTTCTACATCCTTCTCCAGCTCTGTCCAGAACCCTCTGTTGTGATCCTCGTCAGAGCAGTCAGTGGTGGTAGCTGGGCACCATCTAGCTGTACTGGACTCAGTCTGGTGGAGGCCTTGGTAGCTGTGGTCCTCCTGCACTTTTTGAGGCTGGTCCCTCTCTGGTGTCAGGAATAGAATGATTAATAAGACAAAGTCCTTGAGCGTCCATGGGAGGAGACTCCAGGAACAAAGATAAAGCTACAGCAGTATTTTAATGTTTTTATTTCTGGTCTCAGATGTGTCCTTTGGTATAATGCACATATGCACACTTTGCCTTACCTACAGAGGGTTCCAGAAAGATGGAGGAAATCCTTCTGAAATTCTTTTCTCTCCCTTCTCTGTGATTCATAACTTGTTTACTGCAGACTGTTAACAGCCTCAAGATCGTCTTTAATCCTTAGCCAGGGTCTTTGAATATAAGACATCAATAACAGGTAATTATTCCCTTTGAACTCCTTGCTCCTTTTCCCCATACCCTAGGGGGTGAGCCTGGGGCCTTTTAAGCACAGTAACAGATTCTTCCTATCAAAGTGTCAAAGCTCATAAGGCATATGGCAAGGAATTAGTTTGCTTACTTTCATCTCCGGCGAGGATCATCTGTCTCCCTCGTCTGTACCCTTACTCCTAACCCTCGTGGTACTGCTGCATTGAGGGCTGGTTTGCATCCTTGCAGGTTTTCTTTAGGCCAGCCCAGCTCAACCCCTGAAGAATTTACCCTGTATACCTAACCTCCTTGCCCCTAAGTGTTGCAGGCAGTGGAGTTTGTTGCTCCTGGCCTGTTACGTGAATCCTGTTTTGGACGTGTCCAGGAAAATCCTGTCGAATTCAAAACTTCCTTCTGCCCCAGACCCATCTTTGATCTGGGAGGCCTGGACACCATGGCTCAGAGGAGCTTTCTCCGGGTGCCCAGTGTCCAGGGGCTTTCCCAAGCACCTTGAGGTGGAGCGTTGGTGGTGGACGGCCTGGTCATCAGCTCGAGTGCGCTCCCAGCCCCCTGGAGTCTTGGGAGCCTCCTGCCAGTTCCAGAGCACCGTCTGTTGCCTGAGGGTTTGTTTCTTCCCCAGAACCAGTGCGTAGCTTCCCAACAAGCTGGAAGAGACAGATGGCTGCTCTGACCTTGTTGTGTGAAACTCTGCCGCATGGCTCGGATTAACCAGTGAGCAAGGTACGCACAGGCTTACTTGTGCTTACTTACTAATCTGCAGTGCAGAATTTCACCTGTGAAACCCATGTGACATTGTGCACTATAAATTAGTAAGTAAACACAAGTAAGCCCATGCGTATCTTGTGTATTGGGTAATCCCTCCCTGCTTGCAAACTTGGATCCCAGTTCAAGTGAAATCTTCACCGCCTGCCTGAGGGTCTGGGCTCCCTTTCATTTGCGACGTTAGCTAAAAGGTTGAGCTGATATAAGTGCGTTCACTCAGGAAGGCTCAGTGTGTGGAACAGAGGTCAAGGGCTTCCATCAGCATTTCCTGCCCCAGATTTACTAAGGGAGTGAAATCAGTGGTGAGCATTTAGGTCTGAGGAGTTAGCCAGATTTAACTGTGGAGCACAACAAAGGTATTGACATTAAAAAAACTTACGCACATTTTTATTCCCAAATAATCAAATTGGATAATTTAATTCTGTGATGTTACTCAGATGATTTTCTTTCTTGCTTGTCATGGTTTGAATTATGTCCCTCCAAAAATGTGTGTATCAGTTTGGCTAGGCCATGATTCCTGGTACTGTGTGATTTTCCTGTATGTTGTAAACCTGCCTCTATGATGTTAATGAGGGAGTATGGGTGGCAGTTGTGTTAGTAAGGCAGGACCTGATCTACAAGACTAGACTGTGTCCCAAGGCAATCTCTTGAGATATAAAAGACAGAAGTGAGCAGTGAGACAGGGGGACCTCATACCATCAAGAAAGCAGCGCCAGGAGTAGAGTGTGTCCTTTGGACCGGGGTCCCCTCAGTGAGAAGCTCTTAGTCTGGGGGAACACTGATGAGAAGGCCAAGAGAGAGAAAGACTTTTAGCCTACTATGACTGTGAGGAAATAAACTTCTCTTCATTAAAACCATCCACTTGTGGTGTTTCTGTTATAGCAGCACTAGGTGACTAAGACATTGCTCTATCAGTAGGGGTTGTCCAGAGAAACGACCAATAGGATACACACACACGTGCACACACACACACACAGATTTATTTTAAGGAATTGGCACATGTTATTACGGGAGCTGGCAAGTCTGAAATTCACAGGGCAGGCTGGCAGGCTGGAAACTCAGGCAAAGATTTTATGTTACAATCTTGAGGCAAAATTCCTTTTTCTCCCAGAAACCTCAGGTCTTGCTCTTGATACCTTCAGTGGGTAGGAGCAGGCTGACCACATTATCTCCTTTATTTGGTGTCAATTGATTGTAAAAGCTAATCACATCTACAAAATACCGTCACAGAAACATCTAGAGTAATGTTGGACCAAATAACGGGGCACCGCAGCCTAGCCAAGGTGACACATGAAAATAACCACATTTGCTAATGATAGAAATTCACTTTGAGTGTAGATGTAACAGGATCTCACAGGATATTCTGGAATCTCACTGGGGAATGATGACTAATGAAGTTGAAACCTTTACCCTTAAAACTGATTTCATCCTTGACCTTGTTAGTGACCTTTGACCTATTGGATACCCTTTCAATATCTGTTTCTCCATGACTATGAGTGTTATACAATATCAAAGGGATCTTAACATGTCATAAAGACCTTATATGACGAGCAATACATTTATACTGAGGAGCACTGAAGAATTCAGACTATGTTGTTGTTGTTAGGTGCCATCGAGTCGGTTCCAACTCATAGCAACCTTGTGTACAATAGGACAAAACACTGCCTGGTCCTGCACCATCCTCACAGTCATTATGCTTGAGACCATTGTGGCAGCCACTGTGTCAATCCATCTCACTGAGGGTCTTCCTCTCTTTCACTCACCCTTTACTTTACCAAGCATGATGTCCTTCTCCAGGGACTGGTCCCTCCTGATAACATGTCCAACGTAAGGGTCGCTATGAGTCAGAATCAACTTGATTGGCAATAGGTTTAGACTGTCTATAAAAGATGTCCAAATGTCCTTTATCTTAATGAATGTGGTTAAAAAAAATCAGCATTTGGATGTCAGGAAGATCAATGAACTAGTGGGTGGCTGCATTTTTCCTTTATCCAGCAGTTATTTTGGCAACTTGTGATAGAACTTGAGTGCTCTATGCACGTCATTAACAATGTGTCATAAGAAGCAAGGGTAACGTTGAATTATTAACCTTCGGAAGGGCCTGTTTGGCTATCGGTACTCAGCAAGGAGGGTGTGCTGCGCTCAGCAAGGAAACAAGTCAGATTTAAAGCTCCCCTGCTTTTTTGAACTTGGTGAGCAGAGAGCCGTCTGGTAGAGAAGATATCCCCAGTTTCCTGTTCCTCTGCTTTATTATTCTTTCCCCCTTCATATCTCAGGCTGATTCTAGGTTACGTTTCCATGGGCTGCCCTGGCCAGCCAGTGGCCGGAAGATGGGGAGTTCCAGGAGTGGGTAGCTGATCACTTTAATTATAGGCCCAGGGTATTTGGGAACATTTCTTGGGATAATCTTCTGCAGCTTTGCTAGCGTCTTAGGGAACCATAGTATTCTTGTCATCCCCACATCAGGTTCCCACAAGTGACCAGCTTTCTAGCTGAAGGACTAGAAATGTGGAACTCATCAGCATACATTCCCAAACAAGTATGAAGAGCAGTCATAAGTAATGTTTGATCCTTAGTTTAGAATGTCAAAAAGAATTATTTATCACATGCTTGAATAACCTGATCACAGGGTACTGAATTAAACAGATAGTTTAATAGTCTTTTAATCATTAGAGTTAATTTGTTAATATAAAAAGAATTTATTACACAAAAGGAAGACAGCAGGATTGTTTTTTAATGAAGAAATTGAATTAAAGGGAATGCTGATTACTTTAGACATGTTTTAATAAATCTAACTAAAAATAAATTGGTATACATATTAAAAAGAATGTCCTGTTCCATGTCATCAGTACTCAGAAGAGGCGGAAAAAATAGTGCCAGCTTCACTGCTATAAAGGAGTTGTAGCAAATTGCAGACTCTCACTGGATTATAAACTCGGGACTCACTGACATGGGACACATTTCTAGGGCTTAGATCATAGGAACAACATGCTGGGTGGGTCAGAATGCTGCATTCAGTTCTAGGTGCCATATTTTCAGAGGGACATTGTGAACCCAAGAGCAATAAGAAGGGACAAGATGGTGAGGGCGTCTTGAAACCATATCAAATAAGGAAAAAGTAATGCATTTCATTCTGGAGAAGACTGATGGAATATGAGATATTTGCCTTTGAACAGTTAAAAGACTCTTGTAGAGAAGGAAGTAGGCTTTTTTCATGGGAAAATGGGTAACATTTCAGAGAGAGAAATTTTTTTTTAAATATAAGAAATGTCTGCCAGTTGCTGTGGAGCTGATCCTGACTCCTAGCGACCCATGTGTGTCAGAGTAGAACTGTGCTCCTTAGGGTTCTCGATGGCTGATTTTTTGGAAGTAGATCTTCAGGCCTTTCTTCTGAGGCACCTCTGGTGGATTTGAATTGCCAAACTTTTGGTTAGCAGCCAAGTGCATTAACTCCTTACACCATCCAGTGACTCCAAGAAATGTCTAAGTACATGGTTTTCAGTATAGAATGGACTGCCTCTTAAGTGTGCACTGGATACTTTCTATAGGGATGGTGAAGCAGAAATTAGTGTATTGAGAGATAGTTTGGATAAAATTATATTAAAGCCTCTTTCTCTGAACGCATGTGTAGGTTTGTTGTTCACTGCCTTCTCTTCTCCCACTTGCTAGAAGGCCCCCATCAAACCTCCTTCCATTACTCATAGTATATTATTATGAAGGTTGTTGCCACGAGCTGCTGTCAAGTGGGCCCCAGCTCACGGCAACCACAAGCACAACGGAATGAAACACTGTCTGGTCCTGTGCTATCCCCATGATCGGTTGGATTGGACTATCGTGATCCATAGTGTTTTCACTGGCTGATTTTTTAGAATTAGATGGCCAGGCTTTTCTTCCAAGGTGCCTCTGGGTGGACTTGAACCTCCAACTTTTCGGTTCGCATCCTTTGTACCACTCAGGGACTCCAAGTGCTCAATAAACATTCTTTATTACTACTATCATTATTGTCCTTGTTGTTATTTTTGTGCTAACCAAGCTCCCCTGGGGAGAGTAGTCCCCTGCTTATAGCTGATATAAGGGATCATTGACAAGGTCTTGACCACCGTGTTTTTCTTCCCTTTGGAAATATTATTCACACCCCTGGCTATCTACCTTTTTTCCATCTGTCATCTCTCACAGTTCAATGATTCTTACATCAGGAAATCTTTTTTCTAATGTGCATACACAAATTCTCTTTTTCATCGATCCCTTCCAATTCCTTCTGCTACTTATTGTAGGAACATTTCCCTCTGTTCTCAAATTACAGCTAAATGTAAGAAAAATTCTAATCCTGTTCCTCAGTTAAGAAAGAACAATTTTAAGTTTTAACTAAAGTTACAAATGATAAAGTTTAGATTCAGTCATCTCAGCAAACAGCAGTAAATACCCGGTTGTTTTAATCTGCTGAACACTCAAGCAGTGGCAAGCACTCACAGTTATGATATAAGCTAAAATATCTATATCTGTATATACACACAGCTGATTCTTGTTATTCACAGTGGTTATGTTCTCTAAAGTCTCTGCAAATGTGGATTTAATGAATACTGAACCGTTGCTCCTAGGGGAACTGTTATGGATTGAACCGTGTCCCCCAGAATATGTGTTGTAAATCCTAACCCCTATGCCAGTGGTTATAATCCCCTTTGGGAGTGGGCTTTCTTTGTTATGATAATGAGGCAGTATTAGTGTAGGGCGTGTCTTTAAATCTATCTCTTCTGAGATATAAAAGAGCAGATTGAGCAAGCAACTGAGGAGCAACCACAGATGGGGGAGGACAGGTGCCACACCCCATGAGATCTCCAAGGAACCAAGAAGCAGATGTTGAGAAGAGACAAGGACCTTGCCCCAGAGCCAACAGAGAGAAACTTCCTCTACAGCCGGCACCTTGAATTCAGATTCTAGCTGCCTAAACTGTGAGAAAATAAGTTTCTGTTGAAACCACCCACGTGTGGTATTTCTGTTATAGCAGCGCTAGATGACTGAGACAGGAACCACAGGACGGGTTCCTGAGAGCCTCAGGTTATAACATTTTTGTCAATGCTGTGTGTTCTATGTGTGTTTCTGTTTAAGGACAGCTTATTTAATATATATTGTTGCTTCATTAACACTGAACTCATCAGGTCAGGGAGGAGGCAGTAGCGGAGAGAGAGGGAGCGAGAGCTGGGGGAGAGTGAGTGCCTGGGGGCGTGGAGGGGGGTTCACAGACCCCACCGCCACTGAAATTCCGACAACGAAGAAAGCTTGGCGATGTGTCACATAATATCAATTAATCAAGAAGGAAATGACCTTTGACCATGACGGAAATATCCAGCTACCAAGAGAAGCAATGTGTGCAGCACAGACCTGGACCTGTGTGCCTTGCGGGAGGATGAGCACAGGCCCGCCATGGGAGACGGGCGACGCTCACAGCTCTGGTTTTCCACCAATGGAGAAGTCCGCTTTGCCCTGGTGCAGGCAGTGGACTTGAGGCTGATGTGTCGCAGTTCCCATAGCTGTTTCTGCAGGCATCTGGTAGTTGCAGCCCACCTCCAAGCGTTGGAGGAAGGCTCCTCTTTGCCCCCACAGCTCCCCTCTGCTGCTGGGAAGATGGCCCATCTCAGTTGTGATGTGGGCAGAGCCATAAACCCTCCCCCAGGATCCAGGGATGCATAGGGAAGAGTCTAGAAATATCTGTAGGGATTATACCTAATTGTATCTTTTAATGTTTAAAATGCAAATTGATTAAACTCTTAAAAACCAACTTTCAGTTTAGGCCTTTTGAATCATTTGAGAATATTTTAGTCATGTATTACATGTTGAAAATTTTCATTAAACACTTCAATCAAATACTTGCACATAAAGTTTCCAAGGTCCATTTCTGAACATGTACTTGTTATAAGTGTGTCAAGTTCAAATCCACTTATGGAAGGGTCTGTGCTAGTATATTTTCAGTGAGTGAGTATGTGTTTGCTTGGGTTTATTTTATTACCAGATTAATTTATGGATGCCGATGAAGGCCAACTCAAAGGCTGCTCCACCTAGAAATCAGGGCACTGGGGGCCTTTATTAGACTTACCCAGACCTGTCTCGGAGAGATGATGTTTTCCCAAGACTGGAGCAACCACTGAATGCTAAACATAGTCCCAGACGCATGTCGGAACTGTGCCATCCCGCGAAGATCTGTAGACGTGTGTCTCTTTAGTGAGCTGTGTTTATCTGCTCCTCCATGGCATTGAAAGCTCTGCAAACCTCCAGTGGCCTCAGTGCCCACTTCCCTGTGAGCTTCTCGCATCCACCCTCTGTGCTCTGTAATGCCCAGCCCCGAGTATTTGGGTCACAAAACTGTCGCTGGTGCCAACACACGTTTTCTTCCACATTGCGAGCAACTGCAGCGCCGAGTGGAGACTGGCTGGTCAAAGTGTCCCAAGCCCTTCATGTTTTACTCAGATTTCACAGTCCTGTAATCTGAGTTCCCCAGCGGGTGCTTTAGGGTCAGCCACTGCTTTATCCTGCCCTGGCAGCTGAGCAGTCTTGTTTGGGGTGTGAGTGTTTAAACAGCGCTATGGTTGGTACCTAGGAACTCTGACTATCCTGGGTGGTGTCTCTACCCTGGTTAGGACATAAGCCAGCACCTCTGCCTTCTGCATGGCAGCTTCTACTCACCTGCTGATCACCCGCTAACCCCCTGCTCAAGACCCAACACTTGGCCTGCCGCAGCCGGCGTCAGATGCTGCTACTCTCCTGTTTGAAGCAGCCACGGCTGAGGGGAAGAAGGGCAGTAACAATATGAGTGCCAGGGACCTCCACTAAGGAAGCCTGGTGGCTTGTGGCAGGGCAGAGTGGTTTGAAGTTCATGGGTACTGCGATCTGTTACCCCATAAGGCCAGGGCCAGCGAGGGATTGGAGCCTGGTGCCTGAAGGCCTCAGATTCCTTTTATTTAAGCAGCGTATGCATGCACATTTCTGGGATAGCTATTTATAAGGACACTTAGGCCTCAGTCATCGTGCTTATTAAAGATATAAACACTTTAACTCTTAGCAAAGATGTAAATAGTTTTCACAGATTTCCTGGCAGGCAAAAAACCATAACGTAGCCAGCCCCTTTTATCCCGAGATTTCAGCCTAATGAAGTATTGATCTAGGGAACAGAACTTGCTTCAACGTCGCATTCCTGAAAAGTATAAAACCAGACTGACCAGGGCTATGGGCTGTTTGCCTCTACCTTAGAATAGTTTGAATTTTATAGATACTTTTGAGTGATGCTCACATACAAAGCAGTGATAGAAAGGGCTCAAATTCTTCCAAGGTTTGAGACGCTTTATTGAAAAGGAAATGTTTTTCTTGTGGATTGACTGACTACTCATACTAATTAGATATTATACCAAAACCCAAAACCGAACCAGTTGCTCTTGAGTCAGTCCAACTCATGGCAACCCCATGGGCGTCAGAGTAGAGCTGTAGTCCATAGGGTTTCATAGCTGATTTTTCAGAAGTAGATTGCCAGATCTTTCTTCTGAGGTGCCTCTGTGTGGACTCAAACAGCCAACCTTTCAGTTAACATTAGCAGCTGAGTGCTTAACCGTTTGTGCTTAACAGACTAGAAGGCCTTAGATTAAGGGTGGGAAGTGCTGGATCTAAATGCAAAATACAGGATTCAGGGCAGACTCTCCCAAAGAGGCAAGGCTGGGTGCTGATTTCAGAGGAGGGAAGCCTTGTCAGGGGATAGATTAAGGAAGACAATTTCGTAGCCATCTAGGACTTCATAAAAAAGGGAGAATTGAAAAAAGATATTTTAGAGAGATGATAATCACTCCTTCTCCCTGACTAGGTGTCAGCCCTGTGCTAAGCATTTTTATATGTTTTCTCACTTAATCCTCGCCACAACCCACAGAGTAGCTGCTTCTCATCCAGGAGGAGCCAGTTTATAGGAACTGAGAAAGGTGCTGCCCCAGTGTGTGTTTCCCGGGTCCTCCGGCCACTGGCCACAGGGCCACCTCCTGCTGGGACAGGATTCCGATTCTCTGCTCTCTGGGCCTTCTGTGATAGGCTTGATACGAGTTTGCAGATGCCGTACAGCCAGCGCCTGCAGCGTCATCCAGCACATAACTTAGTGAGCGGTGGGCCTCAGAGTTCTTAGAACACGCCCCTGCTGCTTTTGCCAGTCAAGGCCTAGCCTCCCAGGTGGCCCAGGCCACTTGTCCCATCTCACCTGTTGCTGCCTCCTTGTCCTGGCCCTGACATCAGAGCCTATGTCTACAGAGCCAAGACCCTGAACTAAACTCTCTCTGTTATCCCCCTCTGCCCATCACCTTCCAGGTCCCCCGCCCACCCCCTCCCTGGTCAAGCGCCAGGCTCAAGATGCAGAGTTACTGTGCAAGGGGAACGAAACCAGTGCTGGGTGACCAGGTGGGCACAGCGGTGGTTGGGGCCATATTGCAGGCCCAGAGCTCTGAGGGAACACAGTGTGTTTGGGGGACATGAGCCATGGGTGTCACTGCAGCCCTTTGACTGGAAGCAAGGCCAGGGAGGAAGCATCTGGACTTCAGGCTGCACGGGAGCCTTTAAATCCGCAGTGGGATGGGCTTTGCACTTTAAGATGTGAACTCTGACAGTGGGCAGGGGTTATGTCGAGATGCCATTGGAGCTGGGGTTCTAGTGAGGAGGCTGTGGTAACAGTTGTGAAACCTCTCTGCAGGGGATAAGCCTGGGACCCTGGGCCCAGAGAGGCAGCTGGACTGACGACTGAGTTCCCTCACTTTGTACAACATGCTGATGTGCCTGAATGAGTTTTCTCCCATGGCAGGGTGAGGGAGGAGGCAGTGCGCTGGACACCCAGATAGTGCCTGGGGCAGGGCAGGCCAGCTTTGGGGACACCTCCCTCCAAGGGAACAGCCGGACTGATGTGATGCTGAATCCTTCTTCTCACAGACACTGCCTCAGTCATGGAGTGCATAGGGTGTGGTGGAGAGAAGGTTCGAAGCTTCTGTGTCCCTGTTGGCTTACCCCTAAGCTGTAAACTGAGGGGCCCCAGCAGTGGGCTTCCCCAGCCTTGGGCTGCTGGGATCCCCTTGAAGGGAGGACAGAGGCCCTGGGTCGGAGCTGTGGGAAGGTGGACAGGGGCCCGGTGGCAGCAGGAGAGGAAATGCAATCACACCTGGCGGTGACCCTGCGAAGGTGGGCTTCCCCTGCAGGGGACAGGGCTGGACAAGACGAGAACTCTTTCCCATGGCTTTCCACAAACCCCACATATCTCCCACAAGCCCTGTTCTGGCAGTAGGACTTGCTAACGGGGAGAGCTTTATGTACCAAAGCCCCACCCCACCTTCTTCTCAACACCAACTGGTGTTAACACAGTGGAGTCCGTTTACGTGAGCCCTGTCTCTTGGCTACCAAACTGTGCAGCTCCTGCCATTGAAGAGTGCTGGGGGCCCAAGGGGGAGTTCGTGAGAGAGCAGCAGCAGCAGCAATATGATGGACCAACCAGACAGGAGCATGTTTGCCCAGCGATCTGGGGAAGGAGTAGGAGAAAGGCCCCGGGACTTTCCTCTGCTCCTTCTAGATGAAACCTCAGCAAATTCTCATGGCCCCGCATCCTACCTGACCACAGCTGCCTGGCTTGAGTCCCCCATGCTCACTGTGTGGCCCATACAGTGGTGTCCTGTAACTACTACTGTGCCCTGGAGATAGCCTCAACACTGAGTCCCCAGGGGATGGGGTGGGCTCAGAGGCTGCTATGGAGGACATGCAGGACACACAGCCAGAACCCTCAGTCCACAGCCTGGACCACAGCCAGGTAGGTTTCAGGCATCAGGTTCTCCTCCCAAATGTTGGCTCCACACCAAACCTGACCAGCCAAAGAGCCAAACCAGTTCACGGTGGTGTTCCACATCTCAATGAGTTGAGGTCATTAACTTGACCATTTGTTTAGAAAACAAATGCCAGGAAGTGGTGTAAGAAAACCATCACTGGCCATGCCAGCAGGTACCATTGTTATTATTACTGTTTCTAACTAGGCCTATTGTAATTCAGTCATATTAATGCCTAATTTACTAGAGTACGTGAATTTGCAGCACAAATAGGGTAGTGTTACCCCAAGAAGTCCTGGGCCTCTTGCCACTACCCATTAGCTAAGCTGCACTTTCCTCAGTTTTGGTTGGATCTGCGGCCTCAGGCCTGGGTGACTGGCCGAACATGAATCCAAGCTGAAGAGGTGGGTCTGGGACGTGGCTGAGAAGGTAGAATTTTGGAATGTCTATAGCCCTGGGATGGAAGGCTGATCTCAGCCTTCCTGTAGCTCACACAGGTTATGAGAAAGAGTTGACTTACAGAGAGCCTGCCTCTTGCAATATCACATTAGACTTACTAAAAAAAAACTTTTTGTTTAAATTGAAAAATGACATTCATACTGAAGAGTGACAAATAATATGTGTATAGCTCAATGAATTTTAACAAACTGAACACACCTGTGTAACGAGCTGCCACATCAAGAAACACAACACCTCAAAATCCCCCCAGTGTCCTACTTTAGTTACTACTCGTAACTTCCCCCAAGGTGGCCCCTGAGCCGGTTCTGACTCACAGTGACCCTGTGTACAACAGAATGGAACATTGCCTGATCCTGTGCCATCCTCACAATTGTTACTCATTGTTGCCCATTGTTGCAGCCACTGTGTCAATCCATCTCGTTGAGGGTCTTTTTCTTTTTCGCTGACCCTCTACTTTACCAAGCATGATGTCCTTCTCCAGGGACTGGTCCCTCCTGATAATATGTCCAAAGTATGTGAGACAAAGTCTTGCCATCCTTGCTTCTAAGACACATTCTGGCTATACTTCTTCCAAGACAGATTTGTTCATTCTTCTGGCCAAAACCAAACTCATTGCTGGTTGAGTAAATTCTGACTCATAGTGACCCTATAGGACAGAGTAGATCTGCCCCATAGGGTTTCCAAGGAGCGGCTGGTGAATTTGAACTGCCAACGTTTTGGTTAGCAGTGAAACACTTATCCACTGCACCACCACGGCCATGGTATATTCAGTATTCTTCACCAACACCAAAATCCAAAGGCATCAATTCTTCTTTCATCTTCCTTATTCATTGTCCATGTTTCACATGCATATGAGGCAATTGAAAACACCATAGCTTGTGTCAGGCGCACCTTAGTCCTTAAAGTGACATCTTTGCTTTTTAACACTTTAAAAAGATCTTGCAGCAGATTTGCCCAATGCAATGCATAGTTTGATTTCTTGACTGCTACTTCCATGAGTGTTGATTGCGGATCCAAGTAAAATGGAACTCTTGACAACTTCAGTCTTTTCTCCATTTATCATGATGTTGTGTTGTGAGGATTTTTGTTTTATGTTAAGGTGTAATCCATATTGATGGAGCCCTGGCGGCGTAGTGGTTAAGATCTTGGCTGCTAACCAAAAGGTCGGCAGTTCCAATCTACCAGGTGCTCCTTGGATACCCAATGAGGTAGTTCTACTCTGTCCTATAGGGTCGTTATGAGTTGGAACCAGCTCCACAGCACCTAATAACAACAACACAATCCATACTGAAGGGTGTAGTCCTTGATCTTCATCAATAAGTGCTTCAAATCCTCTTCACTTTCAGCAAGCAAGGTTGTATCATCTGCATATGGCAGGTTGTTAATGAGACTTCCTCCAATCCTGATGCCACATTCTTCTTCATATAGTCCAACTTCTCAGATTATTTGGTCAGCATACAGATTGAACAAGTATGGTGAAAGAATACAACACTGACCCACGCCTTTCCTGATTTTAAACCACGCAGTATCCCCTTGTTCTGTCCTACCACCATAGGTTAGTTCTCCCTGTTTTTAAACTCTATATAAATGGAATCATACAGTATGTGTTCTTGTGTGTCTGGCTTCTTTTGCGCAACACCACATTGGTGAGATTCACCTATGGTGTTGGAGGTAGCAGGACTGAAGTTCATCCAGGCTCCTGCATGTTGTAGAAGTTGGTTCATTTTCATTTCTAAACACAATTCCGTTGTCAAATATACTACAATTAATGGGTACTTTGATGGCCTATTTTGGAGTATTATAAATAAAGTAGCTATGAACATGTCTATGGCACACACATGCACATATTTCCATTGAACATATACCTGGGGTGTAATTGCTTGGTGGTGGGATATGGGTATGCCCAACTTTGGCAAATACTATCAGACAGTTTTCAAAGGGTTTGTATCAATATTCACCTAGCAGGTCATAAGAATTCCATTGCTCCAAGTCCTTGCCAGCACTTGATATTTTCAGTCATTTTCATTTCAGCCGTTATGTGAGGTATATACTGGTATCCCATTTTTGTTTAACTTGTATTTTTTTTGATGACTAATAAAATTGAGTACGTTTTCACATGTTTGTTGGCCATTAGATAAACTTTTCTGTGAAATGCCTATTTAAGATTTTGCCCATTTTTTATTGTATTGTCTGCCTTTTTCTTACTTACTTACCAGTAGAAATTCTTTTTCTGTTTCAGATTTGAGAGCTCTTTGTCAGATAGGTTTATCGCAAATATATTTTTACGTTCTGTGGCTTGACTCCCTCCTTATTGAAATACTGTTAAGGAAGTGATAAAATTATCACTTCATATTAGACAAATCATGAAATGTTCCTCTTTATCTTTAGGAGTGCTTCTTGCCTTAAAGTGTGTGACATTTATCAGCTTTTTTTTTTTTTTTTTTGTTATTGTTTGTATGATATAACTTTTTGCATTCTTTTACTTTCAACCTTTCTTCACGTATATTTAAGGAGTGTCTCTTCTAAACATGAGATTTTTTCCCCTATGCCAGTCTGGCAATCTTTGTCTTTTAATTGAAATATTCAATTACGTTTAGTGCAATTACTAATACATTTGGGTTAAAAGCCACCATTTCACTATTTGTTTTCTAATTGTCCAACTGTCTATGTTCCTTTTCCTTACATTTCTTCTTCTTTTTGTGGTTAATACTTCTTTTTATTCATCCCTCCTCTCTATTAGTTTGTTAGCTATAACTTGTTTTACTGTTCAATGAGTAGCTATCATACAGATTATAATTTGCTTCCTTGACTTTAAAAAAAAATCATTGTGTTTTAGGCAAATTAGTTTCTCATTCAAAAATTTATTCCCAAATTGTTTTGTGACATTGGTTGCAATCCCTGCAATGTGTCAGCACTCTTCCCCTTTCCCTTTCCACCCTGGATTCTCCGTATCCATTCACCCAGTTTTCCTGTCCCTTCCTGCCTTCTCATCTTTGCTTTTGGGCAGGTGTTGCCCATTTGGTCTCATACACTTGATTGAACTAATAAGAATGTTCCTTAACATGTGTTTTTTGTTTTATAGGCCTGTCTAATCTTTGGCTGAGTTAGTAGTGTGTCCAGGGTCCATAGTCTCTGTCAGACCAGTAAGTCTGGTCTTTTTTGTGTGTGTGAATTTGAACTTTATTCTACATTTTTCTCCCACTCTCTCCAGGACCATGTATTGTGATCCCTGTCAGAGCGATCAGTGGTGACAGTTGGGCACCATCTAGTTCTTCTTGGCTCAGGCTGGTGGAGGCTGTGGTTCATGTGTTCCGTTAGTCCTTTGGACTAATATTTCCCTCATGTCTTTGATTTGTTTTATTCTCCTTTGCTCTGAATGTGATGAGACCAATAGAAGTGTCTTAGATGGCCGCTTGAAAGCTTTTAGCCCAGATTCTACTCACCAAAGTAGGATGTAGAACATTTTCTTTATGAACTATGTTATTCCAATTGACCTGGATATCCCCAGCCCTCAGCCCCAGCAACCTGGTCCCTCAAGGTGTTTGGATGTGTCTAGGAAGCTTCTATGACTTTGTCTTGGTCAAGTTGTGCTGACCTCCCCTTTGTGTATTATCTTTCCCTTCACCAAAGTTAACACTTGTCTACTATCTAGTTGGTGATTTCTTCTCCCCACCCCTCCCCTCCCTCGTAACCATCATAGATTGTTTTTGTCTTGGGTTTTTATAATAGTGGTCTCATACAGTATTTGTCCTTTTGTGATTGACTTATTTCAGTCAGCGTAATGCCCTCCAGATTCATCCATGTTGTGAGATGTTTCGCAGATTTATCATTGTTTTTTATCACTGGGTAGTATTCCATCATGTGTATGTACCATAGTTTGTTTATCCATTCATCTGCTGATGGGCATCTAGGTTGTTTCCATCTTTTTGCTATTGTGAACAATGTTGCAATGAACATGGGTGTGCATATGTATTTGTGTGACAGCTCTTATTTCTCTAGGATATATTCCCAGGAGTGGGCTTACTGGATCATATGGTATTTCTATTTCTAGCTGTTTAAAGGAAATGCCATATAATTTTCCATAGTGGTTGTACCATTTTACATTCCCACCAGCAGTGCATAAGAGTTTCAGTCTCTCCACAACTTCTCCAACATTTGTTATTTTTTATTTTTTTTGATTTATGCATTTCTCTAATGGCTAATGATTGCAAGCATTTCACAATGTGTCTATTAGCTGCTTGAATGTCTTCTTTGATGAAGTGTCTGTTCATATCTTTTGGCCATGTTTTAATAGGATTATTTGTCTTTTTGTTATTGAGGTGTTGATGTATTCTATAGATTTTAGAGATTAGACCCTCATCAGGTATGTTGTAGCCAAAACAATTTTCCCAGTCTGTAGGTTCTGTTTTTACTGTTTTGGTGAAGTCTTTTGAGTGTAAGTGTTTAATTTTTAGGAGCTCCCAATTATCTAGTTTATCTTCTGGTGTTGGTGCATTGTAAATTATGATTTTTTGTTGTATTTATGCCATGTATTAGGGCCCCTAGAATTGTCCCTATTTTTTCTTCCATTATCTTTGTTTTTTTAGGTTTTATATTTAGGTCTTTGATCCATTAGTTTTTGTGTATGGTATAAGGTATGGGCCCTGTTTCATTTGTTTAGAGATGGACATCCAGTTTTGTCACCACCATTTGTTAAAAAGACGGTCTTTTCCCCATTTAATGGACTTTGGTCCTTCGTCAAAATCAGCTAACCACAGGTGGATGGATTTATGTCTGGTTTTTCAATTCTGTTCCATTGGTCTATGTGTCTGTTGTTGTAGTAGTACCAGGCTGTTTTGACTACTGTGGCCGTATAGTAGGTTCTGATGTAAGGTAGTGTGAAGCCTCCTACTTTGTTCCTTTTCTTCAATAATGCTTTGCTTATTTGGGCTTCTCTAACACTGTAAATCTTTATGAAAGCAGACTGCCACATCTTTCTCCCACAGAGCAGCTGATGGATATGAACTGCTGTCCTTTCAGTTAGCAGCTGAGCGTTTTTAACCTCTGCACACCAGGGCTCCTAAAAGAAGACCTAAATAAATGGAAGGACATTCTGTATTTATGGAGCAGAAGACTTAATATTTGAATTAGTTAAAATGTCAATACTACCCAAAACAATCTATATATTCAACACAATCCCCATCAAAATTTCAACAGCCTTCTTTGAAGAAATGGAAAAGCCAATCCTCAAATTTATATGGAACAACGAGGGGCCCTGAATAGCCAAAGCAATCTTAAAAAGGAACAAAGAGGACTCAAACTTCCTGATGTCAAATCAAGCTATAAAGCTACAGTAATCAAAATAGCCTGGTACTGTTACAATGATAGACATAAAAATCAATGAAATAGAATTGAGAGTCCAGAAATAAACCTATGCATCTATGGTCAATTGATTTTCGACAAGGGTGCCAAGTCTATTCAATGGGGATAGAATGGTTTCTTCTATAAATGGTGCTATGACAACTGGATTTCCACATGAAAAAGAATGAAGCTGGACCACACTTCACACCATCTATAAAAATTAATTCAAAATAGATCAAGGACCTAAAAGCAGTGGCGTATCTAGGGTATTGCACCGGCCCCGGTACATGGTGCTACCCAGCAGTTTCTATTAACACGGTACGGCCCAACACCCTTCCTCAAGCACTGTAATATGTTAATTAAAAGATTAATGAACTTGACTTGTATTTTTGAGCTGATATTATGGTAAGGTTATCTAAAAGAGGGGTATCAGATGTTTGGAGAGAGGTCCGATTTCAGTGCTTGCAATAGACGTCATTTTCTGTAGATACGCTGTGGGCCATACCAGGTTAATAGAAACTGCTCTGTGGCATTGCTCGCCCAGGGCCAGTGCATACCTGCCATACCCGCCATACCCTAGTCATGCCTCTGCCTAAATGTAAGAACTAAACCCATAAAGCTCTTAGATGAAAACATAGGTGTAAGGCTTTGGGTCCTAGTTTTTAATAATAGATTCTTAGATATGACACTGAAAGCACCAGCAGCAAAAGAAAAAAAGATAAATTGGACTTAATCCCAATCAAAAACTTCTATTCACCGAAGGACTTAATCAACAAAGTGGAGAGACAACCTACAGATTGGGAGAAAATTTTGGGAATGATATATCTGATAAGAGTTTAATATCCAGAATATAAAAGAACTACAACTCAACAACAAAAAGACCATAAAACTCATAAAACAATGTTAAAGCCATCCACTTGTGGTATTTCTGTTATAGCAGCAGCACTAGATGACCAAGACAGAATTTGATACCCAGAGTGGGGTGCTGCTCTAACAAATACTTAAAATGCAGAAGCAGTTTTGAACCTGTGAATAGATAGAAGCTGGAAGAGTTTTAAGATTGCCTTGAAGAGACTGTTGGTAGAATTCTGGACATCGAAGACAATTCTGGTGAGGACTTAGAAGGAAATGAAGAGAGCTGTTATGCTGGAGATGGTGCAGATGGTGAGATGCAGCAGCAGAACAAGGAGACTAGCTTGAGATTGCTCTGGAGCTGACCCAAGGAGCAAGAACGCTGACTGCCTTTGGCAGGAGCCTTCCTGGTGGAGTAGGGTGCCTCCAGGCACTTACTGGTGTACCTCCAGAGCTTTGGAACACTTGCCACAGAAGGGCAGACACAGGCAGTGAGGCCCAAAGGACCAAGAGGCCAAGGAACAATGAAGCAGAAGTTGAAGAGTTAAGGAACACAGGAAGCAGAGCTGCATCAGTCTCAAACGGTATGGCCATGACCTCTGGGGTCTCAAAGTGTGGAGCCATGGCCTCTGGTGTTTCTAAGAGTGGAGTTGCCACTCACATGGACTAGGAGAATGGGGCTGCCTAAAGCCGAGGGAGCAGAGTTGCCATCCCAGTGGGCCTGGAAGGCAGAGCCAAAGCCCAGGACCAAGGGGCCTCCACTCAGAATCCGGAGGGTGTGGTCAATACCTAGAGTCTGGAGGGCAGGTCTATTGTGCGAATGGTCTCAGAGAACAGAGGATTATTTTCAAGCCTTGAGGGCTAATGTAATGTGTTCCGCTAACTTGCTTGCTGCCTGTTATGCCTTCTTTCACTCCAGTTTCTCCTTGCACCATTGTTCTTTGGAAGTAGATAACTTATGTTCTAGATTTCACAGATGAGGAAGAATTTTTGGATTTTTGACTTGGAGTTAAGAGTTTTGCTATGATATGATGGGTAAATGTGTTTTACTTGTGGCAAGGATGAATTTTGGGGGGCCAAAGGGTAGAGTGTCACTGATTGAATTGTGTCCTCCCAAAATGTGTGTCAACTTAGGCCATGATTCCCAGTATTATGTGGTTGTCCTCCATTTTGTGATTGATGTAATTTTCCTATGTGTTGTAAATCCTAATCTCTGCTCGTGGTTAATGAGGCAAGGTTAGATTGTTAAAGAGGATTAGGGTGGGATGTAATACCCTTAGTCAGGTCACATCCTCGATCCAATGTAAAGGGAGTTTCCCTCTGGTGTGGCCTGCATCACCTTTTATCTTACAAGAGATAAAAGGAAAGAGAAGCGAGCAGAGGGTTGGGGACCTCATACCATCAAGAAAGTAATGCCAGGAGCAGAGTGTGTCCTTTGGACCCAGGATCCCTGCACTGAGAAGCTCCCAGTCTAGGGGAAGATTGATGACAAGGACCTTCCTCCAGAGCCGACAGAGAGAGAAATCCTTCCCCAGGAGCTGACGCCCTGAATTTGGACTTCTAGCCCACCAGACTGTGAGAGAATAAACTTCTGTTGGTTAAAGCCATCCACTTGTGGTATTTCTGTTACAGCAGCACCAGATGATCAGGACAAACAACCAAATAAAAAAATAGGCAAAGCAATAGAATAGACATTCCACCAAAAAAGATATACAAATGATCAACAAGCACAAGGAAAGATGCTCAGCATTGTTAGTCATTACCAAAAAAACTAAACCAAACCCATTGCCACTGAGTTGATTCTGACTCAAAGCAACCCTATAGGACAAAGTAGAACTGCCGATACAGTGTCCAAAGTGTAGTCTTTACGGAAGCAGACTGCCACATCTTTCTCTGACGGAGTGGCTGGTTGGTTCAAACTGTTGACCGTTCTGTCAGCAGCCGAATGCTCAACCACTGTGCCACCAGGTCTCCTCATTAGTCATTAAACCAAACTAAACTCATTGCTGTTGAGTCGATTCTGACTCACAGCGACCCTAGAGGACAGAGTAGAACCGCCCCATAGGGTTTCCAAGGAGCTGCTGGTGGACTTGAACTGTAAACCTTTGGGTTAGCAGCCATATCACTTAACCACTGTGCCACCAGGGCTCCTATAGTCATTAGGGAGATGGAAGTCAAAACCACAATGAGACACCACCTCATCCCCATTAAGATGGCAATGATTTAAAAAAAAAAAAAAAAAAGGGAAAACAAGAGATGTTGGAGAGGATGTGGAGAAATTGGAACCTTATTCATTGCTGGTAGCAACGCAAAACGGTACAGCCTCTCTGGAAAACAGTTTTGGTGGTTCCTCAAAAAGTTAACATAGAACTACCACATGACTCAGCAATCCCTGTCCTAGGTATATGGCCAAAAGAACTGAAAGCAGGAATGCAAACAGAAACTTGTACACCAATGTTCTTTGCAGCACTGTTCACAATAGCCAAAAGGTGGAAACAACCTAAATGTCCATCAACAAATGAATGGCTAAACAAAATGTGGTATACACACACAATGGATTACTACTCAGCTATAAAAAGATATGAAGTTCTGATACATGCCACAAAGCAGATGAACCCTGGAAACATTGTGTTGAATGAAATAAGTCAGTCACAAAGGGACAAATACTGTAGGATCCCATTTATATGAAATAGGCAAACGTACAGAGACCAAAGTTTATTAGTGGTTACCTGGGTTGGGAGTGAGGGGGAAAGGGGAAGTCTTTGCTTAGGGGCACTGAGTTTCTGTTACTGGTGGTAGAACAACATGATGAACATAATCAATGTCACTGAATTGTACCTGTAAAAAACATTGAATTGGGAAATTAAATATATATGTATATATATTTACCATAATAAAGCAACAAAAGAATTTGACAGGGACACCTGGGATATTGGACATCTCCCTTCCGGGTTTGTAGACTAAAAGCCAGCTTTCACCAAATGGTGTTCATCAAACACCTCAGCACACCTGTGCTCATCAGGGTGCAGTTCAGAAGGACTCATAGCTCTGGTCCAGGCTCCGTGGCCCTCACTTTCATTAAGCAAGTGCAAAGGAATTAGAATTAGTAAGGCACACTTATTGAAAACAGACCCCGAGAGGGGCCTCTCATGTCTAATACACTGCAGACCCAGTGGATTGTAAAAACAAATTAAGGCCTCCAATGTTGCTGGTTTTTGAAGCCTTTCAAAACATTCTTTCAGTTTTAAACACTGGGTGAGGAAATACATTGTTCAAATGATATGACGTTATAAACTTGATGACATCTTCTTAAAGGTTTTCTGATGACTTTCACCTATCCTGAGGGTGTCACAGGCATGTTCTCTTTTATTTTTCCAACAAAATAGTCACCTAACAGAGAAAGTATGACAGTAACACATAGTTTTAACTCTCAATTGCATCTCAGATCCTATTTATGCTCAGACATGGAAGTGCCCTAGCAGGTGGGATGGAGACCTCATGGGGGCTGGCAGTGGACATGGCGCTGGAGTGGCGGGATGGAGTGAGGGGAGATTCTTTTAGTTGACTGCTCGGACCTTGTCCAAGGGTAGTCCTTTTGTGGCCTCCACACGCGCTCAGTGAGGTCAGGCACTCACTTCAGGGAACTAGCGGCACAAACACCCTGGCAGTACTTGATGAGGATGGAGTGTGTTTAGTAACACTTCCATCCCCTTTTCCTCTGGGCCTTTCTGACGTGACAGGCCCTGATGTAAGAACACCCCGCTGTCATCCTCTTTCTCCTGCTGGTGGATGTTCTGGCTCCTGCAACTGGAGCCCTCAGCCCACTTTGAACCTTGAATTCCTGGTGACCCTGGGCTACAGCTGGGTGAGGAGCACAGTCTGCTTCCAGACAGTGACGCAGGCCACTGAGCTATGCTGCTCTGGGCTGACAATCCCACCCCTTCCTCCACAGCCTGCCCATACCTTTGTACACTCCCAACCCAGACATATTGGCTCCACACAGTTGAGAAAACCCCTCAGAGTTTCAGCCTTATTTAGACATTTGCCATGAGTCGAGTCGATTCTGACTCATGGGCAACCCCATGTGCGTCAGAGTAGAACTGTGTTCCATAGGGTTTTCAATGACTGATTTTTCGGAAGTAGATTAAAAGGGCTTTCTTCTGAGGTACGTATGGGTGGACTTGAACCTCCAAAGCTTTGGTTGGCAGCTGAGTGCATTAACTGCCGTTTGTACCACTCATTTAGCCATAGCCTGCAAGATACAGCCCCTTTGAGTCAGAGCAATAGGTTTGCTTTTCTCTTAAGCTTCAGGTGTCAGGGCCTCCTCTCCCCTGGGGGCTTCCTTCCTTCTTCCCCTCTTCTCTAAACCACAGGGCCATGGTGAACAACAGCAGCACAGTTAGATGGACTCCAGGAGGATAGTTAGAACCCCCAGAAACTGGAACTGGCAGCAATGAGAGGGGGATGTTCGCACATTCCTGTCCAGCCATGGGGCCCGCAGGTGAGGCACGGGGCCCGCAGGTGAGCCGCCGGCACACCCACCTTGGTGTCTTGTAGATGTTTCTCAGAGGTGGGTCTCTGCTTCTCCTGCATAGTCCTCCTCCAAGCCCACTTCATCCTCTCCTGTGTGAACCCTACCAAGCATATTCCTCCTCGTTCCAGCCAGCTCAACCCAATTTAACCCAGTTAACCCACAATTTGCCTTGACCAGCACCGGGAGCCGAGCACTAGCACTACTCGGTCTTTACCTTCAAGCTGTCAATTAACTACTGTAGTTATTATATTAATTTTAGAAAACCTGAAAGCTAGAGCAAATCACAAAAAATGGACATAAAAATCACCTTTAATTATACACCCAGGGATTACACCTTGATAATTTTAAATAAATGTAGATATGTATATAGAGTATATATACCCACAAATTTGGATTCTGGTGTTTGAATTGCTGTTAATTGTGCATTTTATCTGAACTAGGAGTCAGAATATATTCTTAGCCCTTCTGAGTCTCAAGCTCCCCATCTGCAATGACATGGATGACAGCATCCCTGCTGTTTCCCTTTGTAATTTGTTAGAAGGCTGATATGGAAGTAAATTGTTACTGTAAGAGTCGGAATCGACTCGATGGCAGGGGGTTTTCTCTCTCTGTCTCTCTTAAGACTGAGTCCACAATGAAAACCAATCTCTGTTGAGTTGATTCTGACTCATGATGACGACTCCATGTGTGTCAGAGTAGCACTGTGCTCCGTAGGGTTTCAATGGCTGATTTTTCTTGAAGTAGGTCATCAGGCCTTTCTTCTGAGGTAACTCTGGGTTGCCTCTAATCTCTAGCTTTTCAGTTAGCAGCCCAGTGAGTTACTGTTTATACCACCCAGGGACTCCATAGCCATCCTAGTAGGGGTGAAGTGATATCTCATTGTGGTTTTCATTTGCACCTCCCTAATGACTAATGACATTGAGCGTCTTTTCCTGTGCTTATTGGCCATTTGTACACAAAGACATTGAGCCATCTCAACACCTACCAGTTAACAGTTCCCGTGGGTTGAACCTATGTGTGTCACAGCAACCCCAAGTGTGTCAGAGTAGAACTGTGCTCCATAGGGTTTTCAATGGCTGATTTTTTTTTGGAAGTAGATTGTCAGGCCTTTCTTTGGAAGTGCCTCTGGGTAGACGTGAACCTTCTACCTTTAAGTGAGCAGCCCAGCGCTTAGCCATTTGCCCCACCAAGGGACTCCTGTGTCCACAATAGGCTTCTAATAAAAAATTCCAGGTTGATTTTTTTTTCGGTCCTGGGGTTGTTGCCTGTCAACTTCCCCCCACGTGAGGGACTTTCCACCTCTCACAGCCAGGTTTGTGAGGATTGGCCTGTGCTCTGAAGACAAAGGGTTAAATAGGAGCAAAAGCGTCAAAGGTCCTTCAGCAAAGCAGCCCTTTGCAGAGGGGCCTCCCAGAAGCCTTATCTGGGAGCGTGATCACCAGGAGAAGTTGTAAGCTTACTCACTACAAAGGCTCTGCTGTCTTCTCTTCATCTGACTGGAGCCCTTGAGATGGAAGAAAACTGTTGGCCAGAGTTCTAAAGGCTTCAGATAAAAGCTTTGATTTGTTAATTAAATTTTTACTATCTGCATTTGATATCTCAGCCAAATTGTATCCGTTGCAGGAGCAACAAGAAAACCCCTCACTTCAAAGAGCGCCCACGCGGTGACCTGTGATTACAGGTTTACAGCTTGGGAAGCTTGTCTGGGTGCACCTGCTGCCCAGTGCCCACCATGCTGCCCTGCTCCCCCCTAACAGAACAGGGGCTGTCTTTGGAGGAGGTAGCGCCTCTCTGAGCATCCCCGCGGCACAGATGGGGGGCCAAGTCCCAGCTACCTGTCCCAGCGCCCCCAACCCTGTGTTGCACAGTGGGCCGCCTCCTGAGACGCCCACACATGCTCCTCAGTCCTGGCTAGCCTGGAGAATGGGCCTTCTGCTTGTCTTTCCTCAGTGACGGCTAGGTGAAAAATGGCTCCTTTAATGAAAACTGCAGAAGGCCGGAGCCACGCTGGATGAGGTCACTTGTGGGCTCCAGGCAGCGTCTTGCCCTTCTTCGTGGCTGTCTGGGACTGTTGCCTGGGGGGAGGGGACACTAGCCCCTGGCCCTTTCATCCCCTCTGGGGCGTGGACACCATTAAAGGACATTTAGAGGCCCCTGGGGAGGCTGGGGAGCCCTGGTTGCACAGTGGTTAAAGAGCTCGGCTGCTTACCAAAAGGTTGGTTGGTTCGAACCCACCAGCTGCTCCGAGGGAGAAAGATGTGGCAGTCTGCTTTCGTAAAGATTACAGCCTTGGAAACCCTATGGGACGGTTCTACTCTGTCCTATAGGGTCACTATAGGATGGAATTGATTTGATGGCAGTAGGTTTGGGGAGACTGGCTGAAGTTAAAAAAACAAAAACAAAACCTGTTGCCATCGAATGATTCAATTGTGACTTACAGCAACCCTACAGGACGGAGTAGAACTGCCCCATAGGGTTTCCAAGGAGTGCTAGTGGATTTGAACTGCTGACATTTTAGTTAGCAGCCGAACACTTAACCACTGTGCCACCAGGGCTCCGGCTGACATTAGAGGAGCCAATTCCAGAGAGGGCAAGGGGCATTTTCCACATGAATAGCATCACAATCTGCAAAGTGACCATCTGCAGGATGCATTGCTGCTGTTTGCTGTGGTGCCAGCATCTCATGCATCCTGCAGGGCTGACTGGTGGACCAGCTCTAGTGCTCGCTTTGCTTTTACTAGTTTTTCCTCTTTGGCTTCATCTTTGTTTTTAAAATCCAATTTTGATACTATTATTTAAATAAAAAAGTCTACCTCCAAGCCATTTAAGAAAGATGAAAAAGCATAAACAAACTGGTCAAAAGCACAGATTTCAATTAAAAAAGCAGCTGGAAGCTATACAGTTTTGATCAAATAGGTGGGAATGGACTTTTCCTTAGACCAAAAAGCCTGGAAGTTTCAACTTTCGTGGACCCAGTCATAATAACAGAGCCAGTCTGCAAAGAGGGACTTCATCCTCTAGGAGAAGAGGGACAAAGAAACATTTTCTAGAGAACATGCTGTATTAGTAAAAAGTACGATCTAAGATGAGACAAATGGTTGACTCAGGGTTTGAAAACACAGGCTTACTGATTATCAGACAAGATCTCTCAGATTTCTGTCACAAACGGAGGACTATTTGCCCTCAAAGTCCCCCTGTCTGTCTGGGCCCCCCTCAGAGAAGGACGCTGACTTCATTTGTCTTGCTGGGCTTCTTCTGAAAGTGGCCTCAAAGACCTTGATGAGGCATTTCAGCAGGGAGGATTTTAATGGTGTCACAAGTCCTAACGTGGACTTTGACCGCTAAATAAAAACCCTTTTAGAAACCACAAACTCTTAGCTACACCCTTGCCTGGAAGCCTAAAAGAGAAGACAGCTCCTGGTCAGGAAACCATAGAATTCTCCATGAGAAAGAGAAACCAACGACAAGATGGCAGCAGTAGCTTCTGGGGACAGTGTGTGTGTGTGTGTGTGTGTGTGTGTGTGTGTGTGTTGTGTGTAAGTGTGTGTATGTGTGTGTGTATGTGTGTGAGTGTGTGTGTATGTGTGTGAGTGTGTGTGTATGTGTGTATGTGTGTGAGTGTGTGTGGTGTGTGTGGTTGTGGTGGTATGTGTGTGTGAGTGGTGTGTATGTGAGTGGTGTGTGGTGGTGGATGTGTTTGAGTGTGTGTGTGGTGTGTGTGTGGTATGTATGTGGTGTGGTATGTGTGTAATGTGTGTGTGTGGTGTATGCATGCCATATGTAGTGTGTGTGTAGTTTAAGTGTGTGTTTGTTGTGTGTGTGGTGTGTGGTGATGTGGGTGTGAGAGTGGTGTGTGGTTGTGTGTTTGTGTGTGATGTATGTGGGTGTGTGGTGTGCAGGAGTGAGTACATATATGTGGTGTGTGATGTGTGGTGTGTTTGTGACTGTGTGAGTGTGACTGTGGCATCATGACACCTTAAATGTTTTATAGACCGAAGAGAAACAATCTATTTCAGAACAGTAAAATGGGTGCTACTACCACTGGCATTTAACACTTACCTGTTCTAGCATCTATACCAGCAAGGTCTTTCCATACAGTATCATATTATCTTATTTAATCCTGGCAATAACTTTGTGAGGCAGGTAATATTATTGCCATTTTACCTATGAGGAAACTGATGAGAGACTGCCTTTTAACAAAGGTACACACACGGTAAGTGGCAGTGCCAAGGTTGACCAGGTCTGTGCCTTCTCCTTTAACCTCTGTCTACAGTATGTCTCTAAGATGAAGAGAATTGCCTTCATAGGAGATAAAGTTGTCTCTAGGATGCAATCAAATGTCAGAAGGTTGATTTTTGTCTTTCCCAGATTCCTTCCGGAATGATACAGAATAAAGGAGTAGCCAAGGCTACATAGTCTAAACATTAGAAGATACATTTTGTTATTTCCAATAAATTAACATCAGAATGCCAGGAATTTCTGCTCCTCCTAGATGATGATACTATTTATAACTTGGCTGCAATCTCTGAATAATTTGTTTTGCCTCGTTCAAGAAATGGTAGGTTACATCAGACCATAAACAACAAAAAATCAGAGAAAAAAGGACTGCTTGTAGGAATAAAGAAAAAAACATACACCTACCCAAAATTCAAAAGCTCAATAGAAAGGTAAATAAGTTTTTCTCAAAATGTGCGTGAAGTTGAGAAACCATAGTTGATGAAATTACAATTATACCACAACACTGAAAGCCTCTTTGGTGGATCTGAAACATCGTCCTACAATTATTGAGATGAAGGCCATATTACCTTCAAACAAAATATGGTAAGAGATGTATCTGATGTGTTTTCCATTATGAACCTTTTGTGTGGCTCTGGATGTCAGCTCAAGCATCAATATTGTAACTGTGTCTAAAGCCCCTCAGTGTTCTCTCACACATCGTCCACCACCCTTCAGCAGGGAGCTGGCCAGCAGGCTTGCTTTCTGTGTGACGATGCGGGCAAGATCCAGAGTGTGGGGAGCCCATGATGAGGCTCTGAGAAGAGATGCTTCCTTCAGAGGACTTTTAGGACATGAATCCAATGAAGGGAGCAACAATCTTTTCCCTCCATCTGCCCCCCCAACAAATGTGCACTAAACAATACAAAGCTGAAAATTGTAAAGTCTCCCGGCGGGGGCGGCACTTTATGGAAAATGATCCAGTCTCCTATATTCCCTTGTGACCACCACGAGGGGTATTAGTCCCACGTTCATATTCTTTCTAATTTACAGTCTGATACGACTTTATGGTTTAAGAAGAATCAGATGCTGCTGAGGTAAGGTGTCACTCTGAGGCGCCGGCATTTCCACATTCTATTTCCAACTCAACCTGGGGGTTCAAGAAGCCTCACCACCACCTCATCACGTCCTGCTATGTCAGAGAAAAAGCACACAGCAAAATCGGCCTTCACCAGGGTCATTGTGTTTCTCAAAACATCGTTACAACGTCCGGACTATTTGACATGAATGTGGTTTCTTACCTGTCAAGTCACTCAGAGATAACAGTGAGAAAATATGATTAAGATTCATATCTTCCATAAATCCTAAAAAACAGTGTTAAAATTTGTTTGAAGTCTGTTTAGTCCTTAGCTTTGTTAAGGGCCAGGATGACAAACTAAGAAGGACACAAATAGACCTGGATGGACATCCGACTAGCCTGATAGCTACTGTCAGTTTTCTGTGTCTCCCCAGGCCTTTAACGAGTTGATTCGAGTGTTCTAATAAAAAGCTGCAGTGGACCAGCACCAGGTGCCGCTCCTCTGCTAAAGGAGAGTTGGAGGTTCTAACCCACAGGTGCGCGCCAGGGGACAGCTTCTCCCCAACTCACTCTTCCATTCTGGGGAGCATGTTAATGAAAACCTCCCACGGGTGGTTTGTCAAGTCCTTTCAAGTCACATCAGCGTGGCTTGAATGAACCAGAGGGGCCAGAAGCTCCCCCCCCACCTCCTCTCCACCACCCTCCTTCATTTCGGAACACCTTAGGAGAACAATTAGCTCTTTGGTGGGAAAGCCCCTGAAAGCCTTCATAACTGGCTGCAGGTAAACGATTAGACAATGAAGACTTGGCTTCCTCTGTAACAAAGTGGAGGAGATTGCCCAGGAAGTGTACACACAGGACGGCTGGCCAAAACTGGCTACAGTGGGCATACGGCCAGCCCCAGCTCTGCGTCCCACAGAGGATGAGTGAACCAAGGCACAGGAGGAGGGCTAAGTGAGAGCCGCCTTCACTGATGGAAGAGGGCCCACTGAGAGTCGATGGCTGCCACAGTCACTCCTGGGAGCTGTCATCCCTCATCCTCGGCAGCTGAATGTTGGGGTCCCAGTCCCTGCCCTGCCATTCACAAGGGGGATGACCTTGGGCAGGGCAATTTGCCATCTCAGAGTGTTATCTTCCTTATTGAACAAATGGGTTAGTGGTACCCACTTCATGGTGGTTGTCATGAGGATTGAGGGAATTCATGCATGTGTGTCCTTAGAGGAGCTCTGGTGGCATGGTGGTTAAAGAGTTGGCTGCTAACAAAAATGTTGGCAGTTGAAATCCACCAGCTGCTCCTTGGAAACCCCATGGGGCAGTTCTACTCTGTCCTATAGGGTCGCTATGAGTTGGAATTCTTATGTCCTTAGGACACTTTGCTGTATAGGTATCACTTCAGTGTCAGCCATTATTATTATCAGATAGAGGCTGAGCCTTTTTCTCATGAACTTAAGCATCTCTGTTGCATGCTCCTTGAACACTTTGAGAGCAGGTAGGGTAAATGCCATCTGCAGTGCAATCAGCCAAGCACCCCACCATGTTCCATCTGGGTTTGGAGGGTGTGGGAAACCTCCTCCCTCTTTGGCACATGAACTAGAGAGGTGCAAGCCATGTCAGGTGGACACGGAACACGGTCTCCTCCACCAGAAGCTCTCAGCATGGGCCCTGAGAGGCCATCAGAACGCATCTCGTGGCTATCCCTGGAGTCGGTGTGGGCTAAGAGCACAAGTTCGAGTCTCCGCTCTGCCACACGCTAGCTGTGTGAACAGGG
Source organism: Dugong dugon (assembly GCA_030035585.1). Taxonomy (NCBI): domain Eukaryota; kingdom Metazoa; phylum Chordata; class Mammalia; order Sirenia; family Dugongidae; genus Dugong; species Dugong dugon. Next base: position 42,010,677 of record CM057466.1, on the reverse strand, counting down.
CAAGTCACTTCACCAACTGACTTCAGTTTGCTCATCAGGAACATGGGAGCAATAAATAATGCCTGTCTCACAGGGCTGTCACGAGGATTAAATAAGTTAGTGCATGTCAAAGCCCTGAGAACAGTACCTGACAGGCAGTAAGCACTATACGAATGGTAGCTAGCTCTATGACTGTTCTCATTAATAGTTGATATGGAGCCCATTAAGTGGTGCTGGAGCCCTGGTGGTGCAGTGGTTAAGAGCTATGGCTGCTAACCAAAACGTAGGCAGTTCAGATCCACCAGGTGCTCCTTGGAAACCCTATGGGGCAGTTCCACTCTGTTCTATATGGTCGCTAAGAGTCAGAATCGACTCCACAGCAATGGGGGTGGTTTTCACTGGGTGGTGCAATCAGTTAACACACTCAGTTGCCATCCAAAAGGCTGGAGGTTTCTATCCCCTCAGAGACTCCTTGGAAGAAAGCCCTGGGAATCTACTTCCAAACAATCAGCTGTAGAAAACCCTATAGGGTACAGTTCTATTCTGATGCACATGGGGTCACCATGAGTAGGAATCGACTCAATGGCAACTGGTTAATAAGGACCCATGTTCTTAGTGACACAGCCTCTGAATAGAAAGTGGGGGAGTTAGTAGTCATTTATGAATCAGCCAATAAACATTTCTAAATGTATACTCTGTCCATCGCTCTGCTAGACCCTGGGGAGGCAGAGTTGCATGGGATGTGGGTCTTCTGTCCTCAAGGAGCTCAGGATCTATCAGGAGAGGTGGAAGAAGAAACAAGTCTTTGAAGCAACTGCAACAGAGGCTAAAACAGAAGAGAGGAGGTGACCTAAAGGAGGGAGTTGTCCAGTGATACAGGAGATGGGGAGGGAGTGGAGCTGGCTTCCCTAAGGAGACCTTGAGCAGGTGCCTACAGAATGCTCAGGTATGAACCAGACAAGCAAAGCTGAAGGAAAGGAATGTGCAAGTGAGCAAGGCATTACCCGTGTTACGGGGCCCGGGGAACAATGGTTGGGAATGGCCAACGTTTGCAGTGGGTAGGCAGGTGATAATGAGAACGGAGAAAGAAAAGAGCCATCTTCTGGAGGATTTCTTGTCATGGGGAGTGTGGGCTTAGTATTGAGGCACCGAGGAGTCCGTGAGGGCACGGAGAGGAGAAATAACATGCTCAAGTGTGTCTTTTAGAAAGACCCACTAAGTCAGGGTGGAGGAGGGAGGAGGAGGAGACTGGGAGAAGGGACAGCAGGACACCCAGGAGAGGGGAAGGCCTCAACCAAAGGCAGTGGCTTTAAGGCAAGGGGACAAATTCAAGAGCTGTTTGTGAGATCAGGTTAAGGTGGTTAGTGAGTAAGATGGGGGTGGTGAGGGGTGGGGGGAACCAAGGATGAATTTCAGGTTTGTGAAATTGTAGGGATTAGTGAGTCTGTGTGTGTAGGGGGTGGGAGGTGGGTTGGGGAGGATTCAGAGGCAGGGAATCTTCCGGGCGCCCCTGAGGTTACCTACGTGCTCAGGTCAGCATCAAGCTGGATAGAACCCACTGTGGGCTGCAGAGTGTGAGCAGGAAGGCCACAGACCAGCATGGTGAGAGTGGGCATTGATGTCTGACCATCCCAGAGTGGACAACTACTTTTCAGGAGCCGAGCTCCGTTTCTTAAGAAAAGCCGTCTTCTCTCTCCCTTGGAGTACACCTAGCCACGTGGCTGCTTTAGGCTAGCAGAAACACACATTGTTGTTGGTGCTCATACCTGCAGCTTTGTCTTTCCTCTGTGGTGATGATGGGAGCCATCAGGATATGGAGGTGCCCGAAGTTCGGATCACTGAGCTGAGGAGAGTCACCTAGCCGTGCAGAGAACCATGGAAGAGTGAGAAGTAAAGCCACTGGATTTTGGAATTGTTTCCAGCGTAATCCAGCCTATTCTTGATTATATAGTGGTGGGAGCATGAGTGTAATAATGCATATAATGCAATACTGTGGCTGATGCCTGGCACGTAATAGACAGTCAACAAGTGGCAGCTATTACCTGTGTTAGTCCCGATCCTGTCACTCACTTTATTGGTGGCCAGAGCCCTCACTTGCCTACGCAAGTCTCAGTTTCCCGTTCTATAAAAGGAGGTAGAATAGAGGTCCATTAGGGTCCCTTCTAGTACTAAGACTCTGTGAATAAATAAATTTCTGACTATGGAGGCACGGTAATATGTACTGGCTCAATCCCTCACTAGCCACGTGAGCCTAGGTATTTTATTTGACTATCCAGACCTTTCCTAGATTCAGCAGTTTGAGTCCATCAAACTGTGAAAGTTTACACAGAAAATTAGGTTCCCATCTGACAATTTCTATACACATTTTTCAGTGACATTAGTTACATTTTTCACAATGAGTCAACAGTCTCTTTAATCGCATTCTGGTTGTTCCATTTTCGGTGCTCTCGTTTCCCTGCCCGTTTATCTTTTCACCTTTGCTTTAGAGTAATTATTGAACTTTTGGTCTCGTATAGGTGGGTTTTTTTTAATGGAGTACTGTACTCGTGGGTAATAGCCTTTATTTTGTGTGCCGATCTGTTATTTCACTAACAGGTGATAGTTTCAGTTCAAGGTTTAAACAGTATCTCAGGGCAATAGCCTCAGGGAGTTCTCTGGTCTCAACGGGTCCAGTAAGTCTGGACTTGTTAAGAACTTGAGTTCTGTTCTGCATTTTTCTGCCATCCTATTAGGGTCCATCTATTGTGGCCCTGATCAGAATGGTCAGTTCTGGTAGCCAGGCACCATCTAGATCGTCTAGTCTCAGGGCAGATGAGATCATGGCTCATACAGTTTATTCGCCCTGTAGACTAGTTTCGTCTCTGAGGCTTTGGTTTCCTTTTTTCTCTTTTGTTCCTGAATAGTGGAGATCAATAGTTATATCTTAGATAGTTGCTTGCAAGCTTTTAAGACCTCAGATGCTACTCGTCTCACTAGGATGTAGAATACGAACTTTGTAAACTGTATTATGCCAATTGACTGAGTTGTCCTGTGAGATTAGGTCCTAAACCTTCAAACCCAGAAAACCAGTCTCACAAGGTATTTGGTTATGTCTGAGAAGTATCTGTAACTGGGTCCTCTCTGAAGTAGACCCACACACCTATCTGTACATACACGTACATAAAGATACTTCTATCTGTGCACACTTATGCACACACCTGTACCTACCCATGCACATGTATGCCTATACACATATATATATGATGATACGCTAGTTTTTTGGTTGTCGTTGGTGTTGTTACCAAATTATATATGTCATTCTCCAGCACAAACATCCCTTTCTCTTGCACACTTCTCAGTGGCATTGTTTACTTTGGTCAAGCTGTGCTCATTACACTCACATTCAGTGCTATTTTTCCCAACACCAAAAATAAGAAGTATGTATGATCTAGACAGTGATTTTCCCTCCCCCCACCCCTCCCTGGTAACCACCAATAACACTGGTCTCTGTGTATATATATATATATATATATTCTCGTCTTCTTAAAAAAGTGGGACCATACAATATTTCTCCTTATGTGATTGACTTATTTCACTTAGCGTTATGTAATCCAGATCCATATTATGTTTTATGGATTCATCACTGTTCTTTATGGTTGCATAGGATTCCAGTGTATGTATGCACCACATTTTGCTTATCCGTTAATCTGCTGAAGGGCACTTAGGCTGCTTCTATTTTTTGCTACTGTGAATAACGCTTCAATGAACATCGGTGTGCATATATCTGTGGGATTGCTGGATCGTAAGGTGTTTCTATTTCTAGTTTTTTGAGGAAGCTGCATGGTGGTTGTACCATTTTACAGACCAACCAGCAATAGATAAGGGTTCCAATCTCCCCACATCCTCATCGATGTTTGTTGTTAGCTGTTGTTGTCGTTGTTGCATTTTATCCAGGGTGAGATGGTATCTCGTTGTAGTTTTTATTTGCATATCTCTAATGGCTAATAATAAGTGAACATCTTTTCATGTGTTTGTTGGCCACTTGAATGTCTTCTTTGGTGAAGAGTCTGTTCGTGTCCTTTGCCCATTTTTAAACTGGGTTGTCTTTTTATTGTTGACTTGTTGAAGTTTTCTATATATTTTAGAGATTTTACCCTTATCAGGTATGTCATTTCTGAATTAACTTTCACTTTCAAAGAATATTTTTGCCGTGCATAGTGTGCTACTATTGTGGTAGCTAATTTATTTCTTCCTTTTGTAGATACTATTCTATTGCTTTCTGTCTTTGAGTTTTTTGGTTGAAAAAATTAGTGGTCAGTCTAACTGTTGCTCATTTGAAAATACTTTGTTTTTTTTCCTCTGGCTGCTTTCAAGATTTCTTTTTGTCTTTTGTTTTCTGCAGTTTTATTGTGATATGTGTAGGTGTACATTTCTTTATATTTACCTTGCTCATGGTTTGTAAAACTTCTTGATTCTGTGGATAAATAATTAAATGTTTCATCTTTCTTTTACTTAACAAATATTTACTGAGCACATGTCCTGGAGATTGGAGTCTAGTGGTGAGAAAAGGACAGGAAAATAGGCAATCCCAATACAGATGATCACTATGATTCTAGAGATAAGTGCAGGTACTTTGGGAGCATATTCTGCAGGGATCATCATCTAAGATAAGTCCTGATCATCAGATAGAGCATGAGTGGAGGCTGGGGAAAGCATTTCTGGATGTGGGGCCTGCATGTGCAAGACTCTAAGAGAAGAAAGCATGAAGAATTTGTTGACCTGCAAGTAGGTCAGTGAGTCTGAAGTGTAGAACAAGAGAGGGAGGGGTTTGAGGGAGAGTGGCAAAAAGTATGGAACATTTATCAAATGCATATGTCCAGCTGCAGTCTCCTTTTTGAGCTTTAGAAATGTATTCACACGACTTCTTTCCTAGGGTCATTCAAAACACCTCAAATTCAACATTTTCAAAGATTAGGCTCATACCTCCCAAATCTCAGCCTCTTCTAGAACACCAATCCCATTGACTCAGTTGCCATGATAGAATACTGGGCATTGTTCTCCACATGGCCTGATGGTCCAGCATGATCTTGTCCTTCTCTACCTCTGCAGTCTCATCTTACACCATACTTTCTTTGCCTTGCCTTCTCCACTACAACTATGTTGACCTTCTTTCCAGTTTCTCAAACGTATACTTTCTCCTATTAGGGGGGATTTTATAAATGATGTTTTCTCTGCCTGGAAAACTTTCCCCACCATCTCCTCAGTTCCTTGGGGAAGATTTTCTGATCCCTACTGTTGTTATATATTCTCACCTATACCATATTTTCTCTCACAGTGCCAATCACAGCTTGTCATTAGATATCGACTGGTGTGATTGTGTGTGTAGTACTGGCTCCCAACAAGTCTGAGCTTCCTGAGGGCAAGGTCCATGTCTGTTCTGCTAACCTTTATTCTCAGGGCCTGGCACAGAGAAGGGGTTTGATTAATACTTGTTGAATGACTGTCCAATAGCCACATTAAGAAGTTTGGGCATTATCATGAGGGCAATAAAAGACCACAATGTTCTGAAAGAGGGAATGACTTGATAAGAGTTTTTGCTTTAGAAAACTCACTCTTGGCTAGTGTGGAGAAAGGATTGGAGGGGTCAAGACTGGAGGCAGAGAAACCTGAGAGGAGGTTGTTATACTAATTCAGGTAGGAGAGGATGCTGGCCCCATTTAAGATAGTATCTGTGGACATGGAGGAAAAGTGGATGGTTAGAAAAATATTAGGGAAGTCGACCTGACAAGATTAGGGGATTGATTGGAGTAGGAGACATGATGACTACCAGATTTCTGTCTTGAATAACTGGACCAATGGAGGTTCCATTTACGAAACAGGGAACACAGGGAAGGAAGATGATTGTGTGGAAAGGAAGGTGACTGATTTGCCCTTGGACTCCTTGAATTGGAGTGGAGGTTCCCAGTAGGTAGTTGACCCTGCAGGTCTTAGTCTCAGATGAGAAAATCAGCACTGAGGATGCAAGTTTGGAATGTATTATAAAACCCTCATAAAATGCTTCATTTACATGATGCTTTTGCTCTGAATAATTCTGGCTAACTCCAAGGACTTACCCAAATGTGACCTTATAAATCTTGACACAGTCAAAAAAAAATTTTTTTCCCCCATTTTCATAGGGAAATAACAGCAAAGACAAGTTCTAACATAGAACTTCCTGAGCGATTTGAGATTGGGGAGAACATTTGCCTTTGTCTGCCTCTGTCAGTTGAATATGAATTTCTGTTAAAGCTGGCAAAAGGTTGACAGAGGAGTCCAGGGCAATCTGATGCGCTGTGCTGGCAAACACCATCCCCAGCCTAGTGTGCCTCAGCCCCTGCCGAGAGAGCTGTCCACTTAGGCCCCTTCCTTTGCAAACAATTTCAGTTTAGTTTTCAACTCTCAAGAAGTAAGCACATAAAAAATTCATTATAGGACAGATTCGGCAGGGTAAGCATTAACTAGATCTCAACCTGGACCCCTTTCACATCTGGTGGGTAATATGTTGACAGCTCAAGTTGGCTTGTAACTAGCCTCTAAGTCTATGTTGAGTTTGGGAAGATTATAAAAGAGAAATGGAAGTGTCCTTAAGGGGACCTGTTTTCACCTGTGTGGTTAGAGTGCCTGCACTGGGTCCTCAGGTTAAAGTAGCCGAACAGGAGAAGACATGGTGAGACTAACCTGCATCTATTTTACCAGGCCAGCACACTGAAGGGCGCAGAGGAGTTACTCTTTTAAATAGTCAAACTCTCTCCCTGACTCGGTTTATCTAGCTGGTGCTGCTGCTGCTGACACATCAAGGCGCTTGCTCTGCAGGGCACTCAGGGTTTCAGGCGAACGTGAACAGAGGCTCCTATCAAGGGGGGAATCCTCCCTGGGGGCCACAGTGTACCTCCAGCCCCTGTTAGCGCAGGCCCCTGGGTGCTAACCATGCTCCTGGGGAATCAGCAGCCACGTTGATGTTACAGAGAATTGGGTTTATCAAAGAAGGCCGTATGAAATAGTCCCTGCATGTCCCTGGAGTCCCTGAGACTTGGGCCTCCTTCCTGGTGTGTGGCCTCCTAGTCCTCGGGGAGACACCAACATTCATGTACTCCACTCTTCTGCCTTGTGACGCTGCAAGAGAGACTGCATCCGTAGTCTGTGCCTAGAGCGTGCGATGAATCCCACTCTTCTTGACCACTCTATGATTTTATGGAGAGAGTGTTTCTTTTCTCTATTGTTCACTTTCTTTAGTTCCTAATTCTTCATTTTTACCACGACTGCATGATAACTAGATTCAACTTAACAGCAGCTGTCATGTTGAAGAAGCCCAGAGAATTCTTTCTTTCCAGCTGTCACAAGCATGCCCTCCTTGTGGTGAAAATGAACACTTGGAGCTCAGTATAGCCAATGAGCTGCTCTTCTTCAGATAATGGAATGGATGCAAGTAACCAAGACTCCCTACTGTGTTGAGCTTCTCCGTGACAGACAGTGAAGGCACAAAGGTCATTGTGACCTCAGTGCCCAATACCAGAATCCCGTGTTCAAATCAAACTCACTTTGCTCTTGATTGCATTTTTGAAAAATTGAGAACGACTCTTTTTTTCTATATAATCTATATTTTAAGGCATATATTCATTCATTCATTCATTCATCCCCTTATTTATTTAGGCAAGACTTGCTGAGTCATTAGATTGAAACTGAAACACCTGGATTTGAGTTCTAGCTTTTCCTCATGGTGTGGGTGAGTCATTTCACCACCTGGCTTCAGTTTCTGTGAAATGTAAAATGAGACTTGAGCCACATGATTTTAAGGTGCATTCCAGCCCTATCATTCCCTAAGTTGATGACTCTGAACCCTCCAGGGCTCATTCGGCACAGACCCACTTTTGAAAGAAGAAGGTCATCTGTCAGCCAACTCACATGAACCTCCCAACGCCACCCCTCCGTGGCGCACCTCCCATGACGGAGTGCTTCAGTCTGCCGGGCTCTGATCTCCTCTCACACCATGTGGTCCGTGTCACCCCTCCTAGGGCACCTCCCATGACCGAGTGCTTCCGTGTACCAGGCTCTGATCTCCTCTCAGGTCAATGCTGTGCAGTCAGTGTCACTGTCACCCCTATTTACAGCAAATCATGTGGAACCCTGCTGATTCCTCCTGGGACTGTTGTATGAACTCACTAGCAAGTGATTAGGAAGTGTGCTGACAAGAGAATGCTTTGGACAGATGTTTGCACAGCGGATTCCTGGGGCCAGCATGCCCTGAACCCTTGAAGCCGTGGAAGTCCTGGATGGACCCCGAGGGCTAAGGCAACCTTTACCTGCCCTGTCTCTGCCAGAACTGCTCAGCTCAGTCTGAGAGACACAGTTCCCTGTGGTGTCCTGAGGCCTGGCCGGCTCCACAGCCTCTTCCCAACACTCTGGACGGGACTTACAGGGCCCAGGCCCTGCTCACACAGTAAGCCGTCATCATCTAGTATCTTTCCATGGCTGTTACTTCACACCATTTTTAGTGAGGTGGGAGGGGACTGTCATCAGCTTTGCTGAGGTTCTTCATATTAATATCATAATTTGTTTCTGAAAAAGGAAGAGGAAAAACCTCCAGATGCCAAACATTTATTGGCTCCCAAGAACGAGACCTAAATATCCACCTCAGAATCTAAAAATGTACAAATCCAAAGTGGCAACCTGCCAAAACCAAGCATGTTTGTCTGCCTGTTTATCACTGAAGTGGAGTCAAGAGAAGATTTGTTGCCTCAGTTGGGAGCCTTCTGTCTCCCTGTGTTCTAGATCCAAACACAGATGATGCCAGCCAGCTTTCTCTTGGGAAGGGCTACATTTTCAAGGGGAAGGCACCATGCTTATCATTCAGGAGGAGGAGTCGTTCCCATCTACTGAGATAGCGCGAGGGAGAGAGAGCTTTCCATCACTGCTGTCCTTTGCCTGATGGGCTGTTTATGTCTGGTTTCAGAAAGACAATACCCAAAGGTTGTGTCTATGTGTCTTAAAATTTACCCTGCATGAAAAATAATTGTTCACTTTATTTTTGTGCCAATGTTTTAATGATGACTTGGTATTTGGATAGAAAGCTCAGGCCTGTGCAATCAGTTTGAGGGAAGTAAGGAGTTATTTGGGAAATGCTGGAAACTTCTATTTGTAACTTTCACATTAAAGAGCCACCTGCAGCTTTACCTGGTGTCATGGATTGAATCATGTCCCCACAAAATATCTGTCAACTTGGCTACATCATGATTCCTGGTATTGTATAATTGTCTACCATTTTATCATCTGATATGATTTCCTTATGTGTTGTAAATGCTATCACTGTGATGTAATAAAATGGATTAGCAGCAGTTATATTGATGAGGTCTGCAAGATTAGATAGTGTCTTAAGCCAATCTCTTTTGAGATATAAAAGAGAGAAGCGAGCAGAGAGACATGGGAAGCTGATACCACCAAGAAAGCAGTGCCTGGAACAGAGCACGTCCTTTGGACCCGGGGTTCCTGCGTGGAGAAGCTCCTAGTCCAGGGGAAGATTGACGACAAGGACCTTCCTCCAGAGCTGACAGAGAAAGCTTTCTCCCGGAAATGATGCCCTGAATTTGGACTTGCAGCCTACTAGACTGAGAAAATAAATTTCTCTTTGTTAAAGCCATCCACTTGTATTTCTGTTATAGCAGCTCTAGATGATGAAGACACCTGGCGAGGACCATATAGTCTCTCCTTATATCATGTTTCTTGAAATTAAACATGAGATTAAATATGTCTGCTCAAGGCATTTTGAAATGAGATCTTATCAAAATAACAAGAAGGGAGAGGGTTTTAGATACCTTCATCACTATCACAAGCAGCCATTGCCATGTAAGACACCAAGCAAACACAAGAGAAGTGTGTTCAGTCCACCACATGACACACAGTCCTGCAGGCTTCATATCCATTTTGTTAAGGTTTGGGGAGGCAATCTGAAAGCTATGCTTTGTTAGGAAGAGACCTTCCCTGGTATCAGGCAGGTTTTCGTGACTGACTTCTCCTGATTCTCTGGCAGTCCCCTTGCTCTTGTCCCATGCACAGATGGAGTGAGCACTGGCTTAGAGAGTAAGCAGAAGACAGAGGTGAAGTCCAGAGGCCAGTGCTCCCAGGAGGTGCATGGCCTGAAGCTGGTCTGCAGTGTTTTCAGGGACACATGTCTGGTCTGGACATCAGCAGCTTCCCTATGGGACGTACATATCTGTCAGTCTTGAGCAGGAATAGGGGGCATTCCTCTGTGCCCAGCCCATGATCTACAGAAGCTGCCTACCATGCCTGGGTGAGAGGCTGCTTCACCAGTAGTGTGCATCTACTCAGACAGAGCGGGGTGGGAAAAGGACACTTCAGTGAGGAAGGCTCTGAATCCCAAAGGAGACTTTTCCATGTGGAGTACTGTCCAAAGGACTCTCCCAAGCCCCCGGGCTTGATGCTCCAGGGACATAACGCCAACACATGCAGAAACTTGAAAGCAATCGACAGCTTGAATGAATTAAACATGATTGAAATCACAGGCCTAACAGTTGATACCTGAGCTCTCCACTGGCCACTGAGTCATAAAAAGTGCATTGAAGAGGGGCCAAAAGAGAGTGTTAAAAATCCCAAAAGCAATATAAGAAAATGTTTTGAAGAGGAGGCATTTTTGGAAAAGATACCTTGACAAGTATTGCCAGATAATGGATAATCCAGTTGGCCGTATGAATCCTTCAGAGGAAGAGTGTCAGCATATCTGCTCATAGTTAATATTACCCCTGGAGTACAGCAAATTACTATAAGCTAGTGTCTCTCAAACTCTTTTAAACTATGACTTAACCTAGGAAATACATTTTACATTCTATTCTAATATATAACATACACACACATACTCATAAACACATACAGCTTCAATAAAAATTTCATGGAACAGTTCTTGCTCTTTCTACACAGTCATTCCATTCCATTCCATTCCTATCCTTTCCTTTATTCATTGAAATACTGCTACTCAGTATTTTATCAAGTTGACTTCAAATATACTTCATTACCCACTATAAAAATTTTAAACCATAGTTTGAAGAATACAAGTGTTACATATTGGTATTGTGTGTGTGCCTGTGTGCTGGTACTATGATGTGTCTACTGAATTGTAACAGAAAATATATTCCTTATTGTAAGTTGTGGTAAAAAGCAATTAAAAACCACTTCTAACTGCCCTATAGAGGTAAGGAGTCTGATCCATTTCCAGATTATGACATTACCTAAAGGAGGCAGTAGGCAAGAGAAGGAAAGACTTAAACCGGCAGTATTTAAGAAAACAAGACCTCATACTTCTACATCTAAACAGTCATTGAAACCAAGGGTTTGCAAACTATGGTCTGGGTGAAGTCTGGCCTGCTGCCTATTTTGGTTGTAAAGTTTTACTGAAACACAGCCAAGCCCATTGGTTTACCTATTTTCTATGACTGCTTTGGTGCTGCAGTGTCAGACTTGAATACTGCAACAAAGACCATTTGGCCCTTAAGGCAAAAAACTTTACTACCCGGCCCTTTACAGGAAAAATTTGCCAACACCTGCTCAAGGCCTTAGGAATGCCACCCAGAAACCACTCCCCTTGACGCTTCCAGAGACATACCTCAGGCTTCAGGCTGACCATTTGTGGTACCTCTCCCATTGTGTCCTTGACAATCAGTTACCCTTGATTTTACTTAAACATCAACCTGGAGGTTGGTTAACAGGGGGTGTTGCAGATGGAGTCCCCCTCCCCACTTCCCACACTCCTGATAGGTAGCTCTTGGGGAAACAAATTTCTGTGGCTTGTGTTGCAGGTTGGGTTTTCTGGAAACAGATGCTGAGATGGAGTTTGGGGTGCAAGATAAACTCCTATAAGAAAAAATGTAAGGAGGCAATATTGGACAGAAGAAAACGTTGGAGGGCAGAGAAGCCTCATTAAGCCTCACTGATGTGGCAGGGAGCCCTGAAATCAGTATTGATGGCCAGAGTCACTTCAGTGGACCAGAATGCTGGACATATACAGCCTGCCCTGCTCAGCCACCACACGCAGGATGCCTTGGCAAGCTGAGTCACACCTGGAAGGAGCTGTTTGCTGCTCGCTGACTGGACTCCCTGCAAGTGGGCAGCAGGTCCTTCCTGGAAAGGGGAGCTGGGCTGTGCATCTGACCACCCACCACAGTCCACCTCATGGGCCCCTCAGTGTAATTTTCACTACACTCTTGAGAAGCAGCTCCTCCGTAGTTCTAGCAGAACTCTCTGCCTAAGGGGAACTTAGGAGAGGAAGATTAACAGGACACATTTTAGTCCCCACTGCCGCAGTTGGTCTTGGGGCTGGAACTGATCTTATTGTTTACCTCCTTGCTATTGGTCTAGATCCTCTCACTCAAAGCCACCACCTCTTTCTTGGTGTCTTACTTAGTGGCATGACTCAGATGCTCACTTCCGAGGGGCCTGAGGCCTTGATCTCCGTGCTCCTCTTGAGCCAGGCTTGCCGAACTTGCTCATTTCCAGTCACAGTTAGGCAAGGGCCTACAAAGAGGTGCCCAGGTGGGTCACCTGGAATCCACACATATTCCTCCCTGCCACCACTGTATAAACAGCAGCCCAACTTCTTCCTGATGATCTAGGCCAAGATGGAGACCCCTCTTCTTAACTGCTGCTCCCTGAACACAAGGCCCTCAAAGTGCCCAAGTGGCAGCCATAGCTTATAATTCAATGAGCATCTTGATATGTCCGCTCTCTTCAGAGCTCAGAGCAGTGGGGAGGGAAACAAAAATTCCCCCAGTAAGCCATTGGGAGTGATGAGAAATGGGGCCACTAATGCTTCCTGACACATATATTTTTCTTTTTGAGGGTACAGTGTCATATCAAGGTCTTTGATTTAATGTGCATTCTGTGTCTCTGGAGGATGGCACCGTGTTCTTACAGAGTGTTGCCTATGAGATGGCCCTTCAGCTATTCCTTCAGCAGGCTGTGCCAATTGTGAAGATGCTCCACTGGGGACATCTTCTGGGTGGAGTGGTACGTGACATGGCCAGTGGAGCTCATGGTCATGTGCCCATCCTCACATCTCTTTGCTGTAAGGTCGGTCCCCTGGCCTGAAGCTAGAATATGTGGCATCCCATGTTGGATCAAACACTGCCTAAAACCCTTGGATAGTGGTACTTGCTGAGGCTCTGCAGGAAGGAAAGAAAAACCTAAGCCCAGGTTCATGTCCATTCCTGTGAGAATGAACCACTGGCCTCCAGGATGAAAGAGGCCCAATGAGGTCAACTTGCCACTAAGGGTCCAGTTGGGCTTCACAAAAAATGGTGTCATACTTGGGGTTCAGTTAGGGTTTCTCTGCTGGCAGGTTGGATGGTCAGCAGTGGCAGTAGCTAGATCAGTCTTAATAAACGGGAGTCCATGCCACTGGGCCCATGAGCAACCTCCCTAGTGCAGCACCAAAGTGGTTAAAGATGGAATCGTTCTGTCCTCTTGGTTGTTTGGTGCTTCTTTCACAGTGGTGCTCTCTGGTTGTCACGTGATAGAAAGATCCTCACTCTGTGTTCACTCATCTATGTCTAGGCACCTGCTTATTGGTACTTTTGTGGCTATGCCACCATGCATCTCACAAGAGAGAAATAAAATCAGACATAAATATATCCAGGTGAAGCATACTTGCCTTTGTTTCTCAAAGGGGTGCTGGAAGAAGTTCCCAAAGAGAAAATCCCAGCTATATAAGTTTACCCACTAGCAGAATTTCTGCTCTAGAAAACAGGTTAGGGAACTCTCCTCTATGGGATCCTCAATGTATTTGTGATACTCAATAGTTGCCATCAGTTTATTAATAACAAGATTGCTCTCTTTCCTGAGATGATTCAACCGATGCAAAGCTGTCTGACTAGCTTTGAGTTTAAAAGAAAGTAAATCTCTTAGGATGGTTTACAGGCATAAGAAGTGACACAATTTCAAGTATAGCAGAGTTTCTAAGCTTTGGCACAACTGACAATTTGCACTAGATTATTCTTTGTTGTGTGGAGATGTCTTGTTGTGAGGTATGGAATCATCTTGCAGAAAGCGATTTGGTCTTTTGTTCTCTGTTCTTTCTAGCTGTACCAACACCTGAGGTTAATGAATGGGGGATGACCAGACCAAGAGAGACCACCTGGGGGCCTGATGCTGATTAAGCCTCATGAAGCTTGATGTCCTCCGTCATGACCATGTGGTGAGCCTGGTAAGAGCCCTGTGCCTTAAGGCTCAGATGGAGCTTCCTGCTTGGTGACCATGCACAGGAGAAGATAGAATGTCCTCTTGGGACATGGAACCATGCTGTGACCACTCCCAGATGTCACCCTATGCCTCTCTTCATTTGTATCCTTTTTTGTTACACTAAAGCTGTTACTGCAGGTATGGTATCCTCTCTGTGAATTCTGTAAGTTGTTCCAGAGAATTATCAGACCCAAAGGAGCAGGGGAGCTGGCCAGTTTGAAGTGGAGGGAGTTATGTGGACTCCCAAGCTTGCAGCTGGTACCCACTGACCTAGCCCCAGGTGGCAGGGATGAGAGAGAGAAGGGCTACATGGGCAGCTGGGGTCTGAACAGAACAGGGAAAGGAAGCTGAGATTTCCATAGGACACAGCTAGTGTGTGGAGTTGGATTTGTTATCCACCACACAATTTGGCATCAGAAGTGAGTCATTTTAATCCCCCAGGGTTGGTTTGCACACTTGGTGTAGTCAGAAGGATTTGCTAGAGCAGCCCTGACGCATCGTAGGATGTTTAGCAGCAGCTCTAGTCTGTACCCAACATATGCCTGTAACATTCCCCAATGTCGTTGTTGTTGTTAGGTGCCATTGACTCAGTTCTGACTTGTAGCAACCCTATGTTCAACAGAACAAAGTACTGCCTGGTCCTGTGCTATCCTCACAATTGTTGCTATGTTTGAGCCCATTGTTGCAGCCACTGTGTCAATCTATCTTGCTGAGGGTCTTCCTCTTTTTCACAGATCCTCTATCTTACAGTGGTTACAATTAAACATGTCCCCAGACATTGCCAAATGTTCACTGGGGACAAACTTTCCCCTGGTTGAAAACCAGTGGTGTGCAAGCCAGGGATGGTTCTCTTATTCTGTGTGGTTTAGCCTACATGAGTTCTGAAGATTGGGAAAGAAGGAAGTGGGTACTCATTCTGGGAACTGGCCTTCATTTGGCCACTTCTGGGTTCTCATTTTGTGGCACTATAATATCGCTGAAGGTAGTCAAAGAAGAGATATCTGTCATGACAATGGGAACCACAACAAAACAAAGCATAGCAGACACTGGCTCTCAGTGGGCAACTTTTGAGCCCTATGCTACTTTAAAGGGACAGAACTTTTATATTTTTGGTACATAGCGGTCCCTTAGTTCCTGCCTCTTCCTAAGTACATTGCCATCTGGCTACAGGGAAACAAAGCTCAGCATGAGTTAATGATCCGATTTCATCCCCAAATTTCAAAATGTCTTGATTTGGTCATTCTAACCCACAGGGATACTTCTGACAAATGGATTTTAGAACAGTTGTTTTTTAGACGATGGATGAGACAAGCTTTGTGACTTGGACTAGAATCAGAGGGAAGACTCTGGTTAATTGCCCCTAAATTACTTGGGACTTTTCAGATGCCAAAGATAGAAAATATTCCATAGACATATTCTGAGAAATCATTTCCATCTGAGGTAGTTTGGACCAAATGACCTTTCAAGAAAGGGATGATAGGTCTATTTCCAATTGAGATTTCCCAAGAAATGGACATAACAATTGCAATAGTTGATAAATTCCCTCAGGTTATTAGTTTTAGGCATGGTTTCTACTCTGCTGCAGGCATTTCTGGGACTTTGGGAAATCTAAAGTTACATTAGGAGGTTGTTGACCAGAAGGCTCTACACAACCATATGTGTAATGTGGTTACATTGTTACATGGAGAGACCCCCACAGGGGAGGGGCACCTGAGCCTGTAAATCCCACCCCTCACAGCCACTGAGAACAGATGGGGAAGACTCTGGACCACCTCCCAGTGTCTTTACAGTCTCTGTTGGAATTGACCCAAAGGCACTGGGTTTGGTTTTTTCGAATTTGGTTCCAAATTCTGTATCTTGGAAGTGGCCAGAAACTTCCTTCCACTATCCTTCTTCTTTGTGTAGCCTGGCTCTGCCTCTCTCATCTTGTTAAGCTATCATATCTTCACTTTCCTCCTTTCTGGAGCTCTGATGAGCAGTTTCTGGGGTTTGTCTAGGCCACTCTCTGCCACAGACACACGTACCATGGACCATGTATTGATGGTGGTTTTTGAGTTTGTTGTTGTCATTCTTTGCTGCTTTTTATTGCATCCTCAGTGGGTCCTCCAAGATACGTTCTGCCTCTCCTTCTTCAAACACCACAGGCTTTACCCATATAGTCCTGGGACAGGAGGTTCGTCAGATGAGTAGCCTGACACACTGAGGTAGTGGGCCATGTGACATTAGTGACTCACCTCCAAATCCTCCCTGTTACCTTTTCTTTGCTCCTTTCCTGTTTTGTGGGGCCTCTTCCCACTTCAGGGACTTGGTTCTTTCATGTTCTCTGGTCATGCTGGTTCACCAGGAGCTGCTGCTTTGACTTGACTCCTACTATGGTTTGTCAGACCCCATTTCCTTTTCCTCCTAGACTCACCACTAGAACCCTTCCCCAGACTTTCTTGCAGTTTAGTGAGGCATGTGACTGACTTTGGCCAGTGGAATGTGCGCCAGAGTGAGATCCCAAATGCGATCTTCCATGTGCTTTCCTTCCCTCTTCTGCTGGCCTGATGCAGAGGATCCTGGAGGACTCTAAGAGGTGAAGACGGAGATGCCTGATGCAGAGGATCCTGGAGGACTCTAAGAGGTGAAGACGGAGATGCCTGATGCAGAGGATCCTGGAGGACTCTAAGAGGTGAAGACGGACACCTGATGCAGAAGATCCAGTGGGGGACTCTAAGAGGTGAAGACGGACGCCTGATGCAGAGGATCCTGGAGGACTCTAAGAGGTGAAGATGGAGACAAAAGATGGAAGGACCATGGTTGTCTGGATGAAACCAACCACCTCAACCCACCCCCATCTCCTCCACTGACCCACACAGGCAAAAAGGAGACTTTCATTGGGCCAAGCCCCTGAGACCTATGTCTATGCTGATTAGTGCAGTCCCTCCCAATGTCACCTGAAGCCACTGATGGCCTCCTCTCCCCTGCAGGACCTGGACTGGATTCTCTGGGCTCTCTCTGGTTTCAGAGCCTAGCCCAGCCCAGAGGCTGAGGGCGTCTGGGTTCGTGAGCATGTCCCCACCGTGGCTGGGGCTCACTTTGGTGCTGACCCATTTCTTCAGTGTTTGTAGATGAGAACTCTTCATCCCCACCTCCTTTCTCTGACTTCATACCATTCGCTTTGGCAACACCCCTCCCTGTTGGTAACATCTCTCATTGTAGACACCAATCTCAAGCAGGAATGTGTGTAGACTTTGAAAACACTCTCCCTGTTCCTGTAGATTCTACTACCACCCCCGACCCAGAGCTTCCCCCCGATTCAAGGTCTGCTGTGGCTCCAGCCGCCCACAGGCCTGTCCAAGAGTAGGGCCTCTGACCCCTGACATTGGGCTGCCATAGGCATGAGCAGAACTTCCCCATCCCAGCTCCTCTTCCCGCCCAGCTGCCTGGACTCTTTCACCTACTTCCTATAAAGCCTATCTTTCAGAAAGGTCGGGATACTTGCTTTAACATACAAAGACCAAGATTTACCCCCTGAAGGGGCACTTGACTCTGGGAGGCAAGGAGGAGGCTTCAGCGGAGAGCTGGGTCTCTGTGTGGGTTGTTTGGCATCCAAGTGAGGCATGTTTGAGTGTGTGCATGGAGGGCTGCTGGGCCCAGAGTCTCCCTTCATCTTCAGGGAGCTGCCAGCTCCATCACACCTCAGGTTAAGACTCCTGAGTCTTTAAAACTATTTCCTTTTTGTCCTTAATTCAATTTAATTAGTTTTCACTAAATCTGCTGTGTCATAGGTGTCATCTAGGCCCTGGAGATACCGGGTGAGTGAGACTTGGGCCCTGTCTTTGAGGTGCTCACCTCCTCCTAGGAGAGAGAGACATACATCAGGGAACATTTATATAATGAGGCTTGTAGAAAATTTGGCACTTGAAATATTAACTAGGTGCTATAGAAAAAACAAAAACAAAAAACAAGCAAACAAAAATATCCAGATGCTTGGTAAGCCTGATGGGGTCCAGGTGCACTTTCTGGTTGTTGGCTCAGTTCCTTCTGAGGACTGTCTTATTGCCCTATCTCGGATCATGGTAGATGGCCAGTGTCTGTCATCCACAATGGCCTGGCTATTCCTCTTTAATGCACTCTCCATTTTTCTCTTTCCTCCCAGGCTGAGCTCCCTTTGGCATGGCTGGGAGAAGACATTAATTGCACTCTCCTCCCAGGCTGAGCTCTCTTAGGCATGGCTGGGAGAAGGCATTAACTGCACTTTGTTTCCTCAGAAGTTCCTGGGCAGTGCATTCTAATCCTCTTGGGAGAGGTGAATCTGCTTACCTGCCTTTGGTCTCCTCACCTGCTCCCAGACAGCTCAGCTCTGCTCAGATCTGCACCGGCCCTGCCCTTAGATGTCTGTGTGCCTGCATCAGTGTGCGGATGTTTGCTTCTCTGGCAAACCCCGGCACTGTGGCACTGGGTTCAGGATCAGATGGCACATGGAAACAAGAAGAACTGACCCCAAAGCCAATGAAAGTCATAATAGTAATTAATAGTCAGTATAATGATAATCTAGAGGTGGTGGCAGAGCACTTGAAAGAATATTCTTTGGGTGTACTTTTTAATGTCCTGGATGGAACAGGAAGTTTGGGCCTTTGAAAGGACCGGTCTGTGATCAACGTTGATTTCACTCCTGCTGGTAATGAACGTCCGGTTTCTACATTGCACCACTGGTCTCTCTGGAAATTTGTTTTCTGAGGTGTTGAAAATGAAAGTGGCAATGTGGAAACTGAAGTGAAGAGGACAAGTCTTGGGGTCTGGTCTTTCCTCAGCGGGGCGGTTTTCCCCTGCCCTGGTGGCGATCACCTGACCTCTGCTGGCCCTGCCTGGCCCGGCCTCCAAGGAGCCACACTGACCTTGCAGAGATTTTCACAGATGTCTGTCCGTGAGCTGCAGGGGTACATCTGGTTCCAGGCCTTGCCCAACTCCTCATAACCCCGGGGTCCCCCACTGCTGGATCAGTTTCCACCCTCATCACTGCTGGATCGAATAGTCTCTGTCTCTCTCTCTCTGTGTTCCTGTCTCTCTCGGAAAGCTGACATTCATTCCATGCTCTCTAACGCTGAGATCTTGCCCTTTCTATTGCAGTAATGAGTTCACACCACTCCTCCTCTCATGCACCCAGATCTGGGCCCAGCACTGGCGGACAGGCTCCCACGCTGACGTCCCTGACTTGGCCTTGGGTTCCCTGGCGTCCTGCTCTAGTCACCTGACTAGTCAGAGGCAGGCTGTGAGCTGGCCACCAGGATCAGCCCCCACTGCCCTGGCCGAGCCCTCTAGAGCTTGTCCTGCTTGCCAATCTCACAGCTCTTGGGATGGGTCTAGGTGGCAGGCCCTGTGGGTTGGCTCCAAGATACATACTTCCCATTTTCTGTAGTAGTAGAACTCCCAGTTTTTGATGGGACATGGCTGCCCAGAATGAGGATATTTGCCAGCCTCCCTCGCAGCTCCCATGTGTACCCTAGACCAGGGATTGGCAAGCTTTTCCTGTAAAGGACTATGTAGTAAATATTTCGGGGACCATACGGCCTCTGTCACGGCTACTCACCTCTGCCACTGTAGCAAGAAAGCAGCCACAGATAATAAGTAAATGAGCGAGCAGGGCTGTGTGTCAGTGAAACTTTACAAAAACAGGCCGTGGGCCAGATTCAGCTTATGGGCTGTGGTTTGATGATACTCGCCCTAGACCAGGAGTCCCTGGGTGGTGCAAATGGTTAAGTGCTCAGCTACTAACTGAAAGGTTGGAAGATTGAGTTCATACAGAGGTGCCTTGGAATAAAGGCCTGGCTATCTACTTCCAAAAAATCAGCCATTGAAAACCCTGTGGAGCACAGTTCTACTCTGAAACAGACTCAGTGGCAACTGGTTTGGTTATTTTGGTTTTTCCCTAGGCCAAAAAAAAGCAGAGCAACAAGATGCAGGGTGTCCAGGTCCCTGACACCTTGAAGTCACATATCTTCTCTGGGTTGTTTTCATTCAGACTTTTGTGAGAAAGAAATAAATGTCCGTCTTGCTTAAGCTCCCAGTTTTGGGGAGGGGGGGTTCTCTGTGTAGATTAAAGCTAGCTCCACATTCTTGGCCACGCCTCCCGCTGTTTGTGGAGGCGGCTTCCCAGCCCCCGGAACCTGCGCTGGCTTGGTCACTTGCAGGACCAGGGGAACGTGGTGGAGTGATGTGCTGGGA
Source organism: Dugong dugon (assembly GCA_030035585.1). NCBI lineage: Eukaryota > Metazoa > Chordata > Mammalia > Sirenia > Dugongidae > Dugong > Dugong dugon. The sequence continues at coordinate 41,990,232 of CM057466.1, read as the reverse complement.
CGTCTGAGGCTAGGTCATAAGAAGCCCCGCGGCTTCCACCCATGCATCTTGGAACAGTTTCTTTTGGATCTGCACTGCCATGGAAGAATCTCAGCTACTCAGAGAGGGCCACCCTGGGGAGGCCCACGCAGGAGCTCTGGTGGATGGTCCCAGGGAGCCCAGCCTTCCTTCCAGTCATCCCTGCCGAAAGCCAGGAACCTTCCAGACCAGCTGAACCCGCACCCCCCCACCCCGAGTGATCTCTGCTGATGCCACACGGTACTGAAACAGGTCCAGCTTGAATTCCTGATCCCAAAATTATGACATGAAATAACATGCTTGTTGTGAGCCACTGGGCTTTGGAGTGGTGCCCTCAGAGCGGGACCTGCCTCGAGACTGGCCTTACCTCTGTCTGGCCCCCTTCTCCCTCTTCGCTCTGCTCCTTTCCTGCCATACCTTTGCCTGAGCAGGAACACATTTCACATTTACAGAGACAGAAGGATGGTTTGCTTTTTAAAATGCTGAAGGAAATACTGGTTCTCTGAGTCCTGATTATTGAAGAGATGAAATTAAACATCTAGAGGAAATAGTAGGATACCACCACCGACGAAATAGCGCTTCATTTTCTGATTTGTCCTTTTCAGCTGTGAAGTTTCATGTGGGAAGGAGTTGAGAAGCCTGGGCTTTGGAGTCAGGCACGGTTCTAAGTCCTGGCTCAATCCCTTACTGTCCACGTGAGCCTGGGTGTTTTAGTTGACTATGCAGATCTTAGAGTTCTCATTTTAGACATGGAAATAATACTATTTACCTCACAGTGGCATTTCAAGGATTGAATGTGCTAACGTATGCAAATGTCTGGCAGATCAGTGCTCAACCAGCATAGAGTCCTCCAGGACTCAAAAGCTTTTCTAGGGCTGTGCTGTCCAAGAGGTAGCCGTGACCACATGTGACTTTCAAGCACTTGAAATGTGGCTAGTCCAAATTAAAATGTGCTTTCGGTATGGAATACACACTGGATTTTAAAGGATTAATACAAAAAATTATGTAAAATATTTCATTAATTTGAAAATATTATTTACTTGATAAAATGGTATTTCGTATATATTGGGCTGTAGTTAGCTGCCATTGAGTTGGCTCTGACTCATGGTGACCTCATGTATAACAACACAAAACATTGCCCAGTCTGGTGTCACTTTCATGATCGTTGGTATGCTAGAGTCCATGGTTGTGGCCACTGTGTACGTTGAGCACCTTCCAACCCAGGGGGCCCATCTTCCAGCACTATGTTGGACAATATTCTGTTGTGATCCATAAGGTTTTCATTGACTAAGTTTTGGAAGTAGATCACCAGGCCTTTCTTCCTGGTCTGTCTTAGTCTGGAAGCTCTGCTGAAACATGCCCACTATGGATGACCCTGCTGGTATTTTAAATACTAGTGGAATAGCTTCCAGCATCACAGCAACACGCAAGCCCCCACAGTATGACAAGTGGATATATCCTTTTCAACTACTGGTGAATACATTGGGTTAAATGGAACGTATTATTAAAATTAACTTTACATGTTTCTGTTTATGTTTTTCACATGGCTACTTAAAATTTTTTAAATTACATACATGGCTTACGTTTATGGCTTGCATTTCATTTCTATTGGATGGTGCCGTTCTAGAAGTCTAAGCTAGTTTTAGGGCACCTTTGAATGAGGGTATCGTTACCTCACCTACCCACACTTCTCTTGTCTGTACTGTGGCAGGGATATTTAAGTGCTCTCCTGTACATTTCTCCTCTTCCTCCAGACACACGGAAGGATGACACTTCTATGCTTCCTTGCAGTAGCCATGAGGCTAGTTTAAGTCAACGGTTGTGAGAGGAAGTGAGTGGGTCCCTTCTGACCAAGTGGTTAACTAATTGTGAGACCTTCCACCACTCTCACGCCCTCTTGCTGTGTTGACTACAGAGGTGCAGACTCAGGGGGCCAGAAACTCTGTCAGCCTGGATTACTGAGTCACCAGATGGAAGGCACGTGGTTGGGAGACCTGCCCTGACCTGCAGTGAAATTTGCATAAATGAAAAATGTACCTTTGTTACATTAAGCCACTGAGATTTGGGGTTTGTTTGTTACATCAGCATAACTCGGACTATCCTAACTAATTTACGTGTTTTCTGATTAACAAACTTAAATGCTCACCTTGATTTTTTTCTATTTCTTTCTCTGCATAGACACAAAAATTTTTGAAAAGGCAAGCTTAAGAAGGTAGATTTGTGATGGGCAAAAAATTTGGCTGGGAATTAGAAATCTATGGAGAATGTCAGAAAAAAATGTGACAAGTACATTTAATTGTTTAATAAATATAAAATAATTCAATCAAAATCCATCTCATCATATTCTTAAACATTAATAGGATGGCAGAAAAATCACAGAACTGAGTGGATATGCTCTTCTGTGTGACTCTCAAGTAAGAAGTTCATAGGCGTGAAAAGTGCTAACAAGATCGGAATGTCTAGGAATGTTGTGGATTTTCTTTTTGGAAGTAGTGTTGGCACCTCTGGGCCAAGAGATACAAGTAACTTTCATTTTCTTGAGTCATTAGAGGTCAGTTTTGAAGCAGGCCAAGTTGTTTATAACCCTTCTAATAGATTTTGCTTTATCTCTTCCCTCACATTTAGAAATTTTTCTTGGAATTTCTTGCATACTTTTAGAGTTTGCAGCCAAGGGTGAAGACTAGAGTTTTGACACTAAACCCTTCTTTACCCCATTTCCTTCCAAAGGAGAAATCTGCCATTGGCCGCTCTTCAGAGAGCATGGGGAGTGGGGAAGGGGGAAGGGTATCTGCTCTTCTTGCTTCTGAGTGGTAGGAAGTGTCTGGAATTCTGGGATGTATGTTGTTTAGTCTCCACACTGACAATGATTTTGCAGGAACCGGGATCACTTGTCTGTGATAAACAAGGGCTCTCAGTACTGAATATTAAATGATTAAAAACTCAACTACAATCATTTGTAAATACAAATACATGATTAGAAGGAATATCACAGCATGGTAGGGGTGCCAAAATTCAGAACATGACAGTTGTAGAAATGTTCAGAAGTCACACATGTGTTTTTTCATGTGTATGGATCGTGGTAGCTATCAAACTAAGATGCAAAATCTCTTGTTAGTAAGAAACAAGAAGTTGAGTAGAACATTCCCAATGGAGGGAGGACTAAAGAAATTATCAAGCAAAAACAAAGGTTGTTTATAGGGTCCTTTTTGAGAAAGGAGTATACTAGCCTGCCTAAGAAATCTTCCCTTCTGGTCTTGTTAGCATAACCATCAATAGGAACTCATGGAAGTCATGGGGAGATTAATGACAATTGTTACAAGGGTAACTACTGCCATTTCTTAAAAGAGATCCCAAGAAAATGGTGAAGTCACTCACATTAATTCACATATTAGCTGGAAAATTGCAGAATCTCTAGGAATAATTGCAAATCATTTGCCAATAATTTTTAAACAACATACATTTTGTTCTGCTATTGAAACAATTTGAATTATTGAATTTATTTCTTTCCTTTTTCTTTCGTTCTTTCTTTTTTTACTTGCTGTAAAAGTAACATTTTAAATATCAAAAAATAAAATCATGTTAGTTTTTTTTAATGTTTGCCTGTTCTCTTCTGTTATTTCTTTATATGTATGCTTATCTTAAAATTGTAAAAAACTATTGTATTTTCTTCATATTTACAGGCATACCTCGGAGATATTGTGGGTTTGGTTCCAGACCACTGCAATAAAGTGAATATCACAATAAAGCAAGTCATGTATATTTTTTTTAAATTGTACTTTAGGTGAAGGTTTACAGAACAAATAGTTTCTCATTAAACAGTACAAATATTGTTTCATGACAATGGTTAACAACCCCACGACATGTCAACACTGTCCCTTCTCAACCTTGGGTTGCCTATTACCAGCTTTTCTGTCCCCTCCTGCCTTCTAGTCCTTGTCCCTGGACTATTGTGCCTCATTAGTCTTGTTTTCTCTTATGGGGCTGTCTAATCTTTGGCTGAACGGTGAACCTTGGGAGTGACTTCATTACTGAGCTTAAAGGGTGTCCGGGGGCCATACTCTTGGGGTTTCTCCAGTCTCTGTCAGGCCAGTAAGTCTGGTCTTTTTTTGTGAGTTAGAATTTTGTTCTACATCCTTTTACAGCTTTGTCCAGGAAGCTCCGTTGTGATTCCGGTCGGAGCAGTCAGTGGTAGTAGCTGGGCACCATCTAGCTATACTGGACTCAGTCTCGTGGAGGCCATGGTAGCTGTGGTCCATTAGTCCTTTGGACTAATCTTTCTCTTGTATCTTGTTTTCTTCATTCTCTCTTGCTCCTGAAGGGTTGAGACCAGTGGAGTATCTTAGATGGCTGCTCACAAGCTTTTAAGACTCCAGACGCTACTCACCAAGGGAGAACGTAGAACATTTTCTTTATAAACTGTGTTATGACAATTGAGCTAGATGTTTTCCTGAGACCATGGTCCCCACAGCCCTCAGCCCAGCAACTCGGTTCCTCAGGGAGTTTGGATGTGTCTATGTAGCTTCCATGACCTTTCCTTGTACAAGTTGTGCTGGCTTCCCTAGTATTGTGTACTGTCTTACCCTTCACCAAAGTTACCACGTATCTATTATCTATTTAGTATTTCTTTCCACCTGCACCCCTCCCATCCCTCATAACCACAAAGATTATTTCTTTTTGTGTGTAAACCTTTTCATGAGTTTTTACAGTACTGGTCTCATACGATATTTGTCCTTTTGTGATTGTCTTATTTCACTCAGCATAATGTCCCCCAGTTTCATCCATGTTATGAGATACTTCACAGATTCGTCATTGTTCTTTATCGTTCCATAGTACTCCATACATACTCCATGTACCATAGTTTATCCATTCATCTGTTGATGGAAATCTAGGTTGTTTCCATCTTTTTGCTATTGTGAACAATGTGGCAATGACCATAGGTGTGCATATGTTTATTTGTGTGACAGCTCTTATTTTGCTAGGATGTATTCCTAGGAGTGGAATTGCTGGGTCGTATGGTATTTCTATTTCTAGCTTTCTAAGGAAACGCCATATCATTTTCCAAAATGGTTGTATCATTTTACATTTCCACTAGCAGTGCATAAGTGTTCCGATCTCCCCGCAGCCTCTCCAACATTTGTTATTTCCAGTTTTTTTGATTCATGCCAGTAATGCCGGGGTGGGATGGTATTTCATTGTGGTTTTAATTTGCATTTCTCTAATGGCTAGTGATCATGAGCATTTCCTCATATGCCTGTTGGCCACTTGAATGTCTTCTTTGGTGAAGTGTCTGTTCATTTCCATTGCCCATTTTTTAATTAGATTATTTGTCTTTTTGCTGTAGAGGTGTTGGATTTTCTTACAGATTTTAGAGATTAGACCTTTGTCTGACTTGTAATGTCCAAAATTTTTTTCCCAGTCTGTAGGTTATGTTCTTACTCTTTTGGTGAAATCTTTTGTTATACATAAGTATTTAATTTTTAGAAGATCCCAGTTATCTAGCTTATCTTCTGGAGTTTGTGCGTTGTTGGTTATGGTTTATATCCTGTTAATGCTGTGTATTGGGGCCTCTAGTGTTGATCCTATTTTTTCTTCTGTGAACTTTATCGTTTTTGGCTTTATATTTAGGTCTTTGATCCATTTTGAATTAGTTTTTGTATATGCTGTGAGGTATGGATCCTGTTTCATGTTTTTGCAGATGGATATCCAGTTTTGCTAGCATAATCTGTTAAAAAGACTGTCTGTTTCCCATTTGATGGAGTTTGGACCCTTGTCGAAGATCAGGTGACTGTAGGTGGATGGATTTACATCTTGTTTCTCAATTCTGTTCCATTTGTCAATGTGTCTGTCGTTGTACCAGTACCAGGCTGTTTTGACTACTGTAGCTGTATAGTAGGTTCTGAGGTCAGGTAGTGCGAGTCCTCCTACTTTATTCTTCTTCTTCAATACTGCTTTACTTATCTGGGGCTTCTTCCCTTTCCATATAAAGTTAATGATTAGTTTTTCCATCTCTTTAAAGAATGTTGTTGGTATTTGGATCAGGATTGCACTGAATTTGTAAATTGCGTTGGGTAGAATTTTCATTTTCACTATGTTGAGTCTATCTATCCAGGAGCATGGTGTTTTTCCATTTACGTAGATCTCTTTTGGTTGTTTGCAGTAGTGTTTTTCAGTTTTCTTTGTATAGGTCTTTTACATCCCTGGTTAGATTTATTCCTAAGTATTTTGTTTTTTTTAGGGGCTATTATAAATGGTATTGTTTTCCTGATTTCCTTTTCATCGTTCTCTTTATTGGTGTATAGGAATCCAATGGATTTTTGTATGTTTATCTTGTATCCTGCTACTCTGCTGAATCTTTCTACTAGTTCCAGTAGTTTTCTCATGGAGTCTTTAGGGTTTTCTATGTATAGTATCATATCATCAACAAACAGGGACAGTTTAACTTCTTCATTACCAGTTTGGTTGGGCTTTATTTCTTTTTCTTGCCTTATTGCTCTAGCTAGGACTTCCAGCACAATGTTCAACTGGAGTGGTGATAAAGGGCATTTTTGTCTTGTTCCTGTTCTCAAGAGGAATGTTTTCAGCCTCTCTCCATTAAGAATGGTGTTGGCCATTGGTTTTGCATAGATACCCTTTATTATGTTGAGGAATTTCCCTTCTATACCTATTTTATTGAGAGTTTTTATCAGGAATGGGTGTTGCACTTTGTCAAATGCCTTTTCTGTGTCAATTGAGATGATCATGTGATTCTTTTCTTTCCTTTTATTTATGTGGTGGATTACGTTGATTGATTTTCTAATGTTGAACCATCCTTGCATACCTGGTATGAATCCTACTTGGTCATGGTGTATTTTTTTTTGATATGATGCTGAATTCTATTGGCTAGAATTTTGTTGAGAATTTTTGCATCTATACTCATGAGAGATATTGGTCTGTAATTTTCTTTTTTTGTGGCTTCTTTGCCTGGTGTTTTGTATTATCAGGGTTATGCTGGCTTCATAGAGTGAATTTGGAAGTGTCTCTTCCTTTTCTATGTTCTGAAATATTTTGAGTAGCACTGGTATAAGCTCTTCTCTGAATGTTTGGTAGAATTCTCCAGTGAAGCCATCTGGGCCAGGGCTTTTTTTTGTTGTTGTTTTTTAATTACTTTTTCAGTCTCTTCTCTTGTTATGGGTCTCTTCAGATTTTCAACATCACTTTGTTGTAGTTAGGGTAGGTAGTGTTTTTCTAGAAATTTACCCATTTTCTCTAGGTTTTCGGATATGTTGGAGTATAGTTTTTCATAATACTCTGTTATGATCCTTTTTATTTCAGTTAGGTCTGTTGCAATGTCTCCCATTTCATTTCTTATTTGGGTTATTTGCATCCTCTCCTGTTTTTCTTTTGTCAGTCTGGCCAGTGGTTTGTTGATTTTGTTGATTTTTTCAAAGAACCAACTTTTGGTTTTGTTGATTCTATTGTTTTTCTATTCTCTATTTAATTTATTTCTGCTTTGATCTTTATTATTTCCTTTCTTCTGGTGGCTGTGGGTTTTTTTTTTTCTGTTCTCTTTGTATTTGTTTGAGTTGTGTAGTTAATATTTTGATTTTGTCCCTTCTTTCTTTTTTGATGTGTGCATCTGTAGCTATAAATTGTCCTCTGAGCACTGCCTTTGCTGTGTCCCAGAGGTTTTGGTATGACGTGTTTTCATTCTGGTTTGATTCTAGAAATTTTTTTATTCCATCTCTGATTTCTTCTATTACCCAGTGGTTTGTAAGAAGGGTGTTATTCACTTTTCATGTAATTGATTTTTTTTTCTTTGCTCTTCCTGTTGTTAATATCTACCTTGATGGTGTTGTGGTCAGAGAAGATACTTTGTATTATCTCAACATTTTGGTTTTTGTTGAGGGTTGCTCTGTGGCCTAAGATGTGGTCTATTCTGGAGAATGTTCCATGTGCATTGAAAAAGAATGTGTACTTTGCAGCTGTTGGGTGGAGTGTTCTATATATGTCTATGAGGTCACATTGGCTGATTGTACCCTTTAGGTCTTCTGTATCTTTGTTGAGTTTCCTTCCAGATATTCTGTCTTTTATCGAGATTGGTGTGTTGAAATCTCCTACTATTATTGTGGAACTGTCAGTTTCTCTTTTCTGTGCCATTAGAGGAGCCTGTCATTAGATGTTTATTATGGTTGTGTCTTCATGATGGATCATCCCCTTAATCATTGTATAGTGTCCTTCTTCATCTTTTATGGTGGATTTTGTTTTAAAGTCTGTTTTGTCTGAGATTAGTATTGCCACACCTTCTCTTTTTTGGTAGTTGTTTGCTTGATATATTTTTTCCCAACCTTTGATTTTTTAATAAATTCACGTTTTTGTTTCTAAGGTGTGTCTCTTGTAGACAGCATATTGATGGATCCTGTTTTTTATCCATTCTATCACCTTCTGTCTCTTTATGGGTGCATTTAGGCCATTTACATTCACTGTAATTATTGATAGGTGTGAGTTTATTGCTGTCATTTTGTAGTGCCTTTTTTGGTGGTGCTGGTGTTTTCTTCTTTGTTCCTCTTACTCTCCTGTGCTGAATTCCTTTTGTTTGTGAATTTTTTTTTTCATTTCTTTTGTTTTTGTAGGTCTTGTTTTTAACTGAGACTTTATGTTTTTCTTCTTTATTTTGATGAGTAGATTTGTTAGCTTTCTTTGTGGTTACCTTGAAATGTACCCTTATGTTCCTAGGTTTGAACTAGCCTATTATTATTTGGTATAGCCTTGCCTTCCTCTCCTTTAGAAGGTTCTATACCTACACCGTTTATTCCCTCTTTTGTTGTTCTGATGTTGTTGTCAGTTACAGATTAACCTCTCTGGTTCCCTGTTGTAATTCTTTTGGTTTTGGATGGTCCTTGAGAGTTCATTTCCTGGGTTGGTATCTGGCTGGCATGATCCTGAGTCCTAGATCCAGCATGTGGTCTGATGTTGTTTGTTCTCAGATCAAAGTACTCGCTTTAATAATTCTTGTAAATTTGGTTTGGTTTTTACATAGTCCCTTAATTTCTGTTTATCTGGAAATGTCCTAATTTCACCGTCATATTTGAATGACAGTTTTGCAGGCTATATCATTCTTGGCTGGCAATCGTTTTCTTTCAAGGTTTTAGATATGTCATCCCATTGCCTTCTTGCCTGCACAGTTTCTGCCAAATAATCCGAGCTTAGTCTTATTGTTTCTCCTCTGTATGTGACGTTTTGTTTTTCTTGACAGCTCTCAGGATTCTGTGTTTGTCTTTTGTTCAAGTGAGTGTGATTATGATATGCCTTGGTGATTTTCTTTTGAGGTCTATCCTATATGGAGTTCACTGAGCTTCTTGAATGGTCAGCTTTTCATCTTTCATGATATTGGGGAAGTTTTCTGTGGCAGTTCTTCAATGATCCTCTCCACGTTTTCTGTTTTCTCCCCTTGTCCTGGAACTCTGATCACTCATAAATTTTTTCCTTTTGATTGTATCTCACATAATTTTCAGGGTTTCTTCATTTTTCTTCATTATTTTTTCTGATTTTTCCTCAATCAGTGTCTTCAATTTTCTGATCCTGTCATCCATTGTTCCACACCTGCTCCTCAGCCCTTCTATGACACTGTCCATTTCTTAAATCTTGTTGTTTATCTTTTGGATTTCTAAATGTTGTTTTTGTATAATTTCTAGTTGTGAATTTATTTTGTCATTTTGTTCGTGTATTATTTTCCTGAATTATTCCATTTTTTTGTCTGTATTTTCCATGAATTTGTCTGCCTTATCCATGAATTTGTCTATTTTTTCCTCATTTTTGTCTCTCTTTTTTTTTTCTTCAATCTTGGATAGCTCTGAATATTAGAAATCTGAATTCCCTATCAAATAGTTCTAGTGCCTTTTCTTCTCCTGGAAAGTCATCTGGTGTTTTATTTTGTACGCCTACTGGATCCATCCTGTCCTGTTTTTGTATATATTTTAATATTTCTGCTGTCTTTGGGACATTCAGTAGTTATTTTCCTCGTTTATTGATTGTAGATTTATTTCATCCTGCTTTTTTGTTTTATTTGGTTATTTGTGAGCAGGCAGGCTGTGCATTCTTTGTTGTTTGTTTGTTTGTGGGCATGATACCTTTCACCTCTTTTTCCAAGGGGTGGGTCAATCACTCAGGTATGGTACAGCAGGGGAGGTCCAGCTTGAGGGGAGTTGCTGGGATGGGTTGTTTGTAGCACATACTAAGGCCAACAGTGTGTGCCAGGAATCAGTGCAGGGCAGGCTCCTGTAGGCCATGACTGTGCTGCTCGGGGGTAAGTCACATGAATTTTTAATCTCCTTGTAAATCTCCATCAGAGTTCTTTGGTGGCCAGATGCACTGTCAATGAGCATTTTGAAAGGAATCTTTTTTTTCCTGAGCAGTAGGCCTCAACAGTGGGCTTAAAATATTTAGTAAACCGTGTTGTAAACAGATGTGCTGTCATTGAGGCTTTGCTGTTCCATTTATAGAGCACAGGCAGAGTAGATTTAGCATAATTCTTAAGGACCCTAGGATTTTCAGAATGTAAATGAGCATTGGTTTCAACTTAAAGTCACCAGCTGCATTAGCCCCTAACAAGAGAGTCATCCTGTCTTTTGAAGCTTTGAAGCTAGGCATTGACTTCTCTTCTCCACCTATGAGAGTCATAGATGACATCTTCTTCCAATATAAGGCTGTTTTGTCTACATTGAAAATCTATTGTTTAATGTAGTCACCTTCATTAATTATAGTAGCTAGATCTTCTGGATTACTTGCTGCAGATTCTACATGAGCACTTGTTGCTTCACCTTGCAAGTTTATGTTATGGAAACAGCTTCTTTCATTAAGCCTCATGAACCAGTGTCTGCTAGCTTCAAACTTTTCTTCCGCAGCTTCCTCATCATTCTTAGCCTTCAGAGAATTGAAGAGAGTTAGAACCTTCCTCTGGGTTAAGCTTTGGCTTAAGGGAATGTTGTAGCTGGTTTGATCTTCTATCCAGCCACTAAAAGTTTCTCCACATCAGCAATAAGGCTGTTTCACTTTCTTATCATTTGTGTGTTCAGTGGAGTGGCAATTTTAATTTCCTTCAAGAACTTTTCCTTTGCATTCACAGCTTGGTTTACTGTTTGACGCAAGAGGCCTAGCTTTCGGCCTGTCTAGGCTTTCAGTATGCCTTCCTCACTAAGCTTAATCATTTATAGCTTTTGATTTGAAGTGAGAGATGTGTGAATTTTCCTTTCACTTGAATACTTAGAGGCCATTGTAGGGTTATTAATTGGCCTAATTTCAGTATTGTCGTGTCTCAGGGAATAGGGAGGCTCAAGGAGAGGTACAGAGACAGGGGAACGGTTGGCTGGTGGAGCAGTCAGAATGTACATAGCTTTTATCAGTTAAGTTTTCTGTCTTATATGGATGCAGTTCGTGGCACCCCAAAACAATTACAATAGTACCATCAAAGAGCACTGATCACAGATCACCATAACTGATATAATAATAGTGAAAAAGTCTGAAATATTGTAAGCATTACCGAAATGTGAGACAGAGACATGAAGTGAGCACACACTGTTATAAAAATGGTGCCGATAGACTTGCTCGATGCAGGGTTGACACAAATCTTCAGTCTGTAAAAAATGCAGTATCTGCGAAGCACAACAAAGTGAAGGGCAATAAAATGAGGTATGCCTGTATTATAAAGGTTTCTTAGTGTTACATAATCTTTATAATTATAATTTTTAATGGCTGAATAATAGCAATAGTGTGTATTTACCACAATTTACTTGACCATGGTGGGCATTTAGATGGTCTCCAATGTGCTAGAATAGAAAATGTCCAAAAACATCCCATGGATGACAAAAAATTTTTGACACCATCCAGGTTTGCATCCCATGTGGGCCCAGTATGCTGACCCTTTCTCTTGGTCCTGTTCTTGATAAGAACTTTGATATACTCATCTGAGCTACAAACTCTGTCTAATATTATAAATAAATAAATACTATAAATAAATATAAATATCATTCTTTGTCATCTTCCCCTGGGTAGGGCTGTGCTAACAAACACCTCCAAACCTCAGTGGCTTCTGCAGTAGATCACCTGAAGGGGCATCCCCTACCTAGGTCTCAGGACAGAAAGGAAGAGCAACGATAGCCCATGCAATGGCTCTTTCAGCCTTGGGTATGGGGTACATCACACGCAGTCACATTCCACTGGCCAAAGCAAGTCATTGTCCGAGTCTAATGTCACTGGAGTGGGGACATATCCTTGACTTCCAGTGTAAGTTACCTGGTGGCATAGCTTCCAGCATCATAGTAACACACAAGCTGTGCCTATACAGGGAGGGGAGCAAACAATTGACAATAATACAATGTATCACAGTGTAAAAGACTGAAAATGAAGAATGTTTTACACTCTTAGCATTGGTAATATACAAATGTCAACAGTTTTAGAAAAATGTTAGAACATCAAGCAATGAGTGACACTGTGGAGTTGAGGTCCTGCAGCATACCAGAGGGAAGGGGATTTCTTCATGCGGTATGCAGCAGATCACTCTGCTGAGGAATGAGGTGGGCCAGCCTGTGAACTGGAGCGCAGCTTTGTTAATTTGTTACAGCTTGTTAATGGCAGATGTACTAACATGGGCTTAAACATTGAAGTATTGAAAGTCTTCCAATGGCTCCACAAATGGAAACGTTAAATATTAGAAACCATTTCTAGAACTAAACTGGCTTTAGAGGTTCTCATGAGCACACTAAGCCATTTTGGAATGTGTATTAGTAAGGGTTGGTTTGATGTAATGGAGATCCAAAATAAGGGGCTTAAACAAGATAGAATGTACTTCTCTCTGCACAAAGAAGCTCAGAGGGGAACAAGGGTGTCCCGGCCCCATGAAGTCCCCAAAATTTAAGCTCCCTCCATCCACTACTCTACAGATCTCATGGTGTGGTCCATGTCCTCTCGGTCCAAGATGGTGTCATTGTATTCCTACTCCAGGCAGTAGAACCTAAGAAAAGATGGAGAAGAAAGAGAAGCAAGGGACATGTGCTGGACATCTCTTAAGAAAGGTTCCTAGAAGCTGTCATAGGCTCTTCCTTTTTATTCCATTGACCTCCCTGCCAAGGTCACAGGATCCTACTGAGGGGCCAGGGGGTGTAGGAAATGTGGCCTTTGTTTGGGGAGACCTACAGTTAGCTCTCCACCACCTGTCAGTCAGTTTGTTGTACTGTGGTGGCTTGTGTGTTACTGTCTTAGTCATCTAGTGCTGCTGTAACAAAAATACTACAAGTGGATGGCTCCAACAAAGAGAAGTTTATTCTCTCATGGTCCAGTAGGCTACAAGTGCAAATTCAGGGTGTCAGCTCCAGGTGAACGCCCTCTCTGTCTGCTCTGGAAGAAGGTCTGTGCCACCAACCCTCCCTTGGTCTGGGAGCTTCTCGTGCAGGAACCTCAGGTCCAAAGGACACATTGTGCTCCCGGCACTGCTTTCTTGGTGGTCTCTGCTCACTTCTCTCTTTTATATCTCAAAAGAGATTGGATTAAGACACTATCCAATCTTGTATACCTCATCAGCATAACTGCCGCTAATCAATCTTATTACATCATAGTGATAGAGTTTATAACCCATAGGGAAATCACATCAGATTACAAAATGGTACACAGTCATACAGTACTGGGAATCATGACCCAGCCAAGCTGACAGATATTTTGGGGGGATACAATTCAATCCATTACATTCTACCCTTTAACCCCCCAAAATTCATGTCTTTGCAACATGAAAAATATGTTCATCTCATCATATCATAGCAATAGTCTTAACTCTAAGTCCAAAATCTGAAAATTACTCTTCATCTGTGAAATCTAGAATACAGGTTATCTGCTTCCAAAGGTACAGAACATGCACAAGCTAAACATTTTCATTATAAATGGGAGAAATTGCCGGGACAGAAGGCATAACAGGCACCAAGCAAGTTAGTAGAACACATTACATTAGCCCTCAAGGCTTTGCAAATAAACCTCTGTTCTCTGAGACAATTTACACAATGGCCCTGTCCTCCAGACTCTAGGTATTGCCCACACTCTCCAGATTCTGTGTGGAGGACCCTAGGCCCTGGGCTTCAGCTCTGCCTTCCAGGCCCACAGGGACGGCAACTCTGCTCCCTTGGCTTTAGACACACCATTCAGTTTACTTGGGAGGTCTAGGGAGATCCTGGCTGTCCCTGGCTGGTGCACGCCCTTTGTGATCGGCTGCTAACCAAAGGTTGGTGATTCGAACCCACCCAGCGATTCTGTGGAAGAAAGGCCTGGAAATCTGCTTCCATAAGATTATAGCCACTGAAAACCCTACTCTGATACACATGTGGCTTTTTTTTTTTTTTTTTTTAGGGAGCTCCAGTGAGGAAGTGGAGACCTTGTAGTGTAGTAGTTAGGAGCTCAGCTGCTAACCAAAAGGACAGCAGTTCGAATCCACCAGCCGCTCCTTAGAAACCCTATGGGGCAGTTCTACTCTGTCCTATAGAACTGCTGTGAGTCAGAATTGACTCGACGGTAATGGGTTTTTAGTGGGGAAGTGGTGGTGGTTGCAAGGAGGGGATGCAGAGGGTGCACTGTTAAACCAGGTATCACAGGAGACGTGGAGACAGCTGGGGTGTAATCCTAAATAAATTCAGAAAATTTGGGAAATGGTATAAAACTCATGCCTCTGAATTATCCCTGCTGGCCATCTGAGGGGCAAGAGATTTGTGGTACTTAGGTGATAATTCCCAAGAGTCACTTGTTGAGGGAGGCTCCTGGGGGTGTTCTCTGGCACCTGTGATGGGAGCACAATGCTCAGAGCCATCCTCCTCAGCTCCAGAGTAAGGCCCTCAGGCACAGAGGACAGACACTGGTTGCTGGAGTAGGCTGAACAAACTGCAAGGGCCCTGAGGCTCTGCCGCTGCGCTCAGTACGTGGACAGACCAGACCTGTGAAGACAAACTAGGACAGATTCAGCATTTCACCGTAAGACTATGTCTACGTGGAGTGGGTCTCAGCTCTCCTTTCTTCTCTGAAGAAGTGTCTCTTTAAGGGCTTGTGTCTATATCAGGGTGATACAGGTCAGATCTGTTTGGTCTGTCAGCAAGCGCGTGTGAGGACCTATCATGAGTGAGCTCTGCTGGGTACTCCAGGTGCAAAGATGAATGTGCTACAGTCCCCATGGTGAGGAGATGGGAGTTTAGTGCAGCGTGGGGAGCAGAGCCAGGTGCACAAACAGAGTTTCCTTCGGACACACTCAGAGCTGGGAGAGTTCTGTGCTGAGTACAGTGAAGGCATGATGAAGGGGGCAGTGGGTGGACACGAGGGAAGGGATGGGGCAGGGGGTGAAGGAGCACTGAGCTGGGTATAAAAACCAGGGCAATAAATGCGGACAGGCCTTCCAGGCACTGAGAACGGCGTGAGCAAAGGTGCAGAGGCAGGACCAACCGTAGCGCAAAGTATACAGAGGGCATCGTCAGCAGTCTGGCTAGGCCTTGCAGGCCATGAGAATCTTTTGAGGGGTTGAGACATGGTCAGGTGCACCTTTGAGAAAGATGATTTGGGGCTGCAGCACGGCAGATAGAGTTAAAGGAGAAGATAAGTCTGACACACCCAGAATTGCCACTCCTGCTGCTTGAAATCACAGCTTTGGTTAACGTCATCTATCTCTCCACCTCAGTTAACCAAACCAGCCCTTGCCTACATCAGTGCTTTTTGAAATGCGCTCGTTAGAGCAATGCTGTGCTTAGACTCAAGCAACTGGCGCTCTAGCCCGGCCTCACAACTTAGCCGCCCCTCTGTCGGCCTCCTTGGGCGGGGTGCTTCTCACAGAACAAGGTGGGAGCTTCCTCTGAACCATGACCTGGCAGCGGGCCCTGGAGGCACATGCTCACTAGGGCAAGCCTGCTCCGGGGCTGTGTGGACTCCTCTGCACCCAGCCGCCCATGCGCTCCGTTAGGAAGTGAGGACACTGCTGTTCGGGGGGTAGAGTGCGGACAGAGATCAGCTTGCAGGCTGTTGTGCGCATAGGCCCCCAGGCCGCGCCCCAGAGGTGCAGAGCAGATGGAGCCGGAGGAAGGGAAGAGGCCGGGCCTCATTTTCACTGTCGCCCTAGGCCCTGCAAATGGCGGGGGGGGGGGGGGGGGGGGGGGGGCGAGTGCCTCCAAGTCCACGTGTACCCAAATTCAACCCCACTTTCCTTATTTCAGCGTGGCAGTCCTGCTTTATCTGTTTTATTTACAGGTTTTGGGTAAGACACAGTTTCACTCTGAGACTGAATACAAAACAAAACAAAAAACCTTGCAAAATCACTGGCCTAAATAAACCCTGGCTCTTCCAAGAGGAAAATTCAGTTTGAAAAGGCTGAGTCAGAGACCTCTGGGAAATGTCAGGGAAGCACCGCCCCACCCCTCAGTCCTCCAGCCATTGCTGCCTCTTTATCAACAAAGTGAAGCTCAATCTCTTCACGGTTCTGAAAAATTTCAAGGAACTTTTGATGTGGTTGTCATTACCTCTCAGTGAGACATCTGTCCCCTCGTACTGATCTCACAGTTTGTCTTCCGGGGCAGTTGTCCGTTTCTTCCCAGTGCCAACCTCAAGCTGAGACACAGTCCTTTTTCCTTGAGTTCCCCAGGCCCACTCCACCCCAAGGCTGCTGTGTGAAGCAGAATAGAGCTGAAGCGGGGCGAGGGGTGATTCATCCCAGCAAATTCCAGTACAGCTGTTGTGGTTAGGTGTCCTCGTGTCGATTCCAACTTACAGTGACCCCATGTGACAGAGTAGAACTTCCCCATTGGGTTTTCTTGGCTGTAAATATTTACCGAAGTCGATCGTGAGGTCTTTCTCCTCCCGAGGCGCTGGGTGGGTTCAGACCCCTAACCTTTTGCTTAGCAGCCAAGTGCTTAACCATTGTGCCGCCAGGACTCCTGTCCTGTACACAGTGAGCGGCTGAAAACCCAGGACTGGCCTCGGCCTCCAGCCCTTTCAGCAGCCCTTGCCCACCAGGAGGGGTGCACTTTGCATGGCGCTTTAGGGTCTAGCCTGCTCCCATGTTTTTCAGACCCCCATTCTCCCACAAACCACTTCATATATCCTGTCTTCTTCCTATTTGCTAGAAAATGCCTTAGTTTCTTGTCTTTGTTATTTAGAGCAAGTCAGCTCTACTTTACCTTAAACAAAATGTCATCTCATCTCTGAGAACAGAGGGGCCTCAGCCCTGGAACACTCGCTTTCTCTGGGACAGCAGACCCCACAGTATCCACCTCCCTGCTTTCACGTCCCAGTGCCTATCACCCCTCTACCGACCGTGCCTCTGCGGTGGAAAGGGCCCCTCCCCTGGTGCTGATTTGCTCCAGGGACCAGGGGTTTGCATGATGAGCCTTTCAATGTCTAGAAAAATTAATGAAAAGCTAAACCCAGGGTATCTCTGGGTGTTCAAGGCACTAAATCTAGGAAAGGACCAAAATGACAATGGAATCTTCAAGGTGATTGAGGCGTGGCTCCACATGGCTCCGGATCCCAGCCCCCACTGGAATCTCCACAGCACAGTTCACTCATGGGAACGAGAACCAGATGTACCAAAATGCTACACTCTCTTTTCTGCCTTTCCAAAACCTTTCACCTTTCAAGCTGTTCCTTAAAACCTATATATTCCTTCTTCCTTCTGGAGAAAGATACCTCAAGTATTCATTCATTCTCATCAACACCGACACACATTTAACTGCTTTTATGTGACTCCAAAGGAGCCCTGGTGGTGCAGTTAAAGTGCTCGGCTGCTAACTGGGAGGTTGGTGATTCCAACCCACCAGCAGCTCTGTGTGAGAAAGATGTGACAGTCTGCTTTCGTAAAGAATTACAGCCTTGGAAACCCTCTGGGGCAGTTCTACTCCGTCCTACAGGGTCGCTATGAGTGGGAATCAACCCCTTGAGCACCACTTGTGTGGGCCAACCCTGGTCCCCACACTGCTCTGGTCCCGAGTTCTGAGACTGGGCACCAGGTCAGAGGCAAGATTTTAGGAGAGATGTGCACCTCTCCTGAGACCTCGGCTCACGGATTGTGTCTCCTCTACCGAGGAGGTGTCTGCCTCAACAAAGCGAAGCATTAACGGAGAAAGGGCAACCGGTGCACCAACTAAACCCCTTGGTGAGCCCTAGAGGCCAGTGGAGAGGCTGATGACTCCAGATCACCCCACCACGTGGTTCTTGGTGCTAACCCGGCCTTGTGCCCTGGTTCTGAGAACTGGAATTTTGCCTCCTCCCGGAGCTCTGTGTCTCACATCACCGCCCAGTTTTCGTAGTGGGATCTTTGTCTTGCTTTCTGTGCCTACGAATCTGTCCTGGTAACATGACCAAGCCTCAGTTACACTCAGACTAAAGGCCTGCTGTGTTCTTTCCAGATTCCCCTCTGGTCTCCTTTGCAAAACAATTTCGATGGTGTCCGAGATGGTCATTGTCCTGTCCGGATTCTCCTCTCCAAGCTATCGGTGGTCAACACCCACCAACCACTAACTCTTAATAAAACTCAGCTCTGATCAGAGGATTGTACTGATAAAGAATGTTAGAGCAGAACCAGCCTAGAAATTATGAGCCTGCCTTTCTCCTGCTCGGAAATCTCCAATGTTTTTCCCCAGTCAACCAAGTAAAGCCCATGTTCCTATAAATAAAAGAGGCCTTTGACAATCTGATTTCAGTGTAATTTTTCCTATTTGTAAAGTCTTGTTGTAATTAATTTGATGATAAAACATATTACTGCTGAAGACTTCACGTGTAAAGTGTTTAGAACAGCAGATCTAAGAATCAGTTAGCCCAGCTCCGGAGGCCCTCATTTGAAACTCCTGGGGTCAGACACGTTTCAGAAGTCAGAAGTTTTCAGATTTTAGAAGGAGAATATGGTGCATTTGCTATGTATTATATAAAGCTGACAACAGGGTCTGGGCCCACACCAGTTATCAAGCATGTTAATACTTCTCTCGAGATACTCATTCTACATAGGATACGTACAGACTATAAATAGCCTCATTTTTGTTCAGGACAGGTTTGCTGCCCAATGAGGTGTGACAAACTCTAGTTTTCCAGAGCTTTGTGAAGTTCAGAACTGTGGGAAAAGGACCATGGTGTGGGATATTACTGTCACCGCCAGCTGGGGTGGTGGCTGCAAAAGGACAGCTTTGGCAAGGCAAAGCGGCTGGGGCCTGGCGAAGCAGGCGCAGAGGCCGTGGTGGTCACTTGCAGGGTGGGGGCCACATGCCAGGGACCAGGAAGGCCCCACCAAAGGTGCATTGTCTGGGTAACCAGGGTTACTCTGGGAAATACAAACAATGGGCAGGCCCGTCCTGCTGGGAGACGCCTGCTGGGAGGGAGACAGGTTGCTGTGCAGAGCTAGAATCCCAGCGAGTCCTCACCATTCAAAGGCTCAGTGCCTTTCAGAGAGCTGTCGGCAACTTCACGTTTGCATTAAAGAATGTGGGCATGTGGGCAGAGGGTCACGTCACTCTCTGGCAAGAAATGGTTACAGATGCTGCTGCTGGGGACAGGCTGGGGGCGCCAGTACTGCCCACCCCTCCTGTGGGACACCATCTGTACCTGCTGCATTTTATGAAAGCAGAAGGGACGTGTCTTCAACACCAGGGCCTCCCCGCTGAATGGGAGTTTTAGTTATCGGCGGATAATACATCATTCTGAAGTATGCAATTAAAGTAAGGATTTTTATTTGGTCGTGGCTTATACCTTATTTCCCAATGATCTTTACCGTATAGTTTATATCTCCTTTTACTAGAAAGTTCTAAAGAACAGCTTACCCCATCCCTCGCAAACCCCAACAACAACAACAAAAAAGAATTCTTGCTTTACGAAGAAAGGAAAGGTTTTGTTTCCACACGCGTCTGCCTTGGCACCAGCCCTCCCGTGAGGACCGGTCAGGGGCTTTGCTGATACCCTGGGAGGTGGGGCCCGGCAGCGAGGGTGCATGTTGGGCAGATCCAACTGATGGTGCCTTTTGGCCAGAGGGCACTTTGGTCTTGAGCTCTTTCATCTCATTTGGGCATTTGCTTGACGTTCTAGAAATGCATATGCTGCTTCTCATCAGCAATAAAAGTGAGAAATACAAACACGTGGGTGGCTGATAGAAGCCATTAACAATCACTCCTGCTTTATGAACAATAACAATCATAATATCTCAGTGCACTTAAACTCTGGACAACAGTTACAGCAAATGTTTAGGGATACGGTCAAGTAGACCGTACATTTCGCCTGTGGATTCCATGTCTCCTTACATAAACCGACCGGGAGGCAGGTGGGGAACAGATCTGATGCAGGGCTCATACCCCTGCCTTCGTACTGGAATCACCTGGGAAATTAGACAACGGCAAAACAACAACATCAAGACAAAACATGGATGACTGTGTGTCCCCTTCAGAGACGGAGATTAGATAATTGATTGGTCTGGGGTGGGTCCCCAAATGGAAAAATACTGCAAGCTTTCCAGGTAGTTCTAATGTGCAGTCAGGGCAGAAAACCCCCATTCTAGTGTCTCTTATTTCATTGTCAGGAAAAATAGGTACAGATTTGATTTTGCTGAAGAGTTAATTGACTAACGCATGGTCAAAGGGTTGGGTTTGGGGCAAGTGAGAAGTAAAACCTGGGTCTGATTTACCCCACCCTTCTGTCTGTTTATCTGTCTATGAAGAGAATTACATGAATTCTTATGAAAATCTGTAGGCATCTGAAATTCTCTGCCAGGCCACCAACTAGATAGTGGGATGCTTCTCACGGCCCCTCTCCTCTCCCTGATAGAAGCTCAGGGCCTGGGAAAGCCCATGCACACCTTTAGCTCCTAGGGGACAATTTTACATTGAGTTAACACATTCCGAAGCTCCTAACTTACCACCAGGGAGGGACTTAGGTTTGGAGACGTTTGACATTTAGTATTTTCAGTAATGCTTCTCAGTGAAAAGGAATTGGCCCCAAGATGTCTTCTGTTCTGTTTGGGCTGCTGACTGGTAGGTTCTTCTACCTGAGAGAAACTGCTTTTCCTTCCCACTTCATGTGTGGGTGCTGCAGCGGGCACAGTGTATGGGCCTGTCCCAGGTCCATCACTCACGCCTGTGCTACTGCAGGTGACACTTCTCTCCTCTGGGGCCCACGTACGATGGCAGCTTCGTGGCTCCCTCTCCTCCGGGCCAGAAGTGCCCTGGCCTCCCTCATCCAAGCTGAGAGGAGGGCTGTGGCCAAGGTTACCAAGGTTAGTGGGTCCCTTCATGAAGGTTCTCAGCCCCACCTGACCCCGGCCAAGGTATGACACGCGTCTTCAGGCGCAGCTGTTGGTGGTATTTCTCAGGTCGCTCAGCAAATCTCATCACATTTTGTTTTTCCAAATGGTTTGAGGGAAGGAAGCAGGGCACCCAGCTACTTTTGGGACTGAAGCTGGGTTTGGTCCCACACACAATGACTTCTCCTGAGGACAGCCTGAAGGCGAGCCATGTCTGTCAGGGCTACGGGGCACACACAGCCCATTCCTAAATTGTATGGCACACCATTGAGTGGGACTGGGGGACCAAGGACTTTAAACATGCTTAAGAGACTTTTTTTCTTTAACAAGGAGCCAGGGGCAGGAGTCGGAGGGAGAGCAGGGGACAATAGGGAGGGGTATGCAGTAAAATCTTGGACTCCAGTGTCCTCTCTAAACCCCTCCATGATGAAATCCACTTTAAGCAGTTAAACCCCCCTGAGTAAAAGAGATCCACTTTGGTTCTGAGCAGCTCTCCTAGGGCAGGGATTTAGTGCTGACACATCCATTGGGGGACAGTGTGAAACTTGACCCCGTGAGCCATCACGCAGACATGCAGCGCCCCCTTCCTCCCTGCCCTCCCAGGGGGTGTCGGGTCACTGGCTTGAGCAGCAGAGTCACTGGCTCCATATGGCCAGCCTTGAAGTCTCCCATTCTGACGGAGGGACATGTCAGTGGGAAGGAATCTCTCTATTGTATAAGTGTGTGGTTGGGCTGATAGACTCTCTTGTTTACTTAGTGCAAATTAAACAAGTCTGGAAATAGAAGTTCCATTGTCCAAAAGGAGACACTGGAGAGATGATAGGAGGGAAGAAGAGAAGGGGGCAGACAGAGGGGGATGCTTGCCGGAAGAAGAGGCACCAACTCTGCCAGGGTGTCCTCCACATCACACACTCGACAATGCTGCAGGGAAAGAAGATGATCCAGAGCTCCTCTATGTCTTGTAATACAATGGGCCTGGTGACACATCACCGACGCCACTGGGATACATTCCGACACATCTTCTCAGGACTGTGTTTACTCCAGAGGAAGTAGTGACTCTCACACTGGGGAGCAGGCTCCAGGCTGGCTGACCAGGCATCTCCCCTGAATCTCTCTGCCCAGCGAGACCATGGCCAGGCCCAGGCTGTGTCCGTACTGGGAGGACAGGGCACGGTACTGGCTCATTCACACACACATCTGACGCTGGTGGTTGAGCCAGATGCTCTGTAGCCCTGGGGTCCCAGAAGTGAGTGGGACAGACAGGACTCCACTCTTAAAACATGGAAAAACTAAGGCAAATATTTCAAATAGTGATTCATGCTATACAGAAGTGAAAACCAGTATTATCACTGAGAAGGGCGAAGGATGAAGTAGGGGAAGGAACACTTGCTGGCCCAGTCAGAGGTCCCTCTGAGGAGGTGATGGCGGAGCTGCCACCTGAATGGTCTAGTTCCTCACCTGTACAATAAAGAGGTTTGGAGTGGGTTCGCAGTCTAAGACAGGCAGTCCAGCCTGGCCTGAAGTCAGGTGTATTTGATCTGTACAGCATTTATTTGAAAATTTCAATTACTAGTCTATGTTTTAAAATTGGGATGTTTTACGTAAAAATATGGATTTCTGATTTTTCTCAAACCTAACCTGTTGCCATTGAGTTGATTCTGACTCAGTCAGTCAGTATGAGAACGCTGAGCTGCCTTCTGCAGCGGACCAGTCGCTGGCCATCCCGCAGCAGCGGCCTCTTTGGACACCGTTTTGTGCTCTTGCTCCTCAAAGTCTGGTCCCTGGACCTGAACCTGTAGCATCAGTATCATCAGGCGCTGGTTGGAAAGGCAGACTCTCAGGCCCTACCCAGACCTGCTGGGTCAGAGTCTGCAGTTTTCACAAGGTTCTGGTGCAGCATGTGCACATTAGAATTTGTGAAGGCTGCAGCTCGTGGCTCCTGTTCATCATGACCTCAGCTGGCAGACTGGCGTTCCCTGCCTGGGTCCCAGCGAGGTGGGTTAGAGCACCTCTCCCGACTCCAAGCCATGTGTCCACGTGTGCTGGGTCAGCACTCACGTCCTGATCATGCTCCTGTGCGGTAGCTATGTGCTTGTTTTTAGGCCTCCTGAATTATTTGAGGCAAAGGAGAACTATGTCTGCAACCTATTCTCAGCTTGGAAAATAAGACCAGACAGAGAGAGGAAGAGGGAGGGATACAGCAAGCGTGGTCAGATTTAACATTTGGCATTTGGCACATCTGGGTGAAGGGTGTCTAGGCATTTTTGGAACTATTTTTGCAACTTTTCAAAATAAAAAGTTAAACAAATATACATGGATGCTGTACATAGAATAGCCTACTGTGACTAATTTTTTAAAAAGACTATATATGCTGGTATATAAGTAATTTCCTTTCTGGGACAATGCAGGGGAAACCTAACAGTGATTGACCAGGGAAGAAGTTCCTCTTTTATTTTAATGTTGTTCTGTACCAGTGACTTTCTAATCATGTGCCTATATTGCTTTTATGTCAAAAAAGGGCAGATCTACAGAGATCATCTAGATGGGGGAAATATGGTCCATTTAAAGTGTTTCCTCTTCATATTTCTCTGGATTAAGAAAAATCCTAAACTAATGAGGAGGGCCGGGCTGGAGCCTGCGAGACACGAAGGTGAGGAGTAGCAGCTGGATGCAGTCCCAGCTGTAGGAGAGGACGTTCTGCGGCTATGTTTCAGGCCCGGAAACGGACTGACAGGCCTGGGGAAAGGCAGAGGCACAGGAAACCGGGAGGGCGTCTCACAGAGAGCAGGCTGCACAAGCCGAGGTCTGAGCAGGAGTTGTGCCCCTTCTCCCTGGACCCTGGCGCCAACGGGCTTGCCATTGACCACTCCAGTCCCCATTTCTCCCTCTTCCGCATTAAAAACCTGAGCTTCCCAGGCCTGCCCAGGTGCCCACCTTATGTTTAAAACCAATCCAGTTGCCATGGAGTCGATTCCGACTCATGGCGACCTCATGTGTGTCAGAGTAGAATTGTGCTCCACAGGATTTTCAATGGCTGATTTTTCAGAAGTAGATCTCCAGGCCTTTCTTCCAAGGTGCCTCTGGGTGGACTTGACCACCAACCTTTCAGTTAGCAGCCCAGCACGTTAACTGGTTTGCACCACCCAGGCACCCAGCCTCATTCGCTAGGGGCTTGGAACCATATAATGAACCCTGGCTGTGGGTTAGGGCCCAAGCTCTGCGTGTGTGTGAAGAGCCCATTCCAGAGCTGAAGAGAAGGCGGCAACCTCAAAGAGGCTGCAGTCAAACAGAAGTGAGGAGCTGGTGTGCGCAGCCCAACGGGTCCCCTGGCGCTGGCCTCCCAAGAGGTTCAAGTGGACACTGAACCCAGGATCAGTGACGCTGACGCAAGTCATCCAGCTGCGGCATATTTTCGGAAACAAGTGCTCATGTTCTCGTCATTAGAAAGGAGGAGCAGGAGAAGCAGGAAAAGGGCAAGCCACAGTGTGTGATCTCGCGAGAACGTGGCCGAGCGTGGTCTGTTGGTCGGTGCAGAGACCGCTCATGGTCTCACCTAGGTGTTTCTGTACATACCCATCACCTCCAAACGTGTACATAATTAGCTTCATGGGAGATAAATTGTTGTTTCTGAAATAATGGGATTTTGGCTTTTAATGCTTTTCATTGTGCATATCAGGTTTTCTTCTGTGATGCCAAATTTGCAAATTTTCTTAAAAATTGGGACAGAGTGTTTTCTTTCTGGTTTGCAACACTATTAAGGATAATTCCATGAGATTGTTTTCACACGTACTTGAATTTTTAAATCACTTCTTACTGTGTTGCCAGAAAATAGAAAGATTTTAGAAAAACTCAATATAATAACTGTTTCCATTTTCTGGTGGTTCGTCATGTTCTAGCTTCAGATTTTATACGGACCCCCAGAGAGAGGAAAGTGTGGTGAACTGATTGAGGAGTTCTGTGTGGAAAAATGAAGAGATTCACTAATGACGGTGGAGATGAAAAGATTAATTAAACCATTTGGCCCAAAGCGAAGGTGATTGTGTCTGTGTGTTTGTGAACATTTTGCCTGATTTCCTTCTAAATGACTCAGCTAATGGTGTTCCCATAAACTGCCTTTGGAAAAATGTCCAGATATCTAAAGGGTTTCCTGATTGGGAAAAGCTTTTCTTATTCTGATTAATTTTCTTGTGGTTGCATGTCATTAGCTGGGAATCCCTTTTCATTCTGCCATGGTGGTCAGACCCTCCCAAGATGACATCCTAAAACCTTTGCATTTGTGCCTCCCTGATGTTGCTGTATCATAAGTTTGTAATTTCTTTTGACTTCCTAATTGCAATTCAATTTCCAGGAGGCTCAGAACTAGATTTAGAACTTTAGGTGATCTTATCTGTAGTTATGGCCATGTGTTATGTCCACATTTGAATAAGAAGTAGATAACTATGGTGTGTTTAAGCGAGAAGGGTCTGGACCCAGGAGTCATGCAGACTCTGTAGTCAAAGTCTGCCGCTCTGGAGCTGCACCATCTTGTGCGAGTTGCATGACCTCTCCAGGCCTCGGTTTCTTCATGTGTGAAACAGAGGTGATTGCAACAGTTATCCCATCGCTGTTGTACAATAAATATATAAGGCATTTAGTACTGCACCTGACATACAGTAAATGTTCAATAGATGTTAGCTACCACTGTTATTGGAAATAATCCAAAACCTTTAGGAAGAGGTAAAAGGAAGGAGAATATCTTAGTGGTTTCCTCAAGACTCACACTCAGCATCCTATGACATTTAGAGTAGGTTTTCCTGAGTCTGGGAGTCCCTGGGTGGTGCAAACAGTTAATATGCTCAGATGCTGACAGAAAGGTTGTTGGTTCAAGTGTACCCAGAGGTACTTGGAAGAAAGGCCTGGTGATCTACTTCTGAAAAACCAGCTATTGAAAACCCTGTGGAGCACAGTTCTGCTCTGACACACACAGGGTCACCATGAGTCAGAGTCAACTTGATGGCAACTGACAGTGGTTCGTGGGTCTGGGTAGCAGCTGTGGGGAGGAGTGGCATGGGCCCCCTGGCTGCCCCCTCTCCTCTACGCTCCCTGGAGGCACTCCAGTTCTTTTCCTTCTCTCATGCTGAGTGGTTTGCTTCCTCTTCTGAAGTGGTCACAAGTGCATCCAGGACTGGAAGCATCTCAGCTAGGTGCAGCGTCTCCTCCCAGGGACGGTCTTACCAGCTGTGGAGAGGACGTGCTCTCCCACACCCTTTCATCGGGTCCTCTCCTTGGCTGCTTCCACATTAGCCCCTGCCAGGCCCCTCGCCCAGGCCGCTCCACGGCGTGCTCAAAATACCTCACTGTTGTCCCCGAGGCACTAGAACATGCTCTTGTTGTCCTCCCCACAGGGACAGCTGCCCCTCCTTCCACCTCAGTGGTCCCCGCATGCATGGTGGGGGGCTGTCTCTCTCCTCACGGCTACATGCCACCCTCAGGCTGTGAGTGTGCTGTCTAGACCTCAGTGCTGCATCAGTACTACTGATAGTACTGACTGCCCTGGGCCCAAGGGCAGGGCAGATACAGACACAGTAATCACTCACATCTAGCTCCGACCCTTGTCCTCATGTCAGGACTGGAGCCTTCCCTACTGGGGACAAGGTCAGGAAGGGGAAGGATCCACTTTGACCCCAGCAGCTGAGTTCTCCTAGGCCTGGGGCCTGTTGCCAGCCTCAGAGTGGGTAGCCATTTGTCTTTAACACGGGGCTGCTTGACCCTCATGCAGACAGGCCTCAGCAGGCCTTCCCTGCAGCCACGCAGCCATGCTGAGGCAGGTCTGCATTGGCGGCAAGCACACTTCCAATTCCTCCAGGTCTACCTTTCTCCATTCGAGGGAAAACCTGCTCTGACCCTATGACATTCAGGCTGTTGGTATCAAGAGAGTTGCCCTCCATCTGTTGGAATAAATTTTTAAATTTCCATGGTTGCCATGTGTCTTAGTTATCTAGTGCTGCCAAAACAGAAATACCACAAGTAGATGGCTTTAACAAAGAGACATTTCCTCACAGTGAAGTAGGCTAAAAGTTCAAATTCAGGGCATCAGCTCCAGGGACGGCTTTCTCTGTTGGCTCTGGAGGAAGAGCCTTCTCATCAATCCTCCCCTGGACCAGGAGCTTCTCTGTGCAGGAACCTCGGGTCCAAAGGACACAGTCTGCTACTGGCATTGCTCTCTTGGTGGTATGAGGTCCCCCTGTCTCTCTACCCGCTTCTGTCTTTTGTATACCAAAGGAAATTGGTTCAAGACACAATCCAGTCTTGTAGATTGAGTCCTGCCTCATTAATACAACTGCTGCCCATCCCCCCTCATTAACACCATAGAAGCAGGATTTGTAACACATAGGAAAATCACATCGGATGACAAAATGGTGGACAATCACACAATACTGGGAATCATGGCCCAGCCTAATTGGTACACACATTTTTGGGGGACACAATTCAATCCATGACACCATGCAAGTTAGAAAGGAAAGAAACACCTGAGCAGGTGGAACTGTCACCGCCCCTCTGCAGGGTCCTCCTGTGCCAGGCTGCCAGTTGTGAATCATTGATTCCATTTTTGTTGTTAGCTGCTAGCCAGTCAGCTCCTACTGATGGCGACCTTATGTGCAACAGAACAAAATGTTGCCCAGTTCTGTGTCATCCTCAAGATTGTCAGCACGTTTAGTCCTTTGTTGTGGCCATTGGGCAAACCCATCTCACTGAGGGTCTTCTACGCCCTCACCGGCCCTCTTCTTCGCCACACATTATGTTCTCCTTCAGTAATTGATCCCTCCTGATTACATGTCCAAAGCAAGTGAGTTGGACAGTGTTCTGTCGTGATCTATACGGTTTTCACTGACTGCTTTTTGGAAGTAGATTACCAGGCCTTCTTCCTAATCTGTCTTAGTTTGGAAGCTCTGCTGAAGCCTGTCCACCACAGGTAACCTTGCTGGTATTTGAAATACTGGTGGCATAACTTCCAGCATCACAGCAACATGCAAACCACCACAGCATGGACGGACAGACGGGTGGTGGTTGATTACATTATTGACTGTGTAACAGAAGTGCTTCCTGACTGAGTGGTCACTAAGTGAACTCAGTCTTATGCCGTCACTGAGCTGTGTTTGGTCCAGTCTGCCATCCTTGTGTAATATGCCAGCTTTGTGTTGGCCCCATCATGGGCTCTTGGCCTCGCCACTGGCTCACATTTATTCTTTCAAGACGAATCATGGTAATACCTTGGCCATCTGACCTGGCTGGTGTCCAGTTCCCAATGGGATACTTGGGGTTGAAAATCTGTTACAAGTATGTTGTGTGACAGAAAAAAAATGTTGGCTTTCTCATATTAATATTTAACAGGACAAATATTCATTTCTGAAGGAATAAAGCACTCAGAGTGGTCTCACCTTAGAAATGCATCTGCTCCTTTGTTGCATGGAGGGCAATTCTTTTGATACCAACACCCCAAATATCATAAGGTCAGGGAAGGTTTTCCCTGGAATGGTGAAAGGTAGACCTGGTGGTCTCAGAAGTGTGCCTCCCGCAAATGCAGACTGGTGTAAGCATGATTGCATGGCTGCGGAGGGTGTTCAAATGGGTCCTCAGGAGGGCTGGGGGACTAGGATGAGACTGGGTTTTGGCCATCCACCTCCCCATTCCCCTTCCAATCAGGGGAGTTCAGCTCTTGTCTCAAACACGCACACACACACACACACACACACACACACACACGCATGCACACATATGTATAGGTAGTCCCCGACTTATGACGTACTCAGGTTACCACGAATCGCACTTACAACCATCAGTGTATCTGGAACATTGCATCTTCCTGGGAGAAAGTTACAGGAAAGTGCATGCAGGGGATATGGAAGAAAATACTGAGTTATGTGAACACGATCCAAGCACTTGATCAGGATAACATGATAGAAGAGATCAGTGGAAAAATTGTCCATGTGGCAAAAACGCTAAACTTAGAACTTGATATTGCTGATGTGGAACAGCTCATAGATCATGAAGAAGGGGAATCAACAGATCAGGACTTAATGGATTTTGAAGAGGAAAGAAATGCTGAAGAAGAAATGAGGAAGAGGAAGGAGAGAAGTTGTCAAAAAATTTTACAGTGAAAGGGTTAGCTGGGATATTTTCTAAACTAAACTAGGGGCTTTAGTTGCTTGAAAACATGGGCCCGAAACCTGATTCCTTTGCTAAAGTCGATAGGCAGATTTGGGAAACAGTGAGATGCTACCATGAAATAGATGAAGAAAAAAAGAAACACAGACAACTCTCAGTAATTTTCTGTCTAGAAACGCCACCTGCATTCCCAGGGATAATACAGATGATCCAGAACCTTCCACAAGTGGAGTTATTACGGCAATGGACAAAATGTCAACATCACCCAACTGTTCTTCATCTTCTGAGTAGATTTTTATGATTTGTATATTTTTCTTATGTATATATGTATTAAAATATATCTGTAAGTCTATATGTAAAGTTTCCAATCCCAAAGACAAATAAAAGTCAGATTTATAAAGATACTTACAACAAAAGGTAATAATAATAAAACCTAAAAAAAATTAAAAAATGAAGTATTTGACTTGCTTCAGAATGGACATAGGACTAAGTTGTCAGAACAGAATCCCATCATGAGTCAGGGGCTACCTGTATACACACACGTATCTATATACGTATATGCGTATATGTTGTATATATACACACACACACACACACATATATATTTGTCTAGTATATCTTGTCAAGATATATTTGTGTATACATGTATATGTGTTTAAGATATATTTATGTATATGTGTTAAGATACATTTATGTATGCATATAGGTATATGTAAACTATTGTTAGGTGCCATTGGTTATGACTCACAGCGACCCTATGTATGACAGAGCAAAACACTGCCTGGTCCTGCACCATCCTCACAACCGTTGCTATGTTTCAGCCCATTGTTGTAGCCATTGTGTCAATCCATCTTGTCGAGGGTCTTCCTCTTTTTCATATAGCCTAAATCTTTTAAGGATAATCCGAATGCCACATTCCATGCTATCTAGTAGCCAGAACTCTGGAGTCCAAAATGACCCCAGGATGTTTCCAACCCTGTGAGCAGTGGACACTGGGGCACGAATCTTTGTGTCCACCTCCTTTCTCTGGAACAAATGACATCTATTCCACTAGGTCTCAAATATATGTCAATACTACTGTAACCAATAGATAAAAAAAAGTTAATGAGTTCAAAAAAGCTTTTGTTAGTACTGTCATTATATAATTTTCTGTCAGTGTATCCTGGCAATACAGCTTTACCACAGAGGGTTGCCAAATACATTTTTTGTGAAGAGGGACCTTCTCTTTGAAAAGACCAAAACTCCTGCCCACCTTATCTGAGTCTCATACCAACCGAGCGAGAAAGTGACTGTCATCTCACTGAGTAATGGTTTCTTCAGTTACTCTGTTTAAACATTTGGGTGGGAGGAATCAGCATTTGCCACTAACGGCTGCCTGCACACAGAAAATTCTTTCCTGTCAGCCTTCAGGTGACTCCACTTGTTGGCAAACCTTCCCTGGGCCCTGTCACCAAAGCTGTTGACCAATCTCTGACATTGGACTGAGGCCCTTGAAGATGACTCCAAAATAAGACTGCCACCAGCAACCTTCACCCTCCCACTTCTGAAGGCTGTCAGGGGGCCTGCCAAGGAGAAGTGGAAGGCTGGTCAGTGGGCCCACGCCCTGGTGGAGAATGAGATCCACTTCCTTCCCCTCTTTGGCTTTGGAGCAGCTGGAATGTGGGTGGAGGTTTGGACAGAGTTAATACACACTTACACTGAGGCCACCTCAGCGAGCTGCAGGTCTGCACGCAACCAACCAGCTGGTGTTCTTTGGGCTAATTTCAGACACGCACCAACTTCCCTGGGTTGTTCTTGAGTGTTATAGATAGCTAACCAACCCTTGCACATGATCTTCACAGAATCATGCACATTCAGACCTCGAGTTTTCACTCTAAATTTACTTTCATTTATGCAATAGGATGGATGGTAATGTCCTCAACATCTTCCCCTGTCTTCTTCTTTGGAATTTCATAGACAATATTCCTCCCTGGCGTTTGGTAAGAGATGGACTTCTTGTTGAATCCCCAGGTCTGTCAACCAATGTATTGGTAAACTGAACAATGGTAAACTACTCTATCAGTAACCTTGTATTTTCCCAGAAGAGAGTGGAAGGGCAAAACATGTAGGGTAAGAAAACCATCTTAAGCACCTCCTCTATGTTCTTAACTGTAAGTTCAAGGAAGCAGTCACTGAGAATTCGATTGACTTCAGCCAAATATCTCAGCAAATTAGTAGAAATAGTATATTCCCAAACTTCCTTCAGGATCAATTATTTTATTTCTATCAGAAAGTAGGGCATAGAGAGGTAAACTCCAGCCATAATTCCAGATCCATTTTTATTTCTGATAATTTCTAATGAAACTCCCTCATGCTGCAAACCCTGACTCATTTCCTGTTCTCAGACAGAATCTTCCATTTTGGTTTTCACATAAACAAAATATGCTCCACGTAGATGCCCAGGACATGGTAATTTAACATGTATCACATGCGTGTGATCTCTACACGTCTCCAGAAAAATATTTTGTCCATAAATATTAACGACCTCAAAAGCCTTACTGAATTGGCAATTTAATTGAAAAAGTAATGGAACTGAGGCCCAGAAGAAGGAATCGGAGTGCTCAGGTTTGTGAAGTTTCAAAGAAAATGACTTGCAAATAAGGGAGGATGAAGCAGGTGGGCTGGGCTTTGCATACAATTTGGGGAGTTTGGATGGTAATTCCTCCCTGATGTTAGCCGAGCCACAGGGTGGAACCAACTTCCCTGCTCATTGGGAAAAGTATGACCTTCAGGAAGACCAGTACAGGGCGTGGTGCTTTAGTCAGTTGTTCCTAATAATGGGAAAGCCGTGCCCTTTAGTCCAGTCTTATATTTATGGAGAGAGCTCAACATTTGCCCGGCAAACCTTCCTAGAGAACACAAATTAGAACAGTTCCCATGCTGGGAGAGAGCTCCATCGAAGGTGACGTGTGCGTGTTTGATTGTCTTTTCTTGGACCATGAGCAGAGCCAGCAGGCTAAAGCTTATGGCTCTGAAAAATGTGTTGCTCTCTCTCAGAAAGAGAATCAGCCATTGTGTCCAAATAAGCCATGTGACTGAATAAAAGGAGCCCTGATGATGGGCACTGATTTTTGGTTCTCCTTTAGGGGAAAAGAGCAGCAAACCCGAGCAAACGATTTTGTTTAGCTGCGTCTGGGAACAACTGGAGAAGCCGTGTTGCTCCAGATGAACACGGGGCACTGACCAAGGGCTCTGCCTGATTTGGGCAGCCTGGAACTCTCCATTGGCCATCATTGAGCACACAGGGTATGTGGGATGGAGATGGGCCAAGGGGAGGACTCAGGACCACGTCCTCACACTTCCACGGGAAGTCCCATCTTGTCAGGAGCTCGGGGACATGGGGCTTCCTGAACCCTGAGCCTGGGCTCCGCTGAGCTAAATGAGGTGGCCTGAGAGGGCCTGGGATGCTGGTATCCCTGGACAGCAGTCACGGCAGGGGCCAAGTTGAAAAGTTGGTGAGTCTGTCACTAGCACGTTTGTCACCCCCTTTGCAGCTCTGACCCCACCACCCCTACCTACCACCTGGAGAGTGAATGCCTTTGCCTCCTTACTCTATCAAAATAGCTCTTAAAATAGACCCACAGTCATGATTTACACCTGGGTGTAGAACTAAATTACCGCCTTCCCAGTAGCAGGGTCTCTGCACTCCAGCCTCTGGGGCTGGGATGTTTGTGTGGGGTGGTTGTGGAGGGCCAGTAGTCAGTGCCTTTGAGGTCCCAGAGTACGAGGAGAGGCTGAATTGCTTGGTGTCAGGATCAGGCCACGTCTTTCTGAGGTGACTGGGCCCACCCTGAGAGGCTTGTCTGACAAGCCCCCTGAAGACTCAGGCCTTTCTCAGACGGGACCCGCCCTGGCTCAGGGCCTGCAGGTCCCTGGACACGTCCTGCTGATTCACGTCTCCAAGGCAGCCTTGTCTGTGAAGAATAGCCAGGCATGAACCCACCCAGGGGTCAGGCCTGCCGGGGTGGAACTGGAAGGGCCTCTGAGGGGAGGAGGTGGCAATGGTCTCTGCTTCTCTGATTTCTTCTTCCACATTCCAACGCCTTCAGTCGGCCCCTTCCAGGGAAACTTATAAGAATAAATGGAGCTGCTACCTACTCACTTCAAAAGGAAAGCGTTTCTTTTATCTTCAGCCGTGAGACCAGGAGGCCAGGCACATTTACTTGTGTCTGAATACTTTAAACACACTCTTGGGAAAACATAAACAGGATTTATATGAAATACTTTAATCCCCGCAAAGAGCAGTGAACTCTTCTGCGGGGGCAGGAGCTATTCTAGTGTTGGGTGTGCTCATATTCGCTGACGTCCGTTTCTCTAGATTCAGTTCATAAGCACCTCCTGAGCACCTTGTGGTACAGGTGCCTCCCTGGGGTTCCGAGGCAAACATGTGTGGTTTGGGGCTGTGAAGAGCCTAGACTCTCTTACTTCTAGGCAAACCTCAATTTTAAATTTTTAACTGATCTGGCCTTCTTATCCTGTGAGTCTAAAACCTTTCTTAGCAAGCATCTGATGTGATGACCTCAGTCCTCGTGCTCCTGGGAACGTAGGCGGGGGGGGGGGGGGATCTGGGAGGCTGACTCTCAGCCATACTCCTGCCGGGTTGTGGGCCTGCCCTCCTGAAACAAAACTCCACAAGGGTCTTCCTAGGCCAAGCTCTCTCACAGTGACTCTTCTGAAAAGAAAAGGAGCCCTTCGCATATCTGCCTGGTAAATTGGGACATTTCTGGCCTCATAGAATTTAGCAGGAAAGTGGCTTTCACGGTTTTCTACTCCCATCTGCTTTTTTCATGGATGAGGAAACCGCGGCACGGATGGGTTAAGGCTTGCCCAACATCACACAGCAGGTTATTGTTGTGTCCAGGGTTTGTTTAAAAGAGGATATAATTGCACTGCAAACCCAACATTGTACATTGTGGTGGCATATTGGATTTTATGCATCATTGTCAAGATTAAAGTAAGAACAGCAGTTTACAATCTTCGTGGTGAGAGAAAAGATATACCACACACACACACACACACAAACACCTACACATACATACACATACACACACAAACACACAAGAAGAGATACACCACCACACATGCACACACGAGAAAAGATAACACACACATACACACACACCCATGAGAAAAGATACATATAAATGCATATACTCATGTACACACACACACACATGGGAAGAGATGCACCATATACACATACGAACACGTACACAGCACTTGAGAAAAGACTTACCACCATACACACAAGAAAAGATACACCGCACACATACACACGAAAATATACACCATACACACACAGTAGAAAAGATATACCACCACGCACACATACACACATGCACACACAATCCATATATCCACATACACATAAACACAGTGTACACGCACACAAGAGAAGTTACACCACACACATACACACACACAAGCTGCAACATGCACACACGAGAAAAAAGGATGCACGTATAAATACATACAGTCATCTACACAACACACAGAAGAAAAGATATGCCGAACACATGCATACACAAGCACACATATACACAGAGACACACAAGATAGTACACACACATATACACATATGCAGGTACACATTTAGTCTTGTTTTTACAAGGGATAGGGAAATGGGGAGAAGGAGAAGTGTTAACTCCAGTTCTTACGTCCCTAGAAGGGAAGGCGAGAGCTACGTTGGCTTAAAGTATCTGAAATATTAGTTTTGTTTCTTCAAATTACTCAGGTTCTTAAAATAAAGCGGAGATGCACTTAAAAGTCAGGTGGGATACAAGAGGAAATGACTTAAATATCTATTTCTCCTCTCTATGAGTTAATGTCTCCGTTGTACATGTTCTATTACGTCTTTGGAAATAATAACACTGAAGGTTTATTTTCATTGTATTTATTTATCAATTTACTTTTTGGCCGGGCTGGTGTGGCCTCCGTGACCTGAGTTCACAGAGGGAGCTGAGGCCTCGGCCCTCAGGAAGGGCTGAGCGGAGAGCATTGTTTGCTCTCTGCACCTAATGACAAGCTGCCAGAAGCCCCAGCCTTGGAAGCCGGCTGTTGTTTTTAGAGTGTGCTCGTTATTTCTCTGACCACACGGTCCCAGGCAGCCTTAGAGTGCTGGGCTCCCTGATAGGGAGCAGGAAAATGACCGAGAACGTGCACAGCGTTTTCCTCTCTTCCTCTGCCAGAGCGATGGCTGTGGACAGCGTTTTAGTGCCACCTTGGTCCCCAATAAGGAGTCTCTGGGTGGCACAGATGGTTAAGCGCTCAACACTAATGGAAAGGTTGGTGGTTTGAATGCACCCAGAGGCACCTCAGAGGGCAGTCCTGGCAATCTGCTTCTGAAAGGTCACAGCCTTGAAAACCGTATGAGGGGCAGTTCTATCTGCAGGGGGCCTGGGGGGCGCCAGGACTTGGAATTGACTGGTGGCAACTGGTTTGGCTTTTTTTTTTTGTCTCCAGTGGGGACAAAGAAGCTAAAAGGTCATTCCTCACAGGGATGCGGTTCTGTGGGCTTTGTCCCCAGGGCTAAAATACAAAACGCACCGTGACACATCATATCACTGGACAAGCCTTGGGCAGGCCAGCCCTGGGTGCTGGTGCAGCTAAGCCCCTTCCACGTGGGGATGGATTATCTGCCTTAGTCACGGCCTGTGTGTCACTTCAAATGGGAGTTAAAAGCCAGTCTCTAAGTGGATTAGGCCTAGAGATTAACTTGAGCATCCTGTGTTGAAAGGCCTGAGTTTGACTCTATCTTGAGACTCAGAGGATTTACCAAGGCTCAGAATTTCCACACCTCTTTCAACAGTGGTAGAGCAGAGCTGACTTGTGGCGCATCTGCAGACGCTGCCAGCCTGCTCAGGCGTGGGCAGCCGCCCGGGCACTTTGGGAGGAGTCAGTGAGAAATAGGTGCCGCGTTGGTCTGTGTCTGTCTGATATTTGCTCTCTGGCCTTGAGTTAGACACCAGAATAGTTGTCAGACTGTCTTGCTCACTGAGCTTTTCTTGCTATTTCAATATTTAGACCAGGGCTTTGAACGCCTCTTGAGAATTTGCATTTCTAACAAGTTCCCTGCTGAGAATTTGCATTTCCACCCCAGACATACAGAATCAGAATCTACAGTTTAACAAAATCCCCAGGTGATTCTTATGTATAGCTTCCTGGGAACTTGTTAGAAATGCAAATTCTCAGCAGGGGTTCAAACCAAAACAAACTAGTTTGAAGCCCTAATTTAAACATAGAGCTGGCTGCTAACCACAAGGTCAGCAGTTCGAATCCACCAGGTGCTCCTTGGAAACCCTATGGGACAGTTCTACCCTGTCCTATAAGGTCGCTATGAGCTGGAATCCACTCAATGGCAATAGGTTTGGTTTTCTTTAGTTCTGGTTTCAGAGGGGTCTAGGATAAAAACAGGTAAATAGTGATGCACTGAAAATTGTTTTAAGGGGTGTATTAGTTCCCAGGGGCTGCCGTGGCAAAGTACTACAAAGTGGCTGACTAAAATGACAGCAATGTATTGTCTCAAAGTTCTGGAGGCCAGAAATGCTCATTTACCTGAGCCATGCCCTCTCTGAAGATTCTAGGGAAAGCTTCTTCCTTGTCTCTCCTGGCTTCAGGTAGCTCCGGCTTTCCTTGGCTTCTGGTGGCATCACTCCAATCTCTGCCTCCATCTTC
Source organism: Dugong dugon (assembly GCA_030035585.1). Classification (NCBI taxonomy): domain Eukaryota; kingdom Metazoa; phylum Chordata; class Mammalia; order Sirenia; family Dugongidae; genus Dugong; species Dugong dugon. The sequence goes on along the minus strand of CM057466.1, from coordinate 41,953,097 downwards.
ACAGGATCACCTTCCCTCAGTGTCTGTCTGTGTCTCTTCTCTTATTGTAAGGACGTCACTCATATTGAATTAGGGCCTACCCTACTCCAGTGTGGCTTCATGTTAACTAATTACATAATTACAGCTACAAAGATCCTATTTCCAAACAAGGTCATGCTTACAAGTACCAGGGTTAGGACTTTAAATATCTTTTTTGGGGACACAATCAATCCATAACAAGAGATTTCCATAGGAAGACCTACCTACCTCAGGAGAGTGAGAGGCAATGGGAGGTACTGGAAGAGTGTCTCCTGCAGAGTCGATGCCTATAAGTCATATGTTCTCATAGTGACACTTGCAGTAGAGAAAATTGGCTTCACTTCACAGGCAACAGGGATGCCAGTTTCAAGAGCCTGGGAACTTGCTTAAGATCACAGCTTATAGGTGTCAGAGCAAGGATTCACACCCAGGACTGTCAGCTTCTCCTGGGACCGACTTTAGCTGTAGGTCCACACTCTCGTGACTCACGGAGGATCGCCTACCCCCACCAAGCTTGCCTTTGCACATGGCAGCCAGCTGTGGCTCCCACCCGGGCAGAGACGGACGAGAGCCAGGACGGCACATCAAAGGCTGTTGGGGACTGTGCGGCTCCTTCCTGGCTCCAGCCTCTGGCAAATGCTTTGAGGTTGTATGAAATTAACCATGGCAACAGGATTGGAGACTCCTGTTTAGGGGACAAACACCGTTTTCTCAACTTTGTCCAATGCAGTTATGACTGTGATAGGAAGACAGATGGTGAAAAAACTTCAGAGGTTTCTGTACAGTGAGTTCACAGGACTGGAAAGTGAAAGAATTCCTGGTCAAACAATTAAAACAGCTTATAATAAAGAAGTGGAAATCAAAGGAGCGTAAAGCGTTAGCCACTCACCAGGGTCAGGGACTGGGATATTCTGACCAATTTGTCAAGGAATTACAAGAGTACAAAATATACTTAACAACATTCTGTGGAGTACAATTATTCAGAAACAAACACCTACTATGCTTTGTATAAAACACATGCAAGACCCAGAGAGCTTCCAGTTCAGGGGTGGAAACAGCCACGTGAATGATTACAGTCCCCACGGCGGACTTGTGCACAGAAGGCTCCAGGCGCAGAGAGCAGGGCCAGGTGGCTCTGTGTGGCGTGGAGGAAGGCCTCACGCTGTTCCCCAGGATGGTGATATTTTAGCCGAAGCTGAGTGACAGCTGGGCTGTCAGCAGGCAGAACAGAGAGGAGGGGTTTTCTCAGGCTAAGGGAGCAACATGTGCAAAACCATGGCAGTGAGAAGGGGCCTGATGTGCTGGAACTAGCTTCCGGACAGTGGTTCTGAACACAGGTGATCACTGCTTCCCACAGTAAATACACAGTGCAGAACTAATTTATAAGGTGACATACTAAACAAAAGTTACTTACTACCTGGTATTAACATGCACAGGCTTTGCATTGAAAAAGACCTTGTGTGTGCATAGTCAATAAAACACGGGTAAACGTATTTCTGTATTCTCTGTTTTCAGCCAAGATCCATCTGACATCAGCAATGACATCCATCATTCTATATCCTCTCCTGAATCCTGCTTGAATTTCTGGCAGCTCCCTGTTGATGTACTGCTACAACCACTATTGAATGATCTTCAGTAAAATTTGACTTGGGAGTGATATTAATGATATTGGTTGATAATTTCCACATTCTGTTGGATCAACTTTCTTTGGAATAGGCACAAATATGGATCTCTTCCAGTCTGTTGGCCAGGTAGCTGTCTGCCAAATTTCTTGGCACAGACAGGTGAGCACCTCCAGTGCTGTATCCGTTTGTTGAAACATCTCGGTATTCGGTCAATTCCTGGAGCCTTGTTTTTCGCCAGTGCCGTCGGTGTAGCTCAGACTTCTTCCTTCAGTACCATTGATTCTTGATCATATGTTACCTCCTGAAATAGTCAAACATCAACCAATTCTTTTTGGTACAGTGATTCTGTGTATTCCCTCCACCTTCTTTTGATGCTTCCTGTGTCATTCAGTATTTTCCCTATAAAAACCCATTGCTGTGGAGTCAGTTTTGACACATATCAACCCCATAGGACAGACTAGAGCTGCCTCGTGGGGTTTCCAAAGAGTAGCTGGTGGATTTGAACTGCTGACCTTTTGGTTGGCAGCCGAGCTCTTAACCACTGCACTACCAGGGCTACATTTTCCCCATAGAACCCTTCAATATTGCAACTCCAGGCTTGAATTTTTCCTTCAGTTCTTTCAGCTTGAGAAATGCCAAGTGTGTTCTTCCCGTTTGGTTTTCTAACTCCTGGTCTTCGCACGTGTCATTATAATATTTTGCCTTCTGGAGCCGCCCTTTGAAATCTTCTGTTTAGCTCTTTTACTTCACCATTTCTTCCATTTGCTTTAGCTACTTTACATTCAAGAGCAAGTTTCAGGGTCTCTTCTAACATCCGTTTTGGTCTTTTCTTTCTTTCCTGTCTTTTTATTGACCTTTTTCGTTTTTCATGTATGATGTGCTTGATGTCATTATACAACTCATCTGGTCTTCAGTCATCAGTGTTCAATGTGTCAAATCTATTCTTGAGATGGTCTTTAAATTCAGGTGGGATATATCCAAGGTCGTACTTTGGCTCTTGTGGACTGGTTTTAATTTTCTTCAGCTTCAAGTTGAACTTGCATATGAGCAACTTATAATCTTTTCTGCAGTCAGCCCCTAGCCTTATTCTGACTGATGATATTGAGCTTCTCCATCATCTGTTTCCACAGATGTAGTCAATTTGATTCCTAGGCATTCCATCTGGCAAGGTCCACGTGTATGGTCATCGTTTATGTTGTTGAAAAGAGCTATTTGCAATGAAGAAGTTGTTGGTCTTGTAAAATTCTATCATGTGATCTCCGATGTGAGGAATCACCTAAGGAGCTTTAAAAAGTATTAATGTTCAAATCTTTGATGGTTACGAGGGAGGAGAGGCATGGGGAGGGAAAAACAGTAAGTAGACAATAGGTAAGTGGTGACTTTGGTGAAGGGTAAGATAATACACAATACTGAGGAAGCCAGCACAACTTGTCAAACGCAAGGTCATGGAAGCTCCACAGACACATCCAAACTCCCTGAAGGACTGAGTTATTGGGCTGAGGGCTGGGGACCATGGTCTCGGGGAACATGTAGCTCAATTGGCATAACACAGTTTATAAAGAAAATGTTCTATATTATACTTTGGTGAGTAGCATCTGGGTTCTTAAAAGCTTGAGAGTGGCCATCTATGATACTCCACTGGCCTCACCCCATCTGGAGCAGGAGAGAATGAAGAAAACGAAAGATACAAGGGAAAGATTAGTCCAGAGGACTAATGGACCTCAAGTACCACAGCCTCCACCAGACTGAGTCCAGCACAACTACATGGTGCCTGGCTACCACCACCAACTGCTCTGACAGGGATCACAATAGAGGGTCCCAGACAGAGCTGGAGAAAAATGTAGAACAAAATTCTAACTCACAAAAAAACAAAACAAACAAAAACAGACTTACTGGTCTGACAGAGGCTGTAGAAACCCCGAGAGAATGGCCCCTGAATACCCTTTTAACTCAGTACTGAAGTCACTTCTGAGGTTACCCTTCAACCAAAGATTAGATAGGCCCATAAAACGAAACGAGACTAAATGGGCACACCAGCCCAGGGGCAAGGATGGGAAGGCAGGAGGGGACAGGAATGCTGGTAACAGGGAAACCAAGGTTGAGAAGGGACAAGTGTTGACGTGTTGTGGGGATGGCAACCTATGTCACAAAATAATGTGTATTAATTGTTTAACAAGAAACTAACTTGTTCTGTAAATCCTCATATAAAATACAATTAAAAAAAAAAGAAAAAAAAGTGGATTTATATTAAAAAAAAAAAGTATTTATGTTTAGGCTCCTTTACAAAAGATTCTGATTGACTTGGGCTGGGTTCTGGCTGAGGTATTGTTGTTTGTTCGGCTCCCTGGGTGACTGAGGTGGGCTGAGAACTGCCGTCATCACTGGGGTTGGGGAGCCATTTGAAGGTTTTTTAATGAAGGCCTGGCCTAGCAAGGTTTGCATTGGAGAACGATCATTCTGATCGAAGTCTGGAGGCAAGGTTGAGTGGGGACATTTAAGAATCCATTGTCCACATTAGACATGATAAAGCTTGAATTACAGCAGCAGTTGTAAGAGTGAAGACAGAGAGGGGAAGGTGTATTGGAGAAATATCTAAGAGGTAAAACCAGGTAAAATCAGGTAAAACCTGATGCAGCAGGTGAGGGTGAGGGAGAATCTAAAGACAATTTCCACACTTTTTGGCTGGATCTCTTGCAGGGTCATCAGATAAAATATAAGATACCCAGTTAAATTTGAATTTCAGATAAACGATGAATTATTTTTTTTCAGTGGAAGTATGTTTCCAGTATTACATGGGTATACTTATACTAAAAGAAAATTATTTGTCGTTTATTTGAAATTCAAATTTATTTGGACAACCTGTGGTTTTTGGTTTTTTTTTTGGTTTATTTGTTTGTTTTCCAAATTTGAAAATCCTATTCCTTGCACTTAAGGTGGAGGTATCGCATCACCTGAATAGAGACTACATCACTGTTGTTGTTGTTAACCATGGTGGCCTTATGTGCAACAGAACAAAACGTGGCTCGGTCCTGCATCATTGTCATGTTTGCCGCCCGTTCAAGTACATCATCACAGCTATTGTGCCAGTTCATCTACTGAGAGCCTCCCTTGCCCTCACTGGCCCTCTGCTTCACCAAACATGGTGCCCTCCTCCAGTGGTTGATCCCTACTGATAATGTGTCCCAAGCAAGCCCGTTAGACATTGTTGTGTTGAGATCCATAAGATTTTCTTGGTTAATTTTTGGAAATAGATTCACTAGGCCTTTCTTTCTACTCTGTTTTAGTCTGGAAACTCTGCTGAAACCTGTCCACCATGAGTGATCCTGCTGGAATTCAAAATACTGGTGGTGTAGCTTCCAGCATCATAGCAACATGCAAGCCACCACAATATGACAAACTGGCAGACAGGTGGTAGAGAATACAGGCGTAGGAAAGTGTTTCGTGTTGTATTGATGATGAATACAGATTTGGACATATTGAGTTATCTTTGTTCAGAGGGAGACATCCAAGTATGGATATACAAGTCTGAAGTTTGGCAGAGATATCTAGGCTGAAATAATCGGTATATCTTTGTAGTAGGTGAAACCATGGAATGTGGATGAATTTATTCAGGCACAATAAGTAGAGTGAGAAGGGTGATAGGCCCAGGAGAGTAACTACGGGAACTTCGGGCAAGTTATTAGTCTTCTCTGAGCTTCAGTGTCCTATCTGTAAAATGGAGAGTAATAAAGCCTATGTCACTTACTTAAGTTTGATACCATTTGAAAGGCCCCTGGTGCCTTGCCTGGTCCTTATTATCAACATCATCCACATCATCACAGTATCATTTAAATAGGTCATACAAACCAGCAAGCAAAAACAGACTAGTGTCTACAGAGACAGATTTATTAATGTATTCCCAAAATAATATTCTTATTAAGAAATCAAGATAAATGACAATGAAAATAACCACAAGCCCTCAGAATAGGAATTATTTTCTGTAGTTCAGATAGTAGGAGAAATCAGAAAGATGGATCCTCTATTACAATAATCTCAACTGTTATTGATTATGTTCTCCAAAAGAAGTGAACAGAGGCAGTTTCTACACCCTCCCCCCAACACTACCCACTCAATAGTGTCTTTTGGCAAAGGGGTTTTTTTTTTTTTAATAGACTTTTTGGAAAAACAAGTGCTTAAAGCTATAAGGAATATTCATTTTCTATAGCAGGAGAAAATGTTAATTGTCTGAATTGGCCCACAAATATATGCAGAGCTCTCTCTCTTTCTCACACACACACACACACACACACACACACACACACGCGCACACACACACACACACACACACTTGATTTCTCTTCAGACTTTGTCGGGACACGTTGGCCACACAATGAGTCACTGTTTGTTCTGTACATACAGAAGCAGGACCACCAGGGTTTTTAAATCTTACAGTCAAGGTGGGGAAACTAATGCCTTGATGAAAAGAGGAGGGGACACAGAACCATTTGGAAAAAATTCAAAAAACTAATTCATCAAAGTACTGCATTTAGCCCATCTTGCGCACGGCAAATGGATTTAGAAAAATCTGTATTCATATATCTCAAGCACTTATTTCAAGCTTCTATTTAACATACGTTTTCTGTTCAGAGTGGTGTCACTTACCCAGCCCGTCTGTTAGTCAAATTGCCAGGGCGTGTTATGTAGCCTCAGAGTCCTAGCACTGTTCTAATAACTGAGGAAATACAGAAGAAACGTAAGACTAAGGCCTAGTCGCTGAGCTCCTAGCATCGGGAGTGAGGGTGGGGGTGGAAGAAAGAAATGGATTTTAGTATGCGGAAACAGTTTCCAGGCCCTTTCATACTAATGTGTGGGTAGTAACACAGAGGATACAGGTTAGCAGGCTTCATTTATTTGATCATTTGTCATTCACTTAATACAAATTGACATTAAAGATCAACCAGGAGTTTGGTGCTGGGGGTGGGGAATGGGGGTAGACAGGCGGATAACCAGCTTCCTGTACAATGTGATAGGGCTTGACTACATGAACAGAACTAAGTGCCAAGAGAGAGGACACTTAGATTAATTCTGCCTGCTAACGGACGGGACACCAGTTGAACTCATCAGCCACTTTGCGGGAGAACGCTGTGGCAGTCTACCTCTGTCAAGATTTACAGTCTTGGAAACCCTATGAGGAAGTTCTACTCTGTCTTATAGGGTCACTATGATTTGAAATCGACTCAATGGCAGCAGGTTTGGTTTGGATTGAGTGAGTCCCAGAGGGCTTATTTGGAATTTTCCAATTGGTTGCTCATAGTCTTGAATTTAGAGGATTTTAAGAAAACATTGCCTGATTTGCTTTGATTCCATACTCTTCTGGCAGATCGTCTCTACCTCCTCTGGGCAATTCCCCACTTATTGCATGCCTCCGTTTCCGCACTTGTGAGGCTGGACTCCGTTTTATCTGTCTACACGGCTACTGCTGAAAGCACGGACTTGGGTTTCATTCTTCTCCACCTTCCCAGCACCTGTGTACGAGGCACACAGTAGATGTTTCTTATACGTTTGCTGTTTGAATGAATGAACACCACTTGGAGTCACTCCAGAGAAAAGGAGTCCACAGTGGTGGTGGCTGTCCCCTAGAGTAGGAATCCTTTCTCTCCCCCTCTGCTCCCACCCATATTTTCTCTTTGTTAAATGAAGGGCAACACAGACATCCAGAAGTCTTTGGGGCACAAATATTTTATGCTATTATTTGCCAGTTCTAATCTCTGCTGGGGAGGAGTAACCTTGGTGGGAGGAGAAATAAGATGGATTCCAACAATGGCCAAAAAAAAAAAAAAAAAATGGTGGCTCAGTAGGAACTGATAGGGTCAACCAGTGAACTAGAATTGCAAGGGTCTTTTCTATTATTTCAAACTGTCACAGACCATTGATAGACCCATTAAGAAGACCTCAACCTAATAGAGCAGTTCTCAGTTCACGACCAGGCTTCATTAAGAAATAATCAGCGTGTTACAAGCTAAGAAGACACAGTTCTGCTCTTCTGCTCGTATTCTTTTGTTTCTTGCTATCAAGTTCACTAAGCATTCCATGGAGACAAACAAACAAAAATACTGCAACAAACTAAGCAGCATTCAGTAAGGTACGTAAGAAACTGAAACAGAAAAATAAAACCAAAATGAACAAACCAACAAATCAGATATCCTTTCATACATATTGGTTTAGAAAAATCCAGTCTGAAAAATCCTTTGGGAACTATAATCACACGTCAGCAACATTTAACTTAGTTTAGCAGAGAAGAAACTACATACCGTTTTGGTTTGATTAATTAAATAACATAGAAGAAAATGTGGAAATGGAGAAAAGTGATGCTGTCGTCTCAGACCGCATGGCACTTCAGCTCTCTCTGCATAATATGTCTGTCTGCTCTAATTATTCATCTGATATGGCCAGAACAACTTTGTGCATAGAACCAATAAGAAGTTCCAAGTGTCTTCAGATCTGTAGTTCATTCTAAAGTCCAGACACCATGATCTCTTATGCTTTGTACTTCTTTCTTAGCAGAGTTAAACTTGCGTCTGGCATTTTCCAGAATACTAGACACATTTATAGAACAGGATGTGAGGAGAGGAAGGAGTTGGGATCTTCCAAGTGTGTCTAACCTTCCTCGACTCACAGATGAAGTTATGGTTTTCATCTTGGGCCGGGCTTTTCAATATCTCAATACATTAAAAAAACAAAGAAAGAAGGAAAGACAGAACGAAAGAATGAGAGAAAGAAAGATCGAAGGGAAAAGAAAACCTAAAATACTGAAATCAAATTTACATCTGGAGAGGAAGCAGCTGTGGTAGAAGAGGGCTCTTTCTACCATATTTTTATATATCGTCCTTCTGCCTGAAACAAGGCTTCACTGGTGTTCTGGCCTGGAGTCTTGTTCTTCAATATATCCTTTACTCCTTACTGCTACCAATGTCTGTATAATATGGAAATACGTTTTCTCAGTACCTATTTAGTCTCCTGACTCCCTGTCAACTGCAGAATCAAATCCAACTTCTCCGGTCAGGTGTTCCAGGCCTCCAGTCTGACCTTATTCCCAAGCCACTCACAATTCCTGCTCTACCCAAATATGCCATTCTTTCAGGTCTGATACCTTTGTATGCTCTATTCCATCTTGTTGAGATGTTTTCCTCTCCCTCTCTCTCTGGTGATAATTTTTTTCTAGACCCTGTTTAGGTGTCTCCTAAAGTCTTTTCCTCTCACACCTGTGAGCATGTAGCAGGCCCAGAGGGCAAAACAAGCATAACAGCCCTCTTAAGCCAAATCGGAGACAGGTACTGCCTACTTAATAGGTGTGCCTATTCTGAATCCTAGAATTTCTGTTTTGAAGATCATATAAGGTCTTATTTTTGGGAGGGTGGTCGGCCATGCCCCTACGATCCCCACTTCATTACCTAATCAGGAGCTTTTGGCCCAGAACATTCCCTGATAACGGAGGCTGGGAACTGAGTTGCCCTCTGTCCCACTTTCTTCTTCCTTATCAGGGAAACTCCTTCCCTGTACCTCTTTGTTGTGTTTATGCATGCATGTATATGGCACCTGGCCAACTCCATTTCTATATCTATTCCCAGTGGGGGAGGAATGTGGTTCCTCAACTGCAGGAAGAGAGGGGTTTATGCGGACCACCAGCCCTGAGTTGGCTGCAGGGAGTGACCCACTGGCATGAGGGACTGGCATCCACTATTGAAGCTGACCTTGCTCCGTCTCTTCTTTATGTGAGCAAAGCATTGTTCCATCCAGTGCCTGTGTATAACTTGTGTCTTTCTTGGTGACCTTGGATCTTGGCTGGACATTTATCCAGGTGTCTATATAAGAACTGCCTTTTTAAATTAAGACTTAATTTAAAAATCTAAGACAGTCTTTAATCATGAATGAGGGCCCCAAAGGTAAATAAGATGCCCTAAAGGAGTCCGAGAATGACTGCACTGAAGCTTCCTGTTAAAATGGGGCTTTGTTGTAGCCGCAATGCGTTAGCGAATCCACTGGGCTTTTCCCATCTGATTTTTACTGTAGAAACAGTCTTCCATAGAAAACATCAACGCTGATCTAAGTGCAGAATTTGAGTTTTAATTGTACATTTGTCTCTCTACAGGCCCTCTTGTTGTATTCTAATTTACTAAAGCAGGTTACGTGTAATAGATATATTAGCAATCTATTAGAAATAATGTGATAGTAACCATTTCACTCTCTAATTTTATCATGTATCAGAGCTTCAATCCCAGAAAGCTTGAACTGTTTATTCTTGTTGGAAACCACCAGAGTTAGAATTTTACTCAAAAGGATAACCTTTCTGGGGGGGAGGGAGGAGTGGTAGTGGGGGAGGTGGACCAAAGGATCAAAGCTCTAGAACATTTAAGACTTTTAATTTTTTTTTCTCTTTTTCACAATATATGGTGGCACATTGCTTGAGCTGTGAGCTGTTATTATACCCCCGTCCCTCGGCTGGTCCCAGCCACCGGAGAGTAAAGCACAAGGGGCGCACGCAAGGTGTCCCCATGGTCTGATAGAGCACCCCACACTGAAGCTCTCTCAGGCTCTGGGAGGTTGCCAGTAAAAACAGTTCTGACTGCTATTTTGAAACCTCGGCTGGCACACAGGCCCCTCACATGCAATTTTCTCTCTGTCACAGAAAACACTTTTCCCCTAGGGTGACTTGCCCTGCATCAGAACCCCTGCCCCAGTCTATCTGACCAAGAACCTTGGGCAGGGGGAAGGGAGATAAAAGAGAAGGCTGGGAAAAGAGAAGGCCGATGGTGGGGCAGGAGACAGGACATGGTGGGCCCAGATCTGCCTGGAGATGCCTTTATCTCTGCAGCCATAAAGCCAGCCCCCTCCCCACCCCAAGGATACTCATTTGAGACCCCAGTACTTAGGGAAAGAAGAAAGAGTGTCCATGCAGGACCCTTATCAGGCTCCCGACTCAAATGGGACCAGCTGTTCTCTGTTGCTGGTTGGTCATGGCGGTGTAGCAGGACCTGGATCTGCCCACTGTGGCAGGTTGTTTGGGCACTCCCAACTCACCCTGTGGCCCATCTCCCAGACTGAGCACCTGAAGTCCTGTGCTGGTTCTCTCAGACCTCCAAGCACCTGGCTGGACCTCTAAGCACCTGGCTGGATCTCCAAGCACCTGGCTGGCCTTGCTCTCTCTGCCTGGAACACCCTCACCGACCCTTCCTCTGTCCAGATCGGAACAGCCTTTCAGTCTAGCTTGAAGACAACTCATTTTGAATTTTTCCCCCTAAACTCCATAAGAATTAATCCCCCCCCTTTTGCGTTTCTGTATCATTTCCTTATATCATTACTAATCAGGGTCCGTCTCTTACTGCAGGGAATTCCATACCTATTTGCCTGTTCTCCACTATAAGTGCCCCTGAACGGTGCTCTCGTCATAGTCTATCTCAACCTTCAGCCCCAGCACCCTGCCTAGGACAGGGTGCTATAGATGGAATGGATTGTTGTTAATAGTCATTCTCCTTACTCCAGAATGGTTTGCTATTTTCTTGATTAGTTAATCGTGAGCAAATTAATTTTCTACACTAAGTATTGATAAATCCTTATAATTGTTGTTGTTAGGTGCCATTGAGTAGGTTCCAACTTATCTCAACCCTATGTACAACAGAACAAAACACTATCCAGTCCTGTGCCATCCTCACAATCATGGCTATGTTTGAGCCCACTGTTGCAATCACTGTGTCAATCCATCTCGTTGAGGGTCTTCTTCTTTTTTGCTGACCCTCTCTTTTGCCAAGCATGTCCTTCTCCAGGGACTGATCCCTCCTGATAACATGTCCAAAGTACTTGAAATGAAGTCTCACCATCCTTGCCTCCAAGGAGCATTTTGGCTGTACTTCTTCCAAGACAGATTTGTTGGTTCTTATCGCAGTCCACAGTATGCTGAAAATACTATGACTTGGATCAGGTGCACCTTAGTGCTCAAGGTGATATTTTTGCTTTTTAACACTTATTTAAAAGAAGTATTTTGCAGCAGATTTGCCCAATGCAATATGTCATTTGATTTCTTGACTCCATGGGCATTGATTGTAGATCCAGGTAAAATGAAATCCTTGACAACGTCAATATTTTCTCCATTTATCACGATGTTGCTTTGTTTGTCCGGTTGTGAGAATTTTTGTTTTCTTTATGTTAAGGTGTAATCCATACTGAAGGCCGTAGTCTTTGATCGTCATCAGTAAGTGCTTCAAGTCCTCTTCACTATCAGCAAGCAAAGTTGTGTCTTACTCCAATCCTGCTGTCACATTCTTCATATAGCTCAGCTTCTCAGATTATTTGCTCAGCGTACAGATTGAATAAATATGGTGAAAAGATACAACCCTGATGCACACTTTCCTAATTTTAAACCATGCAGTATCACCTTGTTCTGTTCAAACAACTGCCTCTTGGTCTATGTACAGGTTTTGCATGAGCACAATTAAGTGTTCTGGAATTCCCATTCTGCTCGATGTTATCCATAATTTGTTATGATCCACACAGTCAAATGCCTTTGCATAGTCAATAAAACACAGGTAAATACCTTTCTGATATTCTCTCGTTCCACGTCCTCTTCTGAATCTGGCTTGAATTCTGACAGCTCCTTGTAGATGTACTGCTGCAACCATTTTTAAATTATCTTCAGCATAATTTTACCTGCATGTGATATTACTGATATTGTTGGATAATTTCTGTATTCTATTGAATCACCTTTCTTTGGAATAGGCATGTATATGGCTCTCTTCCAGTTGGTTGGCCAGGTAGCTGTCTTCCATATTTCTTGGCATATATGAGTGAGCAATTCCAGTGCAGTTTCTGTTTGTTGAAATATCTCAATTGACATTCCATCAATTCTTGGAGCCTTGTTTTTTGTCAATGCCTTCAGTGCAGCTTGACTTCTTCCTTCAGTACCATCAATTCTTAATCATATGCTACCTCCTGAAATGGTTGAATATCAACCAATTCTTTTTGGTACAGTGACTGTATATTCCTTCCATTATTCTTTTGATGCTTGCTGCATCAAAATTATGCTTATGTAATTATAATTATGCTTATAATTACCTCTTTAAAATATATTAGTTGAATCTAACATTTTCTCCACTTGCTTTCCATCTCTCCCAGTCTAAGAATTTCAAAACAGGCCTCGGAGATGAACAGGTATGAGGGTTTGCTCCTGAGAAGCTCTCCTACATGACCACTGCCGATGCTCAGCCTGACTCTCCCCATGGTCGAGCTAGAGTTCCTGTTCTACGGGGGCAGAAGAAGCCCTCTACCCCCTTCCCACTCACTGACTGCAACTCAAAACTCTGAACAAAACATGAAAACAAACACTGGAGGACTTCGTAAAGTAACCAAAAGTAGGCAGAGTATGCAGAGAGGGCAACACTAGGAGAATGACCTCACACAACAGTGATCCCAGTTATGGAATGCCAACAACTTTACTAGAAATGCTATCTTTCTGACCACAGGAACTAGTACAAGGGGCTTCTGCAGACCAAAAAAGGTGGGGATAATCCAAGAGGGGAAAACCAAGAAAGAGGATCCCCTAATTCTATGCATAAATCCACACAGGTCTTGGCTTAACCCCCTGAACCACCCATGCACATGACAGGTCCAAACCATCATAGCAAAGGTGTATCAATTTCTTGTGGGTGCTGTAACAAATTGCCACACACTGGGTGACATGAAACAACACACATTTATTTTTTCATAATTCTGGAGTCCAGGTATCTGAAACTTGTTTCACTGGGCTGAAATCAAGGTGTCAGTAGGGCCGTGCTGGCTCTGGAGGCCTTAGGAGAGGATCTGCTCCTTGTCTCTTCAGCTTCTGGTGGAGGCCAGCATTCCTGGACTCAGGGCTGCATCACTCTGATCTCTGCCTCTGTGGTTACATAGCTTCTTCCTCTACTGCGTGATTTTCCTCAGCTTCCCTCTTATAAGGACACTTATAATTGGATTTAGGGCCTAATCCAGGATAATCTCCCCGTCTCAAGATCCTTAACTTATTCACATCATTTGCCATTGTTCTTAGTTCTATGTGCTGTCGAGTCATTTTGACTCAGAGCGACCCTGTAGGACAAGGCGGAGTTGTCTAATGGGGTTTCCTAGTCTGTAATCCTTATGGGAGGAGATTGCCAGGTGTTTTCTCCCATGGAGCCACTGGTGGGTTCAAACTACCAACCTTTCGGTTAGCAGCCAAAGGGCTGCTAGTTGCACCACCAGGGCTCTGTCTCTTCCCATGTAGGATAATATTCACCTCTTTGCCATGTAAGGTAATATTCACAGGTTCTGGGGATTAGGAAGTGGATATATCTTTGGGGACAGTTTTCAAACTACCACAAATGGCTTTGAGGACTGAACTTAGCTTTTTTTTTTAATTTTCTTTCCCATACAGAAATTTATACATACATTGTTATGTGACTCTAGTTGGTCTCCCCATACTGTGACAGCACACTCCTCCTTTTCACCCCTGATTCCCCATGTCCATTCAACCAGCTCCTAATCCTCTCTGCCTTCCCGTTTCACCTCCGGACAGAAGCTGCCCATTTAGTCTCTTGTATCTACTTGAGCTAAGAGGCACACTCCTCATGAGTATCACTTTATGTCCCATAGTCCAGTCCAATCCCTGTCTGAAGAGTTGGCCTCGGAAATTGTTTTCTGGGGTTCCTCCAGTCTCAGTGAGACCATCAAGTCTAGTCTTCTCACTAGAATTTGAATTCTGCACCCCATCTTTCTCCTGCTCCATCCGGGACTCTGTTGTGTTCCCTGCCAGGGCAGTCATTGGTGGTAGCCAGGGACCTTCTAGTTCTGGTCTCAGGCTGATGAAGTCTCTGGTTTATGTGGCCCTTTCTGTCTCTTGGGCTAACACTTTCCTTCTGTCTTTGGTGTTCTTCATTCTCCTTTACTCCAGGTGGTTGGGACCAATTGATGCATCGTAGATGGCCACTTGCAAGCTCTTAAGACCCCAGACGCCACTCACCAAAGTAGGATGCAGAACATTTTCTTAATAAACTTTGTTATGCCAATTGATCTATATGTCCCCTGGAAGCATGGTCCCCAGATCCCTACCCCTGCTACTCTGTCTCTTGAAGTGTTTGGATGTATTCAGGAAACTTCTTAGCTTTGGTTTAGTCTGGTTGTACTGACTTCCCCTGTAGTGTGTGCTGTCCTTCCCTTCACCTAAAATAATTCTTATCTACTATCTAGTTAGTAAATAACCCTCACCCTCCCTCCCCACCCTCGTAACCATCAAAGAATGTGTTCTTCTCTGTTTAAACCCTTTCTTGAGTTCTTATATGAGTGGTCTTATACAATATTTGTCTTTCTGTGACTGACTAAATTCGCTCAGCACAATGACCTCTAGATTCCTCCATGTTATAAGATGTTTCACAGCTTCATCATTGTTCTTTATCATTGCGTAATATTCCATTGTGTGGATATACCATAATTTGTTTATCCATTTGTCTGTTGATGGGGACCTAGATTGCTACCATCTTTTTGCTATTGTGAATAGTGCCGCAACGAACATGGATGTGCATATATCTATGCATGTAATGGCTCTTATTTCTCTAGGATGCATTCCAAGGAGCGGGATAGCTGGCTCATATGGTACTTCTATTGCTAGCTTTTTAAGGAAGCGCCAAATGGATTTCCAAAGTGGTTGTACCGTTTTACATTCCCACCAACAGTGTATAAGTGTTCCAGTCTCTCCACAACATCTCCAGGATTTATTATTTTGTGTTTTTTGGATTAATGCTAGCCTTGTTGGGGTGAGATGATATCTCATTAGAGTTTTGATCTGCATTTCTCTAATGGCTAATGATCATGACTGAATATCTTCTTTGGTGAAGTGCCTGCTCATATCCTTTGCCCATTTTTTAATTGGGTTATTTGTCTTTTCATTGTTGAGGTTTTTCAGTATCTTGTAGATTTTAGAGATTAGACTCTGAACGGATTTGTCGTAGGCAAAAATTTTTTCCTAGTCTGTAGGTTGTCTTTTTGCTCTTTTGGTGAAGTCTTTTGATGAGCATAAGTGTTTGATTTTTAGGAGTTCCCATTTATCTAGTCTCTTTTCTGGTGCTTGTGCATTGTTACTTATGGTTTGTATTGTGGTTATGCTATGTATTAGGGCTCCTAGTTTGTCCCTATTTTTTCTTCCATAATCCTTATCGTTTTTGATTTTATATTGAAATCTTTGATCCACTTTGAGTTAGTTTTTGTGCATGGTGTGAGGTATGGGTCTTGTTTCAGTTTTTTGCAGATGGATATCCAGTTATGTCAGCACCATTTGTTAAAGAGACTGTCTTTTCCCCAGTTAACGGACTTTGGGCCTTTGTCAAATATCAGCTGCTCAAAGGTGGGTGAATTTATGTCTGGATTCTCAATTCTGTTCCATTGGCCTATGTATCTGTTGTCGTACCAGTACCAGGCTGTTTTGACTACGGTGGCGGTATAATAGGTTGTAAAATCAGGTAGTATGAGGCCCTCCCACTTTGTTCTTCTTCTTGAGTAATGCTTTATTTATCCAGGACCTCTTCCCTTTCCATATGAAGTTGGTGATTTGTCTCTCCATTTCATTAAAAAATGCCAGTGGAATTTGGGTCAGGATTGCATTGTATCTGTAGTTCGCTTGGGATAGAATTGATATTTTCACTATGTTGAGTCTACCTATCCATGAGCAAGGTATCTTTTTTCCACTTACACAGGTCTCTTTTGATTTCTTGCAGTAGTGTCTTGTAGTTTTCATTGTACAGGACTTTTACGTCTCTGGTTAGATTTATTCCTAAGTATTTTATCTTCTTGGGGGCTATTGTAAATGGTATTGATTTGGTGATTTCTCTTCGAGGTTCTCTTTGTTGGTGTAAAGGAATCCAATTGATTTTTGTATGTTTATCTTGTATCCTGAAACTTTGCTGAAATCTTCTATTAGTTCCAGTAGTTTTCTTGTGGATTCTTTGTAGTTTTCTGAGTATAAGATCATGTCATCTGCAAATACAGATACTTTGGCTTCTTCCCTACCAATTTGAATGTACTTTATTTCTTTTTCTAGCTTAATTGCTCTGGCTAGGACCTCCAGCCCAATGTTGAATAAGATCAGTGATACAGGGCATCCTTGTCTGGTTCCTGTTCTCAAGGGGAATGCTTTCAAAGTCTCTCCATTTGGGATGATGTTGGCTGTTGGCTTTGTATAAACGCCCTTAATTATAGTGAGAAATTTCCCTTCTATTCCTATTTGATTGAGAGTTTTTATCATGAATGGCTGTTGGACTTTGTCAAATGCCTTTTCTGCATCAATTGATAAGATCATGTGGTTCTTGTCTTTTGTTTTATTTATGTGATGGATTACATTGATTGTTTTTCTAATGTTGAACCATCCCTGCATACCTGGTATAAATGCCACTTGATCATGACAAACTATTTTTTTGATATGTTGCTGAATTCTATTGGCTAGAATTTTGTTGAGGATTTTTGCGTCAATGTTCATGAGAGATATTGGTCTGTAATTTTCTTTTTTTTTTTTTTTTTTGTGGTGTCTTTACCTGGTTTTGGTATCAGGGTTATGCTGTCTTCATAGAATGAGTTTGGGAGCATTCCATCCTTTTCTATGCTCTGAAATACCTTTAGTAGTAGTGGTGTTAACTCTTCTCTGAAATTTTGGTAGAATTCTCCAGTCAAGTCATCTGGGCCAGGGCTGTTTTTCTGTTGGGAGTTTTTAATTACCTTTTCAATGTCTTCTTTTGTTATGGGTGTATTTAGTTGTTCTACCTCTGTTTTGTGTTAGTTTAGGTAGGCAGTGAGTTTCTAAAAATTTGTCCATTTCCTCTAGGTTTTCACATTTGTTAGAGTACAATTTTTTGGAGTATTGTGTTATGATTCTTTTAATTTCAGTTGGGTCTGTTGTGATATCATACCTCTCATTTCTTATACGGGTTATCTGCTTCCTCTCCTGTTTTTCTTTTGTCAGTTTGGCCAATGGTTTATCAATTTTGTTGATCTTTTCAAAGAACCAGCTTTTGGTCTTGTTAACTCTTTCAATTATTTTTCTATTCTCTATTTCAGTTAATTCTGCTCTAATTCTTATTTCCTTTCTTCTGGCCCCTAAGGGCTTCTTTTGCTGCCCTTTTTCTACTTGTTCCAGTTGTAGGGTTAATGTTTTGATTATGGCCCTTTCTTCTTTTTGGATGTGTGCATTTATTGCTCTAAACTGACCTCTGAGCACTGCTTTTGCTGTATCCCAGAGGTTCTGGTTGGATGTGTTTGCATTCTTGTTTGATTCTCCAAATTTCTTTATTCCATCCTTAATTTCTTCTATGACCCAGTAGTTTTTGAGCAAAGTGTTGTTCAGTTTCCATGTGGTTTTTTTTTTTTTTCCTTGCTTTTACTGTTGTTGATTTATACTTGAATGGCTTTATGGTCAGAAAAGATGCTTTGTAATAGTTTGATGCTTTGGATTTTGTTAAGGCTTCTTTTATGGCCTATTCTGGAGAATGCTCCATGTGCACTGGAAAAGAAAGTATACTTGGCTGCTGTTGGATGGAGTGTTCAATATATGTCTATGAGATCAAATGGGTTGATTGTAGCATTTAGCTCTTCTGTGTCTTTGTTGATCTTCTTTCTGGATGTTCAGTGAAAGTGGTGTGTTGAAGTCTCCTACTACTATTTTGGAGCTGCCTATCTGTCTTTTCAGTGCTGTTAGAGTTTGTCTTTTGGAGCCCTGTCATTAGGTGTGTAAATATTTATTATAGTTATGTCCTCCTGGTGTATTGACCCTTTAATCGTTATGTAGTGTCCTTCCTTACCCTTTGTGGTGGATTTTACTTTAAAGTCTATTTTGTCAGAGATTAATATTGCCATTCCTGCTCTATTTTGAGTGTTGTTTGCTTGATATATTTTTTCCATCCTTTGAGTTTTAGTTTGTTTGTGTCTTTAAGTCTAAGGTGTGTTTTTTGTAGGCAACATATAGACTGATCATTTTTTTTTATCCAATCTGCCACTCTCTGTCTCTTTATTGGTGCATTTAGTCCATTTTCATTCAGGGTAATTATTGATAGGTGTGAGTTTAGTGCTGTAATTTTGGTGTCTTTTTTTTTGTGTGTTGTTCACAGTTTCTTTGTTCCACTTAATTGTCTGTGCTGAGTCGTTTTTCATTACGTATTTTCATCTTTTTCGTTGTGGATTTTGTGTTCCCTGAGTCTTTATATTTTTCTAGTTTTTTATTTTGACTTGTAGGATTGTTAGTTTCCTTTGTGGTTACCTTAATATTTACCCTATTTTTCTATGTTTATGCCAGTCTTTTATTTCTTTATGTTGCCTTGACTTCCTCTCCATATGAAAAATCTATGTCTACATTTTTTAAGTCCATGTTTTTTGTTTTAATGTTGTCATCTTTTACATATTGACATCTGTTTCTGCATTTTCAGTGTTTTAGCTTTGATTTACTTTTGTGTCTTCCCTATCTGGGTTGATATCTGCTTGCTCTATCTTGTGTTTTAGTCTTGGGTTGTTGTCTGATGTTATTGATTTTCTAACAGGAGAACTCCCTTTCATATTTCTTGTAATTTTGGGTTGTTTTTTTCCAATTCCCTAAACTTCTATTTATCTGAAAATGCCCTAATTTTGCCATCATATCTGAGAGACAGTTTTGCTGGATATATAATTCTTGGCTGGCAGTTTCTTTCCATTAAGGCTTTATATATGTCATCCCATTGCCTTCTTGCCTGCATGGTTTCTGCTGAGTAGTCTGAGCTTATTCTTATTGACTCTCCTTTGTAGATGACTTTTCATTTATCCCTAGCTGCTCTTAAAATTCTCTCTTCATCTTTGGTTTTGGCAAGTTTGATTATAATATGTCTTGGTGACTTTCTTTTGGGATCTACCTTATGTGGAGTTCGAGAAGCATGTTGGATAGATATCTTCTCATCTTTCATGACATCAGGGGAGTTTTCTGCCAACAAACCTTCAACAATTCTTTCTGTATTTTCTGTTACTCCCCCTGTTTTGGTACTCTAATAACTCATAAGTTATTCCTCTTGATAGAGCCCCACATAATTCTTAGGGTTTCTTCATTTTTTTAAATCTTTTTATCTGATTTTTCCTCAAATTAGTTGGTGTCAAGTGCTTTATCTTCAGTCTCACTAATTCTGACTTCCATTGCCTCAATTCTGCTCCTCTGACTTTCTATTGATTTGTCTAATTCTGAAATTTTATTGTTAATCTTCTGGATTTTTGATTGCTGTCTCTCTGTGGATTCTTGCAGCCTGTTAAATTTGTCATTATGTTCTTCTCTAATCTTTTAAATTTCCTCTATTGCTTGTTCTGTGTTTTGCTTAATTTTCTTCCTAATTTCTTGAAGAGTTCTGTATATTAATCTTTTGTATTGTGCCTCCGGTAATTCCAAAAAATTTTCCTCCTCTGGAAAATTTCTAGATTCTTTATTTTGGGAGCTTGCTGAAGCCATCATGGATTGCCTCATTATGTAATTTGATATTGACTGTTGTCTCAGAGCCATTAATAAGTTATTATATTTAGTTATTTTATGTTTGCTTACTGTGTCCCGCTTCTAGTTTTGTTTTGATATGCCCAATAGGCTGCTCACATGAGCTAGTTTGATTATCGGTATCTTTGAAGCTCTAATATCCTGTTACCAGGTGGTTAGATCTGTTACTAGGTATGTGAGCGCGAGTCTGCCCACTCCTCCTGTATGGATTCAGCTCAGGTGCCCGGGTAGATAGCCACTAAGTGTGGGGTGTAGGCCCTCACTTACAGTCCTAGACAGGCATGGGTGATTGGTGTAGGCACAGGCATCTGGCTGCATCAGGGGGACACACTCTGAGCAAGGCAGGGGGCTGACAGCCACCTCTGAGTGTCCAGGAGGAAGGTGTGTCCCTGTTCCCTAGATTGGGTAGGTGGGTGGGTTTTGCAGCCAGACTATGAGCACCTAATGCTGTTGGCAGTAAGGACTGGGGGCACCTCTTATTCTTGGAGCCCTATCACACTGTCTATGTGGTATGCGTGGAGCCACCAGTCCTCAGGCCCCTGATATGGGTAGGTGAAGACCCTGCTTAATGGACAGAGCACTGTCAAATGTCAAGAACCTAACACTTGACAGCTGAAACAGTTGAAGTTAAGTTTTCAGTATATACCCTGTTGTACTGTGGTAATGAGGGCCTATGCTGTTGAGATGGGCCCACACAAGTCTATGCAGGCGGAAAGGCACTCAAAGTCCATGGATCCCTTGTGCCTGTGCCTAAGCAAAGGAGCTGTGCCTACCCTGGGTTCCTGGCTTAGGGGAGCTGGCAGTTTATTTTTTCCCCTATTTGTTCATTTGTTAACTCTCCATGGCAGGGAGAATGGCCCTGGATGTGTGACAGATCCTACTTGCAGCCCAGGGGACTCGGCAATTGCTGAAGCCAGTCAGGGACCCAGTGTAGAGCAGACAGCGGGGAGGTAAATGGGAGGGAGGTTTTTCCCTAAGAGGGGGGTGTATTTTTGATCCACGTGGTAGGCCATACACAATTACTCATCTTTCGCCAGATGGAGGACTGCTTCTCACTGGTGGCCGTGTAGACTCTGTGGCACTGGGTCTCTCCCCGGTGTGGAAAATCCACCTCCTGAGCACAGCTGCTTGCCTGCCTCACTGCTCAGCCCCGAGCTGATCAGGCCTGAAGGGCTCAGGCTCTCACCAGGTCAGGTCTGGCAACTCCTCGCTGCTTCTGAACCATCTCTCCCTCCCCCCTGCCACTCATGAGGACTAAACTTAGATATGAGCCATGCATCTAGCTCTGAGTCATGTGTGGAAGAGAACCAAACTAACGTAGCAAAGACATTGCGCTAAGTAAAGGGCAAAGTAAATCTCACTTTTGTTGCCAATTGCATGGTAAGGATCAGCATGAGTCCAATCCACAAAGTGTGTAGATCGGTCCAGTCCTCACCTTCTCACTTCTCCATCCTCGTGGCCAGTTGCCCAAGTGGCACTCTCTCTGACCCTAACCATCTGGAGCTGGGTCAGAGCTCACAAGCTAGAAGGACACCTTCTTTTAGACAGTTGTATGGGCAGACTCCAGCCCTGCTGGCTCTCATTGTCCCTGTGAGTGAGTTCGAATGACTCACAGAATTCATGGCAAGTATACCATACTTAGAACTACAACTTTATTACAACAAAAAGGATGCAAATTAATAGATGCATAGAGTCAGCTCTGAGAAGGGTACTAGCACAAAGCTTCTATGTTCCCTGGGGAAGCACTGCCCTCCCTATAGCAGATATTCTTACCAACCAGGAAGCCCATCTCAGCCTCAGCGTTCAGGGTTCTTATCAGCCTTCCCATGTGGCCAAGATAGACTACGTTATGCCTCCTGAGGCTTAGTCATCATAGGGGCCCGAGGTGGTCCCTCTTTGGCTGGCCCCTACTCAGTAGCCTCAGGTGTGGTCTGGCTCTCAGGAAGCAAGACCAAAGGCCAAATTGCTTTTTGCCAGGAGACTCATCACCTCACAGACGTAGACAACTGAACTGAGATTTGAGCCACCTACACAAGTTTTAACCCAAACCCAGAACTACATTTGTGCAGGACAGACCCAAATGAGAATAGCAAAGACTTAGAGCAGGGTTCATCCAAGTATAGTTCAGCCTGCTGGCCAAATCTGGCCAGCCACCTATTTTTGTTAATAAAATTTTATTGAAACACTGCTATGCTCGTTTAGTTACATGTGATCAAGGCCTGTGTTTGCACTACTATAGCAGAGTTGTCAAGTTTCCACAGAGACAATATGGTCTACAAAGGCTAAGATTTGATCCTTGGCAGAAAAAGTTTGCTAACCCTTTTCTTAGAGAATTGAACTGAGGTTTAAACCATTGCCCAGAGAAGGCAAAACAAGAAGACATAGCCATTGTAATAAAGAAGGAAAAGAAATACAAGGCATAAATATTGAGGAAAAAAACCTGTCCCTATTTACAGATGACATGAATGTTTTTGTAGAAAATTTACACAGGGAATCTATGAAAGACCTACTAGAATTAATAAATGAATTTAGCAAGGTTTCAAGATACAAGGTTAATATTAATATATATATATAAATATATATTTGCATGTACTAGCAGCAAACAATTTCAAAATGAAATTTAAGAAATCAACAAGGAGATTCTAAAATTTAATGGAAAAGTGAAAGATCTAAAAAAACCAAAGAAATTTTTAAAAAGGGGAAAAAAGTTGCAGGCCCCATTGTACCTGATTGTAGGACCCACTGTAAAACTACAGTAAATAAGATAGCCTTGCATTGACAAAAAGATGAACATATAGATCAATGGAACAGAATAGTCTAAAAATAGATCCACACGTATATGGTCAATTGCTTTTCTACCAAGTTTCCAAGGCTTCAATGGGGGAAAGAGTGTCTCTTAAACAAATGGAACTGGAAAAACTGGCTATCGATACAGAAAAAAATGAACATTGACTCACATCATCCAAAAGAATTAACTTGAGATGGATCAGAGACCTAAGCTAACGCTATAAAAGATTTTCTGGAAGAAAACATAGGTGCCATATTTGTCAGCTTGGGATAGGCAAAGGTTTTTCAGATAGAAAACAAAAAACATGAACCATAAATGAAAAAAAAAATTAATTGGACTTTAATTTTTCTCCTTCCAAAGGTACCATTAAGAAAATAAAAAAAGCATGATTCACACTGGGAGAAAACATCAGACAAAATGTGTATAGAGTATATATTAAGACTTCTTACAACCCAGTAATAAGAATACAAACAACTCAACCAAAAACAGGCAAAAGATTTGAACACACATTTACAAAAGAATATATACAATGTCCACTAAG
This sequence comes from Dugong dugon, assembly GCA_030035585.1. Taxonomy (NCBI): domain Eukaryota; kingdom Metazoa; phylum Chordata; class Mammalia; order Sirenia; family Dugongidae; genus Dugong; species Dugong dugon. The sequence continues at coordinate 41,929,605 of CM057466.1, read as the reverse complement.
AACATGACATGATGCTCAATATAATTTGTCATCAGGAAAGACAAGTTAAATGTACAACAAAATACCATTGCACATTCATTAGATTGGCTAAAATTAAGAGATTGACTATACCAAGTGATGACAAGAATGTGGAACAACAAGAACTCATACACCGCTGGTGGGAATGTAAATGGTATGGCCACTTTGGAAAACAGTTGGTAGTTTCTTTAAAAGTTAAATATATGACCCATCCATTCTACTCCTAGGTATTTACTCAAGAGAAACAGGAACATACTGTGCATGAATGTTCATAGCAGCTTTATTTGAAATAGCCCCAAATTGGGAAAACTCAAATATTCATTGTAAGGGAAAACACTAATATACAAATTATTTTCTCCATTTATAATGGGTAAAGAGAACATTTTTCTTTCCCCTCTTCTTAGAGTGCTTTTTGGAGACATAGTTAATCTGAGTCCTTGCTCTGATCTTTGGAAAGATAAATCTCTCTAGGGATTAAGCCAGGCACCAGTTTTATCAATGTAGAGATATTTCTTAGGTCTCAGAACAACTAGCCTCTAGGTAAAAACACACCTCGGGAATTAGCTCTGGGCTCTCTCACAGGAGAGGTACAGGGACAGTCACAAGGAGCAGACATTTGTCTCTTGAAGGTATGAGAAGTTGTCTTTTCTTCTGCTTTGCTGTAAAAAATGTGTCATTTTTTTTCTAATTTTGTTGCCATTTTCATTCTTCATTGCATGCGTGTAAATTTGTTGGTGCTTGCTCAATAGTAAAGGCTGTTCTTTCTCTCTTCTGTGGGTATGGAGGGATCTTTTTCTTGGAAGGAATGTTTTATTTTCCCAACACCATCAAAAGGTGAATGGATGAATAAATTGTATATTTGTACAATGGAAGACCACTGAGCCATAAAAATGAATTAATTATTGATACATGCAACAACATGAATGAATCTCAAAATAATTATTCTGAGTGAAATAAGCCAGGCTTTTAAAAGGCCATGCTGTATGAATGCATTTGTAGACATTTCTAGAAACTGCAAACTATTGATGGTGACAGAAAGCAGATCAAAGTTTGCCAAAGAATAGAGGATAAAGGGAGGAATGGATGACAAACAGACCCAAGAACACTTTCAGGGTGATGGAAATGTGCACGTTCTTGATTGTGGTGATGCTTTCATGGGTGCATACATACGACAACACTGATCAAAGTGTACCTTTTAAGTGAGTGCAGTTATTGTACATCCCAGTACCAGTTGTCATTGAGTGGACTCTGGCTCCTGGTGACCGCATGTGTGTTAGGGTAAAATTGTGTTCCCAAAGGTCTTCAAAAGCTCACTCTTTGGAAGTAGATCACCAGACCTTTCTTCCAAGGCTCCTCTGGTTGAACTTGAACCTCCAACCTTTTGGTTAGCAGCTGAGTGTGTCAACCATTTGCACCAACCAGGGGCTCCTATTGTACATCAGTTACACCTAAGTTAAAAAAAAATTAAGATAGGCCTGCCTCCACCTCTTTGCCTTCCCCAGAGATCTGGATTCCATTTTTTAAAATTCCTTGGGTAATTTTGATTAAGCCTGGGGAAGAAGGACTCAGGTAACCCATGCCCAGCGTGCCAGAGAGCATGAGGAGATGGTAAATGGAGTTGATCTGCACCATTCAGGCAGGGCTGTACACATTGTTTTGACAATATAGTGAATCATGAGGATGCTAGCTCTCAGTTTTATCCTTTAGAAAAGATTCTTGGGAAATAAATGCATGCAGAAGAGGCATGTCTTAGTTATCTAGTGCTGGTATAACAGAAATACCACAAGTGGGTAGCTTTAATAAACAGAAACTAATTTTCTCACAGTTTAGGACGCTAGAAGTCTGCATTCAAGGTGCTGCCTCTAGGGGAAAGCTTTCTCTTGGCTCTGGAGGAAGCTCCTTGTCTCTTTGACCTTCCGCTCCTGGATGATCTTCATGTGGCTTGGCATCTCTCTTCTCCCATCTCTGCTTCTCTTGCTTGCTTGTTTAATCTCTTTTATATCTCAAAACAGATTGACTCAAGACACACCCTACACTAATCCTGCCTCATTCACATAACAAAGACAGCCCATTCCCAAATGGGATTATAACCACAGGCACAGAGGTTAGGATTTACAACACATTATTGGGGCCACAATTCAATCCATAACAAGGCTTTAGGAGAGTTGTTGCACAGAATTGTACAGAAAGCACTGGACTAGAGGGGTCTGGACCCAAGCCCACACTGCTACTAAACAGCTGGTGACCTCAAGCAAGTCCTTTTGCCTCTCAGGATGGGGATAGGTTCTCTAAGGACTTCTCCAGGCTAGCAGTGTGTGTCTTTCCTGCTGCGGCAGGTGAATTCAACAATCTCTTTAAAAAACAGCCTGCAGTCCTTCATGTACTCTACTGGCGGAAGGGGGGACCCAGCTTTGGGGAGAACTTGGGGAAGGAGCCGCTCTCTTTTTTGGGACAACACTTCAATTAAAGAACATTTTAGTTCTGCCAAGGTAGCATGTGTGGCTGAGTCTTGAGAGAATGGATGAGACCAGGAACAGTGCCATAACTGTGGAAATTGGCAAATGACTTTCCCTGCCTGAAAAGGAAAAGTGCACTTCCGAGAGAGTCACTGGATTTTTATTCCCTCTGGCTGGCCCGGAGACCAGAGTTTGGGAGCCTGGAGGCTGAGAGCAAGGGCACAGAGATGACCCTCTGCTCCGCGATGAGGCCCCCGGGGAGAGGAGGCTCTAGGGACTGCCCCCTGGGGCTTGGCTGGTGGCCTGGGGGAGAAGTGAGAGCTGAGAGTAATTAGCTTTGACGTCCGCTAACTCAGGGAGCTAGGTAACCTCCACGGTGCAGTCTCAACGTTGCCACAGGTTGCCCCGGAAATGAGGGTGCCCGTGTCTAAACTCTGAGGGCCAGACCAGGACAAGCCTGGGTAGCCTGCAGGAACGGCGAGGGTGAGTGAGGCAGGAGCAGGAATACAGAGCTAGGGCTGCAAAGTGAGACAAGAGGACAAAACACTTCACACACTCTCCAGAACAGCTGGGCTTCCTGTGGTCCCACAAAGAGGGCCTGAGCCATTTTATATGGTCACTACAAAGAAAGAGTTGTCCTGGAAGGCTGAAAAAGTTGGAACACTCATCTTTCTCTAGGTTGTATCAGCCTTCCTTAGTAGCATAAAATATATTTGAATAAAATAGTTATATTCATATATGTTACACATTATTGTCGTATATGCAATACTTTGAAGCCTTTTGAAGTATTTTGTCTCATCCCTGGCCCATTGCCTACTAGAGGTGATTCTGGGAGTGTGGGAAAGGTGCCTTGCTTACAAATGCTCTCCTCACCCAGCCAGCTGATGCCTAGAATTACTGACATAGCTTATTCCAGTAGCTTAAAGCTTTTAAGGAAGCTGTTTGTTAATATTTTTTAATTATAGGAGTGACAGAGACAAAGCCTTCAATCAGTACAGGAGAGGATAAACTGAAAAAAAAAAAAAAAAACCCTCCATCTCCTTCTCCATCCCTCTCCCTAAACCAAAAAAAACCCCAAACCCATTGTTGTTGAGTCCATTCCAACCCATAGCCACCCTATAGGACAGAAGGAGAGGCTGGTGGATTCGAACTACTGACCTTTTGGTTAGCAGCCATAGCACTTAACCACTAATAACTGTTAACGTTTTTCTGTCTTTCTTTCTTTCTTTTTTTTTGTTTTCCCCTCCAGAAATTTTCTGTGTTTACTAAATGTGTATTTTATAAGTATATTGGAAGTTAGCCCCTTGACATATGGGTTGCAAATACTTTCCTAGCCTGTCACATTTATTTTGACTTTGTTTTCAGCATGAAAAGCATCATTTATTATTATTTGCTATGCAGATGCTTGACATTTTTCTGTAGACACACTTATCAATAATTCTCTCCATGGCTTCTGGGCTTGGTGTTATGCTTAGAAAGATCTTGCATAATGCAGTATTAATTTAAAAACCTTTATTTTCTTCACTTTTTTTAAAATTTAAAACATTTATCTATAATTTATTTTGGTATAGGGGCTGAGATAAGGATCTAATTATTTTTCTTCTTCAAATGGCTGTCTAGATGTCCCAAGACTCTCTGTCTCTCTAAATCTGAAATGTTATTTGCATATGATCTCCTTATGGAGTATGACTTCACTTCCAGTTTTCTGTTTTACTGATGACACGTTTAAGGTGCTGAGAGTTGATAGGAGGCGAAGAGCTGCAGGCACAGCCTTTCCCTTGCCCAGGTCTGTTAGGGTTGTCCCAGAGACCTGACTCAGCTTTGCACGTTCCTGTCTATACATCAGGAATATTGTTCCTGTTCAGGAGACAGGAGTCTGGTTGGTCCAGCCAGTCTAACCTCTAGTCGGCTTAGGGATTGGCTGTCCTTGCCCTGGTCCCATTAGCTGTGGCCAGGCATAAAGAGGGCTGTGGGCAGAGATTCCCTCAGAAGGAGCATGGGTGGACAAGGGCCGCAAGTGGTAACAGCAACAATACTGGACTGTTACAAAGCAAACCTTTACTAAGTGTCTTAGTCATCTAGTGCTGCTATAACAGAAACACCACAGGTGGATGGTTTTAATGAAGAGTTTATTTCCTCACAGTCAAAGTAGGCTAAAAGTCCAAATTTAGGGTGTCAGCTCCAGGGGAAGGCTTTCTCTCTCTCGGCCTTCTCATCAGTGTTCTCCCGGACTAGGAGCTTCTCTGTGCAGGGACCCCGGTCCAAAGGATGCACTCTGCTCCTGGCACTGCTTTCTTGACGGCATGAGGTCCCCAGTTCTCTGTTTGCTTCCCTTTCCTTTTATCTCTTACAAGAGATAAAAGGTGGTGCAGGCCACATCCCAGGGAAACTCCCTTTACATTGGATCAGGAATGAGACCTGAGTAAGGGTGGTGTTACAATTCCACTCTAATCCTCTTTGAAATAAAATTACAGTCACAAAATGGAGGACAACCACACAGTTCTGGGAATCATGGCCTAGACAAATTGTTACACACATTTTTGGGGGGACACAGTTCAATCCATGACACTAAGTATTTGCTAAGTTTCAGGCACTGTTCTAGGCATCTGGATATATCAGTGTATGTAATCTACCAAGACCTCTACCCTCTTGGAGCTTACTGGCAGGGAACTTAATTCTCACAACTTGACCGTCTAGATGTTACTTTTACCCCTATTGTGCTAAGAAGTGCCCAGTCGCCTAGCGACCTGGGTAGCAGAGCCAGGGGTCAGACCCAGTGGTCTGAGATATGTGTAGTGTGGACATAAGCTGGAGGTGGGTCACGAAGAATTCACAAAGGTAAACTCACTTGACCTGCAGCAAACTCTGAAACTCTCAGTCCACTCTACCATGAAAGTAAGGGTCCATCCCAGACAGGTAAAGGGCCGTGCCGCAGGGTTGAGATAGAGATTCCAAGGGTCCCGGTAGTCACTTGACCTCACAGTTCTTGAACAATGGGTCGCGCTGTGGCTCCCCATGAAGCCTGGGGGGATGCAACTGTGTTTCCTCAGGTCTGCCCTCCCCCTCTAAGTACGATAATTCTGAAAACATGTGGTTGTTCAAGAAGAAACACGTGGAAACAAAACCACTCAGTTCTGGTGGCCCTAAAACATTCATTCTTGAGCTCTAACCAGTGCCAGGCACTCTGGCCTAAGTGCTTTACTTACATTATATTTGCATTATTTTATTTATTCTTTGCTACAATTCTGCATGGCATTTGACTGTGTGGATCATAATAAATTATGGATAACATTGCAAAGAATGAGAATTCTGGAACACTCAGTTGTGCTCATGAGGAACCTGTACATAGACCAAGAGGCAGTCATTTAAACAGAATAAGGGACTACTGTGTGGTTTAAAGTCAGGAAAAGTGTGTGTCAAGGTTGTATCCTTTCACCATACCTATTCAATCTGTATGCTGAGCAGCTAATCCGAGAAGGTGGACTATATGAAGAAGAACAGGGCATCAGGATTAAAGGAAGATTAATTAACAACCTGCCATGTGCAGATGACACAGCCTTGCTTGCTGTAAGTGAAGAGGACTTGAAGCACTTACAGATGAAGATCAAAGACTACAGCCTTTAATATGGGTTACACCTCAGTGTAAAGAAAACAAAAGTCCTCACAACTAGACCGATAAGTAATATCATGATAAACAGAGAATATTGAAGTTGTCAAGGATTTCATTTTACTTGGATCCACAATCAATGCCCCTGGAAGAAGCAGTCAAGAAATCAAATGACGTATTGCATTGGGCAAATCTGCTGCAAAAGACCCCTTTAAAGTGTTAAAAAGCAAAGATGTCACCTTGAGAACTAAGGTGTGCCTGACCCAAGCCCATGGTATTTTCAATCACCTCATGTGCATGCAAAAGCTAGACAATGCATAAAGAAGACTGAAGAAGCATTGATGCCTTTGAACTGTGGTGTTGGGGAAGAATATTGAATATACCATGGACTGCCAGAAGAACAAATCTGTCTTGAAAGAACCAGCCAGAATGCTCCTTAGAACAAGGATGGTGTGACTCACATATTTTGACGTGTTATCAGGAGGAAACAGTCCCTAGAAAAGGACATCATGCTTGGTAAAGTAGAGGATTAGGGAAAATGAGATGGATTGACACAGTGGCTGCAATATTTGTTTTTTTTTTTTTTTACTGTGCTTTAAATGAAAGTTTACGGTTCAAGTTAGTTTCTCACACAAAAATTTATACACACACTGCTATGTGAACTTAGTTGCTCTCCCCATACTGTGTCAGCACACTCCTCCTTTCCACCCTGCATTTCCCATGTCCATTCAACCAGCTCCTGTCCCTTTCTGCCTACTCATCTTGCCTCTGGACAGGAGCTGCCCATTTAGACCCCTGTATCTCCTTGAGCTAAGAAGCACTCTCTTCACGAATATCATTTTATGTCCATAGACCAGTCTCATTTTTGTCTGAAGAGCTGGCTTTGGGAATGGTTTTATTTTTGGGCTAACAGAGAGTCCGGGGTCCATGTCTCCTGGGGTCCCTCCAGTCTCAGTCAGACCGTTAAGTCTGGTCTTTTTACTAGAATTTGAGTTCTGCACCCCACTTTTCTCCTGCTCGGTCAGGGACTCTCTGTTGTGTTCCCCGTCAGGGTGGTCATTGGTAGTAGCTGGGCACCATCTAGTTTTTCTGGTCTCAGGCTGATGGAGTCTCTGGTTTATGTGGCCCTTTTGTCTCTTGGGCTAATATTTTCCTTGTGTCTTTGGTGTTCTTCATTCTCTTTTACTCCAGGTGGTTGGGACGAATTGATGCATCTTAGATGGCTGCTTGCTAACTTTCAAGACCCCAGATGAGCGGCTGCAGCAATGTGATCAAACATAGCAACAATAGTGAGAATGGCACAGGAGTGGGCAGTGTTTCATTCTGTTGTACATAGGGTCTCTATGACAAAATAACAACAGTTCTGCAAGGTATGCATTTTTACAGGGAGAGTGTGCTGGTCTCAGAACTGCTGAAGCAAAAAAGCCGTGACATGATGACCTCTGCTTTTTTTTTTTTTGCCACAGGCTGTCGTCATTGGAAAAAGACCTCATTTATCCATCTGCCACCTTGCGAGCATGAGCCTTCACTGGATCCAGCTTCTGAATGCCACCTACACTGTTCATTTTTGTTGTTGTTAATTGCTGTCCAGTTGGCCCTGACTCATGGCAACCTCATGCATGATGGAACAAAATTCTGCCTGGTCTTGCACCATCCCCATAATTGGTTGCAGGTGGGACTATTGTGATCCATAGGGTTTTCATTGGCTGATTTTAGAAGTAGATGGCCAGATATTTCTTCCTAGTCTGTCTTAGTCTGGAAGCTCCGCTGAAACCTGTTTAGTATCACAGCAACACACAAACCTCCACTGAAAAATGGTTGGTGGCTGAGCGTGAGGTGCATTGTCTGGGAATTGAACCCAGGTCTCCTGCATGGAAGGCAAAAATTCTACCACTGAACCACCAAAGGCCTCTATACTACTTGTTGCTATTGTTAGTTGCTATCGAGTCAGCTATAACTCATGTGACCTCATGTATAATGAAATGAAAAGTTGCTTAGTCCTGTACCATCTTTATAATCTTTGATGTGTTCGAGCCCGTTGTTGAGGTTATTGTGACAATTCATCTCATTGAGGGTTTTCCTCATTTTTGCTGACCTTTTCTAGTGACTAGTTTTTCCTGATGATGTATCCAAAATTAACCAGATGAAGTCTTGCCATCCTCACTTCTTAGAGGCATTCTGGTTGTATTTCTTCTAAGACAGATTTGTTTGTTCTTCTGGCAGTCCATGGTATAGTCAATATTTTTCCCCAACACCATAATTCACTACTGATTAGCAGTCATAAAGAACTCAACCAAAGTCACAAACAAGGGTTTCACCTGCTCAACACTGTCCCCTTTGGAAACCTAAGGTCAAATATACAATGCTGGGTCATGCAATCAAGGAGGAGAGGCTTTAGGAAGAAGGGGTCTTGTCTATGTCGAAAAGACCTGCCCTCCACATTTGCAGTCTGACACATGGGAGGAGACACTGGGCCAGGATGCGAGGGAGCAGGTAGACAAGCATGGCAGGGAGGTAGGCCCTGGAGCTGCACTCTCAGATCAGGTGAATGTTCAGGCCCTTTGAGGAAATTGGAATAACAACTCCCACTTTCGGAGAAGCAGGCCCGGTCCATCAATTATTTGAATTCCATCAAAATACAGTATGACTTGGGCAGACGTAGTGAATTAAAGATGACCAAAAATTCTTCGACATTCCTCCCACTGAAAGACAATATCTATGTTCTCCTCCCCCTTGAATCTTGCTTCTGTTTGATGAATAGAATATGGCTGCTCTAAGTGACTTTGTCACCCCCCCATGTGTCAGTTTGTCGTACTATGGTGACTTGCATGTTGCTGTGATGCTGGAAGCTACGCCACTGGTATTTCAAATACCAGAAAGGTCACCCATATTGGACATGTTTTGGCAGAACTTCCAGACTAAGACAGACTAGGAAGAAAGATCTGGAAATCTACTTCTGAAAATTAGCCAATGAAAACTGTATGAATCCCAATAGAACACTGACTGATACAGTGCTGAAACGTGAGCTCCCTAGGTTGCAAGGTACTCGAAATATACAGTGGCCACAACAATGGACTCTTCAGATGGCATAGAACTCGGCAACATTTTGTTCTGTTGTACATGGGGTTGCCATGGGCTGGAGCGGACTTGACGGCAACAACAACAAGTGACTTTGAGTGGCTGTTAGGCATCAGCCAGCTGATGAAGACAAGCGGAGAAAGGAACAGATTCTCAGCACCATCCCAGTTTCTGGGTCTAGGCCTTAAAAAATTGGCAGCTTCCACTTCTTGACTCTTGGAACCTTCACTTTTGGAACTCAGCTGCCATGCTGTGAGGAAGCCCAAGAAGTCCTGTGGAGTGGCCCACATGGAGAGGAGCTGAGGTATCCAGTCAAAGCCCCAGCTGAACAGTCTAGCCAATAGCAAGCACCAACTTATCAGCTGTGGGAGTGGGTCAGCCTTGAAGTGGATCTTCCAGCTCCAGCTGAGTCACCCCAGCTGATGCCTCCAAGATCGGAGAGGAGTTGTCCCTGCCAGCCCAGCCCAGATTGCAGGTTTGTGAGCAACATAAACTATGGCTGTTATTTTGGGGTGGCTTGTTCCACAGAAGGGACAGCTGACACAGGGAAGCACTCTAAGTTGTTGTTTATAGTAGGTCCTCTCTGTCCCTGTTCTACCACTAAGCAGCTGTGTGATCAAGGACAAAGTACACACCTTCACAAGCCCCAGTTTACTCAACTGTAAATTTGGGTAATGGACTAAACAATCAAGATGTTTAAGATTCATTGATTTTGTGAAACTTGATGACTTTTATTTTCATTTGAATGAAGGCTTGGTGAGTAGGTTAGGGTTAGGGGAGAGGGGTGAGGCTTTTATTCTTTCAGAAAAGTCTTTCCTGATACACCAACACACCACCTTTGGGATAAATGTGGCTTCTGACTCTCACTCTGCCTGTACCTTCATCATGGTATTTCCTACAGTACATTAAAATTGTCTCTTTGAAGAGCTTGGCTGCTAAGCAAAATGTCAGCAGTTGGAATGCACCAGTCACTCCTTGGAAACCCTATGTGGCAGTGCTACTCTGTCCTATACGGTCACTATGAGTCAGAATTGCCTCAACAGCAAGGTTTTTTGTTTTTTGTTTTTTTTTAATTTTACTGTAAAGCAAGGAACATGATTTATTTTTCTTTATTTCTCTAACAACTGGTTCCCACCTCAGTAGATAATAATCCATTGCCATTGAATCGATTCCAACTCATAGCAATCCTATAGGAGAGAGTAGAACTGCCCCATAGGGTTTCCAAGACTGTATGTAGTCTTTAGGGAAGCAGACTGCCACATCTTTCTCCCTCAGAGAGGCTGACCTTTCATTTAGCAGCCGAACGCTTACCCACTGTGCCACCGGGGCTCCTTTAGCAGATAACAGGTACTTGATAAATATTTGTTGAATGAAAAACCTATATGGTATAAATGGATAGATGTTGAAAGCAGATGACAGATGAGGTGAAATCAATTAATAAAAAAAAGAGCAGAAGTTCCAGGTCAATGATTCTGAAGGAGGGGTAGTCAGATAGGATCCAATAACTCATATTTGAACTTCATCATTGCTTGAGTGGGTTTTTAGTCACAAAATTTGCTTTCGTATTTAATAAATTTTAAAGGGAAGTATGAGCATTTTAGTCATCTATAAGGAGCACGTGCTTAAAAAAAAAGTTGAGACACAGTGTTCTAGCTCTGCCGGGGGCTGGCCCCATGTTGCTGCCCTCCTTACTCACAGAGCAGGACGCTACCCCTGAGAAGAATCTCATGGAGTCTGGATAGAGCCCAGAGCAGTCAATCTCCTTCACCGAGCTGCCTTCACCGCTCCCAGATAGCCCTGTGGGGCCTGGCCTAGAGCAGGTTTAATTCTTTTATTGAGTGCTCTTGAGGAAGTTGAAGGGCGTGTCCTTTGGCCTCTAACCGCAGGCAACCACATAATGCAGTCTCTTTCATTCAGGTGCTACTGTGGCCCCCCAAATGAGGCTGGCCCAGGCCCCTCCCGGGGAATAGCAGGGGGAGAGCAGTCCGAAGGACCTCCCCTTGGTCTGCTGAGGTTGAACCCAGTTAATCGTCAGGGGACTTCCTGTCTTGAGAGTGAAAAGGTGCAGCCACGCCAAGTATAATTAAACACTTACCATCCGCTGCTTTTCAGAATTTACCCACAGCACCAACATGTGGTTTGGGTCCTGCTGGGAATGTAAGGTTATTGCATCGAGAGGGAGGGCGACTTTTGTTCCCTGAAATTTCTCATTTGCTCCTGAGTAGCACAGTTTGCAATGGGAAGAACTGTCTTTCAGAATAACTCCCGAAAAGCTGTCTTCTCTCCCTCTGCCTCTTTTCTTACAAACAAAGGGACTCAAGATTTCAAGCCTGCATGTAGTTCAGTAGTTTCAGTCCAGCTTGTCCAAGAAGCCTGTCCCATTTTCTCTTACATGGACTTCTCTTCCAGACTTATTAAGGCTTTGCAAATACTCCTTCTCTTCTGATTCCTGAGATGAACAAATACACTTTCTTCCTCTGTTGCTTTTTTCTAGACTTGAAGCATTTCAAACTATTGGACTTAACAGTATTTCTCTTATATTTGTCCTGAATATTCCCTTCTTCAAATGATGCTCTATTATCTTTGCTGGGAATAAAAGTCAATCTATTTAACTATAAATGCAAATCCATGTGGATGATAAAGGAAAAACTCTGTAGTGCTAAGGTGAGCCAGAGGGGCAGAGGAAAACACAGGTGGTAAATGGAAATGACCAGGACTGAGACTGAGAAATGTAGAACTGGGTGAGACAAGACAAGGAACATGTATCAGTCAGGACAGGCTAGGCTGTGCTGATCTAACAAATAACCCACTGAGCTCAGGGGCTTAAAATCACAAAGGCTTATTTCCCACTGACTGAGATGTGGTGTGTTTCAGGGTGACCCTCTAGAAGAGCCACCCTCGATGTCAGGAGCTGGCAAACTATGGCCTCTAGGCCACATGGCTTGTGCCTGTTTTGGCAGTTTTACTGGGACAGAAACACTCATTTATTTATGCATTGCCTGTGGCTGATTTCACACTGCAATATAGAGCTGATTGGTTGAGACAGAGATCATTTTGTAAAGCCTAAGAAACGTACTACCTGGCCATGTATAAAAAGAGTGCTCTATGGGATGGCTCAGCATTGCATCTTTATATCAACACTGCTTCCATGACTGCCACACTGGGGGAAGAAAGGGAGACCTTCACTCCCGGTGATGAAATGTTTCCACATAGAAGGGAACTCACATCAGTCAAAGCAAGACCAAGACCTGGTTGAACTATGTGGTGAAGTACCATCTCCCCATGTGCTGGAAGGGGAGGGAACCATATCTCAGTGACTAAAGAACCACTGCCACAGCATAGGAGGACAACTTGAGAAGTTAAGATAGGCTGCAAAGCAGTGAGGAGGACAGTTCAGGAGTATGGAGTCAAGACTTTTGGGTATGGATACTCTTGCGGCCTTTGAGGGGGCTGAATGAACCATTGCTCGTTTTTCCCTACTCAATTTCTGATCCAATTGAAAAATGAGACATAGAGACTAGTGGTGGAGAACTGAAAGGTCACCTTCACTCCTGACAAAGGTGGCCCTGGAGATTGCCTTAGGTTGTCTTTGTACTGAGCCTGTCCCAACCCAGGGACACAGCTGGGAGAAGCAGACAGAGCTGATGCTCTCTGAGAGAGTGAGGAAGAGGAGCTCGCTGTACATGTTCGCCTGGTTAGGCCGTTCTTTTCCCATGGGAAGGAATAAGCATGGATGTTGGGAGAGGCCAGGTGTTATAAAAGGCAATGAGGAGCTCCTTTTTCCACCTGAGCCTTGGAAAAAATTCAGTCGGCCTCTATTGATTCATGAGGGCAATGGTGGTTCAGTGGCAGAATTCTCACCTTCTGTCATGGCTTGAATTATGTCCTCCCAAAAATGTGTGTATCAGTATGGCTGGGCCATGATTCCTGGTAGTGTATGATTTTCCCATGTGTGGTAAATCCTGCCTCTGTGATGTTAATAAAGGAGGACGGGAAGCAGTTGTGTTAGTAAGGCAGGACTCAGTCTACAAGATTGGATTGTATCCTGAGGCAATGTCTTGAGATATAAAAGACAGAAGTGAGCAGAGAGACAGGGGGACCTCATACCATCAAGAAAGCAGTGCCAGGAGCAGAGCACATCCTTTGGACCGGGGTCCCTGTGCAGAGAAGCTCTTAGTTCTGGGGAACACCAAAGAGAAGAAGGCCGACGGAGAGAAAAAGCCTTCCCCTGGAGCTGACACCCTGAATTTGGACTTTTAGCCTACTTTGACTGTGAGGAAATAAACTTCTCTTTGTTAAAACCATCCACTTGTGGTATTTCTGCTATAGCAGCACTTGATGACTAAGACACCTTCCAAGCAGGAGACCTGGGTTCAATTCTTGGCCAATGCATATCTTGACCAGCCAGCACCCGTCCATCAGTGGAGGCTTGCATGCTGCTATGATGCTAAACAGGTTTCAGTGGACCTTCCAGACTAAGATGGACTAGGAAGAAAGGCCTGGAGATCTACTTCTGAAAATCAGCCAGTGAAACCTCTATGGATTGCAACGGTCCTATTGGCAACTCATCCTAAGGATGGCACAGGACTGGGCAGTGTTTCATGCTGTGGTGCATGGGGTCTCCATGAGTCAGGGGTTGACTTGAGGGCAGCTAATGACAACAAAACCTACTGATTTGGTTCTGTCTAAACTCGGGGGAAAGAAAGTAAGTCAGACAAAGAGGGAACAGAGACTGAGGAAGAAATACTCAGGAAAAGAGACAATATGAGACAGAGAGAGAGCATGAACAGAAACAGAAGAACTCAGTGAGAAGCAGAGAGAGCGAGAGAGAGCACTCAGGTTTTCTGGGGGAACCAAGAGAATAGTAATACATCTGTCCCAACAGGGTTAGGAAGACTCAGGGGTGCTGGGGAAGGCTGGGGCACTTGGGGTTCGCCTACACACCCAGTTTGTCCTCCAGGTTCACCCTGGAGCCCCTCCCCAGGCCTAAGGGTGATGATCTGGGTGATTCACACTCAGGAGACAATGAAGGGCCCTCTCCAAGCCCTTAGATTGGGAGCCAGTCGTTCCTTGCTTCTAGGAGCCCCTGTTTGGGAGGGCAGGGCCTGCGGTGGGACCAGGGGGCCTCCTCCTGGGGTTTCACCATCCCCTCCTCACACGTGGTGGCACCTAGCTGTGAGGAGCACCTCTTTAGTTCCTCTTTCATCCATTTTAACAACAATCTTTAGAGAGATTGTTAAAATTTGAAGGATCCACATACAGCTAACCAATTTTAAGATTTTTTTTTTTTTAATGTACTAGCCACAATCATATAGCAACCCTTTCCATGGATTCTCCCATTGGATAGTTTTCAACTCTGAATGTTAAAAAAAACGGGATGGGAATGGCTTTCTTAAAAAGCACATTGAGTTAAATCCTACAGTTTTCCCTGTTTGATGGTAAAAACCCACTGCTGTCGAGTCTGTCGAGTCAAGTCCAACCCTAGTGACCCTACTGGACAAAGCAGAACGGCCCCATAGGGTTTCCAAGGCTGTACTGTAATCCTTATGGAAGCAGACTGCCACATCTTTGTTTTGTGGAGTAGCTAGTGGGTTCGAACTGCTGACCTCTCGGTTAGCAGATGAGCACTTTAACTCACTGCATCCAGGGCCCCTGTGATGATAGTCAGCATTATTATCTTGTCTGGGTATACTCCCTTTGGCTCTGCTGCATCAGCAGGCCTTGGGTGCATGGATGGACGTTGTCTTGGTAAAGCTCCTAGGCTGTGTGGCTTACATGATCACACACCCCCGCACACAGCGCCTGACCTGGTAGGCTCACATTTGGCATCTAATGAGTGTCTGCAGTAGTCTACATCCTTTTTGGCCTTGACAAAATCCATAATGCATTTTCCCAAGCACTTTGCCCCTTCATTTTTCTCACGGAAATGCAATCCGTATGTTTCTGACTCATTTACACTTAACTCATTGGACTGCCGCTCGGTAAAGGCCGTTTGGCGTTGGGGCCGAGGAAGCTGTCGCAAGGTTTTCTGGGGTGTGGCAGACACAGTGGTTGATCTCATCCAGAAGCAAACAAAGACCCTCCCCTCAGCATTTAAACTTGGAATCTAATCATCTAGGACCAAACAAAATGTGTCTCCCCTTTCCTAAAATTTTTGACTGATTCCCACTGAACCCTCCGAAGGAGTTAATAAGAAAAATATGGGCTGGTTTCTCATCTCCCATCTCTGCACTTCCTTTCCTTTGGAATAATTCAAGTGTTCCATGTTACTAACAAACATGGGGAGACAGATGAGTTAAGGAGTTCTGATTTCATTCTTGTCATAAAGGCCCAGCCTGGTCTGTGGTTCTGCTGAAGTTGGACTTCTGCCATGGGTGATACTTCCTCTCAGCTTGAAGAAGACACGTGTGTATCATCAATGAAGAGTAAATGAAACTTTGCCGAACTAGGAGCCAACCCTCAGTTGGGAACACAGACATCCCCTACACACAGTTCCCAATCTGCTTTGAAAAGTAAAAGAGAAACCCTCATGAAGTACTCTGATAGCAGAGATTTATTTAATACAGACAGCCTACTCACTTGTCAGGGTTGCCGTCCTTCCCTGGGTCCACACAGCTTTTCACACGTGCATCTAAGTACCAAATAAAAAGAAGGTTTCACTGCAGAATGATTGCCCCAGGGCACGGCAGGGTCCTTAATTATCACAGAAACATGCAATTATTCTCAGTTCTAAGGTGGGAAAATAAATGAATGTGTACATTTGAGAAACATTTCCACAAGGAGGATGGAAACAGCTAGAGTGTTCTGGTTAAAACTAAGTTAGCCCCCAAAATTCAAATGATCATGGACACCCATAAGACACCAATATTTTTAAAAAATCACAAATTTACACTTTTTGATTGCGTAGTATGAGCCAGGAACTTACATACATTATCTTTAAGCACCACAGTGACTTTCAGGGGTCAGTGTTATCTCCACTGTATAGATAAGGGAATTGAAACTCAGGTTGGCACAGTTAGCAATTGTGGAGGCAATGTTCAATGCCAAGACTGTCCAGGGTCCAAGCCTGTGCTTTTTCCTCTACACCACACTGTTTCTCCCAAGATATTTCTATAGATGACCAAGTTTCTGCATCCAAATTCTGCTTCTATTGGAGAAGGGATGCCAAACCCTCTTCTAGAGTAGCCCTATTTTAACATTCCTCCCCAGGTTAACCCAGGATTAAATCTGACACCATCCTAGGAATCAAGGCTGAGTTTTTCTTTGATGGATGCACAGAGAAATCACGGGAAAATGATCTCTACATTTGGAAAAGTTTGGAGTTTCAATATACTTCTCTGAAAAATGATTTTGGAGAAGCAAGAGCTGGAGTAAGCAAGACAAGAGTAAAAGCAGGGCCGATAGTCCCGGGGACTGGGCATGTAGGGGCAGCACACTCACCTGCCAGCTAGAGGAAGCCATTGGATTTGGGGGCAACCTCCAGTGCTGACTTTCTTCTATTGATCTATGCATGGGAAATAACCATACCATATATGGTGGGCTGTCCTCACGGTCATGTGCAAGAGCACGCTACCAGGCCTATCATAGTCTCAATGGTCCTGCATCTACAAACCCTTTACATTTCACCAAGGAAAAGTCTTTGTCATCGTGGAATGGCCATGTTGGCTTTTCAATATGACATCATCAAGGTTGGTCAGTGGATATGCTTCAGGTCAGGATAATTTTTTAGATTTCCTTTGTTTTCTGTGCTGATGGACATTAGCAGTGGAATTATTTTAGATTTGAACACATCTCACTGCACACTCTCTGACATTGCTCTGCCAAATCAAGCCACCTACACTTCTTGGGGATGGCTGTCATTCTTCCTGCAGGTGGTCTGTCCAGAAACCCCAAGAGATGCCCTTTTCACCATGCATCCAAGCCTGCTAGACAAACAGATGTTCAGATACACGCACTTCAAGAAAATGTTCCAGAACATTTTTCAGACCCTGAAAATGTGTGTGGGTTTTGAAAGAAGGTGAAAAAATCTTGACTAAACCAAGGAAAGTGGTCATATTTTTTTTTTTATTAGTCCAGTTATCTACCAGTAATAAAATAACTCAAAGAGAAAATTCATGACATTGTAAGATGCTGGGAGAATGTTGGGTAAGTTCTGACTTTGAAGATGCTGAGAGGCCTCTGGGTTTGCCTATCTTGGATAAGCATGGCCTTAATACCCTTATCTTTACCTTATCTCCTACTGATATAGAACACTTCAGAAACTGCAAAGTTCTTTCCCTTTTAAGTCTTATCAATTATTGTTAGATCTTATGAAGTACGACAACTATGTGAAGTGGTATTATTACTTCTATTTCTAGATGAGAAGACTGAGGCATGAAGGGCATTTGTGAGTTGCCAGAGCAGATAAGGCAGGTGGCAGAGCCATGGTAAAACAGTAGTAATGACAATTATCATCAAAACAAGCAAAGCACTTAGGGAGCACTTCCCTCATGCTGGCACTGGGCAGGTTCATTGCCTGGATTGTCTCATTTTTCTCTCCTGCAGCCCCATGAGGGGTGCTTCTATTGTCTCTGTGTTATCCATGAGGAAACTGAGGGAGAGAATGGTTAGGTAAGTTTTTTCTTCGGAATCCTGGAAGCTCACTGCTATCCAACATGTCTATCTTGTGAAACTCTTCTGCCAAGGGAACCAGGTCCTTCGGTTCCTCAGCGGCTGCTTGAGTGCCTGCTCAGTGTCTGTAATCTGCCCCTCACACCCCGCACCTCTTCTCTTCCTGCTAAGACTTTCTTCTCCACCACCGTGTGACATATGGTTGGCCGACTTTGCTGCCTACTTCTAGTTGGAGAGAGTTAATACGTAGGGAAGTTGAAGCATCAATTGGGTGTTTGACATTCCATTGTAATTGGGAGAGGCTGAACCAACTGTAGTGTATGTGTATGTGTGTGTGTATGAGAGAGAGAGAGAGAGATTCTGGCCATCCCCAAAGATCCCTCAAAACATGTGTGCTAGAAAGTGTGACTCTCCCTAAACCTAGCTGTGGCTTCCCCTGCCCTACCATCTTTCAGATGAAATACAGATGAAAAAGCTTGAACCCTCACAAAATGCGATGGGGCCAACTCACTAGAATAAAGAAATGGGAATTAAAATCCCCAGCATCTATGACCTGCTTGGTCAGTGGCTGTCATGAATTGAACTGTGTCCCCCAAAAGTATCTGTCAACTTGGCTAGGTCATGATTCCCAGATGATTGTCTACCATTTTATCATCTGATGTGATTTTCCTACGTGTTGTAAATGCTATCACTATGATGTAATAAAATGGATTAGCGGCAGTTATATTGATGAGGTGTACAAGATTAGGTAGTATCTTAAGCCAATCTCTTTTAAGATATAAAAGAGAGAAGCGAGCAGAGAGACATGGGGCCTCATACCACCAAAAAAGCAGCGCCGGGAGCAGAGTGCGTCCTTTGGATGTGAGGTTCCTGCACTGAGACGCTCCCAGACCAAGGGAAGATTGGCTATACAGACCTTCCCCCAGAGCCAAAAGAGAAAGCTTTCCCCTGGAGCTGATGCCCTGAATCTGGATTTCTAGCCTACTAGACTGTGAGAGAATAAATTTCTCTTTGTTAAAGCCATCCACTTGTGGTATTTCTGTTATAGCAGCACTAGATGACTAAGACAGTGGCAAAGTACCAACTTAGCCCTGACTTTAAAATATAAATTTGTCAGTGCTTACTATCAGGGCTCTCTGCAGTACTTTGATCTTCTTATATGAGAAGAGAACTTGAACTTAGAAAAGATGACCTTGTATGTCAGGAATAAAATGGATGCACTTCCACCATGCCGGGTGATGTGCCTCTCCTCTCCCTCACATTCCTGACCGGGTATCTGAGCTCTGAAAACTTGGTGGAAAAACACATGTGGAAAACAAGGGCTGGCCAACAGGAGGCAGGCAGCAGATCCTAAGAGTTATTTTAATTTTTAGCAAGCATAAGGGAAATACATGGGCTTGTTATTTTCAGCTGTATGTATTAATGTACACCACCACACAATAAAGTTTCCCCATGTGTTTGGGTGACAGAGTTTGCTGCAGAGATGAAGAAAAGCATGAAAGGGGGGGAGGGGAAGGGGAAGCAGGGGAGATTAAAACAGAACTTCTAAGTCCCCTTTAAATTGTACCATCTTGAGCAAAGAAAAGCCTGAATTATGTAAAAGCTGGCCTGGAGCCCACATCTGGCAATGGTCAGATTGTTTTGTAAGCAGGCAGTTTGCACACAGCACGCAGGGAGGAATGATGAATCTGTGGAGAAATACGTGGGGCTGGTTGCCACATGGACAGCCCCAGCTCCCAGGGAGCATTCCTGCCATTTGATCTGCAGCAGCCAGGTGAGATGAGTTATGTCCTCCTTGCCTAGGACTGACTCGGACTCAGCTCCACCCACACACACTCCTGCGTGAATCCCAAACCTGTCTCTCCCTTGGGGTTAGGCTTGGAAACATATTTCCACCAGCCTGCCCCAGTTTCCCAGAGGAAATACGCCCCTTTCTTCTGAGGGAACCCACCCACTCCCTCACTCTCCCCCACCCCGAGGTGTCATCACAGACGTGTCCCTGTGTTAACTATCTT
Organism: Dugong dugon; assembly: GCA_030035585.1. Classification (NCBI taxonomy): domain Eukaryota; kingdom Metazoa; phylum Chordata; class Mammalia; order Sirenia; family Dugongidae; genus Dugong; species Dugong dugon. The sequence continues at coordinate 41,909,821 of CM057466.1, read as the reverse complement.
CTCTTTGCTGCGATCGGGTCCTGACACTGCCGGGGCTCATGGAGGTCCTGAGTAGGGCCAGAGTCCGAGAGCCCTACCACGCTGGACCTCAAGTTGGTTTTGTATATTGGGGAGTGTACCTTACAAGTACTGACCTGGACCTTCTTCTGCTTTTGACCTTCTTCGAACCCACCAAATGAGTGGAGGCAGATGTGTAAATGAAGATGTGTGTTCTCTTCCGAAAGGAACAAAAGAAGAAAGTGTGTTACGTTAGCATTTTGGGAACCATTAAACTGAAGCCCGTAGCATTTCATTCTGGGAAAGACCAGCAACAAACATAGAAAGTAATGCCTCCAACCGAGGCCAGCTCTGTTGTGCTTCTGTGCTCGCAGCCATGTACAAGACACAACTATGTAAGAGAAAATGGTCTTGGGGCCTCTCTTCAAAACCAGCCCTTCAGGATCTGGTATGATTTAGATCTGTTCATAAAAAAACAGTTGGTTCCTGTTAAGTCAACAGCACTTGAATGGCTCCTCAGACTTTTAGCTCTAGCACGACTTTTATGACATCTCCTCCTGTGTGCCGCCTTTCACGATGGCTGGCTCTTTTATTTTCTGTGTTACTTAGAGAGAAGGAAGGATGGATAGAGAGAAGAGAGTTGGGAACATGTGTATTTAAATCCGATTTTCACTGCTAATCTCATACTCACATGCTGAATGACTTAGCTACAGCTTTAGAAGACATCCTCCACATTTTCTCTATCCCATAGTTTCTATTTCCTATGAAAATTGGGAATTGCCTTTAACTCAACAGGCTTAACCTGACAGGGTTGATTTCCAAAGTCCTGGCCACAGCTCTCCACCCCAGCCCCCAGGCTTGGTGATCAGTGAGGTGCCAACGCCTCTGATCTAATGGATTCCACGTGGGCAGGAGCAGTGCACAGGAATGCAAAAGACATTCTAGCCATACCTGCTCATTTCTCCATTCTCCTGTGACTCTAGAGTAGTGAAACTGGATGGTAATCTCCTAATAACTCATTTTAAATTTACCTTGGACCTAGAAATCTTGGCACCGTGGCTATAGAAGACCTGTGAAGGGCAATTTGCAAAGCTCCATGATGTGCACAGTTAGGCATGTGTTGTGTGCTGTAAGCCAGTCTCCCTTGCAGTTGGCACTGGTTGGGATTGAAGGTGATGCTTGAGGTATGTGCATGTGTATGTGGAATTAAGATATAAATAATAATAAAATAATAAAATCTGTAAGTAGAGATGGAGGATAAGTATACCCCATGTGATATGTGAAACATACTGGATGTTTGTTTATACCAGGTCCTGGCATAGTCATGGCCCATGATTTGCCTTGTGCCTCTGACTTACAAGACATCTTCTTAGAGATGTCACTCTCAACCAGGCAGAAGAAAAATACTACACTATGTTTTTTCAAAACTGATCTGAGCCATCCTCTGTATTGTAAACTATCAACCTACAGATGCGTTGGCACAAATACATAAGTAGTATAGCAAAGTGATTATAGCATGGGCCTGAGAGTAAGATAGACCTGGGCTGGAATCTTGGCTCTGCCATTTATTAACAATGAGACTCTGGAATTGCTTAAACTCCTTAAACTAATCTCAGTCTCCTTATCTACGAAATAAACATAGTAGCACTTATATCATAGGGTAACTATAAAGAAAAACCAGAACCAAACAAGGAGAGCAAAAATTCTCACAACTGGCCCAATAAGCAACGTCATGATAAATGGAGAAAATATTGAAGTCATCAAGAATTTCATTTTACTTGGATCCACAATCAACGCCTATGGAAGCAGCAGTCAAGAAATCAAATGATGTATTGCACTGGGCAAATCTGCTGCAAAAGACCTCTTTAAAGTGTTAAAAAGCAAAGATGTCACCTTAAGGACTAAGGTGTGCCTGACCCAAGCCCATGGTATTTTCAATAACCTCATATGCGTGCAAAAGCTGGACAATGAATAAGGAAGAGCGAAGAATTGATGCACTTGAATTATAGTGTTGGAGAAGAATATTGAATATACCATGGACTGCTAGAAGAGGGAACAAACTTGTCTTGGAAGAAGTCCAGCCAGAATGCTCCTCAGAAGCGAAGATGGTGAGACTTCATCTCAGGTACTTTGGACATGTTATTAGGAAGGATCAGTCCCTGGAGAAGGACATCATGTTTGGTAAAGTAGAAGGTCCGCAAAAAAGAGGAAGACCCTCAATGAGATGGATTCACACAGTGGCTGCAACAATCGGTTCAACCGTAGCGATGATTATGAGGATGTCACAGGACCAGGTAGTGCTTCATTCTGTTGTGCATGGGGTTGCTATGAGTAGGAACCGACTCGACGGCACCTGATAACACAATAAGTTATAGAGATCAATCAATACAAAGCACATAAAGTGTTTAGCGTAGTACTTGGCCAGTAGTAAATACTTAATAAGTGGTAATGTTATTACTATTATTGCCCCAGGAAGCATTGTTAGGTGGTTTGAGCCATGAATGAATAGCTTTTTCCAAAGTGATCCTTAGAAAATAAAAATGAATTCAATTAGTCATCTAAAGTCTTGCTTTCTTTAAGCCTCAGTCATGGGCCTCAATTCTGGCATTTATGATCTTGAAAATGTGCTTGACCTGCTCTTAGGGGATCACTGACAGAGGACTCCTGGAAGAGTTGGTGTTGGAAAGTCACAGTTTAGCATTCAACAGCGTATTCCAGATAAAACACAAAGAACACTTATACTGAGGGCACTTTAAACCCAAACATTACCAGTAAAATCAGAAACTGAACTACGGAGATGGAGTAAAACAGAACAAAATAAAAAAACAAATTAGTTGCCATTGAGTTTATCCCAAGCCCATGTATGCAGAGTAGAAATGCTCCACAGCATTTTCAAGGCTATGCCCTTTAGGAACCAGATCACTAGGCCTCTCTTTCAAGATGCCTCTGGGTGGGTTCAAACTGCCAACCTTTTGGTTAGTAACTGAACATTTAACTATTTGAACCACTGAGGATTCCGGAGATGAACTCAGACCTCACAAAATTAAGACTTGAGTCTTTGGCAGGAATTCTTTGAAAAGCTTGGGAAGAATTTCCTTGAAGGCAATCCACTGTGGAGATGTGGGAATGAGGAGAAGAAAGGAAATGCAAGACCAGAAATTGACCTGGATGGTTACTTGCTATTTTAATTAAGTTGAAAAACCCTGATGAAATATCTTCAAAACTTTACAGTGTGATCTCATTATTGTTGAGAGTTTTAGAGCCTATGATAGAAAATGTATACAGCCAAAAAGTAGTGTTGAGTCATTCTAATCTTCAGAGTGATACAAGAGCAATAGAAATGAATATATATTCCTTCTGAATCCATTGATCTCGAGATGATTCTAAACATTATGCACAGTGTATATGACAACCTTCACGTTATCTTGATAAAGCCACTCTCAGATCCTCCAAGATGGCTATGAAGGGAGCACTAGCTGCAGCTCAGAGGTTCAGGTCTTGCTCCCAAGATTCACTTGCCCTTAGGTATCTCTCTCTTCACTGCTGTGACCACTTCATGGTCTTAGGGGATGTTACTCTGCCATTTACCTCACCCTCAGGAATGTGGACACGGACACTTTCCTTAATTCCCAACTGTGCAGTGAAGAGCATGGTGTAAACTTCTGAAAAATTGATTAAAATTTGAGGGATAGTGGAAGAGAATCAAAAGTGTAGAGAACAACACATAACTGATTCTGGAAGACATTGCACCCAACCTGGGGGTGGGCATCCTGACTTGCCATCTCCAAAGGGCTACCACATCTAAATGGAGAAGTCCAACATCTAAGGAGTAGTCCAACACATATACAGTAGTCCAACAGGTATGCAGTAGTCCAACATGTATCTATGCCTGAAGGGTACATGAGAAAGGGAGTAGGGGAAAGACAGGTCATTTCCTCAAAGACTTCACAACTTTGCCCTGGGAGCTTCAGCAATCCCTATGAAAAGCATCCCCCCACCCACCCTGGAGGAGTTGGAAAATAATTCCCAAAGTTTGCCCCAGGCTATAAGGTAAAAATCATTAAGGGTTCAGGTGACAAAGTGATAGAGAGTAGCTTTCTTCAGCTCCGTCAGGGAGGCAGGCAAATTGACAGAGAAACAAACCTGGGCCCAGCTAGACGCTCATGAATCCACAATAGAGTTTTATTTTTTGGTGTCTGTAGGCACAGAGATCTATTTCAATAATTAGTAAGTTTACGAATGCCTGACAAATACTAGCAGCAAATATTTTCTGAACAAAGAAAGCAAATTGCCTTAATAATTCCATGCAAAGGGGTTCAACTAATTTGTGCTTTTCATCATTTTGTACTTTTGTGAAGGGAGAAAGAATGGCAGAAACTGCTAATTGTCCCCCAATGTTTATTTTTCCTTTTGTTCTTTTGGTAATAGAACCTCCTGAGTTTTGTCCTGGGCATGTGACTGCCCAGCTAGAGATGACATTCCCAGTGTCTTGTGGTGCATGGTGGTCACACGTTACTCATCTCTGGCTGGTAGGATGTGAGTGGAACTGATTCATGCGACCTGGTCCCACTTCCTTCCTCCCCTCCTGAGACTGAACCACGGAGGTGGCTACGAGCTGGCCTCGTCTGTGCAGGAGAGGATAACGTGCAAGTCAGGGACTCTTAACCTGGTCCTGCGTTGTTTGGGGGCTCATGAATGTAGACGGGGAAAAATGCACCTTGACTTTTACTAATCTCTCTTCGAAATTTAGCATTTCCTTCGTTTTTGAATGTAGGCAATAAGCTACAATAATGTTAGCAGAACCTGTGAATTATATAACCAATAACATTAAAATAATTTCATATCACAATTCAGTTATTGAAAATATCCTGAAATATTGTCTGTACTCATGATTTCTTCAAAATTAAAATTGTTATTAGACCTGCTGTGAGAAGGTATTCTTTAATGTTACTAAAGAAGCACATAAATTTAAACACATAGGATTATAAAGAAATCAGTCACATTAAAATACAGTTATCGATATAATTGATTTCCTTTGTAAGCTTATGCGTTTAATTTTATACATTGAAAATATTATGAAATGGGATCTATCAGCTTCAGCAGACTGCTGACGGGGTCCATTGTGCGTACACACACATACCCACCCCCACCCCCCCACACACAGAGGCATGCACACACAGACACACACACATAGACACACACGCAGACACACACACCAACATACACACACACAACCCTCACCTGGAGGACCATAGAGAAAGAAGGTAAGAGAGATGTGGGCCCTGGGGGCTTCACAAGCAGGGCCATCTACCTACTCCGAAGACTGATAAAAGGAAGAGTAAAAAACTACTCTCTTGTTTGAATCATTGAATTTGGGAAATTGACTCAACCTCAGTCAACAACAACTCTTAGTCCGCACCCTAATAGTATAGAAATTAATCTTAGCTTCAAGAAGTCTGGGAATTGTAGTTTTCAGCCTTCAAAACTCTCCAAACTGAGTAAGGTTTGTATGAACATTGAGACGCCAAAGTGTGGACAGTGGGGGCTGGCTTGCTTAAGGTCCACCCTTCTTTCCAGGTGGTGTGCTTGGAAAGTTCAAAGCCATGTTTCCTGCTATCTCTGAAGCTAAGGTACGTCCTATCTAATTATTGTATTTGTGGGGGATTTGGAGGGTGGAAGTGAGGGAGAAGCCTTTTTTTCCTGCTCCATTTTAGCTGTTTCACAGCAAGCAGTATTACAGAAATTAGAGCTTGTTTGCCTGTTGCTTGGTTAGCAGCATGCTGAGTTCCAGGTGTCCAGAGCCAGTGTGGTGGTGCCCTGGGGCCTCTGGAACCCAGCCCAGCCCAGCGGTCCCCACAGGTAGTGGCTCATCTCCTCTGTGTGCTCCTCACAGTCGTGAAGCCCCTCCTCGAGACCAGCCAGGAGCCCCAGGTCTTCCAACAACTCTGTCAGCACCGCCTCCCTGTGTGAAGTCCTTGCTTAAAATACCTACAGAGGGTTCTGCGTGTGTGTCATGAGTGTTTGTCTATGTGTGATGGGCATGTGTGTGTCATGTCTATGTGTGTGATGGGTGTGTGTCATGTCTGCATGTGTTGGGCATGTATGTGTGATGTGTGTGTGACAGGTGTGTGTGATGGGCATGTGTGTGACAGGCATGTGTGTGTGAGAGAGTAGGTGAGCATGCGTGTGTGTGTTTCACTGAGCTCAACTGGTACAAGGAGGGAGCATTCTTTCACGTAAGTGAGCATTACTTTTCCAATGAGGGGTCCCTCACTTATGACAACGTTGCCTGCCATTGTCTTATGCGTTCTCATTTGTGAACTTGTTCACATGTGCCATCTTGTTTAACCTTCACAATAGCCCCCGACGTGCAGGGCAGACTTTGTTTCACAGGTGAGAAGGTAAGGCACCCATAGGCCAACCTGCAGCCAAATGCCCAACAGAGAGTGGGCGAGATCTCTGACCTAGCTTTGACTCCTTACAAAAAAACAAACCCATCATCATCACGTTGATTCCAACTCATAGTGACCCTATAGGACAGAGTATAACTGCCTCACAGGGTTTCCAAGAGCAACTGGTGGATTTGAACTGCCCACCTTTTGGTTAGCAGCTGAGCTCTTTACCACTGCGCCACCATGGCTCCTTGACTCCTTAGCACAGTCCTTATCCCACTGGTTCTGAGAAGAGGCAGAGCCTACGCTTTCCGTTCAGAACAGTCTTGTGGTGGGACAGGCTCTATTATGTTGCTGCTGCTCAGTGCTTTTCGTAGCTCACAATTCAACATGGTGTTAATTGGCTAGGTTTTTTTCAAAGGACACTTTAAAAAGGTGAAGCTCCATGCAAGTTATCTTCTGAACCACGTTCTGTTAACCATCATATAGCTCATCCCTCCCTCCTGACTATCATGTTATTAGGATGCAGAAGAGGAGAATGGACGGGAGATAAGCTTTACTGGAACCAGAGTAGGGCTGTTTAATTTCTGTTGGCTTGTTTACTGCCCAGAGAAATATTGCCAAGCACTGTTTTCCTTAAAATTGTTTTCCATGAAATACACTGACCCCCCGCCTCCAATCCACCCCATTGGGTGGATGTCTCCTGTCTGAATTCCAGAAACTCTTTTTTTGGCTTCAGGCAGCTCCGCACAAAGACAGTTCTGAGACCTGGGTCCTGCAGGCCTGGTGCCTTTCTAGTTCCTGCTCCCTCGAGCTCAGTCTCCCTGGCGTCTTGCACAGAGCATCTTGGGGGCACCACAGGACACTCTTAAGGGTCTGGAGAGAAGGTTGTCCAGAGTGGCAGATCGGGGCGGTGGGCTATAGATGAGCTTTCTACAGGCCGTCAGTCAGGACCTATCTGCTACCCCAAGCAGTGTGCAGAGAGCATGGGTACCGAGACTGGGCAGCCTCAGTGACAGGTGGGCACCTCACTGGGAGAGGCCCACAGGTGTTGGCATGACAATGTGGACACTAAACCAGAATGGAGTAACAACCCAGCACACAGCCATGAGGGGCGGCCTGGGGCCACAGGCCCGGCAGAGGTATGGGGCCAGGGCCACTGCTGCCCCCGCATCAGAATGTGGTTTCCGGTCTGCAGGACTGGAAGGCTGGCGAGCGTGTGTTCTCATTGCCTCCCACTCTACAAAACAAACAAACAGACTCATCCTCGAGTCGATTCAGACCCATAGCGACCACAGTCTATAATTCTACCACTCTGCAGGAAAGGGCAGTGATAAAACAGGCACTTTAGGCCCAGGCACGAGTTAACCCTGGAAAGCTCACCCATGGCCCAACCGACAAGCTCTGTCCCTCTGGGTCCTCACACGTGTGCCTCTGATTTCAGAGCAGCTTGGGATGGGGGAGGGGAAGCCCTACAGGCCCTTTGGCTCAAGCCCCTCAGGCAAAGCACAACCCTAGGCTGGAGGAGCCCGGTTGCAGGGCGCCCTGCACACAGCCTGCTAGCTAATTAAGGCTGGTAAACCAGCTTGCACTCACGCAAGTCACATTTCTGGCTGAAAGCTCTAGGCCCTGGCTCATGTGCACCGGGCTGCAGGAGCTTACCCAATGCATCATCATTTTGGAAGGGAAGACTTTAAAGCATAGGCGTGGCCCTGGGCCAGAGGGCACAGGAGCAAGTGGCTTAGCAGGTGGGAGGTCTGCAGTGGGAAGGGTTGTCTGCTGGGTTGGCTGGGACACACGTGCAGGGGGAGCCGTGCCTCAACCTGGCCTGGCAGGGCATCTGAGTGCCAGGTGTGTCAGAGTGCCCCAGAGTGCCTGCCGCCCAGTGTGTGTGTCGGGGGGAGGAGCTGCCCACACGGAAGTTGGGGCACAGGCCCCTATTCACCCGGAGACCCACATGGTTCCAGTCAGATCACGTCTCGATATTAATGCAGCTTCCTTGCAGGGGCGGATTAACCAATAAGCAAGGTATGCATGGGCTTAATTGTGTTTACTTACTAACCTGTAGTGCATAATTTCATGTGGGTTTCACCAGACATTGGTGAAAAACAGGTGAAACTGTGCACTACAGATTAGTAAGTAAGCACAAGGAAACTCTTGCATATCTTGCTTATTGGGTAATCTGTCCCTATTTCTGTGGTGTGGTTTGCTTGTTTGTTTTTGTAAGACTTCGTGTTTCCCGTGTCCAGAATTTTCAGACTCCCTGCGTGCACTACCCTTTCCAGATGGGAAGTCTTGGAAGGGATCCCTATGCCCCCAACAGCCCCACCTCCCCGTCTCCAACCCCAGCTAGAAGCTCTGAGCAGCCATTGAAGGTTCATTTCAGAGCTTTTTTTTTTTTTTTTTTCCCCCGTAGCTGGAAGCACTGGAGACTATTTCTCCTGCAGGGAGTGCAAAAACTTGAAGAACCTTTCATTTTTAAAGGTAAAACTCAACAAGGAAAAAGTACCACTTCTTCAGAGTAAAATTTTGGAGCTCAAAAATGCCAAAGCAGAAATCAGGCCCTTTGGAAAGGGTCATGTCACGTAGAGAACTGCAGCACTTCAGCTAGAGGGATGAATGTATTTGGGGGTGGACAGAGTGGCCTCCATCCTTGCAAGTTTGCACAACCCCTCACCCCGGCTGGGGCAAGGGGCTCACTCCCCTGAATGAGAGGGAGATTAATCAGCTGCTGCTATAGAGGAAGTCTGCAGAGAGAAGGCACTTCACAGAAGCCTTATGTCTTACGCTGGGTTCTCCAGAGAAGCAAAACCAGTGAAGTGTGTGTGTGTGTGTGTGTGTGTGTGTGTGTATAAAAACAGGGAGAGAGATTTATCTCAAGGAACTGGCTCATGAATTTGTAGAGGTTGGCAAGTCCCAAGTCCATGGGTCAGGCATCAGGCTGGAGGCTTCTCCTGACCCATGGAGCTGCAGGGGCTGATGAACCCAAGACAGCAGGCTGCTACCTCAAAGGCTGCGGAAGCTGATGAATCCCAAAATCAGCAAGTAAGATGGCAGGCCACTGGCTCACAGGCTGCAGAGGCTAATGAATCCCAAGATTAACAAGTAAGATGGCAGGCCACTGGCTCACAGGCTGTGGAGGCTGATGAATCCCAAGATTGGCTGGCAGTACGGCAGGCTGCTGGCTCAAGTCCAAAGAACCAGCGGTCGGATGATGATGAGCCAGTTGCAGGATCCAGAGCAAGCCAGTGAACTTTGCCAGAACATCCATATATATATTGGATACGGACCACACCCCCAAGGAAACTTCCCTTACAACTGATCGGCGGATCACATCAGATCACATCATGGAGGATGACTACATCATTACATAACTACCAAACTACATCATTACATAACTGCCAAACCACTGAGAATTATGTCCCGGCCAAGTTGAGACACAACTTTAACCATCATACCTTACCTTACCCATGTTTTTGTGTCTATTTTATTCCCCATTTCATCAGCTCCCCACTCCTCCTGAAAAGTCAAAGCAATAGCACTGAGTGGGGCAGTGGGCTCTGCAGCCCCCACTCATGTGAACTCAGCCCTGGGAAACCACAAACCACTTCACAGTCCCCACCCCGGTTCAGATAAAAGTGCAGCAGTGCTGCGGCCCTCCTTCCCTGCACAGTGCTCCCTTTATCACTGCTGTCCTCCCCAGAGTTCCTAGAAAGTAGCATGCAGGAGCCATGGAGGAGCCTGAGAAAGATAGGAAGGGTGGGGAAGGAAGGAAACCCAGGCCAACAAAGGCCACATGTGTATGAGGGGACAGTGTCCAGATGACAGTTTCTGATGTCTACCCACCACCTGAGAACTTACCCCTGTTGGTTCTTGTAGCTATTTGAAGGCAGGGAAAGGCTATCAAAAGGGCCATTGTGCAGTTACCCTCAGCCAAAGAACAACAACAAAAACACCACCATCAATAGAAGTAACCACCTTCTCCTCCCTGCATCCCTCTTACCCATAAGATTAGAGAATTATCCTTTGGGAAATATTGGGATGAGGGCTTCATCTTCCTCACTTTTCTTCAACTCCCAGATGCTTCACTGCTCCCATCACTGAAAAGCCATCTATCTGACTGGGACAGTGGTCGTTCCACGCACTGCCCAGCTTACTCTCCCTCTCTCTTGCTCTCGTTCACACTTATACCCTCTCTTTCTCACCTTGAACTTACCTTAGGTCACAAGACTTCCCTGTCACCTCTGCTTCCTGGTGGTAAATAGACTCGGGGAGCGGGGGCTGAATCCAGTCTTGTGCCCCACCAGACTCTCTCAGCTCTGGGCACTCCAAGCCACGACTGTCCATGTGACCAGCTCTAAATCTCCCCTTAAGTATCCCAAAGTCTTGGCCTAAAAAAGGGGACTGGGAACTTTATTTTGATCTCCATCCCACTTTACCCAAAAGTATCTGATATTTTTATCTCTAACTGATTTATGTGCCTTTTTCCCATTTAGATCAGAATCTGCAGAAACACTGAGATTAATAATGGCTAAGATTTACTGAGCATTCACTCCATACCTGAAAACAAATGTGTCTTAGTTAGCTAGTGCTGAGATAACAGAAACACCACAAATGGGTGGCTTTCACACACAGAAATTTATTTTCTCACAGTTTAGGAGGATAGAAGTTCAAATTCAGGGGGCTGGCTCTAGAGGAAGGCTTTCTGTCTCTGTCGCTCTGCAAGAAGGTCCTTGTCTCTTTGAGATTCTGCTCCAGGGTGAGCTTCATGTGGCTTGGAATCTTTCTTCCCCCATCTCTGTTTGCTAGTTTACATTTAATCTCTTTTATATCTCAAAAACGATTGCCTTGAGATACACCCTACACTAACCCCGTCTCATTAACATAACAAAGACAATCCATTCCTAAACTGGATTATAAACACAGATGAAGAGGTTAGGATTTACAACGCATATTTTTGAGAGACACAATTCAATCTGTAACATTCCACCCTTTTACTCCCAAAAACTCATGTCCTTTCCACATGCAAAACACATTCACTGCATCACATCATTGCAAAAGTCTTAAATCAAGTTGTAGCTATTGGAAGGCAGGGAAACGTCCAAAAATCTCATTTTCTGAAGCATCTAAATCAAATATGGGTGAGACTTTAGGGGTATTACATACTGGGGCAAAATTACTCTTCATCAGGGAACATGTGAAATCTAGATTACAAGTTATCTGCTTCCAAAGTACAATGATAGTACAGACACAAGGTAGACATTTCCATTACAAATGGGAGAAATTGGAGGGAAAGACGGGATAACAGGCACCAAGCAAGTCCAAAACCAAGGAAAACAAATTATATTAGCTTTCAAGTCTTGAAAATAATCCTCTGTTCTCTGAGATCATCTGGGCAATGGCCCCGCCCTCTAGACTCTGGGTGTTGGCCACACCCCCTGGATCCTGTGTGGAGGCCCCTCAGCCCTGGACTTCATCTCTACCTTCCAGGCCCACTGAGACAGCAGCTCTGCTCCCTCAGCTTTGGGTAGCCCCATTCTCCTAGTCCATCTGAATGGTGACCCCACCCCCTCAGCCTCATTCTTCTACCCCTTAGGCATGGCAGCCACCCCCTCAGCTTTGGGCAGTGGCCCCATCCCCCTTGCACACCTTAATGGCAGCCCCACACTCCAGAACTGAGTTGACGAAGGTCTGACTCTTTGAAACCCAGGAGGCTATAGCCCCACCCTTTGAGATTCAGGAGACCATGGCCACACCCTTTGAAACCAAGAAGGCCCTGCTTCCTAGGCTCCTTCCCACAGTTCTGCTGATCTCCGAGTTGCTCCAGGGATGGTCCTTTTCTTTTCTTGGAGAACAGCAGATGTTGTTCCTTTGGCCTGTTCACTGTCTATACAATTCCAAGAGGCATATGGCATTCTTTCCTTTAGTTCTTTCTCTGTCCACTTCAGTCTAAGCTGATGGGTTTTCTGCTGTGGTAGTTGGTTACACCCATCAGTCATAAGCTTAATTTCTGTAACAAAAGCTTGTGCAGCTATGTCCTTGGTGAACATTCTAAGACATGTGTCCTTAGTTTGTACAACAGAATTTTCCAAATCTTTAAGTTCTGTTTTCATTTTGCACAGTTCATTTTTAAGTTCATATCTTTTTTCTTGCATTTTACTGTAAGCAGCAAAGAGAAACCATGTGGTTCCTTTAAGATCTTGCTTAGAAATCTCATCAGCTAGATATCCAAGTTCATCACTTAAAGTTCTACCTTCCGCCAAACATTGGAACATAATTCAGACAAGTTCTTTGCCACTGCATTAAAAAGTATTTCCCTTCCTCCATTGTCCAATCACATGTTCATCTTTTTTTTTTTTTTTTTAAAGCCTCACCAGAAGCACATGTAACATCCACATTTCTAGCAACATTCTGTTGCAGGTGCCATATGTATTCTCTAAGACAACCGAGACTTTCTGTATAGCTCTCCTCACTTCTTTCTGAGTCTTCACCAGAATTGCCGTTGACATCCATAGTTCTACCAACAGTCTCCTCAAGGCAATCTAGGCTTTTATTATTAGGCACCTTAAAAGTCTTCCAGACTCCACCCATTACTCAATTCCAAAACCAGTTCCATATTGTAGGTATTTGTTAGCGCAGCACCCTCCCTTCTCTGTACCAAATTCTGTCGTAGTTATCTAGTTCTGCTATAACAGAAATATCACAAGTCGGTGGCTTTAAAAAACAGAAATTTATTTACCGAGAGTGTAGGAGGCTAGAAGCCTGGATTCTTGTTGCCAGTTCTAGGGAAAGGCTTTCTGTCTCTGTTGGCTCTGGAGGAAGATCCTTGTCTCTTTGAACTTCTGCTCCTGGGCAACCTTCATGTGACTTGGCATCTCTCTTCCCCCATCTCTTCCTGCTCACTTGTTTAATCTCTTTTATATCATAAAAGAGATTGACTCAAGATACACCCTACACTAATCCTGCCTCATTAACATAACAAAGACAACCCATTCCCAAATGGGATTATAGCCACAGGCATAGAGGTTAGGATTTACAGCACATATTTTAGGGAGGCATAATTCAATCCAGTGGTTAAGAACTTGGCTGCTAACCAAAAGATCAACAGTTGGAATCCACTAACTGCTTCTTGGGAACCCTATGGGGCAGTTCTACTCTCTCCTATAGGGTCAATATGAGTCAGAATTGACTCAATGGCAACTGGTTTGGTTTGGGTTTTACTTCAATCCATAACAAAAGATTTAGAGAATTTAGGTAAATTGCAGACAGTCACTGGCTGGTCAGCGGTAGAGCAGCATCTCCAAGCCCATGCCTTTAAGCATTCCATGGAGCAGATGCTGTGGGGAGACAAAGGCATGGAGACGAGAGACCTGCAGAAGTGCCAAGGATGCAGTGGCTGGGCAGTCCCTAGGAAAGGTGCAAAAAATTTGTATGTTCAACAGCCATATCTCACAATGCCAACATCCATGACCCCAAGAAGCTGAGATTTTTTTTCCCACCCACAGCTTGGCTTTTCTGGAATACCCCTGATTTCAAATATGTTTTCTTATTGCCAGACACTCCCATCAAGGCTCTAAAAATAGAGTTGATGTAAGTGTAGAGATCTTGGAAGCTTGAACCATCTCTGAGAACTTCGAAAACATCATTGTTCAAGGAAGGAGACTCATAAATACAGTTTCAGAAAATGAATTTTCCTTCTCTCAGCTTTTCCTTCATTGGTGTGTAGGGTAAATGGAGGTAAGGGAGATGGAGCTAAGGGAGAAAAATTAATTCAAGAATTAGAAGAGAAATCACGAGAGCATTGCAATTGCTGTGTTTGTTTCGGCCCTGTGGTGCATCTAGAGCTGAAAGGCAAGGTCAGCACCCCTCCTTCAAGCTGGCCAGAGGCCCTGCAGCCAGAACTGTGCGCACATAGCTGAGTGGTCTGCTCTGGACTAGTCCTCAAGCCTCTGGGTCCCAGAGCCTCGGGGAGGGAACTTAACTTCCAGTAGCAGATGACAATGCTTCAAACTTTGATGATTTGGGGGCTGGAAAGAGACATGAAGTTTTGTAGAACCCTACTCAAAAAGTTCTTATATTCTGGGATGTGTGGCTTCTTTGCTAGGAGCCCCACAGTCTGAAATGTTTTTTGAGGGCTTTGTTGTCCCAGGTAAAACTTCCCTGAAAGTCCCATGAAGACTCCATTTGCAGCAGGGAAATTAACCCTTAACCTTAAAGATACTTTCCAACATTTCTAGTGACTAACTTGTCTAGTTCAGAAAATATCATTAATATCACACACAAGTAAAATTTTGCTGAAGATCATTCAAAACGGGTTGCAGCAGTACATAGATAGGGAACTGCCAGAAATTCAAGCCAGATTCAGAAAAGGACATCCATTGCTGATGTCAGAGGGATCTTGACTGAAAGCAGAGAATACCTGTTTACCTGTGTTTTACTGACTACACAAAGGCATTCAACTGTGTGGATCATAAAAAAGTTTTTAGTTGCCCTTGTGAAGAATGGAAATTCCAGAACACTTAATTGCACTCATGCAGAACCTGTGCATAGAACAAAAGGCAGTCCTTCAAACAAAACAAGGGGATACTGTGTGGTTTAAAATCAGGAAAGGTGTGCATCAGGATTGTATCCTTTCACCATATTTATTCAATCTGTAAGATGAGCAAATAATCTAAGAAGCTGGATTATAGGAAGAAAAACAGGGCATCAGGATTGGAGGAAGGCTCATTAACAACCTACGATAGGCAGATAAAACAATCTTGCTTGCTGAAGGTGAAGCGTACTTGAAGCACTTACTGATGAAGATATCAAAGACTATAACCTTCAGTATGTATTACACCTCAACATAAAGAAAACAAAAATCCTCACAACTGGACCAATAAACAACATCACGATAAATGGAGAAAAGACTGAAGTTGTCAAGGATCTCATTTTACCTGGATCCACAGTCAATGTTCATGACAGTAGCAGGTAAGAAATCAAACAATGTATTGCACTGGACAAATCCGCTCAAAAGACCTCTTTAAAGTGTTAAAAAGCAAAGACATCACTTTGAGAACTAAGGTGCACCTGACCCAAGCTATGGTATTTTCAATCACCTCATATGCATGTGAAAACTGGACAATGAATAAGAAAACCTGAAGAAGAATTGATGCATCTGAATTATGGTATTGGCGAAGAATATTGAATATACCATGGACTGTCAGAAGAACGAACAAATCTGTCTTGGAGGAAGTACAGCCAGAATACTCCTTAGAAGTGAGAATGGCAAGACTTTGTCTCATGTACTTTGGACATATTATTAGGGACCAGTCCCCAGAGAAGGACATCATGCTTGGTAAAGTAGAGGATCAGTGAAAAAGAGAAAGATCCATAACAAGGTAGATTGACACAATGGCTGCAACAATGAGCTCAAACATAGCAATGATTGTGAGGATGGTGCAGGACTGGGCAGTGTTTGGTTCTGTTGTACATAGGGTCACTATGAGTCGAACCAACTCGACAGCACCTAACAACAACAACATCTTCTGGAACTGTGCCTTGCTGGCCTGGAAGGAATAATTCCAGCTATATTTTGGGCCACATGTGGTGAAATGGATTTGGAAAGGAAATGGGGCCAACTGATTTGGTTTCCAGGCCAAGCACTGCAACCCCATCTCTGACTCCACCTCTTCCAGTGACTTGCTCAGAAAACAGACACTGGTTTCCTTGGCAGCAGTAGGAGTGTCTATGGCAATGGGATCACAGGGATGACCTGATGGCATCTTGAGAGTCAGAGTCCTTAACAGTAATTGTGTCCTTTTAGACAGGACCCCATGACTGTGCATTTCTCATTACTCCACTGCCCTCCACTTTCCCCAAGGGCTCCACAGGTTTTCTTGTAGCCCTGCCACACTAATAGCTGTTCGGTTCCCTTTTCCTCTGGTCTTCCTCTCATTGTTAGAGCAGATGCTAAAGCCTGGGAAGAATAGGAGAGAAGGAGGAGGGTCCAGGAGATATTGAAATTCTGCTTCTTCACATTTATTAGTCAACAATCTATTGCTACCACTACTACCACAGAATAGCTCTTGGTCTCTTAGAAAACCTCTGTGTAGTTTCCAACTCACATCCAGGGGGTCCATGTCCCAGTTTAAGAAATGCTGGGGTAGTTATTAATATTCTACCAAGTCTATGAAATAAAGTAAGCAGGCTACACATGAAAAGCTTTACCACAGCCTCTTTGGAAACATTCTTTGGGAAGTGTGTCATTTACTAGGAATCCCATTCTGGATAATGCCATAAAAAGGCTTACCTTAACTCACATGCCAAATCCTTAATCAAATAACGATGTATAGCTGGTGCCTGCCAAGACTTGTTGGATAAAAGCCACCACAGTTTCTCCCTACAGGGCTATAAAAAGATGGAATCCAATGTATTCCACACAGTATGAATGAACAAGGGAGTGAAGAAAGTTACTCAGTGAATCTGCTACAAATACCTTAGATGATAAAAAGGCTGTTTCTTCATATTAATCTTTCATTGTAAAGGGGACATTGCCAATTGGCTAACTTGCTGCTTGAATGAAGAAATGCTGTCTGTCATTCTAACTTCAAATGCTTCTGCTTCTAGCACAGCCCATGGCCATGCTTGCTAAACCAATCACAGACCACTCACAAATGGTGTTAAGCTGGCAATGTTTTTAGGCTGGAAAAATCAGGCAAAATGTCCATGACCATGCCAGGAGAGAAGAAAAATTCTACATCTTATGAAAATATTACCTTAAACTCAAGCTGCTGATAAAATAACTTAAGGTTAGATAGTTCAGATTTTCTAAAGGGGAAAATCAAACACTGCATGAGAGCTTCTTTTTATTTGATTTTTTCTAATAGTTCCATATTTATAAGCAAATGGTCTGTATGACTTAGCTGTTGCCTGGTAGATAGAAATTTCCTAATATGGTTCTTTGGAATGTTTGTCAGGGAGCCCAGAGAGCACATTGGAGGGCCACCGGATCTACATTTTAAACTACTGGAGCATAGTGTCCAGAAGCACAGAGATTTTGAGGTTTCTAGGATCCTGGCAAGTAGGTATGGAGACTACCGAAGTCAAGCTTCCATCCTCCTATTCACCCACACATTCATCTCATCCATCCATCCATCCACCCACCCATCCATCCATCCATCCATCTCAACGTCCAATATTCATTTATTTATCATTAAAAGAGGGTGTTAAGGGAAGATTGTCATTAAATTGGCCTTAGAAAAATCTGTTCCACAGGAAGTTAAAAGTAACTGTCTTACCGAGAGGAAAGCGCATGAAACATTAAGGGAAGAGGTGAACTTTAAGGGACTAAAACAAAGATTTCCCAACCCAACTTAACTGCTTACCATGTGATTCATGTGTTCAACAGCAAGTCAGAAGCTGGCTTAAAGATGAAAAAGACTCATGATGTGTAAGCTGCTTAAGCATCCCAGAGGGGCATCAGAGTGACCAGCTGTGGCTTCCCACAGGATAGCCACATGATCATGAAGAAGGCACATGGAGGAAGAAACAAACTCAGAAGGAAGTTATCCTCATGTATATTGGTTCATGGAACCCCAGGGTGGTGCAAATTGTTAACACACTCAGCTGTTAACTGAAAGATTGGAGATTTGAGTCCACCTAGAGGCACCTCGGAAGACAGGTCTGGCAATCCACTTCTGAAAAAAATCAACCATTGAAAACGCCACAGAGCACAGTTCTACTCTGACACATATACAGGGTCATCATGATTGGTAAGGAGGAAGAGGAAACACATTTTGGTGAATATCACAGCCTCTGCCACAAAAGAACATTTCTGGAAAGCTCACACTGTGCCAAGTACTGCATCATGTACAGCATGTATGATGACTATCCTGTCTGCCTTTTACAGAGAAGTTAAGTCACTTGTCCAAGTTCACAGCTAACGAGCACAGAGGTGAGAGCACCCTTGGGTCAGAGCTGCTCTCTTCCCTCCCTCCCCACCCCGCAGTCCTGCCACCAGGCCCCATATTGGACACCTGATGGTGAATGGCTGTGATTACAGCAAGTCCTGTCTCTCCACAAGGAGCTGGTAATGTAGACACTGCATCTACAGTCAGAATTCGTGGAAGAGGGGAACTAGGGACTAGATGAGGTTCTTCTCAAATGGTAGACCAAAGACCAAACCCATTGCCGTCAAGTCGTCAAATGGTAGAGATATGTTAAATGAGATGTAATTTGGGAAGAACTAGTGAAAAGACACAAAAATCTCTCATTAAAGATCTCCCGTGAAGGCAGTCTCACAGCCTTATTGGATGACATCTTTGTCTGTAATCAGGTTACATAAAAATTATAGTTGTCTTTTCGCTAAAGATTGAGAACAGCTTGTCCCTTTCCAACTGATTAGATATCATATGAGATTTACTTTTATTAATTTTTTCCCTCCCAGCTAAAACCATTTCAGTTCCTTGCCTCATCGCTCCTCACAGGGTCTCTAATCTAGTGCTGTGATCGTTTTGAGGATGGTTCTCGGGGCCATCTTCAACTTTGCCGGGGCACCTGGATTAAACACAGAGTCAGGCCTAGTCCCAGGAAGGCTGGGTACCAGGCCTGACTCTGCGTCTAGTGGTGTGACGCTGGGCAAGTGACTGGAGCTTTCTGAACTTGAGTTTCCTTACCTGAAAGAGAAATGAGTAGGAATAGTTGATTTCTAAATTTCTTTTACTCTTAAGCTGCTTACAAGTCCTAATAATTATATTCCTTTTTTCTTTTTA
This sequence comes from Dugong dugon, assembly GCA_030035585.1. Classification (NCBI taxonomy): domain Eukaryota; kingdom Metazoa; phylum Chordata; class Mammalia; order Sirenia; family Dugongidae; genus Dugong; species Dugong dugon. Next base: position 41,890,680 of record CM057466.1, on the reverse strand, counting down.
CTCATAGTATAGAGCACATCAAGCCAGGTAAGGGGAAATGATCTCTGTTAAAGTGGAGCTCTGAAGGGCTCTTGATAACTTGGTTTTATATTTTGTGGGCACCAGAATCTTGACTCTAACCATCAAGCAAGACTCATCCAGTTTAGATATCTGAAGTTAATCACCCAGTGTCTCTGTGTGTGTTTGAGAGTGTTGGGGGGCTTTTTCAATTAAAATTTATCTTTTTGGAGAGCTGATAGAGTCACATGGTTCAAAAGTCAAAAGAATATGAAAACATATAGATTGAGAAGTGTGACTCCCACTCAGGTTCCCTTCCACCCTGTTCTCCATCTCCCCATCACCATTCCCTCTAAGTAACCACTTCTATTTGTTTCTTGTGTATTTTTCCAGTATTTCTTTATGTAAGTATAAGCAAATACATTCTTATCCCCCCAATTCTTATTCATTATGTTGTCTGCACCTTTCTTTTTTTCACTTGTCTTTGACATCTTTCCATATCAGTATTTAGGCGGTATCCTCGCTGTCTTTGACATTTTTCCATATCAGTATTTAGGCAGTATCCTTGATGTTTTTTGCAGCTGTGTAGTATTTCATTGTGTGTAGGTGGCATCATTTATTCAACCATCCCCCTGCAGATGAACACTTGAGCTGTTTCCATCTTCTGTTATTACAAATAATGCTGCAATGAATTAACTCTACAACTATGTCATTTTGTAAGAGGGCAATTATTTCTGTAGGATAAATTCCCAGAAGTAGAGTTGCTAGGTCAAAGACTGAACGTACTTTAACTTTTACAGGATATTTCCAAATCACCCTCCAAGGGGCTGAACATTTCCACCCTTGGTTTTTCCACTACCTCCCCAAGAGAGGACTGTCGAATCTTTGGACTTTTCCCAGTCTGATAGGTGAGGAGGAAAGGTCAGGATAGTTTGGATTTTATTTTCTCTAACTATAGATGAGGAACCCAGGAAAGGCCCTTTGGAGGCAGCAAAAGGATTGGTTAAGAATTACTGAGTCTACACCACGAGAAGAACTATAGTTGATTTACTACATATACTCAGGAGGGACCAGTCCCTGGAGAAGGACACCATGCTTGCTAAAGTGCTATCTTCACATAGCAGCAATTGTGAGGCTGGTGCAGGACTGGACAGTGTTTACTTCTGTTGTACATAGGGTCACTATGAGTCAGAATCAACTCAACGGCACCTAACAACAACAACATATACTCAAAACCAGTGGTTTTCAACTTGCCTACTCATTGGAATCACCAGGGAAGCTTTTAAAAGGCACAGACACTTGGGTCCCACAGAGACCAACAAAAGTTAGGCCTCTGGGGATGAGGTTTCAGCGCTTTGTCTCTCAAACAGAAGTTCTCCAGGTCTTGTGCCTGCTTTCATCTGGGTCCAGCTTCCATCTTCTCCTTTTCCTTAGCCCTGGCAAGAATATTTAAAGTAGCAAGCATTGCTTCCTGTTTGGAAACTAAGCTGTAGACAGATTCCTCATTGTGCGGCATGCCTTAAGTCCCATGGATGGTCGTTACATGTCCGCCTGGGTGTATCAGCCATTTCACCTCTTCCTGAACAGCATCGTGCAGTTACGTGGGCCTGTCGAGCACAGGAGCCTAGGCTGAGCCATGTTTACTCTGTTATGCTTTTGTTCTTCTAGAATATTTCCAGCTTTTCTGGTGTAGAACTGCTGAGGATTTCCAGGGACTAAAGTATATTTTAGGTGGCACAATGGTAAAGTGCTTGTCAGCTAACTGAAAAGCTGGCCGTTTGAACCCGCTCAGTGACTCCATAGGAGAAAAGACTTGGCGATCTGCTCCCATAAAGTTTATAGCCTAGGAAACCCTATGGGGCAGTTCTGCTTTGTCTTACAGGGTCACAATGAGTTGCAGTGGACTCGACAGTACACAACAACAGCAAAGTATATTCTAGGAGTCCCTAGGTGGTAAGAACAGTTAATATGCTTGGCTGCTAACGAAAAGGTTGGAGGTTGGATTCTACCCAGAGGTGCCTCAGAAGAAAGGCCTGACTATCTACTTCTGAAAAATGAGCCATTGTGGGGAAAAAACCCTATGGAGCACAGTACTATTCTGACACATAGGATTGTCATGAATCTGAATCAACTTGATGGCAACTTTTTTTTTTAAGGATAAGCAAACAGTTTATATTGATAGCACGTATATGTTCATATAAGTAAACATGTATATGCATGTGTACAATATATATCCATATAAATAAAACTGTAAAACTCTCTCCTGCACCAGTTTTGAAACCGTCTCCTGTCACTGAGCACTGTAGCTTAGGAATTTGGCAAAGTAACAAAATCTTGGCTACATCTCTGATGCACTTTCAAAAACTATGGTAGCTGGAGGGGCTGACATTCTGTTCCTTGATGCCATAGAAACTTAAAGATATGATCCACATGAGTGACTACTTGCCTCCATGAACAACTGCCTCCTTTGCCATGCAACCAGAAAAACTGGATGGTGCCCAGCTACCATTATTGAACATTTTTATCAAAGATTCCATAGAAGAATCCTGACAAAATGGGGGGAATGCAGAACAGAGTTTCAAATTCTCACGGACTCTAAACTTTCTGGAGCCGTGGTGGATGGATGAACCCCTGAAACTATTGCCCTGAGATAATCTTTGAACCCTGAACCAAAACTATCCCCTGAAGCCTTCTTAAAACCAAACAACAGTTTAGCTGAACTAGTGAGAAAGCTCTGCCTTGAGCATTATGCTCTCTTAAGAACTGCCTCTATGGGCTCAAATTGACAAGAGTAACTAGAAAGATTAGATGGCAAACTTAGGGGGCTGTGAGTTTATGTTAATGAGGGAAGACCAACTCAGAAAAGCAGGGTGAGAATGGTTGCACAACTGGAAGAACGTAATCAATGTCACTAAATTATACATGTAGAAACAGTTTTTAAAAAAGAGAGAATGTTGACAGATTGTCATAAGTGTAACTAATGTCACTGAACAATTTGTGTGGAAAATGTCAAATGGGAACCTAACTTGCTGTGTAAACTTTCACCCAAAACTCAAGAAAACATTATTAACAAACAAAAAGATATGATCCAAGTGGCGCACAGGCTGTGAGTAGTAAAAATGTGTCTGCCCCTCTCTGCACACCTCACTGAAAAAGCAGGTCATCTCTCTTTCAAGCAGGAGAAGTGAGTTGACATCAGCAAGGGAGGTTTTGTGGGGAAGCAGGAGAGAAAGGGCAAGTGCTGTATCTTTCAGAGCAGGACCCAGCAGACCTTGAGGTAGAGGTAATTACCTTCTCAGCCTGGGGCTGCCTCAGGGGCTTCCAGGGATCCCCAAGTCAGCTGCAGACTTGCCTCAGTGGGTGTGGAGGTTGAACCCTGTTTTCCAGTGTACAAGCCCTGTGACCTTGACAACAACACCCCCACGTTTGCTGTGGGCACTTCAGAACTGCCCGGACATAGTTCCAACCCAACTCCAGCCATTAAGACAAAGAAAATTCTCTGAAGGCAAGGACCACAATCCGTCACCTGGCAGCACCATCTGCAGGGTATATACATCAAGTAGACCAGAAATAGTGAAGTCTGTCCAATGAACTTGGGGAGCTGTAATTGAGAACTATATTTGCAAATAACTGACCATTTTTCCATTCTTTCTCTATTGTATTAACGACTCCAAAGTTTTGTTTCTGACCACGTCTATGACTTGGAATGCTGAGGTGAAGGGCTTTAAAATGAGCAAATTTTTATTACTTTTTACTATCTTCAAGTTCACAGGTTTCCCTTCCAGGGGAACAATGACAGAGTACTACAACGAAGAGAATGGCTTCTCTCGCTCTGCCTCTCACTCAGAAGGAATCGCTCTCTTTCATGGTGGCACAAAGGTAAGTCAAACATACACGGGAAGACTGGAAAACCAGCAAGCGAGGACTGGCCAGCACAGAATTCCAAGCAGCAGCTGCTCAGGCTGTTGACAATCACCTCCCCAAAGTATAGACCTGATCTTGGAGTTCTTGACCTGGCTATTATTCTTTCTGACCTTATATATCCACCAACCAACACCACAAATTTAGGTTGGTTGTGCTGTGAATTCAGAAGTCTCTTCAAGAACAGGGAATATGTGAAACTGTATCTGGGAGTCATACCAAAAAAGGGAAATTTTTGTAATTGGCATTTTTGGAGTAATAGGGCACGATATAGTTTCTACCACACAAGTCCCCAAAATGATGTTGTCCAAGAAATCCCTCATCTATCTCCATGGTGCAAAGACAGGCTTTCCTTCTTTGGGAAGTTTCCAGGGAAAAAAACACCAAACAGGTTGTTCAGCTTCACAAATTCAAAATAGTTACATTAACTGGATTTTTAGTTTTTCACTTGGCCATTTGGGCACCCAGAATACCTGGACAAACCCTTGTCTGGTTTTCTTCTGGTGGAATGTAGAGAAATTGCGCTTTTTCCCTTTTTGTCCTCTCCTTGACTTCTCCTTTTTCACCAGCGCTACTTATAAGATGGCAAACCTTTCATTCAAAGTAATTACTTAGTAGTACCAGACACACTGTTTTCCCACAGAGAGTGGCTCCCGTCTCTGTGACTTTGGGGCAAGGAAGGGAGGGCTGTGCTCAGAGAAGTGCTGGGGAAGCGGGGCCCAGGAAAGTCTCCTGCAACGTGACCTGACATCTCCAAAAGTGCCTGTCCATTTCTGGCCCTGAGGGTGTCCCCTTCCTAGGTCCCAGAGAGAAACCGACCAGTGCCGTTTTCTGCATCTCATTCCAAACTCAGGGAAGGTTCTCATTATATTTTCTTCACGAAACCTCAGCGTTCGAAACTAATCATTACAGGATGAAAATGAAAAGAGATGGAAGCTGCAACCAATGGGAATAACGAGAAAGCAATGCCGAACTGTGCATCCGCCTGCCCACTCTTTGGCCTGGAGAAATGGCTGGGGAGGGGCTGACACTAATGGTGTTCTGTCGGCCCCTGCCCAGGCCACCTTCCACCTCGGCCTGGAGAGGCCGTCTTTCAGCTGTTCGGATGAGAACAGGAACCTCTGCAGGAAGCTGGCCAGAGCCTGGCACTTCTGTTTCAGGTGCTGGGGGAAGACCGCAGGGAGTATTGCATTTCTAATGTGGTTTCAGGGCTCAGCCGTGCCATACTCAGGGACTCTGCACTTCTGGTTGCCAAAGAAGCTTGTCCAGGTTTAAATGAAAGTGGAATGTCAAAGAATGAGCACACCAGTAGGATTTTAGATAAAATGTCTTCCTAGAGAAAGCTGACAGAGAGTGTGGGAAAAGGTGCTGGCCTTTTCCAGAAACAGCCGGCCCCATGCCCATTCCAGCAGGACCACAGCTGAAGGCCTGCCCTGGGCACAGCGAGGGCAAGAACTGAATATTGGCCAAACAGGTGTTATTTGGTCCAAGATTATCATGATCCCTGTCATTTGCATTATATTGTGTACTCAACCTCATTTGCTTTTAATCATTGGAAACCTCCTTCCCTGCGGGATCAAGTAGTGGGAAAGATAGGTAGATTTTAGATGTGGAAAAGAAACTGCAGAAGGCAACTGATCGGCCTGGTCTACCTGGGCGAGCTGAGGCCAACCAGGAAGCACTGAAGCTTGCTCTGGCAGCTCAGAGCTGACGCTGGCTAGGTGCTCAACAAGGCCCAAAGGAAAGCGGGGCAGAGAGGCTACCCAGTGTGGTCGCACCCGCCAAGGGAGGTGCATTTTGCCATTAATAGAGTGTAAGGCCTTGAGGACCCTCAGTGACATTTTGGTTGGGGGTACAGGATCTGGATTTATTTATATCACTGTCATAAAAGGAGCAGAGGTTTTAATTTATTGCGTAAAATTCATAAACACACAAAGACTAAAAAAAATAGCAAAGCCTAAATTAACTACTCTTGGGCAGTCATGTGACGTAGTTCAACTTTGTGTGAAGCCTGGGCTTCGAGCCCGGGACTTCTTGCGTTTCGTTCACGGCCCTGAGAATGTCATGAGAATATGGGCTCAGAGACTTAGTTTGCTTGTCTTTAAGATGGGAAAATTATATTACAACTTGTGGGACACATGTAGGTGTTAAATATGAAACAATTACTCAGTAGTTTCTCAATAAATGTTAGCTTCTCTGTCTTCTTTCAATGAACGGAATACTTCTACATTCAGTTTCCTGTTTAACTCAAAACCCCTTTGGCTCAATCTTTGTTAAAAAATCTTTCTGAAAGTATCAGTTCATTAATTCTGGCTTTCACTAATTCTAAATCTTCCCTCAAGGACTCAGCATCCTTTAATCCTCTCTTCTGAACACTCACTCTTACAGTAGAGTTCTGTGAATATAGGAGATATTGGCAACTGGGGTGAGTAGGGAGATCTACTTCCGAAAAAAACAGCCATTGAAAACCCTATGGTGTACAGTTCTATTCCAACACACCTGGGGTAGCTGTGAGTTGGAATCAACTTGACTGGTTTTGGACTGGTTATGGAGCATGAGGTACTGTAGGCATTTTGTTTTAAAATTCTGTCACCAACTTTTGTTCTCAGTTATTTATTTTTCTAAAAAATAAATGAGTGCATAAATAAAAACATCATCATGTAAGAAATTTTCTTATTTGAGTTTAAGTTAATTAAGATTTTGTCATACGCAGCCATCTCATGTCTGCCTGCCTATCTATCAATCTGTCTGTCTAATACTTATATGTAGCTAACACGTATCTGGAGCCCTCATGGCACAGTGGTTAAGAACTCAGCTGTTAACCAAAGGGTCAGCAGTTCGAATCTACCAGCTGATCCTTGGAAACACAATGGGGCACTTCTACTCTGTCCTATAGGGTTGCTATGAGTCGGAATTGACTTGATGGCAATGGGTTTGGTTTTTTTTTTGGTAACATGTATCCAAATCTGTCAACTGGTATGAGAATAACCTTTGGGTACAATTTGATTATGTCCATATGTTGATGAGTTATTTCATGACATTTGCAAACTTGATTTGAACATCATTTTGGGAATGTAAAGATTGAAAATTCACAGAGACACAAAGACTGCATATTTCTGCCTTCTCCACATCAGCAGCTGATGAATCATCTGAGCTCTGTGTCCCTGGCCTGGAAGTGGTCATGGCCACGGGAGGAGAGGAGGATTCCTTCATCTGTTTAATCATTCCAACCAGGAGCAGGATGTAGGCTGCGAAAATGTCTCCTTCAGGGGTTCTCCCACCGAGAGGGAGCCTAGTAGGAACCTCAAGTTGAGAGCCACAGTGGGGCAAGCAGGTGCAACATTAGGTAGCAGTTCCAACTGTCTGAGCCAGGAGACCAAACAGTCCCCAAGAATATGCTGTATGTGGAAAGAGAGCTGAGTGGCATGCATTCTTCTAATAAGAGGGTTTTCAAACTACAGGTCATGAACCATTGTGGGTAATGAAAATGCTCAGTGTTGAGACTGGCATTTAAATACATGAATAAATAGATGTCTGAGTGGATCTTTTGGAGTGAACGTATTATTTCATGGAACCGTTATTCCACTTGTGTGTATGAATGTGTGTGTGTGTGTGTGTGTGTGTGTGTGTGTGTGTGTACTTGGCTGTGCTATAAAATGCATTTCTTACTACTGGTCAACATCAAGCAAGATTGAAAAACCCCTGGGCTGAGGAATGGACTTCCTAGTGGAGTCGGTTGTGACTACCTTCATCACATATGAACTATGAGCACCAGATTTTAAAAACATCAGGCAAATGATACACTAACCTTGTTCAACATTATTCTGTTTCCTTTTTGAGCAAAAACAGCGAGAGAGATTATGACAGCCGAACTTTGGTATCAATGAAAACAGAAGAGGTTAACAATTCAGAGGAGAGCAAATGTGCCAGTATTTTCTCCAAACTCTACTAATGGGGAAAAAAAATCCTTTTTTTTTTTTTTTTTTTTTTTTGCTGGTGAGAGGTGAGCAGGGATTATCCCTTTGTTTTCTTAAGGAAAATATTACTGTTTTTCATCCTGATCTTCCGCTTTTTCCATCTCTCCTTGAGCAGCATCTTTATTTGCGTTGCCTCAAATACCAGAATCCTCAGACTTTCTTCAAACTCTTGCTATACTACACCTTTCAAAATTAATTTAATTTTAGCATTTCCAACAAAATCCTGCAATTATTTCAACCTCAATCCCGACATCAGTATATACCATCCTCCGTTCCCAAATCAGCATACCATGAACAGAAATTAGTCCAAAGAGCCCCGGGTTGATGGCTTAGTTATCTAGTTCTGCTATAACAGAAACATCACAAGTGGATGGCTTTAATCAACAAAATTTATTTTCTCATAGTTTAGGAGGCTAGAAGTCTGAATTCAGGGCAACAGCTTGCAGGGGAGACTTCTGATCTCTGTCGGCTCTGGAGGAAGGTCTACGTCCGTCAGGACAGCCTCTTCTCCGCTGTGTCAGCAGGCAGGGCCCTCTCTGGCCCTTGGCCCCTCAGCCCCTCTGCACCTCAGCCTGGAATCTGCCCTGCTCGGGCAAGTGTTACAAAGCCCTTTAGCTCTGCCAATAAGTGCCCAGAGGCACCCCACTCTGCCAAGAAACCTCCTGCCGAAAGGCACTCAGCTTGCTCGCTCCATGGGTAGGCTCCTGCCCCATCTCACTCTGGTCTCCTGGTTCTGCTGCCTCATTTCTCTGCCATCACTTCTCACTGTCTTGCGTTGTCTCTGATGTTACAGCTCTCTCTCTGCATCTCCTGGTTCTAGGCGGTTCTCAGTGCAGGGTCCCCAGGTCCGAAGGACACACTCTGCTCCCGTCTCTTCTTCTTGTGGTATAGAGATTGCTATCTCTGCTGGCTTCTCTCTCCTATCTCTGATAAGATAAAAGGTGTGATTCAATAAGGCATGACCTGAATAAGGGTGGTGACTTGAATCATACCTTCTAGTCTTTCTCTGTCCCCTTCAGTCTAAGCTGATGGGTTGACACATATTATGAGAGGACACAGTTCAATCCATCACAACTGGGAAGCAGGAGGCAGGTCTTTGGTCCCCACTGTCACAGCCTTCTCTGTGGGTCCTTGACTGGTCATCTCCTCTCCTCCAGCCTCTGTTTCCTAAGCCAGCACCTGAGGGGGTCCATCTACCCCCCGACCACCCACACAGCCCCTCATGGTTACCACTCTTCCCACTCCAGTCAACTTAATTTTTCCCTTCATGTCTAGGAAAGACGGGCTCCATCTATTCCCCCTCTCTCTCACATTTTCTGCTTGAGTGTGATTTAAAGTGCAGGCCAGGGCAAGATAAGCTCTGGCGGCTGGTAGTAATATACATCTAATTGCCAGCACAGTGAGGCCATATGTACTGCTTTGGGGGTTGAATCAATGCCAGGATTGATTTAACTGGGTGATTTGGAATGCGGGAAGGTGCCTCTATTAACAAATTATTTAGCATTGATAAAGCACCTTTTCTCCCAGAAACTTAAACAATTTTGAAGCAACCTCCTCTAGTCTCTAAATCCGATTAATTCCATTCAGGGTAGACCAAAGCCAATGCTCTTGGCTTCAAGACAAAAAAAAGGGAGAAACTAATCAATGCCACAGAAGGTCAGGGCGGAGCTCCCCACTGCACTGTTTGTCTCTGATGGGGCAGTAGGAGATGCTTGATGGGTGAGTCTAATAGTTTTCCTATATGACATTGATCTCAAAGGACTAGTGGCATATGCAGAATATTCCCAACTTTCCCTTACGAACCTATTGATAATGAGGGCTATTATGAATGAATTTATCTGATTCCATTTTGAACCTATTTATAATTTTCCCCAACACCGTCAGCATAATTTGCTCCATATGTTTACAACCTAGTATTGTAAATAATGGAGTCCCTGGGTAGTGTAAAGGGCTAATGCACTCAGCTGTTAACCAAAAAGGTTGGAGGTTTGAGTCCACTCAGAGGCTCCTTGGAATAAAGGCCTGGTGATCTGCTTGTGAAAAATCAGTCATTGAAAATCCTATGGAGTACAGTTAGGCTCTGACACACATGGGGTCACCATGAGTTGGAATTGATTCCATAGCAACTGGTTTTTTTTATAGTAAACAATATTTCCTTCTGTTTTTCACCCAAATGATTTCTCTGAAACTTTAAGGGGTCTCTGCCTTTAGCTTGGTATTGCCAGACGGTGTGACTAAGCCAAGCCCTTCCTTGGCATTTCGCCCAGGTCTCTTGGTCTCTGCCACCATGGTGGAGGAGCTCCAGTTGTTCGGGACTATCCCGGAGGAGGAATGTGCTCCATCTATGTGGTCATTTGCTTACTTGTCCTTCTCTGAACATTTCATTAAAGGTTTCTCTTCATGCTTGTAGCCAAAAATATGTGCAATATCCTGGATACAAACAAACCATGGCTTTGTTGAGATTCACTCTTTCCAAATAATAACTTCTTTGTGCTTTTCCATCCAGGTTTTTTTTTTACATAATGACTCAGAGTAATATCTGGGTTATCAATAAAAACCTATGCAGAGTGTACACAGACCAAAATAAACCCCACACTTCACCAGTGAGGGCCCCTAGTCTATTCCAGTAAGAAAAATAATTCATTGAGGGCTTATTATAAATCTACTCTAAGATAACTCCTTATCTATAACGATCTCAGATTCTAGTTAAAGAAACCGTATATATATAACCTAAACAAACCTGTTGCTGTCAAGTCAATTCTGACTCATAGTGACCCTATAGGACAGAGTAGAACTGCCCCATAGGGTTTCCAAGGAGTGGCTGGTGGATTCGAACTGCCAACCTTTTCGTTAGCGGTTGTAGCTCTTAACCACTGCACCACCAGGGCTCCATATACGTATAGATATGCATATCTATGCATATATATTTATACACATATAAATATATACACACAGACACACTCAAGAAAAAAGTAGGGAGGAAAACAATAGAGTCTACATAATGACATAATTGTGGGAGAATTAGATAGTAATTTTGTGAAATTCAGATTAATTTGAAAAATATCAGAGAAGAAAGAGTATGAGCTTCATGCAGAAGGCAGAATTTTAACTTGTTCTCTTAAAATATGTGGTAGAATATAAACCAACAAGAAAATTAACAACAGAAAGTTTACTAGGTGCCGTCTCATCTTCAGTACAACACCTGGAGGTGGGAGTTACCATTTCCGTTGGTCCAGATGGTCTTGCCCACGCCTCGGCCCGTGTCGGGCACTGTGCTGTGACTTTAGATGGCACCATGTGAAGACGGTTCTCCCAGCCCCTCGCCGCTCACAGTGTTCAGTGTGAGCCCTTTGCCCTGACCTGCCTTGCTCTGTGCTTCCTGGATTTTTCCTGACCAGTCCGGCTTCTGACATCCTGAATTGCTATCCCAGTTATGGTCTTGCTGTGCCTCTGACCTCGGGCTTGGCTCGGCCTATCCAGCTGCGCTGGCTGTGTTCTCACTCCATGCGAAGCTCTGCTGCCTCTGGCCATCTGAGTGCAGCCTGGAACGCAGGCCTGCCCAGGTCCCACTCGCCCCACTGGTGGACCCTACCCCAAGGATGGTACTCAGACTACTGGGTTTTAAGTCTGTGCTTTCCCCTCTTTCCACACCCTTCCAAGAGAGAAACTGTGGGGTCTTCCAGGCAGGAGAGGCAGGAGACACACAGCATGGTGTCTGGGCCTTTGTTAGTTCCCAGCACTGACCGCGGGGCACACGTGTGCTGTTCTGCAGTTGCTTCAGCAAGCAAGACCACATGTTGTCATTAGGTGCCATCAGGTGGACTCCAACCCATAACGACCCCATGTGACAGTAGAGCTTCCCCATAGGGTTTTTCTAGGCTAGAATCTTTATGGGTCACTATGAGTTGGAATTGACTGGAAGGCAATGGGTTTGTTTTTTTGGGGGTGGGGTGGGGTGGTGTTAATCTTTACAGAAGCAGATCATCAAGTCTTTCTCCCGAGGAGCTGCTGGGTGGGTTCAAACCATTAACCTTTCAGTTAGGAGCCAAGTGCTCCTAAGAGAGAAAAACTGCCCAGTAGCTGTTGAAGTGGAAAAGATGCTCTAAAATTTTTCTAAAGCAAATAAAATCTGAGTTCATTTTCTACTGCTCAAGCTTAGAAAGTCAGTCTGTCATTTTCCAGGGCTCCCCCCTACCCACCCACCTGTGGATTGTGCCTGGAGCTGTGCTGATCAGGAAACTCCTTCGGTGGGCCTGCTCTGCTGTGGAGCGTGCCCAAGCTGCTCACTGACCCGTGTGGAGGTGGGAGGCTCTAGAGCTCTGAGAGCAGGCCAGGCAGGCCAGGGAGACTCCTGAAGGCCCCGTGGGCTAGCTCTGCACCTGCAGGCCCACTTCCTTCTCCTGGCTCACAGATGCAGCTGCTGTGCAGCAGTGAGGCAGGGGTGCGGTGCCCGGCTCTACCCAGAGGGTGAGGCAGCAGTGCCATGGGCCCTCCTGGCATGGCCACAGAGCCCCCATGTCATCTTCTATATAGACACTGCAGGGGGGACATTCTGGATGATGGCAATATTCCATATCTGTTCTGTCCACTGTGGCAGCCATTTGCTACAAGTGACTATTAAGCAGTTGAAATGTGGCTAGTGTGACTGAGCTGAATTCTTACTTTTGACAGTTAGTTTTAATGACCATAATCGCCCATGCAGCCAGTGGCCACCATGTTGGCAGCGCAGAGTTGGGCTCTTCCCTCACCTTCGGTGGCTTAGTTTCCCAGGGCTGTTGTGACCAAGTACCATCAAGTGGGGGACTTAAGCATGTCAGACATTTATTCTCTCAGAGTTCTGGAGCCTAAAAGTCCAAACTCAAGGTGTGGACAGCATCATGTTCTCTGAGAAGGCTCTAGGAGAAGATCCTTTATTGTCTCTCTGGCTTCTGAAAGCCCAGGCTGTCCTTGACCCCGCCTCTGTCCTCCCACGTGACTGTCTTCCCTCTGGGTCTCTGCTCCTCTTTCCTAAGGACACCACTTAGATTAGATTAGGACCTGCCCTACTCCAGTATGACCGCATGTTAACCTAACTGATAACATCTTCAAAGACCCTATTTCCAAACAAGGTCATGTTCACAGGTACAGGGCTTGGAACACCGACATATCTTTTTGGGAGGACACAATTCAACCCATAACATGCAGTGACCTTGGGCATCCTGTGTTCTGGAAGGCATAGCTGCAAGATAATAGTGGCCTGGATCACTGGGTCACTATCGAGGCCCAGGAAAGCTGCCTCACTTACAGCCTTGGAGGCTCCAGGTATGCTTATTAGCATGGCATAACCTGGCCTCTCCTGACTATTGCAGCACCCCATACCTTGCAGGCACCCAGAATGCCAGCCCTCCCCATGGCGACACTGCCAGGCTCTGCATCCTTCCCCTGGTCTTTTCCTGTTCCCTCATTACTCAGTCTCTTTTCTCTTCAACCTGTGAACTTCCACACTTACTTGGGAACAACCTGGCCTAATTATCCTCCATGGACCTAGACCTTGGGGGATAAAAATGTCTATTTTGGTTTTCTTCTTCTGGGCCTTGCCTAGCAACTTTCTTTTTTAGCTCTGTTCTTTCCTAAGAAGTCTGCCACGGTGAAAAACAAAGTATAAAATTTTTCAAAAAGTACAGCCCTGCACTAAATTATTAATCAATCATCTAGCTTTAAGTCCAATTGCAGAGCTCTGGAAGTAGAGATAAGGGAAGAAATTATTTACCTTTATTCGTGCCAACTTGGCACTTTTGTCAAAGGCCCCAGATCCTGACATGAGAGTCCCACAGCAACAATTTATTGAAGTCTACCCCAGCTGGGGTAGGCCAGAGGCCTCAGCCCTCACCCCACCGACCTGGGCCCACAATGGCATCCCATAAAACAGATCCCATTCCATATGCACTAAAAAGAAATGCGTAGTTTACTTAACTGTTTAGTCAGGATTTCTTGAAGAGAGGGAGAAGAAAAATCACAGTTCATACCTCAAAGCGAGTTAGCTCCCCAGCAAACAGTCCTCTGACTTCTCCCAAAGTTTCTTTCTCTCCTGTGCCAGTCACATTGTCCTCCTCATACTCTTCTTCTCACACAGCCTCTAAATGTCCATTCTAACATCCTAAACAACTCTGCTTTCTCCCTCACTCAGCAAAACAAAACCTCCTGTAGTTAGACAAACAGTGAAAATTTTTCCTCATGTATGTCCCTGGTGGCGGGGTGGGGAGGAGTGCTCACCCACCACCCAAAGAGTTGAACAAAAACAAATAATATTATCACCCTATTGTTAGAGAGGGATAGAACTGTTTTAAGCCACAGGCCAACTGCCTGCATTTTTCTTTTCAGATTGTCTCATGTTGTCATTCGACATGAGGGGACACCTTGCATTGTTAACAACTCTGGCTAAAGTCATCCAAGCCCTGAGATCTTCTCCTTTGAAGAGGGCCGACTTTCTTGCCTGGACTGTTTGTTCTCCCCTCAGCCATAACACAGTTCCCGCCAATCTCCTGGCCTCTGTGAACTCGACGTTGACTGCAGCTGGGTGGACAGGAAGCTTGTTCTACCAATGTCACTATTTCCTTTCCGATGGTCATTGTTCCAAGAGTCACTTACCACATTCCAGGTTCAAAGCAATAATCTTCCTCTGCTCTCATTTGGAGTCCCGTGTGCTTTCCCCATCCGCCTCTATTATCCTGTGGGCCTTATTTTTCCTCTTGATCCAAACCAAACACTGTTTATCAGTCATAGGAAGGACTTTTCAGTGTCTCTGCCTGCAGTGCAGTGTGATACACAAAGCTTCCTGTGTAAGTATGGCCCCGCTCCAAGACAATGGAACGGCTTCAGGGTAGACCAGGGAGCTCTAATGTGAATTGTCCTGCCTCAGCTACTGGAACACATCTGTCCTTTCTCTGCCTATGTCACTGATCTCCAGCAAAGGTCCAGGGGGACAGCGCCTTTCTCAGGGAGGTTTGCATAGAGGGTGGCTCAATGAAGAACACTGTAAGTTTTAGAAATGCTTACATTTGAAAGCTGCTCTGAGCATAATAAAGAACGTAAAAATGTCACGACGCTAGAGGTCTCTGGGACGCAAGGAAGTGGGTGTGGTGTCTCCACTGTCGCCTCTGGAGGTCCCGGTTTTGTGAGAAGACCACTAGGCAGACCAACGAGGAGGGAGGAGGCCTGCCTCATCCTGCTCCCCCATCACCAGGCGCAGGATTTGTCAGGGCCTCATTTTCCTTATTTGTAGAGTGAAGAGGGTGGACAACGTGGTCTACCTGAACACCCACATTTACTGAGACTCTGGAGAAAGCTTCTGAGACAGTGACAGAGTACATGATGACTTGGCTCCCAGGACTGCCTCAAAGAAAGGGTCTCCCTTATACAGGAGTTATAGCATCTGGGCACTCCCAACCCACGCACATTGTCACCTTCCTTCCCGGGGCAGTTGAGGCTGGCAAGCTTAGGTCATGTCTAGTGTTCACAGAAGTATCTGTTCTTTTACCAATACATTCTGCTCCATGTTCTATTTTAAAACTCTAAGTTGTAAAAACAATATATAGTAGTGAAATGCAAAGTAAGTCGTTGGAGCCAAACTAGTAATTTTTTCTTTCTTTTTTTTTTTTAAGGGTTCCATTGCTATCGAGTCAATTATAGGGCAGAGTAGAATTGCCCCATAGGGTTTCTAAGGAACGGCTGGTGGATTTGAACTGCCTACTTTTTGGTTAGCAGCTGTAGCTCTTAACCACTATGCCACCAGGGACAATTCTATGCTGTTGTTGTTGTTGGATGTTGTTGAGTCAAAGTGAATCATAGCAACCCCATGTGACAGAGTAGAACTTCCCCATGTGGTTTTCTAGGCTGTAATCTTTATGGGTGCAGATTGCCAGGTTTTTCTCCCAAGGAATGGCTGATAGGTTCAAGCTTCCAACCTTTTGATTAGCAGCCCAGCTCCTGATATCAAATGATGACGAAGCTGGACACATGGCCTGTCACTCTGTGAACTATCCATGCTTACTGAGCTCCTGTAGGTGCTCACTAGATGGTGACAGAGAATATGCAGGTGGCTTGGCTCATGTATCAAATGGGAGACATTTATTGAGTCACTACCATGCTCTAGGGACTGGGAATATAAAGACAACGAAGATACAGTCTTTGCCCTTGAGAAGCTCACATCTAGTAAAGGAGACACATGAGTAACCAAATGATGATGATTCAATATGTAAGTGCAGACTATATACAGGTACGTACAACGCACTTGTAAAAGCCTAAAGAGCCGTCACTGCCACTGCCTGAGAGTTTGGGAAGGTTTTTAGAGACATTTGAATGAACACATTGCCAGGCAGAGAAGGGGCTGTGGGAGGGCATAGAAGTCTGTTCCGGGAAGAGGGAACATTGTGAGCATGGAGAATTGCACTTGGATAGCGGCCATGGCCATGGTTTCCCCACCCACCTAGAGCTGTTGTTCCCAAATCTGTGCCACATGAGCCCCACCCCGGTTGACAGTGAAGGGACCAGGGACACATGTTGGAGCTACCAGCAGCCAGCTTACAGTGTTTCCAGGGGTCTGTGACTTGTGGACTGGATTGAAAAGACAAGCCAGCCAAATCAGAGCCACTGCTCAGGGAAAACCGACTGGGAACCAGAGCCTATTGTCAGTCGTCTGGGGGAACTGAGGGTAAATTTGCTCATGAAGAGTGGGGGTGAGGCAAAGTGTTGGGGTCCAACGATGGCTGTGCCGAGTGGTAGAGGAGCAGACACTGTGGGCAGGTAGAGGAAGAGAGAGATGAGAACGGAGCGGCTGTGCACGGGGAGCACAGCCTCGTCTCCGCCTCCCCTTCCACTGCTGTGCTGAGCCTTACTCTTCCCCCTCCTGGAAGGCCCTGGTTTTATTGGGCTTGTTTCCTTTCTTTTGGTCTTATAAAGTTAAAAAAAAATCATAAATGTACAAATAAAATTATCGCAAACATCCATGTAGCCATTATGCAGAATTAATAAATGTTAGCATTTGACTTTAGATACATACATTATAAGAGATTAGAAATTAAAACTAAACAGTAAAGTTGACTTTCCCTTTTCCCTTCCCTGCTCCTTCTTTGTCTTCACAGAACAGCTGCTATCATGACGTTAGCATGCATCCATTTATCCTTCTGAATTTATACAGGAAGGAGGGATGCCTGAATTAGAAAAGAAAGATATTCCCAGAAGTCCCAGCAATCTCCCAGATATGCCTCATTGACCAAAGCTGTGTACATGCTACTCCCAGAAGAGAGGGAGGCTGAACAGTGTAAGTGCCTTTATTGTCGTTGTTTGTTTGGTTTTCAGTCTGGTATATTGCCTGCAACAAAAAGTCATCTTGTTAAGATGAAAAGAATGAGTGCATTTTGGGTGGCAACAGTCTGTCCATCATATATGTATTTATCAAGTGGAGGCTGATAATGTTTCATGATTTTTCTCTTCTCTTTAAGGTTCTATGGTTTCATTACCATGAGCCTGCGGGTACTTTTATTTGTATGGATTCTGATAAGGACCCAGGGTGTTTCTTCACTTTGGGGAACTCTGTCTCCAGTTTTGGAAACCCCACTGCCTTCCCCTCTGCTACTTCCATTCTGTGATAAGATGTTTATTCTGTAACATCTTCTTCTTTTCTCCCAACCTCTTTAACTTCTCTTCTATATATTCTATCTTCTTGCCCTTTGTGCTACATCCTGGGTGATTTCTTCTGAGGTATTTTCTAGTTTAATCCTCTGTTGCATTGTGTGTAGGTTTCTGTTCAACTATCTGTCAAGCTTTTTTTTTTTTTTAACTTTAATGACTATGATTTATATCCTACACCATCTATTTGGTTGTGCTTTAGTTTTGACCTCTCTTCCTAAATATGGCTCCATTTTGGCCTTATGGCATCTTTTCTTTCCTTTATCTCTTTGAACTAAATAAAATATAAATTGCACAAAGCAAGATTGACCACAAGTTTATAATTGTTGAAATCAGGTGATGGGAACATGGAGGTTCTTTATACTTTTTTCTCTATTACATACATTTGAAATGTTACATTAGAACGTTTTAAAGGATTCAGAGAGGAGACATCGTTGCTGATGTCAGATGGATCCTGGCCAAAATCAGAGAACACCAGAAAGATGTTTACCTGTGTTTTATCAAATACGTGAAGGCATTTGACTCTGTGGATCATAGCAAATTATGGATAGCACTGCGAAGAATGGGAATTCCAGAATACTTAATTGTGCTCATGTGGAACCTGTACTAGATCACAAGGCAGTTGTTCAAACAGAACAAGGGGGTACTGCATGGTTTAAAATTAGAAAAGGTGTGTGCTAGGGTTGTATTCTTTCCCTTCACTTATTCAATCTGTAAGCTGAACAAATAATCTGAGAAGCTGGACTATATGAAGAAAAATGCAGCATTAGGATTGAAAGAAGACTCATTATCAATCTGAAATATACAGATGACACAACCTTGCTTGCCGAAAGTGAATAGGACTTGAAGCACTTATGATGAAGGTAGAAGAATTCAGCATTCCATATGGATTATACCTAAACATAAAATGAAAATCATTACAACTGCTCACTGATACTTTTGGAGGTGGGTTTCTCTCAAGTCATAGATAGCCAGGCTGGACCAGGCCAGGGAGACCCCCACAACATCGTGATAAATGGCAAAGAAATTGAAGTTGTCAAAGATTTCATTTTACTTGTATCAACCATCAATGCCCATGGAAGCAGCAGTCAAGAAATTAAATGACAAATTGCAATGGGAAAACCTGCTGCAAAAGACCTCTTTAAAGTATTAAAAAGCAAAGAAGTCACTTTGAGGACTAAGATGTGCCTGATCCAAGCCATGGTTATTTTCAATCACCTAATATTCTTAAGAAAACTGGACAATGAAGAAAGGAGATTAAAGAAGAATTGATGCATTCGAATTGTGGTATTGGCGGAGAATATTGAATATGCCATGGACTGCCAGAAGAACGAACAAATCTGTCTTGGACATACAACCAGAATGCTCCGTACAAGCAAGGATGGTGGGACTTGGTCTCACTTACTTTGGCCATGTTATCAGGAGGGTCCAATCTCTGGAGAAAGACATCATGCTTGGTAAAGTAGAGGGTCAGGGAAAGAGACAGAGAGACCCTCAGTGAAAATAATTGACACAGTGGCTGCAGCAATGGGCTCAAACATAGTAATGATTGTGAAGACGGTGCAGAACCTGGCAACTTTTCGTTCTGTTCTACATAAGGTCACTATGAGTTGTAGCCTACTCGACGGCACCTAACAACCACCACAAAAGGTCCTTTAAAGTGTTCTTTGGATGATTCCATTTTTTTTCTAGCTTTAGGGGTGGCATGTGTCCCTTTTGGGGCTCTTTTCCCTGAAACAGTGTGATCATCACTGAGAATTTTTCTGGAGTAGGAGTTGCCTCTGTGGGTGCACTAATGACCTAGGCTTGCAGAGTGGCCCCACAGGAAGATTTTGTGTACGCCTCTGCCTGGCCCTGTGGGTTTCCCTAATTAGTGGCTCTCCTTGGGCTCCCCGCACCATGTGGAAAGTCAAAGCTTGAGCTCTATGCATATGCGTGGCATAATCCCAGGGCTCTGATTTCTACCAGATAATTCCTTTTCCAACCATAACCTGGAGCAAATGGCAGCTTCTTTGTTTCTTACCCAGGTCAATGGACAGAACTTCTGGAGTGCTTTTCTCATCCTTTATGATTTTAAGCTTTATGCAGGTTGATTGATTCCTGATTCCCTCCTCATGACTTACTCTTCCTGGTCCCACTCCTGACCTGCAGGAGTCAGAGCCCCAGCCCTCAGCCTGCGAGGCCTCTCTGGTCTGAATACCCCGTGATGTGCTGTTCGTGCATCATTTCCTACTAACTGCTCTAGATTTGAGGTCCTTATTTCTGGTAACTGGGGATTTCCCTCTTAGCTTTAAACATGTATAGAAACAAACAAACAAACAAAAATTTATTACATTTTATTGGCATTCCATATATTTTGACCAGAAGGAGGAGTGGGCTTTGCAGTCAGCTTAGGTCTGGATGTGGTCCAATGTTGTAGCCTTTCCAAGAGCTCTTGGCATCCTGCATGAAACTCCCCCTTCTCTTAACCTAGTTTGGCTGAGTATCTGCACCTTACAATCAAAAGAGCTCTAACTGGAACAGACGTGATGTGGTCAGAGAAAGAGGAGATGACAGAGGGTAGATGATAAGAAGTTTTATCTTTGGGTGTCTAGCACAAGCTTTAAGCCGGAGAGTGACATGATTGATTTGCGTGTGAGAAAGTCACAGCAGGCAGCACTGTGAAGGAGAAAACTGTGTGGGTGAGGGCCTAGAGAAGATTCGAGGTGGAAAGACTCTTTATATGGCCACTGCAATACTCCAGGTGAGAGATGATGAAGTCCTGAGCTAAAGGAGTGGGAATGTGGGTATTTAGGGGAAAAAAAGAGATTGAACTTGTTGAGTATCTGGTCTGCTTGCCCTAGACATTTTCCATGTGCTTTTTCATTTGTCTTTACAATGCTCCTGAGAGTTCTATATTTAATTATTATCCGCATTTTACAGATAAGAAGTTAGAAGCTCAGAGAGATTAAGTAACTTGATCCAAGTTATATAACAAGTAAGTGGTTGAGTCATAATTTGAACTTAGGTCTTTGCCACCAAACCCCACCCATGTTCCTTTCTTTGTATAAAGAATCTTTTAGTAGGAACTGGTGACAACTTGCATGTGGAAGATGAGGAAGAAGGAGGAGTGGAGAAGGGCTCTGAGGCTATTAGCTTGGGTGACTAGCAATGGGGGATGTTACTAATGGGGAGAAAGGACACAAGAGGCAGAGCACGGTTGAGGAGGAAGGACATTGGTCCACTGAGGTTCTTGGAAGTCATCTAGGTAGAAATTTCTAGTGGATTGTTGGAGATATGAGGCTGGATCCAGGAGAGGGTCAGCTGGAGATAGAAACTTTGAAGTCATTGGCTTACCACTGCTTATGGAACCCAAGGGAGAGGATGAGCTCATTCAAGGAGCTGAAGTGAGAAGGGAGCCAAAGGTGTATCCTGGAGACATCAACGTCTAAGGAGAAGGGGAGAAGGAGTCACGTAAGGAGACAAGAAGAGTGGTAAGAATCTATAGGGAACAGAATCTCAAAAGCTAAGAAGGGAAGAAAGATTTATTAATTTTTTATAAAGAGAGAGTTTTTTAATACTAACAAATGCTAAAGTGATCAGATGGGATGTAGACTGAAAGAAGACTTTGGATCTGCCAGTTAGAAGGTCATCGGTGACCTTTGCAAAGACAGAGAAAAAGAGTGATGAATTCTGCCTGGGGCAGACTGGCAAAAGGCTTCAAAGAAGAATTGATGTTTGAGTTGACCATGAAGGATTGGTGAGATTGTGCCAAACAGAGAGAAGGTAAAACGCATTTCAGGCAAAGGGAACAACATGAAGTGAAAACAAAAATTCAGACTGAAAGGTAATTTGGAATTTGGTCAGAGATTTTTGGATTTTTATAGGTAACATCAAGTTGGCGGTGCAAGTCTATTAGGCCATGTTTTGTTTTCTACATTTTGGAAAATCTTACGGTTTCTCTTTTCACTGCAGACATCATAATTGAGTCTGGGAAGTGTGATTGGTATCTTCCAAAGATACACATGGTTCATCCTTATGAAAACAGAGTTCTAATTAAACAGGGTAAGTGGGAAGAAATGCAGATACATGCCATAGAACACATCATGCATTAGTAAGGGTAATCAATTCTAGATGTTGTAACAAAAAACTGTCAGAATCTTAACACAGTAAGAGGTTAGTTCTCACTTACACAGAGTCTGGTGGGGTCCAGCAGCTCTTCTGGGTGGCTCTTCTCCACTTGTGACTCAGAGATCTGTATTCTTCCCACTGTGTGCCTCTGCAATCTTGTGCTCCCTCCCTCCCAGCCATGTGGGTGCAGAAAGAAGCCATAGGGAAACCATGTCTGATACTTAATCACCCTGGGCTGGAGGTGACTCATCACTGCAGTTCACATTGCTAGTCCATATTTAATCAAACTGTCAGCCTACTTGCAAGGGATGCTGAAAAATGTGTGCAGGCATATTGGTGTAGGTGTGCACTAACCATGTACGTCCAGGCATTGATTATGCTCAAGCATTAGGTTATTAAAATATTCTTTACTTCCTTTAAAAAATGTTAATGGCATTAGGCATTGTCCATTTTCTACATTTTCCAGGTGAACTTGGTCCTCTGATTCAGGACTTAAAATCTCAGTTTGTTTTTAAAAACAGATTTTCTTATCAGTAGAACGTTTCCCTTAGACTGTGGGCAACTTGAGTACAGGTTAAGGACCATCGTATGGTGTTTATAGGTTTTTGCCAAAGTGAACTGAATTCTTAGTTAAGTTCAATTCAGATGAATCAGTTGTTCTGGTTGGCAGCGTGGAGTGTGCCACAGCTCAAGGGAAGCTTTCCAAAGAAGGTATATGTCAACCCTGTGGACTGAGCAAGAAGGAGAATTTATTTCATGTCATAATAGTACAATATTAAGACCTTATTTTTGCATAGTCAGCCAAGGACATTTTAATGGTTTTTTGTGTGAATAAAGTTGTAAAAATACTAACAGTAGTTTTAAGAAAGAAAAAAAATGCCCATACATCATTCCTTTTTTATTTTCTGATGTTTCCTTTCAGTTCATTTTAATATGTATCAAAATTTTCACATAGTTGAGCTCATAGCATGATTTTTTTAGTTTCACTCCCCCACCACCTGCCTGTCAGCTTGATCCCTCATTGCTCTCACTTTGCTCCTACCTTCTGGCTACATCAGCCCTCTTTCCAGTTTTTGATGTATCCAGCTCTTTCTT
This sequence comes from Dugong dugon, assembly GCA_030035585.1. Lineage (NCBI taxonomy): Eukaryota > Metazoa > Chordata > Mammalia > Sirenia > Dugongidae > Dugong > Dugong dugon. The sequence goes on along the minus strand of CM057466.1, from coordinate 41,867,914 downwards.
ATCTCGGGTTGTGCTTGAAGCTTTCTGGAATGGTCTTTCCAGACCTCTGTGCATGACTGGATCATTTCATATTTTTGAGTCTCGGCCCAAATGTCACCCCCTCAGAGAGGAGTTCCCTGATCACCCTATGAAAATTACCCTCCCTATTCTTCTTGGTCGCATGGCATGGCATGGCATGGCATGGCATCACATCACATGGCATCGCCATGCTTATTTCCCTAATGACATTATCCACAATCTTCCTTCCTTCCTTCCTTTCCTTTCCATTCCTTTCCTTCCTTCCTTCTGCCCTTCCTTCCTTTCTTTCTTTCTCTAGGTTATTGTTCATCTATTCCACTGGCATGTAAGCTTCCACAATGAATATTATTATGACTGGAATCATTCCTTTTTTAAAATTTTTCCTGTGAGCTCTTCTCCTGAATAAATGCTCAGGAGAGAGATTATTGAATCAAACATAAACATTCTTATGGTTCTTGAAATTTGCCATATTGCTTTCCAAAATTTGTACCAATTTATACTGCCACCAGTGTTTCATCACAACATTGCCAGTATATGTTTTTGGGAGTGGGGGGAATTGACTAAGTGTATTCGGGATTAATTTACGAATTGTTGCTGTGTACCATTGAGTCGATTTCAATTCATTGTACCCTACAGGACAGAGTAGAATAGCCCCATAGGGTTTCTTAGGCTGTAATCTTTATGGGAGCAGATCCCCAGCTCTTTTCTCCCACAGAGTGGCTTGTGGGTTTGAACAACCGACCTTTTGGTTAGCAGCCAAGCTCTTTAACCACCATACCACCAGGGCTCCTCAATTTATGAATTATTAGAGGTTAATCCCTACTCTCAATAAATACTTTAACATGAAATAAAATCCTGCATCTTGAATTCTTCAAGCCAAACTTTCAAGAAAAGATTCTTCTTTATTTGTTTGTTTGTTTTTTAAATAGTTCTCTAGCCCTTGTGTCATAAGAAACCCCAAGGAGCATTAAGAAAGAGAAATATGTTGCAGCAGTCCTAAGACCTACCTCTTTCTGCCGTTTCTAGTTGTCTGTAACTCTCAGTCATCCAAGCTGCAAATCTGAGGGTTTAAGTATCTTAAAATGATTAGAATATCTGACTGAGGTATAATCTGGTTTCACTAAGCTTGTCTGTTGTTGTTGTTAGCTGCTATTGAGTTGATTTTGAATCATAGTGACCCCATGTGACAGAGTAGAACTGTCCCATGGGGTTTTCTAGGCTGTAATCTTTATGAGAGCAGATTGCCAGGTCTTTCTCCCGTGGAGCCACTAGGTGGGTTTGAACCACCAATCTTTTGGTTAGCAGCCGAGCGCTTAACCGTTGCACCATCAGTGCTTATGTACTACCAAAATAAACAGATTAGATTGACGGAAAACCATTAGGATCTCTGAGGCTCTAAGCTGAGCATCAACTGTGACGCCTGCAATATTCATAATGGCCAGAGGCTGGTTACAATTAACAAAAAGTAAAGACAGTCTCTGGGCAAGGTTTTGGTTCCCAAGGGCAACAATGAATGACGGTAGAAACGCCCCTGCTGAGAAGCCTAGCCTTGCACAGGCCAATGGTGAGGAAGTGCAGACACTGGGACGGGACGAGCCGGGTTCACCACCTCTGCACCTAAGGCCCAAACGAGGGCTAAAAACAAAAAGAAAACTCTGAGGCCACCTTCTGACTTTTCTCAGTTTAACAAGCCTTGATTATTCACAGACGAGTGGTGGGAGGCTGAGGATGTAAAGATAGAGCACTGGGCCCTGAGAAGTCTTTTTGCCTCCCTATATACTTGTGTTTAGTGAAAGCTTAGTAAAGGCCTGACTTCAGCTCTCGGGAGCAGACAGAATCGAGATGTCATGTACTTCTCGCGAAACCCCTCAGGGTCTGGCCCTCTCCCACAGTGGACGTGCAGCCCACCGAGGCTGTTGGCACAGAGGATGGGCTGCACTGTGAAGCTTCCCCAGGCTCGCCCCACCTTGGGGTGTATTAGTTGTCTCACCCATAAGATGTTGAGGCTGGACCATTTCAGTGAGTTTTCAGCTATCTCTGATAAAACCTAGGGCTTGAATGTGTGTTTCAATGTGTGTTTAAAAAACACTGAAGATTTAAACTTCCCATGAAAAGCTTTAATTGTATCTGTTTTGATCTTTCTATAATTTAACTTGCAATAAGTTTCTTTTCTTTCTAATAAATAAGAAAAAGGTAGTAAATGATTGCACTGGAACATCTCTAGAGACATTTCCCATGTAGGACTCTAGGAGTTTAGAGGAAACACCGTGAGGCTTTCTGTTCCAGCTCCGACATGTCTACAAAGCCCAGCTGACCACAAAGCTGGTCCTTCCTCCTTTCTCATCCTCTCCTCCGCTCTCTATTTCCTCTTTCTTCTCATCTATGTCATGTCTCTTCTCAGTTTAAGCTGAGCCTGCATTTGAATAAGAGGAGAAAATCTGCATGCTGAAGCTGGATGAAAAAGCTTGAGCAAAGCACAAAGGCCTATGGAAACACAGGGGTCTCTCCTAGGAACAGAAAAATAACTTTGTCAATTATCAGCACTAATTAACATTGTCAACAAATCAAATCAGCCTATGATTATGAGTCCCGTCCTTAATAGCAGCTTCTAAAAGAAATTGTGTGATGAAGTTGCAGGGGTGGATTAACCAGTAAGCAAGTTATGCAGGAGCTTACAGTAAACAAGGTATGCAAGGGCTTACTTGTGCTTACTTACAAATCTGTGTATACCAGAAAAACAGGTAAAATTGTGCACTACAGATTATTAAATAAACACAAGTAAACCTGTGCGTAACTTGCTTATTAGGTAATCCATCGTGCGTGATCCCAAATTAAATTTAACACTTCAGGATAATTATGTCTCAGTTTCACCATGGACGTTAGTGAGAATCCACATTGTTTAGTAAACCTGGCTTGGTCAAACCTCTAGTTTCAAGTCTGAGCCCAAGACTCAGAAGGACGGTGAGGTGTAGGGACCCTGGTGAACGTGGATGGTCAGAGGGACGGCCGGGTGGTAAGGACCCTGGTGAAGGTGGATGGTCCGAAGGATGGCCAGGTGTAGGGACCCTGGAGAACGTGGATGGTCAGAAGGACGGCCAGGTGTAGAGACCCTGGTGAACGTGGATGGTCAGAAGAATGGCCAGGTGTTAAGGACCCTGGTGAATGTCGATAATCAGAAGGACTACAAGGTGAAGGGACCTTGGTGAAAGTGGATGATCAGAAGGACGGCCAGGTGTAGGAACCTGCTGAATGTGGATGGTCAGAGGAATGGCCGGGTGTAGGGAACCTGGTGAACGTGGATGGTGAGAGGGAGGGCCAAATGTAGGGACCCTGGTGAATGTAGAGGGTCAGAAGGATGGCCAGGTGTAGGGGCCTTGGTGAATGTGCATGGTCAGAGGGACTGCCAGGTGTTGGGACCCTGGTGAATGTGGGTGGTCAGAAGGACAGCCACGTGTAGGGACCCTGGTGAATGTGGATGGTCAGAGGAACGGCTGGGTGTAGGGAACCTGGTGAATGTGGATGGTTAAAAGGACAGCTAGGCGTAGGGACCCTGGGGAACGTGGATGGTCAGAGGGAGGCCAGGTGTAGGGACCCTGGTGAACGTGGATGCTGAAAGGGACAGCCAGGTGTAGGGACCCTGGTGAATGTGGATGGTCAGAAGGACGGCCAGGTGTAGGGACCCTCGTGAACGCTGGTGGTCAGAAGGACAGCCACGTGTAGGGACCCTGGTGAACGTGGATGGTCAGAGGAACGGCCGGGTGTAGGAAACCTGGTGAACGTGGATGGTCAGAGGAACGGCCAGGTGTAGGGAACCTGGTGAATGTGGATGGTTAAAAGGATGGCTAGGTGTAGGGACCCTGGGGAACGTGGATGGTCAGAGGGAGGCCAGGTGTAGGGACCTTGGTGAATGTGGATGGTCAGAAGGACAGCCAGGTGTAGGGACCCTGGTGAATGTGGAGGGTCAGAGGGACAGACAGGTGTAGTGACCATCATGAAAGTGGATGTTCAGAGGGATGGCCAGGTGTAGGGACCCTGGTGAATGCGGACGGTCAGAGGGAGGTCAGGTGTAGGGACCCAGGTGAAATTGGATGGTCCAAGGGAAAGCCACGAATAGAGACCCTGGTGAACGTGGATGGTCTGAGGAAGATTCAGATGTAGTGTCCTCGGTGAACGTCAATGGTCAGAGGGACAGCCTGCTGTAGGACCATTTTGAATGTGGAGTGTCAGAGGTACGGACAGGTGTAGCGACCCTCGTGAAAGTGGATGGTGAGAGGGAAGGCCTGGTGTAGGGACCCTGGTGAAAGTACATGATCAGAAGGATGGCCAGGTGTTAAGTACCCTGGTGAACATGGATGGTCAGAAGGACGGCCACTTGTAGGGACCCTGGTGAACGTAGATGTTCAGAGGGACCGTCAGGTATAGGGACCCTGGTGAACATGGCTGGTCAGAGGGAAGGTCTGGTGTAGGGAACCTGGTGAACGTGGAGGGTCAGAGGGACAGCCAGATGTAGGGGCCTTGGTGATCGTGGATGTTAAGTGTGACATCCAGGTGTTGGGACCCTGCTTAACGTGGATGCTGAGAGAGACGGCCAGGTGTAGGGTCCCTGTTGAACGTGGATGGTCACAAAGACAGCCAGGTGTAGGGACTCTGGTGAATGTGGATGGTCAGAGGGACAGTCAGCTGTTGCGACCCTGGTGAACGTGGATGGACAGAGGGACGGCCAGCTGTTGGGACCCTGGTGAGCGTGGGTGGTCAAAGGGAGGGCCAGGTTTTGGGACCCTGGTGAATGTGGATGGTCAGAAGGATGGCCAGGTGTTAAGTATCCTGGTGTACGCGGATGGTCAAATGGACGACCACTTGTAGGGACCCTGGTGAACGTGGATGGTTAGGAAGACAGCCAGGTGTAGGGTCCCTGGAGAATGTGGATGGTCAATAGGATGGCCAGGTGTAGGCACCCTGGTGAACTCGGATGGTCAGAGTTACAGCCTGGTGTAGGGACACTGGTGAAAGTCGATTGTCTGAAGGACGGCCAGGAGTAGGGGCCCTGGTGGACATGGATGGTCAGAGAGACAGCCAGGTGTAGGGAGCTGGTGAACGTGGATGGTCAGAAGGACGGCCTGCTGTAGTGACCCTGTTGAACATGGAGGGTCAGAGGGACGGACGGGTTTAGGTACACTGGTGAACGTGGACGGTCACAGGAGAGCCGTGTTTACGGACACTGGTGAAAGTGGATGGTCAGAGGGACAGCCAGGTTTAGAGACCCTGGTGAACGTTGATAGTCAGAAGGATGACCAGGTGTAAAGTCCCTGGTGAACATAGATGATCAGAGGCACGACAAGGGTAGGGACATTGGTGAATGTGGATGGTCAGAGGGAAGGCCAGGTTTAGGGATCCCAGTGAACATGGATGGTCAGAACAATGGCCAGGTGGTAAGGACCCAGGTGAATGTGGATGGTCAGAAGGACGGTCTGATGTAGGGATCCTGGAAAAGGTGGATGGTCATAGGGATGGTCAGGTGGTAAGGACCCTGTTGAACATGGATGGTCAGAATGAAAACCAGGTGTAGGGACCCTGGTGAACGTGGATGGTCAGAGTTATGGCCAGATGTATTGGCCTTGGTAAACGTGGATGTTCAGAGGGACAACCAGATGTAGGGTCCTTCGTGAACATGGATGGTCAGAGTGATGGCCAGGTGTATGGACCCTGGTGAAAGTGGATGGTCAGATGGAAGGCCAAGTGGCAAGGACCCCAGTGAATGTGGATGGTCAAAAGGCCGGCCAGGTGTAAGGACCCTGGAGAACGTGGATGGTTGGAATGACGGCTAAGTGTAGTGACCCTGGGGAATGTGGATGGTCAGAAGGACAGCCAGTTGTAGGGACCCTGGTTAATGTGGATGGTCAGAGGATGGACAAGTGTAGGACCCTGGTGAACGTGGATGGTCAGAGGGAGGGCCAGGTGTAGGGACCATGGTGAATGTGGTGGATCAGAAGGATGGCCAGCTGTAGGGGCCTTGGTGAACGTGCATGGTCAGAAGGAGGCCAGGTGTAGGCACCGTGGTGAACGTGGATGATCAGAAGCACGAGCAGGGTAGGGACCTTGGTGAACGTGGATTTTCAGAGTGACAACCAGGTGTTGGGACCCTGGTGAACGTGGATGGTCAGAGGGAGGGCTAGGTGTAGGGAACATGTTGAACATCAATGTTCAGAGGGATGGCCAAGTGTAGGGACCCAGGTGAACGTGGATGGTTAGAGGGACGACCTGGTGTAGGTACCCTGGTTAACGTGCATGGTCAGAGGGAGGCCAGGTGTAAGGACCCTGGTGAACGTGGATGGTCAGAGGGACAGCCAGGTGTAGGGACCCTGGTGAACATGGATGGTCAGAGGGATGGCCAGGTGTAGGGACCCTGTTGAACATGGATGGTGAGAGTGATGGCCCAGTGTAGGGACCCTGGTGAACATGGAAGTTCAGAGGGACGGCTGGGTGTAGGGAACCTAGTGAAAGTGGATGGTCAGAAGGATAGCCAGGTGTAGTGACCCTGGCAAATGTGGATGGTCAGAGGGATGGTCAGGTTTCGGGACACTTGTGAAAGTGGACGGTCAGAGGGATGGCCAGGTGTAGAGACCATGGTAAATGTGGATGATCAGAACAAAGGTCAGGAGTACGGACTCTGGAGAATGTGGATGGTGAGAAGGAAAGCCTGGTGTAGGGACCCTGGTGAACATGCATGGTCAGAGGGACGGGTGGGTGTAGGTACCCTGGTAAACGTGGAGGGTCAGAAGGATGGCCAGGTGTAAGGACCCTGGTGAACCTGGATGGTTAGAGGGACTGCCAGGTGTAGAGATCGTGGTAAACGTCAATGGTCAGAACGACGGCCAGGAGTATGGACTCTGGGGAATGTGGATCATCAGAAGGACGGCCAGGTGTAGGGACCCTGGTGAACGTGGATGATCAGAAGCACCACAAGTGTACGGACCTTGGTGAATGTGGATGGTCAGAAGGATGGCCAGATGTTAAGAACCCAGCTGAATGTGGATGGTCAGAAGGAAAGCCTGGTGTAGGGACCCTGGTGAACATGGAGGGTCAGAGGGATTGCCACGTGTAGTGAACCTCGAGAAAGTGGATGGTCAGAGGGACAGCCAAGTGTAGGGTCCCTGGTGAACGTGCATGGTCGGGGGAATGGTGGGTGTAGGGACCCTGGTGAACGTGGAGATTCAGAGGGATGGCTGGGTGTAAGGACCCTGGTAAACGTGGATGGTTAGAGGGAAGGCCGATGTAGGGACCCTGATGAACATGGATGTTCAGATGGATGGCCAAGAGTACAGACCCTGGAGAATGTGCATGGTTAGAAGGACGGCCAGGTGTAGGGGCCCTGGTGAATGTGGATGGTCAGAAGGACAGCTAGGTTTTAAGGACCCTGGTGAATGTGGATGATCAGAAGCACGGCCAGGGTAGGGACCTTGGTGAACGTGGATGGTCAGAGGGACGGCCAGGTGTAGGGACCCCGGTCAATGTGCATGGTCAGAGGGAGGCAAGGTGTAGGGACCCTGGTGAAAGTGGAGGGTCAGAGGGATGGCCAGGTGTAGGGACCCTGGTGAACGTGGATGGTTAGAGGGAGGGCTGATGTAGGGACCCTAATGAACATGGATGGTCAGAAGGACAGCCAGGAGTATGGACCCTGGAGAATGTGCATGGTCAGAAGGATGGCCAGGTGTAGGGAACCTGGTCAATGTGCATGGTCAGAGGGAGGCCAGGTGTAGGGACCCTGGTGAAAGTGGAAGGTCAGAGGGATGGCTAAGTTTCAGGACCCTTGTGAAAGTGGATGGTCAGAGGGATGATCAGGTGTAGCGACCCTGGTGAACATGCGTGGTCAGAGGGATGGGTGGGTGTAGGTACCCTGGTAAACGTGGAGGGTCAGAAGGATGGCCAGGTGTAAGGACCCTGGTGAACCTGGATGTTTAGAGGGACGGCCGATTTAGGGATCCTGACGCACACGGATGGTCAGAGGGACTGCCAGATGTAGAGACCGTGGTAAACGTTGATGGTCAGAACGATGGCCAGGAGTATGGACTCTGGGGAATGTGGATCATCAGAAGGACGGCCAGGTGTAGGGACCCTGGTGAACGTGGATGATCAGAAGCACTGCAAGTGTATGGACCTTGGTGAACGTGGATGGTCAGAGGGACGGCCATGTGTAGTGAACCTCGGGAAAGTGGATGGTTGTGGGGATATATGCCATTTAAACATGGCTGCACTATTGACAACAGCAGCCCCCACAGACCTCTATGCTGCACAGCATGTTGAGACTTGTCCCCAACATGTTGAGACTTGTCTCGACTTGTTTTCCCAAACCTATTGTCCCTTTACTGATTGGCTTGTTTACCTGAATTCCTTCTCCCTTGCCCACACTCAAAGCCCATTGTTCTGTTATTTGCTTCACTGCTTGTTGTATTGACTATAAATAAACTCCTGGGACTGCAGCCAGGGTGGACTCCTCAGAGTGACCCTCCTGGCCCCACTTCTCTGTAAGAGTTGTGTTTGGTTACTGTCTCCCCCGTCCTGACACTCGCCGCCGCTGCGACAGATGGTGGGTGCCCCATGTGAGGAGCTGCGACAGATGGTGCCCCATGTGAGGATGCTGTAGACATCCTCAGACTCAATCCCTGAAGGTGGTTAAGTACAGGACGCGTCCATTTCGGGCTGCTATAGCCCCGGGAGAGGCGGGGATTTCTTGTACATTCCCTCAAGGGATTTCAGGCTTTGGGCCAGGAGCTTTCCTATCATTCTTTTCTGCATTTTCCTATTCCTCCTCGCTATGGGGAATTCTCTTTCTCCTGTACAACATCAACACAAAACCCAGTTGTTGGGATTGTTAAAGGCCTATAAGCTTAAGGTGTCAGAAGAAGCCCTTACCCAACTTCTGCTTTTAATTGAGTCTGCCTGTCCTTGGTATCCCTTGTGGGGAAACCTTGGTGTAGAAGCATGGGAATATATCGGTAACATCATTCGTGACATGAACATCCCAGCTTCAGTTCTTATTGCTTGGCATCACTGCCGCCTCGCTTTCATCCCCTACAGGCAGGTCCTTCTGCTCCCTCCCCTAGTAAAGAAAATGTTTATGACCCTCCTCTTTCCATACCTCCCAAGGCTGATTTCTCTCAACTTGAGTCTCTTATGGAAAGATGTTTGCAGGAGGGCCGTGAGAAAGAGGGGTTTTCGGCTTATCCTGTCATTCGGGGATCAGGACTGCCCCGTCACGATGGCCTTGACTTTCAAGTTTTTAAAGAACTCTGTAAAAGCATGATAGAGAATGGTTTACAGTGTTCCTTTACAAAAGGAATTGTAGAAGCTATAGGACAAAACTATGAGATGACCCCCTGGGATTGGAACGTTTTAATAGGAACAGTCTTAACCCCTGCTCAATTTAGCGTATGGAGTCAAGAATACAAGGAACATTGTAACCTTTATGCCATGGACAATCTTAACCATAATATCCCTGCTAGTTTTGACATGCTCCTGGGTGTTGGGAATCATTCCACTCCCCAGGCCCAGAGTCAGATGAATAGGCAAGCATTCAGTCAAGCCTCTGATGCTGCCACCAAAGCCTGGAGTAAAATCCCTGACTCCAGAACACCCACCGGCTCATTCGCCACTATTCGCCAAGCGGCAAACGAGCCTTACATTGATTTTATCAACCGCCTCCAAACGGCCATTTCCCGACAGGTAGATAACCAACAAGCTGCTGAAGTTCTTTGTCTCCAGCTTGCTTACGAAAATGCTAATGCTGACTGTTGAGCTGTTTTAGCCCCCTTAAAGGCACAGAATCTTAATTTAGCTGAAATGATTAGAGCATGTCAAAATGTTGGCACAGAAACCCATAAGGCACTAGTATTAGCGGCAGCTCTCCGTCCATCCACTGCCACCTGTTTTCGGTGTGGTAAACCTGGACATTTTAAGAAGGACTGTCACAGTTTAAAAAACAAAAATGCCAACACTGAACTTCCAACCCAAAAGTGTCCCCGCTGTGGTAAAGGCTTTCATTGGGCTAAGCAGTGCAGATCTCAATTTAACAATCAAGGCAACCCTATGTCGGGAAAAGGGAAGAGACGCGAGAGCTCTCGCGCCCTGAAAAATCCAGGGAGCCTCCGAGTGTGGAGTGTGGAGACCACAGCATAAACTCCAAACAGCAAAGTTTGCGAGTCAATGATTTAAAAGCAGCTACTGAAGGGAGTGCAGGATTAGATTTACCCTTGACAGAAGGTGTCATAATAGATGAGGCAGGAAAAGTTTTTCTTATAGCGACACAGGTTTGGGGACCCCTGCCTCGAGGATATTTAGGACTCCTAATGAGTTGCTCTAGTATTACATCTCAAGGTCTAACTGTTCATCCTGGCATAATAGATTCTGATTATGAAGGTCAAATTAAAATCATGATTTCCAGTCTCTCTTATTGGAACATTACTCCCTCTGATAAGATAGCACAGCTAATTTTACTTCCCTTTGTAGTCACCTCCGCTCGCGCTACCCCAAGACGGGCTGGGAGTTTCGGCAGTACTGACGCTTTTTGGGTTACTAAGTTACAATCTTCCCAACCATATCTTACTGTTCAGGCCAATGATCGCATGTTTAAAGGGCTCGTGGATTCTGGGGCAGATGTAACTATCTTCTCCTCTGATTCCTGGCCCTCTTTGTGGCCCAAGAAGCAAACCGCTGAAACCCTCACAGGAGTTGGAAGAACACAGTGTCCTTTTCAAAGTACACTTCTCATTGTTTGCTATAGCTCTGATGGACAGCCCGCTTCTATCTGTCCCTTTATCCTTCCTTTGTCTACTATATTATGGGGACGAGATCTACTCTCTCAGTGGAATGTTCAAATTGGCATCCCTCAGGATTTTTCATAGGGGCCACTGCTCAAACAGACCCTCTGTTAAAATTAACCTGTATACCTGGCCCTCCTGTTTGGGTTGAGCAGTGGCCCATTAAAGAAGAGAAATTGGAACACCTTAAAAGACTTGTCCAGGAACAGTTAGAGGCTGGACACATCGGGCCTTCCTGCAGCCCTTGGAATACACCTATTTTCTGTGTCCCTAAAAAATCCAAAATATGAAGGCTCCTTCATGACTTACAGGCTGTTAATCAATGTCTTGTCCCTATGGGACCTCTCCAACCTGGAATTCCCAATCCGGCCTGTATTCCTCAAACATGTAATATTATTATTATTGATCTTAAAGATTGCTTTTTTAGCATCCCACTCCATCCTGATGATTGTGCTAAATTTGCCTTTTCAGTTCCTTTTATGAATAATTGTTGTCCTATGCAGCGTTATGAGTGGACTGTTCTCCCACAGGGCATGGTCAATAGTCCAACTGTCTGTCAATATTATGTTGATAAGGCTCTTAAGCCAGTCTGAAGGGCCTTTTCCTCATGTCTTATATATCATTATATGGACGACATTCTCCTAGCCCATCCCAAACCAGAACAACTTGATTTGCTTCTTGTCTCTGTTCAACACACGTTACAAGGTTTTGGCTTACAGGTAGCCCCTGAAAAGGTTCAGTCTTTCACCCCGTGGCAGTATCTGGGATACTATCTTGAAACCCATATCGTTCGCCCTAAAACACCGGAAATTATAATTCCCAAGGCTTTAACTCTAAATGACCTCCAAAAGATCCTTGGTCATATTAATTGGCTGCGACCTTCACTCAGCATATCAACCTCTCAACTAGCCCACTTATTTGAGACCCTTAAGGGTGACCCTGCTCTAACCTCTATGAGGACACTCTCTCCCCAGGCACGCCATGAATTAACACTTGTTAACCAAGCCATTAAAGAAAAATTTTTGACTCGTTTACAGATAAATCATCCTGTTTACCTTCTCCTATTAAATACTCCTCCTAGTCTTACAGGCGTGCTCTGTCAATTTACTCCTGACTTCGGAGCACTTGAATGGCTTTTTCTTCCTTATCACCCTCTGCAACAGTTGTTTACACGCTTCTCTCAGTGCATTAACTTATTAATGCAAGGACGCACCCGCATGCAACAGCTTTTGGGTTCTGACCCTCATTTTATATACTTTGGGGTAACGAAAACAGCTTTTGATCATGCTCTTCTTAATTCTGAAGAGCTCCAGATCACATTGGCTGATTTTACTGGGCAAGTAATTTATTCTTATCCCACTTCAAAGCCACTCTCTACCCTGCAACTTCTTCCTTTACATCTTTCCACTATGCTCTCTCCTTCACCCCTTGCTAATGCTCCTACCCGCCTTTATAGACGGATCAGGAAAAACTGGAAAAGGAGCGGTCACTTGGCAGACGGACAGTGCCTGGCAACATTTCATTACACAAAAGGGTTCCACTAAACAGCGTGCTGAGTTGTTGGCAGCTGTTGCTGCCTTTGAAATTTTTAAATCAATGCTGTTCAATTTAATTGCTGATTCTGCTTATGTTGTTCGCACTGTTCAACATATTAGCGATGTAACTCTTCGATTTAGTCCCGATTATGAGTTATTTACTTTATTTAAAAGGCTCCAAACCCTACTTAATAGCCGTAACTCTCCCTTTTTTGTGGTGCATGTGCACTTCCATACACCCTTGCCGTGGCCTCTTTCTGATGGCAATTCTCGTGCCGATTTACTTGCTGGCTCTGCCTTTTCTGATGCACGAACTTCTCATAATTTTTTTCATCAAAATGTGCGGACTTCAAAAATAATTTTCTATCTCTCTTACTGAAGCACAACAAATTGTTCGCACCTATCCTGACTGCCAACGCTTTTCTCCCACGTTCTTTGCTGCTGGCGTCAACCCACGTGGTCTAGTAGCCAATCAGTTTAAATGGATGTAACACATTTTCCTCCCTTTGGGAAATTTAAATATCTCCACGTATCCATAGATACATGTTCTGGGTTTCCTTATGCTACAGCTCTTTCTGGAGAACGTTCTACTCATGCCTATCATCACTTTACCCAAGCCGTTGCAACTATGGGATGTCCCCAAGCTCTTAAAACTGATAATGGGCCTGCATATACTTCTGCTAAATTTCAACAACTTTGTGCCACTTGGAATATTCTTCATTCCACTGGCATTCCTTATAACCCTCAAGGGCAAGCCATAATTGAACGTTCCCATCATACTCTCAAACAGCTCTTAAATAAACAAAACGGGGTAGATGATGGGTCTAGAGTATGTGACCAGAATGAAAGACTTGCCAAAGCTCTCTTTACTTTTAACTTTTTATCAGTTGCCAAAGATGGTCGTACCGCTGCAGAATGACATTTTATCCCCCCTGACACCCGACCTCGCCCACAGGTCCTCTATAAAGATCCTCAAAATCCCTCTGTCTGGCAAGGACCTGTAGAATTATTAACCTGGGGGAGAGGGTATGCGGCTGTTTTGTCTCCTACAGGTCCGCTTTGGATTCCTGCTCAACTAGTAAAACCATATCACGTTCCGGCGACAGCCACCCCCTACCGCAGGGACCCGCTATATCCACTGACACTACCAGGGCCGCCAGCCGCTCCAACTCCAGAGCCACAGCTGACACCAACGCCCCCTCCTCCAGAGAAGAAAACTGAACAACAAGGTTCTGTTGTGCCGGTAACATGGAGAGGTTTGAAAGCCCTCTCCTCCAAAGCTGAAAATGTTCTTTCAGCTACTGGTGCCCCACTTACACCTGAAAACCTGTTTCTAGCCAGGATTTCTCTCGTGACTTTTAACTCTCAACAGGTTTGTATTCTTCTTCTTCTCTTTTTTCAAGTTTTTACAACCTCTGCCTCTACCACCTATACCTATTGGACTCATGTTCTTAGCCCCCCTGTCTTCTACCCGGTTACTTGGGAAGAACCAAAGCCCCCTTTCCTCTAATGATATTGTCGTTACTGGGGGACACTATTTGGCCTGTTCCAAACCACTTACTAACTCCCCTGAAGAGGGATGGTTTGTACTGTCTACAAATTGGACACTCTATGCTGACGCCCTTCCTTTGTGTTTCACTACCCAGCCACACACTGCTTCTGTGTGCGTGCCTATACTAGAACAATGGTATATGAATTACATTTACTACAATGGTACCTATAAGCAACCAGCCTATTCTAGGCAATTTTTCATTACAGCCATAAGCATTAACGGCACGTTCAGTGCCTATATTACTCACTCACCCCCTTCCATCCCTGTATGTCAACACCCACAGCTATCTCTTACAGACCCTATCGATAATACTTGGGTTACTTGTCGAACTACTAACTTTTCTTCATACTCTCTCCCTTTCAACATTTCACTAGAAAATTGGGGCCCTCAAGGTTTAATTTTATTACCAAATCGCTCTACTTGGCAGTGGGCAACCCCATACCATTACCTAGGACATTCTAAGTCCTGGAACCCTGGCCTAGCCAGACCCGTTCTTTGCTTACATTATTCAACTACTCATTTTTCCCCATTAAAAATCCTTTCTTGGCGATTAGGTCTCCCTTTTTATGAAAGAACTCTCCATTCAGGAACCTTTCTGAGTGGGACAAAGGATGCCAAGAACCCACTCCCCAAATTACAATGGACCCTCCATGACCAGAACGATTCTGTGCTTATATGCACATCTACACCATACATTTTTGCTATAACTTCTAGTCCTCTGGATAGCATTAAAATAAATGCCTCTTTTCAATTAACATTATCCAGTGGCTCTACTTGGATTACTCCATGTCTGTCCAGGCAAAATGTCTCCACTCTTAACATCAATTCTGTATTTGTTCTTTGACAAAAAAGCCACCTTTGGCTGCCCATTAACCTTACACGCCCTTGGCAAGATAGTTCCCCCCTTGCTCAGGTTGTTAATGCATTACAGAAAATACGAACTAAAAGGTTTCTTGGAATTCTCATAGCCTTTATTATCACAGCCACTGCTATTGCCGCTATGGCAGCTACCGCCGCTGTAGCTCTCTCCCTATCTATTCAGACTGCCCAGCAGTTTAACACTTATATGCAAAATGTTACTTCTGAAATGCAAACTATGGCACATATTGATCAAGAGATCCTCAAGCATCTGGGTGCTTTAGAAGCCTCAGTCCTTTGGCTTGGAGAACAACAGGAAGCCCTATGGGAACACTCTCAATTAACCTGTGATGCTGAATACACTCGCTTCTGTGTTACAGCCCTTCCATATAATGAGTCCTGGAAGGATGTTAAAAATAATCTTCTGGCTAGGTTCGCTTCTCCATTGAAAGGTGATATTTAAAAATTACAATTTCAATTACAAGAACAGCTCTTGAGATTACAATCAGAGTCTAATAAGGCTACACTTAATACACTTAATGATTTTGCCTACTGGCTCAATCCCACACATTGGTTCTCTGGACTCAATCTCCATGTCTGGATCCTTTTTGCTATAGGATGTTTAATAGTCTTGTGCCTCCTTGTAGTTATCCGATGTCTCTACTCCCTGAAGATCTCCCATCACCAACAGAAGTCAGCCTTCTACACCTGGACCATTCGCTTCCAGTTACCTAAACAGGAGACGGGAAAAATAAAGACCTCCTCTTAAGAAGGCCCTTCCTATGCTATTATTTTGATAATCAGTAATTACCTATATTTTGTTAATCAGTAAGTTCCCAATGAAAATTTGTTATTTGTAAACTCCTCTATATTTTCTGCATCTCCTAGTTAGATGCTTCTGTATAAATAGATTTCTAAGTTAGATGATTCCTTTCCAGTTGATAGTGAATTTGTGTAAATCAATGTTTGTTTGATTGTTAATGAATCTTTGAGCCTTTATAAATCTTTAAGCGTTTAAAAATAATAATTTCAGTGAATGTTAAAAGTTAGTGTTTACCTGACAAATTGAGAGTCAGAGGAAACCCATGGGTCCAACAATCAGGATATTACTAGTGCAGAAGATTATATTATCCTCATAAGATCATCCTCTATTGCCTTACACACCTTAAAGGCACATTGAGTCCGCTCACTCCGGCTATGCAATTGATAAGAGTATCGCTCTTTCTTAGTAACCTGGTGAAGAACCAGATGGTATCCAGTGGAAAACCAGCACCGTGAGTTTAAAGAGCCTGCTATGGCCGCCATCTAGGTGACTAAGTCCAGCTGTTACTCATAGCTATGCTACTTCTCCTTAAACATATTGAGTGTGCCCCAGCTATAGCTGGGCTCACAAGGACTCATTAAGATGCCAGGCCCTGAGGTGTGGAGACAGTAGCTGCGATAATCTTAGACTTTATCTCTTAGAGAAAATTTTACTTTATCCTACCGGACACTTGCTGGACCAGTAGAAACCCTCTTGATTCTTATTTCATTAACTAAACAAAAGGGGGGAAATGTGGGGATATATGCCATTTAAACATGGCTGCCCTATTGACAACTGCAGCCCCCACAGGCCTCTATGCTGCACAGCATGTTGAGACTTGTCCCCAACATGTTGAGACTTGTCACGACTTGTTTTCCCAAACCTATTGTCCCTTTACTGATTGGCTTGTTTACCCGAATTCCTTCTCCCTTGCCTGAACCCAAAGCCCATTGTTCTGTTATTTGCTTCACTCCTTGTTGTATTGACTATAAATAAACTCCTGGGACTGCAGCCAGGGTGGACTCCTCAGAGTGACCCTCCTGGCCCCACTTCTCTGTAAGAGTTGTTTTTGATTACTGTTTCCACCATCCCGACACTCACCACCACTGCAACAGATGGTGCCCCGTGTGAGGGGCTGCGACAGATGGTGAGAGGGATGGCCAGGTGTAGGGACCCTGGTGAAAGTGGTTGGTCAGAGGGATGGTCAGGTGTAGGGACCCTGGTGAACATGGATGGTTAGAGGTACGGCCAGGTGTACAGACCCTGGTGAATGTGGATTGTCAGAGGGACGGCAGGTATAGGGATGCTGGTGAAAGTGGATGGTCAGAGGGACAGCCAGATGTAGGGACCCTGGTGAAAGTGGATGGTCAGAGGGACGGCAGGGTGTCCGGACCCTGATGATTGTGGATAGTCAGAGGGACGGCCAGGTGTAGGGAACTTGGTGTACGTGGATGGTCAGAGGGATGGTGAATTTTAGGGACCATCGTGAATGTGGATGGTCAGAGGGACTGCCAGGTGGAGGGACTGTGGTGAACATGGATGGTCAGAGGGACGGCAGGGTGTAGGGACCCTGATGATTGTGGGTAGTCAGAGGGACGGCCAGGTGTAGGGAACCTGATGTACATGGATGGTTAGAGGGATGGCAAATTTTAGGGACCATCGTGAATGTGGATGGTCAGAGGGACTGCCAGGTGGAGGGACCCTGGTGAACATGGATGGTCAGAGGGATGGCAGGCTGTAGGGACCCTGATGATTGTGGATAGTCAGAGGGACGGCCAGGTGTAGGGAACCTGGTGTACATGGATGGTTAGAGGGAAGGAAAATTTTAGGGACCATCGTGAATGTGGATGGTCAGAAGGACGGCCAGGTGTAGGGACCTTGGTGACCGGGGATGGTTAGAGGGACAGCCAGGTGTAGGGACCCTGGTGAACATGGATGTTAAGAGGGATGGCCTTGTGCTAAGGACCCTGGTGAACCTGGCTGGTCAGAAGGAAGGCCAGGTGTCGGGACCATGGTGAACGTGGATGGTCAGAGGGATGGCCAAGTGTAGGGACCTTGGTGAACGGGGATGCTCAGAGGGACATCCAGGTGTTAAAGACCCTTTGGAACATGGACGATCAGAGGTACGGCCAGGTGTAGGGACCCTGGTGAATATGGATGGTCAAACAGATGGCCAGGTGTAGGGACCCTGGTGAGCATGTATGATCAGAGGGACTGGAAGTTGGTAAGGGCCCTGGTAAACGTGGATGGTCAGAAGGACGGTCAGGTGTAGGGACCCTGGTGAACGTGGATGTTCAGGGGGATGGCCAATTGTAGGGAACCTGGTGAACACAGATGGTCAGAGGGACAGCCAGGTGTCACGACCCTGGTGAACGTGGGTGGTCAGAGTGACGGCCAGGTGTAGGGACCCTGGTGAACGTGGATGGTCAGAAGGACGGCCAGGTGTCACGACCCTGGTGAACGTGGGTGGTCAGAGTGACGGCCAGGTGTAGGGATCCTTGTGAACGTGGATGGTCAGTGGGTCAGCCAGGTGTAGGGACCCTTGTGAACATGGATGTTCAGAAGTATGGCCAGATGTAGAGACCCTGGTGAACGTGGATGGTCAGAGCGACAGCCAGGTGTAGGGACCCTGGTGAACGTGGATGGTCAGAAGGACGGCCAGGTGGTAAGGACCCTGGTGAATGTGGATGGTCAGAAGGACTGACAGGTGTAGGGACCCTGGTGAATGTGGATGTTCAGTGGGATGGCCAATTGTAGGGAACCTGGTGAACACAGATGGTCAGAGGGACAGCTAGGTTTCACGACCCTGGTGAACGTGGGTGGTCAGAGTGATGGCCAGGTGTAGGGATCCTTGTGAACGTGGATGGTCAGTGGGTCGGCCAGGTGTAGGGACCCTTGTGAACATGGATGTTCAGAAGTATGGCCAGATGTAGAGACCCTGGTGAATGTGGATGGTCAGAGCGACAGCCAGGTGTAGGGACCCTGGTGAACGTGGATGGTCAGAAGGACGGCCAGGTGGTAAGGACCCTGGTGAACGTGGATGGTCAGAAGGACTGACAGGTGTAGGGACCCTGGTGAACGTGGGTGGTCAGAAGGATGGCCAGGTGTAGGGACCATGGTGAACATGGATGTTCAGTGGGACGGCCAATTGTAGGGAACCTGGTGAATGCAGATGGTCAGAGGGACGGCCAGGTGGTAAGGACCCTGATGAACATGGACGGTCAGAAGGACTGACATGTGTAGGGACCCTGGTGAACATGGATGGTCAGAGGGACGGCCAGGTGTAGGGACCCTTGTGAGCATGGATGTTCAGAAGTACAGCCAGATGTAGAGACCCTGGTGAACGTGGATGGTCAGAGGGACGGCTAGGTGCAGGGACCCTGGTGAAGGTGAATGGTCAGAAGGATGGCCACGTGTAGGGACCTTGGTTAACATGGATGTTCAGATGTAATGCCAGGTGTAGGGACTCTGGTGAGCATGGATGTTCAGAAGGACGGCCAAGTGTAGGGACCCTGGTGTACATGGATGGTCAGAAGGACAGTCAGGTGTCGGGTCCCTGGTGAACATGGATGGTCAAGGACAGCAAGTTGTAGGGACCCTGGTGAACATGGACAGGCTGAGAACATTTTTAGAGGTGTATTCTTTTCCTAGAATTGCTCTAACAAAATGTCTTGGTGGCTCATAAGAAATGTATGGTCTCAGAGTTCTTGAGGCTGGAAGTCCAAATCAGGGTGTCAGCAGGGCCATGTTCTCTCTGGACACTCTAGGGGAAGATCCTTTCTTGGCTCTCCCAACTCCGGGTAGACTCAGCTGTTCCTCGTCTTACAGCTGTAGCATGATTCCAGTCTCTACCTCCGTTCACTCGGCTGTCTTCCTTCTGTCTGTCTGTTTCTTCTTGTTTATGAGGACACCACTCACATTGAATTAGGACCCACCCTACTCCAGAATGACCTCAGTTAACAAAGACCCTATCTCCAAATGGGGTCACATTCACAGGTATGGGGGTTAGGATTTCAACATATCTTTAAAAAATATATATATATATATAATATATATATTTTTTATATATATATATAAATAAAATGTGTTTTTGGTGATTTTATACAGTAAGTTAGGTTCCCATTTGATAATTTCCACACAGACTTTTCAGTGACATTAGTTATATTTTTCAAAATTCTCTTTAATTGTGTTCTGGTTGTTCCACCAGTACTCTAGTTTCCCTGCACCCTTACCTTCTCATCTTTGCTTTAGAGTAAATGTTGACCTTTTGGTCTCGCTCAGGTGGTTTTTTAGTACAGCACCATTCTTACAGGTAATATCCTTTATTTTGTATGCTACTCCGCTATTTCGCTAAAAGGTGATCATAGGGGATAGTTTTGGTTCAAGGTTTAAACAGTGTCCCAGGTCTCAAATGGTCCAGTTAGTCTGCCCTTTCTTAAGAATTTGAGTTTTGTTATACATTTTTCTCCCATTCTATCTGGGACCATATATCGTGACAGTGGTGGTAGCTGGGCACCATCTAGTTCTTTTGGTCTCAGGGTAGTTGAGGCTGTGGCTCATGTAGGCTATCAGCCTTGTAGATTTGTTTCTTCTCTGAGATTTTGGTTACCTTTTTACACTTTTGCTCCTAATGTGTAGAGACCAATAGTTGTATCTTAGATGGCCGCTTGCAAGCTTTTAAGACCCAGATGCTACTCACTTCACTAGGATGCAGAACATGAACTTTGTGAGCTATATTATGCCAATTGACTTGGTTGTCCCATGAGACTACGGTCTTAAGCTTTCAAACCTAGAAAACTGATCTCAGAAGGTGTTTGGTTATGTCTGAGGACTATCCGTAGTTGTTTTCTTCAATGAATTTATGTGCCTGAACACACATATCTGTGTTTACATGTACATTTAGATACTTATATCCGTTCTCACACCTATACCTACTTATACACCTAATATCTACCTGTGGAGTCCTGGTGGCACAGTGGTTAAGATTTCAGCTGCTAACCAAAAGATCCACAGTTCAAATCCACCAGCTGCTCCTTGGAGACCCTATGAGGCAGTTCTACTCTGTCCTATAGAGTCACTATGAGTTGGAATCGACTCGACAGCAATGCATACACCTACCTGTATACCTATATACCTATACACGTCCATATGAGATCACACACTCATTTTGGTCGTTGGTGGAGTTGTTGCCATCTTATATATGTCAAATTTTTTAGTACTGGTATCTTTTCTCTTGAGTGCTTCTTAGCAACATCATTTACTTTGGTAATGTTGTGCTCTCTAAAGCCGCATTCTGTACCACTTTCCACATCACCGAAAATAACAAGTATCTATGATCTAAAGCATGCTTCCCCCTCACCCCCCCCACCTTTCCCTGATAACCACCAACAAACATTAGTCTCTTTATATATATGTATCTACCCTTGTCTTCTTATAAAAGAAGGATCATACAAAATTTGTCCTTACGTACTTGACTTATTTCACTTAGCATTATGCCCTCCAGCTCCATCCATATTATAATATGTTTCGTGGACTCATCATTGTTCTTTATGGTTGCATAGTATTCCACTGTATGCACACACAAAGTTTTGCTTATCCATTCTCAACATATATTTTTGGGGGACACAATTCAACCCATAACAGACAGCTTAGGAAAAAAAAAAAAAAGACTTCGCAACATTCTATGTTGAGTCTTGAGTTAATTGAGTCAATTGCTCCCACACCGTGCAGGAGAAAGCACGCTCAGGACGTGCAGAAAGCTGCTCAATTTCCAAATGCACTTTAGGGAGGGTGTGTGCCGAGCTTATCACAGCATGCAGGTCTGCAGGGCATGCCGGGGCTGGATGCCCCACAAGCTCGGAGGTTTAGTGTTTCCTGCTACACTTGGCACTTGAATGCTTAGGGAGAAAAGCAGTGTGTTTCACCCTTGGAGCTCCTCTGATTTCCCACGTCTTTCAGGAGAGCGTGATTACCTGATAGGCCCTGTTTTTTAGCAGGGTTTTAGAATCCTTAAGGAGCGGGTGAAAAGGAAACTTGGATTTTTTTTCCTTCCCCACAAAAACCCTTAGGTAAAAATTCTGAAGCTGTATCTGTTTCTAACTAGATGAAAACAATCTGAGACTGTTGAAACTTACTTGGGAGATGCCTTCCAAGCCAAGGCCTTAGGAGAGGAATCCCAGCTGCTTGGGTCCTTCAGCCCTGCCCAGCAAGACCAACAGCTCTGCCCGTCTGCCATGAGCAAACGCATATTAAATTATTAGGCTTTACAGTATCATTCGTCCAGCCCACATGCTATTGCCATATGATCAATATTTCTCTATGGAGAGTTTACATCAATTAGTGGCTGGGATTTTAGAGTGTCCTTGATCTTTGAAAGAAGAAATGTTACACAGATGAGAATCTGTGAGCATTCCCTGGACCTTACCATTAAAACTCCATTATAGGCAAGTGTTATTTGAAGCACAAAATGCTGTTGAAATAAAGGTTTGACCTCTTTGTGAAGGTAACATAAGAACCTAGTCAAATATAAGTCTTGATGTGGGCACTGAACTTTTCCACACTTCTGTTCTCCATCCCTCTTTAAATGGATTCTTACCCCAAAGAGAAATTGCTAGAGAATCATTATTGTCAAGAGATCCTATTTCTTTGTTTGCCCACAGGTTTTCTGCTGTTGCTGAAGTCTCCGGAGCCATGGGATCTGCTCTCTGCTGGTTACGGATTGTTTCTGGTGTCACATTTTAATTAGAATCATCACAATCCTGTAGCTTATGAAGTTTCCTTGGGGAGGTGGGTGACATACCATTCTCACTGGGTATGAGCTTCCAGCACCCTGAGGGGAATAAAAGCCCAGCTCTCCAGCATTCTTTCTGACAGCTCCAGAAATGTCCCCCAAACACTGCTGAGCACATACTCTGTGCCAGTTAATACCTTATTTAATCCTTAGACAGAAATACAGGGCACTTACTATTATTCTCATCCTCACTACAGACATATGGAACAGGAGGCTCAGAGAGGTGAAGGGTCTTCCCATCTATCAGACGTGGGAGGCGGTGGGCGAGCAGATAGATGAGCCATTTCATTACACCACTTCTCGGTGTGCTGACAGAGCTCATGCAATGCCGTCTGTGAGGGGAGGCATGTCCTTGGAATGAATCCCAAAGGTCAGAGAGCACTGGGATTGAGAGCTGACTCTTCACTAACTAGCTGTGTCCTTCTACCTCTTCATACTTTGGTTTCCTGGTCTGTGAAATATGGATAAGAATACTTCCTCCACCTTTCACAGTCATTATGGCAATAGCAAGAGGCATTCATGCCCCTAGAACCAGGCGTGGCACATCTTAGACCTTGAATAAATATTTGTCTAAATGGGGGAAAAAAAAAAAAAAACCAACAACCTAATTATTCTCTTTAGAAAGAGAGATTGAAGGAAGAGAGTTTAAAGAGCTGGCAGATTGACACATGGATTTCTTCTTATCTAAAATTCCCAGTTGTACATGTTTCAAAATTCAAGGAGACTTTGAAGCACTAATGACTAATTCATGCAAAACTTGTGTGGAGAAGCATCATCATTGAAGTGGGTATACATGGAGGAGGAGAGAAGGCAGCTGAGCTGGGACACTGGAGAGACAAAGCAGCTAATTACAAGGGTCCATCAAGAGACAGTGGCAGTGGAGAGAACTTACTTTGCAAAATGAGGTGTGAGCACAGCCTACCGTGTTTGGAAGTTTGGCGGGGGGCGGGGGGGTCATTTCTGACCTTGGGAAAACAAGGCCCCCCTTTGATAAAGTGATTCTTATTGCGGAAGTGCACAACTATTCATAGACTGTGGTGGACAGCTCGCTCCCTCTTTGCTTCTAACACCCCCAGTGCTCTAAGAATCTCCCAGTTTATGAGGCTTGGTGGGAGGCAGAGACCATCCACCCCTAGTATTTCAGGCTGGATTCTCTAGAGTAGCAAAATCAGTGAAGCGTATATATAAATATATATATAGAGGTTTATCTCAAGGAAATAGCTAACACAGTTGTGGAGGCTGGCAAGTCCCAAATCCTGGTTAGCCGTCAGGCTGGAGGCTTCTCCCGATTCATGTGGTTGCAGGGGCTGACCCAAAATCAGCAGGTTAGGCAGCAGGTTGCTGTCTCATGAGGCTGCAGAAGCAGGCAAATCCCCAAATCTGTAGGTTAGGGAGCAGGCTGCTGGCTCATTTCCTGAGAACTGGAGTCAGAGGATGCCAAAACAGATGCAGGATTGAGAGAGAGAGGAAACTTTGCCAGAACATCCGTATATATTGGATCCAGGCTACACCCCCAAGGAAACGCCCCTTTCAACTGGTTGACTACTCACATCAGATCACAAAATGGAGGGTTATTACATAATATCTGTCATACCACTGAGAATCACGGCCTAGCCAAGTTGACACATAACTTTAACCATCACACCTACAAAAGCTAAAAATGGCAGATACTTGCTGTTCCAGTTGGAGTGCAAGAAATCAACAGAACTCAGCCTGGACTTTGAATGGGGAGCTAGTGACACAGGGCAGAGGGCAGAGATCCCTTCCCAGAGGGCAGCAGTGTCAGGCTGGCCAGTACAGCCCTCAGAATCCCTGCCATTGTGGCCAGTGAGGCAAGCCTCAGCTTGAGTGCCTGCTGTTGAGGGCTTTGCTCTCCTACCAACCACATCTGTGGTGGGATTTTAGGATTCAGTAGATTCATCTCCTGCTCAAATCAGCCCAGTGGTTTCTGTCCTTGCCGTGAACAACTCTGACTCGACATTGTTTTAGGTAATGACACAGGTTTTCTTTTTGTCCCGTCCACACTTCCCATGTAGTGCGTGACTTCTGAAAACCACTGAGCCAACATTATTTTCCTTCATTGGTGTATTTGTCCCCTCTTTGCCGTCAAACACCACCAGAGATTGAGATAAACTACATGTACAGCCTGCAGAGGTCAACTTCTCCGGGGGAAGCTGGAGGCCATCTGCCCCACACTTCTGTTCTCCTTGCCCCAGCCACCGCCTTCTCAGGTGATGGCCCTGCAGAGGCACTGGGCCATGTGCACAGGTAGGTGATCGGTCCTTGTCGTGTGTCTCAGGCAACCACAACTTATGGATTCAAATTTGGCTGCTCATATTTTTCATTTCCTTGATTTGCTAAGAGGCTGAGTTGACAACTTTAAAGTAATTAAAATCCGATTAAAAGCTCTTCTGCATTCTCTTAGTTATTTTACTGGGTTTACCAGGTAAGATGCAGAAATGTTCAAAACATATGGGGCTCTTACATCTAATACTCATCCTCATCTAATAAAAAATTCAAGTGGCTGTCTCAGTCTCCAGGGTTTGACTTTAGTCTCCCGTTTGTGACAAATCAGGCTGGTTTTTATTTACTCCCAGTGAACTTACATACCACTGGCCAGGACAGAAACCTGGACCTGGTGAACCAGGCAATACAGCAAGGCCTAAGGACGGACGCAGCCGGAACCACTTGCCGGCAACAGGGGAGGAGTGGAAGCCCTTGGAACATGAGCCCCTGAAAGGCTTGAAAGCAAAGCTTGGCTTTCACATCGCCTTTATGTTTTATGAGTGCTGGGGAAATGTTGGCTGTTTACTAATTAGCAAAGCTGTTTTTATGACTTCCCTGAAGGAAAACAAGAAAGGAAAGGAGCCAAGTGTATTCCTTTAGGCCGAGGATGAAAGCTTGACCTTTAGCGTTCTTGGGAACTGGATGGTTTGTAGCACTGGAAAATAAAACTCGGAATGCATGCTCAGGAAAGCTGGAGGCTTTGAAGTTGGGGGCCAAACAGGAACAGCTGTCATGATTGGTGGGGCGCAGGCTCGACCTGACGTGACAGACCTGCCCACGCACTGTCCTCTGTGGCAGAGAAGATGGGGGTAGGGTGGCAGCAGCGAAGCCCTCTTCTTTACCTTGGGTCTCTGCTACTCTTCCTTGGACATCAGCTCCTGGTTCACCACGGGCATAAACTCAGGCCCAAAGACCCCAGGGCACCCCAGAGTCTGCCCCAGTCTGCATGAAAGGCCCAGATGTCACGAAAATAAAAGCAGAGAACATGCCGTTACTTCTAAAAATTTAATTACAATAATTTAAGACGATCAGTCAAGTTTGACAAGAACAAAAACACTTCTGCCTTTTTAAGTGTCTGAGCCCTTGGAATTGGCACTGAGCAGAAACATATTTTCTTTATAAAAATTTTTGTTTTCTCATTAGGATCTACATATTAGGTAAAATGCCATTAGTTGCCATTCAAAAATTAGCATAAAAATTCTTTTCCCCAGAGAGGACAGGAAAAATCTCTGAGGGGTCCATCACCATCACCACTGGGCCCAGTATTTATTAGCATTTTTACTTTGGTCTCTTTTCAATGAACAGGCCCTTTACGGCTTCCTTCCTGCTCCTATCAGCGGAAATTGAACAGTAAAAATGGTAAATAACTCTGCTCTATCAGTTCCCAAGACTCAGATTCTTCATTTTACATGCTCTTAAAAATCAACGCAGCTATGTCACTTTCTAAAAATAACACTTAGACTGCTTTTATTGTTCTTCTAGCTTCGCGTTAACCTGTTTGAAAAATTTATGGCTATGTCCCATTTGCATTGAACATCACAGGGTTGACATTCTCAAACATTTGAGAATTGGGTTTTCAGCATAGATTAGTCTTTGTTTGAAACTTACAGATTCATTATAAATGCTCTCCAAGTGTAAATTAACAGTGTTCCCCCAAATGTAAATTTTGCATTGGGATTGTTTTAACACTAGCCGACCATGATTACTTCACCACTCTGGGGTATTGGGTGCTGAAGTAGTTTCCCAGAAGGCAGACACTTGCCTCAATGGTCCTTGCCTTTGGCCAGAATCAGAAAAAGGAAGATGGACCCTGAGAGACTTGGAAACTATGAACATGGGAACAATTGTTGAAGCAGTTGTCTAAAGAATTAAACAAGAACAACAGTCACAGCAAACACTGAGGTAGATGACCAGCGTGGCTCCATTGCTTGAGGTGTGAGTGTAAGAGTTTCCTAGTTCAACACAGACCACTTAGTAGAAGCCCAAATCAGACAGTCTCTAAGCTTGAAAAGCTCTGAGCCCGCATCTACCATTCAGATGACTCCACTGGGGCAGCTGAGAAGCTACAAATGGGCGAGTGCCTCTCATGAGGGCAGAGAGGAAAAGGTCAATTCAAACAGGAAAGCTAGAAGCATGTGTGGGGCACTGTTCTTTATGAGTACTCTACCTGCATCATCTCACGTGCTCCTCACAGAAGTCTCAAGTGATAGGAATTACTACCAATGTTTTACAGATGAGGAAACTGAAACTAGAAACACTGAAGTGGCTGGCCAAAGGCCCATGCTGACCAGCGGCAGTGGTGGCTTCTCTTTTTCACTATGGGATGACCTTGTCAATGCTTCCCAAACTTGACTGTGCATGCAGATCCTTGGGCGGGGCCTGAGATGATGCATTCTTGGGTGCTCCAGTGTGCAGGGAGCTGATTTAGCATGTTTTCTGTCTTCAGCTGTGGTTTTTGTCCTGGATTTAGAGAGCAAGGTCTTTTCCCTGAAGCAATCTAGAAATCTCAATTAACACTCTAGTCTATACTCTTTTGCCAAAATCATGCTAAATAAGAAATTTGTGGGGATACTTACCATAGGCTTTGTTATGGATTGAATTGTGTCCCCCCAAAATATGTGTTGTAAATCCTAAACCCTATATCTGTGGATGTAATCCTATTAAGGAACAGGATTTTCTTTGTTACGTTAAGGAAGTCGTATCAGTGTAGGGTGTACCTTAAGCCAATCATTTTTGAGGTACAAAAGAGCAGATTAGGCACAGAAGCAAGCAAGCATAGACGGGGAAAGATAGATGCCATGCCATATGAAGTTCGCCAATGAACCAAGAAACAGAAGTTGAAACGAGACAAGGACCTTCTCACAGAGCCAACAAAGAGAGAGCTTGCCCTTAGAGCCGGTGCCTAGAATTTGAACTTCTAGCCTTCTAAACTGTGAGAAAATAAATTTCTGTTCATTAAAGCAGCACACTTGTGCTATTTCTGTTATACTAGCTGTCTTAGTTGGGGTTTCTAGAGGAGCAAAACCAATGAGACATATATATACATATATAAATATACAGAGAGATTTACTTTAAGAAGATGGCTCACACAATTGTGGGGGCCGGCAAGTCCCAAATCCATAGGTCAGGCAGACTGGAGACCTCTGCTGGCTCACGGGATTGCGGGGGCTTATGAATTCAACATCTGCAGGTCATATGGCAGGCTTACGTCCCAAGATCTGGAGATCAGGTGACGAGAAGAGTACAGGGTGGAGAGCGAGCGAGCTCTGCCAGAATATCCATTTATATACTGGAGGTAAACCACATCCCTAAGCAAACTCCTCTTTCAACTGATTGGTTGATCACATCAGATCACAAAATAGAAGGTGACTACATTTACATCACATCACATCACATCCATCACATCACATCACATCACACCCATCACATCACATCACATCACATCCATCACATCACATCACATCACATCCATCACATGACATCACATCCATCACATGACATCACATCACACCCATCACATCACATCACATCACATCACATCACATCACATCACATCACATCACATCACACCCATCACATCACATCACATCACATCACATCCATCACATCACATCACATCACATCACACCCATCACATCACATCACTTCCATCACATGACATGACACCACATCCTTCACATAACATGACACGACATCTATCACATCCTTCACATCACATCCATCACATCACGTCACATCACATCACACCCATTGCATTGATCTCATCGATCTCATCACATCGCATCGCATCGCATCGCATCGCATCACATCCATCACATCACATCACATCACACCCATCACATCACATCACATCACATCACATCACATCACATCACATCACAACACATCACATCACATCCATCACATCACATCGCATCACATCACATCACATCCATCACATCACATCACATCCATCGCATCACATCACATCACATCCATCACATCACATCACATCACATCCATCGCATCACATCGCATCGCATCACATCACATCGCATCACATCACATCCATCACATCACATCACATCACATCCATCGCATCACATCGCATCACATCCATCACATCACATCACATCACATCCATCACATCACATCACATCACATCCATCGCATCACATCGCATCACATCCATCGTATCGCATCGCATCACATCACATCACATCCATCACATCACATCACATCATATCCATCACATCACATCACATCACATCCATCACATCACATCACATCCATCACATCACATCCATCACATCACATCCATCACATCACATCACATCACATCCATCACATCACATCACATCATATCCATCACATCGCATCACATCCATCACATCACATCACATCCATCACATCACATCACATCACATCCATCGCATCACATCGCATCACATCCATCGTATCACATCGCATCGCATCACATCACATCACATCACATCACATCACATCACATCACATCAATCACATCACATCACATCATATCCATCACATCACATCACATCACATCCATCACATCACATCACATCACATCCATCACATCACATCCATCACATCACATCCATCACATCACATCACATCACATCCATCACATCACATCACATCATATCCATCACATCACATCACATCACATCCATCACATCACATCACATCCATCACATCACATCCATCACATCACATCCATCACATCACATCACATCACATCCATCACATCACATCACATCATATCCATCACATCGCATCACATCCATCACATCACATCACATCACATCCATCACATCACATCACATCACATCCATCGCATCACATCGCATCACATCCATCGTATCACATCGCATCGCATCACATCACATCACATCACATCACATCACATCACATCACATCACATCACATCACATCACATCATATCCATCACATCACATCACATCACATCCATCACATCACATCACATCACATCCATCACATCACATCACATCACATCCATCACATCACATCACATCATATCCATCACATCGCATCACATCCATCACATCACATCACATCACATCCATCACATCACATCACATCACATCCATCACATCACATCACATCATATCCATCACATCGCATCACATCCATCACATCACATCACATCACATCCATCACATCACATCACATCACATCCATCACATCACATCACATCATATCCATCACATCGCATCACATCCATCACATCACATCACATCACATCCATCACATCACATCACATCACATCCATCGCATCACATCGCATCACATCCATCGTATCACATCGCATCACATCACATCACATCCATCACATCACATCACATCCATCGCATCACATCACATCACATCCATCACATCACATCACATCACATCCATCGCATCACATCGCATCGCATCACATCACATCGCATCACATCACATCCATCACATCACATCACATCACATCCATCGCATCACATCGCATCACATCCATCACATCACATCACATCACATCCATCACATCACATCACATCACATCCATCGCATCACATCGCATCACATCCATCGTATCGCATCGCATCACATCACATCACATCCATCACATCACATCACATCATATCCATCACATCACATCACATCACATCCATCACATCACATCACATCCATCACATCACATCCATCACATCACATCCATCACATCACATCACATCACATCCATCACATCACATCACATCATATCCATCACATCGCATCACATCCATCACATCACATCACATCCATCACATCACATCACATCACATCCATCGCATCACATCGCATCACATCCATCGTATCACATCGCATCGCATCACATCACATCACATCACATCACATCACATCACATCACATCAATCACATCACATCACATCATATCCATCACATCACATCACATCACATCCATCACATCACATCACATCACATCCATCACATCACATCCATCACATCACATCCATCACATCACATCACATCACATCCATCACATCACATCACATCATATCCATCACATCACATCACATCACATCCATCACATCACATCACATCCATCACATCACATCCATCACATCACATCCATCACATCACATCACATCACATCCATCACATCACATCACATCATATCCATCACATCGCATCACATCCATCACATCACATCACATCACATCCATCACATCACATCACATCACATCCATCGCATCACATCGCATCACATCCATCGTATCACATCGCATCGCATCACATCACATCACATCACATCACATCACATCACATCACATCACATCACATCACATCACATCATATCCATCACATCACATCACATCACATCCATCACATCACATCACATCACATCCATCACATCACATCACATCACATCCATCACATCACATCACATCATATCCATCACATCGCATCACATCCATCACATCACATCACATCACATCCATCACATCACATCACATCACATCCATCACATCACATCACATCATATCCATCACATCGCATCACATCCATCACATCACATCACATCACATCCATCACATCACATCACATCACATCCATCGCATCACATCGCATCACATCCATCGTATCACATCGCATCGCATCACATCACATCACATCACATCACATCACATCACATCACATCACATCACATCACATCATATCCATCACATCACATCACATCACATCCATCACATCACATCACATCACATCCATCACATCACATCCATCACATCACATCCATCACATCACATCACATCACATCCATCACATCACATCACATCATATCCATCACATCACATCACATCACACCCATCACATCACATCACATCACATCACATCACATCACATCACATCACATCACATCACATCACATCACACACGCCACACCACACCATACCACACCACACTACACCACACCACATCACATTAGAAAATGACAAGCAGTCTCGAATCTGGCCAAACCCCTGAGAATCATAGTCAAGCCAGGTTGACACATAAAGTTAACCATCACAGTACGACTAGAAAAATAAGACAGACCTCAATGTAAAATTCTGGAAATTGAGTTCCCAGGATTTTTCCAGCCAATAGGTGTCCGTGGGGTTGTTATTAGCATTAACATCCAACTCTCACTCAAACCGGACCCCTACTTGTACTCAGGGAATCCCATTACTTTGAAAAATTCTTCCTTCCCAGGGGTTTGGAAGTATGATGGTATATGTGTGTGTGTGTATGCATGCATGTGTGTGCATATGTGTGCACACGTGTGTGTGCACGTGCATATAAGCATTTGTGTATGTTTGTGTGTGCATGGGGAGGTATATCGTGTGCACATGTATATGTGTTTGCACATGTGTATATATGCATGTGCATGTGTGTATATGTGTATGTATGCATACATGCACATGTTTCTGGGGTTCAAACCTTGTGGTTGATTAGGACTGAAGGACGCCCTAAGCATTTAACTACGGCCAGTTTGGAGGAGGTCAGCTCTATATTTTGGGAGGAATCATACTTCAAAGGCACTAATATCTAATAGTGAGATTTGAGGCCCCGTGGCTGAAGCATGCTTAGGCATGGAACAGCCTTCCCAGAGTCTCTCCAGTCACACACTGTTGGTGACTGAGGGCCATGCTTCCTGGCCCTGACTGTCCATAGACCTGCCTTGGGAGGGAGATATTACAGAGACACTTCCTTCTGGGCTGGAGGTCCCAGCGACACCAATTCTAAGGTGAGTGAAAGACTATGTAGCCTCCTTTTAAGTGGTGACAAGCTCAAGAACTGCTATCAGAACCCTCTTGTAGCAGACAATTCCCACCAAACCTGTCTCTTTCTCTGGCACAATATGTTTTTTTATTTATTTAGAATCAAAGGCATGCACACACATAGCACGAGAAGTCAAATAGCACTACCAGGCTTTGATGACAAAGCAACGGTGTTTTACTTGCTATGAAATGAAATATACTTATGTCTGTTTCCTTTGGAAACCCCTTGAGGGCAGGAAACGTGCTTTACGTATCTTTTCATCCCCAGAACCCAGCTCAGAGCCTGATTCCCTGTAGGCACTGAGCAGATGTGTATGCAGTTGAGCTGACACAGGAAGAGACACATATCTCCCTTCCAAAGAGCCTACAAGGATTTGGGCTCCTGGAACCACGGTGGTTTACGAGCTCACAGGCGTCTTCTGTTTGCCTGGCTGCTCCTGCACTGCAGTTCCCAGGATTCCACCAGGGAGGTGCCCCCTCCCCAGCACAGGTCAGGTGTGGAGAGCGACCATTTGTCCAGACAGTGGGCTGCTCCTTTGGCCTGGGTTTCTCAGTGCAGCAGAGTGCGGACAGCGTGGCAGCACCCAGGGAAGGCCTTGCCTTGATTCACAGCACACTTCTCTCCCATGGTCGGGATGTTTCCACGTATCCTCTCCTGCCGCCTTCCCTCTGGCTGCTCCAGCTGGAACAGCTTCCTCAGTTAGCCTGTCCTGGGCAATGTGCCGCACAGAGCAGGAAGTTAACAGATTATGTGTTGGATTCATTCATCATTTAACTAAGCAAGAAAATCCAGGTGTGTGGTGCTGGCCAGTGGCTCCCTAGCATTTTTACAGGGTAAGGTCTGGTGAGGATGAACACTGGAGCTGACCCAGGTATTTGAGCACCCAGTCCTCCTTGAGTACCAGCCAGCAGAGCCCAGGCCTCCCTCTGGCCTGCTGCTCCCTGGAGCTCAGATTGGAGGGGCAGCCCACAGCCAAGGGTACACTGGGCCAGGACTTCCAGGGTTCAGCTCAGGGCCAGGCCCACATCTAGGTCACCACCCAAGTCACTGGTGCCTTGAAGGAACATCTAAACTGGTGGGTATAAGACCATGGGCTAATCTGTCTGTTCCTCATACTGGGACTTCACCAACCAATGACTTCACATCGCCAAGAACATGATCGCAGGTGGGAGACATCTTTAAACAACACTTAAGAGGTGCTGTATAAGATTTATATTTTTTCATAAATTCCTAGTTTCCTGTGTAAGCTCAGGATTTTAAGACACTGGTTTGCCTTAGGAGCCTTGGTGGCGCAGTAGTTAAGAGCTTGGCTGCTAACCGCAAGGTTGGTAGTTCAAATTCATGAGTTGCTCCTTGGAAACCCTATAGGGCATTTCTACTCTGTCCTATAGGGACGCTATGAGTCGGAATCAACTAGACAGCAATGGGTCTTGGTTTAGTTTGCCTTAAGTTAAAGTTTCTGGGAATTTGGGGGTTACAATGACTGCAGTGGACCTCACCCCCTTCCCCCCAGTGCAGCAGGCTTACCTCCTCCTCCTGAACAGGCTCAGAAGCAGACCTGAAAGGAACCAGTCTTAGCCCACGACTGGCCCATCTGCCTGGCTACCTTCTGCAGGTAGGGGCTGACCTTGAATCCCGTTTGTTGTTAGAAAAGGGCAGCTCCCAGGCTCAGGGGTGGAAGCCAGCTTACAAAGATACCCACACACAGAATCCTGGTGACTTTGTGCACAAGGAAGTCAGGGACAGAGCCGCTAAACTCTTCCCACCGCTGAAGAGTGCTGGCTGAGTGTGCGTGCGCCCTGCAGACTTGAGCGCCTCTCCAGGAGAGGCAGGTGCGTTTCTGGGCTCTGCTGGTGAAGCAGAATGGGCCAGCCAGACCTCAGAGTCTCCTGTAGTGCCATTTCTCTGGAAATTCTCTCATGGAGTAAACACTCCCTGCATGTCTCCAAGCCATTTCCCTAGTGTGTCTATCATTCAGTTGTCCCCACTGTCCCCACTGTGTGGCCTGGGGTGGGAGCTGCAAGCTTCTGTACCATCCCCTTGCCTCTGCCCAGCACCTCTCCTGAGGAGGTGGTAGATGTGGGGACACTCGAGTCATTCACTCCACCACCTGTGAGTCTGGTGACTTTGGAAAAGTATTTGATTTTCCTCAACTTCACTGTCCTCATCTGTAAAGTAGTGACAATAAAGAACCCACTCAAATGGTGTGATCTATACTAACCTCTTAGTATAGCACCTGTCATACACTCTGCAAACCCTCCATGTAACAATTATTGTTTCACGTTAAAGGAGATGGCCTATGGGGCATTTGAGTAGAACATCAGCCCAGGAGTTAACCAATCTTCACACGTGGGAACTCTGCAGGGTGAGCTCCTCCCTGGGATTGTGTAGGGACCCACTGTCATCAAGTGGGTGGCTGCCTTGATAAGGAGACTCTGGGAAGACATTGGACAAGCCATGAACTCCTCAGAACAGGAGGCCATTCCTCTAACACCCCAACAGTGCAGAAATCTCCAAGACTTCAATTCTATTATGCAGATAAAGGACATAACTGCAGATTGTCCTACTAAGGACATTCATATTCATAGGGAAGGCACCAAAACCCGGAAAACTCTGTTTCCTTGAGCACATCTGTGTGCCAGGCATGAAGTTAGTGACCTGAGGGGCCTTCTGCCCCAAGATATGCCCTCCTCTCCAGTGGTCCTGCTATAATTCCAGAAACGTTTGTGTTCATGATTTCTTTGAGTGGAGTCATTGAAGACAGTCACTAAAATGCAAATATATCTGGAAAGTAAAGTTTAAAGTAAACGTCCACTGAGACTAACCTGAGATTTCAGGTTACCTGTTTGCCCAGAGAATTAAGCGGGAATGGATATGGTAAATCTTCATATGAATAAGAAAATCAGGGAAGGCAGGCTTTAGGAGCAAGTGTGAACATAATAGTGATACACTTTCCTCCTTCCCTCTCTCCCTCCCTCCCTTCCTCCCCTCTTCCTTCCTTTTGTGATGGAGAGAATTGATACTGCTGCCATCCCTTCCTATAGCCAGGGAGAATACTAGAGATGGAGAAATGATTAGGAAACACATCATTGTTGGCTGGTGTCAGAGGAGTTTGTAACGGAATATAGGCAGGGACTATGATGAGGCTACAGTTATTAGTTCACAGAAGGAAAGTATAAGTTGGTTTTATAGGAGACCCATTAGACTAGCTGGGGGTTATTGGAAGGAAATACTTTTCAAGACAAAAGATGTGTTTTACTCTAGATACTTTGGGAGGACACAAACTATAGTCTAGAGCAGAAGACCCTGAACTTTTCACCTTGCTGCCCCTCCCACTGGGGCACAGACTCACCTTGCTCTCCTCCTCCTGGAGCCAGCTGACACTGGGACCTGAGTCAATGCCTGGCAGGGGGTGGAAGTCACCACAGGGGTTACTAAAACCAACTCATAGCAACACTATAGGACAGAGTAGAACTGCCCCATAGGGTTTCCAAGGCTGTAAATCTTTACAAAGGCAGACTGCCACAGCTTTCTCAGGTGGAGTGCTGCTGGTGGGTTCAAACCCCACCCCCACCCACCCCCCCACCCCCGACGTTTTAGTTAACAGCTGAGCACTTGATCACTGTGCCAGCAGGGCTCCTTACAGTGGTTGCTAGAGGCTGTGAATTCCCCAGATGGGTCTAAGGCCTCATCACTGTTGTCAGGACAGAGAGTGATCCTGAGAAATGGGAAGTCTTAGACAAGTGGTGGGACTTGAACAAAATCTTGATAGAGTGGTGTGTGTTCCCAACTCAGACAGGTGGTGCGGGGAGAAGACCATCTGGCAGAAGGAACACTGTGAGTAAAGTTACAAAGACATAAACCAGCACAACTTCCAGGAGACTGTAAATAGATCAGTGCAATGGTGAATTTTGTGTGTCACTTAGCGAGGCTGTGGTGCCCCATTGTTTCATCACACACTAGTCTAAGTGTTGCTGTGAAAGATTTTGTGAATGCAACTAACATGTACGATCAGTTAACAAAGTAAAGATTATCCTTATTAGTGTGTGATGGGCCTGATCCAATCAGTTGAAGGCCTTAAGAGCAAAAACAGATTTCCCAGAGAGGAAGGAATTCTGTCTCAAGACTACAACATAGATATCCAGTCGAAGTTTCCAGCCTTCCTGACCTAAACATTTCAGACTTAAGACTGTCAGAGTCTCCAGCCTGCCACCTAACCTGGATTTCAGACTTGCCAACCCCCACAATCACATGAGCCAATTCCTTAAAATCTATCTATCTATCTACCTATCTATCTATCTGTCTACCTATCTGTCTATCTGTCTATCTATCATCTCTATCTACTATTGGTTCTCTTTATCTGGAGAATTCTAACTGATACAATCAGTATAGTGCAAAGAAAGAATTCTCAGAGGGATGCAGTGGAGGTGAATGGGGACTGATGGGTAGGAGTCTGGTCACTAAAGACCAGGAACATTATGCTGTAAAGTTTGGGCCTCGGCCTTCAGTTGATAGTTACTGGGATACACATACACATGTATGTTAGAGGTGAGGAAAGAGGGGGTATTTGAGGTGAATCCAAAGTTGCTGATTAGGACGACCAGATGAATGGCACCGCCCTTGATGGAGGCAGGAATACTGAAGGAAGGGTATGTTTGGGAAGTAAGGAGAAAAGGAAATGGGCTCAATTTGGAATATGTGAATTTTTAGGTAACTGCTGAAATTCTGGGAAGAAATGTGCAGGATGTATTTGATAAATGAATCAGGAGTTCAGGGAAGAGATCGTGGTTGGGACGATTCAAAGCATGAGAATGGTTGAAACTTCTCAGAGGAGTCATGGAAAGTGAGAAAAGTTGCCAAGGACTGAGCTAATGGAAATGCACATGGAAGGGGTGTGCAGATGCCAAGGGGGACACAAGTAGGACTGAGAAGGAGCTGGCAGAGTTGAAGGAGAGAGCCAGGTGAGAGGGGCATCACACAGGCCAGGGAAGAGAGAGCACCTAAAGTAAAGGAGAGGTCCCCAGAGTCAGCTACAGAATACCAGGGAAGAGAATGATGGAAGAGAGATGACTGGTTTGGCAGTGACAGCTTCAGAGGTTGGGTGGGAAAAAGCTAGATCACAATGATTTACAGTAACGGGCAGTAATAAAACGAAACTAGTAAGCAGGAAGATTCTTTCAAGGAGCATGGTTATGAAGGGAAAGAAAAAGAAAGGGTATAGCTTTGGGTGAGAGGATGAGGGTGTCCAGATGGTTTTTAAGTGGAGAGAGACCTGATTGTGTCTGTAAGTGGTTGAAAGAAGCCATGGGTGGAACGGTTGAAAATTTACATAAGAGTTACAAACACAGAGGGGAGAAGGATCACCGGAGAGAGCAAATTTCTGAAGGAACTTGAAGAGAGTGTTGCCAAGAGCATGAGAGGAGGGATTAGGCTTGCCTGGAGTAGGAGAGAACTTCCTCAGGGACTCTGGGAAAGCAGCGGGGGTGAATCCAGATATAGACAATCCAGATATAGTTTATATCTGTGGGCAGGGACTTTATGCATGATGGCTTCAATCTCCTCTCTTAAGTAGGAAGCAAATCAGTTACTGAGAGGAGAACACAGAGCCGAGGGTCTCAAGTTTGTATGGAATTAGAGAGGAAATTCATGAAACCCAAACAAGGATGCTGACAATGCTAAGGGCTCAGCTCAAGAACCAGTTTGTACAACCGTGGTTTGTGTAATTTTTTTTCTTCAGCATCTCGGGTGTAGAAGTACAGAAGGAGAATAATTAGATTGATTTGTAAGTGTGGTTTGCATGGCGGTTGGAATGGAAGAACAAGGGCAGAGGGTGTTGAGGCTGATGGCAATAAGGTAGGTTTAAGCCTGGGTATGGAAAACAGGCCAAGAAGGACCTAGCCAGGGGTCTCAAGCCTGGACATCTGGATGGGCTGCTGTGACGAGTCAATGGGATATGACCAGAGATTGTGATGTCAGATTGGCAGCTGAGCCATTTGGCGATGTCCAATGTACACACACGAGTGACCAAAGGGAGTGTGAATGAGACTTAGGGGTGTAGATGGTCAAGAAACTGGGGTTAGGCTTTTTTTTTTTTTAACAGCTTTATTGAGATCTAATTCACATACCATACAGTTCACACATTTAAAGTATACAATTCAATGTTTTTTAGTAAATTCATAAGATTGTGTAACCATCAAACTTTAGAACATTTTTGTTATCCCAAGAAAACAAACCCCGTACCCATTAGCAGTTACTTCCCACCCCTCACTCTGGCCACAGCAACGATGAGTCTACTTTCTGTCTTTATACATTTGCCCAGACCTAGGCTTTTGGTAGGAGTCTCTGGGTGGTGCAAATGTTAACACACTTGGCTGCTAACCAGAAGGTTGGA
The DNA here is from genome assembly GCA_030035585.1 of Dugong dugon. NCBI lineage: Eukaryota > Metazoa > Chordata > Mammalia > Sirenia > Dugongidae > Dugong > Dugong dugon. The sequence continues at coordinate 41,829,050 of CM057466.1, read as the reverse complement.
GGTTGGAGTCCACCTGGAGGTCTGGCAATCTACTTATGAAAAATCAGCCACTGAAAATCTTCTGGAGCACAGTTCTACTCTGATGCACCTGGGGTTGCCATGAGTCAGAACTGACTCAACAGCAACTGGTTAACTGGTTAGGCTTCTGATCCATCATCTTTGTGGACATTGAGTTTGCCCGTGATGATGGGCTCCTAGACGGTGATCTCCAGTGAGCAGCTCTTGTATTCTGTTCACTTTATCTTCATGCTTAGAAGAGTTCCTGATATGAATGAGCAGCTGCTGAATGGATGGCCAGGGCTGGACTATGACTTGTTACACAGTCTTCTGAAGGCTGAGAGTTAACAGCGATTACAAGATTCAGAGTCATCGCTGTTTTCCATGTGTAATATCTTGTGCTTTACTCAGAGTTGCACCCTCATGCTACTAGTCATCCAGAAAATTGCATCTTCACCTGCTTTAATGGTGATTCCCTAAGACAGCAGGGTGGACACATCCTGAAGAAACTATGGCAACACAAATTAAACTCCAGTGAGCTCAACTTCACCGAACGGACTTGACTGCAAATGTGTTCTGAGGATAGCTGTAGGGCACTGAGTGTCACACATTTCTTGATAATCAGAAGAGAAATGTGTATTATTGATTTGTAGTAATAATAGGAGCAATTCCTCGTCTGGGTTCTCTGGCCTAACTGATGGGTCCTTTCTCCCATATTCTTTTACACCTCAAAGGCAAGATCTGCTTTTACAACAATCATTTGTGCAGAAGCAAAGCTACACAAGTGCCAGATCATGCCCCTTTTCTGACAACATAGACCAGCCTCTGCTGTTGTAGCCACACAGCCTTGGTGTCATGCACTATTAGTATGTAGATGCCTTTCTCTCATCTCCAGGCTGTGAAGGTACGCACTGTGTAACTATGTCAAATCCATTAAACAGTCTGCAAGTGTGACTTACTCATCTGCCACTTGTGTGATGCAGACATCCAGCCCTCAAGAGAGTGGGAAAAGGGAAAAAGGAAAAGGCTGGCTCTAGCCTTCCAGGTAAGGCCATCATACACCCCATGATTGAGTAGATGTCTAAAAAAGATATCCAGTGTGTCTCTTATTTGTGAGTCTGTATTTTATTTGTTTAGTCACTTGTTCATGAAATTTAACAATTGGATGTAATCTCATTCATGCCACAGTGGTGAAAGGTTCAAAATGCTTTCCATGCTCATGGAAATGGGTAATTGTTAACTCAGGGTTGGGGGAGTGGCAGCTTCAACAGGCAGCATCACAAGATATGCATTTTTTTTTTTTTTTATTGTGCTTTAGGTGAAAGTTTACAGCTCAAGTAACTTCTCTTTCAAAAATTTATGCACATATTGCTTTGTGACCTTAGTTGCAATCTTCACAATGTGACAGCACACTCCCCCTTTCCACCCCAGGTTCCCTGTGTCCTTTTGACCAGTGTCCAGTTGTCCCTTCCTGCTTTCTCATCCTGCCTTTGGACAGGAGTTGCCCATTTGATCTCATATATCTGATTGAACTAAGAAGTACGTTCCTCACGTGTATTATTTTTTGTTTTATAGTCCTGTCTAATCTTTATCTGAAGAGTGGACTTCAGGAATGGTTTCAGTTCTGGCTTATCAATGCATCCGGGGTACACAGTTTTGGGGGTTCCTCTAGTCTCTGTTGGACCATTAAGTCTGGTCTTTTTACGTGAATTTGAGTTCTGTTCTACATTTTTCTCCTGCTCTGTCCGAGACTTTCTGTTGTGTTCCGTCAGGGTAGTCATTGTTGGTAGCTGGGCACCATCTAGTTCTTTTGATCTCAGGCTGGTAGAGTCTCTGGCTCATTTGGTCCTTTAGTCCTTTGGACTAATATTTTCCTTGTGTCTTTGGTTTTCTTCATTCTCCTTGCTCTGAGTGGGATGGGATAAATTGATGTATCTTAGATGGCCGCTTGCAAGCTTTTAAGACCCCAGATGCCACTCACCAAAGTGGGATGTGGAACGTTTTCTTTATAAATTATATTATGCCAACTGACCTAGAGGTTCCCCAAAGCTATGGCTCTGAGGCCCCAGACCCAGGTACTCTGTCCCTCAAAATGTTTGGATGTGTCCAAGAAACTTCTTTGCTTTTGTTTTGGTCCAGTTGTGCTGACTTCCCCTGTATCGTGTGTTGTCACAAGATCTGAATCTTGAAGGATGAGATCTAGACCTACAGTTCTCCCAGTCCAAAAAGGGGAGTCATAGAAGGTCTCAAGGCCATAAGGAACCTGAATCATCTACTTTAAGCAGACAACTCTGGTGGCGATGTGGTGGCTGTGCAGAACACCCATATCTGGGGGAAGAATTAACTTCTGGTGAAGGAGGCTGTGCTGAACTGGCTGGTGACTCTCCCATAGCTTCCCTCATGGCTCCCAAGATCACAGATGCTCTCAAAAGGAGGCAAAGCAAGGCCACTGTGATCTAGCCAACAAAGGCTGGGTAGAATAGTTGCGCGGCAGCTTCTACAGCTTGGCATGTCTTTTGTCCACTCTCCAGCTGTCTTTCCCTCTGTTTGCATCTTGAGGCTGCCGTCCTGAACTCTGAGAACCAGGGCCTCACCCCAGGGCAGGAAGTGATGAACTGAAAGGAGCCCAAGTCTCACAGAGCCCTGGACTGCCTTTCTCTATACCTTTAGATGTGGGAGGAATCTACCTCTGCCTTTCTAAAGAAACAAAAAAACCAAACCCTTTGCCATCGAGTCGATTATGACTCGTAGCAACTCTATAGGAGAGAGCAGAACTGCTCCATAAAGTTTCCAAGGCAGTAACCCTTATGGAAGCAGACTGCACATCTTTCTCCTGTGGAGCAGCTGGTGGGTTCGAACCTCTGACCTTGAGGTTTGCAGCTGAGTACTTAACCACTGGACCACCAAGGCCTCTTCTATCTATTCTAAGCCCCTTGTATTTGGGAGTTTTCTGTGATTGCTCCAGGTCCAGTCCTAACTGTTAAAGATCATTTGTATCAAAATGGACCCATCTACCCTTCTGGAGCAGTTTCAGAAATCAAACTCTCCCAGCTGAGGAACACCAGAATGCTCCAGAACTTTCCACCTGTCTTAGCACCATGTCAATGGGCTCGCTGTGGCCATTTGTTTTCACCTCCTGCCTGATCATAAATCCCATGACAACACTATACACTAATCCTTTCATCCATTTCTTTCTTCATTACTCTTCTGAATGGCAAAGGAAAGCAACCTTCCCAATAAGAAAAAGGAGCCCTTCAGCGACATGCCATAAGACAGCACAGTTCATTACACCGCCACCCCAGCGAACCCAGTTGTCTTCTCCCTTTTCTCCCCCATCCTGGCACCTAAAGAAGGCTCTGACACTCGGTCCTTGATTACAGTCCCTGAGCCAGGTCCCAGAGCCCGAGGTGATCTGTGTGGTTGCTGAGGTGGAGTGACAGGTGCAGCTGTAGAAAGCATGTCCACAGTGTGCCTCATCCACTGCCTGCACTCTGCCAGGCCTCCCGGGACGTGGTCAGTAACTAACCAGAGCAAGGAGGCTGTGGAGCCCAGTTGGTAGCGAGCTGGCACCTCCAACCCAACCCTACTCCTCATGCCTTTTTTTTTTTTTTTAATGTAAACAGCTTCACAATCATCCCGTGTTTGCCGGGGTAAGGAAGGAAGGAGGTCTTTACGCTCTCAAAAGGATAAGAAGTTCAGGCAGAGGAAAACACCTGGTGGTTTGGCTGATACGTCCCTCCTTCCACCATCCCTCCCCAGAGGGTGACCCAAGAGGCTTGGGAACCTGGTTGCACTCAAATCACCTTCAGCAGTGACTAAGCCCGCAGCTTCTCACTTCTGGGATGCTGGAGACCTTTGTAGCAAAGCAGCCCTTTATGCTCCTTCATTAAAATTTCCCCATCATTTCTAGTAAATGTTCTTCTAAAGCAAATACAATTGTCAGTAAGTGTAAGTGGCAAAAGGCTATCTGCTTGACACCTAACCCAGGGTAGGCTGGAATATAAATCCTGCACCCTATGACTGTAAGGTATTAAAGCAAGAATGGGTGGTATACACCTTGGGGGCAGCTGCTTACGTTCAATATTGCACTCCACATTTTATAAGCTGTATGTAAGCTTGGGCTCAAGGTATTTCACTTCTCTGTGCCTCAGTTTCATCATCTGAAAAATGGGAATAATGATAATATCTACCTCACTGGTTTCTTTCAGTGAAGATTAAATAAGTCTGTGACTAAATAGCTAATGAAACCCCTCAGATACAGCCAAGTGGGGCTGTCTCAGGGAAACTTTGGAGACAGTGGGGTGGACCTGGTGCCTCCAACCCTGGGGGTAAATCATGTGTCACCTCACCAGGCAGTGAACCAAGGAATGTAACACCAACGGGCTTCATGCTGGCAAGATGCGCAATTAGTTTCTGCTCTTCTGTCTATGGGAGACATTAGCCATCCAGTCCTGGTTCTGATCCTGAAACTGGCTTAGGAGATTAAGTCACATACAAAGTCTTCCCTGTACACTGCAGCTGCCTTGTCCCTTCATTGTGCTTCTATTCATTTATGTCTTGGGCTCAGAACATCGTCATGTATCCATCCCAACCTATCCCTTCAGACCCTTATTGAGGCACCACTACCTTCTCAGAGTCTTGCTCTTCTTTCTGTTCCAGCCCATAGTGATTGCCTCAGATCCTCTATGGCAGTCAGAATCTTACACACACATGCACACACACACACAACGCACATACACAAAAGGCTTAGGGAAATATATAACTCTATGTCGTACCATACCTCTCCAATAGATCCAGAAGCGATTTTTCAGGGGTGTACCTCCCCCACGGAATGGGGCTTCAGAGTTGTTTTCTCTTGATTATTCATAGAACACTCCAGCATCTATTTTGCCAACAACAAGTAGCAGAAGAGGCACTGATGTAGAAGTAATGGTTTCACCTCTGTCATTGTGTGTCCAGGCAAGATTGATTAACCCTCTCTGGGCCTCACTTTTCTTTTTCATAAAATGACTTTCTGTAAAAGTCACTTTATCAATGATTTTTTAAACTTTTTTTTAATCACTGGAATTCTTCCTTAGAGTGGAAGCAGAAATAGAAACCAGTTATGTATAGCAGACCAAGACAAAGACTTTGGAATTGTGGGCTCTATCTGTTTGGCTCCCTTTCACCCCTGAGCGGGCCGATGAAGTACCACAGGGATCAGGAGCATTTCAGAATCATTGGAACAATTAATGATTCCGTTTGTGTAGTGTCCATCTCTTGTCCTGTGTCACTGCATGTTCACAGTAACCCTGGGGCAGGTGGATGGGGCAGAGTTGTCATCTCCCTTTCCTGAATGAGGAGACGGGGCTCAGGGGTTTCGTGACTTACCCAGTTTGAACCTTCCTATGCGGCAGCATTTTGCCTGGAATCAAAGTCTTCTTACTCCTAAGTCCTTTCTAAAATCCTGTGATTCTAAAACGTAGTATGTAACTTTGAAACAGGAAGATGTCAAGTCTAGGCTAAAACATTGGAAACACTGTACGTGTAGTTATTTCTTTGGCTCTCCAGGCCTCCATGAGTGTGAACGAGATGGCTACAATGAGTAGCTTCTTGGACTCGTTAAGGTGAAAAAAAGTCCATTTCAATGGCTACAAATGGCTGAGATGGCTTCAATGGTTATTACTGGTTGTCGTTAAGTCGACTCCAACCTCTGGCGACCACATGTGTGTCAGAGTAGAATCATGCTCCATAGGGTTTTCAATGGCTGATTTTTCAGAGGTAGATCTCCAGGCTTTTCTTCTGAGAGGCTCTGGGAGGACTTGAACCTCCAACCTTTTTGTTAGCAGCCAAACTTGCTAGCCGTTTGCACCTCCCAGGAACTCTCAATGGATTATTAATAGAAATGGGCCAAGTACTTGAACAGGACTCTACTAATTTTGGATTGGTTCAAATTTTTAAAAAGATGTACTTATTATTCAATCTATATGCTGAAAAAATAATCTGAGAAGCTGGACTATATGAAGAAGAATGCGGCATCAGTATTGGAGGAGGACTCATTAACAAACTGTAATATGCAGATGACACAACCTTGCTTGCCAGAAACAAAGACAACCTGAAGCACTTACCGATGAAGGTCAAACACAATACGGATTTCACCAGAATGCGAAGCAAATGAAAATCTTCATACTGGACTGAAAAACAAAATCATAATAAATGATGAAGAAATTGAAGTTTCCAAGTATATCATTCTACTTGGATCAATAATCAATGACCATGGAAGCAGCAATCAAGAGATTAAAAAGCAAAGATATTACTTTGGTGGAGCCCTAGTGGCTCAGTGATTAAAAGCTATCACTGCTAACCAAAAGGTCAGCAGTTCGAATCCACCAGCTGCTCCTTGGAAACGCTGTGGGGCAGTTCTACTCTGTCTTATGGTGTCGCTATGAGTCGGAATCAACTTGATGGCAAAAGGTTTGGTTTTTGAATTTTTGACTAAGGTGCTCCTGACCCAAACCATGGTCTTTTCAATTGCCTCATATGCATGCAAAACCTGGACAATGAAAAAGGAAGACAGAAGAAGAATTGATGCATTTGAATTATGGTGTAGGCAAGAATACTTAATATGACATGGACTGCCAGAAGAAGGAACAACTCAGTATTTGAAGGAATACAACCAGAATGTTCCTTAGAAGCAACTTTGGCTCACTTACTTTGGACATGCCATAAGGAAAAACCAATTGTTAGAAAAGGACATCATGTTTGGTAAAGCAGAGGATCAGCAAAAATGAGGGAAACCCTCAGTGAGATGGATTGACATAACAACATACTCAAAATACCAGCAATCATGAAGATGGTGCAGGACCGGGCAACATTGCATTCTGTTATACATAAGGCTGCCATGAGTTGGAGGCCATTCAATGGCAACTAACAACAACAACAAATTTTGGATACTAGAAATAACGCCCTTTTGCATCTTCGTGGAGGAGTCCTTGGGTTAAAGAGTTCCACTACTAGCCACAAGCTTGGCAGTTAGAATCCAGCCATAGGCACCTTGGGAGACAGGCCTGGCAATCTGCTTCTGAATGATCACAACCTTGAAAACCCTATGAAGCAGTTCTATTCTGCACACATGGGGTTGCCATGAGTTGGAATTGATTTGACAGCAACTAACAACAGCACATCTTCATGGTCTACCTTTCAAAATTCTCCTTTTCCTTCACTCTTTGGCATTTCTGTGGTCCTAAAGTCTCTGCTCATTTAGTACTTGCCACATATTGCCTGAGTCACTTCTTAATTTTTTACGTATTCACACCTCATCTTCCCAAGCTGACTATAAGCTTTTTGGGTGAAAAGAAAAGATCTTCTAAGTCATTTGAAAAAAGAATGATGAGTGTCATTTGTGCAGGGCCTTCTGGATTAGAGCACTCACTATTTAATCTGACCCTCACTGGGGGTGGGGAGGACAGGGACAGTGAACCTCATCTGAAGATGATGAACTGAGGTGCTGACAGCTGATGGTTTTATTCATCTTTGTGTCCCTGAACTGAACATATTGTATAGTATTCAGCAGGTGTCTACTGGTGGTTATTTAATACATGAAGGGATAAATTAATGCACACACTTGCTGGAGACCATTCAGCAAAGAAGTGACGGAAGGGTCGGGGCTCCAGGCATTTCAGATTCCAGACCACTCTTTCCTGGACAGCTAGGAGAGTAGACCAGCAGTCTTGAAGTTTTCCTGCAGCTTTGAAGAGTTGTGTTTCTGAGGATGATACCATGTTTCTGTCAGAAAAAACAAACAAACAAACAAAAAAAACCTTTTGTGGAAAAATAATATGGTTTTTGTTTTATAGAAACACAAAGATACTCAGAACCCAATACTAGGTTTGTTGTGCAACTCCCTTCTCGACTGGAAACATGAGGGAGAAGGAAGACATGGGGCACAGTGACGGCTGGGGAGGTGAGGGGTTAGGCTGAAAGTAGGGAATACAGTAAATTCTGGGTGGACAGGACTGGGCCTGCACAGCATCACTTTGTTCCCCACCCTGTCCTTCCTCACATGATTAGACAATGTGACACAATGACCTCAGAAAGAAATCCTCCCACCACATTAGAAAATGCCGATGCGTCCCCTTCTAAAAACAAATGATCAGACTTTGCCCTCCCAGCTGAAGGCATAGCTCCTGCCTTGCAGAGCCACACTCCTTGAGTCCCACATTTGCCTGCTGCCGTCTTTTCCCCACCTCCCCCCACCCTCAGCCCACTCCAGGCTAGCTTCCTACCCCGTCATTCCACTGAAAAAAGTCTTCTGGCTAAGTTTTGTGGGCATTTTTCAGTTATTATTTGATCTTGCAGCAGCAATTACCACTTAGAGTCTAGCAGGTTATAGAGCAGTTTAAGGCCATGCATAGCTAAAATTAGAAGCCCTGGTGACACAGTGGTTAAACCACTCGGCTGCTAACAGAAAGGTCGGTGGTTTGAACCTGCCAGCTCCTCTGTGGAAGAAAGATGTGGCAATCTGCTTCCATAAAGATTTACAGCCTTGGAGACCCTATGGGGCAGTGCTACTCTGTCCTATAGGGTTGTTATGAGTTGGAATCAACTTCATGGCAGTAGGGTTTTTTTTTTTTTTTTTTTTTTTTTGTATAGCTAGAATTATAAAGGATGGTGGACATCTTCTGGGCTTGCTGACAGTTGAGAGTTGCGAGTCTGTGGTACAGAGAAGGGACGTGACTCGTTTCACACTGGAACCAATGGGAAAGTCGTGGATAAAACTCAGTCACTAGACTGATTCTTTTGGAAGTTAATTGAAAAATGAAAGTCCAGTTCTCTGAGTCTCTGTGGCTCAGTTAGGAATGTGAATAGCTTCAGAGAAGAAATAAAGATTAACCCACGCAATGAGACAGACACCATAAAAGAAAGTCTAAGTCCCAAAGTGCTAGTTTCTTAAGGTCTTAAAATCCACAAGAAAGCTTCATTTATGTTGAGTCTATGACATTTCAGTAACAATTCCTAAATCTGAACTCAATCAAGGCCAAATTGTGCTGCTGAGTCTCCGGAGAATGCATGTGTGAGTGAAGCTCCAGATAGAGCCCAGCAGGCAGGGCCACCAGATCACTGGGCCTCATCTCCCAGTGCTGGGATTGCTGTGTACAGAACCTCAGCCACCAAAGGAAGGAGGACCAAGGGCCAGAGCTTGTGTAAACTGGTGATCATGATTCATTTCTGCAACAAATTGTCTGTGACTAATTTGGCCAAATACATTAAAGGGACCAATTTTGCAATGTTTGGTGCCCTCAGCTACTTTTCCTGCTGCCTCTGTGTCTGTGGCCCTCTGTCTCATTTATCACCTCTCTTCATGTAAGCATATTGCATAATCAGCATCTGCCTGGGCACACAACCAGCTTTTCCATACACAGAGGCACAGTGGCCATGGCTCCCTGCTGCGGCCTCTGTGGGGCTGTGCACAGAAGTGGCTGCCAGGCACACGATGAACTGAACGTGTGTTCGTGTGCAGTCACACCCCCTTCTCAAGGAAGCGCTGGAAAGGGAAAAGTTCCTATGCTGTTATCTTGGAGGACGTTGAACAGAAAGTCACTTATTCATTTAAAAAAAAAAGTGTTCATGTTGTTCTGGCCACTACAAGCAAGATAGATATGGGCCCTGAAGCCTCATAGGTGCTGTTCTGCAGGAACACTGTGAAAAACCTGTGTTCTGGGTGAGGTCAATGACAAGCTTGATGGCTCAGAGCCCCCGGACTTCCTATAAGGGTGTGGAGACCTTGGCCGCCCCCACCTCCTGCCTGGAGGTCATTGGCCCTGCAGGCTCTTCTGGCTCCAGCGTCGAAGTCTGGATTCTCCCACGAAGGTGCTGCCCTCTTGTTTCTCATCTCACACTCGGCTTCCACTTCCAATGGGCTCCTTGGAAAATCCGAGGTGATAGCCTGCCTTCTTGCTTTCTCTTAAGTGAATTTTATTGAGGTATAACAAAGAAAAGTGAACAAATCATAAATGTATATCCAGAGAATATTCACACATGGAAGCACCCAAGTAACTGCCTCATAGGTATCATAGGTAAAGAAATAGAGAACTTCTGGGACCCCAGGAACCCCGTTGTGCTCCCTGCCGTTACTAACACTCCAAGTGGTTCTTTTCCGTTCTTTTTACAGGTTGGTACTAGGGTGACTCTAACATGATTCTAATACCCCAACCCCCTTTTAGCAAAGAGAGAGCAGCCCTCAGCTCAGGCCTTCAACAGGTGCTGTCAAGTAGATTGCAACTCACAGCAACCCTACTTACAACAGAATGAAACACCGCCCAATCCTGTGCCATCCTAACAATCGTTGTTATGCTTGAGCCCATTGTTGTAGCCATTGTATCAGTCCATCTCATTGAGGGTCTTACTCTTTTTCGCTGACCCTCTAGTTTACCAAGCATGAAGTCCTTCTCGAGAGACTGGTCCCTCCTCATAACATGTCCAAAGTATGTGAGATGAAGTCTCATTATCCTTGCTTCTAATGAGCATTCTGGCTGTACCTCTTCCAAAACAGATTTGTTTGATCTTCTGGCAGTCCGCGGTATACTCATATTCTTCACCAACACCATAATTCAAAGGCATCAATTCTTCTTTGGTCTTCCTTATTCATTGTCCAGCTTTCACATGCATAGTTATTCACATATTGTCGAGCCTTGAACTCTCAACCATTTTCCCACTACAACATGCCAAGAGGCAGATGTAATACATTATCATTGATAACATGAGTTCTTAGTACAGTGATTCTCAACAGTGGGTGGCAGGAGTCATCAGGTAAACATTTAAAAAAACAGCTCTCTTGGGGAGGGGTGGGCAGGAGGGAAGTACTGGTTTGTAATGATTGCCAATGTCCATGGTGTAAATACTCCCACCATGTGTGATTTCAAGCTATTAATGGGATGTCACTGAACCTGGAGTTGGGAAGAGATGCTTACAATCTGCTCGTGTGAGCTGGTAAAAGCTGGCTCTAGTATATCATTAGTGAGTGAGTGGATATTACAGTCTCTGGGACGATGTGTGTAGTGCATGGCTGAAAAGCTCCCTAGCTGATTCTGAGAAGTTCCGTAAGGGGACCTCTACTCTCCTTCTCCCATACTACTGAGAATTACCTTTGTAGATACTCAACAAATACAGTAGGCTGCTGGGAGTTGAGGGAAGGGTATATATAGACACAGTGCTAATCTTTCAAGGTTTTTCCAGATAGTTTGGGTCAAGATATGTAGTGTAATCCAGGAAATTGAGAGAAATTTGGGGAGTTAAAGCACAGGTTTATTGCTTATGCTCCTGATGATGCTTACTTGCAATCACTGTAGCAAGTGTTTGATTTCTTGATTGCTACTTCCACAGGCATTGATTGTGGATCCAAGTAAATGAAATCCTTGACAACTTCAATATATTCTGTTTATCATGATGTTGCTTATTGGTCCAGTTGTGAGGATTTTTGTTTTCTTTAGGTTGAGATGCAACCTGTACTGAAGGCTGTGGTCTTTGATCTTCACCAGTAAGTACTTCAAGTCCTCTTCAGTTTCAGCAAGCAACGGTTGTGTCATCTGAGTATTGCAGGTTGTTAATGAGTCTTCCTTCAATCCTTCCTCTAATCCTGATATAGTCCAGCTTCTTGGAGTATTTGCTCAGCATACAGATTGAGTAAGTATGGTGGAAGGATACAACCCCAATGCACACCTTTTCTGACTTTAAATCATGCCGTATCCCCTTGTTCTGTTCTAAAAACTGCCCCTTGGTCTATGTACAGGTTCCTCATGAACACAATTAAGTGTTCAGGAATTCCCATTGTTTGCAATGTTATCCACAAATTATTATGATCCACACAGTCAAATGTCTTTGCATAGTCAACAAAATATAGGTAAACATTTTTGTGGTATTCTCTGCTTTCAGCCATGATCCATCTGACGTTGGCGATGATATTCCTTGATCCACGTCCTCTTCTGAATCCAGCTTGACTTTCTGGCAGTTCCTTGCAAATGTACTGCTGCAACTGCTTTGGAATGAACTTCAGCAAAATTTTCTTGTGTGTGATATTAATTATTTGATAATTTCCACATTCTGTTGGATCACTTTTCTTTGGAATGGTTACAAATATAAACCTTTTCCAGTCAGTTGGTCAGGTAGCTGTCTTCCAAATTTATTGGCATGGATGAATGAGCACCTCTAGCACTGCATCCATTGGCTGAAACATCTCAGTTGGTATTCTGTCAATTCCCAGAGCCTTGCTTTTCACCAATGCCTCCAGTGCAGCTTGGACTTCTTCCTTCAGTGCCATAGGTCCTTGATCATATGCTACTTCCTGAAATGGTTGAACATCAAAATTCTTTTTGGTACAGTAACTCTGTATTTCTTCCATCTTCTTTTGACGCTTCCTGCATCATTTAATATTTTCCCCGTAGAATCCTTCAATATTGCAACTCAGGGCTTGAATTTTTTCTTTAGTTCTTTCAGCTTGAGAAATGCCCAGTGTGTTCTTCCCTTTTGGTTTTCTGTCTCCAGGTCTTTGCACATTTCATTATAACATTTTACTTTGTCTTCTCTAGCTGCCCTTTGTAATCTATCACACAGTCTTTATTACTGTAACTTTGTAGTAAAATTTTGAAACTGGGACGTATGAGTCCTCTAACTTTGTTCTTTTTTTTCAAGATTATTTTGATTATTCTGGGTCCTTTGCATTTCTATATAAATTTTAGAGTCAACTTGTCAATTCCTGCAAAAAAAGGCAGCTGGAATTTTGATAAGAATTGTGTTGAGTATGTAGATCTAGTTGATGACTATTGCCATCTCCACAGTATTAGTTGTCCCAATCCATGAACACGATGCCTTCCCATTTATTTAGACATTCTTTAATTTCTTTCAATGATGTTTTGCACTTTTAAGCACACAACTCTTGCACTTAATTTGCTATATTTATTTGGATTTTATCCTTCCTTCTTAAGTCCTTAGACTTCAGAGTGTCTAGTGCTAGAAGTTAAGCCTCTGCATTGTTTTCTATCCTTATTTTAGTAGCTTTTGTGGCTTCAAATCTTTAATATCTTTTTCATATTCAAACAGGACATTTTCTTGAGTCTCTGATCCTCTCGGTGCCGTCATTAGTATACGTGAAAGAGTCCCTGTCCACTGTGAGAGACAACTAACTGCCAAAGTTAGATCAGTTAGATCAGCCTGTCATTTTAGAAGGGCGGTAGCTTAACTTAGCGGACAAGATGGCAAGCTGGAAACGTGATTATGAATTTCAGACCTTACTTTACTGCTGCTTTGTTGGTTGAAATATTTGTTCACATAAGATAATCCACTTGCCAAAATGGGAACTATGAATGTAGTACCTAACTGCACTAAGATTCAACACGTGAAAATGCAGTAGTCACACCTCACAGAACTGTGTCAATGTGCAGTATGTGAGAGTTCATCTTACAGAAATGTAAAGTTATCGTAGCTGTGTGAATAAATGCATTCTTCTTATTATGTCGTGAACTGCTACTTCATTCAATGCAGCTTTAGTGAGTGACTTCTGCACACTGATGCTCTGTACTAGGTACTGAAAAGGACACGAGAGGAGTAGGGCAGTATCTACCCTCAATGGATGTACAATCTAATAAAAGAAAAAGACATGTATACAAAATCACAATGTAAGAGAGAAAACTAAAGATACAATGCAACTCAGGCCAAAGGAGTAAGATATTTATTTACAATGGTGTAGTCTCAGAAGTTCCACTCAGTGCTCAGATAACCCTCTGATCTAGGTACCTCCCACTTCACTATAATAGGACCAAAACATCAGGATTTATGCTCCAATTCAGATCTTATCACCACTATCCCCAAAGACCTCAACCACTTGCCTTGCTTCCCAGTCCAAGTGGCCCTAGTGACAGTTTATCCTGTTCCTGTGGTCACAAAGAGCAGCCACTGTTGCCACTACTGGCACAGACAGAGGACCCTGGTGTCCCCAAGAGATCACAGTCAGAGTGAATTGGTGGGGGGTCTGGCTGCCCTGGAGGCTGCTGGAGAATCCAAATAACACAATGAGGGAGAGTTAGCTAACAAGAGACAAGAGACAGGGAGAATTCAGCAGGTAATACGCTTATCCCTTCTTCCCCAAGCAATGTTCTAAGATGCCGAGGTTCCTCCTGGTGTCTCTGGAGACATGCCACAGGATGGGCCAGTCAGCTCTGTGGTAGTGAAGCTGTGTCCAGGTTGGTAATGCATCCCTTCCGTTTGCTCTTCCTCCTTCTTTGTCTCTCTCTTCTCCCCTCACTGTTGCTCCCCTGAGCTTCCATTCTCTGATAAGGCATTAGGACTTCAGCTTTTGTATTAAGCTCTGTTTCTAGGAAATAAGGGCTCAGACAAGATGGGCGTGAGTAATGAGGCTCCAATTAAATTAAGGAACACACACTGATGAGTACTTTCTATGCATCAGCTTTTATTCATTATCTCATTTTACCTTCGTAGTAATCATGTGAAGTTGTTCTGATTGACCTAATGCCCTCACTGTAAGCTGAGGAACTAGAGAGGTTAAAGCTACTGAGTGACAGAGCTAAACTTGAGTATCACTGCATCCTGCCTCCCTAGAGATGTGGAGGCCTATCTCTTGTATCATGGTGAAGGTGGAGGACCATGGCATGTAGTGGAAAAGATGAAGTCTTATAAGTAGTCTCCCTTTGGGCCCATAGGCAATACACACATCTTACATTTGCAGATAAATCATCCGGTACCTGCATTACTTAGGATTTCTGTGGATTTGGGTCCACATTCCAGACCCATCCACTATGAGCAAAAATTTAATAATTGTAGATATGCCACATTCCAGTTGAGTAAAATCTACCTGAAATATCAAAATCTTTAAATAAAAATACATTACTCTGGTCTTTTCTGGCTGGAATAGATTCTCAAACTAAATTTATCGATTAACTTTGATTGTAAACTCTGCCTCCATTCTCCGTAGTGTTTCCTTTTTTTTCTCCTTGAACTTCTGATCTTCTCTCTTTTACACTGAGAAGAATGATGTTGAAAGATCTGAGAGAATGAGGGGTGAGAAGTCCATGACCACTGCCAAATAGTTCAATGGACTGGGATAAATTGTTTCTCTAATGTGAAATCGTTCCTAATTTGCAGCTGATGCCCAATCGGCTTCAGCTGCCTTTAGCTAATGAAGAGTGTCACAGGCACGGAGGAAATTAGAAAGAGAAAATTACCAACTGTGAGGATTCATTACACTTCTGAGCACTGGGCACCTTTCTCCGTAAAAGTGACTGCAGTTGAATAAAGCCCTCCAGGCAGGGCTCTCCACTGGGAAGGAGGGCTGCGAGGATGAGGGAGCCATACAAGGGTGAACGGAGCTAAGTCCTGGCTCTTACTTCTTTTGTCTTATTTTCTTAAAAACAACCCTGTGGTCTTTAAAATGTTTAACCAAACACAGCTTGCTTCTAGCAGAAGCAGCTGGAGTTTCACTGTGAACCCGGAGTGTACTTTTTGGTTCAGAAAGGCAAGGTCACAGAAGGAATCTCAAAACAACTTGCTCAGTTTTTTTATTTCCAGTTCAAGTAATGAGATGCAATTTACACCAATTCCAGGGCCGTGGAGCTTCTTGAGCAGCTGCCTTGGTCTGTTCCCTTTGTCCCCAAGCTCTGGGGGCAGACCCCGGGAAGCCCCACCAGACCATCAGCATGCTCTTCAGAGATCTTCCCTGGACCTCTCCCTCATCCCTGCTTTCTCCGGTTCCTCCTGAGGCCTGGCCTCTCTTGGATTGGGCCCCAGCATGGGCTGCCAATGTCTTCTAGTCCATTCGATTTCCTCCCACTTGCCAGTCGAGTTGTATATCTGGAAATCAGACCAAAGAACGTGACCATTCCATTTTATGGACACTTCCCTGAAGGCCTCACTCTCATTCTTTGTGGCTTCCCTTCATTGCTAGGCCCATCTCTCAGATGAAGAAGGGCAAATTCTCTCACCCTTAACAAGCTTTTATTGAACCTGTGCTGCATACCATGCCAGGTATAGGTGTCTGTGGTAAAGGAAATTTCCAGTTTCATGCAAAAATGGCATCTGAGAGATACTGTGCTGTAGAAATTCCAGAGAGAAATGTTCTTTTAAACTACATCCTGTAACACACCATTTTGTTCTCTGACTTATATCAAGGTATGCAATATACAATAGAATGTCTTTTAATTGGCCTCTACTTAAGAGAGTTGGTAGAGTATATCCTTGTTCCAAAGATTCACTAGCTGCCCTGTGAGAGGATTGAACGGCCTCTCCCTTGGGTGTCAAATTTGTCCTTCAGATGGCAGTGCCCTGTTGGTGAGGTCAGAGTTCCATATGACCAATGAAATGTGAGTGTAAGTGGTGTGTCCCAGTCCCGCATGGAAGCTTTAAGGACCACTGGACGGCTCTAAATCCCTCCTTCCCTTCCACTGTGACACTGGACTGTCCCACATCAGACATGACACTTCAACCTGGATCCTGAAGTAGAGCCACAGCCAACACAAAGGATATGTACTGTCAACGGCAAACAAAGCCCTGTTCTGGTAAGCCAGTGAGATTTCTCAGTTGTATATTTGTTTTGATCATCTCTTCTTCATTCTGTTGGTGAAGGAAGTATTCCTGCCCTTGGGTTCTGGGGATGACCGAACACACAACACCTGACCCTGGACGGATAAGATCGACAGCAGTTCATTAGTCACATATACTCACAGTCCGGGAGAATACCTTACACCACGCAGGGCCACACGGGGTTGCCTCAGGAATGGAGTGAGCAACTAGGTCCTGTGGGAGGAAGACTTTGTAGTATCAAGAGGGTGGAGTGGCTCCTGGTTCCTTTGGAAAGTATATGATTGGCTTGTTTGAATAACCCCACAGGCTGTCAGGGAACCTGCTACTCAGGGATAAGCAGGCACTGTGCCCGGTCTCTGGGATGAGGTGGGTTGTTTGGCTAAGGGACCTTAACCATGGGAGCAGAGTGGGGAGAGGAACTTGTGGTTAGGCCATTAGAGGCCCTCCTGATTTTACCAGATGTAAAGGTGGCACCTTATATTAAGCCTTAATTTTAGGCCTTGCATCACAATGTTACCACAGCATAATTAGGTGAAATCTGACAATACAATACAAAATCCATTTGTTGTATTAATCTATGTGCTATATTATTTGCATGCTGTCGTTGGCTGCTTTTGAGTCAACTCCAACTCATGGAGACCTTATGCATAACAGAATGAAACACTGCCCAGTTCTACATCATCCTCATTATTGCCATTGTTGTCCATTGTTGGAGCTTTTGTTCTAAGCCATCTAACTGGCCTTGCCCTCACTGGCCCTCTACTTCACCAAATGTAATGTATTCCTCCAGAGTTGATCACTCTTGAAGATGTGTCCAAGCAAGAGAGCTGTACAATGTCCCGGTGTGATCCATAAAGGTTTTCATTGGCTGATTTTTGGAAGTAGATTGCCAGACCTTTCTTCCTAGTCTGTCTTAGTCTGGAAGCTCCACTGAAATCTTTCACAGCAACACACAAGCCACCACAGTATGACAAACAGACAAGTGGTGGAATTATTTGCATGGAACCCAGTAATTAATGTTCACAACACCCTGAATGTCCTTGGCCAGGCAGGTGCCCTCTGGTGTGCCACACTCGACTGTACCCACTAGAAAAGATGTATGCTTACCACAAATCAATCCCATTACTTTCCAGCCTGTTTAGTCCAGTTGCGCATGTCATTGCAACTACCTAATTTAATGAATAGGATGAAAACCAATGAAATAAAAGTGAAAAAAGAAAGATTTGTTGTTTCTATTAAACTAACTGGAATGCTCTTGAAAAGACTTGATATAGGCAAGATCTGAGAAACACTGCTGTTGAATTAGGTGTAGGTGTGACAACTATGAGCCCTGGTGGCACTGTGGTTAAAGCACTCAGCTGTTAACCAAAAAGTTGGCAGTTCGAACCCACCAGCCCCTCTGCAGAAGAAAGATGTGGCAGTCTGCTTCCATAAAGATTTACAGCCTTGGAAACCCTAATGGGCAGTTTTACTCTGTCATGTAGGGTCTCTATGAGTCAGAACGGACTTGATGGCAGTGGGTCTGATTTTCTGGTTTTGTCACAACTATAAAAGACTGTGGAAAATATCATGAAACTCCAGAAGTTTCTGTACTCACATTGTTTTTCACCTAACTTTATTTTCTCACTTCATTTTAAAGAAATCAAAACAGGAAATCATAAATGATGAATTCTGGAAGCAGTTTATGCAGGAAGAGGCACAGAACTCCAGTCAGTGGACACATTGCCAAAGAAAAGGCCAACATCAAAACATTGGCAAATGAATGAACAGTCATATGTTTTAAGTAAATATTTAAGGTCTTTATGTACCATTTTTATAATTTACAGCCTTTTACTGACTTCTGATTAAAAAATATCAGTTCTAATCATGGTGAATGAGTATGATTTTATTATATACACCTCCCATATATAATTAGCCCATAGGTGGTTCTGTTTGTGCAATGCTTGGGCATACCCACTACTGACCCTGATCACTCACCCCAACCCTTAAGGTAAAGACTTACTTCCATGTAACCTGGCAGCTGCCTTTGTGTCTCTGGTCTTGCTCCAGGCAGCAGGCACATGTGTGGTTGAATCTTGTTGAGAAGCATGAGGATGTGCGCACGCACGCGCACACACACACGTGCATGCAAACGCTCACCAGAGAGAGTGGTGGAAGATGAGTTATGGAAACACAAACAAAAAGCAGCAATTGCTACGGTGACAGCTAGCTCTACCCAGGACTGCAGAAAGGCTTTTTAGAGGCCCTAAGCTCTGAAGGAGCCCTGGTGGCACAGTGGTTAAGAGTGTGGCTGCTAACTAAAAGGTTCAAATCCACCAGCTGCTCCTTGGAAACCCTATGGGGCAGTTCTACTCTGCTGTATAGGGTCACTATGAGTCGGAATCGACTCGATGGCAATGGGTTTGGTTTTTGTTTAGGTTCTGAAAAACCCACTCCCATAGCCCCGTCTTAGTTATCTAGTGCTGCTGTAACAGAAATACCACAAGTGATGGCTTTAACAAAGAGAAATTTATTCTCTCACAGTCTAGAAGGCTAGAAGTCCAAATTCAGGTGCCAGCTCCAGGGGAGGGCTTTCTCTCTCTGTTGGCTCTGGGGGAAAGTTCCTGTTACCAGTCTTCCTTGGTCAAGGAGCTTCTCAGCGCAGGAACCCCGGGTCCAAAGGATGCGTTATTTTCCTGGCTCTCATTTCTTGGTAGTTAAGAGGTCCCATGTTTCACTGCTCACTTTTCTCTTTTATATCTCAAAAGAGACAGACTGAAGACAAAACCTAATTTTGTAGAGCCAGTCCTGCCTCATTAACATAACTGCCTCTCATCCCACCCCATTAACATCATAGAGGTAGGATTTACAACACATAGGAAAATCGTATCAGATGACAAAATGGTGGACAATTACACAAATCTGGGAATCATGGACTAGCCAAGTTGACATACATTTTTTGGGGGATACAATTCAATCCATAACAGCCCCCAGGTAAAAATAAAAACAATAGTGATCTATAAGGAAATAAAGTAAAATTCTGATTTTCCCCAGGATGATGTGCTTTGGTGATAAATATCAAAGTCTTTTCAAAAAACTGCTTTATTTTATTTATTTATTTTTTAATTTTGGTGACCCTGCCTTAGGAGCCCTAAGCCCCAGATAGTACCTCCCAGGGCTCCAGTCGGGAGCAGCCTTTGTAGGGGCTGGGCACTCACTCATGGCCCCGTGAATGGCAGGCCCAGCTGTACTCACTTTCAGCTGTGCTCAGCCTGCACACATTATTTACCAAAGGGAACTCACAATCCAGGACTGACATCCACCCATCCTCTCCCTTATTTCCTCCCTCCTGTCCCAGTCCCTTGCAGTCAGCTGGGCCAAGATGGTACTTCCTGCTGGTATTTCAGCACAGGTAGGGTGAGGCCCATCCCACCCTGGGCCCGCCATTCTTCACACCAGGTTACAATGTGCCAACAAGGGGAACAGAAGGCCTAAGTGTGAGGTGAGTAGTGAGATGTCAGAGCCCGCAATCCTCTTTCTTCTGCCTCTGATGCAGCCTGCTGGCTCATCTCTTTGGCCATCCGTTTAAGCAGCTTAGGAACTATTAGAAGTCCCTGGGTGGTGTAAAGGTTAAAGTGCTTGGCTGCTAACCAAAAAGTTGGAGGTTTGAGTCCACCCAGAGGTGTCTGGAAAGAAACACCTGGGAATCTACTTTTGAAAAATCAGCCTTTGAAAACTCTATGGAGCACAGTTCTATTCTAACACACATAGAGTCACTTTGCATTGTCCAACTCCATGGCACCTGGGTTTCTATGTAGGGACTACTAACCCCACTGGCCATCTCTCATTTCTACTCCATTAAAATCTCCTCTGGAGAGAGTGGATAGCAAAATTGGCAGGAGGCAGCTTTGACTGGTTTATTAAGTTTGCATGTCTGCATTCTGTGGGCTAGTTATGGCTCGCCTAAGTATTTAAACCTTTCCCAGAACTGTCTTTATCATGAGTTTTTAGTTTCTGTAAAGGGTTAAGATTTCAGTTTAAAAGGCGGAGGGCATTTTCTTTAACAGCAACTACTTTCAGATTTTTTAGTCCCTGTGAAATGAGATTGTACCTCCTTACCACCACATGCCCAGGGCTCACGCTTCCATCACAGAGGTGTTTCCCACCAGAATTCTGGGATGTGGCTCTGATGACAAAGCTTTAATCTAACTTCTCCACTGGTGGGGAGATCAGACAAAGCTGGATTCCAACACACTTTAGAATCCTCCATCAAGCCTAGAGTGAAGAGTAGACACCCTCAGAGGAAGAACCTGACAATCTGGTTTCCAAATGCTGTGCTAAAAAAGGTCAAAGTTCTACAAACACTTGGATATGAATTCTAGGTACTTTTGAGATATCTGGAGGCCCCATACAGTGCTAAATATATCGTCTCTCTGATTCTTTGGTGAATCCAAGAATGGGATTGCAGAGCCAGAGAGCTTTCCAGGGGGCTTTACCTAGCCTGGTCCAGAGAATCATTCTCCCTTCCCACCACTGCACTTGAAACTTCCCTTTGTGCTGCTAGAGCAGATGGGGCTGGAGGAAGTGGGCACTGAGCTAATTAGAGCACAATATAATTCTGTTGAATGAATGAAAAATACAGTTACGCGTCCTTTTCCCATTGTTACCCATTTCTCTTCTCTGTAGATGTACTACTTACTTATATTGTTCTCAGTGGCAATGATTACTGGTTCGAGGTAACTTGCAGATCAGACTACTATAGAGCAAGAAGTTTTTGGTTTTGTTTTGTTTGTTTTTAAGAGATCAAGCTAATGTATATACAAATTTCCAGCTCCTGTCTGGCACTTAATGACGTTATTCATAAAGCTCCATCTGTTATCTATTTAAAAAAGGATTAGACTAAGATGATTCTTTCCAGTTTTATTCCAGCTCAAACACTCTATGATATTCAGGTTGTCATTTCCTGGTGTGCCTGAGCTTCATAAGGTTTATGAAAGCAAGCATTCTATAAGCAGTGTATTGTGCTAGAAAAGACATCAATTTCAGAGTTCAAGAGACTTGCTTCCTGGTCCTGGCACTACTTTATCTTAGTCCTGTGGCCACTGAGCAGTTACTGAGGAAAATAATACTGCCTTCACAGAGTCGTGTGAGTGAAGTTGAGAGAAGCATGTGATCATTCCTAGCATGGGGCCTGGTATATTCTAAGTGCTAATACGTGTCCTCCTCTCCTCGCCCACTTCCTGCAAGTGGGGACCATCCTTTGTAGTTCGCGTTTTACAGAAGCAGAACATTTGGTAAAGCGCAATGGATGATGAAGAAAAACACAGCTTAAAATATTGCAAGTTTGATGAATAATGTCATCAAAGGGATACGTGGAAAATATAATAATTTTAGACTAAGTAAGGATGTTGGTAGGAAGAAAGGCCTGGCAATGAGAGGCCTAGCAATGAAAATCATAAGGATCACAACAGAATGCTGCCTGATTTGCTTGCTTTAGCCAAATCATCAGGAGGGATCAACTGCTGGAGGAGGCTATCATGTTTGGAGAAGTAGAGGGTAAGGGAGACCCTTGGTAGGGTGGACTGGCACAATAGATGCAATGATGGGCTTGAACATGCCAGCAATTGAGAGGATGATGCAGGACTGGGCAACATTTTGTTCTGTTGTTCATAAGGTTGCTATGAGTGGGAGTTGACTGTCGATGTTGGAGTTTTATATAACTATGATATATATATATAGCTAACTTTCTTTGTAAAAATCATCTTCCCATAATATTTTAATTTGGTGTTAGCAAATGCATCAAAAAGTGTTACAGCATCTAAACACTTTCTGCATTAAAGGCATGCTGGACAATGCTGGGACTCACTAGTGCTGGTTCTCCTTTCATTTCTTGTCATACAGGAACCACACTTGCCAGTGTCCTTGCAGGTAGCTGGAGTCATGTGTCTAGACTCAGCCAATTACACAAGAGTACGAGAAACCTGTGTACTTCTGAGGTCAGGCAGAGAGAGAGGCTCTGCATGAGTCTGCAGTCTCTTTCTTTCTCTCCTTCAGAGCCAGAGAGATTCCAAATGGGGAGCCTCTGTCAGCCTGGATCCTTGGGTGTCCACGTGGAGCAGAATAACACCCCCCATCTGCCCCAATCTGGACAAGTAACGTGAGTGAGAAATTAACCTATCGCATTATGTCACTGAAGCTTCAGGTTCATTTGTTATTACAGCATAACCTAGTCTATCCTGAATAATACAGAAAGCCTGATGGCTGCAGATTAAAAGAAAAATAAGCAAGGCCATTATCATATCATGTTGTAGCAACCGCAACCATCAGTTCTGCTAATCAGTAATGAAAGAATCAGAAAGTAGTGAGAGCTCGAACTCACCGTAATACAATTTACATACAGTAATCGCTTCTCCAAAATCTTTTACACAATTATTTGTTGATGAGCTGCCTACCTTGTTGAAATTGAATTAATAATGACAGTTTATTCTTTCAACAAATATTTCCAAGATCCTTACTAATGTGTCAGGTTTACCATGGAGTGGTAGAAAACCGGCAAACAACAAGACAAGCATGTGAAGTCTATAGTATGATAGGCGGTGATTAATGCTATGCTAAAAAGAAAAATGCAGAGAAAGAGGGTAGGGCTGTTGGGTGGGGTGAAGTCTTAAATAGGGTTGCAGGAAATTCCTCTAAGGAGGTGAAGGAGTGAGCTCTGCTGATAAATGAGGGAAAGCGACCCAAGCCGAAGGAGAGGAAAGTGCAAATGGCCGAGAATATCCAAGGAATGGCAAGAAAGCCAAGGGAGTGAGTGAGCGAGGGAGAGCCACACGAGATGAGGACAGAGTTGTCTGGGGGTGGGGATGTGTAGGGCTCTGTAGGTTGTTGGAGGTAAGAGCTGGAGGGAGGAAGCCGTGGGAGGTTTTGAGCAAAGGGATGACATGACCTGACTGTACTGAGAAGAGCCTGCAGAGGAGCAAGACAAAGGTGAAACAGGTGGTATCACCCAGATGAGATGCCAGTCTCTGGACCAGGGTGGTGACAGAGGCAAGGGTGAGAGGTGGTGAGTTGAGAGAACGCAGGATGAGTGGCAGGTTTTGCTGATGGATGTGGAGTGTGAGAGTCAAAGGTGACTCTGAGAGCTTCGGCCTGAGTAACCATATACTGAGCATCTTAGAGTCATCACGTCACCATGTCCGTAGAGGTACCATTCAACACACAGATGGGGAAATGCAAACCCCAGAGATGAGATCACAAATACAACAATTACAGAATTAAAGCACAGGTTCATCTGACTCTAGAGCACATGCTCCCAATCACTCCTTGAACCCTGTCTTCATGGAGGGCATTTGAAGCAAAATGGAAAGCAAGACTTTTCACAGAACAAGTGACCAAGAGAAATCCTTGCCAGATGTCTAACATTCTTCTCTCTCAAAAGACATAGGCCACCCAAGAGAATCTAAGGGAGTGTTTCTTTTTGCAATTGACTTTCAAACTTTCTTTACACATCCACTTACCATCTATGAGTGTTTCATGTTTTAGTGTGAGGGCAAGGACTATAGGAGTGCCTTCTGGGGACTACTGTTGGGGAAGAATGTTACACTGTGTAACCACAGACATTGGTCACTCCAGAGAGCTCTTGATAAATCAGTGTGTCTTCTGACCACCTGGGAGGAGAGGACAACGGTCTGAACTTGGTCACCTCACCTTATTTCAGCTCTGAACCCCACACATATTCCCATATGGTGGCGACAAGAAGCCCTGTGAAGAAACTCGGTAATCAAAAGAGAACCATCTTGCTCTTCTTTAAAGGAGCTCAATGTGTTGTTCCAATGTCTACCAAGTCCTTCCTTGCATCCTTCATGATGTTTTCTTGGGGCCTCAGAAAGCATCATTTTCTTTCATGCAGGATAGAAGAGTGTTTCCCAAAGGGTGAGCTTATTTAAAATGAAAATTCCTGAACCCCATCCCAACTATAAACCAAAACCAAAAACCAAACCCACTGCCCCCTAGTTGATTCCGACTCACAATGACCCTATGAGTGATCCCAACTATACTAAAGTATTTGGAATGAGGCCTGAAAAGTCTGCATTCTGAACAAGCTCCCCAGGTTATTTTTATATATACTAAATTTGAGCTAAGGGTCCCTGGATGGCCCAAATTGTTAAACACTTAACTACTAGCTGAAAGATTGGCCATTTGAGTTCACCCAGAGGCACCACAGAGGACAGTCCTGCTTCTGAAAGGTTGTAAGGTCTGAAAACCCCATGGAGCAGTTCTACTCTGCACACATGGGGTGCCATGAGTCGGAATCAATGTGATGGCAACTAACGATAGCAACGACAACAGATTTGAACTTGCTCCTGAGATGGATTAAAACCATCTGACTTTCAATTCCCAAAAAATACTGCCTGAACAAAATGAAATCCTGTTTGTGAAAGTGCTTTGCAGACTCAAGCTCTCTACACAAACCATGGGTGTTACTGAATGATTCTAAACTGAGAAGGTGCTTGATAAATAAATACTTTCTGGGTTTAATTTGAAATAGATGTTTTAATCCTAAATTATTGAGTTTCACACACTTGCAGGAAACAAATCCTTAACTCACTGGGCTTCTTACCTATAGCATTAATAGTCATTCAGATTAGGTAATAAAGGATGGACAGCAAAGACATGTGATGGACATTTCATGAAACACAATTACCAGCTTCACCACACTCACCTTACAGTCAGTCAGTCAGATTTTCCAACAACCATTTATATGATCTTCATGTTTAGTCAGCCACAGAGATCTGCAGGTGAAGGACAATCATACACAATCTTGTCAAAAAAAAAAAAGGAGAAGAGTGTTAATATTTTCAACCATTTTGTTCCAGCAGTTAATTTCCATCCCAATCCTTTGTGAAAGATGAGGAATTCTCCATAGCTGAAGGGGGAGAAACTTTCCTTGATCTTTGGGAACTGTGTAGCATCATATTGCTATTCATTCTACCTTATCTCCTTCTTTGAATAGATAACTATGATAACATAATTGTCCACTCTGTTAATCAGTAATTTTTAAGACGAGACAAGAATTGTTTTACCAGTACTAAAATGGTAAGATTAAAACATTTACTTTTAACTTTTTGGTAATTCGATTGAGGTTTTCTATTATCTGGATCTGAAAATAAACTTCTTTTACAGTATAAAAAACCGCTTGGCAAATTTCATGTCATACTAAAAACAATTTCTCAGCTGTTAGTTTCTCTGTGTCTTAGCCCAACTCAAACAAGCAAAATTTACATTTAATTGTATTTGACTCTTAGACCCATTATAAAATATTAGTGGTGAAATGAATATAAGGGGCTTATTTAGTCTGGTGTATCTCAGCAACAAATTCACTTATAAGCAAATTAAATATCTAAATTCTCTACCCTAGACTCTTAACATATTTTATTACAGTAAACTTAAAAAAGAGAAGATAAATGTATACATCTGTAAAAATGCATATAACATATATGTACTATATATACATAAAACAAAATTTTCAAAAATAGAAGGAAATAAAAATATTTTTATTTATTTTATTGGCAAAATAAAATAAACGTTAATGATGTATACTTCAGTTTACATAAATGTCATGCAAAATATGTATAATACTGAGCATTATTGAAATAAGACAAACAGTATGATTAATGTTCTTTCTTGCTCATGAATTTTTCTAGCTAAGTATGTGACTATAGCAGGCACTGCCCAGTTAGGAAGCAACTCATTTTTTGTATTTGATTTTCAAGGAAAACTGTATTAAATTACAAATTAGCTATAATACTAAATCCGATTATAATTCTTAAAGTGTTTTCCTTCAATGATCATGTAGTTATCGTCTGTAATTTTCAAATGGCTTAGTAATTTTCAAATTTCCAAAGCACAGGCCTTCTTATGAGATAGTCATTGAAAACATATTTTGAAGCATTCAGAAAAACTTTCTTGTGCTATATTTCATATACAAATATGATGTGATTGGCAATTTGAAAAATGAAGGGAATATTTCTTGTTTTTTTTTAAACAATTCCAATTTTATTCTAAATACTTCAAAGGAGATTTAATTCTTTTTTTAAAGCAATTTTAACTTTTATTACAATGAAAGAAACCACATTATGAAATTTTAAATATATATTACAGATATTATCAATTTCATATAGCAGTTTGCTTTTTTTTAGTAGAAAAAACTTTGTAGTACCTATGTTAATCACATTCAAAATTAGTGTTACCCTCTATAGATTTAAGGAATATTTCATAGTTAATCTTTTACGTACATTTCAAAAACATTTTAACCTCCTAAGTGCATCAGTTTTATTACAAAAATTGAAGACAAGTCACAGTGCCTTGAAGACTCAAACTCGTTTATACCTAAAAGATTGTTGTTAGGTGTTACAAGTTTGTTCTGACTCACACCAACCCTATGTATAACAGAGCAAAACACTGCCCAGTCCTGCACAATCCTCACAATCCTTGCTATGTTTGAGCCCACTGTTGCAGCCACTGTGTCAATCTGTCTGGTAGATGGGTCTTCCTCTTTTTCACTGACTCTCTACCAAGCGTGATGTCCTTCTCCAGGGACAGGTCCCT
Organism: Dugong dugon; assembly: GCA_030035585.1. Lineage (NCBI taxonomy): Eukaryota > Metazoa > Chordata > Mammalia > Sirenia > Dugongidae > Dugong > Dugong dugon. The sequence goes on along the minus strand of CM057466.1, from coordinate 41,801,903 downwards.
CCTGATAACATGCTCAAAGTATGTGAGACAACCTCTCACCATCTCACTTCTAAGGAGCATTCTGGCTGTACTTCTTCCAAAACAGATTTGTTCGTTCTTCTGGCAGTCCATGGTATATTCAATATTCTTCGCCGACACCATAATTCAAAAACATCAATTATTCTCTGGTCTTCCTTATTCATGGTTCAGCTTTTGCATGCATATATGAGGTGATTGAAAATACCATGGCTTGAGTCAGGCACACCTTAGTTCTGAAAATGACATACTAGCTTTTCAAGACTTTAAAGAGGTCATTTGCAGCAGATTTGCCCAATGTAATGCATCTTTTCATTTATTGACTGCTGCTCCCACAGGTGTTGACTGTGGATCCAAGTAAAATGAAATCCTTGACAACTTCAATATATTCTCTGTTTATCATGATGTTGCTGTGGGATTTTTGTTTTCTTTATGTTGAAGTGTAATCCATACTGAAGGCTGTGGTCTTTGACATTCATCAGTAAGTGCTTCAAGTCCTCTCTACTTTCAGCAAGCAAGACTGTGTCATCTGCATATGGCAAGTTGTTAATGAGTCTTCCTCCAATCCTGATGCCTCTTTCTTCTTCATATAGTCCAGCTTCTCGGATTATCTGCTCAGCATACAGATTGAATAAGTATGGTGAAAGGATACAACCCTGACACACATCTTTCCTGATTTTAAACCACGCAGTATCCCCTTATTATGTTCGAACTACTGCCTCTTGGTCTATGTCCAGGTTCCTCATGAGCACAATCAAGTGTTCTGGAATTCCCATTCTTCACAATGTTCTCCATAATTTGTTATGATCCACACAGTCAAATGCCTGTTTAACCCAATTTTAATTTTTACGAATTCTCAATTAAGGGCTGTAATCTAATAATCTTTTGAAATGTTTTCCTTCCAAGTAAACCAACTTTATTCATCAGATCTAATTTTTTCAAAGAGAATGGAACATTGTGATACCATGCATTACCGCTGTTGAAAAATTGGATTAACTCGTCAATTAGAGTTAACACGGTTTACTGAGCGATAAACTGTTCTTGAACAGGGAGGAACCAAGCTGAAAGTAGCAAGAAGTGCAATACAGTGTTTGTAGAGGCACTTAAGGGATTTCTAGCAGGGAAATTACAACGATTTGGTCTTAGATATGTCCTTAATTGAAGGGAGGCCCTTACAAACAGGATCTTTCTGTCACTGGTTTCATATTTGTCTACGGAGGATTGGTTGTTCTGGTATGGTGAGTCAGAAACATTTTAACTGTTAAGTTGTTCTTGTCAGAAAGTCTTAGTGGTTAGGACATTTCAAAAACTCCTTATTCTTTCAAGGTTTGTACCCAGCACAATTTGGCCATTTTGACTTACTGTTCTTGGGAAGAGTTTTGCACCTGGCAGAAACAGCCATTAATTTCTATTTAACATTGAGCACCATGAATAAAAATTCATAATTTGTACAGATTTATTTTACAAGAACTTCATTTAAGCACAAAAGTACTTGTGGGGGTGGGGAGTGCTGCAAAGTGTTGGTAATAACAAAAATAATGTGTGCATGCCAGTCTGCCCTAGTCAACTTCTTTCATTTTATTTCTTACACCAGATTATTACCAATAATATTTACTGGTCCATCTGGAAACAGTTCAATGTATTTTCTAATCCACATATTTCTATAATATTCATTTATGGGTTAAATATTTCACAACAGATATTTGAAAAGTGATTTAAACGCCACACATTAAGTCTACTTTTATATTGTAATCATCACTGAAGGAAATACAGAACTTAAAGGCTATGCTTAAGATACCAGTTGGCTTATCATCTAAAAGGTAAGCCATTTTTATATTTAGTCTTTTTTTAATACACTTTGATTCTGAGAGCAGTTTTGAAGTAAGGACCCCAGTAATTGAAATCTATACATCTAGTTTCTTACTAGGAGCCCTTCTGGGCCAACGGTTAAGCGCTCGGCTGCTAACCAAAAGTTTGGTGGTTTGAACTCATCCAGCAGCTCCAAGGGAGAAAGACCTGGTGATCTGCTTCCATAAAAATCACAGCCAAGAAAACTGTACTGGGCAGTTCTACTCTGTCATATGGGGTCGCTATGAGTCAGAACCGACTTAATGGCACCCAATAATAACAACAATAGTACACGTTAGGTTGATCTAGGCCTTAACGTTTTTTTGCAAGTTCTCTGATGCAAAAAGAAAGTCATGAAAGTAAACTTAAAATAGTATCAGCCCAACAAAACTTGTTAGCTCTGCTGCAAACAAGTTGCATGATTTTGGCAAGTATCTTCAACTTTGTCAGCCTCAGTCTATCCATCTATAAAACGGGAGATTAAAGTTCTATAGTTTTGTGAAAAGCTATTACACCTGAGTGATCCTCACCTCTGAATCAATGTGGGTTTTGCTGCGAGGACCGCACCACCACCCCATTTCAACAAGCCGTTTATCGCCTGCGCTTTCTGTGTATTGGGTCAGTGCCGGGCGAGCGGCTTCCTTCGCCCTGGTTCAGAAGCCAGGCCAGGCGCAGGAGTTAAAATGTGGTAGCCAGGACCATACACAGTACTGGAGATCAGATTTTCTGGCTTTCTTGTTTCTCTGTAAGACTCAGATGGGCACACTTGGGGACAGCAACAAAAACAAGCCAGCAAAATAGAACTCTCTGCAGTGGAGGTGGGGAGGCTGAGGGCGATCTGTCTGCACCGTTCCCGCTACACACCCCCCCACCCCCATCGGCACGGTGACAATCTGTGAGGCCAGTCAGGGCTGTGGTCACGCTCACCCTGAGCCTGGCCGTCCAGCCCTGCAGCCTGTCACCATGCGTCACCTCTCAGAGCCTGGACTCCCTTCCTGCAGTGGGGACGATAACGGGGCTGCTCTGCAGAGGCATTGTGAGGATCTAGCACATCCACATGTAAGCTTTGCTTGTGTGTCTTCCTGGTGAATTGCACCCTGAGGGTGGAGGCTGTGTCTGTCTGACTCACCAGAGTGCGCCCAGAGCCTGCAGGGTAAGTACTTGTGGAAGGCCGGAATTTGGGGTTGAAAAGCAATATCTTTTATAGTGCATGGCTTTCAGCAAAAACTAAAGTCATCATTTCTACATTTCACCCTGTGGCCTTCTAGTTTGTACTTGTCCCCAAATGCGCTCACAGAGCCACAGGGGAAAGCCAGGGGTCAGGGCACCATCTTCCCTTAAACCTAACCGGAATGTAGATTCATCACCCAATTACAAAAGAGACAGAACAGCCTGTTACCTATACAACTCAGTCGGCTGTTGCTTTTTCATTAGGGGAACTCTATACCGGGATCTACTGATTTAACTCTTACAGAGAAGGTGATCTGGAGAGGTCACCAGTATATGAGCATGACTCTTCAGAGGTAGGTTTGCATTTCTGCCCTATTGCTGCTACTGGCTGGCCTCTCGGGCTTTAGTTCAGCTTCCCCATCTATGAAAGGAAGGTGCTGGGATGCCTTGGTGACAATGTGGGGAGGTGAGGAGGGACAGGGGACAGGGATGGAAAGTATCCACCCCTGCACAGTAGACACATTGAGTTTCCATGTCTGAAGAACAGTTGCCTCCGCTAAATGTTTTCAAAATCACTTCACTAAATAATTGCCAATGTCTCTTTTAGCTTGGATATGGTTTGACTCAGTCCACTCCTCATTTGAAAGCATATATATACATAATACATAGATAGGTAGTTACAAATAGGTAGATAGCTGTAGATATAATTTATTATTTCAAAAAAAACACGACTAGAGGGAAATAAGTTGGAAATACCGGAGACATCAGAGGAATGAAGTAGTGAAGGGAAGGGTTACTTTCATGGCTGTTAACAACGACAACAAGCACATATACAGATAGTCTCTTCCCTCCCACCCCCCCATTCTAAACCTGTTCTACATCCTATATCAGTTCTCTAATTTCAGTGAAATATGTTACCCCCACCAAACCACCCACACTAGGACTGGAGGTCGTTTTTACGTCTCTCTCTTAGCATTCACATTCATTCTGCTACAAAAGCCTTTCAACCTTGTGGTCTTCTGAATATGCCAAATTTCTATCTGTCTTCATAGCTTCATATACATACTCCCTCTTGCTGAGAAAGGTTTTTCCTCGTTGTTTGTCTGCTGAACATTTTAGATACGCTATACACTGCTCTCCAGAACCTACCTTTTTTATATCTTATGTCACCTTTAATTATGATTATTTAAGTGTCTATTTCTTCTCCAAAGTGTCTATTTGAGTTCCTCCAGGGCCATGACCCTGCCTGAATCATATATTCCTAGCATAAGTAGGCACCAGACGTTTAGTAGGTGTGCAATAAACCAAATGAATAGACGTGTTGTTGTTATTGTCAGTTGCCATCCAGTTGGCTCCAACTCATGGTGATCTTATGTATGAACAGAACAAAGTTGTCTTGGTCATCTAGTGCTGCCTTAACAGAAATACCACGAGTGGACGGCTTTAACAAAGAGAAGTTTATTCTCTCACAGTCCAGTAGGCTACAAGTCCGAATTCAGGGCATCAGCTCCAGGAGAAGGCTTTCTCTCTCTGTCATCTCTGGAGGAAGGTCCTTGTGATGCATCAGTCTTCCCTTGGACTGGGAGCACCTCAGCACAGGAACCTCAGGTCCAAAGGACGCACTCTGCTCCCAGCACTGCTTTCTTGACAGTGTGAGGTTCCAGTGTTTCTGCTTGTTTCTCTCTTTTATACTCAAAAGAGATTGGATTAAGACACTCTCTAATCTTGTAAACCTCATCAGTATAACCTCATCATAGTGATAGAGTTTACAACACATAAGGAAATCACATCAGATTTACAAAATAGTACACAATCATACAGTACTGGGAATCATGACCCAGCCAAGTTGACAGATATTTCTGGGGGACACAATTCAATCCATGACAAAAGTGTTGCCCGGTCTTCATGGTTGTTGGTAGGGTTGAGTCTAGTGTTGCAGCTATTGTGTCAATCCATCTCATTAGGGTTTCCCTTGTTTTTTCTGACACTCAGTTTTACCAAGCATGATGTCCTTTTCTAGTGATTGGTCTTTCCTGGTGATGTGTCCAAAGTAAGTGAGCAGAAGTAAAGTGAGTCAATTATAGCACTTAAGGTAGGTTTCTGGTGTCTCTTTTTGTAGTCTCCTTCTAAAGGAAGAAGATTTTGATCTTCATTTGATATTTTTACAAACATGGTGATCCAGGGATTAGGAGATCCCTGATCACCTTAGTGGCTCTTGGCAAGGAAAGCAGCATGGGAAGAAGGAGTGGAACGGCTTCCCCCTTGCCTCCTGTGCCCCAGTGGAGGAGCCAGATCCAATCACAGGATTTACAGAGGGGAAATAAGTTCATCCAGAGACAGGAAGTACTTAAGGGCCTCATGCTAGCTACTTTCAGATGTTTAAGAGGAAATCATGTAACGGAGAGGGCAGACCTGTTTGGTATTTCTCCATATTGCAGGACAAGGATCAATGATGACAAAGATCTTGCTATAATCCAAGGAAGAGCTAATGAAAACACAGTTGTCTTGCAGTGAAATAGCTTGCTGCTAAAGCACACTGTTCATCCCATGGCTGGGGTGTCCCTGCTGGGTCAGAGGGCCACATGTCAAGACATGGTGGAGACACCCCTGTAGCAAGCCAGGCTAGACTAGGCACACTCTAACCCCCTTCTAGCTTTGGGATTTCTAGTTCTACAATGTGGGAGAAGAGAAATACTGAGCAGAGACATCCAAGATAGGAGGATATCTTTGCGGTTTTGCCACCCATAAACAATATTGTATTTCCCCTCAGTTTTAAACTTTGCTTTGTAGCTCAAGATAGAAATGGTTAGTGACTAAGACTTGGCCATAAGATGAGCTTCCCCTTCCTAAGCTCATTTGAGGCCGACCCCCAGTCCACGAGGTGCCTCGTCATTGTATCTCTTCTTTTTGCTTTGTGGAGGAGGCAGAGTCAGTCATGGGGAAGCACCCCTTCTGGCTTGTTTCCAATTATCAGAAGATTTAGCAGGCTTTAGGGGGGACTCTGCTCATCTTTGCTGCACGGCGACCTCCTGAGTCCATCTCTTTTATCTCTTTCTGGATGTCCCTTGTCCCAGCATGCCACACTGCACTGGCTAAATAAACTCGTGAATCTAGTCTTTGTGTCCTGCTAATCCTTTTATTTCCTAAATCTTATTTAATCTGAAAGGCTTCCTTTCATCTCTCTGTCCACTGGGTCACCCTTGTGTCTTAGCCGGAATCCTTGCAAACCCAGGATGGAGTTAAAAAGCTTCCCAGTGCCCTTGGTTTTTATTAGTCTCTCAGCTGAGGAGCTAGCACCTGCTAAGGGGTACACTACAGAAAGTGCCCACTGCAGCCTGCGCTGTCCCAGCAAGTGTCTGGACCTGCCCCTGTGTGCTGCACGTGGCTCTACCACCCTCGCCCCCCACCAACAAAACTAGCCAGCTGCTGCAGCCACCTCCTGGTTTTGCTGTGAGGGCTTAGGATTCTTTAAGGAAGAAGAAAGGCCACATTGCTGACCTCGGGAACTTGGGATCGCAGGCCGGTGACAAAATTAAATCAGGCTCAAAGAAACACAGACAGGCCAATTCATGCTAAATGAATTCTGTTTTTGTGTGACTTAAGTAAGGATGAGCCTTAAGAATAGTAATTAAAATCATTTCACTCTTTAAAGGGAGACAACACGCAAATCCATACTATATCCAAAATACACATTTCCATTCAACTCTTCTAGATTCTTATTTGGAAAAGGGATGCAATAGGATAATTAAGACGCCATTAATCACATATTCTCATCAGAATCTTTTTGCCGAGACTTGTTTTCTCCATTGTGCACGTCCCACCCTCCACTGTCCTGAGCCGCCTGTGTCTCTCCTGGTATAGACGAGCACTCAGAGCCCATCATGTGTGGCCTGGATTTATTAGTTCTGCTTTCATGGAAGTAGCTGAGAAACCCCTGGACTAGGAGTCCACCTAGCTTCAATTCAGGCTTTAACCATCTGTTTGACATTAGCTGAGCCATGGCAACTCTCAGCCTTTAATTTCCTCAAATGTACACTAGGAAGACTCTACCCATGTTGCAGCATTGGGATTCAAGCAGACGAAAAATGTAAACCTCCTGAAGACAGCAACACATAGTAGGTGAAAGACAAATGCTATCTTCCCTGTCTGCAAACTGTTTGTGAGGATTACATGAGATAACGGATGTGTAGTAGATTCATATTCTCTACAGTATAAGGTGAGTGTGAGAGATCTTCGTATACACCTCGTTTCCTCAACTGCATTGTAAAAGTGTGTGAAGTCGGAGGATGTTAGTAAGATGTTCCCCTCATCTCCTGCCTTGCCAAGCACCCGAAAATGATCATATTGATGAACAACATATGGACCAATCTAATGAAAAACTCTATCAGACAAGCCACTGGGATGGAGAAAGGAGGAAGGGTGGAGTGGCAGGTTGGTCCAGGTGGCCAGCTCTCCTGAAAGGACACAGCTTTCCTACCAACAGCAGTAATATCCATTCCCCTTCATGGAAACCTGGTTGGAAGGGCCTCAAGACAATCTACCTCTTTAAACCCACTGTCACCAAGCAACCTTCTGACCACTCATTCTTCCTCCCTGGCCCTTTATGACTTGGAAGATGCATGCAGATGATAGTCCAATCCAGGGGAAGACTTCTTCCTCATAGTAAGTCCCTACTGCCTGGTCTGGGCCACATAACATTCTCTCCTCAGATGGGTTAGTGTAAGCCTACCACAAAGAGTCTGATCTTAGCTCAGGGGGCTCTTAACTTCTAGCAGTGGCATATCGAGGGTATTGCACTGGTCCTAGGCATGGGGTGCCACTGAGAAGTTTCTATGAACCTGGTATGGCCCAATGCCCTTTTGCAAGCATGGTAATGTGTTAATTAAAAGACTAATGAGCATGACTTGTATTTTTGAGCTGATATTATGGTAAGATTATCTAAAAGAGGGGTGTGAGATGTTTGGACAGGGCCATAATCTCAGTGCTTGCTGTAGGCGCCATTTTCTGTAGATACGCCACTGGCAGTGCTGGGTTAATAGGAACTGCTCAGTGGCACCACACGCCCAGGACCAGTGCCATACCTGCTATACCCCAGCTATGTTTCTGATTCTAGTCACTATAACTGCCAGACTGAGTGCCAGAACCCAAATGATGGTAAGTTCACCATGGTAAGGCCATCATGGGAGGCCTTTGGGTACTATCATCCCCTTGCCTGGGAGTATTCTTTAAGCTTTAGTCAAAGCCACTTTGTTGTTGTTGTTAGGTGCCATTGAGTTGGTTCTGACTCATAACAACCCTATGTATAATGGAACAAAACATTGCTCAGCCCTGTACCATCCTCACAATGGCAGGTATGTTTGAGCCCATTGTTGCAACCACTGTGTGAATCCATCTCATTGAGGACCTTCCTCTTTTTTGTGGACCCTGTACTTTACCAAGCATGATGTCCTTCTCCAGGGATTGGTCCTTTCTGATAGCACGTCCAAAGTAAGCGAGATAAAGTCTCACCATCCTTGCTTCTAAGTAGCATTTGTCTGCATTCCCCATATACTATTCCCTGTGGTGCTTTACATAAACAAGGGGCTCAAAAAGGTCATTATATAGAGATACGTTGTTGTTAATGGCCCTCAAGTTGGCCCCCGACTCATGGTAACCCTATGCAGGCAAGGATCAGACCATTGTGATCTATAGTAGATCACCAGGCCTTTCTTTCTGGCCTGTCTCAGTCTAGAGGCTCTGCTGAAGCCTGTTCAGCATCCTAGCAACATGCAAGCCTCCACTAACAGATGGGTGGTGTCTGCGCTTGAGGAGAATTGGCCAGGAATTGAACTCAGGTCTCCTACGTGGAAAGTGAGAATTCTACTACTGAACACTACTTAGGGGCAGGAAGGGGAGTGGTTTGCAAGGGACTCTGCTATCTTTGCTGCTCGGCAAACTCTTATATCGAGATATAGAAAAGTTTCTTGTTTTTTTTATGATGTTTTAAGATGACCTTTTGGATGGTCCTCTACTCTAGCCAGGACGTCAGCTGGTCACATTCACAAGTGTGCACCTCAGTCCGTCTGTGCTCTGAGCAGCTGTCACTTCAGGACGCTCAGAGCTCTTCTTTAGGCAGCTTTCCTCCATTTTTGAATTTCTAAAACACGTTGATGTTACTTATCTTTTAGAAGTTATTGTGTTCTTCTTTGTATTATGAGTAGTTTTTGATGCTTCTAGCTGAGATTATCAGCTTCTTGAAAAATACCATGCTCTATTCCATCTTAGAGATGCCCTGTACAGAACTACAGGCACACAATAAGAATTCCATACATGCTTTGTGAAAAGAATTGTGTCACCTCCTGACTGCCGCTCCCTTGAATTTCTCTAGCATTCGTCCCACCTTATCACACATTAAAGCTGGCTCTAGTTTGCTTAGTGGGATGACAACCCTGGAGGACTGGAATCTAGGAAAAAAAGGCCATATTTTTTAATCTATACAATTCCATGAGAAGCCTTGATATCCCCAAGATGAACAAACTTACTAATAGGACTCAGTACAGGGAGTTCTGCTATTTTCACTAAAAAACAAACTGAACCAAGCCCATAGCTCTAAGTCAATATTTTGAATGGTGGGCAGAATGGCAAAGCACTGGGACCTTGCCCTCAGCTACTGACCCAAAAGATGGGGCAGGTTACTCCGAGTGTCTGATTGTCTTATGGGAACAGATCACCCTATCTCTTCAACAACTTGACTGATCAAATTGTTGTTTCTAGAGAGTTTTTGAATGTCCAAATTTCTTTGAAATCTTTGGAAGCTTTTGATGATTTTTTCTCCTAAGAATGAGTTTTTTGTGTAATAGTATGTTAAGCCATCATTTAACTCTCATTGTATGCAGTTTTTCAGAAATAGAAAAACATGGGATTGGTCTTTAGGGAGCTTACTGCACAAATCAAATGTGTCAAACACAATGACAGCTACCTGCAAATGTACGCGTAGTTGTCACAGCTGGACAGAGACAAGCACAAGTGTTAAGGGGTTTTCTAGAGGGACTTGAACAATTGGAATTCTTTCCCAAATCCCAGAACAAATTAGTTTTAGCAAAACAGCTCTTCCAGTCTGGCAACAGGAAAGCCAGATGTGGTGTGGGACCAGTAAGGGAGAGGACTCGCTGTCCTGTAGTGTCTGCCTCCTGTGACCTAACAAACGACTCCCACCGAAGCTGCTTAGGCCCCCACCCCGCAACGCTGCGTGTGCTGGCGTCCGTGCACCATAGAAAGGGTCCCCACCCGGTGCTTTCCCACTAGGCACACGCACACATTGCATCCTGGAGAGTGAGCCAAGGATGTGGAGAAAGGACCCAGAGACCGCTCCAGGGGCCCCATTCCGAACACCAAGAGGACAGTCACTGAGTGTCCTCACTGTACTCAACAGAAATAGACTGAGATGCCAGGAGCAAGGTGTTCCCATCACCAGGACTAGCCAGCCTTCCTAGCGCAAATTACCCCAACTGTTCTTAAATTTGAATAATATATGGACTCCCTTTGAAGGGAAAACATTCTTTCACATCCCTTGAGTTGACTTAAATCTATTTTTGTTACTTTTTTTCCCATTTCTGATGAGTCGATTCCAACTTACGGTGGCCCCAAGTGTGTCAGAGTAGAACTGTACTCCGCAGGGTTTTCAGTGGCTGATTTTTCAGAAGTTGATTGCCAGGTCTTTCTTCCAAGGAACCTCTGGGTGGACTTAAACTGACTCTTTCCATTAGCAGCTGAATGTGTTAACCATTTGCACCACCCAGAGACTCTATTTCTGTTATAGTGTTACTTAAATATATACAAACACTAAATCACCTCTATTTCTGTTATAGTGTTACTTATATACAAACACTAAATCACCTCTATTTCTGTTATAGTGTTACTTAAATATATACAAACACTAAATCACATATTAGATTCCTTCCGCTCTTAATCAGTGCTAACATCTGGAGGTGACCAGGTTAACTTTTCTAACATTAGGCAGAATAGGAGCTGAAGATAAAAGTTGAGTTCAGTTATGGAAATGTGAGGTTACATTTTTGTACACTTGAGTTCATGCGATTCTGAAAAATGTGCCTGCTACAATACATGCAAATATATACATAGCCTTTTAAATTTAAAATCATCTCAGGGATCAGCCATGGTGATATAAGTACCATTTGTTAGGAAGTGCTGTTTTAATAGGAATTGAAGCATTTTAGTCCATGAGAGAGAAGGAAAATACCCCTGTGGAAGTAACACATTTATCCAAATTTTCCAGCTTTCTCAAGGTATGTCTTTGGGTATATTCTTGGGCAGAACATTTATGTTTTATGAGAATTCTTTTTGTCTATTTTCATTTTAATGTTAATATAAACTTGTATTGCTTGCAGTAGAGATTTTTATTTTTTTTAATCTGAAGTCTCCATATGAAGAATGAGGGCTGAAGTCTTCCAGGCCAAGGAAACAGCACATGCTGCCCCTGCAAACCGTCTGAGCTAATCTGGGTTTCAAAAACCTTGAAAGAGGAAAACACCAGGGCTGAATCCAGCCCCCTCCCCTCGCCCCCAGCCACAACTGGCTGGCCTCCACTGCAGAGTCACAGAACAGACTCCCAGCGCCCCACCTCGAGCAACGTAGGGAAGCTTGGGAGAGGCACTGCTGCCCTGAGGCTCGGACATTCCCACACTCCTGGGTGAGGGCTTTTTGTTTCATATTTAATGTGTTCCCATTGCCATCAAGTTGATTCTGAATCATAGCGGCCCTATAGAAAATAGTAGAACTGCCCCATAGGGTTTACAAGGCTGTAAATCCTTATGAAAGCAGACTGCCACATCTCTCTCGCACAGAGCGGCTGATAGGTTTGAACCGCCGACCTTTCGGTTAGCAGCCAAGTGCTTAACCACTGTACCACCAGGGCTCCTTTTAAATATGTAGAACAGCTAAAATAGCATGATTTTAGAGACAAAGATTTGAAACAATGTAATCCAACTCTTTCTATCCTGTGTTCCTTTACGTTTCTTTTTGCTATCTTGACATTGCCCATCACCCCAACGTATCTAAGAAGCCCCTGTTACTTTCAAGTTGGACCCCCAACTGAAGACATTTCTATCCACAAGGTACTGTGCTAGCTGTATAGTGAAGGGTGAAACATACAGCTTAAAGGGTAGATGAACAGAAATAGACAAACCAGTACATATTCCAACATGAAGTAGATAAATAAGCAGGTTGTTGTCATGGGGAGAGGATTACTTTAGTCTGAGAACAAACGCTCCCTCCCTTCAGGGAAAGACGTGGCCTTGCATATTGGTAGAGGGTGCAGTTAGAAACACTCTAAAATGTTTCCCTTACTTCCACTGTCCCAAAGGCAAATATTTCATTTTGGCTTTCCCTATTAGGGCCACAAGGCCAATGGGGAGGCTCTGGAGAGAGGGCCAGGAGCCACAGAGAGGTGGCAGCTGCTTCTTCCACTGCCCATGAACGTGGTAGGCCTGTGGAGTCATGTGCAGCACGTAGGGCAGATTGGAGGTGGAGGCCAGTGCTGGGTGGCCAGGTGGACATTTCACTGGAACCCAGGTAAGATTTCCCTGAGGCCTGGACTAAGTAGTGGCAGCGAGTATGCAAAGAAGCTGATATATACCTGGGGAAGTGGATCAGTAATACTTGGTGTCTTATTTGACTTCCTACTACATGACTCCTCTGTAGTATGTAGTCCATGGAAACTTCCGTTTTACTGAAATCATCGATGGAAAAATTGTAAGCTTGTTTTTCCTAGGGCTACTTCCCACCGTTTACATCTGGTCCTAGGCTTACACAAAATAGTGACACACAAAAAATTCAGAGTTCCAGCCCATTGTTGCTGCCACCCACGTGGGAGATCTTGCTTCTTTCTCACAGTCCCCAGTGTGAGCCTCTACCCCAGCAGGTAACTGTATGAACAGAGGTAGTGGTATGACCTGGAAGTAATGGCATGAACTGCTGAGTGTCCTGGTGATGGATTCCTTTCTATCACGATTATTACTCAAAAAGCAATGCGGGAGTGCAGGAAATCACAAACTTTCAGTCAAACTGGATTGGTCCAAGTCCAGGCTCCATCACTTGGGTAAAATAATATTTCTCTCTTACCTTCAATTCCCCACGTTTGTAAGTGGAGATGATAGGACTTACCTCATGAGGCTGAGAAAGTGCCCAGCATGTCCCCTGGTATATGGTAGACTCTGGACAAATGCTATTTTCCACTCCTAAAATTAACCTTTTCCATTAAACTAGAAGGATGTTAGAAGAAATTCCCATCCCCTATATCTGTATTAGTTTCCCAGGGCTGCAATGACAAAATACCACAAACTGGGTGGTTTATAAGAAGAGAAATTTATAGCCTTACAGTTCTGGAGGCTAGGAGTCTGAAATCAGGGTGCTGGCCATGTTGATTCCTTCTGAGGGCTCTGAGGGAGAATCTGCTCCATGCCTCTCTCTTAACTTTTGGTGATGCCTGGGGATCCTTGGCACTAGGCTGGCAGACGTATCTTCACATGGCCATCTACCCTGTGTGTCTCTCCGGGTCTCCTGTCTTTTATAAGAACACCACTCAGAGGGCATTAGGGCTCACCCAACTCCCATATCACCTCAAGTTGACTGATAACATCTTCAAAGACCCTATTTTCAAACCAGGTCAGGTTCACAGGTACTGCAGTCAGGACATAAGCATATCTTTGGGGGGATACAATTTGAGCCATAACAACGTTTTCTTCCCTTGTCCACCAAGGTGATCAAGAGCAGTAAGTGCTGTACCTCATGGGCCAGGACTGAGCAGGAGGATTACTGGTGAGGAACCAGACCAGCCCAGAGTCCAGATCCAGATCCCCAAATCAGGGATAACACTGGGGCAAGTGGACAGGGAGGGGGAGCCACCAGGAAAGGCCAGCACTGGAACAAGGCCAGAAGGGAAGGTGTGTGGGAAGACCAAGAACCCAGGTGTGCGTGAAAGGGGGCTTAGTGATGACCCAGATGTCCACCCTCCTGTTTAAATATTCCTATGCACATATTCCATGGATGTTCAGATTCCAGTGTGATGGTCAGTGTCCAGCAAAGGAAAATGTATTAGGCACATAGCAAGGATCAGTGCTTGCATACATCACCACTGACCCTCACGATAACCCTGAACAGCTTTCTCCAGAGTAGATACTCCAGAGTTCACAAACATACCAAGTGGCACAAGGTCACAAGCAAGTAGCAGATTCGGAATTTGAAACTAGGTCTGTGGACAGCAAGGTGCTGCCCACACCATTCACACTATGATACCAGATTGTCTGTTGCACTAAACACATTCTCATCTCCCTTGGTTATTTTATTTTCATTAGTTACTGGCTCTCCATCGAATTCCTGTTTGCACTATCCCTGCCCCAGCTCTCCCCAGCAGGCACTTGAAGGAGGAGTTAAGGGGTGAAATCAGCAGTGGAGAGGTCATCTCCAACGCAGCGGTGTCACAAGCATTGGCGTCACCCCCCCCCCACCCCCGCTAACTACCGGAATATTGGAGCTAAAACACCAGAGATGTTGACGAAATCAGCAACTGTAAAAACACCAGCAGCAATGAAAACAGCAGTGAGTGCTTGTAGCACGTGTAGCGGAAACCCTATGATTCGAAGGTCATTGTAATTGGGTAACAATGACAACTCTGACAGAGCATATTACCTTTTACCGTGGAGTCGATTACAACTCACAGCAACCCTATAGGACAGAGCAGAACTGCCCCGTAGGGTTTCCAAGGAGCAGCTCGTGGATTCGAACTGCTGACCTTTTGGTTAGGAGCCGAGCTCTTAGCCACTGTGCCACCAAGGCCCTGGAGCATAGTAGAAGGTTCAAAAAGTAAATTAGCGTAAGAGTTTTAGCTTAGTCCTGCTGGCACAGGGGTTAAACACTTGGCTGTCAACCAAAAGGTCAGCAGTTTGAACCCACCAGCCACTCTGCAAGGGAAAAATATGGCAGTCTGCTTCCATAAAGATTTACAGCCTTGGTAACCCTGTGGGGCAGTTCTACTCTGTCCTATAGGGTCTCTATGAGTCAGAATCGACTCGACAATTGGTTTTGGGGTTGGTTAGGTATATTGAGACACATAAGCTGGGCTTACAAAATTTTTTTGTTGTTATAACTAACTGAAGGGATGTTTTTATAAAAAATAATACATTTTTGCTGAAACACTACATGAAAATTTTACAGACTGTCATTTGGTGTCACCCCCTCTGACCGTTTCACCTGGTGTGGTCCACACCCTGTGCACCCCCTTGTGACCCCACTATTCGAAAGAAAGCTTTTTAGGAATGCTACTCTGAGAAACTCCCAACTGGAGTCTTGGGACCCTGGGTGGGGCAGAGCCAGTTTGCCTGGTTGCTGGAGGAGCCTCCAGAAATGGCCTCCCCAGACCCTCGTGTTACAGATAACGGAGCTGGGCTGCAAAGCGGGCAATAAGTGAGGCACAAGTCGTTCCTGGGAAAAAAAGGTTTTCCTTCCAGCATCCTTGGAAATCGGCAATTTGTCCAGTACCTGTAGCCGAATCTGTTTTCCTAGGTTGTAGAGGTAGCAAATTTCCAGTGACCTGGCATCACTACTCAGTTGCTTTGTTGAGAACGCCCAACCCATTTCCCAGTCTTCTAGTTAGAATGAAAATGAAGAAATAATAAAGAAAATGCCAAGCCAATCAGCCCCTATGCCAGGAAGCCTGGGGTGTTTACTCAGCTCCACAGGCCACAAGAGAACAGAGCAAGGTATTTAGAAGCATCCCTCATTGAGGGCATCTGTCTGTCCTAGAGAAGCAGGTGTGGCAGCCTCTGAAATCAAGAGAAGCTCATTGTCTCCATGTCACGGGATTTCTCAGTATAACTTTCGTCTGAATCTTGGATACACTGACGCAAGGAAACCGATACAGCTGGGTGACGATGCCTGGAGCCCTCATGGAATGACCCCGCATTGGCTAAGACCACTCTCCATACCTGCTGAAGGGCTCTGGAGATTGCCTCAATTTTTTTTTTATTTCTTTTTTTTATTGTACTTCGGGTGAAGGCTTATAGAACAAATAGTTTCTCATGAAACAGTAGTACACATGTTGTTTCATGACATTGGTTAACAACCCCACAACATGTCAACCCTCTAACTTCTCAACCTTTTTTTTTTTTGGTGAAAATACACATAGCCAAAGATACACCATTTCAAAAATTTCTACATGCACAGTTCAGTGACATTGACTACGGTCTTCCAATTGTGCTGTTATTCTCGCTTAAGATGAAGGCTTACAAAACAAAATAGTTTCTCATTTAACAGTTACTACACATGTTGCCCTATGACAATGGTCAACAATCTCACAACACATCAACAATATCCTTACTCAACCTTGGGTTCCCTATCACCAGCTTCCTTGTCCCCTTCTGCCTTCTGGCCCTTGTCACTGGACTACTGTACCTCATTAGTCTCATTTGGCTGAGCGGTGAACCTTGGAGATAACTTCACCACTGAGCTAAAAGGGTGTCTGGGGGCCATACTCTCGGGATTTCGCCAGTCTCCTTTAGGCCAGTAAATCTGGTCCTTTTTTTGTGAGTTAGAATTATATTCTACATCCTTCTCCAGCTCTATCCAGGACCCTCTGTCGTGATCCTGGTCAGAGCAGTCACTGGTGGTAGCCGGACACCATCTAGCTGTACTGGACTCAGTCCAGTGGAAGACTTGGCAGCTGTGGTCCATTAGTCCTTTGGACTAACCTTTTCCTTGTATCCTGTTCTCTTCATTCTCCCTTGCTCCCGAAGGGATGAGACCAGTGGAGTATCTTAGATGGCCGCTCACAGGCTTTTAAGACCCCAGACACTACTCACCAAGGTAGAATGTAGAGCATTGTCTTTATAAGCTGTGTCATGCCAAATGAGCTAGATGTTCCCTGAGACCGTGGTCCCCACAGCCCTCCACCCAGCAGTTCAGTCCCTCAGGGAGTTTAGATGTGTCTATGGGGCTTCCATGACCTTTCCTTGTACAAGTTGTGCTAGTTTCCCCTGTATTGTCTCATCCTTCACCCAAGATACCACTTATCTATTGCCTATTTAGTATTTCCCCCCAACCCCTCCCATTCCTGGTAACCAACAAAGATTGTTACATTTTGTGTGTGAACTTTTTCATGGGTTTTTACAATAGAGGTCTCATACAATATTTATCCTTTTGTGATTGACTTATTTCACTCAGCATAATGTCCTCCAGTTTCATCCATGTTATGAGATGCTTCACAGATTCATTGTTGTTCTTTCTCGTTACATAGAACTCTACTGTGTGTAGGTACCATAGTTTGTTTATCCATTCATCTGTTGATGGGCATCTAGGTTGTTTCCATCGTTTTGCTATTGTGAACAATGCTGCCATGAACATAGGTGTGCATATGTCTATTCGAGTGACGATTCTTATTTCTCTAGGATATAGTCCTAGGAGGGGGATTGCTGGATCGAATGGTATGTCTACTTCTAGCTTTCTGAGGAAGAGCCATATTGTTTTCCAAAATGGTTGTATCATTTTGCATTTCCACCAGAAATGCATAAGAGTTCCAATCTCCCCTCAACCCCTCCAACATTTGTTATTTCCAGTGTTTTTGATTCGTGCCAGTAATGCCACGGTGAGATGGTATCTCATTGCGGTTTTAATTTGCATTTCTCTAATGGCTAGTGATCGCAAGCATTTCCTCATGTGTCTGTTGGCCATTTGAATGCCTCCTTTAGTGAAGTGTCTGTTCTTTTCCTTTGCCCATTTTTTAATAGGAGTATTTGTCTTTTTGTTGTAGAGGTGTTGGATTTTCTTGTAGATTATGGAGATTAGACCTTTGTCTGACTTGTACTGTCCAAAAATTTTTTCCAAGTCTGTAGGTTCTCTTTTGACTCTTTTGGTGAAGTCTTTTGAAGAGCATAGGTGTTTGTTTTTTAGAAGATCCCAGTTATCTAGCTTATCTATTGGAGTTGGTGCATTGATGGTTATGGTTTGTATCCTGTTAATGCTGTGTATTAAGGCCTGAAGTGTTGGTCCTATTTTTTCTTCTATGAACTTTATAGTTTTAGGCTTTATATTCAGGTCTTTTATCCATTTTGAAGTAGTTTTTGTATACAGCATGAGGTACGGGTCCTGTTTCATTTTTTTTGCAGATGGATATCCAGTTTTGCCAGCACCATTTGTTAAAAAGGCTGTCTTTTCCCCATTTGATGGACTTTGGGCCCTTGTCAAAGATCAGGTGACTGTAGGTGGATGGATTTACATCCGGGTTCTCAATTCTGTTCCATTGGTCAATGTATCTGTCATTGTAGCAGTACCGGGCTGTTTAGACTACTGCAGCTGTATAGTAGGTTCTGAAGTCAGGTAGTGTGAATCCTCTAACTTTATTCTTCTTCTGCAGTAGTACTTTACTGATTTGGGGCTTCTTCCCTTTCCATATAAAGTTACTAATTAATTTTTCCATCTCTTTGAAGAATGATGTTGGTATTTGGATCGGGATTGCGTTGTATTTGTAAATTGCTTTGGGTAGAATTGTCATTTTCACAATGTTGAGTCTGCCTATCCATGAGCATGGTATGTTTTTAAATTTATGTAGATCCCTTTAGGTTTCATGCAGTAGTGTTTTGTAGTTTTCTTTGTATAGGTCTTTTACATCCCTGGTCAGATTTATTCCTAAGTATTTTATCTTTTTAGGGGCTATTGAAAATGGTATTGTTTTCCTGATTTCATTTTCATCATTCTCCTTATTGGTGTATAGGAAACCAACTGATTTTTGAATGCTTATCTTGTATCCTGCTACTCTGCTGAATCTTTCTATTAGTTCCAGTAGATTTCTTGTGGAGTCTTTAGAGTTTTCTATGTATAGTATCATATCGTCTGCAAACAGGGACAGTTTAACTTCTTCATTACCAATTTGGATGCACTTTATTTCTTTTTCTTGCCTAATTGCTCTAGCTAGAACTTCCAGCACAATGTTAAATAAGAGTGGTGATAAAGGGCATCCTTGTCTTGTTCCCGTTTTCAAGGGGAATGTTTTCAGCCTCTGTGCATTAAGAATGATGTTGGCTGTTGGTTTTGCATAGATGCCCTTTATTATGTTGAGAAATTTCCCTTCTATACCTGTTTTATTGAGATTTTTTATCAGGAATGGATGTTGCACTTTGTCAAATGCCTTTTCTGTGTCAATTGAGATGATCATGTGATTCTTTTCTTTCCTCTTATTTATGTGGTGGATTACATTGATTGATTTTCTAATGTTGAACCATCCTTGCATACCTGGTATGAATCCTACTTGGTCGTGGTGTATTATTTTTTTGATATGATGCTGAATTCTATTGGCTAGAATTTTGTTCAGAATTTTTGCATCTATATTCATGAAAGATATTGGTCTGTCATTTTCTTTTTTTGTGACGTGTTTGCCTGGTTTTGGTATCAGCGTTATGCTGCCTTCATAGAATGAATTTGGAAGTGTGGATTCCTCCTCTATGCTCTGAAATAGCTTGAGTACTACTGTACGAGCTCATCTGTAAATATTTTGTAGAATTCTCCAGTGAGGCCAACTGGGCAAGGGCTTTTTTTGGTTGGGAGTTTTTTTTATTACCTTTTCAATCTCTTCTCTTGTTATGGGTCTGTTCAGATTTTCAACATCACTTTGTTGTAGTTTGGGTAGGCGGTGTGTTTCTAGAAATTTATCCATTTCCTCTAGGTTTTCAAATTTGTTGGAGTATAGTTTTTCATAATATTCTGTTATAATCCTTTTTATTTCAGTTGGGTCTGTTGTAATGTCCCCCATTTCATTTCTTATTTGGGTTATTTGTGTCCTCTCCTGTTTTTCTTTTGTCAGTCTGAACAGTGGTTTGTTGATTTTGTTGATTCTTTCAGAGAACCAACTTTTGGTTTTGTTGATTCCTTCTATTGTTTTTCTGTTCTCTATTTCATTTATTTCTGCTCTGATCCTTACTCTTTCCTTTCTTCTGGTGGCTGTGGCATTTTTTGCTGCTCTCTTTCTGTTTGTTTGAGTTCTGTAGTTAACATTTTGATTATGTCCCTTTCTTCTTTTTTGATATGTGCATCTATTGCTATAAATTGTTCTCTGAGGACTGCCCTTGCTGTGTCCTAAATGTTTTGGTATGATGCGTTTTCATTCTCATTTGATTGTAGGAATTTTTTGATTTCATCTCTGATTTCTTCTATTACCCACTGATGTGCAAGCAGGGTATTATTCAGTTTCCATGTAATTGATTTTTTTCCTTGTTCTTTCTGTTGTTAATTTCTACCTTGATGGCATTGTGGTCAGAGAAGATACTTTGAATTATCTCAATGTTTTGGATCTTGTTGAGGATTTCTCTGCGGCCTAAGATGTGGTCTATTCTGGCGAACGTTCCACGTGCATTGGAAAAGAATGTGTACTTTGCAGCTGTTGGATGGAGTGTTCTATATATGTCTATGAAGTCAAGTTGGCTGACTGTGCCCTTTAGGTCTTCTGTATCTTTGTTGAGTTTCTTCTTAGTTGTTCTGTTCTTTACTGAGAGTGGTGTGTTGAAGTCTCATACTATTATTGTGGAACTGTCTATTTCTCTTTTCAGTATTGTTAGAGTTTGTTTTATGTATTTTGGAGCCCTGTCATTGGGTGTGTAGATGTTTATTATGGTTATGTGCTCATGATGGATCATCACCTTAATCATTATATAGTGTCCTTCTTTGTCTTTTATGGTAGATTTCTTTTTAAAGTCTATTTTATCTGAGTTTAGAATTGCCACTCCTGTTCTTTTTTTGTGGTTGTTAGCTTGATCTATTTTTTTCCAAACTTTGACTTTTAATAAATTCACATCTATGTTTCTAAGGTGTGTCTCTTGTAGACAGCATATTGATGGATCCTGTTTTCTTATCCATTCTGTCACTCTCCATCTCTTTATGGGTGCATTGTGTCCATTTACATTCAGTGTAATTATTGATAGATGTGAGTTTGTTGCTGTCATTTTGTAGTGTTTTTGTTTGTGGTGCTGAAGTTTTCTTTGTTCTTCTTACTCTCTTGTGCTGAGTTACTTTTGTTTGTGGATTTTTTCTTTATTTCTTTTGTTTTTGTAGGTTTTGTTTTTGCTGAGACTTTATATTTTTCCTCTTTTTTTATGAGTATGTTTGTTAACTTTCTTTTTGTTTACCATGAAATTTACCCTTATCTTTCTAAGTCTGAAGCAGTCTACCATTACTTGGTATCACCTTGCCTTCCTCTCCATTAGAAGGTTTTATACCTATGCCATTTATTCCCTCTTTCATTGTTTTGATGTTGTTGTCATCCATCGATTGACTGCTCTGATTCCCTGTTGTATTTCTTTTGGTTTTGGATAGTCCTCGAGAGTTCATTTCCTAGATTGGTATCTGGCTGGTACGATCCTGTGTCCTAGATTCTGCCTGTGAGCTGAAGCTGTTTGTCCTCAGATCGAAGAACTCCTTTTAATAATTCTTGTGAGTTTGTTTTGACTTTTACATATTCCCTTAATTTCTGTTTATCTGGAAATGACCTAATTTCACCATCAAATTTGAATGAGAGTTTTGCAGGATATATTATTCTTGGCTGACAATTTTTTTCTTTCAAGGTTTTATATATGTCATCCCATTGCCTTCTTGCCTGCATGGTTTCTGAGCTTAGTCGTATTGTTTCTCCTCTGTATGTGACTTCTTGTTTTTCACGAGCTGCTCTCAGGATTCTTTGTATGTCTTTGGTTTTAGTAAGTGTGATTATGATATGCCTTGGTGATTTTCTTTTGAGGTCTCTCCTATATGGGGTTCATTGAGCTTCTTGGATGGCCAGCTTTTCATCTTTCATGATATTGTGGAAGTTTCTGTCAGCAGTTCTCCAATGATCCTCTCTGTGTTTTCTGTTTTCTCCCCATTCTGGAATTCCAATCACTTGCAAATTTTTGTTTTTGATTGTATCCCACATAACTCTCAGTGTCTCTTCATTTTTCTTTGTTCTTTTTTCTGAGTTTTCCTCAAACAGGGTTGTATCCAAGTGTTTGTCTTCAATTCCACTGATCCTGTCTTCCACCATTTCAAATCTGCTTCTCAGCCCTTCTATCGCACCATCCATTTCTGAAATCTTGTTTATGTTTTGGATTTCTAATTGTTGTCTTTGTATAATTTCTAGTTGTGAATTTATTTTGGCACTTTGTTCCTGCATTATTTTCCTGAATTCTTCCATTTTTTTGTCTGTGTTTTCCATGAATTTGTCTATTTTTTCCTCATTTTTGTCAGCTTTTTTTCTCAGCTCTTGAAGAATTCTGAGTATTAGAGATTTGAATTCCCTATTAGGTAGTTCTAGTGCATTTTGTTCCAGTGGAGAGTCATCTGGTGTTTTATTTTGGATGCCTACTGGAACCATCCTGTCCTGTTTTTGTAAATGTTTTGATATTTTCTGCTGTCTTCGGGGTATTCAGTAGTTATTTTTCTTGTTTAATGATTGTAGATTTGTTTGTTTTGTCCTTTTTTTTTTTTTAATTTGACTATGTCTGAGCAGGCAGAGTGTGTGTTCTTTGTTGTTTGCTTGTCTGTGGGCATGATACATTTCCCCTCCTTCTCCAATTGGCAGGGTCAGTCACTCAGATATGATACAGCAGGGCAGGTCTAGCTGAAGAGGAGTTACTGGGACGGGTTGTTTGTGGCACTTACCACAGCCACCAGAGCGGTTCAGTAATCAGTGCAGGGCAGGTTCCAGTAGGCCATGCCTGTGCTGGTTGGTGGTGTGATGTCAAGCGCACGGTGCAGGTAGGCAGGATGCAGCGGTGAGATTGTTATGTGTGGAGCTAAGTTGGATATGGGAGAGAGGAGAGAGGAACAGGGGCCAAAAACATACAAACAAACAAAAAAGAATGCTAGGGGAGCTTGCCGTTGGAGTGGAGAGATGAGAGACTATGAAATGGAGAAAAACAGAAAGGGGAAGAGGAAGAAAAGAAAAGAATGAATAAATAAAAATCGGAAAGATTAAAGAACTGCAGGGATCCCACCGGTGCAGCTATGAGGTCTGGGGAAGTCGCTCTCAAGTGTTGCAGTACAGCCTGGCTAGAAGGAGTAGAGGTATACAACACCAGGTATTCAGGGAACAGAAAGAGAAGGAAGATATAGAGATATGAGTAACTGAGCAATGAAGAAAGGCAAAAAGGGAGAAGAAAACAAAACAAATTAAAAATACAAAACAAAACAAGAAAGGCCCCCCAAAAACCAGGGGAAAAAAAACAACGAAAAAAGAAATGTCCTCAGGGATCCCTCTGCATGTCTGTGCAAGCCAAGTGGGAAGTCTCCTTGCCACGCAGTACCGCCTGGCCAGAAAGGGCTCCCAACTCAAGAAAAGGAAAAGAAAACAAACAAATAATTCAAAACAAACAAATGATCAAAAGCCCCAGGATCCCACCAGCATGGCATCCCAGACCGGGAAGCAGCTCCACAGTCGAATGGAGCTCCACAACCCCTCAGGAAGAAGCAAAGACGGTGCACAGAGCCAGGTATTTGAGCAAAAGGAGGGGGAGGTGGCTAAAGCAAGGAAGAAATCAAAAGAAGCAGAAAAAAGCAACACCAGCAGCCAACAAATGGCACTCAGAGAGCCGACCCGTTTGTGTGTGTGGAATCCAAGCAGCTCGTGTTTTCCGGTCAAGAGATTGTGGCTGCGGGAAGCAGAGGAGGCTGAGTTGGGTGAAGAAGGGTGGGGGGTGGGAGAGCGTATATCGCAAATTACCAGTTGTTTTGTCTCCCGCTGGATGCTCCGTGAGGCTGCTTTCTCGTACCCCCATTTACTGGTCTCCAACAGGAGTCCAAGATGGCGGATCCAGGCTGCGTTAGCTGATAGGGGACCTCTGCATGGATCTCTCCTCGCTCTCCATTCTCTGTCAGTTTTCTCACTCCATTTGGTGTTTGGCTGAGTTCTTTATCTCTTCATTTGGTGTTTTAGGGTTTCAGGATTGTTGTATTCTCTGTTCGGCTTAGTTTTTCGGATCTTTGCTGTGGAGGGACGGCATGGTGCTTCTGCCTAGAGTGCCATTTTGCCAGAACTCTCTCGCCTCACCTTTTGACAAATCAGAACCACCCTGTTCAATTGGGAAGGCCAGCGTGGGAGAAAGAACCTGTTGTTCAAGACCTCTACACCTGCAGGCGTCAGAGTAGCGGGGCGTGATGTAGGAGCCTGGGGTGGTGCCTGCCCGCAGCCACCAAGGAGATGTATAGACGAGTCGTCCCAGCCAGAGGGAGCCAGGGAGGGGCTACAGTGGATGCCTGACAAGTGGCTCACCCCCCCAAAGGAAAGCTGCTGCAGCACCCACGCACTATCCAGGCTGCTCTTAGGAAATCTTCCCCTTCACCTCTGTATTTCCATGTCTGCCACCTGCTGAGGGTCCATATCACCTCATGCCTCCCCACCCCCACACAGCACCCATTCCCTTACTCAGTCCCTTGGCTCCCCCCGTGTTAGCTTCCTATGTGTCATCTCACCCCTGTGCCCGCTCAGGGGCACCCCTCCCAGTCCCCATCCCCACTAAGCCCAGTAGCCGTAGGTCCCCACCGTGGATCCCTTACTGAAGTGCCTCTCACAGCCCTTGCTTTGGAACTTTCCCACCTTCCTTTCCTCTTCCACACTCTCACAGAGAACCTGATAAACCGTCCACGTGTCTGTGATAGCAGGTGTTGGTGGGCTACCAGCTAACCTCTGCTCAGCTGGTTATTGGCATTTTACAGGGGCCACCCAGAGAGGCCTTCACAGGCCTCGTTCTGGGGCATCCAGGCAGTACAGCCCAGTGCATGGTGTGGGTGGGTATTTCTAGGCAGGTGGGACATTTTTTCTCTAATCAAAGAACTGAGCAGAATGTTTATTCCACTCCCTCTAAAACCAGCCTAGGCTCTGCTGGCACCCCCAGCCCCCCTTGACCAGATCCCCCTATACATACCTCCATCCAAGTGACTCCAAACCAACCAGAAGCAAGTACCTCCCTTCTGCGTTGCACACACAGATTGCCTCAAACTTCTAAGAAGCAGTAAGTCTGCTAGGAATGAGGACTTCATCCAGTGGTACCAAGCACTCCTGGGTGCCCCGTTCACCCAGTCTGACTGAGCCAGACGCACGAGGCGCGCACAGTGACGGCAAAGTGAAAGCTGTTACTGTTATTCATAGGAAACAAACAGGAAACAGCAGGAACAGATTCCTGGTGAACCAGTCCCACCCCAACACACAACCCACTTTGTAGAAGAGGGACCTGCTTACATCTCAAAGGGAAACCCCGTTCCCCTTCCACACAAACAGATGTCCATTCTTCTGTCACTGGGCAGGCGGGCCACGGCTCCGGCCTCAGCAGACATATGGTAGAGGTCAGATGCTGTGTCCACGTCACTACTGCCTCCCTCCCACACTACCTGGGGCACAACCCCTTCATGGGGCACGCTCAGGCCTCCTCCCTGCTCTGCCAGTGTCACAGCTCTCAGAAGCAGGCATGCCATCTGCCCCACTCAGCGAGCTACCTGCACGGGCCAGGACTGTGGCTGCTTCCCCTTTAAGGGATGCCCAGCTCCATCCGTGACCTTCTGCCTGGAGGTGCCCAGTTCCGCTACCTGGGCTCACTCGCCCACTGCCACAGTCTCTCTCTGTGGGCTGACTTGCAAGCCACAGCACTCTCTCTTGGTTTTCAGCGTGACAGCCCTTGATCCATATTATAGCTCTTTTATTTGGATGTAGGAGGTTCTCAGGACAGAGACCCTGGGTCCAAAAGATGCACCAGGCTCTTGCTGATCATGATGTCCCCCAAAAAAAACCTCTGTGAGAGTGACCGCTTATATAGGCAATTTCAAGGCATGGCTTTTTGCAAATTGACCAATCCCTTAGGTGGATTGTGAACCGACCAACCCTATTGGGTGGATTTGCAAGCCACTTATGCAAACAGCAAAACTAATAATCCTTTGGTAGATTGCAACCTGATCCATCATTTTAGGAGAATTACAAACCCAAGGCCAGAAAAGACATGTAAGGGAAACCCATTGCATCACACCTTCCCAAAGAACTTTGTTCAAACCAGGCAGAACTCCAGTCGAACCTAAGTCTAGTATTTTTTTCCCATCATGTGGTGGGGATTGGATTAAATAAATTATTTCTATTTGTGAGTAAGATCAGCACATTGAAGATATTAAATGATACATATGTGAACATCATGTGCAACACCACCGGGAAGATTGTGCTCACAGCAGTGACAGTGCACCCTTCAAAAATATTCTCTAAATACACCGGCCTCCCCTTCTTAATCAAGAAATCAAAAGACGCATTGTATTGGGCAAATCTGCTGCAAAAGACCTTTTTAAAGTGTTGAAAAGCAAAGTTGTCACCTTGAAGACTAAGGTGTGCCTGACCCAAACCATGGTGTTTTCAGTCGCCTCCTATGCATGTGAAAGTTGGACGATGAATAAAGAAGACTGAAGCGGAATTGACGCCTTTGTATTGTGGTGTTGGAGAAGAATGTTGAATATACCATGGACTGCCAAAAGAATGATGAAATCTTCCTTGGAAGAAGTACAACCAGAATGCTCCTTAGAAGCATACTTTGGACATGTTGTCAGGAAGGATCAGTCCCTGGAGAAGGACATCATGCTTAGCAGAGGGTCAGCAAAAAAGAGGAAGACCTTCTACAAGACGGATTGACACAGTGGCTGCAACAATTGGCTCAAACATAGCAAGGGTTGTGAGGATGTCGCAGGACCGGGCAGTGTTTTGTTCTGTTGTACATAGAGTCACTATGAGTCAGAACTGACTCGATGGCACCTAACAACAACAACAACAACAACAACAACAACAACCCCTTTTTAATACAGTAAGTGCAAGTTTGTGGTGTCATAGAAGGAACATAGGACTGACATCAAAAAGTTGTGTGCTCAAACCCTGGGGTCCAGATACTGCCAGGAAAGATTAATTCAGTCCTCAAACCCTCCATGTCCTGACGGAAGAGACTTCCTGCTCTCCTAGGTCCTGAGAACTCTTCATCATAAGAGGAAGAAAAAACCTATCCATGAGGGTCCATCCAATCCTCTGCAGACAGACAGACTCACCACTTGCAGAATTGCAAGGGGTAAAGGAGAGGCTCTTAGGGAACTTAGATGCTCAGTGTCCAGGGAACTCTGACCTGGGAATGTAGGCAGTTGGCCACGTTTAATGACATCTTTGTGGATGACGTGTCTGTATCCTGTAAATATTGGTACCCGGATTCTGTCCTTGGCCTTCTTGTCACTTAACCTATTCTTCGAAAGGGCCTTCATGCAACACCCTGGCTTCAACTACCATTTATAAGTCCAAAGACCTAAATTAATGACTCCTGCCAAAGCCCTTTCTTGACCCAGTTCTTGTTTCCAGTGCCCACCGCATAGTTCCACATAGGTGTGTCAGACATTGCATCCAAAACTGACACTATCACACACTCAGTTGTCCAAATAAGAATCTGTCATATTTTTCCTTAGTTTTCCCTGGCTTCTTGAGAGCCAGGACGGGTCCTGCTGATCTAGCAGAGTACGGCTTGCAGCATGCACTCAGTAAATGCTGTGGGTATCAGAGCAGATGGATGGATAGGTGGGGTGACTTTCTGCCTGGAACTCCTCTCAACACTGCACATACAGTGGAGACTTATAGAACTTACCTTTTAGGGACAAAATAAATAGTTAAGGTATAAATTATGTCAAATAATGACCAGTGCTACTGGAAAAATTGAAGCTGAGAAGCGGGATGTGAAATACAGGGCATGGGAGACTGAAGTTTTAGATGGGGTGGCCAAGAAGGGGACTGAGAGAGGGAGAGAAGCAGCCAGAGGATTCCCAGGACCGGTATTCCAGACGGAGAAATACCCAGGTGAGCCTGGGTTGCTGTGTGAAGGTGGGATTCTGGGAAGGTCGAGTTATAGAAAAAAGGTGCCCTAGGAAAGTAAATGCAAAATGACCCCATTCAGCTTGGCTTTTGGATAAGTGAGTGTTTGGGGTGGGGAGGGAACAGTGCAGAAAGGGCAAGGAGAAGGAGGAGCCCGGGTTACGGCTGGGAGCTGCTGTTCTCCCCTCTCTAGCTTTCATTCCAGCTAGACCTTGGGGTTTCCAGCTTCCTTCGAGCTCCGGGCCTCAAGCGCCCTGGTACATCGTTAGGGATTTCCTGGGGTTCAGGCTCAATGTCGCCCTGTCTGCTTGCTTGCGTCTCTTTCTGTGCACGTGTGCGCTGCCGGACAAGGGGCCTCAGAGAAGAAGTTGGCAGTAGCCCTGATGTGGCAAAGAAGTCCTCAAGGAGGTGCAGGGTGGTATTTCCAGTAAGAGAAAGAAGTGGTTTAACTAGGGAGTTCACAGAGGTAGGCTTGTCTCCATGTGGAGGTGTTTGGAGCAGGAACAAGAGTTGGTTTAAGCTTCAGTTGCCTTACCTCCTATCTTTAGGAAACATTGTCTTCACGCCACCGCAGTGGTGAGAAAAATGCGTGTTCCCTTGCCCCAATTCCCCAGGCTCAGGGAGACCACTGTGGCAATGAGGCCGGGAGATGGTGTGTTGGTTGTGGACAGCTTGGCCGGGGCACCTGTGACCTCTCCCCCTGCGCACCCACCAGCGTTTAACACACTCACCACTGTTGAGCCCTGACCTTTCAGTGGGGAGCAGCTTGGGGCCCTGGGCACCGGGCCCACGGCAGGACAGAGTGGTGAACCCAAGTGGACGGCCCACTGTGTAGAACGCTGCGGCCTCAGGGAGGGAGGCGCCCTCTGTCCCCACAGTCTCAGCAGTTCCTGCCCAGCCACAACCTGGTGGTACTACCTGGGCTACAGCCTGGTGGCTCCACCACCTGCGGAATGATGATAACAGAGCTGGGACCTCCTTAGCCTGAGGGATTTGATCTGTAAATGGAGCGCAAATAGCACCCTTCCTGAAGGGCTAGTGTGAGAACCTGGAGCCAAAGTGTACCTGAGACTAGGTACACCCCAGGAGGTGCAGGATGCATTGTCCTCACAGGTGAGGCCAGTGTCTGCCTCCTGCACGAACGGCTGGTACATCCCAGCCCGGAGATGTGCCCACCCAGATCTGAGCCCACAGACAGATGAGCGAAGACGGCTGCAGGTACAGCCCCTCTGAACTCAACTCAGGAGCTTCTCGGCCTGTCTTCCCCGTTGCTTTTTTCCGGGATCTGACCTCAGGACCTGTGGAGACTTTGAGATGGGGGAAGAGGCCGAGAAATCTCATTCCAGAAAACTAGGAGCCCCTTAGAAGCATGTAGCCTGAATCCTGAGACGTTGAACTTTGAATAGATTAATGTGGTGTTATCTCAGTAAAGCCAAGATGCTGCCTCATGGGGTTTCCAAGGAGCGGCTGGTGAATTCGAACTGCTGACCTCTTGGTTGGCAGCCGAGCTCTTAACCATTGCACCACCAGGGTATTTTTTCGACCTTATTAATTTTTACATGTTTACAGAACACACATACACACTGTCACACACTAACACCCACACCTCACACACACACATACACAGCTCATACACACACACATTCATACACAGATATTCACATACTCGCATATACACACACACCACACACTTGCATACACAAGTCATACACACACACAACTCACACTCACACACTCAAGGGCTCACCTTTAGTGCTATCACTAGTAAAGCTGGTGGTGCGAAGCATTTGAGGAAGAGACAGGTATTTTCAACACCTGGAGGTGGGAGTGTACCAGCATAGGAGAGAATCACCCAGAAGCCTCTCTGTTTTCTGAAATTCAAGGAAACTTGTTTTCTATGAAGTGCAAATAAGGGAAACCCTGCGACTATCTAAGGAAGGTGTTGATAGGTTGTGGAAAGTCTGAGCTAGAAGAACCTTCGGGATCTCACACACACATACATGTGCACATGCACACACAAACACACACAACTCACTCAGAATCCGAGACTGCTTCAGATTTATTTCTCTGGATAAATAATTTTTTAGTGTAAAGATTTAAAAGCAAAATGAAAGTTACAAAATTATCAAGTTATTCCAGTTCCAGTTTGCACTATTCCAGCGTAAGTTATTTTCCCCATTAAACATACTGTTACAAGAAGACTTACATAAGGATATACCTCACATTTTAAGTAATGTCCACGGTAACATTTTTTTACTTTTGCAAATAACTTATGTTTACCTGTGTGTTACATTTGGAATAAAATATTTCTCTCAAAGGCTGAACCTGAGACAAGTTAGGTACTGGTAACTGTCCCTGGCAAGACCTCGTCTGTGTGCAGAATGATGCTCGTTAGACCCAAGCTGGGACAGAAGAAGGCTCTCCGGGAAAAGTACGTCTCTGTTGGAAAGTGTATCTGGCCGCAGGACGGCCATGCTCAGGAATAGTACGACAGAGGAGGTCTCCAGCCTTTTGATGAGGCCGCTTATTTTAATGCGTGGACACTGCTTATCATGTTGATAAAACCCTAGTCCATGCAGTGGGCCCGAGGCCTCTGAAACCTTTGGGATCTGAGCTCACAGGGCAAGGGGAGGCAAGGTTATAGGGGTAGAATTATAGGATTACAGGGATAGAGCAGCCTCTCTGGCACCTTCTAGAAACAAGATTTCCAAGTGGCAGTCACTTCTTCAGCCTGTATCTCCCCAGAAAACGCGGGTCCTGTGGGAGGGCGGTGGGCAGTAGGCATAATTCCATCAGTCTAGAATCCCCTCATTTCCCACTTGCTTTGCAAGTCCTGGGGGATTTGTTAAATGTTAATTCCTAGATATTGCCTCTTGAGCCTTTCCAGCAGTAAGTCTCACATTTTTAATAAGCCCTGCATATAGTAGAGTATTTCTAGTTCCCAAAGTTGATGCATTTCCATACATGCTCTTTTGGGGCACAAAGAAAGAAAGTAGAGAGAATACAAGTTATTCAAATTTTCTCCTTGTTAGCAAATGTGAAAAGGAAAACTGATGTTTTTAACCATATGAGGTTTCAATTCCTAATGATTTTCCTCTCCTGTTCATCTCTAGTTAATGCATCTATATTAAACTAATTAATATTTTACATTATTTATTTGTATGTTTATTTTGGACTTGATTCCAGAAAGGATTTAAAAGCATCTTACAAACTAAAGCACACAAGTTAAAATAAAATTTATAAGGAATTGAGAAAATATGGACTAAGAGGTAAAGCTGCTAAGCTTCAAAAAAGAGATGTTCATCGTGAAGCAGAAACATTTCTCCCCCTCACTTTTAGTTAATATTTCTTTATTTCATAAAAATAGGACTCCTATGTACCTCATACCCAAACCCATTGCCATCATGTTGGTTCCGACCCATAGCAACCCTACAGGACAGAGTAGAACTGCCCCATACGGTTTCCAGGGAATGCCTGGTGAATTTGAACTACCGACCTTTTGGTTAGCAGCCTGAGATCTTAACCACTGCACCACCAGGGTTTCAAAAAAGCCAGTAACTTTGGATAGAGAAGTAATACATTATCAGTGCAGACAACCTGGAAAATAAAGATAAGTAGAAAAGAATGGAAACTACCAACTTTAATACTTAGCTGTGCTTTCTTCCATACTCGTTCATCTCATAATGGGTATGAATGAGTAAAGCACACCTAAATATAGGGTCACCATGAGTTGGAATTGACTTGATGGTTTATTTGTTTTCTTTGATAAAAATATAGTTATGAATAGGATATAACAGACAGATCATTAGGATCATGCTACAATAAACTTTTTTTTTCCTAAATTTTGCTGTCTATGAAATGTCCAGCATAGTAGAATCTACACAGAAACAAAGTAGATTAGTAGTTGCCTAAACCTGGGGAGTAAAAGCGGGGAGAAGGGGGAAGTGAGGGAGGGCGGGAGTGTCTGCTAATCAGTAAAAGGTTTCTTTTCATGGTGATGAAAACGTTCTAAAATTAGAGTGTTGTAATGGTTGGATAACTCTGTAAATTTATGAAAACAACTGAACACTTTAAATGGGTGAATTTTATGGTATGTGAATTATATATCAATAAAATTGTTAAATATTTCAGCTAGCTACATAACTTCTATGTTTTCTTTGCAATTTTCTTTCATCACTTTATGTCAAAATTAATACCAGTTTATGTTCGATTGTTATGTAAATTATAAACTTATAAAGGCGATCACTTTTCTATAGTTTATCAACTTTACAAAGTGCTTCAATAAAATGATATACATCCTTCAGAAAACAAAAGCCATTTCCTGAATTAACACCTAGTGATAATAGACATGGGCACATTCATTCATTCACTCATTCATTCAATAAATAATCATGGAGTGCCGCCCACTTGTCAATTCCTGAGGAGCTACTGAGAAAAGAACAGGGAGCCAAACAGGGTCACTGCAGGTGGGGTACACATTCTGGCCTCTCTAGCTTTTCCCCCTACCAACCAACAAAAATAAAAAGATAGATAAAATATGAAAAGCATGTTTGAAAGGAAAGAGTTTAAGCAAGCATTGGTTCACAGAGTTTAAAACTTTGAAGGTCCTTAGCAATATTAGAGTTCCATCATTTTACTGTATACTGAGCAAATAATCTGAGAAGCTGGACTATATGAAGAAGAAAGGGGCATCAGTATTGGAGGAAGACTCATTAACAACCTGCGATATGCAGATGACACAACCTTGCTTGCTGAAAGTGAAGAGGATTTGAAGCACTTACTGGTGAAGATCAAAGACCACAGCCTTCAGTATGGATTACACCTCAACATAAAGAAAACAAAAATCCTCACAACTGGACCAATAAGCAACATCATGATAAACAGAGAATATATTAAAGTTGTCAAGAATTTCATCTTACTTGGATCCACAATCAACGCCTATGGAAGCAGCAGTCAAGCAATCAAAAGATGTATTGCATTCGACAATTCTGCTGCAAAAGACCTCTTTAAAGTGTTAAAAAGCAAAGATGTCACTTTAAGGACTAAGGTGCACCTGACCCAAGCCATCGTGTTTTCAATCGCCTCATATGCATGTGAAAGTTGGACAATGAATAATGAAAACGGAAGAACTGATGCCTTTGAATTATGGTGTTGGCGAAGAATGTTGAATATACCATTGACTGCCAAAGAATGAACAAATCTGTCTTGGAAGAAGTACAGCCAGCACGCGCCTTAGAAGGGAAGATGTCGAGACTTCGTCTTACATACTTTGGACATGTTATTAGGAGGGACCAGTCCCTGAAGAAGGACATCATGCTTGGTAAAGTAGAGGGTCAGCGAAAAAGAGGAAAACCCTCAATGAGATGGACTGACATAGTAGCTGCAACAATGGGCTCAAACATAGCAACCATTGTGAGGATGGTGCAGGACCAGGTAGTGTTTCATTCTGTTG
The DNA here is from genome assembly GCA_030035585.1 of Dugong dugon. Lineage (NCBI taxonomy): Eukaryota > Metazoa > Chordata > Mammalia > Sirenia > Dugongidae > Dugong > Dugong dugon. Next base: position 41,768,541 of record CM057466.1, on the reverse strand, counting down.
TACATAGGGTTGATATAAGTCAGCATCGACTCAACAGCACCTAACAACAACATCATTTTACAAAGGAATTGAATCACAGGCGTTAGATGACTTGACCAAGGGAGTCGGTATGTAGTGAAATAAAAACTTCTAAAACCCACAAAATTACGTATATAACAAAGCAAAAAAATATTTTTCTCTCTAGAGGCATATTTCTAAAGCAGACTTCCTGGGAGAGTCCCAATTATAGGCACTTTTATTCTTTTCCAAAAGACCCTTTGGAATGCATACGTATATATGATTTATTTTTATTCCTTTGTTAAGGCTTATAAAAAAAAATTCCTAAGTCAAAAGAGATTTTTTTCAACCATGCTTTCTATTCCTTTGTCAGACCACATTTTTGGTTTATAAAATATAGTCACCATAGCCCCATTCTTCTCAAAGAGAGGAGGTAGTTGTGGCTTTGGAGTCCCCTGTCCTCTGCCCCTGCCAAGATCATTAACTTACTAAACCTGGCCTTCTGCTTTCCTCCAAATCATTAATTACTCACTGTTCTTCTCAGTTCTTTCATTATTACAAGCAATTAAATTGCAGAAGTAATGTCATCATTTTGATATCTGGATGGTATTACCACACATCTTCTTTCTCAAAGGCCGCTCCTAGCCAGAGCGAGGCATGGGCAGGAGTGAGAGGAGGCATCCAGGGGCGGGAGCACTAGATGAGAAGTCCGGTCAGAGCCATTCTGCTGAGTGGGCCCAGTCACTGTTTGACTTTGAGCCATCCACTCCATCTCTCTGGGCCACTATTCCTCACCTATAAAATGAGAGATTGTGTTACATCTGCATCTCTCAGTCTGAGAGGCTCAAGCTTGCGGGTCTCTGAATACAAAGCGATGCATAGGCTAGTCTTCCTGAAAGTGATTATCTGATCATAATTAAAAACACTTTGATTTTATTAAAACAATAAGTTTTATAAGAGAGTAGAATACCAAATGTATAAAAATATTAAAGCCAAAATATGAATCTTCCCCCCAAATTTCTACTTGGAGGGATACATCTGGTTCACCCAAGGAACGCTGGGGGATATGCCCTCTCTTCTAAGGGGACTTTAGTGGGGAGCTTTGGAAGCACAATAATGGCTAAAGTTCTTTCTGGCTCTGAAGTTTGAAGAGTCTAAGAAGAAAGGATAAAAATTGCACAGATGCCCTAAAGAAGGCCTTCATTTCATTAGAGAACAATTGCCCCCAGAGAGCCTTAAAAACATTCATAGTCCTTTCATTTAAACCAGTCACACGGTCTACTGTGCTGGGATTAACAAACTGAAGAGGAATGGTGTTGCATTCATCATCAAAAAGAACATTTCAAGATATATCCTAAAATATAACACTGTCAGTGAAAGGATAATATTCATATGTCTACAAGGAAGACCAGTTAATACAACTCTTATTCAAATTTATGTACCAACCACTAAGGCCAAAGATGAAGAAATTGAAGACTTTTACCAGCTTCTGCAGTCTGAAATTGATCAAGCATACAATCAAGATGCATTGATAATTACTAGTGATTGGAATGCAAAAGTTGGAAACAAAGGAGAAGGACTGGTAGTTGGAAAATATGGCCTTGGTGATAGGAACAATGCCGGAGATCACATGATGAAGTTTTGCATGGCCAACAACTTATTCATTGAAACAACATAAATGGCGACTATACATGTAGACCTTGCCAGATGGAATACACAAGAATCAAATTGACTACATCTGTGGAAAGAGACAGTGGAGAAGCTCAGTACCATCAGTCAGAACAAGGCCAGGGGCCAACTGCAGAAGAGACCATCAATTGCTCATATGCAAGTTTAAGAAGCTGAAGAAAATTAGAACAAGTCCAAGAGAGCCAAGGAATGACCTTAAGTATATCCTACCTGAATTCAGAGACCATCTCAAGAACAGACTTGATGCATGGAACACTAATGACCTAAGACCAGATGAGTTGTGGGATGACATCAAGGACATCATACATAAAGCAAGCAAGAAGTAATTAAAAAGACAGGAAAGAAAGAAAAGACCGAAATGGATGTCAGAAAAGACTCTGAAAGTTGCTCTTGAACATAAAGTAGCTAAAGCAAAAGGAAGAAAAGATGAAGTAAAAGAGCTGAACAGAAGATTAGAAAGGGTGGCTCCAGAAGACAAAGTAAAGTAGACCTGGAGTTAGAAAACCAAAAGGCAAGAACATGCTCAGCATTTCTCAAGCTGAAAGAACTGAAGAAAAAACTCAAGCTTTGAAGTTACAATATTGAAGGATTTTTTTGGGCAAAATACTGAATGAAGCAGGAAGCAGCAAAAGCAGATGGAAAGAATACACAGAGTCACGGTACCAAAAAGAGTTGGTTGACATTCAACCATTTTAGGAGGTAGCATATGATCAAGAACCAATGGTACTGAAGGAAGAAGTCCAAGCTGCACTGAAGACACTGGCAAAAAAACAAGCCTTCAGGAACTGATGGAATACCAATTAGATGTTTCAAGCACTCACTCGTCTATGCCAAGAAATTTGCAAGACAGCTATACCTGGCCAACAGACTGGAAGAGATCCATACTTGTACCCATTCCAAAGAAAGGTAATATAACAGAATGCAGAAATTATCAAATAAAATCATTAACATAAAATGCAAGTAAAATTATGCTGAAGATAATTCAAAAACAGTTGCAGTAGTACATTGTCAGGGAACTGCCAGAAATTCAAGCCAGATTCAGAAGCGGATGAGGAATGAGGGATATCACTGCTGATGTCAGATGAATCTTGACTGGAAGCATAAAATACCAGAAAGATGTTTACCTGTGTTTTATTGACTATGCAAAGGCATTCAAGTGTGTGGATCATAACAAATGATGGATATACTTGTGAAGAATGGCAATTCTAGAACACTAAATTGTGCTCATGAAGAACCTATATAGTCAAAGAGGCAGTTGTTTGAACAAAACAAGGGGATACTGTGTTGTTTAAAACCAGGAAATGTGTGTATCAGGGCCTCTTACCATACTTATTCAATCTATATGCTGAGCAAATAATCTGAGAAGCTGAACTATATGAAGAAGAACTGAACATCAGGATTCAGGGAAGCCTCATTAACAGCGTGCGATATGCGAATGACACAACTTTGTTTTTTGAAAGTGAAGAGGACTTGAAGCACTTACTGATGAAGATCAAAGACCACAGCCTTCAGTATGGATTACACCTCAGCATAAAGAAAACAAAAATCCTCACAACTGGACCAATCAGCAGCATCATGATAAAGGGAGAAAACACTGAAGTTGTAAAGGATTTCATTTTACTTGAATCGACAATCGACGTCCATGGAAGCAGCAGTCAAGAAATCAAAAGACACATTGCATTGGGCAAAAGTGCTGCAAAAGACTTCTTTAAAGTGTTAAAACGCAAAGACGTCACCTTGAGGACAGGTGCGCCTGACCCAAGCCATGGTATTTTCAATCGCTTCCTATACATGCGAAAGCTGGACAATGAATAAGTAAGACTAAAGAAGAACTGATGCCTTTGAATCGTGGTGATGGGAAAGAATACTGAGTACACCATCACCTGCCAGAAGAATGAACAAATCTGTCTTGGAAGGAGTACAGCCAGCATGCTCCTTAGAAGCAAGAATGGCAAGACTTTGTCTCACTTACTTTGGACATGTTATCAGGAGGAACCAGTCCTTGGAGAAGGACATCATGCTTGGTAAAGTAGAGGGTCATCGAAAAAGAGGAAGATCCTCGATGAGATGGACTGACACGGTGGCTGCAACAATGGGCTCAAACATAGCAAGGATTGTGAGGATAATGCAGGACTGGGCAGTGTTTTTTTCTGTTGTACACAGGGTCGCTATGAGTCAGAACTGACTCAATGGCACCTAACAACAACTATGTATGGTTTGGTTTGTTTCTAAATGTTGCTATGATACTAGTACATATCATTGTTCCCCCATTTTTCATAGGCTTTTCTTATATATTTATAGCAAATATGTCATAAATATTATTTTTAGCAACTGCATCATATTCCATCATAGACTGTGGCATATTATTTTCAAAAGTTTCATTAACAATTTCTCCCATACTCCTTTGCAATTCCCCCATCAAAAGGTATATCTCTTACCCCTTGAATATGATCTGGCCTTGTGACTTGTCCTGGCCACTAGATTGTATTGCAAATGATGCAGCTCTAGTTTCATCCTCTTGGAATGACCTTAGTTGGCCATGTAAGAAAGCCACTCTAGTCTACTGGAAGATGAGAGGCCCTGTGGAGGAGAACTGAGGCCTCTCATCCTACAGCCAGCACCCGCTCCCAAGCATGTGAGTGAGGCACCTAACAATCCAACTGCATCTATCCACGTGAGTGGACCCCAGGGAAACAAGGCTGAGAAGCCACCCAGCCAGCCCACAGAATAATGAGAAATAATGAATTGCTGCTATTCTAATCCACCACATTTTGGGGTGGTTTGTTATGCAGCAAAGGTTAACTGAAACAAGTGGAAAAACTGTGAATTAGAAACATTTATAATCCCAACCTACTGAATCTACATGCTTCAGCTTTTATCCATAATGCCTAGCCAGGAAGGAAATGAGAAACAGATTTTATTTCATATGTCTTCTCGTACTCATTTATTCAGCACATTTTAGTTGAGTACCCACTATGTGCTGGGTATAAAGCTATGCTCCAATGATAATGTGGCAAGAAGCACTGTTGCATAGACAGTTGTTAATAGCAGAGAAAAGTTATATAAAGTGTGTAAGAGCTGGGAAGCACAGGACAGGGCACAACGAAGGTGAGAAGGAGGAAGACCTAGTAAGTGCAGAGCTGATCAAGGGAAGCTTCCTGAGGAAGTGACACTTGGGTAGATCTCAAGGATAAGTAGGAGTTAACTAGATAAAGTGGTGTGTGTTGGGAGAAGCACAGAATGTTCTTGTTAGAGGGGACAGCATGTTTGGAGGTCCTAAAACCAGAGGAGCATGGAGCTTTGGGGGAGCTAGGAGAAAGACAGTGAAGCTGGAGCACAGAGGGCAAGGGTGTGGCATAGACAAATTGATAGTGTCTTGAAATAGCTGTGTGCATCTTGGTTCTTTAAGAAGCAGTAGAATGATCTGCAGGTGAGTTGGTCATGATCTTAGGAGATGGGGAGTACCAGCCTCACATGCTGAGGCTGCATCATTCTGGTCTAGCACATAACAGGCACAGAATAAAAATGTGTTGAATAGATGAATGAATAAATAAATGATTCTTTAGTGGTAAATTTTCAGGCACCCTGATGGGCCAACAAGGAAGAAATTTTGCAGGGGAGATGACCCTGAGCATGGCGTCTCAAATTGTATCAGTCAGGGACTACTTATCCAGCTTCCAGTTGGAGCAGGACCTGGAGAATCAGGGGCAAGGAGAGAAATGGGGGTATGCTATGGCCAGGGTCCCCAAAACTCTACTGAAAAGCACATGGACTTTTTTTTTAAATTTCTACCCTCTTCTACTATCTCTGTTTTATAAATTGTCAGTTGACTCAGCTCCTTTGAAAGTGTTTTTAAGGTACCTAGAGATGCTGAAAGGAAAGTCATCACGAAAACGCTAGAAGCTACTGCCTTTGCCTCTCACTGAACGTGTTGCTCTGACTCTCGTTTCCAGCCCTTACCCAGTCTGCTCTGATGGGGATCACTGTCAGTTAAAAAAACCATTTTGTTGCTTAAAAAGTTAAAAAGACAGTTGAACTAGGAATTTCATCTTGGTTTTGTGCCATTTCTAGTCACTGCTGGAAAACAAAGGAAGGGAAATGTTTCAAACTTCTTTTGTGTGTTCTCCTTCAAGAAACCACACTTTTTCTTGCTTTCCGTATGCGATCAAGTGTGCGACAGAGAGACAGGCAGACAGACATTACGGGGAGAAACATCGGGGGAAAAGCCACTGAAAATAAACATAGCTCTTTCTACTATGTATTTTTAAAGATTCATCCGTGTAATTCAAGATCAGTCATTTAGAAGCAGCCCTGCTCAGTGCCACATAGCATTCAGATCCAGCCACAACGCAATGAGTCATCCTATAAGAGCAGGTCAGGCTGAAGGCCATGGCAGGAGACACTTGCATTCCTCTTTGAAATCCATTCTTTTGATAATGAAAGGGGTGAAAAGTTTAAAGACACTACTTATGATGTTCCAGAATGTTCTCTTAAAATAAGAGAAAAGACCCTTGGAAAATGCACCCAGAGGTTCAAAGACATGGGTATAGGGTCCGAAGGACAAGGAAATTGCCTCTTTTGAGGTAGCAAGTAGCCGAGCAACGCCTTCCTTGGTAACTGAATCTTAAAAAGTGAGGGGAAAAAAGCTTTATTTCAGCATTAGGCATATGGTTGGCATCCATCAAGTGATTATTAATAATAACAACTTATGTATGCCGAGCTCCCTTTACAGCTAATTGTCCCAGATCCGAATCCCACAATGAGCCAAAGGATTTCAATGCCCTGGCAGGAAGCTCCAAGGACTTGGAACAATTCACACGTAGCAAAGATCCTGCTCACTCCCACCCTCTCAGCCCTGCGCTGCCCAGCCCGCAGCTGATGGTGTTCTTTATTTAACAGAGGACTGCCACTGTTTCTCACCTGTCCTGGGCATTCCGCATTTCCTTCACAAGATAAACAAGTCAGTTGTTCCTCCTGGGAGCATAAACAAAGACAGCCTTCACAGAAAGAAATTCTGTGGCAGCTGCACCACTGTCTAGTGGAGGTGAGAGCGTGGGACAGCGTTCAGCCTCCACACTCCTGCTTTGAGGGTGCAGGGCCCTCCCACCAGGCCAGTTCCCATCCTGCCTCTCAGAGGTGAACAGGATACTTGCTGATTTCAGCCCGAATAATCTTAGTGAGTGTCCAGCTCTTTGGGCTCCATAGTCACCTAACACATTTATCTAAGTTTGCAGGTGAGCAGACCAAGGCCACAGTTTCTCAACCTTATGTCTCTCAAAGAGAAGCAGGAATTGATGAACCCCTGGTGCAGGAAGGAGAGACAGCATTCACCCCTGGTTCATTCCGGTTTGAACCCATGCTGAGAATTTGCATTTCTAACGAGTTCCCTGTGAGAATTTGCATTTCTAACAAGTTCCCAGGAAGTTATACATAAGAATCACCTGGGGGTCTTGTTAAAATTTAGATTCTGATTCGGTATATCTGCGGTGGACATGCAAACTGGTTCAAAGCCCTGCATTCACCATGGACAAACACTGTGGGCTCAGCCCCTGGGACTCAGGGCTCAGCTGCCTCCTGTTCCTTCCCAAACAGTAATGTCCACCTTCTCATCCAAGAGGAGCAGAGCAAGGTTCCCAAAGGCTTTTGCCAAACTCAGTGCATCTTCTTCCCCAAACACATCTGCCTTCACAAGCACACACACCGATTCCCACCATCCTAACGATAAGCAGTTTCAACTACCAGCATTTTTTGGTGGGAGGGGTTGTGACTGCTTTGTTCATAGGTATCATACAGAAAAAGAGTTTGTTTTCTAATTATTTTGTAATTGTTATTTGAATTGATTCTCAATATTAGTAATTTTACCCAGCTCCATTGTGTATTTACATGGGAGAAATGTGTTAGTAACAGCCAAAACGAAAGAAACTTTATTTTTTGTAGATGTGGTTCATTTTATTTCCGGTAAGAGCCTGGTTTCATCTCAGTATCGATCAACAAATGTATCACTACATTAGGCCTCTAACGTGAGCCAGGCACTTGCTATAACCCTGGACACAGGACAGTGAGCAACAGAGACGCAGTCTCTGTCCTCATTGGGCTTACCCTCGGCTTAGGACCAAGGAAAAGGACAAATAAAATGCAGTTTCTTTTGTTTTTTTAATCTGGATGCTAGCTACACTGGTGTGTCTGATTTGTCAGTGAGCAGTACACTTACATACATGTACCTGTCTGTGTGTGTGTGTACGTACATGTGTATATATATGTGCATATACATATATATACATATCTTCACTAAAATTTTAAAAACATTTCAAAATCCAATGACAGAATTCAACATACGGTTGTATATAAGAAAGTAGCCATTTTCCCAGGCTGTGATGATCATTACCCCTTAAAAACACACCATCTAGGGCAGGGCATATGGAACAAACACAGAAAAGAACAAATTAATGAAGTGTAGAGTTGCAGGTGCCACAAAATCACCATCTACAGTATCAGCAAACGTATCCCCTACCTTTTTCCTAGACAATGGTTTGGGGTGCATCACAGATTCTGGCCAGCTGAATTGTTTTAAAAGGCCTGGATCTGAGAGCAAAGTGGGACTGTCAGGAATACAGGGTATGGAGGGGATGTTTGAGACTAGGCAGAGTCCGGCCTGCCGAGAAGGAGGGTGTAGGTTTGGCACTGTATATGGTACAGAAGCTAGGCTGGCTGGAATCAGCAGGTGAGTCAAAGCAGATGGCTGGAATTCTGCCAGAGCTCAGGGGCATGCTGGAGCCGGGATCCAGGCTGAGCGGTGAGAAGCTCCAGGTGGTGGCTGACGGGACAGGCACAGCAGAACCCTTCCTGCCAGAGATGGCAGGGCAAGGGAAGGAGTAACAAAGAGGGGACAAGGGGGATACCAAAGTCTAAGGCAAGGGACTGAGGTAAAAGATGGGGTCCCTAGTCCCAAATGGAGAGGAGACGTGAGGTAGAGCAAATGAGCCTACTATAGAGTGGTAATTCACCTAAAACTCTCTCTGGGGCTGGGACTTCCTCTTCCAGCCAAGGGGGAGCAGCAGGGCTCAGATGTAAGATATGTGTGATCCTGCCTGAGAAGACAAACACACTGGACAAAACACAAGGCAGCAGCTTCCACACATCACACAGGGGGTGCCTGAAGGAGGGCACAGTGAGGTAAGCCTGGGACATCCCAGCTCTGCCTGCTGAGTTTCCAGGCCAGAGCCCAGGGAGCAGCCCGGAGCGAACCAGTAGTCTCCCGAGTTGAGGAGCCAGGTCTGGGGAGGACAGGAGGCTAGTCAGTGGAGCAGAACACTGGGGAGGGGAGAGCTGCATGGGTGCACTACCAAATCAGGTACCTGTGGGCCAGGCACTGTGCCGGGGAGATGTGGGAGGCTTCGTGGAGCATGCCTGGGGTGACTCTGACCAGCAATGGGAGGGACGGAGAGTGTGTGTCCTCCCACTCCTATTATGGATTGAATTGAGTCCTCCAAAATGTGTGTCAACTTGGCTAGGCCATGATTCCCAGTATTGTGCGATTGATCTGTTATGATTTTCCTATGTGTTGTAAATCCTACCTCTATGATGTTAATGAGGCAGTTATAGTAATGATCAGGACTCAATCTACAAGATTAGGTTGTATCCTGAGTCAATCTCTTTTGAGATATAAAAGAGAGAAGCGAGCAGAGAGACAGGGGAACTTCATAACACCATTCAAGAAGAGCCAGGAGTGCGCACATTCTTTGGACTCGGGGTCCCTGCATTGAGACGCTCCTTGAGCAAGTGATGATAGATGACAAGGACCTTCCCCCAGAGCCAACAGAGACAGACAGCCTTCCCCTGGAGCTGGCACCCTGAATTTGGACTTCTAGCTTCCTACCTAGACTGAGAGAATAAATTTCTCTTTGTTAAAGCCATCCACTTGTGGTATTTCTGTTATAGCAGCACTAGATGACTAAGACAATCCCCCTAACCCCCATCCCATCCACTGGTGGCCGAGGCTGCTTCTCAGAATGCCCACTCTCCAGCATTCCTGGTTGGCTTTTTTCCCAGGGCAGGAGAAAGCCTGAGGAAGAGCCACAGAGGGGCAGGGATGAGATGTGCAGTGACCCATTTGCTAAGAGGTATGTTGTTGTTGTGTGATTGTGTTGTTGTTGTGTGCCATCAAGTCAATTTCAACTCATAGCAACCCTATAAAACAGAGTAGAACTGCCCTACAGGGTTTCTTCCTAGGTTATGCTCTTTATGGGAGCAGATCACCAGGTGTTTCCTCCCGCAGAGCTGGTGGGTTAGCAGCCGAGACTTCAGTCAGCAGCCAAGCACTTAACCATGGCACCATCACAGCTAAGAGTTATAAGAGTGATCTTTTTCTCATGAACTGGTATTGAACTTTATCGCATGTGCTTTATGCACCTATTGAGATGATCATAACTGTTTCCTCCTTTCTTCTGTTGATGTTGTGAATTGCACTGATTCATTCTTAAATGTTAAACCAGCCTTGTTTCCTAGAATCCACCCAACTCGTTACTGATGGATTATCCTTTTTAGACGTTGCTGGATTTATGTTGTTAATCCTTTATTTTAGGGCTTTTGCATCTCTACATATGAAGGTGGTTGGCCTGTGATTTTCTTTCCAACAACCTTATTAGGTTTTGTTATTCTGGCCTCATAAAATGAGCTGGGAAGTATTCCCTTCTTTTCAATTTTCCAGAAAAGTCTGTGTAAGATTGGTAAAAAGAATTCACCAGTAAATCCTTCTGGCACTGGAGATTTGAATTGTTGTTGTTGTTGACTGCAAATGAGTCAGCTCATAGCAACGCCATGCACAACTAAACAAAATGCTGCCTGGTGCTTCGTCAGAACGTTGTGATCCATAGGAATTTCTCTGGCTGATTTTCAGAAGTAGATTGCCAGGCCTTTCCTACTAGTCTGGACAGGTGGTAGCTATGTATGAGGTGCATTAGCCAGGAATCAAAGGTCAGGAACCAAATGCGGGAGTTCTCTACTAAATATCATACCATTCTGATTTTCTATTTCTTCTAGAATCTGCTTTCAGTAAGTTGTATTTTTCAAGGAATTTTATTTAAATTGAAAAATATGTGTAATATCATGTCTTTATATGATGGATATTTGGCAATTAACAAAGATAACTGAATTTAATTATTATTGTATATATCTGGGTGTTCCACTGATGGGCTGGTAATGCATGGAAGAGTTAAAAATTAAAACTTATGTAATTAATATATTATTATATATTTATTTTGTAAAATTTATTTTCTTGCCTTCTTTTCAATGAAATCATTATATAAAATTTGTATATCATTTGTGTTTGGTTGGTACTGATGTCAAATGAGACAACCTTTTGTGAGTTATTGTAGGTGTTAGATTGATTTTAATTCACTTCAATTTGGAGAAACTACTCTGCTAAGGCAGTAGCAATTTGAATTGTTAATCAAAATTTTAGAGACTTTCATAGATTCAGAAATGAACCATAAATTTGAGATATCATGGTGCATATGTTATAATGGGTCATTTGCAATAAATTGTCTTTATTACAGAAAATAATACAAAATATTCAACTTTATCATATAAAATTCTATCACTTATATATATATATATATATACCCATACAGTATATTAGTTTTTCTTCCAATTTTTTAAATTTGTGGATATTGTGAACAAAGCTGAAAAGAGCAGTTATATTGCTCAATTTGTTCAAATATCTTCAATTGGAAATATACTATACCTTAATCTTTAATGGCCACAGAATGGTCTCTACAAAAAAAGTGTTTGTGATGATTTATATGTGAACGTTTTCCTTTTCTGTCATGTAAGCATTTTTGTTTTAATCCCCTTGTATTTCATTGGAATGCCACTCTTGTTGCAAAGTTCACATGCAATTTCTCTTTTTTCCCAAAATTTTATCATGAATATTTTCAGATACAGTAAAGCTGAAAGAATAGTCAAAATTCCTATATGCTCATCACCTAGATTCTACCTTTAGCATTTTACTATAGTTGCTTTACCACATATCTAACCATGTATTCATCCCCTTATCCATTAATGAGTTCATCTTAGTTTTTATCTGTAAGTAAATTACAGCTATCAGAAAACTTTCCAACTAAATGTCACCACATAAAATTTCTTTTTATTTCCAAAACACATTTTCCCAAAAAATTTTTTTTCAGTTTTAACACTTTCAAAAGTGAAATAGCTAAAGCTAGATCTGTTCAGATAACATTATTAATAGTAAGAAACACTTCATACTAAATATAACTGTGAATAGCGCAGCTTAAAACTAAATTCACTTTAGCCAAAGACTGCAATGAGCTTTTTATCTGTTGATATTATTTTCTTCACCCTTCCAGTGCACTTCTTTTCTTGCTAAATTAAATCCAAGTTCTTAAATCATTTAGTTGATTCCCAATGTGTATCCAAAAGTGGTCCTAAGGTCATATTTGATGTGTGTTTCATATCATAGAGATGTTCCTTTTGGGGCAGATGCAAGCAACATCACAGAGAATCACTGAATTCTTCTGAAGAATGTCGTTGCCATCCCCACGGCTGGCACCCTGTCTCCTGGTAACAGATTCAAGCTAGACACTTTACGTGACACAAGATGGCTTTTGGATTTCTGATCTCAAAATCCTGGCTACACTTTTCGTTTATCAACCATGTTAGAGCCACTCTCACAGGCTTCCCTAGAAGGTCTTCTCATTCAGTGCTTGATGCTAAGAGTTATTTTTTCAGTTCTTCGTTTAAGCCAAACCTGTACTAAACTAATCTCAACTTCCTTCCTTTAGTTCTTCTGGTCGTTCAACAACACGTACAATAAATAATAACTGTTCAACATGACTTCCATCCCTGGTACAATCTAGCTTTAAAAAATATTTTGTATGAATTTTCCCTTTGCTTTTTATACTCCTTAAATTATTCAACTTATTTTGAATTGTCCATCTTAGGGAGTAATCTTTCATTTTACTATTGTTATCTGTCTTTCATGTTTATCATTTTAGCATCAAATGCTGATATTATTTCTATAAATGTCCCATTATGCCTTGTAAATATTGTGCTGTTAATGTCTCAAAAAGCAATGTTACTCTTGGTTAAATACTGGGCACACAATCCTGTTTTTTAAGACTTTCATACCAGTGTTCTCTATTAGTGTTTACTTGTCACTGAATACTATCTAATATTTACTCTTTAATCAGCTTTATTTAAAAAATTGTACTTATTGCATGTACGATTTCTTTTTGGTGTGCAAATGACATTTCATACTATTTTAATGAAGAATGTTTCCAGTTACAAATACAATCATTAGCCAAAGATAACTGAAGATTGGTTGTAAAACATTTTGACTGTAGCAACAAAATGCTTTCTTTGAACCTAGCAGGTAAATGCTACATTTTTTCCCTCCATTTAAAAGATTTTTGTATAAAATGAAGTCTTACCATTTCTGCCATGTTCAACCAATGGAAAACCATAATCATTAATCTGAATGGACTGTATTTTGCTGGAAACATTCTCACACTGTCAGATGGATGTGATGGCCAGCATCCAGGATTATCATTCAATACAAACAGTAAAGCTCTTGAGGTTTCGCCTTTCCATTCTAATTGGCCAATTTCATCTTCCAATGGACAGGTCAGAGTCGCAATTATTGCTTTTCAGTTGACACTTTTTAAATCAGTAATTAAATCTTCATTTAGTAAAGATAATGAACTTGCAGGGATTTCATATGACCTGATCATGCTGTGGATTTGGTAAGGATAATTTTATTGCTCATATTCATTGTTTTAATAAATGACTAAATATTTATAAATAAAAATTTTCTAATGTTGTGTCGTATTTTATGCAAGGCTTGGAACTGGCTCATTCCAGTTTGACCCCCTGCTGAGAATTTGCATTTCCACCCCAGATGTACTGAATCAGAATCTTGTTAAAGTGTAGCCCTGATTTTACGCAAGCCATGTTCAAAATCTTCTCATTTTTATTTCTCCCAGTGTTTAAGCACTTAAGTGACCACTTTTTAAAAAATGTTTATTCTTTTTTTATTTTTTCCTTATAAACTCCATTTTTGCAGTTTTATTTCTAGCTCTTCACACATTCATCTCTTTGGTTTCAACATGGTGTCTTGTTTCTATCACAAACCGGTTGAGTTCACCATTGGTCGTACTTGGTTTAGAAAAATACTACCTTAAATAAAGTTTCCATGAGATCAGTTTTATCCTGGTAATGTTAAATCCACTGGACAGAAAAAAAAATGAAACTGAAGTGAGCAACATGTAAAAAAATATTGGCATAGCACGCTTATGAAAATAACACACGGGAGGGTTTGCAAAGTTTGAAAAAATGTATAGTGCACGTTGTTTGCATAAAAATACAGTAGTCTCAAAACATATAAAGTAATAACTAACGACCAAAGTGAGAAATACGCTTATAGTTGGAGTTTTTAATCCATTCATATCTATTAGATCAATTAGATTAAATATAATAAAAGATATAGAATATCTAAATAATATAATAAATAATCTTAGCCTAATAATATGTGGGACTTGATCCCAATAAACAAAACACACATTTACTTTTGAATGCACATGTAAATTCACTTAAATAAGCCACAATATAGGCCACAAAATTCTACATATTCAGGTTTTCTGGAAATAATGTAATGAGAACAGAGACTGACAATAATAAGATGGCTAACATAATCCTGTATGACTAAAAACTAAATTTTAAAAATTGCTAGAAAGGGAGAATGAAAAAAAACAAGATACAAGGGAAAGATTAGTCCAAAGGACTAATGGACCACAACTACCACAGCCTCCACCAGACTGAGTCCAGTACAGCTAGATGGTGCCTGGCTACCACCACTGACTGCTCTGACCAGGATCACAACAGAGGGTTCTGGACAGAGCTGGAGAAGGATGTAGAACAAAATTCTAACTCACAAAAAAAGACCAGACTTACTGGCCTGACAGAGACTGGAGAAACCCCAAGAGTACGAGCCCTGGACACCCTTTCAGCCCAGTAATGAAGTCACTCTGGAGGTTCACCTTTTAGCCAAAGACAGACAGACTCATAGGACAAAACAAGACTAAAGGGGCACAACAGACCAGGGACAAGGACTAGAAGGCAGGAGAGGACAGGAAAGCTGGTAATAGGGAACCCAAGGCCAAGAAGGGAGGGTACTGACATGTCATGTTAGCCAGTGTCATGAAACAATATATGTACCAACTGTTTAACGAGAACCTGGTTTGTTCCATAAACCTTCATCTAAAGTATAATTAAAAAAAAGTTTCAAAAACAAATTGCTAGATGTTATGGATTGAATTGTGTCCCCCAAAAATATGTGCTGTAAATTCTAACCTCTATGTCTGTTCCCATTTGGGAACGGGTTTTCTTTGTTATGTTAATGAGGCAGGATTAGTGTAGGGTGTATTGAGTCAATCTCTTTTGAGATACAAAAGAGATTAAACAAGCGAGCCAGCAAGCAGAGATGGGGGAAGATAGATGCCAAGCCACTTGAAGATCGTCCAGAAGCAGAATCTCAAAAGTGGCAAGGAAAGAAAATAGGACATTAGTTTGATACTATGATAACATAAAATAAAAGATAATTATAGGCTAATTTCATTTAGGAGCACAGCAATAGTTATACAATAATCATAAATAAAGGAATAGAATTTAACCATTCAAAGTGCATGGACTCATTAAGTTCCAGGCAGAATGAATAAGAAAAGACATAACCTAAGCATATCTTACTCTGAGGAAAAATAGAAAATATAACAATGTTCCAGATAGAAATAATTATTTACAAAGTAAAAAGAATCAGAATAGCATCAGAGATTTTCTTTTGCAACAGTGAATCCTGGATGATGCTGGAATAACTTCTACAAACCAAGCAGAGTCAAGCACTTCCACGGAAGAATCCTACAGTCTACCAAAACATTATCCATTTGGCAGGCTGAAAGAAAGATATCTTCAAATATTCAAATATTTAGATAATATACCACCATGTATACCTCTGAAGAAAACAATCTTTAAAAGGCTCCAGTCAAAGAACAAATGAATCAAAAAAGTGAAAGGAGGGGTGAAAAGGAAAGGAAAAGTGATGAGCAATAAAACTTGAAATAAATGATTAGCTAGTAATCTAACGTTGTTGGTTGCCTTCCAGTAGGTTCTAACTCTTGGCAACCCAACGTACTACAGAACAAAACGTTGCCTGGTTCCACATCACCTTCACAATCATGGTTGGCCTGAGTCCATTGCTGTGGCCACTGTGTATTTTGAGTGCCTTCCAACCTAGGGGGCTTATCCTCTAGCACTGTATTGGGCAATATTCTATTTCGATTCATAGGGTTTTCATTGGCTAATTTCAAAAGTTGGTCAGCAGGCCTTTCTTCCTAGTCTGTCTTGGTCTGAAATCTCCCCTGAAACCTGTCCACCATGGGTGACCCTTGTGGTATTTGAAATACTGGTGGCATAGCTTGCAGCGTCACAGCAACATGTCAGCCACCACAAGAAGATAAACTGACAGATGAGTGGTGGACGTAATCTAATAGATAGAGATAAACTTCCTAAAAATATGCAATATAAAGTCAACATGAGAATACTTAAAATAGAGGAAAACTGCAAGGGGAATTTTGAACAATTGACTGGGAAAACCTCAGAAAAACCTAGATGCTGGGGAGAGCAAGGAGGGGAAAAGGAAGTAAAAAAAAAAAAAGAAGACCAAATGTCTCTTCCAGAGGTGAGTGAGGCCTTGAGAAGAGAGGAGAGCAGTAAAGTGAAATTATTGTACAGGTCATGAGCACCAAGGAAGGGAAAATCACCATTAACATGGTGGAAGGAGGCAGTAAATGAGACCTGATCATACCAACAAAAATAATGAAAAGGAGAAAGTAACCACATGAAACAAATAACTTTATAAATTAATAGGTAAGGAATAAAAGCCAGTTATAACAATAAGCATAAAATAAAAGACAAATTTCTCCTATTGCAAATCAGATATTTCCAGATGTATTAAAACAACAAAACCCAGCAAGATATTAAATATTAGAAATGTCACTTAAAGTAACAAAGAAGGATTTAAAATAAAAGGATATGCAAGGAGATATCAGGCAAATGCAAACAAAAAGAAAGCAGAAGTGTCAATATTAATATCCAACAAGACAGAGTTTAAAGCAGTAAACAGGACAAAAAGGAACATTAAGTAATAAAAAAGGCACAACTTATAAATAGATCATAAACTTGTATGAATCAAACAAAAAAGCTAAATATATAAAGCAAAAATGATACAAATATAGTTATAGATACAATATTCTAACATACTTTCTTTAAAATTGGAAGATCTGTTAATAATAATAAAAATGCATACATGAAGATAGAGAAATGGCATATTACAAAAAACATGCTTGATTATATATACATACCTTGAATATAAAATATATATTTCTTTGGAGCATTTTTATATAGATCGCAAAGCCCTTTCTAGGCACATGAGAAATCAGCACATATTTAGCCACTTACTTTGCCCATTTATAAGCTTCTCTGTATGGAGTTTCCTGGATATATCAATCTAAGAATCAACTGCATATGTGGAGTATTAATTGAGTCTCTGGGAAGAAACTAGAACCCTGGTGGTGAAGTAGTTAAGAGACTGGCTGCTAACCAAAAGGTCTGCAATTGGAAACCCTGTGGGGCAGTTCTTCTCTGTCCTATAGGGTCGCTGTGAGTCAGAATTGACACGATGGCAATGTGCTTGTTTGTTTTTCTTTTTGGTTTGGGAAGAAACTGAGGAGCCAGAGAAGGTAGAAGAACATGGGCCTATACTGGATATTGGAGACAGTCTGAATTGAAACCAGAATTTCAATTATTGGTGATCATGTAGAATCAAAATCACTTCTTTTTGGGGTGAAAAGAATGACACATAATGGCTGTAAAGAACTCTAAGAGCAAAATACTATAAAGAGAGCCAGATGGGTGGCTAAAAACTAAAAACTGCATCCCTGCTTCAATTCCATTCAACAGTATCTATTGTGCCTACTGTGTGCTTATGTCTCTTGGGATATAAAATTTAATAATATATGGTCCCTTAGTAATTTAACACGATTATAGGACATAAAATTTAATAATATTAAATTATTAAGGGGCCATATATTATTAAATTTTATATCCTATAATCATATTAAATTACTAAGGGACCATATATTATTAAATTATTTATTAAAGAAAGAAAAGACCAAAATGGATGTCAGAAGACTATGAGACTTGCTCTTGAATGTCAAGTGGCTAAAGTAAACAAAACAAATGATGAAGTAAAAGAGCTGAACAGAAGATTTCAAAGAGCAGCTTGAGAAGACAAAGTAAAGTATTATAATAAAATGCGCAAAGATCTGGAGTTAGAAACCAAAACGGAAGAATACACTCGGCATTTCTCAAGCTGAAAGAACTGAAGAAAAAATTCAAGCCTCAAGTTGCAATGTTGAAGGATTCTATGGGGGAAAATATTAAACAACACAGGAAGCATCAAAAGAAGATGGAAAGAATACACAGAGTCTGTATACCAGAAAGAATTGGTCGACGTTCAACCTTTTCAGGAGGTAGCATATGATCAGGAACAGATGGTATCTGAAGGAAGCGGTCCAAGCTGTACTGAAGGCATTGGTGAAAAACCAGGCTCCGTGAATTGACAGAATATCAACTGAGATGTTTCAACAAACGGATGCTGCACTGGAAGTGCTCATTCATCCATGCCAAGAAATTTGGAAGACAGCCACCTGGCCAACCGCCTGGAAGAGATCCATATTTATGCCTATTCCAAAGAAAGAAGATTCTACAGAATGCGGAAATTATCAAATAATATCATTAATATTACACACAAGTAAAATTTTGCTGAAGATCATTCAAAAGTGGTTACAGCAGTACATTGATGAGGAATTGCCAGAAATTCAAGGCACTTTCAGAAGAGGACGTGGAACAAGGAATATCATTATTGATGTCACATGGATACTGACTGAAAGCAGAGAATACCAGAAAGATATTTATCTGTGTTTTATTGACTAAGGAAAGGCATTCAACTGTGTGGATCATAAGAAATTATGGATAACAATGTGAAGAATGGGAATTCCAGAACACTTAATTGTGCTCATGAGGAACCTGTACTTAGACCAAGAGGCAGTAGTTCGAACAGAACAAGGGGATACTGCATAGTTTAAAGTCAGGAAAGGTGTGCATGAGGGTTGTATCCTTTCACTACACTTATTCAATCTGTATGCTGAGCAAATAGTCCAAGAAGCTGGACTATATGAAGAAGAACATGGCATCAGGATTGGAGGAAGAATCATTAACAACTTGAGATATGCAGATGACACCACCTTGCTTGCTGAAAGTGAAGAGGACTTGAAGCTATTACTAATGAAGATCAAAGACCACAGCCTTCAGTATGGATTACACCTCAACATAAAAGAAAACAAAAATCCTCACAACTATACCAATAAGCAACATCATGATAAATGGAGAAAAGATCGAAGTTGTCAAGGATTTCATTTTACTTGGATCCATAATCAATGCCTATGGAAATAGCAGTCAAGAAATCAAATGACGCACTGCACTGGGCATATCTGCTGCAAAAGACCTCTTTAAAGTGTTGAAAAGCAAAGATGTTGAAGGCTAAGGTGCGCCTGACCCAAGCCATCGTGTTTTCAGTCACCTCATATGCATGAAAAAGCTGGACGATGAATAAGGAAGATCAAAGAACTGATGCTTTGAATTATGGTGTTGGTGAAGAATACTGAATATACCATGGACTGCCAGAAGAACGAACAAATCTGTCTTGGAAGAAGTACAGCCAGAATGTTCATTAGAAGCACGGATGGCAAGACTTTGTCTCACATACTTTGGACACGTTATCAGGAGGAACCAGTCCATGGAGAGGGACATCAAGCTTGGTAAATTAGAGGGTCAATGAAAAAGAGGAAGACCCTCAATGAGATGTACTGACATGTTGGCTGCAACAATGAGCTCAAACATAGGAATAATTGTGAGGATGGTGTAGGACCAGGCAGTGTTTCATTCTGTTGTACATAGGAGCCCTATGAGTCAGAGTTGACGTGATGGCACCTAACAACAACAACAGGTATTCAATACGTACTTGTCAACTAACTGGTAAAGCTTAGCTCTAATATAAAATATCCAGAAATCAGGTTTCTTAAACCCATCTGTGATTATTTCCTGTCTATATCTGAAAGTTGGTGGCTTTTCAGAGGAAGGTGTTAAGGTAAAGAAAAATGCAAATAATTTCCTGACGTATTCTGATGGTCAGGAAAGTTGTTAGGATGTCAGGACTTTATATTGTCAGTGTCGCATCTCAATCCAGACACTGAGGATACTTTCCCCTCAATTATTCCCTGCTTTCCAAAATTTCAATCAGAGTTTTATCCTTTCATTTTAAGGGCTTTCTTCACTTAAAACCCAAATGTCTCTGTGGCGTTACCCCAGAAAATTTACTCCTTGTCCACCTCATTCAAATTCCTTCTTTGGGAAATTTCCTCCCTGCTACGTGGTTCTCTATCATGTATTCTCATCCCTGTCACAGCTGATTGGTCCAAGAATAAACATATGACTTGGATTATCATATGATAAGTAATCTATAATGTGTAATTTTGCAGAGAAGGTGAGATCAGAGACCTCTAAAATTGAAATCAGGAAACTAGAAGATGGAGCTATTAGAAGAGGAAATTGAGGATGGTTATGATGGTTATAAGGTAGAGTTGTGGGTGTACAACCTATAAAGGAGACATACGAAAGTATAAGTAGAGGAAAACTGGTAGTGAAGGAGAAGAATGGAGAAGATGCATAGATTTGAAGAGTACTAAGAGCAAGAGTTCATGGCCTTCTGAGAAATATACAAAGCATTTAGCCTCAGTTTCTTTATTGTTTACAGTTTTTTCATGGGCCCTGACTATAAAGCAGTTTCTGTTCTTAGATTGCTGTGAAATCTCTGTAACTTTACAATGTTTTTCACCAAATTTGCGCCATTTGGGGCATTATTTCTTCATATCTTCTTTTGTTCCATTCTCTCTCTTTCTCTTTCTCCTCCTTATCCTCCTTCTTCTGGAACTGCAATTATACATGCACTAGACCTCTTGATATAGTCCTACAGGTCATTGTAGATCTGTTCATTTTCCTTCAATCTTTTTTCTCTCTGTTCTTCAGATTAAATAATTTCTATTTATCTGCATGTTCCCTGGCTCTTTCTTTCATCATCTCCAATCTATTTTTAAGCCCATCTAATGAGTTTTTGTTTTCAGTTATTATAGTTTCGTTCTAAATTTTCTGTTTGAATATTTTTTATACTCTGAATTTTTCTGCCAAAATTCCACACCTGCTCATTCATTGTGGAATTATTCCTTTAAGTCCTTGAACAACTTTGTAAAAGCTGCTTTGAAGTCCCTGTTTGCTAATTTCACATATAGGTCATCTTGGAGTTGGTTTTTATTGACTTTTTTTTCCTTGACTGTGGATCACAAGCTTTGTTTCTTCATGTGTCTAATAAATTTTTATTGCATACGAAATATTGTGAATTTGTGGATTCAATTATGTTTCTCTGATGAGTTTTGTTCTAGCAAGTTTCCAAACTATCTCTCCTGTGATGTTTAGCAGCTGAAATCTCCTTTCAGTTCTTTCAGCTTCCAGTTGCTTTATCTTCCAGGTCCCTCAAAATCTCCCATACATATACATGGTTCAATTGTTAGCTGAATATCTAGGAAGTTTATATGCAGATTGTTCACTCCTTCTGCAGTTTACTTCCTTCTGGGACTTTCCTCCTAATTTTCCAGTTATTTCATCAGACCTGAACTTTCTCTTCTGACTCCTTAAACTTGTAAGACTGTTGGTCCTTGCAGTGAAAATCAGGCAAAAAGAGCCAAACATTTAAATGTCACTGTGCTAGGCAGAATTCTAAGACAGCCCCTAAGATTCCCACTCTCTGTCTCCAATGCCTTTGTAAAATCCCCTCCTCTTGATTGTGGATGGGACTTGTCAGTATGACAAGAACCTACTCCTGTGATTATGTTAATTATGTGGAAAAGGTGAAAGGATTTTGCAGATGTCATTAAGGTTACTAATCAGTTGACCCTGAGTTAATCAGAGGGGAGATTATCCCTGGTGGGCCTAACCTAATCACGTGAGCCCTTAAAAGAAGTCAGAGAGATAAGAAGCAGCAGACACTGTCTCGTTGGCCTTGAAGAAGTAACCTCTATGTTGTGGAAAAGGCCACAAGGCATGGCACGGTGGGTGGACTCTAGGATCTAAGGGCTTCAATCCTGCAGCCACAAGAAACCAAATTCTGCCAATAACCAGAGAGCTGATTTCAGTCTGGTGAAACCTTGAGCAGGGGATGCAGCTAACCCATGCCCAGACTTCTGACCTACAGAAACTATGAGATAATAAATTTGTGCTGTTTCAAGAAACTAAATTTGTGGTAATTTGTTAATGCAGAAGCAGAAAACTAATGGAGTCACCCAGTTCAGTTCTGATCTTTCAAGGGTCAACTTTCCTTCAGTTTCTGCCTGTTTTTGGTACCTCTTCAGTGTCTTCAAATAGTTGTGGATTATTTATTTATTTATTTTGCAGCATTTTGTCCAAATTTTTAAAATGTTATTTGTAGGAGTGTTTATCACTCTCTAGACTTCAATGAGTTCATTTTTGTCTGGGCTATCTTGAATGAACCTCCATTTCTTTCAATCAAAAAATTCTTTACTGAAAAGCAAGTAAAACTAAGTCATTTGTTTTTAGGATTATTGACCTTGACAGTATGAGACACTGGAGCTCTGAGGGGCATCCCTCAGAAGAGAACAGAGAGACAGTCCAGAAGACACTTAATCTACCTCTTAATTTTGCCTGAATGCTAGCCTCGGACACTTGATTTTGCTGCAAGAGAATAACCAGTTAACTGAGAGTTTCAATCTGCTCCGCTAAGACTCTCTGTTTACTATTTTTCTTCTGCTTTCCATAAACCCTCACTTAAGAACCAGTTTCGCAGGAACACAAATCAGTCTTCCTTCCTATGAAATGGCTGTGACTTTTGTTTACTGAATCACTTAGGAAATTTGGTTTCCAAACAACTTCTGAGGAATAAAGCAATACCTGTAACTTTTATTTATGATTATTGTTTCATGGGAGAGGAATCATAGCTTGCCAGTGTTTTAACTGGCTAAAAGAACAAGCAAGATCATTACATATAAATTGGTCTTGGGGGTATTATAGTCATACATACTTTGTGTATGGTAGTGAGACTACTGAAACGTATCAGCAGCAAGGGAACAAGGTCCAGATGAAACAAGCTGAAGATTCCCAAAGAATTGTCAGTGTTTAACTTCATGTTATTATTTGCGTACAGTCATAACACTCCTCACCATCTGCTAGGAAGATTCTTCCCCTGCCCCCCTCCACTACCCTCCCCCTATGTCTTCCAATCATGCAGAACTTAATGAGATTTCAAAGGGAAAACAACTTCCATTTCTGCATGTGGAGCAGTTTGTTTATAGCTATGCTTGCAAAAATGAATCTGGAATTATTTATTGGTAATTTGCACATTACTAAATAACAGATGGTCTGCAAAAGAATACCTCCTTTGCAACTGAAAAAATGGTTGGATTTCATATGCCTAACGTGGAGAGATTCTCATTATAAAAAGTCCGTCAAAGGACACCAAACTGCCAAGGCCAAGCAAATACTTCAGAGATCAAAAAGATCTATTTAAAAACCAAGAACCCCTTCCCTCAGTGACTTGTGGTGGTTTTCATCTGTAGAAACTGCTGTGTGTGAAATCGCTGCATGAGCCTTCTGGGGACATGTGAAAGCTCAGCAAGGTCCCTGGGACTGGAACTCATCCCTGTGTTTCCTCAAAACCATTAAGGAATAATAATAATTCATTTTAATTCTGTGAATATGCTGCATCTAATGTCAAGAAAGAAAGAAGGAAGGAAGGAAAGAAAGAAAAGATAAAATGCATACCCTATTGTCATGGTTCGAATTATGTCCCCCAAAAAATGCGTGTATCAATTTGGCTGGGCCATGATTCCCAGAATTGTGTGTTGGCCTCCATTTTGTGATTGTAATTTTATGTTAAAGAGGATTAGGGTGGGATTGTAACACCATCTTTACCCAAGTCACATCCCTGATCCAATGTAAAGGGAGTTTCCCTAGGGTGTGGCCTGTACCACCTTTTACCTTACAAGAGATAAAAAGAAAGGGAAGCAAGCAGAGAATTGAGGACCTCATACCATCAAGAAAGCAGCGCCGGGAGCAGAGTGCGTCCTTTGGACTGGGGGTCCCTGCACTAAGAAGCTCCTAGTCCAGGGGAACACTGATGAGAAGGGCAAGAGAGAGAGACAGACTTCCCCTGGAGCTGACGCCCTGAACTTGAACTTTTAGCTACTTTACTGTAAGGAAATGAACTTCTCTTTGTTAAAACCATCCACTTGTGGAATTTATGTTATAGCAGCACTAGATGACTAAGACACCTATTTTGTTTTCTGAGTAGCTGCCTACTCTCTTGATGGACTGCTACTTCCAACAATGAAGGAATGTGATGCTCTTTTAGGAAGCTCCAATGCTATAATGTCTTCTAGGAGTGTCTGCTTGCTTCATTAGGAAGAAATCCAAGAGATCATGATTCCAGGGCTTGGGCAATTTTCATTAGAGCCCCAGGAAACCAGCTCTGAGAGAGTGTCAACAAGAAAGTATTAGAGACCAAGTGAAGGAGGACCCTAACACTACAGGGAGCATTTATGAGAGAGAGCATAAAATGTTTGAGATGGGGCCTGTACTTCATTCCTGGGCTAAGAAACCAGGAGTCTCTTTCTTGCTGAATGAGGAGCTGGTTCTCTGCCTCAGCTCATCTGTCTGTGGAGCACATAGTGCTGAGTCCTCCTCCTCCTGTTGCCCATCCTCCTTGGGAGAAAAAAAAAAAAGCTCTTGGATTTATGGGTGAGGAGGACAGGGGAGAACTGGGAAACCAAGAGTCATCTGGAAGATTTAGGAAGGGCTAAGCTTATTTTGGGTCCTCAGAGTGAGGATGGCACAGTAAGAGAAGCTTTCCATTTGAGCTAGGACTTTAAGGACTTAGCAATTACTTGATAGGCTGCATTATTATTATTCTTCTCCAGAAGAAAGACAGGGGCAATAGTGATTTACTTGCTGGTTTTATTCCCATTGTACAGAGGCAAATAGACACAGAGCAGGAAAGTGACTTGCCAAGGTCATTGAGCTCCTTAGAGACACAGGTGGGCTGGAACCCAGATCACCTCTTTGTCAGGAAGTGTCCCCAGGCAAAATGACTTCAGAAAGTCAAGAAAAGCAAGGAAAAACTCAACAAAGATACAGAAGATCTAAAGGCCATAATCAACCAACTTGCGCTCATAGACATATACAGAACTTCATTCAACAGTAGCAAAGTATATACTCTTTTCCAACACACATGAAATGTTCTCCAGAATAGACCACACCTTATGCCACAAAGCAACCATCAACAAAATCCAAAACACTGAGATAATACAAAGCATCTTCTGTGATCACAATACCATAAAAGTAGAAATTAATAACAAAAAGACTGAGGAAAAAGATCAAACACTTGGAAACTGAATAACATTTGGCTTAAAAACAACTGGGTAATAGAAGAAATGAAAGATGGAATCAAAAAATTCCTAGAATGAAAACACATTATGCCAAAACCTTTGAGACACAGCAAAGGCAGTGCTCAGAGATCAATTTATAGCAATAGAAGCACACATCAAAAAGAAAGGGACAAAATCAAAACATTAGCTATACAACTCAAACAAATAGAAACAGAACAGCAAAAGAAGTCCACAGCTACCAGAAAAAAAAGAAATAATAAAGATCAGAGCAGAAATAAATGAAATAGAGAACACGAAAAAAGTAGAAAGAATTGCAAAACCAAAAGCTGTTTTTTTTTTTTTTTTGAAAGGATTAACAAAATCAACAAGTCATTGGCCAAACTGACCAAAAAAAAAAAAAAAACCCAAAAAAACAGAAGAGAAGAGAAGGCAAATAACCCAAGTAAGAAATGAAACTGGGGACATTACAACAGACCTAACTGAAATAAAAAGGATCATAACAGAGTACTATGAAAAACTATATTCCAACAAATTTGAAAAACTGGAGGAAATGGATACATTTCTAGAAACACACTACCTACCTAAACTAACATAAACTGAGGTAAAAAATCTGAGAAGACCCATAACAAGAGAAGAGACTGAAAAGGTAATAAAAAAACACCCAACAACAAAAAAGTCCTGGCCCAAATAGCTTCACTGGAGAATTCTACCAAACATTCAGAGAAGAGCTCACACCAGTACTACCCAAACTATTTCAGAACATAGAAAAGGAAGGGATACTTCTGAATTCATTCTATGAAGCCAGCATAATCCCAGTACAAAACCAGGCAGAGACAC
Organism: Dugong dugon; assembly: GCA_030035585.1. NCBI lineage: Eukaryota > Metazoa > Chordata > Mammalia > Sirenia > Dugongidae > Dugong > Dugong dugon. Next base: position 41,742,382 of record CM057466.1, on the reverse strand, counting down.
CACAGAAAAATAAATTTACAGAACAATATATGTTATGAATGTAGATGCAAAAATTCTCAACAAAATTCTAGCCATTAGCATTCAGCAGCATGTAAAAAAAAAAAAAATACACTATGACCAAGTGGGATTCATACCAGGTATGCAAAGGTTGTTCAACATTAGAAAATCAATCAACATAATACAACACATAAATAAAACAAGCCAACAAACAAAAAAAAAAAAGAATCACATGATTGTCTCAACTGACACAGAAAAGGCATTCAATAAAGTCTAACACCCATTTCTGATAAAAACTCTCAATATAATAGTAATAGAAGTGAAATTCCTCAACATAATAAAGGACATCTATACAAAACCAACGGCCAACATCATTCTCAATGGAGAGAGGCTGAAAACACTCCCCCTGTGAACAGAACAAGACAAGGATGCCCTTTGTGACCACTCCTATTTAACATTGTGCTGGAAGTCCTAGCTAGAGAATAAAGCAAGAAAAAGAAATAAAGGGCATCCAGATTGGTAAGGAAGAAGCAAACTATCCCTACTTGCAGGATGATACGATACCATACATAGAAAACTCAAAAGACTTCAGGAGAAAACTACTGAAACTAACAGAAAGATTCAGCATAGTAGCAGGACACAACATAAACATACAAAAATCAGTTGGATTCCTATAACCAATAAAGAGAACAATGAAAAGGAAATCAGGAAAGCAATACCATTTACAATAGCCCCTAAAAAAAATAAAACACTTAGGAATAAATCTAACCAGGGACATAAAAGATGTATACAAAGAAAACTACAAAACACTACTGCAAGAAATCAAAAGAGACCTATATAAATGGGAAAACATACCATGCTCATGGACAGGTAGACTCGACATTGTGAAAATGTCAAGTCTACCCAAAGCAATCATACAATGCAATCCCTATCCAAATACCAACAGCATTCTTTAATGAGATGGAAAAAAAAATCATTAACTTTATATGGAAAAGAAAGAGGCCCCAGGTAAGTAAAGTATTATTCAAAAAGAAGAACAAAGTAGGAGGCCTCACATTACCTAAACTCAGAATGTACTACACAGCTATAGTACTCAGAACAGCCTGGTACTGGTACAATGAAAGACACACTGACCAGTGGAACAGAATCCAGAACCCAAACAGAAATCCATCCACCTGATCTTTGACAAAGGCCCAAAGTCCATTAAATGAGGGAAGAGACAGTCTTTTTAACAAACGGTGCTGGCAAAACTGGATGTCAATCTGTAAAAAATGAAACAGGAACCATGCCTCACACCACACACAAAAACTAATTCACAACGGACCAAAGACCTAATATAAAACCCAAAATTATAAAGATCATGGAAGAAAAAATAGAGTTAATGTTAGGGGCCCTATTATACATCATAAATAGGATACAATCCATAAATTACAATACACAAACACTAGAAGATAAGCTAGATAGCTGGGATCTTCTAAAAATTAAACACTTATACTCATCAAAAGACTCCATCAAAAGAGTAAAAAGAGAACCTACAGACTGGGAAAAAAATTTTGGCTATGACATACCCCACAAAGGTCTAATCTCTAAAATCTATAGGAAAATCCAGCACCTCTACAACAAAAAGACTAATAATCTGATTAAAATATGGGCGAAGGATACGAACAGACACTTCACCAAAGAAGACATTCAAGTGGCTAACAGACACATGAGGAAATGCTCGCAATCACTAGCCATTAGAGAAATGCAAATCAAAACTACAATGAGATACCATACACCCTGACATTACTGGCACGAATCAAAAAAACAGAAAATAACAAATGTTGGAGAGGCTGTGGGGAGCTTGGAACTCTTATGCACAGCTGGTGAGAATTCAAAATGGTACAACAATTTTGGAAAATGATATGGCACTTCCTTAAAAAGCTAGAAATAGAAGTACCATATACCTAGCAATCCCACTCCTAGGAATATATCCTGGAGAAATAAGAGCTGTCACACGAATAGACATATGCACACCCACGTTCATTGCAGCATTATTCACAACAGAGAAAAGATGGAAACAACTTAAGTGCTCATCAACAGATGAATGGATAAACAAACTATGATACAGACACCCAATGGAATACTATGCAACAACAAAGAATAATGATGAGTCTGCAAAACATCTTACAACGTGGATGAATCTGGAGGGCATTATACTGAGTGAAATAAGTCAATCACAAAAGGACAAATACTGTATGAGACCACTGTTATAAAAACACATGAAAATGTTAAAATGTTTCCACACAGAAAGAAACAATCTTTGATGATTATGAGGGAGGGGAGGGGAGGGGAGAGGCTGGGAGAGCAAAACACTAACTCGACAATAGATACATGATAACTTGGGTGAAAGGTAAGACAGTGCACAATACTGGGGAAGTCAGCACAACCTGACCAGGGCAAAGTCAGAGAAGCTTCACAGACACATCCAAAAGCCCTGAGAGACCAAGCTACTGGGCTGAGGGCTGGGGACCATGGTCTCAGGGGATATCTAGCTCAACTGTCATAACATAAAGAAAATGTTCTACATCAGACTGAGGTAACGACCGGGGTCTTAAAAAGCTGAGAGCAGCCATCTACTGGTCCCATCCCGGCTGGAGCAAAGGAGAATGAAGAAAACCAAAGACACAAGGGAAAGATTAATCCAGAGGACTAATGGACCACTACTACCACAGCCTCCACCAGACTGAGTTCAGAACAACTAGATGGTGCCTAGTTACTGCCACTGACGGCTCTGGCAGGGATCACACTAGACTATCCCAGACAGAGCAAGATAAAAATGTAGAACAAAATTCAAATTAAAAAAAAAAAAAAAAAAAAAAAGACCAGGCTTGCTCCTCTTAACAGAGACTGGAGAAACCCCAAGAGTATGGCCCTTGGACACCCTTTTAACTCAGTAGTGAAGTCACTCCTGAGGTTCCCCCTTCAGCCAAAGATTAGACAGGCCCATAAATCAAACAATAATACACATAGCTCAACCATGTATATGAGACTAAATGGGCACACCAGCCCAGAGGCAAGGACAAGAAGGCAGAAGGGGGCAGAAGAGATGGAAGAATGGAAATGGCAGTGACATGCATAGTCAACTTTGACTTAGGGGCTGATTTTGTCAACCCCAATCCTGTGGTTGTAACCTAGTGGGTTCCCAGGAACAGGGGAGGAAGAGTTAGGGAGGGAGGAAGGGAGATCCCTGCCTCAACACCCTTTCTTATCCATTCCCCTGGCTCTTTCCCTCCCCCTCATGCCTGTGTATAGCGGATCTCACCAGATGGCCCAGTTTCCACCCCACACTTAACCCAGCACTGTGGCACAGATAATCTTCCTCCACCTTGCCCCTCACTCCCCTGGGCTCCCCTGGGGCCTGTTTTGCATGGGGGCTTCCAGTGGCTATTCCTCCCTCTTGTGTTCACCCACTCCCATCCACACCCCCCCCACCACTCCAACATGGGGAGACTTAACCAAATCATGATTATCACTCACTCCCCTTTATTCCATTTGCATTCAGGAAGGAGGTTAAAGTCAACTTGGTTTATTTTGTCCCTCATATCAACACTGATATAAAGATTTGGCTTGGCCCAGCAGTGTCACTAAGGGAGCAGACAGGGTGTGGACCATACCAGGTGACACTTTCAGAGGGGGTGACATCAAAATGACTACCTCTAAAATTTTTGTGCAGCATTTCAGCAGCAATTTATTATTTTTTTTGTAAAAATATCACTGTAGTTATAACAATAAAAAATGTTTTCATAAGCTCAGCTTATATGTATAAATATACCTACAAGGCTAAAACTCTATGCTAACTTACTTTCTGAACTTTCTAATGCACTCCAATCAGAGTTGTCATTATTATCTATTACAATGACCTTCAAATCACATGGTTTCATGTGCACGTGCTATAAGCACATGCTGTTGTTTTCCTCGATGCCGGTGTTTTTATAGTCGCTGATTTGATCAAATTTTCTGGTGTTTTAGCTACAATATTGTGGTATTAGAATGGGGGAGGTGACACCATGAGTTACTGCACTGAGCGACACCAACCCGAGTGACACCACTGGCTTGGCCCAGAAGGAATTTAAACCACTAGCCCAAATGGAGGTTTAGGGATTCTCTGGATTTCCTTTATTTGTTCTCTTTCCTCCTTTGCCGTGGCTAGTCCAATCTGATCGAATTTGAGGCAAAGCTATTCCAGAAGCCTCACAAAGTCCTTTGTGCTGTTGGACCCCAGTCTGCTCATGGAGTTTTTTGGGTTTTTGTTTTTGTTTTTTGTCACCTCCTGCTCTCACATCCCAGCCAATGTCCCCTGGCTCAGTGCACTCTGCTATGTTTCTTGGGCCTGCTCCAAATAGCTTTTGAACCAAAGCCTTCCTCACAGGCCCATTCAGTTAGCTGCTGCCAGGCCTCAGAGATCAATGCTGAACTCAAGCTGAGTTCCCATCTGCTGTCCTTTATGTTTGGGTGAGCACAGGGTTAAAGCTTTTTCATTCTACAAACTTCTGCTCCTAACCTACAGAGTTCTGGAAGCACCCAGCCCACAGCACCCCTGGAGAAGAACCCGTGATCCCAGTGTTCATGGTGTTTGGGATCTCAGTGACCTGGTCTGCTGGGAGGGAGAGCTGTCGCTGTAGGAGGAAGGGCATGCTGACTCACTGCCCCCAGCAGCCCTCAGGCACTTCATCAAGAACCACATCATACACTGCCCAGAGGCCCTCAAAATCTCCAGGATTTCAGTTTAAATACATAAAAACCAAAAAGAAATATTTGGCTGCATGGAGGCAGAAAATGATACCTATTTCCTGTTTTTTTGTTTTGTTTTCTTTTCTATTTTTAAAACCCTGAAGGTTGGTCTGACTTTTTTTGAGCTATATCAAGTCATTTATAACAACGATTATTTTCTTTTTAATGAGTTTTATGGTACTCTATGTAATTGGAGTCCTGGTGGCACAGTAGCTAAACGCTTGTCTGCTAACCGAAAGGTCGGCAGTTCGAATCCACCAGCAGCCACTCCTTGGAAACCCTATGGAGCAGTTCTACTATGAGTCGGAATTGACTTGACGGCAGTGGGTTTTGGTTTTATGTAATTACTGTTTATAATGTTCAAATGTTTCTTTAAATTATCATTAAGTAAAAAGGCAAACTTTAACAGAAAAGATATTTTTTTAGAAATTGGAAAGTTAGATCTATGACATTCAAGAGGAAAGTCTATAAACCTGTACTACTCAGATTGCATTTCTGAGAATGATTTAATTGAATTAGTCAGGAAAAGACTGAGATAAAAAGACATTTCTCCTCTCCTAACAAATGATAATAGACTGTGGACAAAATGAGACAGCTTCTCAGTCAAGCTGCAGAATTTGCTGGTTCAGACTGTGGGGACGTGGGTCAGTGGAGGGTGGGGGCTGTGCTTATTCTGGGCAGAAGTTCAAAACTGCTCTGGGCACTGAGCTCCCAGCAACTTTTTCTTAATTCTGGACTCTCCAATTCTAAAAGAAAAAGTTACACAATTGATTCTGAAACCAACTTTTCCAGAGATTTCACCAAAAATAGAGTTTTTTTTCTTTTTTCTTTATTTTCCCATACAAAAATTTATACATACATTGTTATGTGACCCTAATTGCTCTCCCCATACTGTGACAGCACACTCCTCCTTTCCACCTCTAATTCCCCATGTCCATTCAACCAGCTCCTAACACTCTCTGCCTTCCCATCTCACCTCCGGACAGAAGCTGCCCTTTTAGTCTCTTGTATCTACTTGAGCTAAGAGGCCCAATCCTCACATAAAGTATCACTTTATGTGCCTCAGTCCAGTCCAATCCCTGTCTGAAGAGTTGGTGTCGGAAATTTAGTTCTGGGCTGATAGAGAATCTGGGGGCTGTGCTTTCCAGGGTTGCTCCAGTCTCAGTCAGTCCATTAAGTCTAGTCTTCTTACTGGAATTTGAGTTCTGCACCCCACCTTTCTCCTGCTCCATCCAGAACTCTCTGCTGTGTTCCCCATCAGGGCGGTCATTGGTGATAGCCAGGCATCATCTAGTTTTTCTGGTCTCAGGCTGATGAAGTCTGGTTTATGTGGCCCTTTCTGTCTCTTGGGCTAATACTTTGTGTCTTTGTTGTTCTTCATTCTCCTTTACTCCAGGTGGTTGGGACCAATTGATGCACCTTAGGTGGCCGCTTGCAAGCTTTTAAGGCCTCAGACTCCACTCACCAAAGTAGAATGAGGAACATTTTCTTAATAAGCTTTGTTATGTCAATTGACCTAGAAGTCCCCTGAAAGCATGGTCCCCAAACCCCCGCCCCTGCTACTCTGTCCCTTGAAGTGTTTGGTTGTATTCAGGAAACTTCTTAGCTTTGATTTAGTCCAGTTGTGCAGACTTCCCCTGTAGTGTGTGCCGTCCTTCCCTTCACCTGAGATAATTCTTGTCTACTATCTAGTTAGTGAATAACCCTCCCCCTCTCTCCCAACCCTCATAACCATCAAAGAATGTTTTTTTCTGTGTTTAAACCTTTTCTTGAGTTCTTATAATAGTGGTCTTATGCAATATTCATCTTTCTGTGGCTGACTAAATTTACTCAGCGTAATGCCTTTCAGATTCCTCCCTGTTATAAGATGTTTCATGGCTTCATCGTTGTTCTTTATCGTTGTGTAGTATTCCATTGTGTGAAGGTACCATAATTTCTTTATCCATTCGTCTGTTGATGGGCACCTATGTTGTTTCCATCTTTTTGCTATTGTGAACAGTGCTGCAATGAACATGGGTGTGCATATATCTATTTGTGTGATGGCTCTTATTTCTCTAGGATATAGTCCAAGGAGTGGGATAGCTGGATCGTATGGTACATGTATTTCTAGCTTTTTAAGGAGGTGTCAAATCGACTTCCAAAGTGGTTGTACCATTTTACATTTCCACCAACAGTGTATAAGTGTTCCAGTCTCTCTGCAACCTCTCCAGCATTTATTATTTTGTGTTTTTTGGATTAATGCTAGCCTTGTTGGGGTGAGATGATATCTCATTGTAGTTTTGATCTGCATTTCTCTAATGGCTAATGATTGTGAATATTTCTTCATGTGTCTGTTAGCTGCCTGAATATCTTCTTTGGTGAAGTGCCTGTTCATATCCTTTACCCATTTTTTAATTGGGTTATTTGTCTTTTTGTTGTTGAGGTTTTGCAGTATCTTGTAGATTTCAGAGATTAGATGCTGATCGGATTTGTCATAGCCAAAATTTTTTTCACAGTCTGTAGGCTGTCTTTGACTCTTTTGGTGAAGTCTTTTGATGAGTATTAAGTGTTTTATTTTTAGGAGCTCCCATTTATCTGATTTCTCTTCTGGTGCTTGTGCATAGTTACTTATGATTCGTTTTGTGTCTATGCCATGTAATAGGGCTCCTAGCATTGTCCCTATTTTTTCTCCTATGATCTTTATCATTTTAGACTTTATTTTTAGGTCTTTGATCCATTTTGAATTAGTTTTTATGAATGGTGTGATGTATGGGTCTTGTTTCAGTTTTTTTGCAGATGGATATCCGGTTATGCCAGCACCATTTGTTAAAGAGACTGTCTTTTCCCCAATTAACAGACTTTGGGCCTTTGTCAAATATCCATTGCTCATAGGTAGATCAATTCAAGTCTAGATTCTCAATTCTGTTCCATTGGTCTATGTATCTGTTGTTGTACCAGTACCAGGCTGCTTTGACTACTGTGGCAGTATAATAGGTTCTAAAATTAGGTAGTGTGAGGCCTCCCCTTTTGTTTTTCTTCTTGAGTAATGTTTTAGTTATCCGGGGCCTCTTCCCTGTCCATACAAGTTGGTGATTTGTTTCTCCATCTCATTAAAAAATGCCATTGGAATTTGGATCATGATTGCATTTTATCTGTAGATCGCTTTGGATAGAATTGACATTTTCCCAATGTTGAGTCTACCTACCCATGAGCAAGGTATGTTTTTCCACTTATGCAGATCTCTTTTGGTTTCTTTGGGCCCAACATCTTGACACATCTTGACTAAGCTCATTTTCTGATGGCCTGCAGAAACAAATGAAGTCACTGCTCAGTATTTCCTGTCCCTCCCCCCAACACCTGGACATGGCAGGCACTGAGCTACTTCACACAGCACTGGGGAAATTGCTGGATTGCTTGAGGGGCTGTCAACGGGCCACACAATGAAAGCACAAATCAAGTTCACTGCAGCTTCTCTGAACAAAATGTCAGGACTGACAGTAAGACTCCAACAAACATTAACAGTCTATAGAGAACAGCCTAGCTCCTAGACATGATTGACACTGGCTTAACATGTGCCACACCTATGCTAACAACCCTTCTATTTGGCTGAAAATAGAAAAGAAATGAACTCTCAGTAATATCAAACTCATGGCAACCCATGTGTCACAGAGTAGAACTTCTCCACAGGGTTTTCTTGGCTCTTATCTTTATGCAAGCAGATCACCAGGCCTTTCTTCTACAGTGCTGTGAGGGGAATGTCTCAGATCAGCTTCTCTGCAGTGATCAAGTGACCACAGGATGACATTCACACCCACCGAGCTGCAGAACTCCATGCCCACGCACAGAAGCCCTCAAGGAGAGCTGCTTCCTAGTATGTGTTTCCCATGCATGACTTTAAATGGTCCTGCTGGCCTCGTTACCTGTCGTGACTGTGTCCTGTCTTGGTTTGTTGTGGTGGGAGAGCCTAAGGTGGAGGATGATTCACATGTGGTGGTGGCAAGCAAGGCCTCACTGGACAGCTGAGGGCAAGGGGAGCTGTCTTTTCCCAAAAGCACAGAGTACGCCTGGTGGTTAAGGCACTGGTTCTGGAGTCAGGCAGACCAGAGTTTGGTTTTTGCTCTCTAATTGAGTAAGTAAGTTCCAACAGGTGCTTTACCCATCTGACCTCTGTTGCCTCATCTGCAATATGGAGGCAATGGTAGCACCTGTGTGCCTGCCTCATATGTATTATCTTATATGATATGTCAGTACCTCAGTGGAGTGTATCTTCAGTACATATTCACACTCACACACACCATTCACATATACTCACACACTCACAACACTCACCATTCACACACACTCACACACACTATCATATACACACACTCCCACACTGAAACACACATGCATGCACACACACATACACCACACTGAGCAATCTAGGTGATTCCAAGAGAACTGCAAATTAAGCGTCAGTAGGTTAGCATGCTGTGTCGAATACAATTCCCAGAGCGAGGTGGATATTTTCTTGATGTTTATGTGTTTATATAGGAAGGTTATTTAGTGGCAGCAGTGGAGGTAACAGGACCTAAGAAACATTCAAAGTCTACAAAGAACTTTTCGCCTCCTCGTCAGTCGCAAAAATCAAAAGAATATTATTTTCTGACATGTGAAAATTACATAAATTTCAATTTTCATATCCATAAATAAGGTTTTATTGGTACTCGCCCACATGCATTCATTTACATATTTTCTATAGTTACTTTCACACTGTAAGGGCAGAGAGACCCACAAAGCCAAAAACATTTACTAGCTGACTCTTAACAGAAAAGGTGTGCCGTCACCTGGTTTACATGGCTAAGTTACCTAGGTCTCAGTTTTCTCATCTGTAGAATGGAGAAAATGATTCTTGACTCATAAATGACAGTGAGGACTGGATGAGACAATAAATGCAACTGTCTAACACAGTCACTGGTGCATAAAAGCTGTGGCATGAATCTTGGTCCCTCCCTCCTTACCCTCTCCTGTCTCCTCCAACAAACGCACAGATGCAAAGACACAGATGTCACATATCCATATTTGCAGAAGGACATGCCATCTCCCCGGCTGGAAAGAGGAGGCTGGCTGTGACATTATGGTCATGTGCCATGTTCTGCCATTTCTCTGACAGCCCCAATGAAGAGACAGGCTCATTTATTCACAATGGTGAAGGAGACACATTCTGACTTGTAGTCTCAGCCTTCCCCATCCTGGACCCTTCTTTCTCCAATGTATCAGCTATCTCGATAGATATAGACAGATGCAGTGGAGTCCACTCTGACTCATGGCAACAGAACAAAGCATTGCCCAGTCCTGCGTCATCCTCACAATCTCTAGCTTGTTCAGGTTCACTATTGTGGCTATTGTGCCAAACCATCTCACCAACGAATTCCCTCACCCTCACTGACCCTCTACTTCACCAAACATGATGTCCTCCTTCAGTGATTGATCCCTCCTGATGATGTGTCCAAAGCAGTGAGTTGAACAATGTTCTGTTATGAACCATAGGGTTTGGAAGTAAATCACCAGGCCTTTCTTCCTAGTCTGTCTTAGTCTGGAAGCTCTGCTGAAACCTGTCCACCATAGGTGACCCTGCTGGTATTTGAAATGTCAATGGCATAGCCACCAGCATCACAACATGTGAGCCACCACAGTACAACAAACCAACAGGTGGCAGATCAGCTGTCTTATTGCCACAACAATGCTGCACAACAAACAGTCTCACAATCTCAGTGACACCCAACAACATACACTTATTTCTGTCATAAGCCTGAGGGATTCCAGTGGCCTGGGTGGGCTCCCTCACGTTTGGGCTGTCCCAGCATGGCCTTGACTAGGACAACTGGTGTCACACAGCTTTGACCCACGTGCCCTTCAGAGCTTCCAGTAGATGAGTGTGGGCATGCTATGACACCAGCAAGGGTGCAAGAGCAGTCAAACCCAAGCACACGAGTGCCCTCCAAGCTCTGCCTGCATTTCTCCTGCCCCAGTGACCAAGCAAGTCACAGGCCAGCTCCAAATACAGGACTAGGGGTACATGCTGCCTCTTGACAGAGAAGCTGCACAGTCACACGGGAAAGGGCACAGGGTGGGGGTGGGTGGGTGAAGGGCTGGGCTTCAATACAATACATCTACCATGCTTTCCCAGCTCAGGGCTGGCTCCTCCCACCAACACCTGTTTTCAAGACAGGTTCTAAAACCCATTAATAAGCAGAAATAGGCCAGAAAGGAATAATATGATTTTAAAATATTATCCCTTTTAGGAGTATTTAAATTTTAACTTGGAGGAAACTTTCGATAAATGTGTGCCACTCCAATGGTGCTTGCTGAAAATGAAGCACTTACTGATGAAGATCAAAGACTACATACAGCCTTCAGTATGGAAATAAAAATCCTCACAACTGGACCAATAAGCAACATCATGATAAAGGGAGAAAATACTGAAGTTGTCAAGGATTTCATTTTACTTGGACCCACAGTCAACACCCATGGAAGCAGCAGTCAAGAAATCAAACAACGTATTGCATTGGGCAAATCTGCTGCAAAAGACCTCTTTAAAATGTTAAAAAGTTGGTATGTCACTTTGAGGACTAAGGTGCACCTGACTCAAGCCATAGTGTTTTCGATCACCTCATATGCATGTGAAAGCTCGACGAAGAATAAAGAAGACTGAAGAAGAACTGATGCTTTTGAATTATGGTGTTGGTGAAGAATATTGAATATATACCATGGACTGCCAGTAGAACAAACAAAATTGTTTTGGAAGAAGTACAGCCGGAATACTCATTAGAAGCGAAGATGGCAAGATTTTGGACATGTTATCAGGAGGGACCAGTCCCTGGAGAAAGACATCATCCTTGGCAAAACAGAAGGTCAGCAAAAAAGAGGAAGACCCTCAACAAGATGGATAACAAAGTGGCTGCAACAATGGGCTCAAACATAGCAATGATTGTGAGGATGGCACAGAACCAGGCAGCATTTTGTTCTGTTGTACATGGGGTCGCTATTAGTTGGAACCAACTTGACAGCACCTAACAACAACCACCACCAATGGTGGGGTTACAGGCGGCTGAGAGGCAGGAGTTGGGAGAGGCCTGTGGGAGCAGAGCACCTGCTTTCCCATTACTTTGGGGGCACACAGTCTTGGTGGTTCCAACTTGAATAACTGACAGTAGGAGTGGAATGAAAGCCATCTGCTTAGGGGGACTCAGACCACGTGACTATTACAATCCCTTAGAGGCCCTGACAGCTCTCTCCTCAGCTCGCACTCAATGGCTGGGCTTCCGTGCCAGCTGGTGGGCCTGGGGCAACCCTCCTTCCCCACCTAGTCCCACATTAGAATTTTGTCCAAAAAATACATTTGTTCTCCAATTGCCATAGAATTCACTGGACTTAGAAAACTCCAGACAGAGTTTTAAAAACTCTTTCTTTGTGTGGCTGTGTTGTGCTTCGAGAACCCATGTTTAAGTGAAAATGTATTTATTTCTCTGTAAGTCTCATTGCCTGTATAAGTTCTGCATACCTTTGGGTAATATTGCCACTTTTTGCATATTCAAATCCAGTAGTAGGAATAAAAGAAACTGGCTCTAGGAATCCTGTGCACAAGATCAGGAAATCATGTATGTACAATTAAATTATTCTTGACTAGGGTGGCTGTCTTAGTCATCTAGTGCTGCTCTAACAGAAATACCACAAGCGGATGGTTTCAATAAAGACAAATTTATTCTCCCACAGTCTAGTAGGTTACAAGTCCAAATTCAGGGCATCAGCTCCATGGGAAGGCTTTCTTTCTCTGTCGGCTCTGGAGGAAGGTCCTTGTGATGCATTAGTCTTCCCTTGGTCTGGGAGCATCTCAGCACAGGAACCTCAGGTCCAAAGGATGTGCTCTGCTCCCAGCACTGCTTTCTTGGTGATGTGAGGTTCCCATGTGTCTCTGCTCGCTTCTCTCTTTTATATCTCAAGAGATTGGATTAAGACACTATCCAATTTTTGTATACCTCATCAATATAACTGCTGCTAATCCATCTTATTAGATCATAGTGATTGAATTTACAACACATAAGGATATCACATCAGATTATAAAATGGTACACAATTACACAATACTGGGAATCATGACACAGCCAAGTTGACAGATATTTTTTGGGGGGACAATTCAATCCGTGACAGTGGCCGAGAGGCCCCATAACTGACCTTGGACATTCCCTAACCCATCCTGAGCATTCAGCCACTCACTGTCTTATTCACTAAAATTTGGTGCACAGTTACCATGTCCCACCATGGCTGGCATGTCAGCACTGCTGGGAAGGATTGGGACAAGGTGCAGTGATTCTCTAGATGCTCAGCAGCATGGCCAACCCAAGGGCAGATGTGAGACCGTTCCTTCCTACAAGCCGGCAGTTCTCCCGTCTCCAGAGCACGAAAACGCCAACAAAGAGCTGCAGCTTGGCCATGGCAGAGACTTTATGGACGTTCAGTGGGTGATCAGTCCCGTCTGCTCACTTCCTGGGGAAGACGGAGGCTTTCGATTGTCCGAGCTCCCACTGTAATGCTTTCTCTCCTTTTATCCTGCATCTTCAGCCATCTCCCTTCACTGCTTCTTCAGAGAGATGAAAATCCTACTCCTTCATCAAATTTCAGCCAGAGTTCAGCCTCAGTTCAGTTTAGGGGACACTTACTATGCTATAGGCTGGGCTCACCGAGGTCCAGGACACAAAGGTCAGAGTTAACGGGGGGACCTGGCGTCCATAATACACTGCAAGTCTGTACATATGGATAAGGTTCTTTAAGAACACAGATGAGAGAGAGGCTCATGCTGATGGAAATTAAGGGCTTAGCAGAGTCCCACCAAGCCTCTGGATCCAAATATAATTGTTTCCCTTACTTAAGTTCATTGAAACATGCAAGCATTTATATAAACATCAGTGACTCTCTCAGTGAGTGATTCTGTGGGATTTATAAAACGTGCGTCTATTTAGTCTAAGATGACACACTGGTTATAGGATGAAAAAAATTAAGCATGCATTCCTCAGGTCCCAGATTTCAACCACAAACTGAAATCCAAAAAAGAGTCATTAAATCACAATGTGTGCTTAAAATAACAAATTTGAAATAAAAATGTTCCAAGACATTAAACTTCACAATGCTCTCGGACCGTAATCCCGTGCATTCGGGGGTCTGGACATCATTTCAGCTCCCTGAGGCACTGAGGGAGAGATGGGCAGGGCCCGGAGGGGGCCGCGCATAGGGCCGCGTGGGAATATAAACAGCAAGGCCCCAGTCCCTGTGGACCCAACATTCCGAACAAATAGTTCATGTGTGGACACCAGAGTCCAGACCAGATGCAAACACCCATAGACAACTTTTAATTTTTCCTGAAACTTCTGAGAAAGTGAAGCGATGGATATAGAGGCTTCACTTGGGCCTGCAGACAGAAATTCCCTGTGGACCTGGGACCAGGGACAAATCCAAGGTCTTTCCTCAAAGGGCAGAGTAATCCCTGCAGGGTCTCAGTCCTGGAAAGAGGGAAACCTTGTGCCAACCCCTCCCACCTCCAGCCCCAGGCAGGGGAGGCTTCCTCTACTGGCTCCCTCCCTTGATGAGCACCTTAGGGAGAGGCAAGCTGGGGCCCGCAACTGGCACAACCCTGACAGGTTTTAGAACATATAGAAGTTCAGAACATACGTCTCTGCCCCAACCTACTAATTATAACCAGAAGATCAAATGCATTTTTATAACATTATATACTGTCTAAGTTACCTAGCTGCTGTGACAGAAATACCACAAGTAAGTGGCTTTAACAAACAGAAATTTATTTTCTCACAGTTTAGGAGGCTAAAAATCCCAATTCAGGGCACCAGCTCTAGGTGAAGGCTTTCTCTCTCTGTCAGCTGTGGGGGAAGGTTCTTGTCTCTTCTCAGCTTCTGCTCCTGGGTGATCTTCATGTGGCTTGGTATTTCTCTACCTCATCTCAGTTTGCTAGCTTGCATTTAATCTCTCTTATATCTGAAAAGAGATTGACTCAAGACACACTCTACTGTGTCATTAACATAACAAAGACAACCCACTCCCAAATGGGATTATAACTACAGGCACAGAGGTTAAGATTTACAATACATATTTTGAGGAGACACAGTTCAGTCCATAACATACGGTAATAACATTATATTCAAAACAATTATTTTCTGACTTTAATTGGTAGCTAGGCACTTACAGTTTATCACACTAAACCCAAAAACCAAAGGTGAGAGTAATGGGGGGCGGGTGTCCTTCCCTCTGTAGCAGGCCAAACCCAAGAGCAGGGAAGGGCAGCTGGGATGGTAAAAGAACTGGAAAGTATGTCTTAAAAGGAATTCTTACTGAACTAGGTGTTTACTGGAGGCAACCAAACACAAGGCCAATGACAGCGCTACCTTCAAATGTTTGAAGCACTGTTGCACAGAAGAGGGAAGGAAATGCTTTGTTTTGTCCTGCTCTGGAGGACAGAGAACAAAGAGCTTATAAGAACACAGGCTTTGCATCAGTATGAAGAGAACATTTAGCAGAGTTTTCAGAAAAGCGAGGGCATTCTCTCAGGAGTGAGGCACCCCGTCCTTGTTCACAAAGAGCAGGTGAGCACTTGCCAGGGATGTGCAAGGAGGTATTTCCGATTTTGGTCAGGTGGACCAGATGGTCTCCAATGTTCCTCTGAACTTTGAATTCAAAGATTAAGAGTGAGCCATGAAGAAGGCTGGCTGCTTTCCATGCTGACATGCTGTGGGAGGAAAGAAGAGATCACTTAGTCTGCAGGATGCGCTCTCTTGGAGTTGGCAAGTGGGGATGCTGTAAACATTTTCCTGCTCTGCTCCATACTTGTACAAACAAATGTGTTTTTACTGAAACTAATATAAATAAGCGATTACTAACGAATGCACCACTTGCCCCCAGCACTAACAAAACAAAACTCTTTCTTCAACCCAAAAATCTAAGTCCAGTTGTTGTTCTGAAACATTAACCAATTTAAAAAAAAAAAAAAAATCAGAGTCCACATTTGTCTTAATTCTTAACTACAGAAAACACTGATAACAAATGCAAAACTACAACACCTTCCAGGTAAGCCAGGAGGTAGATGTAGTCAGAAACATAACAATGGATGGTAAGAGCTCAGTACCAATGCAGCCCAGCATTTAACAGGAAACCCACAAGTGCACACTTCTAAGCAACATTAACTTGGAAGGCGCTCCATATGTCCCTCCAAGAAGCATGGGATGCTCAAGAGGTAAATCACGGTTAATCTGATGGGCGACTACTCACCAGGGGAGCCAAGGGTCATTTTTACCGAACGATATCCTAGTTTCCAAAAGAAAGTAGACTAGATCGCTTATCCAGTAGTCTGAACGCCAGAAACGCCCACACGCTAGGATCATTCTACAGTGATTTAAGAATGAGCACTATCTTAAAATTTTCATCCAAGCACAGAATGGACACACAGCTAGGTGCAGCATAACAGATCAAAATGACTCCATCAGAAACTACTTCATGTGGTTAGAATTTCATACATTTCATGGAACTAAGATCATTTCCTACTGAGCTGGAGAGACTCCAGATAAGCACAGAAAAACAGAAATTTGAAATGAGAAATTGTAGCAAAAGCAAGCAGACGACACTGGCAGATCTTTTCTAAAAAGTTCAGTCTTTTTCCACCAATGTTTTACAACAGATCCCCATGAACAGTGATCTTGCAAATCCTTCTCAACTCATCATAACAATTTCCCAGTAAATAATATTTTCATGCATCTTCTACTATTGCATGATGTTTTGAAGGTCATGTTTAAGGAAATAAGTGAAGGCTGCAGATTATGGTTTACTGGATGGAAATCCACAAATTAACCTTGTTTGTTATCTTGGTAAGAGAGGGCGTGTGTACACCAGTCTAGAAAGAACCCGTGACTAGAAGACAGAGGATGTGGGTTCCAGTTTCAGCTTCGCTAATTTACTAGGTCCACCAACACTCATCTGTCAGTGTGTGGCACGGTGGTGGCTTATGTGTTGCTGTGATGCTGGAAGCTATGCCACCAGTATTTCAAATACCAGCAAGGTCATTCATGGTGGACAGGTTTCAGTGGAGCTACTAGACTAAGACAGACTAGGAAGAAAGGCTTGATGATCTACTTCCAAAAGTAGCCATTGAGAACCCTATAGCTCACAAGAGAACATTGTCTAATATAGTGCTGAAAGACGGGCTGCCTCAGCTGGAAGGCACTCAACAATGAACGGAAACACACCAACAATCATGAAGATGGTGCAGGACTGGCAGCATTTTGTTCTGTTGTACACGAGGTCACCATGAATCAGAGCTGACTAGAAGTCAATTGACAATTTACTAGGTGTGGGGAATCTTATCCCATCACTCAACTTCTCAGATGCTCCGTGTCCTCATCTGTTATATGAGACCATGATACCTCCCCTGCCCACACCTACAGAGCTGCATAAATCAAGAGATTCTGGATGCAGCCTGAGAGCAACCCACGAGACCACGGTGAATTAAAAGCACACCGCGGCTCGTCACTGCCCCATCAGACAGTGAGCAGGCTTCTTACCTTCCCTGAGAATTGGGCTTTTGGGGAGTGTAAAATGAAGATTATAACTCCCTAATTTTGGACATTTAGGAGAATTAAAGAAGGTCATTTCAGGGAGACCTGAAAGGAAGGTGACAAACAACATGTTAACTCACATCTATCAAGTCCTCACCGTCTTCCAGGCCCTGTGCTAAGGGCTTCACACACATCCTCTCGTTTGCTCTTCCTGAATACCTTATGAGCCGGTCATACTATTAACCCCACATTATATATGAGGAAACTGAATATTAAATTAGTTTTGTAACTCATTCATGGTCACACAGTTATTTCCCTTTTTAAGGAAACAGACCAGAAATTCTTCATTCAAACGAGCGTAGGACCGGGGTGGTTTTTCTGAGAAGCTGACAGAGCTGCTGTGTCACGGCCCCTCCCTTCCATGAGTGCTCCCAAGGCCTTAGGAAGGGGCCTGGCCACTTAGCATGTACGCATTTGTGTTCTTTTCCCTTAGAAGGTACCCCAAATCATATGAATTCCTACATATTTCTCTAAACATGGACAGTAAACCAAGTTCTTAAAATATAGCTTCCTTGTGTCTTTTTGAAGGTTTTTTTCTCTATTCAAACTACTAGAAATCAGTCTTACATACAGCACTTCCCCCACATTAGCACATCCCATGTTTGTCTTCAGGATACCAAATATTGCAACAATGCCCTTCTTTATAGAGCAGTGTCTCCACCAGAGTGTCCAGGCATGCTGGGGGGCCCTGGAGCAACGCACAGGAGTGAAGTGCTTCGGTCTTTCAGGTGCTCCCTGTGCCACAGGGGTCTGTATTCCACTCCTGCTTTCAGATGCCTGAAATCCCCTGAATGGAATTGCTCACAATTCCAGAGCAGTGACCTCCCCGCTTTACTCTCAAAAGAGCCAAAGTACATAGGAAAGAGAATACTTTTATTTCAAAAAGCTTCCTAAACTCAGAGAGTCTCAAAAGCTTCCCAAAACTCTGAGTTTGACAACTAAAATTAACACACATTAGAAGAGCTGAGATATATGCAAAACCACCTGGAGACAGCTCCTATCCCAGAGCAGCTTTTAAAGTGTGCATGTGGGGCTGGGATGGGGAGACTGGGAAGATAGTAGAAAAGGGAGGAAAGGACATGAAGGCAACCATACACAGGAGGACGTGAGGCCAGATAAGGAAGACGGTTATAGGAAAAGCTATTGGCCAGAAAGCCAGGGGACCCAAAGTCACTCTGACAGGTTCACCATTGTTCCCAGAACCACTCCCTTTGGCAGACAAGGTTGATAGTGAAATACACAGATTCAGGGCAGTGAATTGCTTTTATATGGTCTTCTTAGCCATGGTTTTCTAACTCTCTCAAAATGACTGACTGGGCCACAATCTTGCAAGGGATTCGTCAGTTTACTATGCAAGTTGAGTGACTTGCAGTCCACTGAGGGGATCTGTCAATTCGTGGTCCTGGTGGAGAGCCATGCCTTGAAATTGACAAGGGGTTTACTTATATAAGGGCCAATCCCACAGAGGTAGGGGAGCAGGGGGGCGGGAACCTCCCTACCATCCTTTGTGCATCCTTTGGACCCAGGGTCCCTGCACTGAGAATCTTCTAGACCCAGAAGAAAGACAGTGAGAGACAGTGGTCGTGGGCTTGCGAGCCCACACAGCAAGGCAGGTACGAGCCTTTGGGCAGGAGGCCTGCTGGCAGAGCTAGAAGAGCTGTAACCCTTGCCCATGCAGGGCAGAGGCCTGAGTGTGCCTGTGCAGGGGTTACACAGTCCCCCTCCCCCTGAGCAGTGTGCAGTAGCCACACGCACCCTCTGGCAGTGTGGGCCTGGGTAGCACGGTGGCCCAGGTGGCAAGACAGGAGCCAGCAGCAGACGTTTAGAGGGGCCCAGCGGCAGAGGCTTGGGAGGCCCTATGCAGGGGTCTTTCCACCTGTGAGGCAAGGCCTGGTGAGGCCCAGCAGCAGAGCAGAAGCCTCGGGCAGTGTGGTGGTAACCCGAGGAAGCGGTAATATGAACCACAGCATGCCTGCCCAGTGACACAGCAATGGACATGGGCAATTTGGGGAAGGGCACGTGTTTCCCCTTTGAAATTCTGTTGTTAGCGTTTGCTTTCTATAAGTAATAATAATGGCTTTCTCTTTGCCAACACTGTGTCAGTGTCTCACGTGGCTGTCTCCATCACAGATGAACGGAGCACCAATAAATGGTTCATGCCAGTGGGTGTACGAGCCCCATTCTTAGCCACCTCACGGCTGCCTGGAGGTTTGAAGCCCAGCCTGTCTGCACGTGCAATGCAGACAGACAGAGCATACAACAGACCTCCCTTCCCTGATGCACACTCCTTGTTCTTAGAAGTTTTATGAAAAGTCATTATATTTGTTTAGATTTGTTCCCTCTCTTTTCTCGAAAGGGAGTCTTCTGTGGGTTGGTCTGAGCTAGGAGTCCATATCACCACTTCTTTGAAGTATCTAAATAATTAACATCATATGTGACTTCTTTAGTGTCTTTGTACTTTACCTATGTTGTCTGAAGAACGATAATCTGAAACTAATTTTATAATCTTCTCATCCCTGGCAACTGTTTCACTCCTGTGTTATTCATCAAGGGTCAAAACCTTTGTCCCCCTTTGTGGCGTGACTAGAAATCCCAGCGAGCAGGTTTCAACCACCTAGCTCTTCCAAAACAAATCATAATTCACTCCATTGATAAAAGTTCAAAGGTTCAGACACACTCTTTCATCCCTAATAGCTGAGTCACGGGATAAACCTTCCCCCAAGTAATTTCCAATGTCTTTATAATTACCGTCCTACCCAGGTAATCTCTGTGTAAGACCTGCTGAAGTCCTCTCTGATTTTATCTCGGGGCTCTGCCAGTTATTTCTTTCTCCAACACTCACAGTACAAAGTCAAATGCACATTATCTACTCTCTCTTTTTTATTTATTTATTTATTTCAGAATACACAGAATCAAACTTAGCTATCATTTTTTGAGACCTGTGTTGACAAATGTGTCAAGCACCCTGCTAGGTCATACACACTGTCTCACCACCATTCTGTGAGGGCTCATTCCCCTTTCAGAGATAAAAACACTGAGGCTCCAATTTGCCAACTGCCTTGTGGTCTTCTCCTTCCTGCATGTCTTCTCCGACTCCTTGCCTCCCTCTTATTTCTTCCCGCAGTCACCTCATCCCCCTCCTCCACCCTATCTATCAGAAGCAGCAGCCATCTAGCTTCCTGAATTATAGTTCTGTGATATGTTTGGGCAGGTACTATTTTTCTGTTTGTTTTAGAGTTAGAAAAACAGAGTTCAGTAAGCTATTCAGAAGCCATCAGTGGATATGGAACTCTCTGATCTCTTGACACCCACTGTAATACTCTGAAACACTACAGATACATCAAAATAGAATTCTAAAAAAAGTCCAAGTAACCCACAGAAAGGCCAAAAAAAAAAAAAAAAAAAAAAAAAGAGAGCGAGAGAGAGAAAGAACAAATGGAGGAAACAAACAAAAACACAAATAAAATGGCGGACTTAAAATGTAAATAATAATTACATAAATGTAAATGGCGTAAATACACCAATTAAAAGACAGAGATTGGCAGAGTAGGTTTTTAAAAAATAAAATAAACTCTACGCCTCAATTATATGCTGTCTAAAAGGAACTTGCTTCAAATATAACAATATAGGTAGGCTGCAAGTAAAAGGATAGAAAGAGATACACCATGCAAATATTAATCAAAAGAAAGCAGATGTGACTATATTAATATCAGGTAAAGTACACTTCCAAGTAGAGAAAAATACTCGGTACAGAGAGGGACATTACATAATGACAAAAGGGTCAATTTACCAAGAAGGCAACAATCCTAAATGTGTATGCATCAAACAACAAAATACATGAAGCAAAAAGCAGATAGAACAGAAAGGAGAAATCAGCAAATCTACAATGATAATTGGAGACTTCAACACTCCTCTCTCAACGACTGTTAGAACAACTAGACAGATAATCAGAAAGGATATAGAAGAACTCAGCAATATCAACAACCAATGGGGATGTAATCAACATTTATAGAACACTCCACCTCACTCTTTTCAAGTGCACACAAAACATTGATCAAGATATATTATACCCAAATGCTGAAACAAAGCTCAACAAATATAAAAGACCTGAAACCATAAAGACTGTTCTGACCACAATGGAATCAACTAGAAGTCAATAACAGAAAAATAAAAGAAAACTCTTAAACACTTGAAAATTAAATAACTCACTTCTAAATAATCCATAGGTCAAAGAGTGAGTCTCAATGGAAATTTTTAAAAAATAACATTGACCTGAATGAAAATACAATATATCAGTAGTTTTTGGAAAGTTCTCCAAAAACAGGTGCCAATTGGTGTTTTGAGCTTGTATGCTTCTCATTCTTTTGAGCCCCACGTATTAAAAAGTTAATATTATATCAAATGATCTTGTTTAAGCATTTCTTTGTTTGAATTTAGGAACTTATTTTCTCTTAGGGATTATCATAACTAAACAGGCAATTTTTTGGTTTTACCAGTATGTTATGGATCATAAGCAAACAAAGATGGAAAGATTGACTATGATTTGGTTTCTTTTTGGTGATTTGTTTAGACATTGAATGAGTTATCAGCTCATAGAGTATCCTCTCCACTCTTGAACCTTGCCAGTGAGAAATATGAAAATTATTGATCAAAAAGAACTCATCACAGTAACAGAATAATCACAAATCAAGGATGAAGTATCTTGATCACAGTATCTCTATTCTTTATGTAAGAGATGATAGTTCGGAGGGTATTCCAAGTCTCTTACACCAGAGATTCTCAATGTGACTGGATATTTACTATTACTTCCCACCTAAACTTGGAGGAAAGCAATGGGAAGCCTCATTTGAGAAAGTGGTCACAATGCATTCTTAGTCCAGGTGAGAGCATCACCATCTCCGACTCTTGAGTCTATTGTGCAATTGGTTCAAAACCTGGTGTTTACCAAGGCTATTGTTTTCCAGGTACACTGCTAAAATACAGCAGGATCTTAAAAGATAACTGTCATTATTGCTGTGCTTATCGTTGTTATTTAAAATGACTAGCATGTGGAATAAATCCCTGGCCATGTAGCTAAGCCAATTGGATGTGGAAAATAAAGCAGAGAAGGAGGAATTTGCCCAGAATCACACATGAGTTAGGGGTCTCAGGGTGATGATAAAAATGGGCCTAGATTGGTTGCTTCGAGGATGGAAAGAAAACATGAACAGGAATGCACTTTTTATGAGCTCATTGCTTTATATAAATATAAGAAATAAAAGTTATAATGGTTCCCAAAAAAAACCATGGTAAATGAAAAACAGATATATGATTGCAGAAATGAGTATAAATATATCCAGTAATCACATTAACTATAAATTAATTAAATTCTCGTGTTAAAAGACAAAGATTGAATTTTTAAAGTAGATTTTGAAAATATAATTCTGAGTTTAAAGAATGAAGTTGTTTTTCCAGTATAAAACCATTTTTATATAATTTAAAAACGAAAAGTATCTGTATATTGCTTATGGATATATACACAATTAAAATATTTTTCAAAAAATATGAACTAGAATGACAGTAGCTGACTCTGAAAAAGAGAGGAGCAGATTTGTACTAGAAGGTCAAAGCTGAGTGTAAGTCTATAACCTTCTACATATTTATTTATTTAATAATGTTTTATTGTGTTTTTGGTGAAGTTTTACACAGCAGTTTAAGTTCCTATTCAGCATTTTCTACATAAGTTGTTCAGTGACATTGGTTACATTCTTCACAATACTTGAACATTCTCATTATTTCTGTTCTGGTTGTTCCATTCCCATTAATCTAGTTTCCCTGCTTCCTTACATTCTCATCTTTGTTTTAAAGTAATTGTTGACTGTTTGGTCTCATATGGATGATTTTTTAAAGGAGCACAATGCTTTTGGGTGATATTCATTATTTTTTGAGCCAATTTGTTATTTAGCTACAAGGTGAACTCAGGTTAGTTTTAGTTGAAGGTTTGAAGAGTATCTCAGGACAATCGTCTCAGGGAGGCCTCCAGTCTCAACCAGTGCAGTAAGTCTGGTTTTTTGTTTTTGTTTTTTTTAGGAATTTGAGGTTCTGTTCCACATTTTTCTCCCATTCTGTCAGGGTCCATCTATTATGGCCCTGATTAGAACAGTCGGTAGAGATAGCCAGGCACCATCTATTTCATCTGGTCTTAGGGGAGAACAGGCTATGATTCGTGTAGACTAATTGTCCTAGAGACGAATTTCTTCTCTGAGCCTTTGGTTTCCTTCTTTCTCTTTTGCTCAAGACCAGTAGAGACAAATAGTTGTATCTTAGATGGCCACTGGAAAGTTTTTAAAACCCCAGATACTACTCACCAAACTAGGATATAGAACATAACTTTATGAACTGTATTATGCCAATTGACCTAGATGTCCCACGAGACTACGGTCCTAATCCTTCAAACCCAGAAATTTAATCTCACAAGGTGTTTGGTTATGCCTCAGAAGTATCTATAACTGTGCCCCTATGTGTCTTATTTTATATATAGGAATATATGTGCATATAGTCACATAGCTGCACATACATATGTATACACCTATATATACTCACATATATACATACCTATATGCATATCCACCGCTTATCTGTCAGTTTGTCCTACTGGAGTGGCTTGCATGCTGCTGTGATACTGAGGCTTTGCCACTGGCATTTCAAATACCAGCGTGGTCATCCTTGGTGGACAGGTTTCAGCTGAGCTTCCAGACTAAGACAGACTAGGAAGAAGGACCTGGTAGTCTACGTTTGAAAAAAATGGCCAATGAAAACCTTATGACTAGCAGCAGAATATTGTCTGATATAGTGCTGGAAGATGAGCCCTTTAGGTTGGAAGGCATTAAAAAGACTACTGGGGAAGAGTCGCCTCCTCAAAATAGAGTTGACCTTAATGAGGTGGATAGAGTCTAGCTTTCAGAACCTTCATTTGATGATGTTGCACAACTCAAAATGAGAAGAAATAGCTGCAAATATCCATTAATAATCGGAACGTGGAATGTACAAAGTATGAATCTAGGAAAATTGGAAGTCATCAAAAATGAAATGGAACACATAAACATTGATACCCTAAGCATTAGTGGGCTGAAATGGACTGATATTGGCCATTTTGAATCAGAAGATCATATGGTCTACTATGCTGGGAATGACAAATTAAAGAGGAATGGCATCACATTCATTGTCAAAAAGAACATTTCAAGATATATCCTGAAGTATAACACTGTCAGTGATAGGATAACATCCATTTGCCTACAAGGAAGACCAGTTAATATGACTATTATTCAAATTTAGGTACTAACCACTAAGGCCAAAGATGAAGAAACTGAAGACTTTTACCAACTTCTACAGTCTGAAATTGATCAGACATGCAGTCAAGATGCATTGATAATTGCTGGTGATTGGAATACAAAAGTTGGAAACAAAGAAGAAGGATTGGTAGTTGGAAAATATGGCCTTTGTGATAGAATTGGCACCAGAGATCGCATTATAGAATTTTGCAAGACCAAGAAATTTTTCACTGCAAACACCATTTTTCAACAACATAAACGGTGACTATACACACGGACCTCGCCAGATGGTATACACAGGAATCAATCAACTACATCTGTGGAAAGAAACAGAAAAAAGAAACAGGAAAAGCTCAATATTATCAGTCAGAACAAGAGGGGCTGACTGCGGAACGGATCATCAATTGCTCATATGCAAGTTCACTTTGAAACTGAAGAAAATTAGAACAAGAGCACGAGAGCCGAAGTATGACCTTGAGTATATCCCATCTGAATTTAGAGATCTCAAGAATACATTTGATGAGTTGAACACTAATGACCGAAGACCAGACAAGTTGTGGAATAACATCAAGGATATAATACATAAAGAAAGCAAGAGGTCATTAAAAAGACAGGAAAGAAAGAAAAGACCAAAATGGATATCAGAAGAGACTCTGAAACTTGCTCTTGAATGTAGAGCAGCTAAAGCAAAAGGAAGAAATGATGAAGTAAAAGAGCCGAACAGAAGATTTCAAAGGGTGGCTAGAGAAGACAAAGTAAAGTATTATAACAAAATGTGTAAAGACCTGGAGATAGAAAACCAAAAGGGAAGAACACATTCAGCATTCCTCAAGCTGGAAGACCTGAAGAAAAAATTCAAGCCTCGAAGCTGCAATATTGAAGGATTCTATGGGTAAAATATTAAACAACACAGGAAGCATCAAAAGAAGATGGAAGGAATACACACAGTCACTGTACCAAAAAGAATTGGTTGACGTTCAACCACTTCAGGAGGCAGCATATAATCAAGAACCCATGGCACTAAAGAAAGAGGTCCAAGCTGAACTGGAGGTACTGGTGAAAAACAAGGCTCCAGGAATTGACGGAACATCAACTGAGATGTTTCAACAAACAGATGCAGCGCTACAGGTGCTCACTCGTCTATGCCAAGAAATTTCAAAGACAGCTACCTGGCCAACTAACTGGAAGACATCCATATTTGTACCCATTCCAAAGAAAGGTGACCCAAGAGAATGCAGGAATTATAGAACAATATCATTAATATCACACACAAGAAAATTTTGCTGAAGATCATTCAAAAGTGGTTGCAGTAGTACGTCACCAAGAAACTGCCAGAAATTCAAGCCAGATTCAGAAGAGGATATGGAATGTGGGATACTATCGCTGATGTCAGAAGGATCACAGCAGAAAGAGGAGAACAGCAGAAAGAAGTTTACCTGTGTTTTACTGACTATGCAAAGGCATTCGACTGTGTAGATCATAGCAAATTATGAATAACATTGTGAAGAATGGGAATTCCAGAACACTTAATTGTGCTCTTGAGGAACATGTACTTAGACCAAGAGGCAGTTGTTCAAACAGATCAAGGGGATACTGAGTGGTTTAAAGTCAAGAAAGGTATGCATCAGCACCCATGTTCATTGCAGCATTATTCACGATAGATGGAAACAAACTAAGTACCCATCAACAGATGAACGGATAAACAAACTAGGGAATACTATGCAACAATAAAGAACAATGATGAATCTGCGAAACGTCTCACAACATGGATGAATCCACGGAGGGCATTATGCTGAGTGAAATGAGTCAATCACAAAAGGACAAACACTGTATGAGACTACTACTATAAAAACTCATGAAAAGGGTTACACACAGAAAGAAACAATCTTTGATGGTTATGAGGGAGGGCAGGGGTGGGGATGGAAAAACACTAACTAGACAATAGATAAGTGGTAACCCTGGTAAAGGGTAAGTCAGTACACAATACTGAGGAGGTCAGAACAATTTGGCCAAGGCAAGGTCATGGAAGCTTCATAGATACATCCAAACTCCCTGGGGTACCGAATTACTGGGCTGAGGGCTGTGGGGACCATGATCTCGGGAAACATCTAGCTCAGCTGGCATCACATAGTTTATAAAGAAAATGTTCTATATCCTACTTTGGTGAGTCGTGTCTGCGATCTTAAGAGCTTGTGAGCGGCCATCTAAGACACATGACTGGTCCCACCCCATCTGAAGCAAGGAAGAATGAAGAAAACCAAAGGCACAAGGGAAAAATTAGTCCAAAGAACTAATGGACCACAACTACCACAGCCTCCACCAGAATGAGTCCAGTACAACTACATGGTGCCTAGCTACTACCACTGACTGCTCTGACAGGAATCACAATAGAAGATCCTGGACAGAGCTGAAGAAAAATGTGGAACGAAATTCTAACTCACAAAAAAAGACTAGTCTTACTGGCCTGACAGAGACTGGACAAACCCCAAGAGTATGGCCCCCAGACACGCTTTTAACTCAGTAATTAAGTCACTCCTGAGGTTCACCCTTCAACAAAAGACTTGACAGGCCCATAAAACAAAACGAAACTAAATGGGCATACCAGCCCAGAGGCAAGGACGAGAAGGCAGACAGCGGCAGGAAAACTGATAATGGGAACCGAAGGTCGAGAAGGGAGAGTGTTGACACGTCGTGGGCAACCAACATCACAAAACAATATGTGCATTAATTGTTTAATAAGAAACTAATTTACTCTGTAAACCTACATCTAAAGCACAAGAAAAAAATTTTTATAAAAAGGTGTGGTGTCAGTGTTGTATCCTTTCACCATACTTATTCAATCTGTAGGCTGAGCAAATAATGGGAGAAGCTGGACGTTATGAAGAAGAACAGGGCAACAAGATTGGAGGAAGACTCGTTAACAACCTGCAATATGCAGATGACACAACCTTTCTTGCTGAAAGTGAAAACGACTTGAAGCTATTACTGATGAAGATCAAAGACCACAGCCTTCAGTATGGATTACACCTCAACATAAAACAAAAATCCTCACAACTGGACCAGTAAGCAACATCATGATAAACGGAGAAAATATTGAAGTTGTCAAGGATTTCATTTTACTTGGATCCATGATCAACACCATTGGAAGCAGCAGTCAAGAAATAAAACAGTGCATTGCACTGGGCAAATCTGCTGCAAAAGACCTCTAAAGTATTAAAAAGCAAAGATGTCACTTTAAGGACTAAGGTGCTCCTGACTCAAGCCATAGTGTTTTCAATTGCTTCATATGCATGTGAAAGGGTACAATGAATAAGGAAGACTAAAGAAGAATTGATGCCTTTGAGTTAGGGTGTTGGTGAAGAATGTTGAATATGTCCTGGACTGCCAAATCTGTCTTGAAGGATGTACAGCCAGAATGCTCCTTAGAAGCAAGGATGGCTAGACTTCATCTCACATACTTTGGACACTTTATCAGGAGGAACCTGTCCCTAGAGAAGGACATCAAGCTTGGTAAAGTAGAGGGTCATCAAAAAAGAGGAAGACCTTCAAGGACCTGGACTTACACAGTGGCTGCAACAATGGGCTCGAGCGTAACAATGATCATGACGATGGCTCAGGACCAGGCAGTGCTTCATTCTGTTATACACAGGGTCGCTATGAGTTGGAACCAAGTTCCTGGCACCTAACAACAACAAAACGTTAAAAAGCAAAGATGTCACTTTAAGGATAAGGTACGCCTGACCAAAGCCATGGTGTTTTTAATTGCCTCATATGCATACAAAAGCTGGACAATAAATAAGGAAGACTAGAGAAGAATTGATGCATTTGAATTATGGTGTTGGAGAAGAATATTGGGTATACATGGACTGCTAGAAGAACAAACAAATCTGTCTTGGACGAAGTACAGCCAGAATGCTCCTTAGAAGCAAGAATGGTGGGGCTTTGCCTCACATACTTTGGACTCAGGAGGTACCAGTCCCTGGAGAATGACATCATGGTTGGTTAAGTAGAGGGTCAGTGAAAAAGAGGAAGACCCTCAATAAGATGGACTGACATAGTGGCTGTAACAACAGGCTCAAACATAACAATGATTGTGAGGATGGCACACAACTGGGCAGTGTTTTGTTCTGTTGTACGTAGGGTCGCTGTGAGTCAGAACCGACTTGACGACACCTAACAACAGCAACAACGTACCCATATATGCCTACATACATACATATATACGCAGACACATATGCCATAGCTATTACCAACAGGTCCTTTCTCTTGTGTACTTTTTAGTGACATTGTTTACCTTCATCAAGCTGTGTACACTTCAGCCTCATTCAGTGTTTAACCTTTTCCATTAACCAAAAATAACAAGTGTCTACCATCTAGACAGTGAATCTGCCCTCCCCCATCCCTGGTAACCCTAATGAACATTGGTTTCTGTATATTTACTTGTTAATGTCATTTCATACAAGTGAGAACATAAGAGTATTTGTTTTTTAGTGATTGACTTATTTCACTTAACATGATGTCTTCCAGGTTCATCCATGTTTCAAGATGTTTTGGGAACTCATTTTTCTTTATCACTGAGTAGTATTCCATTGTATGTATGTACCACATCTTACTTACCCATTCATCTGCTG
The DNA here is from genome assembly GCA_030035585.1 of Dugong dugon. Classification (NCBI taxonomy): domain Eukaryota; kingdom Metazoa; phylum Chordata; class Mammalia; order Sirenia; family Dugongidae; genus Dugong; species Dugong dugon. The sequence continues at coordinate 41,713,039 of CM057466.1, read as the reverse complement.
ATGGGCACTTCGGTTGTTTCTACCTTTTTCTATTGTGAGTAGTGTTGTGCTGAATATAGGTGTGCATATGTCTCTTCGTGTCACTTCTCTTAGATCCCTAAGGTATATACTTAGGAGTGAAACTGCTGGGTGATATGGTAGTTCTACCTCTAGTTTTTTGAGGAACCACCAGACTGTTTTCCCCATCAGCTGTACCATTTTGCATTCCCACTAGTAGTGGCTAAGGGTTACAATTTCCTCACATCCCCTCCAACACTTGATCTTTCCTGGGTTTTTTGTTTGTTTTCTATCTTGGCCATCTAAGTGCCAGTTAACGGGTATCATGGTTTTGATTTGCAGTTCTCTTATGGCTCATGTTGCTGAGCATCTTTTCATGTGTTTATTGGCCATCTGAGTACCCTCTTTGATGAAGTGTCTGTTTATGTCCTTCACCCAGTTTTTTATTGGGTTGTCTTCTTGTTGTTATGTTGTAGAAGTTTTCTATATATTCTAGATACTATACCCTTATCAGTTATATTGTTCCCCAGGGTTTTTTCTCCCCAGTCTGTAGGTTGTCTCTTTACTCTTTTGATGAACTTAAGTGTTGAACTTCTATGAGGTCCCAGGTATCTATTTTGTTTTCTGTTGCCGGTGCATTTGTTGTTGTGTTTGACAACCTATCACTGAAAACAATTAAGTCCCAAATCTTTGCTCCTATATTTTCTTCTAAGAACTTTATGGTTTTAGATTTAACATCTAGGGCCTTGATCCAATTTGAATTAGTTTTTGTGTCTGGCGTGAGGTATGGAACTTGTTTCATTTTTCTGCATGTGGAAATCCAATTCTGCCGGCACCATTTATGGAAGAGACTGTTCCTTCCCTTTTGCAAATTTATTTTAATAAGATCCAAAACAAAATAAAACAAAGCAAATGACTGTGAACTTTTTTTACATTTATAATGAATATGTGGGTATTTATATACATATTTGCTTTAAAAAAGAACGGAGGAACCATTAGAATAAAAGAAGGCAGGCAGAAGTGTATGCACTGTGGGAGGGGGGAGGAAGTGCTAGGTTCAGAGGGAATGGAGTCTCAGTAACTTTATGAGTTGCAAGGATGGTCTTTTAGATTCCCACCAAAAAATGGGCATAAATTCACCCTTTTATTTCTCTAGATAGCAATAAAGCTGCTCGCTCTGTACAAAAAGAAAAAAAAAAAGAGCACTGTGCTCCCTAGGGAATAAAATGCATGCAAGAAAAAGACAGATTCAGGGTTCTTGTCTAGTTTATCATTCCATCCCAGTGCATAACGCACAGCACAGTGAAGGTTGTATAGGAGCGTACATAAGGCACCCACTGCTATGGAACCTTGGGAAACTCATTAACCTCTCTGAGATTGTCACCTGAAAAACAGTAGTATCAATATTTTGTAGGATTATCTGAGGATCAGATGGCATGTTTGCAGACTATTCTGTACTCTATAAACTAACATATGTGTAAGTTACTACTATAGCTATGATTAGTTAGGGAAGAGACTACGATATAACAACCATGTCCCTGATTTCCTTAATTTCATCTGATGACTTGGGGTTATGGCCTTGAAGAAAACGACAAGGCATAGGAAGACTGGTATTTGTTTGGTTGGTACAGAGTCAACAAGGTAGTAGTTTTTAATTCAATAGTTTTAATTCAATTACTTAGCGAGATACTGGATTTCTGTGTTCTTCCAAAACTGCAGTTGTGAAACTACATGTAAATGAGAACTCACGGAAAACTGCTTCTCACATCCAAGCCAACTTTTCCTGGTTGAATGACTTTTTAGAATCACATTAAAGCCTATTCATTATTTTAATATTGAAGGCCAACTTCTCACAGACTCATCCACCCAGGGAGTCCTCACCATCAGCTGTGAGAGCCAGGAGAACTTGGAGCTCTGAGAATTGCTGAGAATCAATGTAATTATCTCTGGCAAAGCATGAGTGTGTACACCATTTGTCTCCTTAAGGAGAGAGAGTGTAATAAAGAATGCTAAGACGAAACCCCACGGTGTGAGAGTAACTGAGCAGCCAGCTCTCTGCCCTGTGGCTCTCAAGACAGACACACAGGCACAGCCAGACACACATACATACACACTCACACATGCACACACACACCTGTTCACACACGTCAGAATGTTCAAGAGTAAAGCAGAATTTTCCAGCTTCTCTCCTATATCTCTGCTTGCACATCTCTTCTAATAATTAGACTAAATAAAATCTACTCCTATGACCCCAGATCTTAGAAAATGAAACCTGTTCATGTTCATTAGTATGCTTCAATGTCACAAAGCTTGTATTTTACAGGAAAAGGTGAAGCTCCTGTAATATTTTCACATGGTAATCCTCTGAAACAGGGACCAGAGTTTCATTTTCTCTGTTGTCAGAGGCACAATGAATGACTATGCAGGCTTCAACAAATATTAAAGAAGCTCCCCCCTGCACTCATGCCCTGTTTGTAGTAATAAGTCAATGTACATTGGTTTACTTGGACATCTTGTACTAATAAAGAGCAAATAACCCAGAAATAACTCAAAGCAAAAGCCAATACAAAAGCAATTTATATCTAGGATTGGCATATATTAAAGGACACCCATTCCATTTCTTGGTGATATGCTCTATCTATGAAAATAGGAAAACTCAATGAATTTTGGACTCAACTTTGCCCATCTCACGTAAGAATGAGCAGGAAATCAAATCCTTGTGATCTAGAAACCTCAAAATTTTCTAGTCTTCAATTAGCCTAATTTCCCTCTCTTCCTCCCTTTTTCTTTCTCTACTAATCAAGTGAATTGGTTTGGAAAGAAGAGGGATCCTACAAATGATACCTATTAAGGTCAACCTCTCTCCCCTTCAACAGGTCCCAGTTATGGTGTGTTAAAAGATTTAATCTCTCCTCTCTCCAGTCTCAGCTCTAGAAAGTGTTGGTGAATGGAGGGAGGATCTGTGACACAGGACCAAGGCTGGAGCCTGGGAGGACTTTTAAAATACCAGAAACTGGATCACAATGCTGTGAACTACTACCAACTGAAATTAACTCATCTGTGACTCTCAGGATTCTCTGCAACTAACAGGGTTGCTGTGAGTCAGAACCAGCTCAACGGCACCAAACAACAACAATGACGTTATCTTTAGTGACCTACCTTTTTATTTCTTTTTTGATTTGTGAATGAACATTTATTAGTTAAAATCTCTTAAAACACACAATAGTAAAATGGTTTGGGCCCATTGCTAATAAGGACTACAATTAATTATCATCTAATAACTGGTAGTAATCATCACAATAAGGATGCAAGTATGCAGTCACAACTGCCCACATACTTCAGCCAAAGCACACAAGGATGAAGACTTGTACTAATTCCCTGCCATCCACCGGCCCACCTCCCATGGTTTTTGCATCTTCGAGCTTGTCTCAGAGTGATGAGCCTGTCTCCGTCTTTACTGTCCATGACATACAACAGTTGGCTTTGGCATTGGTCTCAAGAATCGAAGAGTCTAGTTTGGATACAGGATCAGCCCCTCTTTCCATCTTCCTGTAGGAGAGATGTAGGATTCCAATCAGAGATATTGAACCAGTGGACTGCCAAGTTAGCTAATACATCTCCCTTGAATTGGGCTCTGGGGTACAAGACTTCTGTCAATTTCCAACCAGCTATTTCTATTAATATCAGCATCTCAGGGTTGGCTAATTTGCAAAATGACAAAACAGGGCTTATAAACTTGCTTAGAAACTAACACTGTATTAAAAACTAACTTTCCACCATAAATAACTGCAGAATTGTTTAAAATTTATTACTTTTTTTCTCTCTCCTGAAAAACCCTTTCCTTCTAGCTCCGGCTTCCAAATAGTTTCTTATTTCTTAAACTTATTTCTTATCACTATTAATTCTATTTCTCATTCTGTTCCACACAGCAAACATACTTAATGCAACAACCACTCCTTGGAACAGAGTTATAGCTTAACAATTTTTAAACACATATGATCACACAAACAAAGCAAACGTTGCAATGTATTTTATCTAGTCCTGAAGTACCATTATAGTCCAATATTTCCAGGTGACCCAGCTAACCAAAAGGCTAGGCTGTTGCTGTTGTTGTTGTTAGGTGCCATTGAGTAGGTTCCAACTCATAGCGACCCTATGTACAAGGACAAAACATTGCCCGGTCCTGCGCCATCCTCACAGTCGTTGTTATGCTTGAGCCCACTGTTGCAGCCACTGCGTCAATCCATCTCATTGAGGATCTTCCTCTTTTTCAAGGACCCTTCACTTTACCAAGAAAGATGTCCTTCTCCAGCAACTTAGTGCTCAGGATGACATGTCCAAAGGCTAGGCAGCTCCGTGTATTATGAGGTTGTAGCATCTTCCTGCTTTGACATCTAAGGACCATGCTGGCCGTTTGTTTTTTTACAGTAGGGTTCAGGTCTTCATCTTGTTCCAAGGTCTATGGTAGTCTCTCAGGTTTCTCTTGATGTATTTTGATGACCTGCTTGAGTTAGTATGGCTGCTTGTGTTCCCTCATTAACCCTAAGGGTTTTAACAAACACAGTACTCTATTGTGAAATTGTTATAAAATCCATATTCCAGAGTTTTACTCTTTACTGTCATGTATGAGGTAGTGACCTACTTCTTAACATGCACTTCTTATTAATACAAATTTACATACTATATCTAGTGCCCACAGAAATGTGCATAGCACACAGCAGTTGAGAATAATTGAGATATTAATTTTCTACTCAGTAGTTTGCCATTGTTCCTTCACAACCTGCAGAACAAGGTCCCAACTCCCTTCCCTGGTATTTAAGGTCCTCCACATTCTGACTCCATCCCAAATACTGACCAGTCCCATCTTCCACCTCCTGGGACTGATGGTCCTATCATACAGGACATTTCCCACCTCCAAACAAGCCGTAAACTAGCAAAGCTCTTCACCTTTGCTCAGCTGCTCCTTCAGCTGAGAGTGCCAGTCCCTGTCTCCTGTCTACTGAACTCAGGCTTACTCGTAATCTGCCCAGTTAAGCATTCCTCGTTCTGATAATGACCCAGTGGATGCATGTCCTCCTCATGGCAAACTTTGAAATGATCAGGGGTGTGGCCCCAGATCAGCTTACTTCTCCACAGCAGTACATTACTGCTCATCCTTTAATTAGTTAGAAAGCCGAGATGACACAAAAAAGGGAATAAACCTACTAAAACGTATGAAGAAATGTTCTTTCTCACTCATGGTAAGGGAAGTGCTAAATCGAATACCACTAAGAAATAATTTCTAACCTAGAATATTAACAAAAATAAAAAAGGTTGATAAAACAACTATGTTGGTGCTATGGGGGCATGGGCATCTTTGTATAGAAATGGCTGATCTGTAAATCTGTGAAATGACCGCAGATGGCTATTTGGTGGTACCTAGGAAATTATGAATACAACTACCTTGTGACCCAGAAATTCCACTTCCAAGAATGTCTCCTACATATATATTGGTACACATGATATATGGTATAGGTACAAAGTTATTTAATACATCACTGTGACCACAAAAGAGTGTAAATGATCCAAATGTTGGTGCATCATATAATGCAATACAATGCAACTACAACCAGAATAAGGATGCTCTCTGTGCATGGATATGGAAAAATCTATAAGCTACACAGTTGTTAGGTACAGACAGTATAAGTAACACTATAAAAGGAGGAATATATAAGGAGAAATATATATTTGTATTTGCTTGTACAAGTGTGAGGGAAATCTCTGATACGATACATAAGAAAGCAGTAATTATGGTTACTTGTTGATTTGGTTTTAATTTGGTGGAGAAGGAAACTTGATAGACGGGGAATGAGGTAGCAGGAAACTTGTGAACATAATTTTTTAATAGTTTTTGATTTGTAAAACATGTTACTGTGTTACCTAAAAAAAATTAAATAAATAAATTTAAAAACATTGAAGTGGCCTTGTCATTTCCTGGGCTAGCTCCAGACACTGGAAATAGCTGCCTGGGGTGCTGTACTGAGAAAAATTCTAAGTTTAAATGACAAATCCACCATCCTGATTGATCATCAACATCTGTACTGATGAGACAAAGGACAGGGGAAGGGAGGAAGATGCGGAGGAGAGGAGGAGAGAAGAAGGAAGGGGGGAGGAAGAGAAGAGGAGGAGGGAAAGGAGGGGGAGAAGAAGTAGAGGAGAGAAGACAGAGGGGAGACGGGAGGAGAGCAGAGGCGTGGCAAAAGGAGGAGAGGTAAGGGGAGTGAAGAGGAAGGGGGAGGAAGAGGAGACAATGAGAAGGGACAGGGGGAGGAGGGAGGGAGGTGAGGAGGAGGAGAGAAGAGAGGAGAAGCAGCCTTTGCCTTCTCTGGTAAAGGCTTCCTTTAGGCCGAAACTGAAACAGTTCTTGAATAAGTTAAGTTTATTACCATCTGTTTTTCCTTTCATTTGAACAACAACAACAGAAAAAAAAAAAAATGACCCATTTCTTGGGACACAGTAGTATTACTTAATTCTGGTGTTCTGTGAGTTGAGAATCCATCAATGCTCAGATCCATTTAATTCATAATCGTAATGAAAAGACCAAAAGAACTGTTTAAGAACACCCGAATCCAAATGCCAGTCCAACCGCAGAGACTCTGCCATGTTGGAAGTCACTTAAATCATCTGAGTTTTATCTCCTTTTGTGAAACGTGGATGTAACTGACTCTGTCTCACTCTCCTCCCAGGATTGTGGTCACACTCAATCAAGACAATGTAAGGGCTTTTTAAGCTGTAAAAGAGTATGCGAAGCCAACTGGTCCTCTGTAGTCATGTCATGATCTCTGATATCACCTCCCAAGCCTGAAGCATCTGGGTTGTTGCCATGTGGAGCTGCTCTACTGGGCGCCTTCTTCATCTTCATCTGGGGCCCCTCAAGGTGAACAGAGGAATCAGAACCAGTAGGAGCATGCCAGGCCTCACACAGCCCAGAGGACAGGTTCACAGTGGTGTTCTCTTCCCAATGTTGGCCAGCTCTCGGTGGGTCTTCCTGGCCACAGTGGCACAGTGGGCTGATGGCCACACTAGGAGCCACCAGCAGTAATTCCTAGAGCCTGTCCCTGCAGTGGAACCAGGAGCTCAGAAACCATTCTCTTTAAAGAATAATCTGTTCCCCACAGTCATACTTTGCACACAGACTCATCACCAAGCTCCTATCAGCTCCCAGTGGAGTTGCCTAGATGACTGCCTTGGTCTTTTCAGTAGACCCTCTTCATGAAGCAAACACACTTCTAAGCACCCATGGTAAGGGAAACACGTTCCTTTCTGCCTTGTTTGTGCCATTTCTCTACCTCATGGAGGAGGTCTTACAGTAATTCAGGCCAACAAAGCGTGTGGCAATGTGAACTGCCTTGTATCCTGATCCCTATGAGATATGTACATTACAGTAAATGTTTCTCCAATAAATTCAAGACAAGGACCTTAGGAATGGCTCTCTGGAGTGAACACAAATGGTGAAATTTAGTGTCCTCCTAACACACAAAAAAAAACAAACTGCACTCTTATCCTTCCAAACACAGGGGAGCAGGGGAATAACTAAATCCTGGCCAGCAAACTGGGCAGCAAGAATTTGCACTTGGCTTTAGAAATTATCGCATACATACATTCTTCTCTTTTTTAATTCTTCTTAGTTAGCCTCCCTACTTGGTTTAAAATCAGTAAGGGGGGCACCAGGGTTGTGTCCTTTCACCATATTATTCAGTCTGTATGCTGAGCAAATAATCTGAGAAGCTAGACTATATGAAGAGGAACTCGACACCAGGACTGGAGAAGACTGATTAACAACCTGCCATATGCAGATGATGCAACCCTGCTTGCTGAAAATTAAGAGGGCTTGAAGCACTTACTGATGAAGAGCAAAGACTACCGCCTTCAGTATGGATTACAAGTCAACCTAAAGAAAACAAAAATCCTCACAACTGGACCAGTAAGCAACATCATGATAAACAGAGAAAATACTGAAGTTGTCAAGGATTTCATTTTACTTGGATCCACAATCAACACCCATGGAAGCAGCAGTCAAGAAATCAAATGACATATTGCACTGGGCAAATCTGCTGCAACAGACCCCTCAAAGTGCTGAAAAGCAAAGTCGTCACTTTGAAGACTAAGGTGTGCCTGACACAAACCACAGTATTTTCAATCCCCTCATATGCATGCGAAAGCTGGACAATGAATAAGTAAGACTAGAGAAGAATTGATGTATTTGAATTATGGTGTTGGTGAAGAATTCTAAATATACCGTTGACTGCCAGAAGAACGAACAAGTCTGTCTTGGAAGAAGTAGTCAGAATGCTCGTTAGAAGTGAGGCTGGTGAGACTTCATCTGAAGTACTCTGGACTTATTATCAGGAGGGGCCAGTCCCTGGAGAAGGACTTCATGCTTGGTTAAGTAGAGGGTCAGTGAAAGAGAGGAAGACCCTCAACAAGATGGATTGACACAGTGGCTGTAACAATTGCCTCAAACACAGCAATGATCGTGAGAATGGCGCAGGACTGGGTAGTGTTTCTTTCTGTTGCACATAGGGTTGCTATGAGTGGGAACCAATTCAATGGCATGTAACAACGACAACAGTTGACCTCCCCAGAGTATAAGCCCTTGCCGTTGAAACAAACTTTCCAGAAGTGCTGGTGAGTAACAGTAAACCCTCTGATGCCCTTCAAAGACACCAATGTGTCTGTGGAGACCCATGTCCAGGCCAACTGTGGCACCTTCATCCTTCTCTCTGCCCTCCTCCCCGCTCCTCCTCCCTGAGCTCCGGACCTCCTCCCGTGTCCTCTGGCATCCCAGGCCTTCTGTGCCGAGTGCTGCCCCACCCCACCCCCACAGCCCCTGGAAATAAGACTTCCCCCTCTTGTGTGTTCCCTGCGAATGCTATTGTGTAGCTTGGGTTCTGAAAAAGCGGGTGAGATGTCAGAAGCTTAACCGTCATATTTCCATGGTGAGACAGGTTAGCCACCCTGAAAGGAGAAAAGTTACGGCATTCTAGCTTTCTGCCGCGCTCGACAGTGGGGTCACTGGCTGCACAATTTCCATTTTCAAGTTAAAAGGGTTTGTCGCTTTTGTGACTGGCTGGGTAATCCTTTGCCACACAGACCCATTACCCTACTTGAACTCGACATAAATAGGGAATAAACTCCTTCCCGAGCTCCTTCATTTCCGCCCGGGCTGAAAGACGACCCGGCAACTCCGCGCCACGCTGCTTTCATCCGGAGCTCGGCAGGGTCGGCCCCAGCCACCCCACCGCACAAAAGGCCTGTCTTCTCCCGGGATTACACGGAGGGCAGAGAAAAGAGCAGCTGGGGCGTGGACGCCAAGCAGCGTGAAAGGCTGGGCAGGCGGCCTCCAGCTCACTGCCGCCCGGCCGGCCTTGCTGCCGAGGCTGGGGGCTCCCGTGAGGCGACCCCACCGCGGCATCGGACCGCGGCCGGCTGTCCTAGAGCGCACAGCGCCTTTCCTGCCGGGGACGCATGCCACTCTGACTTACTGGACGGAAAATATAGTGAAAGGAATCCTCCGCAATCCACAAACCAAAGTGTCACCGTAGCCTAACCTCGTACCCTAACCGTAAGCAGGGCTTCAGCGCTAAGGCCGTTCTGTTGACAGTCTCCCCAGCGGCACAGCCACACGTGATGGGAGGGGCGCAAGGCCCCACAAGTCCACCCAGCTTGGTGCCCGGGCTCCCACGCCGCCTCTCCAGGCCTCAGTTGGAGAACACGCCCTGCCGCTCTGCAGACTGATCAGAGTGAGTCCCACCCTGGGTTCCGAAGATCGGAGGCGCCTGGAGAGAAGGGGGCCCAGGAAGGTGAATGCCCGAGAAGAGATGTGTGAAACAGAAGGCGGTAATCAGGGACGGAAAACGGTACCAGGACTTGAATTCTGTAAAGGCTGCAGTTTCTGTTACTTTCTTTCCTGCAAACTAGGAACATGATGGGGCTGGTTTTTATCTCTATTTCTAAAAGTGTGCAGGCCCACCAGCCTCCTAATTTCTCCTTTTGCTCACGGTTGGGATAACTAGTCAAAAAAAAGTTTGAAAATGTGTCAGGATCCATAAGTGCGTTAAACGATAGTTTTATATGTAGGTAGTATAAATTTCCAAATTGCCTTTTTATGACTTGAAACAAAGTTAAACTACACAGTATTGCAAAATTAGAAGCAGCTAAACCGAGATTATTTATACCTGGGGTTTGTGGTCATTCTACATAATCTTTAGCTCATAAATAAATTTTAAACATAAAACTTTTTCATGTATTAAAAGAAAACAAATTTGGAGAATAACATGACTGAGTTTGTTTGTGATATTAATAGTCACATAATTATTGTGTCTTTTCATTGCACATTTCACATCTGTAAGCGCTCACTCTCCTCTGTCAATTCTGTGACGATAATTTTGATCAAAATGAAATGTTCAGCATCAAGTTGGAAAGAGTGCAGAGTCTTATTTTGTAACTGGGAGATCTGAATAAAGCTTGACAACACCGCTGGCTGAACTTCACAAACACTCTTGATCCTGCGCCTCATTTCAATTTCATTAAGTGGTCTGAATACAGATTCTGGAAATCAAAGCGTTGACCCAAGCACTTGTCATGTGTGTCGGGGGTTCAGTTCTCCCAGCCTGTCTGATTGCCTACTTCTGACAGTTGCCTGCATCTGGAAACCATTAAACAACTTCATCTTTTATGTGGATTCATTATGTTCCATCAAATTCATTATCAATTATCAACTGATTTTGATGAATGTTTGAAATCAGAATGAAGAGGAAATAATTAATGATGAAGAAAGGGATCGCAAATGAAAGCTAAGCTCTCCTGGTGATGGTGACAGGGGCCAAATGCTGCCACCACTGTGTGCTTCCACTTAACGGCTTCTGCGGTACTTTTTAAATCAGTGGATAAGACATGTGTCTCTACAGTACACAAGAAAACACAAGGCCACGGTCTAAGACAATGTATATCTTAAACGGCACTCAGGAGGTCTGTGTTATACCCAGAAAGCCAGATTTTTGGAATACTGGTTATCTACAAATGGGAAACTTAAACAAGAACAGCCTGCCTGAGGTTAGGACACCTTTCCTCCCAAAGAAATACTGGCTCTCAGGAAAAATTTTCCCACAGACACTGCCCATGTCACCCAACCCCATTATAAACCATCTTGATCCTAGGGCCGAGAGCAACCCTTAATGGATCTATCCACCAACTCAGAACGGGTCAACTCAGAATGGGTACCGACCCTCCACTAGATAGTTACACCCATGTATGAATTCAGACCTGCCTTTTTAAAACCCAAGCCTTAGAAATCGGAGCTCAGAATGGGTATGTCTATACTGGGTGCTAAGATGTGCTTTGAGGCTACTGCCCCACCATCACCACCCTACATCACCCATCCAGGAACCGAGGGGCACCTGGCTGTGCTTCCTCCCCCACATGTGACAGACAGGTGTGCACACCCTCATGCGGAGGGGCCGAAGGAACCAGCATATCACCTTGTGAGCTGGTCAGGAGCACAAAAGTGCCTCCACCTTCCACACCAAGGAATGCGGATTCCCCACATGGGAGAGGAGCGAGCTCATTCCCAGAGGCTTCTCTCAAGCAGGGCTTTCTGCCGCAGCCGGCTTCTGGAACTATCTGCAGCTGCCGCCAGGAAACACTGGCTGGGATCACAACAGAGGGGCCAGGAGGACTTGCCGGTTGCCTGGCACCTGTGTAAATGTCTGTGACAGCAAGCATGACCCCATAATCACCTCAACCCTATTCAAGCAAGAAGTTCCCCACCACCCCAGCCTGTTTGAAGCAGGCTGTTCCTGCTTCCTCCCTCTCCCCGGGACCCAGCCAGCTGGACCCCCAGCTCAGGGCAGCCCCAGAGCCCTGCCAGCGAAGCCTCACCCTCCCCACCATGGCAGGAAACACCCCCCCTCAGCCCTGACATCAAGGATTTCACTGGAAATGCCCCGCTGGGGGTTTTCTCCTGTCTCACAGCCTGTCAGCCAGGATGCCGGCAGCGTGTGACTCATTGTTTAGAGTAAACTCAGAACGGAAGTTTAAACATTCAGAGGAAAGGAGGAGCTCTCCAGGCCACTCTGAGCTCCGTGGTCTGCGGATACTCCCTTCTGTCATTGCCACCTGCCTGGTCTCCTTTCCTGCCGCCGCCATCCTGGCTTGTGCATGTGCTGCTTCCCACCTGGGGGAGGATGAAGCAGCGTGCACTGAACTGGTGTAGAAAACACAGTGTCAGGTAACAGGCACACACCGAGTGCTAACACAGGCCCATAATGCCAGGGTTAGCGCTCAGGTTTTAAGTCTGGGTAGTCTGAAGTCATATGACCTATTCAGAGATAAGGTGCATTCTACCATACAGATTGATTCCATAATGCCATTTAAATAAGTATGCAAAAAAAAAAAAAAAGAAAGAAATCAAAAAGTAAACGTGTCACCTGTACAAGAGCACAGCCTACAAAGAATAAGGCAAATGCAAATGTCAGCACTCATGTATCATTATAAACAAAATAAAAATAAAACAAAAATGATAAAACCTAATATCAGTAGGGTCGTGAGCAGACCATTCCATTTTCATGTGGCAATGTGAATTGATTCTTTATTTCTGGTGCTATTTATATTACGAGTTCATAGTTAGATAAATACCCCTCACAGAAATAACCTAGAGGGGAAAAAATAAGTAACTTTTGCAAAGACAGCAAGACTATTAATAATAAAGGAAAATTAAAATCAACTGAAACACTCTCCAAACTATTTGCATGAACCTAATGCTTTACCAAAAAAAACCTAACCCGCCACCGTCGAAGAGGACTATGGTTGTATGATGACGTGTCAGGGTGAAAAAATAAAGTGAATCAGGGGAGATGTTATTTGCAAGAGGAGCTGTGCCCAGAGCCCTAAGCCAGTCTTTCCCCCAGCAATTGAAAATCATGTTTAACCATCCAGCCCCAGAAGTGGAAGGACTCACTCCACGGGAGGAAAACCCAGGTAGCACTGGGCATCATGTTGTAGCAGTTAAGAGCATGGGCTCTGGAGCCAGAACACCTGGCTTTGACTTCTGGCTCCACTTACGAGCTGTGTGACCTTGGGCATGTGTCTCAAGTTCTTTGTGCTTCAAGTTTTCTCATCTGAAAAATGGAGTACTCATAGGACCTACCTACCAAGCCTTGTGAGGATTACATGAGCTCATATTTGTAAAGCTCCTAGAAAGATTCAGAGCTTATATTATGTGTTTGTTAAAAATGGTTATCTCATAAATAAGCAATACAAAAGTGCATCAGCAGGACCTTTTCTACATCTGCCCCAGCGGGAGCGGGGAGCAGGAGATACTCCGTAAGATCTAGTGAGGGAAGGAAAGTTCTTGCCCAAGACTGAGGAAGAGGCCTAAGTCCACAGAGAAGCATGACTCTGAGCAAAGGAGATGTCTCATGAGTGGGTGGAGCACAGGGGAGAGCAGGCCTGGAATGGCGGGAACAAAGCTGGGGTCTGAGTGCCAGGCTGCACTGGGGCGATGGCCTCAGTGGGAAGGGGGACAACCTGGGCTGTTCCTGGGATCTGGCATTGCTTTCTGCTTAGCCATGTCTTCTCTCAGCCCTTGGGGTGGCTGGATGCATGGGGCTCAAGGGAGGCCAGTGGTTGGGTCCAGGAATAAAAGAGCGTTCATATTTGATGAGGAAAAGCAATTTTGAGTGCAAGGCAACAATGGGAATCATCTAGGCCATCTCCCCACCCTCAGGGCAGGCGCCTCTGAGGGAGGGGTCCAGAGAGGCTGCCCCCAGTGAACAGGAGGCTGTGCCTTGAACCCACGGAAGAGGGCAGTGCTCCCACATCCGAGGGTGATCCTCAGAGGAGAGCATCCTCATCAGGGCGGCCCAAGAGAGTTGCAGGCATCTCCTGGGTGTGCCAGGAGCTGTGGGCAAGTGGGGGGTGTGGAGGGAGGCCTGAGGGCACGAGCCAGCATACTTGTCCCAGTACAATTTTTCTGATCCTATTCTTTGAGTGTACTTTCAAGCTTCTGTTACCTAGATAAAAGAGAGCTAAAATAAAACTTGGCATACCTCTTAGCAGCTTGCCAAGGCTTGAGACGAAGTCTGTCGCATTTGATGTTCACAGCTCTTCAAGTTGGCCATCACTGTGTCTCCTGTTTACTGCTCAGTAACTAGAAGCTCAAAGCTGCTGAGTTACCAGCTTACAAAGATCACAGCTGTTAAGAAGCAGATCTCATACTCAAATCCAAGTTTTATGATCCAGAATCCATGTTCTTTAGTCACACCTTAGCGGATGGTAATGAGATATGGAAGAGTGTATGCATGTGAAAGAACATTAATTAAAAGAAGCAAAACTAAAGTATCACATGTAGACTGACTGCAGAATGTAAAAACAGATGGCTGGGCATTGATAAAAGTGAGAAGTAAAGCTGAACAGATGAAAATAGAATTCAATGAAAATTTGCTGCTAGTTTCTATTAAAATTTATATGATATGAAATGATTTGTATAGATCTTAATCTGGGTTCTCCAGAGGAGCAAAAACAGGGAAGCATACATACACATATAGAGAGACATTTACTTCAAGAAAACGGCTCACCCAACATCATCCAAAATGGAGAGACTTTGAAAGCATTCCCCTTGAGAACAGCAACCAGACAAGGATGCCCTTTAACACCACTCTTATTCAACATTGTGCTGGAGATCCTAGCCAGAACAATTAGGCTACAAAAAGAAATAAAGGGCATCCAAATAGGTAGGGAAGAAGTCAAAGTATCTCTCTTTGCAGATGATATGATCTTATGCACAGAAAACCCCAAAGAATCCACAAGAAAACTACTGGAACTAATAGAAGATTTCAGCAAAGTTTCAGGATACAAGATAAACATACAAAAATCAATTGGATTCCTTTACACCAACAAAGGGAACCTTGAAGAGGAAATCACCAAATCAATACCATTTACAATAGCCCCCAAGAAGATACTTAGGGATAAATCTAACCAGAAACATAAAAGACCTATACAATGAAAACTATAAGACACTACTGCAAGAAACCAAAAGAGACCTGCATAAGTGGAAAACCACACCTTGCTCATGGATAGATAGACTCAACATTGGGAAAACGTCAGTTCTACCCAAAGCAATCTACAAATACAACGCAATCCTGATCCAAATTCCAACAACATTTTTTAATGAGATGGAGACACAAATCACCAACTTCATATGGAAAGGGAAGAGGCCCTGGATAAGTAAAGCATTACTGAAGAAGAAGAACAAAGTGAGAGGCCTCACACTACCTGATTTTAGAACCTATTATACCACCACAGTAGTCAAAACAGCCTGGCACTGGTACAACAACAGATACATAGACCAATGGAACAGAGCTGAGAATCCAGACATAAATTCATCCACCTAGGAGCAGCTAATATTTGACAAAGGCCCAAAGTCCATTAATTGGGGAAAAGACGGTCTCTTTAACAAATAGTGCTGGCGTAACTGGATATCCATTTGCAAAAAACTGAAACAAGACTCATACCTCACACAATGCACAAAAACTAACTCTAAATGGATCAAAGACTCAAATATAAAATCGAAAATGATAAAGATCATGGAAGAAAAAATAGGGACAACACTAGGAGCCCTACTACATGGCATAGACACAATATGAACCATAAGTAACAATGCACAAGCACCAGAAGAGAGACTAGATAAATAGGAGCTCCTAAAAATCAAACACTTATGCTCATCAAAAGATTTCACCAAAAGAGTCAAAAGACAACCAACAGACTGGGAAGAAATTTTTGGCTAGGACAAATCCGATCAGTGTCTAATCTCTAAAATCTACAGGAAACTGCAAAACCTCAACAACAAAAAGACAACCCAATTGAAAAATGGGCGAAGGATATGAACAGGCATTTCGCCAAAGAAGATATTCAGGCAGCTAACAGACACATGAAGAAATGCTCACGATAATTAGCCATTAGAGAAATGCAGATCAAAACTACAATGAGATCTCATCTCAACCCAACAAGGCTAGCATTAATCCAAAAACACAAACTAATAACTGCTAGAGAGGTTGCGGAGAGACTGGAACACTTATACACTGTTGGTGGGAATGTAAAACTGTATAACCACTTTGGAAATCGATTCAGCACCTCCTTAAAGAGTACGATCCAGCTATCGTACTCCTTGGAATATATCCTACAGAAATAAGAGTCGTCACACAAATAGATGTATGCACACCCACGTTCATTGCAGCACTGTTCACAATAGCAAAATGATGGAAACAACCTAGATGCTGATCAAAAGACGTATGGATAAACAAATTATGGTACATCCACACAATGGAATACTTCGCAATGATATAAGAACAATGATGAAGCTATGAAACATCTTACAACGTGGAGGAAGCTGGAACTCATTATGCTGAGTGAATTTAGTCAGTCACAGAAGGACAAATACTGTATAAGGCCACTATTATAAGAACTCAAGGAAAGGTTTAAACACAGAAGAAAATATTCTTTGATGGTTACAAGGGTAAGGAGGGAGGGTAAGGGTTATTTACTAACTAGATAGTTGATAAGAATTATCTTAAGTGAAAGGAAGGACGGCACACACTACAGGGGAAGTCAGCACAACTGGACTAAATCACAGCTAAGAAGGTTGCTAAATACAATCAAACACTTTGAGAGACAGAGTAGCAGGGGTAGGGTCTGGGGACCATGCTTTCAGGGGACAGCTAGGTCAATTGGCATAACAAGTTTATTAAGAAAATGTTCTGCATCGTACTTTGGTGAATGGCATCTGGGTTCTTAAAAGCTTGCAAGCTGCCACCTAAGATGCATCAATTGGTGCCAGCACCTGGAGTAAAGGAGAATGAAGAACACCAAAGACACAAGGAAAGTAGTAGCCCAGGAGACAGAAAGGGCCACATAAACCAGAGACTTCATCAGCCTGAGACCAGAAGAACTTGATGGTGCCCGGCTACCACCAATGACCACCCTGACAGGGAACACAGCAGACAGTCCCGGGTGGAGCAGGAGAAAGGTGAGGTGCAGAACTCAAATTCCAGTAAGAAGACCAGACTTAACAGTCTGACTGAGACTGGAGGTACCTAGGAAAGCATAGCCCCTGGATTCTCTATCAGCCCAGAACCAAAACAATTTCCAAGGCCAACTCTTCACACAGGGATTGGACTGGACTGTGGGACATAAAGTGATACTCGTGAGGAGTGTGCCTCTTAGCTCAAGTACATACAAGAGACTAAATGGGCAGCTTCTGTCTGGTGGTGAGATGGGAAGGCAGAGAGGGTTAGGAGCTAGCTGAATGGACATGGGGAATCAGGGGTAGAAAGGAGAAGTGTACAGTTACAGTATGGGGAGAGCAATTAGAGTCACATAAAAATGTATGCATAAATTTTTGCATGGTAAAAAAAAAATGAAGAGACTTCGGGCAACATGGCACTATAATCAGAAGCACCACACCGTCCTTCGGCAGCAAAGATCAGAAAAACTAAGTCAAACAGAGTCACACGTCAGTCCTGAAACCCTAACCATCAAATGAAGAGATAAAGAACTCAGCCAAGCACCGAATGGAATAAGAAACTGACTGAGAACAGAGCATGAAGAGAGATACATGCAGAGGTCCCCTATCAGCTACCGCAGCATGGATTTGCCATCTTGGACTCCTATCAGAGATCAGTGAGAAAGCAGCTTCACGGAGCTTCCAGCAGGAGATAGAACAACCAGTAACCCACGATATAGGCTTTCCCACCCCCTACCCTTCTTCCCCCGTTTAGCCGCCTCTGTTTCCTGCAGCCACAGTCTATTGGCTGGGAAGCACGAGCTTCCCCCCAGAGCCGCTAGGATTCCACCTGCCTGCACTGGCCAGCTCCATGAGTGCCATTTGTTGGCTGCTGGGGTTGCTTTTTTCCACTTCTTTAGATTTCTTCCTTACCTCTCACCATCTCCCCCTCCTTTCTCTCAAATACCTGACTCCGTGCACCATCTTTGCTTCTTCCTGAAAGGCTGCAAAACACCACTCAACTGTGAAACTGCTTCCCGGCCCATGCCGCCATGCTAGTGGGACCCCTGGGACTTTTGTGCTTGTTTGTTTGTTCTGATTTGTTCTGTTTTGATTTGTTTTCTTTTTCTTTTCTCGGCTTGGGATCCCCTTCTAGCCGGGCAGTACCATGCGGCTTGGAAGCTAGTCCCTTACTCTGTGCAGACGCACCCATCCCTGGGGGCATTTCTTTTTTCTTGCCTTTTTTTTTTTCATTTCTTTGTTTAGTTTTCTTCTATTTCTTATTCCTTTTTTGTCTTTCTTCATTTCCAGTTTCTCAATTTATTTTTTTCTTTTACCCTGTTTCTTTTTTATTATTTTTGTTTTTCTCCATTTCTCAGTCTCTCATCTCTCCACTCCAATAGCAAGCTCCCTTAGCACTCTTTTTTGTCTGTGTGTATGTCTCTGTCTCCTGTTCCTCTCTCTCCTCTCTCTTATCTTTCCCATACCCATCTTAGCTCCACACGTCACAATCTGCCCCTTTCTTCCTGCCTACCTGCACCGTTTGCTAACATCACGCTCCCAAGCAACTTAGGCACGGCCTACTGGAACCTGCTCTGCACTGATTCCGAGTCCACTCAGCCCTAGTATGTGCCACAAAAAACCTATCCTAGCAACTCCCCTTCAGCTGGACCTGCTGTTCTGTACCATACCTGAGTGACTGACACTGCCGATCGGAGAAGGAGGTGAAAAGTATCATGCCCACAGACGAGCAAACAACAAAGAACACACATCCCGCCTGCTCAGACATAACCAAATAAAACAAAAAAGCAGGATGAAACAAACAAATCTACAATCAATAAATGAGGAAAATAACCACTGAATGCCCCAAAGACAGCAGACAATATCAAAACATTTACAAAAACAAGATAGGATGGTTCCAGTAGGCTTCCAAGATAAAACACCAGATGACCTTCCAGTAGAAGAAAAGACACTAAATCAAACTGACACGGAATTCAAATCTCTAATATTCAGAATTATCCAAGAGTCGAAGCAAAAAAAACACAAAAATGAGGAAAAAATAGGCAAGTTCATGGAAAAGGCATACAATTCATGGAAAATACAGACAAACAAATGGAAGAATTCAATAAAATAATACAGGAACAAAATGCTAAAATAAATTCACAACTAGAAATCATACAAAAACAACAATTAGAAATCCAAAAGATAAACAACAAGATTTCAGAAATGGACCCTGTCATAGAAGGGCTGAGGAGCAGGTTTGAAATAATGGAAGACAGGATCAGCAAAACTGAAGACAAACACTTGGCTACAAATCTGTTTGAGGAAAAATCAGAAAAAAGAATGAAGAAAAATGAAGAAACCTTGAGAATTATGTGGGATACAATCAAAAGCAAAAATCTGCAAGTGATTGGAGTTCCAGAAGAGGGGGAGAAAACAGAAAACACAGAGAGGATCATTGAAGAATTGCTGACAGAAAACTTCACCAGTATCATGAAAGATGAAAAGCTGACCATCCAAGAGGCTCAATGAACCCCATATAGGATAGACCCCAAAAGAAAATCACCAAGGCATATCATAATCACACTTGCCAAAACCAAAGACAAACAAAGAATCTGGAGAGCAGCTTGAGAAAAACAAAAAGTCACATACAGAGGAGAAACAATAGGACTAAGCTTGGATTATTTGGCAGAAAACATGCAAGCAAGAAGGCAATGGAATGACATATATAAAACCTTGAAAGAAAAAAATTGCCAGCCAAGAGTAATATATCCTGAAAAACTCTCATTCAAATATGATGGTGAAATTAAGTCATTTCCAGATAAAACTAAATTAGGGACTATGTAAAAACCAAACCAAACTTACAAGACTTATTAAAGGAAGTCCTTCTATCTGAGAACAAACAATATCACACCACAGGCTGAATATAGGACACAGGATTGTACTAGCCAGATACCAACCTAGGAAATGAACTCTTAAGGACTATGCAAAACCGAAAGAATAACAAAAGGGAACCAGAGAAGTTAATCTGTAAATGACAACAGCATCAGAACAATAAAAGAGGGAATAAATGGTATAGGTATAGAACCTTCTAATGGAGAGGAAGGCAAGCGATACCAAGAAATAAAAGACTAGCTCAAACCTAGGAAGATAAGGGTAAACACAAAGAAAGTTAACAAACCTACTTGTCAAAATAAAGAAGAAAAACATAAAGTCTCAGTAAAAACAAAAGAAATGAAAAAAATCCACAAACAAAAGCAATTCAGCACAGGAGAGTAAGAGGAACAAAGAAAACATCAGCACCACAAAAAAAAAAAAGCACTACAAAATGTAATCCCACTCCTAGGAATTTATCCTAGAGAAATAAGAGCCCTCATGTGAATAGACATATGCACACCCATATTCATTGCAGCATTGTTCACAATAGCAAAAATATGGAAACAACCTAGATGCCCATCAACAGATGAATGGATAAACAAACTATGGTACGTACACACATTGGAGTATTATATAAAGATAGAGAACAATGATGAATCTGTGAAGCATCTCATAACATGGATGAAACTGGAGGACATTATGCTGAGTGAAATAACTCAATCACAAAAGGACAAATATTGTATGAGACCTCTACTGTATAACTCATGTAAATGTTTACACACAAAAAGAAACAATCTTTGTTGGTGTCTCAGTCATCTAGTGCTCTGAGATACCACGAGTGGATGGATTTAGCAAAGAGAAGTTTATTCTCTCACAGTCCAGTGGGCTACAAGTCCAAATTCAGAGCATCAGCTCCAGGGGAATGCTTTCTCTGTTGGCTCTGGAGGAAGGTCTGTGTCATCAATATTCCTTCAGTCTGGGAGCTTCTCTGCGCAGGAACCTCAGGTCCAAAGGACACGCTCTGCTTCCGGTACTGCTTTCTTGGTGGTATGAAGTTCCCATGTGTCTCTGCTCACTTCTCTCTTTTATATCTCAAAAGAGATTGCATTAAGACACTAATCTGGTCAACCTCATCAGTATAACCTCATCACAGTGATAGAATTTACAACACATGAGATCACATATAATCTCATCATAGTGGTAGAGTCAACACTTAAGGAAATCACATCAGATAACACAATTATACAATACTAGGAATCATGACCTAGCCAAGTTGCTACACACATTTTCTGGGGGACACAATTCAATCCATGACAGTTGGTTACAAGGGATGGGAGGGATGGTGGGGGAGACTAAATAGATAAGTGGTAATTTTGGTGAAGGCTAAGACAGTACACATTATTGGGGAAGCCAGCACAACTTGTACAAGAAAAGGTCATGGAAGCTCCATAGACACTACCAAACTCCCTGAGGGACTGAATTGTTGGGTGGAGGGCTGTGGGGACCATGGTCTTGGGAAACATCTAGCTCAATTGGCATAACATAGTTTATAAAGATAATGTTCTACATTCTAACTTGGTGAGTAGCATCTGGGGTCTTAAAAACCTGTGAGCAGCCATCTAAGATACTCTACTGGTCTCACACCTTCGGGAGCAAGGGAGAATGAAGAGAACAAGATACAAGGAAAAGACTAGTCCAAAGGACTAATGGACCACAGCTACCACAGCCTCCACCAGACTGAGTCCAGTATAGCTAGATGGTGCCTGACTACCGCCACTGACTGCTCTGACCGGGATCACAATAGAGGGTCCTGGACACAGCTGGAAAAGGATGTAGAACAGAATTCTAACTCACAAAAACAAAAAGACCAGATTTACTGGCCTGAGAGACTGGACAAATCCCGAGAGTATGGCCCCCAGACACCCTTTTAGCTCAGTAATGAAGCCCCTCCCGAAGTTCACCATTCAGCCTGGGATTGGACAGCCTCATAAAACAAAACAGGACTAATGTGGCACAGCAGTCCAGGGACAAGGACTAGAAGGTAGGAGGGGACAGGAAAGCTGGTGATAGGGAACCCAAGGTTGAGAAGGGATGGTGTTGACATGTCATGGGGTTGTTAACCATTGTCACAGGGCAATATGTGTACTAACTGTTTAATGAGAAACCATTTGTTCTGCAAACGTTTAGCTAAGGTACCAAAAAAAGAAAAGAATTATCTATGTGAGATCAAATTGACAACAGCACGTTGGGGGGTTCTTAACTAATGTCATAAAACAATATGTGTACTGACTATGTAACGGGGAACTATTTGTTCTGTAAACCTTCATCTAAAGTACAATAAAAAACATTTTTTAGAATGAATAGTTGTAGCAAGTTTGCAAAGAAAAAAAAAGAAAATGGCTCACACAGTTGTGAAGAAATGGCTCCTGCAGTTGTGGGACCTGGCAAGTCCCAAATCCGTGGGTCAGATGAGAGACTGACAATCTCTGCTGGCTCACGTGGTTGCAGGGGCTGACAAAACCCAAACCTGCAGATCAGGTGACAGGCTGGAGGCCCCTGCTGGCTCACAGGGTTGTAGGGGTTAGAAAATCCAAAATCTGCAGGTCAGGTGACAGGCTGGGGGCCCCTGCTGGCTCACAGGGCTGTAGGGGTTGGAAAATCCAAAATCTGCAGGTCAGGTGACAGGCTGGAGGCCCAAGAACTGGAGGTCTGACACAGGGCTGAGATCGAGAGAGCTTTGCCAGAACATCCGTTTATATCATGGATGCAGGTCACATCTACAAGGAAACTCCTCTTCCAACTGATTGGCTGCTCACATCAGATCACAGAATGGGAGGTTATACACAGCGCCTGCAAAACCACTGAGAATCATAGCCAAGCTGACACTTAACATTAACCATTACAGAAGAGAAACTTCTACATTTAAAAAAAAATAAAGCTTGCTGGAGACGACTCTGACTCATGGTATCCCCATGTGTATCAGAGTAAAACTGTGCTCCACAGGGTTTTCAATGGCTGATTTTTCGGGAGTAGATCACCAGGCCTTTTTTCCAAGGTGCCTCTAAGTGGACTTGAACCTGCAAACTTTCAGTTAACAGCCAAGCATGTTAACCATTGGGACCACCCAGGGACCCCCTTCTACATTATAGACATGGGTATAAAAAATAAAAATAAAAAAGGTCCTGCTCTTACTGACTGGCTTCACTGGCTTTTCTGGTTTCTTCTTTTTCACTCCTCAGGTTCCATGGGAATAGGCAATACGAATTGACGTGTGTCTTAGTCATCCAGTGCTGCTATAACAGAAACACCACAAGTGGATGATTTTAACGAAGAGACGTTTATTTCCTTACAGTTAAAGTAGGCTAAAACGCCAAATTCAGGGCGTCAGCTCCAGGGGAAGGCTTTTTCTCTCTGTCGGCCTTCTGTTCAGTGTTCCCCTGGACTAGGAGCTTCTCTATGAGGTTCCCCTGTCTCACTGCTCACTTCTGTCTTTTATATCTCAAGAGATTGCCTCAGGACACAGTCCAGTCTTGTAGATCAGGTCCTGCCTTACTAACACAACTGCCACCCATCCTCCCTCATTAGCATCACAGAGGCAGGTTTTACAAGATACAGGAAAATCACACAGTACCAGGAATCATTGCCCAGCCAAACCGATACACACATTTTTTGGGGGACATAATTCAAACCATGACAACGTGTCATTTACAAAATTCCTCTAACATTGGGAACTCGAATCATCCAAAGTATCTCCACCTCCGTGCTGGTAGGTTTTCTTTTCATGTAAGAAAACAGCGCAGTGTGCACCTCACCAGGGGCCATCATTAGTCACTAGGGCTGTCTGCTCTCACCTGTAGGGAATAAAACACCCCTGAGGGAACTCAAAGGTCCAATCCAGTTATGAGGTTGAATCTTCCTTTCCCCTCTGGATCAGTCATCTACTGCTGTGGAACAAGCAGCCACACATATTTATTGTATCACGGTTCCGCAGAGGTCGGGGCATGGCTGAGTCGGATCTTCTGTTCAGGGACTCTCAAGGCTGCAGTTGGGGGTCAGCCATGCTGCACCTGTCATTTGTAGTTGGGGTCCCCCTCCGAGCTTACTCAGATTGTCAGTGGAATCCAGTTTCCTGTGGCTGTAGGACTGAGGTCCCCGCTTCCTTGCTGTCTGTTGCCTAGGTGCCGCTCTCAGTCCCGGAGGCCAGCCTGGGTCCTGGCCACATGGCCCTAGGCGTCACAAGTGACTCCATGCTGGAAAGTTATCTACAGTTCCTCTTACAGTTATCTCGCTGGGAATGAGGGGCCATGTGTGAGGGGCACTCAGGCATCACAAAGCCTTGCGCTTTGCTTGCTCTCCACTGAACTCAGAGGTAGACAGGAAGGCAGCGGAGCTCCACCAGACAGAAGGATACCTTTATATCTCTCTGACCTCCTGGGGTCAAGGGGATTAGACAGGTGGCAGAAGAGCTAGAGGAATTAGAGCCTGGGTCAGTGGTTTCCTCCCGACAGGATGACAGCAGGAGCGATGGATGTGTTTTCCAGAAACCCATAGTCTTAGGGGAAAAATGTTCTCAAAGGACAGAGAGAGTATGTGACAGCTCCACCCAGAGCTGGTGCTGTGGTTCCTGGCCCATGCCTGGGCCTGTAGAAGACGTCCCAGGGGGGAAAGCTGGCTGGCAGAGCTGGAGAGGTGTCTCCTGGAGCAGGCAGAGGAGCCCTGCTCACTGGCAGCACAGGAATCACCTCTTCTTTGGGGACAAATCAACCCGAGTCCTGGACACCATAACATCGCTCTCCTCTCCAGGAGAAGCAGGAGAATGGCTATGATTCTGGATTATGGAAACAGCTAGGGATGTAATTCTCAACCTTTCCCCCCTCCATGACACCCCTAAATTACTTTCACATGTGCACCACACCCATCTTGACCAGGGAGATACACGATGCCTGCGCTGGTGGCTCTAGCTCCTGTGCTTCCCTCCCACTCAGCCAAGTGAGTGGGAATACGATCCCCAAGGGGCAACCATGGCTCCACCCCTAACTCAATTTAAAAAGTAAAAGCTGGGGAAGTCAAGCTTTGGAATCAGATGGATCTAGGTCCAACTCCCAGCTCCCCACTTTCTAGCTACTTGCACCAGGCAAGCTGATCCTTCTTTTCAGCTTCAGCTTCCTCAGGAGTAAATGGGGTCCCTGTGGATGTTAAATGAGGACATGTATGTAAAGTGCTTACAGGGTCTGGAGCACAGTGGGTACTTAATGAACACTGCCAACCATCAGTGGCGGTAGTGTTAGCAGGTGTGCAGACCAGCTCAGCAGGGCCTGTCTCAGTGCTGCGGTCAGGACGGCTAATCCAAGGAGCGGCAGCAAAGCTGAGCAGAAACTCCTCCCTCGTGGAACATTTCCAGTCAACAGACATCCCAAAGCCCTTGGGCAATAGCTTGTCTCAGCTCCCCATCTTCCTCAGATCCAGGTGGCACATTCTAGAACTGTACGTCAGAGCTGAGAAGGAGCAGGAAGGCCACCTGTTGTCCTCAGACCTCAAGGGCAGTGGAGAAGCCCAGACCCAGTGCGCGAGTGCACCTGACCAGCCCACTTGAGTCTGCTCTGTCATTAAAGCTACATCAAACACAGACAAGTCGCTAACCCAGCCTAGAAGGGCCTGGACGATGGTTTTCATCAATGAGAATGAGAAACCAGAATTTGCAGTCAGAGCCCTCCTAGTTAACAGAGGCCTTCTTCCACTGTTCATGCCTTAGTCCCCTCCGTGATACTCCTAACAAGATCACCTGTACAGCAATGCCAGCAAGGCTGCACAGCTGTCCTCACCTCCGCTCTCAGGGAGTCGCCAGCCCGACAAGGCCCCTACTACGGCCCAGGGCTTCCTCTGGGCGTCCGGGTAACCTACGAGAAGGCCCTCTCGGAGGGTTCTGCATCCCCACTCTGATGGAAATAGGATGGTTTATAGCGCTCCACAACAGGGACTGATCCTGGAAGGGGCAGGGTGGGAAAGCAATTAAAATAACGGCTGTTACTTGTATGGCACCGTCTATGTGCTGGCACTGCTCCCGCGCGTGACAAACATTAGCTTACTCCTCAGTACAGCCTGTGAAGGAGACACTTCTACCGTCTCAGGTTGAAAGATGAGAAGTAAGACACCCTTGGATACACAACAAGTGTTACAGCCATGGAACAAAGAAAGAATAACTAAGAGTCAGAGGTCTCAAAGTGGGAAAAGAGTTTAAGATCACCTAGTTCGACCCAGTGCAAGCATGCCCTCATCCATGCCTCTGACCAGCGGCCACCCGGCCTCTGCAGGCTGAGGTGATCACGGCCTCTCCCTGCAGCCTTCCCGTTGTCGGATGGGGCAGGGCAGGACTAGTATTGATTGTTTACTGTGTGTTGAGGGTTTTAGCTACTTTCTTTTTTCATTCAATCTTAAAACCTTAGGAGGTAGAGATTTTTACAACAAAGACACAGACTCACACACAGACACACCCTCCTTGTGTCATTTTCCTGCTTCTTTCCCATATACTTATCACTCTATCATCTAGTATATATTTTCCTTCTCTATTTCTTTATTCTAGTTTCCCCACTAGAATGCAAACTCCAGGAAGTTTGGGGGATTTTATTCTTTCCACTCTCGGGTTTCCCATGCCTAGGACCTGGCCTGTAGTCAACGCTCCACAGGAAACTGCTGAATGACCACCTGTTTCACAGAGAGCAAACAAGCTCTGAGTAGCTATCTGACCTGCAGAGGTCACAGAGCTGGGATTTCAACTTTGGGCATCAGGATCTGAAGCACCACACATGCTCCTTTCTCCTCAAAAACACTCAAGTATATTGATTGAGGCTTTTCTCTCATGTTTCCGCTTATCATCCCAGTCAGTCACTATTGAGGGATACAAAATGAGCCTCGTCCCTTCCTCCCTAACAGTCTGCAATACTTGCAAACAGTTATTGCCCCCTGCTATACCTACCAGGTCCTTACAGGAAGTGGCTTTTCCACCTCTCCCCTGGACACACTACAGTTTGTCCTTCTAAAACTGTGATGCAAATCCCACCTCACTGGTGCTCAGAAGTCTGAGCAAGCTAAATCAACACCCAGCTGTCCTGCGCAGGGGCTTACTCAGAATCTTGCCCACTACTGCCCATCCCTCTGTGCCCAAGAGTGGGTCAGCAAGACCTGTCTTCCTCCCCAACTAACTTGGTGGATCCCAATTTGCCAGCTGTGTCTGTACACCTCCACAAAGACAGTGCTGTGTTCCGCAGAAAGAAGAAAAGCTGCCGCTGGCCTGGCAATCCCACCTCTGAGGCAGAAACTCCGCCAGCCTCCTCCTGCACAACTGTGGGCTGAAAGCAAGACGGAGCAGGCCTGTGCCACCGTCCTGCCATTGCTGTGTTCAGACTTGGTGATCTCACATTCCTCACGTAACTCTGTCCCAGGTCTGTGAGGCACAGCTCTGTGGGAAAGGCACCTCACCTGAAGGTCTTTGCTAACTCCGTGTTTCTCAGACACGCAACTGCCCTGGTGCTTGGAGCTATCTTAAAGGTGGCAGCTGAACTCTGTAAACAAAACCCCTAAGATGCAAAACATCTCAGTCAAGTCCCAACCCCAAGAATCCTGCTTCTCCTTCCCCTTTGTGACTCATAAGAAAGGCCACGGAATCTTTCCTTAGCCTTTGTCTCAGGATGGCATTGTTAGATTCTGGAGTTGAAAGGACATCACTTAAATCTTTCACAAAAGGTAGAAGGGGGAGGCTGCTGGCACAGGGCTCCTGAGAGCACAAGGTGTCCTGGGGGCAGATGGCTTATCTTATCACCTCCTGGGGAGAAGCACACCCCTGTGTCCATAGTGCTTTTCCCTCCCTCCACCAAACAAGCATTGCTATGTCCCCCTCAGTCCAGCTGCCACCATCCGTGACTCTGGCTGGCACAGAGCTGAATGACTGGGGCACACCAAAGGACTTCTCTTTGGTTGTTATTATCTATCTTTGAGCTCTGGCTCTTTTAGAGATGGCCCACATGGCTTTACTAAGTCCTAGTCCTTAAAGAGCTTTCATCTGGAAATCTCAAGAACATTCTGTGAACCCTCAAGCCTCATGGAATCATGGTCTGGCAGACATTAAAAATGCCTATTTTTCAAAGAGGGGAAGTAGGTCCTTTGAAGTTAGCAGCACTCAGAAGCATCTTGGAAATGACACCAATGCAATTATTTTAAGTACAAAGCTGTTCTGATCTTGGGAATTACCTGGGAGTGCTGGGTCTGCAGCTCTGAGGACCAGCTGGCAGCTCTGCACAGAGGAGGCATTCTGGCAGGCCAACGTGGGCGTCTGCACCGCTGACGAGCTCTGTGCTCCAACTTGAATACTTCCGTGCAGGTGGAGATTTGCCTTTCCCTCTGTTAAGCAGCAGGTTGGACTCAACATTCCCAAGATTCTCTTAAAGATGTTGTTCTCCCATTATCAGATAATTTGGATTATCCTAAGGAAATGGGCCATTCATGGGGATGGTACAGGACCAGGCAGCATTTCATTCCTTTGTGCATGGGAGGACAAGTCAGGGGCCCACTTGACAGTAGTTAACAAAACAACAATGAAATGGGCTCTGGTTCTCCCTTCCAAAAGTGGAACACTGCGAAAGTTGAGTCGAAGAATCCAGATGATTTCCACTGGAGACAAACACACCTTCTACAACTTGGCCAAGAAAGGAGTGAGGCTTCTGGTAGCACGGAGCTGAGAGTGACTGCCTTCGGTGTCGCTGCAAACCAGGGTTTTGAAACGGTTTGAACCAGTTCAGTCATGACTGATGAAACGAAACCAGAACAGACCTGAATTTTTAAAAATTGGGTGATCTGGAACTATAACCAGAATGGGACAAAGTACAGGCCAAAGTCCTGGAGTGGGAGACCCAGGAGAGGAGGAGTGATGGGTGAGATTGCATTATTGCCAGGAATGAGGAGAGTAACACACCTTCAAAGCAGTACAGTCGGCTGCCATCTTTGAGCAGGGCACTGCTGTTTCCAACTGCACAAAATCCAACAAGCAAGAGATTCTCTTGCTATGCAACGCGTATGCTGCCCTTGTTTTCTAAGAAGGAGGTTAAGTTTCTAGCAGGGCTTTGACCCGTAATTTTCCCGTTCTCATTATGGTTCTGGTTCACTCAAATTTTAGAAATTGAGTCTGTTCCAGTGTTGTGTCCTCGTCCATGGTTGAACCGGGAAGAACCAGTTTGAAGCTCTGCTGCAAACACCACATCCACTGCAGCTTCGCCCACTGTACTCCTTTCTCCTCACAGCAGCCAGAGCCATTTTCTTCACACTTATGTTCTCATGGCCTCCCTTGCTTTGTTCTGCAAAGACTTCACAACCCTCTCAGTGTTAGTGTACAATTCTAAGTCTTCCCCGTGACTTACAGTTCTGAGTGAGGTGCCCTGTCCCCGCCTTCCACCTCACCTTGCACCATGCACTCTGTGGCCCAGTGCGCCCAGCACGCAAGCCTGCTTTCTTTCCTCTGAACCTGATGAGCATCTTCCCACCTTAGAGCCTAGGCCTGGAAAGCTCTTCCCCCTGATTTTACATAATTTATTTTTCTGTTTCTGTGTGACTTTTGGGGGGTGGTAAAATATACATCACAAAAATTTTCCATTTTAACCATTTTTAAGTGTACAATTCAGTGACATTAACTACATTCACCATGTGGTGCAACCACCACCGTTATCCATTTCCAAAAGCTTTGCATCACCCCAAACTGAAACTCAGTAACCCTTAAGTGATAATTCCCCATCCTCCCCCTCCCAGCCCCTGGTAACCACTAATAAACTTTTGTCTCTATGAATTTGCCTATCCTAGATATTTCATACAGATGGGATTATACAATACTTGTCCTTTTGTGTCTGACTTATTTCACTGAGCATAATGTTTTCAACAGTCAGCCATATCATAGCATATTTCAGAACTTCATTTCTTTTTATGGTTGAATAATATCCCATTGTGTGTATATACCACAATTTGTTAACCCATTCATCTCTTGATGGACACTGGCTATAGTGAATAATGTTGCACTGAACATTGATGTACAAGTACCTGAGTCCTTGCTTTCAAGTCTTTTGGGTATACATCTAGGAGTGGAATTGATGGGTCATATAGTAATTCTATGTTTAACTTTTTGAGGAACCACTAAACTGTTTTCCACAGTGGCTGCACCATTTTTCATTCCCACCAATAATACATGTGGTTTCCAATTTCTCCACATCCTTGCCAACACTTGTTGTTTTGCATTTTCTGATAATAGCATCCTAGTGGGTGTGCAGTGATATCTCATTGTGGGATTGTTTTTTTTTATTGTGGTAAGATATATCATCACAAAAAATTTGCTGTTTCAACCAGTCTTAAGTGTACGATTCAGTGACATTAATCACAATTACTATGTTGTGCAACTGTCACAACTAACCATTTTGAGAAAACAATTTCATCACTCCAGCCAGAAACCCAGTACCCCTTAAGTGATAACCCCTCCTTCCCGCTCCCTCCTGCCCCTAGGAAGCACTAATAAACTTTCATTTCTATGCATCTGCCCATTCTGTACATTTCATATAAGTGAGATAATACAGTATTCTCCTGTATTTTCAATTCTGTTCATTTCTATTCTATTACATTCTTCAAAAGGTTGGACATAACTCACTAAATTGATTTTACAACCCACTCCGGTTGCTCAATGGTTATGCACTCAGCTGTTAACCAGAAGGTCGGTGGTTCACATCCACCAGCCACTCTGTGGGAGAAAAGACCTGGCGATCTGCTCCCATAAAAATTACAGCCTATCGAAAAACCACTGGCCAGACTGACAAAAGAAAAACAGGAGAGGACGTAAATAACCCAAATAAGAAAGACCCAACTGAAATAAAAAGGATTATAACAGAATATTATGAAAAACTATACTCCAACTAATTTGAAAACCTAGAGGAAATGGATAAATTTCTAGAAACACACGGCCTACCCAAACTACAACAAAGTGATATTGAAAATCTGAACAGACCCATAACGAGAAGAGATTGAAAAGGTAATTAAAAAACTCCCAACAAAAAAAAGCCCTGGCCCAGATGGCTTCACTGGAGAATTCTATAAAACATTTACAGAAGAGCTTGTACCAGTACTACTCAAGCTATTTTGGAGCATAGAAAAGGAAGCAACACTTCCAAATTCATTCTATGAAGCCAGCATAACGCTGATACCAAAACCAGGCAAAGATGTCACAAAAAAGAAAATTACAGACCAATATCTCTCATGAATATAGATGCAAAAATTCTCAACAAAATTCTAGCCAATAGAATTCAGCATCATATCAAAAAAAATAATACACCATGACCAACTAGGATTCATACCAGGTTTGCAAGGATGGTTCAACATTAGAAAATCAATCAGCATAATCCACAACATAAATAAAAGGAATGAAAAGAATCGCATGATCATCTCAATTGATACAAAAAAGGCATTTGACAAAGTCCAACACCCATTCCTGATAAAAACTCTCAATCAAATAGGTATAGAAGGGAAATTTCTCAGCATAATAAAGGGCATCTATGCAAAACCAATGGCCAACATCATTCTTAATGGAGAGAGGCTGAAAACATTCCCCTTGAAAACAGGAACAAGACAAGGATGCCCTTTATCACCGCTTCTATTTAACATTGTGCTGGAAGTTCTAGCTAGAGCAACAAGGCAAGAAAAAGAAATAAAGTGCATCCAAATTGGTAATGAAGAAGTTAAACTGTCCCTGTTTGCAGATGATATGATACTATACATAGAAAACCCTAAAGATTCCATGAGAAATCTACTGGAACTAATAGAAAGATTCAGCAGAGTAGCAGGATACAAGATAAACATTCAAAAATCAGTTGGATTCCTATACACCAATAAGGAGAATGATGAAAAGGAAATCAGGAAAACAATACCATTTATAATAGCCCCTAAAAAGATAAAATACTTAGGAATAAATCTAACCAGGGATGTAAAAGACCTATACAAGGAAAACTACAAAACACTACTGCAAGAAACTCAAAGGGATCTACATAAACAGAAAAACATACCATGCTCATGGCTAGGTAGACTCAACATTGTGAAAATGACAATTCTACCCAAAGCAATTTACAAATACAATGCAATCCCAATCCAAATACCAACAACATTCTTCAAAGAGATGGAAAAACTAATCATTAACTTTATATGGAAAGGGACAAAGCCCCGAATAAGTAAAGCACTACTGAAGAAGAAGAATAAAGTTGAAGGACTCACACTACCTGACTTCAGAACCTACTATACAGCTACAGTAGTCAAAACAGCCTGGTACTGGTACAACGACAGATACATTGACCAATGGAACAGAATTGAGAACCCAGATGTAAATCCATCCACCTACGTTCACCTGATCTTCAACAAGGGCCCAAAGTCCATCAAATGGGGAAAAGACAGTCTTTTTAACAAAAGGTGCTGGCAAAACTGGATATCCATCTGCAAAAAAATGAAACAAGACCCATACCTCATGCTGTATAAAATAACTACTTCAAAATGGATCAAAGACCTGAATATAAAGCCTAAAACTATAAAGTTCATAGAAGAAAAAATAGGACCAACACTACGGGCTTTAATATACAGCATTAACAGGATACAAACCACAAGCATCAATGCACAAACCCCAATAGATAAGCTAGATAACTGGGATCTTCTAAAAATCAAACACCTATGCTCTTCAAAAGACTTCACCAAAAGAGGAAAAAGAGAACCTACAGACTGGGAAAAAATTTTTGGACAGTACAAGTCAGACAAAGGTCTAATCTCCATAATCTACAAGAAAATCCAACACCTCTACAACAAAAAGACAAATAATCCTATTAAAAAATGGGCAAAGGAAATGAACAGACACTTCACTAAAGGAGGCATTCAAATGGCCAACAGACACATGAGGAAATGCTTGCGATCACTAGCCATTAGAGAAATGCAAATTAAAACTGCAATGAGATACCATCTCACCATGGCATTACTGGCACGAATCAAAAACACTGGAAATAACAAATGTTGGAGGGGCTGCGGGGAGGTGGGAACTCCTATGCACTGCTGGTGGGAATGCAAAATGGTACAACCATTTTGGAAAATGATATGGCCCTTTCTTAGAAAGGTACAGATAAACATACCATACGATCCAGCAATCCCACTCCTAGGAATATATCCTAGAGAAATAAGATCTGTCACATAAATAGACATATGCATACCCATTTTTATGGCAGCATTGTTCACAATAGCAAAACGATGGAAACAACGTAGATGGCCATCAACAGATGAATGGATAAATAAGCTATGGTACATACACACAATGGAGTACTGTACAACGAGAAAGAACGATGATGAATCTGTGAACCATTGCATAACATGGATGAAACTGGAGGACATTATGCTGAGTGAAATAAGTCAATCACAAAAGGACAAATATTGTATGAGACCTCTATTGAAAAAACCCATGAAAAAGTTCACACACAAAATGTAACTATCTTTGTTGGTTACCAGGGATGGTGGGGGTGGGGGGGATCGTAAATAGGCAATAGATAAGTGGTATCTTGTGTGAAGGGTGAGACAGTACACAATACAGGGGAAACCAGCACAACTTGTACAAGGAAAGGTCATGGAAGCTCCATAGACACATCCAAACTCCCTGAGGGACTGAATTGCCAGGTGGATGGCTGTGGGGACCGTGGTCTCGGGGAACATCTAGCTCAATTGGCATAATACAGTTTATAAAGACAATGTTCTACATTCTACCTTGGTGAGTAGTGTCTGGGGTCTTAAAAGCCTGTGAGCAGCCATCTAAGATACTCCAGTGGCCTCATCCCTTCAGGAGCAAGGGAGAATGAAGATAACAGGATACAAGGAAAAGATTAGTCTGAAGGACTAGTGGACCACAGCTACCAAGGCCTCCACCAGACTGAGTCCAGTACAGCTAGATGGTGCCTGGCTACCACCATTGACTGCTCTGACCAGAATCACAACAGAGGGTTCTGGACAGAGCTGGAGAAGGATGTAGAACAAAATTCTAACTCACAAAAAAAAAAAAAAAAAAAAGACCAGATTTACTGGCCTAAAGGAGACTGGAGAAACCTCAAGAGTATGGCCCCCAGACACCCTTTTAGCTCAGTGGTGAATTCATTTCCGAGGTTCACCGTTCAGCCGGGGAGTGGACAGCCCCATAAAACCAAATGGGACTAATGAGGCACAGCAGTCCAGGGACAAGAGCTAGAAGGCAGGAGGGGATAGGAAAGCTGGTGATAGGGAACCCAAGGTTGAGTAAGGATAGTGTTGATGTGTTGTGAGGTTGTTAACCATTGTCATAGGGCAACATGTGTACTAACTGTTAAATGAGAAACTATTTCGTTCTGTAAGCCTTCATCTAAAGTGAGAATAACAGCACAATTGGAAGAGCATAGTCTATGTCACTGAACTGTGCATGTAGAAATTTTTGAAATGGTGTATCTTTGGCTATGTATATTTTCACCAAAAAAAAAAAAAAAAAAAAAGGTCAAGAAGGGAGAGGGTTGACATGTTGTGGGGTTGTTAACCAATGTCATAAAAAACAATGTGTACTATGTTTCATGAGAAACTATTTGTTTTGTAAGCCTTCACCAGAAGTACAATAAAAAAAATGAAAGGCCAAAAAAAAAAAAAAAAAAAAGAATAACAACGAAAAAAAAAAAAATTACAGCCTAGGAAACCCCGTGGGGGCAGTTCCACTCTGTCTTATAGGATCACTATGAGTCGGAAGTCGACAGCACCTAACAACAACAATGATTTATAACCTGCAGTTTCCTTACAGAGGAGGAAAGGAAGTCCAGGAAGGCAGTGGGCTGCCCAGGGTCAGGGCAAGGTGCAGGAGTGGGAGAGCCTAAGCTTCCTGACAGTTCCTGTCTCAGCAGCTGCTTCAGTTCTCCAGTGTGATGGAGATCCCCTTGTTCTCTGGGGAAAATTCCATTTGTTCAAGCTTTGTTTCTGCGTGGGGCTCCAGGATTCACACTTCATAGGCAAGATCTGGTCCTTGACACAGAGTGCATGATGACTACTTCACTTGGGACCCGATCCATGGCTGTCCTGGAGGGCGGCTCTCCCTGGCAGAGTACATGCACCTGCACAGCATTGCACCCCACAGCACTGCACCCACCAGCGCTGCACCCCACAGCACTGCACCCCACAGTACTGTACCTCGCAGCACTGCACCCCACAGCACTGCACCCCACAGCACTGAACCTACACAGCACTGCACCCACAGCACTGCACCTACACAGCACTGCACCCCACAGCACTGCACCTACACAACACTGCACCCACACAGAACTGCACCCCACAGCACTGTACCCCACAGCACTGCACCCCACAGCACTGAACCTACACAGCACTGCACCGACAGCACTGCACCTCACAGCACAGCACCCACAGCACTGCACCTCACAGCACGGCACCCCACAGCACTGCATCTCACAGCACTGCACCTCACAGCACTGCATCTCACAGCACTGCAACTCACAGCACTGCACCTACACAGCACTGCACCTCACAGCACTGCACCCAACAGCACTGCATCTCACAGCACTGCAACCCACAGCAGTGTACCTCACAGCACTGCACCCCACAACACTGCAGCTACACCACACTGCACCTACACAGCACTGAACCCAACAGCACTGCACCTTGCAGCACTGCAACTACACAGCACTGCACCTCGCACCTCACAGCACTGCATCTCACAGCACTGCACCACACAGCACTGCACCTCACAGTACTGCACCCCACAGCACAGCGCCTCACAGCACTGCACCTCACAACACTGCACCCCACAGCACTGCACCCACAGCACTGCACCTACACAGTACTGCACCTCACAGCACTGCACCTCACAGCACCGCACCTACACATCACTGCACCCCACAGCAGTGCACCCCACAGCACTGCACCTCACAGCACTGCACCTCAGAGCACTGCACCTACACAGCACTGCACCTTGCTGCACTGCACCTACACAGCACTGCTGCTCACAGCACTGCACCTTGCTGCACTGCACCTACACAGCACTGCTGCTCACAGCACTGCACCTCACAGCACTGCACTTCACAGCACTGCACTCCACAGCACTGCACCTACACAGCACTTCACCCCACAGCACTGCACCTACACAGCACTGCACCTACAGCACTGCACCTACACAGCACTGCACCCCACAGCAGTGCACCTCACAGCACTGCACCACACAGCACTGCACCTCACAGCACTGCACCCCACAGCACAGCACCTCACAGCACTGCACCTACACAGCACTGCACCTACACAGCACTGCACCTCACAGCACTGCACCCCACAGAACTGCATCTCACAGCACTGCACCTCACAGCACTGCATGCCACAGCACTGCACCTCACAGCACTGCACCCCACAGCAGTGCACCTCACAGCACTGCACCCCACAGAACTGCATCTCACAGCACTGCACCTCATAGCACTGCATGCCACAGCACTGCACCTCACAGCACTGCACCCCACAGCAGTGCACCTCACAGCACTGCATCTCACAGCAGTGCACCCCACAGCACTGCACCCCACAGCACTGCACCTCACAGCACTGCACCTCACAGCACTGCACCTCGCTGCACTGCACCTACACAGCACTGCATCTACACAGCACTGCAACCTGCAGCACTGCACCTACACAGCACTGCACCTCGCAGCACTGTACCCCAGAGGGCTGACCACACTGCAAAACCATGTGTTTTTTCACATTTTCCTCAAAGAGAATAACCCGCTTGCCCCTTGCAGATTTAGGGGCTTATACACAGAGGAAAAGCATGTCATGAGCTATAACCCCAAAAGAGATCCTGAGGTCAAATTTATAAAAGCAGATACACACTTGAATTAATATACTCATTGGTTCTTAATACAAGGTAAGCCCTAGAACTCAAGTAGGAATGTTTTGGCATCCAGAGAAGGAATTTGGACAATTACTTTTTTTTTTTTTTTTAATGAACAGGGGTTTAAGGGAAGGAACAAGAAATACCAGACTTCCCATGTGTACTGTGGTGGGTGGTTTTAGAAAGAGCACCCAGGCCCCCAGGTGGGACAGATGTTGCCACTGCCTTATTCAGTAAGTAGGTGGAGCTATATGTACATCTGTGGTAACTTTGCACACACATATATGAACAGTAAATAGAAAATTACAAGCAGCTGGGATGGAACCACGCCCACAGGAAAGTCAGATGGCACAGAATATGTAGCATCAAAGTCCCAAACTCATGAGTAGAATGAATGCAGTCCATACAAGGGTGGTGGCTAGCCCACCTGGGTTGCTCAGAGGTACCTTTATATCTCTATGATCCGTGGGAACTGTGCTCCCCCAGGACCCCAGGAATGAGCCGTCGTGTTCAGCTCCCAGGACTCCCAGTCCTTCAGCTGCTGAGCTAGTCCCTCGCTGTCTGATCCCTTCTCCCACACACTCAAGGACCTGGGGCACTGCACCTGAGATGGGGTGGGTGGAGTCTGGACACCAAGACTGGGTGTGGTAGTTCAGGTAGGACTTGCCCCTGGGCTATGGTGCTTAGAGAGCCAGGCAAGAGAAAACATCTTGTGTAGAAACCAAAAGCAAAAGCTAGGCAGTCCTTCCAAATGAGATGTCGAGCTAAAGAACCAGGAGCAAGGGGAAAACCCATTTGAGGCAAGAGGATAGAAAGGGCGAAGAAAAGCAAGAGCGAGTAGTTCTGCGGTAGACGGTAAGGAGCAGTAACATGGAGGAATTCCTTGAGCCAGAAGAACGCATCAAAGGGCCAGCCTTTCAAAGAATATAATAGACTAGAACAGAAGAGAAGACATGGGAGGATATCACATGTAGTAAGGGCAGGAATTGCTCTGTGAAGCATTCATTTCCGTCATGTGTACTGGGTTATGACATAAAATGCAATTCCTACTGTGGGTCTTGGTTAAGGCAAAGGGGCTTTGGTCACCTGTAACATGTGCTTGGAAGGCTGGTTGGGTGTGCTGCACCACTGAATAGGTTCCAACAAACCACACATCTCCCCAAGTGTCCCCATCCTCAAACACAGCCCCCAGGCAGCCCTGGACGGTGAGGGCCTCTGCTCAGGGGCTGCAGTACAACATTTGCACCTCTTGGGGAACATTTCTGGGTTGGGCTGTGCTCAGACCTCAGCCCCAGCAACAAGTTCCCTGGAAGCTGCTTTACAGAGGGTGTTTCTGGACCCAACACTGATCAAAGGGACCATATCACATGGCTAGGATGAATTTCTTTTACACAATCACAGGGAGACAGATTTCACTGAAAAACCCTGGCCCATCTGCACTGATCCAGTCTTTTCAACTTTTTTCCCACACTTGTGCAGATTTGTAGAATCTTGGGATAGAAGAAATCTCCAAACTGTTTTATCCAGTGCGTGCGTGTTGCGGGTTTCCCAACTGCTACTGTGCTCGCGTGATGTGCAATGGAAGCCCGACGTGCCTTCAACAAGCCAAGAGCTTTTCACTCAAACATCAGAAATAAATGCTAAAATGCAAATACAATGGGGGACGTATATACAGTTAATGTCACACTAAGATAATAACGGTTATAAAAAGATAATTCTGGGGAAAAAAAACTATAGGGAGGGAGGTTGGAGGAGAAAGGAGGAGGAGGACCGACTTCGGCCGAGAGGGGCCGTGGGCTCCAGTGAGGCACCCCTGAGGACCAAAGGGGCAGGAACAGGGCCTGGAGCAGACAAACCTCCCAGTTCACAACCCATCGCCAGGCCCTAGGCCCATTTCCAGCAGCTTATTGTGGAAAACAACCCCTTTCAATGTCATTCCTGTTACATCATCAAACATAGATGCCAAGGTTCCAAGTGTTCTGCTAGGTACTGTGAGGGGTGCAGGGATAGCTAAAGACCACCTTTCCCCTACACAGCTTTTTGCCTATCACAGAAGATAGCATTCAACTACAATCTAAAGCAAAGGGACACTGAGTTCTAATGCTACCACATCTTGAAGACTAGCCAAGTGTTAACGGGGACATATAGGGAGGAGCCATTATACCTGGCTGAGGGGGCAGGGAAGGCTTTATGAAGGAGGCAACATTTGACCAGAAATTTAAAGGGTCATTGGGAGTCTCGTGATCTGGTCTGGACAGGACTAGAGGACAGGGGCTGAGACAGCAGCGAGCGCAGTCACAATGAAAAGTGAAAACCACGAAGTGCTTGAGACATGAGGGCTGCATCAATTCCCTGAAGAAGCCCTGGTGACACAATGGTTAACAGAAAGGTTTTCATGAGGTTCAACCCCACCCAGCAGTTCCACAGGAGAAAGACCTGGTCATCTGCTTCTATAAAGATTACAGCCAAGAAAACCCTACAGGGCAGTTCTACTCTGTCACACGTGGTTGCTATGAGTCAGAATGGACTCGATGCCACCCAACAACAACAACATCAAAACCTAGTGCCTTAAAACAGTTCTGTAGTTCAGAAGTCCAAGGTGGTTCTCACCAGGCTAAAACCAAGGTGTCAGCAGTCCTGGTTCCTTCTGGAAACTTGAGGGGAGAATCTGTCTCCTTGCCTTTTCCAGCTTCTGGAGGCCACCTGCATTCCATGGCTCTTGGTGGACCCCTCCTCCATCTTCAAAGGCAATAAGACAGGTTGAGTTCCTTTCACATCGCATTCTAACCTTCCTTCTGTTGTAACACCTCCTCTCTCTCTCTCTTCTTTAGCCTCCTTCCACTTTCAAGATCCCTTGGGATTATATCGGAGCCCTAGTGATACAGTGATTAAGAACTCAGCTGCTAACCAAAAGGTCAGCAGTTCAAATCCACCAGCCACTCCTTGGAAACCCTATGTGGTAGTTCTACTCTGTGTTATAGAGTTGCTATGAGTCAGCAACAGGTTTGGTTTTAGTTCTGGAGATTATACTGGGTTTACCTGGATAATCTAGGATCATCTCCATATTTTAAAGTCAGCCGATCAGCAAATTTAATGCCATCTGCAACCTTAATTCCCCTTTGCCATGTCACCTAATATATTCACAGGTTCCAAAAATTAGGACATGGACATCTTCAGATGGCCAGTATCCTGCCTAGGTACAATCTTAAGTGGTCAGGGGAGGGGAATGTGGTAGAAATAAGATAGGCGCCAGAATACCCAAGAGCTTCACAGCCATGCTGAGGCATCTGACAGCCAAGAGTAAATTTTCTTTGTGGTTAAGTAGGAATTAATTTATCCGTGTGATGTTTGACATTTACAATACACTTTTTGTATATTATCTCATTAGATCTTGGAAACAGCCCTTTATGAGATGTGTTAATATTATTATTTTAAAGCTAACAATTTAGGTGACTTGTTTCAAGACTGTCTGGCGAGTAAAGGAGATTTCAGGACTTGACCCTCAAGCCTTCTGGCTGCTAAGCTCAGGCCTTTCCCCTCATCCACGAAGGCAACATTTCATCAATCAAATAAGTTGTTAACATAACCATGTTTTTAACCTTTTATTGTTAGCTTGCTTTCTTCATATTTTTGGAAATACATCTTTAAAAAATTTAACTTTTTATCTAATAATTATTTTGCCTCTAAATATATTTCTTGAATTAATCCTTTTTTACAGGGGTATATACTGTGTCTTACTCAGTGTTATAAACTAACACATACAGACACAAAAACAAACAAACAAATCCCTTGCTGTAGAGTTGGTTCCGACTCATAGCATCCCTATAGAACAGAGTAGAACTGCTTCATGGGGTTTCCAAGGAGCAGCTGGAGGATTTGAACTGCTGACCTTTTGGTTAGCGGCCTGAGCTCTTAACCACTGTGCCACCAGGGCTCCATTTAAGCAAAGAGATGGTTAAATTTTGTTCTTATTCTCCCACAAACAAGCCCACCTGTCTCATCACTTGTGTGAGCAGTTCGGGAGGCATTCTGAGAGTTATTTGCTCTCCACCAATTCCGTGACATGTCAGGAAACACCTAGGAAGCATGGGAAGGTATCCACACAGGCTAAGAAAGAACATGTTCTTGAGTGGTAAACCCACAACGGTATATAAGAGTTTGGAATTCATATATGTTTCAGAAAGGACAGAATGCTTTAAAAGCAGGATGCATTTTTTTACTAAGTACAGTTACTGATTTGTTCCAGTTTTGTGTCATTGGAAGGATGGATCTTGGCAGGATTTCCATCTTCAAATCACTCCATGCTGCTGCTTTTGGTGTCTTCTTTCCTTAGCTTCATCAAGAACTTCATCAAGACCCGACACTGAGCTAACCCATCATGGAGTCTTAGAGCTGGAAGAGAGTCTTACAGCATCTAGTCCAACATTCAGTCACTCCAGGGATCTTCTCTAAATACAGCTGCAGGGTCTGCTAAAATCTTTTCAAGGATGAGGCACTTATCAGCTGAAAAGTATATAGGATATGACCATAAAGAGCCTTTAAAAAGTTATTAACTACCATTTGAAAAAGGGCATACTATGTGTCATGCTTTAAATGTACTATGTTAGCCCTCATAACAACCTTTAAAAAAAAAAAAAAAAACCCACTGCCGTCGTGTCAGTTCCGACTCATAGTGACCCTATAGGACAGAGTAGAACTGCCCGATAGGGCTTCCAAGGCTGTGATCTTTATGGAAGCAGACTGACACTTCTTCCTCCAACAGAGCAGCAAATGGGTTCAAACCACCAACCTTTCGGTTAGCGGCCGAGCTCTTAACCACTACGCCACCGGGGCCCCACGTAGGAACTATCAATACCCCAATTTTATGATAAGCAGACTGAGGGTCATACATGTTAAATAACTTGCCCTTGGCCACACAACCAATAACTAGCACAGCCAAAATTCACAAAAGGCCTGTCTGACTTCTATTACCTAAGCAGGTAACAGAAGCAGTAGTCTCTCTGCAGCTGTTTGTATAACAAAACATCAACTTTCTCTTGAGGCCAAGAGGAGCCTCTAAAGGCTTGGATGGGAAGGATACACCTCCTTCCTGAAGATATGACTTAGAACATCAAGAAATCTTCCCAAATGGGACATTCAAATCTGCCAGGCATTCTGTGTACGTGGAAGAGTGGGACCATAACTTCCCTTGTTTGAGAAACACTCATAGCTTGACTCTTAACCACCTGCTGTAGAGTTTTGTCACCAGTCTTTCTCCCCTCATTTGAAAGTTGAGGTATTATTTTTACGTTTCAAACTTTTGGCACTTCTCCCATCTTTTCTGACTCTTCAATATTACCAACAATGATGCCAAAATCCTACCTTCAATTCTTAGGTTTTGTGAACAGTGTTATCAGAACCATGACAAAAGAGTCAAAGATGGATTTCCTCCCCTCCGACATTTCTGTTAGGAATACTCCCTATTAGATGGGAACAAACTTGCCACCATGTCAATAAATAAGCGTAGGTACACTGTATTCATGCCCGAACCATTTCTTTTCAGTTAAGTATTTGAAAACATATTTTACTGAAAATTCTACTCAGGAAATACATCCTAGATCAATTTTATCATTTCAGCTTTGTTTTCCCTAGGAGTTAGGCTGGGCATTTACAGTTGTAAGCAAGTATGGCAATGGCCGCCCATTTCCCCTGCACAGTCATCATGGCTGACACCTGGAGATTGTGATCAATCCTCAGGAGGCAGGACTGCTTTACATTCCACAGTACAGACAGGACCCTAGTTGTTCTCCAGTATAACTGACCGGGCCACCAAAACAAGTGCATAGGAAAAAGGCCTCTTCTTACCCAGTATGTATGTATGCTGCAACATAAAGCATAATAATGATAATCATAGTAACAATGAATAAAGAAAAAATTATAATAGTAATAGGAAAAAGAAAGAAAGAAATGGAA
Organism: Dugong dugon; assembly: GCA_030035585.1. NCBI lineage: Eukaryota > Metazoa > Chordata > Mammalia > Sirenia > Dugongidae > Dugong > Dugong dugon. The sequence continues at coordinate 41,670,245 of CM057466.1, read as the reverse complement.
AGAGAGAGAGAGAGAGAAAGAAGTATTACATGACAAAGGATCCAGTTAAGAAGAAAATATAACTTAAAGAAATGGATGAAATCCAAATACAATTTAAGAAAAATAAATAAATTCCCCAAGTGCTTTATACTACAGAGCTTTGAAAACGCATGTTAATAAATGACTATAGAATGTGGTTGAGATGCAGCCAAGAAACATGTAAAATAATGCAGACTCTAACAAGGCAGTAAAGAAGGTAATTCGCTCTATCATGTCACCATATAAGTCACAAAATAAATTAGCTGCAACCTGAGTGTAGGGTAAAATCCATCTATCCAAGTCAGGGGATAAAACCTGGAGAGGAGCAAATCTTAAACATCAGCAGTGGACACATGGTGCACAAGGTGGTAAAACTAAACCCCACCTAAGAGTTGAGGGCTCGGGGTTCTCTACTGATCCAACAGAAAGCACTGATTGTCAGAAAGACTTCTGCATGTTCATCTGTGGCATGGATACAGGCCAGCAAAAGCACTTCACCACTGTAAAGTGCCTTTGTGCAAATAAAAACAGGCACCAGCTCCAGGAGAACAAGTTGACTCATGAAGAGATGTCCTTCTTCCTTAGAGAAAGGCAATCCCTCTGTGTGAAATCTTTAGTACAGGTGCCTTTCTTCGGGCTGAAACACATCCTTGCAAGGGCCACTACTGGGCAAAGTGCAGGCTGGATTTCAGCTCCTGTGATGCCCCCGTGGAGATATCCTGTAGGGCATAACCTGTACAATCATCCCTGCCTTCTCTACTTGGTTGTATAGAATCATCCTGGAAGTGCATAGCCCCAAGAGTCTGCCTTCTGGGCTCAAATCTCTGGCTGATGAACAACTGTACTGATATCTTGAATTTCTGGTCCTGGAAACCTCAGTCCACAGAGGTAAAATACTCTTCTTTGTTGGATAAGGAAATATGTAAGTGTGTGGGACTTTTAAAAATAAATAGAGATAAAGTCATTCAAATTTATAAGATTAATTATTTGTGTTAAATGTATACTTATAAATATATCTGTAAGTTAAAGTATTAAAATTAGATTTAAAAATTTGCAACTTTAATCAGCCAAATATTCATTTCACGCCAGGTAACTCATAAATAGTCCTTTCTGCACATAAAACACAACTCAAACATTTAAAAGAACTCCATTAAACATAAGGTAAAAGAGGATTTGGGGAAAAAAAGAAAACATAAGTTGAGGTAAATTTTAGAGCAGAGGGAATAAATTGAGCATCAAAATAATACCATTAAACAACCAATAAATAGATCAGAAACAGCAAAAAACAAAATACTTAAGGTCAAAAATCAATTACTAACATAAAAGAATGGCTTAAAAATTAAAATCATTCAAAAATACATGAGGAAAAAATTGTTTCCTAAAATGCAGGAAGAAGGGGCACATACGCCAGAAAATTGATACAAAAATGACAAATACTGAGACTTATCCTGATTGCTATTAACCTTCAAGGCAAAAATTGAGAATTCTTCAGTCATCCAAATAGAGAAGCTCTAGAGAGTGCCAGGCGGGCCTCAGATTCGTCCACAACAATATTCAAAAACAAACTACGATGCTGCAATGTTATAAGGGAAAGAAAGTATGACCCAAGAATGTGATACCCACCCAAAATATCATTCAGATACAAAGACAATGCATCAAAAGTCCCAAATATGAAAGAACTCAAGATACACAGCACCCCTGAGTTCTTCTTGAAGAGCTACAGTGATGAAGTCAGGCCCGCTGGGGCTGAATGCAGAAACCGAGGACTAAAGTTGACTGCCAGGAGATGGTGAAGCAATGTGGACAATATGCTAAGGGAAAGTGGGTCAGGAACTTGATACCCAGCCAAGTTTTCCTTTGAAGCATTTAAGAAGGAAACCCAGCCAACCAAGTGATTAAAAAAAAAAGCAATAGAATAGCCACAGAAAAGACCTAATGATGAGTAAGGAATCATTTACAAATAGAACTAGGGATAAACAACCTGTGGTTACAAAATGAATATAAATGTTATAAAACTTAATGAGGAAAGATCATATTAGAACATGAGAGAGAGATGCTGGAAGCAGTAGAAAATACTCAGATGCCTCATTTTTCACAAGAGTTGATCTATCCCATCTAAAATAAAAACATCGTTTAAAACAGTTAATGACTCCTACCCCTGAATGTTTTCCTGATCTTTTTCATCAAGCATAGCCATTGGATCTAATAAGAAAAGAATCTTTCATGGTGAAAAAACATTGATCTGAAGTTCTGAAAGCTCTTTATTTTTATATGTTTCTAGTTAGGAAAACTTAAATTTAATCATTTTTATTTAAAAATAGAATGCAGATTATGATTTCATGTTTATAAGATGACATTTGTAAATCTGTCCATGCTTTTACCTGCATACGATCATAGAAAGATGGCGGGAAATTTGTTCACATAATGCTAATGAGAGTTAATCCTCTGAGATGAGATTTGTGGTGATAGTTTATCTTGGTATTTTTCCGCATTGCTTAAATTTTTATAACAATATGACTCATTTTTAGAAAAAGAATAAATTTTTGTAGCTATTTTTGAAGGAAAATAAATTGCTCTCCAAAAAGTGAAACATTGGTGGATGGAGAGTGAGAGGGCTAGACACTAATTAAAAAAAAAAAACTCGATAGTGTCTGGGGTCTTAAAAGCCTGTGAGCGGCCATTTAAGATACTACACTGGTCTCATCCCTTCGGGAGCAAAGGAGAATGAAGAGAACAGGATACAACGAAAAGATTAGTCCAAAGGACTAACTGACCACAGCTACCAAGACCTCCACTGGACTGAGTCCAGTACATCTAGATGGTGCCCGGCTACCACCGCTGACTGCTCTGACCAGGATCACAACAGAGGGTTCTGGACAGAGCTGGAGAAGGATGTAGAGCATAATTCTAACTCACAAGAAAAAAAAAAAAAAACAGATTTACTCGCCTAAAGGAGACTGGAGAACCCTCAAGAGTGTGGCCCCCAGACACCCTTTCAGCTCAGAGGTGAAGTTACCTTCGAGGTTCACTGTTCAGCCTGGGAGTGGACAGCCCAGTAAAACTAAATGAGACTAACGAGGTACAGGAGTCCAGTGACAAGGGCCAGAAGGCAGAGGGGGAGTAGGAAGCTGATGATAGGGAACCCAAGGTTGAGTAAGGATACTGTTGATGTGTTGTGAGATTGTTAACCACTGTTATAGGGCAACATTTGTGGTAACTGTTAAATGGGAGGCTATTTTGTCCTGTAAGCCTTCATCTTGGGCGAGAATGGCAGCACAATTGGAAGAGCATAGTCAATGTCACTTAAATGTGTAAGTGAAAAGTTTTGAAATGGTGTATCTTTGGCTATGTGTATTTTCACCAAAAAAAAAAAAAAAAAAAAAAAGCTGAGAATTCAGAGGGTTAAAATGTTGTGGGGTTGTTAACCAAAGTCATAAAACAGCATGTGTACTACTGTTACATGAGAAACTGTTTGTTCTGTAAGCCTTCACCTGAAGTACAATAAAATATTTAATTAAAAAAAAAAAAAAAAAAACTCGATGCCATCTAGTCAATACCGACTCATAGCGACCCTAGAAGACAGAGAACTGTCCCACAGGGTTTCCGAGGAGTCCCTGGTGGATCAGAACTGCCGACCTTCTGGTTAGCAGCTGAACTCTTAACCACTGTGCCACCAGGGTTTCCTATACACTAATAGTTTAAAAGAATCTCCCAAGTACACAGAGGTAATCTTAAAGACAAGCAAAGAAGACTCTTCCCCACATTGAATTTGAAGGACACAAGAAGATACCAGCTGGTCCAAAATGATCAAAATAACATCATCAGCTATGACTGTGACAACAGGAATGCATTTATCAGATTCCATTCCAGCCTGATGGTGTTTGAAAGACAAAGATCCAAAGGACTGCCCAGCGTAAGCTGGCAGCCTGGACTCAGCTAGGACAAGCAGTGCCCAGGGTCAGCAGACGGGCTGGAGGCTTGTAGCTTGGGAGGAGGGCAGAAGAAAGGAAAGATGGTGGTCAGAAGCAAAAATGTCCAAGGAACAGGTATCTGCAAACCAGAGACCCCCAAAGACTGACTATAGCACAGAAGGAGGTCAGTGTGAGAACTAAAGTCAATTACGAGTCAAGGGACAGATAAGAGGAAAGCGTAAATGTTGCGATGGAGACACTTAAGATTGATTTCTTTTGGGCAAGAGCTGTTTGCCAGACCCTTCCTTGGAAGGTCCCTGGTTCACATTCAAGGCTCAACTCGATGATTTTGGCACCCTAGAAGCAGAGGCGCAGCGAGGGTAACAAGCACCCAGGGGCAATCCCTAAGTTGTACCCTCCCCACTCAATTTCAAGATGAATAGACGTTGATAGCACAAACACCTTGCCCCCTCTTGTCCAGCTGCTTCAGTCAGGCGCCCCCTTGGACTTGCACCCTGGGACAAGTGCCCTGCTCTGCCCCCCTCCCTATGCCTCTGCCTAGAAGGGCAGCGACAGGCTGAAAGATTAGGCATGATCTGCGTTGGGAGCAGCAGGAGGTGCCTGGGTCTCTGCCGGGAGTGGGGCAAAGTGTAGCTCTGAAAGGAGACAAGTGTGCAGAAAGGGGCAATGGTTAAGCCCCAAAGGCTGCTTCACAGTCCTCACAATCCTTCCAATATCCATCTAATCCTGCCTCTGTTGAAACTATAGGGCACGGTCCCTGTAATAAGGGAAGGCAAAAATGCCTAAGACTGGTAGAAAGGTATGTTCCATAGCAAGCAGTGGCCTCCTCATTTGGGTGCAAGGATGTATCTGTACTGGTCACTCAGCACACACAATTGTTTCCAGGACCCTCACCTATTTCTGAATTTTAAACTGGTTAGCCCAAGCCAAAGGCAAAAAACCTGCTTGGCCCTGTTTGCACAGCAGGATACAGAAATTGCACTGAGCTATGAAGCTAGCTGACTCATGCTGAAACTCAGGTTTTATTTTCAATTAATAATGATGTCAAGTAGAAAGTGTTCCTCGAGCCAGCCTGAAACACTCCCACTGTGTCAACAGGGTTCATAAAGATTGTGTTTGGAAACATTATTACACAGTGGGCCAAAAATGGAGAAGGATTAATTACAAGCAATAAAATTCATTGAAAAACCAGTATTAGTCACCCAGAGCTTGACAAAGACCAAGTGCACATACTGGTTCCCAGATGTGAATCCTAGAGTAAAAACTAGAAAAATCAGGTGTGCACAAGGTCAGACAAGGAGTGAAAGCCCTGGATGAAACATAACAAACGGTATTCTTCCTCTGGAAAGAGAAAGTCGAGGACGAAAGAGATGCCCGAGCTCAGCTGATGAAAAGAGCTGCTCATACCACTTGTATTGCCATGGCCACTAGAAAGACCCCACAATCACTACACCAACCTAGCAGCTGGGAGCATGTAAGAAAGACTACACAAATACATTAGGGAATAAAAGAGATAGGATAGTAAGGTAGAAAATGTTAGTTGTCTGGAAAGTTTTAGTTTCAGCCAGGGCTTCTAACCAGTTCTAAACAGTTCAGTCATGGCAGATGGAAACAAGGCAGGGCTTCAAACACGTTTGCAGCAGTTCAGTCATGGCCAGGGGAAGCAAGGGCAGCATATGCATTGCATAGCAACCAAATCTCTTGCCATGGGCTTTTGACCCAAGTAGGAAACAGGCAGCAGTGGCCTGTTCAGAGATGGTGGCCAATCTCGCTGCTTTGAAAATGTATCACTCTCCACAGTCCTGCCAATAATCCAACCTCCCACATCAGGCTCCTGAAAGTTTCCTGATGCAGGAGATCGGATTATTGGCTCCTGAAAGTTTCCTGATTTGGGAGATTGGATTATTGGCAGGACTGCGGCGAGCGACACACATTCAAGGCAGTGTGGTCAGCTGCCACCTTTGAGTGGGGTGCCGCTGCCTGTTTTCTACTCAGGTCAAAAGCTGATGAGCAAGAGATCTGGTTGCTATGCAACACGTACACTGCCCTTGCTTCCACAGGCCAAGACTTAACCACATAGAACTGGTTCAAAGCCCTGGTTTCAGCTCTTGCACTAGTTCTCATTATGTCAATCACATAAACACCCAAGGTCTCCATTTCCTCATCTGTAAAATGGTGCACTGTTTATCATCACCATCCCCTGGGCCCCAAACCACAAACCTTAGAGTCACCCTAGATTCTTCAGTGCCCACATGGGTCAGCAAGTCTAGTGGATGCTGTTTACTAACATAGTTTGCCTCTCTTCCTCCCCACTCATTCTCCAGCACAGACACCTCAGATCAGGCCAAGCAGTCTCTTGCCTGGATTCCCAGAGTAGCCTCCTCCCTCATCCATATGACTTTTGAAGTGATTTTTCCCAAACATAAACTTTATTATAATTTTCCTCTGCTTAAGGCCCTTTTCTGGTTAAACTCCTTGGACTTGGCCTGGGACCATCAGGTGTTAATTATGCACACCTGTCTAGCCTCACCCCTGCTGTCCTGAGTGACAGACTGTCCAGGTTGGTCGAGGACACTCATGGGTTTAGTCCTGCATCCAGGAAAAGCTCTCAGTCAGGGACAAACCAGGGTGATGGGTCTCCTTGTTGGGCCCTTGGCAAAAGCTCTAAGGGCTGTTCACAGCTCCACAAAAGCTCCCTATCTGGGCCTTCCCCTTGGTTTTCTGAATGCCTAGGATGCCTCTCTCTTTTTCCCTCCTACAAAATCCAGCCAAACTTTTCTGTCTAGGACAGCAGTTCTCAAAGGGTGGTCTCCCAACTGGTAGCATTAGCAACACCTGTGAACTTGCTAGAAATGCAAATCTTTGCCCCCATCCCAAACCTTCTAAATCAGCCTCTTTGGGAGTGGGGCCCTACGTCTGTGTTTTAGCAAGTCTGCCGGGTGATTCTGGTGCAGGCTCATGTTTGAGAGCCACTGCTCTAGGAAACCTTCCCCAAGCAATGACCCCTCATGCTTTTGTCATTGTCACCATTACACTGAACTGCAATTAGCTGCTATTATGTCTATCACCCTATCAGACAACAAGTTTCTTGAAGGCAGTGTCACCACATTCTGTAGTTTTCTATGTAATTTCAGTCTATGTAACCTTGGAAGTTTTATTAACTGTTTTATTAAGAGAACAGACTTGTTACACTAAATATCATTCCCTAAATCAAGCAATCCTGGAGAGAAGTGTGTAATCTCAGGACAAAGAAGGCCTGGATGAAAACAGAGCAGGGGTTAATATGCTAGCCTTGAAGCATCTGCCTTGGTACACTTTGCCCTAATAGTCATTGAAAGCCACAAATATTGACTACTCATTTAACTGTCATGATACACATTCTTTTCCTACTTCAAGGATTATCATCACTTTACAAAATACCTTATCCTTAAGCTCTGAAGCTGCACACTGGGTGCTTAGTCCTTACATGATCTGCAGGGCATACAGCATCCACCTACATTTTCCACCTCTGGGGTTTCTTAGGAAGCTGCCTTCCTACTGACAGTACCTGTATAACTGTTTGAAACCGAAGAAACAGGCCTGTGCTGCAAATGACTATTTTTACAGGGTATTGTATTAGCTGGTGCATCCTGGAGATGTGATTGTGCAAAACTTTGTCTCTTTTGACTTCTGTACAATGAGATAAGCTTTGTAAGTATGTTTCTGGGTTCCTTTGCATTATTCAGAAGTTGTGTTTCTCACGATGATTCTATGTTCCTGCAAATACCGCATTTTCAAGTGCCATATATTATATGCACCTGTCAAGGGATACAGAAGGTGATGCAGAGTCCAGAGGGACATATGTGTCCCACATAATCCTATGCCCCCAAAGTCTAGAGTGACATATGTGCCCCACTAATCTTACTTCCACAGTCCAGAAGGACATATGTGCCCCACATAACATGTATTAAAACCCATATTACCTACCAGCAATTCAGACACACTCAATGATTCAGCATGCATTCCATTAATTAAAAAAACAAAAAATCAATAAATAATTAAAAGTAAAAAAAATAATTTGGTCTTGATAGGGATTAGGCATGGAAAATACCATGGGTCTAAACAGGGACATGTCCCAGCCTCCAACTCTGTACCAACTTGTGCTAGGAAGAACCCACGTTTTTGGTCTCAATTAAAAACACTGCCACATGTCTGTTATTGACAATGACAGCAGTTAAACTTCTAGAGCTAATTGAGAAATTTAGAAAAGTTCAGGGTATAAGATCAACAAACAAAAATCAGTTGGGTTTCTATACACCAGCAATGAGAAATCTGAAAGGGAAATTAGGGAAACAATTTCATTTACAATAGCATCTAAGAGAATAAAATACTTAGGAATAATCTAAAAAGGGACGTGAAAGACTTATACAAATAAAACTATAAAAGACTGCTGAAAGAGATTAAATAAGACTTAAATAAATGGAAAGGTGTCCCATGTTCATGGTTTGGAAGACTTAATATTGTTAAGAAGTCAATACTGCCCAAAGCAATGTAGATTAAATGCAATAGATTAAATGCAGTTCCAATCAAAATTCCAACAGCCTTCTTTACAGAAATAGAAAAACCATTCCTCAACTTCATATGAAATGGCAAGAGGCCCCTAATAGCTAAAACAATATTGAAAGAGAAGAACAATATAGGAGGACTCACACTTCCTGGTTTTAAAACATACTATACAGCTACTGTAATCAAAACAGCCTGGTAACTGGTATAACAACAGACACATAGACCAATAAAGTAGAAGTGAGAGTCCAGAAGTAAATCCACACATATATGGTCAACTTATTTTTGACAAGGGTGCTGTCTTAGTTTATCTAGTGCTGCTATAACATAAATACCATAAGTGGATGGCTTTAACAAAGAGAAATTTATTTTCACAGTTTACTAGGCTAGAAGCCCAAATTCAAGGCATCAGCTCCAGGGGAAGGCTTTCTCTCTCTAGGCTCTAGAGTAAGGTCCTTCTCAATCTTCCCCTGGACTAGGAGCTTCTCCATGCAGGAAGCCCAGGTCCAAATGGTGTGCTCTGCTCCCAGCACTGTTTTCTTGGTGGTATGAGGTCCCCCTGTCTCTCTGCTAGCTTCTTTTTTATATCTCAAAAGGGATTGGCTTAAGACACAATCTAATCTTGTAGATCTCATCAACATTACTGTCACTCATCTATCTCATTAACGTCATAGTGATACGATTTGCAACACATAGGAAAATCACATCAGATGACAAAATGGTGGACAATCACACAATACTGGGAATCATGGCCTAGCCAAATTGATACACATATTTTGGGGAGACAATTCAGCCTATAACAAGTGCTAAGTCCATTCGATGGGAAAGAAGAGTCTTTTCAATAAATGGTGCTGGGAAAATTGGATTTCAACATGCAGAAAAATGAAACAGGATCCATACCTCATACCATATACAAATAAATTCAAAATGAGTTAAGGACCTAAATATAAAAACTAAGACCAAAGGTCTAATCTCCATAATCTACAAGAAAATCCAACACCTCTACAACAAAAAGACAAACAATCCTATCAAAAAATGGGCAAAGGAAATGAACAGACACTTCACCAAAGAAGACATTCAAATGGCCAACAGACACATGAGGAAACGCTCGTGATCACTAGCCATTAGAGAAATGCAAATTAAAACCACAATGAGATACCATCTCACCCCGGCATTACTGGCACGAATCAAAAATACTGGAAATAACAAATGTTGGAGGGGCTGCGGGGAAATGGGAACTCTTATGCACTGCTGGTGGGAATGCAAAATAATACAACCATTTTGGAAAATGATATGGCGTTTCCTCAGAAAGCTAGAAATAGACATACCATTCGATCCAGCAATCCCACTCCTAGGAATACATCTTAGAGAAATAAGAGTCGTCACTCAAATAGACATATGCACACCTATGTTCATGGCCCCATTGTTCACAATAGCAAAACGATGGAAACAACGTAGATGCCCATCAACAGATGAATGGATAAACAAACTATGGTACATACACACAATGTAGTACTATGCAACGAGAAAGAACAACAATGAATCTGTGAACCATCTCATAACATGGATGAAACCGGAGGACATTATGCTGAGTGAAATAAGTCAATCACAAAAGGACAAATATTGTATGAGACCTCTATTGTAAAAACCCATGAAAAAGTTCACATGCAAAATGTAACAATCCTTGTTGGTTACCAGGGATGGGAGGGGAGGGGGTGGAAATACTAAATAGGCAATAGATAAGTGATATCTTGGGTGAAAGGTGAGACAGTACACAATACAAGGTAAACTAACACAACCTGCACAAGGAAAGGTCATGGAGCCCCCATGGACACATCCAAATTCCCCAAGGGACTGAGTTGCTGGATGGAGGGTTCTGGGGACCATGGTCTCGGGGAACATCTAGCTCAATTGGCATGACACTACTTATGAAGATAATGCTCTACATTCTACCTTGGTGAGTAGTGTCTTGGGTCTTAAAAGCCTGTGAGCGGCCATCTAAGATACTACACTGGTCTCATCCCTTCGGGAGCAAAGGAGAATGAAGAGAACACGATACAATGAAAAGATTAGTCCAAAGGACTAATTGTCCACAGCTACCAAGACCTCCACCGGACTGAATCCAGTACAGCTAGATGGTGCCCGGCTACCACCGCTGACTGCTCTGACCAGGATCACAACAGGTTTCTGGACAGAGCTGGAGAAGGATGTAGAGCATAATTCTAACTCACAAGAAAAAAAAGACCAGATTTACTCGCCTAAAGGAGACTGGAGAAACCTCAAGAGTATGGCCCCCAGACACCCTTTTAGCTCAGTGGTGAAGTTACCTTCGAGGTTCACTGTTCAGCCTGGGAGTGGACAGCCCAGTAAAACCAAATGAGACTAGCGAGGTACAGGAGTCCAGTGACAAGGGCCAGAAGGCAGAAGGGGAGTAGGAAGCTGATGATAGGGAACACAAGGTTGAGTAAGGATACTGTTGATGTGTTGTGAGATTGTTAACCATTGTTATAGGGCAACATTTGTAGTAACTATTAAATGGGAGGCTATTTTGTCCTGTAAGCATTCATCTTAAGTGAGAATAACAGCACAATTAGAAAAGCGTAGTCAATGTCACTTAAAAGTGTACGTAAAAAGTTTTGAAATGGGGTATCTTTGGCTATGTGTATTTTCGCCAAAAAAAAAAAAAAGAAAAGCTGAGAATTTAGAGGGTTAAAATGTTGTGGGGTTGTTAACCAAAGTCATAAAACAGCATGTGTACTACTGTTACATGAGAAACTGTTTGTTCTGTAAGCCTTCACCTGAGGTACAATAAAATATTATTAAAAAAAAAAAAAAAAAAGCAAAACCCAACTATATACTGCCTACAAGAACATATTTTAAATATAAAGACACAAATAGGTTCAAATAAAAGGACACAAGAAATCTTTAGAGGCTGGTATATATTTTCACTATTTTGATTGTGGTTACAGCTATATACTTATGTAAAAACTTATTAAAGTGTTCACTTTAAATATGTTCAGTTTTTTTGTATGTCAATTGTACCTCAATAAAGCTGTTAAAAAAAAAAAACACTAAAACCATAAAATTGTTAGAAGAACAACACTGTCAGGCCTAGCTTTTAACAATAGATTATCTAATAACAAAAGTACAAACAGCAAAAGATAAATAAATAAATGGGACCTCATAAAAATTAAAAATTTTGCTCATCAAAAAACTACCAAAGAGCAACTTCTGGCAAAATGGTGCTCTAGGCAGAAGCACAATGCCATCCTCCACAGCAAAGATCCAAAAAACTAAGGCGAACAGAGAATACAACAATCCTGAAACCCTAAACCATCAAATGAAGAGAAAGAACTCAGCCAAGCACCAAATGGAGTGAGAAAACTGACAGAGAACAGAGAGCGAGGAGAGATTCATGCAGAGGTCCCCTACCAGCTAACGCAGGGCAGATCCGCCATCTTGGACTCCTATCGGAGAACAGCAAACAGGGGGTACGAGAAAGCAGCTTCACGGAGCTTCCAGCGGGAGACAAAATAACCAGTAATTTGAGATATACGCTTTCCCACCCACCCCCGCTTCACACCGACTCGGCCTCCTCTGCTTCTCAGAGCCACAATCTCTTGTCCAGGAAACACCAGCTGCTGGATTCCACACATCTGAACGGGCTGGCTCTCTGAGTGACATTTGTTGGCTGCTGGTGTTGCTTTTTTCCACTTCTTTTGATTTCTTCCTTACCTCCCATCACCTCCCCCTCCTTTCGCTCAAATACCTGGCTCCGTGTGCCATCTTTGCTTCTTCCTGAGGGGCTGCAGAGCTCTGGTAATTTGTGATATATGCTTTCCCACTCCCCACCCTTCTTCACCCACACTCGGCCCCCTCTGCTTCCCATGGACACAATCTCTTTTCCGAGAAACACCAGCTGCTTGGATTCCACCAGCCCGCACTAGCTGGCTCTCTTAGTGCCATTTGTTGGCTGCTGGTGTTGCTTTTTTTCTTGCTTCTTTTGATTTCTTCCTTACCTCTCACCACCTCCCCCTCCTTTCACTAAAATACCTAGTTCCACGCGCCAACTTTGCTTCTTCCTGAGGGGCTGTGGAGCTCCATTCGAGTGTGGAGCTGCTTCCTGGTCTGGGCTGCCGTGCTGGTGGGATCCCGGGGCTTTTGTTTGTTTGTTTGTTTTGAATTGTTTGTTTTCTTTTCCTTTTCTTGGGTTGGGAGCCCTTTCTGGCCAGGCGGTACTGCGTGACAAGGAGACTACCCCTTTGGCCTGCACAGACATGCAGAGGGATCCCTGAGAGCATTTCTTCTTTAGTTGTTTTATTTTTTATTTTTTGGAGGGATTTTCCTGTTCTTTTTTTTAATTTGTTTTGTTTACTTTTCCCTCTTTTTCCATTTTTGTCTTTCTTCATTACTCAGTTACTCATCTCTATATATATTCCTTATCTTTCTGTTCCCTGAATACCTGGCATTGTATACCTCTACGCCTTCTAGCCAGGCTGCACTGCAACACCTGAGAGCAACTTCCCCAGACATCATAGCTGCACTGGTGGGATCCCTGGGAACTTTGCAGTTCTTTAACCTTTCTGATATTTATTTATTCATTCTGTTCTTTTCTTCCTCTTCCCCTTTCTGTTTTTCTCCATTTCATAGTCTCTCATCTCTCCACTCCAAAGGTAAGCTCCCCTAGCATTCTTTTTCTTTGTTTGCATGTTTTTGGCTCCTGTTCCTCTTTCCTCTCTCACATATCCATGTTAGCTCCACATGTAACAATCTTCCTGCCACATCCTGCCTAACTGCACTGTGCCCTTAACACCACACCACCAAGCAACCCAGGCACAGCCTACCGGAACCTGGCCTGCAATAATTACCAACCCGCCCTGGTGGCTGGAGTAAGTGCCACAAAACAACCTGTCCCAGTAACTCCTCTTCAGCTAGACCTGCCCTGCCATACCATATCTGAATGACTGACCCTGACAACTGGGAAGGATGCAAAAAGTATTGTGCCCAAAGACGAGCAAACAACAAAGAACACACAGTCCGCTTGCTCAGACATAGTCAAATTTTTTTTTAAAAAGTGATGAAACAAACAAATCTACAATCACTAAATGAGAAAAATAACTACCTAATGCCCCAAAGACAGCAGACAATATAAAAACATTTACAAAAACAGGATAGGATGGTTCCAGTAGGCATCAAAAATAAAACACCAGATGACTTTCCAGTGCAAGAAAATGCACTAGAACTACCTGATAGGGAATTCAAATCTCTAATACTCAGAATTCTCTAATAACTGAGGCAAAAAGCTGACAAACCTGAGGAAAAAATAGAAAAATTCATGGAAAATACAGACAAAAATTTGGAAGAATTCAGGAAAATAATGCATGGAAAAAAAGTCAAAATAAATTCACAACTAGAAATTATACAAAGACAACAATTAGAAATCCAAAAGATCAACAACAAGATTTTAGAAATGGACGGTATCATAGAAGGGCTGAGAAGCAGATTTGAAACCGTGGAAGACAGGATCAGTGGAACTGAAGGCAAAAACTTGGATACAACTCTGTTTTAGGAAAACTCAAAAATAAGAACAAAGAAAAATGAAGAGAACCTGAGACTTATGTGGGACACAATCAAAAGCAAAAATCTGCAAGTGATAGGAGTTCCAGAACAGGGGGAGAAAACAGAAGACACAGAGAGGATCATTGGAGAACTACTGACAGAAACTTCCCCAATATCATGAAAGATGAAAAGCTGGCTATCCAAGAAGCTCAACAAACCCCATACAGGAGAGACCCCAAAAGAAAATCACCAAGGCATATCATAATCACACTTACTAAAACCAAAGACAAACAAAGAATCCTGAGAGCAGCTCGTGAAAAACAAGAAGTCACATACAGAGAAGAAACAATAAGACTAAGCTCAGATTATTCAGCAGAAACCATGCAGGCAAGAAGGCAATGGGATGACATATATAAAATCTTGAAAGAAAAAAATTGTCAGCCAAGAATACTATATCCTGCAAAACTCTCGTTCAAATTTGATGGTGCAATTAGGTCATTTCCAAATAAACAGAAATTAAGCGAATATGTAAAAGTCAAAGCAAATTAACAAGAATTATTAAAGAGAGTTCTTCAATCTGAGGACAAATGGCTTCAGCTCACAGGCAGAATCTAGGACATAGGATTGTACGAGCCCGATACCAATCTAGGAAATGAACTCTCGAGGACTATTCAAAACCAAAAGAAATACAACAGGGAATCAGAGCAGCTAATCAATAAAAGACAACAACATCAAAACAATAAAAGAGGGAATAAATGGTATAGGTATAGAACCTTCTAATGGAGAAGAAGGCAAGGCGATACCAAGTAATGGTAGACTGCTTCAACTTAGAAAGATAAGGGTAAAATTCATGGTAACCACAAAGAAAGTTAACAAACATACTCATAAAAAAAAACAGGAAAAACATAAAGTATCAGCAAAAACAAAACCTACAAAAACAAAAGAAATGAAAAAAAAAATCCACAAACAGAAGTAACTCAGCACAAGAGAGTAAGAAGAACAAAGAAAACTTCAGCACCACAAAAAAAGCACTAAAAAATGACAACAACAAACTCACATCTACCAATAATTACACTGAATGTAAATGGACTCAATGCACCCATAAAGAGATGGAGAGTGACAGAATGGACATGAAAACAGGATCCATCAATATGCTGTCTACAAGAGACACACCTTAGAAACAAATGTGAATTTATTAAAAGTCAAAGTTGGAAAAAAATATGTCAAGCTAACAACTACCAAAAAAGAGCAGGAGTGGCAATTCTAATCTCAGATAAAATAGACTTTAAAACAAAATCTACGATAAAAGACAAAGAAGGACACTATATAATGATTAAGGGGATGATCCAGCATGAAGACATAACCATAATAAACATCTACGCACCCAATGACATGGCTCCAAAATACATAAAACAAACTTTAACAACACTGAAAAGAGAAATTGACAGTTCCACAATAATAGCAGGAGACTTCAACACACCACTCTCAGTAAAGGACAGAAAAACTAAGAAGAAACTCAGCAAAGATACAGAAGACCTAAAGGGCACAATCAGCCAACTTGACCTCATAGACATTTATAGAACACTCCACCCAATCGCTGAAAAATACACATTCTTTTCCAATGCACATGGAACATTCTCCAGAATAGACCACATCTTAGGCCATGGAGCAATCCTCAACAAGATCCAAAACATTGAGATAATTCAAACTATCTTCTCTGACCATAATGCCATCAAGGTAGAAATTAACAATAGAAAGAGCAAGGAAAAAAAATTAATTATATGGAAACTGAATAATACCTGCTTACACATCACTGGGTAATAGAAGAAATCAGAGATGAAATCAAAAAATTCCTACAATCAAATGAGAACGAAAACATATCATACCAAAACCTTTGGGACACAGCAAGGGCAGTCCTCAGAGGACAATTTATAGCAATAGATGCACAAATCAAAAAAGAAGAAAGGGACAAAATCAAAACATTAACTACAGAACTCAAACAAATAGAAAGAGAACAGCAAAAAAAGCCCACAACCACTGGAAGAAAGGAAATAGTAAAGATCAGAGCAGAAATAAATGAAATACAGAACAAACAATAGAAAGAATCAACAAAACCAAAAGTTGGTTCTTTGAAAGAATCAACAAAATCGACAAACCACTGGCCAGACTGACAAAAGAAAAACAGGAGAGGACACAAATAACCCAAATAAGAAATAAAATGGGGAATATTACAACAGACCCAACTGAAATGAAAAGGATTATAACAGAATATTATGAAAAACTATACTCCAACAAATTTGACAATTGAGAGGAAATGGATAAATTTCTAGAAACAGCCTACCCAAACTACAACAAAGTGATGTTGAAAATCTTAACAGACCCATAACAAGAGATTGAAAAGGTAATAAAAAAACTCCCAACCAAAAAAAGCCCAGGCCCAGATGGCTTCACTGGAGAATTCTACAAAACATTTACAGAAGAGCTTGTACCAGTACTACTCAAGCTATTTCGGAGCATAGAAGAGGAAGCAACACTTCCAAATTCATTCTATGAAGCCAGCATAACACTGATACCAAAACCAGGCAAAGATGTCACAAAAAAACAAAATTACAGACCAATATCTCTCATGAATATAGATGCAAAAATTCTCAACAAAACTCTAGCCAATAGAATTCAGCATCATATCAAAAAAATAATACACCACGACCAAGTAGGATTCATACCAGGTATGCAAGGATGGTTCAACATTAGAAAATCCATCAACGTAATCCACCACATAAATAAAAGGAAAGAATCACAGGATCATCTCAATTGACGCAGAAAAGGCATTTGACAAAGTCCAACACCCATTCCTGATAAAAACTCTCAAGAAAATAGGTATGGAAAGGAAATTTCTCAACATAATAAAGGGCATCTATGCAAAACCAATGGCCAACATCATTCTTAATGGAGAGAGGCTGAAAACATTCCCCTTAAAAACAGGAACAAGAAAGGATGCCCTTTATCACCACGCCTATTTAACATTGTGCTGGAAGTTCTAGCTAGAGCAATAAGGCAAGAAAAAGAAATAAAGGGCATACAAATTGGTAATGAAGAAGTTAAACTGTCCCTGTTTGCAGATGATATGATACTATACATAGAAAACCCTAAAGACTCCACGAGAAATCTACTGGAACTAATAGAAAGATTCAGCAGAGTAGCAGGATACAAGATAAACATTCAAAAATCAGTTGGATTCCTATACACCAATAAAGAGAACAATGAAAAGGAAATCAGGAAAACAATACCATTTTCAATAGCCCCTAAAAAGATAAAATACTTAGGAATAAATCTGACCAGGGATGTAAAAGACCTATACAAAGAAAACTCCAAAACACTACTGCATGAAACCCAAAGGGATCTACATAAATGGAAAAACATACCATGCTCATGGATAGGCAGACTCAACATTGTGAAAATGACAATTCTACCCAAAGCAATTTACAAATACAATGCAATCCCGATCCAAATACCAACAACATTCTTCAAAGAGATAGAAAAACTAATCATTAACTTTATATGGAAAGGGAAGAAGCCCCGAATAAGTAAAGCACTACTGAAGAAGAAGAATAAAGTTGAAGGACTCACACTACCTGACTTCAGAACCTACTATACAGCTACAGTAGTCTAAACAGCCTGGTACTGGTACAACAACAGATACATTGACCAATGGAACAGAATTGAGAACCCAGATGTAAATCCATCCACCTATGGTTGCCTGATCTTCAACAAGGGCCCAAAGTCCATCAAATGGGGAAAAGACAGCCTTTTTAACAAATGGTGCTGGCAAAACTGGATATCCATCTGCAAAAAAATGCAAAAGGACCCATACCTCACGCCGTGTACAAAAACTACTTCAAAATGGATCAAAGACCTGAATATAAAGCCTAAAACTATAAAGTTCATAGAAGAAAAAATAGGACCAACACCTCAGGCCTTAATACACGGCATTAACAGGATGCAAACCATAAGCATCAATGCACAAACCCCAATAGATAAGCTAGATAACTGGGATCTTCTAAAAATCAAACACCTATGCTCTTCAAAAGACTTCACCAAAAGAGGAAAAAGAGAACCTACAGACTGGGAAAAAATTTTTGGACAGTACAAGTCAGACAAATAATCTACAAGAAAACCCAACACCTCTACAACAAAAAGAAAAATAATCCTATTAAAAAATGGGCAAAGGAAATGAACAGACACTTCACCAAAGAAGACATTCAAATGGCCAACAGACACATGAGGAAATGCTCGCGATCACTAGCCATTAGAAAAATGCAAATTAAAACCACAATGAGATACCGTCTCACCCCGGCATTACTGGCACGAATCAAAAACACTGGAAATAACAAATGTTGGAGGAGCTGCAGGGAGATTCGAACTCTTATGCACTGCTGGTGGGAATGCAAAATGATACAACCATTTTGGAAAATGATATGGAGCTTCCTCAGAAAGCTAGAAATAGACATACCATTCGATCCAGCAATCCCACTCCTAGGAATACATCCTAGAGAAATAAGAGTCGTCACTCAAATAGACATATGCACACCTATGTTCATGGCCCCATTGTTCACAATAGCAAAACGATGGAAACAACGTAGATGCCCATCAACAGATGAATGGATAAAAAATCTATGGTACATACACACAATGGAGTACTATGCAACAAGAAAGAACAGCAATGAATCTGTGAAGCATCTCATAACATGGATGAAACTGGAGAACATTATGCTGAGTGAAATAAGTCAATCACAAAAGGACAAATATTGTATGAGACCTCTAATGTAAAAACCCATGAAAAAGTTCACACACAAAATGTAACAATCTTTGTTGGTTACCAGGGAAGGTGGCGGGGGGAAAATCCTAAATAGGCAATAGATAAGTGGTATCTTGGGTGAAGGGTGAGACAGTACACAATACAGGGGAAACTAGCACAACTTGTAGAAGGAAAGGTCATGGAAGCCCCACAGACACATCCAAACTCCCTGAGGGACTGAATTGCTGGGCGGAGGGCTGTGGGAACCATGGTCTTGGGGAACATCTAGCTCAGTTGGCATAACACAGCTTATAAAGACAATGCTCTACATTCTACCTTGGTGAGTAGCATCTGGGGTCTTAAAAGCTTGTGAGCGGCCATCTAAGATACTACACTGGTCTCATCCCTTCGGGAGCAAGGGAGAATGAAGAAAACAGGATACAAGGAAAAGATTAGTCCAAAGGACTAATTGTCCACAGCTACCAAGACCTCCACCAGACTGAGTCCAGCTAGATGGTGCCCGGCTACCACCACTGACTGCTCTGACCAGGATCACAACAGAGGGTTCTGGACAGAGCTGGGGAAGGATGTAGAACATAATTCTAACTCACACACAAAAAAAGACCAGATTTACTGGCCTAAAGGAGACTAGAGAAACCCCGAGTGTATGGCGTCCAGACACCCTTTTAGCTCAGTGGTGAAGTTATCTCCGAGGTTCACCATTCACCCTGGGAGTGGAGAGCCCCACAAAACCAAATGGGACTAACGAGGTACAGCAGTCCAGGGACAAGGGCCAGAAGGCAGAAGGGGACACGGAAGCTGGTGATAGGGAACCCAAGGTTAAGTAAGGATAGTGTTGATATGCTGTGAGACTGTTAACCATCGTCATAGGGTAACATGTGTAGTAACTGTTAAATCAGAAACTATTTTGTTCTGTAAGCCTTCATCTTAAGTGAGAATAGCAGCACAATTGGAAGTGCGTAGTCAATGTCACTGAACTGTGCATGTAGAAATTTTTGAAATGGTGTATCTTTGACTATGTCTATTTTCACCAAAAAAAAAGATTGAGAAGTTAGAGTGTTGACATGTTGTGGGGTTGTTAACCAATGTCATAAACAATACGTGTACTACTGTTTCATGAGAAACTATTTGTTCTGTAAGCCTTCACCTGAAGCACAAAAAAAAAAAAAAGAAAAAAAAACCTACCAAAAAAGTGAAAAGACAAGCTACCGACTGGGAGAATATCTTTGGAAACCATACATCCTACAATAATCTAATAACCAAAATATATATAAAACTTCGACAAGTTAACAACCAACAGGCAAATAAGCCAGTCATAAAATTTGCAAAGGACTTGAATAGAATTTCACCAAAGAGGACACTCAGATGGTCACCAAACACATGAAACGATGCTCAGTGTCTTTAGCCATCAGAGGGATGCAAATCAAATCAAAACCACAATGAGATACCATTTCACTCCCACTAGGATGGCTAAGATTAAAAAAAAAAAAAAAAAAAACAGAAAATAACAAACATTGGTGAAGATGTAATGAAATTGGAACCCTTATCCATTGTTGGTGGGAATGAAAAATGGTACAGCCACTGTGGAAAACAGTATGGTGGTTCCTCAAAAAACAAAAAATAGAACTACCATATGACCCAGCAATTCCACTCATAGATATATACCGAAAAGACTTGAAAGCAGACACTCAAACAGAGACTTTTACATCAATGTTCACTGCACAACTATTCACAACAGCCAACAGGTGTAAACAATCTAAATGCCCATCAGTAGATGAATGGATAAACAAAATGTGTACATACATACAATGGAGTACTACCCAGCCTGTAGGAGAAATGAAGTCTTGATACATACTACTATATGGATGGAGCTTGAAGACACCATGCTGAGCTAAATAAGCCAATCATAAAAGGACAAATATTGTATGACCTCACTTATATAAAAAGACAAGAAAAGGCAAATATTATTGGGACCAAAGTTTATTAGTGGTTACCAGCGGTGGGAGGTAATGGGAAAGGGGGGTTAACGGTGATGGAAAAATCACACTGATTAGGGTTAGGGTTACACAGCTGATTATTGTAAATGCTGTCAATAAGTTGTACATCTGTGAAAAGTTGAACTGGCAAAAGTTGTGTGATAGATATATTTACAATAATGACAAAAAAAAAAAAGAGTAGCTGCTGAGGCTACGTATATACCACCAAACACCTCATGGATTTAGTTCCTTGGTTTGGAGGTTTAGGGTCATGGTTTCATGGGACATCCCAGTTAATTGGCCTATCAATGTGTTTAGTGCTTCTATTCTACTCTTAGTTCGTTGCATAGTGCCTGGGGTCTTAAAAGCTTGCAAGTGGCCATCCAAGATACAATTGGTTGTCACTATCCACCTGGAGCAACAGAGGAAGGAGAATCAGGAATAGGAGGAGGATATGGAATGTGTGGCTAATTGCCTCCATGAACAACTGCCTCCTTTGCCATGAGACCAGAAGTGGATGGTGTCCGCCTACCACTATTGAACATTTTGATCAAAGATTCCATAGAAGAATCCTGATCAAAAGAGGGAAAATGCAGAAGAAAGTTTCAAATTCTCATGGACTCTAGACTTTCGGGAGTCATGGAGGGTAGATGAACCTGTGAAACTATTGCCTGAGACTCTTTAAACATTAAACCAAAAATAACCCTTGAAGTCAAGTTAAAAACCTAACAATAGTTTAGCTTAACTAGTAAAAAAAAAAAAAAAAAGTCTGCTTTGAGCATTGTGCTCTTTTAAAAACTATTTATATGGGATCAAATTGACAAAAGCAACTTGAAAGATTAGATAGGAAACTTAGAGGACAGCGTGTTTATGTTAATGGGGGAGAAACAGCTCAGAAAAAGAGGGTGAGAAGGGTTTGGCAACTTGAGGTATGTAATCAACGTCACTAAACTATAGGTGTAGAAACTGCTGAATTGGTGTATGTTTTGCTGTGTATATTCTCAAAAGCAACAACAAAATACATAAAATTTAGGGAAAAAAAAGAAAGCAAGCAAGCAAATATGATGAGAAGAAGCTAACGCAGAAATAACTGCAGGTTCACAGTGAAGTGTGGCTAATGGTAGCAGCCTGATGCACTGCAGGCAGGAGGAGCCCAAGGTGATGTGGTCTCCGACCGAAAGCTGACAAGCTGCTTATCACCTCTGCTCCTTATGAAAATACACATAGACTGTGCTGGCAGAAGGCTGAGAATTTAGAGACCTGCAAAACACAGAGGACAGAAGAGACGGAGTTCTCCCCAAAGGGGAAAAAAATCCTGGGAAGCCCTAAAGGTTCACAAAGTGTCTGGGATATGGGCTTGGGTGTCCTCCTCGACTGGGAGGATAAGGCTCCAAAAATTCCCAGTGAATAGGAAAATTGTGGTTAGGGCACAGCAGTCAGGAACAAACCTAACAAGGACCAGATGAAGAGATTTAATCTCACTAAAATAAAACAATAATGTTAGTACAAAAAAAAAAAATTACTTCTGTTGAAATTGAAAGCCTTCAATTCACTTTGAAAAACCTAAATGCATTTCACATGGTTTACAGACATGTTTCAAAGCTTTCTTCTCCTTTAAAGTTTCTTTTTGTTGTTGTTTTTAAAATAGACTTCATCTTCAAAGTCTGTTATTGCCATTTGGTGTCTGAAGATACAGATCTAAGTACACAGATGCATATGTGTGTATTTATGTTTATGTTTATATTTATGTTTATAGTCATATTTCTATTTATATGTTGTGGCCAAACAAATATTTCTGCCTTCTGAAGCAACTTGTTATTATCCATGTGAATATAATTTAACCATTTTGTTTTTTTTCCTGGCATTTTTACTTGACATTTTAAAACTTAGCGAAACTGTATGAAAAAATGCAACCTTGAAATGAAGAACCATAATTGTTTTCAGCAAACCACATATGAGAGATGTATGTTTTATTTATATGGCATTGTCTTGAAAGAGCATGCAATTGGGGAGAATCGTTTAAGTAAATCATTAGGAGAAAACCTAAAACAATTAATTAGCATTCATCAAATACGTAAGAAAAAGAGATGTGATTTTGACCACATCAAATGTTCAAGTTATAATTGTTCAGTTTCATGCACTGAGCATTTAAAACATCGATTACGAGTCAAAAGAATGAAGTCCTTCCCCAGACAAGTGCCTGCACTTGAGGAGCCGGTGTGGGTCAGGAGAAGGCACCTGGAAGCAATCAGGGGAAAAGCCCTCTCTACCACGCAGTAGGAAGCAAATCCTATACTTTGCTTTGGCTTTCTGAAGGACTCAAGGAATTAAATTAAATGGAAAGATTTAAGGCAGTAACTTAGAAATTTCAGTCAAAAATTGTTAAAGCCCTTAATAAAGTTTGGGATTTTGTGTGTAAATTTTGCTGTTGTTCGACCATCTTCGTGGATCATACGTGTCCCAATTTGCTGAATAGACACAAAATATGTGGCTATGCAATCATGTAATTAGCTAATACAGAACATCGTCTGTATTTATGATGGATCAGTTTAGCAGTTTGTTTATTCATTTGTTCATTAGTTAAGCAGTGGTTGCTGCATTACAGATGCTCAACAGATAGAATGCTTTATGATTCAGCAATTATTACATATTCCTAACTGGTATTACGCTGGCTTTTTTTTACTTAACTTTGTGCCTAGGAGTTGAACAGACCAAATAGTCCAGATTTATCCCATTTGGCTATCTGCACAGAGACGTGATTTAAAAGGAGCCCATAGATGTTGAAGTGGTGAGTAATGAGAGACTGGCTGGAAGTGGCGATTGATGGATAGAAGGTAAACAGGTAAACAGACGGACAACACAAATGCTTCTGCATGACTATCTCCAGAGGGCTCTGTAATTACAATCAAACAAAATATTAACCATAGAGAGCTAAATGAAAATAACTAGATTTCACTGAAAATACAGAATATACAAATCTTTGCGATAAACTTTAGGTGCTATAAACATTCCACAAACTTCTTGTTTACCAGAGCACTTTTAAAAGAAAAGTTCTGATATTATTTACTAAGCCAATTATTTAAAATGTATCAAAATTAAAGGCTGAAAACAAGTCTTGTAGGACAAACAGATATTTATCAAACAGACCAGAAAACTTTTATTCACTTGGTCAACAACTTCCGTATTACAGTTTTTTATCTACTTCTACTAGCTCTAAAAAAAAAAAAAAAGCTATAAAGACCCTTGCTTATTCAGGTAATGTTAATACTCAAATAGTTCAACATATAAAATTATACACATGTTCTCAAGTTAATACCTAACTTTGTCTTTAACTTTTTATTTGA
Source organism: Dugong dugon (assembly GCA_030035585.1). Lineage (NCBI taxonomy): Eukaryota > Metazoa > Chordata > Mammalia > Sirenia > Dugongidae > Dugong > Dugong dugon. The sequence continues at coordinate 41,646,058 of CM057466.1, read as the reverse complement.
AACCAAAAAAAAAAAAAATAGCAAATTCCAGTAATTCCCTTGAGGCTTTTAATTTAGCTGTTTATGATGCAATGAAAGGACCCTCTAACCAATGGAGGGAAGACCTTCTTCCATTTCCCTCACCTGAAAGAAAGGGATCCAATTTCTCCAAATTTTGATAAAATATCCAGAGCTGAGGTCTCACCGTTTTTTATCATTTACCCCAGCCAGTTTAAAAAAAAAAAAAAAAAGCTTCAATCTACTATGTCCTTAATAAAATACACATAAAGAACATGATTTTTGAAAGGATGAGATAAACTAAACAATATTTTAAACATTATTAGTAGTACAAAAATTTTTTTGCTTTATCCTTCTTTGAAAAACCTTTAAAAATCCTGCTTTAACACTCTGTGATAAAGAGATTAAAATGTCTGATTCTAAATTCCGTTCACCTTGCTTTTCAGTTATCGTGGCTGAGGTGGTGAAAGGTAGTAGCGAAAAACACGCAGCTCCAAACTGAAGAAATGTTACATTGGCCGAGTTTCCTAAATCATGACACTCACTTTTCCATTCTGTCCACCCATGTTATCAAGGTTCCCACTAAAATTGGGCTAAAAATGTTCTATCACCCGTATGTCAGTTGGGATTTTGTTCTGTTCTGTTTCTTTGCAAACTAATCAGAAGGTTTTGCTCTTTACTGTGTGAGAAGTTTTTATAGACATTTTAAAACTTTTCTTTCCAAGTGTTTCAAAAGTAGAGATCTGAGTTTTTATATTATTTTAGCAATACAAACTACTGTAGGTAGCTTTTCACTAACATGGACTTATTTTTACAGATAAGTTCAGAATTTTTGAAATATTTTACTTTTTATAAGAAAAAATGCACTGCTAATTTTTATATTAGACAATTCTAAGAACTTTACTGTAATAGTAAAGCTCACTGTGGTACAAAAGATTTTCACATTAACTCACAATCTCATTGCAAAGTATTATAAAGATTTCCCATTTAAAGTTCTTAGTTTTGTGAAAACTGACAAACCAATGACATCCTAGGCCTGCAAACTGTAACACTGCAATGGTAGGAGTGGAGCTGACGTGTGAGGATGCAGCCACAGCTCAGGAGGATCACTCCAGAAACGATGCATTCCATGTGACTTGAGGCCTGACGCACAGACCAGGTGAGGAGAATAGGCCAGTCTGTATATTAAACACTAGTAAAACCATTTTTCTTATGTTTAACATAAAAATTAAATAGAAATTCTAATATTTTCTTCCTGTCCCCCAGTGGGGCAGGGAACACAACATACCACTTTGGAAACCACTGCTCTTACTGGCTTTCCAGATTGGGATTGTGGTATTCTATCCCCCTGATCTCCAATCTAAGGTCTGGGAATAAGCAAGAATATACCTGCATTGCAGGGCATCAAATCAGCATATGCAAGTTACACCCTGAGAAAGCTCAGGTTGCTCACTCTTCCCTCCACAGGTACGGGGGACCTGGGGGTATGGAAAGCATTGCTTATCTCTCAGGAACCTGCCTGGCTCAGTTTAACTGAGAGTGAAAGTCTCACGAGTCCTGGGCAGGGGCATGAGGAGGTCTGTCAAGCCCTTATCACCATACAGTGTTGGACAGCTGTAGTTCACTCAGTCCAGGCTGGCGACAATCAACTTGGCCCTCCCCACTGCCCAGGTGCTCACCCACGTCTCAGGAATACAGGCCCAAGGGGCTGGTGACTGTGAGTCGGTTCTCTCAATTCACTTCTCACTTCAACTTCCAGTGATATCTTTTTCCAGTATTAACATTCCCACACATTTCCTTCTATTCCAGTTTGGCTTTTTCTCATTTAAACTCCTAGAAGCCTTCCACAAGGAAGCCTACCAGTTTCCTTTTTCTGAGCTTCAGGAAAGGCTGAGGTGGCTACAGGTAGTAAGACAATCAAGATAAAACACAGGGTGCATCCAGAGCCTTGTACCCTCCAGGCCTCAAACATTCCTTCTTCTTCTCGATAGTTCACAGGTCTGGAATCTGACCTGCACCGATGGCAGAATTAGGCAGGCCTGATATGACACAGAGTAACATCAAGGGGCCCCAAGACACAAAGCACCCAGGAACACAAGGGGAATTCTCACACACTTAATACAAATTAATATGAGGAGAGCCTTTGTATACTTTTACTGTGTGAGGCGATTGCACAGACCCAGCCGATGTCTGAGCCCCATTTCTTCAATTTTCATGTTCTGTGCCTACATTCTATGCACTCCTCTTTCTTTTGTCCCTGGTCTCTTCCCTGGCTCAGGATACAGATCTTCTCATGATCCTAGAAGACTCGGATCCTTGTTCGAGACAGGAAGCCCAGGTTCAGGCATGGGGCTCTTAAAGGATTCCTTCCTTCGGGTTTCTCAGAAGTACACGAAGAGGCCGTGGGGAGAAGCCTTCAAGATCCTGAGGTGACACAGGCCTAAGTCCTACCATTGTTTCTGGAGGTAATTAGAATGCACGGAACAAACGATTTGGGGGCATGGCATGTCTGCTGATTCATTTCTGTGTGGACTCCAATATCATCCATGGACAACAGGAGTGTAGACCCACTTTACCTCCATTTGCACTTTTTTACCTTTTGCCAGAGCTTCTTACATCTGCCTAATGTATTTTACTTCTGCCATTTGTTCCCAATTATTTAAATAAAACCTTTCCATAGATTGAAATTGCTTGAATAAAGCACAACTCCTGACATCATGGAACTTAAAATTTAGTGAGAAAGACCAAAAAAAAAAAAAAAAAACAATTAATGAAAACATGGCAGAGGGATAAATACTATAGCAGATATATGCTCAGATTGCCCTGGGAGCAGTCAGAAAAGGCTTCAGCATAAGACTAGGGGTCCATGGAAGACTCCTGAAGGAGAGATGCTGTGACTGAGCTTAGAAGGACAAAGACTTCAACAGGGCAGACTGTACCCACTATGTGCAGGCACGGTTCTAGAGACTGGGGATAGAAAGCTAAACAAGACAGACAAGGGCCTCTCTCTAAAGAGGACTTGGAGAGCATCAGGGCAGCCACAGAACTGGTTTGGCCAAAGAGAGCTTGCTAAAATTCAAACCTGAATATTCACTCACACATTCAACAAATATTTATTATGCATCTACTATATTCCAGATACCATTTCCGGATGGGGACACAGCAGTGAATAATGCTGCCCTTATGGAGCATAAATTTTAGTTGGGGAGTCAGACAGACAATAAGGTTTAAAAAAAAAAAAAAGTCTATTATAATGTCACTCCTCTGCCTAGGTTCTGCAGTGACTCACCACCACACCCAACACCCCTTATGTATAAGAGCCCTTCCTATCATTGCCTTCATCTACCACTCCAACCTTATGTCTCCCAGCATATTCCATCTAAAGCCCATTTTCTGTAATTAAAAAAGGACAACAAAAGCAAAATTCCACTTACTGCTTCCATGCTTTTGTTTATGTTTTCCCTCCCATGTTTTCTTCCTAGGGCTCCCTGCACACAGCTCTGTCTCCACTGATTCCATTAAAGTGCATGATCTGTTTCCCTGCCGTTCCCTCCTATGGACTAGCCCATACGCTCCTCAGGATCAAGGCCAGGTCTTGTTCATCTCTGTAGCACCGCTGCCTAGCAAATCACCAGGTACAGACTATGTGCTTAGTCAATGTGTATGTAACTGAATTCTCAATCCCGCTGATACAGTGATCTTCTAGAAAGTAAGTCATATCATGTCATTTCTTTGCTCAAATGCTTCCAGTTGCTGCTCATTTCATTCACAGTAAAGGCCAAAGTCCTTAAAAGGCCTACCAGGTCCTACATGCTTTCCCCCACCACTACCTCTCTGTCCTGATCCCCTATTGTCCCCCTTGCTCACTGCCCCAGCCACGTGCATCTCAGTGCTGTTTCTGAGCACACAGTGCATGCTTCCACTCCAAACCTTTACACCCACAGTTCCCATCTGAAATCTCTCCCCTACATAGCTGTGCGATGCCCCCTCACCTCCCTCAAGTCTCTGCTCTAAGTGAGGCTTCCTTTCACAGCTCTATTTAAAATTGCAACCCTTACGCCAATACTTCCTAATCCCATTTTCTGCAATATTTTTCTTCTTTGCCCTTAATCATTCTCTAATATAGTGTATACTTTACTTACTTACTATGTTTACTGAGCAGGTACCTGGCACACAGTAGGCATACAATATACATTTTTTTCAATGAAGGAATAAATCAATAAATGAACTGATGCAGAAAACTTCAATATGTCCATCATTCAAGTCTTCTCTATGATTTTGTGCAGCTGTAATATTTATTGAGTATTGTACTGTACTGAGTATTGAGAACATACTGAGTATTGTAATCCTACTTTCTAGGGACTCTCATCTTTATAGTTCCATTAGTTATTATTATGGTGATTGTCACTTTTTAGATAAAGAAACTGATCTCCAGACACATTCTGTAACTAATCCCAAGTCACAAAGTGACAGTCTAGATTGCGCCACATCTCCTGACTCATTGTCCAAACCTCTTTCCACCATCCACAATGGTGTCTAAACGGTCAGACATTTTGACATGGTAAACCAATTCTCATTTTGGAGGTTGGGAGAGAGAAAATGATCCTCTCTTCAAATCGGGTATGAAACCAGTTAACATAACCCAGAGTATGAACACATTCCTGTCTTACTCAGTACCCAAAAGCATGTTTTTAGGCTGTCACTGACCTCTAGGAAAATAGCCATGATTATTAGCTGAGTGAGCAGACAGCAGAATAGTCTAGGGAGTCCTCAGGACATTTGCCCATGTTCTTGTAGTGGACATTTGTCATTTTGGTTGGTTTTCCATCCTGCTAACCAAAGGTTTGGCAGTTCAAATCTACTAGCTGCTCCTTGGAAACCCTATGAGGCAGTTCTACTCTGTCCTATAGGGTCGCTATGAGTCGGAATTGACTCGACGGCAACAGGTTTGGTTTCTGGTTTTCCATCATACGAATCCCATTCCTGTGATTAGAGTAGAGCCACCTCCCACACAGAAGCTGAAAATTCCAGTCACCCTTGCAGGTAAGGGCTCAGACATGTGACTAGACACTACCAAACCCACTCACCTGCCCCAGGCTTGTATCAGAAGCTTGTGGTAACCAGAAGAAAGGTCTGGTAGGAATCCTGCTGGCATGAGTGGGGCATCAGGGCTAGCCAGTCATGATTTCAGAGGCCACAGAGGCCATTCCCAGTGTCCAGTGTCCATGGTGTTCCAGGCAATCTGCACAGTCTGGCCCAATGGCAGCAGTGGGCATGTCTTTACTAGAACTGCTCTGTGCCCTGGTGGGGCACTGTTCCTGACACACTGCCTCCAGGCCTCAGAAAGAATCTGTGAGCCCACGCTGTCCTTCCAACGAACCCCTTTTCTGTTTAAATTAGCTAGAGTTCTTTTCTGTGGCTTTATAACCAAGAACACTAGCTACTACAAGGCAAATGTGAAGAGTTGTGATTGGCTCCTAGAAACGTTTGCCAACACAGGCTGATGCTGTTAGGGACTCATCAGGTCAGCTACCTCCAGGGCTGCTCAACTACTACCACTAAACACTCAATGACATTTTCCACGTGCCAGGCCCTGGGGGCAAAGCACTGTACCCATGTCATCCCATCCAATCCTCACAGCGTCGACGGGAGACCAGCACTGCCGTGTGACCATCTCACAAATGAGAAATTGGGGTTCAGAGAGACTGAATAACTTGCCAGAGTCACAGAACTGTAGCCAAGACTTGAAACCAGGCCCGTCAGACATCAAAGTGCATGCTCTTAGCCACTGAGTATTCCAGTTCCACCCATCCCTTTCCACACACACAGCAGTTACTCCCATGCAGGTCAGAAAATTCAACCATGAGTAGATCTCAGTTTGATCCAGTGTGAACTAATTTTAAAATGAGGGGCAGACTAAAACCTATACATTCAGACCTCTACTTCCCAAAATGCAAGTTCGAGAAACAACTCTGATCACTGCAGATGTGGCTGAGCCCCTCAGTAACAGGGGAAAAAAAAAAGCTTAAAAAAGTGTTGGGTCCAGAGCATTAAGTAACAGACTAGAAACCGGTTTTTCCACTCTACAGTGCTCTGTGGTACTCTCTCCTGGGACCTGCTAGGACAAACTGCGTTAGAGGCCAAATCACCCATCAACTCATTGAAGCAGTCCAGTGGTCTTACATCACCAAGCCCTTGTCATGAAACACTGTTAGAATCTTTCCTAAGCTTCTCATCAGCTGCCTTCCTGCTCTGGCCCAGCAAGTCCTCAACATGTCGGGGCTACATAATTAAGCACCTCCGCTGTCATCTGTGTTGAGCCTGGGCAAAGTCATCACTGGAGTTGGAATAACAGGAAATCAGCGTGCTGCTCATTCAGTGCAGATACAACCCCAATCATGCCTTCCTGTGCATGGGTCCTTCCCAACAGATGGTTCACTTTAGTTTGAAAAGCCATGTTGTCTAATCTAGTGACACCATCTACGTTTTATACATAAAAGGAGTTGGTTCTGTGCTACATGGTTTTAATATTTTCCTTCTTTGTATGGATGTTTGTGTTAAAATACTCAAAGGGGATTGTAAACTGACTTGCAGTATTAACTCTGCCCAGTTCTGCTTTGTTTTCTCCAGTTTATTCATATTACCATGTGTATTTTGTAAATGTATGAAGTGGGCAGCACACACACACACACACACACACACACACACACACACAAAGCTTGATTATTTAGAAGCTGCCTGAATATGGCTTATTTGGGTAAAAAGATACAATGTCGTTTAATACTATTATTATTTTTCTTTGTGTGTGTAATTTCAGGCTGTTTCTCAGCCATTCTTGTCTATTTTATGGACTGTAAGTAAAATTACATCCCAAAAAGCAAATGAGTTCAAGCTATTCAATTTCTGCTTGGTAACAACTTCTGTCTCTACTTGAAATGAAATAGGCTTAATAGATTGAAGATGCTGCATCTTCATATTACTAGAAGAAGTTGTTCTGCTTTGAAAGGAGAAAATAAACAAAGAAGAAATTTTAAAAACATGGACAGCCCACCTCTCAGTAGGCCTAAAAAAAACTTTTCATATTTCCTATCTCTTAAAGAATCACCAGGCTTACTGAGGTCCAGAGAAATATTAGTAGTTTCACTCTTTGTTTTCTGTCTCTTTATTTCTATTTATTTTAACTTCAAAGATTTTTATATCCAAATGGGTTGGAAAGTGTGAACAATTATTCTGGAAGTCTAGTAAGAAAATATCTCTGCTTTCACCTGCAAGAATGGCAAACTTCCTTCCACAGTGAAAGAAGTGATTGTAAGGTGCATGTTGTAGCTAGTTCATTTATTTATCTATGTCAGGTACACTAATTTTCATAATGATTATAAATAATCTTGTTAAGGATGACATTATGATATCAAAGTCCAAATGTAAACACAAACTTTTCCTTAGGTAATGCTGAAATATTCGAGCAATTTGCTTGGGCCTTGGGCCAGCCATACTACCCCTCTCCCTCACCCCCAGTCCATCATTACCACTTTTAGGGTCTTTGACCTATCCTGAGATCCACCTAGGATCTTCAAAACTCCATCATGACATAAAGTGTCTGCAGCATCTTCCCATATCATAAAGCGTTCTTGGACAATCCCAAGGACCATCAGCATATCAAATATATCTCCACCACCTACTTTCCACCTGTTGTAGAAGACCTCAGGGGTTGGGCCACTGGCAAGCAGCGAACAGAGACTAGGAATCTCATATTCTCTGTTTGCTGATAATGGAGAAATGTTGTTGTTGTTGTTAAGTGCTGTCAATTCCCACTCATAGAGACCTCAAAGGGTTTTCTTGGATGCAATCTTTATGAGAACTGATCATCAGGTCTTTCTCCCGTGGACGTGCTGGATGGATTTGAACCACAACCCTTTTGGTTAACTGTTGGAGCCACCAGGGCTCCCTGGTGGAGAAACAGCCATCAGGAAATGGAAGATTCGGAGACAAGGGCAAAGCGTGGAGTGAGAAGTAGGTGGAGCCTTTGGTCACTGCGTTCCTTTCCCAGAAATACCTTCTAGAATAAATACCTTCTAGAATAAATACCTTCTAGAGTATGTAGAGACAGACCGAAGGGTCATCTAAGTGAAGAGAGGAGAGGCGAGCAGAGGGGAGGAGAGGAGAAAGTGAGGAGAGTGATCCATCTAGGAGAAGCAAACAACCCTAAAAATCTAACTGAATATATATGACAAATTATCTGTAGCCAAGTCCCACTCTGCCTCTTTGATTTCATGTGGTAAAGGGAAGGGTTTTGCAACCTGATTAATGGTTCAGATAATTTAGATACTGAACTTATATTACATAAGGTGGGAAACAGAATAAAACTAGATAACATTTACAAGTTAGAACGGAACCAAGAGACAACACTCCAGTGCATTAGCAAATCATCCACCCTCAGCTAAAAAGAATAAATAAAACAACGAGGGCCATCATGTAAATCAAAGAGAAATCTGGCTTCCTTGGAGTTTAAAATAAACACAGCAAAGCCAAATCTCCACCACTCCCTCCGCACTCAGAGCTCCATGGGGGTGGGGGTGGCGAAAGCCTTTGAAACACAAGCACAGAGCTCTGGGCTGGGTGTGAGGGCTCAGGAAGGTGAGATGCGGTGGTCGTGGTGGTTAGACAAGACCGTGCCATTTTAGGAATGCTGGGATATGTCCTCCATCCTTTCCCTGATTCCCGAAATGTCACCATTTCAACTTCATACCAGCATACGGCTTCACCTGCAGTTGATGCAATGCTTCAGACAAAGGCTGACACTTTAGGACTTATTATGCATATTTTGGTATGAGTGAGTGCAGTGCAATGGGTTTCTCTTTATATATGGCCTTTTTGGCCCTGAGTTTGTAGTTCTGCCAAGATGATTTGCTAGGCCACAATCTTGTAGGGATTGAACAGCTTACTATGCAAATAAAATGTCTAAAACTCTTGTGGGGATTAATTGATTACTATGCAGATTAGTTGACTGTGGCCTACTGAGGGGATTGGTCAATTCGTGATCTTAAAAGAGCCAACCGCACAGAGGTTGAGGGGAACCTCACTTCCATCAAGAAGAGCCTGGAGTGGAGCACATCCTTTGGACCTGGGGTTCCTATGGTGAGAACCTCCTAGACCCAGGAGACAGAGATGTAACACTGCAGATGGTGCCAGATGGTGCGAGACAGTGGCAGCAGCAGCACAAGCACAAGCAGCGGGAACCAGGAAACCCACGCAAGGCAGCTGCAGCAGGTTTGCTGGCCCACTGATTCAGAAAGCTGAGCACCTTTGGGCAGGAGGCTTTTTGATGAAGTGGGGAGCCTTCAGGCACTTCTTGGTGGAGCTAAAGAGCTGTAACCCTTGCCCAAGCAAGGCAGAGGCCAGCTCCAGTGAGGCCCAGTGGTGGGCACAATGGGTATAGACAACTGGGGAAGAAGTCAGGCCAACAGCGAGGCCTGCCTGTGGGGACAGCCGAGAGAAAGTTGAGAGCTGTCTTGGTTGGAAGCCGTTCTAACTGACAAACTATATCCTGTCTCCTGAGTTGTATCCTGTTACCTCCAAGTTAATCCTAATCCTGAGTTATAGCCTGTTACTTCCCTAATAAACCAATGAATACAGTCCATGAGTCCTGTGTGGCCATTTTAGTGAAATATGGAACCCAAGAGAAAAGTAGAGAGTGCTGTGGGAGAGAAGACTGGTGTCAGAAATGGTAAAAAAAGAGTTGGAGAGTGGAGGTATGTCTGACCCCACTAGATAGGAATCAGCTTTGTGCTGACCCTGGTGATTCTCCTCCCCTCTCATGAATTTAGAAGGTTTCTCACACCACTAAATATCAGTGAGCTTACAGGATAATTTCTTGTTTGGTTAAGGAGGAAGGGCAGCGAATGTGAGGATGCTCTGGCATCTTTTCGGAGGTTGATGCAAAGAAAGAAAGCCCAAAGAGACAGATTTTGAGCATATCTGACAGGCCAGCCAGAGGCAAGGTGGAGCCCAATCCAGGGCAGTGACAGAGAGGACAAAAGGACAAGAAATGGATCCCAGAGAACTCTTCTTCTCACCTTGATGCACTTCTGGGTTTAGGATGAGAATAGGAGTGTATTTATGTATTAGTGTCTGAAACACAGCTAAGTCAATGTTGATTGAATGAGTAAGTGACTCACAGCAGACTGGAAGGCTCTCCCTCAGCCTGCTCATCACGTGACGAGCAATAGTCCTACTAAGAGGCCCAGAACAGAAGAAAGCATGAAAGGAGAAAATCAAAGGGGCAGCAGCCCTCTGGCCCTACTCCAGGTCTCTGGCCCTTTACACTGAGGCTTTGCTTCAATATTTACGACCAGATTGTCTTTAAAAAATTCATTCTCTTAATCCACCCAACAGCTCCACGAGGTGACTATTATTCCTAATACGACCATTTTACAGATGGGAAACCTGAGGCTTCAAGGTCTCATGGATGCTAAGTGGTAGCATCGGAATTTTAATACAGTTCTGACAGAAGCCCAGGCCTGCATTCCTAACTGCCTCCTTGGTTGTTGAAAACGTGAAAATATGCAATCATGTGTATTACTATGGCTCTATCTACTCTTATCACATGTGTTTGGACTGACTTAGGCACAATTTAGCAGATTCTTATTGGGACATTGTAGAAAACCAATGGTTGTCAAGTCAGGAGTGTATCTGCCAGAGATATCTCCATGTTTAGCTCTATTTGTAACTGTAGAAATTTCTATTTTCAGGAATATTTTCTCTCTGTACGTGTCATCCTTACCCTATGATTGCTCTGAAATGTTTCTTTCCCTTGTTCTTTTATATTCTTAGATTTTTCCTGTTTTTTTGCCTTATTGGAGAGAGCTAATATTTGTGTTCGAATTCTTTTGCTACTATATGATTTTAACTATTGCTTGTGCAGAAGTCTTTGGTCACATAAACATTTAATTACTAACTCATCCCAGAGTTAATGTGGCCAACAGCAGGTGCAATGGACCGTCTACATCAGCATCACTTATTATCCAAGATGACGATCTTAAAAGTGTCAGAGCTAGACAAATGCATGTGTGGACCTGTGTCCTGGTAAGTAGTGATAATAACTACTTGTGTTTATACAATGCTTATGGTTCACTGAGTGAGGGCTTTTACTACTAGCTTCCACTCAGGTGCCCACCTCCCACATGCCAGAAATCATCCTGCCTGAGTTCTCTGGTTACCTGGCAAGGACCATCTCTTAGGCAGAGGGGTAGATGCGGGTAGGAGAGGAGAGGGGAGGCTCTTCTGTGCAGTGTTGTGCAGGAGGCTGGGTCAGGATTCTAAACCTGAGCTTCTGAATTCAGTGTAACATGCTGGGTCAGCTCTCGTCAAATGGCCCCATAGCAAGCCACCTCACCTCTAAAAGTGCTAGATCTTGTGAGATTTGTCTGCTGCAGTGGTTTCCCTGGAGTTGGTGACAACAAAGCACGATGCTAAATTTGGCTGGGTGAAAATGCATTAGCCCCACTTCTTTATAGCAGGGACCAACGTCTGTCTGGCTCCCAGGGCCCTGGATGTATTACTAAGTCCTGGCATGTTCAGTATATCCAGCTAAGCAGTGGCAAGGGGAATTTTCCCGTACTGCGTTCTGTGTTAAACCACGGGGAAAGCAGCCTGCGGATCAGGGAGGGCATGGCACATGCCCAAAGGAGTGCAGCCTCCAGCTTCTCTCCGCTGTCCGCATCTCCCCGACACCCTAGGTCTGGTCACCCAGAGGATGGCTGTGTTCCTGCGGCGACTCTGCTCTAGAGAGCTAAGCTTCAGATGGGTGAACTGTGATCGCATGTGGCCATGCCTACACAGTTCATCTACGTGAACAGGTGCAATCAGAAACGCAACCATACACACACACACAGTTTAAAAGGGCTCATGGAGTTTTAATACTGCGGTTCAGACTCCCAGCACTGGGCGGCATATCTTAGTGCCTATCTTGTCCACTCACCTATTTTACAGTCAATAGTCTGTTCTAAAAACTAAAACATTTGGATAATTCACACATAAAAAAGTGAGCTGTGGCACGAAGAGTACAGATATCAACTGCAGCAAATGTCCAAATAGCCTATATAAAATTCCCCCTTTAGCCTGAATGTCTCAAAACACATCTAAATCAGTGTTCTACTCCTGACAGGTAAAAGGGTGTTTTGTTTTTTTGGTACAGCCTTCAAGCTGGAAATAGAGCCTAAATGGGAGTTAGAAAGCCTAATGATTCTACCCCTATAAGGTTGTATGGCTTTTAGGCAAGATACTCAACCTCCTTGTGCCTCAGTTTCCCCATCTGTAAAGAATAACTAGCAATGCCTGAACTATCTAAATCAAGAGAAAACAACATTGATCAGGATGTAATGATGATGTAATCAGATGGTACACTGCCAGTCTCGATGGTCAGTTGAAGTAAACATATTTAGTGTCATACAACCAAAATATATCCAATGAATTAAGGAATGAAGTTATTATCAATATCTGATAGATGATTAATTATAGTATTGCTAATCTTATAATTTATTCACCTAGTATAGTATTTCTCAAGCTCTTTTTTTTTCAATATTTCTCCCTATGGAAAATTTTTAGACATTTTTTTCTAGATGATCTCACCTACCCCCATTAAATTGTAGGTACATGGTTATTCTTTACATACTGTGGCTCTTGGGTGGGCCACAAATCATTGTAATAGCTAAATCCCCTCTCCCCACCAAAGCAATCTTCTCCCCTTGGGGACAGTTTTGCCACAGTTGAGAACGTATGGTTAGTCTACACTCATTATTGTCAGGGAGTTATTGCTAGGGTGCACTTATGGAGTGCTTCACCACGCATTACGTATCTGCTACTATTAACTACATTTCACAGGCAGGGACACAGGGCCACAGCAATGCTGGTAACTTGCCCAACGTCATACAGCCGAGCGACTGGAGCCCAGTGAGTCAGCCTCCTAACGCTATAACCAGCATGTGACATGTGTCAGAGGCTTTTGAGTGTCTGTATGTGCACCACAACAACATCGGGCATGCTGGACTGAACACCAGTGCTTCTGTATCTCTCTGCCTTTGTAGTTGTGTGCTGCAGTGGCTTAGCGTGGTTTTGCCTCCATAAAGACTCTTTCTTGATGGTCTGATCTTATCCTACGCTATCTACCAGTCCAACAAATGCCTATTATGAAAGGACTTGTAAAAGGGCTGAGGGAGGAAATACAAACATAATACCCAATTTTCTTCCTGCCCTCAAAGAGCCTAATAATCTAGCTGAACAGATAAAGCAGTCAGACATACAAGCCAACCAGCACTACAGGAAAGAATATTATAGGAGCCACATGAACGGTACAGACAGAAATGCTACTGAGGTCTTTGATTGTGTCCTCCCAGACAGGTCTTACATTTTCTTTCAGTGTTAAGGGCTCTCAGACTTCTCTTTAACCCCCTAAACTTGTGACAAAGGGTGAATGTATGGTTAAGCTGAATCACTCCCATACATATCTGTCCCTATTTTCAGATGGGTGTGCAGATGTATCTGGTACTCAGTAGTGGTCCATAATGTTGGATGGATGAATGAATAAATGCTAAGCTCACAAACATTTTATTAGTTTTCACTGATAATGTACATTAGTATAAAATAGAATGTAATATTTGATTTCTTAGATTCAGAAGACTGTGCCCCTCAAAGAGATAGATCTAAACTATATTTTTAACATAGAATTTGTTCTAATTAACATGTTTAAAAATATAACTGCAGTGTACCCTTTTCTAAGGATTCCTCTCTGCCTCTGAGGAAGCTGTACAGGATTTTTAAAATGCAATATACTTTCCCTTTATTGAAGTCTTACCATGGGCGAAACACTGAAAATACAGGCTTAGGTGCTAGAAGCAGATAGAGATGATTAAACAACATCCCTGTCTACCAGGTGCTTACAATCTATGGTAATTTACCATAATGCTGTCATAGGCTTGGCACTGACATCTAGAAAGTTTTGCAAAAAGTCTCTTCCTGGTTATATTTTTCATTCTTTGAGGATGCAGGCCAAGAATGTAGTTTCCCCTCCCTCTCTCCTTCTCTGGCACCCTGTGCCAAACACTAAAAAGCCACAACACGCTCTTAACCATATTCATAGTTGAGCACGTTTAAGAATTAATATCTTAATTATTCTGACCCTTCTTATAACTATCATTTTCTTTAATAACTGAAAGACCTAGAACCTCTTAAATTCCAAGTGACTTGCATTAGAGCATAACTGCAGATGAATTTTCATGAGGATTTCAGCAGAAAACCAAACTGTAGCACTGGTTTTAACGGACACTGGTCCTTCTGCCTACTGGATTCACAGTGCAATGGGGCCCTCTAATACCCTGTGCTCCCTAAAAACTGAAACATTCTCCTAAGAAGATGAAGCCCAGGGGATCACTCAGCTCTGTGCCCAGCACAGTACATCCCAGAAAGCTTGCTCATGATTCAGTTACTATGGAAGAGCAAAGGACTAATTTTGGCTCAAAGACTGAGTCAATTATAGAGGCTCATAATGTTTGTGGAAAGAGACCACTTGGAAAACATTTGAGAGGTCTTGTGAGTTGGTGACTGAACAAATCATGGGAATTACAAATGTGCCTGGTAATTCACTGTGTGGCTGAGAACTTAGCTCCTGAGCTTCCTCTTCCCCATCAACATGGCAAATGTTATTTATGAATAGCACTGCATCTTCTAACACCCTTGTTGATGCTACTAAGGGAAACCTGTCCAGTTGCCACTTCCAGGGACTCTCCCATTATCACTGGGACGTGGGCTATCAGAGCTCCTGCCCAAGGCCTAGGTCCTTACAGGTGATCTGGGGAAATTCCCAGGGCTTGTTTCAGGGGCTCAGTTCTGATAACATATCCAAAGTACGCAAGATGAAGTCTCTCCATCCTTACTTCTATTGAGCCCTATAGCTAGGAAAACAGGAGCCCTGGTGGTGCAGTGGTTAAGTGCTCGGCTACTAACCGAGAGGTAGGTAGTTCAAACCCACCAGCTGCTCCGCAAGAGAAAAAACCTGTCAATCTGCTCCTGTAAAGATTCCAAAAAACCAAACCCACTGCCATTAAGTGGATTCTGACTCATAAGGACCCGACTGGATGAAGTAGAACTTCTCCATAGGGTTTCCAAAACTGTAATCTTTATGGGAGCACACTGCCACATCTTTCCTCTGCAGAGTAGCTGGTGGGTTCGAACCACTGACCTTTCCATTAGCAGCCAAGAGCTTAACCACTGCACTATCACACATAGGAAACCCTGTGAGGAAGTTCTACTCTGTCCTACAGGGTCAATATCAAGTCGCTAACGGGTTGCTACGAGTCGGAATGGACTCCACAGCACACAACAACAACATAGCTAGGAAAAATCTAGGCCTATATAGGCAGAAGTTGATGAGGACATTGCTGGGACTAGTAACTCCCAGATCTTATATTGAGGGTCAAGAAATTTAAATCTCTGATACTACATGTGGAAAACAAATGGGCAAAACAAATTTCAAACTGGTGACATCATCTATGTTTATACCACACCAGTAAAATCAGTTGAAAAAACAAAAATTGAAGCGACCTGTCAAAATGACACCAAAAAACTATTGGTTTTTGTTTGCTTTGTTTTTCAAATAACAGAGTCAGAGAACTATTTATGTAAATGTATTACCTAATTATTCTGCTAACATGTGATCATTGACCTTCACATTTTTCAATTATTATCGACCAAGTTGCTTATACATAAACACACCATCCCTAACACTGTCTTCAGGGGTTTGCATGTTTCAAATGTTCCCAGACACACTAAAAGAAGGCAAAGAAAAACTAAACACTGCCTAGATGTGATCTTGGTGACAAGGGAGTGTTCTGTTTAACAGCCAAGTATGCTGTTTACATCATTTCCAACTGCCCAACAAGAAATCGAGTTCTTGGTTTAAAATAAAAACCTAATCGACACTTGGGAAACCTTCAAATTCCACAAATCATAATCTGCTATCCAAGCCTAGCAACAAGGACGAGCAATTGATCGGGACCAAAATCAGGCTCAGAGAGCTATAGGCAAGCACACCTAACTCAAAACAATGCTCACACTCATGGGTGTCACGACCCTTTTTGCACAGCTGTTTTCAACTGCTGTCGAGTGGCCCCTGACTCATGGGGACCCCGTGCACAATGGACTGTTGTGATCCATAGGGTTTTCATTTGCTGATTTTCAGAAATAGATCACCAGGCCTTTCTTCCTAGTTTGTTTTAGTCTGGAAACTACACTAAAACCAGTTCAGCATCACAGCTATATGCAAACATCCACTGACAGACGGGTGATGGCTGCACAGGTCTCCCACATGGAAGGCGAGAATTTTACAGCTGAACCAGCACTTCCCACACTGTACACACAGGGAGCCCCTCATCTTCAAGATGTGCAAACATTAGCAAGTTAATCCTCACAACATCCTGGCAGCCAGGCAGGTGGTACATGTTATGATCCCTCATATTTGAGATAATAACGATGGTGATAAAATTAAAACACATCAAACAATATCAGCACCATCACATCAAAAAACCCATGGCTTCCTCAGGGGGAAAAAATGGAAAGGAGGAAACTGTCAGATGTATTATCATCTATTTTACTAAGTATTATATGGATGCTGAGATCTAGCTAGTTTTGAAAGGGTAAAGCCCAAGGAGTTAAATCATTATTGAAAGGGGCAGAGAAGTCTCTTGAGAAGCCAGGCACTTCTTAAACGTGTTTTCTTTGTGAAATGCACTAGCAGAGTTGAGTCAAAAAACGTTTTCTTGATTCCATCTGGTCCTGTGACTGCAGGTCATCAGCGTGTGAGAGGGAGGGGACATACAGCCTATGTATCTGCAGGAGGACAGAATGGCCCTGGAGGACCTTGGCAGAGCAGGGACCGCAGGTCAACCAGAGAGCAGCTGGGCGGGTAAGAGGGCCACCATTCACCAAAAACAGCCCATACCAGTGCCCTGGGGAATAAGGAAGAGGGCAGAATTTGTTCCTGCCTTTGGGTATTTAAGACCAATGTAAACTTGAACATACCCCGGAAGACAAGGTACCCATAACCAAGGTTATCAGGTTCGGGGTTGCGGAGAAGAGGAATCAGAGAAGGGACTATGCACTTTCCCAGGAACTGACAGCGAGTTTCTCCTAGATTTCTCCCCTTTCAACAGTCGTTCGACTTCTGGAAGGGGAGGGAAAAGAGGACGGCTCCTGCTGCCTTCACATTCACAGGTCGGGCCTGTGACGCGCGTCTCCTCTCAGCCTAGCAGCGAGGCCTGAACCCGCGGCGGGAGTTTTTAGTTAAGACATGCACTGCCCCCAATAGGAGCCCACCACTCCTGCATCCTCACCCCTGAGCAATTTTCCAGATCTCCTCTCGTGTCACTTCTCTTTCTCTCTCACGCCCGCGCGCGCGCAAATCGCTGCTCAGAGCCCACGCGAGGCCCCCCTCTGTCCAACACCTCTCACCTGGCAGCAGGCGGCGGGGGCTGAAGAGAGGCGCGGGAAGGGGAGCGCGGCGCTGGCCGCTGGGGGCGCGGGGGGCGCGAGGAGGGCGGGGCGCAGGGCGGGGCTCCCTTTCAAGTGCCCCCGCCCCACCCCGCCTCCGCCCTCGGCCCTCCGCCTGCCGCGCGCTGGAAATATGAAGAGACGCTGCAGCTGCACGGCTGTGGCGGCCACTGCACGTCGGCGCGCGGCAGCGGAGGAGGACGCGGCGGGCGGCGCCGGGGACCGCCGAGCCCCGCGCGGAGCCGGCATGGGGCGCGCGGCGGCCGCCTGAGCTGGGACGGCCCGAAGAGGCCCGCGCGGCCGGGGGAGCCGAGGACGAGGCGGCGGGCGCGGCCTCGCGGAGACGGCCTTTGTACGCGGCCCGCGGGACGGCCGGGCGCGCAGGGACGGCGGTCCCCTCGGGCTGGCGCTGCGCCTCTGCCGGCGCCCGGCGGCGGGCGGCCGCGGGATTCGGGGAACCGGAGCCGCCGCGGGAGCCTAGAAATGTCCTGTCTCTGCTGCCTCCTGGTCAGATACCTGTTCCCGGCCCTCCTGCTTCACGGTAAGTGCGGAGGTGACCCACTGCCTCCCCGAGCCCAAGGAGTGGGAGCCGCGATGGCCCTGGACTCAACCCGAGAGGCAGGGCGGCCACGGCTGGGGCTGCGCTGTCCCGGGCGGGGGCAGGCTTGGGGAAAGCCCCGCGCCGGCCTGGGCGCTCCTGGGAGACGGCTCTCCGGTGACCTAGCCCGGAGCCCCTGCGCCCCGAGAGGCTTTGCTGCAGGAGTGTTCTCCCGTGGGAGGGTGCGAACCTGTGCAGAGCACCCCTTTTCCCACGCACACAGGCACCAAGTGCGTCCGCGCCGTGGGACTTTCAAACGATCGACTGTAAGGAAACCGTACGCTCTGCGATCCCGTGTCCAAAGCGTCAGATACAGGAGAAACTCTCGGTGCGGTTCCAGCTTTTACGGGACTGTAACGAGAAACTCTGGTCATTTAAGGGGGAAACCATTTCGGGGGGCGGGTTATGGAGCGTTTCTCAGAATTCGTGTGTGTTGTCTGGATGAGCTGTGACTCACTCTGAAGGGGTGATGGTGGGGTTCCCTCCTAGTGCACAGATGGGTAGAGGCTCCTGGAGTCTTTGGCTGCCGTTTCAAAGAGCAGGGAACTTCTAACAGCCAAGACGTAATAATTAAAACCAGTCTCCCGAGGCTCGCCTGACCTTGATGCTTTATTTCCCTGTGCTCTTGCTTAATGGTTTTGTTTCGGGGCTGCATGTGCCACACTTTCTCATGGGCTGTGCTAAACCCTTAGCCAGGGAACATCAGCCCTTTAAAAGGGTTCCAGAAATTGCAATGAGAACAGTTAGGTGGAATTGCACTAGAGTTTGACGATGCAGATTTTGTGGTTGGTCGGTATTGACAATCGTGACATGCCAAGGAGGAACAGATTCAGATGTCTTCCGCAGACCTTCCCTCATGGTCAGGCACTGAACATTTCAGCAGAGTGACCCCCCCAGGAGCACCGGTCCTCCTTCCTCAACACCCCTCCACAGCCACATCTGGGCTGATGAGATCAGCACCCTCAACAATTCTCCTTCCGGGTTTTGAGCAGGAGCCTGCAGTGGATCCAGCTTGAGAGTGCTTGTAGACAGGACTGAATGTCAGGCTGTGTTCCTTAGCCCACAAGCTGCTGCCTTGCTGTTTTCTTTCAGGTCCCCCCAGGCGGCTTGCCCCAACTCCACAGGCTGTGTGGGCGTGTATTCTTGGGCCAGACCTGCCTGATTGCCAAGGTGCATGTTGAGCCTCTGCGATCCCAGAATTTAAAAGTCAGGATGGAAGGCTTGCAGTTAGAGGGCAAAAGAGAGAAGGTGTAATTATAGGGTTGAGCTCCTAGGCCCATCTGCTTAGAATTAGAGAGCAGTTTTACTCTTTGGCTGAAACATGAAACAAATCAGAGGCAATGAACAGATCAAACAGCAGCTACCACACACACAAGAAAAAAGAGATGAAACGGGAAAATTGTCCCTTTAAAGAAGTCTGTTGTAATATCTTAAGAAAAAGATAGCATGGGCAGATAACTTTAAAATGAAAAGTTACTTGAAAATGTGGTGTGAACATAAGTTTTTGCATAAAATCGTTGCTTTTGAACTATAAAAGCAATCCTCAGAGATGGAGCCTACTCCTGTCCAGATGGAGCATTTTCTTCTCATTTTGAGCTGTCAGGCTTGTAATTATACTTTCTACCCTCCAGTCCAAGCTGAGATAGTAATAGCTATCAGGCAGGTAGCAAAACCCCAAGTATACCCTTAGTAAGGTTATAGTATAGCCCTAAATCTCCCAAATTAAGAGTCTGGAGTCTTAGGTAACTCCTTGGAATCTGGGGATATACCCAGACACAGAGGTGCTGGAGAGGACTGAACTGCGGGGAGTGAGAGAGTAACTTAAGGGACAGGCTGAGTATGAAGTGGTGGGACAGCGGGACCGTAACCACAGCGTGTACACGTATGTGTGTGTGTGTGTGTGTGTGTGTGTGTGTGTGTGAGAGAGAGAGAGAGAGAAGAGGAGGATATAAAATAAAAAAGGGGGTTGCAAAGTTTAATTGGATGATGTGGATTAAGCTACAAAAAATTATCCAACTTCAGAATGAATCTGCAGTGGCAAAATTATTAAAACTGAAGTAGCCCTAAGATCTACTTAGATCCATCAGGGAGAGTTGGGCTTTAGTGCAGAAAATTAACAGAGAGAATCATTGTTCAGCTTATAAATCTTTAGGATTTAAGAAAGGTTTGTCGTAATTAATTAGGATAATATAAAGCAGCAGAGAAGAAGTGGGTATTCTCCCCTTCCTCCCTGATTTTTTACTTGATTAAAGTAGTGTCTTAGTTATCTAGTGCTTCTACAACAGAAATACCACAGGTGGATGGCTTTAACAAATTTATTCTCTCATAGTTTAGGAGGCTCAAAGTCTTGAATTCAAGGTGCCAGCTCCAGGGGAAGACTTTCTGTCTCTCTGTTGGTTCTGGGGGAAAGTCCTTGTCATCAGTGTTCCCCTGGTCTAGGAGCTTCTAAGCACAGGAACCCCTGTTCCAAAGGACGTGCTCCACCCCTGGCTCTTCTTTCTTGGTGGTAATGAAGTCCCTTTCTCAGCTTGCTTGTTGAATCTCTTTTATATCTCAGAAGAGATTGGCTCAAGATACAACCTAATCCTGTAGATTGTATCCTGCCTCAGTAACATAATTGCCTCTAATCCTGCCTCATTAACATCATAGAGGTTAGGATTTACAATACATAGGATAATTATATCAGATCACAAAATAGAGGTCAACCACACAATACTGGGAATCATGGCCTAGCCAAATCGACACATACTGGGGGACACAATTCAATCTATAACAAGTAGTTTTATCAGAAAATGGGTGTTAATCAACCTAACCCAAGAAAATGGTTTTGTGACTATGTCCTACTATCTATAGTTAGAGATTTTACAAGCATTCAAAAATTCTGTAGTAATAGATGGAGTGTGATCATATATTTAAATTGAAGTTACAAATCGGAAAGAATCTCAGGATAGCATGATGATTTTTTCCCAAGAAATATGACATTTTTTTAACCATATGATGTCATTTGTCTGTTTATGGGAGCAATTTCTAGGTAAAAATATATTTCCTATGGTTATGAATGTACTTGTGACAAAGTTTAATAAATTTAGTTTCAGACATCATTTATAGATCTTTATGCGCACAGTTCGTGTTAATAAGATTAAGAAGTGCTCTTCTTTACGAAGAGCCTTGTGAGGGAGGATGCTGTAGATACCATATGTTTGGTATCCATTCATTGTTCAGTTTTTTGGTTACTTCTATTTCAATTCATTGCAAGTCATAAATCACCCCCTAAGTGCCTATCGGTAATTTAGACTCGGCGAGACTCAAACCTGTTGTTTATTTTTCTTATTTTTTTAAACTGTAAATGTAGTGCAAGACCCAAGTTCAAAATCTGATGGCATAAAAGTATACATCTCAGTTTTACTTTCCTCCCCTTCAGATTCCGAAAACAATTGCATTTCTTAATCCAAATAAAACCTATTGGATGTCATGAAGGTATGCAGCTGGAAGACATCCATTATCACTGTTTTCTTTGCTTCCATGAAAAGCCACAAGAGTTTCAGATGTCAGATTCTAAAAATCATTCAGTTCCAGAAACACAGATTAGCATGAGGTAGTCCAGAGTAACTGGTGCTTTAACACACTGCAAAGCACTAATTCCCTTTGCTAATGAAAACATTTGTTTTTAAGGTTGGGAGCTGATGTTGGGAGAGATACTCTTTCCCAAATGCTGTTTACTTTTGTAGAATTCATTGACTTTTCTGAAAGGTAAAGACTCTTTGGAGCTATTCCCTTTCGTTCAAGCTTATTCTGTCAGAACTTTTAAAAACTGTAGCGATTACCACATGATAGCTTAACCAGCAAAATGGGAAGACATTTAAATAGGATAAAATGGAACTCTTTGAAATGCCATTTTACTGAAGACAGTTTTGTAACCAAGAAAATATTTTCTTTCCTGCACCTTTTTCTCCCTTAGTCATAACATGAAAATGAGATTTTGCAAAGAAACATGGCTCATCTGTAAAACACAGGAAGACAGGGTCTTAGATTAAATATTCTCTCGTTAAATAAGTTGACTTCTTTCAGGCCCGTGACTGCAGGAGAACCAGTGGAGTTCCATCATGCAGGGCTCATTTTTTCTCCCTGTAAAGGAGGAGAGAACTGAGTACAGGTGGATGCTCCTACTGTAATTCTATACTGTTTTTGAACAGACTGGTGACAACGTGATCTAATGAATTAAAGCAAAGGATAAAGCGTTTAAGACTACGTGTGAAATGTCAGTGATTTCATCCCTTGGATGAAAGCATACACAGCAGGACATGTCTTCAGTAGACTACACATAGAATTGACGTGATTACAGAGAAAACGTAAGGAAAAAAAACTGCCATAAATGTCATGATTTTATGTATATGGGTTGTTACCTAGTTTTCTCCAATTTGGGAACAAAATTATTCTGGGAAGTTGTAAGTTAGAGAAAGGGTTTTCCCGTTTCAATCATTCAGCTAACTATTCATTCAACAAGTTTGTTGAGGCTGGGAGCCTTGGTGGCCCATTGATTAAGCGCTCAGCTGCTAGCCAAAAGGTCATCAATTTGAATCCACCAGCTGCTCCTTGGAAATCCTACAGGGCAGTTTTACCCTGTCTTATGGGGTCGCTATGAGTCGGAATTGACTTGATGGCAACAGTTTGGTTTTGGCTTACTATGTGCCAAGTGCCACAGATTGCTGGGCACATGGGTTGTGAGGAGAAGCATTTCCCCTTTCCTGAAGATTCCTGGAGAATACCTAGGGGTGGGAAGAGATGCTTATGGTAGAGCCCCAGAGCTAGGGGATGGCACACTACGGCTGACTGCAAACCGCACTCACACACGTACACACACACACACACACACACACACACACACACACACACACACACACACACACACACACACACGGCTATGCTGAAGAGGATGGGTATGCAGCAGCAGTTAGCTGCAGAGCCAACACGGAAAATTTGCAATCTCTGCTTCAACACTAGTGTCTAATTGAGACCATGGTGTTAAGAAGAAAATGACATAAAAAATTACCTCATTTTCAGCTAAGGTTAAATGGAGCTAGGAATTTGAGATCTTGACGTTAGTATACGTCTATCAAAAAAAAAGGAAAATACTTTTAAATATGAAGGTTTAAAGATTGGTAGAAGCAGCTTTCTTAATTTTTAGCACCAAAAAAAAAAAAAAAACTTGAAAGTAAAAACAAGCACTTGGTGAGCACCTGTGTGGGGGGGAGTAAAATCCAGCCTGTCTGATCCACAAACACTTTTATTCCAAAAAAATGGAAGCTGTGCTGGAGTTTATCTGGCAATATCCACTTCAAAGGACACATTTATAGTAATGACTGTTTATTTAATTGGGCAGGGCAATTTCATGGCTAAGTAATTACCTGTGTTTAATCTAATCAGTCACATTTTACCTGCTTCAAGTTTTTACATATCACTCAGGTTCTGACTTGAGAATACTTTCCTCCTTCTGATTATCAGAGTAATAGATGGCACATTATATAAAGTGTGGAAACATGCAAAATGAATAAGAGAAACAATCAATCCGAGCCCTTCTGCCCAAATACAACCATTACTTCTATTTTGGCATTCTTATCTAGTCTTTTTTTTAATTAAAGGCCATTTTTTAAGCGTGTGTGTGTGTGTGTGTGTGTGTGTGTGTGTGTGTATTTGTGTGTTTGGTCCCAAGCATGCTTGAAAATGATTGTTTCCTTCCCAACTAATTTTACATTTGATTACATGTAAAATGGCCTGAAACTTTTGGTTTCTCAATCTAGATAGGCAGGTGAAAAACTGTGGAATGTACTAGATAGTTCACATTTTTTAAATATTAAGAAATCAAGGAGCTGGACATGGAGTCTGCCAGCTTTCTGTTTCACTTTTTCTTTTCGCATGTCAGCAGTGTCTGTTCCAAAGAGGTAATCCAGTGCGTAGTAGGCACTCAGTCATTTGTAGAATGATGAATACTGACTTTGAAACGGCAAGCGGCCGCTGCTCCGCCCTTCCTGTCCCAGACCCTCAGTGGCACTTGCTGGGCCATCTCAGTGCCCCGGCTTGCCTTCTGAGAGTACCACGGCTTTACGAGGAGGGTTTGCTGTGGGGCCCATAGCAAAAGTACCGTACTTGTTCCCTTTGAAGACTGCTGAGGACTGCTTTCTGTATTCCTGATCTGGGGAATTCAAGCCATGTGAGTTGTTAACCTAGTCACACAGGCCTTTTATCTAGGGTGTAGATCTCTGTGGAAATGGTCAGCTCTGCTTCCTTCCATTTGGAGAAATCGGGTTCTTTAAAATTTGTTATCATTGGGAATTTCCACTCTCTGAACAGTATAGCTTACTAGGATTATGATTGTGGAATAATTTATTCCTTGGGAGAAAATCACTCGCCCACCAAAAAAAAGAAAAGAAAGAAAGAAAGAAGCCCTCCAGGGCCCCAGGATCTCATTTAGATCCCTGTAAGTGACAATTTGTAAAATTGTACCCTAAAGCCCTCAGGACTTAATTTGCTTCAACAGGTGAGTGATTTCCATCCTGAATCTACTTTTTCTCTCTCTCACTCACTCAGAAGAAACTAGTCCTTTGCTATAATAATTTTTATACAGGCCATGGGGCTCTTGGTGTTTGTCACCATTCTGTAGTGAAGTGATTCTGATAACCTCCTTCATCAGAGTTTCTCTGGGCTGGCCCAGTGCTGTGGGGGGCTCTCAGTTTCCTTGGCTTTATTGAGTGTTTATGTAACACTCCCATCGAAGGGTTTTCTCCAGTTACCCTTTCCGTGCCTGCATAGCAACTAGCACTTGGTTAAATGAGATAATACACGCATAAGGTGAATTGCCAAGTGTTCAGCAAACAGTAGTTATTTTCACCGTTGTTATAATTTGTAGTTTATAGAGGAGACAGAGGGACAGAGATTGGATGAGTTCCCAGAGCTACCTGGGAGACTAAAGTCACACAGCCACTCTCTTGCTTTGCAGTTGTTGAGTCCTTTGAGATGCTGTTTTCCCTGAATTCGTTTTCAGCAAAATTTTAATAAATGGGAACCAAAGGATTTAGAATACTCAACCAAAATGTTAATGTTATCTGTATGTGCACTAACATATATATTTTTTTTCTTCTTGTCTTAAGAAAAATAAGGGGAGAGAAAAATAAGGGCTGGTGGTATCTGATCACTCAGGCTCATTATTTCTCTGGCCACAGGACCATCCCATGAGCACTGTCCTAACAATGACCTTGAGTCACTTTGAGCACTCGAATCATCAGAGAAAGGTCATAATGTCAACTGCATTCAACATACAATGGCAGGATTTTCAACAACCAAATATTGTGCTTAACCAACACTTTATATTACACAAATAATCCAATTAAGTGAAGGGTTTTACAAATTATTTTTATAGAGAATAAGTACGTTTATTATAAATAATTGGTGTACTCAGACAGGAACTATTACTGTTGTTAGCTGCCACCCTTGAGTACTGTATTGCTAAGTACAAGGATGATTGATTTATTATATTTAAGATATATCCAAGAGTAGGACATATGGATATCTTATAAAAGTTCTTTTCCAGTGCAGTGCTAAATGAGGATAGGTTTCTTTCTTTACTTTTTTTCTCACTCCTTCCTTCCTTCCCTTCAGTATAACTTCTTGGTAATACCTCTTCCACCCTAATATGCAAAAGATGGTCAGTACATCTTCAAGAATACAAAAAGGATTTAGTAGTGTTTGTGGAAATCAATTCCCTTCTCTTCTCTCTCTAATTTATTCAGTTGATAAATGATACAACACTGAACTATTGCTATAGCTTCATAATTGATCTTCCTGCTTCTAATCTGCCCCTCCATGCCTCCAAAAAGGGGCTTTCCTCCTTCCCAGCGGCACCTCTGCCCTCCTCCTTGGCCACCCGGTATGCTCTCCCACTGGATCACCTGCAGTTCTGATGTGAATCATTCTCTCACACCACCGTGTGTTTGAATGTGCTGTGTACTCTGCCGAGAGAACTCCCTTTCAGTCTTCAGGATGCTCCTCTGTGCATCCCCAAGGAAGCATTAAGAGCCTCCCCTTTCATTCTCCCGAGTCCCTGGACAGGCCCACGTGCAGCTGGCATGCACCTTCCCTGACTGAGGCTCCTCCAGGTATCACGCCTGGAGCTTCTGTGCCTAGCAGTGTCTGGTCCTTCAGAGCCTTAGTGATGGTTGGAATGAATGAGTTGCTGGTTTGAGCCCCAAATCTGGAGTTGATGCAATGAGCTGTGGGTGGTATAATGAACACAGGGTTCCCTGGGGTGATCAGAAATCTAAGCGTGGTCTCCTTGGAGGGCACCATGGCTGCTTCTTGAGAAGGGAACCTTAAAAAATACAGCACTGCCCTTGGTGAGGCCAGGCCACCTGTACAGCTCTTCCCACAGAGGGTCCTCATGATGCTCACGTTGGTCCCGTCAGGCCCGTGACTGCTTCTCCAGGTAGGTGCAATAGTGAAATGGAAATTATTTGCCTCCAGAAACCCTGAGTAATTTAGTCACTTGCCTTCTTTCCAATGATGTGCATATTGGTTATTGTATTTTATTTCTTCCACCACTGGTTAAAACGGTAGGCCCCCTTCACTGCGTGCCTCTAGCCTGTGGATGGCCTGTGTAGGTGATCATACAGCCTCTCCTTCTGCCTTTGCAATCCCAGCCTTCCTTCCCTAGAGCCCTCTTCCATCATCTGTGCCCTTGTTCCTTGATATCTAGGCCAATGACACCTCACGATCCTCAAGGCCAGAAAAACTTGTATTTATTCTTCTTTACTCCTCTGGGCCCTAAAATATACAAAGTAATAGTAGGTGTTTGTAAAACTGAGTAGGACTTGACAACAGCCACAGAGCAGGGTGCTCTGGATCCCACCCTCTGCTCCATCAGGTCGTCATTCAGCTTTGGGAGCCCCTGTCTCTTTACCCTGAACATGCTGGGCTTCTGAGAGTGCAGAGTCCGCCTGGCTCTGGGTAGCTCGTAGCATTACTTCAGCTGTTCTGTTAGTCAGGAAAGACTTTCTGAGGACAGCCTAAAAGCTGAAGCATCACTTAAATAATAACAGCTAACATTCAATGAGAACTTACTGTGTGCCAGGCCCTTTGCTAAGAAAACCGTCTCAGTTCATCCTGAAAACAACCCCAGAACGTGTGTCATGGACTGAAGTGTAGAGAGGTCAGGTAATTTGTTCAAGGTCACAATGCTAATACTTTATTTCATCGGTTATAAAAAGATGCACTTTTTTCATACTTTAAGGTCTTTGAAGTTGGTATGCACCTTACAATCAATAGGGTTTACAGCCCCGCCAGCCAGCAGGCAGTGGTGGGAAGAGGTGTGTGAACTTGCCTGTGTGACCTTGGATGCAGCTGCTAATACCGTCTTCACCTCAGTTCCTTCACAAGTGTCGCTGGTACACCAGCTCTTGAGTTCAGTTGCAAATAGGCTGGTTTTGAAAACAGAGCAAAACGTCTGAGTCGAACGTGCTTTGTTTCTTCTCCATAACTCACTTAAGCATTACACTCTCAGCATTGACAAGTAAAATCATTGTGAGAAGCAGAAGGGCCTCATCACAGAGCAGTGGAGTGTTAATTTGATATTAATGAAGCAATATTGATCACTGGAAGAATAACCCTAACTCCATATTTCCTCACACAGCAACAGTCAGTTACTTGGAAAGAAAGATACCCACAGAAAGATGAGGCTGAGGCTGGGTTTTTGTTTTGTTACCGAGATTCGTGCGTAGCAAACGGTTACCAATCACAGGTGGAGCAACGCAGCTGAAGGCCAGAGAAATTGCCAAATCTCTTTGAACAGATAAAATAAGTTTCAAAGCAGTCAGAGGCTTCTGTGGATGATCCACGTGTGCCTCAGGAGTGTTGTCAGGCATGAGTCACTGTTAAATGGAAGTGCTTTTTTCCCCCACTGATACGTACATCATCTATGACGCATCGTAACAATCATTGAAGTCTTACCTTCAGTGAAATCCTCTAAGTGGCAGATCTAGTTCCAAACCCAAGTAGCCTAGCTCTGGAGATTTCATCTGTATCCACTACCCCGCTGGCTTTGATGATATTCCTGTGAAAATATTTTGCAAGGAGTAAAGAGGTTTACAAATGATGACATCTTTACTGAATGCTTAGTAGGCCATATTTAAGACAGAATCTTCCCCAACTTCCAAAACATTGTGAATTTAATTAAAATCCATTTCAAGTTAACTACATGGTCATTGATCACGATGCATGTGACCCACTAGACAACACATTGTAGTTTGTTTCATTCCTGGATTACCTAATAAAACATTCCAGAAATCCTTACAGTCATCAGGGTAATTACAACTATTGGGCTTGTGGTTACGGTGAATAGGACCCAGTCTTGTTACACTGGGTAAAAGCCAACTGAGCGATCAAGACAGGTGTCTGATGGATGGGGACTAAAACATTAGAACAGGGGTAAATACTTGATTGGAAGACGTAGTTTAGATGTGTGTCCGTGGTAGGATTGCTAATATTTCACCTTGAATGTTTCAGACTTTATACCTAGTCCGGTGCCACAGCAGAACAATAGAAAGGGCAGGGCCCTATGACATGTTAGAGGCAGTTCAAAATATGTACATGTTGTAAACCAGCTTGTTTTGAAAAGAGAAAGAAAAATATGACGGAGTCAAG
This sequence comes from Dugong dugon, assembly GCA_030035585.1. Taxonomy (NCBI): domain Eukaryota; kingdom Metazoa; phylum Chordata; class Mammalia; order Sirenia; family Dugongidae; genus Dugong; species Dugong dugon. The sequence goes on along the minus strand of CM057466.1, from coordinate 41,617,236 downwards.
CACGCTTGCTTCCTTCTCTTAACTCACGCCTTTTCCCTGAGGAGGACTGGGTGAGGGGGGATTAGAATACCCAGTAGTATTTCTCTAGTGGAAATGTCTTCCTTCTCAAGGAAACAAGCGGCCACAGGGAAGCTGGTTCTTGCTTAACCAAACAAGCACTGATAATGACATCACTAGACGTGGATTTTTAATTTTTGGTGTTCTCCTCCATTTAGCTTAGGTCACAGTCAGTTGACCTGGCTAAATGGAGTTGGTTGAGAGGTTGCATTTAGTTTGAACATGGTACAACCATGTTTCTAGAAGCTTTTTTCAAAATTTGTATTTAGTTGAATGGCACCTACGAGTATCTTCACCTAATTGCCTTTCACTTGATTTAAGATCTGCAAGAACAAGTTAGAAGCTGTTTTTTCATCCAAAGGCCAACACTTTACTCATAGGAAAACCTGTGAGTTCAGATGTTGAGACTTGTATCTTCTTAATGCCAAAGACTTTAGATAAATTAATTCAGTCTGCTGAATGTTTTACCCACAGAATGGCAAATACCTGGATATTTTACAAATATCTGAATGTTATCGGTCTTTGGGTCTGAGTTGATCCAGATAAATTTTCGTTATATTGCTCTAAGTCACTATATTCTGGACCTAACTTCGCATTGTCAAGTATTCTTTCATTAATCATGGTTTCTGTATGGTTATTGAAGTGTTGATCAGAAATATGAAACTGCCTTCCCATAAGTAGCATTCTCACAGGTACATTTATTTATTTTGCATATTCTTTTTCTTTCATTTTTGTACATTTGCTAACGAGTGTCTTTTTTGTTAACACAATGTTGACTACATAGTAGGTCCACAATAAAGACCAATTGATTTGTTGATTTCTTCAGGAGTGAATCCCAAAGGAAACAATTGACCTTCATATTATAACTCCATTTTTCTCTCTTCTTTTTTTATTGTTTTACTATGGTAGAAATATATATAACAAAACATTTGCCAATGTAACATTTTTTACATGTACAGTTGTGACATTTATTACATTCATCATGTTGTGCAATCATTACCACTGTCTGCTTCCAGATTATTCTACCACCATTAACAAAAACTCAGTGTTGCTTCAGCAAAGACTTCCCCTTCCCCCTCCCTACCATTCCTGGTAAGCGCTAATAAACTGTGGGTTCTATATATTTGCCTATTTCATATAAGTGGGATCATACAATATTTGTCCTTTTGTGACTGACTTATTTTGCTCAGCATAATGTTTTTAAGATATAGCATGTACCAGCACTTCATTTCTCTTTATGGCTGAGTAATATTCCACCGCATGTATGTAACACATTCTGTTTATCCATTCATCTGTTGATGGACATTTTAGGTTGTTTTCACCTTTTGGCTATTGTGAACAATGCTGCAATAAACATTGTTGTTCAATCCATTTTTTTCATTGCTTTATTCTGAACACTAGGCTGATGGTAGTTTTACGTTTGTAAATTTTGGCCAACCTAAGCTGCTTGTGGTACTGAAGATAAACTTAGATCTAGTATTCCTTTACCCCTGGAAAATAAAAACATGCAGTTTTTTTGTAATTCATTCATAATGTTAAGCCTTATATTGTATGTTTGTCACCGCCTTTTGTGGGGGTGAGGGGCTTGATTTGAAAAGTAGTGGAAGGAAAATACCACACCCTTCCCAAACTGTAGGAAAAGCATAGGTGCTTCCCCAACCGCCCTGTTGATGAGCAGCATTGTAGAGACATCCATCTGGAGACCAAGAACCGAAGATGCATGTCTTGGCAGAAGCAGATCTCAGTTGGGAGTCTTTGGGAGTGTTCCTTGGGCCTCTGCCACACCACCTTTGCCCAGGTTCCATTTTCACTAAGCCCATCTCCTTGCCCTTTCCTCACCTAAATGTGTCTTTGTGCTTGTCTGCCCTTCCTGATACCTCCTTTGTCACCTCTTCCTTCAATCCCATCTCCTCCTCTTTGGTAATTCTAGAACTGTCCATTTCTTTCTTCTGTAAACCCTGTTGCATTGATGTGCTTACACTACACAGGTACTCGTTGAGATGCACAACCTCATTTGCTGTTCATAGACGCATGGATTTGAATTCTGGCTTTGCCACAAACTAGCTAAGTAACCTCAAGCAAGTCAGGTGGGTAGTCTTGTGGATCTCAGTTTTCTCACTTGTGAAATGATATCCAGGGACACTCCCAGTTTAGGAATGTGAGTTCTGTGAGACCACAGATAACTTCTGGTAGGGTCAAAGCCTGTTTCCAATTTGCAGCTGTTTCACTGCTGCCCTGCCGAAGGCAATTCTTCAACCGGATTAATGTCTGCCATGAATTCTCCTGTGGGCTAACTTCTCACTTTTCTTTTTCAGGGCTGGGAGAAGGTTCTGCCCTCCTCCACCCCGACAGCAGATCCCACCCGAGGTCCTTAGAGAAGAGTGCCTGGAGGGCCTTCAAGGAATCCCAGTGCCACCACATGCTCAAACATCTCCACAATGGTGCTCGGATCACCGTGCAGATGCCGCCCACAATCGAGGGGCACTGGGTCTCCACAGGGTAAGAGCTGTAAGAGTAGGACTGGTCGGGAGGACCCAGAGAGCACACTTCAGTGGAAAACCCTTGTTGTGCTTTCTTAGATGCATAGAAACTTTATATGATGTACAGTGATACAGGTGTTGTCTACATTTTAACTAAGAGCCAAGCAACTTTTTGAAACTATGGTTGTTAAAGAAACAGAGCAAAGTACTGTAGAAACCTTAGGCTAAAGCACAGATTATATTGTACCACCATTAACCACATAGCGTGAGTGAATAGATCCTTGTTTACTGAACTCTATCGGACCACTTGTTTATAAAAAGAAACCATTAGCAAGTGGAATTAAGAGTGTAAAACATGACTTGCAAAGCTTCTTATGGTCTGAATATTCTATCCATATTCTGGTAATTTAATATATGGCTCCAAGTTCTAAGAGTAACTTAAAAGGTACTCAGGCTACCTTGACTAGCCAGGGCATAGTGCTTGGATTCTTTTCCATGCTGAGCTCTGTCCCAGTCTGAGCTCCGGCTTATCTTCCATTAGGCCTTTTAAAAATAGTCTAGAGGCACACCTGTATTTTCTTTTTCTACCCGTTGAATTGTTGAGAATTACCAAGACTAAGTTTGGGATCTGTTAGCTTCTCCCCATGCACTGTACCTGGGATATGGGTAGCAGCCTCCAGATACCTTGGAGAGAGGTCAAATGATATGAGAAAGGGAAAAAAGAAGTTCTATAAGATGATGAAGACCCAGAATTTTTTTTAATGGCATCTCTCAAAATAACCACACAATGAATATTTGCATAAACAATCATATTGTGATGTGCTTTAAAATAGTTTATCAATTTATTCAGTACATATTTATTGTGTGCTGACTGTGCCAAGCATGATTCTAGATTTTGAGTATATAGCAGTGAACAAAACCAGACATGGTCCCTGTCTTCAGGGATTTTACAAATAAAAACACAAAGAAATATATAATTATAAAATGTGGTGCTGTGAAGGAGAAAAAAAAAATACCCAGGTGCTAAGAGAGAATATCCCCAACTAACCCAACCCATTGCCATGAGTCAGTTCCAACTCACAGCAACCCTGTAGGACAGAGTAGGACTTCCCCATGGGGTTTCCAAGTTAAATCTTTATGGAAGCAGACTGCTACTTCTTTCTCCCACGGAGTGGCTGGTGAGTTCAAACTGCCAACCTTTTGGTTAGCAGCTGTGAGCTTAACCCCTGCGCCATCAGGGCTCCTTGAGAGAATACCAGGGAGTTCTATTTTAGGTTGGGGTGGGGTCAGGGAGGTCTACTAAAGAAGGTGACACTTGAGCTGAGAAGCGTTGGCTGTACAAAGACTAGAAAAGAGCTTTCTAGCTAGGAGGACCAGCAAAGAACAGGCTGGATCGCAGAATGCATCAGAGCCTGGCTAGACAAGTATAGTGACCGAGGGGAGAGTAATCTCAAGTGAGGCTGGAGAGGAGGGTGGGGCCAGATCTCAGGGAACCTTGCAGGCCCCATCTTGGAGTCTGGCTTTTAATCTAAGAAAACTGCAGCCGTTGAAAATTTTCAGTAAGGGGTGTGCTTAAAATATGACTCAACTTTACTAAAGGGCACAGTGACTTCTGTGTGGCAAATGGATTGTAGAAGAAGTGATTTGGGGATGACCAGTTAACAGACTATTGCACCAGTTCTGGCTAGAGACAGTGGAGGCTTAGGTAAGAGTAGTGGCAAGGGTGATGGGGAACATGAGTGGATTTGAGATCTACTTCACTTTGGAGGCAGAATCAACAGATTGTCACTGCATACATAAAAAAATAAAAATAAGTGATCTAAATCTCAAATGATATTAGTCACTGCTTACACTAATTTTTTCATTGGAAGAGAAGTCTTGGGTCTGTTCTCTCTCCTTGTTCACAGATTATGAATGTTCTAAGTACTGCTGAGTGCTTTACATCCTCGTGATGTTATTTGACATCAACTGACAATATATAGCAAAAGGTACCTGCCTCTAAATAGTGTTTATCATTGACTGATTTGTTAACTAGAAAAGTTAAGATGTTAACAATTTTGAGTACCACTTGCCTTTGGGATTTCAGGCCAACTGTTTGCTTTAGCAATGCTAAGTAATCTCAAACCAGAATTCTTCTTTAAGATTGTAGACACAAACAAAATTGTAAGACCGTAATTGATGAGGTGAAAGTCAGAATGTAACTTAGATGGGGATCTGGTAAAAGGTCACACGTGAAATGGCACTATATTGAAGAAAGCCCTCCTCTTCTCCCCGACGCGGGCTGTGCTGCCCATTGTGAACGTCGTACAATTTTAATTGTGTGAGTAAAACCTACTTAGCCATTTTATGTTCTGCAGACCTAGTCTAGATATTTCTGGTTAGGAATATGTCATTTACCTAATACCATAGCAAAGGACATTTTCTCATTGTCAACCAACCCAAATAAAAGAAACCCTTGTTTCTATTATGTGAGTTTTGCTTTCGCAATGAACACTAATTTCCCCCTTATTTTTCTGCTAGAGGGAAAATAACTTTCGAATGGACTAGAGGGTGAATTTCCAATTGCCTCTAGGTGATGTCTCCACAAGACCAGGTTCAGTTTCAGTATGTAGTTTCACCATGTAGTACCTGTCCTCTCCATACGAGGCCTTAAAATGAGTGTTTAGGAAATCAGATAAACCACTTTGATCTAGTACGTACCAGAGAACTTCTTTTATGGGCCACACTACACTTCCTTGTCCTGAAGGAAATGAGTCCTGTGTAAGTTAGGAGCGCAGGTGAATGGGTGGAACTGCAATGGCATGGTTCTGCCCTCCTGGCCTGCTCATAAAAAGAGTGACAGACCTTCTGGTGTAGAGTGGTTAAGAGCACAGTGCTGGAACCAGACTACTTGGATTCAGGTTCTGGCTCTGATACTTGTTAGTTATGTGACTTGGGTATATCACCTAACTTCTTTGTACCTCATTTGGAACTGGTTCAGTCCTGGCCAGCAAAACGAAACCAGAACAGACCTGCATTTTTACAAGTTGAGTGATCTGGAACGATAGATAACCAGAATGGTAAAAATTACAGGTCGAAACCCTGGAACAGGAGACTGGAAGAGGCGTCGTGAGCCATTTCAGGAGCCTAATGCATTAGACTGGATTACTGGCAGGACTGAGGAGAGCAGCACACATTCAAAGCAGTGCAGTCAGCTGCCATCTTTGATCAGGGCACCGCTTCTTCCTACTCTGCTCAAAATCCCACAGGCAAGATATCTGGTTGCTGTGCATTGTGTACACTGCCCTTATTTCCTAGTGGGGAGATTAGGTTTCTAGCAGGGCTTTGACCTGTAATTTTTCCGGTTCCAGTTATGTCCAAATTTTAAAAATTCAGGTGAGTTCCAGTTTTGTTTCCTTGGCCATGAAGAACCGGGAAGAACTGGTTCTAAGACCTGGTTTCCTCATCTGTAAAATGTGGATGGTAGTAGTACCTAACCCCTGGGATTCAACAAATTAGCATATCTAAAGCACTTAGAACAGTGCCTGGCCCAGAGCAGGCATTTTGTTATTACCATAATTTCTTAGCACTGTCATGAATCCCTTCCTCATGCCTTGGGCCTTAAAAGTCTTTCCTTCCTTTTTTCTTCAGGTGTGAAGTAAGGTCAGGCCCCGAGTTCATCACGAGATCTTACAGATTCTACCACAATAACACCTTCAAGGCCTACCAGTTTTATTATGGCGGCAACCGCTGCACAAATCCCACCTACACCCTCGTCATCCGCGGCAAGATCCGCCTGCGCCAAGCGTCCTGGATCATCCGAGGGGGCACTGAGGCCGACTATCAGCTGCACCACGTCCAGGTCATCTGCCACACGGAGGCCGTCGCCGAGAGGCTCAGCCAGCTAGTGAACCGCACGTGCCCCGGGTTCATCCCAGCCAGCAGCCCCTGGGCACAGGATGTCCCACATGACCTGTGGCGTGAGGATAGTGGCTGTGAGTGCACCAGGGCTGTGAATTTTGCCATGCACGAGCTTCAGCTGATACGGGTGGAGAAGCAGTACCTGCATCACAACTTAGACCACCTGGTGGAGGAGCTCTTCCTGGGTGACATCCACACCGATGCCTCCCAGAGGATGTTCTACCGGCCGTCGAGTTACCAGCCCCCCCTGCAGAATGCCAAGGTACCTGCTCAGCTGCCTCTTGTAGAGCCCACCCTCTCCCCTGCACCACTGAGGACAGGCAGCCCATTGTGAAGGCGTGTCCAGGCAAGGGGCCTGAGGAATGAGGCTGCTGAGTCAGAGAGTGTAGACTGAAGCAGGGGCTGCTGGGAGGTGGGAGGCTGCAGGACAAGGGACACATCGCCAGGTCGGGGGCCTTAGCTGTGCCCTTTGAAGTGGGCAGTGGTGGTGGGGTTGGTGGTTTGGTAGCGGCTGGGGTGGTTGTGCTAGAAAACATCTCACGTTCCTCTCAGCTCTGACAGTCCCGGAGCCTCTTCTGTGATTCTAAGAGGGAGGGGTGAAGGCAGTAAGAGGTGTGTAGCCTCACTTGGGAGAGACTCTCACCACAGCAGTGACACCAGCCCTGACAGAGGCGGGGGGACAGCAAAGGGGATAGCAGTGCAGCCTGTGTCGGGCTTGGGGCTTTATAAAGATTTGCACATACAGTACTTCTCAGCCTCCACCATGACTCGGGAGGCAGACATTATCACTGCCCTCTTATGCAGAAGAGCGAGGTAAGGTTCCGGGGGCTAAGTGACCTGCCCAAGATCACACAGTTAATGGGTTTCAGTGCTGGAACTTAAACCCAAACCTTTTTGCTCCAAATCCCACATTCTTTCAGTTTTACCAAGTAAAATGTAAAGTCACTGTGATCAGAAAGGAGGACTGAGGAGGTCAGGAAACAATTAAACCCTTATAATGCTCTCTTCTTGAATGATACTCTTATAATTATGTTTGGAATTCACAAAGCATTTCCTTCCCACAAGCTCAGAATACATGTCAGAAATGTAACGCTATCGCCTCCACCGCAGAAGTTTGTGAAGTTCGAGGCAGGGAGGGCGGTTTGCGTCTGGTGGCCATCCTGGGGAGCTGCCCAGGCCCGCTGCAGGTGGTCTCGCAAGCCCTGCAGAGTGGCCCCCGGCCACTCACGTGGCTTTTGTGAACTCCTGGGATCAGCGGCTCTCTGATTGCAGAACCCAGTCTGACTTTTGTTTGGTGGTTTGTTCACTTTTCAAATCTTTTTCTTATTCATCCTTTCAGCTGATTCATAACTGGTCGTGATATCACAGAGTACTTCCCCTGCCAGAGACCACTCAGTGTTATCTCTGTTTATCGTGCGTTATTGTGAGCTCATGCAATCAAAGTGTCCTTTGTTATATTTTTGAGAACTCTGCTGAGAAAGCTCTCTTGGTGGAGACTGCTCCCGTGGGTCCATCTGGTCAGGGATGCTCGAGTGTGGAATGGAAGGAAGCCTGGCCATAAGCCGGTGCCCTCAGACGGAAGCTGCCTGCATCCCTGCCTGCACCCCTGCCTGTGTGAGCAGCTTGCCAGCAGGCTCCGAATGTCATAGGCGTCGTTATTTTCTGCCTTATGAGTTGCAAACCAGCTGAAGAGGAAGGTGTGTTAGGGCCGGGAGGGGCCACCTCTCGTGCTTGACTCCAAAGTCGCTACCATCGGGAACCCCAGAGGCTCTCTTAGAAAGCCCTGCCCCTTTCAAGATGCAGATTCTCCATGAAAGGCAGAAGGAGGAGTATCTGCTAACCCAGAGCAAGACCTCAGCAAGGGTGGTGGTGTCTACACCAGGCTCCCGTGGCTCTTTTGTGCAAACTGGTGTGAATAATGGGTTTCCAATTTCATGTGGTGCCTTTGCAGTACATAGTACCCAGAGTCAGTATTGAACATGGCAGCTGAGTAGCACTTCTCTTGAAATCTCTGGTTTGAGATAGTAGTAGGGGAAGGGGCTTTTCCTACCTCTACCTGGCTTCCTCTGAGTAGGGTCAAGTCAGTTTTCACATTATCTCCAGTAATGAGAGGTAAGGAAACATGAATAAAAACAGTCAACAGATGACCCAGAAACTTCATGTTAGCCAAGAGCATCAGCGTCTGTCCACCCTTGAGCCTTTATAAGATCTGCTAAACAGAGTCCTCTTCACCTCCAGCTCACCTTCCAACCAAGACACTGATGAGCAGCAAAAAGTGGGGAGAAGAGAGTCCAGGATCTGAATCGGGACCAAACTGCTTTAGGTGGAGGCCAGGAGTAGTAATGGGACTGCCCCTGGGCTGCAGTCAGGACCACAGGCTCTTCGGCCCCGCGTTTGACCTTGGGCTCATCATTTGCATGCACTCAAGTTTGGTTTCTGCATCTACGAGTGCCAGTTTAGGCTCTTGATCTCTCAAGCTCTTTTTAGCACTGACAAAAAAAGATGTTACCCATAACCACTTTTCTTACCTCTTCACGTTAGTTCACTGTTTGTACTTCTAGGATGTGGCTCTTCACACGGCGGGCTATGAGGTAGAAACACACAGTTCTTAGATGTCTGGCTCCAGAGGGTTCTTGCGCTTACTCCCCTGGTCTCAGGGGGAGCCACTTTTCACTCTGCCCCGTGTCCGTCCAGTGAGCAGGGCCAGTCTGTCTGGAGAGCAACACATACTTGTGGTGACATCTGGAGGGACGGTGTCTTGAAAGTGAGAGTTATCAAACATTGGCGTTTAGGATGGCAGTTGTAGGGCTGACCTTTGTAGGATTCTTATGAGCCAAGAAGTTGAAGTTGTTTTGGTAAACACAGTCTGGATAAATTGGCAAGAGTACGGACTCTGGAGCTGGTGGCCAATCCTGGGACCCGATCCTCCTGCTGTCCTCAGCTGTGGGTGTTGGTGGTGCTGGCTGACCTCTTGGAACCTTAGATTTTTTTTCTATAAAATGGCAAAAATAAAAGAATCGATTGGGTCAGTGTGCATAATGATGTTGGGACGAGGCCAGAGCTGCCTCCTGCTGGCTGTAGTGAGCAGTCCTCTGGACCCGTGACTCCTAAAGGCTGGGGAACATCAAAATGCTTTATGATGCCCGGCTATAAAACGTCTCCTCCCACTTCCTCTTCCCTGCTCTGCAAAGGCACTGTGGGAACATTCACCCAGATTTCCAAGAAGTAGACTTTTTAAACCCTAGACCTGATTGCGTGATTCTAGAAATATTAGGGGTGGCAAGGACCTTCGATGTTATCTAGGATGTACTACTAAGTTTAAAAAAAAAGAAAGGAGGATACCGACTGACACTGGTTAAAAATAATAACAATAGGAAAAGAAGTGCTTGTGGAGGAGTAGAATACTTGTGAAAGGCCTCTCAGGAAGGGAGAGCTACATGGCTGGGGGCAGTCAGAGACTTCTCATACTTTTTTGCACCTTTTGAAGTTTGTGCTGTGATCTTATCTTCCCTAAACACAGTTACCACACAAAATGAAAATTGAAAGGAAAGAAACAAAAAAGCTGGGACTCTGAGGCTTCAAGGAATATGGGGGCCACAGATCAAGATGACGGCAGAGCTGGGGGAGGACCTGGCCTCCAGAGTCCAGGCTAGGCTCAGACCACTTTGCCTTCCCACCAGCCAGCCTGGAGGGCTGAGGGGGAGCTCTTCAAAGGCTGGCCCTGAGGCCGACAGCCCGTGCGTCCTGTCCTCACTGCCCGGAGAGCTGAAAGGGACCATTCTTCTCTTGTTGTTCTTTACGTTGTACTTCTTGGCCTGCAGTTCCCAGCAAAATCGTCAGGATGTTTTTAGATCCCGTCCCCAGGACAGCTAGGAGTATGAATAAGTGGACTTAGACACTGGTGTCTTTCCAGGCATAGCAAAATGAAAACCACCGTTTTCTCTGCCTGCTGCAGACTCTGTGACAGCAGGTTGTTGGACCTGGTGGCAGCTGTCGGGGCTGAGAACAGGAAGAAGGGCGGGTGGAAGCGTTTCTAAAGACCTCACAAGCTTGCCTTTGAGAGGTTATAACCCTTCTTCTTTGAAATCCTTGCCTTTCCTAATTGCTGGTCCGTAGAGACCTGGCTGAAAATTAGTTTAAATGCTAAATTGAGTTTGAAACCACTAGTCTCAGGCCCCTCTGGAAACGGGACACCATGTTAAAAAAGAAACATTAAATCAACTTGTTTTTTTAAGCTTTATGCAACTTCTCCTCAGGTTCACGGGCCTTTGGCAAGTCTGCGACGTTTGAAGAGAATCAGGTATGTGGGAGGAGTCTTTCATTATAGAATTGGCAACTCCTCATTAAAACAATCAAGAATAAAATAGAATAAAACGGAAAAAAAAAAAAAAAAAAGGCTTTGCCTGAATTCAGCTTAAAATCAGCAGGCATGACCCTCGGCCTAGATTCCGTAGAACTATTGAAGGGTTCTGCAGTTGAAGGGTTAATTAGGTTCCTTCTTGCAGTGTCAGAATCAAATGGTAATTAAAAGCAAATGATTGTCCTGGTTAGTTAGAAATGCCAAAGCCTCAGGATCTCAGGATCTGACTTTTAAGCAAATAGAATTGGTCCGTCTCCAAAATCCTGCTCCGCTTTAGCCACAGGGTGGTAAATCAAAGGGGTTGTCTGAAAACCAGACAGCTTTCCCCAAGCTCTGGGTCTTAAATATTTCACCCAGGCATACACACGGCAGTGGAGATGCATGTCAGAGAAAGATAGCACCAAGCATTTTAGAGTTCCTCGAATGCTCTAGGAGCCCTGGTGGCACGGTGGTTAAGAGTTCAGCTGCTAACCAGAAGGTCAGCAGTTGGAATCCACCAGCTGCTCCTTGGAAACCTTATGGGGCAGTTCTACTCTGTCCTATAGTGTCACTAGGAGTCAGAATCAACTAGATAGCAGTGAGCATGAGTACTGTAAGAAAATCCATGTGCTTTCTCTCTTGAATTCTAGAAACCTCTAGGCTGTGAGCTAGCGTATGTTTTAGAGGCATCCTGTCTTGCAGAGTTATTTTAGAGTAAGTAAAAAGTATAAATTAACTGTGGGACTTCCTGATATTTGTGACATCAGAGGGCCTTTGGACCAGGTGGCTATGGGCAATGGAGGATTTAGCCCAGCCCCAGGAGACCAGCTCTGTAGGGGGAAGGTTATCTCTCTGTGTATGTGCTTGGTTTGCTCCTGGGTGGTGGGTGTTGCTGGAGCAATGCTAGGACCCTGGTGCTTGTGGAAGAAATCTGTCTCCTTTCTCATCTCCCAGTGTAGGGGAAAGGAGAGGGATTTGCAGAACGGGGAGATGGTGGAGGACCAGGAAGTCCAGGGAGTCAGGACTTAAAACAATGTCGGGGGCGAGTCTTACACTCATTCATGATGACCCAAGTTAGGGATTTACATACGGCAATAGATGCTGCTGGGATCAGATGATGAGGTCTTGCCTCTGCAAGGGTGGCTTTTGTGGACATTTTATTCGGGTCAAGGTCTGAAGGGTCGCGGTGCTGCTGTACCACACAGCCGCTGTCCTACACTTTGGTTGCTGAAACAGCTCATTCTCTCTTGACTGCAGAGATAAGCCAGCGTGCAGGGTTGCCCTATTTAGGTAGTTAGCGGACCAGGAAATACTTTTTGTCAGGGACAATGAAAGTGGTAAACATTTCATACCTTAAAAGGCAAGAAAGCCAAGAGGACAAGCAAAAGTCTGAGAGCAGGAAGTCAGCCACTCAACAAGCATTTATTAAGGAGCTACTATGTGGGAGTATTTCGTGAAACCATGTGGGGAGAAGAGGGGGAGAACTGGGCCAAACCGTGGGATTCACAGCAAACGTAATTTCATCATTAAAGTTAATCTAATTTAACTATTTAAATGAATTAAAATGAATAGATGTCAAAGAAACAAGTAAAAACTAAAGTTTTTCTTCTGAAATCGTTCTTAAAGTCATTCCTACTAGATAACCAGCTGCTTATGGTCCTTATCATCTAGCTGTTGAGTCGATACATAGTTTATATTATAGGATGCAACAGTATCTTTTTATTGTGATTACTGATGTGCCTTAAAACCCTGGGTGGTACTAATGGTTAACATGCTTGGTTGCTAACCAAAAGGTTGGAGATTTGAGTCCACCCAGAGGTGCCTCAGAAGAAAGGCCTGGTGATGTACTTCTGAAAAATCAGCCATTGAAAACCCTATGGAGTGCAGTTCTGCTCTGACATACATGGGGTCCCCATAAATCACAATTGATTCCACAGCAGCTGGTTAAGCTTCTTAGGGAACCCATTTCTGGAAGCATAATGTTGCTCCTGAGCACCTACTGGGTGCCCCTTCTTAACACCAGGGTGCAGAAGAGTCTTTAGTTGACTTGTACTCCCCCTCTAAGTGTTCATTAACCAAGTACAGAGCTTGGGGAATCTGTGTCCCCGCTGTTAGCCTTCTCCCGCCATCCTCTTGGGCCCAGGCCCCTTTACGGATGGTTGTAGCAGGATACGGGTCATTGTGCACTGTTCCCTTGAGCCTCTGTAAGTCCTTCTGCAGCCTTTTAGCAAGTGTCCGCTACCTGGACAGCAGATGACCAGTGAGTGGAGTTGGCACCTGGCCATGGAGACAGGGCTTCAGCCACCCTGCCTTCCAAGCAGATGGTGGACTACAGAGGCAGACAGCTCACCAGCTGCTGGTGGTAGCTGCCTGAAGCTGCAATTAAAGAGACACACACAGCATGTATGGATGCAACTGCTCACCCCACTTCTTTCTGAAAGTGGAATCATGGGATCCCTTTAGGTGACTGAAGCAAGCCAGCATTCATAGCCTCTAGGATCCCAGATCTGAAAAGTGCCCAAGAGGTCTCCCACAAGGCAGGTCAGCCCTCAGCCTGTGTGATGAGTGGCAGCTTACTCTAGTTAGCTGTTTAAATATCCAATTACAGCTCCTAGTGCGTCAGTCGGTTGTGTCAGTCTGTCTGTCTCTCCTAGACATTATGGGAAACATGAAAAATGGATGCTTTGGTTTTGGCCTCAGAGAACTTATAAAGAAGTGAAAAAGATCCAAGCAGGGCGCAGATCTAGGAATTGCTACAGTAGAGATTTAAGCCAACACGTGGCGATGGTGGTTGTAAAAGAAGCCTTCAGCGTTGGTCGTTGGGCACGACAGGCTTCTTCCTGAGAAACATCCATGTGCTTTTTGTCCCTTGGTTACCTGTTGGAACAGAGCCCGAGGAAAGGAAACGTCCATCATCTGTTCCCATTTCTCCTCCTCCTCAGGCAGAACTTTTAGCCCAAGAAATGATACTTTTGAAGATTTCTGTGTTTTTTTTTCCTCCGGCCTGCTTCTCTAGTTGATATATTCACAGCAAGATCATGTCAAGTAATTTCTTCCATTCTGGGAAGACTGTTAAAACACCTGAGTATTTACTTTGGTGAGTGGCATCTGGCATCTTAAAAGCTAGCAAGTGGCCATCTAAGATGTATCAATTGGTCCCAACTACCTGGAGTTAAGGGGAATGAAGAACATCAAAGACACAAGGAAAGTATTAGCCCAAGAGACAGAAAGGGCCACATAAACCAGAGACTTCATCAGCCTGAGACCAGAACTAGATGGTGCCTGGCTACCACCAGTGACCGCCGTGACCGGAAATACAACAGAGAGTCCCTGACAGAGCAGGAGAAAAGTAGGGTGCAGAACTCAAATTCTAGTAAAAAGACCATACTTAATGGCCCCTAGACCCTCTGTTAGCCCAAAACTAAAACCATTTCTGAGGCCAACTCTTCAAACAAGATTAGACTGGGCTATGGGACATAAAATGATACTTGTGAAGAGTGTGCTTCTTAGCTCAAGTAGATACATGAGACTAAATGGGCAGCTCCTGTCCGGAGGTGAGATGAGAAGGCAGAGAGGGTCAGGAGCTGTTTGAATGGACACAGGAAATCCGGGGTAGAAAGGAGGAGTGTGCTGTCACATTATAGGGAGAACAATTAGGGTCACATAACAATGTGTGTGTAAATTTTTGTATGAGAGACTAACTTGAATTATAAACTTAAAGCACAACAAGGAAAGAAAAACAAGTACCCCACAGGAGTGTAGTAAAGATTAAGTTAGATAATATAAAGAAAGGGCTTAGCAAATAGTGCTCAATAAATAGCAACATGATTTTTATTTTGGCTGATAACTGACATGCTTTACATGAGAGCCTTTTAGAAATGTATCACTTTAGAATAAGCTCTTTAAGGGCATTTTTATGTATGTATATGTTATATCTATATCCATGATTAAAATCTACACAGCTATTAAAAAAAAAAGTGGGTAGTGTCAGCAGATGCTGTTGACTAACCAACTCTCCAGAAATAAATATTGGCAGGAAATGGAAGAAAGCCTGGAGAATCCCCACCAGTCATCCGCCAGAGAAGACCTTTCCAAGGGACTGGGCCCTTGATAGGACTACGCTGGTTCTTTCACACCTCAGTGTGAGAGGCAGTGCATGTCCAGGAGGGAACACACAGCAAGGCCGGAGACCAGAGTATCTTCCTGATTCTACATTCTGCTTGTGAAGTCATATGAGCCAAGTTATTTTCTCCCTCTGTGTCTAGGTTGCCTCATCTGTAACATGTGCCTGTGCTCTCTTGGGGAGGTTGTATAACTTAAGGAGATGATGCACTTAACCCTTCTCAGAGCTGAGTGGCCCGTGAACACAAGCTGCTGCTATTTCATGTGTTCCCTGTGGGTTGGGCAGAAACCGTAAGGGGGATGGGAAGAACCCCACTCTTCGCCTAGGACATTGTTCACTTACAAAGTATGAGGTGTGTTTTTCATTTTTAGAATAAGCTTGATATTTTTTTCTTTTAAGATACTAATTGTATATTTTTTTCTCCTTCCCCCTTCTGAAGTCATGTTTTTTATAGTTGGTGGAAAGAATAACAACAAGGAAACACTTTCTGGTCCCTCTGTTTTAACCTTGAAATCATCTGTGTGCAGAAACTCTGACTTTAAATAGCCATTTCTAATATTAAAGGAAGGGGCATAGTGTTGAGGCCAGATCAGTGAGCTTCCCGAGTGAGGACTACATATCCGAATGTGGATCCCAAAAACAGAGCAACTTCATAAAGCAAATGATACTTCCTAATGCAGCTCATTCTGCATGTTTACTATGTGTAATTCTCTTTCCATGTATTAATCTTGAAAGGCTACTTTTTAAGAAAAGCATCTTAGAAAGGAGAAATTTTAGAGCCAATACAATATAGGCTTTAATTCCTGCTTCCTTGAAATAGTTCCTTTAGTTCTTTGGTTCTTATTTAAGCCAAGAGCTGTGAAAACTAGGAGCCCAAAGTACTGTTTTTAAAACCTGCCCATGAAACAGGTGTCCCCTTATGGAACCATGGCTAAAACTGTGCCTTTGTTGACAGTATCTGCCAAGAGGCCCAACAGTCTCCCCTTGATTATGACTTCTTCCGTTTCTTAATGGCAGTGAAAGAGTTGTTTAAACAAATTAACTCGTTTAGAAACTTGGCAAGACCAGTAACCTAAGAGCCAGGCTCCTCCCATTCCCTCCACCCTACCCTAAATTCCCACAGACTGGTATGATGGAAGACTAGCCTTCCCCATGAATGTGCGTGGACCTGCCCACCTTCTCACTGCAAAGCTTTTTCCAAAAAGCAGTTGAGCCTTGATGTTATCCTAGCAGCATCTCTGGTAAGAATGAAGATCCCTTACTCTTACAGATTAAATTGTGTGTCCCCCCAAGATATGTGTTGAAGTCCTAACCCCTGGCACCTCCGAAAGGGAGCTTGCTTGGAAATAGGGTCTTTGAAGATGTTATCAGTTAACATGAGGTCATACTGGAGTTGGGTGGGCATAATCCAGCAGGAGTAGTGCTCTTGTAAGAAGAGTAGAAACAAAGACAGACAGAAGGAGGGCCAGTGAAGGTGTATCTACAGGACAAGGAACACCTGGGGCTACCAGAAGCCGGGTCCCCTAGAGCCTTCAGAGGGAGCATGGCACGGCCAGCACGTTGATTTGGACTCCTAGTCTCCAGAGACAGTAACGTCCTGTTCTAGTGAGCCACCAAGTTTGTGGCATTTTGTCACAGCAGCCCTAGAAGATGACACACCCCCAGTCTCTCCCCAACTTTTAAGAAGCTTCTGTGAAATTCTGGAGTTGCTGTCGATACTTAAGAAAACAAATCTTCTCAGGGAGTAAGACTTGGGCCTTAGAATGGCCAGAAATGAAATAGTCACAGTTGATTTTTTTTTAATTCCCAAATGACAGCAAACCAAGTTGTGGGGAATGGGACAGAGGGGAGTGGAGGCTGGGCTGGCACGTGATTGAGCACGTGGGCTGTTTGGGGTTTACTTGATGAGCAGGTGGTGTAGCTAGTGTGCACCGCTGCCTTGGGAGCAGGCTGGCTGGCTAAGGAGCTGAGTGAGAGGACCATATAGTGCCTTCATGGGTAGTGTGGAAATACTCTGGCTCTGGTCCTTCTCACACTGACCTAGTGTGAGTTCCTGTAGGCTCCTTCTCTTTCCAGAATGTGTAGGCAGTGTGCAGGCAGGGCCTCCTCACCACCTCAGAGTCTTCCTGTGGCAGATCCCGCAGCCCGAAAACCTGGGTCCTATGTGGGAAGTGAGATTTGCGCCCCAGCCCCGTGCTGGTGTTCATTCAGTGTGCGTGGCTGGGCCAGGCAAAGACAGCAGGTGTGGTCCTGATGTCAGTGGCCAGCGCCATCACTGTGTGCTGGGCACATTCTCTGCAGCATAGTAACTTCCCATCCTCTGCTTTGAATATCAGAACCCCCTTACAACGTAAACATTTTGGAACCTTTACCCCAGAGTAGTTTACTGAGAAGACAGATAAGGGAAAAACTGCTGAATTCCATGATGCTTTTAACTGAATTTGTATCTTATTCACATAACGTGCAATGGAAAGATAGTAGCGCTTATATGTGGGAGGCATGCCGTTCATTTCATCCTCATACCCAGAGCTGTGCATGCATACACTCCCACGCCTGTTCAGCCACCCACAAAACTCCCTCCCTGCAGTGGTTCTGGGCTCCCTGAGTGAGCCCCACTTGAGAAATGAGGAGGTTAAACCTGAGAGATTAAGTAACTTGTCACCTCGGTCACAGGCACTGCTGAAAGGATGGGTCTGGCCCCAGGACCTGGCCAGAGCCGTCCATTTCTGTGCTGCAGTCAAGGACGGCCCTAGTGGGCTGGGTACGGGTGCCTCCCCCCATTGTAACTTGCAGACAGCAGTACACCCTAGCCACAGGCTGTGGGTCAGGGTCTCCCGTGCTGCCAGAACCCCTCTCAGGCAAACAGTAGGCTTCAAATACAAACCATACCCAGGGGACAACAGGGGATGTCACCGTCCTCTCTGCTGCAGCCCATTCAGTCTCATTACTTACAAGCCACAAATGACGTTTGCATAGGAAACACTGTCCTTCATCAGTTGCAACCCTGAGCTCCTTTAATAACAGCAGCAACCAATTCCTAAGCTTCTCGTCAGCTTTCCTATTCTGAGCCTGTAGGAGGGCAGCGAGAAACCCACTCCCCTTCCTGAAAAAGCCAAGATCTAAAACAAATCAAACTACAACCACAGTAAGATCAAATCGAATCAGTGCTAAAAACTAAAAGACCCTGCTGATTTACATTGCCAAGTTTAGAAAACAGATGAGGGAAACGTGCTTGCCACCCAGGAGAGTGAGCATCCTTCCAGCCATGGACACTGGGGCCTGGGGCGAGGGCTGGTCTTGGTGGCAGCCGAGTTGCCCCCTGTGAACGCTGAGCTGCATCCCTCCACACCTAACCTTCATCACATTTGAATTGTGCTTTAGTTTGCTAGAGTAGTTTGTTAGCCTAGTTGGCTTTAGGATATCTGTGCGGCAGGGAGAAGAGCAGGAAGATTGTCCACATGCCTGGCTCAGAGCTGTCATGTGGCTTGGGTTAAACAGCTAGATAATGGCAGGGTACATCTAAAAACCTAGATCTCCTGACTTACAGGCCTAGACTTTTTGGTCAGCCCTTAAGGTCCCAGGGAGGCACAAACGGTTTGCGCTCGACTACTACCCAAAGGTTGGCAGTTCAAATCCACCCAGTGGCACCATAGAAGCAAGACCTGGTGACCTGCTTCCATAAGATCACAGCCATTGAAAACTCTACGGAGTATAGTTCTAGTCCGACACATGAGGTCTCTGTGGGTTGAATTAACTGGACAGGAATGGATGAAGCCCTTCAGGCAGATGGTGCACTCACGGTGCTGGCCATCTCTGCATGCTCTTATATGCATGGCATGACCTGTGTGAGGTTTTTCTAAGCCACAGCCCTGGACAGCCTGCCCATGGGCCCACGGGACTGCGGTAAAACAGGCTCTGCCAGAGAGGCTCTGCTGAAAGATGGATCTGCAGCTAGCTTGCACTAATTAAACACTCAAAGCTGTGAAAGCAGGAATCAAATTAGGAGCCCATCAATCTTCAAGCCTAGCAGCTAGCAGACACAGCTGGGTGGAGGGGTGCCTGCCTGCTCCTCTGCAGGGACCGGGAGCTGCCTTCTACCAGGCGTCCTGGATCCCGCCTCTGAGCAATTCCCTGCCTTAGGTAGACGGCATCCTTCTCCCCACAGCAGTCGGAGCGCCGTCCTGGGTTTTGTCCTCCCTTGTGCGGTCTGCAAGCTTGATGGGCTTCCACGTAGAGTCCATTTCACAGCTAAAACATCAAACGAGTTGCCATCGAGATGATTCCCACTCATGGCGACCCCGTGTGTTAGAATAGAACCGGGCTCCGTGGGGTTTTCATTGGCTGATTTTTGGAATTAGATCACCAGCCTGCCTTCCAAGGCACATCTGAAAAGAGTCAAACGTCTAACCTTTTGGTTAGCAGCCGAGTACATTATCCGTTGGCACCACCCAGGGACTCCCTGAAATATCTAGGCAGGTGTATAATGTCAGTAAACACACGTGTGTGCTTGTGAATGCGCATACACACACTTTTCTCTCCGTGCCCCCAAGCCTGCCTCCCGTTGCTTCCCGGGTCCTCCGGTTGTCAGCGGAGATGACCTGGTGTCCGCGTGCCCAGACCTGTAAAGACAGGTCTCTGAGAGTGTTTCTTTCTTGGCCTCAGAACCACGACCACGCCTGCATCGCCTGTCGTATCATCTACCGCTCAGACGAGCACCACCCCCCGATCCTGCCCCCGAAGGCCGACCTGACCATCGGCCTGCACGGCGAGTGGGTGAGCCAGCGCTGCGAGGTGCGCCCCGAGGTGCTCTTCCTGACCCGCCACTTCATCTTCCACGACAACAACAACACCTGGGAGGGCCACTACTACCACTACTCGGACCCCATCTGCAAGCACCCCACCTTCACCATCTACGCCCGGGGCCGCTACAGCCGGGGCGTTCACTCCGCCCGCGTCATGGGAGGCACCGAGTTTGTGTTCAAAGGTGGGTCCGTCTTGAATCCCGTATAGAAGAGACCGAGGGCGGAGGGATCCTGAGCCTTTGGGACTTTTGTGCAGAAGCCGAGCCCAAGGGAAGGGGCCTTTTCCTGCCCCAAGTCGATGGTTCATAGTCACACTCTGAGCGCCTCTTGGCTCAGACCCAGGGTGGGTAGACCGCCTCAGGTACAGGTCCCCGCTGCTACGCTACGGAGACCCCGGTAGTGCGTTACCGCTAATAAAACGCAGTCCGCGCGCTTCCTTTCTCATCACAACTTAGGGCAGATTGAGTCACCCTGTGATAACAGCACTCTCACTGCATTTAGCGTGCTTTCCTGAGGTTACACCTGCGGTGCTCCGAGCTGACAGGTACAGCCTGAGAAGTTGTCACTTCCACGAGGTGGATGCTGCTTTGGGAAGGTTTATGCTAGGAATTGTTCGTCTAAGCCATGTAAATAGGGACGAGATGAACCCCGCTGCTGTCAACAGTGGAGGTCTGAGCAGTGGCCATCGAGTTCATTTGACTCGTGGCGACCTCGTGTGTGCAGAGTAGAACTGCTTCATAGGGTTTCATTGGCTGTGACTTTTCGAAAGCAGATCACCAGGCCTTTCTTCCATGGCACCTCTGGGTGGGTTCAAGCCTCCAACCTTTTGTCAAGTTTTGTCAAGTGCTTAAGCGTTGGCACCACCTGGGGACTCCATAGGGAAGTCTAAGTGGTCTCTCTTTCTAGAATTTTTTTTTAAAAAGCTTGAGCGTCTTCAGTAAATGATCTCAGGCCTGTCATGGCCAAATAAAAAGGGACAGCATGGATACTGGGCGTGCCCTCTCCAGGGAATGTTCCAGGTTCAGTCAGTTTAATATAAAGGATTTCTGTTAACCCAGTAAGTCCTGGGGCATCTTGGCCACCTGTAAAGAAGGAAGGCTTGCTCCTAGAAGACTGGACCTTTGATAAACTCAGCCAAGAGGACCAGAAAAATCTACACCTGATCCCACACCAGTAGGGTATATTCCATATATATCTTAATTGGATACATAGTTCCCTAGAAGGATCTTCAGAAGCAATACTCTACAAGTGCTGGGGTTTCTATTTAGTGTGTTTGTTGTATTTTTCTTGTTTACAACCTCATTTATTCTAGATGCCAGATTTATGGGTGTATATTAATTTGCAGGAATGCTAACTAGTGTAGGTGTTTGACACCAAAACTTCTAAAGACCTTAAAACCTTCTTTCATAAAAACGAAATTCCAGCTTTCATTGACTATTTCATCAAACCCAAAGAGTTGGTGCTACCAGATACAAGTACTCAGGAACCCTTCATGCTCTGGTTTTAGTTCATGTGAACAGATGTGGTCTGTCAGCTGCAGCCTGGGCTCAGCATTTATCCACAGATGGAGTTTTTCTGGTCACAACTGCAGTGTATTTGGTGTGACTGTCATTCACACAAACACATAGGATTCTTTGCACACCTGTATACTCTTAAGAGCACGGTGGTCAGGTGGCTTGGTATGCGGGATGCTTTTCAAGAGGAAGTCTTGTCTAGACCTGGCACTGCCAGCGTCTGCTCAGAGGCAGTAACACGCTCCCTTCTCCTTCCAGTGAACCACATGAAGGTCACCCCCATGGATGCGGCCACGGCTTCGCTTCTCAACGTCTTCAGCGGGAACGAGTGTGGGGCCGAGGGCTCCTGGCAGGTGGGCGTCCAGCAGGATGTGACGCACACCAATGGCTGTGTGGCCCTGGGCATCAAGCTGCCTCACACAGAGTATGAGATCTTCAAGATGGAGCAAGATGCCCGGGGCAGGTACCTCTTATTCAATGGTCAGCGGCCCAGTGACGGCTCCAGCCCTAACAGGCCCGAGAAGAGAGCCACGTCTTACCAGATGCCCTTGGTCCAGTGCGCCTCCTCTGCACCCAGAGCTGACGACTTGACCGAGGAGCACAGAGCCCACCAGTATGGGAGCGGGGCCCCCGAGAGCAGGAGCTTCCCCACCTTCCTTACTGTGATCACCTGCCTCTGGACTATGCCACATTGGAGTGTCCTCAGATAGAACTTTCTAAAAAGTTACATTTTTCCACACGGGGATTCCTCACAATTGACAGATTCTCCTTACAGAAAGAAAGGACATGTACTCTCTCAATGCACTTAAATGCCTAAGCGCTGTTGTTCCATCTCTCCTCCCCTCCCTGCCCTCTTCCCAGCCACTGAGTCAGGAGCAGTGCTTGTTTGAAGTTTCTGCTTTGAACTCCATCCAGGCTGATCCCTGGCCTGAGCGACTCCACAGTAGTAATTGCACTTTAAAACTGCAGAGAGTTTCTGGCTAGCATGGTTGGTAGGGGAGCAGGGTTGAGAGCTGGGTCCTTTTTTTTTTCCTCTTAATTATTATTATATTTCTGAGCTGAACTTAGAAGAAACAAAGATCAAACTATAATTTTTACTGCCTTTTTACTAGGATTGCTTCCTGTCCTCCTTTGAAACTATTGCTCTCTGAGTTTTACAACCTAGGATCCAGTGCAGAGTTGGTTTGGGACTGTGATCAAGACACCTTTTAATAAAGAAGAGACTTGGGCGTGGATCTGTGCATATGAAAAAACACGAGGTTTAGCTAAACCACCTCTGCGGCCTTTGTGCAAAAACGGAAAGGATCAGAACTTTCAGAAATGTTGAATGGAAAGATATCTGTAATTAAAGTTTCAAAGTAATTTAAACTATTTTTACATTAGTTGTTTTAGCTTGCTAAGAACAGAGAGCTTTGTGGCTTTTGTTATATGTTGATTTCTGGATGGTTACAGAATGTGTGTTTTTGCCATACCCTCTCAGGAGACAAGGGCAGTAGAGAAACGATGACAAGCAGCCCGGTCACCAGTGAGACAATGCCATGTGAATAATGACGTGCTCACCCACAGCTTCCTGTTCAGGGGACCCTCCTGGCTGGCATTATATGCAGTTAGGGGTCAGCAGAAGGAGCTTAACTTCTGGCATCTCTGCTACACCCAAAAATAAACATACAGAGGCGAGGCTTGGTGTTAAGTACCCGGCTGTTCAGAGGCAGTGCCGTGGGGACCATCTAGGAGACCTAATCTGATGTGCAATTGAGGCTGTGTCAAGTCTTCTCTTCTCACCGTTGGACTGCACCGCTTGCCTCGGCTGCTTCACCTTCCACAGGATCCAGACCTTCAGGGCCCCGCTTCTTTCTCACAGAGTTGCTGGGGGGATGAACGAGTCTGTGTCTGCCCATTGCTTTCAGCTCTTACAAATGGTGCTGCACACGCACCAGGTATTGGCACTGGCAGACTGGTGAATGCCGCGGTGGAGGCAGCGCCAGCCTAGAGGAATCGAGGATGAGCATGGAGATCCCAGTGAACCTTGTGTTTAAGAGTTACCTTCATGCAGTGCTGTCAGATTCAGGGTGATGTTAAGTTATAAGGATCAGGATGGTGGGGAGTACAAAAGTGTTTTATATTAGATTGTATTTTAAGTTGTCGTGCATACCGAGGTGGTTTATTCAAAATGAAAATACTAACTTAATGTCTGCCAAGTTTAATAAACAAAGATGTCAAAAATACTCCCACAAAATCCATTTTACCTGTGGATCTATTTAATTAATACTAATGCTATCTTTAAAAGACATAATAAAATCATGTGAAAAACTGTATTTACTGCTAAAGAATAGCTCAGTGATTTACCACAGGAGAGAGAGATTTGTAGCCACCTAATTCACAGCCACTCACCTAGATTTAGATATTTGCAATTTTAAGAATTAGACTCTACACATACACACATAGGTGTTAACATGTATACAATGTATGTGTATGTACATGTCTTAAGGATGACGTGGAATTCATGTAGTCATAACATTTTAAGAAACATACATATTTTTTTAAGAGTCATTTAGGTTTGAGAGTCCAGTAATTGTAACTCAGGACCAAGATGCCCTCTCTGACTGGCTCTGGAGTACTCATGACAAGCTTGCAATACTCCATGATATGCACCAAGGTCCCCTCGCCAGTTTGCCCCTAAGTTAGCAGCAGGTAGCTCTAGTAGTAAATACAAGATTTGGTGAAAGTAGTGGATAAATAAGGAGTGGCACTTCCAGACTCCCTGGCCTGTGGTAACAAGACTTCATAGCTTCTAGGTGCAGGCTGATAATGGTCAGGGTCAGAAGGCTTGTCCCCTGGGTAACCATAACACTTGGGGTGCTCTAACCAAAAAATCCAAACCCATTGCCATCAAGTCGATTCTGACTCATAGCAGCCCTATAGGACAGAGTAGAATTGCCCCATAGTTTCCAAGGAGTGCCTGGTGGATTCGAACTGCCAATCTTCTGGTTAGTAGCTGTAGCACTTAACCACTACAGGGTGCTCTAGGCATCTGTAAAATCCAAGTTTGATCCTAGATTCAAAAAGACAATTCCTGGAGTCCCAGCTCTATACAATACAGAATGAAGATCAGTTCGTTCAGACACGAGAAGTCCGGGCACATGTAGGGGAGTAGTTGTAGTGGTCACCGTGCCCCATGCGCTGTGACATCCAGGGGAATGGCCATCATGGACAGGTGTGTGGCAGCCGCTGGAGGAACGTTCAACATGCCTAGTGTGGGGGGTCCGTGTGAGAGAGGGCCGACAACCCACTACAGCCTCAAGCGGGCCTCACCCAGACCCTACGGGAATGACTCGGATGGTAAGGAAAAGCTTTAATGATAATAATTTAAAAATTTCTACTATACTCTTTAAATATATCCTAAAAAACAAAGATGATGTCATACCAACCCACACAAATATTAAAATACCTTATTTTTAAATGGTCTACCCTGTAAGAGACGCAAGGTATGTTACATTGGAATGCAGCAAATTAAGCATCTAATTAAGCATTTAGTTAAGCATTTCAGGGCAGTGTCCACAAAGGGAAATGCTGAAGAGCCTGAAGGGGGATTGCTGGGGAGGAGGTGGTGGGTGGAGACTCAGAGAACCTCCTTACCCTGCACAGACTTCTTGGTCTTTTTGAGACATCTGACACACTTACACATGAGCAAATAAAGGCAATTTGGTTGAATGTCTCCCACTGATTTCTAGGTTCATGAGAAAATGCATAGCATTATTTTATTAACAGTGAGAGAATCACATGCATTAATTTAAATTCTTCAGGTCCATGTGATGATCCAAGAGTGCTCCTGGCTTGGAGGGCAAACAATCTGAATATAAAATTTGGCCCCTATTTTATTAGGAGCACATTTCCATAGTGCTTCAAAGTAACACTATCTTGGCTTACAACTTCTACATTAGCTAAAATGTAGTCAAGTTGACACAATACAATTCTACCAATCCAGAGGAGACCACATTTAAGGCCAAGTTGTATCCAATCAAAGGAGTGAAACTGGAGAAGCATGCATCTTCTTTAGTTAAATGCACTGTCAGAATTCAGAAAAATCGAGTTGCAGTGTCTTAACTACTGGACTCATTCTCAGAACAAGGCTGCAGTTTCCAAGAATCCATCTTGGTCTCTTAGTTTCTGATTTGTTACACAACCACCTCTAGGTCTCCACACCCTCTAAAACACCGAATGAGCAATCCCACTTAATGGAATTAAATCCAGATTCACTTAATCCAGATTCATTAATAAATCTGATGTGGCCATTAGGCTGGAATTCAGAGGCACATAGAGTTTGTGACACAGAGAGACACTTCACAGCCCAAGGCCTCCAAAGCCACCGAGCAGGCTGCCACTCAGCCTTTGTCTCCCTGAGCTGGAGGAGCCATTGTCACTCTGTAGCCTCTAAGGAATGGCTCCAGCCTTTTTACTTCTCATTAAGTTGCTTCTTCCCAAGACATATTAAAAGCTGAAGCAAATCTGCCAAAAGGTTGGGCATTGTGTTTTCCAAGGATTTCAGCCATTTGATGCCCAGCCTTCTGTCTGCAACTGATGAAGCAACACGCATAAGACTCTTGAAAGGTTACCAAAAATCAAGGTTCCAGTAGATAAAGGAGAAGCCACTTAACCAGTTGCTGTCAAGTTTACTCTGACTTATGGTGACCCCATACGAGTCAGAGTAGAACTGTGCTCCATAGGGTTTTCAATGGCTGATTTTTTTTTTTTTAGAAGTAGATTTCCAGGCCTTTCTTCTGAGGCACCACTGGGTGGACTTAAACTTCCAGTCTTTTGATTAGCAGCCAAGCATGTTAGCTGTTTGTACCACCCAAGGACTCCAAAGAAGTGAGGCCCACTATCTATTACGAAAGTCATATACAGAATGACTTCCCATGCCCTAAATAAGATGGTCCAGGGTCTCACATCTGGGCCCAGTGTAATACATTTGCCCTGGCATTAGTTTTACAGTAGACTTAAAAATTGAGTTACCTGTTATAATTTGCAGTTTTATCCTCCAGCTTATTTGGGAAATGAAGCTGTATCATATCTAGGTTCCAGCAATACTTACATTAAAAACAAACAAACCAAACCCATTGCCTTCAAGTCAATTCTGACTCATAGCGACCCTATAGGACAGAGTAGGACTGCCCCATAGGGTTTCCAAGGAGCAGCTGGTAGATTTGAACTGCTGACCTTTTGGTTAGCAGCCATAGCTCTTAACCACTGTGCCACCAGGGCTCCACTTACATGAAAGGAAATTGTTACTTAGCCTCATATAGTGTCCTCAACTCATAGCTCCTAAGTCATCGTTGTTAGTTGCCTTTGAATTGGCTCCAACTCATAATGACCCCATGTACAACAGAATGAAATGTTGTCCAGTCCGGCGCCATCTTCATGATGGTTGTATGTTTGAGTCCATTGTTGAGTGTCTTCCAACTAGGGAATTCTGAAAGTTAGCTGATAAAAACCTTATAGGCCACAACAGAATGTTGTCTGGTGTAATGCTAGATGAGCCCCCTAGCTGGAAGGCACTCAGCAATCCTTTATCAGTGACTGCTACAGAACATGTGGAGACACAGCAAAGCTTGCATAGTGTATGGTTTAGTCCCTGACTTCTGGAGAGATGAAGTAGGAACCAAGTGGGCATCGGTCTCTGCTTTTAACAGGAGAGTGGGACTCACCGGTTCCCACTCCCTCGGTCCAGGCTTAGGGAAGCCAAGGGAGCCTCTTTCCTCCCAGAGCAACAGGTGCCCACTTTGCAAAAGGTGGAAGATTTCCATTTCCCAAGTCCTTGGGCTTGAGTGACCCTCAGCTGTCCGTTCCTCAGCCAGCCCAAGAATGATTCCTTCCAGATCTTTCCTGGTCCAAGGTCTCCAGACAAGTGAGCAAAGTTGCCTTCAGGATGGGCTCCTGACACACACAAGCATATACGGTACCTCAGTTTCAAGGGACAGATATGTAAACATCTCAGGTTAATCTGGAGAGCTAGTTAATGCTCTCTGTGAAACGCCTTCAAAGAAACCTCTGGAATATGAGGGATCACCGGGGTGGAGGTGTAGACACTGTCTCAGGCCACCAGTGTCCTTTAGTACATCATTGCTCTGCTACACCACTTTGACAATGGCTGGTCTATCACACCTCTGGGTACAGCCACACCTTCATGTGGTTAATAAAATAACCCACTGCCCTGCCAGTCGGTCATTTTGGCTCTCCATAATTTTTCCTAATTCTTGCACCCAAGTCAATTATTCTGCCATCGCTTCCATCTGTGAGGTGGCAGCCTTGGCCAGGCCACCATCTGGTCATTTCAGAAAGACAGGCTTCTCTACGCCTTGAGGATGAAGTGCTCAGAGATGAGGCCAAGCTCAGCAGAAGAGGCTACAAGAAAATCCAGGAAAAGCACTCCACGGTGAGTAAGTTGGGTAGATTTTCTTTCCTAGGTCTCTCCAAGCCCTCTTCACCCCACCCTCCACCTGCTCACTCATCTGCCAGCTCCCATACAGACTGCAGAGGTGAGCTCCCTTGCCTTCTGTCTTCCAATGGGTTCAGCTAACGAGGGCATCGGCAGGAGACGGGGAGGGCGCTTGTTTATTGACTGCTCTGCTCCCCACCACTGGGTCAGCTGCCAGGACCACAGCTCCTTCAGGCAGTCTCTCTGGTCTGCAGTAGCCGCTCCACACTGCTGCCTACTGCTGCTGGCCCCAGAGCACTGTGCTCCCCTCATCCATTTTCCCAAAATCTCTGCTACATGCCTCATTAAAAACTCCCCTCAGATAGCCCCAGTGGAGTGGGCCATCATAGTCCTGCTAGGGCCCTGACGGAGACACAAGGGATGTGGGCACACGTGGTGCTAAATGTTTTACAATCAGACTCCGTGATAATTACATAAGCCAGAGTGCTGTTCACTGGTGTCTCTGTGTGACAACGAGCAATGTGGGCTTTTCATGTGCGCCCTTAGGAAGGAGAGAGAGCTCAGGAGAAAGCACACAGAAATGAAATGAAATCCTAAACAGACTTTGTAACCCCTAATGTTGTCCCTGTCAGTCCCTTGTAAGTGGACATTCCTCCCTGCATAGACACTGTCCATGCGCCAACCCTGGGTGGCCCACTAGCACTCGCTCTGCAGTGTGGAGAGGGCCCAGCAGGACAAAAACTTGCAGCTTTGCCAAAGTGCCACTGAAAAGTTTTCCATCCCTGCATGCACTCAGCATAGTCTCTCTTTACTTGAGGATGCTTTCCACCAGGCTGGGAAGATTCAAAAGAAGACTAAGCTGGGGAGAAAGAGGATGAGCACCTTCTGGGACATTCTGTCTGTGACATGCAAGGGAGATGGTTTGTAGGTAGGCAGATACAATAGTTATAGAAGCGGTGATCAGTTCTTGACTGCTTCCATGACTTTAAGAGCTTTCTTGTAGTTAATTCACACAACACATCTGTGAGGCAGGTGTTACTGTCGCCATCCTATAGATGGGAAAATGGAGGCTTAGGAAGACTGAGCAGGTTGCCCAAGTCCAGCCAGCCTGAGGATGGCGGAGCTGGAGCCTGTGTCTGCTGTCCAGAAGCCTGTGCAGGAGGGGCTGGTTCACAAGTGGACTTCGACACCTCACAAGGGGTGTAGTGCCAGGTAAGAACCATTCTAGGCCAGGCATGGATGTGCCAGTAGGTCCAATGAGTGCAGTATAGGTAAAGGAATCTTCTGAAGACCCCTTGGTGGCAGAGATTGCAGGGTTCGTCTAATGCTTTTTCCATATTTTCCTTTTTGATGGCCAGCTTTGAGTTTCATTTTCTCTCTTTGTACCACATCTGATCTCATTATAGAGAACAAATAAACACGGATTTGAATCATTTTTCACTTGAGGACTTAGTGCTTCTAAGACATCTGATCCAATTTGGTGCCGGCCTTTTCCTGAACAGGTGCTTCCTTCTGTAAGCAGTAAGATTGGTCTCCGGCACATGCGCTCACACACTCTCACCTCTCACACCTTACAGATTACATTGCCAGCTAGGCAGCTGAGCTACTGGACAGGAGTAATGGACAAAAGAAGAGAGGAAAGACTTGAACAAGCAGCTAACTACTCAGGTTTTATGTGCACATATTAGATGAAAAATGTTTTTTCATATTACACAAGCTTTGCTCTCCACTCAGATCAGATTTCATATTTTTACCCCAAGCTATTTTCTATTTGTTTCCTTTTTCATTAATCATCTCAGAGCTGACTTATGTGGTCATTACGACTTTGAACTAATTGATACTCTCATTTTCAGTATGAAAAGTTTAATGCCAACACATGTAATATGTTAAAAAAAAATACATTTTATATTGTCTCTTCCTTGACTATTAATTGTTTGCCATGGAAACAACTTCATGATGTCACAGATAGATTTCAAAAACCTAGAAGTTAGGACTTTGCAAAAGATTTGCTCAAAGATGAGAAATAGCTCTGATTCCTAAACACAAATGATTTCAATAGCCAAGAAAACAGACCCTGGTATAATAAATGCGTTCTCTAAAGAACCTTCTTTGAGTATGTTCCAGCACAAATGTCGGTCTACAGTATTCAAGCAAACTTTAGCCAACCTGCATTTCCTTATTAGCTTGAAACTAAATGGCAGGAAACACCCAGGGCCACCAATAATACTTCAGAATCTTGAGCCAATTTAAAACTGGGTAGACAGTACTATGGAGCTAGTTTTTTAATACTTTGAAAAATTCCATTGAAATGAGAGATAACAAACTTAAAAGGCAAGGTTTTTTATTTTGCATCAATAAATAAAACATCAAAGCGATTATTGAGCCAAAGATCTAAAGGGGTCATGTACAATATTCAGCAGGATAAAGCAGTGAATATGAATTCAAATGTGCAGCCTGGTTAAAAAAAATAACAATACTTTCTATTTCTGGAGCAACTGCTCTCCTGGGGAATGATGTGGGCATTAATATCACTGTACAATGGCCAATTTTTGACATGTGCCTTGTTTCAGATTATTCATCAGAGCCAAAAGTTAACTTTTCCATTTCAATTCACTTGAAGAGCACCAGAGTGTTAGAGACAATGGTTGTTATAAAAAATAATTGGAAACCAATAGGAATTTTGGAATCCCAGAGGTTCTTGTGACAATACATAAATTCAAGGAAAAGAATACGAAGTCTCTTACCTTAAGATGACCTTTCCTATGATTTGCAAGAAGGCCAGAAAGTCATAAATCTTACCCTAGAAACCATTTTATCCTTTGGTCTTTCTTCTGAGCAGGTGGGAGCAGAGTTGCCTTCCATTCCCCGCATCACTCCCTCCCTGGATGCCTTGCTCACAAGAGCTCTCTGCTTTTAGCTTCCTCAGCCATGAAGTGGAGAAACCATGGGCTTTGGAGATCCCACCAGACCTGAGTTTGGGTCCTGGTCCCCACTGCCCACTTGCCCCTTTGGGTAAGTCCTGTACCTTCTCTGAGCTCAGTTCCCTCATTTATGTAATATAGAATCTTAACTCAGGAGAATAGGTGCTTTCTTAGTAGACATGCAGTTACTAACATCCTGGATTATTGGATACTCCCAGCCCCTCAGTAAAAGATACTGGCTGATGCCCATTTAGTCCCCTGCTCCTTAAAAGGTGGATAGTGGGTCAACTGGCATGCCATCACCTGGATGTTTGTTAGAAATGTACAATTTTGGACCCCATTCCAGACCTGCTGAATCAGACCTGCATTTTAATAAGATCTCTGGGTGATCTGTGTGCACATTCAAGTTTCAGAAGCATGACTTGAGTTACCAGACACTTCCGCCACAACCAGATGAGTTGTATGCCCATTAAAAGTAAGTTGTTTGAATTCTAAAACTTATTTGTGTTTAATGTTCATTTTGCTGTAATTATATGATAATTTTAATACTGATGTTTAAAAAATGAGAAGAGGAAAAATTAAATAAAATCAATTTTTTTAAAAAACACTTTCAGAGGCAGAGCCAAGATGACAGAGTAGTCAGATGCTTCCAGTTGTCCCTCTTAAAACAAAGACTCAAAAAAGCAAGTGAATTGATTACATATGACAATCTAGGAGCCCTGAACATCAAGGGCAAAGATGAGGAATCAGACTGAGTGGCACGGGTAGGGAGCGATGGTTCAGAAGCAGGGAGTAGTTGCCAGACCTGACTGGGTAGGAACCGGCAACCTGCAGGCCGGATCAGCTGGCGTGCGCTATGAGGCAAGCAGTAGCGCTCAGAAGTGTTTTCCACATCAGGAGAGACTGAGCGGCAGAGAGTCTACTTAGTCACCAGAACCAGTGAAATGTGGTGCTCAATCTGTGAAAGATAAGTATGTGTGTCTAACCTACAGCACAGATTAAAAAAACACCCCGTTTGGGAAGAGCCTCTCTCCCATTTACCTACTCCCTCCCCACTCTACAATGGATCCTGGGCCAGCTTCAGCAGTTGCTGTGTCCACTGGGCTGGAAGTAGGACCTGCCAGGCACCCTGAGCCATTGGAGAGGGAACAAATTAACAAACAGGAAAAAATAACCTGCCAGCTCCCCTAAGCTGGGAACTGAGGGCAGACACAGCTCCCTAGGCACAGGCATAAGGGGTCCACGAAATTTGAATGCCTTTCACCCCTGCATAGACCTGTGTGGGCCAATTTCAACAGCACAACAGGGTATATACCTGAAGCCTAACTTCTACTGTATCAGCTATATGGTGGAATGGCAGGTTTGTGACGTTTGACACCACTCTGCTCATTAAGTAGGGTCCTCACCTAACAACATAAGGGGCCTGAGGACTGGTGCTTCCACCTATGCCACCTAGCCACCTGCAACAGGGGCCCAAGAATAAGTGGTGCCTCCTAGTCATTACAGCCAAAAGCACTGGGTGCTCATAGTCCAGCTGCAAAACCCACCCACTTATGTACTCTAAGGAACTGGGATACACTTTCCTCCCAGACACTCAGGGGCAACCGTCAGCCCTCTGCTTTGCTCAGCACATGACCCCCTACTGCACCCAGATACCTGTGCCTACTCCAATCACCTCTGCCCATCTAGGACTGGAGGTGAGAGCCTGCACCACACACTTGGTGACCAACTACCCGGCCACCTGAGCTGAAGACATACAAGAAAAGTAAACAGACTCCTGGGCTTAGATACCTGGTAACAGATCTAACCACCTGATGACAGCATATTAGAGCTTCAAAGGTGCCAATAATCAAACTAGCAAACACAAACAGCCTATTTGGGCATATCAAAACAAAACAAAACAAAATAAGAAGGTAGGACACTGTAAGCAAACATAAAATAAATAAATATAATAACTTATTGATGGCTGAAAGACAACAGTCAATATCAAATCACATAAAGAGGCAGACCACGATGGCTTCAGAACGCTCCCAAAACAAAGAATCAAGAAATCTTCCAGAGGAAAAGAATTTCTTGGAATTACCAGAGTAGAATACAAAAGATTAATATAGAGAACTCTTCAGGAGATCAGGAAAAATGCAGAACAAGCAAAGGAAAACAGAGACAAACCAACAGAGGAACACAAGAAGATTATAGAAGAGCACAATGATAAATTTAACAGACTGCAATAATCCATAGAGAGACAGTAAACAGAAATCCAGACGATTAACAATAAAATTTCAAAATTATACAACTCAATAGAAAGTCATAGGAACAGAATTGAGGCAATCAGAGTCAGAATTAGTGAGATTGAAGATAAAGCACTGGACACCAACTTATTTGAGGAAAAATCAGAAAAAAGAATTTAAAAAAAGGTAACCCTAACAATTATGTGGGACTCCATCAAGAGGAATAATCTATCAGTGATTAGAGTACCAGAACAGAGGAGGATAACAGAAAATACAAACAGAAGATAAATCAAAGATAAAAGAGAGAATTTTAAGAGCAGCTAGAGATAAACAAAAAGTCATCTACAAAGGAGAGTCAATAAGAATAAGCTCGGACTACTCAGCAGAAACCATGCAGGCAAGAAGGCAATGGGTTGACATATATAAACCCTTGAAGGAAAAAAATTGCCAGCCAAGAATTATATATCCAACAAAACTGTGTCTCACATATGATGGCAAAATTAGGGCATTTCCAGATAAATAGAAGTTTAGAGAATTGGAAAAAACCCAACCAAAATTACAAGACATACTAAAGGCAGTCCTCTGGTTAGAAAATCAGTAACATCAGATAACAACTCAAGACTAAACACAGGACAGAGCAACCAGATATCAACCCAGATAGGGAAGTCACAAAATTAAATCAAAGCTAAACACTGAAAATAGGGAAACAGATGTCAATATGTAAAAGATGACGACATTAAAAAAAAAGAGGTGGCCTTAAAAAATGTAGACATAGATTTTTCATATGGAGAGGAAGTCGAGGCGATATAAATAAATAAAGCACTGGTATAAACTTAGAAAAATGGGGGTAAATATTAAGGTAACCACAAAGGAAACTAACAATCTTACAAGTCAAAATAAAAAACTAAAAAAATATAAATACTCAGCAAATACAAAATCAACAACAATGAGAAAGACAAAAAGAAAATGCATAAAGAAAAACAACTCAGCACAGAAAATTAAGTGGAACAAAGAAACTGTGAACAACACACAAAAATATTACATCAAAATGACATCACTAAACTCATCCAATCAATAATTACGCTGAATGTAAATGGACTAAATACACCAATAAAGAGACAGAGAGTGGCAGATTGGATTTAAAAAAACATGATCTGTCTATATGCTGCCTACAAGAGACACATCTTAGACTTAAAGACACAAACAAACTAAAACTCAAAGTATGGAAACAAGCATATCAAGCAAACAACACTCAAAAGAGCAAGAATGGCAATATTAATCTCAGACAAAATAGTCTTTAAAGTAAAATCTACCACAAAGGATAAGGAATGACACTATATAATCATTAAAGGGTCAATACACCAGGAGGACATAACTGTAATAAGTATTTATGCACCCAATGACAGGGCTCCAAAATACATAAAACAAACCCTAACAGCCTTGAAAAGAGAGATAGACAGCTCCACAATAGCAGTAGGAGACTTCAACAAACCACTTTTGGTGAAGCACAGAACATCCAGATAGAAGCTCAAAAAAGACACGGAAGATCTAAATGCTACAATCAACCAACTTGATCTCATAGATGTATACCAAACACTCCAACCAACAACAGCCAAGTATACTTTCTTCTCCAACGCACATGGAACATTCTACAGAATAGACCACATATTAGGCCATAAAGCAAGCCTTAACAAAATCCAAAGCATCGAAATACTACAAAGCATCTTTTATGACCATAAAGCCATAAAAGTAGAAATCAATAACAGCAAATGCAAGGGAAAAAAATCAAACACATGGAAATGAACAACACCTTGCTCAAAAAGTACTGGGTTATAGAGAAATTAAGGATGGAATAAAGAAATTCATAGAATCAAACGAGAATGCATACACATCCTAGCAGAACATTTGGGACACAGCAAAAGCAGTGCTCAGAGGTCAGTTTATAGCAATAAATGCACACACTGAAAAGAAGAAAGGGCCGTATTCAAAACATTAACCCTACAACTGAAACAAGTAGAAAGAGAGCAGCAAAAGAAGCCCTCAGGCACCAGAAGAAAGGAAATAATAAGAATTAGAGAGAATTAAATGAAATATAGAATAGAAAAACAATTGAAAGAGTTAATAAGACCAAAAGTAGGCTCTTTGAAAAGATCAACAAAATTGATAAACCATTGGCTAAACTGACAAAAGAAAACCAGGAGAAGAAGCAGATAACCCATATAAGAAATGAGATGGGTGATATCGCAACAGACCCAACTGAAATTAAAAGAATCATAACAGAATACTATGAAAAATTGTACTCTAAAAAATTTGAAAACCTATAGGAAATGGGAAAATTTCTAGAAAAACACTACCTACCTAAACTAACACAAACAGAGGTAGAACAACTAAATAAACCCATAACAAAAGAAGAGATTGAAAAGGTAATTAAAAAACTCCCAACCAAAAAAAGCCCTGGCCTGGACGGCTTCACTGGAGAATTCTACCAAACTTTCAGAGAAGAGTTAGCACCACTACTACTAAAGGTATTTCAGAGCATAGAAAAGGATGGAATACTCTTAAACTCATTCTATGAAGCCAGCATAACCCTAATACCAAAACCAGGTAAAGACACTACAAAAAAAGAAAATTACAGACCAATATCCCTCATGAACATTGACGCAAAAATCCTCAACAAAATTCTAGCCAATAGAATTCAGCAACATATCAAAAAAATAATTCACCATGATCAAGTGGGATTTATACCAGGTATGCAGGGATGATTCAACATTAGAAAAACAATCAATGTAATCCATCACATAAATAAAACAAAAAATAAGAACCACATGATCTTATCAAATGCTGCAGAAAAGGAATTTGACAAAGTCCAACACCCATTCATGATAAAAACTCTCAACAAAATAGGAATAGAAGGGAAATTCCTCAATATAATTAAGGGTGTTTATACAAAGCCAACAACCAACATCACCCTAAATGGAGAGACTTTGAAAGCATTTCCCTTGAGAACGGGAACCAGACAAGGATGCCCTTTATCACCACTCTTATTCAACATTGTGCTGGAGGTTGTAGCCAGAGCAATTAGACTAGAAAAAGAAATAAAGGACATCCAAACTGGTAGGGAAGAAGTCAAAGTATCTCTATTTGCAGATGATATGATCTTATGCACAGAAAACCCCAAAGAATCCACAAGAAAACTACTGGAACTAATAGAAGATTTCAACAAAGTGTCAGGATACAAGATAAACATACAAAAATCAGTTGGATTCCTTTACACCAACCAAGAGAACCTCGAAGAGGAAATCACCAAATCAATACCATTTACAATAGCCCCCAAGAAGATAAAATACTTAGGAATAAATCCAACCAGAGACGTAAAAGACCTATAGAGTAAAAACTACAAGACACTACTGCAAGAAACCAAAAGAGACCTGCATAAGTGGAAAAATATACCTTGCTCATGGATAGGTAGACTCAACATTTTGAAAATTTCAATTCTACCCAAAGCAATCTACAGATACAATGCAATCCCAATCCAAATTTCACCGGCATTTTTTAATGAGATGGAGAAGCAAATCACCAACTTCGTATGGGAAGGGAAGAGGCCCCGGATAACTAAAGCATTACTGAAGAAGAAGAACAAAGTGGGAGGCCTCACACTACCTGATTTTAGAACCTATTATACCACCACGGTAGTCAAAACAGCCTAGTACTTGTACAACAACAGATACATAGACCAATGGAACAGAATTGAAAATCCAGATGTAAATTCACCCACCTATAAGCAGCTGATATTTGACAAAGGTCCAAAGTCCATTAACCGGTGAAAAGACAGTCTCTTTATCAAATGGTACTGGCATAATTGGATATCCATCTGCAAAAACTGAAACTACACCCATATCTCACACCATGCACAAAAACTAACTCAAAATGGATCATAGACTTAAATATAAAATCAAAAATGATAAAGATCATGGAAGAAAAAATAGAGAAAATTCTAGGAGCCCTAATACATGGCATAAACAGAATACAAACCATAAGTAACAATGCACAAGCACCAGAAGAGAGACTAGATAACTGGGAGCTCCTAAAAATCAAACACTTATGCTCATCAAAAGACTTCACCAAAAGAGTCAAAAGACAACCTATAGACTGGGGAAAAAAAAATTGGCTACAACAAATCCGACCAGAGTCTAATCTCTAAAATCTACAAGATACTGCAAAACCTCAACAACAAAAAGACAAATAACCCAATTAAAAAATGGGCAAAGGATTTGAACAGGCACTTCACCAAAGAAGATATTCAGGCAGCTAACAGAGACATGAAGAAATATTCACAATCATTAGCCATTAGAGAAATACAGATCAAAACTACAATGAGATATCATCTCACCCCAACAAGGCTAGCATTAATCCACAAAACACAAAATAATAAATGCTGGAGAGGTTGTGGAGAGACTGGAACACTTATACACTGTTGGTGGGAATGTAAAATAGTACAACCAGTTTGGAAATTGATTTGGTGCTTCCTTTAAAAAGCTAGAAATAGAAGTACCATATGATCCAGCTATCCCACTCTTTGGAATATATCCTAGAGAAATAAGCGCCATCACACGAATAGACATATGCACACCCGTGTTCATTAGGGCACTGTTCACAATAGCAAAAAGATGGAGACAACGTAGGTGCCCATCAACGGATGAATGGATAAATTATGGTATATCCACACAATGGAATACTATGCAATGTTAAAGAACAACAACGAAGCTGTGAAACATAACATGGAGGAATCTGGAGGGCCTTACGCTGAGTGAATTTTGTCAGTCATAGAAGGACACATATTGTATAAGACCACTATTATAAGAACTCAAGAAAAAGTTCAAACACAGAAGACAACATGCTTTCATGGTTACAAGGGTGGGGAGGGAAGGTGGGGGTTATTCACTAACTAGATGGTAGACATGTATTATCTTAGGTGAAAGGAAGGACAGCACACACTACAGGGGAAGTCAGCACAACTGGACTAAACCAAAGCTAAGAAGTTTTCTGAATACAACCAAACAATTTGAGGGACAGAGTAGCAGGAGTAGGGGTCTGGGGACCATACTTTCAGGGGACATCTAGGTCAATTGGCATAACAAAGCTTATTAAGAAAATGTTCTGCATCCTACTTTGGTGAGTGGCCTCTGGGGTCTTAAAAGCTTGCAAGCCACCATCTAAAATGCATCAATTGTCCCTACCACTTGGTGTAAAGGATAATGAAGAACACCAAAGACCCAAGGAAAATATTAGCCCAAGAGACAGAAAGGGCCACATAAACCAGAGACTTCATCAGCCTGAGCCAGAAGAACTAGATGATGCCTGGCTACCACCAATGACCACCCTGACAGGGAACACAACACAGAGTCCCGAGTAGAGCAGGAGAGAGGTGGGGTGCAGAACTCTAATTCTAGTAAGAAGACCAGACTTAGTGGACTGAGACTGGAGAAACCCCAGAAAGCATGGCCCCCTGATTCTCTATCAGCCCAGAACTAAAACAATTTCTGAAGCCAAGTCTTCGGACAGGGATTGGACTGGACTGTGGGACATAAAGGGATACTCGTGAGGAGTGTGCCTCTTGGCTCAAGTAGGTACAAGAGACTAAACGGGCAGCTTCTGTCAGGAGGTGTGATGGGAAGGCAGAGAGGGTTAGGAGCTGGTTGAATGGACATGGGGAATCAGGGGTGGAAAGGAGGAGTGTGCTGTCACAGTATGGGGAGAGCAATTAGGGTCACATAACAATGTAGGTATAAATTTTTGTATAGGAGAGTAACTTGAAATGCAAACTTCATTTAAACTACAACAATAAACAAATAAAAATAAAGATATATGGTTGGCAAATATTTTATCCCTTTCTGTGGTTTCTTTTCACTTTCTTGATAATGGCCTTTGATGCACAAAAGTTTTTAATTTTGATGAAGCCCAATTTCTCTGTATTTCATTTTCTTGTTTGTGCTTTTGGTGTTGTATCTAAGAATCCATTGCCAAGTCCAAAGTCATGGAGATTTACCCCTATGTTTTCTTCTAATAATTTTATGGTTTTAGCTCTCATATTTAGATCTTTGATCCACTTTCAGTTAATTTTTATACATGGTACAAAGGTTCAGCTTCATTATTTTATGTGTGTTACCCAGTTTTCCCAGCAAGTTTTGTTGAAAAGACTATTGTTTGCTCCACTGAATGGTCTTGCCACCCTTGTTGGAAATAAATTGACAATAGATGTATGAGTTTATTTCTGGATTCTCTATTCTATTGGTCTATATTTCCATCCTTATGGCAGTACCACCTTTTTTTGTCTTTGTTTTTTGTTTTTTAATATTTGTTATAGTGGTAACTATATAGGTAACAAACCGTAGGCCATTTCAACAATCTTCACATGTGCAGTTTGGTGACATTAAATATGTTCATTATGTTGTTCAACCATCACCACATTGTTTTGATTACTGTAGCTTTGTAGTGAATTTTGAAATTGGGACATGTAAGTCCTCCAACTTTGTTTTCTTCTTCAGGATTGTTTTGGCTATTTGGGGTCCCCTGCAATTCCATATGAATTTTATGATAAATTTTTCCATCTTCAAGAAAAAAAAAGGCCATTGGGATTTTGGCAGGGATTGTGTTGAATCTGTAGATCACTTTGAGTAATATTGACATCTTAACAATATTAAGTCTTCCAGTCCATGAACACAGGACATCTTTTACTTAGGTCTTCTGTAATTTCTTTCAGCAATGTTTGTAGCTTTCAGTGCACTAGTATTGCTTTCTTTGGTTAAATTATTTCTGAAGCATTCTATCCTTTTTAACGATATTGTAAATAGAATTGTTTTCTTAATTTCATTTTCAGATTGTTCTTTACTAGTCTGTAGAAAGACAAGTGATATTTGTGTATTGATCTTGTATGCTGCAGTTTGCTGAATTCATTTATTTGCTCTAATAGTTTTTAAAAGTATTCTTTGTATATTCTATATGTAAGATCATGTTTTCTGCAAATAAAAATAGATTTGCTTCCTTCTTTCCAGTTGAGATGCTTTTTTTTTTCACCCCTAATGCTTTGGCTAGGGCTTCCAGTACATTGTTGAATAGCAGTGGTGAAAGCAAGTATCCTTGTATTCTTTCTGATCTTAGGGGGAAAGCTTTCAATTTTTCATCATTGAACATGATGTTTGCTGAAGGTTTTCATAAATGCCCTTTAGTATATTGAGGAATTTCCCTTCTATTCCTAGTTTTCTAAGTGTTTTTATTGCCAAAGAGTGTTGGATTTTGTCCAATACCTTTTCTTCATCAGTTAAGATGATCATGTGCATTTTTTCCTTCATTTGATTAGTATAATGTATTACTTTGAATGATTTTCTTATGTTGAATGATCCTTGCACTCTTGGGCTAAAATCCACTTGGTCATGGTGTATAATTCTCTTAATATGTCATTGGATTCAGTTTGCCAGTATTTTGTTGAGAATATTTGCATCTATTTTGATAAGGAATATTGGTGTTTTCTTACAGTGTCTTTATTAGGGTTTAATATCAAGGTAATGCCAGCCTCATAGAATGAATTAGAAAGTGTTTTCTCCTTTTCTATTTTTGAGAAGAGTTGAGAAGGATTAAAAAGATCTTAATTCTTTGTTAAATGTTTGATAGAATTCACCAGCGAAGTCATCTGATCCTGGACTTTTTTTTCAGTTGGGAGGTTTTCGACTACTGATTCACTCTCTTCTCTTGTTTTACATCTACACCTATTCCTCACTTATCAACTATCTGTTATCTAGCATTTTGAATTTACAATAGTAAAAAGTCTACTATTTGACTATTTTCCACTTTCATGACATACATCTGGCAGTAACAAACACTGAGGTGTGAGCCAAGATTAACACTGGCTGTGATGGTTAAGATTATGTGTCATTTTGGCTAGGCCATGATTCTCAGTGGTTTGGCAGTTATGTAATGATGTAATTTGGCAGTGATCTAATGATGTAGTCATCCTCCATTTTGTGATCTGAAGTGGTAATCCACCATTTTCATGTAACGACCTGGTCTTTGGAACCTAACCGTGTCGATAAGTGAGGGTGTGTATTGAGATTTTCTATTTCTTCTTCAGTCAGTTTTGGTAGTTTGTGTGCTGCTAGGAATGTGTCCATTTCATCTAGATTATCTAATGTTTTAGCATACAATTGTATTTGTGATATTTTCTTATAACGCTTTTTAATAATGTAAGATGGTGATAATGTCCTCACTTTTAATTTATGATTTTAGTGTTTTGAGTCTGCTATCTTTTTTTTTAGTCAGTCTAGCTAAGGTTCTGTTGAGTTTGTTAATATTAAAAAAAAAAAAAAGCAAACAAACCAAACCCATTGCCAACGACTCAATTCCAACCTATAGCGACTCTAGACGACAGGGTAGAACTCCTTTTAGAATATTTTTTAAAGAACAAACTTTTTTATAATTTATTTTATTTTTTGTTGTTTTTAAAAAAACCAACTTTTGGTTCTGTTAATTATCTCTATTGTTCTACTACTCTCTATTTCCTTTATCTCAGCTCTAATTTTTATTATTTACTTCCCCTGCTCACTTTGAATTTAGTTTGCTCTTCTTTTTGTAGTTATTCAGGAGATAAAATTAGGTTATTAATTTGAGATTTTTTTTTTTCTTTTTTGATGTAGAAGTTTAAAGCTATAAATTCCTCTCTGGGCACTGTTTTTGCTACACCCCAAAAGTTTTGATATATTGTGTTTTTATTTTCATTCACATCAAAGTATATTCCATTTTCCCTCATGCTATCTTCTTTGGCTCTTTGGTTGTATTAGGATGTGTTGTTTAATTTCTACATATATTTGTATATTTTCAAGTTTTCCTTCTGTATTGATTTCTAGTTTAATTCCATTGTGGTCAGAGAAGATACTTTGCATGATTTCAGTCTTTTTAAATGTATTGAGACTTGTTTTGTGGTTTACCATATGGCGTACCTTGGAGAATATTACATGTGCATTGGAGAAAACTATATATTCTTCTGTTGTTGGGTGGAGTGTTCTATAAATGTCTGTTATGTCTATTTGTTTATACTGTTTTTCAAGTCCTCTACTTCCTTATCAATCTCTTTCCTTTTTTGAATGCAGAGTATTAAAGTCTCCTTCTATTATTGTAGCACTGTTTATTTGTCCCTTCAATTCTGTCAATTTTTATATCATATATTTTAGGGTTCTGTTGTTTATAATTATAATATCTTATTGATGGATTGACTCTTCTGGAAATACAAAATGTACTTCTTTGCCTCCTGTAACAATTTTTTATTTAAAGTCTAATTGGTCTCATATTCGTATAACCACTCCAGCTTTTATTTGATTATTATTTTTCCATTCTTTCACTTTCAACCTATTTGTCTTTTTGGATTTAAAGTGAGGCACTTGAAGACACTATGTAATCTGACCATGTTTCTTTATCCATCCTGCCAATCTCTCCCTTTTAAATAGAAAGTTTAATTTATTTGCGCTTAAAGTAATTACTGATAAGAAAGAACATACTTCTGCCATTTAACTATTTGTTTTGTGTCTTTTTTTTTTTTATTTTATTTTATTGTACTTCAGGTGAAAGCTTACAGAGCAAATAGTTTCTCATGAAATAGTAGTACACATGTTGTTCTATGACATTGGTTAACAACCCCACAGTGTAATAAGCCTCTAAATTCTCAACCTTTTTTTTTGATGAAAATTACAGATGGCCAAAGATACACAGTTTCAAAAATTTCTACATTCACAGTTCAGTGACATTGACTACGCTCTTCCAACTGTGCTGTTATTCTCACTTAAGATGAAGGCTTACAGAACAAAATAGTTTTTCATTTAACAGTTACTACACATGTTGCCCTATGACAGTGGTTAACAATCTCACAGCACATCAAGAATATCCTTATTCCACCTTGTGTTCCCTATCACCGGGGGCTTCCTTGTCCCCTTCTGTCTTCTGGACCTTGTCAGTGGACTATTGTACCTCTTTAGTCTCATTTGTTTATTTTTTATTTTTTTTTTATTTTATTTAAACACCATTTCAAAACTTTTTACTTACACATTTAAGTGATATTGACTATGCTCTTCCAATTGTGCTGCCATTCTCGCCCAAGATGAAGGCTTACAGGACAAAACAGCCTCCCATTTAATAGTTACTACAAATGTTGCCCTATAGCAGTGGTCAACAATCTCACAATACATCGACAGTGTCCTTATTCAATTTGTGTTCCTTATCATCAGTTTCCTACTCTCCCTCTGCCTTCTGGCCCTTGTCACCAGACTCCTGTACCTCGTTAGTCCCATTTAGTTTTACTGGGCTGTCCATTCCCAGGCTTAACATCGAACCTCGAAGGTAACTTCACCTCTGAGCTGAAAGGGTGTCTGGGGGCCACACTCTCGAGGTTTCTCTAGTATTCTTTAGGCCAGTAAATCTGGTCTTTTTTTTTTTTTTTTTTTGGGGAGTTAAAATTATGCTCTACATCCTACTCCAGCTCTGCCCAGAACCCTCTGTTGTGATCCTGGTCAGAGGAGTCATTGGTGGTAGCCGGGCACCATCCAGCTGTACTGGGCTCAGTCCCGTGGAGGCCTTGGTAGCTGTGGACCATTAGTCCTTCGGACTAATCTTTTCCTTGTATCCTGTTCTCTTCATTCTCCCTTGTTCCCGAAGGGATGAGATCAGTGGAGTATCTTAGATGGCCGATCATAGGCTTTTAAGATCCCAGACACTACTCACCAAGGTAGAATGTAGAGCATTATCTTTATAAGTAGTGTCATGCCAATTGAGCTAGATGTTCCCCGAGATCATGGTCCCCAGAGCCCTCTGTCCAACAACTCAGTCCCTCGGGGGGTTTGGATGTGTCTATAGGGCCTCCATGACCTTTCCTTGTGCAGGTTGTGTTAGTTTCCCCTGTACTATGTACTATCTCACCTCTCACCCAAGTTACCACTTACCTATTACCTATTTAGTATTTCTCCCCCCTCCCATCCCTGGTAACGAACAAGGATTGTTACATTTTGCATGTGAATTTTTTCATGGGTTTTTACAATAGAGGTCTCATGCAATATTTGTCCTTTTGTGATTGACTTATTTCACTCAGCATGATGTCCTCCAG
Source organism: Dugong dugon (assembly GCA_030035585.1). Classification (NCBI taxonomy): domain Eukaryota; kingdom Metazoa; phylum Chordata; class Mammalia; order Sirenia; family Dugongidae; genus Dugong; species Dugong dugon. The sequence continues at coordinate 41,573,296 of CM057466.1, read as the reverse complement.
TTTCATCCATGTTATGAGATGGTTCACCGATTCATTGTTGTTCTTTCTCGTTGCATAGTACTCCATTGTGTGTATGTACCATAGTTTGTGTATCCATTCATCTGTTGATGGACATCGAGGTTGTTTCCAACGTTTTGCTGTTGTGAACAATGCTGCCATGAACATAGGTGTGCATATGTCTATTCGAGTGACGACTCTTATTTCTCTAGGATATATTCCTAGGAGTGGGATTGCTGGATCGAATGGTACATCTATTTCTAGCTTTCTGAGGAAACGCCATATCATTTTCCAAAATGGTTGTATCATTTTGCATTCCCACCAGCAGTGTATAAGAGTTCCCGTCTCCCCGCAGCCCCTCCAACATTTGTTATTTCCAGTGTTTTTGATTCGTGCCAGTTAAGCCGGGTGAGATGGTATCTCATTGTGGTTTTAATTTGCATTTCTCTAATGGCTAGTGATCGCGAGCATTTCCTCATGTGTCTGTTGGCCATTTGAATGTCTTCCTTGGTGAAGTGTCTGTTCATTTCCTTTGCCCATTTTTTGATAGGATTGGTTGTCTTTTTGTTGTAGAGGTGTTGGATTTTCTTGTAGATTATGGAGATTAGACCTTTGTCTGACTTGTACTGTCCAAAAATTTTTTCCCAGTCTGTAGGTTCTCTTTTAACTCTTTTGGTGAAATCTTTTGAAGAGCATAGATGTTTGATTTTTAGAAGATCCCAATTATCTAGTTTATCTGTTGGGTTTTTTGTGTTGATGTTTATGGTTTGTATCCTGTTAATGCCATGTATTAAGGCCTGAAGTGTTGGTCCTATTTTTTCTTCTATGAATTTTATAGTTTGAGGCTTTATATTCAGGTCTTTGATCCATTTTGAAGTAGTTTTTGTATATGGTGTGAGGTATGGGTCCTGTTTCATTTTTCTACAAATGGATATCCAGTTTTGCCAGCACCATTTGTTAAAAAGACTGTCTTTTCCCCATTTGATGTATTTTGGGCCCTTGTCAAAAATCAGGTGACCATAGGTGGATGGATTTACATTTGAGTTCTCAATTCTGTTCCATTGGTCAATGTCGCAGTTGTTGTACCAGTACCAGGCTGTTTTGAGTACTGTAGCTGTATAGTAGGTTCTCAAGTCAGGTAGTGTGAATCCTCCAACTTTATTCTTCTTCTTCAGTAGTGCTTTACTTATTCGGGGTTTCTTCCCTTTCCATATAAAGTTAATAATTAGTTTTTCCATCTCTTTGAAGAATGTTGTTGGTATTTGTATCGGGATTGCATTATATTTGTAGATTGCTTTAGGTAGAATTGCCATTTTCACAATGTTGAGTCTGCCTATCCATGAGCATGGTATGTTTTTCCATTTATGTAGATCCCTTTGGGTTTCATGCAGCAGTGTTTTGTAGTTTTCTTTGTATAGGTCTTTTATATTCCTGGTCAGATTTATTCCTAAGTATTTTATCTTTTTAGGGGCTATTGAAAATGGTATTGATTTCCTGATCTCCTTTTCATCGTTCTCTTTACTGGTGTATAGGAATCCAACTGATTTTTGAATGTTTATCTTGTATCCTGCTACTCTGCTGAATCTTTCTATCAGTTCCAGTAAATTTCTCGTGGAGTCTTTAGGGTTTTCTATATATAGTATCATATCATCTGTAAACAGGGAGAGTTTAACTTCTTCATTACCAATTTGGATGCCCTTTATTTCTTTCTCTTGCCTAATTGCTCTAGCTAGAACTTCCAGCACAATGTTAAATAGGAGTGGTGATAAAGGGCATCCTTGTCTTGTTCCTGTTTTCAAGGGGAATGTTTTCAGCCTCTCTCCATTAAGAATGATGTTGGCTGTTGGTTTTGCATAGATACCCTTTATTATGTTGAGAAATTTCCCTTCTATACCTATTTTATTGAGAGCTTTTATCAGGAATGGGTGTTGGACTTTGTCAAATGCCTTTTCTGCATCAATTGAGATGATCACGTGATTTTTTTCTTTCCTTTTATTTATGTGGTGGATTACGTTGATGGATTTTCTAATGTTAAACCATCCTTGCATACCTGGTATGAATCCTACTTGGTCGTGGTGTATTATTTTTTTTATATGATACTGAATTTTATTGGCTAGAATTTTGTTCAGAATTTTTGCATCTATATTCATGAGAGATATTGGTCTGTAATTTTCTTTTTTTGTGGTGTCTTTGCCTGGTTTTCGTATCAGTGTTATACTGGCTTCATAGAATGAATTTGGAAGTGTTGCTTCCTCTTCTATGCTCTGAAATAACTTGAGTAGAACTGGTACGAGCTCTTCTGTAAATGTTTTGTAGAATTCTCCAGTGAAGCCATCTGGGCCAGGGCTTGTTTTGGTTGGGAGTTTTTTTATTACCTTTTCAATCTCTTCTCTTGTTATGGGTCTGTTCAGATTTTCGATATCACTTTGTTGTAGTTTGGGTAGGCCGTATGTTTCTAGAAATTTATCCATTTCCTCTAGGTTTTCAAATTTGTTGGAATATAGTTTTTCATAATATTCTGTTATAATCCTTTTCATTTCAGTTGGGTCTGTTGTAATGTCCCCCATTTCATATCTTATTTGGGTTATTTGTGCCCTCTGCTGTTTTTCTTTTGTCAGTCTGGCCAGTGGTTTGTCGATTTTGTTGATTCTTTCAAAGAACCAACTTTTGGTTTTGTTGATTCTTTCTATTGTTTTTCTGTTCTCTATTTCATTTATTTCTGCTCTGATCTTTACTATTTCCTTTCTTCCGGTGGTTGTAGGCTTTTTTTGTTGTTCTCTTTCTATTTGTTTGAGTTCTGTAGTTAATGTTTTGATTTTGTCCCTTTCTTCTTTTTTGATATGTGCATCTATTGCTATAAATTGCCCTCTGAGGACTGCCTTTGCTGTGTCCCAAAGGTTTTCGTATGATGTGTTTTCATTTTCATTTGATTCTAGGAATTTTTTAATTCCATCTCTGATTTCTTCTATTACCCATTGATGTATAAGCAGATTATTATTCAGTTTCCATGTGTTTTATTTTCTTTCCTTGCTCTTTCTAGTGTTAATTTCTACCTTGATGGCATTGTGGTTAGAGAAGATACTGTGAATTATCTCAGCATTTTGGATCTTGTTGAGGATTGCTCTGTAGCCTAAGATGTGGTCTATTCTGGAGAATGTTCCATGTGCATTGGAAAAGAATGTGTACTTTTGCAGCGGTTGGATGGATTGTTCTATATATGTCTATGAGGTCCAGTTGGCTGATTGTGTCCTTTAGGTTTTCTGTATCTTTGCTGAGTTTCTTTTTAGTTGTTCTGTCCTTTACTGAGAGTGGTGTGTTGAAGTCTCCTACTATTATTGTGGAACTGTCAATTTCTCTTTTCAGTGCTGTTAGAGGTTTTTTTATGTATTTTGGAGCCCTGTCATTGGGTGCATAGATATTTATTATGGTTATGTCTTCATGATGGATCATCCCCTTAATCATTATATAGTGTCCTTCTTTGTCTTTTATGGTAGATTTTGTTTTAAAGTCTATTTTATCTGAGATTAGAATTGCCACTCCTGCTCTTTTTTGATAGTTGTTAGCTTGATATATTTTTTTCCAACCTTTGATTTTTAATAAATTCACATCTTTGTTTCTAAGGTGTGTCTCTTGTAGACAGCAAATTGATGGATCCTGTTTTCTTATCCATTCTGCCACTCTCCGTCTCTTTATGGGTGCATTGAGTCCATTTATGTTCAGTGTAATTATTGATAGATGTGAGTTTGTTGCTGTCATTTTGTAGTGCTTTTTTTTGTGATGCTGAAGTTTTCTTTGTTCTTCTTACTCTCTTGTGCTGAGTTACTTTTGTTTGTGGATTTTGTGTTCATTTCTTTTGTTTTTGTAGGTTTTGTTTTTGTTGAGACTTTATGTTTTTCGTCTTTATTTTTATGAGTTGGTTTGTTAACTTTTTTTGTGGTTACCATGAATTTTACCCTTATCTTTATAATTTTGAAGCAGTCTACCCTTACTTGGTATCGCCTTGCCTTCCTCTCCTTTAGAAGGTTCTATACCTATGCCGTTTGTTCCCTCTTTCATTGTTTTGATGTTGTTGTCATCCTTTGATTGATTTCTCTGATTCCCTGTTGTATATCTTTTGTTTTTGGAAAGTCCTCTGTAGTTCAGTTCCTAGAATGGTATCTGGTTCATGTTAACCTGCCTCCTAGGTCCTAGGTCCTGCCTGAGGGCTGAAGCTGTTTATCCTCAGATCGAAGAACTCCCTTTAATAATTCTTGTAAGTTTGGTTTGACTTTTGAATATTCCTTTAGTTTCTGTTTATCTGGAAATGACCTAATTTCACCGTCAAATCTGAATGAGAGTTTTGCAGGATATATTATTCTTGGCTGACAATTTTTTTCTTTCAAGATTTTATATATGTCATCCCATTGCCTTCTTGCCTACATGGTTTCTGCTGAATAATCTGAGCTTAGTCTTATTGTTTCTCCTCTGTATGTGACTTCTTGTTTTTCACGAGCTGCTCTCAGGATTCTTTGCTTGTCTTTAGTTTTAGCGAGTGTGAATATGATATGTCTTGGTGATTTTCTTTTGGGGTCTCTTCTATATGGGTTCGTTCAGCTTCTTGGATGGCCAGCTGTTCATCTTTCATGATATTGGGAAAGTTTTCTGTCAGCAATTCCTCAATGATCCTCTCTGTTTTCTGTTTTCTCCCCCTGTTCTGGTATGCCAATCACTCGTAAGTTTTTGCTTTTAATTGTGTCCCACATAAATCTCAGGGTCTCTTCATTTTTCTTTGTTCTTTTTTCTGAGTTTTCCTGAAACAGAGTTGTATCCAAGTGTTTGTCTTCAGTTCCACTGATCCTGTCTTCCATGGTTTCAAATCTACTTCTCAGCCCTTCTATGACACCGTCCATTTCTGAAATCTTGTTGTTTATCTTTTGGATTTCTAATTGTTGTTTTTGTATAATTTCGAGTTGTGAATTTATTTTGGCATTTTGTTCCTGCATCATCTTCCTGAATTCTTCCAATTTTTTGTCTGTATTTTCCATAAATTTGTCTATTTTTTCCTCATGTTTGTCAGCTTTTTGCCTCCGTTCTTGGAAAATTCCAAGTATTAGTGATTTGAGTTCTGTATCAGGTACTTCTAGTGCATTTTCTTCCACAGGAGAGTTATCTGGTGTTTTAATTTGGACGCCTATTGGAGCCATCTTGTCTTGTTTTTGTAAATTTTTTGATATTGTTTGCTGTTTTGGGGGCATTCAGTAGATATTTCTCTTGTTTATTGATTGTAGATTTTTGTTTATTTGTTTGTTTCGTTCTTGTGGTACAGCTGGGCTGATCTAGCTGAGGAGGAGCCACTAGGACGGGTTGCTTGTGGCACTCACCACAGCCACCAGGACAGTCGGTAGTCAGTGCTGGGCAGGTTCCAATAGGGCGTGCCTGCACCGCTTGGTGGTGTGATGTCTAGTGCACAGTGCAGGCAGGTAGGGTGCAGCGGGAAGATGGTTATGTGTGAAGCTAAGCTGGATATCGGAGAGAGGAGAGAGGAGGAGGAGCAAAAAGCGTACAAACATAAAAGAATGCTAGGGGAGCTTGTCGTTGGAATGTACAGATGAGAGACTATGGGATGGAGGAAACCAGAAGGGGGAAGAGAAAGAAAAGGAAAGAATGACCAAATAAAAATCAGAAAAGTTAAAGAACTGAAAAGTTCCCAGGGATCCCACCGATGCAGCTATGAGGTCTGGGGGAGTTGGTCTCAATTTTCACAGCTCAGCCTGGCCAGAAGGTACAGAGGCATACATCGCCTGGTATTCAGGGATCAGAAAGAGAAGGAAGAGATAGAGGGACAAGAAATTAAGCAATGAAGAAAGACAAAAGGGAAAAAGAGGTAAAAGATGACAAAACTAATCAAAAAAGGAAGAAAAATAAAATTGAAAAAAAAAAAAAAAAAAAAGGGCAACACCAGCAGTCAGTGCCTACAAATGGGACCCAGAGAGCCCCCACTCAGGGGCGCGAATTCCAAGAAGCCGGTAGTCTCGGGGTTAAGAGACCGTGGCCACGGGAAGCAGAGGGGCCAACGAACAAAGGCCCCGGGATCCCACCCGCGCGGGAGCCCAGACCTGGAAACAGCCACACGCCCGAACGCAGCCCTACAGCCCCGCAGGAGAGAGCAGAGACGGCACTCGGAACCAGGCACCCAGGCTAAAGGAGGGGGAGGCGGGAGAAAAAGTTCACTAGCTGCCAGCAAACGGCTCCCAGAAAGCCGCCAGCCCGGGCGCGTGGAATCCAAGTACCGGCGCCCCCCAGCTCAGGGACTCCGGCCACGGAAAGCAGAGGGGCGAACGAACAAAGGCCCCGGGATCCCACCCGCGCGGGAGCCCAGACCTAGAAACAGCCACACGCCCGAACGCAGCCCTACAGCCCGGCAGGAGAGAGCAGAGACGGCACTCGGAACCAGGCACCCAGGCAAAAGGAGGGGGAGGCGGCAGAAAAAGTCTCGCTAGCCGCCAGCAAACAGCTCCCAGAAAGCCGCCAGCCCAGCTGGCGTGCGGAATCCAAGTACCGGCGCCCCCCAGCTCAGGGACTCCGGCCACGGAAAGCAGAGGGGCGAACGAACAAAGGCCCCGGGATCCCACCCACGTGGGAGCCCAGACCTAGAAACAGCCACATGCCCGCACGGAGCCCTACATCCCCGCAGGAGAGAGCAGAGACGGCACTCGGAACCAGGCACCCAGGCAAAAGGAGGGGGAGGCAGCAGAAAACGTTTCGCTAGCTGCCAGCAAACGGCTCCCAGAAAGCTGCCAGCCCAGGCGCGCGGAACCCAAGCACCAGCACCCCCCAGCCCAGGGACCCTGGCCACGGAAAGCAGGGGATCCCCAGCTGAGGTGGAGAGGGGTGGGTGGTGGGAGAGCGCGCACCGCAGTTTACCGGTCGTTCTGTCTCCGACCAGATGCTCTGCAAGGCTGCTCTCCCGTTCGCTGGTCTCAGATAGGAATCCAAGATGGTGGATCCGCGCTGCGTTAGCTGGTAAGGAATCTCTGCCTGAGTCTCTCCTCGCTCTCTGTTCTCTTTTAGTATTCTCACTCCGTTTGGTGTTTCGCTGAGTTCTTTATCTCTTCATTTGGTGTTCTAGGGTTTCAGGATTGTTGATTCTCTGTTAGGCTTAGTTTTTCGGATCTTTGCTGTGGAGGGATGGCGTGGTGTTTCTGCCTAGAGCGCCATCTTGCCCCCTCCTGTTTTGCGTCTTATCCCTTTTTTTATTCCTCAGTTCTATTACTGCTTTTCTCTTGTGTTTATTGATTTTTTTCTAGTGTATCATTTGGATTCTTTTCTCATTTCTTTTTCTGTACATTTTTTAGTTCCTTTCTTAGTAGTTACCATGTAAAGAAATAAAGAACACCAGTAAATAGTTCACCACCAATAGATCAGGTATTGGTGAAAGGCAAGATTCTGCATGATTGCATGTTTGATACTTTTCTACTATTTTGTCATAATGAGAAGTATAAGGAAGCTTGTTGATTGATCCTACTTTTGCTAGACAAAGTGATGAAAGAAAGAGATGAGCTCAGGGCTTCAGAGTCAAAGCTCAAGTGCTGCATAAATGACCTGGAAGTTTCCACCTGTGCCTTGAAAGAAGGCCTTATTTCTTGTAGTAACAGAGCTGATGTTACAAAAACCATACCCAGAGTCTTATCATAACAGTGGCTGAATTACAATGCCAACTGAATTCCCAACCTCCATTGGTGTCTAAAGTTAAAGTGAGGGCATTGATTGGGAAGAAATGGAATCCTGAAACTTGGAATGAGGACATATGAGCAGATAATCAGGAAGCTGGTGACACTGAACCCCTAAATTCTGTTGAATCACTCCCTCAGCAGAGCCAGCCATCTCACTTCCATCTGAAGAGGTTACTCCATCTTTGTCTGCTAAGCCACCCTCTCTGGTAAAACCATTAGCCCCCAACCACATCTTATGAGATTAACCCACTGTGTCTGAAGAGCCTTTGTCTGAGTCATTGCCTGGGCCATCACCTGAGGCAGATGACTTACATGACAATGCTGAATGTTCTCAAAATACATCCTCGTCACCCATTTTACTCTTACACCTATAACTAGACTTAAGTCCCAGCCAGCCCCAAAAGGTGAAGTACAAAGTGTGACCCAGGAGGAGGTACGCTACGCTTCAAAAGAACTGCTGGACTTTTCTAATAAGTACAAACAGAAAACTGAATGTGTGTGGGAATAGCTATTAAGGGTGTGGGATAATGGTGCAAGGAACATGAAGATGGAGCAGTCTGAGTTTATTGATATGGGCCCACAAAGGACAGATTCTTCATTCAGTGTTTCAGTTCAAGAGGTTAGGAAAGTATCTAATAGTTTATTTGATTTGGTCGCTGAAGCATGAATTACCCAGTGGCCTACATTAAATCAAGTTGAAGTACCAGACCTGCCCTGGTATACTGTAGAAGAAGGCATCCAAAAGCTTAGGGAAATTGGGATGTTAGACTGGATTTATCAGGTTACACCCACAGACCCACACATGAAGTGCCCAGAGGGCAACCTTCTTTTACCACAACCATGAGGAACAAATTTGTGAAGGGAGTCCCTATAAGCATCCTATAAGACTGCTGTGATTGCTATTTTATGTAAGTCAGATTTGACAGTGGGAACTGCCCTAACTGAATTAAGACACCTAATTACAATGGGGCTGATCGGACCCCTTGGTGGTAGGACCAAGTGGTGGCACTCAATTGATAAAGACAAGGTAGACACGGTGACCATAATGGACAGTGGATTCAGAGTAGTAATCAGAATAGTCTGACTCATATGTAATTATGGCATTGGCTACTTAGTCATGGTGTTCCTAGGAGTGAAATAAGTGGTAAATCTACTAAATATTTACTTAATCTGTACAAGTAGAAGAATTCTAGATCAAGTGAACAGCAGTCTAACTGGAATCACCAGAATAGAGAGTCAGGGTCCCTCAGTCAATTCCAAGACTTGAACGAGTTTAAAGATCCACAACCACTCGAATGAAGCAGAGGTCAGGTACCCTAGAGAAAGGACCCCACTACATTGCCAAAAACTTATACTGTTAAACTTCCTCCCAGCCTTCCCCAAAGGGATCCCCAAAGGGATCGGCATTTTTTTATTTTTATTAATGTACTTCAGGTGAAGGTTTACAGAACAAATAGTTTCTCATGAAACAGTAGTACACATATTGTTTTATGACATTGGTTAACAACCCCACGACATGTCAACCCTCTCCCTTCTTGACCATTTTTTTCTTTCTTTTTTTTTTTTTGGTGAAAATATACATAGCCAAAGATACACCATTTCAAAAATTTCTACATGTACAGTTCAGTGACTTCGACTACGCTCTTCCAATTGTGCTGCTATTCTCACTTTAGATGAAGGTTTACAGAACCAAACAGATTCTCGTTTAACAGTTAGTACACATGTTGCCCTATGAAAATGGTAACAACCTCACAACACATCAACACTATCTTACTCAACCTTGGGTTCCCTATCACCAGCTTTCCTGTCCCCTTCTGCCTTCTAGCTCTTGTCCCTGGACTGCTGTGCCTCATTAGTCCCATTTGGTTTTATGGGACTGTCCACTCCTCAGCTGAACAGTGAACCTCAGAAGTGACTTCACCACTGAGCTAAAAGGGTGTCTGGGGGCCATACTCTCAAGGTTTGTCCTGTCTTCTTTAGGCTAGTAAATCTTGTCTTTTTTTTTTTTTGTGAGTTAGAATTTTGTTTTACATCCTTCTCTAGCTCTGTCCAGAACCCTCTGTTGTGATGGCAGTGAGAGCAGTCAGTGGTGGTAGCTGGGCACCATCTAGCTGTACTGGACTCAGTCTGGTGGAGGCCTTGGTAGCTATGGTCCATTACTCCTTTGGACTAATGTTTTCATTGTATCCTGTTCTCCTCATTCCCACTTGCTCCCAAAGGGATGAGACTAGTGGAGTATCTTAGATGGCTGATCACAGGCTTTTAAGACCCCAGACACTACTCACCAAGGTAGAACGTAGAGCATTGTCTTTATAAGCTGTGTCATGCCAATTGAGATAGATGTTCCCCGAGACCATGGTCCCCAGAGCCCTCCTCCAAGCAATTCAGTCCCTCAGGGAGTTTGGATGTGTCTATGGAGTTTCCATGACCTTTCCTTGTACAAGTTGTCCTGGTTCCCCAGTATTGTGTACTGTCTCACACTTTACCCAAGATACCACTTATCTATTGCCTATTTAGAATTTCCCCTCCCACCCCTCCCATCCTGGTAACCAACAAAGATTGTTCCTGTTTATGGGTAAACTTTTTCATGGGCTTTTACAATAGAGGTCTCATAAAATATTTGTCCTCTTGTGATTGACTTATTTCTCTCAGCATAATGTCCTCCAGTTTTATCCATGTTATGAGATGCTTCACAGATTCATCATTGTTCATTCTCGTTGCATAGTACACCATTGTGTGTATTTACCATAGTTTGTTTATCCATTCATCTGTTGATGAACATCTAGGTTGTTTCCATCTTTTTGCAATTGTGAACAATGCTACAATGAACATAGGTCTGCATATGTCTATTCGAGTGACGACCCTTATTTCTGTAGGATATATTTCTAGGAGTGGGATTGCTGGATTGAATGGTATCTCTATCTGTACCTTTCTAAGAAAGCGCCATATCATTTTCCAAAATGGTTGTATCATTTTGCATTCCCACCAGCAATGCATAAGAGTTCCGATCTCCCCGCAGCCCCTCCAACATTTGTTATTTCCTGTGTTTTTGATTCGTGCCAGTAATGCAGGGGTGACATGGTATCTCATTGTGGTTTTAATTTGCATATCTCTAATGCCTAGTGATCGCGAGCATTTCCTCATATGTCTGTTGGCCATTTGAATGTCTTCTTTGGTGAAGTGTCTGTTCATTTCCTTTGCCCATTTTTTAATAGGATTATTTGTCTTTTTGTTGAAGAGGTGTTGGATTTTCTTGTAGATTATGGAGATTAGACCTTTGTCTGACTTGTACTGTTCAAAATTTTTTTCCCAGTCTGTAGGTTCTCTTTTTACTCTTTTGGTGAAGTCTTTTGAAGAGTATAGGTGTTTGATTTTTAGAAGATCTCAGTTATCTAGCTTGTCTTCTGGGGTTTTGGTGTTGATGATTATGGTTTGTATCCTGTAAATGCCGTGTATTATGGCCTGTAGCGTTGGTCTTATTTTTTCTTCTATGAAGTTTACAGTTTTTGGCTTTATATTTGGATCTTTGATCCATTTTGAATTAGTTTTCGTATATGGTGTGAGGTGTGGGTCCTGTTTCATTTTTTTGCAGATGGATATCCAGTTTTGCCAGCACCGTTTGTTAGAAAGACTGTCTTTTCCCCCATTTGATGGACTTTCAGCCCTTGTAGAAGATCAGGTCAATGAATTTACATCTGGGTTCTCAACTCTGTTCCGTTGGTCAATGTATCTGTCGTTGTACCAGTACCAGGCTGTTTTGACTACCATAGCTGTATAGTAGGTTCTGAGGTCAGGTAGTGTGAGTCCTCCAACTTTATTCTTCTTCTCCAGTAGTGCTTTACTTATTCAGGGCTTCTTCCCTTTCCATATAAAGTTGATGATTAGTTTTCCAATCTCTTTGAAGAATGTTGTTGGTATTTGGATTGGGATTGCGCTGTATTTGTAAATTGCTTTGGGTAGAATTGTCATTTTTCACAATGTTGAGTCTGCATATCCATGAGCATGGTATGTTTTTCCATTTATGTAGATCCCTTTGGTTTTATTGTAGTAGTGTTTTATAGTTTTCTTTGTATAGGTCTTTTACATCCCTGGTCAGATTTATTCCTAAGTATTTTATCTCGTTAGGGGCTGTTGAAAATGGTATTGTTTTCCTGATTTCCTTTTCATCGTTCTCCTTATTGGTTTATAGTAATCCAACTGATTTTTGAATGTTTATCTGGTATCCTGCTACTCTGCTGAATCTTTCTATTAGTTCCAGTAGATTTCTCGTGGAGTCTTTAGGGTTTTCTATGTATAGTATCATATCATCTGCAAACAGGGACAGTTTAACTTCTTCATTACCAATTTGGATGCCCTTTCTTTCTTTTTCTTGCCTTATTGCTCTAGCTAGAACTTCGAGTACAATGTTAAATAGTGGTGATAAAGAGCATCCTTGTCTTGTTCCTTTTTTCAAGGGGAATGTTTTCAGCCTCTCTCTGTTAAGAATGATGTTGGTTGGAGTTCCGGCAAAATGGCGCTCTAGGCAGAAGCTCCACTCCGTCCCTCCACAGCAAAGATCCAAAAAACTAAGCCAAACAGAGAATACAACAATCCTGAAACCCTAAAACATCAAATGAAGAGATAAAGAACTCAGGCAAGCACCAAATGGAGTGAGAAAACTGACAGAGAACGGAGACTGAGGAGACATTCATGCAGAGGTCTCCTACCAGGTAAAAGAGCATGGATCCGCCATCTTGGACTCCTATCAGAAACCAGCAAATGGGGTACGAGACCACAGCCTCACAGAGCTTCCAGCAGGAGACAAAACAACCGGTAATTGGCGATATACGCTTTCCCACCCCCCACCCTTCTTCACCCCGACTCAGCCTCCTCTGCTTCCCGCGGCCACAGTCTCTTGACCGGGAAACAGCTGCTGCTTGGATTCCACACAACCGAACGGATGGCTCTCTGAGTGCCATTTGTTGGCTGCTGTGGTGTTGCTTTTTTTACGCTTCTTTTTATTTCTTCCTTGCCACTCCCCACCTCCTTCTCCTTTCATTCGAGTACCTCGCTCTGTGCGCCATCTTTGCTTCTTCCTGAGGAGCTGCAGAGATCCGGTAATTTGTGATATATGATTTCCCACTCTCTATCCTTCTTCACCCACACTCAGACCCCTCTGCTTCCCACGGACACAGTCTCTTCTCCAGAAACACCAGGCCACACTAGCTGGCTCTCTGAGTGCCATTTGTTGGCTGCTAGTGTTGCTTTTTTTTTTTTCTGCTTCTTTTGATTTCTTACTTGGCTCTCGCCACCTCCCCCTCCCTTCACTCAAGTACCTGGCTCCGTGTGCCATCTTTGCTTCTTCCTGAGGGGCTGCGGAGCTCCGTTCGAGTGTGGAGCTGCTTCCCGGTTTGGGCTGACCCACTGGTGGGATCCCGGGGCTTTTGTTCGTTTGTTTGTTTTGAATTGTTTGTATGTTTTCTTTTCCTTTTCTTGAGTTGGGAGCCCTTTCTGGCCAGCCTGAGCAGCGTGGCAGGGAGACTCCCCTTTGACTTCCACAGAAGTGCAGAGGGATCCCTCAGGGCATTTCTTTTTACATTGAGTTTTTTTTTTTTTCCTGTTTCTTTGGGGCCTTTCTTATTTTAATTTGTTTTGTTTTCTTTTTCCTCTTATTCCCTTTTTGTCTTTCTTCATTGCTCAGTTCCTCTTTTCTCTATATCTTCCTTCTCCTTCTGTTCCCTGAATACCTGGCATTGTATACCTCGACGCCTTCTAGCCAGGCTGTACTGCAACACCTGAAAGCGACTTCCCTAGACCTCATAGCTGCACCGGTGGGATACCTGGGAACTTTGTGGTTCTTTAACCTTTCTGATTCTTATTTATTCATTTTCTTTTCTTCCTCCTCCACTTTCTGTTTTTCTCCATTTCATAGTCTCTCATCTCTCCGCTCCAACGGCAAGCTCCCCTAGCATTCTTTTTCTTTTGTTTGTATGTTTTTGGCTCCTGTTCCTCTCTCCTCTCTCTCACATACATCTTAGCTCCACACATAACAATCTCCCCGCTGCATCCTGCCTACCTGCACTGTGCGCTTGACATCACACCACCAAGCAGCACAGGCACGGCCTACTGGAACCTACCCTGCACTCATTACCTACCCACTCTGGTGGCTGCAGTAAGTGCGACAAACAACCCATCCCAGTAACTCCTCTTCAGCTAGACCTGCCCTGCTATACCATATCAGAGTGACTGACCTTGCCAGTTGAAGAAGGAGGCAAAAAGTATTGTGCCCACAGACAAGCAAACAACAAAGAACACACAGTCTGCTCAGACATAGTCAAATTTTTTTTTTTTAAAAGGGACAAAACAAACAAATCTACAGTCAATAAATGAGAAAAGTAACTACTGAATGCCCTGAAGACAGCAGACAATAACAAAACATTTACAAAAACAGGACAGGATGCTTCCAGTAGGCGTCCAAAATAAAACACCAGATGACTCTCCACTGGAAGAAAATGCACTAGAACTACCTGATAGAGAATTCAAATCTCTAATACTCAGAATTCTCCAAGAACTGAGGCAAAAAGCTGACAAACATGAGGAAAAAATAGACAAATTCATGGAAAATACGGACAAAAAAATTGGAAGAATTCAGGAAAATAATGCAGGAAAAAAATGTGAAAATAAATTCACAACTAGAAATTATACAACGACAACAATTAGAAATCCAAAAGATAAACAAGATTTCAGAAATGGATGATGTCATAGAAGAGCTGAGAAGCAGATTTGAAATGGTGGAAGACAGGATCAGTGGAATTGAAGACAATCACTTGGATACAACTCTGTTTGAGGAAAACTCAGAAAAAGAACAAAGAAAAATGAAAATACCCTAAGAGTTACATGGGACACAATCGAAAGCAAAAATCCTCGAGTGAGTGGAATTCCAGAACAGGTCTTTGATCCATTTTGAAGTAGTTTTTGTATATGGTGTGATGTAAGGGTCCTGTTTCATTTTTTTGCAGATGGATATCCAGTTTTGCCAGCACCGTTTGTTAAAAAGACTGTCTTTTCCCCCATTTGATGGACTTTTGGCCCTTGTAGAAGATCAGGTGAATGAATTTACATCTGTTCTCAATTCTGTTCCATTGGTCACTGTATCTGTCATTGTACCAGTACCAGTTGTTTTGACTACCATAACTGTATAGTAGGTTCTGAAGTCAGGTAGTGTGAGTCCTCCAACTTTATTCTTCTTCTTCAGTAGTGCTTTACTTATTCAGGGTTTCTTCCCTTTCCATATAAAGTTACTGATTAGTTTTTCCATCTCTTTGAAGAATGTTGCTGGTATTTGGATTGGGATTGCATTGTATTTGTAAATTGCTTTGGGTATAATTATCATTTTTCACAATGTTGAGTCTGCCTATCCATGAGCATGGTATGTTTTTCCATTTATGTAGATCCCTTTGGGTTTCCTGTAGTAGTGTTTAGTAGTTTTCTTTGTATAGGTCTTTTACATCCCTGGTCAGATGTATTCCTAAGTATTTTATCTTGTTAGGGGCTATTGAAAATAGTATTGTTTTCCTGATTTCCTTTTCATCGTTCTCCTTATTGGTGTATAGGAATCCAACTGATATTTGAGTGTTTATCTTGTATTCTGCTACTCTGCTGAATCTTTCTATTAGCTCCAGTAGATTCCTTGTTGAGTCTTTAGGGTTTTCTATGTATAGTATTATATCATCTGCAAACTTCTTCATTACCAATTTGGATGCCCTTTATTTCTTTTTCTTGCCTTATTACTCTAGGTAGAACTTCCAGCACAATGTTAAATTGGAGTGGTGATAAAGGGCATCCTTGTCTTGTTCCTGTTTTTAAGGGGTATGTTTTCAGCTTCTCTCCATTAAGAACGATGTTGGCCATTGGTTTTGCATAGATTCCCTTTATTATGTTGAGAAATTTCACTTCTATACCTATCTTTTTGAGAGTTTTTATCAGGAATGGTGTTGCACTTTGTCAAATGCCTTTTCTGTGTCAATTGAGATGATCATGTGATTCTTTTCTTTCCTTTTATTTATGGGGTGGATTACGTTGATTGATTTTCTAATGTTGAACCATCCTTGCATACCTGGTATGAATCCTACTTGGTCATGGTGTATTATTTTTTTGATATGATGCTGAATTCTATTGGTTAGAATTTTGTCAAGAATTTTTGCCTCTGTATTCATGAGAGATATTTGTCTGTAATTTTCTTTTTTTATGACATCTTTGCCTGGTTTCAGTATCAGAATTATGCTGGCTTCATAGAATGAATTTGGAAGTGTGGCTTCCTCTTCTATGCTCTGAAATAGCTTGAGTAGTACTGGTACAAGCTCTTCTCTAAATGTTTTGTAGAAGTCTCCAGTGAAGCCATCTGAGCCAAGGCTTTTTTTGGTTGGGAGTTTTTTTTTATTACCTTTTCAATCTCTTCTCTTGTTATGGGTGTGTTCAGATTTTCAACATCACTTTGTTGTAGTTTGGGTAGGCAGTGTGTTTCTAGAAATGTATCCATTTCCTCTAGGTTTTCAAATTTGTTGGAGTATAGTTTTTCATAATATTCTGTTATAATCCTTTTCATTTCAGTTGGGTCTTTTGTAATGTCCCCCATTTCATTTCTTGTTTGGGTTATTTGTGTCCTCTCCTGTTTTTCTTTTGTCAGTCCGGCCAGTGGTTTGTCGATTTTGTTGATTCTTTCAAAGAACCAACTTTTGGTTTTGTTGATTCTTTCTATTGTTTTTCTGTTCTCTATTTCATTTATTTCTGCTCTGATCTTTACTCTTTCCTTTCTTCCGGTGGTTGTGGGCTTTTTTTGCTGTTCTCTTTCTATTTGTTTGAGTTCTGTAGTTAATGTTTTGATTTCGTCCCTTTCTTCTTTTTGGATGTGTGCATCTATTTGTATAAATTATCCTCTGAGGACTGCCTTTTCTGTGTCCCAAAGGTTTTGGTATGATGTGTTTTCATTCTCATTTGATTCTAGGAATTTTTTGATTCCATCTCTGATTTCTTCTATTACCCACTGATGTGTAAGCAGGGTATTATTCAGTTTCCATGTAATTGATTATTTTTTCCTTGCTCTTTCTATTGTTAATTTCTACCTTGATGGCATTGTGGTCAGAAAAGATACTTTGAATTATCTCAACGTTTCGGATCTTGTTGAGGATTGCTCTGTGGCCTAAGATGTGGTCTATTCTGGAGAACGTTCCATGTGCATTGGACAATAATGTGTACTTTGCAGAGGTTGGATGGAGTGTTTTATATATGTCTATGAGGTCAAGTTGGCTGATTGTGTCTGGTAGGACTTCTGTGTCTTTGCTGAGTTTCTTCTTAGATGTTCTGTCCTTTACTAAGGGTGGTGTGTTGAAGTCTCCTACTATTATTGTGGAACTGTCAGTTTCTCTTTTCAGTGTTGTTAGAGTTTGTTTTATGTATTTTGGAGCCCTGTCATTGGGTGTGTAGATGTTTATTATGTTTATGTTTTCATGATGGATTGTCCCCTTAATCATTATATAGTGTCCTTCTTTGTCTTTTATGGTGGATTTTGTTTTAAAGTCGATTTTATCTGAGATTAGTATTGCCACTCCTGCTCTTTTTTGATAGTTGTTATCTTGATATATTTTTTTCCAACCTTTGACTTTTAATAAATTCACATCTTTGTTTCTAAGGTGTGTCTCCTGTAGACAGGATATTGATGATCCTGTTTTCTTATCCATTCTGTCACTCTCCATCTCTTTATGGGTGCATTGAGTCTATTTACATTCAATGTAATTATTGATAGATGTGAGTTTGTTGCTGTCATTTTGTAGTGCATTTCTTTGTGGTGTTGATGTTTTCTTTGTTCTTCTTACTCTCCTGTGCTGAGTTACTTTTGTTCGTGGATTTTTTTTTTATTTCTTTTGTTTTTGTGGGTTTTGTTTATGCTGAGACTTTATGTTTTTCCTCTTTATTTTTATGAGTATGTTTGTTAACTTTCTTTGTGGTTACCATGAAATTTACAAAGGGATAGGCTTTTTATAAGAGTGACTGTTCATTGGGAAAAGGGAAATAATCTGTCTATTCAGAGATTATTAGACACTGGCTCTTAACTGACACTAATTCCAGGAGACTAAAACGTCACTGTGGCCCACCACTCAGAGTGGGGGCATATGAAGGTCAGGTTATTGATGGAGTCTTATTTCCTGTCCATCTCACAGTACATACCATGGGTCCCTGAACCCATCCTGTAGTGATAGCTCCAGTTCAAGAATGCATAATTGGAATAGAGATACTCATCAGCTGGCAGAACACCCGCACTGGATCCCTTAGAAGTGGAGTAGGTGCTATTATGTTAGGAAAAGCCATTAGAACTGTTCCTACCAAGGAAAATAGTAAACCAACAGCAATACCACATTCCTGGAGGAATTGCAGAGATTAGTGCCACCATCAAGGACTTGAGGATGCAGGTGTTTCCCTCCACATCTTCATTCAACTTATATATTTGGCCTGTGCAAAAAACAGATGGATCTTGGAATGACAGTGGTTTCTTGAAAACTTAACCAAGTGGTAATTCCAATTGCAGCTGCTGTTCTGAATGTAGTTTCACTGCTTGAGAAAATTCCTACATCTCCTGGTATGCAGCCGTTGATCTGGCTATTGCCTTTTTCTCCGTACCTGTTTCAAAGGACCTTCAGAAGCAGTTTGCCTTCAGCTGGCAAGGCTAGCAATACACCCTCACTATCCTACCTCATGGGTATATCAACTCTCTAGCCCTATGTCATAATTTAGTCCACAGAGCCATAAAGTTGGATGTGCACAGCTGCACTCCATCATTAAATGGAAGTGGTATAAACTAAGTCGGGCCCAAGCAAGACTTGAAGGCACAAGTAAGTTGCATGAGGAAGTGACCCAAATGCCCATGGTCTCTATTCCTGTCACATTACCTTCCATCTCCCAGTCTGCATCTATGGCCTCCTGGGGAGATCCTTATGATCAGATGACTAAGGAAGAGAAAACTCATGCCTGGTTTACGGATGGTTCTGCATGATATGCAGGCATGACTCAAAAGTGGACAGCGGCAGCACTACAGCCCCTTCTTGGACCTTGTTGAAAGACAGTGGTGAAGGGAAATCCTCTCAATGGGCAGAACTTCGAGCAGTGCACCTGGTTGTTCACTTTGCTAGGAAGGAGAAATGTCCAGATGTGCGATTGTACACTGATTCGTGGGCTTGTGCCAATGGTTTGGCTGGATGGTCAGGGACTTCTAGGGAACATGATTGGAAAAGGAGACAAGGAGGTATGGGGAAGAAGTATGGAGATAGACCTCTCTGAATGGGCCAAAGAAGTGAAGACACTTGTGTCTCATGTGACCCCTCACCAAGAGTGACCTCAGCAAAGGAGGATTTTAACAATCAAGTGGATAGGATGACTCATTCTGTGGAACCCAGTCATCCACTTTCCCCAGCCACTCCTGTCATTGCCCGATGGGGTCATGAACAAAGTAGCCATGGTGACAGGGTTGGAGGTTATGCATGAGCTCAGCAATATGGACTTCCACTCACCAAGGCCCAACTTGGCTGCAGCTACTGCTGAATGTCCAACCTGCCAGCAGCAGAGACCAACACTGAGTCCCTGATATGACACTATTCCTTGAGGTGATCAGCCAGCAACCCAGTGCCAGATTGATTATCCTGGATCACTTCTGTCATGGAAAGAGCAGCATTTTGTTTTTAATGGAATAGACAGTTACTCTGGATACAGATTTGCCTTCCCTACATGCAATGCTTTGCCAAAACTACCACCCGTGAACTCACAGAATGCCTTATCCACCATCATGCTATCCCACACAGCATTGCCTTGAATCAAAGGACTCACTCCATAGCAAATGAAGTGCAGCAATGGGTACGTGCTCCTGGAATTCACTGGTCTTACCATGTTCCCAATCATCCTGAAGCAGTTGGCTTGGTAGAACAGTGGAATGGCCTTCTAAAGACACAATTATGGTGACAGCTAGGTTGCCACCTTGCAGGTTCGGGGAAATGTTCCCCAGGAGGCTGTATATGCTCTAAACCAGCGTCCAGTATATGGGTCCAGGAATCAAGGGATGAAAATGAGAGCGGCACCACTTACTATTACCCCTAGTGACCCACTCACATAATTTTGCTTCCTGTTCCCAGGACCTTATGCTGTATGGGTCCAAAGGTCTTAGTTACAAAGAGAGTAATGCTCCTACGTGGAGACACCACTGATTCCATTGAACTGGAAGCTAAGAATGCCACCTGGCCACTTTGAGCTCCTTATGCCTGTGGATCAACGGGCAAAGAAAGGAGGTATTATATTGATTAGTGTGATTGATCCTGATTCCTAAGAGGAAATTGGATTGACATTGTATATTGGAGGTAAAAAAAAGTATGTCTGGAATGCAAGAGATCCCTTAGGGAATCTCTTAATACTATCATGCCCTGTGATTAAAGTCAGTGGAAAACTACAGCAACCTAATTCCAACATGACTACTAATGGCCCAGACTCTTCAGGAATAAAGGTTTGGGTCACCCCACCAGGCAAAGAACCACTACCAGCTGAGGTGCTTGCTGAGGGCAAAGGGAATATGGAATGGGTGGTGGAAGAAGGTAGTCGTAAATACCGGTTATGACCACATGAACAGTTGTAGAAACAAGGACTGTAACTGTTATGAATATTTCTTCCTTGTATGTGCCCATCAGATATTTTTGTTTTCTCCACTTATAAAATATAAGACATAAGCAGGGCTAGTACATTTTCAGTTGTACGAGTGTTAGTTGTATCACGTTAGGTGCAAGTATGGCTATATAATCATCTTTATTCAGAGACTATGTGTGGTTTAAGGAGATGTGTACAGGTGCCAAGTTGACAAGGGGTGGACTGTGATCATTAAGATTTTGTGTTAACTTAGCTTGGCCATGAATCTCAGTGGTTTGGTAGTTATGATGTAGTTTCGCAATCATATCATGATGTAATCACCTCCATGATGGGATCTGCTGTGAGTAGCCAATCAGTTGAAAAGTAGTTTCCTTGTGGATGTGGCCTGCATCCAATAGAAGAGGTGGACTTTCTGGCAAGTTTCACTGGCTTTTGCTCACTCTTGATCCTTCAGCTGGCTCCTGTTCATCTGACCTCTGGTTCTTGGAACATGAGCTAGTAGCTTGCCTGTCAGTCTTGGGATTTGTCAGCCTCCACGGTCTGGATCTTGAGTTCACCAGCCCCTGCAGCTATGTGAGTCAGGAGAAGCCTCCAGCCTGACCCTCTAACTTGGGCCTTTCCAGCCTCTACAACCACATGAGCCACTTCACTGATATAAATCTCTCTCTCTCTCTGTATATATTCCTCTGGTTGCTATAAGTTTTTTACTACATTTCAGAGACCCAAAAACTTGGATTCTGATAGTTTTTGCTAGCTTAATCATTGCTTTAGTGGTGGGACATCATTTTGAAATTTCCTACACTAACATTTTTGGTCACGTAATAATGTTTTAACCTAAGCTTTTCTAGAACTGTTATTCACTTTTTTTTATAGCCACAATTCTTGCTGATGTCTGAGAAGACTCTGATGTAGAATCTATCCTTACTGAGATCCCAAGGGATTGCTAAACCTCTAAATACAAGTTTCTTTACATATTTTTATGATGGGCACTGATGTAGCAACTATCTTATCTTTAAAAAAAAATATTGATTGCTTCCAAATTAAATCTATTCATTTATTGACCATGTCTGAAAAACTTAAGACTTCCTTTCTTATAATAAATGCTAGGATCTGGGTTTTTTTTTTTATATTTTATTGTACTTCAGGTGAAGGCTTACAGAACAAATAGTTTCTCATGAAACAGTAGTACACATGTTGTTTTATGACATTGGTTAACAACCCCACAACATATTAAGCCTCTAAATTCTCAACCTCTTTTTTTTTTTTTTGATGAAAATACAGATAGCCAAAGATACACCGTTTCAAAAATTTCTACATACACAGTTCAGTGACATTGACTACGCTCTTCCAACTGTGCTGTTATTCTCACTTAAGATGAAGGCTTACAGAACAAAATAGTTTCTCATTTAACAGTTACTACACATGTTGCCCTATGACAATGGTTAACAATCTCACAACACATCAAGAATAGGGGATCTGGTTTTTTAAAATAATATTGTCTATGGACAACAAGATGCAGATTAATACTGTTTTGTCATGTCCCATCTCTCAGAAAAGACTTAAGAACAACTATTGGAAATGGGAATTTAGCTCTTTACAATTGTCAAGTTTTTTGGGGCATATCTGGGTGACCTGTGACTTCACAGCCTTGACTCCCCAAGCTGTAATTCCACAACTTTATTACCAGGCTCTTGTTGTTGTTAGCTGTTGTTGAGTTGGCCCCTGACTCATGGTGACACCATGTGATACAGAGTAGAACTGCTGCATTGGGTTTTCTTCGGTGCAATCTTTACAGAAGGAGATTTCCAGGTCTTTCTTCTGAGGAGCCATTGGGTGGATTAGAACTGCAAACCACTTGTGCCACCCAGGCAGTATAGTAAAATGAAAGTAAGTCTCACACAGAACTCTGCAGCACATACAAACATTAACAAACAAGTGCAAAAACATTTATTCAAGCTGTTCTTATAAGCTCTGTGAAGTCTCATCTTCTCTTTTCATGTTATTACATGACCTAACTGCTTTTTACTAGCAGTCATGCTAAGACACAGTCGGGTCTGTTAGGTATCCTGGAAGACATGACTTAAAAAATCACTTTTTCTAAAGCTCAAATATTTAATTTGATAGTTATTCATTACTTTTCATATGACCAACAGAACCAATCAATTAGGCTAAAATCCTTCCATTCTTAAGAAAGAGCAAATATCTTGCAACAAATGGAGTATTTTATGATTGTCTTAGGCTGAATTCTCTAGAGAAGAAAAACCAGTGCAGTGTATAATAAATACATATATAGAGACAGATTTATATAAAGGAAATGGCTCATGTGGTTGTTGAGGCTAGAAAGTCCCAAGTCCATGGATCAGGCTGGAGCCTTCTCCTGACTCATGCAGCTGCAGGGACTGACAGACTGAAGATCTAGACCGTGGACGCTGACAAATCCCAAGATCAGCAGGCAAGCTACTAGCTCAAGTCACTCTTGTAAAAGGCCATTGTTCCCTTTGGGGAAGGCTGCGGGAAAGATTAACAGTACAGATTTTTGGCAGTGTAGTGGGGTCCTTCCTCGAGGGGACATGGCCTCCCCTTCATTCAACGGGTTGTGGGTCTGTAAACTGGCTCATGTGTGGAATTTGATTGAAGGGCCATGACTCTCTATTCTGTCGATTCATGTTGGACTGGTATTCTTCCAGTTGTACCGATCAACTAAATGTTTAGTAGATCCTTCCCATCTATTTCACTCGTAGGGACACCATGACTAAGTAGAAAATACATAAGTCCATGCGAGTCAGTCTATTCTGATTGTTGGTTTGACTTTGCTGTCCATTACCGTAACCATGTCCATCTCATCTTTGTCAAATGAGTGCTGCCACTTGGCCCCTACCACAATAGGGTCCAATCAGCCCCATTGCAGTTAGGTGTCTTAATTCAGTTACGGCAGTTCCCACTGTCAAATCTGACTTACATAAAATAGCAGTCACAGCAGTCTTCAAGGATGCTCAGGCTCCTTTCACAAATTTATTCCTCAGTGTTGTGGTAAAAGGTTTGTCCTCTGGACACTCCATGTGTGGGTCTGTGGATCTAACCTGATAAATCCATTCTAACATCCCAACTTCTCTAAGCCTTTGGATACCTTCTTCTGCAGTATAACAGGGCAGGTCTGGTACTTCAACTTGATTTAGTGTAGGCCACTGCATAATCTATGTTTCAGTGACCAAATCAAATAAACTATTACATCCGTTCCTAACTTCTTTAGCTGAAACATTGAATGAAGAATCTGTCCTTAGTGGGCTCATATCAATAAACTCAGACTGCTCTATTTTTATATCCCTTGCACCATTATATCCCACACCCTTAATAGACATTCCAACAAATATTCCCCAGGTTTCTGTTTGTACTTATTAGAAAAATCAAGCAGTTCTTTTGAAGTGTAGCATACCTCCTCCTGAGTCACACTTTGTACTTCACCTTTTGGGGCTGACTGGGACTTAAGTCTAGTTATAGGTGTAGAAGTAAAATGGGTGATGAGGATGTATTTTGAGAACATTCAGCATTGTCATGTAAGTCATCTGCCTCAGGCGATGTCCCAGGCAATGACTCAGACAAAGGCTCTTCAGACACAGCTGGGTTAATCTCATCAGGTTGGGGTAGGGGAGCTAATGGTTTTACTGGGGAGGGTTGTGTAGCCGATAAAGATGGAGTAATCTCTTCAGATGGGAGTGAGGGGGGCTGGTTCTGTTGGCAGGAGTGATTCCACAGAATTTGGTAGCTCAGTGGCCCCAGCTTCCTGCCCATATGTCCCCATCCTAAGTCAGGATCCCATTTCTTCTTAATCAATGCCTTCACCTTAACTTCAGACACCTCCAGTGGAGGTTGGGAATTCAGTTGGCGTTGTAATTCAGCCACTCTTATGATAAGACTCTGGGTTTGGTTTTTGGTAATATGAGCTCTGTGACTATAAGAGATAAAGCTTTCTTTCAAGGCACAAGTGGAAACTTTGAGGTTGTTTATGCAGTGATTGAGCTTTGACTTTGAAGCCCTGAGCTCATCTCTTTCTTTCATTTCTTTTTCTAGCAAAAGTAGGACCAACCAACTAACTTCCTTATACTTGCTACGACAAAACTGTAGAAAGGTATCAAACATGTGATCACCAAGAGCCTTGCCTCTCATCAATACCTGATCTATTGGTGGTGATATTTTACGTATTTCTATTGCCACCTCATGCCATGGATTAGCAGTGCCCTTTTTACTATGGGAAGCAGAGTCACTAACATCTTTAAGATTAACCAGACTTGAAAACCAATTTAGAAAACTCATCTTTACAATTTTGTTTCTCTAGAACCACTCTCGATACCAAATGTCTTAGGCTGTGTTCTCTAGAGAAGCAAAACCAAAGGTCTTAAATTGAAAACAAATCCAAAATCTCATCTTCTGAATCATCTAAATAAAATATGGGTGAGACTTTAGGCATATTCCATCATGAAGTAAAATCCCTCTTCATCTGTGAACTTGTGAAATCTAGAATACAAGTCATCTGCTTCCAACACAATGATGGAACAGGCACAAGGTAGACATTTCCATTACAAATGGAAGAAATTGAAGGGAAAGAAGGGCAATGGTCATCACGCAAGTCAAAAACCCAGGAGAACAAATTACATTATTTCTCAAGGCTAGAAAGTAATCCTCTGTTTTCTGAGACCATCTGGGTCCTCCAGATTTGGGTGTTGGTAATTCTCTCTGGATTCTAATTGGAGGCCCCACAGCCCTGGGCTTCAACCCTGCCTTCCAGGCCCACTGGGACAGCAACTCTGCTCCCTTGGCTTTGGGCAGCCCCATTCTCCTAGTCCATCTGCATGGCTACTCCACCCCCTCAGCTTTGGGTGGCAGCCCTAGCTTCTTGGCCAAACCGAACGGCAGCCCCACACTCTGGAACTGAGTTAGTGCAGATCTGACTCTTTGAAACCTAAGAGGCTGTGTTCCACCCTTTGAAAACTAGGGGACCGTGGCTCTACCCTTTGAAACTGAGGCAGACTGCTTCCCATGCTCCTTCAAACAGTTCTTCTGATCTCCAAACTTCTTCAGGGATAATTCTTTCCTTTTTTTTGGAGAACAACAGATGTAGCTCCTCTGGCCTGTTTCCTTCCTGTAGAATTCCAAGAGGTAGACAGCTTTCTTTCCTTTTGTCTTGCCTCTGCCTCCTTCAGTCTAAGCTGATGGGTTTTCTGCTGTGATGGTTGAGTAGATCCATCTGTCATACATGCTTAATCTTTTTAACAAAAGATTGAGTCACCTAGTCCTTGGAGCGAGTTTTAGGGCATGTGTCCTTAGTTTGTACAACAGAATTTTCCAAATCTTTAAGTTTTGTTTTCATTTTACACAGTTGATTTTCAAGTCCATTTCTTTCCTCTTGCATTTTACTATAAGCAGCAAGGATAAACTATGTGGCCTCTTTAAGTTCTTACTTAGAATTCTCCTTAGCAAAATATCCAAGTTCATCAGTTACATGTTCTCCCTTCCACCAAACATTTGAACATAATTCAGACAAGTTCTTTGCCACTGCATAAGAAGACTTACCCATCTTCCATTATCCAATTACATGTTCATAATTTTCTTTTAAAGTCTCACCAGAAGTTCATTCAATATCTACATTTCTAGCAACATTCTGTTGCTGATGCAACATGTATTCTCTAAGACAATAGAGACTTCTCTGTAGTTCTCCTCACTTCCTTCTGAGGTCTCACCAGAATTGTCTTTGACCTCCATAATTCTACTAACAGTCTTCAAGGCAATCTATGCTTTTACTATTAGGCATCTTAAAACTCTTCCAGCCTCTACCCATTACACAATTCCAAAACTACTTCCACATTTTAGGTGTTTGTTAGAGCAGCACCCCCACTTTTTGGTACCAAATACTGTCTTAGTTATCTAGTGCTGCTATAACAGAAATACCGTAAGTGGGTGGATTTAACAAACAGAACTTTATTTTGTCACAATTTAGGAGGCTAGAATTCCAAATTCAGGGTGCTTGCTCTAGGGGAAGACTTTCTCACTGTCATCTTTGGAGGAAAGTGCTTGTCTCTTTTGAGCTTCTGCACCTGGGATATTTTCAGGTGGCTTGACATGCATCTTTTCCCCTACCTCTGTTACCTTGCTTGCTTGTTCAATCTCTTTTGTATCTCAAAACAGATTGACTTAAAACGCACCCTACATTAATACTATCTCATTAACATAGCAAAGACAATCCATTCCCAAATGAGACTATAATTACTGATTTACAACAGGGTATAGGATTTTTTTTCTTTTTCTTTTTTATTGTACTTTAGATGAAGGTTTACAGACAAATAGTTTCTCATTAAACAGTACACATATTGTTTTATGACAGCGGTTAACAACCCCACGACATGTCAACACTGTCCCTTCTCCACCTTGGGTTCCCTATCCCCAGCTTTCCTGTCCCCTCCTGACTTCTAGTCCTTGTCCCTGTGCCTCATTAGTCCCGTTTTGTTTTATGGGGCTGTCTAATCTTTGGCTGAAGGGTGAACCGTGGGAATGACTTCATTACTGAGCTAAAAGTGTGTCCGGGGACCATACTCTCGGGGTTTCTCCAGTCTCTGTCAGGCCAGTAAGTCTGGTATTTTTTTGTGAATTAGAATTTTCTTCTACATTGTTCTCCAGCTCTGTCTGGGCCCTGTGTTGTAATCCCTGTCAGAGCAGTCAGTGGTCATAGCCGGGCACCATCTAGTTGTACTGGATTCAGTCTGGTGGAGGCCATACTAGTTGTGGTCCATTAGTCCTTTGGACTAATCTTTTCCTTGTATCTTGTTTTCTTCATTCTCCCTTGCTCCCGAAGTGGTGAGACCAGTGGAGTATCTTAGATGGCTTCTCACAGGCTTTTAAGACCCCAGAAGTTACTCACCAAGGGAGAATGTAGAACATTTTCTCTATAAACTGTGTTATGCCAACTGAGCTAGATGTTCCCCAGGACCATGGTCCCCACAGCCCTCCGCCCAGCAATTCAGTCCCTCAGGGAGTTTGGATGTGTCTACGGAGCTTCCATGACCTTTCCTTGAACAAGTTGTTCTGACTTCCCCAGTATTGTGTACTGTCTTACCCTTCACCAAAGTTACTACTTATCTATTTAGTATTTCCCCCTCCCACTCTTGTAACCAACAAAGATTGTTTCTTTTTGTGTGTAAGCTTTTTTCTTTCTTTCTTTCTTTTTTTTTTTTTTTTTATTATACTTCAGGTGAAGGCTTACAGAACAAATAGTTTCTCATGAAACAGTAGTACACATATTGTTTTATGACATTGGTTAACAACCCCACAACATGCCAACCCTCTAACTTCTCAAACTTTTTTTTTTTTTTTGGTGAAAATACACAAAGCCAAAGATTGTGTGTAAGCTTTTTCATGAGTTTTTAGAGTAGAGGTCCCATACAATATTTGTCTTTTTGTGACTGACTTATTTCACTCAGCATAATGTCCTCCAGTTTGATCCATGTTATGAGATGCTTCACAGATTCATCATTGTTCTTTATCGTTGCATAATACGCCATTGTGTGTATGTAACAGTTCATTTATCCATTCATCTGTTGATGGGCATCTAGGTTGTTTCCATCTTTTTGCTATTGTGAACAATGCTGCAACGAACATGGGTGTGTATATGTCTATTCGTGTGATGGCTCTTATTTCTCTAGGCTATATTGCTAGGAGTGGGACTGCTGGATTGTATGGCATTTCTATTTCTAGCTTTCTAAGGAAGCACCATATCATTTTCCAAAATGGTTGTATCATTTTGCATTCCCACCAGCAGTGCATAAGAATTCTGATCTCCCCACAGCCTTTCCAACATTTATTATTTCCAGTTTTTTTTTTTAATCTGTGCCAATACTGTCAGGATGAGATGGTATCTCATTGTGGTTTTCATTTGCATTTCTCTAATGGCTAGTGATACCAAGCATTTCCTCATGTGTCTGTTGGCCGCTTGAATGTCTTCTTTGGTGAAGTATCTGTCCATTTCCTTTGCTCATTTTTTAATTGGATTATTTGTCTTTTTGTTGTAGAGGTGTTGATTTTCTTGTAGATTTCAGAGATTAGACCTTTTTCTGACTTGTAATGTCTAAAATTTTTTTTCCAGTCTGTAGGTTCTCTTTTTACTCTTTTGGTGAAGTCTTTTGATGAGCATAAGTGCTTAATTTTTAGAAGATCCCAGTTGTCATGGATTAAATTGTGTCCCCAAAAAATATCTGTCAACTTGGCTGGGTCATAATTCCCAGTATTGTATGCTTGTGTACCATTTTGTAAATCTGATGTGATTTCCTTATGTGCTGTAAACTCTATCACTATGATGAGGTTATATGTTATTTCCTTATGTGTTGTAAACTCTGTTACTGTGATGAGGTTATACTGATGAGGTTTAGATAGTGTCTTAATCCAATCTCTTTTGAGACATAAAAGAGAGAAGTGAACAGAGACACAGGGGAACCTCATACCACTAAGAAAGCAGTGCCGGGAGCAGAATGTGTCCTTTGGACCTGAGGTTCCTGCACAGAGAAGCTCCCAAAACAAAGGAAGACTGATGCATCACAGGGACCTTCCTCCAGAGTCGACAGAGAGAGAAAGCCTTCTGGAGCTGATGCCCTGAATTTTGACTTGTAGCCTGCTGGACTGTGAGAGAATAAATTTCTCTTTGATAAAACCATCCACTCGTGGTATTTTTGTTAGAGCAGCACTAGATGACTAAGACACCAGTTATCTAGCTTATCTTCTGCACCTTGTGTGTTGTTGGTTATGGTCAGTATCCTGTTAATGCCATGTATTAGGGCCTCTAGTGTTTATCCTATTTTTTCATCTATGAACTTGATCGTTTTTGGCTTTATATTTAGGTCCTTGATCCATTTTGAATTAGTTTATGTATATAGTGTGAGGTATGGGTCCTGTTTCATTTTTTTACAAATGGACATCCAGTTTTGCCAGCACAATTTGTTAAAAAGACTATCTGTTCCCCCTCTGATGGACTTTGGGCCCTTGTCAAAGATCAGGTGACCATAGGTAGATGGATTTATGTCTTGGTTCTCAATCCTGTTCCATTGGTCAATGTATCTGTTGTTGTACCAGTATCAGGCTGTTTTGACTACCATAACCGTATAGTAAGTTCTGAGGTCAGGTAGTGCAAGTCCTCATACTTTATTCTTCTTCTTCAATAGTGCTTTACTTATCCAGGGCTTCTTCCCTTTCCATATAAAGTTAATGATTTGTTTTTCCATCTCTTTAAAGAATGTTGTTGGTATTTGGATCGGGATTGCATTGTATTTGTAAATTGCTTTGGGTAGAATTGTCATTTTTCACAATCTTGAGTCTACCTATCCGTGAGCACGGTACGTTTTTCCCTTTATGTATATCCCTTTGGTTTTCTTGCAGTGGTGTTTTGTAGTTTTCTTTGTTTAGTTCTTTTACATCCCTGGTTACATTTATTCCTAAGTATTTTATTTTTTTAGGGGCTGTTATAAAAGGTATTGTTTTCCTGATTTCATTTTCATTGTTCTCTTTATTAGTGTATAGGAATCCAACTGATTTTTGTATGTTTATCTTGTATCCTGCTAATCTGCTGAATCTTTCTATTAGTTCCAGTAGACTTCTCATGGAGTCTTTAGGGTTTTCTATGTATAGTATTATATCATCCGCAAACAGGGGCAGTTTAACTTTTTCATTACCAATTTGGATGCCCTTTATTTCTTTTTCTTGCCTTATTGCTCTAGCTAGGACTTCCAGCACAATGTTCAATTGGAGTGGAGATAAAAGCCATCCTTGTATTTTTCCTGTTGTCAAGGGGAATGTTTTCAACTTCTCTCCATTAAGAATGATGTTGGCCATTGGTTTTGCATAGCTGCCCTTTATTATGTTGAGAAATTTCCCTTCTATACCTATCTTTTTGAGAGTTTTTATCAGGAATGGGTGTTAGACTTTGTCAAATGCCTTTTCTGCATCAGTTGAGATGATCATGTGATTCTTTTCTTTATTTATGTGGTGGATTATGTTGATTGATTGTCTAATGTTGAACCATCCTTGCATACCTGGTATGAATCCTACTTGGTTGTGGTGTATTATGTTTTTGATATCATGCTGAATTCTATTGGCTAGAATTTTGTTGAGAATTTTTGCATCTATATTCATGAGAGATATTGGTCTGTAATTTCCTTTTTTGGTGGTGTATTTGCCTGGTTTTGGCATCAGGGTTATCCAGGCCTCATATAATGAATTTGGAAGTGTCACTTCCTTTTCTATGTTCTGAAATAGTTTGAGTAATACTGGTATAAACCCTTCTCTGAATGTTTGGTAGAATTCTCCAGTGAAGCCATCTCAGCCAGAACTTTTTTTGTTGGGAGTTTTTTTTTTTTTTTTTAATTACTTTTTCAATCTCTTCTCTTGTTATGGGTCTGTTCAGATTTTTAACATCACTTTGTGGTAGTTTGTGTAGGTAGTGTGTTTCTAGAAATTTATCCATTTCCTCTAGGTTTTCAAATTTGTTGGAGTATACTTTTTCATAGTACTCTGTTATGATTCTTCTTATTTTAGTTGGGTCTGTTGTAATGCCCCCATTTCATTTCTTATTTTGGTTATTTGCATCCTTTCCAGTTTTTCTTTTGTCAGTCTGGCCAGTGGTTTGTCGATTTTGTTGATCCTTTCCAAGAACCAACTGTTGGTATTGTTCATTCTTTCTATTGTTTTTCTGTTCTCTATTTCATTTATTTCTGCTCTGGTCTTTATTATTTCCTTTCTTCTGGTGGCTATGGGTTTTTTTGTTTGTTTGTTTATTTTGTTTATTTTTATTTTTTATTTTTTGCTGTTCTCTTCCTATTTGTTCGAGTTGTGTCATTAATGTTTTAATTTTATCCCTTTCTTCTTTTTTGATGTGTGCATCTATTGCTATAAATTCTCCTCTGAGGACTGCCTTTTCTGTGTCCCAAAGGTTTTGTTATGATGTGTTTTCATTCTCGTTTGATTCTAGGAATTTTTTTATTCCATCTTTGATTTCTTCTGTTACCCAGTGATTTGTAGTACCTTTTTTTTTTTTTTGGTGGTGCTGACGTTTTCTTTGTTCCTCTTACTCTCCTGTGCTGAATTGCTTTTGTTTGTAGATTTTTTTTCATTTCTTTCATATTTGTAGATTTTTTTTTTACTAAGACTTTATGTTTTTCTTCTTTATTTTGATGAGTAGATTTGTTAACTTTCTTTGTGGTTATCTTGAAATGTACCCTTATCTTCCTAGGTTTGAAGAAGTCTATTATTACTTGATATTGTCTTGCCTTCCTCTCCATTAGAAGGTTCTATACCTACACCATTTATTCCCTCTTTTATTTTTCTAATATTGTTGTCATTTGCAGATTAACCTCTCTGGTTCCCTATTGTAATTCTTTTGGTTTTGGATAGTCATTGAGAATTCATTTCCTAGGCTGGTGTCTTAGGCTGGGTTCTCTAGAGAAGGAAAACCAGTAAAGCATATAAATATATTTAGAGAGAGATCTATATCGAGGAAACAGCTCATGCAATTGTAGACACTAGAAAATCCCAAGTCCATGCATCAGAGTAGACACTTCTCCCAATTCACAGAGCCACAGAATCTGGCGAGCCCAAGATCAGCAGGTCAGAGAGCAGGGCTTCACTCACAGGCTGTGAAGATCAAAGAATCCCACATTTGGCAGATAAGCTGACAGCTCAAGTCCCAAGAACCGGAGGTGAGATGACTGGAGGTAGCCACTGGATCCAGAGAGAACAAAAAACCAGAACATCTGCTTATATTCATATGCAGGCCACACCCCTAGGGAAACTGCCTTTCATCTGATTGGCTACTCACAGTATATTCAATCATGGGAGTGATCACATATAAACACTGAGAATCGTATCTGGTCAAGTTGACACACAATCTTAACCATCACAATCCACCCCTTGTCAACTTGGCACATGTACACGTCTCCTTAAACTATACATAATCTCTGAATAAAGACAATGAGAAAGTCATACTTGTGCATAACATGACACAACTAACACGTGTACCATTGAAAATGCACTAGCCCCGTTTACATCTTATATTTTATAAGTGAAGGAAACAAAAATATTTGATGTACACACACAAAGCAGAAATAGTCATAACAATTACAGTCCCTGTTTTCGCAACTGGTCATGTGGCCACAACTGGTATTTAGAACTACCTACTTCCACCACTCATTCTGTATTCCCTTTGCCCTCAGCAAGCACCTTGGCTGGTCGTGGTTCTTTGCCTGGTGGGGTGACCCAAACCTTCATTCCTGAAGGGTCTGGGTCATTAGTAGTCATGTCAGAATTAGGTTTCTGTAGTTTTCCATTGACTAATCACAGGGCATGGTAGTACTAAGAGATTCCCTAAGGGATCTCCTGCATTCCAGACATACTCTACTTCCATTATGTAATATCAATCTGATTTCCTCTTGGTAATCAGGATCAATCACACCAGCCAGTATGGTAACTTCCTTCTTTGCCTGTTGATCTAGAGGCATAAGGAGGTCAAAGTGGCCAGGTGGCATTCTTAACTTCCAGTTCAATGGAATCAGTGATGTGTCTCCATGTGACAGCATTCCTCCCTTTGGAACTAAGACCTCTAGACCTGCAGAGCATAAAGTCAAGGGGACAGGAAGCAAAAATCTTGCGAGTCGGTCACTAGGGGTAATAGTGAGTGAAGCAACTCCCATTTCCACCCCTTGATTCCTGGACCCAAGAATCCTGGCTATGGGAGAAACAGCACCATATATTGGATGCTGGTTTAGAGCATATACAGCCTCCTGCAGACTATTGCCTCAACCCCGAAAGGTACGGCCACCTAGCTGGCACCGTAATTGTGTCCTTAGAAGGCCATTCCATCATTCTATCAATCCAGCTGCTTCAGAATGATGGGGAACATGGTAAGATCAGTGAATTCCATGAGCATGGGCCCACGACCGCACTTCATTTGCTGTGAAGTGAGTCCCTTGATCTGAGGCAATGCTGTGTGGGATACCATGATGGTGGATAAGGCATTCTGTAAATCCATGGATGGTAGTTTTGGCAGAAGCATTGTGTGCAGGGAAGGTGAATCCATATCCAGAGTAAGTGTCTATTCCAGTAAGGATAAAATTCTGCCCTTTCCATGACGGAAGTGGTTCAATGTAGTCAACTTGCCACCAGGTTGCTGGCTGGTCACCTCGAGGGATGGTGCCATATCGGGGACACAGTGTTGGTCTCTGCTGCTGGCAGATTGGGCACTCAACAGTGGCTGTAGCCAAATCAGCCTTGGTGAGTGGAAGTCCATGTTGTTGGGCCCACGCATAACCTCCTTCTCTGCCACCATGGCCACTTTGTTCATGAGCACATTGAGCAATGACCAGAGTAGCTGGGGAAAGATGATGACTGGTTTCCACAGAACGCGTCATCCTATCCACTTGATTGTTAAAATCCTCCTCTGCTGAGGGCACCCCTTAATGAGCATTCACATGAGACACAAATATCTTCACTTCTTTGGCTCATTCAGAGAGATCTATCCACATACCTTTTCCCCATAAATCCTGGTCTCCAATTTTCCAGTCATGTTCCTTCCAGCCAAACCATTGGCCACAGCCCATGAATCAGTATACAGTCACACATCTGGCCATTTCTCCTTCCTAGCAAAGTGAACAACCAGGTGCACTGCTCAAAGTTCTGCCCATTGAGAGGATTTCCCTTCACCACTGTCCTTCAGGGAGGTCCCAGAAAAGGGCTGTAGTGCTGCTCCTTTCCACTTTTTAGTGGTGCCTGCATATCATGCAGAATCGTCTGTAAACCAGGCATGAGTTTTCTCTTCTTCAGTCAACACATCACAAAGAACTCCCCATGAGGCCATAGGCACAGACTAGGAGATGGAAGGTAATCTGACAGGAGTGGAGACGATGGGCATTTGGGCCACTTCCTCATGCAACTTACTTGTGCCTTCGGGTCCTGCTCGGGCCCGATCTCGTATATACTACTTCCATTTAATGAAGGAGTGCTGCTGTGCACGTCCAAATTTACGACTGTGTGGGTCAGAGAACACCCAGTTCATGATGGGAAGCTCAGGCTGCATGGTCACTTTGTGTCTCATGGTTAAGTGTTCAGTCTCTACTAAGGCCCAGTAACAAGCCAAAAGTTGTTTCTCAAAAGGAGAGGATGGCAGAGCTTTGCTCCAAAATCCTACGGGTCTGAGCTGTGATTCACCAATAGGGGCCTGCCAAAGACTCCAAACATCATCTCTATCTGCCACTGACACTTCAAGCACCATTGCATTAGCTGAATCATATGGTCCAAGTGACAGAACAGCTTGCACAGCAGCCTGAACTTGTTGCAGAGCCTTCACTTGCTCTGGTCCCCACTCAAAACTAGCAGCTTTTTGAGTCACTTGATAAATAGGCTGGAGAAGCACACACAAATGAGGAATATGTTGCCTCCAAAATCTAAAGAGGCCTACTAGGCATTGTGCCTCCTTTTTAGTTGTAGCGGCAGCAAAATGCAATAACTCATCCTTCACTTTAGAAGGAATGTCTTGACATGCCCCCACACCACTGGACCCCTAGAAATTTCACTGAAGTGGAAGGTGCCTGAATTTTTGTGGGATTAGTTTCTCACCCTCTAGCATGCAAATGTTTTACCAATAAGTCCAGAGTAATTGACACTTCATCCTCACTAAGTCCAATCAACATATCATCAATGTAATGGACCAGTGTGATGTCTTGTGGAAGGAGAAGGTGATCAAGGTCCCTGTGGAGTAAATTATGATGTAGGGCTGGAGAGTTGATGTAGCCCTGAGGTAAGCAAGTGAAGGTGTATTGTTGGCCTTGCCAGCTGATGGCAAACTGCTTCTGGTGGTCCTTTGAAACAGGTATGGAGAAAAAGGCATTAGCAAGATCAATAGCTGCATACCAGGTACCAGGAGATTTATTAATTTTCTCTAGCAGTGAAACTACATCTGGAACAGCAGCTGCAACTGGAGTCACAACCTGGTTAAGTTTTCAACTCTACTGTAATTCTACAAGATCCATTTGTTTTTTGCACAGGCCAAATAGGTGAGTTGAATGGTGATGTGGTGGGAATCACCACCCCTTCATCCTTCAAGTCCTTGATGGTTGCAGTAATCTCTGCAATCTCTCCAGGATGCGGTATGGCTTTTGGTTTACTATTTTCCTAGGTAGGGGCAGTTCTAATGGCTTCCACTTGGCTTTTCCTACCATAATAGCCTTTAGTCTATTTGTCAGGGATCCAATGTGGGAGCTCTGCCAGTTTCTGAGTATATCTATTCTAATTATGCTTTCTGGAACTGGGGAAATCACTACAGGATGGATTCAGGGACTCACTGGACCTACTGTGAGACAGACATGAGCCAAGACTCCATTAATTACCTGACCTCCATATGTCCCCACTCTGGCTGGTGGGCCACAGTGACATTTTGGGTCTCCTGGAATTAGTGTCAGTTCAGAGCCAGTATCCAGTAATCCCTGAAAATTCTGATTATTTCCTTTTCCCCAATAAACAGTAACTCTCGTAAAAGGCTGTAGTTCCCTTTGGGGAAGGCTGGGAGAAAGATTAACAGTAGAAATTTTTGGCAGTGTATTGGCATCCTTCCTCAAGGGGACCCAGCCTCCCCTTCATTCAAGGGGTTGTGGGTCTTTAAACTCTCTCAAATCTGGGAATTGATTGAGGGACCGTGACTCTCTATTCTGGCGATTTGAGTTAGACTGCTGTTCTCCTGATCTAGAATTCATCCGTTTGTACAGATCAAGTAAATATTTAGTAGATTTCCTATCTATTTCACTCCTAGGGACACCATGATTAAGTAGTCAATGCTACAGGTCAGACTATTCTGATTACTGCTTTGACTTCTCTATTACTATAACCACGCCCACCTTGTCTTTGTTGATTGAGTGCAGCCACTTGGCCCCTACTACCATGGGGTCCAATCAGCCCCATTATAGTTAGGTGTCTTAATTCAGTCAGGGCAGTTCCCACTGTCAAATCTGACTTACATAAAATAGCAATCACAGCAGTCTTCAAGGATACTGGAGCTCCCTTCACACATTTGTTCCTCACAGTGGTAAAAGGTGTGTCGTCTGGGCACTCCACGTGTGGGTCTGTGGCTCTAACTTGATTAATCCACTCTAGCATGCCAATTTACCTAAGCCATTGGGTACCTTCTTCTACAGTATACAGAGGCAGGTGTGGTACTTCAACTTGATTTAGCATAGGCCACGTCATAATCCACACTTCAGCAACCCAACCATATAAACTATTAGATCCTTTCCTAACTTCTCTAGCTGAAACATTGAATGAACAATCTGTGCTTAGTGGACTCATAGCAATGAACTCAGACTGATCCATCTTTATGTTCCTTGCACCATTATCCCATACCCTTAATAGCCATTTCCATACATATTCCCAGGTTTCTGTTTGTACATATTAGAAAAGTCAAGTAGCTCTTTTGGAAAGTAGAGTACCTCCTTCTGGGTCACACTTTGTACTTCACCTTTTGGGGCTCGCTGGGACTTAAGTCTAGTTATAGGTCTAGAAGACAGAATCAGTATTTTGGAATTGTTTTGAGAACATTCAGCATTATCTTGTAAAGCATCTGCTTCAGGCAATGCCTTAAGCAATTACTCAGGCATGGGCTCTTTGAGGCAGCTGGTCTAGGGCTAATCTCATTAGACAGCAGTGGAGTCTAATGGTTTTTCTGGGCAGCGTGGTTTAGCAGACAAACATGAAGTAATCTCTTCAGATGGAAGTGGTTCTGTTGGCAGGAGTGATTCAACGGAATTTAGGGTCTCAGTGTCCCCAGCTTCCTGATTATATGCCTATATGTGTCCATCCCAAGTTTCAGGATCCCATTTCTTCCCAATCAATGCCCTTACTTTAACTTCAGACACCTCTCGAGGTTGGCAATTGAGCTGGCATTGTAACTCAGCCACTCTTACAGTAAGACTCTGGGTTTGGTTTTTGGCAATTTCAGCCGTGTTAATATAAGAAATAAGGCTTTCTTTCAAAGCACAAGTGGAAACCTTGAGGTCATGTATGTGGCACTTGCGCTTTGACTCTGAAGCCTTGAGCACATCTCTTTCTTTCACCAGTTTGTCTGGTGAAAGAAGGATACACCAAGCAGCTTTCTTATACTTCTCATTCTGACAAAGCTGTAGAAAGATATTACACACGGGTTCACTCTGACCCTCGTCTTTCACCAATACCTGATCTACTGGTGGTGATATTTTGCGTATTTGTATCACCACATCATGCCATGGACTAGCAGTGCCCTCTTTACTGCTGGAAGCAGGGTCATCAACATCTTTAAGACTATCCAGACTTGAGAACCAATTTAGAAAACTCATCCTTACAATTTTGTTTCCCTAGAACCACTCTCAGTATGAAATGTCTTAGGCTGGGTTCTCTAGAGGACAAAACTGGTAAAGTGTATAAATATATATAGAGAGAGATTTATATCAAGGAAACAGCTCATGCGATTGTAGAGGCTAGAATGTTCCAAGTTCATGGATCAGAGTAGAGGTCTCTCCCAATTCACGGAGTTGCAGAAGCTGGCGAGCCCAAGATTGGCAGGTCAGAGAGCAGGGCTTCACTCACAGGCTGTGAAGATCGACGAATTCCAAGTTTGGCAGATAAGCTGCAGCTCAAGTCCCAAGAACCAAAGGTGAGATGAAAGGAGGTGGCTGCAGGATCCAGAGAGAGCAAAAAGCTTGCTTATATTCAGATGCAGTCCACACCTCCAAGGAAACTGCCTTTCATCTGATTGGCTACTCACAGTATATTCAACCATGGGAGTGATCACATATAAACACTGAGAATCATGGCCCAGCCAAATTGACACAATCTTAACCATCACAGTTGGTATCTGGCTGGTACAAAGTCCTGCATCCTAGGTTCAGCCTGTGGTCTGGTGTTGTTTGTTCTCAGATTGAAGGACTCCCTTTAATAATTCTTGTAAATTTGGTTTGATTTTTAACTTAGTCCCTTAATTTCTGTTTATCTGGAAATGTCCTAATTTCAGCATCATATTGCACGAGAGTTTTGCAGGATATATTATTCTTGGCTGGAAATTTTTTTCTTTCAAGGTTTTATATATGTCATCCTATTGCCTTCTTGCCTGTGTGGTTTCTGCTGAATAATCCAAGCTTTGTCTTATCACTTCTCCTCAGTATGTGACTTTTTGTTTTTCTCGAGCTGCTCTCAGGATTCTTTGTCTTTGGTTTGGTGAGGGTGATTATGATATGCCTTGGTGATTTTCTTTTGCGGTCTATCCTATATGGGGTTCGTTGAGCTTCTTGGGTGATCAGCTTTTCATCTTTCATGATATTGGGGAAGTTTTCTGTCAACAGTTCTTCAATGATCCTTTCTGTGTTTTCTGTTTTCTCCCCCA
This sequence comes from Dugong dugon, assembly GCA_030035585.1. Classification (NCBI taxonomy): domain Eukaryota; kingdom Metazoa; phylum Chordata; class Mammalia; order Sirenia; family Dugongidae; genus Dugong; species Dugong dugon. The sequence continues at coordinate 41,534,503 of CM057466.1, read as the reverse complement.
TTCTGGAATTCTGATAACTCACAGATTTTTTCTTTTGATTGTATCCCACATAATTCTCAGGGTTTCTTCATTTTTCTTCTTTCTCTTTTCTTATTTTTCCTTAGAGTTGTATCCAAGTGTTTGTCTTCAATTTTGCTGATTCTGTCTTCCATCGTTTCAAACCTGCTCCTCAGCCCTTCTATGACACTGTCGGTTTCTGAAATCACGTTGTTTATCTCTTGGATTTCTAATTGTTGTTTTTGTCTGATTTCTAGTTGTGAATTTATTTTAATATTTTGTTCCTTTATTATTTTCCTGAATACTTCCATTTTTTGTCTGTATTTTCTGTGAATTTGTCTGCCTTTTCCATGAATTTGTCTATTTTTCCTCATTTTTGTCTGCTTCTTGCTTCAACTCTTGGATAGCTCTGAATATTAGAGATTTGAATTCCCTATCAGGTAGTTCTAGTGCCTTTTCTTCTACTGGAAAGTCATCTGGTGTTTTATTCTGGATGCCTACTGGAACCATCCTGTCCTGTTTTTGTAAATGTTTTGATATTGTCTGCTGTCTTTGGGATATTCAGTAGTTATTTTCCTCATTTGTTGATTGTAGATTTGTTTGTTTCATCCTGCTTTTTTGTTTTATTTGGCTACGTCTGAGCAGGCAGGCTGTGCATTCTTTGTTGTTTGCTCATCTATAAGCATGATACTTTTCACCTCCTTCTCCAATGGGCAGGGTCAGTAGCTCAGGTATGGTACAGCAGGGCATGTTCAGCTGAAGGGGAGTTGCTAGGATGGGTTGTTTGTGGCACATACTAAGGCTGACAGGGCGGGCTGGGAATTAGTGGATGGCAGGTTCTGGTAGGCTATGCCTGTGCTGTTTGGGGTGTGAAACTCAGCACACAGTGCAAGTAGACAGGAAGGAGGGGGGAGATTGTGATGTGTGGAGCTAAGGGGGGTATGGGAAAGAGGAGAGAGGAGAGAGGAGCAGGAGCCAAAAACATACAAACAAACAAACAAAAAAGAGTGCTAAGGGATCTTGCTGTTGGACTGGAGAGATGAGAGACTGAGAAATAGAGAAAAACAAAAAGAAAAAAGAAAAAGGGTAAAAGAAAAAAATTAATAAATAAAAGTAATTAAAAAAAAAAAGAAAAGCCCCCAGGGATACCACTGGTGCAGCTGCAAGGCCTGAGGAAGTTGCTCCCAGGCTGTGAAGTACAGCCTGGCTAGAAGGGATAGAGGTGTCACACACACCGGGTATTCAGGAGAAAGGAAGACAAGGTAAGTATAGGGAGACGAGAAGCTGAGAAAGAAAGAAAGACAAAAATGGAAAAAGAGAGATAAGAAAATAAAACAAACAAACAAACAAAAACAAAAACAAAAAAAACAAATACACAGAACAAGAAAAAAGAAATGCTATCAGGGATCCCACTGCGTGTCTGCACAGAGTAAGAGAGTAGCTCCCAAGCCGTGCAGTACTGTCTGGCTAGAAGGGGCTCCCAAGCTGAGAAAAGAAAAAGAAAACCAACAAACATACAAATCAAAACAGAAAAGATCAGAACAAACAAACGAACAAAAAGCCCCTGGGGGTCCCACCAGTGTAGCAGCACGGGCCGAGAAGCAGTTTCACAGGTGAGTGGGTTTTTCAGCCTTTCAGGAAGGAGCAAAGATGGCACATGAAGCCAGGTATTTGAGAGAAAGGAGGGGGCTGTGGTGAGAGCTAAGGAAGAAATCAAAAGAAGTGGAAAAAAGCAACACCAGCAGCCAACAAATGGCACTCAGGGAGCTGGTCAGTGTGGGCGGGTGGAATCCAAGCAGCACTAGAGTGAAGCTGGTTCTTCCCGGCCAAGAGACTGTGGCCACAAGAAGCAGAGGAGGCTGAGTGGGAGTGAAGAACGATGGTGGGTGGGAAAGCATATATTGCTGGTTACTGGTTTTTCTGTCTCCTGCTGGAAGCTCCGTAAAGCTACTTTCTTATACCCCCCTTCACCGATCTCCAATAGGAGTCCAAGATTGGAGATCCATGCTGATTAGCTGATAGGGGACCTCTGCATGTATCTCTCCTCACTCTGTGTTCTCTGTCAGTTTATTATTCCATTTGGTGCTTGGCTGAGTTCTTTATCTCTTCATTTGATGCTTAGGGTTTCAGGATTGATGTTTGCCTCCGTTTAACTTAGTTTTTCAGATCTTTTCTGTGGAGGGATGGCATGGTGCTTCTGTCTATAGCACCATGTTGCCCAGAAGTCCAGTGTTTAGGATTTACAACACATATTTTTTGGGGACACAATTCAATCCATAATAGGGCATGTCTGGAGAGTCATTGGAGGCAAGACCATTGGGTTTTATTTCCATGAAGGACCAAGAAGCATTGAGAGTTAGACATCTTTTCTTGGTGATTTCAAGTAGGGAGTATCACCTTGCCCAATAGCAACAGGTTTTGTTTAGAGTGGAGGAGTGGGTTATAAATTATATTTTGCTTTTCTTAGTATTTTAATGTTTGTACTTTTGCATGGTGTTTTGATGTCACTGAAACAGTTTAGATTGTATGGTTAAATTGTTTGAGTCCTTTAATTTGCAATCAACATTTTTATTTACTTATTTATATCCCACTTTATTCCAAAAATGATTCAAGGCAGCTTACGGAAATACTTACATTTCAACAAGATCAAATAGAGTATAAAAATAGCTGAGTGCATCTGGGCAAACAGAACATACGTCTATGAGAAAAGAACAATTTAGACGTGGCCTTGATACACTCAGGATGTGCTGTCAAGGCTTAAGCCCAAATTAGAGCTGAGCCGTGTTTAATGTTAGGTTCCAGAATCTAAAGTGGTAACAACACTTTAACTTTTATATGAATTGAGCAAATTAATTTTTCAAGAAAAGAACAACTGTTTCTGACAGCAGAGAAGGAATTCTCCTTTGGGAATTTACTCAATACAGAAGAATCCACATGTTTATTCCACACTGCAGTACACTTATTTATTTTTGGGAACATGGAAGCCAGATAATCATTGCAAGCTACCAACCAGACTGGATGTTCTTTTGTGTGTCTTTTAAAAGACAGAGTATGGAAACATGTGTTGCATACCACAGTCCAAACATGAAAGTTTTCTGTTAATTTAAAACCCTGGACCCATCTGAAATTAACCTTCACTGTTCCAACACTCTTTAGAAGACATACTTCTCTTATTTGTGTGTACCTTTGATGTATGCGGCTTTTACGTTCAATTACTGTGTTAAACCCAGTGGTTTTCCTTTCTAGGGCTTTGTGTAGCAAAATTTGACTTTCATCCTTCAGTTAAATCTAATTAAGAAAATCAATTGAAGGTACTTCCCATAAAAATGAGATGTTATTATGTGCTAATGGAAGGCAGATTGATGAAGCCAGTATCCTAGCTGCACAAAGAGTCTTAATTATCTACCACCAAAGGCTTTCACGTGATTATGGCACAGGGTCACCAAGTGTCAGCGAATGCCCAAATGATGCAGTCTGCATGCAGAGGATTCGTTCGGCTGAAGGCTGATGTGTGGGGTCTTGAAAAGCCTATCCAAGTTTAAAATCTTAAATGACTTCTTTATGGTTAAAACTTGTCGTGGAACCTCCATGTGGAAGCGTCTTTCCTTTTTAATATATAACTATTGTGGAGGGAGGGGCTGGTGATGTTAATCAGGGAGTTTCTCTTACCGTCCCTCACCACTGGAGGGTCCTTGCTGTGGCCAGCCTCCTGGGTCTGTCCTCTCTCTCTCCGCTCTGTAGTTCATCAGTGGCAGTATTGCTCTCCTCAAGCCGGATGAAATACCTCAGACCACGATGTAATTTCTTTACCAGGAGTCAGATGGGACTCAGAACCAGGGCACAACATCAGAAAAACTGAGGACGAGAATCCTCGCTTCACTTGGCCATAAATCACTCTCCTGTGCTGTCCAGCTAGTAGTGACCTTCCAGGGCTGTGTCCACAGATGTGTGCTCAGTCTCCCAGCTTCCCTCTCTTCCTCATCTCCTTGATTTTCATTTTTAAAGGCCTCAGTCCAGGCCAGCTTCCCCTCTGGAAACTCCCTGCTCTCTCTAAGAGAAAGTGTGTGTGGTGTGTGTGGGTGTGGGTGTGTGTGTGTGTGGGTGTGTGAGTGACTGAGTGAGTGTGGACGTGTGTGTGAGTGTGTGTCTTGCTCATGTGTCTGTGTTGGATGGGTGCTTCCTCTGGGTCTTCTTCTTTGTCTCACAAACTCCAGCAGGGGCTCTTGCAGGAGGTTCCTTTTCTGCTGGGTCTCTACCTGCTCCGAAACAGGAGGCAGTGGGCTGCACCCTTAAATGAAGTTAAAAGAAAACCCGACCCTCCTTTTCAGCATCCGCAGCATGCACTGAGGCAGCTGTCAGCTCACCATGATAAGCAGTTTTTCTTTACTATGAAGAAGCATTTGACCCTTTCCAGTTGTCTCCCCTCCCCTATTCCCTTCTCTCAGTGTTTCCTTAGTTCGTTACCATCAGCAAATATAAATAACAGCTCATTCAAAAACAGATCCTTCTAAAGAACAATCTTCAAATATAAAAATACCGAAGATATACCTGGATGTATCTTTCCTCCTAATTCTTATATCACTAATCCTCAAACCTTTTTGCCAGCTTTTCAAAACCTAAAGTGAAGCCTGCAGGGGGTCATGAAGCATCCTTTCTTCAGTTGATAAATATCGAGTGTCACAGTGGTTAAGAGCTCAGGCTACTAACCTAAAGGTCAGCATTTGGAATCCACCAGCCGCTCCTTGGAAACCCTATGGGGCAGTTCTACTCTGTCCTCTAGGGTCCCTATGAGTCAGAACTGACTCGACGGCAACGGGTGTGGTTTTTGGTTTGGTTTAGTTTGTGGGAGACACTGCTAATTGCTCATGGAGTCACATCCACATCCAAAGCGTAGGTGGAGTCTTGGGCCCCAGGCTCCTAACCTCTCAGTAGTTCACTTATCACCAGTGAGGGGTAATTTTCTGAGGTAACTTCTACCTAAGATCCGTGCGTGGCACATAGGGTTTGCACTTGACTACTCACCAAAACGTCGGCGATTCACACTCACCCAGCGCCACTGTGGAAGAAAGGCCTGGAGATCTGCTTCCATAAAGATTACAGCCAAGAAAACTCTATGGAGCTCATTTCTACTCTATAACAAGTGGGGTAGCCAGGAGTCAGAATTGACTTGATGGTAATAGGTTTTTAACTTTTTCCTGAGCTAGTTGAGATCATGCTCATGCTCTCCCTCCCTCCAGACCCCACCCTACAACACACCGCAGCAGTTACGCCTCCTTGGAGGCACTTTTTATATTTGCAATTTAATAAACTTTAATGAATTATGTAATATTTGTCTCTCTTGCTAGATCCCCTTGAGGGCAGGGACGGTCCTGGCGTGTCCTGAGGTGCGCCCATCAGTACCTCGCACTGTGGACACATTCAGCCAAACATGTATGACTGACTAAATAAAACTCTAACACCCAGTCTTGCTTCCCCTAGCATCCTACAGCCTGGCTTCTTTACAAATGGCTTTAGACAGAGTTCAGTTACAGAACAGTACCAAAAGTGAACATAGAGTAAACATTTCATCACAGCTCTGGCAATAAAACAAGCAGAATTTCACTTCAAAAAACTATATTTTTTTATATTTTATATTTTATTGTACTTCAGGTGAAGGCTTACAGAACAAATAGTTTCTCATGAAACAGTAGTGCACATGTTGTTTTATGACATTGCTTAACAACGCCACAACATATTAACCCTCTAAATTCTCAACCTTTTTTTTTTCTTTGCGAAAATACACATAGCCAAAGATACACCATTTCAAAAATGTCTACATACACAGTTCAGTGACATTGACTACACTCTTCCAATTGTGTTGTTATTCTCTCTTAAGATGAAGGCTTACAGAACAAAATAGTTTCTCATTTAACAGTTACTACAAATGTTGCCCTATGACAATGGTTAACAATCTCACAACACATCAACAATATCCTTACTTAACCCTGGGTTCCCTATCACCAGCTTCCTTGTCCCCTTCTGCCTTCTGGCCCTTGTCACTGGACTCCTATACCTCATCAGTCTCATTTGGTTTTACGGGGCTGTCCACTCACAGGCTGAACAGTGGACCTCGGAGGTAACTTCACCACTGAGCTAAAAGGGTGTCTGGGGGCCATAATCTCAAGGTTTCTTCAGTCTCCTTTAGGCCAGTAAATCTGGTCTTCTTTTGTGAGTTAGAATTATGCTGTACATCCTTCTCCAGCTCTGTCCAGAACCCTCTGTTGTGATTCTGGTCAGAGCAGTCAGTGGTGGTAGCCGGACACCATCTAGCTGTACTGGACTCAGTCCGGTGGAGACCTTGGTAGCTGTGGACAATTAGTCCTTAGGACTAATCTTTTCCTTGTAATCTGTTCTCTTCATTCTCCCTTGCTCCCGAAGGGATGAGACCAGTGGAGTATCTTAGATGGCTGCTCACAGGCTTTTAAGACCCCAGACACTACTCACCAAGGTAGAATGTAGAGCATTGTCTTTATAAGCTGTGTCATGCCAATTGAGCTAGATGTTCCCCAAGACCATGGTCCCCACAGCCCTCTGCCCAGCAATTCAGTCCCTCAGGGAGTTTGGATGTGTCCATGGGGCTTCCATGACCTTTCCTTGTACAGGCTGTGCTAGTTTCCCCTGTATTGTGTACTGTCTCACCCTTCACCCAAGATACCACTTATCTATTGCCTATTTAGTATTTCCCGCCCACCCCTCCCATCCCTGGTAACCAACAACCAACTTTGTGTGTGAACTTTTTCATGGGTTTTTACAATAGAGGTCTCATACAATGTTTGTCCTTTTGTTATTGAATTATTTCACTCAGCATAATGTCCTCCAGTTTCATCCATATTATGAGATGCTTCACAGATTCATTGTTGTTCTTTCTCGTTGCATAGTACTCCATTGTGTGTATGTACCATAGTTTGTTTATCCATTCATCTTTTGATGGGCATCTAGGTTGTTTCCATCGTTTTGCTATTGTGAACAATGCTGCCATGAACATAGGTGTGCATATGTCTATTCGAGTGACAACTCTTATTTCTCTAGGATATATTCCTAGGAGTGGGATTGCTGGATCGATTGGTATGTCTATTTCTAGCTTTCTGAGGAAGCACCATATCATTTTCCAAAATGGTTGTATCATTTTGCATTCCCACCAGCAGTGCATAAGAGTTCCCATCTCCCCGCAGCCCCTCCAACATTTGTTATTTCCAGTGTTTTTGATTCGTGCCAGTAATGCCAGGTTGAGATAGTATCTCATTGTGGTTTTAATTTGCATTTCTCTAATGGCTAGTGATTGCGAGCATTTCCTCATGTGTCTGTTGGCCATTTGAATGCCTTCTTTGGTGAAGTGTCTGTTCATTTTCTTTGCCCATTTTTTAATAGGATTATTTGTCTTTTTGTTGTAGAGGTGTTGGATTTTCTTGTAGATCATGGGGATTAGACCTTTGTCTGACTTGTACTGTCCAAAAAATTTTTCCCAGTCTGTAGGTTCTCTTTTTACTCTTTTGGTGAAGTCTTTTGAAGAGCATAGGTGTTTGATTTTTAGAAGATCCCAGTTATCTAGCTTATCTGTTGGGTTTTGTGCATTGATGGTTATGGTTTGTATCCTGTTAATGCCATGTATTAAGGCCTGTAGTGTTGGTCCTATTTTTTCTTCTATGAACTTTATAGTTTTACGCTTTATATTTGGGTCTTTGATCCATTTTGAAGTAGTTTTTGTATACGGTGTGAGGTATGGGTCCTGTTTCATGTTTTTGCAAATGGATATCCAGTTTTACCAGCACCATTTGTTAAAAAGACTATCTTGTCCCCATCTGATGGACTTTGGGCCCTTGTCGAAGATCAGGTGACCATAGGTGGATGGATTTACATCTGGGTTCTCAATTCTGTTCCATTGGTCAATGTATCTGTCGTTGTACCAGTACCAGGCAGTTTTGACTACCGTAACTGTATAGTAGGTTCTGAAGTCAGGTAGTGTGAGTCCTCCAACTTTATTCTTCTTCTTCAGTAGTGCTTTACTTATTTGGGGCTTCTTCGCTTTCCATATAAAGTTAATGATTAGTTTTTCCATCTCTTTGAAGAATGTTGTTGGTATTTGGATTGGGATTGCGCTGTATTTGTAAATTGCTTTTGGTAGAATTGACATTTTCACAAGGTTGAGTCTGCCTGTCCATGAGCATGGTATGTTTTTGCATTTATGTAGATCCCTTTGGGTTTCATGCAGTAGTGTTTTGTAGTTTTCTTTGTATAGGTTTTTAAATCCCTGGTCAGATTTATTCCTAAGTATTTTATCTTGTTAGGGGCTGTTGAAAATAGTATTGTTTTCCTGATTTCCTTTTCATCGTTCTCCTTATTGGTGTATAGGAATCCAACTGATTTTTGAATGTTTATCTTGTATCCTGCTACTCTGCTGAATCTTTCTATTAGTTCCAGTAGATTTCTCGTCTTTAGGGTTTTCTATGTATAGTATCATATCATCTGCAAACAGGGACAGTTTAACTTCTTCATTACCAATTTGGATGCCCTTTATTTCTTTTTCTTGTCTTATTGCTCTAGCTAGAACTTCCAGCACAATGTTAAATAGGAGTGGTGATAAAGGGCATCCTTGTCTTGTTCCTGTTTTCAAGGGGAATGTTTTCAGCCTCTCTCCATTAAGAATGCTGTTGGCTGTTGGTTTTGCATAGATACCCTTTATTATGTTGAGAAATTTCCCTTCTATACCTATTTTCTTGAGAGTTTTTATCAGGAATGGGTGTTGGACTTTGTCAAATGCCTTTTTTGCATCAATTGAGATGATCATGTGATTCTTTTCTTTCCTTTTATTTATGTGGTGTGTTACGTTGATTGATTTTCTAATGTTGAACCATCCTTGCATAGCTGGTATGAATCCTAGTTGGTCATGGTGTATTATTTTTTTGATATGATGCTGAATTCTATTGGCTAGAAATTTGTTCAGAATTTTTGCATCTATATTCATGAGATGTTGGTCTGTAATTTTGTTTTTTTGTGACATCTTTGCCTGGTTTTGGTATCAGCGTTATGCTGGCTTCATAGAATGAATTTGGAAGTATTGCTTCCTCTTCAATGCTCTGAGATAGCTTGAGTAGTACTGGTACAAGCTCTTCTCTAAATGTTTTGTAGAATTCTCCAGTGAAGCCATCTGGGCCAGGGCTTTTTATGGCTTGGATATTTTTTATTACTTTTTCAATCTTTTCTCTTGTTATGGGTCTGTTCAGATTTTCAACATCACTTTGTTGTAGTTTGGGTAGGCCATGTGTTTCTAGAAATGTATCCATTTCCTCTCAGATTTCAAATTTGTTGGAGTATAGTTTTTCATAATATTCTGTTATAATCCTTTTTATTTCAGTTGGATCTGTTGTAATGTCCCCCATTTCATTTCTTGTTTGGGTTATTTGTGTCCTCTCCTGTTTTTCTTTTCTCAGTCTGGCCAGTGGTTTGTCGATTTTGTTGATTCTTTCAAAGAACCAACTTTTGGTTTTGTTGATTCTTTCTATTGTTTTTCTGTTCTCTATTTCATTTATTTCTGCTCTGATCTTTACTCTTTCCTTTCTTCCGGTGGTTGTGGGCTTTTTTTGCTGTTCTCTTTCTATTTGTTTGAGTTCTGTAGTTAATGTTTTGATTTTGTCCCTTTCTCCTTTTTTGATATGTGTATCTATTGCTATAAATTGTCCTCTGAGGACTGCCTTTGCTGTGTCCCAAAGGTTTTGGTATGATGTGTTTTCATTTTCATTTGATTCTAGGAATTTTTTGATTCCATCTCTGATTTCTTCTATTACCCACTGATGTGTAAGCAGGGTATTATTCAGTTTCCATGTAGTTGATTTTTTTTTCCTTGCTCTTTCTATTGTTAATTTCTACCTTGATGGCGTTGTGGTCAGAAAAGATACTTTGAATTATTTCAACGTTTTGGATCTTGTTGAGGATTGCTCTGTGGCCTAAGATGTGGTCTATTCTGGAGAACGTTCCATGTGCATTGGAAAATAATGTGTACTTTGCAGAGGTTGGATGGAGTGTTCTATATATATCTATGAGGTCAAGTTGGCTGTTTGTGACCTTTAGGTCTTCTGTATCTTTGCTGAGTTTCTTCTTAGTTGTGCTGTCCTTTACTGAGAGTGGTGTGTTGAAGTCTCCTCCTATTATTGTGGAACTGTCTATTTCTCTTTCCAGTGTTGTTAGAGTTTGTTTTATGTATTTTGGAGCCCTGTCATTGGGTGCATAGATGTTTATTATGATTATGTCTTCATGATGGATCATCCCCTTAATCATTATATAGTGTCCTTCTTTGTCTTTTATGGTAGATTTCATTTTAAAGTCTATTTTATCTGAGATTAGAATTGCCACTCCTGCTCTTTTTTAGTAGTTGTTAGCTTCATATATTTTTTTCCAACCTTTGACTTTTAATAAATTCACATTTGTTTCTAAGGTGTGTCTCTTGTAGACAGCATATTGATGGATCCTGTTTTCTTATCCAGTCTGACACTCACCGTCTCTTTATGGGTGCATTGAGTCCATTTACATTCAGTGTAATTATTGATAGATGTGAGTTTGTTGCTGTCATTTTGTAGTGCTTTTTTTTGTGGTGCTGAAGATTTCTTTGTTCTTCTTACTCTCTTGTGCTGAGTTACTTTTGTTTGTGGATTTTTTCTTCATTTCTTTTGTTTTTGTAGGTTTTGTTTTTGCCAAGACTTTATATTTTTCGTCTTTATTTTTATGAGTTGGTTTGTTAACTTTCTTTGTGGTTACCATGAATTTTATCCTTATCTTTCTCACTTTGAAGCAGTCTACAATTACTTGGTATCGCCTTGCCTTCCTCTCCATTAGAAGGTTCTATACCTATGCTGTTTATTCCCTCTTTCATTGTTTTGATGTTGTTGTCATCCATCGATTAACTGCTCTGACTCCCTGTTGTATTTCTTTTGGTTTTGGATAGTCCTCAAGAGTTCATTTCCTAGATTGGTATCTGGCTCGTACGATCCTGCATCCTAGGTTCTGCCTGTGAGCTGAAACCATTTGTCCTCAGATCGAAGAACTCCCTTTAATAATTCTTGTAAATTTGGTTTAACTTTTACATATTCCCTTAATTTCTGATTATCTGGAAATAACCTAATTTCACCATAAAATTTGAACAAGAGTTTTGCAGGATATATTATTCTTGTCTGACAATTTTTTTCTTTCAAGATTTTGTATATGTCATCCCATTGCCTTCTTGCCTGCATGGTTTCTGCCAAATAATCTGAGCTTAGTCTTATTGTTTCTCCTCTGTATGCGACTTCTTGTTTTTCATGAGCTGCTCTCAGGATTCTTTGTTTGTCTTTGGTTTTGGTGAGTGTGAATATGATATGCCTTGGTGATTTTCTTTTGGGGTCTCTTGTCTATGGGGTTCGTTGAGCCTCTTGGATGGCCAGCTTTTCATCTTTCATGGTATTAGGGAAGTTTTCTGTCAGCAGTTCCTCAATGATCCTCTCTGTGTTTTCTGTTTTCTCCCCTTGTTCTGGAATGCAAATCACTCGTAAATTTTTGCTTTTAATTGTGTCCCACATAACTCTCAGGGTCTGTTCATTTCTCTTTGTTCTTTTTTCTGAGTTTTCCTGAAACAGAGTTGTATCCAAGTGTTTGTCTTCAATTCCACTGATCCTGTCTTCCACCATTTCAAATCTGCTTCTCAGCCCTTCTATGACATCGTCCATTTCTGAAATCTTGTTGTTTATCTTTTGAATTTCTAATTGTTGTTTTTGTATAATTTCTAGTTGTGAATTTATTTTGACATTTTGTTCCTGCATCGTCTTCCTGAATTCTTTCAATTTTTTGTCTGTATTTTCCATGAATTTGTCTATTTTTTTCCTTGTGTTTGTCAGCTTTTTGCCTCAGTTCTTGGAAAATTCTGAGTATTAGAGATTTGAATTCCCTATCAGGTACTTCTAGTGCATTTTCTTCCAGAGGAGAGTCATCTGGTGTGATTTGGATGCCTTCTGTAACCATCCTGTCCTGTTTTTGTAAATGTTTTGATATTGTTTGCTGTTTTGGGGGCATTCAGTAGTTTTCTCGTTTATTGATTGTAGATCTGTTTGTTTCATCCCTTTTTTAAAAAAAAATTTTTTTTTTTTTTTTACTATGTCTGAGCAGGCAGATTGTGTGTTCTTTGTTGTTTGTTCATCTGTGCGCTCAATACTTTTCACCTCCTTCTCCTACTGGCAGGGTCAGTCACTCAGATATAGTACAGCAAGGCAGGTCTAGCTGAAGAGGAGTTACTCAGATGGGTTGTTTGTGGCACTTACTACAGCCATCAGGGAGGATTGGTAATCAGTGCAGGGCAGGTTCCAGTAGGCTGCGTCTATACTGCTTGGTGGTGTGATATCAAGCACACGGTGCAGGTAGGCAGGAAGCAACGGGGAGATTGTTATGTGTGGAGCGGTTGTTTTGTCTCCCACTGGACGCTCCGTGAGGCTGCTTTCTTGTACCTCCGTTTGCTGGTCTCTGATAGGAGTCCAAGATGGTGGATCTGTGCTGCGTTAGCTGGTAGGGGGCCTCTGCATGAATCTCTCCTCACTCTCCATTCTCTGTCAGTTTTCTCACTCAATTTGGTGCTTGGCTGAGTTCTTTATCTCTTCATTTGATGTTTTAGGGTTTCAGGATTGTTGTATTCTCTGTTTGGCTTAGTTTTTCGGATCTTTGCTGTGGAGGGACAGCATGGTGCTTCTGCCTAGAGCGCCGTTTTGCCGGAACTCTCAAAAAACTATATTTTGATTCAACCTCAAATGTTTGGTTCTATATAAAGTACACACCATTTTTCCAAAGATAAATGGCACTCTAATCCTCCATCTAGAACAATAGTCAGGAGTGCCCATGCTGGGCAAAGTTAAGTGTAAGTGCACCTCTGTTCAACAAAGCCAGTGATTGCCTAAGAAACAGAAGAGGAAGCCTGTGCTCAGAGGCAAGAAAAAGAATCTTCTGGCTGGGAAAAGCACATACAAATGGTCCAGGAACAAGGGTGGAGGTGTGAGCATAAAAGGACAGTCTCAGCAGGGGCCACGTTCACAGTAAGGGCTTCTAAAGACAACCTAACTGTGATGGTTAAGGTTGAGTGACACCTTGCTGGGCCATGATTCTCAGTGGTTTGGCATTTATGTAATGACGTAATCAACTCCATGATGACATCTGCTATGAGCAGCCAATTATTTTAAAGAGTTTCATTGAGGGTGTGGTCTCCTCCAGTATATAAATGGATATTCCAGCAAGGCTCTTGCTCTGGATCCTGCATCTGGCTTGTCATCATGTGCCTCCAATTCTTGGCACTTAAGCTAGCAGTTTACCTGCTGATCTTGGGATTCATCAGCCTCTGCAGCCTGTGAGCCAGTGGCCTGCCATCTTACCTGCTGATCTTGGGATTCATCAGACTCCACAGGCTGTGAGCCAATGGCGTGCCATCTGGTCTGCCGATCTTGGGTTTGTCAGCCCCCACAGCTACATGAGTCAGCAGAAGCCTCCAGGCTGATGTCTGACCCATGGACTTGGGACATGCCAGCCTCTACAACTGCATGAGCCATTTCCTTGATATAAACTCTCTCTCTACATATATATATATACATATATATGTGTATAAATACATATATATGTATTAGTATGTGTGTCTGCGTGTGTATGTGTGTATATATATATGTATACATGTATGGAGCCCTGGTGGCACAGTGGTTAAGAGCTATGGCTGCTAACCAGAAGGCTGGCAGTTTGAATCCACCAGCCGCTCCTTGGAAACAGTATGGGACAACAGGTTATTATTATACACATATATGTGTGTGTGTGTGTGTACATATATACATAAACAAATCAAACCCGATGCTGTTGAGTCGATTCCAACTCATAGCAGCTCTATAGGACAGAGCAGAACTGCCCCATTGGGTTTCCAAGGAGCGGCTGCTGGATTAGAACTGTCGACCTTTTGGTTAGCAGCCATAGCTCTTAACCACTGCATCACCAGCACTCTCTCTCTCTGTATATATATATATATGCATATATATATACATATATATATACATATACATAAACATATACATAAACATATATATGTGTATATATGTATGTACATATATATATATATATATATATATATATATATATATGTATATGCTTCACTGGCTTTCCTTCTCTAGAGAACCCAGCCTAAGACACTAACCAACAAGCTGCTGTCCAGTTGACTCTGACTCATGGTGCCCTCACGTTGCAGAGTAGAACTGTGCTCCACAGGGTTTTCAGTGGCTGGTTTTTCGGAAGTAGATAGCCAGACCTTTCTTTCCAGGTGCCTGTGGGCCGACTCAAACCTCCATCCTTTCAGTTAACAACCTAATGTGTTAACCATTTGTGCCACCCAGAGGCTCTAAGAGTCTGGATAAATTGATAAAGGGAAAAGTTAAAGTTGTTAAATTCTGCCATTTTGAGAAATTGGTATTTTTAATGAATAAGATGTAGAAGATTATAATTTGGTAAGAGGGTTGAGTTGAAAGTCTATTTTGAGTATCAAAGTCACACTCTGTGTTTTAAACTGGATGTCACCTGCTGGTAGCAACGTGTTTAAATTATAGGTCCAGTCTTGGACTTAAAAGTCAAAACCAAAAAATTGAAGTTCCAAAGTATGACTCTACAGTGAAAGGTTTAGGAGCAATGAGGGGAGATGTATTTGTTCAGGCAGATGGCTGTGGTCTCTTCATACGATATCACAGGAATTGGAGCTCTCTGTTCATCTGTAGGATCAACAATGACCCATGGAAATGGATGAAGTTAAATTGTTTTTACTGTAGAAATTTCCTGAAATCGTCCACAAACACAACATTGCTCACCGCAGCCCCGTGTGTCTGTGCAGGCTCCTGATCTGATACACGTAGCCACTAGATTGGAATTTCCATTCACTTGTCTTCTTGCCCAAGAAGGATCCTGTGTGGCTGAGCCAACCAAGGGCAGCAGGACACTGCACAGAGGAGGCCAGCAGGGAGAGCAGGCATGAGCCAGGCTACTGTCTGTGAGGAGAAGGTCCCAGGCCTGTGCACCAACAAAGGAGGCCCAGCCGCCCATGTAGACACTGGAGGTATGTGCTGTGAATCTGGAAGAGGGACTGAGAGCATGAGCCGAGTGAGACAGGAGAAACTGGAAACATGGGAAGCAAGTGCAGATGAGGAGCAGGGGGGTTGAGGCTCGGTTTCCAAGTGGGAATCAAGGAGGTGGCCTGGCTCCTTGGGAGTCCCATGAACAAGCTGTCTCCTTAGGGAGGGAGCAGAGGCATCTGGAAGTGTTGGGCCATAACTGAAGTGCCTGGTCACAGCTTTGCAGGGACACTGTAGGTCTTGACCAGTCTCTTCCTCCTCCTTACTTTGTGCTTTTCGGTGTTCTTCTTTGTCCAAACAGTTGCAAAGACTGAGCTGGGAAAGCACATAACCCAGTGTTAGGTGTCCTCGTCCTGGTACATTTCACTGATCTCGAGATTCCCACGTTAGGATCCACAGGTGAGTCGTGAGGAAACGGACGAAGTCCTTAACCAGAGGACACTCACCTCACATCCAATGGCCTCATCCCCTGCGTGGCCTGCCTGGCCTCTGTGGGTACTGGCCCAGAGACTCTGGGAGCCGGGCTTCTATTTCCCTATGAGCCCAGGTGCTGCAGGAGTGCGATTCACCACGTTGACCTGAGCTTTGTCGCTTTGACTAATGCTCGCTTGGTTTGGTCCCCAGGTCTCTTCCTCAGCCCCCTACTCCTCCGTGCCTGTGGCTCACCACCCTGTCCTCCAGCCTATCTGGGCACACTCTCAAGAATAAGGCCTTTCTAGAACATCCAGGCTGCATGAGGTTGTCCCAACCCTTTGTGTAGCCCCCATCTTTGATGCATTCAAAACTGATCGATTTGAATTGTGGGGTTAGTGAAGACTATTGAATTCATGTGGACTGTCAGAAGAATGAACAAATCAGTCTTAGAAGGAATACAACTGGAAGCGAGAATGGCGAGACTTCGGCTTACTTACCCTGCACACATCATCAGGAAAGACCAATCACTAGAAAAGGAAGTCATGTTCAGTAAAGTAGACAGTGAAAACGAGATGGATTGACACAATAGCCGTAACAATGGACTTGAGCATATCAACTATCATGAAGATGGTGCAGGACCAGGCAACGTTTCCTTTTGTTACACGTAAGATCTCCTCGAGTCACAGATGACTCAACAGCAACAACAACAACAGTATATTTTTGCTTATTTTCACAGGTCCTTAACCAGGAACAACTTCTCTATCCCCACCCCATTCATCTCAGTACAAATTCACACACATAAAGCAACTGGACTGACAGATAGCATTCTTCCACTGCCATGAAGATACACACGCGGAAGGTCCCTGGGTGAGACAACTTTGGGCCCCTGAGTCCAGCAGCTCAACCTCTCTGAACGTGCTTCCTCTGTGATAACGACCTCCCCCAGAAAATGCTTTAAGGAAATATGTGCAAAACAGCAGTAACCTTCAATATTAGTCTCTTTCCTCCTTTTCAATGCAATTGGCTCTTTCATTTAACCATTTTCCTAATAACTGATACCTATCCTCTGTAGGTACGCCAACCTTGGGTGGAAAATCTAAGATCAGATTCAGATTTCTATACCCCTAGCCAGAAAGTAAGGAGCCCTGATGGCACAATGGTTAATCACTTGGCTGCTAACCAAAAGGTTGGTGGTTCAAACCCACCAGCTGCTTCATGGGAGAAAAGACCTGGTGATCTGCTCCCCTAAAAATTACAGCCTAGGAAACCCTATAGGGGCAGTTCTACTCTGTCCTTTAGGGTCTCTATGAGTTGGAATTGACTCGACGGTGCATAACAATATATACAAAGTTTTAAAAAATGTCATTTCACACCTTGAGTTAAAATATCAGTTATGCTCCCAACGTTCAGTCCCACTGTTGCCCTCAGGGGCTAGCCCCTCTGTGGTGGTATTTGCTGCTGCAGGAAACAGGAGACTGCTGTGCCAAATAGTTCTCAGAAAGATTTTCTTTTTTTTCTTTCTCCTGCCTGGTCTCTAACCACTGCATGTCCACCATTGCAACACACTTTCCCCCTGCTTCCAAAGCAAGTGTTTATGTAAAATATTTATGGAGTGCCTCTGTGTACCAAACTCTGGCACAAGGGGTGGGGAGTAGTGAGACCCAGCTCTGCCCAGTGTTAAGGTGCTCCAGTGCCAGCTGGGAAGTGTACATGGTCCCAGCCCATGACAGGGAGGTAAGTGCGCTTGGTGGTCAGGCTTCCCAGAGGAAGGACTGTCTCAGCTCCGACCTGCAGACCAGGGCACAGCCAACCACAGAGGGCCAGGGGCAGGCCAGAGCAGCCTCTGGGCACAGACGTGGCCAGAGGTGAGGCTGGAGAAGCCAGCAGGGGGCAGTCTAAAGAGGCTGGAGCTGGTGCCTTTTCTTTAGTCAATAGGGAACCCCTGAAGCCGTTTAAACAGGGAGTGATGTAAGCAGACAGTGACATTTATGCCTCACGAAGTTGTCTGCAGAGTGGAGGGAGACCAAGTGGTGCAGGAGGACTAATGGATCCAGATGAGAGGAGGTGCCAGTGGCCGTGGGCAGAGCAGCTGGGTCTGTGCAGATGCAAGGACAGAAACACCCACTGTTTCTTGGGATTCTGTTCCTGATGTTAAGGATGCAATATTTCCTAATATTGCCAGTGTCTTGATGGTCCCAGGAGGTCTACTGTCATCATTGGAAGTGTCCCCTAAATACCTGTGATCAAAAGATCTGCTCACTTGGGGGCCCGGGGGCAATCGGTGCAGAGGACCCCTGAGGATGGCAGGTGCTTAGGCCGCGCTCAGGCAGTCTGGGGCTCTCTGGTCCTTAGTGTGGCCTGGGCAGCAACAGCTGGAGTTCAAGGAGACCTCTGAGGCCACCATGCCTGCTTCAGCCCGATTGTGCTCAGTTGCCTTCTGAGCATAGGTAGTCAGGTGTAGATTTACGGGAAGAAAAAAGCCCAGCCTGGACATGCCTGCACGCCTGCGATGTCCTGAAATGCAGGGACGGCACGTCTTGCTCTCATTCCAATCGAGTGCCAGGGTTTAATGGCCATGCTGGAGATGGCTGGGCTTAGGGGCTCTCCTTGCACCTGACTTGCTTCGACTGGCAAGAATTTGGATCCCAAAGCCCATGGACTCAAACACGAGTCAGCTGTGAGGGATTTCAGTGTCATCTGTGAGCCCTGAGAGGACTGTCTGCTCATGTTTCTAGTAAAGTTCCTTTGGAAAGGTGAGAAAAGCAACTACTATTCACTGACAGGTCACTCAGTGTCAGATACAGGATAGGTGCCTTGGAGGCATTATTTATAAAATTGGCAATACCACCACAAGATAGGCATTTGGCATAGTTACTTATTCCTGCAAACAAACCATCCCAGAGCTCAGTGGTTTACAACAACAACTTGTTAATACTGTATCTGTGATGTTTAAGGTTGTGTGTCAACTTGGCTAAGCCATGATTCTCAGCAGATATTATGTAATCATCCTCCATTTTGTGAGCAGCCGATCAGTTGAAAGTCAGTCAGTTGGAAGCCAATCAGTTTCCTTGTGAGTGTAGTCTGCATCCGATAAATGGATGTTTTGGGAAAGCTCTCTCTGGCTCCTGCACCCCACTCGACATTCTCTGACCTCCAGTTCTCGGGACATGAGCCAGCAGCCTGTCACGGGATCTGTAGATCTTGGGATTCACCAGCTCTCACAACCCCGTGAGCCAACAGCCTTCAACCTGCCGATTTTGGGTTCATTGACCCTGCAATAGTATGAGTCAGGAGAAGCCTCCAGCCTGATGCCTGACCCACTGATTTGGGACTTGCCAGCCTCCACAGCTGCGTGAGCCATTTCCTTGAGATAAATACATACATATATATATATATATGTGTGTGTGTGTGTGTGTGTGTGCGTGTGTATGTATTTATATGCTTCACTGGTTTTGCTCCTCCAAAGAACCCAGCCTAAGACAGTATGTCGTGGATCAGGAATCTGGATATGGCACAGTCATCTTTGGTACATGCAGGGATCTCTGCACCTCAGCTGGGATGACTCCAGTGGCTGGAGCTGGAAGAGCTGGGGCTGGCTGGGCATCTTCTCCCCACACAGACGCTATCTAGTTAGCTTAGGCTTCCTTACATCATGGCAGCCTCAGGGTAGTTGAACTGTTCAGAGCTCCAAGAGTGCATGTTTCAAGTGACAGGAAGTGAGAACTGCCTGTACACTGAGGCTGGGTCCTGAAACTAGCGAGCGTCCATGTTCTGTTGGTCAGAGCAATCACAAAACTCACAGATTCAAGAGGGGAGGACATAGAGTCCACCTCTCAACGGGAGGAGTGTCAGAGATTTGCTGCCATCTTTAACTCATCATGTTATTATTCTTTCTATTTTATAGAAGAGGAAACTGAGGCTCAAAGAGGCCAAATAACCTACATCGCAGAAGAAACACAGCTGAGGTTTGAAAGCACACCTAACTCAAAGCCTTTTCTCTCTCGCCCTGTTCTCCCACCATATAGACACTTGGCATAATAAGGTGGTGGAAGGCGAACCACTTTTCTGATAGGGTTTAAAATGAAGCATAGCAAATCATTTTGCCTTCTTTTTCTATACTTTGTATCACTAAACTGAAGAGACTCAGTCCAACATACAGCTGGAGAACCTAAAACTTCTTTTCAGACTGAGAGTTTGTTTAAGGCAAAAGAAGAGGAAAACATATGTGATAAAATCACCAGTTTAAATGACAACTACCTGGCTTAGTGCAGGTTGCTTTCTCCGGAGGCCAGAAACGTATTTACAGTATGAAATAAGCTGGAATCCAATGGGAATCCCTTGTTATTACTAGATTTCTGCTTGAGATGGTTTTATAAATGAAAGAAATTTGCTATTTTAGTATTTTGCTTTTCAGGGAAGAAAAACCCTTTGCAAAACAAATTTAGAGGGAAAAGCTTATACATTTCCAGCATTTGTTTATTTTCTTATTTTCCAGGCTAAAACTGTCTTTTTTCAGCTCTGATTTGGCTGGGGGCTGGAGAGAAGAGGGTTTTTTTCCCTCCAAATCTGGAAGGTCACTTTTAATATATAATCAAAACCAAACCAAACCCATTGTCGTTTGAGTCGATGATTCCGACTCCTAGAGACCCTGTAGGGCAGAGTAGCACTGTCCCATAGGATTTACGGAGGCTGTAATCTTTAAGGAAGCAGGCTGCCACATCTTTCTCCCTGCGGAGCCCAGCTGCCGGTGAGTTCAACCTACCAATCTTTCGGTTAGCAGCCAAGCGCTTAACCCCTGTGCCACCAGGGCTCCCTTTTCATATATAGACAGTACTCGGTCTTCATTATCTTAGCCGGCATTTTGGAACCCACTCCCCTTCCCCCGGGGCAGAGAGCTCCATGCTGTGGTGGGAGAGGAAAAGGCAGAGGGTGGGGCGGTTTCATCCTATGGTTCAAGCGGACACTAGACAACTAATAATGATTCCTTTATGTAGTTACCAGCCATGTCTCAATGCTTCCGTTTTCATTTAGTATCTTTTTTAGTATGTGTCAGCGTGTTCTGTCCCTCATTTCACTGCACAGTGATCTTCGGGAAGGGGCCTGCAGCTCCCCTTGAGAACTAGTGCACTTGTGGGCTTGGAAAACTCAGTGTTTGTACGAACTTTACATCAGACTTTATAATGGACTATGGGTACATTTTTAGCTTCCTTATTAATATTTATTAATTTATAATTATACAAGTAGAAGGACGTTGTATTTAAGCAAGCAAATTTAAGCCTCACTTGCTAATCCCTGGAATATGCCAGGTACACTCTGCCTCACAAACTTGCTGTTATTTTCTATCAGGAAAATTCTGTCCCAGTACCGTCTTGGCTCAGTCCATCTCTTCCCTCCAGTCTTGGCTCAGTTGTCACTGCTCAATGAGGTAACTCACCCACCTTCACCCTCTTGCTGTCTCCACCTACTTTGCTGCTTTACCTTTGAATAAAGCAGAACATCTGGCCCAGCTAGCATTCCGGCTTTGCTTACTGCACCCCGCTGTCCACCACCCTTTACCACTAGAAGGTAAGATCCATAGGGCAGCAGGAATTTTTGTCTGTTGTGCACAGCTCTATCCCCAGAGCTTAGAACAGTGCCTGGCACGGAGAAGCAGCTCCACATATAGTCACTGAGTGCCGGCCTAGAGAACAAATTACAGAAACACAGTTTACAACTCTTCAGTCCTGACAGTTCGAAATTGTGCAATTCTTGAGGGGTTTTTTACTTGGAGAATACATGTTATTTCCAAATTTTCGTTAATGAAATTAGGCTTTATTCATATTTTTTGCTGTATTACTTCAAATTTGCAGAATTCACATTTGCACAAAATTTCTTCACATGAATATATTATCCTTGTAAGAAAATTAAATTATTACAATTAAGGCTAATGTCCTCTTCATAGGAATAACTATGGAATATGTTTTCTAAAAAGAGAACATTTACAGGATGGAACTAGGTTATCTCCAGTTTGTCCAGTAAAACAGTATACGACTCCACTAAGCCAATTCAGTAAATTGGTTTTCTTTTATTAAAAGATAACTAGCAAAGAAAGTTCTATATCTTTCTCTCTCTTCTTAAAACAATGTTCATCAAAATAATTGTGTTGGTTAAAATGGATGTCAAAGAAATGCTTTAGATCTTTCCAGCTTTATTGTACTCTGAATCCTTGAGCAACAATGCGTAAATAAGTGTACAACAACAACAACAAAAAGAAACTTTTATGTGGAAAGTTTAATTATAAATGCAAAATGTTTCAGAATCTGACTATAATCCAAAGTAGTAAAAATGACTTCTTTAGAAGCCTTGTGGCTTGTAAAAGCACGTGCAAATGTCGCCACCGTGTGTTTCTTAAGAGAACCACAGGACTGCCGCCAGAGACAAAACCAGAGCAAGAAATGGGCGTTACGTCAGGAAGTCTGTCTTCTCAGCATAGTATGCCTATCACATATGCAAGGGATGTCTCTTTTCTTCAGCCCTCTGTAGGTTCACTTCAGTCATAAGCAACTGTTTTGGACTGAATTGTGTCTCCCCAAAATACGTGTTGCAAATCTCAACCTCTATGCCTGTGGTTATAATCCTGTTTGGAATGGGTTTATCTTTGTTATGTAAACGAGGTAGGATTAGTGTATGGTGTATCATGAGTCAACCTCTTTTGAGATATAAAAGGGATTCAACAAGCGAGTCAAAAAGCAGCAATAGGGGAAGTTAGAGCCAAGACACATGGAGATCTCCAAGGAACCAGGAAAGAGAAGCTGAAGAGACAAGACCTTCCTCCAGAGCTGACAGAGAGAAAGCCTTCCTTAAGCCAGCACCCTGAATCCAGACTTCTAGCCTCCTAAACTGTGAGAAAATAAATTTCTGTTTGTTAAGGCCACCCACTAGCGGTATTTCTGTTATAGCAGCACTGGATAACTAAGACACCAACAAACTCTAATGTCTCAATAATTAGTAAAATTTCAAGCTAGTGTAAGTACCTAGTAAAGTGTACCATGATTTCTTTCTTTAAAAACATTTGAAAATCAATGATTGACCCATGCAACTAAGTAGGGGTGTTGTGTGAGTTGTTATTAAATACCACAAAACAGAGCCTACTTTTTATTCTATCATAGTGAGTCAAGTATAGATTTGGAATTCAGATAGTTCTGGGATCAAGTCCCCACTTTCCCATTTACTGGCTGCATGAGCTTAGGCAAGTTACTTAACCTCAGCCTCCTCATATGTAAAATAGGGATAAGAATAGTACTTATAAGTTCATTGTTGTTAGTTGCTGTCATGAATTGAATTGTGCCCCCCCAAAATATGTGTCAACTTGGCTAGGCCATGATTCCCATTATTGTATAATTGTCCTCCATTCTGTGGTATTGTATAATTATGTATTGTAAATCCTAAACCTCTATATGTTAATGAGGCAGGATTAGTATGGTGTATATCTTGAGTCACACCCTTACTCAAGCCACACCCTTACATGAGTCATATCTTCTATCTTACAAGAGATAAAAGGAGAGAGAATCCAGCAGTGAGGAGAGGGACTTCAATACCACCAAGGAAAAAGAGGCAGTAGTGGAGCGTGTCCTGTGGGCTCAGGGTCTTTGCACTGAGAACCTCCTAGAGCCAGGGGAAGATTGATACCAAGACACATCGAGATCTCTAAGGAACACTGAGCCAACAGATGTTGAAAGGAGGCCTTCCCCCAGAGCCAACAGAGAAAGTCTTCCCCTAGAGCCAGTGCCCTGAATTCAGACTTCTAACCTCCTAAACTGTGAGAGAATAAATTTCTGTTTGTTAAAGTCATCTAATTGTGGTATTTCTGTTATAGCAGCACTAGATAACTAAAACAGTTGTTATCTAGTCAATTCTGACTCATGGTGACCCCATGCATGTCAGAGCAGAACTGTGCTCCGTGTGGTTTTTAAAGCTATGACTTTTTGGAAAAATATCATCAGGACTGTCTTCCAAAGCACCTGTGCATGGGTTCTAACCACCAACCTTTCAGCTAGTAGTCAAGCACCTAACCATTTGTGCCACCTGGGGACTCCTACTTGTAAAGTCCAAATAAACCAAACCCATTGCCGTCGAGTTGATTCCAGTTCATAGTAAACTGCTCCATAGGGTTTCCATAGCTGTAACCTTTACAGAAACAGACTGCCACATCTTTCTTCTGAGGGGTGGCTTCTAGGTTCAAACTGCTGATCTTTTGGTTAGCAGCTGAGCACTTAACCACTGCACCAGTAGGGCTCCTACTTGTAAGGTAGTACACCTAAAATACTTAGCAGAGTGTCTGCAATTGGTAATTGCTCAGTAACTGTTTGTCTTATGCCTACTAGGGACTCCAAGTCTTAGTTGAGGTCTTGCTGTTGGCCTCCATCAGGAGCTCTGCTATGCTGTTTCTGCTACCTACACCATCACCACCTACTTCTTCTCCAGTTGAAGCAAGAGAAATACTGTGGATTGGTAGTGTTTAAAGTTAAGCTACTGATTTAAGATTATGCTTGTCAGTGGTGTCCTACGTCTAGATCAAAGGACTAGAACATGTGAGTGTGGTCATCTTTGGCCTTTCTCTGTTTTCACTCACTCTCTCTTGCCATGTTTTTGAAAGTCATTTGGAAGTAAGAAGACATTAAAAATGAAGATTCCGTGAAGGGCAAAGCAGGAGAGACCAGGAGAATTGTAGAGAAAGCTCAGAAAATAGTAGATGACAAGCCAAATAAATCACTTTGAAAAAGAGGCTTCTGAAGAAACATTCTTCCAAATGTCCTAACTCTTCCTTTTCTTGGAGATCTCCCATAATAACATAAGAATCACAGGTAACCACTTATTGAATTCTGTTACCTTCTCGGTGCTGTACAAGGTCTGAAGGCAGAAAGGTGGCAAAGACATTGCACCTGCCCTCCAAAGCTCACAGCTTAGTGTGGGGAAGCAGCCGCTGAGGCATTTATGACACGAATCCAGAACTAAACACATCAGCAAGGTGTGAAAAGGCACCACAGGAACATGTACAGGGAGCAAAATATTAATTTATTCAGCACATATACATTGTGTGCTTGTGACGTGAGGCATTGTCCCAATTCAGGACACCCCAGAGGACAAAACACACAGAGACCTGGCCTGTGGAGCTTAAATTCTAGTGGACAAAAAAGCAACAAACTTAGTTTAAAAAAAGTAAATTCTATCATGCTGGGAGATGACAAGCACTATGGAAAAAAGTGGGGTGAGACTGGGGGATTGAAGGCGTGGAAAACAGAGAGGAGCAGGTTGCAGCATTATTAAGTAGGATGGGCGTTATTGAGAACATAAGGTTTGAGCAAAGGCTGGAAGAAGATCAAGCTATGTGGGGAAAGTGTTCCAAGCAGAGGAAACACTAGAGCAAAGACCCTAAGGTGGGAGTGTAACTGCTGTGTCTGGGAAATTGTAGGGGGCTGGAAGGGCAGTGTCGCTGGAGTGGGCATGGAAACAGCAAAGACGATTGTAGGCCCTAGAGGCCTTTGTCAGGCTTTTGGCTTTTACTCCACAAGACAATGCAGTCACTGGAGAGGGCGACATGATATGACATGTGTGAAAGGCTCCTGGCTGCTGTGTTGAGAATGACCTGTGAGAGCCAGCAGAGGGGCAGGGTCATAGGCCAGAAGGCCACTGCAGTAACAAACAATGGGGACTCAGACTGTGCTGGGGGCCGTGAGGGAGTGAGAGGTGTCTGTGTGCTGGATTCCTCTGAAGGACGAGTCAGCAGAATTTCCTGATGGATTGTGTGTGGTGCGTGAGAGGAAGAGAGGCCGCAAGGATGACCCCAGGGTTGAGGCAATGAGAAGGCTGCAGCTGTGGGGGAGCAGGCTGGGAAAGATCAGAGCTCATATCTGGACAGATCACACTTCAGATTCCAGACTTCCAAGTGGAGCTGGTGAGCAGGCATTGCAATATGAACCTGGAGAAATAATTCTCCATATTAATCTAGCAGAGATTTAAGGGTGATTTTCACCAATGGATTTTACCAATCACAGCAGTTTCTATCAGTTTTGTTCCAACTAAAACCCAGAACAATTTTCTAAAATCCCACCGCCAAGGAGAAGAAGCCACTAAGTTATAAGAGGGTTTGCTGTAAAAGTTTCCTCTAAGTTTGTTGTTTGTAATTCAGAACATATTTTCCCCTTGAATGATCTCATGAATTGTGGTAACACTCCTGCGCCAGGTCTCCCAAGCATATCAAATCTCTAAGGTAGCAGTATATTTGAAGAAGGGAAAAGAAAGGATAAAATAACACCGCTGTGGTACTAGTAATTAAACAAACAAACACAATAAAAATGACATAAGAGTGCCTATGCCTCCCACATTGTGGTTAGTGGTTGGAAATAGTCAGACTTCATCCAGCCATCCAAACCCTTTTGCCAAGCAATGACAAAAACCTTTACTTCACTGAATATCCAGCTGAGGGAGGTGGTCCCAGAAATTTACTTCCCAGTAGCAGGCTAGGCAAGAGAAGGGGGAGTATTTTGTGTCTACAAAGAACATGGAGGGACTGTCCAGACTTAGGCCACTACTAGAGAAAGATTTGGGTTAATAAGCTCTGTTTAAAGCCTCATTCACACTTTGATGGGAATCACTTTAGTTAGATCCAAAACAGGTAAAGTACTTGGCAATGTAAATTTTTATTCAGGTAGGATAAAGAAAAGAAACTTCTAGAACCAGAGTCCTTCCCATTGGCTCAGAAGGAGTCACTTGGGTGAGCAGCAAGCCCAAGGGGCATTGCTGTCATAGCAGACTCCTGCTCAGAGTACAGCTGCCCCACAGGGTTGTCAAGGCTGTGACCTTTTGGAAGCAGATTGCCAGGCTTGTCTTCCAAGGCACCTCTGGGTGAGTTAGCGTTGCCAACCTTTCAACCAGTACGTGGGCACTTAACTGTTTATGTCCCCCAGGGACTCCAAAAAGGCCTAGAAGAGGAGGCAGGAGAAGGCTTGTGAAAGGAAGCTAGGAGATGGATCAAAGGCACAAAGACCACTTTTGATCAGGTTCTGGCAGCAGCTGCTATGATGGCAGAAAGTATTTTCATGGGCTGCTAATGCTGAGTTATGCTATCAGATGACAATGTTGCATTTTACCTGAGCCCAGTCAGCATGAAAAACAGCAAAGGCTAGAAATCCCCCACTCTTTTGTGTTCTGGGAATAAACTTTCTACAAAGAACCACTCTTCTTCACATGACTTAGATAGGACTCAAGGTTGCCTCAGACCCTCCAAATTCCCATTCTTTGCCTCATAAATGACTAGTTGAATGGCTTGTCCCCACTGAAAGATTGGAACAAAATGCTTGTTAACCAAACTTTGGCTAAGCTTCTCTCCTGTCCTGAACATTGGCAGACCCTCGGCCTGAGTCAGCATACAGCCCCTCCTTAAAAGCCCCTCCCGGAGAACAAGCTGGCCTCAGGGAAGAACATGCTCTGACCTGCTGGCTAATCACTTCACCCTTTCATCTCACTCCCCCACACCTGATTCTTTCTAGCCTTGTCTACTCCTTTCTACAAAAGAAAACCTTTTTATTATTAACTCTGGGGAGGCTTGCAGATCTTATGCTCACAATGTTCTCCCTATTGCGATAGGACTTCCCCTTTTGCAATAATCCTTTTGAATAGTTTTTTCTCTAATGAAGTCCACGTAAGTCTGGATTTTTTTTTTCTTTTAATTTGACACAAGTTTAGTCTGAACACTACATTATCTCAGTCTTTTCTCATTCAGTCCAATCTTTCTAATCTCAGCTCATCCAATCCAGCTTGTCAGTTTAAATTTCCTTTACTCAGTCCCTACTTCCATCTTATTATAGGAAGGAAAGAGGAAAAGGAAAAAAATGAGGGTGTTTGTGTCACCCCTTTATTGTCCCCCATCCTCCTTCCTCTCACCCCCTTTATTATGAATGCAAGTTAGCACACACACGGCTTACCTGGTCGAAGGTGTTTTGGGGACACAGAACCCTCAAATGCCAAGGGGCCAATATGCTTACTTTCTCTTTTTCATTCTTTCTTTGCGGATGCTTAAGTAAAATTAAGTTTCACATTCATGTTCCCTCCTAGATCACAAATTCCAAATGGGCAGACATTATGTCTCTGGCTCAACAATGGTGCCCTTGGGGCCTAGGCACTGTGACTTGTGCATG
Organism: Dugong dugon; assembly: GCA_030035585.1. Taxonomy (NCBI): domain Eukaryota; kingdom Metazoa; phylum Chordata; class Mammalia; order Sirenia; family Dugongidae; genus Dugong; species Dugong dugon. The sequence continues at coordinate 41,506,779 of CM057466.1, read as the reverse complement.
GTAGGGGCTCAGGAAATAATTATTTAATAAATGGATGAACGAATAAGGGAGAATGAGGAGCCTATAGATTTTTGGTATAGATGCCTTAGAAAAACTTGTGGGTACTTTCAGTGATTTTAGAGGTTGATGGCATGCGTGATTAGTAATCCTAACTTCCCTTAAAAATGTAAGGCGCTCCTGCTTCCTGATATAGGCACCGATAAAGAGCTCAGCTGCTAACCAAAAGGTCAGTAGTTCAAATCCACCAGCTGCTCCTTGGAAACCCTACTGGGCAGTTCTACTCTGTCCTACAGGGTCGCTATGAGTTGGAATCGACTCGATGGCAACGGGCTTGGTTTATACTTCATCAGTCATCCCAGAGCTGAAAAGGCAGCATGACTGGGGACAGATCAGGTGGATTGCTAGATGTGGCTGTGAGGCCAAACAGAAGAGCTCTTGTAATTGTTATTTTCTATCCAACAAGAAGTGAGAGTTAGCAGGCAGGCAGGCAGGCAGGGAAACTGTATGGGAGTTTTGAGAAGGAAGGTATGGAATAGCCATCCAAGTGAGGGAGTGAGTGATTTGACCAGGGAAATGAAGCCCAGTTGCTCAGCAGCACTGAGGGTAGACCCGATGTTGATGCACTGTAAAATGGGTAAGGTTAGCATGCTTGTTTTTCTCCAGCCACATTCACTTACTCAAAAGAAGTTACAGAGTAGGTGGAGAATTGGGATTTTCCCAGGCTAGCAGAAAGGAGAGTGGGCCAAGGAAGCTGAGGGTATATGCAAGACAGTGGCTGACATGATGGACCACAGAACCTATGCTGAGTAAGGAGGGAAGGAGGATAGGAAAAGGACAACGGCTCTGTTTAGTGGTTAGTGTCACCTAGTGTGGTAACTCAGGGTGTCAACCACCCCCCCATGGACCTCCTCCTGTACCAGACCATACAGAATCTGGCCAGGCACCTGGGGGGCCCCAGCACTGCTACCACTAGGTGCTCCTGCACCGCGTGCACCACGGCCTTGGCCCAGCGTGCATGCAGCCTGCGGGCTGCCTCCTCCTGCACCAGCACCTGGCCTAGCTATGCCACAGCACCCAGCCCGGGGCCTGCCAGCATCTGCAGACAAGTGCCCATAGCACAGTATTTTGTAGACAGTCATTTTGGTGTCACCCCATCTGACAGTGTCACTGGTGTGGTCTGTACCCCCACACCCCTCTAGTGACACCGCTGGCTGTTGAAGGTAAAGAACTACTGATACTAGGAGGATTGAGTTGGAATGACAGAAAGGGGTAGTTAGGGTGGGCTGCTTAAAACTGATACTATGGAGGACAGGCAGTTATTAGTGATTAGTAAGGTCAAGGATGGGGGCTGAGGTGGTTCAGTGGTAGAATTCTCACCACGCGGGAGACTGGGGTTCAATTCCTGTTCAGTGCACCCAAGCACAGCAAACACCCATCCATCAGTGAAGGCTTGCTTGTTGTTATGATGCTGTACAGGTTTCAGCAGAACTTCCAGACTAAGGCAGACTAGGAAGAAAGGCCTGGCAATCAGATCCCATTGTGCATGGACTCACCATGGGGCAGGGGCCGACTCAATGCCAGCTAACAACCACAACACCAAGGTCAAAGACAGGATTGTGGGAATGGGTAGCTGCGCTGGGTGTAAGAAATGACCATTGGAGGTTAGAAACTGAGAGGCTGTATAGAGATTGCAATGTGGATATTGAAGTCACCATGAATTATGACAGAGAATTGAGCCAACTATATTAAAGAAACCAAAAACCCACTGCCCTTGAGTCTATACCAACTCATACTGACCCTATAGGACAGAGTAGAACTGTCCTATAGAACTTCCAAGGCTGTAATCTTTACGGAAGCAGACTGCCACATCTTTCTCTTGCTGAGGCTAGTGGGTTTCAACTGGTTATCTTTTGGTTAGCAGCAGAACACTTTAACCATTGCACCACCAGGGCTCCTTGAGCCAACTATATTATCAGCTATTATTTCTACTAGGCCGTTGCAAGCGATCATAACACCTTGAACTTTTCATTCAGAGCACTTGGCACAGTTGGTAATATTTGACAATAATCAGAGCTTACCGTCTGTCTGGAAACCCTGGTGGCTAGTGGTTAAGAGCTACAGCTGCTAACCAAAAGGTCAGCGGTTTTAATCCACCAGGAGCTGCTTGAAAACTCTATGGGGCAGTTCTATTCTGTCCTATAGGGTCGCTATGAGTCGGAATCAACTGCACGGCAACAAATTTGGTTTTTGATACTGTTTTGTTCACCACCGTGTACATTTGAAGTAGCATGAACCAAAACCAAGCCAGCTGCCCTCTAGTCAGCTGGACTCATAGCGACCCCATGTGCGTCAAAATAAAACTGTGCTCCATAGGGTTTTCAATGGCTGATTTTTTGGAAGTAGATCGCCTGCCCTTTCTTCCGCAAGTAGCATACTGACTGACATGTAAGTAGAGCTCAAAATGAATGCTGTTCTAGCTATTATATAGAGAAACTTCAGATGTAATGAGTTATAATGTCAATTAACTCTACAAGGAGGGTCCAGATCCTTTTGTCTTGAACAAGAAAGCAAGGCTACATGGGCGCGGGGTTTCTGTATGTTAGAAGCCCTGCTGATTCTCTGGCGCCTAGAGCAGTGCCTGATAAATTAGGTACTCAGCAACTATTTGTTGACTGAACGATGAAGTGAATAAGTGAATGAATGAACGAATGAACAAACGAACGAACCAAACACTAAGTACACCTACAGAAACATCCTACAGAAAGACCACGCCTGCACCAGAAGCCGCGTCAGCCTACCGAGCACTGGCGCTCTGCGCCTGCGCGACGTCTCCACTTCTAGGGCAAAGCCGCTCCTATCACTGCGTTTGCGTTAGCCGGGTTGAGCCGTCCGCGCTGCCGTAGCCCGCTCTTCTGTCGAGAGGTCCGCTTCCGTCTCTGCGTTCGCACAGGTACTCGGCCTGCCGCTTTCGGGCAGAGAGGAAGAGGCGCATCCGCGGCCCATGTCAGGCACCGGGCTCTGGAGATGGCAGCTCAAAAAATAAACGAGGGGCTGGAGCACCTCGCTAAAGCAGAGAAATAGTGAGTGAGAGACTCTACGGACGGCCACTGGGCCCGTCACCTCCTGGCCTGGTCTCAAGGCCCTGCGGGGTTGAGGGAGGGGGCAGGGATGTGGGTGGGGCTGTGCCGCCCTTCCCGGGAAGGCTGCGGAGGACTTCGGAGTCCCCCAGAGCTTGGGATCCCGGGAGCGGGGCAGGGCCGCGGCCCCTCGGGCAGCGCCGGCCACCCTTCCCGCCGGAAGTCGTCCGGTTTCCTGAGCTGGTGTCCCGGTGGGAGGAGGGGCCCGGGCAGCCTTTACGTTTCCTTTAAGCCCTGGGGCTTTTCCTCAGAAACAGTTTGTCAACCTCTGCACTCGGGACCGATGATTCGTTGTGCCGGGGGCTGCCCCGTGCGCGGTAGGATGTTCAGCAGCGTCCCCGATCTCTACGTACTAGATGCCAGGAGCAGCCTCTTTTCCCACAGCCAAAAATGCTTTCTGCGAGACACAGTCGCCCTGTTGAGAACCACTGCTCTGAAACACTCCCTGTGTCGGGGGAGAGGGCTACAGATTTACTCAGAAAATGCCTCGGTGAACCTTGTCATTTCCCATCGGACTGTCCCTGGGGCAGGAACTCTCTGCTTCCTCAGTGTTTTTCTGTCGGCTTCTGGTACGGTGTCTAGTAGGCACCCAACAAATATTTATGGAAATGAACTGATTCTCCTTTCATTATTCCTTTTGTCACTCCCCCCGCCCCCCAGTAAACTTATGAATTCATTATTCCAACGAACTACTATCTAGTAATTACGGGCAATGAGGACTCTGCTTTGTGCTCTGTTCTAGGTGCTCCATATACGTAATCTGAGATCTTCACAATTTTCCAATTAGACAGTCTTATTTTACCGAAGAGGAAACGAGGCTCAGAAACCTCATAATGGCTTTCCCAGGCTGCACAGTGGCAGAGGCAATTTTCGAACAGTAGAAAAACTCAAAACTCTTCCCTGTGTACCCCACTACTTCCGGGCAGTGTGTAAGGTGGTGAGGGGAGGGTCTCTCTTGGTGCAGGAGGTGCCCAGACAGTCTCACTTTCTAGTGGGAGCAAACACAAAAATAGAATAGTGTGTGATAAGGACTGTAATAGAGATGTGTTAAATGTGCTTTGGTAACATAGAGGGAGGAGTTTATTCTGCCTGGGGAAATTTAAGAAGGTTTTATAGAGAGGTGATTTCTGAGCAGGACCTGGAAAATAAGACTTTTTAGACAGGGAAATCGTGAGAGAGATTCTATGCACAGGGTGCAGTACGGTGCACAAAAAACCAAACCCGCTGCCCTTCAGTCGATTCCGACTGATAACGACCCTGTAGTAGAACTGCCCCATAGGGTTTCCAATGAGGGGCTGGTGGATTTGAACTGCCAACCTTTTGGTTAGCAGCAGAGCTTTTAACCAGTGCACCACCAGGGCTTGAAAGAGAGGCACCAAACTCGTTGCCGTTGAGTTGATTTCGACTCATAGTGACCCTGTAGGACAGAGTAGAACTGTCCCGTAGGGTTTCCAAGCAGCAGCTGGTGGATTCCAACTGCCGACCTTTAGGTTAGTAGCCTGAGCTCTTAACCACTGTGCCACCAGGGCTGAAGAGGTATACAGGGAACAGTAAACATAGTAGGTAGAGTGCCACAAGAAGCACTAGAGCGGAGAAAAGGACGGGACAGACTGTGAAGGGGCTCCCGTTTTAATAGCCTTGAATCTTATCTATTCTAGGTGTTGAATAAATCAGTGGATGTGGTTAGATTTGTTTTTGGCAAAATAAATGAGGTGGAAACTTGGAGAATGGACTGGAGCAGGGTGGGAACTTTGGCATATTCAGTAGGCAAACGTTTACAAAGTTGTTGCTGTGTACTAGCCACTGGGGATATAAGGGTGACCTGAAATTGGTCCCTTCCTCAAAGTTTAAAATTTATAGGAGAATAGACAAACATGAGTAGAAATGAGGTGTCAACCATACAGTGGTTATGGTGAAAGTACACAGAAAGGAGAAGTTAATTTCCCAGGGTGAGGGGACAGAGCAGGAAAGGTGACTCCCACTGAGGTGCTGTAGGCAAGTGAGAAGGCTGTAAGGGTAAAGGGGGCAGGATTGGGCAACCTTTATCAAGTAGAATTGACAAGCTTTAATGACTCTGGTTCTTTCCATGTATAGTACAATGGATATACTTGAGTGATTGTATCTTGTTTTTGGTGGAGTTTAAAAAAATATGTTAGTATACAGAATATAATGAGAGCTTTGGAATTAAAGTAGACATATATTGCAATTTAAGGATTTTATTTTTTGAGCAATAAAATTCTTGGTAAGCTTTAAAAGTTGCTTGCAGATTTGAATTTTGTTCACAGTACTTATACAAAACAAGTGTTAAATAAGTTTAATTGGCAAAAAAAGGTTATAAGTTAGGGCCTTTGGGCAGTTCCCATGCTGTCTCACAGTCAAGGATGTACTTCCCCAGTTCCTGATTCCTCTGAAGCTAACAGTGCCATGTGTAAGCAGACGTCTGTTAATTGAAGTTCAGAATTTAAGATGGTGTTTACTTAGTAATTCTTATATACAGCCAAGCATGAGAGTCATTGAGCTAGATTAAACTATGAATCCGAAATTATTTTAAAATAAAAAAAGAAATATTGCAGAAAAGACAAAACGACTCAGAATTGATTGTCCTTTGATTTGGGATCTAAGAAGTCATTATGATCATGGAAAGCATCTTCTCTTGCTTTTGATAACATCCTTCTCTTTCTTAGTCATCCTTCCTTTCCACTGATGGCTGGTTCTCAGCCTTTTACACTGACTCCCTTTGTTTTCCCCTGAATGTTTGTATTCCTTTGTCTTTCTGTCCTCTCTCTACAGTCTCCCTAGGTGATTTTGTCTATGCCTATTTTCTGATGAGTCCCCAGTTTATATCTAGGCCCCTTCTCTGAACTCCAGGTCCCTGAGTGGTACAAATGGTTAACACACTCAGCTGCTAACCTAAAGGTTGAAAGTTCGAGTCCACCCAGAGGTACCTGGGAAGAAAGACCTGGCAATCTACTTCAAAAACACAGCCATTGAAAACCCTGTGGAGCACAGCTCTACTCTGACATACATGGGGTCACATGAGACGCAGTGGACTCGATGGCAGCTGGTCCTCTGAACTCCAGTCTTGTGACTCCTCCTGCTCACTTGATACTGTGCTTAAAGGTTCTCAAGCTTTACTGTGCTTCAGGGCTTGTTAAAACACACATAGCCGTACCCCACCACAGAGTTTCTAGTCAGTAGGTCAGGGATGGGGCACAAAAATTTGCCTAACAAGTTCCTGTGTATTGCTGATGCTGCTGGTACGGGGACCAGACATAGAGAACCTCTGCTCTCTGTGGCTGTTACGCTGGCATTTTAAAAGGAGAACATCACTTCCATGACGGGGAGGGCAGGTGGGGTGGGAGTATTTAGTTATAAGTAAGTTTGGTTGGAGGTGGGCCGGATGGGGAGTTGGTGCCTGATGGTTTCTTCTTTTTTAAATATCATTATAAGCGAGGTTCTCACTTATAGTTGGCAACTTATGTGAAACGTGTCTTCCTTTTATTTTAGCCTGAAAACTGGTTTTTTAAAATGGAAGCCGGATTATGACAGCGCTGCTTCTGAATATGGAAAAGCAGGTATGTGTGACTGTACTCCTGTCACTCCAGTGTGTAATTCTAGGACAGTCTGATAACTTCACCTCAGCATAGTTATTTATTCTGAATACTTCCTGTCAAATTGGAATAGCTATTAAAAAATGCATTAAGCCCTTGCATTTTTTCTCACTGATGTTCAGGTGTGTTGAGGGCTGAGTTGGCGATCCTACTACCTGTCTTTCATGACAACAGATAGGGATAGGGTTGGTGGTACACAGATGCAGGTCTTTAGCATTGTTTTATACCTCTTTTGGACACTTTTGTAATTGGAGGGGCATCATTTTTGCAAGTCTTCTCAATGAAAGAAATTTAACATATTTACTTTGTGTTCATCTTGACATCATGAACCTCTCTCAAAAATAAAATATTCCAGGCTAGATTGTCTCCTTAAAGCAGCCTTTGTTTATTTTCTTTAAGGGGTTATGGAAAATAAATAATTAGTACAATTTTTAAAAAAAAAAACAATGAGGAAACCCAGGATGACAATGGTTTCAGTATTTTGTTTCTTTTTGACATTTTAGTAAAGCAAATTTTATATGAGCATGATTTAAAAAAAAAGATGTTTTCTCAAGGCAGTATGATTTCCACTTTTGTCTCCTTGTTTACAAGCAACCTTGCTAAGTTTTCCAGAAATTTCTAAGATCATATTTTGGGGCCACTTCTAATTGTTTTGCCCTGATGAAGATACTTCTACAACACTAGCAGTATACACTTAGCTCTTTGGACAGTGAATTGTCTGTTTCACAGACGCCAAAACAGTGTATAAGCTTTGTTTAAAAACAAAAAAACAAAAAAAATGCGTTGTTGATGCATGTATTTAAAGATTGTACCAACCAGGGGGGTTTGTTATAAATATTTAATGTGTTTATTGGTTTTCTGTTTCTTAATAACTCAAAAGATGAACTAGCTATAACTGACTTTTTAAAGCACTGTTTTTATTATTAAATGTAAAGCCAATGATGTGAGCTACTGTCTGGTGGCAGAAAGCACCTCCCGCTAATTCGGGAGTATTAGTTTGATGGATGCTTGGTTTCTCAAAGCTTAGACGTTGGTGTTGGAAACACTTCTGGATTTTGATTGGAAGTAACGCTGACTTGTTGCCAAGAGTCAACAGTTTAAAACAAACAAAAAAAAAGACTCTTGAAAATATTTCTAAATTAATTGATCATCAAAAAAGTTGAGAAAATTGCTTTAGATAAAAAGTAGTATTCTATAGTTTTATGAAACTTCCTAAATATTTGGTTGAAATAAGTATATTTTCTGATACTTCACCCATAATGCACATTTCAGTAATGATTCATCTGCTATTTTTCAGTAATGGAAATAGAAAGTTTATTTTTTTCTGTTCTGTTTCAGCTGTTGCTTTTAAAAATGCCAAACAGTTTGAGCAAGCCAAGGATGCCTGCCTGAGAGAAGCTGTCGCACATGAGAGTAACAGGGCGTATCTTTTCCAGCTTTTCAAAAGGAGTTCAACAGTTAGATGATTTTGACAGAAACTAATTGTTTTTTCTTGTTAAATATTTGCTGCATGTGAAGTACAGTGCTTTTAAATTAGAAAAATTATGCAGTTCAAAACTCCAGAGGAGCATGTGTAGTGGGGTTTGATCATCTGGTCCACGCTGGTTTGCAGAGCTGCTTTTGGGAGTCCGGAGTGACTCACTTATTTTCTGTTTCTGGGTTTGATTGATGACGGTTTTATTTGGGCTGAAGTAAGTGAAATCCATACATGACTGCTGAAGACGAAGATGTAGCACAGGTACTGGAAATATATAAATTGCTATATAAATTTTATTTGAAACATGATCTTTCTCAGGTATCTGAAGTGAGACTTACATGTACTTTTAAACAATAAATTTTTTTAATACGTTTGAAAACTTACTGACTAAACTGAGTATTTTATCTCACTTGCCAATTGTAGTCCAAATGAGTTTGCATTTTGATTAAACTCTTCCAATCAGCGCATGATGGAAATAGTTTAAAGTCTATGGGGTGTTTTGTCAGTGTTTTTGTGAATTATATATGCAACATCAACAGGCAATAAGTTATTTTTGCTGTATCTGTTCGTAGGGTTTGTCTTTTGGGACCAGTTGGGCAATGATTTAGTTAACCTTATCTTTTAGGTAGTAGATCTTTAGAAATTGTTGATTCCCTTTTTTTTTTTTCCTTAATTTTCACTTTGTGACATCCATGCAGTCTTTTTCATGCTGCCAAGTAAGTAAATATTCTCCACGTTTTTATGCATTTGCAGATTATATGTTTTAAATGTTGTTTTCTATGGTTCATTAAATTTTTCCCAAGTTGTAAATTCATAATTACTGAATTATTTTGTATTGACTTAAGTAAAATAGTTATTTCCCTTTAGGTTGGTGTCACTTAAACCATAGAAACAGAGCCACCCCTAGCTAAGAAATGTTTAAATTAAAATTGGTATTGTATTTTTAGGACCATTTGTGTAACAGCCTTTGAAAAATCAAGTAAGCTAGAATCTCTTTTCCCTCTTTGTTGTTACTTAATAGTACCTGTGGAAGAGAAACGAGAAGCTTCTTCCAGCTTTTTAGAGAGTACTTATTTGTTTTAAAACTTGCCTGATAGAAAGTCATTTAACCTTTCTTGACCCTTACTTAATTTTGCATCTGCAAAGTAAATTCCTGTTAGCTCAAATGTCTGATGTTTCTAAGGAGTAATCACCCACAAAAAATAAAAAGAGAAAATTACGTTGTATAGTAATACAAACCTCAAGTAATATGTTGTGCCTGAGCTAACTTTAATTGAAATAACTCCCTGTACAAGTAGTAGGTTTCTCCTCCCTCTTGCATAATGGGAGACCCTGGTGGCGTAGTGGTTAAGCACTACTACAGCTGCTGATCAAAAGGTCGGCAGTTCAAATCCACCAGCTGCTTCTTGAAAACCGTATGGGCAAGTCTCCTCTGTCCTGTATGGTTGCTATGAGTCAGAATTGACTTGACAGCAGTGGGTTTGGTTTTTTTTTTTTCTCCTTACCTAATTAAGGTCTAATCGGAGAAATTATATTCTCTTTGCAGAGCCTATGAGCAAGCTGGCATGATGTTGAAGGTCAGTACGGTAGTTTTCCTGTCTTGTCACAGCTGTTCTCTAGGTAAAATGAATGAACTGTAAGCCATTAGAGTAAAAGATAAGTTGAGGTTGAAAGCTTTCTTGCTATAAAGGAAGAGATAGCTAAGTTATGATTCCACGTCCTAAGTAATGCTTCCTGGACCCATCAAGTATATTCTGTGTGTCTTAAAATAGGAAGTTTAAAGTGAAATGTAAGAGAATTTAATGAAGGGAACTGGGAACAACACTGTAACCAGGACATCTTAATGTACTAAAAGTTCATATGTATTCTTTACTGTCCATGGATTATATAGAAAGAAGACATTTTTGCTTGTTTCACAAGTATCAGTTGGCAGCAAAGAGAGCCAGAAGACTTAAGCATTTTTGCTAGTTTAACTCTGATTCTTTCTGAATGGAGTATTTTGCTAATGAGCCTATGCTGCTTTCAATATTTCTGGTTCTTAAAAGCAGGTTGGGAGTTAATATCCTGTTGTGGTGAGACAGAACGTATTACTTCATGACACCGACTCTATGAGAGTGTGCCAGATGGCAGCCGAGATAGAAAATGTTCCTTTCCGTTTTTGTGTTTGTTGTCTAATATGTTAAGAGCTATTTTGAGTTATTTATTACAAAGCTTTGTTTTAAGAACTTATACTTTAGTCAAGTTTGTGTTTTTAATTTCTGTGATTTTTGTAATGTTAACCAATTTTTTTTAAGTGAATGCATGCTCATTGTAGAACATTTAGAAAATACCGGAAAGATTTAAAAAATTGTTAATAACTATCACCATGTTAATTTTTTCCTTCTAGTCTTTTTTTTTAATACATGGACATTTTCTTACACATTTACAAACTGAGGTTATACTCTACGCACAGTTTTGTATCTTGCTGTTTGCATTTTATCATGTAAATTTTCTTACATCATTTCGAAAAATACTTTCATAATGTATCTCAAGAGCTTTAAGAATTTTCATAGCCTTTGACCCAGGAATTCCAATTCTGTGAGTCTGTCAAAAAGAAATAGATAGCAAAGATTTACACGTAAGAATGTTTATTGCTGCATTGTTTATGGGAAAAAATGGCAATTGTTTAAGTTTTTAATAATAGGAAAATACTTAAATTATGATACTCCCTAGTAATAAACTGTTGTATAGCCATCAGAATAAAGCTTTTCTGACTGAAGTATGCGACTAAATTTATATTAAGTTACATAAGGCAGGTTATCAGCAGCATTTCCTTAGCAACTGGAATTTCTGTTGTGCCAAAGAAGCTGAGGGTCTGCCCTGCACTTCTCCTGTCTCTCAGTTTCCCTTGACAACTAGCAGGTTCCCAGGTGACCGTCATAGTCTCAGTGTACCTGCACCTGTTATTAGGATATGCTGTTTTCATACAGAAGTACTATAGCACTGTAATCCTCATGCTACACTAGCCAGTTTATGCTTTAAGGGCTGTGCTAAGACTTGAGTCTTCATAAAGAGTTGTTATTATTCAAGCTCTTTTCTGTTGTTCGATAATCTGTTTAATTTGAGGTTTGAGAAGGACCGCTTTGAATGAAGGGAAAATAAACTTAATGGATGGGACACAGACTAAGGAAAATGCTTATGGCATGGTCTTGTATTTAAATGTCATGCTTTTGTGCAGTCCTGCGCAGCATTATGGGGTTTGAGCTACATGGTCCAAAATTAGTTCTGTGATTAAAATACCCAATTGGTCATACAAACCTTCACGTTCATCCTCCAGAGAGACTTAGGGGATGCCAGTTTGTAGGTGGAAGCTTGAGGGACTCCGTAGGGACTAGTTGGATTAATTTCTGATTCTGTCATTTTATGACAATTGTGATTTCATATCCTGTTTGCCCCAGAGGAGCAATAAGGTCACTGAGGCACCAAGCCACTGAAAATAGGCATATTTTAATATTCGGCTTCATGATTCTGCCATGCTGGAAGAACATGGTGAAGGGTTAAGTAGGCAGCCTGTCTTTTTCATGGAGCGGTATTAGTACTGTGGTTGGGCCTTTGTTATTCATAATCATGCTTGATTTGATGCAAAAGTAGGGAGATGCAGTTACTGTTTTTTAAATATTTGACTTATATGATACCTGTTTCATACGGCCTTGTAATGTAGTTAATAGCTCTGTATGTTTTATCTACTAGTGTAAAACTTAGAAACAATAGTACCCTGTGTTATATTTCCTTTTATCCCCTCAAATGCTTTGTATATTGTAGATGTTCAGTATATACTTGTTGAATTAATGGATAGGTGAATTGGGGGAAGAAATACTCTGCAAAAGCCGGAAGCAAGCCTCAGGACTGAAGTGGGTGAAGTAGATTTTGTTTGGTTTGCCTCCCCTTCCTTCTCATGTACTCTAGGCTCTCATTCTTTTCATTGACCTTTGGTTTCTATAGATGTAAAAAAGATTTTTTTCACTGAGATTTGGGGAAGTGATAACTGATATCATTCCCTTTGAGTAAATGATAACATTTATTTCATGTAGTATCGTTCAGTCTGTTGTATAGGACAGAGTAGAACTGCTGCATAGGATTTCCAAGCAGCAGCTGGTGGATTCCAACTGCCACCTTTTTTGGTTAGCAGCCAAGCTCTTAACCGCTGCACCACCAGGGCTCCTAGTCACCATAGTTCAATGATAAAAGAGTTACTACAGATTTAAATCTTGGTAGGATGAGGCCAGCAGTTTCGTTAGGGACATCATAATGAATATGTCAACTTAGGGATTTAATAGGCATATTTAAAAACAATATGTGAGATGTCATTATGGAGCCTAATTTAAGATATAACTATCTTTTAAATGATTTTAAAAAATTTTTAATATTTGGAGATATTAGATATTAGGACCACAAGATGCTGAGACCTATAGTTCAATAGTAAGAGATGGAATTTATCCTGCAATGGCACAGAAGAGGGTTAAGACTTAGATGAATTCAGGCGCAGGGGAGTAACTGAAAGGAACGAGGCAGGCTGGGTGTGTGAGGCAGCATGGTGGGGAGAAAGGCAGCCAGCTCCAGGAGGTGGTATGCCTTGGCTGAAGGAGACTGCCGCTGCCCAGCCCCGGACCACTGTTGCTGTGCGGGAATGCAAGCCTACTGCTACCATAGCTTTTTGTATTTTTCCACGGAAGCCATAAAACAGAAATTTGGTGAGGTATCTGATTTTAAAGTACTGTTTGGTTCCAGCAGAACGCACTTGGAAATGAGATGCAGCCCTTGGGCTACCAGCTTGCAGTCTTTGGCGTAGGCTTTGTATAGATTAGGAGGGCTGGTGCTGCAGTGATGAAGCGCCCGGCTGCTAACTGAAAGGTGAGCAGTTCAAACCACCAGCCACTCCACGGGAGAAAGATGTGGCAGTCTGCTTCTGGAAAGATGACAGCTTTGGAAACCCTATGGGGCAGTTGTACTCTGTCCTACAGGGTTGCTGTGAGTCAGAATCTACCTGATGGCAATGGGTTTGTATATATTAGGGACTCAGTAAATGTTTAAAGAATTTTAAATGCTTACAAAACAGTGAAGAGCAAGATTATCTGTGTTTTTTTTGTTTTTTTTTTGGTATAGTTTTCCTGAAACTGAAGTAATTGAGAAATGGGTAGAAATTAACTGATATTTTTTTGATTTGGTTAAGTGAAGCTTGATTCAGAGAGCGACCGTATGAAGGCATCTCATTTTAAATATATTGTTTTATGATATTTGTACAGGCAGTGGTGGTTCAGTGGTAGAACTCTTGCCTTCTATGTAGAAGACCCGGGTGTGATTCCTGGCCAGTGCACGTCGTGGGCAGCCACTGCCCATCTGTCAGTGCAGGCTTGCATGTTGCTATAGTGCTGAACAGGTTTCAGCAGAGCTTTCAGCTTTAAGACAGACTAGGAAGAAAGCCCTGGCAATCTGCTTCCAAAAGTCAGCTATTGAAAGCCCTGTGTATAGGTCACACCAGTCCAATCCACAACTGATCATAGAGATGGCTCTGGGCAGTGTTTTGTTCTCTTGTGCCTGGGCTCGCCAGGAGTCGGGGGCCTACTTGACGACAGCTAACATCACCACCACCAACAAAATTTTTGAGTCACTTACTTTCATGAATTAAGGATAAAATAATTGAATTTCAGATTATTTACTCTGTGTTTCTAAGTTATATATTTTCTGATTCATGCTGTATTCTTTGCCAAAAGGAGATGCAGAAACTACCAGAGGCCGTTCAGCTGATTGAGAAAGCTAGCATGATGTACCTGGAAAATGGCACCCCAGACACAGCAGCCATGGCATTGGAGCGAGCGGGGAAGTGAGTGTGTACAACTATTGTTAGAACCACAATGAATAGAAGTTATCAGTATTTTTGTTTTACTAAAATCCTTTGAAACACAGTTGCTATTTCTCACATAAGTCATATTTTTCTAATTCAGGCTTATAGAAAATGTGGATCCAGAAAAGGCTGTACAGTTATATCAGCAGACAGCTAATGTGTTTGAAGTAAGTTTGAATTTTATTTTCTTTCTTCAAGTACTCAGAACGTTTGTGAAATGTGTAATATATAGGAAAACAGAGAAATGTGGTGACTATTTTTTAACACTTTTTTATGCTCACAACTGAACTCTATTCTTAAGAGTTTTCTGCATTAAAGTAGCCAACACTCCCTTTCCTTGCATTCTTTCAGAATGAGGAGCGCTTACGACAGGCAGTTGAATTACTAGGAAAAGCCTCAAGATTGCTAGTACGAGGACGCAGGTACGTTGTCTAAAACTGTATTCGTGTGTCCGTTTATACTTTGGGAACTGTTAAGTAATTTTAGGGAAAGCTTGTTAATCTTTTTGGTGTAAGCCATGACAGACCAGGCTACCCAGTAGAAAAACTGACTTCTTCTAGATAATAAACTAAAACCAAACCAGACCCGTTTCCATCAAGTCGATTCCGACTCATGGCAAACCTGTATGTTAAAGAGTAGAGCTGCTGCATAGGGTTTTCTCGGCTATAATCTTTTAATTTTTTTATTTTTTAATTGTAGTTTAAGTGAAAGTTTACAATTCAAGTTAGTCTCTCATACAAAAATTTATACATACATTGTTATGTGACCTTACTTGCTCTCCCTATACTGTGACAGCACACTCCACCTTTCCACCGTTGATTTCCTGTGTTCTTGGCTATAATCTTTATGGCAACAGATTGCCAGACCTTTCTTCTGTGGTGCTGCTAGGTGGATTTGAACCGCCAGCCTTTAGGTTAGTAGTTAAACCATTTGTGCCACCTAGGCACATTTAATTAAATCTTAAAAGATACCTGCTATTCTGCTGTAGTCTAATGTCAAAATTTATTGTGCATTGTGCTGTCATCAGTAAAAACATGGCTCAGCAGCATGAGAGCAGTTTTCTTGATCTGTCATTTGATTAGATTATGATGTCTCTCTCAAGAGTATCGTATATAGGCATACATGACAGGGTATGCTAAATCCTCACCCATGAAGACTGGACAGGATCTTAACAGCCAAACAGTGTCATTAAACAGGGTGTTTAATTTTTTATCATTTAACATAAGACCTGAGGCACAAATAGCTGGACCTGGAAAGGTAAAGTCCTATTAGATTTCCCCTTTTTTTTTTTTTTTAACTTTACCTCAATTTAAGCTTAATGAACAATTTCTCTCAGTAATATAAAATTCCGTTTGCCAAGATCTCATTTATTCATATTTTAACATAAACACTTTTTGGAGACTCTTAAGTCTTCAGTGTGGATTATACCTCAAAATAAAGAAAACAAAAGTCCTCACAACTGGGCCAGTAAGCAACATCATGATAAATGGAGAAAAGATTGAAGTTGTCAAGGATTTCATTTTACTTGGATCCACAATCAACACCCATGGAAGCAGCAGTCAGGAAATCAAAAGACACATTGCATTGGGCAAATCTGCTGCAAAAGACCTCTTTAAGGTATTGAAAAGCAAAGATGTCACCTTGAAGACTAAGGTGCACCTGACCCAAGACATGATATTTTCTTTTTTTTTTTTGGTTCTTTTTTAGTATACTTTAGATGAAGGTTTAGAGAACCTTCATTAAACAGTTAGTACACATACTGTTTTGTGATATTGGTTAACAACCCCACAGCATGTGAACAGTCCCTTCTCAACCTTAGGTTCCCTGTTATCAGCTTTCCTGTCCCCTCCTGCTCTCTAGTCCTTGCCCCTGGGCTGTTATGCCCCTTTAGTCTCATTTTGTTTTATGGGCCTGTCTAATCTTTGGCTGAAGGGTGAACTTTGGGAGTGACTTCATTATTGAGCTAAAAGGGTGTCTAGGGGCCATACACTCAGGGTTTCTCCAGTCTCTGTCAGGCCAGTAAGTCTGGTCCTTTTTTGTGAGTTAGAATTTTGATCTACATTTTTCTGCAGCTTTGTCCGGGACCCTCTATTGTGATCGCTGTCAGAGCAGTTGGTGGTAGCCAGGCACCATCTACTTGTACTGGAGTCAGTCTGGTGGAGGCCGTGATAGTTGCGGTCCATTAGTCCTTTGGGCTTATCTTTCCCTTGTGTCTTTAGTTTTCTTCATTCTCCCTTGCTCCCAAAGGGGTGAGACCAGAGGAGTATCTTAGATGGCCGCAAGCTATGGTATTTTCAATCACGTCATATGCATGCGAAAGCTGGACAATGAATAAGGAAGACCAAAGAAGAATTGACACCTTTGAATTGTGGTGTTGGTGAAGAGTATTGAATATACCATGGACTGCCAAAAAAACAAACAAGTCTGTCTCGGAAGAAGTACAACCAGAATGCTCCTTACAAGCAAGGATGACGAGACTACATCTTACATACTTTGGATGTGTTGTCAGGAGGGATCAGTCCTTGGAGAAGGACATCATGTTTGGTAAAGTACAGGGTCAGCGAAAAAGAGGAAGACCCTCAGTGAGATGGATTGACACAGTGACTGCAACAGTGGGCTCAAGCATAACGATTGTGGGCATGGCGCAGGACTGGGCAGTGTTACCTTCTGTTGTACATAGGGTTGCTATGAGTCGGAACCAGCTCGACAGCACCTAACAACACCAACAAGTCTGAAAATAGGTATCTTAACTGAAACTTGCCAGTAGCTGTCTAGTGACAGAAGAGACAAAAGATCTATTTTACCAGTGAATCAAAAACGAATGACTGAAGAAGAATCTGTTGATCCCTTTCTGAGGCTGAATTAATTGTTTTCTTCATGGATACTACTGTCGTCGTGTGCTGCTGAGTCGATTTCCAACTCATGGTGACGCTGTTCAGACAAGTTTAGCATAGCATCAGAATAAATGAGTCTATAATGAATAAAGAGCCCTGGTGGCTCAGTGGTTAAGAGCTCAGCTGCTAACCAAAACGTCAGCAGTTCAAATCCACCAGCTGCTCCTTGGAAACCTTATGGGGCGGTTCTACTCTGTCCTGTAGTGTCACTGTGAGTCGGAATCAACTCGATGGCAACAGCTTACGTGTAATGAATAACTATTAAACATTCTCGTTTATATATACTCCTTTATTTGTGGAACCTTCTTTCATTGATTATTTATTTGTTTGGTCTAAATAGAGTAACAATTTGTTGTGTGTTTAAATTACGTCTTCTTTATTAAAGCATGTGACAAAATTTAGTTTATAAATTTTAGTTTATAAAATTTAGGTCATTACCTTTATTCATCTTAATAATCATGGCTTCCCAGAAAGCAAACGGACTGAAATGCTAACCCAAGCAGTTCCCAACTTATAAATGGTGTTCTAAAACGTTTAGTCTCTGAGAGTGTTTCCTGTGGAAAGAAAGCTGTTAATGGTGATACCTCCCAGGCTGTTGCAGAATTGCTGACCTCTAAGGTGTTACCTGGATTCTGACTCATACGAGCAGAGGCCCTGCAGTATAGAATAGAATAATGCCTTTTACTTTTCTCTCTACCGAGCAGACAAGAGGCAAGTTTTGGCATACTTTTTCCTCCTTTTCTTATCATTCCCATTTCCTGGTCCTCCCCCACAGTTCCCAATGCCTTTGTAGAGTCCTAGGCCCCTCCCTGTAGGATTCCGCTCATGATTTAGGAGATGAAGTTGGAGGTAGAGGGCAGAAGGTAAGGACAGCTCTGTGTGGGAATCTGCTCTGCTTCAGCCACACTAAAGTATTTCTGCTTTTCACATCTTTCTCACTTGACTTCTCAAACTGTAGATTACCTAAAACTGTGCGTCTGTCTCATAGGGAAAGTAGCAAAGGAGAGGAGGACAGCCTAGGTCTTCCCTGGGAGAACTGGAGAACTTTCTCCAACTACATGTATGTGTTCTTCCTAGAGCTCTGTTAGGGGTCGCGGCCAATGTCATTCTAAAAATGTTACCAGTTGGTTTTGACATGTGTAATGAGAACTGTTATTCTAAGACAAGTACTGAGGTTTCTTCAAACTATCATTGGAGCGGAAAGTACTGAATCGAATGAACACCGGAGTGAGACTGTTGCATGGATATGTTTGGAAGTTGGATATTTATAAATCTGAGTAACAAATGTGATCTTTTATTTATTTTGTGAATTTGTTTTATTGCTTTTTTTTCTTTTTTTTTAGTAAAATTACATTTTAAAATGATAATATTTTATGGAGTGTTTGAACAAAATTTTATAGGAATGTATTTTTTGAATTATATTACAGTATAAGAATTGATTTAAGTTTATTTAGAAATATGAAGAAATGGATATATTTTGAAAAGTTTCACTGCATACTTGTGGTATGAAGGAATTAAAAGTCTTGGCTGCTGACCAAAAGGTTGGCAGTTCAAATCCACCAGCTGCTCCTTGGAAACCCTTTGGGGCAGCTCTCTGTCCTGTAGGGTTGCTGTGAGTTGGAATCAACTTGACGGCAACGGGTTTGCTTTTGTTTTGTTTTGTTTTTGGCACAGCATTTGTATCAGGAATTTAAGTAGTGCAGGGTAAGAAAAAACATGGAAAATTTATACTAATAGAAAGATTATTGATAAAATTTATGTGATATTTGAGTATCTTGAATATATACTTTAGATTGCAATCTGATGGGAGGCCATCAATTGCCTAAAAGAACTAAAACAGGTGGTAGTTTTTTACTTTACACAAATAACATCTACTTATGGAATGTGGCATGAAAATTTACATTTCATGCTTGTTATATTAAGTTAATAATACATTTATATTTTATGTTAATGTGAGACTGTAAGATGTAATCCTTAACGATAGTTTAAGCTATAAAATAGCAAAATTAAATAATCTGGTGTATTTATATCATCGTTGTTAGGTGCTGTTGAGTTGATTTTCAACTCATAGTGACCCCATGTGACAGTAGAACAGCCCCATAGGGTTTTCTAGGCTGTAATCTTGATGGGAGCACATTACCAGGTCTTTGCCCTGTGGAGTGGCTGAGTAGGTTTGAACTGCAAACCTTCCGGTTAGCAGCCAAGCGCTTAACCTTTGCACCACCAGGACTTTTTATATTGATCTCTTGCTTTTCCTTCATTTCTGGAGAACCATAATTCAGAAATGCTTCAGAATTTTATTTAGGAAGCCTCTGAAAAACCAAAGCCAACCCATTGCCCGTTGAGTCGATTCTGACTGATAGTGACCTTATAGGACAGAGTAGAACTGCCCTATAGAGTTTTCAAGGAGCACCTGGTGGATTCGAACTGCCAACCTCTCAGTTAGCAGCCGAGCTCTTAACCACCGTGCCACTAGGGTTGCCTCTAGGATAGCCTTAAAATTAGTATTGGACCAGCGCTTGTTCACTCTTAGAAAAGGCCTTTTCAACAAGTTGATCATGACTTACAGGTAAAATTTATATCCCTTTCCTTCTAGGGAAGATTTGAAGCAGCTGAGTAGGTTGGGTACCCTGTGATTAACTCTTAGTGAACCCAAATTCGGAGCACCTTCCCAGAGCTCTGCTGTGTTTCCAACAAGGAGGAGAATCCTACTCCATAACTAATCCCTCGCCCCAGCTTAAGACTCCACTTAGCAATGAAAAGTACTTCTTTCCTGCAGATTGGTTGATACTTCTCTAGATTCTAAATGTAAGGAGGACTGGGTGTGCGTATATGTTCTTTTTTTCTTTTTCTTTTTTTGGTGGCGGGGGGGATGTGTGTGTACTAATTGAAGATAATCATTAAGTTTCCATCTTGTGTCAGTGTATCCTGTTTGTTGTAAATCCATTAATAACTGAGGTGAGGAATATAGAAACAGGTTTATCTGTAATAATAATAAGATTACTTGGGAAAGTGATGAAAGGCTGAAATGTTTTATAGAGAGTTGAAAATATATTTTGAAGTTCAAGAGATAGTTGGGACCAGAGGAAGTTTTGCATCATTGTGAGGAAGGTGTCATTTGAAAGCTGGGAATGAATGAGGTCCTTTTCATAAATGCACATAATTTCTGTGGAGTTTATATTTTATTTTATTTGGGTCTAATTCTTTTTTGAAATACAGGGAGATAAAAGCAAATTATCCTCTTTTCAGCAAAACCAGATACATTTTATTTTGCTAGGAGTATTTAGGAATTACCTGATGGGAAAGTTGAAGTCATCTGTGTTTCATTATAACAAGTAGGGAATCATTTCCTGGAGACATTTGAAAAAGATGGCTTTATATGCCAGTTTCATGGACTTTTAGCAAAGTTAATTAACTTTTTTGACCCTCAAAACTAAAAAAACCAAACCCCTTGCTGTCAAGTTGATTCCAACTCATGACGACGCTGTGTGTTAGAGTAGAACTGCTCCATGGCATCTTCTTGGCTGTAATCATCACAGAAGCAGATCACCAGACCCATATAAATGTACAGTACTTCTCTTGAATAACTTTTTGCTAGTTCACTATTAGCACATGAAAATGGTATTTTTATGACAAGGAAATAAATAATGTGCATGAAGAATGTAGCTTTTACAGTTAAATATATTAAAAACATAAAGTACTGAAATTCCTATTAGAATGATATAATCTGGACACTACATTCACAGAATGTTCTGGTTTAACTTATGGCACAGGCTCTGTTGTAAGCTTATGGTTGCAGTTACAAATGATACAGATACATGTAGTCCCCACTGTATTAGTTTGCTATTTTTGCATAACAGAGTACCACAAATCTAGCAGCTTAAAACAATACTCATTTATTATCTCACAGTTTCTGTAGGTCAGGAGTCCAGGTACAGCATAGCTAGGGTCATACAGTGCTACAGTCAAGGTGTCGAATGGGGCTGTGATCTCAGCTGAGGTTCAGGGTCGTCTCTTACCTCACTGGTGTTGGCAGAATTCATTTCCTTATAACTGTATGACTGAGATCCTGGTTGCTAGCTGTTGTCCAAGCACCAGTCTAAGCTCCTAAAGGTCTCCTGCAGTTCCTTGTTCTGTGGCCCCTGTAGGCAGTTGACAGCATGATAGTTTGCTTCTTTTTTGAGGCCAACAGTAGCATGTCTCTATAACTTTCAATTTCTCTAACTGTAGCAAGGGCCCAGTCCCTTTTAAGGACTCAACTGATTAGATCAGGCCGATCCAGATAGTCTACTTTGTGATTCACTCAAAGTCACCTAATTCGTATTCAGAGGTTGTGCCCATATTCAAGGGGAGATTATATAGGGAATGTATATGAGGGGGTTGGAATCCTGGGGACTGTCTTAGAATTCTGCTACTATACTGTGGTGGTTAAAGTTGTGTGCCAGCTTGGCTGGGTCATGATTCTCAGTGGTATGGCAGTTATGTAATGATGTGATGATGTAGTTTGGCAGTTATGTGATGATGTGATCTGCCAGTGAGTTGTAAGGGGAGTTTCCCTGTGGTTGTGGCCTTCATCCAATATGGATGTTCTGGCAAACCTCGCTTGCTTGGTCTGGATCCTGCATCAGGCTTCTCATCATCTGACCTCCAGTTCTTTGGTCATGAGCTAGTGCCATCTGACCTACTGATCTTGGGTTCATTGTCCTCTGCAGCTTTGTGAGTCAGGAGAAGCCTCCATCCTGATGCCTGACCCATAGACTTGGAACTTGCCAGCCTCTACAACTGCATGAGCCGTTTCCTTGAGATAAATCTCCCTCTCTATGTTTATACATTTCACTGGTTTTCCTTCTCTGGAAAACCCAGCCTAAGATGTTTCATACCGAGGGTGGTTCTAGAGAAACAGAATCCTAAGGATGAGTTTTCTAAATTGGTTCTCAAGTCTGACTAGTCTTAAAGGTGCTGATGACTTGGCCTTCAGTAATAAAGAGGGCACTGCTAATCCATGGTGTGAGGTGATAATATTAATATGTAAAATATCACCACCAGTAGATCAAGTATTGGTGAGAAGTGAGGCTCTGGGTGATCACATTTAATCCTTTACAATTTTGTCAGAATGAGAAGTGTAGGGAAGCTGATTGCTTGGTCCTGCTTTCACTAGACAAAGTAGTGAAAGAAAGAGATGAGGTCAGGGCTTCAGAGTCACAGCTCAAGCACCACATAAGCGACCTCAAAGTTGCCACTTGTGCCCTGAAGGAAAGCCTTATTTCTTTTAGTAACAGAGCTGATATTGCTGAAAACCAAACCCAGAGTCTTACTGTAAGAGTGGCTGAATTACAATGCCAACTTACTTCCCAACCTTGAATTGTGTCTGAAGTTAAAATAAGGGCATTCATTGCAAAGAAATGGGATCCAGAAACTTGGGATGGGGAAGTATAGGCAGGTAATCAGGAAACTGGTGACATTGAGCCCCTAAATTCCATTGAATCAGTCCTGCCAACAGAACCAGCCTCTTTCTCCCATTCGAAGATATTACTCCGTCTTTGTCTGTAAGCCACCCTCCCCAGTAAAACCATTAGCTCCTCCACCCCCATCCGATGAGATTAAGTCTGAAGAGCTTTTGTCTGAGTCATTGCCTGGGACATTGCCTGAGGTAGATGCCTTACAACCCTTTGCTGAATGTTTCCATGACCTACACCTACCACCTTTTTTTT
Source organism: Dugong dugon (assembly GCA_030035585.1). Taxonomy (NCBI): domain Eukaryota; kingdom Metazoa; phylum Chordata; class Mammalia; order Sirenia; family Dugongidae; genus Dugong; species Dugong dugon. The sequence continues at coordinate 41,484,068 of CM057466.1, read as the reverse complement.
TTCTTCTTTTTTAATTGTACTTTAGATGAAGGTTTACAAAACAAGTAGTTTCTTAGTAAACAGTATACATATTGTTTTATGACAATGGTTAACAACCCCATAACATGTCAACACTGTCCCTTCTTAGCCTTGGGTTCCCTATTACCAGCTTTCCTGTCCCCTGCTGCCTTCTAGTCGTTGTCCCTGGGCTGTTATGCCCCATTAGTCTCGTTTTGTTTTCTGGGGCTGTCTGATCTTTAGCTGAACAGTGAACCTCAGGTGTGACTTCATTACTGAGCTAAAAGGTGTCTGGGGGCCATACACTCAGGGTTTCTCCAGTCTCTGTCAGGCCAGTAAGTCTGGTCTTTTTTTGTGAGTTAGAATTTTGTTCTGCATTTTTCTCCAGCACTGTCTGGGGCCCTCTCTTGTGATCCCGGTCAGAGCAGTCAGTGGTGGTAGCCAGGCACCATCTAGCTGTACTGGACTCAGTCTGGTCCCACCACCCATTTGTGCTTGTAGACCTATAACTAGACGTATGTCCCTGCGAGCCCCAAAAGGTGAAGTACAAAGTGTGACCGAGGAGGAGGTATGCTATACTGCAAAAGAACTGCTTGAATTTTCTAATATGTACAAACAGAAACCTGGGAAATATGTGTGGGAATGGCTATTACGGGTGTGGGATAATGGTGCAAGGAAAATAAAGTTGGATCAGTCTGAATTTATTGATACGGGCTCATTAAGCACAGATTTTTCAGTGTCTCAGCCAGAGAAGCAAGAAAAAGGTCTTAACCTTTTATTTGGTTGGTTGGTTTATTTGGTTGGTTTGCTGAAGCGTGGATTATGCAGTGCCCTACACTAAGTCAAGCTGAAGTATCAGACCTGCTTTGGTGTATTGTAGAAGAAGGTATCCAAATGCTTAGGGAAACTGGCGTGTTAGAGTGCATTTATCAGGTTAGACCTACAGACCTATACATGGACTGCCCAGAGGACACACCTTTAACACCACGGTGAGGAACACATTTGTAACGGGGGCCCCGGCATCCTTGAAGACTTCTGTGATTGCTATTTTATGTAAGTCAGATTTGACAGTGGGAACTGCCCTAACTGAATTAAGACACCTAACTACAGTGTGGAAACCCTGGTGGTGTAGTGGTTAAGAGTTTGGCTGCTAACCAAAAGGTCGGCAGTACGAGTCCACCAGGCACTCCTTGGAAACCCTATGGGGCAGTTCTCCTCTGTCCTGTTGGGTTGCTATGAGTTGGAATCAACTCGACGGCAAGGGGTAGCTACAGTGTAGCTGATTGGACCCCTTGGCGGTAAGGGCCAAGTGGCAGCACTCAGTTGACAAAGGACAAGGTGGGCATGGTTACTGTAATGGACAGCAAAATCAAAGTAGTAATCAGAATAATTTTACTCATATGGACTTACCGCATTAGTTACTTAGTCATGGTGTCTGTAGGAGTGAAATAGATGGGAAATCTACTAAATATTTACTTGATCTGTCTCGCTATGAGTCCGAATGGACTGATAGCAAAGGTTTTTTTTGGGGGGGGAGGGTTACAAGCTGGAGAATTCTAGGTCAAGTGAACAACTGTTTAATTCGAATTGCCAGAATAGAGAGACATGGCCCCTCAGTCAGTTCCCAGACTTGAGCGAGTTTACAAACCTACAACCCCTTGAACGAAGGGGAAGCCAGGTACTTTTGAGGAAGGAACGCATTAAACTGTCAAAAATTTATACTGTTATTTTTCTCTCAGCCTTCCACAAAGGGATCTACAACGTTTTATAAGAGTAACTGACTATACACTGGGGAAAAGGAAATAATCAGACTTTTTGGGCATTACTGGATACTGGCTCTGAAATGACACTAATTCCAGGAGATCCAAAACATCACTGTGGCCCACCTGTCAGAGTAGGGGGGTACAGAGGTCAGGTTACTAATAGTCTTACCCTAGGTTTGTCACACAGTGGTTCCAGTGGGTCACTAAACCCATCCTATAGTGATTTCTCCAGTTTGAAAATACATAATTGAAACAGATACGCTCAGCAACTGGCAGAACACCCACATTGGATCCCTTACAGGTGGAGTAAGGGCTATTAAGGTAGTAGGATAAGCCAAGTAGAAGCCATTATAGCTACCCCTAACTAGGAATATAGTTCACTGAAAGCAATACTGCATTGCTGGAGAGATCGCAGAGATTACTGCCACCACCAGGGACTTTAAAGATGTAGGGTTAGTAATTCCCACCACATCCCCATTCCATTCACCTATTTGACCTGTGCAAAAAACAAATGGATCTTAGAAAATGACAGTGGATTATTGTAAACTAAACCGGGTCGTGGCTCCAGTTGCAACTGCTGTTTCAGATGTGGTTTTATAGCTTGAGCAAATTAATCCGTCTCCTGGTACCTGGTATGCAGCTGTTGATCTGGCCAATGCCTTTTTCTCAATTCTGGTTTTGAAGGAACACCAGAAGCAGTTTACCTTCAGCTGTTACTGTCCTACATCAGGATTATATCAACTCTCCAACCCTATTTCATATTTGAGTCTGCAGTAACTCTGATTGCCTTTCCCTTCCACAAGACGGCACACTGGTCCGTTATATTGATGACATTATCCTGGTTGGACCTAGTAAGGAAGAAGCATCAGTGACTCTGGACTTCTGGTTAAACATTTGCATGCTAACAAAAAAATAAACCAAACCCATTGCAATCCAGTCAATTCTGACTCATAGTGATTCTATAGAACAGGGTAGAACTGCCTCATAAGGTTTCTAAGAAGTGGCTAGTGCGTTCGAACTGCCAACCTTTTGATTAGCAGCCATAGCTTTTTGTGTGTGTGTATGTGCGCGCTTTAGGTGAAAGTTTACAGCTCAAGTTAATTTCTCATACAAAAATTTATACACGTACTGTTATGTGACACTAGTTGCAATCCTTATAATGTGAGAGCACAACATGGATGAATCTGGAAGGCATTATGTTGAGTGAAGTTAGTCAAGCAGCCATAGCTCTTAACCTCTGTGCCGCCAGGGCTCTATTTGCATCCTATAGAATGGGATATTGATCTCACAAAAATTCAGGGGCCTTCTACCTCAGTGAAATTTCTGGGAGCCCAGTGCTGTGGGCCATGTCGAGATATTCCTTTTAAAGTAAGAGATAAGTTGTTAAACCTGGCCTCTCCTACAACTAAAAAGGAGACACAGTCCCTGGTGGGCCTCTTTGGATTTTGGAGGCAACATATCCCTCATTTGGGGTGTGCTACTCCAGCATGTTTATCAAGTGACTCAAAAAACTGCTACTTTTGAGTGGGTCCAGAACATGAGAAGGCTCTGCAACAGATTCAGGCTGCTGTGCAAACAGCTCTGCCACTTAAGCCATATGATCTGGGAGATCCAATGGTGCTTGAAGTGTCAGAGGCATAGATGCTGTTTGGAGTCTTTGGCAGGACCTTAATGGTAAATCACAGCACAGACCCTTAGGATTTTGGAGCAAACCTCTGCCATCCTCTGCAGATAACTGCTCTCCTTTTGAAAAAGAGCTTTTGGGTTGTTATTGGGTCTTAGTAGACTGAAGGCTTAACCATGGGCCACAAAGTCACCGTGCAGCTTAAAATGCCTGTCATGAGCTGGGTGTTGTCTGACCCACAGAGCCATAAAGTTGAACCAGTTGCTCTCCATCATTAAATGGAAGTGGTATATACAAGATTGGACCCCAGCAGGAACTGAAGGCACAAGTAAGTTGCATGAGGAAGTGGCCCAAATACACATGATCTCCACTCCTGTCACATTACCTACCCTCTCCTGGTCTGCACCTATGGCCTCATGTGGAGTTTGTTATGATCAGTTGACTAAGGAAAACTCATGCCTGGTTTACAGGTGGTTCTGTGTGATATGCAGGCACCGCTTGAAAGTCGACAGTGGCAACACTACAGGCCCTTGCTGGTACCTCCCTGAAGGACAGTAATGAAGGCAAATCCTCCCAGTGGACAGAACTTTGAGCAGTGCACCTGAGTGTTCATTTTGACTGGAAGGAGAAATGGGTAGGTGCACGATTGCCTACTGATTGATGGGCTGTGGCCAGTCATTTGGATAGTCAGGGATTTGGAATGAACATCATAGGAAAACTGGTGACAAGGTGGTATGGGGAAGAGATATGAGGATAGACCTCCTGTATTGGGCCAAATAAGTGAAGATGTTTGTGTCTTAATGTGAATGCTCACCAAAGGGTAACGTCGGCAGAAGAGGATTTTATCAGTCAAGTGGATAGGATGACGCGTTTTGTGGAAACCAGTCATCCTCTTTCTCCATCTACTCCTGTCATTGCCCATTTGAGCAAAGGGGCCGTGGTGGCAGGGATGAAGGTTATGTTTGGGCTGAGCAACGTGGACTTCCATTCACAAAGGCAGAGTTGACTACAGCCACAGGTGAGCGCCTAATCTGCCAGCAGCAGAAACCAATACTGAGTCTGGAAATGGCACCATTCCTCGAAGTGATCAGCCAGCAACGTGGTGGGCAGGTTGATTACATTGGACCGCTTTCATCATGGAAACAACAGCTTTTCTTTCTTAATGGGATAGATACTTACTCTGGATACAAACTTGCCTTCTCTGCACTTAATGCTTCTGCCAAAACTGTCATCTGTGCACTCACAGAATGTCTTATCCACCATCATAGTATCACACACAGCATTGCCCTGGATCAAGGGGCTCATTTCACAGCAAGTGAGTGGGCCCATGCTCATGGAATTCACTATTCTTAGCATGTTCCCCATCATCCTGAATCAGCTGGCTTGATAGAACGATGGAATAGCCTCCTAAAGACACAATTACGGCACCTGCTAGGTGCTGGTACTTTGTAGGGTTGGGGCAGTGTTCTCCAGGAGGCTGTATATGCTCTAAACCAGCATCCGGTATACGGTGCTGTTCTGTAGCCTGGATTCACAGTTCCAGGAATCAAGGAGTGGAAATGGGAGTGGCACCACTCATTATTACCTGTAGTAATCCACTCACAAAATTTTTGCTTCCTGTCCCTGCCACCCTATGCTCTGTGGGACTAGAGGTATTAGTTCCAAAGGGAGGAATGCTCCCTCCTGGAGACACAACACGGATTCTATCAATCTGAAAGTTAAGAATGCTACCTGGCCAGTTTGCCTATGGATCAACAGGCAAAGAAAAGAGCTGCCATATGGGCTGGTGTGATTTATCCTTACTACCAAGGGGAAATTGGACTGGTGTTGCATAATGGGGGTAAAGAAGATTATGTCTGGAATACAGAAGATCATTTTTTGCATTTCTTAGTACTACCATGCCCTGTGATTAAAGTCAGTGGAAGACTACAGCAACTCAAGTCTAACGTGACTACTAATGGCCCAGGTCCTTCAGGAAGGATGTTTTGGGTTTGTGGTGCTTGCTTTGAAGGTGAAGGGAATGTGGAATGGATGGAGGAAGAAGGTAGTCCTAAATACCAGTTATGACCACGTGACCAGTTGCAGTAACAAGGACTGTAATTGTATTTCTTCCTTGTATGTGTGCATCAAATATTTTTGTTTCCTTCCCTTATAAAAGGTAAGATGTAAATGGTGCTATTGAGTTTTCAGTTATACGCGTGTTAGTCATATCATGTTAGGTACAAGTATGACCCTGTAAATAAATGTCTTTATTTAGAGATTGTGTATGGTTTAAGGAGATGTGTACAGGTGCCAGGTTGAGAAGGGGTGGACTGTGAGGGTTAACGTGTTGCAGCTTGGCTGGGATGTAATTCTCAGTGGTTTGGCAGTTATGTAATGATGTATTCATCCTCCGTGTTGTAATCTGAAGTGATCAGCCAATCAGTTGTAAGGATAATTTTCCTGGGGTTGTGGCCTGCATCCAATATATATATGGACGTTATGGCACAGCCCGCTCGCTTGCTCTGGATCCTGCATCCAGCTCATCATCATCTGACCTCCAGTTCTTGAGATTTGAGCAAGGGGCCTGCTGAAGTTATGCAAGTCAGAAGCCTTCAGCCTGGCACCTGACCCATGGACTTGGGACTTGCCAGCCTCTACAACCATGTTAGCCATTTTCTTGAAATAAATACACACACACACACACACACACACACACACACACACACACACACACACACACACACACACACACACACACACACACACACACAGAGATGCTTCACTGGTTTTGCTTCTCTAGAGAACCCAGTCTAAGACACATACCAACTTACAAACTGATTTTATTCCAGAAATTTATTGAGTTGATCTTTGGAAATTCAGAATGCATTTCTACAATGAACAGTATTTTATGAGGCACTAGGTTGTCTGGGCAGCCCACAAAAATTCAGTTTAACTTACAGTATGAGTAACAATATTACTATAAACTGCACCACTGTGTATTTGTATGTATGCAATTTATTTAAAAAAAAATTATTAATGTACCAAAAAAACAGCATATAATACAATATTTTTATATTTTTAATTTGGGTTACAGTGACACCTCTCTTCCCTCTGTATCCCTAACAGTGCAGACTCCTTGTCCTTTTCAACTTTTGAGTTGTATGAACTTCCCAATATCAAGCCACTGGAGTTGCTAACCATAGCCTCTGACTCTTCATTGGGGTGAAAGAAATGGGTGAAGACTGCAAAATTCATCCAGTCAGGAGTTAGATGGTAGTAAGGGAGCCCTGGAATTAAGAAAATAAGAATTTAACAGGGAGATGAAAATCTGATTAGGGTATGATAGAATTAGGACTACGGAACTAAGAAAGGAGTAGGGTTTTGGTGAGTTTCAGGGAAATTTTTTGGTGATGTCTTTCTTCTTCATTCTGTCATCTGGGTGTAATAGAAGAAGGAGAAAATATGTGAGAGTGGATAGAAAAATAACGAATGTTGAAGATCAAAGGTGGCAGGAAAGACTTTTTTCTAGCCTTCTAACTTGGCTTCCCTCCATTTTCTAGCCCTTTTAGGCATGGTGGAGCTTGCTAAGGGTAACTGAGGCATCAGTGGAGTAGGTAATGATGAGAGCAAAGGTGGGAGAAATAATTCTTCAGCAGGGGAAGAGTGTTCTTGGGGCTTCTGGATGCCCTTGCAATTGGAGGGAAATAAATCTGAAATAATTAAATCTAGAATTGTCCCTGATATATTTCCCAAGCCCTTTGTTGCATCTTGTTAATGAATGACCGTTACCAGAGATAAAAATTACCATTTGAAGTAACACATCCTTAAGTTCTTTTGTTTTGTCTATCGGCTTTATGCCTAAAAGAGAGAATTGGATGTTTAAAAGACAGGTCTGATAAGCAGAGCATCAGTTATGGAGCAATTGCTAAAATGCCTAATATCTTGTTTCTCTAAAATCTGTAATGTTAAATACAAAGGTGACCACTACCATAAATTGTTTAGACCTGCCTTGTTTTACATTTCTTTGTTTTGTCTTTAGGTTTGATGAGGCAGCACTCTCTATTCAGAAAGAAAAAACTATTTATAAGGAAATTGAGAATTATCCAACATGTTACAAGGTATTCTTTAAAAGTCTCATTTTCAGCTTTACATTAGATAATTTTTCATATTGGTGTGAATGGGTACCTAAGAGAGGATTCTATGTATATTTGTGTATTTTTGTAAAATAATACTTAATGGGCTTCTGTTTCTGACTGAGATGGGCTTCTGTTTCTGACTGAGATGGAATAAACCCACTACAACTTCTGTCTCTCCTGCTGGTTATAGCTAAAACTTACGGGCTAAGTACAAAAAGCAACCACCAGGGAACTCTGGAAAGTAATAAAAGCAGGTGAATTGTGGAGGGGAGTGGAAACTTGGAGAAGCATCTGAGAGTGAGGTTCCCAGATTTTTTCCTTCTATTTTCTCAAACGTCATTACCTCTAGAAGAACCTCCAGTTATGGAGCTGGAAAGCAGAGGCTATAGCAGATAAAACTCCTGATGAAATCCCATCTTCCTATGCAGAGGAACTGGGGAAGGAGGCCTTGTTTTTTTCCTCTTTCTCCCCCCGCCCCCCGCCCCGGCTTATACTCTGAGGATAGGCCCTAGTTGTAGAGCTACAGCAGTAGTAGACGCGGGCTGTGGAGCTACAGCAGCTAAAACTCCAAAAGAAATCTAATCTCTGTGGCCAGAGGAACTGGGAGCTGAGAGAGCAAAGGGAAAAATCTCAGAAAGGAGGGAACTGGAAAAGGAGACCCCCTAAGTTTGTATGTGAGTCCACATAGTGTTGGGTTCACTCCCCACTAAAAGCATAGCAAAGGCTTTGAGAAATGAAGTAAGACTTTAAACCACCACCACCAAGTCCCAGACTAACCCCTTGGTGCCTGCATAAGAGACACCCAAATAGGAATGCAGAGGTTTGAGAACTGAAATAAGATTTAAACCACTGCCCAAGTTTCATGTGTGGGACAGACCCAAAGCAGCATAGCAAGGCTTTGAACTTAAGATTAGAACCACCACCCAGCAAACGTAAGAGCAAACATGCAGTCTGAACATAATTGGGATGAGTGCCAGCTAAAACAAAAACATCAGTATTCTCCTGAGAATTATAGCATAACACTCAGAAATGTCCAGGATATAATCCAGAATTACTTGACATGCAAAGAACCAGGAAAATTTGACCAGTTTTTAAAAGACAGCCGTGAGATGACGGAATTATTAAAGATTTCAAAGCATCTATTATAACTGCTTCATGAGGTAACCACAGTTGAAATGAATGGAAAGATTGAAACTGTAGAAATTAACTAAGTGGAAATCTTAAAACTGAAAAATACATTTGAAATAAAATACAGTATAGGCTTATTCTCATGATAGAAATGATAGAAGAAAGAGTCAGTGAACTTGAACATAGATCAATAGACGTTATCTGAACTATAGAGATAAAAAGGTTGAAAAATAGTTTGTGAAGAGCTGTTTTACTGATAAGATTGTATCAGTAATATCCTTGAAATGGTATTATTTCTCTTATTCAAAGCTTTTATTCATCTTTTTCTTATTGCCTCTAAGAATTCCAAAGTTTAATTGTAGAGTTATGGCCTCCCCCCTCCCCCCGCCACTTTTTATTCCCTTTTCAAGATGAAATCTAAATATAGCTTTAAAAGAAGTTTTCTTTAAAATGTGTGGTGTATGTTTTCTAAGGCTTCATTACTCAAAGTGTGGTCCTACCAGTGTCAGTACCACCTGGGAACTTGTTAGAAATGGCAGGATCTGAGGCTTCCCTCAGCGCTGCTAAATTGAAGTCTTCGTTTCCTGGATGATTTGTATGCACGTTAGAGCTTGAGAAGTACTCTTGTAGGATATTTTTCCTCAAGTGTCCTGTGGAAGTTACTATAGAATTTTTAAATCTCTCAACATACAAACCAAGACTCTGAATGTTAAGTTCCAGATGTTTTTATTACTACCAGGAAATTGGCTTTATTACATCAATATAAATTTGGACCATAATCACCTCTTCTGTTTTAGAAAACAATTGCTCAAGTCCTAGTTCATCTACACAGAAATGACTACGTGGCTGCAGAAAGATGTGTCAGGGAGAGCTATAGGTAAGATAGTTCACCAGTTTATCGTGGCTTGGCAATTAACATTTCTGTTTCTTAAACTAAGATTGCTGGTTAGACAAATGTTTTCAGCTATGAAATTTTCTTCTCCCCTAATCTTCATAGCAGTAGAAGCACTTGGTTACCATTTCAGCTTTTACAGCAAAATTTTTACAACTTGTTCTAGTTTTCTGTTTTTCTTGTGGGGACTTCAGTGGGTGAATGACTTTAATGATTTTGTTATATTTACTTCCTAAGAAAAAAAGATCTTACCTTGTATGTTGCAGGAAGACCAGAATGAATAATGTTCCTGTTTAAGATGTTTAGCAAGAGCAGTCTCAGTCTCAAGACTGTTGACACTTGGGCTGGTTAACTGTTTGTGCTGTGGTGGCTGTCCTGTGCTTTTAGGATGTTTAACATTATCCATAGTCTCTATCCATAGCTGTTAGTAGCACCCCTCACTCGTAACAGTCAAAAACATCTCCAGATGTTGCCAAACGTCCCCTTGGACGAAGATCATGCCTGGTTGAGAACTGTTCTTTTAGGGAAAGGGTGAAAAAGTGTGAATTGTGTTTATTGTAGCATACCAGGGTTCAATGGAAGTGAAGACTGTGCTGCACTAGAACAGCTTCTTGAAGGATATGACCAGCAAGACCAAGATCAAGTGTCAGAGGTCTGCAACTCTCCACTTTTCAAGTACATGGATAATGATGTAAGTTGTCCTTAGTTAGTGTTATTTCCTCTTGAAACAAAGAGGCTTTTAGTAAGATTATTTTTCTCCTTTGTACTTAGGAGATTTTCTGCCTCCTGATTTTCACCTCAAGCTCTACTGCTCAGAAAGGAACCACTTCCCATTGCATTTCACCAAAAGTTTAGGTTATTTGGATGCAACCATATGGGTTAACAACCATTTACTTATCCATCTAACTGGGTTGACGATACGCATATATTTAAATGCAGCTCATTTCTCTTTTCTAATTTGTGCTTCCATCTGTTGTCCTCTGTAGATTCAACAGGTTCTCAACTAACCTGTTGCTTAGGGTATGAAGTTTCTTTTAGGCTCACTGTCTGAAAGAGCTCCATTACATAGTAGCCTTTGTAATTAAGTAGACTTGTTAGAATCCTACTTCTGTGACAGCTAGCTGTATGATGCAGATTATTAATTAAATATTTCTGAGTCTCAGTTCACTCATCTGTAAAAGTAGAGCTAAAGGTACCTATCTTGAGGGACTGTTGTGAGGAATAGATTAGTCAGTGTGTGAGAAACAGTGTCACACCATGTCTTATACATACTGTGAGCCGTGGGTATGAGTTTTATTCTTTTTTATTTCCGTTTTTCAGTAGATTTGTGAGCACTCGTTGATTTGGTGTTGCAGGTTTAGTGTCTCCTCATGGCAATGGGCCAGTTTAAGACCTTCAGTTTTTTACAGTGATGTCTGTAGAGAAAACAATTTTTTTTTTCTGGATAAATTCTTACCTAGGCTTTTGTAAATTTGTATATGTTTTTGAAAAATTTGTCCCTGGCTTACACACAACCTTTACTCAGCAGACCTTTTGTTCCATAGTACTACGAGTCTAACGTAGCACGTCCAGATTATCTTAAGTTCCGAGTTGTGGCGTCTGATTGACGTTCTGACTGACTGTTGGCTGTCTCACGTCAGGTTGGTGGATATTCTGACAGCAGAGCAGTGTGGAGTTGTTTGTCTTTAAATGGTAGTGTTTGCTTTCATGAGTGTAGAGGCCTAGGATCTGTATTTTTAAAGATAATTGTTGTTGAGACATCACAGGGATTCTCATTCTCCAGCTTCTAAGAATATGTTTTATCATTGGCAGTATGCTAAACTGGGCCTGAGTTTGGTGGTTCCAGGAGGGGGCATCAAGAAGAAATCACCAGCAACACCACAGGCCAAGCCTGATGGCACCATGACCACAGCTGCTGAGGAAGAGGAGGACGAGTACTCAGGAGGACTGTGCTAGCATTTTACTGTGCAAGAAAGAAAAGGAAGAAGAAAAGAAAAAATTCTGACATGCCATTTCATGGACTTGGAACTTTGGATAGTCCATACTGCATTACGGTAGTTATTTGAATGCAAATCAAGACTGTAATTTTCAGTTACCATTTCCCCAAATCACCCATCTGTATCCACTCCCTGTGAAGCATTTTTTTCTGTTCATGATAAGAAGTTTAAGACACCAGCAAGAATTAACGGAAAATGTACTGTCGTGTTTCGATGCAGTAGATTTTAAAATTTATGAGCCAGATTCTAGGCAGATTACGTTCTAAACAAATGAGGCAATAGACGGGGATATTCTTCCCTCTCAGGCTCTTTTAATTTATTGTTGGAGAAGTTCCTTTTCATTTTATTTCATAACTGCTGCTAAAAATAAGGTTTACTGCTAAAAATAAGCATTTAAAAAATTTGTTTTGAAAGGAAATTTATACTCCATGATATTACATACAGTTAAACTATTAAATCTTTTCAGAGGTAAGATCGGAACAAGAAGCTATTTTGAGCCTTAAGTATTATTTAGCCCAATAAAAAAATGCATTTAAGATCTTATATGTGACTTTGTAAAATTTTAAGGTAGCATGTTAAATCATTTTGTAAATGTCTTCAGTTTAGGGCATTTCTTTCACCTAAAAACAAAACAAAACAAAAAACAGTGACTCCAGACTTACTTGGTTCTTGACTAACTGGAAGCTGTGAAGACCTTTTTTATGCATTCTAAGAAAGAGGTAATGTTTCTGTCAATCCTGATATATACATTTCTAGCCACCAAAATAATTTCTGATTTATTTAGAGTCAGAACTATTCTGCTTGACTATAACTTGAACATGGGAAATGCTGTATACTACAAAAATTTAGGTGAAGGGTAATAATTGCTTTTGAAAGCCATGTATTTAAAACACTGTGCTGCCAGTGGTTTAATCCTTTAGTAATTTCCAAAAATGTTATTTTTGAAGGATTCCTTTTTCACCCTGCGTGGCTTCGGCCCATCTCATAACCTGTTAATTGGAAAGAGACTGCAGCCAGGGTCAGTGTGCGTTCTGCAGGCAGATGCTGCCCCGGGTCGCTTCCTGCTTAGTGCCCCTCGGGCTGTACTTCTCACACCTTCTTGAGTAGACCGTACTGCTTTAGTTTTGCTGGGCTTCCGAGACACACTCAAGTCTATTTATCCTAAGTGCTTTTAGTCACAGTTGGTTCTGTGGGAGAGCTTAGACAGAATAACAGCCTCATTTTGCAGGTGTGCTTGGATAGAGACTCTTTATTGAAGGCCTGATACAAAACACTAATTTAATGTTTTAATTCCTTAAATCGCTTGCATAGTTCTGTTGGTCGCAGCTCATTTTCAGTAATTGCATCGGGATTAACTATGAACAGTCTGAATAAAGCTGTGTTTAGGCGTTTGTCCTTAAAGACCTGTTAATGTTTCAGAGATCCCCTTGTTGCTGCTGTGCCCTTTAGAGTCTCTCAGAAGCTTCTGGAGTCTTACATAAGTGCTGTCTCGAACTAGTTAATCTGTTTAAACAGATTTGGGTAGTGCTTTAAAGATGTTTCAGATCATCTGTTCATAGACCATATTATCCATTACCACTTTGGAGAAGTTCTTTCTAGTTTTAGTCTGTCTTTCTTACATACTGAAAACTTAAAAAAAAAAAAAATGGTGCATTCTGTAGCAGCAGTGTGACTGAGCCTTAAACAGCATAAATGGCTGTAGATGGGCGCTGCCTCGCACACACCCACCTGGCCCAGATTTAACCGCTAATGTGCGGTACTTGGGTGGTTATTTCTTCGGTAGTAGGGTTAGTCTGTGTGGTATCTAGCCAACAGCATATATTACATATTTATTGCATTTTATTTTTTCCCTTAATGTAAATTCTTTATCCTAGAATATAGCAGAAGTGGAGAGCTTGATGTTTACAACAGGAAAAATTGTTCTTCAGAGCTCTAGCATCATGACCTTGACCAAAGTGGAAGTCTGCATGAATATGCTCAGAATCTAATCTTCAGTGTTCTTTTGTAAGTGAAGTCAGTCTACAAAATATATTTAATATATTGAATTTCTTTGTACATATGCAGAATATGGTATTGGTGTATGAAATCTGTGCTTTATTCCTATTTTTCCCGGCTCTATGATGAGTAGAATATTAAATGTTGTTATAGAAATGCAGATTGTTATACTTCTGTATGAAGATAATTATGAAAATAAAATCAAAGTATATAAATAAGATTACTCTTCTAACTGTTTTGCTTTGCTCTGTAGTTCCCTTTTTTTCCCAAGGACACATTTTCTTAATTACTCGTTTGATTCCAGCTATGTTATGTAAGAATGGTGTTCCATCTGTCGTTTTCAGTTGTATAATTCTGCCCTTTGGAAGGCAGTTAGGTACTGTTGAGAGTTACTTCAAACTGTTTGGGGAATTCCTGTATGGCACAAATAGTTAACACACTTGGCTGCTAACTGAAAAGTTGAGATTCAAGTCTGTCCACAGGTGCCTCAGAAGAAAGGCCTGATGATCTGCTTCCAAAAAATCAGCTGCTGAAAACCCTATGGAGGATAGTTCTGCTCTGACACACATGGGGCTGCCATGAGTTGAAATTGACTTGACAGCAACTGGTTTAAACTATTTGGGCTTTTAAAAATACTAGTCATCCAGTTACTAGTCATCCAGTTGACAGCAACGATTGTGAGGACGGCACAGGACCAGGCAGTGTTTCCTTTTGTTGTACATAGAGTCACTAGGAGTTGGAACCGACTCGACAGCACCTAACAACAGCAGCAACGGTCATCCAGTTACTATAATACTGTGCTGTCTGGTGATCTGGAAGGCTTTAATACATCTTCCAAGAGAGTAATTCTTTCATTGAGTTAAATGAGATAAGCAGCCATAAGATTAGGAGGCTAAGAAAATGTGCATGGCATTGTTCTACAATTACATATAATTTGCATCTTTATTACTAGTTTATTTATAATTAATCAGACATTTATTGACAGCTTACTATGTAATATTGTCCCTGTCTTTTGTGGAATGGAAAGTGGTAATAAAATTTGATGCCTGGATTTCGTAGAAGCTGGAATAAGAAATGCAGCAGAAAGAGTGGTTCTTGGACATAATGCAATTTTGTGTATCTTTAAGAACCCCTTGGTGTATTCTAAGTGTGCTCTGTGATCACTGTGGCATTTGTAGCAAGTAAGATGAGTCAGCCAGAAGGGTAAACAGAATCCATCTCCCCTTAGCCAACAACCCCCAATTGTTTTCATTAGGCTGCTACAAGTAAACAGCTTAATATTGACTTTAATTTGATGAGTTAGTTTTTAGGACATTAAAAATGTTGTGAAAGAATAAAGGACTGAGGCAAACATCAGTTTGAAAAAGGAGAGCAAACCTCTTTCGTTTGAGTGGTTTTTCTTTTAATGGCCAAGAGACCTTTGTGCATAAAAAGAACTTACCTGGATTTTAATTAATATTCAAGGACAATGAATAAAACACTCCTAAATAAGTAACCCAACCTACAAACTTTGCTGTCAAGTGGGTTCTAACTCATTGCAACCCTATAGGACAAAGTGAAACTGCCCCATCGGATTTCCAAGACTGTAAATCTTTACGTAAAGCAGCAGACTGACACGTTTCTTCTGCCGAGTGGCTGGTGGAGAGCCCTGGTGGCACAGTGGTTAAAGTGCTCAGCTGCTAACTGAAAGCGGTTTGAACCCACCAGCCGTTCTGTGAGAGGAAGATGTGACAGTCTGCTCCCATAAAAATTACAGCTAGGGCAGTTCTACTCTGTCCTGTAGGGTCACTAACGAGTTGGAATCGCCTTGACTGCACCAGCTTTGGTTTTTTGTTTACATTTGTAGTTCATTGAATCCCTTTAGCGTTTAGGGAATGTTTGGAGCTTAAACATTCTAAGTTAAACATAATTTTTTTTTGTATCTGATTCTCCCAAACCTTTCAAGAAGCCTAATTAGGGCAATCTTAAAACATAACTTTCAGATCTTTGTAAGCACTTAACTAAATCTTGTAAAGCTAATAAATCCAATTTACACATAAATCAAGCTATCAAATTTTCAAATACCATTTATGAACTTAAATTCCCAAATTAATCACAAACATTTGAAATGATGAAATGGCTATTACGTCAGATTCTGTTAAATGTTTCGAGAACTTTAAGTATAAATACAGATTATCACAATAATTGTAAAACTTTTTTTTTTGTTCAGAGTTCATTTTTTTCTAAATTTTATTCATTTTGTTATTAATGAGAGTATACACAGCAAAACATAGACCAATTCAACAGTTTCTACTTGTGCAGTTTAGTGACATTGATTAATAATCTTTGAGTTATACAACAATTCTCACCCTCCTTTTCTGAATTGTTCCTCCCTCATTAACATAAACTCACCGCCCCCCTAAGCTTCCTACCTAAGCTTTTGAGTTACTGTTTTTAATTTGATCCTATATAGTTGATTTCTTAAAAGAGCATAATGCTCAAGGCAGACTTTTTTTTTTACCAGTTATGCTAAACTACTGTTCAGTTTTAAGATGACTTATTTTTTGTTTAAAGTGTAAAGATACCAGGGCAACAGTTTCAGGGGTCCCTCAGGCCTCCTTGGCTCCAGAAAGTCTAGAGTCCATGAGAATTTTAAATTATGTTCTGCATTTTCCCCCTTTTGATCAGAATTCTCCTATGGAAACTTTAATCAAAATGTTCAGTAATGGTAGCTGGGCACCATCCAGTTCTGTTCTCATGGCAGAGGAGGCAGTTGTTCATGGAGGCAATTAGCCACACACTCCATATCCTCCTATTCCTGACTCAGCTTGCTCTGTTGCTCCAAGCAAATACAGACAAATTGCTGTGCCTGGGTTGACTGCTTGCAAGCTTTTAAGACCCCAGGCACTATGCCCTGAACTAGGAGATAGAAGCGCTACACACATTATTAGGCCAATTAACTGGGATGTCCCATGAAACCATGACCTTAAACTTCCCAAATCTCATGAGGTTTTTAGTTGTACATAAGCAGCCTCAGCAGCAACTTCTTCTTTTTGGTCATTGTTGTAACTATATCTTATCACACAACTTTTTTTGCCAGTTCAACTTTTTACAGGTGTCCAGCTTATTGACAGCAATTACAATAATCAGCTGTGCAACCCTACAATTAATCAACAAGATGTTTCCATCACTGCTATTCCCCCTGTTTTCCACCTCCCTCCTGCCCCTGCTAACCACTGATAAACTTTGGTCTCTATACATTTGCCTGTTCTTGTCTTTTTATATAAGTGAGGTCATACAATATTTGTCCTTTTGTGATTGACTTATTTCACTCAGCATAATGTCTTCCAGCTCCATCCATACCGTAGCATTATCAAGACTTCATTTTTCCTACTGGCCGAGTAATACTCCATTGGAGGTATGTACCACATTTTGTTATCCATTCATCTGTTGATGGGCATTTAGGTTTTTTCCCACCTGTTGGCTGTTGTGAGTAGTGCTGCAATGAACATTGGTGTTCATCGTTTGTGTCTCTGCTTTCAAATCTTTTGGGTATATACCTAGGAGTAGAATTGCTGGGTTATATGGTTCTACTTTTAATTTTTTGAGGAATCACCACAATGTTTTCCTCAATGGCTGTACCATTTTGCATTGTCACCAGCAATAGATAAGGGTTCCAGTTTCCCCACATCCTTGCCAAGATTTGTTCTGTTTCTTTAAGCCATCCTAGTGAGAGTGGAATGCTATCTCATTTTGGTTTTGATTTGCATCTCTCTGATGGTTAATGATGCTGAGCATCTTTTCATGTGTTTGGTGGCCATTTGGATGTCCTCATTGATGAAATGTCTATTCAGGTCCTTTGCCCATTTTATGACTGGATTATTTTTCTTTTGTTGTTATATTGTCAAAGTTTTATATATATTTTTGTTACTAGATTCTTGTAGGATATATGGGTTCCGAAGATATTCTCTCAGTAGGTAGCTTCTCTTTTCACTCTTTTGGTAAAGTCTTTTGATGAACAGAAGTTTTTAATTTTTATGAGATCCCATTTATTTATTTTCCCTTTGGGTCTTTGTGCTTTTATTATTGTATTAAATAATCCATTGTTGAAAGCTAGACTTGAGACAGCATTGCCCCTGTTTGTTCTTCTAAGAATGTTATGGTTTTAGTTTGCACATTTAGGTTAATCCGTTTTGGATTTGTTTTAGTGTATACTGTGAGGCCTGGATCCTGTTTCATTTTTCTGCATGTGGAAATCCAATTTTCCCAGCACCACTTACTGAAGAGCCTCTTCTTTCCCCCCATCAAATGGACTTAGCACCTTTGTCAAAAATCAGTTGACCAAAAATGTGTGGGTTTATTTCTGGACTGTAGATTCTATTCCATTGATCTATATAGCTATTGTTATACCAGTACCAGACTGTTTTGATTACTGTAGCTGTATGGTATTTTTTAAAACCAAGAAGTGTGAGTCCTCCGACTTTGTTCTTCTCTTTTTACATTGTTTTAGGTATTCGGGTCCTCTTGCCATTCCATGTAAAGTTGAGGATTGGTTTTTCTATTTCTATAAAGAAGGCTGTTGAAATTTTTATTGGGATTGTGTTGAATCTATAGATCACTTTGGGTAGTATTGACATCTTAACAATATTAAGTCTTCCAATCCATGAATATGGAACATCTTTTCATTTATTTAAGTCCCTAGTGGTGCAGTGGTTAAGAGCTTGGCTGCTAACCAAAAGATTGGCAGTCTGAATCCACCAGCCGCTCCTTGGAAACCCTGTGGGGCAGTTCTACTCTGTCCTATAGAGTCGCTATGAGTCAGAATTGACTCAACAGCAGTGGGTTTGTTTTGTTTGTTTTTGTTTTTAATCTCTTTCAGCAGTGTTTTATAGTTTTCATTGTATAAGTCCTTCATATCCCTGGTTAGATTTATTCCTAGGTATTTAATATTCTTAGAAGCTATTGTCAGTGGAATTGTTCTGCTAATTTCCCTTTCAGATATCTCATTGCTGGTGTATAAAAACCCAACTGATTTTTATTGTTGACCTTGTACCCTGCAACTATCCTAAATTCCTCTGTTAGCTCTAGAAGTTTTCTTGTGGACTCTGAGATTTTTTTGTATATAGGATCATATCATCCATGAATAGAGATAATTTTACTTCTTTTCCAGTCTGGACAAATGAAACTTAAACTTAGCAAGGAAGTATCACTGTGGCTTTGACTGACTTTATCAATATGAAATGCTTCTATACCTACCCAGAGTGATTCATTTAGCTAATTAAGAGGAATGAATTTACCATTTTAGGAACCTGTACATAGACCAAGAGGCGTTGTTCCAACAGAACAAGGGTTTACTGCGTGGTTTAAAATCAGGAAAGAAGTGTGTCAGGGTTGTATCCTTTCATGGTACATATTCAATCTGTATGCTTAGCAACTACTCCGAGTTAAGAGTTGGAACCAACTTGACAGCACTGTTGAGTTAGAACTAATCCAACTGATGAGTTGCAGCCAACTTGACAGCATCTAACAACAACAACAAGATGGTAATTTAAAATGTGTGACTACAATACAGTTAATAATAGTTCAGAGACTAGGATAATCTATTCAGAGTCCTGGGTGTTAATTATTTGCTGGGTGATTCTACACTTACTACACATTAGCAAACTTGTGTTTTTGTTTTTGTTTTTTCCATTCTTGTGCTATGTCAGTGGGGGACAATAGAACAATAAACCTGTAGCTTTCAGCTCAAGGTTTTGGTTCACAAGCCAGTGAACCCGTACACCCTTTGGACATTTTAAAGTTTTAATCCTTATGCAGTTAATTTGTCTTGTTTCTTGGATTTTATGGGTAACCTCTTTCAACATTTTACAGTCTGATCTGAGTAGATAGAATTCTGCTGCTACAACTAGGGTGAAGATCATTTCTTTCCCTACTTGAATTGAATTCAAGTGATTATTGCGCAGTTGGTTTCTGCATCTTTACGTATTTCATGGACTATAGGCCATGATTCATAGTCATTATATTGATAAGCTCATAATTCAGTAGTTATACTGATAAATACAGTGAAACAACTACCAATGCAGTTGTTGTTGTTGTTAGGTGTCCTCGAGTCAGTTCCAGCTCACAGCCACCCAGCGTACAACAGAAGGAAAGACTGTCCGGTCCAGCACCATCCTCACAGTCGTCGTTATGCTTGAGCCCGTTGTTGGACCCACTGTGTCGATCCATCTCGTTGAGGGTCTTCCTCTTTTTCATTCAACCTCTACCTTACTAAGCACGATGTCCTTCTCCAGGGACTGATCACTCCTGATAACGTGTCCAAAGTATGTGAGATGTAGTCTCACCATCCTTGCTTCTAAGGAGTGTCCTAGCTGTACTTCTTCCAAGACAGATTGGTTCGTTCTTTCGCAGTCCATGGTATATTCAGTATTCTTCACCAACACAATTCAAAGGCATCAGTTCTTCTTTAGTCTTGTTATTTATTGTCCAGCTTTCAGTTGCATATGAGGTGATTGAAAATATCATGGTTTGAGCCAGTGCATCTTAGTCTTCAAGATGACTGACGTCTTTGCTTTTTAACACTTTAAAGAGGTCTTTTGCAGCAGATTTGCCCGATGCAATGCATCATTTGATTCCTTGACTGCTGCTTCCATGGGTGTTGATTGTGGATCCAAGTAAAATGAAGTAAGTCCTTGACAGCTTCAGTCTTTTCTCCGTTTATCATGGTGTTGCTTATTGGTCCGGTTGTGAGGATATTTATTTTCTTTATGTTGAGGTGTAATCCATACTGAAGGCTGTGGTGTTTGATCTTTTTCAGTAAGTACTTCAAGTTCTCTTTGCCTTCAGCAAGCAAGGTTGTGTCGTCTGCAGGTTGTTAATGAGTCTTCCTCCAATCCTGATGCACGTTCTTCTTACAGTCCAGCTTCTCAGATTATTTGCTCAGCATACAGATTAACTACAGTGAAAGGATACAACTCCGATACACACCTTTCCTGACTTTAAACCACGTAGTATCCACTTGTTCTGTTTGAATGACTGCCTCTTGGTCTATGTGCAGGTTCCTCATGAGCACAATTAAGTGTTCTGAAATTCCCATTCTTCGCAGTGTTATCCATAATTGGTTATGATCCACACAGTCCAATGCCTTTGCATGGTCCAAAAAACACAGGTAAACATCTTTCTGGTATTTTCTGCTTTCAGCCAGGATCCATCTGACATCAGCAACGATATCCCTGGTTCCATGTCCTCTTCTGAATCTGGCCTGAATTTCTGGCAGTTCCCTGTCAATGTACTGCTGCAGCTGCTTTTGAACGATCTTCAGCAAAATTTTACTTGTATGTGATATTAATTATATCGTTTGATAATTTCTGCATTTGGTTGGATCATCTTTCTTTGGAATAGGCATACATATGAATATCTTCCAGTCAGTTGGCTAGGTAGCTGTCCTCCAAATTTCTTGGCATAGACGAGTGACCTCTCCACACTGGATCCGTTCGTTGGAACATCTCAATTGGTTTTCTGTCAGTTCCTGGAGACTTGTTTTTTGCTAGTGACTTCAGTGCAACTTGGACCTGTTCTTTCAGTACGATCAGTTCCTGATCATATGCTACTTCCTGAAATGATTGAATGTCGGCCAATTCTTTTTGGTATAGTGACTCTGTGTATTCCTTCTATCTTCTTTTGATGCTTCCAACTCAATGCTTGAATTTTTTCTTCAGTTCTTTCAGCTTGAGACATGCCAAGCGTGTTCTTGCCTTTTGGTTTTCTGTCTCCAGTTCTCTGCACATGTCATTATAATACTGTACATTATCTTCTTCAGCCACCCTTTGAAATCTTATGTTCAGCTCTTTTACTTCATCATTTCTTCCATTTGCTTTAACTACTCAACATTCAAGAGCAAGTTTCAGAGTCTCTTCGGACATCCATTTTGGTCTTTTCTTTCTTTCCTGTCTTTTTAATGACCTCTTGCTTTCTTCATGTATGATGTCCTTGATGTCATTCCACAGCTCCTCTGTCTTTGCTCGTTAATGTTCAACACATCAAATCTATTCTTGAGATGGTCTCTAAATTCAGGTAGGATATACTGAAGGTCGTGCTTTGGCTCTTGTAGACTTCTTCTCTTTATTTATTTTAATTGTACTTTATATGAAAGTTTACAGAACAAATAGTTTCTCATTAAACAGTCAGTACACATATTGTTTTATGACATTGGATACAACCCCGTGACATGTCAACACTCTCCCTTCTCAACATTGGAGGACTTTTTTTTTTTTTTTTGGTGAAAGTATACATAGCCAAAGTTAACACCATTTTGAAAGTTACTACATGTACAGTTCAGTGACATCGATTACATTCTTCCAGTTGTGCTGCTACTCTCACTATCCATTACCAAATTATTCCGTCACCATTATCTTCAACTCACTGCTCCCTAGGCTTACCATCAAACTTTGAGTTGCTGTTGTCAGTTTTATCTCGCATAATTTTTTTGTTTGTACCTTAGTTGAAGATTTGCAGAACAAATAGTTTCTCATTAAACAGTACACATATTGCCCTGTGACAATGGTTAACAACTCCATGGCATGTCAACACTGTCCCTTCTCAACCTTGGGTTCCCTATCACCAGGTGTCCTGCCCCCTCCTGCCGTCTAGTCCTTGTCCCTTGTTCTGGACTGCTGTGCCTCATTAGTCCTGTTTTGTT
Organism: Dugong dugon; assembly: GCA_030035585.1. Lineage (NCBI taxonomy): Eukaryota > Metazoa > Chordata > Mammalia > Sirenia > Dugongidae > Dugong > Dugong dugon. The sequence goes on along the minus strand of CM057466.1, from coordinate 41,461,877 downwards.
TTATGAGGCTGTCCAATCCCCAACTGAACAGTGAACATCAGGAGTGACTTCACCACTGAGCTAAAAAAGGGTGTCCGAGGGCCATACTCTCGGGTTTTCTCCAGTCAGGCCAGTAAATCTGGTCTTTTTTTGTGAGTTAGAATTCCGTTCTACATCCTTTTCCAGCTCTGTCCAGGACCATGTGTTGTGATCCTGGTCAGAGCAGTCAGTGATGGTAGCTGGGCACCATCTAGCTGTACTGGACTCAGTCTGCTGGAGGCCTTGGTAGCTGTGTTCCATTAGTCCTTCAGACTAATCTTTCCTTGTATCTTGTTCTCTTCATTCTTCCTTGCTCCCGAAGGGTTGAGACCAGTGGAGTATCTTAGATGGCTGCTCACAGGTTTTTAAGACCCCAGACGCTACTCACCAAGGTAGAACGTAGAACATTGTATTTATAAACTGTGTTATGCCAGTTGAGCTAGATGTTCCCAGAGACCGTGGTCCCCACAGCCCTCCACCCAGCAATTCAGTCCCTCAGGGAGTTTGGATATGTCTTACGGAGCTTCCATGACCTTTCCTTGTACAAGCTGTGCTGGCTTCCCCAGTATTGTGTACTGTCTTACCCTTCACCAAAGTTACCACTTATCTATTGTCTGTTTAGTTCCCCCCAACCCTTCCCATCCCTCATAACCAACAAAGATTTTTTCTTTTTGCGTGTAAACTTTTACATGATTTTTTACAGTAGAGGTCTCATACAATATTTGTCCTGTTGTGATTGACTTACTTCACTCAGCATAATGTCCTCCAGTTTGATCCATGTTATGAGATGCTTCACAGATTCATCATTGCTCTTCCTCGTTGCATAATACTCCATTGTGTGTATGTAACATAGTTTGTTTATCCATTCATCTGTTGATGGGCATCTAGGTTGTTTCAATCTTTTTGCTATTGTGAACAGTGCTGCAATGAATATGGGTGTGCATATGTCTATTCGTGTGATGGCTGTTATTTCTATAAGATATATTCCTAGGAGAGGGATTGCATTTTGTAGTGCTTTTTTTTTTTTTTTTTTTTGTGGTGCTGTCGTTTTCTTCGTTCCTCTTAACTCTCCTGTGCTGAGTTCTTTTGTTTGTGGAATTTTTTTTTTTTTTTTCATTTCTTTTGTTTTTGTAGGTTTTGTTTTTCTGAGACTGTATGTTTTTCTTCTTTATTTTGATGAGTAGGTTTGTTAACTTTCCTTGCAGTTAGTGAAATTTACCCTTATCTTCCTAGATTTGACCCACTCTATTATTACTTGGTATCGCCTTGCCTTCCTCTCCATTAGCAGGTTCTATACCTACACTGTTTATTCCCTCTTTTATTGTTCTGATGCTGTTGTCATTTATACAGAGTAACCTCTCTGGTTCCGTGTTGTAATTCTTTTGGTTTTGCATAGTCCTTAAGAGTTCATTTCCTAGGTTGGTATCTGGCTAGAACAATCCTGTGTCCTATATTCAGCCTGTGGTCTGATGTTGTTTGTTCTCAGATTGAAGGACTCCCTTTAATACTACTTGTAAGTTTGGTTTGGTTTTTACTTAGTCTCTTAATTTCTGTGTATCTGGAAATGACCTAATTTCTACCGTCATATATGAACGAGAGTTTTGCAGGATATATTATTCTTGGCTGGCAATTTTTTTCTTTCAAGATTTTATGTATGTCATCCCATTGCCTTCTTGCCTGCATGGTTTCTGCCGAATAATCCGAGCTTAGTCTTATTGTTTCTCCTCTGTATGTGACTTTTTGTTTTTTTCGAGCTGCTCTCAGGATTCCTTGTCTTTGGTTTTAGTGAGTGTGATTATGATATGCCTTTGTGATTTTCTTTTGGGGGGGTCTGTCCTATATGGGGTTCATTGATCATCTTGGATGGTCAGCTTTTCATCTTTCATGATATTGGGGAAGTTTTCTGTCAGCAGTTCTTCAGTGATCCTCTCTGTGTCTTCTGTTTTCTGCCCCTGTTCTGGAACTCCAGTCACTCGCAGATTTTTGCTTTTGATTGGATCCCACATAATTCTCAGGGTCTTTTCATTTTTCTTCATTCTTTTTTTTCTGATTTTTCCTCAAACTGAGTTGTATCCAGGTGTTTGTCTTCAATTCAGCTGATCCTGTCTTCCACCATTTCAGATCTGCTCAGCCCTTCTATGACACCATCCATTTCTGAAATCTTGTTGTTTCTCTTTTGGATTTCTAATTGTTGTTTTTGTATAATTTCTAGTTGTGAATTTATTTTGGCATTTTGTTCCTGCATTATTTTCCTGAATTCTTCCTTTTTTTTTTTTTTTTTTTTTTGGTCTGTATTTTTTCATGAATTTGTCTGTTTTTTCCTCATTTTTGTCTGCTTTTTGCTTCAACACTTGGATAATTTTGAGTATTAGAGATTTGAATTCCCCATCAGGTAGTTCTATTGCCTTTTGTTCTGCTGGAAAGTCATCTGGTGTTTTATTTTGGATGCCTATTGGAACCATTCTGTCCTGTTTTTGTAAATGTTTTGATATTGTCTGCTGTCTTCAGGGCATTCAGTAGTTATTTTTCTCATTTACTGATTGTAGTTTTGTTTTGTCCTTTTTTTTAAATTTGGCTGTGTCTGAGCAGGCGAGCTGTATGTTCTTTATTGTTTGCTTGTCTGTGGGCATGATACTTTTCGCCTCCTCCAATTGGCAGGGTCAGTCGCTCAGATATGGTACAGCAGGGCAGGTGTAGCTGAAGAGGAGTTGCTAGGATGGGTTGTCTGTGGCACTTACTACAGCCACCAGGGTGGGTCGGTAATCCATGCAGGGCAGGTTCCAGTAGTCCGTGCCTGTGCTGCTTGGTGGTGTGATGTTAAGTGCATGGCGCAGGTAGGCAGGATGGAGGGGAGAGAGTGTGATGTGTGGAGCTAAGATGGGTATGGGAGAGAGGAGAGAGGAACAGGAGCCAAAAACATACAAAAAAAAAAAGAGTGTTAGGGGAGTTTGCTGTTGGAGTGTAGAGATGAGAGACTATGAAATGTAGAAAAACAAAAAGGGGAAGAAGAAAAGAATGAATAAATAAAAATTATAAAGAAAAAAGAACAGCAAAACTCCTAGGGATCCCACTGGTGTGGCTACGAGGTCTGGGGAAGTTGTTCCCAGGTGTTGCAGTACAGCCTGGCTAGAAGACGTGGAGGAGTTCAGCGCCAGGTATTCAGGGGACAGAAAGAGAAGGAAGGTATAGAGAGATGAGAAACTGAGTAATAGAGAAAGACGAAAAGGGAAAAAGAGGGGAAAGAAAACAAATATTAAAAAAAAGAACAAGAAAAGCCCCCCAGAAAACAGATAAAAAGGCCCACGAAAAGAAATAAATGTTCTCAGGGATCCCGCTGCGTGTCTGTGCAAGCTGAGGGGGTAGGTCCCAAGCTGCGCAGCACCACCCGGCCAGAATGGGCTCCCAAACCAAGAAAAGAAAAAGAAAACAATTCAAAACAAACAAACTAAAGCCCGGGATCCCACCAGCACGGCAGCCCAGACTAGGAAGCAGTTCCACACTCGAATGGAGCTCTGCAGTCCCCCAGGAGGAAGCAAAGATGGCGCATGGAGCCAGGTATTTGAGCAAAAGAAGGGGGAGGTAGTGAGAAGTGAGGAAGAAATCTAAAGCGGAAAAAAGCAACACCAGCCACCAACAAATGGCACACAGGGAGTCAGCCAGTGCGGGCGGGTGGAATCCAAGCAACACTGGGGTGAAGCTGGTGCTTCCCAGCCAAGAGACTGTGGCTGCAGAAAGCAGAGGAGGCTAAGTGGAGGTGAAGAAGATTGGGGGGTGGGGTCGGGAGCCTATATCACTGGTTACTGGTTCTTTTGTCTCCTGCTGGAAGCTCTGTGAAGCTGCTTTCTTATATCCCCTGTTGGCTGATCTCCAACAGGAGTCCAAGTTGGTGGATCCGTGCTGCAGTAGCTGGTAGGGGACCTCTGCGTGTATCTCTCCTTGCTCTCTGTTCTCGGTCAGTTTCTTATTCCATTCGGTACTTGGCTGAGTTCTTTATCTCTTCATTTAATGCTTAGGGTTTCAGGATTGACGTGTGACTCTGTTTAACTTAGTTTTTCTGATCTTTGCTGCGGAGGGACGTCATGGTGCTTCTGACTATAGCGCCATGTTGCCCGGAAGTCCTCTCTTGTGGACTTCTTTTAATTTTCTTCAGCTTCAACTTGAACTTGCATATGAGCAACTGATGGTCTTTTCTTCCGTCAGCCCCTTGCCTTGTTCTGACTGATAATATTGAGCTTTTCCATTGTGTCTTTCAATAGATGTAGTTGATTTGATTCTTGTGTATTCTGTCTGGTGAGGTCCACATGTATAGTCACCATTTATGTTGTTGAAAAAAGGTATTTGAAATGAGTAAGCCGCTGGTTTTGCAAAATTGTATCATGGGATGTCCAGCATCATTTCTGTCACCAAAGCCATATTTCCCAACTACTGATCCTTCTTTGTTTCCAACCTTTGCATTCGAATTAGCAGTAATTGTCACTGCATCCTGATTGCATGTTTGATCAATTTCAGACTGCAGAAGCTGGTAAAAGTCTTCAATTTCTTCATCTTTGGCCTTCGTGCTTGATGTGTAAATTTGAATAATAGTCGTATTAACTGGTCTTCGTTGTAGGCATATGGATATTATCCTATCACTGACAGCATTGTACTTCAGGAGAGATTTTGAAATGTTCTTTTTGACAATGAATACAACACCATTCTTCAAGTTGTCATTCCTGGCATGGTAGACCATATGATTGTCTGATTCCAAATGTCAATACCAGTCCATTACAGCTCACTAATGCCTAGGATATCAATGTTTACACATTCCATTTTTGATGATTTCCAATTTTCCTAGATTCATATTCGTACATTCCACGTTGCAGTTATTAATGATCTTTGCAGCTGTTTCTTCTCATTTTGAGTTGTGCCACATCAGTAAATGAAGGTCCCGATAGCTTGACTCCATCCATGTCATTAAGGTCGACTGTACTTTGAGGAGGCAGCTCTTCCCCAGTTGTATTTTGAGTACTTTCCAACCTGAGGGGCTCATCTTCTGGCACTAAATCAGACAATGTTCCACTGCTATTCATAAGGTTTTCACTGGCTAACTCTTTTCAGAAGTAGACCGCCAGGTCCTTCTTCCTAGTCTATCTTAGTCTGGAAGCTCAGCTGAAACCTGTCTGCCATCGGTGACCCTGCTGGTATCTGAGTACTGGTGGCATAGCTTCCAGCATCACAGTAACATGCAAGCCCTCACAGTAGGACAAACTGACAGATGCATGGGGGACCAGTGCAGTAATAACCCCAAATCTCAGTAGTTTAAATGCACAAGGTTCATTTTCACTCATAGTACCTGTCCATCACAGGTCAGTGGAGGGCCTTATTCCCTGTCATCTACTCTTAGGGCAAGACAAGGGAGCGATGTAGATGTGGATCACTGTGGATCACAATGGCAAGGGACGGGGAGCTCTGGAGTCTCACATCAGCAATAAGTGAGCCATCCCAGAAGTGAGACATCACTTCCTCTCTCCTAATCGTAAAAGGGCCTGAACCTTCAGTCTTCGGTGGACCTAGAAAGAGAGGAGAATAAGCTATCCCTAAGCAGCACTAAGGAACCAGATGTTCTTTAAAAGCTAGGATGGCACTACTTCGACTTGCTTACTTTGGACACGTCATCAGGAAAGACCATTTGCCAGAAAAGGACATCATGTTTTGCTAGAGGGCTAACAAAAATGAGGGAAACCCTCAGTGAGAAAGATTGACACAATAGCCACAACAACGGACTCAAACGTACCAACCGTCATGAAGATGGCACAGGATCAGACAACGTTTTGTTCTGTCACACGTGGGTTGGCTATGAGTCAGAGATGACTCGATAGCAATTAACTAACAAGGATTACCAAAATCTACTTCTGTCTTTAAGCACTTGCAGTCACTTATAAATACTTTTTGAACATTTCCTAATCTTCAGTCTAGGACTTGAATAGAAACAACGACATTGATTCAGGAGCAGTTACTCCTGTCCTGTTTCACACACACAGTGAGTTCACATAGGCTATCACATTTAGACCTGATAACCATTCTATCTTATCATCCTCATTTTCAGGCAAGTCAACAAACCAGGAGGAGCTAATTTACTCTGAATATTCTCAGTGTTAGATTTCTAATGGGAGATATTGTTTGGACCGGTTTTTTTATATTCTATGATTTATTTGAATGAAAAACAACTTCAGCAGGCCAACTTCAAATATGAGGTTTCAATTCTTTTTTTTTTTTTTAAATAGGAATGTGAACAGCCAGTTGTTAAAGCATTAGAGACGGGGCTCGGGCTCTAATGAACAGGTGTTTGCAGCTTTCATCCAGGGGTGATCTGTGAGGCCTCAGAGGGCCTCCTGCCCTAACTGGTGCATAAACCTCTCGGAAGATTGAAAGCAGGATTTTTTGTCATCTTTATGATTTCTTTCTTCCTTTGTTTTTTTTTAAGTCTCATATTTCTAATTTTTGTGTAAAATCTCAACATAACTTCTCTTAATCCCGATACAAGTAATAAATGATCAACTACAACATTGGGATAAGGTATACTTGGCTAGTGGGGGAGTAGCTTTGCAGAGGGACACTGTAAAAGGAAGAAAGTTTCCAGTGCACCTCAGTGTGTAAAGTGTGTCCCAGGATTTGGACATTATTTGACCTTTACTAACTGAAGAACGTTCTCATTTTCACCATGTTTGAGAACATAAACCTGGATTAAAGCACATTTGTTGTAAGCTATTTTAATTGCTCTTTTAAAAACACACTTCTGGCTTTCCTGTTGAGCTCAGGAAGCAGCTTCAGCAGTGTTGCCTTGTGCTGGAGAGCACGGGCTCTGAGAGGAGGTGGCCTGGGTTTGACTCCCAACCCCCAGCTGCCTCTCAGTGCAACTGCAGGCAAGCTGGTTTCCTCATCTGCTAAAATGAGCATAACAAGACCTACCTATAGGGTGCTGTGAGGATTAAAGGAGTTAAATGCAACAGCATTCAATAAATACTAGGGCGATGATTGAGATGTGAACTTTGTGAAAGAAAATGTATAAATGTCAGTTCACAGTTCCAATTTTGACAGCCAGTTTTCTTGGGGACCTACCCATTTTATCTATGACCTCATTTTATTTTCAACATGGTAGGATTGCAGGAGCCATCTTAGGGGCTCCCTGTCCCCATGCCTGGAGGCACCTCCCAGTTAGACGCCCAGTGACTTGACTGGCCACAGCCTTCTGAGGCTCCCTCCGTCTGGGTCATTGCCTACTCCTGATTGCCCGGATTGCCATCTAGGTCCCGCTGTCTGGCTGGGAGACTCAGGCTGCTGACTGGAGTACCCAGGCTCACTCACTCTGGTCATTGGTGCTGCATGTAGCCTGGGCTTCCCTGGGGCTGCTGGTGGAGCGTCTATATGGGGCCTCTCTGTGCTGCCTGGCTTCAGTTCAACATGGTGGCTGGGTTACAAGGGTGAACATCCCAAGACAGAGCCGGAGAGAAGGATACCCTTTCTATGACCTGCCTCAGAGATTACATCACTTCACCTCCACCGTCCTCCATTGGTCGGGACCCAGGTTCAAGGGGAGGAGAAAGAAACTCCATAGCTGTGAGAGTGGGAGGGGCTGGGTATACTGCCATAGCAGTATCTACCACAACTCTCAAACTGACCTCCAGCCCTGATCTCTGTCGTGAGCTGCAGACTACCATCGACCTCACATCTCTACTCAGATGTTTAAAAGGCATCTATCTGCAGCTTACCATACCCCAAACAGAACTCCTGATTCCGTTTAATACCGCTCCTCCCTGGGCCCCCCACCTTGGTAGACAACAGTATCCTTTACTCGGTTGCTTAGGCCAAAAACTAAGGCAATGCCTCAACCTTTGTCTTCTCCTCATAGTCCATATCCAATCCATTAGCAAATTCTCTCACCTCCGCCTTCACAAATACATCCTGAATCCTTCCACTTTGTATCATCTCCGTCACCCACCCTAGTAAAAGCCAGCATCATCCTTTGCCTGGGCTTCTATACCAGCCTCCTGACTGGTTCCTCTGCTTTTCCTTGTATGGCCGTACAATCTATGCAACACACAGCAGCCAGAATGACCTTTTAAACACATAAACTAGATTATATCACCCCGACCCTCTCTGGGTGTTGCAAACGGTTGGATGCTCGGCTACTAACTGAAAGGTTGGTGGTTTGAACCCACCCAGAGTTGCCTCAGAAGGCCTGGCGATCTGCTTCCTAAAGATCATAACCATTGAAAACCCTGTGGAGTGCAATTCTACTCTGCAACACATGGGGTCTCCATGAATAATCCTCCAGTGGCTTCCCATCACGCTTCGAGCAGGATCCAAAAGCGCTTCCTTGGCCTATGGGTCCTTCAAGATCTCACCCCTGCCTGCCTCCACGTCTCCCCTCACTGCCTCCTCCTTTCCACCTCGGCATCAGCCACGTTTGCTGTTCCTGCAGCACCCCAAGCTCAGCATGGCCTCGGAACCTCACCATTTGCTGTTCCTCTGCCGGGATTGCTGCTGCCTTGTTCATTCTAGTTTCTGCTCAAATGCCACGTCTTCAGAGGGGCACTTCCTGCCCACCTAAAATTACCTCCCTCCACCCCTAAGTTTCTATCTCCTTTTCTTGTTTTCTTTTACTTCATAGCACTTCTGAGTACTAGAAATTTCTTTATTGCCTGTCTCCCCCTTTAAGCTGTGAACTCTGTGAGAGAAGGTGCCTCGATTCTCTTCTTCACCATTGAGTCTTCCAGAACAGTGCCTTGCACATATTAGGCATTCAATAAATATAATAAATACATGAACAAAAGCACTCAACTAATGATATTCTGCTTGTTTTTGTTGAAATAGGCTGGTCTCTAGTAATGCTGCTTGTCCCTCTTCGTTTCTATTCACCAATATTTATCCAACACTTCCAAACCAAATAGTTGTGACATTCCTAAGTTCATGAAAATGTTATTGAATGTATGGGAGTCCTGGTTTTTCCCAAGCCTCACTTCAAGGGACTGAATTGCCCTGCATAGTTTGGGCTAAGGCGACTTAGGATCCAAAGATGTGCTCTGAGGACACCAGCACATGGAAATGCATTCAGCTGCCGGCCCCAAAAGCCAACCAAGGAGATCTTCATGATTCTCGGCTCTAAGTTTTCCAAGTCTCAGTGCTAAACCATAAAGCCCCTTACTGCCAGAAGCTGAGATGGGTTTCGGCGGTGATTTCACAGGGGTTAGACTGGAGGGGTAGTGACTGGGGGAGAAAGAAATCTGAAATGGGATTGGTTTCAACTGCTTATTCATATGGTAGTACTTCTACACAGAAAACTTGGCTTTCCTCTTCACTTAAAACACTTCTTTAGTCCTTTCTAGAATAAATAGCCTTGGGTTTCACAGTTCAAGAAGTGGAACATTCTACAGCTTCCGTTATTTGCACTGAAGAACTCGACAGCGGGGATAATCAACATTGCAATAATGGATGTTGTAGAAAACTTGTAGAATTCCCCATGCAGAAGACTTTTGTTCAAAGTTAAACTGATGTTTTACCTTTTTAGTGTGATTTAGGTTTAGTCCTGCTGCTAATAACTCCCTCATTTCCTGTGATTTTAACAAATGTTAAGTGGGATTTGAGTAAATATGATCTTAATTAAGGATGCTTTATAATTGTCACCAGGCAGTTGTACCCTCACAGAACCACACAGATTAATATTTTTAACTTCACAGCTCACTCAAGAATACTAACCAGAATAAAGCAAACCTAGCCCGTTGCTGTCAAGTCAATTCTCACTCATGTAAGGACTCAGTAAAACTGCTTCATAGGATTTCCAGGGCTGTAAATCTTTATGGAAGCAGACTGCCACATCTGTCTCCTCTGGAGTGGCTGGTGGGTTCAAACCGCCAACCTTTTGGTTAGCAGCTAAGTGCCTAACCACTGCGCCACCAGAGCTCCTAAGCATACTAAGGGAACTCACGATTGGACCGTGATGTTCAGAATATTGTAGAATTAGCAACAAATGTTTTGATACACTCCTAGATGTTGGAAGTGGATTAGTAGCTGAGTTGTTTCTTCCAACCTCTTCAATAGCTTCCTCAGTCTCAGAATATTTTCCTTTTTATATCCTTGACTTTCCTGCCCCCACCTCTATAAAGCCTCTCAGCATGAAGTCCATATCATGGGCACACGTGTGCACAGACAGATGAATACCCAGCTGGTGACAAGGGTATTCAGATGATCCCAGCATCTCACCAAGATGTTTCAGAGGGATTTGTTCAATCTTGATTAAACCTAATGTAGTTTAATTCCTAATGAAGTAGAATTAAATCAGTGTCTTTTTCTGTCCAAGGTAACCAATAACTTGGCGTTACTACCCTGTTTGCCTACCCATGTAGCACTTCCCTGCCAATCAGCCATCCGTGGGCTCTTATTTCCAGAGACTCCTCAGCACAAATGTCAGCTTCTCTCCATGTCTGGGACTTGGCAATAGTTAAAGACTCACACTCACAGCCTATTTGTTTAGATTGGTCTTGGAATGTGCAAGCCCATTCTTGGGCTCTCAGATCTCCTCTGGAGAAATTCTGTGCCCAGCCCTTGCTCTACTTACTCAACACACTTGACAAAGTGCCCAAGCGTTGAGGTGTCACCAACATTAAGAACATACACAATGGCAAAGTGACTGTTTCATGGCTCCGTCTAGAAGGACAGGCATAATCTCCCTTCCCTTCATACATGTTTTACTGTAAGTAGCCAGTGGGTCAGAGACAAATTATGCCTTCATTCTGCCTCTTCCTGTATAGTGTGTAGCCAATACTTGTATTGAGTGATTCTTCTAATTTTGGGGTATAGAAAGCTTGGCTTTTTGTCATTAAGTTGGGCTTATATTTTTAAATATAAATATATCTCATATTTATATTTAAATATGTTTTTATATTTGAAATCAAATAAATATAATTCATATTTGCGATAGTGAGAGGAAACCTCAAGGATGCTGTGTGTTAGCTCATCCAGGGCCAGTTCTAACGACTCCCTTTAGGATTCACTTTGGGTAATTGCTGAAAGCTGATCAAAATATCAACTTTGTAGAAATGTTGGTGCAAAAACGCCGTTGCCATATTTTTCAGCTCTTCATCCTGAGGAAGCTGTATCTCTGTGTCTGTAGAGGTGAATGTGGAGAGGAAATCACATCAAAGGGGCATTTGGGCTGCAGACTGCAACACCTGGCCTTGTGATTCAGCCACAGAAAAGAGACTTTGGCCATAAGATGACCTTATCTGTGGTAAACTAAACAAAGAATAGCATTTTAAAAAATATAAGCCGTCACTGTAATTAACTACGTTATTGTTAAAATCAGTAGACTATTGTTAACTGTTGAGACACTTTGGAGTAGTAGACACATTTTTTAAAAATTGGGTTGTTCAGGATTCTATGTGAATTCAAGACATTGATCTCCAGCAACAAAGGATTGGTCTCTGGCACTTAAGGGAAATAAAATAAAACAACAGGGAGCTGTGCTTTGTTATGTGAGAACTAAGCCAAGCGTCCTTAACTGCATATTAAGAACTGTGAAACTTCCGCTGTTGCTTTTATTCCAGGGTCCTGAATGAATGAATAACAATCTTTTGCTGAAGTATCATGCTCCTGTCAGTCTTCAAAACGTTTTTGGTCACTGTCTTAGTTATCCAGCGCCACTATAACAGAAACGCCACAAGCGGGCAGCTTTAATAAACAGAAATTCATTTTCTCACAGTTTAGGAGGCTAAAAGTCTGAATTCAGGGCTCCAGCTCTAGGGGAAGGCTTTTCTTCCTGCCAGCTCTGGGGGAAGGTCTTCACCTCTTTTCAGCTTCTATTCTTTGGTTCCTTGGTGATCTTCATGTGGTGTGGCATCAGTCTTCCCCCATCTCTTCTTGCTTGCTTGCTCAATCTGCTCTTTTTATATGTTGAAAGAGCTTGACTTGAAACACAGTAATACTGTCTCATTAACATAACAAAGAAAACCCATTCCCAAATGCGATTATAACCACAGGTATAACCAAAAAACCAAACTCGTTGCCATTGGGTCAATTCCAACTCATAGCAACCCTATAGGACAGGGTAGAACTGCCCCACAGAGTTTCCAAAGAGCAGCTGGTAGATTCGAACTGCTGACCTTTTGGTTAGCAGCATAGCTCTTAATCACTACACCACCACGTTTTCTGCCATATGTATAGGAGTTAGGATTTACAACACATATCTTGGGGGGACACAATTCAATCCATAACAATCATGGATTAAATAATTGAGAACAAAATCTACTGGGAACAACACATGACTCTCCCACCTTTTCCGGAAGCCTGACGATGGTCAAGGCTCTCAGCCCGTCCACCCTGAGTGCTTCCTTTCAGGATCTTTGCAGAGGAGACCAGAACTCTCCAGGCACCTGGCTGACATTTCTGTCCCAGGTCTAAGAGCTTGTAATTTCCTGCCTTTGACCTAAATGGAAGGATGAAATTAAAAACGACACCAACAAAGTTTTGGTTCTGTTTTGCTTGACTTGGTCTTCGTGATGACATGCCATTTGTTACACAGAATACCCACACCAGGGCTTGCATTTTCAGAGCTGAACACTCGCTTAAATGATTGAACTCTATAATTGTGAGTCTCTTGGCAAAAACAGCAAGTTCAGAAAGCTATGCTATCGGAGAACAGTATAGAAGGCACAGGAAGAGGAAGTGAGTGGGACAGGAATGTTATGATTTATCAAGATGGGGCTACAGTTTAGACCTTGGGGCTGCTCACACGATCAGTTCTCATTCATCCAATAAGCATTTATTGAGAAGTGACCTGTGCACATGCCACCGTGGGTACAGAGAAGGCTGCGCAATGGTCCTGGCCTTAGGAGCTCACAGCCTAATGCCTGGGGTGCTGCTTCCCCGTCCCCCTTGCCCCCTTGCCCCATTGGTGTGCCCCTGTGCACAGCAGCAGAAAAGACAAGACATTCATGGGCACACATTGTTCTGAGTGGTCACCACAAATTTAAGGGAGGCCAGGACTTGCTGTGGGGGAGTCAGACCGACCGGCGGCCTGGAAGACGCTCCTCACAGGTGAGCATCCTGGCCCAGGGTGTGCCTCGACGTCCTTTCCCAAATGACCCAGAAATCTAGGGCTGCCAAGGGTTTCTGGGGCAACTGCTGACCACTCACCCCCAGTCCCCACCAGCCATGGTTCCAGAGTTTGGAGGGGCCTCTCCAGCCAGGGCCAGCTGCATAACTTGCGGAGCCCAGTGCAAAATGAAAATGCAAACATCAGATAAAGCTTTTCCTTCTTCTGTGGTTTCTCTCTCTGTCACAGTGGTTCTCATTTGCTATTTGGAGTTGAGCTCCCTTGGAGCAGACCCTCAGAGGCGCTTGGGCCCTGCCCTGTGCCTGACCCTGAGCCTCCTTGTGCCCAGGTCCCCACCGGCTGAAGGGCCGCACATAGGTAGCTGTGTGGGGAGCAGGCTGGGGTCCCCCCGGCTGAAGGGCCGCATTGGTAGCTGTGCAGGGGGTAGGCTGGGGTCCCCACCGGCTTAAGGGGCACAGCAGTAGCTGGGCAGGGAGCAGGCTGGGGAGGCGGGGAGGCCTTAAGCCCCTGTGCATGCTCCATTGTCCCATCGGACTTTGTTTACAGAATAAACATTCAAAGATAAAATCATCAAGAATTTCAAGATGACCCCAAGTGTGGGTGGTTGCGAGCCCAGGGTCCTGGGCAGCTGCACTGGCCCCTGCTGCTGAACCATCCAGGCTCTAGCAAAAAGGTCTGGGCCAGACTCTGACGTGTGGCAACTCAGGACAGGATTCAGGCGAGCCACACACCTCCCCGCGGCCTGCGGTGTTCATGTCTAGATGTGCACAGGAGTCCATTTGACCCCCCAACCCCTACCCAGAGTTTATTCCATTCTGGAGGAGCTCACCCAGGTCCTGCCGCGGCAGGTGAAGGTGGGTCCTGACAGTCCAGTGCCCTTACAGTGTGAGCAGAAGGCTGAGGCTCTCAGGCCCTTCACTGTGGGGCATACCAGTTATATACAAGTTGCTGTTGAGTCAACTCTGACCCATGTGACCCCATGTGTGTCACAGTAGAGCTGTGTTCCATAGGGTTTTTAAAGATTGATTTTTCCAAAGTAGATCACCAGGCCTTTCTTCTGAGGTACCTCTGGGTGAACTCAAACCTCCAGCCTTAAGGTCGGCAGCCAAGTGCATTAACTATTTGCACTACCCAGGGACTCCAGCACCAGGTATAGAACATGTATATCTCAGGAGAGTAGTGAGAACATTGACTTTGTTACATTTGACATTGTGGGGTAAATAAATACCGATAAACATTTCTCACAGTGATGCCAATCACTTCTCATAATCCAGCTTCTTTAAATTATTAAGTTAAAACATGTCCCTGGGGTGAGGGGAGAATATAATTATGGAGAGAGGAAGGAAGGTTTAAGGAAGCATAGAATCTTAGTCTAGAGTAGCAAATTCCTAGACCCGATAGAAACGCAGAAGAAAGGTTGCTTAAAATTAGACACTGTGTTCGTCCAACACGTGGGGTTGCCACGGTGGGAACTGACTACAGTAATTGTTGTGTTTGTTTATCTAACAAATCCTGGGCACCTCGCTCAGTAGCTGTGATGCTGTGTGCCCATGTCCACAGGCTGATTCACTTTATCTCTTGTTTATCTTTGCTTTCTAAGCACAGGGCACGCTTGGCTGTGTGAGGATGCCTTGCGCTCTCTGGGTTGTCCCTTGGGAGGTGTTCCCCACCTCTACCCCAGACCTAGGTCTGATAACCATACTTACCCAAATGGGCGCCAAAAGCTTCCCACTTAAGATGAGACCAGGAAGAGGCAGAGGGAGCATATCAGGTCCTCAGGGGAGGAGACAGAAGGACTGAGGGGAATCCACAGGAAAAATGGAAAGGCGGGGTGGGAAAGGCTGTGGAGCAGACTGACAGAAACCCTTTCCTCCTGTCTGTAAGCCACCAGCCCACATGTGAAATAGTATGAGGAGGCCAGGAGGCTAGGGGAACTGAGTCAGAACTCACCCCACAGCCTTAACAGTTAGCACTTTCCCAGAGGGAGGCTCTCAGGGAGGACAGCCCCTGAAGGCAGATGCCCACAAGCTCCCTCCAAGAAACCATCATGTCCATTCCTCCAAGACCCTCCCCAGAAGCTCTTAACTTGTAACAGAGTTCATAAGCCCACCTCATGCTGTTTTCCACAATAAAACAGTTTTTAGAATGGAACAAACACATTTATTTGTTGTTTATACCCCCTCTTTTGCATAATAAAGATTTAGCTTTAACAAGGAGGGTCTGAAGCTCTTGCATCAGAATTTTTTCTAACTACCAGGTGGTGCTGCAGAGCAGGCTGCTGACTCCAGGGCTGGGTAATGCTGTCCTGACCAGTGTCCACCACGGTGTTTTTATGGGTGGGCTTGTCCCTGTGACCTGGGAAGGGATTTTTCATATAGGCTAATTCCAAAATTACTGCTCATCTGGACAGAGACCAGTTACTCCTTGCCTCAGCACAAGACACTGAGAACAAACTGCAGGATGGGTGAGTGTGATTTACATTTACCAATCAGAGGAGCACTGGCAGCCATGGTGTCAGTCTGTCTCTCTGGGTCACACACATAGGTGTGCACGCATCACTGGCACATCTGGGGTATTGCACGGGCCCTAGGCACATGACACCACTGAGCAGTTTCTATTAACCTAGTATGGCCCAACATTCTTCCTCAAGTATGGTAATGTGCTAATTAAAAGATTTAACAAGCTTGACTTGTGTTTCTGAGATGATATTATGGTAAAGTTATCTAAAGGAGGGGTGTCAGGTATTTGGTCAGGGGTGCAATTTCAGCACTTACCATAGGAGCCATTTTCCACTGGCCATACTGGGTTAGTAGAAACTGCTCAGTGGCGCCACACACCCCAGGTGGGTGCCATACCTGCCATACCTACCATAACTTAGTTCCGCCTCTGGCACGCATGTGCACATGCACACACACATGCTCATATGCAAACACTGGGCACATCTACCAGCTGTTATTCTGAAAACTGCCGTGGATAATGACTGGTCTGGGCCATTGCTCAGGCACTGTTCTGGGCTAACACAGCTCTGCTCAGGGGCGTGTTAATGGCATTTGAGGCAGGGTGATGCTTTGCGTGGTCTGTTCCTCTCCTTGCAGATCAGTTAACATCCCTGGCCCTGGCCCAGTAAATGCTAGCAGTGCTCCAGGTGTTAGGAGAAACCAGAAATGTCCTCACACATATGCAAATGCCCCACACAGGGTTGGGTACTGTCCCTTACTGAGAACCACAAAGAGGTTTGAGGATACAAAACCCCTCTCCTTCACCCCTCAGTCCTACCTTCTAAGCACATTATGTCAGAACAACATCAGCGCGGGTCTAGAGCTGTGCTGTCTTGTGCCGTAGTCACCGGCTACATGTAGCCATTAACATTTAACTTAATTGGAATGAAATAAGACTAAAAATTCAGTTCCTTGGTCACACTAGTCACATTTCAAGTGTTCAATAGCCTTGGCTACCATACTGGACAGTGCAGATACAGAGGATCTCTATCATTGCAGGAAGTTCTGTTGGACAGTGCTGACCTAGATCATTCTTCTTAAGTGCAGCTGAGCACTGTTTTGGCCCCATACATTCTAGGAACCAGTGCAGGTGAAGCATCAACAGGTCAGTCCTGGTGGTCTGTGAGGTGCCAGCGCTATGGCCAGGTCACCCCCATCTCAGGTGCAGGTGGAGCTGATTCAGAGTGTCTTTACTGAGATTCTGGAGCCCAGTTTATTGATTGCTCTTCATGACTTCCTCTACTGACTCCCTGAGTCTAATGTATGCTTGGTTCTGGTCCCCAAGACACCTGTGTTTTCTCTGTTTGACCTCACTGAATCTATTCTCTCCAGACCTTGAGAGTTCACACCCAAACGCAAAGTTTCTGACTCTTCTTGTTTCTCCTTTCAGATCAGACTATAGAAATAGAAGAAGGTTTTCCTAGTTTAGCAACCCAAAGACATTTAAAGGTTTTTGATGGAAATGCCCCCCCCCCCCCCCCCCCCCCCACCAACAGAGAAGACAGGGACTCAGTTACACAGAAAGTTTAGGTAGTAGGCGGGCTTGAGAGCAGGGAAGCATCAGCAGTTCTCATTCAAATCCTGGAGGAGATGGCTTCAGAAAATGTCTCACCAAAACTTCCAATCCAGATGAGCTCTCTATGTTGCTCCAGCACCTAACAGAGATACATGAACAGAGAACACAGAGAAAGAGAGAGACAGAGGGGAGAGAGAGAGAGAAAAGGCCATGCTTTAAATAAGATAAACGTCTCCTTCCACTAGAAAGAAAAAACAAGAAGCTCCAAGCAGCAGTTCCCGCTGAGGAGCTGAGGGACCACCTAATGCTGTTTTCATCTCAGTGATGTCTTTTTTAAACCTTTCCAGCACATAACATTTTGCAGGATGGGCCACAGCCCATTATACTCATGAGATCCTCTTTGGAAAAAAGAGTTCCAGGCTATATTCTGGAACTTCACAATGCACTATAGCATGTTAAGGTTCTGAGACATTCTGTAGACAAGAAAATAGCTACATGTTGTTTAACTTAGCATTTCCCTAACGTACTGACTGCAGTGATCTTCTCTGATATAACACCCCTCACATTCTGCCAGCTGAATCCCATCAAGA
This sequence comes from Dugong dugon, assembly GCA_030035585.1. Lineage (NCBI taxonomy): Eukaryota > Metazoa > Chordata > Mammalia > Sirenia > Dugongidae > Dugong > Dugong dugon. The sequence goes on along the minus strand of CM057466.1, from coordinate 41,444,165 downwards.
CACAGATACGATGCACAAAGTTATCCACCAGTTGCCCAGCTCAATTCCAGTCCTCAAATACAACTATGTGAGTCCAAGCTCAACCTTCCTGTTCTGGGTGAGAATACTGAGACCTTGCCTGCCTGAGAGAAGCCAAGAGAAACAAACTTACAAGAGTGAGAAATAGCGATTTTGTAATCCTCAGAGTTGCAGTAAGAGTAAGCATCTTATCACTGACAACCACAATAGCAACAACAACAATACAGAACTTTACAATTTACACAAGGCTTTGTTGTTGTTGTTTTAAATGTCTAACAATTGTAAGAGGTAGGAAAGACTCTTTCATGCATTTTACTGTTAGGGAAAAGGGAGTCAAAAAAGTTAAGTGAATTGCCTTACGTGATTGAGCTGTTAGAGTAGAATTTCAAACCCAAATCTTTGCTTCTAAGTCCTTAGTGCCATCCTTCCTACCAAACTGTTGTATGGGGCTGGCATTAGCTTTCTTGTTTCTTCTGCCTATATATTCTAGTTTACTCTCTAGATTTACAGGATTCAAGCCTGTTTCTATTATGGTTAAAAGCACAGGCTTTGAAATTAGATAGAAAAGGATTAAAATTCCAAATTTATCCACTTAGAGTTGTGTGACTTGTGTCTTAGGCTGGGTTCTCTAGAGAAGCAAAATCAGTAAAGCGTATAAATATATATATAGACAGAGATTTATATCAAGGAAACAGCTCATGCAATTGTAGAAGCTAGAATGTCCCAAGTCTGTGGATCATGGTAGAGACCTCTCCAAGTCATGCAGCCACAGAAGCTGGCGAACCCAAGATCAGCAAGTCGGAGAGCAGGGCTCCCGCTCACAGGCTGTGAAGGTTGACGAATTCCAAGATTGGCAGGAAAGACCGCAAGTTTTCTCCTGATTCACATAGCTGCAGGGGCTGGTGAACCCATGATCAGCAGGTCAGAGAGCAGGGCTCCTCTCACAGGCTCTGAAGATTGATGAATCCCAAGTTTGTCAGATAAGCTGACAGCTCAAGTCCCAAGAACCAGAGATGAGATGACAGGAGACAAGCGCAGGATCCAGAGAGAGCAAAAAGCCAGAATGTCTGCTTACATTCAGATGCGGGCTGTGCCCCCAAGGAGACTCCCTTTCATCTGACTGGCTACTCACAGTATATTCAATCATGGGAGTGATCACATTAAAACACTGAGAATCATGGCCCAGCCAAGTTGACACACAATCTTAACCATCACAACTTGGAAAAGTTACTAATGCCTCTGAGAGTCAATTTACTCACTGGTAGTAATTCCAGCTTTGGTTGGTTGTTGCAAAGATGTGCTAAAAGTAGAAGAGTGAATGGCATACTCCATACTTTAAGAAGCTTAAAGGCCAAAAGGGAAAGAGGTGGTACATCCTCAGAGGCAGCAGAGCAGAATGATTACCACTGAGGCCCCTGGAGCTGCTCTACTGGGGTCAGGTCCAGGCTCCATTGTCTGGGTGACCTTTGGCAAGTAGCTTAACCTCTCTTGGCCTCTGTTTCTTCATCAGTAAATGGGGGTCATCTTAGACCTCACCTCCAAAGGTGTTGGGAGGATTGAATGGGTTCATATATGTCAACTACTCAGAATAATATCTGACACGTTTCAGTGAATTGAAGTAGTGAGGTGAGTGAGGCTATCCTGGGAGTAGGTAGAACTTGAATCAAAACTTGACATTTTCAAATGAATTGGCAAAGCGGGTGTGGGGGTGGGAGGCTGCGGTTTGGCAGGTATAGGACAGCAGGAGCCAGAGGGCTTATAGAAAGGTTACAACTGCTCTTTTCGTTTCACGTTTCAAATTCCTAATTTGCAGAGGAAAACATATGGTTCCTCAAACCAGATGATGAAGAAACAGCTGGTGACTACTCTGAATGAAAGTGGCAAGAGAATCTGAGGTCTGATCCTGTCTGGCCTTGATTTAGCGAGCCCACCTGTCTTAGTCATCTAGTGCTGCTATAATAGAAACACCACAAGTGGATGGCTTTAACAAAGAGAAATTTATTTCTTCACAGTAAAGTAAGCTAAAAGTCCAAATTCAGGGCGTCAGTCCAGGGAAATCTTTCTCTCTCTGTCGGCCTTTTCATCAATGTTCCCACGGACTAGGAGCTTCTGCACCCAGGGACCTGGGTCCAAAGGACTCACTCTGCTCCTGGCACAGCTTTCTTGGTGGTATGAGGCCCCCCTGTCTCTCTACTCACTTCTCTCTTTTGTATCTCAAGAGATTGCCTCAGGACACAATCTAATCTTGTAGATTGATTCCTGCCTCACTAACACAACTGCTGCCCATCCTTCCTCATTAACACCATAGAGGCAGGGTTTACAACATTTAGGAAAATCACACAATACTGGGCATCATGGCCCAGCCAAATTGATACACACATCTTTTGGGGGATATAATTCAATCCATGACACCACCCTTTGCACAGAAATCATTTTTTCTGCAGCGCCTAGCTCAGCTTGTCCTGAGGTGAAATGCTCACTCTCCCATGCAGAATACAACACTGTGCTAGCCCCTGTGTGCACTGACAGCCCTCCAGTAAGGCCTGGCCCTGGGCCACAGAAAGTAATTGCATTTCCACAGCTAGGAAGAAAGAGCCGTGCTTATACGGTGTGGTTTGGACCACAGATGCCTGGATGGCAAATGCTGAGAGCAGGTGTAGATCATATTAGGGCAACATCTTGGCAGAGGAGGTGGGGTGGGCCTGTCTGCTTGTCCCTCCAGAAGGGTATAGGCCTAGAGAGGAAGAAGGCCACCTCTTCCTCCATTCCCCACCCCCGCGCTCCCCTGCCTGCCTCACCATCTTGCTCTTCTCCACCGCGTGAGAAGTGGCTTCTCCGGCAGCAGCCCCAGGCTTCTCTGGCCGCGGTCCCAGGCTTCTCCCTTTCTCTTCCCTCTCACAGTCAGCACACCCTTCCTTGGGAGTTAAAAGACCTTATTTACTGATGACTCCTTAATTTCACTCCCTAGGCCAGATCTTTCTTCTGAGTTTGTCTTTCATAGTGACGTAGGAAATAATATTGGAGTTATTATTCCCTCTCTTTGAGCATAGAGAATGTGACCCAGCTGGAGCTGGGCTCACAAGGACTCACAAGGACACATCAACTGGGCCCTGAGGTAGAAAGACAATAGCTAAGATAATCTTGGAAAATACTTTTTAGGGAAACTTTCACATCAAACACAACACAAAAGACTCTACTCTTTTTTTATTAGCATTTAGTGAGTAGAAATTTGTTGGACCAATGAAGACCCTCCTGACTCTTGTTACTGAAACATGTATCAATAATTTGTTAAGAAAGACAGTTCAAAATGTAGGATCACAGTTTCTGGCCAATCTGAAAAGCTTGAGCTTTCAATGGTTTTGCTCGTTTATAATGTTAATATATGCTGATGGCTCTATAACTGTTCTTTGGACTCCAGCAGACAAGGCTGTGGCAGCATGCTTGTCAGTTTTCCCATTCTTACCTATTCTGTAATGTTCCTTGGACTCGGGCAGACTTGGCTCTAGCAGCATGCTTGTCCATTTTCCCACTTCTGTCTGTTCTGTGATATTTCCTTGGACTTGGGCAGACATGGGTCTGGTAGAATGGTTGTCCATTTCCCACTTCTGCCCTTTTGAATATATGCCAGTAAAACTTTCTTTTTGCTTTAAGAAACTTTGTGATGTTTTTCCCCTACAACAATAGCCAATTGTCTGCTTGATCCCTCTCATTTCAATGTCTCACAGAAGTCTCAAGCTCAATTTGTCTATAATGGCAACCTTGAGTTCCCACCCTCAACAGCTATACCTCTATGTCCCCCATTTAGCCAACAGTCGTACTACTACCCAATGCCCAAATCATAAACCAGGCAGTTATCCTTCCCTCAGTCCCCACATCTAGGCCATTAGTACGTCTGTCAACTCCATCTTCAGACTCTCCTCACCCACCACTGCAGTCCCATGGCTGCCCCTCTAGTGCAGGCAGTGGGTGCTGACCACAGTTGGACATGCTCAAGAGAGTGGGTTATTAATATCACTCCCTAACTCTGTCATCTCTCCCCGTAACTGCACCTTGGAAGCTTGAAGTCAGCCATGGTGGGAGTGTTTACACCACAGAAATTGGCAAAATCCACAAATCAGGGTTTTTCCTCTTCCCCAAAGAGCCAATTGTTCAGAATTTAGCAACCACCGCCAGGCCTACAACCATTTTTCTTTGTACAAAAGTAGTGACCACCCTCCTCCCACTGAGCTTCCTGGGGCTGCCATAAAACACATCACAAAAGAACCAAAGTTTATTGTCTCACAGCTCTGGAGGCTAGACATCCGAATCCAGGGTGTCAGCAGGGCTTGGCTCTCTCTTTGTCGGTTCTAGGGGAAGATCCTTCCTTGTCTCTTTCAGCTTCTCTAGCCCTGGGTTTTTCCTGGCTTGTGGACAGATCCTCACATGGTGTCTTGCCCTTGTGTGTGACTCTATTTCCATGTCTGTCTTTCTCTTTTATAAACGGCAGTCAGAAGGGATTAAGATTAGGACCTACCCTACTCTGGTATGACTTCATTAATTTGACTGATAACATCTGCAAAGGAAAACCCTATTTCCCCAAACAAGGTCACATTTACTGGTGCACAGGTTAGGACCTCCAACATATCTCTTTTTGGGGACAAAACTCCAATGCAATTTCTGCCCACCAGCAAAATGACTTCCATGCAATGGGTTTCTCTTGTGTGGCCTTTCTGGCCCTGGGTTTCCAATCCTCCCAAAAGGATTGATCAGTTTGCTATCTTCAGAAGCAGCCTTGCAAATGTTTGTCAGTTTGCTATCTGCATGAGCGACTTGAAAAGATTGGCCGGTTTGCTATCGCATAAGTGGTTTGCAATCCAATCTACCCAATAAGATTGGTCACTTTATGATCTGCCTAAGGGATTGGTCAGTTTATGAAAGCCTTGAAATTGACAAGGATTTTTCCAATAGAAGCATCCAATTTCACAGATTTTTGGGGGGAACTGCCTAATTAACAAGAGCCTGGAAAGGAGCACATCCTTTGGACTTGGGAACATCCTAGGCCCAAATAAAAGAGTTGTAGTATGTATGGGCCAAGGACTGTAACACTGAGCTGTAAACACTCGCTGTCCTGATAACCCTGAAGACCAAGAGAAATGGTAGCAAGCACAGCAGGGCCAAGTAGCAGAAGAACAGTGGTAGCAGTATGAGTGGTGGGAACCACGAAACCAGCAGATAGTGGCAATGGCTGAGTCGAGTCGGCTGGTGGAACAGAGCTGGGCACCTCTGGACAGAAGGTCACCACTGGAGCTGAGTGCCCTGTAAAGGGAAAGTAGCTGCAGTCTGGGCCCCTGCAGGTGGATGTCTGAGCAGGGCAAGCAGTAGCGTGGTGGCTGAGCTGGCCTGCCTTTGGCAGTGGTGGATGCTGCAGCTGTGCTGTAATCCTAAGGGTAAGAGGGGGCCAATCCTGAGGGCTGAGAGGAGGCCCTGAGAAGGTTTGTCCTGAGGGGATCGAGCACTGTCGTAGTTATCTAGTGCCCCTATAACAGAAATACCACAAGTGGGTGGCTTTAACAAACAGAAATTTATTTTCTCACAGTTTAGGAGGCTAGAAGTCCAAATTCAGGGTGCTGGCTCTAGGTGAAGACCTTCTGTCTCTGTCAGCTCTGGAGGAAGGTCCCTGTTTCTTCAACTTCTTCAGTGCAAGGTAGACATTTCCATTACAAATGGAAGAAGTTGGAGGAAAGAATGCCTTAGGCTGGGTTCTCTAGACAATCAAACCAAGTGAAGTGTGTGTGTGTGTGTGTGTGTGTGTGTGTGTGTGTGTGTGTGTGTGTACAGAGCCCTGGTGGTACAATGATTAAGAGCCTGGCTGCTAACCAAAAGGCCAGCTGTTCAAATCCACCAACTACTCCTTGGAAACCCTATGGGGGCAGGTCTACTCTGTCCTGTAGTGCCACTGAGTTGGAGTCGACTTGATGGAAATGGATTTGGTTGGTTTATATATATATATATATATATATATATATATATATATACATAGAGAGAGAGAGAGAGAGATTTCTTTCAAGGAAATGGCTCATGCAACTGTAGAGGATGGCAAGCCCCAAGTCCATGGGTCAGACTTCAGGCTGGAGGCTTCTCCTGACTCATGTAGCTGCAGGGGCTGACAAACCCAAGTAAGACAGCAGGATGCTGGTTCACAGGCTGAAGAGGCTGATGAACCCCCAAGATTAGCAGGTAAGTCAGCAGGCCAGTGGCTCACAGGCTGCAAAGGCTGATGAGTCCCAAGATCAGCAGGCAATATAGCAGGCTGATGGCTCAAGTCCCAAGAGCCAGAGGTTAGATGATGTCAAGCAAGTCCAAAACCCAGCAGAACAATTAAAATTAGCTCACAAGGCTTCAAAATAATCCTCTGTTCTTTGGGACCGTCTGGGCAATAGCCCAATTCTCCAGACTCTGGGTGTTGCCTATGACCGCTGGATTCTGGGCTCCAGAATTCCAGGCTCACTGCGTCACCAACTCTGCTTCCTTGGCTTTGGGTGGCCTTATTCTCCTAGTCCATCTGAGTGGTGACCTGACCCCCTTGGCCCTGGCAGTCCTGTTCTTTTGCCCCTTGGGCATGACAGCCCCTGCCCCCCAGCTTTGGACAGAGGCTTCATCCCCCTGGCACTTGAGAGCAGCAGCTCTACACTCCAGAACCAAGTTGGTGAAGCTCTCTTTGAAACCTAGGGGGTTGGGGCTCCACCTTTTGAAACTGAGGCAGCCCTGTTTCCTGTGCTCCTTCCAACAGTTTTTCTGATCTCCAAACTGCTCCAGGGATGGTCCTTTTCTTGGAGGACAACAAAGGTAGCTTCCTTTGGCCTGTTTCCTGCCTGTAGAAGTTCAAGAGGCAGACAACGTTGTTTTATTTTGTTCTTTCTATGTCCTCTTCAGTACAGCCAGAATGCTCAATTAAAAGCAAGGATGGTGAGACTTCATCTCACATACTTTGGACATGTTATCAGGAAGGACCAGTTCATGGAGAAGGACATCATACTTGGTCAGCGAAAGGGTCAACAAAAAAGAGTAAGACCCTCAATGAGATGGATTGACACGGTGGCTGCAACAATGGGCTCAAGCATAACAGTGATTATGAGAATGGCACAGGACCAGGCAGTGTTTTGTTCTGTTGTACATAGGGTCACTATGAGTCGGAACTGACTCAATGGCACCTAATAACAATAACAACATGTCCCCTTCAGTCTAAACTGATGGGTTTTCTGCTGTGGTAGTAGGTTAGATCCATCAGTCACAGGCTTAATCTCTTTAACAAAAGATTGTGTAGCCATGTCTTTGGTGAAAATTCTAGGACATGTGTCTTTAGTTTGTACAACAAAATTTTTCAGACCTTTTTGTTTTCATTTTGCACAGTTCATTTTAAGTCCATCTCTTTCCTCTCACATTTTACTATAAGAGGCAAGGTGAAACCACACAATCCCTTTAAGATCTTGCTTAGAAATCTCCTCAACCAAATTTCCATGTTAATCACTTGCAAGTTCTACCTTCCATCAAATATTTGAATGTAATTCAGACAAGTTTTTTAACCACTGCATAAAAAGAAATGCCCTTACTCCATTGTTCAATCACATGTTCATCATTTTCTTTGAAAGCCTTGCCAGAAGCACATTTAATGCCCACATTTCTAGAACATTCTGTTGCTGGCACCATATGTATTATCTAAAACTATAGAGATTTTCTGTATAGCTCTCCTCACTTCCTTCTGAACCCTCACCAGAATTGCCTTTGATGTCCATAATTCCACCAATAGTCTCTTCAAGACAATCTAGACTTTTACTATTAGGCACCTTAAAACTCTTCCAGCCTCCACCCATTACCCAATTCCAAAAACACTTCCAAATGGTAGGTATTTGTTAGAGCAGCACCCCTACTTTTCCGTACCAAATTCTGCCTTAGCTCTCTAGTGCTGCTGTAACAGAAATACCACTAGTGGGTGGCTTAGCAAACAGAAACTTATTTTCTCGAAGTTTAGGAGGCTAGAAATCTGAATTCAGGGCATCAGCTCTAGCGGAAGGCTATCACTCTCTGTCAGCTCTGGAGGAAGGTCTTTGTCTCTTCAGCTTCTGTTTTCTGGTTCCTTGGAGATCTCCATGTGGCTTGGCATCTAGCTTCCCCTATCTCAACTTTTTGGCTTGTTTGTTTTGTCTCTTATATCTCAAAAGAGATAGGCTGAAGACGCACCTTACACTAATTCTGTCTTGTTAACATAACAAGGACAACCCATTCCCAAATGGGATTATAACCACAGGCATAGAGGTTAGAATTTACAACTTAAATTTTTTTGGGTACACAATTCAATCCATAACAGGCATATACCATACTTGCCCATAAAACAGTTTTACCTCGAGAACTGTTGTAATGCCAGACTGGCCTGGAACTGGCTCAGGGTTGTCCCAATGCTACTGGTTGAGAGTTGGACCAATAAGCACAGGGGGTCAGACATAGCCATAAAAAGCCATGGAGAGAGACACAGAGAGAGAGAGAGAATAAACACAGTGATGCTGAATCTGATCTGAGCTGATGACACACCTGCAGAGAGAGACACCTGCTGACACCTCATCCATGACGTGCCCATCTAGTGACACAGAAATGGACATGGGTCACTTGAGAAGGGTGTAGAGTCCCCTTTTAGACATAAGTGGGTTCCTCTCCTATGATGCTAAGTGGGATGCTCGTGGGGGTAAGGGACCAGTTCACTTCAAGTCTGTTCCTACTGTTCACTGTTTGCTTTCTGTCAGTGACCTGTTCCTGTTGTTTGCTGTTTATTTTCTATAAATAATAATAACAACTTTCAATTGCTAACACTTTATAAAATTTCTTTGTGTGCTACACAACTGGATTGGATACTAGCATCCTTATCCTAATAGTCTCATGATTGCTTGAAATTTAGAATACAATCTGTGTGTTTATGTACACAGTTAAACGAGTTTTCTGGAATGTAAGTAAAATCATTATACCCTCCTTAAAAACTTTTTATAACCTCTCATTGTGATTGGAAAAAATACAACCTCTTAATTTAGTTGACAAGGGTAGACTATCGCTCCAACCTCATTTTGAGATATTTATCTCCAGAAATAAAGATCAACTAGATTTAGGTGAGGAAAGGCTTTTCCAGGTTAGCTGATAATAATTTAATGCACATGTTGTGGGCACAGTACCCTTTCTGTTAACCATTTCATTACTTATTTGTTGCTTATTGTTTTAGAGAACATTGAATCATCTAGATTCATATTCTGCCTTCCAAAAAAAAAACATAAAAAGTAACACTTTGCATGTGTCAGTAATGCAGGCTGAGAGCTTCCCTTAGATATGGTATTGAGACAATCTCATTGATTCTCCTGCATGAAGATTTGATAAGATTTGTAGCAGAATTTCATTACCATTATAATTTCCATTATCAAGAAAATTGTGCTTTGATTCAGCAGATGAAGTAATTTTAGACTCTTCTCATTGTTTCTCATTGGATTTACACATTTAATCTTACATGTCATTGGGAGAGAGCTTAACAATCAGCTTGTACTGCTCATTAAGAGAGGGGGAAAAAAAGCTAGGGAATGACAACAAACATTGCTGAAATTATGTAAGGAGTTAGGGTGACCAACCATCCTCCAGGATGGAAGGCTATCCTAGGACCTCAGATTTGCACTTCTGAAACCAAGACAGTTCTGCGCAGGTGAGGGGGGTAGAGAAATATTGCAAAGTGAGTGGTCACTCCCATTTGTCCCCCAGCAACTAAACCACTGAACAATGAGTAAAATCAAACACAAACTGAGATCTCAGAACTCTGGATGGGAGGTGAGCTGTTGGAGAGTCAAGGTGAGTCCAGAAACAGAGGAGAGGAGGATTGGGGGCCACCATAAAAGCTGGGAGAACTTACCCACTAGCATCTGGAGCACTTGCTCACTGCAGTCATTTTGGGACAGGATCGGGCAATATCCTGAACAAAGAACACAGAACGAGAGCTAAACTGAGGAAGCTGTAGCCCAACTTCTAGGTTGAGCAAATTGGCCCTGGAAATTTACAGGCCATGCAATTGGGAGGGGGCAAAGGGAGACTGTGGCACTGCGAAAGGGTGCTGTTGAATCTCACCAAAGCCACACACAGATGGGCATTAGGATCAGGAAGAGCTGAAAAGGCATCAGGAAGAGGGAGATACTCCAGATGGGCAACACAGAGGGAAATTGCTGACTTCCCGTCCACAGCAGGATGCCATGGAAGAGCATGTGCAGGGGTGACAATAAGGGAAAAACATAGAATGCACCCCACTTTTGCCACGGAAAAGCCAAACACCACTTCTTACATCAGCATCTACAGCCAGCTAAAATTCACTGTACATGCTTATTGAACTCCAGAGCCCAAGCACCTAGAACTTCTGAATCAGCATTGAAAAAAACTTAAGAATAAGAGTTCCCTCCAGTGGCTCTTATGAGAACACAAAACCCAAAAACAAACTCATTGCTGTCAAGTCAATTCTGACTCATAGTGACCCTATAGAACAGAGTAGAACTGCCCCATAGGGTTTCCAAGGCTAACTGAAATCTTTACAGAAGCAGACTGCCACGTCTTTTTCCTAAGAGAGGCTGATGGGTTTGAACTGCTGACCTTTGGGTTAGCAGCCTAGAGCTTTAACCACTGCAACACCAGGGCTCCTCTGTGAGAACATAGCAGAGTGAAATCAAGCAAGTATAACCAGAAAAATTTCCCATGAAAATTAGAACAGAATTTAAACTATTAAAATTTAAAAAATGTCCCAAGTTCAACAAAAAACACACACAATCCCAAGAGAAGAAGGACCAATCAAAAGGTAACAAGAAGAGGAAATTTCTCCTATGGTGGCCAGGTTAATGCAAAAAAATAGAAAGCTTTCAGACAATGGTGCTAAATACATTTAAAGAAAGCAAAAAGCACACAGAAAACAAAATAATGGAGATCAGAAACAAATGGAGGAGCAAAGTGAGAGACTCAACAAGGAAATTAAAAAAAAAAAAAAACAGAGAACTACTGGCACTGAAGAATAAAGCAACTTAATTAGAAAAAGCAAAAGAAACACTCAACAATAGAATTGAACAGACAGAAGATAGACTAGGTGAACTAAAAGACAGAATAACTGAACTTATAAAGTCTCAAGAAAAACAAGAGAAAAGAAAAAGGAAAAGTGAACGAAGCCAAGTGGAAATACGGGACTTGAATAAGAAATATAACATTAGAATTATTGGAATTTGAGACCACCATGACAAAAATAAAGGCATAGAAAGAATTTTCCAAGAAATAATCAGAGACAATTTCCCAGACCTGGGCAGAGAACCAAGCTTGGAAATACAGGAAGCTACATGAACTCAAATTGGAAGAGACACAAAAAGATCAACTCCACGCCATATCCTAATAAAATTCTTGAAAACCAAAGACAAGGAGAGGATTCTGAAAGCAGTACGAGGAAAATGTAATATAACATACTGAGGGGCTTTCATAAGAATCAGTGCAGATTTCACCCCAGAAACTCTAGAAGCCAGAAGACAAAGGAGTGACATATATAAAATGCTGAATGAAAACAATTGTCAACCAAGAATTCTTTACCCAGAAAAGATGTCATTCAAAAACGAGGGGGAAATCAAAACATTCCCAAACAAACAAAAGCTCTGGGGATTTGCCACTACCAGACCAGCTCTGCAAGTATTACTCAAGGGAATAATCCAAAATGGAAAGGCAAAAGCATTAAGTAAATATTCATATCTATACGTAGGAAGGAGCCCTGGTGGCACAGTGGTTAAGAGCTCAGTGTACTACCCAAAAGATCAGCAATTCAAATCCACCAGCAGCTCCTTGGAAACCCTATGGGGCAGTTTTTACTCTGTCCTATAGGGTCACTATGAGTCAGAATTGACTAGACTGCACCAGGCTTATACATAGGAAAAAAATAAACAAAATATAGGAGAGACAGAGAGATCTCCAAAAAACGCTACAACATGAGTAATCAGAAGGACCAAGTATATGATATTTTCAGGGAATAAACTCAATAATTAAATCCCACAAACAATACAACACCAAGTTTGTAAGAAATAAATACAAAGTAAACTTACCACATAGGTTGTATATTGATGTTAATGAAGACATACGTACCAACACAAACGGGGGAGGGAGGGGCACATCAGGAATAGATTTATTATGTTAAGGTTGTAAGTTAACTGTTGTTCATGTGTTAAGCATTATAGCAATTATAAGTTGTGTAATGTAACATAAGTGGTAACCACTAAGAAATCACCAACAAGAAACATTCAGAAGAAGGAAGATGGCAAAAACACTCATCACAAGAAAGAAGCCAAATACAAACAAAAACAGAACTTTCAGAATAAAAAAGTAAAGAAGATAAAAAACACTCAAAAAACAAATAGAAAAATAAGTGAGGTAGGCACTTCGTTTTCAGTAATAAGCACCCCATGCAAAAGGCAGAGAGTGACAGAATGGATAAAAAAACATGATCAATTATTCTGCTCTGTACAAGAAACACACCTTAGACATAAGGACACAAACAGACCGAAAATAAAAGGATGGAGAAAAACATCCCATGCAACCAGTAAACAAAAAAGAGCAGGGGTGGCCATACTGATATTGATAAGATAGACTTTAAATCAAAATCTATTATAAGCAATAAAGAAGGGCATTACATAACAATAAAAGGGTCAATCCAGCAAGAAGACATAGCAATTACAAATATATATGCACCTAACAACAATTCACAATATATTAAAAAAATACTAACATGAAAGGAAAACTAGACAACTCTACAATAATAGTAGGGAACTTCAACACACCACTTTCAATTATACACAGAACATATAAGAATATCAGTAAGGACACTGAGAACTTAAATAAAACCATAAGCCAACTGGACCTAATGGACATATATAGAACATTCCACTCAGCAGCAGAACAATAAACATTCTTCTCCAGCTTACAAGAATCATTTTCTAGAATAAACTGTATGTTAGAACACAAAACAAGTCTCAAAAAATTTAAAAAGATTGAAGTCATACAAAACATCTTTCCAGACCATAACAGTATAAAGCTAGAAATCAACAATAGTAAATAAAGGGGGAAAAATACAAGGAAGCTAAATAATAAACTACTAAAAAACTATTGGGTCATAGAAGAAATCAAAACTGAAATTAAAAAATTCCTAGAATCAAATGAAAATGAAAACACAACATATCAAAACCTTTGGGACATAGAAAAAGCAGTACTCAGGGGGAAATTTATAGCAATAAATGCATGCTTTAAAAAAGAAGAATGATCCAAAGTCATTAACTTAAACTGACAACTTGAACAAACAGAAAAGGAAGAATAAAAGAAGACCAAAACTACCAGAAAAAAAGAAAATAATAAAGATCACAGCAGGAATAAATGAAATAAAAAAACAATGGAAAGAATCAACAAGCCAGAAGTTGGTTCTTTGAAAGGATCAGTAAAATAGACAAACCACTGACTTGACTGACAAAAGAAAAAACCAGAATAGGCAAATAACCAAATTAAGAAATGAATTTGGTGACCTTACAACAAATCCAAAGAGATAAAGAATATCATAATTGATTTCTATTAAAAATTGTACTCTACCCAGCTACCACCACTGACTGCTCTGACTGGGATCACAACAGAGGGTTCTGGACAGAGCTGGAGAAGGATGTAGAACAAAGTTCTAACACACACAGAAAAGACCAGATCCAGATTTATCGGCCTAAAGGAGACTGGAGAAACCCCTAGAGTATGGCCCCCAGACACCCTTTTAGCTCACTGGTGAAGTCACTTCTGAGGTTCACCGTTTAGCGGGGGATTGGACAGCCCCATGAAACAAAACGGGACTAAGGAGGCACAGCAGTCCAGGGACAAGGGCTAGAAGGCATAAGTGGACAGGAAAGCTGGTGATAGGGAACCCTTGAGTAAGGACAGTGTTGATGTGTTGTGAGGTTGTTAACCATTGTCATTGGGCAACAAGTGTGCTAACTGTTTAATGAGAAACTACTTTGTTCTGTAAACCTTCATGTAAAGTGAGAATAGCAGCACAATTGGAAGAGCGTAGTCGATGTCACTGAACTATGCATGTAGAAATTTTTGAAATGGTGTATCTTTGGCTATGTATATTTTCACCAAAAAAAAAAAAAAAAAAAAAAGGTCAAGAAGGGAGAGGGTTGACATGTTGTGGGGTTGTTAATCAATGTCATAAAACAATATGTTTACTACTGTTTAATGAGAAACTATTTGTTCTGTAAACCTTCACCTGAAGTACAATTAAAAAAAAAAAATTTTTACTCCAACAAATTTGAAAACCTAAGTGAAATGGACAAATTCCTGGAAACTCACTAGATCCCAGTCTTAGGCTGGGTTCTCTAAAGAAACAGTATATATATATAGATATACAGATACATAGATATATAGAGAGAGATTTATCTCAAGAAAATAGCTTATGTGGTTGTAGAGGCTAGCAAGTGCCAAGTTTGTGGGTTAGGCATCAGGGTGGAGGATTCTCCTGACTCATGTAGCTGTAGGGGCTGATGAACCCAAAATCAGCAGGTCAAGTCAGACAACAGGCTGCTGGTTCACAGGCTGTGGAGGCTGATGAATCCCAAGATTGGCAGGCTGCTGGCTCAAGTTCTAAGAACCAGAGGTCAGATGATGACAAGCGAGATGCAGGATGCAGAGGGAGAAAAAACCAGCAAGCTTTTCCAGAACTTGCATATATATTGAATGCAGGCCACATCCCTGTGGAAACTCTCCTTACAATTGATTGACGATCACATCAGATCACATCATGGATGTGATTACATTATATCAAAAATTGGAGGAAAACTAAATCATTACATAACTACCAAACCACTGAGAATCATGGCCCAGCCAAGTTGACACGTAACCATAACCATCATGGTCCCCCCCTTCTCAACTTGTCACCTGTAGACATCTCCTTAAACCATATGCAATTTCTAATTAAAGAAAATTATAAAGTCATACTTGCACCTAACATGATAAAAGTAACATGTATACAATAAGAAATGCACTAGCTTCGTTAACATCTTATATTTTATAAGTGATTAAAATGAAAATATTTGATGCACACATACAAGGAAGGAATACCCATAACAAAGTCCTTGTTTCTGCAATCATGTGGTCGTAAGTGGTATTTAGAACTATCTTTTCCCATCACACATTCTGTATTCCCTTTGCCATCAGCAAGCACCTCAGTTGGTTGTGGTTCTTTGCCTGGTGGGGTGACACAAACCTTCTTCCCTGAAGAGTCTTGGCCAGTAGTAGTCATGTTAGAATTGAGTTGCTGTAGTTTTTCATTGACTTAAATCACAGGCAATGGTAGTACTAAGAGACATCCTAAGCAATCTCCTATATTCCAGACATACCCTTCTTTACCTCCATTATGTAATACTGATCCGATTTCCTCTTGGTAATCAGGATCAATCACACCAGCCAATATAGTAACTCTCTTCTTTGCCTGTTGATCCAGAGGCATGAAGAGCCTATAGTGGCTGGTTGGCATTCCAGTTAAAAGGAATCAGTGTTGTGTCTCCTGGTGGCAGCATTCCTCATTTTGGAATTAAGATCTCTAGACGCACAGAGCATAGGGTCACAGGGAGGGAGAGCAAAAATTTTGTGAGTGAGTCACTAGGGGTAATAGTGAGTGGTGCCACTCCCATTTCCACCCCTTGATTTCTGGACCCAAGAATCCTGGCTATGGGAGAAACAGCACTATATATCAGACACTGGTTTAGAGAACATACAGCCTCCTGGAGAACATTGCCCAAACCCTGCAAGATATTGCCACCAAGGTGGAGCAATAATTGTGTCTTTAGAAGGCGATTCCATCATACTATCAAGCCAGCTGTTTCAGGATGAAGGGGAACATGGTAAGACCAGTGAATTCCATGAGCACAGGAAGATTCCTGCACTTCATTTGCTGTAGAGTGAGTCCCTTGATCCAAGGTAATTCTGTGTGGGATACCATGATGGTGGATAAAGCATTCTGTAAATCTACAGGTGGTAGTTTTGGCAGAAGCATTGTGTGCAGAGAAGGCAAATCCATATCTGGAGTAAGTGTCTATTCCAGTAAGAACAAAATGCTGTCCTTTCCATGATGGAGGTGATTCAATGTAATCAATCTGCCTCCAGGTTGCTGCCTGATCACCTTGAGGAATGGTGCCATATCGGGGACTCAGTGTTGGTCTCTGCTGCTGGCAGATTGGGCACTCAGCAGTGGCTGCAGCCAAGTCGGCCTTGGTGAGTGGAAGTCCATGTTGCTGAGCTCATGCATAACCTCCATCCCTGCCAGCCTGGCCACTTTGTTTATGAGCCCATTGGACAGTGATGGGAGTAGCTGGGGAAAGAGGATGACTGGTTTGCACAGAACCCATCACCCTACTGACTTGTTTGTAAAAATCTTCCTCTGCCGAGGTCACCCTTTGTTGAGCACTCGTATGAGACACAAATATCTTCACTTCTTTGGCCTATTCAGAGAGGCCTATCTACATACTTCTTCCCAGTACCACCTTGTCATCAATTTTCCAATCACTTTCTTTTCAAGTCCTTGACCATCCAGCCAAACCACTGGCCACACCCCATAAATCAATATACAATCGCACATCTGGCCATTTCTCCTTTCAAGTAAAGCGAACAACCAGGTGCACTGCTCAAAGTTCTGCCCATTGGGAGGATTTTCCTTCACCAGTGTCCTTCAGGTATGTCCCAAAAAGGGACTGTAGTGCTGCTTCTGTCCACTTTTGAGCGGTGCCTGCATATCATGCAGAACGATCTTTAAGCCAGGTGCACATTTTCTCTTCCTTAGTCTATTGGTCATAAGGAAGGCCCCACAAGGCCAGATGTGCAGACTGGGAGAGAGGAGGTAAAGTGACAGGAGTGGAGACCATGGGTATTTTGGCCACTTCCTCACTCACGCAACTTACTTGGGCCTTCATGTCCTCCTCAGATCCAATCTCGTATACAGCACTTACGTTTAATGATGTAGAGCTGCTGTGCATGTCTGAATTTATGACTGAGTGGGTCAGACAACACCCAGTTCATTATGGGCAGCTCAGACCGTATGGTAACTTGGTGGTCCATGGTTAACCATGCAGTCTCTACTAAGGCCTAGTAACAAGTCAAAAGCTGTTTCTCAAATGGAGAGTCATTATCTGTAGAGGATGGCAGGGCTTTACCCCATAATCCTAAGGGTCTGCCCTGTGATTCAGCAATAGGGGCCTGCCAAAGACTAAACAGTATCTCTATCTGCTGCTGACACTTCAAGCACTACTGGATTAGCCAGATCATATGGCCCAAGGGGCACTGCTGCTTGCATGGCAGCCTGAACCTGTTACAGAACCTTCTCTTGTTCTGGGCCCCATTTGAAACTAGCAGTTTTTTGAGTCACTTGATAAATAGGTCAGAATAGCACATCCACATGAAGGATATGTTGCCTCCAAAATCCAAAGATGCCCACCAGGCATTGTGCCTCTTTTTTAGTTGTAAAAGAGGCCAGATGTAACATCTTACCCTTCGCTTTAGAAGGAATACCTCTAATGGCCCACACCACTGGACTGCTATAAATTTCACTGAGGTAGAAGGCACTTGAATTTTTCTGGGATCAATTTCCCACCCTAGCACACAAATGTTTTACCAATAAGTTCAGAGTCATTGACACTTCTTACTTACTGGGTCCAATCAGCAAAATGTCGTTAATATAATGAACCAGTGTGACATCTTGTGGAAGGGAAAGGCAATCAAGGTCCCTGCAGACTAAATTATGACATATGGTTGCAGAGTTGAGATACACTTGAGGTAGGAGAGTGATGATGTATTGTTGGTCTTGTTAGCTGAAAGCAAACTGAACCTGGTATTCCTTCAAAACTAGAATCGAGAAAAGGCATTGCTCAGATCAATCGCTGCATACCAGGTACCAAAAGACGTATTAATTTGCTCAAGCAATGAAACCACACCTGGAATATCAGCTGCAATTAGAGTGACCACTTCGTTAAGTTTTCAATAATCCACTGTCATTCTCCAAGATCCATCTGTTTTTTACAGGCCAAATAGGCAAGTTGAATAGGGATGTGGTGGGAATCAACACCACTGCATCCTTCAAGTCCTTGATGGTGATAATAATCTCTGCAGTCTCCCCAGGAATGCAGTATTGCTTTTGGAGTACTATTTTCCTGGGTAGGGGCAGTTTTAATGGTTTCCACTTGGATTTTCATACCATAATATCCCTTAATCCACTTGTCATAGATCCAGTGTGGGAGTTTTGCCAGCTGCTGAGTATATCTATTCCATTATGCATCCTGGAACTGGAGAAATCACTACAAAATGGATCTGGGGACCACTGGAACCACTGGGAGATGACTCCATTAATAACCTGACCTCCATACGCTCCCACTCTGACTGGTGGACCACAGTGACGTTTTGGGTCTCCTGGAATTTTGTCAGTTCAGAGCCAGTATCCATTAATTTCCAAAAACTCTGGTTATTTCCTTTTCCCTAGTGAAGAGTCACTCATAAAAGGTCATAGATCCCTTTGAGGAAGGCTGGGAGAAAGATTAATAGTTTATGTTTTTGGCAGTGTAGTGGGGTTCTTACTCAAAGAGATCTGGCCTCCCCTTTATGAAAGTAGTTGTGGATGTAAACTGGCCCAAATCTGGGAATTGATAGAGGGGCTGTGACTCTCTATTCTGGCAATTCAAGATATACTGCCATTGACTTGACCTAGAATTCTTCCACTTGTACAGATCAAGTAAGTGTTTAGTAGATTTCCCATCTATTTCACTCTTAGGGACATCATGAGTAAGTAGCAAACTCCATTAGTCCATGTGAGTCAGATTATTCTGATTACTGCTTTGATTCGTTGTGCATTATGGTAACCACGGCCACCTTGTCTTTGTCAACTGAGTGCTGCACTTGGCTCTTACCACCGTGGGGTCCAACCAGCCCCATGACAGTTAGATGTGTTAATTCAGTTAGGGAAGTTCCCATTGTCAAATATGATTTACATAAAATGTCAATTGCAGCAGTCTTCAAGGGTGTTTGGGCTCCCTTCACAAATTTCTTCCTCACTGTTGTGGCAAAAGGTGTGTCCTCTGGGAACTGCATGTGTGGGTCTGTGGATCTAACCTGATAAATCAACTCTAACTTGCCAATTTCTCTAAGCCCTTGGATACCTTCTTCTACAGTATATAAAGGCAGGTCTGGTATTTCAACTTGATTCAGTGTAGGCCACCACATAATTCAGGCTTCAGTGAACCAACCAAATAAACTATTAGATCCTTTCTTAACTTCTCAAACTGAAACACTGAAGAAGAATCTGTGCTTAGTGGGCCCATATCAATAAACTCAGACTGATCCATCTTTGTGTTCCTTGCACCATTATCCCACACCCTTAATAGCCATTGCCACACATATTCCCCAGATTTGTTTGTACATATTAGAAAAGTCAAGCAGTTCTTTTGGAGTGTAGCATACCTCCCTTTGGGTTACACGTTGTACTTCACCTTTTGGGGCTCTCTGGGACTTAAGTCTGCTTATAGGTCTAGAAACCAGAGTGGGTAGTGGGGATGTATTCTGAGAACATTCAGCATTGTCTTATAAGGCATCTGCCTCAGGTGATGCCACAGGTAATGACTCAGACGCCTCTCCTGGTGATGACTGAGACACTGCCGCAGGCAATGACTCAGACAGAGGTTTTCCAGACAAAGCTGGATTAATCTTATCTGATTGGGGTGGAGGGGCTAATAATACTGGGGAAGGTGGCTTAATAAACAAAGATGGAGTGGAATAATCCCTTCAAATGGGAGTGAGAGGGCTGGATCAATTGTCAGGAGTGATTCAATGGAATTCAGGGGCTCAGTGCCCCCAGCTTCCTGATTATCTGTCCATATGTCCCCATCCTAAGTTTCAGGATCCCATTTCTTCCCAATCAATGCCCACACTTTAACTTCAGACACTATTTGACTATGAGAATTCAATTGGCATTGTAATTCAGCCACTCTCAAAGATAAGACTCTAGGTTTGGGTTTTCGCAATATCAGCTCTGTTACTACAAGAAATATGGCTCCCCTTCAGGGTACAAGTGGCAACTTTGAGGTCTTTTATGTGGTGCTTTAGCTGTGATTCATAAGCCCTGAGCTCATCTCTTTCTTGCACCACTTAGTCTAGTGAAAGTAGAACCAACCAACCAGCCTCCTTATACTTCTCATTATGACAGATTTGTAGAAAGTTATCAAACATGTGGCCACCCAGAGCCTTGCCTCTTGCTAATACTTGATCTCTTGGTGCTGATATTTTGTGTATTTCTATTGCAACCTCAGGCTGTGGGTTAGTAGTGCCCTCTTTACTACTGGAAGCAGAGTCATTATCCTCTTTAAGACTAACTAGACTTGAGAAACTATTTAGAAAACTCATCCTTAAATTTTGTTTCTATAGAACCACTCTTGATACTAAATGTCTTAGGCTGGGTTCTCTAGAGAAGCAAAACCAGTGAAGCACATTTATCTATCTATCTATCTATCTATCCATCCATCCATCCGTCTATCTGTCTGTATGTCTGTCTGTCTATCTGTCTGTCTGTCTACCTATCTATCTACCTACCTACCTATGTACATATCTTTCTATTGATCAATTGATTGATAGCTAAAGAAAGAGAGAGATTTATCTCAAGGAAGTGGCTCACATGGTTGTAGAGGCTGGCATGTCCCAAGTCCATGGGTCAGGCATCTTGCTGTAGGCGTCTCCTGATTCACATAGCTGTAGGGGCTCATGAACCCAAGACTGGCATATCAGATAGCAGGTTGCTGGCTCACAGGCTGTTGATGCTGATGAATCCATGATTGGCAGGTAAGACCACAGAATACTGACTCACAGGCTGCGGAGGCTGATGAATCCCAAGATTGGCAGGTAATATGTTTAAGTCCCAAGAACCAGAGGTCAGATGATGATGACCCAGGTGCAGGATCCAGAAAGAGAAAAGCCAGTGAAGCTTTGCTAGATGGTCCCTATATATTGGATGCAGGCCTCACCACCAAGGAACCTCACCTTACAACTGATTTGCCAATCACATCAAATCCCTTCATGGAGGTGATTACATTATATCACAAACTGGAGGATAATTACATCATTACATAACTGCCAAACTACTTCATTATGTAACTGCCAAACCACTGAGAATTATGGCCCAGCCAAGTTGACACACAACATTAACCATCACAAATTAACCCATACAAAGACAGAAAATTTAAACAGACCCATTACAAAAGAAGACATTGAAGATGTCATAAAAAACTGCCAACCAAGGGGGAAAAAAAAAAAAAAAGCCCAGGACCAGATGGCTACACTGGAGAATTCTACCAAACTTTCAGAAAAGGGTTGACATCAATCTTACTCAATCTCTTCAAAAAAGTTGAAGAGGAATGGACACTACCCAGCTCTTTCTATGAAGTCGGCATAACCCTGATATCTAAACCAGGCAATGACATCACAAAATAAGAAATTTACAGACCAATATCCCTTATTAACACAGATGGAAAAGTTTTTAAACAAAATTCTAGCTAACAGATCAAACATTCATACACCATGATCTACTGGAATTCTTGCTAGGATTACAAGCGTGGTTCAACATTAGAAAATCAATCAATATAATCCACCACATAAATAAAACAAAGGGAAAGAACTATATGATCATATCAATTGATGCAGAAAAGGCATTCGATAAAATTCAATACCCTTTCCTGATAAAAATTTTCTGTAAAATAGGAATAGAAGGGAAATTTCTCAACATAATTAAGGGCATATATGCAAAACCAACAGTCAACATTATACTTAATGGAGAAAGGCTGAGCGCTTTCCCTTTAAGAATGAGAACAAGACAAGGATATCCATTATCTCCGTTCTTAATTCAACATTGCACTGGAAGTCTTAGCCAGAGCAATAAGATAAGAAAGAGAAACAAAAGGTATCCAAATTGGAAAGGAAGAAGTAAAACAACTATCTCTATTTGCTGATAACATGATCCTATACACAGAAGATTCTAAAGATTCCACAAGAAAACTACTGGAACTAATAGAAGAATTTAACAATGTTGCAGGGTACTAGATTAACACACAAGAATCAATTGAGTTCCTCTACACTAACAAAGACTACTCTGAAAAAGAAATCAAGAAAACAGTACCATTTACAATATCCCTCAAAATTGATAAAATACTTGGGAATTAATCTGACCAGGACATAAAAAACTTATACAATGAAAATTATAAACTATTACAAGAGACTAAAAGAGACTTACAAAAATGGAAAGACATTCTGTGCTCATGGATTGGAAGACCTAATATAGTGAGAATGTCAACTCTATCTGAAGCAATCTATAAACACAATGCAATCCCTATACAAATTCCAACTACATTCTTCACTGAAGTGGAGAAATTAATAACAAACTTCATATGGAAAAGGAAGAAACACTGAATAGCCAAAGCAGTATTGAAGAAAAGAACAAAGCAGGAGGCCTCACACTCCCTGATAATCAAAATGTACTATACAGTCTCTGTAATCAAAACAGCCTGGTATCAGTTCAAAGATAGACATGTAGACCATTGGAATAGAGTTGAGAACACAGAATTAAACCCAGCCATCTATGGACAACTGATTTTTGACAAGGGGTCAAAGCCCTTTCAGTGGGGGAAAAACAGTCTTTTTAATAAATGGTGCTAGCAAAACTGGATATCCACTTGCAGAAAAATGAAACAGAACCCATACCTCACACCATACACAAAAATTAACTCAAAATGGATCAAAGACCTAAATGTTAAACCTAAAACTATAAAATTCCTGGAAGAAAGCATAGGGAGAAAACTATGGGACCTAATCTTTTGTAAAAATAGGATAACAAACATAAAAACAAATGCACAAATAGAAGAAGACAAAATAGGTAAATGGGACGGCATAAAAATTTAAAACTTATGCTCATCAAAAGACATTATCAAAAGAATAAACAGAGAACCTATGCACTGGGAAAAAAATCTACAGAAAGGACATATCATATAAGGGTCTAATCTCAAAAATTTATAGAAAACTTCCACAACTCAACAACAAAAACATGAACAACCAAATTATAAAATGGTCTAAGGACATGAACAGAACCTTCACCAAAGATGACATCCAAGCAGCCAACAAACACATGAAAAGATGCTCAAAATCATTAGCCATTAGAGAGATGCAAATCAAAGCTACAATGAGATAGCATCTCACTCCAACTAAAATGGCACCGATTAAAAAAAAACTGGTAACAGCAAATGTTGAAGAGCATGTGGGGAGACTAGAACCCTTATCCATTGCTGGTGGGATTGCAAAATGATACAACCCCTGTGGAAAACGATATAGCACTTCCTCTAAAAACTAGAACTAGTACTACCTTATTATGATCCAGCTATCCCACACCTAGGAATATACCCTAAAAACCTGAAAGTAGTGACATGAACAGATATATGCACTCCTATGTTCATTGCAGCTTTATTCACAGTAGCAAAAAAAAAAAAAAAAGGCAACAATTGAAGTGTCCATCAGCAGATCGATGGATAAGCAAAATGTGGTACATACATACAGTGGAATACTACGCAACCACAAAGAACAATGATGAGTCCACAAACCATACTATAACATGAGTGGACCTGGAGTACATAATGTTAAGTGAAAGAAGTTGTTTTTCTAGAAATAGGACTTTTGTTGCTCAAAAAAGGGCCAGGAAAATTGAGCCTCTAAACCCAGATTAAGGAATTATCTCTGTCCCACGGATCTTGTTCCCTTTTTACCAATGTCTTTCCTCTCTTCCAGTGTCCTTCTTCCCCCTGTGTCATTTGTGGAATAAAAAGGCAACCACATGCCAGTGATGGACACATCACACGAAAAAATAAAGAGAAGAAGAAGAATATGAAACCAGGAAATGTAAGGGAGATAAAGTATTTTAGAATTGCAATAGACAGTAAGCAAAACAAAACTCATTGCCATCGACTCAATTCTAACTCATAGCGACCCTATAGGACAAAGTAGAACTGCCCCATAGGGTTTCCAAGGCTGTCTATCTTTACGGAAGCAGACTGCCACATCTTTCTCCCTCAGAATGGCTGGTGGGTTCGAACTGTCGATCTATCAGTTAGCAGCCGAGTTCATTAACCACTGTGCCTCCAGAGTTCCTTGCAATAGGCAGTAAATTAATTTTTAAAATATTACAATTTTCCCCCTGGATTTTGTGATGTTTATGGTATTTGTCAGCTTTAACAAACTTTAGCAATGCCCTCTTTCCTTCAGGTTGTTTCTAATTTATTTTTCCTCAACTTTCCACAGGTGTAAGAATTCCACTTTTTAGGTGTCTTACACACTTAACTGCACTTGTAGTCCCTGCTAGGAAAGAAGCAAGAATGGCATTACCAAAAAACCAACCGAAACCTGTTGCTGTTGAGTCGACCCTGACTCAGAGCAATCCCATGTGTTACAGGGTACAGCTTCCCCCCAGGGTGTTCTTTGCTATACTTTTTACCAAAGCAGATCACCAGGCCTTTCTTCCAAGGCACCTGTGGGTAGGTTCAAACCACCAACCTTTTGATTCGTAGCCGAGAACTTAACCATTTGTGCCACTCAGGGACTCCTAAAGATTGACATTAGGCTGTAATAAATTTTTTATAATGTCAGTTGCCTACAAAAGGAATCAAGTCTTCTGAAGAGTGACAAGACCATTGAGTGGTGGCTCAGCTGGCCAGAGTGTTGAAAACACTACTTTTGGGTCAGAGTGGAGGAAACTTTTCAACACCATTTGTTAAAACATCCTTCTCTTTTAGGGTCTTGGTCTTATGCCCCACCCTTTCCAGGAAGCATCAGCTGTCGGCCACAAGGACAACCTCTCCCTCTTCAGTGCTCTGAGAGCATCTTGCTCTGAACACTTTATGGTATTTATCAAGGCTGCTGTATGTTACAGTCAGCACTTCTTCTGTGAACAACTAAAGGATAGGGACTATGTTTTACATTCAAACTTTCTTTGTATTCACTCATTCATCCCTCACTCATTCATTCACTTGGAGCATCTGTGTCTGTAGAGGATGTATTTGGAAGATGGCATGTGAGTCCTGACCACCCAAATGCCTGATCTGTGGTCTGAACCTTACATGATTGGTCTCTAAAGACACGTGCTTGGTTCATGGACAGAGGGCACTGGCCTGGATTCCAAAAGCAGCTTCAGCTTCAGAACCCCTCACTTGCACGCACTCCATCCAGGGTTGTGGATGGGGCCTTTATTATGTGATCATACACCTATATGTTTTTTAAATTTTTCAAGTGTAAGATATTTTAAATGGAATTGGGGGAAGACTCTCTTTCCATTCTGACCTCTCCCCCAATCTAAACACCCTATGTGAAGTGAATGGCCTGAGGAGTTTGGGGATCCAGTTGAGGGACATGTCTTAGATCATCCTCTGGAAATGGACCTACAGATGGAGATTTGTGGGCAGAAAGCTGCTGGGCAGGTCTCTCAGCAGCAACACCTGGGAGGCCGTGAGGGTAGCAGGGAGACGTTCACTAAGATGCAACAGTGGATGAAGTGGAGGGAGTGTATTCACACACTGAGAGAGGTTTAGATTCCTTGATGATTTATCGAGACACTGAAATCAATGATGACAAATTCATAATACACCATTACAATGACAGCATCAGTTACAAATTTGGTAATGCATGTTGTTGATTCAAAATGTGCTTATGATTATTCACTGTGTAAGAAAACTTAAAATGTCCTGAAATCTTACAGTTCATGTAAGAAAGACATATGATAGAGGATTCCCAAATTTGATAACAATTAAATATGTATGTGAAATCAAATTCATATTAAAAATAAATATTTTACTTTTATTTCAAGAGAGCTTTTCTTACCCACAAACAGAAATTCCTGACCCAAAATTAATCCACCAATGAGTTTTTTTTTCTCTCTCTCACCCAAAATGGCTCTTCCAAACAGGAGACCATAACAAAACTATTAACCTGTGATTAAACGAGAAAGATTAGGTTTCTTTAATTTAAATTTCTGGAGGTCTGTGGACTGCAGGTGGTTGGAGAGGCAAATCTTCTGTGAAGTTACCTTTTTAAAGTTAACTCAGTAGCCATTAAAATACTTCATTACCGGAAACCTATATTCTTTAAGCAAAAGTTATTTAAGTCTCTGTGAATTCTTCATTCTCTAGAAGCAGTTTCCTCTAGCATGAGAAGACATTTCTCCAATTTACAAATTGTTTATTAAATCATAGAGCAGTCAACTACTGTGTTATTCTTTTGAATTAATACATGATTATATTTTTAACACAGAGCATTACCAACAATGAGCTGTTATACCAAAAGAAACTTGTGCTAAGCAAGGGGCACAGTGGGCAAATCCCACCTAACATCATTGTATGGGTCAGCATGAATCCAGTTCCCACCTGGAAACGGATTCAGTCCTCACCTTCCCACTTCCTCCAACCTCATTGCCAGCTGCTCCAAGAGAAACTCTGTCTCATCCCCAGCCACCCAGGGCTAGGTCAGAACACACAAGTTAGAAGAATGCCATCCTTCAGACTACCAAATAGGTTGACACCAGAGACCCACTAGCTCTCACTGCTCTTGTGAGTTTAATAATTCCCTGGAACGACTCACAGAATTCATGGAGAGTATCTATGTGTATA
The DNA here is from genome assembly GCA_030035585.1 of Dugong dugon. Classification (NCBI taxonomy): domain Eukaryota; kingdom Metazoa; phylum Chordata; class Mammalia; order Sirenia; family Dugongidae; genus Dugong; species Dugong dugon. The sequence continues at coordinate 41,417,388 of CM057466.1, read as the reverse complement.
GTTACCAATTTATTATAACCAGAAAGAATACAAATGAAGAGAAGCATGGGGTGAAGTCCAGGAGGGGCCCCAGGGCAGTGCTGCCATTGTCCTCAAGGACTGTTCCCAGGGATGTGAGATCCTCTCCCGTGCATGGGTGTTTCTCCAACCAGGAAGCCCAGCTAACTTCTGTGTTCATGGGCTTTTATTGGTCTAATTGCATAGTCATGATTGATTGAATCATGCTCCCCTCTCTTCCAAAGTTTATCATACTAGGTATGGTCTGTGTAGCCCCCACACATATGCACAAATTTTCAAGTTTTGCCTGGTGGTTTTTGATAACAAAGAAACTTTGGTGACTAGGTAAATTGCAAGGGTTATCTTTCAGAAACCAAAGACAAAGGCCAAATGGAGTTCTTTGTCTCACACTTTTCTAAATTATCAATATTAGAAAACAAATTTTGATTAATTGTGCCACAGAAAAGACTAAACTATTTTTTATAGAAAAATTATATTATAAAATCATTGCCATGTTAAAAAAAAATTGCCATCGAGTCAATTCCAACTCATAGTGACCCTATAGGACAGAGTAGAACTGCCCCATAGGGTTTCCAAGGAGTGGTGGCTTCAAACTGTCTACATTTTGGTTAACAGTCAAGCTCTTAGAGAAAGTCAAAAAGTATGAAGCCAGAAAATGTAAGGAAAATAAAGTATTATAGAAGTACAATAAGCAATAAAGTAATAAAAAATGTTATATTTTTCTGGGTTTTGTAATGTTTGTTGAATTTGTCATCTTTTAAAATTTTTAACATGCTGTGATTTCTTTTCTCCTTTGTGTAGGAATACTGCAAATTGAGGTACCTAGCTGGAACAGGATAGCTAGCCCTGGTTTGAATCAAACTCCATATTGTTAACTAGACTCCATTTCTGAATCAGACTTCAGCTAATGCGGGAGAAATTTTCCTAAACCTTTGACCAAAGTAAAATGGCTGAACTAAAACCATGTTTCTGATGTATTCAGCAGAATTAAAACTGAAGTTAACAATGCCTGACCTCTAGGGCCTTTATCTGACTAGTAACCAATGGTAATTAAGGAACTATTTTCTCTATGGTCAAATTGGAATGTGAGAAGAATGTCCCTAAGGAAGGGGTCTTGGTGCCAATACTTATCGAAAGCCCCAGTAATATATATCCCCCAAAAATGTTTTACATCAAGCAAGGCATTTTTTATGATCTATTTTGGAAAGTATGTATTGTTAACATCTGTGATTGTGATTGTTATCTCTGTGCCTGAACAAAATTCTGTAGTTAACCCCTGTAACTGATCCTTGTAGCCCACCTATACATACGTATCCAAGGGAAGTCTGTTCCCTGCTCCATTTAACCCTCTCTTTTGTGACCTCAATTGAAGAAGAACCAATCAATTATTTTGTTGTAACTTGCTGTTTTAGCCTTATATTCCTCCTTGCTTGAGACTCTTTCTCTGGAACTCAGCAGTTTTCACTTGTATGAGCTGGTGATTCCCCATTTGAATGAATCTTTAATGCTGAATAAATTCTCCGAATTTTCTTTTGAAGTTTTGAGTGGTTTCTTGTTATGACATTTTTTGGGGCTTGTCTGAGATCAGAAAGTAGCCCCTCTCCTCAGTGGACCCTGAGGAATCGTGGATCGAAGCTTGGAGTCAGATGAAAATTCCACTGTGCTTTTCCATCTCCTTGAGTCCTTGGAGCCGTGTCTGGATGTGAGGTTTTCTTAGATCGAACTTCCATTCTTTTTGTGTTGAAGTTCTCTGAGGATTTATTCAGTTTCTGTCTTATAGTTTGAACTTTGTGTTGCAGCCCTGCTGATTGTCTTATTTTCATAGTCTTGGACTGGTAAAGTAAATAGCTAGCTTTGGTTGCCATTGAACAGACTTTTGAGAAAAGGCGGTAGAACTGGTCTTTTTTTTTTTTTTCTCCGAGAAACACATTAAGCTCTGTGTTTCTGGCTTACGTGCATGTATTCTTTGGTGAGATGGGGAATGCTACTTCCAAAAAACACTTGAGCCCCCCCTACTAGGACCATTGCTGCTTTTATGGTAAAACACTGTGGTCCCAGTTCTGTGTTGTACCTGAACTGCTGGCATGCTCTCACCCAAGAAAATATTGAAAATCAGAGGCCTTAAATTAAATGAGTTACTTTTCCTGCACAGAAAATTGGAATACAGAGGTTTTAGAATTAGGCGTAAGGGATGGGAAGTTTATTTTGATGGCATCAAGAGTCTTCTAAAAGACAGCATGAAAATAGGCTTGTGTCTTTGCAAGATAGGGTGCCTAGAAAAGCTGAACAAATAAGAGAATTACAGTGTCAGTCTGTTCCTTCAGACAACCCTTCTTTTCCTGTTGTTCCTGCTCCTGCTGTTACTCCTACTCCCTCTGCTCCTCCTGCAGCTTCCCCTCTTTACCTACCTTTACCTTCTTATTCTGAGAATGCTTTAACTGAACTTCCTTATTATGCTGTGGACTTTGGACTTAAGGAAACAAAAGTTAAGTCTCATGTTGAGATTCCCTTAAATGTCAAGCCACACAAATAAGACGGGGATCATCCACAGGTGACCTGTACACTGTGGACTAGGGCAGAGCTGAGAGGCATTGTTAAGGATTTTCCCAAGCCCCAGAAGATCTGGGCAAGTTTGCTGAGGAATTCAGAGTCCTCACCTCTACCTATCAGCCTGGGATACTTGATCTTTATCAATTTATTCATATGTTGTTGGGGCCCAGGGAAGCCCAACTTTGGATGACTGAGGTTGGATGGTATGACGGATGGTACTTCTCTGATTCCTTCATCTAGAACAACTGCTAGAGATTTTTTGCTGGAAGCTAGGAAACTTTATGATATGTTGGTTAAAGCAATCCCAAGAACATTCCCAAAGAAAATAGATAGGGCCAAAATTCAAGCTTGTAAACAAGGGAAGGATGAAAGTATATAGAATTTTAAAGATAGATAAGAACAACTGTGCACTGAACATTCAGAATTAAAATTAAATAGTAATGATTCTGAGATTGCTTCTAAATCTATTTTTATCAGTGGTTTGAACCAGAGCTCTCTAAATTGGTCAAACACTATCACTTAGATTGGGAAACGTCTCCTCTTAGAAACCTTTTAGAAACTGCCTATAAATTTGCCCAAACAATTGAGTGGCTAAATCAGGTCCCTGAACAAAGAATTGAAACCTGGCAGAATAAACTGAAGGCCATGCAGCTACAACAGTTAAAACATCCTGGAGTGCAGACATCTAATACTGGGGCCTGAAGGGGAGGAAATCAGGCAGGAACAGCAGTGTGTTTTTATTGTAAGAAATCAGGAAATTTTAAACCACAGAGTATTAAATTACAGAATAAATTAGGCATGCTGCCTCCTGCTTCATCTCACTAAGATCACAAGGAAGGAGCTCCAGGGATAAAATTGAGATTTTTTTCCAGTAGTGGCTTTAGTTTCTCAGGGAGAAACTACTCCCCGAGTAAATGGGGAGAATTGTAAATTTTTAATTGACACAGGAACCACGCTGTCAGCTTTGAATCCCATGTGTTTGAAAAACCTCCTACTCTGAAGTAATAACACTTCTAAAGTAGTGGAAGTTACAAATCAAGAGCAGATTTTAATTCATTCTATGGGGCCTATAGAGGACAGTCACGTTTTCCTGCTGAGTCCTACTGCACCAGTAAATTTGATAGGTAGTGATTTACTGTCCAAGTGGAACTGTAGTTTACAGTTTACTGAAGATGGTAAAATTTTCCCAAATCTTCTCATACAACCTTGTAATCAAAATTATATACACAATGAATAAACTTTGTGTTATGTTCAAGCCCTTACCTTACCTGAAACTTTTTTCCTAGCACCATTGATGTTTTCCTCTGATGACCATCTTTGATCAGTTACTGACTTTTTATGGGCCTCTACCTTTACTGATGTGGTACTGAAGGTTGAATCCATCAAAATTCAAATAGATCATTCTAAGCCTTTACCTTGGGTTTCACAATACCCCCAAAAAGAAGAAATCAAGGGGAAGATTATCCCCAATAATCCAAGATCTCTTGGAAAATGAACTCTTTATCCCTGGTACCAGTCTGTGTAATAGCACACCTGTTTTCCTGTGAAGAAACCAAGGAATGGAGGATGACATTTTGTACAGGATTTATATGCCATCAACCGCATCTTTATTCTGCAGTTTCCAGTGGTGCCTAACCTCCATCTACATTTGTCTAATGTTCCTTCTGAAACTACTCATTTTATTCCAGTAGATTTATATAGTGAATTTTTCAGCATGCCAGTTCCTCCAGAGAGCCAATACCTATTTGCCTTCACATGGGATGACCAACAATATACCTGGACAGTTATGCCTCAGGGGCATACTGAAAGTTCCACCTATTTTTCACAGGTTTTGCATGTGGATTTACAGTCTTTGCAACTTGCCACGGTTCCACCCTGCTCCAGTACGTAGATGAACTGGTAGTTTCTTCCCTATCATGGGCTGCCTATTTACAAGATAATGTTTTGCTATTACAGCATTTGGCCACTAGAGGACATAAGATGTCCAAGGAAAAATTGCAATCAACTCTACCATCAGTGAAACACTTAGGGCATGTTATTTCATCACAAGGAGTTTCTATAGACCCAAAAAGAAAGGATGCAATTTTAGCTTTTCCTATCCCTACCACTAAGAAGCAGCTGAGAGTTCTTGGGAATTTGAGGCTACTGCTATGCCTTGATCCCTAATTTCTCCCTGATAGCCCAACTGTTATCACTTTTTAAAGGGGCCTGTGCCTAACCCATTTCAATGGTCTGAGGAGGGCATCCAAGCTGTCTCTAAGTTAAAGGAACCTCTTCTCACTACCCTAGACATAGAATTTCCCAATTATTAGTTGGATTTTTCTTTATATGCCCTTGAAGCAGACGGAAACGCCTTGGGAGTCATCACCAGACACATGGGGGGGGGCAGCGGTGACCTGTGGAATACTATAGTTTACAATTAGATCCAGTGGCCAGGGGATATACCATGCCTTAGGGCAGTTGCTGCACAGACTCGTATGTGGAAGCCACTGCTGATATAGTACTCAGGAAATTTTTAGATATGTATGTTCCCTATGCTCTGGCTGGTATCTTAAATTTGTGCCTAACCCAACATTCATCACCTAGCAGGGTAACCTCTTATGAAGTCCTTCTTTTGGTTGCATCCAATATTAGGTTAAAAAAAAAAAAACTGCTGCCACTGAGTCAATTCCAACTCATAGTGACACAATATTAACTCTTTAAATCCAGCAACCCTATTGCCTATACCTGATGATTTTGAAAATGTCCCTCATGATTTTCTTGATTTGACAGACCAGTTACTCACCCTAAGACAAGACCTGCTGGAGACTCCCAATCCAATCCTGATCTAATCCTTTTTCTTGATGAGTCATATTTAAAACCAGATTCCTCAGTTCTCATTATGAAAGTGGATATGACATTACCACGTCTACTGAGGTCGTGGAGAACAACCTGTTGCCAGATGTTACTTGAGCCCAACAAGCTGAATCGTTACCGCTCACTAGGGCTTGCAAGTTGTCCTCTAGACAGTTGGTAATCATTTATACAGATTCTAGGCATAGATATGGAGTGGTTAGTGATTTTGGAATGCTTTGAAAACAGAGTTTCTGACTTTCGGTGGAACTCATATAAAAAATGGCCCCGTAGTAGCAAACTGTCTTAGCCTGGGTTCTCTAGAGAAGCAAAATCAGTGGAGTATATGTTGTTATTGTTAGGTGCCATTGAGTTGGTTCCGCTTCATAGTGACTGTATGTACAACAGAACAAAACACTGCCCAATCCTGCATCATCCTTACAATCTTTGTTATGCTTGAGCCCATTCTAGCAGCCAATGTGTCAATTCATCTTTTTGAGGATCTTCCTCTTTTACACTGACCCTCTACTTTACCAAACATGATGTCCTTCTCCTGGGACTAGTCACTCCTGATAACATGTCCAAAGTATGTGAGACGTAGTCTCCCCATCCTTGCTTCTAAGAAACATTCTGGTTGTGATTCTTCCAAGATAGATTTGTTCATTCTTTTGGCAATCCATGGCATATTCAATATTGTTTGCCAATACCACAATTCAAAGGCATCAATTCTTCTTTGGTCTTCCTTATTCATCATCCAGCTTTTGCATGCATACAAGGTGATTGAAAACACCATGGCTTGGGTCAGGCACACCTTAGTCTTCAAGGTGACATCTTTGCTTTTCAACACTTTAAAGAGATCTTTTGTGGCAGATTTGCCTAATGCAGTACATCTTTTGATTTCTTGACTGTTGCTTCTAAGGGTGTTGATTGTGGATCCAAGTAAAATGAAATCTTTGAGAACTTCAATCTTTTCTCCTTTTATCATGCTGTTGCTTATTGACCCAGTTGTGATGATTTTTTTGTTTTCTTTATGTTGAAGTGTAATCCATACTGAAGGCTGTGGTCTTTGATCTTCATTAGTAAGTGCTAATAGTACCCACCCCTCAGCCCGAGTAAGTGATGTGCCTATGAAGCTTCTATGGCTTTGTCTTGGTCAAGCTGTGCTGACTTCGCCTATACTCTGTGTTGTCTTTCCCTTCACCAAAGTTAACACTTATCTACTATCTAGTTAGTTATTTCCCCTTCCCACCAGTCCCCTCCCTCATAATCATCAAAAAATTTTTTTTCTGTATGTAAACCTTTTCTTGGGTTTTTATGCTGGTAGTCTCATACAATATTTGTACTTTCATGATTGACTTATTTCACTCAACATAATGCCCTCCAGATTCATCCATGTTGTGAGATGATTTGTGGATTCATTGTTGTTCTTTATCCCTGTGTAATATTCCGTTGTGTGTGTGTACCAATATTTGTTTATCCATTCATCTGTTGATGAGCAGTTAGGTTCTTTCCATCTTTTTGTTATTGTGAATAGTGCTGCAATGAACATGGAAAGTGCGTATGTCTATTCATGTCACAGCTGTTATTTCTCTAGGATATCTTCCTAGGAGAGGGATTGCTGGATCGTATGGTATTTCTAGCTTTTTAAGAAGGCACCATATCATTTTCCACAGTGGGTTTGCCATTTTACATTCCCACCAGCAGTTGCATAAAAGTTACAATCCCCCCAAAACCTTTCCAACATTTGTTATTTTCTTTTTTTTTAAATTACTGCCGGTAATGTCGGGAGAGATGGTATCTCATTATAGTTTTGATTTGCATTTATCTAATGGCTAGTGATCTTGAGGATTTTCTCATGTGTCTGTTAGCTGCCTGAATGTCTTCTTTGGTGAAGTGTCTGTTCATCTCCATAGCCCATTTTATAACTGGATTATTTGTCTTTTTGTTGTTGAGAAGTTGAAGTATTCTATAGATTTTAGAGATTAGACACTTGTCAGATATGTTGTAGCCAAATTTTTTTTCCCAGTCTGTAGGGTTTTTTTTTTTTTTAATTCCTTTGGTGAAATCTTTTGATGAACATAAGTATTTAATTTTTAGGAGCTCTCAGTTATCTAGTTAATCTTCTGGTGTTTGTGCATTGTTTGTTATGGTTTGCATGTATTCTTGCCATGTATTAGGGCCCCTAGCATTGTCCCTATTTTTTCTTCCATGACTTTTATCATTTTAGGCTTTACATTTAGGTCTTTGATTCATTTTGAGTTAGTTTTTGTGTATGGTGTGTAGTATGGGTCTTGTTTCATTTTTTTACAGATGGACATCCAGTTTTGCCAGCACCATTTGTTAAAAAGACTGTCTTTTCCCTATTTGATGGACTTTGGGCTTTTGTCAAAGATCAGTTGACCATTGGTGAATGGATTTCCATCAGGGTTCTCAATTCTGTTCCATTGGTCTATGTGTTTATTGTTGTACCAGTACCAGGCTGTTTTGACTACCGTGGCTGTATAGTAGGTTCTGAGATCAGGTAGTGTGAGGCCTCCTACTTTGTTCTTTTTCTTCAATAATGCTTTGCTTATCCAAATTTATATCCTTTCCATATAAATATGGTCATTAGTTTTACATCTTGTTAAAGAATGCTGTTGGTATTTGGATAAATTTGGATTGCATTATATCTGTAGATTGCTTTGGATAGAATTGACATTTTCACAATGTGTGTCTTCCTATCCATGAGCATGGTATGTTTTTCCATTTATGTAGGTCTCTTTTGGTTTCTTCAATAGTGTTTTTTGTTTTATTTGTATAGGTCTTTTACATCTCTGGCTTGATTTATTGCTAAGTATTTTGTCTTTTTAGGGGCTATTATAAATGGTATTTTTTCCCTAATTTCCGTTTTGAAGTTCTCTTTGTTGGTATGTAGAACTCTGTGGTGGTTAAAGTTGGGTGTTAATTTTGCTGGGCCATGAGCCTCAGTAATTTGGCAGTTATGATGTCATTTGGCTTTTAATGATGTAATCACCTCCATAAAGAGATCTGTTATAATGTGATCACCTCCATGATGAGATATGTTGTGAGTAGACAATCAGTTGAAAGGGAGTTTCTTTGGGGGTGTGGCCTACATCCAATATAGGTGGGCTTTCTGGAAAGGCTCACTGGCTTTCGCTCACTCTGGATCCTGCAGTTGGCTCCTGTTCATCTGACCTCTGGTTCTTGGAACTCGAGCTAGCAGTTTACCTACAATCTTACCTGCTGATCTTGGAATTCATCAGCTTCTACAGCCTGTGGGCCAGAGGCCTCCTATCTGACCGTCTTATCTTTGATTTGTCAGTATCTGTGTCTATGTGAGTCTGGAGAAGCCTCCAACCTGACCCAAGGACTTGGGACTTTCCAGCCTCTACAACCATGTGAGATGTTTCCTTTATATAAATCTCTCTATATATGTAATTATATGCTGCACAGGTTTTACTTCTCTAGAGAAGCCAGCCTAAGACATTTGGTACTGAGAGTGGTTCTAGAGAAACAAAATTGTAAGGATATGTTTTCTAAATTGATTCACAAGTCTGGTTAGTCTTAAAGACGTTGATGACTCTGATTCCAGTAGTAAAGAGGGCACTGCTAATCCACGGCATGAAGTGGCAATAAAAATACACAAAATCTCCTCACCAACAGATCAGGTATTGGTGAGAGGCAAGGCTCTGGGTGATTGTATGTTTGATACCTTTCTACAATTTTGTCATAATGAGATGTATAAGGAAGCTGGTTGATTGGTCCTACTTTCACTAGACAAAGCAGTGAAAGAGATGAGCTCAGGACTTCAGAGTCAAAATTCAAATGCCACACAAACGACCTCAAAGTTTCCATTTGTTCCTTGAAAGAATGCCTTATTTCTTGTAGTAACAGAGCCGATATTGCAGAAAAACAAACTGAGAATCTTATTGTAAGAGTGGCTGTATTACAACACCAACTGAATTCACAGCCTTGAATGATGCCTGAAGTTAACATGATGGCATTGATTAGGAAGAAATGGGATCTTAAAACTTGGGATGGGGACATATGTGCAGATAATCAGGAAGGGATGGACACTGAGCCCCTAAATTCCATTGAATCACTCCTGCCAACAGAACCAGCCTTCTCACTCCCATCTGAAGAGACTACTCCTCCTTTGTCTGCTATGTCACCCTCCCCAGTAAAACCATTAACCCCTCCACCACCACCGATGTGATTAACCCAGCTGTGTCTGAAGAGCTTTTGTCTGAGTCATTTTCTGGGACATCACCTGAGGCAGATGACTTATAAGAGAATGTTGACTGTTCTCAGAAACACATTCCCATCACCCATTTTGGCTTCTAGACCTATAACTAGACCTAAGTCCCAGCCAGCGCCAACAGGTGAAGGACAAAGTGTGACCCACAAGGAGGTACACTACACTCCAAAACAACGTCTTGACTTTTTAAGTATGTACAAACAGAAACCTGGGGAATATGTGTGGGAATGGCTATTAAGGGTGTGGGATAGTGATGCAAGGAAAATAAAGATGGATCAGTTTGAGTTTATTGATATGAGCTCACTAAATACAGATTCTTCATCCAATGTTTCAGCTCGAGAGGTCCTAATAGTATATTTGGTTGGGTCTTGACTCATGGATTATGCAGTGGCCTACACTAAATCAAGTCAGAATACTAGGCTTGCCTTGGTATACTGCAGAAGAAGGTTAATTCAAAGGCTTAGGGAAATTGGTACATTAGAGTGGTTTTATCAGTGTAGACCCACAGACCCACACATGGAGTTCCCAGAAGACACCCTTTACTACAATGATGGAGAACAAATTTATGAAGGGATCCCCAGCATCTTTGAAGCCTGCTGTGGTTGCTATTTTATGTAAGTCAGGTTTGACAGTGGGAACTGCCCTAACTGAATTAAGGCACATAACTACAGTGGGGCAACTGGACCCCAAGGTGGTAGGGGCCAAGTGATGGTACTCAATCAACAAAGACAAGGTGGATGTGGTTACTGTAATGGACAGCAAAGTCAAAGCAGTAATCATAATATTCTGACTATTATGGACTTATGGCTTTTGCTGCTTAATCAGTGTCCCTAGGAGTGAAACAGATGGGAAATCTACTAAATATTTACTTGATTTGTACAAAAGGAAAAATTCTAGCTCAAGTGAATGGCAGTGTAACTCAGATTGCCAGGATAGAGAGTCATGGCTCCTCAATTAAACCCCAGACTTGTGCGAGTTTACAGAACTACCATCTATTGAAATGAAGGGGAGATGGGCCCCCTTGAGGAAGGACCCCACTATACTGCCAATATAGGGATCTACAGCTTTTTTATGAGTGATTGTTCAATTGGGAAAAGGAAATAACCAGACTTTTCGGGGATTATTGGATACCAGCTCTGAACTGACACTAATTACATTACTGTGGCCTACCAGTCAGAGTGGGAACATACGAAGTTCAGGTTATTTGTCGCTGCGGCGGTGAATGTTGGGACGGCGGAGACAGTAACCAAACACAACTCTTACAGAGAAGTGGGGCCAGGAGGGTCACTCTGAGGAGTTGACCCCGGCTTCAGTCCCAGGAGTTTATTTATAGTCAATACAGCAAGCAGTGAAGCAAATAACAGAACAATGGGCTTTGGGTGTGGTCAAGGGAGAAGGAATTCTGGTAAACAAGCCAATCAGTAAAGGGACAATAGGTTTGGGAAAACAAGTCGTGACAAGTCTCAACATGTTGGGGACAAGTCTCAACATGCTGTGCAGCATAGAGGCCTGTTGGGGCTGCAGTTGTCAAAAGTGCAGCCATGTTTAAATGGCATATATCCCCACAGTTATTAATGAGACTTAATTCATGTCTGTCTCACGGTAGGTCTAGTGGGTCTCTGAACCCATCCTGTAGTGATTTCCCCAGTTCCAGAATGCATAATTGGAATAGATATACCCAGAAAATGGCAGAACTCCCACACTGGATCTCTGACAAGTGGAGTAAGTGCTATTATGGTACAAAAAGCCAAGTGGAAGCCATTAGAACTGCCCCTACCTAGGAAAATAGTAAACCAAAAGCAATACTGAATTCCTGAAGGGATTGCAGAAATTAGTGCCACCATCAAGGATTTGAAAGATGCAGAGGTAGTGATTCCTCCCACATCCCCATTCAACTCGCCTATTTAGACTGTACAAAAAAACAGTTGGATCTTGGAGAAAGACAGTAGATTATTGAAAATTTAACCAGGTGGTGAATTCAATTGCAGTTGCTGTTCTAGATGTAGTTTCATTGCTTGAGCAAATTAATACATCTTTTGAACCTGGTATGCGGCTCTTGATCTGGCTAGTGCCTTTTTCTCTATACCTGTTTTGAAGGATCACCAGAAGCAGTTTGCCTTCAGCTGTCAAGGCCAACAACACACCTTCACTGTCCTAATTCAGGGGTATATCAACTCTCTAGCCCTATGTCATAATTTAATCTGCAGGACCTTGATCACTTTTCCCTTCCACAAGACATCACACTGGTCCATTACAATGATGACACTATGCTGATTGGATCTAATAAGGAAGAAGTGTTAATGACTGTGGACTTATTGGTAAAACATTTGCATGATAGAGGTTGGGAAATTAATCTGATAAAAATTCAGGCTCCTTCTACCTCAGTGAAATTTCTAGGAGTCCAGTGGTGTGGGGCATATCGAGATATTCCTTCTAAAGTGAAGTGCAAGTTATTGCATCTGGATGCTTCCACAACTAAAAAAGAGACACAATGCCTGGTGGGCCTATTTGGATTTTGGAGGCAACTTATCCCTCATTTGGGCGTGCTACTCCAGCCTATTTATCAAGTGACTTGAAAATCTGCTAGTTTTGAGTGGGGCCCAGATCAAGAGAAGGCTCTGCAACATGTTCAGGCTGCCATGCAATTCTGCCACTTGGGCGATATAATCCGGTTGATCCAATGGTACTTGAAATGTCAGTGACTGATAGAGATGCTGTTTGGAGTCTCTGGCAGGCCCCTATTGGTGAATCATACTGAAGACCCTTAGGATTATGGAGCAAAGCCCTGTCATCCTCTGCAGACAACTACTCTCCTTTTGAGAAGCAGCTTTTGGCTTGTTACTGGGCCTTAGTAGAGACTTAATGCTTAACTGTCATCCACCAATGTGGCCTGAGTTGCCCATCATGAACTGGGTGTTGTCTGATCCACAGAGCCATAAAGTTAGACATGCATAGCAGTACTCCATCATTAAGTGGAAGTGGTATATATGAGCTTGGGCCTGAGCAGAACCTGAAAGTGCAAGTAATTTGCATGAGGAAGCGGCCCAAATGTCCATGGTCTCCACTTCTGTCACATTACCTTCCATCTCCCAATCTGCAGCTATGGCCTCCTAGGGACTTCCTAATGATCAGATGACTGAGGAAGAGAAAACTCATACCAGTCTTACACAGGGTTCCGTGCAATATGCAGGTAGCACTCGACAGTGGACAGTGACTGCACTACAACCCCTTTCTGGACTTCCCTGAAGGACAGTGGTAAAGGAAAATCCTCCCAATGACCCTAAATGACAAAATGTCAATATTGTCCAACTCTTAATCTTCATCGTAGTAAATTTTTATGATTTGTCTATTTTTTTAATGTATGTGTGTTTGTATTAAAATGTATCTGTAAGTTTGGATGTAACGTTTTAACCCTCTAAGACAAATAAAGATTTGATTTATAAGGATACTGATAACAAGAGGCTATAATAATAAAAAGTAAAAATAAAAATAAGTGAGGTATTCAACTTACTTTAGACCCAACTTACAATGGAGTGGTGGGAAAGGAACAATGTGATAAGTCAGGGACTAGGGGTACTTACATACACAAAAATATATATACAAACCATAAAAATTTACTCTGATGATGAAGAAGAGTTGGATGAAGTTGATGTTTTTTCAGTTGCTGTAGTAACACCACCTGAGGAAAGTTTTGTATCATCTAGATTATCCCTGGGAATGGGGGTGGCATTTCTAGTCAGAAAATTAGTGAGAGTTGTCTACATAGTCCTTTTCTTTTTTTCTTTATATATTTCATGTTAACATTTTACTGCTTCCCGAATCTGCCTATTGACTTTAGCAAAATAATCAATGTTTTGGTTCATGTTTTCTAGCAACTGAAGCTCCTGATTCAGTTTAGAAAAAAATTTAGTTAATTCATTCACTGAAAAGTTTTTTTCTAAATTTTTTTATTGTAATTTAGATGGAGGTTTACAGAACAAATACTTTCTCATTAAACAGTCAGTACAAATATTGTTTTATGACATTGGTTAACAACCCCATGACATGTCAACACTTTCCCTTCTCAACCTTGGAGGACCTTTTTTTTTTTTTTTTTTTTTGGTGAAAATATGCATACCAAAGATACACCATTTCAAAAATTTCTACATGTACAATTCAGTGATGTCGATCACATTCTTCCAGTTGTGCTGCTGTTCTCACCATCCTTTCCAAATTATTCCATCACCATTATCTTCAACTCACTGTCCCCTAGGCTTCCCATCAAACCTTTTGAGTTGCTGTTGTCAATTTGATCTCACATAGATAATTCTTTTTTTTTTTTTGTACTTTAGATGAGGGTTTACAGAATAAATAGTTTCTCTTTAAACAGTTAGTACACATATTGTCTTATGATAATTGTTAATAACCCCACAGCATGTCAACACTGTCCTTTCTCAACCTTGGGTTCCCTATCACCAGCTTTCCTGTCCCCTCCTGCCTTCTAGTCCTTGTCTCTGTAATGCTGTGCCTCATTAGTCTCATTTTGTTTTATGGGGCTGTCCAATCCCCAGCTGAATGCTGAACCTCGGGAGTGACTTCACCACTGAGCAAAAAGGGTTTCCGGGGGCCATACTCTTGGGTTTTCTCCAGTCTGTTAGACAAGTAAATCTGGTCTTTTTTTGTGAGTTAGAATTTTGTTCTACATCCCTCTCCAGCTCTGTCCAGGACCCTCTGTTTTGATCCCAGTCAGAACAGTCAGTGGTGGTAGCCGGGCACCATTTAACTGTACTGGGCTCAGTCTGGTGCAGGCCGTGGTAGTTGTGGTCCATTAGTCTTTCGGACTAATCTTTTCCTTGTATCCTGTTCTCCTCATTCTCCCTTGCTCCTGAAGGGGTGGGACCAGTGGAGTATTTTAGATGGCTACTCACAGGCTTTTAAGACCCCAGACTCTACTCACCAAGGTAGAATGTAGAACATTGTCTTTATAAACTGTGTTATGCCAACTGAGCTAGATGTCCCCGGAGACCATTGTCCCCACAGCCCTCTGTCCAGCAAGTCAGTCCCTCAGGGAGTTTGGAAGTGTCTATGGAGCTTCCGTGACCTTTTGTTGTACAAGTTGTGCTGTCTTCCCCAGTATTGTGTACTGTCATACTCTTCACCAAAGTTACCACTTATCTATCTATTGTCTATTTAGTTTCCCCCACCCCTCCCATCCCTTGTAACCAACACAGATTGTTTATTTTGTGTGTAAACTTTTACATGAGAGGTCTCATACAGTATTTTCCTTTTGTGATTTATTTCATTCAGCATAATGTCCTCCAGTTTGATCCATGTTATGAGATGCTTCACAGATTCATCATTGTTCTTTATCGTTCCATAATACTCCATTGTGTGTGTATATACCATAGTTTGTTTATCCGTCCATCTGTTGATGGGCATCTAGGTTGTTTCCATCTTTTTGCTATTGTGAACAATGCTGCAATGAACATGAGTGTGCATATGTCTATTGGTGTGAAGGCTCTTATTTCTCTAGGGTATATTCCTAGGAGTGGGATTGCTGGATCATATGGTATTTCTATTTCTAGCTTTCTAAGGAAGCACCATATCATTTTCCAAAATGGTTGTATCATTTTGCATTCCCACCAGCGGTGCATAAGAGTTCTGATCTCCCCGCAGCCCCTCCAACATTTGTTATTTCCAGTGTTTTTGATTCGTGCCAGTAATGCCGGGGTGAGATGGTATCTCATTGTGGTTTTAATTTGCATTTGTCTAATGGCTAGTGATCGCGAGCATTTCCTCATGTGTCTGTTGGCCACTTGAATGTCTTCTTTGGTGAAGTGTCTGTTGATTTCCTTTGCCCATTTTTTAATTGGATTATTAGTCTTTTTGTTGTAGAGGTGTTGGATTTTCCTGTAGATTTTGGAGATTAGACCTTTGTCTGTCTTGTAATGTCCGAATTTTTTTTTCCCCAGTCTGTAGGTTATCTTTTTATTCTTTTGGTGAAGTCTCTTGATGAGCATAAGTGTTTAATTTTTAGAAGATCCCAGTTATCTAGCTTATCTTCTTGTGTTTGTTTGTTGTTGGTTATGGTTTGTATCTTGTTAATGCCATGCATTAGGGCCTCTAGTGTTGATCCTATTTTTTTCTACTGTAAACATTATAGCTTTTGGCTTTATATTTAGGTCGTTGATCTATTTCAAATCAGTTTTTGTGTATGGTGTGAGGTATGGATCCTATTTAATTTTTTTTGCAAATGGATATCCAATTTTGCCAGCACCATTTGTTAAAATGACTGTCTTTTCCCCATTTGATGGACTTTGGGCCCTTGCTGAAGATCAGGTGACCGTAGGTGGATGGATATCCATCTGGATTCTCAATTCTGTTCCATTGGTCTATGTATCTGTCATACCAGCACCAGGCTGTTTTGACTACCATAGCTGTATAGTAGGTTCTGAGGTCAGGTAGTGCGAGTCCTCCTACTTTATTCTTCTTCTACAGAGCTGTACTTATACGGGGCTTCTTCCCTTTCCAAATAAGGTTAATGTTTAGTTTTTCCATCTCTTTGAAGAATATTGTTGGTATTTGGATCGAGATTGCATTGTATTTGTAAATTGCTTTGGGTAGAATTATCATTTTACAGTGTTGAGTCTACATATCTGTGAGCATGGTAAGTTTGTCCATTTGTGTGTATCCCTTTGGGTTTCTTGCAGTAGTGTTTTGTAGTTTTCTTTATATAGGTCTTTTATATCCTTGGTTAGATTTACTCGTATTTTATTTTTTAGGGGCAATTATAAACAGTATTGTTTTCCTGATTTCCTTTTCATTGTTCTCTTTATTGGTGTATAGGAATGCAACTGATTTTTGTAAATTTATCTTGTATCCTGCTATTCTGCTGAATTTTTCTATTGGTTCCAGTAGTTTTCTCGTGGCGTCTTTAGGGTTTTCTACATAGAGTATCCTATCATCCACAAACAGGGACAGTTTAACTTCTTCATTACCAATTTGGATGCCTTTTTTTCTTTTTCTTGCTGTATTGCTCTAGCTAGGACTTCCAGCACAATGTTAAATAGGAGTGAAGATAAAGGGCATCCTTGTCTTGTTCCTGTTCTCAAGGGGAATGTTTTCAGCCTATCTCCATTAAGAATGATGTTGGCTGTTGGTTTTGCATAGATGCCCTTTATTATGTTGAGAAATTTCCCTTCTATACCTATTTGATTGAGAGTTTTTATCAGGAATGGGTGTTGGACTGTGTCGAACGCCTTTTCTGCATCATTTGAGATGATCATGTGATTCTTTTCTTTCGTTTAATTTATGTGGTGGATTATGTTGATTGATTTTCTAATGTTGAACCATCCTTGCATACCTGGTATGAATCCTACTTGGTTGTGCTGTATTAATTTTTTGATATGATGTTGAATTCTATTGGTTAGAATTTGGTTGAGAATTTTTGCATCTATATTCATGAAAGATATTGGTCTGTAATTTTCCTTTTTTGTGGTGTCTTTGCCTGGTTTTGGTATCAGGGTTACGCTGGCTTCATAGAATGAATTCAGAAGTGTAGCTTCCTTTTCTATGTTCTGAAATAGTTTGATTTGTAGTGGTATAATTTCTTCTCTGAATGTTTTGTAGAATTCTCGAGTGAAGCCATCTGGGCCAGGGATTTTTTTTATTGGGAGGTTTTTCTTTTTCTTTTTATCTTTTCAATCTCTTCTCCTGTGATGGGTCTGTTCAGATTTGCAACATCAATTTGCATTAATTTGAACAGGTAGTGTGTTTCTAGAAATTTACCCATTTCCTCTAGGTTTTCAAATTTGTTGGAGTACAGTTTTTCATAATACTCTGTTATGATCCTTTTTATTTCCGTTGGGTCTGTTGTAATGTCCACCATTTCATTTCTTATTAGGGTTATTTGCATCCTCTCCTGTTTTTATTTTGTCAGTTTGGCTAGTGGTTTGTCGATTTGGTTGATCCTTTCAAAGAACCAACTTTTGATTTTGTTGATTCTTTGTATTTTTTTTAATTCTCTATTTCATTTTTCTTCTGCTCTGATCTTTATTATTTCCTTTCTTCTAGTGGCTGTGGGCTTTTTTGCTGTTCTCTTTCTATTTGTTTGAGTTCTGTAGTCAATGTTTTAATTTTGTCCCTTTCTTCTTTTTTGATGTGTGCATCTATTGCTATAAATTGTCCTCTGAGGACTGCCTTTGCTGTGTCCCAAAGGTTTTAGTATTATGTGTTTTCATTCTCGCTTGATTCTAGGAATTTTTTGATTCCATCTCTGATTTCTTCTGTTACCCAGTGATGTGTAAGCAGGGTGTTATTCAGTTTCCATGTAATTGATTTTTTTCCTTGCTCTTCCTGTTGTTAATTTCTACCTTGATGGCATTGTGGTCATAGAAGATACTTTGTATTATCTCAACATTTTGGATCTTGTTGAGGATTGTTCTGTGGCATAAGATGTGGTCTATTCTGGAGAACATTCCATGTGGATTGGAAAAGAATGTGTACTCTGCCGCTGTTGGGTGGTGTGTTCTATATATGTCTACAAGGTCAAGTTGGCTGATTGTGCCCTTTAGGTCTTCCGTATCTTTGTTGAGTTTCTTTCTAGATGTTCTGTCCTTTCCAAGACTGGTGTGTTGAACTCTCCTACTATTATTTTGGAACTGTCAATTTCTCTTCTTAGTGTTGTTAGGGTTTGTTTTATGTATTTTGGGGCACTGTCATTGGGTGCATAGATGTTTATTATGGTTATGTCTTCATGATGGATCATCCCATTAATCATTATATAGTGTCCTTCTTTGTCTTTTATGTTGGTTTTTGTTTTAAAGTCTATTTTATCTGAGATTAGTATTGACACTCCTGCTCCTTTTTGGTAGCTGTTTGTTTGATATACTTTTTTCCATTCTTTGATTTTTAATAAATTCACATCTTTGTTTCTAACTTGTGTCTCTGGTAGACAGTATAGTGATGGATCCTGTTTTCTTATCTATTCTGTTACTGTCCGTATCTTTATGGGTGCATTGAGGCCATTTACATTCATTATAATTATTGATTTGTGTGAGTTTCTTGCTGTCATTTTGTAGCACTTTTTTTTTTGTGGTTCTGACATTTTCTTTGTTCCTCTTACCCTCTTGTGCTGAATTCCTTTCGTTTGTGGATTTTTTTCATTTCTTTTGTTTTTGTAGATTTTGTTTTCACTGAGACTTTATGTTTTTCTTCTTTATTTTGATGAGTAGGTTTATTAACTTTCTTTGTGGTTACCTTGAAATTTACCCTTATCTTCCTAGGTTTGAACCAGTCTATTATTACTCGGTATCACCTTGCTTTCCTCTCCATTAAGAGGTTCTATAACAACAGTGTTTATTCCCTTTTTTATTGTTCTGATGTTGTTTTCCTTTACAGATTAACCTCTCTGGCTCCCTGTTGTAATTCTTTTGGTATTGGATAGTCCTTGAGAGTTCATTTCCTAGGTTGATATCTGGCGGTATGATCCTGCATCCTAGATGCAGACTGTGGTCTGATGTTGTTGGTTTTCTAAACAAGGGTCTCCCTTTAATAATTCTTATAAGTTTGGTTTGGTTTTTATACAGTCCCTTAATTTCTGTTTATCTGAAAATGTCCTAATTTTACCATCATATTTGAACGAGAGTTTTGCAGGATATATTATTCTTGGCTGGCAATTTTTTTCTTTCAAGGTTTTATATATGTCATCCCATTGTCTTCTTGCCTGCATGGGTTCTGCTGAATAATCCGAGCTTAGTCTTATTGTTTCTCCTCTGTATGTTACTTTTTGTTTTTCTCGAGCTGCTTTCAGGATTCTTTGTCTTTAGTTTTGGCGAATGTGATTATGATATGCCTTGGTGATTTTCTTTTGGGGGCTATCCTATATGGGGTTTGTTGAGCTCCTTGGATGGTCAGCTTTTCATCTTTCATGGTATTGGGGAAGTTTTCTGTCAGCAGGTATTCAATAATCCTCTCTTTGTTTTCTGTTTTCTCTCCCTGTTCTGGAACTCTGATCATTTATTTGCACATTTTTGCTTTTGATTGTATCCCACATAATTCTCAGAGTTTCTTTATTTTTCTTTATTCGTTTTTCTGATTTTTCCTCAAACTGAGTTGTACCAAGTGTTTGTCTTCAATGTTGCTGATCCTGTCTTCCATCATTTCAAACCTGCTCCTCAGCCCTTCTGTGATACTGTCTATTTCTGAAATCTTGTTTATATTTTGGATTTCTAATTGTTGATTTTGTATGATTTCTGGCTGTGAATTTATTTTAACATTTTGTTCCTGTATTATTTTCTTGAATTCTTCCATTTTTTTGTCTGTATTTTCCATGAATTTGTCTGTCTTTTCCATGAATTTATCTATTTTTTCCTCATCTTTGTATGCTTTTTGCTTCAACTCTTGGATACCTCTGAATATTGGAGATTTGAATTCCCTATCATGTAGTTCTAGTGCCTTTTCTTCTACTGTAAAGTCATCTAATGTTTTATTTTGGATGCCTACTGGAACTATCCTGTCCTGTTCTTGTATATGTTTTGATATTGTCTGCTGTCTTCGGGACATTCAGTAGTTATTTTCCTCATTTATTGATTGTAGAATTTTTTGTTTCATCCTGCTTTTTTGCTTTATTTAGTTATATCTGAGCAGGTGGGCTCCGCATTCTTTGTTGTTTGCTTGTCTGTGGGCATGATACTTTTCATCTCCTTCTCCAATGGGCAGGGTCAGTAGCTCAGGCAGGTTCAGCTGAAAGGGAGTTGTTGGGATGGGTTGTTTGTGGCACGTACTAGGACTGACAGGGCTTGCTGGAAATCAGTGAAGGGCAGGTTCCTGTAGGCTGTGCCTGTGCTGCTTGGGGGTGTGATGATCAGCACACAGTGCAGGTAGTCAGGAAGGAGGGGGGGAGATTGTGATGTGTGGAGATAAGATGGGTATGGGAAAGAGGAGAGAGAAGAGAGATAAAAGGGGCCAAAAAGATACAAACAAACAAACAAAAAAGAGTGCTAAGCGAGCTTGCCATTG
The DNA here is from genome assembly GCA_030035585.1 of Dugong dugon. Taxonomy (NCBI): domain Eukaryota; kingdom Metazoa; phylum Chordata; class Mammalia; order Sirenia; family Dugongidae; genus Dugong; species Dugong dugon. The sequence continues at coordinate 41,396,732 of CM057466.1, read as the reverse complement.
GAATGGAGAGAAGAGAGACTGAGAAATGGAGAAACGCAAAAAATATAAAAAATAAAAAGGGTAAAAGAAAAAATGAGTGAGTAAAAATTAGAAAAAAAAGACAAAAGAAAAGCCTCCAGGGATCCCACTAGTGCAGCTTCGAGAACTGGGGAAGTTGTTCCCAGGCCATGAACTACAGCCTGGCTAGATGGTGGAGAGGTGTCATAGAACACCACATGTTCAGGAGACAGGAAGAGAAGGTAAGTATAGAGAGATGATTAACTGAGAAATGAAGAAAGACAAAAAGGGAAAGAAAGAAAACAAAACAGAACAAAGAAAAAAACAAGAAAAAAGAAATGCCCGCAGGGATCCTACTGCTTGTCTGTGCAAACTGAGGGAGTAGTTCCCAAGCCACGCAGTACTGCCTGGCTAGAAGGGGCTCCCAAGCTGAGAAAATAAAGAGAAAACAAACAAATCAAAACAAACAATGAAAAAAAAGTGCCAGCGTTTCCACCAGCACAGTGGCACAAGCTGGGAAGCAGTTCCACGATCCAGCGGCATTTCACAGCCTTTCAGGAAGAAGCAAAGATGGTGCACGGATCCAGGTATTTGAGAGAAAACAGGAGAGGTGGTGAGAGATATGGAAGAAATCAACAAAAGCAGAAAAAAAGCAACCACAGTAGCCAACAAATGGCACTCAGGGAGCTGGCCAGTGTGGGCAGGTAGAATCCAAGTGGCACCGGTGTGAAGCTGGTGCTTCCCGGCCAAGAGACTGTGGCTGCAGGAAGCAGAGGAGGCTTAGTGTGGGTGAAGAAAGGTGGGATGTGGGAAAGTTTATATGGCTGGTTATTGGTTGTTCTGTCTCCTGCTGGAAGTTCCATGAAGCTGCTTTCCCATACCCCTTGTTCGCTGATCTCCGATAGGAGTCCAAGATGGTGGATCCGTGCTGCAGTAGCTGATAGGGGACCTCTACATGTATCTCCCCTTGCTCTCTGTTCTCGGTCAGTTTATTATTCCATTTGGTGCTTGGCTGAGTTCTTTATCTCTTCATTTGATGCTTAGGGTTTCAGGACTGACATTTGTCTCCGTTTGGCTTAGTTTTTCAGATCTTTGCTGTGGAGGGACAGTGTGGTGCTTCTGTCTATAGTGCCATGTTGCCAGAAGTCCTCTGGAATTGTTTCTCTTTTAAGGCAAAAGATTGGTGGGCCACAATTGTCTTAAGTGCACAGTCCCACCCAGTCACTTGAGTGGGAGTTAGAAGACCATGGTGAGAAAGACCACATGAAAGCCATCCATTGCACCACAGCATCCATAAAAGTGCTCCAAAATACATAAAACAAACTCTTAACAGCACTGAAAAGAGGAACGGAGAGTTCCACAATATTAGAAGGAGACTTCAACACATCATGCTCAGTAAAAGACAGAACATCTGAAAGAAACTCTACAAAGATACAGAAGATCTGAAGGCCACAATCAACCAAACTGACTTCATAGACATACATAGAACACTTCACCCAACAGCAGCAAACTATTCTCTTCCAATGCAGATGGAATCTTCTCCAGAATAGACCACATCTTAGGCTACAAAGTTACCCTCAACAAAATCTAAAACATTGAGATAATGTGAAACATCTTTTCTGATCACAATGCCATAAAAGTAGAATTTAATAACATGAAGAGCAAGGGGAAAAAAATTTACAAAACATGGAAACTGAATAAGACCTTGCTTAAAAACCACTGGCTAATAGAAGAAATCAAAGATGGAATCAAAAAAAATCCTAGAATAAAACAAGAATGAAAACACATCATACCAAAACCTTTGGGACACAGCAAAGGCAGTGCTCAGAGGTCAATTTATAGCAATATATGCACACATCAAAAAAGAAGAAATGGATAAAATCTAAAAGTTAGCCGTACAATTTGAACAAACAGAAAGATAAAAGCAAAAGAAGCCCAGAGTCACCAGAAGAAAGGAAATAATAAAGATCAGGCAGAAATAAATGAACTAGAGAATAGAAAAACAATAGAATCATCAAAACCAAAAATTGGTTTTTTGAAGGGATCGACAAAATCAAGAAACCATTGGCCAAATTGACAAAAGAAAAACAGGAGAAGACAGAAATAACCCAAATAAGAAATGAAACTGGGGACATTACAACAGATCCAAATGAAATAAAAAAGATCATAACAGAGGACTATGAAAATCTGTACTCCTACAAACTTGAAAACCTAGAGGAAATGGACAAATTTCTAGAAACATGCCACCTACCTAACCTAACACAAAGTAAGGTAGACAATCTGAACAGACACATAACAAGAGAAAAGTTTAAAAATGTAATTAAAAAAAAAAAAATTTCCAACAAAAGAAAGTTCTGGCCCAGATGGCTTCACTGGAGAATTCTACCAAACATTCAGAGAAGAGCTCACACCAAAACTGCTCAAACTATTTCAGAACATAGAAAAGACGGGATATTTTGAATTCATTCTATGAAGACTGCATAACCCTGATACCAAAACCAGGCAAAGGCATCAGAAAAATAGAAAGTTAAAGACCAATATCTCTCATGAATATAAATGCAAAAATTCTAAACAAAATTCTAGCCAATACAATTCAGCATCATATAAAAAAAATACCCCACCACCCCATGGGATTCATACCAGGTATGCAAGGATGGTTCAACATTAGAAAATCAATCAATGTAATTCACCACATAAAGAAAACAAAAGAAAAGAATGGCATGATCATCTCAATCAACATAAAAAAGGCATTTGATAAAGCCCAATATCCATTTCTGATAAAAAAAAAAACTCAATAAAATAGGAATAGATGTGAAATTCCTTAATATAACAAACAGCATCTAAACAAAACCAACAGCCAACATCATTCTTAAAGAAAGGAGGCTGAAAACATTCCCCCTGAGAACAGGAAGAAGAGGAGGATACCCTTTATCATAACTCCTATTTAACATTGTGCTGGAAGTCCTAGCTTCAGCAATAAGGCAAGAAAAAGAAATAAAGAGCATCCAAATTGGAAAGGAAGAAATAAAACTGTCCTTATTTGTGGATGGCATTGCCCCATAGGATTTCCAAGTAGCGGCTGGTGGATTCAAACTGTCAAACTGCTGACCTTTTGGTTAGCAGATATAGCACTTAACCACTGTACCACCAGGGCTCTGATACTATACACAGAGAACCCTAAGACTCCATGAGAAAACTACTGGAACTAATAGAAAGATTCAGCAGGGTAGCAGTATACAAGATAAACATACAAAAATCAGTTGGATTCCCATAACATCAATAAAGAGAACTATGAAAAAGAAATCAGGAAAGCAATACCATTTATAAGAGTCCCTAAAAGATAAAATACTTAGGAATAAACCCAACCTGAGACGTAAAAGACCTATCCAAAAAAAAAAAAAAAAAACAAAACTACAAAACACTACTGCAAGAAACCAAATGAGACCTACATACACCAAAAAACCAACCATGCTTACAGACAGGTAGACTCGACATTGTGAAATTGTCAATTCTACCAAGGTAATCTACAAATATAATGCAATCCCGACGCAAATACCAACAGCATTCTTTAATGACGTGGAAAAACTAATCATTAACTTTACATGGAAAGGAAAGAGGCCCTGGATAAGTAAAGCACTTTTGAAGAAGAACAAAGTAGGAGGCCACCCACTACCTGATCTCAGAACTTACTAGACAGCTACTGTAGTCAAAACAGCCTGTTACTGGTACAAGGAAAGACACATTGATCAATGAAACAAAATTTAGAACCCAGATGTAAATCCATCCACCTACAGTCACTTGATCTTTAACAAAGGCCCAAAGTCCATCAAATGGGGGAAAAAGACAATCTTTTTAACAAATGGTGCTGGCAAAACTGGATGTCCATTGTAAAAAAATGAAACAGGACCCATACCTCATGGCATACAAAAAAACTAATTCAAAGTGGATCTCAAAGACCTAAATATAAAACCAGAAACTATAAAGATCATGGAAGAAAAAATAGGGTGAATGCTAGGGTCCCTAATATACTGTGTAAATAGGATACAAACCTTAATTAACAATACGCAAACATCAGAAGATAAGCTAGATAACTAGGGTTTTCTAAAAAATTAAACATTTATGCTCATCAAAAGAATTCACTAAAAGAATAAAAAGAGAACTTATAGACTGGGGAAAATTTTGGCTATGACAAATCTCTAAAATTTATAGGAAAATCCAACACCTCTACAACAAATACACAAATAATCCAATTAAAAAATGGGCAAAGGATATAAATAGACACTTCACCAAAGAAGACATTCAGGCAGCTAACAAACATAGGAGTAAATGCTCAAGATCACTAGCCATTAGAGAAATGTAAATCAAAACTACAACGAGATACCATCTCACCCCCACATTACTTGCATGAATTAAAAAAAAAAACAGAAAATAACAAATGTTGAACAGTGCGGAGCTTGGAACTCTTACACACCACTGGTGGGAATGTAAAATGGTACAACCATTTTGGAAAACCATATGGCACTTCCTTAAAAAGCTAGAAATAGAAATACCATATGATCCAGCAATTCCACTCCTAGGAATATATTCTAGAGAAATAACAGCAGTCACATGAATAGACATAGGCACACCCATGTTCGTTGCAGCATTATTCACAATAGCAAAAAGATGGAAACAACCTAAGTGCCCATCAACAGAAGAATGGATGAACAAACTATGGTATATACACACAACGGAATACTATGCAAAACATCTCGCATCATGGATGCATCTGGAGGGCATTATGCTAAATGAACTAAGTCAATCACGAAAGGACAAATATTGTATGAGACCACTAATATAAAAACTCATGAAAAGGTTTACACACAGAAAGAAAAAAATTTTTATGGTTATGAGGAAGGGGAGGGGTGGGGGAAGGAAAAACACTAACTAGACAATAGATAGTGGTAAGACAGTACACAATACTGGGGAAGTCAGCACAACTTGATCAAGGCAAAGTCATAGAAGCTTCCTAGACACATCCAAACTCTCTGAGGGACGGAGTTACTTGGGCAGAGGGCTGGAGACCATGGTCTCAGGGGACATCTAACTAGCTGATATAACAGTTTATAAAGAAAATATTCTACATCCTACTTTGGTGAGTAGCATCTGGGGTCTTAAAAGCTTTTGAGTGGTCATCTAAGATCCATCCACTGGTCCCACCCTGTCTGGATTAAAGGAGAATGAAGAAAATCAAAGACACAAGGGAAAGATTAGTACAAAGGACTAATGGACCGTAACTACCACAACCTCCACCAGACTGAGTCCAGCACAACTAGATGGTGCCTGGCTATGACCACTGACTGCTCTGACAGGGATCACAACAGAGGGTCCTTGCCAGAGTGGGAGAAAAATGTAGAACAAAATCCTAACTCACAAAAAAAGATCAGACTTACTGGTCTGACAGAGATTGGAGAAACCGTGAGAGTATGGCCCCCGGACACCCTTTGAAGTCACTCCTGAAGTTCACTTTTCAGCCAAAGATTAAACAGGCCTATAAAACAAACAGTAATACACGTAGTTCATTCACTTATAGGAAAGTAAATGGTCACACCAGACCAAAAGCAAAGATGAGAAGACAGGAAGGGACAGGAAAACTGGACTAATGGAAAATGGGAACTCGAGGTCAAGAAGGGGAGAGTGTTGACACATTAAGTAGTTAAAACAATTTTTGTATTAATTGTTTAATGAGGAACTAATTTGCTCTGTAAACTTTCACCTAAAGCACAGTTAAAAAAAATGTTTACAAAACAAATTAAATTTTCATCAAAAAATTTATACACCGATTGTTTTGTGACTCTGGTTGCAATCCCTGCACTGTGTAGGGATTGCACTCTCCCCCTTTCCTTTCCTACCCTGGGTTCCCCATGTCCATTGCCCAGTTTTCCTATCCCTTCCTGCTTTCTAGTCTTTGCTTTTGGGCTGGTGTGCCCATTTAGTCTCCTATACCTGTTTGAACTATGTGTGGTACTGTTTGTTTCATAGACCTGTCTAACCTTTGGCTGAAAGGTGGACTTGAGACTGGTTTCAGTTCTAAACTAGCAGGGTGTCTGGGGGCCATAGTTTTAGGGGTTCCTCTAGTCTCTGTGAGACCAGTAAATCTGTTTTTTTTTTTTTTTGGGAATTTGAATTTTGTTCTACATTTTTCTCCTGCTCTGTCCAGGACCCTCTATTGTGATCCCTGTCAGAGCAGTCAGTGGTGGTAGCTGGGCACCCACCATCTAGTTCTTCTGGGATCAGGCTGGTAGAGGCTGTACTTCATGTGGTTCTTTAGCTAATATTTTGGGCTAATATTTTCCTTGTGTCTTTGGTTTTCTTCATTCTCCTTTGCTCCAGATGAGATGGGACCAATAGATGTATCTTATGGCCACTCACAAGCTTTAAAGGCCCCAGAAGATGTGGAACATTTTCTTCATGAACTATGTTGTCCCCTGAGACCATGGTGCCCAGCCCTCAGCCCCAGTAACTCAGTCTCTCAAGGTGTTTTGATGTGTCTAAGAAGCTTCTACGACTTTGCCTTGGTCGAGATGTGCTGACTTTCCCACTATTGTGTACTGTCTTATCCTTCACCAAAGTTAACACTTGTCTACTATCTAGCTAGTCATTTCCCCTCTCCACCCCTCCCCTCCCTCATAACCACCCCTTCCCTCCCTCGTAACCATCAAAGATTGTTTTTCCTGTATGTAAACCTTTTCTTGGGTTTTTATAATAGTGGTTTCATATAATATTTGTCCTTTTGAGATTGACTTATTTCACTCAGCATAATGCCCTCCAGATTTACCCATGTTGTGAGACGTTTTGTGGATTTATTATTGTTCTTTATCACTATGTATGTGTGTATGTACCATAGTTTGTTAATCCATTCATCTGTTGTTGGGCACTTAGGTTGTTTCCATCTTTTTCTTATCATGTAAAGTCTAACATCTTGTGTATGTGTGTCATAATATGTGCATGAGAATGTGATTTCTGTGAGACCATGGAGAACTATTTGTCTAAATTTTGCCTTTTTTCCTTAGATAGTACCTTTTTTAAGACACGTTTGTCACCTGCTTTTTGCTTATGTTTATTTCCCACTAAAAAATATTTAGGAATAGGCCCTATGTGTGATCCCTTATAATTATTATTCATCTTTTAGTATTGCTCAAGAATCATGTGGATAAGACCATATTACCTTCCCAGATCTGTTTACTCCTGAACACGGCTCCTGTGTGCCCAAAGGAGAGAAGCTTGTTTTGTAGGTGCTCTGAGATGAGCAAAAACCCAGCTTCTGCTGTCTCTTAATTCTACTGCCAGCCACATCCATGAAACCTGGTGGGTGATATATTCCATTGGCTCTGTAGTACTTGGCTGCCAATATTTCCAGAGATGTCTCAGGGATTGACTCATCCTCCTTGAATTCTGGTGAGAAACCCCTGCAGAGTACTGTATGTCCAAATGTCAAGTAAGAGGAGACAGTGTGATTAAAGTGAATTGGCTGACCTGCCAGTTGTCCAGGAGACTGTGTGCCATACCCCCTCCTTGTTCATGTGAAGCTTTATCCAAAGAAAGGAACCCAGAAGGCATCTTAGTGGAGAAATTGAGTGCTTGGACTCTGCAGAAGACTGCTTCAGTCACATGAGATTACCCTGGGGAAATTGGCTTTTGCCTGAAGAGCAGAGCATGGGTAGATGAGCGATTTCCAATACAGAATAGAATTGAGAGAGAAATAAGACTCTCCTAAGTAGTTAGGAAACAAACAAACAAAAAAAAAAGGGTATTGTGGCAAGGAGAGCCCCACGGTGGGTCAGAATGAGGCCAGAGTCGGGACAGACCTGTGGTTTGGTTATCTATTGCTACATAAAGAGCCACCCCGAAAACCTAGTGGCTTGAACAGAAATTTCTGTTATCTAGCCAGGTTCTGGGGATAGGCTAGATTCACAGAAGTGGTCTGTATCACTTGGGGTCTCCTGTTTTGGAGGTGGCAGTGCAGGTGGGACTGGGCTATCACTGACAGCTCACTTGCTGTGGGCACTTGAATGTACCTGGTGCTGTGTTGGAGCTGTTAGGTGGAGCACCTACACCTTACACATGCCCCTACCCCAAGTGGCTTGGGTGTCCTAACAGCAAGGCCACTGTCAGCATGGCCACTGCATGCGAACAGGGAGTGTCTCAATAACAAACATTTCTAGGGACCCATCTGGAAGCTAAAAGTCTTGCTGTAATCCTAGCTCAGGGTCCCAAAATATCATTTCCTTCTATTGTCAAGCAAATTCCCAAAGTCAGCCCAGACCAAAATGGATGTCAGAAGAGGCTCTGAAACTTGCTCTTGAATGTAGAGTAGCTACAGTGAATGGAAGAAATGATGAAGTAAAAGAGGTGAACAGAAGATTTCAAAGAGCGGCTGGAGAACACAAAGTAAAGTATTATAATGAAATGTGCAAAGACCCGGAGTTAGAAAACCAAAAGGGAAGAACATGATCGGCATTTCTCAAGCTGAAAGAACTGAAGAAAAATTGAAGCCTCAAGTTGCAATATTGGAGAATTCTGTGAAGGAAAATATTAAACAATGCAGGAAACATCAAAAGAAGATGGAAGGAATACACAGAGTCACTGTACCAAAATAATTGGTTGATCATCAACCATTTCAGGAGGTAGCATATGATCAGGAACTGATGGTACTGAAGAAAGAAGTCCAAGCTGCACTGAGGGCATTGACAAAAAACGAGGCTCCAGGAATTGATGGAATATCAATTGAGATGTTTCAACAAAAAGATGCAGCGCTGGAGGTGCTCACTTATCTATGTCAAGAAATTTGGAAGACAGCTACCTGGCCAGCCGACTGGAAGAGAGCCATATTTGTGCCTATTCCAAAGAAAGGTGATCCAACTGAATTCAGAAATGGTCAAATATCATTAATATAACACACAAGTAAAATGTTGCTGAAGATCATTCCAAAGTGATTTGAGCAGTACATCGACAGGGAACTGCCAGTAATTCAACCTGGATTCAGAAGATGACCTGGAATGAGGGATATCGCTGCTGATGTCAGATGGATCTTGGCTGAAAGCAGAGAATACCAGAAAGATGTTTACCTGTGTTTTATTGACTATGCAAAGGCATTTGACTGTACGGATTATAATAAATTATAGATAACATTTTGAAGAATGGGAATTTCAGAACACTTAACTGTGCTCATGAGGAACCAGTACATAGACCAAGAGGGAGTCGTTTCAACAGAACAAGGGTGGTTTAAAGTCAGGACAGGTGTGCATCAGGGCTGTATCCTTTCACCATATTTATGCAGCCTGTATGCTGAACATATAATCCAAGAAGTTGGACTATATGAAGAAGAATGGGGCATCAGGATTGGAGGAAGATTCATTAACAACCTGAGATACTCAGATCACACAATCTTGCTTGCTGAAAGTGAAGAGGACTTGAAGCACTTACTGATAAAGATCAAAGACCATAGCCTTCAGTATGGATTACACCTCAACATAAAGAAAACAAAAATCCTCACAACCGGACCAATAACCAACATCATGACAAACGGAGAAAAGATTGAAGTTGTCAAGGATTCATTTTACTTGGATCCCCAAGCAACATCCATGGAAGCAGCAGTCAAGAAATCAAAAGACGCATTGCATTGGGCAAATCTGCTGCAAAAGACTTCTGTAAAGTGTTAAAAAGTAATGATGTCACTTTAAGGACTAAGGTGCGTCCTACCCAAACCGTGGTATTTTCAATTGCCTCCATATGCATGTCACAGCTGGACAACGAATAAGAAGAATTGATGCCTTTGAATAAAGATTTTGGTGAAGAATATTGAATATATCATGGACTGCCAAAAGAACGAACAAATCTGTCTTGGAAGACGTGCAACCAGAATGCTCCTTAGAAGCAAGGATGACAAGACTTCCTCTAATGTACTTTGGACATGTGTATCAGGAGGGGCCCGTCCCAGGAGGAGGACATCATACTTGGTAAAGTAGAGGGTCAATGAAAAAGAGGAAGACTGTCAACGAGATGGATTGACACAGGAGCTGCAACAGTGGGCTCAAGCTTAACAACAATTGTGAGCATGGCCCAGGACTGGGCAACGTTTCCTTCTGCCGTATACAGGGTGGCTATGAGTCAGAATCGACTCCATAGCACCTAACAACAACAACAACCCATATCGAAGGGGAGGAGGATTCAATTCTACTTTTAAATGGAGGAATGTAAGGTCAGCTTGCAGAAGAGCATGTGGTTCTAGAAGGTGAGATGAGGGGGCAATGAGGAGAGCTAAGGTCGGGCTGCCTCCTTCTTTCTCCTCTGGTAGGAGGAGCGCAGCCCGAGCACATCCGCGTTTTCTTCCGGCGCCGCACCACAAGAATGAACCCGGCAAGAGGGCACCCAGGGGCAAGAGGCCACCCAGAGGCAAGAGGCCACCCAGAGGCAACAGGCCCGAGGACAGTCACTACGCCCTCAGCCTTCCCAGACCAGCGTGGGCCTTCTTGAATGTCCCCGAGCACTGAGGAGGGCCTGGCAGGGATGCACCTCCTCCTTTCTCGGAGTGAGTCTCTGCTCTTGCTCCAGGCGCACTGTCCTGACCCGGCTCTGCCTCCCAGCCCCAGAGAACGGAGGCCACGCAAGGATGGATTCGACAGAGGTGTGCGTGGGTTTGCTGAGAACCCCTCACCTCCTCTCCGCCCTGCTTCAGCACCAGCATTTATTTTGTTGTTCCTCCGTGTTCACTCCATGGAGACAATGCTGAGCGTGAAAGGCAGTCAGAGCGAGAACGCAAAACTAGCGCAGAGAACTCCCCTCCCCACAGCATGGGTCAAATGGCAGGGAGTTTGGGGCTGTCTCGGGATGTCTGGCCTCACACGCCTGCACGTGGAAGGTTCAAACTGGATCTGTCTGTCCGACCCCTGACGCAGTCTCCTCTTCCTTCACCCGGGGGCGGAGCGAAGTGCGGGTGCTGAGCCGGACATACTGCCCTCCCTTAAGGGCCATCCCGGGAGCAGGAGCTGTTTTCCAAGAGCCCATCGGCTGAGAGGAGCTGGAAGTGGGCGTGTGGGTGGCTGCGCTGAGGCAAGACAAGCAGGTCTCGGTAGGCCAAGGCGTAGTGCGGGGTTCGGGAGGAGCCTGTCGTCAGCCGAGACAGAGTACAGGCCACACTGACGACCCTTCCCCCGCATATGGTCCTGTTTAGGGCACCAACTACATACTCCTCAGGTGTTTTGTAACGTGTCTCAGTTTACTAAAGGAAAATGCAAAGGAGGGGAAGAGGGAAAAGGAGAAGCGATCAGCACTTTACATACATTGCTTTACATACATTTTACTTATGCTTTACATACATTTAATACACTTAAAAGTATCGTTTCTATTTTCATAGAGGAAGCTGAGGCTCAGGGGCTAACTGTGTGGACCTGATGGTAAAGCACTGAAGGAAAGGGAGATAAGAGTGATATGTGCTAGCACTATGCCTAGAAATGCCAGAGGGAAGTGCTTCTGGCTTCACCTCAGGAGGTTTGTCCACACCAGGGGCAAAGGTGGTCAGAGGCTGGCTGCTGCTCCAGGCAAAAGGGAGGCAGAGAAGGCAAGGCACGGCCCTGATGAGGCAGGCCCAGAGGATGTGTCTGAGCCTGGGCCCTCGGTGACGCTGTGGTTCAGAACTCTCATGGCTTCTGTGTTAGGTCTCAAATCCTCACAGTTACAGCAGATGACTAAAGCGCCCCCTGACTTCTTCTTTCCCTGCTGACCCCCACATTACCTGCCACCGTGTCATAAGCAGTGGGCAAAATCAGGTGTCTGTGATGAAGTCACAGTGATTTAGTGCAGCAACACCATCCTGATTCCTTATTTTTCCTCGCACTTCAAGCCCCATGGACCTTTTCTTCATGTAAAACCCTAAAATCTGGTTGTGCTTCCTTTGGATGAATGCCAGGACTCAATGAACCCCTGCTGTATTCCCCTCCTCACCTCTGGCCCTCACGTTGGACTTAGCTGAGCACCTTGGGAAAATAAAACCATGACTAATGGGTAAGCCTCCCTATCACTTTACTACAGAGAATTTCCTCTGGTTAATTTGGGAAAATATGCGTTCTTTTTTTCTGAAACTGGAGGCAAAATAACTCTGAGCCATGCTGTCCAGCAAATGCAGTTTGGAGGAACACCAAAACATGTTAATGGCTTTTTCTTTCGCATCTAAGAAAGTTTTTTGATAGCAAATCCTGAGTTTGGCTTTAAAAACATGATTAATAGCTGGAAGAAGGTTGTGAATTATGTATGAGCCTAGAGACACTAGGTTCACATATGGGAGTCATATGAAGGTGACAAGGACAGGACACCACAGTTAACAAATTGCAAATTACTCTCCAGAATGTTCCATCTCCCCAGTGGGGATCACATTCACTTCAGACTACAGGCGTCTGATATAGTTGATGGAGATGTGAATGAGAATCCAGGACCAAAAAGTGGTCTAGGGCCTTGGGACTATAAAAATCAATCAAGTTTGCGTTCTCTTCTCTCTTTGTCCCTTGTCTCTCATTCTGTCCTCTCTTTCTCTCTTTTTCCTTCTTCCCTCCTTTCCTCCCTTCTTCTTTCCTTCCATTCTGTCTTTCTCACCCCTCCCTCTCATGCTCCCTCCTTCTATCTTCCTTCTTTCCTTCCTCCCTTTTCTTCCTTTCTCCTCTCCCTCCTATATCCCATTCCCTTTCTCTCCTTTCCTTCTTTTTTTCTCTTTCTTCTCCCCATTTTTCTCTCTCTCCTAATTTCTGGCTCCCCTTCTCTCTCTCTCTCCATTTCTTTTGTCTTGGCAGCTAACATTCTGGTTGTGGGGAAAATCTGTCAGACAAAAATAGATCAACCAGCTGAGGCAGAAATATATGTATCTGTACAGCCTTAAACTAAAGAGCAAAGCATTAATTACATCTGTATGTTATCACAGTGGCATTAGGTCCCGCATACTGGAAGTGTGGTGCTATTATTTAGAATAGAATATTTGATAACATTAAGCCAAGCTTCCAGGCCATCAGCCTTCCTTGTGTAAGTGAGACAGACTTTAGCATGGTTTGGCAGCCCCAAGGCTTCAGACAAAGTACTGATGGGCTCAGCTTCCTCTTGGAGGGAGGGCAAGCAAGGCCTTGTGGAGTCTCAGAAAAGGCAGGGGTTTGCGTGTCAGCCACAGCCTAGGATAAAGAAGGGGGGAGTAATGAGCCTGGAGGTTTGATTACCCTTTTCTGCCTTTCCTTTGGTGCTTTATCATCACATACCACAATGTTACCACCACAATGTTACCAGCACAGTCCACGAAGTTACCATTACAGCCCACAACATCACCATCATAGCCCACACCACCATCACAGCTCACAAAATTACCACCACAGCCCACAGTGTTGTCAGCACAGCTCACAATGTTACCAGCACAGCCCACTGTGTTATCAGCACAGCTCACAAAGTTACCATCACAGCCCACAACATTGCCATCACAGCCCACAAAGTTAGTGAGGTTGATTATAAGGAGTGCAAAGAAGAGATACAAGGAGAGTTTAATACAATTGCTCTGGGAGTATCTATTTTTAATTTTGAAGCTTGCACTGAGTTGAGGGATGGTAGGTTTCCATTCATCTATCTCACATCCATCCGATAAACATTTATTGAGCACCCTCGGTTTAAAAAAAAAAAAAAAAGCCTAGGGTTTAAAAGAAAATAAAGCAGCGTGTTAGGGAAGGCCTCATGTCTTAAGAATCATTTGAACTAAGCCTTAAGAATAGAGAGGATATGCCAAGGCAAGGTCATGGAAGCTCCATAGACACATCCAAACTCCCTGAGGGGCTGAATTACTCAGCTTAAAACTGCGGGGACCATGCTCTCAGGGAACATCTAGCTCAGTTGACATAACATGGTTTATAAAGAAAATGTTCTACATTCTACTTTGGCGAGTAGCATCCAGGGTCTTTAAAACTTGTGAGCAGCCATCTAAGATATTCCACTGGTCTCACCCCTTTGGGAGCAAGGGAGAATGAAGAAAACTAAAGACAAGGGAAAGATTAGTCCAGAGGACGAATGGACCACAACTACGACACCACCAACTGCTCTGACAGGGATCACAATAGAGGGTCCTAGACAGAGCTAGAGAAAAAAGTAGAACAAAATTCTAACTTACAGAGACTGGAGAAACCCTGAGAGTATGGCCCCCCGAAACCCTTTTACCTCAGTAATGAAATCGTCCCTGAGGTTCACCCTTCAGCCAAAGATTAGACAGCTGCATAAAACAAAACAAGACTAAAGGGGCGCACCAGCCCAGAGGCAAGGACTAGAAGGCAGGATAGGACAGGAAAGCTGGTAATACGGAACCCAAGGTCGAGAAGGGAGAGTGTTGACATGTCGTGGGGTTGGTAACCAATGTCACAAAACAATATGTGTACTGACTGTTTAATGAGAAGCTAGTTTATTCTGTAAACCTTCATATAAAATACAATTTATATATATTACAAGAACAATAGAGAGGATATGAACTTTGGGGCTCCGAGGATGGTGAGGGAGCAGGAGGAGGGGGATTCAAAAAGGAAAAATGGCTTGAGCTGCTGAGCCCCTCTGTTTTCCTCTAGGTGCCTCCTGTGCATATCTCTAATGTGCACTGACCACCTCATCCTATGACACATCTATTTACTGTCTGCTCACCTCTTGCCACACACACATATACAAACATACACAGGCTGGAGTTCTTGAGGGCAGCACCCATTTTTGTATTTCTGACATTTTGCATTGCACCTAGCATATAGTAGGTGTTCGATGTATGTTTGTTAAATGAATGGATGGGGTGGTGGTGGGGGGGGGGAATGCCAGCAAACACTGACCAAAGTTTTCTGTGGCCAGAGAAGTAAAACTAGGTCACATGGGGTATAGAGAAGAAGGCATCTCTGCAATGGACTTCGAGGCCCTAGGTTATTTTCTCATATAAAAATAAACAAAATATTTGCATTCTCTGCACTCCCAGGACTCACAGATTCTTCCACTGGGAGGGCATCATGAGTGTATTCATGGTGGACCATTGTCCTTATGTAAATACTATACCAAAAGTTGGTTGGGACTTTTCAGCATACAAAGCACAGGCACTGTGCTTTAACCCTCATAGAAGACAAGAAAGATAAAAGGGACACATCCACTTTTTACATCAGAAAATGGAAGCTCAGAAAGTTTGCCTACTTACTCTGTAGCCTATTGCAAATGAGTTCTCCTAGCTCTACCCTTAGAATTGGCATGGTCTTAGTTAATGCGTGAATCCAGACATCTTGGAGGAGAAAAGTGGAAGGAGAAAAAAGTGGAAGGAGAATGTCTGTCTGGGGAGAAGATTAGATGTGTTGCTGCAAGAGCCAAACATGTCTGGTGAGAAGCCCAGAGGATGGAGAGGGAATCCTGGCTTAGGAATTTCAGGAAAGCTCACTTGTGTCTACTTCAGCCTGAAGCTTGAAGCCTGACTGATACACAGCCCTGCACTTCAAAGCAGGGATTCGAACCAGTTCAAACTGGTCCAGTCATGGCCGAGGACATAAAACAGGAACAGACTCAAAGTTTTACAATTTGACAGGTTTGGCATGGCACCAGGAATGGGAAAAATTAGGGGTTGAAGTCCTGGCATGGGAGTCTCAGAGGCATAGTGAGTCCTTTTGGGAGCCTGATGTGTGAGATTGGATTATTGGCAGGACTGTAGGAGAGTGACACACATTCAGAGTGGTGCAGTTGATCACCATCTTTGAGCAGGATGCCACCATCTTTGAGTGGGACAGTGCTGCTTCTGATTGTGCTCAGAATCTGAGGGCAAGAGATTTGGTTGTTATGCAATGTGTTCATTGCTCTTGTTCTCTAAGAGGAAGATTAAGTTTCTAGCAGGACTCCAACCCATAATTTTTCCTGGTCTGCTCTCTTTCCAGTTCACTGTAACTTTAAAAATTTGGGTCTGTTTCGGTGACACTTCCTAAACCATGACTGAACCATGCAGAACCTGTTCAAAGCCTTGCTTCAAAGCTCCCTGGCCAACAAAGGCATTCATTCCCAGCCTACTCTCCAATGGCTCCAGTTCTATCCTCCTCCTGACCTTTGTGTTGTCTCTTATTGGAGTCCTAGGTCTATCCCATGCGTATTTTCACTGTAATCTCTTTACCTGAGGTTGGCCTTCGTCTATGGCCTTTACTTTGAATCATGCTTTGGTCTCCCTTGATAGGATATTTCAACTTTCTTGCATTAAGTGCCTCATAAAAGTTTGTAAAAATGTGCTTTTGGGGAAAGGGAAGCCTGACCTTGTCAATCATGTTATAACTAATTGCAGAATAATAAAGGTGCATCATATCCATGGTTAGCTGGGAATAGATGTACTTTGTTTATTTGTAATTTATTTTACCCATTATATAAATGGAAATCTGCGAACATTTTGCTTTGTGACCAACTTTAAAATCTTACATTTGTGAACATTTTACCATACCAGTAGAAACATTTAGAAAACATAAAATTTAATTCCTACAGAGTATTTCTTTATATAGATATACCATAACTTATTTTTTTAAAATTAGCCTATTCTTGTTCATGCTAATCCTGTAGATTGAATCCTGCCTCATTAACATAACTGCCTCTAATCTTGTCTCATTAACATCATAGATTAGGATTTAAACGCATAGGATAGTCACATCAGATTACAAAATGGTAGACAACCACACAATACAGGGAATCATGGCCTAACCAAGTTGACACATATTTTGGGGGGACACGATTCAATCCATAATATCAATTGAGATGTTTCAACAAATGGCTGCAACACTGGAAGTGCTCACTCATCTGTGCCAAAAAATTTGGAAGACAGCTCCCTGGCCAACCAGCTGGAAGAGATCAATATTTGTTTTCATTCCAAAGAAAGATGATCCAATGTAATGGGTTGGAACCGACTTGACAATACCTAACAACCACAGTGTATATATCTAGGAGTGGGAATGCTGAATCATAAGGTATTTCAATTTCTAGCTTTTTGAGGAAACTCCATACCATTTCCCATAATGGTTGTACATTTTACAATTGCACCAGCAGTGGATAAGGGTTCCAATCTCCCCACATTCTTACCACCATATGTTGTTTTCCTGTTTTCTTTCATCAGTGCCATTTTTTGCAGGAGTGAGATGGTATCTCATTGTAGTTTTGTTTTGCATCTCTCTAATGTCTAATAATCACAAGCATCTTTCCATGTGTTTGCTGGCCACTTGAATGTCTTCTTTGATAAAGTGTCTGTTCATGTCCTTTGCCCATTTTTTAATTAGATTGTTTGTCTTTTTGTTGAGTCGTTGAAGTTTTCTATACATTATAGAGACTATACCCTTATCATATATGTCATTTCTGAAGATTTTTACCCAGTCCGTGAGTTGTCTTTTTACTCTTTTGATGAAGTCTTTTGATGAGCATAAGTATTTAATTTTTAGGAGGTCCTAGGTATCTAATTTGTCTTCTGTTGTTTGTGTATTTATAATGTTTGATAATCTATTTTTAAAAAATTTAGGTACCGGGGGACCTCATACCACCAAGAAAGAAGCACCAGGAGCAGTGTGGGTCCTTTGGACCCAAGCTTCCTGCACAGAGATGCTCCTAGTCTGGGGGAAGACTGCTGATGACAAGGACCTTCCTCCAGAGCCGACAGAGAAAGAAAGCCTTCCCCTGGAGCTGATGCCCTGAATTTGGACTTCTAGCCTACTGAACAGTGAGAGAATAAACTTCTCTTTGTTAAAAGCCATCCACTTGTGGTATGTGTGTTACAGCAGCACTAGATGACTGAGACACCATCTTTGGTCTGTTTACTAAAGATGGCTGATAACTGGTGGCGCTGAGGGAAGAATCTGAATGTGTTGTTTCAAGTAATATTTATTGAGCACTGAACGTGGTGCAGACCAATGGGAGATCTCAAGGAGGGTCTAGTTCAGCAAGAGAGAGAATGCAAGTTCATAAAATGCTCCCTAAATATGTTAGGTCACACACAAGGAGACTGGAAAGGAGGAGCAGGGAGGAGATGATCCAGGAACAAATCCCAGATCCCAGAGACAAAGAAGAGGGTTCAAAGCCAGCAGTTGTTAGAACAAAGCTGTGTTTACGTCATTTGGTCATCTTCTTCTATCTGCCTAACACCTACTGTTAAAGTGGCTAGGCTGAATCCTGCTGCATTTCTCTGAGGTTGTCTTGACCAGGCCCATCTGGAGCATTAGGTCCAAGCTCTAGGGAGTTGAGTGAGCACCAAGTTGCCCTTTTGTTGCAGCCTCTTCACCTCTACCAGAAAATTTTGTTACTTGTGTATGACTGAGAACACAGGGCTTTTGTAAGTTGGGCAAGGGTCAGAACATGAGACCTTTGTAAGCTGGACAAGGGTCGTGATCACATTTTATGCTGACCTTTTCATTTAATCTTCTTGGTAGGTGGTGCGAGTGGCACAAATCCATACATCTCACTCTCTTGCCAGGGGTTCTGGGTGCTTGGAGTGTGGATATCTTAGCTCCTCTCCAGCTTTTTAATGTTGCTGGGGTTGTTTTTTTTTTTTTTTTTTTTTAATATTTCATTTTTGTTTTTATTTAATTGATGACATAAACTAAAAAAAAAGTTTAGGTACCATAATTTTGTTCCTATGTTATCTTCCAGGAACTTTATAGTTTTAGGTTTGTCTTGGTTACCTAGTGCTGCTATAACAGAAATACCAAGTGGATGGCTTTAACAAAGAGAAATTTATTCTCTCAGAGTCTAGGAGGCTGGAAGTCCTAACTCAGGGCACCAGCTCCAGGCGTTTTCTCTCATCAGCTAGGTGAAAGTCCTTGTCATCAATCTTCTCCTGGTTGAGGAGCTTCTCAGCACAGGGACTTCGGGTCCAAAGGACATACTGTGCTCCTAGTGCTTCTTTCTTGGTGGTATGAGGTCCCCCAGTCTTTTTGCTCACTTCTCTCTTTTATATCTCAAAAGAGATTGATTTAAAACACAACCTAATCTTGTAGATTGGGTCCTGCCTCATTAACATAACTGCCACTAATCCTTCCTCATTAACATCATAGAGGTAGGATTTACAACACATAGAAAAATAACATCATATGACTAAATGGTGGACAATCATACAATACTGGGAATAATAGCCTAGCCAAATTGATAAAATTTTTGGAGGACACAGTTCAATACATAACAAAGTTTAACATTTAGGTCTTTGATCCATTTTGAGTTAGTTTTTTGTATGGTGTGAGGTATGGATCCTGTTTCATTTTTCTGCAAATGGATATCCAGTTTTGCCAGCACCATTTGTTAAAGAGACTCTTCCTCATTGAATAGACTTTGACCCCTTGTCGAAAATCAGTTGCCCATAAGTGAATGGATTTGCTTCTGGGTTCCCAATTATATCCCATTGGTCTATGTGTCTGTCATTTTGATTATTGTAGCTGTATAGTATGTTTTGAGATTGGGAAGTGTGAGGTCTACTACTTTGTTCTTCTTTAATAATGCCTTAGCTATTCAAGACCTCTTTCCTTTTTCGTATATAGGTTGTGATTAGTTTTTCTGTTTCAGTGAGGAATGTTGCTGGAATATGGATCAGGATTGCATTATATCTTTAGATTGCTTTGGGTAGTATTGACATTTTCACAATGTTAAGTCTTTCAATCCATGAGCACAGAATGTTATTCCTTTATGTATATCTCTTAGTTTCTTACAGTAGTGTTTTATAGTTTACATCATATAGGTGTTTTACATCCCTGGTTAGGTTTATTCCTAGGTATTTTATCATTTTGGGGATATTGTAAATGATATTGTTTTCTTGATTTCCTTTTCGGAGTTCTTGTTAGCATAAAGGTACCTAACTGATAATTGTGTGTTTATCTTGTACCCTGCCACATTGCTGACTTTTTTTATTAGATGCAGTAGCTGTCTTGTGTATTCTCTCGGATTTTCTATGTATAGGATTCATGTGTGAACAAAAATAGTTTTACTTCTTCCTTTCCAATTTGGACAGGATACTCTTTATTTCCTTTTTGAGCTATTGCTCTGGCTAGGATTTCCAGTACAATATTGAATAAGAGTGGTGATAATGGGCAACCTTGTCTCATTCCCATTCTCAAGGGAAAGGTTCTTAGTTTTTCTCCTTTGAGAATAACGTTGACTGTTGATTTTACATATATGCCCTTAATTATTTTGAAGAATTTCCCTTCTATTCCTATTTTATGCTGAGAGTTTTTATCAGGAAAGGTGTTGGATTTTATCTAATGCCTTTTCTGCATCAATTGAGATGATCATGTGATTCTTTTCCTTTATTTATGTGGTGAATTACATGGATTGATTTTCTAATGTTGAATCACCCTTGCATTCCTGGTACAAATCCCACTTGACCATGATGTATGCTTTTCTTAATATGCTGTTGAATTCTGTTCACTAGAATTTTTGTATCTGTACTCATAAGATATAATGGTCTGTGATTTTCATTTTTGTGATATCTTTACCTGTCTTTGGTATCAAGGTGATACTGGCTTCATAGAATGTGTTAGCGAGTATTGCTTCCTCTTCTATGTTTTGGAAGAGTTTGAGTAGAATTGGTGTCAACCCTTTTCTGAGTATTTTGGTGAAATTCCTCAGTGAAGTCATCTGGGCCATTGCTTTTTGTTGTTGTTTCGGGAGTTTTTTGATGACATCTTCTATCTCTTACTTTGTTACAGGCCTGTTTAGATGTTATAGCTTTATTTGTGTTAGTTTTGGTATGTAATATGTTTCTAGGAATTTGTTCATTATTTCTAGGTTTTCAAATTTTTGGGAGTACAATTTTTCATAGTATTCTGTTATGATCCTCTTTATCTCAGTTAGGTCTGTTGTAACGTCTCCAGTTTCATTTGTTATTTTTGTTATTTGCATCTTCTCGTTTTTTTACTTTGCCACTTTGGCCAGTTGTTTGTCAATTTTACAGATCCTTTCAAAGAATCAACTTCTATCGTTTTTATGTTTTCTATTTCATTTATTTCTGCTGTGATTTTATTATTTTTTTTTTTCTGGTGTTTTGGTTTTCTTTTGCTTTTCCTTTTCTATTTGCTCAAGCTGTTACGCTATTGATTTTGGACCTTCCTACTTTTTAAAAATTTTTTATTGTGCTTTAGGTGAAAGTTTATAGCTCAAGTTAATTTCTCATAGAAAAATTTATACACATATTGTTATGTGACATTAGTTGCAATACCTATAAAGTGACAGCACACTCCCCCTTTCCACCCCAGTTTCCCATGTCCATCCAACCAGCTCCTGTCCCTTCCTGCCTTCTCATCCTGCCTCCAGACAGGAGCTGCCCATTTGGTCTTGTGTATCTGCTTGAACTAAGAAATACACTCTTCACAAGTAGTATTTTATGTTTTATAGTGGAGTCTAATCTTTATCTGAAGAGTGGACTCCATGAATGGCTTTAGTTCTGGGTTAACAGAGCATCAGGGGGCCATGGCTTCAGGGGTTCCTCTAGTCTCGGGGACTTAAGTTGGGTCTTTTTATGTGAATTTGAGTTCTGCTCCACACTTTTCTCCCACTCCGTCAGGAACTTTCTGTTGTGTTCCCTGTCAGGGCAGTCATTGCTGGTATAACCATCTAGTTCTTCTGGTCTCAGACTGGTGGAGTCTCCAGTTTATGTGGACGTTATGTCTCTTGGGCTAATATTTTCTTTGTATCTTTGGTGTTCTTCATTCTTCTTTGCTCCAAGTGGGTTGGGACCAATTGATGCATCTTAGATGGCCACTAGCAAGCTTTTAAGACCCCAGACACCCCTCACCAAAGTGGGATGCAGAACATTTTCTTAATAAACTTTGTTATACCAGTTGACCTAGATATCCCCCAAAACAATCATCCCCAGACCCCAGCCCCAGCTACTCTGTCCCTTGAAGTGTTTGGTTGTGTTCAGGAAACTTCTTAGTTTTTGTTTAGTCCAGTTGTGCTGACTTTCCCTGTATTTTGTGTTGTCCTTCACCTAAGATGATTCTTGTCTACTATCTAGTTAATGAATTCTCTTCTCCCTCTGTCTTCACTTTTGTTAACCATCAAATGTTTTCTTCTACATTTAAACCATTTGTTGAGTTCTTATAATAGTCGTCTTATACAATATTTATCCTTTTGGGACTAACCAATTTCACTCAGTGTAGTGCCCTCCAGAATCATCTGTGTTATGAGATGTTTTGCCCATTCATCATTGTTCTTTATTGTTGCATAGTATTCCATTGTGTGTATGTACCATAATTTGTTTATCCATTCACCTATTGATGGGCATCTAGGTTGTTTACATCATTTTTACTATTGTGAACAGTGCTGCAATACACATGGGTGTGCATATATCTATTCATGTGATGGCTCTTATTTCTCTAGGATGTATTCCAAGGAGTGGGATTGCTGGATTGTATGGTACTTCTATTTTTAGCTTTTGAAGGAAGTGCCAAATGGTTGTACCATTTTACATTACCACCAGCAGTGTGTAAGTGTTCCAGTCTCTCCCCAACCTCTCCAACATTTATTATTTTGTGTTTTTTGGAGTAGTGCCAGCCCTGTTGGGGTGAGATGGTATCTCCTTGTAGTTTTAATTTGCATTTCTCTAATGGCTAATGATCATGAGCATTTCCTTATGTATCTGTTAGCTACCTGAATGTCTTCTTTGATGAAATGTCTGTTCATATCCTTTGCCCATTTTTTAATTGGGTTATTTGTCTTTCTGTTGTTGAGGTTTTGCAGTATCTTGTAGATTTTAGAGATTAGACCCCTATCGGATATGTCATAGCCAAAATTTTTTTTCCCAGTCTGTTGGTTGTCTTTTTACTCTCTTGGTGAAATCTTTTGATGAGGATAAGTGTTTGATTTTTAGGAGCTCCCAGTTACCTAGTTTCTCTTCTGGTGTTTGTGCATTGTTAGTTATGGTTTGCATATTATTTATGCCATGTATTAGGGCTCCTAGCGTTGTCCCTGTTTTTTCTACCATGATCTTTACCATTTTAGATTTTATATTTAGGTCTTTGATCCATTTTGAATTAGTTTTTGTATGTGGTGTGAGGTATGGGTCTTGTTTCATTTTTTTGCAGATGGATATCCAGTTATGCCAGTACCATTTGTTAAAGAGACTGTCTTTTCCCCCATGTAATGGACTTTGGGCCTTTGTCAAATATCAGCTGCTCATAGGTGGATGAATTTACATCTGAATTCCCAATTCTGTTCGATTGGTCGATGTATCTCTCGTACAAGTATCAGGCTGTTTTGACTTCCGTGGCAGTATAATAGGTTCTAAAATCAGGAAGTGTGAGACCTCCCACTTTGTTCTTCTTCTTCTTTAATGCTTTACTTATCCAGGGCCTCTTACCTTTCCATATGAAGTTGGTGATTTATTTCTCCATCTTGTTAAAAAATGTCATTGGAATTTGAATTGGGATTGCATTGTGTCTGTAGATCGCTTTGGGTAGAATTGACATTTTCACAATGTTCGGTCTTCCTATATGAGCATAGTATGTTTTTCCACTTATGTAGGTATGTTTTGGTTTCTTGCAATAGGGTGGTTTTCACTGTATAGGTCTTTTGCGTCTCTGGTTAGATTTATTCCTCAGTATTTTATCTTCCTCGGGGCTATTGTAAATGGTATTGATTTGGTGATTTCCTTTTCTAAGTTCTCTTTGTTGATGCAGAGGAATCCAACAGATTTTCATATGTTTATTTTGTATCCTGATGCTTTGCTGAAATCTTCTGTTAGTTCCAGTAGTTTTCTTGTGGATTCTTTGGGGTTTTCGGTGTATAAGATCATATCATCTGCAAATAAGGATACTTGTAACTTTTAATTCTTCCTTATTAGTTTGGATGCCCTTTATTTCTTTTTCTTTCCTTATTGCTCTGGCTAGGATCTCCAGCCCAGTGTTGAATAAGCGTATTGATAAAGGGCATCCTTGTCTGGTTCCTGTTCTTAAGGGGAATGCTTTCAGACTCTAACCATTTAGGATGATGTTGGCTATTGGCTTTGTATAAATGCCCTTTATTATGCTGAGGAATTTCCCCTATATTCTGTTTTGCAGAGAGTTTTTATCATGAATAGGTGTTGGATTTTGTCAAATGCCTTTTCTATATCAATTGATAAGATCATGTGGTTCTTTTGTTTTATTTATGTGATGGATTACATTGATTGTTTTCCTAATGTTGAACCATCCCTGCATACCTGGTATGAATCCCACTTGGTCATGATGAATTATTTTTTTGATATGTTGTTGAATTCTATTCACTAGGGTTTTGTTGAGGATTTCTGCTTCTATGTTTATGGGGGATATTAGTCTGTAATTTTCTTTTTTTGTAATGTCTTTACCTGGTTTTTGTGTCAGGGTTATGCTAGCTTCATAGAATGATTTTGCGAGTATTCCATCCTTTTCTATGCTCTGAAATACCTTTAGTAGTAGTGGTGTTAACTCTTCTCTGAATGTTTGGTATAATTCTCCAGTAAAGCCTTCAGGGCCAGGGTTTTATTGTTGGGAGTTTTTTTTTTTTATTACCTCTTCAATCTCTTCTTTTGTTACAGATTTATTTAATTTTTCTACCTCAGTTTGTGTTAGTTTAGGTAGGTAGTGTGTTTCTAGAAATTTGTCCATTTTCTCTAGGTGTTCAAATTTTTGGAGTACAATTTTTGATAGTATTCTGTTATGATTCTTTTAATTTCAGTTGGGTCTTTTGTGATATCATCCATCTCATTTCTTATTTGTGTTATTTGCTTCCTCTTCTGTTTTTCTTTTGTCAGTTTGGCCAATGGTTTATCAATTTTGTCATTCTTTTCAAAGAACCAGATTTTGGTCTTGTTGACACTTTCTTTTTAAAAAAATTTTTATATTGTTGTAGTTCAAATGAAGTTTACATTTGAAGCTAGTCTCCCATACAAAAATTTATACATACATTGTTATGTACCCTAATTTCTCTCCCCATACTGTGACAGCACACTCCTTGTTTCCACCCCTGATTCCCCATGTCCATTCAACCACCTCCTAACCCTCTCTGCCTTCCCATCTCACCCCTGGAAAGAAGCTGCCTGTTTAGTCTCTTGTATCTACTTGAGCTAAGAGGCACACTCCTCACGGGTATCATTTTATGTCCCACAGTCCAGTCCAATCCCTGTCTGAAGAGTTGGCCTCAGAAATTGTTTTAGTTCTGGGCTGATAGAGAATCCAGGGGCCATGCTTTTCCTCCACTCTCAGTCAGACCATTAAGTCTGGTCTTCTTACTAGAATTTGAGTTCTACTCCCCACCTTTCTCCTGCTCCGTCTAGTACTCTGTTGTGTTCCCTGTCAGGGCAGTCATTGGTGGTAGCCGGGCACCATCGAGTTCTTCTGGTCTCAGGCTGATGAAGTCTCTGGTTTATGTGGCCTTTTCTGTCTCTTGAGCTAATACTTTCCTTCTGTCTTTGGTGTTCTTCATTCTCCTTTACTCCAGGTGTTTGGGACCAATTGATGCATCTTAGATGGCCACTAGCAAGCTTTTAAGACCCCAGATGCCACTCACTAAAGTAGGATGCAGAACATTTTCTTAATAAACTTTGTTATGCCAGTTGACCTGTATGTCCCCTGAAAGCATGGTCCCGAGATCCCTACCCCTGCTACTCTGTCTCTTGAAGTGTGTGGTTGTATTCAGGAAACTTCTTAGCTTTGGTTTAGTCCAGTTGTGCTGACTTCCCCTGTAGTGTGTGCTGTCCTTCCCTTCACCTAAGATAATTCTTATCAACTATCTAGTTAGTAAATAACCCTCCCTCTCCCTCCGCGCCCTCGTAACCACCAAAGAATATTTTCTTCTGTGTTTAAACCTTTTCTTGAGTTCTTATAATAGTGGTCTTATACAATATTTGTCCTTCTGTGACTGACTAAATTCACTCAGCATAATGACCTCCAGCTTCCTCCATGTTATAAGATGTTCTTTATCCTTGTGTAGTATTCCATTGTGTGGATATACCATAATTTGTTTATCCATTCATCCATTGATGGGCACCTACATTGTTTCCATCTTTTTGCTGTTGTGAACAGTGCTGCAGTGAACGTGGGTGTGCATATATCAATTCGTGTGATGGCTCTTATTTCTCTAGGATATGTTCCAAGGAGCGGGATAGCTGGATTGTATGGTACTTCTATTTCTAGCTTTTTAAGGAAGCGCCAAATCGATTTCCAAAGTGGTTGCAACATTTTACATTCCCATCAACAATGTATAAGTGTTCCAGTCTCTCCACAACCTCTCCAACATTTATTATTTTGTGTTTTTGAATTCATGCTAGCCTTGTTGGGGTGAGATGATATCTCATTGTAGTTTTGATCTGCATTTCTCTAATGGCTAATGATCATGAGCATTTTTTCATGTGTCTGTTAGCCACCTGAGTATCTTCTTTGGCGAAGTCCCTGTTCATATCCTTTGCCCATTTTTAATTGGTTTATTTGTCTTTTTGTTGTTGAGGTTTTGCAGTATCTTATAGATTTTAGAGATAAGATGCTGATTGGATTTGTCATAGGCAGAATTTTTTTCCTAGTCTGTAGGCTGTCTTTTTAGTCTTTTTGGTGGTCTTTTGATAAGCATAAGTGTTTGATTTTTAGGAGTTCTCATTTATCTGGTCTCTCTTCTGGTGCTAGTGCATTGTTACTTATGGTTCATATTGTCTTTCTGCCATGTATTAGGGCTCCTAGTGTTGTCCCTATTTTTTCTTCCATGATCTTTCTCGTTTTTGATTTTATATTTAAGTCTTTGATCCATTATGAGTTAGTTTTTGTGCATGGTGTGAGGTATGGGTGTTGTTTCAGTTTTTTGCTGTTGGATATCCAGTTATGCCAGCACCATTTGTTAAAGAGACTGTATTTTCCCCAAGTAATGGGCTTTGGGTCTTTGTCAAACATCAGCTGCTCGCAGATGGATGAATTTATGTCTGGATTCTCAATTCTGTTCCGTTGGTCTATCTATCTGTTGTACCAGTACCAGGCTGTTTTGACTACCGTGGCGGAATAGTAGGTTCTAAAATCAGGTAGTGTGAGGCCTCCCATTTTGTTCTTCTTCTTGAGTAATGCTTTATTTATTCAGGGCCTCTTCCCTTTCCTTATGAAGTTAGTGATTTGTTTCTCCATCTCATTAAAAAATGCCAGTGGAATTTGGATCGTGATTGCATTGTATCTGTAGATTGCTTTGGGTAGAATTGACATTTTCACTATGTTGAATCTACATATCCTTGAGCAAGGTGTGTTTTTCCACTTATGCAGGTCTCTTTTGGTTTCTTGCAACAGTGTCTTTTAGTTTTAATTGTATAGATCTTTTATGTCTCTGGTTAAATTTATTCCTAAGTATTTTATTTTCTTGGGGGCTATTGTAAATGGTATTGATTTGGTAATTTCCTCTTCGAGGTTCTCTTTGTTTGTGTAAAGGACTCCAACTGATTTTTGTATGTTTATCTTGTATCCTGAAACTTTGCTGAAATCTTCTGTTAGTTCCAGTAGTTTTCTTGTGGATTCTTTGGGGTTTTCTGGGTATAAGATCGTATCATCTGACTTCTTCTCTACCAATTTGGGTGTGCTTTATTTCTTTTTCTAGCCTAATTGCTATAGCTAGGACCTCCAGCACAATGTTGAATAAGAGGGGTGATAAAGGGCATCCTTGTCTGATTTCTATTCTCAAGAAGGATGCTTTCAAAGTCTTTCCATTTAGGATGATGTTGACTGTTGGCTTTGTATAAATGCCCTTAATTATATTGAGGAATTTCCCTTCTATTCCTACTTTGTTGAGAGTTTGTATCATGACCGAGTGTTGGACTTTGTCAAAAGCCTTTTCTGCATCGATTGATAAGATCATATGGTTCTTGTCTTTTGTTTTATTTATGTGATGGATTACATTGATTGTTTTTCTAATGTTGAACCATCCCTGCATACCTGGTATAAATCCCACTTGATTATGATGAATTATTTTTTGGATATGTTGGCTAGAATTTTGTTGATAATTTTTGTGTGAATATTCCTGAGGGATATTGGTGTGTAATTTTCTTTTTTTGTGGTGTCTTTACCTGGTTTTGGTATCAGGGTTATGCTAGCTTCATAGAATGAATTTGGGGGTATTCCATCCTTCTCTCTGCTCTGAAATACGTTTAGTAGAAGTAGTGTTAACTCTTCTCTGAAAGTTTAGTAGAGTTCTCCAGTGAAGCCATCCGGGCTGGAGCTTTTTTATGTTGGGAGTTTTTAAATACCTTTTCAATTTCTTCTTTTGTTACGAGTTTATTTAGTTGTTCTACCTCTATTTGTGTTAGTTTAGGTAGATAGTGAGTTTCTAGAAATTTTTCCATTTCCTCTAGGTTTTCAAATTTGTTAAGAGTACAGTTTTTCATAGTATTCTGTTATGATTCTTTTAATTTCAATTGGATCTGTTGTGATATCACCCATCTCATTTCTTATACGGGTTATCTGCATCCTCTCCTGTTTTTCTTTTGTCAGTTTGGCCAATGGTTTATCAATTTTGTTGATCTTTTCACAGAACCAGCTTTTGGTCTTGTTAACTCTTTAAACTGTTTTTTGTATTCTCTATTTCATTTAATTCTGCTCTTATTCTTATTATTTTCTTTGTTCTGGCGCCTGAGGGCTTCTTTTGCTGTTCTCTTTCTCCTTATTACAGTTGTAGGGTTAATGTTTTGATTATGGCCCTTTCTTCTTTTTGGATGTGTACCTTTATTGCTATAAGCTGACCTCTGAGCACTTCTTTTGCTGTGTCCCAGAGGTTCTGGTAGGATGGGTTTTCATTCTTATTTGATTCTATGCATTTCTTTATTCCATCCTTAATTTCTTCTATAACTCGGTAGTTTTTGAGCAAAGTATTGTTCAGTTTCCATATGTTTGATTTTTTTTCCCTTGCGTTTTGTGTTGTTTTCTATCTATTTTTATGGCTTTATGGTCAGAAAACAATGCTTTGTAATATTTTGATGTTTTGGATTTTGTTAAGGCTTGCTTTATGGCCTAATATGTGGTCTATTCTGGAGAATGTTTCATGTGCGTTGGAAAAGAAAGTACACTTGGCTGCTGTTGGGTGGATTGTTCGATATATGTCTGTGAGATTAAGTTGGTTGATTGTAGCATTTAGCTCTTCCACGTCTTTGTTGAGCTTCTTTCTGGATGTTCTGTCCTTCACTGAAACTGGTGTGTTGTAGTCTCCTACCACTATTGTGGAGCTGTCTGTCTCTCTTTTCAGTGCTGTTAGAGTTAGTTTTATGTATTTTGGATCCCTGTCATTGGGTGCATAACTGTTTATTATAGTTATGTCCCCCTGGTGTATTGACACTTTAATCATTATATAGTGCCCTTCCTTATCCTTTGTGGTGGATTTTAAAGTCTACTTTTTCAGAGATTAATATTGCCACTCCTGCTCTTTTTTGAGTGTTGTTTGCTTGATATATTTTTTCCATCCTTTGAGTTTTAGCTCATTTGTTTCTTTAAAGCTAAGGTGTGTCTCTTGTAGGCAACATATAGACGGATTGTGTTTTTTAATCCCATCTGCCACTCTCTGTCTCTTTATTAGTGCACTTAGTCCATTTACATTCCACATAATTATTGATAGGATGAGTTTAGTGCTATCATTTTGATTTTTTTTTATGTGTTTTTCACAGTTTCTTTTTTCCCCTTAATTTTCTGTGCTAAGTCATTTTTGTTTATGTATTTTCTGTTCATCTTTTTCATTGTTGTCAATTTTGTGTTTGCTGAGTCTTTATATTTTTCTAGTTTTCCATTTTGATTTTTAAGATTAGTGTTTTTGTTTGTGGTTACCTTAATATTTACCCCTGTTTTTCTAAGTTTTTACCCATCTCTTATTTCTTTGTATTGCCTTGACTTCCCTCATATGAAAAATCTATGTCTTCATTTTTTAAGTCCCTCTTTTTTGCTTTAATGTTGTCATATTTTATATATTGATATCTCTGTTACCCTATTTTCATTGTTTTAGCTTTGATGGATTTTTGTGACTTCCCTATCTGTGTCGATATCTCGTGCTCTGTCTTGTGTTCTAGTCTTGCATTGTTATCTGATGTTATTGATTTTCTAACTGGAGGACTCCCTTTAGTATTTCTTTTCATTTTGGTTGGGTTTTTGCAAATTCCCTAAACTTCTTTTTATCTGGAAATGACATAATTTCACCACCATATTTGAGAGACAGTTTTGCTGGACATACAATTCTTGGCGGGCAAATTTTTTTCCTTTAAGGCTTTATATATGTCATCCCATTGCCTTCTTGCCTGCGTGGTTTCTGCTGAGTAGTCTTAGCTTATTCTAATTGACTCTCCTTTGTAGATGACTATTTTTCTTATCCTTAGTCTCTATTAAAATACTCTCTCTATCTTTGGTTTTGGCAAGTTTGATTATAATATGTCTTGGTGACTTTCTTTTGGGATCTACCTTATGTGGGGTTCGATGAGCATCTTAGATAGATATCTTGTCTTCTTTCATGATATCAGGGAAGTTTTCTGTCAACAAATCTTCAACAAATCTGTATTTTCTGTTATCCCCCTGTTCTGGTACTCCAATCACTAGTAGGTTATTTCTCTTGATAGAGTCCCACATAACTCTTAGAGTTTCTTCATTCTTTTTAATTCTTTTATCTGATTTTTCCTCAAATAAATTGGCATCAAGTGCTTTATCTTCAGTGTCACTAATTCTGACTTCTACTGCCTCAATTCTGTTCCTATGACTTTCTATTGAGTTGTCTAATTCTGAAATTTTATTATTAATCTTCTGGATTTCTGGTTACTGTCTCTATGGATTTTTGCAGCCTATTAAATTTGTCATTAAGCTCTTGAATAACCTTTTTAAGTTCTGCTACTGCTTTGTCTGTATCTTCCTTGGCTGTCACTGTGTTTTGTCTAATTTCCTTTCTAATTTCTCAAACAGTTCTGGATATAAATCTTTTGTATTCTGCCTCTGGTAATTCCAATAAATTCTCTTTCTCCAGAAAGTTTATTGCTTCTTTAGCTTGCTGAAGCCATCATGGACTACCTCTTTATGTGATTTGATATTGACTCTTGTCTCCGAGCCATCAGTAAATTATTATAATTTTATTTTATATTTGTTTAGTGTGTCCTAGCTTCTTGTTTTGTTTTGATATGCCCAAACAGGATGCCTGTGTGCACTAGTTTGATTATTGGCACCTTAGAAGCTCTAACATCCTGTCACCAGGTAGTTAGGTCTGTAACTAAGTATGTGTGCCCAGGAGTCAGTTAAATTTTTCTGTATGGATTCTTATCATGTGTCCAGGCAGTTGGTCACCAAGTATGTGGTGCAGGCTCTCACCTACAGTCTTAGAGAGGCATGGGTGATTGGTGTAGGCACAAGTATCTGGCTGCAGTAGGGGGTCAGGTTCTGAGCAAGGCAGGGGGCAGATGGCTACCCCTGAGTGTCTGAAAGGAAAGGTGTCCCTGTTCCCTAGAGTGAGTAGGTAGGTGAGTTTTGTAGCTGGACTATGAGCACCTTACTCTGTTGGCTGTAA